>OX016540.1:31468970-36468970 GCA_943590905.1 Sphaerophoria taeniata | reverse complement strand
CCACTAACTTGTTGGTTTATGTCATCGGTTTGTTTAAAGTAAGTAATAGCGTTTTTCATTGTAACCTGAAAGAATTGCCCTTAGAACACTTCTCAATAAAACATGTTTTTTTTGGTTTTGTAATAAAATTTGTTTAGCAAGGACTTACACCCATTCTTTATTTTACTTTTTTTCTTATTATTTCCAATTTTCTTTCAAAATAAAAATAAAAAACTGCACTTTGGTCGGTCGGTAGAGCAATATAAACAAATCAAAATCTTTAATTTGAGGTTTGACAAGCTGGAATGTTTTCTTGTGTTTTTAAAAAGAGCAATTCTCTCAAATTTGGGAGATCAATTCTTTCCTCTTCAGAATTGATCTAGAAGTATTCTTTTTGACAATTAAACAAGAAAAAAAATGAAAAAGGGCAATTCTTTTGTACAATAAAAAACGCTATAAGTTTTTCTATTTAATAAAAACAGGTTTTGATTTATTTTATTTTTAACGAATTCCTTCTTTATTTTAAAAACAAAAATATCATGCATTACCTTATTGGTGAATATTTAACAAGAACCACAGAGGGAGGATAAAGCTAATGTTAAGGGTAATTATTGTTAACACCGACTGATGGAAAAAGTTTATTTTTGGAAATGTTCGTAGCTTAAGCGTATTTTTAGAAACAAAAAAGAACTTTTCGAATGAAATAAAGTTGTTTCTGTGTCTGATCTCTGATGGTTCTTGTTAACTTACCCATATCCAAGGAATCACATGTCTCCGAGGTATCTGTTGCTGCAACACTTGTAACGAGTGTTGAAGCCGAATCCGTTGACGTGTTAATGTTGGTGTCGGTCATGGAGGCCGTTGATGATCCCATTATTACAACCTGAACAAGAAATTTATAAACAAGAAAGGTAAAAAAGACAAACAGTCAGTGATTATTGAAAAGGCATAAAAGTTGAAATAATTGATCTCAAAAAGTTTCGAGACAAAACTCAAAACTTAGTAGACTTAGCTGTGATAAACAGTGTATAACTGTATGTCAAAGTCAAAAACATATTAAGGATAAGAAAGGTTGATGACTTTTCGTATGAAATAAAAATAGATGAGTGCAAGCCATTCAGTTACCGTAATACATGAAACTGCTCGGAATTGTTAACTTTAATTTCCAATAAATTAAAAGAAGAAGAAATCATTTCGTTTCTATTAAAAATGAGCAGAGGGAATAAACTTTTTTATGAAGTGCACGAATTTAACGGTCCTTAAAATTTTTATATTGCTCCGAAAAATGCAAAAGATTTTATGTTAATGGAATTTTCCACTTTACTCAACTATTTTCGTATTTTAAGCTAATACCAAAAACTAACACGCTTCTAAGAAATTGCAAAAAAAAAATAAAAAAACTTACAAAAATTGCTTCTCACAAAATCAAAATTGCACTCTTTTTGGTTTTCATTCACAGCTAAATGTGTTTCACTTCACTTGAAGTGTATCGCAAAAAGATAAAATTAGACTCTTACCTACGCTATCCAAAAAAAGAAGAGACACACAATTTAGTTGGAACTCACCTTAGGTACACTTGATGATGATAGTGCTATTCCATTGGATGCAACGGAATTGTGATGATGGACAACAACTGTGGTACCATTCTGTACAGTGGAATTAGTGCTTCCACCGCCACCAGTGCACGGCATGGTTGAGTTGAATTTTGTCTTGGAACTGCGCCCACTTTTGAAGTACATCCTTCGGAGAGCGGTGGCCGAGGCCGAGGAACTTGCGAAACCATCGGTATCCGATCCACTTGAATTGCCTGGACTTTGGGAACGTCCCATTGCAAGGGCCATCATTGCGGTGGCTTTGGAGCGAGTCGTTGAGGGCTGTTGTGTGGTAGTTGTTGTTGTATCAGAAGCGGAGGTTGTGGTTCTGGTTGTGACGACTGATGCACCCTGCGTGACATGTGTTACAGAAACTGTCATGGCAGCTGGATTTTGAACAGTTGCTAAAAAGACATTCAAAGGATATTTGTGTCTGTTAGTTGCATTCATACAAAATAACATCTCGAAATGGTTTAGTGAGCATTTTTGGAGGCAATCGTGTGTGTTAAATCAATTAAGAGAGATGCACAAATCTTCTGCTCAGTACAGTTGGATGAAATCTTGATTGCTCATCATAAGTTGTGTTTTTAGTTAAAGGATGAGCCTTGAGAGTAGCTGTCTGAAATGTGTTTATTTCTAAATGAAGATAACTATCGATTCATTCTTGAGAGTGCGTAATACGCCCGAGTAAATGTTCTTCACAAACATCTTTATTTGACCTTATTTTCATAAACTTAAAATATTTTCAAGATCAAACAATTCAAAGCAATGATAAATTCGACCTTTAAATATTTATCGAAGACATTGAGACATTTGTTGACCCCCCGTTGAGTTCGCAGCCAACGCATAAATATGTCAACATGCCTTAACTCAGCTCCAGTCTTAGAATATCAAGCAATTTAAAAGCAATCAATCCATTTATTGTATTTAAATTCAGTCTGGTTCAAAATAAAAACATCATTATCTAAACAAACACGCATTATCCGCCGAAATAAATTTTCCCAAAATAATATCTGCTAAAATATTTCACTGCCTTGAATATCAATAAGTTCATCTGTACAGACTCACATTATCCAAGCTCTCTTTTTCCCATTTATTCCTACTTTACGGCAATGAGTTCTCCACTTAATCCTGCTGACTTGAAAGAAAAGCGAAAGGGATTTCTCATCGATACCATTTATTAGCTGAATTCGAGGCAATGAAATTTTTTTCTTGTAATCCTAAAAAAAATACTGCAAATTGAACAGAATCCAAAAATACCATCGCGTATTTGCGGGACTTGGTTGGTATTGGAGTTTTTCATCAAAATTCACAGCTTGCATACTTAAAAATAAATAATCCATTCGATTTGTTTATTTAACATTCGAATGATTTTCATCATAATAATTCCGATGAAATACGTTTATCCATTAAATTTATGGTAATTTTCTTGTTTTTGTTTTTTTGGAAAAATAAAAAATGTACATATTCGCATGAATTTGTTTTGGACCAAACAACCTTTTCTGAAGAAGGTTGTGTATCATCTTTTCATGTGTAAAGTTGTGAGGACTGGAAAAACTTTCATTAAATAGCAATGAATCGACAAAAAAGGTTAACCCTCAGATTAACTATATTTGGTTTTTTCGAAGACTATTTCAAATTTCTGCAGAGGCGTGGTTTCATCGACCGAGTGGGTAATTTACTGGTTTCTTTTGAATAGGCGTTTTTCTTTTTTAGTTCAGAGCTCCGAACTCTGAGTGTTCAGAGCTTGCTGAACACGCTCTGAACAAATGAAGCTCTGAACATTTTCTGAACGCTCGGATTTCATTTTGAAATGCAATTGAGCATTTTTAGTTCAGACATCGACCCTTCGTATTTTTGAAAGCTGAAATTAACATTTTTTCATTAATAAATAAAATAATTAAATAATTATTCAAAATAAAACTAATCATCTTTGCCTGAGCGACTTGTTTCCACCACCATTTCAATTATTTTGAGAAAAACACGCTTGCGCTCAGCATTTCGTTCATTACGCTCGGTCTCTTTTTTCTGAGCGCGCCGTCGAACTCTGAACACTCAGAATCAGTGCTCTGAACGAAAAAAGTAACACAACTTTGATGCTCTGAACACTCTGAACTAAAAAAGAAACACAACTTTTCGTTTGACAGTTCAAGCTCTGTTCAGATGTAAAAAAGAAAAACGCCTAATCATTGGTCATTTTGACACTGACAGCTTTTTCACAGTTCAAAATCTTGACAAAAAATCAATGTCATGTCTACGCGAACAAAATGAGTCGGATTTACGGTAAATCAGCATAACAAAATATAAAACTTTTTCCAAAGTGAATTCAATGGAGCCCAAAAAAATGTACCCGCTATTTCTGATTCAACAATTCGGCAACTTATGACCAGTACCATTTACAAGGTCTTGGAAAATTCGAATGACAGAACGTGCTACTTAAAGGCAACCGGGGTAGCCCTTTACGTTTCTAAACCAATGGGGATTTCTTTAGGTGCATACCTTTTAAAAAAAATTATGTCCCACAAGGCTGTATTATTAGACCTCTTTATTTTATACAAATTATATCGGGTTTAAGTGAATAGATGTCAGCTCATTTTTTTTTGCATTATCTTCTTCAAAAGTATTTCGAAATTGAACATAACAAAATGTTAATGAATTTAAAATTCTTCTTCTTCCACTTCAACAAACAAAATGCGACTGGAGAGACCAACCCTTTGCTTTTCTTATTTAATAAAGCACCCGTCCAGCACAAGATTAGCTCCTCAATCAATTAAAATGGAGCACTTTTATGCCCAAACTCTTAAAAATTCTAAACTATGCATTTACTTTCACGACTCATTCTCAACTGTTAAATTAATGTTTTGAAATATCGTCCTTTTCCCTGTGAACAGAGGAAATATTTCTTAAAAATCACCACTGTTCAGATAATAGAACCCTTTTTTAGACTTGTCCTTTTCTTCCCAAGGATCTTTTCCCATTTAATTTTGTCATGAAAAAAACCTCTTCAATTTTCATTCAAACATTCTCAGTTTTAAATCCCAATGGGAATGTCACCAAAATTCAACAACCTGTAAACAAAACACATAAATGATACCTTTGCCCCAAAAATAAAATAATAAAAAAAAACTTAAAAGACCGTATGTCCTCGACACGGTGACGATGACGATGATGACGACGTTAGCACTTTGGAATCCTTAAGAGGGAAACATTTTGATCCCGATCATTGTATCGAAACCTTTATGTTTAACACCGAAAATATACACTTTTCTCTTTTCAATTCTAAATCTAATATTCACAGGAGCAAGGGAACACCTCATTGTGAAAATTCGCCTCTGACATTGTCATTTCGCATTTTGCCATTGGCTAGGATACACTGCTCAAAATACATATACATTTCAAAGGATGTTAATCGAATCACGTCTGTTATGCTTGCTTTTCAACCATGTTGGCCTCTGGGTCACAACACCGAAACACGATAAGTTTTGCCCTTTCTCAACAGAATTTCTCTCCCTTTCGACCTCACTGACTTGGTTGATCATGGAGCATCAGAATCTGAACACACCTTTGGTATATAGCAATAAAAAGACAAAAAAATACAACTCGCTTGGGTGAATCCCAATGATGATGACGATGATATTATTTCTTGGTAATTCACGGATTTAAACAAACAAGAAAATAAATAAACCTACTTCTTCCCTTAGCCTGGTTAAAAATAAATTTTTTTGGGAGAAAGTGGGGGCGTGCAAGGAAGAGTGAATGATATGGGAATCTTAAATCTTTCAATTGAGAATGGACTTTAGCTGTAGATGATGAAGTATGAAGTGTCGGATGTATTTTCGATATCACCGGAAAGAGTTTGTGAATATGTGGAAAATTTTAGTGAAGAAAGATGTTTTGAACGCAGCGGGGTTGCAAGTTGTTCTTGGAAAAAATAATTCTTCGAGATTTTATGAAGTTGAGCAATTGTGATTAAAATAGTTCATCAACGAATAGACATGTAAACATGAGGTGTAATGTTCAAAAGAAGAACTTGATCAATGATAATTCTAAGAACTGTTTGAAATGAATTGGTATTTTTCTTTTATAATTTTCTTTTATAAGTTGAAACTTTCAAAGTTTGAATCGAAAATACTTAAATTCTGTTTGCAAATAAGAGACGAAGACATTCAGCGAAACAGGAAAAGGGATTTTTTTTTTAAATATCCAAGAGAATTTATGGAAATGTCCCTGAAACAAATCAGATAAAGGAGAGCTATAATGTTTTGGATTATACCTGAGATATTAAACAATGACATGGCAGCACTTTTCCGCTTCGAGGAACGAAACGTGGATTTCTCATGATTATTGTGGAATGTTTTCTATGTTAGCCCAACCGTTGAAGCTCATCTCCAGAACTGCGTGTACAATAATTCTGTCTGATTGGCTTCACTCAAATTTTTTTTTAACTTAACTTGTATGTTGTAACTGAAAATATTGTTTGTTATTTACAGCAATGCTAATCCCGCCCCCAAGTATAACTTTTACTCCACTGACTCAGCTGAAAATGTCTAAGAGGATCACCCAAATATATTATACCAGAACCACCCCAATTAAGTTTAGCTTCTCAACTCAAAATAACAATAATGTCAACTTCAAAATTAATCATTGTCAAAAAATGTATGCCACCATCAAACAATAAGTCATTTCATTATAAAGTGTATTTAGCGTTTTCCACTTCACTCGAAACATCATTTGTTTAACTAAAAAAGTTATTAATTATGACTACCTCAGCTGTGTCAATGATTACATAAAAAACAACGAGAGTACATAGATAAGCTCACAAAATTAACGATGTCCTTTGGCTTTATTTACTTTTTTTTTTGTATTTGGTGTGTTTTTCTTTGACAGCACCACCACTTCATTAAACATTTGAGCTTTTTCTCACAATAATCCAATATTTTTATAGCCTGGGTGGGACTAAAAAAACAAAAAAATAGCGTCAAACAGAATTCATTGAATAATTTTTTAATGTGTTCATTCCGGGATTTTAGGCAAATATGTCAATAGTTCAGGAATTGAATTTTTTTCAAACTCATCCCTTCTACAAATTTGTTATTTTAAAAAAATGTTTGAAATTAAATTTTGCTTCCACATCTTTTTTGATAAAAAATTAATTTTAAAAGTTAATTTGATAAAAATAAAATTTTACATCCTCTGTTGGTTTTTGCTTTTTGCGGAAAAAGTTTATTTAACCACGAAATGACCCAGTTTAAGCGCAAATCCTCTTTCATTTGAACTTGAGCTACGTTGCAATGTGGTACCTTTGTATAATTTAATAGTTTACAATGAGAGTTAAATTTTTCTCTGAGAAATATTTATGGCTTCAACCTGTGAAAAAACTTCCACGTAGAGGAGCAAAAAAAAAAATTGAGTTGTACTGTGGTAGGTACGGTCCTTTGAAGGTGAGCGCACTTTCAAAATGTTGGGTTGAACATTAGTAGGAAAGATTGTTGTAGTATGAAAACAGCTTTTCTTGACGTCCATCTGCACTTAATCCGTATCCAGTCTGGACCTACTTAAAGCAGTTCTTCCCCTTTTTCGATCATGGTAGAATGAACAATCTTGAACTGACTGATTTCACAAAACAGCAATTGAGTAGATATTATGCGAACGAAGAATTATTATGCTTCGTTCTCCATGATTCTCAGCATTTGGTATCTCCTTAAAATTCTTTTATTTTTTAAGGGGTGTGTCTAATTCTGGGCTGTAAGAGAAATCGAAAAGGGGACCAGATTTCGATCTCTTTAAATCACATAACTTTGTGTGCCGAAAGGGAGTAAATTGTGATGAAAAAAGGAAGGAGCTTTTGCTGTCAAATGACATTCGGGGGGAAAATAATTTGCGGTCAAATGGCTTGCGGGCTTCTGGTTTGCGAGATTTTGGTTTTTGGTGTTTCGAGTCCAACCTGCAGTCCGATCGAAGAAAGACGCGAGGGTAACCAGATACGTCCCTCCACGTATCTCGACTTTGTCGTTTAATGAGAGGTATACAGCTTGCTATTTCATATCGTAAAAAGAGTAAAGCAAGTTTCGCTACAACGCGAGAGTGGCCCAAGGTCACAAATAATAATTCGACGATGTTTCTATTGCCCATTTAAGAGGCTTAAGTACTTATTGTTACGGTAAATTTTGCCGTAACAAAAACCATCCTTCGGCTGGTTCTTTTTCTTTTGTTGTGGCTGCAAAATATCGGCAAAGTTGAGGGCAACCGTGGTCTCATCAACCATTGATGTACCGAGCCTTTATTTTGCAAAAGCAACCCCCATATAGGTGTTCGAGTACGAGTGAGAGGTGCCGGCGGATGAGCCGAAGAAGTAGAGTCGGGCGGACTCTTACTTACTAATAATAACAACACATATTTACAAACTACACATTATACACTTTTCTCTTTTATGCTAAATTTAAGGTTCAAGAAATTTAATTATCACTTTAAACGTTAACTTTTTAAATATTAACTTTTAACGTAAATTAACTCAAATTGATAATGTACGAAATGGGTTTTTAACGCGATGTAATTTAGTTTTTCGATTTTCTAAAATGAATAATATTTCAAAAATGTTTTCCTCTTCGTACCTCCAAAATAGAATAATTTAATGAATTTGCACTTCGAATCCTGCGCGATAATTTAACGTAGTTTATTAGGAGAATGCCTAGAAAGACTTCTTCTCGATTTTAACTTTTTTTTCAATTTTCCTCGAAGGATAAGTTTAGTTGGGAAGGGGTCTGAACTCGGCCATAATGTTTCGGCAAGTTTTGGAATTACATCCAACAACTTGTTGAAACCGTGTTTGTGTGTGTGGGAGTAAAGTTTCGTTGAGATTCAACAACGGTAGCTCTCTCGGTTAGCGTAAAGCTTCCAGGAAGCCGTAAATCCGTGACCGATGATCACGAAAACGATTGTGTGATGAGAATGTATGTGTGGGTGAATGCGATGGACGAGGGAGGAGAATTATTTTTGGAAATAGCTTGAAAGTAGGCACCGTTGAAGAGATGCGCAAGGCATTACGCTCATCGAGATTACTCGTTAAGAGGAACTCGATGGGTAATAGTTTAGAGTATCCGTTTACATACGAAGAGGATAGGGATGCCATAAAAAGTAAAATTGAGGAGATTAGGGGTCTGCTTAAGGTGCCTCCGAAGAATCCAAAATCTTCGGAGTACATTAAGATTGTGACAAAAATTGAATGGTGTATAGGCAGGCTAGCTAGGACGCCGTGTGAGGCAGAAGAGGAAGAAGATGAGGTTAGCTCTCTTCGTAATACAGTTTTGTGTTTGTTAGGAGATCTCACTGGTGATAGTGAGAATAGTGATAGGGAAGAAGAAGTAGAGAGGGAAAAGACTCCAGTTAAAATGCTTCAAGTTCCGGTTGGTCAGTCAGTTAGCGTTCAGTCGACTCCAGGTCTGGCTGGAAGGTCAACAAAAGAACCAGGGCGTGGTGGAAGCAGCCAGGCAGTCAGTGATTTAGTGCATAGGGTCCAATCTGAACATAGGGCGGATATGGGTGACGTTCCTGTTGAACAAATGGTCGTTCAACAGAAATGCACCGAACGTGTAGGGAAGTGGGGGGTAAAATTTACTGGGGACTCGGACGGAGCCTCAGTAAATTCGTTCTTAGAGAGGGTGGAGGAACTCCGTTTGGCAAACGATGTGCCAGAGTCCCACCTCTTCAAATCAGCATCAGAGCTTTTGTCGGGTAGGGCACTTATGTGGTATAGGACGGTTAGGGAAGACTTTTTGGATTGGCAGGAGTTTGTTAGGGAACTTAGGGCAGAATTTCTTCCTGCGAACTATGATGATCTTCTGTTAGAAGAGATCAATCGTCGTTCGCAAGGAAGAGATGAAACTTTCGGGGCGTATTTAGCGACGATGAGGACATTGTTCCGCAGGCTATCGGAGCCACTGTCGGAAAGTAGGATGCTGGCTATTTTGAGGAAGAATGTTGAACCATTCTATCAGGTTCAAATAGCGAGTTCCAAACCAAGGACGGTTAAGGAACTTGCTATCTTAGGTAGGGAATTAGATACCCTTAAGGTAAACGTGGATAGTTTTACTCCACCAGTAAGGAACAGGAATTTGTAAGAGCCGGAGTGCGGTTATCAACCGAGGACGTCCGGACAACACCGAGTTGCGGCTGTTGCTCCCGTTCTGGAAAACCCTTTTAGGCAGGTCGTTAGGTGTTACAGTTGTAACAAGGACGGGCACTTGGCCCAAAACTGTTCGGTGCAGAGGCGTTGTTTTGGTTGTGGGGCGATAGGTGTGTATCGAAGGGATTGTAGGCGGTGTTCGGGAAATGGGGAACGGGCCCTTGTGTCAGCAGAACAAGGAGTCCGTCGGCGATAGGTCGGTCGTCTGCTGACGATCAGCGGGTGGACTCAGTTCACCTAAGTTTCACGCTAGCGGCAAATGGTAGGGACACGAGACCTTACTTAGGAGTTAGGGTTTATGGAATCAAGTTTTTGGGGTTGCTTGATTCCGGGGCTTCGAGGACCATTGTAGGAGGGGACGGGTGGAAAATTTTGAAGGAGTTAGGCCTTAAATTAGGAAAGAGTAGTGTTGGGTCAGTAGCGTTAGCAGATGGGGCGGGTGTAGGTGTAGCAGGGTCTGTTTCTCTTCCAGTGGAGGTGGAGAACAAATCCTTTTTGATAGAATGTCTGGTCATTCCAAATCTTCCACACCAGTTGATCTTAGGTACCGATTTCTGGGCACTATCGGGCATTGTCCCGGATTTGAGATCTGGTGTTTGGAATTTTTCGAGCCAAGAGATGGTAGCCTCGATGACAGACATGGTAGCTATTAGGGAGAAATCGGATTTGAACGATTTCGAAAATAGGAAGCTAGAGTTAGTGTTAGAGGAGCTTTTTAAGTCAATGACCGAAGGGTTAGGGTGCACCAACTTAGTTGAGCACAAGATTAGGACGTCCGCAGAACCGATAAAACAACGATATTATCCTGTTTCGCCCGCGATTCAGAAACATATCGATCAAGAGCTCCGGGAGATGTTGGAAGCTGGAGTGATCGAGAAGTCGAAGAGTCCTTGGGCATCGCCGATTCTTCTCGTCAAGAAGAAAGACGGTAGTTATCGGTTCTGTGTAGACTATAGGAAGTTAAACGAGGTTACTGATAGGGATGCTTATCCACTTCCGTTTATATCTGCGATTTTGGACAAGCTTCGAAACGCGAAGTACTTGTCCTCTTTAGACATTAAGTCTGCCTATTGGCAGATTCCAATGGAACAGGAATCGCGCAAGTACACAGCCTTTACCGTGCCAGGGCGGGGTCTCTTTCAATTTTGTAGGATGCCATTCGGGCTCCATAATTCACCAGCGACATGGCAAAGGTTCATTGACGACCTTTTAGGTCCCGACCTAGAACCGTTCGTCTTTGTGTACTTGGATGACATTATCATCGTGACCGATTCCTTTGAAAAACACCTAGAAATTCTCAAAGAAGTTTTTAGAAGGTTAGGAGATGCGGGTTTAAAAGTAGGTAGGGAAAAGTGTCATTTCTGTAGGCCTTCTTTGAAATTTCTAGGTTACGTAGTTGATAGGAACGGGCTTCATGTTGATCCGGAAAAAGAGGAAAGCATGATGAGGATTCCTCCACCGAAAAACGTGAAGGAAATTAGGAGTTTTGTAGGGACTACAGTAATCCCCGCTTAGTTGCACCTCGCTTAATTGAACATCCCGCTTAATTGATCGAAAAAATTGGCTTCGAAAATTTCTCGTATTAGTAGCAAGGCTTTTTAGACGGTTAATTGAACCCCGCTTAGTTGAATTACTCGCTTAATTGATCTTAAAAATATGCTGCAGAAAAACTGAATACATGGACATTTTTCGGATAATTGGACGGAAAAAAAAATTATGATGAAACAAACCTAAAAATTCTCTTATGTCGGTTTCCATTGTTCGTCCGGAAGCCTTCGGATTTCGGGAGAGCCCAGAAGTCTTCTGAAACCATTCCATTGGATTAACTTTGACAGACGGAATGCTTCTGAGAAGAACAGAACTCTTCTGTTTTGAAAACAAGAAGAATGACACATATATCATAACCCGTTATGGAGGTAGAAGAAGAAACGTCAAAAACCGACCAATGAAAAACGACATTAGTGGAAGCGCTAAAATTGTCAGTACTGTTGCTGTATAACAAATGACAGCTAGCTATTGTTTGTTTTTGTTTTTTTTTGCATTGAATAAGAAGTACAGAAAGCGGTGTTAGCTACATGTACAGTGTGCGTGAGTGAAGCAACAAACATTTCTGATGATGTCAATTTTTTTTCCTGTGCTGTCAAACTTTTTCCTGTGCTGTCATTTTTTATAAATTTATTTAACAAATCTGTAAAACAATTTTAATAAGTGAAGTTTTTGCTAAATTTCTCAAAAATAAAAATCCTTTGTCCATAGAATTTATTTGGTCTTGATCTTTAGTCTTATCTGTCACAAAAACAAAAACTCGAATTCAGGGGCGCATTTATTTATGTTGGTGATCGTAAGGTGCTGTACAATTTCTTGTGCTTTTTAACGCTTTCAAATACCACCCAAAAAGGTGCAATAAATGTGATGAATTACGGATGAAAAATTAAGAAAATGTACTGAGGAATTAAAAAAAAAAACAATACAAATCAAAGCGTGTGCACCTTGAGCTTTATAACACCATGTACCTAATTCAAAAAAAGAATTGAAAATGAAAAAAAATTGAAGCACAATCGATATAATCTTGATTCGATCAAATTTCACTTGGCGCCCCAGAGATTAACCGTTCTAACTGCAGGCCAGCCATGTTGTAATGCATTTGTGTTTGTGAAATTCACACTACTTTGAAAAATGCTTCACTTCTTTTTCATAAGACCCCTTCCTGTACTTCTTATTCAATGGTTTTTTGTCATACGAGATATTTTAACATATTTGCGTGTGTATTCTTTTCGACTTTTTTCCAGGTTTTCGTAAGATGACACTGAAATGTTTATAGAGTGAATTTCTGGGATGAATATTTTATTTTTTAGTTGACCTACTCGTGCAATTAAACGGGTTTCGCTTAATTGAACAGATATGTCAATTAAGCGGGGTTTCGTTAATTGAACCACCCGGATAATTGACCGAAAAATCTGACAAAATGGTCAGTGCAATTAAGCGGGGAATACTGTATTTCTTGGTATCGACGATTCGTGCCAAATTTCGCGATTTTAGTTAGGCCCCTTACCGATCTGTTGAAGAAAGGTAAGAAATTTGAGTGGACCCAAGAGTGTGAGGAGTGCTTTAGGAAAGCCAAAGAGTGTTTGGTTACGGCACCGATCCTAACATGTCCGGATTTTTCAAGGCCGTTTGTTGTTCAAACAGATGCCTCGGACTATGGTATCGGAGCCGTACTTTCGCAGGAGTTTGAGGATGGCGAAAAAGCCATATGTTATTTGAGTCGGTCATTGAATAGGAACGAAAGGAACTACTCTACGACCGAAAAGGAATGTTTAGCCGTCCTTTGGGCGATTGAGAAGTTGCGGCCGTATCTCGAAGGTGTTCGATTTACAGTCGTTACTGATCATCACTCACTGGTCTGGCTTAGCAACCTCAAGGATCCGCAGGGTAGATTAGCTCGTTGGGCCATTCGGCTCCAACAATTCGATTTCAAAATCATCCACCGAAAGGGCAAAGAACATGTCGTTCCCGATATGTTGTCGCGAGGAGTCCCAGAGGTAGCTGGTGTCTCCGATGCGGATTCGGACCCTTGGGTGATTAAAATGAAATCACAGGTAGAAAAGAGCCTGTTAGATTACCCATCTTGGCGAGTTGAGAATGGGCGGCTCTATAAACACGTTAGGTTGAACCATATTGTCGTTCATAATAGTGGTGAGGAGTGGAAGCAAGTGTTAGGGAAAGGAGATAGGGCGAAAGTTCTTAACGAGTGCCATGATGCTCCACTTGCAGGACACATGGGCGTTAAGAAGACTTTCGCTAGAGTAGCAGAAAAATATTACTGGCCCAAAATGAGAGGGGATATTACAAAGTATGTTAGGAGTTGCAAGACTTGCCAAAGTGTGAAACCGGTGAATGAGAAACCAGCTGGTCTAATGACCGAGAGGGTGGGGAATTCCCAACCGTGGGAAATGATTTGTGTGGACTTGGTGGGTCCATTGCCGAAGTCGTCGCGCGGGTTTATTTATATCTTAACGGTCGTCGATTATTTTACTAAATTTCCCCTGTTGTTCGCGTTACGGTCCACTACGGCTAAAGCGGTTTGTCGGGAATTGGAAGAAAACGTTTTTCTTCTCTTCGGTGTTCCAAAGTGGATCGTCTGTGACAACGGTCCCCAATTCCGTAGTAAGGAATTGAAAACGCTAAGCGAAGCGTACGGGTCACAACTTCGGTATACCGCGAATTATCATCCGCAGGCGAATCCTGCGGAACGAATAAATCAAATAATTAAGACTACGCTCCGGGCGTATGTCTCCGAAAATCAGCGGAGTTGGGATTTGCAACTGGCGAAGGTAGCCTGTGCGATCCGAACTTCGCAACATGAAGTTTTAGGTGTGTCGCCATACTTCGCGAACTTCGGTAGAAAAATGGTAACGAGTGGCCATGATGTAGGACTTAGAGATAGTAGTATTGATAATGATAGGGACCAAGATAGAGGGGAAATCGATAGGCAGTTTCGGAAACTGAGAGGAGATATTGCTAGGAAGTTGGAAGCAGCGGGAAAGAAGGCTGCCAAGACTTACAATTTGCGTAGGAGAGACACGCAGTATCACCCGGGTGATCTCGTGTGGCGTAGGAACTTTGCGCTGTCCGATGCAGCTAATTACTTCGCGGCGAAGTTGGCGACCAAATTCGTAGGACCATTTACGGTCAGTAAGAGGATGTCACCGTGGACATACCTACTTGAAGACGAAAAAGGGAAAGACCGGGGAACGTGGCACGTGAAGGATTTGAAGCCTTACGTTTGAGGCCAAGTCCCTTAGATTTTGAGTTTGTTTATTTTTGTTGTTTTTATTGGTTTTTTTTTTGTACGATGTAAAGTCCATTATTATATCCATCTTACGTACCATACTAATTACTTTTTTTTTCTTTTCTCGTGTTATGATGTTCATCCTATGTTGTGTTGTCTTCCCCCTGGCCGAGCCTTAAGAAATGGTTTACTTTTCTCGAAAAGTAAGCACATTTCTTGGGAGGTAAGGGTTGGATTTGTTACGGTAAATTTTGCCGTAACAAAAACCATCCTTCGGCTGGTTCTTTTTCTTTTGTTGTGGCTGCAAAATATCGGCAAAGTTGAGGGCAACCGTGGTCTCATCAACCATTGATGTACCGAGCCTTTATTTTGCAAAAGCAACCCCCATATAGGTGTTCGAGTACGAGTGAGAGGTGCCGGCGGATGAGCCGAAGAAGTAGAGTCGGGCGGACTCTTACTTACTAATAATAACATTATGTCACTGGACCACAAGTCAACAGACGTAAATTATAAGTACTTCGAATATAAGACTTGGCAGATTGTAGCCAGATCGAAAAAAAAACATTTTTTGGCTCCATCGTATATGTGATAGTTCTAGAGATGGTTAGTTATGCACATATCCAGAATTTCGGGATCTTCAGTTTCATCGATACAAGTTCCACTTCAACGACAATGCAATGAGTTTTTGTCTTTTTGAAGCATTCCACTCTACTCGTTTTCGTATTCCCCATTGTGCAATGTACAATGTTGTTTTAGTCAGCGCAAATGCATTTATCAGTTTTCCGTATGCAGTTCCACGTGTACCTACTTACAAAATCGCAAATGAATATAAAACATCTACCAAAATAAAACCTTTTACTCAAAGCAACCAGTAATTAATTCATTTCTGTTACCTTGAAAAAAGTAAATAATGTCCATCATTTCGAATGAATGAATTTTTTGTAAACATCCTTCCACATATAAAAATTACATTTTTACAAAGGGAAAACAAATATCTCGCCTATACAGTACCTCGTGCAGAAATGTATTTAATGCGTCATTTAATAATGTCGTTCGATTTAAGGATCTCGGTATATTAAAATTTTGTTTGTCATCGCTCATCGCCCTCGTACGACAGTCCTTAACAGTGATGTGATATATACGAAAAATAACCAATTCAAGAACGAAACACGATAATGTATTACTTTTATCCTCATACCTTTATCATAAGGAAATTCATAGCAGACATTTTCGTTCTCTCCGTTGTGATTTTACTGCAGAAGCAGAAAAAAGGATAACATTTTTTTAAAGAAAAAAAAGACACTTATTGGAATCCAGGCAATGAGCAAGGAACTCATCATTTTTAAAAGAAGCCGAAGGATAAAATAAATACAAGAGCAAGAACAAATTCACAGAATTTGTAATTTATGATAATCAGTTGCTTAATTTTCCGCAAACAACAACAAAAAAAGTCATGCAAAAAGGAAAGAAAGGATAAAATTGATTCGCTAAATTATTTCGTTTACTGAAGCAAAGCATGTATTTCATATACGAACCTTTAGTCTTACTTCTGGGAGTAGACGGCGGAGCTGGGGTTAATGGCGGCGTTTTCCTTTCGTCGTGGAATAGAGGAGATCTTGGTTCGAATCGATCGTTCTGTAATAAAATAAGAAAAAAAAAACAAAAATGAGAAAAACCAGTGAGAAGTCGTCATGAAAATTGAGGATGAGTAAATATTTTCTTTTTAGATATATTTGTTGAAGCAAAACTTTTTCTGCCTTCAAATTACTCAGATTCATTTTGCGAACAAGGTTTTTGGTGATTTCTTTGGAAGTTGTTTTTTTTGCGTAATTTACTATGTAAATTTGTTTTTTTACGCTTCTTTAGCATTTTTCATCTCTTAAAGAACTTAAACCGATTATCTAAAAAAAAAAAAAACAAATGCAATCGTTTGGTGAGTTTAATTATTTAGTTCAAAATTGTTGAAATCAGTACGAACTGTGATTAATCCCCGAAAAGGAGGTGTCCTAATTTGTTTTAAAATTATAAAATTGTGTTAACTTTTGTTAGGTTAACTTTAGTTTAAACAAAAAATTGTTGAAAAACAAGTACATTTACTGTTGAAAATGGAATCAAATGAACAAAATTAAGTTGTTTCCATACACATGTGTGCATTATAACTTTATAAATAAATTTCGATTGGTTTTTGAATTATGTTTCATCGGTTATTAGTGTAACGCAATCTGTGACCACACTTTCCCAAGACCTTGTTCATAGTTGATCACGTTTTATGCGCTAACAAAACTAGCTTGAGACAAGAGCTGTGTGACTTGCCGATTCTGAACGGCTAAGTTGAAAAGCAATTTCCCGTGACACATGATACTCTTGGAAGCCTTGTAAGTACCTACTTCGTAAGGGGCAGTATCCATAAAAGATGAAAAAACAACGTTTAAGGCACGAGTAGGATTTAAACCCACACCTTCTAAATAACTTAACTTTCTTAGTTGAGGCAGTTTTTGAACTTCAAAACGTGAAATAACCATTTTCCAATGTAACTACATAAATCAATTCTTGAGAACAAGATGTTTTGTTTGCGCACAACAAACTATGCATCAATATGTCAATGTCAACAGACAACAACACAAATTCACTTTATTTCTTATCAATGGAAACAAAATCAGAAAACTGATAACAAAGATAAAAAAAGATATTTCTGTGTCCCCCGTTCTCCAGTACAGGCCGTCTTTCAATTCAATCAATTCAGCAATAAGCCGAAATCAGCAATAATTCTTGCCAACAAAATTTATCAACCAGGTGTTGTTTTATTACAGCCACGTGTTATCGCCTTCATAAATGTCAAAGTTAATTAAAGTTATCCTTTCCCTTTTAATTACAAACATTTTTAATCACCAAGTGTACAGTGAGTATAAATTTGATTTGAACAGAATAATTATATGTCAAACATCGCTCAACATTTAACGATGTCGATAAAATCGAATTATGTGTCGAAATCCCCAATTCAAGGGAATTAAATGTGTCAGGTAGGAGGTGTGTTTGATGGGAAATTGTGATGAGACAGTCGCATGCAAATATAATTTGACTGTCATGCAATGTCTAAGTCTTGATCCTAAAAGTGTCATAAAAGTCACTGACAAACTTATAATAGTCCCACACACAAAAAAAATATTTAGTTTGAAAACTATTGAGTCTCCTTGAAAAAAAAAAAAGAAAAATCGCAGATCGTCGACACTAGGCGCTAAGAACGATGCGGTGCTCATCTATAAATACGTTTCTAATGAAGTCATCTAAAATTGAAATGTAACATAATGTGTCGTCGACTCTTAGTCGGGTCGTTGTAAAAGCTTAAGTCCTCCGACTACTTTAAGTGTCTTCTATCTAGGTCTAAAAGTATAACTAATTTTTCTTTGATTCAATCGAGGTTACTCATAGACTTGTGTTTGTTTTCTTTTGAATCACTGCTGCATTGACGTCATCATTGCGCTTTATTTATTTTTTTCAAATCGTTTATTCATTCATTTGGAAAAAAGAAGAACGAACTATCCAAGATTGTGTATTTTTATTTGTTGTATTCAGAGTTACCAGATTTGCATACTTCTTTGTTTTTCTTGGTTTTGTCTGTTTGCTGTTGTTTTCTCTGAACATGTGGCAATTCTGGAACGTTTGGGGATTTTTGTACTTATCATCCATTTCCATCGGCCATCAGTGGTGGCGGAAAAAAAAAAGAAATATGACGAACATAAAACTATATTTAATCCTTGATACGAGTACGATTTTTTCATTCTGTTTTTTTTTTCGAAAAGGTTTACGCTGCTACACCTGTAGCTATGTTGATCCGAGTCCTGATAAATCATGCATTGTGAGCTCTGAAATGGAGGGACAACGTACGACCTTGTGCTCAAAAAAATACTGCACAATTCAGCGGCAGGAAACTTTGGTATGATATTTTTGTTTGTTTTGTTTTTTTTTTTTTTTTCCTCCCATATTTATGGTTTGTAATGGAGGAGCAATGCATTAGGGTAGGTAATGGAATCGTGAAACAAGGACTGTCGTTGCCGTTGGAAGAAACGTTTCTTAAGTTCGTTATGAAAAGCACGTTTTGGTCAACAGTTTTTAACATTTTTTCTTTCTATAAGGAAGTTCACTCGGGCGTATACTGGTTATTTTTCAATAAAAAAAGGAGAAGCGTAACCGCACCAACAAGTTGTTGAGCGACAAAATCCATACTATCGGCACAAATAAGCAACAGTTTAACAACAAAATACTACTCTGCAGTTAGCTTGAATTAGGAAAATATAAAAATGTGACATTCACATAATTCAAGAATTTGTGCAAGGCAGTGCGACGCGTTTTCAACATTTAACACTTAATTTTTCATTGCATGAACATTCGATTTTTTCACAAAAGTCTGCCGTAAAAACGGGTTTTTGATGTTTCCATTTCCAGTACAGATAGCTTCAGTTTCATTGCTTCATGGATACAGTAAATTCTAGGACCGGCATCCGGCAGTCGATATACAGGGTGATTCACGAGCGTTGTGCCAAAAAGCTAGAGCGTGTAGGTTGAGTTGAGACAAGAAAAAAATCGTATGGGAGGGGGGGGGGTCTATTCCCCCCGTTTAGCCGGGAGGGGCAATTTTCTGAAAAATTTACTTATTTTGTTTAAAAAAATATTAAAAATCAACGGCTTTGTCTACAACACCGTGCTATATCTTTCTGAAAAGCCAAAAACTTCTTCTTTCACTTTGTTTCTAAATTAAATTGTTTTAACGTATAGTTTAAAAAAAATAAATTTTCAAACTCAAAATTTTCAAAAAAAAAGCAAAAAAACATTTTTGAACTAATTTTTTTCAAAATTTTATGTAATTAAGTACTAATTTTGTTTTAAAAATTCAATGTGTTTATTAATTTTTAGTCGAAAACAGAAAACCGGATGCAAAAATGTCTTTTTGTTTTTGAGAAATTAAGAAAAAACCAAAACCACTTTTTTCTAAAAAAATCTTTGTTTTTATTTTTACCTATCTGGACTTTTAGTTTTTTTTATAAGTTTAATTTATAAATTTAATTTTTTGTGATTGGAGTTTTATGAGGACTCAATAAAGTAGAAAAGTATTGGATTTTCCCTGGATTAATCATTTTGTTCATTGATAACGTCTGCCCTTGACCTTTCACTTCTAGCTCTCAGTGCTCTCGTCGGCGGATTCTTGAAAACATGCTACGACTTGGGCGCCATCTATTGGGATATCTTTCAGCGTAGAGTCTTTCGGCTTCCCGATCTCGACAATAAGTTAAACCGTAGCAGAAGTTCTTGTCCGCTAACTCTTCTCGAGCGTATGAGTTTGTTATTGTTATGTGTTGATGAGTTAATATTTTAATTGTAAATGGTTGTTTAGTAAATATGCGATGCCTTTTATTAACCTTTAGGTTGTTAATTGTTTTTTCATTCAAGAAAAAATACGGTTTAATTATCTTAAGCCCCTAGCAAGTAGAACTCTTCGCCGGCGAGTGGCCACGACCCCAGGTATAGTAAGAAAAAATTACAGGTCAGTTTTCAGACGTTATCAATGAACAAAATGGTTAATACATGGATAATGTAATACTTTTCTACTTTATTGAGTCCTCATAAAACTCCAATCACAAAAAATTAAATTTATAAATTAAACTTATAAAAAAAACTAAAAGTCCAGATAGGTAAAAATAAAAACAAAGATTTTTTTTAGAAAAAAGTGGTTTTGGTTTTTTCTTAATTTCTCAAAAACAAAAAGACATTTTTGCATCAGATTTTCTGTTTTCGACTAAAAATTAATAAACACATTGAATTTTTTAAACAAAACTAGTACTTAATTACATAAAATTTTGAAAAAAATTAGTTCAAAAATGTTTTTTTGCTTTTTTTTTTTGAAAATTTTGAGTTTGAAAATTTATTTTTTTTAAACTATACGTTAAAACAATTTAATTTAGAAACAAAGTGAAAGAAGAAGTTTTTGGCTTTTCAGAAAGATATAGCACGGTGTTGTAGACAAAGCCGTTGTTTTTTAATATTTTTTTTAAACAAAATAAGTCAATTTTTCAGAAAATTGCCCCTCCCGGCTAAACGGGGGGGAATAGACCCCCCCTCCTATACGATTTTTTTCTTGTCTCAACTCAACCTACACGCTCTAGCTTTTTGGCACAACGCTCGTGAATCACCCTGTATAATGGTTTGACGATATCTTTGAAATGTCAGCTGGGATTAGTACGTATTCGTTCAAAGTGTATGATTAAATGAAAATTTATTGCTGACTTAATTTTACGTTTCAAATATAGACACAGTTTGGATGGAGGAACTTATTAAATCTTGTTGTATATTAGAGAACGAGGATAAACGCTTTTCCGTTTCTCTGTTCGAGGACTAGTGTTTTTTGTTGATGTTGTATACAGGAATTGAAAGAGTAAAAAAGACTTTATGGGGTTAGACTGCTGTGTATAATCATAACAGTCGATTCAAAATGCTAACAAACGACAGTCGTATAAATACGAATGGCTGTTATAAATTCAAGCCATATAGCTTTTGTTTATTTTTTTTTAGTATGTGGCAGATGACATGAAGCCATAAAAATTTATTGAAGAATGATTTCCCTGTATCTGATGGAAGGATGTTTAAGTTGATATACTTAAAAATGTAGTCCATATATTCGTTTTCAAGCATTCTTTTCTATAGATTTCTACGTCGTCGTTAGGTGGTAGCAACAGTAAAGAATTGCCAATATCACCAGAATTCATTGTTTGCACTTTATTGTAACCAGTTTCCAAAGATTCTTCGAATTCAAGGACAGCAAAAAATTCCACACAAAATCTCAAAAAAATAAAAGAATGAGGCATCATAATAGGATAAAACAAATCAAAACCATGACAAATCAAATAACAATTTTCCTTTCCAATAAAATATAAATCCCCTCGAAAACAGCACGGCAGCCTAAGTCATACGATTTGGTATCATCCAACTTTTATTTAATTTCGAAAAATTATTGTCTCCATTAACATAATTCAATAATAGCTTAGAAAAGAGCAAAAAAAAAATATCAAGGAAAAAATAAATAACTCAAATTAATAGCACAAGAACATCCCTTAATTGAAGGATCATTTTCCCCATTCACTCAGCTCAGCTCAAGTCAGCTCAGCAAAAGTGTGTATTTGATATTATTATTGATGCATCATGAGAGACTTGCTTAGAAACTTATTTTCCTAAATATCAAGGCTCAACCTTTCACGTCCGTTTATCATTTCGTCTTATTTCCTGTTCATCATTAGACATGAGGCAGTCGACAGGGCATGGTTAGGTATCTGGACTATACCTTCTTTTTGCGTTTGAATCTTGAATTGATATAGGCTGTCGACGACGCACGGTCGACGTCAAGGCACTCCCAATCAATTTATTTGATTATGCCTGTCCAAACAAATCAGATTAATGAATTGCTTCAGTATTGGGAAAAGAAATATCTATAGGTTCGCTGCCCCTCTTCTAGGATAGCGAAATTCTATTAGAAGCAAGCAAATATGAGTCATCAATTTTTATCCTCTGGCTGTCATGGTAATAGGGCTTCAATTAATCAGATTTTGATTTGGGATTTTTTTTTTGTCGAACGAACAGATTAAATATATTGAATTGAGTTTGAGCCAACAAGTTGGAGGAAATCGTTGGAATTAAACCGTTTCAAAAATTATCAACATCAAAAGTGTTGGATACTTAAATCTCAAACGGAGACCAATTTTCCTGAAGAACTCTTTGAGTGTGTAAATGTTTTAGCAAGAAATAATAAGTACAACTTATTTTCTTACCTTTGAAGAAAATTAGCAAATTTGAAAAACGTGTCAGCTCTTTTTTAACTTTTACTCAACGATTTTCCTTCTCAGAAACCATCAAGAATTCATTATTTGTAGAAATTTAATTCAGTTTTTTATTCAAAGAAAATTAAAATCTAAAATGAATTCTGTGTGCCTTTGTGATGTAATATTTTTCTTGAAACTTTTCATTCATCCAATATTTTGTTGGCAATTCCCAGAACGATTCTAGACTGCGAGTCGCCTTCGCCCAAAATTGTGTAGGGGTATTTTTTTTTCAGATTTAAAGTGTCACATCAAAATGATGATCACAAATTCATAACAATTAAATGGATCAAGCGGTGGAACATAATAATTTCTAAGAAAATGGTTTTGTGAACATTTTTTCAAAACGTAAACGTTTAATTAATTGTAAGCATTACAAACACATTTTTACCATTAATAAAGTTAAATGGTTTGCTTGAATTAGTGGCAGGACTGTTTTTTAGGGAAATTAAAGTTTTTGGAACAGAAGAATTTTTTTGGCTGAACAATTTCTTAGGAGAAATATTTTTCCAAATAAACTCCTATTCTATGAACTTAAAAAAATAAAACAGAAAGCAAAAAAATTGAATGCCTCAAACCATTTTCGTAAATATTTACCATACGTGTTTCCTGCTATATTTTAATTTTATTTGGCATTCAAATAAAAACAAAAAAATATGAAAGCGTGTGTCATTTTTCTGTTTGATTATTATCATTTTTTTGTTTTCTGAGAAATGCAATGAAAATAAAATTCATAATACGAGTGACACTAACTTTTTTATTTTATTCGAAATCAAATAATATTGATTAATAACTACCGCATTTTTTCGAGGCTGTTGAAAAAAAACTGCGAAATTATTTTCATTTGTTTGAAAATTAAAAAATGAAACAATGTTGGAATTGCATAGTTTTGTGACTTCTAAGTATAGAGTCAACATTGACGGAGTTAAGAGGAAGAACGGCAGGTAGGTCGTGGCTCCTACATTTTGAAGAAAAATGTTAAGCCCAACAGTTGTTCTTGTCGATACAAACATTTTTTTTTCAAAAACGAATTGCATGAATCCTCACGACTCGTTCTATCGATTTTCGAAGGCTGCTGAGAACACCATTCAAGATCACAATCATCTAAAAGAAAAGGCCCCTGAATTTAATTCAGATTTAATCTTCCTTTAATATAATTTTTTGAAAGCCAACGGTTGATACACCCAGAGACAAAATTTGTAGCAAAAAAATTAAAATTACAATTTTGACCAAACAAGAAATTATGATTGAGAATTCGAAATATTAAAGATTCTTCCTCTGTTCTGTTTGAGTGTCTGTTCATTTACACCAATATTACGAGGGAAGTTAATGTAATTCCAAATTTGATAATTATTTCGCTTCAAAACATTCAGCTTCCTCCGAATTTGAAATCTTTGATGGCTGAAGCGAAAACAAACATCTTCCGACTTAGGCATTTTATTCGTCATCTTCCCTTATAACAAGGACTTATCCTCCAGCTTAGACAGATAGAAATGTTTCTCAAAACCCAATTCACCCTGATCCGTAGTTTTTTTTTCAACTAAAATTGTGAAACTTGAAAACTTCCGCACTGACAATTTTACTACGCACCCGAATTACAAGCTCTTTAGATTCATAATCTCTGATAGGGCATGTACCACCCACTCTGAATTCGCATTGTTTAACAACAGAAAGCAAAAGTTGAACTTCTACCAAAGAGCGGAAATACAGAGCGACCCTTATTGTACAATTTTGTATCGGCATTCGACGTGAGCGAAATATGACAATGAAACAACAGATAAAATCAATTATTATCCTTTCTCAGGAGGAAAGACCTCTAAAAGAAGGACATTGAATGAAATTGAAAAATTAATTATGATACTACACAGTAGATATTGAGCTTTGTTTTATCCTTGATATGAAAGACATTACAAGGACGAAAACGAGTATCCTGTGAGTATCCTGCAAACAAGGAATTAACATAAATTTAATGAATAAATCGGAAGAAGTGTGTGAGGAATTTAAGAGCTTTCCAATGCTCAACTATGACAGAAACATATGAGTGTTGGATTAGCATTTCAACAACAGGATGACAATTGGAACAACGACACGACACGCGTTGATATTTCCAGAGGTGAACTGAATCAAAATTTTAAATTTCAGTTATTTATGCTATGTCAGGTTAAGGTGTATCCTGTTGCATAAATTCCATTAACCTTCGGACAGTCACAACTGTGAAATCTGTCTACTATTCAGTGGTTGTAGGATTGACATTGAACACAAAAAATATAAGACATAATGGATACCTTATGCATGTTTTCAAAGAGAATTTCATTATTTTAAAAATTAACAAATAAATAAATGTATCACCATAACGAAGCATGACAAATGTTTCATTTAATGAAGGATAACAGCTATGTGCATAAGCAGCTTAACATGGATTGTTTCTTTTTGCAAGTGACATAAACAAACCGTGTTATAACCAAGTCGGAAATCTGCGAATTCGGATAAAACTTATTTGAAAAATTTAAATGAAGCTTGCAATTTTTTCATAGAAAATTGATGAATCCGAGCAAAAAGTGCAAAGAATAAAACGCAATAAGAAGGAGCACGTGAAACGTTAATAAAAAACGTAAATCATCGTGAACAAAAAGAAATTATGAAACATAATTCAAAAGCCAATTCCTCTAACGCCAACCGACAACAGAGGCAGAAAGATACATAATGCTGAAATACAACAAAATTACCTCCATATAAACCCAAAACGGGGATCATCTGCTTTGATATATTGGCTTCGGACGTGAGCACATAATAAACAAAAAATAAAAATACCTGTTCCATGAAAAAAAGCAGGAAACTCCAAGTTGTTGAACATTTTTGTCGACAATTTTTTTTAAATGGACTTGATGAGGTTTTATTATTTTCTCAGTGGAATCAAAAAAGTTTAATTTATTTTTTGATAATCATTTTGACACTTTTATAAGATAAATTTTCTGCTTGAGATGCAAAAGAGGAAACTTTATTTCTTTCGTTTCAATTAATTTTGCAGGGAAATTATTTGTTTTCATTTTTTAGTGCAAGAGGTCACGTTTCCCATAAGAATATTATTAAAAAGAAAATTGTTTTAATTGTTATTTTTTGATTTGTTTTTTATACGATTTTCAGAACCCAACGGGAAAGATTGTTTCATTCATCAGAGATTGCCAGGACAAACCATTGGTAAGTGAAGATTTGTTTATATAATTCTTTGTATTATTCCACAAATACAGGGTAATAAAATGGCGTTTAGCAAAATTTCGCTCTCCCGATTTGTTGTTGTCTTTATAAGTATTTATACGGCAATCGATTGAACCGACGCACGTACAAACAGTAAGTTTTTTCTTTCATTCCTTCGCTAAGCCACCCTCCATGGTAGCATAAGTCCACAGAATAAGTGTTATTAATTCTGGATCTATATGGTTCAATGCAACCATTGAGCATTTTAGAACCTGTTTTGCATCTATCTGGTTTTATTGTTGGTCTTTTGTCGTTAACTGTGGCGTATACGTAATATTTTGTTGCCTATGAATTATAATGTATTAAAACAGAGTAATTTCAATAGAGCAAGTAATGCTGTTTCAAAATAAAATGCAATGACGTTGCAGGCAAAAAAAATCATAAAGCATTTCACAGGAGAATAGTTTGAGAAGTTTTCATTATTTTTCCATCAGTAGAACTTATTTGAATAGTCGAAGCATACAAAACTTTCAACCTTCAATTATGTAACCATCAATCAAAAATTAAAATAAAATAACTTTACTTCCTTTCCAGTACCTAAATGAAATCCAATCCGACTCAACTTACAAAGTCTATTATCGTTCCTGTACATCTGACCTCTGTAACAACGGTGATGGTCGTCAAATTTTATCAGCAGCCGATCCGGATTTTGGTGCCGGCGAGAACTTAATTGTCGAAGGAAAAAATGAATCCTTTTCAGTTCAAAATCCAATATGGTTAATCCCACTTTTACTCTTGACATGGGTTACATCTGTATTTTCATTTTGTTAAAAACGAAAAAAAGTACTCACCTCTTTAACATGTGCACATGTTTGGTTTGTGTATAAATATACAAAAAGGTCAGACCGTTTTTGGCTTCTACGAATATTTTAATAAAAAAAAAAGAAAACTTGTAACATGCCGAGCGATGACGAGGATGCAAAAAACATTGTTGTTTATTTTTGTGTTCTCCTGTCATGTTTTTACTTTTATTGTTAGTCAACTCAGTTTGTTTTTGTTTTTCATCAAAAGGGCCTCAGTGTGTGTGTTCAATCCCGTGTTAACACCAATTCGTTTCGTTTTCCATCACATTGATTGACGTTCATTTTAACAGGAGTAAATTTGCCCTGGTAAATTTGTTTTCACTCCTGACAATCGAATATCGCATCATCCTCAACATGGGATATTGGAAGGATGTCTAAGTTCTCGATTAATTGGGTTAAATAACCAAAGTGATTATTTATAACATTAAAACGTTGCTCACACATGCCTACCAAGGGGTCTGGCACCTGGCACTAGCAGATTTTAGATATTACTGCATGCTATCGGCTCACACACTTATATTGCATTTGAAGGACGATCGACATGTTGTTTCATCGAATTGAGTTCCTTGGCACAATTTCCAAGGCCGAAGTGCACTCATCACGCCCCCCGACTACCTGAACTTTGTTCACTTTTAATTGCTTTCATCGAATGGAATCGAAGAATAAATTAAAATAACAATGTTCAGTGGGATTGGAAGAGGGGCTGTAACAAACAGAAAGTTAAGGAAAGCCTTTTAAAGGATTCGGTACGTAAAATATCTGACATATCTAAACGAGGCTCGGGGCTCTTCCTACCATCGACAATTTTATCTGTCTATCTATTCATTAGCAGACGTTTGATGAAGTGTAACGTGTGCAAATTTTCCAATCGATAGAATATTGAAATAATTAAGTTTTCTATTCGTTGGCAACACATATTACGTTATTGAGGTACTACAAGGTGTTTTGAAAAATATAAAGTATATGTATCAGAATTTTAAGAAACAATTTTTTCAAATTCTAATTTGACTTTTTATAAAATCTGATGGAGTCGAAACCTGCATAGAATTCCGAGAAATTTCCTATTCAAATACAAACATTCTTGTGAAGCACCGTGTATAAAATTGACATAACACTGATTGGCGGCAGGATTAAAAGCTTGCCTTTAATGACATCATCTATACAGTATGAGTTTGATGAGCGAGGATATGAACTTGCAATAACAGCTTATAGATACATATTATGATGCTCTAAACTTTTTGTTAATTATTATATTCCCGAAATGAGATTTTGTACGTTGTGGGATTAAAATTGAGTTGACTATGATAGTAGTTTTGAGTTTAAGGGTTTCTGAAGCAAAGTATAAATTTTGATTATAACAATGCGCTTTTTTGATGGAAAATCTAATTAATTACATGAGGATTCGTTGCATTAAAAGTTTACTTTTTATTATTTTAAAGTTATGCTAGTAGTTTGTGGAAATTATTCATGAGCTATTGAAACGTATGTCTAATGGTTACTCGTAAAATTTAAAACTAATCTAGTTTAATTTATTGGTAAGCCACTTAAGAGGCCTCCGGATAGAAAGGAGTTTAAAAGTCAAATTTAAATTTGTAAGCCTCTATACTCTCTTTTGAGAGGAACTGACCAAATTGTCTACGAATTTTCTTATTCGTTACCAAAAAGTTTTTCTCAACTTCGACTTTTGTAGTTGGCATGAACTTGTAAGTCTTCTCAACTTTCTCTATTAATCTAGAGAATTGCTAAACCGATTTGATTAATTTTTAGTTTTCAATATTTTGTTTAATTCCAGCAAGCTTTAAACGGGGCGAGTTTTGTAAAATTCACAAATATATGAGCAAAGTTAACTTAACCATAACCTAAATCAAATGTGTGCCTTTATTTTTTTAATTAGAAATCAAATCAAATATGATATTTATATTTGTAAACTAAGACGAGTTAGTTAAAGGACTAAATTGATGCAGAACTAGTCGTTTCACGTTTGGCAAATTAGAAATGTGAACAAAACGATCGCACGAAGCGCCTCCTGTATTCCAAAACTTAATTCACAGAAAATATTAAGAAATAAAAATATTT
The DNA here is from genome assembly GCA_943590905.1 of Sphaerophoria taeniata. Taxonomy (NCBI): domain Eukaryota; kingdom Metazoa; phylum Arthropoda; class Insecta; order Diptera; family Syrphidae; genus Sphaerophoria; species Sphaerophoria taeniata. The sequence continues at coordinate 36,440,429 of OX016540.1, read as the reverse complement.
AATTAAAATTCAATAATAAAAACCAAAATTGATGCCTTAAAAATTTCGAAATTTGTTGATTTTTTCAATTGAAAAAAAAACGTTTTTTTTTTGGTCAATATATACGTCTCCTTCAAAATAAAAAGTACGCAGTTCGGACTACTACTTTTAGAGAATATCTTATAACAAAAATCAGTTCTGTGAATGGTACCCTTTTGGAGGAATACAAAAAAAATGTCTTAACATTAAAAGTAGTGATGGGATTCAAATGGTTTAATCGATTCAAGATCATTCGATTATGCATTGTGAAACCATTTTAATGATTTCTCAAAACTGCTACTACTGCTACAACAATAAAAGCTGGGCTTGACAAAAAAGGTCTCTGTGACCTTTATGATACAATAGAAAAGCTGTTTATGCTGTACCATATTTCTAGCTCCATCATTGCTATTTAAAGGAAAATTTTGCATAGATAAAGCTGTTCCCAAATCCAATCATCATGGAAATATTTAAGAAACTGATTCCAAGCAGATATCGGTTCTACCGCTAATGCATATTGACCAATAGATACGTACTAATGAAGAGACACAGAGATCGATGGATGACATGAAAAAAAACACTATCGAAAGTAAGTATACGCCGCAGTGGCCAACAAAATTGTTTGAGTAAGTATACGCCACAGAGCAACTGCCCGTTGCTTAGTGGTTAGGTGCGTTGGTTGCTAAGCAGAACGTAGTGGGTTCGAGTCCTACCCGTGGCCATAAAGTTTTTATTTCATGTTTCACGGGTAGGTACTCTTGCGAAGAACTGACAAAACTTCCAAGAGCATCAATCTGTCATGAAAAACTGCTTCTCAACTTTGCCGTTCGGAATCGGCGTTAAATTGTAGGTGGTCCCCTCAATTCTTCACACGCACCCAGAGAATTGTTGATGAGAGTTAGTCACTTAGGTCTTGGCACTTCAAGAGCTGTCTCGCCACTCTATTTATTTTTTATTTATACGCCACAATCGACAATTAGTTTCCATCTAACTGATCAACAAATGATGATAACCTATATTCTGTAACTACAGCTAATTCTTCTTACAAGGTCTGCTAAGTTCATAATTTCCCAATTTCAAAAACAAAAAAAAAAACGCATAAAACGATTACCTCTTCTTCTTAGTTTTTATTTAAGTTCCATTTAGTTAACGTTACTCTTTTAGTTGAAATGTTTGGTCATCATTAACAGCTTTAAGATCTTGCACAGTTTTCTTTATATTTTCATTGGGAAAGTGTTAAGTAATACAGTTGATCAACTGGCGTAGCTTCGTAGTGACGACGACTACAAAAATTCAAAGAACTGACTTTGACGATGTAATGGCCGGTAAAGTAATGTTTTACTGGAATACTATTTTTGTGCATTTGAAACTAAACTGTCTTGAATTTCGCACCTCCAAACAAACAAACAACAAAGTGTTTAAATAAACCAAATACTATATTTAGATAAGCCCAAAACTTTGTTTACACAACAAACCTCCTTGAACTCGAAAACTACTTTATTTACAAAAATAAACACTGAAATTCCAGACAAAACAACATTTCAAATAATTTCCTTCAGATAAGAAGAAAACTTTTAAAATTTATTCAAATTCCATCAGTTAAAGTCAAAGCGCCAATAAAATCGCCAATTTATTCCAACAATTAATGAACCAAACCAGGGGCGAACGCAGAAAAAAATTTCGGAGGGGGTTTCAAAAAATATATAGGTATTGTAGAGTGATGGCACTGGTAGTCGGCCCTTTAACTTAATTATTGTGTTTCTGTGGTCTTTAAAAATCCGTTATTTAATTGCTGGACGTGAAACTAAGTTATTCCGATTTGTTAATATTTGCAGACTAGGAACAAATATTGCTATTTGCTATCTAAAACAAATTTATTAACTATAATTCAAATAGAAGTCGGATTCTTTTAAAGTTAGCCCCTTAAATTCCAGAAGTCGGCCACGGGAGTTGTCAGTAGTCAGCTCCCTTTAGTAAATTAATTATTTGTAATTTATAAGCCGTCGTTGAGTCTTAAATGTATTAACAAACCTTTTTTCAAAAACTGTTTATTTCAAAATAAAAGACAACATACAGCAAATAGTTAATTAAAAACAATCCTATATTTCAGTCAAACATGTATATTATTCCAAATAATCCAAGATCATTTCCAACACTTTAAAAAAGTACGTCAATTCATAACTTTGTTTGACATTTTGTGAATTTTTTTTTCTAATCGATTTTCCAGTTCTTTAAATGCGCCCATGGGCTATTATTACACAGTCCGTGGGCGTGTTGTATTGGGTAAAAGAGCGTACAAGATGATTCCGTTAATACGCAGAAGTCGCTTGGTTCCAATGAAAGGAGGGATTTGTGGCCATCGACTTAAGCAGTCCTGAGCTTTTTGTATTAATTTCCATAATCCGTTCGTTGAAACTATATTGGCCACATATTAGAAAAACGTCTCGAATTGTATCAGATCTGCCTAAAAGGTAACCAACCTCTTGGCGACTCCTGTTTTTAGAGATAGGCTGAATGATGTTTCATCTCCATTAAGAAGACCCCCTTCTTCTAAAATACCGGCTGCGTCAATCTCTTCTAAATACTCATACTTCACAATCGCTCGTCCTCTGCTATGTAATGTGACATCTTGAGAAGGACTAGTAATACGTTTTCCCTTGTAGGCTATCTTTGAAAGCAGACCTATGTTTGTCCTCACGATAGAAGTTTGTCACCAAGAGGTGTGTGGGCTCCTGAGGAAATCCACACTTGGCAAGGTATATGAGTCACTTAACAAGCTTGTGTTCTTCGGATAAACTAAAGACAGTTTCCGGTACCATTTTCTTATAGTCTACCTCAAGGGACCCCGTATGCTTCTCTGATCGGCCAATTGTGCTGTTATTTTTACTAATGCGTTCGAGGCACTTAAGAAACAAACCATTTGCTAATCTACTAATCATAAAAGGCTGACATAACAGTAAACTGCATTTTCAGGTTAAACGAAATTAAGAAATAAAAGGTTTCAGCCTTGTAGGACAACGACGCGACGCAACATGCTCGTTTGCATTATTCCCTACACGGCGAATACAAAATTGGCGAACATCATTTCGTAATTCGTACTTGTTGATTCTTTAAGGTGTGTGTGAGGAAGTGTCAAAAAGTGAAGCTAAGTCACTGCGCCATTGGTTATTTCATAGATAAAATGAGATTTGCTTGCGACTATCTCCCTACATGGTGAACTGAACAACGAAACCTACGAAAATAAGAAAATCGAAAATGTTTGGCAACAGCAAACCTATTCTACCTATTATGACGAATTTAAGGCGAGCACGAGCATGTTCGTCGTTTAGGGATTCCTTTAAGTATGTGTGATTTGGTGTGGCTATGATGAAGGTTTTTTTTCGTAGATTTTGTTCCCAACCCCCGTTAGATTCGAAACGACCGATGCAATGTATTTGCAAGCAGATAAGTGAATTTTTGTATATTTTCATCGCAGCTCCCGTTATTTGGGACCCACCAATCGTAACAGATTCATTAAAATTTCTCGTTTTACATAGTTTGAGAATTTGAGTTGGAAATTTATTTTGTACCATTTCTGTATCTTTGTTTTCTTTTGAAGAATAATGGATATTTGTTTACTGTACATATTTTCATATTTCGGAGGGGGTTTCAACCCCCAAAACCCCTACCTGTGTTCGCCCCTGAACCAAACTGTCGACACGGATGGGTTGGGTATTAACCAAATGCGAGGAAATTCCTACTTCTTATTTTCTCATCATCGTTTCTGGGAATGTTGTTCAGCACGAATTGTTATCTATGGGGTGGTACATATAAAGTTGTTTATTTTTGCCAATATCAAGTTTTCAATATGAATTTCAGGAGAAATTGTAAACATTTTTAAAATTATCATTTTACTCTACATTTCCCAAAATAACATCATCGCATTCTTACATGACATTCTTAGCACCACCGCGCGTCGGTCGCGGCGCGACAATGAGGAATTTAAAAATAAAGCCGCTTAATTGTGAGAATCTCTCGCACGAGGAAACCCAACAAAACACCACCTTTACACACCTCCTGTTCCTGACAGAATCATTTCTTTCTTTTTACACCGTTCGTGTTAACTTGGAAATATTTCGATTGTAGCCTGCCACTGGCAGTGTAATTACATCGCCCGAATGAAATTTTCCACACCAACGCCAACGCATGAGCTGCTCCGTCACGCTAGCCACCGCAGTTTTAAATACCATAAAATCTTATTGTACACAACAGTAACAATAATAACTGTGAATTAAATTGAATGTGTCGGTTAAGAGTACTTAGCTCGCTCTTCTTACAATAATATTGTTTAAATTTGCAATGTTGTTGAATGCTTGACGGTATTTAAGAACATGGAAACGGTACGTGTACCAGTTCCTGATGATGATGATGTACCTGCCTACAGCCTTTTTTCCAAGAACCGCAAAGCGAATGCACTTACTTACGCGAGACTCTATCAACAGTGATGAGTGCCCTAAATTTTAATGGTGGCATTATTTCTTATTTTTATTTACAGAAAAGACAACGTGAGAAGTTCAAAACACCGCCACCGTCCGGGGGTTAATGTGGGGGTTCATATTTTGACATACATTTCGTTGTGCTGCCAGTATTTTGGGTCATATTTAATTAATAAGCAAAACAGGGTTGGTGCTATGTCTCCATCTCCATCTTCATTTACACGATGCGTGGGATTTTTAATATTATTGATCCCATTTTTGAAATTCCTTGAAATTTGATTTTCATTTTCTTATGATAAATGACGAGAGATGGCTTTATGGTTAAGGCCTGATTGGCTCATTAACGGGGCTAGTAATGCAGTGGGCATTTATTATTATAATTATTCGGTAACAGAAAAGAAAACTGGGTCTCTGGGTAATTGGGGCGCGAACTTTTGTATGAAATTGTAATAATATTACAGTTGGTGATCTGCTCGATAAAATTTGCATAAAGAATTCAAGAAAACGAAAGTCGGGAACATATTTGGAACTACTATTGAAAAAAAGAAAAGAATCAGAACCCCTAGGCAAAAGTTGGACTTGGAATCTGGCTACCAATTTTCCAAAACCAATCCCAGCTTTAAGATATACCATACGTCTTCAGCGGCTATAAGTATACATCTCAAATTATGAAAAAAAGCTAAGTACAAAAAAAAATGAATATTTATAATTTCTATTCATACGGTCTGGTCAGATCTATCCTTAGAGAACGGCCGTTGGTTGCTGTTTCGGTATGTTTTGGCAGGTCCTTGGATAAAATCGGTATTGTTCGGTGAGCGGAGACGATTACTCAAAGCGGATGCTGATCAATGATCAGCAGCTATAAATAATGCCCCTGGTGGCACGGACCGCCAGGTACAATTTTCTGGTGGCAATTAGTACGGACGGTCGTAGCGCTAACCGTGGATCAGCAGGTATACCAAAGTCCATTTTGGCTACGAACAAAGTGACTTCAAGGTAAAATTCTTACCGCTGATGGGGGGAATTTCCTATGATGAAATGGTCGGACAATTTGAGGCTATTTCTGTGGTCAGAATCCATAACCGCTTAAGTCGAGTTAGGTCGTAAATGACTTATTTATGTAGCCGTGTTAAGAAAATTAAACTCTATCGTCACTCAAAATTTCAGATCTGTATCTTTTCTTAAACGAAAGTTATAAACAAAAAACCTAACAGCTTAAGTCAGTTTTTTAAAAATTCATAAGCCAAAAAGACTTAACTTGAAAAATATATGATTTTTCATAACGGCGGTTTCATAACTTAAGTTAAGTTTTTTAAGTATAAATATTTCGATTTGCCATAAAAACCTATCTCAAGATAAACCACTATGATCTAGATAAAAAAAAAAAAATTGCCATAAAATCATAAGTTGAGTTAGGAAAGTTTTTGTCTTCCCATATTTAAAAATTGTTTTTTTTTCTATTTCTTAACTCAAGTTAGGCTGTTATTCCCCAATGCAAAATAAAAAAATAATTTTCCTAACTTGAGTTAGGCTGTTATGGAAAATTAAATTTTAGATTTTTAGTGCACCTAACTTAAGATAGGTTGTTATGGCATCCTCCATTCTAGTAATTTCAAAATAATACCTCGAGTTAGGCTGTTATTCCGTATTTGAATTTGAAAAATCGCGAATCTAAGTAGACATAGGTTTTTCTGTCTCGAATAAATTAAATTCAAAATCGTGGGGAGATGAGTCATAACTTGATTTAGGCTTGTTGTGACCGGTCGCATCCAAACAAAACAAATAGTGAAACATTTAAAAGTGAGTTATTTATTTAAAAAGTGATTGTAAAAATAAAAGTGTGTGAATTGAAAAAAAAAACTGAGAATAAAATGTCGAGCAGAGCATTGCAAATGATGAAATTGGCGAAGAAACTCGCAGAACGTGCCGAATTTAGTTAATGGTTTTTTATTATAATTCTAATGATGTGTGATATACATTTACATTATATTTTAACAAGATGTTTTACGTATAAATACTTACTTAAGGTGGCACTACAGTCCTGTGTGGACTTGGGCCTCTAACAACAGTCTCCGCCAGTCAGCTCGGTCCCTAGCTATCTGTCTCCAGTTTTGCACTTCAAGTTGATTGAGGTCCTCTTCCACTTGTGTGCGCCACCTGAGTCGCGGTCTTCCTCTCCTTCTGCGTCCCTCAGGAATAGTGTCGAAGGCTTTCCATTCGTAAACATTGGTGTCCATGCGCTCTAAATGACCGAGCCATCTGAGTCTCTGGACCTTGACTCTTCTGGCTAGGTTCACGTCGTTGTACAGCCCGTAAAGTTCGCTGTTGTATCTCCTTCTCCATTCCCCATCAATACACACGGGGCCAAAGATGACCCGAAGAATTTTCCTCTCGAAGCAGCCTAACGCACATTCATCCGATTTTGTAAGGGTCCATGCTTCTGCACCATATAGCAGGACAGGAATGATGAGGGTGTTGTACAGTTTTACCTTAGTTGCTCGAGATAGCGCTTTCCCACTCAGTTGCTTTCTTAGCCCAAAGAAACAGCGATTAGGAAGAGTAATTCTTCGTCTTATCTCGGCGCTGGTGTTATAGCCCGTGTTAATAGCGGAGCCTAGGTAGACAAACTCCTTAACTACCTCGAAGTTGTATGCGTCTATTGTGACGTTCTGTCCGAGCCTTCGATGTTGAGTGTCCTTCCTCGAAGACAGCATGTACTTCGTTTTTCCCTCATTTACCGCTAAACCCATTTTTTCCGCTGCTGTCTCAATTCTCACAAAGGCGCCATTGACATCACGCTGTGTTCTTCCCATTATATCAATATCGTCGGCGTACGCAAGAAGTTGAACAGATTTATAGAAGATGGTGCCTCTGTTGTTGACGCTGGAGTTTTGGACTATCTTCTCAAGAACGATGTTAAAGAAATCGCACGACAGTGCATCGCCTTGTCTGAATCCTTTTTTGACGTCGAAAGATTCCGTAAGCTTATAGCCAACCTTGATAGAGCAGCGTGAGTTCTCCATCGTCATTTTGCACAAGCGAACGAGTTTGGCAGGGATGCCAAAACTAGACATGGCTTTATACAGTTCGTCTCTGTAGATGCTGTCATACGCGGCCTTAAAATCGATGAAGAGATGGTGGGTATCAATTTGGAGTTCATAGGTTTTTTCCAGGATTTGCAGCAACGGGAAAATTTGGTCGATGGTAGACTTTCCTGGCCTGAAGCCACATTGATAAGGACCAATCAGATTGTTGACGAAAGGCTTCAGACCTTCACATATTACGGCAGAGAGGATCTTGTAGGCGATGTTAAGCAGACTGATCCCTCTGTAATTGGCGCAGTTTAGAGGATCTCCCTTTTTCAGGATCGGGCAAACAATGCTGAGGTTCCATTCATCGGGCATCCATTCCTCCGACCATATCTTACAGATGATTTGGTGCATGCTCCTATCTAGATCGTCGCCTGCGGCTTTGAACAGCTCATCAGCTAGTTCATCTGCTCCAGCGGCTTTGTTGGATTTCAGCCGTGATATTGCCGTTTTCACTTCTTCTAGGTCGGGTTCACGGAATTGTTGGCTGTCATCGTGTATGATAGAAGGCTCCTGTCTGACGGCTGGGTTTTGTTCGTCGTTGCCGTTGTACAGTCTACAGAAGTGGTCTTTCCAAATCCCCAGCATTGACTGCGATTCTACTATGATGTTCCCAAGTTTATCTCTGCAGGCATCGGTTCTTGCTCGATGACCCTGAGCCAGCTGTTTTACCTTCCGATAAGATCTCCGAACTTCATTCCTGCTGTTAGCTCTCTCAACATCTTCGATCTGACGCTCCTCATGCTCTCTATTTTTTCTCCTGAGAAGCCGCCGTTCTTCTCTCCTCTTTTGCTCGTAGAGCTCACGAGCAGCTCTTGTCCTTCTTTGCAGCGCCGCTTTGTATGCCTCCTGCTTGGCTGCATGGGCCTGCCTGCATTCTTCGTCAAACCAGGGGTTTCGTTTTGGTGGCTGTGTAAAACCCAGCACATTAGAGGCGGGCATCTCTAACTGCATTCTGGCAATGTTGCCACTGGTCTTCGATACTTGATGTTGGCGGCATAGGACTCCTTAAGAGATTACTTGACACTCGGTCAGAGAAAGATCTGGTGATCTCTTGCGATTGTAGCCGTCCGACGTCGAATTTTCTTGCAGCATTTCCTTGTGGTGGCCGTGGTCGGGATATTCCTAGCACTACCTTGGCTACGACGAGGTAGTGGTCCGAGTCGATGTTGGCTCTTCGGAAAGTTCGAACATCTAGAATGCTGGACAAGTGCCTCCCGTCGATCGCAATGTGATCAATCTGGTTGACAGTTGATTGATCAGGAGATCTCCATGTACCTTTATGGATGTTGAGATGTGGGAACCAGGTGCTTGCTACCACAACGTTTCGCCCCGCAGCAAAATCGATCAGCCTGAATCCGTTGTCGGAAGTGGTGTCGTGCAGGCTCTGCTTTCCGACTGTTCTTCCAAAGATGCCTTCTTTTCCCAGCTTTGCGTTAAAATCGCAGAGGACAATTTTCATGTCATAGCTGGACATTGCTCATATGTTTTGTCGAGGAGCTCGTAGTATTCGTCTTTGGTGTCGTCCTTTTTCTCTTCTGTGGGGGCATGCGCGCATATTAAACTAATGTTGCCGAATTTAGACTTGATTCGGATCGTCGTGATGCGTTCGCTTACGCATTTGTAGCTGAAGACTTTTTGCCTGAGTCTGCTTCCCACGACGAATCCGCATCCAAAGAGTCGCTGTTGCATTTATCTCATCTTAAAATCATGGTGTTCATTGTTTAAAACACTGGTTTAAAAAAGCTTAACTCGGCATAAACTCTTTTATCGCGAGATTTCACTGAAGGCAAAACGGCCTAACTGCACACAGACAAATAAGTAATTAAACTTTAAAGTACCATAACAGCCTAACTCAATTTAAGAAATTTGTTTGAAAAAAATATACATAGCAAAACAACTTAACTGCAGATATGCAATTTTTTTTTTAATTCGCAATAAGCCATAAGAGCTTAAGTGTTATTTTCTTAAATAACTCTTAAAAAAAATCGAATAGTTATTTACTCTTCACCCAGGATAAAAGAGTACCCCTTCTATTTTTTTGCATTCAAAAAACTAAAATATAACAAGTTTCCTAATCCCAGTGAATTTTTGAAACTTTAAACTGCTCTCCTCAAAAGTATGAAAAATAGACTTAAGCGGTTATGGCTTGTGGCCACAGATTTTTGACCAATATTACTAAACTAATAGATACTATTATCATTCGGAAGTAGACGCAATTTTAGTATGATAGTGCTAATCTACTTATAATACTTTCCGAAGTGAGTCAGTGTGAATTGTATAAATAAAGTTCAATTCCATATGGGGAAATAATATATATGAAAGAGCATGTGACTCCCTTACAATGTCTGTAAGAAAAAATTAACGCCCACCATTCATCGAAACGTTGTTCCCGGTCCCTTTTTTCAAGAAAAATGGTATAATGTTACGGGGATGCATTGAGCAACATTTTTGTTTGTTAAAAGAGCCATCGATATGTTTCATCTTAAAACAACTCATTTCGTTTCGTGGAGGTCCTAAAGCTGATTGCCAAGGCTTATTGTTAACAAAAAATTGTCATAGACACGAAAATGTCCTTAAATCTCTTCAACGTGTTGAGTTTTGAATTACAGAGCCCTGATACACAAAATATTCATGTACATTGTACATTTCAAATTTTGTGTTCATATTTCAGGAAATTTGCATTTTCAATTATTCAAATAACTACTTTTTCCAACCTTCGTCGACTTACTATATTTGGGCATTTCCCCCCATCCGAAAAGAAGAAATCATAATGTAGAATCTTTATTTTGCCCAAACTTTTAATTGCTGCCCGAATGCTTTGTAATTTTAGTAATTCCAACAGCTACGCCAGTTGAAACCTATTCAATTGTTTGAACAACGATATAAGTATAACAAAGAAGGACCACAACAACGTTCCTGAACAACAAAAGATCCCGCATTCTCGGAAAACACCGACTTGTGTAATGTGTTTTCTTTGTGCTGTGAAATATGATAATGTGTTTATATTTTCATTTTCTTCCTTTTTTTCTTCCTGCTTGTTTGAATTTTAAGAAGTCAGCGGAAAAAAATGACGCCACAGTGATGTTGAGTCACTGCGAACAGTCGACAGTCAGAGTCGTAGCTGGAAAATTCCATGGATTATTTTTTTTTTTTCGTTTTTTGGTGAAACTTTAAAAATGTAGACATGCAGTTTCCTCAATAAACAGAAAAGATTAAAGAGAAATACCCCATCTACGGCCCTGCATTCAAATTGAATAAAATCCCTTACATCCAGCCTGTAAAAGGTCATTCACATTTTTTGCATTTAGCAACCGATTACTTTCTTACCAGGAAATGTCTTCTCTCGCTGCTGTTCTTTCCAGGAAATCCAGATGAAAGCTCTCTGCATGCTTTTCAAAATATATGTATATCTCACCAGAAATATTATCTCTCCGGTTTCAAAATAAATTGACACACTATTGTTTATTGTTATTGTATACAACTCCATCCACACCCACAGTTAAACGCAATAAAACGGGGACGCAACTTAGTCCCTGTCAAGGAAATGCCACAAAGTTCAATATCCGGTTTTCCAGTGCTTTCTGTTACTACGACAACAATATGACGCGATGCGATTACAACGACTGCGACTGTTAGCTATGGTTTTCTACTCCTTTTTTGTCGCCGCCTTTTTAGTGCCCCTCGTTTAGTCCTTAGTCGTTTTTGTTGCACTCGTTCGTTAGTAATTCAATTTGACATTGTCGTATAAATAATGAGATTTGAAAAGCAACAAAAACTGTTGGCCGTAATGCGTGATGTCATCATTGTTCGGTTTGTGCAATACTGCAGACAGACGGGTGCATTGAACGAGACATTTCCCATCAAGATGGAAGATGGTGGCATTTTATTTCCGTTTTCTTTCGTTCGAGTCAAGTGGAGAGGTGAAACTGGTCTATGGGATGATTGTTTATGAATACTTGTCGCATAATCGGTTATTGAACTTTTGGCTAAGAACTCATTGGAGAGTGTAAGGAATTTTGGTTTCATTTTCAAGTGCTTCTTAAAAGAGTGAAAAGATGTTTTTAATTTACAACCACCAAAATATTTATTGTTTGTTTATTTTTAACCAAAATTGCTTATGTTTTATTTTAAAATATTCTTTTTCGGTTTTTGGAAATCAGCAAGTGGCTTTTGAGTTGCTGTTTTATTTTTGTCACGGAAGGAAAATTTGGGTGGGCGTTTTGTTAATCAGAGATATTTTTGGGATAAAATCAATGCCTTTTGATGTTGAAAAGAATAAAATTAATTGTCCTTAACATACTTTTGCTCTTTTTTATTCTTCCGGGTGTCTGACCTTTCGGTGAACGAAAATGGAAAGAAATTAATGACAACGGCAATTAAGGGATAGATCAAAGAGACGAATTGCAACTAGTTAATTAAATGTGGATCTTTTCTCACTAATTAAGGAATCCGAATCAAATGATATGTTAAATTGAGGAACCTACTGCGGGCAAAAATGGTCCTAATTAGCGAGAAAATTATTACAAGAAACTTTTTTGTTATCATAGACTTTCCGAAGACACATAATAAGCTAGAAAAAAACTATCAACCTGAATTGCATTGGGAATATTACTTTTAAACTTATTTTATAGAGGAAAAGCTTGCTAGTACCTTCTTCCGAGTAAAGAACAAAAAAAAAAAAAACTTTAAAAATTGAATGATTTTAAAAACAACAGAAAAGTGACCTTCCTCTAGAAGAAAAAGAAAGAAAAAAGTTCGAAGAGAAGAAATTAATCATGTCTTCTGACGTTGCCCTTGTTTCTTCAAAGCTGATATTTTCTTTCAATTAGCTTAGATAAACTTACGCGAGCCGACCTTGCCATAGCCTGCCAGAGAACAAAAGTACACCCGCAACTGCTTACTCTTACACCAGCTAATAAACGCACGTTTTACTATAAAAATAGACAATTTATTTATGTTTAATGGTTTTTCATCTTTGCGGTGATAATGACTTTGTTGACAGAATAAACAAAACGCAAAAAATAACCAAACAGTCTAATTATATTTACAGCGAAAAATCTACCTAATCTGAAAAGTAGGGCAAGGATCTTCAACAAGAAAGAAACTCGACGGGCAGCTATAGCTCCCTAGACATTATGATTAATGTTTTTTGTTTATCTGTAAGCGTATTGATATTTAAAATTAATTATCTAAGAGTAAAAGTTAGAAGAAAACGAAATAAAATGAAATTCAATGTAATTCAATGTCTTGTAATGACGTCAAACAATTTTGTTTTTTCTTGAAACTGACCTCGCGCAAATCTGTCATCATTTCATACCGCATCCCGAAATTACTATAAAAAATAAAATTAAAAATATCTGCGAAACAAAAATATTTTTAAGATCAAAGTTCCGGTGATTAATTTACTTATCATAAAGTCTCAAGATTTTTACATCAAGTTCAACGAAAGGATAACACAAATATACACTACATCATATTTCTATGCAAACAAAATGTTGATTACAAAAGTTCAAGGTCTTTTTGGTTTTTGACGAGTGAGTATGAAAGAACCACACATGTTCTTGGTCTGGCCTGATGATGCGGCAAACAAACAAAAACATATTTTTACGGCCCTTCTTAATGTCTCGCGAATACGCGCGAAAGCTGACTTTTGACGCTCGTTTGGGTTTACAACAATTTCTTAATGAGCCAATTAAAAATGTAGCAATGAACTTAAATTGTGAGTTTATGGTCGTCCATCTGTCAGACGCTTGAAACTGTCTTTGTGCCCTTTTGTAGGGATGAAAACAGTTTTCAACGTACATTGTCAATAGTTTTTTTCATTTTTTTGTCACATTTATCACCAAATCTTTTTTTTTCCACACATTCAAAATGAACTCAGTATTCATATTTTCAAACAGAAATGAGACATTTCTAGCATAAGGCCGTTGGATGACACTTTTTGAAAACAGATTTCTCGTAAACACAATCAACTCGCACACTCCCTAATTTGTGTAGGTACAGTATACAAATTCAATGTCGAAAATTCATGCTTTTAGCGGGAAAATTACTCAATTCGATTTTTCAAAAAAAAAAAATAAACACAAAAATGAAATATCGATGAGTGCTCTTAATCTAACAACACAGTTTTCCAAGAGGATAGGGGTGCTCTGCTGATGACAGGTGGGTAGGAATGAACTGTAGTTTGAAGTTTGATTTTTGGTTTTGAAAAAAAAGAAGCATCAGAGAAAAATGAATCAATCAGAAATGTATAAATATTTTGACTAGAGGCTGCCATAGACATAGAAGCGACGGTGCGGGGAAATAACTCCACGGGAACTAACTCCACTGAGGGATTTACTTCCCACCAAGTGAGAACTTACTCCACTTTTGTAAAGTGTAGTTTGTTCCCATGTACAGTGGGAATTAAATTCCTCAAAAAATTAGTGGATCTAGTTCCCTTCGAATTTGAAAGAATTTGCCACTTTAATTGAGAAAAAATTAAAATTCAAGTACCTACACTGAGCAATTTTGTTTGTGAAATTAAAATAAATGGCTTTTAGAAACGAAGTCATTCCGAAATTCAGTTTTTAAGACTGAAAATAATTTAAAAATATCGCATGCACAAAAATATTGAGAAACTTAGTCATTCGGAAACCTATTTTTAAGAATCTGACCCCCTCCCCTATATATGGTGGTTCATTAGTCCAGAAATCAAATTCGGGGTTTCTGACCTTTGCTATTAAATTTAAAACATTTTCTAAAACGGTAAAACAATTGAAATATACGGCATGCTGTAAGTTTATGTGACATAAAGAAAACTTTTTCCAAATGCAAACGTTCTTCTGAAGTTTGGTATTCGGTGAGAGTAGGGCATTCTACAAGCACACTGTACTTGCACCCAGTTTCATCTTGTTGCATCTTTTTGTCCCCTAAAATAACTGAGCTATTTCAATAACATTAAAAGTTCCATCAGAAAAACATTTTTTTATTGACTCTATTAACTCTACAATCCCTCTCAAATGGTTAAAAAAAATTGTATTATTAAGGATTTGGAGCTTGAACCAAAAATAGCAAGCGAGCGAAGCGAGCGGAAAAAATTTTGCCCAAAAGAGAATCAATTTGGGGTGTGAAAATAAAAAAATTCGCGCGAATTTTTTTATTTTCACACCCCAAATTGATTCTCTTTTGGGCAAAATTTTTTCCGCTCGCTTCGCTCCCAATCAAACCAAACTGATTTTGAGTGTTACAGATAGTCATCATCCTCAGACCAAGGTGAAAAAAGATGCTCAAAATGAATCATTGCAGTGCAGCATCTGCTTTCCAGATACTAGCATGCTTTTCCAAATTAAAGGAAACGGCAACAGCTTTGAAAATGAATTGCTCTATCCATTTTGTCGACAAACAGGTAGTAAATAAAAATGATCTTATTTATTTATAAGACATTTTGGGGTTGTAGTCATGTATGTATACACGAATGACCCACCATAGTGGGTCATTAGCCCCGATACCCATTTTCGGGACTTCTGACTTCCGGACCAGTTTCCCTGCGCCATGTATAAATGTGTGAACTTAGTTCCCATTAGAAAGTGAACAAAGTTCTCACCGTACATGGGAACTAACTACACTTTACAAAAGTGGAGTAAGTTCTCACTTGGTGGGAAGTAAATCCCTCAGTGGAGTTAGTTCCCGTGGAGTTATTTCCCCGCACCAGAAGCGACAAGTGTAGAAAATGACTATACCTACAAATTGAGTTGCCTTGAAGTTTTGCCATTATTTTTGCGAGAGTACATTGTTTTAGTAATAATTATTTGTTTCAAGATTGTGTCTCCTTTTGATTTATTGTAGAGTAGTTTGGTCTTGAGATTTTTCGAAGCCAAGGTCAGAAATTTAGTGTTGACTGAGGAGGAGAAAGAACTTTGTGACTGTTTCTTTTGATCAGACGTACAGAAGTAGGTATTTGGGTTAAGGCTCACATAATTGACACTTTGCAACTGGAAAAGTGTACAAAAAATTAAACAAAACGTCTTGATAGTGTCCAGTCGCCATAAACATTCACAATTTGACGGAAGTAAAAATACGTCTTACATTTTTACAGAAAAAAATTAAGGTTTTCCAAGGACTGTGGTCTTCTCACGCAAAGAACAAATTTCTTTAGTTCTTACTCCACTTTTATCAAAACCTTATAAATATTTTATTTTTTAAACAATTATTTGTAAAAATATTCCAATTCAAAACATTTAATAGAAGCATATCTTCGTGTGGAAAGCATTAAACTCGAAAGTTATAAAGCTGATACTGACGAAAATTTAAATAATGGTTTTTTATTTAATTTTGCAGTTAAAAGTACAAAAAAAATTGTTCAATATCGACGTGTTGTACATCAATCGAAAGGTTTTTACAATAGCATTGATGTTTCTTTTAGCATATTTTGATTAATTCAACGTTTGCTCCTACCCTTTTTACCAGCGGGCGGGCGGCGCGCGGTGGCGGTCCAAAAGATTATTTTAAGTTTTATGGAGTAACAATTTTTTTTATTTTCTTCAAAAAAAGGAAATTTTAATTGGCTACCAGGCCTTGAAAAAACTTGAAGTCCATTTCGATGAATAGAGTTTGAGGAGACCTTCCTTTAGATGTATCATTCGATGGGTTTTGGAAGAATTTTTTTTTTATGTCCAAAACTTTGGCAATCATGAAGAAATCGATTTCGTTCAACCCAACATATAAAGTTCTAATTATCTTAAGCTTATTCCTGAAAGCCAAACTCAATCCGGAGCCCTGGTTAACGAGATATTTGCATCAGATGATAAATCTTTCTATGGAAATACAATAGGCTAAAGGTGGTTTTCTGACCAACTCGGTAACAAAACCTCGCATATTCGCATATAGTTTTGGCTTTCCAAGACTGATAGAGGGTGAATAGACATCATTTGATTTATGTACCGACACAAGGATGTTATTATATGTGGATTGTGGAATAGAATATTGTTTAAACACACGACAGCCAGAGAGATCAAGCGTCAAAAAGTACCTACTAGAAGACCCTTTGTTATACCTATGTATTAAATTTTAACACTTAGACACACACTCTTAATATCTCAAAAAAGTCTTCTTTTGAATTGAATATCATAACGATTTTTCGAAATAGGCATATTTTAAAAGTTTTTAACCTTCAAGAGAAAAAATCAACACCAAAATCGCCCGTCAAAGAGTGCATTCTATTAAATTTGATTCCCGTTTTTATTCTGTGAAAAATCAATTAAAGACTTTCAAGGAATAATAACCCCTTGTGGTTGCCTGGTTCATTTGCCACCACAAGAAACTTTAAAAGGAGCAGAAACAATAAAAAGCATAAGAATCTACTCCTTGTTTTGTTTTTTTTTTCAATCACCACCACAAGTCGCAAAGTGTATTCGACATTTATGCAAACATTCTGTTTCTTTCATTTTTTAAATTGGTATGGAATTCCTAAGAACTTTCTCAGCACAAAAGAACAAGATGAAAATATCTTAATAGAGTGAAAATCTAGATCAATAAATGTCATTGTGTCAATGATAGTTTTGCTTTCAGCAGAATAAGACGATAGTTGGCAGAGAATAAATAAAAAAGTATTGTGAGTGTTTTGTATTTTATATTTTTTATCCTTTTATCATAAAGGAATTGAAACCAGCCGATTGGGTTTACATTTATGAAAACAAAATGCATTTACCAGTTATTGGGAATGATTGATTTAAGTCTTTATTTAATTTCTGTTTAAAAACAAGAATTTCTAAATTGCAGATTTTTATTTTTTTTTTTACTTTGCTTGAACAAATTCAATCGTTACTATGCTCATTTCCTTCTCGCTGCGATAAAGGTCACATGAAACTCCAAGACACAACTTCAACACTTTCGAGTTGTTTTCGTCGACAACGGTTGTCGCCAATAAATGTCCTTTCATCTACCCATTGCTCCGCACATAAATTTGCAATTTTCTGTCAGCTTTCTTTTACTTGTTTTCTGCATTTTAAAATATCCCCAAATGAAAAGCAGCATCCCATAAATTTGTTATGACATCTTGTGAATTATATTTTCCACCCACCGTATCGCCCGCCAGCCGCCAGCATTTTTAACTGGCAGCAATATACAAAAATAATAAAATCGCCCACCTATACAACAATAAATTGCAGCAATAATTACAACCGCTTGCATGCATGCACGCAAAAAATACTGCAAAGTGCGTGTTGACAAAAAAAAACTAAAAACTAGTTGAATCGTATTTTTAAAATCGCACTGACACCAAATTTTTTAAAAGACCAAGCAGCGATGCAAACGAAATCGAAATTTTTTATTTTCATATTTTCGTGATTTTAGTTTTCTAAATTTAAAAATTGCTGTGTATATTTTCATTTTCTGTTTAAATTTAAATAAAAACGAAAAACTTTGTTAATTAAAACACACTAAACAACTAATTTTAGTTTCTTAGAAAAAACCGAATTTAGCTCCTGTAAATGCTATTTTTAATGTGTGAAAAGATGTAACAAATGCGGGCGTTTCGTGGTGCCAAGAAAATGCGTGATGCGTGGAAAATTGCATACGTTGTGGGCGGTTTGTTGGATATAGACGGGTGGCGGCATGTTTTGAAGTTGTTTATTTTTAAAAGTATTCGTATTGTTGGAATGTATGTTTAATGCATGGTCTTTTGACATGTGACCTACATGCGGGTCACGCAATTCGTTTTTATTGCTATTCGGTTGACGGCAAAGTAAAAACCGATAAGTCGGAAAGAATTGCACAAAACACGATTGCAGATTTTTTATAATTAAAACAACATTGAATAATATCTTTAATTATTGTTGGTAAATGAAGCTGAAATAGGGGTTTTAACGCAGTGCCCCTCGTGAAATAAAGCTCGAAGGAAGTTATTTTTCTCTAAGCTGGCCAACACGAACGTAAAAGTGTTAAAAAAGGTCTGTTGATGAAAATGGTTCATTTTGGATGAGAGGAGTGAAAAGCATTGTGGGACAAAAGTTGATATCAAAAATGAAACGTTTTCAGATGTTAAATCAACAAATCGGTATTCATATTAACACGCCAATTGAGAAAATTTAATACTATCAGTCACGTCAAATCCCACTGATAGTATTAAACAACCACAAACATTATTGATTTTCATCATTCACAGAAATCGTGTAAAGCACTTCCAATTAATTAACCACCTATCTTGATAGTTATCAAATACATCTTGAATCCTAATTTATGCCAAAAGCACCGTTCTAATTGTGTTAATCGTGTTGCGTTCTGTTGCCCACTTCAACTCCTATCAATTTAATTCTCAACGACAGAGGGAAACAAAAAACAATTAAGCTGGTAATAAATTGATATTGATTGATTCACTGACCGCAATTTACCAACTCTCATAAATTCCTCAACCTCACCCTGCCCTTTTATGGCGAGACTACATCAATATTGGTTGGATTACATGTGTACAACTATACACAGACAAATTTATAAACCAAACTGTCCTTTAAGCAAATAATTCATTCTTGTGCGGTCACTGAGGTTGTCAGCTCTCTGAAAAGCATTAATAAATTGTCACCCCTAAAAAGCAAACTAGACCAACGCGCCATTACTGTTAACCAAAATGAATAAATGCCAAGCGACATAACCACTAAAAACTTGGTGTCATTGGTCTGTAAGTTGGTGGTCTTCCATTGTTCAGGCGGTTCCGATTTCTAGTGAAAAGGAGTCATTTTTCATTATCCTCCTTTTTCATTCTATAAATATTTGGCTTACAATATTTTGTACATACAAATATTGCTTTGCGGCATTCGGGTGTGTCATTCAACTTTTCTTTTCTTGTCGAAAATAGTTAAATTCAACTAGACGTATTCCTAGAATCCAGATAAAGGAAAAACAGAGAAGCATTGTTTGGGGTTTCAAAAATTACAGAATAAACACTGTAATTTGAACAATTCTAAACAATTCTGAACAATTCTGTACAATTCTGAACAATTCTAAACAATTCTGAACAATTTGTAACACTTCATTTCGAAATTTCAGAAAACTTGTTTATGTTTTTGATCAAGTAAATAATGCGTAATGCGCTTTGACAACATCCTATAAAATACTAACAACCAAATAACATGTTCAAAAAACGCATACGAAATAACTCCGCATGACATTGTCAAGTTATTGTGTTTGAATTTCATGAAAACACAGCCATATAATGTCCCACAGGGATAGGTTAAATAGTAGAAACCAACTCCAACAAATCACACAAATTATATTCAACAAAGTCTGCGTAAAATTTCTCTTCCAGAAAACCGTGACTAATGCTGATGGATTTTCTTATATTTATTTGGCATGCTTCCAGTAGCAAGAAACATTGTATACTTATTCACTTCACAGCTCACAAAACAGGATAAGACTATTCCTTTTGGGGCACGTTGTTGTCTCACACAAATGAGTTTGTGAATGTGAGGTTGAATATTTCTTTTGTTTTTTTTTCATTTTTCAAAATGGCTATGAGTGTATGTATGACTTGGCTTTATGGCGTAAATTATTTTAAATTAACATAAAGTTGAGTGATTTTGAAGAAAATTCATTGTAATATCGTAGGTGAAATAAATTTCGATTTGAAAAATGATTTCATCTAACAGAGAGATACACGTATACACATCTCGTGTTTGCTGTTCAAGGGAGTGATTTAAATTTATGAAAGATAGCTAGTCTTGACGTTCAACGCTTCATGAGAAAATGAAGTGAATGCTCTTTACTGTCATTGATGAGATTTCATTTTTCATATGTACAAGTTTTGAAGGTTTATTATTTCTGTTGAAAAATGTGAGGCTTAAAAATGGTAAGTATACGCCGTACGTACACTGAACCTAACACCACACATCGAGTAGAGCTGCAACCTTGAAGTTCACAACCACGAAAAAGGCTTCTACTAGTATTGAAAAACTCACTTCCTATCAATTTAACATTGATTGGAATTCAAATCGTTTAACAAACAATTTATTTACGAGTGAACAAAAACCCAGTCACTTAACTTTAAATACTCTTTTTCGATCATCTCAGCTAACGGACTTCAACGATTTATATCTGTTAATAATTGCATTTTCGAGAGGAAAAAAGTAAAAATATATTAAAATTGTCCACAAAGGCAAACTTAATCATTAGCAGTGAAAAATTTCAATGAATTACATGTGAGTAGGTAAAAGCACATGACACTTCTGTGTGCTTCGTTTCATTTACATCTAGAGCCATTTGAATTGGTCCTTTTATTGTTAATTTGTTATTGAGTTCAAATATATAAGGTAAATTGAAAGCATAGCAAGACTTTATTCATTGGTTCAATGAAAAGTTCGTTAAGATAACGAAATGTTCGGTAAGCCAACGAAATATTCATTACTCAAACGAACAATATTTCTTGAAGTGCATTATTTGAAGAGTTTATATGCTCAGTTTGATAGTTAATTATTCATTGAACCAAAAAAACTGTTTCTATGCCAATGAAATTTTGGTTTACAGAAGGAATGCAGTTGCCCGTAGCTTAGTTGGTAAGTGCGTTGGCTGCTAAGCAGAACGTCGTTGGTTCGAGTCCTACTCAGGCCAAGTTTTTATTTCATCTTTCACGGGCACTGCCTCTTGCGAAGACCTGACAAATCTTCCAAGAGTATCAATCTGTCATGAAAAAGTGCTTCTCAACTCTGCCGTTCGGAATCGGCGTTAAATTGTAGGTCCCCTCAATTGTTCACACGCACTCAGAGAATTGTTGATGAGAGTAAGCCACTTAGGCCTTGGCTCTTCAAGAGCTGTCGCGCCACCCTATTTATAGAAGGAATGCATACAAAACATACTCATGAAAAAAATTCGTTTTTTGTCTTTTTTCCAAAAACTTGTTTAAAATTTGTGAAAATTCAACTCATGCAGAGTGTATTTCCGTAATTCATACAAAAAAATGCCACACCTCAATCTTCCAACACCCATCTCAATTTTTAAACACGCAAAAGTCCAAGAAATAACCTCGTGCACCAGATTATCCTGCTCGAAATTGAGGCACCCAACAAAGACCGAATTTAATTAATGTCTTAACCACTAAGTCCTTCCCCGAACACACGAAAGGAAACCTTGTTGAGTTGGCCTGTATAAAACAGTAGGAAACAATCGGAAAACCAACAAAAACGTAAAGTTCAACAAAACTTTATGCTTACCATTAATTTCGGTTTTTCGGTCAAGGCGTATTTGAACAACTGCTTTAGACACAAAATACATTTGAAAGGTACCCATGGTGCGTACATGTTTAGCCTTGCTTCTAAAAAGTCCTGCTGTCTGAGCTTAGAAGATGACTTTTCAATATTCACATAAAGAGATTGTAACTTTTGTTTTAGTTTATTATTTTATCCTTTAAAAGAGGGCTTAGATTAAATCCCTTGGAAAGTTTTATTTTTACCCTTTTTTATTTGTGTTTGAACATCGGGCACATGTGACTCTTGAGGAGCCACAAAATTGTAAAGAACGAAAGGGTATATCGAAAAATAACTACAACATTGAGAATGAGAATGAAAAAAAAACGGTAAACAAGGTAACCGAATGTAAATCACTTTACCGAAAAGAATGTAAATGCAAAACTACAGGAATACATTCTTAAAACGACAAAGTTTTTGGCCAAGGATGGAATTCTGTTGCTGCCGGAAATGTTTCAATTTCTTTTTACATATTTTCAAATGGGAACATCCATGGCACGTATCTATGGTTTCGATTCGAATCCAACTGGAAAGGGAAACTATAGCAAATATTGAAGTCATATTTGTGCGTTCGTTTTTGCAATTGAATTTCATTCTGAAAGTGTAGCCAAATGGGGTTCTTACGGACACCAATTGCAAATATTGATTTATTGAGTGTCCTTACTAATTTGTTTCTATGGGATGGATACATCACTTAAAAGAATTTTGAAAATTTCGTCCAAAGATTAAGTGTGTTAAACCTTAAATGGGGAACGAAGTAGGCGGGATAAAAGCTTTCACCTTTGTCGATATTGAATTTGGCATAGAATAAGTTTTGAAGGTAAAAGTTTTTAGTGTGTAATTGTGTCAGGCCTATTTGGAGAAAATTGTATGAATGATAGGAAATTTAATAGACATCACTTTCGGGGATGGTAATTTTATTTTAATAGGATAACAAATTAATGGAACTTTGGTAGTAGGTACTCGTAAAAGGAAAAAGCTTTTTCGAAGAGTGATAAATTTGGAGTCGAAAATTGCAAGGTTAAAGAGGATTGTGATTATTCTAAAATTCAGTTGAGTTTATTGGAGAGGACTTTTGCTATGGAAGAGCAAATGATGTTGAAAATTTGTAAATACGCAGTATTAGACACAGACACGACACATCCCATAAATCCGGAAAACCATACCAATTCAATTAATTAATGTTTTGTCGCAAATAAAATTTGGCACAGTTCTTTCATTTTTTGTAGGTCAATTTCGGCGAATTGTCAAAAAGAAAATTAATTTGTTTTGTGTGATCATTCGGTTTTGTTATTGAATTCATTTAATTAATTTTCCTTCTTTATATAAGAACAAGAAAAACAGTTTTTAACGACAAAAGAAGCTGATTCACAGTTGAAATGTGACAAACAGGTTGCCTGTTTTCTTGTTACTTGTATAATAAATTAAATACAAGTGAAGTGAAACTTATTTGTAAATGTTAAACTGCAGCAGTTTATTCAATAAAGAAACCATTGTCTCCATGGATTATTATTTTACTTCTTCATTTTGAAATTAAATGCAATTTCTTGTTAAAACGCCCACTTTGTCTGTAAGTACAAGTCGAATGAATAATTGCATACTTGCTACAACGGCCGGAATGATCGTGAGAGTAGTATGCGGAGGATGTGTTTATGGACAGGGCGCCAAGTTTGGAAGATAAAACAAATAAAATTTTATTTAACAAGCTTTTTAGCAAGCTTACTTTTTTTAGACGGCAATTTATTTCTTGTTGTTCACTTTGCAAAAAAAAAAAAAAATATGAGTGCGACCCATGGAGTCCACACGACTAACTTCCCATAGTAGAAAAATACGTAAAAACATTAGTTGTCTTGCAAAATATTCAGCCGATGCATCCTGTTGTAGTTGTACACGCACGTTGGTTCAAAGTCAAATTCCATAAAACTGATGATTTTATGAAAAACATTAAGATTATTGAATAACAGTGGCGCCATCTGCCACTGCCGAGTTGATCGTAACATTTCGTGGACTCATTCACAACTACTTTGCACAGTAAAATACAGCCTACATATATTGCTCCTGAATATTGTAGTTTTCTATTATTGAAGCAATTTTTCTAATCGGATTAGTATTTCTGAAAATTAATATTTATACGGCAAAGCAGCGTTTGGTGGGTCAGATAGTAATCAAATATAGTATATGATACTCCTGAATATTGTGTTTTTTCCCCACTAACTATAAGATTTTTTGCACTATTATTGAAATTATTGCAGAAATTATCATAATTTTCATTATATTAAGGTTGTCTTAGATTTTTGATTGCCATTAAGAAACCGCTAAGCCGATTTCGCTCAAAACCTAATCAGCTCTTAACAACACAATGCCGCGTCGAATGAGATCAATTCGATGAGTGGTTCGCGAGATAATTGAGCTGAAAAACGTAACGCGTAACGAACACACATACAATCACACAGACATCATCATAAAAACGCTTGATTCAGATTCTAGTGACCTCGAAACATCGAGAAATGCGAAAATTGGAGATTCACAAAATCGGACCCATTACAATATAACTTCCTCTGGGAAGTTAAAATCATTAATCATCTCTCGATAGCGCAATCCATTGACCGTTACTGTTGCTCCAGCCTCATTTTCGAAAAAGTAAGGTCCAATGACCCCGCGGGACCATAAACCGCACCAAACAGTCACGCGTTGAGGATGGAGAGGCTTTTCAACAATAACTCCTGGGTTTTCCGAGCCCCAGATGCGACAGTTTTGCTTGTTGACGTAGCCTCCGAGGTGGAAATGGGCCTCATCAGTCAAGATGATTTTTCGATGAAATTCCGGATCATTTTCATGCATTTCAAGGACCCAATCAGCAAAGACACGACGTTGTTGATGATCAGCCGGCTTGAGTTCTTGTGTTAACTGAATTTTATAAGCCTTAAGACCCAAGTCCTTATGCAAAATACGGTGTAATGACGTTTGTGGAATGCCTTATTCCAAAGAACGACGAGGAATGGACAAACCTGGGTTTTCTTCAAAACTTTGGGCTACAACAGCAATATTCTCAGTTGTTCTTGAGCGACGTGCACGGGTTTTATTCTTCACATCACTAACTTGTCCCAACAGCTCGAATTTGTCCACCAATTTCTGTATTGCGGTCCGACAAGGTGCTTCACGACGACCCAAAAATGTTTTAGTTGTGCGAACCGTCTCTGCCAAATTTTCACCATTTTTATAGTGAATTTTAATAATTTCAATGCGTTGTTGAAGCGTGTATCGTTCCATTTTTATTAATGGCGTAGTTTCTTCTTGTCAAATGCCACAAAATGACAGCTTCAAAAGTGACAACTACCGAAATAGCGGGCTATTCAAAATAACATTGGAAAACCCTTTAAAATAATAAAATAACTCATTTTTTATAAGGTTGTATTAGATTTTTGATTGCCATTTGAAAACCGTTTAGCGGATTTCGCTCAAAATCAAATCAGCTCTTAACAACACAATACCGCGTCGAATGAGATCAATTTCGCGAGATAATCGAGCTGAAAAAACGTAACGCACATACGAACACACATACACACACACACTGACATCATCTTAAAAACACTTGATTCGGACTCTAGTGACCTCAAAACATCGAGAAATGCGAAAATTGGAGATTCACAAAATCGGACCCATTACAATAACTTCCTATGGGAAGTTAAAAAGAATATACACTGTGTTTACAATACGGTTTTGATCGCAGTGATTGGGAAAATAAAAGAAATACTAAACGTACTTTTTATGAGTGTGGCTTTAGACCAGTAAAGCCCACAATCGATCAAATATTCACACTACGGCAGATGACAGCATCTCTATAGAAGAACTGTACCTATAAAGCCATGTATGTCCAGTTTTGGCATCCCTTCAAAACTCATTCGTTTGAACAGGATGACAAAATAGAACTCGCGCTGCTCCATTAAAGTCGGTAACGACCTCACCGACCGACCGACCGACGCCTTCAATGTCAAAAAAAGCTTTGGACAAGGTGATGCACTGTCATGCGACTTATTTTCCATCATACTGGAATGAATAGTGCAGAACTCCCGCGTCAACACTAGAGGCACTATCTTCCAGAAGTCTATGCAACTACTCGCGTACGCTAATGACATTGGCGCAAAATTATAGTCCGCTAATGAATAACTTTAGTGTGATACTAGCTTAAAATGACGTTTGAGTCATGACTGAAACGTCATTTTAAGCTAGTATCACACTAAAGTTGTTCATTAGTGGACTATAATTTTGCGCCATTGGTATCATTGGGAGAACGCAGCGTGATGTCAACAGTGCTTTTGCGAGTAAGATGGACACTGTCAAAAACGGATGAGAGCACCCTAGGCCGGTTCGAGAGAAAAGTTCTACGGCAGATCTATGATCCTGTATGCATAAACGGTGAATGGAATAGAAGATATAACCACGAACTGTATTGGCCTTACAGCAACACTACGAGTGAAGGTCCAAAGACTCAGATGGCTTGGTCACGTGGAGATGATGGACACCAACGCTCCGGTCCGTAAAGTCTTCGAATCCACCACAGAGGGACGACGCAGTAGAGGAAGACCAAGGCTAAGGTGCAAGTTGAAGATGACCTAAACCAACTCGGCGGCGTGCGTAACTGCGGAGACAGCTAGCTAGGGACCGAGCTGGCTAAAGAGGTTTGTTCGTTGGGGCCCAAGTCCACCCCGGACTGTAGCGGCGGCATCTTAAGTAAGTAAGTAAGTAAGAAAGTAAACATACTCCTTAATTTCCTCATAAAAATTATGCATTTGAATGAAGGTAATTTTAAACATTAAAATGTTGATTTAATTTTGAGTTTAAACGTTAATTCTTGTCTTGCATATTATTCAGGCAATAATTTTGGCATCAAACAAAAATTTCACACAATGAACATTAAGTTCAGCGGACAAGAAATAAAATGTTTTTTTTTTTATCCATTTATTTTTCGTTTCTCAATGGTTAAATTAAATTTACAAAAAAAAAAAAAAAACACACACAAACAGAATTACAATTTATCTAATCTTTGAATGTGTGATTGTTGGTTTGTTTTCCTTGGACGAATCGAGTATACGAAAAGCATATTTTTAGAAATGACGACAATTCAATAAAATAAAGAAAGAAAGAAAAATAAGAATAATTTTCGTTCTCTTGTGATTCATAAAGAAAACCCCGCCAGACTTTGAGACGACAAGACACTGAATTAGCATTAAATGTTTCTTTAAAAAATAAATAAATTTATTTCATATCAATGTACTTTTCTGTGAATGTGGGATTTGTTTGATTGAATGGATCAATTGCTATAATACCTACCTTCAGGATTAAAGGTTTCAGCTGTCACGATTCTCAAAATGAAATTGTATCGCTCCAAATGTAGCTATTTGTTTTTTAATTTCGAATTAATTCTGAGAATAAAAAGAATTTGTAAACAGGCTAACGAAATTTAATTCAAGCTCTAAAACAAGTCCCTTCGTATTTTAAAATACAAAAAAAAAAAATTAAGCCGAGTAAACCCATTTCAATTCGAAACAATCGAAGTGAAACAAATTCAATATTAATTATTCTCTGCTATTGGCAATGAATGCTGGTTGTTTGTTTTCCATTAAACCATGTTTTCACCTGTGATTAATTAATTAACCTTTTTGAAAATTCAACGAGGCAAGAAAAACCACAAATGAACTTTAATTATAAATAATACTCTTTTTTTTAAGGGATTGTCATTCCTCAACATGAATAAAGCAACCATAAACTGTCAGTGCGTTGTAATTTTTCTTCTATATCAAAAAGAAAAAGATAAAAAATATGAGAACGTTAAACAGAAACAAGGAAAGGCAATTTTCACTGGGAACATTGGTAACGTGATGTAACCATATCAAGTAATTATCTCCGACAATTTTACTTCAATTAACAAAAAAATGGGTTAATAGAGTATAACAGCCGCACATGAATGATTTTATTAAAGCTTGTTTTAATCTCAGTTTTGGTTTCAAGCCAAGTGTGCTTGAACGGGGCAGGGACATTACTCCACGGGACATAAGTCCATAATTTAATTATGTCCCACTTAGGGACTTTTCTAAAGTGTTATTTGGCCAAATATATATACGACTTTTTGGAATATGGTCAAATGACACTTGTTATCATTTTTTCCTCAAAAAATAACTTTGAAAATTACAAAGTTTAAATAAAAAAGGTTAATAAATAACGAAAAATAAATATTTAAAAAGTAGATATACATATGTACATATAAATGTAAATGTATTTCAACACTGAATACTTTTGATGCTTTTTGAAATTCCTGTGCAAATTTTCCACAGAATTGTGATATTATTTTTACATGAGTTTATCTTTAGACAAATTTATGAATTTACAAGGATGGTTCATAATTTATTTATTTGATTTAAAATTTAAATGAAAATTAAAATATAATCATCCAGCGAAACATTAAAACATTTTGTTTCCTCTCGCTTCGCTTTGCGCGAATTACGGTTATTATTTTTCCTTTAATTTAAAATAAATTAAAATTTATTCTTGAAACTTCATAATGTTTCTTAAAATGGTTAAAACTTAAATATTGCACAACCGAAATTCAAGAATTATTATTGGAAGGCAAATATTGATGAAAGATTAAAAAAGGCTACTGTAGCATTTTTTACTTGTAAAGATTGCTTCTCACCAAAAATAACCCACTGGCTTTACACTTCGGTAATCAGACCGAAACTCAATAATGGAGTTGTCGTATGCTGGACCGCACTGGAGAGGATGGTTAATTTGAATAAACCCATTAAAGTCTAGCGGTCAGCAGGTATGTGCATCACGGGAACACTTCACTCAACACCAACAGCAGCCTTGGAGGCGCTTCTAAACGTAACACCTCTTACCATCTTCTCCAAAATGGTGGCAGCCGACTCATGCGTGAGACTTAGAGCCACCTCTCAATGGATCAGTAACAACACTGGACATACTACTATCTTAGACAATTTCAGATCTATCCCAGATCGCTTAGACTATACCACGACCACCCCAAAAAATGGTATTCGATAATAACTTCCATGTTTCCATCCCTTCAAGATCTTCTTGGAAGAAGAAAGACCTCTGGAAGAAAACACGATACACTTCTATACAGACGGTTCAAAGATCGACATTACTTGGCAGAAGTAATGACGCTAAAAGAGGCATTATCCTAGCTCAAAGAAAACGTTATGTCTTGCAAGCCGCTCTCAAATCTTTCGCTTCTGTCTCCACAAACTCTCTACACAGGCCATAGAGACCTTCCGGGAAATCGCAATGCCGATGAGATCGCCAAAAAAGGAACACTTTTGCCCACTGTTAGACAAAGATATAACATTGGAACACCACTTGCTACATGAAAACTTCTTCTCAAACAATATGCTCTAGAATCAACTAATGCTAGATGGTCACAGGGTACCACCTGCCTAGCAACCAAACAAGTATGGCCAAGCATAAACCTGAAACGATCAAAAGGCTTGACTTCCCTGAGCATACAAAGTATAAGCCCCACAATTGGAGTCATAACAGGACTCTGCCTCATAGGTAGACTTGCTTTGAGGCAAGGGGTCTACACAAATGTTTTCTGTAGAAGCTGCCTGGACGAGGAGGAAGAGGAAACAATCCAACACCAATAGAAGGGATAACTATCTCGGTAATCCTTTCTTCGATAATACCAGTGAAATGGCAAAGATCGACACAAGATTTCTCTCTAACTTCATTTAAAGTACAAAATGAGTAATTTCTCTAGTAGACCCTTGAGGTCTAAGTAAGTCAATAACATCTAGACAGTCACTCTAACCTAACCTAACCTATAGATGAAATTACTTCGAGGTTTCAATCTTCCTCAAAGGTACTGTGTATATCAAAACAGGGAAAAATTGTTCCAACAGCCCTGAATTAGCCGACGCCCTTTTTCAAAAACAGAAAGTTAATGAGACTCGAAATGCTGAGAATCATGGAGAACGAAGCAAATTAATTGTTCATTTGAATTATTCTAAACAAGCAATTATTACTTTTTTGTGAAAGCAATCAGTTCCAGAATATATCTTTATCATTTGTTCAAAAACTGAATGTTATTCCGGCATAAATTTTAAAATAGTATTTAATATTTTTTTGCTAAAAAGTAAAGAAAAATGTTTGCATGTGTTGCTGTACCTGTAACTACCTGAAATGTCTAAAATTATGCAACGAAATTTCACAATCGCATATTTCAAATATTACAAGATTTAAGAAATATCTTTCGTCAAAAATAAATTTATAGCACATCCTCAGGCGTACTTCAATTACCATTCGTTGTCTGCTGTCAGTGCTGTGTGAGGAGAAAATGTAATTTTCAGCCAATATCAGTCGAAAAATAACCAATTCTGAGCTGTCTGAGTTCTTAAATTTTTGCTTCAATTCAAAGAACTGAAAAACCATCACACTCCCGAAGTACAAACGTCCTGACAGCAATAAACCATTCAAAGAGAACGCGAGTCTTATATGCAAATGATGATGCGTGAATAAAGTTGACAGAAATCAAGTTATAATATGCGATGAGAATGTAAGCTTTCGGGCACGCCTACAACAGACTCGAATTAATTTAATTATACGATAAAGAAGAGACAAAAACTTTCGTCCACTTGATTTCTTTCATTCAATTGAATAACTCAGTGCAGAGTAATGCGATTAAGAGCCTAGCGGCTAACGAAACAAAATTTGAATCCAATTTAGTGTCGCATGATATTCACTTTTTACGTCTTATAAACTTCAAACAGGAGTGAAATGGAAATGGTGATGGCTTTTCGTATTCAATTAAGACTATTCTCTATCCATCGAAACCGCAATGTATAAAACTGTCACTTGATTTGGGTTAGATTGAATCAAAATCGGTATATTGCTTCGAAGACAAAGACACAAGGCATCAGTTGAGGCGAATAAGAATGAAATCTAAAATCAACAAAACGTTTGGAATAATTCCCTCGTTAGTTTCAGCCATTGAGTAACAATTAATTGAATCGAGCTAAATCGAAAAATAATTGCATTCACTACCGGAGGGGTAGTTCCGATCGATCGATTGGTTTTGTTTTGTGTTTTGTGTGCGGTTCTCAAATCAGTCACTTGGTTTCATTTTGTTTTCTGCTGCAGACAGAAGGTCCTTTTGTTTCATTTCCATCAATATTGGTAGGATGTACAAAATAGGCTTATAGGCTTTCAATATTAATGCTGACACTCTGTTGTCATTCTTTTTTTTTTTTTGCTTACGGGAACAACAAAACATTTTGATTTATTTCTTGTGGCTAGAATTTGAATTGAACTGCATTGTGGTCATTAATTGTCGTTCAAATCTAGGTCATTGCAGTATTCTCCTTTTTTCATATCTTGCCATCAAAAGAGTGGGTATCTATTGAAAGAGCATGCCAACTAAAAACCAAAATATTATGTCAAAATGTAGGGAAGCTGTTATTGTAACTTTTTCATTGCGATTTTAATTATGTTTGCACAGAGATTGAGGATGACCCGAGGGAAGTGAAAAGTAATAAAAATTGATTGTTTTTGAATAATAAATCGTTATTAATAGTGCCTAATTGGTTTTTGAAAACAAAGCAATAGAGTTGTTGTGGGTATTGTTTTGCTCAACATTTGACGTTGACATTGAGAATGAGAGTTGGCGTTATTATTTTATGAACAATTATTTATGAAAAAGGTCAAATTGCCTATTATACAAGGCAATAAAATAAAAGGTTTAAATACGAATCGAGAAAGGAGAGCTAAAAAATGACATTTCGGCTCAAAAATGAAGATTGTCAAATGAATATAGTGAAGGTACATTAAACGATTTAAGTTAGTTTGTTGGCCCTGGTAAAAGGGTTAAAAAGTTCAAGGTTTTTTCTTAACCCATTAAGAGCCCGCCCAATGTTTTCTAAACCAAAAATTAAGGTTTATTATTTTTACTGTGCCGAAAATAACATAATTAAACTAAAAAATATACAAAACAGAGCAGGTTTTTGGAGCTGTACCCAAGCGGATACAATGGCACAATGCATGTTCATTTTTTGGAATGAAAAATTTTGAAGCACTCCTTTTCTACGCAAAGTGATACGTCGCATTGCTCACAAATTCATCTTATCTTATTCGATTATGGCATTGTCGACAGCGTAGTTGATTCGTTATGTATGCACTTCGGGAAATGGTTTCCACCTGCAGTTGCTGCAGAAGGAACTACTGATCGCTTGGATGTTGACGTTGAAGGTTGTATATAGTTTCGCAAGTTATGACCATCAAAGAATTCATCAAAACGGTGAAAAGTGGCCACCACCACTTTTTGCGGCAAAATTTTATTTTGTAGTTGTTGATTGGTTGATCATGAAGATCAACGCCTCCCATCCCTGAGTTGTACTCAACAATCATTTTCGGCGGTTTTACACTGACTATTGCATTTTTTTACCTTCGAGCACCATCGCTTGACGGAATGCATCGGCTCAATACCCTCAAAGTTTGAGCCAACACAGTTGTATCGTATATGTGGTCATAGAATCCTCTTTTTTCTTTTTTGAACTCTGCATTCGATTTTAGTGGACATTTTTTTGTTTTTGACTCCCGTACAGCCCTGATGGATCGAAAACCTTTTTGTGACGTTAAAAAATTATCGTAAAAAACTACCTACATATATGATCTGAAGAATGGGGAACTTTTTCCAGGAAATCAACAACAACTCTGGATCCAAGAGCGGCATTTGCTGTTTTTCCATAGTGACGTTTTTGGCTCCACAGTATAGGTGTCGAATTGGTACAAATATTCACAGCTTCTCGTCAGCATCCAATTTTTAAAGTCAAATGTTACAGCATTACCTCTTATAAATTGTAATAATTGTAGCTTCCGTAGTATTTAACCATTGATTCATTAATTTAAAGTTTTTCATTAACGTATCCAAACTGGCAGCATTTTTCGTTTAGAAGAGTTGCTTGAGGTCGTATTTTTTTGCCATTTTGTCAGTATGAACCAGATTGTTGTTATCCGCAAGGTGGAGATATTTTGTATTTCCTTAAATCTGTTTCGGGACATATAATTCGTAACAATTGGCATATACGGGTGTCTTCATCTGTTTGCCAGTACATGTTCTCTCTTGGCATAGAGTGATAGCCGCTGTAAAATAGAATACCCAAAAAAACTTTCAAATCTTCTTTAGTGAATGGGAAAGTATGCGCATTAGCCTGTCCTGCCTAGACTCGAGACAGCTTCACGATTAAACTTACAACGTCTTCGTCGAAAAGGTTACGAAAATTTCGATTTCCGACTTCCCATCCAATGCAGTTATCATGTAAACTTTTTGTCCCAAAAAACACTGCCTTTTGTCATTTCAATCGCACATGCTCTCTTGGACCATTTTGGAAAATGTTGACGTAGTCTAAGGCGCGTCCTAAGTTTTTAAAGTTTCTGCCATAAGCACTTGATGGTTTGATGCTTTGAAATGCCATATCAATGTGAATATTTATCTACCTTCGCCTTCGCTCTGACGAAACGGCTGTTTTACAGCAGTCGGCTTGACCCCAGAGTGAAGGTAATTTGCTACATGGCCCTCATACGGCCGATGATCGTTTATGGCTGTCCAGTGTGGTTCAACGTTGCACCATCTCAAATGGAGAAGATTCGGGTGTTCGAGAGGCAGTGTCTTCGGCGCTGTCTCGGTTTGTATCGGACACCGGAATCTTCTTATGTACATTACTATTCTAACGAGGTTCTGTACAACGAGGCTCGGATCAACAGAATTGACAATTTCGTGATAAAACTTGTTCGGGGTCACATTGCGAGAGCTATGGCTTCGACGAATAATTTCATCTTTGGGGCGTTCTATCCGAACGACGAATATTTTGATAGTGCACGCTCGAGCGGCTTCATTCCACCAGAGGCATTCCTCCATTTAGATAAACACGGTCTGATACAAGACAGATTGGCGATCCCGCTAATCTACCACGTCAGGCGGAGAACCGTCGATCGGCGGCTCCTATACCATCGAGACGTCCTCGCGCAGGACGGAGCAGAGCTCCTCCGGTTCAGTAGGGCTGTGTCCGAACGGGACCGAATCGATAGGGTGAAGCAGGAGCACCAGTTCTGGTGGCTTCAGTCAGCACTTGATAATGGGTAGTCGGGGTGGGGTTTCGAGCCTTGGCCGGCTTACATACTTGTTTTAGTCTAAGGGTTTTGGGTTTAGGTTTAAGTAGAGTAGGCATGGTGGCACAAACATTGACATGGACAAAAAAAAAAAAAAAAAAAAAAAAAAAAAAAAAAAAAAAAAAAAAAAAAAAAAAAAAAAAAAAAAAAAAAAAAAAAAAAAAATATATATATATATATATATATATATATATATATATACAAAAAGTGATAAGAAGAAAAAAAAAAGATAGAAATTTGCTGCTGTGGCTGTTCTAGTTTGTAAGTAGTTGTTAGGTAGAATAGGTAGTTTTAGTTAATTTTAAGTTTTATTTTTAAGGACCTAATTTTAAGTAGCTTGTAAGAAAAAAACATAAAGTGGACAACATGATGTTAGTTTTTCAATTTTTCTAACAAATTAAAAACATAAATAAAAAAAAAATATCAAAATAGTTCATAGGCCGAAAGGCATTAATGTTAAGTAAATCATGAATTCCTTAGAGCGCCCGGTTGGGGCCAGTAAGTTAAATATAAGATTTTAGATCATAAGCTAGTTTGAATTCATTGTCTAGTATTAAGTAGTCATAAGAGAATTGAATAAAATGAATTTAAAAAAAAAAAAAAAAATTATCTACAAAAATGTGTACCTTATTAGCCATTGTACCCAAGCGAGTCAGTACTTATGTCACTTACCAAATTCTATCAAAAGTATTTCTTTTTATAAAACTTGTTTAAAATATCAAAACACAAGTTGTTGACTTTCAAAATTCAGTTAAAATGATTTCAGTTACAATGCGACTTTCCTTTGAGGATGACAAATGATGACCAGCATAAAAACTCTTTCCTATTTGGGTTAAAGGCTATTTGAAAATCTCTAATTTTTTGTACCCCCTTGGGTACAACGGATTTCAACCGTATTAAAAATATATTGAAAAGCAACGGAAGAGACAATACGGAAGTAATATTTTTTAGGAGAAACTGCAACCTTGGGAACCTTATATTATGCAAAATGCATCATGTAATTGAACATACGTCCTCTATCTGAAATAACAATAAATTATTGTAAGTATAAGTTAAGTACTATGGTGCAAGAACACCCTTATTGAAGAGTAATGGGATATGGTCGTAGAATGTAGGTACCAGATGCAAATGCTGGATTGCCCTCTTCAAAAAATCATTATTTTCCCTATTTTGTAAGCTCCCATAACTATAATGTTTATAATGTTTAAAATAAGTGTTTAACCGACACAAAGAATAAACGGAACCTTTTTGTTAGTATTAAACCGTTATCTTGCTGTTTGTTGCTGTTTTTTTAGTTTGGGTGCCTGCTTTTTGCCAACAGCCCTTTAAAAATATTGGCGTATTCGAAAAAGTTTCCACATAACATATAACGGTAGAATAATGGCTGAAACTTAAACAGGGTTTGATTCGCCTTCGTCTGCGTTACGATGCACTCGCTTCGGAATTGCTTTGAATGACATCATCACCATTCTTCCAAAAACAAATGAATTATGTTTGTTTACTTTTTCTACGGCTGTTGAGCCAAAGATTAAATAAGTAGCAAGATCGGAAAGTGACCTACGTTTACTGTTGTAGTATTGGTAAAAACACGCATACTTTCACAGTAACTATGGTCCAAAGCTTGTAGGCATTATCATTTTAACAGCTTTGTTTCCCATCTCCTTACCTTATATCATCTCTGGTTGAGCTGTCAGAAAAAGCAAATGTTCAGCATATTTAAAGTAGGGCTTCCGTTTGCAGTCACATTACGTAACATCACGTACGAAACGTGAGATCGAAGCTTCCCAAGGCTGAACAGTTAAACGTCAGGCGAAAACAAAGCTAAAGCATGTTTGTGTTTTAGCCATAAGAATTGTAGTGTTTTTTTTTTTTAATCGTCCTAAATCAGTCGGAACCATCCCGGATGAGTCTGAATTTGTTCGCTCAGCACAAGATGAAAGTTCTTGTTCTGAAAAAAAGAGAAAATCGATTCTTGACTTGAAGTCGGAATCTCGCATAGGTACATGCATACCTTTTTATAGATATTTATCAAAACAAACAATGTCATGTGACTTCTGCTTTTTGTTGTGCTTGGTGTCCGGAATCGGAAAGTACTGTAACTACGTGATCGTAAGTTCGAATGCTGGATAAAAAAAAATCTATTAATCTATTTCTAACGAATCCAAACAAAAAAATTTGTGAAATATAAAACAAAACATTCAGAAACTTGCTTTTGTTGCGTTTTACAAGAGTTGGCACAAACCAAACTAATTCTGATGATCTACAAGACAATTTTTCCAAAAATGTAAGTCTGCATTGCATTTGCCGCATGATTGCATTTCCAGAATGAAGAAACTATTGTGTTACCACCTTTAGCTTGTGAGCACAATTTTCTGAACACTTTCTTATTTTGACATGTCACTGCTGCCAACATTGCAGAAAACGAAAAAGTTTGTAAACAAAAGCGAGAAAAATTCCAAAAGTAGCTAACGGTTATTGAATAAAATAATTCTTTCTTTTCCGCGGCTTAATTTAAAGAAACTAATAAACAAAGTCGAAAACATAATTCTAATAATCTTACAGCTTTTGGTATTTCAATAGCAACAAATATGTTTGTTTTTTTCTATAAAACGAATAGCAACACAAAAGTGCGCGCCACGAAAATGTTGCTTCATTCCTGACAACTCCAAAATCTACCGCCGGATTCCCGACTATCTAAACCTGACTTCAAAATTACAAGAATTGATTTTAAAGGTAAGTTTGAAGTAAGAATTAAGTTCACCTTCCATTTCTTTATTAAAATTCATTATTAAAATGTACCTTCTTGATTATTTGTGAACAATGTTTGCCGGGACTTACCTGGAAAGATATGAAAATATTAAAAAAACATAGATTAGATTTATTTTTGAAAATCGAAAGAAATTGCTATTTTCAAATTATTTTCGCGCTTCCTATCCTCTCAAAAAACTAATAGAAACCTGATTGTGCTAAAACATCTGCCTCTAGGGTCAAAGTAGCTTATTTAAAACTAATTTGAGATTGAAGACTTTCACAGACGTATTTGTCCCACTTCAATCCTTCCATCTTCATCCAATAACACCAAACACAAAATGTCCTTGCCAAATCCACTTTGCACTTGTTCGATTAGAAAAAAAATCAAATCATGTAAACCTTGACAAAAAAAACTATAATTTTCCTTGAACAAAGAAAAAATTCTCACTCACTTGAAAATTCTATCAGCTGCCCTCTTCACGTTCCGTTCATTTCTCGTCAATAAAGTTTTTCCAGACGAAATTTAAAAATTCATATCTGCCCCCAAGTCATCATCGCCTCTTGTTTCCCGTTAATTTCCCCAAACATGCAATCAATCGAAACTGAAATCGAAATGAAACCCGAACTCGAGCCCGAAAACAAATCCGAATCGGACTCTGAGTCCATGACGAAAACACCAGCTGTGCCTCAAGCAACCACCAATGAAGAAGAATTTGATAATATTCCTTCTGTCTCGTCACATAGTCTTCAGCAACAGCTGATCCATAACGATGCAGACAATTTCCTGAGTCGCTGCAATTGGAACAATGAAAAAATCAACAACATTCTTAGGTCGCCTCCTGGCGTTCGCCCGCGGTCGGTCTTCACCGCTAATCCTCCAGTGGTGAGTGCTACATGTTCTCTCAAGCAATTGACTGAAATTTCTCGTTTTAGACAAAATTCAATGTCAGTGCTCCGCCGTTTGTCTCGTCATCGTCCCAACACCGAACTCAACACCAGCATAGTGTCCCCCAGGAGAACCCAATCAGTAGTGCCAGTGGACACTTCTATCACCATCGCCAAACGGCACCAATTCACGACTTTCCCACGGCCAGGGTGATGCGTAATTTATCAGCTCGTTACAGCCCCTCGGCTTCGTACAGCTCATCGGCGGGTGGCAGGAACATTCACTTTAACGACACGCGCCCGTTTTATATTATGGTTTGCTATTTGCCTAGTCACTCCACTGTTCGGCTCAACTAATAACCTTCATTTGGTATCGTTTTTAGCATCCTGGAAGCATGTCACCAACAATGCCGGCATTCTCTGGCCGCATGAGCAATCTGGACTATGAGAGCACATATGCTGCCGGACCGATAACCTTACCAAACGGAACTATTCAAATTCATCTGAGGGACGGAGTAATGTGGGTTATGTCGAAAGATTTCCATGGAATTTTATATCCACTTAGCTCTCAACTTTTATAGAATCGATATGACTCTCGACAAGGCTGTTCGTGTGTTTAATACACGCAGCATGGTGGCACTGGCATTGTCAAGCAATGGAAGCGTTTCGGCGATGGTCCATCCCAATGGCCGAGTGTACCAGAACGGATCACGGGTGGAAATAGTCACATATGATGGCATGAAGACCAACAATTATGTGTAGGTTTTGTGCAGTTGTATTTGTCGAGGGTGGACGGATTAATGTTTGTTTCGAATTCCAGGCGATATGCAAAAATGTGGTACAAAGGAGTTAGCTTCACAAGTGAGAATTGTGCTCTCACTTATCTGGTCGATACGGCTGGCACAAGGACGACCACGGACAGCTTTATCGACATGTCCAAGGATTATACGATTTTCGTGTTTTACAAGTAAGTTTCCGTTTTGTATCTTCAACTTTGTTTTGGTTTGTTGAGGATTGCAGAAAGTTGAGTTATTGACTTCAATTGAATGACCTTTGTCGCATTTGAACGTGTTGGCCCGTGCCAACTGAGTTAATTATTGAACCTTGTAAGCGAATAGTCTGACATCTATTCTATTCAGGCGACAGAAGCCATATCGTCTTCCTTATCTGTGTGCAGTGTGTAATGTGCAAAAAAGTTCCTTTCGTCACAATACCAAAAAGAAAACTAGCACCTCGACTTCGACCATCAAAGAATTCGTTTGACATTTTTGTTTCTTTCATTTCAACAGCGACTCCCGCCACGGACCAGGTTGTGTCCAAGAGGCTGCTGCTGTCGTCCAAAACTCGGTTCTATCCTGTTCCGAGGACGGTACAGAAATTTACGAAATTAATGGATTTCGCATATCACAAGCTGCCGATGGCTTAGTAAAGTATGTCCGCCCTATAACTGGCACTTTTCCAGCAATTCAATCTCCATTTTTTTTTTGCTCCTCTTTCAAAATGATAGATTGACCCGGACCCATAACAAGTGCCTCATCCGTACGAGTCCCACTAATGGATCAGCAACTTTGACAACGCCAGCAATTCATTGTACCGCTTCGTTGGGGAAGACATCGCATCTGTTTGTGAGGTAAGACCCGAGGATTATGCACGTGTGAGCCATATAACATTTTTCTCTTCCTAGACGTGGCGAAAAGCGAATGCATTTTGACGGTTCTTGTTTCATTGTTCGCAATGCTGGCCATTCGGCAGGATTCAACGAAGAAAATTTGCTGATTGTCTACTAGGGTCGATATTCCCGTCCACCTACATAATTTTCTTATTTTTATTTCCGAGAACCCATTGTTGTCCTCCGTACATTTGAGAAAAAAAGAAAAGAAAAGTCAAAGCAACCAAGAGTGTAACTCGTGCATACATGGGCTGAGCATTCCACGAAGCCCAGTTGAATATTTTTTGCCTTAAGTTAGTATTTGGAGGCGAAAGTTGTATGAAAAAAATGTTTTAAAAAATGAGATGTGAAAAGTTCAAGTGATGTATCAAGTGTATGAGGAAAATGTTGCAATTTGTTTTTTTTTTTTATATATACAAGACATTTGTGTGGTCAAAATTAGCCTTCAATTATTTTTAGAAGTAGTTTTAAGCGTTTTCATTATGACACTTTTTATTCGTATAGAAAAACTAACACAAAAAATAATCCTCAACCTTTATTTGTCTCTTGTAAAAATTTGTTGTGTTTTATTAAATAAAGATGTTTTATTAAAAATTTGTTTTTTATTTTAAAATATTGGATTTTTTGAATTTTCTCTGTTCCAATTGTGTCGTTCTGGAGAATTGCTCTTTTTGGTTGATGAATGAATTTTGACACTTTTCGTATCCTATTTTGATGTCGATAAATATAACCTTATTTTTTTCAAGCAGCTCTTGTTTAAGTTATAACTTCATTCTAAATTTTCTATCTTGCCTCCTTTATTTGCTCCTAATAAAAAAAAAATATTTTGTTATTTTATTATATTCGTCTTGGCATCGCTAAAAAGAGTGTGTCTAAATGAAACTCGAAAACGGCACACCCCAAGGGTCACCTTCATCAGTTTTTTTTTATATAATGCCTACATAGATGAATTAATTGCTGAACTTGCAGAACCAGAAACTAGCCTCGATTTTGTCGGGGTGTATGCAGACAACATATTCGGCCCTAGCGAGGTAACCGTCGGAGCGGAATTTTCTCCGATTTCCTCCGAATCGGACGAATCGGAGACATTTTGCTTGTCGGAGAACTACAGTCAATCACAAAAGTAAGTACACAATATGCATTAAACTACTTTCTTTTGCAATAGCTCTATGATTGCAATGATGTTGGCCTTTAAGCATGTTTGATCTGTTGTCCAACATGTATTCAGTTTGATAACATGCAAATAAGGACCGTTATGTAAGCTTAACTCGTTGCTTTTGGAGATAGCTTACAAAATTACATTAATTTGTATGACAAAAGTAAGTACACGGTTAGAACATTCTGTTGTAACACTTGGACAAATACGCACAATTTTGTAAAAAAGGTGTATTTTTTTTAAATATTGCATTTCCTTAATCTGTTTTAATTGTTTTTTATGCAAAATTACCACTTAAATAGGAAAAAAGTTGATATGGCTCCTAGAGGTAACCAACTTTGGCAAGATTTGAAGGATTTAATAATCAAGCATCACCGAGAAAACAAAAGCATAAGGGAAATTGCATTAATAGTTGATAAAAGCCCATTCAACATTCATAAAATAATTTAAAAGTACCAACTCACATGAAACACTAAAAATGGTGCCGTGAACGATGGCCATATGAACTAACGCCATAATGGCTTTGATCTCAATTGAATGTGAAATAACGCCATAATCCGATTATGGCCTTAATTCACAGTCGACTGAGAACTAAAGCCATCACCTGAATGAGAACTCACGCCATATGAGGTAAGTTCACATTCAAAAGAGAACTGATGCCATAACATGTCTGACCTTTGAGCTTTGAAGCAAAGTAAGCACAAGTAATTACCTAACAAAATCTCTTCGAGATCTCAAGGACCTCAGATATTTCTGAAATAGAACAAGAGATCTCACTCTAAGCGGGTGCTGATATTTTTTTCTTTAATTTCTGAAATAAAAAAAAAATGTGTGGATCCGTTTTCTTGGTCAACCAACCATTTGAACGTAATCATGTGTTAACAATTACAATATTCATTTCAACGAATCAAATTGAAATTTAAAAACTGTGTTCCACCAAATAATATTCGTAGGTGCTTCGTTCGAAAAACTAGTTTTCTAGACTCTGAAGTAATAAAAAAATCGGGTAATAATTTTTTTTGGCAAACAGAGAAATAATTTGGGGTGTGAAATAAAAAAATTCGCACGAATCAGATTATTGCGTTAGTTCACATTCAATTGAGACCTAAGGCCATTTTGGCGTTAGTTCATATGGCCATCGTTCACGGCCCCATTTTTAGTGTTTCATGTGAGT
This sequence comes from Sphaerophoria taeniata, assembly GCA_943590905.1. Taxonomy (NCBI): domain Eukaryota; kingdom Metazoa; phylum Arthropoda; class Insecta; order Diptera; family Syrphidae; genus Sphaerophoria; species Sphaerophoria taeniata. The sequence continues at coordinate 36,398,822 of OX016540.1, read as the reverse complement.
TGGTACTTTTAAATTATTTTATGAATGTTGAATGGGCTTTTATCAACTATTAATGCAATTTCCCTTATGCTTTTGTTTTCTCGGTGATGCTTGATTATTAAATCCTTCAAATCTTGCCAAAGTTGGTTACCTCTAGGAGCCATATCAACTTTTTTCCTATTTAAGTGGTAATTTTGCATAAAAAACAATTAAAACAGATTAAGGAAATGCAATATTTAAAAAAAATACACCTTTTTTACAAAATTGTGCGTATTTGTCCAAGTGTTACAACAGAATGTTCTAACTGTGTACTTACTTTTGTCATACAAATTAATGTAATTTTGTAAGCTATCTCCAAAAGCAACGAGTTAAGCTTACATAACGGTCCTTTTTTGCATGTTATCAAACTGAATACATGTTGGACAACAGATCAAACATGCTTAAAGGCCAACATGATTGCAATCATAGAGCTATTGCCAAAGAAAGTAGTTTGATGCATATTGTGTACTTACTTTTGTGATTGACTGTACCTCGAAGCAAATTTCGGAGGAATCGGAGAAAATTCCGCTCCGACGGTTACCTCGCTAGGGCCGATTTTTAGTGGCTTCTGGTTCACCGCCAGAAGTAAACGAAGTTCTTAGCACCGCAGACGGCATCATAATTAATTGGACTCTTAAAACAGGTGCAATCGGTCTACCTTCGAAAATAAAAGCTCTTCATCATTGTCGAAAACACGTGTTGCCTTTCTACTAATCCACCCGTAATTCACAACACCACTGTCCCCTTTAGTAGCAATGTGATAGGGATCTTCATATAAAGAACACTATCAACCAATAAAAGAATAAGAACAATGTATGTTGTTTGAACAACGATAGCAACTTATGGCTTTTTCTGTCAATTTCTTTGTTTGGCTGGAGTTATAGCTATTTCACGGGTACCAAGCCGATCATCAGACTCCTTTGTTAGTGGTGCTGCCTAGTTATTTTTCATATTAATCGAAAAACTTTTTGAGTTCACTTTGGGATTTGAACCTAGACCAGCTAGTTGTGAAGCCAATGCACTACGCACTTATTTTTACGTTCGTATAGACGAAACGGAATATTTACCAAAAACATTGTTGCAACAGATGTTAAAATATAAGTTATTTACCTAAATTTAAATTTTTGAAGCGCTTTATGAAAGACACTTTGTATTTTTCCTGTTTTTATACGAATTTATAGCAGAATTCGTATTTGACGTTACAAGACAATGGTTTTAAAAGTTAAATAAAAACATAATTTCCATTGCTTTTATAATTTTGTACGTCAATTTTCTCGTCATTTTGCCTTTTGTATTATAAACAAGGCCAAACGAACATTGCGTGCAAATATTGACCAAGCAAAACTTTCTTCTACAATAATAATAATTAAAGGCCTCAATTATTTAAATAAAAAGCTTTTAAATAGCAAAAACACAAAGATCTTAAACATGTCAAAGAACATTCTTTTTTATTTAATTGACCATTAAAATCTTTTGGTATTTCAGAATGTTTCTCAGTCATCTCCGAGTGCTTATGTCATTTTGTCTTCAAATAGACATCCGTTTTAGTATTCTGTTTATTTTCTTTCTCAAGGCCTTGCATATTAGACCAAGATAAAGCAATATTTAAGGAAGGAACACTGTCGTCATTTTACATTTCTTTGAACACAAGACTTCACTCTGAAGAAAACATATCAATTAATGACGTTTGTTTGCTTGTTTGACATTAAGTTTGTTGTTTATTTATGGCTTGTTTTATTTGAGTTTGGTACATACCTAAATGTTTTTTGTTTGTCAATGGTGGTGGTAGAATCACCACAAGTTGCCATTCAGGGAATGTCTTATTGTCAAATTTAAAACCGAACATAAAAAAGTCAACCATTTCTCAATTGATTTAATTAAACCTAGAACAATGCCTAATAATCTTCTATAAATACACCCACCTCAAAAGGACTTAAAGTCTAAACTGAAACCTTTTAACATAAATTTTCTGAGAATACAAAACCGTAAATCATAAACCTTATTGCTTCGCCTGAAAAATAACTTGAAATTTTCTGAACAACGAATTTGATTCGAAGCTAAAAAGTTTGTGAAATTTCAAAAGTTTTTACGCGACACACAACAAATTTTTGTCCAAAAAAAAAATCAAAGAACAAGAAACTTTATTTGTTTTTAAAAAGTTAGTGCTAGAGGTGTAGGTACACTCGGAAGCTAAGGACGAAACAGATTTTTCAGCATAGAATAGACAATACACAGGTTTAGACCCACTTATCTATCAGAAACAAAACTTCATCCTCTGATGATTCCCTTATGGAAAAAAAAATCAGAGACAAACACAAGATGGTTTATACATACCTATCGGAAGATAGGAAGTCCGACCATCCTGCAATTCGTACCGAATTAAAGAAGATGTAAAAGTTGTTTTCCCTATTATTCAAATTATGAAAATAAATTTGCATAGCAAAATTTTAAGGATTAGATGTGTAGCCAGTCTTGTTCGGTTCCCAAACTTCGTCTATCTCTTGTTTTATTCAAGTCGTTTCCACACATTTCAATGTTCGCCTTAAAAAAAAAAAAAAAAAACGGAAACGTTCTCCTCTTTCAAGTTAACTTAAATAAATTTAATTACTTCTGCGAACGCGCCTGTATATATGTAATTGGAGTTACTCGTGAACACAGTCACACACGCAAGCACGTTCAGAAATTCTAATAAATAATCTAGAACTTCTAATTATGAGAAAAGAAGTCATTATAGATTCTTGAGAATGCTTAATTCAAACTCTCTGCCTCGCTGTAGAAAAAAAGTCGTGGCTAATGAACCTTCCCCATGGTAATCTATGTGTGTTCCTCTAAAAAATCAAAAAAATCATGGGAGGGTGACTTTTTCTAATTGAATAAAATAAAGGGAAGGAACCTACCAATGCCAAAAAGCCCATTATTTTAAAGCAATAAATAAATAAAAAAAAAAAAAAACCAATACCTTTAGCCAAAATATAATAATAATGAGCCAAATTGATTTTCAGCTCTATATTCTGTTGTTGTTGCTTTGTTTGAAATCTGCCAACATCATTATCCTTGATTGCTAGCCTCAGACTTTTCATCTTCCTGTTTCTCGTTTCGTTTTAATTTTCAAAATTGAGAACTTCAGCCTTGAGCTACATTCGATTTCGGTATTCTCTTTATGTATGCAACATAAAGTGGCACAAAAACAATACACAAAAATAACTCAACCTCAGCTCTTTTGTTTTCTCGCTCGAGATCTTCGTCTAATTGTCGGATGCCTTGCTTGCTTCTCCTGATGGCACCCTATCGCATTGTGTTCAGACAAAAAAAAACTGTATGAAATTCTTATAGACAGATATTTTCCTTGAGAATTTTATGACAAACAGCCTTCGTATGAATCTATATGTATATAAAAATAATTGTCTTATTTGTTTACTCAAGGATATTGCTATAAAAAAAATAATAAAACAAATACTCGTAGATAGATAAGCAACCCCAGCTTATCCAGCAGAACAATCTTCCTCGTGATACATCATCACTGTGTGTTTAGAATTTTTTTCTTTATTTGATGGAAGTGGAAACGGGTATAGACGAGCAATTATTGTTATAAGGTGGGGAAAGCCTCGAACTGAATAGATAACCCCACCGGAAATATGAAGCTCATCTTTGAATTGAGGACTCCCACTGCTCCTGTTGCTTTTTGGGAGATCAAGGATCCTTATGATCTCATACTCACCATCAACGTCGTCGATTTGTAGTACTAGGCGACCAAACGTTAACTTTTAATAAACCCAAACTTGGCAAATACTCGCCTCAAAGACAAGTTTGGTGCAATATCATCAGACAAACAAAGCTATTGAGTGGGAGTTACCATCAACTCGCCAAGAAAATCTTTCGATGTCTGTTTTGTGTGTGTGTGGTGAGAGTAATTATACTAAAAGATACACCCCCAAAACTTATTCACACCAAAAGCATCAAAACTTTGCGAATAATCAGCTTTCTAACGAACGAGATAAATTACATGTATTTTTTTTTTTTAATTTTTTAAGTTTTAAAAACTTGATGATGGTTAGACGGAGCAAAAATTTGGAGGATTTTCACTTTTTAAAAGGAGCAACTAATTGTTGGGTTTTCTATGCAATTTATATCGCAGAGAGTTTTTGGTGGTGAAATTAAAAAAAACTGAGTTTGGAGTAGGTATAATATGTGGTCTTTTAGTTTATCTAATAGATGTGCGGTGCGTGGTGGTGCTGGCTTCTGTGGAAAGGACATGTTGTCGGGAATTTGGTGTGGGTTTGGCTAAAATGCAGTTTTTATTGCACGAAAGCATTTTAATTTCTGATTATTTAGAACGGTGGGTGGTGAAGAAAAAAAAGAAACAAAAAGATGTGGGATGGATATAGGTAGCTACTTTCGGTTTTTGAACAAGCATTTTGAAGAAAAACTTGTTTGAACGCGCCAATCTCAGGAACTACTGTTTGAGCTGAAAGCCATTAAGCTCTGTATATATGTAGATTAGGTTAGGTTATATGGACTGACAGTTGATTTTGTTACCGTTACACCTAGATCAATGTACATATATCACTTGTGATACCCTGAAGTATTGTAACTTCTCAAAAAGTGATTTAACCTATTAATTCTATGGTTAGTCGAGCCATTTAGTGGACTTGACAAAGTTCAGTAGGCGATTGCCTGGGAGTTCAGAATTCAGATAGTTCTTCTAGTTCATTAAAGAAATACACTAGTCAAAACAATTAAGGGAACACTTGAAAAAACTCAAAAATTGAGTGGTTTTTTATAAGGCAGTATCTCAGTAGAAAAAAGTCGGATTGAAATGAAATAAAAAGTTTTTCAAAGGTTATCATTTTTTCTTTTCAAATTATTTTGAGTTAAGAAAGTATCGTTAGTCGTTTTCGCTTGAGCGTAAAAATGTTCACTCAATTTCTAAATCGAAAAAAAAAACTTTGATTTGTCATAAAATGAGCGGAAATTTTTTTTCAATCCAACCAATCTAAGATTCAATTGAGAATTTTGTTGGCTATAATTTACTGTTTAGTTCAGATCGCTTCGATTTTTTTTTCTAATCAAAAAATGGGTTTACATGCAAAAACACAATTTTGACTTTGGACCCTAATAACTCTGCTAAATATTGACTTACAAAAAATATAAAGGCAGATTTGAAAAATTTATTAAATTTTCTACATTTAAAAAAAAATAAAAATATTGCTTTTTTCAATCTTTTCTATCAATTTAAAAAAAGGTCCAAAATTTTCTTCAAAATCAAGGAAATTCGTCGGAACTTCACAAAGTCATAATGATAAGGAAAAAAATAAAAAAAAAATTCAAAAAATAAACAAATTCAAAAGAACAGAAAAAAAAAACTTTCCTTAGAATTGGAAAAAAGTGTTTTGTAAGTTTGATTGATCAAAACAGAGATACGGTTAATCGTATTAATGTGAAATTTTCACCAAATCAAGGAAATTTTATGAGCTTTAATAATTAAGCCTCAGATTAGTTGTATCACTGAAAACCAAAAAATAACGGTAGTTTTTATGAAAAAGTTGCCTAAAAATGTATATCTAGTACGGAAGAGTGCTGGCCAGTGGCATAGGAAGTGAGCCGTGTTCTCGTGCTCTTCTTCATTGCCACAGCCTCTACATATGTCGTCTATACTATCTTCTTTTTGTGGTAGCCAAGTAGGTTATGGCCCGTTGTCATGCTTATTAGGGATCTGAGGGACGGTTTTTTAAGAAGTTGGTTCCTATCGGATTTTTTTCTTTTCGTAATAAGGCCAGAGTTTCCTGATGTTACCGCAGGTTTGTAGTAGGTTCCATCTATCATTAGCTTTTTGAATGATATTTTTACTTATGTTTCTTTTTAATTCGCATTGAGGGATGTTATGGTCTATGAGAGAGGGATCAAGTACCGAGCCTTCTCTTGCAAGCTCATCCGCTTTTTCGTTTCACCCAGCAGAGTCTTACGTTATGCTGCATACCAAGAACCCTTAGCTCTTCGCGACAGCAAGAAACAAGCTTTGACTTGATTACAAGATATATTTGACACCTTTAATTTAGTACCACTTTGACTTTTCTAGCTTTTTTAAATCCAAAGGTATTGACAGTGCAGTGCATTAACGCCCATGGAATTAACGCCCGCGGATGTTAATTCCAATAACAAAAGGAATTTACCCCCGCGGGTGTTAATTCCTTTTTTGATTTGGAATTACCACCCGCAGGGGTTAATTCCTTTTTTTGGTGGGCTTTAATTCCAATTTTAATTGGAAATATATATAAAAATGGAAGTGTGTTTGTTTGTATGTCTCTTATAGACTCCGAAATGGCCCAACAAATATTTGTGAAATTTTAATGGTTCATACTGTTACATTCAGTGATGATTTCTGTGAAAAAAAAAATTGGAAAAACCTCATGGAAGAGTGGGAAAACTGGAAAATGTGGAAAAAAACGGCAAAAAATATACATTTTTCTGCGTTTTAACGCACTTATCTCAGGAACTACTGGTTCGAATGGTATAATTCTTTTTGTGTTGGATGGTCCATTAATTGCGGAAGACTTGAGGCTATTTAACATTAAGCTGTGACCAATAGCAGCGAAGAATCTGTGGAAAATATGGAAAAAAACGGCAAAAAATATACATTTTTCTGCGTTTTAACGCGCTTATCTCAAGAACTGCTTTATGAAATTGAACAATTTTTTAAATGTTGAATGGTCCATTTATCAAGGAAGGCTTGAAGCTATATAAAATTTAGCTGCGACCAATAGGAGCGAAGAATTTGTGTAAAATGTGGAAAAAACGGCAAACAATACAATTTAATACAATATAAAGCTGAAGAGTTTGTTCGTTTGAACGCGGTAATCTCAGGAACTACTATTTCGAATTGCGATTTTTTTTTTGTGTTGGATAGTCCATTAATCGAGGAAGGCTTTATTCTACTTAAAATTAAGCTGCGACCAATAGCAGCGAAGAATCTGTGGAAATGTGAGAACTGAAATTTTTTTCTGAGATCTCTGAGGTGAAATTATTTTGGATTCGATTTCTCACTCAGCTATTTGACGTGGCTGACATATGTGCAGCAACAATTAGTAAGGTAACCATTAAATCTCAATGATAACTGAGAATTATGTTCCACCAAGGCACCAAATGATTTTGCCTCAGTCAAGGTGACATTTAGATCTCAGTGAGATGTTGTCAGGTGGAACTGGCCTAATAACTGCTCAAATTAGAATTTTGAGAGTTCAATTGATTTGTGAATGTGATTGATTGCACTATTTGTGCAGATTATTGTGTTTAAACCATATCATTTTATGTACTTCTTAACTAAAAAATATGCTCAGTTTAAAGAAAAAAAATTTACTTAACGAAAAAAACGATGCAGAAGTAAGAGAGATATTAGAATTAGGGAGAGTTCACCCAAGGGAATGCTTTAAGTATGAACAACTGAAGGGAATCATAAAAAATGCTCAAATTTTTCAAGTTCAAGAGAATTACGACCTAGGGAGAGTTGACTGCAATGCAATTGTACAATAACTTCCGAACAAAATTCCCACGCGCGAGTTACACAAATGCAAGTCAGCAAACTTGACGACGGAACATTTGTGTTGCTTCGTAACCCGAACCAGTAGACAGTCAATGCATTACTTTCCTATGGGAAAATCTAAGTATCCGAAGGCCATAGGAAATTGAATGCATTGACCTGAGTGTCTGCTGCTTAGAGTCTAAGTAGGTTATTGTTTACGATTAAGATATCAGTCTTTTCTTGACCGTGAATAAAAATACATTAAAATACAACCGGTGTTTCATTTGATATAACTGGCGCAGTCGCGAAACGAACCGTGTTACTACTAAAAATCAGTAGCAACGACGATTTTTTTTTATGTTTATGTGTTGTTTGCCATCCACAACCCCACCACCACCCGAGTGAAAAAAAAGACATAAAAAAAAAAAAAAGACTTCAAATCAGTCACAATTGAAAAAAAAAAAACTTGAACTTAAAATCAGTTCATTTAGTTATTGTTTGAAAAAAAAAAAAAGATTAGACTTTAAATCAGTCTAAGTTGTGATAAATTTGTGAATTAATCAGTGCTTTCAAAATTGGGCGGAAAAGCAGATCCCAGGAATTCGACACCAACCGAGGAATAAACGTTGAGATGGATTCAATTTTGGAAAATATTGTAACCACGCTGAACACGCTCACAGCTGTCCAACAACAACAGCAGCAGCTTAGTCAGCAGCAGCAGGAGCTTCAAAGGCAACAGCAGCAACTATGGGCTCAGAGAGCAAACACAGAACAAGCTCCACAAGCTGCAACAACTATTTACAAAAACATAGCCCACATAAAAGAATTTGGAGGAGCTTCTGGTGAGTTGACACAATTCCTCACCTGCGTTGACAACCATCTGGCAGCCACCCCACAAGATCAACAAGCCGCTGCATTCAAGGCAATATATGACGTGAAGATCGTCGGTGAAGCCAAAAGCTTGCTGTTTCTGAATAGATTGACAACATGGAGCCAGACCAGGAAAAATCTCATACAACACTTCCGACCTATAATCAACATTAACAGCGTATGGGGCAAAATAAGTCACATGAAGGTAAATAGTATTTTAGACCTTTGTATTAAAATAGATTTAATCTTAAAAGAGTGTCATGACTATGCAATCTATGAGCCCAACCAAACTGAAATAGTAAATTCTTGTAAGCAGTTATTGGTGGCCAAAATTAAAGACCTTACTGTAGGTCAGTTATCTAGGGAAATTAGAAATAATTTCGATTTAAATTCTATTTTAGACGTATTAAGATCATATATTCCAGATAGTGAGTGGAATTTAAAAAAAATATATAGAACTAGCCAAAATAGGGTAGAAACAAATTCACATCAGGGAACTCAATTTGATAACATAACTCCAAACAGTTCAGGGCAAACAAAACATTCTTCAAATAATAAATCTGGACAGACTAGACAAAACAACAATAGATCTGGACAAACTAGACAAAATAGTAATCAAGTTTTTAATCCGTCAGGTCAGGCCAGAAATAGTAGCCAAAATACACAACCGATGGATGTAGACTATTTAAGCAGTGGTATTGAACCTAGTAGTTCGAGGATAGAAGAGTCTGAAGAAATAAATAATACAGATCCAATTACGGATTTTCGGAACGAAGCCTTGGACATAAATTATTTTGCAACTTCTCAATAAGTGGTAAGAAATATAGGGCGTTGATAGACACTGGATCTACAGTTAGTTTAATCAACTCATCCAGAGTTGATTGTAGCCAGTTTCCTATATTAGAAACGAAATCAATTTTTTTGAACACAATTAACAACAAATCAAAAGAATTAATACAAATTGTTGTTACTGACGTGCCAAAAGAATTCAGAATGGGTATACAAAGCAAATTAAAATGGCATAAAATGAATTTAAAAAACAAAGGCTATGATTTTCTCGTTGGAATGGATATTATTAGTAGGAATTTTATTCAAATTGATATGAAAAGAAAACTAATAGAGTTATGTAACACAGCAAAACTAAAATTATATACCGAGGAAACATCAAACACTGACCTATACGAACTCTCAAGTGAAACTGCAAACAATGTGGATCTTTCACATCTAAACTCACAAGAAAAAGAAAAAGTTAGTGAAATTCTAAAACAATTTCAAAGTTTGATTTTCAAAGAGGGTGATCAACTAACAAATACAAAATCTATAATGCATGAAATTAAAACAACAACGGATCAGCAAATAAATTCTAGAGTTTATAGATTACCACCAAAACATGAAGAGGAAGTTCGTAAACAAATTTTGGAGATGGAAAAACAGGGTATTGTTCGAAAATCTAACAGTAGATACTCTTCTCCTATTGTTGTTGTCCCGAAAAAGATTGGAAGATCAGGTGAACAGAAGTTCAGGCTTTGTGTAGACTATAGGAAATTAAATGAAATCACAATTGATGACAAGTACCCTCTGCCTAATATAGATAGTATATTAGACAAGTTAGGGAGAGCCCAGTATTTTACGACTTTGGATTTGGCTAAAGGCTATTACCAAATAAAAATGCGTCCCGAGGACATTCATAAAACTGCATTTGTTACTCCAAATGGTTTATATGAGTTTACTCGGATGCCTTTTGGTCTCAAAAACGCCCCAGCGACGTTTCAGAGGCTTATGAATGAAATACTAAGGGAACACATAAATAAGATCTGTGTAGTCTATCTTGATGATATTCTTATATTTTCCACTAGTCTAGAAGAACATATGATTGCCATCACCACAATCTTTAGTACACTTGCCAAACATAACCTCAAGGTCCAGTTTGACAAATGCACTTTCCTTCAAAAAGATACAGAATTTTTAGGGCATATCTTAACTGATGAAGGTATGAAACCTAACCCAGAAAAAGTCAAATGTATTATGGATTACAAACTGCCATCATCAGAAAAAGAACTCAGATCATTTCTGGGTATAACAGGATTTTATCGAAAATTTGTAAAAAATTATTCAAAAATTGCATATCCGATGATTAAGTATTTAAAAAAAAATGCAAAAATCAACTCAAGAGACCCAGAATATATACAAGCATTTGAAACGTTGAAAAGAAATATCACAAGCTATCCTATATTAAGATTTCCTAATTTTCAAAAACCTTTTACTTTATTTACTGACGCTTCCAACTTTGCTATTGGTGCAGTGCTGACTCAAGAAGGGCAACCTGTTTGCTATGCTTCGAGATCTTTGAATGATCATGAAAAGAAGTATTCACCCACAGACAAAGAATTCCTTGCTATTGTCTGGTCAGTGACATATTTTAGGCCCTACCTCTGGGGAAATAAATTCAAAATAGTCACAGATCATCAACCTATTAAGTATCTTAATAAAAAATACAACGGCAAAGAATTTTCGGCAAGAAATCAGAGATGGTTACTTAAATTGTCCGAATTTAATTACGAAATAGATTACTTAAGGGGGCAAGACAATAAAGTAGCAGATTTTTTGAGCCGCATTAAGGATGTTGACCAAATAGACGGTGAATCGGACTCAAACATGGCAACTGTCCATTCAGCACCAGAACAACAGTTGGATCATTTCCCTATAAAAGAGGAAATAGTTAATAAATATAGAACTCAAATAATTTTATCAAATAATGTTTCGGACGAAGTCGAAGTAAGTCATGGTAGGAGAATCATCCATGTAGATATGACTAAAAATCAGTTATACTGGGAAGATCTCTTTAAACGAACTCTTATAAAAGGGAAAATAGGAATTTATACAGAGTTATCGTACCATGAGTATAATAAAATTCAACAATGTTTAATAAAACTTTTTAAGGATGATAAAAAACTGACATTTGTTAAGTGCACACTTAGAGCTCTCGAGGTAGAAAATGAAGCAGACCTTTTAAAGCAAATTTCTTTATATCATATCAAAGAAAGTAGTCATTCTGGAATTATTGAAACATACAAAACTTTGAAAAATAAAGTTTATTTCCCAGGACTGGTAAGACAAATATCAAAGGTTATAGGAAACTGTCAAACATGTCAAGAAGGCAAATATGATAGAAAACCTATTAAACCAAAATTTAAATTTTCCGAAACTCCAACGAAAGCTAATGAAATATTACATATGGATATTTATCATTTTAATAAGCTTTTTTATCTAACGTTTCTGGATAAGCTTACGAAAAAAGCTTACATTTACAACTTAAATAGCAAGAATTGGGTCAATAAATTAGAATGTATCGAAGAACAGTTTACTAAGTTTGGTAATCCAACGAAAATAGTTTGTGATAATGAATTTAAGTCAGAAAACCTTCAGGAATTTTTCAGAGAAGAAGGAGTGACATTCCACTTTACCAAGCCGAATTCTCACACTGGAAATTCTGACATAGAACGTTTTCATTCAACGCTTCTTGAAATTTTACTGACAATCAAAAATAAAGACATTACTACCAATCAAAAAATGCATAAGGCAGTTAAAATTTATAATAATAGGCATCACTCAACTTTAGGAATGAGTCCAAACAAAGCAGTTAATACAGAAGCAGCAATTTTAATTGATAAAGCTAATAAAAATAAGAAACAAATCATTCATAAAAGAAATTTAGATAGAGAAGATTATCAGGAAGAGAGAAGTGAAGGTTTTATAAGAAATTATAAACATTTACGCCATAAAAATGAACCTTACTTCAGAAAAAATAAATTAAATAATGTTCACCCAACAACAGTTAAAAGACCTAATAAATTTGCAGGTTCTAATGTGGATAATAATGCTGTGGACAATAACTCTGACAACAACAGTAGCGGAGCCAGCACTTCTAATCACACAAATTCAAACTGACCAAGGTTATACCATCCTTAACCGTGGAAATGTTGAGCTCATAAAAAACACCCAAACTATTGTCCACATTATTGACACAGGAGAAATAGCAGCGGCAGTTGAAGCTATTGAACATAATTTTCGAAAACTTAAAATAGAAAATAATTTGCCAATAATAAACGAGATAATTAATATAAAATCGAAAGTCAGAACTATCTCATCCTCATTCCAACAAAAGCGACAAAGAAGAGGTCTTGCAAACTTTATTGGAACTGGTCATAAGTGGTTATTTGGAACCATGGACGATGACGATAGGCAAGACATAATAGAACATTTTAAAATTACAGACGCAAATAATAGAAATGCAATTGAAAACTTAAATAAACAAATAGAAATTAATAGGCAAATTATGAATAACATAAATAATTTTAAAGAAACCATAGAAGAAGACAGGAAATATATATCTGAAGCATACAATAATGAAGTAGAAATGCAAAATGATTTAACCCTTAAAGTTTTGAAAACAGACCAACTCTTAAAATTGAAAATCCTTGAGGATAAAATTGACAACATTTTAGACAACATAGCATCCGCAAAACAAGGTATTTTACATCCAAGTATTTTATCAGGTAAAGAAATAATTGATTCCGATCTAGATTTTTATAAATTAAAATATGCCAAAATAGGAGCATTTCATTTGAATGGGACACAATTAATTTTAGCTATTAAATTACCAAAACATTATATTCAAACTAAATTAAGAATGATGGTTCCAATGCCCAATAAAAATTTTAAAGAAATCGATATAAAGGCTTTTGAGTTTGTTGAATTTAACGGAACAAAATATCAATATAATATTAACAATATTTATTTGAAAGATTTGAAAAAAGTTGATAATTGTTTATTAGAAGGAATTTGTAACTTTAAAGAAAATAATAAAATTTCGATTGAAAATGTTGAAGATAATCTAATTATATGTAAAAACCTTAAAAAAGAAATGGTATTTAATGGATGTGACGACAGACATTTAGAATTAAGTGGAAATTTCATAATCAACATCAATAACTGTACAATTAATATCAGAAACGTTTCAATATCAAACTTTAACATGGAATTTATACATACATTTTCTTATGAAGAGAATCAAAACCTTACTATCAAAGAAAAATTAAATTTTGAAAAAATGTTACAGATATACCAAATTGAAAATCTTAAACACATTAATGAATTATATTACCATAAGAATAACAACTATATAATGAGCTCTATCTCTATTTGTATTATATGTGTAGCCATAGTTATAATCGGAACATTGTTTTTTATAATACATAAGAAGAATAAAAATGTTAAAATAATAATAAAAAATATAGAAAACAAAATTCAGGAGAATTCTGAATCAAAGGGGGGTGAAGTTACACAAATGCAAGTCAGCAAACTTGACGACGGAACATTTGTGTTGCTTCGTAACCCGAACCAGTAGACAGTCAATGCATTACTTTCCTATGGGAAAATCTAAGTATCCGAAGGCCATAGGAAATTGAATGCATTGACCTGAGTGTCTGCTGCTTAGAGTCTAAGTAGGTTATTGTTTACGATTAAGATATCAGTCTTTTCTTGACCGTGAATAAAAATACATTAAAATACAACCGGTGTTTCATTTGATATAACTCGCGCATGATGCACAAGTCGAGACGATACTCTGGCCGGTGGACGAGGGAGAGGCGGACGAAGTCGCGGGCAACTGCTAGTTGGAAATAAAACCCACACGTGAATTTGTTTCACGTGTGGGTTTTATTTCCAATTGACATTTATGTCGAAAAAGTGCAGATTTTTAATGTTTGTACTGTTCGAACTTCAATCTCAAATATCTCGGATCTTCCATGAGTTATCGACAAAATATTTTTGCAGATATATCCGGCTAAGAACAACCTTTAATTTGATACCAAAGTCATTGGTGTACAATCCGGGCCGGATGTTCCTTATAAAATGAGCAATCTCCTTTGTGTGCAACATCCCCACAGACATCACACCGATCGAGACACACACATTAAGGGGCCAGTTATAGCGATCATTGGTTTTCATCAGGAAAAATTGGAACAGGATGAATCTGAAATTTTTTCCTGATGAGCGTTTATAGCAATCATTGAACATTTCTGTTAGGAATTTTTTTCCTGCCGTAATTCTATCATTAGAACTGTTCGAAGTTGAAACACAGATCATTGGAATTGTACAAAATTGAAACGCAAATGATTGGAACGATTTGTTTTACTTTTTGACATAAAACAATCAGCTGTTCAGGAAAACGAATTTCCGTACGGAAAATAGAAAAATACATTTTTAACGAAAAATAAGTTCGCGAACTTATATTTTTTTTTCTCAAAAAAAATTCTTTAAGTATTTTCCGGTCGATTGGTATATAAATTGTATTTGTAATCAAAAGAAAAGTTAGTTAAATATACATTCAAAGATTTTTCCTGATGGATTTCAATGATCGCTATAACTGGCCGCTAAAAAACAAAAAGTTTTGAATTTTACTCACACGGTGTCTCACATCAAAAATGGTACGAACAACAGCCCACAGACGGCACACATTTCTGCACACATACACCGATGTGCACACAAGTGTGCTTTGTATGGCCCGTTTAAGACAGTGATCGCATTCCTCTCCAATTATTATTATTCATTCATTATAGTTCGAACCACTGTGCTGCCTGGTCGTTGCTTATTGTTGTTAATTCCATAAATTGTGAATTCTTTAAAATCAATAAACTGCAAATTCCTTAAAATCAATAAATTGTGAAATAAACTGAACCCTATTAACCCAAATAAATTTATTGTTGATTAGCTTAATTTCAATTAATATCTAAGGAGATAATATTATTTAAAAATAATAAATAGGTTTACGAGGTATCATGCCATATCGCTTTCATTTTTTTAGTAATTTTCTATTGTTGTTTTGACTGGTCCGGCAGTTGGATAAATAGTTACCTACATATATTTCGCATTACAAATGATTTACTTTTTAATTTCAAAAGAATTCCATTTCCTGTTAAGTTATCTTTTGCCTTAACAAAAATATGTATAGGAATTGACTTAGTCAAGACAGCTTTTCACACGGCCTCGTAACCACGATCGGGTTGCGGTTAAAATCAGTAAGAATATCAAACTTAAAATATCATTTACGCATTTTAAAAACTTTTTAATCTTGATTGTGAATCATTGGAAAAAATGTTCATGTGAATATACACATGGGTACTTATATGAAATATGATTCTCAACAATCAGCAAATTTTACAAACTTTTAAAGACTTCCATTACCTTTTAATTTTTGTTTCTTAAAAAAAAAATCTTAATTACTTCAAGTGTTTTCTAAATTCATCGCACACAATACGTACACCACCACTTTCTCTCAACTTGCTTCCAAACTCTTCCAAATCTTTTTCAAGTACGTGACATCTACCGCCTCTTGTAAAAAGGACTCTTGTATACACATTCGTACAAAGGTACTTAGGATTCACAAAAGTTTCCCTGTTACAAAGTAACAATGCCAATGTGTTTTATTGTCCTACGCTTGAATCAACTTATACTTGTACTCTACTCGTATACCTTAAACATTAAGCATGAGCCATGAGTACGACAATGTCTCAACTTGTCTTAATTACTTAGGAATAATTTTCCACATGAGTGCGTCTACACTGGCTTTGTTCTCTGACTTGGCTTATTAGCAAATTGTATGAAATACATAAATTATGTTTCGTAATATTTTTTCTTTGAAGCGGAAGCTAGGTGGGCGTATCATTTTGCATTTGAAAATTATTTCAACAAACCATATTTTGGAGAGATTTGGAAATATATATTTTTTTTCAATCTTTTTCGAGTGTTTTTTTTGTACTTACAAGTTACAACACTTAAGTCAATTTTCATCACTTTGTGAGCAATTTCAAGGACTTAATTTCTTTCATTATTTTTCGCTCTGAAAATGTTTATTTCCTTCTCACAATAACAGCACATTTTTTTCCTCTTATAGATTTTATTATTATTTTTTTTCGACGAAGGCTTTCATCTTCATGTCCTTATTTATATTTTTCTTGTTGGATGTTGGATGATACTATCAAAATTGTTTTTCTTTTATCGATAATATTATTTTAGCATCCTGTTCTAAAGTGTTCAAAAGGAAGAAAAAATAAACTATAGAAAAAAGGATCTTAAATCGGTTAAGTAGTTCCAGATGGGAGGGGAACCGCCGTATAACCAAAACTTTATGTATCTCCATTTCCCTGATAGTTCCTTACGCTTTTAGAAGTCAATTGGGATAAAAGTATTATAAATAAAAATAACTATTATGTTCCTTTTACGTAATGAGTCTTAGCTCTGAAAATCGTTTTAATATTCAATTTTTACAATGTAATTAAATTTTAAGCCCCCATTGTTTTTCTATGAAACAACACACGTAACCATACAGCCATAAAAATATCTAAGCATTCCTCTTACCAAACATAAATTTTGGCTGTGAAGTTTAAGGCAAGTCCAGGAAGCCAGCGTAGGTAAAAACACACCTTCGACGACGACGATTACGACGATGTAGAAATTTAATTTAAAATTTTAATTGCTCCCACACAATCAATTTGGCCCATAATTGGTAACCACTTTTGTTAAAATATCCCTCTTGCAACCCATCCACACCTCTTCGTCTAATCGAACGACACATATCCAACCCAACACCACACTTCATCGCCTTTTGCAAAAGAAAGCACAACTTATTCATGTTCCACTTTCATTAAAACTTCGCTTCGCTTTATAACACTTTTGACAGCCGCCGAAAAATTTTGTACAAAGCCGTGTGTGGAGGTGTGAAATATTTGTGTTGACGACTCATTTTCTAACACGCACATTAAGCACACTCGGAAGGATTTTAATGACGGCAAAATTTCCCGAAAACCTGCTCAACGCTTAAAATCTCTAGGGTGCCAGTAATTTGTGGCAAGAGGTATAAGAGGACGAAAGGGTGGCATCGTGTACTCAAGGTCACAATAAGATCCGCCGAATTATGGGCACGTCATGCGTAATTATGCTCCTGTATAGTAAAAAGGATCTATGATCCTTTTTTGATGTGATTCGCATGAACACGCAACATCTGTATAGATATAAAGGAGTATAGTAGCAGAGTGTGTCTGCAGGAGAAACTCAGTGGCTTGATGAATTTGCAGGAGTGTGATGGACTTACTCGCATTTATCTCAACGACAAAACTTACAGTCAAGGAGCACACTTTTCGACTTCTAAAAGCCGAACTGGGGCATATCTAATATAGAGCACAGGTCGGTCTAGAGTACCATTGCCGCATTAAAAACGTGGAGTGTCATTAGTCTTCTGTGCCAATTTGGGGTACTAAACCAATTAATTTTTGGGCGTAATTAATAATCTTGTTTAACCTGGCTCCGTTGGTAAATTTCCACCACGGATAAACTGCGCTTAGTGGAAGGCATGGATGTTGTCAATGACGATGAGACATTCGAGACATTAGCTTTTAGTTGGATTTTTTTTCTTTGACATTCAATTTCTGCAAATAAATTGTGTTTAACTTCTAGCGAGTAATTGGTATGTAGAATGTGAGTTACATACAGGAAAGATGTCATCGAAGCTAATGTCAAAAAATAGTCTCTGGGTTTTAAGTGTCGTTGCTCTCTCATATAAGTCAAGTGAACAACAAAAGAGTTCTTATGAACAATTTTTCTTGAGACAAATAGGGAATATTTCAATAAATAACAAAGTTTCAATTGTTTAAAATCAACTGTGACGACACAACGTCATAATCCTCATATAATTATAAACTTATTTGTCTAGATTTCACATTTGACATAACAAAATATGTGACAAGAACCACTTTGTGACGTCAGCAAGTAGTTGTTTGTTTCAATAAAAAATAACTAAATCGTGCTGTTCATTGTTGCTTTTATCATGCTAACAACTCTGGCTGAATTAAAAATAGGAATCAAGTCCATTATTTGTTTCAATTATTATGTTAAAACTTAAAATTGTATTAAATTCAATCATCGCATTTCAACTCATACTCGATGGTCTTTCATTTCACTCTATTTCAAGTATTTTCAATCTTCAAAAAAAGTTAAACGTGATACCTTCAAAACCGCTTACAAACACACAAACAATAAAAACAGCATAGAAATTGCGGTATTCCATAGAAAATCACAGAATTGATTCAAAACAAGTCACCCAATGAAAATGAAACTAAAACCATATCGAGTGAAGTGTTTGCTTTTCAACAGAATCCCCACAAAGTAGGTACAGCACTCTATGGCACCTTGGAATAGAATTTGTACAAAAGAGCAGAACAAAAAAAAAAAAAATTAAAACATTTGTTGGAAAATTCTCTTTTTGAAGTTTTTCAGGATTCCCCTTAGTTTCCACTTATACAGGTACATTGGGTGCATGCTCCGCGGCGCATTAGGTTTAAACGAAGTTACATTACCTACATTACAATTGATACGCAAAAAAAAAACATGACATTATTCCACAATTTAAAGCAGAATGCACTATTGAAGTACTTTCGACTGCACTGATTTTTTTCTATTTTGTCTGAGTTATACAACTAAGTTGCATTTGATTGCATAAAGCCAAACGAACCGTGCTCTTGCCACTTGACTACTACGTAACAGTTGTGTGTTTCAAATTGTTTCAATCACAACATTGTGTCAGACATAGGTGCCAGGAGGTGTGTACTGTAGGGGGAAGTGGGGCACCTTGATACGATATTTTCACTTAAACGACAAAAAGTCGCAAAATATTAAGCTTAAAAAGAAAGTACAGTGTTTATACTGATCAGTATCATTTTTGTAAACTTATTCAAAACGATATTTCTCACAATTTCATTTACAAAAAAAGTTTAAAGCTTTTTTATAAAATTCGAAATCTGTATCAAACTGCCCAGACGTGGGGCCCATTGATACATACTATGGGGCACTTTGATTCATGGTAAACAAACATATACTTATGGCACCCGAAACAGTCACTTCATTAATATTGTATATTTTTATTTTTTTGCTTGTATGTTCATACCACTTTCGTATACCTACAAGAAAAAACAACATTAGAGGGGCTCATTGATACGCATCAAACTACCCCATAGGGGCGCATTGATACGGATCAAACTACCTTGTGGTTTTGTGTATCAATGTGCCCCAAGTATCCTCACTGAATTGAAAAATAAAAATCATGGAAACTGAAGTTAAACAATGTATTTTAAGATACAAAACACATTAACAATAACATTATCTTACAATCTAATTTGAAATGAAATGTATGACACGAAATATTCAAGGCGAAAAATCAATCCAAAAAAATATAAACAAATTTACTTATGCACTTAAAAATCACGTTTGCTTTTGCTGAGGTATAACGGTTGACCGAAGATGAAGGACAGTTAAGGGTGTCAATGGTTTAATAGAAATGGTGTGTTGCGCACCTGTTTGAGTGGCCTGTGATTAGTTTTCAAACAATATCGAATGTATCTATGTGCCCTGTGTATCAATGTACCCCACTTCCCCCTACAGTGTATACAAAGCGTACAACGCATAATCAATTTTCGTTCTTAAATTCCCTTTTACTTCCTTACAATAGTTACAATAAACAAATAGTTCTGAAATTGTATTTCTGTTGTAATTCCCTGAAACTGAGAGAAAAATATCAGCTCAAACAGGAAAGCGAACAGATGAATTTAATGTTATTTGCTCACATCCTTTTTGGGGAACTCTCTAAGGTTTTCCCAGGAAATGGACTTTATTAAAAACATTGAAGGTGTTAAGGATAAAATGCGGTGTTAGCAAATTGAAACTATTTTCTGGAATGTAAACAAAAGGTCTTGTGTATTTTAGAAATTCTAAAGAAATGACACTCGAAATGAAAGAATATACAATGTCTTGGAAAAAATAATTTGAAAAGTTAACAAATCAAAAGAAGGAAAGGATGTAGTTGTAGTTGTGATTTGCGGAGAAAAGGAATTTCCTGTTCGTCACGTGTTATTAGAAGAATGTAAATAATTTTATTTTGTAAATAATAAGAATAACTATACGTTTAGAAGCTGTTTAGGTCGTTATAAAATAAAACATTTAGAATTGAATTAGCTATACAAAAATATTTTTGATTTTTCGATATCATCCAAATGATGGCCGTTTTTTCAATGCACTCTTGCAGTCGAACCCTTACATTTGCGATAATGCTACGGCAAAGCGCTGGAGTAATGCTTTAGATTTCATGGCGAATATTTTCCTGCAGGGTGTGAATTGTCCGAGTTTTGTTATTGTAAACCTTTGATTTGAGGTATCCCCATAAAAAGAAATTGAAAGGTGTAAGGTCTGGTGACCAAGGTGACCATGGAATGTCTCCGTACATATTTTGTTTGTTAACATATTCATCAATATGAAAATGTTCTTCGTCACTGAATAAAATGTTTCCAAGCGTAGATGCTGTCCGAAGCCGTTCCAGCATTGTTCTTGCAAAGGTTTCTCGCAAAGGATAGTCACTTTGGTTGAGATAGGTACTGAACAACTTGCATGTTGTAAGGGTAGAGCTTTAATTTCTTCTTCAAAATAACATGCACCGTTGATTTTTTTACTCTTGTGGAGGCCGAATCTTCCTAATCGAATTACGCAGATTTCAAATAATTTCAGTTTGAATTTGAGACACATGTTCTGGCATTGTTGCTGACGTTGATGGTCCCGGAATAGGTCTTTGCAATAAAACTGCATTTAATTCTTTTCGAATTTTTATGCAAGGTGTGAGTGGTGGTTTGCAATTTTTCGATGTACTCAGTGGTGATCTATACGATCTGAAAATAAAAACGAAGCCAAGTTTTAAGATATCAGCCGTAAAGCGCATTCTGCTCTTAAATGGCCTTTGAATATGCAGGTCAAAGGAAACACCTACTTTTAATATTTCAAAAATGTTGGCAATGGTTAAAGTGGAACAGTGTCAAGTTGATGTGTGGAATGAGAGCCCAGTTGTGCACTAAGCTCTAATTCGCACTTTGAAGGATTTGTGAGGATTTCACAAAATATTTGGCGGCCGGAGGCGCCATGATTCTTTTGATTGATGACTTTCGACAAACTTTTCCGATTATACCACATTCCACTGCTGTAGACGAATTGAAGGCCTGTTTAAAATCTTCTATTTTGTCGCGGTGTGTCAGGAAACGTACACTGGCCACAAATGATCGTGTGCAGTTACAAAACGATGTATCTGCGGCAGAATTTTCAAAGTGTTTATTGAACATTGGAAATGGAATAATTCCACTTGATTTTGAAGGCCGAATTACTCTTCCAACTAATTTTTATTGTAATGCATATTCAAGGAATGAATTGATCCAAGCATTAAGGAAAAATAAAATGTTAAAAATCACGCTTGGTTTAATGAAGGTGCATTAATGGCTGGTACACATAAAAGTGTTTCTGAAATCTTGAACGAGATAAATGCATAATTTTTGGTTAGAGTGGATTTAGAGGATTTTCAGGTATTAAATATACACGTGGTCCATTCTCCAAATGCACTGCCAAATGAATAACTGTAAGATACCTTAAACAACCAAAAATATTGTTTATCAAACCCGCAATGCAATTAAAAAAATTCAATAAAGCACATATAGGTAAAACAATAAAAAATATATATATATGAAAGGACCAAGTCTTTAAGGGCGTAAGATGTCTAGGGAGGATTTACTACCACACCTTCCTCTAGAAAAGCTACGTTGAGAATGCCCCAATTCTCAACGTTTCACTTTTCTCTAGACGAAAAAAGTATTTTGTTTTTGTTCCATTTCCAAACAATCTCAAAACATGATTTTCAAAGCTCAAGTTTTTGAAAAACAAAGTTGATATTAATCAAGTGTATTTATCTATCACGGCCATCCTGCAATTGCATCGCTCTCGATGCAGCAATCACCTCATCTAAACTGAAACACACTTGATTTTTCCAACAAACACAAAAATTTAATTTTCAGTAACTTAACAGTTTTAGAAATTCAAACAAAATAACAATTTATCGTAAGCAACACGAACTTTTTTATCAGTTAGATACCATAGTAAAACAACAGTTAAAGGAAAATGAAGTTTTTGACAATATAAAAAAAATCATTCAACAATCGAAGTTTGTTAAGTAAAATCAGCTTGCTTTCGTGTCTCCAAGACCTTGTTTTTTTGTGTTTAATCATGCGAGAATCTTAATCAGCACCAGTTTGGTTAGAATCATAGTCTAAAACAAACGAAAACAGATTGTAATAAAGAAGCTATTAAAGCGTGTCTTTACAATAAAACAAACATTTTTCAAAACAATAGCTCAGAGGCAATTTTCAGCTTGTCTATTTTATATCAACTTTAAGCATCAAACTTCTAAAATAGTTCAGAGGCTATCTTAAGCTTGACTATATATATTCTATACTATATACTATATTCAACCCAACAAACATTTTCAATACAATAGTTCAGAGGCAATCTTAAGCATGACTATTCAACCAAACAAACATTTTTCAATACAATAGTTCAGAGGCAATCTTAAGCATGACTATTCAACCAAACAAACATTTTTCAATACAATAGTTCAGAGGCAATCTTAAGCATGACTTTTCAACCAAACAAACATTTTTTAATACAATAGCTCAGAGGCAATCTTAAGCTTGTCTATTGTACTAAACAAAAAATTTTCAATACAAAAGCTCAGAGGCAATCTTAAGCTTGTCTATTGTACTAACAATAAGAAAATAAACAGAAAATCAATGAAACACTACAATAGCTCAGAGGCGATCTTAAGCTTACCTATTGCATGATTCAAACCCAAATTCAAAAACACTCGAAATTACCTTGCTCAACATTATCTTGAACAATTATCGGTTTAAGGAATTCCCGAGATGCTGTAATAATTGTGCTTGAATTCCCTCTCTTCAGCTTATAGCGATCATACGGTAAAATCCCTACTACTTCAAATACTCCTTGGTAGTGGACATCTAACTTGGACTTTCTAATCTGACTGCTTTTGTACACAACTTTTATGCCAATTTCCAAGCGTGTCGGTTTAGTTTTATTGCAATCGAATCTTACTTTCATTTTAGTTGCATTTTCTTTTATGTTTTTATCAGCTAATTCTCTTATTGCAGATATATCGTCAAATTCAGGTTCTAAATTTAATTGAGCGAATAAAAGTCCAACTTGGGGTGTTCTACCATTAATTCCAGTCTATATTTTCAAGGGCGATAACTTAGTAGTCTTGTTAATTGTAGTGTTCAATGCCAATTGTATTCGACTTAGATAAGTTGTCCATTCTAAGTTCGTTTCAAAATTCGTTCTCAAGAGATTTGCAACTGTGTCAACATATCGTTCTACTTGGCCGTTTGCTCTGCTTACACCTAGAGCAATCATATGATGTTCAATACCATATGATAAACACATTTTTTTTAAATCATCACTTGTAAAATTTGTTCCCTTGTCACTGATAATTTTGAAAGGTACTCCGAATAACGCGATAAAATCATTCATACATTGTATTGTTTCTAAAGTCTGTAAGGTTTTTAACGGACGCAACACTATGAATTTGGTAAATGCATCAATTATCATGAGTACATAACAGTCAACTCCTTCTGTTTTTTCTGCAAATGGACCCATACAATCAATGTGTATTGTATGAAAAGGTATTGGTTTTTTGTCGATAGGATGTAAAGCAATTTGCTTTCTTCCAGATGGTCTCTTGGCCACTAAGCAAATCACACAAGAATCTATGAATTTTCTGACATTCCTCGACATTGATGGCATCCAAAAATGTTCTCTCATCTTTAAAATTGTTTTTTCCCAACCAATGTGGCAATTATCTTCATGGTATTTTCTAATTAAGGATAATCGACATTTCTGAGGAACGTATAATTTGTTACCATTTTTGTCTTTTCTATATAACAGCCCACTAACTATCTTATATTTTGAAGTAGCTTCTGGATCCTTTTCTTTTACCTGATTCATTATATCGATCGCCAAGGAATCTGTTTGTTGTTCTACATACAGCCAATTGTCAGATAAACTTGAAAGCCTGTAACACATTTGAGTAGGTGGATTTCTGCTTAAATAATCAACATGCTGAACCATCGAGCCTTTGCGATATATGATTTCAAAATCAAAATCCTGCAAATAAATCCACCACCTCGCAATTCTTGGCATTATATCACGCTTATCTTTTGTTGCTTTAATTGCGTTACAGTCAGTTACCAATGTAAATCGAATGCCCAACAAATAATTACGAAAGTGTTTAATTGCGTTTACAACGGCAAGTGTCTCTAACTCATAACTATGATATTTTGTTTCATAAGGCTTAGTAGTTTTACTAAAATATGCTACCACTCGCAACGTATTTTCAATACGATGAAAGAGTACAGCTCCATAACCGAGAGCACTTGCATCCGTATGCAATTCTGTTGGTAAGTCAGGATTAAAGATTGTAAGAACAGGTCTTTGAGTTAATTGGTTAATAATATATGATTTAGCTTCTTCACATTCTTGGCTCCAATTGAAATTGACATTATTTTTAGTTAGGTTTTATTATACAATGGGTTTTGGCACTGAATTCGGGAATAAATTTGCGAAAATAGCTTGCATGCCCCATGAACTGTCTTACTTGTTTTACATTTGATGGAGTTGGAGCTGAAACAAGTGCATCTATTTTTCTAGGACTAGGGCGTATACCTTCAGCAGATATCTCTCTTCCAAGATATTCTATTTTCGGTTGAAGGAATTTACATTTTTCAACATTTAAGGAAAATCCATTTTCCGTTAATGCTCTAATTACCAGCTCAAGTCGGAATAACTACATCATCCATGTATACTAGGGCAATCTTACTATTTATCTCCTGTCTAAGAGCATGATCAATTGCACGCTGAAAAACCGCTGGAGCATTAGCTAATCCAAATGGCATTCTTAAAAATTCGATATGACCCTCGGGAGTTATAAATGCAGTTTTTTCTATCGAATCTTCGGCTATGGGAATCTGATAAAATCCAGATGCCATGTCTAAAGATGAAAAATATTTATTTCCTGCTAATTGATCTAAATGGTCGTCAATTCTAGGCAATGGATATCGATCCTTCACCGTTATTTTGTTTAACGCACGAAAATCAACGCACATTCTATGTTTTCCATTCTTTTTTTGTACCAATATTACAGGACTAGCAAAAGGCGAATAACTGTCTCTTATTATATTATGCAATTTTAAATCAGAAACTATATCTGATAATACCTTTTTTCTGATATTGCCATTTTATATGGACGATAATTTATCACTGCATCTTTTGTCAAACGAATACTAAGGGCGCCGGTTTTAACACATTTTTTCGGAAAACCATCAATTATATTGCTTGAATATTTATTCAAAATATTATTCAAGTTTTCACTCTGTTTCAAAGTCAAATCAGTTATTGTTGATGAATCTGTTTTTGCTAAGTAGTTAACAAGAAGTTTTCTTCTTAAAACAGATCCCATTGAATCCGCTACTATTTCCAAGGATGTATCTTTAAGTACATCTCTTCCAATTATTAAATCAACCTCTAAATATTCTTGTTCAATAACATAAAATGTTACTTCAAGTTGAATCTCTTTAAAATTTACGAGCAATGTAATTTTTTTTGAAAGATAGATATAATGTTTACTAATCCCTTGAACAAATTGACCACATGGTTCGATACTGTTTTTAAATTGGGAAGTTATCTTTTCGTTAATGAGAGAACAATCTGAGCCAGAATCAAACAGACAGCAATAGTTTTCACCATTTATTACAACATTTGAAGAACATAATTTATTACAAGCATTCACTTTCTTTTTGTCCAGACGCTGCTTAACCCAACATAAACTTTCCACATGGCCGGATTTTTTACAAAAATTGCATTTGTTTTCAGATTCATGCGAATTCGGCGAATTTTCCTTGAAATTAGTACTAGTCGGTTTATTGTTTGGACAGTTGGTTCGAATATGCCATAACAATTTTTTCAACTCGTGAACGTTTGATCGAAGAAGGATATGAATCTGAACATCGTTTCAAGGACTCCTGTACAACTTGTCTATTTTGTTTTTGATATCCAAATGCAAGTTGATCGTTGATTTTAGGGGAGTTGCGAATTGAGGACAAATGATCGATTAGACTCTGAACATTGTTTGGCATAACAAAGGTTAGAGAATTTCTCAAACTTGAATCAGTTATGCAACCAATAACAATGCGAACAATCATGTCTTCAGGTATTTCAAAAGGCAACTGGTTAATCTGTGCAATTTTTTCCATAATAAAATCATTGTATGAATTTGATTGAGAATTTTCGAAGTTTGCAACTTTCCTTAAAAGCGTTACAACATTAGTACCATTTGCAAAAGTGTGTATTAATGACGAGCGTAAATCTACCCACTGGTAGTGTTGAAAACCATATTTCTCAAACCAAACCTTTGCTCTACCAAGTAATGCGGACTGTATTCTTGGTATGACATCAAAATCTTCTAAGCTATCTCTTTTTATCCTCAAATCCACATCGTCACACCATTTTTTAATATCAACCCGTGATAAATCAGGGTCAAACACGGGAAAACCTGACGTTATTTTTTGGTGACTACTATTTTGAACTAATCGAATTATATCGCCGACTGCTTTCAAATTGATCAGATTCTCTTGATTATTTTGAGAAGCATTGTCTTCAATATCATTCTCCTTGTCTGGATTATTACTCTTTTCTGAATTCATGTTCACAAAATATTTTCTTTTTGAACTTTTCCAAAATATTTTTGTTCTCGAACTTTCTGTTTTTCTTCTTATGGTTTTTCTTTTCTTGAACCCAAAATCCAAAATCCAAAATTATTTACAAAATCTCTTCTGGAGTCTTGATTCTTTTTTATTCTTTATTCACAAAAAAAATTCAAGCAACAACTTTTTTTTTTAATAAAAAGGCTTATAGGAAGTATCCCACTTCTGATGAAAGGACCAAGTCTTTAAGGGCGTAAGATGTCTAGCGAGGATTTACTACCACACCTTCCTCTAGAAAAGCTACGTTGAGAATGCCCCAATTCTCAACGTTTCACTTTTCTCTAGACGAAAAAAGTATTTTGTTTTTGTTCCATTTCCAAACAATCTCAAAACATGATTTTCAAAGCTCAAGTTTTTGAAAAACAAAGTTGATATTAATCAAGTGTATTTATCTATCATATATATATGTTTTATGCCCTGCGAAGCGGGCGAGTCTTACTAGTTTATTATAAGTAACTAGGTGTAACATAGAAAATAAGCTCTCAAAATGAAAAAGCTGCTCACTGAACCGAAGTACGATGTAGAAATCCACGGGGACTCTAAACCATACTTCCTCTTTCCTGAATTATTAACAACCTATTTGTCATTCTTAAAACAAATATGCATTTCAAAAGAGCTTCATACTTCTAGCTCTAATTAAGCTACTATAATTTTTTGTTCTCATCGGGATTCGAACATGTCGGACATGAACGTTTGTGAGTAAAGAATACGCCTTCCACATGATAATGACAAAATAATTACTTAATGAGTTCCCCGTGTTGTCTGGTTTTGTGTTTTTTACAGGTCATAGTCATTATCGATTTGAAACCTAGTTTGAACTCGAGTCGACATAAACAGGGAGTAAACAAATGTTTGCACATAGAATATTCAATCCAAAGAAGATCAAACAAGTTAGTTAAGTTCTTATCAACATAATTAACATCATTTTTCGATAAACAAACTCATAAATAATACGGAATAACGTTAATAGTTTTCCAAGTTTTCTATACCCATACTGGCCCATATATTTTTACCAACGATTTAACAAAAAAGTCACATCAAACTTAAAAAAAAAAAAATGTAACAATTCATGTCACTCTTCATTAGTTCCTTTCAAAATATTATGCTATCGCCTTGAAATCCTATTAAACTGTTAGCTTTCTATTAAAATCAACCAAGTGAAAGGGGACATACACCTTTTTTTGCTTTGCCGGGTTTGTTTCGTAACAATAAAGTTTTCTGAAAAACATCACTTTTCTAACACAAAAGGTTTTTTTCTTTTTGTCAAACCCACCATCGCAACAGCAGACACTAGTCCCGCATTTAATTGAAAACCAGGATATCATTGACATTTTTTAGGTTCCGAAAAATGTCGTTCCTTTTCTTTTGTTGGGCGATAATTTTAACCTTCGAATTTGCCTAAAGGTTACACACGAGTGGGCTTTTTAAATTCACCAAATATTTCGGCCCTTCCTCTAACAATCCTGAGCAGTAAAAAATCCTTTTTCTCTCTCTCCCTCTATCAGCCAGCAAAGCAAGAGCAACCCAATTATTATTCTCTCTGTTCTTATGCTTTTGTTTCTGTGAGTGAAAAAAGTGTCCCTTTATAGGATCAAAGGCTTTTAACACTCAATTGAGCATAAAATTCATTCCTTACTTTATTAGCAACACCTAAATTGTTCCATTTACCAACTCCATCAATATCGAGAGCTTAGAATCTGTATAGTGTCAGTGCTAAAAGCGAAAAGAAGACCGCCAAAGACAAAGTTATGCGTTTAAAATGCGACAGGCAAACAAAAATCTAACTGAACTCAACCTTGTCGAATATTGTTATCGATGAAAAATTTGCATTTAAAAGGCAAAGACAAAGTTTAAATCAGAAATTCGAGCACACCTTGATTTTCCATTTCTGTCCACCCATCGAATGACATGAAGGCAGGCAGCCATGGCTAACCTGGCAAATTGGGGACTAAATTCTGTCTCTTATCCCTGTCCGGAATTTGCTGTTTCAATACTCATTGTCATTAGTCATTTCATCACTATCACCTTGAGACATGAAAGCCCGAATGCCTTTCAAGATCCAATTAGGACAAATTTACACTGAAAGAAAAAAACACCCTAAGATGTGAAAGGAACATTAAGCTCTGTTAAGTGTCCAAGATTTTTATTTATCGGTAAAATATTTTTTTCAAATTATTTTTCTGTTAAGCTCCAACATTTCGATTGCGTGAATTCGAATACCAAAAAATCAGAATATTTAATTTGACAAGGCTCAAGGGTGACTCTTTTTTATGAGTTTCACTCAAAGTCTGTTTATAACCAAATTGATTTATTTTGTGTAATCTCAGATTTGAGGTGATATTCCTAATCTCACCTTATGTAAGACGCAAAAGTCCTTCTACGTGACGTGACGCAAAAACAAGAAAAAAATAAAGTGAGTTAACCCCCTTTCACCCCACGTTCAAAGCGACCTGTCAAAATAAATCTCATCCCTCACCTTTCATATTCATACCTACTCCCCTTTAATTTTATTTGTTTTGATTTATTACACGTTCACGTAACGTTTCAGGTTGCAGAGCCAGAGCCAGAGGACGAGCGACAACGACAACGTTGTTCATTATTTTTGTTCAAGTTCTTCAATTTGTATTCATTGGTTTTGAACTTTTTATTGCTCGGATGAGAAACGGAATAATTAATAAGTAGAAGTTTCCAACTAGTTTATTCAGTTACAAGAGACTAGACTAAAGTATATTTTATTGCAAAAAAAAAAAACAGAATATTTCAGTTTTTAATTAATGTAACTTGGATTTGAAATTTTTATGAAAAAATTGTGACAAAATATTTGCAGTTTTGGAAGGGCAAAAGGGAGAGAATAGTTTGCATTCACATTGAGGCAGAAAATTCAATTTATGGACAAATTAAATATTACAGTTTTTTTTGGTGTTTTTCTTAGTAGATGAGAGAAATGTCAAAACAATCTTTGTTTCTTTTTAAGCTCAAATTTTTCAGAGCTAAGAATTTGTATGTTTGGAAGTAAATGTGTTTGCTCAGAATAAAATGATCGAGCGAAGACAAAACTTCACTTGTTTTTTTCTGATTTTACAGACAAAAACAAACACAAAATTAAAAATGGATTCCCACGACAGTCACGAGTTATGGAGTTAAACGAAAAGTTAATGATGACACCGCACAGCTCCAATTCGCCAAAACCAACCGATTCTGAATTTGAAATTTTATGGGAACGGAAACTGTATGAATCGGATTGCATTCAATTCTACTACTGAACATATCAGCACTTTTCATTTGAATAAAAATTGATTGCAATACGATTTGATTTGAATATGATCTGCTCAGAGCTTAGACAGTTCTGTGATTTGCTCGGAGGCAAACCACGTAATTCAGCAATCTTTTAGCTGAAACAGCTTCGTCTTTGTCTACGTTACGTTGCACTACCTTCGAGTTTGCTTTAAATGACATTTCTTCCTCCATCATCATCCCCCTAAAAACAAATGAATTTTATTTGTTGCCTTTTTAAAGCTGTTGAGCTGTCAGACAGCGTGTTTGTGATTCAGCCATATTTGTACTAGAGCTTTCGTTTGGAGTCCATTACGTAACATTACGTTTTTTTCTCTACGCAATTGTCAAACGAAACGTGAGGTCGGAGCTTCATTAAGGCTGAATCACAAAGACGCTTCAGCTTCAGCTTCTCCTGCGTTACGATGCAAACGCTTCGAGTTTGCTTTGAATGACAGTTCTACCTCCATTATCATCATACCTCCAAGAACAGCTTTGCCACTTTACTCCTTTCGAGGTAGATTTTTGATTTTCCATTTTTGAAAAACTTTGAAAATTTCCTTCCTACTTCGCACCATCAAGAATTTCTTGAAATCTTCTTCACTCAGAAAAAACTTTTCGATTTTACTTGATATTTATAAAATCTGCTCCGATTAACTCGTTTAGTAATTTTATGCCTACAGTTTATAGATTATAGTGAAAAATGACATGCTTTCATTATTTTTTTCATCAGGAAAATAGATAAGCGACATCTGCAATAAAGTTTCTATCCTTATTTATACACTAACAATAAGCGGACAGTTTACAAACACTGAATGTCAACCTATACCTACAAATACGCTAAGTATGAGTTACGTGCTTGTATTGTAGTGTTTAATATTTGAGGCCGTGTGCGACTCGCGTTAAAATGTTGGTTAAATTTAAACACTACTTTAGCTTGCTAGTTAAATTTTAACACATCATATCCGCCATGTAGTGTCAAAATTAAATCGATAGTCAAGTTTGTATACACATTTTAACACAATTCACAAACGGCCCTAATTGTAGATCTGTGTATGTATATGTATCCATGGTCAATATAAAAAACACGATTTTAAAATCTACTTCGCTTTTTCTCAATCTACTTGGCTTTATTCCGAAATCTACTTCGCTTCCTTTTTTTTCAAGTGGTAACGCTGCTCCAAACAACAAATGAACAAACAGCTGTTGAGCTGTCAGACAAAGCAAAAGTTCAGCATATTTGAACTAGAGCTTCGGTTTGGAGTCACGTTACGTACGAAACGTGAGGTCGAAGCGTCATTGTGATAGCAAGCATTGAATTCCTATAGCTGAACTCGAAAACTTCAGGCGAAGCCGAAGCTAAAGCGTCTCTGTGATTCAGCCTTTATGATATACCATGACATTGAATTCCTATGGCTGCATTCTTACCTAAACGTCAGACGAAAACAAAGCTAAAGCGTGTTTGTGTTTCAAAATCTTATATAATTTTCTTATATTTTTTGCTCGAAATGAGCATTGCTTATATACCTATGCAAGTAGCTTATACAAAAACTCAAATGCCTCGAAAATTTAGTAAAACGATTAGGTACTTACATTTTGGGGTTGTCCATTGGAGGGGTTATTGGATGGGAGTGAGGGGCCCGTTCTGTTACGAAGACGGGCCAATGCACTCCTGAGGCCCTCCGTATTGTTTTTGTCGGGCCCCTTTCCAAACAAAACACATCCACAAAACACTTTGAATGCTTATTAAAACACTTTTTTGCAAAACCTTTTTTCCGAATTTTTTTTTTGCGACTTTCAAAAGAACAATAACCAAAAGAACAAGTAATTTTTTACGTCGTCACTGAAAATTTCTTTAAAAATGCACGCAATTAATTGATTTCACAATCTTGTATAAATTATTTTGTTACATTCACTCAGAGCCTGACTCACACATCCGTTTCCTCCCCGAGTCGCAAAAAGATAACACAGCATTACAATAATTATTACAACGACATTGTGGATAGGATAATGAGTTAAAGCGCTCCTGTTTTCCCATTAAGATATTAAATTTTGCATCAATTTACGAAAGAAAAAACACGCAATGTTCAAGCTCAAAAGCAAACCGCAAACTTTTCAAGCTCGAACGCTCTCGCAGCCAAAACGCATAAAACGTGTAACTACAAAACCGCCTTGTTATTCTCGATGGTCGAATTGCGTGCGAGTGATTTTTACTTGGCGCCCACTTGTCAAAGTATATAATAACCTTCAGTTATCTTGTGTGGTGCGAGATGTGATGAGAATTTGCGTGCATGATATGAATTACTCATCCGAAAATCAGATTTGTCTTGTTATCTGAATTTGTTTATGTGTGTTATGTCGAAAGCTAATTTTTGAAGTAAGAGACTCCAAGTGTAGCCGGATATAGCAAGGACTCGGAGATGCGATGAGGAAGATGTTTTGGCAGATGATGATCCTGATCCTGAAATGAAATAGAAATTAAGAAGAGGCATAAGAAAACCATATCAACACTAATTCCATATAAAAAGTGATTATGTTTCATTTTGGAGAGTTTTGCTTTAGTCGAATTAAACCAAAAAAGGATATACTTGTCAGAAGTTGGTGGTAATTGAACTCGTATCGTAAAGACATGTCGCGTTGGCATCGTGCGTCGTCTTGGCATGAAGTTTTGAAAAGCATAAAGGATGTGAATAAGCCGTGCGAGATGAATCAATTAAAATTAATGAGATTTTTGGGTTATGTGAGAAATGTGTGTGAATGTTGGTTTGGTCGTGGAATACCTTCAAAAGGGCTATAAGTAAGAAAATATTATGGGATGGGGATGATGATAGTACCTACTTAGGTTCTTAATGACTAAGAAGCGTCTGGTTTGTATCTTATTAGGCAGATTGGTTTCGCGTCAGAAAAAGAGATTTATGGCCTTTTAATGTTTGTTTTTCTATTATCTGACAGATGTTATGTGTTGGAATCGTAAAGATAGTCCTTTTGACCAAATTATCACAATAATCAACTGATATTTCAAGAACCAGACTTTAATCATAATTAAGGAATAAACTCATTAATTTCTTATATGATTTATGTGTGTTGGTTTTGCAGTAAAATGTATAAGTCCTTGCTCTCAGGATCAGTAAAATAGAAAGAATACACTTTAACACGATGTAAGCAGTTTCAAATCCTAATCGAACTAAATGACTCTTTTCAATCACTCTCGGACTCAGAAGGCTTTTGAGAAGGAAAATTATCTATCGAAACACAACAGCATAATCAAAAAACAACATTCATCATCATAGTCTTTTTCAATGGTCCATAGGAGCGACTTTGTGCTAAAAATTCAAGGACCACTTCTTTTATTTTCCTGTTGAAAATACCCATGAACTTTTCCTCATAGCAATATTAAAAATAACGAAGCCCAACGATTGCAGTTTTAGTTCCTCAACTACCCAAAAGTTTTTATTTCCAAAGTTTGCCCAAGGAGTTTCTTGCTCTATTCGAGAAATCAAACTATAGTTGACTTGGTTTCGAGTTCAATACACTGCACTCTAATAGCTGCACGCTTTGTAAACTGAAGCTATTAATCTGGACGTCATGTCAGTAACATTGTTCCAAATTGTTGCTGGGATTTTTCTTATTTTGGATAAGAAAAAAAACGTATAAAACAATGTCGTACTTCAGAGCAGAATAGAAAGAACTAGAACAGAATGCATGACCTTTGACGCATCATCGTACTTGCTCAATCAGGAGTTTATTTACGTTGCATGGCCATTAAAGCTTATCCGAGTTTTCTCATTTTCATCTTCAACAAAAGCGAACTAGACAAGACCAATCTTTAAATTCAAGATTATGTCTTAAGTACTTTCGACTGGAAAAAGTACTCCTGCTGGTACCTATACAATGGCATTGCGCTTCGTCTTTTAAAAAGAAGAAAAAAAAAAAGAAAAGATAAAAACCGAAGACGATTGCACATTTCGCACTTAAGGGTCTTATTTATTTCTCGCATTTAATAGTACTGTTCGGATGCATTCAATGTCTCTCGCTCTCCAGAACATGGGACGATACCCAGGAGGTTGGGCTAGTCGTAAAATAAGTTGTGTTCACAGACTCATGTTATTATAGAAAAAGTTTGTTAAATTTTTTTCTTTTTTTTTAAATTCCCAACCGCACAGGAGCATCCAGGTAATTGGTTTGGTTTGCTCATAGCATCGCTCAAGGACATCATTCAGTAAAGATAACTCAATGCACGAATGTAATACGATTTTGTGGCAGTTTTACCATTTTTATGTCCTTGAAGCTTGAAGCTATCGGTTTTCTCTATTACTGCGGGTTGCACATCGCTCACCCTCTCGTCTGAAAACTTGTATGTTTTTATTGCTACTGCGGTTAGCTACAGACTAAAGATAGATTTATGAGAAGAGGTAAGCACACTATTTAAAATGTAATTTTGTTTTTGTTATAGTTTGAATATTGTGTGGTTGTGTTTCCTTTGCGGGTTAAAATATTATTCTGTATTATCTCTTTTATCAGTGGACCTTCATTGGTCATTACTCCGTCTGTTTGATTGAGATTTCGAGAAGGAATTCTTTGTTTTCTGATGAGATTATTGCAATATAAAGAACAAAAAAACAATAGTGTCGTAATTTCGTAAAAAACGGGATTTTTATGGGCTAGTTATAGTAACTATATATGTTGGATCAAATGTTCAACATATTTGAACTAGAGCTTCCGTTTGAAGTCACATTGCTTAACATTACGTTCTTTTCTTTACGTTTGTCAATCAAAACGTGAAGTTGAATCTTCATTGTTATAGCATGCATTGAATGTCTATGGCTGAACTCGTACACGTCACGCGAAGCCAAAACTAACGCGTGTTTGTGTTTAAAGCGATTATGGAGAATCCAAGATAGTCGGTTTCGTTACAGTTATTAAATTTTGACAATTTTGATACGTGTTATCAGGAGAAGCAGCAGGGGATATTTAAAAGATTTTCAACTACACACAGTATGTCAACAGAAGGCCTTGTAAACGAAAAAAAAATGATGATAATATCTCAGATGTACAAGTTCTCTGGTTTGATTCAAATTTAAAGCTATAGGAAAGCGCTTAATAAAAGACCCTTTGCAAACAAGAAATATTTTTTAAAACAAAAACGTGCAATTTTTGCCCAAAAAGTTGAGCACCTAAGTAAAATAAATAATGGCTCTTAGCTCTTAAACCAAAAACATCTTAAAGTCTGAACACAATTTTAAACGGAGTATGTGACTCAGGATATTCTGTAAATGTGATATAATTTTTTGTTTTTGATAACTTCTGTTTTAAGTTTTTCTACGAAAACTCAGTTTTGGTTTAAGTTAATCAACAAACGCAGATTTTTAGAAAATAAAAACAGTTTACTCAGCTCCCTAATACTCATACCCTAATACGGTTCATGTCGAAAGCCTGCCAACGAAAATCCCGCGTAACGATATCCCGCAAAATTTGCCCCTACTACTTTTTTGAGGGTTAAAGAAATCCCGAAAGTTACTCTCGCACAGTACTTTTGCCCATGTAACGTTTGGCCCAAAAAAATCATACAGTTTTTTAATGAGAATGGGAACCTACTTCTTTTTGTCACTCAATGTAATGAGAATTTAGGCTATGGAAATCTGGTAGGTTTTTCGATTTTTCTAACAATAAAAAAGTACCTAACCTTTTTTCACAAACAGAAATTTTATGAGACACCAAACGTTGAGAATCATGGAGAACGAAGCATTAAAATTGGTCGGTTTAATAATTTGATATAAGCAATTACTTTTTTTTTTGGAAAATTAAACAGTTCTAGATTGTTCATGCTACAGGGGGCACACGTCCATTGCTTCCTTTTTTAATAAAATACAAAGTTACGATTTAATTCGCGCGGATTTATTTAAAACAAAAAACGCCATTGAGTGCTCTCCCTGCAGCATAATCAGTCTGGAACTAACTGATGTTAAAAAAAAAAACAATTGCTTATATAAAATGATTGGAACGAAGAATTTTAATGCTTTGTTCTCCATGATTCGCAGCATTTGGTGTCTCTTAAAATTCTAGTTTTTGAAAAAGGCTTTTCTTCTATACAGGAATGTTAGAAAAATCAAAAAAGGTAACAAATTTCGATCTCCTTTATTTTCATAAATTTGAGTGACGAAAAGGAGTGAATTGTCATGAAGAAAGGTAGGATTTTTCCGGGGAAAAACGTTACACTGGCAAAAGTACTGCGTGAAAGTACTTTTCAGATTTTCGTTTTACGGGATTTTATGTGATTTGCGTTCTTTCAACCTCAATCCATAAAGTTTAAAAAAATATTTTATTTGTTCTCAGTATGTATTATGTTTCTCACCACAGCACTGTAAGGTCAGACATATTACTGTCTGGGCTATTATGATCAACCACCTTCGTTAATGAGACATGCCACTAGCATTTATCTTATCCTTAAGTTATCTCACATGTCTTTTCCTTCTTTCTATCGTTTACCTCCTGAAATTTTTAGATATCAGCAATTCACCAATTGCATTCATTGGTCTAGCCTTAAGTCTAACCCACATAATCGCCATCAATGAAATAAGGTAAATGATACAATAAGGTAACTAAAGAATGAGTCAATTCATCTGCAATTCTGCTGTGGGCTATTTTCAAGGAGTAGGACTTAAATGACAAATCGATAAAAATACCGTCATCATCAATGTGAGGGGACAAAAATCACAGACAAAATTTCCGACTCAAATGAATACTTCGAGATATTGTGGAGCTTTTTTTTATTGTTTTCTTATCGTCAAAAGTCCTCTCCATATAAGAATTGACAAGCAACGATTTTTTTATACTTTCGTATTTCTTTTCCTTAAAC
The DNA here is from genome assembly GCA_943590905.1 of Sphaerophoria taeniata. Taxonomy (NCBI): domain Eukaryota; kingdom Metazoa; phylum Arthropoda; class Insecta; order Diptera; family Syrphidae; genus Sphaerophoria; species Sphaerophoria taeniata. Next base: position 36,361,540 of record OX016540.1, on the reverse strand, counting down.
TTGTTTTTGTCTTAGATGCTTTGGAATAGGAGATAGCAAACGAAATAGACAAATAAAAGAAATATAAAATTTGAGATAGAAAAGAATTTTATTGCATTTTCTTATTTTTCATTCTCGAAAAGTAGATAAAATCCAAGAAATCTTTGTGGATGATATGGGTGACAAAGCATTGAAAATGAAAGGAGATCGTGTTCTACTTTAGTTCCTGCTTTCTAGAGATTTTGTTTTAAAGCAAATTGTTAGCCTGATAAAATACTTGCAGGCATCAAATTTTAATAAGAACAATAATGATTTCCAAGCACTGGAGAATGTACGAGTAGTATTGCGGTATAAGACCATCAGTTACGGCATCGACTTTCGCCTAAAAGTCTTTCGCTCTTGAAAGAAGACCTCTATATATTATATCAACCTCTAATTATTATATCTTTTTTACACAGCGGTGTATCTTTATACTCGGTTAATTGGGTATAGCTATCCTATCCAAGCGTTCAGGTAAAGATTAGTTCCAGACTTGTTGATGATCTCATTATAATCGGTTTGCAAATGTGTGATTAAGAGAATATTTCTGCTATGGAAGTGAAACTTTAGCTCTTCGAGGTGCTATTAAGCACTCCTCTCAATTAGGAAAGTACGTTGTCACTTCATCCCGAGTTTTCGGAAAACTATAAAGATTGAAATTAGACCCCCAAAGTGTGCGAAACAAAAAGCCCCACCACTTACTCCTTTCAAATTATTTCATCGTCAAAACTTCATCCATAGACTTTCAATATCAATTTAAAAAATCATTCAACAAAATTGAAAATCAATATTAACCATAACAAAGGAAAAAACTTTTTCCTTAAAAAGGAAAACAAAAAAAAAACAATATTTTACACGAGTTTGCGTTGATAGAATTTGTTAACGTTTCGAGACATCAGCTGATGACTCTGGTTGTTGCCATTGCCATTATTGGTGAATGTCCTTTTTACTTAGCCATCACACGAACAATATTGCAGACGTGACAAGACTTTTAAGTAATCCAACTTCTGAGCAGGTGGAAGTGGAACTAAGTGGAGCGTGGCACTGACTGATGCAAGTATGTTTGTTTGGCCCTTTTGTCCGTTTGTCTGTCCGCCCAGCATGGCTTGAATGTAATTGGAAATTAATTGACCTGTACAAGTTGATTTTTTTTTCTTCCTTTGTTCGGCAGGACACTTATATGTGAAAATAGCACGTAATATGTTCAAGATTTTTATTGATGACAAACAGGTAAGAGAACTTTTCATGTTTTGCGCAGAGTTTTGATTGATGGCTGGATTTTCCATTTTTGTTTGTTTGTTTTTCTTTTTTGTTGTTAAATATACGAGTAGACGAGTAGAAAAGAATTTTGATTGATTAACATGTTTCATGTCTGTTTTTGGAACAGGTTTGTTTATTTTTGTCCCAAATGTAAAGCAAACCTGCCAAAAGGGATTTAATACGTTTTAGAGATTGCTATTTGTGTTGAGTGTTGATCTAAATATATTTTAATCTTGGGAGTTTGTTTGTTCTTTTTTTTAGGATAACCTACTTTTGCGACTTTGTTGTGAATTAATGTTTTTGTGTTCGTCCTTTTTGATACCTTAATGACCTTTGCTATATTGTTAATGTCAAAGGACTTGGATTTATTGGAGGTTAATGGCGTCAGGTGTTCATTCACTGGTTCACCGATCCTTCATTGAAAAAAGGAGTAGAGAAAAACTTCCAAGGTTCAAAGCAAAAGTGGTAGAGATATCTCTATCTACTAGCTCTCTCAGTATCCAAACAGTGACCATTCGGTCCGGAGAAAAGGAATACCATTTTCTCTAGAATTAATAAAAACATATACAATAAACCAACAACTTAACGACTTGATCAAAACTTGGGCACTTTATCAAAATTTCCTCTTCAGATAATAATAAAATCGCAAGTTGTTTCCATAGAATTCAGGTTCTTGTACCGATTGCCTCGAGTCCCAATACAAGTCTCAAACACAAAAATGCCACTTGGGCGTTATAAATTTTCCAAACAACACTGTCTCTCTGGGGTACCCCAGGAATTGAAAGTCGACAACAAAAACTCTTCCATTGGGAATTTTGATAAAATCACTTGAGGTGATATAATTTTTTTTTTTTATTTGCCAACTCTCTTTCACATCGCTTTTTAGTCACCATTTACTGTTTTCAATGAGTGATATCCTGTAATGGCAAAGCACCGAACCGAAAAAAGTTTAAAGTGATTTGTTAAAGAAATTTCCAGAGAACCGCCTTGGAGCGAGCAAGCAACGATAAAGGTAGTCAGGTACCCTTGTGCCGTTTTGTGCACTCGCTCTTTTATTTTGTGCGAAGGACCTATAGCTTGAATTTAACGTTAGAATCTGGTTGCCTATATAAAACACCTTCATTTGGATTTCGTGCTTCGGTGGTATTTTAAAATGGCAATTTGTACAGTGAAATCCAATTAGGAAGCGTTTATCCATTTTTTTTTTGCTTTGCTTTTCTTCGGTCGACAACGCACGGTATCAGGAAAAAGGAATATTGATTCATTCCTTTCTTCCTTGTCTATTTTATTATTTTGTTAATCTTTAAAGTGATGTCTCTTTATCATCTTCTGTTCGTTCTTGCATTTCAAGACGTTTTATTTCATTAAAGAAAATACCTCGTGACACAGAAGAATATCGACAGGAGGGTGACCTAAGAATTGAAGAAATCCATCTGTAGGACTTTTTCCTTTTCTTACTTTCTTTGTTACTTTTTGAAGGATATCGCAACAAATTCAATTTGCGAATAAAAGAGAGATAAAGTAAATTTCACAACTATCAGCGAATAACTAAGGAATTTATCAATCAGAGAGGCTTTAACCCTTAAGATTGCTGAAGATTGTTTGCTGATTCAATTAAATTGGAAAAATGTAAATTTTAGCATGACTGATTCTTTTATCCGAAGTAAATGGTACTAAAACAATTATGAAACATGACTTCAATCTGTCAAGTCATCATTTTCACATCGCATCGTATCTAAATTGTTTAGAGGAATATGCAAAGGCACACCTGTGGAAAATGCCTCTTCAAATACATAACTTTGTTCTTATAGCGATTTGCAATCAGAATCTTCTTAAAAAACACACTACTAGTAGTCGGACACCAGGAAATTCACCAATCGTCTTTGTCTTTGTCTTGGCTTTCAGGATATTAAAGACCTAATTCCAAATTCATGGCATTTTGAACAAGCGAGCATCAACATTATTATCCCATAAAAAACGGAATGCACTTTGCTCATCTCACTCTTCAAACATTGACAAATTTGTTTATAGGGAGCTGATCCTTTTGTTCGTAACAAAATTAGATTTTTTATACACATTCAGATGCGACCACAAAAAAAAGAAGATTGAAGCGGATTCATGTTTAATTCACCATCGTCAACAAAAATAATAACGAAAAAGTTTGCTATTTGCGTAGAAAAACATAAAATTTGACACATTTTTGCAGCTCACCTGGTGCTTCACTGCTGCTGCTATTGTCATCGTTCTCGTCATCTTCGTTGTCCTGGTTGTGATGTGTTTTTTGAGAACGTGACATTTGGGTGCTGTTGTGGTGAATTTTTTTCGTTTATGTGTATGCAGATATGGCTCATAAATATTTTTATTAAAATTTTTTTTTTGTATTTCAAATGAAATGCAAACTAAAAACGAAACCAATGATGGCATTAGTTTTGTCGGTTTTATGCAGAATTTTGTTTTCCAATTTTTTGTTGAGTTTTCTTGTAAATGTTTGTGACTTTTGATTCATTCTGGGAATATGATGAATGAACATGACATTGGAAATTTCATTTTAATTTAAAAAAAGAAGTGGCCATGTCTTGCGGGCAGCTACCAGATGAATATGGTCTATTTTCGACTGATGGAATTGTCACCACAGACTCCTGGAGGCTACCTGATTCCGGTAACAACAAAATAAAGTATGACTGATAACAAGCCTGAAGTTCAACTTATTTAAGACTAGAACGACTAAAAGACAGACAACAGCTTATGAATTCTCTTTGTTGTTATTTTTGTCTTCATTTCCATTTCCGGTTAAAATTTCTTTATTTACGTAACAAGCAGTTAATATTCATTGAACCAAATAAGCCCCCCAAATCACAGGCCTTTCTATAATTAACTGAAGGGCAAACAACTTAACTACACTTGTACACAGTTTAATACTCACGACTTACGCACTTGGGCTTGAGGACAAATATTCAACACTCGCTTTGAACTGACCTAAGTTTGAAGCTCATTCACATTAGCTATATCGTAATCAATAAATATAACGTCTGCGTCTTTTAATAAAGCTCAACAATGAACAACACGAAAAACACTTCATAATATAGTACGTATACGCCGCAGTGGCTACATCGAAATTGAATACACAACAAAAAAAAAATTGTGATATTAAAATTGGGGGATTGGACGATTTTCTAAAACGACGACTTCATATTTAAGGAATGCTTCAGCTCCATTTTGGATCTTCCTTATCCAAACAAAATGAACAAGGAGTTATATTTTTCATTCAGTGTATCATCGAAGGACGCCTTTCTGTCTACTCAGTTAAAATGCGACAATTACAAAAAAAAAAAATCCTTAAGAACCCTTTTATAAACATCTGTGATTGTGATCTGAAAAAAAAGAAAGTTCGCCAAACCTCCCCAAAAACTGAAATAAGTATTCAAGTATTCTACCAAGATGGTACCTACGTGATGTGCATGGCATATAATCGAATGCTAAATAGGAAATGAGTATCAGTGCCTTTGGCTCGGATTATGTCAGCAGACTGAGTTTTGCGTCTGAAACATTCTTCTATCCAAATTATTGAACCCTTAACCAACAACACCAAGGAAGCATACTATAAGGACAAGTGAGAACTGTTAACCTCCATGCAACTACAACAAAACATCTTCGAATTATACGTGCTACGTCGAGGGTTAGTAAACTGTTTGCTGTAAATATGTTGGGTTAACACTTAAATGGTTCTTCAACAAACGATTAAAAGGAATTTTCTTGTACTCGACTATGCTTATTCAAGTGGAGTTTGTTTATAGATAAGATTGGATTTTCGAAAAATTTGGAAACTTAGATTTTAGCTACAGTATAATTGGAATACCTGAGGTTGTATTATGAGATTTGAATTGTATTAGATTTCAAGTATTGGTTCCAAATTCTATTAATAAACTGAGTTACAATTTTGTCGTTGTACATTATCCCTTCTTCAGGGTTTCTTACCCTCTTCAGAAAATTGCTGTCATAGAAATCACAGTGTATAAGAGTAAAAATACATAGGATAGAATACATACAAGGCCTAAGTGGCTTACTCTCATCAACAATTCTCTGAGTGCGTGTGAAGAATTGAGGGGTCCTACAATTTAACGCCGATTCCGAACGGCAGAGTTGAGAAGCACTTTTTCATGACAGATTGATACTCTTGGAAGGTCTTCGCAAGAGGCAGTGCCCGTGAAAGATGAAATAAAAACTTGGCCTGAGTAGGACTCGAACCAACGACGTTCTGCTTAGCAGCCAACGCACTTACCAACTAAGCTACGGGCAACTGCATTCCTTCTGTAAACCAAAATTTCATTGGCAGAGAAACAGTTTTTTTGGTTCAATAAATAATTAACTATCAAACTGAGCATATAAACTCTTCAAATTATGCACTTCAAGAAATATTGTTCGTTTGAGTAATGAATATTTCGTTGGCTTACCGAACATTTCGTTATCTTAGCGAACTTTTCATTGAACCAATGAATAATGTACAATGAAACCGAATATTTGCGTAATTTTAAGTCTTGCTATGCTTTCAATTTACCGCATATATTTGAACTCAATAACAAATTAACAATAAAAGGACCAATTCAAATGGCTCTAGATGTAAATGAAACGAAGCACACAGAAGTGTCATGTGCTTTTACCTACTCACATGTAATTCATAAGTGCATTGAAATTTTTCACTGCTAATGATTAAGTTTGCCTTTGTGGATAATTTTAATATATTTTAACTTTTTTCCTCTCGAAAATGCAATGATTAACAGATATAAATCGTTGAAGTCCTTAGCAGCCAACGCACTTACCAACTAAGCTGCGGTCAACTGCAGTGCCAAGATTAAATATTTTTAAAACCATTGAAGCATCAAAACTCCTACTTTCCGTTCTATAAATTAAAACTAAGAAAAAAATACCGACCTCCAAAATCTTCGTAGTAAAAACATAGTTTCTTCAAAATTGAATATTTGGATAGAATTGTAAGAAACGGTAAAATATTATCTTCATCTTCATCATCATCAATCTCATCTAATCTCCTCAAGCCAAATCTTAAATTCCGGTCAGAAGTTGTTTTTCTTTCTTTTGTTTTCTTCTCTCCATCAACATCTAGAATTTTCACTCTGGTAAATTTTCCGTTTTTCTTTTCATTCAGTTTTTCGGGTCTTTGAGCTTTAGAATGAAAATGTACAAAAACAAGAAACGAAGTGAAAACATCGAAAAATCCCTAGAACTACGATAGTCAAGCACTAAAAGTGAACACTGTGTAAGTGTAGGTACTGTTACAGGTCTATAGATGGTGAATGTTATAGTCAGGTGGTAGCTAGCAGCATTGAGCCCTTTTCGTTTAGTTTTTATTGTATATCTGTATCACGTGCAAAAAAGGACACAAACACACTGATGGTGCACTTCCGTCTTATGAAAGGATGTCTTTGTGGGATTTCTTATTTTCGTTTCGTTCTTCTTTTCGAGCTTTCGTTTCTGTCCTTTTTCATGGACAGCAACACACTTAAGAAACCTTCAGTTTCTTTTCTTTTTATATGATGCACTATGCCGACAAGAGCTCACAATTCCTTGCAAATATTTACACTGAAATTTTATATTCTCTTTACTCTTTGACAGTCACCGTCATATGTTTTTCTTTTTGGATTATTTACGTTGTATCAACGAACAAAAATTGAAAATAGTCGAAGGAAAATGTGTTTCAAGTCCCAATTTTCTCAACGTCTATTGGCCTTGAATCCTTTTCGAAGCAAATAATACTCTTAAATGATAATAATACGTGCGAATCACTTCAAATCCTTTGCCCTTCAATATTCAATATTCAAAACAACGGTATTGAATTGTCCTCAAACCAAACAAAATGTAGCAACTCTCAAAACTATCGATGCAATTATAGAAATGTCCTTGCACTTTTACACTGCTTGCAGTCTTTTTAAATTAAAGCCTTTTGTTTTGCCAAATTGAAATTCCCACCTCAGGAAATAGCTTTAGCTTTTCTTCTCACTAATAAAAGGTCTTTTGTATCAATAAATTATAGGTAAATGTAGCCTTTGGCTCTATCGTCTATGTATAAGTGTCACTAAGAGATTGATGGTGTTTCCCATCATACTTCTTTTACATTTCACCAGCACCTTTAATGGTTATGGTTGCCATATGAGTGTAAATTAATATTCCAAATAGCAGCAACAACTGTTTTACCTTAAACACATAAATTTTCAAAATTTCTTCTCTCTTTTTAAACAGTCCTTTAGATTTAGTTTCTAAGAAAGACTTTAAAATAAGCTCATCACAACTAAATAGCAAAAAAACTTCAAACAAATTACTGAAATGGCAAAAATGTGTGGCTTTCATAATTTAACACAAAAATGCACTGGGTTGCACTTTGCATTAAAGTGACTTAAAAGTATGTCAAGGTGGCTGATGGGAATACATCAGGTAAGGTACACTACACATACTTACAATAGCAAAGTATGAACAACAATCGAGAGGAATAACAAAACAAAAGGCCCATAAACATGCCGTTGCTGAGGATGAGGATGAGAATGATGATGACGATAGTGACAAGTTTTTTTTATACTTTTATAAATTTTGTAGTCAACTTGCGTCAGTCGGCTTTGCCGTCAGTCATGTCGTAACAGATGCTTACTCATGTAAAGTGAGTTTCTTTTGTTAGGGAAATTATTATTGCATATTTTTATTATATTCATATATTTATTCTCTGAATAAGGACACAGCTTGTCAAACTTTTAAGAATAGAAAAACAAAAGACTCCTTAAAAATTAATTCCTTCAAATATAATTTAATGTTTGAGTATCAAGGAAACCATATTTTTCGTTCTCGATCCTTATCGCACTTAAAACAGAAAACCAAGCCTTTAAATTAACCCTGTGTGAAAAGTCCCCATTTAACGAGAATTATCACAATCAAATTTCAATGTTTCTTTTTTAACGAGTTAAGTAGACTCCTCTACTGATCATTAAAATCTGATTATCAGATACCTTACCTTAAGACTTATTCAATTCGAAAACGAAAATCCAAGTGCAACACGCAAAAGTGTAATAAATTTTTTGGAATCTCGCTTCCTTGAAATGTCCCGCTGCACAAGGACAGTACGTGGAATTTATGGTTGATAATAATCATATCGATTACAAAGTTTGGGTTATAAATGTTTCGTTTTTCTTTTGCATTAAACGTGTTGCAAACGAAATGTTGCTAGAAGGATATTGTATTTTAATGTCATTAGCTAATTAAGCGTGGCTCAATGTTGTTGTAATAACGTAATGAAGCTATCGGATTGCATGACTGCGTTGTTAGTTTTCTTTGAAGAATGAAATTGTGTCCTCGGGAAAGGATATTAATTTAACTTAGTTTTCAATATTAACGAGAATTAATAGTCAGTAAGAAAGGATTTTAGATTTCCCAAGGATATATCTACCAATACCTCTTTAAAATTTGTTGAAATAAAGAAAGATTTTCAAAGCAAATCCTCAAAGTAAATTCGATAAGCTTCAAGCAATAAAATCAATCAACTAACACAAAAAAGAAATTTAATAATAAATCGGTTTTGGAAAGTTGAAAGTTATGAAATTAGTTAAAATTTTGTCATAGCTTATTTCTGCGGTTTCATCCGCCTTTCTGTTGTAAAATTATTTTGCATAGCGCATATTTAGTAAACTTGTACCCTGTGCACGTTTCTGCACCAGCAACTATAATGAAGTAGCTGACCCCACGAACTTCGTCTCGCCGCCCTTCAATAACAGTTTTCCCTTTGAAAACCAATGAGATTTCCGAGTTTTTCATCAATAAATTTCATTTTCCATTTGAAACGAAAAATTTTCAAGCAAAAAAAATCTTATTCCCGATCTTTGTTTGGTTTTTCCAGTTTTTCCAATCTTCCATGAGGTTTTTCCAATTTTTTTATTTTCACAGAAATCATCACTGAATACAACAGTATTAACCATGAAAATTATACATTTAAAGAACAATGTCTGTGCAGCGAAGCGTACCGGGTCCGCTAGTAATTTCAAATGTTTCCCTTAGTTTCATCAGACAAACACAAACAAAATAAAAAAAAAATTAGCCAAATCCGTCCAGCCGTTTGTGAGTCATTAGGTTACACACGAACAGGATTTCATTTTTATATGTATAGATTTGAAGGAAAGGCATTACAGAAATATTCAATTCATTTTTAAACATTTCATTTATATGTCAAAACAGCGTTTACCGGGTCAGCTACTATAACCTCAAGCCTTACTAGATAAATGGACTATCCAACACAAAAATACTGTTTTCAATTCGAAACATTAGTTCCTTAGCTTTTTATATTACTAGTGGTAATATTGTTTGACGTTGTTTCGTCAAACAAAAAATGAGTTTGTGAATCCTCAATGTCTTCTTTCTTCGTTTGTGCAGGAAAATTGTGCCTCTTTTACTACCCATATGGGTTAAGTCAAAATTTGTTTACTATTAAGCAAAAGAAAATTGAAAACATGTGCATGCCTACATGTTAACGTACCGAATGAATTGAAATGTTGTGAAGAAGAATTCAGCAATTGTTTGCTTGTGTAAGTGTTTTTCTACAGTTTCGTTTCACAATGTTTGAATCTAAATAAATTGTGAACTACTTAACAGGCTTTACAAAAATTCTTTAAATTCATGGGTTGTTACGAAGTCCTTTGAAGGCGTTATTAGATTAACGCAGGTACTCAAGTTCTTGAATATGTTTGAGACGATTGGAGATAAATATATGTTTTAATACTTAAAAAATAAAATAAAACGTAAATACGTTATCTTTATTCTAGGAAATATTTGCTTCATAAGCTTCAAGCAATAAAATCAATCAACTAACACAAAAAAGAAATTTAATAATAAATCGGTTTTGGAAAGTTGAAAGTTATGAAATTAGTTAAAATTTTGTCATAGCTTATTTCTGCGGTTTCATCCGCCTTTCTGTTGTAAAATTATTTTGCATAGCGCATATTTAGTAAACTTGTACCCTGTGCACGTTTCTGCACCAGCAACTATAATGAAGTAGCTGACCCCACGAACTTCGTCTCGCCGCCCTTCAATAACAGTTTTCCCTTTGAAAACCAATGAGATTTCCGAGTTTTTCATCAATAAATTTCATTTTCCATTTGAAACGAAAAATTTTCAAGCAAAAAAAATCTTATTCCCGATCTTTGTTTGGTTTTTCCAGTTTTTCCAATCTTCCATGAGGTTTTTCCAATTTTTTTATTTTCACAGAAATCATCACTGAATACAACAGTATTAACCATGAAAATTATACATTTAAAGAACAATGTCTGTGCAGCGAAGCGTACCGGGTCCGCTAGTAATTTCAAATGTTTCCCTTAGTTTCATCAGACAAACACAAACAAAATAAAAAAAAAATTAGCCAAATCCGTCCAGCCGTTTGTGAGTCATTAGGTTACACACGAACAGGATTTCATTTTTATATGTATAGATTTGAAGGAAAGGCATTACAGAAATATTCAATTCATTTTTAAACATTTCATTTATATGTCAAAACAGCGTTTACCGGGTCAGCTACTATAACCTCAAGCCTTACTAGATAAATGGACTATCCAACACAAAAATACTGTTTTCAATTCGAAACATTAGTTCCTTAGCTTTTTATATTACTAGTGGTAATATTGTTTGACGTTGTTTCGTCAAACAAAAAATGAGTTTGTGAATCCTCAATGTCTTCTTTCTTCGTTTGTGCAGGAAAATTGTGCCTCTTTTACTACCCATATGGGTTAAGTCAAAATTTGTTTACTATTAAGCAAAAGAAAATTGAAAACATGTGCATGCCTACATGTTAACGTACCGAATGAATTGAAATGTTGTGAAGAAGAATTCAGCAATTGTTTGCTTGTGTAAGTGTTTTTCTACAGTTTCGTTTCACAATGTTTGAATCTAAATAAATTGTGAACTACTTAACAGGCTTTACAAAAATTCTTTAAATTCATGGGTTGTTACGAAGTCCTTTGAAGGCGTTATTAGATTAACGCAGGTACTCAAGTTCTTGAATATGTTTGAGACGATTGGAGATAAATATATGTTTTAATACTTAAAAAATAAAATAAAACGTAAATACGTTATCTTTATTCTAGGAAATATTTGCTTTGCTATTTTTTTATGAAGAAAGTTCTATCCCAACCTGAATGATAATAGGTTTTCCCTCAATTTTTGGGTCATGTAGAAAAAAAAACTTTCAATAAAATCGTTTTAGGAGTTCCTGGAAATTTTTGACCTAATATCAAACAAACAGCACTCCTAGGAGGTTTATAAAACAAAACACAAACCGTCTCTAGTGGTCCTGTCTACCTTCGAGTATTCATTTTCATTTAGTTCTTTACAACAACAAAATTGCAAGCCTTCATCTTTGAACATTTTTATAAAAAAAATAAAAAATAAAAAGGAATGAAAACCTAAAAGGATCATAGAAACTCAATTCCTGGCACTGATTTAGGGTACTTCAGTCTTCCAAATTGACATCCAAAGCATGACAACCAATGCCACATACATGCACATATAAGGAGGTATGGAAACTTAATTCGATGTGAGTGATTTTATTATATGTTCAAAAGTTTACCTACAATCATGGATGACAAACGATATTTGTTATGACAGCCACTTGAGTTTTGTTTATAATATGTACCTAGGTATGTAAGTGTGCTTCTTTTATAAGCGTAAATTAGTGTCGGAGGAGTTTTTAAGAGTCACACATTAAAGTCCAATAAAAAGATATTGGAAAACTTTTGTTTGTATTGTTGTATTGTGGTGTTATTGAATCTGAGTGCGAAATAAAATTTATTTATTGATATGAATGCAAAATTGAAAGAAACGGTCAAGGATGAAAATCATGTATTTTCAAAAAACCAATGAAAAAAATTATAAAATAAAATATACAAAAATACTTTCGTTTGTTCCACGAAAAGTTCGTTGGTTTCACTAAAAATTCGTTGCCTCCGCGAAATTATTGTTGAGTCAACGAATAAACATAACATTAATAATTCCTTTGGGCTTACTCAGCAATAAGCAAATTTGGTAATAAAGAAAACTTTGATGATATTAAAAAAGTTAGTAGTTGAACAAAATATTTTCAGATGGAAAACTCCTAAAGAAGTTTCAGTTTCTCTTTTGTTCGCTTTCTTATAGGAATTGCATACAATTACCCTTAATTTCACTGAATTTCTCACACTAAATAAGTTTTATTTATCAGATCTACGCAAATCACACCCTTATTATACTCTCATCACTACTCAATAACTTTTATTTAAGGACCTCTTTTATGTAACTGCAAAGTTCTAGTATATATTTCCCCATAACTGACCATAGACAGAGAATTTGAAATTCCTGAAATAGTTGTTGTGCGGCATCTTCTATTTAATATCATCAAAATCACTCCTATAGTGAAATCAAAATCCATGTGCTCTTCGACACAAGTCCATATGCCTTACAATAACACCTCTATCTAAAATATTATCCAGAACCGACCTTTTTCGAATCTTGTTTATCAAATGTCGTTTTTAAGATTGACTTAAGGTAGTTAAATGGAGGGCATATGTCTAAGATGTAGATATACAAGCAGACATCAGGATGTAATATGGCAGTCTCATAAGAATCATCTTTATCGTTTTACGACCTTACGGAAGTAAACGACCAAGCGATCGACCGACAGGCCGGAAGATAACGACGGCGATGATGACGAAAACGACGATGGACGCTATTCGGACACAACATGGAGGCGTGTGTATTGTGTACTTAAGGGAGAGAATTTTTTTTCAGGCGTGTCCCTTCTCCCACTTTCATGAGTCTCAAGGGTATAGAATGAAAGACGTAGTACGTAGTACGATTTTTCCTTGCAAGAAAACTTTTCGATTTTTTTTTTTTTTTTTTGAGAAGATAAATTTGTTTGCATTCGAAGAAGCAAGGATATTGGGAAATAAATTCTTTAACATCGTTTGGATTTCTTGTGTATTATTTGAATAAAATGAGTTTCCTCATGTGTACATAATAAATTGCTATTTTATTCTTCGTGTCTTTCATATCAGTATCCTTTTAAGTAAGTTTAGTTTCTTGTACTTTTTACCTTGAACGAAATGCATATGCAAAAAGCATTTCAAAAGACGATCAATAGATTGAATTAAAGGCAAATAATTCGTCAAGAGTTACTATCCTTTTTGGTGTGTGAGAATTTAAAATCATATAAGATGATGTTACATAGATTTGGTACTAGTTTATTTAAGTTGTGAATTGCCAAATTTAGAAAATATACATAATGACCAATATTTTCTTTTTGTAAACTCCTTTTATTTAGAGTCTTTCAACAGGTGCCTCTTAAGCAATTCGTGTTCTTCTTTCTAATTTTTCATATTTCAGCCACAATGGCCACAACAGCCATGAAGGCATTTCTTAAATTAATTTTTTTATTACTTTAGAAACATGAATAAATTGAATATCTCTGAATGCTCTTAATTTTGTCAATTTTGCCGTGTAGTTGTCGTGAAAAAACTCAACACTACAAAAAAGAAAGTAAGAACTGTGTAAATAAATCATTTAGTGTGGTAGAAAAGTTAACCACATTGAGAAGATGTTAAAATGGAATGATCAGTCTCTGCAGATTTACAATACAAATATAAATTCGGAACTATCTTTTCTAAAGGAAACTTCTCCTAATCCGTGTTTGGACGAGTTGCTCTGTGTTATCAAGAAAGCTTACCCGACTCGCAAGCATAATTAAGCCCGAAAGACCCGAAAATATAATCAAGTCTGGTTTGATAAAGAGTGTGAAGATGCGCGAAATCTTTCTTTTTCGTTAAGTTCATTCAACAACAGCATCTTTAAACTTTGGTACGTATAGAGTCTAACAAAAAGTTTAAAGCACTGTGTTTAAAAAAACAGGAGACTATATTAGAAGCAATGTAATCTGTTATCTCACTATCAATGACAAGATCCTCTTCGGAATTTTGGAAAGTGATAAAAGTAATAAACGGATCAAAGCTGACAATCGCTTGTAATCTGAAGGCGTCTTATTTAAAGCAATATTTTTTTGGACTCTAACTTTTCTGTAGAGGATTGAAGGCAGCGTTGCATAGGGCAAAAACAATCAAGGCAGCGGGAACAGACAGAATTCCGGTTGAATTCTTCAGATATGCTAGTCTTGAGATGTTATAATGGAATTTTCGAATATGCGGTTATATACCGTCTATTTTCGTGTCTTCGATAATTTTTCCATTATTTAAAAGAAGATGCATCTGTTGAAGAGAACTAACGTGGGATTTCGTGTTTAAATGCATCTTTGCAAGTATGTTGTTTAGTAGACTTAAATCTTGGGTGAGCGAGAACTCAAAACTCAGTGATCTTCAAGCTTGATTCCGACCAGAATACTCTACAATGGACCAGGTATTTCTGCTTACGAATATTGCTGAAGTGTACCTGAACCGTGGAAAAAAACTCTAAGCTTCTTTCAAAGACATTAAAGCAGCATTTGATAGTATAGATAGAGAGGCACTATTTCTTAAATTGTTAAATATTGGCATATCCTCCAAAATGATCAATATTCTAAAAGCTTTTTATATGCTTAGCTTGTTGGGATGGAGAAAGCCTTTCAGAGGATTTCAGTTCCTCAATGGGTCTAAAGCAAGGATGTGCAATGAGTACTCTTTTATTTACCCTGTTTATCGAAGATTAAGTAGAGTACGTGGGAGGAGGGGTGTCTATTGCTGGATAAAACATTCCTGGTCTGCTGAATGCAGATGACATCGTCCTTTTTTCGGAATCTCAGGAGCATCTTCAAGTCATGATTGAAAAGTTAGAAAAGTACTGCGAGACCGAATTATTTGCTTCTTATCGAGACAGGAATACCACCGTTGTTCATTGACTCACTGCGAAATACACTTTGACAACATGATCAAAATTCTTCAAATGGACTCTTTTAGATTGATTAACAAGGTGCTAAAATTTCTAATCGCAAACCAGCTCAGTTGTGTTCAATCTTGAACCAGTATTTCTTATTCGCTTGACAGATCTTTAGAATTGGATATGAATCATCCAACCGAATTCAAAAGAAGTCTTTGGATGAAAAATATAGAGAAGGGTAAATCAACCAGGCTAAATCATCGCAAAATAGACAATACTGCAGCAAACTAGAGTAGTTTAACTTAGGAGAATTAAACTATTTCAACAACATGCATTCCGCCAGCACGGTATCTTCTATTCTACAAGATAAAGAGGAGATACTTCCCTTGAACTTTATAATTATTATAATTACCCAATCTGCAATACGCATGCAAGAGAAGATATCGTGCACTTTTTAGGAACATGCCCAATTTTTCAAAAAATCCGTAGCGACATTTCTGGTAAGAACTTTTTTGATGCTAAAAAAGTAATTCAAACTTTGAACGGTGCAAAATATTGGCAAAAGCTTTTAAAATTTATTCAAACAGGACCCGGTCTTAAACGACTTGTAATCAATATATTTATAAAACTGAATTTTAGTAAAAATAAAGTCTACTCTAAATCTAAAAAAAAAAATCTAATCGAGAAGAATATAATATTGCGAGTTAGTCGGGATCGGTAGTAACCAGCAGCCGGCAACAGGTCATTCTTCGTTTACGCAAATATTATTGTTTCATTGAAGCTTCCCCTCACCTGTGGTAAAGAGTTTCAATGGAAGTCTACATATCGCTGGCTGAGAACTATAAGGTTGCATGTTTTTTCGGATTATTCCAAGATAATCGCCTTCAAAGTTTCAATTGGACATTTTTCATATTCAAAATTATGATAACAATAAAATAATGATGCAAGATGATGAAGAATCGGAACAATTATTAAAAACCGTCAAACAAAATTTCAATTCTATTTGTTTAAACGGTTTTATTAACAATTTAAAATTATAACATGCAACATGGAACCTTATAGTACTGAAACGATTATATGAAAACAAGTTAATATTGTATGGAAATAAAATATTGATCTTACTTCAAAAGCCTTTATTTTCATGTTTTCAACTATTACACCAGGGTAGATAATTTTTGAAAACGAAAAAAATCGCAGTAGAATAAAACAAATTAGAAATGGTGGAGGATGCGATAAAAATGAAAGGAAAAATAAATTACGGGCCATCCGAGTTCGGGAAGTGGGCGGGGGGCGGGTTTTAAGGGGAAATAATGGTTTATCTTGATTTCCGGCAAAACTAGAGGTCCTATGGAAAAATGTTATATGGCAAAGTTGTAGGTAACTAAAAGATCTATAACTTTTGCTCAGACAAATTTTTCACATAACCTCAAAATATATATGAAAAATTCAAAAAACCAAGTTTTTGGTTTTTTATTTTTATCTTTTTCAAAAATAAAGATTTTTCTACGAAATTTGGTGAAAACTTCCCTCATTATATCCCAGATACACTGTAATTTATTTGGTTAAAAATATTTATTTTTTCCTCTTATATTGAAATAATATCAAAAAAATACCCTAATTTTGAATCGAAAATTCACGTGTCAAAATTTCGCCTTTTCTTAAAAAGTCAGCATGCTATTTATTTGTTCAAACGTCTACTTTCTGATGGTGTAAAAAAAATATACATTACCATAGTAAATATTCTCAGAAAATGCAAAAAATTGAAAAAAAAAACTCGAATTCGATTTTTTTTTTAATCATGATTTTTTTTTTCTATACAGTATATATGTACATATAAGTAGGATGACTACATTTAACAAACACAAAAACAATCTTAGTTAAAGCCAAACATATGGGCACTTACACTTTTTGAATTCAATTCAAAATCATTGCATTTTTATGAAAAGACTTAAGGTTAGACTTAGACTAAAAAAATGTAAAGTAACTAATTTTTATTCGGTCAAAGAATTACGTTATGAAAAGTAAAGTGTACGACAAGGAAAGTCAAGCTAAGAAAAGTAAAAGTCTAGTGAAAGTCAAATCGAAGATCCAATTTAAGTTACCTATTTTTCTATATTTTTTTATATTTAACATTAATTAATTACAATCAAAACATTATTTAAAATCTTTATAATTGAACAAAAACTTTATTAAAACTAAAATTTAGTGTTCTTGCTTAAATCCTTTCCTTTCCTCTAGGTACATATATACATATAAGTTAAAAAGCTGATTCTGATTGCATTTCTTCATCGTAAGATGTGACAGACCTTTCCAACTGCAGTTAATCTTCGAAATCTTCAAGACCACCACCTTCCTCGTCTCCAATGATATTTTCGGACTGCATTGGTTCTTCATCCAAAATTTCCTCATTTACTTCCTCGTAAGTTTTTTCTTCCATATTTGAGCTATTTTCGGAACCATGACAATTCGTGCATAGATTTGTACATTTTAAACCATGTTTTCGACAGACACATTTTAAACTGTTACATCCACTTTCACAGCTGCGGCAAATAGTTTTAAGCAAAACTTCCGGAATATATGATAATGGAAAGAACACTGCGGCAAGGGGTCGATATATCTCTGTTAGTGATTGGTCAACTCAGTTCGCTAACTCGACTTAACTCTGTTAATTTTCTTCAACTCGAGTTAGGTAGCTCGGTTTGCCAACTCGAGTTGAACGGGTCAACTCGGTTTACCTATTCGGTTTGCCAACTCGGTTCGCCAACTCGGTTTGACCCATAACTAACAGAGATATATGATAATGGATAGAACACTACGGTTACATCGATTGTTGAAAAAAAAATCCAATTCGAGTTTTTTCAATTTTTTGCATTTTCTGAGAATATTTACTATGGTAATGTATATTTTTTTTACACCATCAGAAAGTAGACGTTTGAACAAATAAATAGCATGCTGACTTTTTAAGAAAAGGCGAAATTTTGACACGTGAATTTTCGATTCAAAATTAGGGTATTTTTTTGATATTATTTCAATATAAGAGGAAAAAATAAATATGTTTAACCAAATAAATTACAGTGTATCTGGGATATAATGAGGGAAGTTTTCACCAAATTTCGTGGAAAAATCTTTTTTTTTGAAAAAGATAAAAATAAAAAACCAAAAACTTGGTTTTTTGAATTTTTCATATATATTTTGAGGTTATGTGAAAAATTTGTCTGAGCAAAAGTTATAGATCTTTTAGTTACCTACAACTTTGCCATATAACATTTTTCCATAGGACCTCTAGTTTTGCCGGAAATCAAGATAAACCATTTTTTCCCCTTAAAACCCGCCCCCCGCCCACTTCCCGAACTCGGATGGCCCGTAATTTATTTTTCCTTTCATTTTTATCGCATCTCCCACCATTTCTCATTTATTTTATTCTACTGCGATTTTTTTTTCGTTTTTTCCATTTTTGAAGCTATCGGCACTAGTCTATATGAAAAATCAACAAAATATCTTTTTATGGAAAACAAATATTTCAGGAAATAAGAAAGTGAAGAAAAATAGGACGATTTATTAAGTAGAAGGTGTTTTTCATCTCCTTTCTTTCAACAAAAAGTAATTTGACAATATACAGGATGTTTCACGACCAGTGTGCCAAAAAGCTAGATTTTAAAGGTTGAGTTCAGACTAGATATAAATCATATCAGAGGGAGGTTCCCAGCTAAGCTAGGAGGGCCAATCTTCTTAAAAAATTGACTTATTTCAAAAAAAAGATAATATGAGCGGCTTTGTCCACAATGTTGTGCTATACCTTATTGCAAAGCCAATCGGCGGCTCTAAACATAGTGAAAAAATTGAGAGGTTAGATTATGTTTTCAATAAAAAGAAAAATAATAATTCTAAGTAAATCTAATATGTACTTTTTCACTTGAGTCCTCATAAAACTAGGATAAAAAAGAAAATTGAATAGCAAAAGAAAGTTAAATAAAAACAAAAATTTTTTTTTTTTTTCATTTAAGCCTAGTATACAGTTCTTTGCGAAAAAAATAAAAAATAAGAGGTGAAACAAAAATTTTTGTTCATGAAAAAATTTCTGAGAAATAAATTAGCTGTCACTGTGAAACTTATGTCGAATATTTAAATTTTTTTCTGCCAAAACAATGAGCTACACATAGTTTTGTGTGAAAAAAATTCGAGGTGAGTATATTTTTTTTTCGATTTTGGTTTACAGCTCGGATGACACACTGGTGAAATGAAAAATATTTTTTTTCGGCAAAAATCTCTCCCATAAGAAATCCATTCGTTTTTTTTTCTTGAGGAACTGTATACTAGGCTTAAGAAAATAATTTTCTATTAAAAAAAAAATTGTTCTACATTTACTTGATTGTACCTATAATATTTTGTTCTACAAAATAAGTAATTTTTTAGAAATTTGCCAACCGCCAAACCAATACATTTGCTCTATACCTTGTTTTACACACTGCTCATTTACAGGGTGATAAATAAAAATATAAAAATATCACACACAGCAATATTCTCACAAATATAAAATTTGAAAGTCGAAACACTGATTTTTTTAAGTATTTCTTTGATTCTTTTAATAAACAACCAGACAAAAAAGAACAAACGAATTCTTTAAATAAAAAAAAAACATGCTTAGTAGAGTAAATACAAAACTACCCGACCAGAGGGACATTGTACCCACTCTAAAGAAATTGTTAGCGGTAACTTAAAGGATGACTGTGCAGTTTTCCCGTCAGTTGACAGAATCGCAGCAATTCCGAAAGAAGCATCGGATAGTGCAATTTTCCAAAATTGTCTAACTTATGGAAATATTAAATTTGCAAAATTTCTAACCGAGGTATCCCGTCGTGATTGTTCACGAACGTTTTTTTTTTTTTTCAAAGTCAAACGCCAGTAAACTGATGGCTTGAGACATGCATTGTAATGACAGTTTCGCCATCTTTGGTCGTACTAACTCACAACAGCCACATTCGTTGACTCATATGAAGAACAACTTTGCAAAGTGTAATACAGTCTATTTTACTGCTGAATATTGTTGTTTTCTTTCAGTGAAGGAATTTTCCTAATCGGATTAGTAATTCCGAATATTAACATTTATATAGGTTAGCTTGTAAAATATATAAATATATCCTTTGCTAATAATAATGAAAATATTTTTAAAATCGAAAGAGAAGTTTTTGAGTTTAATACAAATCTTTCCTCTTTATAATATGTAAATAGGTATGAGTGTAGATAAAGCGTTCTGATTTGTTTTTATTAAGTTTTCGACAAAATTGAAATCCACTTTGGGCATAGTTACAATTATTGAAGAATACAAAATTAAGGTTTGAAAATAATTAAATTCCAGTATACAATAATTCTGCTTACAAAAAAATTACAGAAAAAACCGTAAAAAGAAAGTTGTTTCACACTTTCTATATAAAAAATAGTATTTGGAAAAATGTGAATGATCAAGTCCACTGGAAACATTGGACTTTTTGATTTTATCCAATGACATTTAATACGAAAAGGTTCCATGTGACCCAAAGTGTGCAAAAAAGTTCCATGTAACTTTAGCGCGTTTGACTTTAAAGCGACATAAATTACTTAAAAGGTTGCATGTGAAACATGGAACCTTATAGTATTAAACAGAAGTGCGAATGCAATGAAAGTTGCACGTGTTTTTTGGCTGTAGGGTTGCCAATAATTTTTTGAAATTTTTTTATCTTTCTTTTATCTGAAAGCCGGTCCAATTACGAAAATTTTTATGTAAAAAAGTCATTTTTGAAATTTTCTATGACATGCAACCCTATAGTACTCAGCCAGCGTATGTCATGCTACAAAGGGCCATTATAAATCTTGCTGTTTTGCGTGCCACCAGGGGCCGATCTAGTACCTGCAGATCGACCAGATCTGTAGTTTGAGATTAAGTGTCGTATATCTTAGAAAAGTATATTTTATATTGACCCTCGCAAAGAGGGACATAGATAATTACCCAATGTAATTACAAAAAAAAAAAATGTTATTATATTAGGAAACTAGCCGACCTGATAATCGTTTTTCTTCTAACGTTATTATTTGTTGACTAGAACTTTAAAACCGATTGCTGAAAAATACATTCGCTTTCATTGGTAGATTTATAAATTACACTACATTAAAATAACTTTATCTAAAAAATTACTACATATTTGTTTTTCTAAACCCTAAAACCTTTCAATTCCAAATGATTCTAGATTCTCAACATCACACCAAGTGTAAATAGAAAATGTGTACATCCTCTTGTAAAAAAGATTCGTGTTTTTATTACTCGACAAGAAGATTTATTACCTTGGGCCTTGAGGGAATTGTTGCTCTATTTATGAGTTTTTCTGTTGCTTGAAAAATAGCTTGTATAGGTATTCATCCTTAAGGTAAATTCTTACTTCACCTTGTGCCAGAAACCAAAAATGTAGGCGGGCAATCTAAATACATAAGAGTTTTTCCGACACCCAAAATTTTCACAAACATTACACACAAATAGAAAGAGTGGCAGTCTGCGGAAAAATATTATATTTTTAAGTGGCAGCAAGGACTGGTTTCTTATTTTGAGGTAGTTGAAGAGAGACTTTACGGTGTGGTGGTTTGAGGTACTTAAGTCTGAATATTTAAGAAAGGTTATGTCAAAAATCAAAACCAAAAAATATAACCCTTAGCATAAAGAATATAGAATAACCCAAAGCTTTTAAGAAATCTCCAAAATAAACAAATAAACAAAGCATGACTCACCTTCAACAAATGTTCTCTACTCATAATTATCCTAAAACAGGACAGCGAATCCTCCGTCCCAAAAAGTTTTGTAGTTACTAGTTTTTCTCTTTTAATAAACACAGCAATATTTTATTTTTATTCTCTACTTGCACTTGTGTCTTCGTCGCATTTACGAATTTTCCTCCAATCCATACACCGAAAGAAAAATGATTAAAGGAAGAAAAACGATTTCATTAACTCTTCCACACCGTTGCGTTGCATAAACATCCTGACATGTTATTTACATTTTTGTTCATCATCTTGTCGGGTGTCATATGACAGAATATTTTTCTTCTTTTCTTTTTCACTCACTAACACTCAAACTGACAAAAAAAATAAAAACACTGAAAATAGAAACGAACGGCAGTAGAAACAAAAACCATTGACTTTGCTCGACGAGAGATGGATAGCGTAGATTCGGTGTATTTTTTTATATTTTCTATTTTTTGGGTCAAAACGAAACTTGGGAATATACAAAGAAGAAAAACTGTTCTATCTATGCCTTGGCCTCCCTTATTTTAGGGGTTAATTCTCTTTTAAATTCTGTTAAATGTAGGTTACACGAACACACTCTCGCTAGCCCCACAAAACGGTGTCACTGTATTTTTTTTTTCTTCATTTAGGATTATCAACACCAGCGATGACACTTCGAAGAAGCGGTTTGGGGTTTTAAATCGGGAGGACCATATCTGAGAGTCAAAATGGGTAAGTTAAAAAAAAAACACAAAAAAAGGTTACGTATACGACCGAGTGAACTCACAAATTTCCGTCTTTTGCGATTGACTTTAGAAGACGAATATAAATCAAACGGAAACGGAAATTTGAATAGGAGATAAAATCAATATCAGCAGTTTTCTTTTGTCGAACAAACAAAAGACACAAAAACAAAATAATCTTGGCAATTTTCAGAAATCAATTCCTTTTTTTTAAATGAATATTTTCACGAAGAAAAAAACATATATTTAGCCAAAAAATTTCCAAAATTTTCTCTTCACCTTAAAGCACCGATTAATTTTTTTCTTTCTCAAATATCCTTCGAAGGACGAAATTCACAACTTAACACGAAGGGTTCCTGCGGCAAACTGAACTGCGACGAATTGTTTCTCTTCGATGAAAGCTGAACCCGATGTCTGTGAACCTCGTTTGTCCGCTGTCTCTGAATTAAAAAAGAAGAAAAAAAAAAAACAATTCAATCGTGAAGATAAAGTGGAAAGTATGTATATCATCGTATAGTGCCGGTTTAATATGATACAATTGGATGTATACAGCCAGTTTTTTGTTTTCCTCTTTTTTCCGTATGAAAAGTTAAAAAAAAAAAAACAGTATAGTAGGGGAAGTCAGGAAGGCTCGTTGGAACAAACCCTCGCAGTCGCAGTTGAGAGACATAGTTTTTTTTCGAAGGAATACACAAAAATTGAGTCTGGGGAAATTTGCCAAGTGTGGCATGCGCATTGGGGCGATCCGACCACATTGTTTTGTTATTGTTTTGAAGAACATATATTGAAGGTATTAACGGTCTGTGGGACTGTGGGAATTTTGTTTGTTTACATTTTGGAAGTAGCACGTGGTGGCTGGCTTGGAGACGATTACAAAACTATTGCCGTGACAAGTGAGGGGCTTAAATGATCAATCAATTTCAAGGAAACGACAAAATTATTGCGTAAGTAATTAATAGAGAGAATAAGACTGAAATTGCTCCAAAAAATTTCATAACACTGAAAAATCTCTCAAGTACTTTGAGTATTCGAAGAAGTGGTAATATTGAAAACTCTTTTTAGTCTTATATTTGATCTTCTCAAGTTCTCGTGGTACAATAAATCCTACTGTTGTATTAAGTGAGATTCCAAAAGTTTGTAAAAGGTACAAGAAGTACTTGAAGTAGGTGAGTACATGTACAAAGGAATACATACGTGTTTCTTGCTTCATTTTTCAAGTACTTATACAATTGTCAAAATATGTTCAAGATTTCTAGTGTGAAATTTTGAAGTAAAGGAAAAGGTGGGAATATGGAACCTGTTGTTTATTAGGAACCCCCCTCTAAAACCAAAATAGATAGTGCCATCTTTTAGCGAATAGCAACATTTCGTGAAGTCTCATAGCAAATACTCATATTGCCTGGATACACAACTTTTGTATTGATCATTTCGCCGCAAAGCTGTTTCCAAAAACCGAGCAAAAAGGAAAACTTTTTTTCATTATTTTTGTTTGTCTCGAAAGTTAATAACAGTTCGTGTTTTCGTCTGGTTTAAAATTCATAAATATTTTTAAGTGTTCGGATTTACAATTTCTATGGTAAGATTTTTTTAATTTCCTTGAAAAAGTCCCGAAAAACAATGTTTTTTATTAAAATATGAAGTCTTGTAATATGGAACCATATTACCCTTACGTCTTTTTACTAACGGTGGACGTGGTAGGAGTGGTGTGAACACCTGACACAGAAGTCTTGATCAATTGGAAACAACATCAGAATCCCATACTGCAATATCTTCTGGTGATTCTGTTCTTTCGGAAAGCGGCAACGGACGCACCCCAACAGAAGCAGACAATGATGTAAGTGGCATGTTTTGCTCCCAAGGCCGAATAGCCTTGATCATGATCATCGTGGTGAGGTTTGGGTGCTGTGCCAATCCTGCAATCTTGGGGGACTTAATGATTGCGCAGGATGCGATCATGACTATTATGTATGCAATTTTTGTACTCAGAGGTAAAATGTTATTTTAACATACATTTAATATGGAACCCAGGGTTCCATAAAAGGAGCATAAAATTCAAAAATGTTATAAGTACTTTTTTTGAATAAAGTAAAATATTAATTACAAAAAGTACTCAGAACATGTTTTTTTGGAAAAATATATACTTATTATTATTGAATACTATTTAATGTCTTCAACTAACGGGCATGGAAAAAAAAGCTAAAAAACAAAATGGGGTTCCATATTCCCACCTTCTCCCCCTACTTCTAAATTTTCAAGTACTTTGAGTATATGAAAAAAGAACATAACTCTCAAAAAGATAGACTAAAATTCATGAAAATCTCACAATACTTCCAATTCATTCAAGTACTTTGATTATACTCAGGTACTTGTGAAACTTCATCTCATTTTTCCAACTTAATAACGTTCCTTGAAGTAGGTACTTCTCTATTTTCTATTTCCAAGTTCTTGATCTGTTCCTATTTAATATGTGCCGAAGTATTGCGAGAACACTACTCAGTTCCTCAAGTACTTCGAGTAGCAAGTACTTGCTGTATTTTTAAATAGATGCTTTCAAATCTAACAAGTTCATCCACTTCCTCTTCTTGACGAACAAACTGTCTTTTTTAGTTACTTCAGTCAATCTGAACCTAGGTTTTGTCGTTGCGCAGTAAATAGTCAAAAATATGGGCCATCATTTATGTTATCCTTTTTCAGTGTCTACAATAATCTTTCCCCATCCTCTATCCGATTTCAATCAGCCTTATGATGAGCCTCTTCTATATCCACTAACAACGTAAACAATAACACTAAGAGGAAGGTATCTCTTTCCAAACCCAGAAGTTAAATTCTCTTCTCTAAGAGAGGCGCCAACGATGACACATTATTTATTTTAAAAACCAAAAACAAAACATTGAAAATTCACTAATTCATTCGTAGAAATTCATTCCTCAATCATAATATCGATTTTCATAGCGAGAAAACAAATTGCTGCAACAAAAAAGAAAAAGGATACTCAAGTTGAATGACACCAGTTACGACACCGTTATTATTTATGTGCGTATATATTTGAGCACCAGATAGTCCCTATTTGTGTATAACAACGTGCCTTTCTGTCTATGTAGGAAAAATGTGAATTGAATATTTTTTAGGTCACTTCTTATACTTAAATGCAAACCAGCCCAGCAAAAACTTTAATCTGTCAAAATAAAAAAAATAGAAGAAAATAAAACTCGACTTTAATGGATTCAGAAATGGGTTATGGTTTTTTTTCGTCTTGTGTCCTATTGGCGAAAAGGATAATAATGTACCTGCCTATATTTTTGCTATGGATTCATATTACTTAAACTTTTCTTTTGATCAATCAAATGGGCTTTGGTTGTCAGTTTTCTGCGAGGACTCGACCTAAAATCGATATTTCGCTAATAAATTGAGGGCATGGGAATAACAAGAGAAAACTTTGTTTGTTTTTTTTTTGTTTTTTTTTTTCGTGAAGAGATAAGGATTCGGGTTTTTTTTAATTAGGCAAACAGTCGCCTTGTCTCTTGCGGCCTTGATTTTTGAGTTTGAGCACTCATTGTGTCTTGATTTGGGTCGAGTGGTTTTTACACAATTATGTCTGATTTCGTGTTTTTCTTGATGTCCTTCGTTAATACGGAAAATAAGGGTATAAAGGTATGTTATGACAGCTCTTGATGCCAACTAAACAAACACACTCAATGTGGCTGAAGTAGGAATATGTCGAGTAGCGGCGTTAGTTCGCTTTTATGGTTGTTATGATAGTTCAACTTGGAGGAGAACTTATAATTTTTTGTTTGTTTTCCCGATTTTGAGAGCTTCCTGAAGGTAACCACATGAGTAGAGAATGCTGAAATTGTAAAGAAATATTCTGTCACATCGAAAACCTTTATTACTATAATGTGATTAATATGTCATTTAATGACATCCGAACAAAACAGTTTTGTGAGCTTCGGAAGGACAAGGAGTCCTGAACACAAAACAGAGATTAAAATTTCGTAGCAGGTATTCCCTATACGTTATGAGCGTTGAACAGTAACATTGAATGCGAATGTAACTCGTGTCTAAAACGTTGTTATTTCAACCTTACTGCCTCTTACTTCTTACGAGTGTCGTTTGAAAGAGAAAGAACTTCTCAACTTCTCGATCGGAATTGACATAAAATTATAGGTCCCCTTAATTCCTTACATGCACTCAAACTCAAGGTTCTTCAGAGTTGTCGTGAAACCTGTAAAAAAGCGTAACAGTTTATCAATTTTATTCGACAAAATTCAAGATCGGACGCGTGAAAAAACTCGAATAAGCAGAAATAAGGCGATATCGCCCCCTCGATGAATAAATACCCTACGACGCCGACGATCCGATCTGCATTCTCTACCGGGAATAAGAAGAAAATTCAAAGACCGAATCCAAGAATATGAAATCATGTCACACGAATTTGGTTTGTGTGTAATATAATTCACATGCAGTATTATAATAAATTCATAAGAGGAGATGTTTCCGTGATTGAAAAAACAGTTTCTGAGTAGCCAACTTATTTTGCCGCGGGAATATATTTCTTCAATATATATTTCCAAGTATCAACCGGTCGGTGCCTTGCTTCTCTCCGATCCAATTCATTCAGGAAACTTTGTTTGATTTAAGAAATAGTTAAAAAAATGAGTTGCCAATCGAAAAGCGAAGGTTGGTTGTGTTATTTGGTTTAAGTCTTCAACTCGACATTAAGTGCTTAGTCAAGAATAACGAACGAGTCAAGACAGACTGAGGATACCTCAGCCTTAGAAAACAAGAATCACAATTACTGCTGTCCTGAAAATGTCAAAGTCTAGTTTTAAAACCTTGTTCTTTTATGCCACAAGTTAAATTTGTTTAACACTATAATTGTAGCAGAAGCAAACTGCTCATACATATAATTCTCTGAACTCCTTTACGAATACCAACATATCATAATTCCTTTTTGTACTTCCCATTAAATTATTCAGAAACACGAATGCATATTTACCTACATGTGTCTCTATGCTGAAATAGGGAGCCGAAACATTTAATTATATTAAATTCTATGACAAACATTGCATTACCCTGAATAGGTTTATTTCTTAAAAACATTGATTCAATATGAGTGTTTTTCCAATGTATTGATTTTTTTGTTTATGTCTGCAACCTCTATGTCTTAAAACAAAATAAATAAAAAAACAACATTTAATTGAGAAAGTAAACAAAATACGAGAATAAGTGGTGACTCCCCATCGTCTGCTAAAGATTTGTAAAGAAACGCTATCTCAAGAGCGATCTAGAGAGTCTTCAGTTGACGCGAATCTTCATGATAATCGTCATTCATTTCTGCAAAGTTCGTTTCAGTTCACACAAGAAAAACATTTGTCCTAATTTTTGAATTTGTTAATCACAAAAATTCGCCGATTTAGAAATCTAATCTACAAACGAAAACATGGTAATAAAATAGTATAAGCGCAAACGATAAGATAAGTTTTCGATTTCCCAAATAAATCAATCCCACCTGCAAATATTCAATTCCAATAAAAATCATGAACCAGTAGGTAACCGTTTGCCGAAAGTTGAGGACATAGTTTTGTTTTATAATTTTTTGGTTCGTAAAGGTTTTATTTAATAGTTTGATGGTGTTAAGATAAATAAAAGCCTATTAAAAGTTACAAAATGGATAACAACAGCCCTGCAGCAGTTCGAAGGAGAAACATTACACCAACTTCAGATCAACACAATACCGAACCATTGCTGGTGCATGCTTTCAATTATGGCGAGGTAATGAACGAATACCCAAAAAAAAACTTGTGAATAGACTTTGTACTTATTAGTTGGAATGACTGAACGGTTTTACGTGCAAATTGTTTGTTACTATGAGATAAAAAAATGAGTGATAAAAAAGTTTCAACCCTAAATAAACGATTGCAAATAAAATGTGATGAAGACAAATAATCATATTCATGTACTTTGATTGTCGTTGGCGTAAAAAGAACTATGAAATAATAAATGGGTGAGCCATTTTATCACTCATGTTGAATGCAAAATCCAAATCAAGGGGCACGGTAGTGCCCAGCCAAGTTCTCTAGCAACTTTGGCACTACACCCTTATTTACAGGAAACAACTCAGGGCATTTTCCACACCCCTCTAACTTCTATACCAAAGAAGCCAAAAGTTTCAAACTCACATCATTTGTTAAGCTAGTCAAGAAGAAGCACCTCAGTAAATTTCAGATATTTAGCATAAGTAGTTTCTAAGATACAATGTTCCAAAAATCACGAAAACCGTACTGACTGACTCACTCACTCACTCACTGACTCACTCACTGACAGATCATCAAAATTATGAAGCACTTCCCGTTGCCCTAGAAACTTGAAATTTGGCACAGTGGTAGGTCATGTGGTACATACAAAGGAAAAAATCGAAAATTTGAAAATTTTCAATCAGGGGGCGTGGCAGCCGCCTACGTTTACATTATTAAATTAAATTATATGAAGCACTTTCCGTTGCCCTAGAAACTTGAAATTTGGCACAATGGTAGGTTATGTGGTACATACAAAGGAAAAAATCGAAAATTTGAAAATTTTCAATCAAGGGGCGTGGTAGTCGCCTACTTTTACATTATTAATTTAAATTATATGGAGCACTTTGGAGTGCAGTAGAATCAAGAAATTTTGCACAGTGATAGGTCATGAAGTACATACAAAGGGAAAAATCGAAAATTTGAAATTTTTCAGTCAGGGGGCGTGGTAGCCGCCTACTTTTAAATTATTAATTTAAATTATATGGAACACTTTGGAGTGCAGTAGAATAAAGAAATTTAGCACAATGATAGGTAATGAAGTACATACAAAGAAAAAAATCGAAAATTTGAAATTTTTTAGTCAGGGGGCGTGGTAGCCGCCTACTTTTACATTATTAATTTATATTATATGAAGCACTTCCCGTCGCCTTAGAAACTTGAAATTTGGCACAGTGGTAGGTCATGTGGTACATACAAAGGAAATAATCGAAAATTTGAAAATTTTCAATCAGGGGGCGTGGTAGCCGCCTACTTTTACATTATTAATTTAAATTATATGGAGCACTTTGGAGTGCAGTAGAATCAAGAAATTTGGCATACAAGTACATCGTGCAATAAAACAAATAAAATATGAAATTTATGATTTTCAACTGAGGGGGCGTGGTACCCACCCATTTAAAAATAAATTTTATAAAATATATGGGGCACCTCTGATCATCGTAGAATATTGTAATTTGGCAAACTAGCAATTCTGCCAGTCAATATAAAGAAATAAAATTAATTTTTAGATTTTTCTGCTTATCAAAAAAAAAAAAAAAATCTTTGCAAAAAGTAATGATATCACACCAAAAACATAAATGTAAAAAAAGAGCCAAGTTCTCCCGTACAAAAATTCTGCCTAACAAATCAGCCACGAAAAGTAATGAGATCTAAAAGAACGCCAAGTTCTAAGATTCAGCAAGTACTCGTAGGTGCATTGCAAATGTTTTAAGTGGACTTACACCGAATCAACTATTAGTTTTGAAAGTAACTTGTAAACTAATGTAAATTAGTTAATTTTTTTTACTTGGCGGGTTTTCTCTTAGTAACCTACTATTAAAAAAGTTTGGAAAACTTGCTAAGTAAAAAAAATTAACTAATTTACATTAGTTTACAAGTTACTTTCAAAACTAATAGTTGATTCGGTGTAAGTCCACTTAAAACATTTGCAATGCACCTACGAGTACTTGCTGAATCTTAGAACTTGGCGTTCTTTTAGATCTCATTACTTTTCGTGGCTGATTTGTTAGGCAGAATTTTTGTACGGGAGAACTTGGCTCTTTTTTTACATTTATGTTTTTGGTGTGATTGAGTTTACAGCATTAGTTGCTCTACAAAAAACATGTAACCTCTTTGAAGAGTTTTGAAGTGATTTCAAATAATGAAACAAAATAATGTTACTGTGTGTTTTTTAAAGGGATATGTGTACCTTTTTTGAATGGAAATGGCATCAGCAACTCTATGAAAATACGACCCCACCAATCTCTATGTTCTTTCTTTTATGGCACATTTTGCATTCTTAAAAAAATCCAATCCAAAATTTCGAAATAAAAGGGACGATTTTGTAAATAAGGGTTTTGGCAGAACTCGCGTTTGCCAGATTTAAGTTTTTTTTAATATCAGAACAATTGGTATTCCCTATACAAATTTGTTGGACAAAAATCAAATATCCAAATTTACTGACAAACTTTACAATCTTTTCAAATTTTCTCATGCCTAAATTTTTTTCCTTGAAACGGCTTCTTTCAAACAGGAAATTGATTTCAGTTTTGCTCCAAAACGGTACCCCATATTGATCCTATTCTCTAAGCAAAAATTAAAATCCCGTTCAGCCAATCTATCCAAATTTTCGAATTAATAATATTACTAGCTAACCCAGCAGACTTCGTACTGCCTCAATCAATTAATAAAAGACTTACATTTTTTAACCCAATAACCTTCTACCCGCTTGCCGCTAACACGCTACCCCGTTATCAAGCTTCCCCGTTACCCCGCTACCTGCTACCACCCGCTATCCACTCATCACTGGCCCGCTACCCCAACACCCACTGCCCCGGCCATATCTCATGAACGGCTTGGTCGATTTTGTACAAAATACTAAAAACCCATGCACGCCACAAAATTTTGTGACAAACACTCCACTGGTATAAAATTAGTGAGTTCTCAACGGATTTGCATTAAATTTTTATATATAAATATAAGAAAACAACGTTTGCTGGGTCAGCTTGTAAAATTGTGACAGCTCAGAAACCTTCACTGGCTCATGCATAGCAATTTTGTTAAGTACCGTCAGTCCATCACATGGTCAAATGTATTGTCAACGTGATAAAGGGAAAATGGCGTTTCCAAATTTTTGACCATACCTCTTGAATGGCTTGGCCGATTTTGTACACACCATCTAGACCATTGCCCGAACATTCCGTAAAAATTTGGAGCAAAACGGTCCAACCGTTCTTGAGTTTTGCAAAACTCGAGAACGGTTCCATTTTTATACATAAGATTCGCCTACAAATGCAAAGAAATTAGAAATTACCCCTCTCGTAACTCTGACCTTTGAAATAGCTACAAATAATCTTAAAAAAAAAAAAATCAACATTGACATATTTGGAGTGGACCGACAAACTGTAAAATCCTCCAGATCTAGCAGGTGGCAAAAAATAAAACCTTGGACTGTTTATAAATGAGGGAAAACCTAAGTTCATGTCTGGCAATAATAGAATAATAAGTATTAAGGTTGAGAAGCTCGAGTTCGAAGTAGTGCGATCCTTCAATTAGGTCAGTAGCATCCGCTAACAATAGCTATGTAAGAAGAAATACGCGAATGGTTGGCCGAAGCCAGCAGAACCTACTTAAATATTTTAAGGCTCTTTAAATCCAAAAATCTTATCATAACTTCGAAACTGCTGCTGTATAAGACGATAGTCTTACCAGTACTCCCCTGCGGATACGCGACTTGGGTGCTAAGCCAAAGGCACTCTGAATTCTTAGCCGCGTTCTAGGAGGAAAGACTGACGGGGAAAAGTTGGCCCCGTTTATAAAGAAGGACGATTCCGGAGACAATATAACCATAATGGCAATGACAACATTTAAGCTTGGAGTCTACCAAGCTTGACACCTACCTCGCATGAGCAAAGATGAACCGGCCCGGAAAGTCCTTTGCGATAAAATTCATGGTAGAAAACAACTCGGCGGAGGGATTGCGGAGACCAGGGTGCGGAACTGGATTGTGTTGGAATACGTGGAACAACTTGCTGAAGTAGGCCCAGACAGTATCCCGGTTGTGGCTGTGGATGAAGTGTGATACTTCATTGGGCAGGCCGACGATTATGATGGTGATTCAATTAATCCTTCAGCAACTAGATCTTGCTGCCAAACCGTCTTATCGCATTAACAACATTGGGCAATATTTGAAAATGTATTTTCAAAATTAGTGGCAGTGTGCCACCGAAATAACATATCTCGAGTAATGGTCTTCGTTATTGTAACAGTGCGACTTAATTCACGAATATCAATACTCGCCTAGATCTATACCTAAGGCTCGAAATTTCACAAAAGAAGAACACGGCAAAAGTTGTCATTTGCTCACTCATAGGTACATCAACGTTTACTCACCTCAGTTGGATGAACCTTTGTAAACATAAATTATTATTTTTTCAAGGGTTAATTGAACAATCAATTAAAAAATTGGTATATTTACGACTTCCATTGTCCAAGATTTCTGATTTCAAGGTATAAAAACCAATGGTGTTGCTTAATTTTTATGGCAGTGCCTTAATAAATCTTAATAAAATAATATCAGGAAGAAAGATAACATTATATCAAACCAACAAATGATCAGACCCTATTCAAACGAGATTCACTTCCCCAAAATCCGTTGCGCAGAGAAATGGAAGTAAGCTAATATTCCGTCTATAGTGCTTCATTATTCCAGAATTCATATGAATTTGTGATTAGATTTCCCCTTCGACACATACAAAAACAGAACAACAAGAAAAGTGATTGATTACAACCAAAACTCGATAAGAACTCGTCTAACTCTGTTGAAATCTCAAATCAGCATTTTTCTATCTCATATCGAAAAAAAAAACATTCCAATCACGTCACAATCCATCGAAACTAACAAAAACTTTCCTCTTTCAGGACAAACAACAAACCTACTTCAAGTACATTACAACAAAGAACAAAATCAACGCTTATTGGGGTCCAGTATTCTTTCTATTTTGGATACTCCTCTATTACTGCATTGCAATACCAGCTTTCCATCATCTACCGAAGCCAATTAACATTAAGGATGAGACCAAATATCCCAATCGATTTATTGCCGAACGTGCCGAACTTAATTTACGTCATCTTGTCGATATTGGGCCACGTGTTGTTGGTAGCAAAGCTAATGAACAAGTTACCGTAAACTTTTTTTTGGATGCCATACGAAAGGTCAAACAGGAGGCACATCCTGATATTGATATTGAATTGGATGTTCAAGTTGCATCGGGCAGCTATATACATTGGGAAATGGTTAATATGTATCAGGGTATTCAGAATGTCGTGGTGAAAGTCGGTGCGAAGAATTCGAATAGTTCGACGTTTTTGCTGGTCAATAGTCACTATGATTCGGTTCCAGGGGGGCCTGGTATGTGTGGAAAATGTTTCTTTTGAATCTTTTTATTCTTTATTCGATGTTCGTTCAGGTGCTGGTGATGATGGTACAATGGTTGCTATAATGTTGGAAGTGCTGAGAGTTGTAGCGAAGGCAAAGCCTTTGAAGAATCCAGTTTTGTTTCTTTTCAATGGTGCCGAGGAGAATCCACTGCAAGCATCGCATGCTTTTATTACGCAACATAAATGGGCGAAATATGCAAAGTAAGTTGAAACATGTGCTTTTTTGTATAACAAAGACATTGACGCCAACGTGCATTGAATACTGGAAAAAATGTATTGAGTGCCAAGTAAGTGGACGGAGATAGGTTCTGTGAAAATTTATGAAAAGGCTGGCTGTCGAATTTTTGTTCAGAGTTTATGTTCTCTTTTGCGACCATCTTTAGGTCTCTTTAAGATACATCGTGAATAGGAATGTAATTCTTTCTAGTGTATAGTTCATAAGAAACCTGTTTTTTGTGCATTTCTCAGTTCAGATATTTTTCCAAGAGTTGCAAAACTTTTACCTTTATTAATCACAAGGAATATGAAGCCGATGGCCTCAGTCGCCAGTTCTGCTATGTGTCTGTAGTTCGTTACATTTATGTGAGAAGTACTCTAAAGTCCATGTCATTGTCAATGTCAATAATTTGTCCACCAACAACTGCATTACTCTAGCGCGATTGTTTATTGTTATCAGAGTCTTGAAAACTGAATTTCCGAAGGACAAAGTTTCTAAGACTTTGGAACATGCTTTTATCAGAAATTCAGTTTTCAAGACTTTGAAAATAATTCAAAAAATCGCGCGATTTGAATTTAGGTGGGAAATAATTTCACCCAAATTTCAGGTGATTTATTACTCACCTTAGGTGGGAAACAATTTCACCCGAAAAAAGTGAAATTATAGCTCACTAGAGTTGAAATGATGATCCGTGTGAAGTTATGACCCGTGAAGTTATGCACCCGCAACCTTAAAACATATTTTATTTAAATTGTGAGATGTTATTTTTAGTTTAAAATATTGTCTGTCAAGAATTATGGTTGCATTTTTTTTTTTTTTTGAAACAACGTTCATCAGGTTCGCTTGTACAAAATTTCCTTACCATCGGTTTAATCCTTTAAGAGGATCGTAGCATTTCTTAGCTTACCTTTAAGAACTTAACACCAAACAACGTTTGTCGGGTTCGCATGTAACGTTAAATATCAGCTCAACAGAAATCTGTATATATATACACAGCTTGCTACCTCGTAATGACAATCTTTTCAATCTTTGTACTTTTCTACGAAAATTGTTGGCAGTCCTTAATTTTTCCATCGAAAAATGTTGACTCTGAGGATTTTCAATAAATTATTATTATTCGCAATGGTCACCCTAAAATACAAATACAAAACAAAATTCTTAAAATTATCCACAGAGCACTCATCAATCTTGACTCAGCTGGAAGTGGTGGACGCGAACTTCTATTTCAATCCGGACCAAATCATCCCTGGCTCATGAAGGTACCATTGTCCTCACGAAATCAGTTCATTTTATATTAAAATCATTTTCCACATGAAAACAGCTCTACAGAAAAAGTGCAATGCATCCGTTCGCATCAACTGTTGCCGAAGAAATGTTCCAGAGACACTTCATTCCATCCGATACGGATTTCAGAATTTTCCGTGACCATGGACGTGTTCCTGGTAGGTTTTTTTCTTATTTTCAATTTGAAATTGTTATTGAAGGTTCAGTGAAATGTTAATTAAGGTCTCGATATGGCTCACAATTACAATGGCTATGTCTATCACACGAAATTCGATCGTCCCGAAATCATCCCTCGTGGAACATTCCAGCATACCGGTGACAATGTGCTCGGACTTGTTCGAGAAATAGCCAATGCTCCTGAGTTGGAAGATTCATCAGTAAGTTTTTGTTTTGTACCAAAGAGAGTTTTTCTTTTAATTCCATATTTTTTCCATCAGAAATACGCCGAAGGACATACGGTCTTTTATGATGTTCTAGGATACTTCCTCATCTTCTACACCGAAACCGAGGGTATCATTCTCAACATCCTTGTTTGCATCATAGCCCTCAGTTCGATTACGGCCTCCTTCTATATGATGTCACGAGACACTGGCTTACCAGTTGACAGGGTTATCAAACGAGCATCCATCTTATTTGGGGTTCATGTGCTCGGTTGCATTGCTGGAATAATTTACACATTTGCGATTGGGATATTCATGGATTTGGTGCATTTACCATTGTCATGGTTCACGAATTCATGGCTCATTCTCGGCCTTTATTTTTGTCCTCTCTTCTTTGGAATGGGCATCGTTCCAGCTGTGTACATTGCCAAAACTAAGGATGTAGGTTTTTTCTGGTTCTTTTTTTTGTACATTTTAAGGACATTCACCTTGAATTCTAATGAATTTCTTACAACAGGATCGTCTGCCAGTTTCATTTCGAGTGCAACTCCTGCTACATGGACATTGCCTGTTTCTGGTAATGCTAACCTTGATAATGACCATTTGTGGTATTCGTTCGGCGTTTTTGTTCATGCTGACAATTCTGTTCTATGCGATGGCCCTGATTATCAATCTAATCACCAAATTACACAACCAACGTAAGTTATCGACCATTTTTGAGAGTTGACGTAATTTTGTTTTTCGTTTTGCAGCTCTCTGTTGGATGCTGCCACATGTAGTGTGCCAAATATTTCCATTCCTATTTTACGCCTACTTGTCACATGGATTTTTTGTTGCCTTTATTCCGATGTGTGGACGTTTTGGCGCAAATACCAATCCCGAGTTGATTATTTGTGCTTTTACTGTGGGTGTTGGCATTCTTTGTGGAGCCTTTATGGTAAGAAGATCAAGGATAAACTTGGTCATCAATATATTCAGTGAGATTTAAGGAACGGGGGAAAATGTGAATGTATAATTTATGTTAAGATAGCTCATGTTTTTTTCTTGTATGTTGGAAAGGGTATCTGGTAGAATGCCAAAAACATCAGGTGTTAAATTACGTAAATGAAAGTTTTTTTTTGTGAAAAAAGAAATTGATATTTTTAAGGTTTGGGTCGTGCGTCGTGTGAACTAGTCAAGGCCTTTTTCAACTATTTAATGACACAAAAATGTTGTATTTATTCCAATCTCGAGATTATAACCATTATTTTGGTTCGAAAACTCGGTCTTTTAAGGTTAATCTGGCAAGAACTTGATATGTGCACTATGGCGTATACTTACTTTTTTTTTAAATAACACCAAATAGCAGGGATGTGCTCTGTTAGTTATTGCACCACAAAGAATAGCATTTAATACAAAATATGATCGATTTTTGTTTCTTTAAAACTAAATTTCTCAGGAAGAAACGTTAGGGAAGTAAATATTTAGTTGAAAACTTTTGTCTGTTGTGTTCTCTGTTTAGGTTTCATGTTCAAATATAAACTTATAACTTTTCACTAACAGATGCCAGTATTAAACCTCTTCAAAAAGTCCAAGACTCTTATATCCTCGCTGCTGGTAATAACTGTGTTCTTCATTATCCTGGCAGTGACACCAGTTGGATTCCCATATCGTCCTGAAACATCAGTTCAACGATTTTCCATTTTGGTAACTATCATGATATACATGTTCAATTTTAACCCTGAATCGACCATGTAACAACCTTTCTTTTCATAGCACACTCGACGAGTATTCCATGAAGCAGACACATCAGTGCGTCGAGTGGAAACAGGATATTTCATATTTCCCAGCGATAGACGAACTTATTCGGTTAAAGGTAAGTTCCTCCATATTCTGTGATGTCGAGAACACACTTCAAGCGAACATGACTCAAATTATTTCAGACATAGCACTCAACATGACCAAAGCACGAACTCTCATACCCGATTGTGAAACTGAAGTGTTTTGTGGTTTGCCAGTTTACAATCACAGATGGCATAAGTCAAGGTTATATTCGTAAAACTGAAATTATTAAGAAATCGAAACTCACGTGGGATTGTTTTGGAAATTGCAGGGCATCGAGTCTATGGATTCCAGGACCAGATCCGGTATTTGATAAGCTTCCAGAGTTGAAAGTTGTTGCAAAGAATCAAATTTCAAAAACTAAAATACGATACGATTTGAGACTGTCCG
Source organism: Sphaerophoria taeniata (assembly GCA_943590905.1). Classification (NCBI taxonomy): domain Eukaryota; kingdom Metazoa; phylum Arthropoda; class Insecta; order Diptera; family Syrphidae; genus Sphaerophoria; species Sphaerophoria taeniata. The sequence continues at coordinate 36,323,592 of OX016540.1, read as the reverse complement.
GACCGGATCATATGAGTATTTTCATCAATTCGTTGCATGGGTGTAAGGTGAAGGATTGGAGTTTCCATCAAACGCCATTGAGATTGAATTGGGAAGCCCCGTTCTTTATCTATTTCTCATATGGCATCGACAGGAAGCCATTGGATTTCTTTGTGGAACTTGAGGTTTGTATTTTGTTTTGCAAATTTATCAGTTCATAGTGAATGAATCAGTTTAATCTTTCTCAAGAGCATCCGGGGTTGAATTTAGTATTTTTAAAATGCAATCTTAATCTAAATGCTTATCACTTGGAGTTATACATTTTTTATCAGTTTCTTAATGCAGACTCAAGAAGTGTTTGTTTATTTTTTATTACAGAGAAGTACTGGTGACTGGAGTTTGGAGAACCTCGAAATCGGTATCAGTGGTCATTGGAATCATCATGAAGAAATGAAAACACCCGAATTCAAAACGTTCTTGGCTAGTTTTCCAAAGTATGCCGATGCGGTTGCATGGCCGAGCTCGTATGAGTCATGGAAGCTGTAATTTGTATTTCATTAATTTTAAGGGAAAAGAAAAAGGGTACTTAGTTTTTTGAGGAAATAAATCTTTGATTTAAGTAGTTTTTAAAGATTCGCCTTTGAGACTTCAAAAACTGTTATATTTAATGATTAATTTTAGAATTAATTTTTAGCTTGTTACCACATAGAAATTTAACCTATTTTGAAAAAAAACAACAAAAATAAATATAACCAAAATTTTAAAAGCCAAGAAAACTGATTGTAAAGGGTGTTTTTCTTTAAGGTACAAATACTTTTTTAGCTAGCGGTCTTTTCGTTGGTTTGGCATTTCAAAACGAATTGAATGGCACCTTAACAAGGCTTCTAAACTGTGCAGATTTATTTTGAAAATTATGGTTCTGTTCGGAATACTTATCGCTGGACTTTTTTGAATGAGTACGTCAAGTAACAAAGGTGCCATCTTTGGAGTGATAATTATTGTCAAGTTTCATCCACAAAAATTTACTATCTGGTATGCTTTATGGGTTACTCGAATAATTTATCCTTTCTTCTTGAGAAAGTCAATGGAGAACGCTAAAGAGCCATGATTACTTACTTTTTCGTTCATCAATCAAACAACCAAGATGTGCAAGAGCTTATGCCACAACTGATTTATTGAAGGGCTAAATTTTGGACCCGTGAATGAGCTTAAAAGATCGGGCGATCTAACGCCGACACTTGATTATATTCTGTAGGGATATGTGAAGTCACATGCCCTACTCAATAAGCGCAAAACTATTGACCACTTGTAGTTTTACGGCCAAAATTGTTGGAAAATTTGAAAGGTAATAGGTAGGTATAGTATGCCAAAAATCATACTTAAAGTAAGATAAAAAATACAGAGGCGTCAAGATAAGTCGGCGAAAGGAGTCCAATGTGAACACCGTCATACACATTGAGCTTTAGAATTACTCGAATTTGACAATAACTGTTCGTTTTGTTTTAAATGCTTCTTCTCGTTGGAAAGAAACGAATATGAGAAAAAAGAAAAGTCAAAACTAAAAATTTGCCCGATGTATATGTATATAGACGGCCTCAACGTCTCAACGGGCCTCAACGGCCCAACAGATATTTAGGAATGTTATAGTAGACTTACATATATCAAATGATGCACGGGGAAAAACGTCTGTTCGCCTTTTATTAGGCATCACCCCCATATGCGAGGTCTGGTTACCGAGATGATCAAAAACCTATTTTTTTCTTTTTGACTTTTGCCAAATCCCATAGAAAGACTATCTTCTGATGCAAATATCTCGTCAACCAGAGCTCGAAATGGAGTTTGGCTGTCAGTAGTAAGGTCAGGATAATGAGAAGTACAAGATATGCAACTAAGCGAAATTGATTTCTTCATGATTGGTAGCCGAGATAGTGGAAAAAATATTAATTATTCGCAAAATTTTTCCTGCAATTTCAAATCGATATTAATTACAGTTTCCCTCGACAAAAGTTATACAATTGTACATTAAATATACGGCTTACAAGTATTCTATCAACTATTGAAAGCGAATGTTCCTCAGTTCCTGCCTTCAGAATAAGTATCAAAAACTATCTTTAAGATCTGGTTACCGAGTTGTGATCCCAATAACGTCAGCTTGTTTCCTATTATAATAACAATTTCTTTTTAAATACGTAAGGTATTTACTTATGCCTCATGTATTGTCTCATGTTATCGCACAGTTGGCCTCCGATAAGCTGGCGATTTTTGTAGTAAAATAATGCTGCCGAAGCTGGAGCTTGAACCCGTAGCGTTCGGCTTAGCAATCAACTACTCTATCCTCTGAGCCATGGCCACCTGCAATATAAAATTTTTGTAGGTATCTACTATCTAAAATCAAAACTTAAAATTCGGTTGTTGTTAAAAAAGTTTGCATTACTTTTTTTCTCTCAAGTTTTGCCAAAGTGTTTTACCATTTTAGGATCTTGATTAGCTGCGCTAATTTTTGAAAAGAAACGCCAGTATCCATACATTTTTTTTTATTTACGATGACTCAAAGTGGACTGAAACTAAAACAAAACAAAAATTATGGAAAAAAAACTTTTTTGATTAAATGTCGCGGAAAACCGCTGAATGATTGGAATTTATTGGGAAAGGATACTTTATGATTTGGGCTTCTGACAATAAGATTTAGATTAGATTATAGAACTTAAATATAATGCCATTATTTTTCTTTATTTGTATTTATTTTTTAAGGCATGGCCATAAGGGCCGTCAGCCAGAAGATAGGTTGAATCAATAAATACTTAAACATTGATTAATTAAGTTAAATGAGTTTCTTACTATTTTTTTTTTAAATCTTCTCGCATAATTTTTTTTCTATACGTTCAAGAATATTTCACAAATCAATTTTTGCCAGTCTTCGCCGTTTAATATTTCCATTACTTCAGGTTCGCTTAGATAGTTTTTCTGCCATATCTGTAGCCGAATTTCTGCAAAGATAGGACATTTTGCTATGAAGTGTACAATGTTTTCTCTTTCGCGGGTGTTGCACATAGAACAATGAAGTTGTGGACTGTCTCGGTGTGGAATGAAATTTAGCGGTAGAAGTTCTCTTGCACGAAAAATAGTTTGGATTCGTTTTTTATTGGTCTTTGAAATAATTCGCTTGGCCAAGATTATCTAAAAGTTTGAAGTAAGTTTCTTTATGTAAAGAGCTCTTTGCCTGATCAATATTATCATTTCTGTATTTAGAGTGAAGCTGTTCAAGCAGGTCATCCAAGTATGGTTTCTAAGTTGAAAAGTTTTCCAAAGTTAAATTGAAGACAGCGCACAAATATCAGCTAAGTTATCCCACTCTTCAAACCATGAGTTTTTGGATTTGATGGCTGAAACAGCGACTGTTCGCGCAATATTGTCGGTACATTAGCTTGATTATATATTAAAAGTGGGAGTTTTAAAGATGTCAGGTAATAATAGAGTGGTGCGACAGCTCTTGAAGAATCAAGGCCTAAGTGGCTTACTCTAATCAACAATAAATTCTCTATGTGCATGTGAAGAATTGAGGGAACCTTCGATTTAACGCCAATTCCGAACGGCTATGTTGAGAAGCACTATTTCATGACGGTTTGATAACCTTGGAAGTTGACATTGCTACGGGATCAAGCCCCAGCTTCGGCAGCATTCTTTTTCTACAAAAATCGCCAGCTTATCTGAGGCCACCTGTGCGATGATATGAGATAATTAAAAATCTGTGTCTCCTCCTCTGTGCCACGTAGGTTTATGTTATGTGTTCTTCCCTTCTATGTATCTATCTGTCTCTCTCTGTTGTATTAATATCTTGTTCTGTCCCAGCCGACGGTCTCAGTCGCCCAGTGCTGCTATGTGTCTGTAGTTCGTTACATTTATTTGCGAAGTACTGTGAAGTCAATGTCAATGCCAACGACTTGGAAGTTTTGTCAGTGTTTTGCAAGGCTGTACTGACCCTTGAAAAATCAAATAAAATTTTATGGGCACGAGTAGGACTCGAACCCATGACGTTCTGCTTAGCAGCCAACGCACCTTTTTTCAAAATTCATTTTTATTCATTTCACTTATTACTACTTATTTTTAGACAAAAGAATTCAAACTATCTTATTATCTTAAATCTCATATTTAACTTACTGGCCCAACCGGGCACTCTAAGCAATTCATGATTCGGCCTACGAACTACGTTTATTTCATTTTACTTCATGTTATTTTTTTTTTATTTATTAGAAAATTTAAAAAACTAATGACCTTAACTTTTTTTGGGGGGTTAACTTACAAACTAGGGTCCTTAAAATAAAACTTAAAATCAACTAATCTAGCTACTACTTAAAACTAAAACAACCACAGCGGCAAAAACTATGTTCTTTGATTTGTTTGAATTCCATCGACGATTTTTATAATTGTCTGTGATATGTGTTTGCATTTTTTTTTTTTTTGTATTTTTGTATTTTTTTTTGTCTTTTGTTTTTTTTTGTTTTTGTATTTTATGAGATTTTTTTTTATTCTTTTTTTTTTATTTTATTGTGCCACCATTCCTGCTCTACTTAAACCTAAAATCTAAGACTAAAACAAATATGTAAGCCAGCCAAGGCAAAAATACCCCACCCCGGATTAACCATTGTCAAATGAAGTTTGAAGCCACCAAAACTGGTTCTCCTGCTTCACCCTATCAATGCGGTCCTGTTTGGACACAGCCCTCCTGAACCGAAGCAGCTCCGCTCCATCACGAGCGAGGATATGCCTCATGCATACAGGAATCACCGGTCTACAGTTATACGCGTGCCGTGGTAGATAAGCGGTACTGTTAATCTATCCTGTATCATGCTGCGCTGGTATAAATCAGCCAACGCACCTAATCACTAGGCCACGCGTAGCTGCTATGCTATTATTCTGATAATAATATAAAATCAAAAATTAATGAATAATTATGGTCACAGTAGTAAAAAATGTCAAGAAAGTTGTGATTTGAAACAAAATGGCGTTTGATTTTTTTATATGTACTTATTTTTTTTTTCATGACTATGAATAGAGCCACCACCTGGTTCCGGCTTATCGTTTAATATTGGGACACGTTGTATAATATTGTAGTTTTTTTTCTATCAGTGAGAGAATGTTTCTAATCGGATTAGATTTTCCGAAAATTACCATTTATAGTTCAAAACAGCATTTTGTGGGTCAGTTAGTAACAAAATATAGCCTGTGATACTGAAGGTGAATATAGCTTTCTAATAGTGAACAAATTTTGGAAATCGGATCAGTAGTTTTTGAATTTATTCATTAGAGATATGCAAACGAAGAAGGGTATCCCTATTGATTTACGGTTCTTCACCTCTAGCCTTTTCAATCATGTTTCACGATATAATAATTTATTTTTGAAAAAAATCTTGAGGTGTTAGGTTCTGTAAGGTCGATGTTTCTTGATATCGAGATAGGACCCTGACGATTTTTAAACATGCTAAATTATTTGTTGCTTGTTAATAAATGTAGATAAGTTCTTAACTCCCTTTGTTTTTGGTTTAAAAATAAACTGTTTATGAATAAGAACTTAAAAAGTTAAATTTAATAAATTCCTATTTTATGAGGCACTTAAATTTATAATCAAGTAAAAATTGCATCACGGTTTAAAAAAAAAAATGTTAGCTCGGAAATTAAAATAGTGGCAATTCTGTTTGCGCTTGTTCCCCCAAACTGTCGGCATTTCAGTAATTATCTTTTAACAAGCAGGAGTACGAATAGCCAATAAAAAACTCCAAAGTTTATTATAAAAAGGTAAATAACAATATTGTGCTACTAACCGATAAATTCAAACCGATATGATCCAAAATCGATGAAAATGATTCTGATCGGCTGCCTTTTTTGCTTGGCATTGACTTTCTCTAATCTTTTTATAATTTTTCCTGATTAATAAAATTAAATAAAAACTTAACGAACTCGCATAGGTATATTCTTTATTTTAAGTGATTATTTGACTCAAAAATAGCAGTCCATTGCTAGCCGTTTCAGGAATACTATGTCTTCTGCTCGGGTTTAATATTGTTAACTGTTTGTGAAAGTCGATTAATAGAACATTAAAGTAAGTTTACAGAAGACCATAGTGCAATAGTGAAAAGCAGTAAACATTTTACTTGTTTTTTTAATGAAAAATGAATTACCAAATTCGAAATAAATAATTTACTAAAATTTGTGACTTTTTTACAAACTCTGCGTACAGTAAAAAGAAAAAGAAAAAAGTGAATTTTTTTTTGGAAATTTGTGTCAGGAATATCTTTAACAGAGATCATTCCTAAAATCAAGATATAAATAATCTTAAAAATTAGAAGTGCCTTATTGAACTTTTGATAGAAAAATGAATTATCAAACACCTATATTTAGTGCAAGAAAACTGTCTGGTTCAATAACATTTAATCGTTTTCGTTTCCCAAGCAAGGAATTAGTTGGAATTTTGATGATAATCTTTTCCAAAGCAATTTGCAATGGCACTTGTCATTTTACTGCATCGATAAGGCATTGAAAATATTTTTAAAGGATTACATACATACATATGTACATGGAACATGCCATTATTCTTTTTTTTATTTGAAAATAGTTTTTGAAATTTCCAAGCGCATTATTGATGTCAGGCATTGGAACAACCACATTTCAAAAGTTTATTAACGCATTCCCTGAAAGTGCAACATTTTAAACGAATTAAACAAAATTTCCAACTTATCGTGAAAATAATGTTTTCGCTTCTGTGTTCATTGTTCCAAATTGAATCAATTTCAAAATCGATTTCGGTTGGCTGCAAAACCTTAAATAAAATTGAGGTCGGAATAGACAAGGATTTAATATTGTTGTGATAAATTTAATTGAGTTTTATCCATGTCCATATTGGAACGGTTTAAAAATAGTTCTAAAGCATTTAAAATTTCAAAATAAATCAAAAAAAATATATCATTTTCCTACAAATATGCGTGCGTGTAGGTCTAGAGATCTGAAAATCCAGTGATGTGGTTAGAATTTGATTTAAACAAGGTTAAATTTGACTAATCGGTTTAAAAGTATAACAATAAAATATTGAAATTCAAGATTAAATCAAAACGCTGCCACTTATCCATTCTCAATTAATTGACAAGCAGATAAACAGATTAGTATTTATATTTTTTTTTTAATTGTTTGAACGGAAATTTTAATTTATTAATAAATCATTTAAATGTGTCATGGATTTTAAGATTTGTTATTTTTGATAAGAAAAATGTAGAATTGAAAAAAAAGAAGAGAATCTGGCAATTCCGTCCTTTGTGGTCTGTCTTTTAACCTAGCTCTTTTTTGTGTGAAATAGAGAAGCATTTTCTTTCATGTCATTTTTATTTAATAATAGTTATCACAATATTTCTTATTTTGTGAAAGGTATATTTTTTATTGTTCTCCCACTGAAAAATTCAAATGGCGGCAGAGCTAGAGGATCCGGAAGATCAATTTCTTCCTTCAAAACCCATCAAATTCGGTTGGTATTGGTCACTCGTCATTTGTGCAGCCGCGTTCATAATATTCTTCGCCACCGTTATTCCAAGCTACTTTTCCTACCCGAAAATTATTAAAATCAATGTTGAACATGACCATCCCGATGAATTTATTGGTGAACGAGCCGAACTCCAATTACTCGAATTATCCAAAATTGGTGTCAAATTAGCTGGAACTCCTGAACATGATAAAGCTCTTGAATTAATTCTCGGACAAATCGATAGCGTTAAGAAACAAGTTCGATATGATCTTTATGATATCGAAGTTGATGTCCAGGAAGCTTCGGGGGAATTTTTACTCTGGAAAATGGTGACCATGTATCGAAATATGAAGAATGTGATTGTTAAACTAAGTCCAAAGAATACGAACAGTACGTCGTTTTTATTGGTGAATAGCCATTTTGATTCAGAAGTGGGATCGCCAGGTAATGACTTTTTATGCAATTAGCTAAATTGAGCGTTTATGGACTTTTGTGTATTTTTTCAGGTGCTGGTGATGCTGGAGTCATGATTTGTGTAATGCTTGAAACCCTTAGAGTGATATCGATGTCGGAACAACGTCTGGACAATCCAATTGTGTTTCTGTTCAATGGTGCCGAAGAGAATAGACTAATGGGATCACATGGATTTATTACAAAACATAAATGGGCTGAAAATGTCAAGTAGGAACGAAAATACTTCGCAGCTAAGGATTTTTTTTTGAATTTTCATCTTTCAGAGCTGTCATCAATCTTGATTCTGCAGGGTCGGGAGGGAGAGAAATTCTTTTTCAAGCTGGACCGGGACATCCCTGGTTGACAAGAGTAAGATATTCCTAGTTATGGCTTCATAATTGTAAACTTGAATAAACTACTTCTAGTACTATGGGGAACACATCCCTCATCCATTTGCATCAACGATGGCAGAAGAATTGTTCCAAAACAACTTCATCCCATCAGATACTGATTTTCGAATTTTCCGTGACCACAAAGCAGTCCCCGGCTACGATATAGCTCACAGTCTCAATGGATACGTCTATCACACGAAATTTGATCGTTTCAATATCATTCCCCAGGGAACTTATCAAACTACGGGAGAGAATATTCTCGCGCTTACAAGAGCCCTGGCCAATGCTCCTGAGCTGAAAGACCCAAGTGTAAGGAGGTCAAAAACGTTTTTAAACCGACTTTGAAGAATAACATTTGTGACCCCTTAGAAACACGCAGCTGGTCACACCATTTTCTATGACTACCTTGGCTGGTTCATGGTTCACTACACTGAGGGCGCCGGTGTCGCTATCAATATTGTTGTGTCCTTTATGGCAATTGCTAGCATTCAAGTGGCTGTGTATAAGATGTGGAGGGAAAAAGTCTACGAGGTCAAGGATATCGCTAAGAGGTTCGCTTGGATTTTTGGTCTTCAAGTTTTGTCGATCGTTTGTGCTATTTTATTGTCACTTGTACTTGGAATAATTTATCGTCTTCTGGGCCTCGAAATGGCCTGGTATACAAATTCATGGATGCTGTTTGGATTGTATTTCTGTCCGATTTTCTTTGTGATGGGCATTATTCATGCTTATTATTTCATGTGGACCAAAAAAACGGTTTGAATAATCAGTTTGATTATGAATGAGAAAAATGTTAGTTTTCAATTACTCCTAGTGTTATATAACGCTGCGATTCTCAGTGCATATGATTCTCTACTCTCAAGCTATAATCTTGACCATCATAACGGTTGTGATGACAGCACTAGCCATACGATCAGCTTTTCTTCCGATGGTGGGGTTATTCTTCTACACATGTTCGTTGATCTTGGGTCTCATCTGTGTTCAAATCTTCCCTCGACGGCGTAAGTTTCTAGATATAGGTTTATTGAAACTCACTTATGATATAATTTTTTTTTCAGAGTATCTTTGGTTTCCAATGCATTTGATTTTCAACATTCCATCGTTCTTGTTCTATTCCTATGTGGCATTTGTCTTCTGTCAAGTTTTTGTCGCGATGCAGGGACGAGACGGACCAAACAGCAATCCGGAGCTGTTCATAAGTTTAGTTGTATCGGTTTTGGCGATTCATATTTCTGGATTTATTGTTAGTATTTTCTTTATCAAAAAATCGAAACTTATGCTTTTTCGTTGAATTAGAAATAGTCAGCAATGTGCATACTTTTTCTCATAATTTAATATTTTCACAAAGAAATTCATTTGAGCATGGAAAAAATAGCATCGATCGATTACTTAGATAATCTATAAGATATTTCTCGCTCAAATCCATTAAACGAATATCGATAGAATCAATCAATTTTTTGTACCATTTGCAGATCCCCCTGTTCCATTTCTTCAGAAAGTCAAAGTTATTTTTCACCTCCTTCCTGGTTATCTTCTTACTATTCTTCCTTCTGGCATTCACACCAATTGGAGATCCATTTAAAGAGGAAATCAGTCCCAAACGGTTTTATATTATCGTAAGTCTTATCGAAAAAAAATTCCACTGTGGAAATCTGAAATTATTTTTCTTTTTATAAAAAGCATACAAACCGCGTTTTCCACAAATACGGGGGTGAAATTGATCGAAGCGAATCAGGATATTATGTCCAACCTGTCGATCCGCGAGACATTGACCTCGATGGTATGTTTCAATATTTTTCTGAGATCGTAAAAAATGTTCTCTCAAAAATTCTTTTTTTGTAACAGATTCAGTTTTTAAGGGTGCGATGCCATTAAGCTACACTCGTCAGAATTGTGCCGATGAAATGTACTGCGGATTGCCATTATCCAGTACTCGATGGAAGAATTGGAAGTGAGTTGATTTCTGACTTCTTAACCCTTAGCAATACGATAAATATTTTTTTTCACTTCAGCGCTTACAGTCGATGGGTTCCATCGGGGAGACCCAAAATTGCCGAAACTGTGAACCTTCAACTCAAATCAAAGTATCCCTTGACACCAACAAAAATTCGTTTCGAATTTAGTGCAATAGGACCCGATCGAACAGTGATGTACATTGAACCATCAAAGGGCGTTAAACTCACCGATTGGTCATTTAATCGGACACCATTAGAAGACAAATCATACAAACCGCCTTATTTCATCTTCACATCTTACTTAAAGGGAGTCATTCCTCTAGAATTTTGGATAGAGTTAGAGGTAAGTTCCAGAGTCTGTCTTATTTAAAGTAAAAAAACATGAGTTTTGACGTTTTTTGTCTAAAGCGACCAGTGTCAGATTGGGAAGGACCAACCGTCAGGATAGCTGTTGGAGGGCATCTCATGCATCATGAAAAGGACTATACAGAGGAATTTAAGAAATATTTAGAAAGTTTTCCAAAATGGGTGTACCCGACGACTTGGGTTGCTACACATGAAAGTTGGCTGTTTTAGGTTTTTACTTATATTTTGATTCTTATTTATTTTATTTTTAATAAAAAATGATTTTATTTTCTAAATTGTTGCTTTATTAAATTTAATGATTGGAAGAAGGCCAAACTCTTCAATAATTCCCTGAGTACTTGTGGACCCAAATTTTATGCCGATTCTGAACGGCTAAGATAAGTAATGCTCTTGGAATGGACACGGCAAGAAGAAGAAAAGTGCAAGTAGAAGGTTAATTGATAGTAAAGAACGGTGAGTCACAGGTTGATTTTTTAGACAAATTTGAGTTTTCCTCCTTCTCGCCATCTGGAGATGTATTTATTTCAGACCCTGTTGTGGTATTTACTTTTCGACTGTTCTTCACCAAGTAGTTCCCCTTGTCTGCATTCTTGTGTGAGCGGGTTCCACTGCATTCGGTTCGGCCAAAAAATCCTCAAGATGTTTCTGAGACATCTACGAATGTTTGAAGCAAGACAGTAAATAGATTTAATGTTTCACGCACATAAATAAGACGTGAAGGTCATTGATAATCGTAAGATTGAAATAAAAAGACAGATACATTTTTTCTTGATACTGTCGAACGCCTTTTCTAAATCGATAAATATTGAATGCATTGTCCGATTATGATGCGCAGGGTGATGAAGTCATTCACACAGGAAGATCCAATGCGAGATGTTCTTTTATTCGATCCAGCACTAGTTTTGCTATTATCTTGATTACTGTATGAAAAACGCATATTAAATAGAGTGGCGCGACAGCTCTTGAAGAGCCAAGGCCTAAGTGGCTTACTCTCATCAACAATTCTCTGAGTGCGTGTGAAGAATTGATGGGACCTACAATTTAACGCTGATTCCGAACGGCAGAATTGAGAAGCACTATTTCATGACATGATACTCTTGGAAGATTTGTCAGGTCTTCGCAAGAGGCAGTGCCCGCGAAAGTTGAAAGAAAAACTTGGCCTGAGTAGGACTCGAACCAACGACGTTCGGCTTAGCAGTCAACGCACTTACCAACTAAGCTGCGGGCAACTGCCCGCATATTCCTCTCCAGTAAGCTTGACAGTCATTCTTTCTTTCCACCCTTCAGGAAAGCTCTCTTAATAAGTTGGTGCAGTAGCTAATTTGATGTTGTTGGGGGTGCTCGTAAGAGCTTTGTATTAGTACCGTCAAGTCCAACTGCTTCGTTGTTCTTCATTGCTTTGGTGGCGGTAATGATTTCTTTTTTGTTGTGTAATCTGGATATTGTTACTTTGGCTGGATCATTTGGCATAGGGTTCACTTCGCTGTAGAAAACGCGATTTAAGTCTCCAGAAAAGTCACCTTTTGAACTCATCATCATCGGAAACTAGTAGGGATCTGTTTTTTGTCATTTACCAGGTGTTTTTTAGAGCTCTGGACACCAGAGTAGAGATCTTTGGTAATTCTGTAGACAGTCCAACAGTCACATCTTCTAGCGGCTTATTCTTCTGCTTCTGATAAGTTAGGCTTATCACTTCGCAGACTGCAGTAAACTTCCCTCATCTTCATGTGGTACACAGGCTCAACTCTCCTTGCTACCGGGGTAACTGCAATACGAGCCTTGCTTGCTTGTTTGCTTTCTTCAATCCTTCCACAAGTTTCTTCGGAAACCAAGCACTATTTCTTGTTTACGTCCGGACGACTTTACTTTCAGCGACGGATATGAACACATTTTTCACAGCACACCAATGGTTTTCGATAGATGTGGGCTCCATTCTGCTGATTATGTTCAATCCTGGTGAAAGGTCACTTAGTTGTTGGCGGACTCGAGGAACCTTTAGTCTGCCTGTATTAAACTCGGGCATTCGATTATTTTTTTAAGGTCTCCAAACTGCATTTGAACGCAAGCTTGTTGCGACAGATATCAGATGATGGTCCCTGGCCATTCCGAAGTCTGCACTTCTTTTGTTACCGACGCGACGTCTTGGAGACTGCTTTTAAAAGTCCGACTGACCGAGAAGTAGCCAATTCGTTTGGAAGTTGCTTATCCGTCAGTTGACACCCAACTGACTTTTTGAAACGACTTGTGTTCGAACAAGGTCACTCCAATAATAAGGTCGTTGGCGTTACAGAAATCGATAAATCGTTCACCATTTTCATTTCGGTTGCCAACACCATGCTTTCCCATGACACGTCTATGTTTTGTCAACTATGGCTTTTAAGACACTCATCTCCATTATGATATCTCCTCACGGTGTGCTACCATAAGCAGCACTCAACCGATTATAAAAGGCCTACTTCTCCTTGTCAGAGGGGGAAAAGTTTTGGGCGTAACACTGTATTATGGTGTCAGGACGTATTCTATCAAAATATTTCAACTCGATACCTACCACCTTTTCATCGATTTTAAGTCCGCGCATGACAGCGTATATAGAGACCAACTATAATATAGATCAATGTCTGGTTTTGGCATCCCAGAAAAACTCGTCCGTCTGTGTAGGACGACAATGGAAAACTCACGCTGTTCCATGGTCTGAAAAATCCTAACGAACGCATTTGATGTCAAAAAAGGTTTTAGACATAAGGCGATGTGCTGTCATGCGATTTCTTCAACATAATTCTTGAAAAGATTGTGCAAAACTCCAACGTCAACACCAGAGGCACAATCTTTCAAAAATCCGTCCAGCCATTAGAATACGCCAGATGAGATTGACATAATTGGAAAAACACAGCGTGATGGAAGTGGAGCGTGCGTGAGCGTTCAGTCAGACGGATGCCAGGAAGATGGGTCTAGCGGTTAACGAGGACAAGAGGAAGTTAATGCTGTCAATAAGAAAGGATAACCAACATCGCCGTCTTGAAGCAAACTTCAGCATAGACAGATTTAACTTCGAGGTAGTTAAGGACTTCGTCTAAACTACCTATAAACTCGAACGACAACACCAACGCTGAAATCAAACGAAAAATCACTCTTGCCAATCGCTGCTTCTTTGGACTCAGAAGGCAACTGAGTAGAAAAATCCTCTCCCGAGCAACTAAAGTGACACTCTACAAAACCTTCATCATCCCTGTCCTCATGTATGGTGCAGAGAAATGGACCATGACCACATCCAATCAAAACGCTTTCGGCTACTTCGAGAGAAAAATTCTTCGAGTGATTTTTGGTCCTGTTTGCATAAATGGAGAATGGAGACGAAGATTCAATCAAGAACTATACGAGCTGTTCAGCGACACTGACCTAGCCAGAAAAGTTAAGGTCCAACGACTTAGAATGTTGGGTCATGTAGAGCGAATGGAAAATAATGCTCCGACTCGTGGAGTCTTCGAATCCAACCCGAAAGGACGTCGCATAAGAGGAAGACTGCGACTCAGGTATAGGGCCTGACGCCTGAACCAACTTGTCGTGCAAAACTTGAGACAGCTTGCTAGTGACCGAGCTTGCTGGAGACGCTTGTTGGATGAGCACCTGGTCTGACCTGGACTGTAGCGCCACCATAAGTAAATAAGTAAAACCTCGAATTATTCTTAAATCGATATGGGAGGGGTAGGGAATGAAATTGTTTTGCAACACTTCTTCAGGAATATTGTTTTTAATATCAAAATTTATATTTTTTTAAGTGTTTCCCAGGAACAAAAGTCAATTACTGTAAAAAATATTTTATTTGAATAAAAAAAGCAGTAAAACCAACATTAAAGCATTAATATCCCACCAAGCAGCTTTATGCAATAATATCGATTACTTATGTCACATCAAGTGGAAGTTGTGAAAGCAATTAAAATGCAATCACCTTTCCATACATTTTCATTTAAAATTTCATTGAATCAAATTATGTAAGGACTCGTTGCTGTTCGTTGTAAACTCTTTTCTGCTAAAAAACTCAGAAGCTATAAGCATGTCGTTGAAAAACATATTGAATCATTTTTAATTTAAAAACCCATTTTGTACAAATAGAAAAAATATTTTTAATTATTTTATTTTTCCTTAATTTTATGAGAAATAATAAATCTAACAATAATAAAATAAAATACATTTTTTAACATCTACAATAGCCTTAATCGGTAAAAGCATAAATAATAAATTTACAAGTAAGAGTAATTTGCTCGAATAATGGCGATTTGTTGTCAGACAAAAACTACAAAATGTACCCTAGTTTGTATTTACAGCCTCCAACTTTGATATGAACTTGTCCATGCCGTCGGGTAAGACCATTCGGGGAAGCTTTTGATGAAGTCCTTAAATTCATCGGTGTAGTGAATTTCATGATGCACCAGATGCCCAATTAAAGCCATGTCAAATGTTGGCCCTGACCAATCTGGACTGTATCTCTGCAAAATCCAAAAATAATAATCAAAACCCAATTCAAGACAATAGGACGTTAATCTTACCTCAAATTCCAAACTAAACTTAAGCGGTGCGTTATCCAGTCCATATGAGAAATAGACAAAGTATGGGGGCGGATATTGTTTTTCTATTGGTTCTTTATTGAATGACCAGTCAACCAACTTGGCATCTTCTAAAGGCTGAAAAAACATTCCCATATGGTCGGGTCCTGAGATTTCGATTTGGAATTTAATGTTGGTTGCCGAAACGGCTTCTTTCGATACAATTCGCATGGAGGGGAGTCCAATTAGTTGAGGGCTTGGGCCGGGTAACCAAAAGCTTTGTTTTCTGATATAAAAAAATATGACATTGAGAAAAAAGCTTAAATTGAAACTTTTTGATTTGAACTTACTTCCATCCCAGCCATCTCGAGTTGTAAATGGGATAGCCGCACATCAGCTCGGTTTCGCAGTCATTGTCTATAGATTTAGTGAGATTCGAAGATAGAAAGAAGTCTGAAACCACAAAACAGTTAAATGTGACTTAGAAAAGAGCTTTAATAAAATATAGGCAAGTGTTTATATCAAAGGCCTTAGGTTTTTTAGGAAACTCAGTTGTAAGAGCTTTAAGCTCTTTTGTAGTCAATTTAAAGTAATTGTAGTTAGGGTAGGTAAAAGAAAAAAATAATAGAAAAGGTCTGTTTCCTCTCCTCGTTTTTTCTATAAATTAAAACTAAAGCAAAGGCAAAAGCTTCTGAAAGCTCCTTATCTGGTTAGGCTTGTCTGGTAAGGGTAAAAATTATTCATATTTATATTATCTGTGGTAAACGATTTTACACTAAAAACCTTTACATTGGTTTGATAAAAATTTTGTCAAGACTTTGAGAGCTTTAAGCTAACACTTACCATCAAGAGATTCAGGGTGACGATCGACAGGAACAACATAAAATCCAGCGTCTTCCCTTCTTACAGTCATATCTGTGTTATAGAATTTCCTCACTGTATTCTAGTAAATACAGAAAAATAGATCAATGAGCTTTTAAAAAGCTCTTCGTTTTCTACAATTTTCAACTCACCACAGCATAGAATCTTTGTGGTGATGTTTTTGCTTTATAGGGAAAACCAACAGGCGTGCATACAAGAACAAGAAACACAGCACACACGATAGCGAAAATTGACAAAATGATTTTCGTCTTTCGGAATACGAACAGAATCGGAATCAGGAATCCGGCGATCAACAGTGACATCAACGCCACAAAACCACTCATGAGAAGTTCAGGGTCAGTGTCAGCTCCATCGCGCCCTTGCATTGGAACGAAAGCTTGGAAAAAAGCGTAGCAGTTGCTGGTATACAAGAGAAATGGTATGACCTGACACACCATATGAGCTATCAGCCACAGGAAAGCTGAAATTAAATAACGAATTGGTTAGCTTTTTTAACTCAGCAGGAGAGAGTTATATGCTTACTTTTCCTATGAAGACATGTCGCCAAATTAATGATCACCGAAACTGTGTAAAAAAGTATGCAAATCATGACCAAGAAAGCCGATCGAACTCCGAAACAGATCATAGGAATTGTCACAAGAACCAGAATCAAGCAATGAGCATGCATAAACAGTTGGACAGCGATTCCAAGTGGAATTCCATACTAATCAAAGGAATTCATCAAGAACAATTAATAATGAACAAAAACTCAATCTCAACTAACCTCTTTTGTCCTCTGCAAATAGATGGCCGGGATTATTCCCAAAAAGAAGAACATCGGACAAAAGTACAATCCGAAGAGCAGCCAAGGCTTGGAGTACCACGAAAGTGAATACCCCGTCGCATCGAGAAGGATTCCAAGTCCGATGGTGAAGCCAGTTGCAAGAATAACCGAAATCAATTGAATTCCAAAGATTATTCCGAAATGTATGAAGGTCCTTGATCGACGCAGACCCATGTGTTTCGGCAGAAGCCACACATAGAGGAAGATGCTGATAAAAGCTGCGACACAAGCGACAATATTCAGGATGAATCCAGTGCTTTCGGAGTAGTAGACTAGAATCCAGTTGAGGAAATCGAAGAAAACAGTGTGACCAACTGCGTGTTTCTGTAAAACTTACTGTAAAAGTTAACCATTGAGGAAAATGAAGAGTTAGGACTTACTGAAGGATCGTCAAGTTCAGGTGCATTGGCTAATGCTTTTGTGAGCTCCAGAACGTTATCGCCAGTTAGTTGATAGGTGAACCTTGGAATCAGGTGGAATTTGTCAAATTTGGTGTGGTAGACGTAGCCGTTAACAACGTGTGCCATATCAAGACCTAGCAAAAATTGTTAAAATCCGTTCAGTGGGTTGTAAAAATGTTGGTAAAGAAGGTCGTAAAAGTGGAAACTCACCGGGAATTTTTCCAAAATCTCGGAATATTCGAAAATCGGTATCGGAGGGAATGAAATTGGCTTGGAACAGTTCTTCAGCAATTGTCGTTCCAAATGGATGAACAATGTGTTTTCCATAGTACTAAAACAAAATTAAGTTAGTAAGAGGACGAAAGACAATAAAAAAAAAAAAACAAACATTTAAGATCCAAGGATGATCAGGTCCGGATTGAAAAAGCAACTCCCGACCCCCACTTCCAGCTGAATCCAAATTGATGTATGCCCTCGCATCCTTGGCCCATTTATGATTTGTGATAAAATTATGAGATCCTTGAAGAGGATTTTCCTCAGCTCCATTGAAAAGGAACAACAAGCAATGATCGAGAGGAGTGTCATTCGTTGTTATCACTCGCAATACCTCCAACATAATCACTGTCATAGCACCATCATCACCAGCTCCTGAAAACGATTTCAAAATTTGAATTCTTCGACCAAATCACATTATCGATTGAACTTACCAGAACTCTCCGGAACCGAATCGTAATGACTGTTCAAAAGCAAGCACGACGTTTTATTCGAGTCTAATCGTGAAACCTTCACCACCACATTCTGTATACTCTGATACATATTGACCATCTTCCAGAGGATATAACTCCCCGATCCTATCTGAATATCCAATTCAATGTCGAATATATCGGTCCTTGCTGCATTTTGGATTTTCCTCACTTCGTTCATAAAAAATTGCACAGCACCCTGTTCGTTGGCTGGACTGCCCACAACTCGCGGCCCCATTTTCGTCAAATTCAACAAGTTGTTTTCGGCCCGTTCGCCAATAAATCTCCCAGGATAACTTGCTTCGTCTTTTATTAGCAACGGCTCCGGCGAATATTCGAAACATGGTATTGCGGTCACGTAGAATAACACAAACCAGAAGCCAACAAAAACTGGCGCCCAATACCAACCGAATTTATTGCGATTATAGATGATTTTAAGATTCTCATATTTGGATTTCATCTGCGAAAAAAATGAGTAGAAAAAAGGATAAAAAGATAAAATAAAATATTCTTTGTTGGTCTTTTGGGTAATAAAATATCGTTGAAAGCTTTTTTTTCTTGAATCTAAAAGCACACATGCATCGAGAGGATACTTAAAGAGTTTATTGCTCTTCACTGGCATCCAGTGACCAATTTCGTTTATATATTCATTCATTTGAGCGAAATATGTTTTTTGTATACAAATTGAAAGTCACATTATCCTTGTGCGATGGCTTCTGGGATTTATGACAAATTTTATTAGTCCATCGGGTATAAATAGATTTGGTTTACGAATCCTTTTAGAAATTCACTTGTGATGCGACATATAATTCGTTTTGGTGTATTGTCACGGCTGGTGGCGGTGGTGGCCAGTGGGTGCGTCTGCGTATGGCAGGATGGGGGCAGGTCATAAACTTTTGAAATTTTAAATTGACTATTAAATAATACAATGCGTTGGGAAGGAGATAGAGCAAGAGCTTTGATATTTTGTCTTTATCGAACAATTATATCCCGAGGGAATGGTTTGATGTTTTAATCTTATTAAAACTGGTCATGTGGTTTGCGGTTTGGTCTGTGCGGTCAGTTTTTAATGGCTTTTCATGGGAAAACACTGTGTGGTTGCTATGGTTTATTGAGGTCGTTTATCTGATCTGTTTGACTGACAGTTTCCGAAATTGGGATTTAAATTTTCGCATGAATGAAAATGAGAAAAGGTCAACTTTGTGTGTTCATATTTCGATTCGAAAGAACTGTAATTCAAACGAACGTACATTGTGAGTAGGTAGGTATACGCTTTGGAATGAATTTTTTGAGAATTGGGTATACAATTACAGATACTGAAAGTATATATGTAATTTGCAAGATTGACATTTATGTCTTCAATTTGTGTCAAAAAAAAAAACCGTTGGATTATCCTTTAAAAACCGTTTAATCATCAAAATATGTTGATCTTTATTGGACTTGCAACTTTAAATTAAAAACGTATTTTGTTAGAAAAAATCTCTGTGTGATTTATTGTTTAGAAAAAAGCATTCCGACCTTGGGGACTTTTACACCTGTTAACTCTTTTAAAAAATTGAATTTTGAAATAATCATCTCATTTTAAAACATAAACGTAATGAGCTGTGTTGAGCTGTTGGCGTAGACCTTGTCTGTCACGTGGCCCCAAAGGAAGTAGTCGCAAGTTGTTAATGGTTCACACAAATACGCTTTAACTTCATCTACGTTACGATCATTGAATAAGAAGTACAGGAAGCGGTGTAAGCTACACGTACAGTGTACGTTAGTGAAGCAACAAAAATTTCTGATGATGTAAAATTCATCTGTCACATTTTGGAACTCATCTGTCAAACTGGGCATGTGCTGTCATTTTGCTGAGTTGTAATTGGTCAAATGTTGTTTTGTAGTTTCTTACTTACTTACTTACTTAAAGTGGCGCTACAGTCCGGTGTGGACTTGGGCCTCAATCAACAGTCTCCGCCAGTCAGCTCGGTCCCTAGCTAGCTGTCTCCGGTTTTGCACTCCAAGTTGATTGAGGTCCTCTTCCACTTGTGTGCGCCACCTGAGTCGCGGTCTTCCTCGCCTTCTGCGTCCCTCGGGAATAGTGTCGAAGGCTTTCCGGGCCGGAGCATTGGTGTCCATGTCTCTGGACCTTGACCCTTTTGGCTAGGTTCACGTCGTTGTACAACCCGTAAAGCTCGCTGTTGTATCTCCTTCTCCATTCCCCATCAATGCACACGGGGCCAAAGATGACCCGAAGAATTTTCCTCTCGAAACAGCCTAAGGCACATTCATCCGATTTTGTGAGGGTCCATGCTTCTGCACCATACAGCAGGACAGGGATGATGAGGGTGTTGTACAGTTTAAACTTAGTTGCTCGAGATAGGGCTTTTCCAATCAGTTGCTTTCTTAGCCCAAAGACACAGCGATTAGCAAGAGTAATTCTTCGTCTTATCTCAGCGCTGGTTTTATTGTCCGTGTTGATAGCGGAGCCTAGGTAGATAAACTCCTTAACTACCTCGAAGTTGTATGCGTCTATTGTGACGTTCTATCCGAGCCGTCGATGTTGGGTGTCCTTACTCGAAGACAGCATGTACTTCGTTTTTCCCTCATTTACCGCTAAACCCATTTTTGCCGCATCTGTCTCAATTCTCACAAAGGCGCCATTGACATCACGCTGTGTTCTTCCCATTATATCAATATCGTCGGCGTACGCGAGAAGTTGAACAGATTTATAGAAGATAGTGCCTCTGGTGTTGACGGTGGAGTTTTGGACTATCTTCTCAAGAACGATGTTAAAGAAATCGCACGACAGTGCATCGCCTTGTCTGAATCCTTTTTTGACGTCGAATGATTCCGTAAGCTCGTTGCCAACCTTGATAGAGCAGCGTGAGTTCTCCATCGTCATTTTGCACAAGCGAACGAGCTTGGCAGGGATGCCAAAAATAGACATAGCTTTATACAGTTCGTCTCTGTAGATGCTGTCATACGCGGCCTTAAAATCGATGAAGAGGTGGTGGGTATCGGCTTACAGTTCATAGGTTTTTTCCAGGATCTGCCGCAACGTGAAAATTTGGTCGATGGTAGACTTTCCTGGCCTGAAGCCACATTGATAAGGACCAATCAGATTGTTGACGAAAGGCTTCAGACGTTCACATATTACGGCAGAGAGGATCTTGTAGGCGATGTTAAGCAGACTGATTCCTCTATAGTTGGCGCAGTTTAGAGGATCTCCCTTTTTCAGGATCGGGCAAACAATGCTGAGGTTCCATTCATCGGGCATGCATTCCTCCGACCATATCTAACAGATGATTTGGTGCATGCTCCTATCTAGCTCGTCGGCGTTCGCCTGCGGCTTTGAACAGCTCGGCAGCTAGACCATCTGCTCCAGCGGCTTTGTTGGTTTTCAGCCGTGATATTGCTGCTTTCACTTCTTCTAGGTCAAGTTCACGGAATTGTTGGCTGTCATCGTGTATGATAAAAGGCTCCTGTCTAACGGCGGCGCGGGGTTCTGTTCGTCGTCACCGTTATACTGTCTACAGAAGTGGTCTTTCCAAATTCCCAGCACTGATTGCGGTTCTACTATGATGTTCCCTTGTTGGTCTCTGCAGGTATCGGTTTTTGCTGTAATGTAATGTAATGCGTTTGTGTTTGTGAAACTCACACTACTTAGAAAAATGCTTCACTTCTTTTATAAGACCCCTTCCTGTACTTTTTATTCAATGGTTACGATGAACCCGCTTCGAGTTTGCTTTGAATGATATTTCTCTCTCCATCATCATCAACCCTTCAAATACAAATGAATTTGGTTTGTTGACTTTTTTACAGCTGTTTAGCTGTCAGACAAAGCAACTGCTCAGCAGATTTAAAGCAGAAACACAATGACGCTTTGCCGTCGATTTTGACAACTGCGAAAAGTTCAGCTATAGGAAATCTGTGTAACCTCACACAATGACGCTTTTCCTACGTACGCTTTTTTTGACAAGCGTAAGAAAACGTAAAGAAGCCACCATCTGTCAAAAAAAAGTTCAACTTGGTTGAACTTTTGCTTTGTCTGACAGCTCAACAGCTGTTTGTTCATTTGTTGTTTGGAGCAGCGTTACCACTTTAAAAAAAAATGGAAGCGAAGTAAATTTGGGAATAAAGCGAAGTAGATTGAGAAAAAGCGAAAAAGATTTTAAAATAGTGTATTTTATACTGACCATGAATACATAGACAGGTCTACAATTAGAGCCGTGTGTGAATTGTGTTAAAATGTGTATACAAACTTGACTTTCGATTTAATTTTGACACTACATGGCGGATATGATGTGTTAAAATTTAACTAGCAAGCTAAAATATGACACTAGTGCTTAAATTTAACCAACATTCTAACCCAAGTTGCGCACGGCGTAAAATATTAAACACTTTAATACAATCACGTAACTCATAGTGTGTCCGTTTATTGTTCGTGTATAAGGATAGAAACTTATCGATTATATATTTTCCTGATGAAAATAAGAGAACTGTAGGCATAAAATTACTCAATGAGTTAATCGAAGCAGATTTTGGAAATATCAAGTAAAATCGAGTGAAGTAGATTTCAAAACATTCTTGATGGTGCGAAGTTGGAATAGATATTCAAAGTTTTTCAAAAATCGAAGTAGACTACTTCGAAAGGAGTAAAGTGGCAAATCTGTTTGATGATGATGGAGGGAGAACTGTCATTCAAAGCACACGTGAAGCGGGTGCATCGTAACGCAACGACGCGTCTGCCTAAAGCGTCATTGTGTTTCTGCTTTTACCTCCGTTTTGAGCCACGTTACGTTATATTACGTTTTTTTACGATTGTCAAAAGAACGTGAGGTCGAAGCTTCATTGTGAATTGTGAGAGCATGCATTGAAGTCCTATGGCTGAACTCCTGAACTCGTAAAAGTCAGGTGAATCCAACGCAAAAGCGTGTTGTGTTTCAGCCATAAATCACAAGATATTTGCGGCCAGTTGTGGACTTGTGGTCAGCTTTTCGAGAGATAGCAAACCCCAGAACTCCTTTTCCGGTGAAAGATCGATGATTTGTGTGCTCGTATACCACGTAGCGCTATCTTGTTGAAAGTTAACGTTGTCCAGATCAAAAACATCCAATTCCGGCCATAAAAAATCATAAATCTAATCCGTATGTGTTGCGTTTGTTTATAAGAAATGTTGACCGAAATGGAGCAGCCAAAGCGTTTCCTAAACACACGGTTCATCCGTTTCGTTCTCCCTTTTGCAGATTGACTTTTACGACGATTTAGGTCAGTTTCACTATCTACCGAATCGACATGTTACAAAACAGGCATCCATGATGCCGTTGCTTTAAAGAACCTAGAAAAGGCGCGAGTTGTAGTTGGGAAGTAAATTATGAAGTATCTATTAGCCATAGCAATTTACTCAACAATTTTGTGCTCATGTTCAACCTTCAGTCATATTACTTCACTTATTAGATATTCACCAGTTTCAGTCTTAAAGCAGCAAATATTTTACGCCTTGGCCGAAAGCTGTCTCTTTGAAGTTCTGATTTATGCATTGACATTTTTATGCAAGAAAAAGATATAAATCACAGTTTGTAAATTCACACATACTTATCGCAAAAGGTTTTATGACGAAATGTTTCCCTTTTCTCCAAAATCGAATTCAACACGATTGTTTCATTACACTTTGTTTTTATGCGCACTGCCTTAATGGACCGCTTACACTAAGCATCGCTTCAATGTCAGCCTACTTATTTAACTCAAACAACTATATCGATCCCTCTCTGTTTGACCAAAACAAACTCATAGTTCATTAGGTCATAACACTTACTTAGGACTTAAGCTATAAAACCGAGAAATAAACAAAATAATATAACTAAGTGCGCGTCTTTTCTAACAGAGAAAAACACACTAAGAGTGCCAACATGCCGCTCCTTCAAAATTACAAACTATGAGAAATGTACCGCATAGACTGTAGAATAAATATCATGCTTCCAATACGATTTTTCGATTATGAAGTTTTTTTTATGTTGAAAGGTGCGTGGGTGTTAGCGACGACGGACGACGACGAGAGGGAAATGAAGGCGCAATAACGATGACGCCATGCCATACTTTTTGGGGCCAGATATTACTGTGAGCTGATTTCGGATCGACTGTTTGTGTGTAGTGTGTACTCGTATGTGACATGTGTTTGCGATTCAACAACTTTTGATGGTTCTACAAATAACCATCTGCTAGGTCAATAAACAATTCGGAAATATTAAATGAAAATATAATTTCAAAGAAAATTTCTTCAAACGAAACGAAATGAAATGAAAATGTAACACGGTTCGCACGTTTATACTTGAGTGATTGGCATAGAAATCAAAATTATTAGAAGTTCAATATAAAATGTTGTTCAGCGAATTGAGAGATAGTAAATAGAAATCAAAAGAATGGGTTAAGAGGGTATGAAGTTCGCTGGTGTTTGTTTGGCAATCATTGGGAAGTGATAATTCGTTTTGTCGTAACATCATAATTGCTTTTTTAAATGCACAAACATAATATTGATTGACATTAATCAACTTAGATATAGAATGCTTTTAAATTGTCAGTGTTAGAACTGTTAGAAACCTAGCCTTTCCTAACAATGTTATTGACTTATTTTTAGGACAAACTTGAAACGAAAAGTATTTTTAGTGGATAATGAGGAGGCTCAAAGTTGACCAACCAAAAAAATTGAAGGGGACGATGATCTTGCAACCAAAAGAGAATATAATGTAACAATGACTGCAAGACCTGATTAAATAAATCGATTGTTAAATTTTATGACAACAAGAAATCGAACATTACTCTGGAAGATATAAGCAAATTACGATCGATTTCAATCATCAGTTAACGACTTTTCAACTCTTTTACAATATTATCACCCAAATCGTAATTTTAACATTTTATTGCTATTTTTTTATTATTTCCAAAAGCCATAACCATCCTCAAATAAATTCGACTTAATTCTATAAAAACAAAAATTGATTCATTGCCAAAATAAATATCGAACCCAGCAGCAACAGCAAGAGCACAAACTCATTAATCGTCACGACCACACATGCCATTTGTCAATTTTTCAGAGTTACCTATTGGCCACATAAGATAGACGAAGATAATTCAATGCACTAAATTACGTCAAAACATCGAATCAAATCGTATCGATTAACATTAAAAATTTCACAATCTTTACAATGCACAACACAGCGCAGCGGCTAGAGAGCAATTTATCGATTATTCTATTAATTGTTTTATCGATCACAGGAAAAGGAAATAAATGGTTTGAACTCACGCATTGTTGTTATGTGTGTGTTAGTATTTCGAAAGCCATCGATATCTTCTATGGTTTTTTATCGCATTGTTCTTCCTGAGGGAGATCTTAACTTTATTTTTAAAATTTAAAAGAGAAAAATAAAATAAAATTATCTGACAAACTGCGAATAATGAGTCAGCCACCCGAGTGTGGATGAATAAACTTTTGAAGTTCGTGCGATAAAAATAAGAGGATAAAACTAGTTTTTTATGTTTTATTGCAATTCTATGAATGGTTAGAGTGTACTTGAGGAATGTTTTGATACGGCCAAGTAATTTACAATCGAAGCTTAAGGAATACCTTTTTTTTGTGAGCATGTTGCAATAGATATAGTGGAACTGAATAGATGACTAAACCTAATAACTTCGAACGATTTTTTTCAGGTGGTTCTTTTAGCTTTGACAGATTGTCCGAGGAAGATACTTTGGAGGCTATCATTTCGATCAAGTCAAAGGCTATTGGCCTTGACTAAATGAACTCCAAATTCTTAAAAGTATTACTTCCCTGTCTATATAACCTACACCCTTAACACTATTTTGACAACCTCTGGATTCCCATCAAAATGGAAGAAAGCTAAAATTATTCCCATTCCAAAGAAATGTACAAGCAGATTTCCGTCCAATAGCCAATTTTACCGTTCCTATACGAAGTTTTGGAAAAGACAATCTTCAAATAGATACAAAGCTATCTCAAACGTAACAACCTTCTTAGCATGTGGCAGTCTGGCTTCCGCTCTCAACGAAGTTGCAAATCTGCATTTTTTTGGTAAGTGATGAGAATAGAATTGCGATAGATGAAAATCCCTTTAAACCGAATCCTGCAAACTTATTCGCTCATATTTTTATTGTAGGGAACAGTGTGTCGTTGCGAATGGAAATTCTTCCACCTTTACAAATCCACCTAACGGGGTCCCACAAGGATCAATACGTGGACCACTTTTTTTCTGTATCCTTATTAACGACTTACTTCATATTGTAAAAAATTGTTTTATTCATTTGTATGCCGACGACTGACGACGTGCAGCTTTTGATCAGCCGACCTTCATCTGCTAAGGACGAGGAAGTGTCTCTGATGAACGAGGATTTGCAAATTATCTCTCATTGGTCCAAACTTAACAATCTTCACCTTAATCCTAATAAATCAAAGACTTTACCAATCTATCGTAAGGTTTTCGATAAAGCTGTGCTAAGCCCTTTACAGATAGAGAATCAAAATATCAGTTATGTTGACTCCGCACGTAATCTAGGTATGGTTTTTAATCGTACCTTAACATGGAATGACCATCTTAATAGCTCTATACGGGAGGTTTATGGTAATCTCAGAACTCAGACCGCTTCGTATCTCCCAGGGTTTCATTCCACAAAAAACAAGGCTTCTGTTAGCAAAAACTGATTTGCACCCAGTACTGCTATATACTTGTGAAGTTTTCAGTGATTTGGACTACTTGACGTCTAGGAAACTTAACGTTACCTTTGACAACATAGACCGTTTTGTATATAATCTTCGCTCATACGATCACGTTACTTGTTTTTATCAACAACTTTGTGGTTGTATTCTTAATAACCTGTTGAAATTTTGGACACTTAGCTTTTTACATCTAGTAATTCAAACAATAGAACCCGACTATCTACATCGCAGACTGAACTTTCCTCATTTTAATAGGTCTCTCATTCTTATGTAATAAATATTTGAATTCTTAGCGTCAATTTAAATTTGATTAACCCTTTGATCTCGATTTCAACCTATAATTTTTAACTGACTAACGTTATTATGAGTTTTGGAACCTTTTTTTTGGAACCATAAATCGATAATAACTCATAATTATTACTCCGGATTCTGCCTTCTTTTTTTGTTATCTACACTAATATATAAAGCTGAAGAGTTTGTTTGTTTGAAAGCGGTAATCTCAGGAACTACTGGTTCGAATGGTATAATTCTTTTTGTGTTGGATGGTGCCTTAATCGACTTAGACATTAGGCTACTTAACATTAAGCTGTGACCAATAGCAGCGAAGAATCTGTTTAAAATGGGGAAAAAACGGCAAAAAATATACATTTTTCTGCGTTTTAACGCACTTATCTTAGGAACTACTGATTCGAATGGTATAATTCTTTTTGTGTTGGATGGTCCATTAATTGAGGAAGACTTGAAGCTATTTAACACTAAGCTGTGACCAATAGCAGCAAAGAATCTGTGGAAAATATGGAAAAAACGGCAAAAAATATACATTTTTCTGCGTTTTAACGCGCTTATCTCAGGAACTGCTTTATGAAATTGAACAATTTTTTTTAATGTTGAATGGTCCATTTATCAAGGAAGGCTTGAAGCTATATAAAATTTTGCTGCGACCAATAGGAGCGAAGAATTTGTGGAAAAAACCGCAAACAATACAATTTAATACAATATAAAGCTGAAGAGTTTGTTCGTTTGAACGCGGTAATCTCAGGAACTACTATTTCGAATTGTAAAATTCTTTTTGTGTTGGATAGTCCATTAATCGAGGAAGGCTTTATTCTACTTAAAATTAAGCTGCGACCAATAGCAGCGAAGAATCTGTGGAAATGTGAGAACTGAGATTTTTTTCTGAGATCTCTGAGATGAAATTATTTTGGATTCGATTTCTCACTCAGCTATTTGACGTGGCTGACATATGTGCAGCAACAATTAGTAAGGTAACCATTAAATCTCAATGATAACTGAGAATTATGTTCCACCAAGGCACCAAATGATTTTGCCTCAGTCAAGGTGACATTGAGATCTCAGTGAGATGTTGTTAGGTGGAACTGGCCTAATAACTGCTCAAATTAGAATTTTGAGAGTTCAATTGATTTGTGAATGTGATTGATTGCACTATTTGTGCAGATTATTGTGTTTAAACCATATCATTTTATGTACTTCTTAACTAAAAAATATGCTCAGTTTAAAGAAAAAAAAATTACTTAACGAAAAAAACGATGCAGAAGTAAGAGAGATATTAGAATTAGGGAGAGTTCACCCAAGGGAATGCTTTAAGTATGAACAACTGAAGGGAATCATAAAAAATGCTCAAATTTTTCAAGTTCAAGAGAATTACGACCTAGGGAGAGTTGACTGCAATGCAATTTTACAATAACTTCCGAACAAAATTCCCACGCGCGCATGATGCACAAGTCGAGACGATACTCTGGCCGGTGGACGAGGGAGAGGCGGACGAAGTCGCGGGCAACTGCTAGTCTAAAATATTAGGAATGATTTTATTTTTTGCCCATTTAAATTACAAGCATAAAATAAGAATTTTTTGTTTTAACAAGTTATTAACATTATTAAACGACCTCAAGATTTTTTATCGAAATGTATCGAATAACAAAGACAAAGCTTAATATTACAATTAAAATATTTAGATAATTGTTGTATCCAATAACTATCGTAAAACTCTTCACCACGTGTGTAGTTGGTTCTCTGTTTTCGTCTTAAAGACTAAAGTTGATTGAATGAATTGCACATCAAATTCTTGCTAATTTCGATGCAATTCAACAGCGATAACTAGATAGAGGTACCTTTGAAGGTTCATTTATTATTTAACGATTCAATCGATACAAATGCAAACAATCAAAATTGTTTTCGAATCGATAAGAACTTTGGTAAAGGTGCGGGTTAATCAAATAAATTAATTCATAATACAATAATTGTTTGAAATTACTGTTAATTTCTTTTATTGGAAGAGAAATTCAGTAATTTTTGATCGATATTAAATAATATCAATTTATTAAGGTTCAGTAACAGGAAATTATTTCTTTTCTTTTTCCTAAGGACTTTTTTTAAGTGGAATTATTAAAAATACGGAATTTCACAGCGGGTTTTAACTGTCAATATCAATGTTCCGTTTTATTCTTTTCTTCTAAAAGTCCTCTTTAAAGTCCCACACAAAATGTCTAGGTTATATTATAAATTTTGTGTAAACAAAATTAAGTTTCTTTCTACTGGATACCATGTGGTTAACAAGGTCAATGATATCCGAAAATAGAATCCCTTCGAAGAATTGCACATGATCACAGGGAAAGGGAAAAATTAGAGCGTTTAGGTAGGGTAGACCTTTCTCAATATAAATAAACAAACAGACAAGCACCGACCGACAGTAGCCGCCCGCAGTTGCCAGTCGCTTACGCTATTTTGCTTTTTTTATTTATAAGAAAAAAAAAACACTAACAAGAAGTCTCACAGAGTATATTTTTAGAATTTAAATTTTATTTTACATTCTGGGGCTTTGTTTATGTTCTACAACTTACAAATTGTTTTTTTTTTTAAGAAACAAAATATATATTTAAAAGGCTGATTTTTGTTTTGCGGCTAAAAAATGCTAACTTCGACATAAAGAATTGTGTATAGGAATTTTCCTAGGTGAGGTGTTAAAATACAAAATTTTCCATATCGTTTTTTGTTTTTGTTTATCTGAACAGTTTTTTGTTTAATAATAATCTTACAGTGCTAGTATTTCAATATTTTGAAAGAACGTTAGAGATTTTCAAAGACTTTAAGTTTTCTTTTACATTAACACAATTTTGACAGCTTAGATGTGCCACTTAGCTTGAAAAGTATGGGGTCTGCTTTCATTGAAGTGTTCAAGTTTATTGATGTTCCTATATATTTTTTATTTATTTATTTTTAACACTCTTAAAAATTAAACCTTTACCTTTTTGGGTCACTTTAATTACTACTCAATCGCCTGGAATAATGTTAAGTCTCCAAATTATACTTGTTTTCTTCTTTTTCTTCGAAGAAAACTGTTTAAATCCAACAGAGTTGCAGAATCTAAGTATACGGTAAAACAGTTTTGTGTACAAAATTATCTTACTTTTGCTTTGTGTCTAAGATTTTTAAGAGGGCGTATATTTTTACAAAAGGCTATGAAATAAATCAATGTGAAATTGTTTGGCACTTCTTGCAAAAGTAAAAGCCAAATGTTTTTTTTTCTTTTCTTTTCTTTTTGATAAACCAAAAGAAAGATCCGTGGCTTAGTTGTTAGGTGCGTTGGCTGCTATATAGACATCTGCAACGAGTGGCTTGAAACTACGTCCAAGCCGTTCTGTATTTTTTCAAATACACTATTCGCAGTACTCACTGCTTGAATTCCAAATCAAATGACTCTTTTCCTGATATCAAAACAATAGAATAGTGTATTTGTTCGAAACGAATACACCACTTGATTTTTTTCTCAAATGCATCGAATACAGCGAGTTTATATCGAACACACCGAATGCACCGAATACACCGAATCAAATTCAAAACACGCCAAGCAAAATAAGAATTGCTAAAGAACGCAAAGGTGAATGAAATAAAAAAGAAACAAAAAAGCAGTTGTACATCACAAACTGAGGGAAATTTTTGGTATGGTTAAGAAAAGTTAAGAGCGTTTCAGATGTCTTAACCTTTAAACAAGGTACTCGACCATCAAGGTCAAGGTCAATAAAGAAAGTAGAAATGTCAGGCTCCAGGTCAGACTCCATTTAAGCTACAAAACGAACAACGAACATTATTAATTCATATTTATGCAAGTCCTTGCACTCAGTGTGTTAATATCTGTGCTGTTTGTATATTTTGTATTTTTCCCAATTCGTTCAATAAGTCAAACTAAGGCCGTGTGCGAATTCAGTTAAAAATGGGTTAAAACTTGACGTTTGGTTAAATTTTGACACTTCGCATTGAATAAAATTATTAGACTAGCTGCGGAGCAAGTTAAAATATGACAGAAGTGGTTAAAAATTCATCCATTTTTGTTTTTTAACCACAATTCATCCAATTCGCACACGGCCTAGAAAGCGACACCAAACAGTGCGTATTTGATTCTATAAATACTCGGTGTATTCGCTGTATTCGGTGTTTTTTTAACTGTTAGGCTTGTTCTGTTCTATTTGATTCAAGCATTCAAGCTTTGGAGAGAAACCAAGCAGTGTATTCGTTCTATTATAAAGGGATCGAATGGTGTGCAGTGTTTGTTTTTAAGAATAGTGTATTCATTTTTAGTGTACACTACTTTCTATGCATGCAACAAACAGAATACACTGCAGTACTGTACTTGGTCAGTGACGGCAAATGAATGTATTCATGCAGACCTCTAGCTGCTAAGCAGAACGTAGTGGGTTCAAGTCCTACTCGTGCCCATAGTTTTTGTTTCATCATTCACGGGCACTGCCACTTGCGAAGAACTGACAAAACTGCCAAGAGTATCAATCTGTCATGAAAAAGTGCTTCTCTTTTTTGCCATTCGGATTCGGCGTTAAATTGTAGGTCCCCTCAATCCTTCACACGCACCCAAAGAATTGTTGATGAGAATAAGCCACTTAGGCCTTGGCTCTTCAAGCACTGTCGCGCCACTCTATTTATATTTATTTTTAAAAGAAAGGTCTAAAGGTATTTTCGAAAGATTGAAGAAAACTTAACTAATTGTAGCAACACTAGCTTCCCCTACAAACTGCGTTCAGCATACTATGCTCCGAAAATGGAAATCAAGTATACTTTAATGCAAGAAAAAGAGGGACAGATGTCTGCAAAGAAAGAAAGTACGTAAGATGAGAAGAAGATGGTGAGTTTCTTGTGTTTATGCACAGGTGGCATTAGGTCATTTTTATTTAGGAAAAAGTTCTACGTAGGTTAGAACATCTGCTAGAACCAACACCAGGGGGAATAACATAACCACCTGGTCAGGCGACGAAAATAAATTTAGCCTACCCTAGATTTAAAGCGAACTTGGTGCCTGATATCTCTAAGAGGATTGTATTTAAACTCGTGAATTGGTATCACACCAACCGGAAGCTGCTTATATGAAAGCATCTTCATCTGGTTCGAAAACGTAAGATTCATTTAGGAGACCTCTTTTGTAAAAATTTAAATATTGAGCTTACGAGAAAGCGTTTACATTCATGTGATCTCACACTGGACCAACAATTCGCCTTAGTTTGTCTTACTCCATCCCTGACAGCCACTTCAACCTAATTTTACCTAACCATGTACATGTAGTGTAGAGCATGTACACTTGGTAAAACAATTATGAAAATGACAGCTTCGAAAGAAAAATTTATCTAGTATTGCAACCCTGCTACAAAAATGGTCACACATTATTCAAATTCAATAAAAATCTATCGGTTCCGCTAATCCAATAGATTTTGGTTAAGTAACACTCATGAGTAAAGCCATCCACAACCGCGAAAACGCAACAATCGTCGCCGACAAACGATTAATCTTAACCCACTTGGCCTTCTTCGTTTCCAAACATCAATTAAGCTGACATCGACAACTCAGCATCAGCACATCATGTTTCATATTTCTCCAGAGATACACGTCTCCCCATTCAATGTGAATCATTTATCAACAAAAGCTAGTTTGAGCATTCTTCTGGTGGCGTTTTCTTATCTCCTTCAACAAAAACTAGCAGCAAACTCTTGTTGCAACTTACAGAATGTTAAATAAAAAATTAAGTTCATCTCAGAGATAAGAAGGAATTATACAAAATGAAAAAGAAAACACGCACATGAATTAAAAGAACCCCATCGTCTTGTCATTTGAAAAGCCCCACCAGTCCCAGCCCAGCCCACACTGCTTCTAGCGCAAAAAGTACCCACACCTCACCCAATCCCTCCGAATTCGACCTAAATTCAAATAAATAATTGTACCCGCCACCGCACAGCTGCCCATCCTTCTAGCAACACTGAATAATTGTGAATGTTGTACCAGCGACACACTGATAAATATGCATCTTCTAAAAACTCAATACCTACAACTATGCAACAGGGTGATGCGCTTCTTCATTCACATCATCGTATTTTCGCAAAATTCAAGCAAAACAAAAATATTAAAAATATCTTAAGTTGTTGTTTATTTATGCAATTCATCTTAATTTTCTATTTTTGAGCACACAAGTACTGCAGTTGCTGTTCATTTGCATAAATCAAAAGAAAAACAAAAAAAAATCAAATTCAGAAAATGCTAAAACAACAATATATTGAGATCAGGCCACTGAGTGTTTACATTAGATGGAATGTGTCTGGGATAAGCCAATTAACGCGCACTTTTCTCCTCGGAAATGAAATGCATTATTTTTTCAAAAAATTCCAAACAAACGTTAAATATTTTGGATTCTAGATGAAGGTGCATACTTCTTCGTCTTGAAGCCAGAGAGCAGTTGGAGCTTGAAGAAAAAAAAAACCACAGGAAAAAAAGTTCAATTTGTTCTTCCTGTGTCTTTTTGTGAAAGACAGGTTCTCGTCGTCGGGTCTGACTACCAAGAGACACAAGACGACACTCCTCTTGCACCCGAACAAGAACAAGAAGAAAAAGAAGTCAACAACCTTTTGAAAACAATCTAACACACAATTGGTGCATCCAAACGAAGATATAAAGATACTTCCTGGAATTCTATTGTCGTCGTGGTTCGTTCGTCGAGAATGAAAATGTGACAATTTATTGTAAATCGAGAAAAAAACTTACTTTGACAATTTTTGCGCTCAGGTATCCAGAACAAAATCACACTTGTGTCTAAAGATACACCACGTTCGTGTATCTGGAGATCACCCAAATTCCTTTTCCAAATTCACGAAAACTTTTTCACTTTTTTTTCAAATTTCTTTTTCGGTAAAATTTCTTCTAGACAAAACCCCACACACAAAACTTAACTCGCACTCGCGCTGCGAAGCAAGAATATTTCAAATTTAAAGAAAAAGTATCTTTTCCTCCTTGCCGAACAACAAGCACAAAGTATCTCTGATTTGAGTAAATATTTGAGGAGCAATCTCCAAAGGTCTCTAGATGTCAGACATGACTAAATGCTCTGCCAACAATCTTGAGGCAATCAGGGCGGCACAATAGAGCTCTAATGATAATGATGATTATGATGATCGTGTGATCGTGGCGTCAATGTTGCTATTATGTTGCGGGCGCTTATGGCTTCGATATAATGTGAGTGTTTGATGTTGGGTGCCCGAGTTTGAAGTTGTTTGTATCTTGCGCACTGATCACTTAGACTCACTGAATCTGTTCTATTCGTGATACAAGATCACTGATGGATTTTTCTTGATCGTGTGTTTCTGAATCGAAGAATGTCTCTCAACATTTGCTTTCAACTAAAAATGTTTGATGTTGCACTTTCGGGTATGACGGCGTTGTTCGAATGGAAAACTTGAAATTAGCGTTAACGAGAGGAGGCGTGCGATTCACTAGGGAAATAATTATGTTTGTTCATGCGATCCTCATGTTCTTCTAGTTTATATACCGTCTGATTAATCAAAATTATCGATTGGATGGCCGGCCGGTTTATTTTCCTTTATCAAACCGTTTTTTTTATAATGTAGGTTAGTTGGCCTGTTTATGGTTTTTGGATAAAGTCTTAAGCAAATTAAAATTCAGCCAAGTAACGGCCAGTACTTTTTTTTATTATCGTTTTTCAAGTGGATAATGTCGCGGGCGGCGGCGGTGGCGGCATTAAAATACTATCAAAAACTAATTGGAGAATAATGATTTTATGATATAATAATTATGGCTTTGATAAAATTGATAAGCATTTTTTTATTACAATTTGGTGAGACAAAGAAAAAATGTTTGGTGTATCATGTTCGTTGATAAACATTTATTATTTAGAGGTTTTTGAATTTACTTGGAAGAGAATTTGGTCTTTGATGGTTTTGATGGGCGCATTGACAATTCTGGTAATTGTGATGATTGAACTTCATAATTAATTTAGAGTTGCATTGAGCACTTATTTTCATATTTGGTGTTGACAGTTATTAATTAAGGCATCAAATATTAAAACAGATGCCTTGAATTAATTTACTGACAAACAGTCACTGTCAAATTGACATGTACATCGTCCTTTGTTCAGTTAGAGTTGAGTGGGTGTGTGTGAACGTCTACGCCGACCAGATGTATTGATAATAATTTTAATATACCAAAACCGATGTGTTTTTTTTAATATCTGTCGTATAGTCTTGTCCCGACACTTTATTTCATTTCCCTTACAATTGCGATATGAGCAAGACAAAAGTCATAAAAACTAGTTAAAGAATTACTTTTTTATAACAAAGATAATACACACTCTGGGCACTGTTCAAAGGTTATACTTTCGTTGTATATATTAAGGGGCCCCCAGACAATGATTCGTAATCAGATTAGAAGATTAGAAGTTTCAAATAAAAATCAAGAGAGAGCGAAACTACACGCGATTCTTATGACACGTTCCAACATTGCGCTTGTAACGAAACAAATTCATGAATTCCTTTTCTTTCGGGATGGTCTTGCGTTCATACAAAAATAAGCACAAAAATTCTGATTAAATAGATGT
The DNA here is from genome assembly GCA_943590905.1 of Sphaerophoria taeniata. Lineage (NCBI taxonomy): Eukaryota > Metazoa > Arthropoda > Insecta > Diptera > Syrphidae > Sphaerophoria > Sphaerophoria taeniata. The sequence continues at coordinate 36,287,938 of OX016540.1, read as the reverse complement.
GACGGATTAAATCGTAAGTTGTTCTGTCAGTTGTCTTAAAACTCGATGGTTTCAAGCTTCAAAATCTAGTCGCCTTTACGTAAAATATTGAGGGACCTTTAATTTACCTTAAAACATAAAACAAAAAAATGGATAAAATACAATTCCTCCTTCCAATTTGCTCCATAGTGCATTTCACTAAATTAGTCATCCATCAATTCATTATAATCATTTTGAATTTGTTTTAATTTTTAAGAAATAAGCAAATAAACAATTCTTCTTAAAACTATTATGCATGAATGACATATGTAATATTTTAACGAAATCGATACAGTTGTTTTTTTAGAAGGCAATAGGAGCCCGTAAATAGAAGTAATTTTTCATTAAAAACGAATTCTAGCTATATTGCTGATTTCCCTATAATGAGGCAAAAATTTCTGTTTAAAATCAAATAGAACACGTCAGATCCGATAACGAGAAAATGGAACAACCTCATCATTGTACCGGAACCATTATAATAGGGATGGGTTAATTTTGACAGCTCGTTGCGGCCATATGGTTTTCTTTAACTTTCTATCAAAATATTGTCTTTTAATCCGTCACTAAAGGCAAATCTTCGTGGAAAGTTTTAGCGTCGAGCAACACGTGAAAATGATTAAATTCAAAATGTGGCTGTTCTCTAGTAGCAACGATGCGTGCATTGCGTCTTTTTCATAGGATCGTCCTTTCGATTCAACTATTCAACCTGTGGTGGCCAAATTTGACTAAAGCCGACTCATTAAATAACACCGGTCTACAACATTTTTGCTGCAAGGATGAGACACATCATTTCTAGTAAATTTTATGATGCTGAAACTAAATCCGGACACAGAAATGTTCTAGCACGTCAGGTTTTCGAGATATGCTTATCTCAATGTGCTCAAAACACGGTTTTTGGCGATGTTTGAAGTAATTTTTTGAGGACAAAATTTTTTTATAGACATTTGTAACTACTGCATTCTTTAGAAGGACTCTTTATCTTTCAAACCCATTTTAGTTTGTTTCGTTACGATTTTTTTTTTCTCAAGATATACCATTTTGTTTTCATAACACCGTTGGCTAGTACAAAATTGCAAAATATAACATAGGTAAAATCGAAGTACCGTAGCTAAAATTTAATGTCTTGAGGAAAAAGACTCGTAGCGAAACAAACTAAAATGGGTTTGAAAGATAAAGAGTAGTTCTAAAGAATGAAGTAGTTACAAATGTCTATAAAAAATTCTTGTCCTCAAAAAATTACTTCAAACATCGCCAAAAACCGTGTTTTGAGCACATTGAGATAAGCATATCTCGAAAACCTGACGTGCTAGAACATTTCCGTGTCCGGATTTAGTTTCAGCATCCAAAAATCTACTAGAAATGATGTGTCTCATCCTTGCCGCAATCAGAAAATGAAATTTTGTAAACCTGTGTAATTAGCTTATAATCAATACGTCAACGAAACGCAAGATCTGCCGAAAATATCACCGCTGTTTGTGAAAGTGTGCAGCAGAATCCTTGGTTGTCAAATCCACGTCGTAGCTAACAAGAACTTGGCCTCTGATTTGAACTTGGACGTGATTTGGGCCTGGCACCTATACAAAATCCAACTAACCAGAAGCTTATAATAAACGACGACACACAGCGTCTTGTACTCGCTGTTTGGAAACAGTTGGAAATTGATTATAATTTTGGTCGTAAAATCATCTTTAGCGACAGCCTATTTTTGGATGATGGGTACGTGAATAAGCGAAATTAACGGGTTCGGGATGACACCAATCGACGGCGACGTAACATTCACGATTAACCAAAAGCGTTCGCCTGTGGACGGTCGATGACCTTGTGACCTGAATTGCTTGAATTGGATGATATGACAACGAAGACATATTATGATTTCAAGAAACAGTCGATATTATGGACCAGCGGTCTCATGGCATGGTTGTCTCACTCCAAGGCGACGCGAATTAGATCGTATGTTTTGAGTTTTGGCTCATTTAGACTTTTTCTTGTGGGGCTTCCTTTAATCGCAGGTAGGTAAATGCGAACCAACGTGGCTTGCAAAGAGAACATAATTGATACCATCTTTCAAATTCAGCCTTATTTATGCCCCAAAGTCATAGAAAACAGGACCTTGCAAATGCGCGCACCGCGAAGCCACGGCGGCCATTTGAACGGTGTTGTATTTTACACATAAATGTCATTGATAGTTCTTAAATAAAGATAATTCAAAATCCACAACCACACTAGTTTGCTGGTTGCTGCGATTTCTCGAACACAAAAAATTCAAGTAAATCGGCCCAGCCGTATAGTCAAGAAAGGGATGCAAGTACAATATTGTATATCTGGATACAAAGACCAAAAAAACTCTCAGATCGATCATCGATGGTCAGCATCACGTTAACCGCTTTTTAGACACTCTCTATCATCGTTCTCTTCTTTAAAATTGTCAACTATCCTTTATTTACACCACCGCCTCTGCGAATACTGAGTTTCCACTGCAAATCTAGGACCAAAAACGTAGAGTTCGCATGGTTTTTTTGTTATATCAACGTTTTGTTGCCCAAACACTCTGTTTAATGAAATTGTAAGTGGAAGTAGGAAATTGTTGTCCTCGTTCTACTCGATGTTCTTATAGATCGGAAAGACTCAATTTGCTTATTTATTCAAAAGCTCCGGCTGCGGTAAAAGTTAAACAGTGTGTCTATAGGATTGTCTGAAAAAAACGTACAAACTTAGCACCTTATTTCATCGTATATGCATGTTCTACCTTTTCTATCTTTGCATACAAAATAATTTCAATCAGACAAAAATCTTTATAGGAATATAGTTTGGAAGCAGACGATACTGTAAATTTATTATAGTCTGAGGTGTCTCCTCTACACTTTTAAATTTATTGACAAAACAAAAATCTATCAAAACTTTGAGAATCAGAATAAAAAACCGTGAATTGGAAAAAAAGAAATACTCATACGCCACAGTGTACACTGGTTGAAAACTTCTAATGTGATGCAAAAGTATAGGGTTGTTTCATCGTTTTACTATTTGAGTAATGATAATGATAACGAATTCCTGCATATTAAATATTTTTTTTAAATTAGTGATCTCAAATATCTTTGAATCTTGCAAAAAAAAAAATTTAGCAAACTCAATCCGATTTAACCTCATCCTATAGAAGTTATTGACATACGTTAGCATTAATACGAATGATGAGTAACTTGTTTTGAGCTTAAGGTCATGTATTTTTGTTTTTGGTTTTTTTTTATGTGAACAAACAGTTTAATATGATGTACCCAAATTGGCGATTGAACAAATTCTAGAAAAGCATTACTTTCAACATCAGTTGTTTTCAGCTAAATGTATACCTACTATACCTACACAAATAATAAAAAAAAAATGGAACTTTAATTTGAATTCGTTTTTTATAATTTGCATTTCATTACAAAAAAAAGTTTCAATGGAATTTTCACCATCCCACCATAGATAATCAAATCTGTTGCGTCTCCAAAATAGCAACGTTCTATTTCCTAAAAAGCAAAACAACACACATTGCACTAACACATAAGTTTTTGCGATCTCAAAACTCACACCGTCATATCAAAAAAAGTAAAAGCTTTATGCAAACAACTCGAAAAAATACAAGTTCATCTGAGCAATTCCAAAGAGCAGTAGCCTTGTTTATATAGAAACCTTAAGTCTCTTGTCCATTCAAGTAGTTGCAGTCAATAAAAGGAAAAATTAATATTTATTTAACTATCGATGTCGGCTTAAAACTATATCAATATTCAATATTCAAGTGCTAAGATTTATTATGAGTAAGTCATCACTCAAAACACTCCGGCATCCGACACACTTCTAGTCGTGTAAGTCGTGTTTATCAGTAAAAAAAAAAATAAACGCAGTCGGGTGGTTTGTTGGCTGGCAGGCGTCTAGGTCATAAATATCTATACATTTTTTTGTTTTTATCTTAGCTTGAAGCCTATTCTACTCATCAAATTTTAGTTTTGTAAGTTATCTATTCATGTGTGGAGTCAGTCATGCGTTTCGCGCAATTAGCCAATTGAATGATATTTTTTTCGCTAGCTAAATGTTTGATTGTGATCTAATGCCAAATTAGTTTTTTGTCGTAGAGGTTGTTTTCCGGTGATCACATAGATTGTGGTACTAGTGGGAGTGCTTTTCGGGAGAAAAATAGAGACGAGACTTTTTGATTTCGCACAGTTTCGTGGTGATTTTTCGACAATCGAGTGTTAAAGAAAAAAATAAAAATAAAACAGGTGCCTTAAGCAATTTCGTGATAACATTATGGGAATTTGGTTCGATCTTGTGAGTTATTAATTTTTTTAAAATAAAAATGTATCGTTTTGTTAAAGGAGTGCTTGCAAATTAAAGTGTTCCTGTGAATTATATTTTCCGAAAGATATATGAAAATTTTAAATTAAACTGCAAAAACACAGACCTATGTAGTTCTTTATCTGCTTTGAGACATTTTCCAAAACCAAGAGCTCATTGGTATTAAACCTTAGAGTTTGTTATTCTTTTTATTTGAAGATAGTTTGATCATGTAGCGTTGAAGAGTTGAAGTATGTTAATTGTGAATACAAAAATGTTTCTTTGCCAAAGAAGGATCATATCAACAATATTATATTTGTGTATATTTGTGTCCTTCTTCTGAAGAATCCCTAGTTAAAAACTCTCATTTAACCCAATTTCCAAAGTAAATTACTTATAAAAATTGAAAAATAAAGAAAAAACTGTAATTATAAGCAAGTAATGAAAGTATGACTCAAATATCACAAAGTTGATTTAAGTGAAACTTGTATCGAATCCAGCAATCAAATTTTGTGACAATCAAAAATTCAAATTAAAAACACGGTTTGATTAGAAAATAATAAATTTTGTGATGGCCATTGTTTTCAACAAAAAAAAAAAGAAAAAACATACACAAAACAAAACCAATATATTTTTCAATTTATGTACTCGGAATTTGGTTTCTCAAAGTCGCAGTTTTCAACTCTGAAACAAACTCATTTTTCAGAATTCATATATTTGTCCGAGATTTCGTAATATGTAGCAATAAGGGAACTATTGTTGATTGAATATTCGGGCTACGGTCGAAAAAATCTTGCAAACCAAAAACCGCAAGCTAAATGACCGCCGCAAACTATTTTCTGGCAATCTGTCCCTTTTCGTCGCAAAAAGTTATTAGAAATTAAGGAAATCGATATGTGCTTACTTTTACGATTTTCCTAACAGCCCTGAATCAGGCCACACCCTATTTGAAAAACAGATATTTTATGAGACACGAAATGCTGAGAATCATGGAGAACGAAGCAAAAACAATTCATCGTCTAAATAATTCCAGCTGAGCTTTATTTTTTTTTTGACATTGACATTGACATTTCACAGTACTTCGCACATGAATGAAACGAACTACAGACACAAAGCAGCACTTACGACTGAGGCCATCGGCTGGGACAGAAAAAGACATTAATACAACATAGAGAGACAGATAGACACATAGACAGAAAGGACACATAACAGAAACCTACGTAGCTCAGAGGAGGAGACTTTGATTTTTATTGTCTCATGTTATCGCACAGGTGACCTTAGATAATCTGGCGATTTTTGTAGTAAAAGAAAGCTGCCGAAGCTGGGCTTGAACCTGTAGCGTTCGGCTTAGCAACCAACTACTCTATCCTCTTTGTAAAATCAGTCAGATCCAGTTTCCAGATTGTGCATGCAAGAGAGAATACATGTCGACTCGGAACAAAGTTCCAATATAGTACAAAGTCCCGCAAAAAAATGCAAGGAAAAGATTTGTGGTTCGCACCGAGATATTTAAGTGAACAAAATTTTTAAGCTTTCATAGGTATTTTTTTTTTTTATTATTATGAAACTATTATATCCATAGTATTGAAAAAATAAACAACAACAAAAAAAACCTTGCACTTACGAATTTCTACTTGATGAGTTCGGTTCTTCTTCAAAATTAACCATTTTCGAACACAGACAGTTTTTCGTACACATTATGTAATTTTCCAATTAGCATTCAATTTTTTGCTTCTGTTTTCTTTTTTAAGGAATATTTAAGTATCTCAAGTCACAAATAAGATTTCAAATATCCTCGAAGTGCAAATTTCAATGGTCCTTTAAATAATGTCCAAAGACTGTTACTGATTCTTAATATAAACGTCAAAAGCTCAAATGAGACGCCTGACGGTGTATTTATACTCAGGAAATGATGTTCTTATTTCAAAACAAAAACACAGTCATATTTATTCAAAAATAACAAAAACACGATAAAAGGTGCATAACTATAATTATTTTTTATATTTTTATCACTCATCGAATATTCCTCATAAAAAAAGTAAAACATCAATCGATTTAAATTGTTGATCACATTCCAAGTTTTATAACATCTTCGCCAATTCTTTGTGTTTAACTAAGAATTTCTTTATGATCATATTTTTGTTTATCCTCGAGTAGCTATCTCTTCAAGGTTATCTCTTGTTGACGATTGCAAATTATTAAGAGTGTGGCGGTGGCCCCCTGGAATGTGAAGTTCATAATCAATGACACCGCAAATGGCGTTTACGGTTTCCACTCATGAATTCGTTAGTTAACAACTTTATTTCGATATAAACAATTTTGTTATCCTCGATTGAAGAATATCGATAAGAATCAAAATCAAGTAGAGGCTTCAAATAACATAGACAAAAACAATTATTGATATGACAGCGTATGGTTGGTCTTAAAAACGCGATAATATCTTTAATAAAATTTACAATTGCGACAGGTTTTGTGGTTATAAAGATTTATAAAAAAAAAAAAACAAAAAAAAAATAGATATAAATAAATAATTACGTCTGTTCGACCATTGTACTAAAATAAGAATGCAATTTGTATGAACTTGTATTTATAAATTAAAGCACGCGTCAAGGACATTGGCGCAGGGAGTGCAAAATAATTGTGCAATCAATTGGAAAATATTTTTACTGCACCCACCAGACCACCAAGCTTAGATAAAATTTAGAATCGATATCGGTTGGCATTGAATAGATATTGTACACTTCCAACTGATATCGATACTTTCAAAATTTGTTGAATAAAAGCGTCAGGTTTGGTTGAACGGACTTACAATACGTGCAAGACATAATTCGAGAGAGTATCTGAACTCGGAAACGGGCGATTTCCTTACATTTTTATTACAAACAATTTTGTGAAAATATTTTTTTTTTTAATGTCCTACGTTTAAGACATTTATGTTATAGTGCGTTTTTTTTCGATAAAATTTAAGTTTGAAGTATTTTGATAACATGGAGAAAGAAAAGGACCTTTATTTAATAGATGTAAGTCTGGATCCGGGCAACAACGGACACTTGAAGTAGAAGTATTAACAGAATAATTATAACGAACCTCGTTTTTTTTTAAGTGAATTGTGAATAAAGTGCATGTTAGAGAAAAATTGATTTACTGGTTCACCCTTTAAATCATCTCAAATACAAAACTTCATGTTCATACCCTGTTACGAATCATTAGTTTAGGGTTCAATCATTAATATTGCAATGGTGTTAAGTTGTGCTTGCAACGCATACTTCCGTCTTGTAGTCCAATAGTTTTATTATCGCGAGCAGTTTTATTTAAAAAAATATAAACATGTTTAACCATAATTACTTATACACATAAAGTTCCTGAATTCCTATTGGAAATGTCTGTTTTCTTGTTTCCGTTTTGCAAAAATAAGTGTTACTTCCGTCGGAAAAAAAAATACTATACTCCATTTCGTTCAAATTAATATTTAAATAAGAAATTTGTTTTTGTAGATTTAAGGAGAAAATTTTCGAGAACACTTGCACTTCAAATTACCCTTTTGAACCTGACCCAATTCTGAGATAGAGTACATTTTCGTTGAAATAGAGTGCAGATTAAACAAAATTCTATTAGGTTCTGTATATCGACCAAATAGTAATATCAATGCAGCTCTGCTAAGCACTGTAATTGATGAACTGGTCTATGTATCCCCTTTTGTAATTATCGCGGGTGATTTCAATAGCAACATACTGGTAGAATCCTCGCTTGTTGATCAAATGAAAACTTTCAATCTCTTGCCAGTAAATACATCTACTCCCACACATTTTACTAAAGATAATAGTACTCTGCTAGACACTTTTTTTGTCAGCCATAATCAGAAAGTGCTCAATTATAATCAGCTCTCTGCTCCAAACTTTTCGCATCATGACCTTATCCATATAACATACCAATGTGAGCCTCTCAAGGACTGTACCAAGCAATATTTCAGGGATTATAAGCACATCAATAGAGATCTCCTCGAACGAGATTTGAGAGAAATTGACTGGTACCGTCTATATGAAATGCCATCCGCTAATGATCAAGCAGATTTCATTCAGAGTTCACTCTGTAATGTTTTTAATCATCATGTGCCTCTTTTATTAAAAAGACCTAAAACCAAAGACCACCCTTGGCTTAGCAAAAGGATCAGAGACTTAATGTGTAGGAGAAATCTTGCCTACAAGTCTTGGAAACGTTATCGGCTCGATAGATTACTGAAAGAATATCGTGTTCTTCGAAATAGGGTATCTTATGAAATATATGAAGCTAAAAAACGGTTTTATGCACCACGGCTTGAACCTTCACTTGCCAAAAATAAACTTTGGAAAAATTTGAAAGAGATTGGTGTTGGAAAACAAATGAATAACAATTTATCTAATATTGACTGCAATGAGCTGAATACACTTTTTACTACCCTCCCATCAGACGAGAGCAATGAGCAAAGTCATTCACAAGAAATTCCACTTACAAGTCTTAATATATGCTCTAGAAACTGTTTTTATTTTCAAACTGTTGATGATGAAGATGTTTTAGAGAGTTTTCTTTCAATTAAATCTAACGCTGTCGGTTTTGACGAAGTGCACCCATCTTTTATCAAAGCCATTCTTCCAATTATTCTTAAATATATTACACACTTGTTTAACACAATTTTTATGACGGGCATTTTTCCTCATGCGTGGAAACGAGCTAAAATTATTCCTGTGCCAAAAAACAAACAACGAATTCAGACCCATCGCTATTTTACCATATTTGTCAAAGGTTTTAGAAAAAATAATGAGTAAGCAAATACAATCATTCCTCAAAAATGAAAAATTACTATGTTCAAATCAGTCAGGTTTCCGTGCGAAACACAGTTGCACAACTGCTTTAGTTAATGTAGTGGAGGAAATACGACAATCTATTGACTGCAACCAAGTGACTTACCTTACCCTATTAGACTTTTCTAAAGCTTTTGACACAGTTAACCATGAAATTCTCTGTAGGAAACTTATAACTCAATTCAGGTTTTCTGCCACATCCACAAATTTAATATCTTCATACTTAAAGCATAGATATCAAGCAGTTGTAGTTAACAACTCTGTCTCCAAGTTTCTTCCGATAAGCAGAGGTGTTCCACAGGGATCAATTTTGGGCCCTTTGTTCTTTTCGATGTACATCAACGACCTTCCCTTATGTACACTGAACTGCGGAATTGATATGTATGCAGACGATGTTCAACTGCGTAAAAATTGCTCGTTAGGAATGATAGAAAATGGGGCTTGTGAAGTGAACGAGGACCTTAAAAGAATAGCTTCCTGGTCGAAATCAAACTGTTTATTTCTAAATCCACTAAAGTCGAAGTGCATTGTTATATCCAGAAAAGCGGTAGATACATCTTATTTCCCTAACATATGTTTGAACAATACGCCTATAAAATACGTTGACTCCACAAGAAATCTTGGTGTTGTTTTTAACAAAACCCTTAGTTGGAATGAACACATATCGGTTACCGTTGGCAGATTGTATGGAGGCCTTCGTATGCTTTGGGCTTCACAAAAAATAACACCATTAAATACAAGAAAAATTCTAGCCAAGACCTTGCTTATTCCAATTCTACTATACGGTTGTAACTTTTTGCGAATTGTGACTACGAACATAAGCGTAAACTAGAAGTAGCTTACAATAGTATTGCACGTTATATATATGGTCGAAGAAGGTTTGATCACATCTCATATTTTTCCAAATCAATTCACGGGATAACTTTTGATAATTTGATCAAAACAAAGACATTAATTCTTCTGCATAATGTCCTGCAAACGCATCAACCATCTTACATTTACAACAAGATTTGTTTCCCGCGATCATCAAGGTGCTTAGATCTTGTACCTGTACGATATAATTATTTAATATCTGAACGTCAATTTTTTGTATACGCAATAAGACTATGGAATTCCCTTCCACGATCCATAAGATTGATAGGCTCGGAGGACTTGTTCAGGGTTCAATTAAGGCAATATTTTGAGACACTTTCTTAGTGATGATTTTTTGTTTTTTCTTTTTCTTATCTCTTTTGTTATTCTAACTTTAATTTGTTTAATTGTTTCTTTTTTAACTTTTATAATACATATTATGTTATCCTTAATAATATTTTGTTTTATATTCAATCACTGAAACATGTACTAATTTAAAAGATTGTTATATCTTACTGTATTATGTTATGATCAATAAACTTGAAACTTGAAACTTGAAACAATTCAATTGGATGTCGATTTATTACCGTCTGGATCTGGATCAATTCCAAGCGTATAAATTATCGGCAAACTCTCACTCACTTGAACTTTTTATCATCGAATTCTCATTCCAAAATACCACTGCCACCCACTTATAAGCAATTATAACCGAATTATATCTACAATCTGCTTCTTAATGAATTTGGCACTACCTTTATTTTATGAGCGTTTTAAGTTTTCTTTTCTGTTAACTTATCGAAATAAAAATTATTATTCTAAGACGCTATAAATCTTAATGCCCCTCCCAGATAATATGCCAAGTCATTCATATAAATGGCACTCGTATGCTGAGCAATAATAAAACAATTTCTATGAAATATCGATATCACATCTAATTAAACCTAATTTAAATGAACTAATTACAGGCTCACATTTTAGATAGCAAATCTAAATATCACCTCAATGAACTCTACCGGGTCCCGAAGAAGATCAATTGGTGGTTTGCTCCGATTTTCATCGCCATATGGATCGTCCTCTACATGACAGTTGTTTTAAATCTATCGATTTTACTACCAACACCGTTGACAAGCAATGATGAACCCAATAATCCGGATCGTTTTATTGCCGAGCGAGCCTACTCTGTTCTTGAGGGTCTGGTTAACCTGGGTCCTCGAGTTGTTGGTAGTGAAGCCAATGAAATTAAAACTGTTGAATATCTGCTCTATCAGATCGAAAAAATCCGAGAAGACATGAATATCGACTATTTCGATATCGAATCGGATGTCCAGACTGTTTCGGGCAATTATATGCACTGGACCATGGTCAATATGTATCAAGGACTACAGAATATTGCTGTTAAATTGAGTGCCAAAAATTCCAATAGTTCATCATATTTGCTGATCAATAGTCATTTCGATTCGGTTCAGGGAAGTCCAGGGGGTGGTGATGATGGCAGCATGGTTGCAGTGATGTTGGAAGTGATGAGAGTTATTGCGAATTCTAGTGGACCATTGGAACATCCCATTGTTTTTCTGTTTAACGGTGCTGAAGAGAATCCTTTGCAAGCTTCTCATGGATTCATTACTCAACATAAGTGGGCCAAAAATTGCAAGTAAGGTCGTCGAATAGTGATGGAGTGAACAAAAAATAATTTTAATTATTGCAGGGCACTTATCAATTTGGATGCTGCTGGAAATGGTGGTAAGGAGGTACTTTTTCAATCAGGACCGAAGCATCCCTGGCTAATGAGAGTAAGAAGAGGATTGCTTGAGCCTCGAATAAGATTATTGACAACATTGAACATTTTAGTATTATCGGAAAAGTGCAGTGCACCCATTTGCATCGACAATGGGCGAAGAGATCTTCCAGGCGGATCTAATACCTTCTGATACTGATTTTCGTATTTTTCGCGATTATGGTGGAGTTCCAGGTAACTGATACACCTTTTCCCTTATCAAAAATAAATCTTAAAACTTTCAATCAGGCTTGGACTTCGCGTACACCTACAACGGCTATGTATATCACACTGAACACGATCGTGGTGAGATTGTTCCAATGGGGAGCTTGCAAAATACTGGCGATAATATCCTTGCTGTTGCGAAGGCCCTTGCAAATGCTCCAGAGCTTTACAACATTGAAGTGAGTTACTCGCAGAAATTTCAATATTTTAACTGATTTAATTTGGTTCCAAATGTTTATAGGAACATGAAGATGGTCACGTAATCTTCTACGATTTTCTCGGATGGTTTTTCATCTTCTACACTCAGACAGTCGGAGTTATCATTAACCTTGCGGTCTGTTTTATTGCTCTGGCAGCTATTGGAGCATCGATTTACTTCATGGTTGTCCGGTCGGGACTTGGTATTTACCAGGTGCTGCAACGATTTGCTTCGGCATTTTGCATTCAGATGATTTCGTTGGTCCTGGGAATTCTACTGTCACTCCTTGTCGCCGTGTTCATGGATTCAATAAATCATTCTCTAACATGGTTTTCACAGATGTGGCTTCTCGTTGGCTTTTACTTCTGCCCTATGTTCTTTGGAATGGGAATTCTCTCTGCTATCTACTGCCAGTACAAGAAACGTGATCAACTAAGCCTGGGATTTAGAATTCAGTTGTTCATGCATTCGCATTGCCTGTTATTGGTCATTCTAACACTGGGATTGACGGGTGCTGGAATTCGGTCAGCTTTTATGCCAATGATAGCGGTGTTGTTTGACATAGTTGCTTTGATTGTCAATTTGGTCACTAAATGGCATAGACGAGGTAAGATTTGATTTTGTCTATTAATTTCATGGACGGAAAGCTCCAATCTGTTTTTTTCTTCCAGCTTATCTCTTCGTATTGACAATTATCATCTGTCAAATAATGCCGTTCATCTATTTCACAAATATCAGCTATATGTTAATTTTCACTCTCGTCCCGATGATGGGTCGCAAGGGATCAGAAACCAATCCTGATTTGCTGATAGCAGCACTTTGTGTTTTTATGTCTATTTTATTTGCTGGATTTCTGGTAAGTTCTACCAGTTTCACTGATTTCGGTAATACTTAATTGTGTGTATCCTATTTTCAGATGCCAATTTTACTGTTTTTCCGCAAAACAAGAATATTGCTTTCGGGATTTCTGATGGTCACACTTGTGTTCTTTATTATTTCTTGGACACCAATAGGATTTCCATTTCGGGAAAAAGTCGCTGTTCAGAGGTTTAATTTGATTGTAAGTCATTTAAACTGTTTTGACGAAGCGGTTGATAATGCAGAATTTTTGGATTTCAGCATGCAAGAAGAGTGTTTCATGACTTTGACTCATCGGTGAGATTTAACGATTCTGGAATCTATATTTATCCGCAAGATAGGAGGTCCTCAACTGTTGATGGTAAACAGACAGATTTTGACAATTCAAGGGGATAAGTTTCATTAAATTCTCTCATTTTAAGATCTAGTTCCAGTTGTATCGAAAGCAGCCAAACTGAGCTGGTCTTGCAAATCGGAGATGTTCTGTGGCGTACCGGCTTACAATCATAGATGGATGAAGGCTAGGTATAGCGACGATTTTCTAATTTAAACCATGATCAATGTAACGTTTGATTTTCAGTAAGCAAAGTTCCTGGGTAGATTTCAGTGAACCGAATATCCCGTCCACCCCCAAATTGGAGCTTCTTACAAAACAGGTAACGCCATCAACAGCCCGTTTCGATTTTAAACTCTCCGGCCCTGACCACATGACAATATTTATTGGAACTAAGAACGATGCTGTTGTTAGCAGTTGGACTTTCAATGATACAGCATTACGTCAGAAGTGGGATCAACCATATTTCATATATTTCTCCTATGGAATTGATCCTACACCGTTAGAGTTCTTTATTGAAGTTGAGGTAGGTTTTTAAACGATTGTTTTTTTCTTGAATTCATTTTTCGTTTGTTGAAGAAAATTGGAGGAAATTTTTCGGAACCGAATCTCGAAATTGGAATCGGAGGGCATTGGATTCATAAAAATGCTGAGAACACCAAGGACTTCCAGGAGTTTTTGGATTCCTTCCCAGCGTGGGCTTATGTTAGCAACTGGGTGGCTTCGTATGAGACTTGGCTGGTTTAGGGAGTAGGTAGTAGGTAGTTAGTAGAATTAAGAGATTCATTTTTGTTGGATTGTAACAATCTCATGTTATTTATTGATTTTATTTTTAAGTTTTAACAAAATAAATTTAATGATATTAAAATAAATGTTAGAGAAGAAAATGTTGTTTTAGTTTTGTTAGCGCTGGCAATTCTACAAGGGTGGTGAATCAATATTTTCTTGCCTTCAACTTTGCAATGACTTTTGTTTGAAAATCGATTGGCATTCAATTAAACAAACTCAAATTTGTGTATTTTGTTGGGTTGTTGGCTGTAAAATAAAAATAAATAAATAAATAAGTACAAAATGTATTTAGACAATTTAAAGTATTTGCTGCTATTTCGTGAAGAAACTTGTGAATGTGTAAGTTTGAAACTTTTGTGAGGCTTTTGTACATTAAGCGACTAAACATTTAACAAAATATGCAACAAAGCAGAAATCGATGCAGAGTGGTTACGAATAATAATTTTGGTAGCAACAGTTTAAGCAGTCAAATGTGTGGAAAAATAAAAATTGCAATATAATTGCATATTTATTGACGGATTTGGAGTTTTTAGAAAAACCTTTTACTCACATATTAAAACTATTTAAATATGGCTGCGTATGGTATACCTTTCGGTGACAAATGAAAAGGTTAGAATGAATCGTTAAATGAAGCCTCAAACTTAAACGTTTGTTTTTTTCACTATGAGAACACGTGTCCCCTGTTTTTTTTTTTTTATAATTTAATTTAGTTGATATGCAATGCAAATCTGTAGGGACTGACTTTTTGGAAATGAGAAAATGGGAATATTCAAGAAGTGGTACAGTTGATTCTTTTCTTACAAAATGGTTTGAACAAAATCGACCAGGCCGTTCATAAGAAATTGCCAAAAGAGTGAACACCCCATTTCCTCATATAATTGCCTAGAATCCAAAAAAGGCTGTGATAATTTTTATATTGTTTGAAATTATTAAAAGTTCCAAATTAATTGAAAAAACCCGATCCAAGCCAATACGCATATAAGGTTGGGGGCCAAATAAGGTTTTAGCTAACAGATTTTTCTAATTTTCTGCCACATTTTTAAAAACATCTGAGTGATCTAAAAAGATAATGAATCTGTATCATTTTATCTACAAGAAAACATATATTTTTTTATTTTCTAATTATGTAAAGTATATGTTTCCGACATTTAAAAAAACCTTACGTCGGGCCTTATTAAGAACAAGGGGTCTTAATAAGGTCCATTCATTTTTCATAAGATTTTTGCAAAATTTCCATCTGAAATAAAACGTGTTTAACTGAAAACACAAAAAAAGACAATATTTTTTCATAAACAATTTTTCAAAAATTTATTTCATGAAAAAATACATAAAAATTCAAATTCAAAACGAAGAAGACGAAAGCGAACGCAATAATTGAAAAATATCAAACTCGCTAGCAAAACGATTCGCCGCGAATCCCACGATCAGGCCCCAGGTCAGGGAATTCTATTCATCAAAATAGGTTTCAAGTTTTTTGAAGGCTTGGTAGCATAGCCGTATTTAGGGGGGGGGGGGTTACAGGGTTTAACCCCCCCGAATTTTTTTTTTACATCCATTTTCCATTAAAATTAAAAGTACATAAGTCGTTACATAGATGACTATATTTAAAAGTGCCATCTTGTGTCTTGGATGAACTATCATCCGTATTTAGGGGGGGGGGGGGTTACGGGGTTTAATGACCCCCCTCCCCCGAAATGCAACATCAAATAATTATTGATTTATAACTGAAGAATTCATTTTTTGGCTAACACTGAATTTATAAGTTTCTATTAAGGCTTAAAGGCATTTTTCTTTCAGAATAAAAGTCTATTAGAGCCGTATTTAGGGGGGGGGGGTTACGGGGTTTTCTTTAAATAAGTCGTTATATAGATGGTTACAGTAAAAAATGCCATCTTGATAGTACCAGTCAAATAAATATACAAAGCTCTGAACACACTTTTAACTGAACGTGTTCTGAGCGCTCAAATTTTTTCGAGACGCATTTGATATCCAATTGACATTCGTCATTTAACAGCCGAAAATTCATGAGAATTTTTTGTATATATATATATTCTTGGGTAGTAGAGAGGCAAGATGGCAATCGATTTTGGTGACATCTTGAGAGGAAGCGGTTTTTTTAACATAAAAAATCCAATTAAACCCATCCTACTTTGACGCAGTTCGGACTAAAAATGTAATCCATTTTATCCAAACAACAAAAAATTTCTCATTAATAAAAATAATTTGTTTCCGGAGTAGTAAAGTCATTGACGTTAAGCTTAAATTCCCTTTGGGAAGTTGTTGTTGATACTGATAAACCATCTAATGAACTTTTATCTTACATTTTTTTATTGCTTCGCTAAACTACTCTCCACGGTGGAATAAGTTTGTAAACGCCTGTTAAGATACATTTCTTTTATTAATAGCATTTTGCACTTAGTCCACAGAATAAGAAATAATGCTTCGTTATTCTGTAGGTACTATCAAAATGGCATTTTGACTGAATTTAATAATCTGTATGATGTAATAATATATAAAATAAACTTTTTGAACACAGATCATCACTCTTGTGAATAAATATCATATATACAAATAAATTCCTTAACATAAATTTATAAGATTTATATGTATAATGTTATACTATATTTATGCATTTATTCTTCTTTTGTTTTTGTTTTTATTTGTTCGTTTAGATAAATAATGCCATACTGTATAATTTTTTGTTCAAAGAATTTATTTGAATATAATTAATTCACAATTATTGTGATGATCTGTGTGAAAAAAGAATTATTTTCATTGCAGCCATAATTGAACAACAAAATTTTCCAAATAATTGCTATTTGGCAATACTCATATTGACACATTTTTGAAACTGTTGACAGTGCGTTTTATATCAAAATTCAAATTGTCAGTTTGTAAAATAAAAATCAAATCAACAAAATATCGGAACAATCAAATGCAGTAATCTGTGCACAGAAATAGTCGAGCATTCACTTATTCAGCTCCAGACCTCTAGATGAAATAGCTGTCTGCAATTTAGCGTCGATCGCTTTGAATGCTTTCGTCACGCCACAGAAGAAATACGATTTTAAAGAAGTCACCAAAATAGTGACGAAAAAAAATCAACAAAATCATCGATTTCAACTAATCCAGTGCTGGAGGCTAAGGAGTCCAATATGCGACATCGTCCAATTGGAATTGGAGTCCAAGGTAATGGCTGATGCTTTAATTACTATGCATGCGTCATCCGTTCGAGATTGAAGGCGCCCAGGAGCTCTGGAAGCCAGTTGCGAACTGACCGCTCTGAAGGAGAAAATCGTCAAGCTCGAGTGCTCGTGGCTCCTAAGCCAACAGCATCGACTGCGACAACGAATCCTTCGAACCGTAACCGTACACTTCGAATATGTACAACGACGAGTTCTGTCCGGCGAGTTCTAATCAGCATCTGCCTAAGGACTTAACTGAGCTGGACTTGTGAGACGATGACATGAAGAACGAAATTATAGCTAGTCGATTTTCTAAAGTATTGTGCATTTCCGAAATTATAGACACTAATTGCAATTCCTATTCTCTTGTTTCTATTATTTTAAGAAGACAGCTTTAAGGTCCCTTTGCGGTCCACAAAACCTTTCATTCTCTCTGTGTCCTACTCGAAGAGCATACAACCAAATCAATTGTCTATTCTTGACAATACTTGGCAAAGTATTACCTAGAGTTGAGACTCTAGGTAATACCTCCTATATGCTCTGGAATCCGCAGGCGACATCTCCAGTAAATTCTACAACATTTGCAGCTGTGACTTATAAGGTGTTTTAGACCTATAAAATTATTTAAATTTAAATTTATGTTCCATGCAATAACAAAAACTTCCATTTTCGTTTATAATTCTCCAACAAATTTCCGGGGAATGATTAGGCGGGAGACGAGTAAAAATTTTTCCTATTTTTGGCATTAAGAATGCCTCCTTTTTCCCGGAGAATTTTTTTCCATTTTTCGAAGATTGGGAAATTTAAAAAGGAAATAATTTCCCGAAGACTTTTTGTTTGTAATAAGAGAGCAGGGAAAAGGGAACAAACTCCCGGGGAATTGGTTTTTATAATCGGGCTGATTATATTTATGTATTTATTTTGTTTTTCTTCTGCTTTTGTTTTTATTCGTCCCTCAATAAACAATAATGCTTTTTATGAAAGAAGTTCTCTCCTCCTTTTTCCAAAACAAAATAATACAAACATGTAATTGACTTCCAATAAAGGTAAGTTAACTTAATTTAAGATTCATATATCTAATATACCATGCAAAAACATCTACTCTGAAGCTTTGAAGCCAATATCTTCAGTAAGACTTCAATTTTGTAGTAGAAATAATTTTTTTCATATGCATTCAAATCTTTTTTATGTGTTTTACAATACATTTAAAAATACTGCATAAATAACAATGATTAATATTAAAGATTAATATTAAAGTAAAAGATAGGTACACTCAAGAAATATTTTTAAACTTTTCATCAAAAATTGTTTCGTGAACAAATGAATTGGCTTCGGGGAAGTGAAAGAATGTGATAAATTTGATAAATATGTTTCCTTTTTTATTAAAAACCAGCCGACCCCGCGAACCTCGTCTCGTCTGCCACAAGATCAAATCAAATCTAAAAATAATTTAAAAAATTCTCGTTTTGCGGAGTTTTCTGATTTTTTAACTAATTTTTGAACAATTGCAGCTTTATGATCCCATTCTAGCTTTGCCTACAGTCAAAATTTTATAACAATGCGTTGGACTACTTAAGAGCCTTTACCGGTCACTCAAACAAATCAACATGCATCCATTTTACATACATTAATCTTTAGCTAACCTCGTTTCACCACCATTAAGTGCCTTCAGAGATCAGCTCTAA
Source organism: Sphaerophoria taeniata (assembly GCA_943590905.1). NCBI lineage: Eukaryota > Metazoa > Arthropoda > Insecta > Diptera > Syrphidae > Sphaerophoria > Sphaerophoria taeniata. The sequence continues at coordinate 36,268,873 of OX016540.1, read as the reverse complement.
AATGATTATAAGACCTATATTTCCAATTTCAAAGATATGTAATTTTTCTAGCTTGACAACGAACTTTCCATCACAGTCAAAATCCTTAATGTGATAAACAAAATCAAACGTGTTGCTCTTTTCCTTAATTTTCCAAAATTGCACCTTAAATTCCAAGCAATAGTTAGATATTGTGCTTACCCAGGGTTTTTCAAGTTCCCCATCACCAATTTTTCAGTTTTCCGTTTGAAAACCAAAGCGCATAGATACAATTCCATGCAGTTTTCCATTTAAAAACCAATGCGTTTTCCGAGTTTTTCATCAAAAACTTTCTATTTTTCCATGCGAAAACCCGTTTTGAAAACCAAGCAAAAAAAAAAAAATCAAATTTCCGACCTTTGTTTGGTTTTTCCAGTTTTTCTACTCTTCCATGAGGTTTTTCCATTTTTTTTGTCACAGAAACTATCACTGAATACAAGAGTATTAACCATTAAAATTTCACAAATATCTAGTGGGCCATTTCGGAGTCCATAAAGGACATATAAACAAACAAACGTATGTATGTATATACATACATCCATTTTTATATATATTGAGATTTTGAAAAAAAATATCATTTATCTTACCCCCCCCCCTCCCAAACCAAATCCTAGCTACGGCTATGCCTGGTAGCCGAGATATTTCCAAAAATGTTCCTTATTTCGCGCAATTTTCGCAATTTCAAGTCGATACTATAACTCACAATTTTCCCCTACAGCAGTTACACAGTTGTACATCAAACTAAGGGCTTACAAGTATTCTATCAACAATGGAAAGACAATACTTTTTCCAGAACTCCGTTATAGAGTAATAATCAACAAATAATTTCTTTTGAATTCTGCCTTCAGAAAAGTTCTGGTAACCGAGTTGTGTTCCATTAACGTTTGGTGAAAAAACGTGTATCGGGTCTTCTAGTTTCCTTATAGCTACATATTTTATATTTCGTTGTTTTTTTTTTTTTTTAATTAGTCTATGTCCCTCTTTGCGTGACTATAAAATACACTGCTTTAAGATCCACTTCAATTTTTCTCAATCTCCTTCGCTTTTCTCCCAAATCTACTTCGGTTCCATTTTTTCAAATGGTAACATTGATCCCAATGGAATTGGGCAAAACAAAGATGTAGAGCAACTCTCTTTGCTTAGAGGGTAAACTCTTTTTTTTTTTTATTGAAATCCTCGTTTCCAAAGATAACTCAGGCACGAATGTTACCAGTAGTCTTTTTGCAGTGTTTTGACACGAAATTGTAAACTATAATTGGTAAAATTTTGGGCAAGGTAAAATATTAAAACAAAATATAGGATATTTCTTTAAAAGTTTCGGCTGCCGGTTTATCGACAAAAGAAGCAGATTCACCATCAAACATTTAGGAACCCGTAAGCCCAGAATTTGAACAAACTACAAAATTAAGGTTTATTTTTTTTATATTTTATCGTGTTTATTTCTTATGATAAAAAATAACCTTCAGGTGCATCAATTGATTCGTTGAACACAACAAGCAAGAAAAAACAAAAATGTCCACAATGTCCACATTATATAGACGATAGACACATGTTTACTAACATTTTTGATGTTCTTTTTTGTTTATATTTGTTTTTCCGGTCAAATTATGGCTCATTAATTTTTTCATGACCACATTTTTCTTAACGATGAACCTGTCTGAAATATTTATTTGTTACTTCCTTTGCTTACCTTTTTTTCAATGAATTCAACTATTGTTGTTCATCGATTTGTAGGTATTTTTGTTTTCTTAATGAGCCAATAAGTAAAAATTCATTAACATGGACATTGCACTGCCCGCATCAGCAACATTAACTTAACTTTCTGGTTTTTTTACTTCTCATTTGCATCAAAATACGAATTTACAACGTTTTCAATGTGCACTGTCAGAAGACAGATTTAATCTACGGGTATCACAACAATTTTTATCTAGCAAAGCTGTTCAATTGAGTCACAATCTTAATCTCGCCATTGACACTCCCCCTTCACGCGGGTTCCCAATTTGTTTTATTTGACAAGCTTTAATTTAGGGGAGACATAGGCAAGAATTGGTATTGGTTGTTTATAAATTCACACGGAATGAACGTCTCTTTCATACTTTTTTTAAAATACCCAATACGATACTGAGACGATTTGGAAGCCGTAGGTAAGTCAAGTCATTGCCTACCGAACTAATCTAAAAATCTCCTACAACAAACCAGCCACTGTTGTTTTGCCGATTTTCGTCTTCCAAAAATAACCAAAATTCTATGTTTACACTGCGAGTGCTGTCTGAGCGATATTTTGTTCGCCTTGCAAAAACATCATACAATATGCACGATCAGTATCTGCGTGAGCTGAAAAGTTCGTGACCTACAAAATTTATTGTTTCATATTTGGTTGTTGTTGGCTATTTATTTATCGTGCTTTACAATCTCTATTGTTGTTAGTTTCTTACTTCTTCCTAAATTTAGATCTTAGATACATTTCTGTCGATGCAAAAACAAAACAAACTGGTGCGGAGGAACATGTTTTGGCGCTGGCGCTGTTAACTTCTATAGACTTTGGCTTAACAAACTTAGCCGGTGTGTGGAGGCAGAGTAAGTAAGTTGTAGATACAAAGTGATTGGCGCTCTCCAACTCTCGATTTCTATAAACGCGCAATCGAATCGAAAATATAGACAAACAAAATGTGTCTGGCTGTTTCTTGGAGGAGCGTTCATCCATCAGTTTAAGTAGCAAAGTAAGATCGCGATGGTCATGCTGAGTTTCTAACGCGTTCGTGTCTCGTGTGTTTGGTATTTTATTTTACTTAAATCAAATTTAAATAGATACAAAATAATTCGCGCTCTCGTCGAGTTATTTTTGGACATTTTAACTTTGCCAAAAATTGCTAGAGACTGACGGCATTACTTTTAATTAACGCACCTAAAAGTTTGTAAGGTAAAACTTCGGATTGACAAAAAAATATTCATGCATGCAGTTAAAAATTAATGTGAACAAAAAACAAACTCGTTTGAGACTAAAACCTCTTAGCTTTTGTATCTTAAAAAAGTGTCATGCAAAATACGTGATCAAGCATTGTGATTATTCGATAGTAAACGAGTTGAATTGAATGATCATTTAAGTGACATTCGCGGTCGCTACTGGTTGATATCGAAAGTAATTCAAATAGCGCTATTGGGGTTGAAATAGATATAATTTTAGATTTTTTTTTGAAGAGCGTGTTTTTGTTCTGAAGATCTGATATTAAAGTAAATAATATGATGTTCAATTAGATTTCGGCGTGTGTGCGGTGTTATTCTTTTTGTTATAGTGTAAACAATGACGCATGGTGTGGTCGGTGTTATGGAAATAGATATCAAAATGTTGATTGTTTAAGCAATTCTCTTATAGAAAAGTGTAGGAACGTGTTTTCAATAAAATAAAAACTCAAATTCAACGAAAAAATGCAGACCAATGAAATAAATGAAGTTTTGATATTTTAAATGGCCCCCACTGTCAAAATTTTGTATTTGTATCAAACATGCCCAACCGGCTTTTTTGGGATAAAAGTTCTTTTAGAAAATGATCACTCTAGAAGTTTTGTAATGACGTTCTAAGCAATCTGGCAATTTTGAGTTTAGATATTCTTTTATACAGAAAATCTTCTTTTTAAACTAAATTTTCATCCATTTTACCCCTTTTTCTTAAGAAACATAATCATTATCGGTAGCTGGAATGATATCGGTTTCAAAGACAAATTAACGCATCCAAAAGTTCTACAGATAAGGTCTTCTATCTTCACACTTTACCCCGCGTTAACATTTTTTTCTGTGAATTTTGAACTGCAGAGACAATGATATAAACAAGAGCTTACCAAAACAATAACTCAGAAATATTGTTTGTTATTTTTGTATTCAAGAAAAGTACTGATGATAGATAGCTATTGCCTGACGTCATCGTAAGGAGATACTGCCAGTATATTTTTTTTATTTAATTTTCGGCACACTCGACCTTAAAAAAAAAAAAAAAAACCATTAATATTTTCTAATAAATAAAAACAAACAAATCAGTGTTTAAAAATTATACAACAAACTATAGCAAAGGCGTTCAATAATGGAATTACTTTCGGTTACTTATTATGATGTAAATAAATTCTATGTATTTTAACAGTTTTATTTCATATCACAATTTTGTTCAAGTGTGCTGCATTCTGCTTAACTCAACTCAAGTGTCATCGGTTAATTTGACTCGGACAATAAATTAAATTCTGTATGTACCCTTCTACACATAGAATTTTAAACAGTCATTTTCATCAACAATCTCTTAACTTATTCATAAACGATGATGCCTGATGCTATTCTATGTTTAAATAGTGATTGTCTCATCACTAATGTCTTGAGAAATATTTTTTGTATTTATTTATTTTAATTTGAGTGTCCGAAAAAAAAAATGATAAAATAAAATATCACATTGTCCATCAATTACTTTGATTATAATCGAATTCTTGAAAGATAAAAGATCACTTCAAGGTTCGCATGGTGTCAAAAGACGAAGAACTTAATTTAAGTGTTTTGGGTTTGATGATGTTCTTTTTTTTAATAATTTGTGTGTGTTCTCACAGAGAAGGGAAAAATAAATGGTCAGAGATTTATTTTAAATGGAAAATAGGTATGTGGGAAATCAAACAAACAATTTGAAGGGCTTACACTTTTGTAGGTGTGTAGTAAGAGATACAAAACTAAAACATATCTAGATCAACTTACTTACTTACTTATGGTGGCGCTACAGTCCAGGTCGGACCAGGGACTCATCCAACAAACGTCTCCAGCCAGCTTGGTCCCTAGCTAGCTGTCTCCAGTTTCGCACGCCAAGTTGGTTCAGGTCCTCTACCACCTGTGTGCTCCATCTGAGTCACGATCTTCCTCTTATAGGACGTTCTTCCGGGTTGGATTCGAAGACTCTTCGAGCCGGAGCATTATTTTCCATTCGCTCTACATGACCCAACCATCTACGTCGTTGGACGTTAACTTTTTCGGCTAGGTTAGTGTCGCTAAACAGCTCTTACAGTTCTTGATTGAATCTTCGTCTCCATTCTCCATTTGTTCAGAAAGGACCAAAAATCACTCGAAGATATTTTCTCTCGAAGCAGCCCAAAGCGTTTTGATCGGATGTTGTCATGGTCCATGTCTCTGCGCCATACATTAGGAACGGGATGATAAGGGTTTTGCAGAGTGTAACTTTAGTTGCTCGGGAGAGGACTTTACTACTGAATCGCCTTCTAACTTCAAAGAAGCAGCGATTGGCAAGAGTGATTCTTCGTTTGATTTCAGCGCTGGTGTTGTTGTCTGAGTTGATAGCGGATCCTAGGTAGACGAAATTCTTAACTACCTCGAAGTTAAATCTGTCTATGTTGACGTTTGCTCCAAGACGTCGATGTTGGTTGTCCTTTCTTGTTGAGCGCATTAACTTGGTCTTGCTCTCGTTAACCGCTAGACCCATCTTCCAGGCCATCGTCTCAAGACTCACAAACACTCCACTGACATCACGCTGTGTTCTTCCAATTATGTCAATGTCGTCTGCGTATCCTAGTAGCTGGACGGACTTTTGAAAGATTGTGCCTCTGGTGTTGACGTTGGAGTTTTGAACAATCTTTTCATGAATGATGTTGAAGAAATCGCATGACAGCGCATCGCCTTGTCTAAAACCTTTTTTGACATCAAATGCGTCCGTTATGTTTTTTCCGACCATGATGCAACAGCGTGAGTTGTCTATTGTCATCTTACACAGACTGACGAGTTTTTCTGCGATGCGAAAACTAGACATTGCTCTATATAGTTGGTCCTTACAGACGCTGTCATACGCGGCCTTGAAATCGATGAAAAGATGGTAGGTATCGATTTGAAGATCCTGAGCCTTCTCCAAAATTTGCCGTAGCGTGAATATTTGATTGATGGTGGACTTTCCGGCTCTGAAACCACATTGGTAAGAACCTATCAGGTTGTTGACGGCAGGCAAGATCTTGTAGGAGACTTATACCTCTGTAGTTGGTGCGGTTCAGGGGATCTCTTTTCTTGAGGAGATCAAGGATAAAGTAAAAAAACATGAACGTGAACTTGTCGGTTTTTGCATATTTATTTATTGAGAAAAGATAAGCTTTCAAAAAAAATCTAGTTCCCTATTGAAGCTGTTATCATGGATCGACGATGCAGGGTATACGCATCCTATTGACCGATTTTTCCCTTAGAAAGTTGACCAACACCATCTATTGCATCTGTCAGTACTTTGCGTATGGAACGAGTTCCATTAGAACCTGTATATTGAGCTGTCAGTTAAAAACGTCAACACTGTTGGATTCTAAGGGGTTCCGCCTTTACTACCGCAACTTGTTCGTTTTCGTTTTGTGACCACAGATCATAACTGCATAATTCGAGTCATAAAGCACGACCGAAAGTTGAAGACTACTTTTTTTTAAAGAATTGGAAAGTGGTTTTTGGCCACAGAAATATCCACAGATCAAGTGTTACAATCGTGATAAAGAATTTGTAATTGTAGTGCCCTGTGGCTGATGTTTTTGTTACACAGAACTGACAGGACTCGCAAGAGTAGCAGTTACTTACTTACTTACTTACTTACTTAAGGTGGCGCTTCAGTCCGTTGTGGACTTGGGCCTCAATCAAGAGTTTCCGCGAGCCAGCTCGGTCCCTAGCTAACTGTCTCCAGTTTTGCACTCCAAGTTGATTGAGGTTCTCTAAGAGTAGTAGCAATTTGCCGAGGCAAAAGTGATTGTCAACTAAGGCGTTCAGAATCGGCATAAATTTATAGGTACATTAAATGCCTCCCACTCACTTAAAAACCTTTGTTATAGAGTCTAGGCCATTAGGATTTTATTAAAACGATTTTTTTCCAACAAAACGACGATAGAAAATGTAAAAAAACTGGCGTTCTGGAGTCAGCTCGCTCCTTATAGCTAATGCTAAGTTGATTTAGAATTGATTCAACTCCACTTCTTACTTTGGTCAACCCGTAATCCTTTTTGTATGAAAAGTGAAACAAAAGATCGTTTAGATGTAATTTTCTAAAGTTAAATTTCCAGTCAAAACTCAAGAAATTTTAGAAGACCCTAGCTAGTATTTTGCACCGCCTGTGTCCCACTGTACTTTTTTCGAAATGCAATCTCAATGATTTTATCTCATGTGGTAGCTAACGTAATCAAATGAGCAGACTTTTCAAAAATAAATATTAACAAGAATTCTTATACAAATAACGCACTCAATTCGAACATTAAGATAACGTTCCTCAAGCACCTCAGGTCTAGTCAAGGCAGTATATTTTTAAAACCAAACCATTTTAGAACAGTTTGAGAGATAAAACTCGCGAAAAACTAACTCTTTTTGCAGCAAAATTCGGCACACAAACTCTGTCATGACATCATAAGGCGAAACTAACACAAAACAAAAAAATAAATCCAGCATGAATTCAGCGAAATATAAAAAAGTTGCTACCAGACCTGCTGTACGCTAACAATTTTCCAAAATAAATTAAACAAATTAATTTCAACAGTTTTTGTTGTCATTTTGAAAATTCTAGGTGGAATGCGAAGGTGAAATGCGATACAGTAGAGTTTCGACCAACGCTGCTGGCAGTAAGCGAAAGAGTCGACGTTTAGGATGGTACTGGGCTCTTCCTTTCCTTGGATTCTGGGTGCTGCTGTATTTTGCAGTGGTTCTACCCGTTTACCATCGTCTACCTGAAGCTCTGACGATCAAGGACGAACACATTCACCATGACAGATTTATTGCAGAACGGGCCGAACAAATATTGGCCAAACTCGAGGCTATCGGACCAAAGGTTGTTGGCAGTAATGCCAATGAAATTGAGGCTGTTAATTTAATCGTAAACGAAGTCGAGAAAGTGCAGAAAATCATGAACAAGGAGATGTTCACATTGGAACTTGATGTCCAAGAAGTTTCGGGGGCTTATATTCATGGTGAGATGGTGAATATGTATCAGGGGTTGCAGAATGTTGTTGTGAAGTTTGCATCAAACTATTCGAATAGTTCGTCATATTTGCTGATAAATACTCACTTTGATTCAAAACCTGGATCACCCGGTAAGTCCTGATTGAATGTCCTTGAATTACCTACTTATCAATCAATTTAAAGGATCTGGAGACGCTGGGGTAATGGTAGTCATTATGCTTGAAGTGATAAGGGTCCTAGCAGTTGGAAGGCAGACATTTGATCACCCGATTGTGTTCTTGTTCAATGGAGGTGAAGAGAATCCTCTTCAGGCTTCACATGGTTTCATAACTCAACATAAATGGGCCAAAAATTGCAAGTAAAGTAGACAGACATTTCTTTGGTTCTCAAGTTAAATTTGATTTTTTTTTTCAAGAGCACTAATCAACCTCGACTCAGCCGGAAGTGGCCATCGAGATCTGCTCTTTCAGACCGGTCCAAATAATCCCTGGCTCCTGAAGTACTACCAACAACATGCGATTCATCCTTTTGCCAATACCATTGCCGAGGAACTCTTCCAGGCGAAAATTATCCCCTCCGATACTGATTTTAGAATTTTCAAGAACTTCGGACATGTTCCAGGTAAGAACAAAACTCAAAGCGAATGGAAAATATCCCACTTCTCTGATTTTTAAGGTTTGGATTTGGCCCACACTTACAACGGCTACGTCTACCATACGAAATTCGATACGATGAGCATTATTCCCCAAGATACAATTCAAAACACCGGTGACAATGTCCTTTCGCTCGCCAAGGCCTTTGCTAATGCCCCCGAGCTGGAAGATCCGTCGGCAAGTAGTTTTAAAGCACCATCCTCGCTGACAACGTCCTTTATTTCTTATTTATATGCCACAGATTTACGCCAAGGGACACACTGTCTTCTATGACATCTTCGGAAAGCACCTCATCTACTACACCGAATCACAAGCGGAACAAATCAATTACGTGCTGTCTGTTTTGACACTTATAACAGTTGGTGTTTCCCTGTGGGCCATGGCCAAAGTGGGTGAAGTGTCCTTTGTTAACATCTTGGGTACATTCTTTTGTGTATTTTGTGTGCATGTTATTGCTTTTGGTGTGGCAATGGGATTGCCAATTTTGTTGGCATTTGGATTGGATTTACTCGGATTATCAATGACATGGTTCACCAGTAAATGGATGATTATTGGTCTTTACGTATTGCCGACACTCGTTGGTTTGGGTATTCCCACAGCGATTTATATTAGCTCTTCGAAGGTTTGTCATTCTGTTTTGTTGTATGGCTTTCATCAAATTTGTGGTGTTTTGAAAATTTTCAGGACAAGTTAAACATCTCGTTCAAGACACAAATGGTTCTTCATTCACAATGCATTTTACTGACTGTTCTTACTTGTGTTGGAACATATTTTGGAATTCGATCGTCGTATTTGCTGATGCTTGCAGTTATGTTCTACTTTATTCCGATGGTTGTGAATTTGGTGACGTGCTTGTTCAGAAGAGGTATAAGACGCTTTTAACTCATGGAATGTCCTTAATTTTGAAACTTTACTTGCAGGATATCAATGGGCGATATTGGTGATTATATGCCAGATACCAGCATTTGCGCTTATCACTTACATGTCGTGCATTTTCTTTATGACTTTGATACCAATGATGGGCCGTTTTGGTTCGAAGCACAATCCTGATTTGATTATTGGAGGAGTCGCTTCAATAACGGCACTTTTGGCGCTGGGATATGTAGTGAGTATACTTTTCTAAGGTGTTCCCTTGTTCCATTGTCACAAATACAAATTGTAAATTTCGAGTCACTCTGGCGTATACGTAATATTTTCTTAGTTTTGCTATATACGATTTTAAGGGTCCTTTAATCAAAAAGCTCGAGCTTGCAAGTTTCACAGCTTATATTTCAATCTTTTGTTTATCTTCTTTTTATAGATTCCACTTCTCAATTTGTTCCGGAAATCGCTAGTCATCATTATATCTCTCTTAGCCATTACTGCCGTCTTTGTTGTGCTCACAATAACACCAATTGGATTCCCCTTCCGAGAGGAAACCAATGTCGAAAGGTTTCACTTGCAGCACATCCGAAGACTGTTCCACGAAGCAGATAACTCAATAAGTCGTAATGATTCTGGATATTATTTCGATCTTCAAGACCGCAGGCAGTTTAGACACATCAAGGGTAATTCTTTCTTACTCAAAAAGAGGTTTTGTTTTAACTGTTTTGTTCAATTCTTTTAGATGTTTTCGACACATCGAAACTTGCCGACATGTCTGATGAGTGCAATAAGCACATATTTTGTGGCTTTCCAGTGTTTAACCATCGCTGGAATAAGGCAAAGTAAGTCACAATGATCTTAAAGAAGATTCCATTCATCAGAATTTGTTTTATTCCTCAAGGGTCCTTTCACAATGGCTTCCATCCGATGACAATACCATCCCTGGATCACCAAAACTAAATCTAGTCAGTAGAAATGTCACTTTGAACAGTTCGTCAACGATTCGCTATGATTTCGAATTAAGTGGCCCATCTCACATGGGAATCTACTTGAATCCACTTAACGGCACGAAAATCATCGAATGGTCATTTTTGGATACAATGCTTCGAGATAAATGGAATCCACCCTATTTTATCTATTTCTCAATGGGAAAGGACAAGTCGCCATTGCAGTTTTATGTTGTTTTAGAGGTTGGAGACATTTTTTTGTTCCCCCTTTGAATTTGATTTTAATTTTTTGTTTTCTGAATTTTAAGACCAATTATTACATTGACGAAACAAACAACACCATTCCCACTCTGGAGCTAGGAATCGGTGGACACTATGTGAGCTTTGAACACAACCGCAGTCTGGCCAACAAAGCGTTCATTTCGAGCTTCCCACGCTACGCTTACGTTATGGAATGGCCAAGTTCCTACGAACGTTGGATTTTCTGAAGGAAAAAAAATTGTTTTCTAGTTTGTAGACTTTTATACAAAATAATTAAAAAATAATTTATAACAATAAATTTATTATTGATGTCGAGATAAATTCTGCCTCAATGCACTTATCGATCGGGGCAATAGCAAAAGTCCTCCATTTCGCTTTTATTGCGGAAAAGCGATTATCGCATGTTGGTTTGTGTGTGTGTGTGGTTTTGCAATATGTCGTGGTTGATGGTCAACAAAACATACACATATCGTATTGCGTTTCCTGGCTACACTCCTTCTTTGTCCTACTTTGGTTTCTGACATGTTTACCTAGGGACCATTAATCGTTTGTCCTTTTTCGCATTCATGTGCATTCATTAAAAAAACAGACCCCCCATAGATGAGTTTAAAAATGCTAAACGGAAATGACTATAAAGAGGAAAGGTAGGTAGCCCCTGACCGAGTTTTCTTCGTTTCCTTTTTTGCAACAGTAAAGATTTCTGTTACAGTTTGTGAGGGTTAGGAAGGGTTGACCTCACAGCCACAGGAGTGGACAGCTATGAAATATGATTGCGTTTCGTAAATTGCTATGCAATATTGTGGAAGACAAGAAGTTGGTTAGTGTGGTGATTAAAAGCAGAACGTTTTGAACATTTTTTTTTTGCGAGATGAATACTGATTCTGATTGTTGACGCCGTTGACGGTAACAAATCATCCTTTGGACATCGGCGCTGTTCTATTGTGAATAATGTATGTTTGAGTTTTGATTTCATAAGTCAGATCTTTTAAGGTATCAATGTGTTTCTAGAAAAGAATTTTTTTACTTATGGTGGCGCTACAGTTCAGGGTGGACTTGGGCCTCAACCAACAAACCTCTCCAGCCAGTTCGGTCCCTAGCTAGCTGTCTCCCGTTTCGCGCGCCGAGTTGGTTGAGGTCATCTTCAACTTGCGCGCACCACCTGAGCGTTGGTCATCTTCTACTGCGTCGTCCCTCTGGGGTGGATTCGAAGACTTTACAGGCCGGAGCATTGGTATTCATCCTCTCCACGTGACCAAGCCACCTGAGTCCTTGGACCTTTACTCTTTTAGCTAGGTCAGTGTTGCTGTATGGCCCATGCAGTTCTTGGTTAAATCTTCTCCTCCATTCACCGTTTATGCATACAGGACCATAGATCTTCCGTAGAACTTTTCTCTCGAACCGGGCTACCGAACTCTCATCCGTTTTTGACAGGGTCCATGATCCTAAACCATATAGCAGGGCGGGGATGTTGAGGGTCTTATAGAGCGCTGTCTTAGTTGTTCGGGAGAGGAATTTACTTCCAATTGCTTTCTTAGCCCGAAGAAACAGCGATTAGCAAGAGTTATTCTCCTTCTGATCTCGGCGTTGATGTCATTGTCCGTGTTGATAGCGGAGCCAGGGTATGCAAAGTCCCTAACTACCCCGAAATTATATGCGTCTATCGTTACATTTTGTCTAAGACGTCAATGTTGGGTGACCTTTCTTGATGACATCATATACTTTGTTTTGCCCTCATTGACCGCTAAACCCATTTTTTCAGCCTCTGTCTGTATACTCGCAAAAGCACTGTTGAAATCACGCTGCGTTCTCCCGATGATGTCAATGTCATTAGCGTACGCGAGTAGTTGCACAGACTTCTGGAAGATAGTGCCTCTAGTGTTGACGCGGTAGTTCTGAGCTATTCGTTCCAGTATGATGTTAAAGAAGTCGCATGACAGTACATCACCTTGTCTAAAGCCTTTTTTGACATCGAAGGCGTCGGTAAGGTCGTTACCGACTTCAATAGGGGGGTTTACATGGTCACACATGGTGTGACAACATTGTTGGACAACGGCATGACAGCATTGCGTTTACACGAAAAACGATGTTGTACAACATCAGTTTGTGATTTTTCTTCTAGAGTGTGGACATACTATGGTGAGTAAAATTTTAGCTTCAATTTACTTTCCACAATTCCGGATGGCTTTTGTAAATTTCAAAAAATTCCCTCCAAAAAACATTATTGCAAATTGACAACATTTTCAACCAAAATTTCAAAACGCAATGAATTTAACGTCGACGAAATGGCTTCAGTTGTACAACATGTGTTTACAAAGGTTGGATGGTGTGACACACCACCAGGTTTTCCAAAAAAAATGGAAAACCATCCAACATGGTGTGTCAAGCGGTTGTTTTAGCGTTTACATGATCGAAATCGTCATATTCACACCATGTAAACCCCCCTAATGGAGCAGCGTGAGTTCTCCATTGTCATCCTGCTCAGACGAATGAGTTTTGTAGGGATGCATCTCTATAGATGCTGTCATCCGCGGCCTTAAAATCGATAAAAAGATGGTAGGTGTCGATTTGGAATTCTTGAGTTTTTTCCAGGATCTGCCGTAATGTGAATATTTGATCGATGGGAGAGTATTTGTGTTGGTCTTCACCAGGCCGTTTGTTCTTTACTTCTGACATATCGGTACTATGTGACAGGTACCTACTTCACTGGCCAAAAATTTGAACACGATATTTGCATCTTTGTATATGGAACAACCAGTACAATCAAGATTGCTTCTCTGCTTCTAACAAAAGATCTTTCCAACCAAGCAAGGAAAATACAATACAAACTTATGTAAAAATACTCCTTCTTTGAAAAGATCTTAAGATGGCGCCACCGTCGCACAGTGTGGGAATTCGCACATCTAGCGGAATTAAATTAATAACGCTTGTGATTTGAAGTTTTTGATAAATTTTGTTTTTCTTAGTTGAGTGCAAAATACCCATGAAATGAAATGTAATAGTTATTTTTTTTCTTATTTGGTCGAAGTTCTTGAAAAATGAGTCACAAAACCGCCGTTTTTTCACATTTTAGAAATTTATTTTTAACATTTTTATTAAAGCCCGAAATTGATAACTGACATTAAAACAAGCAAAAAATTGTATTAGGAGGGGGGTCTATCTCCCCCCGTTTAAGCGGGAGGGGCATTTTTCGAAAAACTTGGTTAAATAAAAAAATGGTTTGTAAAAAGCGATGATAAGTGCCTACCATAATTTGGTATTGTTTTTCTGGAAGGTTATATTCTACTGTTTCTTATTCATTATAAATCATAGGTCTGAACAGCGCAGTCTACTATAAATTCAATTTTAAAGTCGAAACTTTCGTTAAAAAAAAATTTATTTCCTTATTAAATGCAATTTTACTCTTCATTTTCTCATATTTAATTGCACTTTTTTTTCTATATTTAATCTACACTAATATATAAAGCTGAAGAGTTTGTTTGTTTGAACGCGGTAATCTCAGGAACTACTGGTTCGAATGGTATAATTCTTTTTGTGTTGGATGGTGCCTTAATCGACTTAGACATTAGGCTACTTAACATTCAGCTGTGACCAATAGCAGCGAAGAATCTGTGGAAAATGTGGAAAAAACGGCAAAAAATATACATTTTTCTGCGTTTTAACGCGCTTATCTCAGGAACTGCTTTATGAAATTGAACAATTTTTGAAATGTTGAATGGTCCATTTATCAAGGAAGGCTTGAAGCTTTATAAAATTTAGCTGCGACCAATAGGAGCGAAGAATTTGTGTAAAATGTGGAAAAAACGGCAAACAATACAATTTAATCTACACTAATATATAAAGCTGAAGAGTTTGTTTGTTTGAACGCGGTAATCTCAGGAACTACTGGTTCGAATGGTATAATTCTTTTTGTGTTGGATGGTGCCTTAATCGACTTAGACTTTAGGCTACTTAACATTAAGCTGTGACCAATAGCAGCGAAGAATCTGTTTAAAATGGGGAAAAAACGGCAAAAAATATACATTTTTCTGCGTTTTAACGCACTTATCTCAGGAAGTACTGGTTAGAATGGTATAATTCTTTTTGTGTTGGATGGTCCATTAATTGAGGAAGACTTGAGGCTATTTAACATTAAGCTGTGCCCAATAGCAGCGAAGAATCTGTGGAAAATATGGAAAAAACGGCAAAAAATATACATTTTTCTGCGTTAAAACGCGCTTATCTCAAGAACTGCTTTATGAAATTGAACAATTTTTTAAATGTTGAATGGTCCATTTATCAAGGAAGGCTTGAAGCTATATAAAATTTAGCTGCGACCAATAGGAGCGAAGAATTTGTGTAAAATGTGGAAAAAACGGCAAACAATACAATTTAATCTACACTAATATATAAAGCTGAAGAGTTTGTTTGTTTGTTTGAACGCGGTAATCTCAGGAACTACTGGTTCGAATGGTATAATTCTTTTTGTGTTGGATAGTCCATTAATCGAGGAAGGCTTTATTCTACTTAAAATTAAGCTGCGACCAATAGCAGCGAAGAATCTGTGGAAATGTGAGAACTGAGATTTTTTTCTGAGATCTCTGAGATGAAATTATTTTGGATTCGATTTCTCACTCAGCTATTTGACGTGGCTGACATATGTGCAGCAACAATTAGTAAGGTAACCATTAAATCTCAATGATAACTGAGAATTATGTTCCACCAAATGTTTTTGCCTCAGTCAAGGTGACATTGAGATCTCAGTGAGATGTTGTTAGGTAGAACTGGCCTAATAACTGCTCAAATTAGAATTTTGAGAGTTCAATTGATTTGTGAATGTGATTGATTGCACTATTTGTGCAGATTATTGTGTTTAAACAATATCATTTTATGTACTTCCTAACTAAAAAATATACTCAGTTTAAAGAAAAAAAAAATTACTTAACGAAAAAAACGATGCAGAAGCAAGAGAGATATTAGAATTAGGGAGAGTTCACCCAAGGGAATGCTTTAAGTATGAACAACTGAAAGGAATCATAAAAAATGCTAAAATTTTTCAAGTTCAAGAGAATTACGACCTAGGGAGAGTTGACTGCAATGCAATTTTACAATAACTTCCGAACAAAATTCCCACGCGCGCATGATGCACAAGTCGAGATGATACTCTGGCCGGTGGACGAGGGAGAGGCGGACGAAGTCGCGGGCAACTGCTAGTGCTCTTATAAATTTGGAGTCAAAAACTGAAAATTGCATGTCAAAACCTTTTAAAGTGATGGAAAAGTTAAAAAATGTATGTGTCAAAAACATCAAAAAACTGTTTTTTTTTCATATTTAAAAATTAAGATACTTTAGCCATGATTTCTTACACGGAAATTGTTTTTATTTTTAGCAAATTGCATAAACACAAAAAAAATACATAAACATCTTAAAAACGAAACTCTTAAGGTTCCACAACCTCAGGTTCTACACTGTTCCTTTTGTTTTTTGGAATGCTTCTTAAGCCAGCAATATATGGGTCTGAGATAATTAGCAGCCAGTGAATCAGGTCTGTCATTGTGTCGAGTCTAGATGTCTTGTAACTATGATATACCTCCCATCCA
Organism: Sphaerophoria taeniata; assembly: GCA_943590905.1. Taxonomy (NCBI): domain Eukaryota; kingdom Metazoa; phylum Arthropoda; class Insecta; order Diptera; family Syrphidae; genus Sphaerophoria; species Sphaerophoria taeniata. The sequence goes on along the minus strand of OX016540.1, from coordinate 36,252,613 downwards.
AATTTCAAGTCTGTAGCATAAGAAATTAACATTTTTCATACAAGCTTACGAAAGGCCTTAGACCCCTTTAATCCGGCCCTGTGTTAAAATATTTTGTTGGATATCGTCTTGTAACTATGATCTACCATCCGAATTTCAAATAAGCATTACATTCAGCATTACAAATAAAGAACTTTCATACAATTTTACGACAGGCCTTAGAGCTAAGAACCCGGAGTCCGTCCCTGTAAACAATAAATTATTAAGTTTTTAAACTATGTTTGCCTATACTCGTTTGTATATATCTATATTCACGTATAAGTAGATCATATTGCAGCAATAACATTTTTTTTCTCTTATTTAGCTTGTTCCGGAGCATTTTTTGGCTCGTTAGCTATGGCGAAAAATGACTTAAATTTAAAGGCGCGCAAAAACGCGCAAAATTTGTTGATAGTTTTAAATAGTTAAGTTGTCAAGCTTTGCAGTGAACCTAATTTCAAGGCGGAACTATGTGGAACTTAGCTTTTCTGTCCATTGAATGTAAAAATACTTACGAAAATACACATTTCTTAACTTTATCCACCACCAAAAATGTGTTAAAAGAATGAAACTATATAAATTTACTTATTTTAATATTGTTTAGTATAAATACAATTAGAAAAAATTAATTTTTCACCAAAACACGCACTACATTGTATCAAAGATAAATAAAGTTCGAAGTGACCAATAAAACCAAATTAGAACAAAGCTTATCACAAACTGCTGCATCATGGCTCATTTTTTCTTTGTTAACATAATTTTTTTCCCAAAATTTGTTTCATATCATTCAATCCACTATTTAAGCCTTACGAAAAACCGGTTTTGCTATCAATTGAAGCTTATCATTTTTTGAATAAAATGACGCCAGATGTGCGAATTCCCACACTGTGCGTCGTTTGCCATCTTGAGACTACTCCCCAAATATATATACAAAAATTTGTACAACATTTTGGCGATGGAGACGAAAAAAAGTGGATAGTCATTATAAGGTTAATTCGCTTATCATTGGCCGCATTTGAATTGTTTATTTGACAATCTGAAAGGAACTTTGACAGTTTTAAAGGCGTTCAGAAATGACAGAAAGGTAAAAGTGAAAATTAGATCATATTCTGAAAGTAGAACTCCTATTTTAGAATGCATGGTCATTTTAGGCTTACTATTGTCCAAAAAATACAAAATATAGCTTTTTTAACTTAATTTTATTTTAATAGACAATTATTTTATTTATTATTGACCAAAAACTGCAACCCTCCTCTAGGAATTTCCACTCATTATATTTCTAACGGTCTTGTCGAATTTCCTAAACAAAAAGAGTAGAATTTAAGAAAAAAAAAACATTCTTTAGAGGGTGGCTGAATCAAAACTCAAGACGCTCCACATGAAAAAAAGTGACAGTTCTTAGTTTGAGTGCAACTTAACCCCTTGAATTTCGATTACACACTTAAGTTTATTACCTAGAAACAAGTTGCTCCCCAGGAGAATAGAATGGATTACAAACAGCATCAGTGTATAAAATTTGGAGATTTCGAAACATCTGGAAAGTTAATAGCTTATAAAAATTTTAATTTTCGAACACCTTGAATCTATTTACTAACCGATCTAACTTCATTTTCTCTCAAAGCAATATTTCCGGAATCAACAACGATAATAAATTTGATTTTCGTATTTGTTACGAAGCCGTAGCTAGAAAAGAAAAACACACACATTTAAAAGAAATATAAGAAAATGAAAAGATAGAATAATACATTTTGTGAGTTTCTGTGGTATATAAAAGTCCAAGGTAAAGTTCTTTGGACTCAGGAGTCGCTTTTGCTGTCGGTAAGCATTTTTCCTCCACAACATCTAGAGCTGCATGAACTTGGTACTGAAGTTCTAATTCCTTGTCCAAGTCTGTTGTCGCCAAATACAAGGGAGCATTCTGTGGAATGATATGAAAACATTTTAATAGTTGAAAAAGTTTAATAAAATGAAAATAATTCGTATACACCCTGTCTTGAAAATACAAAGTCGGTAATGTAGTATATGAAAACAGCTGTCATCCGACCGTCATCTCTATTTTTCTTATTTTTACGAGGTTGTTTGCACTTATTTATTTATTATTTCTTCTTTGCGAGATAAAAACCAAGCTTAAAAGCAGGTAAAATAAGCCTTTTCAAATAATATAGGCAAAAATAACTGCGGAAAAACAAGAATACCACAAACAAAACATAAACAAACACCCATCAAATACATCAATCCATCTATCTCGCTTTTCCTCAAAATGTCATCGCGACCGTGAGGGAATGTCAAGAAAAACAGCATCAACATTTTACACTTTTGTTATCGTTTAAAAATCGGTCAATTCTTCCTAAATTCAATCACTTTTCCAACAAACCACTTCCCTAATTGGTAAGCTATCGAAAAACACTTTTTATAAATAACAATTTCTTACATCTTTGCCAATAATTGATATACAAACAGCCATTTCAACTTTTCGTTACACTTTTTTTCTATTCGTTTTTTTTTCTTTTTCTCTTGCTGGTGTATTGACAAATTCACAATTGTTAGAAAGAACTGTCAAAACTTTCTTTTAACTGTCAGACCTGCCACCTATGTTCCTCCAACTAAACTAACATGGCAGCGGAACTCGTATGGAATATGGAAGACGGAAGTGCAAATTCAAATGAAAAAATCCGCTCAATAGATTCCACCGAAAAATCGTTTTTAATGTTTGTAAATGGTACATCACGAAATATAACGATATACTGGCTAGATTTCAATGGCAGTCCGAAAGTGTTTCAACGTTTGCGTCCACGAGGAGCTGTTGAAGTCAATACATATCGTTCACATGCATGGACTTTTCGGGACGCATACAACGGTGAGCGCATGAAAGTTTTGAATCAGACAATTTATGTGGCGGAGCCATATTTTATGAGACATCCACGAGATCCGAGTGCGCTGGTGTCGGCACGTAAAGTTTTAACAGTGCATTTTCCTTTGAGAACTTTGCGAGAGAATATGCTGTGGCATGTTGTGCGAGAAATGAATTGTCGTTCGGAGGATATGATTCAGCAATTTGATTTGCCGAAAACACTGAAAGAAGATTTAATTGCGGTATTCAGACAGGTCTTGGCATTTCGTCGGAGTACGGGTAATCTAGAGTTTTTGATGTTTTACAATAACTGACATTAGGTTAAAAAACAAAAACAAAAGGAAACTAACTAAATAGCGTGTAAGTTCTTTGTGTGTAAGTAAATTGTGATCTAGTAGATAAAATTTAATAAATATAAAAATATACTGTGCGATGTTGACTAGAAAATTTCTTTCAATTTTGAACAATTTAGTGTTGAACAAGCGAAAAAAGAAGGGGGCGATCTGGGAAATGTCAAAGCTTCTGGGGGCTTAAGTGCACACTGAATGCTAAATCAAGTCCTTCAAAAAAGACTTCAGTTCTGAATATGAGCATGCTGGTAGTGTCCGACCGAAGGTCGATTTTCCTTACGACCAAAGCTTACTTACTTCCTTATGATGGCGCTACAGTCCAGGTCGGACCAGGGCCTCACCCAACAAACGTCTGCAGCTAGCTCGGTCCCTAGCTAGCTGTCTCCAGTTTCACACGCCAAGTTGGTTCAGGTCCACTACCACCTGTGTGCTCCAGCTGAGTCACGGTCTTCCTCTTCTGCGACGTCCTTCCGGGTTGGATTCGAAGACTACGAGAAGGAGCATTATTTTCTATTCGCTCTACATGTACCAACCATCTAAGTCGTTGGACCTTTACTTTTCTGACTAGGTCAGTGTCGCTGCACAGCTCGAACAGTTCTTGGTTGAATCTTGAATCTTCGTCTCCATTTTCCTTTTATGCAGACAGGACCAAAAATCACTCGAAGAATTTTTCTCTCAAAGCAGTCCAAAGTGTTTTCATCGGATGTTGTCATGGTTCATGTCTCTGCACCATACATGAGGAGCGGGATGATTAGGGTTTTGTAGAGTGTCACTTTAGTTGCTCGGGAGAGGACTTAACTACTCAGTTGCCTTCTAAGTCCAAAGTAGCAGCGATTGGCAAGAGTGATTCTTCGTTTGATTTCAGCGCTGGTGTTGTTGCCTGAGTTGATAGCGGATCCTAGGTAGACGAAATTCTTAACTACCTCGAAGTTAAATCTGTCTATGTTGACGTTTGCTCCAAGACGTCGATGTTAGTTGTCCTTTCTTGTTGACAGCATTAACTTAGTCTTGCCCTCTTTAACCGCTAGACCCATCTTCCTGGCATCCGTCTGAAGGTTCACGCACGCTCCACTCACATCACGCTGTGTTTTTCGAACTATGTCAATGTCATCTGCGTATCCTAATGGCTGGACGGACTTTTGAAAGAGTGTGCCTCTTTTCAAGAATGATGTTGGAGAAATCGCATGACAACGCATCGCCTTATCTAAAACCTTTTTTGACATCAAATGCGTCCGTTAGGTTTTTTCCGACCATGATGGAATAGCATGAGTTTTCCATTGTCGTCTTACACAGAACGGACGAGTTTTTCTGGGATGCCAAAACCAGACATTGATCTATATTATAATTGGTCTCTATAGACGCTGTCATACGCGGCCTTGAAATCGATGAAAAGGTGGTTGGTATCGATTTGAAGTTCCTGGGTCTTCTTCAAGATCTGCCGTCGGGTGAATATTTGATCGATGGTGGACTTACCGGGTCTGAAGCCACACTGATAAGGACCTATCAGGTTGTTGACGAAAGACTTCAAACGTTCACACAGCACGGCAGACAAGATCTTATAGGCGATGTTAAGGAGACTTACACTTCTGTAGTTGGCGCAGTTCAGGCCGAAGCCGAAGGTTTAATAAAGCGAAGAATTCTCATTTCGAATAAAATAAAAGTACAAACGATGTGACAAAATGTGTATGGCAATTTAAAGAATTAGAAAATGGAATTTTTTTCCGCGAAATTTAAAAATTGATTTTTTTCGGCGCCTACTACGATGCTCAATATTAAGAAACAAATTCTTCGGCTTCGGCCAAAACTTCGGCCTATTCTATACTGAAGCCGAAGGTTTGGCCGGATGTTGTCTTTTTTGGCCGAATTCGACCGAAGCCTAAGCTTCGGTCGGAAACTACATGCTGGTGCATGCACCCCAGTGCACGCAACGAATAGACCTTATGAACATTAATGTCCATTTTCTTCTCGCAATGAATGCAAAGCAGTTTTTGATTTATTAAATTATTAAATATTTACTTCTTTTATTTTTAAGTGTTTATATACACTCTTCGAGAATGACATTCATGATATTTTTTTTTTCAAGTTCTCAAACTGAAAATGTTAAATGCTCTTACAATTAACTTTTACACATTTTCTGTTATTTCATTTTTAACATGTTAAATCAGGTTTGTATGTATTTGTTTTGCTTCAGATAAAATATGTATTGGAATAAGTAAATACTGGAGTTTAATATTTTGTTTTAATTTTATAACAACTTAAATGATGAGAGAATAACTTTGTTTTGCTTAAGTATGGGAATTTATAACAAACAACAGAAAGATGATTAATTGGATTCGTTTTTTTGATTATAAGGTTGGGTCTTAAAAATTTGAGTTAGTCTATAGGAGATTGGCAGAATGTTAGATTTACAAATGCAGTCTAGACGATAACAAAACTACAACGAATGACGACATAGAAAAACTAACGATACATCAGAAAACAAAAACGTTCAAGCTTTGCTTGTTGCAATGTTTTTTTTTTAGTAAGAAAAAGTAATCTCAAGTTGAATGAAACTTTTAAAAAGGCCAAAACCAAAGTGATGAGATTATCGTCGGCTCACGGTTGAGGAATGAAAACAAACAAAAAAGTTACGAACAACAGTAGAAAGACTATAGAAAAAAGGGTGATTTCGACAATGTTTTAGGCCATCGTGCTAAGCATTAAATCTGGCTCTGTTTCAATTTTTCGGGACATCATCAGCAGAATTGATGTCTTAACCGAGGAAATTGACGTTTCCGAAAGCTGGTTTGGGTATTGTTTCTGTAAATCTGTGTGTTCTCCTTCATTAAATTTTAGCATCGTAGCTAAAGTTTGGCTTGGTTTTGTATTGGAAAGTCAGATCAGCTGATTGCTTCCATATAAAGTGTCGAACTGTCCGCAAATCCATATTTGGATCGACAACCTTTTAATAAAACAAAAAAAGTCATTTCAATAATTCCAAAATGAGATTGCTTTACTTACCACATCATTGCATTGCAATTCAATTCGATCTTCAGGTGGAATTTGTGAGCCCTCCGAATTGGCATCACTTTGACTATTTTGCGATGAGTTCGATGCATTTCCGCCACTCGGTGTGGTTTCGGCACCCAGTACTTTCTCCAAAACATGCTCACACACTTTTCTACACTGAATAAATTCATTGGCTACTAGTCGATCCTAAAAACAAACAAATATATTCATTCAATGTTTCCATGGAGTTCTCAAACGCTTGATTTTACTTTTTTTATACGCTCCGGTTTGACCATTGAGGGATGTGGTGTGAGGAAGAACGATATCTTAATAAATTTAGGAGTATTCTTTTCGATGACGACATCGGTAACCCATTGCGGGACAGTTTCATGCAGGCCAGTGCTTTCGTTTTCACCAGCTGCATCTCGAACCAGCAGGCGACATGTTGTTCGGCCAGCGACTTCGCTGTAAGAACCCTTGATTATAGATCGAAAGAGTACAAAGGGGACAAATAACAAACCTAAATATAACAGGTGTGTGTTTTGGAACTTGAAAGTAGCCATTCCCCTTGATATCCGAATCTAATTCATCAGCGGGTAAGCTATGCGGTGGCCTCCAATATTCCAGCAGAGCTTCCAGCAGTAGTTTTCCATAGTTGATCTTTAGAAAAAAAAAAAAAAAACAACGAGAAATTAAAAGAAAGACATTCGACGAAAAAGACTCACTTTTATATCAGATTGTGGGTCAGCCAATTCGGGAAGACCAGCTTCGATGGATACCCAGGCTGCGAAGCAATCGACTTCATCTTGTCCCAAGACAATTGTTGGCATCTAAAAAAAGAGAACGTTCAAATGTAGGCAAATTTTTTAGAAGCGATCAAAACCTACACCAGTTTTGAGATCAACTGTGAACCAATTTGGAATGTACACTCTTTGATTTCGCTTCTTAATCTCTTCTTCGTAATCGACTTTGCCAAGGTCCTCCTTCTTCACAACTCGCAGCACATCATAGATCGCAACATTTTCTTCGGTATCCTTTGTCACGATATGCCGTTTGTCGTTTAACACAGTTGATTTTTTTATTGCTGCTCCACCCTTGATGCAAGTAATTTCGATGCCTTTGCCACTCGGATCGGCCGGCACTAGACTCTGTGAGGCCTTATCATGGTGCGGCAGTTTCCAACATCGAATGTCTGAGTTCCATGTTGTTGCCCACACTCCGGTCTTGTCGATGTCATAGCACAAACTCAGAACAGGAGCCTTCTCCTCGCACACCAGCACACTATTGCTGGGATTTCGCAGTTCGGTCATCACAATCTTCTTGTCCCTGCTGCCAGATATTACATATTGGAAATTTTCACTCATCAGCAGCGCCCAAACACCTTCGCTATGAACATTTATTGTCTGGATGCAGCCCTGTTGGCCGAGATGCCATAGTTTGATAGTGCCATCGGAACTACCCGAAACAACTTGAGTTCCATCGGGCGAGACGACAAGAGCTCGGACATTTTCTGCATGACCGCGCAGCTTCATCATCTTCTTGCACATTCGTGGGTCCCATATTCGGAGGACGTTCTCCGTGGAACCGCTGACAATCACTGTGCCCGAGGGGTTCATAGCAAGGCTGTAAATTGAGTCTCTCGATCCTAATAGATTTGATGCTGTTCACAAGAAGAAAACAATTGATTGAAGGAGCAAGAATACGATTATGAAAGCATGCTTACTTGAAACGGTGTTATTACTGGCAGTTAGGGCTGTTAAGGTGTTGACGTCCCATAAAAAGATCGATTTGTCCAGGCCCGCACTGGCCACTTGTTCTCTGTCTTTGGCGTAGGCCAGTGCTTGCACATAATCTCGGTGAGTTTTAAGTGTAGACATACAGAAGCCCTGGTGGGCGTTCCACACTTTAACGGTTGTATCACAGCTGGCACTTATCACTTGGGAGAGGAGCAAAATTATTGAACATACCACGAATGCAGTGAAAGTACTTACAATTCCTTCCGTTACAGCACAAGACTATGTCGTTGACCCAATCGTTGTGATGTTCCATACTTTTGATGTATTTGTTTTGTGATTCGGTTTCTTTTGTATTCCATACCCTGATGATTGCGTCTCTTCCTAAATAAAAAGAAAGAAACAGAAATGTTTAAGTCATTCGTGAAATTTATTCTTTGACAAAATGAACACAAACCGGCTGAATATAGTTTTCCATTATTTTGATCCAACTGCAGTGCATTGACTCCATTCCTGTGTTGCTTTTCTTCGGCATCTCGTATGACAAATGATACCTTAAAAGAGACAAAATAAAAAGGAAAACTTTAATGCCTTCATTCAAGTCTCAAGGGAACGTTCAATCAAATAAAACAAAACAAAAGGAAAAAGCATTAATGTCCCCCAAATAGCAAAAACACACGCGAATGACAGGGGAGCACCCACATTCACCTTCCGCTGCCGTTGCCGCACTATGACCGTGGGTCAGGTTTCACAAATCCTCTCTATATTGATCCATAGGCAACGAAATTCAAGTTCTAAATTGAATTAACTTTGCAATTTAGTCATCACAATGAGAAAGAAATTATTTTCAAATACTTTTGCACTGTATTTTGATGCATAAATTGGAATTATGTTTTACCGAATATACAATTGCGATTTTTTTTGCTTTGGAAATTTTATTTACCTGCATTTTCTTACGCGCCCCTTGACAACTTTTGTGCGTCAACATAATACAAATGGAAGGTTTTTTTATAAGGAAAAACTAAAAAACTTGTTGGTGATAAGTTTGTTTAACATTTATTTTGTTTATTAATTGAGTTAATTTGGATTTTAGAGAACTTTTTTGATGAAGAACCACAATTTGAAGATTTTCTTATCTAGTTTCTCATTCATCTGTCAACAATAAACAAGAAATAATAAGAGTGTGAAGTTGGTTGTGGTTGAAATTGTTGGTTTTTGAAAGATGTCATTTGTGAGTAGTGTTGCCGTTTATTTTTTTTCTATGGAAATTTAGTTTATTTTTTGTGGAAGTAACGAATAACATTATAACTCGTTGTTTTCATTTGTTTTCTGTTTTTTTACGTTTAGCTTTTGTGGAAGATGCAAAAGACGAGTTTTCAGAAGTTTCAAGCGTACCTCAACTACTCCCACCTTTGAAACAAGTTACGTGTGATGTTAGAGGCAACATTGGATATTTAGGGCTTATGTTTCCAATAAAGCTTCGATCCCACGTTATTAACGAAATGTGAAGAAAGCCCAAATATGCTGAACATTTGCTTTGTCTGACAGTTGAACAGCTGCTGTAAACAAATTCAAGAAACATTATTCATTTGATTTTGGTGATGATGATTATTTTAGGGAGTGCCCATTTTTTGTATTGAAGTCTTATACGATGACCATTACTGCGATTTTGAGACCAGAAATAGAATCTACTACTACTAGCTATTAGTTGCCCAAAAAAAGTATTTTGGATCTAAGAAGAAACGCACCGAATTTAATTAAAAAATACTTACTTTCGTATTCCGAATCAACTTACTTTGTATCATGTAATGACTCATTACAAATTCCCGCCTTGCGCCTATTTTTATTCTTTACAAAATATGAGTCACATCATGTGCCTGCGTTCGGGGTATAATAGACCCCCAAATTAGCAATAATAATCTGTTGCCGACCGTGACCGACCTCAGTCGGGATAACATCAGTTGCCGACCGGTGACCGTCCAGTACACATCACCGTCCAATACAAACCAGAAGGCAAGTAACTGTTGCTAACCACAGCATAATAAAAACAAAGCCGCTGCCTAAATAGCCAGCTGCCAGGGCCAGCCCTAGCGAAGTAAGTTGAAGCCAGACAGTTGAAGCGAGCAGACGTGTGCTCCCGGAGTGTAAGAGTAAGTATAAACCCGAACTAACCAGACATAGACTTCCCCACCCAATTGTAAGGGGTCTTCTAATTTATACTAACCCATTACAAGATTTGTCTGCGATTTATCGGATCCGTCTGTGATTTACCGGATTCGTCCGTGATTTACCAGATTCGTCTGCGATATACCGGATTCGTCCGTATTTAACCAGATCCGTCTGCGATTTACCGGATTCGTCCGTGATTTACCAGATTAGTCTGCGATTTACTGGATTCGTTTGTTTGCTACTAGCCGGACATAGATTTTCCCCGCACCAGTGCTAAAAGGTCTTGTCATTTATGTATATTTCACCCATTACCAGATTCGTCTGCGATTAACTGGATTTTTCCGTGATTTACCAGATTCGTCTGCGATTTGTCAGATTCGTCTGCGATTTATCGGATTCGTCCGCAATTTACCGGATTCGTCCGTGATTAACCGGGTTCGTCCGTGATTTACCAGATTCGTCTGCGTTTTACCGGATCCGGCCGTGATTTACCAGATCCGTCTGCGATTTACTGGATTTGTCTGAGATTTAACAGATTCGTCTGCGATTTACCAGATTCGTCCGTGATTTACTGGATTCGTCCGTGATTTTGATCTAACCAAGCATAGACCTCCCCCCACCAGTGTTAAGGAGCCCTGACGTTCATATTAATCCTACACCAGTAAACCTAGCCGTTATAGCTACCCACGTTTGCACCGCTCAACCTTAAATCTACAGGAAAGAAAACCTCCAAAGACGGCGCATCATTCCTACACCGCAGGGAGCTTCAGACGCTGCAACAACAGAATTGTACAGTTTAGGACAACATACATAGATTTACGAATAAAATAAACGATTTTAATTGAATAAAGAAATAAATAAGGCATTGACCAACATTAAAGTTCTGGTACACTTTAATCGAAACCCTGGGCAGACCGGCGAGCTTACCTCAGCCTTACACAAAAGTACCTTTTTTTTGTATAATTTGCACCCTTTTTATGCCAGAAACACAATGAGAGCATTAGGGGTTGGAAAGGAGGTGTCGGAGTACATTGGTCTTGAATTCTTGAACATTGCAATGATCGGGAAAGACTAGAGTGTGGAAGAGAGTTCCACTTTCGCGTAGTACGGCTAAAAATGATTCTCTATACTTGAGAGTACGTCCGAAGTTGGGCTCGAGGGTAAACTGATGGGCATTCCTAGAAGCGCGAGTATTACGGGCGAATTGTTTTAGGGGAGGAATGCAAGACCTGACAGTCTTACACTTTGGGTTCAAAGACAAATTGATAGAATTAATGATAGATATATAGATATTTGTTTACGTAGAATAAAGCGTTTCAATTTACATGAATCTTAGTGACTACTCACAGCATGCACAGAGATATGATATTTAGTTTATATCATACAACTAAGGAAAACATATCTTTCGGTATGCTAATTAATTGATAGAGCTCGTTTTTTTCTAATTCTCTATCATCGAACAAGAGTTTAACTCAACGTTTTTTTAAATCAAAACTTAAAATTATGTCCACTGTTTCTTTAAAAAAGCAGAATTTTCTCTTTACTCGAATTAAATTTTCACAAACAAAGCTTTCAGGTTTTAAAACCAAACCAGGTGATACGTCGCATTCTCTTCATCTTTAACTTGCTATATGAAATCAATTTAAACAATACTATCTCTTGATTGAACGGCAATTTAAGAGTTGTAGATAAAACATGACAAAAATACCAACACCAAACAAGCGAACACGCATTTTCTTGAGAGCATAAATATAAATGTCATTTCTTACATTTTCTCTCAGACAAAAATTGTCTTGTCCTATAGATTCTACTCAAGAAACCAATACTCCAAGATACTATGCGCTGTTGCTACTTAAAAATTACATACCTAAATAACAAGTGTGAACATACCTGCACACATGTTGTACATTTATAACACAATCATGTTCAATCATAACAGTTAAAATTTCTTTCCCAGATGTTCCAAGCAATTTACCAATTAACCAATTTAAAATGCTACATTTTCGGGGTCATTTAACATTCAAATTGAGTAGAGTCGGATTTTTTGCGATGATATGTTGGGAACGATGACTTAATCAGATCACATACGTAGCTACTAGAAATGTTTGAAGTGCAAACAGTTTTCCGTTGTCAGACGAATTACGTATTCCATTTGTTAGTTTTTTTTTCGTTTCGCTAACCCGCGCACAAACATAAATCATGTGTGTCGGAGTTTTATAGTCATGTTGTAGGTATTTTGCGGTACGCAAACGCTGTAGCCACAGGTGGATTTCATTAAAATAGCCAATAAGGCCAAGAGTTTTTGACTATCATACACACGTTTAAGGCCAAAAGTTTTTAACTATCATACATTAACCAAAAACGTTTGTTCTAGTAGAACTGGGTTACTGTGGCGTATACTTATCATTTTGGGAAAACATTTTTTTTAATGAAAATGGGGTCTGGCTAATATTGATTAACGTGCTGAAGATGTCCCCATTCCTATTGAGTAAGAAAAATAAGAGAAAAGGCAGTTTTTAAGCATATATTATGGTCTGTCCATTTTACAAAGTGATTGATTTCAGACTTCCTTTTTACCTTCACTTGTTGACAAAATATGATAACACCCGTTATTATAATAGAGTACTGCTAGTTAATTAATAACCGTCACGTCGTCAGCCGGAAGCACACCTCACAATATTTACAATTTATTTATTTATAAATTTTTAAGACCTGTAAACTTTGACTTGATACCAGAATTAATCATCAATTCGCGATAAGAACATCAATCATACTCTTGTTCTTATCAAAACGACACTAATACTCAACGTATCAAAATATGACGTAGTCTACCGATACCAGTCTTCAAACATTCTTGTTTCCATCTGTTTTTAATTCACACAAAGTCTGCTCTTATTATGACTTAACTTGTGTATACCGTCTTGCCCCACTCCCTTTTCTTAAAGACAAACGTGGAAGTCCCCGTTTTTTAATATTAGACGGACCTGAATCTATTTCAAAACAAAACTTAACAACGAACTGCGAATTTCGCACTATAGCGAGGTCAGGCAAAATGTTCATGTCTCAGTACCATTTTAACAGGCGAACGCTTCTGAGCTGCTATACGGATACGTTTAACTTGAATACCTGACGTTCAACGCACGTGCGCGTATAAACATATATAGAAACAATTTTGGAGAACCAACAACAATACAAAGTTTACTCTTTAAAAGTGGCCAGTTTTTGTTTGCTTTCATTGTACTTGCAGTTGGTAGTTTCTCTTTAAAGGCCCATAAGTACGTCTCTTCAAAGTTCATGCTTTGCATTCGAAAAAATTCTATCTGTACATCCAGTATTCTCTAAGTACTCGTTTCGGTCGAATCGATAAAAATCCATATACGTTCGACTTCGTCATACCAAGAGTTGAGTGCGGTTCAACTTAAAGTACCAACTTCCTATACATTAAAAAAAAATTTGGTCTGAAGTGAAAAAAAAAGAAAATTGGAAAAAGTGTACGAGGATAAGAAAATTAAAAATCCAATCAAAATCATTCAGATTCAGTGGAAATTTGTGAAAAGAGAAGTTTTCTTGTGTATCTTCAGTCGAATATTTCTTCGATTACATCCTTACGTCCATCCCATCGCTATACCAACGCAATTGCATTGATTAAACTTTTTGTTTCTGTTCCTCAGGAAGAAAAATAGAAAAAAGGTAAAAACACTTCGTCAGATGGTTTTGTCGTGTTTTAAAGTATCTGAATGTTGTTTCAGTTTCGTGTAGGTACACTTACACCTGCCAAATAGTATTAAGGATTCTTTTGCATGAAGATTTTCAATTTACATACGAAATCATTTTTCTTTCATATTTTTTTCATTTTATGACAACACCTTGAATTGCTTTCAATTCACATCACACTTTCCCTCTTCAGTCTCCACACTTTTAGAACTCACAAATCAAATCACAAATTCAAAACTCACAACGCACAAAATGATTTAAAAGGGGTAAAACAGGTTTTTGAAGAAAAATGTAATCGAGTCTGTATAGAGTCGAATAACAATTAAACATAAGATACATTTTGGGATTGTCGAATAACTTAAATGGAATCCAGTGGAAAATTTAGAGGGCATTCCACTCAAATTCAAGGTCAAGTACAACGCTGAGAGGAAGTAATGATAGTTGAACAGTCGAAAAAGATAGGTCGTGATGGAGCTGTCACCTTTTCAAAAACGAAAACAAAAAAAGTATAAGATGCCACAAAACTCAACAAAACACTTTCATATAGAAGGGAAAAGTTTGTTCTAGATACTTTTTCTCTCACTCCCTCTCACTCCCTCTCTCTCTCCTTTCTTTTTTTGTGAATAACTTTCTGGGAAACGGTTAATGTTGAGTTGGAGTTTTAAATTATTCAAATTGGACCTGGAAGCAATGTAGGTACATATATGAAGGCGAATGTGAAGCTATTTTATGAAGAATGAAATTGATTGTGTTAGTCAAACATGAACAGGTACTGTTATCTAGAAAAATAACTCTTACCCAACACACATTTTACAGGCGAATGAATGTCTACCGACGCAAAGTCATTGATTATTTTTTAATGCAATTACGTTTTCCATTTTTCAACTGGCGGTATTCACTGGCACTTTTTTCCACCATATTTATGATTAGAAATTGCAAAACATCCAATAACCGTCGCTGTTTTCGAGATACGTATGCATGTGCCATCATATACCCCACTATTGATTCTGAAAGCTAAGGAAAAAGTGAACGAAGAATGTAAATTGTAACTTTGTTTACTTCATTATTTCAAATTAATGAAGTTTCATTCTTCTTGTTGCTTTGGCAAGTTGGAAAATTAATATGTAATTGAAATGGTTGGAAGCAGCGTTTCTTTCCGAGAAAAGCAATTCGGTGTGGAAAATATGCAGCATTTCTAGGAATAAATTGAATTGTTGTGTTTTTTAAATGGCTTTAGAATTATGAAACCTCAGTGGTAACAGTCAAAATTGTTTAAAATGCAGTTCTTAGAAAACTTTCTTTAATAGTTTAAATGTTAATTCTGTGGAAATGCAGTTTTCGTGTAATTTTTTTTAATGTTAAGTGCCATGGGCATTGGATATTTTAAAGCTGTTATAAGACTGACACTTTGAGGACTTACTCAGTATTCGAATCGTTTGGTACTACAAACAAAATATGTATCTGCTACAGCATCTTACTTACTTACTTAAGGTGGCGCTACAGTCCGGGATGGGCTGCCCTCCAGCCAGCACCCGCCTAGGGTGCTCTCATCCGTTTTTGACCGGGTCCATGCTTCTGCACCATATAGCAGGACGGGGACGTGGCAGTTCTGCATTATTCGTTTCAGCATGATGTTAAAGAAATCGCATGACAGTGCGTCACCTTGTCTAAAGACTATTTTGACATCGAAGGCGTCGGTGAGGTCGTTACCGACTTTAATGGAGCAGCGTGAGTTCTCCACTGTCATCCTGCTCAAAAGAATGAGTTTTGAAGGGATGCCAAAACTGGACATGGCTTTATACAGTTATTCTCTATAAATGCTGTCATACGCGGCTTTTATATCGATAAAAAGATGGTAGGTGTAGATTTGGAGTTCTAGAGTTTTTTCCACGATCTGCCGTAATGTGTTCATTCATTCCTGTTTTTTAGTCTCTCAACATCCTCAATCGATCGCTTTTCATGCTCTCTCTTTTTCATTCTGAAAAGCTTGTGTTCTTCTTCCTCTTCTGCTCGTAGAGCTCCCGAGCTGATCTCGTCCTACTATGCAGTGCTGCCTTATATTCTTCTTGCTTGGCTGTATGTACCTGTCGAAGATAGTGCATTGCTTGTATGTCGCTTATCGAGGAGCTCGTAGAACTTGTCTTTGGTGTCGTCATCTTTCTCTTCTGTGGGAGTGTCAGCGCATATAAGGCTTATGTTGCCGAATTAAGCCTTGAAGCGGATTGTCGTAAGGCACTCGTTGACAACTCTGAAGCTTAAGACATGCTGCCTAAGCCTGCCTCCAACGATAAAACGACATCCAAACAGACGCTGTTGTTGTAGATATCGCAGTTTTTCATCCTCCTTTTGCCCGGCCGGTTATATCCGCTTTATAACGGTCTAGGGCCTCCGCTAATTGTTCGGTTTCAAGTGGTCTGTTAAGGAACCTAAAATTCCACGTGCAGATCTGAATCTCGTTGTCCATTTCGTTTGCATGGTTCGTCATCAGGAAATCGTCCGTATCCGAGGCTTATTGTTGCTAGCTTATCTTTACGTGATTGGAAAGTCACCCCGAAGTACGACCATCAACCTGGAGGTCCAGGTCCTTAATTTAACTCCCAGGGCAAACAGAATCACCGAGAAAAATTCTCCCAAGTATTGTTTTACATTTGCTGAATAGTGCGCTTAATAAAATGAGGACGTGAGATGCTCGTCCATGCTACTCTACAAAGTATGCACACTATACGACATACAGACTACAATAGTTTGAAGTTCATCCACCAAATATTATCCAATTAAGATGACAATATTAAGCGTCTATCAACTTTTATCGATTTATTTTAAAATAATGGAATGGTTCAGAAGCATCGAAATTAACATTTTTATGCAAACGACTGATCTTTAAAGATTAATTAAACAAGCTTGATAATAACACAGATCACAAAGAATTAATTTCTTATTCAAATCAGAAGAATACTTCGCGTAGGTACACGACAAGTATACCTTTTTGTCTCCACTTTGCCCTTATGCAAATATAAGTTTTTCTTTTTGCATTTCTAAGCAACGCAATTCATTTTCCCGTTGATTAATAACAATAATCTCAGTTAAAAACAAAAACAAAAACAAAAAACAAGCAAGAAGAAGAAAATGCTAATCTCTTAATTAAACAAAAACAATACCAAGCATAAATTTGATATTCGAGCATCTTTTTGATTTTGATTGACAATTATTTATTCGTGGAAGCTTTTTGAATTCGATAGGAGGATAGGTATTAATCGATTTCCCTTGAAATTAAAGATGAAATTCACCGTGGCAGATTTATTTCGGGAATTTGTTTTCAAAATAGAATTTTATAATGTTCCACGAACAATTAGATACAAGCAAAACAAGTACAGAAATAAAGGCCTTAACTATAAAAATTCCATAAAATAAGAAATTCAATTCATGAATACCAAATTAGGTGAACGTGAAGTGTAACATCAGACCACACGAAAACAAAATCAAATATACTAAGGAATACTATTTTTAGAATGTCATAATAACCCAAAACATCCGGAATAATTTATTGTCCTCAGTGAGAACATCGATAACAAGGATACTACAAAATTGCGGCTTCCTTTTCCCGGTTGTATCGTTTGTAATATAGGTACATAAAAGGTACAACACCGCAATTGTACCTGAGTGTGAGTTGGCAAAAAGAAAAACATTTCACTTTTTGTTTTGGAATTTCATTCTGAATATTTGATTTGTTGAGGTACGAGCTTTCCAATGAATTTTAATGGAGTGAAAAATCTGTTTCATTCTTCGGGTATATCGTATCCAAATGTCTAGTCTGTATAAAGATGTTTGTTCCTTTTTTAATTGATGTATGTCCGCTAGTGAGGTTGAGTCAGGATATTCCATTTTTTCTTAAAAGTGTGACTAGATTTGCATTACCATAGTTTGAAGATAATTTCCTGAATAAAAGCATAAGAAAATGATAGAAATTATTCATTATGGAATCGCAGGTGGCCATGGCTCAGAGGGTAGAGTAGTTGATTGCTAAGCCGAACACTGCGGGATCAAGCCCCACCTTCGACACTAAGCAAGCTTTTTCTACAAAAATCGCCAGCTTATCTAGGGCCACCGCACATAGGTCAATTCATAGCTTTTATGCGGCCAAAAGTCGATTTTGCAAACTTACAATAAATAGAAAAAACCGCTTGTCGATCATTAGGAGAATACTGCAAGTATTTAATTTTACTCTTTTTACCTCCCAAAAGCACACCATTTGTAAATACGTGCAATTGTAAGTTGATCTCTAATCGAGTACACGTTTTTCTTACAGCAAAGTTTAGAAGAACACGAAAGTTTCAAATTGAATATTTCTATTTCTGTGTATGTTATTGGTAATAAGGTTATGGATTTCTATAATTCAGGTATGAATTTTAATTTGTATCATAATTTCCTCAGCTGAAATGCATGACTCTAAAAATTTAGTACTGTTAAACTTTGGTTTTTTTTTTTTGCCAGATTTTGAACATTTTTTAATTTTCAAAATTGAAATTGTTATATTTCCCCGTTAGATCCCATGATAATTCTTTTTGAATTGTGAAGTATAACCTTTTCATCTACAAATGTGACAAAAATTGGCTGCAGAAGACTGCAGAAGCAGATGACAAAAGTATTGACATTTTTAACAACAATGGTTTGTTGGTCAAAAAAATTAAAATTCTCTATATTGAAACAATTATATTGTTTTCTTGCTATAGGAAGTTTTCAAATAATTTAATAAAGTGGGCGGATACCACGCCCCTAAATGAAAATAGATTTTTTTCTCATTTTTTCATGTTACTCAACAAGAATTCCAAATTTCAACATCCTACGACCGTTTTAAGATAGTGGGCGGAAACCACGCTCCTAAATGAAACCAAAATATTTTACATATATTTTTCCTTATATTCAACCAAAACCCTATTAGAATTCCGAATTTCAAGATCCTACGACCAGTTTTAGAAAGTGGGCGGATACCACGCCTCCTGAATGAGCAAATTGAAATTTTCGATTTTTTCCTTTGTATACACTCGAATACCTACCATTTTACCAAATTTCAAGATTCTGCTATTGTTAGAAGTGCTTCATAATTTTGATGATCAGTGAGTCAGTGAGTCAGTCAATTACGATTTTTGAAATTTTTATTGTTCAATATCTCAGGAAGTAGTGGTTCTACAAAATAATGTTTTTCACAGGGCCTATGTGCCTATGAAGTTAATACGTTATTCAAATTTAAAACTTCTTACTCTATGGGTTCAAAAGTTATGGGGGGTTAAAAATGTGCTTGAGTTCGATCCTGTAAGAACGGAGTAGTGCGAGAACTTGGCTGGGCACTACCATGCCCTTGACATGTCCAAATTTACTTTAAAAATTATTTTTTTTTTTTATTAAAATGTATTTTGTTTCGTCGTATTAAGCCCAATAGAAACAATATTAGTGAACAAAAGTTTTTGGCCGCATAAATGTAAAATATTGACCTATGCACCGGTGCGATAACATGAGACAATACAAATCTAAGTCTCCTCCTCTGAGCCACGTAGGTTTATGTTATGTTTGCTTTCTTTCTATGTGTCTATCTGTCTCTCTCTCTCTGTTGTATTAATGTCTTGTTTCTGTCCCAGCCGATGGCCTCAGTCGCCAGTGCTGTTATGTGTCTGTAGTTCGTTACATTCATGTGCGAAGTACTGTAATGTCAACGTCAATCAATCACTATGGAATCTCTTAATCCGCCGTTGAAGCAAAATCCTGTTTGTACCCTAATTTGGTACTAGCATTTGACTAGAAATGACATTTCGTCAAGTCTGTAGTACACCTCTATGGCGTAACGTACGACCCATGACCAGCGTTACCACTTGAAAAAAAAGGAAAGAGCGAAGATTGAGAGAAAAGGAAGTAAAGGGTCCGCCAAATAACTTTTTTTTTTTTTGAAAACGCTATAAAAAAAACTGCTGAATATTTTCTCAAATTTCTTTTTTTTATTTGAAAGTAAAATCCTTCCGGTTAATAATGGAAAATAATTTCATTCAAATGGCTGCCTCGGCTGGCCATGCAGTAGCCTACACGATCGGTCCATTTGTTAAGCACATTATCGATTGTGTGCAGCTGTATTTCACCAATGCCTTCACGAATATTGTCCTTTAAAGCGTCAATTGTCTCTGGCTTGTCGGTGTAGCACTTATCTTTTACGGCAACCCACAAATAATAGTCCAGCGGTGTCAAATCGCAGCTCCGAGGTGGCCAAACGACATCAGCTCTGCGGCTGATAATGTGATCTTCAAAAACAGGGCGCAAAACATTGAGTGTAGCTTCGGCTGTGTGGCACGTAGCGCCGTCCTGTTGAAACCAAATGTTGCCAATATCCTCCTTTTCAATTTTTGTGAACAAAAATTCGTTCAACATGGCCCGATAACGGTCGCCATTGACTGTAACGGCCACTCCTTGCTCATTTTCGAAGAAAAATGGCCCAATTATGCCTCTGGACCAAAATCCGCACCAAACAGTGACTCGTTTTGGGTATATATACATATACAACCATATTCGTTCAGCGGAAGGATAAAACTAATTTTCTGTCGAATCAGACATGAGCTAAGTGTTACCATTCACGAAATAAGCACTAGGTGATCTTTTGATCTTAAAACAGTAAATTCTATATTGACCCTCGCATAGAGGGGCATAGACAAAAACTCTGCGTAATTAAAAAAAATTGTTATTATATTAGGAAAGAAGCCGACTCGATTAACGTTTTTTCACCTAACGTTATTGGGATCACAACTCGGTAACCAGAGCTTTTCTGAAGGCCAGAATTAGTTTTTGATTAAAACTGTATATCCCAGTTCTATCAATTGCTAATAGAATACTTGTAAGCCCTTTATCCGATGTACAATTGTATTATTGTTGTCGAGAAAAATTGTGAGTGATATCGATTTGAAATTGCGGGAAAATTTTTGCGAAAAAAACTTGCAATACATTTTCATGAATAGAGTTAAAGCATACCTTTCCTTTGATCTATGTTTCGATGGGTTGTGGAAGAATTTTTTTTCTGTCCAAAATTTTGACAGAAATCGATTTTTCTAAATTGTACATATCTCATATGTAGTTCTCATTATCCTGAGCTTATTCCTGAAAGCCAAACTCAATCCCAAGCTCTGGTTGCCGAGATATTTGCATAAGAAGGCGCTTTGGGACTACGAGGACAATAACTCGGTAACCAAACCTCGCATGTACTTTTGGTTATCAGTGACTGATACAGGGTGAACAGACCTTTGCTCTCGTGCATCATTTGTTATAAGCTATCTTGCAAAATTGGGAGGTCTGGCGGTTTGAAATCCCTGAATACGACAGTGGGACGTTGAGCAGTCTAGATACATTTTTTATGTATATTATTTTCTTTTTTTTCATTTAGGCACTATTCACATGAGCACGAACAACAACCAACGAATGAACGAAATTTCGTCGATTTTGACATTTCTTTCATATGAGAGTTTTTAATTCGTCGCAAATGAACAACCAAAACACAAAGCAAGAATGACTTTTGAGGTTAGACACCCGCGAACATTTTGTCCGTTGGGAGTGTGGATGATGTGGAACGCGAATAGAGTTTTGCAGTTCGTATCAACTACAATTCCTTTCGTGATGAATAAATTTGTTTTCTTAAATTTATTAACATTTGAAATTAAAAAGTAAATTAATGCATCATAAATCAAACATAAACTATGGTTTTATCGTTTTGTTGTTTTTGTAAGGAAATTGGCTTCAAACGTATCTAAAATCACTTTTCTTAATTTATTCGTCGTTCTTTGGTCGTGCACATTTGAATAATGCTTTAATTAGGGATGGTGCGAAGTAGGAAGTAGATTTTCAAAAAAATTCAAAATTCGAAATAGATCTACTTCGAAAAAAGTAAAGTGGTAACGCTGCGCATGACAGGTCATTTTGGGCTAATATGCTTTGTAATTATGTATATTACAATACAAAATACGACAATACCTACTGTTATTGTTTATTTCATCAACCAATCACTACTGGTTGAATGGACACTTAATGTTAAATCAATTGACAGAAGATAACAACAATTTCATTAAAGTGTTTGTAGATGACTGAACCTGAACTTATCGTAGATTATAAATATCACCCACGTGATATTCTGCGGATGTTGATTGTTAAATGCGCCTTTAATTTTGAATTGCTCCTCAAATACTGTCATCATGTGTGTTTCAAGTTCAATTTGGGTCTTAGAATCCACCCACTCTTATAACCACTGCGTATTGTCATTTTGTTGGATTTGTTTGTCAAAATCAATTCAAAAATGGATATTGGAAAGTAATAAAAACCAAAGAAAAAACAAATCTTAATCAAAATTGATAGGTACTCAGCTTTAATATCAAGTTATAATCTATATATATAAAAGACTAATTCGTTAAATTTATATTATCTTTTCAAATTGACAACCGGTTGACCGATTTTCTAAATTTTTGGTTTAAACTAAAGAGAAATAACTTAAGAAGGTTAATAACAAAAAAAAACTATGTTGTTCAAATCACAAATGGTTCAAATGTTAAGAAATAATGCTTTTCTCACTTTAGTAAAATATATCAATATACGAATACTCAATTTTTTATGAAAATTATTTCAAATATTTTCGTCAAATATTTTTTTTTATCGAAAAAAAAAATTATGATTGACATTTTTGTTATTCATTTGTACAAACAAAAAATTTATACTTGACATTTTTTTGTCATTCAATTGTACATGACAGGGTCGCTTTGCAATGCTAACGGGGATTTATACATAGGTAAGTACAGTGAACTCTCTCATAACCGGACGCTGACATGACGGTACCGAAAAATTTGTCCGGTTATGGAAGATGTCCGGTTAAGGGTACAAACAAATCTACATTCCTTAAGATGCATACAATAGAAGTGTTATTGGGATTTAATGTATTTCGTTACTTACTTAAATGAGAGTAGAAAGTTAGTTTTAAAGCTTGGAAAAACTCAGATATGTAATTTTCTATGTTAATTGGATTCAAGTAAATTGCATTTTTACAATACCTGTGTTAGTAACAATTATTTATGAGTTGCTCTGAAGGGTGGCGAGACGAAGTTCGCAGGGTCGGTTTTCGAATGGAAAATAGAAAGTTCTTGATGAAAAACTCGGAAAATTCACAGGTTTCCAAAGGGAAAATTGCATGTAACTGTAAGTGCATTGGTTATGAAATAGAAAATTGGAAAATTTGAAAATGGGTTTTCAAATGGGAAATAGAAGGTTCCTTATGAAAAGCTTGGAAAACTTATTGGTTTCCAAACGGGAAAATTGCATGTAACCGTACGTGCATTGGTTTTCAAATGAAAAACTGTAAAATTTCAAAATGAGTTTTCGAATGGAAAGCAGAAAGTTGTTGATGAAAAACTCGGAAAACTCATTGGTTTTCAAACCGAAAATTCCACGTAATTATAGGTGCATTGGTTTTCAAATGAAAAACTGGAAAATTTCAAAATGGGTTTTCGAATGGAAAGCAGAAAGTTGTTGATGAAAAACTCGGAAAACTCATTGGTTTTCAAACCGAAAATTCCACGTAATTGTAGGTGCATTGGTTTTCAAATGAAAAACTGGAAAATTTCAAAATGGGTTTTCGAATGGAAAGCAGAAAGTTGTTGATGAAAAACTCGGAAAACTCATTGGTTTTCAAACCGAAAATTCCACGTAATTGTAGGTGCATTGGTTTTCAAATGGGAAAATTTCAAAATGGGTTTTCAAATGGAAAACAGAAAGTTCTTGATGAAAAACCCAGAAAACTTATTGGTTTCCAAAGGGAAAATTGCATGTAATTGAAGGGGCATTGGTTTTCAAATGATAAACTGGAAAATTTCAAAATGGGTTTTTCGAATGGAAAGCAGAAAGTTTATTGATGAAAAACTCGGAAAACTCATTGGTTTTCAAACTGAAAATTTCACGTAATTGTAGGTGCATTTGATTTCAAATGGAAAACTGGAAAATTTCAAAATGGGATTTCGAATGGAAAATAGAAAGTTATTGATGCAAATCTTAGAAACTTCATTGGTATTGAAAGGGAAAATTACATGTAATTGCAGGTCCATTGGTTTTAAATGGAAAACTGGAAAATCTTGAGATTTTTATAAGAACCTTTCACATCGTAATCATATTATAAAAAGAATTTGTTAATATACTTTTGAATGTTTATAAGGGTTTGAGTATATTGAAGATTGGACTGGTTGTATGTGTGTATTTGAATAAAATGTATACTGGGGCCTGATCCCTGATTATGGGATTCATGGCGAATCGTTTTGCTAGCGAGTTTGACATTTTTCAATGATTGTTTTCGCTTTCGCCTTCTTCGTTTTGAATTCGACCAATTAAAGAATTCGAAGGCGAATTTGAAATGTCATAATGTTTGCTGGCGAGTTGAAATCTGACAGCTTTTTTTTTGCGGATTCACAGGCGAAAGAATGTTTATCATTATTAACTGGAATATTGGAAGAAATAGTCAAACGAAAAGTGTCAAATCACTGCAATATTGGAAGAAATATTTTGGCTCCGCCGCGAATTCGTTTGACGGTTGATAGCGGCAATATCTGTCGAATCGACTGTAATTTATTCGGTCTGCTTTACTAGATCGCAATTCACATTCAACCAAACGTTCAATTGAAAGTGCATGAGCTTCGCCAATTGCACGGTTGTCATAATCATCTTAACCAATGGCAATATCATCGGTCTATTTTCGACAGTTTGTAATGAGAGATCAGAGCAGTTTGTACGTAACGAAACTGGATGATTCCCAATGAAACATGAGTTGTTCGTATAGGCTTCTACTTTGAAATAAGTAGATCGTTGACCACAAGTGGAGTGTTTCAGTTTTTGGTAGGTCTTGGTAATCTTACAATTCAGCATTAAGATTAACCTATTTACCTAGCAAATCCTCGATTTTTGATGTAGACACGTTGTTGATGGAGCCATTAATTTTTTTTTTTAAATCCCACGCCTCTTTCCCCCCCAGATACCGCACGCGCTGGGGTCCATTTTCACCGAGTACGATTACAATTACGGTTGCAAGTCGTATCGGCACTTTCCAAAATTCGATCGGTGTTTTCCGATTAAAAGCATCCTAGCGTGCGTTCTAATAATCGGATTTTCAAGACTAAGATCTCTTAAGAAGGCTTCAGGCTGTAGTTAAATGTACAATTTAATGACATTCAATTCCATTTTATATGCAATAATGCATGATATATGTGGGCCCAATTGAATTTTCATCATTAAATAATGAAAAGTTGATAAGAAATGTCACTGTTCTGAAAATGTAATGATGCAGTTTTGTAGTATTTTTTATTCTTTACAAAAATGTTTGTAGAAGTAACTACATTGATTCACTCAAAAATACGAAAGAACGTTTTAAACAAAGTTGTTGACATTCATATTGACTACCATTAGTATTTAAGTAATATATTTTATCAAATTATTATGAAAAGATGTATGAGTATATGAATTCAATCCCTTGCAATATATATGTATATATTTTAGGCCGCGTTGGTGAATTTTTAACCACTATTGTCATATTTTAGCCTGCTCCACAGCTGGTCTAATTTTAACACAATTTTATTTAATTTTAATTGAACTCGCACACGGCCTTAAGATAATCATTCTTATTGAGTGAACTCCAGTCGCGCGTCGGAGCTGACACGTACAATTTTTTTATTTATAATATCTAGGGGCACAGTAGTGCCCCCGTCAAGTCAAGCGCGAAGCAAACACTGCCGTACCATCCTTTACAGGAACCATTTCACCGCATTTTCAGGCCCCTATTTGAGAACCTTTGGATAAGGCCAGAGTGCTGAAATTTTCGCCATTCAGTAAACTAAAATTTAGCATTTTAGACACTCACTTATGATCATCAAAATAGAACAAGTACTTCTTATGAACTCAGAGAGCTGAAATTTGGTACATAGTTAGGGTTTAATGGCCACATAAAGGGAAGGGAAAACTATTAAAACTAGGATAATCGAAGATCTGGTGTCCCTTATTAGAAAACACAAGAGCCCAACCAAATTATTAAAGATCGACATACCTCGGGCATACGTATACAGGGAACAATTCACAATCTGTGTGATGTATATCCTAACAATTCACAAGAACCAAGGTCTAAGTCTAAAAAACGCCCTCATGGACATTCGCCTACGTGGCGCTTTCACGAGTAACCAATCTTAATAGGGTACACCTCACATACAGTTGTGTGACTTGGTCGTTGAAGGGTACACAAGCGTTCACAACCAGGTGCTCCATGATACCACCAATCTATCGCCAGGACAGCTACCCATTGATCACAGAAAATTGCCACTTGGAAAACCTTGATTCAATAACCAGTGAATTATAGGCTTGATGAAGCTGCGTATTTCAACAATACTAATGTATAGGCGAGCCTAAAATAAACAGTATACAAAAATATTTCCAGTACAGACGAAATTTTAATCAGCCAAGGCACACAACATTAACTATAATAATAAAGAAATTGCAGTAAAGAACCAAAACTTGCCACGACTTTGTCTACATTTCATTACTTTTTAAAGATAAACAAGCAGCTTCATCGAGACTTGGCTAGTTTTTTACAGAATGTTTTTGGGGTGCCGTGAACGAAGGCCATATGAACTAACGCCATAATGGCCTTAGTTCTCAATTGAATGTGAACTAACGCCATAATCCCATGATGGCCTTAATTCAAAGTCAAATGAGAACTAAAGCCATCACTTGAATGAGAACTTACGCCATATGGGGTAAGTTCACATTCAAATAAGAACTGATGCCATAAAATGCTTTGAGCTTTGAAGCAAAGTTAGCAGCAAGTAATTACCTAACAAAATCTCATCGAGATCTCAGGGACCTCAGATATTTCTCAGATAGATCTCACTCTTAGCGAATGCTGATATCACTTGAATTAAGGCCATAATCGGACTATGGCGTTAGTTCACATTCACTTGAGAACTAAGGCCATTATGGCGTTAGTTCATATGGCCTTCGTTCACGGCACCGTTTTTGGTGGGATAAATATTCCAGTATTCTATTTCCTGGATAGGCACGTATACTACCTAAATTGTCATATTTAGTTTTTGAGAGCGAAATAATTTTATATGTTTGGTTCTGGTTTATCTGCCTAATAATTTAATGTCTAGTAATTAGTTATTTCCTTTCATCTTTGATATACCTATATTAAAAGAAACTAATTTAATTACCAATTACACACAGCAATGCTTTTATGTAATTTCATTTGGTGGTTAAAGCGAATTAACCACCGTCAGCCTCTCCAAGCCTTCACAATGGTCTCAAAAGCCATATTCGCCTAGAAAATTAATTTAAAAAGCATTCTAGGTCCTGCTTGTGTTGTTTTTTTTCTCTACTCATAAAAAGTTACTTTTTATACATCCGTTATTTTATTTGAATGAGTATGATTTGATGTAAATTAAATTGAGTGTTCTTTTTGCATACATTAGTGTTTCTTTCACAAGGATATGGCTGTTGAGTTTTAATCAATTTGATGACGATTTTTTACACTCAAAGAGCAAGAACAATGCAATATTAATGTCCTTGGAAATATTCTTGTAAGCGACAATTAAGCTTAATTAACGTTGAAAAAAGATATTTGTAAATATAAAGAAGATGAAATAGAAATTAGGTCAGCTTTTGCACTGATGAATTTGATATACCTATAGTAATATAGATTCAATATGGTAGTGCCCGTGGCGTAGTGGTTATATGTGTTGGCCTATTACGAAGCACCCGTGGATTCGATTCCGACTCGTGCCTATAAAGTTATTTTATTCCAGGTCCTTAAAGGTTAAATAAATACAAACAGTCTTGATTCTGCGAAAATACAAATTTCAAATATTTACTCCTTAATGCCAAAAGTCTAGACTACAATGCTTTTATCCTACAAATAGAAAAATACGCTTGAGTGGACACACCTTGGAGCATTTATAATTTTCTTTTCAAACGATTTCACTTCTATTCAAACGATTGTGATACTTTTTTCTTTCATTCTTGTATTGGCATTCAAGTTCCCATAAAGAAGTTAACCTATACCTAATTTCCAAGGATAAATCAAAACTCGATTGTATCTGTTAATTCAAATGTAACAAACAGGTATAAGCTCAGCAGGACCGCTACAGAAAGGTGCAAAAAGAGAGTCTGTATCTTCGTCCCACGGTCTTCAGGCGTAAGAGAATAATGAAATAAATGTCTGTTAAAATGTCTTAAGATAAAAAAATTGTTCTTGAGTGCTTTGGCTGTTACTTTAGTTCCCCTTCAAAGTCGAGAGCACGTCCATGGACCTGACTCCGGGTAATCCTATTCGATTCCTGTTCAATTTTTCTTCTGAATGCCTCCTTTTGGCAAATACCTATTCATTGCAAGAAAATGCGAAATCATTTTCATTCTTAGATAATTCCAACAATTTATATTCGTTCGAAGGTTCAATTACTTTTGATCTCTTTTAGCCTTGAGATAAATTTAGCATTATTCTGAGAAAAGATGTATTTTTTCTGAACATTAAATGTGCAGGATGCTGTGGGCAATTTGAAAAATTAATTAATTTCCTTTCCCAACCAAAGAAGACAACCAAAAAAAGTAAGCTAATTAAAACCGAAGAAGACACCCTATTAAACTGACTCTTCTATTTTATGCATACATATATTCGAATCCAAGCCAAACCACAAAATACCCTTTAGGACATTTTCAACGCCATTGTCTAGGTTTATCTCTCTTGAGATACATTATGTATAACGTGTATGTATAAGTGTGGATACACCTATTAACATTTAACGTTGGAGACATTTTGACCGAGGCATACTACATTATACTTTGCCATGGGTAAAACTGTTACACTTGAAGTGTTTTAACTTGGAACGAAACGAGCATTTATGTCAATAAACAACAAAATTGAGAGGGAGGCGCACAAAATTTACATACATATTTGCCTGTTGACGAAACCTACACATAAGGTTGGGACGTTCGGGTTTAATTTTGGAACATAGTTTGTTGAAGTGTCAGTGTCATCAATATTAAGTGACAAGTTAGTGGAAATAGAAATAATTGAAATGATGTTGAAAAACCAAAAAAAAAAATGTATTTTTCTTAGTTCATAAGAATTTTGTGGAAATAACAACAATTAAAAATATGAATTTAATTCAGACAGCTACTCTGTCTCGAGTTAAGTTATTTGCCTTGACGATATATTTTTCTGTACCGTCTTTTTCTTATTCTTGAAAAATATTTTTCAATAAAAAAAAACTGACTTAAAAAAGTGCCGAATTTTTACTAATACTTCTCATTGACTTCTTCAGTAGATGACAGATAGGCGGTGAAGGGACGCAAATCTTGAAAAAAAGAGATGTATCCATGCAAACAAATTTGACATCACACCGTTGTGAGTTGTAACATCAGAGCTGTTTTTTTTTTTGCTTTTTTTTTTTTGGAAAAAGTCTTAGCTTCCTCATTAATTTTTCAATAATGACATCCTTGTTATCCTTGTTATGTTGCAAAAAAGCAAAAAAAAAAAAAGAAAAACTAGTTTGATACTTGTTGTTTTTGTCTTCACTACAATAAAGTTTTATTTGATTTGCAAATAGCAGTATCAAACAGAATAGAATACCCAAGAGCGTCGCGTCTTCGTCAGCTTGTATGTTTTTTTTTTCATTACCTACATTATATTTTTTTTGTCAGAATTTTCTAAGTGAGCAATGTCAATTCAACACCATCCCAACTTAACTTGAATTATTCACATTTTGAATTTGTTTTGCTGGCTGCGCATCCACCCAACCTCAGTAGTTATAAAATGTACATAAAATGTAAAAAAAAAGTCATCCTAAACCAACAACTTTATATTGACCTACGTGTCCTCCGGTCTCAGGAGCATTTTAAGGAAGTTACGAGAATCCTCTTCTGTATCTATATATAGCAAGACGAGCTCATAGTGTCCTTGCCTGACGAATGAACATTTTTATTTTCGTGCTGCGCTCTTGGATAATATTCAAGCAAATTACCTCATAACTCTTATCCTCAATCCAATCAAACAAGGATCTAGAATCTAAAGTACCTACTATCTTTAACGCTAAAGTCAACAGCCCTCTATTAAAACTTGATGAATACAATTAGAACATAATTCTTATTAAACGTAATAATTTCTCCTATAAGTAAAAGGCAAACAAAAAATTACACGCCACCGTCCATTGACCACTTTAAGAATCATATTCGTTGTCGTGGTGCTCAATCAATAACTAAGTTTGTTAAATTGTTCGTTGTTGACTTTTAATTAAACGTTGTTTTTGTTGTCGTGTCGTGCGTCGTCAATGCGAAACTTGCTTAAGCCCTTCAGATGGTCACGAAATTTTACCCGACAAAATCAAACAAAAAAAGGCTTTAATTACTTTTGGGTATATTTTCCACAGTAAATTAAACTTTGTTGTTTTTTGACGAGTTTGAACCAGTGTTGCCAGATTGAGGGATTTATCCCTTTTTATGGGATAAAGTAAGCTAAAAGGGATAGAGGGATTTTTTTAACCCCGTAGAACAAAAAAGAGGGATTTTTCATTCATGAAATATTTGTCCATTTTGGTTCATATCTGAACGCGCATAAGTGAATTTTCAACAGATGTATACGGAACTTGGATATTCATCATTTGTTTTACAACAACATTCCCCACCCCAACTTCGCTCTTCGTCTCTGGTGAAAATGAGTTGATTATAATTGTCGCTTTTGTTTGATGAGGTGGCAGTACAATGTCTCACAATTTACTTTTGTCATTTTGTAATAGACTGTGGTCAATGTCAATTGGCGTTTTTTCTTTTTTACCTCTGAGCAGATGTGTCAAGGCAAAGCTCTGAGCAGATCATATTCAAAGTCCTCCGATAGTAATTTTTTACTAATTACTTTTTAAAACAATTTCTTGTTTGCCTACAGTTGACGCGCTACTTTTTTAGGCATCCATTTTCAATTCTGTGTTTGTCTATAAAATCAGGAAAAACAAGAGAAGTTTCCTCTGCTCAGCTATTCGCTATATTTGCTCGGTCAATTTATCCTGACCAAATAGAATTAGCTCCCACCATACAAACATTCCAGCCGAAATGGATGAATGAGCATAAGCCGAATTTCACCGCTTGGTAAAGGCCCGACTTTAAGGCATTCTGTACGTGTCCGTCCTGTAGGACGACAAATCAATGCGGAAAACTATTTAATATTAAATATTAAATTAAATTAAATTAAATTTTAATTATGCGCTATTAAATACAAAATTTGTAAACCATATTTCGACTGTATTTTGTTTTATGGTACTGTGTGGGAAATAAGGGATTTCTCGAACCTACTGTGGGAAAATCGTGTTCAAAAGTCTGGCAACACTGGTTTGAACATACTTTAACAACAACTTGTTGATCTTTCTCTGGTACAGTTTTTCATATTTCCCCATTCATTTTAACAATTTTGTGTGTTAAATCTGTTCACCGAATGTACAAAACACCTCATTTGTCAAAAATTGACAAGTTAAGATGGTATGTAAGCACAGCACACACAACATTATCAACTTAAATATCACTTATTACAGCGAAAATATAAATTGACATTTAAGTCAAGAAGCAGGTGTGTGTATTTTCGGAGATTTATTGATGTAAGTGTGTAAATTTCTTGCCCTCAGTCTTAAGTCGATTTGATGTTATCTACCTTCAATAAAACGAACAGCTGGGATTCCTCAAACGATGGATGCAGTCTCAGTCAGTACGTTTATGAAGGTAAGAATATTGTATGTATCAGATTAAAAGTATTTCGAAAGATAAAATACAAAACATGACCAGGATGGAATGTGTGGGCAGATACAGATACAGGATAGAGAGCTAACGGCTTTATTTTAAGTATACAACGTCTGTTGAGCATAATGTGGTATTTTCTAAGGTTGTATGGTAGCTCTTGAAATGTATCCCAGATTACAGCGATAATTTAAGTTGGGTTGTAAAAAACAGTTTTATTGCGTCGGATACCACAAATTGCTTTGCCTTTTTTATCGTTTATTTGTTTTTTTTTTGTTTTATTCTTGAAAATACAATTTTTCTTTGGAGGTTTATTTATATTTATACTTAAACATGTGTATAAGTAATATACCAATGATACCAGATACGTATTTTTTTAGCAAAAGGGCGTAAAATGAGGTTTGAATTCCTTCCCAAACTAATTTTACTTTGTGTGTCATTTCCTTAAGCACAACATCTGTTCAGAGTTTTTGCAAACCATATTTTTGCTGAAAAAAACAAAAGAATTTCCTCAATAACAAACAACAAAAATATGGTTGTTGTTTTCAATAGTTTGGGTGCTTCATCCTATGGATTGGAAAAGATTATTTGTTTCAATGTATTTATTTTCAGTAAATAAATAAATAGAGTCGCGCAACAGCTCTTGAAGAGCCAAGGCCTAAGTGGCTTACTCTCAACAACAATTCTCTGGATGCGTGTGAATAATTGAGGGGAAGGGGACCTATAATTTAACGCTGATTCCGAACGGCAAAGTTGAGAAGCACTTTTTTCATGACTGATTGATACACTTGGCAGTTTTGTAAGTTCTTCACAAAAGGCAGTGCCCGTGAAAGATGAAAGAGTAGGCCTCGAACCCACGACGTTCTGCTTAGCAGCCAACGCACCTAACTACTATAAGCCACTGGCACTACAGTAAATCTTACAATGGGCCCTATCGGGAATGAGATTACCCTTGAAATATTTCCCACGTTCGGAAAATTCGTATCGTATTTTCCCATGACAAATTTCTCGTGATTTCTCTGGAGCTTTTTCCCATTTATTTTGATGGAGAAATTGCCAGCTAAAGTCTTTCTGCGGTAGAAAGAAGATATTCACTTACTGAAAAAGAGAGTTTGGCTTCATTCCGACGGAAATTCACGATAACTAGAAATATTTCTTGAGAATCAAATTTTACGCGGGAAAATTTTTTTTTGGGAGATTCCCGATAGGGCCCAATAACTTATCTTTCAATCTCAAAAATAATTATTACGTGTGTACGTCAATCAATCAAAGGTTTTGGTTTGTTTTTTTTTTAGTTTTGACAGATGACAGATGACAGGTGACACATGTTTAAAAGTAATGCACCCAAAACATTGGGCCAGCTCTACCTAACAACATCTCAATGAGATCTCAGAGATTTTTTAAGTGGAACAAAAAATCTCAGCTGAGAACTGAGATTTTTTCTGGGATCTCTGAGATGAAATTATTTTGGATTCGATTTCTCACTCAGCTATTTTGACGTGACTGACATTCATATGTATATACAATAACAATTTGTAAGGTAACCATTTTTTCTCTATGAAAACTGAGAATTATGTTCCACCAAATGATTTTGCCTCAGTCAAAGTGACATTGAGATCACAGTGAGTTATTTTTAGGTGGAAC
Organism: Sphaerophoria taeniata; assembly: GCA_943590905.1. Lineage (NCBI taxonomy): Eukaryota > Metazoa > Arthropoda > Insecta > Diptera > Syrphidae > Sphaerophoria > Sphaerophoria taeniata. The sequence goes on along the minus strand of OX016540.1, from coordinate 36,219,335 downwards.
TGGACCATTATCCACATCTGTATTTTTTAAAGTTTTCTAGATTTTTTAAGGCTTTTCAAAGAAGACCTTACACTAAAACTGTTAATGACATAATCTTAGCCAGAAAAAAAAACAATTTCCTCAGTAGGTATCTCAATCAAACAGGTCCATTATTTATTTTGATCTCAGATCTTGTCATCCACTTATTGAAAACATAATCCGATAGGAAGTCATCAAATTACCTGATAATCTCTTTTTACTCGACCGTCGACCCTACTCAAAATCAAATTGACTTTCAATCAATCAACTGTTCTTTTGGCGAACAGTCCGTTCTATCAGGGAGTGACGTCCTCAATCGGTAATGTTTATTATTATCTCTTAAATGATAACAAGAAATCAGTTGAAATGAGAGAAGAGGCACACAGTCCGTTCAAGTAGCAGTAAAATAATAACAAAGTGGGTTTATCTGTCATCTACATATGGTGTACTTTTTATTGTTAATTGTTATCAACGACAGTGTCTCGCTGGCGTCAAGCGACACGGTTCGCGTTTTATTTTTGGCGTCATTCATTTGCTCTTGTTCGCATGGACGTTGAGTAAAGGAGGTCATATTTTATAAAATTTTCGTGCCAAACATTTTTAAAACTGAAATGTTTTTGAAATAATAGAAATCTATGACGAATATAAAATATAGTGTTTGTGTCTAAAAATAGATACAATAAGAAAAACTTGTTCAAATGAAAAATCTTCTGGCCTAGAACTTGATTTGAATCATGACATTAGCCTTATCAAAGCATTACAAGTTCAGAACTAAACATAATGATCGAAATATAAAACTAAAATCAGCATTATTCTCTTTCAAAAGAGAAATTGCACATTTAGCCACACTGAAATGGCAAGTGTTTGTTTTAATTTAAAAAATAAAACACGAAATAGTTAAAAGCAAAGAGATTCAAAGCGAAAAACAAATCAAGAAATAATAACAAACGCTCAGTGGTTTTCAAAGTGGTTGCATTTGATTAATTAGGAATCTCTCGCCTTTTATTTTTGCTACCGTTTACAAAATTCAATGTTGATTCGTGTTCCGTATTATTGTTTTAGGGTGTCTACCTTGAGAAATGTGCTGTGTTGTGATATCACTCTAAATGAGAGTTATAAATTCATTTTGAATTAAGTGTGGATAGGTGTTACAAAATAGATTATTTAAATTTTGTGATTTTGATACAAATAAAGACAAAACACGAAAATGCAAAGATTTATTTGTTTGTGAGTTTTTATTTATGATACATACCTACTAATGTTTTTATTTTAGAAAAAAAAACGTTAAGAAACATATAGGTACATTATATGTACCTAAATAATGAGAAAATATCGAAAAAAAACAATATAATGCCATTAATGAGCAATTGAAAGTGAAAGTATTCAAGTGTTATGTGATTGAGAAATTTGCACATTTTGCTAAGCAAAACAGTATTAAGGTTATTTTGACTTGAAGGTCAACTTTGTTTTGACGGCTAAACAACATAAATGCAGAATTAATGACGTACAACTCGAATAAGAATAAGATGGATTTTGTTTTTCTTTTTGAAAACTTAAAACATATGTTGAAAAATATTAATTTGTTCACTAAATCTTTTAATTAAATCGTTGAGTACACTACGGCGTATGATTACTATTTTTTTTTGTAGGATACTTACTTATTATTGTATCCCTGGTCTTCTCAGGGTAACAATTTGATTAATTTTAAAACTCGTCTTAACTCTAAAACACAAAACAAAAACGACAAATAAATATTTAAATTGTTTTAATTTAGCTTAAATGTGTTAAGTTGTTGTTCTTAATTTGAAACAAAAAAAAAATCTTATTAATATTATTATTTAATGCAGTATAATGGCAGAAATAACATCACAATCAGGACTTCGATCAAAATTGGGAGATTTGGTTGAAAATAGCTCATCGGCTCTAACAGAAGCAACCGAAGTAACAAAAGGTCTTAAAAATGTTGTTGGATGGTTAAAACAGGTCACTTGCATTTATGTCAATCAAAACTTAAACAAACAAAAAATATCGATGTGTGTACTTTTTTGTATTGTGTTTCATTGTCTTTATTTCTTTTGGAAAAAAATTTTATGAAAATTTATCAAAATTACATTATGGTTTTGGTTTTGGTTTTAATTAGATGTTTTGTGATTGATTGTTTGTGTAACCTGTCTATAGATCCCTTATTTTTGGTCTTGTCACTTCCGTATTGTTGTAACTGTCAAACGATTTAATATTGTGTGTATGTCCAGGAAAGAATGTTGAATGTTTATTTTTCCATAAATATAGATGTGTAAGCCAATTAAGCACGTTATGTCGATTGTGATTGTGAAGCACTCTCATTCCTTAACTTATCACATCTGTTACTCTATCTCTCTCTCTGTTTTCCCTGTCATATCATAATATTCTAATCTTGCTCCATTTTAATAAAAGTCAACAATTCTTTTTGTTTTGGTAAGAAATTTAAACAACAAAAATAAATTATTTCTACGTAAGTGAACATTTCTTAACTGTAGGTGCAAATATAAATACAAATAAAGAATGTTATAAAGTACCTATTCCAAATTTTGAAATATTGTGATTATTACCCAAAATACGCATCGGGCATCCACCACCTTTTAAACAGAATAATTGCACTAATAATTTAAATGTGAAAGCTTGGGTAGATGGATGTATGTTTGTTGCTAAATAACTCCAGAAATTCTGAACGGAACTGCATAAAATTTAGCATACCGGTTTGTCAGAAAATGACATAGATTATACCTTTACCCCGGTTATCGTGGGTAATACCTTGGGGATAACCTAGTCCCTAATGCAAACGTCTAGCCAACCAGGGCTCGGAATTAAGTTTAGCTTTTAGTGGTAGGCTCAGGATAATGAGAATTATCAAGTATGTAGAATTTACCGAAATCGATCTTCTCATGATTTTCGAAAAATATCATGGGTAAACCCCTTGTCAAAATTTTGGACAGAAAAAAAAATCTTCCAAAACCCATCGAATGAAAGATCAAAGGAAAGGTCTGCTCTAAGGCTATGTTTATGACCGAGCGTAAACGCATCGCGCGATGCGACGAGAATCGCTACTAGCGACTAAATTCATTGTTGCTTATGAAAGTGTTTATGACAAAGCGATTTAGCGAAAAGCGAATTGAGCGATTACAAGCGACAAAAGCGACGAAAATTTGCAATCAAAATATTTTGATATTTTGAGCGATACGAGCGATCAAGTATCGACTATGTACTTTCTGAATTCTGTTTTCTTTTTTTAATCATTGCCGATATCTGCTCCAAGATGTACTCAAAAGTTTCTTTGCTCATACGATGGTATTCCTTAAATTTTTCAGGAAATTTTAGCAGTCGTGAATGAAGATGATGAAATTCACCGTAAGTTCTTCTTTTTGTTACAATTGGATGCACTTGAAACTTCTCATATATGCTTTTATTAGTTAAATATTTTTTACCCAATAAATTCCTGGTTTCTAATAATAAAACTTTCCTAGTCAATGCGCGCATTTTGCTTTCTTCACTGCCAAAACTTAAATAAAGTTTTAATATTTCAAACATTCAATCGCTCGAAGTTTCGCTCTACTATAAACACTCAATAGCTAGCGATAACGCAAGCGAAAATGTAACAAGCGATGGAGCGATAATCGTCGCATCGCGAGATGCGTTTACGCTCGGTCATAAACATAGCCTAACTCTACACTTAGAGAAAAACACCGTGTAAATAATTGACAAGGAACCTGTTAATTTTACAGGGCGCAAAACTTCATAAAAAAATTACAGTTTTTAAATTTAACACTGCGCATATTCTAAGATTAACCCTGGTGCACTGTCTCGTTTTGTAAAAAAGTAACCTGATAAACGGAAAAAGGTCATGTTCCATTAACACGAACATAATGTTACTCTTCTATTATTTTCCGCTTACCTGATCGCAGTGTATATCTTCCACTATTATAAGCTTATGTCATCTTCAAAAATCACGGTTGTCTTTATTTTCCCTTAAAACTATCGCAGTGTCGATATTACGCTGCTTATATCAATCATCATGTTAACCTTATTAATACGATTCTAAAGGAGTATAAACTATAAACTCAAAAAAAAAAAACACTACATCCATTCCTGCCTCTGAGAACAAACAAAAATTGAATTCGGGTACAATGTTCCGCAGATTAGCTAGTAAATAAATATTTTTCGTTCTCATCTTTAGCTTTCCTCATAATCAAAACCCTAAAAATGAAAAAAGAAGTAGGTACACTGTGGCGTATGAGTATTATATTTTTCAATGTTTTGAAATGACATTTTTTGCACTACTGAGTGTGGCAATTAAAAGTAGACGAATGGTTGATAGAATACTTTTAGGCCTTAATTTGATTCAAGTGGAAGTGATTTGACAATCGCACGACGCATGGACCATGTTTTAGTTATCACTCCATGGTTTTTGGAAGATTTTCGAATTTTCTTGCATGACTGTCATTTATTCCTAACTTTGCTTTTGAACTATATTTGAATTTTGACAAATACAAGAAAAGCACCATTTTAAACTTTGCAAATCACTGGTGAATGTAATTGCTCAAACGAAACTGACTGGGGAAAGTGGGTGTGGAATAAATTAAAAGATTGCATTTATTCCTCCGCGATTTTCGAAGACCTTTTTTAAACAAGAGACAAAATGAATGCTAAAACTTCCTCATTTAAATTCCAAATTACTTGATCTATAAAAAGCGACTGGTGATAATAAAATTCCAAATGCTTTTCACCTACTACATTAACAGAAGAAATGAGATGCATAAATATGACTCAAAACGCTCAGAAGTTTTTCTCAACTTTCTAAACTTTTGCACAAAAAATTACTTTATTATTTGATTCACCTTGAAGTTCAGAAACATTCCCCCAAGAAATAAAATTGCCATAGACAACAAATGATGGCGAATTGCTTAAAGGCAAAAATTCATTTCACTTTGTCTCGACATGAAGTGGGTGGCTTAAGGCTAAGTCTAATAGCAAAGATGCATTAAACGTGAAGGATTTGTTCGTCTCTTTTGTTTTATGTATATTTTCCTTCTTAAACTGGATAAAGAAATTAGGTAGCGAGGAAGAAAGTATGCCTTGGGAAAAAGTGACGGTAATTTCATAATAATTAGAAGTTTTGACTTTCTTAACACAGGGCTACCAACTTCATTAAGTTGGTCGGCTAGCCTGTCATAAAAATTCGTAATGAAAGCGGAATTCTATAAAGTCATTTAAGTACCTTTTTAAGTGTGTAATTTAAAGGCCAGAGTTAATATAGCAAAGTAGCAATGTAACTACCACTCTTACGGATTTCCTGGTAGCCTGAGCCTTGAAGCACAGTGTTTTTGATAACAAACAAGTACTTTAAGACTGTATCACTACGTACATATAAAAATTATAATTCTAAATCAATTCATGCTTTTCCCTAACCCTCAAATAAAAACTCCCTTTCATCAAAACTATTTTTGAAGTAGCATACGAAGCTTAAGCTCTTAATTTTTATTTATTGCTTTTATGGCTGAAAATTTAATATTTTAGGTTTCTTATGATAAAATTTATCTATAAAGCAAACAAATCATTCTAATTTAGGCTTCAATCGAAGTAAGAGAAGCAGGCAAACGAGCCGTTAGTAATCTTCAAACTCATCCAAACTTACTATCACACGAACTCGATTCGAGCATTGTCGAAGAGCAACCGCATCACGAAAATCGTCAGCATCATCGTTTGACATCGTCGTCGTCATCATCGAATAAACAGTGTGACTCGCCAAAAATTCGAAATAATTCCATAATCGACCAATTGGAAAAATCAAAACTCAACAATATGAGAGATTTGAGACCGTTGACAATTTTGCACTATAACGATGTTTATAATGTGGATTCGAATTCCGATGTGGAACCTATTGGAGGGGCGGCAAGATTTTGCACAGCGATGAGATCGTTCAAGGATTTAGATCCGTTGGTTTTGTTTTCGGGCGATATTTTTTCACCCAGCATGTGTAAGTATATTTTGTGGGGTTGAATTCAATCTCATAGTACTAAAATGCCGCAGTACTAAAAATCTAGTAAATTTTTGACGATTTCAGTGAGTACATTCACTCAGGGTGAACAAATGGTGCCAGTTTTGAATGCGGTTGACACACACTGTGCCGTTTTTGGAAACCACGATTTTGGTAGATTCAAAAATGTTTTATGGAAAAATTCAATCACTTAGACTGTATTTAATTTCGACAGATCACGGCCTGGACGTTCTAGGCGAACTCATAAAAAAGACAAATTTCCCATGGCTGATGTCAAATGTTGTCGATAACGAAACTGGACGACCTTTGGGTGGTGGCAAGATCAGTCATTTTATTTTCCATAATCAAACATCGATCGGACTGATTGGGCTTGTCGAAAAAGAATGGCTTGAAACACTACCCACAATCGATCCGAAAGAAGTCACGTTTATCGATTATGTTGAAGCTGGGAACAAATTGGCAGAAGAGTTGCGCAACGAGGGCTGTGAAATTATTATTGCTCTAACTCACATGCGAACACCAAATGATATTAATTTGGCCAAAAATTGTCCTGGCATTGATTTGATTTTGGGCGGGCATGATCATGTGTATGAGATTTTGGAAATAAATGGAATAAAAGTTATTAAATCGGGAACAGATTTTCGACAGTTTTCAAAGATTACGCTAGACAAAACTCGCGGTGATGATGGAAAGATTCAAGTTGATGTGGAACAAGTGGACGTGACTTCGACGTATGAAGAGGAGCCAGAACTAAAAGCTGCATTGGCGAAGTATTCTGGTAAGATCCCACAACAAACTCATGTAGATTCAAACTTCTAAAACATTTCCTTGCAGATGTTATTGAATCTAAAATGACCGAAGTTCTAGGGAATTTTTCGGTTGAATTGGATGGCCGTTTTTCGTCAATAAGAACGTCAGAAACAAATCTCGGCGGTTGGGTGTGTGATGTAGTTCTAGCCGCAACCGGTGCTGATATTGTTATCATAAATTCAGGAACATTCCGATCCGATCAAATCCATCCACCTGGCCCGTTCACAATGAAAGATCTTGTCAATATCGTTCCTATGAGAGATCCTTTAATTGTGGTCGAAATAACTGGCGAATGTTTATTGGCAGCACTGGAAAATGCTGTTTACATGTATCCAAAGCTGGAAGGACGATTTCCTCAGGTATGGCCTGTTTGCCTTGTACTGTGGGTAGGAAATTGTTGATGATATCAAGTGTTTTTTAGGTATCCGGTGTAACATTTGCATTTGATCCGTCAAAACCACCGGGAAACCGAATAGACCCTCAGCTGGTGCAAATAGCCGATGAATTCCTCAAATTGGACCAACTGTATAAATTATGTATTAAAAGCTATATGTATGGTGGATGTGATGGCTTTACTATGTTTAAGGATGCTAAAGTTTTGGTGAGTTTTATGGGTGGTTCTTTTTGGAAGACTTGAGTCTTATTTTTGTCTCATTGATTTATTGAAGATGGATGACGATTCATGTCCAGAACTTGGATTGGTCTTGCAGAATCATTTCAAAGCGATCAATATGCGAACGGGAAAGTGCAAAAACAACTCAAAGCACCGTCAATCGTTGGTTACCCTGTCACGGAGGCATAGTATGGTTCAAATGCTGGACAATTTGGACTTAGACGGTCCATCCCCGATAAGGAAACTATCAATTGGACACAATTCGAAGTCAATTGACCACAGTACAAGTTCATCAAAGGTAAGCATATAAGGCTTAGAAGTGAGAATGATTTTACTGACTCTTTTTTGTGAACAGACTTTACTTATTTTAACACATTCCAAAACACTTCTCTTAGCGTTACAATAAGTTTTTTTTAAGGCTTCGTAGCCGAGATATCGGTAAAAATGTTAATTATGCACAAAATTTCAAATCGTATAACTCACAATTTTCCTCGACAACAGTTATGGGTGTAGCTGTACATAAAAATAAGGGCTTACAAGTATTCTATCAGCTATTGAAAGTGCATACTTTTTTCAGCACCCGATTATAAGGTTATAATCAAAAAATAATTTCATTCGTATTCCGCCTACAGAAAATTTCCGGCGATTTCAAATCGCCAGATCTCTCAATTTTCCAACGTAGTATATCAAATGATACAAGAAAACAAAGGTCCTTTCTCATTCTATCAGTCACTGAAAACCAAATTTATCTACGAGGTCTGGTTACCGAGTTATGACCTTAGGTTATTGTTATCCCAAAGAATGAATTATTATATTCTATGGAATTAATATTCAATTAATTGTCTTTTATAATATTGAATTGAATTTTCTTTATTAAATTGAAACATAAAAACAAACGTATTTGAATCGAATTGAAAGAGGAAAAATATTTACAAATAATTTTTGAGCTCTACATAAAACATTCTAAGTTACTTTCATAAACAAAGTAGAAAACATGTTAAAGTATAAATTAACACCTAAGATAATTAACTCCAACACTTTCCCTTGTTAATTGATTTTTGACATTTTTTTAAAATAGACCCACATCATTGCACAAAACCTTGAGTCTTGGACCAGGAAGTGGTTTTGTCATGATGTCAGCAACTTGTTTTTCGGTTGATATTCGCTGAATCTCAATTTTTCCTTCAGTGACTTTTTCACGGATGAAAAAGTGTTTTGTGGCGATGTGTTTAGTTCTTCTATAGAATTCCGGATTTTGAGCTAATCGGACAGCTGCAGAATTGTCCATTTGAAGAACAGGTACTTGTTTGAGTTTCACTGTCCCTTCAAATAATCTGCGTAGCCAAATAACTTCTTTAGCTGCTTCATTCGCGGCAACGATCTCAGCTTCTGTAGTAGATGTTGCAACCATTGTTTGCCTTTGACTTAGCCAAGATATAGCTCCACCTGCGTACTTTATAACACCAGAAGTTGATCGCCCAGTCCTTTGACATCCACCAAAATCAGCATCACTATAGCATTCTAGGCCTTTTTGCTATATTGCTATAGCCTATGTCCAATGTACCAGCAATGTATCGGAAAGCTCGTTTGATCCGAGTTACATCTTCCTTGGAAGGGTTCTTTAAAGATCTTGACAAAAATCCTACGCTGTATGCTAGATCTGGTCTTGTACCTACCATTAAGTACATCAGTGCACCAACTGCTTGTCTGTAGGGAAATTTGTGGTCTTCATCGTCTTCTTTCCCTGTTTTTGAACCCTCAGAAATTTTCACCATCGGAGATGAAACAGACCTACATTCGGAAATCTGAAGCCATCGAGGATTTTTCTTGTATGCGCTTGCTGACTGACTTTTATGCTTCCTCCATTTTGTTCTATTTCCAGTCCTAAAAAGAATGTAGCTTTCTTCGATGTGATTTTAAATTCTGTTTTCAGCTCTTCTATAAATTTTTCAAACTCGTCTTGATCAGTTGAAGCATCTAACCCATCGTCTACGTATAAAACAAGGAAAAGTTTCGTTCCGTTTCTCTCCCTTATAAACAAACAGGGATCAGCGTCACTAACTCTGAATCCTAGTTTGGAAATGAAGCTACTGAAACGCTTGTTCCAACACCTTGAAGACTGTAGTTTTAGTCCATATAAACTTTTTGTTAGCCTGCAGACATTATCAGATCCATCTTTCAAATCTCCGTATAAGAAAGCTGTTGAAACGTCGAACAGTATAAGGTGCATCTCCTCACTTGCAGGAATGCTGAGAACCGATCTTATAGTCCCCAACTTTGCTACAGGGCTGAAAGTTAGACAATAATCAATACCTTCTCTTTGACTAAATCCTTTAGCCACTAGTCTTGCTTTGTACTTGTCAATGCTGCCATATAATGCCAAAAATTTGGACAGATATAAAAATTCTTCCAAACCCCATCGATTGAGTAATCAAAAAAATGGTCTGTTTGAATTCTATTCATCAAAATGGGTGACAAGTTCTTGGAGGCCTGTAGCCGAAATATTTGCAAAGATGTTCATTATTTGCAAACATTTTCCCTCAGTTTATAAGTGGTTACGAATTTTACGATATCTGTAACGGAAAAAACTCTTTTTAAATAGTTTTACTTTTTAGTTTAACTTTTGACAGATTAATTCATTGAAAAACAAAAAATCGCTTATATCGACATAAGCTACTCTGTCTTATTCCCTCATTTATTAACACAGTAGTATACTTGACCTAAATGACCCATATTAAAACTTCTCAATCAAAAATTCCAGATGCTTCGACGCGCATCATTGGATGATTTAGAACAAATAAGCTGTCAGCTTGCACCAAAAATTCAACACCGAATCATTCAAATAAAGAACCAGGAGGTATGTATTTTTCAAATTAACAAGAAGTTTAATTAATTGAACTTAAATCTTTATTTTTTTTAAACCAAGCATTACAATCAACTCCTGCTTAAAAAAGAAACAACCATCAAAAATTCCGTAATCACTGAAGTTGACGACGAATAAGAATAATAAATTAAAAATATCTAATTAAATAAATAAAGACAAAACGAACTGGCAAAGCAAAGCTTTGGAAAACTATTAACTAATTTAAACAACCGGATGTAACCGTCGAATTTAGTTGACAAATTTTAATCATAAAATTAATTTTACTTAAATTTAAACTAATAATAATTTTAGTAAAAAATTTATTAAATCCAACTCAAACAAAAAAAAAAAGCTTTAAAACACAAAATTAAAAATTTAAGTGATTTCTTCCATTTGATATTTATGTATTACGTTAAATGTTCCTGTTTTTTTTTTATTAAATAAATGAATATTATTATATGTATGTGTTTATTTTATTGCACAATTTTAAGCGGAGAAAAACAAATACAAATACTGAAGCAATAATGTTATGCATTCTTTAAGAAAAGAAATTTATTTATTAAATAAAACAGAAAACTAGACTAAACGGGAAAAATGTTATCGAAAATATTAAAAACTGAAAATGGAACGTAAAAGACTTAATGCACTTTTTTTCTTATTTCATTTTTTTTTTAATTATTGATAAGTCAAATTTAAAAATAGAATGTATTCGACTAAACAATTTTGAACAACAAACCGGAAATTATTGCATTTGAGAACATTTTGCGACGAGGATGTTTTGTTGTTTTACGTTTTGCGTATTTTCGATATAAATTTAGGTAAATAACTTCATTTATTTATTTAAGTCATTGAATCTCTTGTAAGCTGGAAATTGCTGTACCTAACGATTGGTGCTTCGTGTTTAAAAAATGAATTTATTTGTGTTCATTTATACAAAATATATATTTTTTTAAATTATTTATTAATACTAAATTCATGTAAATATGTTATAACTAAAATAAACCTTATCATTACAAAAATAAATAAATAATAAATAGCAATTAGAAAAGTATGTTTGTTTTTAACTAGCTAGTAGCTACCCTACATATTTTTACTGAAAAACACGGTTCTCACGATTTCGAAGAATTTTCACACTAAACACAAGGTTTAATTAAGAAGAACTGCATCGCTACTATTTTCCACCAAAATCAGAGAACGGAGAAATGGTTATTTATTAAAAATGTTTTTTTAAATGTCATCTTTAAAAAAATTATCTTTCTTAAACGGTTATGGAGCAGACCCACTAGAGATTTAGATTACGTGAGCAAGTATGTGCGACGGAATATTTTGATATACATAGTCGTTTAGGAATTCAGGTCGTTCAGGAATTTTGTAGAAGAACAACTATCAAGGTGGAGACTGGAGAAGCACGAATTTAAAGTAGTACGAAGCAGTTACCTTGGACAGTGCTGGCTTAAGGGTATGGTGATCCAGGCGGTCACGTGAGGCGCCGCGTCAGCCAGCATAACTTCAACATAGGCAAGAAACAAATCAACAAGTTGTTAAGTTATCAAACTCTAGCTCAAAAAATTCATATCGAAAAGTTTCATCTTGTTTTGTTATAGCAGATTATTCTTGACTGTTTCCAAATGTCATTTCGTTTTTATTTTCAACATAAGTACACTACACCTAGAAAACACAAGAGAGAATTGATGTACAGTCTTATTTAATAGAATTTGCTAAACAGATGAATAGTTATACAGTTCATAAGGATTTACTTAAGATGTATTTTGGACCATTTTTTAAATTGATAGTAAAGATTGAAAAAAGCAATATTTTTATTCTTTCAAAATGTTTTTGTGTACCTAGAAAATTTAATAAATTCTGCCTTTATTTTTTTTTGTAAGTCAATATTTAGCAGAGATATTAGGGTCCAAAATCAAAATTGTGTTTTTGCATGTAAACCCATTTTTTGATTAAAAAAAAATCGTAGCGATCTTAAACAAACAGGGAATTAATGCCAACAAAATTCTCAAATTGAATCTTAGATGTGACTCGCCTGGGGCTCCAAGATGGCTAAGGCCGGTCCTGACCTTGGGTCAGTAGTAGCAGCCGATCGACTGCAATGCAAATTGTTGTTGTTTGCCAAGGGAAATTTTGTTGTGCTGGCTACTGAGTAGTGAAAAAAACACGGCTAAAAATAAAAATAAAAAATAAAGCTAAAGTATGAATAAAGAGATACCGGCCCATAAAGTCCTTTGCGGTACTATACATGGTAGGAGACAGCGCGGTAGACCCAACCTGCGCTTTAAGGTTAGCGTAGATCAGGACGCTGAAAGCCTTGGGGTGCGAAACTGGATGGTGCGGCCAACAATCGGGATACCTACATGAAAGAACTTGCCGAAGGAAGCCCGGACCGGATCCGGATTGTGGAGCAGATAAAGGGAAAAAGCTTCAATATCATTTGATTTGATTAAAATTTGTTTTTTGGCTAAAAATGGGATCAAATTTGCATTATGATTTGCCTTTAAAAGGATTTTTCAATCAACTTATTTGCGTAGAATTAAGAAATTTCCCTCATGATATAAGAAGTTCCCCTCAACATTTTTTTTCCCACATTTTTCAAAATTTTATTCTGATTAAAATATTACAAATGCAATCACGTTTCTACTTAAAAACAAACTCTAATTAATTCTTTCTTCGATCTATTCCGTTGATATAATATTCCTCATCTGCCTTACAGCGGTTACCAGCCTAGGTTCACATCCAGCGCTCGAAGACAAGTAATTTTCCGGTGATGCTTTCAACAAATTTAATATCTGACTCAATTGCAAGGTAATCGATAGTCCCAGCTCCTCGACAACATTGCCCAAATACTCAATGTCTACTGAGAGTTGTTTGGCTGCTCCCGCCTGCAGTGTTTTGATCTGCAAGATCTGACTCTGGTACAAAACGCAGCATTGCTCGACAACTAGCGACAACAAAACATCAGCGCAAGGAATACTTTGGGAATACTTGACATTGCACATTTCCAAGCCGATCTTAAGGAGTGGCGATGGTGACAGCAAAAGTGGCTCCAAGTGCTGTGGCAATGTGAGTAAATATTGTCCAATTTGAGTTATGCATTCTTGAGGGGCAAAACTAAAGGCAGGCATATCGACTCCGACTGGATTGTTGGGATTATCGTGAGGTTGGATGTTCCGGAGTTGACGTTCGATGGGCGATAGGAGGATCGTTAGACTTATCTCGTGGGTTTCAATGAAATTGCCTTTGAGCGAATCGTAGATAGAGGGGAAGAAGCCAACAGCTGAAGGATCTGTCCGTTTTTGTTGGTAGTCTCTGATGGTAGAGAGGAGACGCTTGAGCTCGGGCCTCTCACAAATTGCGAATATAGTAAGTTCTTGAGAAGAAGCCAGATTTGTTAGCTTCTCTTCGAGACTTGCCATCTTTTCATATAGGAATTGCTCAAATTTTGTCAATCTAGTCTGAAAATCACTCAAACATTGCAAGAGGGACATACAATTCTGTAAAAGTGTCCAATTCTGTTCCGAGTGAATGCTAAGATTCAACTGCCTCTGGGTTTTGACGTAGTTTTCAAGGACTTTACTTAGAAACCCATTCAGAATTCCTATTAGTTTGCAGAGACTTAGATCTCCGGTAATAATTTCACATCGCTGGCAAGCCTCTTTTAGCCAATCGAAGATCTTTTTGTTGGAGCTATCGAGCTGATGGATGGAATCTCCAGCATTTGTCTGGCTTAATGTTACCTTTTCAATTTGATTGAAGAGGTAGTTCTCTTCGATTCGCGGATATTGCTGGATGAATTTCTTGAAATAATCAAATACTGACTCTGCCAGAGCTGTTTTTTGTTCTCTTGAGAGTAGAACTCTGTTGCTATTGAGAGTAGAATTCAGTTGATTAACAAAGCTTTTGTTTGCATTTGCAAATTTCTCCAAAACTTCCAATTTCTCATTGGAGTTTTTGAGAATCAGAAGAATTTGAGCATCTCTAGCTGGTTGTAGAGCCGGCAGAACCTCAGTGAGAATGATAAACGGTTGATCTTTGGACAACTCTCCAAAAACATGTTCACACCATTTCACTTGCTTCTGACAGTTCTCGGCAAGATATTCGTAATAGTTCAAAAGAAAATTGTTAGAATTGTCTGCCAATTCAATGGTCTCTTTCCATTGTTGTTGAAGTGAAGTTTTTTGAACAGCTCTGTAGTATTGCTTGAGCTGAGGTAAACGGGATATTCCCTCAAAGATCTGAACGTACTTCTGAGAGTTTTGCAGGTCCGACATGGAAAATGCTTGCACAACACTTGGACTTGCGAGGGCTTCAAGTCGGTTTTTGAAATCTTCTACTTGACTGACACGTTCTGCATGACCTGTCAGTTTCTCCTGGGCCACAAGAGATTTTTGCAAGGAAACTAGTTTCTCACAGACGGCCATTAGATCGTTTCTCTCGAAGCTATCCTCTAACTCAGCAATAAGATTACCCCAACCATCGGATTCTTGGAGACTTTCTTTGACAAGTTGCAACTTTGTTTGGAGTCGATTAAGTTTCTCCAACGACTCCATACAATCGCCAGTTTCTTCTTGTACAGCTTGAACTTCGGAACGCACTTGGCCCATTCGCTGCTGCAGTGATTCAACTTCGGAGTGTAGATTCTTGACATCTTTTATTATTCGAGGAAGATTGCCAATTAATTGCTGACTTGTATCTTCGACGGCAAAATTTACTTGCTGTACATAGAGTTGGAGTTTTGAGACGAATGTTGAGATGAAAAGATTTTTGTCATTGCTTTCGGATTTACGGAAATTCGTATTAATCCAGTCGGTGGCATTGAAATTAGTTTCGGAAAGAGATGATATATCCATTTTTGGTTTGTTTGGACTTCGTTTCGAGGCGTTTTTAGAAAATATTGCAGAAGAATATTAAAAATCAAGAATTTTTTTCAAAATATGAAAAATATTTACGATAAATTTCTAGTTGACGTCAACTTGACAGAGAAATGAATGACGTTGAAGTTTCCTAAAGAACGCATTCAAAGAATCATGTGCGAAAATTCATTCGATGACTGTAGCCAACAAGAAATAAATGCGTGTGTTTGGAAAAATTGATGCATTTTGAACAACTGCTGCCATATTTTAGTCTGCTCCGCAGCTAGTCTAATTTTAACACATTTTATTTAATTCGAAGTGTCAAAATTTAACCAAACGTCAAGTTTTAACCACTTTTTAATTGAATTCACACACGGCCTTACTTACCACTTACCCTTAGCTATCACACAGATTTTCTCCCACTGAATTTTGTCATTTAACGACCGGCATATGTGGTTTGAGAAGCTCAGTTTTAATGACATTTCATTGTTTACAACAATTTTTCTAGGTAATCGTTGGTGATCCAATCCAAACCAAGCTATTTTCATTCGTGTTTTCAATTTTGCAATAGTTTTTTCCAAAAGTTTAATCAAAATAATACCAAAATGTCTGAAGCATGGGATATGGAAATAAAGGCAATAAAAAACAAACGCAACACGTACCGCGAGAAGCTAGAAAAACGCAAAAAAGAACGACACGACATCTTGTCGTCCACCGCCACTTTGTTATCGTCACCAAACAGTGGATCTAGCACGAAAAATGATCTCAATGAAGACTCTCAAACCCCAATAAAGACCGAAACAGGTAAACAAGAAAAACTTTACCTAACTTTTTAAATTTCATTAAATACCATCCGAATACCTAGAATCCGACACAGAAATCGAAAAGACTATCCTGCAGATGTTATCATCAAGCTCATTGGTGCTTCCAATCATATCGACTCAGCTTATTGAGAAGCTTGAACGAAATCTTGAAAAGTCAGCTTCAAAGGAATTGGTTAACTACATTTTGAATAAACTATCCAATCAAGGTGCAATAAGGTAAGACTTTGAATTGAGAATTCAGTACGATGTTAGAAAAACATTCCCCCTTTCATAGTATCAAAAGTGTAACTATTGGCAAAGAAGTCGGCTGCGAAGTAATTTCAGTCCAACGAACTGCTGTGCTGAATCTCTTCAAGGAGTTCGTTTCCGAGTCATATGGAGTTAAAGATGAGTACAAACGCAAATGTAAGTTTGTTCATTCCATGAAGCGTTCCTTTAATGTAAATTCTTGATTTCTAGACGAAAATGACGACGATGATGATGATAGCAACTCTCGCAAAGCAATCAAAATCGACAACGACCGAAAAACTAACAAAGACAGCAGCAGCAATGACGCTTCTGACGATATCATGTCCCTTTTGTCGATGCCTTCGACACGAGAGAAACAAAGCAAACAAGTTGGCGAAGAGATTCTTGAGCTCCTTACAAAGCCAACAGCCAAGGAGCGGTCTCTGGCTGAAAAATTCAAATCGCACGGAGGTGCTCAGGTCATGGAGTTCTGTCCCTATGGCACGAAAATTGAATGCCTGAAAGCCCAACAAGCAACAGCTGAGATGGCTGCCAAGAAACGCCGTGAAATCGAACAAAACGCCGCCAATGACAAGGCCGAGGACTCGAATGCCGAGACTAATTCGAGTGGTACACCGGACGAATCTTCGACACCCAACTCTGAAGAATGCAAGAAGGAGGAACCACTCAATTCCAGTAGTGGCGCCGATTTGTTGGCTTCGCCGCCGACAAACATCGAAGAGATCATAATCGAGAATTCGGATAAATGCACCAAACTGCATTTTAAGAAGATTATACAGTCACACACAGACGAATCATTGGGCGATTGTAGTTTCCTGAATACTTGCTTCCACATGGCCACATGCAAGTATGTCCACTATGAGGTCGACGCCCATCCAAATATAAACAATAACAAACATGAAGACGTCAAGACGAATCTCTGCATCAAGAGGAACACTGATCCGAGCGTGACTCTCTATCCTCCACAATGGATTCAATGTGACTTGAGGTTTGGAGGGTTTTGTCGGCCAAAGAGTTTACTTTAATGATTGTTTTCTGCTTTCAAGGTACTTGGATATGACAGTTCTGGGAAAGTTTGCAGTTGTAATGGCTGATCCGCCGTGGGATATTCATATGGAATTGCCTTACGGTTGGTTAATCAGTTCAATAGGAATTTATACGAATTGGTTTGTTTTTGTGATCTTAGGAACCATGTCCGATGATGAAATGAGACAATTGGGAGTTCCAGCTTTGCAGGACGATGGTTTAATATTCCTTTGGGTGACTGGTAGAGCAATGGAGCTGGGCAGAGAGTGTCTAAAACTCTGGGGGTAAGTCTACCCCATTAAATAAATTTTATAAACGATTCGATCTCCTTACCAGCTACGAACGTGTCGACGAATTGATTTGGGTTAAAACAAACCAACTGCAACGCATCATTCGAACCGGTCGGACTGGACATTGGCTCAATCATGGCAAAGAACATTGTCTGGTCGGAATGAAAGGCAATCCGACCAATTTGAATCGTGGTCTCGACTGTGATGTTATCGTGGCTGAAGTTCGAGCCACAAGTCATAAACCAGACGAGATTTATGGAATTATTGAGCGTCTTAGTCCGGGAACTAGAAAAATCGAACTATTCGGTCGGCCGCATAATGTGCAACCAAATTGGATAACTTTGGGCAATCAGCTGGATGGTATTCGTTTGGTCGATCCGGAGTTGATTACGCAATTTCAAAAACGTTATCCTGATGGCAATTGCATGGCACCAGCGCAGGGCGCTAAGAAGTAAGGAGGAGCATATGGTAGAGTCGGTAATGTCTGCATTTATTTAGAAACAATAATAAAGTATTTGGTTATGTAGATCCTTTTGTTTTGTTTGAAAATCTGCTTTGTATTGGAATTTTTATTGCTAGTAATAGGAATAGGGTTTAGACAAGGAGATGCGTTGTCATGTGATTTCTTCAACATAGTCCTGGAGCAGATAGTGCTTAAGGCTGGTGTGAGCACGAAAAACATTATCTTCAACAAGTCCACCCAGCTCTTAGGCTATGCGGACGAAATAGACATCATCGGTCGATCCAAGAGAGCTGTGCTTGAGGCCTTCACAGCGATTGAAAAACAGGCGAACTCGTTGGTCTTGAAGTGAATGAGGACAGAACAAAGTACATGCTATCAAAACACAAAGCAACATCTGTCCACCGCCCAGGACAAAACGTCACTGTTGGTAGTTAAGGAGTCCACCTACCTTGGAACAAACATCAATCCCAAAAACGATACCTTAGTGGAGATCCGAAGAATTTACCTAGCGAACCGCTGCTGCTTCGGTTTAGTCAAACAACTGGGTTCAAAACTCCTCACTCGAAAGACAAAGTGTCTGCTATTCAAAACTTTGATTTTACCAGTTTTACTCTACGGCGCCGAGTGCTGGACGATAAGTAAAAAAGGGGAATTGATACTGGGCACTTTCGAAAGAAAAATTCTTCGACGGATTTTCGGTCCCGTATGCGACGATGGCGAATGGAGAAGAAGGTTCAACCGAGAACTGTATGAGCTGTACCAAGATGTGGATGTAGTCCAGAAGGCCAAGAAAAGACGACTACATTGGCTCGGCCACATCGAGCGAATGGACGGCAACGCTCCAGCCAAGAATGTCTTCTCATCCCAATCCCCAGGTTCGAGACGACAAGGAAGACCGAACCTACGGTACAAGGACCAAGTGACTGCGGATGCCAGAGCGCTTGGTTTCGGCGACTGAAGAGTGCATGCGAGGGACCTTTCACGATGGGCTGCAGTATCTCAGGCTGAGATCCTTCATGGATTGTGAGCCGGATAAGTAAGTAATAGAAATAGGCTTTTATAATGCAAGTGTCAAGTGCAGTCTTCCGGGTTACTGGAGCACTAAATCCTGTGACTTTTTACATTATTACACGAGGATGGATGACAGGATTGTCAGGGAACAACGCGAACCAAGCCAAAACAAATAGAAATGAGATATTACGACAAATTTTATTTGCTATTCTTTACCAAATGGTTTCTCTAAGAGATTAACCGTTATTGCTATTTAAACAATTTAAATGCTAATTTAGTTTATTATTTTTAGTTGTTTCAGAACTGTCCCTGCAGACTAATGAATATATACGCCAACGATTTAAATTATTTGATTATAACGAAGCATTACTCGGCTCTTATTTAATTCAAGTCAAGAGTTAATATTCTAAAAATTGTAAAAGTACAAATGAAATGCAGTGTCCATACAGCGGGTTAGGTAGGGGGATGACCAAATGAAAAACATAAAAACAAAAAATTATACAGAAACGAACCTCAATTTTATTTCACAATAAATGCAAACAAAACTTTACGTCTTTGTTAATCTTAAGCGTCTTTTTTGTTTTACGAAAGTTAAAGAACAAAAATAAATAAATTACTAAGCAACAAGAGTAATGAACTTAAAACAAAAGAAGAAGAAGAAAAGGGAGGAAGTAGAAGAGTAAGAGGTAGAAAATCAGTACTCAATATCGTGGGGCGTAGAGTGTTGAAATAAAGTTAATAACCGGATATCATTTCTTCTTCTTGTTCTTTCCTGAGGCTGGAGACTCCGATACTCCAGTGATGGTTGAGAGTTCTTTCTTGAGGCCGAGCAGAACTTCAACTTCTGGCTTCCATACGGAGGCGTCTGAGGAGCTTTTCAATTGCCGAACTTTTTCACCCTGAAAAGAAATGTACACCATCAAGAGTCTGCAAGAATTTCAAGCAATTTAAATTTATCACTCTTACCTGCTTTGCGATCTTATCCTCGAGTTCTTTAATCTTGCTTTCATCATTTGCAGCAGACAGAGTTGCTTCTGCAACAACTGGGATAGCAGGTGCTTGAGCCTGAGCTGCAGCAAGTTGTTTCTTAAGATCCAATAAAACATTAACTTCCGGCTGCCAAACCGATTTGTCGGCTTTGCTCTGCTTAAGAGCACGAACCTTATCACCCTGTGCAGCGACAGCTTTCTCCAAGTCAGTCAAACTCAAAGAACCGCTTGCCGGGGCAACAGGAGACGAAGCTGGAGCAGCCTGAGCAGCAGCAAGTTGTTTCTTCAAATCCAACAAGATGTTCACTTCTGGCTGGACAACGGATTTGTCAGCTTTGCTTTGTTTTAAGGCACGAACCTTATCTCCTTGGGCGGCAATAGCTTTCTCAAGATCAGCTACTGACACTGAACCGGCAACGGAACTCGTTGCTGGTGCTGGGGTAGCTTGAGCAGCTTCCAATTTCTTCTTCAAATCCAACAGAATATTCACTTCGGGCTGCCACACAGATTTGTCGGCTTTGCTTTGTTTCAGTGCTCGCACTTTGTCGCCCTGTTCGGCGATAGCCTTTTCCAATTCAGCCACAGATTGAGCACCGCCAGAAGTAGAGCTAATAACCTGTGGACCGGCGTATTTCTGTTTCAGCTCATCAATACGAGACTGCTCGATCTTTGCGAACAGAGGTGAGGGTTTGCCGATTCTATGGCCAGTTTTGAGTGGAATTGTGGCAAACGGCTTATCGGGTGTGATCAAAGGACTCTTAATGTTCAGCTGTTCAAACAAGGTTCGCGCTGTTGATGGCATGAAGGGGAATAGCAGACTTGCCAACAAGCAAGAAATTTGACAAGCTACACCAATGATTGTGGCGGCTCGAGCCTTTTCGTCATCTGTTCCCTTCAGCAATACCCAAGGCTGTTGGCTCTGCATGTAGCCGTTGCCATGCCTTGATATCGACAGGATATGCCGCACACCATCCCTTAGACGAGCCTTCTC
Source organism: Sphaerophoria taeniata (assembly GCA_943590905.1). Lineage (NCBI taxonomy): Eukaryota > Metazoa > Arthropoda > Insecta > Diptera > Syrphidae > Sphaerophoria > Sphaerophoria taeniata. The sequence goes on along the minus strand of OX016540.1, from coordinate 36,198,295 downwards.
CATAGACTGAATATAGCCCTTGATTTCGCGATTCACCAAGGCCAGCAGAACCAGTTCGTCATTAGTCAGCCTCATATTTGGAATGGTGGAATCGTAATTCTTTTCCAAAAACACCAATGCTCGATTGACAAAATTGCCCAAATTATTCAGCAGCTCAGAGTTGTTCCTGGCTGCCAAATCGTTCCAGCTAAAGCTTGAATCTTGTCCCTCTGGTCGTGCAGAGGCCAAATAGAAACGCCATACGTCGGCTGGAATGCCGGTTTCCTGAGCATCATTGCCGAAGACCCCAATGCCTCGACTCTTGCTGAATTTGCCATCTTCGTAATTCAAGTATTCGGTTGCCATGACGTGCGAGACCAGAGTGTGTCCCTTGTTGGTGGCCAACAGTGACGATGGGAACATTACCGAATGGAATGGCACATTGTCCTTGGCCATAAATTGGAATAGTTCGACGTTCACATCAGCAGCCGGCTGCCACCATTCGGTGTAGTGGTCCTTGCTGTAACGCTTTGTGATGGACACATAGCCGTAGGGAGCATCGAACCAGACATAGAAGACCTTTGATTCAAAGCCCTTCAATGGAACGGGAATACCCCATTTCAGATCGCGGGTGATGCAACGTGGTTTTAGGCCCTCTCGCAGCCATGATCGAGTTATGACCCGAGCATTATTCGTCCAGCCACTCTCGGACTTTTCAAACCATTCTTTGAGCTTGGGTTCGATCTTGGGCAAATCGAGGAATAACTGCTCGGAACTACGGATCACTGGCGCTGTATTACAGGTCTTACAGCGTGGACGAATGAGTTCGATGGCATTGACTAGTTTACCACATTTGTCACATTGATCGCCTCGGGCGTCTTCGTATCCACAGCCGGGATGAGGACAGGTTCCTTCGACAAACCTATTCAAACACGAGCAGAGTTAAATAAATAAAAATAAAGCAGACGATGCGTTTACTAACCGATCAGCTAAAAACCGATCACACTTCTGACACAGAAGCTGTTCCACGCTCTCCGTGACAATAAAACCAGCCTTGTAAATGTATTGAAAAGCTTGTTGAACAATTCTTAAAAAAAAAAAAACAAATTCGTGAAATCTTTCACAGATCTTCAATTTCAAATTAAACTCACTCAGTTTGTTCCGTCATAGTGGTCCGTCCGAAGTAATCAAATCCAATGCCGAACCAGCGGTAGATTGAGTTATGCAACTCAAAGTACTTATCGCAGATTTCCTTCGGAGTTAAGCCCTCGGCCATTGCCTTATTCTCAGTCGCTGTACCGTATTCATCGGTACCGGAAATATACAGAGTATTGTAGCCGCAAGTGCGAGCATATCGCGCAAAAATATCCGCCGATAGAACACAACCTATGATGTTGCCCAAATGCGGAACATTGTTCACATAAGGCAGAGCCGATGTAATAAGAACGTTTCGTTCACCCTTCTTGGGCAGCACGGTACGAGGTTCCGTACGTGGTTCGACTGTATTATGCCTGAAAGCAGCTTTTGCTGCTTTTTTCTCCTCATCAGTGATAGTTTCAGCAATATTTGCGCCGGTTTCAGCGAGCAATTTGGACGAATCATCACCGGGAGTGGATAAAACCACATGATGGAGGCCTCCGAATCTATTCGAATGTTGCAGTGAGTTGAAACTCAACTCCTTGAGAGGTTGTTCGTCGAGAGCAGTCTTGATTTCAGGGAGGGCAGCAATTTTTCGGTACCAGCCAAGCAAGTTCTCAATATTCTGAGCGCCCTTGAGAGTTCCATCAGGTGCGAGAAGACACCAAACGCACAAATCCGCACAGGTTATCTTGTCACCGGCTAGAAATGGTGATACTTTCAACCTTTCGTCTAGTTTCTTTACCAGAGCGTTGAGGACTGGAAGTGCGTTAGGATCAGCTCGATGGCCAACGCCCATGTTATGCGCCAGAGCCGGAGCTAGTTGCGTGACTGTCCATTCCGACCACTTTAAAATACGATTATTATTTAAATAAACTGTCTCATGAAATGTAACGAGCGGCTTACCTCATCCCTTAATTTGCCTTCGTTGGGGAAGAGCACTTTAGCCGCTGCACTCGTTGAAAATAATTGAAGGCCGCAATCAAGTTCAAGGATTGGCAGTTGTTTGAGTCCCTTTATAGCTGGATCTAGACGAGTAAGAGTAGGGGTTGAGAAAAAACTATTAAAATCCATTTTGAGACTCATTTTCTATGCAAAAGGGCCAAGTTACCATTTAGGTTAATTTTTTTCACGGAGGCGTTTTTCTTCGCGAACTTCGTTAGCACTAGAAGATTTAATCCAAAAGGATTACCTTCGTTTGTATAGATAATCATTGTTTGGTCGTTTTTTTTTAACTTCTAAACCTGATTTTGCACTTTATTAACGTGGCAAAAATTTGTTAGGAAACACGCGATTTATGCTTGCTTCACGGTTTTAAGAAGAATTTTTTTATTTGTGAAATTCGAAGGGTTTTTTATCAATGGCATGGTGACAGATGACAGTAGTTGACAGCACATCATTGTATTTCTGTTACCTAGTACCCGCGAAATGAAAATCGATCCTAGTGCCATCTTGAGATCTGGCGCAAGAGCTATTTTTTTACATAGTTTGATATTGGGAAAAAAATAGCTTTTGCGCCAGATCTCAAGATGGCACCACAATCGATTGTCATCTCGCGGGTACTAGCTAGATAGAAATACAATGCAGCACATGCGCATACGCATACAGCGCATAAAGTGCTGCCCAACTTATTTTATTTAGATCGTAATTACGATATTTAAGAAAAATTGATAAAACTATTTGAAGAGATCAAATTGATATCCAAAAGTAATTTACAATTAACATTTCTTTTTCTTTGTAATAAATATATGGAGGCATGCATTTTAATGATATCAATTCGATCATAACACCACGTTGTTTTGCCTCTCTGTAATTCCACTCTAAAATAAAATTTGCAAATAAACCTTCAAATAAATACCGGCCATGGCCAATGGTTTTGGCACCACTTTTAGTAAGATAATGTCGTTTTCCATTGGTCTTTTTTGACGTTTATTTTTCTACCTCCAATGGAACGGGTTATGATGCATGTGTCATTCTTCCCGTCTGTCAAAGTCAGTCAATGGAATGGTTTCAGAAGACTTCTCGACTCTTCCGAATGCTTCTGGACGACCAATGGAAAACAACATAAGTCACTTTTCACTTGTCTGTTTTTTTTATTTACGTTTACAAACCAAAGCAAAACCATAACCAACATCCGGAAATTGTTAAATAATTTTCTTTTCTTGACTTAAAAAACCAAGTGCTTTACTGTAATTCAAGTTCAAAATGGGAGAACGCAAAGGCCAAAACAAATACTATCCCCCAGACTATGATCCGAAGAAGGGTGGCCTCAATAAATTCCTTGGAACTCACGCTCTGCGTGAGCGAGCCAGGAAACTCCATGCAGGCATCCTGATAATTCGTTTTGAAATGCCCTACAACATCTGGTGTGAAGGATGTAACAATCACATTGGAATGGGTGTCCGTTACAACGCGGAGAAGAAAAAAATTGGAATGTACTACACCACTCCGGTGTACCAGTTCCGGATGAAATGTCACTTGTGTGATAATCATTTCGAAATCAAAACAGATCCTGGGAACCTCGACTATGTCATATTATCTGGGGCTAGAAGACAAGAAAACCGATGGGACCCCTTACAGAATGAACAAGTTGTTCCCGAGACGAAGGAGGTCCAAATGCGTCTGTTCGATGATCCTATGTATAAGTTGGAGCATTTGGCAAAAGATATCAAAGCTGGTGAAGATGCAAAACCGATGTTAGTGAAGCTCTACGAGAGAAACGAAAACGTTTGGGATGATTGTTACGAAGCGAATTCGAAACTACGCGCTGACTTTCGAGTAAGTATGCTATATTTTGTTAAGGGACAACGAATAATCTATATCAATCATTACAGAAACAAAAAAATGAGCTCAAGCTTCAAAAAGAAGTAGACGATAAACTTTTGCAAAAGAGCTGCTTAGAGATTACGCTCCTACCTGAAAATGAACAAGATCGCCAAATGGCAGCTTTGATGAAATTGCAGTCGAAACCGGCTAGAGAACGCGAAGAAGAAAAAAGACTGGATATTCTGATGAAACCTGCGTTGCCTGGTTCCACTCAAACTACTTTTGGTGGATTGAAAAGACAAAAACTTATTAATTCAAGGCTAACATTAAGAGACTTGGGAATCAAGAAGAAAAGAGAAGATGAATTAGCAAAACAAACGGAGACTGAGGTTGCATCTGTTTCGAAATCATCGTCCAACGGGTCATTGTCTCCATATAAAAGCCATGAAAATGAAACTGAAAAAGGGAGTCTGGGCCTTGTTTGCGATTACTCAAGCTCTAGTAGTGAATAACTGCAATTAAATGGGATGAACTTAGTTTTAAGAATTTTGTTATGAAACAAAGAAATATTATATAGACAAACCGTATTGTAAATTTAAATGCTAGTCTTTCAGTTAAATGGATTTGAAATAAAAATGTAGAAGTCAGAATATTTAGAAAATCACAAATTTTGCTCCTTTAAAATACACGGATCATAACCCATGGAACTCCGCTGACTGTGATGTCAAGTAATCAATACATTCCGCGGATTTCCTTGTGCCGCTACAGGAAAACGGATGGAACTAGATGATCCATTTTGACTCCTCTTTTCTCTACCATTAGGATGGTAGATGAAAATGTTGTTTGATAAAAACATGTGGTCCAGATGATTTTCGGATAGTCCGGAGATAATCCACATTATTGACTTTTTCGTTTGTTAGCAAAAACTTCAAATTTTCATCATTGATGAAATACTGGAATGGAACCTCAAGATTGTTTGCCCGATCCTGAAAAAGAGAGATCCTCTAAAAGGCGCCAACTACAGAGGAATCAGCCTACTTACCATCGCCTACAAGATCCTCTCTCCCTTAATATGTGAACGTCTGAAGCCTTTTGTCAACAATCTGATTGGTACTTATCAATGTGGCTTCAGGCCAGGAAAGTCAACCATCGACCAAATTTTCACTTTGCGGCAGATCCTGGAAATAACCTATGAACTCCAAATTGATACCCACCACCTTTTCAACGATTTTAAGCCCGCGTATGACAGCATCTACTGAGACGAACTGTATAAAGCTGTCTAGTTTTGGCATCCCTGCCAAGCTCGTTCGCTTGTGCAAAATGATGATGGAGAACTCATGTTGGCAACGAGCTTACGGAATCTTTCGATGTCAAAAAAGGATTCAGACAAGGCCATGCACTGTCGTGCGATTTCTTTAACATCGTTCTTGAGAAGATAGTACAAAACTCCACCGTCAACACCAGAGGCACTATCTTTCCAAAATCTGTTCAACTTCTCGCATACGCCGATAATATTGATATAATGGCAATGGGAAGAACACAGGGTGATTTTAATGGCGCCTTTGTACCCTCAAGTATAGAGAATCGTTCTTTAGCCGTACTACGCGAATGTGGAACTCCCTTCCAAACTTTGTCTTTCCAAATCATTGCAATGTCCAGGAATTTAACACCAATGTACACCGGCACCTCCTTTCCAACCCCTTGTGCGCTAATTATTATTAAAAAAAAAATTGAGACAGAAGCGGCAAAAATGGATTTAGCGGTAAATGAGAGAAAAACTAAGTACCTACATAATATGCTGTCTCGAGAAAGGTCACCCAACACCGACGGCTCGGACAGAACGTCACAATAGACGCATATAACTTCAAGGTAGTAGTGGAGTTTGTTTACCTAGGCTCCGCTATTAACAAGGGCAATAACACCAGCGAGCGCCGACATCAGACGAAGAATAACTCTTGCTAATCGCTGTTTCTTTTGGCTAAAAAAGCAATTGAGTGGAGCAACTAAGGTAAAACAGTACAACACCCTCATCATCCCAGTCCTGCTGTATGGTGCACAAAATCTGATGAACGTGCCTTAGGCTGTTTCGAGAAGAAAGTTCTTAGGGTCATCTTTGGCCCCGTGTGCATTGATGGGGAATGGCGAAGAAGACACAACAGGGGACTTTACGGGTTGTACAACGATATGGACCTAGCCAGAAGGGTCAAGGTCCAGAGACTCGGATGGCTCGGTCATTTAAATCGGATGGACACCAATGCTCCGGCCCGGAAAGCCTTCGACACTATTCCCGTGGGACGTAGAAGGAGAGGAATACCGCGACTCAGGTGGCGCTCACACGTGGAAGGGGACCCAGTGCCGTAGCAACCCTGTTTTGCGTGGGGGGGGGGGCAAACATATTTTTAACGATAACCTTTTTTTTAGAAATCAAATCATGCGTTAGAAACACAACATTTATGTCAACAAAAAGATACAAGTGAGTAAGAGTGACTATCTATTGTTAATCTCCAGATGACCTTTCAAAACACCTATAGTTTGGTTTTTTTTCGATTTTTTGTATCGTAATGAGCCCGAACGCTAAATGAAAAATTCACTCAAACATAACGATTTGTCTTAATTGTTTAAATTAACGACTAACAATAAAAAATCAAAAGATTCATTAGTTTTATTAAACACATACCTATTAAATATCTAATAAATAAAATATTTTTTTATTCTAAAAGTAAAAGGAAATAGAGGTAAAAAGAAATTTACACTAAAGAAATAAAATTCTTATATACAGAAAGTTCAAAATAATACGAACAATAACATACATTTATGTATGTCGTGTTGAGTGAATACATAAGAAATCCATAGTTATTTGGTATACCAATTTCATATATTAACTGCATGGTTCTCCGCGGAAGTGGCGCCATCTATATTATTGCATTCACTAATAAAGTATCTATCGTTAAAATCTTATAGGATTGTAGCGTCACCAATTCAACGGATTGCGGGCATAAACACAATATGTCAATCCATGCAGAAAATATTCGTATTAATTGTTATAAATTATAATGTAATAATACTGTGCAGTAAGCTTTTTTGGTTTTCCAGCAGTGTCTGTATAGTTGCATATTTTGGTAAAAAGAACTTCAAAAGAGAATGACCGAAAATATAGGTACTTATCAATTCGGTTGCACTTGTAAAAGCGGTTTACCAAACAATACAAAATTTAAGATCACATAACAATTTTGAAAAATATGAATTTGAGACAAAAAGTCTTTTTTTTTTTAAATGTGCACGACTGGGTCGTACGAACTTGCTCCTGTTTTCGAAATTATAACTCATAGAAAACATAAAAAAAATTCATAAATGAAATTTTAAATTGAAATATTCACTTCAAAAATATATTCAATCTGAAAAAAATTAATGTCATATGATTTCTTAAGAAATTGTTGATTTTTCAAAACAAAATTTCAAAAATCCAAAAGGAGCGGTTTTTTTTTAATTATTTTTTATATATGAAATTTCTCGAAAATGTCTTAAAATTAATTTGGGTATGCAGTATTCAAGAATATGTAACTATACATTTTATAAGTAAGTTAATATTGATCCGTTTTTGAGATACAGAATTTTGAAAAAAAAGTTAAAAATATTTTTTAAAAATACAAACAAAAATTTTTCGAAAACAAAATATTATTTGAGCAATATATACGTACTTTCAGAAAAAAAATACGCTGATCGGACTTTCATTTTTGGAGAAAATCTTATAACAAAAGAACGGTTCTATGAAAGGTTCCGTTTTGGAGCAATACAATAACTTTTTTTTTTATAGAATACATCAATGCTTTGAACAAAAATTTTCTGGGAAGTTAAAAAAAATCGTAAGAGCCGTTTTCGAGAAAATCAACGCTTTTTGTTTTTGGCCAAAAATATTGTATGGTGGCTACCCTAAATTTTTGTCTTAAAAAAAATCAAAAAAACTAGACATGCGTTTTTGCCCAAACCTCTAATTTTCAAGTTTGAAGTCAATCGGACCAGTGGTTAAGGCGCTGTATGTGCGTTTACAGACAGACAGACAGACGGACGGAATCGCCGGACCCACTTTTTTCACTTCTCTATCATCGTAATGTCATATCTCATCATCATCATCATCTCAATTTTTATTTTTTACGAATTCAATACATAGGTACTTGCCATATATTCTATATGTCGCAAGTAAAAATACGTTCTGAAAACGGAGATTTTGCTTCAAGCCGCCCAAAACGACATCGACGACAGTCGAAAATGCTCAACGCTTCGAGTGTATACTCTACACTTGGAAATTGATCTGAACCAGAAGTCATCCTTAAATCAGCGTATTTTGAAACAATCGTTTAACCGTTTCCTTAAAGATGATAATATTCTCATGGCCATCGAAACAGGAGACGAAATGGATCTTGAAAAATTGCACAAGTGCCAAGTAAAACCGAACTCGAGATCGGTAAGGAATATATATAAATAAAATTCAAGCCGACCAGAAAAAGCTAAACATTTTAAAGCAAGACAAGGAAAAGAACATAAAAAAATAAAAACCGACATTTTAGCAGAATTTTATAAAGTGCGACAAGGCATGGAAAACGTTTACAATCTTATCGCACCCATAGAAATGTTTCCATCTGGAACAGCGGTATGTGAACCGTCGTTTTCAATATTACCGCAAGTCATGCGGCCCCAGCGCATTGATATGTCTACTAACAGATTAAACAATTTATCTTTTCTCGCTGTCGAGAAAAAAATCGCAAAGTCCAATTATTAAAAAAAAAAAAAAAAAATTTAAAATGATATTCATTAAACTGTTTTTGTTTTATTTTCTAGTATTGATTTTATATGCAACAGAAATAGTAGAAATGCGTGGGGGGGCAAAGCCCCCCCTAGCCCCTGGGTTGCTACGGGGCTGAGAGGGCCTCAATCAACTTGGAGTGCAAAACTGGAGACAGCTAGCTAGGGACCGAGCTGGCTGTTGATTGAGGCCCAAGTTCACACCGGACTGTAGCGCCACCTTAAGTAAGTAAGCTTTGATGAAATAAAATAGAAAAAAAAGACAAATATATGGGTGCAAACACGCACTCTTCTATATTTCTGTAATTGGTTCCATTCATTGCGAATTATTAACATTTACAGAAAAAAAATATATGATAATATTATTTGCGCTCAAGTGTGCTACCTCTATTAATAATCCCATTAAAGCGTTTCCGTTTCCTTTTTCGGAGTCATAACCCCCAAACCTGTTAAGTTTGACAAATATACTGACTATAATAATTTTCGTACAAAGAAGTGAAAGTGATTTAAAAAGAAACAATTAAATGTAGGTACATACGTACTTATAAAAAGTAAACAAAAAAAAATTACATAATTGTCTATGAGATTGGTGCATTGTCTACTTACCAACGTTACCATTTGAAGGCATACATGCGACTACAGCTATCACGTTCATAATGTACGTGCGTATATTTTCTATTCGATGTGAATGTCTTGCAAATACCTTTTTCAACTTAATAAAAAAGACTTTTTTAATTGAAACTTAAGAAATAAACATAAATTACTTAACAGTAAACCAATTGGTGAATGTGTCTTGTTTTTGAATTGAATTATGACTTGAATATGATTATTCAAATTCGATACCTACCTTTAACAATTAGGATTTGAACCCTCACGTTTTAAACAAGAAAATGGGAGTGGAAAGCCTTTTAAGAAAGTTAACTCATCGATTGGAAATAGTTACATAAGCTCGGAGAGCTAAATATTATATTTTTCATGCCAAAAAAAAGTGTAATTTTAAGGATTTCTTTTTGTATGCACTACAACGACCTTTATATGAATACATATTGTTCAAATTTTAGGGTCAAAATGCAAACAATTGAGATCTACCAAAGTATTTCTATTTTCAGGTTTTTTGTCCAGCTCTTTCGTTTGCAAACAACTAAGGTTCGGACATATATTTCGTGCCTCAACAGCTTACATATTTAAACTTTTATTATTTATTTACTAATTCTGTAGCATATAAAAGAAGAAAAACAACCAACAATCAGATTGATTACCTGCAATCGAGAGTATTTCATGCGTGATGTTTGCTTTTCAAATCGAAATATATGAATAAAAGCAGATCACTAGGCCTATATCAAAGAAAATAAGAATCACAACCTAATTGTTTTCTTCCATTTTCAGATCGCATAAAGAGTGCAAGAAAATACCGGCAAAAATAAATGATGTTTCATGATGCTGAAATTCTTAATGATGCACTTTTTAACATGGTAACAGGTTTCCAATGCATGTGCGGTCATACACAGCTATACCATCGCCCAAAAACCAAGCTTATGATGAATAATTACTTAAAATATCTTTAATTGAATCTCAATAGACCTCCAATGAAATCTTTTGAGTCTAACGTCACACCTTAGATTGTAAAAGATAAAATATATTCCCTCGTCTGTCTAATGTTTACGGATGAGTGCTTCTTTTCTATTGTTGATGCCAACAATTTATTACCTTGCTCATAGTAGAAAACGAAATTCCAAAGTACAAGCTACATTGCACAAAAATAGCGCAAAATAAAATAACACACAAAAGTTTGGTTTTGCACTTTAATAGTCACACACCATTCAATGCTCATGATCCCCAAAGCAGTACACCACAAGCTAAAAAAAAAATGAAGCTACCAATGTCAAACCATCTCTAACGATAGGCTTCCATTACAAAAACAAACACCTATCTAGCTCGCGCTCTCTTCTTTCTGATAGTCTTGTTGTGAGCTTCTCATTCAAAAGACTGCAGTAACAGAAGACCACAAAACTCAAAACCGGCCTAAAGAAACAAAATTTTCTTTCTTATTTCCTACACGAGAATGTATCAGAGTATAAGTGTTGAAGCCGCAATTGTATCTGGTATTTGATATATCTTTCTTGTGGCAAAAAGCAGGGTCTGTTGAAAGAAATCCAATTGCCAAGCGTCAGTTCTTTACGATCCATCGTACAGTGTTGAGGCCTTATTTTGGATCTATCTTCTGCAGGTCTGTGCTACGGTTTGAAACGTCGTCGTATCATTTCGATTTATATTGTTGTTTCTGTTTCGGTCTAGAAAATAAATGGTTTTATGCCTAACTTTCTGATGAAATTCGGTGTGAAAGATTCGATATCATTATTTATTAAACAGTGAGTTTGAGGTTACATCAATACAAATTAATGTATTTGGCACCTTGTGAAGGGAGTGTGAATTAGCTATTCGATAGATTGTTTTATTTTCTTTTCGGTGAAAACAATTTGCCTACTTACCCAGTGAATGTGAATCGGGCCACATAACCACATTTTTCATATCTTTATTTTGTTGTTCCTTCTGTGTTGCGTCCGCCTTACTTTTCATTGCTCGCGAGAGGTGCAAATCTACACGAAGGCACTGCCGAGTCGGGCCGCCGTGGATGGTGGATACAAGAATTCCAAAAAAAAAAAAAAAGAAGATTGTAAAGTGAACCTCGTCATCACTGAGTGATCCAAGAAAGTTGAAAGCAAAAAAAAGAGATAAGAAGTATCTCGCTAGTTCAAGTGAAGCTGAATACTGCGCATTCCGGATGTCGTTTACGTTATGAATTGAATCGCGTGAATCAAAACTTCGTAGTCCGACGACGTCGTCGTCGTGTCGTCGTTGATCTTTGCTGGTTTTTCGCAATCAACTTTACGTGTGTGAAAACTGTGTACGTCTTAAATCATATACAAAGTGCTTAAAAGGAATGTGTGCTTCGCGAACCCCTTTTCTTAATCGCCTGTGTCCAGGTGCACTTTTCTATAACTGAAGACGACTTTACAGGTAACCTATCTTTCTGGAAGTGAACACACTACCTCGCGTGTTAAAAAAATGCATTCCACACCTGGAAAAAGGTGACTTCGGATCTTGACGATGATAATAATTAGTGCTGGACGCCAGTAACGATCTTAAAACAAAATCAATTTTTTAAAATTAATTTCTCCTCGTAACCTGCTCGAATTATATTTATTTGGAATAGCAGTTTAATTTATTGATGGTATGATTTTTTATCTTTAATCTTTATTGTACCTTTCAGCTCTCTAGAGTCTCAAAGTCATAAATTTCTTCGCAAACTTCAAATGAAAACAACTTGATAGTCAGGTTCATCGGAATGAAGTTCCCTTTTAAATTGAAAATGTGCTGCTTCAGAGATCTTTCATCGTGAAAGTGAAAGCAACAGCAAAAGTCAGAGGGATACGCAATTGTTTTCTTTTTTTTTCGAAATTGATTTTGAATCTTTTATTACTTTCGTCATTTCTTTATTAATTGCAAAAAGATCTTAAATCGAACATGAATTAAAAATATCGAAAACATTTTATGTCGGAATATTTATCTGATAATATCTATAAGGTTCTCTTAAATGACGATGAACGGTTAAAGTTCAACGAAATAGAAAGTTTTATTTTTTGTCTGTAGCAAGGTACACGACAGAGATTAAAAGAAAAAGAAAGACGAAACAGACAGAGTGAAATAAAAAGAGCAGACAAAAGTTATGAAGACAGATAAACACTTTTACATACGAAAAAAAACTGCAACTTTTTTTTATTTTCCTTCCGTTACAGTTTGTAATTTTTAGAAACATTTTTTTATTGGTCTGGTTTTGGGTAAATAACCATACGAGTTGTTGTTCAGAATTAGTTGGTTACTTAATATAATCAAGGTTTTAACAGTTAAAGCAGTAGAAAGGCAAATCACTCTTTATATCTTGATTTCACGATGTTATGTAAAACTACACAAGGTTGTTTTCATTTGCAGAAGTGAGGGTGTTTAATTTTTTGTGGCGATACAAATTGACTTGATGTTATTTTTTGAAATGGTTAATGACACGGATGGGTGCGAAGCAGAGTTACTTTCAATTTCTTAAATCCTTTTGGTATATAGTCATTGAACATTAAGATGATGCAAAATAATGTGAAAACATTGGTATTCGTCATGTCGTTCGTGGTTCTGTTTATCTGTGTACATTGCTCCTGTCCGAGCAAAAACAGAGCGATGTTATATCTTTTGTTAGTGAAATTCCCACTAAGAATAAGAAGTAACCTCTATATGAGAGTTAGTTGAGAGCAGCTTAACCATTTGATATATTTTTTAAAGTCTGAAGTCATCGAGTGTTTTCCCGAAAATCTTCTGAAAGATTGATGTTTTCTGTAATTCTTCTATGAGATGATCGACAACCCCAAGCAGCACAACTGCTTCTTCATGTTTCGATGCTAGAGGTCTGAAACTTGATATACGGACCCGATTGTTGATTTGTGTGAAACTTATTTGTTTATGAAAAATTTTACGACTGTACTTTCAATGATTGTATGGGACAAATCTTCTTCCACACTTCATGCTGTGGCAAAAGTCTTAAAAGATCTCAACATACATAAATCCGCTGGTCCGGATGGCTATTATTCTGGAGGTGTTCTTCCACGCTGCAAAACCCTTGCGTAAGCTTTTCCATCTATCCTTTACTTCTGGGCTCGTTCCGAGCAGTTGGAAAACAGCATTTGTCCCTCCAATTATCGTCCGATTGCACGCTGACAAACTATCAGCTTAAGAAATATCTCGAAGACCGAAAGCTTCTGAATGAACGGCAGTACGGTTTTCGCAGCAACAGGTCCACTCTGGTGATCTGATGGTTTATCTCACCGAACAGTTGAACAAGTCTTTACATCGTTTTGGAGATAGTAAGATTTTTGCACTTGATATTTCAAAAGCATTTGGCATCTTGCTCTTTGTCTTTTATCGAAAATGCATGCTTTCGGTATTCTTCGTTGAATTAGAAACTTTCTTTCGAACCGTTCAATACAAGTTGTACTGGACGGATTCAAGTCCGAAACCATAGAGGAGGTATTGCCTAGATTCGCAACTCGTTTTCTTTTTTTTTAAATCACCGTCCAAAAAATTTGTGTGAGTCTCTCAATTTGCTCTCTTTTCTTGTGTCCCTGAATCTGTGTGAGTCCATATCAATGCAAATGTATTTGTTCGGCTTCCCATTTGAAATGCATTGAGGAACCTACACTTTCGCATTGATATGGACATTTTACATTTTATCAAATTTAATTTTTAGGTCGAAAGAGAGCAAAATGCCTTGAATTGCGACTCTAGGTATACCTCCTCTGTGTCTGAAACCCACAACGTAAATGCTGGTGTGCCCCAGGGCTCCGTTTTGGCTCCGCCCCTCTTTCTGATTTTTATAACTTTTTATAACTTGCCTGGTGTGGTAGGTTAGGTTAGGTTAGGTTACAGTGGCTGCGGATTCAGAATCCACACACTTAGGCCAAAAAGAAAGGCCCATTGTGATACCATGAATCTAGAGAATTACTTCTTACTAGTCGAACCATTTTGAGCTTTTTATAAAGCGAAGAAGATATTTGATATCCTTATTAGCTAGTTCACTGGGGTTATCATAAAAGTACTCTCCCAGATGAAGTTTGCGTCTTAGTGAAAGAGCAGGGCAAGTGCAGAGAAGGTGAGAGATTGTTTCCTCTTCTTCCTCATCCATACAGCTCCTGCAGAAGTCATTTGAGGCTACACCAAGTCGTATTGCGTGTCTGCCTATAAGACAGTGTCCCGTAAGGACACCTATCAGGGAGCTAATATGAAGTCTGCTTTGAGATAACAAGTCTTTAGAGCGCTTTAAGTCCAGTGAAGGCCATATGAGTTTCGTAGCTGCGCACGTTGGTAAATTGTGCCACCTATAGTTTGTTCTCGTTAAAGCTGCTTCTTTTAGCAAAAGTTTACATGTAGCTATCGGTATACCTATCTTCTCCCTTTCAGGTGAAATAGGTATGACGGTTCCATTTTTAGCGAGTTCATCGGCTCTACAATTTCCTTCGATGTCTCTGTGACCCGGCACCCAACAGAGGTGAATGTTAAATTGCTGCGCCATCTCCATCAGAGACGATCGGCAATCGAGGGCCGTTTGAGATTTGGTTGAGACACCATCGAGAGATTTAATAGCAGCCTGACTGTCAGAGAAGATGCGAATATCAGAAGTTGATATCACGTTTTCTCTTAGCCAGGAGAGAACCTCTTTGATCGCTAAGATTTCCGCTTGGAAGACGCTACAATGATTGGGAAGGCGGAATGAGATGCTTAGATTAAGCTTTTCTGAGTACACACCACTACCAACTCCATCACTTGTCTTGGATCCATCTGTATAAAAATGAATGCCTTTGTCATCCAGAAGTTTTTTGTCTTCCCATTCTTCTCTGGATGGAATGGATATCTGGAAGTTTTTACCAAATTGTGGTTTTGGAATGGTGTAGTCTATGTACTTTGGTATAGAACCGAAAGAGTTCAAAATGATGGAGTGTCCCACATTATTGTTGGTCCATTGAGATGAGGCGTTGAGTCTTATAGCTGTACTCGCTGCCACTTGTTTGCTAAAAATGTCGAGGGGTGCCAGATGGAGGAGAATGTCTAACGCTGCTGAGGGTGTGGTTCTCAAAGCCCCGCTTATGCAGAGACAAGCAGTGCGTTGGACTCTGCTGAGTTTGTCGCAGTAAGTGACTTTCTCCAGTGCAGTCCACCATACTGCAACCCCGTACATGAGAATTGGTCGAATGACCGATGTGTATAGCCAATAGGTTATGCGAGGCTAAAAACCCCATTTGCTTCTTATGGCTTTCTTGCAAGAGAAAAGAGCTACTGTGGCTTTCTTAACTCTTTCCTGAATATTAGGTTTCCAACTTAATTTTTTGTCTAATATCAGACCGAGATATTTGGCTTCATTGGTAAAAATTAGTGGCACACCTTTTATTGAAGGGGGTACAATTACTGGGATCTTGTATTTCCGTGTAAAAAGGATAAGGACCGTTTTTTGAGGATTAATACTAAATCCACAGCGATCAGCCCATCTAGTGAGCATATTAAGTGCGTTTTGGAGGAGGTCTCTAAGTGTATTAGGATGTTTTCCTGTGACGGCGATAGCAACATCATCGGCATACGCAATCACTTTGTAGCCTTCCCTCTCGAGGGATATTAGCAGTTCGTTAACTACTATGTTCCACAGGAGAGGGGACAGAACACCACCTTGCGGAGTGCCTCTACTGACAGACCGTTTCGTACAAAAATCCCCCATCTCAGAGTTGATGATCCTGCTTTTAAGCATTAGATTGATCAGCTCACAGAGTGAGTATTCGACGTTTAGGGTCGTCATAGCAGAAGTGATAGCAGATGTGTCAACGTTGTTGAAAGCACCTTCAATATCCAGGAAGGCAACCATAGTATACTCCTTTTCTTACCAGAGTATGCAAGGCTGTTTCTACCGATTTCCCTTTGCAGTAAGCATGCTGAGACATCGATAGTCCCTTATCAATGCTATTACGTATATGGATATCAATCAATCGTTCCAGCGTTTTGAGAATGAAAGATGATAGACTAATAGGTCTTAGATCTTTAGGGTTGACATGCGAGCATTTGCCCGCCTTGGGAATGAATACTACTTTTACCTCTCTCCATCGCTGAGGTATATAGGCCAGATCTAGACAACTTTTGAACATCATCTCAATGATGGGCACAGTTATGTCGATGGTGTGTTGTAGCTCAGCTGGTATGATTTGATCTGGACCTGGAGATTTATAAGGTTTGAAGCTATTCAGAGCCCATGTCAATTTTTCTTTTGTGACAAGACCTTGAGGAAAAGTTAAGTTAATACCCGATCTAGGACGGTTTATTGTATTAACGGATTTGGAGCTATCTGGGAAGTGGGTATCTAATAGCAGGTTTAGCGTTTCTTCGCAAGAGTTAGTCCATGTACGATCTGAGTTTTTGAGACAACTAGGCATGGTTGGATTTGTCGAGATAATCTTCCTTAGCCGCGATGCCTCCGAGGACTCTTCTATTGAGCTACAGAAGGATCTCCATGAGGATCTTTTGGCTATTCTCAATTCTTGTTTATACTTTTTGAGGGATTCCTTATAGGACTCCCAATCTTGGAGGTGTCTAGACTTTTTTGCACGGTTAAAAAGCCTTCTACAACCTTTCCTGAGTATTTCTAGTTCAGCAGCCCACCAATGTGGTTTTCTCTTTCCTCGCACTTTAGTGAGGGGACAGGCAGTTTCCATAGCTTTATTGAGGGCTGCTGTAAGCTCATCAACTTTTTTATCGAGTTCAAGAGCGCATAAGGGAGGATCATTAAGTTCTGGTTTAATCAGACTTTTCAGAGTTGTCCTATATTTTGGCCAATCTGTTTTCCTATAGTTCCGGAAAGGGATCGGTTTTGGGGACTCTTCACTAAGAGTGAATTGGATGTACCTATGATCGGAGAACGAGTGCTCCTTTGATACTCTCCAATTCAATACTTTATTCGAGAGATGCAACGAGACAAGAGTGATATCTAAAACTTCTTGTCGATTTTTAGTAACAAAGGTTGGTTCATTACCAACGTTACTTACTACCAGATTAGTTGTTAAGATGTAATCAAAAAGAGACTCACCTCTGTCATTTATATCGGTACTACCCCACGTAGTATGGTGCGCATTGGCGTCACAACCGATAATTATGCTGGTTTTGAGTCTTGTTGATTCAGCGACCGTCTTCTCCAGAGTGGTAGCAGGCAGTGGGCCCTGGTGGTCGTGGCCCAAATACGCTGATACCAGCCAGTAGGTATGGTTGTCTATTACCATACTGGCTGTGGTGACGTCTTTATCACTGAAATTAGGGAGTAAAAATACATTTAGACTACGTTTTACTAGTATGCAGGACCTTGGGTTACCTTTTCCCGTTACATATAAGACGCAGTAGCCAGGAGTTTTCAATCCTCGAACCAAGGATTTCACAATCCAGGGCTCTTGGATGAAAACGACATCTTCCCCAGTTTTTGACAGGCGGAGAAGAAGGGAGGCCGAAGCCTTAATAGAGTGTTGTAGATTAATCTGTGCTATTTGCAGCATTTTGGCTACAAGATCGGACGAAGAGGAACCTAGCAGTTCATCTTCTTCCTCACTGGAGAAAACTTTTGACGTTTTCGGAAGAAGACTGTGCCGCGACAGAAGAGGGCCCTGGTACAACATCATCCCCATCCAAGGATGGGAAAGTGATGATAGCACTGGGACCCCCCACGCGTCTGGCGACACAGCTTCTGAGTGTAGGGAAGAAGATTGCGCCGCGACAGAAGAGGGCCCAGGTACACCATCATTCTCATCCATGGATGGAAAGGTGATAGTAGCACCAAGATCCCCTACGTCTTGCGACACAGCTTCTAAAGTGGGTTGTGGAGGCTCGCATAAAGCGTCTACCTCATCTTTTTTGTATGTTCGGAGTGTAATGCACAAAGCCGATGGAGGAGGGGATAGGGATCGGGAAGGGGAGGGGCGAGCGACCTTTGGTTTCAGGCCTCTTCTGGAGAAATAATTCCCGAGAATCATTGACCTTACTCAGCTTCTACAACTCGACAAGTTCGACGCTCAGGTAGAAGTAACTTCTGTTTCTGACTTCCGGTGGTAACTTCTATTCTGAATTGTTTTGCTTTTCATATTCGCTCCATCATCTTCGGATGTGAAACTGCAACGGCAAAATATGATAAGCTCATTAAACTCTGACTTAAACAGCATTGTACAATGGGGAATTAAAAACCGCGTAGAGTTTAATGCTTCGAAAAATCAATTCTGTCTTGAATCGTCGAAGCGAGATATACCCCCATTGCCAATGTCCATGAGTGGCACTTGCCACTTGCCAATGATGCACTCGGTATGTGCATCACTGTACAAGAAATTCTTCTCCCCGTCTGATTTGGCTACTATCCTATATCCGTCCAAAGCTTGAGTACAACTCTCATCTCTGGGCTGGTGCTCCAGCTACATACTTAAGCCTCTTGGATGGTATTAAAAAAAAGCCCTACGAATGATCGGTGATAGAGACATCACTGCGCCATTCCGTTCGTTAGATCAACGTCGTAACGTTTCATGTCTCTCCCTATTCTATCGTTACTTCTACGGTAAGTGCTCTAGAGAAATAGCCAGTTGAATTCCTCCCCTCAAACAATTCGCCCGTAAAACTCGCTCTTCTAGGAATGCCCATCAGTTAATCCTCGAGCCCAACTTCGGACGTACTCTCAAGCATAGAGAATAAATTTTTAGTCGTACTACGCAAATGTGGAACTCTCTTCCACACTCTGTCTTTCCTAATCTTTACAATGTTCAAGAATTCAAGACCAATGTACACTGACACCTCCTTTTCAACCCCTTCACTTCTTCCTAATAAACAGTTTTGAACTGTTTCGTTCACCAGAATGTCAAAAATCGAAACATTCCAAACGCCATCTTTACACCTATCTGAAAGCAATTTTTTTTACATTGAGTTGCTATGGTGAAAAACTATTTCCTCCAAAAGGTTTTGACATTTGATAAACGAAAAACACAACGAAAAACTCAAGTGTCGAATTGCTGAAACCTTATCTTCAGAAATTTCCTAACTAAAATTCCTAACTTATTTTTACTTAGCTTTCGGTTGTTGTTGTTTGACATGTAATTCCTATTGCTGAGCTGAGCTAAGTTCCCAATAAAACACGGCTATAGTTAAATGTTCACTTCCGGAAAACAAATTAACAAAACATACAAATATTGCCATGCTAATTTTGCCAAGACGAAACCATTGTAAACATGTATACATACGGTTCATATTGTAGTCCAAGCTTTTCGTCCTAACTTCACAAACTCATTAATAAAAGTATATTAAAGAAGGAATGCAAAGTAAAATTACATTTTTCAACAATGTCCCTTTAGGGTTTGAACTGTGTAATCTGATGATATTGCGAGCGATACGGTAACTTCTTTGCGACATTTTTACAACAAAATATTTTCGTTGAGATTTTTTTTACCTTCCAAATTAAAAACATTCCAGCGTTTTTATTTTTGGGTTTGGTTTGCCAGATTGTTTTAAGCAGAGTTGGATACAAATTGATATCCCAAGAAAGATGACAAAAACATTTCGGCTCGTATAAAATCGAACCCAAAAAGAGTAATTCGATTGTTTTTTTCAAAAGTAATTCCGACATTGATAGTCAATTTTCAAAAAATCTGAATAGTCTTATATTCTATCACGCCTCCATATCTGCCCATCAGTTCTCCCCGGGCCCAACTTGGACTCGTATACTGTCAAGTACAGAGATTCATTCTAACCGTGTACCTTACTCGGTCTTTCCAGTTCTTGCATTTTCAAGAATTAAAAACAAATATTAACTGAAAACTCCTCTTCAAACCTCTCCGTCTTTCATATTTTTCCTAAATCTCGCACAGTACAGTGCGGCATCAAAAGTGTATCATAAACCTCATGAGTGCGAAAAGAAAAAAAAAACAGCTATTTTAAAAATACCCATTTGAATTAATATTTCAAACAATAGTGTTTATTTCGACATCAGTTCGGCAAACAGTTAAACATTTTAACCCTTTATATTATATGCGCCTCTTCATGATTCAGAAAGTTGAAACAAAAGAGCTGAGTTAAGAACGTTCATTTATATTTTTTATAGAGTCGATGAATTTTTCACTGCACACACCTCCGAAAATATATTATTACCTATATTTGCTTGCAAAAAAAATGCAAAAACTAAGAGCGTAGGTAGGTATATTGTTTAAATTTATTTTAATTGTATTAATTTTGAGGGAAAGTTCAACCTTGTGTGAAATTATTTGAATCACACGACCTTAATCAATTTGAACGCGAGAAAAATGTTTTTGTACTCATTATAAAATATTTAAGATGCTTTTAAACGTGTCATCATTCGTGTATCGTGTTCATTTGATTTGAATAATTTCATTTGAACAAGAATATAAACTCAAATTCGTATTGGAAAGAAAGTTCAATTTAAACATTCGAACGCACAAGGTGTTGCCCACTCAGGTGTGACCAAAAATCTTTTGAAGTTGAGCTTTAATTTATTGCGGTGTGCAGATGAAACCAAAAATAGATCGAAGAAAGCTAAAGTTTGTTTAATTTATGTCAAGTTTATCGTCGAAATAGAATTTGGAGACACATTCTTACCTTTTTGAAATTTTATATCAAAATATTTGTTCATGATAAATTCTAATATTTCTGATGAACTCTTTATTTTTTTTTCAGAAAAAATGGGATTATTTTCAATAAACCGACAACAAACCACTGGTGTAAATTGAGAACGACAAACGATTTTTGTAAAACTTAGTATATTTAAAAGTCATATCCCCTCCCCCTCTGGCCAAAATATGTTTAAAAACTAACATTAGAATTATACTGGATATTACAAACTTAAAAGACAAAATTACAAACATGTTAACGATCAAAGGAATTTGGATAAAAATAGCAGTCTGCATCTGCTGCCTGTTGGTTTTTTGTGGTAAGTTCTACTTTTTTGTTTTCAAAAGCACTTGCTTTAAAGAGAATTCCGAATTTCTCCTTTTACTTTGAATAATTTTTAACACGTTACCATCCTCAATGGTTTCATCTGCTAAAAATGCAAGACAAGCGCAAAGTAATGAACTAAAAGACTTTGCTCCTCGAATTCAGGTTGTCGTCTTATGCGTGTGCAATCATGTGTGCATACAAATTTTGTAAAGAAAATATGTCTGTAGACTGCGAACTTTGTCAATTGTTTTAAGCTAGAAATTCTCCTTCAATGGGTCTCGGGCTCGGGTCTCATGCTCATCTCTATTCAAAGATCAAGTCCAGCCAGTTCAAAAGCTTGTATGTGTACGTGTTTGAGTTACACAAGGTGGATGAAGATGTTAAGCATGTTGAGCTTACCAAAATATTGCGTTGTGGAAAATGCAAATGAAGAGACATTTTTTGGATGTTCTTTCATTCGATGGTTCAATGGTTTAAAAGAATTTATTCTTTGATTTCTTAAATTCAAACAAGAAGTTTATTTTTTTTTTTAGAAACGCCATACATTGGCAGTGAATTTGTTGAACAGCGACTTTCTCAAACACAAGAAAGTGTACTGATAAGAAGCAATAAAAATAAAGACTGATTCTTCGAAAGTGTCAACTTAAATTAGGTTAAATATATCATCCAAGCGGATCAAATTCCAATTATTTTTCGACGATAATGATTATTACCTCTTGCTTTCCTCTAGGCATGAAAAAGTAGGTATGTGGCTGTGGTTAAACCTAGATGGCACCAAACTAGAGAAATGCAATTGTATCGCATGTCAGAAAGACAAGCAAAAAATTATTGATATGCTTCGAGGGTTAGGCTTTACTTCTATCCTACAACCACTTTGGGTCTGCTTTAAACAAACCGATATATATCTTTTCCTCTAGATTCATTCATGGTTTGTTGGTTTAAAGTGTGCAATTTTTGTGAAACTTATTTATTTGTTAATTTATTAATGAATTTTACAGTAGCTCACAGACAAACATTGCCAATTTCAAGTTTAGTTTGTTGGTAAATTCAGGGGTTAAAAGTTTGGAATAAGTATAACAAAAATAAATAAAACATTCTCCTCATAATTGCTGAAGCGTTTCTTATTCTGATGAGGAATCGTTAGCTTTTGAAATAAACGAATTTGAATATTATAATGCTTGTAGCATATCGCTATGAGGTGTCATAATTTAAAAATCTTAGTCGGACGTATCATGGCAAAAGTTAGGTACTAATTTTTTTCATTTTTCGATCGGAAATAAAATTCATCTGTTAAGCAGTCATGACGAAAAGAAGAAACCCCAGAAAATTGAGTGACTGACGATAAGCTACTCAACTGCAAAAAATATTCCATCTCTAAACACTTTCAGTTATCGTCTCTAAACAAATAAAAATCTTTGCATAAATGGCACAAGAAAAAATCTTCAAAACTTGAGGTTAAACTTGCCCTTTTAAAAAGGAAACCAAGAGAAATTGATTCACGATTATGCATATCCCTATAATCATTACTCAAATGCAAATCACGACTTTTGCATTTTGTCTCATTAAATTCGTTAAACAATTTAGCAGCTAGCAAAACAATGTTGCTCATGAAACATATTTCAAATCGAAAGTGTTGATAGCCGTGAAATTGTAGAAAATACTTCCCTCGACACTGATTGCTTCGGACCAAATGTAAACCCACTCAAGCTGCAAGAGTGTTTTTACTTCTTCAATTAAAGTCCATTTAATCAAGGTACCTACCTACCAAGAATCATTGAAGAAATGTATGGCCCTCGTTCCATGCCTAAGACCAACTTAAATTCCATTTTAAAAGATATACAAGTCCAAAGCGAGAAAA
This sequence comes from Sphaerophoria taeniata, assembly GCA_943590905.1. Classification (NCBI taxonomy): domain Eukaryota; kingdom Metazoa; phylum Arthropoda; class Insecta; order Diptera; family Syrphidae; genus Sphaerophoria; species Sphaerophoria taeniata. The sequence goes on along the minus strand of OX016540.1, from coordinate 36,175,209 downwards.
TAATGATATTACCCGAGAATGCTTTTATAACAACATGCAAACGTTTCGCCTGCCATGTCTGCATGAAAATAAGCCTGTCGTGGTGGTGCGCTTGCCTTGCTGCAATCGCACACATGCGCTTGTGCACCATCTTCTCTCAAAAGCTATCGCTAGCCAAGCCAGACGTCCACCAGAGCGAATGACCTTAATCAAGGTCTGATCTAATATCAGAAGAACAGCACAAAAAACACTAAAAGAAAGAAATCTCCAAAGAGCAACAAAAAATAAAAGGAGTTATATCACGGGCGGACCAATGTCGATGGACGAACGAATGCACCTAACAGCAAAAGCCAGCCGACCACAATGAAGAACTCGCTGATCCGATTAGATGGATTAGTCCTATAAAGCGAGTTCTTGGTGGTTGTATTGCAAGCTGCATGGTGCTGACTGGAACGTATAATATCGATGCAGTATCATTGGTGGTGCTGCTGTGTTAGGACATTAGCCACCATATTGAATGTCATCTCGTGTCGCGTTTGGACATTTTAAATAATTACACACATTCGGTTATAAATTGAAACAATGACGATGTTCTTATGTTTTTCGTGTACGGCGTTCTTGTGCTCACGTTGTCTCTATAGTCTAGAATATATGCCGTTGAATAATTGACGTCATTAAAGTCGTTGATCACTCGGAATGATTGTAGGTAAATGAACTCCGACGACTTTGTTTTTTCTCATATAAAAAGAAAAGACAAACTGTTATGAGCTGTATGCCAGTTTTGTATCTGTTTTTTGTACTTGTTGTAGGACATGATTAGAACCTCCTATTTTGGTGGTTTCAAGTTAATTCCCACAACGGATAACCGTGATACTGGGTTTTAACATTTTACTTCGAAGAGGGTTAGAATGCACCACGCACATGATGAAAACCCATAAAACACCAATCGTATTTGTTGGGTCATATCTAGACATCCCTTATAACAGGCTGGTTTTCCTTTTTACTCCGCAAACCTGCTTTTCTTATACCTACTTTTTGGTTATCCTCAACGCCAAATCACAACAGTATAAATTCCCGTTTTGCAAGACTCTAAACAGAAAATTAGGTCTAACCGAACGCTAAGTGTGTCAATACACAGAAACGAAATGGTCATAATATTTTATTTTCAATACGAAATCAAAATATCATAAACCAGCTAATTCACATACCATATTAAGAACTGCTTCATGTTTCGCAAGCTGTTGCGATGGTGTTGGTGGCAGTGTTACTTTTCCCGATCCCGAATGAATCTCGAGTTCTCTCTTCTCGAATATAGTGTCATGCTGTTGGTTTAGTTTCCGTAAGAATCTTTTTTAACGGAATTCAATTTCAGGTTTTTCCAGATATCAACAAGTAGTATGTGTTTATAAAGTCCAAGAAGCTAGAAGTCATCGCGTATGTGCGATGTGTTCTAGGCAATTATTTTGGCTCAAAGTGATGCAAACATAAACACAAACGAGATACATCTTTAAGGTGCCTCAACCTCTGTGTTACGATGACTTTACGAGGATTCCAAATGTTCTGCATCTATATAGGTTCTACACCTTGCAAAACTGGTTACCTAATGGTTAGAAGTTAACTAATAGTGACCAGTCGTCTTCTTCCAGAAAGCCATTACTTTTCGTTTTGCTGAAATATGCGTATTTCTGGGTAGGAATATTAATTTGTTTTGGTTGATGTTTTTAGGACACGATAGTCAGCTGTTAATGATGATGCTGATGGTAGAACCTGGAAAGAGTATGAAAAGACATTTACCTAGTGTCCTAGATAGAAAATTGAAAGGAACCGTTTGGAATGAGGAATGCACTAAATTTAGTTGACATACTTTATGACGGGACTGAAAATAAAATTGATGATTTTATCTCAAAGAAATATTTGACTTGACTTCTTTATAGCACATACCGTTGTTTTTCTGATGCATTACAGTCGGAAATAGTCTTATATTTGACTTTTAAAACGGTGCACCGCGGTGGTTGAAATGTTGGCTTTTTTTCCATTTTTATGTTGAAAAATATAAAAGAAATAATTCAAAGTTAAGCTCACTTAAAGGTCAAACAACATGAATATGGATATTTAAATTACTATGCTAAGGAAACAGGAAAATCTATAGAGGTTATTATTGAAATTGGAACTTCAATCAAACAATAATAATCAAAGAAGCCTATTTGCATTTCAATAATCAAAAGTAAAAAAACGATTGACAAGCTATTTAGATTTTCTTGCTCAAATTTCATAAGCACACGAGATGACAAATCATAAGCGATTAATAGCTTGATTTTAGGTCATGGATTTTTGTAAAAACTTTAGCTTCTTAGGCAGTGTCTTTTGCCTGGCTTGTTATGATGAACATAATTAATTGAGTATTTAAAACTGTATAGAGTTTAATTATTGGAAAATATTGGCATTATGACAGTTTGTAATAATTATGACCTTGCTTTAAAGGTATTATAAAAGCATGCTAACACGAAGATGTTCGAGTTTTTCATGGTATTATGCCTTAAGTGATTCGGCGCAAAGAATGTCAATGGCAATTGCCTGATTTTAATCTTGAAGCCTAGTACGTATGCAGATCGAGCGAGAAACATTTTATTTCTCATACAAAATTTTTCTTTGGAAAAATTCAAAATCAAAAGAAAAAAAAATAAAGGATGTTCCAATAAAAGCGCACTTTTTAAAATTGGAATAATTTCTTTGTCATGCAAGTGGCAATTCTGAAATTTGGCAGATGTCACCTCTGTTTGTCCCGATTACTAAAAATGGAACACTTTTTGAAAGAACAACATGTTATGATGGTAAAAACTCATTACAAAAATGGGGAAAGTTACGCTTCGCAAACTTCATCAAATTTTCAGTCGAGAGAGTGTACCTAATATGTCAACCATTCGAATAGTGGTCAAAAAATTTGAAGAAACTGGGTCAATTATGGATGATAAGAATCCTTTGCGTCAACGTACTAGTGGGTCTCTTGAAAACATTTCTGTTGTAAACGAGAGTGTTGTCGAGAACCCGAAAACATCAATTCGACAGTGAGTGTGAACGGCATTCGTTACAGGAATGTGATAACGGACTTCTTGTGGCCTCAACTGGACGGCATGAATCTGGACAACATGTGGTTTAAGCATAATGGAGCAACTTGCCATACTGCGCATGAAAAAATCGACTTATTGCAGCAACGATTTTCAGAACACATTATTTCACGAAATTCTGATGTGAACCAAGATCGTGCGATTTAACGCCGTGCGATTTTTTTCTTTGGGGTTTTGTGAAATCTCGGGTTTATTCGAATAAACCCGAAGCAATTCCTGAGCTCAAATCGGAAATTGAACGTGTTGTCGATGAGATACAGCCACATCTCTCTGAAAAAGTCATTGAAAATTTCATGAAGAGAGTAATGGGCTGTCATCGAAGCCGGGGGGGGGGGGGGGTCATTTCCCGGATATTTTATTCCATACTTAATCGGAATATGTCTTCTTTACAATACATAAAAATATCACACCTCTGTCATAAAATACTTGGTTTTATTTGCAAATTAAAAAGTGCACTCTTATTGGGACACCCTATACTATTCAGTTCGCAACGAAAATATTTGCAAATTAGTAGAAGAGCGACTTGCGTGCACACTGCACAGGCATTTCAGGGACAATGAGATCCACCCCCAACTGCGGGACTGTAAGTTATTCTTAATTTAAAACCCCTAGATCTCTTTGTTCAAGAATCTGCAGCTAAAAGTGCCGTGAGACTTAGTCAGACTAAAGTCTGGAAAAACAGTTTTATAAGACATGCTCAGATCCTTTATAAAGCTATGGGTCATAGTACTACGACAGACTATAAGCAGAGAAGAATGGATAGATAACATACCATTCTCCAGTGAGTCGTCAAAAGCTATCTAAACTGATGGCTCTAAGATGGTTTCAGTTTTCAGTTTTCAAAATGTCTTTATTTTTTAGATATGTATTTGGTTTTACAATAGTTTACCCGCAAAGCAAAGTGTTTATCTGCAGGCAGTTAAATACAGTAATGTTATAAGTGTTTATAAGTGTAGGTGCTTTCTTAAGTTAACCGACTCGTTAAGGCTTCCCCTTCCAGATTACAGTAGTGTCTTCCATGCGAAGGTCCTGTCAGTGACAATAGCTGCTAAGTAGGTACTAATGATGGCAATACCACGGGCTGATATCACCTTTTACATTGATAGCCAAATGGCAATAAAAGCGATTACTGCAACTGAGGTACAATCAAAGCTTGTGTCATGCTGCCGCGAAGAGCTTAAGGTTCTTGGCGCATTAGACTCTGCTGGGTCCCAGGCAACAGTGGTATACCAGGCAACGAGAAAGCCGATGAATTAACAAGATTAGGATCAACGCTTGACGTAAGCCAAGCTCTGCTAGTCAGCACCCCAACCTACAGGAAATCTCAAATAGAATAACTTTTAAGTTTTAAGGCCGATGAAAGGTGGAACCTTCTTGAACATTTTTCTTGCGGCACTGCAATTGCAATTACATAAGAGATCACTTCGATCTATTGTAAGCATAATCACCGGACATAATCTGTTAGGATATCAAAAAAAAAAAAAGATAAGAATTAGTTCAGATGATTTATGCAGAGGACGCGGCGAAGAGGAGGTGCATGAAGACACTTCACACTTTCTATGTAACTGCCCCGCACTTTCCAACCAAAGGAAGTTATCGTCAATTATTTTTTCGGGGACTTAGAAGAACAGTCTAGTACTCCAGTTACTAAAATTTTGAACTTCATCAATGATCAATGCCTCCAAATGGCTTGATTAACTGAACACATAGGTTTTTATTACCTTGAGAAGCAATATTCACCGGTATCACAATGGATCTGTATTGATTTAAGTGTGACAGTAATAACATCAACTCTCAGCCCCTCAACCTAACCTCACCTAGTAGAAGAGATGCTATGGAATGTTGGTAACAAATCGCATAGCAGTATGGAGGCTGTCAATTCTTATTAACGACAAATAGACATTTTTCTTGATTTCTCCAACTTCAAAATTTTGCGTGGGATTAAGAATTAATTTGAAGATATTAAAATTGTAGAGATAAAATTTGTTTTTTCCCGATCTGCGTACCTACTAGGCTAAAGCTGTCAAATTTAACGCTAAATTCGAAACTAAAATAAATTGCACGAGTGGGTCGCATGCGTGCTTAATGTTTATATTTCTCAAGTAATACATAGCTAAAATATAGAACAGGCTGATAGAATACTTGTAAGCCCTTATTTTGATGTACAGTTGTATAACTGTTGTTGAGGAAAATTGTGAATTATACCGATTAAAAATTAGGGTAAAAATTTGCGAATAATTAACATTTTAGACTTAATGTTCCAAAATTTGTTGATGCAATTAAATAGTAAATTAATTAATAATAATTGATGAAGATGCCGGAAAACAACCGGAGAAACGTTGGGAAAATTATGAATTAATTTATTATTTAATTGCATCAACAAATTTTGGAACATTAAGCCCAATAATCATCTTAACAATTGACAAAAATACATGTTCAAACTTTAAAATTCATTTAACATTTTAACCAATATTTCGCCTACCAGGCCTACAAAAAACTTGCGTTGAAATGCAAAATTTCGTTGAAAACAAGTTTAAAAAAAAAAATCTCGTTTTTCCAGAATTTTATGCAAAAATTGATTTTAGGTGTTAAAATTCTTCTGGAGTTTTCCATCGGTGTAACAAGTTAAAATTGAAAAAAAAACCTCAAACCAAACGAAAATAAAATAACGGCCTTGTCCATGTCCATACTTCACTTTATGCCTTCTATTTACAAAGTTTTGTACTCAAACGTGTTAACACGAAAAATCTGGGTTATTCCAACATCTTATAACGTTGGAAACCATTTGCATCAATAAATATTAACAGGTGTTAGTTTACTTAACCTTAAATCAAAGATCAAAGATCTCAAATGTTTATGTTCATTAACTTTCGTGAGAGACACCTATGGTCAAGCCACAGATAGAAACCTTTTAATACATTTCTCATGTTCCTCCTATACTTTTTTCTCAAAAACTTGTTGGAAGAACATACAAAAACAAATCAAACAGCACTAATTGGATAAAAGGTTCTGAGGAAGCCAGAATTTTTAAACTCCAAGGGCAAAGTGAAAGCACTTCTATTGTTTTTTTTTTTTTTTAAGCTGTCAGTTATGCAGGTATACCCAGCATTTTAAAAGCTCAAAAACACTTGTAACTGTCAAAAAATTGATAATTTTAAATGTTCGTTTAAGTTTAGTAAATTAATTCAAAGATTCTTATCTGGGTTAAGTACGATTAGGCACCTTGCCTATTTTAATGAAGTTATTTGCCTGAAAAAGTAGTTTCCTGAGAAAAAAAAAAACGAAAAAGTGAAATTTTATTGTTTGTTTCCCTCCCATTGAACAACAAAAAGAAGTTGTAGAAAAAATTTCACCAAGTTGAGCTGTTTGATCTTAAACCAGCCAAAGACATTGTGCGCTTGGATAGAAATAGAGATGATGATAAGTATTATAGACATACAAATTCTTTGCCGGTAATAATATTATGTGGAAAAAGAAAATGAATGAGAAGAAGATTAAAATATGCGGCACAGATAGGGAAACAATGTGGGCTGGGTTCTAGGTTGTTTATTCATGCATCACATGCTCCACATACTATAAGAAAACTATTTGAGAATTCTCGCATGTGATATTTGAACTGAGTTTCATTTTTTCAAGGTTAAATATTGATCGAAAGAAAAAAGAAGAAATGTAAGACTTGCTTTACAGAACCAAAATGTAGCTATATTGAGGGTGGAAAATTTAGTTTTCCGTCGGCTATTTGGTCACTTTGTTTTGGTAAAGAAAACAAATTCTTTAACTTGTCCCGACGACAAGACAAATCTTAAATTAAATTAAGACAAATCTTCATACGAAGAAGTTGCTACCGTTTATATAATTGTAATTATATCCTATTTTGGTTTAATGACATAACTTCCCACTTGAATTTCCCCTGAAGAAGGCAACAATCCTTGCCGAAACGTCGGTACAAGTTAAAGAATTTGTTTTCTTTACCAAAACAAAGTGACCAAATAGCCGACGGAAAACTAAATTTTCCACCCTCAATATAATACTAAAATTGGTCAATACAACAAATCATCAAAATGTAGCTATACTAACAAACAGTCAGGCATCAGCTGTTAAAGCCATAGATTCAGCTTTATCATCCTCTAAACTGGTCCAGCAATGTAAAGAGGCCCTAAAGGAACTTGATATGAGCGTCACTCTTATCTGGATACCGGGCCATAGGGACTATGAGGAAAATGAGAAGGCAGATGAGCTAGCTAGGCAAGGATCAGCCCTTCACAACTCTTTGGCAGTGAGAGTATATGCTCCTCTTGGAGTTGTGAAGGGCAATATCCTGACCAAATACACATCAGAAGCAAATCATTGGTGGAGTAGTCTAACGAGTTGCGTTATATCCAGGAAAATCTGGCCCGCCTATAACAAACCAAAATCAATCAATTTAATTTCCAAACCAAGGCATGACATAGTCAGGATTGTCGCTACCTGCACAGGGCATTGGCCTATAGGGGAGCATGCGACAAAATTGGGTATGCCACATAACTCTTTCTGCCGTAGCTGTGAGAACCAGGAAGAAAAAGAAACGCTCCTACACTTTCTATGCCATTGTCCAGCCCTGGCTAGGAAAAGAGCACTCCATTCAGGTAAAGAATTCTTCAACGGTATTGAGGAACTCGCAGATTTCAAGATCAAAGATTTGATCTCATACCTCAATAACACATAGTGGCTTTAGCGCCTCCCGTAGGGTAGGAGAATAATACAACATTATATATAGGACTGTACGTGCGGAACATACATAATCCATAACCCATTTTCAAATCCATTTAGAATCTCACGCGGTATGGTATCAAAACGGCGCACTCAGCGCTAATTGTGTCCTGCGCGAAGTAGGACAGCCATTTCTACCTACCTACCTGCTTTACAAACATTGATTCGAAACTGGGGTCCAACCTGCAAGACGCTTACAATAAAATTAAAGAGCCAGTAAACAAAAACGAATACCTTTTCCATTCTGTTCCCGATAGGATTACTATCGATGTATTGATTCAAGGAACACAATCAGTTAAGTTTCACTTAAATACTTACTTACTTACTTAAGATGGCGCTACAGTCCGGGGTGGACTTGGGCCTCAACCAACAAACCTCTCCAGCCAGCTCGGTCACTAGCCAGATATCTCCAGTTTCGCACGCCGAGTTGGTTGATGTCATTTTCAACTTGCGAGCGCCACCTGAGCCTTGGTCTTTCTCTGCTGCGCCTTCCCTCTGGGGTGGATTAGAAGACTTTACGAACCGGAGTATTGGTGTCCATCCTCTCCACGTGACCAAACCATCTGAGTCTTTGGACCTTCACTCTTTTAGCTACGTCAGTGTTTCTGTACAGCCCGTACAATTCGTCGTTAAATCTTCTCCTCCATTCACCGTTTATGCAGACAGGACCATTGATCTTCTGTAGAACTTTTCTCTAGAACCGGCCTAGGGCGCTCTCATCCGTTTTTGACAGGGTCCATGCTTCTACACCATATAGCAGGACGGCGATGATGAGGGTCTTATAGAGCGTCACCTTAGTTGTTCGGGAGAGGGCTCTACTACTCAATTGCTTTCTTAGCCCGAAGAAACAGCGATTAGCAAGAGTTATACCTCGTCTGATCTCGGCGCTGATGTCGTTGTCCGTGTTGATAGCGGAGCCAAGGTATACAAAGTCCCTAACTACCTTGACGTCGCACAGTGGCCCGTTTTCACTTTTTACCTTGCAAAAATCATAGCTCCCAAACGAAAAAAGATATCGCTTCAATTTTTTTTTTATTTAGCAGGGAATTTCCAAAGCTATGTTTCGTGAAAATTTTAACAAAATATGTTCACAGGGTGTTTCAGAATTAAGTTCCAAAGTTGGAAGTTTTTTCAATGTCATAAAAATTGTTAAAAATATATCCATAATGGCGAAAAATTTGTTTTTGTGAATGATTAGAGAACAATTAGTTTAAGTAAAGCAGGAAAAAGAAAAAAAAATAACACTTGAATAGTCATAAAAGCAAAAAAAAATTTTTTTTTTTAAATTAAAGTTTTTAAGTTTTATAATTTTTGATATGCAACCAATCAATCCATCAATATTTACATTCAAAATCAAACAGGGTGTTTCAATTTAACAGAAAATTACCATAATTTCTATATTTCAATGAAAAAAACAACCCTCAAATTAGAAAAGTGTTTCAAAAGTACGAATATGGAAAAAAATAAAGCATAAATGTTAGATTTTTATCTTGTTTTATTCTTAATAATTTACTTATATTATTTCTTGAAAACTATCATCTAAATTCAATGTTGAATCTAATAGATCTAACATTTCTGGGGAGTAGTGTGCTTTCAGTTCTTTTTGATTTCTAGCATGCCTTTTGGAAGAAATAAGTGGATCTGATGAGATTGCTAGCATAGTAAACAGGTCTTCATTTTGCCGAATTCTTGAAACTTTGCATGTATTTTGATACCTGTATCTTTTGTAGTCCTTATTTTTGCATTCCTGAGCTTCTTCTGATAATTCCCCAAGTGGAAGTGACTGATACTCCATAATATTTTGACTACGAACCAAAATTTTATGAAGAGTAGGGGTGATGAGTTGTTTTTCTGGATAAAGTTGTCTTAATAACACTTTTTTTTCTCTTGTATACTCCCCAAACTTTACTGTATTAACTTTTTCTCGACAGTTTAAGACATTAAATATTATTTGAAGCCTTTTAATAATTTCTTCATTGACTCCAGTTAATCGAGCAGCTGCATCCGGTTGTTCAAAGAATCGCCTGGAAGTATTGCCATCATTGGTATTTCCAAACCCAGGCTTAGGTTTATCCACATCAAGTCCAAGTTCTTCATGGAAACGCTTTTGAATATCCTGCTTCCTCTTTTTTTCTAACTCTTTGATTCCAATAGAGCTATCCTCTCCTTCCTTAGCAATCGTATAGCTAAGTTTCAAAATGAATTCCATGCACCTAATTCTAGCATGCAATGGAGAAATCCCATACTCGTAGTTATGTTCGTCCGTAATATCTCCTTCATCCGGTGCATTAAACTTCTTTTTCCGTTAGTTCATTTAAAACTTTCCCATCAATCATAGTTAAAAAGAACTCGTGTTTAACTATTAATGTTACTTCTTCATTCACTTTATAAGCTGTTGGTTGAATATTTAATATTTGATTCCGGATATCGTTGACTGTCATATTTATAAGATCGCCAGTTTCCTTAGAATATTGAAATTGAATAGGTCGACAGAAATGAACTGATGATGGGCGAGGGTTTCTCCAAATTTCACCATTTGGGCAATTTAACCTGAGTGGAACAACTGATGCCATAAACATGTTTTCGTCCGATTCATTTCCTGTTGAGTTAATTTTTTGCTTGTACGCACTTTGGTAAGATGATCCATCGCAACCCCATTTGCCCCTTAATGTAAGATCTGTTGGTAGTTCAAGAAGCTGATTCTCGGTTTTGGTTTGTAACAACCTCTTTGCTGTATGATCCATGATGTCCTGAAGCTTAACTTTTGCCGATACTTCCGTGATTTCCAAATTTTTTTTTTAGCTTTCCACTCATTGCACTTATTTATATACCTAAATTAAGTCATGCAAATCCAAAATAAAGGTTGCGACAAAAAGATTAATTATATTCTTTTCATATGAAAAAACTAAAAAAAATGAATAATCACTGACTTGAACCAATTAAATTGCCATAACTCGGCTTTATGCAACTTTACGCAGCTGATTTTTTGAGGACATGTTAAGGAATATGTGGGCATTCATCCCTCACTTAGTTTGGTTTGACGGGTTTTGACGTTTTTTATATGAGCCAAGTTAAAATTCAAAAACAGGTGCAAAAAGTGATTTTTTTTTTCATTAAAAAAAAGATAAGTATGCATTTTTTTTTGTTTTTGTTTCCAAAATTTGATTAAAATAATGTCAAACTTTTCAACAAAAAAAAATAAATGGATTTACTTGCACCGTTTTTCTTATATTCAAGTTCGAAGTGCAACAAAAAACAAAAAAAAATATTTTTTTTTTTTTAAATATTTTCTGACTTTGATCAGCTCCTCAAGCCAAACCGTTCATCTAATATTCTATTGTTTTTGGATTCTTACACTTTAAACAATTCTAAACAAAATGTGATTTTTACTTTTTCAAAATAAAATCACGCGAAAAATGATTATTGCCACGTTCCTCGCCTAAACGGGCCACTGTGCGTCGGTTTTGGGTGACTTTTCTCGATGACAGCATATACTTTGTTTTGCCCTCATTGACCGCTCAACCCATTTTTTCAGCCTCTGTCTGTAAAACTCGCAAAAGCTCTGTTCACATCACGCTATGTTCTCTCAATGTGTTCTCATCAGCGAGCGTACGCGAGTAGTTGCACAGACTTCTGGCAGATAGTGCATATAGTGTTGACGTGGGAGTTCTGCACTATTCGTTCCAATATGATGTAAAGGAAGTCGCATGACAGTGCATCACCTTGTCTAAAGCCTTTTTTTGACATCGAAGGCGTCGGTGAGGTCCTTACCGACTTTAATGGAGCAGCGCGAGTTCTCCATTGTCATCCTGCTCAGGCGAATTAGTTTTGTAGGGATGCCAAAACGAGACATGGCCTTATACAGTTCTTCTCTATAGATGCTGTCGTACGCGACCTTAAAATCGATATAAAAAGATGTTAGATGTCGATTTGGAGTTCTTGAGTTTTTTCCAGGATCTACCGTAATGTGAATATTTGATCGATGGTGGACTTTCCTGGTCTAAAGCCACACTGATATGGACCTACCAGTACGGCTTCAGGCGCTCACATAGTACTGCAGAAAAGATCTTATAGGCAATGTTTAGGAGGCTGATGTCTCTGTAGTTGGTGCAGTTTAGAGGGTCTACTTTCTTCAGGATCGGGCAAACAATGCTGAGGTTCCATTCATCGGGCATGCTCTCTTCCGTTCATATTCTGCAGATGAGTTGGTATACATGCTCCTAACCAAGTCATCGCCGGCTGCTTTGAAGAGTTCGGCAGTGATGACGTCAGCTCTCGCGGCTTTGTTGTTCTTAAGCTTAGATATTTCTATCTTCACTTCTTCAAGGTCGGGTAGACGGAAATCTTAGCTTGCGTCGTCATCATTGAATGGTTCATTCTGCCTGACAGCGGAATTTGATTCATCATCGCCGTTGTACAGACTGCAGAAGTGGTCCTTCCATATTCTCAGCATTGACAGCGACTCTACTACGATATTTCCCTGTTGGTCTTTACAGGCCTCAGTTCGTGCCCGGTAACCTTGAGTCATTCGTTAAAATAAAGATTAACTTATGTACGTATGGAAATTTGACGACTAAGTTTGCATTTAAAAAAGCTCCACCAAATTGAGTTGAAAACTTATTTTGTGTAGATATTAATTGAGATTTCAAACAAGCTTGCAAAATCCGGTTAAAAATACCCAATGTCCAACGAAAATCCGTTTACGTTTGTCTAAAGACCAAACAACACAAAAATGTATGTCAAAACCATAACAAAGGAAATTTTATCACGGGCTTATGCAAATGCAACTTCATTTTCCTTCAATTCTTCCCACAAATGCAATTCATGTTGACAAGTACAAAAAAACAAAAACCAAGAAGACAAAAGAAATACACATACCTGCATTATACAAAATGTTGACTTAGACTGAAAGTACGTGTTATGTTTTTGAAATATTTGGAGTAATGAAAGCAAACTAAACTAGATATATTCCTCTGATTAAAAGAATTCTTCTTCGACAGTTGAAACCCTTTTCAATTGCATTCATGTATCATAAAAATACTCGAGAACCAGTTTGCTTTTAACTATGACTTTACGATGTTAGAAAACTCAAAGTTAGTGTATGTCAAATGCAAATCATAAAATAAATAAATACATTTGTTTTTGTTTAATTATGACAAAGCTCAATCGAAGGTCAGTTTATTAACTTTTTACCACGAGAAATTTTAACCGCATACTGTATTTTTTTTTTTATGAACCAAAACAATTTTGTGTTGCATAACATCACTACCATTTGCTGTTGTCTCAAAGCAATAATAAAAAAGAAAAACCAATTTGACTCATGGGTACTTTAAATGATTGGCACAATCTTATAAATCAGTCACAGAAAATTGCGACACACTAAAAATGACGCACAAATTGAGGTAGGCAAAGATTGCACCAACACGGATATAGCCAAGTTCGATGGTATACCTACATAATTTGTATAAAACAAGGTAACAACTGTAAAATGATGACTAATTTCAAACCCGTAGTCGACAGAAAGTCGTACCTTTGGCTTGACTTCCTCACTTATCGCAATTCTTTGAGGTCGTTGTTTTTTTTTATTTTTGGGCACAAAACCTATCCGATAGTTAGCTGTTTGTGGTTTTTAGGTTCATACATTGAATGTAGGTTTATGCACTCACCGAAATGATTATGCGGGAGACAACTGCCGCCAGACAAAAAAACCGGAGGTAGTTGGGTCGTGACAAACGAAAGTTGCACAAAATGAAGCCAAAACAGTTTGTTGTTGCAGACACTTAGAAAATAAAACATAAAAGAGTCAGAAGTCAAATTTTTCATTCTGTTTATTTGCGTATGCATAATAACGATAATTCATTCAACAGCAGATGAGGTACCACCTCGATGTGCATATTCGAAAAAAAAAGGTTTGCATGCCAGCTCTTTCGTTTATAATAGAGACCCACTTGTCAAAACTATTTTCTGCAAAAAGTAAACATTTTTCAAACTTCTTTCTGCTAAATCTTATTCTAATTAAAATTTCCTTCAAAACAGAGTCTTTTTGCATTCAAATTAGCACGCTTTGCATAAATGGTCTGACATTAAAGGTCTTTGGCTCCTGCTATAGAATTAATGAACTATTAAATTGTTCGTTATGCAAATCAAAGTAACGGTTTCTTTTAAGTTGAATCATAAGTGGTTCCTTTATTTTATAATATCCACTTGCCTTTATCTGAAACGAAGAAGTCATAACCCTTACCACGAAATGAATAAATCTTCAAACTGACTTAAATAGCTATTTGTCTTGGATAAACTCTTTTTATTGTGTCCAAAAGACTAATAAATATTCCGAATGAAAAATAAAGAACCAATACGTAAAAAAAGAGAAAAATAATAAAATTAAATACTTTTGCTTTTTATTACAGCAAAATTACCGGGTCAATAACTTTAAGAGCCAATACAAAATGCTTTGGTAAATCATAGAATTTACTTCCAGCCCCCGCTGTTGGTGGAATGGAAACCGTGTGGAAAGTTCAATGGCAATATATTCAACGTAATGTCCATTAAATAAGAAAGACTATACAACACTATCTTGGTCCGGCTTGAGCTAGTTGCACTTCTTGTAGAGGCTCTAGTTTGGTTTTGGCTTTTCACTTTCTTCAATATTTCCATACGTCTTCCTGTTCGTGTTGGCTAATGCAGCCTGTCGACCGACCGACTACGACGACCACGGACGCTCGACCGACGAACGTTGAAACACAGATTGTAGTACATTTCTTTGTTGGAGTTCAGCGAAGGCTTCGATGCCCACATTGTTATGGTTTTGTTGTTCTTAAATATGGCCATAAGAATTAAGTATATTGGAAGTGATGGCGCGAGAAACTAGTCTCGTTCAGGTGTCCGCCGCACATAAAAGCTTGCTCAACATCATCGTATGTATTGTTCGGTCTAAGGTCGGTCGATTTGTGCTAGTACTTTATGGATTTATACTTCTATTAAATTAATAGCATGCAACACTTGAGTTAACACATTAGAGTCTTTATGGGTGAAACTTCATATCTTAGAAAGGACTTCACAAGTATTCTTTTAAAAATCTGATAAATCTGTTAGCAACAGTTTATAATTGGAAGTGATGTTGATGTATCAAAAATATTGAAGAAAAGCTTAAAGATTTGACCACCTGCAAATGCAAGCCCAAGCAAGTCGGCTCAACCACTGAATTTGGGAATAGTTTGCTCAAGTTGTTGTAGTGTTTCTGTTGTTGGAAAAAAAAAACTTTTAAACAAGATTTTTTAATAGCTTTTGAAAAAGACATTGGCTTTGGCATTGACAGCAGTCGGGTAACCAACTAACCCGTCTTGTTTTGGGGCGAAAATAATAACAAGTCTATTAGAGTGGTAAACGAAGATGCGATGAAAATTATTACAACGATGTCCTACTTTCAGACCCTAAGCTGACTGGTTTGAGTCTCTCTTGCTTGTTAGTATTTTTTTCTTTAATGATCGAACCATAAAGGTAATAGAATATACAACTTTGTGCGGCTTCAATCATCCATTAGATGTTAAACGAGGAATCTTGCACGCTTTGACAGACATTTTTCTTTCTCCATAAAGCTTGTTTGTTTTGCGCATAATTTCGCATGGAACGCAGGTAATAACTGTGCGAGAAAGTCTCATCAAACGACTTTAAAATAAAACACAATGCTTAAATGCTTAATTAAAAACCAAAATCCTTAGTGATCGCGTGCAGGTTTTGAAGATGAAGGAACCTTAAGCCGAGGGAAATAACACGCAATAAAAGACAAGTGCGAGCAAATGATTGATGAAGGGGATTGTAAACTCGTTTTTAGCGAGACAGGGAAAAGTGTTCAGAAAGGGATACACTTTAAGTTTTTTTTTGTTCACAGACGGCACAGGGACAAGTCTGCATTCTGTTGAAGTGCACTTCGCAGGAAAGTGTGGGTAGAAAGAAAAAAGTGAAAGTGACGGACTTGATGTATTAAAATGCAACGGAAATATTAGTATTGGTGGTTGAAATGGAAAGCAAATTTTGTCCAATATCTTAAGAAGAGAGGGAAATTTAAATGAGCTTTAAGTGTAGCTTAGGACTGAACATTAACGAATTCTTTGTTTAATCGTTTCAGAATGCTTAAATTACCTGCCATCAGTGTCCCAAATCTCACCGAAATCCACAAAACTAGCTGTCAGTAAGGATTCATCGAAACTAACTACAATGCTCGAGAGCACACTGATCGATCCAAGCACTGATGCCAAGCATCTCAAAGATGAAACTCATGACCATACAAGAATAGTGCGATCGGCACTGCCAATCCTGAATGAAATATCTGGTTCGAAGAAAAACCCAAATGATTTAGATGATGACATCGATGACACCATAGTCGATGATGGTCACAAAATTGAAGCTGGACGATATTTTCAGTACAACATCAAACCCACTGAAACATTGAGTGAATCATCAGAAAACGCAGAAATAACCAAAAGCTCATCTCGAGGGGCCAAAGGTCTGACAGTAGATGGTGATTCTTTTTTATCGAAAGGGGACCTACGATCGATTTCATCGGGGTCCCCCAGCGCAGCCATAACACCGAGTACTGCTACACCGACAATCTCAGCGACTGCTCAGCTCCCTAATCAGCAACATCAAGCACGACAAAATCCGAATCCGGATATTCAAGATATTATCACTGGAATAGTTAAACTGCTCAATGGAAATGTGAATGTTCATGCGAACAATCAAGTTGGCCATCGAAGGCCAACAGCAAGTAGAATTAACAATCGTGGTCCTCCTAGAATATCTGATGTGCAGACTCTTCCCATGGATTATGATGTTCAAAAACCTCTGCCAGATACCTCGATACGGCCCCCACCATATCCATTTGATCGGCCAGAAAGGCCATTTATAACAGGAGTACCGATTCCCGAACAAATAGTTCCTTATAGACCTGGATTTATGAACAATCGTCCACCATGGCACAGAAATCGCCCGAGACCACCGATAAACACATCGAATGGTGGACGTCGACCAATTCCTCAATACATGCCACCACCAGATTTGAATGAACATCCTGAACCATCTGATCACCTCGAAGTTCCTAGCCCGAATCAGTCAAATTCAGAACACTCCCAACAGGAGGAAGATGTCCAACTGACAACTCTAGAAAATGAAAACAACGAAACCATTGAGGTCGCGCCAACTGACACAACCTATGACAATGATCTTCCTAAAGAAGAATACGCGAATCATAAGGATGAGGATTCATCTAGCGAACTGGAATTGGAATTGCCATCGATCATATCTGAAGAAATTCCAACTAAAAAAGACGAAGACAAAAAGAAGAAACCAACATCGAAGATCAAGTCCTCGGAGAAAAAAGTTGTTCCTTCTACAACTACTGAAGATTTGTCCAAGATAATCGAAAGCACTTCGGTGGTGAGTTCATTATCCACACCTATTGTATCTTCATCTTCGTCGAGCTATGAACCAATGTCAAATGAGGATCTGATTAATTCTTCATCAGATGACATCATTTTCATGACCACGACGGCACCGGAAAGGACTCCATCCTTAGAAATCAGCACAACTACGTCGTCGTCGACAACTCCAAGCATATCAATCAAACCTCCTGAGACAACATCCACATCAACGGAAATCCTCATCGAAACGATTTCAAGCTCCAGCACCACACAGGAGGAGACAGCGCACAGTACATCAATCGCACCACCCAGCAGTTCATCTGCTGTTCCATATCATCCCCGTCCTGGAATCGTTTTGGATGATCCTGAATTCAAGCCTGGTGGTCATGCTCGACCTCCTCTAGGTAGACCACAACGCCCTCAACAACCAAATATCCAACCAACTAGACAGCAGTTGCCTCCTGGCTATGGAGAGATATTTGATGTTACACTTTCAGCTATCCAAGGACCCGGCTCGGGTAAGGGATCCCAACAAACAATCAATATCAAACCATACGGCTATGGGGGAGGACAACAAGCAGGAGCAGTTGGCAATGGTGATATCATTATTTCACCTTCTGGCGATGATGGTTTTGTTTCAATCGATGGCAAAAGGACGTACATTAACTTATTTGGAGATCCTACTGATCCACCAGCTGTGGCGGCAACTTCTGTACCAGGATCAACAACCTCCACAACATCACAGATTTCGAGTAACTCCAGTCCACAACCTAAGCCCTCCTATCCATCTTCACCGTCACCGCCCCAGGGATCAGGAACAGGATACGCTGTACCGGAAACGGAAGTTGTTGATGTAACTCCATCAAAAGCGAATACTAAGCCGACAGTTCACACAAATCAGACGCCATCACAAAGGCCCCATTACAGACCTAGGACAACCCAGCCTCCAGTGAGAATAGACACATGCATTGTTGGCGATGATTCGACTTGCGATCAAGCTCAACACGAACGATGCAAGACTGAAAATGGTGTTTCCAGTTGTCATTGTAGACCAGGTAAGTTCGTTAAAAACAAAAAACCGTTAACACTCGAACATTTTTCAAATAAAATTTTGTATCCAGGATACTCACGTCGGAAGCACCGAGAGCCCTGTCGCAAGGTTGTGTCTTTCTTTGTTGGTCTTCGTGTAGATCGATTTTATGAACACAGAATAGTCTGGGACAACAAGTTGCTGGACCGGACCAGTGAGCCATATAGTCAGTTGAGCTATGAATCCACCAGAGCAGTAAGAAACGAAAACCCATATTTTTTGTAAATGTTGCTCACTAAAACAAATATCATTTTAGATGGATTCAGCCATGTCGATGACTCCCTATTCTGATGAATTCATTGAAGCAAAGGTGAATAATATCTACAGAGGAGATCCCAGTCAAGGTTCACCTGGAGTGTTTGTCAATCTCACACTAAAGGTAAGAAGAATCTTTAAACTCTCTTATATCAAGGCTTATAGCTAATCTCGTTTGTTTTTCTAGATTGAGGAAAATGCTGAAACCCTTCGACCAAATCTCCGAAGTGATGTTCAAAAACACCTACTCGGTGTGCTACATCGTCGAAACAACAACATTGGAAACTCAGTTCTGTACGTGGAATCACCTCAAGGCGCTGTCTCAAGCATTCAAGATTTAGACGAGTGCCAATCAAACGAACTGAACGACTGTCATCAACATGCAACGTGCAAGAATATTTGGGGAAGCTTTAAGTGTGCATGTGAAGCTGGCTTCCGCGATCCTTGGGCCGATCAATTTCAGCGAGCCGGTCGCGAATGTCAATCTTGTCCCGATGCGTACTGCAATAACCGAGGAATCTGCAGTTACAATGAAGACGGTGCACAGTCTTGTACCTGTGATGGCAGCCACTATGGGGGACAGTGTGAAATCGATGGAGAGGTTCTGGGTGTGGCTATTGGAGCATCTGTAGCAGCTCTTATTATTATTGTGCTGACCCTTGTTTGTCTGATAATGTGGTCTCGAAGATGGCAGCGTGAGCAGAAGAATGCTATTGGATCACCAGTTTTTGGTTATATGAATAGGACACCATTAAAGTCGGCGGGTATGCTCCAGCCGGGCTATCAAGTTACTTTGGAAGATCGAATGCGATGGGCACAAATTGCGGATGTTATGGCTCAAACCAATCATTATGGTGTAAGCGTGAGAAATTCTAAAAATCTTGTCTTGAGTTTGATTGTATTTTTTTTTTAAAGGCTGAACCAATTGCGCAGACACGACCATCTTCGGCTATGTTTGGGTATCCCAATCTCCATGCCATGGGCTTAAGCACGATGGGTAAGTTAACGGTATTAGTTTTGAATTTACAATAAAAATTAACACGTTTTTGGTTTCAATTCGAATAGGGGGAATGTCACACATGGGCAGTACAATGCAAATGCATCAAAATGGAACTCTGCCACCTGTTCCATTGCCAAGGTTTTTACTTTTAAAAATTTGTAAGCTACATGTCAAAATCTTATTATATTCCATAAATCTTTAGCAGATTGGGCCTCGGATCAAGATCAAGTGGAATGAGGACGCTGGAAAATTCAAGTTCTAGTGAAGAAGAGGATCGAACAGATCTTTTGGGGAGAAATTTCCAAGTTCCTCGACCTAAAAGTCGAAGTAACAACAGTATAGCGGTAAGTTGTTTAAGGTCACAACACAATTGCTTTTTTTTGACGTTTCATTTTTATTTTTGTCAGAACCAATCGGGTATTTATTACGATGTGGATTATGAGCCATCTGGAAATGGTGGAGGCGGTGGAGGAGGTGATATGTATGGTTCACATAGTCAGAGCCATAATATGTCAACGCATATACCAGGGCCACAAGGTATTCCAATGAGTACGTATACGTCTGGTAGAGCGCCAAGTAGCTATTACATGAAGTGATGATAATAACTCGGACTTACTGTATTTTATAAACTTTCATTTTATTTGAAAGTTTTGTATTTAAATATGCCATTAAGGATTTCTTAAGAATTAAATTAAATTACGTTTGTATGTAGATATTTAAAGGCTTAAATTAAAGACTTGAAACACAAGAGAAAGTACTGCAAAAATCGGTAACAAATTATTAGGGCTATCAAATCAAATTATGTGAGTTAATAAGCTATGTTTAAGAATCCAGTTGTATAATTAAAAATAATAAAGATCCAATATTTCTTAATGTTTAGATTTACTTAATGTTGTAAAATAAAATTTAAAGGTCTTTCGACAATTCTGTGTTTAAAACAATAAAAACAATAGGTCCAACGACAAAAAAAATATACTTTAATTTATTATAGTCACTTTTTACAATTTAACTAATTAAGGTTCGTTGTAAATAAAGATTAAATATAAAAATAATAAGTTAAGTACGTTTTAATTTTTGTATTAAATATTTAATTTAAGTATAAATATATTAAAACAAAAAAATATTAAAAACTGTAATGAGCCTTGAAAAAACAATATTCCTTATTATAATAAAACTATAATTTGATTGAATAAACAAAAATCTATAATAATAACCTTACTTACTTACTTATGGTGGCGCTACAGTCCAGGTCGGACCAGGGCCTCATCCAAGCTAGCTAACGTCTATTAAGTTCTCAAACCAGTATGGGCACAAACGATAGGGACCTTTACCATAATTATGGGTTCTTTATGTATTAATTATGTGTGCAGTTCGCGATTTTGTGCTGATCAATTTTTGTGTATATATAAAATTATGCCACCTTTATATGTACACTCGGGCGTATACGTGTTGTTTTTTTTTAATTTTAAACGCTTCTTTTTACTTTTTGTTTGAGAACCTAAGGATTTTTGTATCAATTGTTATTGTTTTTTTTTTAACAACCTCAAGAGTAGAGTTTTTGTTAATTACGACGATGAGTAAGCCGAGTCCGACGGAAAATGGGATACAATTGTATCGAATTTAACACGTGAATTTTCGATTTAAAATTAGGGTATTTTTTTGATATTATGTCAAAATAAGATGAAAAAATAAATATTTTTAACCAAATAAATTACAGTGTATCTGGGATATAATAAGGGAAGTTTTCACCAAATTTCGTAGAAAAAAATTGTTTTCTTAAAAAGATAAAAATAAAAAACCAAAAACTTGTTTTTTTGAATTTTTCACATATATTTTGAGGTTATGTGAAAAAGTTGTCTGAACAAAAGTTGTAGATCTTTTGTTACCTACAACTTTGCCATATAACATTTTTCCATAGGACCTCTAGTTTTGCCGGAAATCAAGAAAAACAATTTTTTCCCCTTAATACCCGCCCCCACCAACTTCCCGAACTCGGATCGCCCGTAATTTATTTTTCCTTTCATTTTTATCGCATTCCCCACCCTTTCTAATTTGTTTTATTCTACTGTGATTTTTTTCGTTTTATTTTTTATTTTTGAAGCTATCGGCACTAGTCTATAAGGCTCTCCAACAAAAAGTAAAAAGAAGCGTTTAAAATTAAAAAAAAACACGTATACGCCCGAGTGTACATATTAAGGTGGCATAATTTTATATATACCTACACACAAATTGATCAGCGCAAAAATCGCGAACTGCACACATAATTAGCACATAAAGAACACATAATTATGGTAAGGGTCCCAATCGTTTGTGCCCATATTGGTTTGCCAACTTAATAGACGTAGCTAGCTGTCTCCAATTTCACACGCCAAGTTGGTTCAGATCCTCTACCACCTGTGTGCTCCACCTGAGTCACGGTCTTCCTCTTCTGCGACGTCCTTCCGGGTTGGATTCGAAGACTCTGCGAGCCGAAGCATTATTTTTCATTGGCTCTACATGTCCCAATGTCGTTGGACCTTAACTTTTCTGGCCAGGTCAGTGTCAATGAACAGCTCGTACAGTTCTTGGTTGAATCTTCATCTCCATTCTCCATTAATGCAGACAGCCCAAAGCGTTTTCATCGGATGTTGTCAAAGTCCATGTCTCTGCACCATACATTGTAGAGTGTCACTTTAGTTGCTCGAGAAGGGACTTTACTACTCAATTGCCTTCCAAGTCCAAAGAAACAGCGATTGACAAGAGTCATTCTTCGTTCGATTTCAGCACTGGTGTTGTTGTCCGAGTTGATAGCGGATCCTAGGTAGAGAAAGTCCTTAACTACCTTGAAGTTAAATCTGTCTATTTTGACGTTTGCTCCAAGACGTCGATGTTGGTTGTCCTTTCTTGTTGACAGCATTAACTTGGTCTTGCCCTCGTTAACCGCTAGACCCATCTTCCTAGCCACAAAGCACAAATGCTCCACTGACATCACGCTGTGTTCTTCCAAGTATGTCAATGTCGTCTGCGTATCCTAGAAGCTTGACGGACTTTTGAAAGATTGTGCCTCTAGTGTTGACGTTGGAGTTTTGCACAATCTTTTCAAGAATGATGTTGAAGAAATCACATGACAACGCACCACCTTGTCTTAAATTTTTTTGACATCAAATGCGTCCGTTAGGTTTTTTCCGACCATGATGGAACAGCGTAAGTTTTTCATTGACGTCTTACATAGAAGGACGAGTTTGTCTGGGATGCCAAAACTAGACATTTCCCAATATATAATTGGTCTCTACAGACGCTGTCATACGCGGCCTTGAAATCGATGAAAAGGTGGTATAGGTATCGATTTTAAGTTCCTGGGTCTTCTTCAAGATCTGCCGTAGTGTGCGGAGTTTTGCTCGTCATCGCCATTATACAGCTTGGAAAAGTGGTCTTTCCATATCCTCAGCACTGACTGTGGTTCCACTACGATGTTCCCATGATGGTCTCTACAGGCTTCGGTTCGGAGTGTATAAGCCCTTGAGGTTTGCTACACCTTTTATGTAAAACTTTTGAACCTCGTTCCTGTTGTGAAATCCCTCTATCTCCTCGATTGCGCGGCAACTCACACTTCACGCAGGAATGATATAAACTTGGCGCAGACTAGGGCCGTTTTTTGAGCACCTCAATTGGTTGCGGATCTATAGTCGAGCATTGAACTATTATTATTTTATTATGAACACACTGCTGGCTACTGACATTAGGATTGAACTATATACGATCAACTTCTTACTAAGGCCGCGTGGTTGAATTGGTTGAACTTTTAACCACTACTGTCATATTTAAACCTGCTCCGCAGCTAGTTTAATTTTAACACAATTTTTTTAAACACGAAGTGTCAAAATTTAACCAAACGTCAAGTTTTAACCACTTTTTAACTGAATTCGCACACACTTTCAATTTCACCCGGCTCACGATCCATGAAGGGTCACAGCCTAGATACTGCAGTCTTCCATCGTGAACGATCCCTCGCATGCACTCTCCAGTCACCGAGACCAAGCGCTCTGGCATCCGCAGTCACTTGGTCCTTGTACCGTAGGTTCGGTCTTCCTTGTCGTCTTGAACCTGGGGGCTGGAATGAGAAGACTTTCTTGGCTGGAGCGTTGTCGTCCATTCGCTCGATGTGGCCGAGCCAATGTAGTCGTCTTTTCTTGGCCTTCTGGACTACATCCACATCTTGGTACAGCTCATACAGTTCTCGGTTGTATCTTCTTCTCCATTCGCCATCGTCGCATACGGGACCAAAAATCCGTCGAAGAATTTTTCTTTCGAAAGTGCCCAGTATCAATTCCCCTTTTTTACTTATCGTCCAGCACTCGGCGCCGTAGAGTAGGACTGGTAAAATCAAAGTTTTGTATAGCAGACATTTTGTCTTTCGAGTGAGGAGTTTTGAACCCAGTTGTTTGGCCAAACCGAAGCAGCAGCGGTTCGCTAGGGTGATTCTTCTTCGGATCTCCACTAAGGTGTCGTTCGTGGGATTGATGTTTGTTCCAAGGTAGGTGAACTCCTTAACTACCTCGAAATTGCTGCTACCAACAGTGACGTTTTGTCCTAGGCGGTGGACAGATGTTGCTTTGTTTGTTGATAACATGTACTTTGTTTTGTCCTCATTCAATTCAAGACCAACTAGTTTCGCCTGTTCTTCAATCGCTGTGAAGGCCTCAAGCACAGCTCTCTTGGATCGACCGATGATGTCTATGTCGTCCGCATAGCCTAGGAGCTGGGTGGATTTGTTGAAGATAGTGCCCTCCGTGCTCACACCTGCCTTGCGCACTATCTGCTCCAAGACTATGTTGAAGAAGTCACATGACAACGCATCTCCTTGTCTAAACCCTGCGCAAGTTTGGAATAACTCGGATGAGCTGTTACCCATTTGCACACTGCACTGCGTATTGTTTAGCGTCATGCGGCACAGCTGGATCAGTTTGTTCGGGATCCCGAATTCAGACATCGCAATCATAAGCTCTTGGCGGTGGATGCTATCATAAGCAGCTTTAAAGTCGATGAAAAGATGGTGGGTTTCGACTTGAAATTCGTTGGTCTTTTCCAGGATCTGCCTCAGTGTGAATATTTGGTCTATCGTTGTTCTGCCTGGCCTAAAGCCACACTGGTACGTGCCGATTATTGTGTTGCAGAAAGGTTTAAGACGCTCACACAATACGTTGGATAGGATTTTGTATGCAACATTAAGCAGGGATATGCCACGGTAGTTTTTGCATAACATCGGATCGCCTTTTTTGTAGATGGGGCATATGGAGCTTATCGACCAGTCAGTGGGCATGCATTCTTCCTCCCACACTTTGGTGATGACCTGGTGCATGCGGTTCATCAAAACATCTCCTCCATGTTTAAAGAGTTCCGCGGGTATGCCATCCGACCCTGCGGCCTTGTTATTTTTTAGCTTTTGGATGGCTCTTTCTACCTCTTCTCTGTTGGGGGCTGGGACTGGGTCTTCATTGACTGGTCTTGCTTCTCTTTCGTCATTATCTTGCTCGACATTTTGCGCATTCAGCAGCTGCTGGAAGTGCTGCTTGAAAACATCTACAATTCCCTGTGCTTCGGTGACTAGGTTTCCTTCACTGTTTCGAAGAGCTTGTGTCCCGGTTCTGAAACCAGAAGCTAATTGCTTCGACCTTTTAAAGAAACGCCGGGTGTTGTTCTTGGCCCGAGACTCTTCTAGATCTTTGAGCTGAGAAACTGCGGATGCTCTTTTCTTTCTTCGCAGGGTCTTTTTCTCATTTCTCCTTTTCGTGCGGTACTCTTCCCTTGCTGCTCTTGTTTTCCGTTGCAGCATCTGCAGGCGTGCATTTTCCGTCTCTCTTTTCAATGTCACGCACTCATCATCATACCACGGGTTCTTTTTCGGGGGTGGCTGGTAACCTATGGTGGTCTCGGCTACATTTTTTATTACTTCTCGATATAGGTTCCACAGTGTGTTGACGTCTGTAGTATTTGGGAGGACGGCGGAGAGTCGCTCGCTCAGGCGCTCGCTGTAGTCTCTGGCATTCTCTGATGTGCTAAGGCAACCGATGTTGAACTTCTTTCTTTGGGCTGCACGTGTTTTTTTGTCGTTTGATATTCGAGCTCTAAACTTAGCCACTACCAGAAAGTGGTCAGAGTCGACATTTGCTCCTCGGAAAGTGCGCACGTTCAGGATGTTGGATGCGTGCCTTGCGCCGATTAGCACATGGTCGATTTGGTTGGTGGTTCGACCATCCGGAGATCGCCAGGTTGCTGTGTAGATCTTCCTTCTTGGAAACCTAGTGCTACTTATCACCGTATTACAAGCTGCAGCAAAGTCGATTAGTCGGAAGCCGTTATCTGTTGTTTCTTCGTGGAGGCTGTGCTTTCCAACTAATCCGCCAAAGATGTCTTCCTTCCCGATTTTTGCATTGAAGTCTCCGAGTACGATTTTGACGTCGTACTCTGGACAGGCTCCGTAGGCTCTATCCAGGAGGTCGTAGAAATCCTCCTTGCTAGACTCCTCAGCATCATCGGTAGGGGCGTGTGCACATATTATACTGATGTTCTGTAATGTGGCCTTGATGCGGATCACAGCCAGGCGATCACTTATTGGCTTGAAATCCATGATTTTCGATCTAAGCCGATTTCCCACGACGAATCCGCATCCAAATATATGCAATCTTTGATGACAGCTATAATAAATGTCGCAATTTTTTCTCTTTATTGTCCCTGATCCTATCCATCGTATTTCCTGGATCGCAGTAATATCTGCCTTATACTGCGAGAGGACAGATTCAAGTTTCTGAGTTGCACCTGGAGTGTAGAGGGTTCTTACATTCCAGGTACAAACTCTCAATGCGTAGTCCGTTGTCGTTCCGGGTCTGGTTACCATAAGAGGGGGTTCATTATCCGAGGCTGGTATCTCTCTCATAACTGTCAAGTTTTTCACTGTGGAGGGGTTGTTAGCCCCTCGCACTAACCTCCAAATTTGTTGGGCCGTAGATAAGGTGCTCTTTTTTCCCGATTTGCACCCGCGCTTACAAGTTTCGCAAGTTATATCTAAGATATAACCAGTACCCGGTGGCTACCACGACGAGGTAAAGTAAGCTCTTGGTGTGTAGGAAAAGATACAGCCGAAGCCCCCAGATCCTACAACACCCAACCAATCGCACACAGCCTAACTTAATAAAAGTCAAAAACAATTGGAATTGTCAATGAAGAAACCACCCTTCTCTTAACGTCATATTTTTGGAAAGTTGTCGACTTTACCCGTGTCCATGGTCATGATATCAACACGTCAACACCATAAAAATGACTCTACTGTCTACTGTAGATTTGCAGAATAACAATTGGTAATAATAATCGTTTTTCATTTTTATCTCTGAAAAAGTTTTTTTTTCGCCACAGTACTGTAGAAAAATGAATTTTTAAAAAAAATCTTGTATTAGGACTTCCTAAAGCTTTGATTTTAACTATATTTTGTATATCGTAATCCGGCTTCAAAGGGAACATAGTATCCTAAAAAAAAAGGATGTAAATTAAAGATTTCCCAGTATCCTATTCAAAATTTAAGTTAAGATCTTTCTTAATCATTTTTCATCGCCTTCTCATATAATAAAAGTTGAACAAGTCCTCTCGTGTAATTAATATTAATGCAAGAGACTTGTGTTTGCACCTTTACCCATTTTCACAATTCAAAACCTGAACGCCGGTGACAGTTGAATGTTGCAAACTGACAGGTGTATACGTCTCACTTTGGATATTTTCTTTTTCTTTTTTTGTTGTATACTTTTGTTCTGTGTGAAGTGAAGAAAAAATATAATAAAAAATGGCTGATGAAAGCGAAAACTAAAAATCGCACTGCAATAAAAATTCCAATTAACAAAAAAAAAACAACTTTCAATTTATTCTGCACTCAGAAGTCCAAAACAATCTTGCAGAAAAGAACAAACACTTTGCATAAAATTAAATCTTCCATACAGGTGTGAAAATCATTACACACAGTGGTAGCAGAAAAAAGCAAAAAAAATCTCAAGTTAAAACAAGAAACAGAAAGAAAAAACAACTTCAGAAGAAACAAAAAATGGACGGAAACGATAGAGAACCTCAATTTGGACATATGGGACCCATTTCGCCGCCCGAAATCAAGCCCGATATTTCACTTCTCAATGGCAACAGTGTTGAGGCGTTCTCCCCGGGGCCTGGTAGCCCAGGACAATTCGTTTCGATAAGCAGCCTTCAAGCTGTCACCGCAATGAATGAATCTCCAACCAACCAGAATCGTCTCCATTCCCAACAGCAGCAGCTTCCACATCAGCAACAGCCACAATATCCCCCAAACCATCCCCTTAGCGGATCAAAGCACCTGTGCTCCATATGTGGCGACCGAGCCAGTGGCAAACACTACGGCGTTTACAGTTGTGAAGGATGCAAAGGCTTCTTCAAGCGCACCGTTCGAAAAGACCTCACATACGCATGTCGCGAGGATAAAAACTGCATCATCGACAAGAGACAACGAAACCGATGCCAATACTGTCGATATCAGAAATGCTTGACCTGTGGTATGAAGCGCGAAGCTGTGCAAGAGGAACGTCAGCGTGGAGCAAAAATGGCCTCACAACGCACCAACGAAGACATCAGCCCCACAAGTTCAGTTCGCGACCTGACCATCGAGAGAATCATCGAGTGTGAGCAGAAGGCCGAATCCCGTTGCGGCGACAATGTTGTACCTTTTCTTCGAGTGGCTCCCAATTCGATGGTTCAGACCGAGTACAAAGGAGCCGTCTCTCATCTTTGCCAAATGGTTAACAAGCAGCTATTCCAGATGGTTGAATATGCCCGTCGCATGCCACACTTTGCCCAATTGCATCGCGACGATCAAGTTTTGCTGTTGAAATCCAGTTGGAATGAATTGCTGATTGCAAACGTGGCCTGGCGCAGTATTGAATACCTGGATATTGAACACACCAATCCCGACGGCACTGTCGATCGGCGAACGCCAATTCGGCCTCCACAACAACTTTGTCTGGCTCCCAATTTTACGTATCATCGGAATAGCGCTCTTCAGGCCGGAGTCGCTACCATCTTTGATCGCATTCTGTCAGAACTGAGTGTTAAGATGAAGCGCTTGAACATCGATCGTTCGGAATTGTCCTGCTTGAGGGCGATAATTCTATTCAATCCGGACATTCGTGGACTCAAGGGTCGCAACGACATCGAATTGTGTCGCGAAAAGGTGTACGCTTGTCTTGACGAGCATTGTCGCACTGAGCATCCCGGCGATGACAGTCGATTTGCTCAATTGCTTCTGAGATTGCCAGCTCTGAGGTCCATCAGTCTCAAGTGTCTGGATCACTTGTTCTTTTTCAGGGTTATCGGCGACAAGCCGATAGAGATCTTCATTGCTGAAGCTCTCAACGCTCCACTTCCGATACCTTAAAGTGTGTGTGTCTTCCTCACCGAGGTGACCACGTGCATTCTTTGACGTATACTTCTATTTTTATTTTTCGCAAAGTATTCTCCTTTTTCTATACATATATATTTCCCCCTTAAAGTTTATAGGTTTTTCAAAAACAAATTCAAAGTTTTACATAATTATATAAATGTATCTATTGCGAGAATTATATAAATTTACATAAAACTTGTATGTATAAACAAATCTTATTAATTAACGATTTTATTTATTTTTGAAGGCAATTTCAAAAGTTGTTATTTCTCTTTAAAGAACAAAAGTATGCAATTAATAGTATCAAATGCTTTTATTGTTTTCTTCTTTTTAGAAAAACAAAAAACACAAAACAACCAACAAATGTAAAGTTATAAATGAAATTTTATCCCTAACCGGTATTTTGACAAATTTCAAGTCTCCAACTGGCGCAGCTTAATTTTACGCAGAACAAATTTGCTTAGCCAGTTGTGGACTTGGTTCGAAAACGGTTATTATTAGGCGTGGATCTATTTATATATTTTTTTGGAACGGTCTTAAGCCAACTGAGCACATTCGTGCAGAGAAACAAAAACAAACTAGTGTACCTGCTGAGTATTTGTTTTATTTAAAATTTTGTGTATGTACGAATGTGCTGAGTTGGCTTTTGACTTTCCCAAAGGAAAAGACAAAAACACGCATTATATTGTTTTGTTTTTGTTCCTCCCTGAGCGGACGGACAGAAAGAAAATATATTAATTATTATATAGAATAAATAATGTTATTATTGGTCGGTTACTGACTCACTCAAGATATATAAAAAAATTAATAAAAGTTAAATATTATTAAATTAGTTTTTCTGGTTTTATTATAACCCTAATCATCCCGGTCCAGAGACATGGACCATGATTTACTTACAACTTACTTAAAGTGGCGCTACAGTCCGGTGTGGACTTGGGCCTCAATCAACAGCCAGCTCAGTCGCTAAGTAGCTGTTTCCAGTTTTGCACTCCAAGTTGATTGATGTCCTCTTCTTGTATGATCCACCTGAGTCGCGGTCTTCCTCCCCTTCTACGTCCCTCGAGAATAGTGTCGAAGGCTTTCAGGGCCGGAACAACGTGGTGTGCATCCGCTCTAAATGACAGAGCCATCTGAGTGTCTGGACCTTGACCCTTTTTGGCTAGGTACATGTCGTTGTACAACCCGTAAAGTTCGCTGTTGTATCTTCTTCGCCATTCTCCATCAATGCACACGGGGCCAAAGATGACCCGAAGAACTTTCCTCTTGAAGACACATTCATCCGATTTTGTCAAGATCCATGCTTCTGCACCATACAGCAGGACTGGGATAATGAGGGTGTTATACAGTTTTACCTTAGTTGCTCGAGAGAGGGATTTTCCACTCAATTGCTTTCTTAGCCCAAAGAAACAGCGATTAGCAAGTTATTCTTCGTCTTATCTCGGCGCTGCTGTTATTGCACGTGTTAATAGCAGAGCCTAGGTAGACAAACTCCTCTACTACCTCGAAGTTATATGCGTCTTTTGTGACGTTCTGTCCGAGCCGTCGGTGTTGGGTGTCCTTTCTCGAAGACAGCATATATTTCGTTTTTCCCTCGTTTACCGCTAAACCCATTTTTGCCGCTTCTGTCTCAATTCTCATAAAGGCGCATCACCCTGTGTTCTTTCCATTACATCGATATCATCGGCGTACGCGAGAAGTTGAACAGATTTTTGGAAGATAGTGCCTCTGGTGTTGACGGTGGAGTTTTGCACTTTACTTCTTCTCAACAACGATGTTAAAGAAATGGCACAACAGTGCATCACCTTGTCTGAATTCTTTTTTGACATCGAAAGATTCCGTAAGCTCGTTGACAACCTTGATGGAGCAGCGAGAGTTCTCCGTCGTCATTTTGGACAAGCGAACGAGCTTGGCAGGGATGCCAAAACTAGACATAGCTTTATACGGTTCGTCATACGCGGCCTTAAAATCGATTTAGAGTTTATAGGTTTTTTCCAGGATCATGGACCATGACAACATCCGATAAAAATGCTTTGGGCTGAGCAAAAATCTTTGAGTGATTTTTCGCCCCATCTGCATAAACTGAGACCAAGAACTGTACGAGCTGGTCAGCGACACTGACAAAACAAGAAAAGTTGAAGTCCAACGAAGGACCTTCAGCTTCAACTGTGGCGGTGGATGTGTAAATCCTAGCGTATCCCTCATTTTAACGTTACTCTGACCGAACGAGTGCTTTATTTAAAACCGCAATATTGTCTTTTTTCTACAGAATCTCATAATGCCACGTGGGAGAATGTGTGCAGAAGAAAGGTCAATAATCACTGCATTGGAAGATTGTGGCCTTTTCGATCGCTAAATTGGGAGATCCAATACAGTGGTTCATAAGATTTTAGTTTTTAAGGTTAGTTGAAAGATATGGAGAAATTGCCAACCTCGCACATAATTAAAAGCTTAAAACACGTCAAGTTCGAATGATATCACATAAAGCCATCAGAAACAAGCTGTTTGCTTCACAAATTACCTAAGGCCAAACTTGACTTGCCAATTTCAACCCTACGCCCCAGACAAATTTTAAAAAGCAACTATAAGCTCGTGTAGAAAAATAGATCGAAGAAGACTGCATTTTGCCGAGTCACAAAAGTTGGACTGAAGAGTGGAGAATTCTGTTTTGTGGTGAAAAAAGAAATCAATTTGGATGGTCCCGGTGGATTTTAGTCAAATCGACATGACAAACGTCTTTAAACATGCATGCAGCAAAGAAAAAATGCGTAAAAAAAATGTGTTTTTATGGGAATTTCCTCCACTTTCTATATTGGTGTACTCTTGGCGCGACAGCTCTAAGAGGGCCAAAGCCCGTGTTGAAGAAGTGAGGATGTCGATTCCGAACGGTTTAGTTGTGAAGCACATTGTTCTTGAAAGTTTGATACTCTTCTTGGAAGTTTTACGTTCTTCGCAAGAGGCAGTACCCGTGAAAGATAAAATAAAAACTTTACAGGCACGAGTCGTATTCGAACACACACGTTCTGCGTAACAGCCAATGCACATAACTACTACGCCACGGGCAATGAAAACGAATCATATTCTCAAAACTCTGCTTAAAGTTTTAAGTTTTTACTCTTTTACAAATGCATCCACAGGTGGAGGATTAATCTTTCAATTTATTCAAAATTGTTTTTGTGAAGATCCAATAAATAAAACGAATGCACAAAGTAAATCTTATATGGACTGGACAAGCTAAAATACATTATATTCGACCCTCATTACATCAATACAGTAAAAATTAAAAAAAATCTTATCTTAAAGCAAACGCTGTCGGCAATTGGGTGCTCCACATTGACAATACAACACTTTTCCAGGTACCACACCCACTTCGTAGTTATAATTCCATGTCAGCTCTGTGCCAGCTCTAATGTGAGTCGAGGCGAAGAACGCCACCCAAGGGAATCTCAAGTCATGAGTATCGACAAACACATTTTGTACAAATAAGTTTGGAGAGCAGGAATGCTGCGAAAGGAAACAAAAATAAAGAATTCTACTTTCATATTTGTTTTTAATCAAACTTACATTAAAGTATCTTCCCAAATTGCCCCTGACCTTGGCATCCATCACGTAACAGCTTTCGTCTTTGCCAAATAATTTCCGAATTGTCCTGAAAGAAAAAATACACCATTGCTTTTCAAGTGTTCAACAAATTAAAGAAGAAATCAAATTACGGCTTTTCATTGGGTTCAGTTGAAGTGTCCATATTCTTGTTCGGTTCAAAACTGATGACTTGTCTCTCCTGCGAATCGAATTCGCCATCAGTGCTGTTCTTATTGCCTTTTCGTGCTCTCGAACGAGTATTGAATTCTCTGTCTTTCAGTGATAGTGATGAAGTCCGGAAATCATCGTCGTCATCATCATGTTCTGGATTGTAAAAGTCCTCTTCCTCTTCGGGTTCTTGGACATCCGATTCATAGCCTTCTTTGATCTGTTCAGCAACTTCAATGTAATCCAATTCAGCGAAATACTCATCTCCAGCATCCAGACCGCCTTCATTGGCAACCTGTTCGGTTAACATTTGACCAGCATAGACGCAAATGAATGATCCGCGAGGAACGTCGTTTATACAACGCAGACCCCATCCGCGATTTGATGTTTTGAAAACTTGTAATTTCGATTGCAGAGGCTGCTGGACAACACGATTTACGCAGTTTGCTTTGCATTTACATCTAAATAAAGCAGAAATTTGTGATTTCATGGAGCCCATAAAAGTCTCTAAGGGCATACCTTGAATTGCATTCGTAAATTCCTGTCGGTACATGCTCGTACAATCGTTTGTATTGATAGCCAACCATTTCAGTGGGCACGGAGGGCATGCCATATTTAGCTCCAGCATACGTCAGCTGCCAACAAGCACATTTTGTTTTGTCCTTTCGAAATAAAAAATTAATTTGGATTTCATGGTTTATTCAAAATGATCAACTTACCGAACAATCGTCGACGCAATCGCAGCCACACAAAAATTCTTCATCCAAATTTAGAGGAACGCCTTCGGTTGGAATGCGCACTGCAGAGTATTCGCATGCAGGCGGCATTGATTCGTCATAGTAGTTCACACAAGGAATGGGCATTTTCTCTTTGCCACATGAGATGTCCTTGTGAAATTAAAAACAAAACAACGGTAAGCCGAAAGGACGAATCGAAAGGAAAAAGACACTCACTTTTTTGTTTACGAGACACTTCTCCAGAACATACTCAGCCAAACAATTTGTGTCTGGACTGAAATCAAAATTATCTACATTCAATTCGTTGTCAGTTACTCGCAGATATCTGTGAAGTTCCTCGATATTTCGCAATCTCTTGCCGCAAGGTCCCCGGTAGACGATAAATTTCTTTGATTTCTGCCTGAATATTTGTCTTTCCCAGCCCGATAGCAGGGGTTTCGCCAGAGGGCTGTAGAATGTCAGATTGTGAGTTATATTGAAGGGACACGATGGATTACAGATGTGAGGAACATAATTCCGTGGTGGTAGGTTCTTTCTGGCTGTGTAGTAAACCACCTGCAAAAATGTTATCAATGATAGACTGGAGAGTTTGTTTTAGGAAGAGAACTACTTGCCTTTCCTTTGGGTTTGTTATCATCATCGACAAATATTGTCGAATTATTCAAATGACGAACTGTTGGAATTGGTTGTTGTTGGGCTGCTGCTGATGTCGTGTTGTTGTTATTTGAATTATCCACGCGACTAACGCTCTTCTTTGCAACTGAACGAATCTCACCGTTACCGGTTGTGGGGAGGACTCTCGGTGAAGGAGGGGGTTGTTGATCTTGGGCTTGTTGTGATGATAAATCGTCTGCGTTTATGTAGCGGACGAAGGGCTCAGTGCGCTGTTGTTATGAAAGATTAAGATAAGAAGATGGTTGATTTAGAAAGTATGAACAAAAATGTCTCACCCTTCTTGTATTGTTGAGTGTGTTTTTCTGCGCCAAATTATTCGATTCTTTGTAAACCGGCCCCAAGCGTGTTGAACCGCGATAAATCCATTCCGATCGACTTTGTCCCTCGAACAACATTTGCACCAAACTGCAATCAACGTCAATCACCCGAGCATAAATCCACTTGCCATTGTAATCGACCAACATGCTCTGACCTTTCTGTGTCTGCACCATTGGCCGATTGACCGCATATTGAGTGAGATAGTTGTGAATGAATTCACGCGATTGATGGTGAACATCCTCCCAGACATTCTCCGATGCTTGGCACACAAGCCGAACATCCTTGTGATTTACATACTGGAAATAGCCATCGTCATAGAATACCAGATACCTAAATTTATTGCTTTGTTTGAGTGGTTCTGCAATAATGCCGGGATAGAATGCACTCGGAATGAGCATTTTCTCTTTTCCTCGTGACAGAATTGATGCATCGAAATAAGCAATAACTCGTGAGCCTAAAAGTTTCAAATTAATGAATTGTAGCGCTGTTATTGATTGAAACATTAGCCTTACCAATTGGCAATCGCACAGTCGGCGGATCGTAGTAAGCCATGTGCTTGGCATAGACCGTCTTGAACATTGGATACTTGGCCATTTTGGTGAATTTGATTTTATACGTTTTCGTTGGTATATAGCCTGGCGGATAGCCATCGACTTCTTCAATTACCTTGCAAGGAACCCAGCTGGCAATTGCCTTGGTCTTTACGGCGTAGTACTGTTCGTTCACACGAATCGGCTGTCGAATGATTTCTCCAGCTGGTGGAATTGTTGGAGCGAATTTCTACCAAGCAAAAGGAATTCAAATGAAAATTGTTCACTACCTTGCTTTTTTTTGAAACTTACACTTCCGGTATTTTCCGATTCGGGATTGTACATCCGACCGCTATTCAAATCCAATGGTGTAAGCTGTCGTAGCTTGATCTTTGGACACTGATAGAGCGAATTGTGCATATTGTCGGCTTTTCGTTGCAGACTACGCAATTGTTCGGTGATGAGGTCGGAATCTTCTTGGATATTCGTCAGACGCTGGTGGAGAATTTGCTTAGTCCACGAAAGCTGGTTCTGAATGTCGACATTGTTCATAACTTTGCGAATGGCACCCTCGAGTTCGGCTTCAAGCATTTCAATGCTTTCCGTCGGTAGAGCATTCTCATCTTGAGAAGGAAAGGTCTTAGAGTAGTTTTTGATTTCTAAAATTATTGAACTCACCTTTTGCTTTGTCTCCAGCAGCTTCACTCTCTTCCTCATCGCTGCTGTCGATGATTTCCACAAATTCCTGGCATTTGAATGTGGTTCCGTGCAGAAGCGGCTGCTTTTGTTTGAGTGTCTTGCAAAGTTCCTATTCAGAATTTTCAAAATAATTACTCAAGCGATTCTGTTAACTGAATTCAAACTCACCTCATACGAATCTAGAGCGCGATCGTAACAGTCCTCACAAACAAACTGCAACTTGGATCGTTTCCTCGACACTTTGAAATAACTTAGAGTAAACCCGGTCGCTCGATAGAAGTTCTTCGAACCCCGCTTGCATTCATAATTAACGCATTCCTTGTCATGGAACAGTTCCAATGAACCATCGCTGCTCGAATCGGTTGTCGGAGCCGAAGTGGCTGTTTCATTGTCCATATTGTTCTCGATTTCGTTTTCCTCTTTGTGTGACGTATCGATCATCAGTAGACCGTCTTCTTCATCGTCCAGTACTTGCACTGAAGATGCACTTTCGGGATCTTTTGTTGTTTCATAGTTAATTTTTGCCACTGGCGATTTTTTTTCTTTTTCAACCTGCTCGTTGATTTGTTCTTGTGCTGGTTGGATGGGTACTCGTGTTGAAAGTTCTTCATCGATTTCCATAGGAGTGGCAGTGCTAGTGGTATCTTTGTTTTCAGCAGTTTCAGTGGCTGGTGTTTCATTTTCTGACTTCTTCTCAGTTTCATTGATGTTCTTTGGATCTTGTTGATCTTCGTCATCATCCTCAATCTCAATAACATCGGAGACATTTGGCGTTTCCTGGAAAACAGCAGCATCAGCGCTTGAACTCTCAACAAATGCTGCGACTTCAATTACTTTGTCTTCGAGAACGTCCATTGCAACTTTTGGGATTTCGACCGGCTTTTCAATCGCTTCCGAAGGTGACGATTCGTCTTTCTTGTTTTCATTTGAATCTTTCAATCTTTCTGATTCTGGCGTTTCCTCGGGGGTTTCTTGAGTGGCAGATATTTCTGCTTCCGAAGGTGACGATTCGTCTGGTTTGTCTTCATTTGAATCTTTCAATCTTTCTGATTCTGGCGTTTCCTCGGAGGTTTCTTGAATAGCAGATATTTCTGCTTCCGAAGGTGACGATTTGTCTGGTTTGTCTTCATTTGAGTCTTTCAATTTTTCTGATTCTGGGCTTTTCTCGGGGGTTTCTTGAGTAGCAGATATTTCTGCTTCCGAAGGTGACGATTTGTCTGGTTTGTCTTCATTTGAGTCTTTCAATTTTTCTGATTCTGGGCTTTCCTCGGGGGTTTCTTGAGTAACAGATATTTCTGCTTCCGTAGGTGACGATTTGTCTGGTTTGTCTTCATTTGAATCTTTCAATTTTTCTGATTTTGGCGCTTCCTTGGGGGTTTCTTGAGTAGCAGATATTTCTCCTTCCGAAGGTGACGATTCGTCTGGTTTGTCTTCATTTGAATCTTTCAATCTCTCTGATTCTGGCTTTAGAGATATTTTTTCTGGGGTTTCTTGAGTAGAAGATATTTCTGTTTCATCAGGCTGAAGTGATTGTTTATCATTTGATAATTGTGTCGACTCTTTTGTTTCTTCACTTGAAAGTTCTTTTTTATGCGAATATTGTTTGGATTGATTTGAGCTCCCAGATGCTTTAGGAATCTCTTGAGGAGACTCTACTTTCGCAGATTCTTTATCCACATCTTCAGTTTTACTGGGAATAGTTAATTCTTGGTTTGTGTCTTTTGAATCCATTGTTTCTTTCAAGGATTCGCTTTCATCCTTTGATCTTGCAACTTCTTTAGCTGGAATCAGTGTTTCTCCACTTTCATTTTCCACTGCTGATAAGTTTTCAGATACATCTGGAAGGGTATCGACAGATTTTTCTTTTCCAACATTCGCTTCTCCGTCCGATTCGTTAGCAATATCAACCGCTTTTGGTTCTTCAGTCTCTGTGCCTGACAACTGTTCAAGTGAATCATCCTTTGGTGCTAATTCATCCGCATTCGGAGTTGGAATAGTTTTATCTCTGTCTAAAGTGTCTGGTGGTTCAGCATTATCATTCTCCTCATTCGGATTAATTGATTCCGGAGGATCTGACACATTTTCTGGAGATTTTGAGGCTTCTTCCGTAGTCTCATTGACTTCAGTAGGCACATTCTTCTCAGTTATATTAATTGAGTCTGGAGGATCTGATTCTGGAGATTTTGGGGCTTCTTCCTTAGTCTCATTGATTGTTTCCTGTTCTTCTTGTTCGTCATTCGTTTCATCTTTATCTTTGTTTGCTGAAAGTTCTGTTTCGTCCAAAGATAAATCATCGATTTCCATTTTGTCTTTACCTTGCGATTGATTACTGTTTTCGAGATTTTCATCCTCATTCAGTTCTCGCATTTCAACATCAGTTTCTGTTGTTTCTGGTTCTTCAGTTGATGCGTTCTTTTCAGTTCGATTGAGTGCAGAATTTAATGGAGTAGTTTCAGAATTGTCTTAAAGTAGAAATAAGAAAAAAAATAAAATAAGATAGAAGAGTCGTGTCGGGCGAAAGGCCAAAGAGGTTTGAACTAGAGAGAGGAAAGTTCTTTTCCTCGGAAATATTTAGAAAATAGATAATAACTTTAAATAAGCATAAAATAGTGTTACCAGATGGCTTAGGGCTGTTCGTTGTCATCTTATCATCGACTTTCTCGACTTCCATCATCTCTGCTTCACTTATGTCTGATAGATTTTCCGAAGAGTCCTTCAGGACTGTACTCGAAGGCGTATCATTCGGCTTTTGACTGCGTAAAGTCAATTCTTCGTGGACTTCCGTAGAATCATCTTTAATTGAGATATGACTTGTTTCGATTTCAGGGTTAATGTCTTCAATATCTGAATTCAAAGAGTCCTCTAAATTAGTAGAAGTTTTTTGTGTGGCTTCATTAGTTTCCTTGGGCTGAGGAGACTCAACGTTTTCGTCGAGCTTTGGTTCTGAACGTTTATTGGCTTCGTCATTAGTTAAGCAATCCGATTCTCCTTTTACTTCATTCACGCTTTCTGCCAACAAAATGTCTTTTTTAACCTCATCTGTCTTTTTGGACAATGGAGACTCTTCAAAAAATTCTTCATCCGAATCTACTAGATCAAACTCTTGTTTCTTCTGCCCTTTGTTTTCATCGCCGTCCAATACCGCTGGATTGCTTGTTTTACCTTCAGATTCCTTTCTCTCGGTTATTTTTTCTGGTGCATAAGCAATGCTATCATCCGAACTCTCGATATCTGAAAACAGTGTCTCGGATTTATTTATCTTATCCTTGGGTTTATCTGCCAGTTTTTCATCATCCTCATCATCGCTTGAATGGACACGCAAAGAGAAATCCTCCTCAATTGAAGATTGTGTTGATACCAAGGCGGCATCTTGTGAAAAAGATGTATCAATGGTTGCCGAGACACGCTCGGTGTCTGGTTGTTGAAAAACACCCGCACTCGATTCATGTATGTCCTTATCAGCCGTGGAGCCGATTTTAACGGGATCTGTTAACTTTTCTGTTGAATTATCTGTTTTTCCCTCAGCCATGGTTCAAAATTGATTCTTTACACTTCTTTTTATAGGTTGAAATCAATTTTAAACAACAAAAATTTATATTTTTCGGGGGCATTAACTACAAAACGAATCAAGCTTTTTTTCGGTGGTCGGGTGGTGTAAAAAAATTGACGTTATTTTCGTTGACAGCGGCATTATTATAACACTGCTTCTCAAACCTATAAGCGGGGTTTACATGGTCCAACATGGTTGGACAACATGGTATGACAACAGCAATGTTGGATCATCTAAACGCTAAAACAACCGCTTGACAAACCATGTTGGATGGTTTTTAAAAATTTTTAAAAACTTGCTGGTTTGTCATACCATCCAACGTATGTAAACAGATGTTGGACAAACCTGAAAAATGAAAATTATGGGAAATTCCTCGCATTCACTCATTTTTCATTTCTATTATATGCGTTTACTCTGAGGTCGAGTCGGAATGTCGGAAATTACCTATAATGAGTTTTGGAGGGAGTTTTTTCAACTTTATAAAAATCTCCCAGAACCAATAACCACACTCATGTTGGACAACATCGTACTTCGTGTAAACGCAAAGTTCATTTTTTCATCCAACCATGTTGTCCAACCATGTTGGACCATGTAAACCCCGCTATACGCAATGATGAAAGACAGAATTCAGCACTGAAAATAAAATAATGTACACAAATGGATTTTTTTAATATTGAATTTTTATTTAACTGTGCAATGCAATACATCGATAATCGTTCTATATGCATATACGTTCAAAATTTTCATAATGGAAGATGGAAGAGGAAGTAAAAATAATAAGATTCGCAAAATTACCAGGTGATTTGTTTGCTGCAATGAATGCGTTCATAACCTTAATAATTTGGATATCCAAGCATGAGTTCGCAAACAGTGCTTATTTTTTTTTAAGTTTCTTTGGCATCATTGATTTAACTCTGTCAAAAACTGTCAACGAGAAGACAATTTTTTGGAAACGAATATAGCGTTTTTTGTTTGTTAAGAAATAAAACTAATTTCAATAATTATACAATTTTACACAAGCCATGGCTGATGACTTACAAAGCTACAAGCTTCAGTTACAACAGGTAAATATTTCCCAAACGTTCCTACAATACAAATTAATCTCTTAACTGTTTTGGAAATCCCATCTGCCAGGTTGAGGCTGCTCTCCTAACAGATCCTGAAAATTCTGAATTGCTTAAATTGAAAAAAGATCTTGAAGAAGTGATCGGTCTAACTCGAGATCTAATCAAAACACAACTTGAAGAACAAAAGAAATTCTCGTATGTCGAACCAGCCACCTCAAC
Organism: Sphaerophoria taeniata; assembly: GCA_943590905.1. NCBI lineage: Eukaryota > Metazoa > Arthropoda > Insecta > Diptera > Syrphidae > Sphaerophoria > Sphaerophoria taeniata. Next base: position 36,134,626 of record OX016540.1, on the reverse strand, counting down.
ATCGTATTACGATGAAATCGAAGCTGCCTTAATAGAGGCCGAGAAACTTGTTTGTCCGGCCAAAATCTGGAAGATCGGTGATAAATGCCAAGCTAAATGGACTGAAGATGGTGTTTATTATGATGCGACGATAGAAGGCATTACCGTTGATGGTGAGGTGAGTGTGATTTTTGAGGCATATCAAAATCGATCGACAACAACGCTGAAAGAACTCAAAGAGCGCACAACCCGCAATGAAGTCTTCCCTTCAATGAAGTAAGCTCATTTTAATTTTGTATGATTCCATAGATTGTTCCATTTCTTTTCTTCAGGCGACATCGACCGAATCAAAAAGAATACCTCAAAAAACGCAAACAAAAGAAACAACAACGATTCAAAGAACTCGAAGAGGAACGCGAGCACGACAAGAATAAGTGGCTTAATTTCACAACAAAAAATTCAAAGAAACCCGGAATGAAGATCAAAAGTATTTTTGCTTCACCCGAGAATGTCGAAGGACGTGTAGGTATCGGCACTTGCGGTGTTTCGGGCAAGGGAATGACCGAGTTCACAGTTGGAGAGAAACTGCGGAAAGGAACCTAATGGTATATTTCTTTTTTAAAGTAGGTTAATTTTACCCCAACAAACAGTAACATTAAAATCAGTTTATCAACTTTTTTCCTCAACATAATTTTTTTATTTCGCCTAAAACCTAAAACAATCTAATGTCTGTCCTCCTCTCGATGACGTCCAAACTAGTGCTGGGATTGAAATGCATCACGCCGAGTTCCTTTAAAGCCTTTAGTTTCTCCTCCGGCGGATAGTCATCACCTTTGAGAGTTTCCAGCAAAAGCATTGCCGATCCTCTTGGAATGGTTAATAATTTACAAATATCATGAACTCTGAAGAGAAACTCTGTTTCAGTAAAGGAAATCAGGAAGAGGACGACGAATAACTCACTTTTTAAACAGCAAATCTGGCCGCCTAGAATACTGCCCAAACAGAGCGAATAGATTTCTTGTCATGTCGTAATTGAATTGCGCTGCTCCGGCGGAAGAGAATTTCGTATTCATGACCATGCTGTCGAGGAAATAGTCGTCCATTTGTTTGGCTATTAGTCTCAGGGCGAGATTGAATAGGTTGCTAGACAGATCCTTTTCCAAATTGTGCAAAGTCGTCACCATCACTTGAAACATCTCCCCGGCGCTGGTTGACAGCATGAACGGCTCTCGTGAAACGTTATCCGACAAAGATTGCCACTTGTCATGGCGATATGGCATCGATTTAGCTTTGATTTCATTCACGGCCTTTGTTGCAAGATTCTTGACCAGCTTCTGTTGCCAATGTTCCAGCTCTTCGACTGGATGTTCAAATACAGAATTGATTTCATTTGCATTTGGTCCAACCAGAGCCGCATGGAGGTGCAAATAATGCTGTGGATATAGAGAGGCGAGGTTTATTCCAAGAGGATCAATTTTTAATAAATTCAAACTCACAACATTCTCTCCCCATTCACGAAGCACCGAATTGATATAGTTGATTGCATTCAGAACCTGAATACTATCAACAAGCGCACAACTGTGCAGCTGTACCAATCTCCGACGGAAGTTATCGATTAGCTCCAGTTGAAGGTTGAGAAATTGCAATTGATGTCCGGGTTGAATTAGAGAATAGTAACGATCTTTGATGGCTTCGAGCAGTCTTATGAACTGGTCGGCACACTTGGGTATCTTAAGCTCGTCGTGGGTGCCTGGATCGATGAGTTGCCAAGGATCGTAACCCTGCAGAATTTGGTCCATTCTATCCGCACAGACTTGAGAATGAAGAAAATGGTTTTAGAACGTGATTTTCATTGAATAAGAGTTTAGTTACATCTCTCTTCTAGGGAGATCCATTTAAGGAGATATGTTGGTTGGGTGATGACAGTTACGGCGCTCGGGAAGCTCGCCGGATAGCCAAACATCTCACGGAGTTCGGCTTCGAAAGCAAGAGTCTCGTCAAGAAGATGAGCGAAGAGGTTTTCATCGTGGCAGATCTCGTCGATGTCGGCGGAAAGTTTCTCAATTGATAGCTGGACAAGGCCTCGAATGAATTCAAGCTGGAAACATTCCGACTTATTAAATGATAACCATTTTTGCTTCCCAATAATTCCTTACCCGAATATTGAAGTCCACTTTTCCAGCTTTGACGACCGCTGATTGGAAACTCCTGCCAACGAATAAATGCGTGTCCTTGATCCAATTGAGGATTTGTGTGAAGTACCATTCCGGCTTGTCCAGGCGATTTGTTTGTTTTGTGCCCGTGAAGTGGAAGAGGAATCTAAAACACATCAGAACTGAATAAAAAAGAAAAAGTAAAACAAACAGGTGTCCCACCTTGATCGATATTGTTTGAGGAGGAGTTTCGTAACTGTGCTTATCGGCTGAAGAAGGATAGTCGGAGTGATTACTTGTAAAGGTTCTGATTCTTCGTTGGGTGATTTCAACTAAGAGAACGAATATTTGCAATTTTGCTGTTTGATTTTTGAATGGAGGGAATTACCAAAAACAGATATTCAGCTATGAGCGTCAGCTTGGCCAGATTCTCTTTCGATGGAGAGAATTTGAGCATGTCCTGTCCCTGATTTGCCCATCGCACGTTCTTGAGAAGTGTCTCAAATTCGCTAGAAATACAAATATGGTTTTATGTTTCCCGAAAACATTGAGAATCAGAGACGAACTTTGAAAACTTTTCCTTCAAGAGTCCGTGCCAATGGACGGCGGTTCGAACAGCGAATGATTGCAGAAACGGAGCCTCGACAGATTCAAGTCGCCCGATTACACAATTGCCAGAATCGTGGGCTCCACTCAGCGACAAATATAAATTTACCATTTTCGTTTCATCGCGACCATTGATGGCGGAAGTGAGTGAAGAACTGTGAAAAAGGGAATTTGTTGAGTGTGCTTCTGTTTGCCTACTTAAGTCGTTTTACCTTATATCTTGAATGTCCCTGACAATATTCAAGTACTCGACCAATCTCTGGAGTTGTCGGACCTTTTCCAAGTCTGGTTTAACTCCACTGAGAATCTTATTGGATTGATGAATCTTAACAGCCAATCGTTCTTCGAAGCGATTTAGCTTTTCCATTTGAAAATCAATGCTTTTGCAGGCATCCTCACCACTTTGGAGAGCAGCTCGAATGCTTGAGGTGTTTTTTGCATCGTCATAATTCAACTACGGAAGAGATTTGCATTGATTGAGAAACCCTACTCCAAATAACTAGCTGCTTGCTTACTTTTTCTTCAATTTCAGTGTAACGTTGTTTATAGATGTCTACCAGACATGAGGCACGATATAGCTTTTTGAAATCTTTACCAATTTCGTTGTTTAGTTTTTCAACGACTCTGTCGTCGATGCTAGGCATTGTTGATTTGTTTATTAATTATAGTTTTAATTGTTTAAAGTTCTAGTTTTTCATTTTTTGTAGTGCAGGATTTTTCTTACACGTCCAATGTTGTCATCGTCATTACAGCTGTCAGTTGTCAAAATGTGTCATTTCAGCAATGATGCCAAGTTTATTAAATACAGAAGTCCTATCCTAAAATTCATCGTTTCTTAAGTCATTTCTGTTAAATTATTATGGGTATTCATGCAATAAGATAAAATTGTCGATTACGTATTTGCGTAAATTTACGCTCCGCTTTGCATTAACGCACTCATAAAGCAAGCTGTGTAAACTACTTAAATCTTAAAACGAAACTTCAAAATGTCAGTAAAATAACATAAAATAAAATGGGAACTTGATTTCAAATTTGAATTTTGTTCTGACACAGCAAAATAATATAAAATAAAATGACAACTAGATTTGAATTTTGAAATCTGAAATTTGTGTAAGTTAACGACCCCGTTTACGCGACAAAATAGTCGCGCAAATTTATCAGCCCTGTGTAAAAAAATTTCTATACAAATTTTGACATTTGAAATACGAGGTTGTAAACTTACGCCTTTTACGAGGTTTGCGAGGGATATACGACGTTGCATGAATACCCCTATTATCTTACTAGAAATAATTATTTATTATTTTATTCTGTAAAGTTACGTTACCCGTTCTTAGTTTATTTGAAAATAAATAAAATCCAGAAATATGTGATTTTTCCAATTTTCAACATACAAAAAATTGCTCAGTGCAGTTGTGGTGCAAGAATAGAAAACTGCGAAGTTTTGGTATCACCGACGAACCGCTACTCACTTCACTATTTACCATCTATCTGACATTTGGCATCTTTGTTGCAATTTCTTATTTCACCCGGCTTCTCTCATTTAACTGGCGCTTTAAGTTTTGTTTTCATTTTAATTATAAAATTTTTCATTAAAAAAGAACAAATCATGGTTGAACCAAAAGCACCAAAAAACAAAAACAATGATCGATCATTCCCGTTTGCTAGAATTAGAACTATAATGAAGAGTTCAATAGACACAGGAAACATATCCAATGAAGTTCTATTTGTTATGGAAAAGTCTGTAGTAAGTTGTTTCTTCCATAAATTGGCTCTATCGACTCATACCATCAGCTCTATAAACTGTATTTATTTAAAGGAAATGTTTATCAAACATCTGGCCAAGAATGCTTACAAAAACTGCAAACAAGGGAATACTCTACAATACGAACATCTTTCATCCTATGTAGCAAAAAATGATTCACTGGAATTCCTTCTGCAAATTGTACCCGAAAAGATCACAGTTAAGGAATTTAAAGAGATACTTGCCCAAGAAAAAAACGAAAGCGACGAATCCTCGTCGGAGAGTGAAGATGAACCACAGCCACCGTCTTCCAAGAAAAAAACTGCGAGTAAGAAGTAGTAGGCTACCATTTGCTTGTACCGTAATGAGCTCAGCTAGGATAAGATTTCTGTTGTAGAGAAAAATAAAATTAATGTCAAATGCAAAACAAATCGTGTTCAAGAAACTATTTCATTATTTTGTTAGTTAAGGAAAGCAAGCGCAGTGTTTCATTGAAACAGGTTGATCCAAGCGTTCTGACTCGAAACTTATCCAAGTTCACGGGAATTAACCGATGGTCATTGCAACCAGTCTTCCGGGCATATGATCGAACTCAGATGGATCGTCTCTGAGCGTATGTAAGCATATTGATTTCAATATCAAAATTCAAGACTTCTGCAGTCCCTTTAATGAATGGCCCTCTGTATAGGGTGCTATCGTCCTGATACGAGAACAGAACAGTTTCCCTGTATAAGTTTTTTTTCGAGTTCGAATCTGGTTCACGTCACTGCTCTTGTTTTTGTTGTGATTCTATTTTTCCAGCGATTTATCTTCTTCTTCTTCTATTCTTGACATTTCCAAGCTTTCTCTAGCAAACGGTGTTTACGTCATTCTGACAAGTTGGCGAACTGCGAACTTTATTTTTTGTCCAGTTCACCAAATAAGGAACATTTTTTCTAGCTTCTATTTCTTTGTGTCCAGCCTCCAGTGGATCTAAAAATCTGCAGTTTTTTCGCTAAACATTAATTTCGTGTATAAGTTTCTTGCTCAATCCAAGCTTCAAAAGTACAAGAAAATGAAAACCTAATTTTCGTGTTCGTGGATTTTTAGATAAACAATAAATCGATTCGTTTTGGTACACATGTTTCCTTGGACAGTTTTATTGGGTGTTTTGGTCAGCAATTAGTATTCCATATCCGCGCAACAAGAAATCAGTTTTTCTGCTCAATTGGAACTATCAGTATTTTATTTTGCCACTTTATCAATTTATTTGAGTTGGGAAAGTTCAGAGTTAGGAATAACGGCAGCAAAGCAAGGGATTAAAGACAATATCCGCAATGCCTGGCGAGAACGGCGGTGACCGGACTGGCTACCGACGTGCCGAAGTCGATTGGAATCGGTAAGGAAATTTATTCATGTAGCGTGTGATCCAGTTTTGGACGTATACAGTCATAATGACGTTGGGTGATTCATAGTTTGAGAACTTGCTATCAGTTTTGCTTCAGAGATACGAAATTAATTTGTGTAGGTGTTGGAATCTTCAATGTTTGATCGATATTATTGTGCGGTCGCTTTTAAAAATGCTAGTTCCAGTTTCTTATCTAGAAACAAGATAGTTCAACAAAAGTTCATCTAAACTTAAAATAGAATTGTTTCTTTTCCAGGTACGGTCTCGGTGACGATGATGAGCCCAATTTCCGACAAAGATCCAACACTGGCGGCTTTGTTGACCTTGGTAACGAGTACACGTACGCAGCTGGTGGTCATCATGCCTCCGGAGCGAATGAAATATTCGCCGGCGAGCAGGGTGATAAGCCATGGTAGCTCCCAACACTCCATTACCTTTAATAGTTCTAAAGAGATCGTTTTTTGTTTTAGGTGGCGATCAAACTTCTTCATATCACAACCAGTATTATTCGGCGTGTGGGATGGTGTCTTCACCTCCTGCCTAATCAACGTTTTCGGTGTCATTGTATTCCTCCGATCAGGATGGATAGTTGGTCAAGCAGGCATCATCAATGCTGTCCTCATTATCTTCTGCACAGTGGTCATTGCGCTGGTTTCAGTTCTATCGGCAGTGGGAATATGCGAGCGATGTCGTGTCGAGAGCGGAGGTGTCTACTTTCTGATAGCTCATACTCTCGGCTCACGATTCGGGGGTTCACTGGGATTGCTCTATTGTTTCGGACAAGCTGTTGGTTGTGCTCTGAATGTCATGGGTTTCGGCGAATCAATGGCTGGACTTGTCGGCCTGGCGGGTAACACTTGGGCTATTCGAGGATTCGCTGCGGCAGCCGTACTGACTTTGGGTGTAATCAATGTGGCTGGTGTTAAGTGGGTTATTAAGTTGCAATTTGTTTTGCTTATGATTCTCTTGCTGTCGGCATTGGATTTTATGGTCGGCAGCTTTGTAGGCGAAGATCCAGGTAAGATTTGACATTATTTTGAAATCAGTTTGTTTACAGGAGGTCTCTCTTTTTTTTCAAGAACATGGTTTCGATGGATGGGTGAGTAGTAATTTTATTGACAATCTCTGGCCGAAATATGAGGATGGTTATTCGTGGTTCCGGGTGTTTGGTGTCTTTTTCCCAACCGTCACTGGAGTTTTGTCGGGAATTAATATGAGTGGAGACTTGCGTGCACCGTCAACTGACATCCCTAATGGAACACTGGCTGCTTTCGGAACTTCGTGAGTTTTTCTTCCATATAATGTTCAAATGGCTCTACAAAATTCATTTTTCTTAAGAACATTCCTGTACATGGTTTTCGTGCTGTTCCTTGGATCGACGTGCAAACGCAATATACTGCTTACTGACTTTATGATTTCAGTTAAAGTTTCGGCTATACAATTTCTGCTCTTGGCTGGAATTTATGTCTCCAGTATGTCTTCTTGCTTGGGTGCTATGTATGGAACTCCTAGAGTTCTCCAGAGTATAGCCAAAGAGAGCGTGATTCCTGGAATCGATGCACTTGGACATGGTGTAAGAATTTCCATCGGCTCTTAACGGCAATGACACTGTGTTTTCTTTTTAGCGCGGACCAAACAAAGTTCCACTCTATTCAATGGCTGTTGTTGCAGCCATAACCATCACTTTCATCATGGTCGGTGACATTAATTTCCTGGCCCCAATTGTAACGATGCCCTTCTTGCTCACCTACGCCTGCATTGATTACTCCTACTTTGCTCTCGCACAAACATTTGATATCCAGGAACAACGCGAAGAGCGATTCCGTATTCAGGCTTCAAGTCCCTCTTATGAAACACGCCGCTATGGCGCTGTCCAGGGTCAAAATGATTTGGATTTGCTGTTTCCGGATCGTGTGCGTCATAAGAATTTGCAGGTGGGTTTCGTTTAAATTCTATTTGTCAAAATTGAACGATTTTTGGATTTTTTTTAAAGAGTCCTTCGACATCACAGCAAAATACACCTCTTCATGTGCCTTCAAGAAACAATGAGACTGATAGAAACACAATTGAATTGCAACTAGAAAACAGCACCAATCCGAATCATAGTCCCGACAGCAGCACCGACGAAGTGATTTTCCGCAATAATGGAACAACAAATAGTACAAACATTGTAGGACTTGACGCTGGCGGCGATGATGACTTGGAACCAGTTGCACCAATTCGTCCGCCCATTCATTCAAAAACAAAGAATTGGTATTCCGGCTATTGCAATCGATGGGCTTCTCTCCTTGGCGTGAGTTTAAATATTGACTTTGGATTGAATTTTATCTAATTTCTGAAAACTCTCAGGCTGTTACGAAGCTGTTAGTGATGCTGTTGGTCAACTGGTACTATGCCATTACATGTTTTGTGGTTGTCTTTTTCGTTTGGTTTTATGTGGGCACAGCTAATCCGGCTGTTAAGCCAGGAGTTACTGCCGAATTTAACTTGTTCGGGTGGCTCAAGAGTGTCATATTCCGGTGTTTCGGGTGAGTATGACAACAATTTAGTATCGAAAAGCATTTTAACCTTTTTGTCCGCTTAGTAAACGAATACACGGCTATGAACAAATTGTGGTTACACCATCTTGTCCAGGTGTTGACCTATCCCCGACGCAGCTAAACGACGAAAATGAAGATTTCTCACAGCGAAGACGTTATCATCATTCTTCCGTTGTCCAAGGACACTTGGTAGATGACATTTAATTCAATTATATCTTAAATGTGCAAAATGTCCACTTAAACAAATCACACAAAGTGTGATATAAATAAAACACGACCAACTTAACACAAAGCGATAATAATAGTTTTAGTTAAAAGAATAAGAAAAATTGTATCTACGTTAAACAAAAAGCATTTTTCTAAACGCTCATACACTTTATGATGAAAAGACGTAAAAAGATGCCTTTTTTACAAAATGTACTCTTAACTGTAAGATAAACAAAAATAAAAATTTTATTTAGTCTAAGTTTTGATTTTGTATTGTGTAGAATTGCCTCGTTTTGTTTATAAAATAAAAAATATTAATAAATTCATAACTTTGATATCGTGGTAGCCTTACATAATGTACTGAATATTTATAAATGTGTTAGTATACTGCATACAATGTTATATATTTTGTGTATTTAGAACATCAATAGAATTTGTATATTTCTTATGACCTAAATGAAATTTGAACTAATCAAAAATAAATATATATACAAAAACAGCTATAACCTTAAGTTAACACAAGTAAATAAATAATTGAAATTAATGTACAAAAAGTCGTTTTTTATTATTTGTGTGTCCAAATTATTGGGGTAAATTGAGGTGTACAAAAATCTACAATTTTTCACTTCTGTTCTGTTTCGTTCCATTCCACTCCGTTCCGTTCCATCCCGTTCCGTTCTGCTCCATTCCGTTCCGCTCCGTTTTATTCCGTTATGTCCTGTCTGTTCTGTTCTATACTATTCTATTCTAATCTATTCTTTTGGGAATTATGGTCAGAGCATAGCTTTCATTGGTTTAAATCATTAGGCCAGTTCCACCTAACAACATCTCACTGAGATCTCAATTGGGGTTATCGGGAACTTCTTTTCCCATGGATATTTTCCCATATTCGAAAAATTGGTATCGGGAACTTTTCGAAATTGGGAAAAAAATTCCTATGGAAAAATACCTATCGGCAACTTTTTTTCATGAGAAATCTTTTGTTTTTTTCTGTCTGAAATTTCCCTGTTATTTAGTTGTCGGAATTGTAAACGGAGCAAGCAATGTAAGCAAAAACCGAGATATTGCTAATGTTTTCACAACAAATCGGTCTACGGAAGATTATAGCAAAATTTTGGAAAGAAGAAGAAAAAGAACCTAACAGTTTGGGCTCAACAATAAAATCTATTTTTGGATGGAAAAAAGTTGGTGATAAGTTGATAACCATGATTTTTTTCATAAACAAAAATAATTTAAGGTATCGCTTAATAAAAAAAAATTACGTGAGGAAGAAAATGTTTGAAAACAAGAGACAAAAAAAAGCAACCGCTGGAGGCCCAAACTAGGAGTATACATATATTCAGTGCAGTGGAGGTAACGAAAGAATAGAAGAATCGGTGGAAGGATGCCCAGATGCTTAAACATTTGGTCTCCCTTCATGTAGCAAAAAGAGAAAGACAGACGGTAATCAAAATTAAATCATTGATAGTGAAAATTGTCCAAATTCATCATCAGTCAGCCGTTCTGTTGAAGTGTAAAAGGACAAATCCTTCGACGAGAATGTAATGTTTGCTATGATCGTGAATGCAACTGAACCGGAGGAGCAGAACGTTGAAACGAATGTTTCCCAGATGAACATTGAAAACAGAACTTCAACTACTCGTCCTACAAAAAAGCCACAAAAAACCATAACTTGTTGCGTCGCTATGGAACGAGAAATTGAAATCCAAAAAGAACTCTGCAATAAGGTTGAAGAGGCAGTTGGGTCTATGAAGCGACACCTAAAAGAAATGGAATACCATTTAAAGAAAATATACAGGTCCATTGACAAAATTAGTGAGTTTCAGAAGAAGACGGTGGATGAAACCTCAAGGCACAACCTTGATATGGAAGCAATGAGAACGCAGGGAGTTAAAGCAAAGCACGAGTTCCAAAAGCGTTTACTAGAAACCGAGGAAGAAAAACTATTAAAGTTATAATTTGAAAATTTCTCGTTGTATTTCGTCGATTAATAATAAAAATGATATTATTTGGATTTTTAATTGAGGATTAGGACGAAAACAAACAATTTTTCATTAAGAACCAACTGACAAATCATTCTAACATTATGTTCGAAAATTCCCAAGGAAAAAGAATTCCGTGAGGAATTCCCGATAGTGGGAACTTGTTCCCGGGAAGGGAATAATTCCTAGGGAAAAATATTTCCCAAGGAATTCCCGATAAGGCTGAATGTCACTTTGACTGAGGCAAAATCATTTGATGGAACATAATTCTCAGTTCTCATTGCGATAAAATGGTTACCTTACAAATTGTTATTGTACATATGTCAGTCACGTCAAAATAGCTGAGTGAGAAATAGAAATCCAAAATATTTTCATCTCAGAGATCTCAGAAAAAAATCTTAATTCTCAGCTGAGATTTTTTGTTCCACTTAAAAAATCTCTGAGATCTCAGTGAGATGTTGTTAGCTGGAACTGGCCCATTGGAACAAATCAGAGTGGATTTTTTTTGAATATTTTTGACAGGTCTGAACAAAAATGTCAGTGAAATGGTAAATACTTGTGCTTCTCACAAAGAATTCCATGTTGGCATTCATCAGCTAAAAAAAAAAAATGGTTTTTATTTAGTAATAGTACAACAAAAAAAAAAAGAAAAAAAAACTAAATTTACCTCTTTTCCTAGCGTCAACGCAAAGTCTATCCTTCGCATACAGACAATGGAAGTTCCCTACCTCCAATATTAATTTGGTCTCAAATTCTCTCATTTCTAATTTTTGATGATTTTTATTTTATTATTTATTTATTTTTTAAGAGCCGATTTTTCAACCATCGAAATAATAAACTGGCAAATAAACTTATCAGTAATCATCGGTCGAATAAATAAGAGCGTTTTTCGTCAAATAAAGTCTATCTGACGATTGAAAAATCAAATATTTTGTTATTTGTCGAATAAACTATCTGTCTGTTTATCTGAAGATTGAAAAATCGGCTCTAAAGAGAATTGAGGTTAAATTAGATCATTGAGAGAACCACTGACAGTTTGGAACAAAAAGAAATTCGAACATTTTCATTGGTCGGATGGTACTGTGAAACATGGAATCACAAATCAGCTGATCATTGAAAACGATTACATCACTGACAAAATTACAATGAATTTTAAGCAAAATATTTGGGCTGAATTAAATATTTTAATTGATACAAAAATTCTTGAACTCTTAACCTTCATTTCGGTACCAAAGTTAACAATAATTTCTTCTTTAATTGCTTTTAAAACCTGAATGAAAATAATCAATGACGAAAACCAATGAAAGCTATGCCCTGACCCTTAGAACTTATATCCCAAATAGGGTTAAAAGCATCAGACCCAAAGAGAAGGCATGGTTTGCTATGAGCTGTAAATAAGAGGTTATCAAAGTTAAAGAGGTAATTTTCAGTTGCAACAAAGCCAAACCTACTGAGGAAATAAGAACAAACAAGCCAGTAAGGCCTGAAATTACCAAGTTTTTACATGACCAAAAACTGAGGCAAAAAATACTGCAATGTCCCGAAGGCAGTAAACATTTTTGGTCATTTGTGAAAAACATGAAGAATCCTTCTTCTTCCTCCCAACGCTCATTGATGATGACACTCCAGTCGTTAGTCGTGAAAGCTAACCTTTTTGCAAGGCAGTTCGCCTCCAACCCTTCGCTGACAGGGAGTGTCATGACTGTCATGACTCCCCCAGTTCTTGAGCGCGTCAATGATTCCATGGGACAAATCTTCTTTCGCACTCATGCTGTAGCGAGGGTCCTAAAAGATCTCAACATACACAAATCCGCTGACTCGCATGGTATCTCTGCTATTGTTCTGAAGAGGTGTTCTTCAACGCTGGCAAAATAATTGCGTTAGCTTTTCCATCTATCCCATTCTATCTTATCCTTCGTTTCGAGAAGTTGGAAAACAGCATTTGCCAAGCCAAAAAAGTCGAATCCTCCTCTCCCTCCAATTATCGTCCGATTGCACTAACGTCCCTTCTTTCTAAGGTCATGGAAACGCTGATAAATTATCAGCTTAAGAAATATCTTGAAGAACGAAAGCTTCTTAATGACCGGCAGTACGGCTTTCGCAGCAACAGGTCCACTGGTGATCTGATGGCTTATCCCAACGAAACAGTGGAACAAATCTTTACATCGTTTTCGAGAAAGTAAGGTTGTTGAACTTGATATTTACAAGGGGTTTGATATAGAGTTTGGCACCAGGCTCTCTTATCGAAAATGCGTGCTTTCGGTATTGATGAGCCCTTCCTTCGTTGGATTAGAAACTTTCATTCGAACCGTTCTATACAAGTTGTATTAGACAGGTTCAAGCCTGAAACTCACAAAACAAATGCTGGTGTGCCCAGGGCTCCGTTTTGTCTCCGACCCTCTTTCTCATTTTCACAAACGATCTCTTGTCTTTAACTTCTAATCCGGTTCATTGTTTCGCTGACGATAGTACCCTTAGCTTTTCATATTCGTTCCCAGACTCACATCCCACTTCTTCGGATGTAGAACTGCAACAGCTATAAATATGATAAGCTCATTAAACTCTGACTTAAACAGCATTGTACAATGGGGAATAAAAACCCGCGTAGAGTTTAATGCTTCGAAAACTCAATACTGTCTTGTATATTTGAAGCTAGATAGACCCCCCTTGCCACTGTCCATTAGTGACACTCGCATCAGTGAAACAGAACATCTCGACATTCTCGGTATGTGCATGACCGATCACCTCTTGTGGAATTATCACGTATGCGATGTCGCCAAAAATGCAGCAAGATTTTTAGGTTTCTTAAGACGATGCAAGAATTTGTTTCCCATTTTGATCTGGCTACCATATATTAAACATACCTACATATATATGTCTAAAACTTGAGTACAACTCCCACAATTGGGCTGGTGCTCCAGTAACGTACTTAAGTCTTTTGGGCAGTATCCAGAGCAGAGCATTTAAGATGATTGGTGACCATACCATCGTTGAGACATTTACTTCACTTGAACACCGACGACGTAATGTCTCATGCCTCACACTCTTCTACCGGTATTTCAACGGTATGTGCTCTAGAGACATAGCCAGTTACATTCCTCCCCTTAAGATATTCAACCGTAATACTCGCGCCTTGAGGAATGGACATCAGTAATCAGTTCACCCTCGAGCCCAACTTCGGTCGTACGGTCATGTTCAGAGAATCGTTCTTTACTCGTATGTGGACCTCTCTTCCACACTCTGTCTTCCCCAGTCATTGCAATGTTCAAGAATTCAAGACCAATGTTAACCGACATACACCTCATAACCCTCTCCGTCTATCACATTTTCCCTAACGCTCGCACTGTACTTTGACATAATAAGGGAATATAAGCCCCTTGAGTACGTGCTCATAATAAAAAAAAATTGTATTCTATTCTAGTATGGAACGCTTCTAAAGGACTAAACTTCAATACGTTCGTTACATTAAATAAATTACGACAGTTAGAGAAAAGCCAAGATTTTGACAGCGAAGAGGGACCTCCAATATTCCAAATGAGCTATTCCTATCGTTGTTGTAAAGTAAACAACGTTGTTCATGGTGAATCAGCTAAGTTTGATAATAGTTTATATGACGAAAAAATACTAGTTTTCCACAAATGGACACTGCGGTGTATACTTGCTTTTTTTAAAAACACAACCTAATGAAATAATCGTTGAAATAATATTACTTGTTTGCAACGTCTTCAAAATCGAACAAAAACATACCAAATAGTGCGAATAATTATTATTCCTCATCGTCATAACTAGGTCCCTCTTTTCAATGATATACAATTTTCAATTGTCAATTGCGATCGACGCACGACACTTCTCTAGCATGCAAGTTGTCCGCACATTCCGAGGTCATCGACTCAGACCACTACCTTGTTGTAGCCAAGGTACGAATGCGGATATCCCGATCAAGGCCAACACGTCAAAAATCTAAGAGAAAATTCGACGTCAAACGGCTACAATCTTAGATCCTTTTCCGATCGTGTCTCCGAAAACCTCCTTAGAAGATCTTTGCTGCCAGTACAAAATGCAGAGAACCGGTGGCAACACTGCCAAGCAGCCATCAGAGATACCGCCTCTGAAGTGCGAGGGTTTACTCGGCCACCACAACGAAACCCCTGGTTTGACGATGAGTGCCGGCGAGCACATGCAACTTAACAAGAAGCATACAAAGCGGCGCGCGGTGCAAAGAAGGACCCGAGCAGCTCATGAGCTCTACGAGCAGAGAAGGAGAGAGGAGCACAGACTTCTCGGAAAAAAGGGAGCATGAGAGGCGCGTGATCGAGGAGTTAGAGGGTTGTCACAACAGGAACGAGGTTCAAAAGTCTTACAAAAACAAACCACCGAGATATCCCCTGAACTGCACCAACTACAGAGGTATAAGTCTCCTTAACATCGCCTGTAAGATCTTGTCTGCCGTGCTGTGTGAAAGTTTGAAGCCCTTCACAACAACCTGATAGGTACTTATCAGTGTGGCTTAAAGGTTTTAGACAAGGAGGTGTGCTGTCATGCGATTTCTTCAACATCATTCTTGAATAGATTGTGCAAAACTCAAACGCTAACACCAGAGGCACAATCTTTCAAAAGTCCGTCCACCTACTAGGATACGCATATGACATTGACATAATTGGAAAAACACAGCGTGAAGTCAGTGGAGCCAGTTTTGAGCCTTCAGACGGAGGCCAGGAAGATGGGTTTAGCGGTTAACGAGGACAAGACCAAAATAATGCTGTCAACTTGGCGTGCGAAACGTTTGTTGCATGAGGCCCTGTGGTGCGACCTGGACTGCAGCGCCACCATAAGTAAGTAAAGTAAGTATGTAATAATTTTCAATGACTGCCAAGAGCTGGCCTCTAAATGTCTATCGTAGCTTCTCTTGGTGTCAAGCGGAACTGCTCATACTATAGGTCGATCATGTCTTTTCAACCAAAATCCACAAGGACGAGTGACTTTATCGGGTGAAGTGAAAATGCAATCCGTCAATGGCAGCATTATGAATTAGGCAATCTTACTAACTATTGACGAATACACCCATATTCGTAAGATAATGCAAGAATTGTTTTCTAATAATCGTTTTTTTTTTTCAACTGCAAGAACAATAAACTTCTTTTCAAACAATTTGTCGAAATTATATTGAAAATATGTAAAAAGTCTATCAACTTGTTTTGCATCCTTTGATTCATGATTCTTTGCTATTTTCATGCCAGAAAAGAACAGTCAATCTACATACATACATAAAACAATTGAATTTATGTGTTTGCTTCTGTTAAAGATATAAGGCCACTGTGGGTAAAATATCCTTCACCCATAATGTCAGTCAAGAGTCAACACAATGTTTGCCCCAGGTTAGACAGCAGACATTTTAGAGTGGAGGTTTTTAACAATTTCTCACATCGATGTCGTCCTTAAGGGCACGTCGTTAATGATTTTATGGAAATGTGTGGGCATAACATGAAGGTTAATTTGAAGTTGATTTTGGCGCGAAATAGATATGTATATGATTTTATTTTTTATTTATTCAAGCAGCTATGAGATATCGTTCGAAACACTCATGTTCAATTTAACCAAAACAAAAAACATTACCCCCAATCCATAATTCATCTCGTCCCATCGCAGACCGTCCCCTAAATTGCAAGCTTGTCATAGATAAACCACTATCTGCTTTTTGACCTATATCCATTTCCAATTCATCACGAACAAACAATGAAATCATACTCTGGGATCGGATATGTCAAACTAATCAAGAAAAGGTTTGCCAAAGTGGCCCGCAGGCCCGCCTATGATTTTGTTTCGTTTTGGCTTGAAGTTCGTTGACAAAATGAATGGTTCCCAATAGTTTAACTTGCTGCCACCTCTTTTTTGTTTTTTGTTTTATTGTTGGAGGGGGTAACACGAAACTTGAAACGTGACCTAAAAATGGGCAAAAAAAAAGTAAGCAAAAGGGAGTTTTTTTTTTTGTGTGCAGAAAACAAGTAGATGACACAAATTGGTCGTCTGGCAGAAACAATAGTTAAACACGAAGTTCTTGTTGATGAATATACAATCTTAGACACGTATAGCCCTTACTACCATTTACCATAATAAATTTTTTCAGGGATATAGTGTTAAATTTGGGTTGTCCTGAGCTCGACAGGAAAATTTTATTGTCTTGTCTTCCGGGCGAGAACTTGAAACTCTTACAAACGAATTTTCGAGTCAGCGATTACTGGATTTGATGTTGTTAAATTGTAAGTTGAATTCTAAGATTTTGGGGTTCTAAAGAAGTCAATTGGTGCCGAAAGAGATTATTCTAGAGTTAAAAGTTTCAAAAGGGACTTGCAAAAAATATGTTCTCACATAATCTCAAAGTTAATGAAACTTGATTGAGGTTTTTTGTTTGGTATCAGCAATTAAAGCTGAAACAGTACACAACACTATCCAATTTAATCGTTGCTTTATTCAGGCGAGTAAGGTCACTACGGCGTATGTGTACTATTCTCATTTTAAATTCCTTTGGACAAGTTTTAATACGTTTCTGTAATAAAAAACTGTTGAAATTTAAGTAGAAATCAAAAAATAACCAACTGCCAACAAAAGGTTTAAGAAAATGTTAGTTCCCTACCAATGTAAATGAATCATTAAATTGAACACGACATTTTGGTAGGGCAATGCAATTTTTCAAGACACCTTTACTATAACAAACCACGGTGATCTCTTCTCAAACAATATGCTCTAGAATCAACCAATGCTAGATGGTCACAGGGTACCACCTGCCTAGCAACCAAGCAAATATGGCCAAGCATAGACATAAAACGGTCAAAAGGCTTGATATCCCTGAGCAGACAAAATATAAGCTCTACAATTGGAGTAATAACAGGACACTGCCTCATAGGTAGACATGCTCTGAGGCTAGGAGTCTACACAAATGACTTCTGCAGAAGCTGCATGGACGAGGAGGAAGAGGAAACAGTCCAACACCTTCTTTGTACATGTCCAGCACTCTCCATTAGAAGGAACAACTTTCTCGGTAATCCCTTCTTCAATAATAACAGTGAACTGGCAACGATCGACATTAAATGTCTCTCTAACTTCATTAAAAGCACGAATTGGTTTGTTTAAGGTCATTACTCTCCCATGAGTATTTTATGGTATCACAACGGATCCTTGAGGTCTAAGTGAGTCAACAACAACTAGACAGCCACTATAACCTAACCTAACCTAACCACGGTGATCGGAGGACATAATCAAGTTATACATAATTTTGGTTTTCACAGTTCTAAGAACCAAAATGAAAATGAATCCCTTTAGTCTGTTCATTTCTCGGAACCTTTTTCTAAATAATTGCAATCATTAAAACATTTTCTTTTAATTAATTCTGATTTTATTAATTAATCAATATTCGTATAGTCCTAGCACCCGGACTCGACACGTCTCGACTGTGAATGCCAAAAATTCGTTATAATTTTTGATTTACAATTCACAACGTTACCTTGACCAATTTAACAACGTCTCAGTAAGATTTATTTGCAAGTTGTCCCAGAGGGTGACGGTAGGCCTATTTGGGATTGTGTTCCGTATATGTATATCTGAATCCGATTGTAATCTCCAACATTAACATTGACCTGTATGCGAGGGGAAAACGATAAAACCAAACGACCAACATCAGAGACGACGACAAGAAGACGCACAACAACCGGCGGGCGGCGCGACTTGACTTAACATTCCACAAGTTCTCTTATAAATATCGCGTGACATTTCTAAGCCCGTAAATAATATGTTTTAAAGCTCTCCTTATCCTTCCTTCAAGTAACAAAAAAATAAAAAAATAAACAATCCTGAACTGAATAAAAAATCCACCAAAATCTTTCGGGTATTAAAAATCTGTTGTTGGTTTAGGGAGAGCCACAAAAAAAAACAGAAAAGTTGTATGTCTGACGACCTTGCATACTTAGTCTTGCATATTTTATTTTTGATAAAACCTAATGACTTAACCTCAAATGTAACATTTAAGGGAGGATTAATTTTATTTGAATTTCGTCTCATAACGGTTTTAATAACTTTTTAAATGCTTTCTTGTTTACTTTTCGTTTTCCCAGGGTAAATATTAAAGTTTAAAAACCTATTTATTCATGAGAGCGTTTAAATTGTTAAACAAAATATTTACAAAAGGTAAAAAAGTGAACAAATTTGGGTCACAAAAATATTATTTGAGGGTACGGTAGATCAAGTTTATGACGTCATAAAATTAAGCTAGTGGGTGTTTAATTTGTAGAGATAAATTGAAACGATAGGTAATTTAAAGCCTCATTAAAATTATTCTTAACTGCACTTTTTTATAGACTTTTAAGGTTTAAGAGTTTTGGTAAAAAAGTACAAAGGTATTCAAAACAACATTATTTAGAGGAAGGGAAGTATTGTGTGCAACTACACTCAAAGGGGGAGCTCAGTTTTCTGGTACCTCAGCCTGGAAATTTAAATAGATTTTCATTTCAAATTCTCAAATAAGGCTAGTCTAATTTGCTGCTATACCTAATTGGTGTCTTTCTACCTCAAATTACGTGCTTCAATCCCAAGCTATTGATATTGTTTAAATATTTGATATGAAGCAATTTGAGAGTTCTTTTATGTGGTGTGTCCCCTTGAATTAGTTCCAAATTAAAGAGTAGTTGTATGGCCACGCAACCAAACATGTGTTCAGAAATCAATTAGAATAAGCTTCTTAGAGCGAAGAGAAACCACATAGAAAGTCCTTTGTTGCTTGGCAGTAGATAGCGCGCAGACCAAATTTGCGCAAATTTGCTGTCATGGTGTAAATCAAGTCTTGAAGTGTGATCCTGATAGGTGAAAGAACTTGTTACAAGGGAACCGGAGCAGATCCCTATTATCGGGCATATCAAAGTTCAAACTTCACAACATAACTTTAAAGCTATAAATAAAAATTTATAATCCTTTGAAGAGATATAAATAAACATTCTAAATATGTATACATAGATGCATGCCACTTTTATTATGCAACAAAACAAGCGATCCCAAAAACTGAACAGACCTCCTACATTCATTTGACTGCAAAACAACGATTTGTTCAAAAGTTAATTCCGATAAGTTGCAAGCTCATGCAATGAGTGCACTCAAACAACATATCCTTTTTATAAGCATTTTTGCCCTTCCCCTCGCTACATCGCGCTCGACATATCAACATCCTCGTGCCAGGCCAAAACATTATCTCTGACGAAATTTTGCATCCGGCATTTGCTGTTGCTGCCTACCCCATTTACCAATTCAAAAAAAAGAAACTATTTTCGGATAAAAAGCTGTTTACTCATTTCCTCGTTCGTAGGTATATGTTTGAATGTCTTGCGTGTTGGCATGCATGAGTTTATCCTTGGATTTTTACGCGAAATCAAACAAAGGAGCATGAGAACATATCAAGTCATTTGCCCAACCCAAACACATCAAACTGAAATAGGGCTTGAAGGACGAAAAATCGAGCATAACTTTTTTTCTCTTTCAAAAACAAAGTGAATATGTAGCGAGGAATATACCGGATAATAAATATTAGAGACACTTTCAGTGAGCAACTAATCGTTATGGGAAAGGCGTCCTACGGTACGACTTCCTGTTGTCGTTCTGGTCGAGCAGGTTTGAATTGATTTCGAATCCTGTTGGCACCTTTGGTTTATAAAGTGTCCTGAAATATTCATAGACTGACCTAAGGCAAAGTAGCTTCAAGGAAAACTTATACAGGTAGGGAACTTTGGTGTGGTGTGGTGTCTTTTTGCACCTTTGTTTTCTTTAATTATCCTTTACAGCACACCATGAAAGTTCCAACAAAATAAATGTTAGTCGGCGTTATCGTCTTTCCCGCTACCTCAGCTCACCAACATTTCGTAGACGATTGTAAAGAAAGAAAATTGAAAAGTTAGTTATGTACTTTGGTCTTTGGATTTCTGCTAACTAACCTCTCCCAGCCCACATAGTACTCAGGTATTTCTTGTGTCGAGGGCTAAATTGGGCAAGAATTCTTTCCATATTCAGCAGTTTGGTTTAGAAACTTGGCTGGCAAGCACGTGTGAATAAAATCTATCGAAAAAATAGTTGCAGGTGAAAAAGTATAAGCTTTTTTTTGCTCGTCGCAATTTTCTTGAGAAAAAACCAAGCCATGAATTCTCTAACTTTTGATCGCGTGTTCTAGGTTCGTTAATACATTCTTTTTTTTCTGTGAGAAATGATACGTTCGTTGTGAAGTGAAGGAGTGACTTTTTTGTTTTGTTCTGTCTCGAACACTTTTAACGGAAAGGAAGTCTCATTAAGTATTAATCTTCAAAAAAGCTCTTATGCGAGCAAAAAAGAAACAAAGTTTTGGAGCTGCGCTTCTTCGATAAAGGAGCTATAGCTGATTTATCTGTGTGTGTTCGTGTTGAAATGACAGGCAACTTGAAGACGGATAAAAATGAAAAAAATAGGTGAGTTGTGAGTGGATTGAATATTTTTTGGAAAAATATTTATCAGCTGCATTCGATAACAAGTGGATAAAGTAGAAAATGAAGATGTTTCATTGCATTTTCTTGTCTTGTTTCTTATGTATCAAGAAAAAGTAACCCTGTATAATATAGGTACACGGTATGAATTTGATATGGTAGGAAAAGATTTGTTTAAGGAGCAGCTGCCCGTGGCTAAGTTGTTAGGTGCGTTGGCTGCTAAGCAGAACGTCGTGGGTTCGTGTCCTACTCGTGCCCATAAAGGTTTTATTTCATCTTTCACGGGCACTGCGTCTTGCGAAGAACTGACAAACCTTCCAAGAGTATCAATCTGTCATGAAAAAGTGCTTCACAACTTTGCCGTTCGGAATCGACGTTAAATTGTAGGTCCCCTCAATTCTTCACACGCACTCAGACAATTGTTGACGAGAGTTAGTCACTTAGGCGTCGTTGGCTCTTCAAAAGCTGTCACGCCACTCTATTTTGTTTTTTTTTAGTTGTTTAAGGATGCATTTTCTAAAAATAAAACACAGAACATTCAAAATTAAGTAATGGAGATCATCCTTTCTCAGCTCTACGTCTGAGCATGATCTTGCAACAGTTTTTTCACTTATTTCGATTGTTGATGCAGATTCTTCGGCCGATTCTGTTTTCAAAACGGAAGAGTTCTTTTTTTCTAAGAACCAATGAAATGGTTTCAAAGACTTTGAGACTCTTTTAAATGCTTCTGGACGTCCATTGGAAAACGAAATTACATTTGTATCTTTGATAATGGCTGAAACACATATACGCTTAAGCTTTGGCTTCGCCTGACGTTTACGAGATCAGCCATATTCAATGCATGCTATGGCTACGTACGAAATGTTAAGTAACGTGACTCCAAACGGAAGCTCTAGTTCAAAAATGCATGAACATTTGCTTTGTCGTACAGCTCAACAACTGTTGAAAAAAAAGAGTAGGGATGATGATGATGGAGAGAGGACTGTCATCCAAAGCAAACTAAGCGGATGCATTGTAACGCAGACAAAGCCGAAGCTGAAGCGTGCTTGTGCTTCAGCCTAAACACGCTTAAGCTTTCGCTTCGCCTGACGTTTACAAGAGCAGCCATAGAAATTAAATGCATGCTATCTCAATGAATGTTCGACCTCACGTTTCGTACGTAATGCTACGTAATGTGACTCCAAAAGGAAGCTCTAGTTCAAAAATGCTGAACATTTGCTTTGTTTGACAGCTCATCAACTGTTAAAACAAGTAAACAAACAAAATTCATCTGTTTTTGGAAGGATTATGATGATGGAGGGAGAACTGTCATTCAAAGCAAACTCGAAGCGGGTGCATCGTAACGCAGACGAAGACGAAGCTGAAGCGTGTTTGTGTTTTAGCCATCAAGCTCCCTTTTATGGACGACCTTTAGTTGCATTATGTACCCTTAAGCAATAGGTTATTGCTAAACTTGTTTTGATTTGAATTTCTTTGAAGAAACCCAATATTAACTCATGTTTGTCAATTATAAGTTCCAAATCTGAATTTTCATCAAATCAAACATTCCAACCAGATTCATTTTTTATCTTCATACTAACAATATGCAAAATTCCTTTTCCTCATTTTCAACAAAACATATTTACGAACGTTTACATGCTTATCTACATTTATGTTCATGCAAATATTCTGGAGGAGATGCTTATAATATCTTCACAAGAAATCGACATTGTGAAAGGTCGGAATGTCAACAAACTTACTCCCTTCGTCATTCTTCCGACATGCCTAGTACATGTACCTACTCCTACATATTAACATACCTACATGTATGACACATGCAAACACAAAACACAACACTACAGAGCACAGAAATACAGAATATGTTTGAACTTGTATTTCAAGTGCAGAAAATGAACAAAAAGGTCATCATTGAGCGGCAGAATGAATTTACGACAACGACTAACAAGGAATGATGACATTCACCCTGTCAACGTATTTCGACTTGGGGCAAGGACATTTTTTGTTCGTACGTTTTGCTTTCTCTTTTCGATGGATATTGGAATGAAACGCGGCTCGTAAATCACAACTTCAAACATTAAATGAAATATAGACTTTATACGTAAAATATGAAGGTATGAAGGTACATAATATAAACGACTTGTCAAGCTGGGAACCTGAAAGGAAATAGCACTGATTTTATTTAGAGCCCGTAATAATCTACGCTGAAAATAATTTAAATTTCTGCGAAAATTCATTTTTAGTTTTTACCCATAACAGTTAAGTGCTTACGTTTCAGTTTAAATTTGTATTTCTTTTTTTTCAGGAGAATGTACCTATAGCTTATGGTTAAATATAAAGTTTTTGAAGGTCTCATAATGCTGGGTCTACACGGTACATACTTTTGAATGTATTTATTTATGTATTTATTCAAAAAGCGGGACGTCCCGATTTTTAAATCAAAATTCAATGTTCCGCGCGGGACAGGTTCAGTCCCGCTTTTCGAGGATAACTCGACCTGAATCTTCAGAGAATGTTGAACACGCTCTGAACAAATTTAGATTTGAACATTTTGAAATGCAATTGAGCACTTAATATTCAGGCATTTGATCGCTTTGCTTTAATTAATTTGAAAATTTCTCTTCAAGTCATCGAAGACTTCCAAATTTTGTATACAAATCGTCAACTATATTTAGACAAATGTTATGATTTTTCACATGAAAATATTTTTTCCAGACTTAAATTTTTAAACCTGGAAAGTGAAGTTAGTTTTGACATGATTGAAAATGCGGTATCTCTAGTAAAATTGACAAGCGATGTTTCGGTAGATAACTTATATGAAGAATTTAACTTGTTAAAACCATCCTTGGACGTATTAGTGAGAAACTGCAAGGACACTACTGCCAATATCGCACAGAAATGGCACCAGCTTTTTCAACGGTATCCAAAAAAAGATACCATGAATATGTTAAGACTAGTGTCTTTCATATTACGTATCCCAACATTAAACTACTTTCCTGAACGCGTTTTCTCCCAGATGAATTTAAAATGGTCGGATGCCAGAAATAAATGCTCCGAAGATTTAATGAAAGCAGAATTACTCATCCAGTTTAATCTACAGCTATCATGTGAAGAGTTCTTCATCTCTATTAAGGAGAAAAACGAAATTTCAAAAATCTTCACAGAAATATCACAAATAAGTAACTCTCTTGCAA
Organism: Sphaerophoria taeniata; assembly: GCA_943590905.1. Taxonomy (NCBI): domain Eukaryota; kingdom Metazoa; phylum Arthropoda; class Insecta; order Diptera; family Syrphidae; genus Sphaerophoria; species Sphaerophoria taeniata. Next base: position 36,110,353 of record OX016540.1, on the reverse strand, counting down.
ATAAATTATTTTATTAGTTGCAACTTGTAACACTCACTCTTATGAATAAGATTTTGTTTATTTTGATTTGTATTTTTTGTTTATTCTGAAGACGAATGAGGCTCAACTATTTATCTTATTTAAAAAACATATTGGCGCAAAATTATAGTCGGCCTGGTTAAGCTCATTAACGTGATACTACTTAGCAAATTGTTAACTCAAAAAGAGTTTTCTTATTTTTCTTCAATAATAGACACTTTTTAGTGCGATGCTATCTAGTGTGAAGCTAGTGTTGTTTTTAAAGAAAGTGTTAAGTGAACACGTATAAACTTTGACAGTTCTCGAAAGAACAAAGTCAACACACCTAACATTTGACAGTGAGGGCATTCCGAAACCTAGTGACTACGTAGTCAATTCGTTCTGATTGGTCAATTAGTTGTTTTGAACCAATCATAACGAGTTGACTACGTAGTCCCTAGGTTTCGGAATGCGCTCATTTCCTTAACATAAACAATGTCAACATTTCATTTGATTTTATTTTGAATTTTCTTTTCGCATATGTACAAATTGGAAACGAATGCATTTTAATGGAAGAGTACGTTTTGGAAATGCCTGTCTGTCGAGTTTTTCTCTAATTCTCATTTAGGTGCGGAGAAATAGAACTGTGGATCACGATGTACCACCAAAACATATTACAAATGCTTTAAGCCTTGCACTCAGAACTGTTTTTGCTTTCGAACCCATTATGTGATAAGTAAAAAATCGTAGCGATCTAAAACAAAAAGTGTATTAAAACGAACAATATTTCAAAAATAAGTCTTGAATCAGTTTGATTGAAAAAAAAATTTCATATTTTTCGATTTAGGAGATGAAGCAGTCAAGTGCGAAAATCCGACAGATGAAGCAGAGCTAACGTTGCATTATAAAAAGATAAAGTAGGGGTTTCATGACTTTATCTTTAATGCAAGTGTTTAGCGATAAAACTGTTCTTTTGCTGACTAAAATTGACTGAAACGTCAATTTAAGCTAGTATGTATCACACTAAATCTTCTTAAAATTGTTCATTAGCGGACTATAATTTTGCGCCATTGTATTTTTATTAAAATACATTTTCTATGGCTATTTTTGCTATCTTTTATCACGTAAACTTAATTTTAATTCAAATAAAAAGATAAATATGGGAAAACTTTTAATTATGTACGTTTTTTTAAATATGTCCCGCTTTCGACGAAAGAATCCCGCCGTTTTCACTCAAAAAGTTCCAAAATCGCGACTTGGCACAAAAAAATCTGGCAATGCTGGAATGTGGGTACTAAATCGAAAAAAATTCAGTAGAATCCGGAGTCAAAGTTGGTGTCGTTTGTGTGGATGCCCCATACCCATCCATACCATGATATGACAACTTTTTACTTCATACTTTATACAGAATACATCAACGATTGATTCGGACATTCCGTTGTGTCGATGTTCAAACAATTATCGACTGATCGTTTAATACTAAAATGAACTAATTTTTCATGTTCGATGCTCGACTTGGAGTTATGGTCACTGGTCAGCAAGGTCATTGAACGATTGAACTGCCTGAAATTGAGGCTCACACCTTTGTATCTCTGCCTCTAACTAGATGGTGGCGACACTTGTTGATAATACCTATCAAATATTATGTACAAAGGCTCACACGTCACTCCTCACAATTTTCGGACATTTGGTAAACGTCTAAACGATAATTGCATAAAGAAGCAGAACAACATGTTTGATATCCAATGTTAATAATTGTATGATGTCCTTGAAAGGTACTACTAAAACTAACTACACTTTGTCCCAAACAAACAAATTGTTTGACTCTTTATTTACTTAACTGCAAAAACAACGGAACTTTTTCTTTCTGTCCACAATTAGCAACCCAACAAAAACTAACTCAACGTCTTTTTAAGCAATTAATTATTCGAATTTCATTTATTTAAATTTCGATTGCTAATTAGGACCTTTTTTAAGAAAATAAAAAATGATCAACGTTATGAAGGCTCAAACTAGAAAAGAAAATGCAAAAAATAGAAACTACTCAAAGCAAACCAAGAAGGTTCCTATTAATAGGTCAATAAAATGAACCCCAGTAGAAAAAACCGAGACCAACATTAAGGAGCCATTGGCATGAACCAAAAATAAATTTCCACAACTGGATATTGGACATGGAAAACGAAAGAGTAATATACTTTGAATGCGAAAGGATGGTTATAAGGTTCGAAACAAACAAAATATGAAATTAGGTGGTTTTTGTGGGCTAGAACTTTTTTCCAATTCATTCTGAATTTCATAATAAAGTGACCTTGGCCCTTAAAGCTATGACCGCTTCGCCAGTCAGTTATTGCGATTGGCTGGGCTTTTCTTTCATTTCGGAATTTTCATTTTGTCTGTTGAAGCTATATTGAGGGGTGAGACTGGTTCTAAATAAATTGGATTGCGTGACGATTAAAGAGTTGATAATAATTAATTCCTTATTATTTCTTTTTTTATGATTGTTGACTTGTCACGGGAAACGGTGAAAATTAATTTTTTTTAAGTCAAAAGAAGATGGTATGTCTGTCAAATCTTTCCTTAAATTAAAACTAAAAACTATTCTCTACGACACACGTTATATTATTCCTTAAAATTGCAACTTTTTAGAGTCGTTAAAATATGTGTAAGTGCCTCACTCAACTGGAGGCCATAAAATTGCATTAAAAGCTGCAGTTAATCAACAAACTTAAATACCGTTCATTATAAATGAAAGAAAACCTTAAATAAATCAAATTTCAATCCACCATTGGAATTAATTAAGAACTCTCGGCTGCGACAAAAAACTAAAACAAACGGGAACTTATTTTTAAATCCCATTTTTAAACTTCAACTTGCAAACGGGCGCAATTAAAAAATCATTAAAAATTTGCTTCGTTAGGACTTAACAAACGTATGCGTGCAGTTACCTGCACAACGTGAAACGGATAACGGATTTGTGTTGAAGTTGATAAAAGAAAGGATATTTCAGAAAAAAGTCTTTAGGTCCTTACGTGTTAGCTTTACTATCTGACCATTCCGGTAGCTATGTGTATAAGAAAGTTTCGTGCTCAGTTGAAAATTATTTAGCACAAGGTTATCCTTTGACCAGTTCCGAACGAAAGCAATTTGTTACAAAATATAATTGGGGTTGCTTTTTTTTATATTTTCTTTTTTTTTATTGGAAAATTTGAAAGGTTGTGAGTTTGGGTAGTTAGGTGAGTAATGAGCTCGCACACACCGTTTGGAAAGGACCTTGACTTAAATTCCATCGAATCGAATATAAAGTTGTTATTCGAGAAATAAATCCACAGGTTGTACACAATCACGAATCAACGTAAAATTAACATAAGTCGGAAGTTCTTCTCATTTAAAGAGTTTCCGAAATGAATTATAGACATGAGAAGCGTTTTAGGAGTGAATTCAAATGTTGATGGGGTACTCACTACTCATCCACTGTAACGAAGCGTTACATGTTTCTTTAAAATTTTGTTTGTCGACTCATAAATCACTTCCTTTACGTTTTTAATTGGAAATACAAATTTTTCAGATCAATTAAGTACAACGTTCTTCATTCTAAAACTCCAACACATTCGGTTTGCTATGTTAATGCCGTTGTGTGCATCAGTGTCGTTGTATCTGATGATGTAATTGAGCTAAAGATTGTCGTGTTGTGTGCAACTAATGGTGTTGTAACTGTTGATTATTTGGAGCAAAGGACCGTCGTGTGTAGTATAGTCAAGAAAGATTAGTTAGCGATGTTTGCCGAATGCCGAAACGTGTATTATAGTAAATATCTTTCAACCCGATGACCGCAATACTGTAAAGGAAACGAACGTAAAAGCAATAATGCCTTACAATACTAGACGCAATGAGACAATGCTCAATAGCGGTAATAAACGTTCTGCTTTTTTTTCGGTCTCTACTCAAAACTCAAAACGACAGACCGCAAGCCATATAAACCCAAAGTTCTTTCTAGCACTACTTTTGTCGTAAGAAATCCAACCTCTTTTCATGACAATTTACTCCTTTTCGTCACTCAAAGTTATAAGAAATAAGGAGATCAAAGATGGTACCTTTTTCGATTTTTCGAAAATCCCTGACACCCTAACACCCTTTTTCAAAAACAGAAATTTTAGGAGACACCAAATGCTTAGAAGCATGGAGAACGAAGCATTAAAATTCTTCGTTCAAATAATTTTATATAAGCAATTTCTTTTAGTGGAATCAGTCAGTTCATGATTGTTCAGTTTATGCTATACCTCGATTGAGTTTTTTCTTTTTTTTAATTAAATACAGTCTTTTCGATCAAAAATAGTTTTGATTTTAATCCAGTCATTTAGTAACATAAAACCCGAATCTGCGGAAAAAATCCTAGTGGGCTAGACCTTTTTTACGGTGCTATTATGAAGATGTGAAAAATCGACATTGATATCGTGCCGGCTAAAAAAGTTATGGTGGCCAAAAGGTCGCGCAATTCAGTTTTTCGTAAATATTTCGCGACCTATTGTCGATTTTTCACATCTTCATAATAGCACCGTAATAAAAGTGTAATTTTGTCTGCGTAGCAAGTCTTTACACCGGGTAGTTCCATATCGTTGTACAACCCGTAAAACTCGCAATTGAATGTTCTTCTCCATTTTCTTCAATGCACACGGGACACAAACCGAAGAGCGAAGAACTTTCATCTCGAAACAGCCTAAGGCACTTTCATCCGATTTTGTTCATGGTAACATTAAGGAAATTTTGCTCAATAATAACATGATTCATTTTGCATATCAATCGATAGTACCTAAAAAATTACACGTCCTTCAACATTTTTCGATAAAGCCAATAATTTATGAAGAGATGTTACAATTTCTTCATAAACGAACTTCTTAATATCGAATTTCTCTCTCGTTTTTGCCTAAACATTTTTTTATTAAAAAAAATCCTTACAATGAAATTTATATTCAAGACTTCTCTTTAACGAAGCAATTTCTTATGTTCTCTTAAAAGTTCGTTATAAGGAAGTTTCACTGTACTTTCAACAAAAATTACATATTATGAGTATTATTGAGTAAACATTTCTTAAAAAACAGCGGTTTCTAGTTGTGCAACGAACTACCAAACCCTTGCTTACGCGTAAGGCAAACACTCTTCTAGTTTTTTTTTTTATGTTTTTAAATCTCGTAGGTAAGGGACCACACTGAAAAATATGAAATACGAAAATATGAGTGCATCGTACTAATTTTTTTTCGTAGTTTTCAGCCACGAATAATTTCTTATAATGAACTCATATTCGTATATTTAAAAAGAGCTTTGTATATTGTACGATTGGAATGACAATATTTACGTTTCCTCTCGTACATTTACAATAATACATTCTACTAATATTTCGTACTATTTACTCTCAATTTGTAAATTTACAGAGAGCATTAGTACATTCTACTAACACTTCGTACTATTTAGTCCACATTTGTAAATTTACAAAGAGCATAAGTTCATCTTACTAATACTTCGTACTATTTAAACTCCATTAGTAAATTAACCAAAAGCATTAGTTCATTTTACTAATACGTCGTATTATTTACTCCTTATTCGTAAAACCAGCAAAAGCATTAAGCGGAAAACACAAAGCTGCTTTGCTGTTAGCGTTGAGTGACGTATAAAGTTCAAGCATAGGAATTGCTAACAACCTATCACAAAGCAGCTTTGTTGCTCAGCCTTTGATTTGACATACTGTGAGAACCCCGTAACATAAACGTAACGTCGCAAAAGCTGTAGCAAAAGTAGAAATGTTTTCTACTTTTTCATATAAATTTGCTCACCGATATGTTTTCTTGTTTGTCTGTGTGAAAATTTTATTTTATTTTTACTTCCTTTTCGCTTCAGCTGTCGGTTTTGTTTTCAAAAAACAGAAAAAAATGAAATTTTGGAGAAAATATGTTTGACGAACATAAAATAAAATAAGTAAAATGACTAATGTCAATCAAAGTTCAATCCAAAGTATAGAAGCGTAACGGAGTCAGCGCTAACAGCAAAGCAGCTTTGTGTTTTCCGCTTTAGTTTATTCTACCAATACTTCGTACAATTTACTCCCTTGGATTTTTTTACTTACGTGCTTAAAATAATGTTATTATCATTCAATTTTTTTTTATTATTTTAATGTCATTCAAACATTTTTATTTAATAAACAAAATCGGCAGCAAACAGCGCTCTTCGACTTAGTCAAACCAACAGCTGGAAAACTAGTCAACACGGCCATACAACGATTCTTACAAAATACGTTGGCGTTTGTACAGATTACATGACCCCTCATTTAGACTTCAATAAAAACTTTATTACCAGCTTCCCCAATAGAGAAGATTTTGAAAACAGTGTCCCTTACAATTATAATGTATCGAATTTTACCATCTTTACTGATGGTTCGAAAGGGAGTAAGGGCAGGTTTTTACTCAGAAAATCTTAACCTTGCCAGTTCATTTAGACTCCCCGACCATAGCAGTGTTTTCCAAGCCGAGATATTGGCAATGAAAAACGGTCCTAATCAAATATCCATGATTACGATATCACACGCTGATATCACCTTGATAGCCAAGCAGCAATAAAAGCGATCCATGCCACTCAAATCAAGTCAAAGCTTGTTTCTTGCTGTCACGAAGAGCTAAGGATTCTTGGTATGCAGCGTAACGTAAGACTCTGCTGGTTCCCGTTCACAGTGGTGTGCCGGGAAACGAAAAAGTGGATGAGCTTGCAAGAGAAGGCTAAGTACTTGATCCTTCTTTCATAGAGCATAACATCAGAATCCCTCAATACGAATTAAAACGAAACATTAGTAATCATATCATTCAAAAAGCAAATGGTAGATGGAAACTTCTAGAAACCTGCGGTAACACCAGTAAACTCTGGCCTTAATACGACAAGAAAAAATCCGATTTTACTTCTTAAAAAACTGTCCCTAAGATAAGCGTGATAACGGGACATAACCTACTTGGCTACCACAAAAAGAAGATGGGGCTTAGCATAGACAACATTTATGTAGAGGCTGCGGCAATGAAGAAGACCACGAAAACACGACTCACTTCCTAGGCCACTGTCCTGCACTCTGCTAAACTAGATATAAATTTTAAGGCAACTATTTCTTTAACGAACTAGAAGGGAGTTCAGATAACTCCCAGGCAATCGCCTACTGAACTTTGTCAAGTCCACCAAATGGCTCGACCAACCATAGAATTCATAGGTTAAATAAAATAGGTTACAATACTTCAGGGTATCACAAGGGTTGAACCTACATTAACAAACAAAACCTAATGAACGAAATAAAAAAAAAACTATCTGACACTAAATATTTTTTTTTAAATGATGAAAATGCTGCATTACATTTGTTAATGAAAGATGGAACATTAAAAAAAGGGAACACAAACACTGGAACTGGTTATTAGCTTGTCATTAAATCAAATTTCATCATAAATAAATAATAAATCATAAAATAAATAAATGCTTTTTCCATCGAAAATATTCTTTTGTTGCATTTTTTTTTTCGCTAGACAAAAATATTTGAATGGATTTGCCATCGATTGATATGAGCTTGATATATAAAATCAAAGTACAACACACCACATATCCAAATGAAAATGTTGAATGATAGTTTTTAATGATCGCTATAATTGGCCCCTTATGTTCAATTCCAATATATTGTTTGAGATTTTCTAAAAAAAAAAAAAAACTTTTTTTTCGAGAATAAAACATCAATATTTTATTTTACACTCGTGTACACCTAAACTATTGATTTGAATTTATTTGCATCACCAAATTCTTTTGAAAAACTTTCAATTTGTATTTAATTAATTAATTTTATTGAATAACTTGTTGTTAGACCTTGATTTTTGCACTTGCAAATATGTTTTCATTTAAAGACTAATTCCAACTACATATCTAAGTAGGTACATATTTTTCCTTTTCATTACTCAGTGGTGCTAAGTGCGTGTAATTGCAATCAAGTCATACATATATTTAATTTTTCATAAACCACAAATTTCATGGAATTCGATTTTTGAAGTAAGTTTATGAATTCAGATTAAAAAGTCTGTAAAATTTAATTACTTATGACAAAATATCTATCGACAAAAACAAAAATACGAGAACATCATTCTATGGCGCTTTTTAAAAATAGGTCTCGTGTTTAAAATAGCTTTGTGTCTGTATATATAGAAATAATAGGAAATTGGAAATAATGAGTTGTTTTAAAATTAAAAATTGCTTTATAGTGTAAATATGTGTGCCTAACATAATATTTCCATAATAGTCGCCTTAAATAAAAAATAAACCCAGCATTTCCATGCAGAAAAGGTGTTCATCCTTATCAAGACTTTTTTTGGCATTTCGTATTTTCAAACATACAAAGTTTTTCTTTTTAACAATATAAAAAATCAAAACCAAAACAAACAAAGAAAATTATTATCTGGTTATTTTGCTATTTCCTTCCTGAAAAACAGTCTCTGCATATCCGTATCCTAGAGCTATGTGTAAAATATTGAAAATTTGATTCGGAGAGAAATAAGGATATTTCACAATGTCTCTCGAAATTTCTTTTCCTCTTGAAATACTTTAATAAAGATATAAAATATTCCAAAGAAGCAGAAAATCGTTGAAGTACTATTCTTTTTTATTTTGTTTCTCCTTCAAACCAAAATAAATAATAAATAAAGTTCCTAATGGATCCTAAACAAAGGTTGTATCCAATTTACGGATTATAATAATCGAACCGAAAATCTACTTAACTTTGAAATCCTTAAAACGATTTCTTCACACTCATTCTCTCATTGTCTGAAAATATCGGGAATTTCTTAATTTTTTGTTTCTACGAATTTGAGAAAATTGAATTAGCTACATGGTTTTCAATGACAAAAGTGAAACCAATTGAATTTGATTCGGAGAAAAAGAATTTGTTAAAATATTTCAAAAGAATTAAATGGAATTAAAATGTATGGAGTATATTGTATGCAATTGTTCCTATATTGACAAAATTATAGCAGTTGAATGTCCTGCAAAGGTCTTTTTCTTGTTATTTATCCAGGTGAAGCCAAATTCCATAAATAATTGATTTATTTCCGGCAAATGAAAACTTTAAAGGTATATGTCTGTCCATATTTCGTGGTTAGATACAAAGAATGTTTAATAAAGAAATCTTAAGAGAAGAAGTTTTGAATTCAAGGAACGAATTTCTAAAGTAATATTTTCTGGAAAAATTGTGGTAACCGATTCCTATTTCCAGAACATTTATATGCTTTTCTTTTCAAGTTAAATCGAAAAACCATTATCTTCATTCGAAATGATGAAATAACGATGATGATTTGACTTTGATGGGCTGCAACATTACCAATATCAGAACCACGACAGGACAAGGAAACTCAAACTACTTATAGTTCTTGAATAGAAAGGTACACTTGGAATGGCACAACCAAGTATTTCCACAACAAAAACCTAGTTCCTCTTTTTTCTTCATTCCTTAAATTGCACGTGGGAGGATTTCAAATAGTTGAGAAAAGATAGGGTTGCAAGAAATTCCTGTGCACAATAAAATAGTCCATACAGGGAATAAGCTCAATACCTATTTATAAACGCTTGCAGTACGAACGAATTTTAACGATAACAGAAATCGGTGTCATGTCGTACTAGGTACCTAGCCTACCACAGAGACTTCATTCAAAATCACTGTCTTGAAAGCAAAAAAAAAAAAAAAACAACATCCTGGCACGTTGGCAAGCCCAATGGAAAAATTGTTTTTCTTCATTCTGGTTGAGTCTCTCTTCATCCCTTCTTTAGTCACGTAAGCAATAAAATCAGTATTAAAATGCCTTGCAAAAGCTAGGTCGAGAAAAGTAAGACAAAGAAAAAAAAATAAAAATGGAGAATTCCTGATTGACTAGGCTAAAGGAAAAACTTTTCCTTGATTTTCATAAACATAAAGGCGTGTAACTGTATTTATTTTCGTTTCCTGTGAATTTTTCAAAACGCAAGCTCTGAGAAAATATGAGTTAACTGTTTGAGCGAGAATTAATTTCATTAAAATTTGTCCTGAGGGAATATTTGGAATCATCAGCAGATGAGAGAGAGACTTTGTGACTTCCGTGATAATTGCGCAAAACCTTTGAGGGCTTTTTGTTAGGGAAATTCTAATAGAAGCATTTAAATAACATTCAAAATAGTGAAGGTATCGAACTTAAATTACTAAATATTTGAATTTTTATTGGAATATAAATTGGATCTTGTTAAGAATGGCTAAAACAATGTTTGGATTCAACTGTGATGAATTTTTAATTTTTAAAAATTTTTGAAGGAATTTTGTTTTGTGTTGATTTTGAATTTTGTTGCTATTAAAGCAGTGCTTGAGCTTGAATTTGTTCACACCCTGAAGGCAGGGAAATTTAGCTGGTATGTGTGCCTTTTACTCTTTAGGCAACTTTTATAACTTATCCATTAATTCTTACAAAAATTACTTAAAATTGTACATTTTTTTGTTAAATTTTATGAGACTTAATTTGTTTCGTCTATGTCGACGCGCCATTATAGCGCTGTTTTTTCTTCTTATATCCTTTGACATGTTCACGGTCTGCAACTCTTTTTCGACTTGTGTCATCGAATTAAATTTTTTTATTCAATTCAACTTAAATCTACTTACATGCTAGACAAAAATGGGAAACTAGCCTAATTAATTCTACTCATATATAACTTACTGGCCCTGATCGGGCGCACTAAGCAATTCATGGTTCTTAAAATTAATGCCTTTCGGCCAACGAACTACGTTTATTTCATTTAACTTCACACACACACAGCCCTACTGAACCGAAGCAGCTCCGCTCCATCACGAGCGAGGATGCCTCGTTCATACAGAAGCCGCCGGTCTACGGTTTTTCGCCTGACGTGCACTGAAAAAAAAGCCGTCATCATATTGATGAATGGCGTTCATCAACTGTAATTCATCAATAAGATGTACTTTTCTTGCATATTATGTATAAATTCATGAAAACTTTTTGATGACGGATGAACCAATCATCAATAAGATGAAAGTGCATTCATCAACTTTTTTTGGGAGAATTTCGGCAGAATTTGATAAAAATTTAGTTCATCAGTTCATCAAAAGTTTTCGTCAATAGGATGAAAGCATCTATTTGACGAAAAAAATGTTTTTACATCCCATTGATGATTTCTTCTTCAATATGATGAATTGATTCATCATATTTAAATGACAATTTTATTTCATCATATTGATGAAGACTATCATCAAAAAATCGACTTCAATTTGAATTTGGAAGAAAATTAGGTGATGTAAATGATTATCATATTGATGAACAAAACAGACTTGTGTTTTCATCATGTCCATTATATACCTCAATATTGATGAAGTCGATCATCAGTACGAAGAAGAATATAAACGCTTTTTATTTATGAATAGTATCATTGCATGAATGAATCCTATTATTCATATTGATGAAAATATTCACTGAATTGATGAAAAATGTTCATCATATTGATGTATACGATCTTTAATATGATGAAAATGTGAATCTTATTGATGAAAATATTCACTGAATTGATGAAAAATGTTCATCATATTGATGTATACGATCTTCAATATGATGAAAATGTGAATCTTATTGATGAAAATATTCACTGAATTGATGAAAAATGTTCATCATATTCACGGAAAGAAATGAAAAATCAGTAATCACGAATTTCTATGTCGTAAATTATGAAAAATCTTTTTTTTGTAAATCATCCCCCTTTTTTCGTAAAATGAGAGTCAATATTGTAAATCAATCTTTATTCCGTCTAAATTTACAAAACTGTATAATTTGAGAATTACGAAAAAATGTCATGATTTTAGATTTCCATTGTAAGAGCAATTTACAAATTTTGTATTCGTAATTTTAAACATTTGGAGCATGATATAAATTGTACGACTAAATAATTCTGATTTACAAAATCAAAGATCGAGATTTATGATCTCAATATTCTAAAAACAAAGCTCTTGAAGCTAAATGAACGAATCGATCTTAGACAATCGTAGTTTACAAAAATATTTCCTGAATTAAAAAATAGGTGTTTATTAAATCATGAATTCTTATCGCATTTTACTACTTTTGAATCCAAACTGTTTTTTTTTTTGTTACGATTCTTGAATCGTAAATTACGACAATATTTCCTAAAAAAGAAAAACGTTTTGTGTTGTTTATTTATTCCCTAGTTTTCATGCGGTCGAAAATCAATTCCAATTTTATAAAGCGTCAAGTAGCTCAGTGGGTAGAGGTGCCGATCAAGAGACCGTCGTGCATTCTCATGCCTGGGTTCGAATCCCAGCAGTGCGGAGTGACGGATTTGTAAAAAAAAAATAGTCGCCACTAAGCAGTGCAGAATGAGAAGGAAGTACGGAGATTGATCGGTGAGGTGAGAGAGAGGAAGGGAGAATATAGTACCGGGGTAAGGGCGAGGAAGGCAGAGAGAAAAAGAGGCAAGATCCCCTCGAAACTGGGATGGTGTGGGGGGGGGGAGGGAAACAAAAAGGATAATTTACGTAGTTGATAACTGGCTGATCGTAAATTACGCTCCTGAATCGTAAATGCTTTTTTTGGTTATGATACGATGATACGATCATCAATCTAAAAAAAAAACATCAATATGATGAATGCATTCATCACATTGATGATTTACTTGCTTAAATTTTCATCATATTCATGAATACGATAATCAGATCGATGAAATAATTCATCATTTTGATGTACAAATAAATCAAAATTTGGTTCATCATTTTTCATAATATTGATGAACAAAGTTGATGAATGATGATCGAAATTTGTCGCTGAAAATTTTCATCATATTAATGAACAATGCTTCATCATATGGATGAAAAGGTTCACTGGACTAAAATTGATGAATTCTACATCATAAAGATGACCTTTTTTATCAATATGGTGTACCTTTTTGGTTCAGTGTGGTAGATAAGCGGTACTGCCAATCTATCCTGTATCATGTCGCACTGGTCTAAATAGAGGAATGCCTCTGGTAAGATGAAGCCGCTCAAGCGTGCATTATCAAAGTAGTTGTCGTTCGGATAGAACGGCCCGAAAATCAAATTGTTGGTCGAAGTCATAGCTCTCGCAATATGGCCCCGAACAAGTTTTATCACGAAATTGTCAATTCTATTGATTCGAGTCCCGTTGTATAGAACCTCGTTTGAATAATAATGCAGATAAGAAGATTCCGGTGTCTGATACCAACCGAGACAGCGCCGAAGACACTGCCTCTCGAACACCCGAAACTTCTCCATTTGGGAAGGGGCAATGTTGAACCACACTGGACAACCATAAATAATCATTGGCCGTATGAGGGCCATGTAGCAAATTACCATCACTCTGGGGACAAGCCGACTGCTGTAAAACAGCCGTTTCGTCAGAGCGAAGGCTCCTCTGCCCTTAGTCAGAGCAGCATCGATATGTCTGTCGAAATACAAATACTGGTCCAACCAGATACCGAGGTATTTCACTACACTTTTGCTCGTCAATGCCTGTCCGTGAGGATCAACAATAACCATCTTGCGCCAATGCTTACATGTATCTCGCGAGGCTTTAGCCAAGGGAGTCCGGAACAAAATTGTCTCCGACTTTTGGACATTTATTTTCAGTTTCCAATCGTCGCAGTATAGCTGAATCTTCTCGAAGTCACCCTGCAAGAGAATTCTAATAACTTCAACCTTTCGAGCCGTTCTGTACGCAATCAGATCGTCGGCATACGCAATTGCGTTAGTTAAGCTACCTATCAGATCGCTGGTGTAAATGCTGAAGAGGATCGGCGAATTCACCGCTCCCTGTTGAAGACCGTTTTTAATTTCAAAGGTGGTGGTAGAAGTTACATTGCCACTTTTGACAACAAACTTTCTACCGTTGAGCATATCATAAAGCATATACAATAATGGTTTACTGATGCCTAGTCTGGTGAGTTTTAGGTACATACTAACCATACGGTGTCAAAGGCCTTCTCCAAATCCACCAGAACAGCACCCGTGCATTGTTTCTTGGACTTGTTCCATTGGATATCAGAAACGAGCTTAGACGCAGCATGAATAGTGTCATGTCCTGCCTTGAACCCGAACGGTATCAATGATATTTGGAGGGTTAAACGAAGGTCAATTTCTCATCTGGCCCTTCGGCGTTTCGCTTAAAAGTTGTTTTTTTTTCAACTTTGTCGCACACCGAGTTTGACATTTAAGTTTTTACTTGCGACTAATAGAATATTATGGCAAGTGTTCTATTGTAAAAAAACTGATATTTTGTCTGTCTGCAAACGCACCACAGCCTCATTCACTGGTTCGATTGACTTCAACTTTGGAAATTAATGGTTTGAGCGAATTTGGGTTGTTTGTTTTTTTTTTTTATTTTAATTTTAAGAACAAGATTTAGGTTAGATCAGCATATGTTTTGTTTTGAGGAGTACATGTATATTGCACAAATAATATTTTCTTTGTTTTTGGACTAAAAAAAACAGTTTTAAACTTTTAAAAATTCTGTATCTAAAAAACGGATCAATATTTAAGAAATTCAAAATTATTTTTTAATAATACAGGCGCAAGTTCGTGAAAGCCAGTGGAGCACATATTTTTTTATTATAACGGGTTATTCATTTTATGGATTCAAAAGTAAACGTAAATAAAACACATATAAAATATTTTTTTTTTCATGATATTTCTTTATTATAAAGTTTGAACGTTGACATCATGTGTGAAACACTACAGCATTTAAATGACCACCACACGAATTCTGCACTAATTTTCGACCACTTTTTGACACATATTGGGCGGTATCTCAGCCATTACTTGACAAATGTTTATGTATTTGAAGAATGTTTGTTTTTAAGTGCTCAAGAGTTAAAGGCTTATCTGCATGATCGTGTTGGCCAGTCGAAAAATCGCCGTTCACCGCCTTTTGTTCAAGAATCCATTCCATTGAATGGTCAACTGGCTTCAGTTGTTGTGTGAGCTAGACTTTATATGGATCTTAGTGTAGATCCAAATGCAAAATACGCCATAATGTGCCGTAAGACAGTCCTAATTCATGGAGAACGACGAGGAATCGACACATTCGGGTCTTCGGCAACACTTTCACTTATGTGCTATAAGATATTTTCAGTGGAATGAGCGAAACGATGATGCACAGGCCTTACAATATCTGTAACCAATCCAGTTTCTTCAAATTTTTCACAATTTTGCCAATTGCTTGCGTAGTTGGACGATTATATTGTAAACCATAATATAGCACGATATGTGCGGCTGTGGCAGAATCACCATTTTTGTAGTAGGTTTTAGCAACTTTTATGCGTTGTGCGATAGTTAAGCAATCCATTTTCGTAAATGTCAGACTTTCAACTGTAAAAAAAAATATTGGTTTAACAACTTAGATTGACAGATGTTGAATTCCACCTCTATACTTTTGAAACCGCAAAATGGATAACCCTGTAGTTTTACAACGCAACGCACAGCAAATACCAAACACAAAATATTTACATCTTCATTCATCTTCGAAACAGAGAAATAGTATTCAACTAATGTAAACAGTTAAAAACTTTAGGAAACAAATTTTTATAATATTGTTTGTTTTCCTTCACCAAATAATTACTGGTGTCACTGATGCTCCAGATATTCTGAATTCTATCCTCTTTAATTATTGAGGTGGAAATTATATTTTACGTTCCCATAGTTTGATTAAAGTCCCCAAACATAGAACAAACTACGGAATGCATGAGCCACTGACAAGAATGAGTAAGTTTCAAAAGCTACGAATGAAAACTTATTTGACTTTCATATCAATAAAAAAAAGTTAAAAAAAAAATTGTGTATTCTACTGAGTCCTGACGAAAAGTTTCAAAAGTCGTAAATTCTCATTTTCATTCCAACTTTTACAGTCGACTTAAAAAGTGATACACATATACATATTTGTGTATGTTCATATTTGCATATATTGCCTTGAAACTGTTCAACAAGTTTCATGGTGAATTATTCGAATATGAAATTTGCATAATTGACCACTTAAATAAAAATTTAAATTACCTTTTATTTTTCATTTCATAAAAAAATATTGCAGTATCTTATGAACGAATATATTAAAATTCGGGGACAATGTTGAAAAATGATAATAATGATGTGGGCAGATTTAATTTATTTTCAAGTTTTTTTTCGGTTATCATTATGTTGATAATGATTTAATGTTTTGAGCTTATTAAAGGCTTAACAGAAGATGTTTAGTGTTTACTTGGTCCATTGACTAAGTAGTTGAAAAAATAATATTAAGTCTGATTTATTTTTAATATAAATTAATTTAAAATGTTGATGTATAGAATTATCAAAACAAGTGGAAATCAAATTATGTAATTGAATTTGACTTAAAAAATTGTGTGTTTCTGTGAAATTGTAATTTAAAATTACAATCTGTACGAGGGTGGTCAAATCAAAATATCTAGCCTCAACGTCTGATAGCACCAGTATCGCAAACACAAGAGCAATTAAACATCGTTAAGTGAATTCGCGTAGATATCTTCTGTAGAAATTTCAGCCGGATCAGACTCGTAGTTTTGTTTTGACCGCATGTGGGAGCAGGAGTGTCGCAGAATTTCAGAAAAATGGAAAAAAAAAGTAATAGCTGGTCAGTGATTCGATTCCAATTCTTTTAATTTTGATAAGTCACTTCCAGGTGCTCCGAAAACGACTTCCTCAGAGGAGAACGTAACAAATATACATGATATATTGATATTGTATTGACAGACCTACAGTTGAAGATCCGCGATATATCTGAGACAGTAGACATAGACATTTCAAAACATCGCGAGGGTGCCATACCTACGTTTGTTCACGCCGCACAAAAAGCGAAATCGACATTCAATTCAGAGCAGTGTTTCACATTGATGTTTAAGCCTTTTTTCAGTCGACGCGGAGGACGTTTCGAAACAGGCGACGAAACATGTCTTCAATGGTACACACCAGAGACTAAGGCACAGAACAATCAAACGTGTTTCGAAGAGGAGGAAGGCTGTCCCATCGTCCGAAAAGGTGATCACCAACGATTTCTGGGATTGACATCAACTGATTGGACTGTTTTATTGGGTCAATTATATTCCGGCCCCGCTTAGCGAAAAAAAAGCGCTCTTCCACCACAATAAAGCTCCCATGCCTCCAAATTAGGTCCCATGCGTCTCCTTTTTTTTGCAAACTCGCTGTGCAGAAAATTCAGTTCAATGAGGAAGTTTTTGCCGGTATGGACGCCATCTCTGACTACGAAGAGAAAACGAATGTTGCAGATGGTTTCAAAAGTTGTAGCATCTCTGGGTCAAGTATATCAAGACCAAAGGAGACTTAATAGAAAAATAAATTGGCATTTACAAAATTTTTGTTTTTCTTTTGTATCTGACCCCCTCGTACATCATACCATAATGCTTAGAAGGTTGTACCATGCACCTTATAAGTTGTAAACTTTCTTTGATTTCGTGTATAAATCTTCTGTTCAAACGTCAATAGCAGGCTTAAAAATTATCTCTAACTCTATTAATCTACCTGCACAAATGCACATATTTATTGAAGTTGTTCAAAAAATGTTGGAAATTGTTTAAGTATTTATAGTTTCTGATTTTCCTTTTTTTTCACTTTCCAATCTTTTATTTATTCTTGTTATTTATTATGCTCAAAAAAAAAACTGTTTGTTACATGGTTTCCATAGATTCAAGTCATTTATTCCCCAAAAATAACTATCATTGTTTGCATGCAATTCCTCATTCTGAATAATATTAATTTATCTACAACAGTATAGAATACACGGTACTTCCAGGAACAGGAACCTATTCGTTAGTAGGGAGAATCCCCACAGGTTAAGTATATTCAATTCAGTTCTGACATGGAGCTTATACAAATAACGTCAAACTTCAATCCCTGCAATCCTTGTTTTTAGTAAATTCACTGACGGATGACGGTATCATAATTGAAATTCTGAAAATTGATCAAAAAAATGTATGAATATTTTTTTTTCATTTAAATTGATGTGAATTAATTAAATACAAATGGAATCCTGTAGTATCAAGTTAATATTTAAAATTTATAATTCCTGGATATGTGTTCATGCAGAAAAATATTAAGAGATTCGTGTTGCTGTTTGTTTGATTCAAAGTGAAAAAGAGGTAACACGTAGATACCCACTAGATAATCATATAATTATTTTTTAACTTTTTTCTTGGATGACGGTTCAGCAGTAAGATATTCAATGTCAGTCTGTTCCTTTTCTTACTTTAAATTTCAGTACATACGATAAGAAAAAAAAAATGGTGGCTACGCCTGTTCTCAAAAATTGTGTAAAAATAATATGAAAAACTGTCGGAAGTGCTAAGTTTTAACTAGTTAAAGACACAAAGAAACGCTATTTACTTGATAGAACAAGTCCTGAGAACAATTATTTAAATTTTAATTTTTTGTTCCTTGCAAACAGTATCAAATATTAAATAAGGTCAACCCATTAACATAGGATATATACAGTGAAAAGTGGAAAGAAGTAGATTTAATAAAATCACCATTTTAAAAGTAATCCTTCGGAGTATTATCGTGTACCTTTAATCAGTTTGAGGTAAGTCAGTTAAGAGTTTAACTGAGTTTCGGACGACTAGTTTATGGTAATTTAATACTTCCGCGATTCCCTCTTCTCCAATTCTTCGATTTTGTGGCGAATTTATGGAAAAAAATACGAGGATGAAAAAATTAAAACGTACATTAGTTGCAGCGACCTTATTCAAGTATATTTTTTGATAACTTTTTTCAAAATAATCGAATTAAATTGTTATATGTTTTTTTTTTCATAACCGACACCAAATATAAAAAAAAAAATAAAAAAATGTTGATTTTTCATGTTTTTCGGAATGACAGAGTTTCTCAATATTTTCGTACATGTTTCATTTGGAAAATCAGTTTTCAAGACTCAAAATAATAGAAAAATAAGCAGCGGTGCAACCGTTTGTCAGCAAAATTTTTGAATTGGGGTCAAAAAAACCGGAAATCAAAATATCGCAAACCGAAATCAAGCAAGTCATTTGACCTCAAACAACTTTCCCGCAGTACTTTTGCGCTGCTCGCCAAAAACTTGTAACGGAACCCGTGTTCCTCCCTCTTCAACCTTTCGCTACCCTTCACGCTCTAAGGTCTACAGGACCCTAAAAACGATCCAGGTTACAGGCTGAAAAAGGGGATCCAGGCTACGACTGCGGCATGCTTGCTTTTGCATAGCTCGTCGGTGGTGTGGGTTGTTGCAGTCGCAGCTCTGGACAGTGTTACATTATAACATGCCATATATTTTTTTTAAGAGTTCCAAAAATATGGAACCCGAAGATGAATACGAGGGGAAGGGTATCTTACCGAAGGGAAAAACGCGGAAAATCTACTCTCACACCCGTCCTCATCTCATTCTCACCATGACCAAATTCTGTTTAATTATTTATCCACACCAAATGCTGAGAATATAAAGAATAATAATAGGAAATAATTCCATGCAGGCAATTGCGTTTAAGTGAAATTTTAAATCAGTCAGTTCCAGATTGTTGATTGTCCAGAGAAGATACGTCGATTCGTTTGAAGTCTTAAGACTTAGACCATTTGTTTTGCATACTTTCAAGATGGGACGGAGGGGCTGCGGTTGAAAGACTGGAAATCGAAATCCCCTATAACGAAAGCCCCGAAAATACTTTCCGCAGTACTTTTGGACGAAAAAAAAATCCTACCTTTTTTTCATGAGAATCTACTCGCCACTCAAAATTATGAGAATTAGGGAGATCGAAATCTGGTACGTTTTTCGATTTTTCTAACAGCCCTGAATTAGGTCACACCCTTGTTCAAAAATAGAAATTGAGTCACCATATGCTGAGAACATGATGATTAAAATTCTTCGTTCAAATAAAATATTTTTTTTCTTTCAGAAATCCAAATCAGTCAGTTCCAGATTGTTCAAAATTCGTGCGAAGTTTCTTCTTTAAACCTTATAATGCTTATAAACAAATAAATAAAATACGAAGTTATAGTTAAAAATTCGCACTATGCACAATTTTTTGTTTAATTAAAATTTAAGGGTACGAACGTAACGTCAAACGGATACCAGGCAGTAGAACAGGATATGTCAACAATATGATACGTCAATGTCAGACGGATTCTTTGACTCGCCACCTTAAGTTTCTTTCTTTTGAGATTAGCACAAAACGAACACGATTTTAATATCAAACATGATAACACTGCCTGTTCTCACATCTAAGACCCGTCAATCATTAGTTCCGTTGATTTTAAAACAAGAAATTTGCCTTTCAATTTTTAATTACATACAATGATACCTCTATCACCTTCTTTCAGATCGAAGAATATCGGGATTAAATCCTTCGATTGGAACCGATCAATATCGGAACCTGACCTCACTGACGCAGCGCTTCACACCGATCGACTATCCATCCACCACATACACGAGCACGTATCAGTTGATGATCTCAAATACTATCGAAGACGTAAAAAACCACCAGGTATAATTTCTTTCCATATAATGTATGCGTGTATTCATTTCAATACAATTTCTTTCAGATTCACACACCCGCAGTACGATTTGCTTATACAATGAAGATGAACCAGTGCTTCCATTTGGCTGCCTCAAATCTGAATATACCAAACGATTTAGTATTCCAGCACGAACTCCAAGACCTTGTCTACTAAGAAGAGCCACATCGTTACATCTTGAAGGTTCAATGAATGCACAAACCGAACAACAATCACAATATCTTCCATATTCGCATGAGGATATCCAATAGTACCCTTCAATTGGCTTCATGTTAGACTTCATAATACTTTTGGGTTTTCTTTTACATTTTCTAGCTGCCGGGCATATCCCATCAAGAATCCAGATTCAATACTTTTTGGATCTGAAATGACCGACGGTTATAATTCGTCGTTCATCTCATATCCCATGATCGATCGAAGCTTATCGATACTACCACGAGAAGCCTTTAAGATCACTGACTCCCATAATAACGAAATATCAATACCAATTGATAATCGCTTCAAACCGGAAGTAGATCACCGAAGAAAGAAACCTAGTTACGAAGCTGAGTCAACTCTAGCTCCCTCAGAATACAGTAGGCAATACAAACCTTATCTAATTGAAAAAGCCCATTCCATACCTCAGTTGAGTCACATCAAGATAGATGGTGAATTTATTGGTGTTCCGGAGTACCGTGATAAATATAAATTTTATGACTGTGACTGTTACTCCAAGAGTGCCCCAATAAAGAAGGCCGACAATTTGACTATTTCGGGTGAGGTTGCGGCTTCAAACGAACTACCCGAGTATCGAGAAAAATTCAAGATACCCATGAATATTACGGTTGAAAAGTCTTTAAAGAAACCGGATCATCTAAATCCCCGCGGAGAGTTCACCAAAGAAGTTCCAGAGTACTTGGAAAGCTTCCGCGATCCCCTAGTTAAAGAGAAACCGGAAAGAGGCACCTGTCGAGAACCATATCTTCGACTTAGGGGAAAATTAGAATTTAATCCCGAGTATCGTTGCAATTTTGTGGACTTCCCTAGATCCCGGCCGGTTACGAAGAAAGCGACTTCATCAATTCGTATACATAACGCCACCTCACCCCGACGTAAATTCAAATCAACTTCCCCAAGTCGATATGCCGAAGTCGATCCCACACTGCCATTGATCCACCAGCCAGAGTACCGTCGAGCACAATACAATTATCAAATTCGTGAACGAACACCACCAAAAAGACTTATCGACACCTTAGCACCGCCCCATTTAAAGACTCAAAGCAAAGCCAAAGGTAGAGAGAACTTGTGCTCACATCTGAACTTGAATATCAAGAAAACGCCAAAACGTCAACCCTCAAAAGCAGCTCAAACAATGGCGACAAGTGAGTATAAGGCGAAACAAGAGTCTTTCGAGAATGTTGGATCTTCCTCAAAAAAGCTGACAAAATTTGGCAGACGGGCTAAGGTGTCAATTAATGAAGGCAATGCAAGGTATTCGACAAAGAGACCAATCGACGTTCTGGCTCCGTGTAGGAATGACAATAAAGAAGCATTTGTTATTTTGAAAGAGCCTTGCAGGAATAATGTCTGGATGAAGAAGTCGTGGTATGAATCGTAAGTTAGACTTTTAAGAAACTAAATTGGGAAAAAAAATAAATGATGAAAAATGTTGAGTAGTTGTCACTTGAAAGAGTATGAGTTTTATTCAAAGTAAGAAAAAGAAATAGGTGAAAATACTATCACCGACAAAAGTTGCCATTCCAAAAAACCATACCAAATGTGTTAAGGGTTTTTCTTTAATTCTTAATTTGGTGTTTATCTGTACCAACAATGGTCTTAAGTCTTAAGGAAATAACTGGTTTTGTGTCTCATCATTAAAATCTCATAATTTCGTGTTCGTGCATTTACCTATATGATAATCACCCCAATCGTCTTGACTGCAAGAGGACTATCGACTTATTAAGAGGATTAACTCTTAACTCGGTCCGTTAAATACCACTGCAATAAAATAATTAATCACAGGTCCCATGTGGCGCTCGTGGAAAATATTTCGAATAAATGGAGGAAAAAAAACAACACTGCAATTGCAAGGAGGACTAGACCGTGGTTGCATGTTCTTGTATAAAAAAATAACTGGTTTAGCTTACTTGCTTACTTATCCGGCTCCTATCTGCATTCTATAGAATTTCAGTCTTAGACAATTCTATCCTAACTCGAATGCATCCTCTAGTCAGCAAAACCATGCACTTTAGAATTTCCAGTCCGAGTTCGGGTTCGAGTTCGGGCCGAATTTGACTTCCTAAGCGTCAAGTCAACCTTAGCTGGCTAATTCTTGAAGACCTTATAGGCCTCAGACTTTACAATATCCGCTGGTGCACGGATCAGCAGGTAGAATGCTCCTGGTGCACGCATCAACAGGTATAATAAGGCCCCTGTTGGCACGGATTGGTAGGTATCAAAGCTCCTAGTGGCAATCATAGTAGAAGAGGCAGTACTTTGGTACTAGTCTACTTAAATAATATTTTCTGAAAGGAGTGACTGTGAATTGTATAAATAAACCTTAATAATATTGTATAGGTTGTAGCACCGTGTTGCTTAAACGAGAACTCACTGAAACAATGGATTTGAATTTCATTAACATAGCGAGATGTCCTTGCAGACGGCAAATTGTTGGGTCCATTTCCTTGTCGAATTTTTCGAACTGAACAAAAATATCTCGAATAATCGCCGCTTTCACGTGAAGTGATTTCGGCAATTGCTAAGAAAACTAAGATCTTAAGAACATTCCAATTGCTTATAAGAGGTTGTAAGAAAACAAACTTAAAACACTTCCGCTTTTGAACTCTCTCATTTCCTGTCACTCTATCGTACCTTTAGTCTTGAAAGAAAACAAAAAGAAAAAAAACAACGAGAACCGACAGCCGAGATTACCAAGCATTTAAGGGAGATGCTTGAACTTTAATTAAGTTCATGACCACATGCTTGTTAATGGCGAGATATTTCGAATGTTTTTCGGTCGTCCCCCATTTTGGGGAGGGCCTCATTTTGTTTGAAGTTAAATCTGCTGGAAAATAAGCCCAGCCACATCATCAGCAGTGGCATCATTAAGCTTCCTGGCCAGCTGTAATAACATAATAATTTATGATTTTCAACGTAAATTTGAGACCAAAGTCAAGTATAATGGAGAAGCTGTGGGCTGGTTTTTGGGAGAAGATTATGTTCGTTGTTTTTCGATTTTTTTTTTTTGGGGAGCGGACTAATTAATGTCGGAAATTCCTTCTGGTCGGTTTGGGCTAATTTGTTTTGAACGCTTAACCCAAATACAGTCAACGACGATTTTGTTCTTTCACGTTAAATTTTTTCCACAGTTAATGTATAAACAAAATTTTATTTTTGTTAGAAATGGTTTTTACAAGAAATTATTCCGCTAGTTTCCTTCATTCATTCAATATTCTGCTACCTAACTAATTACTATCAAAAAAGCGGAGTCAGTTAAGCAGGTTTGTCTGTTTTCAGCAAGGCATTTATAAATAATTACAATGTGATTTGAGCTTGAGTTTGTTGGATGAGATGTGCATTCTTCAGATTAGCAAATACGATTGCTTTTAACTTATCAGACATCCAGATAAATTAAGAGATTACTTTTCTTTTCTTAAACATTGTTTAGGATATTCATACAAGGTCCAATGAGATGAATTGAAGTGAAGACTGAAATTTGCAGACATGTTATTTATTTTCAGTTGTCTAATCCCAACCGTCTTTCAATTCCACTGTTGGGAAAAATGGAGTTGAATTTGTTGATATCATGCATAATTAATGTCCAAGTCCATCTATTCAATACTTCTGGCAATACCTTTTGTGTCCTTTTCTGGTGTCATATGACAGATGTGCACAAATTTGCAGATAACAATTCCGATGAATTTATATGAGGTAGCCTCATCGCCGGATGGCGCTTCTTATATCACAAGATCAATGTACAATCCAGTAGGTAGTTCATTCGTTTTGACAGCGTATGGCATTAAAAGTGACCGCAGATTTTAGAAAAATGGAAAAAGGGCAAAGTCGATCTGTGTTTTGATTCCTGTTTTTGGGAGGAAATCAAAGAGCGTTGAAGTGCTTCTTTCGCTTCCATAGTAACCATCAATAACAAATCATGTCTATTACCGATGTAAACTCGTTATTTCGATAGCTCTCACTTTTCCTGTCATGTCGTTTTTTAAGTGGCTTTCTATAATACTTGTTCGATGCGACGAATTTGTG
Organism: Sphaerophoria taeniata; assembly: GCA_943590905.1. NCBI lineage: Eukaryota > Metazoa > Arthropoda > Insecta > Diptera > Syrphidae > Sphaerophoria > Sphaerophoria taeniata. The sequence goes on along the minus strand of OX016540.1, from coordinate 36,085,509 downwards.
GAAAAGTAACAGAGATCTGTCAAAATGAAGTGACAAACGTTAAAAACGAGTTATGAATTCTTCTTGGGGCCCCGAAAACTGGTACGACGAACGATAATGTGGCAAAAACGGCAATTGGCAGGTCGCCAGCCGAGGTTTCAACCGCCAGCTTTGGCAAGGTTTGTTAAAGAAAATACAAAATATCAATGATAGGTCTAAACCTAAGGACCAAATCTGTATTGGAAACAACTAATAACTACAAATTAAACACGTCTTTTACGCTAGTAGAACCATTTCAAAAGCCGGCACCGAAAAGTATTCAGTATTTTATTGCTATTGTGTTGCTCCACTAGTTCTTGAAAAATCGATGTATATTATATCAGAACCAATGCAGCTAGCGATATGAAACTAACGGCATATTTTGTTGCTAATTTGTGCCGCAAGAATTAATTTAGTTGCTCAAATAGTTTTCGGAAAAAAGCGCGGTTACGTTTCTTCTTCTCTCTTCTGAAAAATAATACGTATACGCCCGAGTGAACTTTCCCATAAAACGTTAATTTCAATATCTGGAAAGGTATTTTCAAACAGAAATTAAATCAAATTTGCTTTCGTATTCCGAATAAATGAAGTAGGTATTCAGTTCTGGCTTCTGCTTGTCGGATGTCTAGTTATTTTACGTCTCTATCTGCGATGGTTGGTGTCTGTATACTTTACTCAACTGGTTTATTTCCGGTGGATCCTCAGCTACATTTAAGGCCCGTGGTGGCACTTCAAAGTAGATAATAGCTCTGGGGGATCAGCAGGCATATTTTAGGCTCCTGGTGGCACTCAGCACGGCAAGCAATAGCAAGTTTATAAGGCCTGCGGTGGCACTCAGTACAATTTAGTTGAATATTAAAAACCCTTACCATTGGAGGGTGGAGCTTTCAATAATGAAATGGCGATTGCTGTACAGTCAGCAGCGGCAAAGACCAAATACACTCAATACTTACAAAAGGTTGGAATGAGAACTAAAAGTAGTAGTAGGGAGATAGTGTTAGTGGTAGTTTTAGTACAAAAGTACCGGCCCTCTATGCATTTTTCTACGAATACTGAGTGTGAATTATAGGTATGCGAATGTTAACTTATCTTATTGCGTCACAATTAAAACTTCAAATAACTGGTGTTTCTTTTTTCGAGGTAGGTATAGAACTTTAAGTTGGCATTAGTTTTCATACGGAATACGTATCGCGCACTACGTCCATTTTATCGTCGACAAAATCGTTCATCAGAGCAGTTAATTCGATTAACCATGGAACGTTTTCGCACCACGTTTACTCTAATTGATAACTCGCATCCCCAGAGACGCCGCACCGTATGGTGCGTACAGAAGAAGTTATTGCTACTGTAGAGCATAGCATTGAGGAAGACCCGAATGAGTCTATCCGCCATCGAGCACAGGAATTGGATCTGTGTCCATCCAATTTATGGATGATTTTTCATTCATGAATTGAACAATCATGATGTCCAGGAGCTGTGGTACCAACGAGACGGTGCAACATGTCACACAGCTCGTGCCACAATCGATTTATTGAATGACACGTTTGGTGACCGCCTAATTTCACGTTTTGGACCTGTGAATTGGCCTCCAATATCTTGTGATTTAACACCGCTAGACTATTTTATGTGGGGTTATGTAAAGCCATTGTTCTATGCGGATAAGCCACAAACGCTTGACCATTTAGAAGACAACATTCGCAGTGTAATTGCCAATATATGGCCACAAATGTTTGATAAAAAGGAGGAAAAGTCATCGAAAATTTGACGTCCAGATTGGACTACATCCGAGCCAGCCGTGGCAGTCATATGCCAAAAATCATATTTAAAAAGTAATGCCACAAGATTATCTTTCAAATAAATAAAAAATCATGTCAATCGAATATTCCATGTTGTTTTATTGCAATTTAAAGTTCCATACCTCTAAAAAAAAACACCTTTTATATGAAAATCAGAATTAAGAACTCTGCCCGTGGCATATTCGTATTCAAAATAATTTACACCTTAAAAGGTATCTACATATACAAAAACAAAAAGATCAACAACATTTACAAATAAAAACAGGAACTATCTTTAAACAAAGTTAATTCTACATTACCTACTCGTTCTAGCTCTTCTTTTTATTCCAACTACGAGAATATCCATCAGATCACACAAAATGTTATATTGTTTGTAGTTTCTTTGAACATGGTAATCTCTTAAAAGGACTTGAAGCTTTTTCCATGAAATCTTCCTTCACAACAAACAGATTTTTCCTTGTTTCAGACTCTTGGTTCCAAGAAAAAGGTGTTTAAGTGGTTTTCTCTCAACAGCATAAAAGGAAAAACAGAAGCTATTAAAACGATATCCCTCTTTATTTGTCAAAATCGTCATCCTCTGGCAAAAGGTAGATTACATCCCTCGGCCTCATCAGACAATAATAAACAATTAAAGTCGAAACAAATGTCACTCCACTCCACATTATCGTATCGTACATGAATCCAAACCACCACGACTCGAATTCCCCAAATAGCCACCAGCTAAATGTCATAACCAAGTTTTCCGCAATTGTCAGGAACAAATAACACACATACCACACTCGGATGTTCCTAAATTTAATGCGAAACTCAAGGATGACAAACAAATACACATAAGCCAATAGGATATAGAAAAGTGTCCTGTTGAGTTTGTCCTGGAATTTTGATTCCACCAATAGCCAAAATAACATCAACACGTAATGAGCTCCGATAAGTATGAGAAACGGTCGAGTGAAGAAGACACAGAAAGTTGAAAGGGCCAACATTCGCATGGAAATGAAAGCTAACCATCCGAGGAAGGCGACGGTTTTAGCAGCAAAGTCATCCTGTTCGATGCCTTTGATGACTCGATACGGTCGAGGAATGAAGAAGTCAATTTCGTCGAGAGGATTGGATTGATGACACGTTGAAGTGGACGGTGATGGTATCGATGGGACAGGAGGTGGAGGTGGTTGAAAACTGGGCGGAACATCCCTACCATCATCGTCGTGGTCGGGTGAGCTCGGTTCGTGTAAACGTGCGGTGAGCATTTTTGGAGGTCGTGGCACGTTCTCTGTTATATAAAGTTGGGCATTAAGCCACAGCATGTCCTTTAAGGTGGAAATCCTATTTGCCATAGCAGATAATCGATTTTTGGCGCCGCCGCCAGTAAGTTCTGGCGTTGTTGAAGTTTGAGTACGAAGTTCCGGCGGTGGCGGAAGTGGTGGTGGAGTCTCGGGGGCCATATCACATGTTTCAATGGCATTCAAGGAAGTGTTAGGGAAGTACTTGGGAAGCTTTGGGCTATTCGATTGGATTTTCTCGTCGTCTGTGGAATTGGCATTCGAATTTGCTGGCGAGACTTCGGAATTCTGACTGTTGTTGTGGTCTACTTCATCATGACTGATGTCACTAATTCCAGGTGCAACATCGTCCTCGTACTTAGGTGTTTTGTTGGATTTGTCAATTTTATTTAGATGATGATTCTCTGAGCCCTGGCTGTGGCGTAATTTGAAATTCTCCATTATTTTAATACTTTCTGGGAAATCGGATATTTTCCGCTCCGATTCACGTCGTTTGCGTTCATTTTCTTTTCGAAGGCGATCAGCGGCAATGAGACGTTGCTTTTGGATTTCAATTTGGCTGGGAGCCGCCCATGGGTATGGTCGACCGGCGAGCTTTTGACTCTCGAAACGTTGAAAGGTAACGGTGATGGCTGCCAAATCGATGGTAGCAAATACCAAACTAATGGCTTGGACGGTAGCTGGAAGTGAATACAAAAAATGAAATATTAATTTTGAGGTTAAATGGAATTGTAAATTTGGGTTAAATTGGATTTTTGTGGTAAGTTTTAGAGTAGGAAATTTATTCATGAGAAAAACTTTGCTTCAGCAGCTTTTATGGCAGTTTGAAGTTTTTTTTTGTCATATTTGAGAAGCAATTTTAACTCTTTGAATGAGCCCTTACGGAAATTAGTTTCAAAGCGTAGAACGACGACATAGGAAGTATCGGCACTCCCAAGTACTAAAAAATAAAAAATAGAGTGGCGCGACAACTCTTGAAGAGCCTAAGTGACTTACTCTCATCAACAATTCTCTGAGTGCGTGTGAAGAATTGAGGGGACCTACAATTTAACGCCGATTCCGAACGGCAAAGTTGAGAAGCACTTTTTCATGACAGATCGATACTCTTGGAAGTTTTATCAGTTCTTCGCAAGAGGCAGTGCCCGTGAAAGATGAAATGAAAACTTTATGGGCACGAGAAGGACTCGAACCCACGACATTCAAGTCAAGTCAAGACTTTACAGCGGTCAAGAGCGATGTCACAACAGGAACTAAGTTTACAAAATTTTGTTCATATCGCTAATCAAAGCAATGTTTCCAAAAAGCGAATGAGGAAGGTTGGGTTTGATTTAAGGACTAAGGCTCAGCGCCGCGCCGGCCGCCGCCGCCGCCACCAGAAAATCCTCTACCCAGAAAATAGACAGCGAATGTTAGGAAAAGAAAAACACAAAGAGAAAACGAAAAACCAAAACTAACAAAGAACAACACCATCACCGAGCAGTGGATACAAAAACACACATTTAATGTGTACGCATAAGCAGTGCTAATACTTGGATTTTTAGTGTTCGTCTCCCGATTCACACCATCTATTGGTTCTAGAATAAGGAAGAAGAGGTGGAAATCGAAAGACAAGTAGTGGTTAGTTTTCTGCTTGTCTCGTGTGCAGGAGTGGATTTAGCATATACAAAAACATTTGCCAGTGGGGCATTTTGGTAGTTCTATTTGCAAAGGCTAAGAATCTTACTATGCCTTAACCACCCAGGGACTCTACCTCAACCTAATTGTACCGGAGACTATCCCAACCTGATTGTGTCGGAAAATTGGAACAGCCGGGAACTCTATCCCGCTAAGCTATGAATATGAAAAAAATATATTACTGTAGGCTCTTACGCAAATATTGTACGTGTACCTACCATATTTTGTTATTGTATTAAATTTCTATTCGCCGAACTTTCCCACCAAGTCTTAACCTTGGAAATCCTGAGTTCTACCTCAGCTGTAAAAGTAAAATGCATCACAACCTTAAAGGTACTTAAAAAAAAAAAAAACAAATTACAAGAAGTCAACAAATTGAATAACTTCATTAAAAACTCAACATTTAATGCTAATTCATTTTCAAAATTAATATCTATTAAGATATTTTTGTCAAATTCATTCTTTAAGTCCCTAGGCTTGTACACCCAGGACACTTTTGTTATTAACGAAAACTAATTTACAAATTAACTAACTTTCGCGAACAGACAAAATAATCATACCCTTATTCTGTTAAGGAACAGAGAAACCAGACAACGACTAATAAGATCCCACGGTTCAAGATTTAACGTCTTTTCCATTATCCGACATAGAATGAACTTTGAAATAGTGTGCAGGTACTCAGTTTCAGCAGATCGAAAAGTCGAGATATGAGATAATTTAAATGTTTTCATTAACTCTTCCAATATTTCATCCGACAAATGGTTGCATATGGAAGAGGAGAGAGAGAGAGAGATCCCGGAGGTATTATAATCCATATTTTCTGAGGAAATTAACAGCGCACAGAGTGTTTCAAAATAATATATTTATGTTGGTTAAAATGATTCCGATTTTGGTAAAAAAAAAATAACGATTAGAAAATAACACAACTCTCAAAATTGAATTTGAATTTTAAACAAAATCTGTATTCTTAATTTGAATGGAATTAAACTAGTTGTGCTGTTCTATTTTTGACACACGTTGTTCCTTGTACTCTAGAAGCAAGTAGCTATTTTCCACTTCAAAAGGAAATTAAATGTGATTTATGAAATTAATTAACCGCGTCTAGAACAAGCGCCCATACTCATCATGACGAAGTAACCATAATGTCCTTGAAACTGAAATAAATGTATAGAGTTTTGTATTTTAAGAATAATCCCGCCATGTTATTTGAAATGGAGTCTAATTAGGGATCATAAGGATTATTCAATTAGGGGAGCTGAAAAATTCCTAACAAGGTTGTGTTTACTTTAAGGATTAAAACTTTGAAATTTGTCTTTAAATAAAAAAAAAAACCTTTATTTTTGGAATTGTCCTGCAGTCACTTGAGCCTTACTTATTTAACGATGCCATGAAAATTTTTATTTTTGAAAAAAATAAAATTGACAATCACTGTCAATGCCACGACAAGTTTTTTTTTTCAATCAACTTTTACCAACAGTTGTTACATTATTGTTTTTAAAAACATTAATTGATTTTTAAAAACATTGTTTGCAATAAATTTGGTACTGACATATTTATATAAATTTATGTTTAACGAAATTAATAATTAAATTATTTAAACAAGCAAACCTACTTGTGTTGTAGTTGCGAAAGAGATCCTGGGTCAGCATGTGGTAAAGCTGAAGGATGATTTGTGGCCCTGATTGAACGTAGGCTTGTATCAGATGATAAAGCTCACATGTTGAACATTCGCCGGCCTTGGCCAAACAAAACATGCGTTCAGTGTCATCGTCGTCATGGAAGAGCGCCTCAATCGACCAAAATATGCGACGGGAAAATCTGTAATAAAAAAGCTATAAATTCGATTTTGATAGTAGACAAAAAAAAAAAAACAGAATAAATAAAATTCAAGAGTTCTCCTGCATTTATAATATCAGTAATAAAACATTGAGTGTTATAAAAAATCACATTTTCTTTCTGCATTATGATGATAAAAATGATATAAATGTCTTTTGTTTTAACGAGGATTCAGTGAAGTGTTTTCTTTTTTAAAAGATTTGATCGTCAGCTCACTTTTTCTAGAAAGAAATACAAGTAATGTTGTGTTTAGTCAGTCTGTTTCTGTTAATTTTTACTTGCGACATATAGAATATATGGCAAGTATTGAATTCGTAAAAAAAAAGTTGAGATAATGATGAGATATGACATTACGATGATAGAGAATTCGAAAAAAGTGGGTCCGGCGATTCCGTCCGATGTCTGTCTGTCTGTCTGTAAACGCACCTACAGCCTTAACCACTGGTCCGATTAACTTCAAACTTGAAAATAAGAGGTTTGAGCGAATTCGCGTGGGTCGTTTTTTTGATTTTTTTTTAAGATCAAAATTTAGGGTAGCCACCATACGATTTTTTTGGCCAAAAACCAAAAGTTTCAATTTTCTCAAAAACGGCTCCTACGATTTTTTTTAAACTTCCTCGAAAATTTTTGTTTAAAACTCTGATGTATTTTATGTAAAAAAATATTTTTGTATTGCTCCAAAACGGTACCGCCCATAGAACCGTTTTTTTGTTATCAGATTTTCCCGAAAAATAAAAGTCCAATGAGGGTAAGTTTTTTTTGAAAGTACATTTATATAGTTCAATTTATATTTTGTATTCGAAAAAATTTCAAAAATCTTTTTGGATTTTTAAAAAATATTTTTAAACTTTTTTTTCAAAATTCTGTATCTCAAAAACGGATCAATATTTAAAATTGAAACTTACTTGTAAAATGTATAGTTGCACATTCTTGAATACTGCATACCCAAATTAATTTTAAGACATTTTCGAAAAATTTTATATACAAAAAATTAATTTAAAAAAAAACCGCTCCGACGATTTAAAAAAAAAAAAATTGAAAAATCAACAATTTCTTAAGAAATCGTACGACATCAATTTTTTTCAGATAGAATCTTTTTTTGAGGTACATATTTCAATTTAAATTTTTATTTACTAATATTAATTTTTTTTATGAGTTATAATTTGGAATACAGGAGCAAGTTCGTACGACCGAGTCGTGCACATTTTTTTTTGTTTTGTTTTTGGAAAACTGAATTATTTATTTTATGGAAAAAAGGTGAGAAGTGAAAAAGTAATTAAAAGAGAGTCGTATATTTTATAAAAAGACTATAAGGGCACGTAAATAAGCCTTCAAACGGAGAGCACGGTAATTTTCTAGGAGGGTAGAAGTATTGAAAAATATGACTTTGTAGTAAAGATGAATAGAAAAATGTGTTTTTCCAGTTTGTATTACACAAAAATTATAAAAATCTAAACTGAAATAAAATACCATCATAAATTAATTTATATTAAAAATATTAAGGAGTAGTTAACTATTTCCCTGCGCTTGAATTTTTTACCAATAACGGTGACAGGTTCTTTAATCAACTTTCCTTGAAGGGATCCTGAATTTGAAGACGGCAATGGTTTTTACAGTTAGACTAGGATTAGTAATGGACAAATATAGTATTTTTTTTTGGAGGGAGAAAATGTTTCTATTTTGAATGAATTAAATAAAATCTGAATTTTCGGACAGGAGCATCTTGAAGTGTTATTTTGCATTAATATTGTTTGCGTCCTTTATATGCTCAAATGAGTAAGACGTCAAAAAAGGACTTATAACAGCTGATTAATTAAAATACTAATAAAAAGTATTGTTAAGAATAAAATGAACGCATTCACGAGTTCAAATCATTTGTAGTGCAGGTTGTCTTCATGCATTTATGGCATTTTTTTGGAACATTGCGAATTCTCGATGGTTTTTGGGATTTCTTAAAATAACTCTTTGGAAAAGTTGTGTTGTGCAACGGCAAAGATAATCTGTTATGTTTTTCAACATTCAAAGTGAAAAAATGTCCGATAATTATGCCGATTACCAGCCAGCATGAAATCGCACACCGGACCCCAATTTCTCTTTACAAAGACGGCTGCTCCCTTGCGTACTTTAAGTGCTACAAAAGGGCGTGTTAGGCGAATAACAAATTAAGTAGAGTGAAGGGCACTAGGTTCGAGAACGTCAGGCTGCCGGTGCAACAAGTGCTCTTCCTTGTGTATTGCTTTGTTAAAAAAAAACACCCTTAAGAAGAGGTACAGGTCGAAAATTTCTCGACGGCCGGCATGCACCATCACTTTGGCGAGAACCATTGCTGAGAATGCTGACTGGTATAGTCGGGTGAATCGTACAAATCAAAGGGTCCAAATTCTGAAGCAGGAAGCACAACAAAGGATTGTATAAACTTTAATTTCTTTAATTACTCATAGTAAAATTAAATATACTTTTCATAATTTAATGGCGCCGTGTTGATGGTCATTGGTTCCTGGTATCATCGAGGTTGGATTAGAGGATCTCAGCATGGACGTATGTGACCAAAACGACCGGGGTGCTGTGGTGAGTTAAAAATAATTTCAAAATAAACAAATTTGAATACAAATTCTAGATTCTCATTCCGATTATCAAAAAGCATTTGCTGCCGGGTACCACCATCCACACTGATTTCTGTATAGCATATTATGATTGTCTTCCGGAGGTGCAGGGAACTAACTTCACTGGGAATTAACTTCACATGGGAAATAACTTCACCTCAAGTGGGAACTATCTTCACTTTTTTTTGGTGAAGTTATAGCCCAACTATGGTGGGAAATTACTTCATCAGAAATTTGTGTGAAGTTATTTCCCACCCGTTGTTCATAGATTTAAAGAGAAACAATCAGCCGAATGAAAAAAAAAATTATAAACATACAAATTCAAAAATGCCATGTTTTTATAATAAGCAGCCAGAGCAGACAAAGGCCTTAAGTTCATAATTTGAGCTACAGCTTTTAATGAACCGAGCGCTTTTTGTATATTATTTGGACTAAATAATGGTAAGGTAAACAAGGAGCTTTATATGGGGATTGGGATTGGTCCTCTGCTTTGGTATAGTACCATGAATATTGCTGCGGATTGCCCGCGTATAATGGAACCAACATCCTTTGAGATCTACTTCGAGAAATACAATGTACAAAGCGAGTCGAAATTTTTTTTGCCAAACAGAGAAACAATTTGGGGTGTGAAAATAAAAAAATTCGCGCCGCTCGCTTTGCAGCGCTACAGTATAAATTAATTTTTCTTGCACAATTTTCACTCTAGCATGTTTTTTGGTACGATGATAGTTTAAAAAAATATTTGACACCATTTTAAAAAAAAATTGGTAATTTAAATTTGAATTTATCAGCTAAATGCTTAATTCATATTTTGTTTTAGTAGGAAATGAATAATTTTTTAACATTTGCACCATTTGAAAAGTATACCTTTTGTTTATCCTAAATCTATAGGTGCAGTGCAATAACACCCACGGCAATAACCCCTGCAGGGGTTATTTCCCAAACGAAAAGGAAATAACCCCTGCAGGAGTTATTTCCTTTTTAATGTGGCAATAAAAACCGTAGGTCTTATTGCCTTTTACCTGTGGGGGTTATTTTCAATTTCAAATGGAAATAAAGCCTACCATAGAAAACCTAATAAAACAAAACAAATTTTATAAAATAACCATATTCACTTTATTTCAATAAACCAAAAAAAAAAAAAAATTGAAAATAATAAGTAATAAAAAAAAAATTAAAATTCTGGAAGTAACCGCAGGACTACTTTTTTGCATTACCTAGTGAAATTAAAAAATTTGCGCGATATTTTGCCATAATGGTCACTACAGAAAACATTGAATTTTCAAGAATAAATTAAAATTTATTTACTTGATAAATAAATAAATAAAGCGATTGGCCCGATAGGTCTTGAAGAGCCAAGGCATAAGCGGCTTACTCTCATCAACGATTTGCTGGGTGCGTGTGAAGAATTAATTGAGGGGACCTACAATTTAACGCCGATTCCGAACGGCAAATTTGAGAAGCAATTTTTCATGCTAGATTGAACTCTTAGAAGTTTTGTCAGTTCTTCGCAAGATGCAGTGCCCGTGAAAGATGAAATAAAAACTATGGGAACCCATGACGTTCCGTTAGCAGCCAACGCACCTAACCACTAAGCCAAGGACACGGTCCTGCGGTTTAGTTTACGTAATATTTTGCGTTTTTGCTTTTTATTAAAATTGTTAAATGGAGAGTTACCCTTAATCCATGTGTGGGGCTTATAGCCAATTCAAATTGGCAATTACACCCGCAGGTGCCCTATCTGTCTATTTCTCATCTCAATTACAAAATCAAAATTAGTCACGTTAAAACATATACTCCCACTAGCTCCCTAAGCACACACACACACACACTATCTACTAGTGGGGGTAGAGTACCCCCTTTCTAATACGAAAATCATACAAAACAAACAAATTGCAACAATACCACCCAACTCCCGAAACACACAACCGAACCGAACCGAAAAATAAATCGACCGACACGACCAAAATATACCACTGATTCATTTTCTTTTACCTGTAAGCCGCAAATATCGGAAACAACAACAAACTCGAAACTTGGAATGCAATAAATTTTGTTTTATTAGCATGTCTGGGATTAGACCATTGCTCGTTGGATGTCATAACAAATATGAAACATAACACAGGTGGCGCTAGAACTAATGTTAATGTAATCCATCCATAGAATAACTGACCATAGCGAAAATGCTGAAAGGACACGGCACAGTCGGCAAAAAATTGCACAATGTAAACAAATAGTTCGAGGCACGAAGGTATTAGATAGGAAACATAGATACGCGTATGACTGCGAATCGGAAGTCCGAGTATGTGTTGTGGGGTCCCTCCGCGGGCATCCATTATGATGTGTGCAATGAATGTGGGACCGCAAGGGAATTCGCTCACTATTCGGTAAAAGTTTAATGTTTGTTTTATTTTTGCACGTGAATTTTAAACATAGAAAAATTAAAAGGGACCTTCGGGAATTGAAAGTTGAACTAAAACTGAAAAATGTTTTTATTCACCTGCTGATGACTAAAACAATTGTTTGAGGTTCTTGTATATCTTTTCGATTATGGTGATAGATAAGATAAGCATTCGTGTGGTCGGTTTTCCATGAAGTGCCAATGAATGAAATTAATGCTCTTCAATAAACAAGCCAGAGTGCTCACGTTTGATAAAAAATTATGAATTTTAAGAGATTTTTTTATTTTGAATAACTTGTAAAGAGAAAAAAATTAAACCAAGTTTTCAAAACATCAGTGCCCTGAAAGTGGCAAGTCTAAATACAAAAAAAGCTCTACGAGAACTGTGGAGTTCCAAGTAAACAACCGCGTTAGGTTAAGTAGTGTTGCCATTTTGACATATTTTTCGGAGGCTTGCGACATTTCTATGGAGTTATTTCCAATGGTATTAAATAATTAATATTATGTTATAGAGAATATGCTACAATACACACTTTTCACTATTCGACAGCTTCATGGAAAGAACAGCAGCAAGTCTTGTACGTTTTTGACTATGTAAAGATATTTTGTGCCACCCTGTTTAGACTTAACATTCGGACATGCTCCAAAGAAATAACAAAAATCGTTGTCAGGAAGAAAAATTGTTTGTTTCATCAAAACAACTGCCGATAGAAACAAGTTGCCTATACAAATGATTTCAAATTCGAACAAATCAATTATCAATTAAAAATAAATAAGGAAAGAATTCTCCACCAAAATCAGCCATCAATTATTTTGTTTAACTTAATTTTGAAACATTTTTTCACCAATTTTATTTTGCACAACAATACAAACAGAAATTGAAAATGTGCAGCGGTGAACCACTCCTCAGCGAGATGCGGGATCAATTTCAAAAACCTTCATTTAAAAAACTTCCAAGTAAGTTTATTATTAAAAAAAAAAAAACAAATGCAAGAACATTCCGGCGTAGTGTCTGTAAATTTGTTTATTTGAAAAATTCTGGATATTGATATCACTCGTGTGTTATTTTTGGCTTGGGAATGTTTTGTTTCAAAATAAAGTAAAAAATTGATTTATTTATTTATTTTCACCTCACTCAACTTTAAATAATTATATCTTGATTTTTGAGACTTGCGAGATTCGCGCTAAAGTCATCATCGATGCAAGTTTTCGCCTCATCGGAAAATAATTCATAATAATATTCATTCTAAATAGCAAACAAAGTGGGTGTGTCAGTGTCAGTACCTACTGAATTTATCATTTGGTTTTACTCATGACGCAAGTCTCCGAACGAAACTCGAGCATAACTTTTTTTTTTATTTAGCACTATTTTGGAATTTTACTCCGATTTGTTGTATTTCGTATTGTAATGTATGATATGCAACATTTTTTTAAAAATTGTTTTGTTTAGTATTGTCTTTTTAGATTTTAAGTTGATATTAATAATTTTTCCGGTTTGTTAATTGTTAATGTTTTGAAGTACAGTGGCCTAACAATGTACGATTTGAATCTATATTTTTTTTTCCGAATTCGCAAATTCCGTACTCTGTAATTCTTTAAGAATGTTTAATTATATTCTAGTAGTGCCAAGCACAGTACACAGAATACAAGGTATTATATTGCGCATCTGTCAGAAACCAAAATGACAGAAGTGAGAAAAGGCACAAAAAGAAAAGCAAAACATTTCAGATCCAATGTCAAATTCGTCAAGGGAAAAAAATGGCTGATATTTTTAGTAAATGAGACAGACAGAGACAGAAATCTAAAGTTTTGTTCTTTTCTTTTTACTTTTCTTTTATTATGACATTTTGGATCTGAAATTTGACATAATATGCGCGAACTTGAGAAGAAGAAAATCGGGAATATAATACCTTGTATTCTGTGTACTGGGGTGGAATCGGCTAACGCGATTGTTGATTATCACTTTGTTGATAGTCGTTTTTGATTATCAACTTTATTTTATTCTGTATAAAGCGATCAATAAAACAATTTGAGTTTTTGGCAGCACCTACAATAAGCAATGTCGTTTTGCTCAGTGTTCGCTTTGCTTGTTGCCAGATTGACAACTAAAATAAATTAAATAAAATTACAAGTCAATAAATAAACTTCACACAGAAGTCTTTATTGATTTGTTTGTGTGTAAAATATGTGTTTCCATACAAGACTGTCATCGCAAATTGTGCCCGGTATTCTTTCTTTTACCGTGGCTCTAAGTGTGACATTCCTCACGAAATTGGGATCAGAGTTTCAAGAGTATTGATGCAGAGAATAAACCAAGAATCAGTGAAATATTCCAGGACAGAAGAATATCCAACATTCTAACTTAGAGACGCGACCGATAAAAAGCGACAACCAAGGGAACTTATTAGAAGTTATTTAACCTTTTTGTGCAAGTGGGCGGGAGACAAATTACTTCGAGGACTCGACTGCCTATACATATGTTCCCTAATACCATAACGATCGAAACAAATTCTAAACACTAACTTAACTAGACTTCGGGCTCAACAACCAATCCTATAATTTTTTTCACTTCACCCGTCCAACGAGCTAGAATGCGCTCGTGCTAGTAGAGCTGCCGGTACGAAGAAACTGGGACACCCTCTTTGAAGATTGGCCTAGATGCTCTGGTCGAAGAGGCGTTTATCAAGACCTAAAAGACTCAAACCAAAACCATTTAAAAGTCTTTAATTGAAGCCGTAGTCCTGGGTACGCTCTGGGGCATATATTTTTATTTCAATAATTTGAGAGCAAAGTTAAAAACCTAGCAAGGACCAATTCGTTACAATTTACAAAGTATTGGTAAACCATCCGATCTAAAACGACCAAAAATATTGTTTTTCAAACACGCATTGGAATAACAAATATTTTTTTTTCTTTACGCTCTATTGGCGTTATTAAATAATTTCAATGAACTGATCATTCCGGTTGTCTTAAAATTATTTGTTTTATTTTCTTATACTTCTTAACACACAAATTATTTTCTTAAGCCAGTCCAAGGATGTTGCTTACAAAAATATATGAAAACGACACCAAAATAGCTGTCGCTTCCAAATGTATGGAAAAAAGCGATTATCGTTTTGATAATCACCTTACGTGGAGCAAAAGCAATTATTTTGACTATCAACTATCAACTTTCAGCTTAGCCGATTCCACCCCTGTGGTGCCAAGTATATTTCTTTTGCTGTTTCGCATAAAAGAGGAACTACGTAACTTGAAAGTAGAATTCAAAACAAGGAAAAAATCACAAATAATCAATCTACCTACATCAAATGTGTTTGCTATCGGCTTAAGAGTTTTTTTTGCCAAAATCTAAGTAAAGATTGATTCGTAAAGTTTCGAGGTGCACAATACCTTCCGCAACAGCGAACAACGTGCAGGCGACGAAGATGTTTAAGGTATGTTGTATGGACATTGCCTTGGCTTCATCCGATACATTTTCCTTAAAGTAGCCCTAAGTGACGAACATGTAAGGTTCGTGCTCGCTATAAATTCGTCGTGCGTAGGGGATGGTTCGCGGTTGCCAAAACCCGCCGCCACGCGCCGGCCGGTTTTGTTGTTCCCCATGTAGGGGGTAGGGACATGGTGGGGAGTAAATTTAATTTTTTCTCTGAAATAACGATAAGCGCAGCGACTAGCGCTTCGCTTTCACACTTCCTCACACTTCAAAAAACGAACACGATATTATGATGTTTGCCAATAATATGTTCGCCGTGTAGGGAATGCAAACGAGTATGTTCGTCGTTTAGGACTTCCTTTACATAAATACGAGGCCGTAATTGCCGACACACAAATGATAACGAATGAAAATGGTTTGAATGATGTACCTACACCTACACGCTGAATGAAAATTAGAATCGAGCTAAAGAATAGGGCCCCAGTATTTTGCAGAAAAGAAATTTTATTAATTTTGTTTATTAAAAAAAAGCAAACAACGTGCTTTTCGTATAACATGAATTATCTGGAACCCACTGGTTTCACAAAAGACAATTGAACGAAGAATTATTTTGCTTCGTTCTCCATGATTCTCAGCATTTGGTGTCTCCTAAATTGTCTGTTATAAAAAAACATAATTAGTTTTTTGAAAAGAAAGCCACGAATTTGCCTAAACAATAAAGAAAATAGTTCA
Source organism: Sphaerophoria taeniata (assembly GCA_943590905.1). Classification (NCBI taxonomy): domain Eukaryota; kingdom Metazoa; phylum Arthropoda; class Insecta; order Diptera; family Syrphidae; genus Sphaerophoria; species Sphaerophoria taeniata. The sequence continues at coordinate 36,069,736 of OX016540.1, read as the reverse complement.
AAGATGATAGATTAACGGTAGCGAAACTTGAAATTAAACGTTCACCACACGTCTATCTATTGTTTCACGCTCTGTGTGCATAGGTCGTAGCGCCTTATTGAAACCAGAGAAAAACAAACAATTTGGAAAAGTGTTGATTTCCATATTTTGCAATTGTCTCTTTTAAACTCGAAATACTTGACCCAGCGATATTCCAACTTTTTTGACCCACTCTTAAAACATGTTTTCTCGAAATTTGGAAAGGAGGCCGTAATGTTCTCATTTTACAGAAACTTCTTCGGATTGTGCTTAAACTGCGTCAAACAGCTTTTTCATGCACGAAATTTCATGCTATCTTTTGAAATGCCTTGCGTCTCAGCTTTCGATCTCGCTCGTCTTCAATCGGCGACGTGCCAATTTGAGATCTAGGATTTTTGTAACATTATCGTACATGATAACTATTTTTGCTGTTCAACAACTTATATGCCAATAGGTTGGAATATGTTTAACCAATTTTTGACGGTCGCCAATGATAGATACTCGAGTCACAGTTACCGTGCAACACAAGAAGTATGACAGATAATACTCTTTTCCATTTTGTATTTACGAGCCGGATCCCGCTTTGATCCGTCTATGAGCTATGACCAAGAGGCATTTAAAAAGAATTCAAAACAATGAAGAACTTAATTTTAAGTTCTTCCCCAAATTTCTAGTCCTGCTTCATGGAGGTATTTCATCTGGTCTGCCACTTGCCAACAAATTAATTTTCAGAATAAAAAAAAATAATAAACGATATAAAAATTCATTTCCTTAATAGCCGAAGTAAGTTTGCATAAATTATGCGTATTTGTTATTCCCTTTTCTAAGAAAGAGATAGTTCCTACATTTTCTAGCTCATAAAATGTTTCCTAGATATTCTTTTCGATGAAATTCTTCCACTTTTTAACGCAAAAATTTCTAATTTTATAAAATTTAATAAAACACCCCCACATTTTGCTAACCTTATTTTGTATTTTTCAGTTACCCGTGCCCACAGATTGGAGCAATTCCTCTGGCATCAGTTTTACGAAGAATACAAAATCAAACGAGCTCAAGAAATACTCAACTCAATACCATCTGGACCAGTAAGCAGCGAATACCAAGAGGAATATTGTGAAGCAGCCACCGAACCATCTGAGAAAACCCAAATTTGTCGTTGCAAAGAAGAAAATTTAATCAAGAAATATCCACTTATGGGTACTGCTTTAACTTTTTATAATCCCGGAATAAAAAGAAGCCATGCTAGAGTTTCAACGATAACTGTGCCAGTACAGTACCAGGATGGAAAGTTTGGTTAAAGGTTAATTTTGTGTGGCTAGCATTTATCATAAAATAAACCTTCCACGAAATGCATTTATTTAAAATAAAATGTAATTGGTGTACTAAATTTATTCAAATGAAAACTTCATCCCTGGAATAGCGAATAGTTTTCAAATCGGGGTTTTTGAAGAACACTATGGACTTGTGCCTTTGAATAACTAACAAAAACTGACCTTTCAAATTTCCATCAGGTATGTTTAATGATGAAAAGCAAACTGAATTTCCATTCACCGGATCATGCAGACTTGAATGTCTGAGATAAAATATATTTATTTGGTGAACCAACCTGTTGTTGGGTATGTTTTGCTGATGTTGCGCAGTTGTTCGGAGAGAGAAATTAAAGTGCAGTTAAATTGGCATCACTGAAAGTACTTTGGTATTATTTTTTCCATGTTTCAATTTCAATTTTGGTTAAAATATATTTGGAATAATAAACAAATACAAGTTTAGCTTAGTAAACAATGCATTGAAGTGAAATTGAAGTATGTATGTTTGGGTAGTAAGTATAACCATTTAATTAACAGAGATGCCATTTGAGCAGATGGAAGTCTAGGTATTCACAGATTTAAAAGAAACAGTTTCAACTGTCCATATTCACAATGTTTGTCTATTCATGTACACTGTACACATAGTATATCCATGCCATAAGTATGATAAAAGGAGATTGGATTTATATCCCTAGGGTTTTAACAATATGAAGTGTGAAGTGTGAAGTGAAGAACCATTTTATTAGGATATCGGGCATATCACTCAAGAGCGTATTTTAAGGGCAATTTGTGTTGAGCAAAGTGTGCTTTCAAGTTTATAGAAAATATTTGGTTTTTGATGGATATCCTAAAGACCTATACATATGTATTTCCTTGAAGTTTGAACAGGAACTCCTTCAAGGAAAGGATTATGAATATTTATGCAAGGAGAAAGGGACGGTGATACTATGGTTGTAGTTTGTTTTGATGTGAAAAAAATGAGAAAACAAACAAGCACTCAATGAGTTTTGGAAAATGTACTTTTCAAGATTTGGTATTGTGGTATATTTTAAAATCTTTGTTGAATTGGAGGGTTCAACTTAAGTCAGTTTCTCATCCTTTACCATGATTTATGCGCACTACTATCCTATAGCATGTGGAGGACGTGTCACCATACCAAAAATCATACTTATAAATGTTTTCCATAAAGAAATATGCTCTCGAACTGTTTTGTATAGGGATTTTTCAATAAAACCCCAACAATGCCCAGTCAACTGTCTTTGGCAGTTTGCAGTGAAGCACTATTTTTTAGGGATACCGTGTTCAATTGGATCACAGCGTATCTCGTATATTCGAGGAAGTCCATCGCTCTAGGACGGATTTTTAAAGACTTCGAAGGAAAAGTGCGTCCTGGAAAAGATAAATAATATTCGACTGCAAGGACTTTTAAAGAGAAACAATATCCAAAGGAAGTTCTTTCATGTGCTCTTACAAGCAAAATTTTCCCTTTTTCGAATTGAATTGCCATTTTGCCTTTTTCTTACTAAAACATCGTATGCATAACCAAGGCAACAATGATTTCTTCTTTTAAGTAGGGATTAATATCCCTACGGAAACGGCCGCTGCCTGGAGGGTAGTGTTTGATTGTTACACGGAACAAGTGGGTTCGAATCCAACCTTGTTGCCTTTATTATTTTTATTTTATTTATAATAAAACTTCAGAGGGTATACATCAGTCAAGGAAAAATTGCTTCTCAACTTAGTCGATCGGAATTCGTATAAAATCTTATGTCCTCTCAATGTCCGCTTATAATTCAGAAAAAAAAAATATCCGAAAACGAACTGAAATTCTAAAGAATTTCGATTTCCAGGAATCTTGAATGGAATGTTCAGTTTTGTCGAGTTTCAATTATTATTATTTCAACATTGACATTGGGCTTACAGTACTTCGCACATGAATGTTACGAATTACGGCACTGGCGAGTGGCGACTAAGACCATCGACCGGGACAGAAAAGGACATCAACACAATAAAGAGAGTCGTAGACTCATAGTATGAAAGCACATTTAACAGAAACCTACGCACGTGGCAAAGAGGAGGAGACAAAGATTTTATATTATCTCATAAGCTGGCGATCTAGAAAAAGAATGCTGTCGAAACTGGGGCTAGAGATCCATAGCGTTTGGCTTAGCAGTCATTCCTCGAGCCATTGCCACCTGCTAAAATAGCGCCGAGTCGAGTTAAATAAGCTGACGATTGACTCGACTTAAAATTTTCGTAATAATTTTTTGAAATGGTTTTTGTGTTGCATGCGTTTTCAAATAAACCAATTATTAAATTACCTATTTTATAGGAAGCTTTTCAGTTGCCTCATAATCATGTCATCAAGTCTGTCATTCTTAACTTCAAAGGTTTATGAAACTGAGTTCCTTAATTTATTAAATTCCGTCTCTATAGTCAATTTCAAAAGATATGAATGTTCAGTCTGCTTTATAACTCAAGACAATTTTAGATCTGACATCTGATATTAATTTTATGAATAGCTCAGCTCAGTCAAATACACCTTTTTCTTGCTAATTTTCGTACCTATTGCAATTTTTTGTTTACAAAAACAAAACAAAAAAAAGCACGTACACAAATTTTTCAAGTTCTTCAAGGTCACCCTTGTGAACTTAGTATTCCCGAGGAGTGACTTATCTGTCATGGTAAAATAAAATTTTATTAATAAAACAAGAAAGTCCATGTGTTTGATAACAAGCATATGTACATATATAATATTTCACACGTGCTTTTATGCATACATATACATACATAATGTATGTTTGTTGTGATTTCTCCCTGCTAAGCGTCACTATACGACATGGCAGATTCATATGACAGGAGTAATATGATTCGAATGATTCGAATATTCGATATTTAATTAGAGTTTCCAAAATGTTTTGAAAAGCAATTTATTGCTGAAAATCAACTTCTAGTTGAATTGAAATTATTAATGAACATTCTTTCTCTGTATTTGGCACTCTGTTGGTCCTTTCGATATTTACAGCGTTTACATGGAACTTGAGTTGGATTTATATAGAGTCAAATAAAGATAGTTTTGTTTTGACATTTTAAACGCTACGTTAAATTGAGGAGTAATTAAAAACCAATTGTTCAAAAATCATCTGTAATATTGTTTTGACATGTAATTCAGTTCTGTCAGCCAGCTGAAAAGGACTTTAACATGTAATTTTTGTCTGGCTTTCTTTGTATTTTATAACCGTATAAAAACAATCATGGACAAATTAAAAATTAACAACAAATCTGATTTATTGATTGGTGATAATTCGCATGAATTTTCAATATCAGTTTGGGTTGCCAATCGTTAATGCTATCATCATTAATAAATACACTGTATTTAAACTGCTTTTTCAATTATTTTTGTAATTCCTTGAAGTCTGTTTAAGGATAAATTAATAATGATTGTTATTTTGTTCATCACTTTAATTGGACATTAAAATGATTCAAGTTACTGAAATATTAAACTCTTAAAAAAAGGTATTTACCTCTTGCAATTTACAAAGAAATGAAACAATTCTAAAAGGCCCGGCCCGGACCAACAAATAATATACTTTATATCTTCAATATGATTTAAATAAGAATTGTGTAAGAATAAAACAACGATGGTTTTTCATTAAAAGTATACTTGAGTTGCATTTAATTTAATTTTCAATCTCCCAAGAAAATATTACGGTTTTAAGTTTGTCTCGTTTATTCAAATTTTGAAAAGAATTCTTAAAAACAATTCTCGGAAAGCAAAATAAAGGACGAGTTAAGGTTTGTTCACAGTGACTAGCTTTGACTTAATGTCTGGATATCTTTTACATACTCTGTCCTTGCCTTTTGAACTCAGACGAACATTTTTATGGTGCAATTAAATTGTGCCCACATGCTCCATATACGGTTTGTATTTTTTTGATTGGATAAACTAATTTGACTTTCATCATATATGAAGATTTTATTATTCCAAAGAAAGTACAACCCACAATAAATAATTATAATTAGTTCCATAAGTTCTGGTCCAGTGAGTAATTTCTAGAAAGGAAAATCAGTCAAATGAGCAATGTATGTTTTGTTTAATTTGGATTTTTGGATTTTTATTTTCATTTTTAAATATTTATGTGGTAATTGGAAATACATACTGTAAGAATCTTAAACGTCCACGACCGAAACGCACGGTTCTTTGTGTCTGTCTAATTTTGTGGCTGGTACATAACGACTGCCCGGAGAGTAGAGTCCCAGATAACGATGGCCCGGAAAATTTTTGCTTGCGGGATTTACTACCATTGGGAAAAAGAAACGGCAATTTTTTTCCGGGATTTAGCACTATTTTGGAAATTACTATTTCGTATTGGAATGTATGATATGCAAAATTGTTTTTTTTAAATTTTGTTATTTTTGATTTTAGGTTGAGACCAATAATTTTCTTAGATTTGCTTATGTTTATGAGGAAAACTTTTTTGGAGCAAAAAAAAATGTTGTTTTTCTTATTTTTTTTTGTTTAAATTTTTATTTTAGTATGAAAAAATTGGAAAGCGACATACCTGATGTTCGGGAAAAATGTTTGGAATTTTGTAGTTAACAAATTACTAGTACGTTTTGTACAGCTTAAACAACAATTGGAGGACGTAAGTTGCTAAAACCGACTAAGGTTCCTGGAATAGACTGATTTCACAAAAAATCAACTGCTTATATAGAAATATTCGATCGAAAAATTGAAATGCTTCGTTCTCCATGACATCGTGCCAACATCCCAAGCCAATGGTTCGATTGTCGTCAAACTTGGTAGCTGAAGTTTTTCGAGAGAATTCGCATTTCAGATTATTTAAAGACCGAAGTTAAAATAAGCTCCACATAAGGCTTTTGCAAAAACAAGGCAAGATAGGAATAAGACTGGGTTGCAAAGAGTAAAATGTTCTTAAGAAACTGAGTTTGAGTTAAAACTTTGAAAGTTTTGGTAAACGCAAACTCTCCTTTATATTATATCAAATATATAGTCGCATAATGAAATTTAATCTTTTAACAGTGTATGCATAAGGACAAGGCATTGTTATTTTCACAATTCGCCAAGTTGCTTCAGCATTGTTTGCGAAGGTTTTATTTTGGATGTCCGTCTTCTTATGGTTTTCTATATTAGAACAAATTACATGGGAATGAAAATGCTTCCAATATTCAATCTGTGTCAATTTTGTTACTTTACAGATAAATAAATTATTAAAAAATATATATTTTTTTGAAATAAAAATTTTAAAAATGCTAATAAGACGATTTCCATGCATACAGAAGTGTACATTTGTTTCCTTAATGTAGCAACCACCCGATTTACTTAAAAGTCAAGGTTTGTCTTCATATTATTTTTCCTTGTTATTCATATTTATTGACCTTCATTTACTCATCCTTACCAAGGTCAAATTGAAAGCTTTTTTTTGTTCTCAATATTATAAGAGACATTCAATTCAATTTATATGTTCGCCAAATTTCGTGAAACAATGCCAAGAACATGGTCTTCTAGTTCTACGTACAAAATACTTTCTACGCAAAACGGGCACTAATCCTCTTTTTTTAATTTATTTAATGCATTTGTACATTTCATAAAACAAAAGAAGATTATTTTTGTTTCGAAAATAAAACCACAATCGTCTAAGCCGAGAAATGTCAAAGGCTGGATCGTTGTGAAACTTCGATACTAGGGAAAATTAAAAAAAGCCAAAAAAAAAGCCAAAAAAAAAGCCATTTTACTTCTTGTATAAAGTACCTATTAGAGCAACAGCAATGACGCAATTACAGTTCTTAAAACACAGCAACACTTCCTTATTCCTCAACAGCCTGTATTCCTTCCTAAGTTTTATTCTGCATTTGACCAATGCAGTGTGAGTGATTACTTATAGATCATAGGTTTTGCTGTATCTCGCACCATTAAGAAGTTTTTAGGAAGTTTCTAGTACAGCAGAAATTAGTTCATGTTGAGAATCCTGAGGCTTTCACATGCTCGGAAATTGAACAATAACAAAAACTCAGTTCACAAAGAAGGGATTCTGTAGCATCAGGAACAGGAACAGGAACAAGAGTAGAAATAAACATTTTCTTCCATTTCATTTCCAAAGAAAGAAGAAGTGCTTAACTCTGTTATCAATAGTTTAATCATCAAACATTTCAATTTGCCTCGGATTTTTGATTTATTTAAATTTCATTCCCCATCAAGTTCTATTTTATTTGATTAATGCATTCAATTTTACGTGGGCGAATTGTGATAGAATAAAAAAATGATAAGACCGAGTTTTATATTTAGGTAACATTTAATAAAACGAAATCACTAGTCAAGACTTTTACAAAAAAGACAGAAACGTTGCGTTGTTCGTCGACGGTGAACTGCTAATGATTTACATACGTCACTCAAGACGTAAGTGTTGCCGTTGACAGAACCAAGCAAAAAATAATAATAAACAACATTCAAATTTTCGTACCTTTTCCAAACCCACTGAACTCCACTTCTATCTTGTTGCATTAATTTTGAAGTTATTTTCCAGTAAAAATTTTGAAAGAGACCAAAAATTGGAATAAAAATTGAATATCTTACAATGGGCGCGTTCAGTTTGGTCTTGGATAGCCTATCTTAGATAGCCTATCCAACTCGTTTTCCATGAACGAGTTCGATAGCTGAATTTGTATAGCTATGCAAACAAGAGTACAAAAATCAGCTGTTTACGAAATTTCAATGGCTGTTCTGTCAGATAGCCACCTATACCAGAAATTGTTGGATAGGTTTGGATTTGTTTGGTTTGAATCTCTGCTATTTTTGTTTACATGGAAAACAAAAACAAAAAGCTATCCGGATAGCCTATCCAAGTCAAAGTGAACGCGCCCAATTTCTTCATCTCTCACATACTCGTGTGTAAGCAGATGTGTGCTGGTTAATAGTTTTGTTTTCGCGTTTGAACTAATATATGTATTTGAGTTTGAACTCTGTTATTGAGGTATTTATGTTTTTGTCGTTACTTGTTTTTTTATTCATCAATTTTTCATATCTAGCAAAAAGGTCTTTGCTTGTACCCGTTCGTTGTTAAATTTGTTTTGTTTTTTTTTTCTTTCAAATTCTTAACACGAAATTCTTAAATCAAAATCATATACTTCCAACATTTAAGAAAACAGAAAACAAGGGTTAAAAATGTAGATGCGATTGTTTACACACATAACTTATTCATCGGTAAAAACCGATATGTATCAAGAACGATTTTAACGTCTGACCTCACAACAGTTATTCACCTTTATTATTTACAAACATAGTGTAATATATTTTGCATCTACTTTCGAATTTCATTATATTAATTTACAAAATCTTCATTCACTTTGCTCTGCCAAAGTTTCGAAAGTCTTGTAAATGCTACCGAATAAATTATTAAAATAAAAAGGTACGTATACGCCACAGTGTACCATCGTTTTGGCTTTCGATAACATTAAAATTGAAAAGCAGGGTGAACAAATTAACGAAGTAAGTCATTGAACTTGGTAAAAATTGTTGTATATGCATATTCACAAACGGGACAGGGTTTACTCATGTTTTTAAATTTTTGATTTTTTGCAGCACTATAGAGCAGCGAAAGGAAACACTTAGAGACAGTAAATAGATTACATGCAATTTTTGAACGCTCATGTCAAGAACGTTATGGTCAATTATTAGCTCAGACAGCCTTAATTTTTTTTTAAGTTTGTAAGTGCAAGTTTCTTTCGCAATTTTTAACTAAAATTATTCTAAAAGCGTTTTCCAAGTCTAAAAGATATTCTTTTTTTTATGGTTTTCAAAGATTACAAAATCAATTAATGGCTTAGTTCTTAGAAGAAGTCTCTGTGTTTTTAAGTCTTAAATCCTATTTCTCAGAGTATGTTGGAATTGACATTGGACGGTTATGAAAATATAGTTTGTTTTTGTGTTATTTAACACTGCAGTTAGGCTGCGTCCGTCAATTCCATTTATGTTGTTTGAACAACGATATCAACTTAGAGGTGCTTCCACCAATGGCTTTTTCCGTCAATTTCTTTGTTTGGCTGGAGTTATAGCTATTTCACGGGTGCCAAGCCGATCATCAGACTCCTTTGTTAGTGGTGCTGTATAGTTATTTTTCATATTAATCGAAAAACTTTTTGAGTTCACTTTGGGATTTAAACCTAGGACCTGCTAGTTGTGAAGCCAATGCACTACGCACTGCGCTAACAACTCCACTGATTTTTGGTTTCACATTGCAGACATTTATTGTTTATCATTTGCAATGAATATAGGCGCATTTTTATGAAAATATTTTTATGCAAAACCATAGGAAAGAAAGTGTAAAGTTTTATTCACACATTAAAAATACTTAGGGATGATAACATTTTTGAAACAAAATAATTTTTTTTACAATTTAAATAAGAAAATCATGTTAAAGACTTAGCGTTCCTAATAGAGCCATGATAATCAATACCCATTGTTGATGACGAATGACCTTCCAAGGCACCAATTGCAAATATCTCAAAAACAACTCCAACGACTTTGTTTCAATTTTGTCTCTTTTGTCACGAGGGTAAATACGTGCGATCGTCTGTTATTCTCTAAATTGTCTGTTTTTTGTTATTAAATATATTTAGTTCTTTATTCACCTTTATCTTTTATTCGTTAAGTTTTTTTCTTTATTTATTCAGAAAAACTGTCGGTGCAAATCCCTTGCTTGTCCTTCTGTTGTTTATGTGAAGTTAAATATAAGGATTCCCTCTGTTTTAATTGATGAATTCATAAAATAATAGAAAAAAGATATTTTGGGTCAACAGAGACCAATTAAATCAACAAAAAAGAGCAAAAAAGTCATTTGACTGTTGACCACAATTTTCAAACACTTTGAGTTCAAACCCTTTGGGACACATTTTTGGTATTGTATTTAATTAGATTTAAATCCTTACCAATTAAATAGCTTCAGAAAGGGGTAAATAGTTTAACTGCCGTACAAAGAGTAATTAAATTAGTTTGGGTAACCGTAACTGTTCTCGTTCCAAAGGAATAAGAACTTAAAGTAGAGCATCAGGCAAAATTGAAAGGGTGCTGGTAGAAATAAGTATTAAGAATGCACTTGTTTAAGTCTGAACTAATTTTTTCTTGGTAGAATGGAAATAAATTTTTCCTCAGACTATAGACATAGAAATTAAAATTCACAAGAATACTACCTTTGAATCCTTGTTATAAATTTTGTAATTGAAATTCAAGAATGACAGGAAAAACTTTATTTTTAAAAACATTTTTTCTTTTTTTTCAGAATAGATAGACTAACCATAGCTTTCTAGGAATTAACGTTTTTATACATTCAAGGAAAAAAGATAAGAAAAACTCATTCCTTAAAGTATTGAATTCCTCAATCGCATGAGCAAGTTTTTTTTTTGTACAGATAAGGTTTTCTACTGAAGGACATTATTGTTTTTCCTAAAATGGAAAGAATTTTTACTTTGCCGGCTACAACCTTAAATAAGGAACATTTTTTTATGACAAACATTTTGGGAGAACTTTGTGAAATTTTATTTATTTATAAAAAATGTAGGTTCCTATAATGAAATTTCTGAAAAGTAATATTTTTTTGTTTGTTAATAGTTTAAAAAATTAATATAGCTACTCGTAGAATTATGGTATGACCTTCAAAATTGAATGTAAGTGTTGCCATTGGAAAAAATGTATCACTTACAGAACGAACAAAAACATGAGCAAGATGTAGAATAGAAGTATCGTCTGGATAAATATTTGTCGTATGTGAAAAATTGAGGTTTTGAGCTTTGAATGCAGTTTTGGTAATAGAGTTTTTGTCTACAATCCTGTAAAATCTCTTTTTTTCTATCTATTTTAGTTCCCGAGATAATCAGTGTACTTACTTCTTGACTTCTTGTCGTATATCCAAGGTCACTCACGATTTGAGTCATTTTTTGTCGTATGTGTCAAAAAAAAAACTACAGCATACAAATAAATAAAATAAATAAATAAATAAAAAATCTGAGTAGGTCTTTGTCATGTGTCCCATAACAATTAACACAGACGTGTGTAATTTTTGAGCTCATTTGCAATAAAGATGTCTCAGGTATCGGATATCAATTAAACGATGTTATTTTTTAATTAAATTTATAAGAAGTATATAAGGTTTTATTATTGTAAATAAAATTAAGAATTACTTTTTTTTTTATTGTTTGGAATTAAGTTTATGTTAATAATCGCTGACGAAATTACCATTAGGTTTTCATATTATCGTTCCCAGACTCGCATCCCTCCTCTTCGGATGTTAGAATGCAACGGCAAAATATGATAAGCCCATTAAACTCTAACTTAAACAGCATTGCTTCGAAAAACCAATGCTTTCTTGAATCGTTGAAGGGATATACAACCCCATGAGTTGCACTTGCAAATGAGGCAAGATGTTTGGGTAACGGTGCAAGAAATGTTTCTCCTGTTCTGATCTGGGCTACTATTTTTAAAACTCATATCCGTCCAAAGCTTGAGTACAATTCCCGTTTCTGGGCTATAGACTCTCGGAAGGTATACAAAAAAAGGGTGTTTAGCAAAATTGGTGATAGAGACATGGAACATTTACCTTATTTGAACACCGTCGTAACGTTTCGTGTGTTTCTGTTTTATCCTTACTTCTACGGTCAGTGCCGTAGTAAAATAGACAGTTGCATTCCTCTCCCTAAACAATTCACCAGTAATATTCGCGCTTCTAGGAATGCCCATCAGTTTACGCTAGCGGTACGACGTGAATGTGGAATGATGATGACCTAACACTGTTTATAAAAACACTTTTTTATTTTACTTCATAAGAAATGTCGTTTTGTCGTATTAGTTGAAAATATTTCATTCAAAAATTGGATAAATCTTTGTCGCAAGTGCTCAAATTTTATCGTATGTGTTTGGGAAACTAGGAGACTTGGCGAAGTTGTTAGTTGTTACATATGACAAGGGCATTCTTAGCTAAATTGGCTCTAAATTGTTCATTAATAACTATTTAAATTTAATGTTAACGTGATTAAACTAACAATTTTGCTTTACATAAGTCGTTTAATTTTCAAGAAAATCTGACGTACGGTTTTTGAGAAAACAAATTCTGAACTTTGATGTCGTTTTCCCAAAAGTAGCCAAATGTAACTGTAATGATCCCGATTTTATTAGATAATGAAACAACACGTCTTATTACTTCCAGTTCAATATTTATAATATTTATTTTAAAAGTCAATATCATAATCCTTGAGACATATCGTTCTACGACAATAATTAATTTTATAAAAATCTAAATATTTATTTACAAACAAGTATTATCTGTTGGAACAGATCTCCACATCCCTTCTATATTCTTAAGCTTCATTTTTAACTCTGGTCTTGGGCTTGGAGAGGAAATAGATTTATCTTCAGTGACAACAGTTTCTCCTGACTCGGAAAATCCTGGTATTTTTTTTTAACGTGGCTTATGTTTCGTCTTAAGACTTTTCCATCATTCATTTTAACGATCACTTCATTTGGCATCCGTTCAATTACCTCGAATTCAGTTGGTATAAAAGTTGGAGTCAATTTATTTTGCGATACCATGTTACGAACAAACACTTTGTCTCCAACTTTAATATCACTTTGTTTTGCTGAACGTTTCATATCTGCTTCCTGTTTGCCTTTTTCCTTGTTTATAGCATCTAAATCTCGAGCTTCATTGTCGATGGTTTCTGCATCTATGTCTTGAACAGAAGGAATTTTGTCTCTGATCATCCTGTTGTAAAGAAGTTCTGATGGCGCTTGTCCTGTAGTCCCGTGTGGTGTTACATTATACATTAGCAAAAATTTTTGAATTTCCTTCTTATAATCAGAACTATTGCTGTTTGCAATTTGAAGTCTCTTTAAGATAGAACGATTCATATTTTCTACTTCGCCGTTTGCTTGTGGCCAATATGGTGGTGAGGTTATTAGATTTATGTTATTTTTCTTACAGAAACTTTTGAATTCCTCACTCACAAACTGACGTCCATTGTCAGCTTTTATGGATTTTGGATAGCCTAATCTGCAAAATATTTCTTCCAAAATTGATATTATTTCAGATGACGTTATTTTTTTTATGAATCTAATTTCTTGGTATCTAGAATAATAATCAATTATCACAAAAACAAAATCTTGATTCGGAAGTGGACCTAGCAGATCCATAGCTACACATTGCCAGGGTCCGTCTGGGAACGCATGGCGTATCATGGGCACTGGTGGGGCAGGGCGGGACACCAGTAAACAATCATGGCAGCTTTTAACCCAGTTTGTCACGTCTCTGTCTATTGAAGGCCACCATACTTTTGATCGAAGTCTTCTTTTCATAACTGTTTCCCCTGGATGACCCTCATGTGCAAGATTTAGAACTCTAGTTCGCAGAGCGACAGGGATGATAATACGAGAACCTCGCAAAATAATGTTTCCCAATGAGCACAGTTCCCACCTGAATGGGAAATATTTATTTTTAGATACTTGTCCCCATTTGTTCTGTTTTGTATTTTCTACTGCCTCCATTAGTTCCTCATCCGTTATGTTAGCGAGTGCTATGTCGGTTATTGTAAGTGCTTGTGGAACCGTTGGTTGCTTCTATTATAGCACAGATATTCTGTTCACAGAGGCTATCGAACGAATTTTCATCGTCAATTTTACATAGTCGAGAAAGTGAATCGGCGATATTGTATTTTCCTGGTTGGTATACTACTTTAAATTTAAATGATTGAAGCCTTAGGACCCATCTTTCAATTCGAGCTAGAGGTTTGGATGTAACCTTAAAAATGGCTTCTAATGGTTTGTGATCAGTAACTAACTCAAACTCAATCCCAGCAAGATAGTAATAGAAACGTTCCGTCGCCCAGACTAATGCTAAACTTTCTTTTTCAGTTTGCGAGTATCGTCTTTCAGTTCCTGAAAGACTTTTGCTAGCAAAAGAAATTACTCTCGGGCTGCCTTCTTGAAACTGAAGTAGTACAGCTCCAAGGGCAACTGGACTTGCATCTGCTATTAATCGAGTGCGGTCCTTATAGTTGAAATAGGAAAGCGTCGGTATTTTAGCAAGAGCATCCTTCAACTTTTGGAACGACTGTTGCTGATCACTGCTCCAGACAAATCATTTAATATCTTTTTTTACCAGTCCCCATAAAGGTTCTGTAACATTTGCCAAATCTATAATAAATTTTCCCAAATAGGTTACCAATCTCAAAAAAATCCTAGTCTCTTCTTTAGAAGTAGGTGGACGAAAATCTATTATTGTTTGCACTTTTTCAGGATCTGCCGAAATACCATTACTTGAAAGAATATGACCCAAAAATTTTAGTTTCTTGACTTTAAAAACACATTTATCATTGTTCAAAGTAACTTTCATGTCCCGAAAAATATCAAGAACATTTGTAAGTTCTTTATTATGTTCTTCTTCTGAAAATCCAAAAATTATTATGTCATCCAAATAATTAAGAGTATTTCGACACACTGCTGTCGTTTTTGCTACTATAGTAGTATTTTACTCCTTTCGAGAGTCAAATGCTACTCTACTACCTTTAGACGAAATATACTCCCCAAACTTAGTGAACAAAATCTACCTATACCTATTCCATGTAGTATGATGTATGAGATACAAAAAAATAAAAAGATCAAAATTGTGAGATAGTTGGCCTAAATTTAAGTCAAAGTAACCAATTTAGGAAAATCGCCAACGTTTAACGTACGGTTTCTTAAACTACACTCTACACACCTAATTCCACACCTTAATTACTCGAAAATGTTGAAAAAATGAGCCTGCATGTTTTAAATACGCTTTTATGGATCAAGATCAGGATCACTTAAGTCTGTATTTGTAGGCACGTTAATGATTTTGGATCACTTCAACCTACACTGAAGATACAGAAACGAAATTTAAAGCAATTACAGAAAGGTAAAAGTTGAAAACTAGATTAAAAATTTTGTAATGAAATAAATAAAATTCAACTGGTGGAATTACTATAAATAGAACTGTAAGAAAACCTAACCTTTTTAATCACCAGACCTTTGTCGCATGCATTCAACTTTTTCAAATCTAAAGTGATATTTTCTGTGCAGTTCCGTTGTTAAATTTATAATTAGGGACAACTTGGGGAACTTTTAAATATCAATTCGTCAGAAAAGTGGGAAACTGGCGAAAAAGAATTATAGGCAAAAACAATTGATTTGGAGCCGTTTTTTTCACTTATTTCAACTCGTGAACCTTTGCAGTTGACAAACTCAAGAGTTGAATTTTAAAGTCAAGCTGAGATTATTTTTCTTTGCTTGTAGTGGAGTCAATGAAGCTTTTTTTCAGAAAGTCCTCAGAAACAGCTCGGATTTGGAATTTTTTTTTCAAAATTTTTTGTTTTTTATATTGTTTAAAATCTAAAACATTTCATTTGGGGGAAATAATTGCTTATATTGTTTAAACAATTTTTATATTGTTTATAAAGGGTAATCCACGAACGATATTTTTGGTAATTGGAGTGTATAGATTGCATTAAGACAAGAAAAAAAAATCATATGGAGGGGGGTCTATTGTCCCCCGTTTAGCCGGGAGGGGCGATCTTATTTTTCAAAAAAATATTAAAAATCATCGGCTTTGTCCATAATGCCGTGTTACACCTTTTCGCAAAATATGCAATGCTTCTTTCATTTTGCATTTAAATAAAACTGTTTTAAGGAATGGTTTTCGAAAAATTCATCTTCAATGTGAAGATATTGAAATTTTTAACTTTGTTTTTCAACTTTGAACTAATTTTGTTGGGAAATTTTCTGTAATTAAGTACTAACTTCTTTCATAATTAAATGAAAATTTGGATGATATTTTGTGCTATTTATTCGAAAAAATAATACTTACAAGTAATTTTGTGAATTTTTTTCTGAGTGTTTTTTATTTGTTTTATTAAAAAAGTGTTTTACTAAATGCAGAAAACACACAATATCTGACAGTTAATTGTACGTATGTTTAATGATCTACTTTGGTTTTTTGGCAGTTGAGAACAATAATTTGAGAGTGACAGCCTCTAATGAAGACAACTTAAATCGAAATTAAAGGATCAAATCCTCAAGTTGATATCAACTTCGACTGAATAAAAGGCTCCTCCTATCCGACAAACACACAATTTGGGTTTTAGAACTCCCAAAAATTTATAGGAAAGTATCGTTTGCTAATAAACTTCAACGTTCAACCACATCATTTTTGAAACTTCAAAATGATCTGCAAAACCCATTATAAGTGATACTTTTTTCCGGAGGCGATTTATCGGGCTAAGTTCCTAGTTCAAAAATTATACTACCCAAACATAGAAAATACTCCTCAAAATAATTCAAAAATGCTCCCCATTACATTTTTGAAACGACAGCACTGTTTCGACATGATGTTAAAATGCTCTCTATTGTTTTTTGAAATATTTCTGGAGCTGAATTAACTCCGAATAGCAACCTTTTGTATCGAAATAATCCCTTATGCGTTATAAATGTAATAATTTCTCTACTCTCCTCAGTAAGCTCTAACTGATGATATGCATTTTTCAAATCCAAGCGGGAAAAATACTGAGCTCCTTTTAATTTTGTCATCATAGAGTCAAAAGTTGGAAGAGGATAATTTTCTCTTCGAATTGCAAAATTAGATCGACGCATGTCTATGCACAACCGAATATCACCGTTTTCTTCAAACGCAATTACAATTGGTGAAATCCATGAACTTGGTTTATGGACTGGCTCAATTATATCTAACTCTATTGCTTCTTTTAATTTGGCCTCAACCTTATCTTCCAAAGCTATTGGTATTCGTCGCATTGGTTGTTGTATTGGTCTAACGGATCTATCAATTGACAGGTTTGTGAGGATGTCCTTTATTTTTGGAAATGGTTGCAAAATTTCAACTTTTTTGACATCAATTCCAAGTTTTAAGACACCTAACTTTATAGCAGTTTCTCGGCCGAGAAGAGATTGTTTGGCATGTTTAATAACATAAAAGCTTGCAATAATTTCTCTTTGTTTCTTTACACTTATTGGTGCTTCAAACAAACTTAACCTCTAGTAAATCCTTACCAGCGTATGCTCTAAATCGATTTTCAGATTTTGTTCGCAAGCTTCCCAAAATTGCAGAATTTGATTCAAACTTCTTCCAATCTTGCTCACTTAACAAGTTAAACTTTGAACCAGAATCAATGAGCATGAGTAATTTGGTACCAGCAATATTACAAAAGATGTTTTCACTCATTGGCTCAATAAAATCATTCGTAACTTGAAAACAATCAAACTCATTGGCATTTTTACTAACCTTATCGTTAGAGTTAATGTTGATGTCTTCTTCATCAATGAACTGAATTTTTGAAGTCTCAGTCTTCCGGCGTTTGAAACCTGAATTGTTGAATGATGGATCCCTTCGCCTGGTTGATTTTGTTTTACACATTCTTGAAAAATGTCCGATGAAGCCACACTTGTTACATGTCGAATTTCTAGCAGGGCATATTTGGTTGTCACCCAGATGATTCATTCTTCCACACCTAAAACATTCTTTCCCATGCCCTGAAAACTTGTTGTTGTTATTAGAAAATATCTTATTGACATCGTTGGATGAAATAGAATATGTCATGGTGTCCGTTTGGCTCCTAATTTGTTCATGCACCAGACACATTTCCAAAATTTGGTCCAAAGAATGTTCCTTTTCTAAAAGTCTTTTTTTTAAGATCTCCTGTCGCCCACACATCTATAATTTTGTCTTTTAGATTTATGTTTGCAATTTCTTGCTGTGTATTTCCAAATGAACATTTAGCTGCTTGGTTTCGAAGTCTTATAATAAATTTATTAAAATTCTCCCCTTCCTCCGGTTTAATTGTTCGAAATAAATGTCTTTCAAAAGTTGAGTTGCGTTTTGGTGAAAAATAGTTATTTAATTTTCCAACCAAAATTGTAAAGACGTCTTCGTTTGAATCTTTCCCAACTTCTTCAACAAGCGCCCCAGGAATATTAAAAATAACCTATAATAATAATAAAAATTATAACGACATCTTCGGTTTTATCCTTTTCAACCTCTTCAATAAGCACCTACTTGAGGAGTATTAAAAATTAGCTCTTGAAGTTTATTTTTCTTCTTGCGAGGATTAACAATTACTTCAGATTTCAGAAATAATTCGAAACTCCGGTACCATTTTTCCCATTCTAACCGAATCAAAGATTTGTCGATGACTTCACACAAGAATGGTCTTATGGTCGCATCACTCATTTTATTTCCTTTCCAATATTTGCATTAACTTTTTGCAATAGCTATAAGAAATCCACCTTTCCTATATAAAATCCAAACAGGAAATGAAACCATGTTCATTACTTTTTTTTAACATTCATGATGTGGATACATATGCATATGTGTACACGTTGATGTACATACATACATACATAAATATATTATTTACTTTTCATAAATAAAATTATTTGCATCAACTTTTTTGCAATTCTGTTTTTTTTATTGCATCAACTTTTTTGCAAATTCTCATTTTAACTTTTGTATCAACTTTTTTACAAACTCCAATTTTCAATTTTCATTTTTTTATTTGCATCAACTTTTTTGCAATTTGATTTTTCTTGTTTTTTTTTTTAACATGATTGTTTCTTGTCTTCTTTCATTTAATAGCACAATAAATGTGCATAATATATATATTTACCTCGTCGCCAATGTAATGATCCCGATTTTATTAGATAATGAAACAACACGTCTTATTACTTCCAGTTCAATATTTATAATATTTATTTTAAAAGTCAATATCATAATCCTTGAGACATATCGTTCTACGACAATAATTAATTTTATAAAAATCTAAGTATTTATTTACAAACAAGTATTATCCAAGAGACGCGACGGTAAGTTTACAACAAAATGGGTTTTAAATCCCTCCATTTTTTTCCGAGAACCTGCATTGTATCCAATCACGTTGCAGATCACGTTAATTTTGGTCGAAGAAACTCGAAACAGAACATATTATAGTCAAAAAGGTTCTGCTTACAAATTGGAGGACTCAACTCTGTAACCAGACTTTTGAAACTTTGTATATTAATGACTGCCGAAAGCAATTTGAAAATTTGAAATTGATTAGAGGCAAATAGAAAAAAAATCCACTAATAGGTTATGGTTACGATATTCAATAATTGGAGACAAGAATGCCTTTGGGCTTTTGTAAATATCATCTTTTCAAGTTTTGTCTTGGTTGGTTTAGACTGATTTTAATGGCAAGTATTGTGGCCCTTCCAAATTATCATGGCAACTAACACAACTGTTAAGGCCTGAAGTTCTGCCTTAAGCAACAAAGTCACCTATCCATTTCAATCATTAACAATGTATCCTCAGAAGCTTCATGTGGGCGGATATGTGCGTTGCATTCGCATTAGAGAAGTTTTTATTGACAGAAAGAGCTAAGTTAATTTTTCTTGCAACATAGGTATTAATTGGATTTCTGAGAAAGTTTGGTATTAAGTTTACAATAGTAAAGTGCCTTCCCAAGCAAACAGGGAAAATTGTATTTTCCATGAAAATATAGTTGAGTGTTTCGTTTCAGTTTGAATTTTAAATTTCAAGTATAAAAAAACAAAAAGGTTGAAACAAACTCTCCATCATCCAGGCTATTTACAGTCATAAACTTTTTTGTAACTTTTCTATCTAACCTGTATTTGGTTCCTTTTGACCTCAACTGAACTATGAAATTTCACAAGAGTTGGAAATGAATTCTAAAATTATTCTGTGCTCTTATTTAACCAAACCTTGAAAAGTTTTAATTAAAATTATTTTTGAGTTCAGTAGTTTTTGGGTTAAAGCAAAAAAGGCGATAAATTTTGCGAGCTATATTGACAAAAACACTATTTCCCTGTCGAATGTTTATTTTATTCAATTAAAATTAAATTATTGTCACTCTATCTCTCCGGATAATATACGAGTAGGCATGCTTGAAAATGTATTCTTATTTTTGCCTCATTGGACAAGTTGGGCGCAAATCCCTCTTTTATACGACAACTGTGTCTTAATTGCTCTGGCAATTCTACCTTCAAGTGGTTTAATTATAGAGGGAGATGTGAAACAATAATAATTAATTGGCAGACCGTATCTTTACCCTCGGATCTCGAATATTAATCAACACTGAACCTTTTTCCATCCGAACAAAAATTAACAAAGAAAACAAATAAATAAACGAGAAAATAAATCCGTTCAGTTGTTTGTCCATTTTTTAAAAGGGATTAAAATAGAACACCCATTAGCGAATATAAAATGAACAAATTTCGTATTGCACAAAAAAGGTGTTTCTAACTTTAAATTTAAGGACAAACAAGTTTTTCTTAATGGTAGATTTCCTTGGGTACAAATATAATTAATTAAATTCATGTTGGAAAATACTGTGAGGATATTTTGTTCCTGCTGAGACAACAGTTTTTGTTTCATTGTTTGGACTTTGAGACAAAATTGCCTATGGGATTGAATGTCAAGAAACTGGTTTATATTCTTGTTTTTTTTTATTTTGGGGGTCATTTCGGTTGGCTTATACAATATTAGCAATAATAATACAATAAACTGTATTTTAAACAAAGGGCCAAATTAAGGAGCACGCATTATGGATGAGATTTTTCAAATTTTCATTTGTTGTAGACAAAAATATATTCATTCTTTTTCCCATTAATATTTTCAAAACAACTTAACAGATATTGTGTCACTCATACGCCACAGTGAACAATGTTTGCAACAGCTAGATCTACAATACAAGAAAAGTTATATCTCAACCTGAATTTCTTAATACCAACATGGGACACCAAATTGTATTCGGCCATACATGCATGTATGTAGATCAGTATATGATTGTGAATTCGATATTAAAATAGATTCGAAAAATTGAATTCCGGCTCGATTGTGGAAGCCAACGATATAGGACAACTAACATTGTGTGTTGTGTTTACTATCTTGGGATTGGGAGCTACAGTCCTGATTAGACCATGGCCTGATCCAGTAAGTAAATTCAGTCAGTTCGGTTGCTATCCAGTTATCTCCAGTTGGTTGAAATCGTCTACCACTTGTCTGCTCCACCTTATCCGCGAACTTTCTCTTTTGCATCCTTCTTTGCGGTTAGGTTTTGTTTTCTATTAGTCGTTGGACTTTTACTTTACTAGCTAGATCTGTGTCGCTCTTTACCCTACACAATGCACACAGTTTTTTGATTGATTCTTCCTTTCCCAAAGTAATTTAGTGATGTTTTTTTTCTTTGTTGACCTGACCACTGGTGCCGCTGTCTGAATTGTTGGCTGTTCCCAGGTAGACAACTTTCCTTAAATTTTTTAAGTTAAATTTGTCTTGGTCTTTTCTTCATTAACTGCTAAGCCAATCTTTTTGTCCTCCGTATCACGCTCTGCGAAGAGTGGGTGAGGGTTTGGAAAGGATTGCTTGCAATTCCGAGTACAGATTTCTTGCCGCTCATGTGCGGAAGGTTCAACCTCCAAGTGGTGCAGAGCGTCAACTTGACTTCGGTCAGGGCGAATGAACCTACGTTTTATTATACATGTATCATAATCACTTTTTTTTGATACCGTGATTAATGAGACTGTACTTGATATCATTGTGATAGAATAAGGCACTAATGAGTGTTCTTAAAAAAGTTGGTGGTGCATGGCAATATGTCATGCAGTCTTCCAGTTTGGTCGCCCGACTCCTCTCTGGTAAAATGGACTGCATGACAATGGACACCAGTGTTCCTGTGAGCCGTTAATTCACGAAGCTTGAAAATTATCCTTTTGGTTTGTACGGATGTGTGATAATTTCACACATCCGACAGAATGTATGATGATAATGTCATACATTCACAGAGTACAAAATAACAAAAGAGACTACCATGTCTTCTGAAAAAACTGGTGCTCTGGGGTAGTTGTGCCCGGATTCTAATTGAATCTCAACTACAGTTGCGGTCGGCCCCCTTGTGGGAGTTCAGAGTGGCTGTGGTTAACGAGAAATGAGTTCTCGGTAACTGAGTGATGGTGTCCTTAAGCTCAGTTACATAGATAAAAACACATTTACCAGTATGGCTTTTATTAACGGTAAAAGCAAACTGGTACTTGAGAAAAATGGAATTGACGGAAGGTAAAGTCTACGGCAACGGGACAGATGCAGAAGATTAATCTTGTGCCTTTTTTCATTATCTACAAGGCAACATACACTATAATATGCATGTAATTCATGCATATAAAATAGAGTGGATTGAATTCAATCCACCACGAAATTGGGGCCTTGAGCCAGGTGTTCGTGTGTATTTGTTTTCCTAATCTGTCCTCCGTATCACGGCTCACAAACGCTCTAAAGAAATCACGCTATGTTCATCAAATTATTTCACTAACATCGTGAATATTTGATCGCTCTTGAAGTTACTTCAAAGGTCTCATTTGTTATAGAACTTTGAACATCTTCAGCCAGTGACTGTTGCTCTATTAGGTTATAGCCTTGATGGTATACAAAAGAACTTCGTTGTCTTCGTAACAAACGTAACAAACTATGGAAAAAGTTTCTAATGAATCGATCTAATCAACAATTCTCTGACTATATCGAAGTGTATAATGATTTTAATACTTTATGTGAATATCTTTATTTTAACTATATATCTCAGATGCAATTAAATATTTTATCCAACCCGAAAGAATTTTTTCAGTTTATAAACAGTAAAAGAAAGTCTGATGGTTACCCTTCGGTCTTTAAATTACATGATCAATCATCTTCCGATCCTGTTACAATCTCAAACCATTTTGCTGAATTTTTCAGTCAATCTTTTTCTTCCAACAATTTCGAAATCGATGAAAATTATTTTAATTACATGAACACATGCAATCAAACATCTTTATGCGCTATTAATATCGACATTTCTATCGTGATACAAAAAATTAATTTACTCAAGGACAATTACTCTTCTGGTCCTGATGCTATTCCTCCAATAGTGTTAAAGAAATGTGTTGACAGTTTAGCAATACCTTTAACAGTCTTATATCAACTGTCAATTTCAACAGGTATATTTCCTAAGGTTTGGAAAGAAGCTTTTATTATTCCTGTTCACAAAAAGGGGCCCAAGAATGATATAAATAATTATCGACCCATAGCAAAACTTTCTTGCATTCCCAAACTTTTTGAAAGTATAATCTATGACAATATGTTTTTCCACTGCAAACCTATCTTTTCGCCCAATCAACATGGATTTCTTAAAGGAAGATCAACCACCACAAATCTTATTGAATTTGTTTCTTTTAGCTTGAGCGCTCTAGAAAGTGGAAAGGAGGTCGATTCCATAGCCACAGATTTTAGTAAGGCTTTTGACAAAATCTCCCATAAGCTTATTCTGTTTAAACTTAATAAACTTGGCTTTCCACCTCTTATTGTCTCATGGATACAATCTTACCTATATAATCGCCAGTACAGGGTTTTGTTTAGGAATAGCATTTCAACGGAAATAAATGCAACATCTGGTGTTCCCCAAGGTAGCCACCTCGGACCTCTTCTTTTTATATTGACCACCAATGACGTTGAAAAAATTATTTCCAATGCTCAACTACTTATATATGCAGACGATATGAAAATTTACAAAGAAATATGTTGTTCCGTGGATATTGACCTACTCCAAACTGATATTAATAACTTTAGTACTTGGTGCCAAATGAATGACCTTGAACTAAATATTAATAAGTGTCAATCTATAACGTTTTCTCGTAAGTGTTCTACAGTTTCTTGTAGAACTTATACTATCAATGACGAATCTATTCCAAGAGTAACATCGATCTCTGATTTAGGCATATTATTTGACTCCCAATTGAATTTTAAATCGCATATCGACAATATTATTAATAAGGCTAATTCCACTTTAGGATTTATTAAACGCTGGTCTAAAGAGTTCTGTGATCCATATGTCACTAAATCCCTTTATATAACGTTCGTTAGACCTGTACTTGAATATGCTTCCCAAGTTTGGTGTCCTCACTATCAAGTTCATATTCAAAGGATTGAAGCTGTCCAGCGTAGATTTATTCGTTTTGCCCTTCGTGACCTTGGTTCTGGCTGGGAAGATCCCTTTAATTTACCACCTCATGAGTCTCGCCTTCTTCTGTTGAGCATGTATCCCTTATTTATTCGCCGTAACAATGCTGATATCGTTTTTATACATCAGCTGTTAACCGGAAACATTGACTGCCCATCTTTGCTTCGAAAGATTTCAATTAATACCAACCCACGTCGCTTGAGATCGGTTAATTTTTTTCATCTCCCTTTTCACCGGACTATATATGGCCAAAATGAGCCTATGACCAGAATGCTACGTAAAGCAAATAATTTAGACATTTTTGACCCCTGCCTTTCCAAATCCTCACTTAAAAATTATCTTCTTAGTTTACCAACCTAACTTATTTATAATTTTATGACTATGTACCTATACAATAATATAATGTTAATCATATTAAATTTTTAACCTTAGATTTAAGATATGCTTGTACTAAGTATTCAATAAAATTAAATGGTCTCTACAAGTATCGCGCTTCGAGATATAATAGGTACCTCTGGTAGATTGTTTCACATTTTCTTAAAATTTTCGAACCTCATTCCTGTTATGACATCTCTCCATATCCTCGAACGTGCGCATTTCATGCTGGTTCTTTTCTTCCGTACAGTCCATTCTGTTACTCTAAATCGAGAGTTGATCTACCGAAATTTCGCATGGACTTTTCACTATTAAATTGTTTCGCGGTCTTGAAATGTCCATACTTGCCCTATTGATTGCGACAAACTAGAGGTCAGTAGGCATGGAATGTCTACTGAGCAAGAGTAAAGCATTTATCTTGCCTTTTTTCATGTGTTGCAATTTTTGATAGATTTTAAAAACAACAGGTGGAAGTGGTTCTGTTTTTCACTGATATATTTATTTACAATTACCTTTGAATGAAATTACCCTCTCAATCAAAATTTAATCAAAAATAATAATATCCCTTCTTTCATGCGATATAAAAAGAATACCCCTGTTTCATTGACCTTCTACCCGATATTGATTGCATCTTAAAGCATGCTGACCTAGATATTTCGTTACTGTCTGCAAACAAAGCTACAAAATATTTAAGGCTATAGAGTTTTCAACATTCAACAAGTGGCAACATTTTCTCTGTCTGCATATTGCATGCTTTTCAATTCTGCGCATTGAAGTGTTTCTCTTCCTTCCAACGTTGCTTACAGTTAACTTCAACAATGGCAACACTCCAACTTTGTGATGTTAACTTCTAGCCAAGGTACACTTGGGGGAAAATCGAATAATTCAGTGAAAGTTGTTCGAACGAGATGAACGGTTCCATCTCACTGCCTCAATTGTATCCAAGGTTATCAGTTTTCCAAAGAACACAAAATCTCGCTACGTGTTATTCTCATTTTTTTTTTTTTTGAAACTTGCTGGCCCATTGGCCGTGATGGATATTTTTGTTTGTTTGGTTCACTTCCTCTGAATGCATCGTTTTGAGTGGATAAAATTGAAATGTAGTTTCCGTTTCGCAAAACGTATTTCGGTCAGTGGGTGTTGAAGTGTGCAATTTGTAGAATTCCCACTCTTGTAGGTGGGATATAATTGCTTACACCTGCGAATAAAAAAAAAGTGCAGGAATCTCATAAATTTAAATAAATTCCAATTGATTTTCCTGTGAAACGTATGTTCTGTGCAAAAAGTGATTTTATTGAATTAAAATCTTTACCCGCGACTACTCCCACGAATAGCTCTCTGTTTACATTCACACATCCTCGCAGTCCCTTTCATGTACTGTAAAAATAAAATATCTCAAGGGAGATAGTTTTATTTTTTTTCTATTTTTGTGTTTGTAAAAAAAGTGTCTGATGATGAATATATGCATCTCGAGTTGCGAGTTGGTTGAGGCATAAACGAGATCCTTACACAGTGAACATGTGATGCGAAAGGAAATAAAGTCCTTCGCTTAAGACATAACTCATCGAAATAACTCGGTAGAAAACACATACAAAAACAAAAACTGGATAAAATTCGAGAGAAGCTTTGTAACCCAATTATAGAGGTGAGTTTTATTCATAAATATGAGATTTGAAGTTTACTTTAGAAATTTTAGCACATATGGTTGGCAAGGACATTCAATATTGAATAAGGTACAAGATTTACTTTTACACATCGTATATCAAAACAAAAATCGCTTTGAAGTATGATTTGCGAAAATAAAAATTTTACTTGATGTAAATTCACGCCGAGTCTCGAGTACTTTTCCTGGGTGTGATTGTTGTTGAAGTTGTTGCATGTTTTCAACTTTCAACTTGCTTTGTATTTTCAATGATTTGCTTTTAAACAATTTGGAACAATATTTCGAAGTGTTCCGAATTCCTCTCTGATTGCACTTGTCAGTATTGACTTCAATGAGCACGATTACCACAGATAAAGTCCATTCAATAACGTATTTTTTAACAGTTGCTAAAACTGACCTTCACAACTACTATCTTTCTCATTAACGTTCATGGTTTTTACTGTGGAGGGGTTGTTAGCCCCTCGCACTAACATCCAAATTTGTTTGGCCGTTGATTAGGTGCTTCTGTTTCTCCCTTTTGCACCCGCACTTACAAGTTTCGCAAGTTATATCTAGAGATATAATCAGTATTCGGGGGTAACCACGTGGAGGTAAAGTAAGCACTTGTTGTGTAGGAAAAGATACAGCATACGCCCACAGATCCTACAACACCCAACGGAATAGTTAAAACTAATCTAAGCCCTTTCACTGACCTTACGCCAGGTCATACTCTTATGTCAATTCTTTGTATTGAAAAATTAACAGATCTAAAATTCTGGCTAAAAAACGTTAAATACTTGACACAATCATTCATTATTTATTATTCACTGGTTTTTTAGTGTCGCCGTTGAAATTGTTCTGATTTTTGTGCAGTATTGACATTAAATTTTAGTTTTTCTTGGTTCATTAGTAGGGACGCGACTATCGATACAGAAGGGGGTTGAATTAACACTAATACAGTTTTTATTAAGTGTTTTTTTTTTTTTATTCAAATTGCTATTCTACGTTTCCATCAATTTCTTTTTTCAATTTTTCGTATCCCGAAAATTTGAAATTGAGTTTTTTCTATTCACTTCTGGAGGAGAACGCAGTTTTGCAAAACTTTTCAAAAACCTGATGGAAAATACATACTTTTCGATAGAAATTCAAATGAAAATCGGTTTTCCAAAAAACACTAGTTTTCGTTAAGACCAGCTTAAACATTGTCCGTGGATGGCGTAGTGGTTATGTGCGTTGGCTGTTACGTAGAATGCGTGGGTTCGAATCCCACTCGTGCCCTTAAAAGTTTTATTTCATCTTTCACGGGAACTGCCTTTTGCGAAGAACTAATAACACTGCCGAGATTGTCAATCTGTCATGAATTGTTGATGAGTGTAAGCCACTTAGGTCTTCTAGAGCTGTCGTGTCACTCTATTTATTTATTTACCTTTTTTTCTAAAACCGAAAAAGTGAAAGCATTCACCGGAAGCATTGGACGCATACACTTATAAATGTAGTCACTCACTACGTAATTATGGTCAACTCATTCTTATTGGCCAAATACAATAAGCAAATGACACAGTGTAAAATTTTCGACTTCAAAGCTAGTTGACACGTTTTTGACATTTCACATCAGCTGTTGAATACGAAACAAAAGTTTAATTTTAAACTTTAAAAAAAAAATTAAAAATGAAATTAATCGTGCAATACGAAAATAGCTGATATAATATTAGCTGAAAACGAAATGTTTAGTTTCAAGTTTATTCTTTCAATAAACTATGTAAGCATTACTGAATGCCACCGAACAAATAAAGAGAGATCGGAAATTGACTTATGTTTAACCCTCCAGATACCGCAAATTTTATATTTCCGTTTCTTGGTGCATGTGATTAAATGAGAAAAACCAGCAACAAAGATGAGGTGAGCTCCAGGGGAATGTTGAAAATATATTGGTGAAAACAACAATATTTTTACAACATTTCGCTGGACCTGCTTGTAGCAAATTTATCTTGACAGTTCTGTTCCCTATCTCCTTTTATCCCTACTAAATGCGACCCTACAACTTTATGTTTTTCCCTCTCCTATACAGCAAAAGTAAAATGACATTCGCTTTGTAAAATCGTCCTTGGCAAGATGTGACAGTTGATATGTGGTTACCAAATACGAAATGAAGAAAAAGGAAACTCAACAAATTTTCTGGGAAGGACGTGATGAATGAAAGGAATGTACAAAAATGTATACCAATTTTTATACAAAATTTACATTTTTTAACTAAAACAAACTATGTATTTATAAAAAAAAAACAGACATAATTTATTTCTCCCTTAAAAAATCATTTAGAAAAATTTTACTATTTATCATGTCTCATATTTTCAAATTTTAAAGGAGCATAGTATTTACAATTTGAGGAAAAAAAAACAATCGACGTATCCTCCCTGGAGGAACCTCCAATCTGGAACTGTCATGATTTCACAAGTTCACAAAAAAGGCAATTGCTTATATGGAATAATTTGAACGAAGAATGTTTTTGAGAAAGGGTGTGGAATAGCTTAGGGGTGTAAGAAAAATCGAAAAAGGTAACAGGTTTCGACCTCTTTGATTCTCATAACTTCGAGTGACGAAAAGTAGTAAACAAATATAAAATAGAGTGGCGCGATAGCTCTTGAAGAGCCAAGGCCTAAGTGACTTAGTCTCATCAACAATTCTCTGGGTGCGTGTAAAGAATTGAGAGACCTACAGTTAAACGCCGATTCCGAACAGCAAAGTTAAGAAGCACTTTTTCATGACAGGCGAATCTTACAATAGGGCTGGTTGAGTTACTTTTTTAAATGTGTTCAACCTGTTTTTTTAAAATTGCAATATGATAGGAAATCAAATGGAATTGAAATATTTGTTCCTGAAATAATTTAAATTCTCTTCCATAGCAATGAAACGCTTTAAACGATGTTTATTTTAAGTCTGGAACACGTGTGACCCCTCGATGTCTTCCTTTGTGTCAATGGAAAAAATTATACTTGATTCCAAAAAAATACCTTAACATTGCTCAACAGTTCAGAGATAGGTGCAGAAGGTTGAACTTTTATTTCCATAATATGAGATTACCGAAAGATACAACTTTCTGATGAAGGTTTAAGATGAACCTATGTACACACAAGGAACACAATACGAAGACGAACATTATACCCTTTGTGTGTGCGGTGGACTGTGTGGATCGTTGTTGTGCCCATAGGCCAAAATGTCGTCGAGATAAGATACCTATTTACCCTCGAATCTCACCCAACAAGGACTTCCACAACATATCACGTTTTGCGACCGAAAAGTACCAATAACAACAAAAAAAAGGTCAAACACAATTATTGCCAAGTAGTCGTTTCGATAATTTTCATCTCAAAGGACCTCGAAATTATTTTAATTTTAAATCTTTGTCAACCCATCTCCGGTCTTATTTCAACAAACTTTCCCAAAAAAAAAAATCGATAACATATTCGAGTGATAAATGGTTTTAATCGGTAAGCATGAAGAGGCAAAATAAAAGATAAAATGAAATTAACTTTTTGTTTCCGGAGAGAGAAGTCATTGCATACGTTTCAATTTCATGCGACTCTGATGGAAAAAGACACACGTTCGTAGGTGCTCACTTCACCGAAACTGAAATCCGCATTATTACGAAAAGCTTTCCGTTTTTTCGAATATAACTGGCAGGAAGCAATTCGATATTATGGAAACAATTTGGAAACACTGACAAAGTGTTTTGGGTAAACCATTTGTTACGCTTTTGTGGGAACTGTTGGAAGCCAGAGCATTCCACTGTCGATGCGGCTTTTGTTATTGATGTTGTGACTACATATTTGTTTTTGTTTCGAATGTCAAAATATTTGTTTTCGACAATTTTGTTCCTCGCATGTTCGTTAACATATACAATACATTACATAAACATATACAATATACATATATGTGGAAATGAGTGTTTTTGAGCTTCAGCGGTTGAAATGAAGGGGACTAATGATGTCTTTATGGGGTTTTTGACAGTAAGTACATCAATAAGGAAGGCCAAAGAGCGATGGAATTTATTTTTGGAATTAACATGCTTCTGACAGGAAAAAACGTACATACCTATGTGTGTAGTGGTTACGAAATCAACGCCTAAGCAAAAGGCATCGCTATAAATTTTGAGATTAACAATCGTTGTTTCATTCGTTCATACACTCATCATGCCCGGTCTTTATCCTTGGTACAGAGGCATAGTCCTGGACACAAGTGGTTGAGAACCCATTTTTTGATTGTTGGTTGCATCTGCACAAAAGCACAATAGACTAAGTATGGTTGTGCAGCAGCACCAATCAAGCCAGAAAATTCGAGGAATAAACACTATAGGACTTAAAAACAAAAATCATACTACTAACTGGAACTATTTCCTGTTTTCTGAGTTAAGCAGATTTTGAATTTTTTACCTTGGCCTCTCTATACCTAAATGTTTTCATAAATGAAATGAACAAAAAGTTGAACCACAAAGTTAGCGAAAAACTATACGCGAATTTGCCAAACACAAACTTCAATATTCCAGGAATGTTTTTCATTTAAATTTAACCTTGCAAAACAGAAGTGAAACTAAACTCTCTTTTCAAGGAAGAGCATTTTTGAGAACAGAAAAAAAAAACATTTTCAAAATAACTAGGATCAATTACAATATCAGCAAATATTATAGCGTTTTTTTTTGGTAATCCGGATTTGGTACACAGAACTGTCAAATTCCGGAAACCAAACGAACAGGCAAACACATTTTTTTGCTTCTAAGGGTTGAATAGTTATGTATTTGTGAAATCTCACATGCAGAATAGCAGATGACATGTAAACATGGCAGCGAGTACGTATGTGCAAGTGGATTCCTTTTCTGACTTCAAATTCGGAATCGTTTTTCTGTTCTATTCAGAACAAGAACTGTCATCTTGTGCCAAGTGAACGAATTCAGATTCGTTCGGAACAGTTCCGGACGACCAAAAAAACGCTATTAGTCTTTTGCCAATTTCTTTTTGACAGTTTCTGTGAAGTGAACAAAGCAATTAAGTACTTAAAAGAATAAATAAATAGAGTGGCGCGACAGCTCTTGAAGAGCCAGGGCCTAAGTGGCTTACTCTAATCAACAATTCTCTGGGTGCTTGTGAAGAATTGAGGGGACCTTCAATTAACGCCGAACGGCAAAGTTGAGAAGCACTTTTTCATGACAGATTGACACTCTTGGAAGTCTTATCAGTTCTTCGCAAGAGGCAGGCCACTGAAGTAAAAACAGTGGGCACGAGTAGGACTCGATCCCACGACGACGTTCTACTTAGCAGCCAATGCACCTAACCACAAAGCCACGGACACTACAATAAAGAACTTAATCAAAGAAAAGCATCAAAAGGTTTCTACGAATTCCGCAATGGTTTAAGATTATTATTTTTTCGTATAATTATTAATTCCGACATTTATTTCCATGTGCAAAAAATTATAAAACAAACCTTCAGAATTTTAGATTTCACCAGAATTTTGAGATTTTATTTCTCATTAATTCAAATCCCACATCCTGTTTGTGATAACAAAAGTCCATGAATCATGACAAAGCGGAAATTTCATAGCGCACTCAAAAATAAATAAAACGCAAACAACAATTTTATTCTGCAGTCCCGTGTCCCAACTCGCATTCCCCTCTTAACTTGTTTTATATTTTTTTCCATTTGAACTCTAGAAATTGTCATTTTTATGTGCATTTAAAGTTCATCCTTCAGTTTGGGCTTGTTCACAAAACGTGACTTGTGCACACTTTAGTAATTTGCATTTAAAATTCTTCAATTTGTTGACATACCATTAACCAACATCACAACAAAACAGAATAATCTGTCGTCATCGTTTTCAACATTCAAATAAAAAACGAACAAACAAAAAGTGGAACACTCTCTTAGCAAGATTTTATTCTTCTGTTACGAGGCATTTGAGCTTAAAAATGTCCTGTCAGAATGTGAACCGACAACAATATAAAATCATGCTGCGAGTTGCAAGTGGGAACGGTTTTTGATTTTAGTTATGTTAAGTTGAAAAATTTGAATTAAGTATGCATGGCAGCACTGGATTGCGGATTTATTTGTGACTGTGTTTGATCTATAACTTCCGGCGGCTTGGCGGGTGGATGACGTGATGTGTCCTTGACTTGTGGTCGTTTGATCGAATACACTCACTTTGTGTGATAAGAGAGGTTGTGTGGGATTTTATTTTTTAATTTATGTGTGTTTTCCTTTTGGTATGTGTGTATTATTTACGGCTTTTTCGACGATCGTAAAAACTTATCTTTAGAGTTTTTACAACTTTTGAATTGAATTTGTGGTCGTTTTTGGATGAAATCTTCAAAAGCTTATATTTGGATATAAAATAATAAAAGTTATTTTCGACTTGGAAATTAAGTTAGAGAATTTGAAATTGACTAACGATAAACTTGGATTGTGTTAAATATTTTGAATGTATTAAAATATGTTGTGTTTATTAGTTTAGTGAGAAGAATATACATAAAATTAAATGAGAGAAATAAAATACTAGGCAAGGTCGTACATGTCCTGAAGATAAGATTGCTTTAAAAGTTGATATAATATTTTTGTGAAAATATTGAGTAAAACATTTTTATGGGAAACTTAAAAAAGTACAATACGTGGATGTTTTAAAGTAAAAATAAAAAGATAAGGAATTTTAAAATCGTTTGAAGAGATATGAATAAATTGTTTTGGGTTTGGGTCGAAAGACTGCTAATCAAAATCCGGGATATGGAAATCATGTAAAGAACTATTCCGCAGTAATTTTGCCGGCGTATCATTTCCCTACTCTTTCACGAGAATCTACTTCTTTTTGCCACTTAAATTTATGTGGATAAAGGATATCGAACTGGTTCCTTTTCGTTTTTTCTTATATCCCCGAACTAGGCCACACCCTTTTTGAAAAACAGAAATTTTATAAGATACCAAACGCTGAGAATCATGGAGAACGAAGTAAAATAATTCTTCGTTCAAATAATTATATTTAAGTAATTGCTTAATTCGCGCTAATTCAAACTATAACTTTGTTTATTTAATTGCTTACAAACAAAATAAATTAAGGCTTATAGTAGGTATTTGTTGTCATTGAGATATAAAATGTATGGAATTACTTTGTTTGCCATTATTCACTATTTGGCAATAAATCGAGTTATAGAGGTGAAATTTGGAGGGAAAACGAAGATGTAACAATGAAGAATCTCTCATGAAGACTGTGAAAGTGAATGTTTTACAAGGTCTAAAATAGTACCGCTGTATGCATCAAAAAGCTCAGATAATTAGTTAGATTGGTAGCGCCTTCTATTTCGGGTTGTAGTTAGTAGTGGCAGTAGAGGCACTCCGCAAGGTGGTGTTCTGTCCCCTCTCCTCTGGAACATAGTAGTTAACGAATTGCTAATATCCCTCGAGAGGGAAGGCTACAGAGTGATTGCGTATGCCGATGATGTTGCTATCGCCGTCACAGGAAAACATCCTAATACACTGAGAGACCTCCTCCAAAACGCACTTAATATGCTCACTAGATGGGCTGATCGTTGTGGACTTAGTATTAATCCTCAAAAAACGGACCTTGTCCTTTTTACACGGAAATACAAGATCCCAGTAATTGTACCCCCTTCAATAAAAGGTGTACCACTAATTTTTACCAATGAAGCCAAATATCTTGGTCTGATATTGGACAAAAAATTAAGTTGGAAACCTAATATTCAGGAAAGAGTTAAGAAAGCCACAGTAGCTCTTTTCTCTTGCAAGAAAGCCATAGGAAGCAAATGGGGTTTTCAACCTCGCATAACCTATTGGCTATACACATCGGTCATTCGACCAATTCTCATGTACGGGGTTGAGAAAGTCACTTACTGCGACAAACTCAGCAGAGTCCAACGCACTGCTTGTCTCTGCATAAGCGGGGCCTTGAGAACCACACCCTCAGCAGCGTTAGACACTCTCCTCCATCTGGCACCCCTCGACATTTTTAGCAAACAAGTGGCAGCGAGTACAGCTATAAGACTCAACGCCTCATCTCATTGGACCAACAATAATGTGGGACACTCCATCATTTTGAACTCTTTCGGTTCTATACCAAAGTACATAGACTACACCATTCCAAAACCACAATTTGGTAAAAACTTCCAGATATCCATTCCATCCAGAGAAGAATGGGAAGACAAAAAACTTCTGGATGACAAAGGTATTCATTTTTATACAGATGGATCCAAGACAAGTGATGGAGTTGGTAGTGGTGTGTACTCAGAAAAGCTTAATATAAGCATCTCATTCCGCCTTCCCAATCATTGTAGCGTCTTCCAAGCGGAAATCTTAGCGATCAAAGAGGTTCTCTCCTGGCTAAGAGAAAACGTGATATCAACTTCTGATATCCGCATCTTCTCTGACAGTCAGGCTGCTATTAAATCTCTGGATGGTGTCTCAACCAAATCTCAAACGGCCCTCGATTGCCGATCGTCTCTGATGGAGATGGCGCAGCAATTTAACATTCACCTCTGTTGGGTGCCGGGTCACAGAGACATCGAAGGAAATTGTAGAGCCGATGAACTCGCTAAAAATGGAACCGTCATACCTATTTCACCTGAAAGGGAGAAGATAGGTATACCGATAGCTACATGTAAACTTTTGCTAAAAGAAGCAGCTTTAACGAGAACAAACTACAGGTGGCACAATTTACCAACGTGCGCAGCTACGAAACTCATATGGCCTTCACTGGACTTAAAGCGCTCTAAAGACTTGTTATCTCAAAGCAGACTTCATATTAGCTCCCTGATAGGTGTCCTTACGGGACACTGTCTTATAGGCAGACACGCAATACGACTTGGTGTAGCCTCAAATGACTTCTGCAGGAGCTGTATGGATGAGGAAGAAGAGGAAACAATCTCTCACCTTCTCTGCACTTGCCCTGCTCTTTCACTAAGACGCAAACTTCATCTGGGAGAATACTTTTATGAAAACCCCAGTGAACTAGCTAATAAGGATATCAAATATCTTCTTCGCTTTATAAAAAGCTCAAAATGGTTCGACTAGTTAGAAGTAATTCTCTAGATTCATGGTATCACAATGGGCCTTTCCTTTTGGCCTAAGTGTGTGGATTCTGAATCCGCAGCCACTGTAACCTAACCTAACCTAGTAGTGGCATGGCCTCTGCTATATAGTATTGAAAAGACCATAGCTATATAAAATTGTATTATTATATTATAATTGTAAATATTGAACAGTGACTCATAATAATAAATTAATAAATATCGTATTAACTTAGCTATTTTGACACACTCAAAGAATTTGCTGTAAATCCTAAATCCAGCCAATACCCTACTTGTCGAAGAAGACCGACATCACCCAGCATTAAACCTATCTTTTAATTTAAATGTATGTAATGTTCCTAATTGCTCCAAGGAAAATCTTGAATTTAACTTTAAAAAATGCAGACTTAATAAACTTTTCAATCTCTTATGTAATGTTAACTGGAATCATTTGTTTGAGAACTGTGACATATAAATGCTATGTGCTCTAAATTCTACTGTGTTCTCTTTAAATTTTTTTATGAGACCACACCATTGAGAAAACCGCGCAAAATTTCTAAATCTCTTCCATGGTTTGACTCTTGCCTAAAAAACTTAAAAAATAAAAGAAACAAGGCCTGGATTAAATATAATAAAACAAAAGCTGATAATGACTTGGTAATAATATACAATGAGTTAAGAATTATGTTTATTAACTATTCAGATATTCTTTATAATGAATTTATTTTAAATACTTAAACCGACATAAAAAACAACCCAAAATTTTTTTTTGGAACTGTTAATATTAAGAGAAATACTGATGGGTATCTAAACTGAATGTCTTTCAACAACGACCTTAGCCATGACTCTGAAAAAATTTCAAATATGTTTGCAAATTTTTTCAAAGATGCTTTCATATGAAATATGAAATATAAGTAGCGAACTCCTGTCAAATGCCTGAGCTATTGGCCCTCTCACAAAATTTCTCTCATCTGAATTCAATTAGTCTTTGGATCTCTGAAGATGAAATCGTTCGCAAAGCTTCAGGACTTGACGTTTGTTATAGCCCTGGTCCAGATGGTGTACCTTCTAATATTTTGAAAAAATGCGCATCCTATTTATCCTATCTTCTTCATATTCTTTGCAATGAATCGCTCAGATATTCAATTTTTTTTGAAATTTGGAAGAGTTCTTACATTACACCGATACAAAAAAGGGTAGTAAAAATGAAATAAAAAATTATAGTCCCATTGCCAAACTATCCGTCATCCCTAAGATATTTGAGTGCATTATTTGTGAAGTCATATCGTTTAATTGTAAGTCTATAATTTGTGACAACCAATATGGTTTTGTTCAAAATAAGTCAACAGTTACTAACCTCTTTTATTTCACTCCTTTTGCTTAGATTTGTTTGAAAAACGGAAACAAGTTGAAAGTGTCTTCACAGATTTCAGTAAGGCCTTTGACAAATTGTGCCATAAAACATAAACTTCCAAACTTAAATCCCAAGGCTTTAACGATAAATTTGTTAGTTGGGTTTCGTCGTACTTATATAATAGATCGTACAGCGTAAATTTTAGGAATGTGCGATCATCATATTTTTATACCAACTCTGGCGTACCACAAGGTAGCCACTTGGGACCTTTGCTGTTAATTTTGTACGTTAACGACTTGCTTTCTATTATAAAACACTCATCTGTTTTAATTAACGCTGATGACATTAAAATTTTCAAACGTATTGACTCACTTGAAGACTGTTTACTCCTACAAGATGATCTAAATAGTTTTCACGAATGGTGTTTCATAAATAAGCTTTTACTTAACAATGTTAATCAATGTGTTTTACACGCAAACAAAATGTTTTGACTTGCAATTATCAATTAGACTCTTCTTATATCACTAAACTCTCTACTTTCACTGACCTTAGGTTTTATTCTTGGCTCAAAATTAACTTTTACAAATCATTATGACTATATTATTTAAAATAAGGCACTCGGATTTATAAATCGGTTTTTACATGACTTTCGCGACCCCTATATATCCTTAAACTTCTTTACATGTCATTTGTAAGTCATTATTGGAATATGTCTGCATAATATGGGCCCCCTATTATTCAGTCCATTTAAACAGAATAGAAGAAGTACAAAAAAGATTCATGCGCTTCTGCATCCCTTTCTTCCCATGGTCCAATAGGCTCGAACTTCCACCGTACAATCATAGGCTCACGCTCATAAATCTTCCATCGCTTTCTAAACACAGACAATACATTGAGCTGTGCTTTATAATAAAATTTATCAATGGGTCAGTCACATCAACATCATTTTTGGAACAATTATACTTTAGTTATAGCCGTACAAGTATAAGAAGACAAATTTCTTTACGTCCTATATCAAGCAGATTGAACAATGGTAAAAACAATCCGCTCAACCTCAACCAATTGATTTCAGTTTACAACGAATATTACTTTTTGATATATTCCTTAAGCGATAATTTAAAAAGTAAAAC
This sequence comes from Sphaerophoria taeniata, assembly GCA_943590905.1. Classification (NCBI taxonomy): domain Eukaryota; kingdom Metazoa; phylum Arthropoda; class Insecta; order Diptera; family Syrphidae; genus Sphaerophoria; species Sphaerophoria taeniata. The sequence continues at coordinate 36,031,773 of OX016540.1, read as the reverse complement.
ATTTAAAGCAATTTTTTTCAATAATTCAGTTTATCTCTTAAATTCACATTTGCAAATTGCTTTCATAAGTATTGTAAGTCTATAAATCTAAGAATAAATGTAATATTAGTCTTAAGTTCTAACGTTAAATTAAATTAACAAAAGTTTTGTTTGTTTGGAGGCCGCTGAGTTTTACCTCAGCTTTTGAAAAAAAAAAAAAACAATTTTACAACATGTACACTTTGGATTTCGATAACAATGAATCAAATTAAAAACGATACATGCCACTGAAATCAAAAAACAGACTCACACGTCTATACATTTCTGCCTTAGTCAAAACTGAAAATTCACCATAATTTCTTATGACAACATATACATATTTACATTGTATTGAATCAGTTTATCTGTTAAAAGTTTAAGGACAGATATGAGAGTTGTTAAGATCCTTCGTGTCATATTCGTTGAAGTTTTCAAGCACAATAAAGCAAACAAACTTTCGTATCCATATCCATTTATAAACTATTCAAATTTATATAGCTATAATGGCTTTCTTTTCAATTCAGACCTGAGGAATAGTGAAAATTAAGTTAATGAGTAGAGATTCTCTTGTTTGGTCTTCATACCTCAAATAAACTTTGGGGTTGGAAAATTCCTAGTAATGGGCATATTGTAAAGTTCAATTTGATAATTAAACATTTTGTAAAATCAAAAGCAAATAGCAAATATTAAAAGGAATAAGATAATTAAATGGAATTCCAATGGCATGTTGACTGATTAATTAAACATTTTACCAGAATTTTGCTCTGGGTAATTTGTGTCAATACAGGAGTGTTAGGTCTATGAAGTTTAATCTTATAACATTGTTTCAAAAGTCAATTTTGTTGAGGAGGTAGGGAAGGGAATAATATTGAACTTATTAGTTTCAACCAAAAGAATTATTCCGATTCAATATTAAATCATACTTAACCTTGTAACTTACCGCCGACGAAGCTCTCATAACTCAACTATTTTTCCAGTTCATTTCACTTTGACAATGATGACTCAATCTATGTTACTTTAACAATCGCAATAAATATTATCTGCAAAAGCTTTTAGGTAGAACTTATGGGACATAGTAAATCTTCTTAATGTTTGAAATTCTCCAATTCTGAATCACAACTCAGCCATATGAGATATGAGTAACAAAAAAAAAAAAACTTTTGCTTGAGTGAACCGAGAAAAATCCTTAAGGGTGTTAAGTCGGAATATTATATGCTTTTTTCCACGTTTTTAGATACATTAATTTTTTTCGTCTCACAATGACTTTTGTAGTTTCATTTTTTCTCCTTGCTGAACTAAGAGGAAAAAATATGATCCCGTGGCATTAAATTTCAATTTTTATTTATGGCAGTGCTTAAGGATGAAGATAAGTGTATGGTTTAGTGGGTGTTCGTGTGAGATTAATACATAAGATTATTTTTGCCTTACAACCAACATATATACCTAATAATTTTTGTTTTTTAAAACTGCGTAAAGAGAAAACAAATTTTTGAATATTGAATTTGAATTCTTAACGAAAGAATTTCATCAAGAATTTCATTCAAATCAGAATTTTCAATTGATTCAATAACTTGATTCGTATCGCGAATCTTGCTTTTCAACTATTTATGCACTTAAGTTATACTTGGGAGAAAGCTAAATTGAATGACCTTCAAATCCTTAAAAGGATTCTAAGTGTAAAAAAAGGTAAAATAGTTGCAGAAAATGAACTCTGTTTCTTCCTTCTTTTACTCTTCCAATTTCTCAAAAGCTAATGTCTTGAGATGAATAATTTTGGACCTTCTGACAAGATGTTTACTCCATAAGCCACTTACCCATCAGCACAAATCCTTCACAAAATTATATTTTTATTAGGTAAAATAATGAATTCTGTCTTTTGAGAACCAGGAAGGGCCAAAAAGCTTCGTAATTTATTTACACTCAGGTGTGCGTTAAATAATGAAATTTGACGAAGGTTCAAACTCAAACTTCAAACATTGCCTCCTACCGTAGGCACTCCTAGTTTTGGAATGGTAAATTGGCTAAGGAAAGGGAAAGGTCGGTCGGGATTGTAATATACTCACGTTTGGGGAATTAAGATAAAATGTTCATTTCATTGCTGTGGCTTCAACACTAAGAACAACTCGATGACAGCTTTGGGAAATGTAGGCAACAACTTAAGGAAGGTATTTTATCTCCATAATCAAATTCATATCATAGGCTTGAGGGAGTGTTTTGTTTAGCTTATAACTTAAAGACAGTTAATGGCAGAATTCCTTTCGGTGGCTTAAGTTTTCATAAGGAAAACTACATACATATATTAAATATTTCTTGGAATTCTCCAAAAGTTCAATTCCTTGTGGGGAATTGTCAATTTTGAAAGAAAAAATATACAAGTATTCTTTTCATAATGTCGTTCTTTTTTTAAGAAAATCTGTTCTCCATTTAACTTGTTGTTTAAATGAAATAACTCAAAAAATGCCATCAAATTAAAAACTCATAATAAGAAATATCTACCTAAATTTTCTGAGATAAAAACTATAAAAGAAGACATATTTTCTTTCCTTGGGTTAAGATAAACTTAGTGAGACTTTTTAGACGAAGTGATTAAATTACCCTAAAGGTGGATCAAACAAAGACATACCGAATAGTATTTTTCTTAGAGAGTTGAGCAAAAAGAAGAGAGCTAAGTATGAAAGCTTATTGCATATTGCGTTCTTAAGAAATTTTAAAGATATTAATAAGAATAGTTGAAGGATACACATGCAAGTTATAAATTTCTGAATTTACAGTTTCAGATATAAAAAAAGGAAAACCTTTCATAATTATTAAATTTTAAACAAAAACTTAGTTTGTAGTACCTACCAAAGGCGTAATAGTTTTGCGTGTTGCAAAAATTACTTAGAAGGCGCCCGTGCGTGGGTTTGAATCTTAATCGTTCTCTAAAAGTTACTGTAGGCATTTTCGGAATTGAAAGATAATGTATTGACCAATGAATATTTACTTATGTCTATGTGTATTGGAAAAATTAGGTTTTCCTTCGGCTTTTTTGGTCACTTTGATCGTTGCAATGAAACAAGGTTGTTACATTCGCTTTTCCCGACGTTTCGGCAGGGGTTGCTGCCTTCCTCAGGGGAACTTTATTGCACATGAATGCCAATGGGCAACCCTCTTTCGCCCACTATTGCTGATTTGGTAATGGACCATTTACTTGACGAATGTTTAACTGGATGTAATGCAAAGCCAAATTTTATAGTGAAATATGTTGATGACATATTTGCGGTTATGGACAAGGATAAAGTCGCAGATTTATTATTGATCCTAAACGGATTCCACTCCAAACTACAGTTCACTGTTGAAAACGAAAATAACAGTTCTATATCGTTCCTTGATGTCAAAATCCACCGTATGGACACTCAATTGTCGTTTGATTGGTTTCAAAAACCAACAGCATCAGGACGTCTGATCAACTTCCGGTCCAACCAAGCCAAACACATAATCTTCAACACAGCTTCCAATTTAATTAACAAAGTTTTAACGTTAAGCGACGAAAGATTCCACCATTCAAATACCATCAAAGTGACTAAAATTTTAAGCGACAACGGTTTCCCGCCAGCAATTATTCGCGGCTTAATTTTACAACAACAATGCAGACGCGCTAATCAACAAAGTGAAGATAACAACAAAGGATACTTCAAAAGCATTGTTTATGTTCCAAAACTGGCTGAGAGTTTTAAGCAAGTTGTCGCCAAAAACATCCAAGATGTCCGATTGGCTTTCAAATCTTACCAGACAATTAGACACCTTTTCACCAAACTAAAGACCCCAATAGACAGAGATAAACGCACTGACGTCATTTATAAAATAAACTGTAAAGGTAAACCTGACGAAATATGTAACCTTTGCTACATCGGAACCACCAAACAATTCTTGCGCCAAAGATTGTCCAACCACAAATCTGACATCAAAAGCAATAACCCGGCTAAAACCGCATTGGCGGCCCATTCAATAGACAAAGGTCATTCTCCGGATTTCGATGGTGTTAAAGTTCTTCAAACGGAAAAACACACCTCTAAGCGATATACGCTCGAAACGCTCCACATCCTGAACAACAAAAACAACATGAATCGCAAGCAAGACACACAGAGTATATCATCTGTATACTGCTCCCTTGTTTCCTCATAAAAGTTTTCTCTTTCTTTTTTGTAGTTATAGACTGAACTTCTTAATTAGAAGTGTTTTTTTGTACACTGTTTTAAAATTTAATTGTTAAATTGTAAGTTTTTTCTTATTCTTGTTGTCCACAATATTGTACTATGTGTTTTGTATTTCATGTGCAATAAAGTTCCCCTGAGGAAGGCAGCAACCCCTGCCGAAACGTCGGGAAAAGCGAATGTAACAACCTTGTTTCATTGCAACGATCAAAGTGACCAAAAAAGCCGAAGGAAAACCTAATTTTTCCAATACACATATGTAGGCATTTTCTCCCTTTATTTCCAACTAGCAGTTGCCCGCGACATCGTCCGCCTCTCCCTCGTCCTCCGGCCAGAGTATCATCTCGACTTGTGCATCATGCGCGCGTGGGAATTTTGTTCGGAAGTTATTGTAAAATTGCATTGCAGTCAACTCTCCCTAGGTCGTAATTCTCTTAAACTTGAAAAATTTGAGCATTTTTTATGATTCCCTTCAATTGTTCATACGTAAAGCATTCCCTTGGGTGAACTCTCCCTAATTCTAATATCTCTCTTACTTCTGCATCGTTTTTTTCGTTAAGTAAATTTTTTTTTCTTTAAACTGAGCATATTTTTTAGTTAAGAAGTACATAAAATGATATGGTTTAAACACAATAATCTGCACAAATACTGCAATCAATCACATTCACAAATCAATTGAACTCTCAAAATTCCAATTTGAGCAGTTATTAGGCCAGTTCCACCTAACAACATCTCACTGAGATCTCAATGTCACCTTGACTGAGGCAAAATCATTTGGTGCCTTGGTGGAACATAATTCTCAGTTATCATTGAGATTTAATGGTTACCTTACTAATTGTTGCTGCACATATGTCAGCCACGTCAAATAGCTGAGTGAGAAATCGAATCCAAAATAATTTCATCTCAGAGATCTCAGAAAAAAATCTCAGTTCTCACATTTCCACAGATTCTTCGCTGCTATTGGTCGCAGCTTAATTTTAAGTAGAATAAAGCCTTTCTCGATTAATGGACTATCCAACACAAAAAGAATTTTACAATTCGAAACAGTAGTTCCTGAGATTACCGCGTTCAAACGAACTTTATATTGTATTGTATTGTATTGTTTGCCGTTTTTTCCACATTTTACACAAATTCTTCGCTCCTATTGGTCGCATCAAAATTTTATATAGCTTCAAGCCTTCCTTGATAAATGGATCATTCAACATTAAAAAAGTTGTTCAATTTCATAAAGCAGTTCCTGAGATAAGCGCGTTAAAACGCAGAAAAATTTATATTTTTTGCCGTTTTTTCCATATTTTTCACAGATTCTTCGCTGCTTTTGGTCACAGCTTAATGCTAAATAGCTTGAAGTCTTCCTCAATTAATGGACCATCCAACACAAAAAGAATTATACCATTCGAACCAGTAGTTCCTGAGATAAGTGCGTTAAAACGCAGAAAAATGTATATTTTTTGCCGTTTTTTCTACATTTTCCACAGATTCTTCGCTGCTATTGGTCACAGCTTAATGTTAAGTAGCCTAATGTCTAAGTCGATTAAGGCACCATCCAACACAAAAAGAATTAAACCATTCGAACTAGTAGTTCCTGAGATTACCGCGTTCAAACAAACAAACTCTTCAGCTTTATATCGTATCGTTTGCCGTTTTTTCCACATTTTACACAAATTCTTCGCTCCTATTGGTCGCAGCTAAATTTTATATAGCTTCAAGCCTTCCTATAATGATAAATGGACCATTCAACATAAAAAAAATGGTTCAATTTCATAAAGCAGTTCCTGAGATAAGCGCGTTAAAACGCAGAAAAATGTATATTTTTTGCCGTTTTTTCCATATTTTCCACAGATTCTTCGCTGCTATTGGTCACAGCTTGATGTTAAGTAGCCTAATGTCTAAGTCAATTAAGGCACCATCCAACACAAAAAGAATTATACCATTCGATCCAGTAGTTCCTGAGATAAGTGCGTTAAAACGCAGAAAAATGTATATTATTTGCCGTTTTTTCCACATTTTCCACAGATTCTTCGCTGCTATTGGTCACAGCTTAATGTTAAGTAGCCTAATGTCTAAGTCGATTAAGGCACCATCCAACACAAAAAGAATTATACCATTCGAACCAGTAGTTCCTGAGATTACCGCGTTCAAACAAACAAACTCTTCAGCTTTATACATATATTAGTGTAGATGTAGATGAATGCAACTCAACATTGTTTTTTTTAAGTAGATACAGTTTTAAAGTTTATTGAGTTCATTAGAAATAAAAATACATACTTCATATAAAAAAACTAAAAATAATAATTCATTATTATTATTATTATTCATGCTTTATTCACTCTTAAAAGTATACAATTTTGTTTTTGTTTGTTTTGTTTTTTGTTTTTTTTTTACATTTTTATTCAATAAGTTTGATGAGTATAAGCCTCCCCCTTCGTCTTCCACAATTGTCGGTCTAAAGCTTCTCTCCAATAGTTAAGAATCGATCTTTCCATCGCTCTTTGGCAGGATTGGAGCTTATTTTCGAGGGCTCTCGTAGATTGCCATGTTTGGCAACCATATGTCAAGACTGGAAGAACCGTCGAGTCGAAAACACATTTTCTTGTTTGGGTTGAGATATTAAGATCCAGCAGATTCTTCACATTTCAAAATTGTCTCCAAGCGCTTGCTATTCTATGGTTTACATTTTTAACGTCTTTATCGATGAATAATATGGTTTGACCCAAATAATTGTAGTCTTCTACGTAGTCTAAAGCGATATCATCAATTTTTATTATGGAATGGGTGCCATTTGACATTATTTTGGTTTTTTGTCGATTAGTGGATAAACCGACTTTTTTGCATTCTATACAAAGCTCGTTTAGCATAGTTTGTAATTCATGTTTTGACGTGGCGATTAAAACAATATCATCTGCAAATCTAAGATTTGATAGAAATCTACCGTTTATATTCAATCCCTTGTTTTCCCATTCCAAGTTACGAAAAATCTCTTCCAAAGTTGCGGAAAAAAGTGCTGGTGAAAGTGGATCACCTTGCCGTACTCCACGTGTCGTCTGAAATATTGGTCCAGTACTTTCCGTTTTAATGCGCGCAACATTATCCTTATACATGTTTTGAAGAATACGAACAATTTTCGGTTCCACACCTTGTTTTATTAGCGCTTGCCAGATAAATACTTGCTCAACTGTATCGAACGCTTTGGCGAAATCAATAAATGCAATATATAGCGTTATATTATATTCCTTGCTCTTTTCTATGATTTGACTCATTGTTTGAAGATGGTCCATTGTTGAGAATCCAGATCTGAACCCAGCTTGCTCAAAAGGTTGATTGAATTCTAGGCTTGTTTTCATTCTATTGAAAAGGCATTTCGCAAATACTTTATAAACGCAAGATATTATACTAATGGGCCTATAGTTGTTTATGTCGTCCGTCTTGCCTTTTTTGTGGATGAGGATTATTTCGGATTTCTTCCATTGTTGTGGGATAATAAGATAAGATAATAATTCATCAGAATCAGATAAATCAATTCTCTATTAAAAAAAAATACTTTTAATTTTTGTCTGCTAAGCTGGCTTGACCTTTCGATAGCTGCTGCTCTAAGTTTTAGCTGGAATCGTTTTTGCATGTGTAACATTGAAAGAAGCCATAATAAAAAAAGAAAATTCAATTTTTATGTTTGGCCAAAAAAATTGTATAAAAAAAAGCACAAAACGTCCAAAGCAAATTCTTTGAAATCACTTAACCAGTGGTTAAGGCCTATTTTTGTTAGTGATATTAAATTACGATGTCATGTTTGAACAAAGTCTCAGATCAATTTATTTTAAGGAATGCAAAACAGCTACAAACATTCATAGAAAATATTATTAGTATAGTGACTATTTTTGTTTGTTATTTTGATTTTCTCATAATTCTTCGGGTAATAGCAACAAGTAAAATCGTTGAGGAAAGTCACAACCAACTACCTTCAAAAACGTTCAAAACCTACAAAAAGATTCTTCTTTCAGTTTGGATAAATACAGGGCCGGCCTTAGCTATCTTGGCGCCCCAGGCGAGTAAAATATTTGGCGCCCTTTTTTTAATTACAAATTATATTACCTCCTCCTCCTAAAAAAGATGAAACTTGTACCTCACTTAGAAAATTGCAAGTTGATGAAGAAGTAGAATTTAATGCTTTAAAGAACAACTGTGTACAATTCTCCTATACGCAAATCGTCGCTTGGATAAATTTTTGTCGTATGTTACATTTGGCTACTTTTGGGAAAACGACTTCAAAGTTCAGAATTTTTTTTCTCAAAAACCCTACGTCAAATATTCTTGAAAATTGTATGACTTATGTAAAACAAAATTTTTAGTTCAATAACGTTAAAATAAAATCGAAATAGTTGTTAAGGAACAAATTAGAGCCAATTTTGCTCAGAATGCTCTTGTCGTATGTGACTATTTCACCAAGTCTGCTAGTTTCCCAAACACATACGACAAAATTTTTAAACATGCGACAAAAATTTATCAAATGTTTGAATGGAATAGTCTTGTACATACGACAAAACGACATTAATGAAGTTCAAAAAAGGCGCTCTAGCAGGTCTTTTTATGACATTTTTTCCATTACAAGGAAGACCCTGCTCACGAAGACTCTTTCTTAAATTTTGTTTCCATAACGATGGGTTCCTCTTTCTTTTTCTGCAAGTTGTTGGTGTTACACTGCATAGAATAAATAAATAGAGTGGCACGACAGCTCTTGAAGATCCAAGGCCTATGTGGCTTACTCTCATCAACAATTCTCTAAGTGCGTGTGAAGAATTGAGGGGACCTACAATTTAACGCCGATTCCGAACGGCAAAGTTGAGAAGCACTTTTTCGTGACAGATTGATACTCTTGGAAGATTTGTCAGGTCTTCGCAAGAGGCAGTACCCGTGAAAGATGAAATAATTGCTACCTTTGATTTGATACTAACGAAAATTCAGAAACTTACATGAACTGCTATAAACGGATTGTGCATTTCGAATTTGGATTTCATTCGAATCTGGAGTTGGCAAAATCAATTAATTTGCATGCTCATACAATTTTTTTAAGGAATTCGTTTTGTCTGCTGTTGAAGGTTGGTACGACGGATCATTGTCTTCATCGTCAGTTGAAAAGTCCTCACCTAATATTTCGCGACTCATGCCAAAAAAATTAAGAAACTAATTAAAAGTTATTAAAACATTAATTTATTGCATGCAATATCATAGTCATTACGCACAAATTTTTTCCGACAAACTCGGAGCAGAAGACTCGGGCGTCCGACTCCTTTGACATCATGATTGCAACTGAGACCAAAAATAACACACGACTGTGTTAATTGTTATGGGACATACGACAAACGCACACGTTCACGTAGACTTCAGTAAATTATTGTCGTATGTGCTCAAAGAAAAGGCACATACGACAATCATTTTCCGAATCGACGAAAAACCGGTTTTGTATGGGAAAAATTGTCGTATGTTTAAAATTTGTCGTATGTGTAGCTTTTTCTTACACATACGACAAAAAAATGACTCAAATCGTTAGTGACCTTGGAGATACGACAAAAAGAACACTGAATATCTCGGGAACTAAGCCAAATATAAAAAAACGGATTTTACAGAATTGTAGGCAAAAAATCTATTACCAAAACTGCATTCAAACCTCAAAACCCCAATTTTTCACATACGACAAACATTTATCCAAGCGACGAAATATTGTAAACATTTCAATTTCAAGTCACTATGTTACACGCTAGCTATTCATATTTACATGCTTTTTTCTTAAATTTTTCTTAATAATTTAGTAATAATAATTTTTTTTTTATAGTTTGTTTTTGTGTTATTTAACACTGCAGTAAGGCTGCGTCCGTCAATTCCATTTATGTTGTTTTGAACAACGATAGCAACATAGAGGTGCTTCCACCAATGGCTTTTTCCGTCAATTCCTTTGTTTGGCTGGAGTTATAGCTATTGCACGGGTGCCAAGCCGATCATCAGACTCCTTTAGTAGTGGTGCTGCCATACCATACCATAGCCTCTAATTTACCTCATGCTAACGGCAAAATTAGCTTTTTCATCGGGGCTCATAGGTGTTCTTAGCCCTGGAGTGTTCCCTCAATTCGCTACATATATAGTGACTCTGTGGTCACGGCGCATCTCCTACTAGTTTTAGTATTACCTTGTTGAATGTATTTCTTAAGATGTTATTATATTTGATTCGTCATCATTTCGCAAATTTACAAGAAAAAATGTCAAAATGCCAAGAACAGAGGAAAATAACAACAAAATTTGCTGTATGACAGCAAAAACAATACTTAAAAAATAGTTGAAAGTAATTATAAAATACCTAATTTGCAATCTCTTCTCTAATGATCATAATTGTATAATGTGATATGCATATCCATTGTATTTCTAATCTCTATAAAAGTCCATGGGTTGATTTTGACTGGTTGCGCTTTTAACGGAAAGATGCCTTACGAAAATAGATAATACAAACGCAATAAGAAATTAACAGCGCCAACTGGTGAGAAGCTAAAGCGATTAAAAATACAATGCCATAGCAAAACTCAAGTTTTTTTTTACTAAACACTGTCTCAATTCACTGTTGTGTTTTCTATGTGTAGTGTATGGTGAAAATAGAAACAAAGTGACATTTGGAAATAAAGTCTGTTATAACAAAACAAGATGAAAGTCATGAAACTTTTCGATATGAATTTATTGAGCAAGAGCTTGACAACTTCACAACTTGTTGATTTGCTTCTTGCGTATGTTGAAGTTATTCCAGCTGTCGCGGCGCCCCTAAATCGTGGCGCCCCAGGCGACAGCCTGGGTCGCCATACCCTAAAGCCGGCACTGGATAAATACTTCAGGATTCCTTTCTTTTACAAATTTTAATTTACAATTCATAAGATGACGATATTCTTAGAAATCATTTAAGCAATTTTATTACTGTGATTAATTCATCTTTGGAAAGTTAAGTACATCCCCATACGGAGACGGGAGACCTTTCGCAAAGAATCTTTTCCTTTAACTGAATTTAATATAGGTACAGGCTTTTTACAAGAGAAATTTTGCAAGTTTTCAGATTCAACGAAAAATAATTCTCTATCATTCTAATGTCCGGTGCGGGATTCAAAGTTGAATCTTGGTAGAACGTAGTTATTTTACAAGTGCATTCTTTTATTCATGACGTATACATGTATACATAATTGCTGCGGTTTGTCTCAGAGTGATGTCCTTCGAGCTCACTCTTGGTATACTTGCAAAAGACAGCTTGGTGACGTTGGATTGGGGCGGTATTTCTTGGCCTTCGAAAACTAAACGCATCAAAAGAAAATTTACATCAAGCCATGATTTAATTTCGATCAGAAACTGATGATGGATAGCTTTTCCTATCTTTACGAACTTCGCTTCGCTTTTATTTTTTTGTAGTTGTAGAATCAAGACAGTAGAACACGTTGTGAGAGTGCAAGCAGTGTTAAAAGCTTAATTCGCGCTCTGACCCGAATCGCCTAGATAATAATAATAATCGAATCTCTCTCTATCCCACTTTCCCTGACGCTCGCACAGTGCCTTGGCATAAAAAACGACATAAACCTCTTCAGTGCGTGCTCATTATAAAAAAAAAACATTTAAGTTTCACAAACAAAAAAAAAGCTTTATTTTCTTATTTTTTTATATTTTTTATTTTGCACCTTGAAATGAACAAAGAATAGATGTCGATGCCGATGTTCATGAAATTTTAGAATTAAGAAAACGTAGGTATACGCCACAGTGAACTTTACGCTTTTCCTCTTCTGCGTCTACTCATCTTGTAACTGTAAAATAAATGAAGGCCATAGTCATTGTAATAAAATCCTTGCAATTTAATTTTTAATTTTAAATGTTTCCTTTTAACACCTGTCATGTTCGTTTATACAAACGTGTACACTGTACATACATTTATGTAAATATACTCCCTGTGCGCCAAGTCTTTTTCCTGTCATAAAGAGTCACTAGTGTTGACGAGACTCTTTCATAGAACTTAAACGCTACTCACCAAAACCACCCTTGAATGCATATCTAATGTCATGCTCAAAATAGAAACTTGATAAAGAAAAAACAAAAACGTATGACAACATAAACAAAACAACATTTTTTCCTCCCTTCAAGATTTTCTTAAAAAAAAAAAAAAAAACACCATACCATAAGTATTCTCTGCAAGTCTTAACATAACATGATATGAGGATGTTATATGCCATGAGACAATTAAAATGTCAACAATTCAAAGCGCACTTGTCTCTTACTTGTTTTGTTATTTTTTCCTCTTCTGTTTTATGTTTACATATGAAAACAATTTTATAGAAAAAAAACATTGTTTTATAAGAGAAATTAAAGTACACAAAATGTTAGAAAAATGATAAGTTCTAACTTTTAGAAAATATTATGTGTTAGAGTTTTAAGAAATTTTTAGGATTTGGATGTTTAGACTGAACTCCTCTTAAATGACTGGAATGAGTTGGTATGTTCATGTGTTAGCATACTAGCGCATCTGACAGATGCGACGTAATATTGTCTTGCTCACAAGATTAATATTGATAATGGGATGACGAAGAGTTAAGGCACAAATCGCTTACAATCTAAAAATTCCTTGAGTGAGAGGTTTTAATTTAGGGGGACCTTAAATTTAATGCTTATTCCGAGTGGGGCCCTTATCCTCTGCAAATGATGCTCTTGAAACTGCAAGCTCTTAATAAAACAAGTACTTCACATTCTGAACACTTAACACCGAGTGATCTTTTATTGCACAGTTTTTGATTACAGTTTAGGAAAACATACAGTTAAAGATTACATAGCTTAGTCGAACCGTTTGATGCATGGCATGATGAGAGATTATATAATAAGCTTACATGCAAAACGAGATCATACGATTAAATATGATTTACATGATAGAGATTAAAAGCTCTTTTTAGTACATTGTACACTGCGGTTACACAAATTAAACCTTAGATTAAATAAGAAAGCCTACATTTCGGCCATTCCTGACTTAAAATCGACTCGATTTTCCTTTGGAAATTATCTAACATTAGTTATTTTAACGCAAAAACGATTTTTCGAAATTAAATTGTTATTTCTTGCATAATGTGCAGAATACGAATATATTCATTTAAAACGTAACGACTCGTTTGAAGAAACAAAACGATTATTTTTTTTCGTATGCACTCATAATTTTATGTTCTTTGTTCAAATCTTCATTTACTTTTTTTTTGGACGTATGGCTTCATGTTTTCAGGACTGCAAATACCTTCATACTTTGTTCTCGAAATTTGCAAATTTGACGGATCTATCATTGGGTAAGACTTGTGCAATTACATAAGGACCTTTGTACTTGGGCAAAAGTTTTTTGTTGATGCCAGCGGTGGTGACATCGTTTTTAATGACGACATAGTCACCTACATTATAACGATGGGGTTTTTTGTGATTTTTATCGTAATGTATTTTGTTTCTTTCCTGACTGCATATGATTTTTGAACTGGCTTTTTCTCTTAATTCAGATAAGTTTGCTGGAGTTCTCTCAAAAACCTGAGATTCAAGGTACTCGCAAATTTTATCAAAAGGTTCTCCTCTTTGTGGAACTCCGAAGAGCAACATACTTGGGCTTGTTCCTGTGCTTTTGTTGACGGTGTTATTTATTGAAAATTCGATTTTGTTTAGGTGTTTCGACCATTCACCGGGATCGGATTCGGTTTCTTTCGATAGCATTGCAGTCAAAAGCCTATTGATCCTCTCGACCTGCCCATTCGATTGCGGAGAATGAGTGGCAACTTTAATGTGATTGACATCTGAATCTTTACAAAATATTGAAAACTCGTCAGAGGTGAAGCATGATCCCCTATCGGAAATTAATCTTTTAGGTCGACTGTAAGTTGTGAAATAACTTTTAAGGCATTGGATGGCTTCTTTTGAGGTTGTGCTTTTAACTGAATATAATTTTGTAAATTTACTGAAGGCATCGACTACAAGAAAAATATGTTTTTTTCAAATTTCGGGTACCAGAAGGCAGAGGTCCATAATGGTCCACATGAATAGTTTCAAATGGAATACTGCCTTTTGGAATGCTATGTAACTCACCCTCTTTTTTCACAGAGGGGACCGAAAAATAGATGCATTTTAAACAACGCTTGATGTAGTCCTTCACTTTTTCCTTCATTGAAGGGAACCAATAAGTCCTTTTTAAGTACTAGACTGTCTTTTCTGCACCCACATGGCAAAGAGCATCGTGATGACTCTGAATTAGGATGTGTTCAATTTGCTCGGGTACATAAAATGCTACATATCCCTTACATTTACGATAAATGAGACCATTTATCATTTCGTAAAGAGGGTGTTGACTTTTTTCTAAAGCTTTGGCTATTTTCTGGATTTCAATGTCATCATTTTGAGCACATGCGAGTGCGTTTTCAAAAGATTCGGGTTGGACTAAAAGTATGTTGTGGCACCTACTCAATGCGTCGACGTGGTTCATTCTACTGCAGTCTCGATGCTCCACTTCATAATCGTACTCTTGGAGTTCTAGAGCCCACCTCGAGATTCTTGGGTTGATCATCTTTTTGCTTAAAGTGAGTGTTAAGGACTTGCAGTCCGTAACGATTTTAAAATTCAGTCCTAATAAGTAAGTGCGGAATCTTCGCAAAGCATAAATCATCGCAAGGGTTTCGAGTTCACACGAATGATATTTTGACTCGGTAGGTGTTGCTCTCTTGGAGAAAAAAAAGATAGCAGAGATCTATGATATTTCCAGATAATTCAGAACTAATATGCCTTTTTATGTAAGTGCTAATCTCTACATTTTCTCCCCTTCCGATTCCTCCAAATTCCTCCAAGTAGGGTGGAATTTTCCATCGGACTGTTTTTGTAATAAAACTGCACCAAATCCAACTGCGCTGGCATCGCAGTGCAATTCAGTTTGAGCTTTTGGAGAATAGATGCACAAAACTGGTGCTTCAAGCAGCTTCTGTTTTAAATTTTGAAAAGTGTTCATTTCTTTTTCACCAAACGTATATTCAACATTTTTTTTCAAGAGATCATAAAGAGGTTTTGCGATAACCGAGAAATTTTGAATGAATTTCCGAAAATATGAACATAATCCTAGAAACGAGTGAACCTCTTTGATGTTTTTTGGGGAGGGGAAATTCTGAACTGCGGCAATGCCATTCAAGCTGGGCTTAATGCCATTTTCACCAACCTCATAGCCAAGATAGGTAATTTTTTCGACCATAAATAAGCATTTATCATACCTGAATTGAAGGCTGTGGTCTGAAACAAGTTTAGCAACTTGTTCCAAAATGGTGAAGTGCTCTTCTTTTGTTTCTGTGGCCACGAGGATATCGTCTATATTAATTAATACTTTCCCTTCGGAAATTAAATTTTTGAAGATATAATTTATATAACGCTGAAATGAAGCCGGAGCGTTCTTAAGGCCAAATGGCATATATAAATATTCATATTGGCCTAGAGGCGTGACAAAAGACGTTAGCTTCACAGATTCATCTGCCATCTTGACGTGGTGGAATCCGGTTTTAAGATCGAGCAGTGAAAAGAACTTCTCTTGTTTCTCAGCCTATCTAAATGATCTTCGATGAGGGGAAGAGGGTAGTTATCCTTTTGCGTCACGCGATTCAATTGTCTATAATCTATGCATAATCTAAAAGAACCATTTTTTTTCTTAGTAAGCACAATGGGTGACGCAAAAGGAGAATTACTTTCCCGAATTATGTTTCTTTTTAACAGATCGTCTAAAATTTTTCTTAGTTCGAGAGCATGCATATAAGGTAAACGGCGAGGAGCGCAATTGAAGCTCGAATTGAAATTAGTAAGATTTATCTTCATTTCGTAAGGTGTCTTTAAAATTGGATTAGTTTTATTTAAATCTATTTCTCTCATTATATTGTATGCTAGCAGTTGCCCGCGACTTCGTCCGCCTCTCCCTCGTCCACCGGCCAGAGTATCGTCTCGACTTGTGCATCATGCGCGCGTGGGAATTTTGTTCGGAAGTTATTGTAAAATTGCATTGCAGTCAACTCTCCCTAGGTCGTAATTCTCTTGAACTTGAAACATTTGAGCATTTTTTATGATTCCTTTCAGTTGTTCATACTTAAAGCATTCCCTTGGGTGAACTCTCCCTAATTCTAATATCTCTCTTACTTCTGCATCGTTTTTTTCGTTAAGTAAATTTTTTTTTCTTTAAACCTAGCATATTTTTTAGTTAAGAAGTACATAAAATGATATGGTTTAAACACAATAATCTGCACAAATACTGCAATCAATCACATTCACAAATCAATTGAACTCTCAAAATTCTAATTTGAGCAGTTATTAGGCCAGTTCCACCTAACAACATCTCACTGAGATCTCAATGTCACCTTGACTGAGGCAAAATCATTTGGTGGAACATAATTCTCAGTTATCATTGAGATTTAATGGTTACCTTACTAATTAATGCTGCACATATGTCAGCCACGTCAAATAGCTGAGTGAGAAATCGAATCCAAAATAATTTCATCTCAGAGATCTCAGAAAAAAATCTCAGTTCTCACATTTCCACAGATTCTTCGCTGCTATTGGTCGCAGCTTAATTTTAAGTAGAATAAAGCCTTCCTCGATTAATGGACTATCCAACACAAAAAGAATTTTACAATTCGAAATAGCAGTTCCTGAGATTACCGCGTTCAAACGAACTTTATATTGTATGTATTGTATTGTTTGCCGTTTTTTCCACATTTTACACAAATTCTTCGCTCCTATTTGTCGCAGCTAAATTTAATATAGCTTCAAGCCTTCCTTGATAAATGGCCCATTCAACATTAAAAAAATTGTTCAATTTCATAAAGCAGTTCTTGAGATAAGCGCGTTAAAACGCAGAAAAATGTAAATTTTTTGCCCTTTTTTCCATATTTTCCACAGATTCTTCGCTGCTATTGGTCACAGCTTAATGTTGAATAGCCTCAAGTCTTCTCAATTAATGGACCATCCAACACAAAAAGAATTATACCATTCGAACCAGTACTTCCTGAGATAAGTGCGTTAAAACGCAGAAAAATGTATATTTTTTGCCGTTTTTTCCCCATTTTAAACAGATTCTTCGCTGCTATTGGTCACAGCTTAATGTTAAGTAGCCTAAAGTCTTAAGTCGATTAAGGCACCATCCAACACAAAAAGAATTATACCATTCGAACCAGCAGTTCCTGAGATTACCGCGTTCAAACAAACAAACTCTTCAGCTTTATATATTAGTGTAGATTCGTTGTGTTTCTTCGTGTGATAGGTTACTGTTAATTGTAAGGCTAAATTCATTTTTATCAAAGCACGTGTCTATATTCAAAATATCATTTTCAAAGGAATCGTCATTTAATGTCTCGGTTTTGCTGTTAAAAACACTATCACATGTATTAGGTTCCATTTTAATAGAATTTTTAAAATAATTTTGGTAATTTGCATGCATATTTTTAGGATAATCATATTTTAAAATCGAATTACTATTTGTTTCAGTTCAATTCTTGTAATTTTTAATATTGTATTCCTTTTTAGGATAGGTGTAGCATAGCTTAATTTTACTTTGTTTTAAGAAGTCTCTACCAAGAACCACGTGGTTCCTCATCGTTTCATTTTTTACAACATGCAACATGCAGCTTAAAATACTATGACTTACATAAATTATAAACTTAACTATTCCAAGAATATCTAGTTTCGTCTGATTTATTCCGAAATATTGGATGTTGTCTTCTTTTAAAGGCTGGATTACATAAGCTGGTATACATTTTTCTTGAACGAAGCTTATAGGGCTTCCTGAGTCTACCATAGAATTATCTTGAAATTCAAAAACAACATTATTAACATTATTCAACAACGTATACTTAACATGCAATGTATAATCGTCGCTTAATGTTTTCATGATTACTTCATCATCGTTGGGGTCCAACTCCGGGTGGCTTTCAGGTTGCTGTACTAAGAGGACTGTTGAAGGCCGCTGAGCAGCAGGGGAATTCAAAGATGATGTCGCAGGATATTGATTCACTTTACATGACGGTGCTAAATGTCCTTGTCTTCCACATTTGAAGCAGCTTCCTTTTTCACGGCGGGGCCTTGGACAGACACTAGCAATGTGACCTGATTCATTGCAATTAAAACACTTGTCGTTTATCAGTCTCTTTGTCGTGCTTCCAGGCTGAGATGCGCGAGATGCTGCGGAGGATGTTGTCGGATTGTCCGTGAAGTAGGCTCTCATTTTTTGGTATTTCTTAAGCATTTGTTTCAAGTCATCCATACTCCTAGCAGTTAAAAGTAATTGCTTATTACAGAAGGAATCAAGAATACCTCTAATAATATAACGGATTAAATCTTCGTCCTCTATGTCAGCGTGGAAGGCAATTTCCTGCATGGCCAGCGTATATTGATGAACATTCTCGTCGTTTCTTTTTCGGCGACTTCTGAGAGCGTCGTGTACGTCGGCAGAGGTCACAGTTCGGTGGAATTCTTGAAGTAAGTTGGCTTTGAGTTCCATCCAAGTGGTGCAACGGGAAGAACGAAGGAACAATTTTGCGGTGCCTGTAAGGCTTCGTCTTGCACAGATGAATGCTTTCTGCTCGTCTCATCTGTTCAATGTCTTAGCTTCTTCAATAGCCCGCACCCATTGCTTGATGGAGAAATTATCATCCCCGGAAAAATCGGGGACAGAATCTTCGACATCTCTGTATGACATCGAACACGTGGTGGTGAATCCATCATTTTTTCTGCATAATGCAGCAAGTTGTTCCCTTAGCCTGGCAATTTCCTGCTGCTTTTTGATTTTCGCTTGAAGAGCATTTATTTCACGTTGCGTCTCGTCGTCGTTCTTGGAACCAGATTCACTATCGTCCTCAACCTCGGGGAATTGCTCGTCGAGATGCTCTTGCAACCTCATCTTTAAGGTGGCTTTGTTACCATCAGTGCTAAGTCCGAAGACATTCAATTTTTCTTTCAATAAGGCAACTGTTGCCTCCTGTACGAATTTCTCTGCTCGTTCTTTGGACATTATTACAAAAAAAACTCTTAATCTCAAAATATCATTAACGATCGATCGTGATGTTAAACATAAAACATAAAAATGTAACTCGATTTACTGTACTCAAATATAAAAAAATGGGCTTAGCGATCCACTTCTGATTTTGTAAGCTCTTAATAAAACAAGTACTTCACATTCTGAACACTTAACACCGAGTGATCTTTTATTGCACAGTTTTTGATTACAGTTTAGGAAAACATACAGTTAAAGATTACATAGCTTAGTCGAACCGTTTGATGCATGGCATGATGAGAGATTATATTATAATAAGCTTACATACAAAACGAGATCATACGATTAAATATGATTTTAGATTAAATAAGAAAGCCTACAAAACTATTGTCTTTAAGGTAGTCCCTTAAATTTTGTATGGCCAAATATTTGAAGTTAATTGCCAATATGGCTTTCTAAAATAAAAAAAATATTGAATTAAGTTTTTTATGTACAATAATTGTAATATTATTTTTTCATATTCAAATAAATTTAACATTTTCTTATTTAGAACCAATATATCAAAAACTTGTCACAGTTAGAAATTTTATTTAAAATAAGCTCTAGAAAAAAAGCGTTCCAAGATTACTTTAAAAAAAAAAAAAAAAGTATAGGCATGGTAAAATATTTATACAGTCCGTAACATTTGGATAGCCTCATGTATTGTTTTTTCTTGTTGAGAACCTGTTTTGAGAGCTCTTTGATTTTAATCCAAAAAATTATGCATTAGCTTTCATGGTGAGAGTGAGAGTTTCTGAGATCAAGAGAGCGTTCGTCATTTTTTAAGCTAACGGGACCTTTTAAGCTGGTTTTGTATGCGTCCGTTTAAAAATGAATTTATTTTTTGTAACAATAGAATAGCCTCATCTTACATTCTTAGTTATTTAAAGCGAAAACAAGTGGCGCGATCATCGGAAAGCTATCGGGAAAGAAAATCGGTTTATTTTTTGTGGAAATAACATTGTTTTCTTTTAAAATGGGTAGAAAAAAATCTTTAAGTGCAACGGAAATTGCTAAAATACAGGTCTATCATGAACAAAACCTTTCTAATCGCACTATAGCCAAGAAAATTAATCGAAGTCCAAAAGTAGTGAACAGCTATTTTAGAGATCCATTGTCTTATAGAAAAAATTACAAAGGCCGTACCTCAACTGTACTTTCAAGTCGTGATAAACGGAAGATTATAAAGTTAGCATCGAATTCAATCGATTCTCTTAGTAAGATCAGGTACAAAGCTGGGGTAAAAGTGAGCCGAATGACGATTAGTAGAGTTATTAAGAGTGCCGGACACCTTAAGCGCCAAAAAATGAAAAAAAAAAAACCACCACTTAACAAAGTGCGAAAGCAACAGCGGCTAAATTTTGCAAGATCGCACATGGCTTGGAATACTGATGGAAGTAGTCACTCAAACGATTGGAGAAAAGTGATATTTTCTGATGAAAAGAAATTCAACCTTGATGGGCCCGACGGATACAATTATTATTTTCATGATTTGAGGAAGGAGAAGCTGTTTTTGGACCGTCACCACAGCCGAGAGGGAGGCGTTATGGTGTGGGGAGCCATATCATATTATGGAACCATTGATTTGGTTTTTGTGCACTGCAGAATGACTGCACCTTATTATAAAACTGTACTGGAAATGGCTTTACCTCAATTTCAGGATATTTTTGGACCGGTACCGATTATTTTCCAGCAGGACAACGCGCCAATTCACACCACTGGAATAATTAAAGCTTGGTTACAGGGCCAAAATATAGAACAACTTTCCTGGCCACCCTACTCACCAGATTTCAACATCATTGAAAATGTGTGGGGTTGGTTGACACGAAAGGTGTATGAAGGCGGGAAGCAGTACAAGAACAAAGAAGAGCTTGTTGAAGGCATAAAAGTGGCCTGGGCCAGTATTTCCCTTGACCTTCTAAAATCATTGTATGATGATTCATTAAGAGACCGCATTTTTGATGTTATTCAAAATAAGGGAGGTTGTACAAAATATTAAAATAATTTAATAAATAAAGAAAAATATTTTTATTAGCACAAAAATAATACTCTTTTTATTTTAACTAAGATACACAAAGTGATTCTATTCTAATGTTACAAAAAAAAGTAACATTTTAGTGCATCCAAACGAAATAGTCTCAGACATTTTCTGTTAGCTATTCAAAATTATTTGAAATATCTCTCAATCTGAAGAACTAATCTCTACCTTTCAACACAACATATAATTTCATATGTCCACATCAAAAAGCAACAAAAAACTGCTGATCTTAAAAACAGGCACGTGTGAGGCTATTCAAATGTTACGGACTGTATATAAAAAAAAAACAGAATCAAGGATTAAAGAAAAAAATATTAAAATTATTTCACGTAGGTAGTTATCTGCATTAACATTTTTGAGAATTTTTTTTTTCTCGGATTGCAGTTCATTTAATGTTTTTTTCATATTATGTATAAGGAAAACTTTAAATTTTTTGTAATTACATAAAATTAATTATTTTTAGGGTTCCGTACACAGAGTGTAAACGAAACCCTTATAACATCACTTCATTTTCTGTTCATTCGTCTTTCACAAGCGATTTCTTCGAATCTGGTAGGCCGATTGCAATGAAATTTGGTACACATAATTAAGTATTCAGTAGTAATCTAAAAATGTTGTTTTCATGTTTTTAAGATAAATATTTTCGAAGTTATTAAAGAGAAAAGATACAAAAATACAAAAATGACCATTCTCCCCCCTGATCTCCGAAACTACTGGGCCTAAAATTATGAAAAAATACTGAGAATAGGTCTTAATCTGTAGATTACAGAAAAGCAAATAAGAAGTCTGTACTGTTACATATAACACAGATATGACTTAATATTTGGAGTAACTTTTTAATTTTTGACTCAACTTTACAATTTATTTCCTCCAAAACCGTTCTACCGATTGAGTTAAAAGTTGGCCAATATATCAACGTGTTAAGTAGAAATATAATCATATTTTTTTTATATTTTTAAGAGAAATAGTTTTGTAGTTATATAAGAAAATATGGAAAAATAGGCAAAAATGTCAAAAACAGGCCATTCCCCCCCCCCCCCCTAATCTCCGAAACTACTGGACCTAAAATTCTTTAAAAAAACTGAAATATAGGTCTATAACATGAATATTACCGGAAAAGTGATAAGAAGTCACAGTTATTTATGTAACATGCAAAATTTTTCAATATACTAATTTCCAATTTCATTTAATTTTAAAACCATTTTTTTGAACAGGTGGTAACCCTATTGACTTCAAATTAAGTACAATCATTCATTAATTGCCTGCGATGACAAACATATTTTTTTTGTATTTTTAAGACAAATAGTTTTGAAATTATTCAAGAAAACACAACAAAAAAGGCCGAAAATGCAAATAACTAAACTTTACCCCCTCTTCATCACCAAAAAGGGTGAGCCTGGAATTTCCAAAAAAATTTCAAAAAATAGTTCCATACGTATAGATTACAGAACAACAAAAAAAAATTGCGGTAATAATGTAAATAACGATATATTTTCAAGGCAAATGGTTTTGAAGTTATTCAAAAAAAACCAACAAAAAAGGACTATGAAGAACACTCAATTTCACCCCCTCCTCATATCCGAAAGGGCTTGGCCAGGCATTTCCAAAATAGTTTCAAAATGTAGTTAAAACGTGTAGGTTACAGAAAATACAAAAAACATTACAGTGATGATGTAAATAAGCATAAATCCGAATATGTATTAGGGTTCCGTACACAGAGTGTAAACGAAACCCTTATAACATCACTTCATTTTCTGTTCATTCGTCTTTCACAAGCGATTTCTTCGAATCTGGTAGGCCGATTGCAATGAAATTTGGTACACATAATTAAGTATTCAATAGTAATCTAAAAATGTTGTTTTCATGTTTTTAAGATAAATAGTTTCGAAGTTATTAAAGAGAAAAGAGAAAAAATACGAAAAATTTTGCCCCCCCCCCCTCTTTGCACTCTTTTATGGGATCTTCTTTTGTTGTATTGATTTTGTACTTTAAGTGTTGTGAATAAAATGTTCGTGCTGTTCCACCGGATTTGAACCTGGATCACTTCACTCAAATGCCAGACGTCGCTAACCATTCGACCACGGGCCCTAATGTACTCAACTAGTACAGTTTGAATACCATTATAATTTTTTGAAAATTTGTATGCCCTCATCTTAAATATGAGACATTTGTCACAAGACAATACGTGTGTGGTGTTAGCCGGATAGTAGAGTACTCGCCTGATGCTCTTGATGTGCCTGGCTCGAATCTTGTCGGGGGATTGCTTTTCTTTTTTTTGTATTCGTATTACAATGAGACTTAATTTGTATTAAAAGTTAAACTCTTGTTTGGTATATAAGAGACAACCTATTCGAGTTATAATTATTTTTTTTTTTTTACTTTTGAATATTGCAATAAAATCAATTGTTTATTTGCTGAAGAAAAAATAACGTTCCTTATTCCTTTCTTACTGTGGTGTTTCGTTTTTTTTTGTTTCTTTTTAGGGTTCTTACATAGGTGAAAACGAAAACCTATAAGATCAGTTCGTTTTCTTTTTATTTGTCTTTCACAAGCGATTTCTTAGAATCTGCTAAGCTGATGGCAATTTAATTTGGTTCACATTTTCTAGAGTAGATAGAAGTGATCCGAAAATGCTGCTACTAGATTTTTAAGATACACAGTTTCGAAGTCATTGAAGGAAATAGGCAGAAAGACTATTCAAATTATTTTCCAAGAAAATGTTTGGTTTCAAATCTTAATCCTTGTATAAAAAATCCTTCAAAACTGAAAGAAAGTAGGGTCGGATAATCAAGTACGGAACCCTCCTCGAGCGAGTTTATCTCGCACTTGTCCACTATTTTAAGATTATGTTTAAATAAGTTTGCCTGATTACTAAAAATGATTCAATGGTCTCAGAGACAAAATAAAATATAATAAAATAAAATAAAAATTCAAAAAAATCAATAAAATAAAGTTTTGAAACTTAAAAATGTCTAATTCATTATTTTCGAAATATGAGACAGTGCGTTTGATCCTTGTATCGTTTGATTCTGTATCATTTCTCCAAAATCAAATTGAATCCAATTTGTTTCGATTTCATTAATTTCTATTAATTGTTAAATCAATATTATTTGTATAGGTAGATAAAGTGCTAGTTAATAAAAGAGAATGATAGTCTACAATTATCATCACACAAAAAACCAATATCTCCTATCACTATTGTAGGCAAGTAATCAACAAAATATTCAATATCTACAAATCGTGACATAAATTTCCGTGGATATTGTTTGCTATTTGTTTATGATTTCATTTAATTAGTTTTTATTTTTGGCATAAATTATATATAAGATATCAGTAACGCCTAGCTATGCTTATTTATGCTTGTCACATAAGTTATTTGCATTAAGATAAGCAGTAAAACCCGCAAATGTGACAGCCGCCGCTGCTCCGTAGAAAAAATTGATTTATTATTACAACGATTCCTTTTTAATTGAATCATGTTGTTAAAATGTGTCAATATCTCGTTTATTTTCAAACAAAAACAAAAAATCGATGGAAAAATACCTCTCTTAATGGTTGCTTTCTTGAAGGACTTGAAACAGCTTAAATTTCTCTATCTTCAAAAGAATCAACAAGGCAGCTATGCCCATTTTCAATATTATTCCCTATTCTCCGACTTGTCATTAGGTAAGGGCCAATAAATGTTCATACTTTGCCGTCGCAAGTCCATACATAAACTAAGCCAAGTAGGTTTTATTGTACTCATAACTCTGTGAATTTAATTAAAAATTTCCCAATAGCAGTTATTATAACTGTATTATTCACTTGGATGTGAAGTAGTCTTCGACGAAAAATTGTTAATGCTATCGTGTATCGTTTAAATTTGTTACTTAAAGCCAAACTAATTCTTAGAACCCAATTTGAAATGAAAATTGAATTCTGAAAAAATGTGTCTATGCAGGTTTGTTCGGTAAAGAGAACTTTAAAAAGGAAGGTTACGAACTAAATCTTTCCTTATGAGCGAACATTGCAAAAAACACAAACAAGAAATGCAAACAAATTAATTTGGTACTATATTGTCGCGTGTAAAATTCATTTCCAATTCAATATCAAATATTTGCATAAAAAAGGATAGCGAATAAATCACCAAGGTCCTTTTTCTACATAATATCATTCGAAAAACCCTCTGCCTTATAATATTTCCTATAATAGGTTCAACAAGGATGAAGAAATAAAAACAAATCCAACCCAAAAGAAAAGAATTATGTTCGTTCAAAAATCGAATAGTTCTAAGTCTATTGTGGATTTTATTCGAAATTTCACACAAACTTATTCACATTCTCAAAGCGATAAAAATGTTTTTTTTTCTGTGTCTGAGGGACACAGGCACACAACCCCAGCCTCAGCTCAGCAAAGTGTTGATAAATTTTTAGGGATTCCGGAAATCAATAAAAATGTCTTTCTGTTTTATGTCGGCCATTCGTCACCATCACACGCCATTTCTAACCTCCGCGTCATTATATCCTGCTGAATCAAACAAAATAAAATATTCAAGAACGTGCTCGTAATACCTTAAGTCCGTCAGATAATCGAATTCAAGGTTTTAATCAATTAAAAGAGGTCAACACTTGCCAGAGGCGTTATCTCCTTGTTTGGCATCGTTTTGGTGTTTTTTTTTTTGGCAGGAAGTCGCGTGTCTGTATCCTGCTGGCAAAGGTTACCCAAAAGATTCCTTAGATTGTTGGAATATTTTGCAGTACATTTTTGAGTTCCAGTTTTCTTTTTTCTTTTTTTGATATTGCCTTCGTCGCCGCTAAAGAAGCTGCTACTGTCACGCCTGTGAGGTATTGGAATGTTTGCTCATTTTTTTTATAATTTTTCATTTCAACTTTCTTCAATTCCTTGATTTTTTATTGAACGTTTGAGAATACACTTTTTGAATTGTTAAGACTTTATAGCACGAGTGGCTACGATGAAGTTACTCGAGGTTGAGGTGCTGTTTCTACAAACTGAGGCAAAATTTAATTTGTTGAAAGTTTACTTTGTAATTCTTGAATTTTAAAGGCAAAATAATGTTTTCAGGGAGAGTAATTTCAGTTGGTGTTAATTTGGTTTGGTGTTTTTCTTTCGTGTGGTGCCGGTTTTTAAATGAAATGTTGTTAGACAGAATTGTCTGGAAGTTTATGGTTCGGGTGTAATTAAATTCCAAACATCATAATAAATTTGTAACTGAGTTAAAAACAAAATTTATTTCACAGCTATTTGAAGATATGATTATGACTGGTAAATGTATTTTCGGACAAATTACGACTGACAACAATTATGTGTCTCGAGTTGTATAGACAAGCTTTGTAGTCTGAAAACAAAGCCTTTTGCCATACATGGGATAGACGTTAAATTATTTGGAAAAGTAATTTTCTGAAAACTGACTTGAGTTTAATTTAAATTTCAAGTACGATAGAAAAAGAGAGCCTTAAGTGTCTTCTCATCCTTTTTTCCACATAATGTGTGAAAACGTCTTGTATATTGAAGAATTCTTCTTAAGCTTTTAAAAATATTTATAGATTTGTTCCCTTGAACTTATTTCAAACAAAAGAAGAGGAATTTTTGAAAGGAAAACCCGATCAAAAGTTCAAAATCTTTTCATCGTAAATATCATCAAATTACAGACTGCTAAAAGGTTGCCATGTTTTCTTAATAACTTCGTTGGAACTCCAAAGCCTAATAACATATTAATCAAACCCTTAACCTGATCTTTGACGACACTAAAATGAGAAAATTTGTCATCAATTCTCATTCTACTGTTTTTTTTTTTCTATCAATTTGTTTAAAGGTTCTACGCTTCAACAACATTCAATAATTTTCAATTTAAATGAAAGCAGCGCCTCTTTTTTTTGGCTTCTGGATATGGTAATTGTAAGACTTTTTTGTAGCTTATTTTGTAGGTTTTTGAATTTTTGTTTTGTATTGGTGTTACCTTAAAATTCAAAGAAGCACTTTTTGATGTTAAAGAAGATAAACGCAAAGTCACCGAGAAGATTGAAATTATGTAAATGGCTTTAGAGGTTTAAATAAAATGGTCGCATAAATGATATTCGTTGAAGTGAAGCAGAAGATTAAATACAGTTGTTGTTTGCTTTTTTTTCTGGAATCTGAATCTATTTTGGGATGTTAAGAAAAAATCTTAATGACTTTGAAAGGATGAGAAAATAATGCCGTACCTTTCTAAAATGTATTTTTTAATGGCGAATTACAGCAAATAGATATACCTTTAGTTGGTCGATAAGGAAATGTAGAATGGAATAATTTTTCCTATTTTTTCTCTGGATTTTAGACAATGGTTTAAGGAAAAATTTAGCATGGCTTGTTGAGCAGAGAATGAACCATTAACTTTTATGATATTGTGTTTTTTCTCCATCATCAGACTGTCAGATTTTTTTTTTGGGATATAAGATTTGGAAAACTTCTTGGCTTTAGAACGCAAAAGAAAGTTAGGGGTACTCATGATTCGATTCGACGTCTTATAACGTTGCAAAAGTGCAAAAGTGTAACATTCTCTTGGACTTAAAAAACAAAATATACAACCTTCAATTTTAATAAATTTTTGCAAGAGCAAAATAAAATGGTATACAATTTGTCTCGTGGTTTAACAGTTTGAGAGCTGTCATTCTCTGTTACAAAAAAAAAAAACACTGCCGGATTTGCTTTCTGTTTGAAGTCGTGGTATATTCGAGAAGAAAAAGGACTAAAAAGTCGGTGCATCTCGATAGCATACACAAAAAAAATGAACGCATTTCCTAAGACTGCAAATGTTTGCCTTGTGAAATTAATTATGCTCTTATAAACAACTAGCCCTTCAGAGCAACTCCAATAACAATTTTCCATTAAAAAAAAAAAAAAACAATAAGTTTTCGGGGTTTTTCATCAAGAAGTTTCATTTTTCCATTTGAAAACCCAATTTGAAACAAAAAAATTCTAAGCAAAAAAATCTTATTCGCGACCTTTGTTTTTTCCAGTTTTCCCACTCTTCAATGGAGTTTTTCCATTTTTTTTCCACAGAAATCATCAATGAATACAACAGTATTAACCATGAACATTTTAAAAATATCTGTTGGGCTATTTCGGAATCTATAAGAGACATACAAACAAACAAACAAACGCACATCCATTTTTATATAAAAAATAAATAAATAGAGTGGCGCGACAGCTCTTCTAGAGCCAAGGCCAAGTGACTTACTCTCATCAACAATTCTCTGGGTGCGTGTGAAGAATTGAGGGGACTTACAATTTAACGCCGATTCCGAACTGCAAAGTTGAGAAGCACTTTTTCATGACAGATTGAAACTCTTGGAAGTTTTGTCGATTCTTCGCAAGAGGCAGTGCCCGTAAAAGATGAAATAAAAACTTTATGGGCACGAGCAGGACTCGAACCCACGACGTTCTGCTTAGCAGCCAACGCACCTAACCACTAAGCTACGGGCAGCTTATATATATATAGATTTAATAAAGTACCAGTGGCGGAGATAGCTTTTTGCTATGGGGGGGGGGATGGATCTAGTCCGCTCATTTTTACTTGCGACATATAGAATATATGTCAAGTTTTGGATTCGTACAAAAAAAAATTAAAAAAACAAAAAAATGGAATTTTAAAAAAATATGATATTACGATGATAGAGAAGTCGAAAAAGGGTCCGGCGATTCCGTCCGTCTGTCTATCTTTCCGTAAACGCACCTTAAACACTCGTACGATTGACTTCAAACTAGAAAATTAGAGTTTTGAGTGAATTCGTGTGGGTCGATTTTTTTTTGGATCAAAATTTAGGGTAGCCACCACACAATTTTTCTTGGCCAAAAACTAAACGTTTCAATTTTGTCAAAAACGGCTCCTACGATTTTTTTAAAAGTTCTTCTATTTTTTTTTTATTGATGTATTTTATGTAAGAAAAACATTTTTGTATTGCTCCAAAACGGTACTTCTCATAGAACCATTTTGTTGTTTTAAGAATTTCTCGAAAAATAAAAATCTGATCAGCGTACTTTTTTTCTGAAAGTACGAACATATTGCCCAAATAATATAAATTTTAAAATTTTTTGTATTTTAAAAAATATTCCTAACTCTTTTTTTTCAAAATTCTGTATATCGAAAACGGATCAATATTTAAAGTGTAAACCCAAATTAATTTCAGCACATTTTCGAAAAATTATATAATTTTATTAATTTAAAATAAAACCTCTACAAGGATTTCTTTTTATTTTAAAAATCAACAATTTCTTAAGAAATCCCATGACATCATTTTTTTACATTAAAAGCCCCATTCTGCAGTTGTCACAAGCGCTTTTGTATAATTTCTTGTCAGGATAGTTGTGACTCGCTAACAAATAAAAATTCTGAAACAACTCTCAAAAGAAAACTCACATCACCTCAATATGGGGAAAATAATAAACATTTCTTGCGAAGAAATTTGAAATTTCCTAACACACAGTTTTTGGGTATCGAAAAAAGATAACAAGATTCCTTTCTAGCAAATGGATAATTTTCAATATAATAAAGCCATTTGTTTTCATGAAAGAGAAAGGACGAATAATTATTAAATCAACTTCCATTTTTGAATTTCCTGTTTACACAAATATCGAACGTCAAATCAAAATATCAAAACAGCAATATGTTAGTTGTTACCTGCCCTGATGAAAGTCACACATATTTTGTGACTGTCACAAGTTGTGGCTGTGTAGCAGAATATGAAAAAGGTCACAAAATCAATTCCACCTCTCCTTGTGACTTGTGATGTATCAGTGAGGTTCCGCAGAATCGGCCAGTAAATGTATTTTTGAGGAACATATTTCAATTTATATTTTTATTTCTTATTGTTTTTTATGAGTTACTAGCTGACCCGACAGACTTCGTACTGCCTCAATCGATTTAAAAAAGAACCTAGACTTTTGTCTACCACCCGCTTCTCTACTACCCCGTTATACCCAGTTACCCGCTACCCCACTACCCGTTACCCAATACTTCTAAACGCTACCCTCTACACCAGTAATTGCTACCCACTACCCGCTACCGACTACATCGCTTCCCCACTACCCGGTACCCTGGTCCTAAGCATTTGGTGCCATTGGTACAAAAGTAGTGAGTCCTCAACGAATTTGCATAGGGTTGAAAAATATAAAATGCTATAAAAACATAGGGGCCAATTACAACTATAATGATTCATGGCCCATGCGGTAATTTCAATCATTTATCGCCATGTATGGCAGATGGAAAATGTACCAAAGGATTTCCGAAAGATTTTACTAACGATACGATCATAAATATTGACAGATATCCAATATATCGTCGAAGGAATTCCGATAATGTCGGACAACCATTTACGAAAAGTATCAAAAACATCGATTTTGACATTGATAAATAATCGTTGGGTGGTTATTCACCTCTACTGAGCAAAACATTCCAAGCTCATATAAATGTATAGCTTTGTAGTTCAGTGAAGAGCATCAAATATATTTGCAAGTATGTGAATAAAGGCAGTGATATGGCATTGTTTGCTGTTTTTGATGACAAACAGTATAGTACGAACATGTTTATTTATCCTACCTTTCACAATTAATAAGCTTTAATGTCACTATCACTACTGCGATCAATGTACAAACAATAATAATAATCGACGAAATTTTCATGAAAACTGAGTAAGAAGTGGATCTCAAAAAGTAGGGGTAGGTAATAGGAAGTTGAAAATTAAGGACTGAATGTATTTCTTAATGCCACACCATAAAAAATTATTTAAAAAAAAATGGCCGAAGAAATGCAAAACACTCCTTAAGAGTGTTCCGGACTGAAACTGAAAATTCTTACTTCTTCTTACTGCTTGAAGCGCCACACGACAAATTTTGAACTAAATGCATCTTGCTAAGAGAGAGAGAATCACGTTCCTATGAGAATCATGACTTCCGCCAGCCGTTACTGATTTGAATTTTCAAATTTAGGCAGATTTGGCTATCTCTTAATTTTGAAATAAAATGTGTTTGATCAAAGTTTTTTCAAAATGTTTTGATTGCTATGTGTTGAGAACAAGTCGTGCTAAATAAATTAAGAGATTTAAAAAAAAAAATATCGCATCATAAGAAAAATTGCTTATCAATAATAAAAATTTTATTCATAATTTTTTAGTTTTTTTTTGTTTAAAAAGTTAATTTTTTCTCCAATAGTTATACAGTTTACATCTCGAATTTTATGCTCATTAAGAAATGTTAGCGAAAAATGTTTTTATTTTGATGGAATTTTCTTTGAAAAAGTACGATTTTTAGCAATTTTGGCGTTTTTGAGCCTTTACTACTAAGTAACAAAGTACTAAATTGAAATTGTGCTCCAATGGTTATTTAGAAACAGTTTTTGTCTACACAATGACACATAAATCATTTCGATACGACATACAGTCGCTTCACAATACCATTTGAAAAAACGCTGTTTTGCTCCGGAACACTCTTAACAATTAGCGGTATAAAAATTCGTTATGAACATAATTCTCATACCTACTGATTGCACATATAAAATTTCATTAACATCGGTCAAGCCGTTTCGGAGGAGTATGACCACTAAAACTGTGAGAAGAATTTTATATATTAGATAATTTGTAATAGAGGAGCAAGTTCGTACGACATAAACATATTTTTTTAAGTTTTAGGCCGTGTGCGAATTGAGTTAAAAAGTAGTTAAAACTTGACATTTGGTTAAATTTTGACACTTCACATTGAATAAAATGTGTTAAAATTAGACTAGCTGCGGAGCAGGCTAAAATATGACAATAGTGGTTAAATTTAACAAGTATTTTTAACCAAATTCATCCATTTCGCACACGGTCTTAATTGAAAAAATTAAAACAAATAACAAAACTTCATTGAATTCATTTTGTACGTAAGACGAATGAAATGCAATATGCCGCTTGTGTAAGGGATGCTTTATGTACTGGGATGGAAACTCCTTTTCTTGCACCTTTACCTATTATCAATTGTCGAGAGACTTAAAAAAGAAATACTTTCTAAAAATCGATATAAAAAATGTGCACGACTCGGTCGTACGAACTTGCTCCTGTATTCCAAATTATAACTCATACAAAAAATTAATATTCGTAAATAAAAATTTAAATTGAAATATGTACCTCAAAAAAAGATTCTATCTGAAAAAAATTGATGTCGTATAATTTCTCAAAAAATTGTTGATTTTTCAAATTTTTTTTTTAAATCGTCGGAGCGGTTTTTTTTTAATTAATTTTTTGTATATAAAATTTTTCGAAAATGTCTTAAAATTAATTTGGGTATGCAGTATTCAAGAATGTGCAACTATACATTTAACAAGTAAATTTCAATTTTTAATATTGATCCGATTTTGAGATACAGTATTTTAAAAAAAAAAGTTTAAAAATATTTTTTAAAAATCCAAAATTTTTTTTGAAATTTTTTCGAATACAAAATATTATTTAAGCAACATAAACGTACTTCAAAAAAAAAATTACCCTGATCGGACTTTTATTTTTCGGGAAAATCTGATTACGAAAAAACGGTTCTATGGGCGGTACCGTTTTGGAGCAATACAAAAATATGTTTTAAACAAAAATTTTCGAGGAAGTTAAAAAAAAATCGTAGGAGCCGTTTTTGAGAAAATTTAAACTTTTGGTTTTTGGCCAAAAAAATCGTATGGTGGCTACCCTAAATTTTGATCTTAAAAACCCACTTTTTTCGACTTCACTATCATCGTAATGTCATATCTCATCATTACCTCAAAAATTTTTTTTTACGAATTCAATACTTGCCATATATTCTATATGTCGCAAGTAAAAAGAATTAGGTGATTTGCCGCGATAATAATTTCTTTCAGATGAAGTTCACTTTGTATTTTCCCACTTTTGTATATCCCCCTGATCCCCCCCCCTCCCCCTATCTACGCCACTGTAAAGTACTAAATTATAAAACAAAAAAAAACTAAAACGCAATGGAGTGTTCTTCCTGCAGCATGAACAATCTGGAATTGACTGTTTTGATTTCACAAAAAATAAATTGCTTATTGTTATTATCATATGAAATTATTTGAACGAAGAATTTCAATGCTTCGTTCTCTATGACTCTCAACGTTTTGTGTCGATTAAAATTTTTGAGAAAGGGTGTGACCTAATTCAGGGCCATAAGAAATATCGGAAAAGGTACATGATTTCGATCTCCTTAATTTTCATAACAAAGTGACGAAGAGGAGTAGATTCTCATGAAAAAGAAGGTAAGATTTTTTTGCGGTCAAATAACATTCGGGCAAAATTACTACGGTAAGTCGGTATTTTGCAGTCATATGGCTTGCGGTCTTTTGGTTTGTCATATTTTGGCTTTCGGTCAGATTTAGATTATACTCCAAAACGTGCCGTTAAACAAAGGCAAGTTTTGCATTTGTTTAACATTTCTAACTTCAGATTTTGATCAAATATGTTATTGCGATGATAAAGAAGTCGAAAAGAATGGGTGGGTGAGAAGACCCACAATCTTCCATCATCATTAGGGCATGCTGAATTTTTCCAAAAATTGTAGTCGACCTTACCTATCTGAATGTCAGGAATATAGTCAAACGATGTTTTCGAAAACATTCTAGGTACACATTGTTAATCACACGTGTGTAAGA
Organism: Sphaerophoria taeniata; assembly: GCA_943590905.1. Taxonomy (NCBI): domain Eukaryota; kingdom Metazoa; phylum Arthropoda; class Insecta; order Diptera; family Syrphidae; genus Sphaerophoria; species Sphaerophoria taeniata. The sequence goes on along the minus strand of OX016540.1, from coordinate 35,997,817 downwards.
TTCTGATATATACAAGACAAATTAAAATAAGGCAACAGCTTTGAGGTTTAAGTGTAGTGAACATTTTAAGACCAAAAATGAAATGTAAATGTCATTGCTCTGTTGGAGCGATTTCCCACTCATTCCACAGCCTTGGATGGTGTCATGCTCTTGAATTTCTAGGCATCTGCAACTTGAAAATAATTTTGTAGTTTTTGTTTTGATTTAAAAATTGCTTGTGAGATATTTATATGCCACCAACGATGTACATCGAAGTGAGAGACATCTAATTATTAAGTTTGTCATCATGTTTCATGTCAGTAGGTTAATTTAATCTGGAAAATCTCGAAACAAGGAAAGAAGCTTGAAAATCTCTTAATTTTAACAAATTCAAAAAATGAATTTCTACCTCTCCGAAATTCCAAGAAAAAACGGACTTACCTTGTCTTCCAGACTTTTTGTTGTCTGACCTTCATCATGCGTGTGCTTTCAAATGCAACCATTTGAAGAAATCAGTCAATTCCTTCCAACCCAGTGTGCTTGTCATAGTAAGTCATCAAAAGGCTTAACAACTGACAGGCTGATAACTTTTCCAAAAACTCCCTTAACTTTTTTCTCCTCGTACATGTTGGTAGCCTAATCTACTGTGCAATCAAAAAGAAAACAAAAAAACCTCCTCCGACAGGTCATTTCATTTCAGATCATAATAGGAACCCAACGACAAAAAAAAAAAAAAACTGGAAAAAAGAGGACTTCAAGAACACCAACGACACAAAAAATAGTCACGACACGTTCTAGGTTATTTGGTTGAGTCGGGTAGTTTCTTTTTATTTGTTGTTGTTTGAATAATTTCCATTTGTTTGCCTTCTCCTTCTTTGAAACAAGAACTGGCTTTGTGACAGCTAATGGTAGATTCCAATTGACAGCTTAACAATAACTCTTAAGCTCTTGTCAAGGACATTAATTCGACTCCTTTTTATACCAATCATGTCGCTTGAAGTTGATCCTTAATGTGAGTAATCTGATTAAGGACCATCTAATTAATATTAAACTTATTTCTTAATAGGTGCTACGGGTATAGCAAGCAATTTTCGACCGTAAAAAATGCTGGTAGTTGGGTAATATGTCTGAAGACTTTGGGGAAATTTATTTTTATGCAAACTTAAGGTATTTTTTCTCCTTACCAGTCTATAAATCATTTGCTGGTATGGCCTTAAAGACAAAAATAAAACGCAATCACTTATTTAAATCTGTGTTTGAAATGTAAATGTCCTTAGGCATTACTTGAGTTTTCTGAAATAAATAAAATAACATTAATTTTCCCAATTGGCATAACAGAACCTCAATTTGATATTTGTGTTCTAGAACCTGCAGGCAACGAAAATAAATGACATTGTTATAATTTTGATTGTTAAACTGTCATTGAATGAGTTTAGGTTTCTTGTGGTTTGTGGTGGTCTTGAGGTTTGTGGTGGTTAAGGCAACATACGAATTTTTTTTCCGATTATTTTATTCGGTTTTGATTCTTGGTAAAGACCTGTTTTATGTATGCAAAGTTTTGAATTTTGTTTTAAAACAAAAAGTTGTATTATCGTCAGCGAAACCATATACATATGTACCACAAAAGCTTTACCTACTTTTCAAACAAAATGAAAACTGAAAAAATTAAGAATTGTGTTAAAAAATGGGAAATGTTGCCACAGGCAATTTCCGACCGAGTGTCAAGCATATTGCGTCACTTTGCATAGCCCCCGTGTAATCAAATCGATCCGTTTGTATTTTGGAAATATGAATTAAATAAATCTTCTTGGTATCTATTCATTTCCGTATACAAAATAAAATATTCTAGTCTTGAAGTACTGCCCTATACCTAATTATCCTTATCCGATAAAGCGTACAACAAAATTAAACCAAACAAAAATTATGCAAATTACATCATAATTGGCTTGTCCACAAATTTGACACCCACTTAATCTTTATGGTAATTTGAAACACACTTGTAGCAACACGTAACGTGTTATTAGCACCTTTAGATCTGCTTTTTTTTATTTCAAAATTTTCCATTCCAGCTCATCGTCATCACTATCGTAAAAGGACATAATCGCAAGCAAAAAATCGACACCTCATCATTGCTGCCGCACAGTCTGTTTTGTTTTGTAGGTTTAACACCAGCCTTCCATTATCATCACGACCGACCACGAACGGTTGTTTAACATTTATCCACATGAATAGAGATTGTAGCGAGAGAAAAACAGTAATAATTATTGTAGGTCCTTCATGAGAAAATCTCATAACAGAACCTATAAATGGTGTAATATTACACCCCAAGGACATAATTATAATTTTGTGTATCTTGCGACTGTGATATAGTGACACACTATTACAGCCAATAATTCTTACTGTTTTACTCGCCTGGCTGTAGCTATAAAATAATGACAAATGATCAATTTTAATAAATAAAATTCGAAACTATAAGATAAATAACATTTTGGGATTTCAGAAATTTGCTCCTTTAGAAGCCATAAATGCCCATTACTATCGATAGAAACAAAACACTAAAAATGGTTAGAGGATTTTTGTTCGATTTTTTTTTTGCTTTTATTTTTTTGTGCAAGAAACGAAAAGAATTTCAAATGGTCTTGCAAGGGCTGTTTGCAGAGCATTTTGTAAGGACTGCTTTTATATATATGTACATTGTACATGCATAAAAAGCTCCCAAGAAAAGACCGTAATAAAAGTTAATTAGAAAAAAAACTTAATGGTGGCATAATCTTTGTCATGATGTACTTGACTGGGGCTAAGAGACTTTTTTTGTTATTAGAACTTTGGAGATTATGTTCACTCAGAAAATTCAATAATCTTTTTTTTTTTAACTCTCGATTTGATTTGTTAAAATTACATTGAGACTGAAGAATAGTAGATCAAAAGTTTTGCCCATCGGTTTCTGAACTACCCTTTGCCTCACCCTTCTTCGGATAGTATTTTCAGGCCTCTCTTCTTTTTCGAAAAATTCTTGTATCGAAAAATTTGCTTATAACTTTTTTATTTAAAGTTCGACGGTGACGGAAGACATGAGTGCAACTTTTCAATGAAAAACGGCTTTTTTGAAATTACAACAATGCCTTAAACTGCTATCTTATATTCCTGCTTGATTCAATAGGTCAAATATTGCAGAAAAAGTTGCTTTTGTCATAGTGTTGGGGTTAAAAGACGGAAAACCAAAAACTGGCAAACCAAAAGACCGCAAGCCATATGACCGCAAACTACTTTCCTGCAGTAGAAACTATTGTCCGAATGTCATTTGATCTAAAAAAAAATCCTACCTTTTTTCATCATAATTAACTCCTTTTTGTCACTCAAAGTTATGTGAATCAAGGAGATTGATATCTGGTTCCTTTTAAGATTTTTAACGGCCCTGAATTAGGTCGCATCCTTTTTCAAAAACAGACATTTTATGAAACACCAAGCGCGGAGAATCATGGGGAACAAAGCATTAAAACCTCATCCCATACTATAATGTGACACTGTTGCAAAACTTTGTCCATTGCCGACGTTTTTGAAATGAAAGCCCAGAAGAAGCCAAAACCCTATTTTCTTTTTAAAACGTATAGACTATAGTTGTTTAATATAATGATAGCAAAAATGTTTTCCCCGTACCACCGGGTAGGTACATCTAAAAGTACAAACCACCACTCTGATTGATCACATTTCGATAATGGTGTAATAGGGGCCGGCCGTCCATAAATTACGTCACGCTGAATTTAGCTGTTTTGATCCCCTCCCCCCGGGTGTCATGCTTTACGTCACAAAAGAAAGCCCCCCCCCCCCCCCCCATTAACAAAAAAAATTAATTGAGAGAACACAAATTTCCAATCATAAAAAATATATTTTTATATAGTTTTTGTTGGCAAGACTTAAAAGTACACACATTTACAAAAAAAAACTTGTATGTCTTATATTTTTTGTTTTAATTTATTTTATTTTTTCAATAAAAAGATAAAATAAAGTGGCACTCTATTGGATTAATTCTTAAATTGGCAATAAACTTAGGTTTTTTAGTCTTACTTTGGCGAACGTCACGTTGACCCCCCCCCCTCCCCCTTGTCACATCTTGTGGCGCTCAGCACTTCCCCACCCCATAAGTGCGAACGTATTTTATGGACGGCCCCATACATCTTATTGTACCAATGCCTTATTTACAGTCCGGGGCGAAAGTACCAATCAATTTGAACACATTCAGTTCCCCATTAGATTGGCATGGTACACCATGTTTTTCACATGGAAATCTATTTGTTTCAAGCTTTTAAGTGGGCAAACCTCCAGCCATATCACGTGTTGGTAGATCATCCGACCTTATACGACCTAAATAATGTTTATCAAAAACGCAGCACAATTAGAATTGGTTGTTCCAAATCGTGGAGCGCAAGATACTTTTGATCAGGAAATACTACGCGACATACAATTGCATTAATTGGTGGTACGATGAAAAAAAAATGTTTGATTATTTTCAAATTTCTATTCCACTTTCCACAACAACGATCCTTTCCTCAAACCGCTCATAACACTGTGCGTGAAAATTGCCTTTAAGAGCGAACATCATGCGATCAACTGAAAAACCATCTGTATCCCTCCAAACTTCAACACCACGCAAAACAAAGGTTCCAATAATTCTTTGGTGGTACTTATGTATATATCTCATATCTTTGTCCAAAACAAATCTAAATCCAATGTAAGAACAACCGTACCGCTCTATTCTCTCTAAAAAATTGTATATGTTCGGAAACCAAGTACCTATATCTAAAAAAGTTCTAGACGTTATCTAAATAAATACTATGCTTTTATAATCTAAGAATTATATATTATTTCATTTCAGCAAATTAATGAAATTGATGGAATTAATCCCAAGATTGGTCCTTCGAGCCTGATACTTAAAATCCAAAATCCGATATTTAAACTCACATTAATAAAATTAAATTTTCAGTTGGAAGAAGGGAATAAAATCGAGCTTTTTCTTACTATATTTCTAGCTACCAGAAAGCGAAATTATATCATCCGACTCAAAACGTCAAGGGCAATATTTTATTCATATGTCAAAAGTCTGAAAATCGTCAACTAAAAAAGTTATACAGTTTTTTGCCTTTTACAAAAAATAAGGTCAGATCGTTTTGTTCCCTTCTTACAACTGGTTCAATTGAAAAAATGAACGTTGTTTTGCCAAGTCACAAACAATAAATTTAAAAAAATCACCATAACTTCAATTGGTATAAATTTTGAATTTGGCGCCTTATTGGCCATCTTTTTTATAATTGAAAAGAAAAAGAAAATGAAAGAAAAAACTAAAATAAAAAAATCATTCCATTCGAAGTACAATCCGCACGGTGTTCTCTTTTTTTTCGCTCCTTTTTCGCTTTTTTCGATTTTTTGATTAATTTCTCGACGTTTTTAAACGTAACTTATAAATTAAAGTTTAGCTCGAAGCAAGAGCAATTTTATGTAAAAGATCATAAATTTTCAAACGTGAAGATCGTTTTCATCAAATATCTGGCCTTTCGCATGATTTCTGTTGCACGATTTATAAATTTAAGAATATTTTTCCTGTCTTTCTACAAACAAATTAGACTTAAATATGCGTGTTCCTGGTCAACAAACTGCTACTCACGAATGCAGCGAATTGTATGTGACTACTAGCTGACCCCGCGATTTTCGTCTCGCCGACTTTCAGAACAACTCCAATAACAATTTTCCCTTTAAAAACCAATGATATTTCCGAGTTTTTCATCAAGAACTTTCATTTTTCCATTTGAAAACCCATTTTGAAACAAAAAGTTCCAAGCAAAATAAATCTTATACATACATGCTCCTGGTTAGTACACCTTACATGCAAATAATTTTAAAAAAGATTTCCCTAAGAACCATCTTCAGACTAACACCAACAAAATAAAAAAAAAGCCAAATCCGTCCAGCCGTTTGTGAGTTATGCGGTTACACACGAACAGGATTTCATTTTTATATATACAATGTAAAAAAAATCAGGGACATTAAAACACTTATGAAATTTTTTGGTATGCAACATTATTAAGATATTGAATATAAACGTGTTGACGAAATTTCCAAAAAATTGGTTGAGCCGTTTTTGAGAAATCTAGAAAAGAGTGTTATATGCCCAAAAGGTACTACAAAAATGGATCTCTTTTCCGTTTTTTGTTATGGAAGAATATATTTTGAATAATATCTTGGAATGTAATATCACTAAGGATAATGTTAAGCATAATTGTGCAAAATTTTAACAAAATCGGTAAAGCCGAAATGGAGATATACGGGAATAATCAAAAAATCAGCCGCAAAGTCCCTAGTATTAGAATTTCACTTGGATACAGGGCCAGTAAGGGGTATAGATAAAAATCTGAAAAAATTGAGGATTTTTTTTTTATTTTTTTTGGAGACGATTGAGCAGATGTCTCCATTAATTTTTGAAAAAAAAAGCTAATAAGAACCACCCTAATATACATATAGATTTTGTTCCTAATGTGAAAAAGTTGACTTTTTTCATGTTTCGATTTGAAAATATTAAAAACTTGTCAAAATTTTCAAATTGATCAGCTTAATCCTTATTTTGATGTAGTGAGAAATATAATATTTTTTAACATTGGCACCATTTGTGATTTAAAAAGCATAAGTTTAGTTTTTCCTAAACCTTTTCCCCGTATTCCTCTTAAGTTTGGAAAAACAATTAAGAAAATCGGTCAAGCGGTTTGGCCGGTTAGCGAACGAACACAAAAAAAAGCTGTTCTTTTATATATATAGAAGAAGTGTGTGGGTGTCAGTACACAACACACAATTCTCAAGAGTCATCCTTTGGCGACCGTCATTAATATTTTGTGCTATTTTCCGGTAGATTCCATTTATATTACCGCCTTTTTGTTTGGTTTGTATGTATGTGATCATGAGAGATAATAAATATTTCAAGAAAATTAATTATTTATGGATGTTGACAGACCAAACGAAACAACAATGCTTCGCAGGTATTTGGAAGACGTTGTTTATTGTTTTGTATGATAAATTATATAATATCGATTTTATGGGAATTTATTTGTGTGCCTTAAAAGAGTATATATGGCTAAGGCCGATTTTTGGAGAGTGATATACTTATACTTACGTAAATAGGAAGAAAGAGCTTATGCTTGATGGACGTCTGAAGTATTAATTTTTGTTCGAGGAATTAGAATAGTGCCAGGGAATTTGATTTTGGGTTTGGGTAAGTAATTGGCGTTTTTAATGGAAGTTCAGCTTATGACTTCTTATGATGAAAATAAATTTCGGACGGCCGGAAGTTCGGTGACAACGAAAACTTTGTTGGTTGAACTTTTACTGCGCCATCCGAATAACTAATGCCACTGAGAGTTTTGAATGAATTATTATTGGCTTATGGCCAGCTTCTCAAGAAGTAGGAAATGATTTTTTTTGTTTTTCTTAAAGGACAGAGAAAGGAATGAAGGATTGTTTAATGAATAAAAAAAAACTTTTGTTCTTATTACTAAATGGATTTTGAAGTTAAAAATAATGACAACAAATAAAACTGTCAAGAATCTTAAGTAAAAAATATGTATAAATTAGCATTAGGTATGTATATGGCAGAAGGACACTTGCTTGGTTGAGTTCTTGCAAGAATGCGGCTCCCCCTTTCGGGGAAGTTTTCAATTTCAAGTGAAAATATTTATCAGTATTTAAAAGTGGCGCTTACATTTTTCCTTGGAAAACAGGAAACGGAAGCTGTCCATTTTAACGCTGTGTCAATTTAACAACTTTAAAAATCAATTCCTGTATACAACTTTATAAAACGAACGTATAGTCATTCCCCGAAAAAGGATTTTCATTCGACTTTTCCACGACCAATAGATACTTATAATATTCCTCAGATAATATTTGTTTAAGACTTAAATCCCAATAATGGCTTAAGAATTACGTAAATCGAAAAAAGCACAACACAAATAAAATAAGCAGAATGGAGTAGAATGTGAGTGAAATGCGCTAAAAGTTCCACAATGTTGATTCTGAATGAAAACTTTTCTTCGGAAAAATTTCACGCTCGCTGTTCAAAGTCGTTGTAAAATAATTGTTGGTCAAAATTGTATTTCAAGCTGGTGCTGCCTGATTAATAAATCCTAACTTTTATGTTTTTGATTTTTACCAAAGAAATCTCTGAACAATACGATTTCCTTTTTTTTATTCATGTGTCAATTTATAAAATTTCACGAATAGAATTTTGAATTTGAAGAAATTATATATGTAGAATACCAAGAAATTTCTTCAATTTTCATGTTTGATATACATAATGTCAAGTCTAGCGTTTTCATTGGTCAATTACGAAGGTTGTTTTGAACATTCAACCAATTACCTTGAGCCATCAAAGGTACTTTTGCAGTACAAAAGTAAAAGAACCATTAATATTTTGAAAAATGATTCGCAACCTGTGGAAAATTATTAACACCCATAAAGCAAAAACAAAATATAAATTACTTCTACCCAGAAGTCAAACTTATGAGTAAATTATTTTCATTTTATGTTGTCTTTCGTGCTATAAACGACAAATTTAGGCCGAGACAATGTTGTTTTCTTTTTGTTTGCATGTTCTTTGTAAATTGAATCACAAGTACAAGGATGATAATAAAAATAAACATTCTTTGTGCGTGTTTCTGATGAGAATTTCCTTTTCATAAATTGTTTGAGAGTGTAACTACACCTTTATGGTCTGATATAATAAATTCGAAATAATAATAATTCGCATGTTCTCAGCAAGACTCTGTAATGACGAATTTACGACTTGACTTATGGTTATCGTGTTTATTGAGAAAGTCACTACGCTTTATATTTTTGCTCAAGGCTTAAAGAAATACAATGTTCATGTTGGGAGTGCCGAAATGATATATTTTCAGAAATTTGTCGACTTGACTAACATATTGTAAATTTTTAACCGTTGAAAGAGGAGGAAACGCAATTAACAATTGAAAAATTATTTTTAATCATCTGTTTGGTAATGAGAATTAAGGTGATCGAAATCCGTCACCTTGTTCGATTTTTCTAACAGAAAAACAGAAATTTTATGAGACACCAAACGCTGAGAATCATGGAAAACGAATCAAGATAATACTTCTATAAGCAATGGCTTATTGGGATATCAGCCAGTTCCAGATTGTTCACGCTACAGGGGGACACTCGATTATCCTTTATCCTAAAAAATTAAGTACAATTGCATTTAGGAAAGCATCATATCAAAGAAGAAATGTTTTTCTGCTTACTTTACACGTAAAAAAATTACAAAATATTGAAAATAACAGCAATAAAAAAAAAAAACATAACCTACATTTTCTTTGTCAAAAAACATTCACTTCAATGTCAGTTTATAGTATTTATTTCTCTACTGAAAATGAAAAAAAAATTCCAAAACCACAACAAAAGAAATAATTGAATTTGAAAGTGAAGCGAAAACTTTCAAAAAGTTAGACCGCAGATATTTTCGGTGACCCTATCGGTGACCACTTTCAACAAAAATATTGTTTCAAATTATCAAAAAACAAAAATTACTTTAAATTGGTTCTGTTTTCACATTTTGCTTTTGTTTTGTCCTTGGGTAGTAAATTTGAAACAAATGTTACCTTGGGTCTAATTTTTGTGTGGACATGTTATTATTCTCTCGTCTGGTCTGGCTAGAACCCCCATTGGGTGGTTAAACTTTAATCAAGTTTTGTTTTGTGAAAAAGATGAGAATGCGTTCAAAGTGAATTATTGAAATGAGTTGAACGTGCGTCGACATCGTCAGCTTGTGGGTCGTTCGATCTGAGAATCAACAATTGAATTACCATAGACCTTACCTTCTAAAGGAGAAAAAAGAAAGAAATAGCACGTTCTGATATTATGGAGTTTATTTCAGAGTAAATTTCAGAATTAATGAATATAAAGACTGTTTCTCAAGGCAAGGCCTTGAATAAGTGTATTCAATAAATTGGACTGCAATAGTGATTTCTGTAATCTTATTGTTCTTCAAATCTTCGCAAAAGCCAATCCGATATCCGACCTGAGCTCGATAATGATTTAATTCAATATCGATTAAGGCGATTTATTGGAAAGCCACTCATTCAACGTTCTATAATTTATGCACTTCATTGTGAAGCAATCTCATTGTTAAAGGTTCGTTGTGCTGAAAGATGCGGTTATGTTCCTCAACTTCGAGCAACCATCGAAGTTCTGAATGCTTCGACTCAAAATAATATAGTAGGGCTTTTTGTTGGTTCACTTGATAACAATTGCAATAATTCATAAGGAACATCTGTCGTGTCGGTCCTTCACTTGAGTTGAAAATTCTGAGTCAAGGTAACTTTTATTGCTCGGTCTTCATTATGAAATGACAAAGCATGTAGTTTGAATTATCTTAGAAGAGCTCTTCTAATTGATGATCAAATATATGAAGGCACTGGTAGTAGTTATGGCGAACTCGCCGACTTGAAATTTAAATTAGTCTTGAAATTACTTCGTTTAATGTCCTTTTTTGGATAGTTGAATTACTCAAGTACTTGCCAGCTTGCCAGTTGTGCCACAGCACAGACTTTAAAAGACCAACACAACTAAACAAAGCATCGACCTCAACCCATCACTGTGGTTTAAATCGCTCTGTGTGATGAAATGCTAAACGCCTTTTCCTGCAAGTGCTTTAAGGATTGAGAAAAAGACTGACTAAATTGATGTCACATTGATGCTGTGGGATTGTGCTTTTTGTTACAAAACTAAATTTTAATTTGAAAATTTTTATTTAAGAGCTTAGCAAAAGCTTTTTGTGAGGTTTCTCATAAAGATAAGAATTTTTAAAATCGCTTCTTAATTTTTTTTTTATTCTGCTTTCACGTTTTTTGAATTGGGTTTCGTTACAATAATACAAAGCTCGAAAACAGCAATGCTTTAAGTACCCTACCCACACAGTTTAAAAAAGTAAAATTGATTTGGTGAGCTCAACTCCAACGAAATGTTCCTCGAAGCTTATAAATATCATTTCATCATTTAATTTTGGTTTAATATATAACTTCATTACCTTTACACAATACATTTACAGAATTAATGTAAATGAATTTTCTTCTTGGACGCTGAGTCCATAAAAATACAATTTCAATATAAAATCTTTTTTATTGCATTGCAAGGTTTCATTTGCAGTTCCCTCTTTTACAACTGATTGTATTGTATTTTATTCAGTTTCGCTTATATATTACATCGTGGATAAAGACAGTGGGTGAACACCAAATGAAACAGACCTGAAGTGCTATTTTTCCAGCAAAGTTAAAACCTCCTTACCCAAACATTTTCTCCTGGAATGATACATTACTCAAAAAGCCAAAAATTTCTTTTTGTTCGCTGAAAATGAAATCCTTTGTTTATCATGTTAATGAAAAATTTTCGGCAAAACACGTGTTCACTGATTTTATGTTTTTATTTTTTTTTGCGAGAAACAAATGTACCATAAAAACAATTTAAGCAATTTAGATACAAGCATCTTGGTAATATAGATGAGGCTTATCAAATATCAATGAATTTGAACTGAACCCTCAAGTAACCAAGCCCTCCAGGTGAAAGTGAAATTTTTATATTTCGAGTTGGAGTGGTTTTTGTTCTGGATTTTCCTTTTTGTCAGTGTGCACACTGTATCTGTTGTATTAAGACTTTAATAATAATAATTGGATGGGTAGAAGGAAAGCAAACAATCACTCAAGTAGGCGGAAGTCAATAATTTATAAGGATACACGTTTCTGCGAGTTTCACGTTTCATTTGTGTGCAAAAAAAAAAAAAAACAAGAAGGAAAAACTCGCAGTGGTCGTAATTTTGGAATAATTCGGGAATGTAATTTAAAAGTATAAAATTGAATTGAATTTCGAGAACATTGGTTATTGTTTAAAACTCAACATTTTATCGAAATTAGTTTATTTAAGATTCAGGCGAACAAAATAACGAACTTGTTAGTTTGCTTTTGCTTTCCAATAAGATTGTGGCTTATGGTTTACATATTTTATTTACATAATATGTATCTATTAATTAACTACTAAGATGTGATATACTTGTAATATTAGAAGTGCATCTCTTTTGTACAAAAAAAAAAATACAAAAATGAATGTAAATTTAAAATTTAGTACCTAGTTTAAGCTAAAGGTTATCTAAAAAATTAAGCTAAAATATAAATTAAAAAAACACTATTACTTTTTATTCTTAGAATTATTTGAACGAAGAATTATTTTGCTTCGTTCTACATGGATGTGGTGTCTCGTATAATATTTTTGTTGTTGAAAAGGGTGCGGCCCAATTGATGACTGTTAGAAAAATCGAAAAAGGTGACGGATATAAATCTACTTAATTCTCATAACTTTAAGTGAAGAGAAGGAATAGTTTCTCACGATAAAAGGTTTTTTTCCAGGCAAGTGTACCTACTGCGTGAATGTACTTTCCGAGATTTCGCTTTCCGGGATTTTGTTTTCCTGTTTTTCGAACCCAACCCTTATTTTTGCAATTATTTAACACTGATCTGATAAGCTTAAAATAAAAACAATACATTGACGTTTTTGAAAATTTCTTTGTTTATTTATGCAAAACCAAAGCGCTGCAGTCGGATTTTTAAAGTTTTTTTTCTTCAATAGACATGTCTAAGCAAGTGTGCCAAGTCTCAAAATTGTTGGATACTGAAATTTCGATCATTTATGTATTAACAACAAATTTCATGGGCATTGGGCACATATTTATTTTATTACAAATATTTCTTATTGGTTGTGGAGTTGAGTAAAAAAATACTTTAAATATCTTATTTTAACGTTATTGCCTTTAATATGTTTTTATCTTCGTGATATCTGTTGAACGTAGATATATCGAATAAGAAATTTTATTTCTTCCGAAAAGTACCTGGAGAAATTGAAATTTCTCAGAAATAGCACCATTGGTTTCATTTTTCCGATTAATTAATATTTAAGGTAGGTAAGGTACTTTTCGGAAGAAATAAAAATTATATTTTTTTTTAATTTTGAATGAAATATTCGAGAAATAAATATAAGAGAAAGAACGTTTAAAAAGTTGTTCGTTCGTGCTTTTTTTTCAGTATATTCAGCAAATGTTTATTTTCATTTGGATGGTGGCATTTCCAAATAAGGTAGAATACAGCAAAAAACAGGCTTGTTTGATGTTAACATTAAATTATACCAACATGAAAGAAAGAAATTTGAATAAACTCATTAAATTCCAGCGGACAGTAGGTACATATGCGTGCATCACAGGAGCACTTCGCTCAACACCAACAGCAGCCTTGGAGATGCTTTTAATTATACCAACATGAAAGAAAGAAATTTGAATAAACTCATTAAATTCCAGCGGACAGTAGGTACATATGCGTGCATCACAGGAGCACTTCGCTCAACACCAACAGCAGCCTTGGAGATGCTTTTAAACCTAACACCTCTTGACATCTTCTCCAAAATGGTGGCAGCCAACTCATGAGTGAGGTTTAGAGCCACCTCTCAATGGATAAGTAACAACACTGATCATACTAATATTTTAGACAATTTCAGATTTATCCCAGATCTCTTAGACTATACCACCCCAAAAATGGTATTCGATAATAACTTCCATTCTTCAATCCCTTCAATATCTTCTTGGGAAGAAGAAAGACCTCTGGAAGAAAATACGATACAAAATACGCTTCAAAGACCGATTACGGCGTTGGAAGTGGTAACTATACTCCAAAAAAACTGAATCTCAGTCTAGCATATAGACTTCCCAATCAGTGTTGTGTTCCAGGCAGAAGTAATGGCGATTAAAGAGTCACTATCCTGGCTCAAAGAAAACTTTATATCTTGCAAGGATATACGTATCTTCTCGGACAGCCAAGCCGCTTTCAAATCTCTCGCGTCTCTCGACTGTCGATCATCTCTGAATGAGATGATGGAACAGTTTAACATTCAACTCATTTAGGTGCCGGGCCACAGAACGCCAAAAACAGAACACTTCTGCTTACTGTTAGACAAAGACATAACATAGGAACACCACTTGCTACATGTAAATATCTTCTCAAACAATATGCTCTAGAATTAACAAATGCAAGATGGTCACAGGGTACCACCTGCCCAGCAACCAAACAAATATGGCCAAGCATAGACCTGAAACGGTCAAAAGGCTTGATTTCTCTGAGCAGACAAAATCTAAGCTCCACAATTGGAGACATAACAGGACACCACCTCATGCTTTGAGGCTAGGGGTCTACGCAAACGACTTCTGTAGAAGCTGCATGGACGAGGAGGAAGTGGAAACAGTCCAATACATCACTGAAAAAACAAACGTTCGTTAATATAAAAAACGGCGTTAATTGACTTGTTATTTATTGTCACAATAAAGTTTTTCTTGTCACAATAAACGGTTTATTAAAAATTATGTCAGCGTTTGATAATCGTTTGTAAATACTATTAATGACCATTTATTAAAAGAAAAATAAAGCACTTAATCACCGTTTTTTTAAATAAGTAACTTTATTAATTGCCACAAATATCTTAGTTATTAAAAATAATTAATCGTTTATTGCGATAATAAACAAGATTTTTAAGATGGTCTCTAAAAGATTTTATCCCAACCTTCATCCAATACCACAACCAAATCTAAAATTTACAAGTTTACAAGATTATTTTTAATAACTTTATTCACTGGAATAATAAACGTTGGTAATTAAAATAATAAACCGCTTACGGTAAACGGTTTATTATATTAATTACCAACGTTTATTATAAATAATAAACAGTTTATTATATTAATTACCAACGTTTATTATAAATAATAAACGTTTGTAAATAAAATAATAAACCGTTTACTGTGGTTTACACACAGTAAACGGTTTATTATTTTAATTACCAACGTTTATTATTTCATCAAAAAAAATCAACTACTTGTAAATTTTAGATTTGGTTGTGGTATTGGATGAAGGTTGGGATAAAATCTTTTAGAGACCATCTTAAAAATCTTGTTTATTTATCTATATATCATTTTCTTGTGATTCTTAGAGTTCACAGATTTTTGTTCGTAACTGTGCTTGTATAAATACGAATGGATTTGCTTGCTTAAATAACAACTCAAGGTGCTAGTAGTTCAAGGGATTTAAGTAATCAAGCAAAAGTTAAGGCGCCCGGCGGCGCAGTATTGGAGAGAAAGAGACTGTATATATCGAGAAAATACACACAATGACACTTGCAGAAGAAACCAAAACAAACATCAATAAATAAGAATAAGAACCAGAGAAGTAAATAGATACAGAATTCTCTGATTATTTTCTTTTTTTTTGAGAATCAAGAAATTCTGTTTATTGGTGCTATAAACGGATTAATTAATATAATAAACGAAAATAATAAACGGTTTTTTGTATTAAAAAACGGATTTATTAAAATCAATTAACTCTGTTTATTGTTGTTATAAACGAAAATTATTAAGGGTTAGTAAAGTTTCCAACCATGGTTTCTGCAGAAATTAAAAAATATAAACGGCCATTTATTGTCACAATAAACCTGTTTATTGGACAAATTCCATCACTAAATTAATTGTCCCAATAAACTTTTTGTTTGTATTTACGTACCTTTTTGGTTCAGTGATTCTGTGTACATGTCCGGCATTCTCCAATAGAAGGAATAAATATCTCGATAATACCAGTGAACTGGCAACGATCGACACAAGATGTCTTTCTAACTTCATTAAAAGTACAAAATGGTTTGTTTACATTAATTACTCTCCCATTAGGCGACGCAACGAGCGATGCATTCTGTTCAGTTCTAATATGAAGAAATATTAAATTTAAAAATTAGAATTGGCATTTATAAAGCGTCCACTCTCCAATTCTTCTAGAGCACGTGAGTTTTTTACAAGAAAAAGAAAGTCAATTTAAAATTCTCAAAGCCTATCAGGCAAATAAAAGAATTCTCAATGAGTTTCTACTTATTCTCAATATCCTTCAAGCCCCTGAATTCGGATTAAAATTTATTTCTTTTTCTTAGACGAAGCAATAGGTAAGATTAGCATACAAAATGTTCTTTTAACTTCTGTATGCTTAGACAGCTGGGCAAGTGACCTTTAAATTGAACTCCTGCGGCAACAAGTTAGCCGCATAATAAGTAGAACAATTAACTGGTCTACGCAAAAACCTAATTTGCACTTTAGAGTTCAGATTATTATAAAATCTTAACCAACTATATTAAGAAAAAATAAAAGGATTATGTAAGAGGCCACCAGTAGTGAACTCTCCCTATTTTTTAGTGTGCGATAGGGAGACTGTCAGAATTACTGACATTGACAGCTTTTTTTGTTTGTCTGCCTTGATAAGCCAAATTGTGTATTTATCAGCCTTCGCATGGGGATGTTGGTTTATTGTCTATATTTCTGTTTCTGTCCCTTGATAGGAATTAACAGATTGGACATTAATTTCTGTGACTGTAAGTATATCTTAAGAACTCAGACATAAGCAATAAAAGAATTTCTCGAGAGACAAAGCTAAATCTGCAGAAAAGAGTGATATGCTGTCGTGGTTGCCAAAGGAGTTTTTTGTTTTTGTTTGATTGAGTGGATGAAATATTTAGAGTAACATTATATCAATAAAGAAAAATAAATATTAATCATTAAAGCACCATATGGGTTCCCACTTCCATATAATATTAAGATCGGGTTAAACCCTTTTTATGTTTTTCTAATTCAGTTCAATATTTGGCTTGAATTGATTTTTGCAGGACATATTCACTACCAAGCCAACATTTCGTTTAATCCAAATTGCTGAAAAACTGTGTTGAAAACTCAATGGACATGTTTAAGAACATTTCCACATGCATTTCAACTGCTACTATACTATAACAATGTTACTATAAAAATATTAGAGAAGGTACCTTTGGTTATACTTAACCAAAGTGGTAACTTCTACAATCTTCACTAAGCCCCCAATCAAGAATCTCTTCGAAAAGCTTACCACAAAAATAAATACATAAGTACAAAATTTGTATCCCCAAATGACTGCAGGATGATTAAATTCAAGAATATACGAGTGTCGTTCACGTAAAGTGTTGATTAAGGTTTCATTCATAGACTCTCATGATAAATAAATTAACCTGGTATAAATAGATACGCAACAAAGTGAGCAAAATACGTTTCACAAAATTATGTTGTCCCATCCAAGTCTACATCGCAGTAAAACCCCAAGAGTCGAGGCAAACATAAACTGGCCCGGAGGACTTTGACCGTTTTAATTTTATTTTTTCTATTTAAACAATGTCGAAAACAGCAAATTTTTCAAATAAAAAGTGACAAGAGTAGCTACCAGCAGAAAAGGTCACAATCATACTCATCAAAACTTTATTTCTTTAAACAAAGACCTTGTGAAAAAAAACAGAGAAAAACAAACAAAGTAATTTGAAGGACAATACAGATAACTTTTTTCCTATTGACGTCGCTACTGATGGCATTTTTTTTCCGTGGGATAATGGCAGTGATATTAAAAGTGATAAAGGTGGGCTCCTTTCGAGATTATACTTAAATGTGGATACTTTTTCAGCCTGCCTCGCTTTCTGGACGGGCGAAAAAAAAATTTCAAATGGGAGATTTGTAAGTTAAACCAAAATTGACCGGTGGCGATTTTCCTTAACAAAAATATTCCTTGGGCAATAACATTATATGAAAGTGTTTGACATCAAGTCTTGGATTCTTATCTAGCTTCAGATTCACATGATAATTGAGAATTTCATGTTTATGGTTTTGGCATAAAACAGAAAAAATGAGAATTTGTTTTATTGAAAAAATCAAACAATTTGTTTGCTAGCATTTGGCACTTGTTGAATTTGTCACAACATCAGATTTGTATGTGCTATTATTTTGTAATCATTGTTTTTTTTTTCAGCATACGTTTTCATTTATTACGAATGATCCATCAAAAAGTTCAAAACTTGATTTTTCGCTCCTCAAAAGTTCTTAAACGTGATTCTCAAACAAAATATTTAATGACTTTTGTTATTGAAAGAGAAAAAACAACAAAACAAAATGTAACGAGTTTTTTTTCTCTTGTGACAAACTCGAAACGAAACAAAGGCTAACAACAAAAATCCTTCATCAGAATTTCAGATTCTCATGGATAAGGGCATAAAACAAGAACCAAATCCCAACTCTAGTTAAATGAAGGTTGACAGAATGTCAGGATTATCACGAAAACAGATAAAAAAGAATACCTTATGAAGAACTTTCCTATACCTTCACATATAGCACGAAGATTTGTGTCTGTTTCGTTAACTTTTAGCCTGCGAGACTCTTAATCAAATTATGCAACCACAAGAGACCTAGATTCGGAGAGTTGTTTTGTTGTGGCTTTTTTTTATGTGGGCCAGATGTGTGGAATCTTTTTGGTTAAAAGAATTGAGGATTTTGTATTCTTCAAAATTTGTCATTGTTAAAATTCAGCTGAAGAAACTTCGAAAAGTCAAATTAGTTCAAATTACCTTTCTTCGACATAATCTTGATTTGGATTGATTTCCCCAGAAATTAAAACAGCCTAAATATTTGCTATTATTTTCGTTTACATTTAATTGGATTGTATATTGCATAAGTTAAATGTTGATTCATTTTCTGGTTTTCTCTGAAGAGATATAATATCCTTCTTCTTTGATTAATTAATACAAAATGTTAAATGTGTATAGCGATAGAACAACGATTTTTTCATTTTTTCACTTGAAAAGGCACAAAAGCAGAATGGTTTCTGAAAACATGAAACTGAATTATGTAGAATACATATTTCTATACGCACAAGGAAGAATCGAAATGTTTTCAAGAATTTCTCACACCATCCTGAATGAAGTAGATAAGCAATTCATTGACTTATTGAATTTGTTCTAAATAAATTTTTGAATTAAAGTAACATATTTCTGAATGAATGGAAACGTAAAACAACGACGATGAAAATCAATATCCAATGCAAGACCGTCAAAATGTATCCCAATAAAGTCATCCCTTGGTGGCACTCAATTGAATGAGAATCAAGGAGAATGAAGAGACATAAGGTCTGTTTAATGAACCTGTTCCGCACAGAAAAGAACAGAAAAGATCCAAAAAGTGCACGTTTGTGTGTTCCATGAGGAAAAACCTTGCCCCAAACTGTTCTACATTCTGTCACTTTCTGTTCCATGAAGTTGTTCAGCTCAGTTTAGTACAATTTTTTCTGCCCCTACTTTTTTCCTGGTGTAGCTTAGTGCCAAATATCAAATGTCAAAATTTCAATTGAAAATTTTTGTTTATGAATTTAAAAAATATTGTTTGAAAATGGAAAATACCAAATCCATATTAAATCTGTATCTGGCGCTTGAAGCTTCCATATTCATACCTACCCTCAAGTAAAAATTCTTCACAAAAATCTGATGATGTATCCATGGTCTTTAAAGCAAATAAAATTTTAATTCAATTTGAATTGATTTGCACAATTTTTTATTTAACAGCTGATTGGAAACTGTCAAAAGAAACTGACAGAAACTGATCTTTTCTGTTCTAACTTGTTCTGACAGTTGTCAATGACTTGTGCTGTTCTGTGCTGTTCTGATCCAGTTTTTCTTCATTATACAGACCTATAGAAAAATTTAAATTGAACAGAAGTGATTGCTTTTTTTATTTTTTACTTACACCTGCTGTGTTACAGTGCTAATAGAATTAATAGAAAGATTGTTTGTTAACTAAAATTTAGTTCAATTCAAAACTAAGTCTGAAAAAACAACGGGATCATGACGTTATCTCGAAAACAAAAATCTCGAACGTACAAAAATCTCGAACGTACAAAAATCTCGAACGTACAAGAAGGACGAAAGACAATATCTCGAAAAAATCTCGAAAAAAAATGGTAATTCGAGATTTTTCGAGATTTTTTTAAATTCTATTTCTGAATGAACATATGTTTTTGTAATTTAATTCATAATTTTATTTATTTTAACTTTTAACAAAACAACAGAATTCAACAAAATTGTACAATATACAACAATATTTTACAAAATTCAACAAAATATTAAATTTACAAAAAAGAGTTTTGAGCTAAGCTTCAAGTAACCGATATGGCTTCTTTCTTCTTTTTCTTCCATTATTTTCAATATTTTTTTTTTCTTTAAGGACATTTTCCCGCCTGACTTTAAATTCTTCCCCCATCTCAAGTCTATCTACTTTACATTTTGCCCGAAGATATCAATCAGCTTGCTTAGGTCAGCGTGCGGCTTACCAACTTAAACCTTAAGTCTTCTATGCTAATACTTAACTTTGTTTTGAGTTCTTGCTAAGATCTCTCTTGTTTGAACTGCACAACACCAAAGACCGAAAATACATAGGTTTTTGTGTTTTTGTACCTGTCTAGTTTCTGTCAAAACCCACTTCCCAATTTGCTTTCTACTTTCGGAAAATTGATTATTCAATGCATAGAAATAGTCACGAATTTCACTGAAGTAACAAAGCTAAGCATTTGAGCTTAACAAAATTTTCTTTTTCTATTTTTTTAATGATAAATTTATCCCAAATGAACAATTTAAAAAAAAAACAACATTTATTTTTATCTTAAAAACCTAACTAATCTCGAAAAAATAAATAATTTTTCAGATAATGGTTCAATTCGCGCGCGCGAATGGAACCATTATCTGAAAAATTATTTATTTTTTCGAGATATTGGGTATTCGGGATTTTTTTTTTTTCGAGATTTTTGTATTTCGAGATTTTATATTCGAGATTTTTGTTTTCGAGATTATTTTCGTTCGAGATTTTTGTTTTCGAGATTTTTACATTCGAGATTTTTGTTTTCGAGATATTTGCATTCGGCGTTTCGTGGTAGACCCAAAAACAACATCTGCCCAGCAATTGATACTACCTTTGCCAATCACCTTCAGGACATATTTTATTTGTATGTCAATTAAATGCGAACGGCATTGACACAAAAATGAATGATTAACCGAATTCAAAGCACAAAAAAAAAGATTAATTAGCATTAACGACAAAATCTTGTTAAGAAACTCATTAAGAAATGATTGAGTTGTGTTTTTTTCTTGTTTGCAAAGTATCCCAAAAACAAACTTGACAACCCAGTTTCCACTTTATTCGTGCTATCCTTCCTAATGGCTGTTTTTCCATTAGCCACGTGTTAACTCTCCTTAACTTTTTTTCCTTTTCCGTAAAAGAGCAGTTGTTGTTTAAGGGATCATCGCTTCCCTACTCAAGATTTGGCTTAATTTTTTTCGGCAGGTGAGCATTTATTGTAGGGACATAAATTCTGGTTTCTGGACAAAACGAAAAGGTCAATAATATAATTTTGTGTTGTTTACGAGCAATTCAACAACGGTAATAAAATTCAGATCCATCTGGTATTAGGGATTTTTCCTTTGTTGTGAATGGAAAGGCAGTAGGATTCAGAACAATGCTCACATAAACATGTTTTCGAATGTTCCCATAAAAAAACACGATTTCTGGGAAGGTTAAATCTGAATGCAGACTCATTTGAGATTAGCAATAAACTCTGTTGGCTTCGTAATTGACAAACAGAAGGTGATAATGATGAAAGTTCTTGACGCTAGTGATTTCTTTTGATTTGAAACATGTGACATTCAACATCTTGTATTTACGTGACATGAAACTGGAAATAATATTGTCATATTTTTTTTTTTTTTGTGTTGCGAATCACTTCCTTTTGTTCTCTTTGCTGTTTTCAAGCATTAAAAACATTTTCGTTCTCCCACAATTTAAGATTGCGACATATTTAATAAGAAAAAAGCTAAAGTTTATTTTTGTCAACTTGAAAACGATAACAGAACTTTTAATATATTTTTATTTTCTTTCTTTCAGTTCAGACACCTACAAAAATAAAATTTATACATGAAATGGTAAGTACTATCATTTTTCAACTTCCATTACAAAGAAAGGAATACAAAAAAAAATTGCTCTTTTCTTTAAAAAATAATCTTTAGGTAAATGGCTCAATCTTGTTTGCCACAAAAATTCCGAAAAGTCAATAACAAAAACAAAAAATCCATCCATTGAACTACAACTTATTTCAATAAAAATAAACCGAAAGCCCCCTTGAATAATAACAATCTCTTTAAAAGAAAAACAAAACTTTTAAAAGTGCTTGAGTTCCATTTTTTATGCGACTTTCGAACTACTTTTATTTTCCCAATTTGCTCTAAATGATAATGGTTCCGTTCCGGATGTTTATATACATTAAGTATGAACAATCATCATTGGCGACGTCCTTGTTTGTCAATTAGATGAAAAAATGAATAATTTGATTTTTATTATTTTATTTTAGGCATAACTTTTAGTCATCCTTAGTTTTGATTGAAGCAAGCACAAAAAATCTTGAACGAAGTTTTTCCATAGATGGAAAAACTTGTGATGTAGAGAGTTGAGTTTTCAAAGTGTTGATGTAATTAAACTATTTGCTGTTTCTCAAAGTCTTTTGTGTGATCATAACAACTAATTATTTAGAAATAATTACAACGCCAGTTTAAAACTAAAGGTGTGAATTCTGTGAATTTTGTAGCTTACATTTTCTAAATGAAATTTAATATTCACCTTAGAGAGACAATAAAATCAAGTTTAATTATAAGTTACTATGGATTGGGAAGATGAACTTACCAATCCATGTGGAGCTGAAGACTTCAAGCAGAGCTCCCTGTAAGTTTGCGGTTTTAAGGTGTAAAACTTTTGGGGTTTGCCTCTAAATTCAGTCGGATTTACAAAACAGTTGTTTAATTTGTTAGTTTTTCACACTCACTGTTAGAGTTCATAACAAATGTTGCGCTGTTTCGGTCTTTGGTCTATCCCCGAAACGAAAAATGAATGACCTTTTACTTGTTCAATGTGAATATTAATGAAAGATTATGAGATATTATTCGGAAATAATTTAATTGAATGCATTGTTGTTCAAATTATGGGTTCACTATCGACAAATTTTTTAATAAATTGATAAATTATTAGTTACCATAGAATGAAAATATTTGTTTGTTTGAATGAAATCATAATCATCTTAACTCACAAGTCCAACATTTATAGTGCTCTCCTTTGAAAATGTTTTTATGTAGGTAATATTGCCAACTTCCATTAAAACTCGCATTTCGAGTTAACATAGGTTCTCATGGCTTAACTGATCTCGATACAAGAACAGCTTCTTGTAATAGGTATACTCTCTACAAAGATTTCAATAGACATTTCCCTTTGATACATTTTCACAGTAACTACAAAACCTTTTAACATTCAACATGTTCAGCAAACAAACAATTCGGAGATGAAAAGCAATTTAACGATTTCGAGGAAAAAGCTACTCTTCTATGATGAATGAAATAGAAGGGAACTGGATTGGGTTCGAGTTATAGTTTTTCGCCCACGAAGGTTGGCTTAATAATGACACGAAATCCCATCCATTGACGCATGATGAACCAGAGCATGGAGGAATTGTGTGCCATTGAATTTTGATAATATGAATCAATGATTTTCAAAGATTCTTCATTTAGTATTTTTCAAAAAGAATATTTGAACATTATTTGATTGCCGCTTATTCAAACAGTCACACGCATGATATGGTACGGATAAAGATTTTGTGGAATTTGAAATTCAAAACCGTTTTGTGAGGAAATTTGTAATTAAGAGTTTCCCTGACTGAAAGACCAAAAATAATCACAAGCAATATTTACTTTAACTTTCCTCTTCTTTTTGCATTCTGTTCTCTAGAGTTCAACCTTCAAACATGTTGATTTTTCAAAATATTTACTTTAATCAATACTTTGATTTTTGAAATGCTGGCGGCATATGAACCAAAATAAATCGATGATGTTTAATTTAAACCTTTTAAAATATTGCAGGCAGCAAAAATATCTTACAATGAGTGTAAAGTTATTGAGAAATTCTTCACGCTTTAATGAAACTACACAATACAAAGTTTTTGATAGAGATGGCGGCACAACGGCGCCGGATCCGTCAGTCGTCGTCATCGAGCCGTAATAATTGATGGATACCATAATTTATGCCAATCGTCATCATAAACAATCGAAAAAAGGAAACTAAGTTTTCACAACACCAAACAATTAACGTGTAATAGATGGTATACAATTTTTTGGGTAAACACAAATTTGAGAGTCTATTGTTGGGGAAATTATTTCCATTAATTACGGTTTTCATGGAACCCAATGATGTTATTTTGAATTAACCGACAAATTTGTAAGGAAAACAGTGGAAAATTTGATAGTGGAAACAATCATAAATCAAGATAAATTTTTGTGCTATTATCCAGCACTCTTGGGTGCAAAGATGTCCTCTTCAGCGATAAGGCATATTTCTCTATGAATAGAAATATGAATGTTTTTGTTTTTCATATTTGGGACTATGCAAATCCATAGCAAGTTAAAAGCATCCAATAAATCCCAAATCAAAATGAATGAGAATCATGGAGAACGATAAGAAATATTTAGAAAAAATAAAATAGAAAGGGAGTCACTAGATCGATTTTTTTTTTTATTTCATACATAACTGCTACGTTAAAATTATAATATAACTAGCAGTTGCCCGCGACTTCGTCCGCCTCTCCCTCGTCCACCGGTCAGAGTATCATCTCGACTTGTGCATCATGCGCGAGTGGGAATTTTGTTCGGAAGTTATTGTAAAATTGCATTGCAGTCAACTCTCCCTAGGTCGTAATTCTCTCGAACTTGAAAAATTTGAGCATTTTTTATGATTCCCTTCAGTTGTTCATACTTAAAGCATTCCCTTGGGTGAACTCTCCCTAATTCTAATATCTCTCTTACTTCTGCATCGTTTTTTTCGTTAAGTAAATTTTTTTTTCTTTAAACTGAGAATTTTTTTTAGTTAAGAAGTACATAAAATGATATGGTTTAAACACAATAATCTGCACTAATAGTGCAATCAATCACATTCACAAGTCAATTGAACTCTCAAAATTCTAATTTGAACAGTTATTAGGCCAGTTCCACCTAACAACATCTCACTGAGATCTCAACGTCACCTTGACTGAGGCAAAATCATTTGGTGCCTTGGTGGAACATAATTCTCAGTTATCATTGAGATTTAATGGTTACCTTACTAATTGTTGCTGCACATATGTTAGCCACGTCAAATAGCTGAGTGAGAAATCGAATCCAAAATAATTTCATCTGAGAGATCTCAGAAAAAAATCTCAGTTCTCACATTTCCACAGATTCTTCGCTGCTTTTGGTCGCAGCATAATTTTAAGTAGAATAAAGCCTAAAGCAGTTGCCCGTAGCTTAGTTGGTAAGTGCGTTGGCTGCTAAGTAGAACGTCGTTGGTTCGAGTCCTACTCAGGCCAAGTTTTTATTTCATCTTTCACGGGTACTGCCTCTTGCGAAGACCTGACAAATCTTCCCAGAGTATCAATCTGTAATGAAAAAATGCTTCTCAACTTTGCCGTTCGGAATCGGCGTTAAATTGTAGGTCCCCTCAATTCTTCACACGCACTCAGAGAATTGTTGATTAGAGTAAGCCACTTAGGCGTTGGCTCTTCAAGAGCTGCCGCGCCACTCTATTTATTTATTTTATTTTAAAGCCTTCATCGATTAATGGACTATCCAACACAAAAAGAATTTTACAATTCGAAATAGTAGTTCCTGAGATTACCGCGTTCAAACAAACAAACTCTTCAGCTTTATATTGTATTAAATTGTATTGTTTGCCGTTTTTTCCACATTTTATACAAATTCTTAGCTCCTATTGGTCGCAGCTAAATTTAATATAGCTTCAAGCCTTCCTTGATAAATGGCCCATTCAACATTAAAAAAATTGTTCAATTTCATAAAGCAGTTCTTGAGATAAGCGCGTTAAAACGCAGAAAAATGTATATTTTTTTTGCCGTTTTTTCCATATTTTCCACAGATTCTTCGCTGCTATTGGTCACAGCTTAATGTTAAATAGCCTCAAGTCTTCCTCAATAAATGGACCATCCAACACAAAAAGAATTATACCATTCGAACCAGTACTTCCTGAGATAAGTGCGTTAAAACGCAGAAAAATGTATATTTTTTGCCGTTTTTTCCCCATTTTAACCTTTCTATACTCGCGCAGTTTGACAGTACACGTATACTCGCGCACGGTCTCTCAGACCGAAATCTTATCTCGTCTACATTTTCGTGAATATGTATTTTCCAAATTGTTTTTGCGGTTTATTTTAAAGAAAGTAATATACTTAAATGAAACGAATAGAAAAACATAGCAACTTTAAACTTTATTCGGTAGCAATTACATTTTATGCAAGCCTCTCAAAAAATTCAGTTTTTTTTTGGACCTCAACTTATAAAACAAAAATAAATATTTGTCTCAATAAAAAACAAAAAAAATTATTAATTCATTGAAAACAAATAACAATTATTATAAAAAAGTAAAAAAAGAGATTTAGTTTTCATAATTGTTCAAATCGTAGCAATCTGAACATACCATTAGTGCATGCTCAAAAAACCAATTCAAAACGGTTCCTAGAAATTTTATATATGTAATATATATATATACACATGTATAAAGTATATACATACACATAACATATGCAACATATAAACCCCCTTAACGTAATACAAAATTTACCATCCACTGTTTCTTCTAAAATTTGAAAATTACTTAGCCAAAAACTCTAACACCTGTACTCGCGTCGGTCTGACAGACCGAAAACTAACAAAATATACAACAAGTCTACCTAACAGGTGCGCTTGCGCCCATCTAATCGAAAGAAAATACTTATTTAGGAAGCTACTCAGAATTTCAAAAAGACAGCGATTTTATTTTTCAAGAAAACTAAGAATTAATGATTTGTCGGTCTGAGAGACCAATGCGCGAGTATAGGAAGGTTAAACAGATTCTTCGCTGCTATTGGTCACAGCTTAATGTTATATAGCCTAAAGTCTAAGTCGATTAAGGCACCATCCAACACAAAAAGAATTATACCATTCGTACCAGTAGTTTCTGAGATTACCGCGTTCAAACAAACAAACTCTTCAGCTTTATATATTAGTGTAGATTAAATTGTATTGTTTGCCGTTTTTTCCACATTTTACACAAATTCTTCGCTCCTATTGGTCGCAGCTAAATTTTATATAGCTTCAAGCCTTCCTTGATAAATGGACCATTCAACATTTAAAAAATTGTTCAATTTCATAAAGCAGTTCTTGAGATAAGCGCGTTAAAACGCAGAAAAATGTATATTTTTTGCCGTTTTTTCCATATTTTCCACAGATTCTTCGCTGCTATTGGTCACAGCTTAATGTTAAATAGCCTCAAGTCTTCCTCAATAAATGGACCATCCAACACAAAAAGAATTATACCATTCGAACCAGTACTTCCTGAGATAAGTGCGTTAAAACGCAGAAAAATGTATATTTTTTGCCGTTTTTTCCCCATTTTAAACAGATTCTTCGCTGCTATTGGCCACAGCTTAATGTTATATAGCCTAAAGTCTAAGTCGATTAAGGCACCATCCAACACAAAAAGAATTATACCATTCGTACCAGTAGTTTCTGAGATTACCGCGTTCAAACAAACAAACTCTTCAGCTTTATATATTAGTGTAGATTAAATTGTATTGTTTGCCGTTTTTTCCACATTTTACACAAATTCTTCGCTCCTATTGGTCGCAGCTAAATTTTATATAGCTTCAAGCCTTCCTTGATAAATGGACCATTCAACATTTAAAAAATTGTTCAATTTCATAAAGCAGTTCTTGAGATAAGCGTGTTAAAACGCAGAAAAATGTATATTTTTTGCCGTTTTTTTCCATATTTTTCACAGATTCTTCGCTGCTATTGGTCACAGCTTAATGTTAAATAGCCTCAAGTCTTCCTCAATTAATGGACCATCCAACACAAAAAGAATTATACCATTCGAACCAGTACTTCCTGAGATAAGTGCGTTAAAACGCAGAAAAATGTATATTTTTTGCCGTTTTTTTCCCCATTTTAAACAGATTCTTCGCTGCTATTGGTCACAGCTTAATGTTATATAGCCTAAAATCTAAGTCGATTAAGGCACCATCCAACACAAAAAGAATTATACCATTCGAACCAGTAGTTTCTGAGATTACCGCGTTCAAACAAACAAACTCTTCAGCTTTATATATTAGTGTAGATTGTATTGTATTGTTTGCCGTTTTTTCCACATTTTACACAAATTCTTCGCTCCTATTGGTCGCAGCTAAATTTTATATAGCTTCAAGCCTTTCTTGATAAATGGACCATTCAACATTTAAAAAATTGTTCAATTTCATAAAGCAGTTCTTGAGATAAGCGCGTTAAAACGCAGAAAAATGTATATTTTTTGCCGTTTTTTTCCATATTTTCCACAGATTCTTCGCTGCTATTGGTCACAGCTTAATGTTAAATAGCCTCAAGTCTTCCTCAATTAATGGACCATCCAACACAAAAAGAATTATACCATTCGAACCAGTACTTCCTGAGATAAGCGCGTTAAAACGCAGAAAAATGTATATTTTTTGCCGTTTTTTTTCCATATTTTCCACAGATTCTTCGCTGCTATTGGTCACAGCTTAATGTTAAATAGCCTCAAGTCTTCCTCAATTAATGGACCATCCAACACAAAAAGAATTATACCATTCGAACCAGTACTTCCTGAGATAAGTGCGTTAAAACGCAGAAAAATGTATATTTTTTGCCGTTTTTTTCCCCATTTTAAACAGATTCTTCGCTGCTATTGGTCACAGCTTAATGTTATATAGCCTAAAGTCTAAGTCAATTAAGGCACCATCCAACACAAAAAGAATTATACCATTCGAACCAGTAGTTTCTGAGATTACCGCGTTCAAACAAACAAACTCTTCAGCTTTATATATTAGTGTAGATGTAGATGTAGATTAAATTGTATTGTTTGCCGTTTTTTCCACATTTTACACAAATTCTTCGCTCCTATTGGTCGCAGCTAAATTTTATATAGCTTCAAGCCTTCCTTGATAAATGGACCATTCAACATTTAAAAAATTGTTCAATTTCATAAAGCAGTTCTTGAGATAAGCGCGTTAAAACGCAGAAAAATGTATATTTTTTGCCGTTTTTTTCCATATTTTCCACAGATTCTTCGCTGCTATTGGTCACAGCTTAATGTTAAATAGCCTCAAGTCTTCCTCAATTAATGGACCATCCAACACAAAAAGAATTATACCATTCGAACCAGTACTTCCTGAGATAAGTGCGTTAAAACGCAGAAAAATGTATATTTTTTGCCGTTTTTTTCCCCATTTTAAACAGATTCTTCGCTGCTATTGGTCACAGCTTAATGTTAAGTAGCCTAAAGTCTAAGTTGATTAAGGCACCATCCAACACAAAAAGAATTATACCATTCGAACCAGTAGTTCCTGAGATTACCGCGTTCAAACAAACAAACTCTTCAGCTTTATATATTAGTGTAGATTGGATAAAAAGAAAGACTACAAAACTAAGTCTGAAAAAACAACACTTAATATAATACCACCTTTTTCAATCACCATGGGGACAGATTTTATTTTTTTATGTCATTTCAACGCATACGGAATTGTCAAAAAAAGTGAATGATTTCATGGGTCCCAAGGACAAAAAAAAAATCAATTAGCATTAACGTGAAAACCTTTTAAGAAATTCAGGAAACTTGAATGCAAAGATGTCCTGGAGTTATTTATTTAGCTAACATTTTCTATTAAAAGCATCTACAAACATACAAATGTATGTAGCTTACATATATGATAATCTTGAATCTTCAATCGTTTGGAAAAAGAAAAAAGCACTACGGCATTTCATTTTTTTTTCATTCCCTTATATCTACATATATAAAAACAAAGGAATTGTTTGAAAGGATAGGTACGCATTGTTGCTTGACAGTCGTTGCTGGGATGACATTTCAATGAAAATAGAAAACAAATATTTTTCGAAGAAATTTGATATTCGTAAAAGCCTTATAGTAGGTAGGTACTTTTAAACACTCCATCTTTGATTATAAATCTTAAGATTGACAAGTAAATATTATAAAAATCGCTGAAGCCAGTATGTCGTTGTCAATTATTAATACTTTCCTTTTCTTATTTGGTTCACTACCTGTGGTGCACAGAATCTGGTTTTGTTTATTTGTTGTGCATTTATTTGATGAACAATTTGGTTTTCAAAAACAGATTCAGTAGAAAAAAAACAGTATTTTTTAAAATTTAATTGGCACTTACTTGAATGAAATTTAAATAGCTTTTAGGTACCTGTATTACACACTTTCCCGAAATTAGGCTTCAACATTTTGAAATAACGTGAAAAATACACCATCACATTTCTTCTCGATTGTTGTTTTCAGCTTTTTGGAAAATCCGGAATCAATTCTTAATGAATTATATGAAATTTTAAAAAGCTCTTATTTCACAATACAATTAAAGCTAATTAAAATAAGTTAAAAATAAAAAGGCTTACAACAACCAACGTTTCTTTTAAATCTTATTTTATTATTAATTTTAACCACAGCAATAAGTGCTCAAGTTTATATTACCCACATAATTAGTAGAAGAATAGCGATAAAATTTGTTTCATTGGAAAGCAAACACCAATTTCCAAAACAATTCCTTCAATATGTTTGGTGCAATTTGAATTTGTAAATATTATGAAGGGTGCAAGTTTTATTATTTACTCATCGAACAACTGAAATAAGACTAAACAATAAAAAAAAAAACAATATTTCAACTTCATTGAAACATTCCTCGCATTTCACCAAAAATAAACATAACGATTGAAGCCGCCCAACCAAGTAATTGGTTTTAAAACACAATTTTCAAATTGAGTGTACATTTGTTGTGCCTCATTAAATTTTCCAATATTGATTACAAACATTAACTGCACAGTACATCCTTGTGGAAATATCATTCCATGAACACAAGTTAATAATGAACACCGCAAGTCCAGAGGGAGTTAGTATAGGTATACAGCATGACCCAACTGAGTGATTGGTTATTGTGGCTTGGCATGTGTTAAACCATATAACATCATAATTCTCGTAACAAAGTTAGACTTCATGGGATCCACGAACACACTTACTAACTTTTAATGTACGTACTTATTGGTACCTAATAATCCATAACCAAGCATCGATTAAACGTGCCGGGTAATAAAGAAGCTATTTGGAAAATTGATTGGTTAATATTGGCTGAATGTGCCTGGCTGTTGGTGGTATTTATTTAGCTTTTTTTGGAAATATTAATGTGAACCTTTAAGTACTTAAAAATTTATTACGGACGGGGAAGTAATGGAAAATTGTAAAACGGAAAAATCAGCAAAGCAAAAATTAAAAAAAAGGTCAAGGGTTTATTTTATACTTTTGAAGCATGTCTTTGCGGAAAAAGGAAATTGATTTGCTCCTCACGACATTTTATGATTAATAAATGACAATTTTAAAGGTTTTTTGAACAAACTTTTTTAATAAGCAGATGGTGCAGGAAATTAAAGCATTTAAAAATGCCCAACTGTTACTTTGAATTTGAAATTAAATAATAGACTTTCTTGTCTCTGACTTAAAATACT
Source organism: Sphaerophoria taeniata (assembly GCA_943590905.1). Taxonomy (NCBI): domain Eukaryota; kingdom Metazoa; phylum Arthropoda; class Insecta; order Diptera; family Syrphidae; genus Sphaerophoria; species Sphaerophoria taeniata. Next base: position 35,966,257 of record OX016540.1, on the reverse strand, counting down.
TGACAATGATTGTCATATTGGTGGAATAGTTTTTGTTCGTTCTATATTTTGACAAAAGTCAAAATGGATTTTGATGATTTGCTTTCCGATTTGTATATTGAAGAAAATTGCAGTATTTCGGAATTCAAGACCAATGTTACCCGTCTTGATTTTCTCTTTAGCATAAGTTCTGGGTTGAAGATTCACATTTGATTCTGATTGTTCAGAGAAATATTAAACGAAGTCGAAAACTTTACAATAGTCGTGTTTTATTGGGAACTTAGCTAAGCTCAGTAATAGGAATTCCAATAAAACGCTATAGTCAGTTTTAAACTGAGTTTCGTTCACCAGAATATCAAATATCGAAAGCTTTCAAACGCCATTTTGAGACCTATCTGAAAGCTTTTTTTTTACATGAGTTTCTATGGTGAAAAACTTTTTTCTTCCAAAAGGTTTTGACATTTGATTAACGGAAAACACCAAGAAAAACTCAAGTGTCGAATTGCTGAAACCTTATCTTCAGGAAATTCCTAACTAAAATGCCTAACTTATTTTTACTCAGTTTTCGGTTGTTTTTGTTTGATATGTAATTCCTATTACTGAGCTGAGCTAATTTCCCAATAAAACACGGCTAATTAAGTCAAAAAACAGCAAGGAAACAGCTAGTCGAATATCACAAACATGTATTTCATTCATCGTTTGTAAGTGGCCTGATTTTGAGAAACCTTGTCTTAAAAGTCAAAATGTATTCATGGTTGTTTGTCAATAAAATCGTGAGTCCTCATCTTTTGAATGCTTTTATTATTCTTTTCGTTGTTTTTTTATGTAGGTGTTGGCATTTATTAGCGACATGAAATGATGAAAAATTTTCTACAACACATCATAATCAGAATTGCAGTTTATTGAAAAAACAATAGGCAAAAAATATGTAGCCAAAGTAAAAAGTGATTGATAGCAGATGCATCATAATGAAATTCGAGCATCGAGCACCTTGTTTCCGTTTCCTTTTCCATTTGTGTTATGAATATTTCAGCAATGAATTGAAAAAGTAAAGGGTGTATAAATTTACTGCCTCATGGTCATCGCAATTTTTGCTAAATTAATTCGACTGTTTGCATTTGGCATATTTAATTTTAAGGGCCACACGCCAGGAGATATTTTTTAAACACAAATACGTATGTATAAAATAGACATACATTACACATACTGACATTATCAAAAAAGGTGCTTCATTTCCATATTCATGCCAATATGTGTCTATTTTTGTCGTAGAATAGGCATGAATGAATAATTAATTCGAAAATAATGTAGACATTCAAGGTTCTTTCTATATTTGTCTGTTGGAAAATAGGAGCTACTGTCATTACTTACCAAATTTCTTTTTTTTATCAATTGATGTGCCGTGATTTCAATTATGTATATTCGTTTCGTACACTAATGATGGTGTATCAAATATACATATTAGTCAAATTACAAGTAAGCAATAATTCATCAAAAGGAAAGAAACGAGAATTGTTTTTCTGAAGAATTCTGCTAACATTTGAATGAACTTGTAGTTCCACACAAAGTTCTGTCCGACTTTTGAATGAGAATTGAAGTGCACTGACGCAAATACATATAGTTAAATTCATGGAATTCAAATAATAGGTACATTTCAGCATTTTTTTTTTTTTCATAGAAAACTTTATTCAATTTCGTCATATTTTAAGGAAATTCATTCACTTTCTCAAGAAATCATAAATAAAGTTTTATATTAAAAGCTACACGAGCTACGAGAACTTGTCCTACATTTAAGTAAATTATTAGAATCTTACTAAAGCAAATATCCATTAAGTAAACGAAAAATCTGTCCTGCTTGTGCATAATTTTCATTATTTTACTGACCTACGTACATTTCATAATGCTTTTTGTTATAATGGACAATGTTTTGTTATGTTTGCTTTAGGGGAACAGATTGAAGTAGGAGCCTGTTCCAAGAAAATGTCGAAAAACTGACATCACTTGTTTTCAATTTGGTAAATAGTTCAAAGTAGTGCTAGCCTTAATTTATTCTGTGCACATAGGGTGCCTCACCCAAAATGCAAGTAGAACAGCACAATTTAAGAATTCTATGACTTGAACTTTAGCATTACTGCTATCTTCATCTTTATTTTCATTTCAAGTGTCAATATTATTTGAGTTATAAAGGAACATACATTTCTTTCAATTTCAATTGACACTTCCTATAAACTATAATACCTAAATACATACCTACGTTGTCTTTTGATGAAAAATCAATTATTATCGATTCTAGTATCTACATAGTTTTATGTAGGGTATTTCAAATATCAACGGAATTTTCAATTAAAATAGATCAAGTGTGACACGTCCATGTCCTTTAACGATCCTTTGGGTTGTATGTACGATTATTCCCTTACGAGAGCCCAAAGCCCATGTTAGCACTGAAATGTGAAAAATTGGCGTTCGAAATTTCTACACCTTGTGATCGTAATAATTTTTCAAAAAGAAACGTGAAAACAACCTTTGAACTGCATCTCTCTCTTGTGTTGATAACTTGTGTTGTGTGCTGTTTTGGCCCCAAGTGCCAAGTGCTGTAATTTGTATCAACATTCATACATCAGTACCTAATATAAATTTCAATATAGTCCTAATTGTGATGACATTTTGATACATAATAGAAATCATCATTGTACCATCAATTAGAAACTGCAGAATCATGCATGTCGGGTAGCTAGTAACAAAGCCAAATTGAATTGCTGTGTGTATATGTGCTTGTAACAGTGAAGTAACAACAACTCATCAACTTCAGCTTTAAATGAAAATCGAGCATTTTCCAAAAGGAAAACCCCAAGTTGAATGAAAGTTTTAGTTCTATACATCTGTTCATCTGTATCTTTTAAAATCAAACATTTGGAATGGAACAGCTTTTCCAGAATAAGTTATCATAATTTTATCATAACAATCAACTCAAATATGAACAATCCTTATTTACATTTCGCTTAAATATTATAAACAGTGGGAAATTGTCTGTTGATAAATAAATTGTGGCTGACTCGATTTGAATGTGATATGAAGTAAGGAACAGCATTCTTAGCTTGTTGTTTATTTAGTGAATAGAAAACCTGCCAGTAAAAACGTCGACATTATTTCTTAAAAGTTACTCTCTTTATTATTTAAACATAAAGCTAGCCCTAAATTCCTTTTAATTTAGAACTGACTATAATTAATAAGGTAGCTAGCATGTACGAATATAAAATCAAATGGAATTGGAAATACAACGTCATTAATCATTTTCAGGGTCAGGATATTGATTGATGGAATTCATTTGCATTTTTATTTGAATTCAGTTTGGAGATGTAATGAGCATTCTGTAAATCAACTGATTTGAATATAAATGGCTGCGCAGTGTGAAGGATGCGAATGTTAATTCCCAATTTAATTTGTTGTTTGCATCCCTCATTTTATAGAGGCCTCGTGGCATGGTTTTTTTTGTTCTTTTTTTGGGTACGCATTGTTTTTAAAAAAACTGACTTAAACTTGAGTCCGACGAATTTTTCGAAGATTTAAAAATAAGAAAAATAAACAATAATTCCATCTTTCACATAAGCTCTGAAAAGCTTCATTCCTTTCGATTTACATTTACGAACAAATGTACAAATAGAATTATGAAGCAGGACTGGCTGAAACATGAATATTTCCTACCCTTAGGCACGACATGTGCTGGTAAGCCATGTTCCATAAATATTCAATTACTCTAACCTCATCCACTCAACGTCAATTCCACTTGAAATTGCTTCAAACTTGAAAAAGCTAAAACCGTTGGTACGTTAAGTGGATTTTGTTTTGTCTTTCTCTTTGACAGGAATAAGGAAATCGATGGAATACTAACCGTTGTTTACACGGTCTCTTCTGTATCTTTAAATCTCTCTCAATCCTCCATATGTGTTTGCTCTGGTGGCATGATTTGATTGAATCAGCAATTAAATTGAAACATCCGCCCACCCACCCACATTTTATCTTATTCGAACAAAAAAACAAAAAACAATGTCTGTTTGAAAATTTAATTACTTTTTTACTTTCGGTTCCCTGCCTTCAACTTAACCTTGAATTTTTTTAATTCTAAGTTGTTTAGTGTCCTCAAGTTGGTTTCAATCTTGTTCAAAGCTCAAGTTATGCATTTTATTATCCTTTCGTAAAACTACAGCCATAATAATGGATTTATAAATTGAAGGTCAAGTCTGAGAGAGCTCTCCAACTAATACAATGGAATGGCTGGGACTGGCATGGTGATGGTGGCGTAAAAAAAAGGTCAACACAGCTACGTTGGCAAAAAGCGAAAAACGAACGAACGCAAAAAAGTCAAGAGTAGCGAAAAAAATTGGAAACAAGAAAGAGTAAAAAGAGGGAGCATTAATAATCTTTCGCTGATTGGAACTTGTTTGTTTCACTTTCAATATGGAACAAAAGATTTTCAGTTAAATTATGTCCCGATTTCAAGGACGATTTCGTTTTTTTTTTCTGGAAAATAATGTTCTCGTAATCTTTGCTTTGTCACGAAAATATTGTAAGCGACTTGTAAAATGGAAGATGGGGAAACAAACAACACCAACAAAAACCTTTAAAGGAAAATCGATAACAAAATATCTGCGATTTAAGGATTCGTTTTAAATGAGAAGATATATAGGTATTTTGTGTACAAGAGTGATGTAAGGTCTCAACTCTAAAAGTTTTTTTTTTGTTGGTGGTTTGCAAGCGATTTAAAGTGATTGGATTTGGATGTTTAGGAAAAAAGAAAAAAAGAGAATAGAAAGGAAATAGATGGAAACTGGTTATTAAATTACATGTTGATGAATATTTCGAAGAAAAAAAACATTGGGGCTTACCTACTTATTATTTGTAAAATGAAATTTTAATGAGTATCTTCCTATATCTATCAATTTGCTGCAATTTTGTTCTCCTTCTGTAATTAGAGATAATTAATTAATAGAAATTAGTCAGTTGGCACTCAGTTACATAACATATTATGGACTTGAGTAGATTTTCAACCCTTGTCATCCCGTTTTATCGCCAGCAAAACAACTCGAAAGAGTAACAAAATTAAAGTCTCATGTCGGAAAGAATTAGGAGGCATTTGTGACAGAGATACAAATTTCTTTGAAGCAAACCGTTATTGAACTCGGGCTGGGTTCGAAAGACTGGAAATCAAATATCAAACCCAAGAAAATGATATCATGGACAGGGAAATCCCGGAAAGTACTTTTCCGTAGTACTTTTGCAATCCTACCTTTTTGATATAGTGCTTTTTTTTTTTTTAAATCCCACGCCTCTTTCCCCCCCAGATACCGCACGCGCTGGGGTCCATTTACACCGAGTACGATTAACAGTTACGGTTGTAAGTCGTATCGGCACTTAATTAGAAATTCTTTGGAAAAAAAAGTTATGGCGATACGAATATTTGGAAGCAAAGGAGTTTGGGACTGCTTAATGCAAGCAGGTATAAAGGAAAAACAAATTTTTTTAAATTAAAATATTACAAAAAGAAAAAATAAAAGAAAAAAATGCAAAATTTTAAAATCAAAAATTTAAAAATTTTAAAGTCAAAAAATGTGTAAAAGAAAAAAAGAAAAAAAGCAAATACGCGTATAGAAGACACTTGTCAAGTTAGTAAAAAAAAAAAAATATATCAAAATAAGAGTCCGGTTTTTTTTTTTTGTACTATTCCTTTTTCCAAATGTAAAATAGGAAATTTTCGGGATCGTGCATACTTTCAACTGTTCCCCTCAGCTCAAGTTCTAAAATCCGATTTAAACCCTATACTAGCAACGTATAAATTTCGGATGCAATAGAAGGGTCGCACGAATAACATACCGTACAACATTGTTCTCATAACGAGATTGTATAACATTTCTTTGTGGAAACTATACAAAGAATCTTATAGGTATGTGCTCATGAAGTCACCTCATTTCATCTTTCAACAGAATAAGAATTTATTTTTGTACTACCTTCAATTCAAATCATCTTTGACTACGTCTTAAAATCAAACTTCTCAACATAAAATTAAATGAAACAAAATTCCAAGGCTTCCAGAATTTATGCACAACAATGAGACTCCCTTGACAAGAATTTTCTTCGGAAATCCTTTAGAGCAAGCAATTTTTTGTAACGGTGATTAATCGTCTTTTTTTTTATGCTTCGTTAACTACTTTGACATAATCGACTACCCACAGCCGTCAACCGACTTACTTTACCAAAATTTGAAAAATATAAGACAATACCATACACTTTCTTTTGGAATGAGTACGTGTTTTTTCTTCGTCATGCCCGCGCTTCTAAGGATAAATAAAAAATGATGTGTAATATGGGTTTGCATGTAAGCAGACAAGGTTCACAGTCTGTAAGACATGCCTTGTGCTAAATGTCTTTTTTTCTTCAATAATTAATGCCGAATACTGAGATTGAATGACTGTTTTTGAGTACCCAACATTGGCAAGCAAATAATAAATAATCACGCCATAGATTTCAAAGAATGGTTAGAAGCCCTGAATTTGTGGCTAGTGTCAATAAAATAACCATTAGGCCTAATGAATTACTGCTTGTAAAGTCTATGGGTGTAACCACAATCATTCTCCTGTCCACCCTCCATCAAGAGAAACTTGTCAAGAACAAAACAAATCCAAACCACGTTGTCTGCATAAAACAGGGAAAAAGCAAATCATTGAAATCGTAACAACTATGCACAGCACAGATTCACAGTTCCCACAATATTACATTTTCAGTTTATTCTCTTTAACGTAAATTGTCAGAAATTCAAAGCCAAAAATTACAATGGTTCTTGATATGATGGTGAATCCTTAGGTTAGCGAGATTGTTTGAAACGAACAAAGCATCAGCAGCGCACAGAAAATTGATATGGAAATAGACGGGCAGAAGATTCGTAGACTGTTCCATTAAACTTCATCCATTGGGGCATTAAATTGGATAAGGCCCGGTCCATTATGGAATTAAAATGTAAACACCAGGGACAAGCTGCTAAAAAAGATTCTTCTTAAAGAGGCCTCAAAATTATTTTGTATATACAAAATGTTTGCTTAGGCACATTACAAGGAAGTTTGAAGGGAAACTAGGATCTATTAAGTAAAGTTGTCAACATAACAACTTAATTAAAGTTCAAGTTATCGGAATAAATTGCACACAAGTAATCTGTCGGAAAAGTAAGGGCTGAACACAGCCACTAGTTTGCCTGTTCTGACTGCCATCTATCTCTTCATAATTGTTTGACACTTTTTTGCTTTACCTGAACACGCAAAGAAAGATAAGAAAGAAGAATAAAAGAAGCGCGAATTTAGATCATTCTGGAATTAGGCGTCGATCCAAAAGGCAAAGCGCAAGACAAAATTTAAGCCCTCTCAAATTTTTTTGCATAATTGTTATACTTTATAATTGATAAATTTGTCAAAATTAAAAAGGTTTGAGCTAGAAATTTTTGCGTAATAATTTCATTACAAAATCTTAAATTTTTTGCTAATAAAGTAATTAAATGCCTATGGATCGAACACCATCGTCAAAAAAGCCTGGTCAGCAGCAGCAACACCATGTTCAGCAACAGAAACAGCATGGCCAGCAGCAGAAACAACTTGGTCAACGGCATGAGCAAGAGCATGGTCTGCAGCAAGCGAACAAGCAGCATGCTCAGGAGCAAAAACAGCATGGTCAGAAGCTATCGCAGGTGCAGCAAAAACAGCATGGTCAGCAGCATGGGCAACAGCCTGGTCTGGAGCAAGTGCATGAGCAGCAAATGCATTTGCAACAACAGCAGGATGGTCAGCAGCAATCGCATTTGCAGCAACAATCGCATGTGCAACAGCAGGATGGTCAGCAGCAATCGCATGTGCAGCAGCAATTGCATGTACAACAGCAACAGCATGGTCCGAAGCAAGCGCATGAGCAGCATGGTCAGCAAATGCATTTGCAACAGCAGCAGCATGGTCAGAAGCAATCGCAGGTGCAACAGGAACAGCATGGTACACAGCAGCAACAGTATGGTCAGCAAAAGCCAACGCATGAACAGCAGCAACATCAACAGCTACATCACTCAACCAAATCAAGACGGCATCCCGATTCCCAGAAGTGTCGAATATGTGAAGAAGAATACAACGAAGAGATGGTGATGTGTGATGGTAAGTGCAAAAAATGGTTTCATTATAGTTGTGTAGATTTAGATGGTAGTCGGACAGGTAGGCTATACAGTTGGTTTTGCGATGAGTTTACCGTGGTCCATTTGAGAAAATTAGATGCCTTGCACGAAAAATTGACAACACAATTGAAGGTTGTAGAAAAGAATGTTAAAGAAAACAAACGACAGACGGTTATAGACGCGTCGTACAACAAATGGTTTAAACTAAAATCAGAATATATTAAATTGAAAGGCTCTCACACAGACATTGAAGGCAACCAGCTTCCAGTGCCCAGGTTACGTGAAAGTGAGTACCAAGATAGGGTTGTAGAGGGTGATAGGCTTTCCATTTATTCTAAGAGTAGTTCGTCCAGTCGCCAGAGCATGCGTTTATGTCTCATTCAGCAACAGAGAGATATCTTGAAAGAACAACGAGACAATCTGAAAAGGGATGAAGAGCTTCTACGTCAGCAGGAAGAAATAATCAACGAGTTGTCATCAGAAAGTGAAGAGGAGGTCAACGAATTCCGCGACGGAACGAGGTTCGATCGTTGGAACGAGAAACCAACGGATGTCAACGAAGTCTCGGGCGGAACGAGGTTCGATCGTTGGAATCAGAAACCAATGGATGTCAACGAAGTCTTTAACGGAACAAGGTTCAATCGTTTGAACCAGAAACCAATGGATCCATTAGCGCCTGAATTCACTCCAGTTGCCACAAGCATGTTTCGAAATTCCACCGCCACTCACACAGAGAGAGATCTCAGCAAGAAAAATATATCGTGATCTACCAATTTTTACTGGACAGCCTGAAGAATGGCCACTATTCAAACGAATGTTCGAGAAGTCTACGCAAGCATGTGGATATACTATCGATGAGAATCTGATGCGGCTGCAACAAGCGCTTAAAGGTAAGGCTCGAAATTTAGTTGCCAGTCAGTTAGTAGAACCTTCATGCGTTCCCCAGATAATGGAATGTCTCAGTTTTGCTTTCGGCCAGCCAAATATTATCTTGGAAAGTCAGTTAGAAAAAATAAATAAAATTCCTATGGTAAAGGGAGATAAATTAGAATCTATTTTAGAATTATCAACGGCTGTCACAAACCTTAATGCTATTATGAAGGCTTCCGGACTTGAAGGTCAATACGACAATCCGCTACTTCTCAAAGAGTTGTTGAAAAAACTAAACAACGATATGAAGATGAGATGGGCTACTTATTCTTTAGACAAAGACGCTAAAGGTGTGCTAGCTTTCGGTTCCTGGCTTCAAACAGAGTCGAGAAAAGTCGATGAAGTTCTTTCTAGTTCAGAGTTAGGAAGTAGTAGAAGGGAAGTCGGTCGTAATGAAAAACCTAGTCAAAGTAGAGTTAACGTTCACGTCGAAGGTAATAGCATTCCAAAATGTCTAGTATGTAGTGAACAATGCAAGAGCCTAGAAGTTTGCGAAGCGTTCAACAACATGACGCCATCATCAAGATGGGAGAAATTGAAGGAGTTGAAGCTTTGTCGCCAATGCCTTACTGCCCACTCAATGAAATATCCATTCGTTTGCAGAAAGGCAGTTAAGTGTGACTTCGTTGGTTGTACAAGAAAGCATCATCCATTGATGCATCTAGACGACAACATCGTTACAGGTCCACCAATAGTTGTCACATCTCAGAATAGCCACACGGGAATGGGTGATCTATTTCAATTTCAGTACATCCCAGTAACGCTTCGCCATGGAGATAAGAGTGTAGATGTGTTGGCATTTCTTGATGGAGGTTCAAGCGGAACAAGAATTGAAGAAGAAGTTGCAGCACATCTGGGATTAACTGGTCCAAAGGTCATTTTACATCTCAAGTGGACAGCGAATGTCCGTCGCCAAGAAGAATCGATGAAGGTTACTTTAATGATCTCAGGTGCATACAAAGGTGCAAAAGAATATGAAATTCCAGTTGCTCACACAATAAAGGAACTGAACCTACCAAAGCAAACATTAAATTATGAAGAACTTGCTAAAGAATATGCTCATTTGCGTGGGCTTCCTGTCGTATCCTATTTCGATAAGCAGCCAAGAATAATGATCGGTTTAAGTGACTGGCATGTTGCGGTCCCAAGTAAGACTCGATTAGCAGGTCGAGAAGACCCAGTAGCAACAAAATGTAAACTTGGTTGGTCAGTCTTTGGAACTGGAAGCTCATCAAAATATCAAAGTGTCAATTATCACATCCAAGAGTTCTCAGAGCCAGAAAATGAAAATCTCGATGATTTAATGAAGCACTTCTATTCAGTTGATAGTCTGGGAATCAAGATACCCGCTTATGACTTGGCGTCCAGAGAAGAGCGACGAGCAAATGATATCCTAGAGAAGACTTCCGTATTTGATGGGAAACGTTTTGAAATAGGATTGCTGTGGAGGTACAATGAACTCGTGCTGCCAGACAGTTTGCCTATGGCTAAGAACAGATTAGCGACGTTACAACGTAGAATGCAGAAGGATTCAAAGTTGAAAATCATTATGAACGACCAAATTGAAAACTACGTTAGAAAAGGTTATGTGCGTAAGCTCTCGGCGGATGAACTAAAAGAAGAACACAAACGAGTTTGGTACCTCCCCTTGTTTCCCGTGATCAACCCAAACAAGCCAGAGAAAATAAGAGTGGTTTGGGATGCAGCGGCCAAAGTTGATGGAATATCGCTTAATTCATGTTTGTTGAAGGGCCCTGATCAACTCTCTTCACTTCTCGGAATCCTCTTAAGATTCAGAGAAAATGCAGTTGCTATTACTGGTGACATTTCTGAAATGTTTCATCAGATCAGAATAGCAAGCGAAGATCAACACGCATGTAGATTTATATGGGATGACGGAAGTGGCGAAGCGATTTATGCAACTCAAGTAATGACGTTCGGGGCAACTTGCTCACCTAGCTGCGCTCAATACATAAAAAATAAAAATGCGAAAAGATTCGAAAAAGACTTTCCAAGAGCCGTGGAAGCAATAGTTAAGAACCACTATGTGGACGACCTTCTTGAGAGCGTAAGCACAGCGAAAGAGGCTATTACCTTAGCCGAAGAAGTGAGAAAGATCCACGCAGCTGGAGGCTTCCACATAACCAAGTGGAAATCCAACTCAAAAGAAGTGATGGCAGCTTTGGAAATTGATCATTCGAATGTCAACGATTGTTTCGACCTTGACAAAGAATCCGTATTGACCATTGAGAAAGTACTAGGTATGTGGTGGGATACTAGAACTGATTCACTGACGTATTCATTAAGGTTCAACAAAGGCAACAAAGAGGTTCTAAGTGGCCAACAAAAACCAACGAAACGAGAGCTACTCAAAGTGCTGATGTCGATTTTCGACCCTCTCGGTCTTATAGGCCATTTCACTAGCTACTTAAAAGTACTCATGCAAGAGGTGTGGCGTTCTGGAGTGAATTGGGACGATGAGATCAACAATGATCATCACGAAAAGTGGCTCAAATGGTCACAAGAGTTATCAAAGGTTGAAAGCGTTTTAATTCCAAGATGTTACTCAATCGAACCAACATGGTCCGCAACCGAGACTGAACTCCACATCTTTGTCGACGCTAGCAAGGATTGTAGCGCCGCTACTGCCTATCTACGTATGCAAACGAACGACCATATAAGGTGTTCATTGGTGGGATCAAGAACTAAGGTGGCCCCAATAAAACTTTTATCGATTCCAAGATTAGAACTTGTGGCAGCGTTAATCGGAGCTAGATTTGCTAGTAGCCTTCGACAGTCCTTATCCATTCGTATTTATCGTACAGTTATTTGGACGGATTCAGTTACAGTCTTGGGTTGGTTGAAGTCAGATGCGAGAAGAATGAAAGGACAGTTTATAGCCTTCAGGATAGCTGAAATCCAAGAGATTACGAACATTCTCGATTGGCGTTACGTACCATCAGCAATGAATCCAGCAGATGACGCCACAAAATGGAAACGAGGTCCTTCTTTGAACATGGAAGATCGTTGGATGCGAGGACCATCATTTCTTCTCTTGCCAGAGAAAGATTGGCCTGAAGACATAACTCTAACACAAGCAATCGAGAACTTCAGCTGCGAAACGAATCATCGAGTATTAGCATCAGTGATTCCGTTAAACAGATTTGAAAAATGGGACAAACTGGTAAGAGTTACAGGGTACGTGTTCAGATACTTATACTCTCTACTTGGACACAAGAAATCAGATCGTAACTTATCATCACAAGAACATGAGCGAGCAGAGCGCTTGATATACAAACAAATACAAGCTGAAGGCTTTCCGTCCGAAATAAAGTATCTAAAAGAGCATGGAAACTTGTCCATAACAAATCAGAAAGCATCTCACTTCGATAGTAATCTACTTTCTTTGAAGCCCTATCTAGATGAACATGGACTCATGAGATCACAAAGCCGTATAGACAATGCAATATTTCTGAACGTAGAGACCAGACGTCCTATAATACTGCCATCCACGCACCATGGCACGAAGCTACTCGTTCAAAAATATCATGAAAAGTTCCGTCATATCAACCACGAGACAGTCGTGAATGAATTAAGAAAAAAGTATCATATTTCAAAACTTCGCCAGTTGTTGAGACGAGTAAGAAACACCTGCAACAGATGTAAGGTCATGAATGCAACATCTAGACCCCCAGAAATGGCACCCCTCCCAGAGGCCCGCGTCGCAGCATTTTTACCTCCCTTCACGTATACTTCTGTTGACTACGCTGGACCTTTCGAAGTTGCTCACGGTCGCAAGGTGGAAAAGAGATGGATATGTCTTTTTACATGTCTCGTAACTAGAGCCATTCATTTAGAAATAGCCTATAACTGCAGTGCCGACTCATTTATCCTCTGCTACAGGAATTTCTTATGTCGAAGAGGTAAAGTTAAAAAAAATTTCAGCGATCGCGGTACAAACTTTATCGGAGCCGAAAAACTCCTAAAAAACAACTTGAAATCGATCGATCATCAAACAATAGCAGGTCAATTTGTAAACTCAGACCTTGAATGGCACTTCAACCCCCCAGGATCACCTCATATGAACGGTTGCTGTGAAAGACTTGTGAAGTCTGTCAAGATTGCCCTTTACGCTATCAGCAACGTGACAACATACAGACCCAATGACGAATTATTTCGTAGCTTCCTGATGGAAGTTGAAGACATGATTAATTCTCGACCGTTGACGTACTTACCGTTGGATAATGAGCAGTCCGAAGCACTAACTCCAAACCACTTCATTCGTCAATCATATGGAGGGCTTGCACCACTTGGTGACTTCAATGATGAGGCCAAGCTATTGAAAACAAATGCTCTTATGTCACAGTTGTACGCAAGGCATTTTTGGAAGCGCTGGGTAGCCGAGTACCTGCCAACACTAGCTAGAAGAGAAAAATGGAATTTGCCAGCTCAACCTCTATCAGTTGGCGACATTGTCATTGTAATCGACGAAAGAAATCCCCGCAACCAGTGGCAAAAGGGAAGGATAATTCACGTTAAACAAGCAAAAGATGGACAAGTTCGAAGCGCAACGGTCCAAACTGATACCGGAATATATGAGAGACCTGCGGTACGATTGGCTAAGCTAGATATAGGGAAAAGGAGGTAGATTTGGACCTAGTCCGGCCAAATATACCGAGGGGGAGAATGTCGGAAAAGTAAGGGCTGAACACAGCCACTAGTTTGCCTGTTCTGACTGCCATCTATCTCTTCATAATTGTTTGACACTTTTTTGCTTTACCTGAACACGCAAAGAAAGATAAGAAAGAAGAATAAAAGAAGCGCGAATTTAGATCATTCTGGAATTAGGCGTCGATCCAAAAGGCAAAGCGCAAGACAAAATTTAAGCCCTCTCAAAATTTTTTGCATAATTGTTATAGTTTATAATTGATAAATTTGTCAAAATTAAAAAGGTTTGAGCTAGAAATTTTTGCGTAATAATTTCATTACATAATCATTTATTTTTCTTCGAACAAGAACTTTATATTTAAGTCGCATGCAACCTCAGTTCAAAGAAAGAATTTTCGACATAATTTGCGTTACCTTTATTTTTCTTGAATTCAAACTTAAAGTTCTTCATGTTCTTAACACTTTGGTTTCCCGGAATTCGGTCAATGATTCGTTATGACGGCTTTAGTGAACAACTCTTGTCTTTTTTTTTTTGTGTAAAAAAAACAAATGTCAAAGGCTGTAGCATATGAATATGAGGTGCTCTCAACGAATTTCGATTTGACTATCAAGTATGTAGAATTCTTCAAAACAGAAAATAGCTCTTCAAAAGGCATTAAATGGGATTGAAAACCAATTTCCATTTTCAAGGCTATTTTTGAAATGTCTCAAGATTTATTTTCCCTCATAAATAATTCATAACCAACTTTCAGTTATACATGCTTTGTTTACTTTTTCTCCGTATTTTATTTGACTATTAACCCAATATTTCTTTGACAAGTGGACTGGCAAATAAAACATCTGTAACTTTCAATTTTGAGTTTGAAAGCAAACAAATAATGTCTTAAAGGGTTATATTCTTTGTTTGTTCTTATTATTTTTTTGGTTCTTATTTATTAGAAATGTCTGGAATAATTTTGTCCAAAAGTTCCAAGACTAATGGAAGCACTCAGCATTTTCTTTTAAACTTTTGTTAATACTTTGAAAAACAAAAATAAAAAACACACTTAATAGGAGGACTTCTATATCAAAAAATGTGTCGCAGCTAAGACAAGAATAGCAACAGAGGGCAAAAAGGTTTAAATCGAAAAGTAATTCATTTTTCATGAGCTTACTTCAACATGCGAGTAGAAAAAGTATCGACGAAACTTTGAAATATGCATTTTATGTCTTGTGTATCTCCTTGAGATGGCAAAGTGGTTAAACGAAAGTGAATGTTACACATGACATATGGAAACGTAGAAAGGAGATCTTCAAAATTGGTGATAGCACAAGATGAGATAACATTAAACAAAGGCACTCTACTTGTTTGCTTTAAAGATTTCTTCTACATTTCTAGAATGCTACCAGTTCTAACAATAGGGTCTTAAAATAAATCATTCAATATTTTGATTCAGTATGAAAACTTGGTTAAAATTTATTTTCTTCTTCAATTGAGATTTATATTCAAAAGTTGGAATAGAGGAAAGGTTGCAGAAAAGAGTTCCACTTCTGTTCTGATTTGACCAGACAATCAACACCAAAAAATGGCCCTGATTGCCGTTTTACAAACCTCCAAAAACCAAATGGTTTTGTTGAAACATTCTTACCAATAAGAGCACGACAACATAATTTTTGTTTGTATGATTTCTATGTTTTGAAAGTCCCAATATTCTAAGTCCAGCATTATATTAAATTCTCAATTAAATAAAAAAAGACATTAAAATCAGAACATTTCAAACCAAAACTAGTTACGTGATCTGCTTACCGAGATACACACACATGTCCTAAAAATGTACCTTCCCTTTGCCTAGAAATTTCGCTGTATTCATATTGTTTCATTTTCATATTGTTCGAAAAAAGTAAGTATACGCCACAGTGTACATATTAATATTGTTGATATCTTGCAACATGTTGTTATTTTTGTATGTGATCAATCATAATGTTTCATTTATGATGTAAAATAAAACACATACACTACAATTCATGGAATTTACACGCCTTCAATATTCAATTGTTGCACATGTTGAATAATGGTGTACCCTTACCGACCGATATGCTCAAGTAATATATGCCAAACTGCTGAGAACTATGTGCTTAATTGATTCGTCGTGGTATTCGTCGCAGCCGGTTGAGTGTCATTCACTAATGATAGCCGGGACTCAAATTTGGGAATAATTTTGGTAAAAGTGGTTTCAATATTTCGATAATGCGCATTGTAATCTCCTGGAATTGCATGAAAAACACTGCTCACGCTGATGTTCGTTATGCAGCTGAAAAATTTGAAACATTCTCTGCAAATAACATACATAACACGATGTATTGTTGCTCTTAATTCCATTGACTTACATACGTATTACCTGTTTTTGGATGTTAGTTTTGTTATTTTGCATTAGCTACTTGTTTAGAAAACAAAACGGACACACAGGACGACACGGTTGGGACACTTTACGCGACCTACAAAAACTGGAGGGGGATAAATTATATATCAAACAAAAATATTTATTATGCAGATGCAATAATTTGAAGAAACAATAAATTAAAATTTGAAAAAAGTGAGGTTTTTAAACTAAAATGGAAATTTCAGATCATAGTGGAGGTGGAGTCAAAAAGCTGTTGTTTGCAGGGTGTGTGTGAGAAGAAATGTCATTATGAATTAAAGTTTCTAATTAAGATTTCAACATTTTTAACGGCAAATATACATAGGAAGACTAAGAGCCCATTTTTCAATCGTCAGATAAACAAGCAGATTTTGTTTATTCGACAAATAACAAAATATTGGATTTTTCAAACGTCAGATAGACTTTATCTGACGAAAAACGCTCTTATTTATTCGACCGATGAATACTTCGATAAGTTTATTTGCCAGTTTGTTATTTGTAAATTTTTTCGATGATTGAAAAATCGGCTCTAAATCACAACTCATTTACTTGAATTTTTGAAATATTTTTCAAATGCCGTGTTTTATTGGGAACTTAGCTCAGCTTAGCAATAGGAATTACATGTCAAACAACAACAACCGAAAGCTAAGTAAAAATAAGTTAGCAATTTTAGTTAGCAATTTCCTGAAGATAAGGTTTCAGCAATTCGACACTTGAGTTTTTCGTTGTGTTTTTCCTTTATCAAATGTCAAAACCTTTTGAAGAAAATAGTTTTCCACCATAGCAACTCAATGTAAAAAAAATTGTTTCAGATAGGTCTCAAGATGGCGTTTGAAAGCTTTCGATATTTGAAAATAGTTTTTCACCATAGCAACTCAATGTAAAAAAAATTGTTTCAGATAGGTGTAAAGATGGCGTTTGGAATATTTCGATTTTTGACATTCTGGTGAACGAAACTTAATTCAAAGCTGACTATAGCGTTTTATTGGAATTCCTATTGCTAAGCTAAGCTAAGTTCCCAATAAAACACAGCTAAAATAAATCAGCGAATTGTTCCTTTAACATAAAGCTTTAAGTCTTCTCTTTGTTGGCTTGACTCGTCGAAAAGATCTCTCGCATTACCTGTTTTTGATCTTCTATTCAAAATAAAACCAATTTCCTTCGATTAATGGACAAACTCAATTTCCTTTAATTATAACATTTTCAAACATTCCAGCTTTGATTAATGAACATTGCGTGATTTTCATTTTGAATACGCTAACAAGAAAATTTACAACTTTTGCTTTCAATATTCAAACTTTTTTTAAAGAAATAGCGATGTTAAATGAACCCGAATTGACAGTTCAATTCGTTTTTTTTTTCTTTTTTAATGAAAATGGGAAAAAAATTGTTTAACTGCCCGCAGCTCATATTTCAATTTGTTTACATTTTAATCCACAAATTCACCACCAAGAAATGCGAAAATCAATACGACAAACATACATATGATTGACAATATATGTAGTATTAACCTTTGCCCACATGGGGTGTCAGAATTGTGATGTGCCGTTGTACGGCTTATTTATTTTGATAAGGATGACACCAAAAAAGGGCAAGCACAATGATGAGATGAAAGATAAGCTCGCTTACAACAAAATACTGCCATCACAAGTGGCAGACAAAAGGTAGGACGAGTAATTACTTTGTTTGTCAGACAGTTAGTGGATAAGTTACCGAAAGATAATAATGTGCTCGCAGATTCGCATGCTTAAGACAAATGATAATTTTGTGTGTCATAATTCATAACAGCTGCTTCTGCTGTGGAGTGGGGGATGGGGAAGGGATAACGAAAGATGAGATTCAAGAAAATTAATTAGTTTTGTAATGATTGATAACAAACAAAAATGAATCCCAGGTTCTTACATAAATTCAATTTGATTAGATGCGGTATTTACTGACTGAATATCAATATCAAGGACGTGCTTATTGAAGGCAAATGTTTATTGTTAAGGTATCAAAGCGAAGCGTACCTAGAGAAAGAGAAAAAAAACAACATAAATGTATAACCAACATCGTACAACCCTGTCCATTTAATTAAACATAAGGAGCTTATGGTTACTTACGGGTTTGTTTTGCCTTGATTCCAAAGATACATTTTAACATTTTAATTTTAACTCCTTTTAAAAATGGATTCCAGAAAAAGTACTAACTGTTAATTGCTCATCAGAAGGAAACCTTATATACTTAAAGGCTTCTATAAAGTGGTGTTAATTATTACGCCCACTTAATTTATGTCTTCAAAGCGTGTAATACGAAAATCAAGAAAACAGAAATTGTGGATGTAGCGTTCATAAAAACCAAACCAAATGGAAATTGACTCTAATGATTTTATACATTTATTTTGTGAGGATTATTATAATGAATACTGCTTAACAGCAGTATTCTGTTAAGGAACGAAACGAAATCAATTCCCTTAATGTTCAAAGGGAATTAGACTCTTTTAAAGCACAATCTCGACGCATTGAGTCACTTCTCAATGACGACATACAACAAAATTCGGCGCGTGTGCATAATGATATTTCGATTATGGATGAAATCGTGTCTGCCGACGCAACTCCTCCCGCTATTCGCTCTACCATAGTGAACCAAGCCCCAGCTTTAACCCCGCGTGATAACGTGTCCATTCTTGATGAGATTTTGTTAGCGAACACCAACACTGTCGTTTCTGAACGTTCAATTCAATCCACCGCGTTGGACACCTCCGCCGTTGTTGCAACAGAGGAGACAATTACAAAATGTGGTCATTCCTGGAAGCTAACCGATTGGAAGGATAGACTAAGTAGACTTGCATCTAACAATAATACTTGTTACAAGTTGAAAAATTGTCCGGGATCTTCTGATTCATCTTGGATCTGTGCTTTCTTCAAACGTAAATACTCCATTCGGTTATCAGAATGTCATCAGACCTCATCTAGATGTTTCAAGATCCTGATTCCATCTAAATATGACTGGATGTTTCAACACTCTGGCAGTTTTTTACGTCTCGGACAGATGCAGCTCTCCAGAATGGACAACAAGAATCTTGGCGCTCAGCTTAAATCTATACCTAAGTTAAATAATAAGAAATCCTATTCAAACCCCATTATTAATTCTGACCCTAATTGGACTCTTAAAGCGGGTATCTTTCCAGACTTTTCCCTCTCCAATTCACTCTCCTCTCTTAAACAGAAAACATCTCCTTCCTCCATTAAACCTCCGGCTAAACGCGTTTCTTTTAACCTACCACATCCGGGACTTGGTTACCGTCCTCCATTGGTTGACCCTCCTATGAATAATTCTGCTTACCCAAATTTCATACACTCTCACATTCTTAATCCTGCATCCTCTCCACCAGTAACGAATAAACCACAAGGGTTTCTTAACCCAATGATCCCTCCTAATGTCAAGCTGACGAAACAATTATCCGAGGTCAATACTGATGATCGGTACGTGATGTCATCATATGATCATAAAATCTATAATAATGTTCGTCTCTTTTTGGCCTTCTTGCATGATAAACCAGATTCTGTTTGCTTCGAGGGTAAGACAAACACAAATATTAAGGTTTTAATCTCCCAAGAAGGTCTCCCCACTAAACGTGATGCACTCATGAACATTTTCCTGAAATTTCATGATGGCCTTGATATTTCTCCTCAAAAAGTTAAGGAAGACCTATCCTCTTTTTCCTCCTTTATCTCTTCTAAGCGCATATCTCACATCCAAAAGTCCCGTGCTGATATGAAGAACTTTTATCGTTCCTAACCTCTTTAAGCCTAAATGTCTTAGCCTTTATTACCAAAATGTAAGAGGGTTAAGATCCAAAACGTCTGCCGTCTTTAATAGCTCCCAAAAACTTCCCTATGATATCTTCGCCCTCACCGAAACCAACCTTTTTAGGGCCCGAAAAAAATTAAAAAATTGCAATTTATTATGGAGATTCTAGAATCATGGTAACTTCTTCGAGAAAGCAGACAAACTTTGTCCACATGATCGAGATGATTTCAAAGACCATAGAATTAATACATTTGCTGTCAAGACTGTCAAGCCAGGCATTTTTGTTTGTTTGGTGGAAACTTTGTAAATAAAAGCTGTTGAGCTTTGCATTTGTAAAAAACGTCGAACCCTCGACAATGTATTCTTCTTTTATTTTAAGAGCCTTAAATAACAAAAGCGCAAATAAAACACCCTGGAGGCAAGAAAAGAAGATGAATTATTTTCAAAAGTTGTGTAATATATGTTTTTGTATTTAAAAAATGATGACTCAATTCTTCTGCCACAATTTCATGACACTGGATATAAGGAGTTTTACGACATTAAAAAATCAATATTTTATTCACTTTATGACTTAAATAAAGTATATGTAAATATTTAATCAATATTTATCCATACTCTCATATATTTAACATTTATGCATTTATCAACATCCTCAGGTGGAAGAAAACAAACAAAAAGAATGCCATTTGTAACCTACTGTTCATATATGCGAAAAAAAGTGTTTTTCATATTTCAAACTTCCGTCCCTTACCCCACAACTTACGTCGAAATAAATGTTCCCACATTACCGAAGTCAAAATTCTCTGGCTTAAGATTGAGATTGTAGCTATAAAATTTCAAAAGTGTCATTTGTCGTTCTTCAAGCCAATTTATAAACTCCAACACCTTCACAGTTGTGAATTGTGTTTGCTGGCTTAATATGTTTGCCTCCGGTGGCACGGCGGCGGCGGCGGCGCGCGCGGGCGGTGGCAACACCTTCAAGAACTTTGAGAAATTTTTATTTATAAAAGGAATTAAAATTTAAAACAGGAAAAAAGGCAATTAAAAAAATTAAAGCTTTGTTTAATCCTTTCCCCTCCATAATATTTGTTCATGGTTAATATTTCTATATCAAAAAAGAAATAGGAAAACCCAATTAATACTATAACATTTTAAAACAATCAATCAACAGTTTCCAAAAACTAGCTGTAAAGGATCCAAATAAAGATTAATATATCTTACATCCTTCTCCAAAATGGAATAACCTTCATCTGATATCTTCTCTGTGCTTTCGCCTATTTGAATAAATAAATAGCATAAATATACAATTTTAATAAGCTCCTTTCAAATTTACCATAACTATAGAAGATTAATTTATATATGGTTAAGGCCGCGATTCATAACAATCAACAGTGAAATTTTCCATCTAAATAATATCTTGAGGGACTTGTTAAAAAATAGAGCTTCATCCAGCTGGTTGAATAAATCTCAACTTCCTTTATTCTTTTGTTTCAAAAAATAGAATCTTAATCTTAATTATCTACGCTGAATCCTGAAGAAAATCTGATAATTTTTTTGATTTATTTTAATATTTTAAAATGTTGCTGCAAATCCGAGTACAAGCGACCATCAACGCCAGACAAAATAAAATGTCAACGAAAAAGTTACTTAAAAGACGATTCCCGTTTTGATACTTTTTATGTTTTGACCAAAAAACAGTACGACAAAACTTTTATTGCAAAAATTGAAACCATGAAAAGTGTGTCTGGCAATTTTGAACTTAAGTTATTATTTACAACATTTGACATGTCTTAAGGGCAAGAACATATACATATGTATTATCAAGTAGGTACTTTTCGCTCCTTAAACAACGGAAATGTCGGTGTATTGCCGGTATCATTGAAAAAGAAATGAGTAATTACATCTTTTCAATTAAAAACTAGAAACAGAATTTTCTGTAGCAGCTAAACTCATATAGGTACTTCAATTCCCTTATAGGTACTTGACACTTCTTAAGGAACTATGTACAATGTACTTTATTAGGACTAGAATCTAGACTATATTAATACTTTCAAGTAATTATGAAGTAGGTACCAAGGAACTGAATTTCACGAGTTTGGTAGGTACCAACTACGGTATTGATAGGTACTTCAACTTCAACTCTTACAGCTTAGATTTTATGATTTGGCAACAATATTTCAAAATTTGAACATTATATTGAACATAGGTACTCGAAATACTCGAAAGTGTTTGTACTCCAAACAAATAGAAAAAATCAGAAACAATTCGTATTACACTTACGTAAGCATTTCATTCTTATCGCTTGAGAACTTGGAATAATAAACCCAATGTCCTGCAATTAATCGCAATACAACTTTCAGCAAAAACAAAAGGATTTAAAATATCCATCACCTGACGAATGCCGAAACTAAGTGCAAATAATTCTATTAAGATCCAGATTCCAACTGAAACGAAAAACCATTCCCATTGTCATTCTAACTTCCGGTGGCTTTTCGCTCTGAATGAGCATAATTTATCATCGAGACGTGATTTTTGTTTTGCATACATTAACTTCAAGTCTTTGTAATCAATTTTAATAAATTTTTCCAAGTCCAAAGAAGTTAACAAACACAAATTTGACTTTGCTGTAATGCTGGAGAGTAACTAAGCGTTACGTGTTTCGACTGTCATCGCGTGCCGGTTTTTGCGAACCTAGAGCAAGACAAACGATTGTGGCTGTGGTTTTTTTTCTTGTGATGTGGTGCAAGGAAATTTAAACATCTTTTCAGCAGTGAATTCATGTCTAGAATAAAATTGATTGCCTTATTTGTCAGACGATATGATGGAGGAGAAAAGGACACGACCTTTAAGTGCTACCGATATGGTTTTCGAAAGTGAAGTTTGATAAAGGTTTGACAGGGCGAGTTAACTGTTTGACTTTTTTTGTGCTGGTTTACTCAAGCAACAGCGACGAGTTAGTGTCACGCATATAAATTAACTGATTTTTTATTTCGAGTTTTAAGGCTAACCAAAGAATTTTACAGGAGTACCTACTCTGAAGAGGAAGCACTTAGGATAGGAAGAAAGCTTCAAGAATACATGATGTATGTGAGGTAGTATCCGTAAAATCATACTCAAGGATCAAGTTTGACCTTGGACTGTAGGTATATGTACCTATTATGGAATAATATAACTTTAAGGATCCTTGCAATTTGTTATAAGGGTATAAAAAAAACTCAAAAATCTGAGGCAGTAGCAAGCATAGAAATAGTAATATGTCGTACAGAGACATTCTAACATTATACGAAACGGTTGAATATGGGTAAGGCTTTCTCAAGAACACATAATTTCCCAAGTTCTCAGAATATCGTTTTCTTATGGAATTATGTAAATTTCTACGAAAAACAATTCACCTAAATCCCAAAATGAATTTGAATCTACACTAATATATAAAGCTGAAGAGTTTGTTTGTTTGAACGCGGTAATCTCAGGAACTACTGGTTCGAATGGTATAATTCTTTTTGTGTTGGATGGTGCCTTAATCGACTTAGACATTAGGCTACTTAACATTAAGCTGTGACCAATAGCAGCGAAGAATCTGTGGAAATGTGAGAACTGAGATTTTTTTCTGAGATCTCTGAGATGAAATTATTTGGATTCGATTTCTCACTCAGCTATTTGACGTGGCTGACATATGTGCAGCAACAATTAGTAAGGTAACCATTAAATCTCAATGATAACTGAGAATTATGTTCCACCAAGGCACCAAATGATTTTGCCTCAGTCAAGGTGACATTGAGATCTCAGTGAGATGTTGTTAGGTGGAACTGGCCTAATAACTGCTCAAATTAGAATTTTGAGAGTTCAATTGATTTGTGAATGTGATTGATTGCACTATTTGTGCAGATTATTGTGTTTAAACCATATCATTTTATGTACTTCTTCACTAAAAAATATGCTCAGTTTAAAGAAAAAAAAATTTACTTAACGAAAAAAACGATGCAGAAGTAAGAGAGATATTAGAATTAGGGAGAGTTCACCCAAGGGAATGCTTTAAGTATGAACAACTGAAGGGAATCATAAAAAATGCTCAAATTTTTCAAGTTCAAGAGAATTACGACCTAGGGAGAGATGACTGCAATGCAGTTTTACAATAACTTCCGAACAAAATTCCCACGCGCGCATGATGCACAAGTCGAGACGATACTCTGGCCGGTGGACGAGGGAGAGGCGGACGAAGTCGCGGGCAACTGCTAGTTTTAAATAAAATAAACGCTTTGATTCTTTCTATAAAAAAGTACTCAACGAAATGAGTCAATGCGTTGACTCTCTGGCGTCACGAACAAATTGGTCACTGCATCGTCAAGGTAACGTCAACAGTCATCGTGTCATCTCATAAAACGTTGACGATCACACGAATGACCCAAATCGGTCAATGTTGTGCCAAAATGCGTTGACACCAGATCTGTGCCATCGCAGTTTTTTTCTTTCAGTGTCAACGCACTGACACGTGAAACGTTGACTATCACACGACATGATCAATACAGAACTAGCGATGGGATCATTCGAATGATATAATCGATTCAGGCAATCGTTCGAGATAATTCGATTATTGAAATCATTCGAATGATTTCTCAAACCTTCTACTACTGCTAATCTTCAAAGTTTAAATCTCAAATGAAAACAAACAAACAATCGAATGACGATTATCAGTATTCGAATGACGATTATTAGTTTATTACCATTTAAATGCAAATAATCGATTAGTAGTATTCGAATGAAAGATCATTTGAATGAATAATCGATTATTAATAATCGAATTAAAAATCATTCGAATGATTAGTAGTATTTGAATTGAATGAAAAAAAAAAATCGAATGATGATTATTTTGATTCGAATAAAATAACTCAAATGACGATTTTATTTCAGGTTGAATTTGCAAATCTTTGGAATGGAATTTTGTTATGGTTTTTAGCTAAATTTGTGAAATGCGAACAAAAATTTGTATTTGGTTATTTTACTATTCATTTTTAATTTTTTGTGTTAAATAGCACATTCTGCACTGTAAACGTTAAATTTTTCACC
Source organism: Sphaerophoria taeniata (assembly GCA_943590905.1). Taxonomy (NCBI): domain Eukaryota; kingdom Metazoa; phylum Arthropoda; class Insecta; order Diptera; family Syrphidae; genus Sphaerophoria; species Sphaerophoria taeniata. The sequence goes on along the minus strand of OX016540.1, from coordinate 35,941,231 downwards.
ATTTTCATACGGTTTCGTAATTCGAATGATGATTCGATTATTCAAATCATTCGAATACTATTTTCTCGATTATTGAAATCATTCGATTGCGCCTCATTTGCATTTACCTATGGGATGCCTAGCAGCCTAGGTTGTCGGCAACCTTTTTCCAGCAGTCAATTTTTTTATTAACTTCCCAGAGGAAGTTATTGTAATGTGGCCGATTTTGTGAATCTCCAATTTTCGCATTTCTCGATGTTTTGAGGTCACTAGAGTCCGAATCAAGCGTTTTTTAGATGATGTCAGTGTGTGTGTATGTGTGCTGTTGGGACAAGCTAGTGATGTGAAGAATAAAACCCGTGCACGTCGCTCAAGAACAACTGAGAATATTGCTGTTGTAGCCCAAAGTGTTGAAGAAAATCCAGGTTTGTCCAGTCCTCGTCGTTCTTTGGAATAAGGCATTCCAGAAACGCCATTACACCGTATTTTGCATAAAGACTTGGGTCTTAAGGCTTATAAAATTCAGTTAACACAAGAACTCAAGCCGGCTGATCATCAACAACGTCGTGTCTTTGCTGAATGGGTCCTTGAAATGCATGAAAATGATCCGGAATTTCATCGAAAAATCATCTTGACTGATGAGACCCATTTCCACCTCGGAGGCTACGTCAATAAGCAAAACTGTCGCATCTGGGGCTCGGAAAACCCAGGAGTTATTGTTGAAAAGCCTCTCCATCCTCAACACGTGACTGTTTGGTGCGGTTTATGGTCCCGCGGGGTCATAGGACCTTACTTTTTCGAAAATGAGGCTGGAGCAACAGTTACGGTCAATGGATTGTGCTATCGAGAGATGATTAATGATTTTAACTGCCCAGAGGAAGTTATTGTAATGGGGCCGATTTTGTGAATCTCCCATTTTCGCATTTCTCGATGTTTCGAGGTCACTAGAATCCGAACCAAGCGGTTTTATGATTATGTCTGTGTGTGTATGTGTGTTCGTTACGCGTTACGTTTTTCAGCTCAATTATCTCGCGAACCACTCATCGAACTGATCTCATTCGACGCGGCATTGTGTTGTTAAGAGCTGATTAGGTTTTGAGCGAAATCGGCTTAGCGGCTTTTTAATGGCAATCAAAAATCTAAGACAACCCTAATATAATGAAAATTATGATAATTTCTGCAATAATTTCAATAATAGTGCAAAAAATCTTATAGTTAGTGGGGAAAAAAATAATACTCAGGAGTATCATATACTATGTTTGATTACTAGCTGACCCACCAAACGCTGCTTTGCCGTATAAATATTAATTTTCAGAAATACTAATCCGATTAGAAAAATTGCTTCAATAATAGAAAACTACAATATTCAGGAGCAATATAGGCTGTATTTTACTGTGCAAAGTAGTTGTGAATGAGTCCACGAAATGGTACGATCAACTTTTGGCAGATGGCGCCACTGTTATTCAATAAACTTAAAGCAGAAACACAATGACGCTTTGCCGTCGATTTTGACAACTGCGAAAAGTTCAGCTATAGGAAATCTGTGTAACCTCACATAATGACGCTTTTTCTACGTACGCTTTTTTTGACAAACGTAAGAAAACGTAAAGAAGCCACCATCTGTCAAAAAAAAGTTCAACTTGGTTGAACTTTTGCTTTGTCTGACAGCTCAACAGCTGTTTGTTTATTTGTTGTTTGGAGCAGCGTTACCACTTTAAAAAAAAATGGAAGCGAAGTAAATTTGGGAATAAAGCGAAGTAGATTGAGAAAAAGCGAAAAAGATTTTAAAAAAGTGTATTTTATATTGACCATGAATACATAGACAGATATACAATTAGAGCCGTGTGTGAATTGTGTTAAAATGTGTATACAAGCTTGACTTTCGATTTAATTTTGACACTACATGGCGGATATGATGTGTTAAAATTTAACTAGCAAGCTAAAATATGACACTAGTGCTTAAATTTAACCAACATTCTAACCCAAGTTGCGCACGGCGTAAAATATTAAACACTTTAATACAATCACGTAAGTCATACTTTGCGTATATGTATGGGTTGACATTTCGTGTTTGTAAAGTGTGTCCGCTTATTGTTCGTGTATAAGGATAGAAACTTATCGATTATATATTTTCCTGATGAAAATACGAGAACTGTAGGCATAAAATTACTCAATGAGTTAATCGAAGCAGATTTTGGAAATATCAAGTAAAATCGAGTGAAGTAGATTTCAAAACATTCTTGATGGTGCGAAGTTGGAATAGATATTCAAAGTTTTTCAAAAATCGAAGTAGACTACTTCGAAAGGAGTAAAGTGGCAAATCTGTTTGATGATGATGGAGGGAGAACTGTCATTCAAAGCACACGTGAAGCGGGTGCATCGTAACGCAACGACGCGTCTGCCTAAAGCGCCATTGTGTTTCTGTTTTTAATGTTTTTCATAAAATCATCAGTTTTATGGAATTTGACTTTGAACCAACGTGCGTTTACAACTACAACGGGATGCATCGGCTAAATATTTTGCAAAACAACTAATGTTTTACGTATTTTACTACTATGGGAAGTTAGTCGTGTGGACTCCATGGGTCGCACTCATATTTTCAGATTGAATTTGCAAATCTTTGGAATAGAATTTTGTTATGGTTTTTAGCTAAATTTGTTAAATGCGAACAAAAATTTGTATTTGGTTATTTTACTACCTATCTATTTTTTTTTTGTTAAATAGCTCATTCTGCACTGTAAACGTTAAATTTTTCACCATTTTCATTCGGTTTCGTAATTCGAATGATGATTCCATTATTCAAATCATTCGAATACTATTTTCTCGCCCTCCCCCATGGGCCTGGCATTTTGAAAAAAAAATATTTAATAGTTCAATATGTATAGAGTATAGGAAAAATAAAAATAAATTACAATATGATTCAAATAAGGAGAATTTTGAATATTTATACTGACATGAAAACGAAACCCTAATACGATCACTTGGTTTTTGTACATTCATCTTTCACAAACGATTTTTTAGAAACTGCTAGGCCGATTGAAATGAAATTTGGCACACATGTTCTATAATGCAATTATGACTCGAAAGTTTTGTTTTTATGTTTTTTGATGAATACTTTCTAAGTAATTTAAGAAAAACAGAAAAAAAGAACACGAAAATATAGGTCACTTAAAAAAAATTATTGTATGGGGTCAGCAAACAACCGCAAGAAAAGTGAACGTTTTCTAACACAGAATATACCAACGGACATATTAAGCACAATAACACGATGGATACATGAGGATACATTTTTAAAACCCTTTCCAAAGTTACGATACACAAAAAAAAAATCACTTTAAAGGCTTTCACTCGCACGATTTTTAATTTTTTTAATTATAAGTGTACAAAAAAAATAATTACCCACTATAGTTCTAAAAATATCAACAAAAATAAATAAAATAATTTTGAAAAGCACAACTTAATATTTACTTGACCACGATGTTATCAACTTGACACAAGAAAAACAATGAACTTTATTTTTTTTAGCTTTAACAAACCTGATGTTTGTGATGCTGTAAAACGGTAAATACAGTTGTGTCTTTGTTTTATTTTTTTGCCAAGTTAAAGCTGGAGGTTTTACCTTTCATATGATACCAATTTTGTTGCATTCGGTAGACTTTTATTTTTCATTAAAGTTCCGCTAGATTGGCAAAATAACACACTGTGGGTCGTCGGCAACCTTTTTCCAGCAGTCAATTTTTTTATTTGACAGTTTATACTCTCCCCTGAGTCCTGCCACAGTCCCAAAGTGGTGGTCGCTTTTGCACAGTCTCTGTTTGACAGGGTATATTCCCTTTCAAAATAGCAGTTTTTTTCATGGGAGCTGAAAAGGGAGGGTCTTCTTCCACCAGCGCAGCCAAGTCGTCATTTTCTTCCATCTAAGAATATAAGTAATTTGAATCTTACTTGCGCTACTCGAAGAAAATAAATTGATTTAATTAACAATTTGATCAAAATATTCATGAATTTCGAAAAGTCGAAACACACACGGAAATTCATTTATTTATGTATAGAAGATGTCATTGCAGCCAACATTGACGTGGTAGAAAATTATGCCGTGTCCACGTTCAACTATGGTCAACGCTTTGACTAGCTGTCCGAAAAATTGTGAAACTGCTTCCCAACAGCATTGACATCTTGATTACAATGGCAATGAAATAAGTTAACGCGTTGACTTGAAACTACACGTCAACGCTGTCGTCAACGCTGTCGTCAACGCTAACGTCAACGCGTTTACAGCGTTTAACGTTGACCATCACACGACGTGACCACTTTGGGACACAATTCTATTTCACACTGAAGTCAGCGAGTCAACGCGTTGACCCATTTTATTGATCGTGTAATGCTTAACGCCAGCCTCGGCACATTCAATAACTGCCCAAGTCCGTTATTAATTTTATTTTTGAAATTTTTGGGTATGTATTAGAGGCTCCTTCTGTAATATCCATTTTTCGTTTCGTACTGTACAACAAAATAACCCAAAAATAAAACAACAAAACTGACAAGGATAGCATGGCACTCTCATAAAATTTCTATATACTCTTATCTCTTTTTATATAAAAGATATTTCCTCAATCGAGTTCGAGTTCGAGTAATTGGTGGAATTTTTGGTGGCGAAGTGTCTGTGTACTTGCAAAATTCTTCATAAAAACGGTCACCAAAATCGTACATAATCTTTTCTTTTTATAAACTAATGTTGTTTTTTAGCTTCACCTCCAAAAAAATGCATTTCAATCTAAAAATAAAAAGTGCCGCCTTTATGTAAACATTTGCAATTAGTGTATTCTGTTCGTGTTGCTTCAAGCATTTATAGCTAGTTCATTCACTCTTATTTGAAGTCATTCTGTGAAAAATCAATATCATGTCTATTGCTATGCTCTTCACACTACCCTAGCATCACGTCAAAGCGAATTCGCCTGTATATATCCATTCACAATAGTGCGCATTTATGAAATTTTTCACACATTAAATTCGTTTTATATCCAAAATGGCCGTATAACACAAACGACGAGGAATTTGTCTGCCGCGTTTTCTTTGTTTTCTTACCAAAAGTGTGATAGGAATTGAAAAAATTCATTAAAAAACTATCAAATATTAATATCAAAGTGAAATAAAATTAAGTTTTGTGCATACAAAAATTTTCTCCCCCAAAAAAATCAATCTATTGTGAACGCTGGAATGTTGTTGTGTCTCTTTACAGGGTTCACAATTGACACGAGATTAATTTATTGCAAAAATTATTAAAAAAAGTTGAAACTTAAAATTTATTCTTCAAAGAACCGAAAGTGCTCAAAAACTTTAAAGCTGGACAAAGTAATAAGCAGTGAAAAACAAATTTGAGAATATGGATGAAGATATAAGCATGCCAGAGTCTCCACAAGACCAAGAAAACACCCACGAAGGTGGCGAGAATCCCGCCACCAGCGATGACGCCGCCGACGTCGATACTGCCGTCCCCGCCGCCGAAGACGATAGCGCTGCTGTTGACACTGTTCCATCCGAAATTCCAGGTAACGACGACGAGGAAAATACAAATATGAGTGGCGATGGAACAGTCGAGATGCTCCAAGAAACTGTGTACAGCAACGACGAGGAAGAGGCCACCGAAGAGACAGCGCCGTCCAAAGTCGATTTGGCGCCGGAAGCGCATATTGACGAAAATACCATACTTCTACCAGTAGCCGGAGAGAATGGGTTCGTTGCCGAAGATGTTGCTGTAGGATTTAATCCCAATGACTTTTTGCAGGTGAGTTTTGCCTTCGAATTCTATTGCTCTAATTAGAACCCCAACTGTAATTCTTATTTGAAATTTTAGGAAGAGGAAGACGTCATTGATCCAATGGCAGGAACTGAAAGTCGATTGGTAGAGAGAACGATCTCGCAGGTTCCGAAAAAACGACGCCTTCCGGAGGCAATGAGCTACGAGGAAGATGATGACGATTCGCCGGAAAGAAACCAGAAACGTCGTGGCCGCAAGCCCGGTACCAAAGTCATCAACGGGCAAGTTATCTACCCATCCGATGAACTTGTGAATTCCATTAAAATTAACAATCCCAGAGTGAAACTTCATTCGATGACCTCGGTCCTGCCGAAGCAGGCTCCAAAGGGTGTGAAATCTTCCTCTATAGGCCAGGTAGATGAAAATCAGTGTCGTGTCTGCACCTCTGATCAGGACATCGTAAGCATCTTCAAGAAAGAATTCCAGAAGACCTATGCGGATAAATTGATGGCCATCAGTTCTGTAGTCAATATCCAGCGAGGGGACTTCCTGCCTCAATTCATTTGTCGGGTCTGTGTGAGTAGTGTGAACGCCGCCTTTGCTCTTAAACTTCAATGCGAACAGACCGATGCTGAATTTCGAGGAGTGCTCCAGACACCGCTAAAAAAAGTCAGAAAAGTCAAGAGCTACGTTGACAGCGAACCCGAAGATATGCCTGAGCCAGTCGAGGAGGATCAGGACTTTAAGCTGTCCGATGCAACGCCTCCATCGGCCGATGATGATTCTGATTCGGACAAGCCATTGTTGAAGAAGCGACCTCGTCGACGCTCCCGTAAATCGTCGAAGATCAAATCCGAAAGGCGACACAAGAAGTCTAAAATGTCGTCGAAGGATTCGTCGCCTTTGAAGAAATCAATCAAATCGGATCCCGATCTGAATGCGAGTAAGAACTCGGAAGTTGACGGCGATGCAACTGCGTCGAAAGTCAGAGACTTCAGCAGCGGCAGCGAGGAGGACTATTCGCCACCGAAGCGACGACGTGGCAAGGGAAGGAAAACGAGAATGCGCGAGTCGAGGCAGTCGGGCAGTCTAACATGTAATATTTGCCATGAAACACTCAATTCCCGCGAGGAATTGCGAGAGCATAAAAAGTCGATGCATTCCAGCTTCGATTGCGAATTGTGTGGCCGGAAATTCAAGATGCAGAGCAGTCTAAAGACGCACATGGAGAAGCACACCAGCTTGAAGATTCTCAATTGTGAGCCCTGCAATTTGCACTTCCCTAACAAGACTGAACGTCGGAGACACATGCAGGAGGTGCACAAAGACGCTGTGGCACAGTTCAGTTGCGTGAAATGCAAGCGTGCATTCACCAGCGAGACTCGGCTGCAGAAGCACACCGAATCGAACTGTCCCGGATTTGATACGTCACAGAAGAAGCGTGGCGACTTGGATTCGCTGTCGATGGGCAAGGATCTATTCAAATGTGTAGCTCCGTTGACGACGACCTACTGGAGTGATAGTTTCTCTGATTAAAAGAATCGAGATTTACATACATATGCTACGAAGTAAAGTAAATAGGTTACTTTTTATATTTTGGAACGTTTTATTTTTATTTTATTTTTTTTTTTCAATTTTGTGGTAATGTTATTTGAACATCGTGTTAGATGACGATGGGTCAATCCGAAAAGACGATTAAAGAATAAAATGTCATGCTAATGTATTATAAACAAAAAATATTAACAAGGAGTGAGTTTTAGTTCTGCTTCTGGGAATTACAGGTGGGCTTTTTTTTTATAATTAGCACACATTCAAGAGGTTTTTTTATACCCTTATTATGCCAGACAAAGTGAGTGCTTTAGGAGAGTGGAAGGGAGATGCCGGTAAACATTGGTCTTAAATTCCTGGGGCCTGATTATGGGATTCGCGACGGATTGTTTTCAATTCGACTCGCTTCGCATTTCCTTATTAAGGAATTCGCGGCGGAGCGAAAATATTTTTCAATATTCCTGTTATTTCACACTTTTGGTTTGACTATTGGTCTTTTTCTTTTTTAGCTCTGAGCAGGGTACGGAGTAGAGCCTGAGCTCATCGAGCTCGGTCTGAGCAGAGTTAGCTCAGACCTTTCCGAGTCAGTAAAGAAACAAACCTGAGCACGGAACTGTCACATATACAAAAAAATGTATTTTCCTTCATCCGGAGAACAACTTACTCCGCCCGCCATTTCTACCGTTTTAATTTTTTTTGCATCATCTCAGTCATGATAAATGAACAAAATACATGAAGTTGGCCGCGCTCAACTTTTTACTCCATCTACTCCATCAATTTTAACCGAGCTCGTAGATCGCGCTCCGACCACGGTCTGATCTAAAAAATAAACAAAAGTTGAGCGCTCCGATATGTCTGAGCTAAAAAGAAAAACGGGTTTTTTTTTGACAGCTCCGTACCCTGCTCGGAGCCAAAAAAGAAAAACGCCTATTCTTCCAATATTCCACTGATTTGAAATTTGAATGAACACTCTTTCGCCTATGAAGCCGCCAAAAAAAAAGCTGTCGGAAGTCGGATTTCAACTCGCCAGTAAACATTGACATTTCAAATTCGCCGTAGAATTTGTTAATTGGTCGATTTCAAATCGAAGAAGGCGAAAGCGAAATCTATAATTGAAAAAATGTCAAACTCGCTAGCAAAACGATCCGCTGCGAATCCCAATCAAGCCCCTGAACATTGCAATGATTTGGAAAGACAGAGTGTGGAAGGGTGTTCCACATTCGTGTTGTACGGATAAAGGACGATTCTCTATACTTGAGAGTACGTCCGAAGTTGGGCCCCAGGGTAAACTAATGGGCATTCCTAGAAGCGCGAGTATTACGGGCGAATTGTTTAAGGGGAGGAATGCAACTGGCTATTTCACTAGAGCACTTACCGTAAAAGTAACGATATAACAGAGAGAGACACGAAACGTTACGGCGGTGATCTAAGGAGGTGATGAGTTGGTTATGTCTTTGTCACATCATTCTTAGGGCTATTTTTAGTATACCGTGCAAGAGGCTTAAGTATGTAGCTGGAGCTGTTTCTGACTTCAAATTCGGAATCGTTTTTCTGTTCTATTCAGAACAAGAACTGTCATCTTGTGCCAAGTGAACGAGTACAGAACTGTTCGGAACAGTTCCGGACGACCAAAAAAAAACGCTATAAGAGTACTATCGTCAGCGAAACAATTGATTCGATAAAAAGTTACAGACAAGAGTTCATTAATGAAAATGAGGAAGAGGGTCGGAGACAAAACTGAGCCCTGGGGCACACCAGCATTTATATTGTGGGTTTCAGACTTGAATCCGACCAATACAACTTGTATTGAACGGTTCGAAAGAAAGTTTCTAATCCAACGAAGAAGGGATTCATCGACACCGAAAGCACGTATTTTCGATAAAAGAGCAAGATGCCAGACTTTACCAAATGCCTTTGAAATATAAATAGCAACAATCTTACTTTCTCCAGAACAATGTAAAGATTTGTTCCATTGTTCGGTGAGATAAACCATCCGATCACCAGTGGACCTGTTGCTGCGAAAGCCGTACTGCTGGTTATTAAGACGCTTTCGGTCTTCGAGATATTTCTTGAGTTGATAGTTTATCAGCGTTTCCGACATGGAATTGGACCATAATTGAAGGGAGAAGAAGATTCGCCTTTTTTGGAAATGTTGTTTCCAACTGTTAGGAACGACCCCAGAAGAATAGGATAGATGGAAAAGCTTGCGCAAGGGTTTTGCCAGCATGGAAGAACACCATTTCAGAACAATAGCAGGTTTACCATCCGGACCAGCGGATTTATGTATGTTGTTAAGGACTCTTTCCACAGCACGAGTGCGGAAGAAGTTTTGTCCGATGGAATCATTGACGCGCTCAAGAACTGGAGGAGTCATGACACTCTCTGGCAGCGAAGAGTTGGAGGCGAATTGCCTAACGAAAAGGTTAGCTTTCGCGAGAGAGCTAACAACTGGAGTGTCATTGTCAACGAGCGTAGGGATCGAGGAAGAAGACCAAAAGTTCCTACTGCATTTGGGACATACCAGTATTTTTTATTGTTTTTGTCTTAATTTTTGGTCATGTAAAAATTTTGTCCGTCGAATTGTTATGATAAACATGAATTCATTATCTAACGGTCTAGTGATCAAGTTTTGCCTGTGAGAATTTAAACATGTTCATTTCCTTTTGAATATATCAGGCTCCACGGGTTGTTTGTTAAAGCATAATAAATTAATCAAACTAATATGATAAATCTGTCGTACGTAAAACGTATTCATTTCTAAGCAAAAAGGGCGATGAAAATGTACGATGTACCTACCTTATGGTCCCACTTAAACGAATCTTCATCAAATATAAATTATTCATTCTCACTCTAAATTCGAGGTTGAAATTGATAATTTGTGGCCTTAGAATCTGCATAAGATACAATTTTCATAAATAATTGTCTCTAAATTACTGGAGGACAGGAGGAGCATACATGGGAACATACAGACAAATCTATCTTCAGCATCACACTATCCTATCGATGTACACATTCAGAAAAATGATTTAATGGAATTGGCTTCCTTAAGGTAATAAAAGCATAATAGAATAAATCGACATAAACCCTTTCCCATAGCAATGAGTCGACGTGCTCCTCAATTTTCTGCTGAGTTTGCTCCTTCTTTTATGTAAGGTACCCGAAATGATCTTATATAGACTTATTTTTTGTCGAAAATAACTAGACCTAAAAGAGCTTTATGGTTTATTTCATTGGGCTTAATAGAACCCGTCCCTTATCCTTTGCTTTTTTACTGTCACAAACAAAACGACCGACACCCTCATATCTTTTTTGATATCCACATCCATACATATGTAGGAATGTGCCTACATAAATTACAAAATATTTGGTACTAAGAATAGAAATTGTATGAAGAAACTATAAAAACGAACAATAGAATATCACAATCACAACGTATCCTCATTAACTGGCTATTTGTAAATCCGATATTCTTTCGTCCTCATAGTTGATGACAGGGACAAAGCATTGGTTTGCCTCTAACCCCAGTGGACTATAGGCAAGCCCCGAGAGTTTACACTTTGTAATTTCAAACTTTATATTGTCCTACGATGGCAATCTTGCTAAAGTGAAAGTACCTCTACTACATCAACTGACAGACGACAATGGAGCATATTATACAGAATATTAAAATCAGTTCTGTAAAATGCCTGGTTTTGTAATGCTTAAGGTTCTTGCTTGCGGTTATGGGAATTCTGAAATATACTTTGAAACCAACTATTCGTGCGTTCTCTTAAATAGGCTCAATGGGAATTGGATTTGTTTATTTTGAGTTTTTGTTCGACGAATGTAAACCATTCTCGATGTAGTTAGGTTGGTAATTTTTAGAAGTTTATTTCTGCCAATTTGCTATCTCGAAATTGTAGATTGCATGGTTTCTGTTGTGGTTAAAAGCAATTTGTCAAAGCATTTGAATATGAATTCATTTGTTGCTCTCTATTGTACTACTGTGGTACTCCACAAGTCCCATAAAAACACATGATTTTTGTCAGGAAAGAATGCTGCATGCATGCAATGTGGACCATCCAAATTGATTTTTTTTTCATCACTAAACAGAACTTTTCTCCATTTTTCGATCCATCTTATGGGACTTTCAGGTTTCAGCATAATGCAGCCTTGCTGACTTATGGGCTGCATCTAAAGGTGGCTTCTTTGATCTCTTTTTTGTACACAGGCAAGTCAAGTTTGGCCTTAATTTGTGAAGCACACTGCTTTTTTCTGATGGCTTCACTCAATATCATTCGAGCTTGACGTGTTAATAGCAATTTTTCCATAACGGCGTTTTTAATTGGCAATCTGAAATCTAAAAAAAAACATTCTGGTTTTAAGATCAGAAGGGAATTCTCTTCTTTTCAGAATCAGAACTGTCACATCTGTCCAATTGAACGCATTCAGAATGCTTTTTTTAACTTCCAGATTGCCAATTAAAAACGCCATAACTTTCACCTAACCTTAAAAAGTTGTGAATCACTGACTGTATTGGATCTCCCAGTTTTTCTGGCAATTCCACGATTAGGAATGCCACAATCTTTGTATGCAGTGATTTTTTACCTTTCTTCCGTACTTAAAATTCTTCCACGTGGAAACAGTGATTTCTTACCACTTTCAACAAAAAATTCAAACAACTTTATGAAATAAACACTTTTAAGTTGGCCTGTTTTTATACGAATTTCCGCCTTTGAATTAGATTTTATTTCACGAACAAACACGAATAATTTTGCAACGTGATAAAAAAGGATAACGTTTGCCTTCATATTGCTTTGAGAGATCATTTTGGATCCAAAAATAAGGAATGCTGCCAAGTTGTATGGAAGGTTGCAATTAGGGATTGCAATCCCGGAATGATTTTTCAATCCCGGGATTTCGGGATTCAAAAATTTGGATCCCGGGATCCCGGGATAATCCCGGGATTTAAATAAAAAAATAAAAGATAATTGGGGAAATTTGTATTTTGTTTATTTGACAACTTAAAAAAAGAAATAACTCAATAAAAACTTTTAAAAGCAATAACTCCATGATTATTTATCAAAAAGTATTACTTCTTAAAAAATTTAATTCATAAGAACTCTTAAACAAAAACAAAACAAAATATTAATTCAGTCTGTATTAAACTATTAAGAAGTGTAAAATAAATAAGAAAAGAGGAACACAAAGAAAACCGTCAAATTGAGAGTGAAGACTCAATATTTTTAGTTTTTTTGATTTTTTCCTTCCCCTTACGTGTTCTGCAAGCAACCCCATTTGCCATCACTAATCAAATAAAAATTTCGATTTCCTTCACGCGTGAATAAGACCATTAAGATCTGTTTGAAGGCAGAAGCACGCACAAATATTTAAACTACCTCTTTAATTTGTATATCGGTATAGGTAAAATAAAACGTTTATACCTTTATAAATCTTACTACCGATTTCATAGAAAATCGATTAAGTATAAATTGAAACCCGATTTGCTTGCATTTCGTTACTGATAAAGCCAGGTATTTATATAACAAAATAAGATTTCAAACAAAAGCTTTTCAGATGTTCAGCATTCCTAATTAGACAACGTTTTTTTTTTTTATTTCCATTTTGATACATTTGATGCCATTTGCTGCTTTTACGCAATTTTACTTTTTTGCTTTCTTTTTGAACATATCCCTCTTCTGCTCACTTTAGCTCACCTTTCGTACGTTGAAACTACAAATTTTCAAATTTACCGGTTAATTTACTCCCCAGATGGGGTGCCTAAGTTTACTGAGATAGTATTGGTAAAACCCACATACTCTTGCAGTAAACTTGGACCGCAGGTTTCCCATCTCCCTTTTAACTCATCGGTGATCATGTGGTTTCTCTTCTCTTGTCTATGTCCACAAGACTGTTTTCTTTATAATAATTTCTCTCTTTGGTTACTGTTAGACGGTATTTAAAATGAAATAAGGAAAAAAATTGTATGTGAATATTTAATCCATTGTATTTCTATTTAGCTAGTACCCGCGACCTGGCAATCGATTGTACCTGAGTACCTGAGACTGAGACCTGACAGAGTGCTGTTTTTTTACATAAGTTCGGTATCGGGATTTTTTTTTTTTTTTTGGTTATGATGTAGCACAAAAAGTCGAAAAACCCATTCTAGGTGTCTTTATCCAATTCCGAAATTCCCGGGATTATACAGGGTGATTCACGAGCGTTGTGCCAAAAAGCTAGAGCGTGTAGGTTGAGTTGAGACAAGAAAAAAATCGTATGGGAGGGGGGGGGGGGTCTATCCCCCCCCGTTTAGCCAGGAGGGGCAATTTTCTGAAAAATTGACTTATTTTGTAAAAAAAAATATTAAAAATCAACGGCTTCGTTTACAACACCATGCTATACCTTTCTGAAAAGCCAAAAACTTCTTCTTTCACTTTGTTTTTAAATTAAATTGTTTTAACGAATAGTTTAAAAAAAATAAATTTTCAAACTCAAAATTTTCAAAAAAAAAAGCAAAAAATACATTTTTGAACTAATTTTTTTCAAAATTTTATGTAATTGAGTACTAATTTTGTTTTAAAAATTCAATGTCTTTGTTAACTTTTAGTCGAAAACAGAAAACCGGATGCAAAAATGTCTTTTCGTTTTTGAGAAATTAAGAAAAAACCAAAACCACTTTTTTCTAAAAAAAATCTTTGATTTTATTTTTACGTATCTGGACTTTTAGTTTAATTTATCAGTTTATTTTATAAATTTAATTTTTTGTAATTGGAGTTTTATGGGGACTCAATAAAGTAGAAAAGTATTGGATTTTCCCTGGATTAATCATTTTGTTCATTGAAAACGTCTGCCATTGACCTTTCACTTCTAGCTCTCCGTGCTCTCGTCGGCGGATTCTTGAAAACATGCTACGACTTGGGCGCCATCTATTGGGATATCTTTCGGCGTAGAGTCTTTCGGCTTCCCAATCTCGACAACAAGTTAAACCGTAGCAGAAGTTCCTGTCCGCTAACTCTTCTCGAACATATGAGTTTGTTATTGTTATGTGTTGATGAATTAATATTTTAATTGTAAATGGTTGTTAAATAAATATGCGATGCCTTTTATTAACCTATAGGTTGTTAATTGTTTTTTCATTCAAGAAAAATTGCGGTTTAATTATTATTTTAAGCCCCCAGCAGGTAGAACCCTTCGCCGGCGAGTGGCCGCTTCCCCAGGTATAGTAAGAAAAAATTGCAGTTCAGTTTTCAGACGTTATCAATGAATAAAATGGTTAATCCATTGAAAATCCAATACTTTTCTACTTTATTAAGTCGTCATAAAACTCCAATTACAAAAAATTAAATTTGTAAATTAAACTAATAAATTAAACTAAAAGTACAGATAGGTAAAAATAAAAACAAAGATTTTCTTAGAAAAAAGTGGTTTTGGTTTTTTTTTAATTTCTCAAAAACGAAAAGACATTTTTGCATCCAGTTTTCTGTTTTCGACTAAAAATTAACAAAGACATTGAAATTTTAAAACAAAATAAGTACTTATTACATAAAATTTTGAAAAAAATTAGTTCAAAAATGTATTTTTTGCTTTTTTTTTGAAAATTTTGAGTTTGAAAATTTATTTTTTTTAAACTATTCTTTAAAACAATTTAATTTAAAAACAAAGTGAAAGAAGAAGTTTTTGGCTTTTCAGAAAGGTATAGCATGGTGTTGTAAACGAAGCCGTTGATTTTTAATATTTTTTTTTACAAAATAAGTCAATTTTTCAGAAAATTGCCCCTCCTGGCTAAACGGGGGGGAATAGACCCCACCCTCCCATACGATTTTTTTCTTGTCTCAACTCAACCTACACGCTCTAGCTTTTTGGCACAACGCTCGTGAATCACCCTGTATAATACAATCCCGGGATTTAAAAGATTGAAAAATGTACCGGGATCCCGGGATTGCAATCCCTAGTTGCAATGTTTAACGGGAATTTCCTCTATTGTATCTTTATTTATTATTTTGAAAACCGTATAGCTTGCTGAATTGGAAAAAGTTTAAACAATTCAAAGAAGTTAACACTAATTTCGTCGAAAATAGTCCTTTTCAAGCTGATTTTATGTTAGGTAAATAAAAGCCACTTTTTTCACCATAATGTGAAAGCTTCAATGCACTCCAAAAGTCCTTGCCCTCGTTTCTTAAAAATTGAGTGTGAGAAAACGAAACACGAGTATAATTCCGTGGAAAAAAATGTGTCAACGGGTGTGTTTAACTTTGTCGTCCTTAAACGGAACATAAAATAATACATAATAATAATCATTATTTAAATGTCCTTCTCCTTCGTCATTAAACACATCTCGTTCACGCCTGCCTAACATTGCTCAACTCCTCATCTCTTCAGACGATTGAAACTTCAACAAAGCAGTTCCGAGCACCAAGTACAAAACACTCTTGTGCTTAAGTCGTTTTTGAACAATCCAAAGTTTCCTGGTCATTAAGTTCAAAATGTCTTTGTAAAGAGTAACAGTTTAGAGCCATGAGTGGAAAATAGCAGAGGGAAAGTATTTTCGGAATTTTTTGTTTTGTGTTTTGCCAAGACAAATAAGAATGTTAATACCTAAAGTTGTGAGCATGTTGCTGGTATGGTTTATGCAAAACAAACCGCTTTTCATTTATGTATTTGTTCTTAAATATGATCTTATGTCAGTTGTTTTCTTTGACCTGAATATTAAGCATTGATTTCTTGCCGATAGTTAAAATAAAATAAGCAAAGAGATGATCCTTATACTTATAGACACATAATATTATAATATTCCGCAGAAAAGCCTAGGGATGGTCGAAATTCAAACTTAAGGTACCTACACGACTTACGCAATTAATTTCGTTTACTTGTTAAAACAAATACCTTATGTTGGTTTGTGTTTATGCTATTAAAAGGAAATCATTTTCATCCATCCAACTACTCAGAAATCCATTTGGTTCTAACTAATTTCACTCTATGGCTCGTTTTGCTAATTTGAAGGAAGGACAACAGTTCCTGATGGAGTGATTATAACCAATTGAAAGGAATCATGCTTTATTAACATTTTAGCAGACACAGAGTTAATTGCAGTTGATGGTAAAGTTAATTCATTTAATGAAAGTCTCATTTAAATAAACAATATTCTTGATGATGATTTGTTTTCTCAAGAGCTGAGGAATGAGGATGAGGATTGAGGAATGATCATTAATTGAATGGGGAAAGGAAGTGATGGATAAATTAAACTGAAATTTATGTAGTTGTTGGCTAGGACATCCTGATTCAGGACCATCAAGAGGAAACTTAAGAGTTTACTTGTGGATTTTCTTTTGGGTTGTTGGAGGGTTGGAAACTTTGTTGAACAAAATAAAGAAAAGTTAATATTGACGAGGACATTAAAAAAAAAGTCACCAGATGCAACAAACACGTAACGGACGCTGCAGCTGCGATTGACAACACCTGAACAAATTGAATACGTAAACTCTAAACTTTACGAGTTATTTTTTTCTTTTTTAGTAGTTAAAAAGAAATGATAGTAATTAGAAGAGTCTAAGCCTTGCCAGTTCAATCGGACTTCCCAACCATAGCAGTGTCTTCCAAGTCGAAAAACGCTGCTTATCAAATATCCATGATGGCGATATCACACGCTGATATCACCTTTTTCATTGATAGCCAAGCAGCAATAAAAGCGATCTCTGCCACGCAAATCAAGTCAAAGATTGTTTCTTGCTGTCGCGAAGAGCTAAGGGTTCTTGGTATGCAGCATAACGTAAGACTCGGTTGGGTTCCCAGTAACAGTGGTGTGACGGGAAACGAAAAAGCGGACGAGCTTGCAAGAGAAGCCTCGGTATTTGATCTCTGTCTCATAGATCATAACATCAGAATCCCTCAATGCGAATTAAAAAGAAACGTTAGTAAAACTATCATTCAAAAAGCAAATGATAGATGGAACCTACTAGAAACCTGCGGTAACACCAGGAAACTCTGGCCTTATTACCACAAGAAAAAATCAGATAGGGTTCTACTTCTTAAAAAACCGTCCCTCAGATCCCTCATAAGCGTGATAACGGGACATAACCTACTTGGCTACCACAAAAAGTATATGGGGACATATGTAGGGGCTGCGGCAATAAAGAAGAGGACGAGAACACCGCTCACCTCCTATGTCCAGCACTCTGCCGTATAGATATAAATTTTTAGGCAATTATTTCTTTAATGAACTAGAAAAACTATCTGAACTCCCAGGCAATCGCCTACTGAACTTTGTCAAGTTCACCAAAGGCTCGATTAACAATAGAATTCATAGGTTAAATCACTTTTTCAGAATTTACAATACTTCAGGGTATCAAAATCAACTGTCAGCCCATATAACCTAACCTAACCTAACCTATTAAAAGAGTATCATGCATTTTTTCTCATGTTTTTGAATACCCAAAATATTTCATGTCTAAACCAATGGTCATTGGCCTGGCCATGGAGTCAGGTCTAATAACGTAATACTTTCATTTGTTTGCAAAATTCATAATTTTTCTATCTCTGTATAAGCAAAATGTAGGTCCCTAATCTGCCATTAAATACCTTAAGGCAATGGAAATCCTTAACGCAGGAGTTTTATTTATCGCAATATAAATCAATTCATTGAGCTTTATGTACGGCAAGTTCTGTTTGGCATTGGAAAAGACTGGCTTTCATAGTAAATGCAATTAAATTCTTGAATATGAAGTCAATTAAAAGTATTTCTCTACGATTTTAAGCCCTGCAGACTTCGTAGTACTTTTGAACAAAACTTGTCACTGATCAATCTTTTGAATACAATTCTACAGCATTCGGTTTTACATTTGAAGACTTTAATATAAGTTGTTGTCAATGCCATGTTTTTCATTAAAACTCATGTCTTTAGGCAACTAATTTTACACGCAATTATTTTATTTGAATATTTTGATTGAGTACAAAACCCAATCAAATAAGTTGCTTGCTAATCAAGATTGTTGCTTAATACATAAAAAAAAACAAGATTGTAATCGATTATGATGATTCAGAAATTAGAATTATTGATGTCTTAAAATCAGTGGCAGGCTCTTAGCACTGAAAATCAATGTAATTGCTCATACGCCACAGTGAACTTTATTTAAGGTTCAATTTATAACAGAAAATTTAGCTTTACCAAATGGTTGCACATGTTATAAATGACAAGTACAAAATGCCTCGTCCTCATTTCAAAATCAATTTACCTTTGTTACCTTTTTTTCTGATTCTGTTCTGTGACTTGTGACCAAAGATACCTGTGTGTGTCTAATATGACAATATTAATTACCCTCCAATTATGCTATAAACACTCGACACATTTAAGAACTCAATTACTTTATTCCGTAAAAAGAAAAAAAAATCATTAATAAATCAATAACATGGTGTAGAAGAAATAAATCAACGTTTATTGCGGAGTCTGTCCACGGGTACGTTGTAATCATTGTGTTAATTCTACATTTTGAATAAATATACAATTTAAAACAGAATCATGAGGCAAGGTGCCGGCATGCATGTTGTTCTAAGAGGGGAATAAGCACACAAGGTGTTTATGACTGCGACAGACTACCTGTGTTTGAGCTTGTGCTGATAAAAATTGGCAAATTGACCATTAAACGTGAATAATTTTGTCAAAATTGTAATAAATTTCCATTTTTTTTTTATATTTTTCGAAACGCTTTGGCGAATGATTTAGTCATCAATTAATGACTTACGAAAGGTAGAATTGAACCTTATAAATCAATTTTTAAGATCTACTGAATATCGAAATGTCATGACGTCGTAGACAGATTCGTTATGAAAATATGTAGGTCTAGGTACCTGCCTTAAAATTTGTAGGAAAATTATTTTTCATTTTTTCAGAAAGTAAATATTGTATTATGCTGCGTATTTTTATATTGCCTGCCTGGCAGGCACATCTTTTCTTTTCTGTGGATTGTCTTTGCATAGAGTCAATCTTGCATTTCTCTGAATTTGTTTTGAACGAAAATTCCCTAGCAAATAATTCTCTCAAATTAATTTCTTGAGAATTGCTTTCAACAAATATTACAACTTGGCTGGAATATTAGAATCGTCTTGAATAATAGACATCTGCAACGAGTAGCTTGAAACTACGTCCAAGCCGTTCTGTATTTTTTCAAATACACTATTCGCTGTACTCACTGCTTGAAATTCAAATCAAATGAATCATTTCCTGGTATCAAAACAATAGAATAGTGTATTTGTTCGAAACGAATACACCACTTGATTTTTTTCTGAAATGCATCGAAACAGCGAGTTTATATCGAACACACCGAATGCACCGAATACACCGAATCAAATTCAAAACACGCCAAGCAAACTAAGAATTGCTAAAGAATGAAAAGGTGAATAAAATAAAAATGAAACAAAAAAGCAGTTGTACATCACAAACTGAGGGAAATTTTTGGTGTGGTTAAGGAAAGTTAAGAGTTCGAGATGTCTTAACCCTTAAACAAGGTACCCGACCATCAAGGTCAAGGTCAATAAAGAAAGTAGAAATGTCAGGCTCCAGGTCAGACTCCATTTAAACTACAAAACGAACAAAGAACATTATTAATTCATATTTATGCAAGTCCTTGCAGTCAGTGTGTTAATATCTGTGCTGTTTGTATATTTTGTATTTTTCCCAATTCGTTCAATAAGTCAAACTAAAGCCGTGTGCGAATTCAGTTAAAAATGGGTTAAAACTTGACGTTTGGTTAAATGTTGACACTTCGCATTGAATAAAATTATTAGACAAGCTGCGGAGCAAGTTAAAATATGACAGTAGTGGTTAAAAATTCATCCATTTTTATTTTTTAACCACAAATCATCCGATTCACACACGGCCTAAAAAGCGACACCAAACAGTGCGTATTTGATTCTATAAATACTCGGTGTATTCGCTGTATTCGGTGTTTTTTTTAACTGTTAGGCTTGTTCTGTTCTATTTGATTCAAGCATTCAAGCTTTGGAGAGAAACCAAGCAGTGTATTCGTTCTATTATGAAGGGATCGAATGGTGTGCAGTTTTTGTTTTTAAGAATAGTGTATTCATTTTTAGTGTACACTACTATCTATGCATGCAACAAATAGAATACACTGCAGTACTGTACTTGGTCAGTGAAGGCAAATGAATGTATTCATGCAGACCTCTATTGAATAATAAATACTGTTACACAAAAGACAAAACGCTAACCCTTGTATTTTGCAGAAGAGCCTACATTTTCTAAGATGCAATTTCCTAGTAAATATGGTTTTAACGTTTTAATTAACCGGAGGTATTATTAAATCGCAATAAACTGTTTGAATCAAAAGGATAAGCAGAAGTTAAATGGAGTAATTCTTGTAACGAGGTCATAAACAAACAATGATTTAATGGAAATGCGAGGATAGATTGTTGGGATTCAGAGTAATTGTGATAGCTATTTTAAGGCTTCGAAAAAAACAACTACATACTCATGCAACCTTATCTCATTGTCTGTATAGAGATCATAACAAAACAAAAAGTTTCTGTCAAGCTTAGAAAGAGTGAAAACAAGTATCAACGCATCAGGAATTTCAATAGCATTTTTTAAGTGAAGAAGCAAGCGAACAAATTGCGCTAGTGAGATGTTCAAGTGAAAGAGGATGTAGGTACTTGCCTTAAACGGATGCAGAGATTTTGATGAAACTTTTTATGTGTGTTGCAGTTGCCCGTAGCTTAGTTGGTAAGTGCGTTGGCTGCTAAGCAGAACGTCGTTGGTTCGAGTCCTACTCAGGCTAGGTTTTCATTTCATCTTTCACGGGTACTGCCTCTTGCGAAGACCTGACAAATCTTCCAAGAGTATCATTCTGTCATGAAAAAGTGTTTCTCAACTTTGCCGCTTGGAATCGGCGTTAAATTGTAGGTCCCCTCAATTCTTCACACTCACTCAGAGAATTGTTGATGAGAGTAAGCCACTTAGGCCTTGGCTCTACAAGAGCTGTCGCGCCACTCCATTTTTTTTTTCTTATGTGTGTTCCAGTGGATTCGTCAATGGTTCAGTTTTACAATTGAGCTTTCATAGAGATGTAAACCTACAAAAACTCATTAATTTACACTGTTACATAAGTTTTTGTACAAAAGAAAAACAAAAAAAAAATAAATCTTTTGCAACCTGCCTCACAAGTCACAATTTAAGATGATTCACTTCCATAAGACTTGATTTAATCTTAATCTTGACATATGCACTCGCTCTTTTCAATGCACTTACGCGATAATATAAAATTATCCAGGTGACTATTGCGATTAATAAATAATAACTCGCAAATCGCAATAGTGGGTTAGTTGGTTGTTGTTGTTGATTTGTCTATACGTTTTAGCGAATGTTTTTTATTTATTCGCACTTTTTTCAAGATTTTGTTTTGGTAATTGGAAGTACATTTGAACGGAAACCTGTCAAGATCCTGTTCGATGCAAAATAAATCAGACCGACTGCTAAATGATTTCGAGTTTTTAACATGTTTTCTTGCTTGTTTTTCTTTCGGAGTTCATCCAGCAAGAAAAAAAAACTATTTCATGATAATTGAAATGGTCAACAAAGTAAATGCACCATACTTCCAATTACACGTTTGTTAATTATTTTCCTGGTGCGAAAGAGGAAAAAAAAAACAAGTTTACAGGAAAGAACCAATCAGCTAGAGGGCTATAAATTTTCCAAAGATATGGGTTGCCATTAATTGCTTATTTGAGATTCAAAAAATCCGACCAGGAGTTGCTTAATCGATGAATTTTGATGTTGACGGTTACTTTGTGGCAGGCAATATATTTGGTCTATTCTGTCTGTTGATTCCGATACAGGCCAGTAGTCAAACAGGGGAAGAAGATGGGGGTGGTTACTTGGTTATGTTTTTGTTTATACTAATTTGAATGCCAATTTATTTATTCTGCGTTGAGTCTTCATTTAAGAGGGTTCACATTCAACAACATTTTTATAATTTTCTGTCGTGTTGGCAGATTTGTGTAATGTGAACACATCTGGGAATCCAGCTTTAATTAATTGTTTTAAACAACATCGGTAAAGAATATTTAATAAATATAGTCACTTCAACAAAATATACTTTCGTTTGATATTTAATTTAATTTATGCCCCTCTGGTTTTTGTAGGCCGCACAGGCTATTCCACAAAAATAGTGTTAGCCGTTTTATTGTAATACTAGCAGTTGCCCGCGATTTCGTCCGCCTCTCCCTCGTCCACCGGCCAGAGTATCATCTCGACTTGTGCATCATGCGCGCGTGGGAATTTTGTTCGGAAGTTATTGTAAAATTGCATTGCAGTCAACTCTCCCTAGGTCGTAATTCTCTTGAACTTGAAAAATTTGAGCATTTTTTATGATTCCCTTCAGTTGTTCATACTTAAAGCATTCCCTTGGGTGAACTCTCCCTAATTCTAATATCTCTCTTACTTCTGCATCGTTTTTTTCGTTAAGTAATTTTTTTTTTCTTTAAACTGAGCATATTTTTTAGTTAAGAAGTACATAAAATGATATTGTTTAAACACAATTATCTGCACAAATAGTGCAATCAATCACATTCACAAATCAATTGAACTCTCAAAATTCTAATTTGAGCAGTTATTAGGCCAGTTCCACCTAACAACATCTCACTGAGATCTCAATGTCACCTTGACTGAGGCAAAATCATTTGGTGGAACATAATTCTCAGTTATCATTGAAATTTAATGGTTAGCTTACTAATTGTTGCTGCACATATGTCAGCCACGTCAAATAGCTGAGTGAGAAATCGAATCCAAAATAATTTCATCTCAGAGATCTCAGAAAAAAATCTCAGTTCTCACATTTCCACAGATTCTTCGCTGCTATTGGTCGCAGCTTAATTTTAAGTAGAATAAAGCCTAAAGCAGTTGCCAGTAGCTTAGTTGGTAAGTGCGTTGGCTGTTAAGCAGAACGTCGTTGGTTCGAGTCCTACTCAGGCCAAGTTTTTATTTCATCTTTCACGGGTACTGCCTCTTGCGAAGACCTGACAAATCTTCCAAGAGTATCAATCTGTAATGAAAAAATGCTTCTCAACTTTGCCGTTCGGAATCGGCGTTCAATTGTAGGTCCCCTCAATTCTTCACACGCACTCAGAGAATTGTTGATTAGAGTAAGCCACTTAGGCGTTGGCTCTTCAAGAGCTGTCGCGCCACTCTATTTATTTATTTTATTTTAAAGCCTTCATCGATTAATGGACTATCCAACACAAAAAGAATTTTACAATTCGAAATAGTAGTTCTTGAGATAAGCGCGTTAAAACGCAGAAAAATGTATATTTTTTGCCGTTTTTTTCATATTTTCCACAGATTCTTCGCTGCTATTGGTCACAGCTTAATGTTAAATAGCCTCAAGTTTTCCTCAATTAATGGACCATCCAACACAAAAAGAATTATACCATTCGAACCAGTACTTCCTGAGATAAGTGCGTTAAAACGCAGAAAAATGTATATTTTTTGCCGTTTTTTCCCCATTTTAAACAGATTCTTCGCTGCTATTGGTCACAGCTTAATGTTAAGTAGCCTAAAGTCTAAGTTAATTAAGGCACCATCCAACACAAAAAGAATTATACCATTCGAACCAGTAGTTCCTGAGATTTCCGCGTTCAAACAAACAAACTCTTCAGCTTTATATATTAGTGTAGATTAAATTGTATTGTTTGCCGTTTTTTCCACATTTTACACAAATTCTTCGCTCCTATTGGTCGCAGCTAAATTTTATATAGCTTCAAGCCTTCCTTGATAAATGGACCATTCAACATTTAAAAAATTGTTCAATTTCATAAAGCAGTTCTTGAGATAAGCGCGTTAAAACGCAGAAAAATGTATATTTTTTGCCGTTTTTTTTATATTTTCCACAGATTCTTCGCTGCTATTGGTCACAGCTTAATGTTAAATAGCCTCAAGTCTTCCTCAATTAATGGACCATCCAACACAAAAAGAATTATACCATTCGAACCAGTACTTCCTGAGATAAGTGCGTTAAAACGCAGAAAAATGTATATTTTTTGCCGTTTTTTTCCCCCATTTTAAACAGATTCTTCGCTGCTATTGGTCACAGCTTAATGTTAAGTAGCCTAAAGTCTAAGTTGATTAAGGCACCATCCAACACAAAAAGAATTATACCATTCGAACCAGTAGTTCCTGAGATTACCGCGTTCAAACAAACAAACTTTTCAGCTTTATATATTAGTGTAGATGTAGATTAAATTGTATTGTT
The DNA here is from genome assembly GCA_943590905.1 of Sphaerophoria taeniata. Classification (NCBI taxonomy): domain Eukaryota; kingdom Metazoa; phylum Arthropoda; class Insecta; order Diptera; family Syrphidae; genus Sphaerophoria; species Sphaerophoria taeniata. The sequence goes on along the minus strand of OX016540.1, from coordinate 35,916,715 downwards.
TGCCGTTTTTTCCACATTTTACACAAATTCTTCGCTCCTATTGGTCGCAGCTAAATTTTATATAGCTTCAAGCCTTCCTTGATAAATGGACCATTCAACATTTAAAAAATTGTTCAATTTCATAAAGCAGTTCTTGAGATAAGCGCGTTTTAACGCAGAAAAATGTATATTTTTTGCCGTTTTTTCCATATTTTCCACAGATTCTTCGCTGCTATTGGGCACAGCTTAATGTTAAATAGCCTCAAGTCTTCCTCAATTAATGGACCATCCAACACAAAAAGAATTATACCATTCGAACCAGTACTTCCTGAGATAAGTGCGTTAAAACGCAGAAAAATGTATATTTTTTGCCGTTTTTTTCCCCATTTTAAACAGATTCTTCGCTGCTATTGGTCACAGCTTAATGTTAAGTAGCCTAAAGTCTAAGTCGATTAAGGCACCATCCAACACAAAAAGAATTATACCATTCGAACCAGTAGTTCCTGAGATTACCGCGTTCAAACAAACAAACTCTTCAGCTTTATATATAAGGCTAAAAACACACCGAAGCGGACAGACGAACTTTTTGTCTTTCGACAAAAAGTCGCGGACACAAGTCCATTGCTCTTACGAGGCAACACACACCGAACAAGACACGACACGACAAAAAGTCGTGTCCGTCCGTCGGTTGCAGTAAATACATGAGGTTGTATAGGAGCAAACCACACCAAAGAAGACAAAATGTCCCCGAAAAAATGTCGAAGCCTGAAAGTACACACCGTCTTATGAAGAACCACACACCAAAGTGAACAAGACAAACAAACAGATTTCGACAAACGGACATGTCGGTTGCTCATAGTTGGATTTGTATTTTATTGCTATATTTCTTGTTGTATTTTGTTCAATTTGGTATGGATGTTGTTGTAATGGTAAAAAGAATTAAGAACAAGAAGAATTAAGAAAAACGTAGAGATTTCTTTTGTGTGGATGTTTGTGTGTATGTTTTCTTTGTTTGTCCGCTGGCAAAACACACCGAGTGCGACAACGACAAAATGTTTTGTCTGTGTCGTCCTCGGTGTGGGGTGGATTACGACACGACTTTTTGTCTTGCGACAAGCAAACGTTTTGTCCGCTTCGGTTTGGGGTTGGCCTTAGTGTAGATGTAGATGATTCTTCCCTCGAATTTCTAGTTCGTTTTTTTTTTTTTTCTTAAAAATAACTTCCCAAACAATTCAATATGACAACGGCCCTGGATCTGGATGTGTATGTAAAAAAAAACCATTAATGTAATCCTTCGTCACTTGGTTTGCAGAATTCGTTTGTTAAACTGTATCAGTCGGTCAAAATGTACCGAAATTTGGCCACATAAACGCATAAGCAAATTGCGATTGCAAGATATTTCTTGTAGTGAGAGTTGTTGTTATTTCATGTTATTTTGCTACCTTCTATACCATTTTTTATTTATTTTTATTGAAATTCGGTGAACTGGAATTGTAAACAACAACATATGAATGACTCTTTGAATAGGAGTTAAATGCAACTAAATCCACGGGTTCAATCAAAGCTATATGAGATTCTTTTTGCATCAATGATATGAAATACAACCGGCTCGGCTGAGTGACGCGATGACGACGGACGCATAGAGAGAATGTTTTCAGCAAATGTACATTGGGTTGGGTGCACTTTTTTTCTTGGTATTTTTATGTTTGTACTCTGGTTTATTTTTTTTCTCTAAATCTTATGCTTGTGCTCCATGAAACATGTATCGGCGGATACAGTACGTAGGTTAGAAATGAATTTTGTTTTTTTTTCGATTACATGTTTTTTTTTTGGATCAGCCCACTTGTAGAATGGACAAAAGTTACTATAAATATCATGTGTCTATTGGGATTTAGTAATAGTAAACCGTCTGACACCACATTAAACAGTGAAAATCTTACATAGTTTTGCTAAAAATAAAAATTACATTAAAAATGAAATACTTTGTAAGTAGTCTCAGGACGAACAAACTTATATTTGAAATGTGTAACAGGATTAATTTGAAGTAACAGTTTTTAAGAACAAATAATTAAAGTGAAAAAAAATCAATGGAGTCCTTTTTACATACCTATTAGTTAAAAAAGTTTATAAAGAAATCACAAAATAAATTCTTTTTCGTAGATTCTTCTTGTTGTTGTAGCCACAAGTGCCCTTGCTGCCCCAACATCTGACACGACAAAGGCCAAGCGTGGACTTGCATTGGGTCTACATGGATCAAGTCTCTATTCTTCATCATACATTTCGCATGCACCTTTGATTTCCCATGCACCTATTATCTCGCACGCACCTTTGATTTCGCACGCTCCACTTATATCGCATTCTTCACTTCCACTGCTATCACACGGACCGTTGATTTCACATGCTCCATTGATTTCTCATGGACCATTATTATCACATGGATCGCTTTACCATTACTAAGAATTTCTGAATAAATGGCGGATCAGCCGTTTCTGAGAATTTTTTAACTATTTTTTGTTGTTATTTTTTGTAAATATGAAAAAAAAATAGAAATAAAAATTGTATTCAAACGAAAATTGGAAAGACAGATAAATTTTTTGCTCATCCTATCGAAACCTTTACCCATACCCATAACAGAAAACTCTCCAACATCAATAGTTTCCTATTAAAACTACCCCTGTATTTTAATAGGTTTAAACCTTCTATTTTAAGAAAAGCAAAAGGAGATGTTGTATTCAATTAAATATTTAATGGTTTTTACTTTAAAGTTCAAACAAAAAGTGCCAAAACTTGTAAGCTTAAGTCAGCAAAACATAAGACAGCTTTCCACCTACATTAATTGGTTACCCCTTAGGGAAGCTAAATTATCACAGGAAAAAAGTTCTACTCGTTGAAAATAATTTGAACAAGCGATTTAACACAACTCCAACTGTCTTGCGAAAAATTAACTTAGCTTAAGTTAATTTAAGAACAAAACAAAATTTCGTAAGCACTTACATTCGTGAAGTTTTTGTTACATTTATAGTTCAAGGTGATAATAAAAGATGAACAAGAAAGAGGTCTATTCAAACTGAAATTTTATATTGAGTTAAGCATACTTAACATTTCCATTTCCAAACAATTCATATGCAACTATCAATAAATATTTTTGTATGAGTACAATCGCTTCCTCTCATTGTCTGTAGTGGTATCCTAGAAAATTATTTTCGGTGCTCTTTTGAAGCTCTCTTGCTGAACTTAAGGCTGCGACTCATAGAATCAGACAATCCATCAGCGTCGACGTTTTCAACTGACAGCTCAAAAAACACAACTGTTCTTGTTATGTACTTCAACCTCACGTTTTGTACGTATTGTGACGTAATTTGACTTCAAAGACAGTTCAACTGCTGTAGAAAAAAGTAACCAAACAAAATTCATTTGTTTTTGGAGGAATGATGATGATGGAGGGAGAAATGTCATTCAAAGCAAACTCAAAGTGGGTACATACATATTAACGCAGGCGAAGGTAAATGTGTTTGTGTTTCAGCCATAAAACGTATTCTATGGGACAGTTCCATTCGGCAGATAATTGGTTAATAACGTACAAGTTGACGTTGCCGGATTGAGGGATTCAATGGGTCGCCGCCTTTATTGCTTTTGGCACACATATTTTGTATTAGAATTTTTCAATTTCTTTTCTAAAAGCAATTGCTTTATGTCTGTAGAGTGGAGTCTACTACTTGATATGATATAGACGTCTATTACGCAAGCAGAACCATTTCCCACGCCTCTTTCCCCCCCAGATACCGCACGCGCTGGGGTCCATTTTCACTGAGTACGATTACAATTACGGTTGCTAGAAATTTGGCTAATTTGTTGCCAATTTGTGCCACTAGAATGGATTTTGTTACTCAAATAGTTTTCGGAAAAAAGCGTGGTTACGTTTCTTCTTCTCTCTTCTGAAAAATAATAAGTATACACCCAAGTACACTTTCAAAGAGAAAACAACATTTACCGGGTAAGTAGTAGAATGAAAAAGTATCAGTTGTTTACTTCTTGTAAAACTCAAACACATAATTTATTGGGGTTCGTTAATGTAAGACACAATTTTTTTTTTCTCATTGACGAATGTCAATTTTTCTTTGAGGTCATCGAACTCCATCCATGAGTCATTTGCTCTTCTGTACACTAAAGCCGTTAAATGCCCACTAACAGCATCATGAATCTTGTTTTTATTTACTTGGCCTTCCTAAAAAATGACTATTCCGTGCACCAACATTTTTTAACCCTTTTTTTTGGGATGCAGTATGTGTTTTTGTATATTTTCCAATGCAAGTGGAATGCTTTTCTCTTCAGCATTGAAAATTTCGAAAAGAATCGCATCACCTAGAATACAAAATTACAATTATTATAAGTTCTTATATAGACTTTAATTTAGTCAAGGAATAAAGGCCATTGTCAAGGCTGAAAGATATTTTATGGAATTATAAAGCGAATAACTTTTATAAAATGCTTTTAATTAACAGTGTATTAGATTCATATAAGCCTACCAGAATTTCAAAGCTTATAATAAAAAAAAATCAGATCAGTTGTGCGAAATTTGATTCGCTTTCGAGATAGGATCAAATTCGCGTCCTTAGGATAACGGACATTTTTTTCAAAATATAAAGAAAAAAAAAACGGTCGACTAAAGACTAAAGACCGAGGGCACATCAAGCAGTTAAAAAGAGAAATTTATTAAATAAAAGAACGAAATTAAATTGCCTAAGTTTATGTAAGATATCAGTGCAATAAATGAAATAAATGCTGCGAATATATAAATCTAAAATTTAATAAATCTGAAACTTTTTGTGTAATATTTTTTGTTTTACAATTGAAGATAAGAAAGGAGGGAGGCTTTCTTCTTGTTCATGTTTTCGCTTTGAATAAATCTTGATGAGGTTATATAAATATATTGGAATCAACGACCTATGAGAAAGTTCACTCCGGCGTATACTTATTATTTTTATTTGAGCAAGAAAATTAATTCTTGCGGCACAAATTAGCAACAAAATATGCCGTTAGTTTCATATCATAAATTAGCAACCAAATACTGAATACTTTTCGGTGCTGGCTTATGATAGCGTAATAGACTTATGATATAGTTATTTGGGCTTTCTGAATTAAATTCGCATCCTAGTAAGACTCCAATTGCTCTTGATTGAATATTGTCCTCCAGCCGCTTAGGATTGGGTCGTCAGCTTTCCATGTTTTTTACTTTAATTTTATTTTGTAACTGACATTCGATTTCTCATTTCAAAAATAATGTAAAACATTGTCCAATGTCATAGTAAATAGAATTCAACCGCATTCAATTCCTTGTTTATTTACTTATTTATTTATTTATTTATTTATTTATTTATTTATTTATTTTGTGTTCACTTTCATAGTTCGTCGTATTTGAGGCAACTGTCAGAGTGCAGTTGCAACTATACCCAAACGAAATGTTGAGTTTCTGTGACCCCAGTCGTGTATTTAGTTTGCTTTGAAAGTAAATTTCTTCAAAAACCTCAAAAACCTTCATGCGGTAAAGAAAAGTCATAAATGTCCTTTACAAATGTGTGGACAATTTTAAATTACTAAATTTGCTGAAAATTGAAACCAAGCTCGATTTTTAATTTATTCTCAGAAAGAAAAAGAAAGAATTTATGGATTTTCTGGTAAAGGTAATTTTGTCCATGTCTTCAATTACCCCTTTACGTTGCGTTGCCAAGAATTAGTTCTCTTCATTTAAATTGTTAGCCAGGGGCTGATTAGCCCATAGGCTAATTAGGCTGCAGCCTAGGGCGTGAGGATTTCGAGGGCGCTGGATGGGAATCGTATATTCACTATCATCATACATACTTATTTCAAGTACATACAAGTTTTTTTTAATAACGACACAACTGACAATATAACGAAGAAATAACTTATTGGCGGAATGCATTATTACGTGTAATTGAAACAGTAAAGTTTTTAGCTTCTCGTGGACTTCCATTTCACGGTCATAATGAAACTATCGTATCTGCACTAAACGGAAATTTTCTTGGCTGTATTGACCTTGTATCTAAATTTGATCCTTTAATGGCTGAACATTTGGCGAGATTTGGACAAAAAGGCAGAGGTTCTACATCGTACTTGTCATCCACTATTATCGATGAATTTATTTTATTGCTAGCTGACGAAGTTCAACTTTCGACTGTAGGAGAAATAAAAATGCCAAATACTTCTCAATCAGTATTGATTCCACTCCATATATTTCACACACCGATCAGTTGACGTTCATAATTCGTTATATTCTTTCAGACGGAGAACCTGTCTAACGCTTTGTCACATTTTTACCTAATTGCGGCCATAAAGGTGAAGACATGGAGCACGCTGTTCTTACAACAATTGAGAAAACTTTGAATCTGACATTCAAGACTGTCGTGGTCAAAGTTATGATAATGCTAACAATATGTCTGGTCAATACAAGGGTCTTCAATCAAGAATTAAGGCTGTTAATCCCCTTGCTACTTTTGTTCCTTGTGCAGCACATTCGCTCCAGCTCGTTGGATCAGCTGCCGCAGAAAGTAGCGACGAGTCAGCTGCTTTTTTTCAATGGAACAAAAACTATACAAATTTTTTTCTGGATCTACAAGCAGGTGAAAAATTTTATCATCCAAACTAGATGAAGAATCGGTAGTACTAAAAAATCTATCCAAAACTCGGTGGAGTAGGCGAGCAGATGCAAGGCCTTGTATAGTTCGTACACAGAAGTTCTGGGAGCATTAAAATCTATTTGCGATGATAAAAATTAAAAAAAGGGAGACCAAAATAGAAGCCAAAGCAATACTAGAAAAATGAAAACACTAGAAATTACAATCATGTTGTGCTTTTGGAACTCTGTGCTTACAAAGTTTCAAATAGTTAGTGCACAGCTCAAAGCGAGTTCTATTGATGTGTCTGATGTTGTTACTCTTTATGAGACATTAAATCCATATCTAGATACTTTGCGTGACGAAAAAATGTTCGATATTTTTGAGACTGAGGCAAGTAAGAGAGAGAGAGAGATAAGAGATGGGAATTGACAGCTTATAAAAAAGATTTAAGACGAAGAAAGATACCAAAATTCCATTTTGATGAAGATAAAACAGAGCACATTGAATTAGAAGGCAGACAATCTTTCATCGTTGATAATTAATATGCAGCTATTGATTGTGTAATAGTGCATTTAAAAAGCCTTCAAATAATATATAATACAGTCAACAACAAATTTGGTTTCTAATGGAAATTGCTTGAACTCAGCGATACAGAATTTAAAAGCAGAGTAATTAAAACAACTATATGCCACTGAGAAACCTTTTCAGAAGAATGCGTCCATTTAGCGCAGTTTATAAAAAGTGACATCGAGGCCGAGCAATTTTCTTCTTCGAGAACCCCAAAGGGTTTGTTGCAATTGTTAAAAAGTTTCAATATTTCTTGTATGTTTCCGGATATAGAAATAATTTTAAGAATTTTTTTGACAATGGCAGTTACCAATTGTAGCGGCGAAAGGTCTTTCTCTGCCTTGAAAAGGGTAAAAAATTACTTGCGGTCCACACTCCGCCAGCAAAAACTAGAAGCGCTTTCTATTTTGTACATTGAAAGTAATTTTTTACAAACCGTACAGTTTGGCAAAATTGTGGAAAAATTTGCAAATGCTAGAGTAAGGAAAAGGCAATTTGTTTAAGCCTTAAATTACTATCACATTAGTTTTTATTTAAAGCATATATATATATATTATTTTTAAATAAATTACTAGTGAAATATATATTATTTCCATTTGTTTTAGAAAAAAAATATTATTATTTTTTTAAATAAATTAAATTGATATTTTTTTAATGAATAATTTGTATCTACCAATTTTTGTAAGAAAAAAATTATTATTATTTTAATAAATCGTTATTTCTTCATTTATATTTGATACTATTGTTTTGCAATAAATAAATGATAACTTTTTGGACATTTTTTTAGTTTTTGTAAATATTAGATATAGATGTCTATTTTTTGAATAATAAAATAAAGAAAAAAATAATAAATAAATAATTATTTTTTTGAGTGAATTCTTATCTTTTAATTAATAATTTATAACTATTTTTTGCAATACTTAAATTATTATTTTTTAACCATTTGTTATTTTTCTTTTTTTAATTGATTTATTTTTATTTATTTATATTATATTCATTAATAATTTATATCTTCCTATTTTTGTTAAACTTTTTTGAATCCATTTTAAGTTTTTTTTTATTAATATTAACTATACCTACAAATAACTATTTCTGCAAAAATTAATTTTTATTTTTTTTAATAAATTATAATTTTTCATAATAATTATGCATGAATGTATATTTTCGAAAACTGCTTTTTTGAAAAGATTGTTTGTGCTTATTAATATTATACTATATATCCCAATCAGCTGCCCGTAGCTTAGTTGGTAAGTGCGTTGGCTGCTAAGCAGAACGTCGTTGGTTCGAGTCCTACTCAGGCCAAGTTGTTATTTCATCTTTCACGGGCACTGCCTCTTGCGAAGACCTGACAAATCTTCCAAGAGTATCAATCTGTCATGAAAAAGTGCTTCTCAGCTCTGCCGTTCGGAATCGGCGTTAAATTGTAGGTCCCCTCCATTCTTCACACGCACTCAGAGAATTGTTGATGAGAGTAAGCCACTTAGGCCTTGGCTCTTCAAGAGCTGTCGCGCCACTCTATTTTATATATCCCAATCGGTTGGAGACCTGTTTTCTTTTTTTTAAATATTGAAAGCCGACGAAGTCATAAGCAATTTATTTATTCTTAGACCTGCAAGGGGCGCGTCCAGAGAATTAGCCTAGGGCGGTCAAAACCTTTGATCAGCCCCTGTTGTTAGCCCAAAACATAAAACCAAACTTATCTTAAGTCCATCTGTTAATGTAAATATTTCTTTTCATTTCAGACAATTGAAAACGCAACCAACCCATAAACATCCAATCCAATCATTACACTCCAAAAGAAACGCAAGCTTTCCTTATGGTCAACTGCACCATTCGAAAAGCATTCAAACATTTACAACTGCAAGATAAAACCAAAGAAATAAGACCACTCTCCTAGAAAAAAAAACAATAAAAATCAAGTGGATATGAATAGCGAGCTACTCTCAACACAAAACAAAACAACAACAAAAAATGACGAATGAAATAAATCTCTCCGAGTATAATCTGATCCTTCAGTCGGGTTCGTTTCTTAACCAAGCCCAACAACAACAACAGCAACAACAAAACACTTCGAAATATCTTGAAGTTCTTAACATCACCAGTGATGCATGGAATGATTTTCTCGAGAAATATATGCAACAAATCAATAATCATCGTTTGAATATAACCAATGTCGATGAGTGCGAGGATTATTGTAATGGGAATATTCGAGATTTTTCAATGGCTTACAAAAATGTCCATGGATATATTGCACTATTAGTGAGCCTTTTTCAATTTAATGAGATTTCACAGGTAATGTAAATTTTTAATTCGAATATAGATTTGTGTTTTCGGGACAATAGCAAACATTTTGAATATTATTGTTCTGACGAAGAAGGAAATGTCCAAGGCCCCAATTAGCAAGATTCTCAAATGGCTGGCTGTCGCTGATATGTTTGTGATGATTGAATATATTCCGTTTGCGACATATATGTATGTGGTGTCACCAGGTAAGTGTTGTTTCTTTGATGTTAACTCTTTTCTCATTTTTTTAAATTATAATCTTTAGGAGAAAAGGACTTCCGATACGAGTGGGCTGTTTACCTTCTATTACACATGCATTTCACTCAAATTCTGCATACTATTTCGATTGGTTTGACAGTGACACTGGCTATTTGGCGATATGTTGCAATAAGGTAGGGTTATTCGTTCATTTGGTGTAGAATATTGTAACGTTACATCTGAAATTTGAAATGTATGTAACGAAGCGTGAGCAATTTCGAAAATTCATTCAAACTGTTGGAATCGCTTTTAAGAAACAATGATTCAAAAAAGGGGCGTGTCAGTGGGTGGAATGTAAAAAAGAATACTTTTCTCAGTATTCCTTGAAACATCAGAATGTTCTCCATTTGAGAGATTTTTGTTACAAAAGCATGCAAAATAGTATGTTTGCGGTTACGATTGAGCTTACGTAACCACTTTTTCCAATTGAAGTAAAATAATTTTTTTTCTGGTATTCGAAAAACGATCAAATGCCATTGACTAGAGTAAGTATTGTTTTTTGTAGTGCAAAAGGAGACGAAATTCTTTGGTCACGTTAACTTGAATAATTGTGAATACGATTCTGCAGCAGATATTCTACTCTAGGATTAAGCATGTGAAAACTCTTCTAAATCGATTCCAATGAATTCGTTCTTGATGACAAGAATGTGGTACACTAACAACCATTTTCCCCCTAACTAAAGGAACATAAAGAGAACAAGTCCATAGTCTCAGTTTAACACTGAGTCGACAGAAAAAGTCGGGCACCAGGTTCTTTGCATAATTTATCTGCAATAGATTTAAAACAAAATATCCCATCTTTTTTATATGAGGTTCAAGATATACAAAAGTATACTGATGAGTGATGACAAACAGTTTTCACTTAAACAAACGTTAAGGAAAAGAGGTGGTTTTAAACTCTGTCATGTGCAATGTGCTACCAAGTTTAGCTATGTAATAGGAAAAACAATTAAAAAGTCAGACAATTTGAAGTTGTTGGTCCCACTCTACCTTCTCTTCATTTGAAGAACTGTCTAGATATTCTCAAATTTTTTTAACATGTCAATTATCTTGAAAAAAGTAATAAAAAAGTTCAAATCTGCATCGTTTTCTGACATATGTATGACTTTGACAGTGCACATTCGATTTTAACTTAATTTTTTGTGTGAGTGAAAAGTACCATACCTACCTACATACATAAGTTTTAGTTGAAAATTTGAAAGTTTGAAATAAACTTTTGGAATTTGCATTCAAATCCAGTGTAATAAGGAAAGCAAATGGATACGACACGATACTTCAAAAAATTCTGTTGATTTTTTTGTATCTTGTCATCATAGTTTTCACATGATTTATCTTTAAGGGAATATTTTTTTGTGCGGTTCTCGATTTCTTATGTTATGAACCTTAGGGTTGTGCTTTTAAGTTTTTTTTTTTTTTTTACAGTTTTTATTAAAATTTGTTCTCTTTAACTTCCTTCAATATTTGTTTAAGAATTTGTATTCAAACCAAACTAACGTCCCAAAATATTTGTTTCTTCTCAATTTCTATTCTGTGATTAGCAGGCAACCCCATGGACAATGCGCCTCATTTATGTTATCCCACTGCTGTGAATCAATTATGATTTCATTCATCATTTCGCCGATTCTTTGTTTTCCAACTTATTTCGTATTCAAGGTAAAGGAACGACATTTCACCGATAGAGAAGAGACCGTTTATCATGTCGACGCTACAGAAGATACGGCATTATACAGGTAAGAGCCCGCGGTGATATATTCTTGCATGCAAATTTTGTCTATAGTGATGTAAAAGAAAAGCGGTGCGCATGTAACACATGATATGTCTTGATTAAACAACAGCACACGGTGGCCTTAATGCAACGAAGGCAACGTTAGGCCACCTGTCTTCGAGTTTTCAATGGCAGGATTTAGTTGGGGGTCTGTATGGATTTACTTAAAAGAAAATAGATAGAAATAGAAATAGATAGTAACGCTCTTGCTTCTTAGCTTGCAGCTGATATTCCAGCAAGGATGGTATATTATTTTTCATTTCTTGTTGTTATTTTTGTTTGCCTTACAAAGATAAATGGTTGGTGCCACATGAGAGAAAAATATATAAATCTTCTTTTACAAGCAGTGTGACGTCAGTTGGTCTTATTTCACACACGACCAACGCTTTCTGTAATAATATTTTGTTATGCTATAAAGAATTTCCTGAAGGACCTTTCTTTTGGGGGGTTTAAAAAATAAATGAAATCAGTCTGTGTGGCTCCATGAAAAAGCAATGGGCCCGATTAAACTCAAATGTGATACAGAATGTATAAGGATATTGCTACGGTTCGAATTCGAATGTGAAAAGAAAAAAAAACAGAGAATTGGTTTGGAGGAGCCAAAAGAATTGGACCTTTCTTGCAAATAGGAAAATTGAGATTGTTTTTTTGATTTTTTACTTGTGATGGTTTAAGGATTAAGGACACATTCATTTCTTTATTTCCTTTTAAATTTGGCACGAGTTTCCAATCAAATTTACGTAAGAATAAAAGCAATTTCAAATGTTTTTTTCCTCTGTTTTGTCGTTTGTCGAATTGATTGCTTGGTTAAATAATCTTTCTACATACATATTTCTATTCTCAATGCAATTACAATAAAAGAACGAGTAAAATGCATAAGTGCTTGTACCATTATTTCCAAGTACGTACCAGTTCCAGTGCTATCATTGAGTAATCGAAATTAATACTTGGTAAGGTACCTATACTCGTTATTAAGTACAAAAAGACTTGGTTAAATAATTCTTGAAAAACAAAATGCTTACTGACAATAATTGTCTGAGGAAATAAGGTGCTGAAATACTAGTACGAGAAATAGGAATTATATTTTTGTACTAAGTTAACTAAATTTGTACTTAGAAGTACTTTAATAAACTAATATACTTGAATTTGCATCCTTGAGTACTAGCTACAAAGTACTAGTACTTGTTTATACTTCAATAGTTTTCTTACTAAGTAGGTACTCCTACTCCATGTGCATTTGTCGACATAATAATAATAATCATTCCGAGTAAAAAGAAAAAAGGAAATAGATCTTAAAATAGTATTAATAATATTTCATAGTTCTCACTGTCCTGAACTTACTACTGAAAGCCAAACTCAATTCCGAGCTCTGGTTGCGAAGATATTTGCATCAGAGGATATTCTTTCCATGGGATTACAAGAACCATATGTGAAAAAACAATAACCATTTTTGTATATACATTTGTATACGTAATTTTTTTTCTGAGTGAAGCAGATTTCAAGAAATAAGTGATGGTATAATTAGGAAGTACATTTTCATAAACAAGTCTGCTGGACAAAAATAAAAAATATTTGTCTATTTATTTTCAGTTTCAACTTTTGGGTGCATTCTGTAATAATCAAACTCATACCATGCTGCATCCTCACAGTCATCAGTTTCATTCTTGTCCGAGTACTCTGTGATGCATCGAAGCGAAAACTGAAACTCAAGGAGTACAGTAATCCAAATAAAGGTGGAGCCCAGCTTAATGGCCATGGTTCCCGGTAAGATTTCTTCACTCCGAATATAGTCTTAAAAGCACCATTATGAACTTTCGTTTAATTATACAGCATCGATTTAACATTTTTTTATCTGTATGTTCTAGAAAAAAAAAAAACAAAAAACAAAAAGAACTAACCCAACCATCGCTTTTTTTCTTTGCCTTTCATTTTATTATCAGCCCAACAAAATGTGATCGACGAACCGATAGAACAACAATGCTTCTAGTTGCTGTATTAATACTTTTTCTGGTCACTGAATTTCCCCAAGGCATACTTGGTCTTCTAAGTGGTATACTACAAAAATGCTTCTTCGTCCGGTGCTATGTTCTATTTGGCGAACTTATGGATCTACTTGCACTAATTAATGCTGCTATTGGATTCGTTCTGTATGGCTTGATGTCGAAACAATTTCGCACAACATTTAAATCGTTGTTTTTCAAACGAAGATTTTCCACCGCCGAAATGACCCGAATGACCAGAGTGACCACAACGTGTGTTTGACTAAAATTGCCAACATTTATTTTTCTTTGTAAATAATTTCAATTGTTTAAAAAATCAAAGTTGTAATTGTGAATGAATGAAAATAATAAAACGAAAGTGCCATTGTACAGGAAAAAAAATGTAGGGATACCAATTATTTAAAAATTTGCGCTAATATTTAATTATTGTTTTATACATAATATAAAAAATCAAAAATGAATATATATTTTTATTGTAAATTTTAAACGGTTTTAATATTGTTATAAATATAGAAATTAATTAATTTTTAAGCTTAAAAATAATTAATTTACTAAGTGGTTATTTTATTAATAAATAATAATGTATTGCAACGAAATTTATAACTTTTGTTTAAGTAATTCGTTCAAATGCGAAATAAAAATATCACTGCAATATGCATTTTCCGAGCCCCAAAAATGTATATTGACATGTAGTATTTTTTACATTTCCCCATTCTTATATTGAAATTAAGGCTTAAATATAATATTTAATATTAATGTTAATATTTTATAAAATTTTCAAATTATTAGAAATTCAAATTCATTATTGAACGTTGTATTATGAGAAAACAAAAGTAAAAACGAATTTGTATTTTTATGACATTTATATTTGGAATAAAAAGTACTAAATTCAAAATGTAATTATTAAGCTTCTTTTTAATTAAATATATTCATATTTAAAAAAAGAAAAGAAAAATATTTGCCTTTTATTTACTTTTTCAACATTTTCATTCCGAAATGAGAAATAAAAGATTTGTCACGGGTTAAGGAAAAGGTAAGAAAAGTGCTTATTTCGCCACAAAATACTGATTGCTGAAAAAGGTCCTGCCGTAAAAGTCTTAAGAATATAATTTTTCGCAGCCATTTTCACAAAATTTTAGTTAATAATAGGTACTCCTAATGTTCAAGCTGTTTGAAAAAAAAAACAAGAACTAATAGGAAGATTTGCACATTATGATGGTGTAAGTACATACCACGTGTAGTGTACAATGTATGAACTTTATGCTTCCTTGACGCTATAGACGTGAAATATTTTTCTCCATAAAATGAGAAGAACCAAGATACCTTCTACGTTTTTTTTTTCTGATACTTGCCCTTTTTCTTTGATTAAGCGACTTAAGTTCTGTGATATCAAGCGGCTTGTCAATTGTATGATATTTCACGAACAAAAAAACAACAAATATGAGGATAATAAAAGCTGAGAAACTTTGCATAATGTGTATGTGAGAAAATAGGCGGATATTAATAGTTACTAAACTAGATTATGCAGATCACTTCAATGTGCAATCCTATCACCTCTTCTCTGTTAACTTGTAACGCAATTGTGAAGTTAAAGTTTCAGCTTGTTTTGATGGTTAAACTCGCTAAGGACATGGTTAGGTTAGATTAAAGTGGTTGCGTTTACAGGATTCAGACACTTAAGCCAAAAGAAAATGACAATTGTGATACCACATATGCATCTAGGGAATTACTTCTTACTAGTCGAACCATTTTGAGCTTTTTATAAAACGAAGAAGATACTCAACATCGTTTTTAGCTAGATCACTGTGATTATCGTAAAAATATTCTCCCAGATGAAGTTTGCGTCTTAGGGAAAGGGCAGTGCGTGTGCAGAGAAGGTGAGAGATTGTTTCCTCTTCTTCTTCGTCCATCAATGCTGCTGAAGTCAATTGAGGCTACACCAAGTCGTATTGCGTGTCTGCCTGTTAGACAGTGTCCCATGAGGCACCTATTGGGGAGCTTATATGAAATTTGCTTTGAGGTAACAAGTCTTTAGAGCGCTTTAAGTCAAGTGACGGCCAAATGAGGTTTGTGGCTGCGCACGTGGGAAAATTATACTATCTAGAGCTTGTTATCGTTAAGGCTGTTTGTTTTAGCATAAGTTTAGGTACATGTAGCTATCGGTATACCTATATCTTTTCCCTTTCAGGTGAGATATTTATGACGGTTTGATTTTTAACGAGTTCATCGGCTCTAAAATTTCCTTCGATGTCTCTGTAGCCCGGCACCCAACAGAGGTGAATATTAAATTGCTGCGCTATCTTCATAAGAGATGATCGACAATCGAGAGCCGTTTGAGAGTTGGTTGAGATACCGCCGAGAGACTTAATAGCAGCCTGACTGTCAGAGAAGAGATCAGAAGTTGATATCACGTTTTCTCTTTGCCAGGATAGAACCTCTTCGATCGCCAAAATTTCCGCTTGGAAGACGCTACAATGATTTGGGAGACGGAATGAGAAGCTTAGATTAAGCTTTTCTGAGTACACACCACGACCAACACCATCATTCGTCTTGGATCCATCTGTATTAAAATGAATGCTCCTGTCTTCCACAAATTTTTTGTCTTTCTAAGCACAGGAAGGTTCTAATAAAAACTATAAGCACACAAATAGTAAAATTCTTAATGCTTGTTTTGAGCATAAACCGAAAGAAGGGTAGCCAAGCAGGCCTCAAGGAAATATTGAAGTCTTCGAGAAATATACGGATATAGTAAAGTTGTATTGACAAAGTCTTATACTTTCGAAGTTTAAAGCTCTAAAAAAAAGAACTAATAAACTTAAAAAGCGTAACCAATATGCAAAGAAGTTCTAGGTACGTAGGCGGAGACTCATTAAAGTTGACGTTGTGAAGCAAGTTATAAATATGCAATTTTCCAATCCGAAAAATGTGCATCGGTTACAATTTTGAATCCACTCCTAGTCTAACTCCCTAAGCGTACGCTATTCAATAAACAAAATCCAAATTGAATTTTATTTCATCGCTACACAGAACTTTTCTCCACTCTTCGGTCCAGTTTATGTGACTTTCAGCGAAACCCAGCCTAAAAGACTAATGGGCTGCATCTAATGATGGCTTCTTGGATTTTTTTAGTAGGTAGTAGGTACATAAGGTCGGAGTGGCCTTTTAAAATTTGTCAGATGCGTCGCGTCGGGTTGAAACAGGCAATCAAAATTGGCTTGTTTCTGTTGGGTTCATGCAATCGATCGATATGTTCGATACGATTTTGAGGCGTTGAAAACTTTTTATTATGCGCGCGGTTGGCAATTGTTATGAATTACTGACTACTGTATTGGATCTCCCAGTTTTTCTGGCAGTTTGGGAATCGGAGAGGTCAAAATCTTAATATTCTGTGATTGTTGACCTTTCTTTTACCACTTTTTAAAAATTTCAAAGCCGAAAAATGATTTCCTAAGACTTTCAACAAAAAATTTAAAAAAAGCTTTATGAAATATCTAAAAACAGGGGTCGAATCGTGTAAGGTGATATGTGATAGATGATAGTCATATTGACTAAAATTCATCTGTGTAAAGTGATAATCACAAAGTGATATGACATTTTTTTGATTTTTTCGTGTGACAGCTTTTTAAGTATCATTTTGATACTTTTGATTTATTTATTTTTTGATTTTCAAGACTGAATATTCAAAATTAACGTATTTGTAGGTACTGGTTAGTTATTTTTACGCGAAGATAATAGAATGGTTCGGCTCTTGTGAATAAACTTAAGACAAAAACATTTCTGACCTTCCAAATGCCAAGTAAGTGTAGTGCCCGTTGCGTAATGGTCCTGTGCGTTGGCTGTTACGCAGAACGTTGTGGGTTCAACACTACTCGCTCCCATAAAGTTCTTATTTCATCTTTGACGGGTACTGCCTCATGCGAAGAACTGAAAAAATTTCCAAGAGTAGCAATTGGTCATGAAGGGTTAATCAACTTTGCCGTTCGGAAATGTCAGCAAACAGTTATGGTTAAAACAGATGTGCAGTGAATCGGCACGCAGCGCTGCATACAGGTGTTAAAGTTTGGATATTGGATGGATGTATGTTTGTCGATCAATAGCTCCAGAACGGCTGTAGTAGGAGGAAGTGGCAGCTAAGGGGTCAAAAAATAACAACGCTTATGCGGGTAAAACCGCGGGATAAGCTAGTTTTATTATAAATTTCAGAAAGAAAACTAATTTAGTTTCATAAAAAGCTAGTTAAACGCTTGAACTTAATTAGAAAGTTTTATTTACAATCTCATCGATAAATTGGGTGGTATAACATTTTTAAGACACAGCATTTCGGAATTCAAATATTTGGTTCTATTTGGAGAAATATATTTTGCTCTCTGTTGGGTCTTATTATTTAATTTTATTTGAATTGAAGTCTTCTTGTGCGACCAGCAAGGCGTCTTGAATTAGTTCTTCCAAATATGTAATCTGGGCCCTATTGCACCAACAACTTTTCACTTTTCACTTTGCAACTTTGCGAAATAATAGTTTTCTGCAAAGTAAAAGTAAAAAGTGTTTCACCAAAAATGAAAAGTTCTCGACTTTTCACTTTGCAAATTTCTATGTTTTTTTGCAAAGTGAAAAGCGTTTCACCAACTAAAAATGTAACTTTTCATTTTCAGTCCTAATTTGAAAAGTTGCAAAGTAAAACAAATATAAGATTTGGGCTTCTTTTCCTTGTTATTACGAATTTAAAAAATATGTGAACAACTGTTTCGAGTCGCGTGAACTTAGCCGCACTTTTTCTACAAAACTTATTTTTGTTGTGAGTTCTGGGTTTATTTCCAATAGTTCTGGAGTTCCTTATGCCAAATTTCAATAGTTCTGGCAAAAATCCATCAAAATTTGGACTTTGAAAATTTTGCACCCAAAAAAATGTTAGCCCCGACTTAACAACCCTCAAGAGTTCTGATGCAATAAATATGTTCATAACCAATGTTCCAGGAGTTCCTCATACCAATTTTTCTGATTTTTGCCTTTCATAGCCAAAAAAATGCATTTTAAATTTGTATGCACAAAAGTGCATTCCTAATTGTTTGAAATATTTGATGGCTACAATGTCTCTAGCGGCAATAGTTCTGAGGTTCCTCATACCAATATTATCATATTTTCCTAAAACGCGCCGAAAAATCCCAATTAAAATTTTCAACCTAACCTACAAAAAAAAGTAGCCGCACTTTTGTCACGCAGAGGAGTTCTGATGCAATAAATATATTCATAACCAATATTCCAGGAGTTCCTCATACCAATTTTCGAAAATTATTCCTTGTGTCACGAAAAAAATGCATTTAACGTTTGTATGCAGAAAGTGCATTCGCCCTTTTTCAACAGTTCTGTTGCTGAAAATGAGTTAAAAACCAAGAGTTCTGAAGGTTCTCATACTTAAACTAAATAGTTCCGGCATAACGAGCCAACAAATCGGATTTTGTAATTTTCACCTCAAAGTGCATTTTTTAGTAGCCGCACTTTTGTCACGTCGAGGAGTTCTGATGCGATAAATATATTCATTACCAATATTCTAGGAGTTCCTCATACCAATTTTTGAAATTGATGCCCTAAAACGTCTAAAAAATGCATTTTTATTCGTATGCACAAAAGTGCATTTACTATTTTTTAGCAATTCTGATGATAAAAATGTAAAAAACCAAGAGTTCTGAACCTCATAATACTTATATTAAATAGTTCCGGCATTAACTAGCCCACAGACTAGATTTTTATTACTCAGACAAAAATACATTTTTTAGTAGCCTCAACCCTATCAGTATGTAGGTAGTAGGTACATGTATATAAATATAAATATAGGTACGGGTCTATGAAATAACTCCCACGAAATAAGTCTTACTTTTGAAAACGAAATAAGTCCCACCAAAATAATCTCCCCCTTGAATAATATATTTCTTAAATGAATTAAGTCCCTCCTTCATAAACGAAATAAGTCCCACTTTTTCATTGTTTAATGCGATTTGAAATAAGAAGTATTTGGCTCCTCGAAAAAAACACACGTCGAAGGGGTATGAAATAACTCCCACTTTACAAAACGAATTTATTCCCATTCAAAACGAAACAGTGGCGTAGATAGGGGGGGGATCAGGGGGATATATCCCCTCCCATTGGGATCCATAATTGTTCAACATAACCAGTAATGTCAAATAAGTTAAAAAAAACGCCCTCTGCAATTTAGTACCTACTTCCTAAGTGGATCAAGTCTTATTAGTATTCACAGGATTCCTAGAGGCATTGTAAATTGTACATTCTATACCTACAGTGTACGGGGAAAACACAAAGTCAACTTCATCTGAAAGAAATTAATACTTCGATAAATCACCTAATATTTTGAATTTCTTTTTTATATCGATTTTTAAAAAGTATTTTTTAACGTCTCTCACCAATTGATAATAGGTAAACGTGCAAGAAAACGAGCTTCCATCCAGCTTTCCACAAAAGCCCAGACCGACACAAAAATTGAAAGTTATTTAGATTTCTTCTCACCGTGTGTCACATTGTTAATTTGGTGTAAGAAACCGCCCCAAACACGCAACACACTCATCCACACGAACACAAATGTTCGCACAACTGCGGTGAAGTTAACGCGAATCCTACCGGTAATAACCCACACTAATTCATTTTAACCAAAAAGCAAAATGCGCTATTACTCATTACATAAAGCATGCCTTACACAAGCCACAAGCGGCAGATTGACAATCATTCGTCGTTATTTTGCGAGTTATTTGTGCGAGTTATTTGAAGTGGTTTTTTTTTAATTAATTTTTTATATATAAAATTTTTCGAACATTTCTTAAAATTAATTTGGGTATGCAGTATTCAAGAATATGTAAATTTACATTTTCTAAGTGATTTTCGATTTTAACTATTGATCCGATTTCGAGATATAGAATTTTGAAAAAAAGTTTAAAAAGGTTTTTAAAAAATACAAAAAAAAAATTTAAATTTCTTTGAAAACAAAATATTATTTATACGTAGATACTTTCAGAAAAAAGTACGCTGATCAGGCTTTTGTTTTTCGAAAAAATTGTATAAGAAAAAAAAAAAGATTCTATGAGAGGTACCGTTTTGGAGGAAGTTTAAAAGAAATCGTTTTTGGGAAAATTGAAAATTTTGGTTTTGTCCAAAAAAAAAATGAAAAAACAAAAAAAAAATAACAACGCGAATTCGGTCAAACCTCTAATTTTCAAGATTTGAGTCAATCGGACCAGTGGTTAAGGCTGCAGGTGCGTTTACAGAAAGACAGACAAACATCCAAAACTTTTGCATATATTCTATGCTAGCAGTTGCCCGCGACTTTGTCCGTCTCTCCCTCGTACTCCGGCCAGAGCTGCGTTTCGACTTGTGCATCATGCGCATGAATTTGGTTGCGAAGTTATTTTAAAATTGTATATTAGTCGACTCTCCCTAAGTCAAAATTCTTCTTAACTCGAAGCCTTCAAATATGTATTATTTTCTCCGTTTTAGTAAGACTTTACACTGATGCTTTGCTCTTATTAATCGCAGCGTAACTTTGTATAGCTTAAAGCCTTCCTCGATAAATGGACTATTCAATACAAGAAGAATTTTTCAATTTCATTAAGCAGTTCCTGAGATCAGCGCGTTCAAACAGCCAAAAAATTAATACTTTCTTGCCGTTTTTTCCACATTTTCCACTGATTCTTCGCTCCTATTGGTCGTAGTTTAATGTTATCTAGCCTAAATCTTCCTCGATTAATGGACTATTGAACTCAATGAACTCTGAGATAAGCGCGTTCAAACAAACATACAAACTCTTCAGCTTCATATATTAGCATAGATGTCGGAAGTAAAAATGAGCGAACTAGATCCATCCCTCCCCCATAGCGAAAAGCTATCTACGCCACTGAAACGAAATAAGTCCCACTTAAAATAAAAACGCGTAACGAAATAAGTCCCACCAATTGACGAAATAAGTCCCACTTTTAAAAACGCAATAACTCCCACTTTCAAAATAGCAATTTTTGGTTTGACTTATTTCGTTTTTAAAAGTGGGACTAATTTCGTGGGAGTTATTTCATAGACCCATAGGTACGTCAATACACCTTCTCAAAAATGTGGTGCAAGAATTTTCGAACTTTTGCACTTTTGCAACGATAAAATACCAGTTGCAACAGATCGTGAATACACCTAATATTACTTTTAAAGTAAAAACCACATTAGGTGCAGCTGCACCTAGCAGCAACTGAACTGCAGTTAAAATTCACTTTCTTTGTATGAAACTGCGTATAAATTAAACTGCATTTCAACTGACAGGCTGACAGTAATGCCTATCATTTCGCATTGTCTTGTCCTCTGTATTGTCCTTTGTCAACTCAAATAATTCTAAATTGTCAATATATTCCCAATGCCATTTTAGATTTAAGTAATACACATTTTTGAGAAGGAATATTGTTGTACCTATATTTATATTTATATACATGTACCTACTACCTACATACTGATAGGGTTGAGGCTACTAAAAAATGTATTTTTGTCTGAGTAATAAAAATCTAGTCTGTGGGCTAGTTAATGCCGGAACTATTTAATATAAGTATTATGAGGTTCAGAACTCTTGGTTTTTTACATTTTTATCATCAGAATTGCTAAAAAAATAGTAAATGCACTTTTGTGCATACGAATAAAAATGCATTTTTTAGACGTTTTAGGGCATCAATTTCAAAAATTGGTATGAGGAACTCCTAGAATATTGGTAATGAATATATTTATCGCATCAGAACTCCTCGACGTGACAAAAGTGCGGCTACTAAAAAATGCACTTTGAGGTGAAAATTACAAAATCCGATTTGTTGGCTCGTTATGCCGGAACTATTTAGTTTAAGTATGAGAACCTTCAAAACTCTTGGTTTTTAACTCATTTTCAGCATCAGAACTGTTGAAAAAGGGCGAATGCACTTTCTGCATACAAACGTTAAATGCATTTTTTTCGTGACACAAGGAATAATTTTCGAAAATTGGTATGAGGAACTCCTGGAATATTGGTTATTAATATATTTATTGCATCAGAACTCCTGGGCGTGACAAAAGTGCGGCTACTTTTTTTTGTAGGTTAGGTTGAAAATTTTAATTGGGATTTTTCGGCGAGTTTTAGGAAAATATGATAATATTGGTATGAGGAACCTCAGAACTCTTGGTTTTTAACTCATTTTCAGCAACAGAACTGTTGAAAAAGGGCGAATGCACTTTCTGCATACAAACGTTAAATGCATTTTTTTCGTGACACAAGGAATAATTTTCGAAAATTGGTATGAGGAACTCCTGGAATATTGGTTATGAATATATTTATTGCATCAGAACTCCTGGGCGTGACAAAAGTGCGGCTACTTTTTTTGTAGGTTAGGTTGAAAATTTTAATTGGGATTTATCGGCGCGTTTTAGGAAAATATGATAATATTGGTATGAGGAACCTCAGAACTATTGCCGCTAGAGACATTGTAGCCATCAAATATTTTAAACAATTAGGAATGCACTTTTGTGCATACAAATTTAAAATGCATTTTTTTGGCTATGAAAGGCAAAAATCAGAAAAATTGGTATGAGGAACTCCTGGAACATTGGTTATGAACATATTTATTGCATCAGAACTCTTGAGGGTTGTTAAGTCGGGGCTAACATTTTTTTGGGTGCAAAATTTTCAAAGTCCAAATTTTGATGGATTTTTGCCAGAACTATTGAAATTTGGTATAAGGAACTCCAGAACTATTGGAAATAAACCCAGAACTCACAACAAAAATAAGTTTTGTAGAAAAAGTGCGGCTAAGTTCACGCGACTACTGTTTCGTACGAACTTGCTCCTGTTTTCCAAATAATAACTCATAAAAATATTAAAAATAAAAACATGTAATTAAAATTCATAAATAAAAATTTAAATTTAAATATTTACCTCAAAAATACATTTAAGTTTGAAGTCGGACCAGTGGTTTAGGCTGTAGGTGCGTTTACAGATAGACAGACTCACAGACGGACGGAATCGCCGGACCCACTTTTTTCGACTTAAAGAGTGCTGCCAAGCTGCAGTGTGGTATTCTCTTCTGTATATAGAAATACTTTGTAGCTGCTTAGTGGTTAGGTGCGTTGGCGAAGAACTGACAAATCTGCCAAGAGTATCAATCTGTCATGTAAAAGTAGGTCCCCTCAATTCTTCACACGTACCCAGAAAATTGTTGATGTGAGTAAATCACTTAGGCCTTGGCTCTTCAAGAGCTGTTGCGCCACTCTATTTATTTTTTTTATTTATATAGAAAAACGTTATGATATCAGAAGGGATATAAATCGATTAAGATTTTTTTTTAACTAATATCAACTGCAAGGACATCTGCAAAAACTTACCTAGACATAAAAATAAAGAAAAGAAAGATCAGACACCCAAAAGCAATACCACAATAAATGTCTGTCTGTTTTCTTGTTGGCATCCATTGTCCTCAAAATCGATTGATTTCAAATCAAAAAGCTTAAGTTTCAATTATTTAGGTATTTTCGAAACAAGGAATCACAAAAAAATTACATTACATTACATTTCACAGTACTTCGCACATAAATGTAACGAACTACAGACACATATCCAGCAAACATTTTCTATCAGAAATGAATCATAATTAAATCAAAAAACTGAACAACTCGACCGAAAAAGAATTTATAAAAGAATCATTTTGAATTCTTTTACCTGGGCTCTTGGACACCGATATGAATCATTTTAGTGAATTATTTATGATTTTAAAAACCTTCATTTATATGAACGTATATAAAGATCTATATATTCATTTAAATGATTACTTCATGAATCTTGTCTGAATCATTTAAATGAATATAATATGATTCGTTTAAGTGAAGGTTTTCAGTTCAATTCCATTCAACCATATCATAACTTTAATTTTATTTTTCAAGTTTCTTCGCCTTTGTGCTTCTGCAAAAGAAAAGGAATAATAATGAATAATGAAGGTACGTATTTGTTTTCTGAAAATAATTGAACATTTTATATTATTTATAAATATTAGTATGTACTTACTTAAAAGCGTCAGCTCTTAACAAAATCTTTGATGAAGTCACGAATGTTAACATTAACAATGTTTCACTCTTTTCGAAACAAGGTGCCGTTATCATTACCCTTTTGCAAAAAGAAATTAGGAAAACAAAGATTACGCAAGTTCGTTCTTCTTTATTTATATACCAGGATCCTTTTTTGAGATTTGCCTGTGTACATTCATATTTAGCTCACATACATGAATAAAAACAAAATGTCAACATACTCGTTTTGTCTTGCAAGTAAAAGATTGTAGATTTTTTGTCTATCGTCAGAATTTAATCAAATAAATGAAAGTTTTTGGAACAAATATTCTTCACATTGTGTGAAGGAAATTTGAACCTTCACCAAAATGTTTGCTGGGTAGCAGCACTGGCGACTGAGACCATCGGCTGGGACAGAACAAGACATACAACAGAGAGAGACAGATAGACACATAGAAAGAAAGCACACATAACAGAAACCTACGTGGCTCAGAGGAGGAGAAGATTTGTATTGTCTCATATTATCGCACAGATGGAATCAGATAAGCTGGCGATTTTTGTAGAAAAAGAATGCTGCTGAAGCTGAGGTTTGAACCCGTAGCGTTCGGCTTAGCAATCCACTACTCTATCCTCTGAACCATGGCCACCTGCATCATCATCACAAAAAAAAAAAAAAAACATCTCCAAGTGTCAGAAAATTGAAAACCTATTTTAATGCCTCGATGCTTCGACACCAAGCTTCTGAAATATTATTTGTATTATTCCATAAGAATAAAAATTGAAAAAATAACCATCGCTTCATTGGCGTTGATCCGCAACTTAAATTTCTAATCTTTATTATATTATTGTTCCAATATTTTTATGTTTTTCTTTTTTATTTTTTATTTAAGGACAGTGACACATCTCTTTTTTATTCTTTGTTTTTATATCCAAACCAATCCATGAATCAAATTCGCATCTTATCCTCTTCGTTATCCTTCGAAACGACATTCTCCTCCGCTATGCTGTCATTATCCTGCGATTGCATCTTCATCACAGTTGTGTTGACGTCAAAGTGAATCGCCTTTGCCGCCATTGTCGTTGTCGTCGACTTATCCACATCATTTTCATTCCAGGAGATTTGTAATAAGGACTTAAGCTTTGTCGCCTGGAATTTATACTAAAAAAGAGAGAATTTCAAACAATTCAAGGATCACGTTTTAGAATCCTGTCAACGGCTTTGCTTTTTATAGAAATACAATTTTTGTTTTGTTCTGTTTGGTGTGCCTACAACATATACAATTTTATCCTTAAAATAAAACCAACATAATCTAGGGATGGGGATATTTCAAATTCAGGTATCTATAGGTAATATGAAGGTACTATACATCTACAAGGAAAAGAATTTTCATTTCCAGTTCCCTATTGAATACCGCCACTGCAAATTCCTCAATCGTTTTGAACTTACGTCAGTTGGCAATATCATCTCCTTTGAGTTGTCCAAAAAACTATTGAAATTCTCCGTAGCCAACTCGATTCGGCCAATTTGATAGCAAAATAATGCAAAATTGAGATAGACCAAAGGATTCCGGGCAGATGAGTTATTCGCTTTTGTCAAAAGAACCGATCGTTCAAAAGCGGTAAATGCATTCTCAAAGTCTTCGAGTTTCCTCAGACAAACTGGAAAAAGTATTTACACATTAGAAAATTCAATCGACATGCTTACTGTTGAGGTTATAGTGTATCACATAACCTACTTCCAAGAAGCATATAGCATTCAGCACTTTCCTTGCGAAGGTTGATGGCTGCAGCAAGGGTATGAAAGGCACTCGCATATTGTTGGGCTAAGGACGATAAAGAAACAAAAAGACATTCATATATTAAAATTAAAAACTTGGGACTTCAGAAATCTTAACATAAAACAAAAAAGAAAACATCAACCACAAGCACCATATGGTCCGCTCATCATGTTTCAGCTAAAGCATGAGAATTAAATTTATATTCATTATCATGGGAAGATGAAAATAAATATTCTGTTTTCAAAATCCTATTGAACAGATTAACCTGTGCTCTAGAAATAAAAATGAACTAAATTTTATGGAGTCCTTGTTCTGTAGAAATTCCTTCCATGTGTGATTTTGCGACAGGACATTTTGTGACTTATGTTTAAAGATTGTTGTGTAGGACACCAGATGTTTGGAAGTTTTCTTAGTCATTATTTTAGATGTCAGTGCGGTTATGCTGTAAATTAATCTGCTCACGTATTTCAGGAGTTAAGTTTGGCCTCAGAGGTTTTGTTGTCTGCCTTTCACTTTACTTAAACGTTGTGTAAGGATTTAATGGAGATGGATGTCGTGTCATAAAATAGGTGATATGTTCTTTTAAGATTCGTGCGCTGCAATGTGTGCTTTGGACTTTAATATTTAAGACAAACAATTCGGAAAAAAAAATTTCATTTTTAAAATGACGCCAGTATCACTTTATTTTTCATGCTAAGGGTGATTCCGCTATAGACGATATTTGACATTAATTTTTAAATTTCTAAAATTAAAACTTTTTTTACTTCTAATAGAGACACAAAAAGCTATATTTATTGGGTGATTCCACTATCGCGGGTGCAACATTTAGACTCACTTAAAGGGTATTTAATATAAATTGAAATAATATTTTCATGAAATTATCATTTGAACGTATACATTTTAAGTTATCTTTTATTTGAAATCGTTCAAAAAGATCAAGCTTAATGAATAATTGATCGAAAAAAGGTCTCAAAGTGCGATCGCGGGTGCAACGAATATGGCCCACAAGTCTAAAGCATCATACATTGAACGGAAATGTCTGTTAATTGAGAACTTTTTTTTTGAGATTTTCTTTCATTTTGTTGAACTTAATTTTTTCAATCAACTAATGAGATGAGAATGCAGATATAAAACAAAGATTAACAATTATTTTTCCATGTTTTAACTAATCGCGGGTGCAACGTCGAATTATCGCGGGTGCAACGCGTCTAACTTCAATGTATTGTAAGCCTAGAAAAACAATCTTAAATAACAGGAAATGAAACAAATAATAAGTAATGGGTATAGTCAGTATTCTTCTTTTCTTGTAATTCTTCTTTTCTCAAATCCATCAATACTTTTCGAAAATATTGTGCATGTCTTATTCTCATGAATCTGTTTTCGAGGAACTACCAATAATTCAATAATATCTCCATATTCTAATCAGCTATGTCATTTTTAATGTCAGCAAAACGACGGCCTTCTAAAGTTTGCATAGTTCAATTTTCTTGCCAATCTTGCAGGATACTTGTACCAAAACGTATGAATTTGCACAAATATCTTTTGGCAACAATATATCAAGACATGAACCTGCTCGTTCTGTTGCGGATGGCTCCAGAGAAGTTGTTGGAAGTTCTTCTTCTAACTTAGAAGAAGGTTCTAACTGACTGTCACTGTTATCAGAAAACCGCAGTTTTCGCCCCGAAATAGCTGACCCCGAATGTGTTAGTTGTTCCAAATCATTTAGGTTCGAATTACTGCCTGTTTCGATAGGAGATTCTAGAGTTATTGTGACCTTGCAACAAGGCATCGAAGTTCGTGCCATTGTTATGTTGCAACCCTTTCTTAAACATGAAAAATGTTTTGATTGAATACCTGATGGAATATTTTTCAATTCTTCCCGTTTACGGTCAAACAAGCCTTTCATTTCAACAATTTGTTGTTTACGAACATATGTATGTATATAAAATCGACGGTTTCCGAGAGATTGCGGGCTACATTATAAAATTCTTGAGCACCAGCGAAGATGCTCTGCATGAAGCTCGTATACCTTTGTGAGGCAGTCTCATTTTCTTTATTATCTGCCATTTAATCTGATATTCACACCAAAGAGCTCAAACTTTTGTATTAAGTCGTTTGAAAAACAATTTTCAAGCCAAAAAATCATTAATTATGAGTATGACACATTTTATCAGTAAAATGCGTTGTACATATCAATTACGTTGAATGATAATGAGTTGCACCCGCGACACATATTTTGGGATCGCGGGTGCAACGAATTTGAATCATCGTTTTCTTGAAATTAACTTACGTTATTGTGCTTATAACATCTAATTTGGTATGATTTTTTTTCAGTTCTTACTTTTGAAAAGTTTTGAAATTTCAAAGCCTTTAATCTGAGAAGAAAACAAACTTTAATATATATTTCATCTCGGGTGCAACAAATTTACAACGACTTTTTGGGATCAACATTTTTTCAAAAGTGTAAAGAATTCTTAACTTCTTTTTTAGTAAACGTTTAAAAGACACTTTTTTCACCATGTCCAAACAGTTAATGAAAACATCGAACTATTCTTATTGCTTATTTTATACTTAAGTTACCCCTTATAATATTTTTCCTCGTTGCATCTTAATCTTCGTATGACAATTATTATGACATGTAAAATTATGTTTCTGCAAATTCAGCGTGATTTTAATTTCTCCAAAGCTTTTTTAAAACATATTTGCGAACACTTTTCCCTTCGGAATGTTATCCGAAATTGCAGTACCTTCAAAGAATGATTGTGTAAATACATTATATTAAGGAAGATATGATCAAAGGAGAATAGACACGATGAATTTATTAGTAAATTGATAGCAGGCGTTTGCTAAGTGGGCTTGACAGCTTGACTGTCCACAATAGTAGAAGTGAATGAAATTCTTACGAAAAGTATATTAAGCCTAATCATTCATACTGATTTATCATATTTTATAATGAATTCGTTAAAGGAAAGTAAATGCGAATTTTTGTGTTCGAAAATAATACCAACAAACGTAGTTTTTATTTGGAGTACAATGTCAATTTAATGTGGGTTCAAATTCAAGTTTATCATCTTCTGTCGTCGTGGTTGGGTGTTGTAGGATCTAGGGGCATATGTTGTATCTTTTCCTACACACCAAGTACTTACTTTACTTCCAAGAGGTAACCACCGAGTTATATCACTAACTTGTGAAACTTGTAAGCGCGAGTGCAAAACGGAGAAACAGAAGCACTTAAACAACTGCCCAACCCGGTGATCTCCGGATGGTCAAACCACCAATTAAATCGACCATGTGCTAATCGGCGCAAGACACGCATCAAACATCCTGAACGTGCTCACGTCCCGAGGAGCAAATGACGACTCTGACCACTTTCTGGTAGTGTCTAAGTTTAGAGGTCGACTATCAAACAACAAAAATGAAAGCCCAAAGAAAGAAGTTCAACATCGGTTGAATTAGCTCTCCGGAGAATGCCAGAGACTACAGTATGAGCTCCTGAGTGAGCGACTCACCGCCATCCTCCCAAGTATCACAAACATCAACACCTTGTATAACCAATATCGCGAAATAATTAAAAATGTAGTCGAGACCACCATAGGTTACCAGCCACTCCCTAATAAGAACCCGTGGCATGATGATGAAAGCGCGTTATTGAAAAGAGAGACCGAAAATACACGTTTGCATGTGCTGCAACGGAAAACAATAGCGGCAATAGAAGAGAACCGCACAAAAGTTAGAAATGAGAAAAAGACCCTGCGAAGAAGAGCCTCAGGCTAAGAACAACACCCTACATTTCTTTAAAAGCTCGAAGCAATTACCTTCTGGTTTCAGAACCGGGACACAGGCTCTTCGAAACAGTGAAGGAAACCTAGTCACCGAAGCACAGGGAATTATTTGTAGATGTTTTCAAGCAGCACTTCTGGCAACTGCTGAATGTGCAAAATGTTGAGCAAACCAATGACGAAAGAGAAGAAATACCAGTCAATGAAGACCCAGTCCCAGCCCCCCAGCACAGAAGAGGTAGAAAGAGCCATCCAAAAGCTAAAAAATAACAAGTCCACCGGGTCGGATGGCATACCTGCGGAACTCTTTAAATATGGAGAAGGTGTTTTGATGAACCGCATGCACCAGGTCATCAACAAAGTGAGCGAGGAAGAATGCATGCCCACTGACTGGTCGATAAGCTCCATATGCCCCATCTCCAAAAAAGGCGATCCGATGTCTTGCAAAAACTACCGTGGCATGTCCCTGCTTAATGTTGCATACAAAATCCTATCCAACGTACTTTGTGAGCGTCTTAAACCGTTCTGCAACACAATAATCGGCACGTACCAGAGTGGCTTTAGGCCAGGCAGAACAACGATATACCAAATATTCACATTGAGGCAAATTCTGGAAAAGACCAACGAATTTTAAGCCGAAACCCACATCTTTTCATCGACTTCAAAGCTGCTTATGATAGCATCCACCGCCAAGAGCTTATGATTGCGATGTCTGAATTCGGGATCCCGAACAAACTGATCCAGCAATGCCGCATGACGCTAAATAATGCGCAGTGCAGTGTGCAAATGAGTAAAAGCTCATCCAAGTTGTCATGTGATTTCTTCAACATAGTCCTGGAACATAGGAGTGAAAGCGCCCAGTGTCTTCACTATTTCAAATTTAATGAGTTTGCTAAACCGATTCTCAGACGAATTTGTATATGGGAAGACACGTGTTTTTCATAAGGTTTTTTAAAAAATTTCTTAAACGTTGTTGGTATGATCGTGTAAATATAGGCTATAATTATAAGTAGCATGGTTATCATACAGACATTGCTCTCTGAATCGGGGTGAGCATTCTATAGCCAATTTAATCAGATAAGAAGAGGAAAGTCCTATTTTTCCTGCAAATTTTTATTCCTGAACTCGGTTTTATGTCTTCCATAACTTTTCCTGAAATAGCATGGATTGAAAGTAATTGCATTGTGCAAATTTACTTTAATCAAACATCAGTTTCAAACAGTTGATATTAAATTAAAATTTCATTTTTTTTTTCCTAGAAAAATTAAAACAGTACCATTATTTCTAGGAACAAGTCTATTACACTCATAAAAAAAATTAAAAAATTCTTCCAACAAAATATAATTCACAAAAACTCACCAGCTATATAAATCAAGCTCAAATTGTACAATGAATTGTAATTCAATGGTGATAACCAAACGGATTTCCGCAAACACGAAATTGCCTATAAATAAAATTTTGTTAGCAAACGAGAAATAAATCTTCAAATATGGACTTATACCAAGAAATTTGATTAAACTTGAATACGTTCATAAATTTATTGTAAAAAAAACACTTATCTGTTTTGTTTGCATACTCAATCTTTTCGGGTATTTTATTACATGATATTCCCACCGGAGTAATGTTTTTTAACTCACCACGATAAATTTTTTCTTCTTAAAAAAACACAATCCAATATTGTTCCATATTTCAGTGGTATCTAGTTCCGGGCCATTGATTTGATTGTATTTCCCTAAAGCACCTTGAACATCATTGCGGGACTATGATAGACACACAAAAAAAAATGTTCAATTGTACTTATTGCACACGAAACAAAATAACACGTATACGCCGTAGTGACTAAAAAGTTTTCTTACCTGTAGAATAGCTCCATAAGCCAAAAGTCCTTTTGACGAATTCGCATCGATGCTGGTGACTTCTGCAAGTTTTTCGTGAGCCTTTTCCGTTTCATTGATTTTCAAATACAGTACACCGATTTCGGTGAGAACTTCCGTATTTTGGGGAGCAACTCTAATTGAATTGCAGTAAAAAGTTTACGAATTTATATTTTTAGAACGTTAAGAAATTTGCTCACAACAAAGACATTTCCAAAATCTCGATTGCTTTCAAATAGTCCTTTTCCTTGCGATAAATTTCCGCCAGTCGTTGGTAGCTCTCAAGTTTCTTGCCATTTTGCACGGCTCGTTGGAAATAATGCTTAGCTTCGGTTTCTTCTTCTGAATTACTTGAATTCGATTGACTTTTGTTAATTGCCTTGCGATACAAAAGTTCTCCAATATAGTGGAATATTTCATGGTCCTGACGTGGGGAGAGGGATTCAGCTTCACGAAACACCCCAAGTGCTTGGTTGAAACGACCCATTTGAAACCTAAGAAATCACAATGAAAGTGCGAAAGTTCCAACTGCGCTATTAACTCTTACAAAGTTTTGCCAATCTCCTTGTAAGTTTCAATATTTTTTGAATTTAAATCAATTGCTTTTTGAAGGTTTCGCAATGCATCCAGCTGGTTACCTTCCTCTCTCGAAATTAGTCCCTGTTTGGAAATGAAACCAAAATCAAGAGCGATATTGAAAATAAAACTCCTAAATTTCTTGAAATAAAGGAATATGATGTAATCTTTGGAAAAGAATCCCATGATGTTTTACTTCCTGATGAGTTTTCTGATTTAATTGCGTTTATGAATTTTGAATTGCTTTTTGAAGAACTTCGAAACCCATTTGTACCTGAATGAAAAAAATGTACTCTGGATTTAGACAATCCGGTAGTTCCCGTTCAATGAGTTCCTTGCAGGTTTTGAAATCCTTTCGTGCATAATAAATATGAAGCAACCAATCAATATTGTCTGATGTTGACATAATCGAACGAGGAGCTAGAAGGAGTAGTGTTTATAAACAAAATATCGTTCTATAAGGTCAACTTCAGTCTAGGAACTCACTTGGTTTGACCACTTCCAAGGATGGCAAAGATAAATTTCTTCCATTGCAGACAATTTCTGTAGACATTTTCCTTACAATAAGTTTTCTCTTGAATAACAGATAGAGGATTTGAGTGTAATGCAACACTTTTCGTGAAAAACGAGTATCCTTGACAACAACGGTTGAACAACACAACAAGGGTTATTGTCATGCTAGTAGCTAGTACTTATGTAATGTTAAGGATTGCCACTTGGTCTACTAAGATATTGGTAGTCATAAGACAAAGATTGTCTGAACCGATTTTTCATAGAGAAACCCTCATTTCATCATTTTTGTTTAGGTATTCCTTGCATTCTTGCTTTAAATATAAATTTAATAAAAAAAAAATAAATAGAGTGGCGTGACAGCTCTTGAAGAGCCAAGGTCTAAGTGGCTTACTCTCATCCACAATTCTCTGGTTGCGTATAAAGAATTGAGGGGACCTACAATTTCACGCCGATTCCGAACGGCTAAGTTGAGAAGCACTTTTTTATGACAGATTCATACCCTGGGAAGTTTTGTCAGTTCTTAGCAAGAGAGCAGTGCCCGTGAAAGATGAAATGAAAACTATGGGCACGAGTAGGACTCGAACCCACGACGTTCTACTTAGCAGCCAACGCACCTAACCACTAAGCTAGTAAGAGTGCACTTTTTAAAATTGGAATATTTTTTTTTTCATGCAAGTGGCAACTCTGAAATTTGGCAGCTGTTACCTCTATTTATTCCGATTATTACAAAATGGAGTTCTTTTCAAAAGAACGAGTTATAATTGTGAAAACTCATTACAAAATTCTCTTATGAAGCGCATTTCCATGTGAATGCCTTTGTGAATACACAAAATTGTCGAATTTAGGACTCAGATAATCCTCATACAATGAGAACAAATGCAACCACAACGAGAACTACCTGGTCCGGATTATGGTCAGGCGGCGTGATTGGACCTTACTTTTTTGAAAATGAGGCCAAAATTGCAGTGACTGCGAACGGCATTCGTTACAGGAATATGATAATGACAACGGACTTCTTGTGTCCTCAACTGGACGGCATGAGTCTGGACAGCAAGTGGGTTCAGCAGGTCGTGAAATTTAACGCCGTGAATTTTTTTCTTTGGGGTTTTATGAAACAATTCCTGAGCTCAAATCGGTAATCCAACGTGTCATCGGTGAGGTACAGCCACATCTCTGTGCAAAAGTCATGGAAAATTTCATGAAAACAGTAATACCCTGACATCGGAGCCGGGGGACATTTGCCGGATATTTTATTCCATACTTTATCGGAACATGTCTTCCTTACAATACAATAAAAATATCACAACTCTGTCATAAAATACTTGTTTTTTATTTAGAATGAAAAAATGCACTCTTACTGAGACACCCTTTATTGTGTTTCAGCGATTATTTAGTTATATTCCATAATACAGGGCATTATCCAGTTCAAACCACAACAACTCGATTGGGTTTATATCTGGTGAATGCCGCAACTAAATCTAGACTTGAAGCATTCCTTAAAAAACATTGTTCATTCGACGATCAACTCTGAACCACGGATCAACAAATAAACAAATAAAAACATAGGCGCAAAATTATAGTCCGCTAATGAACAACTTTAAGAGAATTTAGGCCGTGTGCGAATTGGATGAATTGTGGTTAAAAAATAAAAATGGATGAATTTTTAACCACTACTGTCATATTTTAACCTGCTCAGCAGCTAGTCAAATAATGCGAAGTGTCAAAATTTAACCAAACGTCAAGTTTTAACCCATTTTTAACTGAATTCGCACACGGCCTAAAGCACTATTCACATGAGCACGAACAACGACCAACGAATGAACGAAAATTCGTCGATTTTGACATTTCTTTCATATAAGAGTTTTTAATTCGTCGCGAATGAACAACCAAAACACAAAGGAAGAATGATTTTTGACAGAGACAAAAGGAGATCGGAAACTGACTTACGTTTTACCCTCCGGATACCGCAAATTTTATTCAACCGTTACCTCGTGTTGTAATAGGCTAGCGTTGGTACTTGAATGTGCGTAGTGGAACTAATGCGAGGGTGACAACACACAAAAAAAAATAGAAATTGAAGACAATATGGCTTCCGGCATGCTCACAATGTAATGCACACTGCACAGAAAAGACTTTTCGAATACACATTTTTCCCTGGTAAGTATTTCTTTTTGGTCAATAAAGAAACAAACAATTTCAATTTTGTTCATCCACAGATGATAATTTCAGATGGAAACTCTCAAAAGTCTGAATATCGTGGACGTAAAGTCGATCCGCAGCATCCAGTGGAATTCATCGTCAAGCAACTATGAGTCGCATGTTTCCTCCGGGCAAGAATGGATGCCTGCATATTCGGTCGTCGACAGACTTCACACCCACTGCACGTCATCTATGAGAACGTGCAAAGAAAATCCGTCGCTCCATGAACCAATGTTCGGATTAGAGTCCGAAATACAGTTCAAAAGAAGTGCGCTCTGACATTTTACCAACCAAAATGGTAGCCAAAAAAATTGTATATCAGTGATTGCGCAAATAAAATTTCCAATTTTGTTGAGTATTCAGTTCTACAACTAAACAGTCATCATGGAAGTGACGAAAGTGCCGAAACGGCGAACCCTGTGGACACCAAGTTAGGTTCCAATCAAAAGACATCGAATTTCTTTGGAAACCCCCGGCAGGGAATGATAGTTTTCACGGTGCCCTTACTATGCCTTCTGGCGACGATTGTAAACACTACACTGGAATACATTATGTATTTATTGCTGGTGATGGTCGATTTTGTTGTGTGGTCACCAAAACACTACCTATATCACGTCGATGCTTTCAATTTGTTGACTTTCCTATGATGTGAATTATGGGTTCAGATGCTACCTGTAGATTGTTCTTTGGTGACACATGGGTAATATATATGGTTGGAAACCCAAAAGTCGTCTGACATAGAACCTCGAGAACAAAAACAAGTGACAGAATGCTATTTCGGTGCATATTCCATTGGGCAGTGTGCAGATAGCAGCCCACCGAGGATGACGAAATCAAAAAAAATTGTCGTCGGGGAGCTTCTATCATTTTCCTTGAGGGAAATGCACCATGCGAAAGCCATCCCCGACGACTGTTTCGTCCGGCCATGACTCCATCGATGGGAAGACAAAAACAGAAAAAAAAGAAAATAAAGGTAGCAGAATTTTTTGCTTTTTATGTGACGTTTATTTATTATTCTTTCGTTGCAAAGGTACATAGACATGCTCCTGACCGCCATGTCATACAACCCTACGAAACATCAGTGGTGTCCACTACAGTGCATGTGAATATGAGAAAAAAACAGCAACAAAAATCAGGTGGTATGTCAAAGTTTACTGAGATAGTTTTAGTAAAAACACGCATACTCTTGCAGTAAACTTTGACCGCAGCTTGTAGACATTGTCATTTTGACTGCTTGGTTTCCCATCACCCTTTTAACTCATCTGTGATTTTTGAGGTTATTCGCGGGCGAACATTTTGTTCGTTGGGAGTGTGGATGATGTGGAACGCGAATAGAGTTTGGCAGTTCGTATCAACAAGAATTCGTTTCGCGAAGAATAAATTTTGTTTTCTCTAAATTATTAAACATAAACTATACTTTTATCGTTTTGTTGAGAATTTGGAAGGAAATAATGCTTCAAACGTAACTGAAATCAATTTTCTTCATTCATTCGTCGTTCGTTGGTCGTGCTCATGTGAATAGTGCTTATTGCTTAAGCTAGTATCACACTAAACTTGTTCATTCCCCTGAGTTATCATAAATTCAGAATGATTTTCAAGTGTTTTTAATCAAATTTACCTTTCGCTAACCCGTGGTTCAGAGTTAATACCAGCTAAACCAACTACAACAATAATGCATAATGGAAATAATAGGGGTATTCACGATCCGGTACAACATAAAGGTGCGAAATTGCGAAATTGCGAAATTGCATCTTTTTTTGTAAATCGTGAACACACCTTTACTATTCTATAGCAATAAAGTACCGGCGGGAAACGTCAAACGAGATGACGTCTTGTCGTCGTGGAGGGCAAACAATTACATTTTGGTCGAAATTGAGTAAACAAGAAATGTAAAACATACCTTTTCCTGTTAAATTAATGAACATTTATCATTTATTAAAGTTAAAAGTTTACTATTTTATCTTCTTTGTTCGTTGTTTGTGTTAAAATGTACAAAAAAATGCCTCCTTAGTGCTGTGTTTTTCGTTTTTGGTGTCCAACTTCTTTCTTTTTGCATCCAATCCCTTGCGAAGACTAAAATCTTCATTTCCTGAATAAAAAAACTCATTTAGATGCATTAATTATTGAAATATTAAGAAAAATTACAAAAAAATATTCAAATTGTATGCAATCCCACCTTTGTTTGCCCTCCACGACCGATTTAATGACAGTTGAAATTGCTCGAAATGTATGCGCTGTCAAAAGGGAAAAAGCCCTATACCGGAGTAAAAATGTCAGAAACAAAAGTTTGTGAGAGAGAATGACAGCTGCCAATTATAAATTACACCAGACAAATTTTTGCACCATTGTAATTTTCTGTTGCAATAGGGTAAGGGTGTTGCAAAAGTGCAAAAGTGTAGCAAAATTGTAGTCTGTATATTTTGTTGTTTTAGGCCGTGTGCGAATTGGATGAATTGTGGTTAAAAATTAAAAATGGATGAATTTTTAACCACTACTGTCATTTTTTAACCTGCTCAGCAGCTAGTCAAATTATGCGAAGTGTCAAAATTTAACCAAACGTCAATTTTTAACCCATTTTTAACTGAATTCGCACACGGCCTTAGTGCAAGAAAATGTTACACTTTTACATTTTCAACGATACAAGACCATTTCCACCGAATCGTGAATACCCCTAATATGTATCTAATTTCTGAACCTTAGATAAAAATAGTTTGGCATCATCGTTGTCAAAACAGCCGCTGTATAGAAATATCCCCATTATCTACGACAAATGTCCCACAGAATTTCCCTAAATATTTTTGACGTTTCGCCATAGAAAAAAATTAAAACCATCAAAAAAAAAAGAAAATAGAAACTAGATTTTTTTCAACCAAACGAAAACGAACGGTTCTCCGTCGACCGTCATCATTCGTTTCGTTGTTATTTTTTCCGTCTTCTGGGTGTGGAGTTTGTAAATTTTATCAATTTTAAAAAGAAAAGTTCTATTTGTTAAAAGAAAAACCACAAACCGTGAAGCAAACATCTCTTGTTACATTCATCGCAGAAAAAAGGTCGCAAGGGAATTCATCACAATGAACTACTTGTGAAGAAAAATGAAATAAAAACATTTTGAAGAGCATAGAAGGAAAATAAATCAACAATTTTATGTTCAACAAACAAAAAGGTAAATGCCCTATGTATTACATCCGCATCTTATCTGCAACACAGCAAACAATAATAATCTTTAACGCAGTGAAAAGTTGAATGTACCTATGGAAAAAAAAGTTCACTAATTCTGGAAAGGAACGCCTTCCCTTGCCCTGACTGAATGACGGAGTGACCAGTGACGTCTTAGAATTGTCTGTTGAAATCAAAACAATGGTCATTTCGAAATTGTGTTTACTCGTAGGAAAAAAAAGGTTAATAATTTATTCCACGACCCAAATTCGGTGCTTGTTTTGGTGCCAAAATAAAGCTTTGCCAAAGAGTGTGAGTCAGAAAACTGAGATTTTCATTTCCATATGTTCTCAAGAACTGTTTGGCTGTGAAGTGAGATTTGAGGAAACAGTTTTCATGCCACAGCAAGTCGTACGTTTTTTTCTTTCAAAAGATCGCAATAGGCATGTGATAAACACTTTTTGGTTTTATTGATTTTACCAAGCACCTGAACGTGATTCACTCGGCAAAATATTACACGATGGGATCAGAAACAATACCTAGCTGCTGGTAGTTTTATAGCAGTCGTTGGGTCAATTATGATAAAACGAAGCCGGGGCAGTAGTCCACAGCCGCACTTCAACTCTTGATTGAGATTGTCGTCGTCGTTTTCGCAGTTTCCATCCATGTGAATTGGTTGTTTCTATGTTCTCGTTTAATTTGAACTTTTCCCTTGTGAGACAAAAACAAACCGCAATTCATACTTTAATTAGGCTCTGTATACATTCTGCTTG
This sequence comes from Sphaerophoria taeniata, assembly GCA_943590905.1. Lineage (NCBI taxonomy): Eukaryota > Metazoa > Arthropoda > Insecta > Diptera > Syrphidae > Sphaerophoria > Sphaerophoria taeniata. Next base: position 35,877,525 of record OX016540.1, on the reverse strand, counting down.
TATCTGCTCTAATCTTTCTATTGTCGTCGGAAGCATAGTTTACATTTTCAAGTAGCAGGTCTGTTTTGTTACGACGATAAAGAGCGATAAAGAAAGTCTTCATTTTGAAATTCTTATAAATTTATTGCAATCGAAGCTGGCGACAATATAACATGTTGGCAATTATAATGGTTAGCTTGGGTTTCTTCTTTCTTCCTCAAGTGTTTCAAATGAGAAGTAAGATGAATCTAAGTCCAACCATGACCTGACTAACTAGACAGAATTGTTCGTACTTCCGTTAGGTTTGAAGACATGTACGCAGTTGTAAGAAGATCCGTGAAGAAAGACGATAACAAAAGGCTCTTTGACAGTCTGCAAATCCGTATTGAACTTATGAACCTCAACGTGCCTGCTTATTATCATTTCTTCTTTGAAAATTAAAAGCCGAAGTAGTAAGTTTAAACTGTGGGTTATCACTTTATCAGTACATGGGCTCTTTAAATGTTCCCAACTCAAGATTTGAAACAAAAACGACGCTTTTAATTATAAACTTACAAGCGAGTACTCTTCGTAAGAGCGATGATGACGACGCGGGCGATGTTGTGTTTTTTCTTATCAACATCTATCTCAATTGTAATTTGTCTACGCATGTATTCAATTATATTCCAATTTCAAGACAATGTAACACATTTCAGCTCTTCGTTAGCTCCTGGTCTCACCGTCAGCCCCGCCGCCGATGGACCGCGGATTTCAAATGTCTGCATAAGTCAATAATTGGGTGTTCTTGTTTCGTTTTGTTGATTTTCAGAGTTTAGGACTGTTTCGCTAAGCAGGAAAGAAGGTAGGTCAGTCCAACCCTTGTCGGAGCCCTTTAAAAATGTTGATGGGACACAATCTTCCTTCATAGTTTAGCTTAAGGTTAGGTTTGGTTAGGTTATATGGCTGCCCGCTGCCAGTTTGTTTTGTTACCGTCACCATTAGATCAATAGGCCAGTTCTACCTAAAAATATCTCACTGAGATCTCGATGTGTCAATGTCACTTTGAAAGAGGCAAAATCATTTGGTGGAACATAATTCTCAATTCTCGTTGAGATAGCTACGGTAACCTTACAAATTGTTGTTGTACGTAAGCCAGTCACGTCACGCCTCGTAGGTCCCCTCAATTCTTCACACGCACCCAGAGAATTGTTGATGAGAGTAAGTCACTTAGGCCTTGGCTCTTCAAGAGCTGTCACGCCACTCTATTTATTTTATTTTTATTCCATGGTTTGTCGAGCTATTAAGAGGACTTGACAAAGTTCAGCAGGCAGTTAATTGAAGAAGAGTCGTATAAACTCCCAGCTGACTGTAGTGTCTTTCAGGCCGAGATCTATGTCATTGAAAAAGCAGCTGAATTGGCGCATCATGAAAAGCTAAACTCCTCGGACATTACTTTTTTCGAGGACAGCCAGGCTGCTATTAAAGCCTTAGCCAGTGAGACTATAAGATCAAAGGCAGTTTTAAAATGTAGGAAGGAATTAAATAGTATCTGCCCCATAAACCAGGTTAAGCTCTGCTGAGTTCCTGGACATAGTAATATAGAAGGGAACGAAATAGTAGATGAACTAGCCAGGAAAGGGTCAGAAGCAGATACAAGAAGCAGCGACCATTCAGATAGGGGACCACTCGTCCCGATTGGGGTACTTAAGAGAAAGATAGACCTTAAATTAAAAGAGAAAATCAATAACTCCTAGAAATCTTGGAACGATCTCTAGAAGTTTATGGCCTCACACTAATGAAAATGAAACTCGGTATATTCTATCGCTGAGTAAAAGGAACATTAAATACTTGATAGGTGTACCAACGGGTCATTGCGCCATATTGGCACAATGGCCAACAAGATAGGGGCATTTGCACCCGATTTCTGTAGGAGTTGTCAGGATGAGGATGAAATAGAAACCATTAAAAACCTGATCTGTGACTGTCCGAACCTGCAAACTAACCGACTCCGTCATTTCGGGTACAGGTTTGTTGGGGAACTGGATGATGTAGCACAGGTCTCAATGGCAAACATGAGGAAATTTATAGATAGCACAGGCTGGTGCGTTAACGAGCCAGTCTACGTTAACCGGTAATTTTGAGGAGCATCGATGATACCTTTATTTTAATGGGGTATCACAATAGAGCAATAGGCCCCTTTGTACGCAACAAGTTCACGCTGTGCACACCCCTCATCACCTAACCTAATTGAAGAAGTAGTTGTCTTGAAAATGGTGCTGGAGTGCTGGACAGCAGAGAAAAAGAGCTTCATTGCCGCAGCCTCTACATAGGTCGTCGGTACTAAGCCCCATCTTCTTTTTGTGGTAGCCAAGTAGGTTTGGCTTTGTTAAGTTAAATCCTGGCTATACTGTGTACTCCTGTGAAGAAGAATGTTTTATAGAATGTACTCAACAATACTCAGTAGGTTAATCGTTCGTCAATGAAAATTGTTTCCAAAATTGTGGAATAACAAATTCATTCAATCATTTGTGTTCATTGTACACATAATAGTTTTGAGCATTAAAATCAACCATGCATTGACATATCCAAAGCATTTGTTCAAAAATCCTAAGGGCAACGAATTAAATTCTTCGGAATATAACCAAACTCTCAAACAATGAATCGAGTCATACAGCAAAAGAAGGACTTAAAGAGACATCTTTGGCTTCCATTTTCAATCTGTCCACTGACTGCTTCTAACAGAAATAATCGATCTTTTTGAACTGACTCGAACTGAGGTCTTGCCACTCACCAAATCCCACTCTGATCGATTGCATTTTTCTCACTAATAAACGTTGACACAAAATGTCCATAATGTGCTGCGGTAGTTCTTCCAACATTTATTATAGATTACCGGAATCAACTCCACAACAGCACCTTATCACTTCGATCGGTGCTACACGCTTGGGTTATTATTTTAATGACGCTCTACTCCCTCCTTTGTCTAAGAGATAATAGTCAGACAGTCAACTTAGTTTTCCCCCAACGTAACATTGTGTTGAGTTTATCAATCGCGTTTCGTGGAATTATGTAGTTGATTACAATCGTCTTGTTACCGTTATTTGCTTTTACAACCTTTAAAGTTATAATTTTATTTGATTTTTGTTTTTGCAGTACCTGTTGAAGTTGAATGAAAAAATGAGATTTTGAAATTCCCCAACAATACTCCGAAATCCTCAAAGCAGAAAACAAGGCGAGACTTCATTTGTGTCTGTGATCGAAAACATCCCTTCATCAATGCATCCACGCCTCCTCCGAACAAAACTCGAAATGAGAATCTGGATAAAGATCATTTAACACATCTGCAAATTCGTCAATTCGCACAATATGCTAAGCAAGACACAAAAACTTATTTTAGGTATAATTGTCTTAATACTCGTCGATGTTATTTGGGTAACGTCCAATAAAGTCACACAAGTAAGTAGTCATTCTGCAATCGTATAGCTAATTGTTTAGTAATGTTTGTGTTTCCTGTTTTGCAGTTTCTTTATGAAAATGAGAATTATGACAAACCTTTCTTTTGTACGTACTTCAAAACATCCATGTTCACAATTTACCTTATTGTCATTGGCTTGATAACACCATGGAAAGAAGCGTGCGAGCAACAGGGAAACTATTCGGTAAGTTTACTTCTCTTGATATCGCTGGTGTCGTGCCGCTCGCTATTGTCGTTAGATGCATTGTCGTCATTGGTTGGCGAGGGGATAACAAACAATTTGCATGGGAAATCTGGCACTTGTGTTTATAATTTAATCAGTTAGTTAATATTTGTTGGTTTTTGTTTTATTAATACATTTTGCTTATCAGAATGAAGTAATCTCGAATGGAAAAACAAATGTTTGGCGTCGGGTAGTTCATGCATACAATGTAATCGAAGATAAAAACAAAGTTTAGAGGGACTTATCTTTAGAGAACTGCATGCAAAAGAAATGTCAAAACATACCATCTGTTTATAGAATTTAAAGTCGCTTACGACAGCAGTGTGGAGCTGTACAAAGCCATAAGCGAATTCGTAATCCCAAATAAATTAGTAAGACTATGCGGGCTTACCATGACAAATGTTTCAAGCCAAATTAAAGTATCCGGATGGCTTTTCAGACCCGTCAATATTTTCATTGGATTCTGACAACATGACGGACTGCCCTGTCTCCTCTTTATCTTGGCGTTGGAGAAAGGAATCCGTGACAATCGTCACCATGGCCACCCAACTATTGGCATACGCAGACGACATTGAAAGCCACAATCTGTACAATCCTTATTTATTCAGGTCGAGCAGGCGGCAAAAAACCTAGAGCTGTGGGAAAATCTAAGTTCATGGTGGCTCCGTTTGCAGAAAACTTTGTCAATAGTAGAAGAACTATTAAGGTAGAGGAGCACGAATTCGAAGTAGTGCGATTCTTCAATTATCTTGGGTCAGTATGTAGTAGCAGCCGATAACACTATGCAAGAAGAAATACGCGGGCGGTTGCTCAAAGCCAACAGAAGCTACTTTAGTCTTTCAAGATTCTTTAAATCCAAAAATCTTACCATTACTTCGAAACTGTTGCCTGAAAAAGGGAGATCCTCTAAACTGCGCCAACTACAGAGGAATCAGCCTGCTTAACATCGCCTACAAGATCCTCTCTGCCGTATTATGTGAACGTCTGAAGCCTTTCGTCAACAATCTGATTGGTCCTTATCAATGTGGCTTCAGGCCAGGGAAGTCTACCATCGACCAAATTTTCACGTTGCGGCAGATCCTGGAAAAAACCTATGAAATGCAAATCGATACCCACCACCTCTTCATTGATTTTAAGGCCGCGTATGACAGCATCTACAGAGACGAACTGTATAAAGCTATGTCTAGCTTTGGCATCCCTGCCAAGCTCGTTCGCTTGTGCAAAATGACGATGGAGAACTCACGCTGCTCTATCAAGGTTGGCAATGAGCTTACGGAATCATTCGACGTCAAAAAAGGATTCAGACAAGGCGATGCACTGTCGTGCGATTTCTTTAACATCGTTCTTGAGAAGATAGTCCAAAACTCCACCGTCAACACCAGAGGCACTATCTTCTATAAATCTGTTCAACTTCTCGCGTACGCCGACGATATCGATATAATGGGAAGAACACAGCGTGATGTCAATGGCGCCTTTGTGAGGATTGAGACAGAAGCGGCTAAAATGGGTTTAGCGGTAAATGAGGGGAAAACGAAGTACATGCTGTCTTCGAGTAAGGACACCCAACATCGACGGCTCGGACAGAACGTCACAATAGACGCATACAACTTCGAGGTAGTTAAGGAGTTTGTCTACCTAGGCTCCGCTATCAACACGGACAATAACACCAGCGCTGAGATAAGACGAAGAATTACTCTTGCTAATCGCTGTTTCTTTGGGCTAAGAAAGCAACTGAGTGGAAAAGCCCTCTCTCGAGCAACTAAGGTTAAACTGTACAACACCCTCATCATCCCTGTCCTGCTGTATGGTGCAGAAGCATGGACCCTAACAAAATCGGATGAATGTGCCTTAGGCTGTTTCGAGAGGAAAATTCTTCGGGTCATCTTTGGCCCCGTGTGCATTGATGGGGAATGGAGAAGGAGATACAACAGCGAACTTTACGGGTTGTACAACGACGTGAACTTAGCCAGAAGGGTCAAGGTCCAGAGACTCAGATGGCTCGGTCATTTAGAGCGCATGGACACCAATGCTCCGGCCCGGAAAGTCTCCGACACTATTCCCGAGGGACGCAGAAGGAGAGGAAGACCGCGACTCAGGTGGCGCACACAAGTGGAAGAGGACCTCAATCAACTTGGAGTGCAAAACTGGAGACAGCTAGCTAGGGACCGGGCTGACTGGCGGAGACTGTTGATTGAGGCCCAAGTCCACAACGGACTGTAGCGCCACCTTAAGTAAGTAAGTGTTGCCTTACCAGTACTCACTTACGGAACTCTTAGCCGCATTCGAGAGAAAAGTCTTAGGGAGAATAGTTTGCCCCGTTTGTGAGGAAGGACGATTCCGGAGACGATATAATCACGGCTGGACACCTAGGTCGAGCGAAGAGGAACCGGCTTGAAAAGTACTTTGCGGTATAATTCATGGCAGGAAACAGCGTGGCAGACCGAATTAACGCTGGAAGAATCGCATAGACCAGGACGCCCAAAGCCTTGGGTGCGGAACTGGACAGCGGCGTCGGCCAACAATCGGGATACATGAAAGAACTTGCTAAAGGAGACCCGGATACCGGTTGTGGCGCAGATGAAGGGAGAAACTTCTCTAGCCAGGCCGACGATGATGACGATTATGATGAACGTCTCCAGCTAGCTCGTAGTCTAACGGCGTCAAATCGCACGACCGAGGCGGCCAAACGACTGGGACCATTTCGTGAGATAACACGTTCTCCAAACTTGGTTTCCAATTAATTGATTGTGAAATTCGCTGTCCTGTTGGAACCACATGTCCTCCAAGTCTATATCATCCAATTGGGGCCAAAAATATTCGGTTATCATTGAACGGTAGCGATCTCCATTCACAGTAACGTTCCGGTCTTGATCACGGAAGAAGTACGTTCAATGACGCCGCGCCGGCCCATAAACCACACCAAACCGTAATTTTTTCGGGGTGCAATGATGACTCATGGAGTACGTGTGGATTGCTGTCTGAACGCATAATACCGCATATTTTGTTTATTGACGAAGCCAGAAAAAAACCTCATCGCTGAAGATGACTGAAGATGAGTTTTCGATGAAAATCCGAATCATTTTCAAGTTGTTGCTCATCCCAATTCATGAACATACGACGCTTTTGGTGGTCAAGCGGCTTCAGTTCTTGCGTCAATTTAATCTTGTTAGGATGTAGGCCAAGATCTTTTCTCAAAATTCGCCACAACGACGTCACAGGGATGCCCACCGGTTGAGAACGACGTGTGAGAGACACATTTGGGCTTTCTGCAACTGAAGCCTCAGCGGCAGCAATATTCTCAACACTACGGGCACTTCTTTATCTCACTGGCACGGGAACATTTTGTACTGTGCCTGTGGATTCCAATTTTTCCACTAGACGCTCAATTGTTGATCTGCTAGGACGAATATGACGACCATAAATTGGACGTAGCGCTCTTAACGTTGAAGCCACTGACTCGGAATTACGTTAGTAAATTTTAATAATTTCGACTCGTTGTTGGCTCGTATATCTTTTCATCATGAAATGGAAAACCTTACTGAAGAGAAATGTCAAAAGAGCGGCAAGAAATATGGCGTCGTCTGCTGTCCCTGTCGCTCTACATTTGTAGCGTCCCTGTTGAAAAACCCTTTAGTTCCAAAGAAGCAGAATGATTCTTCGTTTTTTTATACCATGAAACTGGAAACATTCCAGGTTAAGTAGGGTGAAGTCAATTTTTGAAGAACTGTACGCATGTTGCTGTATCTCAAAACATTAGTTCATAACAGCCATTCTTCCATTTAAACAGTTCGACAGATACTAATAAAAATGTGTTGGATCCTTTCTGCTTTCAGGCTATCGACCAGGCGACCGAGGATGAAAACTACTATGCCACACAAGGATCACTTGTAAGCTTCTTATCATAACAAAACATAATAACAAAGAATTTAATAGAAATTTGAAAACTTCAGAGTGATCCAACCTACGTTCCCATACGTACACCTGGAACAATTTCCGGCACAGAGAGCGACGATTCTGGCATTCGTATTGTGCGTTTCAACAAAATGGCCGAGGTGCGTGAAATGTCGGCCCATGAAGCCACCGAAGCGCTCATGTCTCGTCTTTCGTATGCGGCTAGTTTGAGGATACGTCGACAAAGAACCCATCACAAGACTGCAAAGACAGCACTGCTCTTTAGTATTCTTGTAAGAAGATTTAGAGTTTTCTTGGAGATTTTAACTAATTTACTTTTTTTTCCTAGTGGTTCATTGCAAATTGGCTGTATCAATTGGCATTGGAACAAAGCCAGAGTGCATTGGTGGTACTTCTTAGCTCATCGTCTAGCTTTTTTACTCTTGTATTAGCTGGATTTTTCCCTTCGTCCGCTGGTGATAAATTTACATTCTCAAAATTCTTAGCTGTTGCCATGAATATTAGTGGTGTTGTAAGTCAAGTTCTTGCCGTTTCCTATTCCATTTTTCATTGTTCTGCTCTTGCAGGTGACTGTGACAATAACTGACATTTCAGATTCGAAATTTACTCGTGGTGTTATTTTAGCTTTATTTAGTGCTTTCTTTTACGCGGCGTACCTGGTCTTTGTGAAAAGAAAAAGCGACACTGAAGAAAAAGTAGACATTCCGTTGTTCTTTGGTAAGTTACAAAAATGCACAAAAGTTAACCCAAAATTCTATATCTCTGCTTTCTCCACTTCAAAAAAGGTTTCGTTGGCCTTTGGAATATGATACTCATGTGGCCGATATTTTTCGTTTTAAATTTTCTTCAAATCGAAACATTCGAACTTCCCAATCAAAATCAATTTGCTGTGCTATTTCTCAATGGTCTTATTGGTACCGTAGTATCCGAAGCTCTCTGGCTATGGTAAGAACACTGTCTCTACCTCATGTGTTTCATTTTGAAATTTGTGTTTGATTTATTTCAGGGGCTGCTTTCTTACATCATCGCTTATTGGAACACTTGCAGTGACACTTCAAATTCCACTGTCCATACTGTTTGATCTCGTCCTCGAAAAGAAACCATATTCATCGTCATTCTACATCGGTTCGATTCCAATATTTCTTGCATTGCTATTAGTTGCTTTACTAACGCGAAACGACGATGCCGATCCAATATATTGCTTCTTCAAGTTGATCTACCAAAAGTGCTGCCGCTGTCGCAAGCCGAATATCGTTAGGTAAGTCTTCCTACTCTATTTACTTACTTAAGTTGGCAACCGCCAGCCAGCGCGGTCCCTAGCTAGCAGTCTCCAGTTTTGAACTCCAAGTTGAATGAGGTCCTCTTCCACTTGTGTGCGCCACCTGAGTCGCGGTCTTCCTCTCCTTCTACGTCCCTCGGGAATAGTGTCGAAGGCTTTCTGGGCCGGAGCATTGGTGTCCATCCGCTCTAGATGACCGAGCCATCTGAGTTTCTGGACCTTGACTCTCCTGGCTAGGTCCATATCGTTGTATAACCCGTTAAGTTCGCTGTTGTATCTTCTTCGGCATTCCCCTTCAATGCACACGGGGCCAAAGATGACCCGCAGAACTTTCCTCTCGAAACAGCCTAAGGCACATTCATCCGATTTTGTCAAGGTCCATATGCTTCTGTACCATACAGCAGGGCAGGGACAGGGATGATGAGGGTGTTGTACTGTTTTACCTTAGTTGCTCAAGAGAGGGCTTTTCCACTCAATTGCTTTCTTAGACCAAAGAAACAGCGATTAGCAAGAGTTATTCTTCGTCTGATCTTGGCGCTGGTGTTATTGCCCGTGTTAATATCGGAAACAAACTCCTCTACTACCTCGAAGTTGTATGCGTCTATTGTAACGTTCTGTCCGAGCCGTCGGTGTTGGGTGTCCTTCCTCGAAGACAGCATATACTTCGTTTTTCCCTCATTTACCCATTTTTGCCGCTTCTATCTCAATTCTCACAAAGGCGCCATTGACATCACGCTGGGTTCTTCCCATTATATCAATATCATCGGCGTACGCGAGAAGTTGAACAGATTTTTGGAAGATAGTGCCTCAGGTGTTGACGGTGGAGTTTTGGACTATCTTCTCAAGAACGATGTTAAAGAAATCGCACGACGGTTCATCGCCTTGTAGTGATCGTTAAACATCGATAGTCAGGGACTTCGATAGTATCGATAGTTTGAAAAAAAAACTATCGATACTATCGATAGACTATCGATAGTTTCCTTTGAAAAATCTTTTAGCCATTGGAACCACAAAAAAATGGTTTAAAAAACTATATGGGTCTTCAAGGTCACTAAAAATCGGGAAATGCACGATCTGGCGCACAAACTTGCATTTGTATTGCAGATAAAACTAAAATAAGTTCCTTTTATTCTTTAAATAGAAACTTTGTGTGAAATCGTTTGATTCACTTTAGAGGAACATGACATTTCTAAAACGAAAGTATTAACACAGATAATAAATTTATACAGATGTCTTACCCTTTTGTCGAGAAATGATATATGAAACTGAAAGCTACCAAAAAAAAGCTTTTTTTTCAAAAGCTTTAACACATTCACTAAATGCATTCAAAATCTATTTTCGATCATCTCATTGCCTATAAATGAATACTTAGGCAAGCTTCAGAAAGCTCCTTGTCTGTTAAGGCTTTGTCTGTTAAGAGCAAAAAAGGTTTCATTTTTTTCTGCAGGGATGAGACATAGACATCTGTATAAATTTATTATCTGTGGTATTACCTTTAGCTTTTTTCTTTGCCTAAGTATTCATTTATAGGCAATGAGGTGAGCGAAAATAGATTTTGAATGCATTAAGTGAATGTGTTAAAGCTTTTGGAAAAACCTTTTTTTTTGGTAGCTTTCAGTTTCATATATCATTTCTCGCCATAAAGGTGAGACATCTGTATAAATTTATTATCTGTGCTCAGACTTTTTGTATGCTGCGTGTTTCGTATATTTTCTTTTGATCAGTAATCCCGACAGTCCTGAACCCACAAATCTGCGGGTTGAGACTTTTTAAAGTATTTCTATTTCACCTACTCTCTCTCTTTCCCACTTATTTGCGTCTTCCTAAAAACGTCTGAGTGTAATAACACACTATTTGATTGTTGTTCTAGAGAAAGAATACTTTTTTTACTGGAAATACAAACTATCGATAGTATTTTCAAAACTATCAATACATTCGATAGTTTTTTACTATCGATACTATCGATAGACTATCGATGTTTAACGATCCCTATCGCCTTGTCTGAATCCTTTTTTGACGTCGAAAGATTCCGTAAGCTCGTTGCCAACCTTGATGGAGCAGCGTGAGTTCTCCATCGTCATTTTGCTCGAGGAAACGAACTTGGCGGGGATGCCACAACTAGACATAGCTTTATACAATCCGTCTCTGTAGATGCTGTCATACACGGCCTTAAAATCGATAAAAAGGTAGTGGGTATCGCTTTGGAGTTCATAGGTTTTTTCCAGGATCTGCCGCAACATGAAAATTTGGTCGATGGTTGACTTTCCTGGCCTGAAGCCACATTGATAAGGACCAATCAGATTGTTGACGAAAGGCTTCAGACGTTCACATATTACGGCAGAGAGGATCTTGTAGGCGATGTTAAGTAGACTGATTCCTCTGCAGTTGGCGCAGTTTAGAGGATGTCCCATTTTCAGGATCGGACAAACAATGCTGAGGTTCCATTCATCAGGCATGCATTCCTCCGACCATATCTTGCAGATAATTTGGTGCATGCTCCTGTTTAGATCGTCGCCAGCTGCTTTGAGCAGCTAGACCATCTGCTCCAGCTGGCTATTGCCGTTTTCACTTCTTCTAGGTCGGGTTCACGGAATTGTTGGCTTTCATCGTGTCCGATGAAAGGCTCCTGTCTCACGGCGGGGTTTTGTTCGTCGTCGCCGTCATACAGTCTACAGAAGTGGTCTTTCCAAATTCCCAGCATTGACTGCGATTCTACTATGATGTCGAGGTCGATGACCTTGAGCCAGCTGTTTTACTTTCCGATAAAACCTCCGAATTTCATTTCTGCTGTTGGCTCTCTCAACATCCTCGATCTGACGCTTCTCATGCTCTCTCTTTTTTCTTCTGAGAAGCCGGCGTTCCTCTCTACTCTTTTGCTCGTAAAGCTCACGAGCAGCTCTTGTCCTTCTATGCAGCGCTGCTTTGTATGCTTCCTGCTTGGCTGCATAGGCCTGCCTGCATTCTTCGTCAAACCCGGGGGTTTCGTTTTGGTGGCTGTGTGATACCCTACTCTATTTCCCTTACAAAATATTGAACTATCCTCATTTTTTGTTTTTTGTTTTTTAAGAATCAACGACGACGAACAACAAGAATCTCTGATTGGAAACCACGATTAGGAATACATTCTTCCCTCTTATTCTATGAGACACAGAGGGAAAGCTCTTCCAAAAACTGTCACGGAGAGAATGTCCAACTAATCGCGCGTCCCTTGTTTTTGTTCATTAGCTGGATAACATTACACTATATATTTTTTGAAACAAATATACAAAAAGGTTTAAATAAAATATAAATATTCTTTGTGATAACAATAATAATTGTAAATGTATAAACGGAAACCAACAACAAACAGATCGAATTAAGTTATTTCTTTTAGTGTTTTCTGTTCTTTTATTTTTGTATTTATTTAATGTTAGTTTTAGTTTTAAATATTTTATTTTTAAGTTTTCAAAAATAACCCCTTCCTAGAAATGCTATACATGAAATTACAAATTAATAAATTGTGTATTTTAGTTAAGATAATGCATTAAATATGAATTAATAAACAAAAATAAGACTTCTCTGCCTCCTCTTACTAAATAATTATGTAATAAAATATTATGTATGTGTATGTATTTTTCTTGTACTCAATGGTAATCAATTTTAATGTATTAAAAAACAAAACGATAATAATATAAAATAAGTATATTTTGAAATATTCTAAAAAATACATTAAACTTCAATAAAGATTGAATATTGATTCGAAACTTACATATTTAATTTCTTTTTTTGTGATGCGATGTGTTTTGCTGGACAAAAAATTCCAACAGCTTTGAATTTGGAATGTCAGCCATTATCAACCTTTTTTTGTAATGGGCCGCATTGTTAATTTTGTAACGCTTCCCCGGGCCACAAGAATTTTTTTTATCGTAAATAATAATACTCATTTTAATGTGCATAGTAGTAGAAATGGCGGCCACGAGCAGTCTAGCTCGGTGACCCAATTAGCGCTGGGTTGCGCCGTTTTGATACCATAAAAACTCGTTTGACGTATAAAATTAATTAAAGGAGGGATTTTATAAAATTCTGAGTTTTTGTTTTGAGTTCGCTTGCTGACGATCTCAAGTTCGAAGAGGAACTGTAACAATTAGTTTAAAATACGCCTCAAATCCACTTTGTTGCGTTTAGAAAAGAGATCAAATCTTTGATCCTCAGTTCGGAAAGCTCATTTACGTCATTGAAGAAGGACTTTCCCAATGATTTGGCTCACATTTTAGCCAGCGCAGGACACTTACATCAGGATGGGAAGAACAGTTTACTTTTCTCGCTGGTCCCCACAACTACGAAAATAAGTATTGTGACGAATGCTCAGCTTAGATGCGTGTTCCCCAAAACAGGCCAGTGTCCGGTGCATGTTGCAACGACCCTGGCTATGTCATTGCCCTCAAAGCCACTATGACCCGGAATCCAGACAAGAGTGACCCTGAGTCCAATGTTCATGTCCACTTGCTCACTTCGGCATTGTTGAACTAATTTCGAGGATGATGTGGACGAGCCAATCGCTTGATTTGATTGCTCATTGTATTGCGGTTTTGATTTGGATCTAGTTTTAGTAATTTGCATGCTTTCTTAATCGCTGAACTACTCAGCCTGAAAGACACTAGCAAAGTCAGGAAGCCGAAAAGACCTGAGAAAGACTCCGAGAAAATTCCTGCACCAACCCCACAGTCCATCTTTGAGCCGTCAGTGAAAATAGTTGTGTCGAAGCCTCTCGTCACTAAGTCATCATACCACTCTTTTCGAGATGAAATTATAACTTTAAAATCCGCACTGAGCTCCACAGTAGTAGTCGGTTTTAAACGAAAAGATGTCCATTCAAAATTTGAATAAAATGATTCCAATTCAATTTCGCAATGGCAAGAAAAGAAAGGAATACTCAGCGACATCTAATTTTCATTTAGTTGTGAAAACTTTTCCTGGCATAAGGGGGGTTCACATTAAGGGGGTTCACATTATCAAATATGTTTGACAAGCATGGTTTGATGGACTCGAATTTGACAGTGTGAACGCTCCATCAAGGGGCTTGTCAAACATGCTTGATGAATTTCAAAATTTTTTGAAATTTTGCTTGCTTGACAAGCATATTTGATAATGTGAACGCAAATACTTAAACCGGGAAGAAAAATCATTTAAAAAAAAACTTCAAGCTCAGCGGATCATCGTATATCACCAAAAAAGTAAATGGCTGTAATAAGTGGGTATTATGAGTTCTGGAAAGAGTTTTTTGAACTGTATAGGAATCTGCCATCCCATCCCATTTGGATACGCAAAAATAAGAACCCGAGGAGGCGGAGACTCTATGTGCTAGTTGGGCGGTGCGTTTCAGAAAGTTGGATGCGCAACAACAGCTCTTTGCCAGCCGAACGATAGAAGAAGTCCTGTACAGTGCAGGGCAGCACTAGGAACTTTGAGTGAGAACTCGTACAAATGTTTCGAAACTCCACCGCAACGAGCACAATTTCAGCGTGTTAGGACTTCTTCATCGTCCAGCTATAGTGCACGTGCCTCGACGCAACTGTTGCAGTAAGTCGTTCGTTGGGTGAAATACAATCGCTCATCTTTGTATTTTCTCCTTCGATGTAAGGTCGTACCATTTCCAACAACTCTCCATAAGTTTCTGCGTTCATCCTTAGATAGTTTTTATAATCACCAGGAGAAGTTATTTTCAATTCATCCAGCAAATTAGAAGATGAAAATCTTGGACGCTTTTTCATCCATTCCTTTATCCAAAATCTTTTCCTCTTATTTCTTGGCTTTTTTTTCTCCTTCTTCTTCGTCTTCCATTATTTGGTCAATAACCAGAGCTGCAACTTAAGCGTACGCCATCGTTGAAATTCTAAAGAGAACTGAGGCTTGACAACATGTTTGATAAATGTGAACGCAGTCCATCAAGCATTCGTCAAACCATGCTTGTCAAACATATTTGATAATGTGAACCCCCCTATAGAAAGGAGTGACATTTATAATAATTTTTTGAAGACAGACGATGTCCACTTTTCCACTGCTGTAAGTTCTAGTGTTGCTTCCATTTTGAAAACTCAAAAGGATATATGTATTTTTCTCCTGCAGTCACTCGATGTGTAAGTTCACAAACGCCTCATTTCTGTTGTTATGGCTGCAACCATCACCGAACGACACTGCCGGTGGCGATGAACTGGTGTCAAACGAGAGACACGGACTGCCGAAGGTGTTCACCATTCACCCGGTAAGCCTTTCCATAGCCGCCGATCGATAACCAGCTGGGGCGGGTACATTTGCTTCACCTCAACACACCATCTCGGTCAGGCGTTAGAATCTACAATAGAAAAAAATATAAAAATATGATTTTGTTGACAAATAAAAACAAATATGACAACCGACCTCTGTGCAAATTTTGGAATTACTCGGCACCTGTCCGTACGAGGACAGAATCAGCTAATCGTGAACTCTGCGATGGTAGGAGTCTTCATAGCTGCGGGCCAATGACCAGCTTGGACGGTGACATTTGCTTCATACACACCATCGCTTGTGTTTGAACCTATAAAAGAAAAGAACCGTATTATGCTTTTGTGTCTTGAAAAATTAAAAGAAATAACAAAAATTCAAAACCAACCTGAGTGTAAATTGTGGAATTCCTCGGTGACTTTGACGATGCAGCAATGTTTGCGTATGGGTCAAACGACCAGCATCGTTGTTTGGTTGTTATCAAACAATGTGTGGCCTGGACTGGAGTCGAGGGATATTTCGGGATGTCTACCGCCATAGCAAGGTTAAGTGTCACGTTTGATGATCAGTTGGTCTGTTGCCGTGCCACGGGTCGAACTCCCAACGACGGGTCGGGTTGACGAGTTGGTGTTGTGGTGATTTTCTTCCACCGAAGTTGAAAGCGTAGTCAACTCTCCACAGGTGTGTTGCTTTGCAAACTGGTGGAGTTAACGCTTGTGCGCTGATGGTAATGGCCTATGAGAACCGCATGAAATCGGCTATGTCGTTGCTCCCGCGTCCGTATGCTTGATGGCCTTCAATTTTGTTCTCGATCGAGGCAAATTCCGTTGGTTAACCATTGGAAATTCGCTTTGAGGACTTTTCGAGTCCATCTCTGTTGAACATCCAAGGGCAGAGGAAATCTATAATAAAAATAGTTTGGTTTAACAATCTACATAAAGATGTACATCAAAGTACCTTCTGACTTACCTAGGATTGCACGAACACCGTCGTCGGGTGGACCGTCAATACCAACAGCCGCTATTGAGGTGCAAGTGCCGTGCAGGGGAGTAGAGGGCGAGTAGAGGCAGCGGAGGCGTTGTCGGCGCTAATTAAGACCTGCAATGAACAAAAAGAAATGGATTAGGGAAAGAACTTTTGGCAAATATAAATGTAAGTTTACTTACAATATTGTTCTTGCTGCCTGGCCGAAAATATCTGCACCATCCTTCTTCCTGGGTTTAACTGTTGAGCTGAAATGGGAAAATAACATTTTGGTTAAAGGGATTACACATAAATTACAACAAAAAGGTTGTATAAATTACGCACAAAGCGTTAAAATGCGTAAAATTATTGAAAATACTCACGTGTCTGTTATCTGCGTTGTTTGTTGGTAGGAAATGGCGTTGTCAATGACCAAAGAAGGAAACTACATTTTTTTTTTCTTGTCAATGGAAAAGGGCATGCTTTGCAGACTGGAACACTGACGGTTGGCTGGAAGGGTAAAGTGTTCAGAAAATGGTATCGAGTAGGGAAAAAGTTAAGGGGGAGTGCGAAGTGGGTCGATTACTCATATTTAGTGAAGATCTGTCAAGTGTTTGTTTTTTTTTTTGTTGATATTGATTGTGAAATTGGATGACAATAAGAGAAATGTATGTTTTGTGCCAGGCTTGAAAGAAATAAGGAAAGAAAACGATTGTTTTGTTTTGTGGGAAGTTTGTCTTTATTTATGGAAGGGTTTCAGTACTTACATGTTTGTATGCCGTGTGAAAATGTGTCACCAATATTACATCCTTTTAATAACATTGTATTTTTTTTTTTTGTAAACAATAAAACAAACAACAAACAAACAAACAAAACAAAATAAGTCTTGGGACTACGAAACCAGGGTTGGAAGAATTTCCCCAATAGACAATGTTTAGTAGGCTACAACAACAAAGCGACCATTGTATACGTGTAGGCTAGGAAATAGAACGCACTAAGTACGGCTAATAATGAAAACAGCCAGGCCAAGATGTAAGCGGCTGTGACGTCGGCTAGGAAATAAGCGCTTGGTTTTGTCCTACGGGCGACTGAAGGTCATAAAAAGTGCATCGAGCCGGACAGTCGAAATCTCGCCGGCAAACCTTGTTTTGGACTCGGCCGCGGGCATTTTTGGTTCAGCCGTCGCGCAAGTCATATCTAGTGAATAAAGTGGTGTTCAGTTTATGTGTGTTAAAGACAGTAGTGCTAGTACCAAAGGTAGAAAAGTGAAATCTGTTGGGTCCACTATTAGCAGTTTGCCACCGATAGACGAGATAAGCCAAGAAGGATTTAGAAACAAGGGTGAGTGCGGACAGTGTTTTTTTCTGTGACAATTTAGAAAAATAGTTAGTTTTATTGAGTGACCAATCTAATGGCCAATAATTTTTTCGCTACGCTAGGGCGAGGATTCCGTGCGTATGCAGCCCATCTGTGAGAAAACAAGCAGGAAATAAATAGCCATTCACAGGAAGAGGAATTCCTGCGTCAAGCCCGTGACTCTCCGGGCCGACAAGTAAATTAGTCATAAGCGATATTTAGGGCATATAATTCATATAGTGTTGTGCATTTATGTAGGTTCCGGCGAAAATTAAGGAAGCGTCGCCCCTTGTGTTTTTACTCTCTTTTCTTTATTAATTCTGATAAACAATCGCTAGAGTGCTAAATCCATCTATCCCATAAGAGAAACAGCAAGCAAGCCGCTAGCAGCGCGACAGCGCTAAGGACGCCCAGCGTTTTCGAGACTGCCAATTGTAGCGAGCCGCGACGAAGCCCGGCGAAAGTCTCTCGAACATCAAGTTTCAAGAATCTGGAGCGCTTACGAAATCGCCGAATACGGCCGAAGATAATAACTCGTTTTGCTTGTCAAAAATCGATTCTTTTATTGCCATTAGCACCTTTTTTTCATATTTTGTTTAATAACTTCTAAGTTTTTGCCTTAAAGTTTGCCAATTATTCAATTTATCGAAATTTTTAAGTAATTTTTGTGGAATTGTCTCGAAGTTTCGCAAAAGAAAAGTGGAACGCCTTGATACCGGCAATTTATAAGATTCTGTCGAAGAATCTTCTACAATTCTCGCCCCGGGGAAGCAAGATTTTGCCCCTTACTTAAATTACATATATATAGAGCTCTATCTATAGGTAGCGGTAAGGGTAACGTTTTGTCAAAAGCGACGAGGGCTTTAGCCGTCGATCATTCTTGAGCGAGGTTGTGTGGGAGGTCCAATTTGGTGGAACCGGTAAAGGATTCCAATTTTGTTTGGAGCGGACCGTTTTCGGGACCTTTTTATTGTCTTTTTGTGATTTCTTTAAGATAAAACTTTGTATTTTAAATTTAAACGTAAAGTTCGCTAGAGTACATCGATAATTAATGTCTTTTAAATTGGTAAATGAACACTTTCAAATCTAACTCTGGGTATAACCTATAATTTCGCAGTAAATCATTCATTTTGGAATATTGATTGTTGTCATATTTTCGAATTGCTATGGCTTTATCTTATAAATAAATAGTGTAAAACGACTAATGTCGAAAAGAAACCCTCGAGTCTTCATTTGTGAAATTTATGTGGGCCAATAGCTCCATGGAAGAGTGAGGCAAATTTTCAGGGGTGATTAAGGTGAGCGAAGGGGAGTGACCTAAACATGGCGTAAGTAGCGGCGACGACGATCTAGCGACGAGTCATAATAGGGGGATCCGAACAAACTCAGGCCTTCCGGATTCCAACGGTGGGGTGGGAAAAACGAGGCCAAGCTGCACCAACATCAGCAGCCCCCGAGGTATGGTGACGACACATGGTGGTGGTTTCGTTGTGTTATCTTTCGGCATGTTTTATGTTTTTGAGGTAAGAGGAGATCCGGCTGCGGTGGCAAGATCCCCCCCGTGTTCCGACGAGCAGAGCCGAGCCCCGCGAGCATGCCACGACCGCCGCAGTGGATTCAAAGTGTTGTGTTGGTTGTCCTGCCCTTCTTTTCTACGCTTTTCTTCTTCCACCTATCCATCTTATTCTTTACTACGCCTTTCTTCTTTCACTTTCCTAGACTGACATTCTTCATGTCATTCTTTCGTTTCTTCTCTGTTTCTTCCCTCTTCATTTACATCCGTCGGTGACAGATCCGTCAGCTCTGATACCTCTTCCGATCAGGTTTCCATCTTTCTTTTTCAGCGGTGGACATCCGGCATCGAGTCATCTCCATCCTAACACTCACTCTCTTATTTCAAATGGCGCCCAACGTGGGGCTCGAATGTTAGCCATTTGCAAGTCATTGCAAATGGCGTCCATTCGTTGTGTCCTAGTGTTTTCCCTAATGTTCCGACCGTTTCGTGGAAGATGTCAAATCGAGGCGTAAGTCTTAGTAACGATAGCTCATTAGAAGGCGCTTTAATTGCGACGTGTCGATTTGGCGTACGAAACGAATACGGTCGAAACATCTATGTGTCGTGTCGGTTGCATTCTTTCGATTCCAGGGGTTCAAGTCTTCATTGGCAAAGTCTTGACATAGCCAATGAATTGCGGTTCACCGGTGGGAGTTGGGGGAATCGCACCGACACTCTCTGTTCAGTTCGTCCCTGTTGTCGGGATCGAACCAAAGCGTAAGTCTTTGTCAAGATAGCTCGTTAGAAAGCTTGTCAAACTGCGACGCGATGTTTCGGCCTCGACCGCAGGAGCAAGTTGAAATTGTCTTCGTGTCGTTTCAATGTTTTTCTCGTCACCACACCTCGAGGAAGTTTTTTGTTTAGAGAATCGTCGTCAATCAGCTACAAGTCATATGTATCGTCAAAGCAAATTCAGAGAGTCACTCCCTTAGCTACCCCAAACACCCCGAATCACAAATACAAATTACAAACAAAATTCATTTCATTCACCCATTATTTGGTCTTTTTAACAGTACCTTTTGGAAGTTTTTGGTGTTAGTTTTCTTTGAAGGAACAAAATCGATAGAAGTTTTAGATATCGTTTTCACGTTTTCTTTCCTTTTTTCCAAGTTTTTTTCAAAGGAATTTAGAACGATTATCAATATTACATACATTTTTTTTTGTTATTTTAGTTTTTTTTTCATTTTTGGTGGTTGGGAATAGTTAAGGTTTAGGTCATAAGAAAAAATTCATAAAAATACAAAAAAAAAAGTTTACTTATAGTTTCAAATAGAAAAAAAAGGAGAAGGATTTTGAGTTTCAAATTCATGCTTTTCTTCATTTTTTTTGGTTATTTATTTGTTTTTTTTTATTTATTTATTCATTTATTTTTAGTTGTTTATCTTGATTCATTTATAAAGTTTTTGGTGTTGGTTTATTTATTATTTTAATTTGTTTTTATTACTACTTTTTTTTTGGTATTTATTTATTTATTTAATCATTTTTTTTTCTTTTCGTTATTTATTTATTTATTTAATCATTTTTTTTTTGTTTTCATCATTCATTGTATTATTTTTTTTTTGTTTTTTTTTATATATTGTCAATTTTCCTATTTATTTTCTTATTTATTTATTTATTAACATATTTATTTATCAAATTGTTTGCCTTTTTTATACTCTTTAATTTGGAAGCGTTTTTTTTTTGTATAAATATCAACACTCCAAATCATAATTTGTTTTGTGGAGTGGTCAATAGCTTGATACGAAACATTCATTTCACTTTCGATACTCAAAATTCAATCGAAATACATACACAAACCCCAGAGCACAGATATCGATCATTTTTATTTTTTTTTTTTTGTGGGGAAGTCGACACATTTCGCCCAGAAATTTAAGTACGATAGGGTATGACCAAAAGGCCTGCCGCAAGAAAGTCAAAACTTCCAGGCAAGGTCCAGTTTTTCCACCGTCCAGTCACCCGAAGTCTCCTAAAATCTGGGACAGACATACCAGAAATGTCACTCAAACGTACACCGCCACGCGGGTCGAAGGACCAGGCGTCTAAACAAGACCTACCACCGACCGAGAAACCGAGTGGGCCAGTAAGCCAGGGCGAGGGTGAGGCATCTTCATCGAAACCGCCATCGCAGACAACCTCTAGCGGTAATCCCGGGTCCGAAGGAATCACCGATACAGCTACGACGCCGACGTACAGCGACCTTACAGTGACAGGCGAAGTAAATGCTGGTAGAGACCAGGAAACGCTAGCAGGTATGCAAGGGGAACAAGTCGATAACGATGACTTAATAAATTTTGCGCAAGAGCACCTTTCGCGAAATGGAACAGACCCAGGACCTTCGAGTGCAGGGCAGAACGACCAAGCACATGAAATTTCAGCGAGCAGCGTATCGGCTGAGTTAAAAACGCTCATCAACCTAGCGGTCGTAAACGCCTACCAGTCATACACTAGTTCGATAAGTGGAAGCGTTTCCGAAGCAGTCAGAAGTGAAGTCGAACGAGGTTTCTTGGACTTCATGAAAGAAATCAATTACGCCACAAAGACAACACCACGGCTCGAAGAAAGAGTCCGACCACCAAAGGTAACTCGGCCGCCCGCTCCCATAGTTACGCCCGAGATGTTTTCGGCTCCAATAGCGCAACCACCACCGGTGAGAAGCTTGCCGCCAATGTCGTCGAACAACTCGCGAAGGTTGACACCAGAGTTTTTGCATGCGCAACCGAATCTACTTCCGAGAGAAAATGCACCACCGCCGCCGGTCCATTCTAGGCGAATGTTCCAAGAGCGAGCTTATTGGGATGGTGACCGTCGCTATGGACAGGACTCTAGTGGACACCGGATGCCATATCCACCAGATGGGTGCCATCAAATGGAAGACCGGCACCCTGAGCCTCAATTTAGGTCGCCACCTCCGCAGCAGCAGAGACCTGCGAGACAGCCAATTAGGATCGACAAATGGGGGATAATTTTCGAAGGAAAGCCAGACCGCTTGACCGTCGAAGATTTTATATTTCGTGTTGAAGTACTTCAACAACAACATGGTTGTTCCTGGGCAGAGATCCTGAGGGATTTCCACCTTTTGTTAAGCGGAACGGCTTATGAATGGTACTGGCAGTACCAGCGCACCAGTTACCGTCCAGACTGGCCAGGACTAAGAGACGCGCTAATGCGTCAGTTCAGAAATTCCAAGTCCGATCTCGAAATTATGCGAGACATTATGGATAGGCGTCAAGGAGCCTGGGAGCCCATAGATACGTATTTTGCCTCAATATATAAACTCAAAGGCCAGCTGGGAATTCAGATTTCTGAAGAAGAATTGGTCAGAATACTAAAAAGAAATTTGAATGAACGCATCGGGAGGTTGGTGTATCCGCAAGCGCTCTTCAACCTCGACCAATTAAGACGCGCTTGTAAGGACGCCGAATGCGCTTTTCCGCCGAGAGGAGGAGAACGCGAACGTGACGTCGCAAGGCCGGTTAGGCAACCAAACCGATTCGCGGTGAATGAGCTGGACTATGAGAACCCCGCTTACGAAGACGAGCATGTAGATGCGTTCCAAGCAGCCAATAACAATCGTCCCAGAACCAGCAAATCAAGTGGCCAACCAAGACAATTGAAGTGCTGGAATTGTCACGCCGTAGGTCACACGTATGTTGATTGTCCGTCTCCGTCCAAGAGGATTTATTGTTTCGGGTGCGGAAAAGAGGGCGTTATCAAACCCAACTGCCCGCAGTGTCGGCCGGAAAACTTGAGGCCGAACGCGAGGAACCTGGGGGAGTCGCGTTCGACCCAGACGCACCAGGAACCACCTCAATCGTCGTAGGCGATCAACGATCAAACGAAAACGACAAACACATAACCATATTAAAAAGAGATACGTCAAATGAAACATTAGGTAATAAGACAACAGATATTAAGGTAAACAATTTTCACATAAAGCCCTTGCATGTGCGATTAAGGGATTACAACAAAGCAAGAGAAAGGATATTTAACACAAAAGTAAGTTCACTTTCGAAACGGATATTAAAAACCCGGGAAAGGTATCGTTTGAGAAAAACAGCTAGACATCATATTTCAGCAACGACCCTTGCTACCGATACTCGGCCGTATGCCCAAATTAAAATAGGTACGAAGGAATTGTACGGGTTATTAGACAGCGGGGCAAGTATCAGCATATTAGGTAAAAACTGTTTAGAGTTCGTTAAAGAAGTAGGTTTAAAAGTAATAGCTCATAAATCCGGAGTCAAAACCGCGGATGGAAAGAGCCAAGAGATAGTAGGGAAAGCAAAGTGTAGGTTGAATTACAACGGAATCGAGGAAGAGATTACATTTTATTTAGTGCCAGGTCTCGATCAAGCCTGCTATCTGGGAGTAGATTTCTGGAGAGCCTTTCGTGTTGCTCCAAACGTGATCAGTTCGATTACCGAACCTGAGGACGTGCATCCCAATGCTCATGTTTTGTCGCCCGACCAACGATCTCGGTTAGAAGCCGTCAAGATGAGGTTTCTAGACTATGAGCGACACGGACTTGGGAAAACGTCGTTAATGAGCCACGTTATTGACACCGGCGACGCGATCCCTGTAAAGCAACGCCATTACCCTGTATCTCCAGCGGTACAAGCCTTGCTATACGAAGAGCTAGACAGGATGCTTAAGTTAGGGGTAATAGAAGAAAGTGAAAGCCCCTGGTGCTCTCCAGTTGTTTTGATTAAGAAGGTAGGAGAAAACGGTGTCGTGAAGCACCGATTTTGCTTAGACTCGCGCAAGGTTAATGCCGTAACTAAGAAGGACGCGAATCCGCTTCCGCACATTGATGGTCTACTGAGTCGACTGCCCGACACTTACTTCATAAGCAGCGTTGACCTCAAGGAAGCGTTCTGGCAAATACCGCTGGAGGAGACCAGTAGGGAGAAGACGGCGTTTGCGGTGCCAGGGCGACCCTTGTACCAATTTACCGTCATGCCCTTTGGGTTGTGTAACGCGGCCCAAAGGTTGTGTCGGTTAATGGACAAGGTGATCCCGGCACGTTTACGGGATCGCGTCTTCGTATACTTAGATGACCTGTTAATAATAGCTCCAGACTTCGAATCCCATATTATATTATTAGACGAAGTGGCCACCTGTCTTAGACTGGCGAACCTCACCATCAACGTTAAAAAGTCCCGCTTCTGTTTCAGAGAGCTGAAATACTTGGGTTTTATCGTTGGTGGTGGGAAATTAAAGACAGACCCGGAAAAGGTCGAAGCCGTCGCCAACTTCCCTATTCCGAAAAATCCTAGGCAAGTTAGGAGATTCTTAGGTCTAGCGGGCTGGTACAGGCGATTCGTTAAAGATTTTTCAACCTTGACAGCACCTTTGACCGACACACTTAAGAAGTCCAAAACAAAATTTGTAATGACAGAGGAAGCGCGCGTAGCCTTCGAAGCCCTCAAGAAAACCCTGACTTCGGCCCCGGTTCTAACTCACCCCGATTTTAACAAACCCTTTTATGTTCAATGTGACGCGTCCGATTCGGGAATAGGAGCTGTTTTATTCCAAAAATCTAACGACGGCGGCGAACTGCCAATCTCCTTCTTTTCCCAGAAGCTGAACGCTTGCCAAAAGAACTATAGTGTGAGCGAGAAGGAATGTATGGCAGCAGTGATGGCAGTGAAACGATTCAGGCCCTATGTTGAAGGTATGAACTTCACGATCATAACCGATCACTCAAGCCTGAAGTGGCTTATGACCATGAAGGATCTGAGTGGTCGGTTAGCTAGGTGGAGTTTAGAACTCCAAGCGTATGCCTTCAACATAGAGCACAGGAAAGGTTCGCTGAACGTCGTGCCAGACACTCTTTCTCGGGCACACTTAGACGCAGTTTCGTTGGAGCCAGTAGCTCCATTGATTGATTTAGACTCCGCAGAATTTAAGTCCCATGAATACGTCGAGCTAGTGAAGACCGTTCAGCTTCATCAAGAAGAGCTGCCAGACTTAAAGATTGTAGACGATTTTATTTATAAGAAAAGTTTCATGACAGTTGACAATGAAGTTCTAAACGAACATCAATGGTGTTTATGGGTTCCGTCAAGCCTTACCCAAGACATAATCACCAAAGTTCATGACCCTCCACAATCGTCTCACGGTGGCATAGCGAAGACGTTACACAGAATCAGACAGTTTTTCTATTGGCCAAATATGACCGTCCAAGTCCGCAAATATATTGCTAACTGTAGTGTCTGTAAACAGTCCAAAGCGTCAAATGTTGTGTCACGTCCCCCTATAACTAACAATTACTCGACGGATCGACCGTTTCAAAAGTTATACGTCGATTTTATCGGTCCGTACCCGCGTTCCAAGAATGGTAACGCCTATGTCTTTGTAGTACTCGACCACTTGTCCAAGTTTGTGTTTTTGAAGCCTTTGCGAGCTGCAAACGCTTCCAGTGTCGTCCGTTTCCCGCGGGATGAAGTGTTTAATACTTTTGGAGTGCCCCAACTAATTCATTCAGACAACGGCAAGCAATTTTTGTCGAAAGAATTCCAATCACTGTTGTCGACATACGGAATAAGGCACTTCAAAACCGCTAATTATGCTCCGCAGTCAAATGCCTCGGAGCGAGTCAACAGAACCCTGCTATCAGCCATTCGCTCATATCTGCAAACCGATCAGCGTGATTGGGATAATCACCTAAGCGAGATAGCAGCGGCTCTGAGAAGTTCGTTTCATACTGCTATTGGAACGTCCCCATACCATGCCTTGTTCGGCGTGAACATGATGATGCATGGGGGCAGCTATGAACTCGCGAAGAAACTTGACAACCTAGCGGATGGAGAAATATCCACACTTCCCCGACAAGCCAGACTGCAAGTCATACGTGGCAAATTAAAAGAAAATATCCAAATAGCCAACGAAAAGTCAGCAAAAGTGTATAACTTCCGTTCCAGAAACGTGAAGTATCTTCCTGGACAAGAAGTATACAAACGGAACTTCATCCTCAGTGATTCGTCAAAGTTAGTGTCAGCCAAGTTGTGTCCGAAATTCGTTAAGTGTCGTGTTGTCAAAGCTGTAGGTAAAAACCTCTACGAGCTAGAGAATTTAGCCGGCAAGGCCATTGGTATCTTTCATGCGAAAGATATCAAACAGTGAAATCGTTTTCTTGTTATTCGTTCGTGTTGTTATACAACATAGACAAACCTGTACCAGTTCCCAAAAATGTCGCGTCAGTCCCTTTAAAGAGACGGTGGTCACGGATCACTAACGAGCATCAAGCTTAACAACATTAGGATTCAAGAGTATTGATAAAGTTTATACATTGTCTGTGATGTTGACAAAGCCGACCTCGGTTGATACCTTAAGTACCTGAATGCATGTACATAGTGAGCCTCCACCTCAGTACCTGATTAGTTTTAAGCGTTGGGTGAAGTTAGCATGTAGGGTCCAACTGTGATACGAGTTTTTGTTTTTGAAAGATTGTTTAGATTAGGAGCCATGAACTGTGATAGAAACCTTTTTGTTTCATATAGAAGACTGACTAGACTCGAAAGATTGAACTGTGATACAAAAACGAAAGAAAAAAAAAACTTTTTGAAATGACTGACCAATTAGGGCCGCACGTCCGAACGGCGGTACCAAATTTTTACATAAGGCTGATAGGTTAAGAGCATTCATCTGGGATTTGATAATAGATTTTGTTTTCTTTTTAGATTAGAATGAGAATAGCTGTGATGACTGTGATAGTAAGGTTTGTCTTGACGATGAAATTTAATTTTGAACCGTGATAGAAAATATGTAGGGTATTTTACGTACAAGACTGACGAAACACGTAAGTTGGGACGATGACACTTAAATGTGATGAAGGCTGACCAGAATTATAATTGGGACCACTGTGATATGACGAATAGACATAGATTAGTAAAATATTAAGAACCCCCTGTGGTGACCGAATCGGAAAAAAAGAAAGACTGAATGGACTTTGAATGACAACTGCGATATTAAGATTTTTTCTTAAATTTTAAATTTTATTTTGATTAACACACATGGACCTTCTCGACTTCAAGTTCAATCGATGACAAGAACCTGCTCTAATTGATGACCGATTAGAGACTTGAGACATAACTGTGCAATATACCGAGATGTTTTTTTTATATGCAAGACTGACTGGATAAGTAGGATTGGACTGAGATGTAAACAATTTTTTTTCTTATATAGAAAGACTGATTAGGTTTAGACCACCACTGTGATATGACGAATAGATTTAGATTAGCAGAATATTAAGTACACCCTGTGGTGAGCGAATTTTGAAAAAAAAAGACTGATTAGATTTTAATGACAACTGTGATATTTTGTTTTTTTATATACACTTATGGACCTTCTTGACTTGACCTGTTCTAATTGACGACCGAAGAGAGACTTGAGATATAATTATGCAATAGATTCGACGGAGATACCAAAATATTGTTTTTTTTTGTCAAGACTGATTAGATTAGTTTAGATCTTAGAATAGGGTACATGCAAATTTTTTTTTGGGATATACCAAACCGAGTAGATATTTAAGAATAAACTGTGATACGCTAAACTGGTTCATATAGAATATTTAGCAAAAACAAACGAGGATTATTTACCGGCCTCAAATACCAAAAGGCTCGGCAATGTCAAGGTGCCGCATAGATGAACATAATGTACGTTTTCACTTGTGTATATATAAAAAAAAAAATTTTTTGATTCGTATTGCAGATCCATAAAGCATGTTTATATTTTGTTCAAGATATTATTTCTTAATCGACACTTTTTCTCTTAAAAAGGCTTAAATTAGATAGGAAATAATTTCGGACAACGTTGTCGCGTTAGCCTTTGTTTTGTCTTACTAGGTAAGGGTCCGTCACAAGACCATACATCGTTTCCTGTTTGTTTGTCGCTTTACATTTACATTGAGCATTAAAGTCGCGACATATAATAATACAATACTTCGTAAACTTAAATTCGAAGAAATACGATGCGGATAATGATAACTTAGGCTAAGCTTAAGAATACTTCACGTACCTGATGACGATGTTGACAAGTGTTGATGAGGACGACGACATGATGATTGAATAGCCCGGCTTATCGTGGGTTCTTCCCCACTTATGCTAGTGAACAGTGGCAGCCTCCACCGTCCCTGCTGCTCGATGGTCTTGCGCAAGATCCGGTGTTTTGTTATGGCTGCAACCATCACCGAACGACACTGCCGGTGGCGATGAACTGGTGTCAAACGAGAGACACGGACTGCCGAAGGTGTTCACCATTCACCCGGTAAGCCTTTCCATAGCCGCCGATCGATAACCAGCTGGGGCGGGTACATTTGCTTCACCTCAACACACCATCTCGGTCAGGCGTTAGAATCTACAATAGAAAAAAATATAAAAATATGATTTTGTTGACAAATAAAAACAAATATGACAACCGACCTCTGTGCAAATTTTGGAATTACTCGGCACCTGTCCGTACGAGGACAGAATCAGCTAATCGTGAACTCTGCGATGGTAGGAGTCTTCATAGCTGCGGGCCAATGACCAGCTTGGACGGTGACATTTGCTTCATACACACCATCGCTTGTGTTTGAACCTATAAAAGAAAAGAACCGTATTATGCTTTTGTGTCTTGAAAAATTAAAAGAAATAACAAAAATTCAAAACCAACCTGAGTGTAAATTGTGGAATTCCTCGGTGACTTTGACGATGCAGCAATGTTTGCGTATGGGTCAAACGACCAGCATCGTTGTTTGGTTGTTATCAAACAATGTGTGGCCTGGACTGGAGTCGAGGGATATTTCGGGATGTCTACCGCCATAGCAAGGTTAAGTGTCACGTTTGATGATCAGTTGGTCTGTTGCCGTGCCACGGGTCGAACTCCCAACGACGGGTCGGGTTGACGAGTTGGTGTTGTGGTGATTTTCTTCCACCGAAGTTGAAAGCGTAGTCAACTCTCCACAGGTGTGTTGCTTTGCAAACTGGTGGAGTTAACGCTTGTGCGCTGATGGTAATGGCCTATGAGAACCGCATGAAATCGGCTATGTCGTTGCTCCCGCGTCCGTATGCTTGATGGTCTTCAATTTTGTTCTCGATCGAGGCAAATTCCGTTGGTTAACCATTGGAAATTCGCTTTGAGGACTTTTCGAGTCCATCTCTGTTGAACATCCAAGGGCAGAGGAAATCTATAATAAAAATAGTTTGGTTTAACAATCTACATAAAGATGTACATCAAAGTACCTTCTGACTTACCTAGGATTGCACGAACACCGTCGTCGGGTGGACCGTCAATACCAACAGCCGCTATTGAGGTGCAAGTGCCGTGCAGGGGAGTAGAGGGCGAGTAGAGGCAGCGGAGGCGTTGTCGGCGCTAATTAAGACCTGCAATGAACAAAAAGAAATGGATTAGGGAAAGAACTTTTGGCAAATATAAATGTAAGTTTACTTACAATATTGTTCTTGCTGCCTGGCCGAAAATATCTGCACCATCCTTCTTCCTGGGTTTAACTGTTGAGCTGAAATGGGAAAATAACATTTTGGTTAAAGGGATTACACATAAATTACAACAAAAAGGTTGTATAAATTACGCACAAAGCGTTAAAATGCGTAAAATTATTGAAAATACTCACGTGTCTGTTATCTGCGTTGTTTGTTGGTAGGAAATGGCGTTGTCAATGACCAAAGAAGGAAACTACATTTTTTTTTTCTTGTCAATGGAAAAGGGCATGCTTTGCAGACTGGAACACTGACGGTTGGCTGGAAGGGTAAAGTGTTCAGAAAATGGTATCGAGTAGGGAAAAAGTTAAGGGGGAGTGCGAAGTGGGTCGATTACTCATATTTAGTGAAGATCTGTCAAGTGTTTGTTTTTTTTTTTGTTGATATTGATTGTGAAATTGGATGACAATAAGAGAAATGTATGTTTTGTGCCAGGCTTGAAAGAAATAAGGAAAGAAAACGATTGTTTTGTTTTGTGGGAAGTTTGTCTTTATTTATGGAAGGGTTTCAGTACTTACATGTTTGTATGCCGTGTGAAAATGTGTCACCAATATTACATCCTTTTAATAACATTGTATTTTTTTTTTGTAAACAATAAAACAAACAACAAACAAACAAAACAAAATAAGTCTTGGGACTACGAAACCAGGGTTGGAAGAATTTCCCCAATAGACAATGTTTAGTAGGCTACAACAACAAAGCGACCATTGTATACGTGTAGGCTAGGAAATAGAACGCACTAAGTACGGCTAATAATGAAAACAGCCAGGCCAAGATGTAAGCGGCTGTGACGTCGGCTAGGAAATAAGCGCTTGGTTTTGTCCTACGGGCGACTGAAGGTCATAAAAAGTGCATCGAGCCGGACAGTCGAAATCTCGCCGGCAAACCTTGTTTTGGACTCGGCCGCGGGCATTTTTGGTTCAGCCGTCGCGCAAGTCATATCTAGTGAATAAAGTGGTGTTCAGTTTATGTGTGTTAAAGACAGTAGTGCTAGTACCAAAGGTAGAAAAGTGAAATCTGTTGGGTCCACTATTAGCAGTTTGCCACCGATAGACGAGATAAGCCAAGAAGGATTTAGAAACAAGGGTGAGTGCGGACAGTGTTTTTTTCTGTGACAATTTAGAAAAATAGTTAGTTTTATTGAGTGACCAATCTAATGGCCAATAATTTTTTCGCTACGCTAGGGCGAGGATTCCGTGCGTATGCAGCCCATCTGTGAGAAAACAAGCAGGAAATAAATAGCCATTCACAGGAAGAGGAATTCCTGCGTCAAGCCCGTGACTCTCCGGGCCGACAAGTAAATTAGTCATAAGCGATATTTAGGGCATATAATTCATATAGTGTTGTGCATTTATGTAGGTTCCGGCGAAAATTAAGGAAGCGTCGCCCCTTGTGTTTTTACTCTCTTTTCTTTATTAATTCTGATAAACAATCGCTAGAGTGCTAAATCCATCTATCCCATAAGAGAAACAGCAAGCAAGCCGCTAGCAGCGCGACAGCGCTAAGGACGCCCAGCGTTTTCGAGACTGCCAATTGTAGCGAGCCGAAACGAAGCCCGGCGAAAGTCTCTCGAACATCAAGTTTCAAGAATCTGGAGCGCTTACGAAATCGCCGAATACGGCCGAAGATAATAACTCGTTTTGCTTGTCAAAAATCGATTCTTTTATTGCCATTAGCACCTTTTTTTTCATATTTTGTTTAATAACTTCTAAGTTTTTGCCTTAAAGTTTGCCAATTATTCAATTTATCGAAATTTTTAAGTAATTTTTGTGGAATTGTCTCGAAGTTTCGCAAAAGAAAAGTGGAACGCCTTGATACCGGCAATTTATAAGATTCTGTCGAAGAATCTTCTACAATTCTCGCCCCGGGGAAGCAAGATTTTGCCCCTTACTTAAATTACATATATATAGAGCTCTATCTATAGGTAGCGGTAAGGGTAACGTTTTGTCAAAAGCGACGAGGGCTTTAGCCGTCGATCATTCTTGAGCGAGGTTGTGTGGGAGGTCCAATTTGGTGGAACCGGTAAAGGATTCCAATTTTGTTTGGAGCGGACCGTTTTCGGGACCTTTTTATTGTCTTTTTGTGATTTCTTTAAGATAAAACTTTGTATTTTAAATTTAAACGTAAAGTTCGCTAGAGTACATCGATAATTAATGTCTTTTAAATTGGTAAATGAACACTTTCAAATCTAACTCTGGGTATAACCTATAATTTCGCAGTAAATCATTCATTTTGGAATATTGATTGTTGTCATATTTTCGAATTGCTATGGCTTTATCTTATAAATAAATAGTGTAAAACGACTAATGTCGAAAAGAAACCCTCGAGTCTTCATTTGTGAAATTTATGTGGGCCAATAGCTCCATGGAAGAGTGAGGCAAATTTTCAGGGGTGATTAAGGTGAGCGAAGGGGAGTGACCTAAACATGGCGTAAGTAGCGGCGACGACGATCTAGCGACGAGTCATAATAGGGGGATCCGAACAAACTCAGGCCTTCCGGATTCCAACGGTGGGGTGGGAAAAACGAGGCCAAGCTGCACCAACATCAGCAGCCCCCGAGGTATGGTGACGACACATGGTGGTGGTTTCGTTGTGTTATCTTTCGGCATGTTTTATGTTTTTGAGGTAAGAGGAGATCCGGCTGCGGTGGCAAGATCCCCCCCCCCCCCCGTGTTCCGACGAGCAGAGCCGAGCCCCGCGAGCATGCCACGACCGCCGCAGTGGATTCAAAGTGTTGTGTTGGTTGTCCTGCCCTTCTTTTCTACGCTTTTCTTCTTCCACCTATCCATCTTATTCTTTACTACGCCTTTCTTCTTTCACTTTCCTAGACTGACATTCTTCATGTCATTCTTTCGTTTCTTCTCTGTTTCTTCCCTCTTCATTTACATCCGTCGGTGACAGATCCGTCAGCTCTGATACCTCTTCCGATCAGGTTTCCATCTTTCTTTTTCAGCGGCGGACATCCGGCATCGAGTCATCTCCATCCTAACACTCACTCTCTTATTTCACTGTGCATTGATTCCGCATCACTGCTTTTTTGCGATGCTGATGCTTATGCAGCTGATGCTGATGCGATGCTGATCGATATTATTTATTTGACGTTGAAAAACACATTTTTTCTTTTATTTATTAATGATGAAAAAAATAAAAGAATATTCAATAAATATTAAGTTTCCATATAATTGCTATTAAATTATACTCAATTTTCCTTTTCCGTCTCCATATTTGCAAAAAAATATATGGAATCAAAAACTAATCAGTCTGTAGCAGTGATGCTTTTTTGTTTACTTTTTGCGCATCAGTTTGCAATAGTGAACAGTTGACGAGAAAAATGATGCACAAATTTGCGTTTGCGAACGTTTGACTTTGAATGATTGTGCATCATGACTGCAGTGATGCGTTTGTGAACTTACACGATATTTTAAGAATTTATTAAACCACGCCGCGGGCCAACTTTTATAAGCTTGCGGGTCGCAGGTTGAGTATAGCTGCTCTAGAGTGATGAACAACCATTAGGAGATGTAGGTATTCCGAAGCTTTTGACCTTAAAGTTATTTTTATTGCTCTTTTCTGGAAATACCTGGGGTCCTACTCAATGCGTTTCGAAAGCCAATCCTATTCGAATCTGGTGCCGAATTAACGCTTACGTAAACGAGTGAGTGAGTTTCATCAGGAATCGAACGAACGAGTAGCCACATTGAGATGCTGACATTCGTTAGGTCACGTATAGTTTGAGAACTTAAAATTGTAGTAGTTTTTATCGAGTCTCGATTACTAGAAGCTCGATACAGGGGCCGAATTACGGCATCCGTTATCGAGTGAGTGAGTCTCATCCGTGATCGAGCAAACGAGTAACCTCATTGGGATTATGACATTCGATAGGTCACGTATCGTTTTGGATTTAAAAATTGTACTAGTTTTATCGAGTCTCGAATTATTTTGAAGGAATTTTGAGAGGTTTGACAAATAAAAAAAAAAAACTTGAGTGAAATAGTGAAGGCATAAATATTTTTTTTTTATGAAAAAAACATATAGTTTGACTGTTAAAGAAGACGAGATTGATGTAGGTTTGGAGCGGAATAGCTTGACCTAAATAGATAATTGGCAAGGAATTTTATAATTAAATAACTGAAGTTCTCAAAATATGTAAAATTTAATTAACTTCTTAGAAATTTCCTCCCATCAGTGAGCTGTTTGTGTGTCGAATGAAATTAAGCTCGATAGCTGAGCAGAGAATTTAAAATGTTTGTACCAGAAGCTCGATACTGAACTCGATAACGTGAGAAGTAATGCCAAAAGCACACAAACACTCACAATTCAGTAACGTATTATTCGATAACGGATGCCCTAATTCGGCCCCAGAACTCGATAACGTGAGAGGTAATGACAAACACACAATTCAGTAACGTATTATTCGATAAAGGATGCCGTAATTCGGCCCCTGATATTCGATTCGTTTATGAATTCGTACTCTGTAAATGTTCGAATCGAACAAAAAAATTATCTAGTACTATTTCTATTTATAAAATAGATTTGCCGAGTCTCGAAGTATTTATCATGAGACGTGTCAAAGCAAAAAAAATTAAAAAAAAACAAGACGACAGAGTTATTTTACTTTTTTTTACTATTTCTTTTGTTTAGTTTTGTACAGAACTTTAGACTATCAAAAACCACTTTCAATTATGTATTGAATACTATTCGAGAAGAACTGTCTACTCCCATGAGATCAACTGCTGTGCCAGATATATTGAAATTAGCTGTAACCTTGAAATTTTTAGCACAAAGATGGTATCAACACCAAATCGGCCATTTCTAATCGATAGGAATGTCACAACAGTGTGATTTAAAAAGTTTTATGTCCAAGGTTCATAAACTTAAAAATGACTGAACTAAAACACCGAGAGGCTAAGCAGTATTTCCTTTCTTAGTCGGGAATTCCGGGAGTTATTGGTGTGGTTGACGGAATACACATCCAGATGTAAAGACCGAAAAGTGACGAACATCTATATATCAATAGAAAATTAATGCACACATGAATTCCACCATAATTTCAAATTGCTTTTGTTTGGTATGCACATTTTTGCCCGATGATTACCGGTAATGAAATTTATTTGCTTAAATTTTGAATAAAATTAATATATCCTTACTTACCTACATTTTATCTATATCACATAACTAAACACAATTTCTCCTTTTGTATACTTTCAAAACGACCTTTGAATTGCAATCCGTTACATCTCTTGGTGAACAGGGTGATTCACGAGCGTTGTGCCAAAAAGCTAGAGCGTGTAGGTTGAGTTGAGACAAGAAAAAAATCGTATGGGAGGGGGGGTCTATTTCCCCCCGTTTATCCGGGAGGAGCAATTTTCTGAAAAATTGACTTATTTTGTAAAAAAAAATATTAAAAATCAACGTCTTTGTTTACAACACCGTATTATACCTTTCTGAAAAGCCAAAAACTTCTTCTTTCACTTTGTTTCTAAATAAAATTGTTTTAACGAATAGTTAAAAAAAAAAAATTTTCAAACTCAAAATTTTCAAAAAAAAAAGCAAAAAAACATTTTTGAACTAATTTTTTTCCAAATCTTATGTAATTAAGTACTAATTTTATTTTAAAAATTCAATGTGTTTGTTAATTTTTAGTCGAAAACAGAAAACCGGATGCAAAAATGTCTTTTCGGTTTTGAGAAATTAAGAAAAAACCAAAACCACTTTTTTCTAAAAAAATCTTTGTTTTTATTTTTACCTATCTGGACTTTTAGTTTAATTCATTGGTTTATTTTATAAATTTAATTTTTTGTAATTGGAGTTTTATGAGAACTCAATAAAGAAGAAAAGTATTGGATTTTCCCTGGATTAATCATTTTGTTCATTGATAACGTCTGCCATTGACCTTTCACTTCTAGCTCTCCGTGCTCTCGTCGGTGGATTCTTGAAAACATGCTACAACTTGGTCGCCATCTATTGGGATATCTTTCAGCGTAGAGTATTTCGGATTCCCGATCTCGACAACAAGTTAAACCGTAGCAGAAGTTCCTGTCCGCTAACTCTTCTCGAGCGTATGAGTTTGTTATTGTTATGTGTTGATGAGTTAATATTTTAACTGTAAATGGTTGTTTAGTAAATACGCGATGCCTTTTATCTACCTTTAGGTTGTTAATTGTTTTTTCATTCAAGAAAAATTGCGGTTTAATTAATCTTTAGCCCCTAGCAGGTAGAACCCTTCACCGGCAAGTGGCCACGGCCCCAGGTATAGTAAGAAAAAATTGCAGGTCAGTTTTCAGTCGTTATCAATGAACAAAATGGTTAATCCAGGGATAATGTAATACTTGTCTACTTAATTGAGTCCTCATAAAACTCCTATTACAAAAAATTAAATTTATAAAATAAACCAATGAATTAAACAAAAAGTCCAGATAGGTAAAAATAAAAACAAAGATTTTTTTAGAAAAAAATGGTTTTGGTTTTTTCTTAATTTCTCAAAACCGAAAAGACATTTTTGCATCCGGTTTTCTGTTTTCGACTAAAAATTAACAAACACATTGAATTTTTAAAACAAAATTAGTATTTAATTACATAAAATTTGTTAAAAAATTAGTTGTTTTTAATGTTTTTTTTTGCTTTTTTTTGAAAATTTTGAGTTTGAAATTTTTTTTTTTAAACTATTCGTTAAAACAATTTAATTTAGAAACAAAGTGAAAGAAGAAAGTTTTGGCTTTTCAGAAAGGTATAAAACGGTGTTTTAAACGAAGCCGTTGATTTTTAATATTTTTTTTTTACAAAATAAGTCAATTTTTCAGAAAATTTCCCCTCCCGGATAAACGATGGGGGGTAATAGACCCCCCCCCCCCTCCCGTACGATTTTTTTCTCTCAACCTATACGCTCTAACTTTTTGGCACAACGCTCGTGAATCATCCTGTAGAAACAAAAATACCGTTTTCGAACGCTTATGACATTCGGATACGCATTGCCAGGTACGAAAAATCGGAATACGGATTTGTCATTCCGTAAGTAGTAGATTTCTTATCCCCATTAGAAATAGAGGGTACAAAATATTCGTTTTCGAAAAAAATTGCTTTCGAAACGCATTACAGAGTAGGGCCCCTGGATTCTGATTTAATATTGGATTTAAGTCGTTGATTTGGGAAGGGACTTGCCCAAACGTGGCTAAGTGCGCCGGTCTGGTGGTTTTTGTTTTCTTACCTCCTCTCCCGTATCAAAAAAATCTATTTCATGCCAAGATTTGTATTCTTATCGCTTTTTGGACAACGGAAAAACTACTAACCTCAACTGCGGTTTCGTGGGTGACAGGTGGATACAGGGGCTGATTAGCCCATAGGCGAATTAGGCTGCAGCCTAGGGCGTGAGGATTTCGAGGGCGCTGGCGGGGAATCGTATATTCACTGTCATCATACATACTTATTTCAAATACATACCAGTTTTTTTTAATAACGACACAACTGACTACAAAGTGAAGTTCATATTATAATTAATTCGAGATTTTCGTTCATTTAAAACAAAATGTATGTTTTCCTCGTTATCTGGGATAGCCAATGCATTGAGAAAGTGAACGCACCCAGTCTGCATCAGTTTTTCTTTTTTCAACACACAAACACGGATTGGGGCATTGAAATCTTTATCTCATGATGTTTTTTGCGCAAGGACTGGATTTTCTCACAATCAGTCGAAAACTTTTTGAGTCGAGAAACGAAAAAACGAAACAAATTATGTCAAAACTCATACGGAACAAATGAGTTACGCTCTGTTCACACTGTTTCTCGCATAAGTTTATTTATTTGAGAATAAGTTACATAACATGGGTACAGATTCCTTGCTTAGGAAGATAAAAATATAAATCGATAAAAATTTTTAAAAAAATCCAATTTCTTCCTCGAACTACGTTTTCGCGCATTACAGCTAACGGGTACAATGGTTGGCACCCCTAAGCATTTTTTCACTTTAAATTGGAAATTGCTCTCACATTTAAAGAGTGAGTTACATGTATTATGTACAATTGTATTTTATCAAATACAAATTTGATTTTTCATTTATAATCGCGGTAAGTCCGAAAAGTTTATATTTTTACAAACAAAGAATCTTATAAAAACATCCAAATAGGAAAAGATTGCGAAAAGGCACAATCATTGGCACCAAGGTACAATTGCTGGCACCCACGGGTAGAATTATTGGCACCCTTAAAAATAAGACAAATACCATTATTTTTAGTGATAGCTAGCTATTTTTATCCAAATTAAGTTAAAAAAAAACAGTTAATTATAACAAAAACACTTCTTTCAACGCAATTAAAAAAAAAATATATACAAGAATTGATTATATGTAGTAGGTACCTTAAGTGGTTTGTGAGATATTGGAGGCAAAACAAACGCGTATGCAGAATGCACATATTAACATGGGTGAACTTGAAACATGAAAATATGCAAAAACTGGGGAGTTACAATATCAACCCATTACAATAAACTTTGGTGGGAAGTTAAAAAAATTAAAATAAATATAATATTATTAGCTTATTAAAGCTTGCTGATCGTTTTCTTCTCCATAATTGTGCCTTTTTTGCCCAATTGTGCAAACTAAAATTTATAACTGATACGGGGTACAATGATTGGCAGTCCTTAAAGTATAATTATTGGCAGTGCCAATAACTGATGTCCCAAAGCATGAATGATTGGCACCCCCCTGCCAATAATAAAACCACAATTTTTTATGGGACCAATTATTGGCACCCCTATTTTAACAATTTTAACAATTTTTTTCACAAAAGTAAAATTAAAAATATTTAATTTATTATATTGTTATATTAAAAAAAATAGATATTCATCTAAAAACTCAAAAAAATTGAAAAACGGACGGTGTCAAAATTGAGCCACCTTAGCAGGAACACTGCATTTTTACCACTTTTTTCACGAATTAAGAACGACTTTACTTTTTACTTACAAAAAAAAACTGAGAGTAAAATAAATCTTAGATAAAAATGCAGAATTGTAGAAAATTAATAGAAGTTATGAAAAAACATAATTTTTAGTTCCTGGACATAGTAGATTTTGGGAAATTCTTAATTGCATGAGGGGTGCTAATAATTAGTACAAAAATTAGGAGTGCCAACCATTGTACCCGTTACGCCAGTAACTTAAAAAAAAAATATTTTGTTTCGGAAATCTATAAGAGCGCTGACTGAAGTTTTTCATTTCTCTTACAATCATGTTGTGCTTTTGGAACTCTGTGCTTACAAAGTTTCAAATAGTTAATGCACAGCTACAAGCGAGTTCTATTGATGTGTCTGATGTTGTTACTCTTTATGAAACATTAAATACCTATCTAGATATCTACTTTGCGTGACGAAAAAATGTTCGATATTGAATTCTTATCTTTTAATTAATAAATTTATAACTATTCTTTGCAATAAATAAATTATTATTTTCTTAACCATTTGTTATTTTTCTTCTTTTTTTTTAATTGATTTATTTTTATTTATTTATATTATATTCATTAATAATAATTTATATCTTCCTATTTTTGTGATACTTTTTTGAATGCATTTTAAGTTTTTTTATTAATATTACCTATACCTATTTTTGCAATAATTAATTTTTTATTTTTTTAATAAATTATAATTTTTCATAATAAATATGTATGAATGTATATTTTCGAAAACTGCTTTTTTGAAAAGATTTTTTGTTCTTATTAATATTATACTATATATACCAATCGGTTGGAGACCTGTTTTCTTTTTTAAATATTGAAAGCTGACGAAGTCATAAACAATTTATTTATTCTTAGACCTGGAGGGGGCGCGTCTAGAGAATAAGCCTAGGGCGGTCAAAACGCTTGATCAGCCCCTGGGTGGATAGTCACCTCGGGTACGTTTGATTCCCCACGCATAGAGGGACATAGACAAAAATACCCTACGTAATCTAAAAAAGATCGTTATTATATTAGGAATTTAGAGTAATTGGGATCACAACTCGGTAACCAGAGCTTACAGATGTTTTTTGATGATTGATCTGCAGAAAGAAATCGGGAATGAAGTAATTTTTTGATTATCTCATGATTTGGCTAAATTCAACAAATTCCATAGTTCTCATTATCCTGAGCTTATTCCTCAACGCCAAACTCAATTCCGAGCTCTGGTTGCGAAGATATTTGCATCAAAAGATATTCTTTACATGGGATCACAAGAACCAAGGTCAAAAAGTCTGACCCAAAGTTTTTGGAAATATATTAATTCGAAGAAGAAATGTGATGTTTATCCAATGAACTTTATTAGCAATAATGTAGCCCTCAACTTAACTTCTGAAATTTGTGAAGAATTTGCAAATAATTTCCTCATATCTCGAGAATAGGTTTTACCAAGTAAAATTCAGGCATTTTATCTCTAAATCATTTTTTGCTAATTCGGTAGTTCCTCAGGGTAGCCATCTAGGACCTCTAT
The DNA here is from genome assembly GCA_943590905.1 of Sphaerophoria taeniata. Classification (NCBI taxonomy): domain Eukaryota; kingdom Metazoa; phylum Arthropoda; class Insecta; order Diptera; family Syrphidae; genus Sphaerophoria; species Sphaerophoria taeniata. Next base: position 35,837,638 of record OX016540.1, on the reverse strand, counting down.
TTTTGAAGTTAGCTATATAAACGATGCTCCGATATGTGTACGTAAAAGCAAAATTCTCATATTCGCAGATGATATGATGTTCTATGTAGTAATGACCACATTCTTCTACAAGATGACAGTAATAGTTTTGCATTGTGGTGTGAGAAAAATAGTTTAAATCTAAATCCAATAAAGTGTCATACAATGACCTTTTTAAGGAAGCGTGCACCGTCTTCATATAACTACGATATCTCACAGCATATTCTAACCCGTGTAACTTCCGTAAGAGATCCTAAGTTAGATTTTTTTCGCAGGAATTACTTGGTACAAGCAGTGCCGTAGCAACCCTGTTTTGCGTGGGGAGGGGGGGGGCAAATATATTTTCTTAGAGATCAAATCATGCGTAAGAAACTCAACATTTATGTCAACAAAAAGATACAAGTGAGTAAGAGTGACTATATCTATTGTTAAACTCCAGACGACCTTTCAAAAGTTTTTTTTTCGATTTTTTGTATCGTAACGAACCCGGACGCAAAAGAAAAATTTACTTAAACATAAAAATTTGTCTTAATTGTTTAAATAAACGAATAAAGCCTAGTACGCAGATCGGGAAAAAATTTATTTCTCCTACAAATTTTTTCCTTGGACAAATTTTGTCCTCAACGCCCAAAATTTATTATTTGGAACCGCTCGCTGTAAGCAAAAAGTCTCCACTTACATTTGTCTGGACAAATAATGTTCAAAGCCATTATTCTGCCGGAAAAATTGTGACAAGGAAAAATAAATAAAACAAAAAAATTAAACAAGACTGAGATTGACTATTTAATTGAATATTTGGAAGACAAGAAGAAATTTGTGAAATTCAAAATCAAAGAAAAAAACTAATAATTCTACCTATTTAATTCGCAACAAAAGAAGATTATGCAAATCAGTAGAAGAGCGGGGAACCAGATGGGATGTTGGTTTCAAATCACATTGCAGTATGGAGGCTATTTATTCATATGGCGTTTTTATTTGGCAATCTGGAATCTAAAAAAAAACATTCTGGTTTTAAAATCAGAAGGAAATTCTCTTCTTTTCAGAATCAGAACTTTCACTTTTGCCCAATTGAACGCATTCAGAATGTTATTTTTTAACTTCCATATTGCCAATTAAAAACGCCATTATTGTCAACAAATGGACATTTTTATTCATTTCTCCAACTTCAAAATTTTGCGCAGGATTATGAATTCATTTGTAGAGATAAAATTTGTTTTTTCCCGATCTGCGTACTAGGCTTAACAATAAAAAATCAAAAGATTCATTAGTTTTATTACACACATACCTTTAAATATCTAATAAATATAATAATTTTTTTATTCTAAAAGAAAAAGGAAATAGAGATAAAAAGAGATTTACATTAATGAAATAAAATTCTTCTAAAGAAATAAAATTCTTCAAAAGAGAATGCCCGATAATACTTACCTATCAATTTTTAGCTATTCTATTTTCGTCATCTTTTCACAAAAACGTGGATGCGAAATATACCACTGCATTATCGATAAGTAATTTGTTTACTCTTTCTGTTGTTTACCTAACGTTACGAAGGACTTGTTGGAAATTGTTGAACCGGTCACAAAAATATTACAAGGCCGTGAAATTGCGTACAAAGATTCGATAGCACTTGTAAAAGCGGTTTACCAAACAATAAAAAATTTAAGATCGCAGATCAATTTTCAAAAATATGAATTTGAGACAAAAAAACCTAAAAAAGAAATACGTTCTGAAGACGGAGATTCTGAAAGGAGATCGATCTGAACCAGAAGTCAACCTTAAATCAGCTTATGTTGAAACAATCGACATAGTTAGCCCGGCAAAAATCCTCATACAAACCCTCCAAGTGGGTGCCAGGCGGGCAATGATCACTACAGAGTCCTGTGCGTTTTTGGCAGGATGGTGATTAGCTAAGGTTGAGTTGGGTCGCTGAATTGTTGTAACTCCTCAATAGTGCAACGTTCGGAAACCTAATTCAATCATAGTTTAGAGGTTCCTAATTTCAGTGGTGGTGTGAGCGTACTTTGTACGAAAACCGTGCCGAAGAATGAAAGGCTGGGGGATAAACCAGTCATTAACGAGCTCTTTCGGATGCTGTGGCGAGGTCCGTCATATTTCTTGCCTTGCCCCGGTAAGCGGCTCTGCCGGGGCTGACTGTCTTTCCGCCTCACTCGTGGGAACAAAAATGAAAACAAACAAACAATCTAACAGAAAAAAAATACAAAACATAAATAGAGCCAGGGCTGACAATGCGGTCACATCTCCTGGAAAGGCTGTCGAGCCAAATCAGAGGTGTGAACGGGTTGTAAACCCTGTGGTTGCCACTAGCAGCGGGAGTCCTTCTCCCTCTACTAGCCGCAGCCTCTACTTAAAGGAATTGCCCGTCAGTGGAACAGTTGTGACGTTCGACTGTCCCAAGGGCGGCAATTCCAAAACCCACATTAATAAAGCCAGGGCTGACAATGCGGTCACATCTCCTGGAAAGGCTGTCGAGCCAAATCAGAGGTGTGAGCGAGTTGTTAACCCTGTGGTTGCCACTAGCAGCGGGAGTCCTTCTCCCTCTACTAGCCGCAACCTCAACTTAAAGGAATTACCCGTCAGTGGAACGGCTGTGACGCTCGGCTGTCCCAAGGGCGGCAATTCCAAACCCCACATCCTCCCCGCCCCTGCTAGGACGTTGCAAGCGACCCCAAGAAGGGACGCCCCATCCGGAGAGACAAAATCTGCGACGCGTGGAAATGAATCGAAGGGTGAGAGCGTTCCCCGATTGGTATCGGTAGCGACCAATTCTGGTGGTGGACCCACATCTGTGTCACACGGACATAGCTCTGGGCCGGCCAACAAGAAGTCCTGGAAGTCACAGGTCAGTCGAGACCAGCGCAATGCTGAAAGGATTCGGGCCGCAGTCAGTGTCATACCAGCGGCGGAAAGAACCCCTGAGCAAGCGCGGAAACTCGAATGGGCTAGTGGCGTCCTCAGCAGAATTACCAAATCGACCGGCAGCGACTCAACGTCAAAGCGAAATAGGTCTCTCGAAGGCGACAAGCCTGAACCGAAAAGGCAGAAAGTGCTTTCCAGTAGCACAGCAGCCTTCAATAAAGATCTGTCTTTCAGCGACGCGCTCAAAGGCAAGATCATAGCCGCGGTCATTGACAGAAGTCATGTAGATGGTAACATCTCTCATGATCAATGGGCAGACGTCAAGGCTCACCTCGGTTTTAGATTTTTATCTGTCATCGAGGAGAATCCGGGACCTCTCCCAGACACAGCCGATGCAGGATGGTACCAAAATCGTATCAAACTCATCGCCTGTGGTGATCAGAGATCTTTCGATCTGTACAGGGCTGCTGTTAATGGCTTGCCAGAAGTCTGGCCGGGTGCCAAGCTCGAAGTTGTTACAAGGGAGAATATCCCTTGCCGACCGAGAGCACGTATAATGGTCCCAGCTCTACACAACTGCCCAGACATGATTATGAGATTAATCAAAACCAGCAATCCAAACCTGCCTACTCACGACTGGAAAGTCCCAAAGGTTGAGAAGGAGACAGTGGGTCGCTATAGATCAGCTCTCTTGGTGATCAATAGAGAATCACTGGCTCCACTGGCCGCGACCGAGGGCGTGATTAGGTATGGTTTCGATGAAATCACTGTCCGAATCTATAAAAAAGATGAGGACTCGCTCAACGCACCCCCCATAGAAGCCCCTTCAGCGGAAGGAAACGCTTCACCACCCCCAGAAATGGAAGTCGATCCACAAGTGGAACCATCGACCTCAGCACCCCCAAACAAGCCATCCGACGTGGAGGCTCACCCGATAGTCGACAGTATTTCCGACATGGAAACTGAAGACGCCATCTTAGGCAGCACTCTGAGCGAGGAAGACCTACTTCATTCCTCCTCAGACGATGATAATGCCGACAAAACAGTGGTGGAGGTCAATCTGAGTAAAAGTAGCAATGCTGCGAGTACTTCAGATTAATCTCCATCACGCCATCATGGCCGCAGACAACCTGTTACTCCGACTGCATAGTAAAAAGGAAGACATCGTCTTGATACAGGAGCCGTGGGTCTCTAACTCCATCATCAGAGGCCTCGAGACTCCTGGATATAAACTATTGTATGCATCGGAGAAAGGTGAATCAAGGTCATGCATGTTAGTGAAAAATAACTTAAATGTATTTTTACTCCCCAATTACAGCGACAAAGACACCACAACAGCTGTTCTAACAACGGATATAGCCACCTATTGGCTTATATCCTCGTATCTTGGCCACGACAGCCCTGCTCCGGGAGACACCTTGAGGAAGGCAGTTGCAGACGCGCAAACGAGGAAAGTTGGCCTAGTAATTGGATCGGACGCTAACGCCCATCACACGGTATGGGGTAGCTCTGATATTAATGAGAGAGGTGAGTCCTTATTTGATTACCTTTTAAGCACTAACCTACTCATAAGTAATATTGGTAATGAACCCACTTTTGTTACCAAGAATAGGAAAGAGGTACTCGATATTACACTAACCTCCGACTTTATCCACAATATGATTTCAAACTGGCATGTCTCAAAGGAGAATTCCTTCTCTGACCATAGATATATTCAGTTTGAGCTCAATGATGTGGCAAATATACCTACGGGTTTCCGCAATCACCGTAATACTAACTGGGAACGATATAGGGAGGTACTAGCACAACTGCTTGATCACAACCTTCTTAAAAGTCCCTCCACTAAAGATGAACTAGACCTTTCTGTGAATCATCTCACCGACGCCTTCAACGAATCAATGAGAACTGCTTGCCCTACAACCATTCCAAAGGGTAAAAAGAAACCTCATTGGTGGCACAAAGAACTAGAACCATTCAGGAAGAGCTGTCGCAAGCTCTTCAATAGATCTAAGTACACTAGATCTCCTTCTGACTGGGACTCATACAAACAAGCTCTAAAGCAATATAAGAAAGAATTAAGAAAGAGTAAGAGGTCTTCTTGGAGAAACTTCTGTGGAAAAGTAGAAAATACTTCAGAAGCCTCAAGACTCAGGAAAATTCTCTCAAAAAGTCCAACAATACCCAGTGCTTTAAAGACAGATGCAGGTACGTGGACTACCACAGATGAAGAATCTCTTAATCTGTTATTAGACACCCACTTTCCAGGTAGCTCTAATATACTTAGCGACTTAACATCAGAGTCTCAAGCTTCTACAAGCGATTTAGTGGATCTAATAACGCGGGAAAAATTGCAATGGGCCGTAGATAGCTTTGATCCATATAAATCTCCAGGACCAGACGGAATCATCCCGGCCGAATTACAAAAATGCTCAGATATGATCATTCCACCATTGGAAATCATTCTGACAAGCTGTTTAAGGTTGAGATATATTCCAAAAGCCTGGAGAATGGCAAAAGTAGTCTTCATTCCTAAAGCAGGGAAACCCTCCCACGTTAACCCTAAAGATCTACGGCCAATCAGCCTATCATCTTTCCTTCTTAAAACCTTGGAAAGATTGATTGAAATTCACGTCAGACATAAATTAAAACCATGTCTCATTTCCACAGCTCAACATGCGTACTCTAAGGGAAAATCAGTAGAAACAGCACTTCATTCGCTGGTACGTAGTATTGAACATTCCCTCAAATACAAAGAATATAACCTAGTAGCTTTCCTAGATATTGAAGGAGCCTTCAACAACGTCAGTTATCAGGCGATCACAACAGCAATGGAAAAGCTTAAATTAGAGAAACCACTCATAGATTTTATAAGTCTCATGCTCAAAAGCAGAACAATAACTTCTAGCATGAGAAGTTTTACTACCACCAGATCGGTGAATCGGGGTACCCCCCAAGGTGGGGTCCTCTCGCCTCTCTTATGGAACATGGTAGTAAACGACCTACTAACATCATTGGAAGCAGAGGGTTTCAGGGTGATTGCCTATGCTGACGATGTTGCAATATCTGTATCTGGAAAACATCCCCAAGTTCTCTCGGAACTCCTACAAAATGCCTTAAATAGGCTTACAAAATGGGCTAATCAATGTGGCTTGGACGTCAATCCACATAAAACAGAACTAGTACTCTTTACGAGAAGGTACAAAATTCCTCAGTTTAGCCCACCCAAGATTAAAGGAATACCATTAAGCTTTTCCGACCAAGCTAAATATTTAGGCCTCATTTTAGACAAAAAACTAAATTGGAAGGCAAATATTGATGAAAGAGTAAAAAAGGCTACCGTAGCGCTTTTTACTTGTAAAAAGGCCATAGGATCAAAATGGGGCTTCTCCCCAAAGATAACCCACTGGCTATACACTTCGGTAATCAGACCGATACTCATTTATGGAGTTGTCGTATGGTGGACCGCACTGGACAAGATGGTAAATCTAAACAAGCTCATCAAAGTTCAACGGTCAGCAGGTATGTGCATCACAGGAGCACTTCGCTCAACACCAACCGCAGCCCTGGAAGTGCTTTTAAACCTAACACCTCTCGACATCTTCTCCAAAACGGTGGCAGCCAACACATGTGTGAGGCTTAAAGCCACCTCTCAATGGAACAGTAACAATACTGGTCATACTACTATTCTAGACAATTTCAGATCTATCCCAGATCGCTTAGATTATACCACCCCAAAAATGGTGTTCGGTAAAAGCTTCCATGTCTCTATCCCTTCAAGATCCTCCTGGGAAGAAGAAAGACCCCTGGAAGACAACGCGGTACACTTCTATACAGACGGTTCAAAGACCGACTGCGGAGTTGGAAGTGGTATCTATTCAGAACAACTGAATCTCAGTCTATCATACAGGCTTCCCGATCAATGTAGTGTATTCCAGGCAGAAGTAATGGCGATTAAAGAGGCACTATCCTGGCTCAAAGAAAACGTTATATCTTGCAAGGATATACGAATCTTCTCGGACAGCCAAGCCGCCCTCAAATCTCTCGCGTCTGTCTCCATAAACTCTCGAATAGTCCACGATTGTCGATCATCTCTGAATGAGATGACGGAACAGTTTAATATTCACCTCATTTGGGTGCCGGGCCACAGAGACATTCCGGGAAATTGCAAAGCCGACGAGCTCGCCAAAAACGGAACACTTCTGCCCAATGTTAGACAAAAACACAACATAGGAATACCACTCGCTACATGCAAATATCTTCTCAAACAATATGCTCTAGAATCAACCAATGCTAGATGGTCACAGGGTACCACCTGCCTAGCAACAAAGCAAATATGGCCAAGCATAGACTTAAAACGGTCAAAAGGCTTGATATCCCTGAGCAGACAAAATATAAGCTCTACAATTGGAGTAATAACAGGACACTGCCTCATAGGCAGACATGCTCTGAGGCTAGGGGTCTACACAAATGACTTCTGTAGAAGCTGCATGGACGAGGAGGAAGAGGAGACAGTCCAACACCTTCTATGTACATGTCCAGCACTCTCCATTAGAAGGAACAGCTTTCTAGGTAATCACTTCTTCGATAACACCAGTGAACTGGCAACAATCGACACAAAATGTCTCTCTAACTTCATTAGAAGCACGAATTGGTTTGTTTAAGCTCATTACTCTCCCATGAGTATTTTATGGTATCACAACGGACCCTTGAGGTCTAAGTGAGTCAACAACATCTGGACAGCCACTCAAACCTAACCTAACCTAACCTATACGGGAAATGTAAAACCATTTTGTTAAAGATGATAATATTCTCATGGCCATCGAATCAGGAGACGAAATGGATCTTGAAAAGTTGCATCCATTGACTGAGTTAGGCATCACAATGCCAAGTAAAATCGAACTCGAGATCAGTGAGGTGAGGAATATAAAAATAAACTTCGAGCCGACGAAAAAATTTCGGGGAAGTTTAAAAAAAAATCGTATAGGGTAAAGTCGGGAGATATGGCACCCATTTTCCTTTTTCCTTATAACTGCGAAATTAAAAAAGATTTTTATTTCAAACCAAAATAACTTTATTATAGAACTTATTGATAAACAAAAAATTGGAACTTATTAGAAATTCACAGTCAAATAATTTTTTTTTCACAAAAACAAAAAACCGTAAAAAAAAGACGACTAAAAAAATGGAGGGTGATATGGCACCTGCTTGCGGGTGAAATGGCACTTCTCATTTTGTTGTTGTTTTTCCTTCCACATTAATTGCACGTATTGTAATGGGAAGTGCAGGAGTCATGTGACCAAGAGTGACATATTATATACACTTTAGCCACTCGTCCGGTTTCGTTTTAACGGCATAGTCCTCACCACATCCTACACAAATATTTTCCCCGAAATCTTCGGGTCCATCTGAGTCATCGTGCAATGATAATGTAAGTTGCTCTTGCGTCCATTTTGCACGCTTTGCAGATATATTTTTTTTTATAAATTGTCGGCATTTATGGAAAAAATTTGATAAAAAAAGGTTAAAAGGAAAATAAAGTATAATAAAGTAAGAGCGGGGGAAATGGCACCGGGGCCATATCTCCCGAGCTGCTGGGGTGCCATATCACCTTTTTGACCTTGATTTTTATATCCGAAATAACATGAAAAATTATGCACGCACAGTTATAGCAGTAAACAAACACAAATAAGCATGATTATATCTTTTGTTTTCTTTTAAAACGAACGCCTGGAGTCAAATACTTTCGTCTTACCACGAACTTCACTAATACACAAAAAAACTTTTTGCTTAATTCACACAAACTTTTTTTTTTCTCCGGCTGTATATATTGTAACTTACGGGCTACTGCGATTTAAATTGGATATTTCAAGAGCTTACGTAAAACTGAATGATGTGTTGATCTCTTTTTTTTGAAAAAAAGTCATTAAGTGGGAGATGTTGAAAGGGTGCCATATCACCCGACTTTACCCTAAGCCGTTTTCGAGAAAATTAAAACTTTTGGTTTTTGGCCAAAACAATTGTATGGTATCTACCCTAAATTTTTATCTTAAGAAAAAATAAAAAAAAAACATGCGTTTTTGCTCCAACCTATAATTTTCAAGTTTGAAGTCAATCGGACCAATGGTTAAGGCTAGGGGCGCCGGCCGGAAGACCTGTTGTGTGCGTTGATTGCTCACCACGCGTAGAAATTCCCCATGGGGAATTCACCACGGGAAATATCTCGCTCTTTTACTGTAAGGGGCCATTTATTTATTTATTTTATTTATTTTTTTAATTCGTTAAGAACTAATGTTTACAAACTTATGAACTACATACATATATCTATATCTAAACAATTACAATGTACAATATTATCATGAATAACAAATTATTATGTTAACAATTAATTAATTAAAGCCTGCATTTATACTAAGGCATTATAAAATAAAGTTTTGAAAGATTGGCTTTTGAAATTATCATTTATCGAAACTATAAGAAAATAATACTTATTAAAAATTAAGACCATTTGATTTATTGGATTATTGGCATCATAGTTTGATCTACTGAAAGGTTGTTGCAGCCTTATGCATGTACGACTGAAACTAAAGTTAAATCTACTTAGAACTGATGGAGATAGTATAGACCCATTCATTACATTAGTTATAAAGCAAAAGTGAAGGTATTGCCTATGATGGGTGATAGAGGGAAGCTTAACTAAAGCAAGTCTATGCGAGTAAGGAGGACGAATATTATTTGGAGACCAAGAAAAGAAACGTAGGCAGAAGCGCATAAACCTTCTTTGAACTGCTTCAAGTCTATATATGTGAGTAGAGTAATATGGTGTTCATACTACGCATCCATATTCGGCGGAGCAGAATAGTATTCAATAAGCATTTTCATTTGGGCCTATTATTGAGATTTTTCATAAAATTGAAAATTTGAATGAAGCGTTACAAAGTTCTCAATTGAGCGTTATAGATTCTTTCGAAAAAGTTAATGCTGTATCGTACTCTTTGCAATTGCCCCGCGATGAAAAATTTGAAAAAAATTTGGAACGAAATAAACGAAAATGTTAAAAAATTTTACATCAAAGAAGCTAACTGCCACAACGAAAAAGAATTCCTAAGCGTTTGAATGAAAATTCTGATACAGAAAACCATGTTTTTTTTCGAGATCTTGAGGCGTTCGAACTAGGCGATGATACGCGAGTTGATGAAATTACGTTTTATGGAATTGATTTTCACAAAGATAATTTATTCAGTGATAGAAACACATTTCTGGATTTGGCTCAAAGAAAAGAAGTGCAATTAAAGAATCCTGGGGAAATTGTAGTTTTCATACAAGAAAATCCATGGTGTAAAAGCCTTGTCCCTGAATTAATTCGATTCGTGAAATTATTATTGACGATCCCTGCGTGCGTCGTCGTCTTCTTCGAATGAGAGAAGTTTTTCGACAGTGAAAAGACTCAAATCCTATTTGCGCTCCACAATTGGTCAGAAACGACTAAATAATGTTGCGATTTTACACGTCTACCATGAGTTAGCAGAAAAACTCGGTTTGGAGGGTATTATGGATGAATTTATTGTAAAAAAACACAAAAAGAACTAAAGTTTTTGATCTATCGAAGGATTGCTGCTAAATTGAAATGACCAACAAAAATTAAATATTTGTAAAAAAAAATGAAAAAAGCTGTAAATACAATTTTTTTACAGTTTCAGAATAAAATGTGTCTTACTTAAATTTCGATTCTTAAAACGCACCCTCACCCATCTTTGATGCCTTGGGTTAAAAAAAATTAACTCACCACCCGCTTTTGAAACGTTCCGGCGCCCCTGGTTAAGGCGCTGTAGGTGCGTTCACAGACAGACAGACAGACGGTCGGAATCGCCGAACCCACTTTTTTCGAATGCTCTATCATAGTAATGTCAAACCTCATTATCATCTCATTTTTTTTTTACGAATTAAAAATGTATGTATGTACATTGTACTTGCCATATATTCTATAAGTCGCAAGTAAAAATTAAAACCGACATTTTAGCAGAATTTTATAAAGTGCGACAAGGCAAAGAAAACGTTTACAATCTTATCGCAGCCATAGAAACGTTTCCATCTGGAACAGCTGTATGTGAATAGTCGTTTTCAATATTAACGCAAGTCATGCGGCCCCAGCGCATCAATATGTCTAACGGTTCTTTTGCGGTTTAATACACAGAAAAATCGGAAAGTCCAATTATTAAAAAAAAAAAATTAAAATGATATTTATTATACTGTTTTTGTTTTATTTTCTAGTCTTGATCTTATATGAAATAAAATGGAGAAATGCGTGGGGGGGGGGCAAAGCCCCCCCTAGCCCCTGGGTTGCTACGGGGCTGGGTACAAGAACCAAAACATCGTACCAACTATGGATTTTATGAGCCCTTGACACGTATGAGTAGGCTATCAAACTGCAACTCAGGCTTAGTTGATTTTAATGTAAGCAAAAATAAATTAAAAACTTTGCTCAAGATCAGTGGTCTACACTTTTAAATGTTTTTTTTATGCTTAATTAATGTTTGTAATTATTAGTTATGTATTAATCTTGATTTGTTATCTGTCTTGTTTTTGTTTCATCTATGTGATGTTTACTATGTTTTGTTTGCTTACTAATAATAATAACTAAGACTGCACTAAGTAATGAGCCGGCAAACCATTGGTCGTAAGACTGGTGCTTGCTATAAGCTCTCATCGACCAATTCTGATAGTGTAAAACATTGGATTGTCAGTGCTCGATGATGGTAGGTTGGAAATCGGCTACCGATGCATGGTGCCTGACCACCATGCATCGGTAGCCGATCGGTAGCCGATCATCTATTGATGATCACAAAATATGTTCAACCTTGGTTGTTGTTAAAATAATCTTGATGCAGTGGCGTGGTTAACTTATATTTTCACACAAATATCTCAACTCAACGTTGATATTAGTTGTAATATTTTTAATAAAATAAAGTTTTCCTAGGAAAATTTGTCACTTGGCATTGGCACTACACTGAGTAGGTCAGTGTATATTTAACACAAAATTATCTTCTGCTTAACTAACTTTCGCAAGCATTATTAATTTTTAACTTGCAAAACTTTGTTTTCTCGCTTCATTACGTAATTTGACAGTTAAAATCCTCGTAGTGTCAAAGGAAATTAAAACCTAGAAGAAGACTCATTAACTAATCATTAAAACCACTCAAGAAAATGCAATTCGAATTTTCACAAGGACAAAACAACAAAAAACACTTTTGTGCCTTCATTGTGTTGCAGTCAGAGCTCAGAGGTAAAAAGAACTATAAAAAGTTTGAAGATAAAATTCCAAACGTTAATGTGGATGCATTAATGGCAGAGCAAAAAGGAGAGTAAAGCGTTCCTGACAAAACTACCTTTGTTCTTCATTAAACTTTCATTTAAGCATAAATATAAAACAATAAACCCTGTTGTTACAAACATTTCAGCTAACTGTTAAGCACCTACATACCTTTGCCGGGTAACTCGAAGATAAAATTTGTCGTAGAGTAGCTGACTTAGTTGTGCTAAAAAATGCTCATTCGAAAATTTTGAAATAAATAAATGAAAACGAAATAGTACTCATACGCCGTAGTGCACTCAACATAAACTTTGTTGGGCAAAAATGAACGTTACAAAGGCAGTTATATTTTGTGGTTCTTTCTGTTGGAAAACAGAAGCTCCTTAGCTAATCTAACGATTCTTTGAAGTAAAGTGTCAAGGTAAACATTTCTTGTTGTCAATAACACCGTTCATATAGGTATACACTAAAAACGCTCCCCCAACAATTTTATTTATTCTTGAACTGTCAACACAAATTGCTCGCGCTATTCATCGTTACTAATTTATATCTTTCATTAGTTGTCTTAGAAATTGACATAATTAGTCATCGCCACATTAAAACCTAAATCTCATAAAATAACTCATCCTCTCAACAACGGAAGAAGCAGGTGAATCAAAAATCTTTAAAGGTTTCAATTTGATGGATGGCGGTTAAGGGAATTCAAGTAGGCACAAGGACTTTCAAAATGTGTCAGATTTCTTCGGAAAACATTAGAATATCTATATTTTGCCGTCGAATCATCATCATCAGTGTTCAAGAGTGATGATTGATGGAACAAAGGGTTGTGTTTTAATAAGCATAAGATAGCGATATAATTATTGAATTTATCAGAACAAGATAAAAAGGAAATCTCATTAGCGCTACTTAGGCATGATTGGTATTTGTTTTCCAAAAAAAAGTCCATCTAATTATTGATTCTTGTACCTATGAACCAATTCAATGTTACGAAGACATTGAATTGCAGAATGTTTGGCACTTAGCACGAGCCTTTAATTCCTCCATGTCATCAATACAATAATTATTACTTAATAGAGCAAGAACTTGATTATCCTTTTGATTTGACATCTTTTATTGATTTATTAATTTTTGGAATTTCGGGAGGCAAATAAAACGGAAGTTTGAACTTTGAGACGAAAAGTTTCCACTTTGTTTGAGCTCCAAGGTGAGTTTTGGTGCATTTGAATATTTTTGATAGTCCTTTCACAAAAGTTTCGAAGGAGCAACAAAAAATATATACTTATCATAAGGCTCTTGAAAAATTTTAGAAGGACTTTTAAACACAAAAAGTAATTTCAACCACACACTCTCTGGTATTTTTATAGTTCGTCCTTGAACATAGAACATTTGTGATAACTCTAAGTTAGAGTCTCTAACACAACACGATGCCCACATGTGTGACTACGAGAAAATTGTATGCAAATTAAAGTTTGTTCCTGGTTAAACCCTAATTCCATATGATGTTATCTCCTTTGTACGAGCTTGAAATAGCCTCAATTCTCATCGTGTGTGAAGTTCATAATCTTATAAAAAAGAGATGCTGAGCTTGAATTTATTCTGATTGAAGAGGATAGAAGACCATTATTTTATATAGAGTATCCTTATACCTTTGCTTTGAAAGGATTCACGTCTGTACTTAAGCAACCATAAAAGTAACCGAAAATTTTACTTTGGCACCATGAACATATAATTTCAAAAATGTATAGACTTAAAGTGAATGTCATTCTGTAATAAAAGGATTTTTGAAAAGTCAATTTCAGACTCAACACAGCGTTTTGCTTGATTAGGTCTGTTGAATGAATTTAATGGGGATAGTCTGGTTTAAGTATCTATAACTTGAGGATTTTTTTTTGCTTGCAATGTTGCCACTCTTTTGAAACTGATTTGAAAGCTGTAAGAAACAAAACTAATTTTCTTAAATGTAATCGAATTATCCAGAGTGTTACTATCGATTACAAGTTAAAAGGGTTTTCCTTTGTGTATACATTTCCAAATTTATATTCTTACAAATGCATACAATCTTCTGTACAAGGACGCTTTCACAGTTTTCTACTGCAAAACTTGAATGCAGGATGATGATGAGGAGATGCCAGTTGATGGCCATTCCATCCATTTTGACTGATGAAAATTTCCCATACACGTTAAGTGAATAAAGGGAATTTGAAACCTCGTAGGAATTAATTTTCACTTTAAGAACAATCCAATTTTTCCTTGAATATATTTACCCTTAACCTTAACATCGGGTAGGCTTTTTGAAACCATCTACTTGACTTAATTTATCCATTCAGTTAAACGTTTTAAGACTCTTTATACCTTAAACAATCAGTAATTCTATATTGTGTTTAGCCATTGATAAGATAAGATCCTTTATGAGAGAAACCATTAAGCTTGTTTGTTTTATGTGTTTTGTAAATTTGTATGTTTCGTTCGTCGTGCGAAGAGAGAGAGGGAGAGAAAGTAAAGGTCTGTTCATACCTTTTTATGGAGTTAGATAACCGATACTCAACAAGGGGCTATTTCAAGCATAATATTGAAGACGATAAAAAGGTAGCTATCATCAAATATGATGTGATGGGTCATCATCAGGTATAAGTACGTGCCAGTGCCTCACCAAAAATTAATTTAATGACTATGTTAAGACGAACAATGTTATGGTGATAAAATATAGGTTTAATGACTGGCAGTATATTTCAGTTTCATCCTTTAATGTATTTTGTGTTTAACGATATTTTGGAATAACGATGGACCGGTACCATACTAAAAATATTACTTTTTATCAATTTTGGGAATGCAAATTCATTCATCTTTATTGGGTATTGCCTCTTGCGAAGTCTGACAAAGCTTCCAAGAGTATCATGTGCAAAGGAAGAGCGTTTCTTAAGAAAAGTAATCTTTAAATATCCTGTACCATGCCAACTTAAGCAAGTATAATAACAAGTTTTTTTTTCGGAGAAGAAATAATTTATTCAAAATTATTGGAATTGTATAAACAAACTTAAGTTTGTCTCATAAGCTCAAAATACTTTCCTCGCGTTCAATTCTAAGTTAGAAGTAAATAATATGAAATTTGAAAACAGAAGGCAAGTTAAAAACTTGATTTAATTTTTTCCATTTTACTTTCAGTAGTTTACCGTAATTTTATTAACTGAAAGTTTGCAATCAAACTAACATCAAACTAGAGGGATATGACTACACTGAACGCAAAATCAAGAATAAGTTATTGTTATACAAGAAGAGATTCAGAAACATAGCAGTATTGTTGATGGGAACTGTTGACTTATACAGAACGTGCAAGTAGGTGTAGAAATAAGAGAATAAAACTCCATGGCGCAGAGTGGAGACTTTTTTTCAAAGCAACTGGGATAGATTGAAGAACTTGTTGCAAGGAGACCTGGACCGGATATCGACTGAGGCCGCAACGACGACCGACGATGGTAATGAACATCATAGTATCTTTGTATAAAAGATTGCTTGATCTGGCCAGTTTGACTTTGATCTGGTTTGACTTCTTGGTACAGTGTAAAATATGTTTATGCATTTTTACTTTAAATTTAGGTTTCTTGTTTCTCTCAGTGTATGTCTGACGACAATACAAAAAGAATAAGCAGGAACAAGACTTCCTATTCCTATTCCCCGTTACATGATCCTTGGTGTTTGCCTTCCTGAACATACTTACGTTGTGATTTTCTTTGTTACACATTTGTTTTTTGGTTTTCAAGAAAGTAAGTTGCTCAGAAACTCTATCAAGGATAGGTATAACATATAAGCAGAACATTGATATACATTGAATAACTCACACAAGTTTTCGTGTTAGCCTAACTTTCAACAAGTTTTCAGGAAGTTTTATAATTTTCTAAGTAGGTAAAAGGTACGTAGGCTTCGTAAAAATGCGGTTGCTTATTTTCTTTCAAAATCTATTAGTTTAATTTAAGAATCAACTTTTTAAAGAATCTTGAAGTCGGAACTCAAATGTAATACCTTTAAATAAGGCTAAGAGCATCTTGAAAATTGGTATTCATTGATATTAAAAGTGCTTAGAAATACTTTCCGTTGCGTTATGGTATTTAAAGAGGAAGTTGTCCTTGGTTTTCGGGAATCTTTACTCCCTTGTTGTAGTTTAAAGTGTTATGTCCATAAGATATTTTTTTTTGTAAGATTTTGGAGAAGCAATTGATACCTAAAACCCAGAATCGAGTCCACTTACACTTTTTGAGCAGCTATGGTTTTTTATGTTTGTGTCTTATTCGGTCTTAATCTTTCAAAAATCTACAAAAGAATTAACGAAGGTATACGGACGTTCTACAACAGCATACAAAAAATCATAATTTATACCTACTCATTATTGACATTGACTTCACAGTACTTCGCACATAAATGTGACGAACTACAGACACATAGCAGCACTGGTGACTGAGACCATCGGCTGGGACAGAACAAGACATACGACAGAGAGAGACAGATAGACACATAGAAGGGAAGAACACATAACATAAACATACGTGGCACAGAGGAGGAGACACAGATTTTAATTGTCTCATATCATCGCACAGGTGGCTCAGTTAAGCTGGCGATTTTTGTAGAAAAAGAATGCTGCCGAAGCTGGGGCTTGAACCCGTGGCATTCGGCTTAGCAGTCAACTACTCTATCCTCTGTGCCATGGCCACCTGCCACCTACTCATTATGTTTGAACAGATTAAGGACTTTTGCTGAGGCATTGGCACTCCTCGGCATTTTAACAGTCAAGTTTTTTTTTGTAAGGAAAAAATTTACAATAATTCTTTTTTGTTAAAAACCCAAATTTCGTTAATTTGATAACACCTTAAACCACTTTTATGATTCAAAGAAGAAAAATTCTTAATAGATTTCTTAAATGCCATAAAACACTCCTTAGCACCTGGTACCACTCCTTCTGCCAGGATGCTGCCATGCTATAAGTTTTGACTCGGTTGTATAAACATGCAAATGCCTTGTAGTGCAAGCAGAAAATTCCCTTGGCTATCAAGCCAAACCTGCCCTGGACAGTATAATTTGTTTTTAACTGTCAGTTTCTCTCCGCTCTCACCGCTCCATTTTCTTACCTTTAGCGTTTAGCACCATAACTTCTTGTTGATGAGTCACTATGAAAAAGGATCATGGTTGTTGTTTTTTTTTTTTATTAGCGATTGCTGGTTCATACCTATTGAAGCTTACCAGACTTCAGTCCTTTGAGTATAGGTCCAACAATATTAATTACGAATTCAAATTGCCGTGCCGTGTCATAAGGCCATAGGTCATACGGCCATATTTTGACACGACACCCTTTAAATATTGCAGGTGGAAGAACTCGATTTGGATAAGGCTTAATCCCGCTTACATTTCAGTTTACGAAGCCACAATGCGTAAGCTCAAGGAAACTTAAGTTTATCTACACGGTTAACCCAAGAGAGACGGGCTAGCTTATGGAAAAAAAAACAATAAGAACACTGTAAGGAGGCTGACAATGTGGTGCGCTTAGGAAAGGTGGTGGAATTTGTTGGTTATTGTTTATTTAAGCTCATGGATGAAGGCGGGGGCCAATGAAAATAAAGAAAATGAACAAAAGAAGTACAAGTGACTGGATTGTAGTAAATAAGAAAAGCGGTCACCATCAAGTTCAATGATTTAACATTAACGGTAAATAGGAAAAACAGAAAAAAAGAACAAAAATAAAAAAATTCCTTTCCGAGGAAAATCCCTTCATCTCCTCCTCATCGTTGAAAAAATCTATAGCCGGGCAGTGAAATGGGATAATATTCATGGGAGTCTGTAGACCTAGACACACTCTTCTAAAAATAGTTGTGGTTTTTTCTTTCTTTTTTGATCGCATGCCATAGAAGGCACGTTAAAGGACAATAAATATTAACGATGCTACTTTATTGTTTATTTTAATACAGACGTTTCAAGAGAACGTTACGGTATTCTATT
Organism: Sphaerophoria taeniata; assembly: GCA_943590905.1. Lineage (NCBI taxonomy): Eukaryota > Metazoa > Arthropoda > Insecta > Diptera > Syrphidae > Sphaerophoria > Sphaerophoria taeniata. The sequence continues at coordinate 35,819,457 of OX016540.1, read as the reverse complement.
TTTAGCTTCGCCATCTTGTGTGTTGGAAATTCTTTAATAGAAAAAAATATCTATGTAGCTTAACGGATGACGACACTTCATCTCGAAATGGGACCCCAAAATCATAAAGATAATTATAATTACTTTTGTTTGGACTACAAAAAAGCATTTTCTACCAGGAGAGTCTTAAATTGAAACGTTGTTATTATAGTGTGCTTTTTTGCTTTTATGGCATACTTATAGCGGATTAGTTTTATTTTCATTTTGCTTTATAGACTAGTGCCGATAGCTTCAAAAATGAAAAAAAAAACGAAAAAAATCGCAGTAGAATAAAAGAAATTAGAAATGGTGGGGGATGCGATAAAAATGAAAGGAAAAATAAATTACGGGCGATCCGAGTTCGGGAAGTGGGTGGGGGGCGGGTATTAAGGGGAAAAATGGTTTATCTTGATTTCCGGCAAAACTAGAGGTCCTTTGGAAAAATGTCAAATAGCAAAGTTGTAGGTAACAAAAAGATCTATAACTTTTGTTCAGACAACTTTTTCACATAACCTCAAAATGTATATGAAAAATTCAAAAAACCAAGTTTTTGGTTTTTTATTTTTATCTTTTTCAAAAACAAAGATTTTTCTACGAAATTTGGTGAAAACTTTCCTTATTAAATCCCAGATATACTGTAATTTATTTGGTTAAAAATACTTATTTTTTCCTCTTATTTTGACATAATATCAAAAAAATACTCTAATTTTGAATCGAAAATTCACGTGTCAAAATTTCGCCTTTTCTTAAAAAGTCGGCATGCTATTTAATTGTTCAAAACTCTACTTTCTGATGGTGTAAAAAAAATATACATTACCTTAGTAAATATTCTCAGAAAATGCAAAAAATGGAAAAAACTCGAATTCGATTTTTTTTTAATCATGATTTTTTTTCTATACATAATATATATACATATAGGATGACTACATTTAACAAACACAAAAACAACTTAAATTAAAGCCAAAAATTTGGGCACTTACACTATTTGAATTCAATTCCAAATCATTGCATTTTTATGAAAAGACTTAAGGTTAGAAATTAGACTATAAAAATGTAAAGTAGGGGGAGTCCGGGAGACTTGAGCTATTTTTTGTTAAATCGTTCATAAAAATGTACCTATTCATTTCAGCCAGATGTTGCATACATTTTTGTAAAGGTACATTTATCTACTTCGAAATTAGCCTCATAAGCTTTATGTCCAGCCAAGTGATTTTTGCCAAATGCAAGATAAGTGAGAACAGATTTTTGGCTCAAGTCTCCCGCTTAGCCGGGAGACTTGACAACCCTCTTGGGGAGACTTGATCATACTTAAATTTTTCGAGTTAAACAAAACAAAAGATAATAAACTCCGTTCATATCTTGTTTAATCTCAATATCATTATATTTGAAATGTTTGGTATGGACACAAAGTCTGTATTAAACGTGTTTTATAAAAATAAAATAAGTACCTTAATTCCTTTTCAAAATCAAAACATGTTAATGACTTTTCGATAGTTTCTTTACAAAACACTACTTTGCGCTGCTCCTTCTTTTCTAAATATGCTGATGGCATGTTAATATCTAAAAAAATAATGAAATTTGTTCATTTTCAACACATTTTACAACAGAGGCGAGACTTCAGCATATGGTCAAGTCTCCCCTAAAAAAAAGACTCAAGTCTCTCACTCACGTTTTTTCGCAATTAATGATCAATAAATTTTGTAAAATAGAAGATAGCTTGATTTTCTTTTAATGTTCACAAAGTCGATTTAATGTTTTATGAGTACATGTCAACTTCTTTTACCTACCACGTTAAATAAGATTTTTATCTTGAACAAGAAAAACAAAAAAAAAGTTACTACGTTCGACAAAAAACACATTTTTGCATTCACCAGCTAGAGGAAATTGAGGATCTAGAATAATTTTTGTTTGCATGTTTGCAAGTAGAACATTGAAAAATGAACAAATTTAGTATACTCATGAGTCATTTGAGTGATATTTGAGAGAATTATTTAGAGTGGCTCATGTCTCCCATATGGTCAAGTCTCCCGGACTCCCCCTAACTAATTTTTATTCAGTCAAAGAATTGCGTTATGAAAAGTAAAGTGTACAACAAGAAAAGAAAAGTAAAAGTCTAGTGAAAGTCAAATCGAAGATCCTATTTAAATAACCTAATTTTCTATATTTTTTATATTTAACATTAATTAATTACAATCAAAACATTATATAAAATCTCTATAATTGAACTAAAACTTTATTAAAACTATAATCTTTAGTGTTCTTGCTTAAATCCTTTCCTTTCATATATACATATAAGTTAAAAAGCTGATTGCATTTCTTCATCGTAAGATGTGACAGACCTTTCCAACTGCAGTTAATCTTCGAAATCTTCAAGACCACCACCTTCCTCGTCTCCAATGTTATTTTCGGATTGCATTGGTTCTTCATCCAAAATTTCCTCATTTACTTCTTCGTAAGTTTTTTCTTCCATATTTGAGCAATTTTCGGAACCATGACAATTCGTGCATAGATTTGTACATTTTAAACTGTTACATCCACTTTCACAGCTGCAGCAAATAGTTTTAAGCAAAACTTCCGGAATTAATTCCTTTTCTGTAAATTTGGGCATAATGCCACCTTGGTGTTGCTTCCAGCCCCAATCTATTGCTCTCAATTCGTTACCCAACCAAGTTTGAAGCTGATAATATGCTCTATAACAGTGTTGTTCTGCTGCTCCTTCTGTGGGTGCGAGGTTTGCCAAAATAAACGATGATTTAATCTTTGCCAATTGATATTTTTGAAACCTTAATTGATTTAGTGTTATTTTTTCATTTTTACATTTATAAATACATAGTTTTGATTAATTGTAGTCCATTTATTTTAATATTTTCTTTGCTTTCATTTTTGTTATAAAAAACATTGGCAAAATTTAACAAATTTTTAGAAACTATAACAATGAATTAACGACACTTTTCTTTCCTTTTCCGGCAAATCCAGATGTTGTATCGCAACCAGAAAAACAATGCAGAAGTGCTTGACTTTTCTTGCTGTACACTTAACTTTTCATAACCCAATTCTTTGACCGAATAAAATTAGTTGCTTTACATTTTTATAGTCTAATTTCCAACCTTAAGTCTTTTCATAAAAATGCAATGATTTGGAATTGAATTCAAATAGTGTAAGTGCCCAAATGTTTGGCTTTAATTTAAGTTGTTTTTGTGTTTGTTAAATGTAGTCATATTATGTATAGAAAAAAAAATCATGATTAAAAAAAATCGAATTCGAGTTTTTTCCATTTTTTGCATTTTCTGAGAATATTTACTATGGTAATGTTTTTTTTTTTTACACCATCAGAAAGTAGAGTTTTGAACAATTAAATAGCATGCCGACTTTTTAAGAAAAGGCGAAATTTTGACACGTGAATTTTCGATTCAAAATTAGAGTATTTTTTTGATATTATGTCAAAATAAGAGGAAAAAATAAGTATTTTTAACCAAATAAATTACAGTATATCTGGGATTTAATAAGGAAAGTTTTCACCAAATTTCGTAGAAAAATCTTTGTTTTTGAAAAAGATAAAAATAAAAAACCAAAAACTTGGTTTTTTGAATTTTTCATATACATTTTGAGGTTATGTGAAAAAGTTGTCTGAACAAAAGTTATAGATCTTTTTGTTACCTACAACTTTGCTATTTGACATTTTTCCAAAGGACCTCTAGTTTTGCCGGAAATCAAGATAAACCATTTTTTCCCCTTAATACCCGCCCTCACCCACTTCCCGAACTCGGATCGCCCGTAATTTATTTTTCCTTTCATTTTTATCGCATCCCCCACCATTTCTAATTTCTTTTATTCTACTGCGACTGCGATTTTTTTCGTTTTCAAAAATTATCTACCCTGGTCTATTACTATTATATGGAAAATTGATTTTTTCTTTCTTCGGAGATTTTTTTTTTGTGAGTGATGGGGATGAAAGGGGGACTTCAATTTTCTTTTTTAATTTCATTATAATAAAAACAGAAACTGTGAGTTTTAATTAATTCAATGTAAACCGTTCCTGACTTCAATCCTGGTCAAAAGGTGTCAACACCTTGAGTCATTCAAACTTTTAATCAAGAAAAAAAAAATAACTGAAAAATTAAGTAAAAGATAAGATAGCAATATTGATTGCCTAACGACTATCTTCAAAAGTTTTAATTAATTTGGGTCTTACCTATATAATTACCCTTGGGTCCTTGAAGGTATTTTCCTCTTCTTAACCTTCTTTACCTACAGTGATACCCAACAAATAAGTCATTCAGTCATGTCATGGTCAACTCAGGTCAAAGAGCAATGAATTATATCATTGTCAAAGTGTTAAACCACAAAACCGATAAGTAGCTTAACCACAAACTGAAAAGAGAAACAGAGAAACTCCCATGGGGAAACACAATTGCCATTGAATCTAAGTCCTTGACTTTGAGCCAAGAAAGAAGTAGGACCATTGGAAGTAAAATAAGTTATTGGACGGTTACACTCAAGGGTTTTATATTCGAGGTTAGTTTAGGTTATTTTGATTTTTGTAAACTTGAAAGATTGGAATTTTGTTTTGCTTTATGAACTTTATTTTCGTCCTTAACTTGCAGAGCGGTCTGCAAGCCATAAAAGCTGTTTTAATAACTTGAAAGGATTAATTTGTTCACATTCGTCAATGTGAATCATGCAAATTATTTTATTAACCGAAAATTGATTGCAGAACTTCTAAACATGTTTTGAAATGAAAATAATTGCCTATTTATCCTGTACTTTGATTGCAAAATTCAACTTCCTTGCAGCAATTCCATGAAACACATTTCAATTAAGAGCTCTTCAAATCAGTCGTAGACATAGCTAATCGGAGATCCCAAAATAACAATTAATCTTGCTTGTTTGATGTGTTTTTGTGGTTTCATGAAAATCATGAAGATTTTTGTGTGGATTTGTTTAATCTCTAGAATTGTGTTTGAAGTCACACTCCAAAAACGGAAAACTAACCTGGCAAATTGGTTTGCTCCTTTCGCAATCCCAAAAATCATTTATATGTAGGTACATGGTACATATGGTGAACCAAATGCATACAATTCTTGGGAATGAGCTGTGGTGACGGTAGCGGCGCGGCGGCGGCGCGCGGCGTGCTGACTGCGAAATTCCTGAACGAAAGCCAAATGTTTTACTTTGTGAAATAAAACTCAGCACAGTTGGTTTCCTTAAAGCTTAATTTTATCATTGTACCTATATTCAAAAATTGATTTATCAAGATTTCAAACAATGTTGAAACAAAACCATGCATGAATTATATCAATAATTCAAATCAATACGGCACCGCGCCGTAAACTTTTTCAATGGAAAGCATAGCCTGAAAAGACAGCGTGTCAGAACAATTTTTAAAAACTTAAATGTGATTGCAATTTACAGTTTTCACAAATGAAACTTAAGAAACTAACGAGAGCAATTTGACAGTAGGTATCGTATAGTGGCAATCTATTTTGCAGTTTTTATTTTCTATAGAAGGGCTTAACGACAGCACACGCAAAAAGTAAATTCTGAGATAACTTACATCGGAAGTATTGTATGTTTGTTGAGTGCTTTGGTGAAACTTTTCCAGCCCAGCGATCGAAAATTACAGATTAAGTTACTAGTAGATATGCGTTGAATGCATTTTACAGTTCTTGTGAATGGATTATTAAGAAATCGGTAGTTTCTGGCATTCGATTGTTTTCAATTCGTTCTTAATCAGTTGGTACTTGAAAAAGTGAAAACTATCAATATCAAATTCTCTTTAAACTGGGTAGTTTGAATTTTTAATGTTTTTAAAAGTGAATGTGTGTTAAGAGGAAAAGGACAGAATGAACTGTTTAAAGTAGAATAATGGACAGTTTTTTCTTTTGGTTTTGGTTATTGGAACATATTGTGTGAACAACGATTTTTTTTATTTTTCTCTTTTGTACATGAACTGCCCATATCAGCAATTTTTGTGTCATTTCAGTATTCTAACATGTTCACATCGATTCATTTTAAAAATCTGTTCGGATGACAGATTCCTATTTATTGTCAAAATGAAATCTATCCCATTATTCTCATTACGAGAGAAAGGCATCCGTTTTTGCTTTTTCTATGAGAAACATGATTTAAAAAAAATGAAACAATTTCAAAGCCGAGAAACGTGCCAAATGACCAAAATCTCACCGGACACGTCGCCATTCCCAATCAACGCATTGCTGACAAACATTCTCTCCTCCATCCATTCATTGGCGGCATCTATTGATAGAAATGTTTATTCGTTGGTATACAAAATCGATCAATCGAATTTCATTTCCATTGACACATTAAAAATATATTCGGCGCCGGATAAATAAATATTTCACTCGTTAGCCACCGGAAGAAGAAAGTTAAAGCAAAAAAAGGATGGCAAATTATTGAAATATTTTTTTTAGCCACTCGAGGCTTGGTAACGTAGTATCCAGGTAAAATAAAAAATAAAGTCAAGTTGTATTTTTCATCATAATATCCTTGTTGTTTCTAAATTTTTTTGTTTTTTGTTTTGGTAAATTCGATGGAATTGAATTTTAATGAATCTTTGTTTATGCCATTGCAGATGGAAAAACCAGTCTAAATAGAATGTGATTAATGCCAATTTCGCAACAAACAACTAAAAACAAACGTAAAAAAGGGTTTTAGGTAAACAGGAAATTGGATTTAAACAAATAAAAAAGTTGAATTTAGTTGAAAAAATTGTGATACAAAAAGATGTCCACAAATTGCGTTCATTTTGACACGCAAATAATTGCAACGGTCAACGGTCAATTGTTATATAAAAGTGTCTATTGATTGAAGTTATATTTTTGTTTCCAACAATTTACTGTGATGGTAATTAACCTTACAAATTTAATCCATTAGCTTTTTAAGCCTATTTTGCACACAAAACGCTTAGTGGTGATTGTTGAAATAATTGTTTTAATTGTTTATAAAGTTTTGTCCAGGTTCTCGTTTCTAGTAACCAGGTACCTACCTACACTATGGCTCATATATTTTTTCTAAAATCAGTGAAAAATGTTTAACTCTTATTATATTCCTTAAAATCGTTGCTCAGAAAGAAAAGTACATATGTTTTGTTTTTGAGAAATGAATAAAATATTTGCTCAGGTTGTTTTCAAGGATATGGGAATTATTCTCGAATTGGTACAAGTAATATTTGTGAATTTTTGTACAAAACATAAATATAACCCACGCTTAAAACAGGAGACATGCAAATAATGCGTTAATAAATATTTTGCTCCAAAAAACGAAATCATGTATGAAGAATTCCATATGTCTGCACCAATTGCCATAAATTAAATGGCTGCCTATTTGACTGAAGAACCTAAACACACTCGACAAGTAGAGTAAAAAATTATATTCGTTTGATGTATTTATAGGGTACCCTCATTTAAATCAAACAGTCTCTACCTCTACTTGATTTGGTACTTAAGACAGACAAAATTCTATGAAAATGGGTACTTAATTTGATGATCTATTTTTGGTAAAAAAGCTTTTTAAATACATATTTTCATGAAAAAGAAAATTTGGTAGGTACTTACTTATACCTACCCTGGAGAAATATATTGTGTCTGCAATGGTCGCCAATGGTTAAGTAAAACAGACTTTTTGTCGCAGGCGATTAAGAAAAACAGAAACACCTTTTATTTTGCTTAGCAACATAAAGGAGCAATAACTCACAAAATTAATAACGTCAAGAGGACATTTAATATGATTTTTTTTTTTGATTTATCAAACAACATTAATGGACTCTCCAAAACAGTATTATGCCATTTGCTCAATGGGACTTTCTTATTCGACTTTTACTGCCAAAATAGATGAGAATAACTCGCACTTATTGAAGACATTTATAATACTCGTTAACAGATCTCAGAAACATGGGTTTGGATTTTTGTTTTTTTGTCGTTTTCACGGTGGGTCATAACTTACTGTGCAATATATTTTTGTGGCAGTCCACATTTTTGAACGTGTCCAAAATAGACTCCTCGTTTACGAAAAATGAGTAGTTCAAGTGTGGAAGTGTTGTAAGGTAATACTACTTGTTATCCTGACAATATTGACATCCACCAACTTTTATTTCGATATGAGTTGTTAGAAACTATATCAAAGGTTTTTTTTTTTTAATAATGTATAATCAGCCCCTTCTATTTTTTTTTTATTTCTTGTGTGAAGTTTTGTCTATTTATTTATTTTTTTATTTCTTGTATTCTGAAACATTCTGGAAGAGGCTAAAGGCGATGTCATAACAATCTTGTTTAAACAAAACTATCTATATCTTCAACAGGTTCGGAAATCAAGAAAACAATTTACTCTTGCCATAAAATGCAAAAAAGAACATATACTTCTAAAATGTCACAATATCAATTTGGGTACAAGGAAGTATTCAAACGAATGGTAGGAGATATAAAAATTCTTGTCACGTATTTCCTTCTCAAGAAAACAACAGTTCTTTGAAAGTGTAACTAGTCATAAGTAAACACGGACATTTCCTCTCTTGGAAATATCAATAAAACTTTGGATAAAGACAAAAAGAGGAACCTCTGTCATCATCTCTGCTATGTTCTTAAAAAAGGCAATGAATATACCTACTTTTTTGCAATGTTCAATCAGTGAATTCAATATGAATACAGATTTTTTTCCTTTCTTATGGAAGCCAATTTTTAATTACGCCCCTAAAAATTTTAAATGATTATGTGAAAATAAAATTCGCACTCTATAAGAGTCTCCATTTATTTTAAGGCATTCAGTGATAAGAAAAGATGTTGCGTTAAGTGTTAAGGCATTTCAAAACGTGAGAAAAATATAAGTATTGTTATCAAAAATCAGAATTCAAAGGAATGCTTCGTTCACAGCCGAGCCCAGCCGGAGGGGCTGCTATAACATTTGTCGCTATTTAATTGTTTCTCGATTTTTCGCTGTTTGTAATTTTTATTATTTCCTCCTTTGGGGCGGATTCTAAGTGAACTACAAAGACAATGTTAACCAAAGGCAGAACATAGAAAATACCCCTTAAATAAGCTGTGAACATAACACTTTTGTTTTAATTTACTCAACATTCAACAGGGTTTATTTTCGACAAAAAGATAGAAATAAGGATAAGTCTCGACTGAAAAGGTAAAGTATCTTATGTCAATTTTCATGATTTTTCAGGAAAGCAAAAAAACACTTTACAGGTGGATCCCAAAAAATCTTTTAAGTATATGCTTTATAGAATAAATTTTTTAAAGGTAAAATTATATGATTTTATTTATAAAATTTATTTCAAAAAGATATTTCAAATATTGCGCCAGTTATAAGGAAAAATATGACTTAAGATGTTTTTGATTTTCATTAAATGGTATTTTATATCAATTTCCGAAATCTTAAGTTAAAATAAGATATTTTGCCTCGCGTTTTCGAATGACGTTTTTAATTCTTATGTTAATTTAAGATGAATTGCATGTTCAAAAGGGAAAAACAAACATACTTAAGATGTTATCTTCTGATTTTTATTGTTTGAATTTTAGGTTTTAAAAATCAAAAAATTTAATTTGTGTTATATAATGATAAGCTTTAATGATCATTATACGTAAAAAAAACATTTCTTCATTCAATTACATTTCTTCAAAAATAGTAGGTATATCACATTTGATTTAAAAAAAAATATATTAATAATTAAGAGAGAGAAACATTTTAGTTTTATCTAACAACATTGTTTTTCAAGTTATTACAAACTCAAAAGCAATAAGTAGAAAATAAAAAACATTAAAAATTCATTGGAAAAAATACGTTCATAAGATGATAAATTAACGAAAAAAAAAGAAAAAAATATAAGAAACACATAAATTTAAATTTCATTTGGTTTTATTTTTGAAGTAAATGCTTATGATAATTAAAAAATGTCTTCTTGTTTTCGAGAAATTAAGAAATAAAACAAAAACACTCGGAAAAAAATCACAAAATTACTTGTTAAGTGCTATTTTTTCGAAAAAAAAAACAAAATATCATTCAAATTTTCTGATTTTTTTGTTTTGTTTTTTTTTTTTTCTTAATTTCACGAAATCAAGAAGACATTTTCGCATGCGGTTTTCTGGATTTCACTGAGAACTTGTAAGAGCATTCCATTGTGAAAAAATTAATACTTAATCACATTAAATTTCGGAAAAGAATTGTTCGAAGTTAAAAAAAAAATTAAAAATTTCAATATTTTGACTTTGAAGATGAATTTTTCGAAAACTATTCCTGAAAAATAAAAGAGGTACTTTTTAGTTTTGCAAGAAAGTATAACACGGCGTTGTGGACAAAGCTGTTGACTTTTAATCTATTTTTTAAAATAAGCTTTTTCTGTTATTAAGTCTTCCCTCTCGGCTAAACGGGGGGCAATAGACCTACCCTTCTTTCTTATTTTTTTTCTTGTCTTAATCCAACCTACACTTTCAAGCTATCAAACACATCGCTCGTGGATCACCCTTTATAAACAATATAAATAGTTTAAAAGATATAAATAATTATTTTCCCTAAATAAATATTATTAATACTAAAGTTCAGCAACTCGAGAGTGACAACTTAATAATCATGAACGAAATTGATTCCCTAAAATCAGATGTGACTAAAATCAACTTAGAGCTCAATGAAACCAAAAAAAATCTTGAACTAAGCAATGCCCAGCTGTCTTCAACCAAAAAAGAACTTGCCGAAGCATCAACATCAATTGCAAATCTCGATAACAAGTTTGTAGCAAGTGACGCAGTGATGTTTGGTGTTCCCCAACTCCCCGAAGAAAACCTTAAATCACTCTATAACCATCTCTGTCATACGCTCGATATTAAACCACCGGTAGTGTTGGATTTGTTTCGCTCTCGCCCAATTCAAAACTCGCTTAAAAACACCTCAATCATTATAAAATTTAAATCACCATATGAAAAAAAATTTCTCCTCACATCCATTGCCAAACACATAAAAACAAATAAAACTCAACTGTGTCTCAATGATATTGGCATTGCATCAACTGCACACATCTTTGTTCGCGAGTCACTATCTAAAATGAACAATAACTTGGTGCGGCATGCAATTGAACTCAAGAAATCCAACAACATCGCTGCAGTGTTTACAATTCGAGGCCGAGTTTATGTGAAGCGTTCGCTGTCAGATGTCAGAGGGATTTGCGTCGATAGTGTAGAAGACTTAGAGAGAATTGCCAACTAAGAATTTTATGAATTTTAATAAAATACTTATTTTGTTACATTCTGCTGTATTATTATTTTTTTTTATTATTATTTTTTTTTCTTTCTCATTCTTTATTAATTTTCTATATAATATTTTTTGTTTACCTTTATAATTACTGTTCATTTGCTCATATAATTTTCTTCTCTTCACATTTTATAATAATTTTCTGCATTAAATCTCAATTTTTCTCACATATTGATTATCTTTTACTTGTACCGGTTTGTCCTTTGCAGGTGGCTTTTTTGTCCTAACGAAATTAGTGAAACCACGTAAATTCATTTGCTTATTAACTCGTTAATCTCGTTGTTATGCAACGAATTGACAATCATGCGGATTACACAGGCGATAGTAGTGACGGAATTTTGCGGTCTATGGTTAGAATATTGAACAAAAATCAAGTGACGGGTATACGGGTGTGTCATTTGAATGCACAAAGTTTATTTTGTAAAATTGACGAATTTAGGGATGTTTTTGAAAACTCTGACACCGACATCATTTGTGTGTCAGAAACTTGGTTTCTAGATACAAATCCTGACGAAATGTATAACCTTTTTAATTTTAAGTTGTTTCGAGGAGATAGATGTGGGAGGAGGGGTGGGGGTGTTGCAGTGTATGTTCGGAATAATTTGAAGTGTAAATTTAAATGTAAATCGGAAAAAGGTTGTGTTATGGAGTATGTATTCATTGACATCATTGCAGAAGAAAATTCTCTGACATTAGGTGTTGTATATAGACCCAATAATGATGTTTCCTTAAGTCCTTTGTTTACGCTCATTGAAAATATTTCTTTAAATTCGTCGAAAATGGTAATCTGTGGTGACTTTAACAGTAATCTTCTTGTTGAGAATGCACTTATTAATGAAATGGGGTCATATAACTTATTCCCAGTTAACACAACCATTGCCACTCATTTTGTAGGTACTTCACAAACACTTTTAGACGCATTTTTGTAAGTGAATTAAGCGACGTTTTGCATTATGACCAGTTATCGGCACCAGCATTTTCGAAACATGATCTTATTTATTTAAGATTTGATTTTAGGAAGCATACAACTGAAACCCCATATGTGTATCGTGATTTTCACAGGGTAGACTATACTAGCCTTGAACTAAATCTGCTGAACATTGATTGGGACAGAGTCTTCTACCTCCCCTCACCTAATGACCAAGTTAAGTTTTTGAACTCTAATATTTTAAACCTGTTTAACAACCATATACCAATCAGAAGAAGAAATGCTATAAATTATCAACGTCCTTGGTTCTCCAATGAAATTCGTAGGCTTCTTTTTCAACGGGATCATGCTTACCGTGAGTGGAAGAGATATAGACTTGTAATACACTTCGAAACCTATCGTACTCTTCGTAACCAAGCAAATGCTAAAATTAGATCCGCTAAAATCGAAGTTTACAGTTCAAAGTTAGGAACAGCCAACAAACGCCAATTATGGAAAAATTTAAGGGAATTAGGGGTAGGTAGATCTAATATTGAGTATAATGGGAACATAGATGTAGATGTATTAAACCAAAACTTTGTTTCGCTTCCTTTTCCACATCTCTCTCGTAACTCATCTTCATCACTTACTCAGGATTCTCTTAATACTTCTCACCAAGGTATGTCATTTGACTTTGTTGGTATTGATAATACAGATATCGTTGAAAGCTTACTTAGCATCAAATCGAATGCGGTTGGAATCGATGGCATACATCCAGTTTTTGTGAAGGCAATTTTACCATACATCTTAACCTATTTGACCCACATCTTCAACACTATAATCATGACGGGCGTTTACCCTGATGATTGGAAAAGGGCAAAAATCATTCCAATTCCCAAGGGTCGAAACACGGATGAATTCAGGCCCATCTCCATATTACCTTTCCTGTCCAAGGTTTTCGAGAAAATTCTCCAAAAACAGCTCAATGTCCACATCAGATCGCAGAACTTGTTGTCAAGTAAACAATTTGGCTTTCGTGAGAAGCACAGTTGTACTACAGCAATAGTCAATGTAGTTGAAGAAATAAGATTGGCATTAGATGATAACCTTGTATCTTTTCTTGTATTACTAGACTTTTCAAAAGCCTTTGATACGGTGGACCATCACGTTTTTTGTCAGAAACTTTCTAGTTATTTTGGTTTGTCTCCATTGGCGGTTAAGTTGATGAAAACATATCTGCAAGATAGATTTCAGGCGGTGTCGGTTAACAACAAAATGTCGTCATTCCTTCCCACAACCAGAGGAGTTCCCCAGGGTTCTATTTTGGGCCCCCTTCTCTTCTCTCTATACATTAATGAAATACCAACTCAGATTTCGGGATGTGCGATTCAAATGTTTGCTGATGATGTACAGTTGATTTATAGTTGTCCCCTGGGGCTAATAGAAGATGGAGCTTATACCATCAACCAAGATCTCGAAAAAATATCCAACTGGTCTCAGAATAATGGTCTTTTCTTAAATCCTACCAAGTCAAAATGTGTTATCATCAATAAATCAGCAATTAATCTGGAGTATTTTCCAAGCATCTGCTTGAATGGTATACCAATTGAATTTACATCGAATGCGCGAAATCTAGGCATGTTGTTTAACAGGAGACTTACTTGGGACAGCCATATCAATGTGGCGGTGGGTAAGGTTTATGGGGTTCTTAGAATGTTATGGTCGTCACAACATTTTACGCCCTTGAACACTCGGATGATGATTGCCAAAACGATTGTGATCCCAATATTAACTTATGGTTGCGAAGTTTTTAGCAACTGTGATGCCAACAGTAGAAGAAAATTGAATGTCGCCTTTAATAACATAGCTCGCTACATTTTTGGTCTACGTCGTTTTGATCGTATTTCGGAATTTTCACGCCAAATTTACAACTTTTCCTTCGATCATCTCATGCGGTACAGGACTCTACTCCTACTCTGTAACATAATAAACACGCAACAACCTTCTAGTTTATATAATAGGATTCAATTCAGTTCCTCAAGCAGATCCTTAATGCTTATGCACCCTCATTATTCCTGTCGTACCTCTGAACAACAATTTTTTGTTTACGCTATTCGTCTGTGGAATCTTCTGCCTAGAAACTTGAAAACTTTAAATGAAGAAACTAGGTTTCGATTCGAACTCCGAAGTCATTTTCAAAGTGCCTAATTTTCAAACAATCCCGCATAAAGTTGAGAGTTGAGATTAATATGTACGAATTTTATATTATATGATTTTAAATAACGAACTGAACTACAAAATTTGTATAAATATACATATGTACATAAATATTATATACTAATTGTAATTTTAACTGAATAAATCAATTTGAATTTAAAGAATGAGATTATTAATTAAATTAAATTAAATTTTGTATAAACTCAAAAATTTTATATAAATTCATCTTAGAAGTAGCCTGTTTACTATTTTATGTTTCGTATTTTAGCATATCACTAATATTATAAGATGTATGTCTTACTGTGTATGCATTCAATGAATAAATCTAAATCTAATCTAATCTAAATCTAATCTAAATGAAATGTTTCGGATTTAAAACAATATGAAAAACAAAAAAATTGAAAAAAAATTATCCATATCCGTGCTGTTTCTGAGGACTTTCTGTAAACGCCCTTTTTCAGCTTCATTGACTCCTCTATAATAAAAAATATCTTATGTTATCGTTATTTTGTAATGAAAAATATCTTATGTTATCGTTATTTTGTGAATTTAACTACTTTTGCAAACGGTAAAATATCTTATGTCTACTTAGGGAGAGAAAAAATTTCTGGTACAAATTCAAAAAATCATTTTATGTTGACATAAGATAGTTTGCCTTTTCATGATTTTTCCAAATTTTGTTACGTCTTTTATCTTATGTCGACTTAAGGATGACTTTTGTTTCTGTTTGCACGCGCGAAAACATCTTATGTCAACTTAATATGTTGTATGATTTCACAAAAATGTTAAAAGTCTTGAACCAAAATAATCTTAGGTCAAGTTTAGGTTTAAAGATAAGGAAGAACACAAGATCTTATGTGGACTTAAGATATTTTACCTCGTGCAGATACGTGTCTTTTGAACATAAGATAGAGTTGTTTCTGTCTATAAAAAAGGCAAGGAGTGAGATTGAATGATGCCGATAAGACAGAACTGTAGACCGTTAGAATGGCAGAACACAAGATCTTATGTGGACATAAGATATTTTACCTCGTGCAGATACGTGTCTTTTGAACATAAGATAGAGTTGTTTCTGTCTATAAAAAAGGCAAGGAGTGAGATTGAATGATGCCGATAAGACAGAACTGTAGACCGTTAGAATGGCAGTTAGATTCCAACAAAAAACGCGAAATATCTTAAGTCGACTTAAGATACTTTACCTTTTCAGTCGAGAAGTATAATACTAGTTTCTATTCATACGGAAGGAAGAACATGGATTTTTTTGTCAAAGATGGAACAGGAATGAAAGAAAGAGTTACAGATAAGAGCTAAATTATTTATCTGATTTTGTTTTTGCACGACTACTAGGTCGGATAAACGAATTGAATCGCTTGAAAAACTTCTTTCAACTTCTCTAATCGTTATGTGATGTTTGATCAAATTCTAGGAATCAAATTTATTTGCGAATGCAAAACCTAGTTGAAGGTTGTTGCCCACTCTTTCAATTAATCTAGAATCCGTTTAAAAGCAAGACGTCGCGTCGTCGTACTACCTTCTGGGAATTATTTTTGTACGTTAACCTTGTGGTCATATTGCATTCAGTGATTTTAAAGGGCATCCAATCTCACTTCGTTTCGTAGATTTTGGAATTGATGCCTTTGAAATTTTATTTCCCCACCTGCACCGTTAGCGAAGCATAAACTGTCACACCCGAACAAAATACATATCAAGTATCTTAATCTACTTATTCGTTTTAAAAGTAAGAATTTTTCAAAGGCAGCAGAGCAGTGTTTATTGTTTTTTTTCCCTTTCTAGCTTCTTTAAATTCACTTTTTTTTTATATCAGAACATGGATATTGTTTGTAAAAAAAATGTCTTTGAATTACCCTGAGATTCTTGACTGTGAAAAAACTTGACAGTCATCAGGGAGGATGAACTGCCATAAGCACTTTGTTTTTTGCATTCTCCATCAAAACTCGGTTTCGAAGTTTTCACATTTATATACCTAGTTTAAGCTCAAAATAAAAAGATGTAGAAAACAAGATTATAGGTCAAAGCTCATAATATTGCACTTTACATATCCAATTGTGATGATTTACTGTCTCAAAAATTCTAGTGTTTTCATCTTTTCAATTATCATCATTTAAAGCACCAGACCTTGATTATCCTAGTGATGGTTAAACTTTGTATACTTACAAGCATACCCCAAACTTAAGGAGTAACAAGAGATTGCGTTAGAAAGTGATAGATTTCTTTCAAGTGATAGATTTCTTCGTACTTTTGGCTTGGAAATTTGATGTTATACTTTCCATGTAATTGAAGAGAATAATATCTTTGGACAATGCAAGGCGAAATAGAATTGGGCGAAGCAAGTCCAAATAGAATTGGGTTAAAGTCTTAACATTTAAACATTCTGTTTGGCTTTTATTGAGTAGGGTCCAGTTAATCATGTCGTTTATGTCTGCTTTAAGAATTAAAAGTTGGAATATTGAACAGAAATGTTGACCAGATTAAAGCAAACATTAACATTTGGTCACATTTAATTTGTCGTTATATCTCCATCAGTGGTGATGTTATAAAATTCTATTGCTATATGCTTATCTGAAATATGCAGTCGAGTAGTTGGCATGATGGATCCAGTAAGCTGCGTTTCTTCCCATAAAAATCCTGATTATATTGAATCAGAAATCGTTCGTATTCCTGCTTGTTCTCGCAAAATATTTCCATTTCCATTCGATTTTACCTATTTTGATATCTTTTAAAGGTAATCACCGAAATCATCTTATAAACTTTTTTTTTTAAAAAGAAAAGGACATGATACTTCACTAAAAAAAAAATTGAGCTTCGCCATCGTCTGAGTTAGAGATTGCTCCATGGTTATAACCTTAATGTGAATAGGTCACTATAGATTTACGCTGAAATTTGTATGCATGAACAACGAGCCTCTTCAAAATATGGATAGATAACTACTCCAACAAAAAGAACTTTACGAGGAAATAGAATATACAGAAATAACCTCCTAAGGGATCCCTTTGTATAAACTTTGCCAACAAGATCAGCTACTTCAAACACACATGAACATTGAAGTCGGATTTCAGATTCAATGGCAGTTTATGTCCTCAATTAAAAGACTCTAAACTCTATTGGGTTATTTTAATAGTGCCATGGTATTTGTCTACTTATGTTGTCAAAACGGCGCAATTGAAGCACTAATTGAGTTCCTGGGTAATTCTAACCTACCTACCTATATGCATGTTTTAACACCGACAGAAAAAATGAATTGCAATGATCCATATTTCTAACCCTGAGCCTGTGAATTGCTGCAAATAATTTCAAAATTCAAACAAAAAAATTAAAAAATCTGCCAATAACATTGATGTTTCCCAATGGTCTAATTTAATTAATTTAACCGAAGCTTCGTCAAATTGTTGAAAGTTTTTCAAGTCTTTTCACCAATCCTACGAAAAAAAGAAATAAATCTCCTGAAAAAATTATCGACAGCGTCACTGAAGAGATATCATTCTTTCTGTTATTGTGCCTTGTAAATTGACCCCTCACGTCAAAAATACCATTTTAAATTATGTTAAAAATTAATTTTTTCCAAACTTTGAGCGTGAATGTATCATTTGATGATGCTAACTGCTTGCTTATGATTATGAAAAACAAATCAAAAAGAATAACTTTACAAGTACGGCTATTGTTTTTCTCGCTCTCTTGGTTTGTGGGTTGAATAGAGTATAAATTTTGTTTGTCTTAAACCTTGTACGCTTACTCATCCTTAGTTAAAATTAAAAATTAAGAAAATCGGTCAACTGAGTTATCATCGGTTATCGAACGTACACAAAAAAGCTGTCCTTTTACATAAAAAAGATAGATTGAAAAATATTCAATGAAAAAGTTCGAAGGCGATTTCAATTGCTTTTCAATTTCATTTCCGCTTTCAAAGAACATAAATAGCTTCTTTGATAAACGACTCCTCTTCCTGAAATGAACTACTCACATACTTAAAATTTGAAATGTTAAACTCTTTCAATTTTGTGCTTTTTCTTTGTGGTTCCCGAAACCGTATACAAGATAAGCTTTACCTTTCATAGTAACGATTCCCTCATTGCTTTATTATTCGAAACAATTATAATGTAGTACAGAATTAGGAATAATTTTGGATTCCATCATTTATCCCATATCTTCCATTTTTTTATTTGATTGCAATATTTTCTATTAACATACATACTCGTATTATTCAAAAATATCGCTAAAGAACATCTCCAATGTTTGAAGGAAGATCTTTAGATCAAGGTAAGACAGTGAATAAAAATAAAAGATAGCTAATACTAAAATAGATATACTGAAATACGGAGCTTGAATTGATACATCAGGGGTTTAAAGGAATTTATGAATTTTTCATAACCAAAACTTGCAACTACAATTTTCATCAATGAAATGGAAACAAGAAATTCATTTCATATTCTTGATGGAGTGGATTTCTTCATGTAGTAAAAGCTAAAAGAAGAAGGTAAGACAGTCAGTAAAAAAGCAAATATTATCTTTTTTATGAATTTTGTTCCTTTAGTCTTGCCAAAGGACTGATTGCCGATGTAATCAAATATCATCTTGAAAAGCTTATACACGAAAAATATATCAATCCGTTTTAAGAGCTGAATTCTGTGAAAAAACTTATCAAGTCTTGATGGATCCGCTTGCTTATGTAATGAAATCTGGACAAAGTTTACTCATGAAAGAGCCATGTAGGCTTGGCCACAAGAGAATATGGAGGTGCCAATGTCCATGAGGGCATTTTTAAGACTAAGACCTTGGCTCTTGTGAATTGTTAGCGCATACGCCACACAAATTGGGCACTGCATGCCGTGCTGTATAATTACATAGGTAAGCCATATAAGAGAAAATTATTATGCATTTCCTTTCAGAGTGTTGAATTTTACATTATACTCATTCAGAGGCTACTCAAAATTAAAACATAGGTAATTCCCCGTTTTCGAAGGTGTGAGGCCGAGTAGCCTCCTATTCCATGTTCTTCAAAATTATATGTTTATGTTAAGTGTTTGGATTATGATTTGGATTTGGATCCTGCAACCTATAGGCATGTTGTTGCTGGTATTCATTAAGGTAAAATAACAATGTCGTCGATTGTCTTATCATTTTGAAGATATTTTGAGGGGGATAGCTATGTGTGCTATAAACTAAATGTTCAACCTTCTATTTGAGTTGATTAATGGTGTGAGATAAATTATTTGGAATGAAATGTTTTAACTCATTATTAAGAAAAACAATAATTATTTTTGTTGAAACTGATCCAATAATGGCGCCCAATGTCAAGTTTTTTTTTTCTCACATTCCGTTTTATTCAAAATCGAAAACATTGATGTCAGACGTTTTCAATTTAATTTCTCTACACAAAAAAGAGAGCAAGAAAAATAACTTCAACAAACGGAGATAAACATTGTTTTGTTTAAGAAGAAAAATGAATCCACCATGAGAGCATCTTTCATATAAATGTGAACTGTACAAACTCCACATCCGCCTTACGTCACATTCGAAGACGTTTTATAAATTCTTCTTAAGAATCACAAGTTTGCTTGTTCAGAGCTAATGAAATGTTTACCCAACCAAGTAAAAATGTATACGTTAAAGCTTATACTTGCCAGGTTAAGGACACGGATTTCCAAACAACTACATGTGGAATGAACAAAACTTAATAAATAATTGAGACGAGAAAGTTTCACAGGAATTAGGTAATTAGCTTGTTTAGGACCTTTTTTTGTCAAAGTTCAGACCAAAACAAAAAAATGTGACAGAAAACAAGAACAAACATTTTTAATTTGGGCGAAACTCACTGAACTTACTATGAACTTGGCATTATGTTTTAATTTATTAATTTCCTTTTGCTGGACCTTGACACACCGGCCATCGGCTTTAGGTAGGTATTTCGTGACTTTTTGGTCAATTAACTTATTTAGAAAGTTGGACTGGGATTCTTTTGTTATTGACTTATTTAATGGATCGTGCGAAGAGAAGATTATTCTCTGGATAATTGGTAGCCAGATTTTTCGAGAGAAAATATTTCATGGTCATTTAAGAAAATCTATATTTTTTTCGAAACTTGATAAAGGAAAAACTCTTCATTTTCTAAAAAGATGTACACAAGCTAACCCAAAGATAAATCACAAATTCCGATGATCTCAAACCCCAATAAAATATTTCACCTTTATAGCCTCCAAGGGAGAGTGACTATTATCATCGGTATACATGTAAAAATTATCATCTTCCTTATGACTGTACTCAAAAGCTTCATTTGTCTTTCCCCAAAACTTCATTCTTAAGTCTAAAATCAAATGCAGTGCAATGTTTGACCATCATCATGTTTTATACCTGTTAAAACCCTTAGCTCATAAGTACACACAGCAACCCAGAGCAAGTCAAGCCTTAAATAAATATCCCAGACATATTTCAAATCCAGGCGATTCACAATAAATGTTTATGTCCTATCCTTTTCAGAAGAGGGAAACATACAAAAATCAACAACACAATAATCGAATTGATTGCTCGTTTTTCGGCTCAGGGATAGCAACATAAACAAAACATGGGATACAAGGACGAAATTAATTTCAAGAAAATGTATCGATTTCAGACAGATAGAAAAAAAAAACAAATAGCACAATGTTGCAAAACCATAAGTTTAAAGGTAATAAGATGACAACGTCCACAGAGTGTCCCTTTTTTTTGGGATCCACCTCGTTTTTTTTTTTTTTTGAAAAACAGGACACTTTTAGGTTCTCGAGTGGTTCGTGTATTTTGCCTCATTAATAACGTCTTGTTTATGACTGAAGTTTATTTTACCAATTTTGAGGATACGAATTTATTGTACTTATTAATTCTTGTGACAGACAAAAAAAGGATGTAGAAACGTGGCAGTCAATTTTTGTTGGAATGTGGCACCTTGTTCAAATATGGCTATTTTTTTGTCAAAGGAATAGTAAAAACAATTTCCCAATTTTCAGAAATCATTTAAAAAATTCAAAATACCACAAACAGATTAACTTGACAGTTGAGACAAATTTTCTCTACTCGATTCTCTTAAAACAGTTGCAAAATAATTCAAAACTTTGCTATTAAAATGCCTAGGGCTAACAATCCTGAACAAAAACGAAGCACCTAAAAACATTATTCAACAATCCTCCATCCTCTAAATGACTAATAACAGCCAAGCAACTAACTTTTTATGAATAAATAAGTGGCAAGCAAATTACTCGCTAGCGGGTACTAAACTCAAACAAGAACAACAAGACTCACAATAGTTGTTTACTTCATCCATCAGCATCGTACTTTAGTAGAACATCCACTTGCTGTTGATAATAGACTCTCGTAAGGAAATTAATAATTTTGATAATCTTCATGACTAGCTTGTTAGTTAACGTGGCTTTTCCTTACTTCAAATAGTTCCAAGAATAGTCATGATTAATAATAATGAAAGTGAATAAAATTCCTTTCTGGGAAGAGCCATAATCCAGCATCGACCGCTTCTCCAACATGCTTCCTGCACTAACACTTGTCTCTGATGAGTGCAAGGGCAGTTGAGAATTAAGTTGAAATGCTTGAAATATTTTCAATATTGAATTTTCGATGAAATAAATCGATATTGTTTGCGCAGTGAAATACCGAAAATTTGCCCCGTTGAACATGAGTAGAAAAAGTCCCGCCACTTGTCTGGCTCAAGGACACAATCAAAAATGCAACATTCACCATATTGAGAATGTCGATTTTTTGTACACCAAATATTCTTTTTTTCCTAGAAAATGCTGTTGTACAATCAATTCTGGTTTGAGTTTTGTTGTTGGCGAAAGGACGAACAAAAAAGGGTCAAAAATACAAGCAACAATAACCATGGTCACCGACTATTTTTAAAGTCTGTACCACCAGTGTTTACTTATTTTTTTTTTGGGTTGGGGTCGAAATAATGTTAGTATTGTTAATCCTGTTAACAAAATACTGTAAGTCAAAATCCTGAATTTAAAAATACTGTATGTACAGAATCCTATATGATTAAAATACTGCTAGCCAAAATTCTGTATTTCAAAATAATGGTTGGTCAAAATCTTGTAAGCATGCTGTATGAAATTTGTTTTCATAATCTAAGAAAGTGCGCACTTTCTTACAGGATTTTTTAATAAAAACAGCGAATGCTTACATACATACATATAAACATTAATGGGTTCATTCATTAATTCAAAATTCCAAAAAAAATAAAAAACACGAAAGAAAAAAGCATTTTTTTTGTATTCTGTTCTTGTAAACATTTTGTTCGAAATATTTTTAGTTTCGTTTTTAAATACGGTATTTTTGACAATACAAGATTTTTGATGTACCTACATAATTTTGTAAAACAATGTTTTGGATTACAGTATGTTAGTCATACAGGATTTTGTTTATATACTGAATTTTTAAAAACAGTATTTGACCATACAGGATTTAAGAAAAAATATAGTATTTTGTTCGTAAAGGATTTTAAAATACAGAATTTCGACCCGCTCCTATTTTTGTTCAACATCAATTCAGAGAAATAAAGCAAAAAAAGAGGGCGAGACAGGATGAGTGGTTTTAAGACTTCGCCTTAGTTCTAAGGCTTCAATTAGTGGGGAAGGAAGAATGTAGTATCAGCTTGACTTGTTAAGGCCCAGCGCCACCTAGAGGCTACGAAAGTGACGGCAGTTAGTGCAAGATAAGTGCATGTTAAATTTATAAAACTCCCTCCACAGGTCGAATTTTGAACGCCAAAGACTGACAAACACGCAAAACAAAAACGCAAAAACGAAGAAAGACCAACGCCAATTCGCTATCATCGAAAAAAGTGCGGAAGAAAGGAAGATATTTCGTGTCCCCTGACATGAAGAATATCGATTTTTTATAATGGTACTCTCAAGCTTCATTTTAATATTATTTATAAAGCTATTTCTTCACTGACTCCCTAAAGGGTGTGTATGTGTTGTGTAGGGAGTATAGAGATCGAAATAGAAATATTGTGGAAAGAAGGGTCATTAATCTAGGAAAACTGCTGTTTTGGGGGTTTATGATGAGAAAAAATAACTTATGGGTTTTTAAAAAGTGGAAAGTGTTTGAGTGCGAAGGCTAAGTGATGTGATTGATGGACTTATTTATGGATGCATCAAAGTTTGAGTGATTTCTTTCGGTTCACTAGGATAGGAATCGGGAATAATTCGTTTCAATAACAAATAACCTATTGGAACTCATATCGTTTTACATTGGTATCTGTCTATAAGAAAAAGCCGTTAACAAGAAATATGTCTGTCTACTTGATCGGTTTTAATTGCAAACTGCATCCCTGCATTATAATTATGAGTGACAATAATGGTGTTATGTTCCGAATTAAAACCGAACTGATTGCCCGGAATTATTTAGTTGACCGCAGCCTACTTGGTCAGATAAATATGATAGACTCGGTAGAATTTTATTTAGTCCACTTTGGTTTAAAGCATTTCAAAAGCCAAACCGACAAATTTGTCAACAAATCAAATGCACCATATTCAGGATATTTTTTTACCTCCTCTCCGTATGTACATCATAGTTGATTTCTAAATAACTTTAACATGTTTTCATTATTTTGGAGTTGAAACTGAACTTTCTTTGACAAGATAATTCCATAATTTTTGTGACATGCTTTTGGGTTATTTATCCATCTTCCAAGTAATTTCATATCCTCCCAATCGAAATATGAGAAAAATCTTGTTAAATTTACATCCTTCAAATTTTTGAAATGAATGAATCCGTATTATATTTCCTGAATTTTATATGTGGGATGGCTTAGGGATTGATGTAATGGGAAAAGAAGGCAAACATAATAAAACAACTATGTATTTGTATTTTTTTTCTTTAAAGAGAAACAATATTTACTTAGCTCTTAGCAGAACAGAAACATGAGATTATTCGTAGGCCTGTTTTTTGTAAATTGAATAAGAAAACTGTTATTAGTTAAATTAAACTCCATAAAAAAGCAAACACTCTAAGTGAAAAAGGGTTACTTACATTGGGTCGTATGCAAAAAGATGAGATCAAACTCTTTACTCACTTTTTTGAGAACTTTCTTAAGGTTGTATGCAAAAAAATAATTACTGACCGAGTTAGATCTCAATTTGTGAGTTCAATCTCAGAGGGATGAGATCGATCTCAGACTGAAAGCTCGCCATGAGATTGAGCTCGTTTTCATATGCAAAAAGATGAGAAAACACTTGGTTACATGAGATCGATCTCAGAAATTGTTAAGCATGGCATTCCTCTGACTCAGTTCACATAAAACTGTAAGGATTGCCGAGTTTATCGTTAATTACGTCGGACTAAGAATTTTCAAAGGAAGAAGGTGTCCAATTGGTGAAAATTTTCGTCAGTTGTATTGGTTTAGTGAAGAAGGTGTGACGTAAGAATTTTTGGGGCCGAGCTCAGAAACACGTGGTGGTGCTTTCACAAACCAAGAAAAAATAAGAATCTTTCTGAAATACAAAGGAGACCCCGGGTTCCAAATTGGAGTTGGTGAAGACGTTGGAGCTCATCAATCAACAGTCTCTAGAGTGGTGCAGCAAGTTTCTTCAGAAATAGCAAGCCATGCACAGAATTGGATTATATTCCCATTTACCGTGGAAGACATTCAAAAGTGCAAAGGTTATGAAGCAGGAAGTACGAGTATCCTTATGCTTTTGATGCTCTAGATTGCATTCATGTCCGAATAAGGAAACCTTTGACCTATCATGAGGAGTACATTAATTGTAAAGGATACTACTCCATTAATGTTCAAGCTTCATGCGATGCGGAAGAAAAGTTTACAAGTGTTGAAGTTTGCTGGCCAGGATCTTTACACGACTCCCGTATTTTGAAAAACTCTTTCCTATATAGTCACATGAATAATAATAACTTCCGATCTTGCATCATTTTGACTTTCAGATCACATTTTTATTTCACGTGCTTCGCATAAAGAATAATCATAACTAAGCCACGAAAAGAGCTTTGAGATCGATCTCAATTTCAACGAGTAATAGCTGTTGAGCTTGA
Source organism: Sphaerophoria taeniata (assembly GCA_943590905.1). NCBI lineage: Eukaryota > Metazoa > Arthropoda > Insecta > Diptera > Syrphidae > Sphaerophoria > Sphaerophoria taeniata. The sequence continues at coordinate 35,794,001 of OX016540.1, read as the reverse complement.
ACTCGTTTTTTTGCATACAAAACTGAGTCTGAGTTCCACCCTGCTCGATCGATCTCACAGGTGAGTTCAAGCTCGTCAGCTCAGACTCAGAGCTCTTGCTCATCTTTTAGAATACGACCCATTAACTTGCATCTTACTTTCCTTTCCTGTTTTCTCACCCTACTGAGAATCTCATCTTTTTTCGTTTTGACTCTATGGCTTTGCCTTTGTCAAAGCCTTAAGAAAATAAAAATTTCATGATTTTCAAAATTTCATTTTTCTTTTAGTCTAAGAGCCGCTGAAGGCCGACCTTCACCGAACTGTTAACCGGCTGAAACTTTTTTTTAAGAAATTTAGTTTGAAAACATATATGAATATGATAGCTTGCCTAACGAAAAGTGTGCCAGGCTATATTAAATTTAACTTTATTTTAATCAATAACTAACTCCTCCTTCACCCATATCTCTATATATATAAAAATGGAAGTGTGTTTGTTTGTATGTCTCTTATAGACTCCGAAATGGCCTAACAAATATTTGTGAAATTTTAATGGTTCATACTGTTACATTCAGTGATGATTTCTGTGAAAAAAAAAATTGGAAAAACCTCATGGAAGAGTGGGAAAACTGGAAAATGTGGAAAAAACGGCAAAAAATATACATTTTTCTGCGTTTTAACGCACTTATCTCAGGAACTACTGGTTCGAATGGTATAATTCTTTTTGTGTTGGATGGTCCATTAATTGCGGAAGACTTGAGGCTATTTAACATTAAGCTGTGACCAATAGCAGCGAAGAATCTGTGGAAAATATGGAAAAAACGGCAAAAAATATACATTTTTCTGCGTCTTAACGCGCTTATCTCAGGAACTGTTTTATGAAATTGAACAATTTTTTTAATATTGAATGGTTCATTTATCAAGGAAGGCTTGAAGCTATATAAAATTAAGCTGCGACCAATAGGAGCGAAGAATTTGTGTAAAATGTGGAAAAAATGGCAAACAATACAATACAATACAATCTACACTAATATATAAAGCTGAAGAGTTTGTTTGTTTGAACGCGGTAATCTCAGGAACTACTGGTTCGAATGGTATAATTCTTTTTGTGTTGGATGGTGCCTTAATCGACTTAGACATTAGGCTACTTAACATTAAGCTGTGACCAATAGCAGCGAAGAATCTGTTTAAAATGGGGAAAAAACGGCAAAAAATATACATTTTTCTGCGTTTTAACGCACTTATCTCAGGAAGTACTGGTTCGAATGGTATAATTCTTTTTGTATTTGATGGTGCCTTAATCGACTTAGACATTAGGCTACTTAACATTAAGCTGTGACCAATAGCAGCGAAGAATCTGTGGAAAATGTGGAAAAACGGCAAAAAATATACATTTTTCTGCGTTTTAACGCACTTATCTCAGGAACTACTGGTTCGAATGGTATAATTCTTTTTGTGTTGGATGGTGCCTTAATCGACTTAGACATTAGGCTACTTAACATTAAGCTGTGACCAATAGCAGCGAAGAATCTGTTTAAAATGGGGAAAAAACGGCGAAAAATATACATTTTTCTGCGTTTTAACGCACTTATCTTAGGAACTACTGGTTCGAATGGTATAATTCTTTTTGTGTTGGATGGTCCATTAATTGAGGAAGACTTGAAGCTATTCGACACTAAGCTGTGACCAATAGCAGCGAAGAATCTGTGGAAAATATGGAAAAAAACGGCAAAAAATATACATTTTTCTGCGTTTTAACGCACTTATCTCAGGAACTACTGGTTCGAATGGTATAATTCTTTTTGTGTTGGATGGTGCCTTAATCGACTTAGACATAAGGCTACTTAACATTAAGCTGTGACCAATAGCAGCGAAGAATCTGTTTAAAATGGGGAAAAAACGGCAAAAAATATACATTTTTCTGCGTTTTAACGCACTTATCTTAGGAACTACTGGTTCGAATGGTATAATTCTTTTTGTGTTGGATGGTGCCTTAATCGACTTAGACATTAGGCTACTTAACATTAAGCTGTGACCAATAGCAGCGAAGAATCTGTTTAAAATGGGGAAAAAACGGCGAAAAATATACATTTTTCTGCGTTTTAACGCACTTATCTTAGGAACTACTGGTTCGAATGGTATAATTCTTTTTGTGTTGGATGGTCCATTAATTGAGGAAGACTTGAAGCTATTCGACACTAAGCTGTGACCAATAGCAGCGAAGAATCTGTGGAAAATATGGAAAAAAACGGCAAAAAATATACATTTTTCTGCGTTGTAACGCACTTATCTCAGGAACTACTGGTTCGAATGGTATAATTCTTTTTGTGTTGGATGGTGCCTTAATCGACTTAGACATTAGGCTACTTAACATTAAGCTGTGACCAATAGCAGCGAAGAATCTGTTTAAAATGGGGAAAAAACGGCGAAAAATATACATTTTTCTGCGTTTTAACGCACTTATCTTAGGAACTACTGGTTCGAATGGTATAATTCTTTTTGTGTTGGATGGTCCATTAATTGAGGAAGACTTGAAGCTATTCGACACTAAGCTGTGACCAATAGCAGCGAAGAATCTGTGGAAAATATGGAAAAAAACGGCAAAAAATATACATTTTTCTGCGTTTTAACGCACGAATGGTATAATTCTTTTTGTGTTGGATGGTCCATTAATTGAGAAAGACTTGAAGCTATTTAACACTAAGCTGTGACTAATAGCAGCGAAGAATCTGTAGAAAATATGGAAAAAACGGCAAAAAATATACATTTTTCTGCGTTTTAACGCGCTTATCTCAGGAACTGCTTTATGAAATTGAACAATTTTTGTAATGTTGAATGGTCCATTTGTCAAGGAAGGTATGAAGCTATATAAAACTTAGCTGCGACCAATAGGAGCGAAGAATTTGTGTAAAATGTGGAAAAAACGGCAAACAATACAATACAATATATAAAGTTCGTTTGAACGCGGTAATCTCAGGAACTACTATTTCGAATTGTAAAATTCTTTTTGTTTTGGATAGCCCATTAATCGAGGAAGGCTATATTCTTCCTAAAATTAAGCTGCGACCAATAGCAGCGAAGAATCTGTGGAAATGTGAGAACTGAGATTTTTTTCTGAGATCTCTGAGATGAAATTATTTTGGATTCGATTTCTCACTCAGCTTTTTAACGTGGCTGACATATGTGCAGCAACAATTAGTAAGGTAACCATTAAATCTCAATGATAACTGAGAATTATGTTCCACCAAGGCACCAAATGATTTTGCCTCAGTCAAGGTGACATTGAGATCTCAGTGAGATGTTGTTAGGTGGAACTGGCCTTATAACTGCTCAAATTAGAATTTTGAGAGTTCAATTGATTTGTGAATGTGATTGATTGCACTATTTGTGCAGATTATTGTGTTTAAACCATATCATTTTATGTACTTCTTAACTAAAAAATATGCTCAGTTTAAAGAAAAAAAAAATTTACTTAACGAAAAAAAACGATGCAGAAGTAAGAGAGATATTAGAATTAGGGAGAGGTCACCCAAGGGAATGCTTTAAGTATGAACAACTGAAAGGAATCATAAAAAATGCTCAAATTTTTCAAGTTCAAGAGAATTTCGACCTAGGGAGAGTTGACTGCAATGCAATTTTACAATAACTTCCGAACGAAATTCCCACGCGCGCATGATGCACAAGTCGAGACGATACTCTGGCCGGTGGACGAGAGAGAGGCGGACGAAGTCGCGGGCAACTGCTAGTGTTAAAATAAAACGTTGTGCCACATAGCCATATGTGTAAGTAGGCTTGAGACAAGAAAAAAATTGAATAGGAGAGGGGGGCCTATTCCCCCCGTTTAGCCAGGAGGGGCAGTTTTCTGAAAAATTGGCTTATTTTTTTTTAATATAAAAAATCAACGGCTTCATCTACAACAACGTGTTATACCTTTCTGCAAAGCCAAAAACTTAGGCTTTCATTTTGTATTTAAATTTAAATGTTTTAAATAACAGTTTTAGAAAAATTAATTTTCAAACTTAAAATTTTGAAAAAAAAAATTTGTCTTAAATTTCGAACTAATTTTTTCAAAATTTTATGTTGGTAAGTACTAATTTTATTTTCAACATTCAATGCTGTTTTTAATTTTTAGTCGAACACAGTAAACTGGATTGAAAAATACCTTGCCATTGTCGAGAAATAAAGAAAAAACCAAAATCACTTTTTGCTTTAAAAAAAAAACTTGTTTATTTTTACGTTACTGTTTTTTATATTCAAAATTATTAACAGTATTGAATGTTGAATGCAAAATAAGTACTTAATCACATAAAATTTTGAAAAAAAATTAACTAAAAATTTAACAAATTTTTTTTTTTTTTGCAAAATTTTGAGTTTGAAAATTATTTTTTCTAAAACTATTATTTAAAACTTAAATTTAAATACAAAATGAAAGCCTAAGTTTTTGGCTTTGCAGAAAGGTATAACACGTTGTTGTAGATGAAGCCGTTGATTTTTTATATTAAAAAAAAAATAAGCCAATTTTTCAGAAAACTGCCCCTCCTGGCTAAACGGGGGGAATAGGCCCCCCTCTCCTATTCAATTTTTTTCTTGTCTCAAGCCTACTTACACATATGGCTATGTGGCACAACGTTTTGTTTTAACATATGGGTGAAGGAGGAGTTAGTTATTGATTAAAATAAAGTTAAATTTAATATAGCCTGGCACACTTTTCGTTAGGCAAGCTATCATATTCATATATGTTTTCAAACTAAATTTCATAAAAAAAAGTTTCAGCCGGTTAACAGTTCGGTGAAGGTCGGTCTTCAGCGGCTCTCCTACTATTTTTAAAATGTGGGGAACTTTTAAATAGCAAAATTGAATAAGAGATAATTTAAGTCACAGAAAAACACATTTTATTCAAGAAACTCCACAAAACCAAATAATGCAAATTTAATAAGTGCCTTAAAATAAACTCTTTTTCTTTAAGAACGACTTTTGTTGCAATGTTTTAGATATTACCTTCAAGAGGCTTTAATTTTCTTTTTCAATATAAATTCTGACTTTGTTCACATAATTCAGTTTCTTGGGGATATAACAAATATTTTCTTAGCTGACACCAGTCATTTTCTCCTTAAAAAATAAACTTTTTCTGTCTCTTTTGATTGCATTATTATTATATATTATGTTTTGCATTGTAGTCGCAATTTGGTGGTGGGTATAACGTAAGGAAGGATGAATGAAATGAAAAAAGTACCCATGGAAATGCATTTAATTATCCGTAAACTCGTTAAAGTGTACAATGCACTTCTGTTTTTCTTTCTCTGTCGCACATATTATTTTATGCATTGAGAGATTGAGACATGGTGGGGGTGGAAAAGTTTTGTTGAAATTATCAACCAAATGTGACAATGACAGAAACGGTAAAAGAAAAGTGAATTAGCTGGAACTTAACGAATACAACAGCAAGGGGTATTAAACCTATTTTCCTGTTGTGGTTTCAACTTTTTACCTTATTAAAAATTTTTATGCTGTGAAATTCCTGACGACGTAGTTAAGAGAGGATAAACTTTAAGACTTTGAGGTGGAATTCAAAAGACCTTCATAGGCAGTGTCATATTTTCCTCCATGGGTGTGCTTTTTTTATAATAAAAATAATCAAATAGTGAAACAAAATTATTCTTTTTAAATTTTTCTTGTTACATTACTTTCACAGAACCAAGAAAAGCAACAAAAAATATAGAAAACTGAAAAATGTAAAAACAAATGCATATACGCCACAGTGAACAAAATCCATTATAACTTTCTTTCAAAAAGAAGAAACAATTTTTATCTTCTGATTTCAAAACGCTTATTTTCTACCTTAAGAAGCACTTAAATCAAAGCATTCCATTATGATAAATAAAAGCGAATTCCTGCAAAATTCCTTATTTACTTTTACTTTATCTCATTTACGCATTGCCATCTTATAAACAGGACGACGCACGTATTCTCTGAATGAATTCAAAACAAATGCCAAAAAGTCAACACACCTTAAAATGAACTCCAAGCTAAGACTTGAACAGTAAAAAGATTCCAAAACAAAAACAAATAGGAAACAAGACACTCGTCACACCACAGCTCTCATTGTAGGGTGACGTGGTCATCAATGCACCAGTGGTGCAGAATGCACCACGGCTTTACACGCCAAACCGGACGCTGGATTAGTGTATACCTCTTTCAAATGTAACCGTTACTTTCAGAAACTCCGATAGACTAAAGTTTGAAAGTGTTTCTCTTTGGTTGCTCACTTGTGCGGAGTGTTTTATAAATTTACAGTGATAAAGTGAAAAAATAAGGTTAGCTTATTTTTTTAATATCTGAGTTTAATTAAAGAGTTTCTTTATAACAAATCAATTAAACAGTTTTTTGAATATTTGCTAACATTTTAAAATAAGGTGTGAATAGTTTTGTTCCTTTTGTAATAAACTATTTCAATTTGTTTAAAAAATGTCAGGGTGGTGCATAATGCACCACATAAGCATGGTGATGAATGCACCGTGGTTCACTGTGTAAAAAGACAAAGATGAAATAAAAGAACGACTGCAGCAGCTAAAATCTATCTGATCAAGAAGATACCGCGAATTCGTCAGTTGCTTTGAATTCTAAACTTCTTGACCGTCCATTTGATGAACTTAAATCCTATAATAACTTTGCTTTAGTGGAGTTCCTCTATTTAATTTTATTTTAAAGTTCCCTTAAGTGATATGGTCTTTTGATCGATTTTTTTTTTATATTTAAGTTCTCTTATATTTTTGTTTGAACAAATAAATCTGTCTATGACGTTTAAAAATTGTTTTAATTCTTTAAATAAATTTGTGGTGCATCGTGTACATACGACTGGTGCATTTAGTACATACCATGGTGCACCATGCACCATTTGGTTTTTTGGGAAAAAGTACTTTTTACACAAAGGATTCAGATCATATCGAAAATATAAGTTCGTACGTATTTTCATAACATATCTAAGGAATGAAATACAAAAATACATAACAAAAAGAGTTTATTGGGAAAAGTTATGGTCATTTGAAAATTGGGTGGTGCATCGATGACCACGTCACCCTACATTCAAAATCCTATAAAAGGTGTAAGACAATACGGAAATAGGAAAACAAAGCAAGAACTCCCTCCGAGCAAAAGCGAAATAAAGGAAAAAAAAGGAACAACAAAAAACGATGACAACTTACTAAAAACGTATTTGAAAACGAAACATATTGAAAACTCAAAAAGATTAATGGAGGCACACACCAACATGACTCCTATAAGCACATAAAACACAGATTTAGAGTATATTTGCAAAGCAAAGCAATTAATCTCTCGCATCAAGCAGGGACACCTACAATCAAAATTCGTAATGAAAAAGAAGACGACTTCTTCGGAACGTACTCAATCTCCGTTTCTGGTTCAAAGTTGAAGCACCTGTCTTTTATACTTCATTCTGTACTTATACTTGCTTCTTCATCTTTGGAAAAAAAAGATGTAATTTTCCTTTTGAACGAAGTTAACCCCCACATCATGTGGTTTTACGTTCTTCCTTTGGCACCTTTGATATTTTTGTTTAGACTTGTTTGCTTACCGACTTTCTTAATCCAAATCTTATTCCATGAATACTTCAGTTTGGACGAAAAAGAACAAGCAAAACCCGGGTGTAGAGGAAAAAAGTGAATTTAAAGAAAACGTCTTCAAAGGTAGTTTAAAATGTTCGAAAATGTCTGGGTTGGGGATGAAGGATTAAAATGGATAAGCTCAGTGAAGAAAAAATCGTATTTGGAAGCTGTATGAATTTGTTTAGCGACAATCTTTCCCAAAACAACAGAAAATTTGAAATATAAGACAATTTTTTACGAAACCAATATTTGGCATAATTAAAAATGAACACAAGTTATTATTAAATATCTTTTTAAAATTTGTCGCGACTTAGGTATGCTTTGCAAACATAACAATTCTTGCCACAACTTTTCTGAAGCTTGAACTTGAAATTAGAAGCGAATGGAGGGTATGAAAATTTACCGTCTACTTTCCAGAGGTTATTTGAACGAATTTTATTAAGAAAACACTTTATAAAAGTGCACTTGATGTCTTTTTGTTGCGGGTAGAAAATTTGTTTCCTTTTAAAATATTGTTTGTCAGAAGAACCTCTTGTACAACTGCATCAGAAAGGTTTGAATTATTCAAAGCTTTTTGTGGCTTAGGTGGTTTTAAAATCTTAAAGTGCAAGGAATAATGATAAACGGCGTCATCGCAGAAGATGTTGAGACACAAGATATTTGTACAGAAGATGTTGGTACAAAAGATATTGGGACAAAAGATATTGACAGACAGAAGATATTTGGTCCGAACATAGTATCATACAAACCCACACTCACACAAAATGTTGCTAGCAAAAATGTTGCTCAGTATCTTTTGTCCAAATATCTTCTGTCTGTCAATGTCTTTTGTCCCAATATCTTTTGTACCAACATCTTCTGTACAAATATGATATCTTGTGTCTAAACATCTTCTATACCCGACCCATGATAAACATTTTGTCAGAGCAGACTGAAATGGATGAAGATGTATGAATAAGTGGTCTGAAATATTAAATCCTGAAGTAGCTCTTATCTAACAAAGAGACACTGAAGAATAAGCTAAAGTCTAAAGCTAAAGTTTAAAGTGATGTATTTAATAGCAGTGAAAAACGCTGCTAATCAAATATCCATGATGGCGATATCACACGCTGATATCACCTTTTTCATTGATAGCCAAGCAGCAATAAAAGCGATCTCTGCCACGCAAATCAAGTCAAAGCTTGTTTCTTGCTGTCGCGAAGAGCTAAGAGTTCTTGGTATGCAGCACAACGTAAGACTCTGCTGGGTTCCCGGTCACAGTGGTGTGCCAGGAAATGAAAAAGCGGATGAGCTTGCAAGAGAGGGCTCGGTACTTGATCCCTCTCTCATAGACCATAACATCAGAATCCCTTAATGCGAATTTAAAAGAAACATTAGTAAAACTATCATTCACAAAGCAAATGATAGATGGAACCTACTAGAAACCTGCGGTAACACCAGGAAACTCTGGTCTTATTACGAGAAGAAAAAATCCGATAGGATTCTAATTCTTAAAAAACCGTTCTCAGATCCCTCATAAGCGTGATAACGGGACATAACCTACTTGGCTACCACAAAAAGAAGATGGGGCTTAACATAGACGACATATGTAGAGGCTGCGGCAATGAAGAAGAGGATGAGAAAACGGCTCACCTGCTATGCCACTGTCCAGCACTCTACCGTACTAGATATAAATTTTTAGGCAACTATTTCTTTAATGAACTAGAAGAACTATCTGAACTCCCAGACAATCGCCTACTGAACTTTGTCAAGTCCACCAAATTGCTCGACAAACAATAGAATTCATACGTTAAATCACTTTTTCAGAAGTTGCAATACTTAAGGGTATTACAAGGGATCTACATTGATCTAAGTGTGACGGTAACAAGGCGTGTTTTTTTGGCAAAGCTATCCGTATCTGCAGTGGGAGCTTCCATGTATTACACATACAAAACACAACTGCGGATAAAACATAAACTTAAATCTGGCTGCGGATAAAAAATTGACATTTTTTCGAGTATCGATACTCGATCGGAGAAAAATTGAATTTCTTAGGTTGGTAACTCAGATAACTCAAAGAGTCTCGAAGGCTGTGTTTGCAGAGTGCAACGCACTTTAAGTGCGTTCTTTTATTTAAGTTTATTTTGAACTAAAATTGGAACGCACAAATCAAGAAACGAGTCACACATAGTTGCTCTATAGTGTTTAATATTTTTTTCTGTAATGTCGGTTTCTATTTGCGAGATTTAAGGTATAACTACAACGGCCACTTTTTGCAAAAAGTGGGAAATTTACAAAAGTAAAATTTTTGTTTCTTTGTAGCACCATTTGAATTTGGAAAAAAACTACAAAAAATTGTTTTTGACATCAAAAAACAATGTTTCTGTATAATTAAGGGGCCGACCCATAGAATCCGTAAGTCCGTTAGCGTTGACGTTTTCAACTGACAGCACAAAAGAATATACATACATGTTCTTATGGAACTCGTCCCATAAGAAACGCATGTGACGAATAGAGTTGGTTAACTGTCTACTTTTTGCGTCCATTAATCCGTTGACAAATAAATTTAACGAACTGTCAACTCAATATGTTTCCACAGCAGCAAGGAAAAGCAATGAATGACTAAAACTTTGTGCAAAAGTATCATTTTGACACAATTTTGAGGTTTTGTGAATAAGTTTTACACCAAGCAAATGAAACTGTCAAAGTATAGGTACAACGTATTCTATGGGACGGTTCTCTCCGGCAAATACGTTGGCAACAACGTATACATCGACGCTGCGGGATTGACGGATTCTATGGGTCGCCCCTTTACTTTTAATTTTGTAAAACTGTCAAAAAATGAGTTTGAAAATTTTCAATTTTTGTCTTTTTACAAGAAGTGCTCGTTGTAGTCATATCTTTAGAGTCGAGTAAAATTTGTGAATCTGGCAGCTAAACGAGTTGGTGAAGTGAGGAAAAAGTAGAAAAATCACAGATTTCATGATCTATTTGAGACTTGAGATTCAAAAAAATGGATTCGAGATTAAAAAATCTGAATCTCAATTTTTATCAAAATTCACACATATATGTAGGTACAAGCACACGCACGTTCAAACACACTTCTCTGTTTGACATTTGTCTGAAAATTTATTATTGTTTTATTTATTTGTTTATTGAATGACGACGGAGCCAATCTACGAACATACCCCCAAAATGTCAAAAACTTATCCGAAAGCAAAGCCAAATACCAACTTAAAAATAAAATAAAACAGCTGCGGATGGGCAACTGCGGATACGTTTTTTTGGGAAACCGAATTTGGCTGCAGATAGCGATGCCAAAAAAATAGCCTAATATCAACTGTCAGCCGATATAACCTTACCTAACCTAACCTATAGCATAGGTCAAGGCAAGAAGATCTAAAAAAGTTCAAAAAAGAATTTAGCGCAGGTTCAGAAATGTTTGATTGAATTCATTGCCAAATTAAAAACCGTGCCGATTAACATCGACATTTAAATTTTCAATTCAGCAGGTGGCCATGGTTCAGAGGATAGAGTAGTGTATAAGGTGAATGCTTGCACTCGCCCGAACCACGACCTGGAGAACAGAGCCTTACTTCATCACTTCTACCTGAGGAATGATATTTCGCAGTGGCGATCCGAGAACCGTGGTTTTACCCGGTTTGATGACGACTTCTTAGCAAACGCTATAATCGCCGAGCGAACGGGCCCATGTCCCTTGCTCATCACGAAGGTAGAACTCCAGCTCATCTTCGATTCAATAAAGAATAAGAAGTCAGCAGGTGTCGACGGTATATCCAACATTGTACTAAGACACTTACCGATTGAAGCCATCGACATTTATACCACACTGTTCAACAACGCGCTGAATAATGCATATTATCCAGAGCGTTGGAAGACAGCTGTGGTTCATCCTCTCCCGAAAAAGGGAAAGGACAACTCCAATCCTTCAAATCTCCGGTCAATAAGTCTCCTTCCAAGCATCAGCAAGGTATTCGAAAAGATAATCAATAGGGCTCTGGCTGAGTGGGCTGCGGACAACAAAATAATTCCGGATAACCAGTTCGGGTTCAAGGCGGGACATGACACCATTCATGCCGCGTCTAAGCTCGTTTCTGATATCCAATGGAATAAGTCCAAGAAACAATGCACGGGTGCTGTTCTGGTTGATTTAGAGAAGGCCTTCGACACCGTATGGTTAGAAGGTTTGTACCTAAAGCTCACCAGACTAGGCATCAGTAAACCATTGTTGTATATGCTTCATGATATGCTCAACGGTAGAAAGTTTGTTGTCAAAAGTGGCAATGTAACTTCTACCACCACCTTTGAAATTAAAAACGGTCTTCAACAGGGAGCGGTGAACTCGCCGATCCTCTTCAGCATTTACACCAGCGATCTGATAGGTAGCCTTTCCCAGGCAATTGCGTATGCCGACGACCTGATTGCGTACAGAACTGCCCCAAAGGTCGAAGTCATTAGAATTCTCTTGCAACGTGACTTCGAGAAGATTCAGTGATATTGCGATGACTGGAAACTGAAAATAAATGTCCAGAAATGCGAAACAATTCTGTTCCGGACCTCGTTGGCTGGGGCCACGAGGGATACGCGCAAGAATTGGTGCAAGATGGTCATCGTTGGGCCTCACGGACAGCGATTAACGAGCAAAAGTGAAGTGAAGTACCTCGGTATCTGGTTGGACCAGTATCTGTATTTCGACAGACATATAGATGCTGCTCTGACTAAGGCCAGAGGAGCCTTCGCTCTGACGAAACGGCTGTTTTACAGCAGTCGGCTTGACCCCAGAGTGAAGGTAATTTGCTACATGGCCCTCATACGGCCGATGATCGTTTATGGTTGTCCAGTGTGGTTCAACGTTGCACCATCTCAAATGGAGAAGTTTCGGGTGTTCGAGAGGCAGTGTCTTCGGCGCTGTCTCGGTTTGCATCGGACACCGGAATCTTCTTATGTACATTACTATTCTAACTAGGTTCTGTGCAACGAGGCTCGGATTAACAGAATTGACAATTTCGTGATAAAACTTATTCGGGGTCACATTGCGAGAGCTATGACTTCGACGAATAATTTGATCTTTGGGGCATTCTATCCGAACGACGAATATTTTGATAGTGCACGCTCGAGCGGCTTCATTCCACCAGAGGCATTCCTCCATTTAGATAAATGCGGTCTGATACAGGACAGATTGGCGATCCCGCTAATCTACCACGTCAGGCGGAGAACCGTCGATCGGCGGCTCCTTTACCATCGAGACGTCCTCGCACAGGACGGAGCAGAGCTCCTCCGGTTCAGTAGGGCTGTGTCCGAACGGGACCGAATTGATAGGGTGAAGCAGGAGCACCAGTTCTGGTGGCTTCAGTCAGCACTTGATAATGGGTGGTCGGGGTGGGGTTTTAAGCCTTAGCCGGCTTGTATACTTGTTTTAGTCTAAGGGTTTTGGGTTTAGGTTTAAGTAGAGTAGGCATTGTGGCACACATTGAAAAGGACAACAAATAAAAAATACAGAAAAATAAAGAAAAAAAAGAAATAAAAAGTTAAAAAAAAGAAAATAAATACAAAAAAAAACAAAAAAAAAAAAAGTGAAATGAAAAAAAAAGTTAGATTTGCTGCTGTGGTTGCTCTAGTTTGTAAGTAGTTGTTAGGTAGAATAGGTAGTTTTAGTTAATTTTAAGTTTTATTTTTAAGGACCTAATTTTAAGTAGCTTGTAAGAAAACATGAAAAGGATAATGAGTTAGTTTTTGCAATTTTCTAACAAGAAACAAAAAATAAAGTAAATAAAAAACATAGTTCATAGGCCGAAAGGCTTTAATTTTAAGAAATCATGATTTCCTTAGAGCGCCCGGTTGGGGCCAGTAAGTTTAATATAAGATTTTAGATAATAAGCTAGTTTGAATTCATTGTCTAGTATTAAATAGTCATAAGTGAATTGAATAAAATGAATTTTGAAAAAAAAGAGTAGTGGATTGCTAAGCCGAACGCTACGGGTTCAAACCCCAGCTTCAGCAGCATTCTTTTTCTACAAAAATCGCCAGCTTATCTGATGCCACCTGTGCGATAACATGAGACAATACAAATCTAAGTCTCCTCCCTCCTCTGAGCCACGTAGGTTTCTGTTATGTGTGCTTTCTTTCTATGTGTCTATCTGTCTCTCTCTGATGTATTAATGTATTGTTCTATCCCAGCCGATGGTCTCAGTCAGCAGTGCTGCTATGTGTCTGTAGTTCGTTACATTTATGTGCGAAGTACTGTGGAATGTAATGTAATGTAAATTTTTAATTCAACATCAATAAAAACGCTCCTTTGAAGCAACAAATTGAAGAGTTAGCAATTAAGCAATTGACAAGATAATGGTCATGGTGATTCCATTAATGCGCACAAATAAATTTTAATGCATCATCAGCAAAAAAAAAAACAATCTTGGATCTACAAAACTCGTTCATTTAACCCTCACAAAATTACATTGCAACAGTTTATTGCATTCCAAAAATCGTTCTTAATGTATCCTCCATTCAAAATACATATTCGAATAAAATTCACACAAATTGAACCATGGACTGGAACCATATACTCCAGCCCATCTATCGCCTACTGGTTCCCAATGTGTTCTCTCTTAGCAAATGCAAATTTGTAAATTCCTGCCTATACTAAACCCAAAATTTCCTACTCCCATTAGCAACCAAGAAAACACTATTCAGGCAAAACTTTTCGGTATAGTGAACAAAACAAATCGAAAAAAAACTGCCAACAATTTCAAATCTTTGGGAAACTCGCAGTAGGTATAGTGTTTTATTTGTCGAATACCATGACGGGCATGGGGTGTTGATTTCCCGAAAATAAGAGTGCAATTTGCATCCGCCCTGGCTGAGATAATTGGACACTGCCACAGGGCGTCAGAAGGTCCACTTTTTCTCTGTTGGACCATATACTCACATGGCTATCCATCATCGCAGAGAGCATAAAATGCAACTGTTTCATCTCCGTCCACCATATCCGCCCAACAAAGCGCATTTGTAAATAAAGTTTATTAGCCAAGGGGTGTAATTGTTTTAGTATTTATAGAACGAGATTTGAATGTAATAAATAAGGATTTGCTTCCTGTTTGACGCCACCATCGACCTACTCACGACGTGATGATTACGGGGCAAGAACGTGGAAGAAGTCCAGCTGTTGTTGGCCTTTGAGCGAAATTCTGTCTAGCCCATCGGCCATACTTATATGAATGGTTCCACTGTGTGTTTATAGATTATTTTTTTTTCTATTTTGATTACTATGCAATTTTGATTTGTTGACCCTCTCGTTTTATAGTATGGATGTCGCCTTAATCACTCTAACAGCTGGATATTCTAAATAAATTAACAGTGCTTGATAGTAGGGTAGGTTTTCATTACGAGGTGTAAATTTAAGTGAGAATATTGTGAAATTCAAATTATATGCAAATAATATGTTGTTTTGTTTATTGGTGTGTCGATTTGATTAGGTGTAGATTTCTATTTGGATTTGCATATGAGTCGTTTTAATAATAGGATTTGCATATATTTGGTCATTGTCATATTTTATGTTTTTTGATACAATACCTATACAAACAGAAATTTTCGGAAATTCGATTGGAAAATTAAAATTTGCAAATAAATTTGGAATTCATTATTTTATGTGTTTGTTGAATCATAAGCTGAGTGCTCATTATTATTAAATTTTAATTCGTAAAAAAGTCAAGCTGCTAAAAATATTATCTCTACTTGTGTTAAAATATAAAACAATCAACATTATCATCATAATAAATAATTACTTATTTTTAATTTTAACCTTCTATTAGGTTTGAAATCATGTCATCGGAAAAATTTTAACTCAGTATTCATAAATAGGCTTCAGGGAAAATTTGACTAAATAGGTATCTCTATATCTACTTACTTACTTACTTACTTACTTACTTACTTAAGGTGGCGCTACAGTCCGGGGTGGACTTGGGCCTCAACCAACAAACCTCTCCAGCCAGCTCGGTCCCTAGCTCGCTGTCTCCAGTTTCGCACGCCGAGTTGGTTGAGGTCGTGTTCAACTTGCGCGCGCCACCTGAGCCTTGGTCTTCCTCTACTGCGTCTTCCCTCTGGGGTGGATTCGAAGACTTTACGGGCCGGAGTATTGGTGTCCATCCACTCCACGTGACCGAGCCATCTGAGTCTTTGGACCTTCACTCTTTTAGCTAAGTCAGTGTCGCTGTACAGCCCGTACAGTTCGTCGTTAAATCTTCTCCTCCATTCACCGTTTATGCAGACAGGACCATAGATCTTACGTAGAATCTTTCTCTCGAAACGGCCAAGTGCGCTCTCATCCGTTTTTGACAAGGTCCATGCTTCTGCACCATATAGCAGGACGGGGATGATGAGGGTCTTATAGAGCGTCACCTTAGTTTTTCGGGAGAGGGCTTTACTACTCAATTGCTTTCTTAGCCCGAAGAAACAGCGATTAGCAAGAGTTATTCTTCGTCTGATCTCGGCGCTGATGTCGTTGTCCGTGTTGATAGCGGAGCCAAGGTATACAAAGTCCCTAACTACCTCGAAATTATATGCGTCTATCGTGACGTTTTGTCCAAGACGTCGGTGTTGGGTGTCCTTTCTAGATGACAGCATATACTTTGTTTTGCCCTCATTGACCGCTAAACCCATTTTTTCAGCCTCTGTCTGTATACTCGCAAAAGCACTGTTGACATCACGCTGTGTTCTCCCAATGATATCAATGTCATCAGCGTACGCGAGTAGTTGCACAGACTTCTGGAAGATAGTGCCTCTAGTGTTGACGTGGGAGTTCTGCACTATTCGTTCCAATATGATGTTGAAGAAATCGCATGACAGTGCATCACCTTGTCTAAAGCCTTTTTTGACATCGAAGGCGTCGGTGAGGTCGTTACCGACTTTGATGGAGCAGCGCGAGTTCTCCATTGTCATCCTGCTCAGGCGAATGAATTTTGTAGGGATGCCAAAACTGGACATGGCTTTATACAGTTCTTCTCTATAGATGCTGTCATACGCGGCCTTGAAATCGATAAACAGATGGTAGGTGTCGATTTGGAGTTCTTGAGTTTTTTCCAGGATCTGTCGTAATGTGAAAATTTGATCGATGATGGACTTTCCTGGTCTAAAGCCACACTGATATGGACCTATCAGATTGTTGACAAACGGCTTCAGACGTTCACATAGTACTGCAGAAAAGATCTTATAGGCGATGTTTAGGAGGCTGATGCCTCTGTAGTTGGTGCAGTTTAGAGGGTCTCCTTTCTTCAGGATCGGGCAAACAATACTGAGGTTCCATTCATCGGGCATGCTTTCTTCCGACCATATTCTGCAGATGAGTTGGTGCATGCTCCTAACCAAGTCATCGCCGGCTGCTTTAAAGAGTTCGGCAGTGATGCCGTCAGCTCCCGCGGCTTTGTTGTTCTTAAGCTTAGATATTGCTATCTTCACTTCTTCAAGGTCGGGTAGACGGAAATCTTGGCTTGCGTCGTCTTCATTGAATGGTTCATTCTGCCTGACAGCGGAATTTGATTCGTCATCGCCATTGTACAGTCTGCAGAAGTGGTCCTTCCATATCCTCAGCATTGACTGTGACTCTACTACGATATTACCCTGTTGGTCTTTACAGGCCTCAGTTCGTGCTCGGTAACCTTGAGTCTTTCGTTTTACCTCTTGGTAAAACTTCCGAACCTCATTCCTGTTTTTTAGTCTCTCAATATCCTCGAAAGATCGCTTTTCATGCTCTCTCTTTTTCTTTCTGAAAAGCTTGTGTTCTTCTCTCCTCTTCTGCTCGTAGAGCTACCGAGCTGATCTCGTCCTCCTGTGCAGCGCTGCTTTGTATGCTTCTTGCTTGGCTGCATGCACCTGCCTGCATTCTTCATCAAACCAGGGGTTTCGTTTTGGTGGCCGTGTGAAACCCAGCACATCAGAGGCAGCATCCCTAATGGCTTTGTGGCAATTCTGCCACTGGTTCTCAATACTCGATGCTGGCTGTAGCGGACTTCTCCTGAGGTTACTTGACACTCGGTCGGAAAAGGATCTGGCGATCTCTTGCGATAGTAGCTGTCCGACGTTATTCTTTCTTTTAACACTTCCTGTTTTTGGCTTTGGTTGAGATATCCGCTGCACTACCTTGGCTACAACGAGGTAGTGGTCCGAGTCGATGTTGGCCCCTCGGAAGGTTCGGACATCAATAATGTTTGAAGAGTGTCTTGCGTCGATCGCAATATGATCAATCTGGTTGACAGTTGATTGGTCTGGAGACCTCCAGGTTCCTTTGTGGATGTTGAGATGTGGGAATCGTGTGCTTGCTACTACTATATTTCGTCCCGCTGCAAAATCGATAAGCCTGAATCCGTTATCGGAAGTTTTTTCGTGCAGGCTGTGTTTTCCGACTGTTCCACCAAAGATGTCCTCTCTTCCTAGTTTGGCGTTAAAATCTCCTAAGACTATTTTTACGTCGAAGCTAGGGCATTGCTCGTATGTCTTGTCAAGGAGCTCGTAGAACTTGTCTTTGGTGTCGTCATCTTTCTCTTCTGTGGGGGCGTGAGCGCATATTAGGCTTATGTTGCCGAATTTAGCCTTTATGCGGATTGTCGTGAGGCGCTCGTTGACAACTCTGAAGCTTAGGACATACGGCCTAAGCCTGCCTCCAACGACAAAGCCACATCCAAACAGACGCTGTTGTTGTTCTTTGTAGCAGTTGCCATAGTAGATATCACAGTTTTTCATCTTCCTTTTGCCCGGCCCATCCCATCGCATTTCCTGGATGGCGGTTATATCCGCTTTATAACGGTCTAGGGCCTCCGCTAGTTGCTCGGCTGCGCGTGGTCTGTTAAGGGACCTAACATTCCACGTGCAGATCCGAATCTCGTTGTCCTTATTTCGTTTGCATGGTTCGTCATCAGTAAATCCGTCCGTATCCGAGGCTTGTTGATGCTTCGCAACTAGCTTTTCTTTATGTGATTGGGAAGTCACCCCAAAGCACGACCCCCAACCTGGAGGGCCAGGTCCTTGTTTAAACTCCAAGGGCGAAGAGCCGGATAACCGCTCCTTATCGGCCTGAGCTCCAAATATGTCGAAGTAGCCCGTATAAGGTGTTCACTGAGTAGTTCAACCTAACTGGAACTGTAGACGCCACCGTTGACTCCATCCTGGGAATTCTTCCGCTGCCGCCTGGAAAAAGGAGTAGTGCCTCAGTGGAAAACACTCTCCCCGCCCTCTCTCGTTAGCTGTCGCCAAAGCCTTCCATAGGGGTTTTCACCCTATCTCCAGCAGAGGTACTAGACACCCGGTGGTCACCACGTGGAGGTGAGAGTAGGACTTGGTAGACAGAGGTTGTTGAGAACCCTTGGGTCCTCATGAGTGCACTGTTATCTACCATTTGACGCACCCTATATCAACTCATCCACAAATTTTTACTGACACTCAAATTTGGCAATAGTGGTTTTTTCTCATGTGTTATTTGTTATAGTTTCGTTATTTGCCTACTAACAACTAACACCACACTAAGTGATGAGCCGGTGGTATAACACAGTTCCTGTGTTGGCAAACCATTGGTCGTAAAATGTGCTTGCTATAAGCCCATACGACCAATTCTGATAGTGTGTAAAAAAAAAAAAGAACGCTGATTTTTGTAGCTGAACAATTCAAAGATACTCCTGTCTTTTCACGATGACTTGCCAAACAATACTTGAACAAAATTACAAATCAGTTTTTTTTTGTCACAAAAAAGGATTTAATGAAAATCAAACCTCACGATTTCGACTTCGACACCAACCTAAAGCTTACATAGCAGAGAAATTCTTTATGGTTTGTGTCGGAATGTCAAACAAAAATAAATGTGATTGCTTCCAAATAAAACACCAGTATAACAAAAATAGGTAGGTACATTGTTAAAAAATCAAGTCATTTGCGGTCCAGAAATAGCAATTTAAGTTTACCACCTTTTATTTGTAAACTCACTATGAAATCTGCAAGTCATCTGAAGCGGAAATAGAACATGTATATTGTATATATGCGATTCCAGATATGGACGAAAACGTACGTTTGTGTCGCATTTCAATCAGTTTTTATTCGATTTTAATATTTTTTATTCTTTCGTTATTTTTATTTTTTTATTCTTTGCCATCTTTTCAAGTTTTCAATTATCACACTTCGTTTACTTTTGGAAACGTGTTGCCTTGTCCAAACGGAGACTACCCCGAAGGCTGTGTTCACATCAGAGTTCGATAGTAGTTTTGTATTGCATAGAATAAGAAAGTTCAATGTTGGGAAAGTGATCTCAAAAATCATTGTTCGTAGAAGGGCCGGAGGCAGTGACGATCGTAAGCTGTGGAGGCAGTTAGTATTTTAGGATTTACAATTCCTACAAGAAACCACAACATGTCCAGGCGTGGATTGATTTTTCATCAATATATCGCCATGAACTTAACTACCAAAAACAAATTCCATTACAAAATTTCCGTGACAACATTTTGAACCCATAATTTAAGATGTCGTCCAACTCAAGCTGATTAGTTTTCTTTTCATTAAATTTTATTCCCCATAGCAACTCGTTATCTTCATTTCCTCCATAGCATTCTTCCCACTAGTTTCATCAAAAATAAATTGATTGCCACTCCTTTGAACTCAAATTCACATAGCTGTCATCCCACTTCTGATATATTTAGACACTTAATCAAAATTAAAGAGAGAGTAGGAAAAACCTTACTCCCTCTTAGTTTCAGCTTAAAAATTAAAAATTGTTGTGGTTATGAAAGCTTCAAATCAAACTAACATGTTTGGATCTCACGTAATCTACCAACAGCAAAATTTATTTTATGAAACATCAAAAGAACTACGCGAGAACGACTTTCATCAAGGATACGAAAAAGTTACTCTTGCTTCTGAGAAAAAACACCACGAGAAGTTTTCACTGTTAAATGTGTTCGAGGAGTATGTGGTTGTGGGCAGCATTATTTTGATGGAACTTAACCTTTTAGAAAATTCATCATTGTTTTGCTTCACCTTTCTTAATGCGGTGATTATGAGAGAATGAATGAATCTTGGTTAAAAACTTCTTGGAAAGTAGTTTTATAAACTTTGTTTCATTGTTTCATCATTTTCTCGTGATTGTAAAATTCTTTCGTGAGACTCGTAAAAAATTACCATTCACCAAAATATGAATGTTCTATTCCGTTGTACCACGAAAGTATTTAATGTATTCAACCATGTTTAACTACGAAATTGATTTTCTCCATTATCATGACTTCCTTGTAAATTTATGTAATGCAAGTTATTAATGCGATTATCGTTAGGTTAACGGGCTTTCCCCCTTCCTTGTTATAATAATTTTACTTTAAAACATGCTATAGGAATTTTATGGTGGTTCCCCATTAAAATATTCGATGGCAGTTCTATCTTTATTGGGACCTTAACATTTATCCTTTTCACATAATAGCCCAGACCTCAAAAAGGTTTCGAAGGTATTACACGAATTTATCTTCTTTCTGTTGCATAACGATATGTGTACTGATTCCTGGTATATTTTTAATGATTATATCCAACGGGGAAAAAAGTAAAGACATTCATAAAACAGAAAGAAAATGTCCTTATCGTAGGTAGACCTTTACCATTGTTGACTTAATTGTCGCTTGAGTAAAATCGAGCACACATTCAAAAAGTACATAATAGACTTGAACTCATAAGCTACATTGTAATTTAAGATAATGAAAAAACTTTCGAAGGGTCTTTTGTGTCAAGAGTTGAAATTGATTCCTGCTTAAGTTGAAAATACCCATTTAACATTTTCTGTTTGTTTGTTTTGATGTCTTAGGTCAGATATGAGGACATGTAGACGAGCTTTTCACTCAAAAGAGGATCCAATTAGGAACCTTCATATTCAAGTTAAATTTTCTTTGTTGTTCATTAAAATTTGACCAAAATTTCCACAGGATTACTATTTAAAATCCCACTACAATACACCAACCAACACAATAACGACAAACTTCTGTTCCTCATCCTATACAAATAGTTGACCAATACCAACCGACCAGCCAGAGTTTAATAACAATGAACAACAAGTGCAAATAGACTGCATCCTCAGGCTATCTATCTCATTCGTTTTCTTGGATGCTGTTACTGTTCACAATCATCTCAATACCTCCCTTCCTCCACCGAAGGTAATTGCTACTATACACTGCACAGCACAACAATGCTAAGAGATAAACTTTTAATTCCACAATTTCTGTGGAGTTTGTTTTTATTCATTTCTCCATCTGATGCCGAAAGGACATTCGTAAAGTTTTCTTTAAGAAAAAAAGCTGGATGTCTTCTTTTCACAAACTTGGTTCGCTTTTGTGTTTTTGAAATTCGATGTCTCTAAAAGTAAAAAAATAAAAATAAAAATATTGAATTAACGCAAAGGATATCAGAAAGAAAAGGGAAATGTTTATAACTCAGGACGTTGAGGAAACTGACCTGATTCCCGATATCATTTATTTTAATATCCGTTAAGGGAATTCGTCCAACACCATGAACATGAGAAGGAATTCAATAAACTTGAGGATTAAATACTAAGGTTAGTCGAAGAGAATACGGAAATTCGATTAAAACGTTAATTTCTTCATTGAGTTCTTGTGCTCACTTAACTGCATATGCTTAGGTTCTTGCAAAATGCAATTAAGGTGAAGTCTCTGTCTCCTTCCATATTACCAAATAACCATCTTGAGTCAAGTAAGATGTCAAGGTGGAGCTGAATCAATTTCAATTTCAAACATAAACAAAAATTCTAAACACAAGCAAATTGCGGTTCTAGTTTCTGTTGATAAATTGTTTGTACACTTTTAAATCCTTATTTAAGAAAAAATCAAAACCACCAGCATCACCTTCACGTATTATTACCACTAAAATCACTTCCCCCAAAATTTAATTGATGCCTAAACTGTCACCGCAAATTATTTGCGTTTCGGCGTTACACTTCCATATCATTCGTCAGTTGTTGTCTAAGAAATCAGAAATTGACTTAATTAGTTCTACCACATAAACCGCAATGCCATTAAAGTCTCTTTTTCTTTTTTCCACATATACATTTATCTACATAGACAAACATTAATACTTGTATGGTTAAATTGAGGTGAACTAAAAAAATTGCTTCAAAGTACTTGCTTGAATTTCGGGCACTCAATATGTCTTTGAATATTTCAAAATTTCCTTCGAAATCACACTGAATCATAATAAAACACTCGTATTACACGTATTACGGCGGATGAAAAGGAAGCTTGAGGAACCTCGTTAAACTTAAAGACGTTATATTCTCCGAAGCTGCTGTTATTTCAATTGACTTGGGTTTCTGGAGGCTATGTATAAATGTAATTCCTCTAAAGAGCACGTGCCGCACATGTCACCAACTCTTCTTCCTTGCCATTACTACGGCACTTTAATTTGATAATCCTTTGTCGAAGACTTGAGTTGATATAGTTATCAAGTGAATTCCGGACTGTCCTTGTTTTCGGGGAATTCGCTCAAAC
Organism: Sphaerophoria taeniata; assembly: GCA_943590905.1. NCBI lineage: Eukaryota > Metazoa > Arthropoda > Insecta > Diptera > Syrphidae > Sphaerophoria > Sphaerophoria taeniata. Next base: position 35,770,894 of record OX016540.1, on the reverse strand, counting down.
CTCGAAGACGAAATGGAAGATGAAGGGCTAAACCAAAAATCACAAAAAGGGGACAATGCTGCTTGGATTGTTTTTGTTTGGTTGAAGCCATCTTTGCACGTTGCGTTGTTCAGTATTCTTCAGTATATTTTTTATACCAGACCAAGCCTTGAAATTGAGACAGAGAAAAGCGCCAAACGGCAAAAGGGTGGGAGGAAGGAGAATGTTATTGTTGAGATATCGAAGTTAATTGCTTTAAAAAGCTTTGAATCCTTTCAGCTGGATTGTTGTTGTTATTTCAATCGAAAGAGCAAAAGATATTCCGCTCAAGTGAATTGAAATACTTGGAGTTGTTTTGTGTTTGTTTCGAGTGTTTGTATTCTGCAGATTGATGGAGATAAAAATGGCTTAAGTTATAAGCACTTTAGTGTGTAGTGTTAAGATGAGAGTTCAGTTGTGCAACTTCCTTGTTTTTTTTTTTTTTTTGGTTTTCAAGTTGATGGGGAAAGAGTAGGTAGGTACAGAAATTATGATATTTCTTCGTGTCGTGAATAATGGTCATTGCCGTTATGACTTGTTTGAACAAATTATGGGGATTGTTATTTCTTAGTTTCTTTTTACCGAGAAGAGTATTGTGGTTGTCGAAGGGAGAAGATAAGTGGTCTTGTATTAGACCAAGAAGGCATACATCACGTTATAAATTAAATAATTATAAACAGCACGTATACGCCGCAGTGTACCGTTCATTAATGTTTCCCATTTTATATTTTGTAATGCAATCAGTTCAATTTAGTAGTTTCCAGGTACAAATTAAAGTTCATTGTTGACACTTTACGTTAAGTAACTCAACAATTCCCATAAATTTCAACATTCATTCTTTTCCAACTGTCCACTTTGCAATGACATTCTTACTTGGCCATAAATCTATCATAAACAGCCTTTTTTGTCCTTTCGAATCACCAAAAAATGTCATAAGAAGCAACTAAACTCTACGACCAGAAAAGAAATAAATTCACATATAAATCAACCGCGAAATGACTGTGAAATATCCTCCGGTTCCAACATTAATATTAACGAGTCTTGAGTGCAAGGAACAAAGTTCCTCATTTGACATTTTATAAAAAAAAAAAAATGGAAAATCTACGACTAAGTAGGTTAGAGTTTTTTTTTGTGTACGTGTATGTCTGCTTTTGGCAAGTGAAATTGTGATTACGAACAGGAAGAAGTAGAAACATGAGTGGAAAATCCGTTTGATATGACCTTTATAGATTTCATTTTTGCAGTGAGTGTCATGTCGTGTCATTTTATTTCCGTTTTTGTGGTCTAATGCGGTTGCCATTTTTCCGGTTTAGGTTGTGTTGTGGTTGACACAGTTTTGGTCGATGAGTGGTTTTCGTTGAGAGTTCAATCGGTCGTGGTTAATTGTTTCTTTTTTCCAGATATTATTCAATTATTCTGATAGGTTTAATAGTAGCCGCGTTTTATTATCCTCACTAACCCATATGGGTTTATTTTTTGTACACAAACCAACAACAACCTGGGACCCCGATAGCTATCGGGGTTTATTTTGTAACTCAAAAACTATGTTCTATATATGGCGGATAGATGGCGAGTGTGAGACAAAAAAGAAGTTATTGTAGAAAGATTTAGTTATATCAGCCGTATTAATAAAAAATAACGCGTATTCCACTCTTAGCCACAGTTTTATAAAGCCATAGGATAAGAGTCAATCCAATTAATTAATAAAAACAAGTTTTTTGCGGAAAAGCAAAATAAAATTAAGCTGAGGGTTGCGTCTCGGATAAAAACATAGCTTAAACTTCTACCTTTTTAACCCAGATCGTTTTATTATCACGGGGTAACCCATATGGGTTAGTGAGGATAATAAAACTCGGCTAGTGTTAAAGAGTGAGAACTGATTTATAAGTGGAATGAAATATATTTATTAAAGCTAAGCTAGAAATTGTTAAAATTTGAGTTTATGCAATTCAGTCTTTGAAACAATTATCGATATCAACAAAACAACCTATCGATTATTTATACCAATCAACTCATAACGAATGGGATGGGAAGTTTCTCAATTCGAATTCAAAAACACAGTTCTTTTCCCATTAAAAGCATGTTTTTTTTTAACCGCTTCACATACTAGGAATTCAGCAGAAAAACTCTCAGAAATGTCTGCGAGATAACCATTGTTTAAATCTCTCTATAAAATCATTTCATTTATTCTTTCCTGCAGCAATTTCAACAACATCAACTCTGGCATGCTGCATTGTAATCTCATTGTTCAGTGTGAACTTTGAAGAAGATCGTGAAGCCACAACGGAACAAAGCACCTACAAACGGTCAAAACTATGCCAAGCCAGAATATTCAGGAAATTTGCTAAAACAGCAAGAACAATTTCCTTTTTCAATGTTCACTTCGTTTTGTGTTTTTGGCTTATCCTTTTTTTTTCTTCTTAGAATTTTGGAGCAGTGAATAAATTTTGCAGAAAAAATATTTCTAATTAAAAAGGAAATTCCTTTTTTCTATTTTTAATTTCAACTACACTTCAGAGGACATCTAAGGATGATAACTGAAGTATGCAAGACTAAACAGTGCACATTTGTGGTATTCACCAACAAATTTTAATCTTGCACAGGCAAAAAAAAAAGGAAGCGAAATGCATGGGTAAGTTAGCAAAAAATATTTCAACTTAAATGCACAATTATGTCCTCAAGTGTAAAGTGAACTTTCCTGGTTTGGAGGCCTTATACTTTGTATTTTTTTTTTGTTTTAACATATTTTAATGCTTAAGCTATTCACTAAGCCCTCTCGAATCAAAAAGCAAGAAAGCTGATTTCTAAAATTGTGAGCTAACCTTCAAGTTCGCATTAATTTTAGTTCAAGCGATTTCTCTTTCATTTCTGTCGGAAATTGGATCCTATTTCGGTCAAACATGACATTTCTGTCTATCGTCGATTAAGGATGCACAATTTTAAGAACGCTTTTACTAGATATATCAGTCTTTAAAAATGGGGATAAGGCCAATATTTTAATTAATATATAATATAATATATAATTTTAATTAATTTTTTAATTAATGTGTGAATATTTCGGAACTTGGTCAGAAAATTGATTGGGCTTGAATGATGAGAGCTTTCCATACTATCCTTTTTACTTTTTCATCACGTAGATATATGCTCTTATCTCGACGATGGATCTTAGCAAGTAAATTTCAGTCATTTTGTCTTTAAGGCATTTTGTGCAAATTCAGGAGTACGTACCTCAGGAAGGCCCTCTAGAGCCTCTTCCTTCAGTTCTTATTTGTAAAATCTAGTTGCAATAAGCTCAAAATAGAAACCTAAAAATGATTCAATAAAACAATGTTTTGAATCATTAACTTTGCTCGCAAAGCCTTTAAGAAAAATTGAATTTCTTAACTTTCTTAATTCCTGATCCCATTCTTGGTATAATTTATTTATGCATTCATAAAAAAGAAGCCTGAATTCCTTATTTCCCTCATATTGAAAGGAAATTTGCGTTCATTTGAATTTTGATGGAATTTTGAAGGAGAACAACCACACACTCTAACACAAATGTTAAAACAAATGTTCCAAATTTTTCATCATTTTTATCAAATCAAGAATACCCCTTCAAGACAACACACAGAAAATATCCTTTTAATAAATCTTATCGTGTCGGCTCTTAGACATAACAAAATTGACTAAAAATGAAGACCAGCAAAAAATAAATTATCTTGACTTGATGTGCTCATTAGTTATTGTTTTTTTTTATGTTATCCCCATTTCTGCGGATGACTACGCCGATTAGTTTAAAGTTTAGCCATAAATAAAATCATGAACTCTAAATTATTGTGCATCACTAATTCTTATTCTCGATATAGCATTTGATTTTTGTTATCCTACCAAAAAATCTGGGATCAGGCATGTCCAATTTTTCTGAGAAAATGATGTCAAGAATTCGATATTTTGTTCTAGATCCGTTCTTCTTTTTTTTCCAAGTCATTCAATCATCAATGAAAAGTCCTGATCCACACAAATTTGTTTTTAGAACTCAATAGAAACATTCTTTTGATTCTGTTTTGTGCCGTTTGCAGAGTGCATACTCTGTGTTCTGATATATTCAAATGTTTTTGTTTGGCACAGGAAGGATTTAATTAACGTTTTCTAAATCATTGTTGTCCTCACATTCAGAAGTACCAATGCCTTCTATTGACTTGAAAATTGAAAAGACAGAAGAGAAAAAAAAAACAAAACAAATCAAATAGACCCACAAAAGTTTGTAGGTACCTTTTAAATAATAATTTGTTAGTTCGTTTTTCTCAGCCCCTTAAACCATTGACAAGCCTTAAGAGTTCTGAATGAAAAGGACATCTTTGAGCGTATTCCATTGAATATTTCATAATAAATCTACTGAGCAACGTCGTCGACGGTAAAACGACGATTGACGATGAAAAGGAGGACGTAGATGAATTCAAACTGTTATGTTAGTATGGATGAATAGAATTTCCTTAAGGCTCTATCGGATCTCGATGTCTTCTTGGAAAATGGTACAATTTGAGTCTGTATTTGTTGTGTATTGAAAACAGTTTTTAAAGCATTTAAAGGGCTTTGTAATGCTATTCTACTTTTGAAAAGTCGATTTAAGTTGCTTTTTGTTTTTGTCTGATTGAGGAATGATTAGAGTAAGTTATTTGTAATTTTCAGTCCTTTTGCACCTTACTAAGGCAAAAACCAGGTTACACTTCCCCTAGACAGTTCCCACTCGTCTGCTGTATAAAGCCGGAGTAGGGGCTTATTCTGTTTTCCAAACCTAATTGCCAACGTTTTATTTCGAGTACAATATACAATCGGCATTTCACAGAAAAACACCAGCACCAACCAAGACTCAAGCACACAAAACATAACAAGCTCATAGATCACATCTTTTCGCTTCACAGTATTTTTTTCTGTCCTGCAGTCTAAATATTGTTCTACTAGTTCAAGAAGGGCTTTAAGGCATGTCTATGTTCATACATACTCGTAACTACCGGATCACGAGAAGGTTTCCGTTACCGTTATTGTTTTGTCGCATTTTAGGCAACACATTCCTCTTTCTCTATCTGTTTTGAAATTTCTCATAATTTGTCATCTTCTTGTTGACTTTCTGTTTACGTTCAATCCCCGCTTAGCATCCTCACATGTCACATAGCTCACGCTAAGAGCTGTATTGTACGACGGTTTTGTTTTCTGAGTTGTTCTCAAGTATTCATGACTTTACGTTTTAGTGCATAAGTCTTACCTTTTCCGGAATCATACATACATCATATGGAATTTATTTTGTTGTGAAAACAGTTCCTATGCAATCAAATCCTTTCCACTAAAAGTATGACACCCTGTGACCTATTCTAGAGGACTAGAAAAGCAAATCTGTTTGTTTTTGTTATCACCAACTAAAGGAGGGAACTTTTGTCTTTCATCCGTTCTAGATGGGGTTCACTAGTTTTCATCTAATGTTGAGTAGAAGGTGGCATTATTATTTTGCCAACAAATTTTTGAAGACAGGAATAGATACGAAAATGAACAAACCCCTTTGGGAATGGATTAAGTTGGAGTTTTCATTCGATCCGGGAAACAAAGAGGTTTTACCTCATAACTTGATATATAGGTGCATAATGCACACAGAAAATCTTTTACGTGGAGCAGAATAGAGAACAATGAAATTTCTATATGATGAATTTCAAGAAAGAGGAAATGGGGATTAGGTAAGTTTTTAGAATTAGTCTGCTTTTAATCTGGTTCATTGAACTGTAACCCAAATTTTGAATAGATTACTAAGACCCAGAGCGAACGAAGGGGGAGGGGATACGGAGTAAAAAAAAATAAAAACAAAGAGAATGGAAAACAAAGCAACATAGCTTTGGACGGGAGCCTTAAAAGCTTTATGAAATCATATTAAAAGCGATAAAAAGGTTTTTTTTTTTATATAAATATTAACGAGTGTTACCGAGGCAATTAAGACTTCTTCAGTCGTTTCATATCATCATACCCTGGAAGAAAAAAAAAAGAATTTCGAAATAGTTTGACAAAACTCTAAGGTTTAACATTGATTTGCTTAAAAAACATTTTTCATAGACTTTAATGAGTCCTTTCCATTTTGAACTTTGCTGGCCAAACTTGTTTCGAATGAAAAGTGTTAACTCTTCCTCTATCTGCATACATGCATAGGCATACATTATATCAAGACTATAACTGCGAACTCTTGAAAGTAAAAACAAAAGTTTTCTGAATACATAAACCAATGGGGTGGTCTCTATAGAAATACTTTGAATCGCTAATAGAGTGAAACAAAAAATTAAGTGGGAGAAAGGTTGCTCTTTAGTGTGCATTTTGGCTTAGTGCCGAAAGAAGCATCCCATACCAATTTATTATGCAAGATTAAAATAATTTAATTTAAAATCGAAAGAGGTATTTCAGAAAATCGATTTAATTCTTGATAAAAGGGTGTTCTTGTTTTTGATGTTTGTGCGCAACATGTATAAGGATTCTTTTACATAAATTACATATCTACACTAATATATAAAGCTGAAGAGTTTGTTTGTTTGAACGCGGTAATCTCAGGAACTACTGGTTCGAATGGTATAATTCTTTTTGTGTTGGATGGTGCCTTAATCGACTTAGACATTAGGCTACTTAACATTAAGCTGTGACCAATAGCAGCGAAGAATCTGTGGAAAATGTGGAAAAAACGGCAAAAAATATACATTTTTCTGCGTTTTAACGCACTTATCTCAGGAACTACTGGTTCGAATGGTAAAATTCTTTTTGTGTTGGATGGTCCATGAATTGAGGAAGACTTGAAGCTATTTAACACTAAGCTGTGACCAATAGCAGCGAAGAATCTGTGGAAAATATGAAAAAACGGCAAAAAATATACATTTTTCTGCGTTTTAACGCGCTTATCTCAGGAACTGCTTTATGAAATTGAACAATTTTTTTGATGTTGAATGGTCCATTTATCAAGGAAGGCTTGAAGCTATATAAAATATAGCTGCGACCAATAGGAGCGAAGAATTTGTGTAAAATGTGGAAAAAACGGCAAACAATACAATTTAATCTACACTATTATATAAAGCTGAAGAGTTTGTTCGTTTGAACGCGGTAATCTCAGGAACTACTATTTCGAATTGTAAAATTCTTTTTGTGTTGGATAGTCCATTAATCGAGGAAGGCTTTATTCTACTTAAAATTAAGCTGCGACCAATAGCAGCGAAGAATCTGTGGAAATGTGAGAACTGAGATTTTTTTCTGAGATCTCTGAGATGAAATTATTTTGGATTCGATTTCTCACTCAGCTATTTGACGTGGCTGACATATGTGCAGCAACAATTAGTAAGGTAACCATTAAATCTCAATGATAACTGAGAATTATGTTCCACCAAGGCACCAAATGATTTTGCCTCAGTCAAGGTGACATTGAGATCTCAGTGAGATGTTGTTAGGTGGAACTGGCCTAATAACTGCTCAAATTAGAATTTTGAGAGTTCAATTGATTTGTGAATGTGATTGATTGCACTATTTGTGCAGATTATTGTGTTTAAACAATATCATTTTATGTACTTCTTAACTAAAAAATATGCTCAGTTTAAAGAAAAAAAAAATTACTTAACGAAGAGATATTAGAATTATTCGGGAGAGTTCACCCAAGGGAATGCTTTAAGTATGAACAACTGAAGGGAATCATAAAAAATGCTCAAATTTTTCAAGTTCAAGAGAATTACGACCTAGGGAGAGTTGACTGCAATGCAATTTTACAATAACTTCCGAACAAAATTCCCACGCGCGCATGATGCACAAGTCGAGACGATACTCTGGCCGGTGGACGAGGGAGAGGCGGACGAAGTCGCGGGCAACTGCTAGTTTCAAATATCGCTGATAAAATTTGTGTCACAATGTGAAACAACTTATAATATATACATAAAACCGTTATAGACAGTTACAAGACGACCAAATTAAAACTTCTAACGTTGCAAAGTAAACACCCTTGAAAAAATACCGAAAGTAATTGAAGGCAATGTTGGATTCAATTAATTAATAACCACTTGAAATAAATAGCAAAAAGGGAGCAAAATCAACGACCAATCGATTAAGAAATTAAGATGACAAAAAACGAGAAATTCTTTCACTTAGGTATAATGATTTTATTGTTACCAGTTCGATCTTCGATGTTGCTTCCTTGGTGGTTTGTTAACGAAAGAGAAAGATTACAATGCAAAATCAAGAAAATAGGTACCTACAGTAAACATAAATGTAATGAAAGCTTAGTTTTAAGAGAGTTAACATAGATTGAGAGACGATTAAAAAGAGTGCAAGAAATTATACAAAAAGTAGTGTAAATTGTGTTTGTTTGGCAAGGTATAACATATACAAAAACTAACAATTAGTAATTTAATTAAATACAATGAAATTTAACAAATTAAATATTTTAACAAATCGAAACAACCCTCTTTTCAAAGAAACCCTTTCTAACCTTACTTGGGGGAACAAAACGAAGCCAAAAAATCTGATTGCTCTCTTTTTTCCATTCCTCAAAAGGATATTCTTTATATTATTCATTCGAAGTGTTTTTTGTTTAGATGTTGATTGCCATTAAATAGTTTTGAATAATGATGAATATGCATTAAACGTTTTCGAGTGAGCTTAGTGCCTGTGAATAATCCATTAATTGAAAGTTTCAGAGCTGTACTGGAAAATATTAAAATTATGCCTTAAAAACTGGTTCAATTGCCTTATAAACTAACAGTAGGTACCTACAGAGAATTAAAAAAAAAAATAATAAGAACGTATCAGGATATGTGAAGATGAATTTGAGTTACAATCTGGAAAAGACGATATTTCAATTCAACCTTAATAAGTACCCTTTAACAAGCGAAAGAAGTTTACATTTTCATTCATGTTGTTCAATATTTTCCCTTTACACAGAAAATGCAACATAGAGAAATCATTGTCATGCGAAACATTAAAATGCCGCAGGAATGGCATTGAATTACATGAAACACCACTATCCTCGAACACAAACTACCATTGTCCTGATCCTGATGAAGTTGTCTTGTTTTCTTGGTTTTACATAAATTAACAAAGCCCCTGGCCAGGCCATCCACTCAATTTGTGTCCTTAATTTGGATGCACCAACAAAACTTTTCAAATCAAAAAACAAATTAAGCTGCAAACCAACAGAAAGTAGAACATTTTAATGTTACATATTGTTAAAATGCATCCTTGACGAATTTTGATATTCCATGTTTTTAGTTTAGTGCACTGAATAGAAAGGTTAAAAGGGAGGGACAACTTATTCCTAAGTATTTCCCCGAAACAGAATAATGGGTGAAAACTGAAAGAAGACCGAATGTTCAAAGAAAAGTTTCGAGTCGCTTGACTTGACTTTGTAATTTTCAGTTTCGTTGAATTGATTTTTCGCTGAACAATTTCCAGCCAACCAGCTGCTAGCTGCATTGAATCTCCTCTTCGCTTCTTTTGTCGACAGTGTTGTATTAAAGTATATCACAATTGTCAATAACGAATTGAGAAAGTACCTTTTTCGTGTTTTCTTCGTAAAATTGATATTTTCGTTTTGTCATGTCGTATAAATTTCAAGGACCATAAAACTGTTTTCTTTCTTCGGCAGTGCCATTTTTATCGGAAACTCATCGAAACAAGTTAGACCCTCCAGCAGGGTTCACAAGAACGATGATTACATCGATAGTCGATACGAAACAAAAGTGCAGAATTAAGTAGAAAATAAGAACAACAAGAAGTTTCGCCATTGCAAATTCAAAGTCTTAGTCGCGTAAGTGAAGGATTCAATTACTGTTCAATATCCAAATTTTGATATTTGGCAAGGTACCAAAACATGCTAGCAAAATGGCTGGTGCTCCCGATTGCAAGAGTAGCAGTGATGCGAACGACACCACAAGGCACAAGGAGAACACGGCAGTGGAAAAAAGAATAAAGCGAGAAATACACGTAGACCTATCCTTGTAAAATTTTTTGGGCGAGCTGCCAACACGAGAACGAACACCAGTCACCACCGTCTCGTCGTCGTCGCCATCACCAGCAGTAGCTAGATGAATTGCCATTTTTATAGAGGAAATTCCTTGTAAACAAGGATTCTCTATGAAGCACGTCAGCACAGGCTGCTGTGCCAGATAAATCTATTGAACAATCAATTACGACACAAAAAGTGGAAGTACAAGACGGATAGTACAACGACTCGATGGGTATAAGAACAAAATCACACTCCACGTTTGTTTGTTTTTTTTTTTTTTTTTTTTTTGGAAGCCGTTAAGGAAAATTGGATGGCCATGGCCAATATGGATGCTGGGATGCCCTTTGGCTGTGAAATAAGAGAAATCGTTAATGCGATTTTGTTTATCGTGGAAGAAGAAACAAATTGAATTGTGTGTTCTGTTGACATATGGCTACAAAGATTGCTTCAACACTTAGTGACCCATATATCTTAGGTACTTTAGAATATTGAAAGAGTCTTATTATTGGTCGTTGCAAGATAAAAGAAATCGATCGGACTTGGCTGCACAAGCCCTCATACCCTTACATTTGCTTCGTCCAATATCAAATTAACAAATTTTGAACAAACCAAATTTGTCTGAAATAGTAATTTTTCGTACACTAATTTTTCTCCTCGCTTTTACGTCGCGTTGTAATTGTTAATAATAAAAAAAACTTCCCACTTTTACCTCGCGCCATTAACCCGTTATGTCAACAAGCAAGTAACCCACTTGATTCAAGTAGGGCGGACAAATCATTCCACCCTTACTAAACGTTCTAATCGTCAAGTACTTTGCTAAAGTACTTAACCAGGTGGTGCTGTGTCTTAAATAAAAAAAAAAACTTTTTTAGATCGATGTCAGCTAACCTATTTCCACTATAATAATCAGTTCCCCACTAGCCCACTAGCTATGTCTATCTCTTTCGCTGTTTCACCCTGCCACAAAATTAATAACCGTTGGTTGTTGGTTCTTTTAGGAAGCCATGGCGACCATTAACAACGGGATAACAGATTTCTAGGAATTGTATGAATGTTTCTAGCTGGTCTATGAGAGTATAGGTATAGCCAACCGAACAGACTATAGAAATGGAAAATCTATAATCGCTTAAAAGGGAGACTTTGATACATCTCAATGGAATGGGCATGAGAATTAAACCAGGAAAGGGTTCCCTAACATAACTTGGATTAGTTGTATCCGGGCTCAAAGGGGAGTTATATCATGGCAACACAACGAGAACCGGATGAACGGGGGTTAGGGTTTTATAGTTTGAATATTGATATTGCTGTTGTTAATCTTCTATTATGCTTAGGCTCGATGGGAGAAAGTGGATCGTATTTTCCTTTTTTTCCCTAAAGCTGCAATTTATTGGGTGATTTGTTTTTTTTTTCAGGTATAAGAATTTGTTTCGAGAGAGTTCTTATGGATATCTTGTATTTTAAAGTGTTTATAATGTTAAATACACAACAATTACAAAATTGTAATCAATCAAAACAAAAAAACAAATCAACAAGTATGAACATTGTTTCTTCTTGAGCCTGACAAAATGCCGAAGTTGTACCCTCTTAAGCAGATCCGCTCTTGTTTCCATATCTCAACCGCGTTTAATACGAATAGTTAACTGTTGCTTGAAAGTCGTTGGTCTAGGTTCTATGGTTTTGGTGGTTTTGTGGTTCGTTTTTATTTCCTTGGCCTCGAGGAGAAGACAAGAAAGTTTAAAAAATGTGCCAGTGAAAAAAGTTGAATAATAATAGAAACATCCAAATAGCCGGCGACTGTTGAACGTTTTTGTTTTCTTCTTTTTCTAAACGTCATCTGGGATTTGGCCTCAGATGAAACAACACCATGTTACGTAAAACTTTCTGTTTGTCTATTAATGATTTTTTTTCTTCTATGAAACAAAGAAAAAAAAAACTTTTCCAACTTTGTTCAATATTCCAGTTTCCTGTTGAACACATGAACGAAAGAAAGCAATTTAAGCTTTTTGAAGTTCACAGTTCGAAATGATTGAAGCTGAAAATAAGTACCTAAAAACTTTTGTTCAAAGACATTGCCAGCGAGACGAAAAGAATGGCACATTTTATGTGGTGGCAAATTGTGAATTAGCTTAGCCAATTGCTTCTTTTTGATGCACGATCTGGTGGTGGCTGCAGGAGCGATGGCGATGTGGATAGTACTTCTGCTTCTGCCTCGACTTTTTGCGAAGGAATTATTTCATTAAATTGGTATCCATAAATCAAAGGCATTGTTTTACTATGCGACTTCTGTTGCAATTGCGAGCGTGATTTAGTGTGTTTGTGGCGGAACATTTACGCGCGATTTCTTGACAAAGTTCTAGCCCTTAAAACTCGGTTTAGTGAAATATTAGAACTCATTTGAGTTCTAAGTCATTTCTTCACCAAGTTCTAGTGCGTTAGAACTTCGATTTAGAACTTTGTTATAGTTAGAACTTCGATAAAATTAGACCCTCGAATTCGGGGGTTTAGTGCCTTAGAACTTCGATTTATTAGAATTTCGTTTTTTCAACGAATTTGCTGATTTCATATTGGACATAGGCGTCGAGCGTTCGTTGGGAAAAATTGGTATTTACTTTGTAGAATTTGTTGGTAATGAATTATTGTTGGTGTTGTCAGACGACCGCGGCACCGTTGTTTCGGTGGACAAAGCTGTAGACACCTGAGCTGTCGGTGGAAAATTGACGGTTTGAGATGGCGTCATAAGGGTTGTAGCTTTTTTTTCAACCAGAGAGCATGGGATATGGGAATCGTCTGCAGGAGTCATATTTAAGACGTCGAAATCTGGTGGCATTGCATCAGAATCAAATGATGCTAATCTTGTTGGCAAATGGTCAGTGAAGTATACTTCGGCGATGGCGACAGCTTAACGAAAGCCAAAGCCTAAGTATAAGCCACTTATCATTAACAATTTTCTGAGTGCATGTGATGCACAATTAAAGGCCGATCCTATATTCAGTTAGGGGACCACTCGTCCCGATTGGGGTACTCAAGAGGAAGATAGACCTTAAATTAAAAGAGAAAATCAATAACTCGTGGAAATCCAGGGACGATTGCGCAATCTCTAGAAGTTTATGGCCTAACACAAATGAAAAGGAAACTCGGTATTTTCTATCGCTGAGTAAAAGGAACATTAAAATCCTGATAGGTGTACTAACGGGTCATTGCGCAATCCATTTGAACAAACAAATGGCGTTTTCAATTGGCAATCTGGAATCTGAAAAAAGCATTCTGGTTTTAAAATCACAACTGTCACTTTTTCGAATTGAGCGCATTCCGAATGCTTTTTTTCACTTACAGATTAACAATTAAAAACGCCATAACACGCCACGGACATCACCAAAATAAACATGAAATAGCTACACCGTACACACATATGTACAAACACAAACAAAAAATTAGCGCAACTTCAAAAATTATATTTATTTTGTTTTGAAATGAAGGAAATATGTGTCAAAAATTACTGCCGGGTGACTCAAAAATTTTAAAAACATGCTAGAACTAGGTTCTAAAAATGACAAGTTCTAAGCGCTTAGAACTCAGTTATGATTTTAGATCGAGTTCTAGAGAAGTGAAGAAATGCCCGAGTTCCAAATTTTCTAAAAACTAAGTTCTAACGTTAAACCGAGATTTACTAGATCGAGTTTTAAGGGAACTTTAGAACTTTGTGAAGAAATTGGGCGTTAGACAGTTTATTGTTGCCGCTAACGAAGCCTTTTTTGTACAGATTAATGTCTTTATTGTTTGTTGTATTGTGGGTGTATAAATCTATTTATTGGACTGTGACTTAATGGCGATTAACTAAATGGCTTTTACTTTGGGTGAAGTATTTTGCTAGAAAAAATATATTTGTGGTTTTAAGTTTATCAGAAGGTAGAAAAGCAATGAAAAGACGAGATATGAGCTATAAGAGTGAAGGCGTCTGTGGAAACGATTAACCCTTTTCTCGAACTGAATGCAACAAAGTCCTTAATATTTATTTTCGTGTAAACACTACAAATTGAAAATATGTACATTTGATATCCTGAATGTAAGTGTACATATTTAATGTCGATTAATTTACTATCGACGCGTTGTATTGCAACCTTTCATTGCAATCAATCAACAAACACTTAGCTAATTCAAAAGTTTGCTCAGGCTAGTACATTGTTGCTCCTTTTTCTATGAGTCAATTTGGCTCCTTATTCCAATTCTTCGATGATCATTTTTCAAATTTTTGTATATCAAATGAGGAATGAATAATTGAATGTAAGAACACTCATTGACTTTTCTACAAAATAGCTTTCGCATTTCACAATGAAATTAATCTCCCAGAAAACATCCTTCCATTTCTTCATGGCTGGTTTCCCCTCTTGATGGTACTCTAAAAAGTTGCCGCGTTCTTGACAAGGACACGTTGATCTTGTACGTGACAAGAATTATTAACTCAATCTATTGATCCATCTATTGTCCATACTTTAGATGATATTTTCCCATCATAGATGAATCCCTATATCATCATATTCCTGGCATATACTCTTTAAGGCTTCAGTATTCTATAGGTACTCTGTTTAAGAAACAAATTGTTTTGTGTCTTGTTTTTTTTTTGCCTACACAATAAACCTACCTGGAAAAGAGAACAAAACATTGTGAAAACAAAACTATTATTACTTTCACAAAGTTATTCCGTCATCTCTAGGACTTTGTAAGTAGGAGTTTTATTTCTTAGGACCAAAAACAAACAACATAATACAAAATGGAAAAACTTGCATTGCTTTGAAAAGATTGCGTTGGAATATAAATAAATCGTTTTTTATTCAAAAAGGACCATATTTTTTCTGTGCCCTTAAAGTTAATAAATTTTGTTTCTAATAGATGGACCCTGTAACTATTTATTTTCCTGTAATAATTGTATTCTTTTTCAAATATTGAATTAAAAATCAAAAATTGAAACAAAAATCGTTCCTAAAAAAATATGTAAGAAAATCATACCTCGTGATATAGAACGACATTGCATGGATAATTCTTCAAAGCTCCTCTTTTTCGTCTCACCACATAGTACCACCAGCACTGAACCAACAAAAAAAAGGGGTTTATTTTTTTCGATCCTTTATACTGTTGTTTAGGCAAAGGGATTTTTTATTAAAAAATCAAATAAGGATGTATGGAAATTTGTGCTCAGTGTGTTGACCTTACTCATTTTTCTTCTCCTTATGTGTGTTTTTTTTTTTTTTGCTTTTTACAGCCACTACCAAAACCAACCGCCATTGCCATGAATCTTTTCAGTTTCAGCTTTAATCTCATTGTCAAACTTTTCATTCATTGTCAGTCAATCTGACTGTTAAAAAGAATTTCTTTGCATAAAAGAAAATAAACAGCATCGCATCCTTTTTATGCTGTTGAGTAATCTCCGGAAAGATTCAGGAGAATTTTATGTTGTTGTGTGTACCTACCTACACGGACGTACGTACGTCGTATATGGGTTTGCCGCAAACTGTATACATTGTTGGCAACTCGTGTTTTAGAAGCGTACCTTATTTTAGGGAAATCCTAAGGAATACGAATTAATTTTTATTGTTCGAAAGGAGAATGGAGACTGTTGTTCAATTTAAAGGGCGGAAAAGCAATTTCCTTACCAAAATAATGCCAAAGCTAATCAATTTTTCGGTAAAGACTTATATACATTGAAAATTGAGAGGAAACCAAACTTTATCTACGTTTTACGATCCACGCTTTCAAAATAATGACAAAAAAATGTTTAAAAAAACAGAAGCAAGCCTTTTTATATTTATAAAAATCTTCTTCCCTATGCTCCTCTCATTTGACTTATTTACCTTGTTCCCGAAGGATTTTAAAAATACATCTACACTAATATATAAAGCTGAAGAGTTTGTTTGTTTGAACGCGGTAATCTCAGGAACTACTGGTTCGAATGGTATAATTCTTTTTGTGTTGGATGGTGCCTTAATTGACTTAGACTTTAGGCTACTTAACATTAAGCTGTGACCAATAGGAGCGAAGAATCTGTTTAAAATGGGGAAAAAACGGCAAAAAATATACATTTTTTTGCGTTTTAACGCACTTATCTCAGGAAGTACTGGTTCGAATGGTATAATTCTTTTTGTGTTGGATGGTCCATTAATTGAGGAAGACTTGAGGCTATTTAGCATTAAGCTGTGCCCAATAGCAGCGAAGAATCTGTGGAAAATATGGAAAAAACGGCAAAAAATATACATTTTTCTGCGTTTTAACGCGCTTATCTCAAGAACTGATTTATGAAACTGAACAATTTTTTAAATGTTGAATGGTCCATTTATCAAGGAAGGCTTGAAGCTATATAAAATTTAGCTGCGACCAATAGGAGCGAAGAATTTGTGTAAAATGTGGAAAAAACGGCAAACAATACAATTTAATCTACACTAATATATAAAGCTGAAGAGTTTGTTCGTTTGAACGCGGTAATCTCAGGAACTACTATTTCGAATTGTAAAATTCTTTTTGTGTTGGATAGTCCATTTATCGATGAAGGCTTTAAAATAAAATAAATAAATAGAGTGGCGCGCCAGCTCTTGAAGAGCCAACGCCTAAGTGGCTTACTCTAATCAACAATTCTCTGAGTGCGTGTGAAGAATTGAGGGGACCTACAATTTAACGCCGATTCCGAACAGCAAAGTTGAGAAGCATTTTTGCATTACAGATTGATACTCTTGGAAGATTTGTCAGGTCTTCGCAAGAGGCAGTACCCGTGAAAGATGAAATAAAAACTTGGCCTGAGTAGGACTCGAACCAACGACGTTCTGCTTAGCAGCCAACGAACTTACCAACTAAGCTACGGGCAACTGCTTTAGGCTTTATTCTACTTAAAATTAAGCTACGACCAATAGCAGCGAAGAATCTGTGGAAATGTGAGAACTGAGATTTTTTTCTGAGATCTCTGAGATGAAATTATTTTGGATTCGATTTCTCACTCAGCTATTTGACGTGGCTGACATATGTGCAGCAACAATTAGTAAGGTAACCATTAAATCTCAATGATAACTGAGAATTATGTTCCACCAAGGCACCAAATGATTTTGCCTCAGTCAAGGTGACATTGAGATCTCAGTGAGATGTTGTTAGGTGGAACTGGCCTAATAACTGCTCAAATTAGAATTTTGAGAGTTCAATTGATTTGTAAATGTGATTGATTGCACTATTTGTGCAGATTATTGTGTTTAAACAATATCATTTTATGTACTTCCTAACTAAAAAATATGCTCAGTTTAAAGAAAAAAAAATTACTTAACGAAGAGATATTAGAATTATTAGGGAGAGTTCACCCAAGGGAATGCTTTGAGTATGAACAACTGAAGGGAATCATAAAAAATGCTCAAATTTTTCAAGTTCAAGAGAATTACGACCTAGGGAGAGTTGACTGCAATGCAATTTTACAATAACTTCCGAACAAAATTCCCACGCGCGCATGATGCACAAGTCGAGATGATACTCTGGCCGGTGGACGAGGGAGAGGCGGACGAAGTCGCGGGCAACTGCTAGTACTTACATATTCTTTATATCAAAAGTCAAAAAGTATGCTCAAGTCACAAAAGACATTTCTTGATTACACAAAAAATATTCCTGTCCTACACTGTTTCTCATTCGTCATTTATGTCAATAAAAAGCAGTTACTTACTTCATTTTTGACAACTTTCATTTTTGTATTCCCATTCCCAAAAACACTTCACATCTTTCCTTATGCTTTTAAAAAATCTGCTTCAAGATTATGTTGAACACAAAAAAAAAAACTCTTATATTTTCTCAAAAACTGAAAATCTTTACGTAATGTTATTTGAGAAAAATGTCAAGAAGCAAAGCCTTCTTAACATAGCTACTTAAATAAAGCGCCACAAGGAGGTACCTTAACAGACGAACATACAATCGCTCACTCTCGACAACAATTTTTGACAAAAGCTAAAAATGCTTCCTTTTTTAAGAACGATTGACAAGCCAACAACAAAAAACGAATATAATATACTCAACATCAATGTTCAAATCGATATTTCTTCCAGAAAATAAGTTCATATTTGAAATTTCACATGACTGCATCAATTGGCTTACATCAAACATGTTTTACCAAAAATAAAAATCGAAAAGTTAAAAAAAAAGAAATGTCGCAATCATTCATCCGCCTAAGAGTTATTGAAAGGTTGGTTTTATTTTTGTGGAGTTGGAGACGAGTAAACACGTTTCAATACATCATTTGATCATGAAACTCGATTCAGGTTCGCTTTTTTTTTTGCTGTTTTCGTACTCAAATTTTGAAGTGAACATAAAAATATATCAGTAATACGGTTGCAGGCGCTATATGTGGGTGTTCATGTTCATAGCTCGATGACTCGGGATAATAATTGCTGAAGGCTAAATATTTGAGACGTTTGCCCTTTTAAAGTTCAAAGTCATTCTCGAGTTGGTTTTTGTTTTCAAAACGAACGCATTTGAATTACAAAAATCATTTCAACATAAAACCTTTGCCGCAGTCTTCTCCTTCATACCGATTTGGCTTTGGAGTCGTATATGAAGCCACCCACTCGACGCGCGTAAATCAGTCATCTTATTCTTAGAGTTTCCACTTTTCCAGCCATACGCCCGCCAGTGAATATGTACAAACAAACATTACTAAAGATCATCCGAGAACTTTTATTTCATAGTTGCACTATGGAGTAGGATGAGAGGCTTGCATAGAGATATTTTGGTTGCTCTTAAAACAGAGAAAGAGCGGTCAGCATGACCAATTCCACGCTTGATCTTAGAACTGGTTGTGTAAGTGAAGCTATGATTATCAACCCTCTGACGAACATACAACGAAAACTCTAATTTTGTTAGAAAAAAATCTTAATTCCGATTGACACATTTTAGAACTTGTACTTAAAAACATTTTCAAAGCAATTTCTGTTGCTATTATGACTCAATATCCAATCAAAAGTCAAGTCACAACGTGAGTTTTAAAACCCAAAACAACATCTTTGGTCTACAATCCAGGAAGCACACAATAATTTTGTGTTCAAATTGCAGTTGCCATAATGCTCATTGTTCACTTTCATTTACTCGGCTCCTTTGAACTAAGACAATGTCTGCAGTATAGTTTCCACCTTTTTGCTAACACTTTTTGTTGAAATGTCTTGACTTGTGAACCATAAAACGTTCGTTAAATGAACATAAGCACGTTGGCAACCACATAATCATTAAACATAACATCACATTTGCTCATGTTGAAGGTTTCCAAAACATAATTACACACTCAGAGATTTGTTTGATTAACAAATCAAAAATTCAATCTCAGGACAACAATGTTTCTCCGTCGAGATTCATATTGGTCAGATTCTTACAATAAGTAAGTTGTGTGTTACGACAAATAAGCAAACATTTCCATTTAACACTTCTTGTTCGTTGTTCCCTTAATTCCACATCACGACTAAATGTTCAAATAATTTAATTGTTTTCTTAAAGAGCAATATGGGGATTTTCAACCAGAGCTTTAAACTCCAATAAAAATTGTTGCACATACACAAATCCGTTTGTACACAAAGCAATAAAACACAATCCAAACAGTGGGTTTAATCCATAATAATTCTCTCGTAGCTGGCAAAATACCAATGACAATAAATAATTCAAATGTAATTGGTCGCTAAATGACAATTCGTGCAATGAGAGGAACTTATGGGCGGGAAGTTTATCGCGACAATTTGCCCCACAATATGCACTCGAAGGACCCGGATGCCAAAATCAAAATAGTTGATTATTCCAATTCGAATTAATCTCCGCGGAGTAATTACCAATGCCAAATTAATTCAGTATCCAATTAAAATAACACATTTCGAGAATATCCAACATTAACTACAAATATTTATATCGAGTTTGGGCTTTTTTTAATTTTCAAACTTTAATTTAATTTTTGCCTTCAATTGACTTTGATCGAGGGCTGCAAAAATGGATTTGCTGGTGTTTTGTAATAATAATTGGCTGTGTATGCCGATTTCAACATTTTAAACTTGGAAAATAAATTTTATCAAACCGTCAATTAGGATTCCTTTTCGTTTTCAACAGTTTTATTACAACAACAACTATAAAATGTTTCCTTTTACATATTTGAATTTTCATTTTGAGTTCGCCAGTGGCTAGTTTAAGTGTAAGCAAATTCTTTAAAAAAATATGTTTGCATCGAAAACTTGTTGGGAATACGATATATTTAATTATGTAAAGTGGTTCACAAGTTATGAGTTCTCAATAAAATTAAATTTTCGATTGGGTGTCTACACCCAGCAAATTATTGAGGTAGGTATGCTTTTTTAAATGCAAATTTTATGTTACTTTTAAATTTGTGATATTAAAATGATTTCTTTTGAGGAACCGTTTATTTCAAAAATCTTTATTCAAAGAAGAAGTGTTGTGAACATTGAAAAGTGAAAAAAGCAACTACCTATGTACCCAAACTCTATTTGCAAGGAACTGAGAGACACAATGTAAATAAAATTTATTTGAACGGTTATAGTTTTTGAACTCAAACTTTTTCTTTTTTTTCCGGATTGATTTGACATTGACAATAGGAAATATAAAATCAGTAAGAAAGAAGCGAAATAAAATTGCGCATAAAATCAAGCGCAGAATATGGGAGACCTCTATCGGGAGCTGGATGAAATTTCTACCCCGACTGCTGGAGCAATTTTTTTTTTTTAAATCCCACGCCTCTTCCCCCCCCCCCCCCCCCCCCCCCCCCAGATACCACACGCGCTGGGGTCCATTTTCACCGAGTACGATTACAATTATTACGGTTGCTATTCGTATCGGCACTTTATTTGAAATTATTTGAAATAAATAAAATAATAAAAAAAAAGTGATGGCGACACGCATAGGTAACAGGAAGACAAAAGTTTGGGACTGCTTAATACAAGCAGGTATAACAGGAAAACAAAATAAATTAAAATTTTATATTTAAATATTACAAAAAGTAAAAAAAAGAAAAAATGCAAAATTTTAAAATCAAAAATTTTAAAATTTTTAAGTCAAAAAATTTTAAAAATATAAAAAAAAAAGAAAAAAGTAAATACGCGTTTAGAAAACACTTTTCAAGTTCGTAAAAAATACAAGAAAAAAATAAAAAGAGCGCAAACCAAAAGACTGCGAGCCATTTGACTACTTTCCCGCATTACTTTTGCACGAATGTCATTTGACCGCAAAAGTCCTTCCTTCCTTCATGACACTTTTTTTTCAAAAACAGAAATTATATGTGACACCAAATACTGAGAATCATGGAGAACGAAGCAATATAATTCTTCGTTCAAATAATTCAATTATCTACATCTACACTAATATATAAAGCTGAAGAGTTTGTTTGTTTGAACGCGGTAATCTCAGGAACTACTGGTTCGAATGGTATAATTCTTTTTGTGTTGGATGGTGCCTTAATCGACTTAGACATTAAGCTACTTAACATTAAGCTGTGACCAATAGCAGCGAAGAATCTGTGGAAAATATGGAAAAAACGGCAAGAAATATAAATTTTTCTGCGTTTTAACGCACTTATCTCAGGAACTACTGGTTCGAATGGTATAATTCTTTTTCTGTTGGATGGTGCCTTAATCGACTTAGACATAAGGCTACTTAACATTAAGCTGTGACCAATAGCAGCGAAGAATCTGTGGAAAATATGGAAAAAACGGCAAAAAATATAAATTTTTCTGCGTTTTAAACGCGCTTATCTCAGGAACTGCTTTATGAAATTGAACCATTTTTTTAATGTTGAATGGTCCATTTATCAAGGAAGGCTTGAAGCTATATAAAATTTAGCTGCGACCAATAGGAACGAAGAATTTGTGTAAAAAGTGGAAAAAACGGCAAACAATACAATTTAATCTACACTTAATATATAAAGCTGAAGAGTTTGTTTGTTTGAACGCGGTAATCTCAGGAACTACTGGTTCGAATTGTAAAATTCTTTTTGTGTTGGATAGTCCATTAATAGAGGAAGGCTTTATTCCACTTTAAATTAAGCTGCGACCAATAGCAGCGAAGAATATGTGGAAATGTAAGAACTGAGATTTTTTTCTGAGATCTCTGAGATGAAATTATTTTGGATTAGATTTCTCACTCAGCTATTTGACGTGGCTGACATATGTGCAGCGACAATTAGTAAGGTAACCATTAAATCTCAATGATAACTGAGAATTATGTTCCACCAAGGCACCAAATGATTTTGCCTCAGTCAAGGTGACATTGAGATCTCAGTGAGATGTTGTTAGGTGGAACTGGCCTAATAACTGCTCAAATTAGAATTTTGAGAGTTCAATTGATTTGTGAATGTGATTGATTGCACTATTTGTGCAGATTATTGTGTTTAAAACCATATCATTTTATGTACTTCTTAACTAAGAAATATGCTCAGTTTAAAGAAAAAAAAATTTCTTAACGAAAAAACGATGCAGAAGTAAGAGAGATATTAGAATTAGGGAGAGTTCACCCAAGGGAATGCTTTAAGTATGAACAACTGAAGGGAATCATAAAAAATGCTCAAATTTTTCAAGTTCAAGAGAATTACGACCTAGGGAGAGTTGACTGCAATGCAATTTTACAATAACTTCCGAACAAAATTCCCACGCGCGCATGATGCACAAGTCGAGATGATACTCTGGCCGGTGGACGAGGGAGAGGCGGACGAAGTCGCGGGCAACTGCTAGTTGTTACTAACACAGGTATTGTAAAAATGCAATTTACTTGAATCCAATTAACATAGAAAATTACATATCTGAGTTTTTCCAAGCTTTAAAACTAACTTTCTACTCTCATTTAAGCATGCAGAAATATCTGTGTGAAATAGGTGTGTTTTGACTATAACACAAAAATCAACACTAAATGCAGTTTTCGATTGCCCCCCTTAGGGGCCGTCCATAAAATACGTCACGCTGAATCTAGCTGTTTTGACCCCCTCCCTCCCCCGGTGTCACGCTATGTCACACTTGCTGTAACCCCCCTTAAATATTACGTCTTAAAATGAAGACCCCTGACAAAAATTTTTTTTTTATTGAAATTTCTTAAAATGGCAATAATCTTAGGTTATTTAGTTTAACTTTGGCGAACGTCACGTTGACGTAGACCCCACCTCCCCCCTTGTCACAACTTGTCACGCTCAGCATGACCCCTCCCTCCCCCCTAAGTGCGAACGTATTTTATGGACGGCCCCTTATTTAGTGATTTCCAGTAAGTTTGTCCCAAAAATTTGTTTTTACCAAGCCTATACCTACAGCGAAAATTTACATAAATGCATTGAGGATTGAGCGGATTAAGAGTCTCTACCCGACATACAAACACACCAACGCACTTTAAATTCTATGCAAATGCTTGATATTAGGTGTTGAAGTTCTTTGTGCTCTGGTAGAGTTTTCCGACTTACCTATCCAAGATTTTCCAGTTTTCCATTTAAAACTAATGGACCTGCAATTACATGTAATTTTCCCTTTCAATACCAATGAAGTTTCTAAGATTTGCATCAGTAACTTTCTATTTTCCATTCGAAATCCCATTTTGAAATTTTCCAGTTTTCCATTTGAAATCAAATGCACCTACAATTACGTGAAATTTTCGGTTTGAAAACCAATGAGTTTTCCGAGTTTTTCATCAACAACTTTCTGCTTTCTATTTTCCATTCGAAACCCCGTTTTTAAATTTTCCGATTTTCCATTTGAAAACCAATGCACCTTCAATTACGTGCAATTTTCTCAAAATGAGTTTTCCAAGTTTTTCCTTAAGAACTTTCTATTTTCCATTCGAAAACCCGTTTTTAAATTTTCTAGTTTTCCATTTGAAAACCAATGCACCTACAATTACATGCAATTTTTCCTTTGGAAACCAATAAGTTTTCGAGTTTTTCATCAAGAATGGTCTATTTGCCATTCGAAAAGTTTTCCAGTTTTCATTTGAAAACCAATGCACCTACCATAACATACAATTTTCCCTTTGGAAACCAATAAGTTTTCCGAGTTTGTCATCAAGAATTTTCTGTTTTCCATTCGAAAACACATTTTGAAATTTTCCCATTTGAAAACCAGTGCACCTACAATTAGATAGGTGGAATTTTCGGTTTGAAAACCAATGAGTTTTCCGAGTTTTTCATCAAGAACTTTCTATTTTCCATTCGAAAACTCATTTTGAAATTTTACAGTTTTTCATTTGAAAACCAATGCACGTACGGTTACATGCAATTTTCCCTTTGGAAACCTGTGAATTTTCCGAGTTTTTCATCAAGAACTTTGTATTTTCCATTCGAAAACCCGTTTTGAAATTTTCCAGTTTTCCATTTGAAAACCAATGCACCTACAATAACATGCAATTTTCCCTTTGGAAACCAATGAGTTTTCCTAGCTTTTCATCAAGAACTTTGTATTTTCCATTCGAAAACCCGTTTTGAAATTTTCCAGTTTTCCATTTGAAAACCAATGCACCTACAATAACATGCAATTTTCCCTTTGGAAACCAATGAGTTTTCCTAGTTTTTCATCAGGAACTTTCTATTTTCCATTCTAAAATTTTCCAGTTTTCCATTTGGAAACCAATGCACCTACACTTACATGCAATTTTCCCTTTGATAATCAATGAGTTTTCTGAGTTTTTCCTCAAGAACTTTCTATTTTCCATTCGAAAACCCGTTTTGAAATCATCCAGTTTTCCATTTGTAAAAAAATGCACCTACAATTAGATGCAATTTTCCCTTTGAAAACCAATGAGTTTTCCGAAATTTTCAATCAAGAACTTTCTATTTTCCATTTTTAAATTTTCCAGTTTTCCATTTGGAAACCAATGCACCTACACTTACATGCAATTTTGCCTTTGATAATCAATGAGTTTTCCGAGTTTTTCCTCAAGAACTTTCTATTTTCCATTCGAAAACCCCGTTTTGAAATTTTACAGTTTTCCATTTGAAAACCAATGCACCTACAACTACATGCAATTTTCTCTTTGAAAACCAATATTAATAATGCGAAATTTTCATGCACGAATGAATATCGATGTTAAAATTTTCTTTTGTATAAAATTTCGTGCCCAAGAATTTGCGTGTAAACATTGCTTGGTGCAAAAGCTAAAGTAGGAGTTCAGCCTTAAATATACAATAGAAGAATGAATGAAATGAAACGAAATGAAATGAAATTAAGAATAGAGAGCATTTCAAAAATTGATGTCGGCTGTCAGTTTTTTGAAATTCAAAATAAAATTTTCGAGTAAGTACATTAAAATCAATGTTTTTTCCTATTAATAATTATTTCTTTTCATTTCGGAATATCCTACTGCACATTCAGTGCACCGGATTCTGCTACAATTATAAGGTGAGACTTTTGTTTGTTTGTTAGTTTATCGACTACAAACATACAACCGACAAACAAACAAAAGTCTTACTTTATATATTAGTATAGATTTCTGTTTTTTGGAATCAGTAAATTACAGATTGTTTATGCCACAGGAAAACACTCGATTTTTGTTTTTGTTAAATAAAATTTTATACTATAAGTCGTGATTTTGATCAAGTGTGACAAAGTTAAACGATAATTATGTATAGAACCTGATTCCGGCTATTTGTTTTCATGATTTAGAGAATTCTTCTGGGTCAGGGTTTCCAGCATGCAAATTTGCTGTCATTTCTTGTCAAATTTTCAATAAAAGATTTATCTTAAAATGGCTTCTTTAAATTGAGAATGTTTTGTTTTGAATTGTTCCAAAACAGAACACCCCTTGAACGAAATTTCGTTATTAGATTTACAAAAAAAAACTTTCTTTTTTCGTGAAAAAGTCCTCAATGGATGTCAATGCTGAATTATTATTTTTCGTTAAAATCTTACAATCTTTCATGGGAAAGACGCAAAGAGTAAACATACGTTTTGTCAAACGCTCTATTATTTAACAAACAAAAAAAAATCAATCATTTTCAAGAGGGAAAAGTATGAAAAGTCAAAGTGTTGTTTTCCGGTTTTCCGGAACCAGCCTCAATCGTTAAAACTCTCATTGTTTTGAGATTAATTTGTTAATTAATATTGGCTTATTGACTGATTGATTGTAATTGCAATTCATGCGAAAGACCCATCACACAAAAACTGCCTCGCATATGAAAATCGTTTAGATCAATTCGTTGTTGATTAATGTAATAAGTGTATTACAAAAAGCAATAAAAAGTAAAGTAGTAAATTGTTAATATTAACAATATTCACAACTGCTGAATTGTTTCTGGACACAGCCAATATTTGCAGATTCTGAAATCAAATTAATTAAAAGCATTTTTATTTGCAGCAACATAAAACAGTGATTTATTGAGTTTGCTTTGTGGTCGAATGGATCGGCATATCTGATGAGTCATGGCATTTTTAAGGCTGTAGAGTAATAAAACTATATTTTCGATGTTTATAAAAAAAATCCTTAAAGGAAATAATATGTGAAACAGTTGATGCAAGTTTGCAGGTGCGTCGGTTATTGGTTAATTAACTATGAGTAATTCTGTTGATTTTTAATATTTCAATAAACTTATGAAAACTGTTAATTGAAATAATTTTAAGGAATTTTGGCATATTGACTGAATACGGCAGAATTAACATTTTGACAGTTTAAATATTCAGGGCAGGTAAATGAGCTTTGTTTATAAAAAATTAATAAACAATCAAAGGAACGAAAATTCATTTCGTTGGTCACGCCGATTTTCTTTTCTCGATAAAAAGGATAAATCAACGAACTCAATTTTAACTTAATTCAGTAACTGTTACTCATGCAAACACCTACCTTAGGGCAATGACAATGGTCAAATAACAAGGGATAGTTGGCAATTTGTTGTGGAATGACCTGCACATTTCCGGAATTAATGATACCATGGATGCGGATCTCGGTCGAAGAACTTTTTTTGTTCTCCTCCGCTTTTGGTTACTAAACTCATTAAGCAGAGGAATGGTTAAGTGGTTTCTTTTTTTTTGGGTTACGATTGGTGGGTTAAAAATTTGCTTCAATGGCTATCTTTGAAAGAAATTCCGTTAAATTTTGTAGAACAAGGAAATGAAGACAAAAAAGTGAGGTACAAGAGGTAATTAACACATTGGGTTGATTAAATAGGATGATTAAAGAACTTCCATTTGGCAGTTGCTTCTTATCATTCTCTTCCTCTCTTCCTTGTATGAGCATACTCTTTTGGGTTTACTTAAAACTTGAAATTTAAGATTTAATCAATTTAAATGGCTGTTCAAGAGAAATCATTTTTTAAATAAGGTTTTTCAACAATTTCTTCAATTATGTGTACAAATAATATATTCATAGAAAACAACACAAGAGAAAAGTGATATTAAACCAGAAGAAAAGAATAATTTATCATTCTCTCAAATTTTATCACAGACAAATTCCTTTCTTTGGATTCTGTGGTATGGTATTTCATTATATTATTTCTATTCTAAAAAATACTAAATTCTATTCTTGGAAATATTGCTGAAAGGTTTATTGTTGAATGAAAAATTAAATCTATATTCAACTTTCAAGGATTGAGTTTGTGAAAACTAATACAGTGATCGTGCTTCTCTGATTTTTTCCCACAAAAAAACAACAATGGAAAATGATTTTTCTTTTATTTTTGTTTTTGAAATTTATTTTAAACATTTTATCATTCATTTGAAGTCAATACCATTGTTTCCGAAATTGCTTTTGAAAATAAATGAGTTGTCATAGAAAATAATAATCAAAATGTGCCAGAGACAAAAATATTTCACTTGAAAAAAAAAAAACATAGCCAGTAATATCATAATGTAGTCCATTTTTCTGAGTTATTGTGATGCACTCTGCCTATTAGGAAACTGCGATAATATTGTAAAATATTTTCAATTTAATATTCAGGACAACATTCTAATTTTAGACGTGCCACTGACATCGTTCAATTCAATGCTAATAGACATATTAAAACTCCAACGAGTATCTGAAAAGGTTCATTCAAAAAATGTATATTTTGCAGTGAGGCCAGTGGATTCTAATAACTGCAATATGAAATTCTCCCACAAGTCAATTGAAAGTTTGGGTTACCTGCAGCAAAACGATGGTAGGTAGCTCTAGCTATACTATTTATTATCAGTGCAGGCATTTATATTAATTGTAATGGTATTCTGAATAAGCTAGTGTAAGTGAAAATAGTTGATTTTGAAAGTGGGAGAATTTGGAAATGAATGTTCCGATTAAACGTTAAAAACATTTGCATATAAATCTCTATAGCGGACTCTATTTGAATATCCTATCACAATGTAAATCCCTTCAAAAACTAATCAAAAACTTGACATCTAACCTTCCTGTCAGAAGTAAGTCGAAAATTCAAGATTTCAGAATTCTTCATCATCATTCATCGTGATAAATGAACATGCATAACGTAAATTCCCATCAAAAAGCTATCAATATTCCATTTACCGACCGCCATGATAAAAGGCCTTCGCTGCTTCTCTATACTATTCGTATTCAATGAGATATCCTCACTTGAAATAATTTGAATAACAAACAAGTTAGAGAAAGGACTCAATTCAACCGAAAATAAGGGCATAAACTGTTCCAGCCAACAACATGGGCCAAAGGAACGTACAACAATAGGAAAGCATAAAAGTAAGTAATCATTTCGGATTTGTGAAGCAACAAAACGCCTTCATGGCACGCAAAGTGTAGAAATTATAAATTTATTATTATCGTTAAGTAATAATCGCAAAAGTCTCCAAAAGGATTTATGAGCAATGCTTTTATCCACCGAGTCAACGAAACGAAAAAAAAAATAACGAGTAGCTCCTTAAGGAACAGGTAAGGTGTTGAATGGTGATGAAATACTGAAAGTTGAAATAGCACGTGATGACGGAAATAAAATGATAAAATTATAAGAGGATTGGTTAATGACTGCAATAATTTTTTGTTATGGTGACTGAGAAGGCGGCGAAGCGCTCGACAGCAGCGTAGGTAGAAAGTTTTTGATCAACCCAGTTGTATATCCTCCTTATTGTTTTCGATTTTATATCCGTAAGACACGGTTTTACAAGACAAAAGGTTTGTTTTGGCTTGGGAAAAAAAAACAAGGTTCACTGTTTTTGATTAAAAAAATTAATTGCTTATTATAAAAAGGTGCCTTTTCATTAAGCCACTTGAAAATTTTCTAACAACGAAAGGATCGATTAAGAATTTTGAGTTGTTGAAGCTTGGATGGGTTAGGTCCTGATTTTATTTTTAAGGGAAATAAGCATCCTTTTGTTCCTCTTGGTAACTCAAGAAGAATTGTTTTGTTATATCAAGGACAGTGCGAATAAAAACAAGAAATTAATGAAATTAGGGACAACTTCCTAGAAAAAAATTACGGTAGACCTATTTCTTAAGAAAACTTTTCGGGGCATAATTTGGGTAAAAGGCTTGAATTCCAAGGAATTTTGTGAAGTCCTTCCCTTACCTATCATTCTCTAAATTCTTAAAGGTTATTGAAGAGAATCAGAATGTTCCATGAATAAAAAAAAACTTTTTCCGAGATCATTGGACGACAATTAGGAGTAAGGTTCTTGTTGAAAATGGTCTCAGACTTCGCAGAAGAATCAAAACTGAAACCCCATCATAAAATAGAAGTAATTGGTAATTGGTTCCTGAACTATCCCTCTTTCCAGTTTTGGCACTTAGCTTAATCTGAATTTTTGGGAACTATCATGATGTTTTTTCTCCAAGTTTATATTCCGTCGAAAAAAGAATAATTCCTATGCATTTCAAAATAAAAATATGTTCGAAAAGAAAAAGGATAAATCTATCAAATCCAAAAGAACTAACCCGATAAAAGAGTGCATCACGTCATGGACACGGAGCAGTTACAGCAGCTCCTCTTCATCCAGGGTAATATAAGAAGGAATAAATTGAATCCTCGTAATATGTGATGTTGCTTTTCTTTTCACTTGAGATTTGAATTTCGATTGAAATGGTGCAGATTCGTTTTCAAGATAGGATAATGTGTCAACACTTTCTCGTATATAAATTTATCAAGCTTTGTAAGGCACCACGTTCCACCTCCACATCTACACATCCGATTGAACACAAGAGATAATGGAAGAATCGTCAACTTATAAACTGCATATCCTTTGCGATATTTTTCCTGAGAAATTTAAGGAGCTTCCAACAAGACGACGATGGATGGCTCAACCCAGATGAAAGATGTTATAATAGAGAAGGTGCTATCAGGAGCACATTTTTTTTTGTTCTTTTTGATTTGTGAGCGAATCTAGCTGCTTCTACTGTTTCACAAGAGCAGAGAATTATGAGGGAATAGGATATTATTATTTCGGAAGAACGGCATCTGTTTCCTTGATGTCTGTTTCTTCATGTCTAGTGCTGAAGAAGGATTGAATTTTAATACTTTCGGTGTGCTTTGTATTTGTGTAGATTTCAGGAGTCTTATGTTTTTTGTAAATTGGAATTCTAAAAGGAAAATATAATTTCATGTCTATGAGCAGCGTTTGAATTAGTATTTAGTTTTATACGTTTTGAAGAGAAACGTGATTTGGCGCTCTTGCCTGAGTCGATTATTATTAGGATAAGTTGCTCATTTTCTTTCACCAATGAATCGTATATGATTCATAAGATTTATTTAGTCAACACTGTTTTTGATCCCAGTACAAACTAATTAAACATAATAAAGCTTAAAATTGTTAATGTGGGAAGAAAACATCAATGTCTCGTTCAATGAATCACTTTGGATTCCCCTGAAATATTTTTATTTACCTCCTTCCTTAACAAACTTGTTGAAAATAAATAATCTATGAAAAAAATGTGAACTTGCAAGCAAGTTGACTAGCAAGTGGCTTGCTACCTACGTCACACCAAATACATTTGACAAATAATATATGTAGGCTACTGGCAAGCCAGAACTTGCTCATGTGGCCGCAAGGTTACATATGATTCACGGAGCCTGGAAGCACGTTGTCCAAAAACGTTTGTATATCAAATGTGATTCATGCGATCCGAAGGTTGTGCTTTTTATTTCCTTGAAAATGGTGAGGTTCTTAAAACAGTCTTGAGGATAGAGTGAACTTGTTAATGCTTAAAATCCACTGAACCATCTAATCAGTGATTTTATTTTATAAGTATAGAAATAGAAACTCCTTAATTATCCTGATATTTGATTCCGCTTTCCTGGAAGCTTTTGAAACTCCATTCACAATTACATAAACGAAAAAAAATATCTTCACCCAGGCTTCAGTCATGTAACACACCCCCCATGGTGCCCTTATAAAAACAAGCAAAATAAAAAAAAGTTATCCCATCAGCAAGTACCACCACCACACCATCACTCCAATTGTATCCCAATCCTTAAAAATCTTCCAACTAGAAATATACGTATGAACACGGAAAACATTTTAATACACATCACTACACCAGTGCCCCCTACCCATAACTAAATGAAAAGTTGTACTTTGGTTGGCAGTAGTTGGTAGACCACGACCCAACCATTGCGAACCCATTACAATAATAGGGACAGAAAATTAATATACGACTCCAATAGCAAATCTATAATCACTTAAAAGCAATACTTTTCTAGTGTTGTCGCCCCACACAAAAAAAAAAATAATATCAACAGACACACGAATGGAATGAAATATAATGTAGAAGTTTAAAACTAGATTTCGTCCTGGTTCGGGAAATAAATGTTCATGATCGGGGATAATTATGTTGGAGAGGGTGTATTGTTTAAGCGGTTATGGATCGGTATTTATGGATTTTTTTTTTACCGTTTTTGTTTTAGACCCATTTTGAAGGAACCATCAACATAAGAGCTGAGTGCTGAAAGAGTCATATTACAACTCAATTGTTGGGTATTCACAATATTTTTATGGACTTGGAGATTCCTGCAGATTGTTGAGTAAGGATTGGAACTATAAAGGTACTTTGGTTTACTTTTATTTCCGGGTGGTCTATGTCATTTGGACGAAAAAAAAAGTTGGAATTAGTTTGACTTAATTAAAGGTTTTGACAGCCTAGAATTTTTGTCTCTATTTTACAAATTTACGTCTTTGAATCTTAAAGATTCAAAATCAGTCGATTTGAAATTATTTACTTAAATTAAAAAAACAATAATAATAATAATGAAATTATCCACCCTTAAGCCCTTTAAACAAAGAACTAAAACCTCCACCTAAATCCTGGCTTTACTTTCCCTTTGGTTGTTGCAATTATAATTATCGTGCTTTGAACTTTTTCAAATTCATACGACTAACTTTTAACTGAAACTGAAACAAAAACAAAAAGAAAACAAAACTCGCCTGTTCGCGTGTTGAAAAACTTGTCTGGCAAATAATCTCCCTGGAAACAACACTCAGCAGGGAAACAAAATTATAAGGGCACTCGTGACCAATGGCCGCTTATAATTAGAAGCGTATTACAGTTGTTGCTTTTGTTGGGGTTATTGAGTTAAGAAAAGGTTAGGAAATTGTTACTTTTTTTCAAACTTCACCTTACCGTTGGAACGTGCATTCAACAGAACTTTAACTAACCACTAAAGTAGTTTATTACGTTGAATAACCTTGATGGCAAAAAATATGTTTTTAGAATCAACGATTCTTTTGTCTTCTTATCCGAATCCCTTCTGCTCCAAACAAAAAAAAGTTGTTTTTAATGAAAATTATACTAGCGAGCATTTTATTGCAAATATCTTCAAAACGGCTCCCATGGCATTGATTCCATACGTTATAACCGCACCATACGCACGCATTTTTAACTTATTTCGTTTTTTCGCGAAATAGTTTAATTTTATATTTTTTAAAGTTTTTTAACTAAGCTCAAGTAAGAGCCACTTTGTTCGTAAAAAAGATTACGAAAGCAAGATTACAAGAGCAAGTATTTGGAACAGAGTTGTGTAAAATCAAAACTTTAGAAAAATTAAAAACAAAAAATCCCAAGAATTGCAAAAATAAAGTGGAGTTCTTTTTATTCTTCACAGTCGCAATAAACGACCTATGCACACCATGACGCGGAATCGATAAGTTAGTGTCTTCCAAAAAATGAACAAAACTGTTTTAACCCCTCAGGGAATTTGATTAGGTGCTAACAACACGGTGCAGTGCATTACCACCCATGTGAAATACGAATCCTTAAAAGCAAAACAACAAGCAAAAAAGATGTGTACGAGTCAAATGACATAAACCAAAATCTATGAGATACGTTAGGAATATCTAACGATGAAAAAAGACTACAAAAAGGAGGTTACAATTTGGATTATGTTGTTACGATGTGGGTATTGACATCATGGGAGATATCGATTTATACGATGGTCACTCAAGTGGATTAAGTTTTGTGTTGGAAAAACATCCGTCTAATGGTATTTGTGTTAAGGACACTTTAAGTGCTGGGAAGCAAACTTTTTTCCCATAAGTTAAGTGGAAATGATATGATAGAGAAACTGAAAATTCACCTTGAATGAGGTTTGATAGAACAATTTTTATTTCGAAAATATAAGAAAAACGTAAGATAGGTAAACATCAAAATGTTGTACATTTCCTTCACGAATTAAACCGGTTATCTAATCAAAGTGTCACAACAAATCAAACTGTCCTTAAAGCAGTTATTGATTTCCTAATATCAAATGTCATTACCTATACCCGCCAGACACCAACACGCATAGAAGAACAATTTCAGTTTTTATAACCCAAATGTAACGTATCACATTTATAATTTGCCTCGAAAAGCACGCTACTGACGCTTCCGTCGTCGTGCATTCAACGAAACTTGCCTTTAGCTCCATTTCTAGGTGAATTTAATTTTCTCCTCTCCTAATTCAAGTTTTTTAAATCTCTTTTATTTGTGTGTTTTTTTTCGTGCTTCATTCAAACTTAAGAGGCAATTTCCAATTTTTTTTATTTTTCATTCTTAAAACGCAATCTTTAAGCTGCAATTTCAACAAAAATAGATAAATAGATGGAATCAAAACAAAGCGTTAACAAATATAATACAAGTTTTTGCTCATTTCCTGGCAGTGCGTTCTGCGCTCACCTTACTTTTTACCAGGCTTCCATCACAGAATCACGGATTGTTACTTCTTGTATTTTGCTGGCATTTGAACGGAAAAAAAGAACTTGAACGACGCGACGACACAGAATATGTACAAACTCCCCCTAAATTCAGCTTTAACGTTCTTACTTACGGTGTAGTGTCACCATAGCATCGTGTCCTCGAAATATACCTAACTTCATTTGCTATTACTCTCGAGCTTTTTATGGGCAAACTTTATATAGCAATTTCGAGGATAAAAATTCATTCAGCTCATTAAGAATTTGCTTCGCAACTGAACAGAAATAGAAACAAAACGAACTTCACCTAATGCTCCACGTTACCTGTTCTGTTCTCTTCTCTTAAACATTTGTTCATCTTATAGTCAACTTAGTTTGCGGTGGGGTCTGAGGGCAGTTCGCAACGTTCCCAGCGCTTGGCTCGTCCACGTGACACATAATCGAAACGAGTTTTGGGGCAGGCATAGAGAACAAGCACGACCAAGTTATTGCTTGAGATGAGCTTGTGGTAGTGGCTTGTGAATCATAGGAAGCCATCTTGTTGTTGGCTTCATATTAAAAAATTTCTCCCGCCATTATTTTTCTTTCGAGAAAGGAAAAAACAATTTTGTAAGTTCTTTCTAAATGGAACTTATTTATAATTTTTTTTTTGCCGGTAGCTTGTCCCGCAAGTTGTACAAGTTCCTACTCCAGTTTCTGATTAATGGTTGACAACCCAGAAGAAAGTCACAAAAAGTATTTTAAAGCCGAAAAACAGACCGAAGAGTGGCTTTTTTTGTGTTATGTCCTCAAGCTATTTTGATAATAAGATTCGGTTATGTGATGGTGGAGGTGGGGTTGTTTATTTTTGTTTTTTTTTTTTTGAGTTTATGGACCGAACTGAATTGAATTTTCCCAAGAAATCTGATAATATAAATTCGTTTTAAAAGGTTTTTTTTTAACTTTTTCAGTACGCACAAATTCGGTTACGTTTGGTGTTTGCTGTTAAGACTTTTGGATTAATGAGTTTGAAACCCAGAAACAAATTATTGTTTAAATTTAATTTGAAACAGTTTCAGGTTTTAATATTTAGGATAAGGACTTTTTTGGAGCCCGAGGCCCATGATTTGCGAGAATAAAATATACGCTGCCTTTGCCTCAAAAGAAATTAAGGCATTTATAATGATTTTAGAATAAACTCGTTAAACTCTTATCGAATTTGTCCATTTCTAACCAACACTCTGGTAGGTCGAAAATCAATAATAAATGATTTGTGTACTTTTAAATTAAGTTTAAATTAAATAAATACAAACATTTTGATCAACTTTTTAATAAACTGAATCAATAACATACTTTTCAGAAGAACAAATTTGAGGATTCAACACGACGAACGCAAAACTTGATCCAATACTCTAGGGAGATGTATATGTATTTTTCATTAAAGTATAAAATAAACACAGGTACTACGATCCCCAAGGATCGTATCATCAGTCAGAATATTATTCCATATCTTCAAATGAACTGATTTAATTTCTTTAAATTACACTTCATTATTCATCCTCGGAAATCCGGATTCCATAGCAATGACATTTTTATATACACAAAGGACTTCAGTCAATAGAAAAGTGCCATAATATTAAGTACATATAAAAAAAGAAAAATAAATAAAACGATGTGTCAAGGGAAAACTAAAGCATGGATCCAAACATCCGGTCTTTTCACATTCCAAACAGAAAAACGATACATCCACCCAAACGACGCACGTAAACGTTCACTTCCGAGACCGAGAGAGATACTGCTGTTATAAAAAAATCTCATTAAAAATCTGTTTGCAGATTTTATTCCTCTCTTAACAACTCGAGGTAAGTTAATGGGTAACGTATAGGGACGTGCTATATCTGCTCAGTCTAAGGCGTAAAAAGCCAGAAACAAGGAGGTGGATGTGCTAAACAATAAGTTACTTGGGGAAAACCATTTTTATCCTTTTGCTGAGGGTCCTTAGGTCCAAAATAAATCCGTATTAAAACTCTCTGAGGCCAGTGTCAACGACACAGTGTGAGGTGTATGGGTCTATTAAATCATTTTTCGCAGTTAATTTGGACACTTTTTTTCGGTTTAAATTGTCCTTTGTTTTGTTATTTTTGCCTAAGAGGGTTTCATTTAAATGAGGTGACAATTTTATCCAGAGGGAAAATAAGATGGCTGCATGATGACAGATTTATTTATTTATTTTTATGTTTTACAGCCTACAGGTTTAACATGAGCTCTTTGGAAGAGTGCTTACATTTCATTGAGTTTACAATTGGGAAGTTTTAACATTTGAATCCAATTTGAGCAATATATGAAGGAGAATGTAGTTCTCGAGATCATTTATTCAACATAAAATTGAACCAGTTTTTGACATAAAACCTTTGATAAATGTTTCAATTAGCTTCAACGTTGATATTGCCTTCCAACATACACTTGTATCGCATATTTTTTTACAAAGACAGGTGATAAAATCCAGGCCAAACCTGGTGCAGCTAGAGACTTTCGATTAACGACATGTTGTGTGTGTTGCTGTTTTATGATATTTTTGAAGATTTATTTTATTTCATAACTTTGGCTAATAGGTTGTTATAATTCTGAACATTACGAAAACCGTTACATTGCCATAAAAACCACCGTATATTATATCACCACTACTTCAATGTGTAACAATATTTGTATTTTCTAGTTAAGTTCAGGGAATATAAGGATTTTGTGATTAATCTAGTTCTATTAGGTACAGGAATAGATGCAAATGGAGCTAATCGGTAATGAAACAGAAAACAAAAAATATAGATTGAACTCTAACGAAAACGAAACGAAAATGAAAAATAACTAGACAGCACCACTAATAAAGGAGTCTGACGATCGGCGTGGCACCCGTGACGGAACAAAGACATTGGTGGAAGCACCTCTAAGTTGCTATCGTTGTTCAAATACATAAATGGAATTGACGGACGCAGCCTAACTGCAGTGTTAAAAAAACATAAAAACAAATTTAAACGAAAAGTTGTTCATGTGAAAAAAACTCAGTTCTAAAGATAATTTACAACGTAAACGTGCACGCAGATGCAATATTGTCCTCAAATCTACACTAATATATAAAGCTGAAGAGTTTGTTTGTTTGAACGCGGTAATCTCAAGAACTACTGGTTCGAATGGTATAATTCTTTTTGTGTTGGATGGTGCCTTAATCAACTTAGACATTAGGCTACTTAACATTAAGCTGTGACCAATAGCAGCGAAGAATCTGTGGAAAATGTGGAAAAAACGGCAAAAAATATACATTTTTCTGCGTTTTAACGCACTTATCTCAGGAACTACTGGTTCAAATGGTATAATTCTTTTTGTGTTAGATGGTCCATTAATTGAAGAAGACTTGATGCTATTTAACACTAAGCTGTGACCAATAGCAGCGAAGAATCTGTGGAAAATATTTAAAAAATGGCAAAAAATTTACATTTTTCTGCGTTTTAACGCGCTTATCTCAAGAACTGCTTTATGAAATTGAACAATTTTTTAAATGTTGAATGGTCCATTTATCAAGGAAGGCTTGAAGCTATATAAAATTTAGCTGCGACCAATAGGAGCGAAGAATTTGTGTAAAATGTGGAAAAAACGGCAAACAATACAATACATACAATATAAAGTTCGTTTGAACGCGGTAATCTCAGGAACTGCTATTTCGAATTGTAAAATTCTTTTTGTGTTGGATAGTCCATTCATCGAGGAAGGCTTTATTCTACTTAAAATTAAGCTGTGACGAATAGCAGCGAAGAATCTGTGGAAATGTGAGAACTGAGATTTTTTTCTGAGATCTCTGAGATGAAATTATTTTGGATTCGATTTCTCACTCAGCTATTTGACGTGGCTGACATATGTGCAGCAACAATTAGTAAGGTAACCATTAAATCTCAATGATAACTGAGAATTATGTTCCACCAAGGCACCAAATGATTTTGCCTTAGTCAAGGTGACATTGAGATCTCAGTGAGATGTTGTTAGGTGGAACTGGCCTAATAACTGCTCAAATTAGAATTTTGAGAGTTCAATTGATTTGCGAATGTGATTGATTGCACTATTTGTGCAGATTATTGTGTTTAAACCATATCATTTTATGTACTTCTTAACTAAAAAATATGCTCAGTTTAAAGAAAAAAAAATTACTTAACGAAGAGATATTAGAATTATTAGGGAGAGTTCACCCAAGGGAATGCTTTAAGTATGAACAACTGAAGGGAATCATAAAAAATGCTCAAATTTTTCAAGTTCAAGAGAATTACGACCTAGGGAGAGTTGACTGCAATGCAATTTTACAATAACTTTCGAACAAAATTCCCACGCGCGCATGATGCACAAGTCGAGACGATACTCTGGCCGGTGGACGAGGGAGAGGCGGACGAAGTCGCGGGCAACTGCTAGTGATAGATAAGCTGAAAGTGAGTTTGAACAATCTTTCAATCCAGTTAGAAAAATATAGCTTTTTTTCTTGTCAGGTAAGTTTCAGGTTTCGATTTGAAAATTCAACTTAAAACAGTTAAAAATGTATTTAACGTAGAGAGGTTTTATTGCTTTTGCAATAAAAATTAAGTCAATGGTGCCTAGAAAATATTCTATTGAGGGTCTTGTTTTTTCGAATAAATAACATTCACTTGAAAACGAACGAATTTTAGTAGGGCAAAGCGTTTTTTCTCTATACGGTAAGGTGTCTACACACGACACTTACGATGTAGCTGATGAGTTTATCAAAAGCGATTTTCTGTCTGAAACTGGATTGGATAAGCTTGTCTGCTTTCCACTTGCCAGCCATTATACTGCCTGAAATACAATTGCCTACTCTACCACCTCCTGAATCACTATTTCCTGCATTGTTATGCACTGCAAAACTACCCTGTTTTTAAAAACTTAAATCCGTGAGAACCAAGAAGAGTGATGTTTCGATATAGATACCAATCCTGAAATAAGCCAGCTCCCGTTTTCAAAATTTAATAAATTTTGTGTTCTCGAAACGATGGCAATCCTGGAGAACGAAGCAAAATAATTCATTGCTTAAGTTATCTATTTCTTAGTTGCTTTTTAAGGGAATTCTATTGGTTCCACTTTTATTTAAGTTCAGATGGAACATGTTGGATCGATAGAAAAAAAAATAAACAGTCAATAGTATCGCAGTCAAGAAAACGCTAAGGGAAACATGAACTTTTTTTTTTATTTTATTACAAACTAGCTGACCCGGCAGACTTCGTACTGCCTCAATCGATTAGTAAAAGAATAAACCTTTTGTACCCCGCTACTAAACTACCCACTGAGTGCTACCCCGCTACCCGCTACTCGCTACCTCGAAGCCCTGCTGACTCCTTTACCTCGCTACGTCGCACATGCGATAATATGCAATTTTCCATTTAAAAACCAATGCACCTACCCCTTGAAAACCAATGAGTTTTCCGAGTTGCTTTTGAAAACACTTTTTGAAATTTTCCATTTGAAAACCAATGCACATGCGATAATATGCAATTTTCCATTTTAAAACCAATGCACCTACCCTTTGAAAACCAATGAGTTTTCCGAGTTCCTTTCGAAAACCCGTTTTTTTTCCAGTTTCCAAAGATGCGCTGGTCCAATTCTTTGTCGCCTTCATCCATAAAATAATAGATTTTCAATTTACATAAATAATTTCAGATCTGACATCTGACAAACATAATTTTCAATATTTGAAATTGATCATTTTTTTTTATTTATTTTGATGGGGTGGAAAAAATATGTTTTTTTAACATTGGCAAGGATCCCTAAATTTTTTGAAAATGAAACATAGCCTATGTCACTTGGGAATAGTGTAGCTTGCCAAAAGTGAAAGAATTTTTTAAATCGGTCCAGTAGTTTCGGAGCCTATTCATTTCAAACAAACAAAAAATCAAACCTTTCCTCTTTATAATAGTACTGCTCACCCGGCAGACTTCATTCTGCCTCAATCGATAAATAAAAGACCTAAACCGCTATCCGTTACCCACTACCCCGGTATCTACTTAGTTACTCGTTACCCTACCCTGCACGCGAACCGCAACCAAAAACAAAACATTTTCAATCTCTAACTAAACAATCTGTAATTTTGTTCATTTCTTTTTTTTAATCAACTTAAATTTGCCTGCAAATTTGTCAAAAACATGCAAACAACACACCTAGCTTTAACCATTCCAATTTGAATGGATGGCCCACAATGATCAATGATGTTATTGCCAGAATTGATGAAAATATTTTCAATCCAGAGCCTCGACAACAATATCAAGAAATGTCTACACCAACTAACATCACAGGCTAAATATTTCAGCAACGAGTTTTCTTCTGAAGCTATTAGTTACATATTTAGAGCCCGAGTCGAAATACTGAATCTCAACTCTATGCCGCATCGAACTGATCTCACACAAATCTGCAGCTTATGTAACAGAGGCGAACCGGAAGGTATCACCCACTTCTTTGCAACGTGTCCTTTACTTCATGAGATTCGACGGCTACATTTTCAATTGAGTTATCTCCCTCCAACTTGGCTCTACGAAATGCTTAATGGAGATCTCGGATGGTCAACCGTGTATAGATAGCTCTACAACCATTATCTATCTATCATCTATCGACTTAACTATTTAAGATGTCATTTAAAACCTGTAGAGACCCATTTTCATACAAAATATGTATAGTCTTTACTAACCGGTTTTTTTTTTCATTTTTTCATTTTATTGGACTATACTTTCGGTGAGCTAAATGGGTACATTTATGTAAAAACGTAGCAAAAAAAAATCTACATCATCCTTCCACTATGACAAAACAAAATGAGAAGGAATTAATTCCCGTTGATAATAATCAGTCAGTCATTTTTCATATTATATAGGTATATTTTCGTCTTCATTTTGAAAATATCCTTAATTTTAATTTAATTTTTAAGGACGCTTCATTTTCTAATTTTAACGCTATTATCAAAGGATATCCGACGACAAGCAAAAGGGCGCACTTGTTGACGTTGATTTATTTCAGTGAATTATTGCAGTTTTGATAATATTGTAACTCGTTATCCCGCCCATTAGGTGTCAAGACAACTTAGTGGACAAGCCAGTGAGAAATTTGAACAAAATTAAATTTTGTTTCGTTCGAAACAAAACTGTTAAAATATAAAAAAGTTCAATAAAGAACTCCCTCTCTTTCAAAATCGAATAATCTTGAAGATGTTATCAATTTATGCGCATTGCATTTTACTATTAATTGTTAAAGCTTATTCGTGTTAAGATTATGTTTCATGTTTCAAGTCTAATATTAAGTTTAAGTCGAATGGACAAGTTGCATGATATGATTTATGTATTTTACGTTTTTTTTGCTTGCTTTATAAGTTTTGATTGCACGTTGTTCCGCTTGCATGGTTTTTGCTTTTTATTATTAAAATTTATTAATCAATAATTGCATGAGAACTTTACAAGTGAAAAACGCAGTTTACTTTTTTTAATTATTTCCGAATTCTTCAGAAAAAATAACACCATACCCTGAACATTTTTCACATCATTCTCTTTTCTCTTTCTTATTTTTCGAACCCGCTGAATAAAATAGTTTCATAGTTTGCTTGATGGAAGATTCTTTTATGAACGCCCGTAGTTGATTGGAAGTATTTCGCTATCTCATTATTTTTCATGT
Source organism: Sphaerophoria taeniata (assembly GCA_943590905.1). Lineage (NCBI taxonomy): Eukaryota > Metazoa > Arthropoda > Insecta > Diptera > Syrphidae > Sphaerophoria > Sphaerophoria taeniata. The sequence goes on along the minus strand of OX016540.1, from coordinate 35,729,161 downwards.
CACATTTAGGATTTTTTTTCACTAGAAGAAAAAAGTGCAAAAATATAATGAAACGAAAACTGGGAGTGAAGGATCGTTTTGTTCATTCACCTTTTAAATTTAAACATAAAAAAGAAAAATTCCTGAATTTAAGAAAAGGAGGTCAGTTGAAAGTTGAGAAAACAAATGATAATAGAAAGGAGCAGAAAATTTATGGACCGGCTTAACTATAGTTTTTCAATTTTCTTTAATGAAACAAGAAAATCCTTTAATGAGTTTTCAGTGGAATAATGAGAGAAAGAAAATAAAGTGCATGAGTGTCTTCAATGAGAAAATTGAAACGGGTGAGAAAGTGAAACGCAAATTAACAAACGCAATTAACAAAGTTTCATTTGGTTCTTCAGTCTCTAATTCTTTTTTCAATCTTGCAATATAAACATAAACATGTGCATATTATCATGTCAACGCCATTGGTTTTTTTTCTCGCTACTGTTTTCGCCGCCACGCCATCGTCTTCGTACAGCTACAAAACCTACTAGAACCGCACTCACATGAAGTAAAGGTTACTTTTGTTTTGTTGACAGAAGGAAAAAGTTTTAAAATTGTCTTCCAGATGTTACAGTTGTTGAAACTGGAACGTTCCATTCGTATCCGCTTTTACTGTTGCACTTGCTGTAACCTATAACCAGGCCATATTGCTCTTGTTCCTACCAACTAAACCAACAACCAACTACTACCAACAACAGGAAATGAAGGCTGTTTCTGTTTTTTTCCTTTTTCGATGTATGTATACCCTGTGCCTATTGAAAAGTAAGAGAAGGGAGATGTTTACGAATTAAGGGATAACGAACTTCAGCTCTTTAAAATAGTTCTGTAGTTTACCAACACTCGCGGTTTCTGGTGTACTTCCTAGCATGGCAGTAACACACATGACACATCGCACGTCCAAGCTCCGCTCCTCTGTGCATGAAACACGTTGCTCAGAAAACGGGTAAGCCACATTAATGTGGTTGCAACAACGATGGAGACGAAAACAACGAAGCGGTCTCGGCTTATGGGGGAATATAGGTTAGCTCATTCTAAAGATGCCACATTCACCAAACAGAAGGTTAGTCCTGCCTTCGTATGTATATCTGGTAGAAGAAGTAGATCCCAGTCAACATTGTATTGTGTATGTTTTATGCGCTGCATACGGCTTAGACAATGCGATGCAAAGACGAGCGAAGAAGGGCTTTTACTGACTTTGAAATGAAACAATTTGTTTATAAAACGCTCTTAATTTAGATTTGCTTCTCGGATTAAGTGGTGTTACATTTTTGCAACGAGTGCGAGTGATTTAATTTAAACGAATTTCAGCTATGTAGATATTTTGTTCTTAATGAGCAGTTTTATAACCGGAGTGTTTGTTTGAATGAGGATATGTTAATTAATTCAGTGTGAATCCTTGTGGCATTAATTTTTATAAAAATATTAAATTATTGACCTGAGTCATTGAATAAACCAATTGAAATTGAAAAATTTTCATTAGAAGGGCTTCTGTGGCGTATGTGAAATATTTTGCGAGAGAGACTTTTAAAACAAAGTAAAACAAAAATATTATGAGAGTATTACTCAAGATAATAATATGTACTTTTTTTTTTATTATCCATTGCCAACACCATTATGTTTTCTGGCGTAATTTTCCGGATCCTCGCATTAAAAGAGTCGCTTGTTCTTCAATCCTGTCTAACTACATAATTACAAGACTTACCCACGAAACCGTAAATCAACACCCGCCCCACCAATCCTGATTGTCAATGTCAATTACTTAATAATGTACACTTAATCAGTTCCTCGGATAATCATAAATAAGCTCAGAAGAGGCCGCTTTAATCAGCCGCATCTGTATAAGACCATTCAATAGTAGAATTTGAAGCTTCCGTCATTGGCTCTTAAGCCCCATAATGAAAGCACTCTCCGCCTATTATAGTCGCCAGTTCAATTCAATGTCAATTAAATGCTTTCACAATATTTCAATTTCCATTTGACTTTGACTGGCATCCGGCATAAATATGGTGGTCATTTCACCTGCGAGCTTTGTGGTTAAGTTGAGATTCAATAGGAGTTTTGTTAATTAAACCAACCGTTGTCGAAAAAGACGTTACATTCACATTTGTATTGTGTAGCCAATTGAAAGCTTGATTAACACTCCGTTGATCACTTTATTTCATCTTGTGTGGCGTCGGAGGCGGTGCGGTAGAGTTTATGTGATTTATAATCCCAATCGCACCTTGACCTCATGATGACCGACTATTTTGTTGGACGAGTATTTGACTTCAGACAAGAAAAAGTAGATTTTTTTTCTAATTCTCACAAATAGTTAATTGTAATTGATTCAATGTACTTTAGTTGCCATTTCCACATTAAACGTTGCTTGCAATTCAAATTCCTTTTTGTACGTCATTTTGTACATCAACCCAACAAAATCTCACTGCCAAGTCCGTGCAACTTAAATAAAATTAAAATTCAATCGACTAAATCTCTCGTAAGTCGTTTTCTCGTCCCTGGCAAAGGATTCGTAAATAAATTAAAAATTGAATTAACAAAAAAACGGATTGCTACGCTAGTGCAACCAAGTAGATGCTTTAAAATTTAAATACGAGTAAAGTAGGAAACGTAAAAAGAAAAACCATTTTGTGCATTTACAATGCACTGGTACGTCAGCCAGTCGTGCGATGTACGTTAAGTGCGGATGGACTTTTTATGTAAGAACATTTGTCGCTGAAGTTTTTTACTTGACGTTCTCCTTTGCTGACACATATTTTGTTTTTTCTAATGAAAATTATATAAAGGTGAATTCTAACGAAATGAGAAGAGACCTTGGAGTTTTATTTACTTGTGCGTTTTTTATCAAACATTCCTTGTCAATTTGTTGTGTTACCAAGTACATCATTATTGTCTTTGATTTACAGCATATTGAAAAAAAAGAAATGTTTTTGAAATAACGAAGACAAATTAAACGATTCGTCAAAGCCATAGGATTCAATTCGAATTTTTGTTTTCGTTTTGTTCTTTCGAGTAAATTGTGTATGGGTCACTGTGGCGTATGAAAACATAAAAATTGTTCATGTTTGTATTTTTGATGAATTTTGTGTTCAATGCATATGTGTTTGAATGTAAAGGTTGTAACTATGTCGCAGTCTTGACGGAATATAAGTCATACATACCTACACGGAATGACATAGCTTCCTTTCCGTATATACATTTTTGTAGGTTTAACTTTTCTTTGAAATCTGTGAAGCCCAAACAGAGCGGTACCTACTCAATAGGGAATTTGGACAGAATGAAGCACTTTTACGAAAGTTTGTGTATCATTCATGAAGTGCTCGCCTTTATCTACGATACAGCTGGGATTTGATCCGGGCCTCCTTTAACAAGTTCTTCCACCTATCCCGATGGTTAGCTAATTCTCTTCGCGCCCACTACATAGGATATCTCCATCGCTTGTTTATTTCTTCGTGCGTCGATACATTTAACCTCAAGCGTTATCGTTATTGCATTTAACCTCAAGCGTTATCAGGTCTATCAGCTATAAATTCAAATTGTGATTGCTTCCGCGGAAAATTTTTGCTCGTAACCTCCCTATTTTCTGTGTCGATTGTTGATAAGATCTCATGAAACCTATGTCAATATGAATATTTGGCTCTCAACCAATGTAAAAAGTAATCTCGTCGATCCGTGAAGAACATAATTGAGATCGGAGTTCTGATACAATATGGTGACCATTTTTTTTTTTTGTACGAGGCAGGGGTTGATGATATTTTGTTGATAGAATGTACAACGTTTTGTCTTCATTTAAATCAACTTCAATGAATTCTACATAACTGAAACTTAACCTTCTTCAGAGCTTTGGTTTCTTTGTTTTGAAGCATTAATATAATGTTTAAGTTGTTGAACCTAATATTTTTATGTATCATATCAGTGCTTTTTGCAAAAAAGTTTAACTGAAGCCCTTTTTAATTGAATAAAGCCCAACTGTTGTTGCACGTTGTTATTTATTATCTTAAAAACCATATATAGGTATATTTCTTATACCTCAAGTTCAAGTAGGCAAAAATTATTTTGAATTTGTTAAGTGTGTTTACTTTGACAGGTTCTCATTTTTATTCCTAGAACTCCTATTAAAAAGGATAAGGAATTTCCTTGACATTCATCCTTTTTGGGGATCAGAATACCAATGATGCTGAAATACAAGATTTTTTCTTCTTTTCCCAATTATTTTTTCATTCCTGGATTGGTATCATATGAATCTTGAACAACTTAAGAAAGAATATAACAGAGACAGCATGAACCTTTCTCATATTATTCCATCAGGGAAGTTATCATCATTTAAATTTAAGGTCAACAAGAGCAAACTTTTGCGACACAAAATCCATATTCTAACCCCCAGAGGAGAACAAAGTTCAACTTAAATATTTCAAGTTTACGTTGCTATAGTTAGAACATGTATATTCATAGCCTCCTACACTCAGATACCAGTCTCTGCAACCAATTTATTTTAACATCCTTGAGAATGAGCCAGCAGGAACATAAAGTGACGTTGGGGGTAGATTCAAGAGGACAAACACTACTAACGAAAATTGTTGCCTTGGATGGATAGAAAGTGTGGTTAACCTCGACTCGAATGAAGACAATGGTATCACATGAGGTTGGGTTTCTGATACATAGAGAAGAAATGGTTAGATTCGAAATAGAAAAAAGTCCTTTCATTTGAATAATTCACTTAGATAAATTTAATCCATCGAGAGTACTAATAAATCTATATTTTTTTGATACACGTTGAGTCGATTTTCGCTTTATGAAATTTTAATATTTTTCGTTTTTTTTTTTAACTTTGTCGCTTCTATCGAACTAAAAATGCTCGCTTAATAATAAACTTTGAGCTTTGAATAACTTATCAGATATCTGGCTTGTTTGTCGTCATTTAAGGAAGTGGAATTTAGGATTATATGGAGGATCAGTGGCGTGATGGTAATTAAAGCTGGGTGATTATTCTGCTAGCCACAATGTTGGCTTTGATTTTCAATTGGACATGGCGTTAGTAGAAGCACTCAAAGGGGATTACAATGGTTTTTCTTGTCTCTAGAGATATAAAGGTAAGAACATTTGTTTCAGCACTTCATTAGTGTTAAGCCCAACGACAAATTTTTGCAACAATGAAGTGAAAGGTCTTGTATAACTCGTTAAAAGAGCCTTACTGTCAAAATTATGACAAGGGATGTTGAAAGCTATTTGATGCTATTGAATGGCAGAAAAACATGCACTCACCCTTTTTGAAAAACAGACATTTTATGAGTCACCAAATGATGAGAAACATGGAGATCGAAGCAATATAATTCGTCTCTGTTCAAATAATTCCATATAATTAATTTCTTTGTTCCTAAATAAAAATGTTTATGACATGCGATCATTTGTTTTGCGTGCTTTCGAGATGCACCAATAAAGGAGCAACCAAATACTCCGAAAGGTTTCTTCTGTTTGTACTTTTAATTCATTTTGAATTTCACACTTTAGATAAAATTTAAATTTGACACAAACATCAACATTTAACACCTCTTAATATTTGATTTGCCGAAATAGCAGCAAGGTGATTACTGAAAGTTGGAAACGAAGGAAACAGAGGAGGAAACGGCACTGTCACTAATGAACTACAATTTCTGATGGTTAATGAAGAATATATTCTAATAAATTATTCAAGACAAACATTGAAGCGAAAGCAAAATTTATTTGCAATAATTAATTGAGTAGTCTTGGCAAAACAAGCGTCATTCAACGCTCCCAATGAAAACATTTGATAGGTTATTATACATTTCTTATTCGATATGTTGGACAATTTTTGAATGTAAAATTTAAAATAAACATCAATATCTTTTAACAATTGATTTGTTTTTGAAGTGATTTCGATACATTTCTGATTATATTGTCAAACTTTTTAACATGGATTGTGGAATTTATTATTTCACCCCTCGCATGCGGTAAATAAAATTCAACAAGCTTTTTTTTTTCTTTTTTTACGTCTTTAAAAACTGTAAGCCATCGTTAAAGTTCTGGAAAGTAAAACAACCAAACAATGGAATTCTCTGATTCACGCAAAAAAACCTTTTCTTTGAATAAACAACAAAGCCTCGCGCTTCCAGAATTTTCCGATTTCAAAGAGTTAAGCACATCTAAAATAGAAACTTGCTTAAAATATGCCAAAACTTTGTAAAATTGCTTTTGTTTGCAAAGTTTGCAGCGAAAACACAAAAAGAGATCTCGTTCTATCCGATTCTGGCAACGCAACCAAATAAAACTGGGAAACGCAATCCTTTGGGGCACTCTCAATTATAATATTCTCAAGTTCTGTAACGCATTAACCATTTTGCTACACATTTTGTATTCTTATTCGCAGCCTCTTGGAAAGTTCGAAGGATTAATATTTTTATTTTTTTCCCGCGCATAGTTCGAGAAACTTTTTTCTATCAAACAATCTCAAAGTGTGTTTTTATGCCATGGTATTTATATTTTTATAGATTCGTTCATCTATAAAGCTTTCAATTTGTCCTTTCTGAATCCTAAACATTAATATTGTACCAACGGAAAAGTCCAACTGCAACGAAAAAAGCCAAACTTAAAAAGGATTCCTGGGGACCTGACCTATTAGAGATACATTAGTATTCAACGGTTAGTTTTGGGATTATTTTAATCCCTGAAAAGCATAGTTGAAGACATAATAAGCCAGGGAATAGGTAAGGATACAAAGTCAACTTCTTGTTCGTTGCGCCATCATGATGTTTGGTCTTGTATAAATATTGTTAGAATGAACGGTGTGCGTCCTTTAAGCAAAGGATTTACGCTGGCTGGTCGTGTTTTTTTTTCTCATTGAAAGCAAAACTTTGATTTATTTGCAAGGAATCCCTATTAGAGGAGGATGTACTATGGGATTTAGTGATGCACAGAGACTAAAGAACAAATAAGGTTTGCAAGCACCGATACTGCATTAAATATAGTTAGGTGTTTTATTGATCTTCTAAATAAAACGGCTTTTTTCTTGTATTTTAAGCTTAAAGACTTTATTTAATACAAAACGAAAATAACGAGTTAACAATAAGATGAATAATAGTCGACTGACTAAAGGTTTAGAAACTATCATACATAAGATTACGATCAACATAAAAGAAGCTTACGATATCACGATTGATCTCTCTAGCATTGTCTTCTTAAGAAGACTATATTGGAGATATCATACGTTCTTAACTTAAACCCAATTCTAGCGTATGAGAAGTGTTTGGAAATAAGAATATAAATACTATCAGTGGAACTTCATTATGTAAATATATCCGTTTCGTAGTCTTTTGTAGTCTTGACAGCGTCACGTTTATGGCCACATTTATTTCATAAATGAGGGTTTAATTTGCTATATAAAGGATATAATGCTATTGGAGTGATTTTTTTCTCAGAAAAACTATAATTATAAAAATTTCTTTACACCGTTAATAATGAATTGTAGGTACCAGAGATTAAAATGAGTATGCATGAACAGTTCGAACACATCCAACTTTTTCTTATGTGCTTGTTCATACTCGTTCGATTGCAACCCTTACTTATGAATAATTTGACTCATAAATAAAAAGGCTTGTAAGTCAAACCAAGCAAGCAGAAGGAACTCGTAAATATTTTTCGTTTTCGATCATTTCAAGTCAAACTGATTCACAAGCAATTTGCTTGCTTGTACTTACTCAAACATGTTCGAGTTTTCGGGGAAAATTGATTGGACGTTTCAAATTTTTTTTCTCTACGAAGAAAAAAATGAAAGATGCAGGCTTGGGTTGTAATTAAATGAATAGAAATATTTATAAATGAGTTCGGTGGCCGGATTGGCAGTCATAAATATAATAATCCGCACTGGTAAGATTATTTTTCACATTAATTAAAGAAACGATTTATTAATGAATGCATGCAAAATAGGTTAGGTATATTTGTATACCTATATAGAAAATTGTGATTGACGAAGATTATGTCATGGGAATACCTGCTTCCGGTTGGTAGAGAATGCAGTTTTGTAAAGATATTTTAAATATTGTTAATCTTTTTATAACATATCTGACCTTCTACCTATAACCAAGCTACCTACTACTTTCTGGATAATATGTAATCCTTTTCTAGGGTGGGAAGTTGGCTTTTTGTAATTAGAGTAATAAAACAAAAATTGAGGTATGAATGAACATTTTAAGGTTAAGCTATGAAACCAAAAATTATTTTTCGATTTACTTACAAGCGCCATGAATGATGGAATGGTGATTGTAAGCGATTTTACTTTCAATCAGTAAACTTGTTTGAATGTATTACGAGTCCATAATTATTCATTTTTTTGCTGGAGAAAATTCAACTGACAACGCGGATTTATTTGCTCATGAAATCCTAATGTAAATATATTGAAACCCATACACAAGGTCCTGTTGACATTTTACAATGGTGTTTTGTTTTGATCACAAAAAATCAAAATAATCAAAATATGTGGATTTATTTATTTCTATTCGTATCTATCTATTTTATTCGACAAATTTTACATTGATACAAAAATTTGAGAATGAAACAAATCAACGATAAAAATAAACCTCCTTGCCATAGATTACCTACATTTCACACAGCACACAAATCTCAATCAAACCAAACATTATTTCTCGATTTACTTACAAGCGTCATGAATAATTGAGTGGTGATTGCAAGCGATCTTACTTTCAACCAGAAAACTCGTTTGAACTCGTTTGAAATGAGGGATGATTTGTAAATAATTTTACTCATAAATAAAAAAACTCGAAATTACTTGCTTGTGCGTTGACTCAGTTTGTTCAAACTCGTTTTTTTTTGAGTAAATTACCCGAAACTTACAAACAATACTTGACTCATTTTAATCTCTGGTAGGTACATAGTAACATAGTGCATACATGAAATAGAATTGCAAAGTTCAACAGTCAGCACAGTACCTATTTAAGTTTTTGACAAACATTTAATGCCATCCAAAAATTCTCACAATGTACGGAATTCCAAAATTTACATAGGACAGAAAAAATACATCACATGGGCTCGAGAACGCAAATTAAAAGCTCCTCATTCTATCGAAATTGACGCTTCATGTCTCGTTATCCCTTGTCTCTGTTTTGTTACTTTTCTTGAATGATGTTTCAATTTATGATAAAAGGGTCAAGATTTTAAACTGAGGAATTCGGTCTTTTTTCCAAAATGCATAAAAAATAATCTCGGTGACAGCTCAAAAGCTTTACTTTTCTGTGGGTTTAAAGGGATGAACTTCAATCAATATTAATGTTGGTGAGTTTTAAAGGGATTCACAATAATGTATTTATGTACCGCATGATTGCATTTAAATTGAAATATTTTTCGTTTCTATTTTATTCATATGAAATGAACAAGAATGCCATTGAAATATGTCAAAAAAGGGTTTAAATCGAAATATCGTGAATTTCGTGTGGTTTCGTTTTTAATTAAAATTGATAGGATATCAGGAATTCAGGATCATAATATGCTTCTGCTGCAGAACAAAAACGAACTTTTCCACATCAATTTATACTTCTTTTTGGTTTTAAGCCTCGGTAGCGTTTTTATAGGTATATAAAATTTTTCGAAAATGTCTAAAAATTTAACATTTTATAAGTAAATTTCGATTTTTATTTGATCCGTTTTTGAGATACAGAATTTTGAAAAACAAAATACTATTTGGGCAATATGCACGTACTTTCAGATAAAAAAAGGACGCTGATCGGACTTTTATATTTCGAGAAAATCTTATAACAAAAAAAAAAAAAACAGTTCTATGAAAAGTACCGTTTTGGAGCAATACAAAATTATTTTTTTTACATTAAATACATCAGTGTTTTTCAAATAAAAATTCGAGGAAGAAAATCGTAGGAGCCGTTTTTGAGAAAATTGAAACGTTTTGTTTTTGGCCAAATAAATTGTATGGTAGCTACCCTAAATTTTGATAAAAAAATCAAAAAAACGACCCGCGCGAATTTGCTCAAACCTCTAATTTTCAAGTTTGAAGTCAATCGTACCAGTCAGTGGTTAAGGCTGTAGGTGCGATTACAAACAGACAGACGGACAGAATCGACGGACTCACTTTTTCGACTTCTCTATCATCGTAATGTCATACGTCATACCTCATCAAAATCTCAACTTTTTTTACGAATTTAATACTTGGCGTATAGATATTCTATGTGTCGCAATTAAAAAGAACCTAATTAATGGATTAAAGAAGCAATTTCTTGTGTAGGTACTCCTGTCCCAAGCAATTCAAGCGATTAACCATGACGTTTGAAAAAGAATCCCTCAACATTTATACGTTTCAGGGATTAGAAGGCTTCAAAAGCATTCGAAACTGATTCGAAAATAATAATCCCTTTTAATATCCACTCCTTTTTTGAGCTTTTTGTCCCTGTTCTGTTCTCGATTTATGCACTCGGTAATTTTTAGTTTTTTCTCTAGATCCCCATTCTGAGTCCGTATGAGAGAACGTTTTTTGTTTTGTCTGTCTTTTATATTCCGGTCCTTGGGCAACTACTTTTTCAAAGCTTTCTACCAGCCTTCCCATAGAATAAATGACTTGGCTTTTTTTTACTGAAAGCCAAAATGATTGTCTGTCAAATAGAAGAAATCATAAAATTAAAGCAGCTCATTTAACATTGTCCGGATGTGCGCGGAGGACATTGAAAGAATTCCAGAACATGTCCGAATGCTTGTTTCCTTTTTGAAAAACTTCCTAAACGTTAACCACAATCACATTGCTTCAAGATGTTCTTATGAGACTAAAATGCTCCTGCGGCATTTCAAATTCATGGAACATTTTGAGAGACACCAGTGCCAAAGTAAACGGAAACGGAACTTGGAATTCGTAAGAAGAGTCGCTCCTCACGAAGCAAACTCTATTCGGAGCTTGCTTGTGCCGTACCTACTGAATTCCAATTTGAAAATCTCTCGTCGCACATCCGGCAATGTTTTGTCCATTTTATTGTGTACGCCTTCGACATCTTACAATAGTTCCAGCATCAATTTATGCAATTTATCCCAGCCAGCTATGCGGTGCTGTTCGCTTTCCAAATTACGTACACGTTCGAAAATGCGATGGTAGTGCAATTTGTAAAACTGGCGTTTTACATCTCGTTGGGCAAGTTCGAGTTCGTGCAATTACTGACGCTGGATGTGATGATGGCGTCGTTTGTGACCTGCTTCCGAATCGGTGTTCAATTTGATGTGTCCGCTAGAATTGAAAGAAGAAATTTATGGTAAGAAAGACAGAAAATAAGTAAGTAAAATGAGAAAAACAATTATAGTCTAAGATCCGACCCTAGAACAACCTTCACCGAGCTGATAATATCATGAAACATATTTTAATACAAAAATAGTACCTATATTAGAAAATATGTTAAGAATGGGTTGCCTAAGAAAATCCTGATCAATCAAACAATTGAATCGGTTGAAGGGAATTGCACAAAAAAGTTACCACTTTGTTCTTATTTTCCACTTATATGGAAATGCTAAAAGCATTTCCATATATGTAAATATTTTAATCACAGTGGAATTATTCTATTAAACTCTTCTTTAAATTACTCGTTTGTCTTTTAAAAAGTTTTTAAAATTGCATTTTTCTTAGCAAAAATACAGCGACTGTAAAATGCACCCTTTGGTCTAATTTAAAAAACTACAGAGACAAAAACAAAATAAATAGAGACTTTTCCTCGAGTTTATGCAAAACTTTTTCAATCACAAGAAGGAAAAGAAAAAAACACTGACCCAGAGTTTTTGTGAGAAAATAAAAATCTCCCACAATCCCTGCATCTTAAACAGATGAGACAATATCATGGCTGTTGCCCAACCGCACAACAAATTGCAACCATTTCGTCTCTTGCACAACGAAAAAAAGGAGAAACACAAATCAAATTGCACCCGCAGTAGACAAAAGTAAAAGAAAAGAAAATTTATACGCGCAGAAATGAAAGCATACCATACAATATTGTTATTTGATGAGATTGAAACAGCGCCAACAAAATGAGCTAAAGAATGCAATGTCAAAGTTGCTTTTAAAAGCAAAAAAAAACAAGTGGGTATACGTTTTCACAACAAAGTGCCTTGGGGATATGTCCCGTCGCGTCCAAGAAGCCTGAAAAGATGTTGTAATGTACAACAAACGCAAGGAGAGACAAATAATGAAAGAAAAGGATTCATGATGAGAATTCAAAAGTTTGGAAATATAATACCCTGACCGGTATTTTCCCATCAAGTGGAAGGAGTTGTTGGTTGGGGGTCCTTGGAGGTCCATGAGAGTTAAGTAGTGTGGTTGACTACTGAACGATCTCTTGTATGTGTGTCGCCAGGGAATGATGGAATTCTTTTTTATATCTATTCCTACATCACTGTCAAGGGTTAGGATTTATTAGCAATTGATGGTTCTATTATAAGAGGATAGCTTAAACGTTGGGTGGAGACAGTAATTATTGGTCTTGGTTTCTCTTTTTTTGTTCGTCATTTATCTGTTTTTGTGGAGTAACTTAAGAAAGATGTAATTAATTCCTCATTGAGCTGTAGAGAGAGCGAAGCTGACCATATGACCTAATTGTTCTGATAAGGATAAATTGTTGGGATCTTCTGGCATTGAAACTTTAAACGTGCTTGGGTGCACATCTCAAGAGTTCAACATTTAAACTTTTAAGCCTTGTTAATAAATGCTTCTACTTAAATACTGTCAAAACAGCCTTTATTGTGCATTTAAGGACTCAATATTTTCCGGGAAAACTGAAAATAAACCTCGATTGTCTGTTTTTTTAATAATTTTAACATTGACGTTGACATTACAGTACCACGCATATGAATGATACGAACTTTGTTAATGTCAAGGACCTCAACATCACAATTTTACAATTGCACACATTCTACCATTCACTTATGCACACGCATCACTAGTGTAACCGCTGCATAAGTGTCCATGTCCACACAATATTGCACGTTCATTTATTTTACGTACTGAACAACGAAGGAAAACGTAAATAAAACTTAATACCGATGTTCACTTTGGCTCAACAAATTACATGCTCACATGCCCTGATGCTTTTACAAAAGTCGACGTCAATATTAATTAAAACGTCCACAGGACCAAGAGAGGAGCTCTCAATAGTACATACAATTGATTTTTTTTATCCTGAAAATTGTGTTTGTAAATCTGTGTGAACGATTCAACATCCAACAAACAGAAGGTAGTGCTGCGGCTGCCAGCTAAGCTAGTTACTATAGTGCGGTCGTGCAATAAGTCATTACACTTTTGTTCACCGGGTGTCGTTGTCCTAGCGTGGTGAATCCATCCAGAATCTATAACTCCCTCTTTTTTTAGTTGTAGCTACATTTTTTATTTCCATTATTAAACATGTCCTTAACATTTTCGTATTTATTTATTTTTGCTTCATGTACCTATATACGATATACATGGTATGTACATTTTTGTTGGAAAATATAAATCAATAAAAACTGTTTATTTTGTGAAATTAAAACTGTCCAGAGATTTTATGCAAACATTTAAACAAAGACCAAAAGAGAAATTAGTTTTCAGACATGAACAATGAACAGGATATTCCAGGATACTTTGCACTAAACCGACTGTACAGCGAACACTTGTTCAGGTACACGCATTCATCATTCGGATATAAGTTAATTTGTTGATGTAGAGACATTAAAATATACAAAATAAAAAGCAATTGACAACACAAAAAAAAACACAAAAATGTTTACCCACTTTCTGTTATTTTCAGCAATTTATTGGCTTACAGAAATTTTAGCCACAATTTAAATTCCAAAGGAAACAAAATAATAGGACAAGGATATTTCGAAATAAAGTTAATCGCAACTCCTACGCTTAACACTCCTCCTCTTCCTCCCTTTTTCTTTATAAATGTTATGTTGTTTTTTTTTTAGACATACATATTCACCGTTAACTACATTGGTTTTTTTTTTTAATACGTGGTAATGATACAAAGACAAACACACAAATGAGTAGAAGAAGGAAAAAAGAATTTAGACCTAAAGCAGAATAAAAGGGCATTTAATCAATAATTTCATTTGTCATTCCTGTCGACACACATGCCACAAAGGACTAATTTATTTCTATTTCACAAAATCCCATACGTTTAATTGAAAGAGCTTCATATACCAAGAACCGAAGCATCTAGCCAACATATCACAGCAGACCTAGACCAAAGGACATTCTCGCTGTCGGCGTCATTGTCATACTTGACGTTTTTGTCTAGTTGTCGTGTCGCAGGAAGATGTGGTTATACTTTTGACTACGTGCAGCCACGTTATGTGGGTACATTATATTATATTAAATACAGAACCGACGGACGATAAAAAACATACACCAATTCTCGAAAATCAGGACAAAAGACAGTCAACCGGAAATATGGAGTTGTATGTAGCTGTTAAAAAGAAAGAGTTGGTTTTGGCTTGAATTGAGTCACAAAAGGTTTCATATTTTTGTAGTTAAAAAAAAGATAATGCAATGTTATTAAAAAAGGGGACTAATGAATTAATTAGAACGAAGGTGTGCAATTGTATTCAAAGAAAAATACTATATCAAAAATTGGAGAGGGCCTACTTAAAAATGTTTTTTGATGGAGGTATTGATTTTTTTTCAGCTTTCAAAATAAAAAGGTAAAGAAATAATAATAAAAAAAAAACCGTTGTTACCTGTCAAAATAGGCCGAGACATTTAAGCATTTTTGGGTTGTAATTAATAGTCCAGTCATTTGGTAAAAAAAAGAGGGTTACCTGGAATGTTTTCCGGGAGTTTTGAAAATTGGTTAATTTATAGATTTGGGTATGCTCTTTTCGAATTTCAACTTTGCCACCTCGTACCCCCGCCGCTCGCGCCGCCATCTTGAAAAAATGGCGTCTAAGAACGGTTTTTTATGAATATCTCCCTTCCTACGCATTTTACGAAAAAAATATCTTGTACAAAATTAAACTAGAAAAAATTTCCTACAATTTATGTATCAATAATTTTTTTCATAAAATCAATAGTTTTTGGCGTACGAGCGCCACAAAGTATCATTCATCATATTTTATATATAAAATTATATATACATAAAATTTATATAAAATTTTTCTGAAGTTTGTTGTCCATTTTTTCCTTACTTTGAACGTTAATGCATTATTTGATGATGCTTACCGATAGCTTATGATGTTGAGAAAACAAATCAAAAAGAATAATTTAAAAAAGGACCACTATTTTTAACCTGCCTCTCATGCAAAGCTTTCTAGATTGAAAAACTCATTTTTTTTTGCTTCAACTGAATAAGCTCAACTTTTAAAAATGCAAATAAAATCAAACGGAAAGAAATGAACAAAATTTTCTTTAAATATTTTTTTTATTGGTTATTTCTAGTATTGGGTACTACCACCTTTATTCTTGATTACTTCATAAATTCGGGCTGGCATGGAATCGTATAAACTTTTTAAGTAGTCCAGCGAAATTTCTCTCCATGGTAACTTAATGGCTGGAATAAGCGATTCTCTGTCCTCAAACTGACGGCCCTGACTCATAGACTTTACGTACCAACCATCCCCATTCATTTTCTATGAGGTTCAGGTCAGGTAAATAGGGGACCATTGAAGCAATTTAGCATTCTGGTCCTGTATCCCACTTTTGACAGTGCGCAACGTTTGGATGGGGTCGTTGTCCTATTGGAAAATCCATTTATAGGGTCCAAAAATATCCGAAAATGAAGGAAACTTTGTTTCCAATATTCTTTTGCAGGTAATTGCACTCCTTTTTGACGTTTAAAACTCAAGCTCAATAGTCCCATAGTAGCTAACTGCTCCCCATATCATAACTCCACCTTCTCGACCATGATGCCGCGCTTAAAATCGTTCTTCTTTTCTCAAATCGTGAAAGTAATAACTAAAAGCACCAGGGACATCAAAATTTAAACTCTTCTCATCCGAAAAAAACGCGTTGTGCCACACATTTTTCCAACTCACATCGAGTCTAGAAAATCTTGAACGAATATCTCGTTGCTCGTTTAATGGTGGTTTCTTTTGGAGTTGCAATCATTTTAAATGATCTGCGCTGTTTGGTACTCTGTGGACTGTTGAAACACCTGCAGTTACGCCAACTTTTTGTTTAATTTTTACCGCGGAGCACAAAATTGTTCGTCGATCAACTTCGAATGTTGCCGTTTTTTACTACCTTTCATGTTTTTCTCGTACAAACTTTGGTTTCTGAGGTACGAATAGACAACACTAAGACTCCGATCAACGTTGGTAGCTATAGCACGCACGGTCAGTCTTTATTCTTTTAACGAATCAACCTTAACTCGTCCGACACTATTAAAGCTTCTGATCTAACCATATTTTTTTTTTAAATTTTAATTTAACGGCTAAATGCACTAACAGCTATTCAACTTTTGATTTGGTATACCAATTAACTTAAAACTCTCAGAACCAACTAAAATAATGAGAGTGAAAGATCGTGTGCTTATTCAGTTGACGCAAATAAAAACTGAGTTTTTTAATCTGGAAAGCTTTGCATGAGAGCCAGGGAAAAAATAGTGGTCTTTTTTAAATTATTCTTTGTGATTTGTTTTCTCAATATCATAAGCTATCGGTAAGCATCGTCAAATGATGCATTAACGTTCAAAGTTAGGAAAAAATGGACAACAAACTTTCGAAAAATTTTGTGCTTATTCAGTTGAAGCGCAGGTATTTCTCGTAATATGATGAATGGTACTTTGTGGCGCTCGTACGCCAAAAACTATTGATTATATGAAAAAAATGATTGATACATAAACTGTAGGAAATTTTTTCTAGTTTAATTTTGTACAAGATATTTTTTTCGTAAAATGCGTAGGAAGGGAGATATTCATAAAAAACCGTTCTTAGACGCCATTTTTTCAAGATGGCGGCGCGAGCGGCGGGGGTACGAGGTGGCAAAGTTGAAATTCGAAAAGAGCATACCCAAATCTATAAATTAACCAATTTTCAAAACTCCCGGAAAACTTTCCTGGTAAAACTACCAAATGACTGGACTATAAGTTCAGTTAAGTCAGATTCCATACAAAACATTATGTTATCTTAAGAAAAATAAAGAAATATCATTTTTTGACTGTAGTGAGACAAACCAGACAAGTACAGAAATCGAAATTCGTTTTTTTTTCTAACATTGTGGCTTTTTAGGTACAAACATTGGTGGCCCAAGAAGGGGGAAAGACCTTGTTCAATGTTTAATATACAGGGTGATTCACGAGCGTTGTGCCAAAAAGCTAGAGCGTTTAGGTTGAGTTGAGACAAGAAAAAAATTGTATAGGAGGGGGGGGTCTATTCCCCCCCGTTTAGCCGGGAGAGGCAATTTTCTGAAAAATTGACTTATTTTGTAAAACAAAATATTAAAAATCAACGGCTTAGTTTACAACACCGTGCTATACCTTTCTGAAAAGCTAAAAACTTCTTCTTTCACTTTGTTTTTAAAATAAATAGTTTTAAAAAAATAAATTTTCAAACTCAAAATTTTCAAAAAAAAAGCCAAAAAAATTTGTTTGAACTAATTTTTTTCAAAATTTTATGTAATTAAGTACTAATTTTGTTTTAAAATTTCAATGTTTTTGTTAATTTTTAGTTGAAAACAGAAAACCGGATGCAAAAATGTCTTTTCGGTTTTGAGAAATTAAGAAAAAACCAAAACCACTTTTTTCTAAAAAAATCTTTGTTTTTATTTTTACCTATCTGGACTTTTAGTTTAATTCATTGGTTTATTTTATAAATTTAATTTTTTGTAATTGGAGTTTAATGAGGACTCAATAAAGTAGAAAAGTATTGGATTTTCCCTGGATTAATCATTTTGTTCATTGAAAACGTCTGCCATTGACCTTTCACTTCTAGCTCTCCGTGCTCTCGTCGGCGGATTCTTGAAAACATGCTACGACTTGGGCGCCATCTATTGGGATATCTTTCAGCGTAGAGTCTTTCGGCTTCCCGATCTCGACAACAAGTTAAACCGTAGCAGAAGTTCCTGTCCGCTTACTCTTCTCGAACATATGAGTTTGTTATTGTTATGTGTTGATGAATTAATATTTTAATTGTAAATGGTTGTTAAGTAAATATGCGATGCCTTTTATTAACCTTTAGGTTGTTAATTGTTTTTTCATTCAAGAAAAATTGCGGTTTAATTATCTTAAGCCCCCAGCAGGTAGAACCCTTCGCCGGCGAGTGGCCGCGGCCCCAGGTATAGTAAGAAAAAATTGCAGGTCAGTTTTCAGACGTTATCAATGAATAAAATGGTTAATCCATTGAAAATCCAATACTTTTCTACTTTATTGTCGTCATAAAACTCCAATTACAAAAAATTAAATCTGTAAATTAAACTAATAAATTAAACTAAAAGTCCATTTAGGTAAAAATAAAAACAAAGATTTTCTTAGAAAAAAGTGGTTTTGGTTTTTTTTTTATTTCTCAAAAACGAAAAGACATTTTTGCATCCAGTTTTCTGTTTTCAACTAAAAATTAACAAAGACATTGAAATTTTAAAACAAAATTAGTACCTAATTACATAAAATTTTGAAAAAAATTAGTTCAAAAATTTTTTTTTTGGCTTTTTTTTGAAAATTTTGAGTTTGAAAATTTATTTTTTTAAAACTATTCGTTAAAACAATTTATTTTAAAAACAAAGTGAAAGAAGAAGTTTTAAGCTTTTCAGAAAGGTATAGCACGATGTTGTAGACTAAGCCGTTGATTTTTAATATTTTTTTTTTACAAAATAAGTCAATTTTTTAGCCCCTCCCGGCTAAACGGGGGGAATAGACCCCCCCCCCCCCCCCCCTCCCATACGATTTTTTTCTTGTCTCAACTCAACCTACACGCTCTAGCTTTTTGGCACAACGCTTGGGAATCACCCTGTATATATTTGAAAACAAACATGAATAGACCAATTATTCTAGCAGAAATTAATTTGGTAAAACGAATCAATTTACCTTTTTGCCTCCTGCCAACGTGTGTTTGTGTACAGAACTTGCTATGATTTATTTATTTTTTGAATTAACTGACTTAGCAAATTTAAGGACATGAATGTAGACAGAGTTGCGGGCGTATGAAAATAATTATCAGACAGAGAAGAATTTAATCTGTCTTTTTTTTATCAATTAATTATACCTACTGTAGGTATATTTGTATTTTCAATGGCGTAGAAATTTTGGTAGTTTCCATATTGAAAATATTCAATAGATTTCGCCGAATCATTTAGGTATTTATTTTTTTAAGGAAAAAAATATTCGAAATGCATATTATTTGTAGTGTTTTTCAATTTTATAATGAATTTTGATAGATGCACAAACTTTATAAGAACTACACTTAGAATGCTCTCAAGCGAATAGATATAACAATTTCAGGCCATCTCTTTTTGTGTTATTTTTTGTTCTAAAAAGACCGCTTTTGAAGGTATACATTTAAAGAAAGCATGAACAATCTGGAACTGACTGATTTTCCAATTACTGCGGACGACTGACCTACACATATGAATAACACTCCCGAGTCCCGACAAGGGATACACAAACACATATACACAAACTACTTGTTTAAACATCATTCTGGTGAGCATTTAGTATTAAGTTTTGCCAATGTATGGTGGCCGCCTTGGTTATGCGTTATCATATCACATCTTTAGAACGCTTTCTGGTTTCTCTGTTTTATTTATTGGCATCAATATTTTTGTATCTTTCAGGTTACTTTTCACAATTAAATCATCCGTCATAACAAGGTGTCAATTGAAATAGTAATTCTCAGTATCTATGTACATAATGTATATGACTTATTTTCAACTCAAGCCTTTTTTAGTTTGTAAATCTTTTTATTTTAAATTGTTTAAATGTATTTTATTTTCTTTATCATTTGTTAATGTAATCAAATGTCAATACCGGCAGACGGCTCAGGTAGCCACGTCCGTATTCTTTTCATAAAATATTGTAACTATTACTGAAAAAAAAAATAATAAAGAAATCTCTCTATCAAACAAGTTCATCCACTAAAAACTAGAATCTCAAATTTGAATTGTTTCAAAAGATTGATACGCTTTATTTTAGGTACCTATTTGAGAAATATTAACGTATTATTTTGTATTAAATCACATTCTTTTTATAACCTCAACTTTTTCCCGTTCACAAATGTTATCAAATTGATTAAAAAAAGTGTTTCTTCTCATTCAGTTTAATTAAAATAAAAAAAAAACTAAAATTTAATTTGTATTTTATTCTTATACACCGGGAGCCCTCAATCCTAAAAGTGCACTTACACGGATTTCAAAATTTCTTATATTAAAAGATAGTTTATAGAAATACCAACAAATTAAGCCCGGTATGACGAGGCCTATCCTGGCACCAATATTTTTTGCATTTTTTTGCATTATCGCCTATCAACAATCATTCAACAGAAAATAAAAACATCCAACACCACATTTAAATTTATTTCCTGCCATCACCAGAAGGTTGAACCAAGAGAATTTGCGCCGCGACTTTGCAAAGTGAATCTGTAGATACTAATGTAGATACTTTAGTTGTTGTTTTTTTGCTTTCAATAAATATTTTTTCTCCTGCTTGAAGTAAAATAAATTCCAGAAAAAAAAATAATCCTCCGCAGAAAAAAATATAAAACACCTGTTCCGTTTGCTTCATTATCGAAAAAAAACGCCTCCGCCGCCGCCGCCGCCGTCACCCGCCGGCCGGCCGCCTGCCGGAGAAAAAAATCGACCTTTAAAGATTTGTTGATTTCTGAATTCGTTCTCCTGCTTCTTTGTTGATCGAAAATTAAAGAGACAGAAACTTTTTCGGATCCATCATATCTGTCGGTGTGGTTGCTTGGCTTGACTTGAAAAGAGTTTTTGGAGGAATTATTGATTTCATTGAACAACCAGAAGTGATACATAAGTTGAGACAAACAATCGTGTTGTGTTGTGCAGAACACGCTGAGAATTCATCACGCGGTTTTTGTTTGCCCCTTTCTTTTCCGCAGGGCTTATTCCTGAAACCTATTATGGATTTGTTGCTTTGTGTTGGTTGACGATTTTTTTTTTTTTGTGGGGGATAAAAAGGACTTTCTTCTTCTGGAAGACTTATCTACCTGGGATCACCATATTGAAATGTTCAACGATCTCGAAAAAATGGTCTTTAAGTATGTCGTTTTCATTTTGGTGCTTTCTTTCTTTCTGGAACTGATTTCGTCTGTTGAGAGGCATAAGTTGAATCCAAATCTTTGAACGTGTGTGAACTTTAAAAACAGCAAATTTAAATTTTTTTTAGTCAAACAGAATTCTTTAAGTTATTACAGTGCAAACAATTCCCTTATCATCACACAGCTGTAATTTAAGATAAAGATCCTCTTAAATCATAATTAATTCGCGGACAAACACAACGAGCCAATCTAAATTCTAATCTCCTTCCAGTTAGCTTCTTTAATTTTTATTACCTTATCGTTAAATGCGGCCAAGCAGGAAGGCGAAGAAGAAATATAAGAATTAAAAAAAAACTAACTTACTTACACATAAAAATAAAAATATAAGCAAATTGTAACCACAACTCTGAACCATTAAGCGCACAAAAACGCGCTGGCTCAGCAGTATCTATAAGGAAATGTTGAAATTCAATTTCCCCCTCACAATCGTATCTTTTAAGTATAGCATACTATAAGAATATAAAAATATTCCAAACTTGAACTGTGAACATGTCCAGCTCTTTCTCTGTCACTCTTTTTTGTTAGCCAACAAAAATGAACCTTCACATAAGCATCCACAGGAAAGTAATTATAATTATCTTTATGGTTCTAAATGTTTCATTTCCAAATGAAAGAGTCTCCTACGGACTTGTTTATCTTCTGCTGAATATCTGATTTATTTTTCACGCAGGGATTGTGCGGTGGCTTATTGCTTTCTAGTTGTTTGGAAGTATAGTTTTTGTTGTAGCAACAATATAAAAAATAAACTAGAGTCGTTAATATTTAGTGTCTTTTAACGAGGCTACTGCTCCCTAACCCCTCTCTATCATCAAAAAAAAAAAAATAAAGAAAAATCGAAACAACCTCGTCCTTGGAAGAAAATAGAAAAACACTATAAGACCTTTCATCGGAGCGCATCCTTATTGTTCCCATAATGAAATTGAGAAAATAGGTGAAAACAACAAAAGTCATTCCTCGTGAGAATAATGACTTTCTTTCTCTCCCTGGGGCTTTCATATTTGCTGCAATTCATTTACTCACACATAATCCTTTTTGTGTGCCATTTTTATGTACTGCACCTTCGTGATGAAATAAAGTGTTATAAACAATAATCACTGAATTATACCCATCAGCAACTATACTATATGCCACCACTTTCATGCTTCTTGTCTCTAGATTCTATATCTTGTTTTTGTTCCACGTCACGTCATCCTCTGTTCAATTTATAAACATGTTGTTCTCTTGACTGGCACATTCAACTTCTGTTTTTCGCATTCGGCCATATGACTGCTAAAGTTCGGTGATGTAGATGCACAGCCCCTACAATTTCTGTTTTCTAACTGGCCAAAAAATTACCTACAGTTCATAGTTATTAAAATGATCAAACCTCAAAAATATATATGTAGCACCTAGGTGTGGATGTTCGTGTTGATTTACAGAGTAAAACCGAGTAGTATACAACGAACCCTACAATCAGGATACAACTGTAAAAGCTTTTTCGGTTAAATGTGAAAAAAAAACATCAACAAGAACATACTTATCGTCCTTAAAAAAAGGTATTTTACCACAAAAAAGAAAAAAACACAAAAATGTAACACCCATCAAGCCATCAAACATATCGTTGGTTGACTAGATGACAACGGAAAAATTATCCTTCGCACATGCAACACAACATTCACATATATTAAAATTCACTCTATGCCACTATGCCAGTCTTGTGAAGTTTATAATCCACCTTGTTTCTCAATTAAGTTCTAGTTCTAGCCAGACATGGTATAGCTAACCCATTTTTACCACCTGTCCTGATTTGCTGGTGCATACATTCATTGGAGTATGGTTGAAATTCTTAGAAGTTTATAAAGAGGTTATGCACGTCGATATTGCAGTTGGAACATGCATAACATATGTAAGCAGGTTTCAATTTTTTTGTTGACATAAAATTAGTTTTAGTTTTTCGTTCGAGAATAAAAACAAAACAAATAAAAAGCCGTTTCCATGCACAAAATTTGACAAAACTAGTTAAACTCCCTCCACTCTACAGTTGAATCGCTAGCTAATTGGTTTTATTTGACTCTCTCATACTGTATTGATGAATCAGTACCATTCTCACGTTAAAAAGATTTCACCTCTTCACCGTCTTGGTATAACAGAGAGCTCCGTAGTTTAAAGAATAAACGTAATAAGCTTTGGAAGATGTTTCTACAGTCTAAATCTGACGCCGACCACAATAATTATCTTCGGGCTTATAATGCTTTCTCCGAATTGAATGAATATCTTTATAAGCTATACCTTAATCTCTCTGATGCGAGGAGTTTCTTCAAATTCATAAATGTTAAACGGAAATCCGATGGGTTTCCACCGTCTTTAAGTTTCCGAAATATATCTTCCTCAGATCCGACGAGAACAACTAATCTTTTTGCCGACTACTTCAGCCAATCCTATACCGAACACCATTATGACCCCGATCCTTGCTACTTTCGTTATTTAGAAGGTTGCACTCAGACCTGTCTTTCATCATTTACAATAACTGAGGAAATGGTTCTTGCCAAAATTGAAAGCCTTAAAGAAACTAATTATTGACATCCCATCTGTTGTCCTAAAAGAATGTATGCATGCTTTATCAAAGCCCCTAGCTGCTCTGTTTAGACTTTCTCTTTTTAAAGGTATATTTCCCCATATATGGAAAGATTCTTATATATTTCCGATCCATAAACAAGGCAATAAAACCGAAGTTAATAATTATAGACCAATTGTTAAAATTTCATGTATCCATAAACTTTTTGCAAGCTTCGCTTACAATTCGGTTTATTTTCATTGTAAACCCATATTCTCTCCCAATCAACATGGATTTCTTAAAGGAAGATCCACCACGACCAACTTAATTGAATTTGTATCAAATGTTTTATCAGCACTCGAAAATGGCAATGAAGTTGATGTTGTGTACACTGACTACAGCAAAGCCTTTGATAAAAAATCTCACAAGATAATCTATCTCAAACTCAAAGCTCTTGGTTTCCCACCTATTTTTATGATCTGGATAAGCTCCTACCTTGAAAATAAAACTTAGGTATAGAGTTATCATCCTTAATTCTGCCTTCAGCCCAATTCATGCTACTTCTGGGGTTCCACAAGGTAGTCACCTAGATACCCTACTCTTTGTCTTATCTGTGAACGCTGTTTGTCTTATTCAGATATCCTAATGTTCGCGGATGACAAGAAAATTTTAAAAATTATCTCAACTCCAGCGGGTTCCCCACTGTTACAAAACGACCTGAATATCTTCTCTGCTTGGTGCTCCCATAACTTCCTTGAATTAAATATAAATAAATGTAAGCAAATTACCTTCTCGCGGAAGCAGAACCCAACTCATAGAATATACTGTTTGGTTAATGACGCCATTAACAAAGTCGATTCTGTAAAAGATCTCGGTTTAATGTTTGATAAAGACTTGAATTTCCATTCCAACTTCGACCAAATCTCTATATATATAAAAATGGAAGTGTGTTTGTTTGTATGTCTCTTATAGACTCCGAAATGGCCCAACAAATATTTGTGAAATTTTAATGGTTCATACTGTTACATTCAGTGATGATTTCTGTGAAAAAAAAAATTGGAAAAACCTCATGGAAGAGTGGGAAAACTGGAAAATGTGGAAAAAAACGGCAAAAAATATACATTTTTCTGCGTTTTAACGCACTTATCTCAGGAACTGCTTTATGAAATTGAACAATTTTTTTAATATTGAATGGTTCATTTATCAAGGAAGGCTTGAAGCTATATAAAATTAAGCTGCGACCAATAGCAGCGAAGAATCTGTGGAAATGTGAGAACTGAGATTTTTTTCTGAGATCTGTGAGATGAAATTATTTTGGATTCGATTTCTCACTCAGCTATTTTGACGTGGCTGACATATGTGCAGCAACAATTAGTAAGGTAACCATTAAATCTCAATGATAACTGAGAATTATGTTAAACTAAATGATTTTGCCTCAGTCAAGGTTACATTGAGATCTCAGTGGGATGTTGTTAGGTAGAACTGCCCTAATAACTGCTCAAATTAGAATTTTGAGAGTTCAATTCATTTGTGGATGTTATTGATTGTACTATTTGTGCAGATTATTGTGTTTAAACAATATCATTTTATGTACTTTTTAACTAAAAAATATGTTCAGTTTAAAGAAACAACACAAAATTTGAATAACCGAAAAAAACGATGCAGAAGTAAGAGAAATATTAGAATTAGGGAGTGTTCGCCCAAGGGAATGCTTTAAGTATGAACAACTGAAGGGAATCATAAGAAATGCTCAAATTTTTCAAGTTCAAGAGAACTAGCAACTGCTAGTTATTAATAAAGCTAATAGGTCGTTCTTTACTTTCACTCGCTTCCTTGAGACCCTACCTCTCGACCCCTTTTATTTTAGTTAGTTATAAGAAAAAAAATGTTTAGGTTCTTGTTCAAAAAAGAACTTTTAAAAGTGTTAATTTTAAGTAAAGTCAAAGCTTGGATTAAGCTAAATAAATAAATAAAAGTCACATCGGTTTTTTTTTCAAACGGCACAGACTTTTTATCTATTAAAATATATTTTTTTTAACACGACAATTAGATTGTTCAATGGACGTGGTATCTGCCATTTTTCGTTCAAAAATGAATGTAGGTTCCATTTTAAATTTAAAATAATTCTTCCTTTTCGAAAATTTTGCCTTTGTGTAGCTTATACTCGGAGGGCATGACAACCCTCCATTTATCGAAATTTTAAAATAAACATCTGCATCACTTTTGCACTTTGTAGGTTATTAAATCGATTTAATTTAAAAAGGGGCGTGTCATTCAGCCACCTGCCAAAATTTCATATGCAAATTGCTTAAAGTTCTTCGGGATGTTTACGATGCATGAAGTTTTGAAAAATTTGGAAAGATAATCTCCTCGAGCAAGTACTCGTGGCTTAGTAGTTAGGTGTGTTCGCTGCTAAGCAGAACGTTGTGGGTTCGAGTTCTACTCGTGTCCATTGAGTTTTTATTTCATCTTTCAAGGGTAGGTACTGCCTCCTGCGAAGAACTGACAAAACTTCCAAGAGTTTCAATCTGTCATGAAAAAGTGCTTCTCAACTTTGCCGTTTGGAATCCACTCAGAGAATTGTTGATGAGAGTAAGCCACTGAGGCCTTGGCTCTTCAAGACCTGTCGCGCCACTCTATTTTTAATCTCCTCGAAAAGAAAGGAAACAAAGTACAAAATTGCGAGATAGAAAAAGTTAAAAAAAAACCATAAAATAAAATATTAAACAATTTTTTTTCGATGCCAATTCATTTTATTTCGATGGCATTGGCAAATTTCGTGTTAATGTATCATTTTTTTTTCAATCCCAAAATAAGGATAATGAAAGACAAAATCTGTCAAGAAACACGTTTCACTTCTTCAATTTTACATCAATTTAATCAAATTTTTATCTTAGGTACAGTATTCCCCGCTTAATTGCACTGACCATTTTGTCAGATTTTTCGGTCAATTATCCGGGTAGTTCAATTAACGAAACCCCGCTTAATTGACATATCTGTTCAATTAAACGAAACCCGTATAATTGCACGAGTAGGTCAACTAAAAAATAAAATATTCATCCCAGAAATTCCTCTATAAACATTTCAGTGTCAAATTACGAAAACCTGGAAAAAGATTAAAAAGGATACACACGCAAATATGTTAAAATATTTCATATTATGACAAAAAACGATTGAATAAGAAGTACAGGAAGGGGTCTTATGAAAAGGAAGTGAAGCATTTTTTCAAAGTAGTGAGTTTCACAAACACAAATGCATTACAAAAGGGCGCCAAGCGAAATTTGACCGAATCAAAATTATATCCATTGTGCTGCAATTTTTTTTTTCAAATTAAATCCTTGTTTTTGGATTACAAGGTGTTAAAAAGCTCGAGGTGCACACGAACGATTAACATTTTTTTTTTGTTATTCTTCAGTCATTTTCTTAATTTTTCATCCATAATTCATAACATTTATTGCAGCTTTTTGGGTGGTATTTGAAATTGCATTCTATGAACAACTTAATCAAGTGTTAAAAAGCTCAAGAAATTGTGCAGCGCCTTACGATCACGAACATAAATAAATGCGCCCCTGGATACGAGTTTTTTTCTTTTTGACATCATCAGAAATTTTTGTTGCTTCACTCACGAACACTGTACATGTAGCTAACACCGCTTCCTGTACTCAATTATTCAATGCAAAAAACAAAAAACAATTATATCTAGCTGTCATTTGTTATACAGCGAACAGTGCTGACAATTTTAGAGAATTTATTTTTGGGTTTGTTTCATTACAATTTTTTTTTTGCGTCCAATTATCCGAAAAATGTCCATGTATTTAGTTTTCTGCTGCATATTTTTAAGATCAATTAAGCGAGTAATTCAACTAAGCGGGGTTCAATTAACCGTCTAAAAAGCCTTGCTACTAATATGGGAAATTTACGAAGCTAATTTTTTCGATCAATTAAGCGGGATGTTCAATTAAGCGAGGTGCAACTAAGCGGGTATTACTGTATATCATTCGCAAAGAGACACAAAACGAAAAAAGGAGACATTTCTGTTTGCATATATACAAGTCCTAGTCATAAAATCACGACATTATCAGAGACAAGAACAAAATTGTGTGATACCCTTACGGATGAACAAACAAAATTGCAACCTTTTCTTGTATTTTTTTTTGCAAAAACTGCTCTACTCCAATAGCATAAAATATTAACACAAAAATTGTAAAATCATTGAACGTCAATTGAGCAAAAAATTAGTGGAAAAGGGTATTGGCATGCGGGCGAGATAAACAAAAAGAAGAAGAAGAGA
The DNA here is from genome assembly GCA_943590905.1 of Sphaerophoria taeniata. Taxonomy (NCBI): domain Eukaryota; kingdom Metazoa; phylum Arthropoda; class Insecta; order Diptera; family Syrphidae; genus Sphaerophoria; species Sphaerophoria taeniata. The sequence continues at coordinate 35,701,067 of OX016540.1, read as the reverse complement.
AAATGAAAATATAAACAAACAATTTCGATGTAAGAAACCTTTTTATAATAAGTAAGAAAAAATCAAATGAACCTTCTTCCCTGGGGCGTGGAATTTTGTTTAGTGTTGGTCTCTCAAATCTCAACTTTGAAATTCCTGACATTTTCTTTTTTTTTTAGATCAAACTTAAGATGTTATTGGCAGTTGTTTACATTTTCTCACGAACCTTACCCCACTCGCCCTCACCCCCTCCGAAAAAAAAACAAAGTTTGGACATAAAAAGTAAAAGAGAGAGAAAAAAATACTTGAACAAAGGAAATAACAAATTTGCATAAAACCCAACAATTTTTTTCGCGAAAAAGCAAAAACTACTGCTAAGTAACTTGTCCTTCACGTAGGATAATTGAAGGAAATTGGACATTTTCAATATGTTTTTGGTGAAAGCTTAGCAAAAGTCTCTTCCTTATAACATTTTTATGCTTATGTATGACAGTGGGTATATCCATACTTTAGTATGCGAAAGCGAATTATTAGTCACCCACAGAGACGTGCGTATGTGTCTGTATCTGTTGACACGGAACAACATTTTTATATAAAATGCAGTTTAAATTATTTTTCTTTTGCTGTCAAGTGCTAAGAAATCATGTCTTCATTATTTCTGACACATTTTCTCTATACTCGTACATAAAATTCTATTGTACTGAATTCCTCCTAAACAGCTTAACTGATTTGAATGATTTTGTGTGTATGCGTTCCGCTGGTGACCTGGATGGCTTAGATTTACAAATTAGCCCTGCAGGTGGCGCTGCAGTCGGTGTCTATACCGCAACTACAAGGCTGGATCGACTTGAATGAATTTTTTTGTATGCATTCATTCATTTATTTCAATCATTTTGTATGTTTGTATACGAGTATACTTTTTTATTCTACTTGCTGACCCGGCTGTATGTCACTGAACTATTCCTTAACGATTGGACCGATTTAAGTGATTTTTTTGTATACGTTCAAGTGGTGCCCCAGATGGCTTAGAACTACAAATCCACCATACTAGTTGTCCCGATAAACGTTGTTTGCCATATAAATAATTTCTAAAAACGGGTGTATCGATTTGGCTCAAAATTGGTGGGTAGGTAGTTAGAAGCAGGAGACGGCTATACAACACTTTCTTAACTTACGATCCTACTAGCTGACTCAGTAAACATTGTATTGTTACATAAATTATTTCTACGAGCTTAGCTGAAAAATATTCGATATTGAAGCTGTAAACTTAAAAATACAACAGCCATTTTGCGGCGAAGAGATACTGTCTAAATCGATCGACACTGTTACCGAGCCATTTTTACAATCAAAGTAAGGCCCTTAGAAGTTGAAGTAAACTAATGAAAGTCATTGAAATTATCGATATGATAACAATACAAATATAAAGAAAGTACTCATACGCCACAGTGTGTGATCATCATCTAGTATAATGTAAAATTATTTCCAGCACATAAGTTTTCTTCTCTCTCTTAAGAAAAGCGTTTTGTCACTGGAAAGGCTGCAATTTTCCATTTTCATGTTTTCTTATTTTTTTTTACTTTGTGTAGAATCAAAGAAAATCAACCGAGAGCACTGACACATTTTATCGTGAAGTTTGGATGTGCGGGTAGGAAAAGCCTTGAAAGTGAAAAGCGAGAATTTAACAACAACCTCTTTATTAAATTTTTCCCGAAATCCATCCCTCGAGAGTAACAAAAGACGGAACATTGTGTATGAAAAATTACATTTTTCTTTTCGTTGGAGTTGAGATTTTGCCTTGGGGAAGGTCTAGTCTTAGTTTAAGGACCGAGGAAATTTTTTTTTACTCAATTTAAGTCGAAGGACTCTTTAGAGATGGTGGAGTTGATAAGATTTTGTAAATAAGAGGTTCAATTCACTAAGGGAGGTAATTTGAACTTAAAGAGTTTCGTCATTATTTGTTAACTGAGACACTTGGAAGAGTTTTTAGACTTTATCTTTCAAATTGGTTACAGTCTAGTCGTTTTGAATATTAAGGGCGTGGCTTCAAGGGAATACTCTGCTTAAATAAGGAAAACCCTTTTATGTTGTTTGCATATTCACTTTATTGAAGTGTTTCAATTCTTAAAAATAAAAAAATCCCGAAGGACATTTCTGATTTTCAAGAAAGAGGAGGCATTCTTTCGTTTTAAGAAACAAAATCTGTCCGCAGCGTATGTGTTGTAACGCAACGGGTCAATGTATCACAGGTTTAAAGTTTGTTTACTTTCTCATAGGATCATTAATCTCTATCTAATGACATGAATTGAAAAAATTGGAATTTTGCTGTTGTTGCATAAAGCCACAAATAAGAAATAACACACCGTTGAATAAAAATACAATTTTCAAATAACAATTTCGCCCATCAAATCTAATAACACTAAATGCTTATGTGAATATAGGGAGGTACCTAATCAGACCAATTCGGATCAGTATAATCTACAAACACACACACACACCAAAAGAAAAAAGGCAACATGAGAAAACAATCGCTCATAGCTCTGGCACGCTCCATTGATCCGTTTTCTAGATACAGAATTTTGAAAAAAAAATTAAAATATTTTTGAAATTTATTTTGTAAATAATTTATTACTCGGGCAAAAAAAGGACGCTGAGCGAAATTTTATTTTTCCAGAAAATCTTATAACAAAAAAAACAGTTCTATGAGAGGTACCTACTTACCGTTTTGGAGCAATACAAAAATATTTTATTTAAAAAAAAAATCGAGGAAGTTTAAAACAAATCGTAGGAGCCGTTTTTGAGAAAATTTAAACTTGATTTTTGGTAAAAAAAATGTATGCTGACTTCCCTAAATTTTGATCTTAAAAAAAAAGAATTGATAGACAGACGGACGGAATCGACGGACCTACTTTTTTCGACTAAACACACTTTTTCGATCGTAATGTCATATTTGATCGAAATCCAAACTTTTATTTTTTAAATTCAATGCTTGCCATATATTCCATATGTCGCAAGTAATAAATAGACATAATCTAATAAATATTAAGCAGGCCAAGGGGCTGAGATAATATTATTCCGATAGATTTTAAGACGATACATTTAACTTTTGATAACAATTTGGTCAACAATAACCCATTTCATCGCGTTGTAAATAATTATGTTTGTACGAACCCACTTAGCCTTTGGTAAAAATTGATTCGAAAAGCCGGGAGAGCAAGAAAAAAAAACTTACATCCTTCAATGCTTTACTAACTAGTAGCTACTCTGTAGGTACCTAATTCGTTTAGTTCCTTTCGTATTTCGGCTATTGACTGTGATATCCATTCGACGGTGAGGTTCTACTTATTGCCACCGATATGACTATCACGTAACGTTTCAATTTCATGCCTGACAAAATGGCAACCATCATAATCATCAGAATCATAATAATTGTCGTTGTCTCGTCGTCGAGGTTGTTGTTGTTGTTGTAATCATTATTTTTTTTTTTTTTATTGGAAGACATATTTAAGGAAGAAACATAGTAAATGATGATTTTAATGTGACAGGAATTTCAATTTTTCAATTGATCGTGATGTGCTTGTGAACAGACGTAAGATAATTCGCTGTCTGAGATTAATTAACCCCAACTGAGTTCGAGTTTCTTAGTGCTAATTCTTATAAACTTTAAATGAACATTAGAAAAAACTGCATCACTGAAGTAATAATTATTGCATGGTAATTTCGTGTTTTGTGTGATTTTAAATAAAAAATAAAAAAGAAACAATCTCTCTGTTCTTAAAACAAAACCCGCATTATATACGTGCATATCAAATAATTATACTCTTTGCTTTAAACCGCAATGGCTCCCACCCCCCCTCACGTTACACGGTCAAAAAAGCATCTCTTAAACTATAGTCCTAGAGGGAATTTAACGCCCACTAGCTCTTACAATACAAAAAACTCACCATCGCTGTTGATCAAAATGCATAAACAGAATGAGAAGTGCTCTTCTAATAAAAACAAATCCATCAAAAATTCTACCATCTCTGATGTTGCCGCCACCGAAATCTCTTCTCAAACTGAAATGTCTGTTGTTAATTCTGCCGCTGCCGTTCCTATTGCTGCTGTTCCAATTTCTATCAACTCTGCTGCTGCTGTCTCTGGTGTCATTGGTGATGATTCTCTTAATGATATATCAAAAAATCTTTTGATAGATTCTGCTCAAACTGAGCTCCTTCATAAGCTAACTAAGCAAAATGAATCCATTTTGAGCAGATTGTCGATCCTTGAAAATAATTTGGCGAATAGAATGGATGACATAGAAAAAAGTATGTCCAACAAGATAAACAAAATAACTCGCGACTTTACACAACTACAAGAAAGGGTATCACAAATAGAGAAACGTTGCACTGATATAGATGAGCTTCGAGAGAATGTAAAGCAAACCAACATGAAACTAGAACACTGCGCGCTCGCTTCACCAGCTGACGACGACACTAAAACTGAATTGGAAAGCTTAAAATCAAAATTACATACTATGGAAATAAATAATCTTGCCGCTGATGCTATTTTAATTGGAATACCGTTTAAACCAAACGAACAGCTTAAAAATATTTTTAATTTAATATGTCACTGCGTAGATTTTCAACCACCTCAAATCTCTGGTATTTTTCGTTCTAAGCCACAGACAAATTCAATTATAATAGTTAAATTTCTAAGTGCAATGGATAAAATAGGGAGTAGTACGAAATCCCCAAAAGACAAAATCACCATGGGGACAAAATCTCCAAAAAAAAAAATCCAACTTGCCAATATCTCCACGACAAAATCCCCACGGAAAAAATCCCCAAAGAAAAAATACTTTTTGCCAAAATCTCCTTGAAATCTCCAAAACTCCAATATTCAGGTACGTCTACTTACACCGTTCCTCTCACGACATGTTTCGTTTTATATTATTATTATTATAATTTATTTACATATAATTGAAATTATAAATAAATATACATAGAAAAAAAAGAGCCTAGCTGCTAAGGCTTTCAGCTCTGTGTTTTGTTTTATATTCATTCTTTATTTGTTTAAACATTAAACAAAGTTCTTTTGAATTGATTTTTTTATTTATTTTGAATGAAATGAATTACATTTAAAATGAATTAAACATTTATTTCTTAAACAACCTTAACTGAATACAATAATATCTCCAAAACAAATATGTTCAAGTAGTGAATCATGCGATTAAATCGCGCGATTTAATCGCATGATTCGCTACTTGAACATATTTGTTTTGGAGATTTTGGCATGGAGATTTTGTCCATGGGGATTCTCTCTTTGGAGATTTCGCTGCTGGAGATTTCAGTTTGGGGATTTTGGGTTTGGGGATTTTCGTTTGGGGATTTTGGCTTGGGGAAAACGTCACCAACCCGATAAAATAAACACAATGAAAGCACTCTCTGACTATCGTAAGTCAAATTCTCGAAACTTGCGCTTAGAAGACATTGATCCGAGCTTCCAAGAGAACACATCAATTTACATACACGAAAGTTTAACAACTGAAAATAGAGAAATTCTTCGCAACGCAATCGAAATGAAAAGAAAACACCTTTTATTCTCCGCCTTCACCGCTCGTGGCCTTGTACATGTTTTTACTCACAAAAATGGACCAAGTGTATGCATTAGAAGTTTACAAGAACTAAATGAAATAAGCTTAGCACACTCGAACAAAAATGACAAAAATAATTCTTACCATCAATCATCGCAGCCTGTTATTGAGGAAGATGATAATTCATAAGACGAAAAAATATGTTGAGCCACTCCAGTGCTCCCACTTTACTTTTTCGATATTTATTATTATTATATTAATACTCTTTTTTTCTCTTTTACATCTTCCTAAAATATTACATTTGCTTATATTCAAATTGATTAATTTAAGAATTTATTATCCTACTTTTTTTATTTATAATAATGCCTTTTCTTTTGTAAACTTTTCCTCTTTTTCAATTTTCTCGTTTCCTAGAATCCTTTACTATGCAAATCAGAGGTGCTTTCTAACATCGGTTTCATGTTGTTTGTCTTTTTATTGTTTCTTTCCATTTATATTTTTTATCTATGTTGCATATTTTAAATTGAATGGCACTTTTCTCTAATGCAGTAAATGGCAATGCTGATTGCAAACCTGCACATGTAGTGATGAATTGTCTATCAAAAGCAAGAAAAGGCTTCAAGGTGTGTCATTTTAATGCGAGAAGTTTGAATGATTTGAAATTTGACTATATCAAGGAAGTTTTATATGGTGTGGAAGTAGATGTGATTTGTGTGAGTGAATCATGGTTTAGTCCTGAGATCCCTGATAACATACGCAATCTACCTAATTACAATCTTATACGTAATGATCGATGCACTACAACAACAGGCGGTGGGGTGGCAATCTATTGCAGATCGTCCTTAAATTATAAGTTACTAGGGAAATCAGATAACAATGGTGTAGAATTTATAATATTAGAAATTTCTGATCTAAATGTAAAATGTATAGTAGCATGCGTCTATAATCCCAATAGGAGTTGTTCACCTTCCCCTTTTTTCGCTGCACTAGAACCATTTTTAGTCTCATATGAGCACATCATTGTCCTAGGTGATTTTAATGCGGACCTATTAAAAGAAAATTCTCGATCTTTTCAGCTTTTAGATGCAATTGCGGCTTCAGGTCTCAATGTTGTTAATAGTTACCCAACCAGATACGCGCCAAATTGCGCCCCAAGTTTACTTGACTTGATTATTGTATCTGATCAGAACAATATTCTCTTGCATGATCAGTTATTTCTTGATGGAGTTTCAGACCATGACCTGATTTTTTGCACCTACGATATTGACTTTTCGCATTCTCAAGATCCGGTCACTTTTACATATAGAAACTTTAAGTCTCTCAATCTTGAATCCCTTTACGCCGATGCCAGTAATATCCATTGGTATGATTGCCTAAATATACCACATGTAGATAACAAACTTAACTTTATAAATAATTTCATACAGCACTTATTTGAAAAACATATTCCATTAAAAACAGTTCGAATTCAAAACAAAAAGTGTCCATGGTTCAATAGTGAGGTAAAGAACGCAATAAAAAATCGCAGAAAATATTATCATAAGTGGAGGAAATCACCAAATGCCGTAACTTGGCAAATATACTGTACGTATCGGAACGAGGCCACTTTCATCACCCGATTAGCAAAACGCAATTATTTTTCCTCGAAACTTAATACCGATTTACCACCTAAGCAACTTTGGAGAAATTTGCGTGAAATTGGTGTTGGTAAACAGCAAATATCAAAATGTGAAATTAATCCTGACGTACTTAACAACCAATTTACTCATACTACCCATTTACCTACTTCTTTCATCCCTAAGTCTGCTCTACTTTATAATCATAGGGAGTGTTTTAATTTCGAGGTTGTATGCGAAGAAGAAATCATCAACGTTTTCAAAACCATAAAGTCTGAAGCCATTGGTGAAGATGGAATACCCATTCGGTTTATAAAATTCATCCTACCATATATTATAAATCCTTTGACCCATCTATTTAACCACTGTATTACGTCGTCAACTTTTCCAACGGCTTGGAAAGCTGCCAGAATAACCCCTGTCCCAAAAAAGCCTGTTTCAATTGAACCGTCAGACTATCGACCCATAAGCATTTTACCTTGTTTATCAAAAGTGTTGGAGAAAGTTCTTACTAAGCAGATAATTGCTCACCTCACTACAAAAAAATTATTATCTTCTTATCAATCTGGCTTCAGAGTTCACCATTCTTGCTCTACAGCTATGGTGAAGATTTTAGATGACTTACGACTACAGTATGATCAAGGGAATGTAACGGTTTTATGTCTGCTAGACTTTTCTAAAGCATTCGATAAAGTCAACCACCTTGATCTTTGTCAAAAACTTAAACACTATTTTGGTTTTTCGGATGTGGCTGTTAGTCTTATTACCAATTATTTGTCTAACAGAACACAGCGTGTGGTTGTTCAAGAAAATTACTCTCAACCTTCAATTTTAAAGATGGGTGTGCCACAGGGGTCTATTTTGGGCCCGATTCTTTTTTGTACATACATTAATGACTTGCCTTCTGTTTGTGAAAATGTTTGCTTTCACTTATATGCGGATGATGTACAAATTTACTTATCACGTAGGATTGGTCTGATAGATGATCTTGTTTTTCGCATAAACGAAGATCTCGTTAGAATATGCAAATGGTCTGAAGATAATGGTCTCATGCTAAATCCTGGGAAAACTCAAGCGCTAATAGTTTCTAAGGCAAACATTATTGACAGTACTCCGTCAATCACCTTAAACAATCTAAGTGTCCCATTTGTAAACTCAGTGACTAGCCTTGGTTTCAAAATTACAACTGATTTATCTTGCAGAAATCACATCAACTCTGTTGTTGGTCGGATTTATGGAACTCTTAGGAAACTGTGGATAGCTGCAAACTTTACACCTCGAGAAACTAAACTCCGTATGATGAAAACTTTACTTCTTCCAATCATTTCTTACTCTGAAGTTGTATACCCCAAGCTAGATTCATTGTCTGAACACAAACTGCGTGTGGCGTTTAATGATATGACGCGATATGTCTATGGCCTTAGAAGGTATGATCATATATCTCCGTATAATACACAAATTCTTAATTGCACCCTTCCCGAATATACGAATTACCGAAATTGTATCTTTCTGCATAAAATAATCTACACCAGAACGCCTCAATATCTTTATGAGAAGCTACAATTTTGTATTTCGTCAAGAACGGAAAACATAATTGTTCCTTCATTCAAATACCTGAACTCATCACGATTGTTTTTTGTAAACAGCATTCGCCTGTGGAATTCTCTGCCAATTGGAATCAAACGAATTAGAGAGGCAGCGGCATTCAAATCTGAGGTTTTTAAGCACTTTTCGAGCAATTTTTAACACCAAGTATCGAAATGTGAAGGAAAATGATTAGGGAAAAGAGGAAAGGCACAAAAAAAAATAAAAAAAAAATGTACCTATTGTTAATTTTGTTTTTTATATACATACTAGCTGACCCGACAGACTACGTACTGCCTCAACCGATATAAAAAAGACCTAGACTTATGTAGCCTGCTACCATGCCACCCGCTAACCTCTCCCCGCTTCGCCACTACCGTTTACCCGCTACCCCAGTTACCCTGTTACTCGCTACCCGCTTAACCGGTAATCCCTACCAACTACCCACTATCCTCTACACGCTATCCCGTGATACCCAGCTACCCTGTTATCCGCTACCCCAATTCCCGTTACCCATTACTTCTACACGCTACACTTGCCCCGCTACCGACTATCTCGTTTCCCCACTTTCAGTACCCTATCCCTAAGCATTTGGTGCTAAAAAAGTAAAAGTTTGTAATTAACAAATAAAAATAGGGGTTGATCGTATAAGGTTGAAAATTATGAGTAATATAATTTTTTTTATTCTAAGTTGATCATAGAGGGATGAAAATTTAGGGTTGTATGTACCTTAGTATGAAGTATCATATAAAAATAAAAACAAAAAATTTGTTCCAAAAAAATAGTAAAAAATTTAAGGGTGGACCATTTTGAAATTTTCCAGTTTTCCATTTGAAAACCAATGCACCTACAATCACATGCAATTTTCCCTTTGAAAGCCAATAAGTTTTCCGAGTTTTTCATAAAGAACTTTCTGTTTTCCTTTTGAAAACCCATTTTTTCCAAATTTTCCAGTTTTCCATTTGAAAACCAATGCACCTACAATCAAATGCAATTTTCCTTTGGAAACCAATAAGTTTTCCGAGTTTTTCATAAAGAACTTTCTGTTTTCCATTCGAAAACCCGTTTTGAATTCAAAAACCCACATTGAAATTTTCCATTTGAAAATCAATGCACCGGTGGACCACCCTTAACATTTAGGGCGATGAAAAATAGATGTTGTCCGATTCTCCACCCTAGCCGATATCCTCGCAAAGATTCACGAAAATCGGTCGAGCCGTTTCGGAGGAGTTCAATTACGCACCCCGTGACAGGAGAATTTTATATATTAGATAATGTAAATTATTATACGTTACCCAACATGTGAAAATGCTATAAAAGACTTTGTCTTACTGTATTTAGCCAATAAACTTGAATTGAATTGAATTGAATGTAAAACGCCACCGCAACCACCAGAAAGGCTGAATAAAAGTAACATGAAAAGATATATGGCATTTAAAATTTATGTACCTATGTTTTTTTTTGGTTACGTCTTCTTATTTTGAAAAATAAATGCGGCTTCGGCTTATTGTCATTTTGGGATGGTTTGCAAATATGTAATTAAGAAATTTAAGAAAATAAAAATTATTATTATTATCGATGTTGTTTCCTGAGTCCCTACACTAAAATAAATTTAGATCTTAATACACAAGTTCTTTATTATTAAATAATTTAATTTTTTAATTTATTTAAAACTAGCTGACCCTGCAGACTTCATACTGCCTCAATCGATAAATAAAAGCTCTAGCCTTTGGTATCCCGCTACTACTCTTCCCACTAACCTCTACCCGTTAACCCATTACCCTCTAGATACTCGCTACCCGCTTTGTGCTACCCTATATCCGCTATGATTGTCCCCCTTATTTGCTGGTTTCCACGTTAGATTGGCCCAAAAATTTGATTTTACTCAGGCTATATCTAAAGTGAAAATTTTATAAAAATGCATTGAAGATTGAGCGGATATAGAGTCCCTATCGGACTTACAAACTTAACAATACAGCTCGTGCTCTCGCAGAGTTTTCCGAGTTCCCAATCAAAAATTTTCGATTTTTCCATTTGAAAATCAATGCACTTACAATTACATGCAATTTCCCTTTTTAAAACCAAAGGGTTTTCTGAGTTTTTCATAAAGAACTTTCTATTTTTCATTCGAAAACCCATTTCGAAATTTTCCAGTTTTCCATTTGAAAACCAATGCAACTACAATTAATGTAATTTTCCTTTTGAAAACCAATGAGTTATCCGAGTTTTTCATCAAGAACTTTCTATTCTCTATTCGAAAACCCGTTTTGAAATTTTACAGTTTTCCATTTGAAAACCAATGCATCTACAATTACATGCAATTTTCCCTTTGAAAACCGAAATTTTCATGCACGTAGATTGTGGAAGCTTAAATCCATGCCTTTTTAAAATATCGTTGTTAAAATTTTCTTCTGCACAGAAAATCGTGATCAAGAATTCATGTGTAAACATTGTCTTGGTCCAAAAGCTTAAGTAGGAGTTCAGCCTTATATATTACTAGCAGTTGCCCGCAACTTCGTCCGCCTCTCCCTCGTCGACCGGCCAGAGTATCATCTCGACTTGTGCATCATGCGCGCGTGGGAATTTTGTTCGGAAGTTATTGTAAAATTGCATTGCAGTCAACTCTCCCTAGGTCGTAATTCTCTTGAACTTGACAAATTTGAGCATTTTTTATGATTCCAATCAATCACATTCACAAATCAATTGAACTCTCAAAATTCTTATTTGAGCAGTTATTAGGCCAGTTCCACCTAACAACATCTCACTGAGATCTCAATGTCACCTTGACTGAGGCAAAATCATTTGGTGCCTTGGTGGAACATAATTCTCAGTTATCATTGAGATTTAATGGTTACCTTACTAATTGTTGCTGCACATATGTCAGCCACGTCAAATAGCTGAGTGAGAAATCGAATCCAAAATAATTTCATCTCAGAGATCTCAGAAAAAAGTCTCAGTTCTCACATTTCCACAGATTCTTCGCTGCTATTGGTCGCAGCTAAATTTTATATAGCTTCAAGCCTTCCTTGATAAATGGACCATTCAACATTTAAAAAATTGTTCAATTTCATAAAGCAGTTCTTGAGATAAGCGCGTTAAAACGCAGAAAAATGTATATTTTTTGCCGTTTTTTCCATATTTTCCACAGATTCTTCGCTGCTATTGGTCACAGCTTAATGTTAAATAGCCTCAAGTCTTCCTCAATTAAGGCACCATCCAACACAAAAAGAATTATACCATTCGAACCAGTAGTTCCTGAGATTACTGCGTTCAAACAAACAAACTCTTCAGCTTTATATATTAGTATAGATAAGGAAGAATGAAAAGGAAATGAAATAAAATGAAATGAAAATAGAGAGACATTTAAAAAAATTGATGTCGCCTGTCACTCTGTCAGTTTTCTGAATTTGAAAACAAAATTTCAGGTAAGTAAAATTAAAAATCAATGTTTTTTCCTATTAATAATTATTTCTTTTACTTTCAGAATATCATGCACATTCCATTCAGTGTTTGTTAGTTAATCGACTACAAACATACAACCGACAAACAAACAAAAGTCTTACTTTATATATTAGTATAGATTGCGAAACAATTCTCTTAATTTAAAATATAATGCATACTTTAAGGTACATGTATTTTTTTTTTCATTTTTCTGAGAAATTTTTTTTTACCTTCCTTTAAGATTTCAACAAGAAGTAGGTAACACGAAGAAAGTCAATTTCTCAAGAAAATCAATCAACTTAAAATAGAAATTATGGAAGCACAATAAATCATTAACCCAGCTCTGACTGGAAAGAGCTGATCTTGTTTTATTTGTATAATATATAATAATTTCCCCTAAATTTTTAGCTGATTAAAAAATCAGCAGGCGGTTAAATAATTGACAAAATATTGCCTTCTTGATTATAAATTGTAATTTTTATTTTCAGAGGAGTTTCAAGCTTAAAATGCAATCACAAACATGCGGTTCACGCTTGGATTAGTTGAAACAAATTAATTTTCAACACCAAACAAATTATTGGTTTCGTTATATTATGTGTGTAGGTTAGGCACCTACCTATATTTCTTTTGCAAATTTTAAACAATTAATTTCATTATTTTTTGGTTTAAATGAGAATATTTCTGGTTTTTGGAGTTTACTCCTTTAGAATCGATTCATATATAGACCCCGGTATGGAAAAAATATGGATAGGAAAATCAATCATTGAAAAAAGCGTTATAAAAAATTGGGTACTAACGCTTTTTTTAACTCTTAATAACTTTTAACCTACGGGATCGATTTAGATGAAATTTGGTAGCAAGACAGACTAGAACCTGGAGAAGGGCACACGGTGTTTTTTAACGTAATAAAAGGGGTTGAAAAGGTCACAAGGGGTTGAAATGTTAGGTCAAAGTTTGTATGGAGGTCGATTAGGTTAGAAGTTTAAAACTCATTTTTATGGCTTTTGACTAAACATAAATAAGTATGATATTCAAAATTAAAAAAAAAATAACCGAGGGGGGTGAAAATAGGGGGTGAAAGTTTTAGTGCCATTTCGAATCTATTTTATTGAACAGAGATTTCAACGTAGAACGGTGAAATTTTCACACATGATACAGAATTTCATGCTCTTCAATTTATTATACTTTAATTATAACGGTAACTCATTAAAATGGCCAGTTAAGACATTTTCACATAAATTGGTATATAAGTTTTTATCCTATAGACTGGTTGTTGATATTTCCATATGTCTAATATACATGAAATAACGGTGATTTTGATACCTTATTTGTAAGGATACGTCTAGTACAAGCCTCACAATCTCGATTTTAAAATAAATATAATTGCACACAAACGACCTGCTTGGTTCGTACGAAATCACACATCACCTGTGGGAGAATCCCGCTATGGCGGGATCGTTGTTTTTTCGTGCGTTCTAATAATCGGATCTTCAAGATTAAGATCCCTTAAGAAGCACAAGGCTTCAGGCTTTAATTCAATGTACAATTCAATGATATTCAATTCCATTTTATATGCAATAATGCACGATACATGTGGACCCATTTGAATTTTCATCATTTATTAATGAAAAGTTGATAAGAAATGTAACTGTTCTGAAAATGTTATGATGCAGTTTTGTAGATTTTTTCGTTATTTACAAAAATGTTTGTAGAAGAAACTACATTGATTCATTTAAAAATACGTAAGAACGTTTAAAACAAAGTTCTTGACATTCATATTGCTTACCATAAGTATTTAAGTATAATATATTTTATCAAATTATTATGAATAGATGTATGAATATATGAATTCAATCCTTTTCGTATTATATATTTTAAGGTAATCAAATCATTCTTATTGAGTGAACTCCAGTCGCGCGTCGGAGCTGACACGTACAATTTTTTTTTGTTTTGATTTGGGTTAATCGAATCTATTGTCATGTTCGTCAGTTTTCGAAATTGGGGGAAAGGCATATTATGTATTTTATAGAAAATTAAAAGGCAAGAATAGAATATATTGTTGGCATTTTGGGAAATAATTTGCGAAAACTGAAGCAGAGATAAAATTTTCATGCAATGTTTCAGAACTGTGGTTTAGGTACATTGTGTTTTAAGAATTTAATTAAAACTCTATTTAATAATCAGAAAACAAAATGCAAACAAATTATCACTATATCATTATTTTACTAAATTAAGTTCTGGAATCAAACTCATTATAGACTTTGAATTCGCCTTCGACTATAAAATATGTACATAATACTATTGATGTTTTCCCCTTTTGCTTCACTTTTGTTTTTCAAATATAAATTGTACCTATATAAACTTTTACAATAGTTTCAAACACTTGAAAGCTATTATTTATCATGCATTTTTTTTTCAACCAAAAGAGGAACTGAATATGAATAATTCATTGATCCTTTTTGCTTAGAAAAAAAAAAACACGAATGAATATATTGCAAAACAAACATTTAAAAACACTCTCCACTGATGAGAACTATACGTATCCATTTGAAATGTTAAATAACATTTCACCTTCCATTAGTCCTTTTGTGCCATCAAACAATTATAAGAAATTCATATGTCCTCTAAAACCGCACCAACCTCCCAACCAATCGTCCTTTTTTGTTGAATTTTTGCACAAGAAAAAAATCCCAATTCCAACATATGAACGTACGGTAGAGAATATGCCATTATTTATAACAATTTCGTATCAAAGCACGTTACATGCACGGTTGCCGTTTTAGCGACATTGTCACTATATTTAGTGGATTTTTCAAAATTTCAGCGACAAAAAATGCTACTCATCGCATTTCAATAACAAATTAACATTTTAAGATATCCTTTTATTTTCTGTCATCACCTTTAATGTTGAATTAATGGAAAAATCATGGAAAAATCGGTTGAGGTATCAAAGAGTCACTTGCGTTTCTTGTGTTCCTTTGATTCAAAAACCCGTCAAACCAAATCGTTAACCTTAACAAAATGGAAGAAAGAACTATGGAAAACCACTTATCTTTCTTAATTTGTATACATCTCTGAGTTGAGCAAATATTTTCAGTGTTCGTCTTCCTTAAGTCAAGGAAGGCGTTTTCTTGTTTTCCTTTCTAATAATAATATAAATGTTTATATTTTTCCTTCTAAAATTTCGAAAAACATAAATATGTAATTTTAAGCTCATGATATGCAAATACACATTACAGTGCAACACGCTTATAAGAAAGTCTGAAAATCCGGGACATTTCTTTCTTATATCCGAGTTTTTCTTATATGCAAACAACGGATATAAGAAAGAAAATTTCTTACATAAGCAACACGGAAATAAGAAAAAAAATGTCTTATAAAAAACAATGTATAAAGTTTTTGAAAATTATGACCTCAAAAAAAAAAAAACAACTAAAAGTTTTTATTTTCAAACGTGAGAATATTTAGCGTCTGTTTCACAATATACAGGTAAAGTCCGAGTTGAGCAGCTTGGAAGATAACTAGCAGTTTAAATTCAAAATAGCGTTTCATAAAATCTGAGTAGAGTTAACTAGTAGTTAAAGTGTCAAGTAACTTATAGGGAGGATGAAGTGCCCTATAAAGTAGTTAACTGGCAGTTAATAGAATAAAAATTCTGAAAAAGCAAGGATTTGCCATTTTTTTTCAATAAAAATAGAATTAAAAGTCTGCAAAGGCAAGGATTTTTCATTTGTTTTTAATAAAAATAAAATTATAAAAAATATTACATAATTTAAAGAAAAAGGCAAAAATCTTTTTCAAGCAAAATATATTAATTTATCATAACGATATCGAGGTAAAGTCCCTCGTCCCTCGTAAGTCTGAAAGGCAACATTTTTTCATTTCTTCCAATAAAATGGATATTCTTTTCAACACTTCAAAAAATGTACCTACCTGAGGGTTGAATCTCTGATGAAAAAATATAGCAAATACTTCTTTTTTGTTTCATGTTTGTAAAAACATTTTTAACTGGAAATTTTTTTTGATGTGAAACACAAAACTCACTAACAGAAGGATTTAACTGGCAGTTTATTTAAGTGGCATCATCAGAATCAGAACATTATTTATACACTGTGAAACAGACGCTTAATATAACAAAAATAAATAAAAATAAGTCTTCTTCAATAAGCAAAATATTGCATACCTGCACAATTAAATTCAGAGAGTAATATTATTATACAAGCTTCATATTTATAGGAACTGTTTATATGTCAGCAATATATAAAACAATAGTCTTCGATTTTTTTCTGAATGTTATCCTTAGAAATGTCTTTGAAAAGAAGATCTTGAATAGAATCCAAACTCTGTTCTTCGTCACTATCAAAAAAACCGCTTTAGGAGAAAGAACGCTTCAATTGCTTCGGTCCTAGTTGGCTTGGCGGTGGTAGTAACTGTAAACCTTCGTCTTCTCGTTCAACTAAATCTGGTACGAGGGTACCCATCTGACCCATCTGTCATCATTTGCATTTCATTTCTGAGATCTCTTTCGTTTATTTCTCCGAAACATTCAGCATTTTCAAAGCTTTCAAGGTAACAGAATTCAACATCAAATTCATTTAAAGTAGAGCTGAAGTTAGTTTCTTATATGCGTCCTTTTTTGTTCTTGAAAATTTGTAGCGTGCATTAAAATGTATTTCTTATAAACGTGTTTTTCTTATATGCGAGTTTCTTATATACGTTCAATTTCAGAGAGAAATTTAAGAAAAAGACATGGTGTTTTAGGTTGCGTTTCTTATAAGCGAGTTTTTCTTATATGAGTGTTTCTTATATCTGTAAAATACTGTAATATAAATTGTTTGTTTCAGAACATAAGTCAAAGTCTACCTTCTACATCTGTATTATGCTATAGGCAAGGCATAGGCATTCACAAAAACAAAAAAACAAAAACACACAAATCAAAGAGATGGTAACCATAATGATTAGATTCCTTATATTGTGTCTTCTTTGCTTACCTTCTCCAGAATCGCCTTTACTTTTCTTTTCCTATAAAATTTAAGTATCTACGGGTTACGTTTGTGGTATTTATGCAAAAACATTTTTTTTCATTTTTAAATATTTATTTTCTGACATTCTTTCTTGACATCATTGACGTTTTTTCTTATATTTTGTTATTATACGTAAAAGTATACGTTTGACAAGATTATGTATGAAAATATTATAAGACTCTTCCAAAGAAAAAAGATCCCTTAGCTGAATATATTTTTTTTTTATCAAAGAAAGATTAAATGTAAATTAAATTTTATCAGTCTACAGAATTGTATAGCATTGCCTATGTAATGGCATTTAATTCAAAATTTATTCCATACGTCCGCTAATGAAGAATTTTAACAGAATTAAGAGCGCTGCTAGCTTAAAATGACGTTTGAGTCATGACTGAAACGTCATTTTAAGCTAGTATTGCACTAAAACTGTTCATTAGCGGACTATAACGTTGCGCCATTGTGTTTTTTATTATTGATAAATAATTACCAAATGATGTTCAATAAAAGGACAAATTAAGATTGTTCTTTGGAAACAAATCTTTAATCCCGGGTTTTCCTTCCAAGTTGCTTTGAGATGATATTATCACAGCTAAAATGTAAAAAACCCATCAACTTCTCAGTGCTTATTTTACCCCACCTGCTGTCTTTTGCGCCTTCGCAATTACCAATTTTATTATTTTGACCCTAGGCTATAAGTTAAACTTAATTTGTTGCTCCGAAATAATAAAGTAAACACAAGGAAAATTGTCCCTATCCTCCTTCCCTCTTCCTTACTTCTTTCTTCATTTCTTAAGGAATATATTGATTTAAAAAAAAAATTCCCGGGGCTTTTTTTTTAATATTAGTTTTGTATATATAAAATTTTTCAATAATGTCCGAAGATTAATATGGGTATTCAGTATTCAAGAACATATTAATATAAGTTTTAGATTTTGTAGGACAGCGAGCGGATAGTTCAAATAATAAAAGTCTTTTTGCTTGATCTTTTCGTCTTGAAAGTTTATTAGTAAAAACGTGCAAAATATCTATCGAGAGCTATATTTATAGACTTAAGGTATACGGCATACATGTACATGAAACTAAATAGCGGGAGGATCATGCGATCAGAGAAAAACGGATTATATCGGTTTCTGTTTACTTAAGCTGTGACAAACAAGAGTAAATAACAGTCTGTTGTGCAAGATATGGTCATAAAAGAATATTCATAGAAATAAAGTTGTACAACAAAATTAATTATTGCTTACAATTTGAATTTAAATTTTTAATATTGTTCTGTTTTTGAGACGCAGAAATTTTATTGGTAACAAAATGCAATTTTGGTAATATATACCTACGTACGCCCCAAAAAATAAATACGCTGATCGGACTTCTAGCAATACAGAAATGTTTTTTTTTTACATCAAGAACCCTAGTGTTCCGAAAAAAAATTTACGAGGATGTTTACAAAAAAAACGTAGGAGCTCAAAAAATTGTATGGTGGCTACTGCACGGTTAAAAATTTTGGGATATTTTCTAATACAGCTCCTGTATAACAACTGTATGCAATACACAAAATATTACTTTTTAATATTCTTAAATAATTACATTTAATTTTAATATATTTTGTATTAAATTTTAATATTTTTGTCTTAAAGTTACTACTTGTAATACAAAAAGATTAGAATTGAATACATCTGGAATTAAAACCAATATTTAATACTCGTTTGTAATACCCGTTTGTATTATATTTAAATAAACTTGCATTAAAATGTAATACCCGTTTGTATTACATTCCTATTGTATTCAGATGTAATACTCGTTTGTATTAAATTCTAATACCCATGTTTTAAAAAGTAACACAACTTTATTAAAAACAAACCCTCTTGTATTACATGTAGTAACCTTGCATTAAAATATTATACCGGTTTGTATTACATTTTAATATCCTTGCATTAGAATGTAATACCCGTTTGTATTACATTCCTATTGTATTCAGATGTAATACTCGTTTGTATTAAATTCTAATACCCATGTATTAAAAAGTAATACAATTCTATTAAAAACGAACCCTCTTGTATTACATTTTAATACCCTTGTATTGAAATTTAATAGAATTTTATTTAAAAAAAATACATTTTGGTGTTTGACATCTGCTTGTAGCGTAGCGTCATTCCAAAAAAGTCACTATGGAGAACGCTAGTGTAAAGTTCGGGTCATACAAATTTGGTAAGTAATATTTAAACAAAAAAAAAACTTTCATTTTAATGAAAATTTTTTTTTTCAGATTTTATTTGACTACCCAGGGAAGGGAGATTTGATTTAAACAACTGCGGATTTTATGCCCCCTGGTAATCACAAGGGGACAATCAAAGGGGACCCATACATTCCAGATTTGTCATCAGAAATCCAATAATAGTTTGTTAATAGTGTTTTCTCGAAATCTAATTGTATATAGATATTGTACATAATGTAAATTAATTTAAATACATACAATGAATATTTGAAAAAAATAAAAATTGTGAGTTTTATTTTGTTTCCCAGCTTCTTAGAGTATGGCCAACCATTTCCTAATCTATTGGTGGGTCGATGAAAATGGTTAACATTACAGCTTTTAATTTGATGTATTCATAATCATTCATTCATAATACATTTTGTGTTCTAAGTCAAAAAGTAATACAGAAAGTATTTCGATATTTTTGTAATTCATCTAAATTTTCATATTTTTCAACGGATAATACAAATCTATACAATTGTATTAAATTTTACAACAGAATTTTATGTTTTTCTTAATATAAAGATATATTAATTTTAAATATAAAATTCTATTAATTTTTAATACAAAAATGTATTAATTTTTAATAAAAAAATTCATTTATTTTAAATAAAACATTTTATTAAATGTTAATATAACATTTTATTAATATTTAATATTAAATTGTATTAATTTTTAATACAAAATTCTATTAATTTTTATTACAAAATTGTATTGATTTTTAATACAAAGTTATATTAGTTGTTAATAAAATTTTGTATTATTTTTTAATACAAAATTGTATTAACATTAAATACCGCTTTGATTAGCTTTTAATAATTTAATATTGACAATTCTAATAAACTTTTATTAAAATCTAATACAACCTTTATTTGAAATTCAATAAAAGGCGTATTACTTTTTAATACAAAAAGTATTAATTTTTAATATCTCATCAGTATTAACTTTTAATATTTGCTTTATTACTTATCTTCTTTTAATATTTGAAGTTTATTAGATTTTAATATTTTTCTGGTGTTGTCATATATGTAACCCTCAAAATATTAAAATCTAACCCAAAATTTTTAACCGTGTGGCTACCCTAAATTTTGATGTTAAAAAAAAGAAAGACGCACGCGAATTCGCTAAAACCTCTTATTTTCAAGTTTGAAGTCAATCGGACCAGTGGTTAAGGCTGCAGGTGCGTTTATTGACACTCAGACGGACCCACTTTTTTCGACTTCTCCATAATCGTAATGTCATATTTGATCAAAATCTCAACTTTTCTTACGAATTCAATACTTGCCATTATATTCTATGAGTCGCAAGTAAAAATGATATCAAGGGGCACGGTAGTGCCCAGCCAAGTTCTCTAGAAACTTTGGCACTACACCCTTATTTACAGGAAACAACTCAGGGCATTTTCCACACCCCTCTAACTTCTATACCAAAGAAGCCAAAAGTTTCAAACTCATATCATTTGTTAAGCTAGTCAAGAAGAAGAACCTCAGTAAATTTCAGATATTTAGCATAAGTAGTTTCTAAGATACAATGTTCCAAAAATCACGAAAACCGTAACTGACTGACTCACTGACTCACTGACTCACTGACTCACTCACTGACAGATCATCAAAATTATGAAGCACTTCCCGTTGCCCTAGAAACTTGAAATTTGGCACAGTGATAGGTCATGTGGTACATACAAAGGAAAAAATCGATAATTTGAAATTTTTCAGTCAGGGGGCGTGGTAGTCGCCTACTTTTACATTATTAATTTAAATTATATGGAGCACTTTGGAGTGCAGTAGAATCAAGAAATTTTGCACAGTGATAGGTCATGAAGTACATACAAAGGAAAAAATCGAAAATTTGAAATTTTTCAGTCAGGGGGCGTGGTAGCCGCCTACTTTTAAATTATTAATTTAAATTATATGGCGCACTTTGGAGTGCAGTAGAATCAAGAAATTTGACATACAAGTACATCGTACAATAGAACAAATAAAATATGAAATTTATGATTTTCAACTGAGGGATCGTGGTACCCACCCTTTTAAAAAAAATTTTTATAAAATATATGGGGCACCTCTGATCATCGTAGAATATTGTAATTTGGCAAACTAGCAATTCTGCCAGTCAATATAAAGAAATAAAATTAATTTTTAGATTTTTCTGCTTATCAAAAAAAAAAATCTTTGCTAAAAGTAATGATATCACACCAAAAACATAAATGTAAAAAAAGAGCCAAGTTCTTCCGTACAAAAATTCTGCCTAACAAATCAGCCACGAAAAGTAATGAGATCTAAAAGAACGCCAAGTTCTAAGATTCAGCAAGTACTCGTAGGTGCATTGCAAATGTTTTAAGTGGACTTACATCGAATCAACTATTAGTTTTGAAAGTAACTTGTAAACTAATGTAAATTAGTTAATTATTTTTACTTGGCGGGTTTTCTCTTAGTAACCTACTATTAAAAAAGTTTGGAAAACTTGCTAAGTAAAAAAAATTAACTAATTTACATTAGTTTACAAGTTACTTTCAAAACTAACAGTTGATTCGATGCAAGTCCACTTAAAACATTTGCAATGCACCTACGAGTACTTGCTGAATCTTAGAACTTGGCGTTCTTTTAGATCTCATTACTTTTCGTGGCTGATTTGTTAGGCAGAATTTTTGTACGGGAGAACTTGGCTCTTTTTTAACATTTATGTTTTTGGTGTGATAAATCATTCATAATAATTTCTGACTTTTCAAATAACATACACATAACCGAAAAGGAAAAAAAAAACAATCCATCAATACATGTTATATGATAGCTATCAGTTGAGGAAGGAAAAAGGTTTTTTTAAAAGCAAAAAACATCAATCAATGTAATCAAACAGTTTAAATTTAATATAATTTATGATTTCTATTGAAACGAGGACAACAAGAGAAAAATAATATATTCAAATTTCATGATTGTGAATTTTCTCAGATTTGTTTAACATTTTTTTTTTAAACAAAAATGAACAATTCTGTAATTTTATTTAATTAACCAAACAAAACTTGTAAAATAAAATGCTTGTACCTATTTTATTAATCAATACAAAAACACATTTTTGGTAAATTAGTTCCGAATCGTGTATGAGTAAATGAATTGGTTGTTTTTATTGACAATTTTCAATTAATATTTGCATCATTAAAAAACGTTACATATCATTAGGTACACGGATCGATTCTATGTAATTTTATTGAATGAAATGCATTGTGAAGTCAGAACTTCTGAACAACGGTATAGATATTTTGCTCCCAATATTTTAAATGGTCTTGTAATATTGCTTATTCGAAATACTGTATCCAATAAATTTGAGAAGGTCACAAGTGACGAAATGTACATGAAGAACGTCGGATACTGAAAATTGAGAAATAAGCCCTGATAAACTGAAAATAAATCCACCAATCATAATTAAAATAAACACCTTCTCATTTTATAAAATTAGCTTTTAAATAAATAAAGAAGTAAATGATAAAAGAATTGCATATTTTCGATGCAGGTTGTAGAAAATGTCTCCAAAAAACCTTGCATACTCTAAGTAAATTGAGAGTCAATTAAGAAAGAAGCACAATAAAAGAAAAGCAACCCATTTTTCATGAGAACTCAGTTAATTGAACCCTCAATATTTAACATCTCAAATGATTCACTGATCCTTGTGTAAACACTTAAAACCTTTTCTTAAAAAAGATACATAAATAAACATTCCAAAAGAAGGAAAATGATTCAAAAAATAAATTTAATCCAAAGAATAAAATCCCATGCTTCAGCAAGAGAAACGAAAAATAAATTTTAATGGAAAATCCTTCCGCCTACACCAAAAGTGCTAGGCTGGACAGACTAGTCGGTGGAGCATTAAAAACTTTCAAGTCTTGAATCTCCCTTAAATTCTCATTAATAATAATCAATCACTCACACCATATTTTTTGTATGCTAATCTAATATATAAAATTCTTCTGTCACAGTTTTAGTGGTCATACTCCTCCGAAACAGCCATACTGCCGGTCATTAAGAAACTTTCGGTCTTCGAGATATTTCTTGAGCTGCTTGTTTATCAGCGTTTCCATGACCTTAGAAAGAAAGGACGTAAGTACAATCGGACGATAATTGAAGGGAAAAGAAGGTTCGCCTTTTTTTGGAATTGGCAGGACAAATGCTATTTTCCAACTGCTCGGAACGAGCCCAGAAGAACAGGGTAGATGGAAAAGCTTACGCAAGAGTTTTGCCAGCGAGGAAGAACACCTTTTCAGAATAATAGCGGGATACCATCCGGACAAGCAAATTTGTGTATGTTAAGATCTCGCCACATCACGAGCACGGATGAAGATTTGTCTCATGGAATCATTGACGCGCTCAAGAACTGGAGAAGTCATGACTCTCTCATCGAACAGGAGGGATTTTTTTAACAATTTACTTCTAGGGCATATCAAGCAAAGTTTCGAATACTAATCAATTTTTTAGACGTCTTTCGGCAAGGGCCAACGTTCTGTAACTCTCACACCGAATAAGTTTTCGGATGAACATAGGATCCGAGGACAAAAACCAAGAAAAATGGGTTCGAGATCAAAAATCGGCAACAAGACC
Organism: Sphaerophoria taeniata; assembly: GCA_943590905.1. Lineage (NCBI taxonomy): Eukaryota > Metazoa > Arthropoda > Insecta > Diptera > Syrphidae > Sphaerophoria > Sphaerophoria taeniata. The sequence continues at coordinate 35,677,014 of OX016540.1, read as the reverse complement.
TCGCACAAACCTGGTTTTCAGGAGCTGATAGAAGGCGTTTCGGTCTTTATTTTCGACTTTCATTTGCTTTAGGCTGACTGAGAAAATTGGGAGTAGTGATGCTTTTGGGGGATATTTTGTGAGAGCAGAAATCGCAAGAAATCATTTTTTGCCTATGTGTCGGAAACCAGGTCTTACCGATATCAGGAATTCGTTCAAGCAACGAAGGATGAAACAAAATACATATTGAAACCGCAGGGTGTTTTAATAATACAAAGATTTATTTTGATAAAGAAAATTTAAGAAAATTAAATAGATGTTTACTCGATGTGTACAAAATTCAGAGTGAATAATAATTATGAAAAATTCAAGTAGATAGATTAATATGACAAAACACAAATATGAAAATAATTAATTGTAAATGCTGGTATGCATGATCCTGAATTGACAGGTTTGTCCAACACTAACTAATAGAGTTTAGTTAGACCTTTATTTTGATATATCACTCAATGGGATTTGAAAGCATTTTTGTTAACACAAATTTTGATAAGGGTCAGCCCATAATTTTTGATATTTAACTTGAAGAAATGGATTTCAATGGATTAAAAAACAACAAATTTAAACGAGACTCAGTTCTGAGCTCCGGTTTTCGAGATATCTGCAAGAAGAAATTCTTCAATACCTCTTGCCATAATATTTTTCAAAGTGTCAACAGAAATGTGATACATTCCTCTTCAAGTACCAAATACGTACCTATACGTATTTTATCACCCTCTGAACAAATAGCCGACTATAATAATCTCTCCTTTTTATACAAACCTATCACAAATAATCCAGATAAAGCAAACGACACACACAAACAAATTATTCTGCGGCACTCACGTTGGTACTGTTTGTGGGGGTTTTTCGGTATTGTTATTTTTACGGTCCTTGCTTTTTGTATTTAAATATTTATTTTACCACTTATCTGTCCCACTAAACCACACTCTGAAACGTTTTATTTGTGTTTTTATATCTAAACGTTTTACGTTGCCAGTCGTGCGTCCTCCTCTTGTTGTCGATCCCTTTCAGCTTCAGTACCTGTGCCTATATGGAGCAAAGGTTTTGAATGGCTTTACTGAGTCTATTGACTATATTGAGCAACGTTTGTTGAAATATAGTAATTCTGCCTTAAGCCAAGTCCAGCTGAGGACGGATATGGTAAACGTACTGTGCGGAAATGTGCATAAATAGTTCGTTGTATTGTGAAGTATTACCAACCTTTTTTCAAATGTGCGGCTCTATAAAATACTGTAGTACTGTACCTATACTGTGACATATTAAAGTGAATTCGTAATTTATGCATAAAATTGTATCTGAACGTTGTATCAAGAAGACATTCATTTTACAAATTTTACAAATTTACATTTAAGCATGGTTCTTGTCAAAAAAAATTGGGCAACAGTTCAGTCTCCATTTCAAATCCCAAAGCTTAGGTCAAACACACTGGTCTCAGCTCATGTGCCATTTTATTTCGTTAGATCTAATTGTTCAGATTTCTGCACATATTTCTACCTTCGTGTGCCGCGGGCACATTCCATTTGCATAGACTTAATGCTCGCTGCTGACCAAAGAACGACTACGACTATCAGTATTCAGTATCACAAAGAACTTCGCTGCACCCCTTATAACCTCAAGGTTTGAAGACGACTAGTGGCCACCAGCTATTGCTGGGAGTATCGTTCCGTAGTGGTGGTTTGCGACAGCACAGCGCAGCATTTCCACCAAGCATATTGGATTGAGTGCATCCTTATATAAAAAAGGGGTCATATCCGTTCTGTTTTCGTGTTAATTTATCAAAAGGTTAAATCTTAATCAGGCTTAACTCCGTCCGACGACAACCGACGATGCATGAACATCATAATGAACACGTGAACCATGTTCTTACAACATATAAAACATACAACTGCATTTTGAGGACGTGCGTTGAAACATTAATAACATTAATTTAAAATACAAATTGGATTGGTGTGCTATTTCTGGTGGCACTACAACCTACATAAATGTGAAGTTGATGTAGGTTGGCCGTGATTGTGCCTTTAGCCTTTTCTGACTGTGCTCATGCCACATAATTTATTTTCTGATATAATGTTTAACTTAGGACATGCAACAAAAATATCGCAGATAATATTATTATTATCTATATCTATATCTATATCTATACTTATATATAAAAATGAAATCCTGTTCGTTTATAATCGAATAACTCACAAACGGCTGGACGAATTTGGTTATTTTTTTTTTATTGTGTTCGTGTTAGTCTGTAGATGGTTCTTATGGAATTTTTTTTTAAATTATTGCAGGTGCATTGGTTTTCAAATGAAAAATAAAAAAATTCAAAATGGGCTTTCGAATGTAAAAAAGAAGGTTCTTGATGAAAAACTCAGAAAACTCATTGGTTTTCAAAGTGAAAATTGCATATTATTGCATCAGGTGCATTGGTATTCAGATGGAAAACTGGAAATTTCAGAATGAGTTTTCGAATTGAAAATAGAAAGTTCTTGATGAAAAATTCGGACAACTCATTGGTTTTCATAGGGAAAATGCGTATTATTGCAGGTGCGTTGGTTTTCGAATGGAAAACTGGAAAATTTCAAAATGAGTTTTCGAATGGAAAATAAAAAGCTCTGATTAAAATCTCGGAAAACTCATTGGTTTTGAAAGGGAAAATCGCATATTATTGCAGGTGCATTCGTTTTCAAATGGAAAACTGGAAAATTTGAAAATGAATTTTCGAATGGAAAATTGAAAGTTCTTGATGAAAAACTAAGAAAACTCATTGGTTTTCAAAGGGAAAATTGCATATTATTGCAGGTGCATTGGTTTCCAAATGGAAAACTAGAAAATTTCAAAATGGATTTTCGAATGGAAAATAGAAAGTTCTTGATGAAAAACTCGGACAACTTATTGGTTTTCCAAGGGAAAATTGTTATTGGAGTAGCTCTGTAGGGCGGTGGGACGAAGTTCACGGGGTCAGCTAGTATATTATACTAGCAGTTGCCCGCGACTTCGTCCGCCTCTCCCTCGTCCACCGGCCAGAGTATCTTCTCGACATGTGCATCATGCGCGTTGGAATTTTGTTCGGAAGTTATTGTAAAATTGCATTGCAGTCAACTCTCCCTAGGTCTTTATTCTCTTGAACTTGAAAAATTTGAGCATTTTTTATGATTCCCTTCAGTTGTTCATACTTGAAGCATTCCCTTGGGTGAACTCTCCCTAATAATTCTAATATCTCTTCGTTAAGTAATTTTTTTTTCTTTAAACTGAGCATATTTTTTAGTTAAGGAGTACATAAAATGATATGGTTTAAACACAATAATCTGCACAAATAGTGCAATCAATCACATTCACAAATCAATTGAACTCTCAAAATTCTAATTTGAGCAGTTATTAGGCCAGTTCCACCTAACAACATCTCACTGAGATCTCAATGTCACGTTGACTGAGGCAAAATCATTTGGTGCCTTGGTGGAACATAATTCTCAGTTATCATTGAGATTTAATGGTTACCTTACTATTTGTTGCTGCACATATGTCAGCCACGTCAAATAGCTGAGTAAGAAATCGAATCCAAAATAATTTCATCTCAGAGATCTCAGAAAAAAATCTCAGTTCTCACATTTCCACAGATTCTTCGCTGCTATTGGTCACAGCTTAATTTTAAGTAGAATAAAGCCTAAAGCAGTTGCCCGTAGCTTAGTTGGTAAGTGCGTTGGCTGCTAAGCAGAACGTCGTTGGTTCGAGTCCTACTCAGGCCAAGTTTTTATTTCATCTTTCACGGGTACTGCCTCTTGCGAAGACCTGACAAATCTTCCAAGAGTATCAGTCTGTAATGAAAAAATGCTTCTCAACTTTGCCGTTCGGAATCGGCGCTAAATTGTAGGTCCCCTCAATTCTTCACACGCACTCAGAGAATTGTTGATTAGAGTAAGCCACTTAGGCGTTGGCTCTTCAAGAGCTGTCGCACCACTCTATATATTTATTTTATTTTAAAGCCTTCATCGATTAATGGACTATCCAACACAAAAAGAATTTTACAATTCGAAATAGCAGTTCCTGAGATTACCGCGTTCAAACAAACAAACTCTTCAGCTTTATATATTAGTGTAGATTAAATTGTATTGTTTGCCGTTTTTTCCACATTTTATACAAATTCTTCGCTCCTATTGGTCGCAGCTTAATTTGATATAGCTTCAAGCCTTCCTTGATAAATAGACCATTCAACATTAAAAAAATTGTTCAATTTCATAAAGCAGTTCCTGAGATAAGCGCGTTAAAACGCAGAAAAATGTATATTTTTTGCCGTTTTTTCCATATTTTCCACAGATTCTTCGCTGATATTGGTCACAGCTTAATGTTAAATAGCCTCAAGTCTTCCTCAATTAATGGACCATCCAACACAAAAAGAATTATACCATTCGAACCAGTAGTAGTTCCTGAGATTACCGCGTTCAAACAAACAAACTCTTCAGCTTTATATATTAGTGTAGATTATTGTATAATTGTGCCATGTATAGCGGACGGTGTTATAAAGTTAAGATTAAATTAATTATATTAAAAAATAAATGAAATCCGGCTATATATGGATTTTTTTTAATTAACGGCGTTTTCATCGTTTTTGTTTGTGTTTAAGATAATTTTGCTAACGCATTTGTTTTTTTTTATTGTTACAAATTATTTAAATAGTTGGGAATTGCGGTGGAAACTTTTTCACAGAATACCCTGATTTAAGTGAAATGGTTTAATTGTAACAAAAATTTCAGTATTTTTGTTTCTTGGCATTAGCAATGGACCGAATTATCAAATGACTGGCTTCAGAAGTATTCCTCGCTTTGATACTTAAAGGACGTAATTGCTGCACGTGATGGAAAGTGATTTTGTAAATGAAAGAGGTGATGGTAGAACTTTGTGTCTTATCAAGTATTATATTCATTTTATTTCTCTAATATTGAAAAACCTTGCAAGTAATTAAACAAAACTTCTATTTGAAACGACGAAACCGTATTTTGCAGTAAACATTTTTGTGATCTTTCTTCAATAAAAACAAAAACATTCCTCTCAACACAAAAGAAATCCAGTTAAGAAACTCCTTCGGGAGTTCTGCAAAAAAATGCGAATGACCACCCCCAGAGGGGTGGTCCCAACTATTCGACTTGTTAAATAAAAAACGGAATTAACCAATTTGCTACCGCACGCTTTTATTGCCTCCTAAAGACTGAAGAATAATTTTTACCTAAAGTATTTCTACTGCTCGTGCAATCGCGAAACCTCCAAGGTCAACCTTGATGAACTTCAACGACTGCAACTTGATCGCTTGATTTGATGAGCTTTGACGACTGCAACTCGATCGCTTGGGAATGGTTGAAACAGTTAATTCCCATAGCTTCCGAAACGCTTGCTCATCACTTTACCTGGCGACGCATGTGTTAACTGCCCCCTCCTTTTAAATCTACGTCCCGTAGATCTTATCTTAACAGGACGAACCTGTAGTCGGGCCTAGAGGATTTATCTGAGGTAGGTTCATTGGCCGGTTAAATTTAAACCAGACATATAATATGACAAGTAGAAGTATAAACAGGATAACACCATCGGCAGTGGTAGATGAAATCGTCCTTTGGGCTAGGTCTTTTATGTGTCTAATGTTGCTTATTCCCAGATCGTGGAGGTATTGTAGATCAATTTTTTGTTCCATTCTCGTTGTGTTGAACAGAACAGATGGTAAAGCTTGAAGTGAGGACGTTGTCCAACTTGTGAACGTTCTGTTGCCTATGCTTATAGTTTCATTATATAGTTGGATTACAAAAGTTCCGGAGACTGTCCTTGATTTGTCCTTACTCACTATGCTTCCATTATAGTTGGTCAGATATATCGTATCCTCTTTAATTAGTTCAACAACCTCAGCGGTGTTAGCCCTTACGGTACATGCAGCATGTCCACCCTTCAGGAGTCGAACAATACAGCCTTTTTCTTCCAGTCTTTCTAACATATTTTCCTCACAGACCGTCATGTTATCCATACTGAAACAGTTTGAGACGATTCCATATGTTTGCATATTGTTCACTAGCATTTTCGGAAATTTTAGATCAACCTGTTTGCCTGCAATTATCGATGCTCTGACGTGCAGTAGGTTGTATTCAACACCGCTAATTTTTGGCATAGTCAATACGTACAGGAGCAAAGAACCATTCGTGAAAACAGAGGGTTTTCCAAACTGTAGGGCTTCGATAACATTAGCATAAGGCAGGGTTTCAACCTCGTTAATGACTCTGTTGATCTCCTCTTGATCTAGGAGATTGGTGTTAACTATCCCATTTCGAGCCATCTGACATGCGCGAACAATTTCATTTATTTCCTCTTTGATTATTAGGATTTTGTTGATTATATCCTGTTCGTGAACAACTCTGTTATACGTGGAAATTTGATTGGCGGTGCTGTTTATAAGCCCGTTCACTTTCTGTGTAATTTCCTTTGATAGTTCTAAGACTCTTTCGTTGATTTTATATTGGACGTTATTATTCTCGATGATGTCTTCCTCGTTCTTCAATACCTTATCCCAGTCGGCTGCATCGGGGTTACCTGCCAGCCACTTCCAGGCAGATCCAATCCAATTAATTGACCTCTGTTTTCTGTCATGTTTCCCTCTGAGAGAAAGCATTCGATCACGAAGTTGGGCAAGGTGGTATTTGGCCAAGGATCTTTTGTCAGGTAAAGTGATCTCTGATTCCGCTGATTCCTCAATTCTCGCAAGCGATTTCTCCAAGATATCCAGGCGTATCATATGGACGAGTTTGAAATGGCCATCGATGATAAAGCCTCTTCCTTCTTTAATGGTAACTATTGGAGATTTATACTCAAAGATCGTCAACGCTTGCACGGCAGTGAAAAACAACAATCTAAGGAAAATTATAAGTTATGAGCTCGTACTTTTGATGATCGACTTAAATTAAAATTAAAGTTAAGTTTCCCTTAAAAGTATGATTGCAAAATTTTAAATTTTCCCTTAAAACTAAACAGTATTGTAATAAAAAATTAATTTTTTATGGAGTGAACGTGAGCAAAATGTATGAGGTATGAGCGTATGAGCCATCCTCCTCCTTTTTTTTCACAAGTTTTTAATATGGGTCTTATGGACCTTCCTGCCACTTGATGTGGTGATTGTAACATTATTGTTTCTAGCAACGGTTTCTTTTTTATATAAAGGTTTATTTTTTGGTTTTATACCCTTAGATGCTACATAAATTGTTTCGCCCTTCTTGTAAGTTTGGGGCTTAAATCTTTTTTTATTATTATACAAATCGATTCCTTCTGTTTTCTTTGAATCTCATATTTAAGATCTTTATTGACTTTGGTGCGAAAATCAAGATAATTTTGGTAGTTAAATCTCTGTGTTCTTTCGAAAAATACATCACACGGCTTACGCTTTGTTACGGAGTGCACAGTGTTGTTGTACCGATCGACGGCTATATTAACGAGCTCTTTCAAACGCAAGTCTTTATACTCTTGTTTTATGCAACGGAAGATTTCTAAAATTGTTGAATGGAACCTTTCTACTTGGCCATTGACTTCTGATCTGTGTACCGGTGTATGGTACACTTCAATTCCTAACATTTTGACAAAATTCAATATAATTGGACTTAAGAAGCTACTCTCATTATCGGTGACTAACATCTCAGGGGCTGTGAAATAATGTAAAACTTTAATTATTTTGTCTCGCAAATGCAAGACAGACCTATTCTTAATGTGGAACAGTTTCCCAAACTTAGAAAATTTGTCAATGCAACTAATGAATTTTTCGTTCTGAATTTCTATTATGTCTAAATGTAGAATCTGGCAAGGAAAGGAAGGAATTGGCGTTGGCTGAAATTCTGGACGTATGGGATGCCTATCGTACTTATTGGCATTACAGATCTCACAGGTTTTAGTAAATTTTTTAATGAGACTATTCATCCTTGGAAAGTAATATTTTTCGAGAAGTTGTTCTTTGTTTTCCCGAGGATTCCTATGAGCTCTTTTATGCTCTTTGAGAATCAACTCGCAAACTCTATTTTCATTTGCAACATCTTCCACCACTCTTTGAGTTATCCTTAGTTTATAACGGACAAAATTTTCTAAATATATTTCTTGTAACAGTGGCAAGTGACTTTCTGGTATCTTGATGCCATTAATAACATTGGGGTTCAGTTTTTTTCATTAACCAAGCTGTCAGAATTTCTTTATTTGGATCACTGATAGCGATATAATGACGAAAATACCCTGGATGAGGTTGTTCTTGAGCTTCTATGCCCTTACCTATCTTAATAATAATTTGATTTCGGAAAACATTGATCGGGGCTTCTACATGAGGAATCAAATCCGTGCTATCTTGTTCAGCACTGTGGGCAGTCGAACCGCTCGAGGATTGAGCTTCTTCTGCTGTTTCCGTGGTATCAACGTTTTCGGGTTCATTGGCATCAATAGTCGCGCTATCGCTGCTGGCGTGTCCTTCAGCAGTTTCGGTTGATTCGTTTTCGGGTTCATTGGCATCAATAGTTGCGCTATCGCTGCTGGCGTGTCCTTCAGCAGTTTCGGTTGATTCGTTTTCGGTTAAAATACCACTTGATGCCGTTTCAGTGCCTTCTGAATCGGTTAAGTGATTGACCTCAGTCTTTAACCTGGATAGAGCGTCTGCGACTACATTGGATTTTCCTGGTTTGTAAATCATTTCGCAATTGTACTCTTCTATACGAGCTTTCCAGCGCTTCAGCTTAGCATTGTAGTTCTTATTCCCTAAAGAATAAGTCAGAGGCTGGTGATCTGTGTATACTCGAATCTTCCTGGCTCCATAAAGATATGAGCGCAACCTATCGAGTGCCCACACAATCGCTAACATTTCCCTTTCATTTGTGGCATATCCCTCCTCTGTTGGACTGAGAGATTTTGAAATATAAGCTATAGGGCGATCTTTACCCCATTCGCCCTGGGACAACACTGCCCCTATTGCAAGATTGGACGCATCTGTCGTTAGATTAAATGGCTTCTCAAAGTCCGGGAAGGCAAGCACTTCAGATGATGTAAGGAGAGTTTTCAAATCTTCAAAAGCCCTAAGGGCGTCTTGATCCAAACTAATAGGAACGCGTTTGGATTGATTTGCTTTTACTTGCGCGTTTTCCCCTCTGGTTAGCATGGTTAAAGGCTTTGCAACTTGAGCAAAGTCTCGTATAAATTTGCGGTAGTAGGATGCTAGTCCCAAAAAACTTTTTAGATCTTTAAGTGTCTCAGGTGGTGACAACGCCTGTATGGCAGAGACTTTACGTGCGTCAGGCTGAATGCCCTCTGGAGTTATGATGTATCCGAGAAATTCTACCTGCGTCTTCATGAACTGGGTCTTCTCAAGGTTCACCTTAAGGTTCACATTTTCGAGTCGTTGGAATATGGTGTCGATATTCCGCAGATGTTCCTCTTCACTTCCACCGAAAATGATTATGTCATCGATGTAGACATAACAGATTCTGCCTATAAATTCCTTGAGAACGTCATCGATCATCCTTTGGAAGATCGCCGGAGCATTCTTGAGGCCGAATGGTAACCTTAAGAATTCATATTTCCCATTCATTGTTGAAAATGCAGTTTTCGGGATGTCACTGACTTTCATGGGAATTTGGTGAAATCCTGAGGTAAGATCCAAAGTAGTAAAGTACTTGGCCTTGCCAAGGCTTGCCAGTGTAGAGGTGATGTCCGGGATCGGATACGTGTCCGCAATTGTTATGCCGTTAAGGCGCTTATAGTCTATTACGACACGATATTGTTTTTCGCCAGATGGTTTGGGTTTCTTGGGCACAACCCATATAGGAGAATTATAGGGGCTTTTTGAGGGACGAATAGTTCCTTCCTCAAGCAACTTTTTAATCTCCTCCTCAACCACCTGTCTCATACATGCGGGATAAGGGTAAGATTTTGAATACACAGGCTCGGTAGTATTTGTTCTAATTTCGGCTCTCACGTCAGTTTTAATGACTTTTTGGGTGTCGATTGGATCGAAAATGGATTCGTACTTGGTGATGATTTCCTGAATTCTTATCTTGAGGTGCTCAGGGAGTTTTTCATCCAGAAGAGCGTTTACTTGGGCCGAAGGTCGTGCTTTAAGAGGTATTACAATGCCAGGAGTGAGGGTGAGAGTGTTTTCTTTACGATCTATAATCGCTTCTAGTTCTCTCAGCGTATCGTCGCCAATAATTCCATCGAAGGAATCCAGGCCAGGGAGAATGTAAAATGTTAAAATTGAATCGTTGCCCGCCTTTTCAAAGAATTTGCCAGAAACCTTCCTGCTAATAGTTATATTTCCGGCCGCGCAGCGTACTGAAAATGGTTTATCTAAATGTATACTATTTTTATCTAAGGATGAACTTATGAAATTTTTATTTGCACCCGTGTCTATGAGAAATTTCAAGGTGGTGCCCTCCTGTGTTAAGTACTCTATATATGGTACGCTGGACAGGCACCTGTCATAAAATTTAAAGTATCCTTTAAAGTATCCTCAACAACGTCTTCCCCATAATTTTCCCAGGCTTGCTGATAGTCATCGGTACCAGTATCTGCTCCCTGTTCACCGAATACTTCACTTTCATAAGCCTGCGGATATTCATCAACGTTAGTTCCCTGTTCCGATAATGTTTCGGTGTTAAAGAGTCTTTGCTGTTTTTGGTTAAAGGGGCGATATCCCTCGGATTTCGCTGCTCTTTTAAAAGGGTTAGTACCTCCACCGCGGTTGGCGTGATCAACTTGCCTATCACCACCACGAGGACGATTCATATAATCGACCTGTCTGCTTTGGACAGATCCTAGCTCCATTTTCTCATGTGGTTTCGGTGCCGTGGGCCTCGGCGGAGGGTTTCCATTCCTGTAATTCTGAGGAGCACCAGACGGCGCACTTCTATAATTCTGAGCAGTATTAGTATGTAAAACTTTAGGTCTAAAATTCTGGTTAATAGGGACGGTTATTGCATTAGGGATGTTTGCATTATGAATGACATTGGATCTGAAATTCAGATTCTGAACTTCTAAACACGCAGCGTAGGCCTCTGGTAAGGTCCTAGGCTTTTGGATGATGAGCATACGTGAGAGGTCGCCAGACAACCCACGTACAAAAACGTCTAAGGCACGATTCCTATAGGTTTCTATGAGTGCATTCACTGTCTCTGGAGAGTAGGTCTCCGTCTTGAGCTTGTTTATTATAAGGGAAAACTGGTGGTTAACCGTGGCATAAAATTCATCAATTTTCATGCCACGTTGTGTTAGTTGGCCGAGCTGGTGCTCTAAAGTTCGAATATCTCTCTTGTCTGCATAATGCAGAGAGAGGCATTTCTTTATAGCGTTCCAGTCATCTTCAAAAATGTTATAGGAAATGAGGGCAGTGTCCGCATTCCCACGGACTTTCTGCCTAATATGTTGCATAATAGCCCTGTAAATGGGCTTACCCCTTACTATCTTGAAATCACTCAAGATAGCTTCGACGTTGTGGATCCATGACACATATTGTGTCGGGTTTCCATCGAACACCTGGAGTTCCTTTACGTTATCCGGCAGCTTGCTTATGTCCCTCAAATCAGCCTCCGTCTTTGGGCCGACCAAGGGTTGTTCGCCAATGCAAGCCCCAGTTTGCACCTGATTACCCGACTCCAGGGATTTCACTCTACCTTCTATATTACGTAGTTGCTCTAGAATTTGGTTGACCGCCCCGGTCATCTCAAAGACAGACTTTGTCAAATCTTCCATTTTGTAAGGTAACACTTGCAAAGATTAATAATAATAAAAAATCTTACCTTGTGATTTTAAATGTTGGGACTTTAAAATTTTTAATAATTTCCTTTTTGTATAACAACCAAAATCCTGACCGTATTCAACCACCAAAATCTTGATTTTCACAATAACTTTCGTTTTATTTCTTATTCACAATTACTTCTTTCTTTCATATAATTACTTGATTTTATACTTTTTTTTTCATATAATTATTTATTTCACAATAATTTTATTTCTAATTACTCGATTTCACACTCCTTTTTTTCATATACTTATTCGATTTTATTAATTTTTTATTAATTTCACAATAATTTTTATTTCTTATTCACAATAACCTCCTTTTTCCATATAATCATTCGATTTAATTTATCTCACAATTCTTATTAATAACTTTGAATCTTATTAAAACACAATTTCCTGTTGCAATGAACACTTACAATAACTTCATATTAATAACCTCGAAGTCTTCGATTTTTCACAATAATTTTATTTCTTTTTTAATTTGCCTTTTTGTTTTTTAATTGTCTGTACTGTATTTTGAAATCTGAAAAAAACGCGTGTGGCTGTTATAATGCTGAACCGGTGTGTAAGGGGAAGCCGTGTTTGTCCCGTTTGGTCCAGAAGTATGGACCTACTATTGGCACGGACATCACCACCTCTTCATCCTTAAGCCCTTTATGATGTCCATATGTTCCCATGTGAATATGGATTAATTGGCGCAAGGAATCAAAGTGACCAACTGTGTTCCCATGTTAACAGTGGCGTTCACTCCAAGAATGGAGCGTATTGATCCTTGCACCGATCACAAGGCGATAAGGATGAAGGACACCCGGTCCCTGTTCGGGCGCCAGTTAAGAAACTCCTTCGGGAGTTCTGCAAAAAAATGCGAATGACCACCCCCAGAGGGGTGGTCCCAACTATTCGACTTGTTAAATAAAAAACGGAATTAACCAATTTGCTACCGCACGCTTTTATTGCCTCCTAAAGACTGAAGAATAATTTTTACCTAAAGTATTTCTACTGCTCGTGCAATCGCGAAACCTCCAAGGTCAACCTTGATGAACTTCAACGACTGCAACTTGATCGCTTGATTTGATGAGCTTTGACGACTGCAACTCGATCGCTTGGGAATGGTTGAAACAGTTAATTCCCATAGCTTCCGAAACGCTTGCTCATCACTTTACCTGGCGACGCATGTGTTAACTATCCATCCATATAGTATCTGTAAACAATGTCTGCAGAATTATAATAGAAATTCTTTCAAATTTTAGGAGAAACCACAAAAAAAAGCCTTATGAATGAAAAACATTAAATCTCTGTCGAAAACTAGCATTTTTTGCAGCCATTCAGCTTAACGCTCGAACGCATTCATAGCTTAATCAAAAAAAAAAAAAAACACAACGACTTTGCGAATTCTGAACTAAGGAATTAATAATTGAAATAACTTTGCTTCTTTCTCTGACTGAATTCTGCATGAATGCGGCGATGTAGTCAGTGGTTGTTGGTTGGTCGGTATAAGTTGTGCAACAATTATAATCTCTTTCAGTTTTGTTGGCATATTGTAGTTGGATAACCTAGATGGGTCTTTATGTACAGTACGACTGTTTGATATTTTGATTCTGTCCTGCTTCAGGGGAACCAAGGTACTATCAGAATATTGTATTGATTTTTAGTTTGAAAATTGAGCGAACAATGACGGTATATGGTTATTCAGCTCAAGCATTGTGAAATTTTAAAAAAGAGAGGTTGGTATTGTTACTGCAAATGGATTGTTTTTCTTTTCAACATGGAATCATTTGGAAATCGTAACATTTATTGAAGAGGTCGAATCAAGCCCACCCCGTTGATCTATGGATGGCTATATTCATTTGGACCAAATACAGCAAATATTTGCAATTTAAATTATCACAAGGAATAATCTGAAAACACGGAACTATTTTGGAAGCACTGCCGAATAAAACCGGATGTCTGCAGGTACCTGTACCCCTTTGAGACGTATGATTATTCTCTGATTTATAATTGCAAACGCTTGTTGTTGTTTTTGTATCTGTTTGTCCTTAATCATATCGATGAATTTGCCACCACCAGGTGGCCTGGTGATGGCAGCGGCGATCTCAGGTTCAATAATTGTTTGCTACAGCGGAACTGAAATAACTGTATAGTACTGCTAAAAAAACACAACTCTAAAAAAAACACACATTGTACTAAAATTAAAAAAGAACACGTACACCTCCAGTGACTCTGGATTCACTTAATTATGAACAAATCTCGACTGAAAAGGTTAAGTATCTTATGTCAATTTTCATGATTTTTCAGGAAAGCAAAAAAACACTTTACAGGTGAATCCCAAAAAATCTTTTAAGTATATGCTTTATAGAATAAATTTTTTAAAGGTAAAATTATATGATTTTATTTATAAAATTTATTTCAAAAAGATATTTCAAATATTGCGCCAGTTATAAGGAAAAATATGACTTAAGATGTTTTTGATTTTCATTAAATGGTGTTTTATATCAATTTCCGAAATCTTAAGTTAAAATAAGATATTTTGCCTCGCATTTTCGAATGACGTTTTTAATTCTTATGTTAATTTAAGATGAATTGCATGTGCAAAAGGGAAAAACAAACATACTTAAGATGTTATCTTCTGATTTTTATTGTTTGAACTTTAAATCAAAAAATTTAATTTGTGTTATATAATGATAAGCTTAAATGATCATTATACGTAAAAAAAACATTGAATTTTTTTTCTAAAATAGAAGGTATATCACATTTGATTAAAAAAATAAATAAATTAATAATTAAGAGAGAGAAACATTTTAGTTTTATCTAACAACATTGTTTTTCAAGTTATAACAAACTCAAAAGCAATAAGTAGAAAATAAAAAAACATTAAAAATTCATTGGAAAAAATACGTTCATAAGATGATACTAAAATTAACGAAAAAAAAGAAAAAAATATAAGAAACACATAAATTTAGATTTCTTTTGGTGTTACTTTTGAAATAAATGCTTATGATAATTAAAAAATGTCTTCTTGTTTTCGAGAAATTAAGAAATAAAACAAGTTTGGAAAAAATTCACAAAATTACTTGTTAAGTGCTATTTTTTCGAAAAAAAAATAGAACAAAATATCATTCAAATTTTCTGATTTTTTTGTTTTTTTTTTTTCTTAATTTCACGAAATCAAGAAGACATTTTCGCATGCGGTTTTCTGGATTTCACTGAGAACTTGTAAGAGCATTTAATTGTGAAAAAATTAATACTTAATCACATTAAATTTCGGAAAAGATTTGTTCGAAGTTAAAAAAAAATTAAAAATTTCAATAATTTGACTTTGAAGATGAATTTTTCGAAAACTATTCCTGAAAAATAAAAGAGGTACTTTTTAGTTTTGCAAGAAAGTATAACACGGCGTTGTGGACAAAGCTGTTGATTTTTAATCTATTTTTTTTTAAATAGGCTTTTACTGTTATTAAGTCTGCCCTCCCGGCTAAACGCGGGGCAATAGACCTACCCTTCTTTCTTATTTTTTTTTTCTTGTCTTAATCCAACCTACACACTCCACCTATCAAACACATCGCTCGTGGATCACCCTTTAACAATATAAAAATTGTTTAAAAGATCTAAATTATTATTTCCCTAAATGAAATAATTCGGATTTAAAACAATATGAAAAACAAAAAATTGAAAAAAATTATCCAAATCCGTGCTGTTTCTGAGGACTTTCTGTAAACGCCCTTTTTTCAGCTTCATTGACTCCTCTATAATGAAAAATATCTTATGTTATCGTTATTTTGTTATGAAAAATATCTTATGTTATCGTTATTTTGTGAATTTAACTACTTTTGCAAACGGTAAAATATCTTATGTCTACTTAGGGAGAGAAAATTTTCTGTTACAAATTCAAAAAACCATATTATGTTGACATAAGATAGTTTGCCTTTTCATGATTTTTCCAAATTTTGTTACGTCTTTTATCTTATGTCGACTTAATGATGACTTTTGTTTCTGTTTGCACGTGCGAAAACATCTTAAGTCAACTTAATATGTTGTATGATTTCACAAAAATTTTAAAAGTCTTGAACCAAAATAATCTTACGTCAAGTTTAGGTTTAAAGATAAGGAAGAACACAAGATCTTATGTGGACTTAAGATATTTTACCTCGTGCAGATACGTGTCTTTTGAACATAAGATAGAGTTGTTTCTGTCTATAAAAAAGGCAAGGAGTGAGATTGAATGATGCCGATAAGACAGAACTGTAGCCCGTTAGAATGGCAGTTAGATTCCACCAAAAAACGCGAAATATCTTAAGTCAACTTAAGATACTTTACCTTTTCAGTCGAGAAATAACTCAAGGCCATATGCATATTGCTGGCAGGTAGTTGAAAACAGCAAATTAAACCAAAACTTGCAATTTGCATGCCTACCTCGGCGACTGGCTGCCTCTGGGGTAAACATATTAAATAGAATCCCGCAAACTTGCAAAACATCCATATTACCACCTGTCTTGTTAAAAAATGAAAGAAAATCAGCCCACACGCCACCAAACATTCACACATCCAACCGAGTACAAGGAGCGACCTTATGCAAGTGCATTCAACCACAATAAAATACTAATCTCGTAATCAGATACTCGGCCAGTCGGTTTTTCTAAATTTTCAATAAATATCCGATCAAAATGCTTATGTGCCGCCAAAACCAATATCAATATGGTGTTAAAGTCGTGCTCCTACTTGTTGCTGCCGAACACTTGTTTGTGTTTAACTTTTTTGTAATTTTTTTGCACAATTTAATTATTATTTAAAAACTGTACGCCATTTCAACGACGGATATTTCATATCCATTACGTGTATGGTCTACCAACTAAACGACAGTCCAAATTCCTTTCGCCTGCATAAAAAGCGCACTTTTCCTGTTCAGCGAATTGAAAAATTGTGAGGCTTCTCTTGCTCGTTCGGGAAACTGGTTTTCATCTGTAAATACACCAAACACGACACAACACACACATGACATATATTCTTGAATATACTGCTGCTGCTACTGCTAGACTGTTGGTTGTGAAAATGTGGATATTTTACATAAATAGCAGAAAGTTAAACCAACAAATAAAAACTAGATAACTTTATTATGATATGGTCGATTATGAACACTTATCAGATTCCGATAATGACTCGAGTCCTCTGACTTTTGACTTCTGATGATCATTAAATGAATGTTACACCCTTCATTTAAGGTTAATTCGAATGGATCTTGGGTGGTATCTCTACACTGAAAAAAATAACCGTTGTCATATTGACAATTACTGGTTGTTAACCGAAAATTGTCATATTGATCAAAAAAAGTTTCAATGTGATGTAAATTTTCAAAAGTCGTCTCAAAATCTAACAACTTGATAGTAAATGGGACAATTTGAAATTTTCAATATCTTGTTGCTAGTTTGAAAATCAAAGTTGTCGTTTTAATACCTGAGATAATCAATTAGAAGATTATGGTTGTCAATATGAAAACCTTAGGTTGTCCGTCAGTTAAGTAAGAACTACAATCATCATTTGTACAACAATGATTATCAATATGATTACTACCTTAATGCAACAAGTGCATTGAAAATAAAATCATCAAATTGACAGTTGCAGTTGTTAATGTGATGACTGAATTTTACCGTCATCAAATAAAAAACTAGAGTTGCTATATTGATAATTTCGATTGTTAGAATATAAATCAAAATAAATAGAAAAATAAATAAGTTCCTTAGCGAAGACTTTTCGTTGACAAAGTTTTCGTATTGAAACCCATGTTGTCGATATGATGATGGAGTTTTTTTTTCGAAATATGACGTGATCTAAAATGGGGCTTTATTTTCAAGACGAAATTGGAATAACTTATGGAAATAAAGCCGCATCTTACTTCGAGAAAATAAGTCCATATTTACAAAAAAAAAAAAAAAAATGACCACATCCTTCCCAGAGGAAGTTATTGTAATGGGACCGATTTTGTGAAGTCACTAGAATCCAAATCAACCCTTTTTATCATGATGTCTGTGTCTTAGTTTTTTGACCTCCATTAAAAAACCGTTAAACCGATATTGCTCAAAACCTAAACAGCTTTAATAAGGCTGAGTGGTTCGCAAGATAATCGAACACATACGCACATATGAACATACGTACATACAGACATCATGATAAAAAGGGTTGATTCGGATTCTAGTGACCTCGAAACATAGAGATATGCAATAACTGAATATTCACAAAATCAGCCCCATTACAATAACTTCCTATGGGACGTTGAAAAACGGGTGATAGGAACCGTTTTGGAGCAATACAAAAATAATTTGCTTATACTAAAAAAAAAAATTACAAGGATGTTTGGAGAAAATTGAAACTAACATTAATTAATAGGATTTTTCGAACTATTGTTGTTTATGATTATGATAATGATCATAATTTTAATGCATAAATGACGAGTTTTTGTTTTTCAATTCAATTTTTCAAAACTTGACTTTGAAAGCCTTATCACAATGGGCCTTTGATTGGCCTAAGTGTGTCTCTTAATATCCATGACACCCACTTTAACCTAAGCCTTGCAAAAAATCAAAAACCAGCAGTTTTTTTATTATTTGCAAAGCCTTCCAAGTCGAGTTTTGAAAAATTCTAATCCTTAATTAAATAAATCATATTTACAATTGCGTTTGTCAATCAGATGATTCAGGTTGTCATATTGAAAAATATGGTCATCAAATTGACAATTATTGTTTTTAGTACGAAAATCGATTTAATCTTGAATTGAGCAAGAACAAACAAAAACAAACGATAAATTGCTTATGCCGTTACCAAAATTATTGTATTGAAAACCATAATTGTCAAGTTGAAACCGCAGTAGTCAATGTGATGCTTTAACCGTTTTTAAAAATCATATTTATAATTGCTGTTGTCAGTACGATGATCGACCACATAAGGTTGTCATATTAGCTGTGTTTTATTATCACAATGATCCAGATCAGATCATTGATTTATATGTGAAACAACAAAAAAACGAAATCCTACTTTTTACTTGGATCAATTTTTGTGATCCAAAAATTAGTTCTTCTTCCGCACACAAGTTGAAATGTTGGCGTATATTTTCAATAAAAACTGTGCTGCCACTTTCACACATTTATTATCCGGGAATGAGATATTTTTCAATTACATAGCAAAAGCTGTATATTTTTGAAAAAATGATTTTTCACATTCAACAAAACTATCGTAGGGCAACTCCTTTGTATTGACAGAATGAATAAATTTCAAACAGCTGCCAAATGTGAAGTAATAAGTAAATTGATGATAGAAGCTGTTTTATTTTCTTGATCTGATCCGGATCAGATCATAGGAATAAAAAAACACAGCTATTGAAAACTATGGTCATCAAATTGGCAATTATTATTTTCAATAAGAAATTCGAGTTTATCTTGAATTCAACAAGTACCTAATATAATCCTCATTTAGTAGTTGTGCATCAAGTCTATCAGACGTTCGTGAATGAAGTGTAAAAAAGTGGAAAATACACAAATAAATCAAGAAAGAAACAAAAAATAAATCAAGAGTTAAATAGTCTTCTTAAACAATTTAATCCCAAGCAGAATATTGTTACAGGTAAGGTAAGAGTTAAATAATCAAGAATAAAATACTCTTAAACAATTTAATCCCAAAGAGAATATTGTTATAGGTAAGGTAATTAATAAAAACCTGTTCCTATTAAGTAAATAAATAGCGAGTGGCGGGGCAGCTCTTGCAGAGCCAAGACCTAATTGGCTTACTCTTATCAACAATTCTCTGGGTGTGTGTGAAGATTTAAGGAGACCTACAATTTAACGCCGATTCCGAACGGGTAAGTTTGAGAAGCACTTTTTTCATGACTGATTGATAATCTTGAAAGTTTTGTCAGTTCTTTCCGTGAAAGATGAAATAAAAACATTGGACACGAGTAGGCCTCGCACCCACGACGATGTTCTGCTTAGCAGCCAACGCACTTACCAACTAAGCTACGGGCAACTACAGATAATTACGTATTTGACACTCAAAAACACAAAAGAAGCGGCTTTTGAGAAAGGTAAACTACTTATTGATTCTTAACAGAAGTAATTCTAATTGTTTCTTCTAAAATTATTATATGCAGATGAAGTTATCAGCACCAGTACCAACCTCAACATCAACACAAACACCAAGCAATACCAACTCGAGCACCAAAACCAACACCAAAAACAGCACCAACACCAACACCAGTACCAACACCAATAAAACCATCAATAATAACACCAATTTTAGTATCAACCACATTACCAACGCAATCACAAAAACCAAGTTCAAGACGAACACCAGCACCATCACCAGCACCAACTCCAACATCAATTCCTACTACAAAACCAAAACATTTGCAGAAAGCAAGTTCAAATCCAAAACCATATTTTATTAAGAATTATGATGTAAGTATTTTCATAAGAATTATATGTATGTATATTGTATTTGTACGTTGACTTATTTGTAATAATGAATAATCAAACATATTCCAAAAAACTAGATCTGCCTTATATTTTAAACAATTCTTGCAACTCATATTTCAGAAAAAGGGGTGTCCTGGATACGAAAGCGGTAATCTTATTGAAAATCGAAATTTTAAAGTGTATCATAATGATTGTAATATTGCAAACCAAACAAATTTTTAAATTTTCAAACTAGCAACCACAGTTTTCAATATGACAACAGTAGTTTTCATTATTAAATACCGTGGTTTTAAATTGATTTACTGTGTTTTTCAATATGACTGCTGCGGTTGTAAATTTGAAAATCATGATCTTCAAATTGACAGTAATGATTTTCAATCTACCAACCACTGTTTTCGATCTGACAACCGTAGTTTTCATATTAACTAACGTGGTATTTAATTAGTAAACTGTATTTTTCAATATGACTACTGCGGTTGTCAATTTGAAAATCGTGGTTTTCAAATTAACAAGAATGATTTTCAATCTACCAACTACTGCTTTCAATTTGACAACCGTAGTTTTCATATTAACTACCGTGGCTACTACGGTTGTCAAGTTGACTACCGTGGTCTTCAACTTAAAAGTAATGTTTTTCAATAAGCCTTCCTCGGTTTTCAATTTGATAATTTGGGTTTTCCAAATGACTACTGCAGTGTTTAATACGACTGTCATAGATTTCAATATGACAACCATGGTTTTCGATTTGCCACGCAAATTATCAATGTGACAATCCCGGTTTCGAATCATTAAATTGAAAATTTTAAATTGTCATATTTACTACTACGGTCATTGGTTGTAAATTGACAACAAAATTGTCAGTTGAATGTAAAAAATAATCAATATAACTGCTGTTTTTGGTTCAGTGTAGTGGAGTGGAAATTAGAACCATAATTACCAAAGCTTCAGATGGGTTTCGGTTAATGTGAGCATATTGAATATCCTGACTTATGGCCAACGTGCAAGTTTAAGCTCCCTTGTGACCCTTGTACGTTTTTATGGGATCTGTTGGTCATTTCTTGTTTTCGGGTCTTACATCACACATTGGTAACCTATAAGAACGTGCAATGCGGTATGGTACAAGTTACCCAGAAGTATACCCAATTTGTTATTAACACCATAATGTCAAAACGTTTATTTGAACATGATGCTTACGGACCACTATTTGTGTATGGCAGTTTGAAGGTTTGCATTTGGATGATTAATAATAATTATTAATATAGAAATAGTGTTATAAATCATAATGCTGTGGGCCTTAACTAACCATAGGTTTGGGTCGATAGGTAATGAATTTTTATTGCAAGTCCATGCAACTATTTGAACGAAGAATTATTTTGCATCGTTCTCCATGATTTTCAGCATTTGGTGACTCAAAAAATGTTTGTATTAAAGGGTGGGGTCTTATTCAGGGCTGTTGGAAAAATCAAAGTGTTGTTCTTAATATAATATAACGGTGGTTTCTAAACTGTGTTAAATCAATTTAAGAAAACACTTGTTCTCTCAGTTAAATTTTTATTATAAATTAAAACTAAATTATTATTATTATTATAATTTATTTAAAGCAATGTTAAATAACAATGAATTAAGCAATTAAGGCATAAACAAAAAAGCCATCAGCCTTAAAACTAAATTTGTTTTACTGATTGCTCTCATCTATTTGCCTTGAAAATAAATTCTTCATTCTGAAATGTTCGCAAATTAAAGACTATAGTTCCTGATATAAGAGCAATTCCTCTTTAGCAGCCTATTTTCATGTTTAAGTTCATTACGACTCTTTTAAGAAACTGTTTAAAGTGTGTTGGTTTTTCTTCAATTATATTTCCACCAACACCAGAACTCACAAGAAAAACTGCAAACAAGAAACAAAAACAATGAACCACATCAACAGAGCAAAAAAGGAATAAAAGTTCAAATTGCATGTTGCCACAATATATCTACAATAGAGCCCAAAGAAGCCTCAAAACTAACAAGCGTGCAGCAGATAAAGACAAAAGTGGAAGCCAAATTTATGGTTTTGCTTATAATGAAGACAACGGAGAAGAACTACAGAAGTTCGTTGTACCAGATAAACAGCCACGCGGCATGTGTTAACGTTAACTTGACTCTTTTCTTATTCATGTTTCCTTTTCCTTCTTCTAGAAGATCAAACGCGCATACGAAATGAGCTCACTTTTCGAAAAAAAATCGTACAGTCTGCTGCAGGGGCACTTTTATAGATGGATGTGCATTGAAGCGCCTCCAACCGCATTGAATCTTCTGCATTTCACTTGATTATCAACCGTCTGTCACTGTCATCGTTTGGCCTGGATCTTTTTGATCTCGTCATCACCCTTCGTTAAGCTTTTTCGTCTTGTTACTTTTCTCCTTTTTTTTTACTAAAGAATGCGTTCAAATGTTCAGCATAACACAAATTTCATGTGGAACAGCATGCATTCAGGTGAATTTCACTCAAAGAAAATAAAATATTTAAAGGCAAAATAAGATAATCTAAATACTCTTAGAATTTTAACGAGAACGCCGGCCGCCCAATGCTCAAAACCCCACCATAAGTACTCATTGTCAAGTGCTGACTAAAGCCACTAGATCTGGATCTCCTGCTTCATCCTATCGATTCGGTCGCATTTGGAAACAGTCCTACTGAACCGAAGGAGCTTTGCTCCGTCTTGTGTTAGGACATCTCGACTGTAAATGAGCCGCCGATCTACGGTTCTTTGCCTGACGTGGTAGATTTACGGCACCGCAAATCTGTCCTGTATCAGACTGCAACTATATCTAAATAGAGGAATGCCTCTGGTAGAGCGTGGAATGAAGCCGCTCAATCATGCACTAGCAAAATATTCATCGTTTGGAGAGAACGGCCCAAAGATCAAATTATTCGTCGAAGTCATAGCTCTCGCAATGTGACCTCGAACGAATTTTATCACGAAATTGTCAATTCTGAAGATACTATACAAGATACAAGACAGTGGCTCTCGAGTAGCGGTACTGTCTCTAGCAAAAGGTGAGTGGTTTCCGGGTGACGCGACGGTATGCTTTAAACAAGAAGAGCAATCAAGATAAGGAACACGGTACTGAGCTAGCTCGTACAATAAGTACAGCACTTTGACTCCCTAAAAATCTAGAACACTTGGATTGGTATTCGGCATCGGAGAAGCAGAAACTTGATTCTAGCTCGAAGTTTCACTTCCCCCGTATGATTTTTTTTCTAATCGCACAATGTGAACTGCAAAAGAAATAAATTAAAATTTATAGAAATGTTTAATTTTAATTTCTTAACGGTTGGTATAAGAATTTTTTGTTAGTTAAACGGACGATCGGTCCGGATGATGGAATCTGAATGGGTTTTGGCCAACGGAGGACGAGTATTTATAACTTTTTGCTATAATGCGATAGTGATAAGGACATGCTGAAATTCTCCTTTAAATGAAAATGTTAGCTATTTTGCTGTAGGCTTCTTCTTTTCATCATGGTAATCAAATCTCTCAGTTGGATGAATTCAATGTCCAAATAAGTACACAATTTTCAACATGAAAAGAATTCCTTCCTCCGGATGATGGACTCCGGGGGGAAATCGAGGTACACACAAAACAAGGCAAACATCAAAATGTTCCACTAGCCAACTTGCAACACACCCATCAAACTCAAACTGGCCATACCACATGGCAAAGCCTTAATTTTTTTTTCCGTTTCCCTTGAGTCTTTATTTTCGAAATCCACGTCAACTTCAGTTCTGGCTATCGCTTTTGACAGTATATGTGGGAGTGTTTTATGTCATCTTCATAGTTGGATGCCTATACAAACAGCAACTGCACCTGCTAGCTGTGGATACAGAAGGAGTACAGTGAGTGTATTCATAACCGAAGCCAAAACACTGCACTGACCAGCGCTTATTATGCAAAGTTCCAGGCACTGGATATCCAGCTAGAACTTTTTGGCCAACAGTATCGTCGACAGCCGCTTCAATGTTTCAGTGCAACATAAAATATATTTAAATATAATGCGGCAGCAGGTTACGTATGATGTAGTTTTTTCTCTGCACACTGAATACACTACACAGTACACAGCCATTTGATGGTCAATTTTTGTTTGTTTGTCAGGCTCGTATTTATTTTCGTTTTTGCAAACTTTAATTAATTCACAAAATAAGCCTTTTGAAAAGTCTCTTGCGTAATAATTTTTGGTTTTGGTATGAATGCGTGCACAAAGTAAGGAAAAAAGATTACAACCTCTTTTAGAAACCTACATAATCAACACAGTCCCCGAACAACAAGGTTTTGAAAAATGATTTAAAAATATTAGTGCGGGAAGTTCATGATAAATCCAAATTGTCAATTAGATTAATTTAGAGTGAAGTGGATGAAGCTGATAGACGTGCAGTAGTTTAACCAACTCGCTGAAAAAGGATTCAAAGCACTGATAAAGTTGAATTGAATGGCGACACTTTAATTTACCCTCCAAATTAAACTAATAGCGTTTTTTTTTGGTCGTCCGGAACTGTTCCGAACAGTTCTGTACTCGTTCACTTGGCACAAGATGACAGTTCTTGTTCTGAATAGAACAGAAAAACGATTCCGAATTTTAAGTCAGAATCAAAAACAGAATCACGCATACATGCACACAGTCGCATATACGTACTCGCTGCCATGTTTACAAATAAAGAAATTAAAAACAATGTCATGTCATCTGCAATTCTGCATATGAGGTTTCACAAATACACAACCATTCAACCCTTAGAAGCAAAAAAATGTGTTTGCCTGTTCGTTTGGAATCCGGAATCGGACAGTTCTGTGTACGATTCCGGATTACCAAAAAAAAAACGCTATAAGCTTTACTTCGACATCCAAATGGTTCTGCTTGTTCATGTTTTGTAGATGAACAGAAACTTGACTCTCGACCTCTCATGCAATCTTTCGACGACCTTTTTAAACTGCTTCAGCTGAAAAAAGAAAACTTACAATTAAAGACAACACAAGTAAGTAGTGTAATACAATCAGACACGTAGAAAGGAAAACAGCGATCTGCAAACATCGACTTGCTCAAAATTTGATACGTAGGTGCACAGTAAAAATTTTATGAAAAAGGTTACCCAATTAATTAAACAAATCAAAACAACCCAAACAGTGACCTATCAGCTCTTCAAACAATGTTTTTTTTTTTTTTTTGTCTTGAGCAAGGCGCCTACATAAATACATTGAACTTCAGCGGACATGTTACGAATATTTATTCGCTAACGTCAATGGTTCAAAACTATTTCGGAGGCCCATTTACCTCCTAACAACCATTCAGTCAACTGATCAGGGGCTGATTAACCCATAGGCTAATTAGGCTGCAGCCTAGGGCGTGAGGATTTCGAGGGCGCTGGCGGGGAATCGTATATTCACTGTCATCATACATAGGTACTTATTTCAACTACATACAAGTTTTTTTTAATAACGACACAACTGACTACAAAGTGAAGTTTATATTATAATTAATTCGAGATTTTCGTTCATTTAAAACAAAATGTATGTTTTCCTCGTTATCTATATGCCACTGATTTAGGAGAAACCTTTACAGAAGAATGCGTCCATTTAGCGCAGTTTTTGAAAAGTGACATCGAGGCCGAGCAATTTTCTTCTTCGAGAACCCCAAAGGGTTTGTTGCAATTGTTAAAAATTTTCAATATTTCTTGTATGTTTCCGAATATAGAAATAATTTTAAGAATTTTTTTGACAATGGCAGTTACCAATTGTAGCGGCGAAAGGTCTTTCTCTGCCTTGAAAAAGGTAAAAAATTACTTGCGGTCCACACTCCGCCAGCAAAAACTAGAAGCGCTTTCCATTTTGTACATTAAAAGTAATTTTTTACAAACCGTACAGTTTGACAAAATTTTGGACAAATTTGCTAATGCTAAAGTAAGGAAAAGGCAGTTTGTTTAAGCCTAAAATTGCTATCACATTAGT
Source organism: Sphaerophoria taeniata (assembly GCA_943590905.1). Lineage (NCBI taxonomy): Eukaryota > Metazoa > Arthropoda > Insecta > Diptera > Syrphidae > Sphaerophoria > Sphaerophoria taeniata. The sequence continues at coordinate 35,650,763 of OX016540.1, read as the reverse complement.
TTTTATTTAAAGCATATAAATTATATTTCCATAAATTACTATTTTTTTTATTTATATGGAAATGTTGAGTAAATAAATTATTATTTTTTTAATTAATTATAATTTTTTTTAGTAATGTGTGAAATATGTATTATTTCCATTTGTTAAAAAAAAAAATTATTATTTTTTTTTTAAATGAATTGATATTGGGCCCTATCGGAAATGAGATTTCCCTCGAAATATTTCCCACATTCGGAAAACTTGTATCGTGAATAAGAGTTCTCTGGAAATATTTCCCATTCGGAAAATTCGTATCGTGAAGGATATTCGAAATTCCCCTAGAAATTTATTGCGATCATGAACACTTTTTCCATGGGAAATTTCTCTTTACTTCTCTGGAGTTTTTTCCCATTCATTTTGATGGAGAAATTGCTAGCAAAATCCTTTCTCGAGTAGAAAGGAGATATTTATTGACTTAAAGAGAGAGCAATTTTTAAGGCCTACTCCAAAACCAACTGCTAGGATTGAAAGATGAGTTCTTCAGTTTCAGTCCTTTAAAAATTGTCGATCAGGCTGAAATGTAATATAGCAGATTCTTTTGCCAAGATTATGCAATATTCAAGATGCAGACTCTTTGTGCACTAATAAAGAATGTGGTTCACCGTGTGCTTACTATGATTGAGGAGGTGAATGAAAACGCCAATGACAGAAAGATGATTAGACAGTTAGTACTAAACATAAGTTATTCCCATTTCGATTTTTGAAATGTGCAAAGTGCAATTATTGGGAAACATTTTAATTCGTTGTTCCAGACATGTCATACCAACACCGACACAAAGGTCATCCAGGAAAAATAGAAATAAAGTTAAGACTGCTGTTAAAAGTATGATGGCAACTTATGCTAAAGAAGTCGAATCATTCATGAAACTGTGTTGAGATTGTCTTTTGGTTTCAAGGCCGAACCCACCAGTACCTACGATTTTCCGGGCCGGCCCCTGGCAATGCGTTGCAATGGAAAAGATTGAGAAGAAGGAAATCCAAAATTTATAAAAGCAGATAATGGTCGGAAGTTTGTGAGTGTTGAATTTAAGGGCTATTGCAGTATTAACAACATTGATGTGATAAAATCACCTTCTTACTGTTCACAGGCCAATAGTGAAGTTGAGAATATGAATCGATCAATTTTAAAGCGACTACAGCCCAACGGATATGGAAGAAAGAACTAGGTTAATAAAATCACTTTGATGTACAACGTGACACCATATTGTACAACGAGTAAGTCATCTTGAGAGCAACTATTTAATAGATCAACTAAGCCATAAAATCCCTTCTATAAAAGACAATATTTTAGACTCTGAGGCAAGAGACTTGAACAGGATAAACAATCAAAAAGCAAATTCGTGGTGCGAAGGAAGTGGATGTTTCTATTGGCGTAAAATTACTTCGTAATTTTACTCTCCACCCCAGAACAAATTTGTAACCAAGCTTCGGTCCTACTGATTAAATTTGTTTGTCTTTCCTCTTTCATTGCGAATAAAAGAAATTCTTTGCATTTTAATTATCACAAAAATTTGAAATTCCGTCCGACAAAAATAAAAATTATTCAAAGCAAAAAGAAATATTTCTGTCAAAACAATTCGAAATTTATATCCGAAAATAATTTTGTTTTTTTAAGTTGGCAGATTTTTCCCTGGGAAATATTCATTCCGAAGGAAATTCACGATAACTAAAATAAAATAAATAAAATTTTTTGGGAGATTCCCGATAGACCCCACTTTTTTATGAATAATTAATATCTACCAATTTTTTTGTAAGAAAAAAATTATTATTTTCTAAATAAATCGTTATTTCTTCATTTATATTTGATACTATTATTATGCAATAAATAAATGATAATTTTTTGGACAGTTATTTATTTTTTTTAAATATTAGATATACATGTCTATTTTTTGGAAAATAAAATAAAGAAAAAAATAGCAAATAAATAATTATTTTTTTGAGTGAATTCTTATCTTTTAATTAATAATTTATAACTATTTCTTGCAATAAATAAATTATTATTTTTTTAACCATTTGTTATTTTTCTTTCTTTTTAATTGATTGATTTTTATTTATTTATATTATATTCATTAATAATTAATTTATATCTTCCTATTTTTGTGATACTTTTTTGAATGCATTTTAAGTTTTTTTTATTTATATTACCTATACCTATAAATAACTATTTTTGCAATAATTAATTTTTTATTTTTTTAATAAATTATAAATTTTCATAATAAATATGTATGAATGTATATTTTCGAAAACTGCTTTTTTGAAAAGATTTTTTGTTCTCATTAATATTATACTATAAATACCAATCGGTTGGAGACCTGTTTTTTTTTTTTTAAATATTGAAAGCTGACGAAGTCATAAACAAATTATTTATTCTTAGACCTGGAGAGGCGCGTCCAGAGAATTAGCCTAGGGCGGTCAAAACCCTTGATCAGCCCCTGCAACTGATAATGATGTTGAAACACCTTGAGTGGTTGTTGACATTAAATATTGATTTGGTTTTGCTGTAGTCGTCGACGCCGACCGCAACGTGCGTCGCGGTCGTTTGGTCGGTCGGTTTGTGCCCAAAGGAATCCCATCCCATCCACTTATTCAAACTGGAACATCCATAGCAACACAGACGTAGACGAAGGACACCTTTGTTGTTTTGACTTAATGAATAGCAGAGCTACCATCAGGCAGCACCGAGGTACCAGAGGAATTTACCTAACTAAGAAACACTTTACAAGTTAATGACCTATAATTGAAGTCGTCTTTTATTTACTTACACACATAATTATATTGAACATGAAAAGGAGGCCTTTGTATATTTATGGTTGCAGAAACAAAGTCAGAGACAGGGACTGCGAGGCTCGTAGTTGAGTGGAATTTCTAACTGAACCTCCAAAATTAAGGTAAAGCTGATCATTTTTAATTCTACTTGCTGGCTGCAAAATGAAAGAAGGAAATAAACAAACAGGCGCACATTGTAAACCATCGTACAAAAAAGAGAGAAAAACGAAGGATCGACATTTCCCATCACAAAATATACCTATTTATGCAAATTCAATTTACTTGATGAGAATATTTAACTTGATGGCGCTGCTGTGAAGAATTATTTTCTTCCATAAAGGTTACTGGCAGTTCTCTCCTCCTAAAAAGAACCACCACACATACAACCAGCCTTCTTTTCGAATTATTTAAAAAATTAGGATGGTAAGCGCATCAGAGTCCTGTGAAGTTAGCAAAATGATTGTTGAAAATTTAATAAAAAATGAGAGTTCCCGGTAGCAAACCAAGAGTTCTAGAGTTCCTCATACTTTTTTTAAATAGTTCTGGCGAATTAAGGCTAAAATTCGAAAAAAAAGTTTTTTGGGCTAACTTCACGCAGCAAGGACTTTTTTCAGAAAATGAGTTCTGATGATGTATTTCAACTTAAAATCAAGAGTTCTAGAGTTCCTGATGACTTTTAGAAAGAGTTCTGCAAAATTGGAAAAGATAGGGTTACCTTAGGTTCCTATTGACTTAGAGCAAAATTTTGAAAAATCCAAAAAAATCAAAATAGAGGAGTTCTGATTAGAGTTCCCGCTAGACAATGAATAGTTCTAAACATTTTATTAATAACTTTTTTTTCTAAAACTAATAATTCAAGAGTTCTCGCAAATTAAGGTGCCCATCGACTTAGAGCAAAATTTTGAAAAATCCAAAAAAATCAAAATAGAGGAGTTCTGATTAGAGTTCCCGGTAGACAATGAATAGTTCTAAACATTTTATTAATAACTTTTTTTTCTAAAACTAATAATTCAAGAGTTCTCGCAAATTAAGGTGCCCATCGACTTAGAGCAAAATTTTGAAAAATCCAAAAAAATCAAAATAGAGGAGTTCTGATTAGAGTTCCCGGTAGACAATGAATAGTTCTAAACATTTTATTAATAACTTTTTTTTCTAAAACTAATAATTCAAGAGTTCTCGCAAATTAAGGTGCCCATCGACTTAGAGCAAAATTTTGAAAAATCCAAAAAAATCAAAATAGAGGAGTTCTGATTAGAGTTACCGGTAGACAATGAATAGTTCTAAACATTTTATTAATAACTTTTTTTTCTAAAACTAATAATTCAAGAGTTCTCGCAAATTAAGGTGCCCATCGACTTAGAGCAAAATTTTGAAAAATCCAAAAAAAAATCAAAATAGAGGAGTTCTGATTAGAGTTCCCGGTAGACAATGAATAGTTCTAAACATTTTATTATTTTTGGATTTTTCAAAATTTTGCTCTAAGTCGATGGGCACCTTAATTTGCGAGAACTCTTGAATTATTAGTTTTAGAAAAAAAAGTTATTAATAAAATGTTTAGAACTATTCATTGTCTACCGGGAACTCTAATCAGAACTCCTCTATTTTGATTTTTTTGGATTTTTCAAAATTTTGCTCTAAGTCGATGGGCACCTTAATTTGCGAGAACTCTTGAATTATTAGTTTTAGAAAAAAAAGTTATTAATAAAATGTTTAGAACTATTCATTGTCTACCGGGAACTCTAATCAGAACTCCTCTATTTTGATTTTTTTGGATTTTTCAAAATTTTGCTCTAAGTCGATGGGCACCTTAATTTGCGAGAACTCTTGAATTATTAGTTTTAGAAAAAAAAGTTATTAATAAAATGTTTAGAACTATTCATTGTCTACCGGGAACTCTAATCACAACTCCTCTATTTTGATTTTTTTGGATTTTTCAAAATTTTGCTCTAAGTCAATAGGAACCTAAGGTAACCCTATCTTTTCCAATTTTGCAGAACTCTTTCTAAAAGTCATCAGGAACTCTAGAACTCTTGATTTTAAGTTGAAATACATCATCAGAACTCATTTTCTGAAAAAAGTCCTTGCTGCGTGAAGTTAGCCCAAAAAACTTTTTTTTCGAATTTTAGCCTTAATTCGCCAGAACAATTTAAAAAAAAGTATGAGGAACTCTAGAACTCTTGGTTTGCTACCGGGAACTCTCATTTTTTATTAAATTTTCAACAATCATTTTGCTAACTTCACAGGACTGCGCATCAGCAGCCCCGTATAGTTCTTCTATGGTGATGCGTGGAACGAGAGGGAAATGAAGTTGAAGGAAAAAAGTATTTAATTCGACACGAACATAGAAAAGCTAAACTTCCGACCAACCCCAAGACTAATGTGTTTTGTCTACAGAAATCCACTTAGCCATTCTTTGACTTGTCGGCAGGCAGCAAACGTTAGTCGGTCGTTGCCAGAGAAAAGATGAATAGGGCGAAGATACGTTTAGGTAACTGTTAGATAGGGTGCCAGAAATCAATACTCTTAGAATATGCAGAGTGACACACGGACAACAAAAGGAAATTTTGCTAATATCAACTTCCATTTCTTACGTCATCGTCCATCCAGCCACTCAAGCGAATGGACTAGGGCTATTCTGTTTTTGTTTTTCTTGGTCTGCTGGATTCGACATGCTCTTAAATGGGGCATGAAGAAAGGAATATGAGGGAGGGTAAGTCAGTGGAACTCGCAATAACTAAGATGGATTTGTGTCATGCTTGAATATAGAGAAATCAGTTAACACGAAAATAGAAGCCACTTAAATTACCTGAGGCCTGCTATATTGGATAAACATTGTGGGTACGCAGTTCATGATTCAAACGAGGAACGATTAATTCTCAAAGAAATGGAGTGTATAGCATAAGCAATACGTTCTTTAAAAATAGTTTATGTTAGTCAAGGCTAATGACCAAGATAATGATTCAAGAGTAAGTTTTTGAATTGATCGGAAAATACTCTTAAACATACTTCTCTAGAAACTCAAAACCGCAACTGAAGATGGAATAATACGAACTCCGCTTCAATTTTAAATCGCCATAATTGTAGGATCCTTTATAAGCCCTAGAGGTAATTCCGAAAATTATCATCAAGTAATGAAAAAATTCCATCTGAAGTTCCTGTTCATGCCAGCTGTAAGTATGTAGAGATGTATGAAAAAATATTTTTTTTTTTGCTTAACAATGAGACCGTAGACACAAGTGCCATTAAAATACAATAATTAATAATACTTGCAACGAAATAATAATAACTATCGAAATTTTAACAAGACTTAATGCATAGTTCTGGGCTTACACAAAAAAATACAATGAAAATTAATAAGGAACAAAAACAACTAGTCGTAATTGTTGGTATCAAATTTAAATGGAAAAATTACTTACGTAGGACGTATTATGCATACGGTTGATTGCACCTTTAATAAGCTTTTCATGTGGCGTATAAGCAGAACGTTAAGTATATACGCCTACAACAGGATATATAGGTATTAAGTGATGACCTGACAATCCTTATTCTCGAACAGGGTTCGTAGAGTAAGTATTTAAATATTTTGCAAATTAATAATAATTATAAATGCATGCGTGGTGTGCGACTCAAAATAAAATTACTTATTAATAAAAATGATCGCTGATGGTGGATATTTGGGAGGGACAATGGTTATAACGTGTACCTATATAAATGTGAATTTAATGTGTGGGTTTTGCAATGCACCGATTCCAGGTGTAAAATAATTCAACGGATAACTTGATTGTTAAAAAGACATCTGTCGAAAATGCTTTTGGTTGAAACAATAACGTAAGAAGCTTATTTATAATTTAAAATATTTTTTTGTACCCTATACATTCATGTTTAGAACAAACGTCGAATTGATGAAAATCATCAATTCCTGGTTGAAAATGTCCCCAGGTTTGAATTCAATTGATATAGATGGACGCAGTTGCCGAACCCACTCTCTTCTACGCTAGGAGTATAGCGGAAGTAAAATAGTCAAGTTTTATAGAAGAAAGAGGTACCGTAAGTTTTCAGTGTGTTTCAAATTCTAAAAAAAGTATTACACACGTATAGGTACGTATTATAAATAAAAAAATACAAATCTTCCAATGACTCTTTCTACGCTTTATTCAGCAATTTGCCTCTTCACAAGCCTCCTTTACTATAGACAGTTACAAAATAAAATACACATAATTACCCCACTTACCCTACGAGAGAAAAAAGTTAAACCATTAAACACCATCGAACAAATGAATAAATAGCTTCAAAGAAGAACGAAAAGCAAAAAATATTGTTGAAAGGGGTTGCGGTTCCAGGATGCTTTTAATGTCATACTGTTGCGCGTATACCCACCCCTTCGACACAACGAACGGCGACGTATTGTATTGAAAACGTTAACAATATTTCATGAAACATTGCCTGGTAAAAGGTTTAATGTATATCCCGTGATTCATCAAAAAGAAAGAGGATTGATAAATTTTCGTACAGTGATATTAAACAAATCTGGAATGTTGATCGTAACTCTTTTAAGATTAAAACAAAACGCCTGACTTGGTAAGGATTTTTGTTGAATACTCTAGAAAATGTAAGAAGATTATACTTTGCTATGTATCAAAGGATTATGCATGTTTATCATATTATTTGAGTGAATTATTTAGTGTGGCTCATGTCTCCCATATAGTCAAGACTCCCGTTTTCCCCTAATTTGAAAAAGTGCGAATTTTGCCGATTTCGGTGTTTTTAAGTCCATACTACTAAGTAATGGAATACTTAATTGAAATTGTGCCTAAGAAACAGTTTTTGTCTACCCATTGACACCTTAATCATTCGGATTGGACAACCAATCGCTTCACTTACCATTTGAAAAAAACGCAGTTCTGGTTTGCAACACTCTTAAGGTCTTACTACATAAAAAAATAATTTTATGAAGTTTTTATGACTTGGGCAGGACAACCAGTCAAAAACTTTACCTCTGATGTTATGCCTAGCTGCATAGTCTCAATATATAAGGCTGGAAACCTTTTTTAAAAAAAGACAAAAATCATTCATTTCTTATATAAAACTCAATTTTCTCTTGAACACATAAACACTCCGCTCATTTTTTATGTCACCTGGAAGGTTGTTAAAATAGTTCATACCAACATACATTACCGATTCCTGTGTACTACTTCTGACACAACGCAAAGGTCTAAAATTATCATTATTTCTTAAATTATATGGTTGTATATCTCCGACGTTCACCACACTTACCTGCAAGTACTCAGGAACCATTTTATTTTTCATTTTATTTATCAGTAGCATCGCACTATATTTCAGTCTTTGTTTCACATTCATCCAATTTAACATTTCTAACATCACTCTTATTGGGGTATATACATTCACCATTAATATTGCTCTCATCGCCTTATTTTGAAGTAATTGCAGCCTATTAATAATCTCCTGTTGACATGCATACATTAATGACGCACAATAGTTAAAATGAGCTAAAACGATTGAACTGTAGAGAAAAATCCTACTTTCTTAGCAATTTTACCACACACATATCTCGCATGATCCTTAAAATTCAACTTCGAGTATCGAGTCCAAAACAACACCAAGACCAAGATATTTAAAACTATCAACACATTCAATCATTTCTCCATTTATAAAAATGTTGACTTGCTCATTCACTTTAAATTTCATACATTTTTTTTTCTTCACATTCAATTTCATTTTATTCATCTCTAACCAATTATTAATGGATTCTAGATCCTCATTTAGACATTGCTCCAAACGTTCAACATTTTTTCCGCTGATGTATATTAAAGCATCATCCGCAAACAACATAATCTTACAGAACTTCAAAACACATTTCACATCATTTTTATATAAAAGGAATAGCGTCACACCTAACACAGATCCTTGGGGGACTCCAAGATCAACACCCAAAGGCTCAGACAGTATATTCCCAACTTTTGTTCTCTGCGTTCTTCCGTCAAATATGACCTAAACCAGTTTAGCTCGTTACCTCTGATTCCATACTTTTCCAACTTTTGCACAAGAAAGCCTCTTTTAATTGTTTCAAACGCACGTTTAAAATCCAAAAATACTGCAATCGCTGAATTCTTACAATCAATTTCTTTTTTCCATTCATAAATTAACCAATTTAAAGCAGTTTCACACGAATGTCCTTCTCTAAATCCCGATTGTTCAGGAATAAGAATCTTATTATTTTCCACATATGATTTTAACTGATTAGCTACCAAACGTTCTAGAATTTTTTCACAAGTAGGCAATATATTCACCGGTCGAAATTCATCACATCTAACAGTATTTACAATCTTTTCCACTGGGATAACAGTCGATTCCTTCCAATTGCTTGGAAATAATCCACAACATAAGGAACTATTAAATATTTTAACAAGCACTGGACCAATCACCTCAATCGATTTCAAAATTATATCTCTATTCATACCAATTATATCTTTCTTATTATTTAATTTTTTTATGAGACTATATAATGATTCTACCGACACATATCGAAACTTAAAATCACAATCAATCTTCATTTAAATAATTCGTAAACGCACACACGAACACACAGACATGATCATAAAAACGCTTGATTCGGATTCTAGTGACCTCGAAACATGAAGATATGCAAAAATTGGAGATTCACAAAATCGACCCCATTACAATAACTTCCTCTGGGAAGTTAAAAATACATAATTTTTCAGACCATGGGTTCAATTCGCGCGAGTGAATGAAACCATTATCTGAAAAATAATTTGTTTTTTCCATGTGTATAATAACACACATATACGGATCGTATTTTCATATTTAATTTTTGTTAAGAAAACTCCAACAAGTTCAACGTCAGGATAGACTTTTCACAGTTTCAGTTTATTTACAGCCCAGATATAAGCAAAAGATCAACAACAAACACAAAATGTATACACAAAGAAAACTAGGAGTAAAGGAAACTGAATAGTGGTGCGAAATACATTTTCTTAGACACGCGTCCTTGTAATTAGCCTCATAGCATGGCACAACTTTGTTTATTTTCACATCAAATGATAACACAGGTAAAAGACGCCAATGACAAGACCCTTCTCCTCGTCCTTTTACAAGGCTAGTAGAGTGCCATGACAAAAAAGATGAAAAAAAAAACAAAAGGATTGCGATAAGGATATTTACCTAGAATCTAAGTTGCTTGGAGAGGAAAGTTGTATTACGTTTTATGTAACAACTTTTTATGGCTTGTTGTCAGCCATTAACCAGTGACCTTTCCCCGAAACGGCAACGCTTGCGGCAAAGCAACTAAATTATTTTAACCGTTAATGAATTCCTCATATGTTTGAATTGTGCACATATATGTGGACTTACGTTACAGAGATATTTTTATTAGCTCTAGTTTAAGTTAGCTTTGGGTCAAATTTTTTTTTCGTTTCGTTGTCTCCCTCTCTCTATACATTGTCCTTTTAAATCCGACTGCTGAGTTGATGAGGTTGGTAAATAAAAGTTTACTACTTCGTTTATTCCCGGTGTCCCAGGATTTAGAAGTTAAATAGTTTCAGTTCTCGAAATTAGCAATTTCAAATTCCGGTAACTCGCTAACGTTTCGGTAACTTTTGGTTTTTGGAGACGCTTTTATTGCCCGGCAACAATGAGATATCTGGACATGATCCTGAAGATTGAGCTATATAAAATGTTCGTATCAAAAAGTGCGAGCATTCGTTATTTATATTACGCGATTTTGTTGACTTGTGTTTTTACTTGTCATTAATTTTTTCGTTTGATTTTCATCTTAGTTTAAAAGGACATTACGCTTACTGGGTAATTGCATTTATCTGATTTTACTTTTGACAAAGCATCAACAGAATGAAGAGATAATTATTAAGTGGTCAAGTAAACATAATATTGCTGTCAATCAGGATAATATGTGTTCATTTTATTGAGTTTTTCGATTTATGTAAAACTAGCAGTTGCCCGCGACTTCGTCCGCCTCTCCCTCGTCCACCGGCCAGAGTATCGTCTCGACTTGTGCATCATGCGCGCGTGGGAATTTTGTTCGGAAGTTATTGTAAAATTGCATTGCAGTCAACTCTCCCTAGGTCGTAATTCTCTTGAACTTGAAAAATTTGAGCATTTTTTATGATTCCCTTCAGTTGTTCATACTTAAAGCATTCCCTTGGGTGAACTCTCCCTAATAATTCTAATATCTCTTCGTTAAGTAATTTTTTTTTCTTTTAACTGAGCATATTTTTTAGTTAAGAAGTACATAAAATGATATGGTTTAAACACAATAATCTGCACAAATAGTGCAATCAATCACATTCACAAATCAATTGAACTCTCAAAATTCTAATTTGAGCAGTTATTAGGCCAGTTCCACCTAACAACATCTCACTGAGATCTCAATGTCACCTTGACTGAGGCAAAATCATTTGGTGCCTTGGTGGAACATAATTCTCCAGTTATCATTGAGATTTAATGGTTACCTTACTAATTGTTGCTGCACATATGTCAGCCACGTCAAATAGCTGAGTGAGAAATCGAATCCAAAATAATTTCATCTCAGAGATCTCAGAAAAAAAATCTCAGTTCTCACATTTCCACAGATTCTTCGCTGCTATTGGTCGCAGCTTAATTTTAAGTAGAATAAAGCCTTTCTCGATTAATGGACTATCCAACACAAAAAGAATTTTACAATTCGAAATAGTAGTTCCTGAGATTACCGCGTTCAAACGAACTTTATATTGTATTGTATTGTATTGTTTGCCGTTTTTTCCACATTTTACACAAATTCTTCGCTCCTATTGGTCGCAGCTAAATTTTATATAGCTTCAAGCCTTCCTTGATAAATGGACCATTCAACATTAAAAAAATTGTTCAATTTCATAAAGCAGTTCCTGAGATAAGCGCGTTAAAACGCAGAAAAATGTATATTTTTTGCCGTTTTTTCCATATTTTCCACAGATTCTTCGCTGCTATTGGTCACAGCTTAGTGTTAAATAGCTTAAAGTCTTCCTCAATTAATGGACCATCCATCACAAAAAGAATTTACCATTCGAACCAGTAGTTCCTGAGATAAGTGCGTTAAAACGCAGAAAAATGTATATTTTTTGCCGTTTTTTCCACATTTTAAACAGATTCTTCGCTGCTATTGGTCACAGCTTAATGTTAAGTAGCCTAATGTCTAAGTCGATTAAGGCACCATCCAACACAAAAAGAATTATACCATTCGAACCAGTAGTTCCTGAGATTACCGCGTTCAAACAAACAAACTCTTCAGCTTTTTATATTAGTGTAGATTGTATTGTATTGTTTGCCGTTTTTTCCACATTTTACACAAATTCTTCGCTCCTATTGGTCGCAGCTTAATGTTAAATAGCCTCAAGTCTTCCTCAATTAATGGACCATCCAACACAAAAAGAATTATACCATTCGAACCAGTACTTCCTGAGATAAGTGCGTTAAAACGCAGAAAAATATATATTTTTTGCCGTTTTTTCCATATTTTCCACAGATTCTTCGCTGCTATTGGTCACAGCTTAATGTTAAATAGCCTCAAGTCTTCCTCAATTAATGGACCATCCAACACAAAAAGAATTATACCATTCGAACCAGTAGTTCCTGAGATTACCGCGTTCAAACAAACAAACTCTTCAGCTTTATATATTACTAGCTGACCCTGCAGACTTCGTACTGCCTCAATCGATAGATAAAAGCTCTAGGCTTTGGTATCCCGCTACTACTATACCCGTTACCCTCTACCCTATACCCGTTAACCCAATACCCTCTACTCGCTACCCGCTTTGCGCTACCCTAGTATCCGCTATGATTGTCCCCCTTATTTGCTGGTTTTCACGTTAGATTGGCCCAAACATTTGATTTTACTCAGGCTATATCTAAAGTGAAAATTTTATAAAAATGCATTGAAGATTGAGCGGATATAGAGTCCCTACCGGACTTACAAACTTAACAATACAGCTCAAATTATATGCAAAAACTTGATTTAAGGTGTTGAAGTTCTTTGTGCTCTCGCAGAGTTTTCCGAGTTCCCAATCAAACATTTTCCATTTTTCCATTTGAAATCCAATGCAACTACAATTATATGCAATTTTCCCTTTGAAAACCAATATTAATAATGCGAAATTTTCATGCACGTAGATTGTGGAAGCTTAAATCCATGCCTTTTTAAAATATCGTTGTTAAAATTTTCTTCCGCACAGAAAATCGTTCCCAAGAATTCGCGTGTAAACATTGTCTTGGTCCAAAAGCTTAAGTAGGAGTTCAGCCTTAAGGCGCGTCCATATTATGCCGAATTATGCCGATCGGCCTATGCCGTTCGGCCAAGCCGAATGAGTATGGACATCCCGATCGGCATTTGGTTCTTGCCGAATGCTAGCCCGAACCGAACCGAATTCAAACCGAATCAAATGGATCCGATGACGGAAACCCGAACCGAATTATAAAGTGTGGACGTGCCGATGCCGAACCGACCTTCGATGAAAGCTCGTGTGTTTTTTTTCATTAGCTAGTACCCGCAAGATGACAATCGATTGTAGTGCCATCTTGAGATCTGGCGCAAAAGCTATTTTTTTTACATAGTTTGGTATTGGGAAAAAATAGATTTTGCGCCAGATCTCAAGATGGCACTACAATCGATTGTCATGGTTTTTTTTGTCATAAATAGTTACCGTTGAATTGCATTTTTGTCTAGCGAATATTCAGTCATTTCACAAACATGCAGCTTCTACAGAAGTCGTTTGCGTAGACCCCTAGCCTCAGAGCATGTCTACCTATGAGGCAGGGATATTATCATAATCAACCAGCAACCAGCCCCTGCAATTATAATTCAATAGAAATAAAACTCCTTTAAAAATAACATTCGTCAATCTAGTTGCTGTCGCCATTCCTGTCGACGTCGCAATTGCAAGGCAACCTCGGTGACTCCTCGGGTAAAGTTTGATTTGATTTCATTTTGAGTCAACAACAGCAATCAGCTCGGCACGCATTACAGAATATCAGACATTTTGTAAATACAATATTTATCATCATCGAAATAATCGTAGTTTCTTGGTTTCTTGGCTTGGATTGGATTCGGATTCATTCGACATCATTGGGCCTCTGATTGCTGCCATAGCCTCTTCGTAGTAGTTTGAAAGAGAAGAAACTAATTGCCTAACATATCTATCGTGTGCTGTGTGTTGTGGAGTGGTACTTTTCGGATTCGGGTGTTTTCGTGTTTCTGTTTGTGTCACGTTTGTGCGTTTGTTGGTAGTTTGCTTTTGCTTTGGCTATCGGTGGTTGCCTTTGCCTTGTGCGCTCGATACGTGGTTACGACGGTGGTTCGGCTTTGAAATTGATTTGTTTTTGCTGCGCTGTGCGGTGGAGGCACGGCCAGCCACAACCTGGACAGCCGCTGCCAGCGGATAATAGCCGTAGCACAAGAAATAGGGAATACCATCCACAATCGAGCCCAAAGCTTGCCAGTTGCCATTTAACCACAGCACAGCAATCAGTACCATAAAGAAGAATCGGTCTGATTACCGATGTGTATAGCCAATGAGTGATTGTGGGTTGCAAACCCCATTTGCTATCAATGGCTTTCTTGCAGGTGAAAAGACAATTACTTACTTTGACGTAATCCTGAAGTGCCTCGACAAGGGCGTCACAAACTTCATATAAACAATGACACAAAACGTCAACATATTTTCGTTCGGCATGGTCCACACTAGAAATTAATGTAGACGTCATGCCGAACCGAATGTGCCGACCAGAATGTGCCGCTCGGCCCAGGCCGATCGACATCATTCGGCATAATATGGACGCGCCTTTAAATATAATAAGGAAGAATGAAAAGGAAATGAAATGAAAGAAAAATAGAGAGACATTTCAAAAACTTGATGTCGCCTGTCACTCTGTCAGTTTTCTGAATTTGAAAACAAAATTTCGGGTAAGAAAAATTAAAAATCAATGTTTTTTTCCTATTAATAATTATTTCTTTTACTTTCAGAATATCCTACTGCACATTCAGTGCATGGAGGAACATTTTTGCATAATTTATAAAGTATGACTTTTGTTTGTTTGTTAGTTTATCGACTACAAACATACAACCGACAAACAAACAAAAGTCTTACTTTATATATTAGTATAGATGATATGATACATAGACGTGAATTTGGTTTCTTGCATGTTCTTTTTGTTAAAGAATCGCATATCGAATAGAAAAATAGAAAGTTCTTGATGGAAAACCCGCAAAATTCATTAGAGTTGTAGGTACTTTGGTTTTCAAATGAAATATTGTTGATAAAAAAACCGCGAATTTTAGGTGCATTCGTTTTCAAATAGAAAAATAGAAAATTGTTGGTGGAAAACTCGGAAAATTAAAAAAAGAGTGAATCATTTGATGGTTGATAACATTTAGGATTTTGATTACGTAAAGGTAAACGATATTGGTAAGATATGTGGTGTTTAATCATTCAAGGAGTTTATCTGAAGAAGCTTCATCGGGATGAAAAGGGCTTGGTTTGTGTGTATGTCTTGTATAGAGACCATCAGCAGATACACATTCTCTCATGTTCGTGTCCATCTTTTGGATGTTGGAAGCAACCAACTTTGGCATCCGTTTGATTTAAATGTACTGCTGCCATAAAGTCTGCATTTCAAATTTTCCTGTAAGTATGTATTGTATATGGATGGGTCCAATGTTCTCTTCGTACAAGTTTTCTTTGTCTTCAGTAATGGTAATAGTCAATTAAATCGTCTTCATTAGTACAACTGTTTGACATGTTGAATAGTTTCTTATAAAAATTGTGAAAAAAAAAAATTAAAAAAATAAAATTCGGTCGAACTCGTGTGCGGAGAAAAGTCACAAATCGATCGCAAACTAGTTGTAAAACAGTTGCTTGAGCAACTGATTTGCGACTCTAATTGCAAAACAGTTGCTTCGTGTGCGGAGGGCCTTATAGTGAAAATGAAAAAGGCTTGTCTCTACTGCAAACAACCTTTTCTTTCTTTCGTTTTGAAGGTTTTTTATTTTCAGAGCAAATTCTCTTCTTTCGTTTTTACTCTATAGCTTATATATAGCCTTACGAAGATGAGAATATCTTGATTTTAAAAATCTCATTTCTTCTTTTAATGTAGGAACTTTTGAATAGCAACTTTAATACCTACGAAATTAAAGATAATTTTCCTCACAGAAAAACACCATAAATTCAAGAAACTCCACAAAACCAAACTTCAGCCGCTAATTTAATTAGTGCCTTGAAATAAACTATTTTTCTTCAAAAATTATCTTTGTTGCAAATTTTAAAATACATACTACCTTCAAGGGAATTGTTTTGAGTGGCTTTAATTTTAGTTTTTAATTTACATTCTGACTGTTCAAATAATTCAGTTTCTTGGAATTTTCTTAGCTGACATCTGTCATTTTCTCCTTTAACATATAAACTTTTTCTATCTCTTTTGATTGCATTATAATTATGTTTTGCATTGTAGACGCAGTTCAATGGTGGGAATAAAACAAGGAAGGATGAAAGACATGAAAAAGCACCGGTGAGCAGGCATTAAACTATCCGTAAGCTCGTGAAAATGTAAAATTCACCTCTGTCGCTCTGTCTCTGTTCCACATTTCCTTTTATACACACATTGAGAGATTTGAGATAGTCACACATTTTTTATCCAGTAGAAAAAGTTTTGTTGAAATTATCAACCAAATTTGACACTGACAGTAGCGGAAAAAGAAAAGTGAATTAGTTGGAACTTCATGAATGCAACACCAAAGGGTGGCGAACCTATTTTGCTGTTGTGGCTTCCACCTTTTTATCACTTTTTGCTTAAAAAGTTATATGCAGTTAAATTCCTGACGACCCAGTTAATAAGAGGGTAAAATGTATGCATTTGAGGTGTAATTCAAAAGACCTTCATAAGCAGCGTTACATTTTCCTACATGGGTGTGATTTCTTTATTAAAAATAATCAAAAAGTGTTTTTTTTTTAAATATTTTTTAAATGTCTTTTGTTACATTAAAGAAAAGTGAAAAAACGAAAAAAAAAGCGTATACGCCACAGTGAACAAAATCCATTTTAACTTATGACTTATGGTAAATAAAAGCGAATACTTGAAAAATTCCTTATTTACTTTCGCTTTATTGCATTGCCATCTTATAAGCACGACGTAGTCTCTGAATGAATTCAAAAGAAATACCAAAATGTCAACACTCCTTAAAATGAACTCCAAGCTAAAACTTGAACAGTCAAGAAATTCCAAAACAAAATCAAAGTGGAAACAAAACACTCGTCACACCTCGCAGCAGTCATTGTACATTTAAAATCCAATAAAAGGTGTAGGAAAACACGGAAATAGGGAGACGAAGCAAAAACTCCCTCGAAGCAAAGGCGAAAAAACATCCAAAATGATGACAAGTGACTATAAACGTATTTGAAAACGAAACAAATTGAAATTCAAAATGATTAATGGACGCACACCCCAATACGACTCTTATGAACACACTAGCAGTTGCCCGCGACTTCGTCCGCCTCTCCCTCGTCCTCCGGCCAGAGTATCGTCTCGACTTGTGCATCATGCGCGCGTGGGAATTTTGTTCGGAAGTTATTGTAAAATTGCATTGCAGTCAACTCTCCCTAGGTCGTAATTCTCTTGAACTTGAAAAATTTGAGCATTTTTTATGATTCCCTTCAGTTGTTCATACTTAAAGCATTCCCTTGGGTGAACTCTCCCTAATTCTAATATCTCTCTTACTTCTGCATCGTTTTTTTCGTTAAGTAAATTTTTTTTCTTGAAACTGAGCATATTTTTTAGTTAAGAAGTACATAAAATGATATGGTTTAAACACAATAATCTGCACAAATAGTGCAATCAATCACATTCACAAATCAATTGAAGTCTCAAAATTCTAATTTGAGCAGTTATTAGGCCAGTTCCACCTAACAACATCTCACTGAGATCTCAATGTCACCTTGACTGAGGCAAAATCATTTGGTGCCTTGGTGGAACATAATTCTCAGTTATCATTGAGATTTAATGGTTACCTTACTAATTGTTGCTGCACATATGTCAGCCACGTCAAATAGCTGAGTGAGAAATCGAATCCAAAATAATTTCATCTCAGAGATCTCAGAAAAAAATCTCAGTTCTCACATTTCCACAGATTCTTCGCTGCTATTGGTCGCAGCTTAATTTTAAGTAGAATAAAGCCTAAAGCAGTTGCCCGTAGCTTAGTTGGTAAGTGCGTTGGCTGCTAAGCAGAACGTCGTTGGTTCGAGTCCTACTCAGGCCAAGTTTTTATTTCATCTTTCACGGGTACTGCCTCTTGCGAAGACCTGACAAATCTTCCAAGAGTATCAATGTAATGAAAAAATGCTTCTCAACTTTGCCGTTCGGAATCGGCCGGCGTTAAATTGTAGGTCCCCTCAATTCTTCACACGCACTCAGAGAATTGTTGATTAGAGTAAGCCACTTAGGCGTTGGCTCTTCAAGAGCTGTCGCGCCACTCTATTTATTTATTTTATTTTAAAGCCTTCATCGATTAATGGACTATCCAACACAAAAAGAATTTTACAATTCGAAATAGTAGTTCCTGAGATTACCGCGTTCAAACGAACAAACTCTTCAGCTTTATATTGTATTAAATTGTATTGTTTGCCGTTTTTTCCACATTTTACACAAATTCTTCGCTCCTATTGGTCGCAGCTAAATTTTATTTAGCTTCAAGCCTTCTTTGATAAATGGACCATTCAACATTAAAAAAATTGTTCAATTTCATAAAGCAGTTCCTGAGATAAGCGCGTTAAAACGCAGAAAAATGTATATTTTTTGCCGTTTTTTTCCATATTTTCCACAGATTCTTCGCTGCTATTGGTCACAGCTTAATGTTAAGTAGCCTAAAGTCTAAGTCGATTAAGGCACCATCCAACACAAAAAGAATTATACCATTCGAACCAGTAGTTCCTGAGATTACCGCGTTCAAACAAACAAACTCTTCAGCTTTATATATTAGTGTAGATTAAATTGTATTGTTTGCAGTTTTTTCCACATTTTACACAAATTCTTCGCTCCTATTGGTCGCAGCTAAATTTGATATAGCTTCAAGCCTTCCTTGATAAATGAACCATTCAACATTTAAGAAATTCTTCAATTTCATAAAGCAGTTCTTGAGATAAGCGCGTTAAAACGCAGAAAAATGTATATTTTTTGCCTTTTTTCCATATTTTCCGCAGATTCTTCGCTGCTATTGGTCACAGCTTAATGTTAAATAGCCTCAAGTCTTCCTCAATTAATGGACCATCCAACACAAAAAGAATTATACCATTCGAACCAGTACTTCCTGAGATAAGTGCGTTAAAACGCAGAAAAATGTATATTTTTTGCCGTTTTTTCCCCATTTTAAACAGATTCTTCGCTGCTATTGGTCACAGGTTAATGTTAAGTAGCCTAAAGTCTAAGTCGATTAAGGCACCATCCAACACAAAAAGAATTATACCATTCGAACCAGTAGTTCCTGAGATTACCGCGTTCAAACAAACAAACTCTTCAGCTTTATATATTAGTGTAGATTAAACATAGATTTGGAGTATATTTGTACATCAAAGTAATAAAGCCTCTAGTATCAATCTTTAAGCAAGCACCATTCGTAATGAAAAAGACCATGACTTCTTCGGAACGTACTCAATCTCCATTTCTAGTTCAAAGAGGAAGCACCACTCCTACCTTTTATACTTCAAAGAGGAAGCACCACTCCCGCATTTTATACTTTATTCTATACTTATTCTTGATTCTTCATGTTTGGAGAAAAACGCAGTGATTTTCTTTTTGAATGAGGGTAACCCCTTCGATATGTAATTTTTCGTTCTTGACATTTCTGTTTAGACTTGTTTGCTTACCGACTTTCTTAATCCCAGCAGCAAAAGCAAAAAAAAACGTGTTTAAAGAAAATATCTTGAAAGTTAGTTTAAAATGCGCAAACATGTCTAAGTTGGGGGAGAAGGATTAAAAGCTCAGTGAAGAAAAAAGAAATCGAAAATGTATGGATTTGTTAAGCAACAATCTTGCTCAAAACACCAGAAAAGATATTTTCTAACGAAACCAATATTTAACATATTTAAGAAAATATAAGTCTTTATAAAGTACTAGCAGTTGCCCGCGACTTCGTCCGCCTCTCCCTCGTCCTCCGGCCAGAGTATCGTCTCGACTTGTGCATCATGCGCGCGTGGGAATTTTGTTGTGAAGTTATTGTAAAATTGCATTGCAGTCAACTCTCCCTAGGTCGTCATTCTCTTGAACTTGAAAAATTTGAGCATTTCTTATGATTCCCTTCAGTTGTTCATACTTAAAGCATTCCCTTGGGCGAACACTCCCTAATTCTAATATTTCTCTTACTTCTGCATCGTTTTTTTTCGTTAAGTAAATTTTTTTTCTTTAAACTGAGCATATTTTTTAGTTAAGAAGTACATAAAATGATATTGTTTAAACACAATAATCTGCACAAATAGTACAATCAATAACATCCACAAATGAATTGAACTCTCAAAATTCTAATTTGAGCAGTTATTAGGGCAGTTCTACCTAACAACATCCCACTGAGATCTCAATGTAACCTTGACTGAGGCAAAATCATTTAGTTTAACATAATTCTCAGTTATCATTGAGATTTAATGGTTACCTTACTAATTGTTGCTGCACATATGTCAGCCACGTCAAAATAGCTGAGTGAGAAATCGAATCCAAAATAATTTCATCTCACAGATCTCAGAAAAAAATCTCAGTTCTCACATTTCCACAGATTCTTCGCTGCTATTGGTCGCAGCTTAATTTTTAGTAGAATAAAGCCTTTCTCGATTAATGGACTATCCAACACAAAAAGAATTTTACAATTCGAAATAGTAGTTCCTGAGATTACCGCGAACAAACTCTTCAGCTTTATATTGTATTGTATTGTATTGTATTGTTTGCCATTTTTTCCATATTTTACACAAATTCTTCGCTCCTATTGGTCGCAGCTTAATTTTATATAGCTTCAAGCCTTCCTTGATAAATGAACCATTCAATATTAAAAAAATTGTTCAATTTCATAAAGCAGTTCCTGAGATAAGCGCGTTAAGACGCAGAAAAATGTATATTTTTTGCCGTTTTTTCCATATTTTCCACAGATTCTTCGCTGCTATTGGTCACAGCTTAATGTTAAATAGCCTCAAGTCTTCCGCAATTAATGGACCATCCAACACAAAAAGAATTATACCATTCGAACCAGTAGTTCCTGAGATAAGTGCGTTAAAACGCAGAAAAATGTATATTTTTTGCCGTTTTTTTCCACATTTTCCAGTTTTCCCACTCTTCCATGAGGTTTTTCCAATTTTTTTTTTCACAGAAATCATCACTGAATGTAACAGTATGAACCATTAAAATTTCACAAATATTTGTTGGGCCATTTCGGAGTCTATAAGAGACATACAAACAAACACACTTCCATTTTTATATATATAGAGATACACCGGGAGCCCTCAATCCTAAAAGTGCACTTACACGGATTTCAAAATTTCTTATATTAAAAGATAGTTTATAGAAATACCAACAAATTAAGCCCGGTATGACGAGGCCTATCCTGGCACCAGTATTTTTTTGCATTTTTTTGCATTATTAATAATTTGCACTTATCGCGGATTTTAATTTTAAATAGCGCATATTATTGGAAATTTAATGTGCTTTCAGGAAAAAATGGTATGACAGCTGCCATCCTGGCACCAATGTCTGTCATACCTATTTTAAAAACATATGAGTGACAAAATTTTAAAATAGGTATGACAGACATTGGTGCCAGGATGGCAGCTGTCATACCATTTTTTCCTGAAAGCACATTAAATTTCCAATAATATGCGCTATTTAAAATTAAAATCCGCGATAATTGCAAATTATTAATAATGCAAAAAAATGCAAAAAATACTGGTGCCAGGATAGGCCTCGTCATACCGGGCTTAATTTGTTGGTATTTCTTTAAACTATCTTTTAATATAAAAAATTTTGAAATCCGTGTAAGTGCACTTTCAGGATTGAGGGCTCCCCGCCTATTAGTGTAGATTGACTAAAAAACAGAAAAATTGCCTTATGAAGTTTAGGGAACTGCTATAATTTGGAATTCGAAACCGACTAGTGAATAGTTGTTATTTTTAATCATTGATGAATGCTACCTCATGCACGAAACTGATAAATATTTTAATGAGTGAGGTGATTTATAAACCATCACAGTAAATGAAGCGTTGGCGAGACTTGCTGGAATCAAAGGGATACGCTGCCAATAAAGTTTTTCTTATCATAAACGGTTAGAAAGAACAAAATTTCACACTTCATAGTTTAATACTTTCCATATTAACACTTAATCCATCATCTGCTGTTTGATTCCCATAATTAACTACACCTTACACTCTTTCATATGATTTCAAATAAATCAAAAATAATGAAATCTAACTATTATTCAAAAATTCACTGAACAATTTACCGATTCATTAACTTTCCAAAACGAAAACAAGTCCCCATCACCATGTGCATAAATACCAATACTCAATGTTCATTCGACTGATAAATCGATAATCTCAGCTATCGATAACTTTCTTGCGCGCCATATGCTGATTTCTCCTTTCACCAGCTCAACCCAAGGGAAGGTAAAGAATGAAAAAAAAACGACGTTTAATCACAAATGGATCTTTCAATCTCATGCCCGCATAATTCATTTCTTCTCAGCACTTAAAAGACTTCAAATATCTTTCACTCTTATCCTGTGTCCCTTCTACAGGCCGTGTTCGTTGATGATGGCGAAGGCGTTGAATACAAACTACTCGGCTAAAAAAAACTCGACGGTATGTCCTTTTTCTCAAAGTAAAGATTTTTTTCGTTTTCCATCATCAACCATCGACCGTCCTGCTGGTAGAACTTTATAAATTTAACCCAAACTTATCATCAGACCATCAGTCCATTCAACTAAGCCCCAAGCAAAACTTTCTCCACCAAAGCCAAAACCAAAACTCTGACCAAGTCTTTAACAGTCAACCCATCTCTCTATAGCCTGCTCGAAATCAATGACAAAAAAAAAACAACGTGTGACATGTCACATAAACTTAATGGTTGGCTGTTTTTTTTTTTATTGTTTTTCGTTTTTTCGTCCTTGCGCCAGCACCAACCTCAAGCATAAATTGATTACGCCATGGGACAAAATAAAACACTTCTGATGTCGCACATAGATTCTGGTTTACCAGAGGAATTCCATTAAAAGGGAAAAAATATAAGACTGACGATACTGATTACGTTTTCAGGATTTCGAGACGGTCGGTCGTTCGTTCATAAGATAGGAGCAGCAGTGACTTGTCGTTTATTGTTCATCTTTGAATTGGAAAGCTTCGCATCTTTTCATGTCAAAACGATAGTCATGAATCCGCTAATAGTTCCTAGTTTTTTTCCGTTTTGTGTGACGTTTTGATTGAATTCCTCTTGTTATCTTCTGTGATTTGGTATTCCCTTGTGCCTTCATATAACGTCGTCGTTGACTTAGGGCAACGTGTATAGGCTTTTCTTTCGGTTGAGTTGAAAAACGTTGATTTTTTTTATGTTTTGTACGTTACGTATTGCGAAATAGGTGGCGGACATTCCAATCTTTAAAGAAACAGTTAAAAGGACATTCTTGTGTTATCAGGAACAGATTTTCTTGATGCAAGATGTGAAAGCTTAATCTGTATTAAATGTGCTCGACGCGCGTTAGGAGCAAAAATAGTAGTAGTATCTGCTAGCAGTTGCCCGTAGCTTAGTTGGTAAGTGCGTTGGCTGCTAAGCAGAACGTCTTTGGTTCGAGTCCTACCCAGGCCAAGTTTTGATTTCATCTTTCACGGGTACTGCCTCTTGCGAACCCCTGACAAATCTTCCAAGAGTATCAATCTGTCAGGAAAAAGTGCTTCTCAATTTTGCCGTTCTGAATCGGCGCGGCGTTAAATTGTAGGTCCCCTCAATTCTTCACACGCACTCGGAGAATTGTTGATGAGAGTAAGCCACTTGGCCTTGGCTCTTCAAGAGCTGTCGCGCCGCTTTATTTATTTTTTTTTCTGCTAAAATACCTTTAAAGCTTTCTTATATTTTTAAAATGTCCGACAGGATTTTCCGCCGGTATGCTATATAAATTTCAATATCGATACTCGTATGAATACAATGTTGGTACTATTGAATTATGCTATCGAACTTGCCAATTCCATTATTCTTCCTTACACCTAATTGTGTGGACCAAAATCAAAACCCATTATATCCACTTTTCAAAAAAATGACTTAAGTATGAGGCGTTGTGTGTATCACTCAAATACATACGTTGGGCCCAAGTTTGAATCCCAAATAACATTTTATGCCATAGAAATCGGACCACAAAATCTGTGATTAATTTCAAAACCCATTTTATCCATTTAAGTTTTTGTTTCAAAACCCATTATATCCAAAAATTTTATTCACAGCAAAATCCATTATATCCAATCTTAATATTGTCTTTATTATAAACTGGGGTTTCAAAAACCGTTTTATCCACGGAAAAAAAATCGTTTTGCATTCAGGTTTGAATCAAATTTTCTTAACATAGTAGGCTTGGTGTATAATATTTTTGTGGTTTTTAAGGGGATTTCTGTTTTAATGCTATAAGATAATAATGGAACCATTTTAGGCCACGTTGAACCATTCTATTTATCTGATATCGGGGTTCCTAAACCGGTATTCAAAGAAAACAAACAAGTTTAAAGCATGGAGCCACTTAATACAGAAATGGGAGTTCCGATAAAAATGAAAAACTCAAAGATGTCTTGAACTCGTTATTAAAACACTGTGGAAAAGACTGGCTATCCATGGAAGAACTACAGTTCTACAAGGAAATAGAAGAAGTTAATCAGAGTAGTTCAAGCCCATTTTCTATACAATGACCCTATCTGCCAAATTCAACCTGATGACAAGGAAATCCTTTTAGGATATGCTTGCTTTTTTATTCTAATACATAAAAGGTTAAATAAAATTAGTTTTAACGTTTAAAAATTGAGTTTTTCTATTGCTACAGTGTCTAACTTTAGTTGAAATCCAAGGGTAATTTTCAAAACCCATTATATCCATATTTGTTTTTGGTATTACTCTAAAACTAAAACTCTCAGATCATAGCTTCTACACTTAAACTGTAAGGAATCGTAATTGAATTAATCCTGCAAACAAAAAAGTACTTAAATAAGTTTCGTTTAGTAGACACACGTTTTTCTCGATTTTGATTTTAATCCACACAATTAAGCTTTTTAGTCCTTCTTTTTGTCCAATATTTGCATCAAGGCTGAACTGTACATATTTTCAGACAATAACTATCTTTTCATTTTTAAAATGTTTGGCAGTTCGGTGTTTAACAATTATAAAAGAACCAAAACCAATTTTATTTATTTTTGTTCTGTCATTAGCTTCGAAACCTACAGAGGCACTTAAAACGAGTATCCTTTTCAAAAAACAAGAATTTCTCCTTTCATAACTCTGATGTGAAGGATATTACGAAAACGGTTTTAACATAAAACAAATATTTGATGAATATCTATCTACCCTCAACACTTTATTACTTATACTTTTGAAATTTCCAGCAGGTAACCCATTTTAATTTTATATTTTATAACCCAACAGCACTTTGTTTCAACACCTGATGTTGGCTTTGTACTGTAATTGTGTTTGTTGCTTTTTATATACAATCATGGAATGGCGTAATTTATTCAAAACCATCAATCCATTATTTTGTATGCCTCTGTTAAGAAACATTTAATTCCTTCCACTGTTTATGCAAGTATACTAAATGGTAAACTGCCTTCTATCCCAATCAACAATTTTTGGTTAAAAAGCCGTTTAAAAACCTGATTATAACTGGGGTTGTGGAACCTAACAAGTTTGAAATTGGTTCAAAAGACGTCTTAAAGACCTTTCAGGAGCATCTTCATGACCGAAAATTGTCAGTTACTTTGTAACCCCAGTCATGAAAAGGTAATAAAGAAACTGGTTTTTAAACGGTCAGCCTACAACTTCTAATTGAAGTTAAAAATAAACCCTGTATTTATGACCCGTTCCAGGTTATTTTACTACCAATTTTTTTAGCTTTTCTAAAACCGTTTGTTGACGGTTTACGCAAGCCTATTTTTGAGGTTATTTCTCTACCTCTTGCTAACGTTTTTTCGAAACGTCGTTGAGACGTATTTTAGAACCGTTCCAGTAAGGTTATTTTGCTACTAATTTTTTTTAGTTGTTTTATAACCGTTTGTTGACGGTTTATGCAGAACTATTTTGTGGAGGTTATTTGCTAACCTTTTGGAAACGTTTGAATACAACGTTTTGTGAACGTTTCAAAATGTACAACGCCTTGTATATGCAACGCAAAAAAAGTGTTAATCATGCAATTGTGAACAAAATCCTACTAGTCCTTTAGCTGAAAAAGAAGTCTTTTTTTCAAAATTAAACAGGTATTTCCTTATTGACATTCATTGATAAAATAATTTTATTATAATACCAATACATCTCTATATATATAAAAATGGAAGTGTGTTTGTTTGTATGTCTCTTATAGACTCCGAAATGGCCCAACAAATATTTGTGAAATTTTAATGGTTCATACTGTTACATTCAGTGATGATTTCTGTGAAAAAAAAATTGGAAAAACCTCATGGAAGAGTGGGAAAACTGGAAAATGTGGAAAAAAACGGCAAAAAATATACATTTTTCTGCGTTTTAACGCACTTATCTCAGGAACTACTGGTTCGAAAGGTATAATTCTTTTTGTGTTGGATGGTGCCTTAATCGACTTAGACATTAGGCTACTTAACATTTAGCTGTGACCAATAGCAGCGAAGAATCTGTGGAAAATATGGAAAAAACGGCAAAAAATATACATTTTCTGCGTTTTAACGCGCTTATCTCAAGAACTGCTTTATGAAATTGAACAATTTTTTTAATGTTGAATGGTGCATTTATCAAGGAAGGCTTGAAGCTATATAAAATTTAGCTGCGACCAATAGGAGCGAAGAATTTGTGTAAAATGTGGAAAAAACGGCAAACAATACAATTCAATCTCTATATATATAAAAATGGAAGTGTGTTTGTTTGTATGTCTCTTATAGACTCCGAAATGACCCAACAAATATTTGTGAAATTTTAATGGTTCATACTGTTACATTCAGTGATGATTTCTGTGAAAAAAAAAAATTGGAAAAACCTCATGGAAGAGTGGGAAAACTGGAAAATGTGGAAAAAACGGCAAAAAATATACATTTTTCTGCGTTTTAACGCACTTATCTCAGGAACTACTGGTTCGAATGGTATAATTCTTTTTGTGTTGGATGGTGCCTTAATCGACTTAGACATTAGGCTACTTAACTTTTAGCTGTGACCAATAGCTGCGAAGAATCTGTGGAAAATATGGAAAAAACGGCAAAAAATATACATTTTTCTGCGTTTTAACGCGCTTATCTCAAGAACTGCTTTATGAAATTGAACAATTTTTTTAATGTTGAATGGTGCATTTATCAAGGAAGGCTTGAAGCTTTATAAAATTAAGCTGCGACCAATAGGAGCGAAGAATTTGTGTAAAATATGGAAAAAATGGCAAACAATACAATACAATATAAAGCTGAAGAGTTTGTTCGTTTGAACGCGGTAATCTCAGGAACTACTATTTCGAATTGTAAAATTCTTTTTGTGTTGGATAGTCCATTAATCGAGAAAGGCTTTATTCTACTAAAAATTAAGCTGCGACCAATAGCAGCGAAGAATCTGTGGAAATGTGAGAACTGAGATTTTTTTCTGAGATCTGTGAGATGAAATTATTTTGGATTCGATTTCTCACTCAGCTATTTTGACGTGGCTGACATATGTGCAGCAACAATTAGTAAGGTAACCATTAAATCTCAATGATAACTGAGAATTATGTTAAACTAAATGATTTTGCCTCAGTCAAGGTTACATTGAGATCTCAGTGGGATGTTGTTAGGTAGAGCTGCCCTAATAACTGCTCAAATTAGAATTTTGAGAGTTCAATTCATTTGTGGATGTTATTGATTGTACTATTTGTGCAGATTATTGTGTTTAAACAATATCATTTTATGTACTTTTTAACTTAAAAATATGCTCAGTTTAAGGAAACAACACAAAATTTGAATAACCGAAAAAAACGATGCAGAAGTAAGAGAAATATTAGAATTAGGGAGTGTTCGTCCAAGGGAATGCTTTAAGTATGAACAACTGAAGGGAATCATAAGAAATGCTCAAATTTTTCAAGTTCAAGAGAATGACGACCTAGGGAGAGTTGACTGCAATGCAATTTTACAATAACTTCCGAACAAAATTCCCACGCGCGCATGATGCACAAGTCGAGACGATACTCTGGCCGGAGGACGAGGGAGAGGCGGACGAAGTCGCGGGCAACTGCTAGTTAATATTAATTAATTAAAACAATATAAAAAGTAAACAAATTACAAAATAAAAATACATATCTTTTTTCAGTGATGTTTTGATGATTTATGTTCACTTGAATGTGGAAGTTGTTTTACTTTCCCTGAAAATGAAATAAAAAAACAAAAAAAGAATATGATTTACCATTAGAAATTTATGAAAATTTTAAGATGTATTAATTTTTCCTTACATGCATATTCCGAGTCTGAAGCGTGCGCCTTTAACAAGGCGGTTTGATTATGGTGAGGTTATTGCACCTTCTACCTTTCAAAACAGCGGTTTAATTAGGTTGAACTAGTTGTTCTTTCATCCCTGAAAATAAAATTTAAAAAAAAGGAATAAGATTTACTATAAATAATTAAGAAAAAAGTAATTCATTAAGTTAGGCTACTTATAATCATACTATATAAAACAATTTCGAGTCAGAATTACATATGCAAAACATAATTACATACTTAATTATGTTTTGCATATCAGAATTTATAAGTAATAAGAACGTTGCTTGAAAGAATTTACGATTCAAGTTACTGTTTTTATTTTACTTACAAGAATTTTCCAAGTCTGAAACGGGCTTGCTTGAGATTCGCCTTGAAAAAGGCTGTTGCATCTGCATCATCGCTGAAGGTTGGAAATCTTTCCCTCACGGTTTCCAGAACGACGTCTAATGTATGTTTGTAGTGCTCCAAACTCTTCGGAGTCGCAGTTCCCAACCAGGAAAATTGCATTAACAATTCGTCGCAAAACATAAATTTGGCTATGGTGCGAAAATTTGTTAATCACCCCTCAGATCGTACAAAAGTAGTAAAAATCCGTATATATATAGATGTATATGCATGCAATTGTGATCGTTGAATTGAATTCACCAGTCCGTTTTGTATGTAGTTAGAAAATATAAACACACATTGCGCTGTTAGAGTTGGTTCAAAAAATATTGTTTGAATTGATTCTAACTACGTATTGCATATGTATTGACAAAATTTATAAAAACAAAACAAAAAAGGACTGCGTTAATGAGAACGGCATATTAGTTGTGAAATAACTTTTTTTTACGGTTAAAATATAACCTTTTACACACGAAGTACATAGTTGCTTGTGATAAGTTACGTTTTAAATGTAACTGTTTGTGTAAAGCAGCTGTGTTCCTATGTGTAAAAGGTTATATTTTAACCGTAAAAAAAAAGTTACTTCACAACTAATATGCAGTTCTCATTAACGCAGTCCATTTTTGTTTTGTTTTTATAATTTTTGTCAATACATATGCAATACGTAGTTAGAATCAATTCAAACAATATTTTTTGAACCAACTCTAACAGCACATTACGCTGCTATTTTCTAACATTTTACATACAAAACAAAACAAAATTCACCAGTCCGAATTGAATTCAACTATCACAATTGCATACAATAAAAACTTGTCTTAAATTTCACTTTAGATTCGTATCCACTTCACAAGCACAATCTTTTTTTTTAATTTTTTAAGACTTATAATTTTTTTTTTCTTTTTTGAGAGCAATTTTTCAACAACTTTGCTATGTTGTTTTGACTTTGAGAGACAAGACGACAATGTGATTTTGAACTTTGAAGAAGGAATATAATGTTCAAATACAAATACAAATACAAATAGCAGATGGCAATAGAACACTATGAAGTTTAATTTTAACTTAGGTTTTAGATTGGTTGAATAAAGGTAAATACTAAACCCAATATTTAACCGGTGGTTGCAACGTAACTTTTTTCTATCCAATTTGTAACTAAGGTTTTAAGAAGTTTTATAGAACCGGTTTTATTTTTATTTCATATTTGCAAATCAAATCGGGTTACTTGATGGCTAAAAAATAACCATTTTTAAATGCTGGTTCCAAAGACGATTTTGTGTAACCAATTTCTAACTCGTCCTCTTTAGAAACCTCAAAATAACGATTGAATTTTACCAGGAACTAACTCAAGTCAAATATAGGTTTGGGTTAAACCCAATATTTGACCGTGTTTGCGACATAACTTTTTTCTAGCCAATTTGTGACCAAGGTTTTAAGAAGTTATATTAAAACTGAAGTTATTCTACAACCAAGGTTACAAATTGTTGATTGGGATGTTTAATGTCTGACCGGATCAACTTCAATCTGAATAGACGCAAACCATTGCAAGATGGGTACCAGCCTTACAAAGCAAAACAAATTCCCACATAAATTAATCCATAAATATTTTATTAAACCTCAAAATGTCGCTTAAGACTATAATTGAAAACTTTAACAAATAGTATATCTTGCCAGCAGCCAAAAGAACTCAAACTTCATAAATAATAAACAAGTTACCACCAAACAAAGTAATAAGAACGCTTCTCTTTCAACTCGACTAAAACTTTCAAAGTAACGCCAACAGTCACTACCTTATTTTTATCTCTCAGACTACTTGAGATCCTTTCGAACGCTCAAACTTTTAAAATGGATTCGTTAAGAATTTTTCTTCTGGATTATCAAGGTTTCCCTCTTTTCGTTTTAATTAGCACTACTCTTTGGTGCACTCCATCAATTTCCAGCGCAATTTCACAACCATCAGCATGAACAATTTCTTTCTATTTATCCTTGCAAGGGAAAAAAATTGAATAAAAAACAAAGCCATAGACCAAAAACTATAAATATAGACAGACTCTGTGTCTGTAGGACTCGCTGTGAATTTCTTCATCTGTTTTTTCATCTCGAAGTTGTTTTCATTTTACTTTTTGTTTTGGATTCTTTAGAATTTCTATAAAATAAACAAGCAAGATGCATTTCAATCAATCGAAGAGATTTCCATTTGAATGGAAAAGAAGCTTTTCATCAATACAGGCTAGAAATCAATTCGGATTTTTTTTCGTATGTAATAAAATGGTCGCATGCAATTCTCTTCAAACCGAAAATCTAATCCCTGTTCGCCGTAAAGATAGACCAATACACTAACATAGATGAAAGCAGCAGTCAAGTCAAAATATCAAAATACAAAGATACAGAAAAAACCTCTATCTAGGTCTGTCCAGATAGAGATACTGCATTACCAAAGATATGATGGAGTTCTACATACATTATGTTTATAGACTCTGCATACTGATGGTATACAGAAATAGAATTTACCTGATCTCTGTGACAGAATAGCAGCTAACTTAATGTCAACAAGTAACCACTAAAATCCTGTTGGGAGAAACAAGTTTCATTCTACAAACACCAATCCCACTAACACAGACATCAAATTGTCATCCTCGAAACGAATCCTTTCACACGGACTATGGTACTATGGACGAACTTGGGTGCTTTTGTGTGTGTCTGTCTGCTTATGACTTAGTTTTTCTATTCGAATAGAACCTTGGTATAGATTTTGCATTTCTGTATGCCAATTGAATGGAATGGAACTTCAGAATAGAATTAAGGTAAACCGCCAATATGATCCAGTGAACTTAAAACTAATATGCAATTATCTAAAACTTCATATAAATTGAAAATCTATGTCATCATTGACAATGGACGAAAACGTACTGAGAACAGAAGATTTTATTTAGAGGAATTCCAATGAGTTCCTAATTGGCAGCATAGGTAATGCTAGAGAAAAAGAGCTTAATAAACTTTAAAGGTTTAAGTTACTTGCTGTTTTACTATCGCATTTTTACGTTGCAATTTTGCTATTGAATGATATCAGCCAATGTTGAACGTTCTTGCTTTTTCAGTCAAATCACTTGTAAATTTTATTTTGAGTGAAAAAGTTATTGTCCGAATATCTTAAGTCAGAAAGAATTTATTTTTTTGGCAATTCAATGAATGAGAATCAATCAGAACGATGATTTACTTTGCAAATCTTCGAACTGAAAATAAATTTCAAGTTGTATCTCTTTATGATTTGCTATCGAATTGAAAAGCGACTGTTTTGATCTGTTTCAAGACAAAAAAATTTCGATAGAAATTCTAAGACGAATCAAAATTAACACAATAAATGATTGTTATATAGAAACAAATATTTTTGTACAGAAAAATTGACAGACAGAATGTTTTTAAATTTACAAATTTGGTCAGCAAATAATTTTTTTTTTTACATAACCAGTCTTGCCAAATATACTGAAAAAGTAAGTATACGCCCCAGTGGACTTGTTATATTTTGTGCTTACCAAGCGAAGAATTTTCTGGGGGATTATTTTCAGAGGCTCCTCAAATTCCAATGAGTAAAAATTGGCATTTTTCTTTGGATATGAGTAAGTAAGGTTAAACGCGCCAATTATGCTTTGAAGAAGAAGAGAATTTAATGAGCATAGTTCTATTGTAATTTTACAAAACATTCCTTACCTACGAGTACAATATATTGAAAAACTGTGAAGATTTCTCTTTTGTTCTGTTAATCATGGCACCAATTTGCTTAAAAAAAAGGGTACATAAATTATTGCATTGGGTTGCCAAAACAAACTTATTGAACCCACCAAACGCTGTAGTTATGTTGCATTGGTTTCTTTAGCCAGCAGCAGTGTGCAGATATGCATATGTAAACAATTCAGTTACTCTGTCTGCTGAATAATAAAATAAATAAATAAAGGACTGAACCAACTACAACAAGAACAACAACTACTAAAGTGCAGAGTGCAAGAGATCTACAATAAATCAAATACTAATCATCATCTGCATGTTTGCATCCTCCAGATAATGGCAATTTGCATCCTTCGTACCTACATAAAGAAAAAAAAAGAAAAGAAACCAAAAATAGAACCACACATAAAAGCATACAAAAATGAAGCAATTTATACAAAGTGGTTGAAGAAAATTCTTTCAATCCATGAATCTTGATCCTGGAAACACGATTTGCATGGCAGGACCTTTTTATGGCGTTTATAAAGTTTTCTAACCCACTTTATGTATTATAACTAACTACAACCGCAAAATCAACAGGCTTTCCTGTCACCTCCATCAACGTCGTTCACGTTTCTTTGGTTTCATGGTTATTCTGAATTTCAGCGGGGATGGATAGCGTAGTGGTCACGACCATGCCTGGGTTCTACCTGCTTCTGCTACCTCTGTTGATATAAGCACAATGATGTAGAACTTTTTTTCGAATTTCCTGAAAAATTATATTTTTATGCTGATTGCTCAAGGAGTTCTATCAATGCCAGAAAACCACAAAGCACGCCAATTACAATGCTATTGTACAAATGCCCTCTTCTTTGATAGGAGACATGCAAAGAACTGGACATTTCTGGAATAGGTAATCGGGAAGAACAAAAAAAAAATCGACAAACTGAGTAAAGGTCCGTACATATGAGCTGCGACCTGCGTCTCCGAATAATTCTTGTAAAGCTAATTCTCAAGCAAATATCAACCTATTCTTTTTTAAATTGGTTAATAAAGTAAATAAATTACCATATTAACATATTCGTATATAGAATACTGCCTAAAACTAGTTAAAACTGCACAAAAAACACATTTTAATATTTTCTAGGCGACCAATACTGCGAACTGCGAATTTTCAAATGAGAATTCGCAATCCACAAATACAAAACGCTTTCCACAAAGCTACGAATTAATAATTCGCTACGATTTCAAAAAATCAAAAATCAAAAGTCAAATAAATAAATATTTTCTGTTTGTCTGGTTTGTTTTTTATGACAGTTCGCAGCTCTCTACGACTACTCATATGAATGAAATAGCAAATACAACAACCATTCGCAATTCGCAGACGCAGGTCGTATCTCCATATGAATAGACCTTAAGATGAGGATGACATACATCGCATTCGTGCTAAGTGATAACTGGAAATGGGACTGGGACAGATATTTACTAGTAAGGAAGAACGATATTATTTAATGCACCTGCAACAGATGTGAAATGAACATTAAGTCCTCCATCGACATCAGTCTCAGTAGGACCAACACAAAAGCATAGGTAACAAATACCGCCAGCACATTGGATGAGCAATTTAAGTCAACAGGAACAAAATCTTCTTAAACCATCCTAAAAATAAACGAGATGTTATTCTCTGAAGTGTCCTTGGACCCTGCCGCTGCCGCAATGTTTCTCAAAAGTGCAAACAAAAAGTTTTTGAAATCGATCCACATGCTGCCGACTTGCAATTAACACAACAATTTTCGGCCCGAGATTACAAACAAGGCGCCTTAAAAACTGACCTCTTGATAGCAAATCACTCAAAAACTGGTTCAACACACCACCACGGCCAGCTTTTGCTGTTTTTTCCTGATCCTGAAGCCTATCACGATGATAGAATACAATCAATGCTTCAATATATTTGTCAGCATCCAAACGGAGAGTGCAAAAGTTTGCATCTTCACCATCATCTACCTCATTAAGTACTACTTTCTAGTACATTTGTATTGCAATGATAAATTCGTAACAGAGCTGCTATTGATCAAATGTTTAACTCCTTTCCACTCTCTTTAAGTTTGCAGCTGTTACAAAATGTACTTTTCACTACAACAGCAATACCTCAATGCTCAATTTTGACTAATCTCTTTTGCCTCGTTTTCATGTCTGACTCTTCAATACGTTTCTCAATTGAATTTCCCATATGCTGCTGCTGTCTCTAGCTTTTTTTGCAGGCAAAAGAACACAAAAATAAAGCTAAAATGGCAACGTATGGCATCTGGTACTGACTGGTAAGTGGTAACTCTCCTTGTCCTCGTAGCTCGTACTAAAAACATCGCCCCGTGTTGTCGCTCTATAAACCAAACAGTGCTAAAAACATCGCCTCATTGTCGGCGACTCTCCTTATAAAAGGATTTTCCACTTCCGCACCGGCTTTAGTTCTCATTTAACTGTCATTCGAGATATATCGCAAAGGGTGTAAAATTTTGTTCGAAATTGGAGAAGAAACAACAAAATAATATCCTACGTATTCGTTTTTGCAACACTAAAAAAACGGTTATTGTCGTAGTATTAGCGGTCGGTCTTTACACCAAAGCAAGTCATGCTTAGACAAATGGATACACTAGTTGATAGCACTGACCGAACATATTCCTAGTCTGCTGTGTGAGATTAGCGTCTGAGGATTTTTATGCGTTTTACGAAAAGATATTGCCGTTTTCGTCTTGCCACGTGTTCTACTATCTGTGTGTGTATATGTGGGTGGTGGTGACATTATACCCATCTAACACGCGAGTTCCGTTATAATATTTGATTTGATTCATTCCAAAAAACGATTTGGCTATACAATTTTATTCTCCCGTTCGAACTTTCGTGAATAGTGTGCTTTTTTGTTTGTATTTGTACTGTGGGACTTAAGTTTGAAAGGCTGCTCATCAGGATGACGTGGTCGCTTCCGAAAAACTCTCATTTAAATGTCTTTCTAGGACTCTTCCCGCTCCTACTGGTTGTTTTTGTAGGATATTCTAATCCGAGTGTTATTAATGGTCGCAAAAGTAATGGCTTCAATTCGGATAGCATGCTGAGTAACAGCATCGACAGTGGCAATATTACCAAAGATGTAGCGGTGGTTGTCGATCGTAACGATTTGGGTAGCTTAAACGGCGCCCAACGACAACATCCACAACAACGACAGCAGCAACACCGTTCTGTTTTCGTTGTTGCTCAGGATCAGGACCCTTGATTTGCTGTTATTGTCAATGATGATGAATGGTAAATGAGCTAAATTACATTCACATGTTGTGGCTTTTGGAACCAATAACGGTTATGATGAAACAGGTAGCAGTAATACTAGTGATGCCTCATCGGTTACTAACGGCGCATAACGGTCGTTGCAAACAATAATGTTGGTGGTATTAAGGACACCAGCAATGTGGACGACGATGATGATAAAATTCTTCTGTTACTAAATTATCAGCTGAACGCCCTTATGACACGCCCGCTCCGCCGCCGCCGCGACGGCCGTGCCGACGCGACGAGAGGCTTATGACTAATTGAAGAATAATCTACACAAATCCTTGAGGATGACACACAATGCCGAAAATATAGATATGAGTATTCGTTCAGAACTCGATCACCTCAGGTGGGTAGTCGAAATCGTGTGACTTGGAAGGATGATGACTAGGAAAATGTTATTTTTTAATAACATTCCTCATTATCTTCTGTATCGTTGTATTCCTCTTCGGCTTCCCTTTTTTTGTGAGAAGTGAAGAGATATATGGACTGTTTTATATCCTTTCCCGTATGGAGATATTGCGCAGTTTAACCAAGGGGGATTCCGGAAGATTCAAGTGTGATCAGGGTTTCCATTTATTTATTTTTTTTATTTTTTTACTCGCTGTATTTCGTCGGCTTACAAATAGTTTAGTTATGCTAATTGTGTAATATGCCCCACAGCTGAGGGAATTGATGGAGCCTTGAGTGAATTATGGGAATTGCTCTTAGGCAGGAATAATATTTCTTTTGTTCTGCCTTGCTCACTGATGTGAAAATTTACACCGTTTTTTTCTGTTTTTTTTTTTTAAGGACCCTCGATATAAATACAAAACTAAGGATACTCGATTAATTTTATATCAAGTTTCAAGGATGTTCGAACTTTGATTTGAAAAAGAATTTGAACTTGCTGTTCGATAATTCCCAATAGAGAATGTGTAGAGAGGACGAAAGGAAAACAAACTTGTCTTCGTTATTTTTTCTCCCTTTTTTTTTTAATATTGTAACAGGACATTGTATATTAAGACCTGATATGCCTATCTGCTTAGTGTATGAGACATCGTTCGGTTTAAAGTTAGGTTGGTTTAACTTTTTTTGCTTAAATTTTAATTTTTGTTTCCTTTCTTTTTTTTATTTCGTCCCTAACTCAAGAGAATATTGAAATTTTGTTTGTCTTCTGTTATTTTGAGATGGAAGTGGAATGAAAACAAAAAAAGAGTTAATTATTTTTTTGTTTTTTTTTCTTACTAGGGTCTTTTTATTTTTTTAATTGGATAAGTTTTTAAACTGTGAATTTTGAAGGCATTGGCATTTTTCGAACAAAGGATAAAATTTTAAGATCGATTAGAGAAGTAGAAAAAGTCTTTCCGACCGTTCTGTTTGCTTGTCTATACCTCTATCGAGAATATCACGCTGATGGACTTCAAGTTTCCGCAAAAAAAGAAAAATGTTAAGTTTGAGAAAATCTTTTTACTTTTTGTTTTCAATAAAAAATTAAAGAAAAAAAAAACAACAACAACAAAATTAAGAAGCTAGCATACCTCTATTAAGACATAAAATATCTGATAAATTAATTGTGCAGCTGGACCATAATTTAATGCAAAAAAAATGTCGTAATGTCTTTTTTGAATACTTATTAGTTTTAAATTTCAACCACTAAACGTTTGGACACATTAAATCCAAACAAACAAAACAAATAAAAATCAAAAACCCCTTAAACGAATTTTAGTTCAAATATTTTAAATTATCAATATTTTTTAGGCCCAGAAGTGGTTCCTCAATTCATTTTTACCGTCAACAATTTGCAAAATAAACTAAATTTTAAAACGGCTTTTAGTCGACTTAATAAGCCAACAATTTTTATTACTTCCTGTAACATAATATAATACAGAATTCCTCTAAACCGGTTCATTTATTTTGAGAAAATTATAAAATAATTCAAAAATACGATTAAGTGAGGGAAAAAATGTTTAAGAAAATTCGTAAAAATCGTAGACGTTTTGGATTTTTTTTTAATAAATAAAATTGCATAACGGAATTCTTTAAGCCACTTAAGTATGACAGACCTGAAGGTGTGTGAAGTCAATCTATCTAGTTATTTTGGTTCTAGACGTGAGGATAGACAGGCAGACAGAAGGAAATGACGGAGCACTTTTTTTACTTGGTGAATCAATAGCAAAATATGTACCTATTACCAAAATAAAATGTTTATTATCATTAATTCTTCGTAATTTGTTTAAGTTTTTTCAAAGCTTCAAAATATTTCAGTAGACTGTTTCTAAGAACTCAAGCAATTACTAACTTGAATAAAAGAACAAATTTCTTGGAATTTCATAATATAACTTGATAACCATTATTTGTTTTATCCATTATGCCCAGAAAGTCCTTCTTCGAAAAGTATATTGATAAATTTATAAGTTTCTCTTCCTTCTCAATCTGAAAAATGACATGTGGCTGCTATTATTTGACTGACCTGTTGATAAAATATACAAAAGAGTCTTCCCTCTGCCTGCTTCCCAATCCCAAGACAAACCCCAAAATTTGTGTACATATAAAAATAGACTACAAGATAGCCAAGGAAAAAAAAGAACAAAATATGATTCTTCATATAAATCTTCTAGGTATTCATATTTTTCATCTTCTTTCGTATAAACTCAAACTCAAAAACAAAACAAAACAAAACCATAAATAAAAAAAGAAAAGAACCACAACATTAAACAATAAGAAAAGAATGATGACGTTTCACTAACAAAATATCCAAAAACCGAACAAAGTGGTGGAGATTATGAAACATAAACACCGTATTCTTCCTCAAAACATATTTCCTATTTTGTGCTCAAGCCAAATATTTGTCTGCAAGTCAAATGCATTAAGGATTTTGCTTCGTTCTCCTTCCTTATTCCTTTCTTATAGAAATAAAGCTAATTATTCCATATATCAAAGTTGACACGTAAATTAGCTAATCATATTGTATTATCCTTAAGTAGAGGGTTGTTTACTTATATCCCTTTGTTGTTGCTGTTGAAGTCCTTCGTAATGGATGAGGAAGAGTGGATGGATAAATCATATAAACGATATTTTGTTTTTGGCTGGTTTTGTCAGTGACATATACGCTTTTCATCTGTCTTGCTTATTGCCATATAATTCTCCTCAAACTAACTATGAGAAACAACTTTTCACTCCAAGTTTGAAGTGAATTTCGAAAAGAAGCTTCATGCAGAGAATCATATATGCGTCAATCGTTGTTATGCCTATATTCTCGTTTCATACATTTGTGATGATGAGAGCACATGTACGATCTATAATAAAAAACAACACATACACACACTCATACACAACCATTTTAATGCAGGCTGAGTCGGAGATGGATATGGATATGAAATTCAAAGTAGAAACCAGCACAACAAGAGTGTACCTAGTTAATTTGATATTCTTCTATATCCTTGAGGCTTAAGAGATTTTTGAACATTATTATGATATTCAGTAGAAAAGTTCATATTCACATGATTCGATTCTGCAGTGGTGTTCAACCGAGCATGGTTGTATGCACATTAGTACATTAAAAGATTAAATTGCTGAACATTTTCAAATAAATGACAAATCGTCGCCCGAGAATTGGTTTGTTCCATACGCCTTTGGCACTTTTTCGAGAAAAACGCATTTAAAGGTTCGTGTGCTTAGTACTCCGAAA
Source organism: Sphaerophoria taeniata (assembly GCA_943590905.1). Taxonomy (NCBI): domain Eukaryota; kingdom Metazoa; phylum Arthropoda; class Insecta; order Diptera; family Syrphidae; genus Sphaerophoria; species Sphaerophoria taeniata. The sequence goes on along the minus strand of OX016540.1, from coordinate 35,611,172 downwards.
CTATGCGATAGGATTTTTTTTTAATTTTTTTAAATTGAAGTTAGTCTTATTAAAACTTCACCTACCAATTTTCAAAGTGTTTTGCCTTACCGTTAACAAGATACCTTTATCAGCACAAAAGTCTACTTTTTTGGCTTGTGTCCCACCTCATACATTTTGAAAATGATTTGTTTTTCCATACACGTGGGACACACAAAAATGGATATGGCACAAACCAATTCTCATCAATGCATAATGTGAAAGGCAAGAATGCATTTAGCTGGATGCTAAAATTTTAAAAGAAAATCGATTATATCTTTTTTTTTAAACATTTTTCTTAAAAAAAAAAAAAAAAATTGAAGCAGTTCTACTGCGCTATCACAAAGTTTAGGCGTATAAATCGTACTTTTAACAAGCCGAATGCATTTTCAACTACCATTCTTGTAGCTGAATGCAGGTTGTTAAATGCTGTCCGTAAGTTGGCCGTAGTCCTTGTAAGGTGGAACTATTTTGAAGCAAGGTAGGCTGAATCACCCAACAGAAATGTATTGTTGGACAACAATTGGGCAAAGTAAGAGTGAGCTCTTCTATACAAAGCCGATCTTCGCAAAACACGACTATCGTGTAAAGATCCTGGCTCGCCAACACAAATGTCAATGAATTTTTTTTCAGCATCGACGCCCCCTTGCAAAACAATGGTAAAGTTTTGCTTACGATTGTAATAGCACTCTTTGTTTAATTTTGGTGCAGCAATCGTAATATGCGTGCAATCAATGGCACCGATTACACCTCGTAGTTTCTTCTTTGCTTCGAACTGACGGCAGTTTTCAGAGATACGTTCTCCTTGTGGCCACTTTATATACACATCTGCTTTGGAAACAAGCCAGCTGCTTACTCGACCCACAACACCCCAGGCTGAAGATTTTGACACACCGAATAGATTCCCCAATTGCCTTAAAGTGATAGTGTTGCTTATGTACCATACATAGATTAGTACCTCTATTTTTTGCGCCAATACTAGGTTTTCCAGCATAAAACGAAGTTTATGGATTTGAGATGAATTCCGACTGTGAATATTCAACTAAAAATAGTAGGTACAGCAATTCTTAAGGAAGTAATGTACTTGTTAATTGATTTATAGTCAAGCGGTTCAGCCGCAGATGCGACTTGAAATCTTCTTCACCGTATGCATCTATAGTTTCAATGAAGTTTTCACTTTGATTGACCATCTTGCAAAACAAGGGCAGAGTCATTTGAACTTAACCTTCTTCGAAAAAAGTGTTCAAAATTGAATTCATTACCATCTTCATCGCTTGAAGAGTCAAGTAGTTGCCAAGCCAAGCCAGGACTAAATGATTTCATACAATAATCTCAGGATATCTACACAATTGTAATGGATATGGCACAAACCAATACTAAAATTTTGTTTGCGATGATTGTCCCATAAACATAGCATTTCTTTAACACAAGTGCACGTAGGACAAACCAATTCTCAACATTCTTAGGATTTTTTCTATCCCTTGTCACCGTAATATGCACGTGGAACAAAACAATTCTGACAAAAAACTTGACAAATTTTATATGGAAAAAATGTCCCAATCGCCAAAAAATGGCTTATGGCACAAAACAATTCTAGAAAATGTTGATTTTGGTGGATATGGAACAAAATTGATGTTGGATATCTCGGGATTGAAAAGACGTAGCACAAATCTGATCACAGATTTAGAAAGAGCATACAAAATTCCCATAGAATCCATTCCTAACTCGAAAACGACAAAAGTGGCGTATGGAACAAACCAATTCTCGGGCGACGAAATGCCAAATGCTAATTACAACAGACGGCAACAATTTGGAAGGTTCCGGTTATATAATTTAACTACTTGGCTTCGTGTATCCGGATTTGTATTTAGATTTTGGCTTTGGGATTTTGGTTTGTTAATTTTTTTTTATTTTTAAGGGTTAATAGAATTTCCAAATTGAACCGGATCTGTTTTGCTAGCAACACAAAAAAAAACAACATTTGAAATGACAATAATTGGCTTTTAGCTTTTGCTGTCTTATATCTCATTTTGCAAAACGGAAATGGATTTTGACAGAGAAACTAAGAGGTACAATGACACGTTATTGACAAAAAAAGGGCACAGGATTTTTCGATTTTTCTATCAAGGAAAAGACATTAGGCGTGTTTTTTTGGCATCGCTATCTGCAGCCAAATTCGATTTCCCAAAAAAACGTATCCGCAGTTGCCCATCCGCAGCTGTTTTATTTTATTTTTAAGTTGGTAGACTTGTCTAGCTGTCAGATAATTTGTTATTTTGGTTTTGCTTTGGGATAAGTTTTTGACATATTGGGGTATGTTCGTAGAGTGTGAATTTAGATAAAAATCGAGATTCAGGTTTTTGAATCTCGAATCCTTTTTTTTGAATCTAAAGTCTCAAATAGATCATGAAATCTGAGATTTTTCTACTTTTTCCTCACTTCACCAACTCGTTTAGCTGCCAGATTCACAAATTTGACTCGACTCTAAAGATATGACTACAACGAGCACTTCTTGTAAAAAGCCAAAAAGTGAAAATTTTCAAACTCACTTTGTGACAGTTTGACAAAATTTAAAGTAAAGGGGCCGACCCATGGAATACGTCAATCCGGCAGCGTTGACGTATGCGTTGTTGCCAACGTATTTGCCGGAGGGAAACGTCCCATAGAATACGTTGTATACTTGGACAGTTTCATTTGCTTGGTGTAAAACTTATTCACAAAACCTCAAATCCGAAAAAAAAATTAAATTAAAACATTAAAACTGTGTAAAAATGATACTTTTGCTCAAAGTTTTGATAATTCATGGGTCGGCCCCTTAATGATGCAGAAAGATTGTTTTTTGATGTCAAACAATTTTTTGTAGTTTTTTTTTCCAAATTCAAATGGCGCTACAAAGAAACAAAAATTTTACTTTTGTAAATTTCCCACTTTTTGCAAAAAGTGGCCGTTGTAGTTATACCTTAAATCTCACAAATAGAAAACGACATTACAGAAGAAAAATATTAAACACCATAGAGCAACTATGTGTGACTCGTTCCTTGAATCTTGTGCGATCCAATTTTAATTCAAAATAAACTTAAATAAAAGAACACACTTAAAGTGCGTTGCACTCTGCGAACACAGCCTTCGAGACTCTTTGAGTTATCCGATTATCCGAGTTACCAACCTAAGAAATTCAATTTTTCTCCGATCGAGTATCGATACTCGATAAAATGTCAATTTTTTATCCGCAGCCACATTTAAATTTAAGTTTTATCCGCAGCTACGTGTTGTTTTTGTAATACATGGAAGCTCCCACTACAGATACGGATAGCTATGCCAAAAAAACACGCCTATTGATAAGAAATGGACATGCGAATGATATAGGTACTCCACACAAAAATCTCGTCACTTAAGAAAACCTGTTGCCAAAATGTCCCCACTTAATTTTTCATAGCCCTCATAACATAGTCAGTAAAAATCGCTTCTTCTTCAACAATTTTTTTTTGTAACGAATGGCGGAACAATTGTTTTTTTTTTTTTTGTGTAACTCTGGCGTTGTTTCGAACTTTAAGACGAAGGTGGATTCCTAGTTAAATGTAATGCTCCAAGATATATTTTCTGCGTTGCTTATCCTTGAAAAAAAAAGAAGAGAAAACTTCTTTTTTTACTTTGATCACTCAGACACATCCAATAACATTTCCGAAGGTTTCCGTACAAAAGGACTCTTTCACGAAATGGGGTTTACAAAATATTAACTCCAATGCAAAGAAAAAAAAAAGAAAAAAGAACAACCTAGATGTTTTACAACTACTCTTTGTGAGTTGTTTTGAAGATTTTTTTCTTTCATCAACTGTTGGGCGCCACTCAAAAAAAAAAATTCAACCAGTTTGAATTCGAATGTACCACCTATTCAACAAAGTCGGGCAAAATGGAGAACTGACAAAAATATCTCTTTTTATGTCTTTCAACTATAAAACGAACGTTTCGTGTAAATGCGTTATGCCGTTGGATTGTATAGAATTCCCGAGGTGTGTCGAAAAAAACATATTGTGAGGTTTTTTTTGCTTCTTTGTCGTGCGAAATATAGAAACCACTTTCCTTGGCTGAGTGACAAAGAAAATAAAACAACCAACTGGGTTTTTTGTTTGGCTATAAAATTGTATCTACTTTGAGGAGCAAAACGAACTACAAAAAATTTAACAGAAAATGTTGACTCTTTTGTAGCTTCCTTCCTTTTAAAGGTGAATTTTTAATTTGCATTTGTTTTTGAAGGATCATTATGAACTTAATTTTTTTTTGTTATTGTGAACTTTCTGTTGTCGCGAGAAAATGAATAATTTGCCATGGTCGTTGAGCTACTAAATTAAAAATTAAAAATGACTTAAGAGACTTTTCAGTTTCTTTCATTTCTCCCTTGTTTGGCGACAGTCACTGTACTGCCGAAACTTAAGTTTTAAATTTTTTTTTCCTTTTCTTTTTTAGGGGTTAAAAAAATAAAACCTAAAAGCTCATAGTATCCATCTGTATTCGTACTAATAGCAATCATAATGAGTATTTCTGAAGTTTCCTTTTTCACATTTCTTTTTCTCTAAACTTCTCTAGGACACTGTCTTATGTTATACAGTATTCCCATGTTCAGTTTTACGGCAGTGGCAGAGGTTTAGACGATATTTTTTTTGAGCATTTCTGACTCTTTTGGCCTTAACTTCGTAAAAACGGTAAATAAAAAAAAAAAACTAAAAAATGGCGTATCGAGTATTTATTCAGACGAAGCGATTGCCGTTAAGTTTTTGAAAATCAGTTGAGTTTTACGGCAGTGGCAGAAGTCCAAAGACCAGCAGTTAAATTGTCTGCAAAGTTCAGGGTCATTATTTTTATACTCTGCTGTGCAAACAGCTTTAAGCAACAGAAACAACTCCTTTTCGTTTGCCTCATGAATTTATATTTCTTTTGAATTATTATGTTTCCTTGTTGTTTTTGGGTAGGTACGTGTGGAACCGTCCCAATTTCCTTTTTTTGCGTTTTCTTATTTCAGACTTGCAATCAGTTTTTTTTTCCTCTTCGGCCTTGTGTGTGTTTGATTGACCAAACGACACAACGTTCCTTGTGATTTGGTTTTTTCAATTTGTAGTGAAATTATTTATGTATATTATTATTTTTGTGTCTGTTCGTTTAATTTTTGATCCTTTTTTCTTATGTTAGGTAGTAACTGATGCATGTATATTGTATATGTATTATGTTCTTCTTATGTTCTTGCTAGGATTTGAAAAGAGGAAAAGGGCCTGTTTAACATATGGTAGGTTTATTAAAACAAAAAACGTCACTTTTACTATCGGCATGAGGCTGCGTATATATTCCTTCCTGTTCCTTTATCTGAGAGATAATAGTCAGACAGTTCACTTTGTTTTCCTCCAACGAAATCGTGATTTGAATTCATCAATCGCGTTTCGTGGAGTTATCTAGTTGATAACAATCGTCTTGTTACCGTTATTTGCTTTTACAATGTTTAAAGTTATAATGATTGTTTTGATTTTTTTTGCAGCACCTGTTGAAATTGAATTTAAAAAATGAGAATTTGGAAATCCCAAGCAATACTCCGAAATTCCCAAGGCCCTTGACCAATGCGCGTTAAATGGCGCATGGAACCACCGAAGCGCTTATGTCACGTCTTTCGTATGCGGCTAGTTTGATGATACGACGACAAGGAATAAATCACAAGACTGCAAAGACAGCACTGCTTAGTATTCTAGTAAGAAAATTTAAGTTTTTTTGTTGAAGATTTGAACTACTTTGCGTATTTACTTTTTTTATCTAGAGGTTCATTGCAAATTTGCTGTATCATTGGCGTTGGAAGAAAGCCAGAGAGCGATATCACTTCTTTGCTCATCGTCTAATAGACAATTTTCTGTAGATACTTTATTTCTGTATTTATTAAACGATATGTAATTTTAGTTTGATATGTTTTATTTTTAGTTTTTTTTTTAGTACTAAGGCCGTGTGTGAATTGCGTTAAAATGTGTATTAAAACTTGACGTTTGGTTAAAACTTGACACTAGCGTGGTGAATAAAATGGGTTAAAATTTATCCTGCTGTGGAGCAGGATAAATGGGTTAAAATTTTGACGTGTATTTTTTTCTCATGAATGATAGAGAAGTTTGCTTCTGTTTTGTTGTTTTTTTCTATTCCTCTTCGTTTTATTTAGTTCTGTTATGATTATGACTATTTAAAAATTGCTTTGATATTTCAATATCAATGTTTTCTGTCAAAAACACAACACACGTGTGTTCTGTGTTATATTTTTCGGTTGAATTTTATTGAAATTCTGAAAAATGCGTATCGAGACGTGTTATTTTTGTTCCATCAAAATCTATCCTGGACATGGAGTACAATTTGTAAGAAATGACTGCAAGATTTTTAAATTTTGCCGTGGAAAATGCCACAAAGCTTTCAAAAGGAAGAAGAACCCACGTGCCACGTAAGGTGCGCTGGACAAAGGCCTTCCGCAAGGCGGCTGGCAAGGAATTGGCTATCGATCCCAGCTTTAAGTTCGAGAAGCGTCGCAATGTACCCGTTAAATATAGCCGTGAAACCTGGAACAAGACGTTGGATGCTATCAAGAAGGTTGTTGAAATCAAGGAGAAACGTCAAGAACAATTCGTCATGGAACGTCTGCGCAAGGGACGTGAAGTTGAAATTCAAATGGATGTTAAGAATGTCCAACAGAACATCTCACTTATCCGATCACCTGCTGTTGGTTTGAAGGAGCGTCGTGCCAGGGAAGAGGCACAGGAAGAAGCTCTAATGGAAGAAGAAGAAGACGAGGAGAACATCACTTATGTTGATGCTCGTGAGCTGGAGAAGAAACTAGAAGAAGGTGGTCTCGACGAAGACATGGAGATGATTGCGGCGAAATAAAGAATTCTTGATTTTAGTGATTAACTTGATGTAGGTTTAAGGGGATAATTATTGTAATAAGCGTTTCGAGAAACAAATCTTGTGACTTTTTTGTTTTTATTAAAAAACAATAATTCCAGTAAAAAAAAAAAAATTAATAAAATTCTATGAATTCATTTTTCAAATCGAAAAACGAAATTACTGTTTTTTCTTTTCAGAATTTTAACAGGTGTCAGCTGTGAAAACATGTTTTGCAGTGTTACCAGATGGAAGGAACCAATCATCCAAAAAGGGAAATTTTCGTTTGAAGATATTTTACTGATGACTCAAATTATCAAATTACCACTGCAAAATCGTGAAAAATGAATATAACAGAGTTTGGTTGTTATCTGAAGTGGCTTTTCATGAAATTTATTGCTTAAATTTTGGTTTTGTACACAAAATTATTTTACCTAGGTGGATAAAAACATTTTTTGTTGAGGGAAATTTCCTAGTTCTACTCAGAAATGTTGGTTAAAAATATCCCTTTTAACGCAATTCACACAGCAAATGGCTAAATTTGATCCCATTTTCAATCAAACGTCAAATTTTAACCAAACGTCAAGTTTTAATACACATTTTAACGCAATTCACACACGGCCTAAAAAACGAGTCTTTTGAATCATTTAACAAAATACATTAAACTTCAATTAAAAATCAGAATTGATTCCAAATTATTTTTTTTTTCATTTTTGAAAAATGTTTTCCTCAACAAAAAATCGGGGGCGAAATAAGGCCCCAGGAAAAAAGGCCCAAAAAAAATGAAATAAGGCCCCAAAAAAAGCACACAAAACAACAACAACGAAATTTCTCAAATTTTGGGGATTTCTTTCATTTTTTGTAGGGCATAATTTCACTTTGAAATAAAGTTTTGGGGCTTAATTTCATTTTAGTTTAAAAAATATTTGGGGCTTTATTTTATTTTTCAAAATTAACATGAAAATGCATTACCAAGTTTGTCTAATCGAGGACCCAAAGCTTGTTGGAGCTAATTGTGCAATTTGTGAGGATTTGCGGCAAATATTTTGCTGTTGCGTTGTTAAAATCTTAAGATTTACAATTAATGCAACCTTAAAATTCAAGCTGAGTCCATTGCAGATGGACAGGAGAATTACAAGTGTCCTTGTTGTAGGGAAAATGTTCAAGATACAATTCAAGTACCTATTTGTTTAAAGGTTTGTGGTGACATCATCTCTATATATAAAAATGGATGTGTGTTTGTTTGTTTGTTTGTTTGTATGTCTCTTATAGACTCCGAAATGGCCCAACAGATATTTGTGAAATTTTCATGGTTCATACTGTTGCATTCAGTAGGTAATGATTTCTGTGAAAAAATAAATTGGAAAAACCTCATGGAAGAGTGGGAAAACTGGAAAAACCAAACAAAGGTCGGAAATTTGATTTTTTTTTGCTTGGAATTTTTTGTTTCAAAATGGGTTTTCGAATTTAAAAACAGAAATTTCTTGATGACAAACTCGGAAAACTCATTGGGTAAATTGCATATTATTGCAGGTGCATTGGTTTTCAAATGGAAAACTGGAAAATTTCAAAATGGGTTTTCCAATGCAAAATAGAAAGTTCTGATGAAAACTCGGAAAACTCTTTGGTTTTCAAAGAGAAAATTGCATATTATTGCAGGTGTATTGGTTTTCAAATGGAAAACTGGAAAATTTCGGAATGGGTTTTCCAATGGCAAATAGAAAGTGCATTGATTCTTAAATAGAAAAATGGAAATTTTTTGATTGGGAACTCGGAAAACTCTGAGAGAGCACGAAGAACTTCAACACCTTAAATCAAGTTTTTTTTTTATTGAATTTAAGGTGCATTGGTTTGTTTGTATGTCCGGTTTGGACTCTTAATCCGCTCAATCCTCAATGCATTTTTATAAAATTTTCATTGTATAAAAATACATTTTTGAGAAAATCTTAAGGGGAAAGTCAGCAAATAAGGTGGATAAGCTGTTTGGAATTCTGATTTTTGTGAAATAGTCAAAACAGAGAAACTTTTGAATTTTTCAAAGAAATTTGCATTTTATTTCATGCTCTAATAAAAGAAGACTATTATTTGTAGAGCTTGAAAAAATATAGATATGAAGTTCCCTATTTTAATCGAAGGGTGGCGAGACGAAGTTCGCAGGGTCGGCTAGTTTTAAATAAAGTTTGTTATGAAAAAAACAAGTTTTTACCTATTCCTATTTACGCAATTTACGTTAATTACGTACAATTACGGAAAAAATTTTGCCCAAAAGAGAATCAATTTGGTGTGTGAAAATAAAAAAAATTCGCGCGTGTTCAACATGAACTATGAAATCAATAATTAGATATCTGCTGGACTTTCTATCAATAAAAAAAAGGTCTTTCTGGTGGAGCTATTAATGCAATTAAAACAACTTAGTAAAATGAAAGTGGGTTCAAGTATAGTGTTCTTGTAGAATTCCCAACTCTTACCGAATCCCAAAGTTCGGTGAGTTTGCATTTTTACGTTACGTCACATAGACTTAACGCATACGGTTTATTTCAACCGTTATGCAAGGGTAAAAACTTGAAAATGTTAAAAACTTTCTACTCAATTTATTGTTTGACAAACAATTATCTAAATTAACCACAAGGGTTAGAAGACCCGAATTTGATTTCGCAACTTATGATCCACCAAAGTGGGTGAGTAGTCTCAAATTCAAATTCTGCTCTTATGACCCACAAGTCTGTGGTCTCAAAGAAAAAACGCCAAAGTCGATTTTCAACATTTTTCAGGAGAGACGTTTGAAGTTTTTATGAAAAGTGAAAGATTAAAAATTGCTAAAGAATATTATTGGAGATTTAATCGCCTTGAAACTAGCATAAAATTGAAGGTATTTTAGCTCGCAATTTATTCAAATTCGCCCCTTATGACCCACCAGTTTCTATTCGACTAAGAGTCCTTGTTGCAGGTAAATTGTTCAGGTCACATTTCAAGCATTTGTGTAACAGTTTGGGGTGGTATTTCATTATCTTACTAAGTTATTTTTATGAAAAAGACGAATTGGGGTTTAATTGCATTTTTCCAAAAAAAGATAAACAAGTTGGGGCCTTATTTCATTTGATTTGGGGGTTTGTTACAGGGAAATTGTAAGGGTCACCATTTGAGCGTTTTTGGACCAGTTTGTGGTGATATTTCATTATCTAACTAACGGTTTTTTATGAAAAAGGCAAAGTGGGGCTAAATTTCACAGTTTGGGGCCTAATTTCATTAATTTTGGGACCTTTTTTCATTTGGTTGGGACCTTATTTCATTGGGGCATAATTTCATTATGAAAATATACCCCAATTTGGGGCCTTATTTCATTTTTTCTTTGATGCCTTTTTTCCTGGGGCCTTATTTCGCAGAGCCTAATCACAATAAAGAAATTTTCGGAATTTCAAAATGAAATCGACGCCTCTCGATTTCATGCGATGCATTATATGTATAGTGCAGGTGCTGATGTGATGACAACGATGACGTTTATGAATACACTTCCTGCAATTGATCTCTGTTACTCAAATCACAAATCTGGATTTATGAAAACGACTAATAGCCTTTTCCCACCGACTTGATTTAGCTTATTTGATTTATAAATCAAGAAAGCGTTCCCACTGAACTTTTTACTTAATTTAGCTTGACATTTATCACAATCTTGGCATTTTTTTGAATTTTTCAATAAAATATATCAATATATGACACAAAAATTGAATTTTGACTGTCAAAAAGAAAAAAGAAATGAATTTGAAATGAATTTTATTCATTACTTGAGCATGAAATCATTCAGCCTGGAATCATCGAGTTGATTTATACCTAATTAAAAATAAAACAAGATAAATCACGTAATTAGAAATGATTGAAGATGTATGGCAAATCATGAAATTAATTATGTGATTTAGCTAAATCAAGTTAATTGAGCTAAATCACGTTGGTGGGAATAGGCTATAACTCAGGTCTAAGTTATTCCGACACGTTAATGAAAAAAATGTACAGATAGCAAAATTCACGTTATTGAAAACATCATGCAATAAGCCATATATATTTATTTTTCAAAAATTGGTTATTTATTCAAGATGTCTATATCTCTATATATATAAATTTGAGAGTCTTTACGGGTCGGAGCATCACTCTAAAACCACACCACAAAATAACGAGAAACATAATTTACCCTCAGAACGGCGTTATAGGCATGTTTTTTTTACATCAAATAATGTCGATCTTGCACAATATACATTTGCATTTTCAAGTATAATGATAAACAGTCATGGCTGGAGTACGTGAAATTTACTGGCCACCCGATCGTATCTCTGGCCCTCTGGGTACCTACAGAGTATTTACAATTAAATACTGTATGGACTGTCAATATTTGATGGAAGGTGGACTGGAAATCGTCTGGCGATGTATTGCGTCAGGAATCTGTCAATGATCACAAAATATCGTCAACTGTGGTTTTTGTTGAAAAAAAAGGTTTATGGAGTGGCACCGTTATCTTATATTTTCACACAAATATCTCAAAGCTGAAGATGTTTGCAGTTGCCCGTAGCTTAGTTGGTAAGTGCGTTGGCTGCTTAGCAGAACGTCGTTGGTTCGAGTCCTACTCAGGCGCAGTTTTTATTTCATCTTTCACGGGCACTGCCTCTTGCGAAGACCTGACAAATCTTCCAAGAGTATCAATCTGTAATGAAAAAGTGCTTTTCAACTGCCGTTCGGAATCGGCGTTAAATTGTAGGTCTCTTCAATTCTTCACACGCACTCAGAGAATTGTTGATGGGAGTAAGCCACTTAGGCCTTGGCTCTTCAAGAGCTGTCGCGCCACTCTATTTTTTTTTTATTTTTTGAAGATGGTTGCAATATTTTCAATAAAATTAAATTTTCTTCAGTAATTTTGTCACTTCGGCTTATTAACTGCTCAATGTACCTTAGCGACAAAATTAAATTCCGCAAAGCTAACTTTTTGCTTAAGCATTATTAATTTTAAACTCGCAAAACTTTGTTTCCTTCGCTTCATTGCTGAGTAATTTGGCAGTTAAGGTCCTCATAGTCGTAGTGTCAAAGAAACTAAAACAAAAAAGAAGACTCATTAACTAACCAATTATTATATGCATTACATTGAATTGAGCTTTTTTTACTCATTCAATGTATGCATATGATATCTCTTCAATAACGGATGAATAGAGATTTGCTATTTGAATTCCAGGGTCGGATCGATTCACGCTGCCGTTAAGGCATAACACTAATAGTGGCGCTGAATCGTGAAGAATTCCTGTATTAAACTTAGTATTTCTTTTAGATATCGTCTGTTTTGGTCTTTTATTCTTTTAACGTGTAATGATTGATAATTTCAGTGTTGACTATTGCAATATTCGTGGGCTAAGAATACATTTTCTAGCTGCGTACATTCACACTGTTTCGAACAGGCCAGCTGTTTTGGCACTGAGCGAAACCCAAGTAGGTGAGAATTCCGACCCTACTGAATTTATTATTCATGGGTATAGCTTAGTGCCTTTATTCTTCTCCCACCATGGTCTCGCCGTCTACATTAGGAATGATGTTGCTTATCAATTCTTACCACAATATGGACGCTGCTCCAACCCTTTCTTCAATTTTATGTGGTTCAAGTTCACCGTAAATAAGCACATCATTCACTATTGTTTTCTTTATCGAAGCCCAAATTTGGACAGAGCTTCAACTTCTCTCGAATTTGACGCTCTGTCTGACTCCATTCAAAGAATTGTATCCCTTCATCCTCACACTGAAATCGTTATTACGGGCGATTTCAATGTACACAATTCTTCGTGGCTTCTCCATTCGGGCCAGACAACACCCGAAGGAATGTGTGCTGAGATCTTTGCTGAGTTTAACCACCTTACTCAGCTGGTCACCGAGCCCACTCGAATATCGGATATTGATGGCCCAGCGGAAAATACTCTTGACTTGTTCCTTACATCTGACCCTGATAAATACACTATCAATGTATTAACGCCTCTAGGCAGGTCAGACCATAGTATTATATCTGCAAATTTCTCGTGTGTCAAACTAATCCAGTTAAAGAAAGAGCTCTGAAGAGAACCGTATGGCAATACGAGAAAGCCAACTGGGACGGTCTCAACAACTTTTTCCGGATCTTTAACTGGTCACTATGCTTCCTCGATAGTGACGTAGACTCCAGCACAGACATGATTACTAATATGATTATTTTGGGAATGAAAACTTTTATCCCGAATAGGGTTAAAAGCATCAAACCCAAGGAAAAATCATGGTTTGATTCAAGCTGTAAAGAGGTTATCAGGGAAAAAGAAGTAAAGTTCCGGTGTTTTAGAGCCAACCCAACTGAGGAAAACCGGAACAAGTTTAAACAAGCCAGGAAGGCCTGCAATGCCCATATTCGACGGACCAAATTTTTGCATGACCAAAAATTAAGGCAAAAAATACTGCAATGTCCCAAAGGCAGTAAGAATTTTTGGTCATTTGTGAAAAATATGAAGAATTCTTCTTCTTCCTCGGTTCCTACGCTCGTTGACAATGACACTCCAGTTGTTAGCTCTCTCGCGAAAGCTAACCTTTTTGCTAGGCAGTTCGCCGCCAACTCTTCGCTGCCAGAGAGTGTCATGACTCCGCCGGTTCTTGAGCGCGTCAATGATTCCATGGGACAAATCTTCTTCCGCACTCGTGCTGTGGCGAGAGTCCTAAAAGATCTCAACATACATAAATCCGCTGGTCCGGATGGTATCCCCGCCATTGTTCTGAAGAGGTGTTCTTCCACGCTGGCAAAACCCTTGCGTAAGCTTTTCCATCTATCCTATTCTTCTGGGCTCGTTCCGAGCAGTTGAAAAACAGCATTTGTCCAGCCAATTCCAAAAAAAGGCGAATCTTCTTCTCCCTCCAATTATCGACCGATTGCACTTACGTCCCTTCTTTCTAAGGTCATGGAAACGCTGATAAACTATCAGCTCAAGAAATATCTCGAAGACCGAAAGCTTCTTAATGACCGGCAGTACAGCTTTCGCAGCAACAGGTCCACTGGTGATCTGATGGTTTATCTCACCGAACAGTGGAACAAATCTTTACATCGTTTTGGAGAAAGTAAGATTGTTGCACTTGATATTTCAAAGGCATTTGATAAAGTCTGGCATCTTGCTCTTTTATCGAAAATGCGTGCTTTCGGTATCGACGAATCCCTCCTTCGTTGGATTAGAAATTTTCTTTCGAACCGTTCAATACAAGTTGTATTGGACGGCTTTAAGTCTGTAACCCACAACATAAATGCTGGTGTGCCCCAGGGCTCCGTTTTGTCTCCGACCCTCTTTCTCATTTTCACAAATGATCTCTTGTCTGTAACTTCTAATCCAATTCATTGTTTCGCTGACGATAGTACCCTTAGCTTTTCATATTCGTACCCAGACTCACATCCCTCCTCTTCGGATGTGGAACTGCAACGGCAAAATATGATAAGCTCATTAAACTCTGATTTGAACAGCATTGTACAATGGGGAATAAGAAACCGTGTAGAGTTTAATGCTTCGAAAACCCAATGCTGTCTTGTATCGTCAAAGCGAGATATACCCCCCTTGCCACTGTCAATGAGTGGCACTTGCATCAGTGAGTCCGAACATCTCGAGATTCTTGGTATGTGCATCACTGACCACCTTTTGTGGAGCGAGCACATTTGCGATGTCGCCAAAAATGCCGCGAGATGTTTGGGCTTCTTAAGACGATGCAAGAAATTTTTCTCCCCGTCTGATCTGGCTATTATCTATAAAACCTATATCCGTCCAAAGCTTGAGTACAATTCCCATCTCTGGGCTGGTGCTCCAGCTACTTACTTAAGCCTCTTGGATGGAATACAAAAAAGAGCTGTAAGAATGATTGGTGATAGAGAGATCACTGACTCATTCACTTCTTTAGACCACCGTCGTAACGTTGCGTGTCTCTCCTTGTTCTACCGTTACTTCTACGGTAATTGCTCTAGTGAAATAGCCAGTTGCATTCCTCCCCTCAAACAATTCACCCGTAATACTCGCGCTTCTAGGAATGCCCATCAGTTCACCCTCGAGCCCAACTTCGGACGTACGCTCAAGTATAGAGAATCATTCTTTAGCCGTACTACGCGAATGTGGAACTCTCTTCCACACTCTGTCTTTCCCAGTCATTACAATGTTCAGGAGTTCAAGACCAATGTACACCGACACCTCCTTTCCAACCCCTTCCTTTCTTCCTAATGCACTCACTGTGTCTCTGGCATAATAAGGGTATAAAAAAATCCTTTGAGTGGGTGCAAATTATAAAAAAAAAAAAAAAAATTAATCCCATCAAGAAAATTCAATTCGAACTTTCACATGAATAAAACAACAAAAACTCTTTTGTTCCGTCATTGAGTTGCAGTCACAGGTAAGAACTTTAAGAACTTTGAAGATTATATTCCAAATGTAAGTGTTGATGCAGTGGTGATAGAGTAAACAAGAGAGTAAAGGTCTTATGACAAAACTACTTTTGAATGTCATTTCAAAGTGTAAATTAAGCAAATAAATAAAGTGATCATTAGAAAAGTTTGAAAACATTAATTAATAGAAAATAGTACTCATACGCCGTAGTGAACTCAAAATGAACTTAGTGTGTTTTTTTGGACGGAATATGCTTTATTGAAAACAGAAGCTCTTATAGCACATCTAACGCTTCCCTTTAGTTAAATGTCAACGTAAACTTTGCTTGTTGTCAACAACACCGTTGTTATACACGAAAAATGCTTTCCCATCATTTCAATTTATTTTTAAACTGTCAACAAAAACTGCTCACGCTCTTCGTCGTTAATAATTTAAGAGTATTAGTTGTCTTAGAAATTGACTTGATTTGTCATCTTCACACTAAAACCTTACTCTCATAAAATAACTCATGCTGTCAAAAACGAAATCAAAAATCTTCAAAAGTTACAATTTGATGGATGACGGTTTAGGGAATTCAAGTTGGTATGTAGCTATAAGGATTTTCAAAAATTTTCAGATTTCTTGGAAAAACCTTAGAACGTTTAAATCTTGTCTTCGATTATATTTATCATTAGTGTTCAAGAGTGATGATTGATGGTGCTCAGAGTTATGTAATCAAAAGCATAAGAAAGGGATCTAATTTTCACATTCATCAGAACAAGATAAAAGGGAAATCTCATTATCTTTATGTAGGCATGGTATTGTTATTTGTTTTCAAAAAAGGCTCCACTAAACCTATGAACCAATTCAACGTTGTGAAGACTATAATATTGATTGAGTCGGAATTTCGGATATTCAGAACGTTCGGCACGTAGCACGTGCCTTTAATTTCTCCATGTCATTATCATTACGACTGTTACTAAATAGAGCAAAAACTTAGGGTTATCCTATTGATTTAATGTTTTCTATTGATTTATTAATGTGGAATTTTGGGTGTAAAACGAAATGAAATTTTGAACTTTGATACGTCAGTGTCTACTGTTGAAATGTTTTGAGTTCAAAGTTTAGTTTATATTATTTAACACATCAAGTAAGAATGATGAATATTTTGATAAGCCTCTCACAAAAGTGTCGAAGGAACAACAACATATATTTACCTTTGCGTCCATATAGCTATTCACTTTTCAACATGCTCTTGGAAACGATTAGAAGGACTTTTAAACACAAAAAGTAATTACTAACACACACTCTCTGAAATATTTGCAGTCTGTCCTTGAACATAGAAAACTCATAATACAACACGATGGCCACATGTGTGAATGAATAGTTTGTTCTTGGGTTAAAATCTAATTCTATATGATGTTATCTCCTTTATACAAGCTAGAAATAGTCTTTATTCTCATTGTGTGTGAAGTTCATCCTTTTATACGAAAAAGAGATGCTGAGCTTGAGTTAATTCTGCTTGAAAGAGGATGGAAGACCATTATTTTATATAGAGTATCCTTATACCTTTGCTTTGAAAGGATTCACTTCTGTACTTAAGCAACCGTAAAAGTAACCGAAAATGTACTTTGGCACTATCAACATATGTACATTTACATAAATGTATTGGCACTTGAGCTCAATGTGAATGTCATTCTGTAATAAAAGGATTTTTAAAAAGTCTTTCTCAAATGCAACACTGCGTGTTGCTTGATTAGGTTTTTAAAAATACAGACACAACAGAAAGGAAAATAGTCTGCTTGAGTAGTTTTTTCTACTTGCAATGCTGTTGCTCTTTTGAAACTGTTTTGAAAGCTGAAAGAAACAAAATTAAATTTCTCAAGCGTAACCGAATAATCCAGAGTGTCTACCACCCAGTACCCAGTTAAAAGGGTTTTCCTTTGTGCATACATTTCCAAATTTATATTCTTAAAAATGAATACAATCTCCTGTACAAGGACCCTTTCACAGTTTTCTACTGCAAAACTTGAATGGAGGATGATGCCGATGCCGATGCCGATAAGATGCCAGTTGATGATGGCCAGTTTGAGTTTGTTTTATGTTTCTTGGCTTATGAAAATGTCCCATATACGTTAAGTGGATAATGGGAACTTGAAACTTCGAAAGAATTAATTTTCACTTAAAGAATCATCAAATATTTCCATTAACGTCGGTAGGCCTTACGAAACTATCTACTTGACTTGATTCATTCATTCAGTTGACCCTTTTAAGATTTTTCGTACCTTAAACAATCAGTTAGGATATATTGTGTTTAGCCATAGATACGATAAGATCCTTCAAGAGCGAAACCATTATGCTTGTTTGTTTTATGTGTGTCCTTAATTTTGTACGTTTCCTTGGAAATATGCAGTCGTGCAGAGAGAAAAGGAGGTCTGTTCATAGCCTTTTAAGAAGTAGATAACCGATATTCAACTAGGGGGCTTTTGTTGAAGTATAATATAGAAGACGATAAAGAGGTAGCTATCATCAAATATGATGTGATGGGTCATCATCAGAAATATAAGTACGTGCAGTACCTTAGCGGAAATTAATTTAATGACAACGTTAAGACTATAACAGCATTGTGAGCGATAAAATGTTGGTTTAATGACTGTGAGTAAGTTTCCTCCTAAATAATGAATTTTGTGTTTAACGATATTTTGCAATAAGGCCGGTAAGGAGCGTTGGCATGTGGAAAAATTAAGGCTGTGCAGACTTGTACTAAGATTATTGCTTTTTATCAAGCAAGTTGATTCCATTTTTCATTCACAAAGAGCACAACCAACTAACAATTTTAATTTGCTTAATAAGTATAAATGAAACCTACGACTCACCACACTTTCAAATGAATTTACTCCTACTCTCTTTTCTTCCAGTCCACGTTGAGAAGAAGAATTGTAATTCCTTAATTTGCCAACTTAAACTCGTATTCAACTACAGTACGTTCTCGATTATCGCAACTACTTAAAACAAGGGTGGTTGCACTGACCGAGGTTGTTGCAATAACCGAGTAAAAAATTTGTACGCTCAATTTGAGATCTTAAGCAAAAATCAGATGATGACTATGCCTACAACTTCATCATACCATCACTCAAAAGTAGCGGTAAAATAACTGCCGTGACAAAATATAACGCCAAAGACAAAAACAAACATAGTCAAGAATCTGAGAAAATAGAGATATGAGAACAAGAACAAAAGTTGCACTTATCGAGTCAATTTTGGGGGAAGAGTTGCGATTAGTGCGTCAATAATGTTAAAAATTCATCTGTTGCGAAAATCGAGGAGTTGCGTGAATCGAGAGTTGCGTTAATCGAGAATGTACTGTATTTCATTTTTTTTTCTGAGAAAAAATAGTTTTATGAAAATTATTGGAAAATAATATCATCCTTCTTTTTCGGAACTAAAGTTGGTCTCATAAGCTCAAAATACTTTTCTCGCTTTCAATTCCAATTTAGGAGTAAATAATATGATATTTGAAAACAGAAGACAAGTTTAAAAATTTAATTTAATTTTTCCATTTAACTTTCAGCAGTATACCGTAATTTTATTAACTGAAACTTTGCAAAGAAGGATATGACTATACTGAACTAGAAAAATTAT
This sequence comes from Sphaerophoria taeniata, assembly GCA_943590905.1. Taxonomy (NCBI): domain Eukaryota; kingdom Metazoa; phylum Arthropoda; class Insecta; order Diptera; family Syrphidae; genus Sphaerophoria; species Sphaerophoria taeniata. The sequence continues at coordinate 35,592,243 of OX016540.1, read as the reverse complement.
TATTATAATGTAAGAAGAAATTCAGAAACATGGCAAAATTGTGGATTGAAACTGTTGACTAAAACAGAACAAGACACGAACATATACATATTCTGCAGGCAAATTTAGAAGTAAGAGAAAAGAAACATAAGGGTTCAGAGTGGAGACTTTTTTTTAAAGCAAGATTTAGTTTATAAGGAGGAATTGGATCGGGTCGTGTTGGCTGTTGACCAGAAAAGATAATATTATAAGAAATAACTGAAGGAGACCCAGACCGGGTGCCTTGTTCATAATTAAGAATGAAATTAAATTTGTTACTTTCTGGTCCTCTGCATTTTTACTCTATCTTGAAGTGTTTTGCTTCTCTTAGTGTGTCTGACAACTATACAAAAACAAGCCTTTCTTCTATTATGTGTAACATGATCCTTTATAGTTTACATGCATACAGTGCTTGGCGTTGGCTTCCTGAATATACTTACGTTGTGATTTTCGGCGCAGTGTCATAAGTCCGTAGGTCATAAGTCCGTAAAGGACTTTTGACCCACTTAAGTGAGTCAAAAGTTCATAAATCGATTATGAACTTATAACCCACCTAAGTGAGTCAGAAGTCCGCAATAAAAAGAGCCATAAGGTCTTAAACAAACTAAGATTGAATGAAATAAAAAAAAACAGACCCAGTTTCAGAAAAACCCGAATGAAGTGACGCTTACAAGTCAGAGCTACAGTTTTCTTACTTCAAATTCACCCTTTAACAAATCAAATTCACCCTTTTACAAATCAAATTCACCCTTTTACAAGTCAAATTCGCCCTTTTACAAATCAAATTCACCCTTTTACAAATCAAATTCACCTTTTTTTGTGGATTATTTGAAGAGCTATAAAGACAACAAAAAATCCACACAAAAAATTATAAGTACTGGGTGAATTTGATTTGTAAAAAGGTGAATATGATTTGTAAAAGGGTGAATTTGATTTGTATAAAGGTGAATTTGATTTGTAAAAGGGTGAATTTGATTTGTAAAAGGGTGAATCTGATTTGTAAAAGGGCGAATTTGATTTGTAAAAGGCTGAATTTGATTTGTAAAAGGGTGAATTTGAAGTAAAAAAAACTGTATCAAGGTAGATATGTTGTAAAAAAAAGACCAGCTAGTAGGTAAGTGAAAGGAACGCAACAAATAACAATTTTCGGAAGCATTCTCAGAGAGAATGACTCCAAAAAACCGTAAGCTTTGGGTCAGAATTTCGTAGGAAATCTTGACGGACTTTTGACTCCCTTAGGTGGGTTATAAGTTCATAATCGATTTATGAAATTTTGACCTACCTAAGTGGGTCAAAAGTCCTTTACGGACTTATGACCTACGGACTTATGACACTGCGCCGTGATTTTCTTTGTTACACATTTTTTTTTTAGTTTTTAAGGAAGTATAAGTTGTTTAGAATTTCAATCAAAGATATCTATGACGGTATAGTATAAGCAGAACGTTGATATACATTGACTAACTCACAACAAGTTTTCGTGTTAACATAACTTTCAACAAGTTTTTCGGAAGTTTTATCTACACTAATATATAAAGCTGAAGAGTTTGTTTGTTTGAACGCGGTAATCTCAGGAACTACTGGTTCGAATGGTATAATTCTTTTTGTGTTGGATGGTGCCTTAATTGACTTAGACATTAGGCTACTTAACATTAAGCTGTGACCAATAGCAGCGAAGAATCTGTTTAAAATGGGGAAAAAAACGGCAAAAAATATACATTTTTCTGCGTTTTAACGCACTTATCTCAGGAAGTACTGGTTCGAATGGTATAATTCTTTTTGTGTTGGATGGTCCATTAATTGAGGAAGACTTGAGGCTATTTTACATTAAGCTGTGACCAATAGCAGCGAAGAATCTGTGGAAAATATGGAAAAAAACAGCAAAAAATATACATTTTTCTGCGTTTTAACGCGCTTATCTCAAGAACCGCTTTATGAAATTGAACAATTTTTTAAATGTTGAATGGTCCATTTATCAAGGAAGGCTTGAAGCTATATAAAATTTAGCTGCGACCAATAGGAGCGAAGAATTTGTGTAAAATGTGGAAAAAACGGCAAACAATACAATTTAATACAATATAAAGCTGAAGAGTTTGTTCGTTTGAACGCGGTAATCTCAGGAACTACTATTTTGAATTGTAAAATTCTTTTTGTGTTGGATAGTCCATTAATCGATGAAGGCGTTAAAATAAAATAAATAAATAGAGTGGCGCGACAGCTCTTGAAGAGCCAACGCCTAAGTGGCTTACTCTAATCAACAATTCTCTGAGTGCGTGTGAAGAATTGAGGGGACCTACAATTTAACGCCGATTCCGAACGGCAAAGTTGAGAAGCATTTTTTCATTACAGATTGATACTCTTGGAAGATTTGTCAGGTCTTCGCAAGAGGCAGTACCCGTGAAAGATGAAATAAAAACTTGGCCTGAGTAGGACTCGAACCAACGACGTTCTGCTTAGCAGCCAACGCACTTACCAACTAAGCTACGGGCAACTGCTTTAGGCTTTATTCTACTTAAAATTAAGCTGCGACCAATAGCAGCGAAGAATCTGTGGAAATGTGAGAACTGAGATTTTTTTCTGAGATCTCTGAGATGAAATTATTTTGGATTCGATTTCTCACTCAGCTATTTGACGTGGCTGACGGCTGACATACGTGCAGCAACAATTAGTAAGGTAACCATTAAATCTCAATGATAACTGAGAATTATGTTCCACCAAGGCACCAAATGATTTTGCCTCAGTCAAGGTGACATTGAGATCTCAGTGAGATGTTGTTAGGTGGAACTGGCCTAATAACTGCTCAAATTAGAATTTTGAGAGTTCAATTGATTTGTGAATGTGATTGATTGCACTATTTGTGCAGATTATTGTGTTTAAACCATATCATTTTATGTACTTCTTAACTAAAAAATATGCTCAGTTAAAAGAAAAAAAAATTAACTTAACGAAAAAAACGATGCAGAAGTAAGAGAGATATTAGAATTAGGGAGAGTTCACCCAAGGGAATGCTTTAAGTATGAACAACTGAAGGGAATCATAAAAAATGCTCAAATTTTTCAAGTTCAAGAGAATTACGACCTAGGGTGAGTTGACTGCAATGCAATTTTACAATAACTTCCGAACAAAATTCCCACGCGCGCATGATGCACAAGTCGACATGATACTCTGGCCGGTGGACGAGGGAGAGGCGGACGAAGTCGCGGGCAACTGCTAGTAATTTTATAAGTAGGCAGTAGATAGGTACGTAGGCTAAGTAAAAATGCGGTTAGTAATTATAGTTCAAAATCTATTAATTTCATTTCAAAATCTACATAAAGAAGAATCTTGAAGTCGCAACTTTAATTTTAATTTTATTTATTTAGGGAAAGAGCATCTTGAAACTGTATCCATCGACATTGAAAGTACTTATGAATACCTTCCGTTGCCTTAGTGTGTCTAGAGAAGAAGTTGTAAGGTTATACGTGTCCTTGGTTTGAATTTGAATTGTTTGATTTTTGATTTCAAGAAAAGCGTTTGAGTCTTCACTGTCTTGTTGTTACATAGTTCCTCTAGAAAGGTTATTTTTAAAGATTATAAAGAGAAAACAGTGTTAATCATTCATAAATCTTAGAAAAACTGAACGAATGTATACGGATGCTCAACAACAGCATACCAAAAACATTTTCTTTGAACAGATTAAGGACATGAGGCTCTTCACTGTTCATCATTTTCACAGTGAACTGAATAATTTGTAAGGAAACAATTTGTAGTTCTTAAGTGGCAAGAAAACCCGAATTTTGTTAATTTGAAAACATCCATGAAACATTTTTTAAACACCATTAAACACTCCTTAGCACCTGGTACCACTTCTTCTGCCAGGATGCTGTCATGCTTAAAGTTTTGACTCGGATGTAAGAACATGCAGATGCCTTGTATTGCAAGCCATACCTGCCCTGGACAGGATAATTTGTTTTTAACTGTCAGTCTGTCCTCACGGCTCCATTTTCTTTTCTTAAACCAAAATCTTGTTTTGATGGGTCATTATGAAAAAGGATCATGGTTGTTATTTTGTTTTCATTAGCGATTGCTGGCATGAAGCCCCTTGAAGCTTACCGGACTATAAAGTAGGTACATTGTAAATTGTGTTTCACTTGAGCTTACATAAAGAAAATTGCATTCCTCGTCTTTTTTATGCTATAGCTCCAACCATTTTAATAGGTAAAGACTTCAAATATATCAGGTGGTGGAGCTCGATTTGCACAAGGCTTAATTCCACTTATACTTCAGTTAACGAAGCCAAAATGCCGGAAGCTCAAGGAAACTTTAGTTTATCTGCACAGTAAACGAAAGTGGGTGGTGCTAGCTTATGAGACAAAAAAAAAACAAGAAAACATTAATGAAGCTGACAATGTGCTGTGCAAAGAGAGCAAAATAAGGGGGTGGAATTTTGTGGTTATTGTTTATTTAAGCTCAGTGGCGGAAGCGGGGTCTAAGGAAAATGAACAAAAGAAGCAAAAGTGAATAAATTGTAGTAAATAAGAAAAGCGTTCACCACCACGTTCAATGATTTAACGGTAAATAGAAAATACAAAAAAAGAACAAAAATAAGAAAATTCCTTTTCGAGGAAAATCCCTCTATCACCGGGTAGTGAAATGGGACAGGATTCTTGAGTGTCTGTACTCACACTCTTCTAACAATAGTTGTCTAGCATTCTGGTTCTTTCTTTTTTTGTTCGACTTCCTAAAGACACGTTAAAGGACATTAAATATTAACGATGCTACTTTATTGTTTATTATAATACAGATGTTACTAGATAATGCTGCGGTATTCCATTTTTAGCTTCCCCATCTTGCGTGTTGCAAATTCTTAGAAAATCCAAAAAAAAAAAAATTTGGACGACGACAGTTCATTTCGAAATGAGACGTCAAAATCATAAAGATAATTATAATTACTTTTGCTTCGACTATAATAAAGCATTTTCTACCAGGGTAGTCTTATATTGAAACGTTATTATTATAGAGTGCTTTTTTGCTGTTATGGAATTCTTATAGCGGATTAGGTTTATTTTCATTTTTTCTTTGATAATGTGAAATTGATTTTCTTTCTTTGGAGTTTTTTTTTTTTTTTAATGACGAATGTTGAAGGAGGACTTCGATCTTCTTCTTTTGTTTCATTAATATAAAAACTGTGAGTTCTCAAATTGTATACATTTCTATCGCTTTCATCTTTTTTTTTTTTCATTTTATACTTTTAAATGTAAGAGATATGCAGCCAAACTTGTCTCTTTTCTTATAAAAAGAATTTTCAGTTACGTGACTGATTTGTTTTCGATGAATTAAATAATTCCTGAAATAGTTCCTGATTTCAATCCTCGTCAAAAATTGTCAATACCTTCAGTCTTTCAAACTTCTTTCTTCAAGAAAAAAAGAAGGAATTCCCCGGAAAAGTAAGTAAAAGATAAGCTGATATTTGCTTTAATCAGATCTTCGATGTTAATGTCATTTTCAAATTTCACGTAACAATATTAATTGCCTAACGACTCCCCAAAAGTTTTAATTAATTTCGGTCTTTTACAATCCTTGGGTCCCCGAAGGTATTTTTCTCTTTTTTATCTACAGCCAACAAATAAGTCATTCAACCATGTCATGGTCAACTCAGGTCAAAGAGCAATGAATTATATCATTGTCAAAGTGTTGAACCACAAACCCGAAAAGTAGCTTAACAATCAAAAAGAGAAAATCCCAAGAACCACAATTGCCAATAAATCTAAGCCCTTGACGTTGATGCAAGAACGAAGTAGAACCGGTTAGTTCAGTTTATTTTGATATTTGAAAACTTGGGGAAAAGATTGGAACTTTATTTTGCTTTATGAAATCTATTATCTTGGCTTATACTTGCAGTGCTGTCTGCTTAGATATTTGATTGAGAAAAAAAAATATTGAAGGTGTTTTAAGAACTTACGTATTCGTAGATATTATTTCAATTCATAAACTTAATTTATTGCAGAACATCTTAATCTTAACGTGTTTTGAAATGAAATAATTGCTTTTTGAAATTACAACAATTCCATGAAACACATTTCAATTAAGAACTCTTCAATTCAGTCAGAGGCTGGTCGGAGATGACAAAATAATTAATCTTGCCTGTTTGATGTGTTTTTGTGGATATTTGAAATTTGCTTATGATTTTTGGTTGAATTTGTTGAATCTCTTGAATTCTGCTTGAAGTCACCCACTCCAAGAACCGAATATTAATATGACAAATTGCTTTGCTCTATTCGCATTCCTAAATATAATAAGTGGAACCAAATGCACATAATTCTTAGGAATAAGTGCGGTGACGGCGGGCTGGCTTTGAAATTCCTAAACGAAAACCAATATTTATTTTTGTGAAATGTTAATCATCACGATTTCAAACGATTTTCAAAAAATCATGCATGAATAATGTCGGCGCACGCGCGCCGTAAACTTTTCCAATAGAAAGCTTAGCCTAAAAGGACAGCGTTAAAATTTTAAGTTTAAAGCGCTTCAATTTGATTTTTGTTAGGACATTTTTAAAAACAAAAATGTGATTGCAATTTACAGTTTTCACAATTTACACAAAAGAAGAACTTTGTTTGACGAGTCGTACATTTATTCTGGTATGTCATAAGAGCACTTTATAGAAACTGCTAAGAGCAATGTTATAGTTAGTGGAAAATTATTTTTGGATATTTTTTTCCAAAGAAAGGTTTAACGACAGCGACAGGCAATAGTTTTGGCTTTTAGTTGATTGCAGAGAAGCACCCAAAAATGTGAATTCTGAGAAAACTTATATCGAAAGTATTATATGTAAGTGGAGTGCTTTGCTATGAAACTTTTTTCAGTCAAGAGGTAGTAGAAATGTGAATGGATTATTAAGAAACCAGTAGTTGCTGATAAAGTGAAAACCTTTCTTATACTGTTGGTACTTAAAGAAGTGAAAACTGTCAAATTCTCTTGAAACGCCTGTTGGTTTGGAAAGTTTTTTTTTTATGTTTTTTTTTTTTTTAATTTAATGAATGGGTGTAAAAATGAAAAAGACAGTTTTGGTTGTTCCAACATATTGTATGCTTAATAAATATTACAAAATTGTCTATTTTGTTTTGTTTTCCTTCTTTATGCGTGAACCACCCATTTGAGAAGTTAAATAAAAAATTCTTTCACAACTTTTGTGTCCTTTTTTTTTTTTATTCCCACGCCTCTTTCCCCCCCAGATACCGCACGCGCTGGGGTCCATTTTCACCGAGTACGATTGCAATTACGGTTGCTCGTCGTATCGGCTTCGGCACCACTTAATTAGAAATTATTTGAAATAAATAAAATAAAAAAAAGCGATGGCGATACGAACGTTAGGAAGGCAAGAGTTAGGGACTGCTTAATGGAAGCAGGTACAAAAAGGAAAAATAAAATAAATCCAAGTTTTAAATTAAAATCTTACAAAAAGCAAAAAAAGTAAAAATGCCAAATTTAAAATCCAAAATTTTAAAATTTTAAAGTCAAAAAATTATAAAAACACGAAAAAAAAACAATAAATAAACGTGTAGAAGACACTTGTCAAATAAGTAAGTAAGTAAAAAAGTAAAATTACAATGAGACAAATAGTCCAAGAGACGGCTGCTCAATCCCACTCTACATGTCGTCCCGAAACGAAATGTTGAAAAGCCATTTGTTGGTGTCTGGGATAGCTCCAAACCGCGGACTTGCCTGATTTTATGGCGTGCGATATCATAGTATTTAACTAATGAAAATGCAAAAATCGACAAAAATATGTTGCATATCGTCCCGGAATAAAATTTACAGTTTTGGAAAGCTTTTTAACTGCCCATTCCAAAAACATGGACTTGCCACCCCGTATTCAGTGTAAAGCCCGTGGCAAGTCGCTTTGAATGACGCAATATTCGTGGAAAATATGTCACATCGCGTCCCGACTTGAAATTTTGCTAGAATGTTTACCTCAATGTTTTTAAACTAATGGCGTGAACTTGCCACCACTAATCTGGTGCAAATCTAAACTTGCCAGCATTCAAAGTTAGCGCGCGAATAACGAGAAAAACGAAATAATGTATGATGAGTAAAGATCCACATAGCTTATGTTGGTGACTTCTTATTACATGTTTTCCAAAACTTATTCGGTTACTCTATTGATACCCCTTGGCAATAAGATATCTAGGCCTTTATAAATTTATTTTTAAAAACACAAAAATCGTCTATTCAGGTTTACAAGCAAAAAAGAATTCCAGTGGTCTTGCAAAAGTATGTTATGAATTAAGTTGGTAAGTTTAAATATGAACGTAACTTATTGTTGAAAACATTGCTTTTATGTTACATTGTTCATATTTTATTTCAGATGCAATACAATGTACACTGGGGCGTATACGTGTTTTTTTTTTATAGATGTTTTAGTTGTATACGCGTTTTCTTTACTTTTTTCTTGTAAACTTTACGATCACCACCTTTTACGATCACGCGTTAGGGCGGTGTGCCCACCTTGTGCCGAAGTAGATGTGATTGACGGGTTTTACTTTTTGTATCAGCTTGGAACCAACCTTCCTCAAACATTCGGAAAAGTAGCTGAGTCCATTTTGCAAAAAATTTGCAGCACTTCTTCAAAAGAAATTCATCTCATTTTCGATACTTCCAGTTTCAAAAAACCGTGTAATTAAACAGATAGAGAGTAACTACGAATGCCAGCATGGAGAGGCAGATACAAGGGTTATGTATCACATTTCCAAATTGGCATCCAATTCAAAGGTTGTCGTAAAAGCCTCGGACACTGATATTCTAATCATTTTACTGGGAAATTTAATTAAAGTTCCTGGAATGTCAGCTTGGTTGACGTCTCCAAAAACACGGAAAGCGAGTCGTAGTTACGACCAAAATATGCATAAATTGCACGGAATTAGTATCCATTCTCGGACCTACGTTGTGTTCAGCCCCACCATTTCATGCGTTCACTGGGTCTGATTTTACAGCGTCTTTTTTTAATCGAAGAAAAGTGAAACCGTTCAAGATTTTAGAAGACAACGTTTTCTTTCAAGAAGTTTTCGCTTCTCTGACCCATCCAGCTGATATCTTTGACGACGACAAAATTGATGCTATTCAAGAATTCACTTGTTTGATATATAAAATGAAAGGTTGCAATAGTGTCAACAATGCACGATTTCAGCTTTTCCAGAAAAAATACGCCAGAACGAAGGACAATGAAAAATTTATGAAGGAAGTGAAAGGTTTCGATTCCAGTACAATCTCGCCATGCTGGAAATCTTTGAAACAAAAATTGTTGAAAACAATATAGCTATGTAAATTCCATTTGGTTGAATGCAACAGTTGCAATCTGCGGAAACTTTTCTGCGGAAGACTGTGGTTGGGTCATTGAAAACGGGGTTCTTAAACCACGCTGGTTTGTTGGCGAGTCAACACCTCTCGATGTTGAAGATGTCATATGCATTGCAGAAGATGAAAATTACAATAATGATGACTCTGACGTTGTTATTTCGTCTAGTGCTGATTCTGACACGGATTAGACGATGATAGTAACAAATGTTTTTTATTGAACTGATTTATTCATTGAGGCATGAAATTTTTAAGGCATAATTTTTTCTACACTTGCAATGAGGGGAATAATGGGAAAAATGGAACAGAGAAGGGTATTGGTGCTAGGTTTATATTAGTGCACACCTCATTTGAATGCTGGCAAGTTTAGATTTGCACCAGATTAGCGCTGGCAAGTTCACGCCATTAGTTTAAGAACATTGAGGTAAACATTCTAGCAAAATTTCAAGTCGGGACGCAATGTGACATATTTTCCACGAATATCGCGTCATTCAAAGCGACTTGCCACGGGCTTTGCACCGAATACGGGGTGGCAAGTCCATATTTTTGGAATGGACAGTTAAAAAGCTTTCCAAAACTGTAAATTTTATTCCGGGACGATATGCAACATGTTTTGTCGATTTTTGCATTTTCATTAGTTAAATACTATGATATCGCACCACATAAAATCAGGCAAGTCCGCGGTTTGGAGCTATCCCAGACACCAACAAATGGTTTTTCAACATTTCGTTTCGGAACGTCATGTAGAGTGGGATCGAGCAGCCGGCTCTCCTACTAAAACAATAAAAAAAAATAAAAAAAAACATTTAAGAACGTGGAACACTCGTTTTAAGAATTAGTTTTAGCTTGTTTTTATTGATATTAAAGTCAAATAAGTCTTCATACGCATTCAATAGCTTACTCATTCTTGTCAGTGGCTCATGTATTCCGTAGTTAGTTCTGTGTTGGGGGACTTTAATCAAATTATGAGAGTGCCATGATAAGCAATTTGAATCTATGTATTTAAATCAATTTATTTTAAAAATCTGTTCGAACGACTCATTCATATTTATTGTTAAAATAAAATGATGAAATAAACGACAGATTTGCATTTAATTGTAGGAGTAAACCAGCAAACATGTTACTTATTGTAAGAAGGGGAGAGTGGGTACGAAAGTTTCAATTTGTACATTTTATGCAATAACTTTTAAACCAAAAGATAAACACATCTGATATAAACTTTTCTGTTTTTGTTGCTTTTGACGGCATCAATGTACTTAATCTACACTAATATATAAAGCTGAAGAGTTTGTTTGTTTGAACGCGGTAATCTCAGGAACTACTGGTTCGAATGGTATAATTCTTTTTGTGTTGGATGGTGCCTTAATCGACTTAGACATTAGGCTATTTAACATTAAGCTGTGACCAATAGCAGTGAAGAATCTGTGGAAAATTTGGAAAAAAACGGCAAAAAATATACATTTTTCTGCGTTTTAACGCGCTTATCTCAGGAACTGCTTTATGAAATTGAACAATTTTTTTAATGTTGAATGGTCCATTTATCAAGGAAGGCTTGAAGCTATATAAAATTTAGCTGCGACCAATAGGAGCGAAGAATTTGTGTAAAATGTGGAAAAAACGGCAAACAATACAATACAATACAATATAAAGTTCGTTTGAACGCGGTAATCTCAGGAACTACTATTTCGAATTGTAAAATTCTTTTTGTGTTGGATAGTCCATTAATCGAGAAAGGCTTTATTCTACTTAAAATTAAGCTGCGACCAAAAGCAGCGAAGAATCTGTGGAAATGTGAGAACTGAGATTTTTTTCTGAGATCTCTGAGATGAAATTATTTTGGATTCGATTTCTCACTCAGCTATTTGACGTGGCTGACATATGTGCAGCAACAATTAGTAAGGTAACCATTAAATCTCAATGATAACTGAGAATTATGTTCCACCAAGGCACCAAATGATTTTGCCTCAGTCAAGGTGACATTGAGATCTGAGTGAGATGTTGTTAGGTGGAACTGGCCTAATAACTGCTCAAATTAGCATTTTGAGAGTTCAGTTGATTTGCGAATGTGATTGATTGCACTATTTGTGCAGATTATTGTGTTTAAACAATATCATTTTATGTACTTCTTAACTAAAAAATATGCTCAGTTTAAAGAAAAAAAAATTACTTAACGAAGAGATATTAGAATTATTAGGGAGAGTTCACCCAAGGGAATGCTTTAAGTATGAACAACTGAAGGGAATCATAAAAAATGCTCAAATTTTTCAAGTTCAAGAGAATTACGACCTAGGGAGAGTTGACTGCAATGCAATTTTACAATAACTTCCGAACAAAATTCCCACGCGTGCATGATGCACAAGTCGAGACGATACTCTGGCCGGTGGACGAGGGAGAGGCGGACGAAGTCGCGGGCAACTGCTAGTTTTTAAATAAAAGCATTCAATAATTATTATTTTCCGTGAATATGAATGTGATCTTTACATAAACGTTATGTTTACTTCGTAAATGTTAACAGGTCAAATTCAGACAATATTATTTTAATTCCTTGATATCCTCAAGGAAGCCATCCTAGATAACTGTTTTTTTAAACTTCCTTGTTGTCTTTGCAGATGATATAAAGATTAACAAAACTTGTCATAAAAGAATTATCGAATTTGTCTGCGTAAGTAAAACAAATTTGAAATCAAAACGGTCGTTGTTGCCCAACCTTTCTAAATCTAGAACACATAAACCAAGAAATTACATTTTTTGAACCAATTTTAAACCAAGCAAGACGTCGTACTACCTTCTGGGAATTATTTTTTTTTTATGTTGACCTGGTGGTCATATTGCATTCAGTGATTTCAAAGGACATCCAATCTCACTCCTTTTTGTAGATTGTGGAGTTGATGCCTTTGGAAATTCATTCCCCAACTGCACCGTTATCGGAACATCATCCATCTATCTGTTCGTTTTCCAAAGAAAGTTTTTTTTTTCAAAGGCAGCAGCGCTTATTGCTTTTAATTTGCTAGTTCCTTGAATTTGTTTTTTTTTTTATAAAGCATTAAAAAAAAACTCAGAAATTCTTTCACTACAAATGCACATAGCAGACAATTTTAAACTAATGCACAATTCTGAGTAAAGCCTTAGACTGCTTAACTTCAGCTTTCCACAATTCCTATATTATACTGTTGATTACTTCTTGTAATTCAGTGCATTGTGCTTCTTTGTCGCCCAGCTCCTCCTCCAGTCGAGCCGTTGGCTGGTACAATAGAGCAAATGCCTTTCTTTCCATAAAAGTCCTGATTATTTGAAAGAAAAAGTAACCATTTACTTTGTTAAAAATATGTCTTTGTTTTTATTTTCGTATCATAGTTTGTATTCACAACATATTTCCATTTCCATACGACTTTACGAACTTGTTTGGTCTCTTCATCATCTCATAAATTAAAAAAAAAGTGATGACTTCAATATTCCAGTAGAAAATAAAAAATTGAACTTTACCCTTGTCTGAGTTAGAGATAACTCGACTGTTAACTTAAATTTGGATAACTATAGATTCTGGCTGAAATTTGTCTGTATGAACCACTAAAGTCCCTTAAAAATATCGATAGTTAACTACCCCATAAAACAAACGTTACGAGGAAGAATAATATGCGGAAATAGCCTCCTTAGTCCTCAAGGATAATCTTTGCCAAAGAGATCAGCTACTACAAACACACATAAACATTGAAGCTGGAGTTCAGAACAAATGGCAGTTTATGGCCTTAAATAAAAGACTCTAAACTCTTAAGAGTTGCGGTATAATAATAGTGCCAGGTCTTCTGTCTACTTTCAGAAGAAGAAGATTATAGCGTGATAAAATTTATTGAAAAGATGAGTTTTTTTTCCTCTCGATAAACGACAAGAAGTTGACTTAATGTTGTTCATGGGAATACATTTTACATTTTTCTTTTTCCTTGGCCAATATTCAATTTGATTCCAATAAAAATAGGGTACATATATATTGGCTTCAGATCCTATCCACAAGAATAGAACTTTTTGGCGGAAAATTGAACATACAAAGATGAAAATAATATGTCATTAAATTAATGTTCAAGTTTTAAAATGTTATTAATCACGCTTCAAAAGAAAACTTGCCAAGTGCACTTGTAAATTTTCATCCCAACTATTTTCTGTTTTCTTTTAATATTGTTGTATTATCTTCTATGATTTAAAATATTCAATATAACACTTTTACATGTAAGAACTTGGCGTTCTTTTAGATCTCATTACTTTTGGTGGCTAACTTTTTACACAGTGCTGTTCGCACATAAGAGAACTTGGCTCTTTTTTTTACATTTTATGTTTTTGTTCTGATCTCACATCTTTTTGCAAAGTTTTTTTTTTTCTTTATGAAAGCATGAACTTCGAAATAACTTAATAAGCTAGCAATTTGCAAACTAACAGTAAAATTTCTCTGCCAATTTATAAATAAATAATAGGTAGGTTAGGTTAGAGTGGCTGTCTAGATGTCACATTTAGATATCAAGTGTCCATTGTGAAACCACTAAGGAAAGTTACTCATGGAGTTTTATGAAGTTAAACAAACCAGAATTCTATATTTTAACCTATGACCATTTAAAGAAAGTGGGTGGCAGTCACGCCCCTGTAATAAAACTATAATTTTGTACATATACCTATTTTCTCTTTTACTCAACCCAAACCCTATCAGAATTTCGAATTTAAACGTTTTCGAGCATTTTAACAAAGTGGGCGGATACCGCGCCCCTAAATGAAAATAGATTTTTTTTCTCATTTTTTTCATGTTATTGAACCAAAACCTTACAAGAATTCTAAATTTCCACATCCTACTACCGTTTTAAGATAGTGGGCGGAAACCACGCCCATAAATGAAACTAAAATATTTTACTTACATTTTTCTTATATTCAACCAAAACCCTATCAGACTTCCGAATTTCAAGATCCTACGACCAGTTTTAGAAAGTGGGCGGATACCACGCCCCCTGAATGAGAAAATTGAAATTTTCGATTTTTTCCTTTGTATACAGCTGAAAACCTACCATTGTACCAAATTTCAAGATTCTGCTATTGTTAGAAGTGCTTCATAATTTTGATGATCAGTCAGTCAGTGAGTCAGTCAGTCAGTCAATTACGGTTTTTGAAATTTTTACTGGCCAATATCTCAGGAAGTAGTGGATCTACAAAATTATTTTTTTTTTACAGGGCCTTTGTGCCCATGAAGTTAATACGAAATTCAAATTTAAAGCTTCTAACTCCATGGGCTCACAAGTTATGGAGGGTTAAAAATGTGTTTGAGTTCGATCCTGTAAAAAGGGAGTAGTGCTAGAACTTGGCTGGGCACTACCGTGCCCTTTGATACAGATGTCTCATCTCCATACAAAAAAATGAAGTCAGTTTTTTAAATTCACGATCGACTATGAACAGGCAGCAGGGATGCCATTCTAGTGACTTTGTCGCTAGATCTAGCGACTTTTCAACTTCTTCCGCGACAAAAAATATTTTGATGTCGCTAGATTATTTCTAGCGACTTTTCTAGCGACTTTTGAAGCCAAGCATTTCTGAGTTGTGAAACGTAAAAACTATTTTTATTTTAAAACAGCACTCGTAATTGTACGATGAACCTTGTGAAAAATAAAACCAGAAATTAATTGTCAACAGATACTTTAAATTCTATTATTCTTATTCGAAATCAGCTTAAATTACTTAACAAAAACTGTCATACCTATGAACTACCAGAAATCGTTTTAAAAACAAATGTATTTAAAAATAATAATAATAGTGATCTTTTTGTATGTGATTCAGAATAAATACTAAGGCGCAAAATTATAGTCGCTAATGAACAACTTTAGTGTGATACTAAGCTTAAAATGACGTTTGAGTCATATCTGAAACGTCATTTTAAGCTAGTATCACACTAAAGTTGTTCATTAGCGGACTATAGTTTTGCGCCTCAGTATTTTATTCCAAAAGATTTAGGAATTATCTAGATATCTAAATACCTATTAACAATGAGACTGAATTATTTTTTGTTTTACCTTTATTTGTTTATTTAGAGTAACAACTCTAGCCCTAAGTTTGTTTGTTAAATAACTTCGAATTTTTGAAAAAAAAAATTAAGTTATTCAAAAATAAATTTTTGTTGGGCTTTATTTTGCAATTTTTTTCTAGCGACTTCTAGCGACTTTTTGTCTCCAGAATTTCAGCCAATCTAGCGACTTTTAGGGGTTTGCCTAGCGACTTTTCATTTCAGCTTGTGGCAACACTGACAGGCAGTTGCCTGCTCATCGTCAAGCTCTTTAAGTTCATAAAAAAGCTCTGCCTGTTCATATGAAAGCTCTCATACGCAATTTTGTTTTTTTGTTTTGGTAGTTTTTTCTTTCATTTCTTTTTTCGTTTTCTTTTCCAATATTGTGTGTGAGCATCAGCGTTACCACTTTACTCCTTTGGAAGTAGATCTACCGATTTTAGAAAAAATGTTGAAAATTTACATCTTTATTCGAACCATCTTTAATTTCTTGAAATCTACTTAACTCAGAAAAAACTTATAGGGCCGAATACTACATATGCCTGCATGAAGATTGCTGTCTCTGTGCAAGCAAACTGCGAGTGTATGGGGTAGAGTGATTTCAATTTTTTCTTATATTTTCTTGTTCCTGCATTTGTCTATGCGTCAATGTATCCAGGGACAATATTGAATATAAAAAACGTCCCTTGTTCTGAATCAACATCGCTTTTCTCCCAAATCAACTTCGGTTTTTTTTTTTTTGGTAAGTGGTAACGCGGCGCCGGTGAGCATGGGTTGCGTATTGCGTTGGCTTGTTGATCGTTGACTTCGTATCGGTACACATACAATCATACCTAACATGTAGACAATTAGACATGCACTTTTTTTTTGATTGGGGACAGAAGATAGATTCAAGAACTTATGTGAATACTACTTATGTACTTAATTTACCTACTTTTTTAAATTCGGGTTACTGAATAAAAACACGCATACGGCACAGTGGTAACAAAAGGCTCAATAAACATAAACATGTACGAGCCGAAATTTGATTTTTGATTTTTTTAGAATTTCAATTTAGAATTTGCATAATTATTTATTGTGTACATTAGGGTGGTTCTTATTCCATCTGCTCATTCGTCTCCAAATAAATTTAAAAAAATCCTCTAATTTTTTTCAGATTTTAATCTATACCTCCTCTTTGTGGCTTTGTGGCTGATTTTTTTATTATTCCCGTATATCTGAATTTAGGTTTTAAAATAAAAATTTTGCACAATTATACTTAACATTATCCTTTGTTTTAATTTCCCTGATTTTTTTTACAAGGAAATTAAAACACTTATGAAATTTTTTGGTATGCAACATTATTAAGACATTACATATAAACGTGTTGACGAAATTTCCAAAAAATTGGTTGAGCCGTTTTTGAGAAATCTAGAAAAGAGTGTTATAAACTCGAAAGGTAATAATATCTTGGAATGCAATTTCACTAAAGATAATGTTTAGTATAATTGTGCAAAATTTTAACAAAGTCGGTAAAGCCGAAATGGAGATATACAGGAATTATAAAAAAATCAGCCACAAAGTCCCTAGTATTAGAATTTCACTTCGATACAGGGCCAGTAAGGGGTAAAGATAAAAATCTGAAAAAATTTAAGTTTTTTTTTATTTATTTGGAGACAATTGAGCGGATGTCTTCAATAATTCTATCTTAAGGACCACCCTAATGTATGATATATTGATTTTAGTGCTCAGAATGTTTTGTTTCAAAATGTATTATCGAATGAATAAATAGAATATTCTTGATTTAAATCTTGGAAAACTTATTGGTTTTCAAAACGAAAATTGTATGGTATTGTATTGCATTGGTTACCGAATGCAAAAAAAAAAGAAATGGAAAATTTGGTATGGGGATCTCGGAAAACTCTGGGAGTGCACGCAGAATTTCCAGACTAAAATCAAACTTTTGCATGGAATTTAAGGTGCAATTGCAGAAATGGTTTTACAAACGGAAAAATAGAAAATTGTTGGTGTAAAACTAGAAAAATTTAGGAAAAGAGCGAAAAAAATAAAACAAATAAAATTCATAACTGAAAATTTAAATGGAAATATGTATGTACTTCAAAAATAGATTCAATCTGAAAAAAATTTATGTCATATAATTTCTTGCAATTGTTGATTTTTCAATTTCTTTTTTCAAAAATCCTAGTAAAATTAATTTTTTATATATAAATTTTTTCGAAAATTAATATTATAATATTTTATTTTTAATATTGATTCGTTTTCGAGATACAGAACTTTGAAAAAAAAGTTTAAAAATATTTTTTAAAAATACAAAAAAAAAACAAAATATTATTTGGGCAATATATACGTACTTTCAGAAAAAATATGCTGATCGCATTTTCATTTTTGGAAAAAATCTTATAACAAAAAAACGTTCTATGAGAGGTACGGTTTTGGAGCAGTACAAAAATATTTTTTTTTTACATAGAATACATCAATGCTTTGAAAAAAAAAATCGGGGAAGTTTAAAAAAATCGTAGGAGCCGTTTTAGAGAAAATTAAAACTTTTGGTTTTTGGTAAGAAAAAAAAAATTTATTGTGGCATCCTTAATTTTGGTCTTAAAAAAATCAAAAAGATAAGCTCTTTTTTCGATTTGAGATGATAATGAGATATGAAATTACGATGATAGAGAATCGTAATGTCATATCTCATCATCATCTCAAATTTTTTTTACAAATTCAATAATGGCAGGTATATTCTATGTGTCGCAAGTAAAAAGCATTAAATTGTTTGACAAAAAAAAGTTCACAAAGTACTGTGAACCTTCATAATAATTTAAGTTAACATTTACAAATTTACGTAATCAACCAAAATCAATTCTATTCGTTTTTTCGAAAAAAAAGTAAATCTAATTAATTTTTAGGGTTCCGTACACAGAGTGTAAACGAAACCCTTATAACATCACTTCGTTTTCTGTTCATTCGTCTTTCACAAGCGATTTCTTCGAATCTGATTGCAATGAAATTTGGTACACATAATTAAGTATTCAGTAGTAATTTAAAAATGTTGTTTTCATGTTTTTAAGGTAAATAGTTTAGAAGTTATTAAAGAGAAAAGATAAAAAAATACAAAAATGACCATTCTCCCCCCTGATCTCCGAAACTACTGGGCCTAAAATTATGAAAAGATACTGAGAATAAGTCTCAACCTGTAGATTACAAAAAAGCAAATAAGAAGTCTGTACTGTTACATATAACACATATATGACTCAATATTTGGAGTAACTTTTTAATTTTTGTCTCAACTTTACAATTTATTTCCTCCAAAACCGTTATACCGATTGAGTTAAAAGTTGGCCAATATATCAACGTGTTAAGTAGAAATACAATCATATTTTTTTTTATATTTTTAAGAGAAATAGTTTTGTAGTTATATAAGAAAATATGGAAAAATAGGCAAAAATGTCAAAAACAGGCCATTCCCCCCCCCCTAATCTCCGAAACTACTGGACCTAAAATTCTTTAAAAAAATTGAGATATAGGTCTATAACATGAATATAAGAAAAAGTTTGGTTTCATATCTTAATCCTTGTATTAAATATCCTTCAAAACTGAAAAAAGTAGGGTCGGATAATCGAGTACGGAACCCTCCTCGAGCGAGTTTATCTCGCAATTGTCCACTTTTTTTTTCCTTAAGAGTAAGAATAATTTCAAAAAACCACTGTCTCAAATATGCCTTAACTATTCAATCCAGATCCCAGGACAATTCAACTACATATAACTATCCTGTAATCGGAAGGCAGATAGCCGATCAAAATTCAATTTTTTTTTGTTTTTTGTTTTAATATCTTCAAGAGATCAGAATTGATCAAAATTAAAACATTCAATTTCATTCTTCGTTAACGCTTTAACGACCGTCGAGATTTTTAATACTTTTTACTACTAATCGTTAATACAATCACAGGTATTCAAGTGTATAAGTGCAAAAACTTAGTAAAAGCAAATAGAAACGCAATAACTTCATTGCATACATATCCAAAATCGTATCATTACGAAATAAAACACAAATACAATTGAATAATTTTAAGGATGTGTTAACGTAAAACGACAAAAAAGTTGTTTTTGAATTTTTGTTTTCTTTCCATATCAAAGACAAAGAGGTCAATTGAGGAGGCAAAATAGGGGATGAAAAGAGAAAACATAACAAAAACAAATCTTATTGTTCGTGTTTGCGAATTGCGAGTTAAAAAGAAAAAAGACGAAAACTAACAAAAAAGATTTGGGAAGGAAAAACAGTTTTTTTTTTGATAAAATTCGTTTTCATAGAACACTTTTTCCCATATGGATGAGACATCTGTATCTGTATAGTTTCTTATCTGTGCCTATAGGTATAGAATTATTTGAACGAAGAATTATTTTGCTTCGTTCTCCATGATTCTCAGCATTTGGTGTCTCATTAAATCTCCGCTTCTGAAAAAGGGTGTGACCTAATTCAGAAAAAGGTACCCGTTTTCGATGTCCTTAATCCTCATGTCTGAGAAACGAAAGGAGTAGATGCTGATGAAAAAAGGAAGGATTTTTTTTCGGGAAAGTGATATGCCGGCAAATTTACAGCAAGAAATTTTTTTTTTTATGATGTGGTTTTCAAAGAAAAAAGTATTATAATACCTAAGCCAAGGAATTATAAAATACTCAAACCCGTTGACAAAATAATCAAATCAATCGCTTGTTTGGAGGTATTTGAACGAAGAATTATTTTGCTTCGTTCTTCATGATTCTTAGCGCTTGGTGTCTCCTAAAATTTCTGTGTCGAATGCAAACACTAAAGAAACTCTCTTCGCCCTTTATAGTGTTAAAAGTAATGAGAACTTATATCGCTGCATAAGAACATTACATGGATGCATTGAAGATCGAAAACTGAGAATTCGATTCATTGAAAAATATTAAATGAAAAAGCTCAAAGTCGATTTCAATTGACTTACAATTTCATTTCCATATTCAAAGAGCATAGGTATTATAAATTCTTCGATAAAAGACTCCTGTCTCTGAAATGAACAACTTACCTCAACATTTTTGTAATGTTCGATTCTTCCAAGTAGGTACTACATAATTGCCATTCGCTTTCTTATTGAAAACAGGTTTCATCTGTCATGGAAACGGTTCCTTCATTGCTTTATTATACGAAACATGTTATGATACTATCATATTGGGAATAATTTAAGACTTGATTGCATGTACTGCAATATTTTCTATTTTATATGTTGAAAAAATGTCAGAATTTTTCAAAAGTATCGCAAAATAGGTTAACTGAAATTTGGAGCTTAAAAGGATGCCTCATCATTGGTTTAAGTTCTTGAAGGAATTTAAAACAAGACGCGCAACTACAATTTTCATCAATAAAGTGGAAATTGGATATTCAATCCATATTCTTGATTGAGTGGATTTCTTCATTTAGTAATAAGCAAGAAGAATGAAAGATAGTCAGAAGAAAGCAAATATTTTGTTTTGTTTTATGAATATTTTCTAAGTCTTGCCAATTGACTGATTTCCGATGTTAAATAATATTATATGGAAGACCTTCAGAAGGAAAATTATACCAATTCGTGTAAAGAACTGTATAAGTATGCCGTATAAGAGCGTATAAATTTGAAAGACCTTAAGCAGATTATTATGAATATTCTATTCTGATTTTTGAAGTTAAATCATTTCTTTCGAATGACTTCTAACTAACTATGCACTTACTATACATAAATTTTGTAAAATTCTATTGGCCGATGTTTTCGAGAAAATTAATTTTATAATAATAATTCTTCACAGAGCAGCTCCACCCACTTTTAGATCCTCATTAAGGAAATTGAATTTGTATGTTTGAAATGTGTGCTGAAAAATCTTAATTTCACTGATATAATTATACGGATATATAATTTCAGCAGTTTGACCCAACCAGATGAACCTACTTGTATGTTGAAACATGAACTTCATTTTCCATCTTTTTTTGTTGTTGTCTCTGAACCAAATCCGGTGCAAAAGCATATTGACATTCATTTAGAGGCTCCCCAAAATTAACACATAAATCTTAGTTTCGGAATGAATGAGGCCGAGCATCTTCTTTTTCCATATTCTTCAAAATTATATGTTATGTTATTGGTAATTAGACAAAGCCTGTAACCTATTGGCATACTGTTGCTGGTATTCATTAAGATAAAATAAGAATGGCGTGCGTCGTTTGGCTTTTGATTTTGCATATGTTTGAGGGGTATAGTTATGGTTACTATTCTTCAATAGGCCCACCGTCAATAGGGTATAGGGAGGAGGAAAAACTATTAACTCAATTATCTACCCTTAATGAAAACTAGTGGTAAGTGGTTCTGCTAAATAAGATGTTTTGAATGAAGTGGTTTAACCTATTCATGTAAATGTTTGTTTATTAATAAAATCAAGGATTATTTTTATTGAAATTCTCATTACAGCCCAGTCGGAATCGTATTAATGGCTCCCAATGTCAAAGCTTCTTTTCTCACATTCCTTTTAGTCAAACAAAAAACGATCAATTTCTTCAAAAAATCTTCAACAACCACGGATAAACATTAGTTTTTCTATAAGAAGAAAAATAATTCCGTCATGAGAGCATCTTCCATATAAGTATGAACAATACGAACTGCACAATACCCATACGCTTTACTTCACATACGAAGACGTTTTATGAATTCTTCTCAAGAATCAGAAGTTTGCTTGTTCAGAGCTAATGAAATGTTTACCCAACCAAGCAAATGTATACGTTGAAGCTTTTACTTGCCAGGTTAAGGACACGGATTTTCAAACAACTGCATGTGGAATGAGCAAAACTTAATAAATAATTGAGACGAGAAAGTTTCACAGAAATAAGGTAATTAGCTACCTAGTCTTGTGTTGGACTTTATTTTTTCATTCAAAGTTCTGACCGAAAAAAAATGTGACACGAAACAAGAACAAACATTTTGCGTTGACTTTTCAGTTTGGGCAAAGACGCTTTGATTTATTAATTTCCTTTTGCTGGAACCTATAAAACTCTGAGAAGATGGCCACCGGCTTTAGGTAGGTATTTCGTGACTTTTTGGTCAATTAACTTATTTAGAAGGTTGAACAGAGATTCTTTTGTTATTGACTTATTAAATGGATCGTGCGAAGAGAAAATTATTCTAGTGGACAATTGATAGCAAGATATTCTGAGAGAAAATATTTCAAGGTCAATCAAGAAAATCAATATTTTTAGCAACACTTTATTTCCTCTTCAGAAAAGGGAAACATACGAAAATCATTACTCGTTTTTCACCTCAGGGATAGCAACATAAACAAAACATGGGATACAAGGACGAAATAAATTTCAAGAAAATGTATATACTTTAGACAGAAAACAGTCAAAAATAACTAACACAATGTCCCAAAACCATAAGTTTAAAGGTAATAAGATGACAACGTCGACGGAGTGTCCCTTTTTGGGATCCTAGACTTTTTTGATTTTTTTTTAAAGAAGAAAAATAAAAAAAACAAGACACTTTTAGGTTCTTGGGTGGTTCGTGTTGTTGGCCTCATTTGTTATTCCTAACGTCTTGTTTATGACTGAAATTTATATAACCAATTTTGACGATACGAATTTGTTAATAAGGACTTTTTAATTATTGTGAAAGACGAAAAAAGGATATAAGCACGTGTCAGTCAATTTTTATTGGAAGGTGGCAGCTTGTTAAAATACAACCATTTTTTTTTTTTTGGTTTTCAAACAACAATTTCCAGATATAAAATCCCTTTCCTTTTCTACAAAAAATTGTTGTATTCACTAAGTTTGCTGATTTGATTTGTTTTTTTTTTTTTTTTTTAATCTTTATAGAAGAACTTTTCGTTTTTATCACTGCTTCAACATCACGATACGAAATATTATTAAAACATCTATCGGCCGAGAATACAAAGAAAGTTTCTTATACATTAAAAATTTTAAATGATACTCGATGGTCTTGCCGCTCGAATGCTGTCAAAGCTCTTGTTCACGGCTTCAAATTTATTCTTAATGCCTTGACAGAGATTTTTAATGATGATGAACAAAAACAGAATACGATATGTCAAGCTCGCGGTCTTCTCCAAAATATGTCTCGATGAGAAACCGCAATTTTGGCATGATATACTCGAAAGATTCAATTCTACTATTCAGTATTTGCAAAGTTTTACTATGATTTTAAGAACAGCTTTAAATTTGCTTAAATCTTAAATTTTTTTTTGTTGAATCTATAAGCAATGAGTTTTATTAAGTGCGTCTTCGAACTCCTTATGTACGACGTAGTCCCATCGACATCTGCTGTACAATTATCAACAAAAGAAAAATATCGGACAGAATCTTTTATTGCATCTTTGAAGGAACGAATTTCTGCATACGAGGTTGTAAACGAATGTTTCGTTTATTTTGCTGACATAAGTATGATGAAACCTCTTCAGTTGATACTTAAAGCCGAGAAACTTGTCGATTTTTATCCTCAAGATCTAGAAATTAATTTGGCCAATGAATTGTGCATCTTGCAACTTTTTCTAAGCAATATAAGAGGGAAGAAGAACCAAGGGAAATTTTTCTGCATCGTATTATTTTACAAAATGATGTGCAGTTTATATTTTGCAGAAATAGCCCTTCTAATTGATGATAGTAACAAACTGAAGTGGAGAAGGATCTTTTTGGAAATTGAAGATCATTAAAACAGATTGTGAACGAATATGATACAAGATCTTTTGAACAACCTCATGCTCCTCAGTGTGGAAAGTGATATTCTTGTTGGTTCGAGTCCTACTTGTGCCCAAAGTTTTTATTTCATCTTTCACGGGCACTGCTGCTTGCGAAGAACTGACAAAACTTCCAAGAATATCAATCTGTCATGAAAAAGTGCTTCTCTACTTTGCCTTTCGGAATTGGCAAAAAGTTGTTGGTCCCCTCAATTCTTCATCGCACCCAGAGAATTGTTGATGAGAGTAAGCCACTTAGGTCTTGGCTTTTCAAGAGCCGCCGTCACGCCCCCTCCACCAAATGTTGGCCAAAGGTCCTCAAAATTCTGAATCCGGCCCCGATTATAAACAAATGACACCAGTTTTTCTACTCAGCTCTCCAAAAGGAAGAAGCAAAATAATTCGAAACTTTTCTATTAAAATAATGCCCAGGGTGAACAATCCTGAACAACAACCAAGCCCTTTAAATTAAACATTCTCCAACACTCCTCCACATGACAAATAACAGCCAAGCAACTAATTTTTAATGAATAAACAAGTGGCAAACAGATTACCCGCTAGCGAGCGGCGCCTTGGCGAGCGTTCAATCTACACTCAAACAACAACAATTCGTATTTTTCGTTTAACAAGACTCACAATAGTTGTTAACTCCATCCATCAGCATCGTAATTTACTATAGAACATCCATTGTCTGTTGCTTAATAGACTTGTAAGGAAATTAATAACTTTGATAATCAAAATGACTAGCTAGTTAGTTATCGTAGCTTTTTCTTACTTCAAAAACTTCGCGAGTAGTCATGATTAATAATAATGAAAGTGGTTAAACTTCCTTTATGGGTATACAGTGCATCAAAAATCGACCATTTCTCCAACCTGCTTCCTGCACCTGAACCTCATTTAGACTTGCCAGTTATCACTGATATTTAATTCTTTTCTTTTCTTGGTTGTCACTGATGCATGAAAGGGCAAATGAAAATTAAGTTGAAAAGCTTTTGAAATATTCAGTACAACATTTCCGTTTAAATACATCGATATGGTTTGCAGTGGAATACCGGATATGTTTGAAATATCGAAAACTCGCTCCGTTGAACATGAGTGGGAATATTCCTTCCACTGTAGTCTGACTGAAGGACACAATCAATAATGCAACATTCGCCATATTGAGATGTCGATACTTTTTGTTTACACCAAACGTTATTTTTTTCCGGGAATAGATTGTTCTACAATCAATTCTGGTTTGTGTTTGGTTTTCGGCGAAAAAAAAAAGAAACAAAAAAGAATCAAAATACAACACTGGAACCACGGTCACCGACTATTTTTAATGTCTGTTTGGCAGTATACCACCAGTGTTCAGTTTTTTTTTTTACATCAATTCGTAGAAATAAAGCGAGAGAAAAAGGACGAGCCAGGACGAAGACGAGTGCTTTAAAGACTTTGCCTTAGTCCTAGGGCTTCAACACTAATATGGGAAGAAGAAAGTTTCCGCTTGACTTGATTTGGCCGAGCCACCTAGAGCCTACGAGAGTGTTGGCAATTACTGCGAGAAAAGTGTGTGTGAAATTTATAAAGCTCCACCGGGTGAATTTTTAACTCCTCGCCGCCGATGAATAAAAAACAAAGCAAAATAGAAAAAAAAACCAAATCGCTATCATCACATTGAAAAAGTGGAAGAAAGGAAGATATTTCGTGTCCTCTGATATGGTGAATATCGATTTTTTAATACTAGCAGTTGCCCGCGACTTCGTCCGCCTCTCCCTCGTCCACCGGCCAGAGTATCATCTCGACTTGTGCATCATGCGCGCGTGGGAATTTTGTTCGGAAGTTATTGTAAAATTGCATTGCAGTCAACTCTCCCTAGGTCGTAATTCTCTTGAACTTGAAAAATTTGAGCATTTTTTATGATTCCCTACAGTTGTTCATACTTAAAGCATTCCCTTGGGTGAACTCTCCCGAATAATTCTAATATCTCTTCGTTAAGTAATTTTTTTTTTCTTTAAACTGAGCATATTTTTTAGTTAAGAAGTACATAAAATGATATTGTTTAAACACAATAATCTGCACAAATAGTGCAATCAATCACATTCACAAATCAATTGAACTCTCAAAATTCTAATTTGAGCAGTTATTAGGCCAGTTCCACTTAACAACATCTCACTGAGATCTCAATGTCACCTTGACTGAGGCAAAATCATTTGGTGCCTTGGTGGAACATAATTCTCAGTTATCATTGAGATTTAATGGTTACCTTACTAATTGTTGCTGCACATATGTCAGCCACGTCAAATAGCTGAGTGAGAAATCGAATCCAAAATAATTTCATCTCAGAGATCTCAGAAAAAAATCTCAGTTCTCACATTTCCACAGATTCTTCGCTGCTATTGGTCGCAGCTTAATTTTAAGAAGAATGAAGCCTTCCTCGATTAATGGACTATCCAAAACAAAAAGAATTTTACAATTCGAAATAGTAGTTCCTGAGATTACCGCGTTCAAACGAACTTTATATATTGTATTGTATTGTTTGCCGTTTTTTCCATATTTTCCACAGATTCTTCGCTGCTATTGGTCACAGCTTAGTGTTAAATAGCTTCAAGTCTTCCTCAATTAATGGACCATCCAACACAAAAAGAATTTTACCATTCGAACCAGTAGTTCCTGAGATAAGTGCGTTAAAACGCAGAAAAATGTATATTTTTTGCCGTTTTTTCCCCATTTTAAACAGATTCTTCGCTGCTATTGGTCACAGCTTAATGTTAAGTAGCCTAATGTCTAAGTTGATTAAGGCACCATCCAACGCAAAAAGAATTATACCATTCGAACCAGTAGTTCCTGAGATTACCGCGTTCAAACAAACAAACTCTTCAGCTTTATATATTAGTGTAGATGTAGATGTAGATTACCTGTGTTTTATATTTGGGGTGTTTTGAGGATATAAGGAGATGTGATATTATACTTAAAATGGAAAGAGAAGGCAAACAGATAATGATCAATGTGATAAAATAAGAACAAGTTAACAATTTATAATTGACAAGATCACAATTTACATGTTCTCTTTAAAAGAGTTTTGAAAAACATAAAAAAGTGGAAGAACAAAACCACAAGACAACTCGTAAAAGGCATAACTTTAAGATTTGATTTAATCAATTTAATAAGAAAACTGAGGTTAATTAAATTAAAGTTGTTACTAAGAAAACACTTAGGCCCTCCGCACACGAAGCAACTGTTTTGCAACTGTTTTGTGACTAGAATCGCAAATCAGTTGCTCAAGCAACTTTGTTTATGAAGCTCTATAGGAGAGCCCCCACTCTCGACTGAAATGAAACCGGTTTGCAACCGGTTCGCAATCGGTTTCCAACTAGTCGCACGCAACTGATTTTGTAGGTCGAATTTGAGTTGCTTAAGCAACTTTTTTTGTTTTTGTTATTAAAATTATAATATAATATTATAACAGATGTGTTTGTTTGTTCCTATGTCTGGTATGGACTTCATACGGAAGAGTCAGAAAACTGGAAATATGAAATACTAGCTGACCCTGCAGACTTCGTACTGCCTCAATCGATAGATAAAAGCTCTAGGCTTTGGTATCCCGCTACTACTATACCCGTTACCCTCTACCCTATACCCGTTAACCCAATACCCTCTACTCGCTACCCGCTTTGCGCTACCCTAGTATCCGCTATGATTGTCCCCCTTATTTGCTGGTTTTCACGTTAGATTGGCCCAAACATTTGATTTTACTCAGGCTATATCTAAAGTGAAAATTTTATAAAAATGCATTGAAGATTGAGCGGATATAGAGTCCCTACCGGACTTACAAACTTAACAATACAGCTCAAATTATATGCAAAAACTTGATTTAAGGTGTTGAAGTTCTTTGTGCTCTCGCAGAGTTTTCCGAGTTCCCAATCAAACATTTTCCATTTTTCCATTTGAAATCCAATGCAACTACAATTATATGCAATTTTCCCTTTGAAAACCAATATTAATAATGCGAAATTTTCATGCACGTAGATTGTGGAAGCTTAAATCCATGCCTTTTTAAAATATCGTTGTTAAAATTTTCTTCCGCACAGAAAATCGTTCCCAAGAATTCGCGTGTAAACATTGTCTTGGTCCAAAAGCTTAAGTAGGAGTTCAGCCTTAAATATAATAAGGAAGAATGAAAAGGAAATGAAATGAAAGAAAAATAGAGAGACATTTCAAAAACTTGATGTCGCCTGTCACTCTGTCAGTTTTCTGAATTTGAAAACAAAATTTCGGGTAAGAAAAATTAAAAATCAATGTTTTTTCCTATTAATAATTATTTCTTTTACTTTCAGAATATCCTACTGCACATTCAGTGCATGGAGGAACATTTTTGCATAATTTATAAAGTATGACTTTTGTTTGTTTGTTAGTTTATCGACTACAAACATACAACCGACAAACAAACAAAAGTCTTACTTTATATATTAGTATAGATGATATGATACATAGACGTGAATTTGGTTTCTTGCATGTTCTTTTTGTTAAAGAATCGCATATCGAATAGAAAAATAGAAAGTTCTTGATGGAAAACCCGCAAAATTCATTAGAGTTGTAGGTACTTTGGTTTTCAAATGAAATATTGTTGATAAAAAAACCGCGAATTTTAGGTGCATTCGTTTTCAAATAGAAAAATAGAAAATTGTTGGTGGAAAACTCGGAAAATTAAAAAAAGAGTGAATCATTTGATGGTTGATAACATTTAGGATTTTGATTACGTAAAGGTAAACGATATTGGTAAGATATGTGGTGTTTAATCATTCAAGGAGTTTATCTGAAGAAGCTTCATCGGGATGAAAAGGGCTTGGTTTGTGTGTATGTCTTGTATAGAGACCATCAGCAGATACACATTCTCTCATGTTCGTGTCCATCTTTTGGATGTTGGAAGCAACCAACTTTGGCATCCGTTTGATTTAAATGTACTGCTGCCATAAAGTCTGCATTTCAAATTTTCCTGTAAGTATGTATTGTATATGGATGGGTCCAATGTTCTCTTCGTACAAGTTTTCTTTGTCTTCAGTAATGGTAATAGTCAATTAAATCGTCTTCATTAGTACAACTGTTTGACATGTTGAATAGTTTCTTATAAAAATTGTGAAAAAAAAAATTAAAAAAATAAAATTCGGTCGAACTCGTGTGCGGAGAAAAGTCACAAATCGATCGCAAACTAGTTGTAAAACAGTTGCTTGAGCAACTGATTTGCGACTCTAATTGCAAAACAGTTGCTTCGTGTGCGGAGGGCCTTATAGTGAAAATGAAAAAGGCTTGTCTCTACTGCAAACAACCTTTTCTTTCTTTCGTTTTGAAGGTTTTTTATTTTCAGAGCAAATTCTCTTCTTTCGTTTTTACTCTATAGCTTATATATAGCCTTACGAAGATGAGAATATCTTGATTTTAAAAATCTCATTTCTTCTTTTAATGTAGGAACTTTTGAATAGCAACTTTAATACCTACGAAATTAAAGATAATTTTCCTCACAGAAAAACACCATAAATTCAAGAAACTCCACAAAACCAAACTTCAGCCGCTAATTTAATTAGTGCCTTGAAATAAACTATTTTTCTTCAAAAATTATCTTTGTTGCAAATTTTAAAATACATACTACCTTCAAGGGAATTGTTTTGAGTGGCTTTAATTTTAGTTTTTAATTTACATTCTGACTGTTCAAATAATTCAGTTTCTTGGAATTTTCTTAGCTGACATCTGTCATTTTCTCCTTTAACATATAAACTTTTTCTATCTCTTTTGATTGCATTATAATTATGTTTTGCATTGTAGACGCAGTTCAATGGTGGGAATAAAACAAGGAAGGATGAAAGACATGAAAAAGCACCGGTGAGCAGGCATTAAACTATCCGTAAGCTCGTGAAAATGTAAAATTCACCTCTGTCGCTCTGTCTCTGTTCCACATTTCCTTTTATACACACATTGAGAGATTTGAGATAGTCACACATTTTTTATCCAGTAGAAAAAGTTTTGTTGAAATTATCAACCAAATTTGACACTGACAGTAGCGGAAAAAGAAAAGTGAATTAGTTGGAACTTCATGAATGCAACACCAAAGGGTGGCGAACCTATTTTGCTGTTGTGGCTTCCACCTTTTTATCACTTTTTGCTTAAAAAGTTATATGCAGTTAAATTCCTGACGACCCAGTTAATAAGAGGGTAAAATGTATGCATTTGAGGTGTAATTCAAAAGACCTTCATAAGCAGCGTTACATTTTCCTACATGGGTGTGATTTCTTTATTAAAAATAATCAAAAAGTGTTTTTTTTTTTAAATATTTTTTAAATGTCTTTTGTTACATTAAAGAAAAGTGAAAAAACGAAAAAAAAGCGTATACGCCACAGTGAACAAAATCCATTTTAACTTATGACTTATGGTAAATAAAAGCGAATACTTGAAAAATTCCTTATTTACTTTCGCTTTATTGCATTGCCATCTTATAAGCACGACGTAGTCTCTGAATGAATTCAAAAGAAATACCAAAATGTCAACACTCCTTAAAATGAACTCCAAGCTAAAACTTGAACAGTCAAGAAATTCCAAAACAAAATCAAAGTGGAAACAAAACACTCGTCACACCTCGCAGCAGTCATTGTACATTTAAAATCCAATAAAAGGTGTAGGAAAACACGGAAATAGGGAGACGAAGCAAAAACTCCCTCGAAGCAAAGGCGAAAAAACATCCAAAATGATGACAAGTGACTATAAACGTATTTGAAAACGAAACAAATTGAAATTCAAAATGATTAATGGACGCACACCCCAATACGACTCTTATGAACACACTAGCAGTTGCCCGCGACTTCGTCCGCCTCTCCCTCGTCCACCGGCCAGAGTATCGTCTCGACTTGTGCATCATGCGCGCGTGGGAATTTTGTTCGGAAGTTATTGTAAAATTGCATTGCAGTCAACTCTCCCTAGGTCGTAATTCTCTTGAACTTGAAAAATTTGAGCATTTTTTATGATTCCCTTCAGTTGTTCATACTTAAAGCATTCCCTTGGGTGAACTCTCCCTAATTCTAATATCTCTCTTACTTCTGCATCGTTTTTTTCGTTAAGTAAATTTTTTTTCTTGAAACTGAGCATATTTTTTAGTTAAGAAGTACATAAAATGATATGGTTTAAACACAATAATCTGCACAAATAGTGCAATCAATCACATTCACAAATCAATTGAAGTCTCAAAATTCTAATTTGAGCAGTTATTAGGCCAGTTCCACCTAACAACATCTCACTGAGATCTCAATGTCACCTTGACTGAGGCAAAATCATTTGGTGCCTTGGTGGAACATAATTCTCAGTTATCATTGAGATTTAATGGTTACCTTACTAATTGTTGCTGCACATATGTCAGCCACGTCAAATAGCTGAGTGAGAAATCGAATCCAAAATAATTTCATCTCAGAGATCTCAGAAAAAAATCTCAGTTCTCACATTTCCACAGATTCTTCGCTGCTATTGGTCGCAGCTTAATTTTAAGTAGAATAAAGCCTAAAGCAGTTGCCCGTAGCTTAGTTGGTAAGTGCGTTGGCTGCTAAGCAGAACGTCGTTGGTTCGAGTCCTACTCAGGCCAAGTTTTTATTTCATCTTTCACGGGTACTGCCTCTTGCGAAGACCTGACAAATCTTCCAAGAGTATCAATGTAATGAAAAAATGCTTCTCAACTTTGCCGTTCGGAATCGGCCGGCGTTAAATTGTAGGTCCCCTCAATTCTTCACACGCACTCAGAGAATTGTTGATTAGAGTAAGCCACTTAGGCGTTGGCTCTTCAAGAGCTGTCGCGCCACTCTATTTATTTATTTTATTTTAAAGCCTTCATCGATTAATGGACTATCCAACACAAAAAGAATTTTACAATTCGAAATAGTAGTTCCTGAGATTACCGCGTTCAAACGAACAAACTCTTCAGCTTTATATTGTATTAAATTGTATTGTTTGCCGTTTTTTCCACATTTTACACAAATTCTTCGCTCCTATTGGTCGCAGCTAAATTTTATTTAGCTTCAAGCCTTCTTTGATAAATGGACCATTCAACATTAAAAAAATTGTTCAATTTCATAAAGCAGTTCCTGAGATAAGCGCGTTAAAACGCAGAAAAATGTATATTTTTTGCCGTTTTTTCCATATTTTCCACAGATTCTTCGCTGCT
Source organism: Sphaerophoria taeniata (assembly GCA_943590905.1). Classification (NCBI taxonomy): domain Eukaryota; kingdom Metazoa; phylum Arthropoda; class Insecta; order Diptera; family Syrphidae; genus Sphaerophoria; species Sphaerophoria taeniata. The sequence continues at coordinate 35,559,970 of OX016540.1, read as the reverse complement.
ATTGGTCACAGCTTAATGTTAAGTAGCCTAAAGTCTAAGTCGATTAAGGCACCATCCCACACAAAAAGAATTATACCATTCGAACCAGTAGTTCCTGAGATTACCGCGTTCAAACAAACAAACTCTTCAGCTTTATATATTAGTGTAGATTAAATTGTATTGTTTGCAGTTTTTTCCACATTTTACACAAATTCTTCGCTCCTATTGGTCGCAGCTAAATTTGATATAGCTTCAAGCCTTCCTTGATAAATGAACCATTCAACATTTAAGAAATTCTTCAATTTCATAAAGCAGTTCTTGAGATAAGCGCGTTAAAACGCAGAAAAATGTATATTTTTTGCCTTTTTTCCATATTTTCCGCAGATTCTTCGCTGCTATTGGTCACAGCTTAATGTTAAATAGCCTCAAGTCTTCCTCAATTAATGGACCATCCAACACAAAAAGAATTATACCATTCGAACCAGTACTTCCTGAGATAAGTGCGTTAAAACGCAGAAAAATGTATATTTTTTGCCGTTTTTTCCCCATTTTAAACAGATTCTTCGCTGCTATTGGTCACAGCTTAATGTTAAGTAGCCTAATGTCTAAGTTGATTAAGGCACCATCCAACGCAAAAAGAATTATACCATTCGAACCAGTAGTTCCTGAGATTACCGCGTTCAAACAAACAAACTCTTCAGCTTTATATATTAGTGTAGATTAAACATAGATTTGGAGTATATTTGTACATCAAAGTAATAAAGCCTCTAGTATCAATCTTTAAGCAAGCACCATTCGTAATGAAAAAGACCATGACTTCTTCGGAACGTACTCAATCTCCATTTCTAGTTCAAAGAGGAAGCACCACTCCTACCTTTTATACTTCAAAGAGGAAGCACCACTCCCGCATTTTATACTTTATTCTATACTTATTCTTGATTCTTCATGTTTGGAGAAAAACGCAGTGATTTTCTTTTTGAATGAGGGTAACCCCTTCGATATGTAATTTTTCGTTCTTGACATTTCTGTTTAGACTTGTTTGCTTACCGACTTTCTTAATCCCAGCAGCAAAAGCAAAAAAAAACGTGTTTAAAGAAAATATCTTGAAAGTTAGTTTAAAATGCGCAAACATGTCTAAGTTGGGGGAGAAGGATTAAAAGCTCAGTGAAGAAAAAAGAAATCGAAAATGTATGGATTTGTTAAGCAACAATCTTGCTCAAAACACCAGAAAAGATATTTTCTAACGAAACCAATATTTAACATATTTAAGAAAATATAAGTCTTTATAAAGTACTAGCAGTTGCCCGCGACTTCGTCCGCCTCTCCCTCGTCCTCCGGCCAGAGTATCGTCTCGACTTGTGCATCATGCGCGCGTGGGAATTTTGTTGTGAAGTTATTGTAAAATTGCATTGCAGTCAACTCTCCCTAGGTCGTCATTCTCTTGAACTTGAAAAATTTGAGCATTTCTTATGATTCCCTTCAGTTGTTCATACTTAAAGCATTCCCTTGGGCGAACACTCCCTAATTCTAATATTTCTCTTACTTCTGCATCGTTTTTTTCGTTAAGTAAATTTTTTTTCTTTAAACTGAGCATATTTTTTAGTTAAGAAGTACATAAAATGATATTGTTTAAACACAATAATCTGCACAAATAGTACAATCAATAACATCCACAAATGAATTGAACTCTCAAAATTCTAATTTGAGCAGTTATTAGGGCAGTTCTACCTAACAACATCCCACTGAGATCTCAATGTAACCTTGACTGAGGCAAAATCATTTAGTTTAACATAATTCTCAGTTATCATTGAGATTTAATGGTTACCTTACTAATTGTTGCTGCACATATGTCAGCCACGTCAAAATAGCTGAGTGAGAAATCGAATCCAAAATAATTTCATCTCACAGATCTCAGAAAAAAATCTCAGTTCTCACATTTCCACAGATTCTTCGCTGCTATTGGTCGCAGCTTAATTTTTAGTAGAATAAAGCCTTTCTCGATTAATGGACTATCCAACACAAAAAGAATTTTACAATTCGAAATAGTAGTTCCTGAGATTACCGCGAACAAACTCTTCAGCTTTATATTGTATTGTATTGTATTGTATTGTTTGCCATTTTTTCCATATTTTACACAAATTCTTCGCTCCTATTGGTCGCAGCTTAATTTTATATAGCTTCAAGCCTTCCTTGATAAATGAACCATTCAATATTAAAAAAATTGTTCAATTTCATAAAGCAGTTCCTGAGATAAGCGCGTTAAGACGCAGAAAAATGTATATTTTTTGCCGTTTTTTCCATATTTTCCACAGATTCTTCGCTGCTATTGGTCACAGCTTAATGTTAAATAGCCTCAAGTCTTCCGCAATTAATGGACCATCCAACACAAAAAGAATTATACCATTCGAACCAGTAGTTCCTGAGATAAGTGCGTTAAAACGCAGAAAAATGTATATTTTTTGCCGTTTTTTCCACATTTTCCAGTTTTCCCACTCTTCCATGAGGTTTTTCCAATTTTTTTTTCACAGAAATCATCACTGAATGTAACAGTATGAACCATTAAAATTTCACAAATATTTGTTGGGCCATTTCGGAGTCTATAAGAGACATACAAACAAACACACTTCCATTTTTATATATATAGAGAAGATATTCTTGAAATTTCTCTCAACTTGTGTTTTGCTAAGCAAACACTATTTCTTGCCACAACTTTTCTGAAGCTTGAACTTGAAATAAGAACTGTATGGGGGTCTACTTATTAGAGGTTATTTGAAAGAATTTTACTAATGAAGCACTATATAAAAGTTTCCTTTTTCCATATTGTTAAACAGATGCAGCTTGCGTATGACTTAATCAAAAGGATTTGAATAATTCAAAGCTATTTTGTGGGGCTGTGGCTTAAGTGGTTTTAAAATCTCAAAGTGCATGAAATAATGATAAACATTTTGTCAGAGCAGACTGAAATGGATAAGTGGTCTGAAATTTCAAATCTCTAAGTGGCACTTATCTTTCTAGCAAACAATTGGGATAAGTTGAGTTTCTGTTTAACATAAGCTAGCGTATAGACTTTAAGTTTAAGCGATGAATTTAATAGTACCGGTCCCACTGGCTCATTTTTCTTTAAATTATATGTTAATTGCTTATTATGACGTACTTCATACAATGTTTCTTAAGGTTTCATCAAAAAACACTTATACATTTTTTTTTCAATTTTTAAGCAATGCACTGATACCACACCCCTACCCTATAACAAAGCTATGATTCCATTCTGAAATTTCAAGATTTCTCAGTGCGATAGGCTTAATAGCGGGGTTTAAATGGTCCAACATGGTTGGACAACATGGTTGGATGAAGTTTTTAAAATTATTTAAAAACCAGCCAACATGGTTTGTCAAGCGGTTGTTTTAGCGTTTAGATGATCCAATATTGCTGTTGTCATACCATGTTGTCCAACCATGTTGGATCATGCAAACCCCGCTAATATGTGATGAAGTTTTTTTCGTTTTCTGCTTCAATTTTGAGTTTTGAAGAGTTGTCAAGGCTCATTTTTCAATTTTTTTCGATAGCCTTTCTACCAAAAAGACAAAATCTCCCCTGCAAATAAGGAAGGAAGATCTAAGCGAGATCAAAAAAGAATTCAGCACATGATCAAAAATATTTGATTTAATTACCAACTTTAAAATCGTGCAGATTAACGTTGGCATTTAAAATTTCAATTCAAAATCAATTACCCGCTCCTTTGAATCAAAAACTGAAGAGTCAGCTATAGAACAAATGAAACGATTCCATTTATAGGCCTAAACAAACTTTAATGTTTTACCAGCAAAAAAAAAAACAACCCTGCACTCTACGATCAAATTGGAGCCACAACGTAGCCAGAGAGCTCGTTTATTTAACACTCACGAAATTACATTGCAACAGATTTGCCATCCAATATCGTTCTAAAAATATCCTCACAAAAAAATTCACGCAAATTGGACTATGTACTATACCCATACACAGGCCCACCACCTACCGGTTCCCAATGTGTTCTCTCTTATCAAATGCAAATGTGAAAATACCTGCCTACTAAACCCGAAATTTACAACTCCCAAACTTTGGGGTGGCAATACAGCAAATGACCCATTAACAACAGAGAAAACAAAAAACTTTTCGTTAGTGAGCAAAAAAAAACTGCAATCAATTTCAAATCCATGGGAATACTCGCAGTTGTTAGTTTTTTATTTTTCAAGTACCATGGACGGACATGGGGTGTTGATTTCCCTGGAAAATAGAGTGCAATTTGCATCCGCCCTGGCTGAGATAATTGGACACTGCCACAGGGCGTCAGAAGGTCGTTCAATGAATCCAATTTTTCTCTGTTGGACCAAAAGTTCACAGGCTATCCATCATCGCAGAGAATGGAGAGTATCATCGGGCATTAAAAGCAACTGTTTCATCTCTATTCACTATATGCGCCTAACAACGCGCATTTGTTTGCCAAAGCCTAGTTCTAAACAAAGTTTATTAGCCAAGGGGTATAATTGTTTTAGTATTTATGGTACGACATTTGAATGTAATAAATAAGAATTCACTTCCTGTTTGTCGACACAACGGCTACGTAGCAAACGTGGGGCAAGTGCAGCAGTCATCCATGAAAAGTTCGCTCTGTGTGTTTGTAGCTTTCTTTTTTGTATTTTGATTGCTATGCGATTTTTATTTGTTGATTCTTTCGTATAATAGTATGGCTGTCGTCTAAATCACTCTAACAGCTGGGTTTTCTGAATAAATGAACAGTGCTTGATAGTAGGGTAGGTTTTCATCATAGGGCGTAAATTGAAGTGAGAATTGGGACCTTATATGCAATTAATATGTTGTTTTGTTTATCGGTGTGGTATCGCATATGTATTTGCATATGAGTAGTTTTATCTAAAGGATTTGCATAAATTCGGTCATTCGCACGTTTTATGTATTTTAAATTAAATATTGAACGAACAAAAATATATCCGGAAATTCAATCCTAATTTGGAATTCATTAATTTAAAATGTTTGTCAAATGAATCGGAAGCGGAGAGTTAATGATTATTAAGTCTTAATTCGTTGAAAAGTTCAGCTGCTAAATATTATTTCTCGTTGTGTTAAGATATCCTATCCTATCCTATCCTATGATGTTTAGCTTTCTAGGTATCAAATCCTATCATTGGCAAAATCTTATAATTCACGTGAATTTTGAACTTTAAACCTTAATTTATTTTGATTTCTAAAAATATTAAAAATATTACAATTTGCGAATTTCAAACTATAACATGTTTTTTATAAATTTTTATTATCTTTTTAATTAAAAAAAAACAAAGGGGGCAATCGAGTGTCTTCCTTACTGCATGAACAATCTGGAACTGACTGATTTCCCAAAGAGGTGCAGGGAAATTACTCCACGGGAATCTGCTCAACATGGGAATTTACTCCACTCAAAGTGGGAATTTTCTCCACTTTTTAAAGTGGAATAAATTCCCACTACGAGTGGGAAATAACTGCATAATTGTGTGAGAAAATAGTCCACTAAAAGTAAAAAGTGTGAGAAACAATATTATTGCACTTCTTATTAAAAAAAATTTCAGAATATGATTTTTTTCTTTGAATTATAAAAGTCTTAGCAATAGATAGGACCATTTTTTTACTACATATTTGTGGACAAAATTGACAGAGCAATTCATTTTTCAAAACTAACTGCTGCCGCTTTCTTTACTTTATAAAAGAAACCACCACGCACATTTGTAATGCACGCTTGTGTCTGGAAAGCAGGTGCTGTATTGAAATGATTCATTTTGAACATCTTTTTTCACTTTCGTCTTGACTCTAGAGATTATGACGATCTGGAACATTCAAAATCGTTTTGGTTTGGTTGGGAGCGAAACGTAAGAAATTTTGCCCAAAAGAGAATGAATTTGGGGTGTGAAAATAAAAAAATTCGGAGCTATTGATGTAATAGAAACAGCTCAGTTATTTTAGGTGACAAAAAGATGCAATAAGATGAAGCTGGGTTCAAGTACCGTATTGCTTGTAGAATGCCCTACTCTCAACGAACACTAAAGTTCAGAAGAATGTTTTCATGGGGAAGAGTTTCCTTAACGTCACATAGCCTTAGAGCATGTGGTATGTAAACCTTGAAAATATGTTCAAACTGTCTACTCAATTTATTGGTTTATAAAATGTTTAAAACTTATCACGAAGAAACCCCGAATTTAATTTCAGGACTAATGACTAATGGGTTTGTAGTCCCAAAATAGAATTCGGCACTTATGTTCCACCATAGTTAAACTGTGTGCAAAAATAAATAATTGTTTAATTTGTAAAATTGTAAAATTGTGTTCATAGTCAATAAATTGGTTGAATTTATCACATAAATTGATTGCATTATAATAACTAACATTCCTCGTAAAAACCTGTAGAAGTCAGTTTCATGCTGGGAAATAATTCCACCAAAAAAATTGTGCAGTTATTTCCCACTTGCAGGGGGAATTTATTCCACTTTAAAAAGTGGAGAAAATTCCCAGTTTGAGTGGAGTAAATTCCCATGTGGAGCAGATTCCCGTGGAGTAATTTCCCTGCACCCCCAAAGATTGAATTATATAGCATTATTTGAACGAAGAATTATTTTGCTTCGTTCTCAATAATTCTCAGGGTATGGTGTCTCGTAGGTTAGGTTAAGCTAGGTTAAGCGGGCTGACAGTTGGTGTTGTTACCGTCACATTTAGATCAATGTAGATCCATTGTGGTACCCTGAAGTGTGTGGCACAATTCAGGACCAATAATAAAAATGAAAAATTGTTCAATGTTTCTAAAGCTTGCATGGCTACACATAACACATTTATACTTTTATTTCTTCTTTCACGAAAGCCAGTGGGGTCGGTCGGTGAAAGAAATCCTTTGCAATGCAATTTGTTGCCTGAAGGTTTTTGGTTTGCGAAAGTTTCATCAATTCCAAATTTCAATCCGTCAAATATGTCAGCTTTAAATAGAAAAGTCGAAAAAGTAAAATTTCCTGTTTGTGAGATTGTGTTTTCATATTAATTAACCTTAGGTTATCCAAATCCTTGATGAATGTAAATCCTCAAATAAAACTCCAAGTAAAATTCAGTATTAAAAAAATAAGTTTTTAAAAAATTAAGTCAATTTCCGTTCAGCAATAGCCATAAAAAAAAACTAGATATTTTCTTTGACTGTATATTTTTTTTCTGTACTCACTTTGAACTCTGAAGCGGAAATAAAACATGTATATGCCATTCCGTATATGGACGAAAACGTATGCAGCGACACGTTTTCATATTAGATATTATTTTTTGTGCTCTTTTTTTTGTGTTAGAAAAAGTGCGCCTATTCGCTCAACCAATGCCAGAAAGGCACGATAACTGAACAGAGACTTGAATAACCCTATAGCCTTTACCAAGGGTGTTTGTAAGTTCGGAAACTATTTTTTATCCTGTGCGAAATTCCAATAACGGAATCTACGTTTGTGATGCATTTCAGTTAGTTTTTATTCGATTTTTTTTTTTATTACTTCGTTTTCTTCATTCAATTCTTTTGCCATTATCACACTTCGTTTGCTTCTAGAAACGTGCTATTTCATCGCGTCCAGACGGGTTGTATGTCGAAGCCTTTGATTCACAGTTCGATTGTAGTTTTTTTTTCCATAGAACAAGAAAAACCAATTTCGAATAAGAGATTTGAAAAGCGTTGTACGTTGAAAGGCCAGCGAAAAATAGCAAACTGCGGAGGCAGTAAGTATTTACCCAGCAAACATTTCTCTTCATAGCTGACTAGAAAATGATTCACTAAAGTGAAGAAAACACCCGAATCTGAATGTATTTTTGATCCGATTGGGGTCCAAGTACCTTACATCCATTTAAATGAATCGTATCTGAAGTGAAAATGAATTCATTTAAAACTTGTTCCTTATGCTGATTATCTTTACATTTTATTCGTAAATCCTTCAGAAAAATGTTAATATTGAAGCAGAAAGAAAATTATATTCTTTAGTTATTTCATTCAATTTTATTTTTAGATTAGTTTATAAAAGTAAATCACATTTTGATTATTTACTTTTAATAAAAATTATTACAAAATAATTAAGTAAAAAAAGAACAACAAATTTCAAAAATTCAGAAAACTGTTTATATGTACCACTTTTAAATAATTATTTACACTGTTTTTTTTCTCACAACACTTGAATAATATAATTATTATTATTATTTACACTGTTTTTTTTTTGTTTTTTTTTCTGTATACTTATTTAAATTTCTTAGTTCTCACTTATTAATTTTCACTTTAAGTCACAATAAAAGAACCTCTTCACTCTACGTAAACTTGATCAAAGTGGATGTTTTCATTTAGATTTTGAAATCTTGTTGCGACAAGATCCCGTTATCATGTGCATGTCCCAAATGCAAGAATAAATAAGAAAAGAACGAAAAAGGTTCTGGTGAAAGACCAACAATTTGCTTATAAACTTAGAAAAAGGATTTGCAATTGATCTTTTATGAGATATGCTTACTTGTGCACATTCAGTTTTATTCAAATAAGTGAATGAAAACTGAATGATAGATTTTTTATTTTATTTTTTGTATCCTTTTTTGGGCAAGTTCAGAAATCCTCCGCCTAAATGAATAATTTTTGGTGAACAAAATCTGAACCTTCAGAAAAATGTTTGCTGGGTAAAGATTAACAACGGTTTTGAATGTATAGAGCTCCAGGAGTGGGTTGATTTTTTCATCAATATATTGCCATGAACTAAATGACCAAAAATAAATTCTATCATACAGTTTTCATGACAACATTTTAAACCCAACTCAAATTAAATATTTTCTTTTCATCAAATTTTATTCCCTATTTAGCAACTTTTTATCTTTCTTTCTGCACACCTCACATTAATTTCGTCAAAATTAAATTTGAACTCAAATTCACATACATAGACGTAATCCCATTTCTGATATGGTAAGACATTTAATAATAATTAGAGAATAAGTAAAAAACCTTATTTCCTCTTAATTTCAACTTAAAAATTGTTGTGTTTATGGCATTTACTGAAAATTTCAAATTGTGTATGTTAACATGTTTAAATTTTACGCAAGCTACCAACAGCTTAATTATTTTATGAAACATCAAAAGCACTACGCGAGAAAGACTTTCCTTGAAAATACGAATAAGTTACTCTTGCTTCGAAAAAAAAACACGATTCGAGAAGTTGTGATTTTCACTGTGTGAGGTTGTAGGAAGCGCGTTGTTTTGATGTTGCTTAACCTTTTAGAAAATTCATCTTTGTTTCCGTTCATCTTTCTTAATTCGGTGGTTATGCAAGATTGAGTGAAATTGGTCAAAAACTACTGAAATGAAAACTGTAATGATTCTTTGAAAAATGTCTTATAAACTTTGTTTTATCATGTTCTCGTGATTGTAAATTTCTGCAGGTTTAATTCTTTTGTGTGACTCGACACCATACACCAAAATGAGAATCCTTTGTTCCCTTGTACCATGAATGCATTTCATGTATTCAACTATAATAATCAACGAAAATGTTCATCATTAGCATGACATCCTTGTAAACACAATGCAAGTTATTAATACCATTATCGTTAAGAAAGCTTTTCCCTTGTCCTTGTTATAATAATTTAAGTTTAAAGCATGCTGTAGGAATTTGATGGTGCGCCATTAAAATATTCGATGGCAGATCTCTCTTTATTGGGACTTTATAACATTTATCCTTTTCACACAAAAGCCCAGACCTCAAAAGAGGTTTCGAGGACATTACACGAATTTATCTGCTGTCTGTTGAATAACAATGTGTATCGTGACCTATTCAATGATTATATCCAATGGGTAAAACAAAAATTAAGGACATTCCTAAAACACAAACGAAGTGTCCTTACGCACCTATCCCATTGTTGACTTAATAGTCGCTTGAGTAAAATCGTGCGCACATTCAAAAAGTATGTAAAAGACATGAAATCATAAGCCACATTCTAATTTAAGATAATGAAACAATTTTCGAAGGATCTTATGTGTCATTAAAAAAGATACGGAAACTTGAAATTAATTCCGGGTTAATTTGAAAATACACATTACTGTTTGTTTGTTTTGGTATCTTATATTGGATAGGAGGAAATTAAGACGAGCTGTTCTGATGTTACACTCAAAAGGGGCAGTCCCTTCATATTCAAGTTGAACAAGCTTTGACTTTGTTTGGTTTTTCCGTATAGATACCATGGAGATTGTCCACTGTCCATTGTATGAAGATAATAAACTTGAAAGGACTAATATGATACTGGTCATTTTGAACGAAGAATTATATTGAATCATTCTACATGTCTGCTTTTGAAAAAGGTTATTCAGGTCTATATTAGGAAAATCGAAAAAGGTGGCAGATATAATATTCTTAATTCTCATAGCTTTGAGTGACGAAAAGGAATAGATTGTCATGAAAAATTGAATGCTGGCATTTGGAAAAAAGTACCTCGGAAAAGTTGTTTGCAGTCAAATGAATTGCGGGATTTCGGTCTACGATATTTTGGGTTAGTTAGCTCAACGCCAACCCCCAAACACCCAGCATTCAGTCTTGTAGCCGGTTTTCAGATGTAATAAATCTTCATTTCTTTGTTAAACTGTAAACAAATTGAGTGCAAAAACGCTTTTACATAACTTCAATATATTTTGGCGATTGCGTATGCCAATAATCTTACTGAGCACAGAACTGCCCAAAAGTTAAAATTTATCAGAATTCACTTGCAAAGTAATTTCGAAACGATTCAGCAATATTGTTATAACTGGAAACTAAAAATAGTAATATAACAATATCCTGTCATTCACGAAATTATTTATACAAATTAAACCCCATTCTCTCTTTTTCATTATCATTTCAGCAAACATTCCACAACCAAAGGATATAACTATTTAGAATCCCACAACAATAGACCAACCAACAGAATAATGTACAAACTTCTGTTACTCAAATAGTTGACCAAGACCAACCAACCAGCCAGAGTTTAATAATAACGAACAACAAGTGCAAATAGCCTGAAGTTTTCGTTAAAAAGATTATTTTGGTCGTTTTCAACCTCTTGGACGCTATTTTCGGTTAAAATCATCTCAATTCCCTCCTTCCCTCCTTACACCTAATCCAATGATCAACAATGCTAAGAGATAAACTTTAAATTCAACAATTTCTGTACAGATTGTTTTTATTCATTTATACTATTTCTTCATTTGATGCAAGGACATTCGTAAAGTTTTCTTTAAGAAAAGTTTTACTTCCTAACTGGCGGGCGAAACAGGAAGCTGAAAGAAAGCTGGATGTCTTCTTTTTAAACTTGGCTCGCCTTTGTGTTCTAGAAGTTTGATGTCTCTGAATGAAAAAATAAAAATGGAGGGAATTCGTCCTACACCATAGGACATGAGTAGGAATTCAATACCTAGACTTGAGGATTGAATATTAAGGATATTTAAAAGTAGAAAAGGATAATTTAAACGAAGTCGAAGAGAAAACGGAAGTTCAATTAAAACGTTAATTCCTTCATTGAGTGCTTGTGCTCATTTAGCCATTTAACTGCAAGTGTTTATGTCCTTGCAAAATGTAATTAAAGTGACCACGTTTCTGTTCCCTTCCATATAACCAATTTATCATCTTAAGCCAAAAGAGGTGGAGTTTGGCCGAGGCACATTCAATTCAAACTACGAAAACAAGTTCTCAATACAAACAAACTGCGGTCTTAATTTCTCCTGATAAATTGTTTGCACACCTGTCAACCCTCGTTTAAAATAATATTAAATCTGCCAGCACCACCCTCACGTTTGATAACCGCTAAAATCACTCTCCGAAAATTTAATTAATGGTTAAGCTGTCAACGCAAATAATTTTCATTTTGTTGTGACACTTGCATATCCTTCGTCAGTTGTCTTAGAAATTTGAAATTGACTTAATTAGTTCTACCAATAAACTGCAATCCCATTAAAGTCTCTTTTCCATTTTTCCACACACACATCTTTTGAACATTTCATAAGTATTGTTTAATGATGAAACACCAGATGAGAACAACACAGAACAGCACAAGTAAATGGTTTTCATTTTTGTCAGATCAAGTAAGCACAGCAAAGATCAGGATCAGCTTCCTTTTTAATCTTTTTGAAAGTAAAGCTGTAGGTGTTAAATAATAGGTCCGTTCGCGTACCCTCCTAAAACAGAACAATTCTACGAAAAATTACGAAATTTAACCAAATCCTGTTCGCGTACTCAAAAATTTCGTCGTTTTTCGTAAAAGAGAGCGCTCACGAGAGAGTAAAATATTTCCCCAACCTACGAATTTTAGCCCAAGACATTTCTTTGGGCTGATTTGTGAAAAGTGTCAAATTTGATTGAAAATAGCAAATAAATAAATAAATTCAAATTCAAAGTTTCACTTTTTCATACAAAAAAACTTGACAATTAAAATGTGGGTAAAATTTGTTGTTTTTTCGTTCGCTTACATTTATGTAGTTTTGTTTTTCTGTGAGAGAATTTCACCCCCACTTTTAAAAATGTCTCTTTTTACGAATTTTAGTGCAGAAAATACGCAAACGGACCTAATAATTACCTAGTATTGTTCAAATGAAATCAAATTGAATAAAATGTTCACTTGTAAGAAACAAGAAATTGAATACATCATCAGGTTCTTTTTGCGCAAAATTTTTAATTGAGAGTATGACAGTAACACTTTTACTTCTTTGGAAAACTCGCCAACCAAGATAATTCAAAAATTGTTTGATTGAAAAAAATAAAAACAAATTGCCATTTGGAATTTTGACGTTTAAGAGTTGTCACAAAGCTGCACCACCAAAAAAGTAGGGGCAGAAAAAATTGTACTAAACTGAACTGGACAACTTCATGGAACAGTTTGTAAGACTTGAGTCTTGTAAGACTTGAAATCTTTATATTCTCCGAAGCTGCAGTTAAAGTAGCTCAAATTTTCATTCAATTGACTTGTATATCTGCGGGCTGATATAAACATTAAATCTCTTGACACATACAATTCCTAGGAAGCACGTGCCGCACATTTCACCAACTCTTCCTCACCACCCTCCCCGCTCAATTTAATTTGATAATCCTTTGTCGAAAACTTGAGTTGATAAAGTAATGAACTGAATTCCGGATTGTCCTTGTTTTCGGGGAATTCGCTCAAACCCCGAAAAACAAAACGGTAGATGAAGGACCAAACTAGAAATCACAAAAATGGGACAATGTTTTGGATTGTTTTTGTTTGGGAAGCCATCTTTCCTGGTTGTTCAGGATACTCCAGTCTATATCCTTTATACTACCCTAGCCTTGAAATTTAGACAAGGAAAAGCACAAAACGGCAAAAAGGGGGAATTGTTATTGTTGAGATATCGTAGTCAATTGCTTTGAGAAGCTCTGGTAATCCCTTGATTGTTTTAGAAACTTCAACCGAAAAAGCAAAAGACATTCCGCTCAAGTGAATTGACATACTTGGAATTGTTTTGTGTTTGTTTCGTGTGTTTGTGCTGTGCAGATTGATGGAGATAAATATGACTTAAGTTATACTCACTTAAGTGTTTAGATGAGAGGTAAGTTGAGCAACTTCCTAGTTTTCTTTTCTTTTTGTCTTCAAGTTGAAGGAGAGTACAGAAATTATGATATTTTTCTTTGTGTCAGTATAGTTAAGAATGGTTATTGCCATTTTGATCTCTTTGAAAGATTTATGTGGATTTTAATCTATTAGTTTTGTTTTGTTTTTTTTTTCAAGAGGAGTATTGTGCCATTCGGAGAGAGGAGATATGTAAGTGGTTTTGTATAAGATTGCATGAATTCTATATTTTGGTATTTACATCAAAGTCTAGAAGGATGAGTAAAATATAAGATTTCAAATTGACTTTAAGTGTCAAGTAATGTCAGAATTTCAGTGGAAACTTTCTAAATGCAAGATGTTTACTCATACATAGCAAGTCATCATTTGTAAAGAAAAATGTTTAGGGCGTGATAAAGAGGGTGAAGCGATTAGAGATAGTTTGGGATCCTGTTAGGTAGGTACTCAAAACAATATTTTTGGTTGACAAAAAAATATGAAAACGACATCGAAATAGCTTCAAAATAAAGTTGATAATCAAAAACGAAAATCAACAAAGTGAATGTCAACAATCGCCTTAGCCAATTCCACCCTAGGTATACTTATAAAAATTGTTGACACTTTCCGCTTTCAATTTCAAATATCATACTTTTCAACTACATATCCACTTTGACATTCTTATTTAGCCATAAAACATAAATCATTAAGGGCCAGTTGCTCAATCGAATCATAAATTTAAGTTCTACATAAAGTTCTACTTTTGTATGGGGATTTTATGTAGAACTTAAGAATTCCGGAACGTCTCATACAAAAATGAAAACTTTATGTAGAACTTAAATTTGTGATTCGATTGAGCAACTGGCCCTTAATCATAGATCATAAAAAGCTTTTTTTGTCTTTTCTTTCAGCCAGCAACAATGTCATTAGAAGCAACTAAAGTAAATGGCCAGAAAAGAAATAAATGTATACATAAATCAACCGCGAAATGACGGTGAAATATCCTCTGATTCTAACATTAATAATAACGACTATTGAGTGCAAGGAACAAGGATCAAATTCAAATGAGATTTTATTAAAAAGAATGAAAAATCTACGACCAAGGGGTTAAGCTAAGTGTAGTAGAGTTTGTATGTGTCTGCTTTTGGCAAGTGAAATTGTGATTACGAAGAGGAAGGAGGGAGAGAGCGGAGATTCATGTGCTTGAAATTAGTGGAAAATCCGTTTATTATGACCTTTTATGGTAGATTTCATTTTCGCAGTCATTTCTTTCCGTTTATGTGGTTAAATGCAGTTGCCATTTTGTCCGGTTTCGGTTGTATTGTGGTTGACAAAATTTTGGTTGATGAGTATGGTTTGATAGTTCAATCTGTCGTGTTTAATTGTTTCTTTTTCCTGACATAATTCAATTAATTTGAAAGGATTAATGTTGTTGGAGAGTGACAACTGCATGAAACATCTCAATTAAAATTATCTGAATATAATTGAAATAGCTCTTTATTACAATTGCCAAATTTGGGCTGATGCTATTCACTATAAGAAACAAATTATATTATACAATTTAACAAAATTGTTCTCCCCAAAAAAGCATGATTTTGAACGGCCCTGTCTTTTTTCAATTATTAAACGTCTTCAACCAGTCGGAATTCAGAAACAAAGCTCTGAGAATTGTCTGCGAGATTGTCATTGTTAACATCTCTCTGAAAATTCATTTCATTCAATGTTACCTGCATAAATTTCAACCAAATCAACTCTGGCATGCTGCCATGCAACGGATTTGCTTGTTATCTCATTGTATAGTGTGGACCTTGATGTGAAGACTATGAAGCCACAACCGAGAAAAGCACCTACGGATGTTCAAAACTTTGCCAACCCAGGATATTCAGGAAATTTGCTCAGAGAGCAAGAACGATTTCTTTTCTCAATGTTCATTTCATTTTGTGGTTTTCGCTTTTCCTTTTATTTTAATTTTGCTTCTCAGAATTTTTGAGCCAGTGAACAAGCTTTACAGCAAAATTATTAATGATGAAAAGATTTTTTTTTAAATTCAAATATACACTTCAGAGGACATCTTATGATAGGTAATAACTGAAGTGTGCAAGAATAAACAGTGGAAATTTGTGGTATTCACCAACAAGATTTGATTCTTCACCGACAAAAAAAAATTACATTCAAGAAACAAAATGCATGAAAAAAAGCACAAAATATTTCAACTAAATTGCACAATAATACTCTAAAATCTAGAGTGAACTTTCCTCCAAGGCCTTACTTTTTCCTTTTTTTCTTACATGTAAATGCTAAAGCTATTCACTAAGTCTTCTCGAATCAAAGAACTAGAAAACTGATTTTTGAAATTGTGAATTCATCTCCATTCTGTACATAGCACAATGTTTTTGAAACTTCGACATGTCCATCGGTATAATTATGACACATTTTCCTCAGTCTATCTTCGACTAGAAAAAATATAATTCCAATATCGCCATGAGTCACAAATTGTTTGAACGTTGTGCATAAAAGTGTAAACTTTAAATTTGATTACAAGAAATTAATGGGAAGCATTTTATATATAATGCACTTTTAACCAATTTTGAAGTTCCTCAGAAAAGCCAACTAGGGCCTCGTTTTCTTAAAGCCGTTATCTGATATCATCGCGCAAGGCTGTAATATTCCTCGTAACAACTGATTGCTATCTTTAGTTAATTCTTCTTTGAATTTGTAAACACTGTTTGGATTTATTTATGAAACTCACTGTCTTCGTACCTGTTGGAAACGAATTTCTTACAAAATAATCAAATAAACCAATAAAGTCTCAAAATAGAGATCTAAAAATGTTTCAATAGAAAATGTTCCCAATCAATAACTTTGCTCCCAAAGCCTTTTCAATTGACATTGAATTTATTCATTTTTTTTTACTTTTTTTTTCTGGTATGATTTATTCATTTTTGCATTCATAAAAAAGAAACTTGCACTCCTTATTTCCCTCATATTGAAAAAACATGTTTTCAACCAATCAATTTCATGTTTATCAAATCAAAAATATTTGTTCAATGATTCTTATTGTCTCTTCTCTCAGACATAACAAAAGTTTTGCTTCTTCCGCATCAGAAAAAGAGATAAAATAAATTGAATAAAAATGATAAAAAAAAAAATAAATAAATTATCTGAACTTGATGTGTCCACAGTGGCGTAGCTGGCTTGGAAAGGGTCCTTAACATTTTGTTTTCTTTATTATAGGTACATTTACAAAACATAAACAAAAATGATTATAAATATAAATATCGTCGCCCTAAAATTGGGTTGCCGTAAACGCCAATACTCGCTTTTTGAGTTTGATATGCAGTCTTATGTTTTCGAGGGTGCTCTTTCCAAATCTTTCATCCTCTTGGCTCTATCTCTTTCCATTGCGGAGATTTTCAGAATGGTTTTGACGTATATACACCTAATTCATAAATTTCAGGTATTATTTTGACGTAAACGCCCAATTTTGGCATATACGTCAAAATTTCCATACAATTTTCCAAAATTTTATTGCAAGAATTGATTTGACGTACCTTCTTTATCTTCCAACGTACGCCGTAAAAGGAAAAAATATTTTTTAGTATTGTTTTGACTTATGTGTATACAAAACGATAACTTAGACATGCACGTACGTCACTAAATAAAAAAAAAATGTTTTCTTAATTGGCCGTACGTGCATACGATTTTACTTGAACTCCAAAAAGTATAAATAGAGTTCCTTCGAGAAAATTTTTCATTTGTTTCCCAGCTTCCATCAAGAGGACACTTGGACTCATATAATTAATTCATAATTCTTGCAGATTCATCTTCCACTAAAAAATAAGAAACGGTGTAAATTTTTATTCATTTTTAATTTTTCCGATTGAAAAAATAACTTATCAGTTATCAGTTCATATAGCCCCGGAGCCCCCATACAAGAAATTCGCGTCATCGCGCCCACTAAAATTTTTAATGAGGAATAAAAGATAAAGCCAAGATGAATAAGATTCGCTTGGTCGGCGTGAATTGAGTTAGCCAGAAAGGCTTCGGATACCTGTTGCAATTTGGTGAAATGTCACGATCATCACGGATTCTATTTCTGTTTCTTTCATTACACGCGAGTTACGTGTCCCATACTCCACGTACACTAGCTATTTTTATTATTGAAGCTAATATCATTTTTTTTTGTAATCTGAATTATATTTTTAATTTCTACCTTGCACTTCGCATTGAATATCATATTTTCTTTGAAATCATCATTTTTGTGTAATCTGAATTATATTATTTGTTTCTACCTTGCACTTGGCATATATTTTCTTTGAAATCATCATTTTTGTGTAACCTGAATTATATTATTTGTTTCTACCTTGCACTTGGCATTGAATATCATTTTTTGTAATCACTAAATTCCATTTGTAACTTAATCTTTCTTATTTTTTCCCACACAAAATGTCATTATTAAGCAAAATAAAGTTATAAAAGTAAGCAAGTCAGAATGTTCAGTGTTCAGTATCAATAAAGCACTTCTAGAGTAAATAACTTTTTGTTTTTTTTTCCTAAACGCTACGGCACACACCGTAACTGGCGCAGTCGGTAACTTTAAACACGAAATCTTGAAAATCGCGAAGAGTGAAATTCGCATCGACGGTATATCGGTGTAAAGTGGATTTTTGTTCAAACAAGGACCAGGGCACACCTTAAGTGTGGAGAATTTTAATTCATTGGCCCTGAACGAACCGCATTTAAAAAAAACATAAAGACGAAACAACAAATTTTTCGAAGGCTAATCGAAAAAGTGTATTTCAACCAAGTGTAGCCAACGGTTAATTGGCAAGTTACTGAACCAAATCTAATTATAAGTGCAGAAAATTATGAATAAAGACTAAGAAAAAACAAAAAACTATAAACACATCTGAAAACACACAACTATTATCAACCACCAGTGCGAATCCAGATAAAAATTTATACAAAACAACTATCAGCAAAAATGAAATCAACCCTCAAAATTATTTACATGTAAGTCAAGAGTATATATTTTTTAAATCCTTAATCCCATGAACCCATCCAAAGAAACAAAAGCAACAAGACCTAGAAACAGACCTTATTTTAGATATAACTTAGAACAAATAAGCGAAAGTTCGGAGGAAGAATAAGATAATAACGTTAATAATAATATAGAATTAAGTAAACAATCAAATTTATTCAAACAAGATAAATCACAACAAGAAATCAGTAATACATTAAGCAATCTAAATAATCTCTTGAATAACCTAACATTAAGTGACACTTTAAGTAATCCTCCAAATCAAATAGTCACACAAGAAAAAAGACTAGAAATGGCAACCAACAGTAATAATAACAACCACTCAAATGAACCTTTTGACATTTTCAAAACTTTAAGGGTGCCTGACGCCATTAAAGATTTGCCGACATTCGACGGTAATCAAAGGCTCCTCTTTGAATTTATACATAACGTTGAGGAAATTTTAACTCTCGTTCCATCATTAGACGGAACAACCCAAGGAAAATTTTTACTGAGAGCCATCCGTAATAAAATCATTGGTCCTGCCAATGAAATTCTGAACATGTATGGCACTCCTCTTGAGTGGACACATATTAGAAGTAACTTAGTATTACATTACAGTGACAAGAGGAACGAAACTTCTCTAATTAGAGATCTCCACAACTTAAAACAAAATCAAAACACCATCGAACAATTTTACAGTAAGGTTATTGAAATATTCGCAACTATTGGCAACCATATGAAGGTTCATGAAAAAGATGAAAAAGTAATGAAGGCAAAAGGTAAATTTATGAAGAAATGTGTCTGAACACATTCTTAATTGGGTTGCGAGAACCTCTCGGTTCCGTTATTCGGGCAATGAAACCTACAACATTGCCAGAAGCATTTTCGTTTTGTATCAAAGAACAAAACATATTCTATTCTAAAAATAATTTCTCAGCCAATCAACCAAAACAACAAATTCAATATTATACTCCATACTACACACTGCCTAGATCCCAACCCCAATACTCGAACCCTTCGTATAAAATGGTTGGCTTGCAAAGACCCCAATACCAACAACAGCTTTCTCAACAACAACCAACTTTCCAAACACAACCTCAAAAATATCAATATAACAATTATCAGCCACAATTTCAACAGCGACAAAATTATCAACCACAGTTTCAACAACAACCTCAATATTTTTCCCAAAAACCTCAACAGTTTTTGCAGACCCAACAAGGAAAACCTGAGCCAATGGAACTTGGTTCCACTACAGTAACTCGATTGACCCAACCATCGTCATCTAATACGTATAAACCAAATCAACACCAAAACTTTAAAAAACAAGAATTAAACAATATTATTGTACCACAAAGCGAGGAAAATTCTTCAAACAATGATGAACTTCCTGACGATACGTTTAACCACCAAGAATTAGATTCTTATTACTCATTAGATCAACAAGATCTTGATTTATTAAACACTATGCAAGAACTAGATAACGAAAATTTTTGTATACAAGCCCCGACAGACCAATTGGGCACATAGACATTAACAAAGCTGGTACTGTTCTTCCCTACATCAATATATCATCACCCTTTGGTCGCCCATTAAAATTTCTAATAGACACAGGAGCTAGCACCTCATTTATTAATCCTGAATATATAGATCCTAATGATGTAGTTTCAATAGAACCTTTACCAATTAAAACCATTCTTAACACACATAAAATTGATAAAGAAACTTACCTACCCAACTTTGTCGAATTCAATCAACCCGGAAAAACTAGATTCTTAACATTTCGTTTTCACGGATACTTTGATGGTCTACTAGGCCTCGATGCTCTTACCAAATTAGAAGCAAAAATTGATTAAGCTAATAAACTCCTTATTACACGAAATGCTAAAATCCCTCTTGAATTAAAACCCACCTATGTATCGAAAAAATATCTCCTTTCAGAAAACTCAAAAACAATTGTCAAATTACCAGTTGACGTAAAAGACGGAGACATCCTCATAAAGACCACTCATATTACACCTCATTTATATATTCCAGAAGGTATATACTACGCAATTAATTGGTACGCTAACTTCGTTATCATTAACACATCCAATCTAGAAAAGACACTCTTCCTAGAACAACCTCTTAAGGTTACAAATTTCAATAAACAACAATTTTGCGAATTAAATAACTTTGAAATCAGTAGTAAATGTTCGGAAACAGAGCCATTAACTTCCGATGACATAACAAACCTAATCAGGTCAGACCATCTCAATAGTGAAGAGAAAAAAGCTATCCATAAATTATGTCGTAATTATGAAGATATTTTTTTTAAAGAAGGACAAAAATTAACTTTTACAAATAAAATCAAACATGGTATTCACACCACTGACGACATCCCCATATACTCGAAATCCTATAGGTACCCTCATATTCATAAAAAAAGAAGTTCAGTCACAAATAAAACTAATGCTAGAACAAGGTGTCATAAGACCAAGCTATTCACCTTGGAGCTCACCAATCTGGATTGTCCCTAAAAAGAAGGACGCCAGTGGAAAAATCAAATGGCGATTAGTAATCGACTATAGGAAACTTAATGAAAAAACAGTTAATGACAAGTACCCTTTACCCAACATCAACGATGTACTGGACAAACTTGGTAAAAGTATGTATTTCACAACCCTGGATCTTGCCAGCGGTTTTCATCAAATCGAGATGAAAGAAAAAGACATCGAAAAAACAGCTTTTACTGTGGAAAGTGGACATTATGAGTATACAAGAATGCCCTTTGGGCTAAAGAATGCTCCATCAACCTTTCAAAGGGTTATGGACAATCTCCTAAAAGACTTACAAGGAACCATCTGTCTTGTATACTTAGATGACATAATTATATTTTCTACATCACTTCAAGAACACACAGAAAATATAAAGAAAGTTTTTGATAGATTACGCGAAGCAAATTTCAAAATCCAATTAGACAAATCCGAATTCCTTCGTAAAGAAGTAGCTTTTTTGGGTCACATAGTAACGAACGAAGGCGTCAAACCCAACCCAGACAAAATTTCAGCAATCCGAAATTTCCCTGTTCCTAAAACCCAAAAGGAAATAAAATCCTTTTTAGGCATCCTTGGTTACTATAGAAAATTTATAAAGGACTTTGCGAAACTCACGAAACCCCTTACAGAATGCCTAAAGAAAGGGAAAAATATAGACCTAAATGAAAAATACATCAAAGCATTTGAAATGAGTAAAGATTTGCTAATCAATGACCCAATATTACAGTATCCCGATTTCACTAAGCCATTTGTTCTGACAACAGATGCGAGTAACTTCGCACTAGGTGCAATATTGTCCCAAGGCTCTATTGGTAATGACAAACCAATATGCTATGCTAGCCGGACTTTAACGGACTCAGAAATTAACTACTCAACCATAGAAAAAGAGTTGTTGGCAATTGTCTGGGCTACTAAATATTTTCGGCCATACTTATTTGGTCAAAAATTCAAGATTGTAACCGATCATAGACCTTTACAATGGCTTATGAGCCTCAAGGATCCAAACTCTAAATTGGTTAGATGGCGGTTGAAATTAGAGGAATTTGATTATGAAATAGTGTATAAGAAAGGGAAACTCAATTTAAACGCCGACGCCTTAAGCCGAATTCGAACAATGCCTCCAAAAAGTGAAATAGAACTCAATTCCAACGAAACAACTATCTATTCAGCCGATGAAAATTTGAACGACAAAATTTTCATTTCAGAAAGACCTTTGAACGAATTTAATATCCAATTAATTTTAAAAAAATATGAAGGGGACAAACCCCTAAAGCTTGAAATGTTGTTCAAAAATAAACAAAGAAGAACCATTTACAAGCGGGACTTCTGCGAAAGCAACACTGTAGAAATTTTAAAGCAATACCTTCCCCAAAACAAATGTTGTGGAATATATACGGACGACGAAACATTCAAGACTGTTCAAGATGTATATTCAAAATACTTCTCGAACAGCAAGACTTTTAAACTTATCCGTTGTACGGATATACTAACGGACATTATAGATAATGACGAACAGGACAAGACTATAACTGAATACCATAACAAAAATAATCATAGAGGAATTAATGAAACTCTCCTCCATTTAAAAAGACAATATTTTTTCCCATATATGAAGACGAAGGTAACAACAATTATCAACAATTGTGAGAGTTGTCACCTCATGAAATATGATCGTAACCCTCAAAAAATAAAACACGAAATTCCGCCAACTGCTACTAAACCACTAGACATCATCCACATAGATGTCTACAGCGTAAACAATAAAAAAATCTTAACAATTATCGATAAATTCTCAAAATTTGCAGCTGCATATACACTACCTGTGCAAAATAGTCTTAATGTAATAAAATACATTAAACACTTTATTAGCCTTCACGGCATACCGAATCATTTAATAACCGACCAAGGATCAGAATTTACAGCAATAATTTTCAAAGACTTTTGCGAACAATATAACATTAATCTCCATATAACATCATTTCAACAATCCAGCAGCAATAGTCCTGTTGAACGTTTACACTCTACATTAACAGAAATTTATAGGATCATTTACAATAAACGAAAGGAAAGAGACCATGGTTCTATTCTAAGTGAAACCATAATAACATATAATAATTCTATTCACTCAGCCACAAACTACACACCATATGAATTGTTCTATGGTAGGACATATAAATTTAACAAAGAAATCAAATTTAATAACGAACATGAGTATCTTCAAAAACTTAATGAATTTCAAGAAAAACTTTTTCCTTCTGTTAAAAACTCGTTAGAAAAAGCAGTATCTAAGAACATTGAAAAAATTAATAAAAATAGAAAAGACCCCAAAGAACTTAAAGAAAATACAATTATTTACAGAAAAGAGTTCAAAAGAAACAAACTAACACCTAGGTTCAGCAAACACAGAATTAAATCTAACAATAAAGTTACAGCTATTACTTTTGACGATAAAAAACTTCATAAATCTAAAATTAGACTTAAACGAAAATTTCAGACTCATGACGATAACGACATCCATATCCAGTCAGAGAATGGAAATTCGGGAAATCAACAATAACATAGGAATTGTTCCCATGAAACTTGGACAGAGTAGAATAATTAAAGACTATGACAACTTAGTACATATCGTTAAATTAAACTCGTATAAACAGAACATAGAAACAATTGAAAAAACACTTCAAACTTTTGGAAACATAGAAAATTTCAAAAGCTCACTAACCATCCTCAATATAAAGGTTGAAGAACTCAAAACAAAAATACAAACTCTAATGCCAAATTTAAGACGCAAAAGAGGATTGGTTAATGGACTTGGTTCTGTTATAAAAGGCATAACAGGAAAGATGGATGCAGATGACGCTTTAAATCTGAACAATCAAATTAAAGAATTGACAGAAGACCAATTTATAATAACAGACAAAATAAATAGAGTAACGCAATTAAATAACCAAATGACCCAAAGGTTTAATAATATAAAAAATAAACAAACAACAAGAGATTATCGAAGGTTACTTAAGGTACTCGCAAAGTCAAATAGAAAAACAAATTAAAACAGATAAAGTCGAAATCAGGTACTCACAATACCTGAATGAAATAAACTATAATATAGACCTATTAAATAATCATTTATCAAATATAGCAGAAGCTATAATCCTTGCTAAACTTAACGTTATTTCAAAACAAATTCTAAATCTCGAAGAATTAGATTTCATATACAAAATTCTAGAAAAAAAGTCTGTAAAAATAAGTTCGGATGAACAAATTTATGAGTTTCTTCAAGCTTATTATAACGATACTAATATTATATTCAATATCAAAATCCCACAAATTTCCACAGAAACCTTTTCCTTTTTTCATATCATTCCTCTTCCTATTAACGACACTAAAACAATTATCACAAAACCCTACATTTCATCCAATCCCAAAAATATATACTTTTTTGATAAAACATGCAACAAAATTGAGGGAACATACTTCTGCAACGAAGCGGACAAATACCAACCTAAGGCCAACGATACATGCATCGCCAACCTCCTAAGAAACCTACCAGCAAGTTGCGACATTCAAGAAGAAACAAATAAAGACAAAATTATCCAACCCGAAAACAATTATTTATTGGTGATAAACATTCCTGAAACCTATATCCAAACCACCTGTGTACCGCACCTCCAAAAACTCAGTGGAACGCAACTCATACACTATGAAAACTGCGAAATAAAAATTAATGAAATCACCTATAAAAGCAACGAAAAAATATTTTGGGATGACATTCACATATTCCCATCACAACTAAACCAAATAAACTCATCATCCATTAAACAAGTACCAAATCTTCAAAAACTCCAAACATACCAGTTCAAGAATATAGAACTTATACAAACTTTACACGCATGAACCTCATTTACAAACACACTGGTTATCAACACAACTGTAGTATTCAGCATCCTACTCCTCATCATACTTATCTACCTAATTAAACAACATCAAACACCAAAAGCATCAATAAACAACCCGATAATTCAACCAGGAGACTCCATACCTGTAAAAATCATCGCTCCTGGCACCGAAACATCCGGAACACAGTTCCTCTGGCCATCGCTCCATTCCTAGGGGGGATTCATAAATTCTGATGACCACAATGTTGTGGGAGGAGGAATTCTTTGTGCGATCAAAGCCTCACACAATTGCTACTTAGTAGACGACTTTAGAGCCACAGATATTGAGATTCTATGTATAAAAATCAAGCTTGAGGCTGGTCATCTATTCATCATTTGCGTCTACATACCTCCGAATTCAACCAGTGATGTGTATGAAAAACTGATCGACAGCATAGAAACAATTTATGTGACATTGGAACCCGAAGATGAACTTTTAATCGTAGGTGACTTCAATCTACCAAACCTTAATTGAATAAAAATTGATGACGATACCTTCCACGTTCCGGTAAATGCGTCCAGTCTTAATGAACTTACAATTGTAGATGGTATGTCTGCATTTGGCTTGAGTCAATTTAATGGAACGAGTAACCGTTCTGGAAGAATGCTGGACTTAGTATTTTTTGCTGATACGGTCAACACTGAAATTGCTGTTTCAACTGCTGCTGTAGTTTTGATTGATGAGGATCGACATCACCCAGCACTAGATATTTCACTAAACTTGAACATGTCCTCTCCTCAGTTTGACTATAATAACAAAATTGAATTTGACTTTCCTAAATGTAATTTTATAGATCTTTTTGAAATGCTTTCAACTGTTAATTGGAATCAATTATTTTTTAACTGCGATGTAGATGATATGTGCAATATTTTTTATAACACACTTTTTAATTATTTTTATGAAACTATACCATTGAAAAAAACTCGTTCATCTTCAACTGCACCACCATGGTTTGATACACATATTAAAAACTTAAAAAACAAAAGAAACAAAGCTTGGACAAGATTTAATAAGACAAGAACTGACGATGATTATAGAACTTTCTTAATTATAAAACAACTTTTCACTGATTACTCTAATTTATTATATGACGATTACATTTGTAAAATAGAAGCTGACATTAAATCTAATCCAGTTAGCTTCTGGAATTTTGTTAATAACAAAAGAAAAACTTGTGGCTACCCAAATTTGATGACTAATAAATTATCAACTAGTCATGAACCCAAACATATAGCAAACATGTTTGCTAATCATTTCAAAGAAGCATTCGAAGAATCAAACTTTAACGCATCATCTTCTTTTTCTTGTTTTTCGGAAAATTTTGCTCATTTAAACGATATAAATTTTGAAATAAGTGAGGAAACGGTTACTCAAAGTATCTTACTACTCGATGAATGTTTCAGTCCTGGCCCCGATGGTGTGCCATCTTCTATTTTAAAAAAATGTGTTTCTTATTTGTCATATCCGTTGTGTATTCTCTTCAATACGTCTTTAAAAAGTTCAAACTTTCCTTATATCTGGAAAAGTTCATTTATTATTCCTGTATATAAGAAAGGTCCTAAGAATGAGATCATGAATTATCGACCTATTGCTAAATTATCTGTGAATTGTTTGAGTCAATTGTAAGTAATGTCCTTTCTTTTCATTGTAGTTCAATTGTGTGTGATAGTCAGCATGGATTTGTTAAAAAAAGATCCACAATTACTAATTTATTTAACTTCGTGTCCTTTTGTTTAGATGTGTTTGAAAAACGTGGACAAGTTGATTGCATATTTACTGACTTTAGTAAGGCATTTGACAAGTTGTGTCATTATACACTTTTACGTAAATTAACGCTTTTAGGATTTAATGATCATTTTTTAAATTGGATTGGTTCATATTTAAAAAATCGTAGTTACTGTGTTTTGTTTCGAAATGAGTGTTCTAACCAATTTCTTGTGAACTCTGGCGTCCCTCAGGGCAGCCATCTAGGACCTTTTTTATTTGTTTTATTTATTAATGACTTGACTACTATCATCAAAAACTCTTCTGTACTTATTTATGCGGACGACATTAAGATATTCAAAAGTATAAAATCGAACACTGACTGTTTACTATTACAAGAAGACTTGACAACTTTTAGGGAATGGTGCAATAATAATCGTCTCGTCTTAAATGTTGACAAATGTAAAACCATGAGTTTTACACGCAAAAAAGTCCCGTTTTCGTACTGCTATACGTTTGATTCTTGTCCATTGAGTAAGGTTTCTGTCTTTTCTGACTTAGGTGTAGTTCTTGATCCAAAACTAACATTTATTGATCATATAAATTATACAATTAAAAAAGCAAATAGGGTTCTTGGATTCATTAAAAGATTCGGTCGTGACTTCCATGACCCTTATGTTCTCAAGCTTTTATTTGTTTCATTTGTAAGACCGATTCTAGAATACGCATGTGTTGTATGGTCACCATATTACTCAATACATATAACAAGAATTGAGTCAGTCCAAAAGAAGTTTCTGCGTTACTGTCTTCGATCTCTTCCTTGGTTTAGAGGGACTCTCCTCCCCCCTTATTCTGATAGACTAACTTTTATCAACCTCCCATCTTTGACGAATCACAGAAAATATATACAATTTTGTTTTATTGCTGGAATTATTAATGGGTCGATATCTTCAACGTCAGTTCTTAGTCAATTAAATTTCAGTTTTAGTCGCTCAAGTTTAAGACGGCAGCAACCTTTAAATCATATATTTAGTAGATCAAACTATGGTGTAAATAGCCCACTTAATCAATTAATAACAATTTATAATGAATTTTATACTTGTTTAGAATCCGCTAATGATAATTTAAAATGCAAAAAGTTTAAAGATTCCTTTTTTAATAGTTTTGTATAATATATAACCTAGATTATAAGAATAAGATTACTGTTCACGTTAGATATTAACGAATTGAATAAATAAATAAGGAGTTACGTGTCCCATACTCCAAGTACACTAGCTAATTTTTATTATTGAAGCTAATATCATTTTTTTTTTTGTAATCTGAATTAAATTTTTTAATTTCTACCTTGCACTTCGCATTGAATATCATATTTTCTTTGAAATCATCATTTTTGTGTAATCTGAATTATATTATTTGTTTCTACCTTGCACTTGGCATTGAATATCATTTTTTGTAATCACTAAATTCCATTTGTAACTTAATCTTTCTTATTTTTTCCCACACAAAATGCCATTATTAAGCAAAATAAAGTTATAAAAGTAAGCAAGTCAGAATGTTCAGTGTTCAGTATCAATAAAGCACTTCTAGAGTAAATAACTTTTTGTTTTTTTTTCCTAAACGCTACGGCACACACCGTAACTCGCGTCCTTATGTTAGATGTAGAAATACCTTGGTTTGCTTGCATTCAAGCTGCCGAAAGTATTGCGCAAACCAATTTTTTTATAAACGAAACTACTGTAGTTTTTAATAAAAATACAGCACTTTAGGTCATAATAAAACCTGGTTAGCGCGATACTTTCGGCAGTCTGAAATCAAGCAAACTAAGGTATTTCTACATCTAACATAAGGACGCGTGTAATGAAAGAAACAGAAAATTTGTCTTGGCTTTATCTTTTATTCCTCATTAAAAATTTTAGTTTTTTTAGTCATCGCGACGGGAATTTCTTGTATGGGGGCTCCCCGCCTAATAGTTTACACGGCTGGAGTATATTATATCCTAGTAACCAGGACAATTTTTGTGCCACTTGCACAATTTATGTATTGAATATCGGTACAAGTTTTGTGCAATCGGTGTTCTTTATGTACGAGAACATGGGTATAATTTACACTAAATGTCCAAAAAGTGCACTGAAAAGTAGTGTATTTTTTATATTGAAAATGTATATCACTGCAAAAAATACACCAAATATTTTGGTGTATTTTAGACTTTTGTGCTACTTTAGACCGAGCTATTCTGAGAAGTCTGTAAGTTAAGTTTTTGTATTGGAATGCCGTATGTGCCACATTTTTTGACGTACGTGCACGAGGTAAGATTTTTTTTTGATTTTGTGTCGTATACGATAATCATGTTTTTTTAATTAATTGTAAATATTTTATAATCTAAAAGAATTCCTGAATATCTGCTTGCACTTTTAGAAAGAAGACACTCATAAAAGTATCTTGTAAAATAACACAATAATCGGCACGTACCAGTGTGGCTTTAGGCCAGGCAGAACAACGATAGACCAAATATTCACACTGAGGCAGATCCTGGAAAAGACCAACGAATTTCAAGTCGAAACCCACCATCTTTTCATCGACTTTAAAGCTGCTTATGATAGCATCCACCGCCAAGAGCTTATGATTGCGATGTCTGAATTCGGGATCCCGAACAAACTGATCCAGCTGTGCCGCATGACGCTAAACAATACGCAGTGCAGTGTGCAAATGGGTAACAGCTCATCCGAGTTATTCCAAACTTGCGCAGGGTTTAGACAAGGAGATGCGTTGTCATGTGACTTCTTCAACATAGTCCTGGAGCAGATAGTGCGCAAGGCAGGTGTGAGCACGGAGGGCACTATCTTCAACAAATCCACCCAGCTCCTAGGCTATGCGGACGACATAGACATCATCGGTCGATCCAAGAGAGCTGTGCTTGAGGCCTTCACAGCGATTGAAGAACAGGCGAAACTAGTTGGTCTTGAAGTGAATGAGGACAAAACAAAGTACATGTTATCAACAAACAAAGCAACATCTGTCCACCGCCTAGGACAAAACGTCACTGTTGGTAGCAGCAATTTCGAGGTAGTTAAGGAGTTCACCTACCTTGGAACAAACATCAATCCCACGAACGACACCTTAGTGGAGATCCGAAGAAGAATCACCCTAGCGAACCGCTGCTGCTTCGGTTTGGCCAAACAACTGGGTTCAAAACTCCTCACTCGAAAGACAAAGTGTCTGCTATACAAAACTTTGATTTTACCAGTCCTACTCTACGGCGCCGAGTGCTGGACGATAAGTAAAAAAGGGGAATTGATACTGGGCACTTTCGAAAGAAAAATTCTTCGACGGATTTTTGGTCCCGTATGCGACGATGGCGAATGGAGAAGAAGATACAACCGAGAACTGTATGAGCTGTACCAAGATGTGGATGTAGTCCAGAAGGCCAAGAAAAGACGACTACATTGGCTCGGCCACATCGAGCGAATGGACGACAACGCTCCAGCCAAGAAAGTCTTCTCATCCCAGCCTCCAGGTTCAAGACGACAAGGAAGACCGAACCTACGGTACAAGGACCAAGTGACTGCGGATGCCAGAGCGCTTGGTCTCGGTGACTGGAGAGTGCATGCGAGGGATCGTTCACGATGGAAGACTGCAGTATCTAGGCTGTGACCCTTCATGGATCGTGAGCCGGTAAAGTAAGTAAGTAAGTAAGTTATGTGCAGGTTATGAATGAATAGAATTCCTTAAAGGCTCTCTATTGTGATTCGATGTCTTCTGGCTTTTGGGAAAATGGTACAATTTGGGACTCTGTTCGTCGTGTATTGAAAACAGCTTGGGAATTAATGTATAAAGTTGCGCATTAATGGGCTATCTTATGCAATTCTACTTTTAAAAATGCGATTTGAGTTGATTTTTATAGGTTGACAATGTAGGAAACGATTTTATTCTTATTATTGTCTGCATGATTGAGGCTCTGAAGAGAGGTTGATACTGTGTTATTTGCTATCAGATTGAATGGAAATATATTTACAGCCCGATTCTCCCCATCATCACTGATACCTCACAAGTCTCAAGAAGAGATAAAATTGATTTTGTGACTTTTTCGGATTCTCCCCCAAAGTCACAACTTGTGAGAGTCACAAAAACAATCGTTATTGTGATCTCCTTCAGAGCAGGTCATAAATAGAAAATTGTTTGAGATTTGACATTTTGATTATGAATATAGTGAAAAAAAGGAAGGAAGAGAAAAGACATACGCTCTTTTTCTGTTTTCTTTATTCCTTTTCTTTGTTCTTTGAAATTACACAACAATAATAAAAGCAAGAAGCAACCAAAATACACAACCTCTATTTGCGTTGCCAATATTGACGAAATTGCATCATATGCTGCGCTGAAACACATATTGTAGTTACAAAGAATCCAGTGTTGCAACGCATTTCCATATTCACATTCTCTGTGGTGAGTTGCCTTGTGACTTTAGTTGTGAGGATTTAGGGAGAATCCGACAAATTTATCGAATCACAACAATCTTCACAAGAAATAGTCACAAGGGCTTATGACTTGTGATTCCTCACAAGGGGGAGAATCAGGCTGTTAGTCTTCTTATATTTTAAGGGCAAAATCATAGATCAGTTCTAGGAAATGGAAACATTTTACTTGATGGCAAGTCATGTTATCCTTTCATCGTCATCAATCATGTTGCAGCTTATTCTCGCAAAAACCAGGTTACTCTTCCAATAGACGGTCCTCATTCGTCCATTGTAGAAACGGAACCTCTGGCTTTTTCTGTTCTGCAAACTTTATTCTCAACGTTCCATTTCAAATACAATACAATCGGCATTGCCCAGAGAAGCACCAACCATTGGACCTAGACCCAAGCACACAAAACACAAAAAACTCATAAATCATTCCTTTCACTTCACAATATTTTTGTCGTTCCTGTAGTCTTAAGTGTTCTACTAGTTCAAGAAAGGCTTTAAGGTATGTCTATGTGCATGCTTAACTACCGGATCTCAAAAAGGTTTCCGTTACCGTTATTGTTTGTCGTATTTGAGGTAACACGTTCCTCTTTCTCTCTCCGTTGGAATTTCTTATAATTTGTCATCTCCTTGTTGACTTCCTGTTTACGTTCCATCTCCTCTTAGCATCCCCACATAACTTACGCTAAGAGCTGTATTATATGACAGTTTCTCTGATCTGTTCTGAAGTATTCATGACTTTACGTACATAAGTCTTACCTTTCCGGAATCATACATATACATAGAATTTATTTTCTTGTAAAATCAGTTCCTACGCAACGAAATCCTTTCCACTTGTAGAATGAAACCCAATGACCTCTCTTAGAGGACTAGAAAATGCATCATCCTTTAAGGGAAACAAATCTGCTTGCTTTTGTTCATCAACTAAAGACGGGAACTTTTGTCTATCATTCGTAGTAGTTGGGTTCACTAGTTTTCATCTAATGTCGAATATACATAGGGTAGCATTATTATTTTGCCAACAAATTATTGAAAACAGAGCCGAAAATGAACAATACCTCTTTGGGAGTGGATTAAGTTGCAGTTTTCATTCGATCCGGGGAACAAATAGGTTATATCTCATAACTTGATAGCTGCATAGTGCACACGGAAAATCTCTTACGTGAAGTAGAATAGAGAATAATGCATTTTCGTTATGATGAATTTCAAAAAAGAGCAAGTAAGGTTTCAGTGGAATATTAAGAATTTGTCTGCGCTTAACCTGTTCATTGGACTTCAACGCAAATATGGAATGAAATGCTTAATGTAGAAAATATTTGTACTCCGTAGTTTAATTTTCGATGTATCTTTAGTCTTGTCCAATTTTATTTTAATCTTAATGATTTAATTTTTGTAAAAGAATTAAAGGGCAAGACAAAAGACAAGAGTTCTTATCGCTGTTTATTACAACTAAACTCTTTCTATAAAGTTAAAGGTAAACTGTCAGACCCCTTTTTACCACTGCAATCACCAGGGGCCCCCAAATTGCTGAAACATCACTTAACCTCTATTGGTCTATTTTCAAGAAAAAAAAAATATTTCGATACGAAATTATATTCAAATTAAAACAGAAATATGAATAACCAACTGAGTGGCAATGCAGTTTGCTTTCTGACATAAACAATAAAAAAACACACACGTTTTGAATATCACTGTATCTGTATGAAAAATTAAAGATAATAGTGTTTCTACATTTGCAACGCGCCTACAAGTTTGCATCAACGCAGTAACTCATACATAGGTGATTTAACTATCCGACGGCACTCAATTTTTTAAGATTTCAAGGTAAAGAGGTAAAGAGTTTTTGTTTTTGGCCATTCAAATTCAATGAGATAGATGAAAGATTACACTTCTCACTAGGACAGGCACGAGTGGCCAGAGAGGAAGCAAAAAAATGTCCAAGCTTGAATTTACCATACTTACAGAACTTTGGAACTCTGTATTGCAAAGGATTAATAAAACAAGTACTTTACTTCAAAAACAAAATATTACCCAGGGTCCATGTTCTGTAACTTGGTCGAAAAGTTTCCCATTCGATTCAAGGTGGAACACAATATTCCAACGTTTCTCTGTTTTGGAAAATAAACTGTGTCTATAACTTGATGCGAAAACAGCCTGTGTGAAAATTAAAATTTCGGAATTTCCAGTTTTCCAGTCACAGTGACAGCTAAAGGGCTATTTGTTCACTCAAATTTGAATTCAATTTTCAATTTTTGAACAAAAATAGAAACAATCCTTGTTTTTCTCCCTCAGCTTTTTCTATTTTTGAAAATTGAATAAATTTAAGGTTGATTAACTTAAGAGTTCAAAATTAAAAGTTGAAAACTAACCTTTGACTGAATAAAAAGAAATTCAAAAGTCCCAAAGTTGAATTCAACTTTGAGTGAACTAAACCGCCCTTAAAAAATCAAAATTGATGATTATAAAATTATTAAAATAATTAAACACACAGGCAACAAAAATTTATGCAAACAAGAAAGTAAAAAATAATGCAATTATAATTCTTAAAAAGTTTATTTCCTCCTCAAAAAATAAATAAAGAATTTATAGCTCGAGTAAAACAATAAACGAGCTTGAATTCAGTTCAAAATATTATCTCACTTGCTTGAGAGTGGTCGAGTTATTTTGATTGATAAGTCGAATAATTATTTCGACTTCAGAGTTATAGACACAGTTTTACTCACATTTTTCCAGGATTTCCAATAATTTCATTTCATTATATTCCTGATCGAGTGAAAACAAGTTACAGAAACAGTTGAATGCGAAAAAGAGATTTTCGACCCATTCCGTAGAAGTTTTTTTCTGATTCGTACTGTTTATGCGAAAACTTATTCGATGTGAGAGTTACAGAACACGGACCCGATGTTGCAATAAATTTGCTGAGTGCAATAGATGAATTTATAATTGGGCTCAGGGGCAATTTTGATAACTCAAAGTTATCAGCCCAGACAAAAAAAAACCGGATTCCGAATATAAGGACCTTTCTGAAAGGATGAGGTGTAGAAGCTCACGCCAGACTTTTTTTGACGGCTCTGGACCCTCATTAATTCTGACTGCGAAAGAAAGATTTACAATTGAAACCTTTCTTCCCATTGTCGACACACTAGCGTTCATTTGAAACAGCGACTAGGTTCGTATACGAAGATTGGCCAACGAACGTTTTGACTTTTTTTAAGATGTGAACGGAGATGAACTACATGCTGAATGCCTGAATTTAAAAGACTACTTGAAAATTAGTCGACACGAAAATGAAAAAAACTGACAACATTCTAGAGCTTTATAATTTTTTGAAAACTAATAAAATTGAAGATGAATTTCCAAATGTTGAAATTCCACCAAGAATTTTCTTAAGTATGATGGTGACCAATTGCAGTGGGGAACGTTTCTTCTCTAATTTGAAAAGAATCAAAAACGAACTCTGAAATACAATGATTCAAGAAAGATTTACATGTTAGTCGCTGATGGCAATCGAAAGCGACATCCTCAGAGGCATCGATTTTGAAGATGTGATCAATGATTTTGCTAATCTGAAATCAAGAAAAAGACCCCTTCAATAAATATTCCTTTCTTTTACCTGAAAAAAAAATATAGTCTGAGTCACTATATTGTTCTGTAAATTACATTCTCAATAACTTATTTAATTGTCTGGTATTTATATTTTGTTTATTTTTGAATTTTTATATGAAATATTTATTTTATGTTTTTATTTTTACTATGTTTATGTTTATGTTTTAAATGCTGCAATAACTATTTATCTTTTTAATGAATTAAGAAAAAATATTTATTTAAAAAATTAAAAGAATAAATATCAATTCAAAATTATGTGATTTTTTTTGTATACCTTTATTACACAACATAACATTTTTATATAATCATACAGGGGCCCCATTTTCAAAAAGTGCCCAGGGCCCCCAAAAGGGTAAAGTCGGCCCTGTAAACTGTAGATATTTTGGTGTACATACACTGAACCAAAAACAGCAGTCATATTGATTATTTTTTACATTCAACTGACAATTTTGTTGTCAATTTACAACCAATGACCGCAGTAGTAAATATGACAATTTAAAATTTTCAATTTAATGATTCGAAACCGGGATTGTCACATTGATAATTTGCGTTGGCAAATCGAAAACCATGGTTGTCATATTGAAATCTATGACAGTCGTAGTAAACACTGCAGTAGTCATTTGGAAAACCCAAATTATCAAATTGAAAACCGAGGAAGGCTTATTGAAAAACATTACTTTTAAATTGAAGACCACGGTAGTCAACTTGACAACCGTAGTAGTCACGGTAGTTAATATGAAAACTACGGTTGTCAAATTGAAAGCAGTAGTTGGTAGATTGAAAATCATTCTTAATTATTTGAAAACCACGATTTTCAAATTGACAACCGCAGTAGTCATATTGAAAAACTAGCAGTTGCCCGCGACTTCGTCCGCCTCTCCCTCGTCCACCGGCCAGAGTATCATCTCGACTTGTGCATCATGCGCGCGTGGGAATTTTGTTCGGAAGTTATTGTAAAATTGCATTGCAGTCAACTCTCCCTAGGTCGTAATTCTCTTGAACTTGAAAAATTTGAGAGTTTTTTATGATTCCCTTCAGTTTACGGCTAGCAACCGTAATTGCCGCCGTACTCGATGACAATGGACCCCAGCGCGTGCGGTATCTGGGGGGGAAAGAGGCGTGGGAATTATAAAAAAAAAGTTGTTCATACTTAAAGCATTCCCTTGGGTGAACTCTCCCTAATTCTAATATCTCTCTTACTTCTGCATCGTTTTTTTCGTTAAGTAAATTTTTTTTTCTTTAAACTGAGCATATTTTTTAGTTAAGAAGTACATAAAATGATATGGTTTAAACACAATAATCTGCACAAATAGTGCAATGAATCACATTCACAAATCAATTGAACTCTCAAAATTCTAATTTGAGCAGTTATTAGGCCAGTTCCACCTAACAACATCTCACGGAGATCTCAATGTCACCTTGACTGAGGCAAAATCATTTGGTGCCTTGGTGGAACATAATTCTCAGTTATCATTGAGATTTAATGGTTACCTTACTAATTGTTGCTGCACATATGTCAGCCACGTCAAATAGCTGAGTGAGAAATCGAATCCAAAATAATTTAATCTCAGAGATCTCACATTTCACATTTCCACAGATTCTTCGCTGCTATTGGTCGCAGCTTAATTTTAAGTAGAATAAAGCCTAAAGCAGTTGCCCGTAGCTTAGTTGGTAAGTGCGTTGGCTGCTAAGCAGAACGTCGTTGGTTCGAGTCCTACTCAGGCCAAGTTTTTATTTCATCTTTCACGGGTACTGCCTCTTGCGAAGACCTGACAAATCTTCCAAGAGTATCAATCTGTAATGAAAAAATGCTTCTCAACTTTGCCGTTCGGAATCGGCGTTAAATTGTAGGTCTCCTCAATTCTTCACACGCACTCAGAGAATTGTTGATTAGAGTAAGCCACTTAGGCGTTGGCTCTTCAAGAGCTGTCGCGCCACTCTATTTATTTATTTTATTTTAAAGCCTTCATCGATTAATGGACTATCCAACACAAAAAGAATTTTACAATTCGAAATTGTGGTTCCTGAGATTACCGCGTTCAAACGAACAAACTCTTCAGCTTTATATTGTATTAAATTGTATTGTTTGCCGTTTTTTCGACATTTTACACAAATTCTTCGCTCCTATTGGTCGCAGCTAAATTTTATATAGCTTCAAGCCTTCCTTGATAAATGGACCATTCAACATTTAAAAAATTGTTGTTCAATTTCATAAAGCAGTTCTTGAGATAAGCGCGTTAAAACGCAGAAAAATGTATATTTTTTGCCGTTTTTTCCATATTTTCCACAGATTCTTTGCTGCTATTGGTCACAGCTTAATGTTAAGTAGCCTAAAGTCTAAGTCGATTAAGGCATCATCCAACACAAAAAGAATTATACCATTCGAACCAGTAGTTCCTGAGATTACCGCGTTCAAACAAACAAACTCTTCAGCTTTATATATTAGTGTAGATTAAATTGTATTGTTTGCCGTTTTTTCCACATTTTACACAAATTCTTCGCTCCTATTGGTCGCAGCTTAATTTTATATAGCTTCAAGCCTTCCTTGATAAATGGACCATTCAACATTTAAAAAATTGTTCAATTTCATAAAGCAGTTCTTGAGATAAGCGCGTTTTAACGCAGAAAAATGTATATTTTTTGCCGTTTTTTCCATATTTTCCACAGATTCTTCGCTGCTATTGGGCACAGCTTAATGCTAAATAGCCTCAAGTCTTCCTCAATTAATGGACCATCCAACACAAAAAGAATTATACCATTCGAACCAGTACTTCCTGAGATAAGTGCGTTAAAACGCAGAAAAATGTATATTTTTTGCCGTTTTTTCCATATTTTCCACAGATTCTTCGCTGCTATTGGTCACAGCTTAATGTTAAGTAGCCTAAAGTCTAAGTCGATTAAGGCATCATCCAACACAAAAAGAATTATACCATTCGAAGCAGTAGTTCCTGAGATTACCGCGTTCAAACAAACAAACTCTTCAGCTTTATATATTAGTGTAGATACAATTTACTAATTAAATACCACGGTAGTTAATATGAAAACTATGGTTGTCAGAATGAAAACAGTGTTTGGTAGATTGAAAATCATTACTGTCAATTTGAAGATCATGATTTTCAAATTGACAACTTCAGCAGTCATATTGAAAAACACAGTAAATCAATTTAAAACCATGGTATTTAATATGAAAACTACTGTTGTCATATTGAAAACTGTGGTTGCTAGTTTGAAAATTTAAAAATTTGTTTGGTTTGCAATATTACAATCATTATGATACACTTTAAAATTTCGATTTTCAATAAGATTACCGCTTTCGTATCCAGGACACCCCTTTTTCTGAAATATGAGTTGCAAGAATTGTTTAAAATATAAGGCAGATCTAGTTTTTTGGAATATGTTTAATTATTCATTATTACAGTTAAGTCAACGTACAAATACAATATACATACATATAATTCTTATGAAAATACTTACATTATAATTCTTAATAAAATATGGTTTTGGATTTGAATTTGGTTTTTGCAAATGTTTTGGTTTTGTTGTAGAAATTGATGTTATAGTTGGTGCTGGTGATGGTGCTGGTGTCGGTTATGGTGTTGGTGCTGGTGTTCGTCTTGAACTTGGTTTTTGTGATTGCGTTGGTAATGTGATTGATACTGA
Organism: Sphaerophoria taeniata; assembly: GCA_943590905.1. Classification (NCBI taxonomy): domain Eukaryota; kingdom Metazoa; phylum Arthropoda; class Insecta; order Diptera; family Syrphidae; genus Sphaerophoria; species Sphaerophoria taeniata. The sequence continues at coordinate 35,521,485 of OX016540.1, read as the reverse complement.
AATTGGTGTTATTATTGATGGTTTTATTGTCGTTGGTACTGGTGTTGGTGTTGGTGCTGTTGTTGGTGTTGGTGCTGTTGTTGGTGTTGGTTTTGGTGCTGGAGTTGGACTTGCTTGGTGTTTGTGTTGATGTTGAGGTTGGTACTGGTGTTGATAACTTCATCTACATATAATAATTTTAGAAGAAACAATTAGAATTACTTCTGTTAAGAATCAATAAGTAGTTTACCTTTCTCAAAATCCGCTTCTTTTGTGTTTTTGAGTGTCCAAAACGTACTTATTTGTAGTTGGCCGTAGCTTAGTTGGTAAGTGCGTTGGCTGCTAAGCAGAACATTGTCGTGGGTTCAAGTCCTACTCGTGTCCAATGTTTTTATTTCATCTTTCACGGAAAGAACTGACAAAACTTTCAAGAGTATCAATCAGTCACGAAAAAAGTGCTTCTCAAACTTACCCGTTCGGAATCGTCGTTAAATTGTAGGTCTCCTTAATCCTTCACACACACCCAGAGAATTGTTGATAAGAGAAAGCCACTTAGGCTCTGCAAGAGCTGTCCCGACACTCGCTATTTATTTATTTAATAGGAACAGGTTTTTATTAATTACCTTACCTATAACAATATTCTGCTTGGGATTAAATTGTTTAAGAGTATTTAATTCTTGATTATTTAACTCTTACCTTACCTGTAACAATATTCTGCATGGGATTAAATTGTTTAAGACGACTATTTAACTATTGATTATTGAACTCTTGATTTACTTGTATATTTTCCACTTTTTTACACTTCACTCACGAACGTCTGATAGACTTGATGCACAACTAATAAATGAGGATTATATTAGGTACTTGTTGAATTCAAGATAAACTCGATTTTCTTATTGAAAACAATAATTGCCAATTTGATGACCATAGTTTTCAATATGACAACCTTATGTGGTCAATCATCTGATTGACAAACGCAATTGTAAATATGATTAATTTAATTAAGGATTTGAATTTTTCTAAACTCGACTTGGAAGGCTTTGCAAATAATAAAAAAAACTTCTAGTTTTTGATTTTTTGCAAGGCTTAGGTTAAAGTGTCTGTCATGGATATTAAGAGACACACTTAGGCCGATCAAAGGCCCATTGTGATAAGGCTTTCAAAGTCAAGTTTTGAAAAATTGAATTAAAAAACAAAAACTCGTCATTTATGCATTAAAATTATGATCATTATCATAATCATAAACAACAATAGTTCCCAAAATCCTATTAATTAATGTTAGTTTCAATTTTCTCCAAACATCCTTGTAATTTTTTTTTTTTCGGAACACTGATGTTTTTAGTATAAAAAAATTATTTTTGTATTACTCCAAAACGGTTCCTATCATAGAACCGCTTTTCAACGTCCCATAGGAAGTTATTGAAATGGGGCTGATTTTGTGAATATCCAGTTATTGCATATCTCTATGTTTCGAGGTCACTAGAATCCGAATCAACCCTTTTTATCATGATGTCTGTATGTACGTATGTTCATATGTGCGTATGTGTTCGATTATCTCGCGAACCACTCAGCCTTATTAAAGCTGATTAGATTTGAGCAATATCGGTTTAACGGTTTTTTGATGGAGGTCAAAAAACTAGGACACAGACATCATGATAAAAGGAATGATTTGGATTCTAGTGACTTCACAAAATCGGTCCCATTACAATAACTTCCTCTGGGAAGGATGTGGTCATTTTTTTTTTTTTTTTGTAAATATGGACTTATTTCCTCCAAGTAAGATGCGGCTTTATTTCCATAAATTATTCCAATTTCGTCTTGAAAATAAAGCCCCATTTTAGATCACGTCATATTTCGATAACGAAAAAAAAAATCCATCATCATATCGACAACATGGGTTTCAATACGAAAACTTTGTCGAAAAACGAAAAGTCTTCGTTAAGGAACTTATTTATTTTTTGTTTACTTCTATTTATTTTGATTTATATTCTAACAATCGAAATTATCAATATAGCAACTCTAATTTTTTATTTGATGCCGGTAAAATTCAGTCATCACATTAACAACTGCAACTGTCAATTTGATGATTTTATTTTCAATGCACTTGTTGCATTAAGGTAGTAATCATATTGATAATCATTGTTGTACAAATGATGATTGTAGTTCTTACTTAACTGACGGACAACCTAAGGTTTTCATATTGACAACCATAATATTCTAATTGATCATCTCAGATATTAAAACGACAACTTTGATTTTCAAACTAGCAACAAGATATTGAAAATTTCAAATTGTCCCATTTACTATCAAGTTGTTAGATTTTGAGACGACTTTTGAAAATTTACATCACATTGAAACTTTTTTTGATCAATATGACAATTTTCGGTTAACAACCAGTAATTGTCAATATGACAACGGTTATTTTTTTCAGTGTACTTAAGTCTATTTTAACATTCTTTGCAAATAAATTGTATAAACGAAATGCAAATGTAAGGAGTTAAATATGGGATTTATTTAAAAGTGATAAAATGATGAGTTGACACAATGTCCCTTACATTTTCTTAACAATATACCTTCATTGTTTCAAATTTTCTGAATATGGCACTTGCCACAGTAACATTTTTGAAAAGTTTGCCGCAGCTGCTGTTAAATGTTTTTTTTTTCTTTTATCTGTTCCAAATTTTCTCCTAAGACTTGTAGGTACTTGTTCCCGATACCTACATTTTTCCGAACTGTTTCGAATGAAAAGTTCTAACACTTCCTCTATATGCAAACATGCAAATGCATGTGCTTTATCGCACGATTTATATCATGACTATGGCTGCAAACTCTGGAAAGTAAAAACAAGAGTTTCCTTCGGAATAATTTAATGGAGTGGTCTCTGTAGAAAAACTTTGAATCGACAATAGAGCGAAACAAAAAATGAGTGTGCATTTGCCATTTGGGCTTAGTGCCGAAACTAGCATCCAATCAATTTATTATGCAAATTTCAATTTCCTAATTCAATTTAAAAACAAAAGAGGCTTTTCAGACAATCGATTTTATATTTTAGAAAAGGGTGTTCTTGTAGCGCAGAAACGTGCTACAATTAGGTATATTTAGTATATTTGCATGTTTACATATTCATAAATGTCTGTTAAAATTTGAAACAACTTATATGTATTTATGTTCTGTACAAGACGTTTGCAAGGCAAACAAAATTCAAATAAATTCAAATAGATAACTTTTCAAATAAAACACCCTCTATTCAAAGATACCCTTTCTAAACTTAACAAAACGAAGGCGAAAAAGCTGATTGCTCTTTTTCCGTTTCTCAAAAGGATATTGTTTATATTATTATTAATTCTAAAAGTGTTTTTTGTTAAGATGTTGATTGCCATTAAATGGTGTTTGAATGATGATGAATATGCATTAAGCGTTTTGGAGCCTCTGAATAATCAATTAATTTAAAGTTTCAAGGCTTCAAGTGGAGAATAATAAAATGAAATTTGAAAAGTCGAGTGAATAACCAACAGATACTTGACTTTTGGGATGGAATTGAATTCTTAAATTTGAAATGACTTATGAGGACTTTTTTCAAACTGAAAAGCTTGGGAGTACACTAGTACAGAGGATTCGTGCAATAACAACGATATTTATATACAGGGTGATTCACGAGCGTTGTGCCAAAAAGCTAGTGCGTGTAGGTTGAGTTGAGACAAGAAAAAAATCGTATGGGAGGGGGGGGGGGTCTCTTCCCCCCCGTTTAGCCAGGAGGGGCAATTTTCTGAAAAATTGACTTATTTTGTTTAAAAAATATTAAAAATCAACGGCTTCGTTTACAACACCGTGCTATACCTTTCTGAAAAGCCAAAAACTTCTTCTTTCACTTTGTTTTTAAATTAAATTGTTGTAACGAATAGTTTAAAAAAAATAAATTTTCAAACTCAAAATTTTCAAAAAAAAAGCAAAAAAAACATTTTTGAACTAATTTTTTTCAAAATTTTATGTAATTAAGTACTAAATTTTTTTTTAAAAATTCAGTGTGTTTGTTAATTTTTAGTCAAAAACAGAAAACCGGATGCAAAAATGTCTTTTCGTTTTTGAGAAATTAAGAAAAAATCAAAACCACTTTTTTCTAAAAAAATCTTTGTTTTTATTTTTACCTATCTGGACTTTTAGTTTAATTTATTAGTTTAATTTATAAATTTAATTTTTTGTAATTGGAGTTTTATGAGGACTCAATAAAGTAGAAAAGTATTACATTATCCCTGGATTAACCATTTTGTTCATTGATAACGTCTGAAGACTGACCTGTTATTTTTTCTTACTATACCTGGGGCCGCGGCCACTCACTGGCGAAGAGTTCTACCTGCTAGGGGCTTAAGATAATTAAACCGTATTTTTTCTTGAATACAAAAACAATTAACAACCTATAGGTAAATAAATGGCATCGCATATTTACTAAACAACCATTTACAATTAAAATTTTAACTCATCAACACATAACAATAACAAACTCATACGCTCGAGAAGAGTTAGCGGACAGGAACTTCTGCTACGGTTTAACTTACTGTCGAGATCGGGAAGCTGAAAGACTCTACGCTGAAAGATATCCCAATAGATAGCGCCCAAGTCGTAGCATGTTTTCAAGAATCCGCCGACGAGAGCACTGAGAGCTAGAAGTGAAAGGTCAATGGCAGACGTTATCAATGAAAAAAATGATTAATCCAGGGAAAATCCAATACTTTTCTACTTTATTGAGTCCTCATAAAACTCCAATCACAAAAAATTAAATCTATAAATTAAACTAATAAATTAAACTAAAAGTCCAGATAGGTAAAAATAAAAACAAAGATTTTTTTAGAAAAAAGTGGTTTTGATTTTTTCTTAATTTCTCAAAAACGAAAAGACATTTTTGCATCCGGTTTTCTGTTTTTGACTAAAAATTAACAAACACACTGAATTTTTAAAAAAAAATTTAGTACTTAATTACATAAAATTTTGAAAAAAATTAGTTCAAAAATGTTTTTTTTGCTTTTTTTTTGAAAATTTTGAGTTTGAAAATTTATTTTTTTTAAACTATTCGTTACAACAATTTAATTTAAAAACAAAGTGAAAGAAGAAGTTTTTGGCTTTTCAGAAAGGTATAGCACGGTGTTGTAAACGAAGCCGTTGATTTTTAATATTTTTTAAACAAAATAAGTCAATTTTTCAGAAAATTGCCCCTCCCGGCTAAACGGGGGGGAATAGACCCCCCCTCCCATACGATTTTTTTCTTGTCTCAACTCAACCTACACGCTCTAGCTTTTTGGCACAACGCTCGTGAATCACCCTGTATAATCTGCGTAATTATTGATGACGAAGCAGTTTTTGGAAAAAGCAATATTTCAACTTAATATGAATCACCAACCTAACGAGAAGATAATCTTCAAGAGTAAAAGATGTCACATTTTCGTTAACGTTGTTTGATATTTCCTCTGTGTGAAATACAGATAGAAAATGCATCTGAAACTAGGGGAATAGTATTTCCAATGTTTTAAATAGAGAAATAATTGCTATGCGAAACATTAAAATGCCGAATGACATTGAATTGTGTGAAACACCACTATATCCTCGAACACCATTGTCTTGTAGAAGTTGCCTTGTTTCCTTGGTTGAACGCAAATTCACAAAGTCTTTGGCCTTCCACTTAATTTGTGTGCTTAATTTGGATGCACCAACAAAACTTTTCAAATCAAAAAATAAATTAAACTGTATTCCATGGTTTTAGTTTAGTACCTACACTGAATAGAAGAGTTAAACAGAATTACGGGTGAAGAGAAGATTGAATGTTTGACATAAAAGTTTCGAATCGCTTGACTTGACTTCATTAGTTTCAGTTTCAGAACATTTCTCAGCCAACTCCACTACCAGCTGCATTGAATCCCTTCCTCTCTTCGTTTTCGACAGTGTTGCATTTAAGTGAATTTATCCTGTCAATATCGAATTGAGAAAGTACCTTTTTCGTGTTTTCTTCGTAAAATTGGCATTTTCGTTTTGTCGCATAAATTTCAAGGACCATAAAACTGCTTTCTTTTTTCGGCAGTGCAATTATTATCGAAAACTACACGAAAAAAGCAAGAACCTCCAGCAGGGCTCACAAGAATGATGATGAAATCAATATGAAACGAGAGTGCAGAGTAAAGTAAAATAAGAACAACAAGAAATTTCGCCATTGCCAAGTCAAAGTGTCGTAGGTGTAGGATTGAATTACTGTTCAATATCCAAATTTTGATATTTGGCAAGGTCCCAAGAACATGCCAGCAAAATGGCTAAAGCTCCCATTGCAACAGCAGCAGAGTGGTGCGAACAACACTTCAAGGCACAGCACATAAAGAGGAGAACACGGAAGTGGTAAAACGAACTGAGCGAGAAATACACCTACCCTCTAGACCTATCCTTTCAAAATTGTTTGGGCGTATTGCCAACACAAGAACGAACACCAGGCACCATCATCGTTCGTCGTTACCATCACCAGCAGTAGCAAGATGAATTGCCATTTTTATAGAGGAAATTCCTTGTAAACAAGGATTCTATATGAAGCATGTCAACACAGGGTGCTGTGCCAGATAAATCTATTAAACAATCAATTACGACGCAAAAAGTAGAACTACTAGACGAATAAAACATCGACTCGACGAGTCACAAAATCACACTCGATATTTGATTTCATTTTTTTTTATCTTTTGGAAGCCGTTAAGGAAAATTGGATGGCCATGGCCAATAGGTAAAGCCGCTGGGATTGAGTAATGCCACTTGGCTTCGAAATATGTGCTATTGTGCAATAGATATTGCGATTTTGTGTATCGCGGAAATGGCTGGAAATATTTCTCCAAAACTTATAGACCCATAGCTGAGGTCCTTAAGAATATTAAAAGAGTTTTTGTCATTAATTGCTGCAAGTTAAAACGTTCACTAAATTTGGGTTCAAAACTCTTTAAAGAAATCGGTTGCACTTGGGTGCACACTGCACAACCCTCAAACCCTTACCATAAGCTCCTAACAAATTTTGAACAAAAAAAAAGTAAATTTGTCACACCTTTGTTAAATATAATTCAATTTTCCGTGCACTAATTTTTCTCCTTCTTCACACGTCGTAATTTTAAATAAAAAAAGAAAAACTTTCCACATTTTCCATGGCCCATTTACCCGTTATGTCAACAAGTAACCCACTTGATTCAAATAGGGCGGAAAAATCATTCCGCTACTTACTAAACGTCAAGTACTTTGCAAAAGTACTTAAACAGGTGGTGCTATTCCAAAAAAAAACTCTTCTAGACCCACGTCAGCTAACCTTTTATTTCCACTATGATAATCAGTTCCCCACAATCTCTCTCTCTCTCCCTCTCGTACTTTCTCCCTGACATAAAACTCCTAACCGTTGGTTGTTGGTTCTTTTCGGAAGCCATGGCGACCATTAACAACGGGTCAACAGATTTCTAGGAATTGTATAACTATAACTGTTTGTAGCTATAGCTAGTCCATGGTATAGCCGACCAAACAGACTATGGAATTGGAAAATCTATAATCGCTTAAAAGGGAGACTTCGCAATACATGGACCTGGCATGAGAAGAAAACCAGAAAAGGGTTCTCTCAATAAATTTGGATTAGTTGTGTCCGGGCCCAAAGGGAGAGTTATATCATGGCAACACAACGAGAACCGGATGAACTGGAGTTAGGGTTTTATAGTTTGAACTTTTATGTTGCTGTTGTTTCTTCTTTTGCGGGTGGTTCAGTGGTAGAAAGTGGATCGTGTTTTCTTTTATTTTTCTAAAGCTGGATTTTATTGGTGAGATTTTTCATGTTTAACTGTTCAGGTAAGGATTGTTTTCGAGAGAGTGTAAATAAGTTTTGCATTGCTATGATTTTATAATGTTAAATACGCAAAAATTACAAGATTGTTCTCAATTATAAAAAATAAGCAAGTCTGAACATTGTTTGTTTTGGAGTCTGAAAAAAATTAATTGAACTTTCTAAGACATCTGCTTTTAATATTAGTAAGTTTTTAATTTGTTAGCAGATCCGCTCCTGTTTCCATATCTCAGCCGCTTTTAATACGAAACGAATAGATAGATATCTGTTGCTTGAAAGTTGTTGGGCTAGGTTCTATGTTTTTGGTGGTTTTGTGGCTAGTTTTTATTTGATTGGCCTCGAGGAGAAGAGAAAAAAGTTTTAAAGTTCGCCAGTTATAAACGAAAAAAAAAGAGAAAAAAGGAAAATAATACAAGAGTCCAAATAACCGGCGACTGTTAAACATCTGTTTTCTTCTTTTTCTAAGCGTCATCTGAGATCTGGCCTCAGATGGAACGACACCATTTTACGTAAAAGTTTCTGTTTTATGTAGGTATAGTTTTTTTTTTCTTCTATGAACTTTGTTCAATTTTCCAGTTTCCTGTCGAATACACAGGCCCGTAGCCAGAGTTGAATTCAACGTAGGGCAACAGTCATATCAGGTAGGGCATTGGTAAATTTTCTATGTGATCTCATGTCCGTTAGGTTTACAATGGTAAAATGAAAAACATAAACGTTTTCAGGTTAACATATTTCATTATTATTTCTCCAAATATAGACCGTGTGCTATATGGAGTTGAGTGTGCAAAATATGAGGACGCATTCTGTGAATCATTTTGAACTTAGAAAAGCTTGCAGATTTTGATTCCGGATGTTGCTGAAAGATTTGTTGGTCCAGCTTTTTTTTTTCCTTTAGATATCAAGTAGATAGACAGAACAGATTATTTCAATGTTTAATTAGTTGCAATATCTGATGCTTTCTTATAATTTAAGAAAAGTTCCGAACGTAAAGCTCCGCTACGAATACGAAAAAATTATAATCATAAGGCCCGAACAAAATCAATAAAAGCATTGCCACATACAAATCAATCATTCCGACTTTCGGAATCAGTTGACAAACTTCAAAAAATGAAATTCAAAACAAATTAAAATTCTATGAAGTTTTTGCAAAGCGGATTTGAAGTTTTTATTTTTATTTACTTAAGATGTATTCAATAGCAGTTGCAGATGATGTTATTAATTAAAGAAACCCACAGCGACAACGTGCATTAAAAATATAAAGGAAAATGTTAAAACATGCATTTAATCATTTCATCAAGATTTTTTTCTCATTTTCCCAAATTTTTTTTATTCCTCTATGGATTTGGCGTAATTACTCTCTTTACCATTTCCAACATCACTAAAATGCAACATCCAACTATTTTCTCCAAAAGAACGAGTGAATTGGATGCCATTTGCTGACGTTTCCAGGATAGTAATTTTAATTACAGTTTTTTCTAGGTCTCAAAAAGTGTGCATTTTATTTTGACCACCTGAAGCTTAAATTTCTTCTTCATTAAATATGTAGTAGTTTTCTTAAAATACACGCCTTCCAATCTATTCAAACTCCCAAACCTTCAAAAAATAGGAATACTTTTAGACGGTTTCAGTTGATAAAATATGCATATTCTCCAACTACTTGCATCCTATGCGGGTGGACCGATGCTATTTAGCTCTTGTCTCACTTGGTCCCAATAGGCGTTCACTTGATATTTTTGTTAATTCTTGGGCAATTTCGGGACTTTTTGTAGCTTCCTCGAGGAAGTTATTGCAATGGGGCTGATTTTGTGAATCCCCAGTTCAGATTTGTTTTCTCTTCGATTATCTCGCGAACCACTAATGACATTGACATGTAATTGATCTCATTCGACGCGAAATTGCTTGATTGAGAACTGATGGTTTTCAGCAAAATGTTTTAGCGGTTTTTATTAATAGGAATGAAAAAGAAAAACAAAAACAAGTATTCCCATGTGTGGTCCTTATTCTAAAGAAGATATCGGGGAGGTGAAAAAAGCATTTGGAGCCCGGTTGTCTTCAAAGCAATTCATATGAAGAACAGCTCCGATCAAAAAAAAATGTTCGTAGAAAAAATTATCAAACTTCCTATTTGTTCGGGGCTTGTGATGTCGATTTTACGAACTCCGAATTTCGTAGCAAATAATTTTATTACGACGGGAGCTATGATACTTTTTTTCGGGATTCGTAGTACGAATCTACTACGTCGGGGCCTGTGATAAGGGTGATAGTTGAGTTTTCCGATTGTTCATTTTATTAAACACTCGAAGGACTTCTATGAGATCAATTGATTAAGTTCTTTTTTTCAAAAGCTAGAAATACAAGGTTAGCCATTCTCTCATGTCCCATTGACATCCTTTGAGGCCTATTGATGGTATTAGAATTTAAAATTTGGATTCACATACTGCTCTAAAAAATAAAATAAATAGAGTGGCGCGACAGCTCTTGGAGAGTCAAGGCCTAAGTGACTTACCCTCATCAACAATTCTTTGGGTGCGTTTGAAGAATTGAGGGGACCTACAATTTAACGCTGATTCCGAACGGCAAGGTTGAGAAGCACTTTTTTCATGACAGATTGATACTCTTGGAAGTTTTGTCAATTCTTCGCAAGAGGCAGTGCCCGTGAAAGATGAAATAAAAACTTTATGGGCACGAGTAGGACTCGAACCCACGACGTTCTGCTTAGCAGCAGATCTGCATTTGGTTTTCGGATTTATCTTCGAGTTTACTTAAATAATTTTTGACCACAGTAGTTTCTTCCCTTATTGAAATTGTTAGACCTGAAAATTAGTTGATATTTTGCATTTTTTCGATATGAACGAACTAAAATCCCTTCACTGATGTGAAACTAAAAGAATAGTGTGTTTATGTTAAGTTTATAAGAAGAAAAATTGGATCGTCTTATAATAAAATTGGATTTTTGTTAAATACTATAGAGGATCACTCTTAAAGTATATGCGCTGAAATCATAAGCTTTTAATGAAATATAAACGTCAAATTTCGTCTAAAAACTGTCATAATTAAATCGAAAAGTTTGAAGAGAAGCAACTAAATACTGTCTAGTAAATTTATCGGTAGTATTTTTAAGACTTTCATGATATTTTTGAAGGTAGGGCATTTACAAGGTAAGCTAGAAAAATTTTGGAAGGTAGGACATTTTCATAAGAAGTGAATTTTTAAAGGTAGGGCATTTTTAGGCACGGTATATAAAGCTGGATAATTTTTGAATGTATGGCTGTTTTGTAAGCAGGACGTTTTTGTAAGTAGAGCATTTTTAAGATAGGGCTTTTCTCAATTTCTGAAGGTTGGGCATTTTAAATTTAAGGTAGGGCATTGCCCTACTTTGCCTCCCCCTGGCTACGGCCATGCGAATACATTAAAAATAAAGAAAGCAATTTAAGCTTTTTGGAGTTCACAGTTTGAAATGATTGAAACTGAACAAAAGAACCTAGAATACTTTGTTTCGAAGACATTACCAGCAGCGAGACGAAAAGAATGACACATTTTAATAGTGGCAAATTGTGAAATTAGCTTAGAAAATCTTCATGCTTGCAGCCTGCGGCGCGGCGGTGGCCAGCGGTGACAATGAGGATATGACTTCCTCCGACTTCTTCTAGGAAGTCATTTCATTTCTTTAAATTGGTTTCCACAAATCATACGGAATTGTTGTGCTATGCGACTGCTGTTGCAATTGCGAGCTTGATTTAGTGTGTTTGCGGCGGAACAATTGGGCAATTTATTGTTGCCGCTAACGAAGCTCTATTTGTACGGATTAATGTCTTTATTGCTTATTGTATTGTGGGTGTATTAATCTATTTATTGGACTGTAACTTAATGGTGATAAAGTAAGTGGCTTTTTCTTTGGCTGACAAAATATGACTGTGCTAGTTCGAAGTTTATTATACAGGGTGATTCACGAGCGTTGTGCCAAAAAGCTGGAACGTGTAGGTTGAGTTGAGACAAGAAAAAAATCGTATGGGAGGGGGGGGTCTATTCTCCCCCGTTTAGCTGGGAGGGGCAATTTTCTAAAAAATTGACTTATTTTGTAAAAAAAATATTAAAAATCAACGACTTCGTTTACAACACCATGCTGTACCTTTTTGAAAAGCCAAAAACTTCTTCTTTCACTTTGTTTTTAAATTAAATTGTTTTAACGAATATAGTTTAAAAAAAAAAATTTCAAACTCAAAATTTTCAAAAAAACAGCAAAAAAACATTTTTGAACTAATTTTTTTCAAAAATTTTATGTAATTGAGTACTAATTTTGTTTTAAAAATTCAATGTGTTTGTTAATTTTTAGTCGAAAACACAAAACCGGATGCAAAAATGTCTTTTCGTTTTTGAGAAATTAAGAAAAAAAAGTGGACAAGTGCGAGATAAACTCGCTCGAGGAGGGTTCCGTACTCGATTATCCGACCCTCCTTTTTTTCAGTTTTGAAGGATTAAATATCAAGGATTAAGATATGAAACCAAACTTTTTCTTGGAAAATAATTTGAATAGTGTTTCTGCCTATTTTCTTCAATGACTTCGAAACTGTGTATCTTAAAAATCTGGTAGCGACATTTTCGGATCACTTCTATCTATTCTAGAAAATGTGAACCAAATTTAATTGCAATCAGCTTAGCAGATTCTAAGAAATCGTATTTTTTCCTCTTTCTTTAATAACTTACTAAAACTATTTATCTTAAAAACATGAAAACAACATTTTTAAATTACTACTGAATACTTAATTATGTGTACCAAATTTCATTGCAATCGGTCTACCAGATACGAAGAAATCGCTTGTGAAAGACGAATAAACAGAAAACGAAGTGATGTTATAAGGGTTTCGTTTACACTCTGTGTACGGAACCCTAAAAAACTAAAAAAATCTTTGTTTTTATTTTTACCCATCTGGACTTTTAGTTTAATTTATTGGTTTATTTTATAAATTAAATTTTTTGTTATTGGAGTTTTTTTTATGAGGACTCAATAAAGTAGAAAAAGGAATCACCCTGTATATTGCAATGAAGAAGGATACAGGAAATTAAAAAGTGATACCAAGTTGTTAAAGGTGAAGAAGATTGTTAGGGGATCAACCCTGACACCCTGTTTCCTTATTAAATTATATTAATAATATACAAAACATAATCGAAATATATAGCGAATGACAAACGTGTAATCAATTTGACTCCTTATTCCAATTCCTCATTTTTCAACATTTTTCATATTGAATGATGAATGAATAATTGAAGGAAAAAACACTCATTGACTTCTTTAGCATTTCACAATTACATTAATCTTCCAGAAAACATCCTTCCATCCTTCATGGCACTAAAGCTCTTTCTGCACTATCCGCGACACTGTTCAATTCCAAAGCGCTGTTTCCCTTTTTGATTGGTGCTATAAAAAATTGCCGCCTTCTTGACAAGGAAACGCTGGTCGTGTACGTGACATGAATTATAATTTTCAACTCAATCGGTTGATCCTTTATTTTATTTTATTTTTCAGTGTGTTTTTTGTCCACACTTTAGACGATGCTCGTATTTTCCCATCATAGATGTATTCCTATCATCATTGTCCTCGCACATCCTCGAAAGCGAACAAATTGTTTTGCATCGTCGCCAGTCGCGTCGTTTTATTTTGCCTACACAATATATCTGTTGATGGGACAGGAAAGAGGACGAAATATAAAAAGAAATACTTCAGAGATACTTGTTTTCTTGTAAAAAAAAGCTATTATTACTTTCACAAAGTTATTCCGTCATCTATGGGACTTTGTACATAATTCTATTTCCTGGAACAAAAGCAAACAATAGCCGCGTTTTTTTTTTTATTTTTTTTTTTATAATCAACGCGCACTCAAGGGATTTTTTTCATTACCCTTTATATGCCAAAAGCACAGTGCGAGCATTAGGGAAAGGATAGAGGATGTAAAAGGAGGTGCCGGTGAACATTGGTTTTGAATTCTTGAACATTACAATGACTGGGGAAGACAGAGTGTGGAAGAGAGTTCCACATTCGCGTAGTACGGCTAAAGAATGATTCTCTGTACTTCACAGTACGTCCGAAATTGGGCTCAAGGGTGAACTGATGGGCATTCCTGGAGGCGCGGGTATTACGGTTGAATGTCTTAAGGGGAGGAATGCAACTGGCTATTTCACTAGAGCATATACCGTTGAAGTATCGGTAAAACAGGGTGAGACATGAGACATTACGACGATGTTCTAGAGATGTAAATGACTCAACGATGGTATTGTCACCAATCATTTTGAATGCTCTTTTTTGGATACTGTCCAGAAGACTTAAGTACGTCACTGGAGCACCAGCCCAGACGTGAGAATTGTACTCAAGCTTAGGACGTATGTAGGTTTTGTAGATAGTAGCCAGATCAGAAGGGGAAAAAAATTTCTTGCATCGCCTTAAGAAACCTAAACATTTTGCGGCATTTTTGGCGACATCGCATATGTGCTCATTCCACAAAAGGTGGTCAGTGATGCACATACCGAGAATCTCGAGATGTTCGGTCTCATTGATGCAAGTGCCACTCATGGATAGTGGCAAGGGGGGTATGTCACGCTTCGACGATACAAGACAGCATTGAGTTTTCGAAGCATTAAACTCTACGCGATTTTGTGTTCCCCATTGTACAATGCTGTTTAAGTCAGAGTTTAATGAGCTTATCATATTTTGCCGTTGCAGTTCCACATCCGAAGAGGAAGGATGTGAGTCTGGAAACGAATATGAAAAGCTAAGGGTACTATCGTCAGCGAAACAATTAATTGGATTAGAAGTAACAGACAAGAGATCATTAATGAAAATGAGGAAGAGGGTCGGAGACAAAACGGAGCCCTGGGGCACACCAGCATTTATATTGTGGGTTTCAGACTTGAAACCGTCCAATACAACTTGTATTGAACGGTTCGAAAGAAAGTTTCTAATCCAACGAAGAAGGGGTTCATCGATACCGAAAGCACGCATTTTCGATAAAACAGCAAGATGCCAGACTTTATCAAATGCCTTAGAAATATCAAGTGCAACAATCTTACTTTCTCCAAAACGATGTAAAGATTTGTTCCACTGTTCGGTGAGATAAACCATCAGATCACCAGTGGACCTGTTGCTGCGAAAGCCGTACTGCCGGTCATTAAGAAGCTTTCGGTCTTCGAGATATTTCTTGAGCTGATGGTTTATCAGCGTTTCCATGACCTTAGAAAGAAGGGACGTAAGTGCAATCGGTCGATAATTGGAGGGAGAAGAAGATTCGCCTTTTTTTGGGATTGGCTGGACAAATGCTGTTTTCCAACTGCTCGGAACGAGCCCAGAAGAATAGGATAGATGGAAAAGCTTACGCAAGGGTTTTGCCAGCGTGGAAGAACACCTCTTCAGAATAATAGCGGGGATACCATCCGGACCCGCGGATTTATGTATGTTGAGATCCTTTAGGACTCTCGCCACAGCACGAGTGCGGAAGAAGATTTGTCCCATGGAATCATTGACGCGCTCAATAACTGGAGGAGTCATGACACTATCTGGCAGCGAAGAGTTGGAGGCGAACTGCCTAGCAAAAAGGTTAGCTTTCGCGAGAGAGCTAACAACTGGAGTGTCATTGTCAACGAGTGTAGGGACCGAGGAAGAAGAAGAATTCTTCATATTTTTTACAAAAGACCAAAAATTTTTACTGCCTTTGGGACATTGCAGAATTTTTTGCCTTAATTTTTGGTCGTGCAAAAACTTGGTCCGTCGAATATGGGCATTGCAGGCCTTCCTGGCTTGTTTAAACTTGTTCCGGTTTTCCTCAGTTGGGTTGGCTCTAAAACACCGGAACTTTACTTCCTTTTCCCTGATAACTTCTTTACAGCTTGAATCAAACCATGACTTTTCTTTGAGTTTGATGCTTTTGACCCTATTCGGGATAAAAGTTTTCATTCCTAGAATGATCATATTAGTAATCATATCAGCGCTGGAGTTTACGTCACTATCGAGGAAGCATAGTGACCAGTTAAAGATCCGGAAAAAATTATTGAGACCGTCCCAGTTGGCTTTCTCGTATTGCCATACGGTTCTCTTCGGAGCTCTTTCTCTAACTGGATTAGTTTGACACGAGAAATTTGCAGATATGATACTATGGTCTGATCTGCCTAGAGGCGTTAATACATTGATAGTGTATTTATCAGGGTCGGACGTAAGGAACAAGTCAAGAGTATTTTCCGCTTGGCCATCAATGTCCGATATTCGAGTGGGCTCAGTGACAAGCTGAGTAAGGTGGTTAAACTCAGCAAAGATCTTGGCACACATTCCTTCGGGTGTTGTCGGGCCCGAATGGAGAAGCCACGAAGAATTGTGTACATTGAAATCGCCCGTAATAACGATTTCAGTGTGAGGATACAAGGATACAATTTTTTGTATGGAGTCAGACAGAGCGTCAAATTCACGAGAAGTTGAAGCTCTGTCCAGGTTTGGGCTTCGATAGAGAAAACAGTAGTGAATGATGTGCTTATTGACGGAGAATTTAAACCATATAAAATTAAAAAACGAGTTGGAGCAACGTCCATATTGAGGCAAGAACTGATAAGCCACATCATCCCTAATGTAAACGGCGAGACCATGGTGGGGAAAGAATAATGGCACTAAGCTATACCCATGAATGAGAAATTCAGTAGGATCGGAATTCTCACCTACTTGGGTCTCGCTTAGCGCCAAAACAGCTGGTCTGTTGGATACAGTGTGGATGTATGCAGCCAGAAAATTAATTCGAAGCCCGCGAATATTACAATAATCGACTCTGAAGTCTTCAGTCATTGCAATTTAAAAGAATAAAAACCAAAACAGACGAAAATCTAAGAAAAATTACACTATGAGCAAAAGGTATCTTTTCGAAACAGCGCCCCCGTTAGTGTTATGCCTTAACGGCGACGTGAGTCGATCCGACCCTGGAATTCAAAATGTAATTTCTCTATTCATCCGTTATTGCCGACTCACCATATACATACATTGCGTAAGCAAAACTCATTGCAATGCGATGCATATGGTAAATCAAGCAACTGTTGAGATCAAGAGGAAGAAAGAAGAAAGGAAGGTACTCACATGTGCTGTGTTTGGCTATTGTTTTTGTTTTTTATGTAATTTAAAATTGAGTGCTGCGTTGTTTTTTTTATTATGTTTTTTTTTTTGTATTGCAATATTTTTCTATTGTTGATGTGGGTGATTTTTTGTGTGTTGCTTATTTTCGTGTTATCACTGTTATTTTTTGATTTTTTTTGAGGCTATTTCTTTTTTTGTGTTGTTTTTTTTTCATTGATGGATGTGGTTTTTTTTTTTTTTGTTCTTGTTATTTCTATTGTTTCTATATTTATTGATTGTTTCTTTTTTTGGGTTTAATTTTTTTTTTAATTTAAACAGACAAAGACGCGACGAAATTAAAAAAAAACGTTGACGGACTAAAGGACGACACACAGCACAGGGGGACCTTCCCCATCGAGATCACACTAACAAATCCTCACTAACCCATATGGGG
This sequence comes from Sphaerophoria taeniata, assembly GCA_943590905.1. Taxonomy (NCBI): domain Eukaryota; kingdom Metazoa; phylum Arthropoda; class Insecta; order Diptera; family Syrphidae; genus Sphaerophoria; species Sphaerophoria taeniata. The sequence continues at coordinate 35,504,142 of OX016540.1, read as the reverse complement.
TTATTTTTTGTACACAAAACAAAAACAATCTGAAACCCCGATAGCTATCGGGGTTTATTTTGTAACTCAAAAACTATGTTCTTAATATGGCGGATAAATGGCGAGTGTGAGACAAAAAAGAACTTATTGTAGAAAGATTTATTAATTTCAGCCATATTCATAACAAATTACGCGTATTCCAATCTTAGCCACAGCCATAGGATAAGGGTCAATCCAATTAATTAATAAAAACAAGTTTGGTCTCACCACTTTTACACTTCTTAATTCAGTATTTTTCCTACTTAAATTGTCTGTTTCTTTGACTTCTTAATTCGTTCTTCTTGTTCCTTCTTTAAGAATTCTTAATAGGTTCTTAAATCGGTATTTCTTATATCGGTTTGTTCCGAGCTCTTTGTATCCTTCTTTAAGATTACTATTTCCAGTGGTTAATTTTTATTAATTTTCTTCTGATTCTTATAGAGTTCACAGAATATTTTTCGTTACTGTGCTTGTATAAATACGAATGGATTTGCTTGCTTAAATAACAACTAAAGGTACTTAAAGTTGTAGTCATTTAAGTAATCAAGCAAGAGTGTAGACGCGGCGCGCGGCGGCGGCGGCGGCGCAGTACGGGAGAGAGAGAGAGGGACTGTGAATATCGAGAAATTACACACACGAAAAGATACTTGCAGAAAAAACAAATATTTAAATACATAAGAATGAGAAATAGAGAAAAAAATAGATACAAAGTTCTCAAAAAAAAGTAATCAGGAGAGTACTTTTTTTTGAGAATTTTGTATAGAAGGAGTTAAGAGTGCGAAAAGAAGTATTTAAGAAGAAAAATATTCCGTTTTAAAACCTTAATAAGAACCAAATTATCTTCTTAATTCCCTCTATCGGACCGCCCACTTTCGCCTTTTATGTACTTAATAGGTAGGTACTTAAAGAAGTCTTAAAGAAGAGGGATGAGAGCTTATAATACTTCTTAAAGCCTTCTATAAGTAATTTTGTGCTACTTGTGAATACAAGGATAATAGAAACAGAAAAACTTGTACTGTTTTCAAAGGATTGCGTTGGAATACGTATAAATAAATCTTTTTTTTCACAAAGGATAACATTTTTTCTGTGCACTTAAAGTCAATTAAATTTGTTTCTATGAGTTGGACCCTGTTATCATTTATGTATTCTGCAAAAATTATACACGGACACGCTTCAATATTAATTTTAAAACAAATCGCTGCGCTCCTAAAAAAATGTATAGGGAAATCATCTTGCCTTATACATAGGTATACAAGGTAAGGTATCAGTGTATGTATAACAAATGCAAAACCCAAACTGAAAATCCCGGAAACATTGGATAATTTTTCAAAGCGCCTCTCCTCCGTCTCACAACACCGCACCACCAAAAAAAAGACAGATTTATTTTTTGCGATCCTTTATCCTGTTGCTTTCGGCAAAGGGATTTTATGTTCGACAGTCAAATAAGGATGTATGGAAATTTGTGCTCAGTATGTTCACCTTAAAGAAGTATGGCTTCTTTTTTTTTGCTTTTTACTGCAAAGCCACCCGCCAATATCAAATCAACAGTCATTGTCAAACTTTTCATTCATTGTCAGTCAATCTGACTGTTAAATCTTTGTGTATAGAAAAATAAGGAATTTCTAAGCCCGAATGAAAATAAACAGCAGCAGCACATCCTTTTTTATGGTGTTGAGTAATCTCCGGAAAGATTCAGGAGAATTTAATGTTGTTGTGTGAGGTACACGTGTGTCGTGTGTGGGTTTGCCGTAAACTGTATGTTGCTGGCAACTCATGTTTTTGAAGCTTACCTAATTTTAAGGACATGCTGAGGAATATGAATTAATTTTTATTGTTCGAAAGGAGAACGGAGAACTTTTTTTCAAATAAAAGCAGGGGATAAGCAATTTCCTTACCAAAATAATGCCAAGGCTAATCAATTTTTCGGTTAGTACTTAGATATATATAGCGCAATTGGTTTCCAACAGCAAGTTAGTATAGCAAATGAATCTTAAGGCGTGTTTTATTGGGAACTTAGCTCAGCTTAGCAATAGAAATTACATGTCAAACAACAACAACCGAAAGCTAAGTAAAAATAAGTTAGGAATTTTAGTTAGGAATTTCCTGAAGATAAGGTTTCAGCAATCCGACACTTGAGTTTTTCGTTGTGTTTTTCGTTTATCAAATGTCAAAACCTTTTGAAGAAAATAGTTTTCCACCATAGCAACTCAATGTAAAAAAAATTGTTTCAAATTTGAAAATAGTTTTTCACCATAGCAAACTCAATGTAAAAAAAATTGTTTCAGGTAGGTGTAAAGATGGCGTTTGGAATATTTCGATTTTTGACATTCTGGTGAACGAAACTTAATTCAAAGCTGACTATAGCGTTTTATTGGAATTCCTATTGCTAAGCTAAGCTAAGTTCCCAATAAAACACAGCTTTATATGGAAAACAAAATTTTAGCTTCGTTCTACGTTCTACGCTTTCAAAATAATAAAAAAAAAAAAATGTTTTAATAAACAGAAGTAAGCATTTTTCTATTTTTAGTAAAAATAGAAAAATGCTTTTTATTACCATCAAATTAAAAAAAAAATCTTCTTCCCTATGCTTCTCTCATTTCACATTTGACTAATTTACCTTGTTCCCAAAAGATATTAAAAATATGTAGGTAGGTACCTACATACTATAAATAACCTTCAAAAGTCAAAAAGAATTCTCATGTCACAAAAGAAAGTTCTTGATAAAACAAAAAATATTCCTGTCACACACTGCTTATTATTCGTCACATCTGTCAATAAAGAACAGTTGCTTACTTCATATTTGACAACTTTCATCAGATTCTTGTTTCTTTTTGTATTCCCGTTCCCAAAATTATGCTTCAAAATTATGTTGAACACCAAAAAAACTCAAATATTTTTTCAAAAACCGAAAATCTTTACATAATGTTATTTGTGAAAAATGTCAAGAAGCAAATCCTTCTTAACTAAGCTACTTAAATAAAGTAGTTGAGGTACCTCAACAGAAAAACATACAACCGCCGAACAAAAGCTGGTTGGCAACCACATGATCATTATGCATAACACCACACACATCATGCTGAAAGATGCCGAAACATAGTTTACACTCAGAGATTTGTTTGAATAATAAATCAAAATGTCAATCTCAGAACAAAAATATCTCTCCGTCGAGATTCATAGTCGGACTCCGACATTTAGTCAGTTGTGTGTTACGACAAATAAACAAACATGTTATTTTAGCACTCTTCTTCCCTCATTCCACAATCCACATCACGACTAGTTGTGCAAATAATTTAATTGTTTTGTTAAAGAGCAATAGGGGATATCCTAACAGAGCTCGAAACTCCAATGAAAATTGTTGCACACACACAAATCGTTTTGTACACAAAACAATAAAATACAATCTAGACAGAGACAGGGTTAAATCCATAATAATTCTCTCGTAGCTAGCAAAATACCAATGAGAATAAATAATTCAAGAGTAATTGGTCCCCCTACCCGATAGTCAATTCGTGCATTATCAGGAAAACATCGAAGGGACGTGTCGCGACGCACTCGAAGTACTCGGAATGCGGATCCCAAAATCAAAATAGTTGATTATTTCAAATTCGAATTTATCTCCTAGGAGTAATAACCAATGCCAAATTAAATCATTATACAATTAAAATAACATATTTCGAGCACCAGCATCCAACATTAATTACTTAACTTTCAAACCTTCATATCGAATTTGGGATTTTTTCTTCTTAATTTTTAAATTAATTTAATTTTTTAATTAAGGAGGCAAAATTGGATTTGTTGGTATTTTGTAAATGGCTTTGGAAATATTCCAATTTAAATATTTTAAACTCGAAAAATTATTTAATCAAGTCAGGTAATCAAGGATTCCTTTGCGTTTTCAACAGTTGTGTTAGCCAGTGGCTAGTTTAAGTGTAAGCAAATTCTGTGAAAAAAATCTCTGTAGAAAACTTGTTGTAAATTTGATATTGAATTATTAAAAGTGATTCACAAGATACGAGCACTCAACAAAATTAAATATTCTATTGGCAAACAAATTATTGAGGTAGGTATTGTATGTAATAAACAACAAGGAAATTCAGAAAACTTTATATTATTTAAATAAATATTGTGAAAAAGCACATAGCCTAAAATAAGTCTGAACGCAGAAGGATTTGAAATTCAGTTCATAAAAGAATTTGTTTAGTTTTGCTTCTTGCAGTTGATAATGTTTTGTTTTGTATTGCTCCGAAACGGTACCTCCCTTGAACAATTTCCTTGAAATTGGATTTTGTCAAAAAATCGATTTTTTCGCATGAGAAGGCTGATTTTTTTTTTTTTAATTTAAATCTCGCTTTTGTTCCCTAAGTGCAAAACAAGATAAATCGGAAACGAAGTGCCTGATCTCAACGAAATTTCGTATGCTATCCACGTACTCATTACTCCTTTTAGTTATGCCTGGCTTATGTCAAATTTTGTTATTAAAAATTAACCAATCTAAAACTCCTGTAAACAAATTTGACACCTTTGTATATTTATTTGTCAAATAAACCTGACACTGCCTTTCATTTTTTCATAAAATAAATAAGTGAAGAGCAATATGTTGTTTTTTTTTACTGCAAAAGTACCAGCAAAAGTAAGTATGAAGAAGAAGAACAGTTCCAAATAATTTTAAGAGCCATGTACGGTCCGAAGATTTAAATTAAATGGCCTTCTTGGACGCAAATGCTCCTGCAACATAGTATTTGCAAATTTGACAAAACATTTGTTTGACACATTTTCTTTCAAAATGACATATGATACTAAAACGGACTTATTCCGACCTTAAACCACCTATGAACCCGTTTTATTTTATTCTTTCTCTAAAACTCGTTTGCATTATAAGTGCTGGGTGAATTTGTTTTGTAAAGGGTGAATTTGATTTTTAAAAGGGTGAATTTGATTTGTAAAAGGGTGAATTTGATTTGTAAAAGGGTGAATTTGATTTGTATAAGGGTGAATTTGATTTGTGAATGGGTGAATTTGATTTGTAAAAGGGTAAATTTGATTTGTAAAAGGGTGAATTTGAAGTGAAAAACTGCATATAATTTGGCAAGTTTTTGTGGTGGAATTTTCTCCATTTGTTAAAATACCTGACCTCCACATTTCCGGAATTAATGTTATCGCGGGTGAGGATCTCCGTAGAAGAACTTTTTTTTCTTTGTCTCCTCTTTTGTTTATTCAACTCATTAAGAAGAGAAAGGTTTAAGTGATTTTTTTGGGTTTGGTTTAATGGGTTAAAAATTTGCTTCAATGGCTATCTTTGCATGGAATGCGGACAAAAAAGGAAACTAAAAAAGAAATTCAGTGAATTGTGTAGAACAATGAAATTACGACGAAAAAGTGAGGTACAAGATAAATTAACACATTGGGTTGATTAAATTTCAAGGATGATTTAGGAACTTTCATTTGGCTGTTATTTCTTATCTTTTGTTCCTTTTTTCTTTGTACGTGCATACTTTTTTGGTTAGATTTTAAATTTTAAATTTAAGAAGCAAAGTTTTAATCAATATTAAAGGTAGTCAAGAAAAATCCTTTTTTCAACCAGGTTTTTCAACAATTTCTTCAATAATGTTGAAAAATAATAAATTGGTAGGAACAACACAAAATGGAAAAGAGATATTAAGCGTTAAGCCAGAAGAAAAGAATAAGTTAATCTTAGAGGTGCTTCCACCAATGGCTTTTTCCGTCAATTTCTTTGGCTGGAGTTATAGCTATTTCACGGGTGCCAAGCCGATCATCAGACTCCTTTATTAGTGGTGCTGCCTGGTTTTTATTTTTCATCCAGAAAGGAGTCTGATGATCGGCTTGGCACCCGTGAAATAGCTATAACTCCAGCCAAAGAAATTGACGGAAAAAGCCATTGGTGGAAGCACCTCTAAGTTGCTATCGTTGTTCAAACAAACATAAATAAAAAACCAAAGCAGCCTGACTGCGAGTGTTAAATAACACAAAAACAAACTATGAATAAGTTAATCATTCTCTCGAGTTTTATCACCTATTGTTCTTGTTATGGTATTTTTTTATTTGTATGTTTAAGAATACAAAGGAGGAAACATTGCTGAGAGGTTTCATCAGCAATTGAAATATTGAATTTGTATTCAAGTTTGAAGAATTTTATTTGTGAAAACTAATAATCTTTTCGTGCTTAAAAACACTAAATCTGATTATTTTCCACAAAAAAAATATTAATTGCAAGAGATTTTTTTTATTTTTTGTTTTGTTTCGAAAACCAAAAATGTTATTATTCAAAAGTTTTATTATGTAAGTCAATGCCATTGTCCCCTTAATTTCTTTTGAAAGCAGATGAGTTCTAATATATCAAAACAAAGGAAAATAAAAAAATTGTCGTTCATTTTGCCAAATTTTTGTGACACGCTCCGTCTAATAGGAAATGCGTATAATATTGTAAAACATTTTCAATTTAATATGAAGGATAACATTCTAATTTTAGACATGCCACTGCCAATACTAATAGACAGGCAGAAAACTCAATATTAAATTTTCAAAGTATCTAAACGAGTTCATTCAAAAATGTTTATTTTACAGCGTAGATAGTGGATTCGTAATTCGAATAACCATTCAAAATGAAATCCTCCCACAAGTCAATTAAATGTTTGGGTAACCTAAAGAGGAGCACAACGTCGGTCGATATCCTTTATTAATAGCAGTGAAGGCATTCAAAATTGTAACGGTATTCTGAATAGGTTAGTGAAATAGTTGTAGTTGTAGCAGTGTAATAGTTGATTTTGAAGGTGGGCGAATTTTGAAGTGAATTTTTTCTATAAACAAAATGCCAAAGTACAAAATGCTCGATGAACAGGTAGTTCCGGCTTTAATATAAATAGAGAAGGTAGCAAATATAAGTGGGGGTAGCACCGCACACATCTTTGTGATATTCGCTATTTTACTTTAGGACTTCTTGGGCGTTGAAATAATCGACAATAAACACCGGTTTTTCGAATGAAAATGCTATACTTGGTGATTGGTAGAAAAAAAATGAAAATCCAAAAGTAATCGAAACAGGTGACTGTTTGGTCAAAAGGTTTCATTGAGCTGCTTTGTTTTGAATATGATGGGAAGACGAATGCGGATTGCAGGCAATTCGTGGTGACATGGTTCCAATAATCAAGACTATAACAACTGATCTTAAGTATGTTACTGGAGCACCAGGCCAGAGATGGGAATTGTACTCAAGCCAGATCAGACGGGGAGAAGAATTTCTTGCATCGCCTTAAAAAACCTAAACATTTTGCGGAATTTTTGGCGTCATCGCATATGTGCTCGTTCCACTAGAGGTGGTCAGTGATGCACATACCGAGAATCTCGGTGATGATGGGAAGACGAATGCGGATTGCAGGCAATTCGTGGTGACATGGTTCCAATAATCAAGACTATAACAACTGATCTTAAGTATGTTACTGGAGCACCAGCCCAGAGATGGGAATTGTACTCAAGCCAGATCAGACGGGGAGAAGAATTTCTTGCATCGCCTTAAAAAACCTAAACATTTTGCGGAATTTTTGGCGTCATCGCATATGTGCTCGTTCCACAAGAGGTGGTCAGTGATGCACATACCGAGAATCTCGAGATGTTCGGTCTCATTGATGCAAGTGCCACTCATGGACAGTGGCAGGGGAGGTATATCTCGCTTCAACGATACAAGACAGCATTGGGTTTTCGAAGCATTAAACTCTACTCGATTTTGTATTCCCCATTGTACAATGCTGTTTAAGTCAGAGTTTAATGAGCTTATCATATTTTGCCGCTCCAGTTCCACATCTGAAGTGGAGGGATGTGAGTCTGGAAACGAATAAGAAAAGCTAAGGGTAGGTACTATCGTCAGCGACACAATTTATTGGATTAGAAGTTACAGACAAGAGATCAAATTACGTCTCAACCTCGCGGTTTTCCGTAAAAAAAAGAAAAAAGAAGAATGGGCAAAAATGTATGGAAGCTGGCCTAGGAACCAATACCGACATGATATATGTATATTAATGGAAAGGTTTTTTTGTCTACTTTAACTTTTACTTTGGCAGTAAGTCCCAAATCGCTGTGTGGAAAAAGTTATTGCACAATAAAGTCATTCACAAGTAATAAGTGATTTCATGATTTCACCTTGACCTTTGACCCAATAATGACATTATGTATATCAATTGAAAGGTTTTTTTGTGAACTTTAACTTTTGTTTCGGCAAGAAGTCAGAAATCACTGTGGGGAAAAGTTATTGCACAATTAAGAGATTCAAGGATAAAAATAAGTTATGTTTTGTTTTCTTTTGTAAAGCTTTTCTATTATGATGAAAGCAAGAAAACACTTTTTTTTTGAATGACTTAATTGTGCAATAACTTTTTCCACACAGCGATTTGGGACTTACTGCCATAGAAAAATTTAAAGTAGACAAAAAAACCTTTCCATTGATATATAGCATGTTGTTATTGGTTCGTAGGCCAGAATGCCCATTCTCCTTTAGTTTTTTTCTTTTGTTTTTATTTCTTTATTAATTTTATTTGAGTTGTTTTATTAATTTTATTTGGTTTAAATATTATAGAGAATCTAATGTGAGGCCGCTGTCTTCAGCTAGACTGCACCTCACAGAAGATGGTTTGGATAGCGACTAATTATTACTTGTCTTGTAAGGAATTTGGAGTTGTTTATGAAATATTCATATTTCTTCTGGGTGCAACGAAATATGATAGCAAAAAAAGTGGACAAGTGCGAGATAAACTCGCTCGAGGAGGGTTCCGTACTTGATTATCCGACCCTACTTTCTTTCAGTTTTGAGGGATTTTTTATACAAGGATTAAGATTTGAAACCAAACATTTTTTTGGAAAATAATTTGAATAGTCTTTCTGCCTATTTCCTTCAATGACTTCGAAACTGTGTATCTTAAAAATCTGGTAGCAGCATTTTCGGATCACTTATATCTAGAAAATGTGAACCAAATTTAATTGCAATCAGCTTAGCAGATTCTAAAAAATCGCTTGTGAAACAAATAAAAGGAAACCGAACTCATCTTATAGGTTTTCGTTTACACCTGCGTAAGAACCCTAAAAAGAAACAAAAAATTTGGCCATCGGCAAACAAAACGAAACACCACAGTAAGAAAGGAATAAGGAACTTAATTTTTTTTTCAGCAAATAAACAATTGATTTTATTGCAATATTCAACAATAAAAAAAAAAACTAATTATAACTCGAATAGGTTGTCTCTTCTTATATACCAAACAAGAGTTAAACTTATAATAAAAATTAAGTCTCATTGTAATACGAATACACAAAAAAAAAGAAAAGCAATCCCCCGACAAGATTCGAACCAGGCACAACAAGAGCATCAGGCGAGTACTCTACCATACAGCTAACACCACACATGTATTGTCTTGTGACAAATGTTTTATATTTTGGATGAGGGCATACAAATTTTCAAAAAATTATAATGGTATTCAAACTATACTAGTTGAGTACATAAGGGCCCGTGCTCGAATGGTTAGCGACGTCTGGCATGTGAGTGAAGTGATCCAGGTTCAAATCCGGTGGAACGGTACGAAAATTTTATTCACAAAACTTAAAGTACAAAATCAATACAACAAAAGAAAATCCCATAAAAGAGTGTAAAGGGGGGGGGGCGGAGGGGCAAATTTTTTCGTATTTTTTATCTTTTGTCTTTCATAACTTCGAAACTATTTAGCTAAAAACATGAAAACAACATTTTTAGATTACTACTGAATACTAAAATATGTGTACCAAATTTCATTGCAATCGGCCTGACAGATTCGAAGAAATCGCTTGTGAAAGACGAATGAACAGAAAATGAAGTGATGTTATAAGGGTTTCGTTTACACTCTGTGTACGGAACCCTAATACATATTCGGATTTATGCTTATTTACATCATCACTGTAATGTTTTTTGTATTTTCTGTAACCTACACGTTTTAACTACATTTTGAAATTATTTTGGAAATGCCTGGCCAAGCCCTTTCGGATATGAGGAGGGGGTGAAATTGAGTGTTTTTCATAGTCCTTTTTTGTTGGTTTTTTTTTGAATAACTTCAAAACCATTTTCCTTGAAAATATATCGTTATTTACATTATAACTGCAATTTTTTTTGTTGTTCTGTAATCTATACGTATGGAACTATTTTGTGATTTTTTTTTGGAAATTCCAGGCCCACCCTTTTTGGTGATGAGGAGGGGGTAAAGTTTAGTTATTTGCATTTTCGGCCTTTTTTGTTGTGTTTTCTTGAATAATTTCAAAACTATTTGTCTTAAAAATACAAAAAAAATATGTTTGTCATCGCAGGCAATTAATGAATGTTTGTACTTAATTTGAAGTCAATAGGGTTACCACCTGTTCAAAAAAATCGTTTTAAAATTTAATGAAATTGGAAATTAGTATATTGAAAAATTTTGCATGTTACATAAATAACTGTGTCTTCTTATCACTTTTCCGGTAATATTCATGTTATAGACCTATATCTCAATTTATTTAAAGAATTTTAGGTCCAGTAGTTTCGGAGATTAGGGGGGGAATGGCCTGTTTTTGACATTTTTGCCTATTTTTTTCATATTTTCTTATATAACTACAAAACTATTTCTCTTAAAAATATAAAAAAAAATATGATTCTATTTCTACTTAACACGTTGATATAGTGGCCAACTTTTAACTCAATCGGTATAACGGTTTTGGAGGAAATAAATTGTAAAGTTGAGTCAAAAATTAAAAAGTTACTCCAAATATTGAGTCATATCTGTGTTGAATGTAACAGTACAGACTTCTTATTTGCTTTCTTGTAATCTACAGGTTGAGACCTTTTCTCAGTGTCTTTTTCATAATTTTAGGCCCAGTAGTTTCGGAGATCAGGGGGGAGAATGGTCATTTTTGTATTTTTTTATCTTTTCCCTTTAATAACTTCGAAACTATTTATCTTAAAAATATGAAAACAACATTTTTAGATTACTACTGAATACTAAAATATGTGTATCAAATTTCATTGCAATCGGCCTAACAGATTCGAAGAAATCGCTTGTGAAAGACGAATGAACAGAAAATGAAGTGATGTTATAAGGGTTTCGTTTAGGTACACTCTGTGTACGGAACCCTAAAAATAAATAAAAATTCTAGGTCAGCAAAAATGGCGTGGGAAACAATTATGGGATTAATGTGCCGTTAGGCTTGAGGAATGTGGGAGGTGTCAGGTTTAACTGTAAATGTGGCAGTGGCGATTCCTGGTCCTCATCCTTGGTTTACCTACGACCCTCGGGAAAGTTAAGATAATAATAAAAAAAAAACTCAAAACTGTTGTTGTTCAAAAGTTTTTTTTTGAATTTATGATAAAAATTTTAGTAAGGAAAAATGTTAATTTTATATATTTCAAAAAAAATAAAATAAAATAACATCACATAATGTCCGACAGTTATGAATTAAAACAAATATTAAAATACAAAAATCAAAATAATTAAGAAACTCGAAAAATATTTTTAGTGAAAATTTAAATAAAGGTAAAGTAAAAACTGCTTTCACAATTATTGAACAACAATTTATATTCAGTTTTAAATATTAAATTGAAGTTATAAAAAGAAAAAGATTTGTAAAATCCTTAGAGCTATTTTTTCGTAAAGAATTTTTTTCTTCTTCTAAATAAAATGTTTAAAAAATTCTTAAAAGAAGAAGTTAGTGTTTTTAGCAAATTCATGACGGATGTTTTTTTTTTTTTATTATTTTTTTTTAAGTCAAAATTAACCTTAGTAGCCATTCAATTTTGTTGAGCAAAAAACGACAATGTTTGTTTTTTGTTCTCTATGTTCTTCTTGATTGATCAACGAAAAAAATATTTTTTTTTATTTCACAATATTAAAAATTTTTGTTTGCTTTTTTTCAAAATTCCAGATTTCACATGTATCTTTATAAAACCTAAAAACTGACATACCAAATTTATTTTTCAAGAATTTTCAAAAAAATTGATTAATACAAAATTATTAAAAAAAAAAAACAAAATCGCTCTAACGATTTTCAAAACAAAAATTTTTCATAAAATTAAATTTTTTACTAGAAAACTCTTTTTCAATTGAAATTTTCAGTTTAAGAACAAAACCTTTTTTGAGTTTCTTAATATTTTATATTAATACCCCGCTGTTGAAGACATGGGCAAGTACGTGCGACCCGAATAAGAATATCTAATTAGAATGTACATAATCCGCCTTATTTATTATCAAATCTTAAAGGTATCTTTAATATTTGGTTTGTTTACCGCTTTGTTTTGACGGTAAGTTTTCATTTTATGACTATTCTTAAGTTTACTTAAAATACATATTTCAATATCTTAAAAATCTTAAACATAAAAAACGTCAAAAACTGAAAATTTGTCATCTAAATAAAGCCGTAAACAATCGGCTTTAATATATTATTTAAGATTTGAGTATAGGTACATAAATAAGAGGAATTATGTACTAAATACTCAAAATGAAGAAATTGATGTACCTAAATCAAAACAGCGACTATGAGCATAATCGTTTCGTGTTGGCTTGGCGAACACGTGCGTCATCGTACGTCGTCGTGCTAATTGATATAGAAACATTAGAAACACTACAACTACGACCACGAAAGTTGCTTAAGAGTTAAAAATGTGTATCTGTGTGCCTTCTCGTTCTCAGTCGAAGGGAATCGCTTTTTTTTGCGCTCAACCTTCTCTTTATTTTTACAGGCGTTTAGTGGAATGTATGCGTCTATCTCTCTCTGAAGATTGTATGCAAATAGTGACCGCAAATTTTTACGGTATCAGAGATTTTTTGTGTATGCCAAATTCTCATCAAAGGGAAGGGAATCGCTTTTTTTGCGCTTAACCTTCTCTTTATTTTTACAGACGTTTATTGGAATGTTTGTGTCTACTGTTTTTGAAGATTGTATGAAAATATTAACCGCAATTGTTTACGGTAGCAAAGCGGTGTATCAAATAGATTTTCTGCACAAGTTATTTCTTGTGTATGCCACGTTCTGGTTCAAAGGGAATCGCTTTTTTTTGCGCTAAACTTTTTTTTTTTTTTGTGTTCAGGAAACTATAAATTTTTGAACTGTTGATTTGCGGAAGAATATTAAATATCTGAAAATACATTTATTTTTTGAAATTCTTGGTTTACCGCCGATATACTTGGTTACTATGAGGAATCGCCCCTGAAATGTGGAGTCTGGGATGTAACTATCGTTTATAAAATTGATAAAGAGGGTCGGAGATAAAACGGAGCCCTGGCGCACACCAGTATTTATCTAAGGAACGCACGACAATAGGAACAGGAAGGCATAAAAGTAAGTGAGCATTTCGGATTTGTAAAGCAAAAAAAAAAGCCTTCATGGCACGCAAAGGGTTGAAATTATAGAATATTATTATTGTTAAGTAATAATCGCAAAAGTCTTCAAAAGGATTTATGGACAATACGTTTACCCACCGAGTTAGCGAAACACAAAAAAAAAGATATCAATTAGCTCCTTAAGGCACCAGGTAAAGTGGTGAATGGTGATGAAATACTGATGGCGATAGCACGTGATGACGGAAATAAAATGATAAATAACAGGATTGCTTAATGGCTCTAATAATATTTTGTTATGGTGACTAAGAAGGCAGCGAAGCGTTCGGTAGCAGCGTAGGAAGAAAGTTTGGGACCACAGCAGTTGTATTGCGTCCTTATTGTTTTCGTTTTTTTTTTCGTCGACGGCGACGGTTTTACAAGACAAAAGACTTGTTTTGGCTTGGGACAAAAAACAAAACAAAAAGGATTGATTGCTTATTATTAAAAGGTGCCTTTTAATTTAGCCCCTTGAAAACTCTCTGGCAAAGAAAGGATCGATTAAGTAGTTTGAGTTGTTGAAGTTTGGATGGGTTAGGTCTTGATTTTTCATTATTCTGTTCTTGTTGGTAACTCAAGAAGAATTGTTTTGTTATGTCAAGGAAAATACGCAAAAAGCAAGAAATTATTGAAATTATGGACGGCTTCCTGGGAAAAATTAACAAAATACAAAGTTTCTGCAGGAAAAGGACCTATCAACAGTCCTATTTTGTTCGAAAACTTTGCAGCGAATAATGTGGGTATGGCCTGAATTTCGAAGAATTTGGGAAAGTCCTTTCCCTACCATTATCTCCATTCTTAAAAGTTTTTGAAGAAAATAAGAATACACCATGAATAAAAAAAAAAAAAAAAACCTTCTCCTAGATCATTGAACTACAATTATGTGGGAAAATCCTTAATCCTGTCTTTAATTCCGTTTTCCTGGAAGCTTTCAAAACTCTCCTTAAAATTAAATGAGAAAATTATCTTCATCCAGAGTGCATTCATGTACTAGGGCGGATTTTTTTTTTTTAGAAATTCAAAAACGCATTTTAAGATTTTTTGTAAATTTTTATTTTCACCGCTAGGGGTCGCGCAATGCGTAGAAAAAAATTTTTTTTTGTTTTATTTTTGTTTGAATTTTTTTTTCAGTGTATGTGTTGACTTAAAACTTAGATATGAATTATGAACATTAACAAGTTTAAGAAGGCCCTATTTATAGAGTAGGTAGCTTCCCTAGGTTTTCTTAACAGCCGGTGTTTTGAAGCATTTGGGTCCTATCCTATACAAACAATTTTAAAGAGACATTTTAAGTAGTATTTTTTTATATTTTTAAACGCTCCATTGTTTGGCTTTTTCAGTTTAATTTATTTCTGTCAGTCAGTTCAGTTAATTCAGAAATGTTTGGATTAAAAACATATTTGTTTTAAATAATAAATATATATATAAAAAATATTAATAAAAGAATAAATCAACCGTATCGTAGTTGATAAAGGTAATGTTATTGAAGAACACATTGTATTAATTAGAGAACCTGGTAACCAATACCTAGGACATATTACAACACCTAATGGAAAAGCAGAAACAACATGCTACAATAGTATCTTAGTAAGTAATCTCAAAGATATTGGTTGCGAGAGTACCAATGTTAATACCGGGCGCAGAGGTGGAACTATTCGGCAAATTAAAACAAAAATACGCTGACCTGTGCAATGGTCTATTTGTTTGCTGCATGCTAATGAGTTGCCTCTGGCACTTGTTTGAGAAACTTTACGGCAAAACATCAGGGCCGAACGCATACGCCGGAGATATATTGGAAAAGACCTCAAGAACTGTCAAGATTTATACGTCGTTTCATACAAAGCAGTTCAAATAAATTTACCCGATATATAATTTTCTAGTCTGAGCCCGGACCAAAAGTATTTTTATGAAATATGCAAAGCATAGCAATAAGTAATGGTGTCCGAGAAGGACCAATTTTCGAAAACAATCCTACAACAATGGTGCATTCGAGATGTCTTACTTCAGCTAACCGCATCCTTCGGGTAGATGTGTCAAAAGAATCCACAGATGAGCCATTGAAGCAGATAGTTGAGTACATTGCCAAAGTGTACGCTGATATGTGGTTTTAGATGAAATCGAAGCCTTCTTTTGTCTATGGTGCGAAATACTTTTTTAATACTTTTCGCTTGAAATAGATATTTCGGAAACGGCGAAAACATTTTGGTAGCTATGTTGTTCGATGACCGCCAAAATTGTCGATAGCTGGGGCTTCGCCGGAGCTTGAAAGCAAGAGTAACAATCAACAGCAACACCAGTAACGAAGTTGTCTGAAAGTTTCAGCTCCCAAAATTTAATTTCGAAGCTTGTGAATACTTCGAATTGAAAGATTGGTGGTAAATTGAAAATAACCGTTTGACTGAGCCTACAATTCTCAAAGATTATACTGAGGAGGCAGACCTTTGGGAAATAGTGCAACAAAAACAATCGACTAGATCAAACTTCTTTAAGCAGCTTCCATCACACAGCCAAGTAGTTAGAAAGAGCTGTTAAGTTGGTGACAAAAGCCTCCCAGAATTTTTGTGGTTTTATAAACAGATATGGTATTATAAAAAATACTTTGATTCCTCGAACAGAATTACCAAATGTGGAAACCAAAAAAAGTTATTTGAAATAAAACTTTATAAAAACTTTTTACCTTTCCCTTGGTAGGTATATATTACTTTTAAAACAGCTATAAAATACAAAACGTTCAGTTACGTTGACTATCAGTTATCGATAAAATTAAAACAAATAAATTAAAGAATTCGGTCATACTGAATTTATTAAAAAGCACCGTATGTAAGACCAAACTCAATTTCACAATTTTAAGGAAATTTAAGCTGCGTCTTCTAACTTAAGCCCAAACCCTCCAACCACAACCCCCTCCCTCGACGAAGTGGCGTACTGATGGAAAAGCTGGAGCCTTCTACGTCCCCAAGATTTCTTTCGTATTTAGGTGGACTTATGTATCTGACTGAAATTTTTTCACATATCGTAGATTTTTATTTTTAGGTGACAGCTCCCCCCCCCCCCCCTCAACCCTAGGGCTATTTCTTTAACCAAACAAAGTGATTTGCAAATAAATGCCAAATCTAGTGAGTATCTGCTATGGATCAGTGTTAATTTTTTTTTAATTTTCAATGCGAATGCGCGACCCCTAGCGTCATTTTAAAAATTAAAAAAAAAAAACTTTAAATTCGTTTTAGGAACCAACACAACTTTTGCGAGGGGTATGTTTTTAATTTTAACAACTTTATTTTTTTCCCTACAACCGCCTAGTACACACCAAAGCTTCCCTTTTAGAAACAAGCCAAAATTAAAAATAATAACCCCATGTCAACAAGTAACCACATAAATTTGCTCGCCTGGGTAAAAATCATTCCATTCATTTTCCAGACACCATCACTCCAATTGTTTCGCCATCCTTTTTTAAAACTCTTCCAACTGGAAATATACGAACCAACTCCGAAAACTTCGTAATACAAACTACACCAGTGCCCCCTACACATAGCTAAATGAAAAGTTTTACTTTGGTTGGCAGTAGTTGGTAGACCACCACCACGACCCAGTTGCGAACTCACTCCAAATACATGTACAGCAAATTAATATATATGACTCCAATTGAAAATCTATAATCGTTTAAAAGGAAAACTTTTCTAGTGCTGCCGCCCCAGAAAAAAAAACAACAGACGCAAACATAAAAGTTAAAAATTCGATTTCATCCTGGTTCGGGAAACAACAGACATTATCTGTGCAAGGACTTCTTCTAGAGGTCTCGTTAAATAGAAGAATGGATTTGTGTTGGAGTTCTACAATAAATGCTCATGATCGAAGATTATTGTATTGGAGAGGGTGTGTATGTGTAGTTTAAGTGGTTATGGATCGGTTTTTGTGGACAATTTCTTATCGGTTTTTGTTTTAGCTCCATTTAGAAGGGACCATCAACTTAACAACTGAGTGCCAATTTATAAAGGTTGGGGTAATACTGAACTTTATTTCGGAAACAAAAGAGTCAAACTACAACTCACTTGTTAGGATTTGACAATATTTTTGTGAACTTGGGGTTTTCTGCAAATTGGCATGTAAGGATTAAAACTGTGAAGGAAGGGAATTGTTTCAATTTGATTTCCGGATGGTCTGTGTAGGTACTGTGTCATTTCAAAGAAAAAAACTTTTGAATTAATTTGACTTAATTAAGGTGGGATACTTTAATATAGGATTTTGACAGTTTAAAATTTGAATCTGCTCATTCTTAAATATGTAACCCGATTTGAACTATTAACTAAAATGAAATAACAATAATAATAATGAACTTTTCCACCCTTAAGCCGTTACTACTTTCCCTACTCTCTACTTTCCCTTGGGTTGTTGCAACCATAATTATCGTGCTGTGAACTTTTTCAAATTCATACGACTAACTTTTAACTGAAACAAAAACTAAAATAAAAGGAAATTCCCCTGTTGGCGTGTTGAAAAACTTGCCTGGCAAATAATCTCCCTGGAAACAACACTCAACAGGGAAACAAAATTATAAGGGCACTCGTGACCAATGGCCGTTGGGCGTTGGTAATTAGAACCTTATAACAGCTGTTGCTTTTGTTGGGGTTATTGAGTTAGAGAAAGGTTAGAAAATTATGTAACTTTTCAAACTTTACATAACCGTCGAATCGTGCATTCAACAGAACTTCAATTAACCACTAAAGCAGTTTATTACGATGAATAAACTAATGGGCAAACATTATGTTCTCATCCGAATCCCATTCTTTTACCAAAAATCAGGAAAACAAGAGCAAGTATTTGCAATAGAGTCGTGCTTTAAACTTTAAAATCAAAATTTGAAGAAAATAAGAGAAAGTAGTCTGTTCTTGTTCTTCTCAATCCCCCAAAATTGCAATTCAATACTTCAATGTTTGGTTCGTCTAAGCAATCACGATACAACTTTGCCGAACCAAAAAAATCGTGAAGCGAAATCGATAAAATGTCTTCCAAAAAAATGAACAAAATTGTTTTAAACAGTGAATTCTGTTTAAACTTCAAGATAGAAAGATACTGGAATCCAGGCCCAAGAGGAATCAATCAGAGAATTCGATTCGGTGCTAAAAAATGCTATACCACAGAGGGACGGTCAACATTGTCGTGTAGTCGATGTTATTGGTGCCATGGATATTTTTTCGGAAAGTGATGGCTTGCATGGCATGTGAAATACGAATCTTTAAAAGAAAAACAACAGCCAAAAAGCTGTGTACGAGACAAAACCAAATTCCATCAGATACATTAGGAGTATCTAACGAAAGCAGACTACAAAAAGGAGGTTACACTTTGGTTTATGTAGTAACGATGCATGTGGGTATTGACATCATGGGCGATGTCTATTACTGGATGGTCGCACTCAAGGCTCACATTGCCACTGAGGACAGGAATTCCTTTAGGATTCGGTCGTTGAACTTAATCCATAAGGACATGAGTCAAAAAATATGCCGTTTCAAATTAGCTTATGCTTTTTTCCTTCTCTTCACTTGTGGCTGAAGTTTTCTGTGGGAAAAACATCCGTCTAATGGAATGGTATTTAAGTTAAGGACACTTTGAGTGCTGGGAAGCAAACTTTTTTACTCTGAGCAATAGTGGCAATGATGTGATAGTCAAGAACTGAAAATTTACCTTGTGTGAAGTTTAATGGAATAATTTTATTTTTGAAAAGTTTAAAACTAACCTTCTTTTTTTACGTACCATCCATTGGTAATAATAAAAATTTTGTACATTTCCGTCATAAATTAGACCTGTTATCAACTAAAAATATCAAAACAAATCAAACAGTTCTTAAAACAATTATTATTGATGTCCTAATGATGATGATTATAACTTCTTATTTCAGTCTTCATAATCGAACCGAAATGTACCTAACGTTTCCCAATTACAATTTGCCTCGAAACGCAGCGCCGGCCGTTGTCGCTACCGCCGCGCCGCACGCCGTCACCTTTCGTCACTGGTTAAGTGAATCCTAATAAACTTTTTGCCCACACAAGCAAATGTTTGCACAGTTTCAACTTGCCTTCAGCTCCATTTCTAAGTAAATCTAATTTTCTCCTCTCCCAATTCAAGTCTTGAAAATCTCTCATATTTTATGAGTTTTTCTTCTGCTTCCTTCAGTTCAGTTTGTTTTTTCATTCTCGAACTGCAACCTTTAAGCTGCAATCTAAACAAAAACAGATAAGTAGATGGAATCAAAACAAAATGTTTACAACAATAATCAAATTTTTTGTTCATTTCCTGGCAGTGCGTTCTGCGCCCGCCCTCCTCTTCACCAGGCTTCCATCACAGCATCAAGAGTTGTTACTTCTTTTATCCTCTGCTGGCATTTGAACATAATAAAAGAAACTTGATCGACCGACTACGCGACGCCACAAGATAAGTAGGTACAATCTCCCACTTCCATCACAAGGGATATATAAGAGAAGCTCAGCTTAAACTTTCTGCCGGTTTGGTGTCACCAAAGCATTGTGTCGTCGAAAAATAGTTCATTTGCTATTCCCCTCGTGCTTTTTATGGGCAAACTTTATATACCAATTTTGAGGATACAAATTTATTCAGCTTCTTAAGATTACTTCCCAACTGAATAGGAATGGCATCAAAGCGAACCTAACCTAATGCTCGATGTTACCTGTTCTGTTCCCTTAGCCATTTGTTCATCTTATAGTCAACTAAGTTTTCTGTGGGGTCTGAGTTCAGCTCGCAATGTTCCCAGCGCTCAGCTCGTCCACGTGACACACAAGCGAAACGAGTTTTGGGGGCAGACACAGAAAACGAACACGAGCACCCATCAAGGTGTTAGTTGAGATGAGCTTGTGGTCTAGTTTAGTTAAGTTTAATTTATTGTTATAATTTCTCAGTAAGATACAATATGTATATTTTAAGTCGTGGCTTGTGAATCATGAATCGTGGTTAGCCATCTTGTTGTTGGCTTCATATTGAAAATTTCCGCCATTATTTTTCGTGCGAGAAAGGAAAAAACAATTTTGTAAGTTCTTTCGAAATGGAACTTATTTATATTTTTTTTAGAAGCTTGCCTCGCAAGTTGTACAAGTTCCTACTCCAGTTTCTGATTAATGGTTGACAGTCAAGAAGAAAATCACACGAAGTATTTTAAAACCGAAAAACAGACCGAGGAATGGCTTTTTCTTATGTGTTATGTCTTCAAGCCATTTTGTTAATAGGATTCGATTCTGTGATGGTGGAGGTGCATGGGGTTGTTGATTTTTTGTATTTTCAGTTTATGGACCAAACTGAATTGAATTTTCCCAAGAAATCAGATAATATAAATTCGTTGTAAAAGGTTTTGTTAACTTTTTCGGTAGGTACAAATTCGATTACGTTATAATTTCATAATTTAATTCAGCCCGATGATGGAACTTGTTCCGAAACGCGTAGCATAAAATTTAAACTTTTTTAATTTAATTGTTGTGTATCTTATAAAATTTATTAAATAAATATTTATTTTAAAAATTTTTTAATAAGTGTATTTAAATTCGATTACGTTACCTGTTTGCTGTTTAGATTTTTTGATATAGTAATGAGTTTGAAAGCCAGAAAACAATTATTGTTGGTTAAATTTAATTTGAACAGTTGCAGGTTTCAAAATTTAGGATAATGATTTTTGTGGGGCCCATGGTTTGTGGTTTGTCTCCCATGGTTTGCTTTTAAGAGAACTTGGACTAACTATCGTTGCTTATCTTGATTAAGATATGATAAAAATAAACTTAAACATTAAACTCTTATCACATTCGTTTAACTACATTCGTTTAAGTCACAGACATTTTTTTTAAGGAAAACGGCACAAAGCGGGTTAGCAGTCCATCATACATACCTATATTGATTTGTACGAACTCTTTAATTAAGTTTAAAATGAATGAATACAAAAATATTGATCAACATTTAAACAAGCTGAATCAACTTTATACTTTTCAGAAGAACAAATTGAATGATTCAACACGGCATATGACAAACATGGTCCAATACTTTAGGAAGTTGTATATAAGTACAGTGCTTTGCAAAAGTATAATCGCACCATGTAAAAATGGTTTTGTGTAAAACCGAGGACTGCAGCAATACTAAACTATTTTTTTTTTAAAGACCCTCATTAGATAAGAAAATTGAGAGAAAAAAAATTACCGTTACTTTCGCCTCTAATGTTTAGAAAAGAAAACAAGTTTTTTTCTTTGTTGCATAAGTATAATCGCATTCTCTTATTTTTTCAACATTTTTTTTGTTTTTTTTTATTTTTTGAAAGATTAGTGTGGATTCTTACTACGCCGATTTTCAATCAAGTTAAAATACTCTATTTGGATTACTCTCGACCAGTTTTTTTAATTAGGAATTGTCCAACGAGTTCCATTCGTGCAGTTTTGTCTCTTGGAGCTCAGAAACACTATCAAACTGCCTGTTATTTTATATGGTGCGATTATACTTTTGCAAAGCACTGTATGTGTATTTTTTCATGAAAAACAAAAAGTATAAAATAAAAACAGCTACGCAAAATTAAAACCATCCCTGAGAATCATATCATCATTTACAATATTCCAAATCCAAGAATGAACCAATTTAATTTCTTTAAATTACACATCAAACATCATATATTCATCCTCAGAAATCCGGATTCCGGAGCACTGACATTTTCATACACAAACGGCTCCAGTCAACAGAAAAGCGCCATAGCTATATAGTATTAAGTGCATATAAAAAAATTAAAAAAAATGATATGGCAAGGGAAAACTCAAAGCATTAATGGATCCAAACTTCCGTTCGTAAAAGATTTTTCACTTTCAGAATAGAAACACGATATATCCCAACCAAAATACAGCGACTAACGACTTCTAGACCGAGAGAAAGAGAAAGGTAGGCACTGCTGTTATAAAAAAAATCTCATTAAATATCTGTTTGCAGATTTAATTCCATTCTTAACAACTCGAGTTAAGTTAATGGGTAATAAATGGTATAGGGACGTGCTATATCTTCTCAGCCAAAGGTGTGAGAAGCCAGAAACAAGGAGGCGGATGTGCTAAATAATTAGTTACCTGGGGAAAACCATTTTCATCCATTTGCTGGGGTCCTTAAGCTTAGTGTACACGATTGCCAGGTCTGACAATCATTGTCAGATCTGCAAACGCCTGACAATGTGTGAAAATGAGCTGACAATGAGCTGAAAAATTAATTTGTGTGTACACGGTTTGCAGAAATCTACAAACATCTGCAAATCTGTTGCCAAATATTTGTCTGACAATGTCGACAAACTAATTTGTCCAAATAGCTAGCAATAAATTTGCAAACATTTGTAGATTTTCTGCCAACCGTGTACACACCAAATCAAGTTTTGGATCTGCAAATTTATTTTCAGCTCATTGCCACACATCAAAAACAAATCAAAATATTTTCAGCCTTATCCCAGTGGCAAATTTCCCAATTTTCACCAAGGAATCACCATGCGATTCACCAAGGAATGGAAGCTTCACTCATGAATTTGAAGGTGAATCATTTGGTGAAATTTACATAGGGCTGTCATTGGAGTTCACCAAGTGAATTTCTTGGTGAATGTGCATCAGTGAAATCATTGAATAAAAGTATTCTCTGTTTTCATTCGTTCTCTAACTCCTATGAAATGTTAAATGAAAGCTCATTGGTAAACTCATCTCTTCTTTGAAAGTTGAATTTTCCACTACTTTTTTTCATGAATGAAAAATATTATGAAAATGCAGCTGTGATCTCACCAAATGTAAATATCAAAACAAATTTATTACATTTTTTTTTATTGAAATATTTCTGAAAAGAACACAACATTGTTTTAAATAATAACATATAAAAACAATTCAAGTCTTTGGCTGGATCTGCTACTTTTTTTAATATTTTTGCCGCTCAACGACTCCTTTAAGGTTGCTCCACATTCCAAATTCCAGAATACCTTTAAAAATTGTTAAGAAAATTAGTTGAATTTCTTTTCTATACAAGTGGAAAATAAATATTTATATTTGAGTACCTGGTAAATATTTTCGATTTCCCTCGTGTTTTCTCCTGTGCTGTTTATTATTATTAATTCACTTCTAAAAACAGCTTACATATTCTTCACATCAACCGTCTTTAACTAAGATTTCGATTGCACTGATTTTACATAGAACAAAATATTTTTTTAACGATCGCAGACAAAAATAGACAGTGGAAAAAAACCAAAACCGTTGCGTCGTCCTCGATCAACAAAAGTAGAAAATAGGTACATACATAAAGTTTATATACACGGATTCTTGCAGGTCATTTCCACCCCTAGAAAATATTTGTGTTTCTTTTTTGTTCGTTTTCGTTTCTTTGTGAAAACAACACACAGCGCTCAATGCAAATTACGAACTTGTGAAGCTGTGCAGGACTTTTCCTTGCTGAAATCACAACGTTTTGGTATGCGAAGAAACTAAAGCGTTAATAAAATAGAGAAAATGTACAGAGGAAAAAGGGCATTACTTTGTTCCTATGAAATCATTACCTTATTTTTCCTCTTAAAAGTGTGGAATGAATTCCTTGCTCTTTTCACCGAAATTTTTCATTGAGGATGAAATTTGCCACTGGGATTTATTAGAATTCACTAATACTCGTTTGATACCCGGAATAGTTTAACGAGTTTAAGCACGTACATCAACCTATTCCTATTCCTTATTTATAAAATACTAGCAGTTGCCCGCGACTTCGTCCGCCTCTCCCTCGTCCACCGGCCAGAGTATCATCTCGACTTGTGCATCATGTGCGCGTGGGAATTTTGTTCGGAAGTTATTGTAAAATTGCATTGCAGTCAACTCTCCCTAGGTCGTATTTCTCTTGAACTTGAAAAATTTGAGCATTTTTTATGATTCCCTTCAGTTGTTCATACTTAAAGCATTCCCTTGGGTGAACTCTCCCTAATTCTAATATTTCTCTTACTTCTGCATCGTTTTTTTCGTTAAGTAAATTTTTTTTTCTTTAAACTGAGCATATTTTTTAGTTAAGAAGTACATAAAATGATATGGTTTAAACACAATAATCTGCACAAATAGTGCAATCAATCACATTCACAAATCAATTGAACTCTCAAAATTCTAATTTGAGCAGTTATTAGGCCAGTTCCACCTAACAACATCTCACTGAGATCTCAATGTCACCTTGACTGAGGCAAAATCATTTGGTGCCTTGGTGGAACATAATTCTCAGTTATCATTGAGATTTAATGGTTACCTTACTAATTGTTGCTGCACATATGTCAGCCACGTCAAATAGCTGAGTGAGAAATCGAATCCAAAATAATTTCATCTCAGAGATCTCAGAAAAAAATCTCAGTTCTCACATTTCCACAGATTCTTCGCTGCTATTGGTCGCAGCTTAATTTTAAGTAGAATAAAGCCTTTCTCGATTAATGGACTATCACAAAAAGAATTTTACAATTCCAAATAGTAGTTCCTGAGATTACCGCGTTCAAACGAACTTTATATTGTATTGTATTGTATTGTTTGCCGTTTTTTCCACATTTTACACAAATTCTTCGCTCCTATTGGTCGCAGCTAAATTTTATATAGCTTCAAGCCTTCCTTGATAAATGGACCATTCAACATTTAAAAAATTGTTCAATTTCATAAAGCAGTTCTTGAGATAAGCGCGTTAAAACGCAGAAAAATGTATATTTTTTGCCGTTTTTTCCATATTTTCCACAGATTCTTCGCTGCTATTGGTCACAGCTTAATGTTAAATAGCTTCAAGTCTTCCTCAATTAATGGACCATCCAACACAAAAAGAATTATACCATTCGAACCAGTACTTCCTGAGATAAGTGCGTTAAAACGCAGAAAAATGTATATTTTTTGCCGTTTTTTCCCCATTTTAAACAGATTCTTCGCTGCTATTGGTCACAGCTTAATGTTAAGTAGCCTAAAGTCTAAGTTGATTAAGGCAACATCCAACACAAAAAGAATTATACCATTCGAACCAGTAGTTCCTGAGATTACCGCGTTCAAACAAACAAACTCTTCAGCTTTATATATTAGTGTAGATTTTACTACTCGTTTTAGTTATGCCTGGCTTATGTCAAATTTTGCTATTAAAATTGACCAATCTAAAACTCCTGTAAATAAATTTGACACCTTTGTATATTTATTCGTCAAATAAATATACAAACCTGACACTGCCTTTCATTTTTTCAGAAAATAATTAATTGAAGAGCAAAATATTGATTTTTGGGACTGCAAAAGTACCAGCAAAAGTAAGTATGAAGAAGAGTAACGGTTCCAAATAATTTTAAGAACCATGTACGGTCCGAAGATTTAAATTAACTTTTTGGACGCAAATTCTCCTGCAACATAATAGCAAGTTTGACAAAACAATTGTTTGACACATTTTGATATTTATACCGATTTATTCCAGCTTTAAACCTACTATAAATCAGTTTAGCTTATTCCGACTCTAAAACTTGTTTATTTTTTTTATAAATAAGCTTTTCAGTATTAAAGGAGTATTAAGGTCGGAATAACTTTATTCTGCTTATAATACTCGTTTATAAATAAGGCTGTTTGTGTTTTGAAAATTAAATAAATTTAAAAAAGTCTGCTTTCAAAAATGTTTTTTTATTGGAAAAGTAAAAAAGTAAATTCTTCCGATACGATTTCTTAATTTTTTTTTTGGCAAGTTTTCAGGCGGCGGTGACCGTGTAAATGCCTCAACCGTAATGGGCTGAAAATGTTCAGCACTTTCATTTTCAATAAAAGCATCCATATCTGAAAATAAATGTTAACGTTTTTACACATTTCATTTGAAATGAAAAAAAGGACCTTAAAATTTACCTTGTAGTTTTCGCCAAATTTGTCTGCCAATGAATAAATTTGCAAATGTTCCTCAAACGGCATCTGCAAATTTATTCATTGTCAGACATTTGCAGAAACGTCAGAAAATGAAAAAAATTTGGTGATCTCCCAATGAATTTTGTGTACACACGATTGCCACATCTGCAAATTCATTTGTCTTCAAAATGATTGATGAACAAATTTTTCTGCAAATCAATTTGGTGTGTACACGGTTGTCAGCTTGCGTGTACACGATTGCCAGACATCTACAAATTAATTGGCAGATATTTGTCTGTAAATTAGGAGCCAAACCTTTTGTCTGCAAATTAATTTGGTGTGTACACGATTGTCAGCCATTCGAGACAAATTTTTCAGTGACAGATCTGGCAATATTTGCAGATCTGGCAATCGTGTACACTTAGCTTTAGGCTCAAAATAAATCCTTATTAACACTATCTGAGGCCAATGTCGACTACGAGACAGTATGAAGTGAATGGGTCCGTTAAAATAACTTTTTTGCAGTTAATTTGGACTTTTTCTTTCAGTTTTTATTGTTCTTTGTTTTGTTAATTTTGCCTCGGGCAGGGGTTGTGATTTAAGTGAGGTGACAATTTTATCCAAAGAGAAAATAAGATGGCTGCATGATGACAGATTTCTTTTAAGGTTTAATGTGGGCTTTTTGGTAAAGCGCTTACATTTTATTGATCTAAAAATTGGAAGGTAATAACATTTGAATACAATTTGAGCAATACATTATATCAATCTTTCAAGATAAAATTGAACCAGTTTTTGACATAAGACCTTTGATAAATGTTTCAATTAGCTTCAACGTTGATATTGTCTTCCAAAAAAGTTAATACCTTTCCACACTTGTACCTAAGTATTGCATAATTTTTACAAAAGACAGGCGATAAAATCCAGACAAAACCTGTGCAGCTTAGGGCTATCGATAAAACCCAATTCCGACCAAATACGACGACGTGTTGTTTGTGTTGCTGTTTTATTATATTTTTGGAGATTCATTTTATGCCATAACTTTGGTTAATGAGTGTAATAAATCCGAACATATAAGAAACCTAGACATTGCCATAAAACATCAATGTGGAACAATATTTGTAATGTCTACTTCTCTTTAGTATATAAATTCAAGGAAACCAAAGATTTTGTGCTTAATCTTTTACTATTTCACAAAAAGAGTCAAATAGAGCTAATCAGCAATAAAACAAAAGACCAAAAATATACATAGATTGAAACTTTTCGAAACAAAAAGTTGTTCCTCTGAAAAATCAATGAAGTTCGGAAGATAAATAATTACAACTTGAATGTGCAAGCAGATGCAATATTGCCCTGATTTAAGATTTATTTAGGAAGGAATTTTCACGAAAAGTTTGTCTTCAATTCGAAATCTTGATTTTAAGTCACTAATCAGACAACACAAAAGACATACAAACAAGCTGAAAGTGTGTTCAAACAATCTTTCAATCCAGTTAGAAAAATATATTTCTTCTTCATAGCAAGAAAGTCCAAGCGGAGAACTACTAGTTGTGTTTTCTGTTGGAGTTCATGATTATGAGGTTAGTTTGTGGTTTCAATTCGAAGGTTCAGCTGAAAACATTTCAAAGACATTCTATTTTACTTAGAAAAGGTTTAATGCTTTTGCAATAAAATTTGAGTCCATAGGTTCTTAGAAAAACTTTTATTGAGGATCTTGTTTCATGTAAGTAATACTCACTTGAGAAAAAATAGAATTTTAATGGGGCAAACAATTTTTATTTTCTCTATGAGGCAAGAAAATAAACAAGACGCTAACAATGTAGCTGATTAGTTTGTCAAGAACTAGTTTTGTGTCTGAAACTGGATTGCGTAAGCTTAGCAGCTTTCCACTTACCACCCAATACAATTATCTATTTTACCTTAATTTTGACTGTATTGCTTTTAACTTCAAAATGACCGTGACACTCTTCTTGATTATCAAATACTTGAGTGATTAACACTCACTCTGAAATAGACCAACTCCCTTTTTTTTAATTCTAATGAGTTGTGGAGATTCGAAAGGTGAGAATCATGGACAATGAAGTAAAATTATTCTTTTAGAAGTTATTATCCATTTTTGGTTGTTTTTTAAGGAAATTTAATCAGTTTCTGCCATGTTTAAGTTCAGATGGAATATGTCAGACCGATGTCAAAAAAGAAAACTGTCGAAAACATGCAAAATTCATTAAATATACATAAAGTATAATGTAGAAACCGAATGTCACGCATAGGGCTCTGCTTTTGTAAAAAATGTGAAAACGTAGGACAAAAAATTCCTCGTCATTCTTCCAATATACATTTTTAATAAATCATAAATTCGTTTTCAGGGAATAACATCATCCTCGAGGGGGTACTTTAAAAATGACAAAACAAAATGAAAAGGCTTGAATTAATCTGCGTTCATAATCAGTCAGTCATTTTTCATATAATTTTTTCGTCTTCACTTTGAAAATGTCCTTCCTTCTCCTTTTTTTCGATTTTATGGGCGCTTCATTCTCTAATGTTATTGCGACTATCAAAGGATATCCGCTAAAAGGACAATGACAGGGCGCTCTTGTTGTCGTTGATTTATTTCAGTGAATTACTGCAGTTTTGATGATATTTAACACGTTAGCCCGTCGAGTAGGTGACGTGGGTAAAGTGGTTGAAGCTTGTTTTTTGGTGGTTTATTGTCTTGCATTATTTTGAAACCAGTGTTCTGTTGTCCGGTCTGGTCTGTTAGAAACAAATTTAACTTTGTTCGCATCATCATTCTCATTTTGTCTTACTTTTCGATTTACTGAATAAATAGTTTGCTTAGTGGATGATTCATTTATTAACGCCCGTAGCTGATTGGAAGTACCTATTTTCATTATTTTTCACTAGAAAAATGTGGGAGTGAAAGATAGTTTTGTTCATTCACTTCTTTAATTTAAACCCACAAAAAAAAATATCCTGTATTGAACAGAAGGAGGACAGTTAATAGAACAAGTGAACTTTATTTAATGATACAAGAAAATCCTTTAAGAAGTTCTCAGTGAAATAATGGCGGAAAGAAAATAGAGTGCATGATTTGGTCAGTGTCCTTCGTTCTTGTTACTAAAGTCTTAAGAAAATTAATATTAAGAAAATTGAAATTTTAAAAATTGAAATTAAAAAAAAAAAAGATCGAGGAACAAAAGCCTCAATCGTGACAGAAAATAGTATAGTACAAGATACTTATGATAGATTTAAATACATATATCACAATATCTTCATATGTAGGGGAGAGTGGGTATGTGTGGGACACAGGAGGAATGGGACACAGGCATTTTCTCAATTCCTAATTTTTTTTTTCTCTTTCCTTGTATGACAGATTCTGTCTTCAGTCTGTCCCCATCCCTCAAGAAAACAAGTTGTGTCTAGGAAAAAAATTACGGAGTGGAGATTAAAAAAAGGTAATTTGTGCATAAAAAGTAAAATATCTGCGTAAACTTTGAGTGATTTTTTTTTTTTAATGTGTGAACTTACTGCGCAAAAGAGTGTAATAATTAGGTAGCAACACCATTTTTAAAGTGAATTCGTCGTTGTTTTGTTCAATTAGTGCCACACGAAAAGTGCTATTATAAATTATTTATTCAAAGTGCCATGCAGGATGATTGGGACATCACTATTCCACCCCATAGTTGTCCCAATCCTATTGATCGCAGGAGGAATGGGACAAACCCAATCCTCCTGCTCGCAGGAGGAATGGGACAAAGTGAGTTGGTTCATGAAATTTATTTTTTGCTTGTCTTCTGTCGGAGTTTCGTCTTCTTTTTAACTGAAAATAGGTTGCCAAAATGTTATTTTATCTTTTGAAATCAATTTCGCTCAGATACGATTTATAAGATCTCGGCAAATTTAATGTATCCCCAAAGTGTCCCATACCACCCCATATTTGTCCCAATCCTCCTGGTTGTAGGAGGAATGGGACAAAGTGTAGTTGGTTCATGAAGTGATTTTTTGCTTTTCTTCTGACGGACTTTCGCCTTCTTTTTAACTGAAAATAGGTTGCCAAAATGTTATTTTCTCTTTAGAAATCAATTTTGCTCAAATACGGTCTATAACATCTCGGCAAATTTAATGTATTCGAAAAGTGTCCCAAACATACCCACTCTCCCCTACCATTAAAGAAATCTGTGTATCACGAACACGATCAATCATACTCATTACTCATACCGTAGTTTGTGATAATTGCTACTGAATTGCATAATAAGGCCATGTGTGAATTGCGTTAAAATTTTGCGTTAAAGCTTCTACCACGATTAAAATTTGACGTCTTGTTTGAGGTGGGATCAAATTTAGCCATTTGCTGTGTGGATTGCGTTTAAACAATTATTTTAACCAAGATTTCTGCGTAGGTTAAAAAAATTTCCCTCGATAATTTAAGAAATTTCCCTGAACAAAAATTGGTTTTCTTTTTCACGGAAAAAGACAAATTTAAAGTATTTCGTGTTAATTCTTTTATATCTTTTAAAATATCAACGCATAATAACAAGAAATTCAATTAAACAGAGAAGAGAGCGTGGGGTAAGTTATTAGTTGACGTTCAAGTTAAAACTTTTCCAATAATAAATGCAATCGGCAGATTACCCGTGTAAGCTATGGAAGACTTCCGAGTGTTTTCAGAAGACATCAATGCAATTCTCAACAACGATGAGACCCTAGAAAACAAAAGCATTGAATTTATATAATTTAATTGATTTCAAACTTACATTTAGCATGGTTTTCCAGCCTGCCTTCGTTTTTTTTCTTAATCCATATTTCGTTGTTTGTATTGAATGCAAAAGCAAGAGCACATTTCTCTATCACTGGAAACGTCAAATTTTAACACACTTTAACCTGCTCCACAGCTCAATAAATTTTAACCCATTTTATTCAGCTCATCAGTGTCAAATTTTAACGCGGGTTAAATTTTAACACACATTTTAACGCAATTCACACACGGCCTAATATTACCATGTCACGATAGAATTATATCAGAGCAAATGTTTATGTACCTATGATAAATTTGTGTGACGGAAGTATGTCACAATCAGGCCCGTAGCCAGGATTTCGGTTCGGGGGGGGGGGGGGGGGGGGCTTGTTCAATTTCGAAGAAGTAATTCTTTATACAAAAATTTAAAAAAAAAACTACATAATGTAAATGTTTTATTTTTGTTTGTATTTTGTTTTTATTTAATTAAATAAATAGTTTGGATTTTTACAGCAATAAACGCCTTGTCTTTTTTTTAGACATAATGTCGATCACTTCATCTGGATCCACATCAATACCTGAGTGAACAGACAGCATTGCAAGTGCGCTTAGTCTTGGATGGCCCATAACGCTTCGGGATACTGTTTTGATCCTTTTCATCGTTGAAAAGGTTCTTTCAACGATAGCTGTTGTAACTGGTAGTGTGGCCAAAATTGTAAGCAAGTAGCTTATGCTCCTGAAGTAGGTCTTGTCACATATATCTAGCAGTTTCAGAACATCGGAAGAGGGATCCTTACTTTACTTACTTACTTAAGGTGGCGCTACAGTCCGGGGTGGACTTGGGCCTCAACCGACAAACCTCTCCAGCCAGCTCGGTCCCTAGCTCGCTGTCTCCATTTTCGCACGCCGAGTTGGTTGAGGTCGTGTTCAACTTGCGCGCGCCACCTGAGCCTTGGTCTTCCTCTACTGCGTCTTCCCTCTGGGGTGGATTCGAAGACTTTACGGGCCGGAGTATTGGTGTCCATCCTCTCCACGTGACCGAGCCATCTGAGTCTTTGGACCTTCACTCTTTTAGCTAAGTCAGTGTCGCTGTACAGCCCGTACAGTTCGTCGTTAAATCTTCTCCTCCATTCACCGTTTATGCAGACAGGACCATAGATCTTACGTAGAATCTTTCTCTCAAAACGGCCAAGTGCGTTCTCATCCGTGTTTGACAAGGTCCATGCACCATATAGCGGGGATGATGAGGGTCTTATAGAGCGTCACCTTAGTTTTTCGGGAGAGGGCTTTACTACTCAATTGCTTTCTTAGCCCGAAGAAACAGCGATTAGCAAGAGTTATTCTTCGTCTGATCTCGGCGCTGATGTCGTTGTCCGTATTGATAGCGGAGCCAAGGTATACAAAGTCCCTAACTACCTCGAAATTATATGCGTCTATCGTGACGTTTTGTCCAAGACGGCGGTGTCGGAATAAAACCTACAAAATTTTCCCGAAGCATACTTTTCGTGGGCTCTGTACAGCAGTCAACATATCGGACACATATTGAAAGTTGCTCAGTGCCAGAAACATCCATTGTTTCATCAGCCAGAATGCTAAAACAACTCGATCTTATAACCCGGTTAGATATTTTTCTGGTGACAATATCAGAGCATATATCCAAGATTTCGTTTTGGATATCTGGGCTTATATAGGTTGCATTTTTTGAACTGGTTACGATGTGGTTACATAAGTAGTGAGGAACTAATAAGAGAATATACAAACTTTTGTTCAAATATTTTTTTTTAAATCATTTCGGGAGGGGCTTGAGCCCCTCTAGCCCCCCCTCTGGCTACGTGCCTGGTCACAATCATCAAATCATGGATCACGCTCAAGATTTAATTGAAAAGCAGTTTTACATCATTCCATTTAATTGAAGTTTGTCAACTGCCATTGAACCTGAAAGTGCTACAGAACAGCTATAAGGACCAAAGAATGTTTTGTTACATGCCTCAAGCCATCTGTTATTCCACATAAACGCAATTAACAAAGTTTCATTTGCGTTTTGGGACATCGTTCCCTTACTTCAGAACACATCCGCTGTGGCACTGTAACTGTAACATAAAATCGAATTGAATGAAGTCTTAGTAAGAGCCGTTATCTTTTTTTTCAGTCTTGTATTATAAAGGGCAATGACATCCTTTGTTTTTTTTTATATATATTGTTGTCGCCGCATCATCCTACAGCAAGAAAATCTACGAGAATTGATAGAAGGAAAAAGTTTTAAAATTGTCTTCTAGATGTGACAGTTGTTGAAACTGGAACATTCCTTTTGTATCCGCTTTTACAGTTGCACTTGATGTAACCTATAATAACCAAGCCATATTATTCCTACCAACTCCGAACTTCTTCCAACTTAAATATTGCACAACTTTTTTTTGCTGTGTGCTGTGTCAGACTTTGTTTCAGCATAAAACTGTGTGTGGTTTGGAGCTCTTTAAAATAATTTTGTAGTTTACCAACACTCGCGGTTGCTGGTGTTCTAACTAAGTAACACACATCGCACGTACAAGCTCCACTCCTCTGGTGAACGAAACACGTTGCTCAGAAAAAGGGTAAGCCATATTTATGTGGTTGCAACAACGACGGAGACGACGACGACGACGACGAGCGGCGCTAGACCGGTCCTGCTTTTGGTGGAATACAGCTTAGTTGATTCAAATGATGCCACGTTCATTAAACAGAAGGTAAGCCCTGGCTTCGTAGGTATCTCTGATGGAAGAAGTGTATGTTTATTGTGCTGTATGCGGCTCAGACAAAGCAAGACAATGTGATGAAAAGACGAGCGAAGAAGTGCTTTTATAGACTTTGAAATTAAATAATTTGTTTGTAGAACGGTTTTTATTTAGATTTTAGTCTCGGATTAAGTGGTGTTACATTTTTGGAACGAGTGATTTAATTTTAAATGAATATCAGCTTGATATTTGGGCCTTAATGAGCAGTTCAACAACCGGAGTGATTGTGTGTATGAGGATTTCTTTAGTGCATTCGGGGTTTCAATGGGAATCTGGTGTAGTAAAATTTTATAAAAATATTACATTATATACCTGCATCATTCAATCAACGAAAATTTGAAATGGAATCATTTTCATTTGAAGGCTTCTTTGGCGTATGTGGAATATATTATGGTTAGAGACATTTTTACGGCAAAATAAAACAAATACATATTATGAGTACATGCAGTTCTATTTTGCCAATGCCACCATCACATTATGTTTGCCGGCTTAATTGTGCGGATCCTTTCAGAGTCTCCATTAGCTCCTGTCTGACTAATTACAAGACTTGCCACGAATCCGTAAATGAACATTCGCCCCCACCAAAAGTGATTATCATTGTCAATTACTTAATAATATACACTTATTCAGTTCTTAGGCCACTTGGGGCAGCTTTGACAAGCCACATCTACATAAGATCATGCAATAATAGAATTTGACGCTTCCGGCATTAGCTCTTAAGCCCCATAATGAAAGAAGTCTTCACCCATTATAATATGTAGTTGCCAATTCAATTCAATGTCAATTAAATGCTCTCACAATGTTTCAATTTCCATTTGACTGGCATCTGGCATGAATATGGTGGCCATTTGACCTCCGAGCTTTGTGGTTCAGTTGAAATTCGATAGGACTTTTGTTAATTAAATGCCAACCATTATCGGACAAGACGTTACGTTCACAGTTGTATTGTGTAGCCATTTGAATAGCTTAATTAACACTCCGTATATTCCTTTATTTCATGTTGTGTGGCATCTGTAGGCGGTGTGATAGGTCGGTGGTTTATAATCCCAATCGCACCATGATCCCCATGATGGCCGACTTATCTGTTGGACTAGTATTTGACGTCAGTCGAGGAAAAGATTGTTTTTTTCTTCAATTCTCAAAAAAACAGTTTAATGTAATTGGAACAAAAATTAATCGTTGTTTGCAATTTAAGTTCCATTACGTACGTTATTTTGTAGATCAACTCAGTAAAATCTCAGTGCCAAGTCCGTGCAACTTAAATGAAATTAAAATTCAATCGACTAAATCTCTCGTTAGTCGTTATCTCGTCCCTTACGAAGGACTCATAAATAAATTTAAAATTGAATTAACAAAAAAAGGATTGCCAAGCTATTGCTATCCTGCCAATGGAATGCAACCAAAATGATACTTTACAATTTCAATACGGGTGAATGTGCATGTGTGTGCACGGGCTCTTATCTTTTTGTTAGAACAGTTTCAGTTGAATTTGCACTTCTTCATTTTTTTTCTTGCATCCTACAAATTTTTTGTTGTTTGTAGTGAAAATTGTAAAGAGGTGAATTCTGCAAGGGAGATCTGGGAGTTTTTTCCACTTGAGCGTTTTTTTTTTACATTCTTTGACAATTTATTGTGTTGCGAAGGGCTGATTTGTGCCTGATACTAGTGATACACCATAGGGAAAAATAAGAAAAAAGTTTTTAAAAGAAAGAAGACAAATTTAGCCATAAGATTTAAAGCTCAGCGAATTTTCCAGAACTGAAACTAAACCTACTTATGAGCTCGGATTTCATGTATAGTATTCATCTAAATCTTAAGCAGATGTTAGGATGGTTACAAGTAGGTATATCATTTAAGTTCTTTCTGCAATGTAGCTGCACTGGACGCCACTTTTAATTTAATAAAGCCCAATTGTAAAGCACGTTGTCATTATTAATTTATTATCTTACTCAAACCATGTAGGTACAAAGACAAGTTGAAGTATGCAAACATTTCTCTGAATTGTTAAGTGTGTTTACTACTTCGACATCAGGTTCATATTTCTATTCCTAGAACTCCATTTAAACTGACATTCAATGCATTTCGGGATCAGAATGCCAATGATGATGAAGTACAAGATTTTTTATTCTTTTCCCAATTATTTTTTTTCTTCTTGGATTGGTATTATACGAATTTTGAAAAGCTTAAGAAAGAATATTACTGCGACAACATGAACTTTCTCTTATTATTATATCATTAGAAGCTATCATCATTTAAATTTAAGGTCAACAAGTGCAAAACAAATCCATTTTCTATCCTCCACAGGAGGACAAAGTTCAACTTAAATATTTCAAGTTTGCAATGCCATAGTTTGAACATGTATACACTAATACATAGCCTCCTACACTCTGTCTCTGCAACCAATTCATTTTAATATCCTCGAGAATGAGCTAGCAGGAATACAAGGTGGAGGTAGATTCAAGAGAACAAACACTAATAACAAAAATTGTTGCGTTGGATGGATGATAAGTGAGGTTAACTTCGACTCGACTTCGGGATGAGTGAAAACAATGGGATCACATGGGTTGGGTTACTGATTTGATTGTGAAGAAAGATTTAAATTCAAGACAAAAAACAGTCCATTTATTTGAATAATTCACTTAGCTAAATTTTATCTATCAAGAAGACAAAAAATATCGTTTATTGCTTTATGAAATGTTAAGTTAATATGTTTCTGAACTTTGAAGTTTGATCCATGCTTATCAAATCTCTGGCCTGTGTGTCGTCATCTAAGGAAGAGGAATTTAGTATTAGATGGGGGATCCGAAGAATGATGGCAATTAAAGCAGGGTGATTATTCTGTTAGCCACAATTTTAACTTTGATTTGATTATAATGGTTTTTCGGTGTCTCAAGAGATATGAGGGTTAGACCATTTGCTTCAGAACTTCATCAGTTTTAAGCCCAACGACAAATTATTCCAACAATTAAGTGAAAGTTGTTAAAATAGCTTCACTACAAAAATAATAACAAGGGAAGTCGATAGTAATTTGATGCGTTAATTTTTTTGAAAAACAGGAAATCACACACACCCCTATGAAAAACAGAAATTTTATAGGACACCAAATGCTGAGAATCGTGGAGAACGAAGCGTAAGAATTCTTTGTTCAAATTCAATTCCATTAAAGCAATTCTTTAATTCTGTTACAGCAAGGACACTTGATCGAGTTTTTTATTTTTATTAAAATTTTAATGAAATTTACCAATAAAGTTGAACCAAAATACTAAAAAAGATTACTCCTGTTCGTACTTTTAAAGCAATAAATTAAAACCCCAGTCATTTTAACCCTTACAGTTTAGTTAAAATACATTCAACACCTCTAAATATTTGATTTGCCCAAAAAGCAGCAAGATATGATGATTGAAAGGATGAAACTGGGGTTAAATACAGGAACCGGAGGAGGCAACGACACTGTCACTAATGAACTTAAATTTCTGATGATTAATGAAGACTATTCTAATAAATTATTCAAGGCAAACATTGAAGCGAAAGCAAAATTTATTTGCGGTGACAGATTCAACATCAATAATAATTGAGTAGGTAGTCTTGATTGGCAAAACAAACGTCATTTAACACTCCCAATGAAAACGTATGAATGGTTATAAATTTCTTATTTGAAATGTTGGAAAATTTTTGAATGTCAAATTTAACAAAGAGGATAATATATACATACATGAAATTCACTTGTGTAGTGATTTCGATAAGTTTCCGATTTGTTGTTAAACTTTTTAACAAGAATTTTAGAATTTATCATTCCGGCCATAGTAAGCAAGCGGTAACTGAAAGAAGTTTTTTTTCTTTTCAATGTCTTTAAAAACGTTTTTATTATATTACTGTTCAAGAACAAAGAAATCGCAAGATTAAGAACTGTTCTATCGACCCGTTACTCTTTATATACTCTCAATATCGAATGATATTAAACCGTAACCATTAACTCTTCTCTACCGTAAGCCATCGTAATAGTTCTGGAAAATAAAACAACCAAACAATGGAATTCTCTGAATCACGCCTTTTCTTTGAATAAACAGCCAAACTTTGCGCATTTTATGATTTCAAAGAGTTAAACACAGAAAAATAAATCTTTACGGGGCACAGAGACACAGCAAAAACAGAAACTTGCTTAAAATATGCCAAAACATTGTCAAATTTTCGGATTTTTGTTTGCGAACGCAAAAAGGATCTCGTCCTATCGGATTCTGAAACCGCAATCCTTCGGGCACCCTTAATAATAAAAATAATATTCAAGTTCTGTTGTCCAAACCATTTAGCTATCTCGAATTCTTAGATAATCTCAGCCCATTGCAAAATTCGAAGGATTTATATTTTTATTTTTTCCGGCGCATACGAAACTTTTTTCTAACAAACAAAAACTTTATTCTTGAAGAGTGTGTTAATGTTCATGGTACCTATATTTTCATAGATTTTTCCATCTATAAAGCTTTCTATTTGTTCTTTTTGAAACCTTAATATAAATATGTAGCAACGGAAAAGGCCAACGTCAACGACCAATCTTAAATGTTTACTTGGGACCTATATAGAGATACATTAGTATTCAACGGTTAATTTCGAGATTATTTTAATCCCCGAAAAGCAAAGTTGAAGACATAATAAGCCAGGGAATAGGTAAAGATACAAAGTCAACTTCCTGTTCGTTGCGCCATCAGGATGTTTGGTCTTGTCCAAGTCTAACCCAAAAACAAATATTGTGAGTATGAGTGGTGTGGGTTGGATACAAAAACAAAGTTTATATTCGAGGTTCCTGCTGGCCCCAGGTAATTGCCACTAGATACACCACAACGACGATGACTACGACGGCAAAAGATAAACTTTTAATCCCAGATCTACGAAAAGGATATAATGTTACTCTATATAAACGAACAAAATACGAACCTTTAAGCAAAGGATTTACGCTGGATGGGTGTGTTTTTTTTCTCATTGAAAGCAAAATATTCATTTAATGGCAAAGAATTCCTATTAAGGGAAGATGTCCTTGGGATTTAGTGAGCACAGAGGCAAAAGAACAAATGAGGCGTCGACATTGACGCTACATATCAGGTTAACCCTTGTCTCTGCTATGTTCCTGTTTTACTTGCGACATATAGAATATATGGCCAGTAGTGAATTTGTAAAAAAAAAGGGATTGTGATTACGATGATAGAGAAGTCGAAAAAGTGGGTCTGGCGATTCCGTCCGTCTGTCTGTCTATAAACGCACCTACAGCCTATACCACTGGTCTGATTGACTTCAAACTTTTTTTTTAAGATCAAAATTAAGGGGAGCCAATTTTCTCGAAAACGGCTCCTACGATTTTTTTTTAACTTGCTTGAATTTTTTTTTACAAAACACTGATGTATTCTATGTGAATAAAATATTTGTGTATTCCTCCAAAACGTTACCTCTCATAGGATTGTTTTTTTATTATAAGTTTTTCTCGAAAAGTTAAAGTCTAATCATACGTATTGTCGGTTATATTATCCAAATAATATTTTATGTTCAAGTGAATTTCAACATTTTGTTTGGATTCTTAAAAAATGTTTTTAAACTTTTGTTGTCAAAATTCCGTATCTCGAACGGCGCAGGGACATAAGTCCCATTTAAGTGGGACATAACACCCAAATTGAGTTTGGGATTTAAGTCCCACCCAAGTGGGTCATAAGTCCCAATTTTTTTTCTTGAAAGTGGGACATCAGACCCAAATTTAAAAAAAAAATAGTTTGAAATAGTTAAGAAAAAATTTATAATTTTATTCTTGTTTTATGTATTTCAAAATTAAAAAAAAAAAAACACAACTGGAAATAAGATAATTCAAGAAGGTTTTCTTATTATAAATGATTGAAGTATTTTAAAGTATCTGTCTGCAAAACGGACATAATAATTAAATTTTTCGAGCTATTGGCTCTTCCTTTAACGTTTAAAAACATTAATTACATATTTAAAAATGGTTGCAAGGTAATAGCACTATATTTCTTGAATTTTCTACACAAATGGTGGAGAAAAGAAAGTTATAAGATTTTCGCGATTTTTGGGCTTTAATTTTATAAAGTCTCTAAAACTTAAATTTTATATGCAAGCCTCTGTTCGCATATTTTCAAAAAATAAGTTTGATGCATACATACATATTTGTGTTATCAAAATTTGTATACTTGTCTAAAATCTTATAACTTTGATTTATGTTATTAAAAAGTTTGAACTTTGAATATATGCAGAATTTTTTCTCAAAATTTGAAGTAACAGTGCCATGAATTTCGTACACAAAGGGTTTGAACCAATTGCAGATTTTTCTTAGTATTTGAGTTTCTTTTCTGGTATTGAAATACTAATAGTTTTATCGTTAAGCAATACATACCTGTACACTATGTGTGGGACATAAGGCCCTACTTTTTTGTTTGGGCCTTATGACCCACTTGGGTGGGACTTAAATCCCAAACTCAATTTGGATGTTGTTTCCCACTTGGGTGGGACATTAGGCCCAAAAAAAAATTTTCAATCAAGATCAATATTAAAAACTGAAATTCAAATTTTACACGTTCTTGAATGTACTACATACCCAGATTACATAATTTTAGGACATTTTCGTAAAATTGTATACAGGGTGTCCCAAAATTCAACGATAATTTTATATATGAAACAAGAAAATTTAAAAACAAGTTCCAGAGCATGTCCGAATGCTTGTTTTCTTTTTGAAAATTTTTCTAAACGTCAACCACAACTCATGGACTCATGTTTCAAGATTTTCTCCATCCTAATCCCACTCTCTTATTCTTTTTGGCATTTATTTTGATTTTTTGTTTTTTGAGACTACAATGCTCGTTTGGCATTTCAAATTCATGGAAAATTGTGAGAGAAACAAGTGAACAACCAAGCGGAAAAGGTACTTGGATGGTAGTACAATTCGTTCAGCTGGCGTTTTACATCTCTTTGGCAAGTTCGAGTTTGTGCAATTGTTGACGCTGGATGTGATGATGTCGTCGTTTGTGATTGTGTGTGTTTTTTTTTTTGGGTTATTGCAATATTTTGTTGTTTTGGGCAGGAATTTTGCTGAAAATAGATAAGAAATTTCAAAAGATTCTATAGAGTTCCAGTTGTTTTGTGGTCTTTAATTGAACTGAATTGCACTTGCACGCCAAATGTGAAGTTCGATTAGTCACTATATTCAGAATTTGATGCGTTGTATGTAAATGTAATGGGAGCGATTTTTGAAACCGGAAAGGATAACCCGAGAACGATAGAAGAGAAGGGTTTAAGTTTTCAATTTCTAACCAAAAACAAGTCATTAGAAAATGCATTTGCAACAATACTGGACCATCTTAAAATAATGCTAAACTTTAAAAAACATGCGAAGGCAAATTTTTATTTAAACACAAAATATAGACGGAAGTAACATTGATCTCTGTTAAGAGGAATTAAGTGAAAACCCAAAAGCTATGTACCGTTTACTAGAGACCGGAAAGTAAAAACTGGAAGTTGGGAAATGAAAAAAGAAATCAAGATTCAAGGAAAAAAGTGGTCGTGTTAGTGGCAATTTTTTAAAATAATTATTATGGGTACTTGTAATCCCACCCTCTATTTCAAATAATCTCATCAAAATTTCCCACATAAGATGATTACTTATTCATTTTAAAATTCGTTTAACGTCAAAAGTTTCGACTATCACTATCACAATCATCAACTACGATGCAACTTCATTCACTAATGGATTTGAATTAAAATTTCATCACCTTTCATTGCCTTTGAAATGTTGTGACTTGTGAGTCTTCCCTTCTCCCAAACCAGAAACCTCCGGGTTTAAATTTCTTACCACTAATGAAATGCATGCATCTAAAATCGATGCATTGCAAAGTAAATAGAATTAAAAGCAAACAACAAAGATTGTGTCATGGCAAAAGCGAGACGTCCGCCACCCATCTCTCAACACTCAAGAATGCATTGATGTTCGCATAAATTCTTAACAAGAATTTTCTTCTTTACAATTTTGCAGCAAAGTTATGTTATGAGTAATTAAATAGTCACCGCCATATATCTACACATACGCACAAACATCTCCTGAATATTATTTCTCCCACAGGACCCTTTCTTGTAAATCTGCAGCAATGCCTAGAAGCAAATTCTCGCTGCTGTTTGTGCTCCTCGCTCGGTCTCATTAAGCAAGGAATTCACGACTGATGATCTCTCAAAATGCCATAAGCAAAATAAATTAGAGGGAATGTAAAACACAACAACAAGTTGTACCTTGAAAAAGTGGCGTAGCAAAATTTATTTAAAGTAAGACAGGAGAAAAAAAAAACCGCACACTTTCATTAATGAAGTTTGTAACTTTTCTTTCATTTCGAAAATAATTGCAGCATATCAGGGCTCAGGGGTTGGGCATCATACTTATAGCCCTATATTTTTTGAGAATTTGCTGCGTGTTTTTTTTTTCTTGTTTGTTGTACTTAAATCTTAGATTTCGATTCATACAGGGACTGCCATTTGTGTGGAAAACACAAAAAATATATTATTTTAAATGGGGTTGTTATGAAAAATAATCTTCAGATGTTGTGAATGTCAAATTTTGTTGAGAAATGTTGACGACATTTTGTAAATCGTCGGTCATTTCATCACCAGTTGAGGTAGACATACTGCCTTTTAATAGTTAACATAAAGAAGCGAGAGTTACGTTGGCCGAAACTTGTATTTTGTTGAACATAATAACAGAAATGTAAGAATTTCGTTAGGAAAATTAAAATGCTAAGAACGATAAATTATAAATGCAAATATTGACAATTTCTATTGATTGGGTCGTTTGATTTTCCCCGTTATCAGACTATAATTAAACAATAAAGTTTGTTAACTCACGCTGTTCACAGTATCACTCACAACTTCAGAATGTTACTAGTCAAAATTTGTCAAAAAGATCTGATGATTGAAAATTTAATTTAAAATGGCGTCTGCAACTTAGAATGTTGTTAACAGTGGCGTCTTTTGCGACAGTTGTCACTATCAGTGGACTGTGTGAATTGTTTTAGATCATTTCTTGAATAAAAAATTGTTAAAACTATTCTAGCTACAGCAAAAATTATTCTATTAACCTGTGTCCTCTTCCCATGCAACAAATTATTCACTTTTTAAATTCGGTACTAATTTTGTCTTTTGGAAAAGTTTTAAAAATTGCTACTGTAAAATGTACCCTTTGGTATAATTTACTAAGAAAGATCCACAGAGACATTTGTTTGCTTAGCAACAAAACTTTTTTCTTGAAACAAAATATAAACTCAAAAAAATAAAAAGAGACTTTTCCTCGAGTTTATGTAAAACTTTTTCAATCACAAGAAGAAAAAAAAACACTGACCCGGAGTTTTTGTGAGAAAATAAAAATCTCCCAAATAATAGAATCCTTGCAACTTTAACAGATGAGACATGGCTGTTGCCCAACCGCACAAAAAATATCAACCATTTCGTCTCCTACTTAACGAAAATTGTAAATTGATAAAGAATCAACCTAGCCCGGAGGAATAGTTTGAATATAAAGGATGCGATTGAAACAGCAGCAACAAAATATGATAAAGAAATTTATTGCAATGCCAAAGTTAATAGCTTGTAAAAGCAAAAAAAAAACGAAGTGCGTAAAAGTTTCACGACAAAGTGGGGGAGAAGTCACGTCGCTTCCGAGAAGCCTCAAAAGATATTGTAAGGGACAAAAATAATGTAAAAAAAGGATTCCCGATGAGAATTAATTAGTATTGAAATATAATATCCTGAACAGTATTTTCCCCATCAAGTCTAAGGAGTTGTTGGGGATCCTTGAAGATCCATGAGAGTTAAGTATCGGTTTAATATTGAAAGATGTTTTTTTTTTTGTGTCTCGCCAGGGAATGATGGAATTCTTTTTAGTATCATCCTTAGGTACATCACTGTCAAGGGTTGGGATTTATAAGCAATTGATGGTCTTATTAGGAGGATTACTTAACGGTTTTTGGTTACTGTTTTGGTTTCTTTTTTTCGTCATTCATTTGTTTTTGTGTAGACACTTGAAAAAATGTTATTAATCGCTCATTGAGCTCGGCGACAGCGAAACTGACCACATGACCTGATTGTTCTGAAAAGGATCTTCTCGCAGCAAATGAATAAAAAACTTTACATCTCAGAAGTTACATTTTTCCAGCTTTTCCTTTTTTTTAATTATGCAATTCCCCAAATAACCGTTATCTAATTGATTGATGTCTGAGTTTTACATGATGACAAAAGTCTACGTACACTGCAATTTATTGTTATCTCTGTCAGATGAAACGGACCTAAATAGTTATTTTCCAATCCATTCTGATTTTTAGAGGTTCTACCTTCTACTTTTGTTGTTTTCTATCTTCTCTATATAAATATAAAAATGGATG
The DNA here is from genome assembly GCA_943590905.1 of Sphaerophoria taeniata. Lineage (NCBI taxonomy): Eukaryota > Metazoa > Arthropoda > Insecta > Diptera > Syrphidae > Sphaerophoria > Sphaerophoria taeniata. The sequence goes on along the minus strand of OX016540.1, from coordinate 35,459,991 downwards.
TGTGTTTGTTTGTATGTCTCTTATAGACTCCGAAATGACTCAATACGGTGCGTAACGACTGCCCGGAAAAAAAGAGTCCCGGATAACGATTGCCAGGAAAATTTTTGGTTGCGGGATTAACAACTATTTGGAAAAAGAAATGGTACTATTTTTTTCCGGGATTTAGCACTATTTTGGAAATTTATTCCGAAATTACTATTTCGTATTGGAATGTATGATAATGCAAAATTGTTGTTTTTTAATATTGTTATTTTTGATTTTAGGTTGAGACCAATAGTTTTCTTAGATTTGTTTATGTTTTGAGGAACACTATTTTGGACGAAAAAAAAAATGTTGCTCTTTCGACATTTTTTTTCGTTTTTTTTTTTGTTAAAATTTTTATTTTGGTATGAAAAAATTGAAATTAGACATGCATGATGTTTGGCAAAAATGTTTGGGATTTTGTTGTTAACAAATAACTAAAACATTGTATCAAGGTTAAACAACAATTGGATGACATACGCCGCAAAAACTGACATAAGGTCGTGTGAATTTTTTTGCGTTTCGATCGTTTTTTTTTTTTTTCTTTTTTGATTTTTTGGTTGAGAATAAAAAAAAAATTCATTTGTTTATGCATTGCGGTACAGGTTCTTGGAGAAAATAAAAAAAATTTATTTTTTCTAAAAATATTTTCGATTTTTTTGTTAAAAATTTTATTTTGGTATGAAAAAGTTGAAAATAGACATTCATGATGTTCGGGAGAAATGTTTGGGATTTCGTTGTTAACAAATAACTAGAATATGGATGACATACGCCGCAAAAACTGACGTAAGGTCTCAAACATTTTTATTAACAATTTAAGTTCATATCTCTTTTTGAATTATTTTTCGTTCTTAAAAGAACGTTTCATCCTTTACAAGACGGCATATTTCAGCGAAGTTTCAACTATAAGTTTGTATTTTATTTATTTGGTTTTTTAAGCCTGCATTTAATTTGTTTATAAACTTTGTATTTTATTAAATTGTTTATAAACACAAAAAAAACATCGGAGTGTCCTCTTCTTGACATGTCATATCTGGAACTGACTGATTTAGTGATTTCCCAAAAAAGCAACTGCTAATATAGAAAAATTTTAACGAAAAATTGAAATGCTTCGATCTCCATGATTCTCAGCGTTTGGTGTCTCTTAAAATTTCTGTTTTTCAAAAAGGGTGTGGCCTAATTCAGGGTTGTTAGAAAAATCACAAAAGGTATGAGATTTCGATCTCCTTAATTCTCAAAACTTTGAGTGATAAAAAAGGATTATTTTCCTATGAAAAAAGGTAGGATTTTTTCCGGGCAATCGTTACACTGGAAAAAGTAGTGCGGGAAAGTATTTTCCGGGCAATCGTTATCCGGGAAATCGTTATCCGGGAAGTTGATTTCCGGGAAAACGACACCAATCCATTTGAGAAATAGAAAAATGGAAATTTTTTGATTGGGAACTCGGAAAACTCTGCGAGAGCACGAAGAACTTCAACACCTTAAGTCAAGTTTTTGTATGGAATTTAAGGTGCATTGGTTTGTTTGTATGTCCGGTTTGTACTCTTAATCCGCTCAATCCTCAATGCATTTTTATAACATTTTCATTGTATAAAAATAAATTTTTGGGACAATCTTACGTGAAAGTCAGCAAATAAAAGGGACAACCGTAAGCTGTTTGGAATTCTGATTTTTGTTCATGCTTTAATGAAAGTAGAATTTTAGTTGTAGAGCTTGGAAAAATTCAGATATGTGGTTCTCTATTTCAATTGGATTCAAGCAAATCACAATGCATTTTAACAATTTATGTGTTAATCATAATGATTATTCTGTAGTTGCTCTGAAGGGTGGCGAGACGAAGTTCGCGGGGTCGGCTAAAATACTATATAAAACAACAGCTTTTTTTGTGTTCGTTCGCTAACCGGCCACACCGGTTGACAAATTTTCTTAATAGTTTTTCCAAATGAAAGAGGAATAAGCTTAATAAAATGTATATTTTTCATAATTATGGCAAACGGTACTAATGTTAAAAAAACATACTTTTTCTCACTATAACAAAATACAAAAAATTTGTTTAGTGTTAGGTTTGTTAATAAAAAAAGGTAAGTGAACACACTTTCGTAAAATAAAATAAAATATCTGAAACAAAATAGAAAGGTAAACATTCAGTCAAAATAACTCACAATCATGAAATTTGAATGTATTCTTTTTTTGCCTCGTTTCAATAGAAATCGTAAACTATATTAAATTAAAACTCATTGATTATACATTTTTTGATGTTTGATGTTTTTTTATGATTAAACAATATTTTTTTCCTTCTTCCACCTATAGATATCATCAAACATACATAATGGATTGGTTTTTGTCAGTTCGGTTTTGCGTGTTGTGTGATTGGAAAAGTCTGAAATTATGAATGATTTACATATTTTTTTCCTTTTGTGAATCATGTGCTTCGATTATTTTGGTTCCATTCCAAAGGGCAAAGATAATAATTAATGAATAATTTTCAATTTGAATTCAATCTCAAAATACTTTGTTCAAATTTATTACAGGACTATTATTATTTGTCAATAGTTTTGTGTTGTTTTCCTTTCTCTTTGTGTTTAACTTTAAATAATTAAATAAAAAACACTGCCTACTTTAAGGTAGGTTCTACGGCAAAAGTCTTTCAATAAATCCCCATCAAAAATCAAATAAGTCTGTCATTCTATACAAGTTTGTTGATAAGAACGAAGAAAAAGCCAAAGACAAATTATTTACTTTAAGAATCCCAAGACTTTTCAAATTGCCTAAATGACTCATTGAAATGATTACTTTATTTTGGTTTTGTATTTTAGTTTTGCTTTTTAGGTTGAAACATGAAATTTCTCAAAGAGGAGAATTCAAATTCTCATCAAGAAAGAGAAATCACCAAAATAACCTCTTGTAGTGGCAATATGCCCATTAAGATGCAAATTGGATATATCCGATTGTAAAGGTATATTTTGAGGGACAGAGAATGAAAAAATAAGAGGAAAGATAGGGACAATTTTCCTTGTCTTTAATTTATTATTTTAGAGCAATAAATTAAGTTTAACATAGCTTAGAGTCAAAATAATATACCTAATCATTTGTCTTTGCGAAGGCGAAAAAGAAAGCAAGTGGTTTACATTAATGATACCGAGAGGTTGAGGGTGTTTTTCAGTTAAGCATTAATAATATCTCAAAAAACTTAAGAGGAAAGAGGGGTATTAAATGTTTTTAAGCAAAAACCAACTTAATTTATACTTTTATTGAATATCCATTGATAAAAATTTATCAATAATAAAATTCAAACGCAATAGAATTGCAAGCATTCTAGTAGGTATGTACAATTTTGTAAAAAAACCGCCTTAAGATAGGCAATATTTTACAATCCTAGAGTGTGCTTAATTTAAAAAACAAAAATATCCACTTAAGGGAGTTGATCTTATTTTCGGGAGAGTCTTATAACGTTTCCGCCCGTATCCGTTTACAAATGAATAAACAAAAAAAAACATCCATTCAACAAGAAATACACACGTCAATGATGGCAAGAAAAAGTCTTATCAAATGTATTTAAACACAAAAAAATGTCGTTTTTGCATGAATAGGAATTTGCATGAGAAGGAAAGCAAATTATACACAAAGGAATCTCATCACTTTTTGATTCGACCGTTTTTTTTTTTTGTGTTCATCCCCACAGCACAAAACAGATGGAGAAGGCTGTCTTACATTCTAAAGTTAATTCATTAAGGAAACAAATTATTTGAATGTGTATTTGCATATCATGAGATGAAAATTACAATTTAATTAAAATATTTATTTTTGTGTATTTTGAAATCTTAGAATAAGAAATATAGATAATATAATTAGAAAGGAAAACAAGAAAATGCCTTCTTTGACTTTGAGATAATGTCAAGAAGACGAACACTTTGAATAGAAAGGAAAATATTTTCTTAACTCAAAGATGTGTACAAATTAAGAATGATAAGTTGTTTGGCTAAGTTCTTTGTGCCATTTTGCTCGGGTAAACGATTTGGTTTGAGTTTTTGAGAGGTTCTTAAATCAAAGGAACGCAAGAAGCGCAAGTCACTCTTTTATACGTTAAACGATATTTTCATGAGAAATTCAAAACTATAAGGATTTTTTTTTTCAAATGTGTCGGTTAAAGAAAGTCTTAAAGTAATCACGTAATAATAATTATCTTGTTTGAATTCAAGAACGATGAGCAAGCTGTTTTCTTCTAACCAATAAAATTTTAATTGTATTCATATTAATTAGTATAAAAACTTATACACAAGTTCCAAAACTGAAAAACCCTAAGTGCCTTTTTCAAATTGTCGAAAACGATTTTTAATTTTCTTAAGTTTTTTCTTCCTTTTATTTTTACTAATTGACCCCAAATACGAAAAAATATCAAACAGAAAGCAAAAGGGCGGAAATATACTCTCCAATCGATATGTTAGTAGGCATTCTCGTTCATTTGCAAGTGTTTTTGTTTTTTTAATTGAAACATATTTAATGGAAAAGTTGTTGGAAATCGGTTCGATTTCAAAAGTGATAAACTCTCAGTCCTTCTTAACAACCGCAAAAGAACACTCTCAAATCGATGGTTATTCCTCTTTATAGAGTTCAATATTATTTTATTTAACACAAAATACCTCTACGTCTATAAAATAAAATAAAAAATATCCTTATGTCGTTTTGTGCGGTAGCCTCGAATATTGGCATGAAACGTGCTTTGATACGAAATTGCTATAAATAATGGCATAACCCTATTCGCATATATGTATATCTATCTCTACCGCACGTGATATGATGGGATTTTTTTTTTGTATCCAAAACAAAAACAAAAAAAGGCGATTTGGAGGTTCGTGCGGTTCGTGCGGTTTTAGTCGACGTATGAACTTTTACTTGCGACATATAAATTTATAATATTGCAGAATTCGTAGAGATTTTGATCAAATATGACATTAAGATGATAGAGAAGCAGAAAAAAGTGGGTCCTGCGATTCCGTCCGTCTACGTTCGGTCGGCTGGTATGACAATTTTGTGTTAGCTAAACGGACGGTCAGGGGATGGAATTTCAAGGGTTTTGGCCAATGGAAACTCCTCGTATTTTATAATTTGAAACGAAACGTATAAGGACACATGCTGAAATTCTCCTCTAAATGAAAAAGATTTAACAATTTTGCTGTAATCTTCTTCTGTGGCCGGGTGACGCCGCCAGTCCATCTTCTCGGGAAAATAACCAAAATAACAATCACCATGGTAATCAAATCTCTCAGTTGGATGAATCCTATGTCTAAGGCACAAAGCAAACAAGTACACAATTTTCAATATGAAATGAATTTCTTCCTCCGGGGTGAAATCGAAAAACAAGACAAACACCAACTAGCAATACACCCATCGACCTCAAACTGGCCATACAACATGGCCAAGCCTTAACACTTTTGTTCCGTTTGCGTTTGTTTTTGCTCTTTATATTCCCAATCCCCGTCAACTTCATCTCTGGCTATCGCTTTTGATAGGGTATGTCGTATGTGGGGCTGTTTTATGTCATCGTCTTAGTTGAATGCCTATACAAATAGCAACTGCACCTGCAAGCTCTGGATACTGAAATTAGTAGGTACAGTGAGTGTATTCATAACCAAGCCAGAACATTTGGTTTTCGTTTTTTTTTTTTTGCTAGCACTTTTTATGTTTCGATTTTGCTGTGGTTTTGTTTAAGCATGATTAAAATTTGCCAATTAATGTGCTGTCGTCCCACTCAGATACGTCTCAATTATGTTTATGTAGTTCCAACCACTGAATATGTTAAGCTAGAACGTTTTGGCCATTCTCTCAATGGCCAACAATAATGTCGACAGTTGCTTTGATGATACAGTGCATATAATTAAATAAAATGCTGCAGCAGGGCATGCATAATGCACTTGCGCATACTGAATACACAGCCTTTTGATGATAAATTTTGTTTTTTTTTTTTTTTGTTTTTGCAACATTTAATTTAATTCATAAAATCGGGCTTTTGAAAAGTCTCTAGCGTAATAATTTTTGGTTTTGGAATGCACAAACCGTATACAAAATGAATGCGGGCTCGTGCTATACAATAGAAAACCCTTGGGGGAACATCAGATTTGGGAATGAAAGGAGCAAATGTACAACCACTTTTAGAAATCTAGAATAATCAACACAGTCCGAGAACAACAGGGGTTTGAAAAATTAAATGCAAATTATGCTGTTAAAAAAAAAAATAGAGTGACGCGACAGCTCTTCAAGAGCCAAGGCCTAAGTGGCTTGCTCTCATCAACAATTCTCCGGGCGCGTGTGAAGAATTGAGGGGACCTACAATTTAATGCCGATTACGAACGGCGAAATTGAGAAGTACCTTTTCATGACAGAGTGATACTCATGGAAGTTTTGTCAATTCTTCGCAAGAGCCAGTGGCCCGTAAAAGATGAAATAAAAACTATGGACACGAGTAGGACTCGAACCCACGACGTTCGCACCTAACCACTAAGCCACGGACACTATATTATGCTGTAAGGCTTTCAAATTTTTGCTGAGCTTGATTTATACTGAAGTGGATGAAGCCGATAGTCGTCCGGTAGCAGTGATGCCATATCGTGGGTTTTATCCCTTTTTGTGGGTTTTTTTGCTTTAAAAAAGGCAAAAAGGGATAAAGGGTTTTCTTGAACCCCGTAGTACAAAAAAAGGGTTTTCTCATTATAATGAGATTTTTCACATTTCATCACAGATGTGAAGTAAAAAAATGCAAAAAACAAATTTCCAAACTAAAAATCACATCAATTTAACGAGCGACCGCGACAGCAGCGCAACATACATTGATTTTCCTTATTTTCGTTTTCGCCTATGTGTTCTTTTTTTTATAAAAACTGGGGTGGAATCGGCTAAATTCAAAAATGATTATCACATTTGTGATAGTCACATGTGATGAAATGAAATTTTCCGTCTGCCTAAAATTATCACAAAAAAAATTATTATTTTTGGAATCACTTGGCCAAACTGACATTTGAAATTGTTGACAGTTTTTTTTATTTGGAAAATTAAATTTCAATTTAAAACCAAATTTTGCACATCTGTTGAGAAGAACTTGTTGAATTGATTTTTAAAAGGTAATTAATCAGCAAATTTAAACTTTAGGGTAAAACTATACAAAGCGCCCCACAATTCATCAAACATAAATAAAACACAAAATTTTAACATAAAATCACATTCTTTTATTTTAAAACAATAATCAGTCTTTTTTCTTAGCATTTACATTCAATAAACATAAAAACAAAAATAGTATAAAATAAATAAAAATATTTTTTTGAAAGTTAAGGTGGGGCGTTTTGTAACTGGGGTAGCGGGCAAGACGCCCCAGGCTATTTACAAAGCGCCCCATGAGAAAAGTAAAGAAATATTATATTAAATTCTTTCAAAATATTTTAATGTCTTAGTAAAATAGCGTCTCTTTTCAATTTGCGGCCGAAACTGTTACAATTAGGCAAATACGTTGTACAGGACTCATGTAACAAAGCCTTGCAAGTTACGCATGAGATCCAGTCTTCTGAGGAAGCAGTTTGCCAATAATCATCAATACACTAAACTCAATCGCTTTAGCCATATCCTTTTCGAACCATGAGGCCCACAATGTCTTTCGCAAATAATTTCAATGCATTTCTAAAGAAATTTGCAAGAAAAATTTGTTTAATTCATCAAAGTATAACTGGGGCATTTTGCATTTTCTTCACTGGGGCGATTTGTAAATGCTGGAACACAAAGCGCCCCACATGAAATATTGACTCTCAACATAAGATAACGTTATGAGTTAAAAATAATATAAAAACAAAAACAAAACTCTTTTTATGTGTATGAACAGTTTTCAAATATTGCTCATACTTTCCGAGAAAATTAAATTTTAGTGGATACCCACCTCAATATTTTTCGGCTCACAAAATCGTTTTTTCTCTTTTATTCTTACACGCGTAAACGAATCCCATCCACACAAAAGCCCAACTGGGCAACCATTTAAACCTGTTTGAACACGATTAGTTTGATTTGAATATATACGGTTTTGAACGCAGTAGGCTGGTGGGGCGTTTTGTAAACCGGGGCGCTTTGTATAGTTTTACCCTATTAGAAAAATATCAAAATTTCCTTTAGTATTTTAAGATAAAGGCCGAAAAAATGTACGTTTTCAAGCGGAATGGCCGCAAAGAAGAAATCCATCTTTGACAAAATCACAGCTCGCATCCAAAAGCAACTTGAACATGGATTTCGTTGATCCTGTAGCAATTACCTTCAATGTAACTCTATCCTGGAGTAACAACCCAGGAGCTGGATAATTTGGCAAGCGACCAGGAGCATTCGCTGTTTTTGAGTTCCTTGACTTGAAGAAGAACGGCGGAAAGGAGGAAACTTGCGCACGTGATCTCTTCTATGCCCTGTGGATTCCTGATTTGTTTGTGAAACGTGTCGAGGCCGAAAGAGATTGGTCGCTCATGTATCCTCCAAGAAGGAGGGTTCCGCCAATCGAACAATCTAATCTCAAGCCCACTGGTTTGCAATTATCGAATCTCAGATCGAGACCGAAACACTACATGCTCTACAAGGACGCCTGCAATCGCAAATCGAATCAACAAAATATCGGGACAATCAAATGCAGTAATCTGTGCACAGAAATTGTCGAGTATTCAGCTCCAGATAAAATAGCTGTCTGCAATTTGTTGTCGATTGCTTTGAACGCAAGGGAATCCTGCAATACGAAATGTGGAATAAAACCCCAACCGACCTCTGCAATTGGGCCGCGCTGAAGGAGAACATTTCGAACGTGGGTGTTGACCTATACAGAAACTAGCCAATTCAATTCAAATGTAAACATTGTGGTGAAGAATATACCTATGCTTCTTATTAAATAACGAGAATATTATTTTATAAAGTTGATAGGTCTTGTTTTTTTTTCCTTTCGGTGCCAAAATTAATAACAATTTGGTTTTTGGCAGGTTCCTAAAGGACAATGGATTCCAGCAGAAACTGTTGATAAGAATGATTTAATCGCTTTGCATCATATGTAAGTAGTTTCTACTTCGAGGGTAGTCATATAACGCGTTGGTTAAGCATCCGACACCAAAAATATTGCTTATCTTATCAAAACGCATTGCTTATTGCAATAAAAACTATTCAATAAAACACATAAACAAAACATATGTATGGGCACAAACATGTTTTTTTCTTGATTTCATGAAAATATTGAAGCAAATTTTGTGTGAAAGTGACTACATAAAGTGTGTCACAGAAAAAAATCACAAAAATGTGATTGTCATAAGTGATAATCACCTTACACAGACAAAATTTGTGATATGTGATTATCATTTATCACAAATCACCTTAGCCGATTCCACCCCTGAGTTTTTCGAACTACAGTGGAATGTTCAGCTCTCAATTTGAAAAAAAAAATCTAACGATTATGTGATGGATATCACGAAAAATATTTGTTTGTTTGTCATGAATGCGAAGTTTCCTTGACCTCGTTGGACATCGGTTTTTGGATTTTATTATTATCTAAACAACTGTTTTTTTTTTTTTAATGAACTACAGCAGTTTAGTTAGTAATAAAATCAAGTTTTCGCTATACTTTCGGCAGCTTGAAAGCAAGCTAACCAAGGTATTTAGTATTTATACATTTAACATAAGGACGTGTGCAATGAAAGAAACAAAACTGGAATCCGTGATGATGGAGAAATTTCACCGTCATTCACCGCATTGAAACAGGTATGCGCGGCCCTTCCGGCTAACTAAATTCACGCCGACCAAGCGAATCTTATTTGGCTTGGCTTTATCATTTATTTTTTATTAAAAACTTTAGTGGGCACGATTACGGAACTTTCTTGTATGGGGGCTCGTGGGCTATAACCATATGTAATTTCAGTTTTCTTTGATTATTTTAGTTTTTTACTTTCTTTTCTTGAAAACTATAACTTGTTTCATAAAACATTTAACTTTGGTGGTTATTATTATATCGAAGCAAACGTTAAATTTTTGTTTTAAACTTTGTGGGATATTTATGGTTTTTTTCGTTTATTTCCGTGGGACAAAATGGGTTTTTTGATATTCATCGTGGGATTTTACGCTTCAAAAGTCTGGCATCACTGTCCGGTAGTTTAACAAATTCAGGGAAAAACGATTGATAGTACTTTAGTAAAATTCAATTGAAAAGTGACAATTTAATTCACCCTCCAAATTTAAGTGACCTTTATTCGAAATCCAAATAGTTCTGCTTTTCCGTGTTTTCTGAGCTTAACTTTTGCCTTCCAGAAATTTAACTCTCGCCCCCTCAACCAATCTTTCGATGACTCTCTTAATGTTAATCTTATCTTATCTTGCTTTAATTGAAATTTTTTCCAATTAAAGACTAGTCACTAGTGTAATACAGACAGACACGTAAAGAGGGGAACAAAGCAGTCAGTAAAAAAAACATCGACTTGATCAAAATTTTATACTTTTGTAGTACACTGCCAAAATTTTATGAAATATCACTGAAAAAACAAACGTTCGTTAACATAAGAAACGGCGTTTATTGACTTGTTATTTATTCTCACAAAAAAGTTTTTCTTGTCACAATAAACGGTTTGTTAAAAAATATGTCAGCGTTTGATAATTGTTTGTTAATACTATTAATGACCATTTATTAAATGAAAAATAAAGCACTTAATCACCGTTTTTTTAAAATAAGTAACTTTATTAATTGCCACAAATACTTCAGTTATTAAAAATAATTAATCGTTTATTGCGATAATAAACAAGATTTTTAAGATGGTCTCTAAAAGATTTTATCCCAACCTTCATCCAATACCACAACAAAATCTAAAATTTACCATTAGTTGATTATTTTTAATAACTTTATTCACTGAAACAATAAACGTTGGTAATTAAAATAATAAACCGTTTACTGTTGTAATGAGCAAAATTATTAAGAAGGAATCTTAAAGCATTAGGTTAGGTTAGGTTATGAGGGGTGTGCACAGCGTGAGCTGTTGCGTACACGGGGGCCTATTGGTCCATTGTGATCCCCTATAAAATAAAAGTTAGCATCGATGTTCCTCAAACTCGATTAACGTAGACTGGCTCGTTAACGAACCAGCCTGTGCTATCTATAAATTTCTTCATGTTTGCCATTGAGACCTGTGCTAGATCATCCAGTTCTCCAACAAACCTGTTTCCGAAATGACGGAGGCGGCTTGTTTGGAGGTTCGGACAGTCACAGAGCAGGTGTTTAATGGTTTCTATTTCTTCCTCATCCTGACAGCTCCTACAAAAATCGGGTGCAAATGCCCCTATCTTGTTGGCCATTGTGCCAATTGCGCAATGACCTGTTAGTACACCTATCAAGATTTTAATGTTCTTTTTACTCAGCGATAGAATATACCGAGTTTGTTTTTCATTTGTGTTAGGCCATAAACTTCTAGAGATTACGCAATCGTCCCTGGATTTCCAGGAGTTATTGATTTTCTCTTTTAATTTAAGGTCTAACTTCCTCTTGAGTACCCCAATTGGGACGAGTGGTCCCCTAACTGAATGGTCGCTACTACTTGTGTCTGCTTCTGACCCTTTCCTGGCTAGTTCATCTACTATTTCGTTCCCTTCTATATTGCTATGTCCAGGAACCCAGCAGAGCTTTACCTGGTTAGTGTGGCAGATTTTATTTAATTCCTTCCTACAGTTTAAAACTGCTTTTGATCTTATGGTCTCGCTGGCTAAGGCTTTGATAGCAGCCTGGCTGTCCACGAAAAAAGTAATCTCCGAAGAGCTTAGCTTTTCGTGATGTGCCAGTTCAGCTGCTTTTTCAATGGCAAAGATCTCGGCCTGAAAGACACTACAGTCAGCTGGGAGTTTATACGATGCTCTGATGTTGAGAGATTGGCAAAACACTCCAGCACCTGTTCCTGATTCCATTTTTGAACCGTCAGTGTAGAAAGGGATACCCTGTTTACTTATAAGTGAATTAGGATCCCAACCCTGTCTTTCTGGTATAAAAATAGAAAATTTCCTATCGAAATCTAATAAAGGGGGAATATAATCGGTGGTCTCCATCAGTCCTGGAATCGTGTCATATCTTTGTAAGATTGACCCGTGTCCATAAGTGCTGTGCCTCCAAAAACTCAGTTCTTTTAAACGAATTGCAGTTTTGGCTGCCGTGCATCTTATGAACTCATCCAGAGCCGGGAGGTCCAAGATCATTTCCAACCCAGCCTGTGGTGTGGATCTTTGAGCCCCTGTTATTCCTATACAGGCTAGTCTCTGTACCTTATTCAGGTTCTTGAGATAGCTTGATTTTTCCACCGCCTTCCACCATACAATAGAGCCATAGGTAAGAATGGGTCTGACAATCGCTGTGTACATCCATTGGATGACTTGCGGTCGCATGCCCCAACGTTTACCGAAGGTCTTTTTGCATGTGTAGAATGCACATAGTGCTTTTTTCATTCTTTCCTCAGTATTACGCTTCCATGTAAGCTTGGAGTCAAGGATTACTCCTAGAAATTTAGCTTCCTTAGAAAGTTTTAGAGGAGTACCATTAAGTTTGGGAGGGTTGAAGCCCTCCAGTTTCCTTTTCTTCGTGAACAAAACTAGCTCTGTCTTGGTGGGGTTGACCCCGAGACCGTTCTTAGTTGCCCAAGAAGATAAATCCTTTAATGCATTTTCCATAATGTTTCCGATGATGGTAAGAAACTTGCCTGATACCAAAACCACTATGTCATCTGCATATGCTACGATTTTAATGCCCTGATCTTTGAACTTTGTGAGAATTTTGTTGACTACGAGGATCCAGAGCAGGGGTGAGATGACTCCTCCCTGTGGTGTGCCTCTAGTAACTGTTTTCTCGATAGTGCTAGCTCCTATTTGAGAGTTGATAATTCTGCCATTTAACATGGTGAAGATCCAATCGACAATGACAGATTCAACTCCGACTTCAACTAAGGCAGTTTTTATCGATTCCGTTTTAACATTATTAAACGCACCCTCGATATCAAGAAATGCTGCCAGGGTATATTCTTTATGTTCAAGACTTTTCTCAATATGTGAAACTACTTCGTGCAGAGCAGTCTCCACTGATTTACCTTTGAGGTAAGCGTGTTGGTAGCTGCACAAATTGTTTTCGTTGAGAAGTTCTCTAACATGTAGATCAATTATCCTCTCTAGTGTCTTAAGAAGAAACGAAGAGAGGCTTATTGGTCTATAATCCTGAGCGGTCGAGTGAGTCGGTTTCCCAGCTTTTGGGATAAAGACTACCTTGACCTTTTTCCAGCTATTAGGGACGTATCTAAGTTTGATACAACTTATGAAGATTACCCTAAGCCACGGAGTTATTACTTTGAGAGCATTTTGAAGAAGAGCTGGAAAAATCTCGTCTGGTCCCGCTGATTTGTAGGGTTTGAACGAGTTTATTGCCCAGATAATCTTCTGCTCAGTAATAACCTGTTTTAGTTCTAAATTTGATTCCGTGTGAGTAAAATCCAGCGTGTTCGATTGCAAATCGGAACTTTCTGGGTTCTTACAACCGGGGAAATGAGTTTCCATGAAGAGTTCAAGCGTTTCTAGGCTCGAGTTCGACCATGATCCATCAGGGTGTTTTATGTACCCCGGGACCGTGGGATTAAGGGCCAGGGTTCTGCGTAGCCTCGCCGCCTCGCTTGTTTTTTCAATGGATTCACAATGTTTAGCCCACGAATCCTTTTTGGCCTTCCTTAACTCTTTGGTGTAAGTGTTAAGTGCAGCTCTATAAGACTTTAAGTCCTCCTCTAATTTACTCAGTTTAGCTTTATTGAAAAGTTTTCTAACCTCTGTTCTACGTTTCTTTAGTACACCATTCCACCAGGGTGGGTTAGTGGAGTTATTGGAACGAGATAAAGGGCAGTGTTTTTCAAAAGACTTTCTCATTTTGCTAGACAAGTTTTGGACAACAGTGTCAATGGTTGAAATACTTAGACTTGTATTGTCCTCTGGTGGATCAATACAGTTTTTCAGCCATTTTTCGTACTCTGTCCAATTCGTTCTAGTTGGGTTCCTGTAAGGTTTCATTTGAGTAGAGTTCCTGTCTATAGAGAAGAGTATCCTAAAGTGATCTGAAAAAGATTCTTTAGGTGAGACTCTCCAGTCTTCGACTGAAATTTTACTGTTATTGCTAATAAGAGTCAAATCTATGATTTCCTCCCTGTTTTTGTTTCGAAAGGTAGGGTGATTGCCCCTATTACATAACGATGAATTAGAACAGAGAATATATTCAAAAATTGACTCACCCCTTTTATTGATGTCCTTAGAGCCCCATTGAGTATGGTGAGCGTTGGCATCGCATCCCACCACCAAAGGTGTACCGCTTGCTGTGGCATGAGCCACAAGGTCGCGGACTGTTTCTGATGGTGGGCTCTCCTCTTCATACGGCATGTACGTCGACGCTAGAATGAAGTTTCCTTCATTCGATTCGACGCTGACTGCCGTGTTATCCTTGTTGCTGTACCTAGATAGGAAGAAAGCGTTAATTGATTTTTTCACTAGGATACAACTTCTAAAATCACCTTCATCTGACGTGGAATGGAAAAGGTTGTAGTGTTTTGACCTCAACCCACGGATTCGGTTTTTGCCTAACCATGGTTCCTGGATCAAGGCCACATCCACGTTCTCGTGAGACATGTAGAGCGTAAGGTCGTACGTTGCTGCTTTAGCGTGGTGCAGGTTTATTTGCACCACTTGCAGCTTTTGACTCCCCTTTGCCTTCATGCCTCCTAACCTTTACGGTTCCGAGACCATACCTCAACACGTCTTTTCTTTCTCTGAGCAGAAGGTCAGATTTCTTGTCTGCCACAAACAAGAGGTCCTTTCCTTCGCCGCCATGGCTCTTTCTTGAATGTTGGAGCTTCCATTCTAAAATGGGAAGCTCTTTGTTCTGCTTCGCCAACAGCTTAACAATGGCTGCGTCCTCATGTTCTGCAGGAGGGGGGATCCAGATGCTAAACTGCTGGCGGAGTGGAAGAGCTGCGGCGGGTAGAACATCAAGGGAGGAGCCTTCCCATAGTTCGCCAATGTTGGCGATTGTACGGTTCAGGAACTCCCGTGATTTCTGGTCACCGCAGCAGACCACTTTAACTCCTCGCCGCCATCCGGCACCATCAAAGGTATAGTCCTCAGAACTATCGTTCTCTGCTGTCGCCATCATAGCTTTAAGGATCTCATTTTCCACAAGGAGCCAGTTTTTTGCCGAGATTTTCCCATCTGGGTCGTCACGGCTTATTATGGCGATTTGTAGGTCAATCGGGGTGGTGTCGAAGCTGCTGGTTTTCTGTTTCTTAGCACCATCTTGCTTGACCGTCTCCTCCGATCTTGGTCTCTTGGACGTTCCTGGTTTCATTCCAGAAGAGGTGCTCGCCGGTGCTTGGTCTTTCCTAGCGTTGGCTTGCTGTTTCTTGCTGGAAGTCGCCTGAACTTTTCCTTTGTCGTTCCGAGCGGTCGAGTTATTGCCAGCCTGTTCACGGTTTGTCTTTTTAGGGACAGACCTAGATTTGGCAGCATCTACTCCTTTGCTCTCTGACTTTTCCACATGTTCTGTTGTGCCCTTGGGTGCAGTGGCAGTCTCTGCCAGCTGCCGCTCGAAGTTCTTAACTCTCTTTCTATGCTTTTTTAGGAGAGCCTTATCTCTCGAACTGAGCGTTGCAGGGTCTTTCAACTCGGTCGTTTCCACGAATCTTTTGGAGGATCTGTAGCTGCTGCGTTGCCTCGAATTGAGCGGTGCAGCAGACTTCAGCATAGTCTCTTCTTGACTCGGTTCCATCAGTAGCTCGTCCTCGGTTTGACTACCTATAGAAGGAGGTCGGTCCGAGGTCTCCGTACCTTTGATAGTTAGACCATCTAGGGCGGGAAGGAGATCCACTGAGAGAATGACCGGTTGTCTCTTTAACTCTCGTTTTTCTTTCTCGAAGTTTACGTTTGTTGTCACTGGCGACTTAGCTTCTTGCGAAGCCAAGCCCTCGCCGGCAGCCGTGACTTCTGCCGACTTTTGAACGTATATCCCCGTTCGATTTTTATTCTCTAGTAAACTTTTATCCATTTTGTTTTTTCGATTAACATCTCTGCTTTTGTTGGTTTTCTTAGTTGTCTTTCTCCGCAGCTGGATTGCTGAAGAGTTAGACGTAAGCCCCCTCGCCACAACAAGGCGAAAACCGTGAGGGGGAAAGCATTATATCCCAACCATCATTTTCTTGTGATTCTTAGAGTTCACAGATTTTTTTTCGTAACTGTGCTTGTATAAATACGATGGGATTTGCTTGCTTAAATAACAACTCAAGGTGCTAGTAGTTCAAGGCATTTAAGTAATCAAGCAAAAGCTAAGGCGCGTGGCGGCGCAGTATGGGAGAGAAAGAACTGGGTATATCGAGAAAATACACACAATGAAACTTGCAGAAGAATGAAGAAACCAAAACAAACATCAATAAATAAGAATAAGAACCAGAGAAGTAAATAGATACAGATAATTCTCTGATTATTATTATTTTTTTTGAGAATCAAAAAATTCTGTTTATTGGTGCTATAAACGGATTAATTAATATAATAAACGGTTGTTTGTATTAACAAACGGATTTATTAAAATCAATTAACTCTGTTTATTGTGGTTATAAACGAAAATTATTAAGGGTTAGTAAAGTTTCCAACCATGGTTATGCAGAAATGAAAAAAATATAAACAGCCATTTATTGTCACAATAAACCTGTTTATTGGACAAATTCCATCACTAAATTAATTGTCCCAATAAACTTTTTGTTTGTATTTACGTACCTTTTTGGTTCAGCGTAGGTGACCTTATCAATAATTACACGAATCAAAACAACCCAAGCTCTAGCTCTTCAAACAAATTGAACCATCATTGTTGTTATTGTTATTTTTCTTGAGCTAAGCGTTAACACATACAAAGAACTGAAGATGAATCTTAATTCACTAACGTCGATGATACAAATATTCCTTGAGTTGTTGACTGATGTTTACTATTGATTTGGTTTTGATGTACTTAGTTTGGTCAGTCAGTTTGTGCCTAAAGAAATCCGATAACACACAACACAGACGTAGACGAAGGACACCTTTGTTGTTTTGCGTTAATGAATAGCAGAGCTACCATCAGGCACTACCGCGGTACCAGAGGAATTTACCTATTATAACAAACACTTTACATACATAATTATATTGAACATGAAAAGGAGGCGTTTATGTATATTGTTGCAAAAGCAAAAGCGAGCCTCGTAGTTGAGTGGAAATTCTAACCGACCCAACATGGCGCAGAGTGTAGGCCATCGTAAATTTTTAGAAAAAAAAGGATCGACATTTTCATTCACAAAATTTATGCAAATTAAATAAACTTGATAAAATGATAAGAATATGTATTTAACTAGAATGTTCTGCTGGTGGAGAATTATTTTCTTCCATCAAGGTTAGGTACTGGCAGTTCTTTCCCCGAAAAAGGAACTACCACACATAGAACCAGCTTTGTTTTCGAATTAATTCATGAATTAGGAAGGTAATCGCATCAGTAGCCCCATCATGATACAGTTCTTCAACGGGAAAGAAGAGGGAAAGAGAAGTTAGGCAAAAAGTATTTAATTCGACACGAACATAGAATAGCTAAACTTCCGACCGACTCCAAGACTAATGTGTTTTTCCTACAGAAATCCATTTAGCTATTCTTTGACTTGTTGGCAGCCAACAAGCGTTAGTCGGCCGTTGCCAGAGTAAAGATGAAGAGAGAGAAGATAATATACTTTTAGGTAATTGTAACTTCCATTTCTTTCGTCAATTTCTATCCAGCCACTAATGGATTGGGCCCATTCTGTTTTTGTTTTTCTTGGTCTACTGGATTCAGTCTTGGTTTTCTTCGTCGTTATCGAAAGGAGACAATAATTTAACTTATTGAAAACATTTTAAAAGTAACATATTCTAGGTTGGACCATGCACATTCTCATTGATGCTCATGAAGAGAGGAATATGCGGGAGGTTAAGTCAGTGGAATTTGCACTTACTAAGATGGATTTGTGTCATGCTTAAATATTTAGAGAAATCAGTTAACACGAAAATAGAAGACACTTAAGTAACCTGGGGCCTGCTATACTGCATAAACATTGGTAGGCAGTTCATGATTCAAACGAGAAGGATTTATTCTCAAGGAAATGGAGTATATATGTGACTCGTTTATTGTATATTTTCCTTTAAGTAAAATAATTGGTAGCATAAGCAACACGTTGTTTAAAAATAGTTTTTGTTAGTCAAGGCTTATGGCCAAGATAATAATGATTCAAGAGTAAGTTTTTGAATTGATCAGAAAATTTTTAAACAAACTTCTCTAGAAACTCAAAACCGCAACTGATGATGGAATGATTCGAATCCCACTTCAATTTTAAATCGCCATAGTGGAATGATCCTTTATAAGTCATCAATTTCGATCTGAACGTTATTCCTGTTCATGACAGCTTTAAGTATATCTATATGTAAAAATACCACACACAAGGGCCAATAAAATACAATAATTAATAATATTTGCAACGAAATAATAATAATTAATAAGTATCAAAATTTTAACAAGAGTTAATGCATAGTCTTGGGCTTACACAAAAAATTGCAATGAAAATTAATAGTGGAACAAAAACAATTATTCGTTATTGTTGCTATCAAATTTAAATGCAAAAATTACTTGCGTAGTACGTGTTATGCATCAGGCTGATTTCACCTTATTCATTAAACCTTTCATGTGTATAAGCAGTACGCAAAGTATACGCCTACATCACGGTGCATATTAAGTGATGACCATCATAATTCTCGAACAACGTTCGTTTAAAATTTTGTCACTCATATGTTTTTAAAATAGGTATGACAGACATTGGTGCCAGGATGGCAGCTGTCATACCATTTTTTCCTGAAAGCACATTAAATTTCCAATAATATGCGCTAGTTAAAATTAAAATCCGCGATAAGTGCAAATTATCAATAATTATTACTAATGCAAAAAATTGCAAAAAATACTGGTGCCAGGATAGGCCTCGTCATACCGGGCTTAATTTGTTGGTATTTCTATAAACTATCTTTTAATATAAAAAATTTTGAAATCCGTGTAAGTGCACTTTCAGGATTGAGGGCTCCCCGCCTAGAAGGAAGCTAATTAGCATTTGATAATTTTTTGTACCCCATGTTGAGAAAAAACGTTGATTTGATGACAATCAACCTTGCAGGTGAAGATTTTTTTTTTAATTTTCACCAGGATCTTGTTCTTGGCTAACAATCTCCCCAAGTTTGCATTAAATTGGTAGGGATGGACCCATTCTCTTTGGCGCTAAGAGTATAGCAGAAGTAAAGTAGTCGAGATATAGATATCTGTAGAAAAGGTTACCGTGAGCTTTCAGCGAATAAAATCTAAAGGGGTATAAATAAATCAGTAAAAGCCTTTCAATGACACCTTTTTTAATTTGCTTTTTCACAAGCCTTCTGTATAAAGCGGTTAATAAATAAAACACACATTATTACCTTACTCACCCTATGAGAGGATGAACAAGTTAAACCATTACACATCATCGAAAAAAAGAATAAATATAGCTTTTAAAAGGTCGGATAGAAATTAAAAGCCTTCTCACATTTCAAACATTCAATGAAACAATATTCAAAAAAATATTGTTGAATGTGCTTAAGGTTTTGGGATGCTTTTAATACCATACTGTTGCGAGTTTATTCACCTCTTTGACATGAGGACGACCGAGACACGTGACGTCGCATATTGAAAATGTCAACATTATTTCATGGAACATAACCGTGTTTATCCGTTGATTCATCAAAAAGAAAGAGGATTGATGAATTTTCGTACAGTGATACCAAATTAACAAATCTGGAATAGTAATTGTAACTCTGTTATGACACAAAAAAATAAAACGGTCAGGATTAATGTTAAATACTCGTGAAATGTAACAAACTGATCCTTCTTCCCGATTCACCCGAATGACAATGAGAACAAATTTCTTTCGACATTTTTTTCATCCAAAAGTTCTCTTCGAATACTGCTAATGTAGTGAATGCGACCGTATAGTCATGGATTTGGGTTGGCTAGAATATGCAGTGTTCTTGTCTCACTCTTAAAAATTTGGGGACAGTTTTATCATATAGCATTATAGAAGCACTTAAGCCAATTACTCGAGCATATAGCCCAACAAAAAATTGCTATGAACTCTTCATGCAATAAAATCTAAAATATTTCTCGCTCCTATAAATTATGAGTAGAAAGCGCTATCTGCAGCAATTTCGCAAAGCACAATATACCTTCACTGCTGCAACATAAATAACCAAACCCAAGAAACGACTTAGAACATGTTGCAGCTGCTCAAGAATATTCATAAGTCATATCATAACATTTGGCAATGATAATAATTAATTAATGCATCTGGAGGAAATTTCAAATTCTGCCTGCATTCATACCGCAAGATGACCACCTGAGCTTAATAAAACACATAGGGAATATTATGCAAACATTCTAAAGTGAGGTCGTCTATTCGTTTCATAGTTCATGTGGAACTGCATCTCTAGGGAGAAGGAAAGCCATTTTGCGTTTATGTCTCCCCATGCACTATTGATAAGCTAATGTGTCCCGAGTCCACTTTGCATTGGCATGATAGCACAAAGAGACTAAAGACAAGGGATATGGGAGGAAAGTCTAAGAGGAAACGTTATCTCGACAGCCGCATGCCCGCATAAGACCGTTTCGTTGGTTTGTTGGGGGCTATCTCTTATCCTGGAATCGACTCGAACTCGTGTCTCATAAATGCCATCTATTTTCTGTGTGTACCTGCTTCAGCACCTAGTTCATTGCATTCGTGGTACACCTAGGAAGCATTGTATTATTACAAGGTGTATGAAGCAAGTGCAAGATGCTAGAAGGAATTTTTAGCCGTTTGGTTACATTCTAGTACAGGGGACACACAAAGATGACCTTAATGGAAATAGGGACGCAATTTTCCGCCGACAGCGATGACAGCACGTTTTAGAAGAGTGTGTCGTTGTGTTGTCTTTTTGCCATTGTATTCAAGTTGCAGAACTTGAGCCAAACCAAGGAAATAACACGACGACAAGTGATTTATATTCTTGATTAGGATGTGCAATGCTAGGAACGTTATATACAGGGTCCTTATAGCCTTACTACTAAGCAAATAAAATATTTTCATGTAGTATTTATGACTGCTGCAAGACAACAAGTCAGAAACTTTACTTACAAGAATTGTACGGTTGTTTTAAAGTATTGTATCGTAAGGGATTTTCCGGTCCGCTTTCTCTTTATTCAAACTAGTATGATTGTGTCCAGCCTATCGAGATTGACCAAGCTTAGTTTTTGTCCGGATCCCGGATCTAAGAAATTTTATCAGATACCAAATGCTTTGAATCATATGGAACGAAGCAAAACGGCGATTGAAAACTAGAGCATTAGACGAAAAACAATACGAGACTTCAAGGATGTTGCCCACTCTTCACTACTACCAAGAACTTAATTAAAACATTTTTCACGATTTTATTTGTTCGTCTCTTTTTTTTACTTCTCTTTCTGTATGTTAGACTTTGTTTGTATTTAAGTTGGTATCAGAGAAAGCACTTTGCTCTACCAAATTCTTAATAAGAAAAATACCACAAGAAAGGATAAAATCGCTAGTAACCATGAGCTGGACAAACGAACATGCGGATGGTTTTTTTTTATATATAATCAGGATAGACTTTTCACAGCCCAGATAAAAGCAACAAGAAGAACGTAAACTTTGTTTAATTTCACATTTAATAATAAAACAGGTGAAAAGACGTCAAGGACACGATTTCTCGTCCTTTTACAAGTCCAGCACAGTGTAATGCAAGTAGATACCTCAAAGGGAAATTTGCATGTAATCGTAGGTGCATTGGTTTTCAAATAGAAACTAGAAAACTTCGAAATGGCTTTTCGAATCGAAAATAGAAAGTTCTTACTAAAAATCTCGGAAAACTCATTGGTTTTCAAAGGGAAAATTGCATTTTATTGTAGGTGCACTGATTTTCAAATTGAAAAATTAAAAATTTTGAATTGGGAACTCGGAAAACTCTGCGAGAGCACGATGAACTTCAAGACCTAAAATCAAGTTTTTGCATAGAATTTAAAGTGCATTGGTGTGTTTTTATGGCCGGTAAGGACTCTTAATCCGCTCAGTCGTCAATGCATTTTTATAAGATTTGCATTTTAGAATTGTAGATATAGGTTTAGTAAAAACAAATTTTTGGGGCAAACTTACGGGAAAGTCAACAAATAAGGAGCACAATCGAAAGCTTTATGGAAACCCTTTTTTTGTGAAATAGTCTAAACACAGCATATTTCTTAAGCATAAAAAATAAATAGAGTGGTGCGACAGCTCTTGAAGAGTCAAGGCCTAAGTGGCTTACTCTCATCAGCAATTCTCTGAGTGCGTGTGAAGAATTGAGGGGACCTACAATTTTACGCCGATTCCGAACGGCAAAGTTGAGAAGCACTTTTTCATGACAGATTGATACTCTTGGAAGATTTGTCAGGTCTTCGCATAGAGGCAGTACCCGTGAAAGATGAAATAAAAACTTGGCCTGAGTAGGACTCGAACCCACGACGTTCTGCTTAGCAGCCAACGCACTTACCAACTTAGCTACGGGAAAATTTCTTAAGTATATAAATTGTTAAACTGATGATGAAAAAATAAAGAAACTATCTATTTATCTATCTAATTTGTTGAATTTTTTGAAATTTGCATTTTTGTTAGTTTTAAAGCTTGGAAATATTCAGGTATGTAATTCTCTGTTTCAATTGGATTCAAGCAAATCACATTGCATTTGTTCGGGGCTACCTGTGTTAATTATAATTATTTTGGAGTTGCTCTGAAGGGTCCTCCTCGACGGGTCTCCACCTTGACGTTGGTGAGGAGGCTTACACTCAAACCTCAAGCAGGCCAGTAACAGTCTCTAGCTTTCGGGCAGTTTCTAAACTACCAGCTAGGGTTTGGGCAAACTAAGAGAGGCCCACCCCTATGAAATATGGAAGAATTAAAAATAAAGAACAAAACCATAGCGGGGATATACGCTAAACGGTCGGTAGTAGTCACGACTGCCGGCTTTGGCTTTGCCTCGCGATCTCAATATCGAGAGGAGAAGTCGCCAGTGACATCATTTTTTCATATTTATTTATTTTTCATGACATTCCTACTTATTTTTTCGAAACTTTTTCTTTTTTCTTTTCCTTTTTTCTTTTTCTTTTTCTTTTTCACCTCATTTTTCCCAACAGTTTTAAAAAATAAGCAGAGTAAGGAAATCAAAATGAGCACTTCATCGAAGCACGTTCCATTAACTGAGGAGGAAGAAAATCTTCTCCTCGACCCCTTCTTGAAACTCGACATGGTTGACGGAGCTAGTGCGACTGACGTCGATGACGCCAGCGAGGTCGCCTCAGTCACTAGCTCGAACGTCTCCAACGTTTCGAATACTTCCAGGCGGAGTAGAATCTCCAACTGTAAGCGAACAGTAAAAAGACTTGGGAAACTAGACTGGGACCAAATGTCAGAAATGGAAAGGATGAGGCTGCACAACGCTCGTGCTTTTCTGGACAGGGAGGTCTTGGTTAAGGATAACCTGACATCAAGTCACCCCTCTCCAGAAAACTCGGGCCGTAAGTCACAGATGGGACCGCCTGCTCCTTACGCTAATTCCAAGCGTGGGAAAGAGTGTTCCCCATCAACGTCTGGTGCTAAGACCTCAAAACCAGAGAACAAAGAGCAAGCTGTAAACAAGGCGAACAGTAAGGAACAAATCGGGAGGACACACATCGGGGAGTCAACCTCAACCACCGAACTAATCCCGGAACCTAGGGGTCCGAGTAGTCAAGTGAATGTGGTAGGCTCCCCTGATGAGGGTAAAGATACAAGGGAGTGCGAGGGTATCCTAGTAGGCCATTGCTCACAAGGCAACCTCAACACAACCTCCGTATCCGAACCCGAAAACCAAACGAATAACACGACAATCGATAGCCTAGCTACGGTAATTCTAAAAAGGACAAAACAACGTAAAACCGGCGCACTCAACGAAGTCGACATCCGAAGACGTCAGCAGCGCAACGCTGAGAGGATTGTTCGACGGTTTGCCAAAAGGTCTCCTGAGTCTCTTACGGCTAAGGAAAAGGCAGCGTTTGAGAAGTCCAAGCTCCGTTTAGAAACAGCGTCGGAAATTCCAGCTGACAAGGCGGTTTCTCAGCAAGAAACGCCATGCTGCTCGAAAAGGGCTAGGAATGTCAGCAACTCCCCAACAACCTCCTCGCCACACACAGCAGCGAAGAGGATAAAGACATCTCGGGCTATCGTGTAGGGTCACCAAGTCGCTATAGCTGATTATGGTAAACCCACACGTAGGCTAACCGAAGACGAATGGCAGCTCCTTGAACTAAGGATCCTTGAGGAAGTCAATGAGGCCATCGTTAAGAGTAGGCAAGTGCCACTCTTCGGCAACCTCACGACAACTCATGGTTTCAAGGTGATGAACTGTGAGAATGACGTGACTCTCGAGTGGCTCCGAGAGTTCATCAAAAACACGTCAGCTCCATGGCAAGGCGCCGATCTTCGCCTCATTGAGGTGAAACAAATTAAGGAGCTGTGCAGACCGGTAGGAAAACTAGTGGTCAAAGGCCCCACCATCCCCAGCGAACGGCTAGAGAGATACATCCTATCTCTGAATAGTGATCTCCTAAGCCAAGACTGGGAGATTGTCAAAACAGAAAAGACCAAGGAAGGCACCGAGGTGGAAGTCAGGCTGACTCAAAAGTCTATTCCACTTCTCAGGAAAGTAGACTTCAAAGTGCGCGTCGGGATAACTCGATGCAAGTTGAGGTTGATTGCCAACAAAAAGAAACAGGTTAGTAAAGCGTTGAACAAGTACTTTATTATATGATGGAATTGAGAATTTTACAAGTCAATCTCCAACACAGTAAAGCCGCCAGCGCTAACCTAGTCTACCTCATGGAGAGTAGACAGTACGATGTAGCCCTTATACAGGAACCCTGGGTATCAGGCGGCAAAATTAAGGGACTACACTCGAGAGAACTTCTGCTGTACAAGCCCAACCTTGACAGCCGAAACAGTAATCCCAGAACATGCATTATAGCAAGGAAACAGTCTAATCTTTTTCTTCTGACTACTTATAGCAATATTGACCAAACAGAGGTAAAACTGGAGCGAGAAGGGCTCCCAACGCTCATTCTCTCGTCCACTTACATGCCGTACGACGGTACGGAAGGACCACCAGCTGATATCACTAATCTATTGATATCTTATGCAAGTAAGAACAAGTTTAACGTAGTCGTAGGGTGCGACTCTAACTCACATCATGTGCAGTGGGGAAGCACCGATACTAACACAAGGGGCGAGTCCCTTTTTGAATATATTATTGATAACAACCTTATAGTAGCTAACAGAGGTAACACTCCCACCTTTGTTACAAAAACCCGTAAGGAGGTGCTCGATATCACCATAACAAGCAACTCAGATACTTGTCAGGTAGAGCAATGGAAGGTACTAGACGACGCATCTTTCGCAGATCATCGTCTAATCGAATTCTGTGTCCCTGATACTAAGCGGGAAAACAAACCTTTTAGAAATAATAGACGTACTGATTGGCACGTCTTCAACAGCGAAATTATTAAGAACATAGGTCAGCTTAATACCGATACTAATCTTAATTCAGATAGCTTAGATGAATTAACTGTGGAATTCACGGGAATTCTGCGGAACGCTTTTGACAAAAGCTGTCCACTCATTACAGCGGCGAAGAAAAACAATAAACCGCCCTGGTGGACTACTGAACTCAGTAATATTAGGAAAAAAACAAGGAAACTCTTCAATAGGGCTAAACGCACTAGACTAGAAAGCGACTGGGAATGTTATAAAACCAGTCAAAGAAAATTCAAAATCGAAACTCAAAGGGCGAAACGAAGCTCATGGAGAAACTTCTGTAGTAGCATTGAGTGTACTAACCATCCAGCAAGACTAAGGAAAATACTCTCCAAAGTAAATACACCCATAGGCTTCCTAAAAGGACCTAATGATCAATGGACAGAGTCCTGTCAAGAAAGCCTAAAACTCCTGGTTCAAACACACTTCCCAGGATGTAGCGCTGACCTAGTAAACGAGTCAATAAACACCATATACTCGGCACCTGAAATTCCTAGGGAATTGATAACAAAAGAAAAGTTAATCTGGGCTATTAACTCATTCTCTCCTTACAAATCCCCAGGCCTAGACGGCATCTTCCCCTTGATGCTGCAAAAAAGCAGTGATATCATCACTTCACATCTGATAAACATATTCCTTAACAGTCTTAAGTTAGGATTTGTCCCGAAGGCTTGGCGTGAAGTTAAAGTCGTCTTCATACCAAAAGCTGGCAAGCCCAGTCACACAGAACCAAAAGACTTCAGACCTATCAGTCTAACCTCTTTCGCACTAAAAACACTTGAGAGATTGATTGATATGCACATCCGTAGCAACTTAAAGCCAGAATCTTTATCACCATTTCAGCACGCCTATACAAAAGGCAGAAGTGTAGAAACAGCCCTACACTGTGCAGTTAGAACAATAGAGAAGTCGCTCGCGGTGAAAGAATACACCCTTGCCTCTTTTCTTGATATCGAAGGAGCATTCAACAATGTCCACAACAGTGCCATAGAAAAAGCTCTCACTGATCTCAAAATAGAACCTACACTTATAAAATGGATTACGTGTATGTTGAAAGGCAGACAAATCCATTGTGTACTAGGTAGCTCTGATATAAAGATGTACACATCTAGAGGGACACCACAAGGCGGAATCCTCTCACCCCTCCTCTGGACTTTGGTGATGAATGAAATTCTCATCAAACTCAAAAACAGCGGTGTCAGAGTTATAGCTTATGCCAACGACTTAGCGCTTCTAGCGACGGGTAAATACCTGACCACGGTAAGCGAACAACTAGAAGGCGCATTAACTATGGTCAATAACTGGACCAAGAAATGCGGTCTGAAGGTTAACCCCCTGAAAACAGAACTGGTACTTTTCACCAACAGAAGGAAAATACCTTCTTTTGAGATACCAAAAATTGACAACACCCCACTTATAGTTTCAGAAAAAGCAAAATACCTCGGAGTTATCTTGGACAAGAAACTCAACTGGGGTCTAGACATTCAGGAAAGATACAAGAAAGCCATGATTGCACTCTACTCGTGTAACAGGATTCTGGGAAGAAATTGGGGGCCAAATCCAAAGATAATCATGTGGATGTACACAGCCATTGTTAGACCCATTCTAACTTATGGCAGTTTGGTTTGGTGGCAAGCTCTGGAGAAATCCACGAACTTAAAAACCCATACCAAAGTACAAAGAATGGCATGCATTAGCACTACGGGGGTGATGAGGACCACCCCAACTGCGGGTCTCGAAGCGATCCTAAATCTCACCCCCATAGACTTACTTGCACAAGAATCAGCAGCAAACAGCGCTCTCCGACTTAGTCAGACCGATATTTGGAGATCTAGTCAACACGGCCATACCACGATCCTTACAAAATACGTTGGCAATAACGTTCGTACTGATTACATGACCCCTTATCTAGACTTCAATAAAAACTTCACTACCAGCTTCCCTAATAGAGAGGACTGGGAAAACAGTGTACCCTACACTAACGAATCGAATCTTACCATCTTCACCGATGGTTCGAAAATGACTACTGGGGTAGGGGCAGGTTTCTACTCAGAAAATCTTAGCCTTGCCAGTTCATTCAGACTTCCTGACCATAGCAGCGTCTTCCAAGCTGAGATCTTGGCAGTGAAAAACGCTGCTAATCAAATATCCATGATGGCGATACCACACGCTGATATCACCTTTTTCATTGATAGCCAAGCAGCAATAAAAGCGATCTCTGCCACGCAAATCAAGTCAAAGCTTGTTTCTTGCTGTCGCGAAGAGCTAAGGGTTCTTGGTATGCAGCACAACGTAAGACTCTGCTGGGTTCCCGGTCACAGTGGTGTGCCAGGAAATGAAAAAGCGGATGAGCTTGCAAGAGAAGGCTCGGTACTTGAACCCTCTCTCATAGACCACAACATCAGAAACCCTCAATGCGAACTGAAGAGAAATATTAGTAATAGTATCATTCAAAAAGCAAATGATAGATGGAACCTACTAGAAACCTGCGGTAACACCAGGAAACTCTGGCCTCATTATGACAAGGCAAAATCCAAAAAGATTTTACTTCTCAAAAAACCGTCCCTAAGATCCCTCATAAGTGTGATAACGGGACATAATCTACTTGGCTACCACAAAAAGAAGATGGGGCTTAGTACGGACGACATTTGCAGAGGCTGCGGCGATGAGGATGAGCACGAAAACACGGCTCATTTCCTATGCCACTGTCCAGCACTCTGCCGTACCAGATCAAAATTCTTAGGCAACTACTTCTTCAATGAACTAGAAGAACTATCTGAACTCCCAGGCAATCGCCTATTGAACTTTATCAAGTCCACCAAATGGCTCGATCAACCATAGAATTCATAGGTTAAATCATTCTTTCAGAAGTTACAACACTTCAGGGTATCACAATGGATCTACATTGATCTAAGTGTGACGGTAACAAAATCAACTGTCAGCCCATATAACCTAACCTAACCTAACCTGCTCTGAAGGGTGGCGAGACGAAGTTCGCAGGGTCTAGTATAGAATACATGGCAAGTATTGAATTCGTAGTAAGAAAAAACTTGAGATAGGTAATGATAAGATATGACATTACACATTACTATGATAGAGAAGTCGAAAAAAGTGGGTCCGGTGATTCCGTCCGTCTGTCTGTCTTCAATTTAAGTTTTTTGTAATGACTTTTATTTAATTATTTTTTTTTTTATTTAATGATTTAAAATTTGGAATATAGGAGCAACTTCGTACGACCGAGTCGTGCACATTATTTCGTTTGAATTTCACTTGAGTTAAAACGACATCTAATTTGAAATCTGACTAAGTAAATATTGGGGTGTTTTTTGGTAGGAACGCGCGCCGCCGTATCAGAGAACATTATTATAATCATGAGGTGGAGGTATTTTTATCTGGTAAACATAATTTTGCTGGCATCAGGATATGTGTTAATATGAATGATTTTTTTGATAAATATTTGTAGAATTATTAGACCATATTTAGAATTATGTAGGTAAATAAGACTGGACATTATGAGTTTTGGTTAAGTGCTAGCGTGGCGTGATTTGGAATTTGAAGCCGACTATAGTGACTAGGTTGTTTTCGTTCTTCTTTCAGATGTGTGCTATCTCATGTATGATACTATAATACTGATACAAATTCAAAATTTATCCCTGAAAAGTGGTTTTCAGCCATGATAATCGGAATCGATATAAAATTGGAGGACAAAATTTAATTCTCCGTCGAATGGGTTTAAACAAATGGCAGTGCAATGTGCAAAGCTCACCGAGAGTTTCAGAAAAGGTGATCGGTTTTCATTTGATTTTTTCAACAGAACAATGTAAGGCTTCTGACATTGTAATATTCGAATCCCTCAGCCATAGGTGATTTATACTATCACAGTTAATGAAGCGTAGATGAGACATGTTGCAAACGAAGGCGTACTCTAAAGGATACAGACGAAGGACTATGCCCTATAAAAGATTGCAGTATTTGACGCCTTTCTTCTATAGGTATTTCACTTAATAAGCATATAATGTAACAAAACGTTTGCCTAATCATAAACTGTAAGGATGTTTTCACACTTCGTAAATCAATACTTTCTATATTAAACACTTTATTCTCTGAACATTTTACCGATTCATTAACTTTCCAAAACTAAAACTAATGCCCATCCCTATGTGCATTTATACCAACTCAATGTTCATTCAACTGATAAATCGATAATCTCGTCTATCGATAACTTTCTTGTGCGCCATATGCCGAATTCTCCTTTCACATGTGTCTTATTAAAAGAGTAATCGTTGTTCTCGATGTCAAAGGACATCAAATACCGTTCACGGGTTGTACTGTACGCCTTCTTCAGGCCGTGTTCGTTGATGATGTCGAAGGCGTTGAAGACAACCTACTAGGCTAAAACAAAGTCCATAGTGTTCTTTTTCTCAAAGTAAGGATTTTTTTCCACCATCGACCGTCCTACTGGTAGAAGTTCATAAATTTCACTTATTATCAGACCATCAGTCCATTCGTCTAAAAAATCAAAACCGAAACTCTAACCAAGTCTCTAACAATCATCCTATCTCGTCGGAATTGATATAAAAAACACCGTGTGTTATTGTAACACAGACTTAATGGTTGGCGGTTATTTTCGAGTTTTTTTGTTTTTCGTGTTTTTGTCCTTGTGCTAGACCAACATCAAGCATAAATTGATTTTGCCATGGGACAAACGACGTCAAACATAAGATTCTTGTTTACCACAGGAATTCCTTAAAAGGAACAAAATATAAGACTATCGATTTTGACTGCGTTCGTTTTCAAGAATTCGAGAAGGTCGTCGGTCGTTCGTAAGATAGGAGTATCAGTAACTTATAATTTGTTGTTGTGTTTGGTTTCCATCATCACATCTATTCAGAAATTAATTGTATCGCCTTAGGATTTGAGGATTCCAGTCCGATGGAGAAAGCTTCGCATCTTTTCATCATGTCAAAACGATAAAGTCATGGATCTGCTGAAAGTTGCTAGTTTTTTTTTGTTTTGTGTGACGTTTTGGTTGTTTTCCTCTTGTTATCGTCTGTGATTTGGTCTCTTGTGCCTTCATATATAACATCGTTGACTGAGGGTAACGTGTGTAGGCATTTCTTTTGGTTAGGTTTAAAAATTTGGCTTTTTTTGTTGTTTTTTGTAAGTTGCGTCTGGCGTAACAGGAGGAGGATTGACTTGACAGAACAGAAATCTGAGGAACGATAGAGGATACAAGCATTCGAATGTGTAAAGAAACAGTAAAAATTAAGTACTTGTTCATCTGGTTTTGAAAATACCAGATTTTTTTGGTGCAAGAAATGAAAACTGAAAAAAACAAGTGTAGTCTTCTTTAAACATTTCACAGATAACTTAAAGAACGAAGAATAAACAACCAGAAATTCTCAAAAACTTCTACAGCACACTGCTGGCAATAAAATTGTCTGGTAAAATTGTCCGCCGGTAAATATTTTCTATAAAGTTGAATTTGTTTAAGAAGATATGTTTGATTTATTAATTTTCAAAAGTTTTTGCGTCAGTTTTTTTTTTTTAATTATATTCCCATGCAGTTACAAAGAGTATCCTTTTCCAAAAACAAGAATATCTCCTTGCTAACTGCAAGGTTTTACATCTCTCAGATAAAAATTTCATTTTACAACTCTTAAATGAGGGATATCACGAAAAAGGCTTAAAAATAAAACAAAATATTCACATCAACCCATAACACTTTATTACTTATACTTTTGAAGTTCCGAGCAGGTAACTCATTTGAATTTTAATACTTTATAACTCGGCAGTACTTACTTTGTTTCAACACCTGATGTTGGTTTTTCTGTCATTACTGTGTTTGTTGCTTTTTATATACAATCACTTGGAATGATTAACACGAGAATTTTAAAAAGGGCTTAATTTATTCAAAACCATCCATCCATCCTTTTTTTACGCCTCTGTTAAAAATGTTGAAGACTTTTAATATTTACATAACTTCTTTGAACTTAATTGCTCGACAGAAAATTTGGTACACTGTTTATACAAGTATTTTTATTAGTAAGGGAGCATACTGCCTTTAATTTTATTGTTTGAGTGGATCAACTTCAATCTGAACTGATGTAAGCTATTGCAAAAATGGTAGGTACAAATATTAAAACAAACTCTCACATTAATTACTTTATCAATATTTTAAGACTCTTGTATATAATAAAGACTATACATAATTGAAAACTTCGAAAACTAGATATATCTTGCCAGCAGTCAAAACTACTCAAACTTCATATACATATAATAAACATTAACAAGTCACCACCAAACAAAATAATAAAAGCACTTGTCTTTCAACTCGACTCAGACATGCCATCGAATCAAAGTAACGCCAACAGTCACTATACACACTAATTTTATTTTTATCTCTCCGACCACTTGAGATCCTCCCCAACGCTACAACTTTTAAAATGGATTCGCTAAGAATTTTTCTTCCGGGTTATCAAGGTATCCCACTTTTCGCTTTAATTAGCACTACTCTTTGGTGCACTCCATCAATCTCTAGCGCACTTTCACAGCAATCAGCATGAACAATTTCTTTCTATTATCCTTGCAATGGAAGGAAACAAAATTGCACATAAAACCAGACTAGGAACTATACACACACAGAACTGTATATTCTTGACTTGCTGTGAATTTCTTCATCTATTTTCTTGGTTTTGAAGTTGTTTTCCTTTTACTTTTTGTTTTGATTTCTTTACATTTTTTATGGAATAAAATCCATTTCAATCAACAGCAGAGATCTCCATTTGAATGGAGAAAAACTCTTTGCATCAATACAGTTTCGAAATCAATTTGGATTCTATTTTTTGGGTGCAATAAAAAGGTCGCATGCAATTCTCTTCAAACCCAAAATTCTAATTCATGTTCGCCGTGAAGATAAACCAATACACTCAGATGATAGCAGCACTCAAGTCAAAAATCAAAATACAGAAATAAACAAGAAACCACTCCCTGGGTCTGTTCAGATAGAGATACTCCATTACCAATGATTTGATGGAGTTCATAAACTCTGGATGCTGATGTATGCTGAAGTAGAGACTACCTGATCTCTGTGACAGAATAGCAGCTAGTATAAATGTCAACAAGTAACCACTAAAATTCTGTTGGGCGAAACAAGTTCCATTCTCCCACCATAATTCCCAACGAAAGCTAATGCATTCATCAAGTTGTCATCCTCGAAACGAATCCTTTCACACCGACTGGACGGACTTATGTTTTCTTGCGTGTGCCTGTCTGCTTATGAAAAAGTTACCATCGCAACGCAAGGTAGACAAGAGAGAGAGAATTTAGTTGTGCTAGTTCGAATAGGACCTAGGTATAGATTTTGCTTTTCTGTCTGCCAATCGAATGGAATGGAAGTTCAGAATAGAATAATGGTGAGCCACAAATACGACCCAATGAACTTAATATACTAATATACTTTTACCTACAACTTCAATTGAAAATCTATGTTATCATTGAAAATGGAGGAAAACTTATTCAGAACTGTAGATTTTGTTTTCTCCTGTCGTAGTAGGTCGGTGTGGCGCGGCGTTGAGGAATACCAGTGGGTTCCTAATTGGCAGCATAGATAATGACAAAGAAAAAAAGGTTTAATAAACTTTTAAGATTAACGTGTACTGCTGTATTATTATTTCCTTTTCACGTTGAAACCTTTTTTTTTTTAAGCTACCGATCTTTAAAATAAACCGAAAAAATAAGTATACGCCCGAGTGGATTAAATTTTGTACATTTTATTAATTGGTGATCACTACAGATTATTTTCGTAGTTTTGCAATGCACTTAAATTTTCTTTTGAATGTAAGTAAGGTTTTGTTAAACGTTCTCCGCCAATAAATTGAAGAAGAAAACAATTCAAAGAGCATGATCTTATCATTTGGAAAAAAAAGAGTTATATACTGCAAAAGTCCCATGATTGCTCTTTTATTCTGTTAATCATTGCATCAATCAATCAAATTATAATAGAAAGAAATTTTTTTTTATTTTCTTGGATTGCCAAAACAATCTTATTGAACCCACCAATCGCTGTCGCTGTAGTTGTCGTGAATTGGTTGCTCTGGTTGCTTTAGCCAGCAGCATAGTATTTATTTCATTACGTTAAATACTAACGCTAGGAGCTAGGTTAACAAAAAAAACTTATATCTAACAAAAACTTATATCTAAAAAATATGTAGGTATTATATACAAAGTAATATATTTAAATATTTATTCTAGTAATAACATCAAACACAAAATTAAGAATTTAAATAATGAAAGTAAAAATGTATTTTGAAGTTATCTGAATTTATACATTGATTGACAGAATTTAAAAGGAAATTTATTATAAATTTTTATTAATTGGTTAATTGGACTGTTGGAACCATAGTTTGATCGGCTATGATTTGCTCGAATTGGCACTCGATTTCTTAAGTAAGTTCGGCTTATATTAAAGTGAAAACGACACAAAACTGATGGAGAAGAAATAGATCCATTCAAAATTCCAACAATAAAGCAGAGTTGCAAGTACTTTCGGTGACTAGTTAGTGATGGAAGACCTATAAGTTGTTGCCTAAGGGAATAGGAAGGCAAAGCTGATTCATGAGACCATGGGAAAAAACGTAGAATAAATCTAGTGGGTCGGTATATACATATAATTGTTTATTTACTCTGTCTGCTGAATAATAAGAAAGACTAAACCAACACGAACAACAACAACTGCTATAATGCAGAGTGCAAGAGGTCTAAAATTAATCATGGATCATTCCTTTGTAGCAGAATTTATCATCATCTGCTTCTTTGGATCCGCCAGATGATTAAAATTTGCATCCTTGGCACAGTAAACATGAAGAAAACGCACACATTAAAACATTCAAAACCCCACAAAATCGAAGCAATTTATACAAAGCTGTTGAAGAAAATTCTTTCATTACATGATTCCTGATCTTGGAAAACACGGTTTGCATGGCAGTGGCAGTACTTTTTTTATGGATGCTATATACTTTTATAACCCACTCTATAATTATAGCTAACTACCACTGCAAAACCAACAGGTTCTCCTGACACCTCCATCAACATCGTTCACGTTTCTTTCGTTTCATGATTATTCTCAATATCAGTGGTAATGGATGGCGTGGTGGTCGCGAACATGCCTTGGTTTTGCCTGCTTCTGCTAGTTCTGTTGGTATAGTCAAAATCATGTAGACGTTTTTTGAATTTCCTGAAAAAATATCCTTTTATGCCGATTTCTCGAGCAGTTTTATCAATGCCAGAAAACCACAAACCACAAGTACGCCAAAACCAATGCTATTTTATTTTTATACTCATTTCGCCAGGAGCCATACTGAATGTTTCTGAAACAGTTAATCCGGTAGAAAAAAACGAGAAACTCAACGAGATGACGATGAAATACATCGCATCCGTGGTAAGTGATAACTGGGAATGGGACTGGGACAGATATTCTCTATTAAAGAAGAAGGATATTATTGAATGCACACGCGACAGATGTGAAATGTTGGGTTGTGCGGCAATGCGGAACATTCGAGTATTTGAGGATTGAAATCGAACATAAAAGAATATTTTATTTTTCTTATTGGAACGGTTTTTATTGTTTTCTTTGAGGATTTGCATGCTTAATGTGATTTGGAATCTGTGTGTGGGTCGGAAAATTGTGTTTAAGCTATCCATTCAAAATGATACGTTAAGTATGTCTTTTTCACCTAGGATTCTTTTAAGTAGAGCAAGTTCGAAAGCGTTTTGAGAGAAAGTCTCCGACATGACAGAAACTACACCTTAATATATGAGAATAGGGAAAAGTTTTATAATTTGAATACCTAGGTACAACTTGATATCAGAAAAGAAAAAATAAATGAGATCTTTTGAGATGCGGAATTTTTGAAATGGGTTGTACTCTAAAGACTAGTAGTCAAAATCCCGGATTACAATATCCCGCAAAATACTTTTGCCCGCGTACCGTTGTACCGTTTTTTTCATGTGAATCTACTCCTTTTTGTCGGGTCAAAGTTATGAGAATTGAGGAGATCGAATTTGACCACACCCAATCCAAGAAACAAAAAACAGAAATGTTATGAGATACAAAAAGCTGGGAATCGTAGAGAACAAAGGAAACATTTTTGTTTGAAGGCTTCAACATTAAATATGATAAGTTTTTAAAAATTCAATAAAAACAAAGTCCTTGTACCTAAGCATTTAACAAAAACGATAAGCCATTTGGAAATTTGAATGAAAGTTCGATGGTTAACGCTGGTTAAACATAATATATACAAACCTATAAGCTATATATTTACAATACCTACATAAGTTTTCACGTCCTTTTGATTTTTTGACATAGTATTCCTTGTATTCTCCTATGTATTCTACGTAATCAAGCAAAATAAAAAAGGGACCATGCGGCACACGAGCGTGAAAAATAATTATTCTCCGGAAACATGCTTTCTGCATTTGAACTGCACCTCCGGTTAATTATTTGTTTCCAATGAAACCATGAAGGTCACAACTCACAACATTTTATATCTGGAAGTTAAGTAAAAAAGACTTGAAGTAAAATCTGAAATAGATTTGACTTTTGCTGACGTATGGCAATTGAAAATTTGTATAAATTATTGAAACAAAAAGTGCACTTTCGTAAAAAAAATGCTGTTTAAAAGAGCAATGAAAATGATAGAATCATTGCTTTAAAAATAAACATTAAGAAATTTAAATACAGAATACTTACACGTTTAAAAAATGGTGCAATTCAACAGAACATTTTCAACTAATGAGTATGCATTTAGTTTTTATTTTTAATTAAATATACATTTAAGCCAGTAATCCCAAGTTTTCAAAAACAAAATCCCCCTTTTCTGACACCAAAACACTTATTTTTGCCCTTGAACGAAAAAAAATCCCTAATTTTCCCCGAAAAAAGTTATTAGGATTTTCATGTAATTTTTATAAAATTCTATTGTTTTTTTTTCATACATATTCATACAAAAAGAAAAACAATTCAAAAAGAGGACTTCAGTACGAAAAAAACATTATTTTTTACGAGTTCCATCACAATAGAGTTGAATAGATAATAACTTAAAGAAATACAAAATCAATTTCAAAAATATTTGGAATACTACTTATTTAAATATTGGCTTTTAAATAAACAATCAGCAAATGTCTTAAGTGACAGTTCAACTCGGTCAAATAAAATATGAATTTTAACGTCTTCCGATTGCATTTCAAGGTTCAGTTTCGTAAAAAACGGTAAGAAGAAATCTAAGGATTCTAAATATAAAACCGTTGTTGGTTTTCCAAGAACCCTGTATATTTTTTCACATTGAATTTTGTTAATAGAATCTTCCAGATAACTTTCCAAAAAATACAATAAAGCTTGGTTTTACTCAATAAGTCTTTTGATAACCATATGCAGGGACAACCATTGTGTTTGAGATATGGCTTAACGTTGCAAAAGGCTTGAAATTCCTTAAAATCATGTTGTCTTTTGGCACTGCAATTGAAATGCGAGAAAATTTCGCGACAAAAAATTTCTATTTTGTCAGGCAGGAATTTCAAGGCGTTGTTTGCCACGAGATGGAACGAATGGCACACACACCGCATGATAAACAAATTTGGAATGACATCTTTGAAAAGTTTCGAGACAAAATTTTGTTTTCCCACCATAACACTGGCACGTCCGAAGCAAATGCTACTAAATTTTTTTCAAATGGAATATTGTGCATTTTAAAAAAAATGTTTTGTTTTCATTAAAGTTTTAAGCTGTTTTCCCCTTTTTTGGATTTTTTCCCCTTACTTATCCCCGTCCCCTTTTTTTCAACCTCAACCTGGGAACACTGATTCAAGCACCTTACAAGCTTGTCCTTAGCCTTTTTTCTCTGTAAACATACATAATTTATATATTTTTAAATTCTTTCCTGTGGAAAAAGGCTTCGTTTAAGAGGTCATAATTTGGCTTTGTCTTCAAAAATTTAATTATAGGTACATTGGTCTAAAAACCTTTTTTATTGACTTTTTCAACTTAAACTAAGTATTGTCTGAAAATAAATATCAGATCAGGTTTAGAGAAAGTTTTCGCCTTGGAAAAACTTTTGATCTTGGACTTTTATGCATGTTACAGTGTATGCAAATTTTGTACGATTTTTAAATGATTGTACGTTTCCAAAAAAGTTCCCTCATCATAAAACAAACACTCACAACCCATATCCAAATTAAATGGTTTTTTGAATCCAAAATCTTATAACAATGATACAGAATTAATCCTATTAAGACATTGTCGGTAAACATATTTTATTTTCGAAACTAATTTCACAAAAAATGTTAGGTATAACGACAAAAAAAAAATAGGGGAGAGTGGGTATGTTTGGGACACAGGAGGAATGGGACACAGGCATTTTCTCAATTCCTAAATTTTTTTTCTCTTTCCTTTTATGACAGATTCTGTCTTCAGTCTGTCCCCATCCCTCAACAAAACAAGTTGTGTCTAGGCAAAAAATTACGGACTGGAGATTAAAAAAAGGTAATTTGTGCATAAAAAGTAAAATATCTGCGTAAACTTTGAGTGATTTTTTTTTTAATGTGTGAACTTACTGCGCAAAAGAGTGTAATAATTAGGTAGCAACACCATTTTTAAAGTGAATTCGTCGTTGTTTTGTTCAATTAGTGCCACACGAAAAGTGATATTATAAATTATTTATTCAAAGTGCCATGCAGGATGATTGGGACATCACTATTCCACCCCATAGTTGTCCCAATCCTATTGATCGCAGGAGGAATGGGACAAACCCAATCCTCCTGCTCGCAGGAGGAATGGGACAAAGTGAGTTGGTTCATGAAATTTATTTTTTGCTTGTCTTCTGTCGGAGTTTCGTCTTCTTTTTAACTGAAAATAGGTTGCCATAATGTTATTTTATCTTTTGAAATCAATTTCGCTCAGATACGATTTATAAGATCTCGGCAAATTTAATGTATCCCCAAAGTGTCCCATACCACCCCATATTTGTCCCAATCCTCCTGGTTGTAGGAGGAATGGGACAAAGTGTAGTTGGTTCATGAAGTGATTTTTTGCTTTTCTTCTGACGGACTTTCGCCTTCTTTTTAACTGAAAATAGGTTGCCAAAATGTTATTTTATCTTAAGAAATCAATTTTGCTCAGATACGATCTATAACATCTCGGCAAATTTAATGTATTCAAAAAGTGTCCCAAACATACCCACTCTCCCCTACTCATAAATTGTTTCAAATTAATTGACAATGTGAATCAAAACAAAGCACGTGCGTTTTAATACCAAATACGTGATAGATTCAAAATATGTTCAATTGATAGGTCATCTGTCGGCATAGTGCTACTCAGTATTTTAAAGAACAACGTGATCAATATGAATAGCACGATGCTGTTACATTATAAAATTGGTTTTCAGATAAAAAAAAATGATATCAGCCACTTCCCTTCAAATGCTCTTTCCGTTTGAAGACCCAACAACACTGTTTCCATGTAGAAAAAATAATCTTTACAGCAAATACTTTTCACCAGAGGGAAATTCAGATATTTGCAGTTCTTAGATATTTCATAGTATTCCTGTTTTGTTAGTTTTTGCTTGAAATTACTAAAGAAAGGAATTTACATACAAACTTTTCGCAGAATTTATGTAAATATCCAACAATAATCCCGGTTCCCAAGATCTTAACTTCATAACAAAATTGTTATACAAAAAAAAAATGGTTTTTCAATTCACAAAATTTTGATTTACACATTTTGTAAACAATAAAATGCAACAGATGTCTGCAATTCAGTATTTTTTTTTAAGAACATCAAAAATGATGCTTCTCCAACTTAAAGCAAATTCATCCTCAAATGCAGTTGCCCGTAGCTTAGTAGTTAGGTACGTTGGCTGCAGCGA
This sequence comes from Sphaerophoria taeniata, assembly GCA_943590905.1. Classification (NCBI taxonomy): domain Eukaryota; kingdom Metazoa; phylum Arthropoda; class Insecta; order Diptera; family Syrphidae; genus Sphaerophoria; species Sphaerophoria taeniata. The sequence goes on along the minus strand of OX016540.1, from coordinate 35,420,306 downwards.
TACTGCGACGCACGATTGAAAACTGAAAATAAATGTCCAAAAAGCGGAGACAATTTTGTTCCGTACTCCGTTGGCTAAAGCCTCGCGAGATACATGTAAGAATTGGCGCAAGATGGTCATTGTTGATCCTCACGGACAGGCATTGACGAGCAAAAGTGTAGTGAAGTACCTCGGTAACTGGTTGGACCAGTATTTGTATTTCGACAGACATATAGATGCTGCTCTGACTAAGGCCAGAGGAGCCTTCGCTCTGACGAAACCGCTGTTTTACAGCAATCGGCTTGACCCCAGAGTGAAGGTAATTTGCTATACATGGCCCTCATACGGCCAATGATTGTTTATGGTTGTCTGTGTGGTTCAAAATTGCCCCTTCCCAAATGGAGAAATTTCGGGTGTTCGAGACGCAGTGTCTTCTGCGGTGTCTCGGTTGGTATCGGACACCGGAATCTTCTTATCTGTATTATTATTCAAACGAGGTTCTATACAACGGGGCTCAAATCAATAGAATTGACAATTTCGTGATAAAACTTGTTCGGGGCCATATTGTGAGAGCTATGACTTCGGCTAACAATTTGATTTTCGGGCCGTTCTATCCGAACGACAACTACTTTGACAATGCACGCTTGAGCGGCTTCATCCCACCAGAGGCCTTCCTCTATTTAGACCAGTGCGGCATGATACAGGATAGATTGGCAGTACGGCTTATCTACCACGTTAGGCGAAAGGCGTTAGGTTTGTGTATGAACGAGGCATCCTCGCTCGTGATGGAGCGGAGCTGCTTCGGTTCAGTAGTAGTAGGCTGTGTCCAAACAGGACCGCATTGATAGGGTGAAGCAGGAGAACCCGTTTTGGTGGCTTCAAACTGCATCTGATAATGGGTAATCCGGGGTGGGGAATTTTTGCCTTGGCCGGCTTACATACTGCTTTAGTCTTAGGTTTTGAGTTAAAGTAGAGAAGGTGGTATGGTGGCACTATAGAATACATAAAAAAACACCAAAAAATAAACATATAAAAAAGAAAAATTAAGTGAAAAAAGACAATTACAAAAATCCACAACAGAACATAAAAGACATAGTTGTTTTGCCACTGTGGTTGTTCTAGTTTTAAGTAGGTAGTTTGTAGGTAGATCAGGTAATTTTAAGTTTTATTTTAAGGACTTTAGTATGTACGAAAACCCCCCCAAAAATAAGACAAAGGCATTAGTTTTTAAAATTTTCTAATATAAAAAAAATAAATAAATTGAAGTAAATTGAAATAAACTTAGTTCGTAGGCCGAAAGGCATTAATTTTAAGAACCATGAATTTCTTAGAGCGCCCGATTAGGGCCAGTAAGTAGAATCAATTAGGCTAGTTTCCCATTTTTGTCTAGCATGTAAGTAGATTTAAGTTAAAATGAAATAAAAAAATGAATTTAAAAAAAAAGGTACGTTGGCTGCTAAGCAGAACGTCGTGGGTTCGAGTCCTACTCGGTCCCATAAATTTTTATTTCATCTTTCACGGGTACTGCGTTAAATTGTAGGTCCCCTCAATTCTTCACACGCACTCAGAGAATTGTTGATGAGAGTAAGCCACTTTTTAGGCCTTGGCTCTTCAAAACCTATCGCGCTTATCTATATTTATTTATTTATATCCTCAAATGCACATCTGAGAGCTGAACAGCTTGAATAGAAAGTGTGACAAAAAACGTTTTTAAGCAAACCATTTCTGGAATATAAAACGAAAATGCCCTGGTGGGTGTCGAAAAAAGATGACGTTTGTATAGTCTCCTTAAAAAAGCGAAGGTAAAACTTGATTTTCTAACACAAAATTATTGAGAACCCTTTTTTTACTGGTTCGAGATTTTGAGGACATTAATTAAGGCATGTTCCATAGTTCGCAAAGAATTGCTGGTGTTTGTTTAAGCCATCAAACTATGTGTGCCAGAATAGTATATAAGTAGGTCGGCAAGGCAGACTGACATTAGTACAGAAGGATAAAGAAACGTAAAAACAAAGGGAAAAATTAATAAATAGTCAAACGGAAAAATTATAAATATCGGCATGAGGACGAATGATGTCCGTTATCTCGATTTTATTTACAGAAGGGATTTGTTTCATTATTTTCAAAAAAGAGACGACCTGAAATTATAAAAAACTTCAACGCGGAAAAAAAAACAAAAAACTAATTTTTCCACAAATTTTTCTTGGGTCCTTTAAATGTTCTCAAAATTAGAATTTAAAAATAAATCTCTCACACACATTAGATGAGCAAATTAAGCCAACAAAGAAAATATCTTCTTAAATCATCCCAAAAATAAATCTGTGCTGCAAAAACAAGATGTTATTCTCTGAAGTGACTTTGGACCCTACCGCTGCCGCAATGTTTCTCAAAAGTCTACAAAAACAAGTGTTATGTTTTTGTTGCTTGAAATAGATCCACATGGTGCAATTAACATAACAATTTTCGGTCCAAAATTACAAACAAGGCCTCATCTCATCTAACCCTTGAAAACTGACGTCTTCATAGCAAATCCCTCAAAAACTGATTCTCGATCCTGAAGCCTCTGGTGAGCCGTCAATGCTTCAATATAATTCGTCGGCATCCAAACGGCAGGTGAAAATGTTTGCCTTTTCACCATCATCTACCTAATTTTATTTTTCGTGTTGTCCTCAATCTACGTCACAGTGGGCACAATTTACAGAGTCTGCTTTAAGGGCAGGTACTTGCCGTCTCCGGCCCTCAACTCCTCTTTGCATTAATCGAACGGTCAACTTCACTATGTTTTATGAGATGAATAAGAAGCGGAAATGGAACAATAATGAGATTGTCTTTTTTGGGATCAGCTGGTCTGGTCGGGCGTGTGCATGCGATAAGGGCTCTGTTCTTTAATATCATAAAACTTTGACGTTCGACCTGCTGGCCAGCTGTTCCTCTCTCGTTTGGTGGAAGTAATCAACAAGAAATGAAAACAGCAAACATATATGTGCTGGTGCATGTGCTTATTATTTTTCAGTTAAGTTGTTGACTTTTTATAAACTGAAACGACTTGCCGAAGACTTTATATCTCGCCTGCCTTATCTGTTTAGTCCTAAAAGCAGGTTCTAAAACTTCGGTGTTTTTCTCTTTGGTAAGGACATACTCTTTGGTATTATATGAAGGTAGAAAGTTTTTCTCTTTAAATACTACTTTCAACTTTCAAGTACATTTTTATTGTAATGACACAGGGTTGTTAATTGTTATTGACCAAATTTACTTTTGGTGTTTGGTCCTTTCCATTCTCTTTAAGTTTGCACCTGTTGCAAAATGAACTTTTCACTACAACAGGAGCACCTCAACAATGCTCAATTTTGGTTTCTCTCTTTTGCCTGATTTTTGTGCCTGGCTCTTCAACATTCTTCTCAACTGAATTTCGCGCAAACTACTGCTGCTGCTTTCTCTGCATTGTCTACAGGCAAAAACAACTCAAAAATGAAGCTAAAGTAGCAACTAGTCCTGACTCTCTCTCCCTTTCCTCGCACTCCAAACAGTACTAAAAACATCGTCCCCTTGTCGGCGCGCGAGACAAACTGACTATCTGATTGTTTAAAAGCGTCCTCTACTTTCACAACGGCTTTAGTTCTCAGTTAACTGTCATTCGAGTTGTATCGCAAGGAATATAGATTTTCAAAATTCGAGAAGAAACAATAGAGTAAAGTCTTTCGTATTCATTTTTGCGAGCCCTCTTTGATAACAATTATTAACAAAAAAAACCGTTTTTGTAGTATTATTTTCGGTGGGTCTATATTCCAAAGCGAGTCATGGGTACACCAGTTGCTACCACTTACTGAATTTATTCCTAGTTTTAGGTGTTGTGTGCATTTAAATGTTTATATTCTCGAAAAAGATATTGCTGTTTTCACCCTGCCGCGTGTTCTTTAGTCGGTGTGTATATGTGGGTGGTGGTGACATAACACCCACCTAACATGCGAATTCCGTTGTAATATTTGATTTGATTTGATTTATTTCACAAAACGATTTGGTTACCTAAAATTTTAATTTTTCCGTTCGATACTTTCCACATTTGTTGTTGTTGATCGCAACGATTTGAGTGGCTTGAATAGCGCCCAACAACAACAACAACAACAGCAACTTCGTACTTTTTTTGTTGTCGGTCAGGACCAGAAGCTGAATATGCTTTCATCGTCAATGATGTAAAATGGTAAAGGAGCTAAATTTCTTTCACATGTGGTGGCTTCTGGAAAGAATAATGGTTATGATGAAACAAGTAAGTTGATTCCATATCGGTTACTACCGACGCACGACGAAGATGGTCGTTACAATAATGTAGGTGGTATATGATAAATTTGCTGACGATGATGATAATTTCGTTCTGTCACTTAATGATCAAATGCGCTTGTTAACGAAACAATTGAGCACCGTTATAACACGCCGCCGCCGCCGAGAGAATTATGAATTATTGGAGAATAATCTACGTAAATCCTTGAGGATAAAGAACAATGCCGAGAATATGCATATGAGTATTCGTTCCGAATTGGATCAACTCAGGTGTGTAGTCGAAATCATAGTGAAAAATCCTTGGAAGGATAATTTTTAGGAAAATGTTATTTTTTAAATTACCTTCCTCATTATCTTTTGTATCAGTGTTTTCCTCTTCGGCCCTAATTTTTTTTTTTTGAGAGGTGAAGAGATATGGACTGTTTTATATCCTTCCCCGTATGGAGATATTGCGCGGTTTAGTCGAGGGCGATTCCACAAGATTCAAGTGTGATAAGGGTTTTCATTCATTTTTCTTTGTCTACTTTTACTCGCTGAATTTCGTCGGGTTACAAATAGGTTATTTATGGTAATTGTGTAATATGCCCCAAAGCTGAGAGAATTGATGGGGCCTTGAGTGATTTATGGGTATTGTTGTGCCTTTCTCACTGATTTGAAAATGTACATATTATTTCTTTTTGTTTTGTTAAAGGACCCTCGATATAAATTCAAAAATAAGGATGCTCTATTAATTTTATCATCAATTTTCAAGGATGTGCGAACTTTAATTTGAAGGAAAAATAGAATTTGAACTTGCTGTTCGTTAATTCCCAATAGACAATGTGTAGAGAAGGACGAAAGGAAAAAAACTTGTCTTCGTTATTTGTTTTACAGCGATATCTTTTTTCCTTTCTTTTTTCAATATTTAAACAGGAACAGGACGTTGTATGTTAAGGCCTGGTGTGCCTGTTTGCTTTTTGTTTGTGACATCATTCGATTAAACGTGAGATTTCTTTGAGCTGTCTTATTCTTACACTTTTATTTTTGTTTCCTTAGTTTCTGAGAAGATATCCTTCCGAGGTAGTACATGTTTTTTTTTCACTGCCCCAATCTCAAATTGTGTTTGTGTTGTGTTATTTTGAGATAGAAGTTCTTGGGATCAAAACAAATAAAGTTTTTTTTCTCTTATTTTTAAGAACTTTTAAATTTTTATTGGATAAGTTTGTTAATTGTGAATTTCGAAGGCATTGGTATTTTTCCCAAGATTTTATTTGAAAATCAATTAGACAAGTTGAAAAAAATCTTCCCGACAGATCTGTCTGCCTGTAGTGTCTATCCATCTGTCGAGAATATCGGGTTGATTGACTTCAAGTTTCATATTTTTTAAGGCCATTAAAAATAATTCTAGGTATGACGAAATCTATTTAAATTTCTTAAATTAAAAATTAAAGAAAAGATTAAAAAGAAGTTTCGTTTTGTTTTCTTTTGTAAATCTTTTCTATTATTATGAAACGAAAGCAAGGAAACACTTATTTTTGTGAAGATTTAATTGCGCAATAACTTTTTCCCCACATTGATTTGGGACTTCTTGCCATAACAAAAGTTAAAGTACACAAAAAAAATCTTTCAGTTGATATATATTATGTCGTTATTGGTTCCTAGGCCAGTTTCCATACTTTTTTGCCGGTTCTCCTTTCTTAAATACAATTTTGCAAATTTTGCTGAATTTTGAAAAACGGTTTTTAAACATTTTTTTAGAGTTGTCAATTTGTATCTATTATTTATTTCTTTGAATCGGTCCGTTAATTTTGAGAAAATTAAATAGAATAAGAAAATTTTGTTATAGTGAGAGTATCGATTTGAAGCAGAATGACATTAACTTTCATACTTATGTTATTGTGAATCTACTTTGAGGTAAAAAAAAAACATTCTCGACCTCCAATCCAAATCCAAAGACAAACCCCAATTTTTTTGTTTTATTCTTTCATAGCTGTTTGCTATTATTGCCCATAAGAAATATGAACATATTAAAATAGACTACAGGATAGCCAAAGAACAAAAAATAATAATAAAATATGATTCTCCATATTTTATGAGGGCCATTCTTTTAGAGAACATAAATCTTCTAGGCATTAATATTTCTCATCCTGTTTTGCATAAACTCTTAAAAACAAAACTCAAAATAAAAAAGAAACAATAAGAAAAGAATGATAACGTTTCTATTACAAAATATTCCAACCGCACAAAGTGGAGGAGAATTATTAACACCGTTTTCTTTCTCAAAACGTGTTTCCTATTTTGTGCTCAAGTCAAATGCACTAAGGATTTTCCTTCGTCCTCCATCCTGCTCCTTTCTTATATTGTAGATAAAGCTAATTATTTCATATATCAAAGTTGACACGTAAGTTAGTTAGTTATACTGTAAATAATATCCTTAAGTTGGGGGTTGCTTACTTACATATATATTTTTGTTTTTGTTGTTAAAGTCTCCCTTAATGGATGAGGAAGATTGGGAGGATAAATCACACACAAGATTTTTTGTTTTTGGCTGGTTTTGTCAGTGACATACGCTTTTCATCTATCTTGCTAATTGCCATATAATTCTCCTCAAACGAACTATGATAGACGACTTGGGGTTTTCGCTCCAATTCCTAGATCCTTAAAAGTTTGAAGTGAATTTCGAAAAAATGCTTCATGCAGAGAATCAGGTTTGCGTCAGTTGTTGTTGTGCTTATTTTCATTACATACATTTGTGAGAGCACATAAACGATAAATATAATAAAAAAGAAAAAAAAAGTTGACTTAGTCGGAGACGGATATGGATGTGAAAATTAAAAAAGAAGCCAACACAACAAGAGCATACCGATTTGTACCTATAGTTAATTTGATATTCGTCAATATGCTTGGGGCTTAAGAGTCGTTTGAACATGATATTCTGTAGAAATGTTTATATTCTCATGATGCGATCCTGTAGGGTTGTTGAACCGATTAGGATTTTATGTTAATTCAATGATTAAATTGCTAAAAATTTGCAATTAATTGACAAATGCCAAATCCCAAATACAACAACAGCACACGGCAACATATATGTTTTGGCTTCCTGTCTCTGGGTTTGTATTTAGGTTTTGGCTTTGAAATTTTGTTTGTGGTAAGGGTTTAGAGAATTTCCGAAATAAACCAGATCTATTTTGCTAGCAAAACGAAATATGTAACAACATTTGAAATGGTAATAATTGGCTTTTGGCTTTTAATGTTTTGGATATCATTTTGCAAAATGGATATGGATTTTGACATTGAAACAAAGAGAAAATATATAATGAGTATTTGATGCTTACATGTTTTTGGCGTATAAGGACAGGATATAGAAAGAAAAAAAAACACAGCATAATCACAAAGAACTGACAAAAATATCTCTTGTTATGTCTTCTTACTGTAAAACGAACATTTCGTGTAAATACGTTGTGCTCACACACACACACACTGCGGTGAACAAGAACAAACAGGAATCGACAAAAAGACATATCAGTTGTATAGCTTGTATAAGGCCAACCACAAACAGAAGCGGACAAAACGTTCGCTTGTCGCAAGACAAAATGTCGTGTCGCTATCCACCCCACACCGAAGACGACACGGACAAAACATTTTGTCGTTGTCGCACTCGGTGTGTTTTGCCAGCGGACAAACAAAGAAAACATCCACACAAACATCCACACAAAAGAAATCTCTACGCTTTTCTTAATTCTTCTTGTTCTTAATTCTTTTTACCATTACAATAACATCCATACCAAATTGAACAAAATACAACAAGAAATATCGCAATAAAATACAAATCCAACTATGAGCAACCGCAACCGACACGTCCGTTTGTCGAAATCTGTTTGTTTGTCTTGTTCGCTTTGGTGTGTGGTTCTTCATAAGACGGTGTGTACTTTCAGGCTTCGACATTTTGTCCGGGACATTTTGTCTTCTTTGGTGTGGTTTGCTCCTATACAACCCCATGTATTTACTGCAACCGACGGACGGACACGACTTTTTGTCGTGTCGTGTCTTGTTCGGTGTGTGTTGCCTCGTAAGAGCAATGGACTTGTGTCCGCGACATTTTGTCGAAAGACAAAAAGTTCGTCTGTCCGCTTTGGTGTGTTTTTAGCCTAAGAGCAACACCGATACCGAAGCAGACAAAGACAAGACATTTTGTTTTTGTCGGCCTCGGTGTGGGTTGGAATCTGACACGATTTTCTGTCGAAAGACAGAAAGACGTCTTGTCTGATTTGATGTGCTTTTAGCCTAAAAGCGCATAGTATTTATCAGTATAAGCCAGTATTAGCACTAAAATCAATCCCAATGGGTATTTCTGATGTTCTGATGATGAAAAACATTCCTTTTTCTCAAAACTTCTTGAGGACACTGTCTTATGCTTCCCGGGGTAACAGTAAGAGTATTCTCATGTTATTTTTATACTCTGCTATGAAAGCAGCTTCAAGCAAAAACAGAAACAACTCCTTTTCGTTTGTCTCATGAATTTTCAATCTTTTGAATTATTACGTTTCTTTATTGTTTTTGGAAACTTGTGGAACCGTCCTCATTTTTTTTTGCGTTTCCTTATTTCAGACTTTCAGTCTATTTTTATCCTCTTCGGGCTTGTGTGTGTTTGATTGACCAAACGACACAAAATTCTTTGTTGTTCGGATTTTTCAACGGAAAGTAAAATCTACACTAATATATAAAGCTGAAGAGTTTGTTTGTTTGAACGCGGTAATCTCAGGAACTACTGGTTCGAATGGTACAATTCTTTTTGTGTTGGATGGTGCCTTAATCGACTTAGACATTAGGCTACTTAACATTAAGCTGTGACCAATAGCAGCGAAGAATCTTCGGAAAATGTGGAAAAAACGGCAAAAAATATACATTTTTCTGCGTTTTAACGCACTTATCTCAGGAACTGCTTTATGAAATTGAACAATTTTTTTTAATGTTGAATGGTCCATTTATCAAGGAAGGCTTGAAGCTATATAAAATTTAGCTGCGACCAATAGCAGCGAAGAATTTTTGTAAAATGTGGAAAAACGGCAAACAATACAATACAATACAATATAAAGTTCGTTTGAACGCGGTAATCTCAGGAACTACTATTTCGAATTGTAAAATTCTTTTTGTGTTGGATAGTCCATTAATCGAGGAAGGCTTTATTCTACTTAAAACTAAGCTGCCACCAATAGCAGCGAAGAATCTGTGGAAATGTGAGAGCTGAGATTTTTTTCTGAGATCTCTGAGATGAAATTATTTTGGATTCGATTTCTCACTCAGCTATTTGACGTGGCTGACATATGTGCAGCAACAATTAGTAAGATTACCATTAAATCTCAATGATAACTGAGAATTATGTTCCACCAAGGCACCAAATGATTTTGCCTCAGTCAAGGTGACATTGGGATCTCAGTGAGATGTTGTTAGGTGGAACTGGCCTAATAACTGCTCAAATTAGAATTTTGAGAGTTCAATTGATTTGTGAATGTGATTGATTGCACTATTTGTGCAGATTATTGTGTTTAAACCATATCATTTTATGTACTTCTTAACTAAAAAATATGCTCAGTTTAAAGAAAAAAAAATTTACTTAACGAAAAAAACGATGCAGAAGTAAGAGAGATATTAGAATTAGGGAGAGTTCACCCAAGGGAATGCTTTAAGTATGAACAACTGAAGGAAATCATAAAAAATGCTCAAATTTTTCAAGTTCAAGAGAATTACGACCAAGGGAGAGTTGACTGCAATGCAATTTTACAATAACTTGCGAACAAAATTCCCACGCGCGCATGATGCACAAGTCGAGATGATACTCTGGCCGGTGGACGAGGGAGAGGCGGACGAAGTCGCGGGCAACTGCTAGTGAATTAATATTTTCAATCTTTTGAATTATTACGTTTCTTTATTGTTTTTGGAAACTTGTGGAACCGTCCCCATTTTCTTTTTTTTCCGTTTTCTTATTTCAGACTTTCAGTCTGTTTTTATCCTCTTCGGGCTTGTGTGTGTTTGATTGACCAAACGACACAAAATTCTTTGTTGTTCGGATTTTTCAACGGAAAGTAAAATTATTTATATTATTATTTTTCTGTCTGTTTTTTAAATTTTTGATCCCTTGTTAGAAACAAGCGGCTCCACTAAGGGATATTATGTTAGGTAATAATTTATACATGTATGTATTATGTTCTTGAATGTAAAGTTATGGGAATATACCTACCTACATAATATGGGTATTTTAATTTTTTGTTGTTAATATTTCCGTTTGAGGACATTTTAAACGCCATTCGACTAGAAAATATAACGAAATTCTTAACTATTATACACATTTAAAATGCATTTTCTCATGATAAAATAAATGGTTTAAAATTTCGCATGAAATATGAGAAAATGCATTGTAACATATAAATCCACACTTTTCGACACATTGACACAAAATATACTCTGGTAGTTTTACCAACGTTGTATTGATTACCGTAATCAATTTCACAACAGCACCTTATCACTTTGATCGGTGCTACTCGTTCCTCTGTGTCAGAGATAATAGTCAGACTTCGTTTTCTTCCAACGAAATCGTGTTTTGAATGTATATACATCGCGTTTCGTGGAATTGTGTATTTGAATACAATCGTCTTGTTACAGTTATTTACTTTAACAATCTTTCAAGTTATCATTTTGTTTCGATTTTGATTGCAGCACCTGTTGAAGTTGAATGGAAAAAATGAGAACTTGGAAGTCCAAAGCAATACTCCCCAAGGCCCTTGGCCGAGGTGCGTGAAATGTAACCTATGGAACCACCGAAGCGCTTATGTCCCGTCTTTCATAAGCGGCTAGTTTGATGATACGACGGCAAGGAATCCATCACAAGACTGCAAAGACAGCACTGGTGGTTAAACTTCTCTGCTCATCGTCTAATAGACAGTTGAATGTTTTTATTTATTAAATGCAAATTTTAATTTAATACATTTTTAATGAACTAATAAAAAAAATAAAAAAAAATAATTATGCATTTTTACATTTTATCATATTTATTATTCTTTTATTTAATGGTAATCAATTTTAATGTATTGAAACAAACTATGATAATAATATACTTTTAAATATTCTAAAAAATACATTCAACTTCAATAAAGATGAAATATTGATTCAACATTTTATATGATCTCGTGTTTTTCCTTTTCTATAATGTAAGATGCGATGATTTACTTTTCCTCAACAATCGATAGATCTAGAGTGGTGAAAATGTGATCATGATCAACCTTTAGCAGGAGTATTTCTAAGCTTTTGAGGTTTAAGTTGTCGTTATCTACGTTTGAATTTTTAACCGATTTAAGGTGCTGATGAGACTGATGACGTTTATTAATACACGTTCTGCAATTTTCTGCGTTTGTCAAATCTGCATTTATAACTTAAGATATTCGGCGACACACAAAGAAAAAGATACTACTGCGAACAAAAAAACCCAGGAGTCGTGGAAGAAGTACCTTACTATGGATAAGCCATCGCTTAGTACATATTTTCAAGAAGGGTTGTTTATTTATTCAATATAATAAAATGATGAAGATTAGCAACTATAGTCAAAGCCTGAGTACGTGAAATTTACTTACTATCGTTGGCGTTGAACGTATCCATCGGTATGCTTATAATTTAAGCAGAACTATGTCACACAATTCCATACAGCAATCGACTGTCAATGCTCGATGGATGGTGGACTGGTACTGGTAATCGTCTCGCGAAAACAAACGATCATATTGCTTATCAAATTTCGACTAACGGTTAATCACCTACTTCCAGGCATCTAAGTCATCTAACTTGAAGTTTTAAATTTTTAGTAGAGTAGCCTGACATTAGTGTTAGATGCTCATTAGAATGATTTAAAAGCAATTAATGAAAACAAAATATTACTCATACGCCGCAGTGAACTATACGTGAACTTAGTGTGTTTTTGCTCCGAAACAATGTGCGTTACAAAGACAGATATATTTTTTCGTCTGCGCTTAAGCTTATCTAACGCTTGCCTAAAGTCAAATTTCAAGGCAAGCTTTCCTTGATGTCAACAACACTTGAAAATCCTCCCCCATTAATTTTTTTCATTTTGAAACTGTCAAAACAAATTGTTCGTGCTATGCGTCTTTAATAATTTATATCTTTTATATGTTGTCTTAGAAGTTGACTTAATTAGCCATCGCCACACTTAACCCTTAATTTCATTAAAAAACTCATCCTCATCAAGCGAAAGAAGGTGAATCAAAAATCTTCATAGGTTACAATTCGATGGATGACGGTTTAGGGAATTCAAGTCAAATAATTTTCAAAATTAATTTGTGTTCAAAAAAGGCTCCATTAAATTTTTTGATTCTTATACCTATGAGCCCATTCAATTTTATGAAGACAGATATATTGTGACAGGGATTGGGTCGAAATGTCTGATATTCAGAACGCTATAAATTAACACACTCTTTGGAATGTTTGTAGTTTGTCCTTGAAAGAAGAAAATTCAAGATAATTCTAATACAACACTGTAGACACTTGTGTGACTATGAGAAAATTGTATGTAAATTAAAGTTTGTTCTTGATTAAGCCCCCACATAATGTTATCTCCTTTAAATGAGCTTGAAATAGTCTTAATCTTGTGTGAAGTTTATCCTTTTATAAAAAAAGAGATGCTGATCTTGAGTTAATTCTACTTGAAAAGGAAAAAGACCATTATTTTATATAGAGTATCCTTAACTTTATACCTTCGCTTTATGGTTTCTGTACTCAGAAACCATAAAAGTAACCAAAATGTACTTTGGCACCATGAACATAATTATATTTACAAACATTTATTGGCACTTGAGCTTAAAGTGAATGCCATTCTGTACACGGTTAAAAATTTTGGGTTAGATTTTAATATTTTGAGGGTTACATATTATGACAACACCAGAAAAATATTAAAATCTAATAAACTTCAAATATTAAAAGAAGATAAGTAATAAAGCAAATATTAAAAGTTAATACTGATGAGATATTAAAAATTAATACTTTTTGTATTAAAAAGTAATACGCCTTTTATTAAATTTTAAATAAAGGTTGTATTAGATTTTAATAAAAGTTTATTAGAATTGTTAATATTAAATAATTAAAAGCTAATCAAAGCGGTATTTAATGTTAATAAAATTTTGTATTAAAGATAATACAAAATTTTATTAAAAACTAATATAACTTTGTTTTAAAAATTAATACAATTTAATATTAAATATTAATAAAATGTTATATTAACATTTAATAAAATGTTTTATTTAAAATAAATGAATTTTTTTATTAAAAATTAATAAATTTTTGTATTAAAAATTAATAGAATTTTATATTTAAAATTAATATATCTTTATATTAAGAAAAACATAAAATTCTGTTGTAAAATTTAATACAATTGTATAGATTTGTATTATCCGTTGAAAAATATGAAAATTTAGATGAATTAGAAAAATATCGAAATGAAATACTTTCTGTATTACTTTTTGACTTGGAACACAAAATGTATTATGAATGAATGATTATGAATACATCAAATTAAAAGCTGTAATGTTAACCATTTTCATCGACCCACCAATAGATTAGGAAATGGTTGGCCATACTCTAAGAAGCTGTGAAACAAAATAAAACTCACAATTTTTATTTTTTTCAAATATTTATTGTATGTATTTAAATTAATTTACATTATGTACAATATCTATATACGATTAGATTTCGAGAAAACACTATTAACAAACTATTATTGGATTTCTGATGACAAACCTCGAATGTATGTGTCCCCTTTGATTGTCCCCTTGTGATTACCAGGGGCCATAAAATCCGCAGTTATTTAAATCAAATCTCCCTTCCCTGGGTAGTCAAATAAAATCTGAAAAAAAAAATTTTTTTTCATTAAAATGAAAGTTTTTTTTTTGTTTAAATATTACTTACCAAATTTGAATGACCCGAATTTTACACTAGCGTTCTCCATAGTGACTTTTTTGGAATGACGCTACGCTACAAGCAGATGTCAAACACCAAAATGTATTTTCTTTAAATAAAATTCTATTAAATTTCAATACAAGGGTATTCAAATGTAATACAAGAGGGTTCGTTTTTAATAGAATTGTGTTACTTTTTAATACATGGGTATTAGAATTTAATACAAACGAGTATTACATCTGAATACAATAGGAATGTAATACAAACGGGTATTACATTCTAATGCAAGGATACTAAAATGTAATACAAACCGGTATTATATTTTAATGCAAGGGTACTTACATGTAATACAAGAGGGTTTGTTTTTAATAAAATTGTATTACTTTTTAATACATGGGTATTAGAATTTAATACAAACGAGTATTACATCTCAATAGAATAGGAATGTAATACAAACGGGTATTACATTTTAATGCAAGTTTATTTAAATATAATACAAACGGGTATTACAAACGAGTATTAAATATTGGTTTTAATTCCAGATGTATTCAATTCTAATCTTATCGTATTACAAGTAGTAATTTTAAGACAAAAATATTAAAATTTAATACAAAATAAATTAAAAATGGAAAAATTAATACAAAAATATTAAAATTTAATACAAAATATATTAAAATTAAATGTAATAATTTAAGAATATTAAAAAGTAATATTTTGTGTATTGCATACAGTTGTAATACAGGAGCTGTATTAGAAAATATCCCAAAATTTTTAACCGTGTAATAAAAGGATTTTTGGAAAGTCTTCTTCAGACTCAACACTGGGTTTTGTGTGATTAGGTCTCTAAAAAATATCTAGACTATCGTGTTGAACGAATTTCATGGGAATTGTCTGGTTTAAGTATCGCTTGATATAGACATTTTTTTGCTTGCAGTGTTGCCTTTCTTTTGAAAGCTCAAAGAAACAAAAAATTTCCTAAATATAATTGAATTATTCAGAGTGTCTAGAGGTACTATCAATTCCCAGTTAAAAGGATTTTCCTTTCTAAATCTACATTCTTACAAATGAACACAATCCTCTGTACAAGGACCTTTTCACAGCTTTCGTATTGCAAAACTCGAATGGCTGATGATATGATGAGGAGATGCCAGTTGATGGCCATTCCATCCGAGGTTGTTTTATGTTTTTTGGCTGATGAAAATATCCCATACACCTTAAGGGGATTATGGGAATTTGAAACTTCGAAGGAATTAATTTTCACTTTAAGAACCATCAATTTTTTCCTTTAACGTCGTCGGTAGACCTTATGAAACCATCAACTTGACTTAATTCATCCATTCAGTTAACCCTTTTAAGACTCATCATACCTTTAACAATCAGTAAGGCTATATTGTGTTTAGCCATTGATACGATAAGATCCTTTAAGTGCGAAACCATTATGGTTATTTGTTTTATGTGTGTCCTTAATATTGTATGTTTCCTTGTAAATATGCAGTAGCGCAGAAAGAAAAAGAGGTCTGTTCATAGCTTTTTAAAGAGTAGCAGTAGATAACCAATATTCAACAAAGGGCTTTTGTTGAAGTATAATATTGAAGACGATAAAAAGGTAGCTATCATCAAATATGATGTGATGGGTCATCATCAGATATAAGTATACGTGCCATGCCTTAGCAAAAATTAATTTAATGACAGCGTAAAGACGAACAGCGTTGTAAGCGATAAAATATAGGTTTAATGACTCGCAGTAAAATTCCGTTTCATCCTAAACTGTATTTTGTGTTTAACGATATATTGAAATTTTGATACGTTAGGACCGGTGGCATGTGGATAAATTAAGGCAATCCAGCGCTATATACTAGAGTTATTATCGGGTATGCAAATGGATTTCATTATTCATTCATCTTTCATGGTCCATGGGTATTGCCTATTTCGAAGCACTAAAGGAATTGTTAAAGATTGCAAGCTACATAGGCTAACTTCAGTTAGAGCTAATAAAGGAATGTGTAATTGCTAGCAAATAACGGAGAGATTTTACTTTTATTCGTGAATTGTGACGGCAAAATAGTGCTTTCTCATATGGTAAATATTATCAAGCCTATGACTTATGAGGCAAACTGAAATTATTTCCCAATCCCTTGTTATTGAGACACACAGAGCACAGTCTTAGGTTCCTTACTGCGATTTCTTTAATATTATAGTCTGTACTGGAAATAGTTTTGAAATATTTTTTTTTGGCTTTGAGTAGATTTCCGGAGAAGCACACAAAAAAAATGAATTTTGGGAAAAGTTAAATCGGAAGTATGGTTTACCCAGAGATAGAAAAGATTATGTTGCAAGAAATGCGTTGAATGTATTTTTCTAGTCCTTGTGAATGGAATATTAAGACATCGGTAGTTTCTGATATTCGTTGGATTTCAATTCGTTTTTATTCTGTTGGTAACCACTTGTTGAAGTAAAAACTGTCAAGTTCTCTTCAAAGTTAGTTTGGAAAGTTTGAATTTTTCCAAGGGGAGAATAATAGAATTAAGTAATTTTTTTTTTTGGTTTTGGTGGTGTAGTATCTGAACAAATTATACAGTTGCTAATGATAAGCAACAGTATAAATCTAAAATATTTTAATTAGTGATGGGATCATTCGAATGAAATAATCGATTATAATCGATTATGGCAATCATTCGAGATCATTCGATTATTGAAATCATTCGAATGATTTCTCAAACCCTGCTACAACTACTACTCTTCAAAATTAAAATCTCAAATGAAAAAAAAAATAATTCGAATGACGATTAATTCGAATGACCAGTATTATCATTCGAATGCAAATAATCGATTATTAGTATTCGAATGAAAAATCATTCGAATGAAAATAGTACTCGAATGAAAATAGCACTCGAATGAAAATAGTAATTGAATGAAAATAGTACTCGAATGAAAATAGTAATTGAATGAAAATAGTAATAGAATGAAAATAGTACTCGAATGAAAATAGTACTCGAATGAAAAGAATCGATTATTTTTATTAGTATTCGCATAAAAACAAATCGAATGATGATTATTTTAAGTTTTAATTCGAATGACGATTTTATTTCTAGTTTAAATTTGCAAATCTTTGCAATGGAATTTTGTTTATGATTTTTGGTTACTTTTTTAAAGGCAAACAAAAATTTGTATTTGGAGATTCTTTGCTTTTTTTTATTTATGTACATGATTGGTGTGGCGAATTAGTGTTTAAAAAATGAATACGGAACATTGTTTATAGCTAAGAAGAATAACAGGTTATTTTTAAAAATGTTTCTAAAATGAAATTGAACAATAAACCCAGGTCGGTACCTACCATCTGAGAGGGTATTTTCTAAGGCAGGTCTATTGACGAATGACCGTCAATATTATTATACCTGTAAAATAGCTCATTGTGCACTGTAAACTTTAAATTTTTCACCATTTTCATTGGATTTCGTAATTCGAATGATCATTCGATTATTCAAATCATTCGAATACTATTTTCTCGATTATTGAAATCATTCGATTATGCCCATCACTAATTTTAATGTCAGTTACGAAAAATAAAAATAAAATTACTTTTTATTTAGCTTCAAAAGAATACGGTCGTATTTTATTTATATTAAAAATAAGCAAACATTGCATTGGCGACGAGGATGAAAACCAAACAATTAGCAAAATAAGGGATACCAAACAATTAACAACATAATTCAATAAGAAGTGGAATTTTATTAAAAGAATGGAAATCAATGCCGGAGGTACATAATATGTTTAAAAAAAAAGAATACCTATCTATAGATATTTAAATAATAATGCTTATATATGTTGATTGTTTATGTATGTATGTATGCTTAAGAATGTTTATACACATGCATATTGTTATATAATGAATGTGCCTATTGTTTACCCCTAATTATTGATTCCCAATACGCTAAGCTTAATGGTCTAATTTCTATTATTTAAAACCTATCACTTGTCGTTTGGAGAACAAACAACAAGTGAAAGTCTTATTGTTAATTATTGGAGACTTTACTCTCTCTCCAGCATTATCTCCTTGAGAAAATAAAGGTGGAGAGATTGCTCGTCTTAGTTTAGTAGTTCTTTCTTAAGTTATGTAAGTTTCAGTTTGGAATCGACTCACGATCTATACAGTCTATTTTTGTTAATTGTTTAAATAAAAACTTAAGAAAACTGTACAAAAGTTCTTTTCATTTTCGCATCATTTAATGAGCTGAGTTAACCACGTAAATGGCGCAGTGGGTGAAAGAATAAAATATTTCGGGTTGAATAAAAGTTTTTAAGAATCAAAAACGTTAAAAAACAAAGAAAAATAACAATATGTACTTATGAACAAAAAAAATATAAGAAAACGTGACATTTTCCATTCACAAACTATTCATAAAGTGTATAGTTTAACACAAAATAAAAGAGAAAAACTCATGTAATAAAAATAAAAAATTAACTAAAATTAATAATAAAAAGAAAAGTCTGAAAAAAATAGAACAAAAATAACTTTGAAACAAAAAACTACTTTCAATAGAAATTGCCCTGCACCGTTAAAGTGACGCCAGCTTTTAAAGGGCCTTCAAAAAAACTGTACCCACCCGAAAAAAAAGCGACGCTCAACCGCTTGTGTTGCTAACGCCGAGTTTTTTTTCTCGAACACTTGGCTATGCTTAGCAATAAACAAATTTGATGAAAGTTTTTTTTTAATCCACACTTAAGCTACTTAAGCTGTATAAAACTTTTGCTTACAATAAAAAAAAAGAGGTTTACAAACTCATATGTAATTAAATGAAATAAAGAGGAAATCAAGAAACTTTACCGAAACAAAAAAAAACATAAGAAGGCAGAATATAATCTTGGACCAAACAACAAGGAAATTAAAGAGAAAACCGAAGCCAATTCAAGTACCATTCAACAACCATGGACGACATTTCACCATCAGATAAGTTTAAGATAGTTCTAGATTGTATTATTAAGCTCCCAGAATTTAATGGTAACACGAGTTACTTGATTGATTTTGTAGATAGAGTTGATTCGATAATGCCCATTATAATTTCGTGTGATCAAGGCACAATTTCATTACTTTTAGGGTACATTAAAGATAAAATCGTGGGCAAAGCGCGTGTTGAACTACAAAAACATGGCAGACAAAGTTCATGGGAAGAAATGAAAACTATTTTAATAAATGCTTTCTGTGAAAAACTTTCGCCAGACTTATTAATTGATCAAATAAGAACATTAAGAGTTAAAACAAATATCAAAGAATATTATGAAAAAATTACTTATTTCCTTAGTAGAATTAACAATTCCTATCTTTTAAAAAACAACGAGTATGATAAAAGAGTAATTGAACTCAAACAATAGAATTGCATTTAATGCTTTCAAAAATAATCTTCCCGAACCAACTAAGTCTATTATTTTAAGTAGAAATCCTAATTCTTTGAGTGAAGCTTTCAACATCATTCATGACATTAACCATCAGTTTATGGGTCCTAACGGTAGTTTTCATAATATTAAACAATCAAATTTCAATGTAACACAAGAAAACAGAGACCTTTTTTCAAATAACAATCGCAACATTTCCTTTAATAGAAATATTCATAGTTCAAACAATTTTTCAAATAGCAATGATCAAACAAGACAAAACTTCACTAACAATTTTCAAAATAATCGTTATATAGCACAAAATCCTAACAACAATAACCAATCATTTCGAAATAGCAATAATAGTGGCAACACTCGTTACAACAATAATAGACATAGTGGCAACACTCGCTACTACAATAATACGCATAGTGGCCAATCGAGAAGGTCAAGCGCTTTTGTTCCAAATTCCGAACCAATGGACATAAGCATGAACGAAAGCGGAAATGCCAACACAAGCCAAAATCCCCAAAATTTTCAACGAAGACATCAAAACGATTACCATATATAGTAATCGAAAATCACATTCGAAAAATGAGATTTATAATTGACTGTGGAGCAGAACACAGCATTATAAATCCAAATTTGTGTAATCCTAAATGGCAAGTCTCGTCTAAAAAACATGTCCTGAAAGTTCTTGATAGAAATATCACTTCTTGCGTCGAATATAGTTTTCCGATTTTCAAGGAATTTAACGAAAGAAATGATTATTTCGTTAATTTTCTTCAATATCCGTTTCATGACCACTTTGATGGATTAATTGGAAACAATACAAAACAGGAGCGGTGAAAAAAAGTGGAGAATTGTCATAGACTACAGAAAACTGAACAGTGAAACTGTAGATGATAAATTCCCTATGCCTAACATGGATGATTTGTTCGACAAGCTCGGAAAATGCAACTACTTTTCTACAATAGACCTGGTCAAAGGATTTCACCAGATTGAGTTGGATGAACGCGATAGATCGAAAACAGCTTTCTCTACTAAAACGGGTCATTTTGAGTTTCTGCGAATGCCATTTGGTCTGAAAAATGCTCCGGCTACATTCCAGAGACTAATGAACCATGTTTTAAGAGATTATATTAATAAAATCTGCGTTGTTTACTTGGATGACATTCTGGTATTTTCAACCAGTTTTGAAGAACATCTTCAATCGTTGAAGAAAATTTTTCAGAAACTCAAAGAGAGTAATCTTAAAATCCAAGTAAATAAATGTCTTTTTGCCGATACATCAACTAACTACCTGGGCCACACAATTGTTAATAATGGTATAAAACCTGACAGTCGCAAAACAAAAGCTATAAATGAAATGAAACTTCCAAACACTATAACAGGAATCAAACAATTCCTCGGTATTACCGGATATTACCGCAAGTTTATAAGGGATCATGCTAAGGTGGCATACCCGATGATTAAGTATTTAAAAAAATCTTCAAAACTTCAAATTAATGACCCAGCTTATATCAAATCTTTCAAAACGTTAAAAACATTAATTACTTCCGAACCGATTTTAAAAAGTCCAGATTTTTCCAAAAAATTTACGCTAACCACAGATGCATCCGGCTATGCAATAGGAGCGATACTAAGCCAAGACAACCACTCTATTTGCTTTGCATCGCGTACATTAAATAAGCACGAGCTAAGTTACTCGGTTATAGAAAAGGAACTACTAGCAGTGGTATGGTCAGTTAAATATTTTCGAACTTATTTGTATGGACGAAAATTCGTTGTTCGAACGGATCGTAAGCCACTCGTATGGCTTAACGGAATCAAAGAACCGAACATGAAACTGCAGCGTTGGAAGATCATACTCAACGAGTATGACTTTGATATCGAGTACCTTAAAAGGAAAGAAAACAACGTTGCAGATGGATTAAGTAGGTATATTGATAAGAATACAATTGATGATAACTCTGACGAAATTAGTTTGGTTGGTATTTTCAATAATGAGCACGAAAGCTATGACGAAGAAGTCATAACATCCCCAGACATAAACGAAGAAGTTTTGTCAACAGGTGCCACTATTCACAGTGCTTTAGAAGATGAAACACGACATATTTACACTACACAAAAACCAATTAACCTTTTTAAAAATCAGATTTATCTTTCGTATGGTTCTCATGAAAAAGTTTCGTTAAAAATTGTCCATAAAAAAGTTCAAAATCTTGTCCAAATAAATGAAAGCAGTGATTTATTAAAAATTATGCAAAGATTATTAACTTCAAAAGGCCTTTTCTGCATTTACTGTGAATCTCTACCTCTTTTTCTTAAATTTCAAGATTTATACGTTAAATACTTCTCCTTGAATACAAATCTAAGACTTTTTAAATCAAGTAACAAATTAAGAGATATAACTGACAAAAACAAACTGATAACAATCATAAAAAATGAACACAACAATAAAAATCATCGCGGCATAAATGAAATGTTCCTAGAACTCAAAGACATAGTCTATTATCCGAAACTACAACTTGAAATTCAAAAATTCGAGAATAATTGTGAAATATGTAATATTTCGAAACACGACAGGCACCCACTTCACCTCCCGATGGAAGTCTCTGAAAATCCAAAACAATTTAATGAGATTGTTCATATGGATATTTGGTTTCCCGAACGTGGAAAAATGTATTTAACTACCATAGACAAATTCTCAAAATATGCTAGCATTCATTTATTAGATGATAGAAATTGGATTTCAATACTAAATGCCATTAAACAACGGATACAATTTCTCGGGAAACCGAAAAAAATAATTTCCGACAACGACACTTGCACGGTTGCCGTTCTCCGAAAAAAATTTCTACCACAAAATTTTCCAAAATCTACCAATTCAAAGAAAAATCTACCAAAGTTCAATTTTATAAAACATCATATTTACAGTTCTATTCTGGGCAACCTCACTGATACCTCATAAGTCACAATAACCTCATAACTGGAGGTGAACTTGATTTTGTGACTTTTTCGTATTCTGACAAAAACCTCACAACTTGTGACCCTCACAAAAACTTAAAAATTGTGATGTCCTAAGAGGACAGATCATAAGCAGATCATAACTAACGAATTTGACATTTCTGTTGCACTAAGAAAAAAAAACGAAAATGGAAATGCAACATGTAAAAGATCTTAGGGTGTAAAGGGTGTAGAACGATACACCCTGATGGCTGATTGCCAATTCTTGGAATACGAAGGGGGATGATAATGGAACCTTCAAGAATCATGAATCAAGATCCTTTGTGGTAGTGATCATGGCTGAATTGGAGGGAAAATTTCAGCTGGATTGCCGGCTGTTTAGAATTTGCTATGAAAAAGTTAAATAAATTTTCTTTCGTCAAATTTACATTCTCTCGGATAAGATTTTTTATTTTCTTATATGGCATTTTTATCAATTTATAATAAATCAGCTCCTTTGACTTTCACTACACATACGGATTCCAAACGCTGCCATCCTCCGGCAACAAGTTGTTCATAATCAACAACCAAACGGCCGTCGTGGATTTGCTGTGAGGTTTCTTATGAGGTTTTTCGCAGAATACAAAATTGTGACAACCTCATAAGAAACCTCACAAAAACAACCTCACACAAAATTATGATTTGTGGCCATCACAACTCCAGAATAGGGCTGTTATTTTAGATAAAATATAATTTTCAATCCTTTTTTTGTACTTTTGAAGTATGTGTAGATAATACTACAGACTTTTTAAAGGTCGTACCAGCTGGAGGAAAGCGGTTCTCTCGATGTTGTTACCGTGATTGTTGATGCTTCTGCCTACTTCTCCAAAACAACGTCCAAATCAATTTCGTCATCGGCTTTTCTTTTCTTACAAACTTAGCATAATGGGCTTACTTACAACAGTAGATGAAAATGTAAGAACGTTTACATTTTTTGATTGTTTAAAATAATCTAATTTTATAAGTAAATTTAGGGCAGGTTTGTTAATATTTTCATAAACATTTGCATTCGAAAGGATTAAAATCTACCAAATTAAACATGAATCTACCAACCTACCAGAGCTATTAAAATCTACCAAATTTGGTAGAATTCTACCAAAACGGCAACCGTGGACACTTGTATCTTGCACTCAGCCATTGACCAATTTCTTAGAGAAAACGACATCGCATTTCATAAGACAACAGCCTTCCTTAAAACAGGCAACGCCGATGTCGAGAGACTCCATGGCACCTTTAATGAACACTTAAGAATTATGAACACAGCAAAAGATAGTTCTGAATTGCATGACAAATTGTTCAAAATCGTTACGACATACAATTCCACAATTCACTCCACAACCACCTTTAAACCGATCGATTTCATAACAAAAAACTTGACCAAAGATGAAATCGAATCCTTGGCACTCAAGTTCCAAACAGAAAAAGAAACAAGAATCAGGAACAAAAACAAAACAGCAGACACCTCAATAAACCAATGCACAGACATCGTAGCACATCGCGCAATTGCAAAATCGAAACCGAAATACAAAAAGTTGAACAGCTTTCAGAGGGATGGAAATTACATCCTAGATACATCCAACAAAAGAAACACCAGATACCACAAGATCCAACTCAAAAGGAAATATAAATACCAAAATTAAGAACACATTCACATTCAAAATACACCTTAAAATTAATTCAAAATAACTCACTCCTTAAGTTCCAGCCATCCTGTTTAATTGTATCCTTTTACTTTTCACATTTTCCATACATTTTTTTATTTTCAATTTGTTTAAACATTTTAATTTTTAAATTCTTTGTTCAGCGCGCGATTCTTTCTTGATTCTTGTGGTTTCCTTTCCTATTGCTTTGAGTTGTAAAGTGTAATAGATGACAGATCCATAGATCAATAACATTTTTGGAAGTGTAACTTGTTTACAAATCGCGTCATGTAGAATTATGTCATGACATCATGTCTGTTTGCTTTTGAGTAGTTTGCGCATTTCGTTTGTTATCTCTTACAATAATAATTTTCGCGAATGGTGTCGCTACTGAACATTGACATTTTGTTTGTTAGTACTGATTTTCGCGTATGGTGTCGCTACCGAATATTGATATTGTATTTGTCATCTCTCATAGTAATCATTTCCGCGTGTATTGGCGCTACTGACAAATTGACATTTTACTTGTTATCTTTCATGCTAATAATTTTCGCGTATGGTGTCGCTACTTAAATGGTTTAACATTGCATTTGTAATAACATTGAGAAAGTTTTCGAAACATGCAGCGCTTTACCTTACTCGCCACTTTTGGTCTATTATAGAATTACAACTACAATATAATAGGTGAATTATGAAATGATCGCAAATGCCAAAGGGTTGGAAAAAGAGAGTGTTCAGTGTTCATTGTTATTTGAAGAGTTAGGTTTCTGCTCTGTTCTCTGTTTGACAGCAAGTAGTTAAGCTTAGTGTACACGATTGCCAGGTCTGACAATCATTGTCAGATCTGCAAACGTCTGACAATGTGTGAAAATGAGCTGACAATGAGCTGAAAATTTAATTTGTGTATACACGGTTTGACGAAATCTACAAACATCTGCAAATCTGTTGCCAAATATTTGTCTGACAATGTCGACAAACTAATTTGGCCAAATAGCTAGCAATAAATTTGCAAACATTTGTAGATTTTCTGCCAACCGTGTACACACCAAATCAAGTTTTGGATCTGCAAATTTATTTTCAGCTCATTGTCACACATCAAAAACAAATCAAAATATTTTGTGTTTTGAAAATTAAATAAATTTAAAAAAGTCTGCTTTCAAAAATGTTTTTTATTGGAAAAGTAAAAAAGTAAATTCTTCCGATACGATTTGTTAATTTTTTTTTTTGGCAAGTTTTCAGGCGGCGGTGACCGTGTAAATGCCTCAACCGTAATGGGCTGAAAATGTTCAGCACTTTCATTTTCAATAAAAGCATCCATATCTGAAAATAAATGTTAACGTTTTTACACATTTTCTTTGAAATGAAAAAAAGGACCTTAAAATTTACCTTGTAGTTTTCGCCAAATTTGTCTGCCAATGAATAAATTTGCAAATGTTCCTCAAACGGCATCTGCAAATTTATTCATTGTCAGACATTTGCAGAAACGTCAGAAAATGAAAAAAATTTGGTGATCCCCCAATGAATTTTGTGTACACACGATTGCCACATCTGAAAATTCATTTGTCTTCAAAATGATTGATGAACAAATTTTTCTGCAAATCAATTTGGTGTGTACACGGTTGTCAGCTTGCGTGTACACGATTGCCAGATATCTACAAATTAATTGGCAGATATTTGTCTGCAAATTAGGAGCCAAACCATTTGTCTGCAAATTAATTTGGTGTGTACACGATTGTCAGCCATTCGAGACAAATTTTTCAGTGACAGATCTGGCAATATTTGCAGATCTGGCAATCGTGTACACTTAGCTTTAGATAAAAACAAAATATCATTAATCTATGTGAACGAGATCAATCATAAATGTTGTTTGCTCAGCTCAAGAATTTTTCAAAGGAGGAAAATTAAAGAAGAATTAAAATTGATTAAATTGGCGGATAAGTAAAAATAGAATTAAACACAAAAATATAGGAATATAAAAGAAAAAGAAACTATGAAAAAAGAAAAGTTATGAACAAAATCAAAAAGAGAAATAAGGTTATTTAGAAAAGTGAAAAAAAGAACCCAAATGTTGCCAAATGTCTTTAATTACTCAAACACATTATTATTTTTCATTTTGTAGAAACGACAACTTTGTTCTTCCATTGTTCCATTTGTAAAAAAAAAGAAAAACAAAAAAAAAATCTACACTAATATATAAAGCTGAAGAGTTTGTTTGTTTGAACGCGGTAATCTCAGGAACTACTGGTTCGAATGGTATAATTCTTTTTGTGTTGGATGGTGCCTTAATCGACTTAGACAATAGGCTACTTAACATTAAGCTGTGACCAATAGTAGCGAAGAATCTGTGGAAAATGTGAAAAAAACGGCAAAAAATATACATTTTTCTGCGTTTTAACGCACTTATCTCAGGAACTACTGGTTCGAATGGTATAATTCTTTTTGTGTTGGATGGTCCATTAATTGAGGAAGACTTGAAGCTATTTAACACTAAGCTGTGACCAATAGCAGCGAAGAATCTGTGGAAAATATGGAAAAAACGGCAAAAAATATGCATTTTTCTGCGTTTTAGCGCGCTTATCTCAGGAACTGCTTTATGAAATTGAACAATTTTTTTAATGTTGAATGGTCCATTTATCAAGGAAGGCTTGAAGCTATATACTAATATATAAAGCTGAAGAGTTTGTTTGTTTGAACGCGGTAATCTCAGGAACTACTGGTTCGAATGGTATAATTCTTTTTGTGTTGGATGGTGCCTTAATCGACTTAGACTTAAGGCTACTTAACATTAAGCTGTGACCAATAGCAGCGAAGAATCTGTGGAAAATGTGGAAAAAACGGCAAAAAATATACATTTTTCTGCGTTTTAACGCGCTTATCTAAGGAACTACTTTATGAAATTGAACAATTTTTTTAATGTTGAATGGTCCATTTATCAAGGAAGGCTTGAAGCTATATAAAATTTAGCTGCGACCAATAGGAGCGAAAAATTTGTGTAAAATGTGTTAAAACGGCAAACAATACAATACAATACAATATAAAGTTCGTTTGAACGCGGTAATCTCAGGAACTACTATTTCGAATTGTAAAATTCTTTTTGTGTTGGATAGTCCATTAATCGAGGAAGGCTTTATTCTACTTAAAATTAAGCTGCGACCAATAGCAGCGAAGAATCTGTGGAAATGTGAGAACTGAGATTTTTTTCTGAGATTTTTGAGATGAAATTATTTTGGATTCGATTTCTCACTCAGCTATTTGACGTGGCTAACATATGTGCAGCAACAATTAGTAAGGTAACTATTAAATCTCAATGATAACTGAGAATTATGTTCCACCAAATGTTTTTGCCTCAGTCAAGGTGACATTGAGATCTCAGTGAGATGTTGTTAGGTGAAACCGGCCTAATAACTGCTCAAATTAGAATTTTGAGAGTTCAATTGATTTGTGAATGTGATTGATTGCACTATTTGTGCAGATTATTGTGTTTAAACCATATCATTTTATGTACTTCTTAACTAAAAAATATGCTCAGTTTAAAGAAAAAAAAATTTACTTAACGAAAAAAACGATGCAGAAGTAAGAGAGATATTAGAATTAGGGAGAGTTCACCCAAGGGAATGCTTTAAGGATGAACAACTGAAGGGAATCATAAAAAATGCTCAAATTTTTCAAGTTCAAGAGAATTACGACCAAGGGAGAGTTGACTGCAATGCAATTTTACAATAACTTCCGAACAAAATTCCCACGCGCGCATGATGCACAAGTCGAGATGATACTCTGGCCGGTGGACGAGGGAGAGGCGGACGAAGTCGCGGGCAACTGCTAGTATGTGAAATAAAATGTAAATCATACTAAGAAAAAGAAAAAAAAATCGAAACTCTCCAAAACTAAATTGTATTAAAATAAAGTTTTCTAAAATTGTTAAACTGTTTTTGGAGACCAAAAAGACTAAGCGGGGGAGGTGTTATATAATGAATGTGCCTATTGTTTACCCCTAATTATTGATTCCCAATACGCTAAGCTTAATGGTCTAATTTCTATTATTTAAAACCTATCACTTGTCGTTTGCAGAACAAACAACAAGTGAAAGTCTTATTGTTAATTATTGGAGACTTTACTCTCTCTCCAGCATTATCTCCTTGAGAAAATAAAGGTGGAGAGATTGCTCGTCTTAGTTTAGTAGTTCTTTCTTAAGTTATGTAAGTTTCAGTTTGGAGTCTACTCACGATCTATACAGTCTATTTTTGTTAATTGTTTAAATAAAAACTTAAGAAAACTGTACAAAAGTTCTTTTCATTTTCGCATCATTTAATGAGCTGAGTTAACCACGTTAATATATACACATGCATATTCATGTATCTATATGAAATTAAGTTATATTAAAAAAATATATATGAATAAATAATAATTCATAGCTTTAATGCTTATTACGCATGGTTTTAATACCGAATTTGTGGTTTAAATACCAATTGTATGGCTTAAATGCCGAAAGTCACAAGGTTTAAATACCGATTGTGTGGCTTAAATGCCGAAAGTCATAATGTTCAAATACTGATTGTGTGGCTTAAATGCCGAGTTAAAAAAAAAAAAAATGTTTCCCCAAAATCTTTTTTTTCCAGAAATAAAGGAGTAGTTTTTGTATATTAAACAGAGCTGTCATTTGTATATTGTTTTTCTTTATTTGTTTTCACATGAGGGACATCCTGGTATGACTGTTATGAATGTAATGTTTACGTTCAAAAGTATGGTGGCCAAAGATGGATCAACAAAAATGTTATGGCTGTAATTTAGTTGCTACTCCTTATGCACCTGAACCAATAAAAAGGAAAGAACTACCAACACACCCATGGCAACATTTAGCTATTGATTACCTTGGTCCATTGCCAACAGGCCATAATTTACTCGTAGTTGTATATTACTACAGTCGGTTTGTTGAAATAGAAATAATGAAGAAAATCGATACCTCGGAAACTATTAAACGATTGCAAGTTATTTTTGCTCGCTTCGGACTGCCTCTTTCCATAACAGCAGACAACGCTAAAGAACTAACCGGCGAAGAGTTTTAAAACTATTGCGATGAAAATAACATCAAGTTAATTAGTACTATGGAGAAGTAGAAAAAGATAAACCAAACCTTAGAGAAAGATGAAGAAACTAGCGATCGTGACAAAGAGAAGAAGGAAAAGGAGAAGAACTATGCTGATAACAGACGCAACACCAAAGAAATAAATATTCAGAAAGGTGACGAAGTATTGGCTTAAAGAGAAAATAAAACAAACAAATTATCTTCACCGTTCGACCCCAAATCGAAGCCCCAGAAACAAAAAAGCAGTATCGTCGAAATGTGGCTCATCTAAAAAAAAAAAAATAAATGATGACGAACCAGTTTCTAAGAGGTTTACACGTTTAACGACAAGGCAACAAAATACATACCTAGTAACATGAAACAAAAATAATTGCATTTTTAAACTTTGTTAAATTATAAAAAGAAAAGAGTAATGTAGTATCTGAACAAAAATAGAGTTGCTAATAATAGGCAATAGTATAAATCTAAAATATTTTAATGTCAGTTAAGAAAAATAAAAATAAAATTACTTTTAATTTAGCTTCAAAATAATACGGTCGTATTTTATTTATCTACACTAATATATAAAGCTGAAGAGTTTGTTTGTTTGAACGCGGTAATCTCAGGAACTACTGGTTCGAATGGTATAATTCTTTTTGTGTTGGATGGTGCCTTAATCGACTTAGAGATTAGGCTACTTAACATTAAGCTGTGACCAATAGCAGCGAAGAATCTGTTTAAAATGGGGAAAAAACGGCAAAAAATATACATTTTTCTGCGTTTTAACGCACTTATCCCAGGAAGTACTAGTTCGAATGCTATAATTCTTTTTGTGTTGGATGGTCCATTAATTGAGGAAGACTTGAGGTTATTTAACATTAAGCTGTGACCAATAGCAGCGAAGAATCTGTGGAAAATATGGAAAAAACGGCAAAAAATATACATTTTTCTGCGTTTTAACGCGCTTATCTCAGGAACTGCTTTATGAAATTGAACAATTTTTTTAATGTTGAATGGTCCATTTATCAAGGAAGGATTGAAGCTATATAAAATTTAGCTGCGACCAATAGGAGCGAAGAATTTGTGTAAAATGTGGAAAAAAACGGCAAACAATACAATACAATCTACACTAATATATAAAGCTGAAGAGTTTGTTTGTTTGAACGCGGTAATCTCAGGAACTACTGGTTCGAATGGTATAATTCTTTTTGTGTTGGATGGTGCCTTAATCGACTTAGACATTAGGCTACTTAACATTAAGCTGTGACCAATAGCAGCGAAGAATCTGTTTAAAATGGGGGAAAAAACGGCAAAAAATATACATTTTTCTGCGTTTTAACGCACTTATCCCAGGAAGTACTGGTTCGAATGGTATAATTCTTTTTGTGTTGGATGGTCCATTAATTGAGGAAGACTTGAAGCTATTTAACACTAAGCTGTGACCAATAGCAGCGAAGAATCTGTGGAAAATATGGAAAAAACGGCAAAAAATATACATTTTTCTGCGTTTTAACGCGCTTATCTCATGAACTGCTTTATGAAATTGAACAATTTTTTTAATGTTGAATGGTCCATTTATCAAGGAAGGATTGAAGCTATATAAAATTTAGCTGCAACCAATAGGAGCGAAGAATTTGTGTAAAATGTGGAAAAAACGGCAAACAATACAATACAATACAATATAAAGTTCGTTTGAACGCGGTAATCTCAGGAACTACTATTTCGAATTGTAAAATTCTTTTTGTGTTGGATAGTCCATTAATCGAGGAAGGCTTTATTCTACTTAAAATTTAGCTGCGATTTATAGCAGCGAAGAATCTGTGGAAATGTGAGAACTGAGATTTTTTTCTGAGATCTCTGAGATGAAATTATTTTGGATTCGATTTCTCACTCAGCTATTTGACGTGGCTGACATATGTGCAGCAACAATTAGTAAGGTAACCATTAAATCTCAATGATAACTGAGAATTATGTTCCACCAAGGCACCAAATGATTTTGCCTCAGTCAAGGTGACATTGAGATCTCAGTGAGATGTTGTTAGGTGGAACTGGCCTA
This sequence comes from Sphaerophoria taeniata, assembly GCA_943590905.1. NCBI lineage: Eukaryota > Metazoa > Arthropoda > Insecta > Diptera > Syrphidae > Sphaerophoria > Sphaerophoria taeniata. The sequence continues at coordinate 35,388,982 of OX016540.1, read as the reverse complement.
ATAACTGCTCAAATTAGAATTTTGAGAGTTCAATTGATTCGTGAATGTGATTGATTGCACTATTTGTGCAGATTATTGTGTTTAAACAATACCATTTTATGTACTTCTTAATTAAAAAATATGCTGAGTTTAAAGAAAAAAAAATTACTTAACGAAGAGATATTAGAATTATTCGGGAGAGTTCACCCAAGGGAATGCTTTAAGTATGAACAACTGAAGGGAATCATAAGAAATGCTCAAATTTTTCAAGTTCAAGAGAATTACGACCTAGGCAGAGTTGACTGCAATGCAATTTTACAATAACTTCCGAACAAAATTCCCACGCGCGCATGATGCACAAGTCGAGATGATACTCTGGCCGGTGGACGAGGGAGAGGCGGACGAAGTCGCGGGCAACTGCTAGTATTAAAAATAAGCAAACATTACAGGTGGTTCGAACATTTTTCAAAATTGTAGATTTTTTGTTTGATATTATTTTTTTTAAGAAGGCGACCGCTCATATGAGCAGCTTTTTGTTACCTCTTAATTAAGTCAATTTAATTTTTTGTGTTTCAGTATTCTTACTGTTTTCAAATCGATTTATTTTTGAAAATCTGTTCGAAAGACTGAAAATCTATCCCATTATCCTCGTAACGAGAGGCGTCCGCTTTTGTTTTTCTACTTTTCTTTTTATGAGCGACATGATTGAAAAAAAATGAAACAAATTAAAATCCCAGAAACGTGCCAAGTGACCGAAATCTCACCGAACACGTCGCCATTCCCAATCAACGAACGCAATGCTGACAACCATTCATTCCTGCCTATATCTTTTGATAGAAATGTACCTACCTATATTCGTTTGTATACGAAAATCGATCGATCGAATTTTATTGCCATTGATACATTAAATCGACGCCGGATAAATAAATGAAAATCTGAATAATTCTGCTGTTTACCTTATTTCACCTTTTTCCTTTATTTTTTTGTTTGTATTTTACTCGTTAGCCACCGGAAGAAGAAATTTGAAGCAAAACGAGGATAGTAAAATATGTATTGATGCATTTTTTGTGGCCACTCGAGTTTACGTAGTCTCCAGGCAAAATAAAAAAAATAAAGTCAAGTTGTATTTTTCATTTAGATTTTTTCAAAAACAACGACAAAACGATTTTTTGTTTTGTTTTGGTAAAATAGATGAATTTTAATGATAAACAAAAAAAAATAATAATAAATAATAAAAACGTAAAGCAGGGGTTTAGATAGTTTAATTTAGTGGAAAATTTTTTGATACAAAACAATGTCCACAACGACGGTCTGAATTGGAATACTGAATTATTATTTTAATTGGAGAACAATTGTTTTTTCTTTATTTAAATAACGTTTCAAATGGTTGTTGCTGCTTTGTTATTGAAGACTGGGTGAAAATAATTTATTAACTATACAAATTGAATCCACCAGCCTCTTAAGCTTTTTTGTTCACTTACAAAATTAAGTCATGGTTGTTGAAATTTTCTTTTTAGTTGCTTATAACTTTTTTCCAAGGTTTTCGTTTGTGGTAACCAGATACCTACACAATGGCTAGTATATTTTTTTGTAAAATCAATTTTACTCTCACTTTATTCCTTGCTAAATACTTGCTCAGAAAGAAATGTATGTTTCGATTTTGAGGAATTAATAAAATATTTTTTCCGTTTTTTTCCGAGGATATAAGAATTATTTTCGAATTGGTGTTAGCAATATTCGAGAATTTCTGTTCAAAACATAATTTCAAACCACGTTTAAAATATGAGGTACATAAATAATGAATCCTTTTTGTTTCGTTTTTGCATTATAATCGTAAGGTAATACTACTTGGAATCCTGACAATATTGATATCCTTACTTTAAGTACGACATAAGTTGTTTGTTATAAACGCAGATAATTATCATATATCGAAGGTTTTTTGTGTGTTTTTAAGTAGCGTATACATTTCTGCTGGCAGAAAGCGCTTATTGTTATGATACAGAAAATTGATAATTTTTTTATAGGTACGACATGATGTCTGATCAAGAAGCTGCTAGCATTAAAAAGATAACGTTATTGACATTTGTGAAATTATTTTAGCAACTAAAGCCTTCAAGTGAAACAACAAAATCGTTATGCAAGATCTTTTATAAATATTCAGGGCCCTCTGGTGTCGGCAATATTTTTAAAGTTAGTTTCCGGTTTAAGTGAATGTCTTACTATTGCTGGGGAACAAAAATTCTCTTGACTGCCTACATCTTTATTCCACCCGATCGATGTGGCTAGGTCAATCTTGTAGTCGAGTATCAATCTTTCAAGAAAAATTTGCTTCTCAACATATCCATTCGGAACGTGCCGGCTGCGTTAATCTGGAAGTCCCCTCAATTATTTACACACATTCGGAGAAATGTTGATGAGTGTAAGCCACTTATGCCTTGGCTCTTAATTGAGGAGGTGCTTTGATTAAGTCGCATTTTGACGTTATGGCCTGCCTCTTCTTTTTTTTCGTATTCTGAAATATTCTGGAAGAGGTTAAAAGGGATATCATAAAAATCTTGTCTAAAAAAATTCATCCGTATCATCAACAGGTTCGAAAGCCATGAAAACAATTTTCGATTGCTATAAAAACAAAACAAAAAAAACATATACACCAACGAAGGTTTTATAAAATGTCAAAATATCAATTTGGGTACAAGGAAGTATTAAAACAAATGGTAGGTGATATTAAACTCCTAGTCACGTAATTTCTTCTCAATAAAACAACAGTTGTTCTTTCAAACTGGAACTAATCAAAAGCAAAAACATATATTTGCTTTCTTGGAAGAATCAATAAAACTTTGGGAAAAAGACAAAAAAATGGATCTTTCGTCCTCTGTCATCCGGCGAGCTGTCCTTAAAAACGGCAATGAAAATCTTTATCTCATTGAATTGAATATGAATATAGATTTTTATGGAAGCCAATTTTTCATTACGACATTAGGTACTCGGGCGACGAAATGTCAAATATGAACAGTCAGTCAGTCCAATATTTTTCCTTTTTGTTTGTAGAATAGGAAATGGATTTCTAAAGAAATAATTAGGTACTGAGAATCTGGAAATTGTCTTATCTCGTTCTTTGCAAAAAATTGGGTTGAATTTGAAGAAAATTTGAAAACATTGACTGTCACGTGTTTATGTTTACATCCTTTTTTTCGTCTCTCACAAGAATTAATAAGGACAATAAATTCGTATCCTCAAAATTGGTAATACAAACTTCGGTCATAAACAAGATGTTAGGAATAACAAATGAGGCCAACACTTCGAACCACCCGAGAACCTGAAAGTGTCTTGTTCGAGGAGGATCCCAAAAAAAGGGACACTCCGTCGATGTTGTCATCTTATTACCTTTAAACTTATGGTTTTGGGACATTTTTTTGTTTAGTTTTTTTTTCTGTCCAAAAAAGATATAATATTTGCTTGAAATTATTATTTCGTTCTTGTATCCCATTTTTTTTTGTATGTTTCTATCCCTGGGGTGAAAAACGAGCAAGCAATTTGATTATTGTGTTGTTGATTTTCTATGTTTTCCTCCTCTGAAAAGGATACGACATGAACGTCTATTGGAAATTGCCTGGATTTGAAATATGTCTGGGATATTTATTTAAGGCTTGACACATTAACAGAGCTTTACTCTCTGCGTTGCTGTGTATGTGTATACTTATGGGTTTCGATGGGCATAAAACAAGGTGATTGTAAAACATTAGTATGTCAGCCTGCATTTGATTTCGACCATAAAAAATTATGTTTTGGGGAAGGACATATGAAGCTTTTGAGTATAACCACAAGGAAGATGATAAGGTTAATATCTAAACCGATGGGAAGTGGCTCTGCATTGGGGAATATAAAGGTGAAATGTTTTATGGAAAATTGAGATCATCCGAATTTGAATTTTATCTTCGGGTTAAGGCATTTACCCTGTAAAATTCTGTACTGTAATGTGTATACACTTTATTTATCTCATACGCTCTGTATCTCCTTCTATTGTAATGTCTAATACTAATGTGTATACTTTATTATCTCTTACTCTCTGTATCTCTTTCTATATTTAATGTACACACTTTTCTTACTCTCTTTACTTACTCTGTATCTCTTTCTATATTTAATGTACACACTTTTCATTACTCTCTTTACTTACTCTGTATCTCTTGTTTATTTAATGTACATACTCTCTTTACTTAATATCGTTTAATTGTAGTAGTAAACACTCGTGAGGGGCAATAATTAATTAAGATTAAGAGAAACTTTTTGTTTAGCATTAAGAACGTTAGCCCCTACAAAAATCCCAGTATTTTCTCTCGAACTTTCAGCTTCCCCAAGAACTAATAGGAACCAATAGTAGTTTCTAGAACCCATCATTTTTGATATAAATAGCCGTTTGGTGGCGAGGCGAATTAATTAATTGTGAACTGCGATAAAGAAAAGTACTCTGTGTTTGCAAAGTTATAATTGAAAGTGTTGAATAAATAAATTTGTGAGTGATTTGAATAAAGTGAATTTGTGTTTTATTTAAAAAGTGAATAAGTTTTAATTGTCGGACCAAGCCGAATATTACATTGGTGTCAGAAGTGGGATTAAAACTTATTGAGAATAAAACAGTGAACAGTGATTAAACTATTTTGTGTGAAATAGTGAAGTTAAAAACACAAAAAAAAAAAACAAAAAAAATGAGTAAAGTTTTGAAAGACCTAACTGTCGCTGAGCTTAAGGCCGAATTAAGCAAACGTGGCTTAAGTGGGGCAGGATGTAAAATCGAACTCGTAAAACGGCTACAGGAATATCTGGAAGAACAAAATGAAGACCCAGATACGTTTGCTTTCGAAGTGGAAGCAAAATCGAAAGAGGTAAATGCAACTGCCGACTTATCTACCATGATGACACTTCTTCTAGCCAAATTTGAAGAGAATCAAAAGAATGTTCGGGAGCAACTAGAAACTCAAAGAAACGAGCAGAAGACCGAGCAAGAGAATGTCCTCAAACAACTACAAGCTCAAAGGGATGACGTTCGAGATCGGTTTGATGAACAGAAAAATCTGCTAGAAGGCAGGTTTGCGGACTTCGAAGACAAAATCAATACTCTCGATGAGCGTGTCGAAAAACAAAATTCAACGACTAATGCACGTTTCAAGAAAATAGACGACCAGATCGAAACCATTACAAGCGAACTAGAAAAAGTGCGAAAGATGAAAGCTCGAGAACCTTCTGGTGAGTGCTCAAGAAAGAGAGAAGTGAATCCTCCAAGCTTTGATGGTCAGATACCGTGGTCAATCTACAAGAAACAGTTTGAAGCAGCAGCGTTAACAAACGGCTGGGACGATGACGAAAAATACATTGCTCTTACGCTTGCCTTGAGAGGAGCAGCTGCTGAACTGCTACAAACCATCCCAGCAGAGAAGAACGGTGACTTCAAAGTTCTGGTAAACGCAATCGAACAGCGGTTTGGGGATAGCCACATGACAGAAGTCTTCCGAGTTCAGCTCAACAATAGAGCACAGAAAAGAGGTGAAACTCTGCAGCAGCTTCAGGCAGATATCGAGCGACTGGTTCACCTGGCATATCCAACAGCTGGCAACGAGATAATTAATCAACTTGCTGTTGAAGCCTTTGTGAGAGCTGTGGGCGATATAAATCTCCAAAGGGCTATTCGCACTGCCGGAAAGCAAACACTACCAGAAGCATTGGCTTTCGCTCTAACAATGGAAGCCGCAGAACAAGCTTCACAAAACGTGCATCGCGTGAGAGAATTGGAAGTCCAAGAATGCTCTTGTCAGAAGGCTACTCTGGAAAGGAGTCAGCGAGACGGACACGCACGATGCTGGAACTGCAACAAGACCGGGCATCTTCAACGACAGTGCAGATCACCGCGAAGAGGAACCGCATGCCAACACTGTGAACACAGAAATATGTCAACTGGTCAAAGTTACACCTACAACAATGTTGCTTCCCAAGTTGTTTCTCACCCCACCAACTTCGAGGGACAGAAGCTGGCTTCTAGTACCGATAGCTACAGAAACACCATCCAGGTTTCTCAAACGAAACGTGACAACAAGAGCCTGACCGTGGAAGCAAGTATAAACGGCAACAAATGTGTGGCTACCATCGACACCGGTGCCACGGCGTCCATTGTACGGCAGGACCTCGTTAAGAAGACATGGCTCCACAACACCAATAGCTATCGTCTAAGGACTGCAACTGGAGAAGCCGCAAAAGTCTATGGTGAGGTACGTCTTAAGATCCGGATTGCAGAGCTGGAATTCTCTCACCTGTTCCTGGTAGCAGATATATGCGACGAGTGCATTGTCGGCGTCGATTTCATGAAAGATCACGGAGTGATATTGGACATCGGGAACCAAGTCCTGAAATATCGAAACATCGAGATTCCGATGATCTATGGGATTCACTCGTATGAGACCTCGCTATCTGTGAAAACCGTCATTAAAGAAGATCTGACTTTGCCTGCTTCTTCAGAAGTATTCGTGTGGACGAAATTGAAGGGTAAGCCTGGAAGCCATCGATACCTCATGGTCGAACCAGCATCTGTAAAGTCCTCCCAAAACGTCACCATTGGGAAGACTCTTGTGAGACCTGTAAATAACATGGTTCCCGTACGAATACTGAACATCAAGCCGTACGAAGTTAAGCTTAGAAAAGGTGAGATTGTCGGACAATGCAAATCTGTATCAGCGATAACAAGAATCAATGAAGAAGAGTCAAGGCAAACCTCTAAGTCCGCAGAGCTGAGCTCCATAAAGACCAACATTCTCAAGTCATCAAATCTCGGTAACCAACAACGAAGAACTGCAGAATGTCTCCTCGAAGAATTTGCAGACATCTTTTCGTCATCGCAAGGGAAATATGGCAGAACACAACTGGTTCAACATCGAATCAACACCGGGGATGCAAAGCCGATCCGTCAACCTGCAAGACGCCTTCCACTAGCCAAACAAGGTGAGGTTGAAGAACTGATAACCACCATGAAAGAAGAGGGTCTGATCGAAAACTCTAAAAGCCCTTGGGCGTCTCCAGTGGTCCTGGTAAAGAAGAAAGACGGATCAACCCGCTTTTGCGTAGACTATCGAAGGTTGAATGATGTGACCAAGAAGGATAGCTACCCTCTGCCTAGGATCAGTGATACTCTGGACGCTATGGAAGGAGCACAATGGTTCTCAACGTTGGACCTGAAAAGTGGATACTGGCAAGTAGAAATCCATCCTGAAGATAAAGAGAAGACAGCGTTCTCGACAGGAAACGGACTGTGGCAGTTCAAAGTGATGCCTTTTGGACTGTGCAATGCTCCAGCGACTTTTGAGCGCCTTATGGAATGTGTCCTGCAAGGACTCACATGGAAGTCTTGCCTGGTCTATTTGGATGACGTCATCGTATACGGGAAAACATTTGACGAACATTGCACAAATCTGAGAGCCGTGTTTCAAAGACTTCGAGAAGCCCACCTCAAGCTCAATCCAGAAAAGTGTTCACTCTTCAAAACCGAAGTGAAATACCTGGGACATATCATCTCATCCCAAGGAGTTAAGACGGATCCTGTTAAGGTTGACACCGTGAAGAATTGGCCAACACCACAGGACAAACATCAACTCCGAAGCTTTCTGGGTCTAGCCACCTACTATAGGCGCTTTGTCAAAAACTTTGCTGAGATTGCCAAGAGTCTACATCAGCTAACGGAAAAGGGAAAGCAGTTTAAATGGTCAGGTGAGTGCGAGCGCAGCTTTCAAGAGCTCAAGCAACGCTTGTGTAATGCACCAGTGCTGACCTATCCGACTCCCGGAAAACCGTTCATCATTGACGCTGATGCCAGCAATGTTGGGATTGGTGCCGTACTATCACAAGTACATAATGGTGAAGAAAAGGTAATTGCCTATTACAGCAAGGTACTCTCAAAGTCAGAAAGAAACTATTGTGTGACCAGAAGAGAACTTCTTGCACTGATCTTGGAAACAAAGCACTTCCATAAGTATCTCTATGGACAGAAGTTTCTTCTCCGAACCGACCATGGAGCACTAAACTGGCTTTTGAATTTCAAGAATCCAGAGGGTCAAGTGGCGAGATGGATTGAGAGGCTGCAGACGTACGATTATGAAATTCAACATCGGAAGGGGAAGCTTCACTCAAATGCTGATGCACTGTCTCGGAGACCATGTAAGCAAGACTGTAAGCATTGCAGACGCCAAGAAGAAAAAGAAGTGGTTACTGTCCAACGAACCAGAACCGATCCCATTTATGGCTGGAGTAACGACGAGATGAGGAATGCTCAACAAGAGGACCCAGATATTGAACCCATCCTCGCATGCAAGGAACACCAGGAAAAACCAGAATGGGCTGATATCTCCGACAGAAGTCCGGCTCTGAAGGCCTATTGGGCACAGTGGGACTCGTTGCATGTCCAAGAAGGTGTCCTTCGACGTAAGTGGGAATCAGCAGATGGAAAGTCCTATGTAATGCAGCTAGTCTTACCGAGATCGAAGATTATGGACGTTCTGCGAGAGATGCATGATGGAGTTTCGGGAGGCCATCTAGGAGTAAACAAGACGCTAGAAAAGGTTCGACAACGATTCTATTGGCTACATGCAAGGGAGGATGTCGAGAAGTGGTGCCGAAAATGTGATACCTGTGCTGCCACCAAAGGCCCGAACAAAAGAATCACAGCCAAATGCAGCAGTATAATGTCGGATCACCCTTTGAAAGGATTGCAATAGACGTGGCGGGTCCATTTCCGGAAACAAATAATGGAAATCGTTATATTCTGGTCGTCATGGATTACTTCAGCAAGTGGCCTGAAGCATACGCCATACCGAATCAAGAAGCCAAAACAGTCGCAGACCAAATTGTGTTCAACTGGGTGAGCAGATTCGGTGTTCCATTAGAACTGCATTCCGACCAGGGAAGGAATTTTGAATCAAACATATTCCAGGAAGTTTGTGGGCTTCTTCACATCAAGAAGACAAGAACAACACCACTCCACCCACAATCTGATGGCATGGTCGAACGGTTCAACCGAACCCTTAAGGAACATCTTTGCAAAGTTGTGGACGCCAACCAGCGAGATTGGGACCGACACATTCCACTGTTTTTGATGGCGTATCGAAGTGCAAGACATAGCTCAACTGGCCATACACCGTCTGAGATTTTGATGGGAAGGAACATCAGATTGCCGAGTGAAATTAAATTTGGATGTCCCACGTCGGAACCGCAAGCCGAGGATGACTACTTGGATGACCTAAGAGAAAGACTCCTTCAGATCCACGACGATACTAGGTCAAAAATAAAGATGTTCAGTGACCGAATGAAGACACGCTACGATATACGAGCGACAACAACAGAGTTCCAAGCAGGAGATCGAGTGTGGCTTTACAATCCCCATCGACAAAAAGGGTTGTCACCGAAACTTCAACGGGACTGGGAAGGTCCATATACAGTGATTAGCAAAATCAACGACGTCGTGTACCGGATACAAAAAGGAGTCAGAGGTAAACTTAAAGTCGTACATCGCGACCGACTACATCGCTACAGTGGTGATGAAGATGATGGATTTGTTCGGGACGATCAATCCTAAGGAGGGGGCAATGTAATGTGTATACACTTTATTTATCTCATACGCTCTGTATCTCCTTCTATTGTAATGTCTAATACTAATGTGTATACTTTATTATCTCTTACTCTCTGTATCTCTTTCTATATTTAATGTACACACTTTTCTTACTCTCTTTACTTACTCTGTATCTCTTTCTATATTTAATGTACACACTTTTCATTACTCTCTTTACTTACTCTGTATCTCTTGTTTATTTAATGTACATACTCTCTTTACTTAATATCGTTTATTTGTAGTAGTAAACACTCGTGAGGGGCAATAATTAATTAAGATTAAGAGAAACTTTTGTTTAGCATTAAGAACGTTAGCCCCTACAAAAATCCCAGTATTTTCTCTCGAACTTTCAGCTTCCCCAAGAACTAATAGGAACCAATAGTAGTTTCTAGAACCCATCATTTTTGATATAAATAGCCGTTTGGTGGCGAGGCGAGTTAGTTGATTGTGAACTGCGATAAGTAAAGTACACTGTGTTTGAAAAGTTATAATTGAAAGTGTTGAATAAATAAGTTTGTGAGTGATTTGAATAAAGTGAATTTGTGTTTTATTTAAAAAGTGAATAAGTTTTAATTGTCGGACCAAGCCGAATATTACAGTACCAATAACAAAAGGAAAAATTTAGTGCAAGAAAACAAGTTGCTAAAAATATTGATTTTCTCAATTGACTTTGAAATATTTTCGCTCGAATTATTCACAGAACAATTCTTCCTTTGTACGATCCGTTTAATAAGTCGATAACAAAAGAATCTTAGTTCAATTTTCTAAATAAGTTTATTGACCAAGAAGTCACGAAATACCTACCTAAGTCCAGTGGCTTTTAATAAATTAAAACAAATGTCAAGTTCATAGTAAGTTTAGTCAATTTCGTTTGTGCTTGTTTTGTGTCATATTTTGTTTTTTTTTGGTTAGAACTTTGAAAGAAAAAAACGGTCCCACCCAACAGAAGGTATAGGTTAAGTAGTCTCAATTATTTATTAAGTTCTATTCATTCCACATGTCGTTGTTTCGAAATCCGTATCCTTAACCTGGCAAGTAAATTTGCTTGGCTAGGTAAATATTTCATTAGCTCTTATCAAGCAGACATGTTATTCTTAAGAAGAATTTTTAAGACGTCTTCATATGTGAAGTAAGGCGAATGGGAGTGTGCAGTTTGTATAGTTCACATTTATATGAAAGGTGCTCTTGTGATGGATTTATTTTTCTACTTAAAAAAAAGAAACGAATAAATAAATGATGTTTTCACTAAAAACACCATTCAATCAGCTCTTAGAATTATGAATATTATATGATGTCTAATTATGAAATTGAGGGTGGAAAATTGAGTTTATAGCTTTTCCTCCTCCCAATCCCCATATTGTCGGCCGGATGAAGTAATACGTAACCATAACCATCCGCATCCCCCTAAAAACATCTTCAAAATCAAAGGACAAACGCTCCCATTGTTATTTTTATCTTAATGAATACCAGCAACAGCATGATTATAAGTTGCTGTCTTTGTCTTATTACCAAACACTTAACATAAACATATAATTATGAAGAACATGGAATAGGAGCGGCGACTCGGTCTCATACCGATGCGGGGAAATAACTCCACGGGAACTAACTCCACTGAGGGATTTACTTCCCACCAAGTGAGAACTTACTCCACTTTTGTAAAGTGTAGTAGGTAAGGCACCAGGCCGGTGACAAACGAGTTGAACCACGTCATTGTGATGTAAAAATATTAGAATTAATCAATGCCTAGGTAATTCATGTTTTAAGGATTTTAAAATATATGTGTGATTGAACTTAAAAAATATTAACAAGATTAATGGCAGTTGCCTGTAGCTTAGTTGGTAAGTGCATTGGCATTGGCGCCGGAGGGGCAGCCAGACATTCTGTCCTTGTTGCTGAGCATTCAAGGCCAGTTGGCAGGACTGCAAAGTCAGATCGTGGAGCAAGCCGGAAGAGTAGATAAACTCTACTCTATGATGGCTGGCCCAGCGCAAATTCAGGGTTAAGGGCGCGCTGCCGAAGACGCGCCTTAGGATCCTAGGTTTGAATGTGAATTCATTGATTAGGATCGAACGTAGAGCCAATTTGTTCCAGCTGTTAAAAGACCACAGTCCTGATGTGTTTATGGCTAGTGAAACCAAGCTAAACCAGAAACATAAACTGACTAACAACAATTACAATATCGTAAGAAGGGATCGACCCGACTCTACCCAAGGAGGCGGTGTTGCAATCTTCATACGTAAGGGCATCAATTATAAAGTTATATACAATAATGATTTGCGAAAGCTCAAGACGCTAGAAGTTTGCGTCGTATGCATCTCTCTCACTCAAGGGAAGCGGATGTATATGATTGCGGCTTATGCGGCTGACGCTCCGCAGCCTACTACCTTTATTTCAGAGCTCGAGATTCTCTTCAGGGTACTAAAACTGAGCTTGGAAGAAAACTTCTTCATTATGGCCGGAGATTTGAACGCGAAACATGAAGATTGGGGAAATCAAACAAATAATCCAAGAGGTAACCATCTTTTTAATTTGATGAATCTTCACAGTGTTGAATATGGTGTCGACTTGCTGGCTACTGAAAGGCCATCGTTCCCAAGGAGCGGTTCCTTCCTGGACCTTTTGCTGTACGATACCAGACTGACAATAACGGACAAAGTGGGTAATCACCCTCGAAACTGCTTACAGACAGTCGAGTACGACAGTGACCACTGCGGGCTCGCTGCTGTAATTCAGATTCCGAACGAGCTTGTGGAATTGGATGAATTCGTTCCAACGCATTCTTACTATTACAGTAAGATGCGATGGCCGCGTTTCACCCAAGTCCTTGCAAGAGAACTTCGTTCGAGTGACATAGCCCCACCAAACAACAGAAACTTGACAAATACGGAAATCGACCAACACCTTGAACAGATGGACAACATAATAAAACGAACAATGGAACGGACAATACCGAAGTACAAGGAACGCGACCAAAACAACGTCTACAGTAACGCGACTATAGACGCACTACACAAACAGAAAAGCGGACTACTGACAAGACTGAAAAACTTGTACAGACGATTTACAGACCCGAACGACCTGGAGATTAGGACACTGAAGTCGACGATTAAAAACGTCAACACCCTGATCAAGGAAAACTACAAGTTATCTATTAACTTGTATTGGGACAAGAAAATTCGGGCCGTTAATTCTAGCGACCCGAGTATGTTCCCTAAGATTAATAAGATATTTAGGTCCAAGAATCAGAACGACCTTCCGTGTCTTAAGCTCCAGAGAACAGTAGAGAACAGAGACGTACTCCTGACAGCGCAAATTGATCCTGAGGAAGCCGTCTTGGACGATGACTTCTTTGTGATTGAAGATCCGCAGGAGAAAGTGGAGACAGTTGGTGCTGCTTTCCAGCAAGTGTACAAGGTGAATGCTTGCACTCGCCCGAACCACGACCTGGAGAACAGAGCCTTACTTCATCACTTCTACCTGAGGAATGATATTACGCAATGGCGATCCGAGAACCGTGGTTTTACCCGGTTTGATGACGACTTTTTAGCAAACGCTATAATCGCCGAGCGAACGGGCCCAAGTCCCTTGCTCATCACGAAGGTAGAACTCCAGCTCATCTTCGATTCAATAAAGAATAAGAAGTCAGCAGGTGTCGACGGTATATCCAACATTGTACTAAGACACTTACCGATTGAAGCAATCGACATTTATACCACACTCTTCAATAACGCGCTGAATAATGCATATTATCCAGTGCGTTGGAAGACAGCTGTGGTTCATCCTCTCCCGAAAAAGGGAAAGGACAACTCCAATCCTTCGAATCTCCGGTCGGTAAGTCTTCTTCCAAGCATCAGCAAGGTATTCGAAAAGGTAATCAATAGGGCTCTGGCTGAGTGGGCTGCGGACAACAGTATAATTCCGGATAATCAGTTCGGGTTCAAGGCGGGACATGACACCATTCATGCCGCGTCTAAGCTCGTTTCTGATATCCAATGGAACAAGTCCAAGAAACAATGCACGGGTGCTGTTCTGGTTGATTTAGAGAAGGCCTTCGACACCGTATGGTTAGAAGGTTTGTACCTAAAACTCACCAGACTAGGCATCAGTAAACCATTGTTGTATATGCTTCATGATATGCTCAACGGTAGAAAGTTTGTTGTCAAAAGTGGCAATGTAACTTCTACCACCACCTTTGAAATTAAAAACGGTCTTCAACAGGGAGCGGTGAACTCGCCGATCCTCTTCAGCATTTGCACCAGCGATCTGATAGGTAGCTTAACTAACGCAATTGCGTATGCCGACGACCTGATTGCGTACAGAACGGCTCGAAAGGTTGAAGTTATTAGAATTCTCTTGCAGCGTGACTTCGAGAAGATTCAGCGATACTGCGACGATTGGAAACTGAAAATAAATGTCCAAAAGTCGGAGACAATTTTGTTCCGGACTCCGTTGGCTAAAGCCTCGCGAGATACGTGTAAGAATTGGCGCAAGATGGTCATTGTTGATCCTCACGGACATGCATTGACGAGCAAAAGTGTAGTGAAGTACCTCGGTATCTGGTTGGACCAGTATCTGTATTTCGACAGACATATAGATGCTGCTCTGACTAAGGCCAGAGGAGCCTTCGCTCTGACGAAACGGCTGTTTTACAGCAGTCGGCTTGACCCCAGAGTGAAGGTAATTTGCTACATGGCCCTCATACGGCCAATGATTGTTTATGGTTGTCCTGTGTGGTTCAACATTGCCCCTTCCCAAATGGAGAAGTTTCGGGTGTTCGAGAGGCAGTGTCTTCGGCGCTGTCTCGGTTGGTATCGGACACCGGAATCTTCTTATCTGCATTATTATTCAAACGAGGTTCTATACAACGGGGCTCGAATCAATAGAATTGACAATTTCGTGATAAAACTTATTCGGGGCCACATTGCGAGAGCTATGACTTCGACCAACAATTTGATTTTCGGGCCGTTCTATCCGAACGACAACTACTTCGACAATGCACGCTTGAGCGGCTTCATCCCACCAGAGGCATTCCTCTTTCTAGACCAGTGCGGCATGATACAGGATAGATTGGCAGTACCGCTTATCTACCACGTCAGGCGAAGAACCGTAGACCGGCGGCTTCTGTATGAACGAGGCATCCTCGCTCGTGATGGAGCGGAGCTGCTTCGGTTCAGTAGGGCTGTGTCCGAAAAGGACCGTTTTGATAGGGTGAAGCAGGAGAACCAGTTTTGGTGGCTTCAAACTGCATCTGATAATGGGTAATCCGGGGTGGGGTATTTTTGCCTTGGCCGGCTTACATGCTTGTTTTAGTCTTAGGTTTTAGGTTTAAGTAGAGTAGGTGGTATGATGGCACTAAAAAAAAAAAAAAAAAAAAAAAAAAAAAAAAAAAAAAAAAAAAAAAAAAAAAAAAAAAAAAAAAAAAAAAAAAAAAAAAAAAAAAAAAAAAAAAAAAAAAAAAAAAAAAAAAAA
The DNA here is from genome assembly GCA_943590905.1 of Sphaerophoria taeniata. NCBI lineage: Eukaryota > Metazoa > Arthropoda > Insecta > Diptera > Syrphidae > Sphaerophoria > Sphaerophoria taeniata. The sequence goes on along the minus strand of OX016540.1, from coordinate 35,373,894 downwards.
ATGCAAGCACATAAACAGACAGTTATAAAAATCCTCGATGGAAATAGAAGGACATAGTTTTTGCCGCTGTGGTTGTTCTAGTTTTAAGTAGTTTGTAGGTAGATTAGGTAATTTTAAGTTTTATTTTAAGGACTTTAGCATGTAAGTAAACACCAAAAAAAAAGATAAAGGCTTTAGTTTTTTAAATTTTCTAATAAAAAAAATAAACAAATTTAAATAAAATTAAACATATTTAGTTCGTAGGCCGAAAGGCATTAGTTTCTAAGATCCGTGAATTGCTTAGAGCGCCCGAATAGGGCCAGTAAGTTATATATAAGTAGTAATAGTTAGGCTAGTTTCCCATTTTGTCTAGCATGTAAGTAGAGTTAAGTTTCAATGAATAAAAAAATGAATTTCAAAAAAAAAAAAAAAGTGCATTGGCTGCTTAGCAGAACGTCGTTGGTTCGAGTCCTACTCAGGCCAAGTTTTTTTTCATCTTTCACGAGCACTGCCTCTTGCGAAGACCTGACAAATCTTCAATTTTGCCGTTCGGAATCGGCTTTAAATTGTAGGTCCCCTCAATTCTTCACACGCACTCAGAGAATTGTTGATGAGAGTAAGCCACTTAGGTCTTGGCTCTTCATAAGCTGTCGCGCCACTCTAAAAAAAGATTTATTTATTTATTCAATTCGTTAATATCTAACGTGAACAGTACTTAATCTCATTCTTATAATCTAGGTTATATATTATACAAAGCTATTAAAAAAGGAATCTTTAAACTTTTTGCATTTTAAATTATCATTAGCGGATTCTAAACAAATATAAAATTCATTATAAATTGTTATTAATTGATTAAGTGGGCTATTTACACCATAGTTTGATCTACTAAATATTTGATTTAAAGGTTGCTGCCGTCTTAAACTTGAGCGACTAAAACTGAAATTTAATGGACTAAGAACTGACGATGAAGATATCGACCCATTAATCTACACTAATATATAAAGCTGAAGAGTTTGTTTGTTTGAACGCGGTAATCTCAGGAACTACTGGTTCGAATGGTATAATTCTTTTTGTGTTGGATGGTGCCTTAATCGACTTAGACTTAAGGCTACTTAACATTAAGCTGTGACCAATAGCAGCGAAGAATCTGTGGAAAATGTGGAAAAAACGGCAAAAAATATAAATTTTTCTGCGTTTTAACGCACTTATCTCAGGAACTACTGGTTCGAATGGTATAATTCTTTTTGTGTTGGATGGTCCATTAATTGAGGAAGACTTGAAGCTATTTAACACTAAGCTGTGACCAATAGCAGCGAAGAATCTGTGGAAAATGTGGAAAAAACGGCAAAAAAAAGGAACTACTGGTTCGAATGGTATAATTCTTTTTGTGTTGGATGGTGCCTTAATCGACTTAGACTTTAGGCTTCTTAACATTAAGCTGTGACCAATAGCAGCGAAGAATCTGTGGAAAATGTGGAAAAAACGGCAAAAAAAGGAACTACTGGTTCGAATGGTATAATTCTTTTTGTGTTGGATGGTGCCTTAATCGACTTAGACTTTAGGCTTCTTAACATTAAGCTGTGACCAATAGCAGCGAAGAATCTGTGGAAAATGTGGAAAAAACGGCAAAAAATATACATTTTTCTGCGTTTTAACGCACTTATCTCAGGAACTGCTTTATGAAATTGAACAATTTTTTTAATGTTGAATGGTCCATTTATCAAGGAAGGCTTGAAGCTATATAAAATTTAGCTGCGACCAATAGGAGCGAAGAATTTGTGTAAAATGTGGAAAAAACGGCAAAAAATACAATACAATACAATATAAAGTTCGTTTGAACGCGGTAATCTCAGGAACTACTATTTCGAATTGTAAAATTCTTTTTGTGTTGGATAGTCCATTAATCGAGGAAGGCTTTATTCTACTTAACATTAAGCTGCGACCAATAGCAGCGAAGAATCTGTGGAAATGTTAGAACTGAGATTTTTTTCTGAGATCTCTGAGATGAAATTATTTTGGATTCGATTTCTCACTCAGCTATTTGACGTGGCTGACATATGTGCAGCAACAATTAGTAAGGTAACCATTAAATCTCAATGATAACTTAGAATTATGTTCCACCAAATGATTTTGCCTCAGTCAAGGTGACATTGAGATCTCAGTGAGATGTTGTTAGGTGGAACTGGCCTAATAACTGCTCAAATTAGAATTTTGAGAGTTCAATTGATTTGTGAATGTGATTGATTGCACTATATGTGCAGATTTATGTGTTTAAACCATATCATTTTATGTACTTCTTAACTAACAAAATATGCTCAGTTTGAAGAAAAAAAAATTTACTTAACGAAAAAAACGATGCAGAAGTAAGAGAGATATTAGAATTAGGAAGAGTTCACCCAAGGGAATGCTTTAAGTATGAACAACTGAAGGGAATCATAAAAAATGCTCAAATTTTTCAAGTTCAAGAGAATTACGACCTAGGGAGAGTTGGCTGCAATGCAATTTTACAATAACTTCCGAACAAAATTCCCACGCGCGCATGATGCACAAGTCGAGACGATACTCTGGCCGGTGGACGAGGGAGAGGCGGACGAAGTCGCGGGCAACTGCTAGTAAGCAATAAAACAAAATTGTATATATTTTCTATGATTAGTCAAAGATGGGAGGTTGATAAAAGTTAGTCTATCAGAATAAGGGGGAGGAGAATCCCTCTAAACCAAGGAAGAGATCGAAGACAGTAACGTAGAAACTTCTTTTGGACTGACTCAATTCTTGTTATATGTATTGAGTAATATGGTGACCATATAACACATGCGTATTCTAGAATCGGTCTTACAAATGAAACAAATAAGCTTGAGAACATAAGGGAATCTTTTAATGAATCCAAGAACCCTATTTGCTTTTTTAATTGTATAATTTATATGATCAATAAATGTTAGTTTTGGATCAAGAACTACACCTTAGTCAGAAAAGACAGAAACCTTACTCATTGGACAAGAATAAAACGTATAGCAGTACGAAAACGGTACTTTTTTGCGTGTTAAACTCATGGTTTTACATTTTTGTCAACATTTAAGACGAGACGATTATTATTGCACCATTCCCTAAAAGTTGTCATGTCTTCTTGTAATAGTAAACAGTCAGTGTTCGATTTTATACTTTTGAATATCTTAATGTCGTCCGCATAAATAAGTACAGAAGAGTTTTTGATGATAGTAGACAAGTCATTAATAAATAAAACAAATAAAATAGGTCCTAGATGGCTGCCCTGAGGGACGCCAGAGTTCACAACAAATTGGTAAGAACACTCATTTCAAAACAAAACACAGTAACTACGATTTTTTAAATATGAACCAATCCAATTTAAAAAATGATCATTAAATCCTAAAAGCGTTAATTTACGTATAAGTGTATAATGACACAACTTGTCAAATGCCTTACTAAAGTCGGTAAATATGCAATCAACTTGTTCACGTTTTTCAAACACATCTAAACAAAAGGACACGAAGTTAAATAAATTAGTAACTGTGGATCTTTTTTTAACAAATCCATGCTGACTAACACACACAATTGAACTACAATGAAAAGAAAGGACATTACTTACAATTGACTCAAACAATTCACAGATAATTTAGCAATAGGTCGATAATTCATGATCTCATTCTTAGGACCTTTCTTATATACAGGAATAATAAATGAACTTTTCCAGATATAAGGAAAGTTTGAACTTTTTAAAGACGTATTGAAGAGAATACACAACGGATTTTACAAATAAGAGACACATTTTTTTTTAAATAGAAGATGGAACACCATCGGGGCCAGGACTGAAACATTCGTCGAGTAGTGAGATACTTTGAGTAACCGTTTCCTCACTTATTTCAAAATTTATATCGTTTAAATGAGCAAAATTTTCCGAAAAACAAGAAAAAGAAGATGATGCGTTAAAGTTTGATTCTTCGAATGCTTCTTTGAAGTGATTAGCAAAGATGTTTGCTATATGTTTGGGTTCATGACTAGTTGATAATTTATTAGTCATAAAATTTTGGTAGCCACAAGTTTTTCTTTTGTTATTAACAAAATTCCAGAAGCTAACTGGCATAGCTGGGCACCGTTAATCAAAAAGTTAACTTCGTTAATCGCTAATCCGTTAATGAAAAATTTAACTTCGTTAACAGTTAAAACGTTAAATTTTAGAAAAATTAACGCAAGTTAACGTTAATCGTTAATCCGTTAACACGCCATGAAAATTTTATTTTCTTATAAAAATTGGAAGTTGGAAACAAGAAAAGACAAGTACATTTTTTTTTAAATATAGGAAATTATATTTTATAAGAGTTTAAGTGTTAAAACAACAATTTATTCAGTCATGTACATATATGAATGTGATTGTTCTCGTCGGAAAGCGAGGCTCTTTTCGGCTGAAGTATATCCTTGCCCGTGGAGAAGAGACGTTCAACAGCAGCGCTTGAGGGTATGGCAGTATTGTATTGGATAAACAGATTTGCCAATACATTTTCGCCGAGGAATGCCGCTTCATGTAACGAGTCTTTTGACTTCAAGTCTAGCCACGTTTTTACGAGACTTTGAGCTTTACTTCTTACTGATTTGTTGTTCTTAGGTTTTTCTGAAGATTGAGTAACAGAGTTGAAAAAGTCATCCTCATCATCGTCGTTGTAACTCGCGTTGCTGTCTCCGCCACTTATACACTCTCTACGTCCTTTGACATTTCTATAGCTTCTTCTTGTAGCGCTTCTTCTACCTTTTTTTCATGCATTTTTTCACTGCATCTACACGACTGTTATCATATTTCTGCAAAAAAAAAAACACAAAAAACACTCGTCACTCTCTGAGCAGGCGCTAAGGAATTAAACAAACATTGTCGTATCGTCGTATTATATACGATTAGTATGGCAGTTTTCCCACTCACAGCCGGTGGAAAAAAGTGGTATTTCAATAACGGCAATAATAACGGCACCCGGAATAATAGTGGCATTTCAAATTTTACTAGGAGCCGAACCTCGCCAGCACGGCGGCGGCGCCGCAAATTTCGACTAGGTCATGATTCGTTTAAGAATTGTTGTTTTTCCGCGAAGCCGCGGCGCGGCGGCGCGCGGTGCGCACCGTGAACCTTTTCACCAACAACCCAAAAACCCAGGTATGGCAAACAACAGTTTTTTTGCTGGCAATAAAGAAGCCAGTAAAAAACGCTCGGCAATGAATTGAATTTGCGATATTATAAATTATGTATACCTATAGCACAAAAAAAAAAACACAGACAGGCAGCGAAATAGACAAGTCGCGTGCCATTGTGTTTCCTGAAGGGTATTGGCTAATTTTTTATAAGTAATAAAAATAATTACCAATTATCTAATTTGAATGTGTATCTGTCAAGTATTTGTGTTCGATTAACGATTAACGGACTTTGGAAAATTTAACGATCGTTAACATTTTTTTGAAGTTAACTGAAAAGTTAATCCGTTAATGGGAATGTTAACTTCGTTAATTAACGATTAACGGATTAACGAAAAAATGCCCGTTAATGCCCAGCTATGCTAACTGGATTAGATTTAATGTCAGCTTCTATTTCACAAATGTAATCGTCATATAATAAGTTAGAGTAATCAGTGAAAAGTTGTTTTATAATTAAGAAAGTTCTATAATCATCGTCAGTTCTTGTCTTATTAAATCTTGTCCAAGCTTTGTTTCTTTTGTTTTTTAAGTTTTTAATTTGTGTAACAAACCATGGTGGTGCATTTGAAGATAAACGATTTTTTTCAACGGTAAAGTCTATTTTTTATTTATAATGTCAGTCAATATGTACGGCTTACTATATTTAATGTTGACTTTATTTCTTGGTTATGTAACGAAGCGTTACACTCCTATACATATCTACGCCCTATAAAACGCTGCCCGCCGCCGCCAACATTATCAACACGCACCAAAACCAAAGCCAACAACAATCATCAAGCCAATCCACAAAACACCGCCGCCACCATATAACATACATTTAATCCAGTAACCAACAACAACAACCGACAACCGCCCCGTCAACACAATTACCCACACACCACACTGAACACCGCCGCCGCCGCCAAACAATTCACCAAACATCGCCGTCGTCAACTGAAAACAAAACAACAAAAAATATGTACCTTTATTTTTCTTTTATTAAATAAAAATTCACACCTAGTTTTTACCACAAAAGTGATAAGAGAAAGGTAAAAATTAGCAAAAATCCGAAGCTTGCTACCGAAGTAATTAAGGTTTATTGCCTTTGACACCGAAGTGCTTGTTTCCCTCGATATTCCCATTAGTGGGCTCGTTGTAACATAGCGTGCTGTGCGACAACAAAAACCGTTTTTCCCTCGTACTCTTCAAGTCGTGGGCACTTGACCGATATTCCCTCGCACTCTTCAAGTGGTGGGCACTTTTTCCGTTTTTCCCTCGTACTCTTCAAGTCGTGGGCACTTGACCGATATTCCCTCGCACTCTTCAAGTGGTGGGCACTTTTTCCGTTTTTCCCTCGTACTCTTCAAGTCGTGGGCACTTGACCGATATTCCCTCGCACTCTTCAAGTGGTGGGAACTTTTTCCGTTTTTCCCTCGTACTCTTCAAGTCGTGGGCACTTGACCGATATTCCCTCGCACTCTTCAAGTGGTGGGCACTTTTTCCGTTTTTCCCTCGTACTCTTCAAGTCGTGGGCACTTGACCGATATTCCCTCGCACTCTTCAAGTAGTGGGCACTTTTTCCGTTTTTCCCTCGTACTCTTCAAGTCGTGGGCACTTGACCGATATTCCCTCGCACTCTTCAAGTAGTGGGCACTTTTTCCGTTTTTCCCTCGTACTCTTCAAGTCGTGGGCACTTGACCGATATTCCCTCGCACTCTTCAAGTGGTGGGCACTTTTCCCGTTTTTCCCTCGTACTCTTCAAGTCGTGGGCACTTGACCGATATTCCCTCGCACTCTTCAAGTGGTGGGCACTTTTCCCGTTTTTCCCTCGTACTCTTCAAGTCGTGGGCACTTGACCGATATTCCCTCGCACTCTTCAAGTGGTGGGCACTTTTTCCGATTTTCCCTCTCACTCTTCAAGTGGTGGGCACTTTTGTATTATATATATATGTATAAGTATTATATTATCATGTATTAGATTATAAGTATTATTGGTTATGAATTATAGTTGAAGAAAATAAATCGAAATAATAAAATCGACTGTTTCTTATCAATTAAGTGGTTCGGATTTCGCTCCTCTATATTCGAGTTTTGTGCTTTCTCGATACGACCCCTGGTTATCCGGCGAGCTTACCTCAGCCTTAGTTAAAGAAGCATCACAAATTGGCGCCCGAGCAGGGACCTTTAGAGGATTCATCCGTTCCGTTTCCGATACCGCCACCGCCGTCTAGAATTCCTAAAGGTCTTTCCGACCGACGTCCGACCGAACAAAACCGAGCATACCGAATACCGTCTTAACGACTACCGACCACTTACCAGTAATTAACCCGATTTATTAGAAATGTCCGAACACGAAGAGGATATCGGCTTGGACGACAATCCATTCAGGAGCCTCAGTTTCATATACATGCTCAAGAAAAACGAGCTTATAGAAATGCTAACCGCCCGAAATATCGGAACCGAGGGTAACGTACAAGTTCTTCGCCAACGTTTAAGTAACCACCTCAAACAGGTCCGCACCCATGCTTCCACACAAAACCGGATAACCAGGGGTCGTATCGAGAAAGCACAAAACTCGAATATAGAGGAGCGAAATCCGAACCACTTAATTGATAAGAAACAGTCGATTTTATTATTTCGATTTATTTTCTTCAACTATAATTCATAACCAATAATACTTATAATCTAATACATGATAATATAATACTTATACATATATATATGTTATAACCAAAGAAAATGAAACCAATATTTTTTGATTCTTCATTATTTCACGATTCATTTCCTGTCAGTATCAATAATAAAAACAAAGGAAATGAATCCGATACTCAATTTGATAATTTTAAAAGACACTGACTATCTGCGATAAGTCAGCCTCAGCATAAAACAGAATCCGAAACTCAACTTGATAATTATTAAAGACACTGGCTATCTGCGATAAGTCAGCATAAAACAGAATCCGATACTCACTTGATAATTTTAAAAGAAACTGGCTATCTGCGATAGTACAGCATAAGAATAAATCAGTTCTAAAATTACTCTCAAATAAACCAGACGAAATCAAGAGCTCTAAAATATCAATAAATAACAATTATAATTGGCGCAGTCGGTAGGATACACAACATAATATGTGTATCCATTGAAAATAAGAATCTATCGTTTCTTTAGTAAATAATCCAAAGTTCTGCGAAAAAGAAACCTTTGGAATATTTCAATAAATTCGGTGACAAATTTTAGCGAAAATAAAATTTATTTTATCGAAGACAATAATCAATTTAAATATCCCAAAAAATTTTCCGTTTCTACAAAGTGAAATTATCTTCGAGATAATTCTGCGAAAAAGGGTAAAAATATTTCGAAATAACGACTTAAGTAACGGTATCGCGATAGTTATAAAGTGAATGCGATACAAACATTGATCTAAAAACATTTAAACTATTGCAACTTCAATTCAGTGAAAAAAGTGAAGGAGTCCTTAGCGAAAATTAAGACTTCCGAAACTACTTCAGTGAACAATAGTGAACATTAAAGTTATTGGAACACTTAAAATTCCAAACACATAAATAATTAATTTAGTAACTCACCCTCATGAATAGAGTAATGTTACGCAATTCGTAGAGGAAAATTAATTATAAAATTACAAAAAATAAATGCAAATCTTCAAGAAGAAAAAGACACAGCCCAAGAAGAAAAAGCACATCTTCAAGAAGAAAAGGCCCAAGTATATGGACAATTTCATCATCAAACTCAAGAAAACAAGGAAGAACAACCCCCATTTAAACAAAATAAGAAATACTCCCATACCTGAACACTGTAAGTCTTACTTAGAATTTAAAGATCTTAAAATAAATAAAAATATTGCAAAATCAAATCTTACGAATAAAGATTTTATAAGTGAAAATATTAACTTAGAATTTAAGGATTCCAAAATAATTCAAAATATTTTAGAACCAAATTTAACAAATAGAGATTATAAAAGTGAAAATATTGTTAACAGTTTGCCAAACTTTAAATTAGAAATAACAAATAACAAAATGGCTCTTACACTAACTCTTGATCCATTAAAATATATTGAAAAATTAAGTGCGTTTGACGGTAGACGAGAAGACTTATATACATTTATAGCTAACATAGACGGTATTATACCGACATTAGAAAAATATGACGTCCAAAGTCAAAAAATGTGTATAAATATCCTAAAATCCAAATTAATTGGAAAAGCCAAAAGATGCATAGAGATTCATGCCCATCTAACTACATGGCTAGATATCAAAGCACTACTCATTTCAAATTTTGGAGGTTTTAAAAGTTCCTTCCAATTGTATGACGAATTACGACAAACTCCATACAAAGGTAACGTAATGAACTTTTACAATGACATCCAAAAGATACTGTGTGAACTAAACCAAAAAACCGTTCAAGAAGGGAAACAATCTGAAATCCCTCACAATACTGACACAGCTTTGAATATTTTCAAAGAACGTTTACCTGTTCATATGAGAACAGTTTTGTTTGCCTTAAAACCACCAAACTTACAAGCAGCCTTACATGAGTTAACTCAAGCTGGTTTTGTAAATGAAAAAACCGAAGAAACCCCCAAAAAACTGCTAGAAGCACCAAAAATTCCAACTCCACAAAAACCCCAAACTAATTATAAAAAATATCCAAATCAAAATAATTCACACCAAAACACTAACAACCCTAATCCTAATTATAAAGGCAATAATTATGACCCAAACTACAAGCCTCCTAGTAGACAACATAAACCTATGGAAGTTGACCCAACTTCTAGTCAGTTAAAAAAGATCCAAACTAACTTTAACGAAAGTGAACCCAATAACTCGGTTTTTCCGAATGTAGCCTCGGAACTCTGTCCACCCAACGAGACAACAAACTCCCCTTTATTAAGTTAGAAAAAAACAATCAAACGTTAAGACTATTAATTGACACAGGAGCCACTAATAGTCTAATAAACGAAGAAAAAGCTCCAGTATGCTTCATAAAAACCAGAGAACACCCATTAGAAATCAAAACAGTAGGTACTTCTATATTCATAGACAAAGAATTAGTAATACCAAAAGAAAAATTTGCACTCAAATCTCGTGTTGATTGCATTTTTCAAATCCATAACTTTAATGTCAACTTTGATGGATTAATCGGAAACAACATATTATTTCCAAACAACGCCAGCATTGACTTTAAAAACAAAATCTTAAAATTAAATGAACATAGTATTCCACTGTTCTTTTCTGCGGAAGATGAACAAGACTACAACAAAGAAATCAATCACTTGGCAAATATGATACCAGATTCTACACTGTTCGAAAATTTGGAACAACAAAGAATCGACCATCTAAACGCCGAGGAACACAACAAATTAATGAAACTTTTAAGTAAACACAAAAGAGTCTTCTACCAAAAAGGTGATGATCTAAGTTTCACAAGCCATGTAAAACATAGTATCCCCACCATAAATGAAGAACCCATCTTCACTAGAATATATCGCTACCCTGAAATACACAAACAGGAAGTAGATAGACAAATAAAAGACTTACTAGACCAAAAAATTATCAAACCAAGTACTTCACCTTATAATGCCCCAATCTGGATTGTTCCAAAAAAGGAAGACAAGCTAGGAAACAAAGAATGGAGGATAGTCATCGACTACCGAAAATTAAATAAAGCAACAAAAGAAGACAAATTTCCTATTCCACTAATCGACGACATATTAGACAAGTTAGGAAAAGCTAACTACTTTTCTACGCTCGATTTAACAGAGGATTCCACCAAATTGAATTAGACCCTAAAGATAGAGAGAAAACAGCATTCTCAACGCTATCAGGACACTATGAATGGTTAAGAATGCCATTCGGTCTAAAAAACGCCCCCGCTACATTCCAACGAATGATGAATGAAGTATTGAAAGAATATGTAGGAAAAATTTGTTATGTTTACCTCGACGACATAATAATATTCTCAACCTCATTGGAAGAACATATAGACTCACTAAATAAAATCTTCACCAGATTACAATCTGTTAATCTAAAAATATCCCTAAATAAATGCGATTTTATGAAACACGAAAGCGAATTCTTAGGTCATATAATTACCACAGATGGAGTAAAACCCAATCCCAATAAAATAAATGCGATAAAAAACTTTCCTATACCAAAAACTATTAAAGAAATTCAATCTTTCTTAGGACTAACCGGATACCTTAGAAAATTCATCCATGATTATTCCAAGCTCATAAAACCACTAACTCTCTGTTTGGGAAAAGATAAACAAATAAATATTGGTACCACAGAATACAAAGAATCATTTGAAAAATTAAAACTGGCCATGTCAGACGATTTATTAAACAGACACCCAGATTTTAACAAAGAATTTATACTAACCACAGATGCATCCAATTTCGCAATTGGAGCAGTCTTAAGCCAATCACACGGACCACTATGTTTCGCATCCAGAACTCTAAATAAACATGAATGCAATTATTCAGTTATAGAAAAAGAACTATTAGCAATCGTTTGGGCAACCAAACAATTTCGCCATTACCTATACGGTAGACACTTCAAAATACAAACAGATCATCGACCATTAGCTTGGTTGCACAATCTCAAAGAACCTAACTCGAAACTCCAAAGATGGAAAATAAAATTGGAGGAGTATGATTTTCAAATCGAACACATCGCAGGAAAAGAAAACAAGGTAGCCGACGCGCTATCAAGAATAAGAATAAATGAAACAAATTCACTTGTAACCAACAAAACAAATCAAAAAAATGTATTAAACAATATAGAACTCGTTTCCACACAACACTCAAATGAGTCAGACAGTTCAAACTTAATTCCAATCACCGAACAATGTTTAAATATATTTATTCGACAAATTATTATAGAAATAGGAGAACAAAATAATGAAAGCATAACTTTCCCTTTTAACAAAAGAAGAATAAAAATAATTAGGCAAAACTTCACGGAATCAGATTTCGAAAAAATCATATTAGAAACTGATATAAACCATAAAAATGCTTTATATTGTAAAAATGATGAGTTATTTTTAGAATTCCAGGCCTATTGGAAAACACATCACAACAACCAAATCTTAATCAGAACTCATATATTCCTAGAAGACATTTACGATATAACTGAACTTGAAGGAATTATACACAAAAACCACAAGCAATTAAATCACGTAGGAATAGAAAAATTATACTTAGATCTAAAAAGAAAGTATTATTACCCAAACCTTAAAATGCAAATAACAAAAATCATAAATAATTGCGATGTCTGTAATTTAAAAATAGAAAGAAACCCTATAAAACTACCCTATGAAAAAACGGAAACACCATTAGAACCACACACTCACTACCATATGGACATATGGATCTTACCCAATAATAACAAATATTTAAGTTGTATCGACAAATTCAGCAAGTATGCTTCAGTAGAAAAACTCAAAACAAAAAACCAAAAAGACATTTTAAACGCTATGGAAAAACTATTCTCATACATGTCTGAACCCAAGAAATTAACTTTGGACAATGACCCCACTTTCAAAATTTATTCCATAGAAAATTATCTTAAAGAAAAGAATATACTAACACATTTTACTACCCCTTATAGACACACCGGAAATTCGGATATAGAACGCCTACACAGCACCTTAAACGAACATATTAGATTACTTGAGAAAAGCGAAAAACTGATCGACTTAGTAACAAAAGCGGTAGATACATACAACAAAACAATACATCTCACCACAAAAGAGAAACCTTTAGAGGTACACCTAGGCAAAATAGATAATAAAAAAATATATGATAGAATAGAAGCAAATAAGAACAAAACTCTAGACAAAATAAATAAAAACCGATCAGACGCAGAAATCAACCCAAAATTTACAAAAATAAACAACCCAGAACGATTTAATAAACTAAAAACCAAACACAAGAAAGTTAAACTAATTAAAACAATCGATAAAAAATTACTAATTAAACCCCATCTAAGACAACAACTCCTTCACAAAGACCAATTCAGAAAGAAAAAGAAATTTACGGAAACACAAAATGAAAACAACCAATACAATAGCAATCACGATAGTGATTCACTTATTAATAACTGCAGTGAAAACTAATGATTTAAAAATAACAAAGATTGATAGAGAATTTTTAATTATACAAGAAGGACAAATAAAACTTATAAATGATTATGAAATTCTATTACATGTAATTAACCTCACAGAATGTCAATTATTAATAAACCAGTTAAAAGATCAATACCAACTTTTGACAAATCCTAATGACTCACAGAAACAAAAATTAAATACGCTAGAAATAAAACTCCAAACAATTATCCCACATCATATTATTCATAAACGAGGATTAATTAATATTGTAGGTAAAGGAATGAATTACATATACGGAACTATGGACGACGATGATAGGCAAGCCATAGAAGAAAGGTTACAAAATTTAGAAGATAGTAACAAAGAACTTTTAGCAAACAATAACAAACAAGTAAACATTAATAAACAATTCAACGAACAATTCTTTCAACTACAAAACATAATTAAGCAAAGTTCAATAACTTTAACTAAGTACAAGAAAATAAAATCAGAAATAAATAGTTTACGCATGGAACTAGAATTCAATAAAAATTTAGCAGAAATACAACAAATAGTAGAAAAAATTGACAATATCATAATGACCAGTAGGACAAGTATATTAACACAAGACATACTAACAGTAAAAGAAATTTTTGACTTCAATATAAACATAGAAAAACTAAAAGAGATAAAAATGACATTGGCTACCTATAACGAACACTTATTAATTATTCTAAGTATACCAAGATTTAATGAACATTTATACAACAAAATAATTATACATACCTTCCCGGTAAAAGATAAAATAATTACAATACCTTGCAATGAATTTATTGAACTTAATAAAAATATGTATTACATAAGCAAAGAGATAAAAAATCTAACGAAAATTGAAGACAATTGTATCGAAAACATATTTAAAAATAATTCAAATCTAAACTGTAATGTCAAAGATTACAAAAATGAAAATGTTATAATCAATAAAGAAAAATATTTAATATTAAAAAACATAAAGAAAGAAAAATTAGAACAAGATTGTAATAACTTAGATTATACTTTACAAGGAAACTATATTTTGGAATTTGAAAATTGTAAAATAAAGCTAAATAATGTGTCTTACAATAGAAAATTATATCAAAATAACTATAAAATAATACCGTTGATAAATTATAACTTTTCAGATAGTTACTTTAAAGAATTAAATTTCAAACCAATAAATAATATTGAAATATTAGAATCAAAATTACATAAGAAACATGTAACATATAATGTAATAACTATCGTTATTATAATATCAATTTTAATCTTTGCAATCATGTATTTAAAAATGAAATTGAAGAATAAAAAAATTGTTACAAACGTAAGCCTTCCAACGATCGCTTTTCAACGGTTAGAATTCTCTAAGGAGGGAGGTGTTATAACCAAAGAAAATGAAACCAATATTTTTTGATTCTTCATTATTTCACGATTCATTTCCTGTCAGTATCAATAATAAAAACAAAGGAAATGAATCCGATACTCAATTTGATAATTTTAAAAGACACTGACTATCTGCGATAAGTCAGCCTCAGCATAAAACAGAATCCGAAACTCAACTTGATAATTATTAAAGACACTGGCTATCTGCGATAAGTCAGCATAAAACAGAATCCGATACTCACTTGATAATTTTAAAAGAAACTGGCTATCTGCGATAGTACAGCATAAGAATAAATCAGTTCTAAAATTACTCTCAAATAAACCAGACGAAATCAAGAGCTCTGCTCGAGATTCGTTTTTTAAAAAATTGTTTTAATAAATAACAATTATAATTTATATAATACAAAAGTGCCCACCACTTGAAGAGTGAGAGGGAAAATCGGAAAAAGTGCCCACCACTTGAAGAGTGCGAGGGAATATCGGTCAAGTGCCCACGACTTGAAGAGTACGAGGGAAAAACGGAAAAAGTGCCCACTACTTGAAGAGTGCGAGGGAATATCGGTCAAGTGCCCACGACTTGAAGAGTACGAGGGAAAAACGGTTTTTGTTGTCGCACAGCACGCTATGTTACAACGAGCCCACTAATGGGAATATCGAGGGAAACAAGCACTTCGGTGTCAAAGGCAATAAACCTTAATTACTTCGGTAGCAAGCTTCGGATTTTTGCTAATTTTTACCTTTCTCTTATCACTTTTGTGGTAAAAACTAGGTGTGAATTTTTATTTAATAAAAGAAAAATAAAGGTACATATTTTTTGTTGTTTTGTTTTCAGTTGACGACGGCGATGTTTGGTGAATTGTTTGGCGGCGGCGGCGCACGGTTGTCCAAAATGACTTATCTCGTTGCAAAAATCATAACTTTTGAACGGATTGAGGCAGCGGTATAATTTTTTTTTTAATTTGAAGGAAATTTCCAGGGCTGTTTCACCAATGAATTTCAAGAAAATTATTTCACAGGGTGTTTCGGAATCATCGGCCGAAAACAGATTTTCTCAAAAAACCAAATTTATAGAAAAAAGAATTGAAGTAAAACTTTAAAAATTGTCTTTAGTTTCGCAAATGTTGATAAAAACAAAATGATGGCCCCTAAGTGTTTATAGGGTGTTCTAAAATAAAATTCATCACAACAGTGGATGCGAAAATTTGGCAAAGAAACTTTTTTTTTTTTTGCTTTAAGCGGTCAATAATAATGGTTTATACCTTTTTAACCCTGGCCCGGATGAAATTCCACCAATTCTGCTAAAAAACTGCGCGAATGCTCTTTCCGAACCACTTTTATACATTTTTAATAATTCTCTTAGTAGTGGAGAATTTCTCTTTGAATGGAAACAATCTTTCCTTACTCCTATTCACAAATCTGGTCCCAAACAAGAAATCTCAAACTATCGACCGATTTGTAAACTCTCGAGCATTCCTAAACTCTTTGAAAAAATTGTTTATGATAAGCTGATATTCCTTCTTAAAGAACATATTTCACCGTATCAACATGGTTTCATCGCAGGGAGATCTACAACTACTAACCTTGCAATCTTCTCGAATTTCGTTCTGAATACCCTAGAGCCTAGAAGAAGGTCACCAAATTGACGTGATCTATACTGATTTTGCCAAAGCCTTCGACAGAGTCAGCCACTCAATTTTGATGAATAAGCTCGAAATTTTTGGGTTTCATTCTTTTATGTTGAAATGGTTAATGTCTTACCTAAAAGGTCGTGTCCAATTCGTATCTATTGACAAATTCATTTCGAGACCAGTTTTAGTTACTTCCGGTGTCCCTCAAGGAAGCCATCTTGGGCCCCTTCTATTTCTCATTTTTATAAACGACATGCCTGGTATTTTTTTGAACTCTAAGAGACTTCTATTTGCTGACGATTTAAAATTTTACAGACCCATTAAATCCGTTAATGACTGTTTTTTCCTTCAAGAGGATCTTCAAAAACTAATTGAATGGTGTCTTTCTAACCAACTTTCGTTAAATGTTAATAAATGTCAGTGTTTTTCTTTTTACAGAAACCATTCGCCGATTTTCTTTGATTACACTATTAATAACCAAGTGCTCGATAGAGTTGTTCAAAAAAAAGATCTTGGCGTTATTTTCGATTCCAAGCTTAATTTTGTTAAACACATAGAATTTACGGTTTTTAAAGCTAATTCAATGTTAGGTTTTATAAAACGAAATTCCAAGGAGTTTAGGGATCCGTTCACAATTAAATCGCTTTATAGTTCATATGTTAGGTCTATCTTAGAGTATTGTTGTATAATATGGAACCCATATTACAACATTCATGCTGATAGAATTGAAATGGTTCAAAAAAAGTTTACTAGGTATACTATACAGAAGTTGGGATGGAACATTGAAACTCCAACGTATTCCACAAGATGCAAACTATTGGGAATTCAAACTCTAGAAAAAAGACGTAAAATCTACTCAATTATGTTCATTAGTGATATTTTGTCATATCATATCAAGTGTCCTTCTCTATTATATTTGGTTCAATTGTATGCTCCATCGCGTCAAATTCGTGTTCGCTGTTTATTATTCGTAAACGAACACAGGGTAAATTATACCTTTGACGAACCTATTTCTCGAAGTATCAGAGAAACTAATCTTGTTTCTAATTCTATAGATTTCAATTTTCATCTAAGTAGACAATCATTAAAAAATCAATTGTTATTGTACTTTTTAAATTAGTTAATTACTTTGTTATTTATGTATGTAGGTATTTTAATGTTATTATTTATTATATGTAAGTCTTTATCTCGATGTTTTTACTATGTTTCGTTAGTCTAACTGAAGATTGTAGATATGGATCTCTTATTGATGAATAAACTAAACTAAACTAAACTAAAAAAAAAAACCTATATCAATTTATATTTGTAATAAAATCCAAAATAATATTTTTTTTTATTCTAAAGCAAAAAAAAAAAAATAAAGTTTCATCCGTTGCTGGTTTTTACAAGTACCATACATTTTATGATACTTGTGGGTTTTTTCGACAACCTTATGAATGACTTTTTTATTCATTATTATTATCATTATTAAAATAAAGTAAGAAAATGTTATGTTTACGACACATTTTTCGAAAAAAATTGACATCAAAGTCAAAAATTATCACGGACAAGAACAACGGAACATCCTTCAAAAAATAATATCTGACCAATAAAAAAAGGATAAAAAAATTTGTAAATGCAGTTACAATGGCTAATATTTCTTCTTAAAATTAAAACCTTAACATCGTTGCTAGCATTACTATTAACAGAGAACGAAGCGTTTACGTGGGTCAAGGTATGCCAAAGTAAGCGTTTTCTCAAGCCTTTATTTTTTTTTCAAAGTTCAAAATCTCGGCAGTGCGCAAGTATGCGCAGCTAAATATTTTTCTTTTGGCTTAACAATTGGTTGATACACATACCCTATTCGGCTTAATGCATGGACTTGGATGGATTTTTTTGTAGCTCTATTCAAACTCGATAAATTGTACAAAAAATGGTGTTTTTTTGTTTCATTTATTAAAACCTTAAAAATTATTTTATTTTTTTTTTCAATTTCAAATTTAAATTTACTTATAAGTAATTAAACCAGGAACTATTAACAAAAAATAAGATTTTTCATTCAATATGCCATAATCGCAGAAATGAAAATAAGGAATTTTGTTTTTTTTTTCTTTTTTTTTTCTCTAGAAAAAAATTAACTAACTTTCAAGAGCCCTATAAATTAAACTAGTGATCAAAAAATTATTTTGTTTGCTGTTTTTGAAGCTCTGTCTATATTTCTCTTAGAAATAAAAAACAAAACAATAAAAATAAAACATCAGATTTTGTATTTTTGCCACGACTTTTCCCTTTTTGGACAACTGTGCGGCGGTGTTCAGTGTGGTGTGTGGGTAATTGTGTTGACGGGGCGGTTGTCGGTTGTTGTTGTTGGTTACTGGATTAAATGTATGTTATATGGTGGCGGCGGTGTTTTGTGGATTGGCTTGATGATTGTTGTTGGCTGTGGTTTTGGTGCGTTTTGATAATGTTGGCGGCGGCGGGCAGCGTTTTATAGGGCGTAGATATGTATAGGAGTGTAACGCTTCGTTACAGTTATAGTTTAACTGATGTGATTTTCAAAACTTTGACAGGAAATGCATAGTAACCTACTAAAAGATTTTCATATTTAATTCATACACTCGTATATCAGAATGGACTGTGCTACATACAATCAATTCTGGTTTGAGTTTGGTTTTCATTGAAAAGACGCACAAACAAAATTTTCAAAATACAAGCAACAATAACCAAGGTCATCGTCTATTTTTAAAGTCTGTGTGGCAGTACCACCAGAGTTTACTTTTTTTTTAACATCAATACAGAGAAATAAAGTGACAAAAGAGGACGAGACAGGACGAGTGCTTTAAAGACTTCGCCTTAGTCCTAAAGCTTCAAGTAGTGGGGAAGGAAGAATGTATCCGCTTGACTTGATTTGGCTCGCGCCACCTAGAGGCTACGAAAGTCACGGCACTTAGTGCGAGATAATTGCGTGTGAAATTTATAAGGCTCCACAGGGCGAGCCGAAGAATGACAAGCACGCAAAACAAAAAGCAAAAACAACAAAATTGAAGAGTGGAAGGAAGGACGATGTTTCGTGTCGTCTGACATACCTAGTGAATATCGATTTTTTATAATGGTACTCTCTAGCTTCATTTTTGATATTTTTTATGAAGCTATCCCTGCACGTGTGGTGAGTGTGTAGGGAGTATAGGGATCGAAATAGAAACACGATGGAACGAGGGTCATTAATCGAGAACAACTGCTGTTTTGAATTGGATCAGGGCCTTTATGATGGGACAAAATAACTTATGGGGTTTAAAAGTGGAAAATGCTTCAGTGCGTAGGCTAAAGTCATGTGATTAATGAACATATTTATGTGTGCATCAAAGTTTTACTGAATTCTTTCGGTTCAATGGGAACGAACAAATTGATAGGGATCCGGAACAATGCTAGCAAATAACCTTTTGGCACTTAGATCGCCTTACATTGGTCTATAAGAAAAAGTCATTAAGAAGAAGTAGGTATGTGTACTTGCTCAGTTTTAGTTGAAAACTGAACACGTCTTTGGTTTTGACTTTTATCCTCGGATATTTCTTACACGAGCTCATAAGTGATAATAATGGTAGAATACTTATCGGAGGAAGATATGACGCAGATTATGGTTGTCCTATAACCTTTTCGGGAGAAGATTAACAATTTGTATATATCACCTTAAACAAGTTTGGAGCACTGTGGCATATTTTTATTTAAGAAAAAAAAAACACTTAATTTCAATTTTATTAAAAAACAATAATTTTTTAAATATTTTCGTTCCCCACTATTTTAGTCACTCTCAATTCTCAAAGCCGAAGAATTTGTAAGCAAACTAATGCCTCATATTTAGGATCATCTTTTACCTCCTCTCCTTAACTTCTGTCTCATACTTCATAGTTGACTTCTAAATTACTCAATCATGTTGGAATTGTCTTTGAGTCGAAACTGAGCTTTTTTTTGCGAAGATTATTCCATGATTTTGTTTGACATGCTTCTGGGATATTTATCCATCTTTCATGTAATTTCATTTCCTTCAATTCGAATTATCAGAAAAATCTTGTTCAATTCACATCCTTCAAATTTTTGGGATAAATCATATTTCCTGGGTGGTTTGGGGATCTGAATTGATGTGATTATGCTTGAAATGGCAAGAGAAGGACAACAGTTAAATGAGAAATTAAGGATAAGGAAACAATTTGTATGTTTTTCTTTAAGGAGTCTGGAGTTTAAAACAACAGAACAAAAACACAAGAAAACTCCTAAAAGGCAAAATTTTAAAATATGTTTTTGAAAATTTAATATGAAAACTGAGGTTTATTAAATTTAACTTCACTTCAGTGAAAAAGCCTTGTATCTTCCTTTCTTTAGTTTTTAAAGTGTTTTTTTCTCACATGTTCCTACTGTAAATTTAAAAAAAAATGTTCTTCTTTCGTTTTTACTTGTCTTCGTATATAAAAATTAGAATTTATTGGTTTTTAAAATCTCGTGTCTTCTTTTAATGTGGAAACTTGCATTTCAAGCAAAATAAAAGATAATTTTCCTTACAAAAAAACATATTTAATTCTAGAAACTCCACAAAACCAATCTTCAGCTGCAAATGTAATTAGCGCCTTAAAATAAACTATATTTCTTCAAAAACAACCTTTGTTGCAAAGTTTAAACACTACCTTCAAGAGGAATTGCTATACGAAACTAATTTTATTTTTCAATTAAAATTGTGACTTTGTTCACGTAATTCACTTTCTTGGATATAATAAACAGACATTTTCTTAGCTGACATCTGTCATTTTCTCTTTAAAAAAAAAAAACTTTTTCTGTCTCTTTTCATTGCATTATATTATGTTTTTCGGTGGTGGGTGGTGGTAAGGAAGGATTAAAAAAACATGTTGAGAAGGCATTAAATTATACGTAAACTAATGAAAATGTACAATGCACGTCTGCCTTTCTGTCTGCCACACTTTGCATTGAGAGATTGAGACATTGTGACAATGACAGTAACTGAAAAAGAGAAGTGAGTAAGTAACTTTGCGAATGGAATAGTTTTGCTGTTGTGGCTTTCAACTTTTACCTCACAATTTCCTAAAAAAGTTATATGCAATTGAATTCCTGACAACGTAGTTATCAAGAGGGTAAACTTTATGCATTTCAGGTGGAAATATACCTTCGTAGCCAGCATTACAAAATTCATGTATGGGTGTGTTTTCATTATGCCAAAAAAGAAAATTATGTAGTATTATTTTTGGAAAATTTTTCTTTTGATTATTTTTTTAAAATGTCTTTTGTTACATATCTTAAGCAGAAGCAAAAAAAAAAACAAAGAACTAAAAATACAGAATAGTCGAAAAGGTTAAAAAATGCGTATACGCCACAGTGAACAAAATCCATTATAACTTTCTTTCGTAAATTCATCATCTGCTGAAACCAAGACGCATATTTTCTTTTCTTTAAAGCACTGAAATCAAAGCATTTGAACTTACTTATGATAAATATATGCAAATACCTGCAAAATTCCTTCTTTTACTTTATCTCATTTACGCATTGCCATCTTAAAAACACGACGTATTCTCTGAATGAATTCAAAACAAATACCAAAGAGTCAACACACCTTAAAATGAACTCCAAGCTAAGACTTGAACAGTCAAAGAAAGTCAAAACAAAAACAAATAGGAAACAAGACACTCGTCACACCTCAGCCTCATTATACATTTAAGGTAAAACTTCCTCGGAGCAAGCGAAAAAAAACTAACAAAAATGTTAACGATTGACTACAAACAATTCAACACAATACAATACAAGATGATTAGTGGACGCACACACCAGCACGACTCTTATAAACACATAAAAAACAGATTTGGAGTATATTTGCACAGCAAAGCAATTAACCTCTTCCACCAACACCATTCGTACTGAAAAAGAAGACGACTTTTTTGGAACGTACTCAATCCCCATATCTGGTTCAAAGAGGAAGTACCTGCCTTTTATACTTCAGTCTATTTTTATGCTTGGTTCTTCATCTTATGTTATTTTCTTTTTGAACGAGGGTAACCTCCACGTGCGTGCGTCGTGTGGTTTTTCATGCTTCCATTTGCGCTTTTGATATTTCTGTTAAGATTTGTTTGCTGACTTTCTTACTCCCAATCTTATTCCATAAACACTTCAGGTTGGACAAACAGGAAAAAGCAAAAACTGGGTGGAGAGGAAAAAGTGAGGTTAAAGAAATCATTTTGAAAGCTAGTTGAAAATGCTCAAAATTGTCTGAGTTGGCGATGAAGGATTAAAATGGATAAGCTAAGGGTGTTATTATACTCAGAAGTTTTTAGGAAGACGCAAATAAGTGCCAAAGACAAAGTAGGTGAAATAGAAAAAGTCTCAACCCGCACAGTTGTGGGTTCAGGATTGTCTTGGATGGTGTTTGACGTTTCTTTTCTTGTCTTTCTTTGCTTCTTGGCGTTGCTTCATTATTGTTTCTACTTTTCTAGTGTTTCCGAGTAAACAAGAAATATGCCGCCGGACAATTTCAAGTGAAGCAAAGAGCTTATAAGCTAATTAATTTCAAATTTCGAAATGTATCCTGTTTATCATTTGCTTTTACATAGTTCTTTTGTCAAGAAAGTGAAGAATCCTAAGTCAGACCTATTTTCTCTCCAGGTTTTAATCCAATGCCTTTATTTCTTTTACTCGGAAATTTTTAAAGCATTCTCACAAAGGTCTAACACATCTAACAACATTTCTTCTTCGGAACTATTATCCGGTATCCATGATGTCAATAATCATTGCTGCAGTATCTAATAAATTATTTATCACTTCAAATGACATTTTACTTCTTAAGAGTGTTTTTCTTATTGAGATTTATATAAAAAATAGCAGTTTTCTTTTGTTATTTTCACACTTTGACTTTTTGGATGAGAACAAACAATGAAAGA
Source organism: Sphaerophoria taeniata (assembly GCA_943590905.1). Taxonomy (NCBI): domain Eukaryota; kingdom Metazoa; phylum Arthropoda; class Insecta; order Diptera; family Syrphidae; genus Sphaerophoria; species Sphaerophoria taeniata. Next base: position 35,350,682 of record OX016540.1, on the reverse strand, counting down.
GAAGCGTCAAAAACACGCAACCGAAAAATATCCGAGGGATGAGTGTTCAAAAGAAAATATACGGAACACGCAGCATACAGAAAGTCTGAGTCTAATAACACACTAAGTGGAGAAATACATTGTATTTGGAAACTATATGAATTTTTTTAAGCGACAATCTTGCTCAAAACACAAGTAAATTTGAAATATAAGAAACTTTTTTACGAAAAAAAGTTTTGTTCATTAAAAATGAACAAAAGTCATTATGAAATATCTTTTTACAATTTATCTCGACCGATTTTTTGCAAACACCAATTCTCGTCACAACTTTCTGAAGCTTGAATTGAAATTAAAACCAAAATGGAAATTTACCAAGAAAGCACTTTATAAAAGTGCACTTGATGTCTTTTTGTTGCGGGTAGAAAATTAGTCTCCTTTTTCTTTTTTCTTTGTCAGAAGAAGCTTTCGTATGACTGAATCTGACTGATTTGAATAATTCAAAGCCATTTTGTGGGGCTGCGGCTTAAAAGATCTTATAGTGCAAGGAATAATGATAAACATTTTGTCAGAGCAGACTGAAATAGATGAAGGTGTTAAACAATAAATGAATGAGTAGGTCCTATGTAACAAGCAGACAGTTCGAATAAGATGAATATCTGTTTAACATAATCTAGGGTCTAGAATGTTAGTTTAAAAAAAAAAATAATAAATTTAATAGTACAGGTTCCACTTGCTCATTTTTCCTTAAATTCTATGTAAATTGCTAATGATTATGTATTACATTTAATGTTTCTTAAGGTTTTTCATCAAAAAACACTTGGAATATTTTTTATGTTTTTGAAGAAATTGTTCTGCATAAATTTTTTTTTTCAATTTTTAAGGAATAAGCTGATACCACACCCTATAATATATCTACATCTACACTAATATATAAAGCTGAAGAGTTTGTTTGTTTGAACGCGGTAATCTCAGGAACTACTGGTTCGAATGGTATAATTCTTTTTGTGTTGGATGGTGCCTTAATCGACTTAAACTTTAGGCTACTTAACATTAAGCTGTGACCAATAGCAGCGAAGAATCTGTTTAAAATGGGGAAAAAAAACGGCAAAAAATATACATTTTTCTGCGTTTTAACGCACTTATCTCAGGAAGTACTGGTTCGTATGGTATAATTCTTTTTGTGTTGGATGGTCCATTAATTGAGGAAGACTTGAGGCTCTTTAACATTAAGCTGTGACCAATAGCAGCAAAGAATCTGTTTAAAATAGGAGCGAAGAATTTGTGTAAAATGTGGAAAAAACGGCAAACAATACAATTGATACAATATAAAGCTGAATAGTTTGTTCATTTGAACGCGGTAATCTCAGGAACTACTGGTTCGAATTGAAAAATTCTTTTTGTGTTGGATAGTCCATTAATCGATGAAGGCTTTAAAATAAAATAAATAAATAGAGTGGCGCGACAGCTCTTGAAGAGCCAACGCCTAAGTGGCTTATTCTAATCAACAATTCTCTGAGTGCGTGTGAAGAATTGAGGGGACCTACAATTTAACGCCGATTCCGAACGGCAAAGTTGAGAAGCATTTTTTCATTACAGATTGATACTCTTGGAAGATTTGTCAGGTCTTCGCAAGAGGCAGTACCCGTGAAAGATGAAATAAAAACTTGGCCTGAGTAGGACTCGAACCAACGACATTCTGCTTAGCAGCCAACGCACTTACCAACTAAGCTACGGGCAACTGCTTTAGGCTTTATTCTACTTAAAATTAAGCTGTGACCAATAGCAGCGAAGAATCTGTGGAAAATATGGAAAAAACGGCAAAAAATATACATTTTTCTGCGTTTTAACGCGCTTATCTCAGGAACTGCTTCATGAAATTGAACAATTTTTTTAATGTTGAATGGTCCATTTATCAAGGAAGGCTTGAAACTATATAAAATTTAGCTGCGACCAATAGGAGCGAAGAATTTGTGTAAAATGTGGAAAAAACGGCAAACAATACAATACTATACAATATAAAGTTCGTTTGAACGCGGTAATCTCAGGAACTACTATTTCGAATTGTAAAATTCTTTTTGTGTTGGATAGTCCATTAATCGAGGAAGGCTTTATTCTACTTAAAATTAAGCTGCGACCAATAGCAGCGAAGAATCTGTGGAAATGTTAGAACTGAGATTTTTTTCTGAGATCTCTGAGATGAAATTATTTTGGATGCGATTTCTCACTCAGCTATTTGACGTGGCTGACATATGTGCAGCAACAATTAGTAAGGTAACCATTAAATCTCAATGATAACTGAGAATTATGTTCCACCAAATGATTTTGCCTCAGTCAAGGTGACATTGAGATCTCAGTGAGATGTTGTTAGGTGGAACTGGCCTAATAACTGCTCAAATTAGAATTGTGAGAGTTCAATTGATTTGTGAATGTGATTGATTGCACTATTTGTGCAGATTTATGTGTTTAAACCATATCATTTTATGTACTTCTTAACTAACAAAATATGCTCAGTTTAAAGAAAAAAAAATTACTTAACGAAAAAAACGATGCAGAAGTAAGAGAGATATTAGAATTAGGGAGAGTTCACCCAAGGGAATGCTTTAAGTATGAACAACTGAAGGGAATCATAAAAAATGCTCAAATTTTTCAAGTTCAAGAGAATTTCGACCTAGGGAGAGTTGACTGCAATGCAATTTTACAATAACTTCCGAACAAAATTCCCACGCGCGCATGATGCACAAGTCGAGATGATACTCTGGCCGGTGGACGAGGGAGAGGCGGACGAAGTCGCGGGCAACTGCTAGAAAGCTATAATTCCATTGTGACATTTCAAGACTTCACTGTGCGACATGCGAAATTTGCGCTAGAGTTTTTTTTCGTTTTGTGTCATAATTTCGAGTTTTCAGAACAATGGAGTTCAAGATTTATTTTTCATTTTTTTTCTACACCCTTTCTACCAAAAGAAAAAGTCTCCCATGAAAACAAGGAAAGAAGGTCTAAACGAGTTCAAAAAAGAATTCATCGCATCCTCTAAAATATTTGATTAATTTATTACCAACTTTATAATCGTGCCAATCAACGTCAGTATTTAAATTTTCAATTCAACATCAATAAACCGCTTCTTTGAATAAACAAATTGAAGAGTCAGCAATTGAACAATTGAAACGATATTAGTAATGATGATTCCATTGAAATTCACAAATAAATTTTAATGCATCATCAGCAAGAAAACAAACCCAACCTTAAACTTCATGATCAAATTGGGTCCACAACACAACACAAAAAATTACATAGCAACAATTTTTTTTCCATACACAATATCGTTCTTAATATACCGTCAATTCAGAACCATTGTCCGGCCCGGCCAGCGCCTACTGGTTCCCAATGTGTTCTCTCTTGCAAATTCCTGCCTACTAAACTCGAAATTTCAAGCTCCCAAACGAGGGGTGGCAATATAATTAAATGACGATTAGCAACAGAGAGAACACTCGCTAAAAACTTTTCGGTAGTGAACAAAACAAAAACGAAATAAAAGCTGCAGACAATATTTCAAATCCAAGGGAAACTCGCAGTTGGTAGTCTTTTATTTTATCGAGTACCATGGTGGGCATGGGGTGTAGATTTCCCGCAAAATAGAGTAAAATTCGCATCCGCCCTGGCTGAGATAATTGGACACTGCTAAAGGTCGTTAGAACGTCTTTAGAAGCTCGTTCAATAAATCCACTTTTTCTCTGTTGGACCATAAACCCACAGGCGATCTCATCGCTGAGAATGGAGAGTATCATCGAGCATAAAATGCAACTGCTTCATCTCTGTCCACCAGATCCACCCAACAACTCGCATTTGTTTGCCAAAGCAAGTTCTTAATAAGGTATAATTGTTTAATTATTTATGGAAAGACATTTGAATGTAATAAACAAGGATTCACTTTCTGTTTGACAACACAACGACTTCGAGGCGAACGTGGGGCAAGTGCAGCAGTTGTTGGCCTTTGTGCCATACTAATCCAAGAGCCAGTTCCCACTGTGTCTTCGTATTTTTATTTTTGTATTTTTATTGCTATGCAATTTTGATTTGTTGATCCTTTCGTATAATATTATGGATGTCGTGTAAATCACTCTAACAGCTGGATATTCTGAATGAATGTAGTGAAAATTTTGGCTTTATATGCAAATAATATGTTAGTTTGTTTTCCGATTTTGTTTATTGGTGTGACGACTTGATTCGGTGTGGATTTCTACACTGAAAAAAATAACCGTTGTCATATTGAAAATTACTGGTTGTTAACCGAAAATTGTCATATTGATGAAAAAAAAATTCAATGTGATGTAAATTTTCAAAATTCGTCTCAAAATCTTACAACTTGATAGTAAATGGGACAATTTGAAATATTCAATATCTTGTTGCTAGTTTGAACATCAAAGTTGTCGTTTTAACAACTGAGATGATCAAATAGAATATAATGGTTGTCAATATGAAAAACTTAGGTTGTCCGTCAGTTAATTAAAAACTGCAATCATCATATGTATAACAATGATTGTCAATATGATTACTACCTAAATGCAACAAGTGCATTGAAAAAAAAATCATCAAATTGACAGTTGCAGTTGTTAATGTGATGACTGAATTTCACCGGCATCAGTTGCTTGATAATTCACCACATAAGGTTGTCATATTGAAAACTATGTTCACCAAATTGACAATTATTGTTTTAAATATGAAAACCAAGTTTTTCTTGAATTTAACAATAACAAACAAAAACAAATGATAAATTGCTTATGCCGTTATCAAAATTATTGTATTGAAAACCATAATTGTCAAGTTGAAAACCGCAGTAGTCAATGTGATGGTTCAACCGTTTTTAAAAAATATATTTGCAATTGCGGTTGTCAATATGATAATCGACCACATAAGGTTATCATACTGAAAACTATGGTCATCAAATTTACAATTATTGTTTTCAATACGAAAATCGAATTTATCTTGAATTGAACAAGAACAAACAAGAACAAACAATACCATTGCTTATGCCGTTATCAAAATTATTGTATTGAAAACCATAGTTGTCAAGTTGAAAACCGCAGTAGTAAATGTGATGGTTCAACCGTTTTTAAAAATCATATTTACAATTGCGGTTGTCAATACGATGATCGACCACATAAGGTTGTCATATTGAAAACTATGGTCATCAAATTGACAATATTGTTTTCCATATGAACATCGAGTTTGTCTTGAATTGAACAAGTAGTGTAATCCTCATTCAGTAGCCGTGCATAAAGTCGATCAGACGTTTGTGTGAGAACAGTAAAAAAGTGTAAAATAAAAAATAATCAAGAAAGGAACAAAAAATAAATCTAAAAAACAAAACTAATCCCAAGCAGAATATTATTACAGGTAAGACAATTATATTTTTTGTAGAGTTATTTGTAAGTAAAAAATATTAAATTTTTGTTATTCAATATAAGTGTATAGGTGTGGAGAGGGGGGCACATTTGAATACTTTTTGCTATCAACCATAATTAAAATAAAAACGATTTCGATTATGATTTTTGAAATGCAGCAGGTAATTATATTGTGAAAAGATTTTCTTTGAATATCTATTGCAATCTCAATTTAAAGGTCGCTGTTTAATAATTCAAAATATAACGATTTTATTTAATAAAGAGATATTTTACAAAATAATATTAAAAAATGCAAATTTGGATGATTATCGATTGAAATTAAATACTGCTTCAATAGTCTGAATATTTCCTTATATTCTCAAACGAAATGGAAACTTTTGACAGATGTGATTTTAATTTTAAAGCTATTGTTTTTGTTTAGGGTTCAGTTCTTTAGATATTGGTCACAACAATATCCAATGTTTTGTATTTTTCGTATGCAAAAAATGTTCTTCTTTTTCTTTTCTTATATTTTGGTCTTATATGTGGTCATTTGAATTATCAGTGAAAATTGAAAAACTCTAATATGCAACTATTTGGTTACCCAGTCATTAAAAGAGTTTTTTTTTTCTTATCATTTCTTTAATTTTAATGTGTTAAAAACTGTTTTTTTCTACCCGTTTTTAGGGCTATCAGAAAAATGATATTTATTTTATAATAATTTAAAAAACTGGCTTTACATATATAACAACTAACATCAGTATTTAAACCGACAACTAACATCAGTATTTAAACCAACACCATCACCAAACCAAACAAAAACATCAACACTAAATATAAAACCAACATAAACACCAACATCAGCTACAACACCAATCTCAAAACCAAAACAACACCAAATCTAGCACCAAATCCAGCTTCAATCTCAGCCACAATCGCAAAACAAAGGTCAACACCAACACCACCAACAGTACCAAAAGCAACACCAACAACAACACCAACAGCAACACCAACAGCAACACTAACAGCAACACCAACAGCAACACCAACACCACCACCTACTATAACACCAATACCAACATCAAACAAACAAAAACACCAACACCAGCATCCACCTCAACCACAATACCAATTCAATCAAAAAAGCCAAGCTCAACACCAACTCCAACACCAACTCCAACATCAACACCATAATACCAATACCGACGAAAAAAAAGAAAGCTCAATACCAACACCAACACCAACAGCAACAGTAACACAAACTATAACACTAATACCAACATCAAATCCAACACCAACAGTAACACCAATTCCAACATGTTAACAATTGTTAACATTAATGTTTATACTAACATCCACATCAACAACAACAGCAACTCCAACACCAATACAATATTATTAACAAAATTTCATGGTATTTTCTATGTTTCAGATTGACAAGGACTTTCAGTCATGTACACCGAAAGTTTCTTTATCCTTTTGTTGTGGGAGCCAACTTTCAAAAATTTAAGGCAGTTCTTGATGAGAAATATTGGATAAGAACGTATTGGGCACACTCAAAAACACAAAAGAAGCGGATTTTGATAAAGGTAAACTACTTATTGATGCTTAACAGAAGTAATTCTAATTGTTTCTTTTAAAATTATTATAGATGGAATTATTTTGCGAGTACTTAAAATTTGCAAAGTTTAGTCTTGAAGTACCACCAAAGGAAAACCAATAGTGGGGACAAGTGTTCCACCAACACCAAAACCAACAGCAACACCAACATCAACACAAAAACCAACAGCAACGCCAACAACAACTCCAATACCAACACCATCACCATCCCTCATCAACCTCAACCACAATACCAACACAATCGCAAAAACTAAACTCAACACCAACAGCAACAGCAACACTAATACCAGCATAAACCCCAACACCAACAACAGTACCAACAACAAAAAAAGCAACATCAACAACAACACCAATTCCAGTATCAACCACAATATCAACACAATCACAAAGACCAAGTTCAACACTAACACTAACACCAGCACCAACACCAGCCCCGCACCAATTCCAACTCCAACTCCAACCACAAAACCAACACAATCGCAAAAACCAAGCTCAAATCCAACACCAACAATAGTACCAACACCATATTTTATTAGAATTATATGTATTTTCATAACAATTATATGTATGTATATGTAAGTCAACTTAGTTGTAATAATAAATAATTAAACATGATACAAAAATTAAATCTGCCTTATATTTTAAACAATCCTTGCAACTTATATTTCAGAAAAGGGGTGTCCTGGACACGCAGGAGCTAGTATAGTATTGAGAATCACGGTAATCTAATTGAAAATCGAAGTTTTAAAAAGTATCATAATGATTGTAATATTGAAAACCAAGCAAATTGGAAATTTTCAAATTAGCAACCACCGTTTTCAATATGAAAACCGTAGTTTTCATATTAACTACCGTGGTATTAAATTGGTTCACTGTGATTATCAATATGACTAATACGGTTGTCAATTTGACTACCGTGGTTTTCAATTTGAAAGTCATGGTCTCAATAAGACTTCCTAGGTTTTCAATTTGATATTTTGAGTTTTCCAAATGACAACTGCAATGTTTAATACGACTGCCATAGATTTCAATATGACAACCATGGTATTCGATTTGCCAACGCAAATTATCAATGTGACAATCCTGGTTTCGAATCATGAATTTGAAAATTTTAAATTGTCATATTTACTACTGCGGTCATTGGTTGTAAATTGACAACAAAATTGTCAGTTAAATGTAAAAAATTATCATTATGACTACTGTTTTTGGTTCAGTGTATTTGCATTTGAATATGAGTCGTTTTATCAATGGGATTTGCATAAATTTGGTTATTTGCCATGTTTATTTTGAATTGAATATTAAAAGAGAAAGTATTTCCGGAAATTTGATCTGAAAATTAAATTCTGCAAATAAATTGGCAATTCATTGTTTTATGTGTTTGTTGAATCGGATACGGAGTGCTAATGATTGTTAAATTTTAATTGTTGAAGTCAAGCTGGTAACATATAAAATAATCCATATTATCATATGACATTCAATATAATGACTACTTGTAGTTGAGCTTTTTATTCGGTTTTAAATCATATCATGGGAAAAATCTGAACACAGTATCCTACTAAATACTCACCCACAAATGTTTATTTGAATTAAAATTTGGCAACAATGGTATTTTTTCTCATAGAACGCTGATTTTCGTTAAATAGCTGAATTATTTAGAGACGCTGCTGTGGAGTGTGTTTTTCCATAATGACTGTAATAAGAAAAAGCTTTAATGAAAATCAAACCTCACAATTTACTCCGAGATCAACCAACAGAAAACATATGCTTTCATTTCTTGTTTCACGAAAGCCATTGGGGTCGGTGAAATGAATCACCTGCAATCCACTTTGTTCGGTGTTCCCCTTTTTGGGTGTGAAAAAGTGAGCCTTTTTTGCTCAACTATTGCCAGAAATACACGATAACTGTACAGAAATCTACGTTTGATTTATTCAAATGTCTTGCCATTATCACACTTCGTTTGCCTTTAGGAACGTGCTGCTTCGTTCAGACGTAGAGTATACCCGCCGAAGGCTATGATTCACATCAGAGTTCGCTAGTAGTTTATTGTTGAAAAATTGATTTTAAAAAGCGTCATTCGTTGAAGGACCAGCCTAATATTGCAAACCGCAAACGGTTAATATGTTCAGACTTACAATTACTCCAAGAAAACACAACAGCTCCAGGCGTGGGTTGATTTTTTCACCAATATATTGCCATGAACTTAATTAACAAAAACAAATTCTATCACACAATTCTAAAGACAACATTTTGAACCCATCATTTAAAATATCTTCCAACTCAAACTAATTATTTTCTTTTCATTAAATTTAATTGCCCATAGCAACTTGTTATCTTCCTTTCCATCATTGCTCAACTCCCACTGGTTTCGTCAAAATAAATTGATTGCCACTCCTTTGAACTCAAGTTCACATAGCTTCCATCCGACTTAATAATAATAATTAGAGAAAGAGTAGAAAAACCTTGTTTCCTCTTAATTTCAACTTAAAAATTGTTGTGGTTATGGCATGTGAAAGTTTAAAATTAAGCTAACATGTTTGAATTACTCTTAGGCTATCAACAGCTAAATTTCTTTATGAAACATCGAAAGAAGTACGAAAGAACGATTTTCATCGAGGATACAAAAAAATTACTCTTGCTTATGAGAAAAAAAAACACCACGATTCGAGTACCTAGATGTGATTTTCACTGTTCAATGTGTTCGAGGAGTAAGTGGTTGTGTGAAGCATTACTTTGATTTTGATTTTAACCTTTTAGAAAACTCGTCATTGTTGTGCTTCATCTTGTTAAATGCGGTGATTGTGCAAGAATGAATGAATTTTGGAAAAGAGCTACTGAGATGACATCTTCAATGATTCTTGGAAAAAGTCCTTTAAACTTTTTTCTTTGCTTCATCATTTTCTCATGATCGTAAATTTCTGGATAATTCCTTTTTAAGAATCGTAAAAATAAAATACCATCCATTGTACGGTGAACGTTTTTTATATATTTTACCATACCAAGACCAACCGACCAGCTGGCAGCCAGAGTTTAATAGCAACGAACAAAAAGTGCAAATATTCCGTAGTTTCTTTAAGAGGATTCCCTTTGTTGTTCTCATCCCTTGGACGCTATTATTGGTAAAAATCATCACAATTCCCTCATTCCCTCCTTCCACCAAAGGCAGTCACTACTTAACACTGCACAGCACAGCAATGCTAAGAGGAAAATTTTAATTTCCACAATTTCTGTACAGTTTGTTTTTATTCATTTGTATTTGTATCATTTCTTCATCTGATGCAAGGACACTCGTAAAGTTTTCCTTAAGAAAACTTTTACTTGCTTACGGGGGGGAGAAACAGGAAGCTGAAAGAAAACTGGATGTCTTCTTTTCACAAACTTGGCTGGCTTTTGTGTTCTTGAAATTCGATGTCTCTAAAAGTAAAAAGTAAAAATAAAAATTTAAGAAAGAAAGAAAACATATTGAACTAATCAGTAGGAAAACAGAAACGGGAAGGAAATGTTTATACCTCAGGATATTGAGGAAACAGACCTGATTTCCGATATCCTTTATTTTAATATCCGCTTAGAGAATTTGTCCAACACCATGAACATGAGTAGGAATTCAATAAACTTGAGGATTAAATATTAAGGACCTTAAAAAATTGAAAAGGCTATAGTTTAGACGAAGACGAAGAGAAAATATAAGTTAAATTAAAACGTTCATTTCTTCGTTGAATTCTTGTGCTCATTTAGCCACTGAACTTTGCAATTAAAGTGACTGTTCTGTCCCCTGCCATATACCTAACCAAATAATCATCTTAATTCAAATAAGATGTGAAGGTGGAGCTGAATCAATTTCAATTTCAAAAATGAAAAATGATTCTAAACACAAGCAAATTGCGGTTCTAGTTTGTGTTGAAAAATTGTTTGTACACCTGTCAATCTTCATTTAAGATAAAATTAAAACCACCAGCACCACCCTCACGTTTGATAACCACTAAAATCACTCCCCGAAAATTTAATTGATGCCTAAGCTGGTACCGCAAATTATTTGCTTTTTGTTTCGTTAGACATTCATATCCTTCGTCGGTTGTGTTGTCTAAGAAATCAGAAGTTAACTTAATTAGTTCTGCCACATAAACCGCAATCCCATAAAAGTCTCTTTTCCATTTTTCCACACACACACACACATATACATAGACAAAAATTAATGAAGTTAGAGAAAAAAATTGAGGTGACCTAAAACACTTCTTCATAGTGCCTTCCTTGAATTTGGATCGCTTCATAAAACTTTGAATATTTCAAAAAATCCTTTAAAATCACTGAAAATAAAACACTATTATTACTCTAAGACAGATGAAAAGGCAGCTTAAGAATGTTGGTAAAACTTATTGTAGGTGTTTATATTCTCCGGAGCTGCTGTTACCGGTAACTCACACTTTCATTCAATTGACTTGTGTTTCTGGGGGATAATATTAACAAGACTTTCGACATCGAAAATTCCTAGGGAGCACGTGCCACATATATGTCACCAAGGCTTCGTCGAAAACTTGAGTTGCAACTGAATTCCGGATTGTACTTGTTTTCGGAAAATTCGCACGAACCTCAAAGACGAAACGGGAGATGCGCGATCAAACCAAAAATTACAAAAAGGATGCTCCAGCTTATCCACTATGATAAACACAGTCCTGATATTTTTTGACAAGGGAAAGCGCAAAACGGGGGGAGAATATTATTGTTGAGATATCGTTACTAATTGCTTAAAGAAGCTCTGATAATCTTTTGAGCTGGATTACTTTAGTTACTTCAACCGAAAGAGCAAAAGATATTCCGCTCAAGTGAATTGACATATACTGGGAAATGTGTTTGCGCTGAGCAGATTGATGAAGACAAAGATGACTTAAGTTATTAGCACTTTAGTGTTTAAATGAGAGGGTAGTTTAGAAACTTCCTGTATTTTTTTTTTGTCTTCAAGTTGATGGGAAAAGCGTACCAGATATTATGATATTTCTTCGTGTCGTTTCGCCGTGTCGGTCGTGAAAAATGATCATTGCCATTATGACCTCCTTGTAAGAATTACAGGGATTGTTATATATGAGTTTGGTATGAGTATTTTGGTTTTCGGAGGGAGGAAATATGTGGTTTTATATCAGAACAGATGAACTATATATTTTGACAATTCTATGGAAAATATTTAATTTTGACTTTAAGTGTCAAATTGTCAATGTTCTGAATGCAAGATTTACTCGGGCATAGCAATTCATCATTTATAAGGAAAAACGTTTAGGCCGCGATAAAGATAGTAAAGTGATACTTTGAGATCCTGTAATGTAGTCATTAGCTCTTCTTCTTTTTAATTTCAACGCTCTAATACAATTTATTGAAACTTTCATTGAATTGTAAACAGCACGTATACGCCACAGTGTACGGTTCATTGGGTCTGTCATTTGCGAAAGTCTGTTTGGAAGTTAGTTGTATACTTTTCTATAAATTTGTTAGGCCGAAGATGCATTTTAAAAGCCGTCACGATTATGTACAATTATAGACTTTGAAAGTGAGACTTTGAAAGTCAGTGATGGGGATAACATACAACAGGATCGTAAATTTACCATTTTTTGCCTTTGTAATATTTAAATTTAGTAATTTTCAGGTAATAAAATTCATTACTGACACTTTCCGCTTTGAAACTCAACATATTCCATAAATTTTCACATTCATACTTTTTCAATTATCCTCTTTGCAATAACCTATCATAAAAAGCCTTTTTTGTCTTTTCTCATCATTCTGCCAGCAACAATGTCGTTAGAAGTAACTGAACTCAATGACCCGAAAAGAAATAAATTTATATATAAATCAACCGCGAAATGACGTTGAAATATCCTCTGGTTCTAACATTAACATTAATGACTCTTGAGTGCAAGAAACAAGGATTATCATTTGACATTTTATCAAGAAGAATGAAAAATCTATGACCAAGAGGTTAAGTTAAGTAGTAGAGACTAGTGTGTGTGTGTGTCGGTCTGCTTTTGGCAAATGAAATTGTGATTACGAAGAGGAAGGAGAGAAGGCGGAAGACAGTATGATTGAAATCAGTGGAAAATCCGTTTAATATGACCTTTTCTGGTAGATTTCATTTTTGCAGTGAATATCAAGTCCATTTCATTTCCCTTTTGTGGTTGAATGTGGTTGCCACTTTGTCCGGTTTCGGTTGTATTGTGGTAGACACTGTTTCGGTCGATGAGTGTTTTGCGTTGAGAGTTCAATCTGTCGTTTTTAATTGTTCCTTTTTTCAGACATGATTCAATTAATCTTATAGGATTAATGTTGTTGAAAAGTGCACTGATTTATTGGTGGAATAAAACATCTTAATTAGAACCATGTCAAGGTGATTGAGATATTAATTGCTATTTTTGTAATTCGATTAAAATGCCAAATTTGAGTTAATGCTATTCATTATAAAACAAGCATTTATAAAAACCATTCAAGTTTCAATAAGAGTCTCAAAAATCATGTCATTAACGATAATTGCTCTCGTCCAAAACTCGGAATTGTTTGCTACATTATCATTGTTTAAATCTATCTATAAAATCATTTCATTCATTCCTACTTGCAGCAATTCCAATTGCATCAACTCTGGCATGCTGCCTTGCAGCGGATTTGCTTGCAAGTGTGGACCTTGATGACTACCATGAAGCCACAACGGAGCAAGACACCTACGAATGCCATGCCAGGATATTCAGGAAATTTGCTCAAACGGCAAGAACAATTTCTTTTTTCTTTGTTCATTTCATTTTGTGTTTTTGGCTTGTCCTTTCTTTTTAATTTTTCTTCTCAGAACTTTGGAGCAGTGAATAAGTTTTGCAGAAAAATTATTTCTGATTAAAAATGAAATTCTTTTTTCTACTTTAATTTCAAATACACTTCAGAGGACATTTTAGGATAATAACTGAAGTGTGCAAGAATAAACACTGCAGATTTGTAGTATTCACTAATACATTTTTTATCCTGCACAGACATAAAAAAAAAAACAGAAACAAATAAAATAAGAAATTTACATTCAGGAAATAAAATGCTTGGGTAAGTCAGCACAAAACAATTAAACTAAAATTCACAATTATTTTCTCAAGCATGAAGTGAGCTTTCCTCGTTTTGAAGGCCTAACTTGTTTTTTATTTTTAAGGATAAAGCTATTCATTAAATTTTCTCAAATCAAAAAGCAAGAAAACTGATTTCTGAAACTACGATATTTATGTAAGAAGCAGTTTGGTCAAGAAACTTCTCATATTTCTGCCACAAATTGGAAACCGAAACTCCAAATACTGTCATTCAAATCTACACTAATATATAAAGCTGAAGAGTTTGTTTGTTTGAACACGGTAATCTCAGGAACTACTAGTTCGAATGGTATAATTCTTTTTGTGTTGGATGGTGCCTTAATCGACTTAGACTTTAGGCTACTTAGCATTAAGCTGTGACCAATAGCAGCGAAGAATCTGTTTAAAATGGGGAAAAAACGGCAAAAAATATACATTTTTCTGCGTTTTAACGCACTTATCTCAGGAAGTACTGGTTCGAATGGTATAATTCTTTTTGTGTTGGATGGTCCATTAATTGAGGAAGACTTGAGGCTATTTAACATTAAGCTGTGACCAATAGCAGCGAAGAATCTGTGGAAAATATGGAAAAAACTGCAAAAAATATACATTTTTCTGCGTTTTAACGCACTTATCTCAGGAAGTACTGGTTCGAATGGTATAATTCTTTTTGTGTTGGATGGTCCATTAATTGAGGAAGACTTGAGGGTATTTAACATTAAGCTGCGACCAATAGCAGCGAAGAATCTGTGGAAAATATGGAAAAAAACGGCAAAAAATATACATTTTTCTGCGTTTTAACGCGCTTATCTCAAGAACTGCTTTATGAAATTGAACAATTTTTTAAATGTTGAATGGTCCATTTATCAAGGAAGGCTTGAAGCTATATAAAATTTAGCTGCGACCAATAGGAGCGAAGAATTTGTGTAAAATGTGGAAAAAACGGCAAACAATACAATTTAATCTACAAATATGTAAAGCTGAACAGTTTGTTCGTTTGAACGCGGTAATCTCAGGAACTACTATTTCGAATTGTAAAATTCTTTTTGTGTTGGATAGTCCATTAATCGATGAAGGCTTTAAAATAAAATAAATAAATAGAGTGGCGCGACAGCTCTTGAAGAGCCAACGCCTAAGTGGCTTACTCTAATCAACAATTCTCTGAGTGCGTGTGAAGAATTGTGGGGACCTACAATTTAACGCCGATTCCGAACAGCAAAGTTGAGAAGCATTTTTTCATTACACATTGATACTGTTGGAAGATTTGTCAGGTCTTCGCAAGAGGCAGTACCCGTGAAAGATGCAATAAAAACTTGGCCTGAGTAGGACTCGAACCAACGACGTTCTGCTTAGCAGCCAACGCACTTACCAACTAAGCTACGGGCAACTGCTTTAGGCTTTATTCTACTTAAAATTAAGCTGCGACCAATAGCAGCGAAGAATCTGTGGAAATGTGAGAACTGAGATTTTTTTCTGAGATCTCTGAGATGAAATTATTTTGGATTCGATTTCTCACTCAGCTATTTGACGTGGCTGACATATGTGCAGCAACAATTAGTAAGGTAACCATTAAATCTCAATGATAACTGAGAATTATGTTCCACCAAGGCACCAAATGATTTTGCCTCAGTCAAGGTGACATTGAGATCTCAGTGAGATGTTGTTAGGTGGAACTGGCCTAATAACTGCTCAAATTAGAATTTTGAGAGTTCAATTGATTTGTGAATGTGATTGATTGCATTATTTGTGCAGATTATTGTGTTTAAACCATATCATTTTATGTACTTCTTAACTAAAAAATATGCTCAGTTTAAAGAAAAAAAAATTTACTTAACGAAAAAAACGATGCAGAAGTAAGAGAGATATTAGAATTAGGGAGAGTTCACCCAAGGGAATGCTTTAAGTATGAACAACTGAAGGGAATCATAAAAAATGCTCAAATTTTTCAAGTTCAAGAGAATTACGACCTAGGGAGAGTTGACTGCAATGCAATTTTACAATAACTTCCAAACAAAATTCCCACGCGCGCATGATGCACAAGTCGAGATGATACTCTGGCCGGTGGACGAGGGAGAGGCGGACGAAGTCGCGGGCAACTGCTAGTCTTGAAATAAAATAATACAAAAATCTAGTTACCCCCAAGTGTTCTAACCAAAGCGTCCGTTGACATAATATGACATCTAGCCAATTTCGTTTTCGAGATTTGGCTCAAAAATGGCATATCCATAATAAAGAAGTAAAAATAATTGGATCTATCTTTCTTCGACTTAAGATGCACAATTTAGTAGAAGGCTTTTTCTAAAGCAGTATTTAGAAAAGGGGACAAGGTCAATATCGCCAATTATAGCCAATTTTTAAGTACTAAGGTGTCCCAACATTTTGCGTTAGATAGTTTTGCATTTAATGACAAGATTCTCATGGGATCGGTAACCAAGAGCTTGGAACGTTCCATTGTCACAAGCCTCCATGCTCTTTGAATCAATGCGTTAACACTTTATTGAATGGCCGCAGAAAGTTGATTGGGCCTATGTAGGTATTGCGAAAACTTTCGAACAACTTTTTTCTATTCTTTGTCACATTCATCGATATTCTCACAACTCGAGAATCTTTAACAATTGAAATTCAGACATTCTATCTTTAAAGCATTTGTAATCGATTTCGGAGTTCGTACCAACTGATTGCTACTACGGTTTGTCTTTGGTTTATTCTTCTTTGAATTTGTAAACACTGTTTGGAATTTTTAACATGCAAAACCCTGCTAGAAAACACTTTTTGGAGTAAATATCACGAATTTCTGACAAAATATTCAAACAAACCAATAAAGTCCCAAAATAGAGACCTAAAAATGTTCCAATAAAAAATTGAATTTTATCAGATTCTTATGTTGTATGTTTCATTTATATCTGCATTATATAAAATAGAAACCTGAATTCCGTATTTCCATCATATTGAGGGTTGGATCTGGATGGACTATTGAAAGAGAACAAACACTCACACACAAACTCAAGTTTTGAAAATATTTCCATCTTTTCAATTTAATATTCACACATACACAAAATATTCTTTCAATGATCCTTATTGTCTCGGCTCTCAGTCATAACAAAAGTTTTGCTTATTCCACGTCAGAGAATAAAGTAAAAATCAATTGAATACAAATGCAGACCAACCAAAATAAAATATCTTGACTTGACGTGCTGATTGAATTTAAAATTTTTTGTTATCCCCTTTTAGCGGATGACCACGCCCATTAGTTTAGCCATGAAATAAAATCATGAATTCTTAGTTATTGAGCAGTTGCTGTCTTATAACTCTTGATCCAGAATAAGGATATGGAAAGATTGGTTTTATTTTTCCGGTTAACAATTTGATTTGCTGCATATCCAATTTTTGTGGGAAAATGTTGTCAAGAATTTTATATATATTTTGATCCACATCCTTTTTTATTTGAAAACTCATTCAACCATCAATATAAAAGGTCCAAACAAATTTGAGCTTAGCTATCAATAGAAAAATTCTTTAAATTTCGTTTTGACCCCATTGCAGACAATACCCTATCTTCTTATATTTTCAAATGTTTTCGTTGTTTTGTACAGGAAAGATTGAATCAACGAATATCTATAAAGCATTGTTGTCTTCACATTTTAGACTGCATTCGAAAGTATCAATGCATTCTATTTGACTTGAAAATTGAAAAGACACAACAGACAAAAAAAAAGAAAACAATTTACCCACAAAATTTTGTTCCTTTTAAGTTATATCGTTGGTTCGTTTTTCTAAGCACATTTTAAGGATAACGTTTTGAATAAAAAAGGACATCACTTTGAGCGAATACCATTGAAAATTTCCCAATAAATCCAATATGCAAGCAATTTCTCTGTGTCCCAGTAAACGTCTCAACTAAGAATGTGTTGTTGAGCAAGGACCGTCAAAGACGATGACGATTGACGATGAAAACGAGAATGAAAATGAATTTAAAATATATGTACCTATGGGAAGAGAAGGTATTATGTGCAGGTTATGAATAAATAGAATTCCTTTAAGGCTCTCTCTTGTGTGTATCGGATTGCGATTTACGATGTCTTCTGGGAAAATGTTACAATTTGAGACTCTGTTTGTTGGGTATTGAAAACAGCTTGGAAATTAATGTTATGTATTGTAGCATTAAAGGGCTTTGTAGTGCATTTGTACGTTGGAAAAGGCGATTAAAGTTGCTTTTTAGGAATTACACAATGTATTATATTTTCTTGTCTGTTTGATTGAGTCTTTGAAGATTTGTGAGGTGAAAGATACCATGTTAGGTGTTTGCTAAAAACGTATCGAGTTGTATGGAAACACATTTATAGTAACTCCGTGCCTTCATTTAGTTCCTGGGAATAGCAAATTTGTATCTGATGGCAAGGCATGTTTTCTCATTCTGTTCTGTAAGCCTAATTGCCAAAAATCTATTTCTAATACAATACAATTGGCATTCCACAGAAAAGCAAAAACTGTTGGACCACGACTCAGACACACAAAATATAAAAGACTAATAAATCACACCTTTCACTTCACAATAATTTTGTTCCCTGCAGTCTAAATTGATCTACGAGTTCAAGAGGGGCTTTAAGGCATTTCTATGGGTATGCTAAACTACCGGATCTAAAAATGGTTTCCGATAACGTTATTATTTGTCTTTGTCGCATTTAAGGCAACGCGTTCTTCTTTCTCTATCTGTTTGGAAATTCTCATAATTTTTCGTCTTCTTGTTAACTTCCTGTTTACGTTCCATCTCCTCTTAGCATCCTGACATAGCTCATGCAATAAAACCTGTATTGTATGACAGTTTTGTTCTCTGAGCTATTTTTAAGTCCCTATTCATGACTTTTAATTTTTCCGGAAATGTGACATACATATACATGGAATGTATTTTCTTGTGAAATCAGTTCCTACACAACCAAATCCTTTCCACGGCGAGGATGACACCCTATGACCTCTAGAACTAGAAAATGCATCATCCTTTAAGCGAAAACAAATTTGTTTGCTTTTGTTATCGCACCAACTAATGGAGGGAACTCTTGACTTTCATTCGTTCTAAATGGGTTCACTAGTTTTCATCTAATACCGAATATGCAGAGGGTGGCCTTATTATTTTGCCAACAAATTATCGAAGACAGGCATAGAGACGAAAATGCACAATACCTATTTGGGACTACATTAAGTTGAAGGTTTTATTCGATACGGAGAACAAAGAGGCAACTTGATAGATGTAGGTATAGTGCACACGGAAAATATTTTTCGTGGAGTAGAATAGGGAACAATGAAGTTTCGCAATGATGAATTTCAAGAAAGAGGAAATAAGATTTCAGTGAAATGTTTAGAATTTGTTTAATCTGTCCATTAAACTGTAGGTAACCCTAATATGGAATGAAATACTTTAATGCATGAAACTATTTGTACTCCGTACTTGAATTTATGATATATCTTGAGTCTTGCTCAATGTAACTTAAATCTTAATCATTTGATTTTCTTAACAATAGATTGTTTAGAATATTCTGAATTTGACACTTGCCACAGTATGATTTTTTTTTTTAATTTTGGCTTGGCTTCAGCTGCTGTTAATTGTTTTTTTTATCTCTTTCAACTTTCTCCTTAGACTTAAACTTGTACCCGATACTTACATTATGCTCTGACGATTTCAAATCCTGCCCACTGTTTCGAATAAAAAAATTCTAACTCTTCCTCCATATGCATACATGCATATATGTACATTGTTCATAGCACTATTTATATCATGACTATGAAGCAAACTCTAGAAAATAAAAGAATTTTCTTCTGAATAATTAAATGGAGTGGTCTCTGGAATCGACGATGGAGCGAAACAAAAAATGAAGTGCGGGAAAGGTCGCTCTTGAGTATGCATTGGGCTAGGTGCCAAAAGTAGCATCCAATCAATTTATTATGCAAATTTCAATTAATTCAATTTAAAAACAAAAGAGGCATTCCAGACTATCGATTTTATTTTTGAGAAAGGGGTGTTCTTGGTTTTGACGTTTCCGCGCTATATTTAGGAATATTTTACATATTCATAAATGTCTGTTACACTTTGAAACAACTTATACGTATTTCTGTACTTTAACAGACATTTGCTAGAAAAACAAAATTAAAATAAATTCAAATAGATAACTTTTCAAATGAAACACCCTCTATTCAAACTTTGTAAACTAAAGAAAACGAAGCCGAAAAAGCAGATTGCTCTTTTTTCCATTTCTCAAAAGGATATTGTTTATATTATTCATTCGAAAAGTGTTCTTTGTTAAGATGTTGATTGCCATTAAATGGTGTTTGCATGATGATGAATATGCATGCATAAAGTGTTTCAGAGCCTCTGAATAATCAATTATGTAATTGGAAGTTTCAAGGCTTCAACTGGAAAATAAAAAAAATGAAATTTGAAAAATCGAGTGAATAACCAACAGATACTTGACTTTTGGGATGGAATTGAATTCTTAAATATTGAAAAAGTTTATGAGGAATTTTTTCGTTAATGTTGTTTAATATTTCCCCTGTGTGAAATGCAGATAGAAAATGCATCTGAAACCAGTGGAATACTTTTTAAATCGTTTTAAATAGAGAAATTATTATCATGCGAATGACATTGAATAACATGAAACACAACTATCTTCGAACATAAACTGCCATTGTCCTGATAAAGTTGCCTTGTTTAATTGGTTGTACACAAATTCTCAAAGCCTTTGGCCTTCCATTCAATTTGTGTGCATAATTTGGATGCACCAACAAAACTTTTCAAATCCAAAAACAAATTAAACTTACCAACAAAATTTAGTATAAATGTATTGTATTGTTAAATTTCATCCTTGACGAATTTTGATATTCCATGGTTTTAGTTTAGTGCTCGGAACAGAAGGGTTAATACACAGACAGGAAAGGAAAATTGTATTCTTTAAAATTGCCCCGAAACAGAATAAAGAGTGAAAAGAAGAGCGAATGTTCGACATAAAAGTTTTGAGTCGCTTGACTTGATTCACTAGTTTCGGTCTCGTTGAAAAGATTTCTCACTGAACATTTTCCAGCTTACTTCTCCATCAGCTGCATTGAGGCCCATTTGTTCATTCGGAACATAAATTTATTTCCAACATAAAATTTTCATTTTTATATGGGACGTTCCGGAATGCGAACAACAAGGCACAGTACACAAAGTGCAGAACACGGAAGCGGAATAAAGAATAGAGCGAGTACCTAGATCTATCCTTTCAAAATATTTTTGGGCGGATTGCCAACACGAGAACGAACACCAGTCACCATCTTCGCGGTCGTCGCCATCACCAGCAATAGCTAGATGAATTGCCATTTTTATAGAGGAAATTCCTTGTAAACAAGGATTCTATATGAAATATGTCAGCATAAGGTGTTGTACCAGATAAAGCTATTGAACAATCAATTACGACACAAAATGTGGTTGTAGTTCCACGAATAGAATAACGATCCAACGATAAAGACTAAATCAATTTCCATGTTTGCATTTTATTTTTTGTTCTCTTACCCCCAGTTTCACAGTAGAAGTTTAAACTTCGGTTTTGGTTTAAACTTCAGTTCAACAATTTATTCGGTTTCACACTTTCGTTTAAACCTTGAACTGAGTTCATTCTGTAGTTTAAGTTGAACGCCAGTATTCTGCCGTTTAACCTCAGTTCAACGTGGAGGCACTACAACAGTTGTCAGAATAGCTGCTATTTTCATATTAAATATTGAATTAATTTATGATGGTGATTTATCCTATTTTCAATAAATATTAATAAAAAGTATATTGTTATTTTAAAATGTCGAGTTCGGAAAGTTATATTGAAGATATTAGTGATGAGGAAAACTTCCTTTTAGTTGCGAATGTGAGAAGAGAAAAACGCATTCAATTCAGAACAAATCATTTCAATTATTGGGACGATATAGAATTCTTCGACAGATTTCGAATGTCGAAGAATTCAGCCTACATTGTTTTGGAGCAAATCCGATCCCAAATTGAAAATGCAACTAAATGGTAAGAAAAAATATAATAATATTGTGTAATGATAAAATTTAAAATGTTTAATTTGCAGGAACCATTCAATGTCTGCCGAAACCAAGCTTTTATTAACCTTGCGCTTGTATGCCAGTGGATCACTTCTCATAACTGCGGGAGACTTTTGTGGTGTTTCTAAATCATCCGCTACCAGAATTTGTAAGATAGTCTCTCATCATATTGCTCTACTTCGAGAGAAATACATAAAGTTCCCGGCGACACCTGAGGAAAAGTTTGAAGTTGTAAATGGATTTTACCAATTTGCAAGGTTTCCTCGCGTTATAGCTGCTTTAGATTGTACACATGTACGGATTCAGTCCCCAGGTAATATTAAAACATGAACACATTTGTTCATGTACTTACTATGTACATGTACACAAACTTTATTAGGAGGTGCGAATGGCGAAATATTTCGGAATCGAAAAGGCCATTTTTCTTTCAACGTGCAGACCATGTGTGACTCAAAATTAAAAATAATGGACATCGTTGCAAGGTGGCCTGGATCGAGTCATGATTCCACAATTTTTAATAATTCTAGAATCTGTGCTAGATTTGAAAATGGAGATTTTGGAAACCATCTCATAGTTGCTGACAGTGGCTACCAATGCAGGCGCTATATGATGACCCCATTACGTAATTGTAACAATCCTCAAGAAACATTGTATAACGAATCTCAGATTAGAACAAGAAATTGTGTTGAACGCTCGTATGGAGTATGGAAAAGAAGGTTGCCTATATAATCAACAGGAATAAAAGTAAAACTATCAACAATTCAGAGCATCATTGTTGCAACAGCTGTTCTACACAACATTTGCTGTATAAATAACGAAGCTGATCCTCCAGCGGCGGACAATTCAATAAATGAAGCAATGAATAATGGCTATGATAGTGAAAGAACTTCGAACTCTCAAAATGAAAATACATCTGTGCGAAGTTCGCTTGTTAATGACTATTTCCGAAGTCTTTTAGGTTAATAAGATACGATTTTTTTCATTTTAACAAACATCAAATTTATTGAAAAAAAAAAACACTGAACTTCATTAAAAAAAAGTAATGCTGGACCTATTCAATGCATCCTCAAAACTTCTTTTGTAATTTTTTCCAATTCAGCATCCAAAATAAGCATTTTTTTCTCGTGCATTTCCTTCATTTGCACAATTTCTAGAGCTTGTTTATCCTGTTGCAGTCTCGCTAACTTGCATTTTTCTTCAGCTAGCTCCTGCCACTTGTCGCCATTTAAATTTCTTTTCCGAGCAGTAAGAACTGTGGATTTTCTTGAAGCATATATGTTTTTAGTTTTGGCTTTGTTTGTCAAATTTACTGAACCCGGGCTCTGGTTTTCTTTCTATTCGGGCTGCTCAATCAGAGTTTCTTCATGTTTTTCATTTTCGGTAGCATCTAAATTAAATTAAAGGAATTAGTTTACATTTACACAAAATGCTTGTTTAAAAACTTACTTTTTGGTTTTAAAATGTCACTGTCATAAACTGATGGTAGTCCTTGGGCCTGGTCACCAAGAAGGTCCAGAATCGTCTTGTCTAACACATCCGTATTTATTTCCTGAGGGCCACCACCAGTTTGGTAAAGCTTTCGCTTTTCGGAAGCAAAATTTTGTTTTGTTCTTTTTTTTTAAATTTTCATATTTTGTCTTCAACACATCCGATGATCGGTAATGGGAGCCACTCTTTGAATTAAATTCGTTTGCAATGGACTCCCATGCCGCTGTTTTTTCTGTCCAATGTACTCGATCAGTTCTTTTGTTTTCAATAATGTGTTTGTTTTTCATAATCAACTCCATCAGCAAATCTATATCTGCTGATGAAAAGTTGTTGCTTCTTTTTTTGTTGCTATTAATTTTCACAATGTTTTCCATTTTTATTTTTATTTTTTCGTTTAAGCTCACAGAAATCACAACTCACAACGGTACTTTAAAACAATACAAATTTTCCCCGATTGTCAACAAAACACAAAATATCTGTTGCTGTTTCACGTGTTCCTCGCTTCAGAGAGAGAAAGAAAAAACGATGAACAGCTACGTATTGCTTACATTACGTCACATGACTTACAATGCTACCAAACTCTTTTCATACAATTTAATTAAACTACGTTCAATTGAACTGAAGTTCAGAGCACACTGTGAAACTAGAGGAGTTGTACTTCAAATTTAAACTTAAGTTCAGGTTCACCTGATCTTAAGTTTAAACTTCCACTGTGAAATTGGGCATTAGAAGCCGTAAAGGAAAATTGGATGGCCTCGTCATGGCCGTTTACATGAACGTTCCCACCTTGTAATTGTAAATAATAAAAAAAAAACTATCCTCTTTTTCCATGGGCCACTAAGTCGTTATGTCAACAAGTAACCCACTTGATTCAAGTAGGGCGCAAAAGTTATTCCGCCACTTACTAAACGTCAGATACTTAATCAGGTGGTGCTATGTCAAAAAAAAAAAAAAAATACTTTTCTAGACCCACGTCAGCTAACATTCCATTTCCACCATCACAAAATTGATAACCGTATCGGTTGTTGGTTCTTTTGGAAAGCCATGGTGACCATTAACAACGGAATAGCACATTCCTAAGAATTGTACATGTTTTTGTATCTGGTCTATTAAAGTATTGGTAGGTATAGCCAACTATGTAGGACAACGAAAATACAGAAATGGCAAATCTAAATCTATAATCGCTTGAACTTCGAAATATCTCAATGGACTGATGGGCATCAGCGAAAAACCAGTAAAGGGTTCTCTAACATAACTTGGATTATTGTTGTTTGAACAACGATAGCAACTTAGAGGTGCTTCCACCAATGGCTTTTTCCGTCAATTTCTTTGTTTGGCTGGAGTTATAGCTATTTCACGGGTGCCAAGCCGATCATCAGACTCCTTTGTTAGTGGTGCTGCCTAGTTATTTTTCATATTAATCGAAAAACTTTTTGAGTTCACTTTGGGATTTGAACCTAGGACCTGCTAGTTGTGAAGCCAATGCACTACGCACTGCGCTAACAACTCCACTGATTTTTGGTTTCCATTCCATTGCAGACTTTTATTGTCTATCAATTGCAATGAATATAGGCGCATTTTAACAAGCTCCTCAAAGTATGCTATCTTGTTCCGCTTTCATTTTTTTCTGATTTCCTATCTTTGTGTCACAACAATTCGTTGCGTACACCAAGGGTCAGATTATTGAAAGTTTTGACACTAGTCAGTTTATTTGTTATAGTTTGTTTTTGTGTTATTTAACACAGCACTGGATTAGTTGTGTCCGGACCCAAAGGGAGAGTTATATCATGGCAATGGCAACACAACAAGAACCGAATGAACGTGAGTTAGGGTTTTATAGTCTGAACTTTTATGTTGCTGTTGTTAATCTTCTATTGCGGGTGGCTCGGTGTAAGAAAGTGGATCGTATTTTCTTTTTTGCCTAAAGCTGTATTTCATTGGTTGGATTTAAAGTAGGAATTTGTTTCGAGTGAGGTTAAGAAATACGTTGAGCTCATATCTTTAAATATTTAAGGCCAAGTTTTTGGAACTTTAAATATGAACAAAAATCGGAAAATTATTCATAATTCAAACGAAATTCAACAAATCTGAACATTTTTCCTACTCGAGTTTAACAATAAGACACAGTTATAATTACTTAGAAATCTGTTTTTAACCTAAGTAAGGTTTATAATTTTTAATCAAATCCGCTCCTGTTTCCATATTTCAACCGCATTTAATACGAACAGTTATCTGTTGCTTGAAAGTTGTTGGACTAGGTTTTATGTTTTTGGTGGTTTTGTGGCGAGTTTTTATTCGCTTGACCTCGAAGAGAAGAGAAAAAGTTTAAAAATTTGCCAGTTATAAACGGAAACCAGTGAAAAAAGTAGAATGTACTAAATTCCAAATAACCGGTGGCTGTTAAATGTTTTGTTTCTTCTTTTTCTTTTCCGTCCTCAGATGGAATCACACCATGTTACGTAAAACTTTTTGTTTGACTTTTTATGTTTTTTTTTTCCTACCATGGAATGGAACAAAGAAATAAGGCAACAAAAATAAACAATCTTTTCCAACTTTGTTCAATTATTATTATTAAGCATTTTAAGCTTTTTGAAGTTCACAGTTCCAAATGATTATAAAACTGAACAAAATTACCTCGAAAACTTTGTTTCGAAGACATTACGAATGACACATTCGTCGCAAATTGTGAATTAGCTTAGCCAATTGCTCCTTTTCGGTCTGGTGGTAGCTTTGGCGGCAATTATTTCTGACGGAATTGTTTCATTAAATTAGTTTTCATAAATCATAAGGAATTGTTTCACTATGCGACTGCTGATGCAATTGCCAGCGTGATTTAGTGTGCTTGTGGCGGAACAATTTGACAGTTTATTGTTGCCTTTATTGTTTATTGCTATATGTGGGTGTATCTATTTATTGGTTTGTGACCAAATTGCGACAAAATAAGTAGTGGGTAAAATAAATTGCTAGAAAAAATATATGTTCTGGTTTGAAGCTTATCAGAGATAATAATAGCAATGAAAGGACGAGATATAGGAACTCAAAGAGTAAAATCAAGTAGTCAGTAGAAATAATGGATAAAGATTGTCTATGGTAGGGTTAACCTTATTCTCAAACTGAAAGCTAGATGGTGCTTAGATTATTTTTATCGTGTGCATACACGATGTATTGGAACTCCTTTCGATTTTCTGTATGCAAATTGTCGATTACCTACCTTATTTACCATCGACGCTCATATTGCCACCTTGCATTACAATCAATGAATCTAATTCGATATGTTGCTTAGGCAGGTGTGTTTTTTGCTCCTTTTTTCTATCAATAAGAACAGAACAACAGGCACCTTGTTTTCTCATTATCACCTATTGACAATATCTAAACCGTAAAAAAAAAATATAAAACGACAAACGTGTAGTCATTGTGGCTCCTTATTCCAATTCTTCGATGATCATTTTTCAACAAATGATAAATTATTAATCAAAGATAAGAATGCTCATTGACTTCCTTACAAACAAATTTTCGCATTTCACAATGATATTAATCTTCCAGAAAAAATCCTTCCATTCTTCATTTCACTAAAGCTCCCTTCCGGTGCCACTCTTCCATTCAAAAGCGTTGTTTCCCTTTTTGATTGGTGCTATAAAAAATTGCCGCCTTCTTGACAAGGATGCGTTGGTCGTGTACGTGACACGGATTATAATTTTCAACTAAATCGATATTGATCCTTTATCTTATTTTCAGTGTTTCTTGTCTACACTTTAGATGATATTTTCCCATCATAGATGTATCGCTATCATCATTGTCCTCGCATATCCTCGAAAGTGTCAGTGTTCTATACTATATTTAAGGAGCAAATTGTTTTGTGTCGTCGTTCACATGTTTATCTACACAATATACCTGGTGATGGGGCAGGAAAGAGGACAAAACATTGTGAACAAAGCTATTATTACTTTCACAAAGTTATTTCGTCATCTCTAGGACTTTGTATGTATAGTTGTTCTTTTTCTAGGAACAAATGCAAACAACATAATATAAGGATAATAAAAACTGAAAAACTTGTATTGCTTTGAAAGGATTGCGTTGGAATATAAATAAATCGTTTGTATTCAGAAAGGACCATTTTTTTGTTTTTATGAGATGGACAATGTAATCATTTATTTTTTCTGTAATAATTGTATACATATGGTTAAATCTTAATTTAAAATAGAAAACTGCAAAAAAAAATCGTTTCTAAAAACAATGTTGGAAAATCATCTTTCCTCATATGGAATGGCATCAGGTAAAGCGTATAGGAAATACAAAACTCAAACTGAAAATCCAAGAAACATATAGAATAATTCTTCACAGCTCCTCTTTCTCTCGTCTCACCACATCATCGCACCGCCAGCACTGAACCTAAAAAAAAAAGAGATTAATTCTTTGCGATCCTTCATCCTGTTGCCTTAGGCCAAGGGATTTTATATTCGAAAATCAAATAAGGATTTGTGGAAATTTGTACTCAGTGTGTTCACCTTACACATTTTTCTTCTCCTCGTGTGTTTCTAAAAGCCACTACCAACACCAACCGCCATTGCCATGAATCTTTTCAGTTTCAGCTTTTTTCTCATTGTCAAACTTTTCATTTAAAAAAAAAGAATTTCTAAGCCCAAAAGAAAATAAACAGTATTGCATCCTTTTTATGCTGTTGAGTAATCTCCGGAAAGATTCAGAAGAATTTAATGTTGTCGTGTGTACATGTACCTGATTCGTATGTGAGTTTGCCGTTAACTGTATATGTTGTTGGCAACTCATGTCTTAGAAGCGTACCATCCTGAGGAATATGAATTAATTTATTGTTCTAAAGGAGAATGGAGGACTATCAAATTTAAGGGCGGATAGGTACCTACCTAATTTCCTTACCAAAATAATGCCAAAGCTAATCAATTTCTCGGTTAATACATATAGGTTTACAAAGAAAATTAAGATTCAAACATTTTTCAACAGCAACTTAGTAGCTTATCTGAATCTTATATGGAAAACGTAATTTAAGCTTCTTTCTACGTTCTACGCTTTCAAAATAATGATGAAAAAAAATTGTTTAAAAAAACAGAAAATAATCTTATTTTATTTTATCATCAAGTTTAAAAATCTTCTTCCCTTTACTTCTCTCATTTGACTTATTTACCTGGTCCCCAAAGAATATTAAAAATACCTACATACTCCTAAAAACCTTCAAAAGTCAAAAAGTATTCTCAAGTCACAAAGACATTTCTTGATTACCTACACAAAAAATATTCCTGTCGTACACTGCTTCTCAATCGTCACTTCTGAGTCTGACAAAAAAGAACAGTTTCTTATTTAATTTTTGACAACCTTCATCAGGTTCTTGTTTCTTTTTGTATTCCCATTCCCAGAATCACTTCACATATTTTGTATGCTTTTAAAAAGTCTACTTCAAGATTATGTGGAACACAAAAATACTCAAATATTTTCTCAAAAACCGAAAATCTTTACATAATGTTATTTGAGAAAAATGTCAAGAAGCAAATCCTTCTTAACATAGCTACTTAAATAAAGTGCCACAAGGAGGTAAGTTAACAGAAAAACATAAAACCGCCCACTATCCTCCTCTCGACAGCAAATTTTTGACAACAGCTAAAAGTGCTTCCTTTTTCTAAGAACGATTGACAAGCCAACAACAAAAAACGAATATAATATACTCAACATCAATGTTCAAATCAATATTTCTTCCAGAAAATAAATTCATATTTGACATTCCACGTGACTGCATCAATTGGCTTATATCAAACATGTTTAACCAAAAATAAGCATCGAAAAGTAATAACAAAATGTAAAAATGTCGCAATGTCTGCTTAAGAGTTCCTCGAAAAGGTTGGTTTTTATTTTTGTGGGTTGGAGACGAGCAAACACGTTTCAATACATCATTTGAACATGAAACTCGATGCTGTTTCGCTGTTTTCGTAATGAAATTTTGAACTGAACATAAAAATAAATCAACGAATGTTCATAGCTCGATGGTTCTTTGAAATCGGGATAGTAATTGCTCAAGGCAAAAGAGACGTTTGCTCTTTCAAAGTTCAAAATCATTCTAGGTTTTTATTTTCAAAACTAACGTATTTATTTGAATTAGGTACAAAGATCATTTCAACATGTACAGTAGGTACACCTTTGCAGCGGTTGTTAATCCTTGCGGTTTGGAGTCAAAGATGTTACGAGCTGGAGCATTCATTAGACGTTACCATCTCAGACTAAGTGAGTCAACTCTTCCAGCCATGTTCCAGTGCATGTCCTTGTACAAACAAACATGCTTAAAGATAGTCCGAAAAATTTTATTTCATAGCTTCACTTTGGAGCAGGATGAGAGGCATGAATAGAGGTTATTTCAGTTGTTCCAGAAACAAGGAAACAGAGGTCGACCAATCCCACGCTTGATTCTAGAACTTGTTCTGTAATTGGAGCTAAGATAAACCACTCACGGACAGACAACGAAAACCTTCAATTTCTTCAAAAATTATTTAATTCCATTGAAAGGAGGATAAGAATTTGCCTTCCAATTGACACATCCTAGAACTTGCATTTAAATGGTTCACTTTACAAAACCAACATTTACCAAGCAGTTTCTGTTTCCACATGACTTAATATCCAAACAGAAAGTCAAGTCACTATGAATCACACGAGTTTCAAGACCGAACACATCATCTTTGATCTACAATCTAGGATGCAAGAATGCACACAATAATTTTAATTGCAGTTAACCTAGTGCCCATTGTTCAATTTCACTTACTTTGTTCTTCAAGAACTAAGACAATTTTTGCAATATGATTGCCACCTTTTTGTTTACTCTTGTCAGTCTTGACTTGTGAACCATAAAACTTTTGTTGAATAGACAAAAGCAGATTGGCAACCACTGTAACAAACAGCTCTTTATCAATTTAGGTACCAGTGTCGACTGGCTGTTTATTGTTCTTCAATTATTGATTTTGGTATACATAATTTGTTACATTGACTATCATACTATATTAGTGTTTGTACCCATATACATAATTGTGTATCGACATACAGTAATAGCTTACATTATGTTACAATTTCCTCTTTTTTTTTTTTTGTTTTTTTTTTGTTTTTTTTTTTTTACAAATTCAAAATTAGTTTCTACTTCATAATTACAAAATTTTGAAAAATTTAACTCTCCAAGACAATCATGTTTAAAAAATCTTACCACTCCTGGTTCTGCAAATCTCTTGAGACATGGGTACTGGATTTTTCTCTCCTGACAAATCAATCATACCGATACGTTTTCGAATATCAGAACTGTTTCGCCTATATTGTCCTCCATCTGTTTGCACTAAATAAGATCGTGGAGTGTGCCACTTTTTGTAAATGAATCCTGGTTTCCAAATATTTTTATCTCTGACCATAACATTATCATTAACCTCAAACTCTGACCTGACATGTGACTTTTTATTATAATATTTTTCCAAATTTCTCTGCTTTTTAGAAAACTGATCCTCAATGTTCTCTTTTAGGTTTGATTCAAAAAAAATATTATGGGCTGGAAGTATGGATCTCAGTCTTCTATTTTGCATCAATTGAGCTGGTGAAACGGACATATCTTTAACGGGTGTATTTCTGTATTCTAATAGAGCTAAAAAATATTCCAATTCATTGACACTTTTTCTAAGCATATTCTTTGAAATCTGTACCGCCCTTTCAGCTAATCCATTTGATTTAGGATACAAAGGACTACTCGTCTCAATCACAAAATCTAATTTCTTAGCAAAATTTCTGCACTCAAATGAAGAAAAGGGTACATTATCTGCTATGACCGTTTTGGGAATACCCCAATAAGAAAATATTTCTAACCACTTTGATATAATCTCCTTGGATGATTTATTTTTGATTTTTTTAAGTTCTAACCATTTTGTGTGATAATCCATTAAAACTAAATAGCTGGATCCCCCAAACTCTAAGATATCACAACCTACTTTCTGAAAAGGAAGCTTAGGTATTTCATGGGAAATTAGTGGTTCCCTGCAATTTTTCTTTAGATACTTTTGACAAAGTATACATTCTGCTGCCAATTGTTCTATATCCTTGCAAATACCTGGCCAATACACCGAAATTTTAGCATTTTTTTTCATTTTTTCTACTCCCAAGTGTGAAGTATGAAGTTGACGCAGAATTTCTATTCTCATATTTTTAGGAACTATAATCCGATTATTGAAAAATAAGATGTCATCTTCCAGAAAAATATCATGCCGTATTTTGAAGTAAAATTTTATGTTCTCGTCTAATTTGGTCTTGTCATTTGGCCAACCTTCCTGACACAATTTTTTTTAATTTACTCAATATCAAATCTTCATTCGTATTCTTTTTAAACTCCAATTTCCTTTCCTCACTAACATTTATTGAAAAAACCGCTTCCGTTATTGTGAGGTCCTCCTCACAATTTCCTGTATCTTCATAATACCGTGATAAATAATCAGCTATATGTAGGTATTTTCCTGGCATATATTTAACTTTAACATCAAAATTCAATAATTTCAAACGCATTCTTTGTAACTTAGAAGATGGAATTTTGTCGATTTGCTTATTCATGATGGATTCTAACGGCTTATGATCACTGTACAAAAGTACACTGCGACCATAAGTATAAAAATAAAATTTCTTACATGCAAATATTATGGCGAGAAGTTCCTTCTCGATCTGAGAATATCTACGCTCGGTGTCTGTTAAACTCCTGGATGCGAATGAGATGGGTTGGTTATCTTGTAACAAACAACAACCCAATCCATTTTGAGAGGCATCTGTCTGTATACAGATATTTTTTGCTTCGTCGAATGGCTTTAAAATAGGAGAATTCAAAATCGCATTCTTTATTATCTCAACTGCATTTGAATGCACTTCTAACCAGTTGAATACAACATTTTTCCTCAACAGTTCTCTCAACGGAGAAGTAAGTTCTGCCAAATTTGGTATAAACGCTCTAACATAATTAATGACTCCCAAAAACTTTTGAAGATCCTTTTTATCGTGTGGATTTTTCATTTCCTGTATAGCTCGTATTCTCTCCCTATCTGGACGAACACCACTTTTTGAAAAAACATGGCCCAAGTACTTTATTTCTTTTGCATTTATTTGCATTTTGTCTGCATTGAACTTTATATTATTTTCTCGAGCTCTTTTAAGAACGGCAAGAAGATTCTCGTCATGCTCTTCTTGAGGACTGCCAAATATAACTATATCATCTATGTATATACAAACTCCTCTCAACCCACTAAAATTATTCTCATTCATTTTTTGAAACACCTTGGGGGCTATCTTTACCCCAAATGGTAGTCTGTTGAAGTCATAAAGCCCGTATGGTGTTGCAAAAGCACACAACTTTCGCGATTCTTCTGCCAATTCTACATGCCAAAAGCCATCTTTTAAATCTAATACACTGAAAAATTTGGCTCCATTTAAAGACGTCATTATTTGTTCTAGAGTGGGAATCAAAACTACTTCCTCTATCAGACATTTATTCAACTCCATTGGATCTAAACACAGCCTCAAACTTCCATTTTTCTTTTCTACAATAATTAAATTGCTAATCCAATCCCTTTTCTCTTCACATTTTGCAATAATCCCGTCTTTCTCCATTTTATCTAAAGTGGCCTTAAGACGTTCACGTAATTTAAGAGGAACCCGTCTAGCTGAACGTGCTATCGGAACCACATTTTCTTTTATTTGGATTTTATATTTTTTTGTAAATTTCCCTATTCCACAAAATAAATCTGAGTAATCCCTTTCAATAATTTCTTTGGAAAACTTTGAATTATCTTCACAATCCATGTTACTTATATTTTTAATTGAATCAATTCTACTCACAATTTTTAACTGTACACATGTCTGAAGTCCAAGTATTGGAACATAACTTTCTTTAACTATAATAAACTTTTGAAAACTCACTTCATTTCTCCTAATACATTTTAATGTACAAACTCCAAGTGGCACAATCTTTGACCCTCCATATGCTTGCAGCACAGTGGATGTTGGACGCAAAACTGCTTGATCTTCTAGCTTTTTAAATATCTCCTGGGAAAGAATGTTCACATCGGCTCCCGTGTCTAATTTAAACTCAACAAATGTATCGTTTACTTTAATAGATTCCACCCAACATTTTGGCGAGACTTGCAGATCCATTCGATGGTCTTTTATTTTTGAATCTATGGAATGAATATAAAACTCGTTATTAGAATCTAAATCATCTTCTTCTTCATTAACATTTATTTCCCTGACATTTTTTATTTTACAAGCTATAGCAAAATGATTTAACCTAGAACAATTTTTACATTTTTTACCAAATGCGGGACAGTTTCTCCGCTTATGTGATGAATTGCAATACTGACAATTGTTTATATAATCAACGTTATTTTTACTGTTACTGCTCGTGTTACTGTACTTATTGAAATTATTAATTGTATGTGATTTTGATTTTTGATAATTATTTCGATTACTCATACTCATCATCGGTTTGTCTTGTCTACTTTTAACCTCGTGTATTGTAGATCTAGGTTTCTGAATGTTTGTTATTTGCTCCTTCGTTGCTTCTGCTGCCCTGCCCTTCTCCACTGCCCTCGCAAAATCCAGTTTGTCCTCTTGAAGAAATTTCTCTTGAAGTTTTTTGTCATAAACTCCAAGAACAATGCGGTCTCTTAGCATCTCGTTCTCGCTGCTTCCGAACTCACATGTTCGAACTAACCTCTTCAGATCCATTAGAAAAACGTCAAACGGTTCACCTTCACCTTGATTACGGTTATAAAAAATGAACCTTTCATACACCGTATTTTTCTTTGGCAGGCAAAAATCTTCAAATGCTCTTATCACTTCATTATATTTTTTCTTGCTGGCTTCAGATAAATTAAATGTGTTGTATACTTCTAGCGCCTCCTCTCCAATAGCGTTTAAAAACGTGGCTATTTTGACCTCTTCATCTTTTTTGTCTATGCCTGAAGCGATCAAGAAAATTTCAAAGCCTTGCTTGAAGCGCCTCCAATTTTCGGAAATGTTTCCATTTAAATTTAAGTTGTTGACTGGCTTAATAATTCCAAATTCCATATTTAAGTCGATTTTATTCCTTATAACGATTGGATTAAAACACGTGCTATTCTTTTTTTGCAAATACTTATTTAGTTTTTCACTATCATCCAATTTTCGTTTTTTGTGAATTTTTATTGGCACATAGTATTCAACGATTCTGTTTCTTAGCACTTTTCTCACAGTTGATTTATTTAATTCTTTAGAACAAGCAATGACCATTTCTCAATTATTCCGACTTGACTTTAGGTGTAGGCTTTTCTTTCGGCTGCGCCATGTAACAAACAGCTCTTTATCAATTTAGGTACCAGTGTCGACTGGCTGTTTATTGTTCTTCAATTATTGATTTTGGTATACATAATTTGTTACATTGACTATCATACTATATTAGTGTTTGTACCCATATACATAATTGTGTATCGACATACAGTAATAGCTTACATTATGTTACAACCACAAAATCATTATGCATAACATCACACTTGCTCATGCTGAAGGATGTCAAAAAATAATTTACACTCAGAGATTCGTTCGAATACGAAATTGTAACGGTATAAAATTTAACTTTAACTTTTCCATCCTGTAGGTACAGATCCTACACGAAAAACCTTGGATGGAAAAGTGTCCAGTTGGCAGCGACTAGGCCAGGCATGCTTTATTCTAGCTGAGCTCGTCGGATGTGGGAGTGGGCTCTTGGTCTGCCAGACTGGACTACCGTGATTTTACTCATGCCTGTTTTATAATTATTAAAAAAAAAAATCACGATCTAAACAAACAAAAACAAAAATCTAAACAAACTAGGACTGCAAAAATAAAGTGACAAGGACTGACAAAATACGAACATGAAAAGTATGCTACGTTACGTTAATTAAAAGAATCTAAATATGTCTGAAAATGAACCAACAATTTCTACACTGATTAGCTTACCAGTCCTTTTGATATACGGGTGCCTCAGGTGTTAACGGCACCCTTGAGCATCCCGCCCCATTGCCAATCTCAGAACTGAGATGGCACCTTGGCTGCCGCGCGCTCAAAAAATATGCGACAGCCCCAAAAAAAGTCATCGACCTCACCTGCGGAAACTCACCTGTCCATGACTCTCATGGTTCATTTACCATTTGGCACCCCCCTGAAATGTTTTTAAAACTTGTCCATATTCATATTTGAATTGACAACAATCGATTTCAAATTTAAGGTTTCATTTAATGTAGAATTTGTTTCAGCAATTTCATAAATTTTCTTAATTGCTCAAAATGATTAACAATAACAATAGTAAGTAGGTATGTAAGTATTAGAGATAAAAAAAAGAACAAATTGAATAGGACATGCGAAAAATGATTATTTTTATAAATGCAGTGCAATACAATAAAAACTAAAAAAACTAGGTCAACAAACTTCATGCGAAACAAAAGTGTGTCAAGAGTCAATGCCCTCGGGTTATAATTTTTATAACGAAAGAATAAAATGTTCAAAACAAAACAAAAATACAGAAAACTAATACATTCACATACCTCTTTTTTTTCCTTTTTTCTGCATCTCCACTTGTGCGCACATGTAGCATAGCAGATTCAGTTTAACCTGTGAACGTAAATACAATTGACAAAGAACAAAAAAAAAAGAAAAAAAAAAACAACCCGAAAGAATTTCCTAGCGACGCACGCACAAAAACAAAAGTAAAGAAAACACGCACAAAGAATAAAGGATTAAGGGGAAATATGTACAGAGGCAAACTAAAGAATACTGGATATGAGGAATATAAAAATTATAATATAACATTGTGAAAGATAACATGCAAAAAGAATAACAAAGTATAAAAGACACAAGAGAATAGAAAATAATATTAAACAATAGGGTGGTAATTAAAAAAAATATGAACAAAAATGTTGATTGATGAAATGATTAGGATTAGTTAGGATGAGGTAGGTACAGTAGGATGATGAATATTTATGTATGTTGATGCATATTTACGTTATGGGGGCACACAATGGACAATCGAGTTTTGAATCAGTTTTCTCTTTTTTTCTTATCACTTTTTTTTTTTTGCTTTTGTTTTTAATTTTATTCACTTATTTCGATGTAAAACAAGGAAAGAAGTTTTTTTTCACAAGACAACAACAATTGTGTAGTTTTGTACGCTTATTGCACAACACGCAGGAAGGGGGACGTGAACTGTTCTTTCTTTCCTATTTTTTTTTTTTTTGCAGCGGCACTTTATCGTTTTTTTTTTATATGTCGGTATCGGAACCGGAACTAGAGGGGATTAGCAAAACACCCACAAACACAATTTTTGAAAATTTTATTTCTATCCACAGAACAAGAGGAATCAATCCAGAACTTTCTTTTTGTGAATTTCAAAAATTTCGCACTCACAGCGGGAGTCACAGGGACGAAAACGAAATAAAATTTCTTTTACACTATCTTTTACACAATTGGCAATCTGGCACGCCACTAAAAATGTATTTTACCCAACAAGAAAAACGAACTTCTTTATTTTTCACTATTGGCAAATTTCCTCCCGTAAACTTCTTTATCTTTTTTTTTTTTTTTTCTTTTTCCAAAAAAAAATCTCTTCCGGCAAAGTTCTTTTTTTCTTCACAATTCAAAAACAACCTCTCCTCTAGAAAAGAAAATTTTTCTTCTTGTTTCTTTGTTTCCTAGGTTACGAACAGAAAATATCTCAAAGACTTTTGATTGTTTTTTAATTATTTAGTGCTAAGTGTAGAAATGTAGAGTGGATTAATGTGAAATATGTATGTCTGATTATGTTTAATGTAAGTATGTGTATTGATGTATGTTTTTGATCCGTGGCGACCCTACAAAACATTGCATTCCGCCGAACGCCAGCGTTCCAGGGATGGAATGGAAAAGGAGCAGTTTGTTCCGTTTGTCGGGTGTCAATTTTCAATGTCGTGTTGTGCATGGTGATATGTACAGGTGTTGTCCGAGTGTGTTTTCAAGTCCTTATGTCCTTGGCGTGAAAAATACCCAAGGAAACACCCCTCATGTCTTCAAGTTCATAAAGGCTGTTACCCTGAATATTCTTCACCCTAGCCTTAACGAACTTGGGACAAAGTTTTGCATTCAGGCGTTTGAATGCATCGCTTTGCACAAAGTTTCGTTTAAACACAATATCACCTACTTGGAATTGCACGTCCTTACTTCTCAAATTATATGTTCGTTCGTACACTTTATGAGCACGATCCAATGAGTCTTTCAGGCGGCTATGGATCATGTTCATCTTTGACGATTTCGGCACCACATCAAATTCGGGATTATTTATGGAGTGCAAATTCCTCAGTAATCGATAGTCGGAACCGTGTTCTATTTTTGACTGTCCAAATAGTGCCTCGTATGGAGACATGTCTATGGCAGAGTGAACCGTCGTCCGGAGAGCAGAAGCGATAGAGCAAAGTTGTCTATCCCAGTGCCTTTGATCTTTCCCTAAGTAGGATCGAATAGCGCTGAGTATAGACCGATTAACTCTCTCACTTGCGTTCGCCTGTGGTGAATACACTGCTGTTTTAACATGAGTGACTCCGTACGAATCCAAAAACTTGGAAAAGTCCTTGCTGACAAATTGTTTGCCATTGTCAGACAACAACGATTCCGGAACACCGAAAACCGAGAAAATTTCTTCCTCCAGAAATCGCACCGCATTCTCGGTGGTAGCCTGTCGAAGCGGATGAACATGAACGAATTTTGTCAGTTGATCCAAGCAGACAATTATGTGAGTATGTCCCTTTGTTGATCTAGGATAAGGTCCCAAAAAGTCGATAAAAATGTGTTGGTACGGCCTTTCCACTTCATACGCCTTTCCCATTTTCGGCCTTAAGATCGTATTAGGAGCTTTCGAGACCTTGCACACGTCACAATTCGATACAATAAAATTTACTTCAGCCGCCATATTTGGCCAGTAAAATCTATTTCGAAGACGATACAAGGTCTTAGCAATACCACCATGCGCAGCCTTAGGAGGTTGATGTGCGAGAAGAATCAAGGATTTGGTTAACGTCGATGGAACCCAGAGCTTCCACACCATGTCTTCTTCAACTGGGTTGCCGGTACAGTGTTTGACTTTTTTGTACACAAACCCATCCGAGATTTGAAGATCAGGGAGCTGAACTTCGTTTTCTTTGATTGTCTCGACTAACTTCATATATTCCTCTGATTTAAAGCTTAAATCATTCAGGTCAATATGAAGGACATCATGTGGACTCTCCAACAAAGGAACATTTTCAAGGGCGTCAACAGCGTATACTCGCGATAGTGCGTCCGGAACAACGTGTTGAGATCCTTTTCGATGTTCAATGTCAAAATCGAAGCCTTGAAGCTTCAAACTCCATCGTGCCAACCTACCATGAAGGTCCTTCTGGTTCATCAACCACTTCAAGCTAGCATGATCGGTTACTATCTTAAAAGTATGTCCTTCTACGTAAGGTCGAAATTTCTTAACTCCCAAAACCGCAGCCAAACATTCCTGTTCAGTCACAGAAAAATTTCGTTGAGATTTTGTGAGTTTATGGGAGTAGTAGTAAATAGGGCGTTCCACACCTTCGTCGTCCTCCTGGCAAAGCACACAACCAACACCGGTACTTGAGGCGTCACAAAGGATCTTGAAAGGTTTAGTGTAATCGGGTGTCTGTAGAATTGGAGCAGTAGTAAGTGCCTCTTTAAGCTGGTTAAATGCAACAAGTGCATCTTCACCAAACTCAAATTTAACACCTTTCTTCAAAGTATTTGTGATTGGTGCCGCAAGTCCTGAATAATTATTCACAAATCTACGGTACCAACCAGAAAGCCCAAGAAATCGCCTTACCTGACGAACGCTTGTTGGAACTGGAAACTCCGTGATCGCCGAAATCTTTTCTGAGTTGGTCTTCAAACATCCCTCACCCACAACATACCCAAGATAATCCAACTCTTTGAAACAAAACTTTGACTTTTCTAAATTAATAGTAAGCCCCGCTTGTTTCAGTCGCGCAGCAACTATCTTGAGCATCCGTATATGCTCTTCGAAAGTAGGGGTAGCAATTAACAAGTCATCAACGTAAGGAAAAACATTTTCTCTATACTGGTGCGGTATGACCTTGTCAATTAATTTACACATGCGCTGTGAAGCGTTGCATAAACCAAATGGCATAACAGTAAATTGGAGAAGAGGCAGCCCCGGAATAGTAAAAGCAGTCTTTTCCTTTGAACTTTCATCCAACGGTATTTGCCAAAAGGCGTCTTTCAAATCCACACTCGAAAAGAAATGTGACTTTGAAAGCCGACTTAGCAAGCCTTCTATATTTGGAACCGGACCTGCATATTTCTTTGTAACGGAATTGACCTTCCTAAAGTCTAGACAGAGTCTGTGTTTGCCGTTTGACTTCTTGACTAAAACCACAGGAGAGCTCCAAGCACTAGTGCTTTCTTCAATTACGCCCAACTGAAACATGCGGTCTACCTCCTCATATAGAAGCTTTTGTACCGCCGGAGAAACAGGATAGTGCCTTTGCTTAATGGGAACTGCGTCACCAGTGTCAATGTGGTGACTCTCACAATTTGTCCGTCCTAGGCCATGTACCGCATAAGATGGAAACAATGTTTTCGCTTCTTCTAACATTGCTAACTGCTCCGATGCCAATTGATGAGCATTTGGGTTCATTTGAATGGTTTGGATAGTCTGAAGATTTAACTCAGAAATTATTTGAGGAGCAACGTTAAACAGCTTCCAAAAATCGACCCCCAGGTAAAGTTTTTGCTCTAATGTTGGAACTACGAAGAAACACATCAGCCTTTCCAACCCCTTATATTCAACACTTACAGTTGCAGAACCAATAATGTCTTGTCTCTGTCCACTCGCCGTACTGACCGCCAATGAGAGCTTTCTATAAGGAATTCCGTTTTCCCGAAGGAACTCCAAAGCATCTAACCCCAGACAACTAATTGACGCTCCTGAGTCGAGAAGACCAAGGACATTTTTGTTGCAAATCTTGACGTTTGCATAAGGTCTTGGATCGTCATTATTCAACAAAGTTGTAGAAGATATGGCTCTGTACATTGTTTTCTTATCTGCAAAGCGTTGTCGTAGTTTTGCAACTTTGCAACTTGTAAAGTGTTGGCTTGAATCGGAGTTGAAAATGCGAGCGCGTACTTGTTCGTAATTCAAAAGTCTTTCGTGTAGTGTGGGTCGCGTGGTGTTGTTGTGTTGTTTAGATGTAGGTGTAATAGGTGCAATGGTGTCATGTTGAGGTTGTCTTTGTAATATGTTTATGTGTCCGTTTTTTGATACATCCGGTTGTAGATTTGAATTATCAGTGATTACTGTCGTCTGAACGGGTTGCCCGGTCTCTTTACTTGAGAGCAATGTTCTCCGGGGTTTGAATTGCTCCTTCTCACGTTTCCCGAACAGGGACAAAAAGGAGAGGTTACGTCTGGACGTCCACATTTGAAGCAAAACATTGATTGCTTGGAACTTTGGCATTCTCTAAATGTGTGACCAACAGCCCTGCAGTTCCAGCATTCTACCGTTTTTCCAACTTCTCCCGGTCCTGAAAACTTGACGGCCTCAACAGGTGCCTCGATGGCTTCGTCAAAATTTTCAAAATCGAGTTCGTTTACCCTTCTGTGTGTATGTGGCTGATTAGTTAAAATTTGTCTTTGTCTTGTATGTTGCAAGTTATACTTTTCGATGTTTCGGCATGTATAAACCATTTCTGGCAAACTTGCTGTCTTGAAAGTTAAAAGCTTGCTTCCGATTTCAGGACGTACATTCTGGCGAATAAGGAAAATTAGTTTTTCAGAATTCCTAGGTGTTCTAAGCTTCGAGTTCAGCTTAAGAATGTCAGAGTAGAATTTGTCAAATGGCTCATTCCAACTCTGTTTCCTATCATCCAGTTTCCTACCCAGTTCGTCTTCAGTCTCAAGTGTCCCAAAATGTTCTGTTAACGCGATCCTAAATTCATTCCAAAGTTGTCCCGGATGCGTCTTCAAATGTACCCAGTACCAAACAGTCACCTCACCGTCAATGAAATGATGAAAATTGCTGTGGATTTGTTCCCACTCCACCCCATACGATTGCTGAAGGTGTCCTAAGCGGAACAAAAAGTCATCAATGGTCATGTTTATGTTGTCGTATTTGAGACCCCATTTGTGGAAGTCATGTGTTTGTTTGTTGTGTCTAGCTGTATGGCGTTGGCTGTGTAAAAAGTGTTGATCTTGATTGTGATTGAATGGTATATGGTTTTGTTCTTCCAAATGTGTACTGTGTGCATGTGAGTATCGTTGATTATTGTTTGTATGGTCTGAGAACTGAGTGTTAGTGTGTGTGGGCAAAAATGAAATGGCTGAAGAATTTACCGTTTGCCGGATTACCTCAACGACCTCTTCACGAAGAATCCTTCTCTCATTTTCTAATTTTTGCTCAATTTTTTGCAAAACAAGATCATTTTGCTGCTGTGCATTTGAGACAACCAATTCCCGGATTCTATCGTTGAGATCGGAAAAATCGTTTTCCTGACGTGACTTAACATACGGTGTTGAAGTTTTCCGTGGTGTTTCAAAAGTTAAATCAATAAAGTCACCTTTCTTTTTAGGATTTATATTGGGATACGGCATAACCTCACTAAATAGAGAGAAAGGATTTGTTGAATGGAATCGAACTTGAGTTGGTGGTTCAGAAAACATTAGTTCTTTATTTGCAGCGACCTTTCGAGAACAGGATGGAAGTTCGTCATTGAAGAGCTTTGAAGAAGCTGGTTTTTCTTGATTAGACATTTTGAAATATTTGTAAGTAAATAAAGTGTTAGCAGTATACAGGGTGATTCACGAGCGTTGTGCCAAAAAGCTAGAGCGTGTAGGTTGAGTTGAGACAAGAAAAAAATCGTATGGGAGGGGGGGGTCTATTCCCCCCCGTTTAGCCAGGAGGGGCAATTTTCTGAAAAATTGACTTATTTTGTTTAAACAAATATTAAAAATCAACGGCTTCGTTTACAACACCGTGCTATACCTTTCTGAAAAGCCAAAAACTTTTTCGTTCACTTTGTTTTTAAATTAAATTGTTTTAACGAACAGTTTAAAAAAAAAAAAATTTCAAACTCAAAATTTTCAAAAAAAAAGCAACAAAAACATTTTTGAACTAATTTTTTTCAAAATTTTATGTAATTAAGTACTAATTTTGTTTTAAAAATTCAATGTGTTTGTTAATTTTTAGTCAAAAACAGAAAACCAGATGCAAAAATGTCTTTTTGTTTTCGAGAAATTAAGAAAAAACCAAAACCACTTTTTTCTAAAAAAATCTTTGTTTTTATTTTTACCTATCTGGACTTTTAGTTTAATTTATAAGTTTAATTTATAAATTTAATTTTTTGTGATTGGAGTTTTATGAGGACTCAATAAAGTAGAAAAGTATTGGATTTTTAATGGATTAATCATTTTTTTCATTGATAACGTCTGCCATTGACCTTTCACTTCTAGCTCTCAGCGCTCTCGTCGGCGGATTCTTGAAAACATGCTACGACTTCGGCGCCATCTATTGGGATATCTTTCAGCGTAGAGTCTTTCAGCTTCCCGATCTCGCTACGTTAGTGCAACAAAGTTAAGTTAAACCGTAGCAGAAGTTCCTGTCCGCTAACTCTTCTCGAGCGTATAAGTTTGTTATTGTTATGTGTTGATGAGTTAATATTTTAATTGTAAATGGTGGTTTAGTAAATATGCGATGCCTTTTATTTACCTTTAGGTTGTTAACTGTTTTTTCATTCAAGAAAAAATGCGGTTTAATTATCTTAAGCCCCTAGCAAGTAGAACTCTTCGCTGGCGAGTGGCCGCGGCCCCAGGTATAGTAAGAAAAAATTACAGTTCAGTTTTCAGACGTTATCAAGAACAAAATGGTTAATCCAGAGATAATGTAATACTTTTCTACTTTGTTGAGTCCTCATAAAACTCCAATCACAAAAAATTAAATTTATAAATTAAACTAATAAATTAAACTAAAAGTCCAGATAGGTAAAAATAAAAACAAAGATTTTTTTAGAAAAAAGTGGTTTCGGTTTTTTCTTAATTTCTCAAAAACGAAAAGA
Organism: Sphaerophoria taeniata; assembly: GCA_943590905.1. NCBI lineage: Eukaryota > Metazoa > Arthropoda > Insecta > Diptera > Syrphidae > Sphaerophoria > Sphaerophoria taeniata. The sequence goes on along the minus strand of OX016540.1, from coordinate 35,306,945 downwards.
CATTTTTGCATCCGCTTTTCTGTTTTCGACTAAAAATTAACAAACACGTTGAATTTTTAAAACAAAATTAGTACTTAATTACATAAAATTTTGAAAAAAATTAGTTCAAAAATTTTTTTTTTGCTTTTTTTTTGAAAATTTTGAGTTTGAAAATTTATTTTTATTAAACTATTCGTTAAAACAATTTAATTTAAAAACTTAGTGCAAGAAAAAGTTTTTGGCTTTTCAGAAAGGTATAGCACGGTGTTGTAAACGAAGCCGTTGATTTTTAATATTTTTTTTAACAAAATAAGTCAATTTTTCAGAAAATTGCCCCTCCCGGCTAAACGGGGGGGAATAGACCCCCCCCTCCCATACGATTTTTTTCTTGTCTCAACTCAACCTACACGCTCTAGCTTTTTGGCACAACGCTCGTGAATCACCCTGTATATGTTAAAAGATAATAAACGAAGAAAAAAAAATATCTCAATAGGATTTATTGACAATTCATAAAAATTAGGGGAGTGACAAATGGCTTTTCCACGAAAAGACTACCGACCCAGTGAGATCCGCTTGTGTACCAAAAGGAGTTTCAGCTCATCAGAGACCTTGATCCTGCTCAGACACAACCTATGGTGTTTGCAAAAGTAAATGCTGCAACAGACAGTTAGACATTGTATTCTTCCAACCCGGACAGCAGATATTAAGCTTTCACCATAAGGATATCTAAACAAGGATCAAGTTTGTTAAAGAATTTGCAAGCATGTGTCCACCGCAACTGACAAAGAGATGTTTAAACATCCGCTTCCGGACAATGAGCCCAATAACTTGCAAAAACTTCAACAGTGTCGAGAAATTCAAAAGCAGTTTGATCCAAACGAATTCAAATCAAAGACATTTGAAATTCTCTATCTCCCAACAAAACTTAAAAATTCAAAATCAAAGCAGCAGACAACAGAATCTAACACCCATTGTTGGACTAGGATTCCAAACTAAAAAGCCTTGAAAGAAGATTTCAGAAATTGTTTCTTCACTCTCAAACATGTAAAACAAAATGAAAATGAAATGAAAGAATGACGAAATGAAATTAAAAAAAAAAAAATTATTACCCGGAGAAAAGAAAAAAAAAATTATGGAGCAAACAAAATTTCAAGAGCACAGAAGGTACCCTTAAAGAAATTGAGCCCCACGTTGGGCGCCATCTGTAACGGTATAAAATTTAACTTTAACTTTTCCATCCTGTAGGTACAGATCCTACACGAAAAACCTTGGATGGAAAAGTGTCCAGTTGGCAGCGACCAGGCCAGGCATGCTTTATTCTAGCTGAGCTCGTCGGATGTGGGAGTGGGCTCTTGGTCTGCCAGACTGGACTACCGTGATTTTACTCATGCCTGTTTTATAATTATTAAAAAAAAAAATCACGATCTAAACAAACAAAAACAAAAATCTAAACAAACTAGGACTGCAAAAATAAAGTGACAAGGACTGACAAAATACGAACATGAAAAGTATGCTACGTTACGTTAATTAAAAGAATCTAAATATGTCTGAAAATGAACCAACAATTTCTACACTGATTAGCTTACCAGTCCTTTTGATATACGGGTGCCTCAGGTGTTAACGGCACCCTTGAGCATCCCGCCCCATTGCCAATCTCAGAACTGAGATGGCACCTTGGCTGCCGCGCGCTCAAAAAATATGCGACAGCCCCAAAAAAAGTCATCGACCTCACCTGCGGAAACTCACCTGTCCATGACTCTCATGGTTCATTTACCATTTGGCACCCCCCTGAAATGTTTTTAAAACTTGTCCATATTCATATTTGAATTGACAACAATCGATTTCAAATTTAAGGTTTCATTTAATGTAGAATTTGTTTCAGCAATTTCATAAATTTTCTTAATTGCTCAAAATGATTAACAATAACAATAGTAAGTAGGTATGTAAGTATTAGAGATAAAAAAAAGAACAAATTGAATAGGACATGCGAAAAATGATTATTTTTATAAATGCAGTGCAATACAATAAAAACTAAAAAAACTAGGTCAACAAACTTCATGCGAAACAAAAGTGTGTCAAGAGTCAATGCCCTCGGGTTATAATTTTTATAACGAAAGAATAAAATGTTCAAAACAAAACAAAAATACAGAAAACTAATACATTCACATACCTCTTTTTTTTCCTTTTTTCTGCATCTCCACTTGTGCGCACATGTAGCATAGCAGATTCAGTTTAACCTGTGAACGTAAATACAATTGACAAAGAACAAAAAAAAAAGAAAAAAAAAAACAACCCGAAAGAATTTCCTAGCGACGCACGCACAAAAACAAAAGTAAAGAAAACACGCACAAAGAATAAAGGATTAAGGGGAAATATGTACAGAGGCAAACTAAAGAATACTGGATATGAGGAATATAAAAATTATAATATAACATTGTGAAAGATAACATGCAAAAAGAATAACAAAGTATAAAAGACACAAGAGAATAGAAAATAATATTAAACAATAGGGTGGTAATTAAAAAAAATATGAACAAAAATGTTGATTGATGAAATGATTAGGATTAGTTAGGATGAGGTAGGTACAGTAGGATGATGAATATTTATGTATGTTGATGCATATTTACGTTATGGGGGCACACAATGGACAATCGAGTTTTGAATCAGTTTTCTCTTTTTTTCTTATCACTTTTTTTTTTTTTGCTTTTGTTTTTAATTTTATTCACTTATTTCGATGTAAAACAAGGAAAGAAGTTTTTTTTCACAAGACAACAACAATTGTGTAGTTTTGTACGCTTATTGCACAACACGCAGGAAGGGGGACGTGAACTGTTCTTTCTTTCCTATTTTTTTTTTTTTTTTTGCAGCGGCACTTTATCTTTTTTTTTTTCTTTTTCCAAAAAAAAATCTCTTCCGGCAAAGTTCTTTTTTTCTTCACAATTCAAAAACAACCTCTCCTCTAGAAAAGAAAATTTTTCTTCTTGTTTCTTTGTTTCCTAGGTTACGAACAGAAAATATCTCAAAGACTTTTGATTGTTTTTTAATTATTTAGTGCTAAGTGTAGAAATGTAGAGTGGATTAATGTGAAATATGTATGTCTGATTATGTTTAATGTAAGTATGTGTATTGATGTATGTTTTTGATCCGTGGCGACCCTACAAAATCAAAAGGACAAAAATATCTCTCCGTCGAGATTCATACATAGCCCGACTCCGACAATAATTTAGTTATGTGTTACGACAAATAACCAAACATTTCCACTTAACACTTCTTGTTCCCTCATTCCACATCACGACTCCATGTTTAAACAATTTAATTGTTTGGGGCCTTTCTACAAGCAGAGCTCGAAACTCCAGTGAAAATTGTTGCACATACGCAAATCCTTTTTACACAAAACAATAAAACACAATTCAGACAGAGAGTTTAATCCATAATAATTCTTCTCTCGTAGGTAGCAAAAAACCAATGAGGATAAATCACTCAAACGTAATTGGTCCCCGAATTACAATTAGTGCATTGATAGGAAGAGGAACACATGGACGGGACGTGCGTCGCGAAATAAATTCATTATCCAATTTAAATAACATATTTTGAGAATATCCAACATTATTTATATTTTCATATCGAATTTGGTTATTTTGTTAATTTTTAAATTTATTTAATTTCTGGCTTCAATTGAGTTTGATCGAGGAATGCAAAATTGGATTATCTGGTAGATATTTTGTAATTGGCTTTAGCAATATGCCGGTTTAAATATTTTAAACTTGAAAAATAATTTAATCAAGTCGTCAATTAGGATTCCTTTTCATTTTTAAGTGTTTTTCTTACACAAATGTGTATATTGTGTTATAGCAAGTGGATTGTTTTAGTGTAGGAAAGCGAATTCTCTGAAAAAATGTGTGTATCGGAAACTTATTGGGAATTTGATATTTAATTATTTATTCGCAATATATGAGTACTTAATAAAATTAAATTTTCGATTGGCTGTCTATACCTGAAAGTCAAGACAATTCAAAAAGCCTTATATAAGTGGAAGAAATGTTGTGAATATTGAAAAATAAAAAAAAGCAACGACCATCCCAACTCTTTCATAAAAGCCTAAAAAAGTCTCAACTCAAAATATAAGTAACTAGCTGACCCCGCGAACTTCGTCTCGCCGCCCTTCATAGCAACTCCAGAATAAGTATGTATGATTAACACAGATATTGGCTGAGTTCGTAATTGCAGGCTTTGTTGCCCATGCCCTGTGATTTGCTTGAATCGAATTGAAATATCTGAATTTTTCCAAGCTTTACAACTGAGTTTCTACTTTCATTAAAGCAGGCAGTAAAATGAAAATTTCGTTGTGAAATTGAACAAATTTTCATTCTTCCGGTGTGTTTTGACTATTTCACAAAAATCAGATTTCCATAAAGCTTACGATTGTCCTCTTTATTTGCTGAATTTCCCGTAAGATTGTCCAAAAAATTTGATTTTACTCAGGCCATACCTACAGTGAAAATTTTATAAAAATGCGTTAAGGATTGAGCGGATTAAGAGTCCCTACCGGACATACAAACAAACCAATGCACCTTAAATTCCATGCAAAAACTTGATTTTAGGTCTTGAAGTTCTTGGCGTTCTCGCAGAGTTTGCCGAATTCCCAATAAAAAAAATTCCATTTTGCCATTTGAAAATCAGTGCACCTACAATAACAATTTCCGCTTTGAAAACCAGTTTTTCATCAAGATCTTTCTGTTTTCCATTCGAAAACCCATTTTGAAAATTGTCCAGTTTTCCATTTGAAAACCAATGCACCTGCAATAATATTCAGTTTTCCATATGAAAACCAATGAGTTTTAGGAAATTTTCATCAAGAACTTGCATGTTTCCATTTGAAAACCCATTTTAAAACAAAAAATTCCAAGCAAGAAAATCTTATTCCCGACATTATTTTGATTTTTCCAGTTTTCCGACTCTTCCATGAGGTTTTTCCTCCATGAGAGTTGTACCCGCCCTTAAGAAATTGTTAGTGTTATATTTAAGGTTGAATTTGCAGTTTTCCCGTAACTTAACAGAGTTGCCACAGTTTTGGACGAAGCAACGTGTAGTAAAATTTTACCAGATTCTCCTACTTTTGCCAATATAAAATTTCCGAAGAATGTTTTCCAAATTAATCCTGGTTGTAGATGTCATCATTGTCAGAAATTCAATTGACTAATGGAAGTATAAAATGCAAACCGAAAACTGCGTTTTTTTTTTTAGTGTTCAGAGCTTTCAAAGCTGTGTTCCATTTTTGCTTGTTTGCAGGACTCAGAAATGATATATTTAATTGGGAATAGTAGTATGATTAATTGTTATTGTTTTTCATAAGATACCTCTGATAGCAAAATTATACGCCGTTATGATAATAGTGAAGTATTACTCAATGTTGTCACAAAAGAAATAAAAGTTACTAATTACTTTTCATTTTCCTTTCTTTAACTATTTGTATTTCAATTTCCGGTCCCACTTTTAACCCTGTCAGCAACCAATATGCCTTAATAGCCACCTAAATTAATAGGAAAAAAAAACAATTCATGATGGTCCTTTCTGCAGAACAACTATTAGGAGGAGTACGAGCTCGAAATAGTGTGATCCTTCAATTAGATACATTGGGTCAGTATATTAGCAGCCGATAACAATATGGAGGTAGAAATACGCGGGCGGTTGCAAGTGTGGAGAAACCCAAATGAAGCCTTAAATTCAAAATGTACAACTAAGACCGTCAAGCATGGCGGTGGGGGTGATATGGTATTGAGATATATGGCGGCATCCGGGGTAAGAATATTAGAAATAATCGAAGGGGTAATGAATTAATATGTTTAAATTTAAGATGCGGTACATCTGGGCATTGCTAAGGTTTTTTTTTTTCAACAGGATATGTAATGATCCTTAGTATACCGAACATAACACTGGTATTGTGGCTCTTGTATAAGACCCTCACCTCCTTAAAACTCCACCACAAAGCCCAGACATCAACCCCATTGAGCATGCCTGGGATGCACTTGAAAAAAAAAATCAGAATCCATGATATCCACAATAAAGAGCAATTAAAAGACGCCTTATTACGCGAATGGAATAATATTAGCGTTGAATATACCGAAAATCTTATGTTTGCCTGGAAGGATAGCGTACACCACGACGACGCTCAAAGCCTGTGGGTGCGAAACTGGATCTGGCCGGAATACATAGAAGAATTTGCTGATCACGGTTGTGGCGACAATGACGATGCAACTTTCTTGTATTTCTTCTCTTCTTTCTTTGACCATGTGTGTACCTGCATATATGTATATGTACTCATATGTTTGAATAGCAAATACTAATGTTCATTTTAAATTTTTTCGATTTGACAATTTTCGAAAATTGAAATCGATCAGATTTGTTTTTTTTTTTTTTGAAGTGAAAAAAATATATTTTTTTAAACATTGGCACCGTTTTTCATTTCATTGCATTTGAAAAATATACATTTTATTTTTGCTAAACCTTCTACCCTAAAACGTCTTGCATTTAGAGAAAAAATTAGGAAAATCGGTCAACCAGTGTGCCCGGTTAGCGAACGAACACAAAAATTAAGCTGTTCTTTTATATATATAGATTTGTTTGAACTTTTATTGTTTTTGAGCTTCAACTTTTGTTTTAAAACTATTAAGATTTTATAAAACGATTGGGAACTTCAATTTCGAACTGCTGGGTTGAGAAGCATTTTTACATGACCCATGACAAGCTTTTGGAAGCTTTGCCAGCACCCATCTTAAAAATAGCTGCTCAAAAAAATGCTCCCAAGATTTATTCTCCTAAGTTCATTTAAAATGGTCAAAGGCCTGCGAAAGATGACGAAATTCTTCAGACTTCATTGTGACATGAACAATTTCCTAAGCTTTATTTTTTCAAAAACTTCAACTTACTTTAGCTCTATATCCGACGTCAGAACTGAAAATTTAATGAGATGGTTTAGTATTCTAAAATGTAAAAACTGATTGCGCCAGACGAAATGCCCTATAAGACTTCTGAGTGCCATTAGCATTTGCAAAACATGATTACTCAAAAACTAAAGGCCTGGAACTCAACGAAAATTCGCAAAACATGTATGTATATTTCGTATGCTGTCTTCATACGTTTCATCAAATGCTTCATTTAACAAACACAAAATCTATCATTTTCCAGTAACCTTAACATTTAATTTATCAAAACAATATGGCAAAAGTCGAACTGTTTGATGATTTCCGTTTTCTTCTGAACTAGCCGCAATCAAACTCTTAATTCCTTGCAATTAATTAATTGGCTTAAATCGACTGATTGGCTGAAACTTTTCATTACCACCAATGACATCACACAAAAACTGCCTCGCATATTAAAATCATTTAATTCAATTTGGTTATGATTAATTTCTTACATTTATCAGAATCGTCAAAAAAAGGAAAGTATTAAATTGTTAATTGACAATATTCACAACTGCTGAATTGTTTCCAGGAACAAAAAGTATTTGCAGACTCTGAAATCAAATTAAAAGCAGTTTTATTTGCAGCAACATAAAATAGATATTGTATTTGTTTTGTGGTCGAATTAAACTGCGTATTGTGTGGCATTTTTGAAGCTGTAGGATAGAGTCGGCACCCTTCGACACCTTAACAGAAAATACACAAAATCATAGTTTATTTTTTTTTCAAAAACTAATTTTTTTTTATTAAATTTATTATTTTATCAACATATTGGCGGACCCTTAGATTTTTAGAAAAATGTTTACTTTTTTTTTTATTTAAAAAAAAAGTAGAAAATTGTCGAATGTGCCCCAGTGTGGGGCACCTTCGACAATGCGTGGGGCACCTTCGACAGCAATGCACATTCTTGAAAATTAATGCATCATAATGTTAGTTTTTTTAAATAAAAGTGATGATATAGTTTGCTATAAGAATTCAGTTAATTTTTAAATTATTTGTATTTAAAAAATAGTTTTAACAAAAAATAAATAAGTAGATATAAGGGTAGTCCTTCTTACGCAATATTTTGCCGCTGCTGAACTGTGTGATTCCACCTTATTGATGACATCTGTAAGTGCCTTTTTCATAGCCTTTTTTTATAAACTCGAACCATTTTCTTCAACAATCGAATAAATATTTTGAGGATTAACTAATTTTTGTGATGGATAAACATAGGAGACAGTATGTCGGAGGTGCCCCAAACAAGAATGTCGAAGGCGCCCCACTTGATGTTATTTTACTTTTTTTTTATTATTTCCCAAAGAAAGATTTATCAAATTAGCTTTAAAAATATAAATAAACACATAGTATTGTATATAAAAAACAACTTCACTGCTAGAAAAAATTAAAAACACGACTACGAAAATCTTAAGAACTTACCCTGAAAATTATAGCACATGGTCCAAATAAATGCTTTACATCCTAACTTGGCGGGATTTGAAGCCAGACTGCTGAAATTTTTGACATATGTTTGGCATGATTAAAGGCACATCCACAATTTTTTACAGAATTTTTAAAGGTCTACACACAAAGATAATAGTGACTGTCGAAGGTGCCCCACTGTCGAAGGGTGCCGTCTCTACCCTAAAGCAATTTGATAACTTTTCACGTTCCTTCCTTTTCCTATTTGTAACCAATTCAGAGTGACCATGACTGATGATGCTTTTTATTGCCGTAAACTTATTGTTTATTATTGCATTTAATTTATTATACATCAAGAATGAACGTGTGAATAATGTTTCTTTCTTAGAATGGAAGTATTCCATCACCCTGACTACCTACTCAGATTGATAAATCTCTTCGAAAATAAATCAAATATCTTGACATTTAACCTGTTAGAAATAAGTTGGAACTCAACTCGTGAAGAATTGTTTTCTTGAAAAAAACAAGAAAGTAAAGTTCGTTGTAAGTTGCATATCTTACGACTATTCCCACTAGGTCAAAAATGCCAGCTTCTTGCGATGGTTATAAGTAGGTACTTTGTGTCTTTAATAGAACAGTATACCCACTTCGCAGTTATTTGACCTTGAAAAGTAAAGATCTTCTTCTTGTTTCAAATCTACTCCGAAACTTTTGCATTTACTCCATTTTTTGTCAAATTCGTTCCGAAATTTTATAACTCAGGATCTAACCCTCTCAGCCTCACAAATGCGGTATCAAAATCACCGTTATTTCATGTAGATTAGACATATGGAAATTTCAACAATCCGTCTATAGGATTAAAACTTATAAATTAATTTATGCTAAAATGTCTGCACACACCGTATGTACGATACGAGTTGCGATGAGCATGTCGCAATTTCTGTTAACCGGAAATCAATACATTTACCCCCATGCAAAAGTGCCAAATGCGCCTAAAAAAGCTTTCACTTTAATAAAAACTCCAACAAAATCCTGCCTTAACTTTCCCTTGGGTTGTTGCAATGATAATTATTATCATGCTGTGAACTTTTCAAATTTCATACGACTAACTTTTAAGTGAAAGAAAAATAAAAAAAGTAAAGGAAATTCGCCTGTTGGCGTGTTGAAAAACTTGCCTGGCAAATAATCTCCCTGGAAACAACACTCAACAGGGAAACAAAATTGTAAGGGCATTCGTGACCATAATGGCCGTTGGTAATTAGAAGCGTATATCAGCTGTATCTTTTGTTGGGGTTATACTGAGTTAATGAAAAGTTAGGATATATGTAACTTTTTTCAAACTTTACCTTACCGTCTGAACAAGCATTCAACTGAACTTTAATAAATCACTAAAGGAGTCAATTATCACTTTGAATAACCCAGAGGGCAAACATTCTGTTCCTAGAATCCGCTTCTTTAAATAAAAAATGTGTGGTTTTTGATTAAAAACTATGCTCGCGAGATACCTATGGTAAATATCATGAAAAAGAGTAAGTAAATTTTTGCAACGGAGTCGTGCTGTAACCTGTTTAACCAAAATTTGAGGAAAATAAAAATTATTATTATTATTATTATTATTTTATTGAAATATAAATAAATTATATCTACACTAATATATAAAGCTGAAGAGTTTGTTTGTTTGAACGCGGTAATCTCAGGAACTACTGGTTCGAATGGTATAATTCTTTTTGTGTTGGATAGTGCCTAAATCGACTTAGACTTTAGGCTTCTTAACATTAAGCTATGACCAATACCAGCGAAGAATCTGTTTAAAATGGGGAAAAAACGGCAAAAAATATACATTTTTCTGCGTTTTAACGCACTTATCTCAGAAAGTACTGGTTCGAATGGTATAATTCTTTTTGTGTTGGATGGTCCATTAATTAAGGAAGACTTGAAGCTATTAAACATTAAGCTGTGACCAATAGCAGCGAAGAATCTGTGGAAAATATGGCAAAAACGGCAAAAAATATACATTTTTCTGCGTTTTAACGCGCTTATCTCAGGAACTGCTTTATGAAATTGAACAATTTTTTTAATGTTGAATGGTCCATTTATCAAGGAAGGCTTGAAGCTATATAAAATTTAGCTGCGACCAATAGGAGCGAAGAATTTGTGTAAAATGTGGAAAAAACGGCAAACAATACAATACAATACAATATAAAGTTCGTTTGAACGCGATAATCTCAGGAACTACTATTTCGAATTGTAAAATTCTTTTTGTGTTGGATAGTCCATTAATCGAGAAAGGCTTTATTCTACTTAAAATTGAGCTGCGACCTATAGCAGCGAAGAATCTGTGGAAATGTGAGAACTGAGATTTTTTTCTGAGATCTCTGAGATGAAATTATTTTGGATTCGATTTCTCACTCAGCTATTTGACGTGGCTGACATATGTGCAGCAACAATTAGTAAGGTAACCATTAAATCTCAATGATAACTGAGAATTATGTTCCACCAAGGCACCAAATGATTTTGCCTCAGTCAAGGTGACATTGAGATCTCAGTGAGATGTTGTTAGGTGGAACTGGCCTAATAACTGCTCAAATTAAAATTTTGAGAGTTCAATTGTTTTGTGAATGTGATTGATTGCACTATTTGTGCAGATTATTGTGTTTAAACAATATCATTTTATGTACTTCTTAACTAAAAAATATGCTCAGTTTAAAGAAAAAAAATTTACTTAACGAATAAAACGATGCAGAAGTAAGAGAGATATTAGAATTAGAGAGAGTTCACCCAAGGGCAGTGTTCCCAGGTTTTCAAAAACAAAATCCCCCTTTTCTGACACCAAAACACTTATTTTTCCCCTTGAACGAAGAAAAAAAATCCCTAATTTTCCCCGAAAAAAGATATTAGGATTTTCATGTAATTTTTATAAAATTTTATTGGTTATTTTTTCATACATATTCATACAAAAAGAAAAACAATTCAAAAAGGGGACTTCAAATCGAAAAAAAACATTATTTTTGATGAGTTCCATCACAATAGAGTTGAATAGATAATAACTTAAAGAAATACAAAATCAATTTCAAAAATATTTGGAATACTATTTCAATATTCGCTTTTAAATAAACAATCAGCAAGTGTCTTAAGTGTCAGTTCAACTCGGTCAAATAAAATATGAATTTTAACTTCCGATTGCATTTCAAGGTTCAGTTTCTTGAAAAACGGTAAGAAGAAATCTAAAAATTCTAAATATAAAACTGTTGTTGGTTTTCTAAGAACCCTGTATATTTTTTCACATTGAATTTTGTTAATAGAATCTTCCAGATAACTTTCCAAAAAATACAATACTAAAGCTTGGTATTACTCAATAAGTCTTTTGATAACCATATGCAGGGACAGCCATTGTGTTTGCGATATGGCTTAACGTTGCAAAAGGCTTGAAATTCCTTAAAACCATGTTGTCTTTTGGCAATGCAATTGAAATGCGAGAAGATTTCGCGACAACAAATTTCTATTTCGTCAGGCAGGAATTTCAAGGCGTTGTTTGCCACGAGATGGAACGAATGGCACACACACCGCATGATGAACAAATTTGGAATGACATCTTTGAAAAGTTTCGAGACTGAATTTTGTTTTCCCACCATAACACTGGCACGTCCGAAGCAAATGCTACTAAATTTTTTTCAAATGGAATATTGTGCATTTAAAAAACAATGTTTTGTTTTCATTAAAGTTTTAAGCTGTTTTCCCCTTTTTTTGGATTTTTTCCCCTTACTTATCCCCGTCCCCTTTTTTCCCCTTTAGCTCAAAAAAATCGGCAAGAATGGTGATTTTCCCCTCAACCTGGGAACACTGCCCAAGGGAATGCTTTAAGTATGAACAACTGAAGGGAATCATAAAAAATGCTCAAATTTTTCAAGTTCAAGAGAATTACGACCTAGGGAGAGTTGACTGCAATGCAATTTTACAATAACTTCCGAACAAAATTCCCACGCGCTCATGATGCACAAGTCGAGACGATACTCTGGCCGGTGGACGAGGGAGAGGCGGACGAAGTCGCGGGCAACTGCTAGTTAACAATAATTAGATTAATATAGCGCTAGCTACCAGGGCTTTCGGCTATTTGAATAAGGAGAGCTGCATAAATTAAATTTTGTATTCGAGATTGAGTTTGATTAAGATCTTATGAACTAAGGTAATGTTGGTTTTTGAAATGAATGATAAAAGTTGATGAAGTGACTTATTGGATATTTCGAGGGAGACTCTTTCGATGTGTTCGCATTGTAGCATATGTGAGACAGTAAGAGTTGGTGTAGATGTACAGAAATTACACAGAGGAGCGGGTTGTTTAGTTAAAAGATGCTCATGGGTTATTTGAGAATGTCCCATTCTGAGTCTTATGTAATTCTTTACCAAAAGCGATGGCAAATCCGTTGGGTAGAGAGCTCGATCGGCACCGGGATTGAGACTTGAATAAGTGTGCTGATATTCGGACCAATCAGACAACATCTTTTCTTTCATAATCGACTTGTTGTGTTTTTTAAAGTCTTTAGCATTGAAGGTGTGGAATTTAAGGAGTGGTTCTTTTACTGCTTTTTTCGCTTCGATGTCTGCGAGGACATTACCACTATATCCACATGTCCTGGGATCCAAGCAATTTTAAGATTTTTCTTTTTAGCAATTAGTTTGTCACGGATGACGAGAGCTAAAGTTGAGTTGTTGCTAGTATTCTTGACTGCTTTTATTGATGAGAGGCTATCAGAGAATATAACGGTTTTTTTATTCTTAGCTACTTCAATTGCCTTCAAGATGCCAAAGGCCTCGGCTGTAAATATTGATGAGAAGTCATGCAGTAGCCCTTTAGATTTGATTGAGCCGTTTTCACTGACGACTGCAAATGAAGTTCCGTCCTTTGTTTTAGATGCGTCCGAAAAAAGTAGTTGCCAACCTTGTTTTTTAAAATTATCCCTTGTTTCTAGGAATAGAGATCGATATGTTTCCTTATTAAATTAGTGTTGGATTTGGAATAATCTTCGAAAATGGTAACTATAGATTCACAAGGTAGATTCCAAGGAGGATGGTTACTTTTAGATTTTTTATCAATGATGATTGGTGTGCCTATTTCTGTTGCATCTTTAAGTGTATTTTGAAGGGTGGATGGATATTTTGGTGACTTCTTCCGGCTTAGTATTTTGATCACGTCGTCCTGGATAGGAGTGGGGAATGGTGAGTTTAGTTTTTGTTGAATTTGCCTTGTGAGAAACTCGGTTCTGTTGAGTAAATTCGGGAGTCCAGATTCGACCAAGATGTTTTTTATTGGTGTTGTTCGGAAGGCTCCAATACTATGTCTTATTGCTGCATGGTATGGTGTTGTGATTAATTGTAGTGATGACTTCGCGCATTTCCCGTAGATGGGAAGACCATAGTCAATTTTAGAGAGTATAATTGAACGAATGATGGAGATTATAGTATTAATATCACAGTTGTATTTTTTTGAACTCAAAAACTTAATTAAATTTGCTCTGGTAGTTAGGCTCTTCTTAATATAAGTACAGTGGTTCTTAAAGCTATATTTCGAATCAAATACAATGCCTAATATTTTCGAGAAGTTTACATTTCTAATTACTTCATTGTTAAGGCATACGCCGTCGATTGATTTTTGACATTTATATTTACGGCAAATGTGTAAAATTTCAGATTTCGAAATTGATATTTTTGATCCAGATAAATTACCCCAGTTATCTAAGTCGTAAATTATTGCTGAGAACTTGGAAGCTAAAAGAGTTAAATTTTTACATTTTGAGAATAGTATAAGATCATCAGCGTATAAGACATGTTTAATTTCTGGGTAAAAACTAATAATTTTACTAATACTATTAAATGCAATAATAAATAAAACTACTGAGAGAGGTGATCCTTGCGGGATACCATTTTCTAAATAATGTATTGGAGAGTAGATTGTATTAGTTTTTAAACGGAATTGTCGATTAGAGAGAAAAGATTTAACATAGTTAAATATTTTTGGTCCAATTTTCCATTCAATTAATTGTTTTAGTACGACGTGGGGACCAATTCTATCAAAAGCCTGGGCAAAATCAATTGCCAAGACCGTAGCGTGATTTTTTTCAGAAATAGTGGATGATATAAAAAAGTCGAGGTGGAGAAGCGAATCCATTGTGCTTCTACCTTTTTTGAAAGCAACTTGGTTTTTGTCGATGAAGTTGTTTTTTTCAATGAACCTGAAGATTCTTTTAGAAATTATTTTCTCTAGTATCTTGGAGGCACAGGGCAAAAGAGATATGGGACGATATCCTGAAATTAAAGAGAGGTCTTTTTTTGGTTTCGGTATGGGTAGGATCGTCGCGACCTTCCACTGTTGAGGAATACACCCATTGTTAAGGATGTTATTATACAATGATAGAAGTTTATGTTTTAGAGATTTCGGAGAATTTTTGAGCATTACGTAAGTAACTCTATCAAATCCTGGAGTTTTCCCTTTCGCAGATTGAAGGTTGTTCTCGAGTTCTAAAAGTGATATGGAGGCTTCGATGGAAGTAGCTGAGGACAGTGGTATGTAGTTTGGGTGAGACATGGACAGAAAGGTATCTTTTTGTTGGAGGTACGAGGAATGAAAATTGGAATTGTTTTGGGATTTTTCCCATGAGGTGGCAAAATATGAGTTGATTTCAATTGGATTTGTAAGGTTAGTGGATTCGGTTTTAATGAGCTTGATGGTGTGTGGCGTATAATTGCCCTCAAGACATTTTATATCATTCCACATCTGTTTGGGTGAAGAGTTCTGGTTAATACTTGAAATGAATTTGTTAAAGGAATTAGATTTTTCTTTTTTTGCAGTTCTACGAAATTCAGCGTTGGCCTTGCGGTAAGATATAAGGTTAGGTTGGGAAGGAGATCTACGGAAAATTTTGAATGCCGCTTGCTTCTTTTGACGTAGGCTTTGAAGGTGTGGATTCCACCAGGGGACAGTCTTATTGTGTTGTTTTTGAGTACTTTGAGGGATACTGAGGTTAGCGGCATAACGAATTATCTTCGTTATATTGGCAGCTTCTCTATTAATATTTTTGTAGTCTGGTCTGAGTGAAGTTAGTTTTGAAACCACAGCGTGAAAGAGGTTCCAATTAGCAAAGTAAGTCAGGAATTTAGGTTGAGATTTTGGAAGTATAGGACTATTGCCCAAAGAAAGAGTTGACAAGATTGGGAAGTGGTCAGACCCGTATAAGTCGTCGGAGACCTCCCAGGTTAACGATGTGGAAAGATGCGGAGATGAAAGTGTTAGGTCGATATGTGAGAGTGTACCGTGCGTGGATAGGTGGGTAGGGCGACCATCATTTAGAATATTGATGCTATTGTTGGCTATAAAATTTTCAATAGTCTTACCGCGTCTGTTTATTGAAGGAGAGCCCCAAGCGGGGTTCCAGGCATTAAAATCACCAGTTAAGATGATTGGTGTTGTTATGTTAGAAACAATAGAGTCGAGATCAGAGAGGTCAAAGTTTTGGTCAGGGGGAATATAAAGTGAAATGATAGTTATTTTGTATTTTAATTCGATTTCTACAGCAACTGCAGAAATGCGTGAATGAACAGATATGAATCTGTGTGGAAAACATTTTTGGACAAGTATGCATGTACCTTGTTTCGAAGAATTGTTTGATGGAAGATTATGGAATAAAGCTGAATATTTTTTAGGTGGAAATATTTGACTTTTATATTTTAAATGAGTTTCTTGTAGAGTGATGATACTGGGGTTAATTTCTTTAATGAGCAACTGGAGAGAATGAAGGTTATTGAAATAACTTTTCATATTCCATTGCAAGATTTTGAAGTCATTGGAGGCGGTGGAAAAGCACTTATTAGCCGTACCGACCAGTGTACGGGTAAAAGAGCCATTACCACCTGTTAATAAATTATTCCCGCGCCCCAAACGGCGGTGAGAGTCCCCCCCGTTGAGGGGAGGACCCACACCGTCACCCGGGGCACGGGTTAGCAGTGGACAATTATTTATTTTATTGTGCGTCATCATCAGAATCGATGTCTATGTACATAGGTTTTTGCATATGGGATGAAGAAGCTGAAGATTGGGGTAATGTATTTTGTTTTGAGTTGATTGAATTTTGTGATGATGTATTATGTTTTGAGTTTATTGTAGCTGGATTTTCATTTCGAACGGAATCAGTTGATGCAGTGTTGTTTTTGTTCAAATTATTTTGAGTGATTTCTGTTGAGTGAGTTTTTTGTGTTGGGGCTTTGTTGATGTTGGTATTGGGTGTAGCGGTGTTATCATTAATTATTGCGTTATCGGTTGTTGCATTACAAGTTTTCGAATTATTATTTGTTTTGTGAGAGATTTGTTCCGTTTTATTTTTAATAGATTGAGTAGAGAGGGACGAGGATGGTTGAGAAGTTGTACTTTTGACAGAAGAAGGTTTTTTCAGAGTGTTCGAGTATAGGTCAGAAGAGGAGGCAAGAGAGGGCTGATAACGTTCTCTTTGCAAACGTCTAGCTTCAGAGATGGAGCATTTGTTTTTAGTTTTAATTTCTATTATTTCTCTACTTTGGACGTATCTGGGACAAGTTTTGGAAGAGGCGGGGTGTGGGCCAGTGCAATTGGCACATTCAAGACGAGTACACTCAGTACCATCGTGAAGTGGGAAATTGCACCTTTCACATGTAGCGGGTAAGAGTCACCATTTCATTGTATGCCCAAGACGTTGACATTGGCGACACCGCATTGGGTTAGGTATATATTCCGAAACTTTTGTTTTATACCAACCAATGTCAATAGATTCTGGAATTCTGAATAAATCAAAAGAGAAAATCATAAGCCCAGTAGCTTTGTTCGTATTATCGACTTTTTTTGTAAACTTGTATACGTCAGTTACGTGTTGGCTTTTAAGTTCTGATACGATTTCACTTTCGCTTACATTAATAAGGCAAGGGGCATATGCAATTCCTTTGGATACATTGAGGTTGGAGTGGAGTTTAATATTTGCGGGGCAGATATTATCCAGCACTTTGGAGTTTATAAATTTGTTAGCTATGTTCTGGTCTTTTGTTAAGATAAGGATAGATCCGTCTCTTAATTGAGAATTTTTTTCATATTGCGTACTGATCGAATCGATCATTTTTTTAAGAACAAATACGCTTATTGAGGTTGATGGCTTGTTAGGGTCTTTGGGGGTTATATGGACAAAACGAGGGTTTTTGAAAATGGATTTAGAAGGCAGAGAAGGGAAATCACTGAGGAAAGTATCACTGGATATTTTATTTCTTTTGGATGGAGGAGGTGGAGGGTCAGGGGGATCGGGATCTAAGAAATCAAACCGGTTGCCCGAACGGGTTGGCTTAGGAGCCATCCTATTGGGATATTAAATCGCTTTAACAATCACACGTGTCTAGTTAAATCGCGAGGAAAAAGGAAAGAGAATATGGATTTGATAGAGAGGGAAAAAGAATTGGGAGATTGAGAGCACTAGCGAGAGACTGTAGGAAAATAGGTCTGAACGGTTGGGAGGTCAGCCGATGACTGAAAAAAAATAAAAATCTAAAGTAGTCTCCGATATAGCAATTCAATTTTCAATGTTTAGTTCGCCGATGAAAAAAAATCTAAAATCGATAAATGTCGCCCAAAAAAGGAAAAAAAATTGTTTTAAACAATTAAAGCCGTTTAAGCAAAAAAAGAATCGATCAAGAAATTTGATTCGGTTCTAAAACATGCTATTCCACAGAGGGTCGGCCTTCCACCCTTGCGGATGGTGACGGCCGGCATGGCGTGTGAAATATGAATTTTTGAAAAGCAAAACAACAAGCCAAAAAGACGTGTACGAGTCAAATGACATAAACCAAAATCCAATCCAATTTAATCTAACGACTTAAGAAGACTACAAGAAGGAGGTTACACTTTGGTTTTATGTAGTTACAATGTGGGTATTGACATCATGGAAGATATCGATTACTGGATGGTCACTCAAGGCTCACATTGCCACTGAGAACTCGGAATTGCTTTAGGATTCGGTCGTTGAATTAAATCCATAAAGACATGAGAGTCAATGAATGCCGTTTCAAGTTGATTTATGCTTTTTTTCTTCCTTTTTTTTACTTGTGGCTTAATTTTTGTGGCGAAAACATTCGTCTAATGGTATTCTTGTAAAAGTGGAAATTGTGGGATAGAGAAACTGTAAATTTGCCTTAATGAGCCTTAAGAGAACAATTTTTATTTCGTAATACTTTAAAATTATAACTTTCCATAAAAAGAAAAAAATAGATACGTTTGATTGGTAGAAATCAAAATTTTTTTCATTTTCGTCACGAATTAGACCGGTAATCAATTCGTAGTGTCAAATCGAACAGTCTTCATACAATATAATATATCGAATGTCATTACTACGAGACAACACGCACAGAAGAACAATTTCCAGATCTGGTACAGGTATGATTAAGTATAACTTCTTATTTCAGTCTTCATTACCCAAATGTTACGTTTCTCAATTACAATTTGCCTCGAAACGCACCCGTTAGCCACGCCACGGACGCTTCCACTATCGGTCGCACCGTTCGTCATTGGTTAAGTGAATCCTAATTAACTTTTTGCCCCCACAGGAAACTTTTCGCAGTTTCATGCAACGAAACAATTTCTAAATAAATCTAATTTTCTCATCTCATAACTCAAGTCTTTTATTTTGTCAGTTTTTTTTTCAATGCTTCCTTCAAACTAATCCTGGAAATTTTCATTTTTTTTTTTCATTCTTGTACCGCAACCTTTAAGCTGCAATTTCAACAAAAACAAATAAGTGGATGGAATGAAAACAAAACGTTAACAACAATATTCTAATTTTCTGTTATTTCCTGGCAGTGTATTCTGCGTTCGCCCTCATCCGTAATAGGCTTCCAATACAGGATCAAGAGTTGTTACTTCTTGTACTTTGTGGCATTTGAGAGGAACAAAAGTTACTTAAACGACACGACGACACAAAATATAAGTAAAAACTCCCCCTTAAATCATAACGGAGAAGAGAGAAGCCCAGCTTTTATAGACTAAGAGCCAGCGCCTGCCAGACCTACGTTAAAGTATAAAGGCTACAATTTTTTTCACGTGTTCTCACTGGTGTAGGGAACAATGTTTGGGGGTTACGAACCTGGAGTAATGGTGCCTTCAGTAGGTATCGGACAATCAAGGCGTGCAGTACCTGAGCTCTCTCACGTCAAAGTATAAAAGCTGAGATTTATACACAATATTCTAATGACCATTTTAAGTCATTATTCTGAAAGCCAGACCTATCCGAAGGGTCTAACGCTCCCCCAGACACGGTAGAAAGTCCAATGCACTGCGAGAGCATTGCTCAGGTACATAAATGCATTTAAGACAGTATTCCTGCAATTTAAATTTTATTATTAAAGAAAATTATATACAAATATTACTGGAAAATTATCATACAATAAATTTCCAATAACCAGACATATTTGAAGGGTTGAACACCCCCTTAGAGCGAATAAAGGCAAGAGAGAACTATACATGAGAAACCATCACAAAACTGTTCAGTTTAATGAATTTAATACACAAAAAATTATTCATTTAGAATATAATAATTGAATTTAGTTTGTTTATTTATCAATATAATATAGTACATATATTTGTTAATCGACTTTAATATTTTCTAATATTTAAATAAAACACCGAGAGCTGAGCTGATGACCGCACCGTTTCGCATCCAATTTGAAACTGTCTTTATTTTCATATTTTAAACAAGAAGGAGAAGATAAAAGGAAAAGAGAATAGCGTTTGTACAATGGAAGTAGGGGTAAAGTCTATAAATAGCATAAGCAGAAATAACGATCTGTTGTACATATGTATATTTTGAAATGACAATCGGTTTATGTTATTGTATCAGTAAGAGTAATTGTGTTAGGAACTAAAATACAGAAAGATATTATACAACGACAATAGGATAGCATGCAGTATCTCACACAGTAGTAACTACTACAATTCGGCCATCCTGACCTTTGAGATCACCTGATCTTTATCTATTTTTTACAATTTTTCTTTCTTTTATCAATTTTTCTAAGCCACGGTTTCATATTGCCGACCGCCCACACTCCTTGGTAGGGTAACCTTGTTTGTTGGAAATTTTCAACATCTCTAAGTACGTATCTATCGTTTCGCAATACTTTCGTAACCTCGTAAGGTCCCCGGAACTTTGGTATCAGTTTCTTAGACGCGCCAGGATGTGAATCGAAATTTTTAACCATGACAAAATCGCCAGCTTTATAAACGTTTGGTTTGCATCTTTTTCTATCTACATATTGTTTGTTATATGCCTGAGTGTTTTTTTGTTCTTCTATTGCTTTTTGTCTTACCTTCTCGATACTGTTGTCGTTGCACTCGTAGTCGATCCCGTTGCTGTTGGTCTTCCCTCCATCTCCTTTGCGCATTGTTGTATTCTGTGGAACGATCTGTATAATCCTGCTTTTGTCGTGAAGTTGCTAACCAGAGCGTGTAGTCTCAGATTTTCATCCGAAAAACCTTCGATTATGTACTCAACTAGTTCTTCCTCATCCAAGTCCAGTCCAGTCGCCAATCGGTTTTTGTCCAAATAGTACTCGTCGAAACTTTCCGTTGTCTTCCACTGTCTTGCCTCGAACCGTTTCCTGACTACCATCCTGTTTTCTTTCTTCGTGAAATCGTCTCTTAGACTTCCACACAACGACTCGACATTCAGGCACAAAAAATTTGGTTGTGCATTCAGCCACTCCTCTGCCTTGCCTTTTAACTTGGTGACAAACAGCGTGCGCAACATTTCATCGGAAACGTCGTACATTTGTTTTACGTTCATTAGCTGTGTCAACCAGACTTCAACGTTTGCTCCACCATCGTATTCAGGCACTAATTCTTTATACATAGTATACTGTTGCACTGCCAGGCTGCCGGTCGTCACTCTAGTTGTCATTTGTGCTGTTGTTGCCGTCATCGAACTCGTTTTCACTCCAGTTGCCACGGTTGAATTTGTCGTTGCTTCAGTTGCCTCCTCAGTTGTCGCTCCCGTCGTCGTCACCGCTGTCGCACTTTTTTCTGCTCCCGTTGTCTCTTCAATTGTCGTTCCCGTTGTCGTCACCACCGTTGAACTTGTTTTAACTCCAGCTGCCTCTTCGGTTGTCGTTCCCGTTGTCGTTCCCGTTGTCTTTTCCGTCTCTTGTCTTTTCTGTTTGCTCAGCTCTGCCATCATCTTCAATAGTTCGTTCTCCCTCGCTATTATTTCTCTTCGTAACAACTCGTTTTCCTTTTGTCTTTGTTGCCTCTCTGTTGCTGTTTCCTCTTCCTCAACCTCTTGCTGTTCATCATTGGACTCGTTTTCTTCTTCACCGTCGTCGGCTTCTTCGTCGTTGTCGTCAAGCAAGTTTTTTTCTTCATTTGCCGTTCGTTTTGGTGGAGGCAAACCGCGTTGTTCTACTGGTATCTCGTTCAAACGCACAGCTAAAGTTGGTTTCGTACCAGCGCTTGATTTGCCTAAGCGCTGTAACCACTCGCGCAGCTGGGCAGCTGTGTATTCAGACACATCGATCATTTGTTCCATTTTCTTTTTCTTTTTTTTTGAATTTATCTGCACACCGCGCACGACAAAGGTATAGCAAATATCAAGATGAGAGAAAAAAAAACAAGAATTTAGAAAGGAGGGAAAAAAAATTTATGGCTTTGCTTGTGTGTCACACAACAAAATAAAACATCAAATTGACTCGAGTTTGTTTTTTTTTCGCGAGGAGAACAGCGTCACTTTAATTAAAACTGGGATGAACTATTTTATTAGAAACTTTACTTGGATTTACTAATCCCACTTCTGAATAATTTATAGTACATATATTTGTTAATCGACTTTAATATTTTCTAATATTTAAATAAAACACCGAGAGCTGAGCTGATGACCGCACCGTTTCGCATCCAATTTGAAACTGTCTTTATTTTCATATTTTAAACAAGAAGGAGAAGATAAAAGGAAAAGAGAATAGCGTTTGTACAATGGAAGTAGGGGTAAAGTCTATAAATAGCATAAGCAGAAATAACGATCTGTTGTACATATGTATATTTTGAAATGACAATCGGTTTATGTTATTGTATCAGTAAGAGTAATTGTGTTAGGAACTAAAATACAGAAAGATATTATACAACGACAATAGGATAGCATGCAGTATCTCACACAGTAGTAACTACTACAATAAGTAAATCATTTAAATTTAGCTTAATATTTATTCATAAATACACACATACATTTATCTATTATTCATGCTTAATATTATAATATATTTAATCATCATTATCTTCATCGTTGTCATCGTCATCTTCATAATTTCCATAATTCTCATCATTTTCCCAGTCATGTAATTGATTGCTTTCATTGGTTTCAATACTGTCTCCTTCTGATATTTCTGTAAAAAAGTAACACATTTCTTTAATACTCAGCTTCTTTTGAATTAAAGTTAACTTTTGATTAAAAAAGTACCTGATGGAGTTTTAAGTGCATCGCTAACGAAGTTAGGTAATTGATCGCCTTCGAACCATTTAAAGCCATATTGGTTGTCATCATTCATCATCCATCCATAATCTTCTGGGTTGTAAATGTAAGGGTTCTTTAAGTGAGCATTGGTCCAAATGCTTACAATATATTTTGTTCTTAAAACGTGCTGTATGAGTTCACTCTTACAAGGTGGTAGACTGCTCGCGTCAAAATTTCTTAATTTTATTTGAAATGATTCATTTACATCTGCAGCTGTGTAGGTATCGATAAACAATTGGAGTCGCGCTGCATCTACATCATTTATGCCAGGTACATTATATAAATCACAGATGAACTGCTGGACCGTGTTGAAAGCGATAGTTTTCTCCCCTTCATTACAAAAATCAACATTGTCAAAATTAGCAAAGAGTTTTTGATATTCTTCTTTTTTTTCAACAATTTGAAAGGCTTCACTTTGCCTTTTTTGAAAAAAGCGGGATTATAATCACATCCTGTCATGGCGTGAAGTGCAGGCAAACTTTTGCATACTAAATTTCCTTGATTTTTATGAATTGTTGTGAGATCTATGTATCTCATTCTATTTCCAGTTCCTGAAAGCATCCACACCTGTTATTTTTCATTTTTTATATGATCCATATGACCTAGTATTATAGCAGCAATGTCAGTATCGCTAGCTCTAATAACGATATTCGCCTCATACTCGATGTTGCATAAATGATATACTATTTTTGTGTCTGCTTCTTCATGATCTTGACATGTAAGATCGTCAAGTGTGTTGCATATCACTTTATTATCATTATTAGTAACAAACGAATGACACTGTTTAAAATTAACATTGACTACTTTATTGCCAATTAATGGAGCAACTTCATTACTTGCCCAATGTAATATGAAAAAATCAATAAGAGCTTCCTTAAATTTAGAGTTTTTCAATTCTTTTGCGAAATCAGAGGGTCGAACTTGATCAGGTCCAGTAATGGTGAAATCCAGTTTTGATAATTCTTGACGAAGACTTCTTTCGTAATCTTTAATTGATGGCGTGAAATATTGATCGAATATTATATCGATTCTCGATGCATTAAAATTACAAAACTTTTGTAACATTTTCTTTGAGATATTTCCAAACGTCTTTGGAACTTCTGTCATAGTATGCAATAAGAAGAAACCATCAATTATCACTACATCTATCTATGGTAACCACCGTCCATCTCTTCACTTGGTAAAACCACATCTTTATATTTAAGATTATGTTTTTGTCGCGATTTCAAAATATTTTTACACTTTTTCAATGTTTGTTCAAGAAATAAAATCACATTTCCACTACTCTCATGACAAAATACACAATCTACATTTTCTTCCATGATTTTAAACTTATTTCACTGTAATTTTCCTTTAAAGTTTTCTTTCCAAACACTACCTTTCACTTTCGGAATCAAAGCTATACTGGCATCTGTTGAACCCAGTGCCCCAAAAAGACATTTCGAATTTTGACCTTGTACTACGTTTGGAGGGATTTTAGACCCTTCGAAATTGTCCAGCTGTTCAGAGTTGTATTGTAGAATAGGCATTTACTTTATACCTGTTTATTTCGTCATTTCTAAAACTCACTAATACTATTTTGTATGTATTCACGTATACAAAGACATTCTTTTGCTCGTATTCCACTTTGTACTGAGTCAAGGGATATATGAGATTCTCCAAATAGACCTGTGTTTGAATATTCTTCCAAAATAATTGTCAAGAAAAATATTCGAAATAATATTTACAATTTTATAGTCAAATTACGTCGTCAAGAAATAAAATTTTCAAGAAAAATATTCAATGTAATATTTAAAACATTATAGTCAAATATGTCTGGTTATTGGAAATTTATTGTATGATAATTTTCCAGTAATATTTGTATATAATTTTCTTTAATAATAAAATTTAAATTGCAGGAATACTGTCTTAAATGCATTTATGTACCTGAGCAATGCTCTCGCAGTGCATTGGACTTTCTACCACGTCTGGGGGAGCGTTAGACCCTTCGGATAGGTCTGGCTTTCAGAATAATGACTTAAAATGGTCATTAGAATATTGTGTATAAATCTCAGCTTTTATACTTTGACGTGAGAGAGCTCAGGTACTGCACGCCTTGATTGTCCGATACCTACTGAAGGCACCATTACTCCAGGTTCGTAACCCCCAAACATTGTTCCCTACACCAGTGAGAACACGTGAAAAAAATTGTAGCCTTTATACTTTAACGTAGGTCTGGCAGGCGCTGGCTCTCAGTCTATTATGTTCTTCAGCTGTGGTGTCACCATAGCGTCGTCGTGTATGTCGTCGAAAAATAACTTCATTTGCTATTCCCCTCGTGCTTTTAATGCGCAAACTTTATATACCTACCGATTTCGAAGGTAAAAATTTATTCAGCTTCTTGAGAGAAAATGGCACAAAACTAACCTAACCTAATGCTCGAGACGTTACCTGCTCTGTTCTCCTAGCCGTTTTTTCATCTTATAGCCAACAAAGTTTGCTGATTTGAGATCTGAGGGCAGCTCGCAACGTTCCCAGCGCTCGGCTCGTCCACTTAAAACACAAGCGAAACGAGTTTTGGGGGCAAACACAGAAAACTAGCCACGAGCACCCATCAAGGTGTTGCTTGAGATGAGCTTGTGGTCGTGGCTTGTGAATCATGAATAGTAGTTAGCCTTCTTGTTGTTGGCTTTATATTACAAATTTCCTCCCGCCATTATTTTTCCTGCGAGAAAGAAAAAAAACAATTTTGTAAATTCTTTGGAAATTCTTTGGAAATGGAACTTATTTATATTTATTTTTAGGAAGCTTGAATCGGAAGTTATAGAAGTTTCCAGTTTCTGATTAATGGTTGACAGCAAGAAGAAAGGCACATGGTATTTTAAACGGAAAAACAGACCGAGGAATGGCTTTTTTGTGTTAGGTCCTCGAGCTATTTTGTTAATAGGATTCGGTTATGAGATGGCGGAGATGTTGACTTTTTTTGTGTTTTTGAGTTATGACCACACTGAATTAAATTTTTCAAAGAAAGCAGATAATATAAATTCCTTGTAAAAGGTTTTGTTTACTTTGCCGGAAGGTACAAATTCGGTTACGTTTGCCTTGAGTTTTGTAGGAATGAGTTTGAGAACCAGAAATATATTGTTGTTTAATTTTAATTTGAAACGGTTGCAGGTATCAAATTCAGGATAAAAGGATTTTTCTATAACCCGAGTGTCATTATTCGGATTTAAGAGATATAAATATAGGTACGCGCCGCACAGTGTGACAATTCATTAATCTAGCGGAATTTAACTACAAAAATCACTTTCAAGAATCAATACAAAAACCGGTTTTATGTGCAGCTAATACCTTGTCCAAAATAATTATAAATAAATTTTTAGGTTACGGTTAAGCAAAAAACAAAAATTGATCTTAAAGTCAGATTTTATGATCGTTTTAGATAAAATCGAGTTTTTAAGGCGCTTTGGTTAATATGAATTTGCACGGGTTTTTTTATTTGTTACTAGCAGTTGCCCGCGACTTCGTCCGCCTCTCCCTCGTCCACCGGCCAGAGTATCATCTCGACTTGTGCATCATGCGCGCGGGGAATTTTGTTCGGAAGTTATTGTAAAATTGCATTGCAGTCAACTCTCCCTAGGTCGTAGTTCTCTTGAACTTGAAAAATTTGAGCATTTTTTATGATTCCCTTCAGTTGTTCATACTTAAAGCATTCCCTTGGGTGAACTCTCCCTAATTCTAATATCTCTCTTACTTCTGCATCGTTTTTTTCGTTAAGTAATTTTTTTTTCTTTAAACTGAGCATATTTTTTAGTTAAGAAGTACATAAAATGATATGGTTTAAACACAATAATCTGCACAAATAGTGCAATCAATCACATTCACAAATCAATTGAACTCTCAAAATTCTAATTTGAGCAGTTATTAGGCCAGTTCCACCTAACGACATCTCACTGAGATCTCAATGTCACCTTGACTGAGGCAAAATCATTTGGTGGAACATAATTCTCAGTTATCATTGAGATTTAATGGTTGCCCGTAGCTTAGTTGGTGCGTTGGCTGCTAAGCAGAACGTCGTTGGTTCGAGTCCTGCTCAGGCCAAGTTTTTATTTCATCTTTCACGGGCACTGCGTTTGCGAAGAATTGACAAATCTTCCAAGAGTATCAATCTGTCATGAAAAAGTACTTCTCAACTCTGCCGTTCGGAATCGGCGTTAAATTGTAGGTCCCCTCAATTCTTCACACGCACTCAGAAAATGGTTGAAGAGAGTAAGCCACTTAGGCCTTGGCTCTTCAAGAGCTGTCGCGCCACTCTATTTTACTAATTGTTACTGCACATATGTCAGCCACGTCAAATAGCTGAGTGAGAAATCGAATCCAAAATAATTTCATCTCAGAGATCTCAGAAAAAAATCTCAGTTCTCACATTTCCACAGATTCTTCGCTGCTATTGGTCGCAGCTTAATTTAAAGTAGAATAAAGCCTTCCTCGATTAATGGACTATCCAACACAAAAAGAATTTTACCATTCGAACCAGTAGTTCCTGAGATTACCGCGTTCAAACAAACAAACTCTTCAGCTTTATATATTAGTGTAGATTAAATTGTATTGTTTGCCGTTTTTTCCACATTTTACACAAATTCTTCGCTCCTATTGGTCGCAGCTAAATTTTATATAGCTTCAAGCCTTCCTTGATAAATGGACCATTCAACATTTAAAAAATTGTTCAATTTCATAAAGCAGTTCTTGAGATAAGCGCGTTAAAACGCAGAAAAATGTATATTTTTGCCGTTTTTTCCATATTTTGCACAGATTCTTCGCTGCTATTGGTCACAGCTTAATGTTAGATAGCCTCAAGTCTTCCTCAATTAATGGACCATCCAACACAAAAAGAATTATACCATTCGAATCAGTACTTCCTGAGATAAGTGTTAAAACGCAGAAAAATGTATATTTTTTGCCGTTTTTACCCCATTTTAAACAGATTCTTCGCTGCTATTGCCCCCAGCTTAATGTTAAGTAGCCTAATGTCTAAGTCGATTAAGGCACCATCCAACACAAAAAGAATTATACCATTCGAACCAGTAGTTCCTGAGATTACCGCGTTCAAACAAACAAACTCTTCAGCTTTATATATTAGTGTAGATTGGGGACTTTGTTTTATTTTTCTTAAATGTAATATATGAGAATGTAAAAACAAGTAAAACGCTATTTAATATGGTGTTCAATATTTTGGTATTGTGCTCCAAATTTGAAAAATTGCGTTTTTTGTGTCAATTTTTACATTAAGTGGAGAAAATTTAATATTATTCCGCATTATTCCGATGCGAAACTATATGTTTTTTAAAGCTTAATATATTAGCTTTCATTTAACGTTTTAAGTTGCTGCGCATAGGTGCGACACCCATACATTTTTTTTTTTAATTTTCGAAGTTGCTTCCAAAATAATTTCGTACAAAATAACATTAATATTATATTTAAAAATAAAACCAAGCCCACAAAACAAAAAAAACTATAAAATAAATGCATAAACATATTTAAATACATAAATAAATGCATATATACACATATATTTGTATCTATATAAATACAGATTTGAGGAATAATGTGTTTTATGCAATACATATGGTTTGTTGCTTTCCTAGCAAAACTCAAATCGATTCAAAAGGAATTTTATGTTATAAGTATATATAAATATATATATATATCTATAATGCAACAACAAAGAGATGAAAAACTAACTGTTTAGTATATGAATAATATTTTTTATTATAGGGTAAATAAGAAATAAATTTACCAAAAAATTGATTTTGCTTAAATGAAATTTAAACCAATTTTATACAATTTTTGGTTAGTCTATATAATAAAATTAATAATTTTTAGGAGTCAATAATTAATTTTCAATTGCATCAGATCCATTTCTAGTAAGTAAAAGTTATATTCTTATCAATGAAGTCCTGGAACTTACAAAAGCAACAATATAAGAAATCTAAGCTGCTTGAGGAATTCGGAGTAAATTTTTGTTAAAAATTTTATTAAGTGTTGTCTATTATTATGTTTTTATATGTTATTAAAAATCTAAAAAAAAACAGCAGGATTTTTGGTCAGAATTTTTTATCTGTACAAGATGCACCTTTATATGTGCACTAAACATGCACTTTCACAGGGCCGTTTATTCAAAAATTTGGTAACTATACTAATCTTTGTAATTCAGTTACATTGTAATACATATTCATTATGAAAACTAAACATAAAACTGTTTGGGGAGAAAAATTTATTTTTTTAGTAAAGGGCTGCCAAAGTGCAAAAAACACGTGAGTTTAAAGCTCTTTAAGTCAAAAACGTGTGTCGATATGTACAAAACTTGCAGTTGAACTTATTTTTGTACATATTTTTAATGAATCTGATACATAAAACTTAAAAGAAGAAAAAAAACTACAACCTTAATTCACTCTTTAGCATGGGTCTAACATAGGCAAAAAACATGTACATTCCGATTTCTGTAAATTAAAATTTTGGCTGTTTTAATAAATAGTTCTAGTTAAATATCATTCTCTGAAAATATTTGTTGAATCCTGCGAAAGAATCAGTTAAAGAAAAATTAATTTGTAAGTGCTATTAATTTTTTTCCGCTAGATGAGCGAAATGTCACACTGTGCGCCGCCGCTATTTTGATGATTTTCGACTGACAAATTGTTGCTAATATAGGTTGAATTAAACTGTAACGTTTAAAGTTAAACGCTTGCCAAACGATGTTTGTTTTAGCCCTAAATATTTGTGTAAAGAGAGAAGATAAGCAGGATAGGGGCCCCGGTTGAGTCACGATTAGGTTGGAATGTAATCTCCGGCCAGTTAAGGATCATCAAGCGCTCACTGGCAAATATTTTGGTATGTGCTAAATTCGATCATGCACTCAAAATATGTTCGAAGAAAAAGCAAACCTGTCCTGTTTCTCGATTTTCACTGCCCCTTATCCATTAGAACATAGGCAAACATTTAAAATTCACGTCTAGCAATCGTGCTTTGTTGCTGTTTTCGGTTTTCTCGTTTTCTCTTTTGTATTCTTACTTTTCCGTTTTCCATATTTAAGGACTTAAAAATTATTTAAAGGTTATTGAAATTCAAATTAAGTTTAAATTGAATGAATACGAGAATCTTGATCATCTTTTTAATAAGCTGAATCAATTTCATACTTTTCAGAAGAACAAATTGAATGATTCAACAGGACAAATGACAAACATTATCCAATACTTTAGGGAGTTGTATCTGTGTATTTTTTCATGAAAAACAAAAATTATATAAAACACAGCTACGCAAAATTCAAACCATCTCGAGGATCGTAATCATCATTTAAAACATTGCAAATCCTCGAATGAACCGATTTAATTTATTTAAATTACACATCATACACTAGTCAAAACAATTAAAGGAACACTTGAAAAAACTCAAAAATGGAGTGGTTTTTTAAAAGGCTGTATCTCAGTAGAAAAAAGTCGGATTGAAGTGAAATAAAAAGTTTTTTAAAGGTTATCATTTTTTCTTTTCAAATTATTTTGAGTTAAAAAAGTACCGTTAGTCGTTTTTGCTTGAGCGAAAAAAATGTTAACTCAATTTCAAAATCGAAAAAAAAATAAACTTTGAGGTTTCATAAAATGAACGGAAATTTTTTTTCAATCCAACCAATCTAAGATTCAATTTTAAAATTTTGTTGGCTATAATTCACTGTTTGGTTCAGATCGCTACGATTTTTTTTCTAATCAAAAAATGGTTTTACATGCAAAAACACAATTTTGACTTTGGACCCTAATAACTCTGCTAAATATTGACTTACAAAAAAAATAAAGGCAGATTTGAAAAATTTGTTAAATTTTCTACACAAAAACATTTTGAAAAAATAAAAATATTGCTTTTCTCAATTTTTTCTATCAATTTATAAAAAGGTCCAAAATACGCATTTTTCAACTTTTTCATAAAAACTACCGTTATTTTGTGGTTTTCAGTGATACAACTAATCTGAGGCTTAATTATTAAAGCTCATAAAATTTCCTTGATTTTGGTGAAAATTTCACATCAATACGATTAACCGTTTCTCTGTTTCGATCAATCAAACTTGCGAAACACTTTTTGTTTCAATTTTAAGGAAATCTTTGTTTTTTCTTATTTTTCTGTTCTTTTGAATTTGTTTATTTTTTTATTTTTTTTTATTTTTTTCATTATCACTATGATTTTGTGAAATTCGGATGAATTTCCTTGATTTTGATGAAAATTCAACCGAATTTCACAAAATCATAGTGATAATGAAAAAAATAAAAAAAAAATAAAAAATAAACAAATTCAAAAGAACAGAAAAATAAGAAAAAACAAAGCTTTCCTTAAAATTGAAACAAAAAGTGTTTCGCAAGTTTGATTGATCGAAACAGAGAAACGGTTAATCGTATTGATGTGAAATTTTCACCAAAATCAAGGAAATTTTATGAGCTTTAATAATTAAGCCTCAGATTAGTTGTATCACTGAAAACCACAAAATAACGGTAGTTTTTATGAAAAAGTTGAAAAATGCGTATTTTGGACCTTTTTATAAATTGATAGAAAAAATTGAAAAAAGCAATATTTTTATTTTTTCAAAATGTTTTTGTGTAGAAAATTTAACAAATTTTTCAAATCTGCTTTTATTTTTTTTGTAAGTCAATATTTAGCAGAGTTATTAGGGTCCAAAGTCAAAATTGTGTTTTTGCATGTAAACCCAATTTTTGATTAGAAAAAAAATCGTAGCGATCTGAACTAAACAGTGAATTATAGCCAACAAAATTCTAAAATTGAATCTTAGATTGGTTGGATTGAAAAAAAAAATTCCGTTCATTTTATGAAACCTCAAAGTTTATTTTTTTTTTGATTTTGAAATTGAGTGAACATTTTTTTCGCTCAAGCAAAAACGACTAACGGTACTTTTTTAACTCAAAATAATTTGAAAAGAAAAAAGGATAACCTTTGAAAAACTTTTTATTTCACTTCAATCCGACTTTTTTCTACTGAGATACAGCCTTTTAAAAAACCACTCCATTTTTGAGTTTTTTCAAGTGTTCCTTTAATTGTTTTGACTAGTGTATATTAATCCTCGGGAATCCGGATTCTGGAGCACTGACATTTTCATACACGAACGACTTGAGTCAACAGAAAAGCGCCATAATATTAAGTGCATATAAAAAATAAAAATAAATAAAGCGATGTGTCAAGGGAAAATTCAAAGCATTAATGGATACAAACTTCCGGTCGTAAACCATTTTTCACATTCAGAACAGAAAAACGATACTTCCAAGCAAACGACACAGCGACTAACGACTTCCAGGCCGAGAGGGTGATACTGCTGTTATAAAGAAAAAACTCATTAAATATCTGTTTGCAGATTTTATTCCTCTCTTAACAACTCGAGTTAAGTTAATGGGTCATAGAGGTAAGGGAACGTGCTATATATGGCTTAGCCTAAGGTGTGAGAAGCCAGAAACAGGGTGGCGGATGTGCTAAATAATTAGTTACCTGGGGAAAACCATTTTCATCCTTTTGCCGAGGTCCTTAGGTCCAAAATAAAATCCCTATTAACACTCTCTGAGGAAATCGTCGCGTCGACGACACGGAGTATATGGGTCTATTAAACATTTTTCGCAGCTAATTTGGCAACTTCTTTCGGTTTTTATTGTTTTTTGTTTTGTAAATTTTTGCCTCAGAGGTTGTCATTTAAATGAGGTGAAAATTTTATCAGTAGGGAAAATAAGATAGCTGCATGATGACAGATTTCTTTTAATGTTTTACAGCCAACAGGTTTAACATGGGATTAATTAAGGGCTTACATTTAATTGAGTTTACAATTGGGAAGTATTAACATTTGAATTCAATTGGAGCAATTTATATGAAGTAAAGTGTTTTCTAGTGTAGCATAGGTAGGTAGTTTTCGACATTATGAAAGATAAAATTGAACCAGCTTTTGACATAAAACCTTTGATAAGTGCTTCAATTAGCCTTCCAACAAAGTTAAGTACCCTCCCACACTTGTGTTTTTACTAAGGCAGGCGATAAAATTCAGGCCAGACCTGTGCAACTAAGGACTTTCGATAAAACCCAATTCCAACCATATAATAAGAGAACATGTTGTGTATGTTGCTGTTTTATGATATTTTTAATATTTATTTTATGTCATAACTTTGGTTAATAGGTTGTTATAAATCCGAACATAAAGAATATTGGTTTTCTTGCAATAAAAATATCACCACTACTTCAATGTGATTAACATTTTATGTATTTCGTTAAATGCTAACGGTCAGGACTTATTCTAACTTTATATATATCATACGACAATCTTGATCAACTTTTTAATAAGCTGAATCAATTTTCATACTTTTCAGAAGAACAAATTGAAGGACAAAAATGACAAACATAATCTAATACCTACTTTAGTTAGGGAGTTGTAAATATATGTGTTGTAGGCATTCGAATAATCATATTATACTCCTAGCTTTAAGTAATACAACCGCAGTGTTATTCTTGTCACAATATCGTAATTTCCGAAAGTCTAATCATCATTAACGTTAATGTTTCTCTTTTTATCTTTTACTGTACAGTCGTATGATTTATGTTCTATGTATCAACCAATGTATGTACATATTTAAGTTAAGCTGTTAATCCATGCTCATGCAACTCTAACTCGATGTAAAAAGAAGAATAAATTGATCACTTGTTGTTGGCTATTCAAACGATCACCTCGTCTTTTGTTTTTTGGGTTAGAGTCTATAAATCAGAAGTGGAATCGAAGAACCGATTTTTTTTTGT
This sequence comes from Sphaerophoria taeniata, assembly GCA_943590905.1. NCBI lineage: Eukaryota > Metazoa > Arthropoda > Insecta > Diptera > Syrphidae > Sphaerophoria > Sphaerophoria taeniata. Next base: position 35,273,257 of record OX016540.1, on the reverse strand, counting down.
ACAGTCTGATTGAGCTGAATTTTGTTTTATATTTTTTTACGTTTTATGCTTTATGTATTGTGTTGAGACGACGGACGATCGGCTGTTCGAAATTTAAGAAATTTTGATTTAATTTATTATGTCAAGAGAGCGTGCTGAACAATTTGTGCAAGAGGCAACAGTTGCTTCTTTAAAGGCACATTAAAAGTTAGGCTCCTGGAATACCTGGAATTGTTGAGGGATGAAGATTTAGACCATCATTTTCCTGATATACAAGAAGACGAAGAGGCAAGTACCAACGAAGAGGAAGATGATCTTCAGCTTGAAATTAGAGCACTTGAGGAAAAAATTAGAAAGCAACGAGAAATTTCTAAACTTAAGGAGCAACTCGCAGCGCTTTGTAAAGTTAATGAAAGCTCTACCGCCACGTGCTCAATATCGTATAAGGACATCGAAGATTCTGTTCCCCAATTCTCTGGTGACGATAACTTTTCAATAAAGCAATGGGTACGAACTTTTGAAGAGGCCAAAACGCTACATCAATGGGACGATCAACAAGCATTTATCTTCGCAAGACGATGTCTCAAAGGAACTGCGAAATTATTTCTTCGTTCGTCACGCTGTACAACTTGGTTGGCGCTTAAGTCTAGCCTTCTTCAAGAGTTCCACCGAGCAGTCACCTCTGCCGATGTTCATGATGCTCTTAGAAGCCGGAAAAAGAGAAGAGACGAGACCATCCATCAATACACATTGGCAATGCAGGAAATCGCATTTAATGCTGAAGTCGAAGACGAGGACCTTATCTATTACATCATTAAAGGGATTCCAGATGCTTTCTGCAACAAGCAGCTTCTTTTAACAGCAAGAACTTTGGACGATTTAAAGCAGATGCTGAAAAAATATCAAAAAATGAAGTTCTACGCCCCGGACAATTCAACAACGACGACGACGTCAACGGCATTCTCATCGCAAGTACCATCAGCGACCACCACTAGACAATTTGTAAGAGACAAATGTTTTAATTGCAATGAGCCTGGACACTTTGCAACCAACTGCCCAAAACCAAAACGTGAGAAAGGAAGTTGTTTTCAATGCGGTCGACATGGTCATTTAGCACCAGCTTGCAACTCTGTCAAGCTTATCTCAAACAATCCACCTGCAAAGTCAGCCGTTCATTTGATAGAAGAGCCCGAAAACTTTATGGAAGCTGAAGTAATTACGAAAACATTAAGCGACGATTTTATAGTCCACGTTAAGTACACTTTTTTGAATAATTCAACTAATGCTTTTTTTGAATTTCAAGCAAATACTCTGGTAGACACAGGCAGCCCTATAAGTCTTATCCAGGAGCAATTCATACCGTCATTCCTGATCCAGCCGTTGAATAATGACAACGTTATATATTTTGGAATAAACCAAGCAAAGTTGACGATACTTGGAAGAATTAAATGTTTTATTAATGTAAGTGATAGTTCAGTAAGTTGCATGTTGCATGTAGTTAGAAATAAAACTATGACATATCCTGCCATTCTGGGTAGAGATTTTTTAAGAGAAACTCAAATGAAATTATGCTATTTCAATACAAATAATAATATTATTAATAATTTTTCGAATGATATAACTGAAAAAGAATCAATAAGTGAATTCAATCATATTTCAAAATATAGTTTTAAGAGTAATGAAAATTTTAACGAAGATAAGATTAATGAACCACAGTGTAATGGTACTTTTAACAACAAAAACGATAAGCTCGAATCTTTTCAAAATGACTTCGCGGAAGATATTCTTAATATAGATACGTGTTACGACAAAAATGAACTTAATTTAAATATTAACAGTAACCTCTCGTTTAGAGACATACAAAAAATCTCGAACATAATGAAGCAAATCGATTCAAGTGATAATTTTGATACACCATTCATACCTTATGAAATGAAAATTAAACTTACAAACGAAAGTTCGGTTTTTAATTGTGCACCACGTCGGTTCCCTTACACTCATACAATTGAGTTAAGGAAAATATTAGATGATCTTTTAGAAAGAAAAATAATTCAAGAAAGCAATTCTCCTTTTGCGTCACCAATAGTGTTAGCGAAAAAAAAAGATGGAACTTTTCGCCTATGTATTGATTATAGGCAATTAAATCGCATGACGCAAAGAGACAATTACCCGCTGCCTTTAATCGAAGACCATTTGGATTGCCTTAAAAACAAAAATTATTTTTCATTATTAGATTTGAAAAACGGATTTCACCATGTGAAAGTAGCAGATGAATACATAAAACTAACATCATTTGTTACCCCTTTGGGGCAATTTGAATATTTGTACATGCCTTTTGGGATCAAAAACGCCCCAGCCACTTTTCAACGATACATTAATTCAATTTTTAAAAATCTAATTTCTGAAGGCAAAATACTAATTTACATCGACGATTTGCTCGTGGCTACTGAAACCAAAGAAGAACATTTTGCCATACTAGAAAATGTTGCGAAACTAGTTTCAGAATACAAGCTTAAGCTTAGGTATGATAAATGTTTTTTTATGATGGAATCTATCACTTATCTCGGTTATGAAGTAAGTTCAAATGGTATAAAACCGAATTCGAATGGTTTAAAGGCGGTTCAACTTTTTCCCATTCCAAAAAACATCAAAGAGCTTCACTCATTTTTAGGTTTGTGCTCATATTTTAGAAAATTTATACAAAACTTCTCTTTAATTTCGAAGCCACTTTATGACCTTTTAAAACAGAATGTTCAATTTCAATTCGGTCCAAAGGAGCTTGATACTTTTGAGTCTTTAAAAATTAAATTGCTTCAAGCACCAGTCCTGTGTATTTATTCGCCACACGCTCAAACAGAGCTGCATTGCGATGCCAGTGCTCTGGGCTTCGGTGCAGTGTTGATGCAAAAGCAGACAGATGGAAAATTCCATCCGATTCTCTTTTTTTCTAAAAGATTGACATCCGCAGAATCAAGGTATCACTCTTTTGAGCTTGAAACTCTCGCGATCATATACGCCTTAAGAAGATTTCGCACATATTTGATTGGTCTTAACTTCAAAATTATAACTGATTGCAAATCATTGTCACTTACTCTAAGCAAGAAAATGATAAATCCTAGAATATCGAGATGGGCTTTGGAGCTCCAGGAGTATGATTATGTTGTTGAACATCGTGATTCCGATAGAATGCATCATGTCGACGCTTTGAGTAGATGTCATAACATACTACTCATCCAACCTGATTCATTTGAAAATGCTTTGGCTTGTGCACAAAACGATGACAATGAAATACAACACTTACTCAAATCATTAGAAAAATGTGAACATCCATTCTTTGAAATAATAAACGGGCTTGTATATAGAAAATGTAAGAACCATGTTGCATTTTATGTGCCGACAAACATGGAAAAAACAATCATCCAAACTCATCATGACGCTCTATGTCATGTGGGTGCGGATAAAGTATTTGAACACCTAAAAAAGACTTATTGGTTTCCGGCGATGAAGGACAAGATCAAAAAATATATATTAAGTCCTGTCTAAAATGTATTTATTTTTCGGTTCCCTCTGGGAAAAAAGAGGGTGAACTTCATCCCATTCCTAAAGGTTACATACCTTTTGAAACGGTGCATGTTGACCATTATGGTCCCCTTCCATCCGGCATAAGAAACTTAAAAAAACATTTTTTTCTCATCGTCGATGCCTTTACTAAGTTTACGAAATTATACCCCGTGAAGACCACCAGCTCCAAAGAGGTAATACAGTGTATGCAAAACTATTTTTCAGCTTACAGTCGACCAAAAAGGATTATTTCAGACAGAGGATCTTGCTTCACCTCTGACGAATTTTCTTTGTTTTGCAAACATTTTGATATTGTTCACATTAAAGTGGCAACCCATTCCCCACAGTCAAATGGACAAGTGGAAAGGGTTAATAGGCTTTTGACAGCCATGTTGTCAAAAGAAACAGAAGTTGATCCTGGCGAATGGTCAAAATATTTACAAAAAATTGAATTTTCAGTTAATAACACTGTCAACAGAAGCATAGGAACCAGTCCAAGTATGCTGTTATTTGGTACTGCTCAAAGAGGAGAGACTTACGACAAAATCCGGGATTATCTCGAAACTCACCATTGCGAAGGGCAACCCGTGAACATAACAGAGGAAAGGGAAAACGCTAATTTACAAATTAAGCGAAGTCAAGAGGTAAACAAATTCGAATTTGATAAAAAACACAAAAAGCCACATAAGTATAAAGTAGGCGAATACGTCGTTATAAAAAATATTGTAGGTAACAACAGCGGGCGTTAACAAAAAACTTTTGCCTAAATAATATAAGGGCCCATATATCGTTTCTGAAGTTTTGCCTAACGATAGATACCGTATTAAAGATCCTGAAAATCTACAAATATCCCGAGTTCGTTATGATGGTGTATGTAGCCCCGAAAATATGAAACCATATGTGTTGAACAATTGAAAACCAAACCTCGTTTCATTGCCAATTTCTTTCAAAACACAAAATCGTTTTGCATTCATTTATCTGGTTTTGAATAATCATTGTAAAAACAGAGTATAATCATTTTTTTAAAAGTACCAAGCAATAATAATAGTTATTATTTATAATTAAAAGAAAATCGAGTCGATTTTATGTCAGGAATGGCCGAATTGTAGGCATTCGAATAATCATATTATACTCCTAGCTTTAAGTAATACAACCGCAGTGTTATTCTTGTCACAATATCGTAATTTCCGAAAGTCTAATCATCATTAACGTTAATGTTTCTCTTTTTATCTTTTACTGTACAGTCGTATGATTTATGTTCTATGTATCAACCAATGTATGTACATATTTAAGTTAAGCTGTTAATCCATGCTCATGCAACTCTAACTCGATGTAAAAAGAAGAATAAATTGATCACTTGTTGTTGGCTATTCAAACGATCACCTCGTCTTTTGTTTTTTGGGTTAGAGTCTATAGTGTATTTTTTCATGAGTTATGTTTGAGTTATGGGAAATCTCAGACCGAATTAAAAAATAATTGTCAATAGTAATGCAATGTACCAATGCATGCATATACATGCATCAGGAAAACGCCAAGGAAAATACGACTTGACATGCAACTTCTTATCGTTATAAAAAAAACAGAACGTTTCCAATCTAGATGTTCTATGTCATTATTGGGCTCTGTTTCGTTGAGCTTATTACATAAAAAAATGTTAAAGGTGATGAACAAAATCTCACATCATTCTTCCTATATAAATTTTTAATAAATCATAAATTCATTTCCCAGGAACAACATCATCCTCCTGGGACTGGGACTGGGGGTACTTCAATGGCATAACAAAATGGCTTGAATTAATTTCCGTTCATAATCAGTTAGTCATTTTTCATATAAGTTTTTGTCTTTATTTTGAAAATGTAACTCCTTAGTTTTTTTCATTTTAAGGGACCCTTCATTCCCTAATGTTAACGCAAGTATCAATTAAGGATATCCGCTTAAAGTATGATGACTGGCAAAAGAGCATTCTTGTTGTCGTTATTTTATTTCAGTGCACTAATGCAGTTTTATTTATATTTCAGCACGCTACAACGACGAGTAGGTGACGTGCCATCTTAATGGGTAAGACAGTGAGAAGACTAAAAAAATGTAGCAGAAAGAAAATGAATGCTATCTATAAGGAGTGACGAACACATCCACTGGTGGCACTGTAATATAAATTCGAATTGAAATGCTTAAGGCTAAATAAGAGCAGGTACTATTTTTTCTATCTTGTAACATGTCATTGCCCTTGGTTTTATTTTTTATACTGTTGTCGCTGCATTATCCTACAGCTAGAAAACCTACTAGATTCGCACTGACATGAACCAAACGTTATTTTTGTTTTGTTGACAGAAGTAAAAAGTTTTAAAATTGTCTTCCAGATGTGAAATTGGAACGTTCTTTTTGTACCCGCTGTTACTGTTGCATTTGCTGTGTAACCTATCAACTAAATCAACAACAACTATACTACCAACTTAACTATTCCAAGTTTAACTAGGAAATGAACAATGTGTCTGTTCTGTGTTTTTTTCCCTTGTTGTGTGTACTTTTTAGTTACTTATTTCAGCATAAAACTGTAGGTTGGGCTCTGTACCATGTGTAGGGATAAGTAAAAGAAGGGAGAACTTCAGCTGAGTGCGGTTTTGAGCTCTTTAAAATAGTTATTCTGTTGTTTACCAACACTCACGGTTGTTGATAGCACATCCATGACAGTAACACACATCGCACATGCATACATGTACCTATGTACACTGAATACAAGTTCCGTTCCTCTTTTAAACACGTTGCTCAGAAAAATGGTAAGCCACATTAATGTGGTTGCAACAGTCGTTGTTGGCAACAACGACAGAGACGACGACACGGTGCGACAATGACGACGAGCGGCAGCCCAAGCGGTCCCAGCTTTTGGGGGGATAAAGCTCAATGATGCCACATTCACCAAACAGAAGGTAAGCCCTGGTTTTCTAGGTATCGCTGACGGAAGAAGTGGATCACAGTCAACATTGTACATATTTATATGTTCTTTGCGCTGTATGCGGCTTAGACAAAGCGAGATAATGTGATGAAAAGACGAGCGAAGACGTGATTTTATAGACTTTGAAATGAAAAACTTTGTTTATAAAGCGGTTCAAAGTTGTGTTAAACTTCTGCAATGAGGGATTTTATTTTATACTAGCAGTTGCCCGCGACTTCGTCCGCCTCTCCCTCGTCCACCGACCAGAGTATCATCTCGACTTGTACATCATGCACGCATGGGAATTTTGTTCGGAAGTTATTGTAAAATTGCATTGCAGTCAACTCTCCCTAGGTCGTAATTCTCTTGAACTTGACAAATTTGAGCATTTTTTATGATTCCCTTCAGTTGTTCATACTTAAAGCATTCCCTTGGGTGAACTCTCCCTAATTCTAATATCTCTCTTACTTCTGCATCGTTTTTTTCGTTAAGTAAATTTTTTGTCTTTAAACTGAGCATATTTTTTAGTTAAGAAGTACATAAAATGATATATTTTAAACACAATAATCTGCACAAATAGTGCAATCAATCACATTCACAAATCAATTGAACTCTCAAAATTCTAATTTGAGCAGTTATTAGGCCAGTTCCACCTAACAACATCTCACTGAGATCTCAATGTTACCTTGACTGCGGCAAAATCATTTGGTGCCTTGGTGGAACATAATTCTCAGTTATCATTGAGATTTTATGGTTACCTTACTAATTGTTGCTGCACATATGTCAGCCACGTCAAATAGCTGAGTGAGAAATCGAATCCAAAATAATTTCATCTCAGAGATCTCAGAAAAAAATCTCAGTTTTCACATTTCCACATATTCTTCGCTGCTATTGGTTGCTGCACATATGTCAGCCACGTCAAATAGCTGAGTGAGAAATCGAAACCAAAATAATTTCATCTCAGAGATCTCAGAAAAAAATCTCAGTTTTCACATTTCCACATATTCTTCGCTGCTATTGGTCGCAGCTTAATTTTAAGTAGAATAAAGCCTAAAGCAGTTGCCCTTAGCTTAGTTGGTAAGTGCGTTGGCTGCTAAGCAGAACGTCGTTGGTTCGAGTCCTACTCAGGCCAAGTTTTTATTTCATCTTTCACGGGTACTGCCTCTTGCGAAGAACTGACAAATCTTCCAAGAGTATCAATCTGTAATGAAAAAATGCTTCTCAACTTTGCCGTTCGGAATCGGCGTTAAATTGTAAGTCCCCTCAATTCTTCACACGCACTCAGAGAATTGTACATTAGAGTAAGCCACTTAGGCGTTGGCTCTTCAAGAGCTGTCGCGCCACTCTATTTATTTATTTTATTTTAAAGCCTTCATCGATTAATTTACTTTCCAACGAAAAAAGAATTTTACAATTCGAAATAGTAGTTCCTGAGATAACCGCGTTTGTATTGGTTGCCGTTTTTTCCATTTTACACAAATTCTTCGCTCCTATTGGTCGCAGCTAAATTTTATATAGCTTCAAGCCTTCCTTGATAAATGACCATTCAACATTTAAAAAATTGTTCAATTTCATAAAGCAGTTCTTGAGATAAGCGCGTTAAAACGCAGAAAAATGTATATTTTTTGCCGTTTTTTCTATATTTTCCACAGATTCTTCGCTGCTATTGGTCACAGCTTAATGTTAAATAGCCTCAAGTCTTCCTCAATTAATGGACCATCCAACACAAAAAGAATTATACCATTCGAACCAGTACTTCCTGAGATAAGTGCGTTAAAACGCAGAAAAATATATATTTTTTGCCGTTTTTTTCCCCATTTTAAACAGATTCTTCGCTGCTATTGGTCACAGCTTAATGTTAAGTAGCCTAAAGTCTAAGTCGATTAAGACACCATCCAACACAAAAAGAATTATACCATTCGAACCAGTAGTTCCTGAGATTACCGCGTTCAAACAAACAAACTCTTCAGCTTTATATATTAGTGTAGATGGACATGCATCGATCAATCAACGAATAGTTGAAATGTGGCTTCTGAGAGAGAGATTTTTAAGACCAATTAAAACAAATACATATTATGAGTGTACGACTCAAAATAAATATTCTGTTCAATTTTGTCATCTATTGCCATCAGCACACTATGTTTTCTGTGTGACTAATTACAAGACTTAACATGAATGCGTAAATCAAAAACCTCCCCCACTAAAACTGATTGTCACTGTCAATTACTTAATAATATACACTTAATCAGTTCCATGGATTATTAGTTCACTAGAGGCCACTTTGATTAGATCTAGGTACGCAAGACCACCAAATAATAGAATTTGACGCTTACGTCATTATCTCTCAAGCTCCAAAATGAAAGCCATCGCCCATTTCAGTTCAATGTGAATTAAATGCTTTCACAATGTTTCAATTTCCATTTGACTGGCATCTGGCATAAATATGATGTCCATTTGACCTCCGAGCTTTGTGGTTAAGATGAGATTCGATACTGCTTTTGTTAATCAATTGAATAGCTGAATTAACACTCCGTTGATTTCATTATTATTTTATCTTGTGTGGCGTCGGTAGGCGGTGTGATAGGTCTGTGGTTGGTAATTCTAATCGCAACTTGACCCCCATGATGGCCACTAATCTGCTGGACTAGTATTTGACGTCAGACGAGAAAAAGTGGATTTTTTCTCTCATTCTCACAAACAGTTAAATTTCATTGATTCAATGTCTTTTAGTTGCCAGTATAGACATTAAACATTGTTTGCAATTTAAATTCCTTTTCGAACGTCGTCGTTTTGTAGATCAACTCAATAAAATCTCACTGCCAAGTCCGTGCAACTTTAATGAAATTAAAATTCAGCCTATTAAATCTCGTAAGTAATTTTCTCGTTCCTGGCAAAGGAATCTTAAACAAATTTAAAATTGAAATAACAAAAAAAGGATTGCCACACTATTGCTGTCCTGCCAACGGAATGCAACCAAGTGGATACTTTAAAATTTCAATACGGGTGAAGCAGGAAACGGAAAAAGAAAAACCAGTTTGTGCATTTGTCAGTCGTGCGATGTACGTTAAGTGCGGAAGGAACTTTTTTTGTTAGAACATTTGACGCTGAATTTTCAATTCACTGTTTTTTTTTTTTACACATTTTTCGTAGTTTGTAATGAAATTGCAAGGGAGAACTTGAAGTTTTATATACTCGTGCGTTATTTTTTATCGAACATTCCTTGTGTTGCCATGCACATTATTTTTGTCTTTGATTTGCAAAAAGAAGAAATAACTTTGTAAGGAAGAAGACAAATAAAGCCACAGGATTCAAATCGGAGTCTTCATTTATATACTGCAAGCTCAACGAATTCACCATTACTTAAACTACACCTACTTCTGAGCTCCGGTTTCATGTATAGTTTTCATCTAACAGTATTAATTTTAAGCAGTTGTTAGAATGGCTACAAGCTAATCAAGCTTAACTCAATAAAGCCCAATTGTAAAGGATGGTGTCATTATTTATTATCTTTTGAAAACCATGTAGGTATTGTACCTAGGTATATAAGGACAAGTTCAAGTCGACAAAAATTTGTATGAATTTATTAAGTGTGTTTACTTTGACAGGTTCATATTTTTATTCCTAGAACTCTTAGTAAAAAGGATAAAGAATTTCCTGGACATATATCCTTTTGGGGATCAGAATACCAATGATGCTGAAAAACTAGATTTTTTCTTATTTTCCCTATTTTTTTTTTGTTTAATTCTTGGATTGGTATCATATGAATCTTGCACAATTTAAGAAAGAATATAGCATGAACCTTTCTCATATTATTCCATCAGAGAAGCAATCACCATATAAATTTAAGGCTGGGTTTCCCATTGAAAATTTCGTTGGTGTTTTGCGCAAAACTGAGTAGCTCCCAAAATATTCCGAATATTTAAATGAAATCAACGACTATAGATTATACATTTAATAAGCTAAGAAGTTAATAAGCTAAAAAAAATATGAAAAATGTATTTCATCCCAAAAGGGTCATGCATAACGAAAAATTATGAAATTTTTGGAGACGTTTGCGGTGGAACAGTTTTGTTGCCTTAAAAATTAATTTTTTATTCTTTTTATGTTTTTTATCTATTCTTTAAATGTCTCACGGTTAAGTGACGTGGCTTTTTTTTAATATTTTGTCCAGTTTCGTCAAAAAAAATTAACGAAAACACGAAAAATGGGCAAAATTTAGCAAAAGTAGGTGTGATTTATTTGGAATAATTTCTAAAGTAATAAAGATAAAAAATTGAAAATATGTTTTTTATACTGTCAAAATGTACATAATATCACATTAATTTTTTAATTTTTTTATAAATTATTTTACTAAATTTTTTTGAAGTGCAAAGTAAAAAATTGCATGTTTTTCTTAGAATATTCTGCGGTGAACAAGATTCCAGCCCCATTTATTTTTACTCAACAACAAAAGTATTTTTTTATGAAAATTGAATATCTTTTCGACTCAGTAACGTTTTTAGAAAAAAAAGAAAAAAATTAAAACATATTTAAAAATGCATTTAAAAAAGTCAATATTTGTGTATCAATTATGAGGAGAATGCAGCAAACAATATTTTCAAATATATTTTTTTAATTTTTTTATCATATTTTTTATATAGAAATCAGAAACTAAAATAATTTTACGATTACCCGTTTATTTTATATTAATATTCGAAAATGGGTAATTTTATTACATTTTTACAAGGAATATCGCGTTTGCTCACACACACTAAGGTACTCAGTTCAAACGAATTGAACTAGGTGGCGTTCTTTTATATTTCATTCTCTTCTTCTTCGTTTTTTTTTCATAGGATAGAGAAAAAATTCCTCATACCAAACGTTCTAATAGAACTCGTGTGAGAATGAAAATTCATTTTTTATACTTCTGGAATGTTTATGATATGCAGACATATAGATAGGCAATAATTGTGATCACTTACTATGTACTTTGTAGGTATTTGATGAAAACGTTGTTTTGAGTACCTCCCTATATTTGTCATATTTGCATGCATTCATTTCGAATATGCGAATGCGAGTATTTTTTGTAAATGAGTCAAGTGCAATGGCTTGAGAAGTAAAATACCTGTTACGCAATGAGGAAACGATCTTTTTTTTCGGGGTGGTTTGTGCCATTTCTTATTATTATGACGTAAAGGGTTTTGTTTCTTTTTTGTTTTTTGTTTTGCTTCTGTTTTTTTGTAGCAATGACATTTTTTCCTCTCGTTTCTCTATGCTGGTGGGATCGTAATATCCTTTTAGAAGAAGAACAAACCTGTTACCTACGCAATGAAGAAACGATTGTTTTTCGTGGTGGTGTGTGCCATTTCTTAGGATTATGTAAAGGGTTTTGTTTTTGCCGATGATTTGAATTATGGTTCTTTCTTTGAGATCTTTGTTTTAGAATTATAAGAATTATAAAATTCAATCTAATGTCTAATCTTGACCTAATCTTGTTTTGTTTTTGTATAAAAAAAGATTGATTTTATTTTGCTTTAGTACATAAAGGTAAAGGTACAAAAAAATAATTTTTGATTTTGGAATCATTTTTCTTCATAATATTATTACTTTCGTAGCTAGGTTTTGAAAAATAAATTTTATTATATTATATTATATTCCTTGAAACCTTGAAGAAATAAACCCCAATGCATTTGGGAAAAATAAAAAAAAAATATTATAGTTTGAGTAATTTTTTGCCTATTTAAAAAAAAGTCAAATAATCTCCCAACCGTCCGTAACCCAAATCGGCTAAAGAAACAAACTCAGTTGAAGACAATCGGGTAACTTTTGCCTAAATTCCCAAGGAAAGACAGAATTGAGGCAATTACTTTTTTGATTTTTCTATCATCGTATATTCATGTTTGATCAAAATGTCGTCTTAAACTTTTTTAATTTTTCATAGCTTGTCAAAAAGTACCTACGTCTCTTTATAGATAAATATAAAGATGAAACCAAAGAAAAATTAAAATCGTTCGTCAGGAACCCAAAAAAAGAAACAATTCCAAAACCATCATAATCCAGAATTACAAAATTTGCGAAGAAAAAAGAAAAACAAGAATTCATGAATGCTACTCCTACTCTAAGTGCACATAAGATAATACGTATGTAGAATGTAGATGCATTTTTGTGTATGTCCACACCACTGTTTACAATTTCACATAGTAAATAGATACATGCGAAAATACCTCTTTTTTCATCCCTATTTTGTGGACCTTCGTAAGCGAATCTCATTTCTTACACATCGCTAACTGAATTCTGAGTGAGCAGAGAAAAATACAAAAACTAGAAATAGAAAACTAGAATTTTCAATTCAAGTGGCTATATGAGACGGAAATAAAAAAAAAGAGAAAGGGACCCAGTGGCAAATTTCATCCTCAATGAAAAATTTGGGTGAAAAGAGCAAGGAATTCATTCCACACTTTTAAGAGGAAAAATAAGGTAATGATTTCATAGGAACAAAGTAATGCCCTTTTTCCTCTGTACATTTTCTCTATTTTATTAACGCTTTCGTTTCTTCGCATACCAAAACGTTGTGATTTCAGCAAGGAAAAGTCCTGCACAGCTTCACGAGTTCGTAATTTGCATTGAGCGCTGTGTGTTGTTTTCACAAAGAAGAATAAACGAAAAAAAAAGAAACACAAATATTTTCTAGGGGTGGAAATGACCTGCAAGAATCCGTGTAGTATATACATTATAATATGTACCTATTTTCCACTTTTGTTGATCGAGGACGACGCGACGACCGGTGACGACGCAACGGTTTGGTTTTTTTCCACTGTCTATTTTTGTCTGCGATCCTTAAAAAAATGTTTTGTTCTATGTAAAATCAGTGCAATCGAAATCTTAGTTAAAGACGGTTGATGTGGTGAAGAATATGTAAGCTGTTTTTAAAAGTGAATTAATAACAATAAATAGCACAGGAGAAAACACGAGGGAAATCGAAAATATTTACCAGGTACTCAAATATAAATACTTATTTTCCACTTGTATAGAAGAAGAAATTCAACTAATTTTCTTAACATTTTTCAAAGGTAGTCTGGAATTTGGAATGTGGAGCAACCTTAAAGGAGTCGTTTGCGTTTAGCGGCAAAAATATTAAAAAAAGTAGCAGATCCAGCCAAAGACTTGAATTGTTTTTATATGTTATTATTTAAAACAATATTGTGTTCTTTTCAGAAATATTTCAATAAAAAAAATTTAATAAATTTGTTTTGATATTTACATTTGGTGAGATCACAGCTGCATTTTCATAATATTTTTCATTCATGAAAAAAGTAGTGGAAAATTCAACTTTCAAAGAAGAGATGAGTTCACCAATGAGCTTTCATTTAACATTTCATAGGAGTTAGAGAACGAATGAAAACACAGAATACTTTTATTCAATGATTTCACTGATGCATATTCACCAAGAAATTCACTTGGTGAACTCCAATGACAGCCCTATGTAAATTTCACCAAATGATTCACCTTCAAATTCATGAGTGAAGCTTCCATTCCTTGGTGAATCGCTTGATGATTCCTTGGTGAAAATTGGGAAATTTGCCACTGGGGAAATATTCACTAACACCAGTGCATGCTTTTACACGAGCTCGGAGTTCAAGAAAAAAGGAAACCCAGTCTTAAGGTCAACAAGAGCAAACTTTTGCGACACAAAATCGATATCCCAATCTTCAGGGGAGGACAAAATTCAACTTAAATATTTCAAGTTTGCGTTGCCATAGTAAGAAAATGTAAACATAACCTCCTACACTCAGATGCCTCTCTCTACCACCAATTTATTTTAATATCCTAGAGAATGAGCCAACAGGAATACAAAGTGACATTAGGGGTAGAGGACAAGTCTAATAACGAAAACGTTTGCCTTGGATGGATGGAAAGTGAGGTTAACTTCGACTCGACTTCGAGAGGTATGAGGACAATGGAATCACATGGGTTTGGGTTACTGATTGAGAAGAAAGGGTTAAATTCGAAGACAAAAAAACGTCCTTTCATTTGAATAATTCACTAAGATAAATCTAATCTATTAAGGAGACAAATAAAATATCCTTTTTTGCTTTATGAAATTTTAAGTTTATTTCTTTTTGAACCTTGTCATTTCTGTCGAACTATAAACGCTCGCTTAGTTAAACTTTGAGCTATGAATTACTTATCAGATGCCTGGCCTGTGTGTCGTCTATGAAAGTGGAATTTAGGATTAGATGGAGGATTAGTGGCGTGATGGTAATTAAGGCAGGGTGATTATTCTAGCCACAATTTTGGATTTGATTTTCAATTGGGAATGAAGACTGAAAGGGAATTACAATGGTGTTTTGTGCCTCAGGACTTTATCAGTTTTAAGCCAAACAAAAAAAATGTTTCCAACAATTAAGTGGGAGATTTTGTGAAACTTGATTAAAAAGCTTTACTACGAAAATTATGACAAAGGATGTCGATAGTTATTTGATGGCTTTATTTTTGTTTTTTGAAAGAGATAAACACACTCCCTTTTTGAAAAACATAAATTTTATGAGACACCAAATGATGACATTCATGGAGAACGACTTTATATTATTTTTGTGCAAATGATTCCATACTTAATTCCTTTGTTTCTGTTTCCTGCCTGAAAGGGCAGTTGATAGGGTTTTTGTTTTTTAAATAAGTCAAAATGTGTATGACATTTGTTTTGCCTGCTTTCGAGATCCATCAAAAAAGTTGCAACAAAATACCACGAAAGATTATTCCTGTTCGTACTTTTTAAGCAATAAATTCCAGAACCCAGTCATTTTAAACCTCACAGTTTAGTTGAAATATTAAATTGAAGCAAACATCAACAACATTTACTTACTAAATGTAAATATTTGATTTGCCCAAAAAGCAGCAAGATATGATGATTGAAAGGATGAAACTGGGGTTAAATACAGGAACCGGCGGAGGAGGCAACGGCACTGTCACCAATGAACTCACATTTCTGATGATTAATGAATACTATTCTAATAAATTATTCAGGACAAACATTGAAGCGAAAGCAAAATTTATTTGCGGTGACAGATTCAACATCAATTATTAACTGAGTAGTCTTGATTGGCAAAACAAACTTCATTTAACACTCTCAATGTTTAGGTATGAATGGTTATACATTTTTATTCGAAATATTATGACAATTATTGAACATAAAATTCAAGAAACAGGAAAGTACACAAGAATAAAATTAAACAATGTTTGTTCTTGTGAAGTGATTTCGATAAATTTCTGATTTGTTGTCCAACTTCATAACAAGGATTTTGGAATTTATTATTTCGCACACAGCAATCGGTTAGTAAAATTCAAAGACCTTCTCTTTCCTTTTCAACGTCTTCGAAAATGTGGAAAAATGGAATTCTTTGATTCACGCAAAAATCTCTTCCTTTAAATAAACAGGCACTAAGTTTCGTGCATCCAGAGTTTTGTGAATTCAAAGAGTTAAGCATTGAGAAATAAATCCTTATGCTACGCAGAGACACAGCAAAAATAGAAACTTGCTTTAAAATATGCCAAAACTTTGTCAAATTTTCTGATTTTTGTTTGCAAAGTTCGCTGCGAGAACGCAAAAAGGGATCTCGTCCTATCCGATTCTGACAACGCAACAAAATAAATCTTGAAAAAGCAATCCTTCGGGCCACACTTGAAAACGAAAACAGAGCTTTTGCTCTCTATTATAATATTCTCAAGTTTTGTAGTCGCATAAACCATTTAGCTATCTCATATATGTAGATTTTCTTATTCTCTGCCTCTTGAAAAGTTAAAAGATCTTATATTTTTTTTCGCGAATAATTCGAGAAAACTTGTTTCTAAAAAACAAAAACTTAAGTCACGAAGAGTGCGTTTATTGTTTATGCCATCATAGCGTTTTTACATCTATAAAGCTTTCAATTTGCTCTTTTCGAACCCCAAACATAAATATGAACCAACGGAGAAGGCCAACGCCAATGACAAAAGCCAAAAAAGTATTACGTGGGACCTGTATAGAGTTGCATTAGTATTCAACGGTTAATTTCAGGATTATTTGAATCCCCGAAAAGCATAGTTGAAAACATAATAAGCCAGGGAATAGGTAAAGATATAAAGTCAACATCCTGTTCGTTGTGCCATCAGGATGTTGGGTCTTGTCCAAGTTTAACCCAAAAACAAATATTGCAAGAATGAGTAATGTGGGTTGGAAGAGGCTTCTGCTGGCCGCAGGTAGTTGCCACTAGATACACGACGACGACCGACGCACGGCGGGCGGCAAAAAGATAAACTTTAAATCCCAGATCTGGAAAAAGGATAGACCTCTATAAAAGCTAACAAAATACGATCCTAATAGTTGGGTATATGTATAAATTAATATAATATCCTTTTAGCAAAAGATTTACACTGGCTGGGTGTGTTTGTTTCTCATTGAAACAAAACTTTTATTTAATAGCAAAGGATTCCTATCAGAATGAATAATTGTCCTTGGGAATTAGTGAGACGCAGTTGCTAAAGAACAAATAAGGGGCGTGAGAGTTTAATTTTCTATATAATTATAGAACATGGTATTAGATTGATTTTTTTCTCAGAAAAACTAAAATTATAAATATTTCCTTTCAGTGCAATAATTGTAGGTATATAGAACATAATATGAAATCGAATTACGTAGTCGAACCATCAGAATTGAGGTTTTTGACCAATACTTAATGCCACCCAAAAATTCTCACTATAACAATTTAATGAGTTCCAAAATTTGCATGGGACGGAAAAAATACATCACGTGGGCTAAATAACGTCAATTAAAATTTCCTCGTTCTATCGAAATTGACGATTCATGTCTCGTTATCCCTTGTCTCTGTTGTGTTCCTTTTTTGAATGTTTTGAATGATGTATCAATTTATGATACTAAGTATCATTGTTTGAAAATAGCATTCAAACTGACTAAACTGAGGAATTCCGCTTTTTTAAAATGTAAAATAAAAAAAAATTATCTCGGTGACAGCTCAAAGGCTTTACTTTTTTGTGGGTACGAAGGGATCAACTTCAATCAATATTGATGTGGTTGGTGAATTTAAAAGGGATTCACATAAAATGTATCTATGTACCACATGATTGCATTTGAATTGAAATATTTTTCTTTTTCTGGTATCCATATGAAATGAACAAGGATGCTATTGAAATATGTCAAAAAAGGGTTTAAATCGAAATAACGTGAATATCTGTATAATGAATGAATATAAAATGTGGACTAACTTGTGGTTTCCTTTTAAATCAAAGTTGATGGGATATCAGGAATTCAGAATCATTATGCTTCCCTTGGGGAACGCCAGAAACTTATGACATCATCGACATTTTTCATTATAAAGTCTCATTATAAGCCTTGTTAACATTGATTTCTCACCTTCGTTACGTTTTACTACTTCTTGTAAAATTTGTATGCAAGCCTTGATATTTCAATATCGATCTGAGGGCACGCTTAGTTGATTTATTAAAAAGTGCAGTAAAAAATGTTGTATTGGATTATACAAACAATGCATTAAATGAAGCCGACCGACTCTGACGTCTGCAACATTTAGTGAAACAAAGTCACTATCACTAACCACCACCCACCCTCATAGTTAGCAGCACAGTGTATATTCGAGATGTCTCTATCGACATCTATCGCCGAGAGCATCCGTAGCATCCGCTTCATCCGAAGCATGACCGCTATAGCCACCAATATGCAACCGATAGCCGTCCCATCGAGATGATATATAAAAGTTCTTGTACTGAGCATACCACGTATGATCATAGACTATGAAAACAATTACACACGAACACCTGGCCTGAGGCCTCTATTTCGTGGTGGATTGATTTCCAATCCACTCCATTTTATATGCATGAATTACATGCATATTTTGGTGTATTGCCTTGTAGATAAGGGAAAAGGCACAAAATTAGTCTTTTACATATGTCCCATTTGCCATAGACTTTGTCTTCCACCATTTCCATTTTTCTCAAGTACCAGTTTGCTTTTCCCGTTAAAAAAAACCATACTGGTAGATGTGTTTTTATCTATGTAACTGAGCTTAAGGAACACCATCACTCAGTTACCGAGAACGCATTTCTCGTTAACCACAGCCACTCTGAAACTCCCACAAGGGGGCCGACCGCAACTGTAGTTGAGATTCATTTAGAATCCGGGCATCAACTACCCCAGAGCACCAGTTTTTTCAGAAGACCTGGTAGTCTCTTTTGTTATTTTGTACTCTGTGAATGTATGACATTATCATGATACATTCTATCGGATGTGTGAAATTATCACACATCCGTACAAACCAAAAGGATAGTTTTCCAGCTTCCTGACTTAACGGCTCAGAGGAACACTGGTGTCCATTGTCATGCAGTCTTTTATCCAGAATGGAGCCGGGTCGACCAAACTGGAAGACTGCATGACATATTGCCATGCACCACCAACTTTCTTAAGAACACTCATTAGTGCCTTATTCTATCACAATGATATTCAAGTACAGTCTCATTAATCACGGTATCAAAAGAAAATGATTATGATACATGTACAATAAAAACGTAGGTTCATTCGCCCTGACGGAGTCAGGTTGACGCTCTGCACCACTTGGAGGTTGAACCTTCCGCACATGAGCGGCAAGAAATCTGTACTTGGAATTGCAAGCAATCCTTTCCAAACCCTTACCCACTCTTCGCAGAGCACGTATGATCATAGATAGGATATCCTTTATAACGATTTTCAATTCGGTACAATTATCAGCCGTTAGATGATGCAATATCTCATTGCCAATCCAATATTCGCCAGATGGCGAGCCAAAACCACTGACGTACGCTTCCCATGAGCGATTGAAGTCAACACTGCCTTCGAAAGGGCGCTGAATTGTCATCCATCTGCCGCTGCTGCAATGAGCCATGACCGGTTCGTTTTTGCCAGCAGACGCAATCAAAAAGAGTCCCGATGAGCCAGCTCCACCAATGGCCCCGCTGCTTGTTTCCACTTGACTGCAATCGTTTGGCAATTTGTTTATTATCGATTCGCATTGCATTTCGAGGGACTCTAATTTTTCAACTAAATTCTGTGCAGCGATTTCAATACCTATTCTCTGCCTGGCGGTTGTTGTCATCTGATGCTGATGCTTTTGTTGACATTGTTGTCGGCCATCACAATATTGGCATCGGCCTTGTTCACTCTCTGTAGGTCCAAGGCAAGCATGGCTTTCCGTTTTGCTTCCATTTCCATATGCAATAACAAAAACAGAACGAGAACGAAAAAAATTGCATTTGTTCATTAAAATTCAATTCAGTCGATTTGTTCGTAAAAAAAGAAAACAAAATACGGAGAAAAAACAACTTAATAAAACAAGGATTGGAGAAAGTTTGCCTCACCCGGCAGCGGAACCATCAGCCAGCGATTTCTCGACCAGGGATTGCGTGGCTGAAAAATCTCTTGGAGCTTTTCAATAATTTATTATTTATCTATGCATACAAACCAGGGATGAAAAATCGTCTTGCAGCATTGTATCGAAATCAAAATAAAAAGTGTATCGAATTGTACTTTTTGATTTGTTAGGTTTTATTGAGGAATAAATAAAAATTATTGTTTTTTTTTAAGATAAAAGTAATATGTTTTCATAGTTAAAACATAAATAACTACCCGACCCTCTTCTTCCATTTCTTCCGATTGTTGGCTGACGCACGCCATCCAGTTCCGCACCACAAAGCTTTGGACGTCCTGGTCTACGTCATACCTCCAGCCCAAATTTGGTCTGCCGCGCTTTACGGGCCGGTTCCTCTTCTCTCACACGAGCTAGGTGTCCATCGGAGTCTACCAAGCTTAATTTTTGACATCCAGTCTGCTTCGTGGTAGATTTGATACACCTCGTTATATCGTCTCCGGAATTGTCCTTCCTCATGAAATATTCTCCGTAAGACTTTTCGCTCGAACGCGGCTAAGAGTTCAGAATATCTTTGGCTAAGCACTGGATCCGTAAGTTAGTACTGCTAAGACTATCGTCTTATTCAGTAGCAGTTTCGAAGTAATGGTAAGATTTTTGGATTTAAAGAGCCTACTTAGCCTACTTGAAAGGCTAAAGTAGATTCTATTGGCTTTGAGCAGCCGCCCGAAATTTTTTTTTGTTTCCATATTGTTATCGGCTGCTACTACTGACCCAAGGTAATTGGAGGATCACACCTCTTCGAATTGGTGCTCCTCTATCTTAATAGTTGTTCTTCTGCTTTTGCCAAGGTTTTCAGCAGTCGGCGCAACCATGTACTTAGTCTTTCCCTCATTTATATGCAGCACTAGGTTTTTTGCCGCCTGGTCGCTCTGGATAAATAAGAATTGTACAGCTTGTGGGTTCCTTCTGAAGTTTTCAATGTCGTGTGCGTATGCCAATAATTGGGTGGATTTGGTGAAGATAGTGGTGCTGGTGATTCTAATTTATGACAAATAGCTGTACCCGCGACAACTGGGATAAAAAGTAGCCTGTGTGAATTTCTGACCCCTAAACTATCACTACCTATGCAATATGTCAATCCTTTGGTCTTTGAAAAATTAGGTTAATCGTACATTTTATCAGGATAAAACGTATCATATGTTTCTTCTAATACCTCCAAGAATATATGTACAAAGTTTCATGATAATCGCTTTAGTAGTTTTTGCGTGACGCTCTGATACCGCACCGTAGGGACTTTCACATATATAAAGTAGAAAATGCATCTAACTCTCCATGTCGCCTTTAAAAAATCACAAAAATAGAGTGGCGCGACAGCTCTTGAAGAGCCAAGGCCTAAGTGGCTTTCTCTCATCAATAATTCTCTGAGTGCGTGTGAAGAATTGAGGGGACCTACAATTCTACAATTCCGAACGGCAAAGTTGAGAAACACTTTTTCATGACAGATGATACTCTTGGAAGATTTGTCAGGTCTTCGCAAAAAAATCACAAAACCAAATGAAAAATTTAAAACGGAAATGGATAACGGAATGAAAACAAATGAGAATGAAAACGAATAAGATAGATCACGCCTACGGCTTACGTTGTTACTTAAAGTCTCATTCAGTGACATTTGAACGTGTTGCCAAACTAGCAATTTCAAGGACTTGCAACAAATGAGTGCGTCAAGAAAAATTATACTTGGTGAAATGGATTTTAGTAAAAACATTTATAGTTTAGCAGAATACCTATTATATCAAGTGAAAGATTGGAAGTGCATAATTGTATTGAATTTAGTAAAAGTGTATTTGTGTACTTAAGGAAACGCAAGTGTATCGAAAAAGTACAATTGTATCGACTTTTGCAACCCAGATACAAACATATATATTATAACTTTTTTCGTCTTCTCGAAACGAGGGATGTGGGTGGTTACGGGGAGGTGAATCGAACCAACAAAATCAGGTAAACAGAGCCTCTTTCCGAATTTCACTTACTTAATAATCTGAGAAAAATACTCTCTCAATAAATTGATACTGGCCTGGGTTTTTGAATGCTTTTATTGGGGGCCATTGGTGAGTAGGGGCGAGAGGGGTGGTTGCTGATTGAAAATTGTGATTTGCCGTGCAAAGAATGATTCCGTTATTTAGCACGTTTTCGATATTAGTTTGGCTCTTTTTCAATAGTTGCGAGCTCGTTGCTTTAATACTTGAAGCACTTGGGATGAGTGTACAATAGGGTGGTTCTTATTTGCTTTTTTTCGAAAATTAATGAAGACATCTGCTCAATCGTCTCCAAATAAATAAAAAAAAATCCTCTAATTTTTTAAGATTTTTATCTACACCCCTTACTGGCCCTGTAGCGAAGTGAAATTCTAAAGGGACTTTGCGGCTGATTTTTTTATTATTCCCGTATATCTCCATTTTGGCTTTACCGATTTTATTAAAATTTTGCACAATTATACTTAACATCACCCTTAGTGAAATTGCATTCGAAGATTTTATTTAAAATTTATTCTTGAATAACAAAAAAATCGGAAAAGAAGTCCATTTTTGTAGTACCTTTTGGGTTTATAAAACTCTTTTCTAGATTTCTCAAAAATGGCTTTACCGATTTTGTTAAAATTTTGCACGATTATAGTTAACATTATCCTTAGTGATATTGCATTCCAAGATTTTATTTAAAATTTATTCTTGAATAACAAAAAATCGGAAAAGAAATCCATTTTTGTAGTACCTTTTGGGTTTATAACACTCTTTTCTAGATTTCTCAAAAACTGCTCAACCAATTTTTAAGAAATTTCGTCTACACGTTTGTATGCAATATCTTAATAATGTTGCATACCAAAAAATTTCACAAGTGTTATAATTTCCTTGTAAAAAAATCAGGAAAAGTCCCTACTATTAGAATTTCACTTCGCTACAGGGCCAGTAAGGGGTATAGATAAAAATCTGAAAAAATTAGAGGATTTTTTTTATTTATTTGGAGACGATTGAGCGGGTGTCTTCAATAATTTTATCCTAAGGACCACCCTAGTGTACAAGAACGTCTTGAGAAAATTTGGGGAATTGATTGCCTTAATAGTTGTTGGAATATGAAAACAGAATATCACGATTTTGCCAATTAAATGTTAAATAAATAAAAACTGTCGTCGATTTACTGGGCGCGATGAAAATGCTATAACGGATTTACAAAAAGAATATTGTGCAAACAGCGAATCGTGTTTTTTAGGATATTGCAAAAAATCTGTTTACCTTTTTGCCGGTTAAATTTTAAACAGAAACAAAAATCGAAAGAGGACGTGAGTTATTTCATTTCAGTCAAAATTTTCAAGATTCAGAATACCAGAAGAAGAAGAAAACAAAGCCACTAATTAAATTGTTTCAAATATCATGAAAAGTTAATCGAGCTCTTAGTTTGTTTGTCAATTAAATTGACTTATTCCAGTTAAACGAAAATCCTCAATCTGCGTTCATCAGACAACTTTACTCTTGTTTGATATGTGGAAGCAGTAGATGGCGTATTATTGCGAAAAAACTATAAAAACGAAAACAAAATCTCCTCTTTAAATCCAACGATCAGACAAGTTCAATGTTTTTGCGTTTGCATTCTCCCAACTTTTTTTTCAAAAATACTAATTCAATGACGAAAAAAGAACCCAATCCAAGGATTATAGAAAGCAATTCTTCCACGTTCATTATTTGTATGTAGTTGTAGGTAGATATACTTATTGCTCTCCCAAGGAATTCAACCGATTAACCATGACGTTTGTAAAAAAAGAAACGTTCCAGGGATTAGATGGCTTCAAAAGCATGCGAAACTGATTCGAAAATAATCCCTCTTAAAATCAACTCCTTTTTTTAGCTTTTAGTCTCTGTCCTCTTCTCGAGTTATGCAGTTTTTGTTCGTTCATTAAATCCCCATTTTGAGTCTGTATGAGAGAATGTACAAGCACTCATCGCAAGTTTTTTTTTGTCTTTTTTTATATTCGGTCTTTGGAAAACGCGCCTTCACATTGAATGA
Source organism: Sphaerophoria taeniata (assembly GCA_943590905.1). Classification (NCBI taxonomy): domain Eukaryota; kingdom Metazoa; phylum Arthropoda; class Insecta; order Diptera; family Syrphidae; genus Sphaerophoria; species Sphaerophoria taeniata. The sequence continues at coordinate 35,249,341 of OX016540.1, read as the reverse complement.
ATGACTCTTGGATTTTTTGTACTAAAAGTCAAAACGATTGTCTGTCAAATAGGAGCAAGCATAAAAATCATAACAGCTCAATAGAGGGAGGAGAAAGATATCAGACCGTCAAATTGCACATAACATTGGCCGGATGTGTGCAAAGAATATTGAAAATTCCAAAACATGTCCGAATGCTTGTTTCCTTTTTTGAAAAAAATTACTAAACGTCAACAACAAATCTCCCTCTCTGGTTCTTTTCAGCATTTATTTTGATTCTTGTTTTTTTTTTTATGAGACTACAATGCTCCTGCGGCATTTCAAATTCATGGAAATGAGAGAAACAAGTCCAAGTGTACAAACAAACGAAAACGGAACTTAATATTCGTTAGAAAATTAAAGCCGGCTGAGATTGAAATTTGCGCAGGCCGGCACGGCATGCAATGCGATGCTGTTCGATTTCCAAAAGACGTACACGTTCGCCGAACGCCGATGCAATGGTAGTGCAATTCTTTTAGCCAGCGTCTTATCTACATCTCGTTGGGCAAGTTCGAGTTCGTGCATTTGTTGACGATGGATGTCATGATGGCGTCGCTTCTTCTCTGCTCCGAGTTACGAATCGGTGTTCAATTTGATGGTGTTTGTCTGCTAGAATTGGAAGAAGAAAATTGTGGTGAGAGAGGGAGAACAATATAAATCAAAATCACGAATCAATAAGTGAAATGAGAAAAACAATTAGTTCAATTATTTGGGGAATAGCTTTTGCCGGTTCGACTTCGTTTTTGGATTGTTGATCTGGACAAGAATTTTACTCGAATTGAAGAGGAATTTTCAGATTTAAAGGAGTTTCAGTTGTTTTGTGGTCAATTGAACGTTGTTAAACTAAATTGCACTCAGACGCAACATGTGAATTGCGATGAGTGATTATTCAGAATTTGTTGCAATGTAGGTAGTTGTAATGGGAGCAACTTTTGAAACAGGAATAGGGAACGATAGAAAATGGATGATAAAGTTTTTTGTTTAAATTTTCAATTTCTAACCAAAAACAGTTCGCTCGAAAATGTAGTTTCAACATATTTAAAAACATGTGAAGGCGAAATTCGATTTTAATACGAAATTCAGAAGTTCAGACGGAAGTAACATTTCTGTTAAGAGGAATAGTGTGAAAAACTAAAAGCTATGCTAAGCATTAATCGAAAACCGGAAACAAGAAACTTGAAACAAGAAATCAAAAATCGAAAACTGTGAATAAGGAACTGAACATTTTACTGGAGTACATCAAATAGCCCTGAAAATTTCCTTAAAAACTTAAGAATGGTTGCCTACAAATCATGATTTTAGCAATAAAGTGGCCGTGTCAGTGGCAATGGTTTGTAAAAATATTTGTTCATTAAATCAAACTTTAAGAAAAAAACAGGCTGTAGTATTCTCCGAGAAACAAAATTAGTTAGAAAAGAGGAGGGTACTTTAATTACATACATATACATACCTCTCTTTATTACAAAACACTCTCATTCTCATCTTGAATTTTGAGGGAAGTTTTACTCAAAAAATTTCTGATTTTAATTCGACACTTGATATACAAACTATATAACTGCAATATTTTAGCTTTTATTTACTGGATTAAAAGAATGACAAACATTAATTAATAGAAAATTGTCCACTGAGCACCACATAGATATGAAAATGTCAACAATTCCGCTCAATTTCGTGTAAAATTATTTCTCTATGACAAATCTTATTCACTTAGCTACTATTCAACAAAAATAATTCTAAGGAACCACAGATCTGATGCATGCCATTCAAAAACAATTTGAAGAGAAAGTTTTCGAGAGATAGTTTCATATCACTGTTGACAACAAATAATGAAATTATATGTGGAATCTCTAATTCAAAAACTTTCCCACAAGCTGATTATGTACTTACTTTGTTGAAAATTATTCATTTTACGTCAAAAGTTTCCTGTATCAATCATCAACTACGATGTAATTTCATCTACTAATGGATTCGAATTAAGGTGATGAACACCTTTCATTGCCTATGAAATGTTATGAGTCTTGCCTTCTCCCTAACCACTAACCTCTCCTCCGTTCTTGTCAGTAACTTTAAAGAACTCATGAAATTTTTAGAATTTAAAAGAAAATTTAGGGCTTTCTTCATCTAAATCGACGCATTTCAAAGTATAGAATTAAAAACCATCAACAAAGATTATGCACAATCGTACATATTATTGCAGCTTAAGTTAAGTTAACCAAACGTTGCTTGAGTGTGTCATGGCAAAAGAGACGTCCACCACCCATATCTCAACACTCAAGAATGCATTGATGTTCGCATGAAATCTAAACAAGAATTTTCTTCTTTACAATCTTTGCAGCAAAGTTATAAAATATTAAATAGTCACCGCCATATGTGTAGTATGTGTAGATCATACGCACGTACATCTCCTAAATATTATTCCTCCCACAGAACCCTTTCTTGTAAATATGTAGCTATGTCTAGATGCAAACTCTCGCTGCTGTTTATGCTCCTCGCTCGGTCTTATTAAGCAAGAAATTCACGACAGATGATCTCTCAAAATGTAATGTAAAACACAACAACAAGCAGAACCTTAAAAAAGTGGGGTAACAAAATTAATTTCAAGTAAAACAGGAGAAAAAAACGTCACACTTTCATTAATGAAGTTTGAAACTTTTCTTCCTTTTCGAAAACGCTTGCATTTCAGGGATTGACCTATAGCCCCATATTTTCTGAAGCGTATGCTGAGTGATTTTTTCTTCTGTTTGTTTGTCTATGCGCCACTTTAATGAAGATGTTGATGCATGAAACGATGAAACTGATATACACGGATTGCCATTTCCATTTGTATGGAACACACAAAAATATAATTATTATTTTAAATGGGCTCGTTATGAAAGATAATCTTCAGATGTCGTGGATTGCACATAGTTGTTTACAAATGTTGTTGACAATTTTAAAATTGTCTTCTTATCAGTAAGACACAGATCATTGAATTAAGTTGGGCGCCACTTTTATTTCCTACCATTTAAATGTGGAATTATTCTACTAACCTCTTTTTACATTACTTACTCATTCGTCTCTTGAAAAGTTTTAAAAGTTGTATTTTTCTTAAAAAAAGTAACAGCTAGTGTAAAATGCACCCTTTGGTATAATTTAATAAGAAAAATTTACAGAGACGATTGTTGGCTGTACTACAAAACTTTTTTCTTGGAACAAAAAATAAACACAAAAAAAAGACCTTTCTTCCAGTTAATGTAAAACTTTTTCAATCACAAGAAGAAAAAACACTGGCCCAGATAATAGAATCCTTGCAACTTAAACAGATGAGGGAAAATCATGGCCGTTGCCCAACCACACAAAATATTGCAACACTTTCTACTCTTGCTCAACGAAAAAAGGAGAAACACAAATGCAAATTGCACCCGCAGTAGACAAAATAAAAAAAAAAAATTATACGCGCAGAAAGAAAAGTATAAAATTGTAATTTGATAAAGTCTCAATCTAGCCGGAGAGTTTGAAAAAAGGATGAGATTGAAACAGCAGCAACAAAATGTGATAAAATAATTTATTGCCATGTCAAAGTTGATAGCTTGTAAAAGCAAACAAAAAAGCCTCAAAGGATATTCTATTGTACAGCAAACGCAAGAAGAGACAAAAAATGTAAATGATGAGAATTTAAAAGTTTCGAAAAATAAAACCCTCATCAAGTGGAAAGAGTTATTGAGCTCCATGAGAGTTAAGTATTGGTGTTGGTGGATTATTGAACGATCTCTTTTATGTGCCCCGCTACTGCGCCTGGGAATGATGGAATTCTTTCTTTTATTATCCCGACATCACTGTCATGGGTCAGGATTTATTAGCAATTGTGTTTCTATTAGGAGGATTACTTAACGGTTGGGTGGAGACAGTAATTATATTAGTTTTGGTTTTATTTTCGTCATTCATCTCTTTTTGTTTAGATAATTGACAAAGATGTTATTGATTGCTCATTGAGCTGTGGAGTCAGCTAATTTGACCATATCACCTGATTGTTCGGAAAAGGATTATTGCTGGGATCTGCTCGCAGTGAAACCTCAATAGGGCTTGAGATGGCTTAGAATTTTTTTTTGTAGAATTAAAAACTTAACATTTCAAGTTTTCAACTTTTAAACTTTAATTTAATAAATTCGCTTACATACTGTCAAAACAAACAGAACTTGACGAAGTTTAACACAGACACAGTCACTGCTGCTCATTTAAAGGCTCAATGTTTTCCGGTAAAATTTTATGATTTTGTTGAAGTCAAGGACCCCAACGTCACAATTTAACAACATCACACATTCTACCCTGCACTTATGCACACATCACTGGAGTAACTGCTGCACAGATGTGTACACACAATATAATGCACGTTCGTTTATTTAACGTTTTGAAGAACGAACAAAAAAACTAAATAAAACAGAAAAGCGATGTTTCTTTTGGCCCAACAAATTACATTGTCACATGCCGTGATGCTTCTGCAAAAGTCCCCGTCAATTTTAATTAAAACCTCCAAAGGACCAAGAGAGGACCTCTTAATAGTCCTTATAGTTGATTTTTCTTTTTACTGAAGATAAATTTGTGTGAACGGTTCTACATTCCAACATACAGAAGGTATAGTGCTGCCAGCTTGTTATTATAGTGTGTCGTGCAACTTATACCTTTAGAGAGCATTGGAAATCTCTTACTGGAGTGCAGGAACCACCGTCATAGCATTATTGTATTTTTAGTTTTTCACTCGCTCATTACACTTTTGTTCACGTTCACCGTCGCCGTCCGTCGTAGTCGCTAATGGGATGATACATTATCCAGGATCTATAACTCCCTCTTGTACGGTAACTGCCCTGGGAATGGAAGTCAGAAAAAAAAATTCTCACATGAGGAAATACAAGATAAACATTGATATTTTGTTTCGTTGAAGAATAAAATGCCTTGAATTTCAGGATTAAACTTTAAATAAAATGCAACTTCAAAATGAAACATTATGGGAAGTGAAGGACCACAAGGTCCACAAACCACAAGTGTCATCGTAGGGACCCTTTATTGTTTGTTGTTATATTAAAATGGTTGAGGGCTTATTTTTTGACATAAGATCAAACATGTTTGGAAGTTTCATACCTACGTCCTACACAATATGTAAATTCCTGGAAATTGGTCACATGGTCAAGAAAAAATAGGTACTAAGATACCTACACTTTAACTTAAAGTTACCAAAAAAGCCGAAGGAGGATATGTGCATAATCCTCCACCCAGGAAGAAGTTTTATTTTAAATACAAAGCAATTCCAAAGTAAGGATTAACGAACCTTTAATTTCTATTCAAGCTGACCCTTAAAACGTTGCTTATTTTGTATTATCGAACATTATCATGTCCATGAACTTAGCGAAACAACATCAACGTATTAATTAGTTAATACCATCATAATCTGCCGCTAATTTTCCGCTAATTAGTTGTGAAAAAAAAATTGTCGCTAATGTTTATCAACAAAAAAAACGATGTTTCGCTAAGTTCATGTGAACCTATCGAAACAACTTTTGATTAGATGGGCAGAATTCCACAAAAATACGCTTAAAATTTGCCGCTAATTTGCCGCTAATTAGTTGTGAAAAAAAAATTTGGTCGCTAATGTTTATCAACAATAAAAATGATGTTTCGCTAATTTTCATGTGAACCTAGCGAAACAACTTTTGATCAGATGGGCAGAATCCCACAAAAATACGCTTATAATTTGCCGCTAATTAGTTGTGAAAAAAAAAATTTGTCGCTAATGTTTATCAACAAAAAAAATATTGTTGCGCTAATTTTCATGTGAACCTAGCGAAACAACTTTTCATCAGATGGGCAGAATCCCACGAAAATACGCTTATAATTTGCCGCTAATTAGTTGTGAAAAAAAATTTTGTCGCTAATGTTTACCAATATAAATTTGCCGATTAATATAATTGGTTGCAATTTTCAACTCGAATATCTTTTTTACATTTTAAGTTTTGTGAAAAGTGGCAGAGGACTTTCCGACTCAGAAAAATATGAAAAAATTTTGGGTAAAGTTTAGTCGGTGAATTTTATGCAATTATTTTATGCAATTAAAATTGAATTATAAAAAAGTAACAGTATATTTAGGTATACAACTATAAGGATTTTTTTTTTCTTGAAAAAAAAAATCAACTCTGGATTGATCTTTGGTTGTTCAGTTGCTTGGGCCTTGATTTTAAATCATCATATTCGATCCAGCGCTTATTTCTCCGGACGAACGCGGTGTAATGCCCGGTAGAGTTGAGCGCCTCTTTGATTTTTTCCCTTTGTAATTAACAAACTCAATCATCAAATTATAAAGAGAGGAAAAGATCAATAAAAAGATTACAAACAACAATTTGAACGTGAAAAGTTATCGTGATAACAAAAAAAAAGTTTTTGTTTATTAAAAAATTTCTTTTTGAAGAATTAATGTTTCAAAGACTCTGCAAATCATCGTATAGATTCTTGACGAGATATTGTTTGTTGGCCGAAATATAGAATTATTTAATAAACCATGCAGTTTTTTTACAAGCTTTTTAACTAGCTTCAAGGAATTAATTTAGTATTGTGAAGATTCAATTTAGTGGAGTAAATATTTAACCAATAATTAAATAAGTTACCGGTGGAATAAAGTTCATTTTTCTCGATATTCTTGCATAGATTGTTGGAACATTTGACACCTTCGAGATAGATATGTTCCAGAATGACTTTTCCTAAAGGTTTCTGCAGCTCCTTGTCGATGATGGATATGGTGGGGAGGGATTTGGTTCTCGGAGCACATCCTGCCGGACATGTCCAAATTTCTCGAAAACTGCCGATGTAATCAAAAGTTTTTTTGGCTAGGTTCACATGAACTTAGTGAAACATCATTTTTATTGTTGATAAACATTAGCGACAAAATTTTTCTTTCACAACTAATTAGCGGCAAATTATAAGCTTATTTTCGTGGGATTCTGCCCATCTGATCAAAAGTTGTTTCGCTAGGTTCACATGAAAATTAGCGAAACATCATTTTTTTTTTTTGATAAACATTAGCGACAAATTTTTTTTTTCACAACTAATTAGCGGCAAATTAGCGGCAAATTATAAGCGTATTTTCGTGGGATTCTGCCCATCTGATCAAAAGTTGTTTCGCTAGGTTCACATGAAAATTAGTGAAACATAATTTTTTTTGTTGATAAACATTAGCGACAAATTTTTTTTTTTTCACAACTAATTTGCGGCAAATTAGCGGCAAATTATAAGCGTATTTTCGTGGGATTCTGCCCATCTGATCAAAAGTTGTTTCGCTAGGTTCACATGAAAATTAGCGAAACATCATTTTTATTGTTGATAAACATTAGCGACCAAATTTTTTTTTACAACTAATTAGCGGCAAATTAGCGGCAAATTATAAGCGTATTTTCGTGGGATTCTGCCCATCTGATCAAAAGTTTTTTCGCTAGGTTCACATGAACTTAGCGAAACATCGTTTTTTTTGTTGATAAACATTAGCGACAATTTTTTTTTCACAACTAATTAGCGGCAAATTATGATGTTAGTAACTAATTAATACGTTGATGTTGTTTCGCTAAGTTCATGGACATAACATTGTCTAAGAAAACTTCAGTTGTTTTTAACTATACCTACGCGGTCGAAATTCTTTTCCAAATGTTAAACTTTTAAAGATTTATGTAGGTACCTCCTCTTTGTCAAACACGCCATCTCATTCAACCATGTTACGCGAAAATTGTTTTATCTTCTTTCAAATTATGAATATTAAATTCTTAAAGTTGCCATCAAATTGGCATTACTTAAACAAAAATTTGTCAAACCCCGTTGCGTTGCTCTATTCTCCTTGACATCAATTACATGGATTACAAAACACAATTACTCCACAGTTATGAGAACACATTTGTACCAAAATACTAAAAACATTGGACGGACAGGAAAAACAATGGCTAGATAATTGAACAGAACAAGAAACTACACAAAACCTTCAACAAATTAATCCCAACTTCTTTCTTAACACCCTCCTCCCCTCCTGAAAATGGTGATAAAAACAGCTGCAACAAGAATTGTAATATTTTTCCTGTCCTCATTATTATGAACATAGTCACCTTTAACTACATACATATTTTTTTTATGAGGTACGTGGTTATGATACAAAGGCAAAAAATAAAACACACAAATGAGTTGAAGAATGAAAAAAGTAGTCCTAAAGCAGAACAAAAGGGAATTTAATAAATTCGTTTGTCATTCCTGTCGACAAAAATGCCACACATGATTTAATTCTAATTCACAAAATCTCATACGTTTTATAGAAATAGCTATAGGTATAGAGCCGGTATGGTTCAGCCAAGCGTATCACAGCAGACCTAGACCCAAGGACGTTTTCTATGTCTAGGTCCTCCTCGACGTTTTTGTCTTGTCGTGTCGGTCGTGTCGCAGGAAGGTGTGGTTATACTTATGTTTTGACAACATATTGCCAAGTTATATTAAATACCGACGGACGTACAGAAACAAAAACACATACACCAATTCACGAAAATCAAGAAAAAAGTCGGTCGGAAATGGGGTTTTGGGTGGTTAGGTATAGTTGGTTAAAAAAAAGAGTTGGTTTTGGTTTGAATTGAGTCACAAAACGCTTGATGTTTCTATAGATAGTAAAAAAGATATTATAAGGTAATACAAGAAATCAGAAGTAATGAATTGATTAGAAGGAAGGTGTAAAACACAATTAAATATAAAAAAAATGTTACTTTGTCCAAAGATTCTACATCAACAAACGGAAAAGGGCCTCATTAAAAATGTTTTTTGATGGACTAATGTATAGCTTTTTCAACTTTTAAAATAAAAATGTGCACGACTGGGTCGTACGAACTTGCTCCTGTATTCCAAATTATAACTCTTAAAAAAATGTAAATTCTTAAATAAAAATTTAAATTGAAATTCTACCTCAAAAAAAAGATTCAATCTGAAAAAAATGATGTCATATGATTTCTTAAGAAATTATTGATTTTTCAAATTTTTTTTCTTAAATCGTCGGAGCGGTTTTTTTTTTAATTAATTTTTTGTGTATAAAATTTTTTGAAAATGTCTTAAAATTTATATGGGTATGCAGTATTCAAGAATGTGTGACTATACATTTTATAAGAAAATTTTAATTTTTAATATTGATTCGTTTTTGAGATACCTACAGAATTTAAAAAAAAAAGTTTAAATTTTTTTTTTTAAATCCAAAAAAAAATTTTGAAATTTTTTTGAATACAATTTAAGCAATATAAGCGTAAATTAAAAAAAATACCCTGATCGGACTTTTATTTTGCGGGAAAATCTAATAACAACGGTTCTATGGGCGGTACCGTTTTGGAGCAATACAAAAATATTTTTTTTACATAAAATACATCAGAGTTTTAAACAAAAATTTTCGAGGAAGTATTAGAAAAAATCGTAGGAGCCGTTTTTGAGAAAATTGAAACTTTTGGTTTATGGCCAAAAAATCGTATGGTGGCTACCCTAAATTTTGTTCTTAAAAAAATCAAAAAACGACGCTCAAACCTTAAATTTTCAAGTTTGAAGTCAATCGGACCAGTTGTTAAGGCTGTAGGTGGGTTTACAGACATACAGACAGACAGGCGGACGGAATCGCCGGACCCACTTTTTTCGACTTCTCTATCATCGTAATGTCATATCTCATCATTATCTCAATTTTATTTTTTACGAATTCAATACTTGCCATAATAATATTCTATATGTCGCAAGTAAAAAGGTGAATACCAAAGTAAATTTAAACAAAACAAAAAATGAATTTTTAACCGTCAATACATGCCTAGACATTTAACCATTTTTGAATACCGAAAAGTAAAAATTAATTAGGTAAGCTTAGAAGAAGTGTCGAATTCCATCAAAAAAATATACAAAAATGTGACGCGCTTCATGTTATCTTGTGTACCTAATAAAGAAATATCACTGTTTTGACTGCCATTAGACAAGCAAGACAAGTAGGTATAGAAATCGATTTTTTTTTTCTAACATGAATGGCTTTTTACGTACAGATATTGTTGGGCAATAGGGGGAAATACCTTCTTCAATGTTTAATACATCTAAAAACTAACATGAATAGAAAAATTATTCTTGCAGAAATTAATTTGGTAAAGACATGAATGTTGCGGGCGTATGAAAATAATGGTCAGACAGAAAACGGTTGTGTGTTTTTTCAATACATTACATTTTATTTGTTTTTAAAATGGAGCAGAAATTTTGGTCATTCCTATATTGAAAAAGGAATGAAATTCAAAAGCTTTCTCCAAAACATTTATTTATTTTTTTTAAAGAGGAGAAATTTGGAGCAGTTTGAAATGCACACTTTAAAGTCTTTTGATATATAGGACTACCCAAAGGTCATTTGGATATTTGACTTTTTAACTCTACCTTTAGACGGCAAGAATACATATTTTGTTTGGAGTCTGAAATTGTTCTTGGTGATTCAAGCTTTGATATATAAAACAAAGAATTTCCAAATTCGGTTTTCGAAGACTATGGACAATTTAAGGTCATATACTTCTTTATGAGAAAAAAAAAACAACAATCATATGCCCTCGCTATAGCATGAACAACTTGGAATTGACTGATTTTGATTTTTCAGAAAAGCAACTGCTTGTATAAAAATGTTTGAACGAAGAATTCTAATGCTTCGATCTTGTGATTCTCAGCGTTTGTTGTCTCTTAAAATTTCTATTTCTCAAAAAGGGTGTGCCGATCCTCATAAAAAATGGTGTAATTTTTTCCGGAAAATGATATGCAGGCAAAAATTCTGTACTACTTGTTGAAACATAATTTTGGTGAGCACTTAGTTTCACGTTTTGCTATTGTAAAGAGGCCGCCTTGATAACGCGTAGTCACATCTTTAGACTATTTTCTGTCTTTTATTGACCGACGCGACGTCAATAATAAATATAAATTCCCACAGTAACATCACCAACTTAATAGCCATCGTCAATAAAGAAAACACAATTTGATACTTAAACAAGGTCACCGGCCACTACGATCTCAAATTCGCATTGCTTGCAAATATTGTTTCACTCTGGCTTACTTAGAGAAATATTTACGCAGTATTAAATCGCATTCTTTTTAGAACCTCAATTTTTTCCCGCTCAGAAATTTAAGCAAAATAATTAAAAAAAGCTTTTCTTCTCATTCAGTTTAATTAAAATGGGGAAAAAACTATTAATTTGTACACCATTCTTAACAATCATTCAACAGAAAATAAAACAGATCAAGCACTAAAATCAAGATTTATTTCCTGCCATCATCAGAAGGTTCAACCCAAGGCAATTTGCGCACACGACTTTGAAAATTTGTGAATCTGGTCATTAATTATTGTACTTTTGGGGTTCATTTTATTTTTTTTCGGTTTAAAAAATATTTTTGCTCTTATAAAAATAAATAAATAGAGTGGCGCGACAGCTCTTGAATAGCCAAGGCCAAAGTGGCTTACTCTCATCAATATTTCTCTGGGTGTGTGTGAAGAATTGAGGGGACCACAATTTAACGCCCATTCCGAACGGCAAAGTTGAGAAGCACTTTTTCATGACAGATTGATACTCTTGGGAGTTTTGTCAGTTCTTCGCAAGAGGCAGTGCCCGTGAAAGATGAAATAAAAACTCAAGTCATTTTTCATGAGGATAATTACTTTCTTTCTCTCCCTTTTCTGCTTTTATGTGTGTTTGGCTTTCATGTTTACTGCAATTCATTCACTCGCATTTATCGTTTTGGTGTTCTATTTTTATGTATTCCACCTTCGTGATGAAATAAAGTGTTAAGCACTATGAATTCTACAAATCAACAACTACCATGTCACTATTTTCACGCTTTTTGTCTCTAGATTCCCTAACCTATTTCTATTCCACATCCTCCCCTATTCTTGCTGTTCAATTTATGAACATGTTCTGTTGACTGCAAATTCAACTTGTGTTTTTGGCATTCAGCCATATGGGTACTAGTTCAGCAGTAGATTCGCCGCACCAACTTTAGAATTTCTATTTTTCACCTGGCCCGAAAATTCCAGTTCTTAATTAAAAAGGTCAAACCACAAAAATATATGTGTACGGTAGGTACATAATGTGTACATAGGTGTGCACATGCATGTCCGTCTTGATTTACTCTCAGTAAACAGTAGCTTACCACGAACCCTACCATCAGGAAACTATTTTAAAAGCTTTTTTCGTAAAATGTTGAAAAAAGCCACAAGAACATACTTATCGTCCTTAAAATAGAAAGGAATTTAACACAAAAAAGAAAACAACATAAAAAATTTATGTAACACCCATCAAGCCATCAACATGATGATAAGGATGATATCCTGATGACCTGATGGAACGGATTTCAACATAAGGTTGCATGGCGCGGGTGTAGACTAGATGACAGCAATGGAAAAATTATCCTTCTCACATGCAACACAACATCCACACATGTTAAAATTCACTCTGTACAGTCTTGTGAAGTTTATGATCCACCTTGTTTTTCAATTAAGTTCTAACCAGACATGGTATATCTAACTCATTTTTGATGTGCTGGTCTGGTGCATTAATTTTTTGGGGGATGGAGCTGCGCTTGCATGTAATGTTTCTAATGTGCCAACTCCTGCCAAAGTGTATCATGATATATTGTAGGAATGGAATCTCCTTAAGTGGAGCCAGGTGTTTTGCGGTGTTTCACGGTATTTTATGGTATCCCTTCCGAAAATTGGTGAAAATACTTGATATACCTATTCTTGAAGGGAGATTTTTGGAATTTTTTGTCTTGACGGGTTAAAGATGTTGAAATTGGGTGTTCTTGGAAAGTGCTTTTAATTCTTTGAGTACTGTGTCGGTACTAATTTAAAAGGTGTCAAATGCAGGTTGGAATTCTTGAAAGTCTATAAAGAGGTTTTAGACGCCAATATTGCTGTTGGCACGTACACACTATGTATTGTGAAAGTAGGTTTAAAGTTAAAGTTTTTATAGTGTATTTAACTCCTGAAGAGAAAAGTTCAAAATTGCACCCATAATAAAATGTAAAAAGAATTTTTAACAATGCCAAATCGTTTTATTTGTATGGCATTGACGTGACAGCAATATTTTTTTTCTTAATCCCAAATTAAGGAAAATGAGAGACAAAATCTGTCAAGAAACACGTTTCAATACTTCAACTTTACATCGCTTTAGTCATATTTTTATCTTAAAATATGTAGTAGGTACCTTCGCAAAAAAAAGATACACAAACGAAAAAAAAAACAAATTTCTTTTTGTATTGTCATAAAATCACGATATTATCAGAGACAAGAACAACATCGTGTGCCCCTACGGACGAGCAAAACAAATTGCATTTCTTGACTATTTTTTGCAAAAATTTCTCTACTCCAATAGCATAAAATATTAACACAAAAATTGTTAAATCATTGAACGTCAATTGAGCAAAAAGGTAATGGAACAAGGTACCGGCATGCGGGGCGAGATAAACAAGATGAGAAAAATGAAAATATAAACAAACAATTTTGATGTGAAAAAACCTTTATAAAAACAAAAAACAGAACAAAATAAAATAAAATGAGCAATCGCGGGGCCTCTCAACTCTAAACTCTTTTTGTTTGTTAGCATTTTCGTCCCGTAAGTTATTTTTTCAGCTCAATCTTAAGATTTTATTGTCACTTAAGGCATCTTACCAGACTCCCTCACCCACACCCCCTCATCAAAACAAAGTACGGTCATAAAAAATAAGAGAGAAAAAAGAGGACTTGAACAGAGGAAATTTGAACAAATTTGCATAAAATTCAACAATTTTTTTTCGCGAAAAACAAAACCGACAGCAAGAAAAGGAGGAAACAAAAGTAACTTGTTCTCCTCGCAGGATGAAAAACAAAGAAATTGGACATTTTCAATATTTGGTGAAAGCTTAGCGAAAGTCTCTTCCTCATATAATAATGGCGTAACATTTTGCATTCTGTATATTATATATGCGAATTATTGATCATCCACAGAGACGTGCGGGTGTGTCTGTATCTGTTGCGACGATGGAATAATTTTATACAAAACGCCGTTTAAAAGTTATTTTCTTTTTCTGGAAGAAATAACTCCTTTCATGTGCTAAGAAATCAAGTCTTCATTATTTCTGACACATATAATGTATTTTCAGCACATAAGTCATCTTCTCTCTTTTTAAAATATAAAAAAATACAAACGTAATCACTGGAAGATCTGGAATTTTCCATTTTCATATTTTCTTATTTTCTTAGTTGGTGTAGAGTCAAAATTTCAGAAAATCAACCAAGAGCACTGACTCTTTATCATGAAGTTTGAATGTGCCGGTAGGAAGGCCTTGAAAATGGCAAGCAAGAATTTCACAAGAACGTCTTTATAAAATGTTTCCTTAAATCCTTCCGTCGAGAACAACTAAAGGGGCAGAAAATTGTGTTTGAGAAATTACATTTTTCTTTCCTTGGAGTAGTGGTTTTTTTTTTGGGAAGGTCTAGTCTAAGTTCAAGGACAGAAGAAAAAAAATCATACTCAATTTAAGTCAAAGGACTCTTTAGAGATGGTGGTTCAATTCACTAGGGGGGGTAATTTGAACTTAAAGAGTTTCGTCATTATTTTTTAATTGAGACTAAGTAGTTTTTTGGGTGACAGTCTAGTCGTTTTGAATATTAAGCTCTTGGTTTGGATGGAATATTCTGAATAAATGAGGACGTCCATTCTGATTGCATTTTCACTTCATTGAAGTGTTTAAATTAAGAAAATAAAATCTCGATGGACATTTCTGATTTTGATGACGAAAAAGATGGAGAAAGAGGCATACTAGAGTTTTGTTGTCAACTCAACATGCGGCTTTCACACACAAAACCTGTCCGCAGCGGATGCAGAATAATTCAATGGGATTATGGTCTTAGATATCTAGTTTATAAGTATAAAGTTCTCACAGGTTCATTGATCTCGCAACAAAAATGGAAAAATAGTAAAAATAGTGGAACTGGCCGCAGGTCGATCGAACGCTCATCAAAGAACTCAACAAGTTTGAGACCATAACTTTGTAATTGGCCAATATACTTGAGTTTCATTTTTCGAAAATAATTTCTCCGTAAGCTCTTTATTGGATTTTTGCTGTTTTGTTGCATTCTTGCACAGCACCAAAAATAAAAAATAACACACACATGCAATAAAGAAATAATTTAGTAACAATTTCGCCCATCAAATCTTACGACATTAAATTATAATGTGAATGTAGGTTGGTTAGCTACCTTAAAATATCAGTTCGGCTCAATATAACCCACACACAGATACCACAAAAGAAAAAAGGCAAGATGAGAAAAAGTTGCCCTGTAGCTCTAGAAGGGTGGAATAATAACATCATAAAAATAAATGGACATAATCGTATAAATATTAAGCCAGTCAGGAGGCTGGGATAATATTATTCCGATGAATATTACGACAATACATCATTTAACTTTTGATAGCTTAACAATTTGCTCAAATATAACCCATTTCATCTTGTCGTAAATAATTATTATGTATATTAGAGAAATTGATTCAAAAGGCCGGAAGATTAAGAAGACAAAAATCTAAAAAACTTACCTCATTTCATTTTCATTTCATTTCATTCATCACTTTGGTCACGATTTAACAATATCCATCGCATTATCCTGAAGCACTGTATCGAATCCACACGTGATCCCTTAACAAATACCTCAGTTTGTTGGCGCTCCTTAAGTGACTCCAATTCCAATTCGAATCGATGAAAATCACTTTTGATTGTTGCCAAATCTTCAAAATTTTGCGTACGTTGGCTAACATCCTGCGATGCTTAACTAGCTACACTCTGTAATTCGCTAAGTTCCTTTCGTATTTCAGCTATTGACTACGAAATCCATTTGACGGTGAGTTTCTCTTTATTGCCATCAACATGACTATTACGTAACATTTTTAGTTCATACCTGACAAAATGGCAACCATTATCAACATTGTCATTCTCATAATCATTAGCATCATCATTCTCGTCGTCGTCGTTGTTGTTTTGTTTAACATAAGAAATTGTAGAAGGGATCGCTTTCAGATGATGTTTAGAAAATTAAAATATTTATTATCGATAAACCCACAAGCTCACATAAGTCAATAACTCAATTTCTTTTTTAATTTAAAACAAGCCGACCGCGACCCCGCGAACATCATTTCGCCACCCTTCAGATAAGCACCAAAACAGGTATGTAACACGGATTTAATCAAAATGGAATGATATTTATTTGAATACCCATTGATGATGATGATGATGATGATGACGCACTGTTGCGTAGGAGTACTTTCATTGTATTTGTTTGTTTTTTGGCATTGTGAGTTTTAAAATTGCATTTACTATATTTGGCTTGGTTAAATTTTTATTTAATGCAATGACTTTCAAATTCATATCATACCTACACTTTTTTTTGTATAAGTTTTCCTTTACTCTGTGTTAAGGCCCTGAACAAGGGCTTTACTTTGATTGTAAAAATGGCGTCCCGATCGATATTTTTTGCAACTAATATAGATCGTAGAAATTATTTATATGATAAAACAACTTTAATCGGATTAGGAAGAAGGATAAAAAGCAGCATTAAGGTGTCTCCCTATCAATTTTGAGACAAATAGTTTCTGCAATTCGTAAAAATTATTTATATAATAAAACAACGTTTAATGGGTCAGCTTGTAGGATAAAAAGTATCCTATAGCTATAGCCATTACCTTGTTTAAAACTACCTCCTCATCAAACTGGGTCAAATCGTTTCAACTGTTCTTAGAAATTATTAATGTGGCAAAACAACGTCCACCGGGACAGCTAATATGGCTGGATTTGTGATTCTAAACCTTCTAGTGCACCCAAAGTAAAAAAATAAAATAAATAAAGTAGCGCGACTGCTCTTGAAGAGCTAAGGCCTAAGTGGTTTACTCTCATCAAAAATTCTCTGAGAGCGTATGAAGAATTGAAGGTAACTACAATTTAACGCCGGCCGATTCCGAACGGCAAAGTTGAGAAGCACTTTTTTCAAGACAGATTGAAACTCTTGGAAGATGAAATAAAAACTTAATAGACACGTGAAGGACTCGAACCCATGACGTTCTGCTAAGCAGCCAACGCACCTAACCACTAAGCCACGGGCACTTATATGGCAAAATAATGTTTGCTAGTTCAGCAAGTAAGACAAATAGTATTCTATAGCTGTCTTATGGTTCTTAGCTACCTCCCCAACAATTTTGGTTCACCCGTTCTTAGTAAAAATTTATATGGCAAAACAACGTTTACCGGGTCAGCAAGTTGAATAAAAAGTATCATGCATACACATAATGATTGAAATGAATTAATGAATGAATGCATGTACATATGTATTTTTTTTTTAATTGTTCCAAGAAATTCTTCTCTCCTTTCTTTAAGAATCCAACTAGAAGTAACTTCGATCTTAAAAATTAATTAAATTTCTCAAAAAACTCAATCAATTTTAAATTTTCTGGAAGCACAAAAATGGTTAAACCAACTCTAACTGCAAAGTGCTGATTTTGTTTCATTTAATCAATTCCATTAAATTTTTAGCTGATTAAAAAATCAGCAGGCGGTTAAATAATTTACAAAAATTGCCTTCTTAAATATAAATTGAAAATATTTTGTAGAATTTCAGGCTGAATAAAATAACAAATATGCGGTTTATGCTTGGATTAGTTGAAAAAAATTAATTTTCAACG
This sequence comes from Sphaerophoria taeniata, assembly GCA_943590905.1. Classification (NCBI taxonomy): domain Eukaryota; kingdom Metazoa; phylum Arthropoda; class Insecta; order Diptera; family Syrphidae; genus Sphaerophoria; species Sphaerophoria taeniata. Next base: position 35,231,591 of record OX016540.1, on the reverse strand, counting down.
CAAAACAATACCAAACAAATGATTGGCTTCGTAATACATGCATTTTTTTTTGTGGTTTAGGTTTAGTTTGTGAATTAGGGTGAATCGAATCTATTGTAATGTTTATCTGCTTTCGAAATTGTCAGAAAGGCAAATTATTATTATTAAGCGACAAGAATAGAATATTATTATGGCTTTGGGAAATAATTTTTGAACACTAACACTGTTTGAAACAGGGATAAAATTTAAACAAAATGTTGTATTACGGTGCGTGGTTTAAACACATGGTGTATGAAAATGTAATTATAGTTTTATTTAATAATCACAAGAGATGGTTAGAAATTTTTTGGAAAATTCATATAGCTATTTAAAAACAATTGACATTGACATTCGCAGTATTTCGCACATGAATGTAACGAACTCCAGACACATAGCAGCACTGGTGACTGAGGCCATTGGCTGGGACAGAACAAAACATTATTACAACAGAGAGAGATAGATGGACACATAGAAAGAAAGCACACATAACAGAAACTTAACTACAGATTTCAGTGTATGTATATCTTCTAATAGGTATATAAAATTCTCGTGTCAGGGGGTGCGTAATTGAACTCCTCCGAAACGGCTAGACTGATTTTCGTGAATCTTTGGACAACATCTATTTTTCATCCACCTTTAATTTTTTTTATTTTTTTTGGACAAAATTTGTTGTTTTTACTTGTTTATGATACATCATACTAAAATACATACAACCCTAAATTTTCGGCACTCTATGATCAACCCTTGTTTTTTAAAAAAAAAATATTTTTTTGGCAAGATTTTTATTTTTATTTTGTCATGACTTAGACTCGGGGTAGTCGGTAGCGGGTAGTGGGTAGTGGGTAGCAATTACTGGTGTAGCGGGTAGCGTTTAGAAGTATTGGGTAAAGGGAAGTGGGGTAGCGGGTAATAGGGTAGCTGGGTATAACGGGATAGCGTGTGGGGAAGCGTGTGGGGTAGCGGGTAGTAGGTAGCGATTACCGGTTAAGCGGGTAGCGTGTGTAAGTATTGGGTAGCGGGTAGCGGTGTAGCGGTGTAGGTGCAGGGAATCTGGTCCCCAAGTCAGAAGTCCCGAAAATGGGTTTCGGGACTAATGACCCACTATGGTGGGTCATAAGTACCGAATTTTATTTTGGGGCTACTGACCCACTTGGGTGGGCCATTAGTCAAGAAATCATATTCGGGGGTTCTGACCTTCGCGATTAATTTTAAATATTTTGTAAACAATAAATTGAGTGGACAGTTTTTGCATACATATTTTCAAGTTTTTTTTGTGCATTACGGTCGAAATTGAAATACGAATCATGATCTAAGTTTATGTGACGTAAAGGAAACTTTTTCCAATGCAAACGTTCTTCTGAAATTTTATAGGATTTTAAAATTCGTTGAGAGTAGGGCGTTCTACAAGCACACTGTACTTGAACCCAGTTTCATCTTATGTTTTAATTTTTCACGGGTAATGCCTCTTACGAAAAACTGAAAACACTTCCAGGAGTATCTGTCATGAAAAAAGTGTAAATTGTAGTTCCCCTCAATTCTTCACACGCACTCAAAGAATTGTTGATGACTGTAAGCCACTTAGACCTTGGCTTTTCAAGAGCTGTCGCATTACTCTATTTATTTATTTTTTTGATTAAGTACCTATTTGAAGGTTGAACCAAAACCATAGCAGGTAAAATTTGTATAGCGAGCGTAGCGAGCGGAAAAAATTTTGCCCAAAAGAGAATCAATTTTGGGTGTGAAAATAAAAAAAAATCGCGCGAAATCTTTTTTCCACTCGTTTCGGTCCCAATCAAACAAAATCCATCTTGGATATTCCGGATCGTTATCATCCTCAGACGAAAGTGAAAAAAGGTGCTTAAAATGAATCATTTAAATGCAGCATCTGCTCTCCAGGCACTAGCATGCATTACAATATGTATGGTGGCTGCTTTTCCAAATTAAAGGAAACGGCAACAACTATGAAAAATTAATTGCTCTGTCCATTTTGTAAACAAATAGTAAATAAAAATGGTTCTATTTAATTATAAGACTTTTTTGTAGTTGTTATGTGTATACGTAGACGAACTAAAGCTTTTTGTTTTATGTTTTCCATGAACATTTTTTTTCCACATGTTATTGACGAGTACAAATAAATAAAGTGATTCCCATAAAACATATTTTTTATCATTTGGGACTTTTGTCCCAAAGAAGACAAAATAAATTTGGGACTACTGACCCTCCATAGTGGGTTAATAGTCCCAAAATCTTATTTGGCACTTATGACCCACCATGGTGGGTCATTAGTCCCGAAAACCATTTTCGGGACTTCTGACTTCGGGACCAATGTCCCTGCGCCAGCGGTGTAGCGGGCAAGGGTCTACCACGAAATGCCGAATGTAAAAATCTCGAATGTAAAAATCTCGAAAACAAAAATCTCGAAAACATAAATCTCGAATATAAAATCTCGAAATAGAAAAATCTCGAAAAAATAAATAATTTTTCAGATAATGGTTCCATTCGCCATCCATTATTTATTTTTTCGAGATTAGTTAGTTTTTTAAGATAAAAATAAATGCTGTTTTTTTTTAACTGTTCATTTGGGATAAATTATTCATTAAAAAAAATTTTAGTCTACAAAAATGCGAATGCTCAATTGCTTAGCTTTGTTACCTCACTGAAATTCGTGACTATTTCTATGCATTGAATAATAAATTTTCCGAAAGTAGAAATTAAATTGGGAAGTGGTTTTTTGATTTTGATAGAAACTAGACAGGTACAAAAAACCAAAAAAACCTATGTATTTTCAGTCTTTGGTGTTGTGCAGTTCAAACAAGAGAGATCTTGGCAAGAACTCAAAACAAAGTTAAGTATTAGCATAGAAGACTTAAGGTTTAAGTTGGTAAGCCGCACGTTGGCCTATACAAGCTGATTGATATCTTAGCGCAGGAGTCAGTTCAGGCAAAATGTAAAGTAGATAGACTTGACATGGGGGAAGAATTTAAAGTCAGGCGGGAAAATGTCCTTAAAGAAAAAAAAATATTGAAAAAAAATGGAAGAAAAAGAAGAAAGAAGCCATATCGATTACTTAAGAAGCTTAGCTCAAAACTCTTTTTGGTAAATTTAATATTTTGTTGAGTTTTGTAAAATATTGTTGTATTTTGTACAATTTTGTTGAATTCTGTTGTTTTATTAAAAGTTAAAACAAATAAAATTAGGAATTAAATTACAAAAATATATTTTCATTCAGAAATTGAATTTAAAAAAATCTCGAAAAATCTCGAATTACCATTTCTTTTTCGGGATTTTTTCGAGATATTGTCTTTCGACCTTCTTGTACGTTCGAGATTTTTGTACGTTCGAGATTTTTGTATTCGAGATTTTTATGTTTTTGTTTCGAGATTTTTTACATTCGAGATTTTTGTTTTCGAGATAACTTCGTGCTCGCAGCGTTTAATGGGGTCGCGAGTAACAGGAAAACTGGGTATAACGGGGTAACGGGTAGACGGTAGTGGAGAAGCGGGGAGAGGGTAGCGGGTGGTATGGTAGCGGGCTACAAAAGTCTAGGCCTTTTTTATATCGATTGAAGCAGTACGAAGTCTGTCGCGTCAGCTAGTGTCATTTTATTACTAAATTAAATTCTGGACTCAAACTTTTCATAGACTTTGAAGTTGCCTTTGACCATATTTTATAGATAATTTCCTCTTTTCTCTCATTCTTTGTAAAAATCAATTTTATAGCGTTTTTATTTTATTAATGTTGTATGCATACAATTTTTCGAAATTTTCTAAAATTAATCTGGGTATGCAGTATGCAAGAACATTTTAATATACACATTATACTTGAATTTCGATTTTTAATATCGATTTATTTTTGGTATACAGAATGTTGAAAAAAAGCTCAAAAATATTTTTTATAAATCCAAAACAAATTTGTATGAATACAAAATGGAATTTTGGGCAATATAAAAGTAGGTACTTAAAAGAAATAGCAAAATCCGCTGATCGGGCTTTTACCTTTCCAGGAAATCTGATAACAAAAACACGTTTCCATAGGAGGTACCGTTTTGAAGCAATACAAAAATATTTTTTTTCATAAAATAAATGAATGTTTCAAAGAAAAATTTTCGAGGAAGTTAAAAAAAGAAATTAGGAGCCGTTTTTGAGAAAATTGAAACTTTTGATTTTTGGACAAAAAAATTGTACGGTCGCCTACCCTAAATTTTGATCTTAAGAAAAAAAAAATAAAAAAAACGAGTCACGCGAATTTGCTCAAACCTCCAATTTTCATGTTTGAAGTCAATCGGACCAGTGGTTAAGGCTTTTGGTGCGTTTACAGATGGACGGAATCGCCGGACCCACTTTTTTAGACTTCTCTATCATTATGCATCAAAATCTCAACTTCGTTTTTTTGTACGAATTCGATACTTGCAAAATTTCTATATGTCGCAAGTAAAAAGTTGTTCGATACTACAGCAAATAAAAACTTACACTAAAACATCAAATTCTAAACCGTATGAGTTATGTATGACACATTCGAGGAATGCATTTGATAGATGAATAAAGGGAATAAAATGTTTGAAGCATAGCCGTAGCTAGGATTTTGTTTCAGGGGGGGTTAAGATAAATGATATTTTTTTCACATTCTTGAAGTACGACTAAAGAACGATTCTCTATACTTGAGAGTACGTCCAAAGTTGGACTCGAGGCTAAACTGATGGCCATTCCTAGAAGCGCGAGTATTAGGTACGGGCGAATTGTTTTAGGAGAGGAATGCAACTAGCTATTTGACTTAACCACTTACCGTAAAAGTAACGATAGAACCGAAAGAGACACGACACGTTATGACGGTGGTCTAACGAGGTGAATGAGTTGGTTATGTCTCTGTCACCAATCAGTCTTAGGGCTCTTTTTTGTATACCGTCCAAGAGGCTTAAGTATGTAACTGGGGCACCTGCCCAAAGATGGAATGGGAAAGATAAGGGCCAGATCAGACGGGGAGAAAAATTGCTTGCACTGTCTTCAGAAACCCAAACATTTTGCGGCATTTTTGGTGACATCGCATATGTGATCGTTCCACCAAAGGTGGTCAGTGACACGAGAATCTCGAGATGTTCGGTCTCATTGATGCAAGTGCCACTCATGGACAGTAGCAGGGGAGGTATATCCCGCTTTAACGATACAAGACAGCATTGAGTTTTCGAAGCATTAAATTCTACGTGATTTTGTATTCTCCATTGTTCAATGCTGTTGAAGTCAATGTTTAAAAAGTTTATCATATTTTGCCGTTGCAGTTCAACATCCGAAGAGGAGGGATGTGAGTCTGGAAATGAATAAGAAAAGCTAAGGGTACTATCGTCAGCGAAACAATTCATTGGATTAGAAGTTACAGACAAGAGATCATTTATAAAAATGAGCCCTGAGGTATACCAGCATTTATATTGTGGGTTTCAGACTTGAATCCATCCAATACAACTTGTAGTGAACGGTTCAAAAAAAAGTTTGTAATCCAACGAAAAAGGGATTCACCGATATCGAAAGATTTGTTCCACTGCTTGGTGAGATAAACCAACAGATCACCAGTGGACCTGTTACTGTACTGCCGGTCATTAAGAAGCTTTCGGTCTTCGAGATTTTTCTTGAGTTGATAGTTTATCAGCGTTTTCATGACCTTACAAGGAAGGGATTAAGTGCAATCGGACGATAATTGGAGGGAGAAGAAGATTCGCCTGTTTTTGGAATTGGCCGGACAAATGCTGTTTTCCAACTGCTCGGAACGAGACCATAGGAAAGATAGGTGGAAAAGCTTACGCAAGGGTTTTGTCAGCGTGGAAAAACACCTCTTTAGATTAATAGCAGGGATACCATCCGGACCAGCAGATTAATGTATGTTGAGAACTTCTAGGACTCTCGCCACAGCACGAGTGCGGAAGAAGATTTTTCCCATAGAATCATTGACGCGCTCAGGAACTGGGGGAATCATGACACGCTCTAGCAGCTTTCGCGAGATAGCTAACAACTGGAGTTTTTTATTGTCAACGAGCGTAGGGACCGAAGAAGAAGAAAAATTCTTCAATTTTTTTACAAAAGACCAAAAATTCTTACTGCCTTTGAGACATTGCAGTATTTTATGCCTTAATTTTTGGTCATGTAACGACTTATGTAAAAGAATAGATGGCGAGAGTAGTAAATTATATCTTGATTAGGTATACCAAACCAAATAAATATACAAAGGTTTCTGGAAGAAAATAAAAAATACCCTCAAGCTTCAATGGAAAAGTTATAAATTCAGTGTTAGCAAGACAAAATAAAAATCAATAATTATTTGATTTTGCTTTACAAAATTATTTCGGGGAGGGTTAAACCCCGTAACCCTCCCCCTAAATACGGCTATGGTTTGAAGTGCAAAAACCTTTTTCATGCAAAAAACCAAATATTTTACAGCATTGTAAGCCTTCTCATGTTTTACTTTGTTTTTACCTTCTATTGCATGTATGTAGCTTCTGCTAAAAAATCAATCGAATTCAATAATTTGTCCTCTCTTTATTATAGAGACAGTCAAATAATTGAATCAGGATAAACAATAATCTACAAATTTCATCACACTGAAAGGCCCTAGAAAATTCAGTGCAATTGATTTAGATTCAAATTTATCAGAATTATGTTCATCCAAAAAAGGAACTGAATAATTCTTTGATCCTTTGCTAAAAAAAAAAAATACAAATGAATAAATTGGAAAACAAAAAATTTAAAACATTCTCCACTGATAGGTACTATCCATTTCCCGTGTAAAATAACCTTTCAACTTCCATTAGTGGTGTGCCATTAAACGATTATAAAAAAATCATTGACTAAAACCGCACGGACCTTCCAACCAATCGTCCTTTTTTGTTATATTTTTACATACAAATAAACAAAATCCCAACATATCAACGTGCGGTAGAGATAGATATGTATGCGGATAAGGTATGCCATTATTTATAGCAATTTCGTATCAAAGCACGTTTCATGCCACATATTGGACCCTACCCGCACAAAACGAAAGAAGGATATATTTTTTTTTTTTATTTTTTTTTACAGCAATAAAATCCTTACATTGGAATAACTATACACGTGGATGTAGGGGCATTTTGTGTGAAGTAAAATAATATTGAAGTCTATAAAGAGGAATGACCTTCGGTTTGAGAGGTTTTTTTTGCGGTTGCCAAGAAGGACTGAGAGTTTATCGCTTTTGTATCCGAACCGATTTCGAACACTTTTTCCAATAAAAAAAAGTAAAAAAGTAAGAACGAGAAAACTTTTGAGAATACTCACACATCGAATCGATTGGAGAGTATGTTCCTGCCCTTGTGGTTTTTGCTTGATATTTATCGGATTTGTGTTAAAGGATAAGAAAATTTAGAAAATTTAGAAATCTGTTTGACTGTTTGAAAAGGGCACTTAGGGTTTTCAGTTTTTAAAAAACATTTAAGAAAGTTTTTATGCTAACTATTGAGTAAAATTTCATTGGTCAAGATTGAAAAAGCTTATGATGTATGAGAATTCATCGCTCTTGGATTCAGTGATAACAAAAGGTGTAAGACTCTCACCGCCACATTTACAAAAAAAAATCAAAATTTTATTATGTCCTTGTGAATTCCTCATGAAAATATCATTTGACGTATCAAAGAGTCACTTGTACTTCTTGTGATCCTTTGATTTATATAGTGATAATAATATTTCAGAGAAATAGTAGATATTATTCTACCTTACTACTGAAAAAATGAGAAAACGGTATACAATTCATTTCTATTTCTTGATTTAAGAACCTCTCAAACCAAATCGTTTTCTTTAGCAAAATGGCACAAAGAACTTAGCCAAACAACTTATCATTGAGTTAAGAAAATATTTTCCTTTCCATTCAAAGTGCTTGTCTTTTTGACATTATCTTCAAGTTCTTGTTTTCTTTCCGAATTATATTATTTATATTTCTCCTTATAAGATTTTATTAAATTGTAATTTTAAGCTCATGACATGAAAATACACATTAATATAAATAATTGTTTTCTTGATGAATTAACTTTAGAATATAAAACAACCTTCTCCATCTGTATTGTGCTATGGAGATGTACAAAAAAAGCAAAAGAAACAAACGAATACCTACATATTTTTGTCTATTTTGCTTTTCTTATCCAGAATCTTTTTTACTTTGGCGAAGTTAACGTCCGTTAAACAATATTTTCTTTTCATATAACTTTTGTGAGATAATCAGGTATTCATGCAAAAACCACATTTTTTTCATTTTTAAATACATTTCGTATCTTTTTTTCTTGCCATTTTGTTATTTTTTTGTTAACAATTATTTCGTCGCATAAAAATGTACGTTTGGCAAGGTTGTGTATGAAAATGTTATAAAACTGTTTCAAAGAAAAAAGGTTGACTGCTTGAGATGGAACATTTTTTTTTTTTAATCGAAGAGCGAAGATAAAATATAGTTTAATTTTCAGTTTATAGAATTTTAATTGCCTATGGTATAAGGCGTTTAGTTTAAAAATTGTTACATACTTGAATGCTGTCAAAAAACATTGACAATATACTATACATTGTTTTCTTATTATTGTTTAATAAATAAAAGATATTTAATGAAAGGAACAATTAGGTCGTTTTTGGTTTTAAAACATTTAGGTAATTATGATTCTCCCTTCCAAGTTGCTTTAAGATATTTTTGATGCTTAGAAGGAAAACACCTATCCACCTCTCGGTGTCTTTAATTTGAACCCACCTGCTATCTTTAACGCCTTCGCAAAATACCCAATTTCATTATTTTGACCTAAGACAAGTCAATCTTAATTTATTGCTCCAAAATAATAAATTAAAGAACAGGAAAACTGTCCCTATCCTTCCTCTTATTTTTTCATTCTCTTTTTCACAAAAAAATACCTTACAATCGGATATATTCAATTTGTTGAAGATTAAGACATCTTAATGGGCTATTGCCACTACAAAAGTTTATTTTGGTGATTTCTCTTTCTTGATGGCAGTTTAAATTCTCCTCTTTTAGACATTCCAACCGAATTGCAAAATTAAAATACAAACAAAAAACTAATTATTATAATGAGTCATTTAGACGATTTCAGGAGTCCTAGAATGATTTAAGTAACTAATTTACTTTGGGCTATTTCTTCGTTTTTATCTACAAACTTGAGTAGAATGACAGATTTATTTGAGTTTTGATGGGGATTTTTGGAGAGTATTGCCTTTTGCCATTACCTTAAAGTAGATATTGTTTTTTATTTGATTATTTACTGTTAAGCACAAATAGAAAGGGAGTTCTTACAATGGAAAAGACAAATAATCCTACTCTTTTTGTAAATTTGAATATAGCATTTGAGCTTGAATTCAAATTGAAATTTATTCATTTTTCATAATTTTACATTGTGGAATCAAACAAATCGAAGCACACGCTTTACAAACGAAAATTATATAAATCATTTATAATTTCAGACTTTTCCAATCACCCAACACCCAGAGCCAAACAGACAAAAAAATAATCCATTATAATTTTTAGATGATATCAAATATCAAACAGATTTAATTTAATTTAATTTATGAATTCTATTGAAACGACGACAAAAAAGTATAGATACATTCAAATTTCATAATTGCGATATTTGATTTTTTTACGGCATTTCAATCTTTACAATTTTTATTTTTATTCAGATGTTTTTTTTTTATTTTTTGATCCTGAATTATTTTTTTAAATTATTAGTGTTGTAAAATAAAATGCGTGTATTTTATTAATAAAAACTTAAACACATTTTATACTTAAAGGCGCAAATATAAAACAGATTGATGTTAAGTTCCAAGCTGTTTAATAGTAATTAATTCTCAGTTGTTATATTAAGAAATTATATTTCAATTCGTCACAATATAATAGTAATTGTGTGACAATGGCGAAGTCTCGCGATGTTATTATCATGCCAGAAGCACCAATTCTCACCTGTACACCTTTATGGAGAATTCCTTTGAGAAATTAAGTTGCGTAACTAAGGAATGGTAAGTTTGTTCCTCTTGTCTGTAATCTTGAAGCTGAGAGAGTTTATTATTGAATTTCTTTTCAGCGCTTTCTATGCTATGCCAAATCCACCTTAAGTAACAACTGAATTGCATAAGTTATCATCGACAGTTCAGTTGGCATTGGCCTTACTACTGACACCGGTCGACTGCTTGCAACAGATGGGATTATGAGTCTTAATATCAGAACTACTATCGCATAGTTACAATGAGGAATTTCATAAAATAAATCTAGGAATGTATTAATTTCTCGTTTCTGCTCTTGAATATGCAATAACTTGAATTTTTTTTTTCTTCATTCGAATTGAAAAAGGAGCACACACAAACTAGTTATACTTAGTATCAATTTTGGTTTGTCAATAAAAAGTAAGCTTACCCTTTCACTTTTTCAAATGTTTATATTTCGTATTTGAATCCTTTTTTGGGTTCAGTTGGGAGAATTTGTGAGGATGCATGTACTTATAAGTTCACACAAAATTAAAGTGAGACTGAGTGATAAAAAAACACGTAGATATTCCACATGGAATTAATTTTGAACAAATCAACTTGAAATATCGCTGCAGATTAAACTTAAAACGAAACCTTATCATAAATACATTTTTCACAGCTTATTTGGCACGGTGGCTGATAACGTTTTATTTTCTTAACACAAATGTTGGCCTTCATTTACATTACCCAACCTTCCCAAGATGATAGAAAGCTTGCCAGCACGCAAACAAAGCTGAAGATACTAGAATTCTGCTTAATAATTTATCGTTTCGTTTGTTATTAACATGACAAACGTGAATGTCCTGTATTCCACAATAGTGTGAAGGAATAAGAAATACATATATAATTGAGATAACCTTCTCGAAGTCAAATTTAACTTAAAAATTAGTATACCTGCATAGTGAACATATTAACTTCAAATACCCAGATACCAACATTTTCCTAAAATACCTCTGAAAATCTCGCCATAATATTCAAAGTGTCAACAGAAAAATGTTATACGTTGCCTCCTCAAGAACCAAATAGGTACCTACGAATTTTATTCACCCATTGAATAAATAACCGACTATAGTAACCTCTTCTGTTTTTACAAACCTATCACACGTAATCCCGACAAAACACACACACAAACAAATTATTCTGCGGGCATTCACGTTTATACTTTTTGTGAAGGTTTTTTGGTATCGTTTTTTTACGTTCCTTACTTTTTGCATTTAAACATTAATTTAACCAATGAAATCTGTCCCACTTAACCGGAAAAAAACCCTGAATCGTTTTATTTGTGTTTCTGTGCATCGTGCGTCCTCCTTTTGTCGATCCTCCCAGTTTCTGTTTTTACGCAGCAAAGGGCTTGAACTGATTGCCTTTATTGAGCCTACTGACTACGTTTAGTAACGTTTGTCGGAAAATAATAATTTTTGCCTTAAGCCAAGTCCGTCCTAGAACAGAAATATGGTAAATGTTTTGTGCGGAAATGTGCAACCTAACCTTTTTCATAATAGTCTAAATGTGAATGGGCTTTATAAAATACAGTTACAGTTTCAGTGATATATAAAAGTGAATTTGTAATTTATCAAGAAGACATTTTACAAATTTGCACTTTTGTTTGTTTGCTTAAATTTATTAATGGGAACAACTAAGGTCTTAAGTTGTTGCTTTTATCATTAAAAAAAAAAAAAAACCAAACAAAGCAAAGAGAATTTAATTGTTGTTCAACTTTTCCCCTAGTTCAATAGGAAACCTTGTGTACGAAAATTGTTGAACTCGCGAGAAAAGCAAACTTTGCAGACATAGCCCTAGGAAAAAATCCTCCGTAAAGTTTCTGCATACAAACGAAATTCTGTTCATAAAGAAGCTGGTATGTTGAAATAATTTTTGGGTAACGTTAGTTAAATCCGCTTAGCGAATTCCAATTTTATCAAGTAAAACCCTTGCAAAATTATTTGAATTCATTTATATTGGATATCTTAATTAGTGATGGGATCATTCGAATGATATAATCGATTATAATCGATTCAGGCAATCATTCGAGATCATTCGATTATTGAAATCATTCGAATGATTTCTCAAACCCTGCTACAACTACTAGGTACTCTTCAAAATTAAAATCTCAAATGAAAAAAAAACCGAATGACTATTTTATTAGTATTCGAATGACCGTTAATATCATTCGAATGCAAATAATCGATTATTTATTAGTATTCGAATGAAAAATCATTCGAATGAATAATCGATTTATTAATAATCGAATGAAAAATCATTCGAATGAAAATAGTACTCGAATGAAAAGAATAGATTATTAGTAGGGATCGGATTTCCATGCAAATGCATGTTTTTTTATGAACATCTTAGAAGCAGGGCGACTAATTATGTATACGAATCATGACATTTCCTTTAAAATGGCATTTAATCGTTAGTGCATATTTTTGCATATTTTCCTTTAAATGCATATTTTTGCATATTTTTCTATAAATGCATATTTTACATATTTTTTTTTTATTTTTTGTCATACAAATTCAATTAGACATCAAAAACATTATCCTTAAGCAAAAAAACTAATGGCGCAAAATTATAGTCCGCTAATGAACAACTTTAGTGTGATACTAAGCTTAAAATGACGTTTGAGTCATGTTTAAAACGTCATTTTAAGCTAGTATCACACTAAAGTTGTTCATTAGCGGACTATAATTTTGCGCCAATGTCTTTTTCATTTATTCATTTCACAATCTTGAACGATATTCATACCCCAACTTTATAATGCACCTTATAAACACGGCCGCATGTATTAACTTGACTTGGATGTGCCGGCAATACATTGAAAAAAAAAACTAGAGAATTTGCATGAAAATCTATGAATAAGATCAATATCGATATTTTGACAGCGCTTGGTACTCCTACTGCACTTACATAACTACGCCAGTTACAACTAACAACATTTCACTAAGATCTCAATGTGACTTTGACAAAATCATTTTGTGAAAAATAATCCTGATTCTCAGTGAGATAGTTACGGTGACCTCACAAATTGTTCTTGTACATACTAATGTCAACAACATTGACAAGTCAAAAATCGAATGGAAAATATTTTTATCTCCGAAATCTCCCACTTTTCTGTTCTTTTACTCCCGATTTTTGTAAGTTCTGCCACTTTTGAAGGAGAAAAATATTTCCCTATCTGCCAATTTTAGCCACAAAACTTTCTTGTGGCAGTTTTTGTAAGTTCTGTCAAACCATAAGAAGTACATTGAATTCTGTTGACGTTTGATATAATTTTGTGCATTTGGGAGATTTTGGCTGTCAAGCGTTCTTTTACTTTTTGGGAGAATCACGAAATTTAATCTCCACTCCTCGATTTTTGACAGTTTTTACAAAAACTGCCGAAAAAGTAAAAGAACGGACCTATTGTAAGGTGGAACTCAGCCATTGTGTGCAGGCATAGCTACATATTTACATGTACAACAGGCAACCGTAGGTATTTGTTTGTCTGTAAAGGTATTAAAACGAAGTTAAATTGATTTTAAGTGCATATTTTGAATGCATATTTTGTATTTTTGAGCGCATATTTTAAGCGCATATTTTGAGATTTTTAGTGCATGAAAATCCGAACCCTAATTATTAGTATTCGAATGCAAAAAAATCGAATGATGATTATTTTTAACTAGCAGTTGCCCGCGACTTCGTCCGCCTCTCCCTCGTCCACCGGCCAGAGTATCATCTCGACTTGTGCATCATGCGCGCGTGGGAATTTTGTTCGGAAGTTATTGTAAAATTGCATTGCAGTCAACTCTCCCTAGGTCGTAATTCTCTTGAACTTGAAAAATTTGAGCATTTTTTATGATTCCCTTCAGTTGTTCATACTTAAAGCATTCCCTTGGGTGAACTCTCCCTAATTCTAATATCTCTCTTACTTCTGCATCGTTTTTTTCGTTAAGTAAATTTTTTTTCTTTAAACTGAGCATATTTTTTAGTTAAGAAGTACATAAAATGATATGGTTTAAACACAATAATCTGCACAAATAGTGCAATCAATCACATTCACAAATCAATTGAACTCTCAAAATTCTAATTTGAGCAGTTATTAGGCCAGTTCCACCTAACAACATCTCACTGAGATCTCAATGTCACCTTGACTGAGGCAAAATCATTTGGTGGAACATAATTCTCAGTTATCATTGAGATTTAATGGTTACCTTACTAATTGTTGCTGCACATAATATGTCAGCCACGTCAAATAGCTGAGTGAGAAATCGAATCCAAAATAATTTCATCTCAGAGATCTCAGAAAAAAATCTCAGTTCTCACATTTCCACAGATTCTTCGCTGCTATTGGTCGCAGCTTAATTTTAAGTAGAATAAAGCCTAAAGCAGTTGCCCGTAGCTTAGTTGGTAAGTGCGTTGGCTGCTAAGCAGAACGTCGTTGGTTCGAGTCCTACTCAGGCCAAGTTTTTATTTCATCTTTTACGGGTACTGCCTCTTGCGAAGACCTGACAAATCTTCCAAGAGTATCAATATGTAATGAAAAAATGCTTCACAACTTTGCCGTTCGGAATCGGCGTAAAATTGTAGGTCCCCTCAATTCTTCACACGCACTCAGAGAATTGTTGATTAGAGTAAGCCACTTAGGCGTTGGCTCTTCAAGAGCTGTCGCTCCACTCTATTTATTTATTTTATTTTAAAGCCTTCATCGATTAATGGACTATCCAACACAAAAAGAATTTTACAATTCGAAATAGTAGTTCCTGAGATTACCGCGTTCAAACGAACAAACTCTTCAGCTTTATATTGTATTAAATTGTATTTTTTGCCGTTTTTTCCCCATTTTAAACAGATTCTTCGCTGCTATTGGTCACAGCTTAATGTTAAGTAGCCTAATGTCTAAGTCGATTAAGGCACCATCCAACACAAAAAGAATTATACCATTCGAAGCAGTAGTTCCTGAGATTACCGCATTCAAACAAACAAACTCTTCAGCTTTATATATTAGTGTAGATGTAGATTTTAATTCGAATGACGATATTATTTCTAGTTGAATTTGCAAATCCTTGGAATGGAATTTTGTTTATGATTTTTGGTTTTATTTTTTAAAGGCGAACAAACATTTGTATTTGGAGGTATTCTTTTTTTTTCATTTTTTTTTCTTAAATCATAGCTTTGGTCTGAAAGCTTTCAATATACATCTTGGAAGTTGCAAAAGAACTCCTTAACTAGAGCTCTATAAACTTCATTTGAAATATTCTGTCATACCTGCTACGTCGGTACCATCTGAGAGGATATTTTCTAAGGCAGGTCTTATGACGAATGACCGTCGTAACCGCCTTTCTGTGTAAGATAGCTCATTGTTCACTGTAAACTTTAAATTTTTCACCATTTTCATTCGATTTCGTAATTCGAATAATCATTCAAATGATCATTCGATTATTCAAATCATTCGAATACTACTTTCTTGATTATTGAAATCATTCGATTATGCCCATCACTAATCTTAATAATAACACTTCCAGTCAGGATGAACTATAAGCAGTGATTTAGCCAGCTTCTTACCTCTGGGGTCATCGTCGTGACTACTCGGCCATAAAAAAAAAAGAAAAGAATTGTCAGAAAAGATAACATTTGTGAAAAATTCATTCAATTCATCACTACTGCTATTAGTATGGTTCTTGTCACAAAAGGAATGGACAACCGTTCAGCTTTCATTCAAAATCCCGAACACACAGTTCAAACAACTTGGTGTAATGGTGTTAATTTAATACAAACACAAAATTTGATAAGATCCTTGAGGGTACTTTTCAGAATTGCATTATATTGTTGTTATTGGATGCTTTGAGATTATTCGATTCAAAAACAGAACACCTTAATCTGGATAATTGATTTGTTGCATTCACTAGTTCTCTCAAAGGTGCATGAGGAAGAATAAAAAAAAAGAATATATTATATGCATCGTATCGCACACAAAGGTGTTTGGCTCTTTGAATCATTCATTGCATTTTGTATCCACAATCTAAATGGCTACCTACCCAGAATCAAAGAACCAGCAGGTATTTTCTTTTTCTACGTATTTGCTTGTGATCAGCCCAGGATTTACCCTTAGGCCAACTTGGCCCAGGCCTAGGGCATCACGAAAAAAGGGGCCACAAAAGTAAGTAGAAGCAACTGAATCTTTATTGCTCATACGAGCAAAATGGATAATAGATTTGCAAAAATCTTCAAATTCGGCAAACGGCAACGCTCAATTATTTTCATATATGTATGTATCTACAAATAAATACATTTCATTTTCAAGCAAACACATAGCACCACATGTATTTGTTTTCATAAATAACATAATCTGTTTTTACTTTTCATTACTTGCTTGCAGTTTTCGTTGTTATTATTATTATTATTATTAAAAATTCTTTATTTAGATTTAAGAATATATAAATTACATAAGAGTTATTCAAAAGAAAATAGAACATGGCAACGGGTGCCGTCTGTCGAAAATAATTTGACATATATTCATTAATTGAAATAAATAAATAAAAAAAAGAAAAACTGAAAAAAAGCTATTGGTATACATTTTTTGATAATGTGAATTCTTGTATTTAAATTCGTATAAACATTAACAATGGATTTTTAGTTCAATAAATTCAAGTTTAATATAAATTATAATGATTTATAGTTATCACTTTCACTAGGCTTACAAAAAGCAAAAAAATAAGTTTCTAAGTCAGATTAGAGGTCAAAACTTCTTCGATATCTAAGAGCATGATCACAAAAATTAAAAATTACTCTCCAACCATCTCTACCGTTTAAAATATCTTTGGTTTCAGAAAAAGATAAGAAGCTCTTTTGAAAGTAAAGTCTCCTCAATTCTTGCAGAATCGGGCAGATAGCTAAGAAGTGATAGATGTTTTCGTTTTCATCTCTATTACATAGAGTACAAAGTGGCGAAGTTTCCGGCAAGTGTGGTTTGAAGTTAAGTCCTAAGATTTCAACTCTTGCTTTGAATATGGTACTAATTTCGTAGGTGGACAAATAGTTATTAAAGTAATTTCTATTGCCTAGGGAGTGGTTCAGTTCTCTGTAAATCAGCCGACTTGAAGAGGATTGTGCGCTATGAATGCATTGTAGATAAAAATGGTCGTCCACTTTTGCAATGCAGTTGTAAAATGCTTCACGCCAGCATTCACTCGGCTGATTAGATATACTGAGATCCACTCCATAGGTATCCGCAATAAAGAACCATTCCCGAAAAGGAGTAAGTCTAAATCTCAAAGCGTGCATCATTATTTTCTTTTGCAAATTCGTATTTGGTCGCAGCATTACTTTGACTATGTAGTCAGCATTCGCTTTCAAGTTTTTTTATATAGATTTGCGGTAAACCTGACTCTACATGCAAAGCATAAGTAGGTGTTGTTGATGGGAGCCTAAAAATACGTTTAAAAAAGAAGCGCTGTACTACTTCAAATTCTTCGACAAACCTGAACCCATAGACTTGGTTTGCATAGCAAAGACAGGTATTTATCGTTGCGTCTAGGACTCTAAATTTGGAAGAGGAATCTACATTTTTATTACAAAAGAACTTGCTCCACATTATATTAATAGCAGTTTTAGCAACCAGACACTTTTCTTCAATATGTGGACGTAAATCCAAGTTGCTTGTTATTGTAATGTGTATACACTTTATTTATCTCATACGCTCTGTATATCCTTCTATTGTAATGTCTAATACTAATGTGTATACTTTATTATCTCTTACTCTCTGTATCTCTTTCTATATTTAATGTACACACTTTTCTTACTCTCTTTACTTACTCTGTATCTCTTTCTATATTTAATGTACACACTTTTCATTACTCTCTTTACTTACTCTGTATCTCTTGTTTATTTAATGTACATACTCTCTTTACTTAATATCGTTTAATTGTAGTAGTAAACACTCGTGAGGGGCAATAATTAATTAAGATTAAGAGAAACTTTTTGTTTAGCGTTAAGAACGTTAGCCCCTACAAAAATCCCAGTATTTTCTCTCGAACTTTCAGCTTCCCCAAGAGCCAATAGGAGCCAATAGTAGTTTCTAGAACCCATCATTTTTGATATAAATAGCCGTTTGGTGGCGTGGCGAATTAATTAATTGTGTACTGCGATAAAGAAAAGTACTCTGTGTTTGCAAAGTTATAATTGAAAGTGTTGAATAAATAAGTTTGTGAGTGATTGGAATAAAGTGAATTTGTGTTTTATTTAAAAAGTGAATAAGTTTTAATTGTCGGACCAAGCCGAATATTACATTGGTGTCAGAAGTGGGATTAAAACTTATTGAGAATAAAACAGTGAACAGTGATTAAACTATTTTGTTTGAAATAGTGAAGTTAAAAATTAAAAAAAAAAAAAAATGAGTAAAGTTTTGAAAGACTTAACTGTCTCTGAGCTAAAGGCCGAATTAAGCAAACGTGGCTTAAGTGGGGCAGGATGTAAAATCGAACTCGTAAAACGGCTACAGGAATATCTGGAAGAACAAAATGAAGACCCAGATACGTTTGCTTTCGAAGTGGAAGCAAAATCGAAAGAGGTAAATGCAACTGCCGACTTATCTACCATGATGACACTTCTTCTAGCCAAATTTGAAGAAAATCAAAAGAATGTGCTAGAGCGGTTTGACGCACAGAAGAAAGAGCAAGATAACGTTCGGGAGCAACTAGAAACTCAAAACAAGAATGTTCTGGAGCAACTAGAAACTCAAAGAAACGAGCAGAAGACCGAACAAGAGAATGTTCTCAAACAACTAGAAGGAAATGTCCTCAAGCAACTAGAGGCTCAAAGAAATGACCAAAAGCAAGAACAGCAGAATATTCTAGAGCGGTTTGACGAACAGAGAAACCTTTTAGAGGGCAGGTTTACGGACTTCGAAGAGAGAATCACTACTCTCGACGAGCGCGTCGAAAAACAAAATGCACGTTTCGAGAAAATGGACGAACAAATCGAAACCATCACAAATGAACTAGAAAAAGTGCGAAAGATGAAAGCTCGAGAACCTTCTGGTGAGTGCTCAAGAAAGAGAGAAGTGAATCCTCCAAGCTTTGATGGTCAGATTCCGTGGTCAATCTACAAGAAACAGTTTGAAGCAGCAGCGTTAACAAACGGCTGGGACGATGACGAAAAATACATTGCTCTTACGCTTGCCTTGAGAGGAGCAGCTGCTGAACTGCTACAAACCATCCCAGCAGAGAAGAACGGT
This sequence comes from Sphaerophoria taeniata, assembly GCA_943590905.1. NCBI lineage: Eukaryota > Metazoa > Arthropoda > Insecta > Diptera > Syrphidae > Sphaerophoria > Sphaerophoria taeniata. The sequence continues at coordinate 35,212,343 of OX016540.1, read as the reverse complement.
GACTTCAAAGTTCTGGTAAACGCAATCGAACAGCGGTTTGGGGATAGCCACATGACAGAAGTCTTCCGAGTACAACTAAACAACAGGGCACAGAAAAGAGGTGAAACTCTGCAGCAGCTTCAGGCAGATATCGAGCGATTAGTCCGCCTGGCATACCCAACAGCTGGCAACGAGATAATAAATCAACTTGCTGTTGAAGCCTTTGTGAGAGCTGTGGGCGATATAAATCTCCAAAGGGCTATTCGCACTGCCGGAAAACAAACACTACCAGAAGCATTGGCTTTCGCTCTAACAATGGAAGCCGCAGAACAAGCATCCCAAAACGTGCATCGCGTGAGAGAATTGGAAGTCCAAGAATGCTCTTGTCAGAAGGCTACTCTGGAAAGGAGTCAGCGAGACGGACCAGCACGATGCTGGAACTGCAACAAGACTGGGCATCTTCAACGACAGTGCAGATTAACGCGAAGACGAACCTCATGCCAACACTGTGGAAACAGAACTTACTCAACAAGTCAAAGTAACTCCAACAACGTTGCTTCCGAAGCTGTTTCCCACCCGGGAAACGAATAAGAACCAACTTCAAGGGGCAGAAGCTGGTTTCTGGTATCAATGGCCCCAGAAACGACATCCAGGTTTCTCAAACGAAACGTGACAACAAGAGCCTGACCGTGGAAGCAAGTATAAACGGCAACAAATGTGTGGCTACCATCGACACCGGTGCCACGGCGTCCATTGTACGGCAGGACCTCGTTAAGAAGACATGGCTCCATAACACCAACAGCTATCGTCTAAGGACTGCAACTGGAGAAGCCGCAAAAGTCTATGGTGAGGTACGTCTTAAGATCCGGATGGCAGAGTTGGAATTCTCTCACCTGTTTCTGGTAGCAGATATATGCGACGAGTGCATTGTCGGCGTCGATTTCATGAAAGATCACGGAGTGATATTGGACATCGGGAACCAAGTCCTGAAATATCGAAACATCGAGATTCCGATGATCTATGGGATCCACTCGCATGAGACCTCGTTATCTGTGAAAACCGTCATCAAAGAAGATCTCATTTTGCCTGCTTCTTCAGAAGTATTCGTGTGGACGAAATTGAAGGGTAAGCCTGGCAGCCATCGATATCTCATGGTCGAACCAGCATCTGTAAAGTCCTCCCAAAACGTCACCATTGGGAAGACTCTTGTTAGACCTGTAAAAAACATGGTTCCCGTACGAATACTGAGCATCAAGCCGTACGAAGTTAAGCTTAGAAAAGGTGAGATTGTCGGACAATGCGAATCTGTATCAGCTATAACAAGGATCAGCGAAGAAGAGACAAGGCAAACATTGAAGTCCAAAGAGCTGAACTCCATAAAGACGAACATTCTCAAGTCCTCTAATCTTGGCCACCAACAACGAAGAACTGCAGAAGGTCTCCTCGAAGAATTTGCAGACATCTTTTCGTCATCGCAAGGGAAATATGGCAGAACACAACTGGTTCAACATCGAATCAACACCGGGGATGCAAAGCCGATCCGTCAACCTGCAAGACGCCTTCCACTAGCCAAACAAGGTGAGGTTGAAGAACTGATAACCACCATGAAAGAAGAGGGTCTGATCGAAAACTCTAAAAGCCCTTGGGCGTCTCCAGTGGTCCTGGTAAAGAAGAAAGACGGATCAACCCGCTTTTGCGTAGACTATCGAAGGTTGAATGATGTGACCAAGAAGGATAGCTACCCTCTGCCTAGGATCAGTGATACTCTGGACGCTATGGAAGGAGCACAATGGTTCTCAACGTTGGACCTGAAAAGTGGATACTGGCAAGTAGAAATCCATCCTGAAGATAAAGAAAAGACAGCGTTCTCGACAGGAAACGGACTGTGGCAGTTCAAAGTGATGCCTTTTGGACTGTGCAATGCTCCAGCGACTTTTGAGCGCCTTATGGAATGTGTCCTGCAAGGACTCACATGGAAGTCTTGCCTGGTCTATTTGGATGACGTCATCGTATACGGGAAAACATTTGATGAACATTGCACAAATCTGAGAGCCGTGTTTCAAAGACTTCGAGAAGCCCACCTCAAGCTCAATCCAGAAAAGTGTTCACTCTTCAAAACCGAAGTGAAATACCTGGGACATATCATCTCATCCCAAGGAGTGAAGACGGATCCTGATAAGGTTGACACCGTGAAGAATTGGCCAACACCACAGGACAAACACCAACTCCGAAGCTTTCTGGGTCTAGCCACCTACTATAGGCGCTTTGTCCAAAACTTTGCTGAGATCGCCAAGAGTCTACATCAGCTAACGGAAAAGGGAAAGCAGTTTAAATGGTCAGGTGAGTGCGAGCGCAGCTTTCAAGAGCTCAAGCAACGCTTGTGTAATGCACCAGTGCTGACCTATCCGACTCCCGGAAAACCGTTCATCATTGACGCTGATGCCAGCAATGTCGGGATTGGTGCCGTACTATCACAAGTACATAATGGTGAAGAAAAGGTAATTGCCTATTACAGCAAGGTACTCTCAAAGTCAGAAAGAAACTATTGTGTGACCAGAAGAGAACTTCTTGCACTGATCTTGGCAACAAAGCACTTCCATAAGTATCTCTATGGACAGAAGTTTCTTCTCCGAACCGACCATGGAGCACTAAACTGGCTTTTGAATTTCAAGAATCCAGAGGGTCAAGTGGCGAGATGGATTGAGAGGCTGCAGACGTACGATTATGAAATTCAACATCGGAAGGGGAAGCTTCACTCAAATGCTGATGCACTGTCTCGGAGACCATGTAAGCAAGACTGTAAGCATTGCAGACGCCAAGAAGAAAAAGAAGTGGTTACTGTCCAACGAACCAGAACCGATCCCATTTATGGCTGGAGCAACGACGAGATGAGGAAGGCTCAACAAGAGGACCCAGATATTGAACCCATCCTCGCATGCAAGGAACACCAGGAAAAACCAGAATGGGCTGATATCTCCGACAGAAGTCCGGCTCTGAAGGCCTATTGGGCACAGTGGGACTCGTTGCATGTCCAAGAAGGTGTCCTTCGACGTAAGTGGGAATCAGCAGATGGAAAGTCCTATGTAATGCAGCTAGTCTTACCGAGATCGAAGATTATGGACGTTCTGCGAGAGATGCATGATGGAGTTTCGGGAGGCCATCTAGGAGTAAACAAGACGCTAGAAAAGGTTCGACAACGATTCTATTGGCTACATGCAAGGGAGGATGTCGAGAAGTGGTGCCGAAAATGTGATACCTGTGCTGCCACCAAAGGCCCGAACAAAAAAAAATCACAGCCAAATGCAGCAGTATAATGTCGGATCACCCTTTGAAAGGATTGCAATAGACGTGGCGGGTCCATTTCCGGAAACAAATAATGGAAATCGTTATATTCTGGTCGTCATGGATTACTTCAGCAAGTGGCCTGAAGCATACGCCATACCGAATCAAGAAGCCAAAACAGTCGCAGACCAAATTGTGTTCAACTGGGTGAGCAGATTCGGTGTTCCATTAGAACTGCATTCCGACCAGGGAAGGAATTTTGAATCAAACATATTCCAGGAAGTTTGTGGGCTTCTTCACATCAAGAAGACAAGAACAACACCACTCCACCCACAATCTGATGGCATGGTCGAACGGTTCAACCGAACCCTTAAGGAACATCTTTGCAAAGTTGTGGACGACAACCAGCGAGATTGGGACCGACACATTCCACTGTTTTTGATGGCGTATCGAAGTGCAAGACATAGCTCAACTGGCCATACACCGTCTGAGATTTTGATGGGAAGGAACATCAGATTGCCGAGTGAAATTAAATTTGGATGTCCCACGTCGGAACCGCAAGACGAGGATGACTACTTGGATGACCTCAGAGAAAGACTCCTTCAGATCCACGACGATACTAGGTCAAAAATAAAGATGTTCAGTGACCGAATGAAGACACGCTACGATATACGAGCGACAACAACAGAGTTCCAAGCAGGAGATCGAGTGTGGCTTTACAATCCCCATCGACAAAAAGGGTTGTCACCGAAACTTCAACGGGACTGGGAAGGTCCATATACAGTGATTAGCAAAATCAACGACGTCGTGTACCGGATACAAAAAGGAGTCAGAGGTAAACTTAAAGTCGTACATCGCGACCGACTACATCGCTACAGTGGTGATGAAGATGATGGATTTGTTCGGGACGATCAATCCTAAGGAGGGGGCAATGTAATGTGTATACACTTTATTTATCTCATACGCTCTGTATCTCCTTCTATTGTAATGTCTAATACTAATGTGTATACTTTATTATCTCTTACTCTCTGTATCTCTTTCTATATTTAATGTACACACTTTTCTTACTCTCTTTACTTACTCTGTATCTCTTTCTATATTTAATGTACACACTTTTCATTACTCTCTTTACTTACTCTGTATCTCTTGTTTATTTAATGTACATACTCTCTTTACTTAATATCGTTTAATTGTAGTAGTAAACACTCGTGAGGGGCAATAATTAATTAAGATTAAGAGAAACTTTTTGTTTAGCATTAAGAACGTTAGCCCCTACAAAAATCCCAGTATTTTCTCTCGAACTTTCAGCTTCCCCAAGAGCCAATAGGAGCCAATAGGAGCCAATAGTAGTTTCTAGAACCCATCATTTTTGATATAAATAGCCGTTTGGTGGCGAGGCGAATTAATTAATTGTGTACTGCGATAAAGAAAAGTACTCTGTGTTTGCAAAGTTATAATTGAAAGTGTTGAATAAATAAGTTTGTGAGTGATTGGAATAAAGTGAATTTGTGTTTTATTTAAAAAGTGAATAAGTTTTAATTGTCGGACCAAGCCGAATATTACATTATTAAGAAACCGAGATAATTATATTTTTTCACAACTTCTATGGGTTCTAAACCAAGAAACCACTTGTTTTGAGGTAAAATCCTCCTGTTTATGGATTCAAAAATCATAATTTTCGACTTACTTCTGTTAATTTGAAGATCCCATAGGTCGCAATAGCTTCTAAGTCGATTAATAAGGAGCTGAAGTGAGGAAGGGGATTCGGCAAGTAAGACCAGATCATCTGCGTAAAGCAGCATCCTTATATGTTCATCACCCACCCTCACTCCGCCATCTAAGATTTTAGTTACATCATTAATGAATAGAGCAAACAAAATTGGACTTAAGACACATCCTTGTGGGACACCTGTTGTGGTGTCAAAGAATTCAGACATGGTGATGCCATTACATATTGAGGAACAAGTGTTGGTGGTTAGTTGCTTGTATATTCTAAGGAACTTAGATGAAAGACCGATATTTGAAAGTTTATAAAGTAAGGAACTTCTGTTAATAGTGTCAAACGCGGCCTTAAAATCTACAAAAAACGAAAAGAGCTGCTCGTTGTTGTCCACATATCGCTTAGCAATGCTAGATAGAGCAAATATCTGATCAGCCGTTGATAGACCTATACGGAAGCCGGCTTGACAACAGCTAAGAAGGTTATTTGTTTCTACCCAGTTAACCAACCTTTGGTATAGTATATTGGTAAATATCTTTCTCAAAGCCGGTAAAATGGAAATTCCTCTATAATTCTCTGGAAGAGTACAGTCACCTTTTTTAAATATTGCACAAACAATAGACTTCAAAAAGGATTGGGGAACTGTCTCTTCATTTAAAATTTTATTAAAAAATTTCAAAAGAATAGTAAGAAAATGAGGTGATGCATATTTGAAAAATTCAATAGGAATTCCGTCAACACCAACTGCTTTATTGTTTTTCATTTTTTGTAGACTTATTTGCAGTTCAGGCATCGTTATCTGATCATCCAGTTCCGGTATGTAGTAATCTGGTAGAGCATAGCAGAAGGAAGTGAGATTAGTACCTGGACAAAGGAGGTTTTTGAAATAAGATGCCAGGGTATCCACGCTCAAATTTGAAACAGAAAAGGGTTTGCAACCACCCAGTACTCGAACCTTTTTCCAAATTGATTTAGAGTCTTTGCAAGACACCAGACTTTCTGCAGCAGTTTTCGTTGTTTCTCTTTTGGTTGTCTTACTATACAAATAAAACACGCATATATTGTATGCGGCTATGCTTCATACATCATACCATATATACACTATAATAAAGGGTAGATTTTTTAAAACTGTAATTTCATAGTAGCTGTTTGTTCATTTGAAACCACTGGCTATTTGCAACTGTTTCATCCTTTCAAGGGCCCATACCCATAGACAGAGTATATCTAAATAGATATATTTGTCCACTCATATTTCAAAATTCGGACATCCTGGTTCAGGAGCAACTTCATATCTATCTAAATCTATATATGAAGAATTGATTGAAATAATGGCCCAAAGAGTTCGCGAGGAAATCATTAAACAAATAAAAATATTTCTGGGTATTTTAGCTTGTCTGTAGATTCTACGCCAGATTTGTCTCATGTGGATCAATTGAGTATTGTTATGCGGTATGTTAAGGATGGCCAGCCTATTGAACGCTTCTTAACGTTTTTGGAGATGCATTCTCATACTGGAAATCACTCTCAGATACACGGTGGGAAGCTCATGCTGCAGCTACTTTTGCCATCATTAAATCATATAATAAATTATTAGATACTTTAAACGACATTTTTGAAGATAATACGTTAAAAGGAGATGCTATAGGAGGGAAGCTGGTGATCTACTAAACAAAATGAATAAACTAGAATATGCCTTAATGCTTGTGATTTGGAACGATATTTGACAAAGTTTTCAAAAAGTCAGTAAGGTTTTGCAAAGCGAAGACGTAAAACTACTGACATGCGCGAATTTGTATAGATCATTGTCCGATCAACTGGAGAAAATGCGTGATAATTTCGACACTATTGAAATGCGCTCTAAGGAACTTCTACCTGATGGCAGCTACATGACTACACGAAAACGAATTCGCAAAAAAATGGCTAACGATGGTAATGCTCCCGATGTAGATTTAAGCCCGAAGGATAAGTTTCGAATAAACGCTTTTTATATTATTATCGATAAGTTAAGAATACAAATGGATTCCAGAGGTCAAATATATAAAGACACTAGCAGTTGCCCGCGACTTCGTCCGCCTCTCCCTCGTCCACCGGCCAGAGTATCATCTCGACTTGTGCATCATGCGCGAGTTAAATAATAATGCAACACAATAATTTGATTTGGATGTTTATTGGTTAACGTTCTTCTTACGACTAACTTAAAATTATTTTGATATTCATTTACCTTATGGTAATGCTGATCTAATTAATTGATTATTGATGACTGATCAGTTAAGTTTCTTATTACCGGAAACTTAAGGTAAATTAATTCAAATGGTAATGCTGATCAGTCATTCTTCAAAATTAAAAGTTAATTGCTGACTGATCAGTCAGCTACCGGAAACTTAAGAGGTAAATGATCTAAAGTTAGTGAGGGAGGTCACCATACAAATATGTAACTCGCGCGTGGGAATTTTGTTCGGAAGTTATTGTAAAATTGCATTGCAGTCAACTCTCCCTAGGTCGTAATTCTCTTGAACTTGAAAAATTTGAGCATTTTTTATGATTCCCTTCAGTTGTTCATACTTAAAGCATTCCCTTGGGTGAACTCTCCCTAATTCTAATATCTCTCTTACTTCTGCATCGTTTTTTTCGTTAAGTAAATTTTTTTTTCTTTAAACTGAGCATATTTTTTAGTTAAGAAGTACATAAAATGATATGGTTTAAACACAATAATCTGCACAAATAGTGCAATCAATCACATTCACAAATCAATTGAACTCTCAAAATTCTAATTTGAGCAGTTATTAGGCCAGTTCCACCTAACAACATCTCACTGAGATCTCAATGTCACCTTGACTGAGGCAAAATCATTTGGTGCCTTGGTGGAACATAATTCTCAGTTATCATTGAGATTTAATGGTTACCTTACTAATTGTTGCTGCACATATGTCAGCCACGTCAAATAGCTGAGTGAGAAATCGAATCCAAAATAATTAAATCTCAGAGATCTCACATTTCACATTTCCACAGATTCTTCGTTGCTATTGGTCGCAGCTTAATTTTAAGTAGAATAAAGCCTAAAGCAGTTGCCCGTAGCTTAGTTGGTAAGTGCGTTGGCTGCTAAGCAGAACGTCGTTGGTTCGAGTCCTACTCAGGCCAAGTTTTTATTTCATCTTTCACGGGTACTGCCTCTTGCGAAGACCTGACAAATCTTCCAAGAGTATCAATCTGTAATGAAAAAATGCTTCTCAACTTTGCCGTTCGGAATCGGCGTTAAATTGTAGGTCCCCTCAATTCTTCACACGCACTCAGAGAATTGTTGATTAGAGTAAGCCACTTAGGCGTTGGCTCTTCAAGAGCTGTCGCGCCACTCTATTTATTAATTTTATTTTAAAGCCTTCATCGATTAATGGACTATCCAACACAAAAAGAATTTTACAATTCGAAATTGTGGTTCCTGAGATTACCGCGTTCAAACGAACAAACTCTTCAGCTTTATATTGTATTAAATTGTATTGTTTGCCGTTTTTTCCACATTTTACACAAATTCTTCGCTCCTATTGGTCGCAGCTAAATTTTATATAGCTTCAAGCCTTCCTTGATAAATGGACCATTCAACATTTAAAAAATTGTTCAATTTCATAAAGCAGTTCTTGAGATAAGCGCGTTAAAACGCAGAAAAATGTATATTTTTTGCCGTTTTTTTCCATATTTTCCACAGATTCTTCGCTGCTATTGGGCACAGCTTAATGTTAAACAGTCTCAAGTCTTCCTCAATTAATGGACCATCCAACACAAAAAGAATTATACCATTCGAACCAGTACTTCCTGAGATAAGTGCGTTAAAACGCAGAAAAATGTATATTTTTTGCCGTTTTTTTCCCCATATTAAACAGATTCTTCGCTGTTATTGGTCACAGCTTAATGTTAAGTAGCCTAAAGTCTAAGTCGATTAAGGCACCATCCAACACAAAAAGAATTATACCATTCGAACCAGTAGTTCCTGAGATTACCGCGTTCAAACAAACAAACTCTTGACATTGAGATCTCAGTGAGATGTTGTTAGGTGGAACTGGCCTAATAACTGCTCAAATTAGAATTTTGAGAGTTCAATTGATTTGTGAATGTGATTGATTGCACTATTTGTGCAGATTATTGTGTTTAAACCATATCATTTTATGTACTTCTTAACTAAAAAATATGCTCAGTTTAAAGAAAAAAAAAATTACTTAACGAAAAAAAACGATGCAGAAGTAAGAGAAATATTAGAATTAGGGATAGTTCACCCAAGGGAATGCTTTAAGTATGAACAACTGAAAGGAATCATAAAAAATGCTCAAATTTTTCAAGTTCAAGAGAATTACGACCTAGGGAGAGTTGACTGCAATGCAATTTTACAATAACTTCCGAACAAAATTCCCACGCGCGCATGATGCACAAGTCGAGATGATACTCTGGCCGGTGGACGAGGGAGAGGCGGACGAAGTCGCGGACAACTGCTAGTTATAAATAAAATTAATTTTAATTTTATGGAATTCGTTGTAATTTGTTTTCTTAAGTAGGTATTTAATTTTGTTGTGAAGTAAACCATACAATATAAGAGAATTTATGCAAAGGGGGCACCATTTACTCTTTAGGCCTAAAGCCCAAAAAAGCTAAGTCCGGCGCTGCTTGTGATCCGTCTTCATCGTCCAAGGTGGAAATGAATGAAAACGGAAATTTATGGAGTGGCCATTTGCAGATACCTATTTTAACAGTTTTCAGGTGTAGAAACATTATAGCTATGCTCCCTTAGAGTCACTGAGACTTAATGCAACTGTTATGTATCTTCGTCAAAGTGGTATTCACTTTTTTTTAAAGATAAATGCTTTAAGTGCTTTTGGTAAAGAATGGTGGCATGGAAAAACAATTTACACAAGGATACAATTTGAATCTTCTTCGTTCTTAAATAAAACATTTCGCTCATTGCACACTACACAGGAATAGGGAAGGAGTATGTGGGAGTAAGATGAGCTCGAATTGCAAATAGGTTATTGGGTGAAGGCAACTAAAAAGACATTGACGTTTGCAAGGAAAAGGCTTTCAAAGATTTATTTAACTATTTATTTTCTATGAATAAGAAAAAAACATTATGTCGTGGTTAATTGAGGTTTAGACAATAAGAATGTATACTTATGTGTTAGACCATTGCTACATACATATATCTAAATATTTTTCAAAATCCTTTTCAAAATGGAGTGTCTGCAAATGATTGCTGATAAAAGTGACTTCAGATGGCCTGGTTGTAGTCAGTTGAAGCGATGATTGCAACGGTGATGGCAGCTTCAATAATTGTTTGGTACAGCGGAACTGAAATATGTAACTCCGTTATCTGGCAAATATGACAACTGTTATTTATTTTTTGTACATAGGAAATACTGCGTTTTTGCATTGACTTCTGTATAGTACCTACTTCTAAAAAACACACAATGTAGTAAAATATAAAGAAAACGTATACGACGCAGTGACTCTCGATTCACAAAATTGTCATGAAAGCGTTTCAGAACGCAATTAAGAAAAACATGCAAAAGCAAGAATGTCGAAAAGTTAATTAATTTAAGTAAAGTAAAGCTGGCAAATTATTATATATTTCCCCTCATGAAGCAGTCTCCGACGGTTGTTTATGCTAACATTAATTCACCCCTATCTTCATTTACACACGATTGAAGTCCTTATTCATTAATCAACTAGATGGATTTGATATGATTTGATTTGATATGATATTCGTAAATTAAACCAAAAATTGCTATTTGCATGCATAAAGCTACCTCCGCGACTGCCTCAGGGTAAATCAAAAACAAACATACTTAATAAATCCCACAAACTTGCAAACTAACCATATTACCACCTGTCTCGTTTATTAACAAAAAAAAAAGAAGAAAATCAACCCACACGCTACCAAACATTCACATCCATCCGATTTCATGGAGCGACCTTGTGCGAATGAATTCAACCACAATAAAGGTCTCATCTCGTAACCAGATACTGGGCCAGTCGGTGTTCCTTAATTTTTCAATAAATATTCGGTCAAAACGCTTATCTGCCGCCAATAACCAATATCAATATAGTGTTAAGAGTCGAGCTCCTACTCGCAGCTGCTGAATACTTTGGTGGGGTATTTATCGGGTCGGGTAAATATAATATTGCTGCCATCAGGATATGTGATCATTTGAGTGAGTTTTTGGATAAATATTTGAAGAATTATTTAACTGGATTTGGATAGGAAAATGTAAAATTGACAAAAAATTCAAATTGCCTATAAATTTAAGGGAAGCTGTTTAATTTTGGATTCGAATAGGTAAGTTGTTTTTGTTCTTCTTTGATGAATGCTACCTCATTCACGAAACTGATACACATTCAAAAAATTTCCCCGAATAGTGAGAGGTGATTAATTAATCTTCACAGTTAATGAAGCGTTGGCGAGACTTGTTAGAATCAAAGGGGTACGATGAAGTACGCAAGCCAAGGACTACACGGTCTGCAACTGATTACAGACTGCAGTATTTGAGTCTGTAAAGTAAGACTCAATTCTACTTTCTATTGTTCACTTTAAGCTTATAACTAAGTATACGTACCAATAAAGTGTACGTTGTGATAAACTGTCAGGAAGGACATATTTTCGTACTTCATAATTCAATGTTTTCCAAATTAAACACTTTATTCTATGATATTTTTACTTCTAATAAATTAACTACTTCTAAAACTCTTTCATATATGACCTCAACCAAATCAAAAATAACGAAATCTAATTATTATTCAAGAATTCACTGAACATTTTACCGATTCATTAACATTCCAAAACGAAAACTAACCCGCACCCCCATGTGCATTAACACAAACTCATGTTCATTCAACTGAAACATCGATAATCTCATCTATCGATAACTTTCTTGCGTGCCATATGCTGAATTCTCCTTTTACCAGCTCCACCCAAGGAACAATGACCTTTGAACAAGATTACCAATCACATGTCTGCATAATTCGTTTTTTTCCCAGCACTTAAAACTCTTATAAGACGTAAACTTTTTTCCACTCCGCCGACACTGTCCAAATAACACCGAAGAAAAAAAAATAAATACCCAAAGCTAATTCAAAATAGCAGTTAAAGAGGTAGGTACATTAATATTTTGTTTCGAATCATTGCATCCTCGTCTTATGGGCGCTAAAGAAGAAGGAATTCCCAACGGCTTGTCGAGTGTGCTATTACAAGAGTAATCGATATTCTCGATGTCAAAAGACATCAAATATCGTTCACTCTTTTATTGTGCCCCTTCGTCATGTCCTGTTCGTTAATGATGGTGAATGCGTTGAAGACAAACTACTCGGCTTGATAAAAAAATTCACAGTGTCCTTTTTCTCAAAGTAAGGATTTTTTTCCTTTTTCATTATTCACCGTCCTGCTATTGAAATTTAATAAATTTCACACGCATTTATCATCAGACCATCGTATCAGTCCGTTAGCCTAAGCCCCAAGCAATACTTTCACCTTCAAAGCCAAAACCGAAACACTAACCATGTCTAACCATTGTCACACAGACTTAATAGTTGGCGGTTATTTTTTAGTTTGTTGTTTTTCGTCTTTTCGTGTTTGCGCCAGCACTAGCTCGAAGCATAAATTGATTGTGCCATGGGACAAAATAAAACACTCATGATGTCGCACATACATTCTTGTTTACCAGATAAATTCCATTAAAAGTTAAAATATGTAAGATTGTCGATACTGACTGCGTCGTTCCGTCATTCGTAAGATAGAAGCAGCAGTGACTTGTCATTTATTGTTTTGTTTGCTTTCTTTCATTACATCAATTCAGGCATTATTGTATCGTCTCTGGATTCCCGGATTCGGATGGAGAAAGCTTTCGCATCTTTTCATGTCGAAACGATAGAGTCATGGATCTGCTGAAAGTTCCTAGTTTTTTTTTTTGACGTTTTGATTGTATTCCTCATTGTATATTATACTAGCTGTACCCTGCCACGCTTCGCAGTGCCTTAATCGATTAAAAAAAATACCTTAACTTTTTTACCCTTTTTACTTCAACACACTAACCGCTACCAATTCACCACGCTATGCGCTACCCGCTACCTACTTCCCCGCTTCTCCACTACCCGCTTCCCATGCCATCTCAAAAGCAACAAATTTAAAAAAGGAAAAAATATCGACGGCAAAAAATGTCAAGTGTTGGAAAAAAAAATTTGACTGAATTTTTTTTTTTTTTATGAAAATAAAAAGTTTGACAAAATTTCAAATGTCGGTTTGATATATTTTGCTGATGTGATTTGAACAGTATACATTTTGTTTTTCGTTTATAACCGCGACCGCGAATATGTAACTGATTGTTTTTAAGATGTATTCTACTATTCGGGGCGGAGACAAATCCAACGAATCAAAAACCATGAAAATTGGTCCAGCCGATCTGGAGTTATAAGTGTTGTAACAAACATGACTTTATTTTATACTAGCTGACCCTACAGACTTCGTACTGCCTCAATCGATAAATAAAATCTCTAGCCTTTGGTATCCCCCTACTACTTACTCTGCCCGCTACCCTCTTCCCTTCACCCGTTAACCCAATACCCTCTTTCCGCTACCCGCTTTGCGCTAACCTAGTAACCACTATGATTGTTCACCTTATTTGCTGATTTTCACGTTAGATTGGCCCAAAAATTTGATTTTACTCAGGCTATAGTGAAAATTTTATAAAAATGCATTGAGGATTGAGCGGATACAGAGTCACTACAGGACATAAAAAGTTAACTATGCAGCTCAAATTATATGCAAAAACTTAATTTAAGGTCTTGAAGTTCTTCGTGCTCTCGCAGAGTTTTCCAAGTTCCCAATCAAAAATTTTCCATTTTTCCATTTGAAAATCAATGCACCTACAACATGCAATTTTCAATTTAAAACCAAAGAGTTTTCTGAGTTTCTCATAAAGAACATTCTTTTTTCCATTCGAAAACCAATTTTGAAATCTTCCAGTTTTCCACTTGAAAACCAATGCACCTACACTTACATGCAAAACCAATGAGTTTTCCGAGTTTTTCCTCAAGAAAACCCGTTTTGAAATCTTCCAGTTTTCCATTTGAAATCAAATGCACATACAATGATGCAATTTTCCCTTTGAAAACCAATGAGTTTTCCGAGTTTTTTCATCAAGAACTTTCTATTTTCCATTCGAAAACCCGTTTTGAAATCTTCCAGTTTTCCATTTGGAAACCAATGCACCTACACTTACATACATGCAATTTTCCCTTTGAAAACCAATGAGTTTTCCGAGTTTTTCCTCAAGAACTTTCTATTTTCCATTCGAAACTCCGTTTTGAAATCTTCCAGTTTTCCATTTGGAAACCAATGCACCTACACTTATGTACATGCAATTTTCCCTTTGAAAACCAATGAGTTTTCCGAGTTTTTCCTCAAGAACTTTCTATTTTCCATTCGAAACTCCGTTTTGAAATCTTCCAGTTTTCCATTTGGAAACCAATGCACCTACACTTATGTACATGCAATTTTCCCTTTGATAACCAATGAGTTTTCCGAGTTTTTCCTCAAGAACTTTCTATTTTCCATTCGAAACTCCGTTTTGAAATCTTCCAGTTTTCCATTTGGAAACCAATGCACCTACACTTATGTACATGCAATTTTCCCTTTGAAAACCAATGAGTTTTCCGAGTTTTTCCTCAAGAACTTTCTATTTTCCATTCGAAACTCCGTTTTGAAATCTTCCAGTTTTCCATTTTAAAACCAATGCATCTACAATTACATGCAATTTTCGCTTTGAAAACCAATATTCATAATGCGAAATTTTTATGCACGTAGATTGTGGAAACTTAAATCCATGCCTTTTTAAGATATCGATGTTAAAATTTTCTTTTGCACAGAAAATCGTGCCCAAGAATTCGCGTGTAAACATTGACTTGGTCCAAACGCTTAAGTAGGAGTTCAGCCTTAAATGTAATTAGGAAGAATGAAAAGGAAATGAAATGAAAATAGAGAGACATTTCAAAAAATTTATGTCGCCTCGCCTGTCACTCTGTCAGTTTCCTGAATTTTAAAACAAAATTTCGGGTAAGTAAATCAAAAATCAATGTTTTTTTGTTCTAATTAGGTAACTATTTCTTTTCTTTACAGAACCTCCTACTGCACAATCAGTGCATGGGAGAACAATTGTGCATCATCTATAAAGTAGGACTTTTGTTTGTTTGTTAGTTTATCGACTAGGGGAGAGTGGGTATGTTTGGGACACAGGAGGAATGGGACTTATGCATTTTCTCAATTCCTACAGTTTTTTTTCTCTTTCCTTGTATGACAGATTCTGTCTTCAGTCTGTCCCCATCCCTCAACAAAACAAGATGTGTCTAGGAAAAAAATTACGGAGTGGAGATTAAAAAAAGGTAATTTGTGCATAAAAAGTAAAACATCTGTGTAAACTTTGAGTGAATTTTTTTTTTAATGTGTGAACTTACTGCGCAAAAGAGTGTAATAATTAGGTAGCAACACCATTTTTTAAATGAATTCATCGTTGTTTTGTTTAATTATTGCCACACGAAAAGTGATATTATAAATTATTTATATAAAGTGCCACGCAGGATGATTGGGACATCACTATTCCATCCTATAGTTGTCCCAATCCTATTGATCGCAGGAGGAATGGGACAAACCCAATCCTCCTCCTCGCAGGAGGAATGGGACAAAGTGAGTTGGTTCATGAAATGATTTTTTGCTTTTCTTCTGTCGGACTTTCGCCTTCTTTATAGCTGAAAATAGGTTGCCAAAATGTTATTTTATCTTTTGAAATTAATTTTGCTCAGATACGATCTATAAGATCTCGGCAAATGTAATGTATTCGAAAAGTGTCCCATTCCACCCCATAGTTGTCCCAATCCTCCTGCTCGTAGGAGGAATGGGACAAAGTGAGTTGGTTCATGAAATTAATTTTTTGCTTTTCTTCTGTCGGAGTTTCGCCTTCTTTTTAACTAAAAATAGGTTGCCAAAATGTTATTTTATCTTTAGAAATCAATTTTGCTCAGGTAAGATCTATAAGATCTCGGCAAATTTAATGTATTCGAAAAGTGTCCCAAACATACCCACTCTCCCCTACTTACAAACATACAACCGACAAACAAACAAAAGTCTTACTTTATATTATATTAGTATAGATATAGATATATAGATGTATTGTTTTTGTGATTGTGATTGTTTTTAAGATGTATTCTACTATTCGGGGCGGAGACAAATCCAACGAATCAAAAACCATGAAAATTGGTCCAGCAGATCTGAAGTTATAAGTGTTGTAACAAACACGACTTTATTTTTTATCTATATACCTATAGATTCTAGACTAGTGCCTTTGACCTGGCAATCGACTGTGGTGCTATCTTGAGACACGGCACCAAGCCGTTTTTTTTTACATAATTTTGGTATTGGGATTTTTGTTTTTTGGTTTTTATGTAGCGCAAAAAATCGAAAACACCATTCTTGATAATACTAGCTGTCTCTTTATACAATGGTATATTCCTCTTGTTATGGCCCGTGATTTGGTATTCTCTTGTGCTTTCGCATACCGTCTCGTCGTTGACTGAGAGTAACGTGTGCTGGCTTTTCGTTTTGTTGAGTTGAAAAACGTTGCCTTTTTCGTCGTTTTGTAAGTTACGCCTTGTGTAACAGGAGGATAGACATTAACCAGAAATCTGCTGAGGAACGAAAAATGATAAACTGTAAAGAAACAGTCAAAATGACATTCTTGTGTTATCAGAACCAAATTTTTTTTCATGCAAGAAATGAAAACTTCAAAAGAGCAAATTCTGTATTAAATGTGCTCGACGCGCGTTAGGAGCGATAGCAGCCTTTAAACATTCCACAGATAATAATTTAAACAACGAAGAAAAAACTGCTGAGATACTTTAAGAGCTTTCTTATATTTTTAAAATGTCCGACAGGATTTACCGAGGCTAATCAATAGTATCGATACTCGAATGAATACAATGGTAGTATTATTGAAGTATGTTCGATAACTTGCCAATTCTATTATCCTCCCAAACCCCTATTTGCGCTTATTTGTCCTTTTTTATTTCTCCAATATTTGCATCCAGGCATCCTTCAATCTGAACTGACGCAAACTATTCCAAAAAAGGTACAAGCTTCAAACAGGAAAAGAAACTTCCACATAAATTATTTCTTCAATATTTTATAACACCTCAAAATATCGCTATATGTAATTGCATACTCTCACAATTATATCTTGCCAGCAGCCCAGACTACTCACACTTTATAAATAATAGACAAGTCAACACCAAAAAAAAAAAAAAAACACTTCACTCGACCAACACTGTCATCGGTTCAAGGTAATCCCGCAACACTCACTATATCTACACACCAAACTTATTTTTATCTTTCCGACTACTTGAGATCCTCCCCAACGCTACAACTTTTAAAAGGAATGCGTTAAGAATTTTTCTTCCGGATTATCAAGGTTTCCCACTATTCGCTCTAATTAGCAATACTCTTTGGTGCACTCCATCAATCTCTAGCGCACTTTCACAGCCATCAGCCTGAACAATTTCTTTCTATTATCCTTGCAAATTAAAAAAAACAAAAACATATTGACCAGAAACTATGCTCACAGACATGTTCTTGACTCTGAAGGACTCGCTGTGAATTTCTTCATCTGTTTTTTGGTTGTTTTCCTTTTACTTTTTGTTTTGGATTCTTTAGAATTTCTATAGAATAGTCATCGTTAAAAATGAATTTCAATTAACCGAAGAGATTTCCATTTGAATGGAAAAAAACCCTTTGCATCAATACAGTCTCGAAATGAATTTGCATCCAATTTTTTGTGTGCAATAAAATGATCGCATGCAATTCTCATCAAACGGAAAATTCCAATTGTTGTTCGCCGTAAAGGTAAGCCAATACACTCAGATGCTAGCAGTACTCAAGTCAAATTATCAAAATTCAAAGATACACAAGAAACCTCTCTCTGGCTCTGTCCAGATAGAGATACTCCATTACCAAGGATATGATATAGTTCTAAGTAGCCATGTTTAGTTTATGGACTCTGGATTCTGATGGTATACAGAAATAGAGACCTGATCTCTGTGACAGAAAAGCAGTTAGTCTAAAAGTAACCACTAAAGTCTTATAGTTGTGCTATTCGAATAGGGCCTATATGTGTAGATTTTGCTTTTCTGTCTGCCAATTGAATGAAATGAAAGTTCAGTGTAGAATAAGGGTAAATCACCAATAGGACCCATTAAACTTAAAACTAATATACACTTGGTACCTACAACTTCACTTTAAAATCTATGTAATCTACACTAATATATAAAGCTGAAGAGTTTGTTTGTTTGAACGCGGTAATCTCAGGAACTGCTGGTTCGAATGGTATAATTCTTTTTGTGTTGGATGGTGCCTTAATTGACTTAGACTTAAGGCTACTTAACATTAAGCTGTGACCAATAGCAGCGAAGAATCTGTTTAAAATGGGGAAAAAACGGCAAAAAATATACATTTTTCTGCGTTTTAACGCACTTATCTCAGGAACTACTGGTTCGAATGGTATAATTCTTTTTGTGTTGGATGGTGCCTTAATCGACTTAGACATTAGGCTACTTAACATTTAGCTGTGACCAATAGCAGCGAAGAATCTGTGGAAAAAACGGCAAAAAATATACATTTTTCTGCGTTTTAACGCGCTTATCTCAAGAACTGCTTTATGAAATTGAACAATTTTTTGAATGTTGAATGGTCCATTTATCAAGGAAGGCTTGAAGCTATATAAAATTTAGCTGCAACCAATAGGAGCGAAGAATTTGTGTAAAATGTGGAAAAAAACGGCAAACAATACAATACAATACAATATAAAGTTCGTTTGAACGCGGTAATCTCAGGAACTACTATTTCGAATTGTAAAATTCTTTTTGTGTTGGATAGTCCATTAATCGAGGAAGGCTTAATTCTACTTAAAATTAAGCTGCGACCAATAGCAGCGAAGAATCTGTGGAAATGTGAGAACTGAGATTTTTTTCTGAGATCTCTGAGATGAAATTATTTTGGATTCGATTTCTCACTCAGCTATTTGACGTGGCTGACATATGTGCAGCAACAATTAGTAAGGTAACCATTAAATCTCAATGATAACTGAGAATTATGTTCCACCAAATCTTTTGCCTCAGTCAAGGTGACATTGAGATCTCAGTGAGATGTTGTTAGGTGGAACTGGCCTAATAACTGCTCAAATTAAAATTTTGAGAGTTCAATTGATTTGTGAATGTGATTGATTGCACTATTTGTGCAGATTATTGTGTTTAAACCATATCATTTTATGTACTTCTTAACTAAAAAATATGCTCAGTTTAAAGAAAAAAAAATTTACTTAACGAAAAAAACGATGCAGAAGTAAGAGAGATATTAGAATTAGGGAGAGTTCACCCAAGGGAATGCTTTAAGTATGAACAACTGAAGGGAATCATAAAAAATGCTCAAATTTTTCAAGTTCAAGAGAATTACGACCTAGGGAGAGTTGACTGCAATGCAATTTTACAATATCTTCCGAACAAAATTCCCACGCGCGCATGATGCACAAGTCGAGATGATACTCTGGCCGGTGGACGAGGGAGAGGCGGACGAAGTCGCGGGCAACTGCTAGTACAATATAAAGCTGAAGAGTTTGTTCGTTTGAACGCGGTAATCTCAGGAACTACTATTTCGAATTGTAAAATTCTTTTTGTGTTGGATAGTCCATTAATCGATGAAGGCTTTAAAATAAAATAAATAAATAGAGTGGCGCGACAGCTCTTGAAGAGCCAACGCCTAAGTGGCTTACTCTAATCAACAATTCTCTGAGTGCGTGTGAAGAATTGAGGGGACCTACAATTTAACGCCGGCCGATTCCGAACGGCAAAGTTGAGAAGCATTTTTTCATTACAGATTGATACTCTTGGAAGATTTGTCAGGTCTTCGCAAGAGGCAGTACCCGTGAAAGATGAAATAAAAACTTGGCCTGAGTAGGACTCGAACCAACGACGTTCTGCTTAGCAGCCAACGCACTTACCAACTAAGCTACGGGCAACTGCTTTTGGCTTTATTCTACTTAAAATTAAGCTGCGACCAATAGCAGCGAAGAATCTGTGGAAATGTGAGAACTGAGATTTTTTTCTGAGATCTCTGAGATGAAATTATTTTGGATTCGATTTCTCACTCAGCTATTTGACGTGGCTGACATATGTGCAGCAACAATTAGTAAGGTAACCATTAAATCTCAATGACAACTGAGAATTATGTTCCACCAAGGCACCAAATGATTTTGCCTCAGTCAAGGTGACATTGAGATCTCAGTGAGATGTTGTTAGGTGGAACTGGCCTAATAACTGCTCAAATTAGAATTTTGAGAGTTCAATTGATTTGTGAATGTGATTGATTGCACTATTTGTGCAGATTATTGTGTTTAAACCATATCATTTTATGTACTTCTTAACAAAAAAATATGCTCAGTTTAAAGAAAAAAAAATTTACTTAACGAAACAAACGATGCAGAAGTAAGAGAGATATTAGAATTAGGGAGAGTTCACCCAAGGGAATGCTTTAAGTATGAACAACTGAAGGGAATCATAAAAAATGCTCAAATTTTTCAAGTTCAAGAGAATTACGACCTAGGGAGAGTTGACTGCAATGCAATTTTACAATAACTTCCGAACAAAATTCCCACGCGCGCATGATGCACAAGTCGAGATGATACTCTGGCCGGTGGACGAGGGAGAGGCGGACGAATTCGCGGGCAACTGCTAGTCATAGAATATGGAGGAAAACGTGCTGAGAACTGTGGATTGTGTTTAGAGAAATACCAGTGCGTTCCAAATTGGCAGAGAAAAAGTGATTAATAAACTTTAAAGGTTAAGGTTTTTCACCGTTTCACTAATGCCATTTCACGTTGAAATTAGTTGTTGAATGATTGCAACAATGAACGTTCTTGCTCTTCCAGTCCAATCACTTGAAATGTTATTTGAGTAAAAAAGGAATTGTCCGTAAACCTTAAGCACAGATAATAAATTTATACAGATGTCTCACCCTTATGGCGACAAATAATATATGAAACCGAAAGCTACAAAAAAAGCTTTCGCTCGCCTCATTGCCCATAAATGTATGATTATGCAAGGAAAAAAGCTTCTAAAAGCTCCTTGTCAGCTAAGGCTTTGTCAGTTAAGAGCAAAATATGTTTCATTTTTTTCTGCAGGGATGAGACATCTGTATAAATTTATTATCTGTGCCTAAAGTCAGTATTTATTTCTTGTTTAATTCCTCTTTCGGTATTAATATTTTCAAGACAAGTCTAGCTAAATGAAATTTGGGAAGAACGTTTTCGAAAAACTATTGTCGACGGCTTGCCACTCAAAAAAAAAATGTTTTTGAATTGACAAAATAAACTGAAACAGTAAGTATACGCCCGAGTGGATTAAATTATGTATATTATTTCCTTGTTAATTGGCTGTCACTTGGTATTATTTTCGCAGTCTTTTATTGAGAAAATGTTAGCATTGATTTTTTTATTTTGCATTTAAGTAGGTAAGGTTAAACGTCATCCGCAAATAAATTGAAGAAAAAAAGAATTTATAGAGCACTAGCAGTTGCCCGCGACTTCGTCCGCCTCTCCCTCGTCCACCGGCCAGAGTATCGTCTCGACTTGTGCATCATGCGCGCGTGGGAATTTTGTTCGGAAGTTATTGTAAAATTGCATTGCAGTCAACTCTCCCTAGGTCGTAATTCTCTTGAACTTGAAAAATTTGAGCATTTTTTATGATTCCCTTCAGTTGTTCATACTTAAAGCATTCCCTTGGGTGAACTCTCCCTAATAATTCTAATATCTCTTCGTTAAGTAATTTTTTTTTCTTTAAACTGAGCATATTTTTTAGTTAAGAAGTACATAAAATGATATTGTTTAAACACAATAATCTGCACAAATAGTGCAATCAATCACATTCACAAATCAATTGAACTCTCAAAATTCTAATTTGAGCAGTTATAAGGCCAGTTCCACCTAACAACATCTCACTGAGATCTCAATGTCACCTTGACTGAGGCAAAATCATTTGGTGCCTTGGTGGAACATAATTCTCAGTTGTCATTGAGATTTAATGGTTACCTTACTAATTGTTGCTGCACATATGTCAGCCACGTCAAATAGCTGAGTGAGAAATCGAATCCAAAATAATTTCATCTCAGAGATCTCAGAAAAAAATCTCAGTTCTCACATTTCCACAGATTCTTCGCTGCTATTGGTCGCAGCTTAATTTTAAGTAGAATAAAGCCTTCCTCGATTAATGGACTATCCAACACAAAAAGAATTTTACAATTCGAAATAGCAGTTCCTGAGATTACCGCGTCGTTAAAACGCAGAAAAATGTAAATTTTTTGCCGTTTTTTCCATATTTTCCACAGATTCTTCGCTGCTATTGGTCACAGCTAAGTGTTAAAAAGCTTCAAGTCTTCCTCAATTAATGGACCATCCAACACAAAAAGGATTATACCATTTGAACCAGTAGTTCCTGAGATAAGTGCGTTAAAACGCAGAAAAATGTATATTTTTTGCCGTTTTTTTCCACATTTTCCACAGATTCTTCGCTGCTATTGGTCACAGCTGTAGCCTAATGTCTAAGTCGATTAAGGCACCATCCAACACAAAAAGAATTATACCATTCGAACCAGTAGTCCCTGAGATTACCGCGTTCAAACAAACAAACTCTTCAGCTTTATATATTAGTGTAGATAGACAAGTCAACACCAAAAAAAGAAAAAAAAAAACACTTCACTCGACCAAGACTGTCATCGATTCAAGGTAATCCCAACACTCACTATATCTACACACCAAACTTATTTTTATCTCTCCGACTACTTGAGATCCTCCCCAACGCTACAACTTTTAAAATGGATGCGTTAAGAATTTTTCTTCCGGATTATCAAGGTTTCCCACTATTCGCTCTAATTAGCAATACTCTTTGGTGCACTCCATCAATCTCTAGCGCACTTTCACAGCCATCAGCCTGAACAATTTCTTTCTATTATCCTTGCAAATTAAAAAAACAAAAACATATTGACCAGAAACTATGCTCACAGACATGTTCTTGACTCTGAAGGACTCGCTGTGAATTTCTTCATCTGTTTTTTGGTCTCGAAGTTGTTTTCCTTTTACGTTTTGTTTTGGATTCTTTAGAATTTCTATAGAATAGTCATCGTTAAAAATGAATTTCAATTAACCGAAGAGATTTCCATTTGAATGGAAAAAAACCCTTTGCATCAATACAGTCTCGAAATGAATTTGCATCCAATTTTTTGTGTGCAATAAAATGATTGCATGCAATTCTCATCAAACGGAAAATTCTAATTGTTGTTCGCCGTAAAGGTAAGCCAATACACTCAGATGCTAGCAGTACTCAACATAGCCGTATTTAGGGGGAGGGTTACAGGGTTTAACCCTCCCCGAAATAATTTTGTAAGGCAAAATCAAATGACTATTGATTAATAACTTGATGATTTTTTTTGTCTTGCTAACATTGAATTTATAACTTTTTCATTGAAGCTGTTAAGAAACGTTTTCCACTTTATTTTTGTAAATTTAATTTAAATCATCTTACCTTTAAATAATTAATTTTCTATATTGTGAGTATTGCCTTGATTGTTTTGTCAAATAAACTTAATAATTTATTATAACGTTTTGAAATTGAGTTTTTGTTATTTTGGACAATTCACAATCAAGTTGGTCCTTCGAAGCCGTGGATATTTTGAATCGTTTGATTGAAAAGCTAGTTGGTGGTTGTTTGAGGAAATTGGATTCACCATACTGGAGATAAGTATATGCATTTCTGAATATCGTCTGTTTGCTGGATAGTTTTTTTCGTTTGGATTCGATTTGCTGCTCCTGTTTGTATCTCCCATTGATCGTTGTTGGTGAAATCTATTTCCATAATTTATAGAATTTGGAATTTGTGAGACTTTTGACTTTTGTGAACTTTGAAAATGGAAGCTTTAAAGCATGCACGTGGACATTACAAAGGTGCAATTACGAGAGTGTTTAATTACGCGCAGAACATTCCCGAGCTTGCAAACGCGGTTGAGTTAGACATTCAATTAGAACGCTTAGAAAGGGTGTTTATGGACATCTGTGATAGCCAAAAAGTATATTTTGAGTTTCATAACCAGGAAGGATACGTGGATCCTGAACCTGAGTTTGAGGTCGTAGAATCCAAGTATATGGCGGCAAAGTGTGCTTTGGTTAGGCGTTTGAAATCTATTACGCCGCCGTCGCCGCCACCGCTCCTGCACGGTGATGAAAACAGAGACGTTTCCATTAGGGAATTGATTGCGACTCAGACGGATTTTTTTGAAAAATTAGGAAAAGTTTCTGCAAATAACCGTGACGATGATTCCGGTGTTAGACTGCAGCCCATGCATATTGCGCCATTTTCGGGCAGTTACCGTGAATGGCCCGGTTTTCGCGACGTGTTTTTGCAAACAGTAGATTCAAATAAAAAACTTTCTGAAGCTCAAAAATTCAGGTATTTAAAATCGGTGTTGCGCGATGATGCATTAAATCTCCTGAGTGCTATCAGTGTTTCGGACTCGAATTATAAGCCTGCTTGGGAGAAGCTTGAACGTCGATACGATAAACCGCTGTATATTATCAACGAACTAATTGAACAATTTTTGAAATTGCCTAGTGTCGGTTCTGGTGACGGTTCGCAGTTGCGTAAATTGGTAGACAAAGCCGATGAAGTTATTCGTGGTCTTGAAGCTATTCGCGCAGAAGGTCGAGATCCGTGGCTGGTATATTTGCTTCTAAATAAGACTGATTCGGAAACTCGTAAAGCTTGGTCGTTGGAGAACAAAAATTCTGAAACTTCAACGATCGAAGATCTTTTAATGTTTTTAGAGAAACGCTCGTGCGCTATTGAAGCAAGTGATCCGAAAGTTAGTCGCTGTGGTAAAAACTCTCGTCCATCTACCTTGGGTAATGTCAAAAGTTTAACCGTCGTGAATTCGTCTTGTCCGAAATGTAAAGGTGAACATAACCTTCCGCAATGCTCAGAGTTTAAAGCAATGCCTGTTGTTTCGCGTCGTAATTTCGCTAGAGACCAACGTTTATGTTACAATTGTCTGGGCACTAAGCATTCTTCGATGCGATGTCGAGTTAAAGCCCGTTGTTCGCTTTGTAATTCTCGTCATCATAGCTTAGTGCACCAAGAAAATGGTAATCAGTCTCCTATTGCAACGAGCTCGTCGAATCTTTGTCATGATCCACAGAACTCTGAACCAATCGTGAGCAATCATATAAAAAATGAATCGCGTTCAACCGTAATACTACCAACAGCAGTTGTTAAGGTTTTCGATGCCGTTGGAAAGACTCATCTTGTGCGCGTTTTATTAGATAGCGGTTCCCAGGTGTCTTTCGTGACCGATAGCCTGGTTAAAAAACTCGGTCTTTCTCGTTCCCATGCTCGTCTCCCCATTTCTGGAATTTCGTCGGTTCAAGCGGGTGTTACGCAAGGTGCTGTTGATTTACAACTTAAGTCGCGGATTTCTGAACATTCCATGCATCTTAAAGCCTATATCTTAAATAAAATTACTTCGCAAACTCCATCACATTCCGTTGACGCTAGCAATTTGATTTTCTTGAACGAGCTTGTGTTGGCTGATGTAGGATTTAAGAACACTGGCCCGATTGATATCTTGTTAGGCGCCGACAAGTCTTGGAGTATTTTACTTGGTGGACATCGTTCTGATCCCGAAGGACGATTGGTTGCACATGAGACTCACTTTGGATGGGTAGTCACGGGTTGTTTGCCAGAAAGTTCTATTGTTTCGTTGCACGCAGGTATTGACCTTGATGTGATTTTGAGATCTTTCTGGGAGATTGAAGAGATTCCAAGTACTTCCATGTCAGCTGTAGGTGATGACGAGGTTGATGTTCGGTTTTCCAGGACCCTACAGCGAAGTTCTGATGGGAAATATAAAGTAGAACTTCCTTTTCGCCAACCGGATATTACGTTTTCGAATACGCTTTCTGGAGCTTTGTCACGACTTTTTGCCATGGAGCGTCGTTTCGCACGAGATGAGGACCTTAAAGTAAAATACTGTGATTTTATGAAAACCTATCTAGATTTGGGTCATATGGAACGCATTCCGGATGACCAGGTGGAACCAACGTCTGGAAAGGTTTTCTACTTGCCTCACCACGCTGTTATTACCAACAAAATTCGTGTCGTCTTCGATGGTTCCCATAAGGATAGTCGTCAATCCAGCCTCAACGAAATGCTGCATATAGGAACTCCTCTTCAGCGTAACTTAATAAATGTTTGCCTTCGGTTTCGTGTTCATCGTTTTGTTTTTTGTGCCGATGTTGTAAAAATGTTCCGCCAAATTTGGGTCCAGGAATATCATCGTGATTTTCAAAGGATTGTTTGGAGAGAATCCTCTGCAGATCCAATCTCACATTTTCGTTTGTGTACCGTTACATATGGCACTTCTCCTGCTCCATACCTTTCAATGAAAGTCCTGCGCCAAATAGCGCTTGATTACAAGCAGCAATTTCCTATAGCGTCGCATTCGGTTTTGCATGATATGTATGTAGACGATCTCTTGACAGGGGCTGATTCGGTTGCTGATACTTTGGAATTAAAAAAACAAATTGTAGAAATGTTGTCTCTTGGGGGCTTGGAGCTCAGCAAGTGGAGTTCGAATTGCTGGAATATTTTGACTGAGGTACATTGCAAGAATTCTGTTTCGCTTGATTTGGATAATACATCGCAGTGCACTAAGGTTCTTGGTTTGATGTGGAACCCGTATAACGATATCTTTACGTACAAAATCAATGTTTCGGATGAGTTGGTTGCAACCAAACGTAAATTACTTTCTGAAGTAGCCAAGATTTTTGACCCTTTGGGATTTCTAGCTCCGTCGACTATTTTGCTAAAAATACTCTTCCAGGAGCTCTGGATGTCAAGGACGAAAGTTGATTGGGATGATCCTTTACCCGCTGACATAGAAGAAAAATGGAGACTATGTAGGGATAATTTGACCTATTTTGAAAATTTTAGGATTTCTCGAAGGTTTACCCGAAATTCTAAAAGCTTTGAACTAATAGGTTTCTCGGATGCTTCCGAAAAGGCTTACTCAGGAGTGCTTTATTGTCGCAGTCATTCTGAAGATGGTGTTTTCGTTCATTTGGTCGTTGCAAAAACTCGTGTTGCTCCAGTTAAGCAGCTATCGATTCCTCGTTTAGAGCTTTGTGGAGCTCTCCTTTTGTGCCGCTTGATAGAGCTCATTAGATCGTCGTTGGATGTGAAACCAGATCGAATATTTACGTTCACGGATTCACAAATTGTCTTGTCCTGGCTGTCGTCGTCTCCTCGTCGGTGGAGTACCTTTGTTGCCAATCGAACCTCCGAGATTTTGGCTACTTTGCCTCGTTCATTTTGGAGTCATGTGCGTTCTGCTGAAAACCCTGCTGATTGTGCTTCGCGGGGTCTTGGTCCCAAGGAACTGTTGGAAAACCAGATTTGGTGGAATGGCCCCAAATGGTTGAAGGAGGACGTGGCCAAGTGGCCTATCAGTGGTGATTTTGGAATCGAAGAGGTGCCTGAGGAAAGAAGTAAGAACATTGTGACTCATGTTTCGGTGAAAGACGATCATTTTCTTGAAAATCTGGTGGCAAGGGTATCTGCTTGGAGGAAGCTGGTTAGAATCGTCGGTTTTGTTAAACGTTTTGTACGTGCTTGTCGTTTGCCAAGAGGGGATGTTCATTCTGGGTATCTTTCACTTTCGGAACTTCGTGTCGCTAAAGAGATCTGCATACGATGGGCTCAGAAGGAATTTACGTCCGAAATAAAATCTCTTCAAACTGATCGTTTCGTTGGCAAGCAGTCCAAGTTGTGTTCGGTCGCGCCGTTTGTTGATGACGTTGGTCTGCTTCGAGTCGGTGGCAGGATCTCGAACGCCGAAAATATCCCTTTCGCTACCCTATTATTCTGCCCAAAAATCATCGTGTGACTCAGCTGCTTCTGTTAGATGCTCATCGAAACTTCCTTCATATTGGGGTCTCTGGACTTTTTTCATTAATGCGTCAGCAGTATTGGATCATCGGTTGCAGAAATCTAATCCGGAAAATAGTTCATGAGTGCGTGACTTGTTTTCATCAACTACAGATTACATCGACTCAGCTAATGGGAAATCTACCGTCGTCGCGTTTGAACCCATCGTTCGCGTTTGCTCATACCGGATGTGACTACGCTGGACCGATAACGATCCGTTCATCTAGAGTACGAAAACCAGTGCTGTCCAAGGGATATATTTCTTTGTTCATTTGTATGACCACCAAAGCATTTCACATCGAGTTGGTCTCAGACTTGACCACAGACGCATTTTTGGCAGCTCTACGAAGATTCATCGCCAGGCGCGGAAAATGCAGTATAATTTACTCCGATAATGGGACAAACTTCCAAGGTGCGGCTAATGTCCTGTCTGAAGTAAACAAATTTGTGCAATCTAGCAGCTTTAACAAAAATGTTGGCAAAATGTTGTCTGACGAAGGAATTGAATGGCAGTTTATCCCTCCACACAGCCCTCACTTCGGCGGACTTTGGGAATCCGGGGTAAAACTAGTTAAACAACATCTCCGTCGTGTCGTTGGTGATAGTGTCCTTACCTTTGAAGAATTGACCACTTTGCTAGCCCAAATCGAAGCCCTCTTAAATTCTAGGCCCATTTGTCCCTCTTCTGATTTAGAACTTGATCCATTAACTCCTTCTCACTTTCTTATAGGAAGACCGTATACGGCTATCCCTGAGCCAAGCTATGTGGAAACGCCTGTCAATCGACTAGGAAGGTGGCAATTGTTGCAAAATATGGTTCAAGGTTTCTGGCGAAGGTGGCAAACCGATTACCTCACATCGTTACAACAACGCCCAAAATGGAGAGAAGCAATGAGAAATTTTAAGATCGATGACATTGTTGTACTCAAGGAGCCAAACTTGCCACCCTCACAATGGTCCTTGGGACGAGTCTTAAAAGTTCATCCCGGAGAAGATGGTCATGTTAGAGTGGTGACCTTACGCACCAAACGTGGGACATTCATGCGACCGATAACCAAAATCGCTCTCTTACCATATCCTGAAATTCCTTCAGCGGGGGCGGCATGTTAAGAAACGTTTTCCACTTTATTTTTGTAAATTTAATTTAAATCATCTTACCTTTAAATAATTAATTTTCTATATTGTGAGTATTGCCTTGATTGTTTTGTCAAATAAACTTAATAATTTATTATAACGTTTTGAAATTGAGTTTTTGTTATTTTGGACAATTCACAATCAGAAGCTTAAGGGTATTTTTCTATTTTCTTCCAGAACCCTTTGTATATTTATTTGGTTTGGTATAATCAAGATATCATTTACTACTCTCGCCATCTAGTTACCAACAAGCAGAGATAACCATATTTCTTTTACATAAGTCGTTAAATGACCAAAAATTAAGGCAAAAAATACTGCAATGTCCCAAAGGCGTAAGAATTTTCGGTCTTTTGTAAAAAATATGAAGAATTTTTCTTCTTTTCGGTCCTTACGCTCGTTGGCAATAAATAGTTGCTAGCTCTCTCGCGAAAGCTGCTAGAGAGTGTCATGATAACCCCAGTTCCTGAGCGCGTCAATGATTAAACAATTCGCCCGTAATACTCGCGCTTCTAGGAATGGTCATCAGTTTACCCTCGAGTCCAACTTCGGACGTACTCTCAAGTATAGAGAATCGTTCTTTAACCGAACTTCAAGAATGTGGAACTCCCTTCCACACTCTGACTTTCCAATTCAATGCAATGTTCAGGTATTTAAGACCAATGTACACCGGCTGTCCGGCACCTCCTTTACAATCCCTTTCCATTAATAACGGGTAATAGATACACTCAAGAATTATTTTTAAACTTTCCATCAAACATTGTTTCGTGAACAAATGAATTGGCTTCGACGAATTGAAAAAATGTGATAAATTTGATAAATATGTTTCCTTTTTTATAAAAAATTGAAAAAAATTATCATTTATATATTAACCCCCCCTGAAACAAAATCCTAGCTACGGCTATGGTACTCAAGTCAAATTATCAAAATTCAAAGATACACAAGAAACCTCTCTCTGGCTCTGTCCAGATAGAGATACTCCATTACCAAGGATATGATATAGTTCTAAGTAGCCATATTTATGGACTCTGGATTCTGATGGTATACAGAAATAGAGACCTGATCTCTGTGACAGAAAAGCAGTTAGTCTAATAGTAACCACTTATCTTATAGTTGTGCTATTCGAATAGGGCCTATATGTGTAGATTTTGCTTTTCTGTCTGCCAATTGAATGAAATGGAAGTTCAGTGTAGAATAAGGGTAAATCACCAATACGACCCATTGAACTTAAAACTAATATACACTTGGTACCTACAACTTCACTTTAAAATCTATGTAATCATAGAATATGGAGGAAAACGTGCTGAGAACTGTGGATTGTGTTTAGAGAAATACCAGTTAGTTCCAAATTGGCAGCAAAGAAAATGCCAGAGAAAAAGTGATTAATAAACTTTAAAGGTTAAGGTTTGTCACTGTTTCACTAATGCCTTTTCACGTTGAAATTGGTTGTTGAATGATTGCAACAATGAACGTTCTTGCTCTTCCAGTCCAATCACTTGAAATGTTATTTGAGTAAAAAAGGAATTGTCCGTAAACCTTAAGCACAGATAATAAATTTATACAGATGTCTCACCCTTATGGCGACAAATAATATATGAAACCGAAAGCTACAAAAAAAAGCTTTCGCTCGCCTCATTGCCCATAAATGTATGATTATGCAAGGAAAAAAGCTTCTAAAAGCTCCTTGTCAGCTAAGGCTTTGTCAGTTAAGAGCAAAATATGTTTCATTTTTTTCTGCAGGGATGAGACATCTGTATAAATTTATTATCTGTGCCTAAAGTCAGTATTTATTTCTTGTTTAATTCCTCTTTCGGTATTAATATTTTCAAGACAAGTCTAGCTAAATGAAATTTGGGAAGAACGTTTTCGAAAAACTATTGTCGACGGCTTGCCACTCAAAAAAAAATGTTTTTGAATTGACAAAATAAACTGAAACAGTAAGTATACGCCCGATTGGATTAAATTATGTATATTATTTCCTTCTTAATTGGATGTCACTTGGGATTATTTTCGCAGTTTTTTATTGAGAAAATTTTAGCATTGATTTTCTATTTCGCATTTAAGTAGGTAGGTAAGGTTAAACGTCATCCGCCAATAAATTGAAGAAGAAAAGAATTTATAGAGCATGTTCTTTTAATTTCGAAAAAAAATACAATGGTTGCTCTTTTGTTCTGCTAATCATGGCATCATCCCATCTAATTGTTATAAAAAGAAAAATGTGTATAAAATGTTTCCTTGGATTGCCACAACAAGCTTATTGAACCGACCAATCACTGTAGATGTCCTGCATTTTTTTCTCTGGTTGCTTTAGCGAGAAGCATAGTGGGTAGATATGTATAATATGTTTTCAATTCAGTTACTCCGTCTGCTGAATCATAAGAGTGACTGAACCAAAAACAACAACAACAACAACTGCTAAGGTGCAGAGTGGAAGAGGTCTACAAAAACCAAGTACATCTTTGTAGCAGAATTTATCATCATCTGCTTGTTTGCATCCGCCAGATGATTGCAATTTGCATCCTTCCGACAATAATGAAAAAAAAAAACCAAAAATAAAATAAAACTCACATAAAAGTTTTCAAAAACACACAAAAACGAAGCAATTTATACAAAGTTGTCGAAGAAAATTCTTTCATTAGATGAATCCTGATCCTGGACGATTTGCATAGCAGGACGTTTTCTATGGATGTTATACACATTTTTACCCAGTCTATAGATACCGAACGACCAACAGGTTTTCCTGACACCTCCATCATATTCGTTCACGTTTCTTACGTTTCATGGTTGTTCTGAATTTCTTTGCCTGCTTCTGTACTTCGGCTTGCTCTGTTGGTATAGTCACAATGATGTAGAAGTTTTTTGAGTTTCCCGAAAAATTATCTGTATATTCCGATTGCTCAAGGAGTTCCATCAATGCCACCACAAACCAAGAGCACGCCAACACCAATGCTACTGAACAAAAATGTTCTGGCCCTCTACTTCGCCAGGAAACATACAAAGAACGGAAAATTTCTGAAACAAGGTAATCGAGAGAAAAAAAATCTAGAAACTCAACAAGATGACGATGACATACATCGCATCCGCCCTAAGTGATAACTGGAAATGAGACTGGGTATTGATATTGAGACAGATGTTTTCTATTAAGGAAGAAGGATATTATTTAATGCACCTGCGAAAGTAGTTAAATGTAGGTAAGTACACCGATATTCGATATCACATGAATTTTGTCCTTCTTATTCTTTATGTGTAATCTTGTTCCCGTTTCAAATTTAATGTCGAAAAAGAATATTGTTAAAATGTGCAAGAAATTTTTTTTTTTTGTGTTGCATCACAATACACACAGCTGAAAATGCACATCATTCGTGTATTTGAGGATTGAAATTGAACATAAAGAATATTTTATGGTAATGAGCTTTTGGTATTTACTGTTCTCCTTTTTTATGCTTTAAGTGATTTGATTTGGAATCTGTGTTGTGACTACGTTATGTACGCCTTTGTTACCTAGGACCTAGGACGTTCGAAAGTGTAAATTTTCCGGGAATTCGTTATCCGGGATTTTAGTTTGCAGGCTTTCAACATGATGCATGAACCGTTTGAAATTGATGAGTTCTGCAAAATTCAATAAGAATAAAGTCTTTCTACCTCAGCATTTAACAGAAACGTTAAGCCATTTGTAAATTTGAATAGCAGTTTGTTGGCTTGTTTGTTGGTTTGATATTTCTGAAATTTACCATATAATTGGATATGCACGCCTACAATCAATATTCGTTTTGAATTAGTGTTGGGAAATGTTTTGTGCTATGTATTCTAGGTAATCAACCAAATAAAAAAGGGCACGTGCTGCACACGAGCGTGAACAATAAATTATTCTCAGAAAATATGATTTCTGTATTTGAACTGCACCTCCGGTGAAAATTTTTTTCTTTCATGATGTAAAACGTTCATATCATAACATAAAATTAGACTTCCACTGAATTATACCTACTTGACCTTTAGCTTTAAAGCAGATCCTTGCTGACGTCTGTCAAATACAATTTTGTACGAAGTATTGAAATAAAAAGTGCACTTCCGTGAAACAAAGATGTTAAAAGGAGCAAAAAATGTATAGAATTATTGCTTTTAAAAATAGATGTGGAACAGACGTTTTAAAAATGGTGCAAATAAACATAACATTTGCAACTAATGCGCCTGTCCTTAATTCTTATTTTTAACTTAACTTGCAAACATATATAAGCCTTACAAGTTTTTCAAGTACAGTGCAACACGCTTATAAGAAAGTCTGAAAATCCCGGACATTTCTTTCCTATATCCGAGTTTTTCTTATATGCAAACAACGGATATAAGAAAGAAAATTTCTCACATAAGCAACACGGATATAAGAAAAGAAATGTCTTATAAAAAAAACAATGTATAAAGTTTTTGAAAATTATGACCTCAAAAAAAAAAAAAACAACTAAAAGTTTTTATTTTCAAACGTGAGAATATTTAGCGTCTGTTTCACAATATACAGGTAAAGTCCGAGTTAAGCAGCTTGGAAGATAACTAGCAGTTTAAATTCAAAATAGCGTTTCATAAAATCTGAGTAGAGTTAACTAGTAGTTAAAGTGTCAAGTAACTTATAGGGAGGTTGAAGTGCCCTATAAAGTAGTTAACTGGCAGTTAATAGAATAAAAATTCTGAAAAAGCAAGGATTAGCCTTTTTTTTAATAAATATAGAATTAAAAGTCTGCACAGGCAAGGATTTGTCATTTGTTTTTAATAAAAATAAAATTATTAAATTTAAAGAAAAAGACAAAAATCTTTAACGATATCGAGGTAAAGTCCCTCGTCCCTAGTAAGTCTGAAAGGCAAAATTTTTTCATTTCTTCCAATAAAATGGATATTTTTTTCGACACTTCAAAAAATGTACCTGAGGGTTGAATCTCTGATGAAAAAATATAGCAAATACTTCTTTTTTGATTTCATGTTTGTCAAAACATTTTTAACTGGACAAATTTTTTGATGTGAAACACAAAACTCACTAACAGAAGGATTTAACTGGCAGTTTATTTAAGTGGCAGGTTACTAATCAGAACATTATTTATACACTGTGAAACAGACGCTTAATATAACAAAAATAAATAAAAATAAGTCTTTTCTTCAATAAGCAAAATATTGCATACCTGCACAATTAAATTCGGAGAGTAATATTATTATACAAGCTTCATATTTATAGGAACTGTTTATATGTCAGGAAGATATATAAAAAAATAGTCTTCGATTTTTTTCTGAATGTTATCCTTAGAAATGTCTTTGAAAAGATGTTCTTGAATAGAATCCAAACTCTGTTCTTCGTCACTATCAAAAAAACCGCTTTAGGAGAAAGAACGCTTCAATTGCTTCGGTCCTAGTTGGCGGTGGTAGTAACTGTAAACCTTCGTCTTCTCGTTCAACTAAATCTGGTTCCTCGTACCCATCTGATCCATCTGTCATCATTTGCATTTCATTTCTGAGGTCTCTTTCGTTTATTTCTCCGAAACATTCTGCATTTTCAAAGCTTTCAAGGTAACGGAATTCAACATTAAATTCATTTAAAGTAGAGCTGAAGTTAGTTTCTTATATGCGTCCTTTTTTGTTCTTGAAAATTTGAAGTGTGCATTAAAATGTATTTCTTATAAACGTGTTTTTTCTTATATGCGAGTTTCTTATATACATACGTTCAATTTCAGAGAGAAATTTAAGAAAAAGACATGGTGTTTTAGGTTGCGTTTCTTATAAGCTTGTTTTTCTTATATGAGTGTTTCTTATATCCGTAAAATACTGTAATTATCAACAGACTTAACGCATGTATTTAATTTTTTTCTAATTTTTTTCCTGTAGAATAATGTTTTTCTTTCAGAGGTCAGAATTTTGCTTTGTTTTCAGAAATTTACTATCATTGGTGAAATTCTTTGAATCTACTATATTAAGTTTTTCAATTTAAACTATCTATCGTCCGCAAATGTTTGCTGCATAAGAAAAAAAAATCGGGAGATACTGCTCTAAAGTTTATAAAGTATTCGCTTTTTTGGATACGTTTCTTAACAAAAGGAAATGCAGATAATTTTTTTCAGTTCTAATTAAAACACACTTATGTTGCAGCTCTTAGATATTTTTTAGTACCTACCTATATTAACTCCTGTTTCAAAAGTTTTTGCTTCATATTTCTATTAAGACAAAAACTGTAGATTCGCAAATTTAAATTACCAATAATGTTCCCGATTCTCGTGACACATGTGCATTTTTTTTTTGGTTTGTTTTCTCGTGTTCCACCTGATGAAATTCTCAATATATCAATTTCATAACAAAATGTTTCTCCAAAAAAAAATAATCTTTGTTTTTTGCCCAAAGCTTTAATTTAAACATTTTGTAAGCAATAACAATGCAACAGATGTCATCAATCAGAAGATAATGTTTTAACAACTTAAAAAAATGATGCTTATCCAGTGACCAACTTTAAGCAATTTCATTCTCAATTGCACACCTGGGAGCTGATGTTTAAACAGAAAATGTGACAAAAAATGTTTGTAAACAAACACCTTCTGGGATTTAAAACGAATGTTCACGTACACTGGCCTGGTGTCGAAAATAGATGGCGTATGAAGTCTCCTTGAAAAGGCGAAGGTAAATATTGATTTTCTCAAACACATTTACTGATAATCATATTTATATGTTTTGAGTTTTTGAGGACATTAATAAAGGAATGTCCAAGATGTCCATAGGTCGCAAGGAATTGCTGGTGCTGGAGCTAGCAAACTAAGTTTCCCAGAACTGATGCTTTGTCTTTATTGGTGTAGATATAGAGCCGGCAAGGGAGACTGCCATAAGGACACAAGGTAACAAACCAGAGAAACGAAGGGACAAAGTCATAAATGGGCAAATAGAGTAATTTAGAAATAGGCTTATTATTGACATTTATACCAATAACCAAAATTCATAAACTTCAAAGATACTAATTTTCTAAAAGCGTATAAAAACAAATATTTCTTCCTAATCTTTTCTTGGTCCTTAAAGTTTTCTCAAAATCAGAATTTAAAAATAAATCTCTCCATCGACATCAGTCTTAGTAGGACTACCGCAAAAAATACCACCCGCAGATTGGGTGAGCAATTTAAGCCAACAAAACAAAATCTTCACCATCCCAAAAATAAATCTGTGCTGCAAAAAATAAGATTTTATTCTTTAAAGTTTTATGTTTTATGTTTCTTGAAATCGATTAACTTAGTGCTGCGTTGCTTACATAACAATTTTCGGTTCGAAATTACAAACAAGGCCACAAGTACCCCTTGAAAACTGACCTCTTGATAGCAAATCACTCAAAAACTGGTTCAACACTCCGCCAGCCCTTGCTGCTGATTCCCTATCCTGAAGCCGTCAATGCTTCGGCATCCAAACAGCAGGTGCCAATGTTTGCCTCCTTACCATCATCAACCTGATTTAATCTCGTGTTGTCCTCAATCCACATCACTGTACAAAATACACAGAGTCTGATTTAAGAGCAGGTAATTGCCATCTCTGGCTCTCGACTCCTCCTTGCATTAATCGATCGGTCACCATCACTATGTTTTATGAGATGAGTAAGGAGCGGAGGTGGAACAATAATGAGATTGTCTTTTTCGGGACTAGCTGGTCTGGTCGGCGTGTGCACGCGATAAAGAATGTATGGACCAACATAAGGCACAGGGATTCCTTCTTAAAAATCAGAAGACTTAGACGTTCGACCTTGGCCATTCGTTTCTGTTGCGTTTGGTTCAACTAATCAACAAGAAATGAAAACAACAAGTCCTATAAGACTACTGGTGCATGTAATAATTATTGTTAATTGTTTTTGACCAAATTTACATTTGGTCCTTTCAATTGTCTTAAAGTTTGCACCTGTTAAAAAATATACTTTTCACTACAACAAGATCAAATCAATGCTCAATTTAATTTTTTTTTCTTTTGTCTGGTTTTTGTGCCCGGCTCCCGGCCCCGGCTCTTCAATTCAATTCTTTTCAATTGAATATTGAATTTCGCACATAGATACTGCTGCTTCTACTGTTTCAGCTCAAACTCAAAAAGAAGCTAAAGTGGCAACTGCCAACTGGTCCTGAATGGTAACTCTCGTTCAGAGTATATCTAACAATCTACACTAATATATAAAGCTGAAGAGTTTGTTTGTTTGAACGCGGTAATCTCAGGAACTACTGGTTCGAATGGTATAATTCTTTTTGTGTTGGATGGTGCCTTAATCGACTTAGACATTAGGCTACTTAACATTAAGCTGTGACCAATAGCAGCGAAGAATCTGTGGAAAATATGGAAAAAACGGCAAAAAATATACATTTTTCTGCGTTTTAACGCGCTTATCTCAGGAACTGCTTTATGAAATTGAACAATTTTTTAAATGTTGAATGGTCCATTTATCAAGGAAGGCTTGAAGCTATATAAAATTTAGCTGCGACCAATAGGAGCGAAGAATTTGTGTAAAATGTGGAAAAAACGGCAAACAATACAATACAATCTACATCTACACTAATATATAAAGCTGAAGAGTTTGTTTGTTTGAACGCGGTAATCTCAGGAACTACTGGTTCGAATGGTATAATTCTTTTTGTGTTGGATGGTGCCTTAATCGACTTAGACATAAGGCTATTTAACATTAAGCTGTGACCAATAGCAGAGAAGAATCTGTGGAAAATATGGAAAAAACGGCAAAAAATATACATTTTTCTGCGTTTTAACGCGCTTATCTCAGGAACTGCTTTATGAAATTGAACAATTTTTTTAATGTTGAATGGTCCATTTATCAAGGAAGGCTTGAAGCTATATAAATTTAGCTGCGACCAATAGGAGCGAAGAATTTGTGTAAAATGTGGAAAAAACTGCAAACAATACAATACAATCTACATCTACACTAATATATAAAGCTGAAGAGTTTGTTTGTTTGAACGCGGTAATCTCAGGAACTACTGGTTCGAATGGTATAATTCTTTTTGTGTTGGATGGTGCCTTAATCGACTTAGACATTAAGCTACTTAACATTAAGCTGTGACCAATAGCAGCGAAGAATCTGTGGAAAATGTGGAAAAAAACGGCAAAAAATATACATTTTTCTGCGTTTTAACGCACTTATCTCAGGAACTACTGGTTCGAATGGTATAATTCTTTTTGTGTTGGATGGTGCCTTAATCGACTAAGACATTAGGCTACTTAAAATTAAGCTGTGACCAATAGCAGCGAAGAATCTGTGGAAGATATGGAAAAACGGCAAAAAATATACATTTTTCTGCGTTTTAACGCGCTTATCTCAGGAACTGCTTTATGAAATTGAACAATTTTTTTAATGTTGAATGGTCCATTTATCAAGGAAGGCTTGAAGCTATATAAATTTAGCTGCGACCAATAGGAGCGAAGAATTTGTGTAAAATGTGGAAAAAACTGCAAACAATACAATACAATCTACACTAATATATAAAGCTGAAGAGTTTGTTTGTTTGAACGCGGTAATCTCAGGAACTACTGGTTCGAATGGTATAATTCTTTTTGTGTTGGATGGTGCCTTAATCGACTTAGACATAAGGCTATTTAACATTAAGCTGTGACCAATAGCAGAGAAGAATCTGTGGAAAATATGGAAAAAACGGCAAAAAATATACATTTTTCTGCGTTTTAACGCGCTTATCTCAGGAACTGCTTTATGAAATTGAACAATTTTTTTTAATGTTGAATGGTCCATTTATCAAGGAAGGCTTGAAGTTATATAAAATTTAGCTGCGACCAATAGGAGCGAAGAATTTGTGTAAAATGTGGAAAAAACGGCAAACAATACAATACAACTCAAGTAGCACACTTGTGCATAAATTGGTGTAAATTCAATAATTTTGGTGTATTATTAGGAAAAATTTACAATTTTGGTGTATTTATTAAAAATACCGGTATAAAAATCACACCATTGGATTTTCTGTGCAAAAATTCAACATTACTTTTGAAATTTGGTGTAAAAAATAAACCTGTTCTCAGTTGTTTTTATAATGTTCCATTAATGGTACATAAAATTAGCCATTTCAGCATAGCATATTTTTTACACTATATGTGGTAGATAAAATTCACCATTTTTAATGGCCAAATATGTTTTGGTGTAGAATTCACACCATATATAAATGAAATACACTAAACTAAATCAGTGAATATTTTATACAGTTTTCAGCAAAATAAATGCACCGAAAGAGCATATTTATTTACAACTTTTACAATTGTGTATTTTTTTTTGCTTTTAAATTGGTGCATTTTTAATTCTAAATTCAGGAACTGGTGTATTTTTTGGACAACGGCCATATTTTTTAAGGAATATTAGGAAAAAATGAAATTCGTTTGGCCGCCATATTTAAATAAAAACAATGACTAATTATTTAACTATATTTATCGACTTAATTTTGACTCGTTTTTGGTGTGTTCGACTTTTTTTTACAGATCGTCTGTAAAAAAATTACAAAAAAAAACTAAAAAGCATAATTTACAAAAAAATATTTTTTCGAAGCGCTCGAATTTTAGACGGGGTAGCACCGAATATCCATCGACAGAACGTGCTTCGTTCTTAAATTAGGCACTCAGAATCATATTTATTCATGATTTTATTTCGTCCATAATTACTATGAAGTAGAACACTTAGAATCATATGATTAATTCATTATTCTTGCAGATACATCTTCCACCAAAAAATAAGAAACGGTGTAAATTTTAATTCATTTTTAATTTTTCCGGTTGAAAAAATAAACTTATCATGTTATTAGTTCATAGTATACACCCCTGGAGTGTATTATACCCTAGTAACCAGGAAAATTTGTATGCCAATTGCACAATTTATATACAGAATATCGGTACAAGTTTTGTGCAATCGGTGTTCTTTATGTACAAGAACATGGGTATTATTTACACTAAATCAAAATTAAATGTCCAAAAACTGCACTGAAAAGTAGTGTATTTTTATATTGAAAATGTATATCACTAAAATGCAAAAAATACACCAAATATTTTGGTGTATTTTAGACTTTTGTGCTACTTGAGAATCTACATCTACATCTACACTAATATATAAAGCTGAAGAGTTTGTTTGTTTGAACGCGGTAATCTCAGGAACTACTGGTTCGAATGGTATAATTCTTTTTGTGTTGGATGGTGCCTTAATCGACTTAGACATTAGGCTACTTAACATTAAGCTGTGACCAATAGCAGCGAAGAATCTGTGGAAAATGTGGAAAAAACGGCAAAAAATATACATTTTTCTGCGTTTTAACGCACTTATCTCAGGAACTACTGGTTCGAATGGTAAAATTCTTTTTGTGTTGGATGGTCCATTAATTGAGGAAGACTTGAAGCTGTTTAAAACTAAGCTGTGACCAATAGCAGCGAAGAATCTGTGGAAAATATGGAAAAAACGGCAAAAAATATACATTTTTCTGCGTTTTAGCGCGAGTTAAGTATCCATAGCAAAACATATTGAGAAAAAAGATAACATTATTTGTATTCAATGATATCTTTAGTCTCTAGTACAGTCTTGCACACAACGCTACAATGATAACATATGTAAAAGAGATAATATCGTTTGTATACAATGTTGGAATATTATCTCTTCTTCATTATCAAGCAAGACGATTGTACGCTTGGGTCTCCTTGTAGATAGATAAGAAAAGTATATAAATACGACTGTATGATGAATTTATCAATAGTCTTATTGTAACTACATAGTAGCCTTAAGCTCCTTTTAGAATTAGTAAAAAGTATTTCAATAATAAAGGACATAGTTCCAAATAAATATTGTTTAATTTTAAAAGTAAGAAACAAGTGTTTTAATTGGCGATCCTGCCAGGAGGTTAAATATACTTTTTAACTTCAATCGAGCGGACCTCGGGAACAAGTAGTGAAATCTAGTATAAACAGAACACTCGCGTTACCGGTTACAAGAATTACCTAGCATAGCAGGTACAAATATAGCTTCTTCGTACGAAGCAGCAAAGCAATTCAGTGAAAGTGTATATGTGGAGAAAAAAAACACACAAATTCGACGACAACAGACACGAGTTCAAAATGGAACAACTCGCAGTATTAATGGCAAGATTAGAAGCTTTAGAAACCAGGTGCAACACAGTAACACAAACCCTAGAGCACACACGCACAGAGAATGCAAGGTTAGCAGCAATAATAACTAACCAAAATCAAATAAACACTAATTTAGAAACAAAACTAAATGAAGTAAAATCTGGATTAGGCATAGTACCAAACATACCTGTGCTAGAGGAAATAAGAACCACATATACAGATGGTAGTGAAATACAGTTAGACGCATTTAAAAGCCTACCTAAGTAGGGTATATTCGTAACTCCCAGGACAACCTTGGCATCGGCACGGCACGGCGGTGCCATCCCAATTGGGATTTCTACCAAGTTTCAATTTTGATGCTAATTGGGAATAATTGTCACTGGTTGGATTTCTGTATTTTCATTGGAATATTGGTTGTAGGATTGGATATCC
Source organism: Sphaerophoria taeniata (assembly GCA_943590905.1). Taxonomy (NCBI): domain Eukaryota; kingdom Metazoa; phylum Arthropoda; class Insecta; order Diptera; family Syrphidae; genus Sphaerophoria; species Sphaerophoria taeniata. Next base: position 35,170,609 of record OX016540.1, on the reverse strand, counting down.
AGTGATAAATTGGTTGTGAGATACACTTTTCTAGTTGGATATCGTTGGGTTGTGCTTGGTACCGGTCGTAATTCTAGTTCAAAAATTAAATTGTTGTTGGATTCGTGCTGATTTGGTTGGGTAGCTTCTACTCCTTCCAATTCAAAATCCATGTCACTCCCAAGCCACCGGCACGTACCGCACGTTCCAATTGGGATGAATACCAAGTTTCCAGTTTAATTTAATAAAAATTAAATTCTTGTTGGAATCGTGCTGATTTGGTTGGGTAGCTCCTACTCCATCCAACTCAAAATCCATGTCACTCCCAGGACACCGGCAACATATAGTTGGGTAATTTCCGGCACAACATTCGCACAACATTGCATTCAATATAAAATTGATATGTGCATAGTGCATTGGCTAAACATATTCTTATTAGGATGTTCATATGCTTAGGATCAAATAGAAACTAGCATTCCAAAATACTTACTTCTGTTGGTTGTGCTGGCTAGAATTGTGAACAATGCAAGATTATGTCAGAAGAGTTTGATTAAAAGACACATTTGTTTTTTTTTACGATATTTATTTATATTTTATTTTAGATTTTGAAAACTTTAGAGTTTCGCATAAAAACTCCTCTAAAATGCTTCAAGTGTTTCTTTCCAAACTGGTGAATTTCAAAATTGCTTAAAGGATTGTTAGGTAGCAATTCAATTAGATTTTTGTATTTGTTGAGTTCAAAAAAAGTCCAAGACCATTTTTATATGGTTTTAAGAACAGCCCATTTCCTTGAATAGCAACTGACTCCATAGCCTTATTATGACGCTTATTTTCTTCAAACTGTCTTTTAGCAGATCGTACATCATTGATCGCTTTTACAACGCCAGCTGCTCCACCTGTTAGCGATCCCACAGCAGATAAACCAGCTAGAATAGGAGCTAGAAGTGGTAGAAAACCACCACTTTTCGGAAGTGGAATTACTCTCGGTGTTTGAATTAAGAAGAAAAAAAAGAAGTGGTTACTGTGCAACGAACCAGAGCCGATGCAATTAAAAACAACATATATATATATATTTTTTTTTTTTTTTAATATTTATTAAATATTTGACATTTTACTATTTTAATTTTAATAAAAGGAAGACATCTCGAGGGATGTCCGGGATTTCGTCAAATGTTAGGGAGGCCTGCTCCCATAGCGCCAAGACGAGGGCTGCCACCACCCTCGCTTTTCTTAAGTCCACCTGTTGATTTATTGATGCATGGCAGCAGCACTTCTCGACCGCCTCTATTGCCGCCCTGATTTCTCCGACTTTTTCGGGAAAATCCCAGATTTGCTCCTCGAATTCTTCTAGAAATTTATTAACTTCCGTGAACATTTTTATTTAAGAAAAGGATGCACACAAACTGAATTGTAGAAGCTAAGAACATTTTGCTTTTATACCCTCAAATATCATTGAAAATGATCTTATCCCACACACATATTCCCAATAGTAATTGGGAATACACAAATGTGTAATGCACTATCACAATTACTTTAAAAGTTGATCTCAAATCCGGAAGACCTTTTTTTTTTTTCTTTATACCTATGTCTTTTAAAAACACCTAATTTCTAATTCAAAACCCAACGATTGTTTGTTCCTTGAGTTTGCAACCAAATTTTATAACGGAACATAAATTACCCCAGAGCCTAGAACATAAAGTACTTATTTTACTATCGACAAACCAACAAAATTGTCACTCGTGTCGATCTTACGATTAAAATAGGGCTATGATTTAATTCTTTCTTTACACAAGTGTACATCTTTTGTTACAAGTACCCATCGTTAAAAACATGCTCACACAAGTGTTGATCTTACAAACATAAAATTTGATTGCTTAACAATAATTACTATATGTTATTTTTTATAGCCTCCCTAACCGATGCATTTGCCTCACTACCAATTGATATTGCCATTTAGCTCGCACTTGCAGAAAAAAAAAATAGAAACATTATCAGAAGAGCCGATCTTTATTTCATTGCTCACACAAATGACCATGACAAGTAGCATCCATGATCATCGAAAAATCCAAACAATCCAAAAATTCAATCTGGGATCCTTACGTGTTGATCCTATCAAATACCTACAAGGTGGGATTCGTATGTGTTGATCTTATCAAATACGTACGGGAACCTTACGTGTTGATCCTACGAAGAAAATATTTTCATGTTCATTCAGGAGAACAATGTTAATTCAAAACGAATTTTCTGAATGTTTTATTTGTTATTCATACGAATGAACAGTTAAGGAGGCGCATACATACATTTTTATAATAAGTGTAATTGTGCTGCACGTAGAAACGGGGCTGCCTGAGCTCTTTATAAAAACGTTCAAATCGCATATTGACTATGTAATAAAAGTGATGCTTCTACCGAATGAAAGGCTGCCTAAAACAACTGTTCTGTATGCCTTGCAACGAAAATCATTGTGGTTTGAAGAATGGTTCAACTTAGCAACGGTATGTGGAGTTCAACTGAATCTTACGTTAGAAAACGTGGGCACATGGAAGGTACAAATGTATGAAATGGTGAAGTGCTTGGAACATAAATGGAATGTATATGGAAAGCGAGGACGTCAATGCATCGATCTATATACGTAAACCTGCAGCACATTCTCGAAGATAGGAACTACTTCCAAATCAACTTTAGTGTGAAAAAAATATCCACAATTCAAAGATGAGAGGAGAGCTGCAAAAGCTTAACTATCAGCCGCATAGAGACAATTTGAGAGTTGAATGTAAAATGTGTAACCCAGTGATCACTTATACCAAGATTGGAAAGCTTGCTGTCAAAGCGACATTTGCCTACAAGCTAAGGGAGCAGGTTAGCTGAAACAGTATGCATGTAATATAAACAAAAGGGGCAGGTTAGCTGTAAGAGTATGTGTGCATGAAAAAAAAAAACTTTTGCGGTATTTGGAAAGTAAAACGTAGGTAGGTTTCCAATCTTGTTATAAAGTGATCACTGGTGTAACCTAGGAACGAGGGAAGATGTATTCCACTTCTTGGGTGTGTGCCCTGTGTTGAAGGAAATCAGAAGAACTTACTCCGGAAAAAATGGGGAACGTAACTTTATGTTCTTAGCCTCGTTCACAACGTGGTTTGGGTTTTCATATTATGTTCTTAACCTCGTTCACAACGTGTTTTGGGTTTTTATATTATGTTCTTAACTGCGTTCACAACGTGGTTTGGGTTTTTATATTACGTTCTAAACCTCGTTCACAACGTGTTTTGGGTTTTTTTTATATTATGTTCTTAACTGCGTTCACAACGTGGTTTGGGTTTTTATATTACGTTCTAAACCTCGTTGATAACGTGTTTTGCGTTTGTATATTATGTTCTAAGCCTCGCTCATAACATGTATTGCGACTTGGGTTTATGTAAATATTATAGAATCCCACATTGTATAGGTATTTGATTAAGTATCATTTGTAAGGATAAAAATGAATCAATTTTTTTAAATTATCAACTTCCTTTCAATGGTAACAAAAAAAGTTACAGTGAACAATTACACTTATGACAGAGATAGATAGAGATAGATAGATAATTTTATTTATTTTTTCAACCATATTGTTTTTTACAATTTTACAGTTTCTAAATTATATAAGCCGTCTGCCAGGGTTTGCTCTATTTTAATACAATGCGTGAAAAAAAAAAAATGTACATAAAAATAAAAAAATAATGGCGCAAAATTATAGTCCGCTAATGAACAACTTTAGTGTGATACTAGCTTAAAATGACGTTTGGTGTTTTTAAAAGACATAGGTATAAAGAAAAAAAAAAAAGGTCTTCCGGATTTGAGATCAACTTTTAAAGTAATTGTAGAAGCTAAGAACATTTTGCTTTTATACCCTCAAATATCATTGAAAATGATCTTATCCCACACACATATTCCCAATAGTAATTGGGAATACACAAATGTGTAATGCACTATCACAATTACTTTAAAAGTTGATCTCAAATCCGGAAGACCTTTTTTTTTTTCTTTATACCTATGTCTTTTAAAAACACCAAACGTCATTTTAAGCTAGTATCACACTAAAGTTGTTCATTAGCGGACTATAATTTTGCGCCATTATTTTTTTATTTTTATGTACATTTTTCTTTTTTTTCACGCATTGTATTAAAATAGAGCAAACCCTGGTAGACGGCTTATATAATTTAGAAACTGTAAAATTGTAAAAAACAATATGGTTGAAAAAATAAATAAAATTATCTATCTATCTCTATCTATCTCTGTCATAAGTGTAATTGTTCACTGTAACTTTTTTTGTTACCATTGAAAGGAAGTTGATAATTTAAAAAAATTTATTCATTTTTATCCTTACAAATGATACTTAATCAAATACCTATACAATGTGGGATTCTATAATATTTACATAAACCCAAGTCGCAATACATGTTATGAGCGAGGCTTAGAACATAATATACAAACGCAAAACACGTTATCAACGAGGTTTAGAACGTAATATAAAAACCCAAACCACGTTGTGAACGCAGTTAAGAACATAATATAAAAACCCAAAACACGTTGTGAACGAGGTTTAGAACGTAATATAAAAACCCAAACCACGTTGTGAACGCAGTTAAGAACATAATATAAAAACCCAAAACACGTTGTGAACGAGGTTAAGAACATAATATGAAAACCCAAACCACGTTGTGAACGAGGCTAAGAACATAAAGTTACGTTCCCCATTTTTCCGGAGTAAGTTCTTCTGATTTCCTTCAACACAGGGCACACACCCAAGAAGTGGAATACATCTTCCCTCGTTCCTAGGTTACACCAGTGATCACTTTATAACAAGATTGGAAACCTACCTACGTTTTACTTTCCAAATACCGCAAAAGTTTTTTTTTTCATGCACACATACTCTTACAGCTAACTTCTTATTATTATGTAGGCAACTGTATCTTTATTACAAAAACACGCATACTCTTACAGCTAACCTGCCCCTTTAGTTTGTATTACACGCATACTGTTTCAGCTAAGCTGCTCCCTTAGCTTGTAGGCAAATGTCACTTTGACAGCAAGCTTTCCAATCTTGGTATAAGTGATCACTGGGTTACACATTGTACATTCAACTCTCAAATTGTCTCTATGCGGCTGATAGTTAAGCTTTTGCAGCTCTCCTCTCATCTTTGAATTGTGGATATTTTTTTCACACTAAAGTTGATTTGGAAGTAGTTCCTATCTTCGAGAATGTGCTGCAGGTTTACGTATATAGATCGATGCATTGACGTCCTCGCTTTCCATATACATTCCATTTTTGTTCCAAGCACTTCACCATTTCATACATTTGTACCTTCCATGTGCCCACGTTTTCTAACGTAAGATTCAGTTGAACTCCACATACCGTTGCTAAGTTGAACCATTCTTCAAACCACAATGATTTTCGTTGCAAGGCATACAGAACAGTTGTTTTAGGCAGCCTTTCATTCGGTAGAAGCATCACTTTTATTACATAGTCAATATGCGATTTGAACGTTTTTATAAAGAGCTCAGGCAGCCCCGTTTCTACGTGCAGCACAATTACACTTATTATAAAAATGTATGTATGCGCCTCCTTAACTGTTCATTCGTATGAATAACAAATAAAACGTTCAGAAAATTCGTTTTGAATTAACATTGTTCTCCTGAATGAACATGAAAATATTTTCTTCGTAGGATCAACACGTAAGGTTCCCGTACGTATTTGATAAGATCAACACATACGAATCCCACCTTGTAGGTATTTGATAGGATCAACACGTAAGGATCCCAGATTGAATTTTTGGATTGTTTGGATTTTTCGATGATCATGGATGCTACTTGTCATGGTCATTTGTGTGAGCAATGAAATAAAGATCGGCTCTTCTGATAATGTTTCTATTTTTTTTTCTGCAAGTGCGAGCTAAATGGCAATGTCAATTGGTAGTGAGGCAAATGCATCGGTTAGGGAGGCTATAAAAAATAACATATAGTAATTATTGTTAAGCAATCAAATTTTATGTTTGTAAGATCAACACTTGTGTGAGCATGTTTTTAACGATGGGTACTTGTAACAAAAGATGTACACTTGTGTAAAGAAAGAATTAAATCATAGCCCTATTTTAATCGTAAGATCGACACGAGTGACAATTTTGTTGGTTTGTCGATAGTAAAATAAGTACTTTATGTTCTAGGCTCTGGGGTAATTTATGTTCCGTTATAAAATTTGGTTGCAAACTCAAGGAACAAACAATCGTTGGGTTTTGAATTAGAAATTAGGTGTTTTTAAAAGACATAGGTATAAAGAAAAAAAAAAAAAAGGTCTTCCGGATTTGAGATCAACTTTTAAAGTAATTGTGATAGTGCATTACACATTTGTGTATTCCCAATTACTATTGGGAATATGTGTGTGGGATAAGATCATTTTCAATGATATTTGAGGGTATAAAAGCAAAATGTTCTTAGCTTCTACAATTCAGTTTGTGTGCATCCTTTTCTTAAATAAAAATGTTCACGGAAGTTAATAAATTTCTAGAAGAATTCGAGGAGCAAATCTGGGATTTTCCCGAAAAAGTCGGAGAAATCAGGGCGGCAATAGAGGCGGTCGAGAAGTGCTGCTGCCATGCATCAATAAATCAACAGGTGGACTTAAGAAAAGCGAGGGTGGTGGCAGCCCTCGTCTTGGCGCTATGGGAGCAGGCCTCCCTAACATTTGACGAAATCCCGGACATCCCTCGAGATGTCTTCCTTTTATTAAAATTAAAATAGTAAAATGTCAAATATTTAATAAATATTAAAAAAAAAAAAAAAATATATATAGATGTTGTTTTTAATTGCATCGGCTCTGGTTCGTTGCACAGTAACCACTTCTTTTTTTCTTCTTAATTCAAACACCGAGAGTAATTCCACTTCCGAAAAGTGGTGGTTTTCTACCACTTCTAGCTCCTATTCTAGCTGGTTTATCTGCTGTGGGATCGCTAACAGGTGGAGCAGCTGGCGTTGTAAAAGCGATCAATGATGTACGATCTGCTAAAAGACAGTTTGAAGAAAATAAGCGTCATAATAAGGCTATGGAGTCAGTTGCTATTCAAGGAAATGGGCTGTTCTTAAAACCATATAAAAATGGTCTTGGACTTTTTTTGAACTCAACAAATACAAAAATCTAATTGAATTGCTACCTAACAATCCTTTAAGCAATTTTGAAATTCACCAGTTTGGAAAGAAACACTTGAAGCATTTTAGAGGAGTTTTTATGCGAAACTCTAAAGTTTTCAAAATCTAAAATAAAATATAAATAAATATCGTAAAAAAAAACAAATGTGTCTTTTAATCAAACTCTTCTGACATAATCTTGCATTGTTCACAATTCTAGCCAGCACAACCCACAGAAGTAAGTATTTTGGAATGCTAGTTTCTATTTGATCCTAAGCATATGAACATCCTAATAAGAATATGTTTAGCCAATGCACTATGCAGTATGCACATATCAATTTTATATTGAATGCAATGCAGGTGCGAATGTTGTGTCGGAAATTACCCAACTAAATATGTATTGGGTGCCGTGCCAAGTTAGAAATCCAACCAGTGACAATTATTCCCAGTTAGAATCAAAATGGAAACTTGGTATTCATCCCAATTGGAACGTGCGGTACGTGCCGGTGGCTTGGGAGTGACATGGATTTTGAATTGGAAGGAGTAGGAGCTACCCAACCAAATCAGCACGATTCCAACAACAATTTAATTTTTGAACTAGAAATACGAACAGTACCAAGCAAAACCCAACGATATCCAACTAGAAAAGTGTATCTCACAACCAATTTATCACTGGATATCCAATCCCACAACCAATATTCCAATGAAAATACAGAAATCCAACCAGTTACAATTATTCCCAATTAGCATCAAAATTGAAACTTGGTAGAAATCCCAATTGGGATGGCACCGCCGTGCCGTGCCGATGCCAAGGTTGTCCTGGGAGTTACGAATATACCCTACTTACCTATTTTCAACGGCGATCAATCAAATTATCGGTCGTGGCGCGAAGAAGCATCCAGATTAATGGACAGCATTAAAAACTTCAAAACACACAGTAAGTACGCAGCAGCATTGACTATAGTGAAAAGTAAAATACAGGGTGCAGCCGCGAATGTGTTAACTAATTATAACACAATTTTTAATTTTGAGGCGATACGTAACAGATTAGATTATACGTACTCTAATCAAGAACCTCTATACGTGCTACAAGACATGATGAAAGCCATCACGCAAAAAAGAAGCACACTGTCTGAATACCACGACGAGATAAATAAAAATCTCAATTTAATAATATCAAAAATCACTATGTCAGGTGATCCGCCGAATATAATCGACAGACTAATTAAAAATGCTAACGACGACGCAGTTCGTATATTCATTGATGGTATGAGTGACAACTTTACAAGAGGATCATTATATTCAGCTACAATAAATGATCTAGAACACGCATTCGCAATTGCTCGCAGAATAGAACATGATAATGTGCACAGGCATTTACATCTCACTCAAGATAAGCACCACAAAAATATGCCACATGAACGCAGAAACGAAAGAAGACCAAATTATTCGAGCCAAACAACGAATTATCAACCCCAGAAGCAATACGATAATATGCAGCAACACAATCAAGGACCACGCCTAAACCCTTTCAAGAGAAATGACGGACCACAGCCGATGGAGATAAACTCGAGACAAATTGTACATGCACAGCGACAAAATTGGAATCAATACAAACCCGATGTATATAATCCACCAGCGAAACGTGAACACAGCGGGAGTTTCAACACACACAACAGACCGCAACGATCTTATCAGCAGAACTTCAAGCAGCAGAGAGTAAATAACTCCCGACAACAACGCAGAGACGATGTCAGCAGTACATATGCAGAAGCAGATGAAACGGAATGTATGGTAAATAATAACATAAGAATAGATCATTTAAACTAGTAGACGGGTTGCCCTGCTTAAATTTAACTAGTACTATTTCTAAGAAAATTTATAAAATTCTTATTGATACTGGTGCAACCCATAATTACATTAATAGAAAATGCGATTCTAGCGAAAAAATTAAAATTAAACCTATAAAAATAAAAACAATGCATGGTTATTCTATGGTAGATACAAAGAAAGTAGTTAGGATATTAAAGAAAAATATAACATTTTTTGAATTAGAGGATATTCAGTCTTTTGATATGATATTAGGATATGAAGGACTTAAAGTTCTAAACGCGGAAATAAATTTCAGTAATATGACTCTAACTACCATAAGCAGTGTCGAATCTATTCAGAAAATTAATTACATAATTGGGGAAAATAATATTTATAAAGCAGACATAGATAGACTGATGAAGATTAATAACAGCATAGGACCGTTACCCTTTACAGATACTATAGAAGCAAGCATTAGGACGACCAATGATAATCCGGTTTATGTTAAACAATATCCATATCCCATAGCAGATAACGAATTCGTAAACAAAGAAATACAGAAACTCTTACATGACGATATAATAGAAAAAAGCCATAGTCCTTATAACAGTCCCATATGGACAGTACCTAAAAAAGGTTTGGACGAAAAAGGAAAACCAAAACGGCGCATGGTTGTTGATTTCCAAAAACTTAACGCTCACACTGTAACAGACAGATACCCCATTCCGGATGTCAACATGACAATTCAAAATTTAGGTAAAGCCAAGTACTTTACAACGTTAGATTTGGAGTCAGGTTTCCACCAAATTAAAATCAAAGCAGATGATAAAGAAAAAACAGCTTTTGCTATAAATGGCGCAAAATATCATTTTAAACGAATGCCTTTCGGGCTCAAAAATGCACCAAGCATATTTCAGAGATGCGTGGACGACATTTTGAGAGACTTTGTAGGTAAATTCGTACACGTTTACATTGATGACGTATTGATATATTCTTCATCTGAGGAAGAACATATACAGCACATAAGTCAAGTATTCGACGTACTCAATAAAGCCACATTAAAAATATCTGATGAGAAAAGTAAGTTTTTTCAAGAAGAAGTAGAATACTTAGGTCACATAATCAGACATGGTAGAATCACTACGAACCCTGAGAAAATAGCAGCTATAGAAAATTTTCCAGTCCCACAAACGGTAAAGGATTTGAGAGGATTTTTAGGTCTTACAGGTTACTATCGTAAGTTTATAAAAGGATACGCAAGCATAGCCAAGCCCCTGACATTATATTTACGAGGAGATAACGGTAAAGTAAACAAAAAACAAAGTAAAAATATTAAGTTAAATCTGAATGATTCAGCATTAGAAGCGATTAGAATTTTAAAAAATTATTTGAAAGAACAAGTCGAACTTTTTCAACCGGATTATAGTAAACCATTCGAGCTTACTACTGATGCATCCAACATAGCTATTGGAGCCGTACTAAGTCAGAATAAGCAACCTATACACTTCTTGTCAAGAACACTGAGTAAGACAGAAGAGAACTATAGCACAAACGAGAAAGAGCTATTAGCGATCATATGGTCCTTACAAAAACTCAGAAACTACATATATGGTATAGCAGACTTAACCATATATACCGATCACCAGAGCCTTATATATTCTGTATCAGAAAAAAATCCCAACACAAAGCTGAAACGTTGGAAGGGAATCATTGAAGACTTTGGAGCAAAATTAGTTTATAAACCAGGAAACCTAAATCTTGTAGCTGACGCATTATCACGTCAACGCATAAATACTTCTACCATAGAAACAGCACATTCAGCTGAAAGTTCTTCTAATGATATAATAAAAACTGTGAATCAGCCTTTTAATGCATACGCTGCACAGTTCGAACTTATTGAAGATATAACAAATAATATCGAAACACAAATCTATTTTAGTAACAAAATAAGACTCATAATAAAGTTTAAGGACAAAGACTATTTACTAAGGCAGATGAAAGAAGTTATACAACCCCAAAAGATTGTAGCTTTGCATACGAAATTTGAAAACATATACAAATATGGTGAAAACATAAAAAAAGAATTCCCACTAGTAAGATTTATATTCACACCAAGAAAACTTCAAGACGTGACAAATTTGGAGGAACAACTAAAACTTGTAAGGGTAACTCACGAAAGAGCACACCGAGGGTTACGTAACAATATACAAGAAATCTCAGAGAAATATTACTGGCCCGATCTAAATAAACAAGCAAAGAGTTTCAACAAAAAATGCATAGCATGTCTATTTGGAAAATATGAAAGAAAACCTATCAGAGAACCTCTGAATAATTCAGAAATACCAACACATGTGGGAACACACATTCATATGGACATATACTTCAACGACAAGTATACTTTCCTTGTAACAGTAGATAAGTATTCTAAATATACAATCCTTCGGGAAATCGAAACTCGAAACAGACTGTACGACGTTATGGAAGAGGTCTTATCTAATTATTTCCCAAAATGTGAACGACTCATGACAGATAACGAGAAGGGATTCAAAACAGAAATGGTGAACCAAATGTGTTTGAAATACAACATAACTAAAGTAGAAACTCCAGTATACAGATCGACAGCGAACGGTCAGGTAGAACGTGTAAACGGTACAATAACTGAACTGTCTAGAATATTCACAATTCAGAATAAAACAAGACTTATCGAAGAAATATTTAGAACAGTGCGTGAATTAAATAATTCTATACACTCAGTTACCGGTTTGAAACCTAGAGACATTTTCTTTAATCAAAATAAATATAGCAATAGTGAAATTATAATAAATAAACTAAACTCAGCATCCAAAAAAGTGATCGAACGTCTAAATAAAGGAACTCGACACAGAGAGTATAAAAAAGGAGATAAGATAATGGTAAGAATCACAGGTCTTAGAAAGAAATCTAACGCCAGATACATAACAAGAATAGTAGAAGAAGATAAAGGAGACACTGTAATCTCTAAAGAAGGAATAAAAATTCACAAGGATAACATAAAGAATTATCATTTTTCAGATGACGAAAATATTAATATTCCTAACATTACTAGGAATTGTACAGAGTCAAGAAGGGCAAGGAAACGTTCAAATAACTGAGTTACTAAACAAGAAGTTTATACTTACGCAAACAGATGACGTGTATTTATTCAAAGAACAAACTTATTTGTTACATGCCACCAACCTGACTTCGATATTTCAACCTTACGTAAATATCGTAACTAGTAAATATCAACCTACACAAGAAGAAAAAATTTGGTTAAGTAAAATTAAGAATTTAGCAGACCAATTACAAGAACATACTAGGCATACTAGATCAATTAACTTTTTAGGAACAGCTTTCAAATATGTGTTTGGTAATCCTGACCATTATGACTTAGTTAACATAGAAACGAGTATAAATAATCTCATAGAAAACAATAATAAACAAAAAACTATAAATTCTAGATTTGAACAAATTTTGCAACAATTCGAAGGTCAGAGCCTTAAAGAACATTTAGTAATAGAACAAGTGTACGAACAATTATTATTATTGACCAGAACAATTAATGCAGCAAAAAATAATGAATATTTATCAGAAAGCCTAGACTTAGATGACATTAAAAATATTATTCAACATGAAATAATTCAAGTACCCATAATAAATATACTTGAGTACTCTAAAATATTATTAGCTAGAACTGATGAATTCTTCATCACAATATATAAATATCCAGTTCTAATTAAATCATGTAAATTGTATAAAGTAACACCTTTAAATTCAAAACATGGAAAAATCATTACAGATAAAACAATTGCCTTATGTAACCAAACTTATTTAAGAACAAGAAATTGTCAAAATCATCTAAGTAAAAACATTTGTGAAATTAACTTTGAAGAAGAAAATTGTCTTATTCCACTTTTAAAGAATATAACTTCAAAATGCAACATTAAACAAGAATACGATTACGACTTAGAAATTGAATCCGGTGTTATGTTATTAAGCGGTAAGCATAAGTTAAATAATCAAACAATTAATGGTATAAACTTAGTTACTTATGAAAATACTATAAATCTAGACGATAAAATATACAAAAACATGCATAAGCAAATTAAAGAAGTTATATTAAGAAATCATAATTCAGAGTCTTACATCGACCAAATAATTAAAGAAGATACAATGTACAAATTCGATAACATAGATACTTTAAAAAAACTAATTATTCCTTTTGAAGAAAAACCGATATTATCAACTATATACACAATTGTAACGCTGATTGTTATTCTAGCATTTACGTACGTAATGATAAAAACTATACAATGTATAACAGATCGTCAAAAACAAAAAAAGATTGACGCATATAACAAAACTTATGAAAGAGAAATGTTAAAAATAGCGTCGAAAAATCGGGACGATTTCGTTTAACAAGGGGGGGAGTTAAGTATCCATAGCAAAACATATTGAGAAAAAAGATAACATTATTTGTATTCAATGATATCTTTAGTCTCTAGTACAGTCTTGCACACAACGCTACAATGATAACATATGTAAAAGAGATAATATCGTTTGTATACAATGTTGGAATATTATCTCTTCTTCATTATCAAGCAAGACGATTGTACGCTTGGGTCTCCTTGTAGATAGATAAGAAAAGTATATAAATACGACTGTATGATGAATTTATCAATAGTCTTATTGTAACTACATAGTAGCCTTAAGCTCCTTTTAGAATTAGTAAAAAGTATTTCAATAATAAAGGACATAGTTCCAAATAAATATTGTTTAATTTTAAAAGTAAGAAACAAGTGTTTTAATTCGCGCTTATCTCAGGAACTGCTTTATGAAATTGAACAATTTTTTTAATGTTGAATCTTCCATTTATCAAGGAAGGCTTGAAGCTATATAAAATTTAGCTGCGACCAATAGGAGCGAAGAATTTGTGTAAAATGTGGAAAAAACGGCAAACAATACAATACAATATATAAAGTTCGTTTGAACGCGGTAATCTCAGGAACTACTATTTCGAATTGTAAAATTCTTTTTGTTTTGGATAGTCCATTAATCGAGGAAGGCTTTATTCTTCTTAAAATTAAGCTGCGACCAATAGCAGCGAAGAATCTGTGGAAATGTGAGAACTGAGATTTTTTTCTGAGATCTCTGAGATGAAATTATTTTGGATTCGATTTCTCACTCAGCTATTTGACGTGGCTGACAAATGTGCAGCAACAATTAGTAAGGTAACCATTAAATCTCAATGATAACTGAGAATTATGTTCCACCAAGGCACCAAATGATTTTACCTCAGTCAAGGTGACATTGAGATCTCAGTGAGATGTTGTTAGGTGGAACTGGCCTAATAACTGCTCAAATTAGAATTTTGAGAGTTCAATTGATTTGTGAATGTGATTGATTGCACTATTTGTGCAGATTATTGTGTTTAAACCATATCATTTTATGTACTTCTTAACTAAAAAAATATGCTCAGTTTAAAGAAAAAAAAATTTACTTAACGAAAAAAACGATGCAGAAGTAAGAGAGATATTAGAATTAGGGAGAGTTCACCCAAGGGAATGCTTTAAGTATGAACAACTGAAGAGAATCATAAAAAATGCTCAAATTTTTCAAGTTCAAGAGAATTACGACCTAGGGAGAGTTGACTGCAATGCAATTTTACAATAACTTCCGAACAAAATTCCCACGCGCGCATGATGCACAAGTCGAGATGATACTCTGGCCGGTGGACGAGGGAGAGGCGGACGAAGTCGCGGGCAACTGCTAGTTATTATATATACTCTGCTCTCGCTTACAGTTTTTACAGTACTAAAAACATAAAACCATTCACCCTTGTCGGCGAGACATACCGATTTTCCGATTGTATAAAAGGGTCCTCCACTTTCAGACCGACTTTAGATCTCAGTTAACTGTCATTGAGTTGTATTGCAAGGAGTGTAAATTTTTTGTCGAAATTCGAGAAGAAAGAACAGAGTAAAATCTTTCGTATTTATTTTTGCGAGACTTCTATGATTACAATACAAAAAAAGAATATTTTACTGTTTTACTACATTGTCGGCCGGTGTTTATACCAAAGCGAGTCACGCTTAGACAAATGGATACACTTGTTGCTACCACTGACCGAATTTACTCCTAGACCTAGATGTTGTGTACATTTTTGTCAGCGTGTAGGTATATGTATGTGGGTGGTGGTGACATAATACCCACCTAACACACGATTTGGTTGCCTAAAATTTTATTTTTCCGTTCAACAATTTCCACATTATTTGTTATTGTTGTTGTTGTTGTTGTTGTTGTTGTTGTTGTTGTTGTTGTTGTTGTTGTTGTTGTTGTTGTTGTTGTTGTTGTTGTTGTTGTTGTTGTTGTTGTTGTTGTTGTTGTTGTTGTTGTTGTTGTTGTTGTTGTTGTTGTTGTTGTTGTTGTTGTTATTGTTGTTGTTGCTGTTGTTGTTGTTGTTGTTTTTGTTGGTGGTGGAATTGTAATTCTATTGTCGACTTAAGTTTGAATGGTTGGTCATCAGCATGTGGTCGAGTTCGAGCAAATCTCAAAATGTCCTCCTAGGACTCGTCTTTCTCCAGCTGGTAGTTTCTGTAGGATAGTCTAATTCGAGTGTTATGAATGGCTTCGATTCGGATAGCATACTGCGTGAGAGCATCGACAGTAGCAGTACTCACAAAGGTGTAGCGGTTGTTGTCGATCGCAACGATTTGGGTGGCATAAATGGTGTCCAGAAACAACAACAGCAACAACGACGACAGCGACTTCCTTCTGTTGTCTTTGTCGTTCGGTGAAGATGATTTGCTGTCATCGTCAATGATGATGAATGGTAAAGGAGCTAAATTACATTCACATGTGGTGGCTTCAGGAACGAATAACTGTTATGATGAAATAAGTAGCTGTGATGGTGTTAGTGATCCCTCATGGGCTACTAACGATGCATGACGAAGATGGTAATTGCAAACAATAATATAATTGGTATTGGGGACACCAGTGGAGGCAGCAGTGCCAACGACGATGTTGATAATTTCCTTCTGTCACAAAATGATCAAGTGCGTTTCTTAACGAAACAGTTGAACGCCCATATGACAGCCGCCGAGAGGATTATGTTGGAGAATAATCTACGCAAATCCTTGAGGATAGCGAAAAATGTATGTATATGAGTACTCAATATTCGTTCCGAAATGGATCAACTTAGGTGGGTAGTCGAAATCATAATAGAAAATCCTTGGAAGGATAAGGGCTAGGAAAATTTTATTTTTTAATTACATTCCTCATTATCTTTTGTTTCGTTTTCTGAGAAGTGAAGAGATAATAATTATGGACTGTTATATATCCTTTCCGATATGGAGATATTGCGCAGTTTTAACCAAGGGGGATTCCGAAGGATTCAAGTGTGATAAGGGTTTGTATTTCTTTTTGTCTATCTTTGCTCGCTGAATTTCGTCGGGTTACAAATATGTTATTTATGGTAATTGTGTATAATATGTCTCAATGCTGAGAGAACTTATGGGGCCTTGAGTGATTTATGGGAATTGCTCTTAGCAGGAATACATTTTTTTGTTGCGCCTTGCTCATTGATGTGAAAATGTATATCGCATGTTTTATGTTTTTAAAAGACCCTCGATATAAATACAGGGCCTTACCAATAATTATTGACTAAACAAGCGTTTAGATAAACACCACGTTAAACTTTAGAGACGAGTTTATTTGTGTGTTAACCAATAACCAAATTAAACACGTCTTTAACTAAACTGTGCTCTATTACATTATCTACTACATTTGTTGCCAAACAGACAGCTGCTGTCGAAATGACATTTGTTATTCTTATTTTTTTCTGTTGCCATCTACTAACTTGAAACTAAAATTGTGAATGCAAGTTTTATGGACACCTAGAACTCCTTCGACACAAAAATATTAAAAAGCTTCCAGCAGATTTCAGTGCATAAAAGAATAATCAAGATCCAAAAATTGTATGAAAATCAACTACGAGTTTTTACTTTTATTAGCCTGCTTTTTCTTTTTCTTGATAAATTCACTCTTATTCAAATTATTCTGGAAGAACGAAGTCTCCTTCCTGGCTTGTGAGACTTCCGTCATCAGTCGCTGCTTGTGCACAGCTTGTTCATAGTTCATACGCTCTGTCAGATGCACCCACTTGAATCTCGGTAGATACTTCATGCTCCACAGCGAATCGTAGAATTGTGATTTCTTTCTCGTTGAAATTTGCTTGTTATTGAGAAATTCAACAATCTGTTTAGCTGTTCGTTTGCTCTCGAACTCAACCCAACCTTCGGTGAAGAGACGGGATAAACGTTTCCGTTTCTTTTGTTTTTCGGTTACTGAAATTGGACAATTATAAAAATGAACTCATAAAATCCTAAATGAATGGCAAACCTTGCATTTTTTCAGTTTGCAAGAAAACTCGACCAATTTTGCCATAATTGCCAAGAATTTCCCGGATGCGAGTGACGTTCATGTGTTTAGGTATATTCGAAACATAGATGATTCCTTTTTTATGCTTTTTCTTGGGTTTGGCTGGCAGGTCCATCTCGATGTCGGATGGTTCCTCTTGATCTCCTTGAGATCCAGCGCCATCGTTCTCATTTGTAGGCTCATTTTGGTTGCTTGTATCTTCGTCTGAATTACTTTGATTTTCTGTTGTTTCATTTTCGTCTTCGACGGTCACGACCAAAAATAAATTTGCAACAGATAAAAGAAACAAAACATACGAAAAATTTCTTTTGCTACCAACTGTCAGAATGACAGCACAAACATGACGTTTACACTTAATCACGAAGTTAAACATGCGTTTCTCAACTCTAAAATTTAGAGTGACGTTTAGCGTCAAGCTGACTATTAAATTGATTATTGGTATGGTTCATTATTTAGAGTCCACTTAAATATTTAAGTCGTCACTAAATTTGATTATTGGTAAGGCCCACAAAAATTAGGATACTCGTTTAATTTTATCATCAATTTTCGAGGATATTCGAACTTTGATTTGAAAAAAAAAGTTCTAGAACTTGCTGTTTGTTAGTACCCGATGTGTAGGAGGACTGAAGGAAAACAAACTTTTCTTCGTTATTTGCTTCAAGGCGATATTTTATTTCATTATTTTAGTTGTATGTTAGAGCCTGATTTGCCTGTCTGCTTAGTGCTTGATACATCATTCGATTTAAAGTTAGATTTGTTTGGATTTGGAAACAAAAGTGTTTTTTTCTTTTGTCCCAACCTCAAGAGAATATTGAAATTGTGTTTGTATTGTGTTATTTTGAGATATAAGTTTGTTTTTATGGGAATTGGTACAAAAAAAGTTCTTTTTTTTCTCTTGTTTTTAAGGATTTTTCAATTTTGGTATATTTCGAACCGAAGATTAAATTTGAAAATCGCTTAAAAAAGGTACAATAGAAGAAAAAAGTGGTTCCGACAGTTGTGTCTGAAACCTGTCAAGAATATCGGGCTGATTGACTTCAAGAAGAATGTTTTTTTTTAGCTGTTTTGTTGGTCTCAATTTTGAGGCCAACATAAAATGGAAAAAAAATCATTTTTGAGAGAATCTAGAAACCAAATTTTTATTTAATTGAAAAATAAATGGACATTTTCCTGAAACTCTTTGGCATATAAAGGGCATAGAAATAACGACTTCGATTGCGCCAATTATACAAAAGAAAGTAATTTCGTTATACCTACGTTTTTAGTATGAAAAAGATATTTTTTTCGCAGAACATTTGTTCCTTAAATAAATAGCATTATATTTCCAAAAACACATATTCTATTATTCAATCCTTCGTAATTTGTTAAAATTCCTTCAAGCTTAAAAATATTTTAGTTAACTCTTTCTAAACTCTCAAGCAAGTTAGCAAGAACAATAAAATAACAAATTTTTCCGAATTTCCTAATATAAATTGATAAACATTATTATTTGATTTCACCCATCAGAAAGTCCTTCTTCAAAACGTTCATTAATAAATGTATAAGTATCTCTTCCTTCTTAAGCCGAAAAATGGCGTGTGGCTGCTTTTATTTGACTGACCATTAATGTTGATAAAATATACAAAAAGAGTCTACCTCGGCATCCAACTTAAAAACAAACCCCAAACTTTTTTGTTTTATTTATTGATGGCTGCGTGCTTTTGTTGTCCATAAAGATTATATAAGAAGGACCAAAAACACACAATATGAAAAGAATGACGACGTTTCGTTTGCAAACTATTCAAACCGCACAAAGTGGAGGAGAGTTATGAAACATTAACACCATATTCTTTCCAAAATATTATTCCCTATTTTATGCTCACGCCAAATGCATCCATAATAATTCTTCTCAAATGAACTATGAGAGACGAATTGGGGTTTTCACTATACAATTTCTGTATCCTTGAAAGTTTGAAGTTAATTTCGAAAAGATGCTTCATGCAGATAATCATAATGCGTCAGTTTTTTTGTCCTTATTCATTCATTGCATGCATTTGCGATAGCACATCTTTATATATAAAAATGAAATCCTGTTCGTGTATGATCGAATAACTCACAAACGGCTGGACGGATTTGGCTATTTTTTTTTTTTTTTAATTTTTTCGTGTTAGTCTGTAGATGGTTCTTAGGGAAAAAAATTTTAAATTATTATTGCAGGTGCATATTGGTTTTCAAATGGAAAACTTAAAAAATTCAAAATGGGTTTTCGAATGTAAAACAGAAAGTTTTTGATTAAAAAAACTCGGAAAACTCTTTGGTTTTCAAAGTGAAAATTGCTTATTATTGCATCAGGTGCATTGGTTTCCAAATGGAAAACTGGAAAATTTCAAAATGGACTTGCTCTGAAGGACGGCGAGACGAAGTTCGCGGGGTCAGCTAGTTTACGATAAATGTTTTAAAAGAAAACACGCACACACACAAACTAACAACCATTTGAATATATTCTGAGTCGGAGACGGATATGGATATATGAAAACGAAAATAGAAGCCAACAGAACAAGAGCATACGGATGTCTACCTAGTTAATTTGATGTTCTGGTGTTGTTGAACCCAGCAGGATTGCATGCACGATTATAATTAAATTAAAAGACTAATTAGCTGAATATTTTCAAATAATTGACAAATGCCAAATACAATAACTGGTTGCACACGGCAACATTTCGAAGGTTTTGACTATATGGCTTGACTACTTGGCCTATCTGGATTTGTATTTAGGTTTTATCTCTTGGAATTTTTTTTTTTTTTTTTGGTTAAGAGAGTTCCGAATTGAACCGGATTTGTTTTGCTGGCAACAAAAAATAACAACATTTGAAATGATATTAATTTGCTTTTGGCAATTGCTGTTTTGGATCTCATTTAGCAAAACGAAAATCGATTTTGACATAGAAACGATGAGATAATATAAATATTTGATGCTTGCATGTTTTTGGCGTACAAAAAGAACAAGTTATATTAAATGAATAACCTACGTTTATACTTATTTAAAAAGTTAATTGGCAAAGGAAAATACAAATTTCAGTTAGTTTCTTTTAAAGAATTATTAAAAAATATACTTTCTTTATTTTGAAAAAGTTTAAGGAATATTAGTATACGAAGATCTGAAACTTGGAAGAGTATCACCTTGCAAATGGTTCTCAGTTTAGCCGTTCAAAATCCACATAAAATCTCAAGCACCTGTCAGCAATTATTATTATAATATTTTTTTACTTTGAAAATTATGTTTTAAAACTTTTGAAAAACTCACAATAAACGAAATTCCTCAAATTAGGAAAAAAAAATAATAAAAAATGGAAAATAAAATCTCGTGATTTAAAAAATTTGTTGTCAAAAATGTTCCCACTTAATTTTTCATAGCCCCCATAACAAGGTCATCAAAAATCGCTTCTTCTTCAACATTTTTTTTTCGTTCTTTTACCCAAAACAACACCATCCCTGAATTCAATTTGTATTAAAAATCTTCAAATTTTTGTCGTTAATCACGTCTTTTAAGCTGGCAAACCAATATGGGCACAAACGATTGGGACCTTTATCATAATAATGTGTTCTTTATGTGTTAATTATGTGTGCAGTTCGCGATTTTTGTGCTGATCAATTTTTGTATATACATATATAAAATTATGCCACCTTAATATTAAGCTAGCACAACTTCTACATTTCCCAACAGAATTCAATGAAACCTAGACCATAATTATGTGTAATTTATGTGTTAATTATTTGTGCAGTTCGCGATTTTCGGGCTGATCAATTTTTGTGTATATATAAAATTATGCCATCTTCATATTAAGCTAGCACAACTTCTTCATTTTCCAGCAGAATTCAATGAAACCTAGACGATTATTATCTTCTATTTATGTGTTAATTATGTGTGCAATTCGCGACTTTTGTGCTGATCAATTTGTATGCATATATAAAATTATGTCAGCTTCATATGTACACTCGGGCGTATACGTGTTTTTTTTTTATGCTTCTTTTAACTTTTTGTTTGAGAACCGTAGGCTTTTTTGTATTAATTGTTATTGTTATTTTTAACAACCCTAATAGTACAGTTTTTGTTACTTACGACGATGAGTAAGCCGAGTCCGATGGACTCCTCGGTAATCGTTTTGGAATCAATTAATTCAACACCATACAACATAAATACTTGAGTTAATAATATAATAACTGTCAATCTAGCATCAACGACTAAATTAGTGTAAAATTTTTATTCGTAATGTGTTATACTTGCACAATCGTATATTTAATTCAGTAAACGCACAAAGAAAGCGTTAATCTTATTCGAATTGATCGAACGATCCAACCGCAAGTTAGAATCCAGGATTTACTTAAGAAATGTATGCAGTAGGCTTTGTATGAAGAAATTCATTAAAGATACATGAAAACAATCAAAGTCGTTGATGTTGTTGATTTACTTGAATATGGCTCTACATTAGAAAATTGTAGCTACATAATTGCAACGAAAGAGACTTTCTTACAAATACATATTTTCATTGCATACAAACAAAACTCTATCGCAAAAGTTTTCGCTAACAGATTGAATGCGACCTTCATAAACAGATATAATGAATATGATGAACAAAATTGAATGCCTTAAAGAATGAACAGAAGGGTTTGTGCAAGAAACAAAACTAACTATTAAACGAGAACACGACACGACACGACATACGTGATACGCAAACGAAACGACACCAGAACAAGATGCAGTACACAGACCATTATATGATTTGTCTCGTATACGAATACGACTATACAAATACGACTACACAAATACGAGTCTGCTCTCCTTTGAATGAACTTTATTATTTATGCAAAATGAACCATAAGGCAAGTTACTTTATACTTACTTCCTAGGTTTGCGCAGAATATTGCGCATTTTCTGTGTCCCATTTTTCATACGTTCATAAGTCATCACAAAAAATGAATTTAGTTTCAATAAATGATTAAACATGGAATATAAAGGGCTAAGAACTAAGAAGAATGATGACCGATGAAGTTTAAGGGATAAATTGGCCAACTGATTTTTCTGTGTTTGTATGGGGGGAAAAAATTATCTTGTATTAGAATGTATTTAAACTTTTTTGAAGAACGTGACCAGGAATCGCTACTGATCTTAACCTCAGTTGGCGAAAATCTCTGAAGTGTAAAGTTTATGTGCATTAATAATAATACTTTTGTATCATGCCTCCTAAACGTGGCAGACCCATCGTTATCGATAGATTTTCAATAAAAGGAACAATATTAAATTACAGTCAGGATGTAATTGGGCCCGATGGAAAAGTTGCTTCGGTTAAAGCGGAAATTTGGCAAACAATTTCTGATCAGTTACCCAACAAACCAAAAGTGTCAGCTCTGCATACTATCATTTGTTGTAATAGATACAATGTCAGAGCGGAGATAATGATGAAAAATGGACTATCTACTACAGAAAGTGACTCAACTCTCGACAGTTCAAAAAATGACAATGCTCTTGACGATTATTCTTTTACAAGTGATAGTGAAGATACAAAATTTATACCAATATCATAAAGAAGAATGGTTAAAATTACTTACGGTACAAAGATATAAGCAAGAAGCGTAAAAAATAAAATAAAAAAAACACGTATACGCCCGAGTGTACATATGAAGCTGACATAATTTTATATATGCATACAAATTGATCAGCACAAAAGTCGCGAATTGCACACATAATTAACACATAAATAGAAGATAATAATGGTCTAGGTTTCATTGAATTCTGTTGGAAAATAAAGAAGTTGTGCTAGCTTAATATGAAGATGGCATAATTTAAATTAATTTATACCTATATAAAAAAAATTGATCAGACCCAAAATCGCGAACTGCACACATAATTAACACATAAATTACACATAATTATGGTCTAGGTTTCATTGAATTCTGTTGGGAAATGTAGAAGTTGTGCTAGCTTAATATTAAGGTGGCATAATTTTATATGTATACAAAAATTGATCAGCACAAAAATCGCGAACTGCACACATAATTAACACATAAAGAACACATTTTTATGGTAAAGGTCCCAATCGTTTGTGCCCATATTGGTTTGCCAGCTTAATAGACGTTCGTTAGTCGGGCTCTCAATATTGAAAGCATTTAAGCTCACCTAGGCAAAAAAAATACATATACGTTCGTACCTGCCTTACCTCCATTAAATCGACATCCAAATCGGAGACGGAGCCACACAAGCAAGCATAAGCTCATAAAACAACAATTCCTTCGCACTTCCTCCTTGAATGACGGTACATTTTTTTTTTACGTAACTCTGTTTTTGTTTCGAA
Organism: Sphaerophoria taeniata; assembly: GCA_943590905.1. Taxonomy (NCBI): domain Eukaryota; kingdom Metazoa; phylum Arthropoda; class Insecta; order Diptera; family Syrphidae; genus Sphaerophoria; species Sphaerophoria taeniata. The sequence continues at coordinate 35,146,874 of OX016540.1, read as the reverse complement.
CTTAAACACGAAGGCGGATTCTTCGTAAACTTTAATGTCAGAACATAATATTTTCTATCATTGTTTATCCTTGAAAAAAAAACAAGGAGTAAAAATCTTTTCTTTTTACTTTGAACACTCCGACACATCCAATAAAATTTCCCATAGAAAGTTTTCGTACAAAACGACTCTTTCCCGAAAGCGAAAGGTTTTACAACTCCTTTGCTTGTTGTTTTGTAGATTTTTTTTGCTTTCATCAACTGTTGGGCGCCACTTAAAAAAAAACCAACCAGTTTGAATGCGAACGTACCACCTACATACAACAAAGTCGAACAAAATAGAACAGACAGAAATATTTCTTGTTATGCCTTTTAACTATAAAACGATTTTATACCATTATTATCTCTATATTCACTATTTTTTTTGTGTAAGGTGTTTCATAGATTGATTTTTTTTTTTTTTTTGTATGTCGTGCAAAATATAGAAAGGACTTTCCTTGGCTGAGTCACAAACAAAATAAACTGAATTAATAAATAAAACTAGAGTTCATGGCAAATTGGATGTATCAATTTTCGTTGAAAGACAGCCAGAGTGCGGTTGTGTTAATTTCTTTGCTCATCGTCTAATAGACAATTTTCTGTACTTTTTTTTATTTAATGCTAAAATGAAATATTTTACAGAATACATTTTGTATTTTAGTTATGATAATGCGCCCGCGGGTGTTAATTCCAAAAGTAAACGGAATTCACCCCTGCTGGTGTTTATTCCCTTTTTGAAATTGTACTTACACCCGCGGAGGCTAATTCCTTTTTTTGGTGGGCTTTAATTCCAATTTTAATTGGAAATAAAACCCACACGTGAAACGAATTACCAAACTTAATATCAAGTACCTTAATATTTTTAAAATGTATATATTTAGTGATCAACCTTGTATATCAGAAGTATTTCGAAGCTTTTGAGGTATAAGCTGTCGTTATTGCACTTTCATGGCAATATCTAATTTTGACTGTTTAACCGATTTATTTGAAATGCACGACTTTTACTCTGACCATGTGCTGATGACACTGATGCGATGTTTATTAATATCTACACCTTCTGCAATTGATCTGCGTAAGTCAAGTAAATAATCTGCTTATATAACCTAAGATATTCAGCGACACACAAAGAAAAAGATACTGCCACGAACAAAAGCGCCAGGAGTCATGGAAGAAGTAACTATGGGTAAGCCATCGCTTTGTACGTATTTTCAAGCTCGGTTGTTCATTTATACGAGACTAGCAGTTGCCCGCGACTTCGTCCGCCTCTCCCTCGTCCTCACAGTTTGGTGGTCCGCACAGAAAAGTACAGAAAAGATCCAAAAAGTACAAGTTTGTGTGTTCCATGAGTAAAAACCTTGCCCCAAACTGTGCTACAATCTGTCATTTTGTGTTCCATGAAATTGTCCATCTCAGTTTAGTACACATTTTTCTGCCCCTACTTTTTTGGTGGTGTAGCTTTGTGAAAACTATCAAATGTCAAAATTTCAAATGCCAAATTATTTTTATTTTTTTCCAATCAAACAATTTTTTGAATTTATCTCGATTAAAGAGTTTTCCGAGAAAGTAAAAATATTACTACTATACTCCCAAGTAAAAATTTCTCACAAAAATCTAATAAGCTATTCAGAATCTTGTTTCCAACAAATGAAAATTTGCTTCAATTTGATTTGACTTGGAATATTTATTTTTACAGCTGATTTTATTCTGTCAAAAAGATTACATAGGGAGCTGATCTTCTTGTTCTTAATGTTCTGACAGTTTTCATTTACTTGTGCTGTTCTGTGCTGTTCTGATCTGGTTTTTCTTCATTAAACAGTCCTAGTAATTCGATCATACACGAACAGGATTTAATTTTTATATATGTATATAGAGATAATTAAATGATGAAACTACAGTCAAAGCCTGAGTACGTTAAATTCACTTTCTATATTGTTGGCGTCGATCGTATCCATGGGTAGCTAGGGATCGGGACGTTTATAATTGAAGGTGTGACACAATTCCATACAGCATTCGATTGTCAATGCTCGATGGATGGTGGACTAGGAATCGTCTAGCGATGCATTTGTCAGAAATCTATTGACGATCACCTTTACCACAAAATTATTTTCTACTAACTAGGTATGTTAATCACCTTAAACTTAAATTTCATAAGATAACTCATCCTTTCAAATCGAAAGAAGGTGTATCGTATTTTTTTTATTTTTTTTTTTTCAAAAAGGGCTCCATTCAATTATTGATTCTTGTACCTATGAACCCATTCAATGTTATGATCACAATAATATTGTGACAGCGATTGGGTCGGAATTTCTGATATTCAAAATGCACGGCACGTATCACGTGCCTTTAATTCATCCATGTCATCATTAAGATTCATTACTTTATACAGCAAGAACTTAGAAAAGATTATCCTTTTGATTTATGTACATTTTTTTTGTTTTATTAATTTTTGGAATTTCATGAGTAAAACGAAACAAAAGTTTGAACTTTGAGACGAAACGTGTCTGCTTTGTTTTGAGTTCAAAGTTAAGTTGATATTTTTTTTTATTGATTGATTATTATTTATTTCTTAAAATCAGAAGCTATCATACAGTAACTATACAAAAATAATAATAAAAATAGAATTTTATTTAAATAGAGTTCTTATTTTTAGACACAAAAAGTGTATGACAAAAGTGTCGAAGGAACAACAAATATATTTATCTCTGTGTTCACTTATCATCAAGCTCTTAAAAAGAATTAGAAGGACTTTTAAACACAAAAGGTAATTACTAACACATACTCTCTGGAATGTTTGCATTCTGTCCTTGAACATAGAAAATTCATGATAAGGGGCCGGTTATAGCTATCATTGAAATGGATCCGGAAAAATCTTTGAATGGATATTTAACTATGTTTTCTTTTGAATAGAAGTGCAAATTATATACCAATCGATCGGAAATCACTCCAAGAATTTTTATTGACATAAAAAGTTCAATTACACACTTATTTTTTCTTTAAAATGTGTTTTTTTCATTTTCCGGTTGTAAATTCATTTTCCTGAACAGCTGCTTGTTTTATGTCAAAAAATGAAACAAATCGTTCCAATGATTTGCGTTTCAATTTTGTACAATTCCAATGATCTGTGTTTCAACTTCTCACAGTTCCAATGATAGAATTACGGCAGGAAAAAATTTCCGGACAGAAAATTTCAATGATTGCTATAACCGACCTACCAGACAAATTCCAATGATGTGTTTCAATGATGAAAACCAATGATAGCTATAACTGGCCTCTAACTCTAACACAACACTATAGCCACATGTGTGACTATGAGAAAATTATATGTAAATTAAAGTTTGTTGTTGGTTAAACCCTAATACCATTTGATGTTATCTCCTTTATGAACTTGAAATTGTCTTTATTCTCATCGTGTGTTGAATTGTATCCCTTTATAAAAAAGGTGAAGCTGAGCTTGAGTTAAATCCGCTCGAAGAGGATAGAAGACCATTATTTTATATAGAATATCACTATACCTTTGTTTTGCAAGGATTCACTTCTGTACTTAAGCAACCATAAAAGTAACCGAAGATGTTCTTTGGCCCTATAATATATATTCATAAAAATGTATTGGCACTTGAGCTTAAAGTGAATGTCATTCTGTTATAGAAGGATTTTTCAAAAGTCTTTTCAGATTTAACACTGCGTTGTGCTCGATTAGGTTTATAAAGAATACCGACTGTCGTTTTATACGAATTTCATGTTCCAGAAAAGAGGATAGTCTGCCTTAACAGTTTTTTTTTGCTTGCAGTCTTGCCGCTCTTTTAAAACTGTTTTCAAAATTGGAAAACAGAAAAATAATTTTCTCAACTGTAAAATAGCATTATTCAGAGTGTCTAGAGGTTCCAGTTGAAAAGGTTTTCCTTTCTTTTTTGCAAATGAATACAATCTTCTGTACTTACAATGACCATTTCACAGTTTTCTACAGCAAAACTTGTATGTAGGATGATGATGAGGAAATGCCAGTTGATGGCCATGTTTTTATGGCTGTTAAAAATTTCCCATACACGTTAAGTGGATAATGGGAATTTGAAAATTCGAAGGAATTAACTCTCACTTTGAGAATCATCAAGTTTTTCCTTTAACTATCAACCGTAACAACGAGAAGGCCTTTCCAAACCATCTTCTTGACGTTATTCACCCATTCAGTTAACCCTTTTAAGACTCTTCATACCTTAAACAATCAGTAGTGCTATATTGTGTTTAGCCATTGATAAGAAAAGATCCTTCAGGAGCCCATTATGCTTGTTTGGTGTATGTCTGTAAATTTGTGTGTTTCTTTTGAAATATGCAGTCGTGCAGGGAGAGAAAGAGACTTTATATCTGTTTATAGCTTTTTAAAGAGTAGATAACCGATATTTTTAACAAGAGACTTTTGTTGAATTATAATACTGAAGACGATACAAATGTTGCTATCATCAAATATGATGTGATGGGTCATCATCAGATATAATAACGTGTTAGTGCCTTTGTAATAATTAATTAAATGACAAAGTAAAGACGAACAATGTTGTGGTGATAAAATATAGGTTTAATAACTGACAGTATATTTCAGTTTCCTCCTTAAATGTATTTTGTGTTAAACGAACTTTTGAAATAACGATAGACCGGTAGCATACTAAAAATTATTACTTTTGGGTATGCAAATTCATTCGTCTTTAATGGGTATTGCCTCTTGCGAAGTCTTGAAAAGCTTCATAGAGTATCATGTGTAAAGGAAAAGCGTTTTTCATCCTTAAATATCCTATACGATGCCAACTTAGTCTAGTATTTACCTAACAAGTGTTTTTTTCTGAGAAGAACAAAATTATTCAAAATTATTGGATTTGAAGGTTTAAGCATCCTTCTTGTTTGGACCTTAAGTTTGTGTCATAAGCTCAAAATACTTTCCTCGCATTCAATTCCAAGTAAGGAGTAAATAATATGAAATTTGAAAACAGAAGGCAAATTAAAAATTTAATTTAAATTTTTCCATTTAACTTTTAGAAGTGTACCGTTATTTTATTAACTGAAAATTTGCAATCAAACTAACACCAAAACCAAACTAGAAGGATATGACTAGGTACACTGACGAAAAAAATTAATAGATGTTGTTATTCTTGAAGAGACTCAAAAATAGCAGCATTTTTGAATAGGAATGTTGACTAGAGAACAAGAAATGAAGTGGAAACTATTTTTTAAAGTAACATTGAGGCTTAACTGGATGTCGTTGCCCAACAATCGGAACAGATGGAAGAACTTGCTGAAGTAGACCCCGAACTTCATCGTCCAGGACGACGGAAGACGATGGAACTGAACCCTTATGGTATCTTTGCATAAAACGTTGCTTGTCCTGGCCTTGATCACAATCACAATTAAGATTGCAATTTCTGATTGTTTCGTTCAGTCTTAATTATATTTATGCATTTTTAAGTTGTCTTCAAGTTGTTTTTCCTCTCAGTGTCAGTGTGGTCAGATACACAATACAAAAAGAATAAGCAAAAACAAGACTTCCTCCTATTCTCCTTAACAGTGCCGTAGCAACCCTGTTTTGCGTGGGGGGGCAAACATATTTTTAACGATAACCTTTTTTTTAGATATCAAATCATGCGTTAGAAACACAACATTTATGTCAACAAAAAGATACAAGTGAGTAAGAATGACTATCTATTGTTAAACTCCAGATGACCTTTCAAAACATCTATAATTTGTTTGTTTTTTTTCGATTTTTTGTATCGTAACGCAAAAAGAAAAAAATTCACTCAAACATAACGATTTTGTCTTCGTGGTTTAAATTAACGAATATCAATAAAAAATTCAAAGATACATTAGTTTTATTAAACACATACCTATTAAATATCTAATAAATATATTTTTTTTTATTTTAAAAGTAACAGGAAATAGAAATAAAAAGAAATTTACACTAAAGAAATAAAATTCTTATGTAAAGAAAATAACATATACTATACATTTATGTCGTATTAAGTGAATACAAAAGTAATCCATAGTTATTTGGTATACCAATTTCATATATTAACTGCACGGTTTTCCGCGGAAGTACCGCCATCTATATTATTGCATACACTAATAAAGTATCTATCGTTAAAATCTTATAGGATTGTAGCGTCACCAATTCAACGGATTGCGGGCATAAACACAAAATGTCAATCCATGCAGAAAATATTAGTATTAATTGTTATATATCGGCACAAAGTTAAGCAACATTACGAAGGCCATTCCATATTAAATCTTATAGAGACTCGCTAGGTTGGCGGTTGGCCACTTACATGCGTCTTAATCCATTCTTTGAAATTATGAACATATCATGGAGACTTTGCCTCAAATCACTGGTGCAGCAGGATTCGACGGTGATGAAGTTGCATTAGGTGCAAGATTGTTCCATGTTATGTCTTCAATAGAATTTGTATTTGCCTTAACGTTTTCGAAGGACTTGTTGGAAATTGTTGAACCGGTCACAAAAATATTACAAGGCCGTGAAATTGGGTACAAATATTCGATAGCACTTGTAAAAGCGGTTTACCAAACAATACAAAATTTTAGATCACAGAACAATTTTGAAAAATATGAATTTGAGAAAAAAAAATCTTTTAAAAAAATGCGTTCTGAAGACGGAGATTTTGTTTCAAGCCGCCCAAATCGACATCGTTGACAGTCGAAAATGCTCAACGCTTCGAGTACGTACTCCATACTTTGGAAATCGATCTGAACCAGAAGTCAACCTTAAATCAGCTTATTTTGAAGGGATCATGACGTTATCTCGAATACAAAAATCTTAACAATCTCGAAAAAAAAATTAAAATCTCGAATGTAAAAATTTCGAACGTACAAAAATCGCGATCAAGAATCTCGAAGAACAATCTCGAAAAAAAATATTCGAGATTTTTCAAGATTTATTTATTAATTATATCTGACCGAAAACATGTTTTTGTAATTTAATTCATAATTCTGTTTTTTCTTATTTTTAACAAATCAACAAAACATTCAATTGACAATAAGGGTTTTGAGCTAAGCTTCTTAAGAAAATAGCTTCTTTTTATTTTTCTTCCATTATAGTCAAAATTCGAGGCATATATTCCCGACTCATATTAAATTCTTCCACCATTTCAAGTTTTTCTACCTTACATTTTGCCTGAACTGACTCCTATACTAAAACATGAATCAGCTTGTACAGGCCAACGTGCGGCCTACCAACTAAAACCTTAAGTCTTCTATGCTAAGACTCAACTTTGTTTTGCTTTCTACTTTCGGAAAATTGATTACTCAATGCATAGAAATAGTAACGAATTTCACTGAGGTAAAAAAGCTAAGCATTTGAGTAAAAAAGATAAGCATTCGCATTTGTAGACTAAAGTTTTCATCTTACTGTTTAACAAAACTTTAGTTTTCTATTTTTCCATGAATTTATCCCAAATGAACAAGAAAAAAAACAACCTTTATTTTTATCCAAACAAACTAGCTAGTCTCGAAAAAATAAATAATGGAACCATTTTCTGAAAAACTATTTATTTTTTCGAGATTTTGGCATTTGAGATTTTTATTTCGAGATTTTATATTCGAGATTTTTTTTCGTTCGAGATTTTTGTTTACATTCGAGTTTTTTGTTTTCGCGATATTTGCATTCGGCATTTCGTGGTAGACCCTTAAAACAATCGACATAGTTATAACGGAAATGTCAAACCGTTTCGTTAAAGATGATAACATTCATGGCCAACAAAACAGGAGACGAAATGGATCTTGAAAAATTGCATCCATTTACTGAGTTAGGCATCACAATGCCAAGTAAAATCGAACTCGAGATCGGTAAGGAATATATACCTAAATAAAATTCGAGCCGACCAGGAAAAGCTAAGTATTTAAAGAGCAAGACAAGAAAAAGAACATACAAAAATTAAAACCAACACTTTAGCAGATTTTTATAAAGTGCGACAAGGCATGGAAAACGTTTACAATCTTATCGCAGCCATAGAAACGTTTCCATCTGGAACAGCTGTATGTGAATCGTCGTTTTCAATATTAACGCAAGTCATGCGGCCACAGAGCATCAATATGTCTACTGACAGACTTAACAATTTTTTTCTTCTCTTTCTTTTGCGGTTTAATACGCAGAAAAATCGCAAAGTCCAATTATTTTAAAATGAAAAAAAAAATGATATTTATTATACTGTTTTTGTTTTATTTTGTTTTATTGATCTTATATGCAATAAAATGGAGAAATGCATGGGGGGGGCAAAGCCCCCCCCCCCTAGCCCCTGGGTTGCTACGGGGCTGCTCCTTAACATGATCCTTGATAGTTGACATGTATACCTACAGTTACATATTGGTTTTTTGGTTTTCAAGAAAGTAAGTTGCTTAGAAACTCTATCAAGTTTAGGTATAAGCGGAACATTCCTTCAAAAAATTGAAGGAAGGTAAACTGATGTGCAACAACAGCATGCAAAAATTCTTATATTGTAGTCATTATTTTTGAACATATTAAGGACTTTTGCTAAGGTGCTGCACTGTTCGGCATCTTCACAGTCAATTGAATATTTTTTTTCATGAGGAAATAATGTATAATTCTTAGTTGTTAAAAACCCAAATTTAATTTCTGTGAAAACACCCCAGAACCATTTTTCTTGTTTCGAAAAAGTAGGATTCTTAATAGATTTTCAAGGCACCATAAAACCCTCTTAACCAACTGGTACCACTTCTTCTGCCGATGCTGTCATGCTAGAAGTTTTGACTCGGTTGTAAGAACATGCATGGTGCCTTGTAGTGCATTCCCTTGGCAACAAGCCATACCTGCCCTGGACAGGATAATTTGTTTTTAACTGCCAGTCTGCTCTCACCACTCCATTTTTTCCCTTTAGCATAATAATTACGTGTTGATGGGTCACTATGAAAAAGGATCATATTTGTTTTTGTTTTTTTTCATAAGCGATTTCTGGATTCATACCTCTTGAAGCTTACCACATACTAAAGTAAATTGTTAGTTGTGTTTTACCTGAGCTAACCTTAGGAGTATAGCATTCCTCGTCTTTTTTTTTTTTTTACAGCTCCAACCATAATAATTACGACACTTAATACTACAGGTGATGGAGCCTAAATACCGGCAGCTCAGAAAACCTTAGTATATCTTCACTGAAAAAAAAGGAAAACAGTAAGGAGACTGACAGTGTGTTGTGCTTAGAGAAGGTGGTGACATTTTGCGGTTGTTGTTTATTTAAGCTGATAGGAGGTGAAAGAAGAAAATGAACAAAACAAGCAGAAGTGACTGGATTATAGTAAATAAGTAAACTGGCCAAGACTTACCGGAAATGAGAAAATACAGAAAAATAGAACACTAAATAAAAACTTCCTTTCCGAGGAAAATCCCTCCAACATCGCCGACAAATTTATAGGCGGGCAGTGAAATGGGACAGGATTCATGAGTGTCTGTAGACACACTCTTCTTAAAATAGTTGCCAAGCAATATTATTTTGTTTCTTTTTTTTCGTCCTCCATACAAGGCACGTTAAAGGACACTAAATATTAACATTATTGTTTATTTTTATATACAGACGTATCTAGAGAACGTAACGGTATCCTGTTTTTAGCTTGCCCATCTTGTGTGTTGCAAATCCTTTAATAGAAAAAAAAAATGGTCAACTTCATCTCGAAATTGGACGTATACAAATCATAAAGATAATTATAATTGCTTTTGTTTGGACTATAATCAGGAATTTCTCTATTGGGAGGAGTCTTCTATTGGAACCGTTATTATTATAGAGTGATGTTTTTGCTTTCCTGCTTTTATGGCATACTTATAGAGGATTAGGTTTATTTTCATTTTACTTTACTATGCGAAATTGATTATTTCTTTTTTTTTGGAGGAACTCCGAGTTTCTTCTTTTATTTAATTAATATACAAAAATGTAAGTTGTTAAAACTTAAATTGTCTTTCAGTCATTGTTGTCGTCTTTTTTTACTTTTTATAAAAAAAAAAACGATTTTAATTAACGTGACTGATTTGTTTTCCATAAATTAATTAATTCCATTAAAAACGTTCCTGTTTTCAAACTTCGTCAGAACTCCTGTCATCACCTTATTCAGTCATCTAAACTTTTCTTCAAGAAAAAAAGAAAGAATTTCACGGAAAAAGAATGTTAAAGACAAGCTGAAATTTGTTTGAAATCAGATCTTCACAATTCAAGTAGCAATATTGGTTGCTTATCGACTCTCCAATAGTTTTAATTAATTTGAAGGTATTTTCCTCTTTTTTTAACCCACAGTGAGAGCTATAGTCATTCCATTCTCATCTCATGGTCAACTCAGGTGAAAGAGCAATATCATTGTCCAAGTGTTAAACCACGAAACAGAAAAGTGGCTGAATGAGAAACAGAAATGAGAATAGAGAAACTCCCTAGAGGAACCACAATCTAAATTAATCTTAGCCCTTGACATTGATGCAAGAACGAAGTAAGAATTGGAAGCAATTCCAATTTCCAGTCCTTGTAAATGCATTATGAAGAAATCGGTAGCTTCTGATATTCAATATGGCTCGATTTTGTTTGATTTTCCTTCTTTATATATGAGCACTGGCAGTTCAAAAAATCTTACACAACTTTTGTATCCTCTTGATTAAATCAATTTAAATCTGTGTATTTGAGTATTCTAACTGTTCAAATCGATTAAATTTTTGTAAAGATTTTCGAATGACTGATTCCTATTTATTCCAAAAATAAAATCTATCCTATTAACCTCGTTACATCCGTTTTTGCTTTTCTACATTTTTTTCTCTAAATAAAAATGAAATAAATTCGCAGCCGAGAAACGTGCCAAATAACCGAAATCACACCGGACACACCGCCATTCCCAATCAACGCAATGCTGACAAACATTCGTTCCTCCCTCTTTTCATTGGCGGCATCTATTGAAAGGAATGTATGACTTTTGTATACGAAAACCGATCGATCGATTTGTTTTCCGTTGATAAATAAAAAATATATTCGACGTCGGATAAATAATTAAAAATCTGAATAATTCCGCTGTTTACCGTATTTTACTTTTTTTACATTTTTTTTATTGTACTCGTAAGCCACCGGAAGAAGAAAGTTTAAGCAAAGAGAGGATAGTAAAATAATGAAAAATATTTTGTTGGCCACTCGAGGGCAGGCAACGCTGGCAAAATTTATGGAAATTAAAGTCAAGTTGTATTTTTCATTATATCCTTGTTCTATCTAGATATTTTTTTGTTTTGATAAATTCTATGGAATTGAATTTAAAAGAATCTCTATGTATGCCATAGCATATAGAAAAACCTAATGTTGACCTGTCTAATTACAATGTGATCGATGCCAATTCCGCAAACAAATGTCAACAAAAGCATCATTGGCTTCTATAAAAAAAAACACAAAAACTAAGCAAATGATTCTTGAATTTAGCCGAAAAAACTGTGATATACAATGTCCACTAATTGCGTTTATTTTGACACACAAATAATTGCAACGGTCAACGGACTTGTTATTTTTGGCTATCGTATTTTTTATCCAGAATTACTCCTTTTTCTTTATTTAAATAACAATTCAATGGTTGTTTTAAGTGAAATTGGTGTACTAAAGTTATTTATTATAAAAAAGGAACACGTTTTTATGAATAACTTTTTATTAATTAAAATTCAAATGACACTTAAATCTAAGAAAAGATATTTATACATAATTTATAAAGTTTATTATTTGCAAGTACATTTGACCACGACTCGACTCACGAAGTATTGATTAACTTTGACTTGGTGAATTGGTGGTGTTGACATTAAAACAATAAAAAGGAATTAGGTGGTGTTGCCAGATACACCACATAGCTCCCCTCCAAAAAAAAAATATATATATATATATATATTATATTGTAAGTAATTTCAATATTCAATTCTTATTTTGTCGGATATATTTTTATATATTTTAATATATTTAATATATAATAATAATTGTAATTTCTTATAAGCAAGCACTATAAGCAGGTTTAAGTCTATCGATTGATATGGATCGGTTTTTGCCATGTATGTCCAGTACGAAATATTTTCTCATTCGTCTAACTACTTTAAATGGTCCTTCGTATGGTTGTTCGAGACCAATTTTCACTCTATCTTTTCTTACGAAAACAAATTCGCAATTATGGATTGTTTTCGGAACATAACTGTTTGGTTTTGAATGAACCTTTGGAGCTTGGAAAGATACACGGCGTATTTGTTTACGTACGTCTTGAATCAACGTATTTGTGACTTTTTCACTATTTGTTTCGTTGGAAACAAAAAACTCACCTGGAACTCTAAGGGTTTCTCCGTAAACTAATTCGGCAGGAGATGCATTCAAATCTTCTTTAATTGTTGTTCGTAAACCTAATAGAATGAAAGGTAATCTTTTGTATTTGCTCTTGCCTTCAAAGAATCCTTAAGCTGTCTGTGTATCCTCTCAATCATTCCGTTACTCTGAGGGTGATAGCCTGTGGTTCTTATTCTGTGGCTGCCAAGGAGTTTTGTGAGTTCCGTAAACAGTCTGGATTCAAACTGAACTCCTTGGTCAGTAGTTATCTGCACTGGGCAGCCAAATCTTGAAACGTAATCTTTAATAAAAGCTTTGGCTACATCTGCAGCTATACTGCTTTTAAGCGGGTATGCCTCTGGCCATCTTGTATATCTGTCTATTATTGTTAAGATATAGGTATGTCCTTTCGAGGGAGGCAAGGGACCTACCAAGTCCATATGAATATGTTCGAACCGAGCTGTAGTTACAGGGAACTCTTCTAATGGGGACTTGATATGTCGCTGTACTTTAGACTTTTGGCAAGAAAGGCAAGTTTTTGCCCAATAGCCTGTGTCAATGTTTATACCTGGCCAGAAATACTTAGACGTACATATCTTTCTCGTTGCACGAACGCCGGGGTGACTCAAAGAGTGCAACTTATCAAACGCTTGCTTCCTAAAACCAATAGGCAAGTAAGGTCTTTTAGAACCTTTTGACGTCTCACACCAAATTTTTATATTTGTATTGGGAATTGGGAATGCTTCTAGTTTAATATTTGAAGATTGTTTGTTGGCTAGTAGCGATTTAAGTTCTTCGTCATCGTCTTGGCTTTTGGCTAATTCTTTAACATCAAAACATGTTAGCAAAATACTATTGGTTTCGTTCGTTGGTCGTGATAGATAATCGGCGACAACATTATCTTTACCAGAAATATGTCTAATATCACTTGTGAACTGGGCAATATATTCCAGGTGTCGTGTTTGACGCGGGCTACGTTCTGTTTTAGATGTTATCGCTGTGGTTAAAGTCTTATGGTCGGAAAAAATTATGACCTCACGCCCTTCAACAAAATGCCTAAAATGCTTTATAGCTAGATAAATAGCCAGGAGTTCTCTGTCAAACGTTGAATAGCGTGTTTCAGCTGGTTGAAGTTTTTTCGAAAAGAAACCGAGTGGTACCCAACAGCATTGCTGTGTGTCAAACTGTTGCAACACTGCTCCTACAGCTACATTGGACGAATCAGTGGTAATGTTAAAGTTTGCATTTTCTATCGGGTGTGACAGAAGTGTTGCGGAAGCAAGGGCTTCTTTAGCTTTATTGAAGAAAATTTCGCATTCTGCAGGCCAACTAAATTTTTGTAATGCTTTAGGCGTTTTTTCCTTTTTCTTTTTTTCGAGTTTTGATAAATGTGAATAAATAGGTGCTAAATATTCTGCAAGATGAGGAATGAACCTATTATAAAAATTTATCATCCCTAAGAATTGTTGCGTTTGCTTAATGCTGTTAGGAGGATTGAGTGCAAGAATGGCATCAACCCTTTCTTTGGTTGGAAGGATTCCATCTTTGGTAACAGTATGTGCTAGAAATGTTAAACTCTCTGCACCAAAAACACATTTTGATATATTAATTTTAACATCGAATGCACTTAAACGTTCAAAAAGAATTTTAAATGATTTTGATGTTCTTCTAAACTTTTGCTGAAAATTAGTATATCATCAAGATATGCGAAAATGAAATTTAAACCTTCGAGAGTTTTGTTCATGAAGCGTTGAAATGTCTGGGCGGCGTTTCTCAGACCGAAAGGCATGAACATAAACTCATAAAGACCGAATGGAGTGATTATGGCAGTTTTATGAACATCTTCTGGGGCGATTGGAATATGATGGAATGCCCTAACTAGATCGATTTTAGAAAAGACACTACAGCCTTCTATATGCATGTTTGCATCTTGTATATGCCTTAATGGAAAACGATTTGGTATAGTTTGTGCATTGAGGCGACGATAATCGCCACAGGGCCTCCAATCGTTGCTATCTTTCTTTTTAACTAGATGCAGAGGAGATGAAACTGGTGAAGAGGAAAGTCGACATAGTCCTAGGCTCAACATATATTCAAACTCTGTTTTAGCTTGATCGTATTTCGTTTTATCTAGTCTCCGAGGCTTGGAATAAGGTAATTCACCTTTCGTATGAATGTGATGGACGACATCATGTTTTACCTCAAGATTATAGTTTGGAGGTGATGTTAGGCATTTGTATTTTTCGAGAATTGTCCCGTATGGATTAGATAATTGAAAAAGCTTTGGAGTGGGATTATCAGCAGCTTTTGTTATGGTACAAACTTGTAGAGAAGTAGTGGCATGTATGATTTTTTTAGATTTTAAATCTACCAAAAGATTGAATTTAGACAGAAAATCGGCACCAATTATTGGATGATTAACGGAAGCCACAATAAATGCATGGGTAAAATCTCGTCGTAGGACTAAATCGATTTTCAATAATTGGGTACCAAATGTTTTAATGGGTGTACCATTGGCTGCTGCCAAACCAAAACTTGAATCTTTTAATACTCGCGGAAAGAACTGTACTGGAACAGTAGAAACGTCAGCCCCCGTGTCGATTAAAAATGTAAGCTTTGAATTTTTACACTTAATGAAGAGACGACGACTAACATAACTGCTGGCTTTAATATCAGTAGTCGTCGAAATTAGTTTTTTTGTTTTTTTTTGTTTTGAAATTGCATGGCTTACGACAATTTCGTGCGTCTTTCCCGAATTTGTGATGAAAATAACATGTTGGGTATTTGTTAACTTGGCTTTTGCTCCTACTCCTACCTCTATACTCTTTTTGGTACCTATAAGCGGATCGGGACCTGTCATATTTTTTAGTCGAACAGATAGTTAGTTTTTCTATTTGTTTTTCTAAAGCGTTTAGTCTATCGACAAATGGATCAGTTGAAGTGCTTGCGACCACGGGGGTGGTATTACCCACTTCAAAAATTTTATCCGCCATTTTCATTAGAGAAGCTATATCGGTAGTCGTTGCTGCAACTAGAATGGACTTGATGTGTGTCGGAAGGCCACCTAACCATATATGTTTCAATACGTCATCAGGAAGGACATTAGACGAGCCTGATATTAATTGCAATTGTCGAAAATATTGTGATGGCGTATTATCACCTATGGCGACGCCTCCTAATAACTTTTGCAATCGTAGACTCTCACTTTCAGAGTGCCTGCTTATAACTGTGTCTTTAATTTTTACAAACTTATCGTTTTCGGGGGGATTATTGATGACGTCAGTTATAGTCATCAATATATCCTCCGGTAGTGCTGTTAATACGTGATGGTATTTCAAAACATCAGTTTTTATATTGTTAATCGCAAAAGTTGATTCTACTAATGCAAACCAAGTTGAGGGACTGGAATGACAAAAATTCGGCATTTTAACTCGTGAAATAATTTCGTGTTTTGAAACTGATGGCTTCTCGCCAGTTTCGTCTTCAACCTTGCTCATGTTTAAGTTTATTTTTGTTTACTTTTTTTTACGAAAAATATATCCTTCCAAAATGTAGGATGAGATAATGCAATTACTTACCTGGTTCCTTAATGTGAACAGAAAAGAGAAAGATATATTATGCGTCTAAAAATATATTAATGCAGTGGTCAAATGTGTTGCAGAATGAATACATAAATCGGTTTTTGTTTTAAATTTAAATTTATTGTTTAAACTGTTTAATAGAATGAAATGAATAGGGCTATATTTTAAGGGAAAAATTAAACATATATTTTGTATGAAATTACTATGGACTGTAGAAAAAAAAAACTGATAGAACAAATTGAATTATTTTTAAAAATTAATCGAGGAAAATCTTTATTAAACTGTTTTAATTTAGCAAAATGATGTTTGTTTGGTTGTTGATTGTTGATGAATGATGAGCGATGATTGTATGATGCTTGATACTGATATCGTCTATTCCGTGATGAAGCAATATTTGTCGAGTTTTACATAGCATATATGTATATCTTTTGATGAAGAGTTTAGTTAATTTTTTTCGCACATATTATATCGTCGTGTGTATGTGTACTTTAACGAAGACATTTGGGGATATTTAACGGCAATAACGGACCTTTTTATGTATATGCACACGCGGTCGTACGATGCGTCTAATTTGGGTACAGTATTTGACCAAATTACAAAAATGTATTTTTACGCACTTTTCTTTTTTGTTTATGCTTTTTCTTTGAACTTTTGTTGTTTATTACACATTTAGTCGATTTAAGTGACATTCATGTTAGACACTGATGTCGGGTTTTTCCTTTTGACGGTCGGGGTCACCATTAAAGTTATTTATTATAAAAAAGGAACACGTTTTTATGAATAGGTAACTTTTTATTAATTAAAATTCAAATGACACTTAAATCTAAGAAAAGATATTTATACATAATTTATAAAGTTTATTATTTGCAAGTACATTTGACCACGACTCGACTCACGAAGTATTGATTAACTTTGACTTGGTGAATTGGTGGTGTTGACATTAAAACAATAAAAAGGAATTAGGTGGTGTTGCCAGATACACCACAGTACCTACCTGTTTTGTTTTTGAAAAATGGGTGAAAAATAAAAATATTTTTTACTGAGTTTTTTTTCAACAACTTACAGTAAAAATAAAATAGAGTGGCGCGACAGCTCTTGAAGATCCAAGGCCTAAGTGGCTTACTCTCATCAACAATTCTCTGAGTGCGTGTGAAGAATTGAGGGGACCTACATTTTAACGCCGATTCCGAACGGCAAAGTTGAGAAGCACTTTTTCATGACAGATTGATACTCTTGGAACATTTGTCAGGTCTTCGCAGGAGGCAGTACCCGTGAAAGATGAAATAAAAACTTGGCCTGAGTAGGACTCAAACCAACGACGTTCTGCAGCCAACGCACTTACCAACTAAGCTACGGGCAACTGCCAACAACTTACAGTGATTGTTATTAAACATAAATTGCTGAGAAAGTAATGTATGTTTTGTTTTTGGGACATTTATAAAAGATTTGCTCTGATTGTTTATTCTTGAATTGGTGTAAGCAATGTTTGAGAGTTTTTATACAAAAAATAATTTAACCTACGCGAAATATGAAGCACAAACATTATAAAAAAATATTCTGCTCAAGAAAACAAAACCATGTAGATATGAAAACTTCCACATGTCAGCAACAATTGGCGTAAATTAAATGGCAGCATTTTTGATTGAAGAAAAAAAAACGCACTCTACAAAGAGTAAACGGGTTTGTATTATATTCGATTCATGGTATAGCCTCGTTTACATCAAACAATATCTACGTATACTTGATTTGGTAGGCTAGGTACTTAGGAAAGACAAAATTCTAAGAAAATGAGTACCTAATTTGATGATATATTTTTGGCAAAAAATCGTTTTGAATATATATATTTTCATAAAGAAAATTTTGCCGGACTTATACCATACCCTGGAGAAAAATATTGTGTCTGCAATGGAAGTCAATGGTTGTGAAAAATAGATTTTTTTGTCGAAAGTGACTTAACCAAAAAAACAAAAAAGGCCTTAAATTGCTTGTAAGTAAGGAACATTGATGGGCTTTCAAGAACAGTATTATTCCATTTATTTACTCAATTTTCAGTGCTAAAATTGTTGAGAATAACTTGCACTTAATACGAACATTTTTTCTTGCGTTTTTATGTCCCCGTCACAGTGGGCTCTCCCCTTTGTTAAGGGTTATCTTATAACTAATAACTTATTGTAAAATATATTTTTGTGGCAGACCACTCTTTTGGACGTTTCCAAAATAGACTCCTTCCTTATAAAAAATGCATAGTTGCAGTGGTGTGGACCAGTTGTATTTGATATCCTGACTATATTGATATCCCCCAACTTTTACTTCGACACATTAAGATGTTGGAAACGATGATAAATAATTAGGTATATGAAAAGTCTTTTATTTGTTTTTTAATAATGTATTTTTTATTCATTTGATACGAACTTTCCATTCAACTGAACTTTCCAATCACATTCGGATCTACGTCTTTTTTTTATTTCTTGTGTTTATTTCTTTTTCTTTTTTTAGTATACTGAAACATTTTGGAAGATGCTTAAGACGATATCATAGCCATAGCTGGGCACCGTTAATCAAAAAGTTAACTTCGTTAATCGCATAGCTGGGCATTAACGGGCATTTTTTCGTTATTCCGTTAATCGTTAATTAACGAAGTTAACATTCCCATTAACGGGTTAACTTTTCAGTTAACTTCAAAAAAATGTTAACGATCGTTAAATTTTCCAAAGTCCGTTAATCGTTAATCGAACACAAATACCATACAGATACACATTCAAATTAGATTATTGGTAATTATTTTTATAAAAAATAAGTTTCGGTTGATATGGTTGCAGAAGTATGATAACAGTCGTGTAGATGCAGTGAAAAAATGCATGAAAAAAAGGTAGAAGAAGCTATCGAAATATCAAAGGACGTTGAGAGTGTAAGTGGCGGAGGCAGCAACGCGAGTAAAAACGACGATGATGATGATGACTTTTTCAACTCTGTTACTCAATCTTCAGAAAAACCTAAGAACAACAAATCATTAAGAAGTAAAGCTCAAAGTCTCGTAAAAACGTGGCTAGATTTGAAGTCAAAAAGTTAATAAAAGCGGCATTCCTCGGGGAACAAGTATTGGCAAATCTGTTTATCCAATACAATACTGCCATACCCTCAAGCGCTGCTGTTGAACGTCTCTTCTCCACGGGCAAGGATATACTTCAGCCGAAAAGAGCCTCGCTTTCCGACGAGAATTTCAACATGCTGATGTTCATGAAGGGGAACAATCACGTTCATATACATGACTGAATAAATTGTTGTTTTAACACTAATGGCCAGTTGCACAAAAATCAGTTTTTGTTAAAATGCTTATAAAATTATCGGCCTGATAAATTTGCTGGGTTGCACCAATGTCTTTCACTAGTTTTTTAACTAAAATGCTGTTTGCGAACCATCCCTGCTTTTTATTTTTAATCTGAACGAAAAAGAGATGTCAAAACCGTTATTTTATTTTGTTTGTTGCGTTCCTAATTTTGAATTCGTGTTTAGCTCAGTTATTTAAATAATATAAATTAAAAAAAAATGGATACGAATAAAAAAAGGGAAAGAGGCAAAAATTATGCTACCCACTACCTACCTGCTACCGACTACCCCGCTTCTCCACTATCCGGTACCCTGGCCCTAAGCATTTGGTGCCACTGGTACAAAAGTAGTGAGCCCTCAACGGATTTGCATAGGGTTGAAAAATATAATATGCTATCACAACAAAGGGGTCGGTTACAACTAACACGATTCATGGCTACGGTGACCATACATATTTCTGGGAGCAAAACCCGGGACAAAAAATAAACAAATTGAAAACGTAGAAAAAACTATTTTTTTTGGAGTTTACTCCTTTAGGATCGATTCATATATAGAACTAGAGCCCGGTATGAAAAATATACCTATATGGTAGGAAAATAAAATGTTGAGAAAAAGCGTTACCAAAAAAGTGAGGGGTTAGGCATATTTTAGCTCTTTATAATTTAATTTCTAATTTTTAAAAAGATAGTCTGGAGGCTTAGAAAGGTTTTTTTTTTTTTAACGCAATAAAAGGGGTTGAGAGGGTTGCAAGGAGTTGAAATCATAGGTCAAAGTTTGTATAATTCTTGGTAAGGCTAGAAGTTTGAAAGTTATGTTAATGGATTTTGATTAAACATAAATAAATACGATATTCAAAGTTTTAAAAAATTTTACGCTGAAGGGGGTGAAAATAGAGGATGAAAGTTTTTGTGCGATGTCGGCGCTATTTTATACACAGCAAATCGCACAAAGATTTCAACCTAGATCTGTGAAATTTTCGCACATGGTAAAGAATTTTATGCTCTTCCATTTATGTAACTTTTATTATAACGGTTACTAATACTTATAATATTTGTAATATCGAATACGGGACTAATAACTTAACCCGGGACACTTGTAGGTCCCGGGTTTCCTTAAAAAAAAAAACCGGGACAGACTATTGAAATACGGGACAGTCCCGGAAAAACCGGGACGGATGGTCAGCGTATTCATGGCCCATGCACTGTTTGGAAACCCTGAACCTAAATTTGAAATAATAAATGGATTCCTGTGAACTAGAAGAACTCTTGGACGTCTTGCTACTTCCCCATCAGATGAGGAGGATGACCAATTTAAAATTCTGTAGTAATTTTTTTCATTGAATAAGAAATAATTGAGGAGAAAAATAATGGATTTTACCTGTTAATATCCAGCGATCTATTTAATTCAAATATATTTTTGAATCGTACCTAATTTGTAACTTTCAAATGTCCTGTCAGAAGTGAAATGTTTTTTTTTGTAGATATTTTCATTAAAAATCGGTTTTAAAATTTATCTGGAGGAAAATTGAATTTTAGTTTATCGGCTTATTTATCGGCCTTTTAAAAACTAAAATTGGTTGGAGCAACCATGCCATTTTAAAATTTAACGAAGCGATAAATATTTAAAAGCGTTTTGTGCAACTGGCCATTAAACTCTTATAAAATAAAATTTACTATATAAGAAATTCTTTCTATTAACTTAGTATTTGATGGATTGAAATCTAAGTTAAGTTCGAAAGGAGACGAACTATTTTGCTTGTGACCGCGTATTATCAAAAACAACGACAAAAACAAACCGCAATAGATCACAACTTTTTAACAAAACCAACATTAAAAAACAAAATAAAAAATGTTTTGCTTCGTCAAATTGATTTTATTTTTAATTCGGATGCATTTCGAGTCAACTTCGACTCATCTTCAGCAATACACTATTTAACAGAATAAGAAAACATAATCAAAACAAATTAACAAATAACATGAGGAATGTCAAAAACAAAAGGTTAATGAGTAGAAAAGAGAAAACATTAAATTAAGAAGTTACATTACATCAGGTTGAATAAAGGTGAGACTATATTTCCACTGTCACTGTTCATCAGCTGGTCATTCAAATGGATGTAGACACTTTCGTAGGCATCAAGTCTTCTTTCATTGTTTACATTTTTAATTAATCTTACATTCGTAAAAGTGAAGTCGAAGTGGCTATTAGTTAAAGCGTGGGAAGCGATGGACGATTTTTCGGCTCGGTTGAACTTTATGTGGCTGCAATGTTCGTTGAAGCGAACACCAAGACTTCGTTTGGTCTGGCCTATATATTTTGCATTGCAGTCACCACATTTCACCTCATAGATACCCGATTTGTCTTTTATTTCGGTTTTGTCCTTCGATGTACCAAGAAGATTTTTAATTTTCCCATTGCTCGAGAACACACATGTTATGTTCTTTTGTTGAAGTTTTGGTTTTAATTTGTTCGTTACTTGTGGAATAAAAGTCATGGTAGCGCGATCAAAATTGTTGTTATTATCATTGTTTTTCTGTTGTCCAAATAATGTTGATAAAGATGATTTTTTAATTTTATGTGTGTGTTTTTTAATTAAACGGTCAATCATGGATTCTTTATATCCATTCAAAGAAGCAACTTTTTTTATGTGATTGTACTCATTCAAGTAATTAGGCAGAGATAAAGGCAATTTGCATAATCGATGGATCATGGAATGAAATGCGGCTGATTTGTGTTGCATAGGGCAATATGAATCGCTTGTGATGTACCTGTCGATCGAAGTTTCTTTCCGATATATCGAGAAATCAAGTTTGTTTTTGATTTTTGTGACGAGAAGGTCTAAGAAAGGAAGTTTGTCGTTTGTTTCACATTCGTACGTGAAGTTAATGCTGTTAAATTGGGAGTTTAACAAGTCCAAAGTTTCTTTGATTTGATTTGCTTTTATGATAGCAAACACGTCATCGACATAACGCAACCATATGCGTGGGAGCAAACCTTTTTGTTTGAGGTTAATTTCGAAGTTGGCCATGAAAACTTCAGCTATTAGAGGGGAAAGTGGATTCCCCATACTGGTTCCAAAATCGATGGTGTAGAATGTTCCTCTGAATTGGAAAAAATTATGAGACATGCAAAGTTTGGCTGCGTCTATGTATGTTTCTTTCTTGTCATTGTCTATTCCACAAGAGTCTAGGTGGATCTTCAAAAAATTGATGGCATTTGAAACAGGGATGCTGGGGAAAAGGGCTTCAACGTCGAAAGAAATCATTATTTCGTCATCATAAATGTGTGTGTTTTTCATTTTTTCTACGAAGTCAAAGGTGTTTTTGACCGAAAGGCTTTCGAACGGAAACTTCTTCATTTCGTTAGCTAGCCATTTTGCTACTTTTACTGAGGGTGAACTCACGTTTGAAACAATGTTTCTCATTTTGTTTCCGAACAAAAATCGTCCATCGCTTCCCACGCTTTAACTAATAGCCACTTCGACTTCACTTTTACGAATGTAAGATTAATTAAAAATGTAAACAATGAAAGAAGACTTGATGCCTACGAAAGTGTCTACATCCATTTGAATGACCAGCTGATGAACAGTGACAGTGGAAATATAGTCTCACCTTTATTCAACCTGATGTAATGTAACTTCTTAATTTAATGTTTTCTCTTTTCTACTCATTAACCTTTTGTTTTTGACATTCCTCATGTTATTTGTTAATTTGTTTTGATTATGTTTTCTTATTCTGTTAAATAGTGTATTGCTGAAGATGAGTCGAAGTTGACTCGAAATGCATCCGAATTAAAAATAAAATCAATTTGACGAAGCAAAACATTTTTTATTTTGTTTTTTAATGTTGGTTTTGTTAAAAAGTTGTGATCTATTGCAGTTTGTTTTTGTCGTTGTTTTTGATAATACGCGGTCACAAGCAAAATAGTTCGTCTCCTTTCGAACTTAACTTAGATTTCAATCCATCAAATACTAAGTTAATAGAAAGAATTTCTTATATATTAAAATGTCAAGCAAGACAGTGATGAACAAATATTCACATTTAGTGGATAAATTAAACCGAATCAAAGCAGATATTTTTTATTTAAAAGATTGTCGTCGATACAAAGTCATTCCAGACTTCATCAAGGTTAAGTGCACCACAATTAATTCCAGAACATCGACAGTTATCAAAAAATCCAAACTTTTGTGGTTAAATCTAGAAATAAAACACCACTATTCTAGACCAGAGGCGGCGTAAGGCGTGGGCCACGTGGGCCATCGCCCACGGCCTCGCGGTACAAGGGGCCTCGCGCTTCAAAAATTTGTATTTATTGCTTCTGTGAGAATTTAAATTAAAAAAAGAAATTAATTAATTTTGTTGTGAAATATATTTTTTTTGTCTGGCAACGTTTTGTTTTGTTGCGTAACCATCGTGAGTCCATCGTGAGTCAGATTAAAGTACCACACTAACGCAAGACGCAACGCAGTCGTTAGCAAAGATTAACTTAATAATTAGATGTGAAACTGTCTTACGTTTTACTCCCTAGATCCCGCAATTTTAATTTCTTTTCTTTTCGTGTGCATGAATAATGTGAGTTATAAAAACAAAGAGATGAGGTGAGATTTTTCCATTCTAAAAATTCTCTTTTGTTTACTATCATATTTTCAAATTTACCGTAGGTTGCTAGGTTGAATTTTGAAATTGTCACAACTTGTTTTTCTTAAACTCACCACGAAAACATTAGAAGTTAAGATTTTGGATGTGTTCCGAAACTCTAGGCCGATGACATACTTAGGTCTTATACATAGTATCGTAGGTATCGTAGGGTTAACGCAAGACGCTCACCTGCAGAAATGCTCTTGCGCATATTCGTATCTTGTTTTTGAATATGTGGAGCCACCAAAGCTAAAAGGTGATCAAATTGCTTCCAATCCATTCGCAAAAAATTTCGATACAGTTCTGGTTCCTCTGTTCGCAATTCGACCATCAATTTTGCGTAAAATCCCTCCTGCTCACGACGGGCCACCCAATCCTTTGTCCATACCCTACGACACATCTTTTTGGGCTGTTTGGCTGTTTCTTCGTCGCTGCTTTCTAATAAAAAGCACTCAAAATAGTCGCATCTGCCACGTTTTTTTTCCATTTATCTTATTTTTTTATATTATACTTTGTTTTAGTAGCTTTAAAACTTTCTGACTGGCCAAATTAGTTTGTCGACATTGTCAGTCAAATATTTGGCAACAGATTTGCAGATGTTTGTAGATATCTGCAAACCATGTACACACAAATTAAATTTTCAGCTCATTGTCAGCTCATTTTCACATATTGTCAGACGTTTGCAGATCTAACAATGATTGTCAGACCTGGTTATCGTGTACACTTAGCTTAAGGAATGTTGGAAGGCAGGAACGCACTCCAATATTTAAAAATATTGGCGCAAAATTATAGTCCACTAATGAACAATTTTAGTTTCAATCATGACTCAACAGTCTTTTTAAGCTAGTATCACACTAGAATTGTTGATTAGCGCCATTGAATTTAGAAGTTATCAGGTATCAGTTATCAGTTTCATTGTCAATTTGATTCTTGTTCTCGAAAAGTAGAAAAAACATGAAAAAAAAGCAAACAGGGTTGCTGTTTTCGTTTTAACCTGGATAAAACGTGAAAATATTCGTCATCTTTATTTGCATTACATAAACAACTTCTTATTTCAAAATTCAAAAAGTGGGAAAAAATTAACACAAATAATATGTAGATTTGTTTAGTTTTAAAGCTAATATAAATGAACCAAACAATTTTCGGGATTTTTATAATTCATTTTTCCTTAGAACGTGTGATAAGTGGCCGCGAGATCGTTTCCAAAACCGAATACAATTCAGTTTTTCATGGTTTCCCTGTGTTAATAATACTAAGCTTTATACATAATAGTTTCAAAAAAAAAGTTTCAAATCTTTCATCTTCATGCCTCAGTGCTTGAAATTAAAAACACTAGAACATTTAATTATTGTTCGTTTGAATGAAAACAAAAAATTTAAATTTCTTAGGGCCAGTTGCTCAATCGAATCATAAATTTAAGTTCTACATAAAGTTCTACTTTTGATTGGGGATTTTATGTAGAACTTAAGAATTCCGGAACGTCTCATACAAAGATGAGAACTTTATGTAGAACTTAAATTTGTGATTCGATTGAGCAACTGGCCCTTAGTTTTCGAGAAAATAAGAAAATTCATTGTTTCAATTGTTTTCTTACTTTAATCACTCTTAATTTTAAATTGATAAGGAAATGCACAATTTCTGTCACCGTCACAATTTAAAAAAGCCAAATAATGAATTTTCATGAGCAAATTCTACGCCTTTTTATTTTATTTCTTACCCAAAGTTACCCTATTTGTGAACAATTCCGGTAAGTACAGCCTCTGCTGAAAGGAGTTTTGAAAATTAAAATTAATAAAAAAATATTTTAGAAACACAATGAGCCAGGAAAGACTTTCAGCTTTGGCTGTTTTATCAATTGAATCAAACATGGCATCTAGGCTGAATTACGAAACAATAATTAAAGAATTTAGTAAAGTGAAAAGCAGGAAATTTCTGTTCCTTTAATAAAGAAATATAAATATTTTATATAGACACTTTAAGAAATGTATACAAGGTGGAGATGACAATTTTTATTTTTAAGAATAAAAACTGCGAAGTTAATGGTTTTTTTTTATTAGTTCTTAAAATCCGTCTTCAGGTCGCCACAGAATAGGGCCTCGCAAAATCTGTCTTGCCCACATAAAATTTTGGTCTTGCGCCGCCACTGTTCTAGACTGAGTGAAATCGAACTGGAATTATACCACCTACATCTCCTCCTTACCAAAAATTTGGATAATTTTGAATTCATGTGTTGGTTGGATTTTCAGTCAAATGTATTGGAAAATGGCAACCAAAATTTCCTTAAAAAACGCAACATTCAGAACAAAAAACTACAACGTATCAAACGGAAAGACAAAATGGAAGCTGAGTGTAACTTTTCTGAAAATCCAAAACCAAAAATGATAAATGATGTTGTAGTTAATCTATCAGACGAACAGTTCACGCCAGAACAATTAGAAATTTTAAACAAGGGACTTAATTTCACACCAAAGCCACTCCATTTTCCCATCATCGAAACCATCGTCGATATAGAGACATGCATAAAATTCAAGCCACCCCAAATAAAAGACAATATTAGAGAAATTGCCAAACCAATAATACAAGAAGCAAAATCAAAGTTTGAAGCCGATGCTAACACTGTCAAAACTCACCAAATAATTCGTCAGCTACAGAAAAAAGATGTCCATTACATGAAAGCTGATAAGGGCAATAAAGTTGTCATCATGAACAAAAATGATTACGAAGAAAGAGTCAAAAAATCAATCTCAGATGGAAAATTTAATGTTTTAACCAAAACACCATTACCCAAGATGATCCGAGAATCAAAAGCACTTATCAAAAACATCCACCAAAACTTTGGCGTACCCAATTGGAAACTGAATGTCTCAAATCCCGAAGTACCTAAATTGTACTCCTTGCCTAAAGTACACAAACCTGGAAACAAAATGAGAAACATTGTTTCAAACGTGAGTTCACCCTCAGTAAAAGTAGCAAAATGGCTAGCTAACGAAATGAAGAAGTTTCCGTTCGAAAGCCTTTCGGTCAAAAACACCTTTGACTTCGTAGAAAAAATGAAAAACACACACATTTATGATGACGAAATAATGATTTCTTTCGACGTTGAAGCCCTTTTCCCCAGCATCCCTGTTTCAAATGCCATCAATTTTTTGAAGATCCACCTAGACTCTTGTGGAATAGACAATGACAAGAAAGAAACATACATAGACGCAGCCAAACTTTGCATGTCTCATAATTTTTTCCAATTCAGAGGAACATTCTACACCATCGATTTTGGAACCAGTATGGGGAATCCACTTTCCCCTCTAATAGCTGAAGTTTTCATGGCCAACTTCGAAATTAACCTCAAACAAAAAGGTTTGCTCCCACGCATATGGTTGCGTTATGTCGATGACGTGTTTGCTATCATAAAAGCAAATCAAATCAAAGAAACTTTGGACTTGTTAAACCCCAATTTAACAGCATTAACTTCACGTACGAATGTGAAACAAACGACAAACTTCCTTTCTTAGACCTTCTCGTCACAAAAATCAAAAACAAACTTGATTTCTCGATATATCGGAAAGAAACTTCGATCGACAGGTACATCACAAGCGATTCATATTGCCCTATGCAACACAAATCAGCCGCATTTCATTCCATGATCCATCGATTATGCAAATTGCCTTTATCTCTGCCTAATTACTTGAATGAGTACAATCACATAAAAAAAGTTGCTTCTTTGAATGGATATAAAGAATCCATGATTGACCGTTTAATTAAAAAACACACACATAAAATTAAAAAATCATCTTTATCAACATTATTTGGACAACAGAAAAACAATGATAATAACAACAATTTTGATCGCGCTACCATGACTTTTATTCCACAAGTAACGAACAAATTAAAACCAAAACTTCAACAAAAGAACATAACATGTGTGTTCTCGAGCAATGGGAAAATTAAAAATCTTCTTGGTACATCGAAGGACAAAACCGAAATAAAAGACAAATCGGGTATCTATGAGGTGAAATGTGGTGACTGCAATGCAAAATATATAGGCCAGACCAAACGAAGTCTTGGTGTTCGCTTCAACGAACATTGCAGCCACATAAAGTTCAACCGAGCCGAAAAATCGTCCATCGCTTCCCACGCTTTAACTAATAGCCACTTCGACTTCACTTTTACGAATGTAAGATTAATTAAAAATGTAAACAATGAAAGAAGACTTGATGCCTACGAAAGTGTCTACATCCATTTGAATGACCAGCTGATGAACAGTGACAGTGGAAATATAGTCTCACCTTTATTCAACCTGATGTAATGTAACTTCTTAATTTAATGTTTTCTCTTTTCTACTCATTAACCTTTTGTTTTTGACATTCCTCATGTTATTTGTTAATTTGTTTTGATTATGTTTTCTTATTCTGTTAAATAGTGTATTGCTGAAGATGAGTCGAAGTTGACTCGAAATGCATCCGAATTAAAAATAAAATCAATTTGACGAAGCAAAACATTTTTTATTTTGTTTTTTAATGTTGGTTTTGTTAAAAAGTTGTGATCTATTGCGGTTTGTTTTTGTCGTTGTTTTTGATAATACGCGGTCACAAGCAAAATAGTTCGTCTCCTTTCGAACTTAACTAAAATTTACTATATTAAAAAAAAATTTACCTGTCTTTTCTTGTTTAAAACTTTCAATTTTTATTAGAAAATAAAATTTTTATGGCGTGTTAACGGATTAACGATTAAAGTTAACTTGCGTTAATTTTTCTAAAATTTAACGTTTAACTGTTAACGAAGTTAAATTTTAATTTAACGGATTAGCGATTAACGAAGTTAACTTTTTGATTAACGGTGCCCAGCTATGGTTAATCGCTAATCCGTTACTAAAAAATTTAACTTCGTTAACAGTTAAAACGTTAAATTTTAGAAAAATTAACGCAAGTTAACGTTAATCGTTAATCCGTTAACACGCCATAAACATTTTATTTTCTAATAAAAATTGGAAATTGAAAACAAGAATAGACAAGTAATTTTTTTTTTAATATGGTAAATTATATTTTATAAGAGTTTAAGTGTTAAAACAACAATTTATTCAGTCATGTATATGATTTTTATTGTTCGCCTTCATGAACGTCAGGATGTTGAAATTCTCGTCGGAAAGCGAGGCTCTTTTCGGCGGAAGTATATCCTTACCCGTGTAGAAGAGATGTTCAACAGCAGCGCTTGAGAGTATGGCAGTATTGTATTGGATAAACAGATTTGCCAATAGGTACTTGTTCCCCGCGGAATGCCGATAAAACAAACATTGTCGTATCGTCGTATTATATACGATTAGTATGGCAGTTTTCCCACTCACACCCGCTGGAAAAAAGTGGTATTTCAATAACGGCAATAATAACGGCACGCGGAATAATAGTGGCATTTCAAATTTTACTAGGGACCGAACCTCGGCACGGCGCTGCACATTTCGACTAGCTCATGTTTTGTATAAGAATTGTTGTTTTCTCTCGAAGCCGAGGCGGCGGCGCAGCGGTGCGCACGGTGAACCTTTCCACTAAAAAAAAAAAAAATAGAGTGGCGTGACAGCTCTTGAAGAGCCAAGGCCTAAGTGGCTTACTCTCATCAACAATTCTCTGACTGCGTGTGAAGAATTGAGGGGACCTACAATTTAACGCCGATTCCGAACGGCAAAGTTGAGAAGCACTTTTTCATGACAGATTGATACTCTTGGAAGTTGGAAGACTTGTCAATTCTTCGCAAGAGGCAGTACCAGTGAAAGATGAAATAAAAACTTGGCCTGAGTAGGACTCGAACCAGCGACGTTCTGCTTAGCAGCCAACGCACTTACAAACTAAGCTACGGGCAACTGCCCAACACAACAACCCAAAAAATGCTGGCAATAAAGAAGCTAGTAAAAAACGCTCGGCAATGAATTGAATTTGCGATATTTCTGTATACATATAGCACAGATAATAAATTTATACAGATGTCTCAGCCTTATGGCGAGAAATGATATAGTAAACTGAAAGCTACCAAGAAAAAAGCTGTTACACTTTTTATTGCCGAACCGAAAACCGAATTAAACTATTTCAAGAACGAATAATTAATAAAACGCGAAACCAATGAAATATGGAAATTTCCACCGAAGAAAAAAAGTAAACTTTGATGCACGAGTGATGAATTGACAGATGAAACTTGAAATAGGTTCGTTCACAATAAGTGCAACAGGCAGCAATTAAAGTGCTGCCACCACGACGAGCTCAGTGAGGGGTGAGTTCGGGAATTGATTAATCGATGAATCGATTAATCGAAAGTTTAATTGAAATGGATATGATTCAGTGATTTCAAAAGACATCCCATTTCATTAATGCCTTTGAAAATTTATTTTCCCACCTGCACCGTATAGTAGCATTATCCTTCTATCTATCCGTTTTTCAAAGCCAACGGAGCTTTTATTGTTTTTTCATTTGATAGTTCCTTCGAATTTGTTTTGTTTATTTCTTTTAAAGTCTACATTGAACTTCCCTATCAAGCAATAAATTCTTAGATTTTTTCGCTCAAACTGTAGGTACATAACAAAGAATCTCAAACGATTGCACCATTCTGATATTCTGAGTAAGTTATGGCTTCTTAACTTCATTTTTCCACCAACCCTAATTAATACTGATGCATGTGACATAAACAGTCGAGTCGTGTGTTCGTTGGTTGGTATAGAATAGAGCCAACAAGTTGCCTTTCTTCCCATTAAATGGTCTGATTCTTCAATCATAAAATGTAATTATTCGCTTTGTTAAAATATGTCCTTGGTTTCCTTTTTCCGTATTCCTGTTTCTATTCGACATTACCTGGATATTTGACCTCTTTTAAGGGGAACCACCGTAATCATCTCATAAATTTTATTTTTAAGGAAAAGGATATGACATCGTTACTCGATATCGACACAATGGTAAAAATAATGCCAACTTCGGCCTTGTTTGAGTAAAAGATTACTCTACGGCTAACTTTAATTTGAAAAACTAAAGATTCTCGCTGAAGTTTGTATGCATGAACCACAAAAGTCTCTTCAAAATATGGATAGTAAACTATGCCCACAAAACGAAATTAACGAGGAAAAATAATGTGCAAAAATAACCTCCTTAGAAATTCCTTGCTATAAAAGTATAAACTTTGCCAAAGGGATCACCTACTTTAAACACACATAAACATTGAAGTCGTAGTTCAGAGCCAATGGTAGTCCATATCCTGGAAGAAAAGACTCTACTTCCTCTACACTCTAAAGAGTTATTATAATAATGCCATGGTATTTTGTCTTATTACAGAAGCAAAAGATTATAGCCCGATAAAATTTATTGAAAAGATGAGTTTTTTTATCTCTAGGAACGACAAGAAGTTGACTTAGGGTTCTTCATTGGAATGCATTTTACATTTTCTTTCGCCAATGTTCAATTCAACTCTTATAACAAAAGACTACCTGCATGTATTGGCTTCAAATCCATATCGACTATCTATAATAGAACTTCTTGGCGGAAGATTAAACCAACGATGGAAATAATATGTCAGTTAATAAATTTACATTTATGCAGCACGGGTAATGTTCGATGAGAAAGAAGTTTTTATGGACGTGTTTAGCGAACATCTTTTGTAATCGACTAAGCAAAAATAATGTAAAAAACTTGAAACTTGATGCTTTTAAGCTTTTATTATTACCAGAGTATGGAGAATTTTCGTGTGGAAAAAGTCGAAAACTTGTAAAATTCGAAAATAGATCGAAAAATTGATATTCAAAATTCTGTCAAAACGAAAACAAATAAATAATTAATTTGAAACGAAATTTTGCATTGGATTCAAGTTAATCATATTGAATTTGTTTTACTTAGGGCTTATGAGTATGAAATATCTATAAAAAACCAAATAGAAATTTTGTAGACAAAAATTAATTTCAGTCGGCAAATTAGTTTTCGAGATAATTGAATTACATAAAACAAAGAAACTAATTGAAGGCGCTACATTTTTGCAGCCAAAAATTCAGTCTAAGAATGATTTGTGATGTGTTTCCGACTTCCTTTTCTTCAGAGTGTCTTGAATGCACAACAGAACGATAGGGCATTAAGTTAATTAAGTGAAAAATGTAAGTAGATACCTACTCAAAAAAAAAAAAAAATAGCAAGCCTCCTATCAATCTATACACTTTGATATATTTATCAATAAAACATCATAAAGCCATATTTGTAAAATTATACTCGAAGTTTTTTACTACATTTAAACCTCTCTTCCTTGTTTTGGGTTCAATTTTTCATTGATATAATAGTAATTTGAAACTAGTTTGCATTGAAGATCAAAAACTGATAGAGGATTCGATTTTTTTTTAAAATATTACAAAATAAAGTTCAAAGACGATTTCAATTGATCTTCAATTTAGAAGAAACATTTCAACATTTCAAATTTTAAGTAGGAAACATAAACAGTTCATTTCAAGGAGTTGCGGAAATTAAATTGTAAAGCAATCAATTGAAATCGTCTTTGAACTTTATTTATTATTATAGGTATTATTTCTTGTTCTTCCTGCTACTTGATAGGAGACAGCTTTCATCGATTAACGATTCGAGTAACGATTCCCTCATTGCTTCATTACGAAAGAAATGATGTAATATAGAACTGGGAATAATTTTTGACTCCATTCTTTAGCCCACTTTTTTCCAGTTTCATTATTATTTATTTTTATTCAAAAATATCGTTAAAGAACAATTTCAATGTTTGAAGTATGTTTTTTACCACGGTAGAACAGTGAATAAAAATAAAACTAATATTAAAATAGGTAATCTGAAATAGGAAGCTTAATTGCATTCCTTAGTGGTTTGAGTGTTGAGGGAATTTATGAATTTTTCATAAACAAGACGCACAACTACAATATTTTCATCAATGAATTTGAAATAGAAATTTCAATTCATATTCTTGATGGAGTGGATATCTTCATTTAGTAATAGGAAAAAAGAAGGAAAGATAGTAAGAAAAAAGCAAATATTATGTTTTGTTTCAACATTTTTTTTTTATTGTCTTGCCACTGGAATACTATCCGTTTTAAGAGTTGAATTTCTTAGGATTATATAGTTTAATACTGTTCGTATAAGTCGTATAAGAGCGAATAAATAGGAAAGTCGCTTAGCAGATTATTATGCATTTTCTATATCAAATTTTTGAATGTCACGTCAGTGAAAGTATAAGCAGGCGATAAATTCTTAATTCTACATTTAATTGTTAACCATACATATTCACTTCACAGAAAAATATTATGAGTAACATCGACTTATGTTAATATTGTTAATATTTAAGTTTCAGTAAAACATAGGGGCGGAATGACATGACTCCCATCAGTTTAGTTGCGGAACCATTATGATATAAGCTAATTGTAATGTTTTGACATCACAACGATGTGGTTCGAATCGTTTGTCACCGGCCTGGTGGTTGAAAATGAATTTAATAATAACAATTATTCATGGAGTAACCCCATCTGCTTATGGATTCTAACGAAATTGAATTTGCAATTATAAAATGTGTGCTGGAAAATCTTAATTTCCTAATTTCACTGATTATAGCAGTTTGACCCTAACCAGATGTACCTGCTTTTATGTTGAAACATGAAATTAGTTTTTCTCTTTTTTTTGTTATCTCATAACCAAATCCGCTGGAAAAGCATTGGAGCTCCCCAAAATTAAAACATAATTACCCGTTTTTGAAGGTATGAGGCCGAGTATCCTCCTCTTAAATGCTCTTCTATTATTATATGTTTATGTTAAGTTTTGGTAATTAGACAAAGCATGGTATGCTGCTGCTGGTATTCATTAAGATTAAATAACAATGGCGTCGTTTGTCTTTTGATTATGAAGATGTTTTAGGAGGGATATCCATGGTTTCTTGTTGTTCCTAATAAAACTGTAAATTGGGGGGTAGGAGGAGGAAAAACTATAAACTCAATTTTCTACCAATAGAAATTTTTAATAAGACGTCATATTATTGTTAGAATGTTTTTGTTGATATTCATTATTCAAAATCGAAAATATTGATTTTCAGACTTTTCCATTCAATTTCTCATCACAAAAAAGAGAGGAAGAAAAAATAACTTCACCAACCAGAGATAAACATTATTTTTCGTTTGATAAGAAAAATAAAGCCATCACAAGAGCATCTTTCATATAAATGTGAACTGTACAACGTGCACACTTCCATTCGACTTACTTCATATTTGAAGACATTTTACGAATTCTTCTTAAGAATCACAAGTTTGCTTGTTCAGAGCTAATGAAATGTTAACCCAACCAAGCAAAAATGTATACGCTGAGGCTTATAATTGCTAGGTTGAGGACACGGATTTCCAAAAAACTACGCATGTGGAATGTAGGTACAAAACTTAATAAATAATTTAGACGAGAAAGTTTCACAAAAATTAGGTAATTAGCCACCTTCCTAGTCTTTTGTGGGACCTTGTTTTCCTTTCAAAGTTCTGACCAAAAAAAATGTAACACAAAACAAAAACAAATAATTTGTGTTGACTTTTCTGTTTGGCTTTCGACAAAATTCTATGAACTTGAAATATGTTTTAATTTATTTTCGTTCTAGAACACACTGAGAAGATGGCCATCAGGTTTAGGTAGGTATTTCGTGTCATTTTGGTCAATTTATCTTATTTAGAAAGTTGAACTGAGATTGTTTTGTTATTGACTTAATAAATGGATTGTGCGACGGAAAAATTATGAGTAATGGATAGCAAGATATTTAAAGGTCAATTGAGAAAATCAATACTTTTGAAACTTGTTCAGGAAAAACACTTTATTTATTAACATGTATTAACTTTGTCCTTTTATCATAATAATTGTCACAAGCTTACCCAAAGATAAAAATCAAATTGCAACATTTCACCTTTATAGCTTCCAATATATAGCCATTTCCCACCAGTTAAAATGTTAACCTTATCACCTTTCCTGATTATACTCAAAAGCTTCATTTGTCCTTCCCCTATACATCATTTTTAAGGTCAAAATCAATGTTTGATGTTTAATGCCTATTAAAACCCTTAGCCCACAAGTAGGTACCTATGCACAGCAATTCAGAGAGTAAAGCTCTGTTGATGTGTCAAGCCTTAAATAAATATACCAGACATATTTCAAATCCAGACGATTTCCAATAGATGATCATGTTTCATGTCGTATCCTTTTCAGAAGAGGGAATCATACAAAAATCAACAACACAATAATTAAGTTGATTGGTCGTTTTTCGCCTCAGGGATAGCACAATAAACAAAACATGGGATGCAAGGATGAAATAATAATTTCTTGAAAATATCTAATTCAGACAAAAAAAAAAACAAATAATAAAATGTCATAAAACCATAAGTTTAGAGAAAATAAGATGACGACGGAGTTTCCCATTTTTTGGGATCCTCTTCATTTATTTGTTTTTTTTTGTTTTTTTTTTTTTTTTAAGAAGAAGAAACAAAAATTCTCGGTTGGTTCGTGTTGTTGGCCTCATTTGTTATTCCTAACGTCTTGTTTGTGACCGAAGTTTGTATTACCAATTTTGAGGATACGAATTTATTTACCTTATTAATTCTTGTGACAGACGAAAAAAAGGATGAGAATATAAACACGTGACGGCCAATTTTTGTTGGAATGTTACACCTTCTTCAAATACAACCCAAAGAAAGAACGAGATAAAACAATTTCCAGATTTTCGGAAATCATCTTGAGTAATCCATTTCCTATTCTACAAACAAAAATAGAAAATATTGGATTGACTGTCGTTGATGAATTTCTACTTAATAATATGACCATGTTCCTACTCAAAAAATTATTTCTAGGAAGAAAATTAACATCCTTTTATGGGTCTTCCAAAAACGAATAGATAAAAACAATGGAGTAAACAACAAAGTATCTTGACACAAATTTTCTGTACTCGACTCTGTAGAAATATGAAGCATAATAACTCGAAACTTTTCTATTAAAATGCCCAGGGTAAGCAATCCTGAACAACAACCAAGCACCTTATTACATTATCCAACACTCCATCAAATTACTTATAACAGCCAAGCAACTAACTTTTTATGAATAAACAAGTGGCAAACAAATTACCCGCTAGCGTCACTCAAATAAGAACTATTCATCGTTAAACAAGACTCACAATACTTGTTATCTCCATCCATCAGCATCGCACTTTAGTGGAACATCAACTTGCTGTTGGTTAATAGACTTGCAAGGAAATTAATATAATAGGTGTGTTTTTTTGCAAATCTATCCGCAGTGCAGTAGGATTTACCAAAAAAAAGCATCTGCAGTTGTTAAATTTTTGTATTTAGAAGTTGGTCGCTGCTATCATGTTGAAGACTATTATTGAATTTTTCTAAATTCTATCCGCGGTATGATTACTTCTACTTTTATCGGCAGTATCGTGTTGTATTAGTAATATATTGTAGTGTACTACTGCGGATACGGATAGCTTTGCCAAAAAAACACACCTAATTTTTATAGTCTTTACTAGCAAGTTAGTTATTCTGGCTTTTTCTTACTTTAAAAATCTGCACTACTTAGTTGTCATGATTAAAAATAATGAGAGTGAATAATCTTCTTCCACTTATTTCCTGCACCTGCGAACAAGTATTCCACGTGCCACTGATGGATGAAATACAAATGAGTTTTAAGTTGAAAAGCATAGAATATTTTAAATACTATATTTTCGATCATATACAATGATTTGGTTTGCAGTAAAATACCGAAAATGTTCGAGGTAGCAAAGTTTCGCCCCATTGAACATGAGTAGGAAAATTCTTTCCACTAGTCTGGTTCAAGGACACAATCAGTAATGCAACCTTCGCCATTGAGAATGTCGATATTTTTCATTTTGCAACAAAAATTGGTTTTATTTTTTCAGAATAGACTGTGCTACAATCAATAATTCTGGTTTGATTTTGGTTTTCTGCGAAAAGAAAAACAAAAAGTATCATAATACAAACAACAAAAACCACGGTCAACGACTACTTTTAAAATCTGTGTGACAGTATTACCACATCAATTCAGAGAAATAAGGCGACAAAAAGAGAACGAGGCAGGATGAGTGCTTTTAAGACTTCGCTTTTATTCTAAGGCATCATCTAGCGGGGAAATATGAATATATCCACTTGACTTGATTTGCCACGCCCCGCCCCCACCTAGATGCTAGGAAAGTGATGGCACTTAGTGGGAAATAAGTGCGTGTGAAATGTATAAGGCCCCAAAGGGCGAATTTTAAACGCCGAAGAATGACAAGCACGCAGAACAAAAAAGCAAGAAGAAAAAAAAGAAACAACGCCAAATCGCTATCTCCGCATCGAAAAATTAAAAGAAAGGAAGATGTTTCGTATCCTCTGCTAAAGTAATCGCTTCAAGTGAAGAGAGTGTGTAGGGAGTTTGAGATTGAAATAGAAATATGGTGGAATGAGGGTCATTAATCTAGAAAAACTGCTGTGTTGAATTGACTCAGGTTTTTTTATAATGGGAAAAAAATAACTTGTGTGTTTCTTAATGTGAAAAGTGTTTGAGTACGTAGGCTAAGGTAAGATTGACTTATTAATGTGGGCATCAAAGTTTGAGTGATTTGTTGCGGTTGAACAAGAACTAAGTGTCATGTTCCGAATTAAATCCGAACTGATTTTTTACTTGTCCACAGGCTTCTTAGTCAGAACCCTTTGATAAACTTGGCAGAATACTTATCGAAGAAAGATATGAAAGATTGTAGTTGTCCTATATTTTTTTGGTTTGGAGCCCTGTGGCGTAAACTTACTAAAAAAAAACAATAAATTTCAATTGTGTTAAAAAAAAAAAATTCTTAAATATTTTCTCCGCCACATTATTTAGTCACTCTACCTTGAATATTTTCAAAAGCCATACCAAAAAATTTTTCAACAAACCAAATGCATCATTCAGGATCTTCTATTTCATCCTCTCCTTTAAAATAACTGTTTCATACATCATAGTTGGCTTCTAAATAACTTAATTATGTTGGAATTATTGTTGAGGTGAAACTGAGAATAAGAACAGAATAAAAACACAAGACTCGTGTAAAAGGCAGAATTTTAAAATTTGTTTTTGTAAATTTAATAAAAAAGAAAACTGAGATTCATTAAATTAAACTTCATTACAAAGCAAGCCTTTTAATAGTTAAAAAAAAACCTTGTCTCTCTCTTAATTTCTTTTGTTTTCATTTGTTTCTTCTTTCGTTTTGACGCTAAAGCTTTGTCTTTGTCAAAGCCTTATAACAAAAAGAGAATTAAGTGATTTTGAAAACTGAAGAAAACACCTTTAATTCTAGAAACTCCACAAAACCAATATTCAGCTGCAAATTTAATTAGTCTTACAATAGGTAAACTATTTTTCTTAAAAAACGACCTCTGGTACAAAGTTAAAAATACTACCTTCAAGGGGAATTGTTATACGAGACTTTTATTTTATTTTTCAGTTTTAAATCTTTTTTTCCAGTTTCTTGGAAATAGTAAACACACATTTTCTTAGCTAACATCTGCCATTTTCACATTTAAAAAATAAACCTTTTCTGAAAGAAAAGTGAGTTAGTACGAACTTCACGAAGGCAACAGTATTAGTGTTTTGTGGTTTTTTCCTCACATTTTCCTTATAAAGTAATATGCAGTTAAATGCCAATGAGAGGGTAAACTTTATGCATTGCATTTATGAATTCCAAAATGTTCATAAGAAGCGTTACATTTTTCTTAATGGGTGTGCTTTTTGTTTTATTCCAAAAAATCAAAAAATGTAGTAAAACAATTCTTTTTCATAGTTCTTGCTACATTTCTTTCACAGAACCAAAATAATGGCGTATACGCCACAGTGAACAAAATCTACACTAATATATAAAGCTGAAGAGTTTGTTTGTTTGAACGCGGTAATCTCAGGAACTACTGGTTCGAATGGTATAATTCTTTTTGTGTTGGATGGTGCCTTAATCGACTTAGACATTAGGCTACTTAACATTAAGATGTGACCAATAGCAGCGAAGAATCTGTGGAAAATGTGGAAAAAACGGCAAAAAATATACATTTTTCTGCGTTTTAACGCAC
This sequence comes from Sphaerophoria taeniata, assembly GCA_943590905.1. Classification (NCBI taxonomy): domain Eukaryota; kingdom Metazoa; phylum Arthropoda; class Insecta; order Diptera; family Syrphidae; genus Sphaerophoria; species Sphaerophoria taeniata. Next base: position 35,107,925 of record OX016540.1, on the reverse strand, counting down.
TTATCTCAGGAAGTACTGGTTCGAATGGTATAATTCTTTTTGTGTTGGATGGTCCATTAATTGAGGAAGACTTGAAGCTATTTAACACTAAGCTGTGACCAATAGCAGCGAAGAATCCGTGGAAAATATGGAAAAAACGGCAAAAAATATACATTTTTCTGCGTTTTAACGCGCTTACCTCAGGAACTGCTTTATGAAATTGAACAATTTTTTTAATGTTGAATGGTCCATTTATCAAGGAAGGCTTGAAGCTATATAAAATTTAGCTGCGACCAATAGGAGCGAAGAATTTGTGTAAAATGTTAAAAAAACGGCAAACAATACAATACAATACCTACAATATAAAGTTCGTTTGAACGCGGTAATCTCAGGAACTACTATTTCGAATTGTAAAATTCTTTTTGTGTTGGATAGTCCATTAATCGAGGAAGGCTTTATTCTACGACCAATAGCAGCGAAGAATCTGTGGAAATGTGAGAACTGAGATTTTTTTCTGAGATCTCTGAGATGAAATTATTTTGGATTCGATTTCTCACTCAGCTATTTGACGTGGCTGACATATGTGCAGCAACAATTAGTAAGGTAACCATTAAATCTCAATGATAACTGAGAATTATGTTCCACCAAGGCACCAAATGATTTTGCCTCAGTCAAGGTGACATTGAGATCTCAGTGAGATGTTGTTAGGTGGAACTGGCCTAATAACTGCTCAAATTAGAATTTTGAGAGTTCAATTGATTTGTGAATGTGATTGATTGCACTATTTGTGCAGATTATTGTGTTTAAACCATATCATTTTATGTACTTCTTAACTAAAAAATATGCTCAGTTTAAAGAAAAAAAATTTACTTAACGAAAAAAACGATGCAGAAGTAAGAGAGATATTACAATTAGGGAGAGTTCACCCAAGGGAATGCTTTAAGTATGAAACACTGAAGGGAATCATAAAAAATGCTCAAATTTTTCAAGTTCAAGAGAATTACGACCTAGGGAGAGTTGACTGCAATGCAATTTTACAATAACTTGCGAACAAAATTCCCACGCGCGCATGATGCACAAGTCGAGATGATACTCTGGCCGGTGGACGAGGGAGAGGCGGACGAAGTCGCGGGCAACTGCTAGTCAACTATAACTTTCTTAAATAAAAAAAAAAAACAAGAAACAAACAAACCTATCACACACATACAACATCGTTAACTTAAAATTTTCTTATTAGACGCATATTGTCTGCCTTGAAAAAGCATTTAAATCAAAGCATTCAAACACGAATTGGTTTGTTTAAGCTCATTACTCTCCCATGAGTATTTTGTGGTATCACAACGGACCCTTGAGGTCTAAGTGAGTCAACAACATCTGGACAGCCACTCTTACCTAACCTAACCTAACCTAAAGCATTCAAACATACTAATGATAAATATAATCGAATACCTGCTATCTTATAAGCCCGACGTTTTATCTGAATGAATTCAAAACAAATACCAAAAAAGTCAACACACCTTAAAATGAACTCCAGGCTAAGACAAGGAAATAGAAAACAAAATACTCATCGCACCTCAGATCTCATAGTACATTCAAAAACCTATAAAAGGTGTAAGACAGAATGGAAATAGGGAAACAAAGCAAGAACTCTCTTAGAGCAAAGACGAGGAAACAAACAAATGATGACAAATGACTAGAATGGTATTTGAATACGAAACAAATTGAAAATTCAAATTGATTATTTGGACGCACACACCAGCACGACTCTTATAAACACATAAAACAGAGATTTGGAGTATATAATTGTACAGCATACCTCTTGCATCAAGCAGGAGGATCTATAAACACCATTCGTACTGAAAAAGAAGACGACTTTTTCGGAATGTAGGTACTCAAACTTCGTTTCTGGTTCAAAGAGGAAGTACCTGCCTTTTATACTTCAGTCTATACATATGCTTGGCTCTTCATCTTTGGAAAAAAAAAAATTTTTAACGAGGGTAACCTCATGTGGTTTTTCGTTCTTCCATTTGCGCTTTTGATAATTCTGTTAAGACTTGTTCGCTTACTGACTTTCTTAATTCCTGTCTTATTCTATAAACACTTTGGACTTTGATGATTAAAAAACCAAAGCTAAGACCAGGTTTGGAGAAAAAAAGCGCGTATAAAGAAAACATATTGAAAGTAAGGTTAAAATGCTCAAAAATGTCTGGAGTGGGGTTTTTTATGGGATTAATATGGATAGGCTCAGCGAGGAAAAATTGTATTTGCCAGTTATACGAATTTGTTTAGCAACAGTCTTGCTAAAATACCAACAAATTAGAAATTCAAGACAGTTCTTTTGTCAGAGCATGAAAGAAATGGATGAGAGTGTTAAATGTTAAAGTGGCCTGAAATTTCAAATCAAAGTAGGTCTTATATTACAGGCAGACAATTGGAATAAGTTGAATATCTATTTAACATTAAATAGGGTAGGTATAGACTTTTAGTTAAAAGTGATGAACCGGTGAAGTACCGGTTCCACTGGCTTATTTTTCCTTAAATTCTATGTGAACTGCTTATTATTGAATTCCATACAATGTTTCTTAAGTTTTTTTTATTTTTAAGGAATAGGCTGATACCGCACCCTATAACTAAGCTTTAATTCTATTCTTACATTTCAAGACTTCACAGTGTGACAGGCCAAATTTGCGCTGGAGTTTTGGGCCATAATTTCGAGTTTTTAGAACAGTGGTGTTCAAGACTCATTTTTCAATTTTTTTCTGCAGCCTTTCTACCAAAAAGAAAAACTCTCCCATGCAAACAAGAGAATAGATCTAAACGAGTTCAAAAATAAATTTAGCACATGGTCTACAACATTTGATTAAGTTTATTACCAACTTAAAACTTGTGACGGTTAACATCGGCATTTAAATTTTCAATTCAAAATAAACCGCTCGTTTGGATGAACAAATTGAAGTGTCAGCAATCGAACAATCGATGGTGATTAGATTAATAGGGGCGCAGGGACATTGGTCCCGACAATGGTTTTCGGAACTAATGACCCACTATGGTGGGTCATAAGTGCCAAATTAGATTTTGGGACTATTAACCCACTATGTTGGGTCAGCAGTCCCAAATTTATTTTGACCTCTTTGGGACAAAAGTCCCAAATGATAAAAAATATGTTTTATGAGAATCACTAATTTATTTGTACTCGTCAATATTAGAAAGTCGTATGAATAAATAGAACCATTTTTATTTACTATTTGTTACAAAATGGACAGAGCAATTATTTTTCAAAACTGTTGCCGTTTCCTTTAATTTGGAAAAGTAACCAATACATATATTGTAATGAATGCTAGTATCTGGAGAGCAGATGCTGTATTTCAATGATTCATTTTAAGCACCTTTTTTCACTTTCGTCTGAGGATGATGATGATCCGGAATAATCAAGATCGATATGGTTTTATTTGGACCGAAACAAGCGGAAAAAATTTTGCCCAAAAGAGAATCAATTTGGGGTGTGAAAATAAAAAAATCGCACGAATTTTACCTGCTACATTTTTTGGTTCAAGCTTCAAATACTTAATTAAAAAAATTAATAAAGAAATAGAGTGGTGCGACAGCTCTTGACGAGCTAGGGCCTAAGTGGCTTACACTCATTAACAATTTTCTGAGTACGTGTGAAGAATTGAGGGGACCTACAATCTACACTTTTTTCATGTCAGATTGATAATCTTGGAAGCGTTTTCAGTTCTTCGCAAGAGATATACCCGTGAAAGATGAAATAAAAACTTTATGGAAATGAGCAGGATTCCTAATAACAAAATGTGTTTTTGATGGAGCTGTTCATGTAATTGAAACAGCTCAGTTATTTTAGGTGACAAAAAAAATGCAATAAGATATAGCTATGTTTAAGTACAGTGTGCTTGTAGAACACCCGACTCTCACCAAACTTTAACATCCCATCAAATTTCAGAAGAAGGTTTGAATTGGAAAAAGTTTCCTTTACGTCACATAGACTTAGATCATGAGGTGTATTTCAATCGTAATGCACAAAAAAACCTTGAAAATATGCAAAAACTGTCCACTCAATTTATTGTTTAAAAAATATTTAAAATAAATCGCGAAGGTCAGAATTTTATTTCTGAACTAATGACCGACCTTCACAAAATAATAGACACCAGAGAGTCCATTGAAAATAGAATGCACACAAATTTTACTATGGACGAGAACAATATACCTACACATGCGGTTGCCAATATGTTCAAATGCAAACGAAAATTCCTGCCTACTAAAGCCGAAATTTCCAATTCCCAATCTTTGGGGTAATATATAGCAAAGGAACATAAGCAACAGAGAGAACAAACCACTTTTCGGTAGTGAGGAAAAAAAATGCAAACAATTTCAAATCCATGGGAAACCCGCAGTAGGTTAGGTTAGGTTAGGTTAGGTTACAGTGGCTGCGGATTCAGAATCCACACACTTAGGCCAAAAGGAAAGGCCCATTGTGATACCATGAATCTAGAGAATTACTTCTTACTAGTCGAACCATTTTGAGCTTTTTATAAAGCGAAGAAGATATTTGATATCCTTATTAGCTAGTTCACTGGGGTTATCATAAAAGTATTCTCCCAGATGAAGTTTGCGTCTTAGTGAAAGAGCAGGGCAAGTGCAGAGAAGGTGAGAGATTGTTTCCTCTTCTTCCTCATCCATACAGCTCCTGCAGAAGTCATTTGAGGCTACACCAAGTCGTATTGCGTGTCTGCCTATAAGACAGTGTCCCGTAAGGACACCTATCAGGGAGCTAATATGAAGTCTGCTTTGAGATAACAAGTCTTTAGAGCGCTTTAAGTCCAGTGAAGGCCATATGAGTTTCGTAGCTGCGCACGTTGGTAAATTGTGCCACCTGTAGTTTGTTCTCGTTAAAGCTGCTTCTTTTAGCAAAAGTTTACATGTAACTATCGGTATACCTATCTTCTCCCTTTCAGGTGAAATAGGTATGACGGTTCCATTTTTAGCGAGTTCATCAGCTCTACAATTTCCTTCGATGTCTCTGTGACCCGGCACCCAACAGAGGTGAATGTTAAATTGCTGCGCCATCTCCATCAGAGACGATCGGCAATCGAGGGCCGTTTGAGATTTGGTTGAGACACCATCGAGAGATTTAATAGCAGCCTATGACTGTCAGAGAAGATGCGGATATCAGAAGTTGATATCACGTTTTCTCTTAGCCAGGAGAGAACCTCTTTGATCGCTAAAATTTCCGCTTGGAAGACGCTACAATGATTGGGAAGGCGAAATGAGATACTTAGATTAAGCTTTTCTGAGTACACACCACTACCAACTCCATCACTTGTCTTGGATCCATCTGTATAAAAATGAATGCCTTTGTCATCCAGAAGTTTTTTGTCTTCCCATTCTTCTCTGGATGGAATGGATTTCTGGAAGTTTTTACCAAATTGTGGTTTTGGAATGGTGTAGTCTATGTACTTTGGTATAGAACCGAAAGAGTTCAAAATGATGGAGTGTCTCACATTATTGTTGGTCCATTGAGATGAGGCGTTGAGTCTTATAGCTGTACTCGCTGCCACTTGTTTGCTAAAAATGTCGAGGGGTGCCAGATGGAGGAGAGTGTCTAACGCTGCTGAGGGTGTGGTTCTCAAGGCCCCGCTTATGCAGAGACAAGCAGTGCGTTGGACTCTGCTGAGTTTGTCGCAGTAAGTGACTTTCTCCAGTGCAGTCCACCATACTGCAACCCCGTACATGAGAATTGGTCGAATGACCGATGTGTATAGCCAATAGGTTATGCGAGGTTGAAAACCCCATTTGCTTCCTATGGCTTTCTTGCAAGAGAAAAGAGCTACTGTGGCTTTCTTAACTCTTTCCTGAATATTAGGTTTCCAGCTTAATTTTTTGTCTAATATCAGACCAAGATATTTGGCTTCATTGGTGAAAATTAGTGGTACACCTTTTATTGAAGGGGGTACAATTACTGGGATCTTGTATTTCCGTGTAAAAAGGACAAGGTCCGTTTTTTGAGGATTAATACTAAGTCCACAACGATCAGCCCATCTAGTGAGCATATTAAGTGCGTTTTGGAGGAGGTCTCTCAGTGTATTAGGATGTTTTCCTGTGACGGCGATAGCAACATCATCGGCATACGCAATCACTCTGTAGCCTTCCCTCTCGAGGGATATTAGCAATTCGTTAACTACTATGTTACACAGGAGAGGGGACAGAACACCACCTTGCGGAGTGCCTCTACTGACAGACCTTTTCGTACAAAAATCCCCCATCTCAGAGTTGATGATCCTGCTATTAAGCATTAGATTGATCAGCTCACAGAGTGAGTATTCGACGTTTAGGGTCGTCATAGCAGAAGTGATAGCAGATGTGTCAACGTTGTTGAAAGCACCTTCAATATCCAGGAAGGCAACCATAGTATACTCCTTTTGCTCTAGGGAGTATTCGATAGTTCTTACCAGAGTATGCAAGGCTGTTTCCACCGATTTCCCTTTGCAGTAAGCATGCTGAGACATCGATAGTCCCCTATCAATGCTATTACGTATATGGATATCAATCAATCGTTCCAGCGTTTTGAGAATGAAAGATGATAGACTAATAGGTCTTAGATCTTTAGGGTTGACATGTGAGCATTTGCCCGCCTTGGGAATGAATACTACTTTTACCTCTCTCCATCGCTGAGGTATATAGGCCAGATCTAGACAACTTTTGAACATCATCTCAATGATGGGCAGAGTTATATCGATGGTGTGTTGTAGCTCAGCTGGTATGATTTGATCTGGACCTGGAGATTTATAAGGTTTGAAGCTATTCAGAGCCCATGTCAATTTTCCTTTTGTGACAAGACCTTGAGGAAAAGTTAAGTTAATACCCGATCCAGGACGGTTTATTGTATTAACGGATTTGGAGCTATCTGGGAAGTGGGTATCTAATAGCAGGTTTAGCGTTTCTTCGCAAGAGTTAGTCCATGTACCATCTGAGTTTTTGAGACAACTAGGCATGGTTAGATTTGTCGAGAGAATCTTCCTTAGCCGCGATGCCTCCGAGGACTCTTCTATTGAGCTACAGAAAGATCTCCATGAGGATCTTTTGGCTGTTCTCAATTCTTGTTTATACTTTTTGAGGGATTCCTTATAGGACTCCCAATCTTGGAGGTGTCTAGACTTTTTTGCACGGTTAAAAAGCCTTCTACAACCTTTCCTGAGTATTTCTAGTTCAGCAGCCCACCAATGTGGTTTTCTCTTTCCTCGCACTGTAGTGAGGGGACAGGCAGTTTCCATAGCTTTATTGAGGGCTGCTGTAAGCTCATCAACTTTTTTATCGAGTTCAAGAGCGCATAAGGGAGGATCATTAAGTTCTGGTTTAATCAGACCTTTCAGAGTTGTCCTATATTTTGGCCAATCTGTTTTCCTATAATTCCGGAAAGGGATCGGTTTTGGGGACTCTTCACTAAGAGTGAATTGGATGTACCTATGATCGGAGAACGAGTGCTCCTTTGATACTCTCCAATTCAATACTTTATTCGAGAGATGCAACGAGACAAGAGTGATATCTAAAACTTCTTGCCGATTTTTAGTAACAAAGGTTGGTTCATTACCAACGTTACTTACTACCAGATTAGTTGTTAAGATGTAATCAAAAAGAGACTCACCTCTGTCATTTATATCGGTACTACCCCACGTAGTATGGTGCGCATTGGCGTCACAACCGATAATTATGTTGGTATTGAGTCTTGTAGATTCAGCGACCGTCTTATCCAGAGTGGTACCAGGCAGTGGGCCCTGGTGGTCGTGGCCCAAATACGCTGATACCAGCCAGTAGGTATGGTTGTCTATTACCATACTGGCTGTGGTGACGTCTTCATCACTGAAATTAGGGAGTAAAAATACATTTAGACTACGTTTTACTAGTATGCAGGATCTTGGGTTACCTTTTCCCGTTACATATAAGACGCAGTAGCCAGAAGTTCTCAATCCTCGAACCAGGGATTTCACAATCCAGGGCTCTTGGATGAGAACGACCCGCAGTAGGTAGTCTTTTATTTTTCGAGTACCATGTTGATTTCCCGCAAAATAGAGTACAATTTGCATCCGACTTGTGCACTGCCACAGGACGTCAGAAGGTCGTTCAATGAATCCAGTTTTTCTCTGTTGGACCAAAAACTCACACGCTATCCATCATTGTAGAGGAGAAGAGAAACTGTTCCATCTCCATCCACCATATCCGACCAACAACTCGCATTTGTTTGACAAAGCACGTTCTAAATAAAGTGTATTAGCCAAGGGGTGTAATTGTTTTAGAATTTATGGAACCACATTTGAATGTAATAAATAAGGATTCACTTCCTGTTTTACGTCGCGACCGACCGATGCGACGACCGACACGGGGCGAACAACGTGGGGCTACACCAGCTGTTGTTGGCCTTTGAGGAAATTCTCCCTAATCCATCGGCCATACCTTTTTCCTATATGCAGAATATCCACTGTGTTTGTATTTTTTTTTTTTTTGATTTTGATCTATGCAATTTTGATTTGTTGATCCTTTCATATTATTGTATGGATGTCACCTAAATCACTCTAACAGCTATTCTGTTCTATGAACAATGCTTAATAGTAGGGTAGGTTCTCATCATTAAGTGTAAATTGAAGTGAGAATTGTGATTTCATATGCAAATAATATGTTGTTAAATTTATTTGTGTGTCGACTTGATAAGGTGGGGATTTCTGTTTTCATTTGCATATGAGACGTTTTATCGATATTTGCATTTGCATTAATATGTTCATTGTCGGGTATGGTTTATTTCGCTTTTTTTATCTCGCTTTTGGTCGTTTCGCCACGGTCGTTTTGCATTTTGTTATTTCGCATTTCATTCGTTTGGTCTTTTAGTTGCTTCGTTTTCGATTGTTTCGCTGATTTTTTTTCGCCTACAGTCTTTTCGTTTTTCGTTTATTTTGCATTCGTTTAGTTTGTATTCGTTTATTTCGCTTTTCGATTATTTCGCTTTTTTATTATTTTGATTTTAATTGTTTCGCCTTCATCTGTTTTTTAATTTTAATTTTTGTGTACGTAAGGATCCTGAAGACTTTAAAATTCGCGCGAATTTTAAAGTCTTCAGGATCCTTACGTACACAAAAATTAAAATTAAAAAAAAAACAGACGAAGTACATAAATATGTACATACTTGAATTGACGATTTTTTCAAAATAATGGGAAAATCCTTCACGACTTAGCTTATCCTTTCCTCAAATTGATTTAAAAGTATCGCATATGATTTTACTTTCCATTTTTTTTAATTGGGAGACAATATTAAAATACTTCACTGTATTCTAACCTTACGCGGGCGGTTTCAAAGACTAAAAGCAAAATTAGATAACAATAATTGTTATTACATATTATAATAATTATTATTACATTCCCAAGAGAATTCAGAAAAAAATGCGAAATAACTGTTAGCGAGATAACCTGTGGCGAAACAATCGTATTGCAAATTAACAATTTTGCGAGAGAGTTAATGGCAAAACAAAAAGGGCGAAACAATTCTGGCGCGAAACAGGAAAAAACAAAATAAACAAAAAACAAAACAAGTTTTGCGAAATAATTGAAAATCGAAGAGAGAAAAGCGAAATAACAGAATGCAAAACAAAAATGCCGAAACAATAGGTACCCGTTCATTGTCATGTTTTATGTATTTTGATTTTAATATTAAAAGAAAAAAACATTTCCCAAAATTTGAACGGAACATTAAATTTCAGAAATAAATTATTAGCAATTCATTATTTTGTAAGTAGATTGAATCGGAATCTGTGTGCAAATGATTATTAAATTATAATTCGACGAAAAGTAATCTGCTAAGAATTATCTCTCCTTGTGTTGAAATATAAATCAATCCACATTATTCTATAAAATTGAATTATAATTACTTATTGTTACTTTTTCTATCTAAGTATCAAATCATTGGAAAAATCTGATCGAAGTTTAGATAAATATTTCGAAGAACTACGTTGCTTCGTTCTCCATGATTCTCAGCGTTTAGTGTAACGTGTAACATAAAATGTCTGTATTCTTTCAAAAATAGTGTCTTCAAATTCAGGGCTGTTAGAAAAATCGAAAAAGGTAGGTACCTACCAGTTTTCGCTGTCCTTAATTCTCATTAATTTGATGACAAAAAGGAGTAGGTATATTCTCATGAGAAAATGTATGATTTTTTAAGTGACGTGAAATAAAGACAAAATAAGGCCGCATAGGCCCTAATTTCCATTTCTTATGTAAATTAGACCCTTACAAAGGATGCGGCCTTATTTTCATTCCAAATAATGCCCGTGGGGATTTTCTGTTTTGATTAGAAACTTGTCAGGACGTCAGAAGTCTCAATTAAATTTAACGTGGACAAAGGTCCCAAATGAAGAAAAAAAAAAATGAAACAACGAATGTTCATGGTAAAAAAATAATTCGTGTACGTGTACACATTCAATGCAGCTACAAAAAATCTTCTAAATACATAAATAGGACCACTTTTCTTTAGTAGCTATCGACAAAATCGTCATAGCAATTAATTTTTCAAAGCTGTTGAGGTTTCCTTTTATTCGGAAAAGCAACCACTACACATCATGTAATGCAAACAAGGATTTTTGCAAGCATTTCAGAGAATAATTTTCAGCATCTTTTTTTTTATTTCGACTGAGGATGAGGCCGATACGAAAAATTGAAGATCAATTTGATTTGATTGCGAGCGAAGCGAGCGGAATTCGCAAAATTTTTATTATTTTCACACCCGATTTTATTCTCTTTTTGACAGAAAGATGCAAGACGATGAAATTGGCTTCAAGTATGGTGTGCTTGTAGAATGCCCTACCCTCACCGAACTTTGACATCCGACATGTTTTACATAGACTTCGAATATGCGCTATATTTGAACCATAATGTCTGTCTGTCCACTTATTTTGTTGTTTTACAAAATATTTAAGATTAATCGGAAGCCCGGAATTTGATTTCTGGACTAATGACCTATCATCTACACTAATATATAAAGCTGAAGAGTTTGTTTGTTTGAACGCGGTAATCTCAGGAACTACTGGTTCGAATGGTATAATTCTTTTTGTGTTGGATGGTGCCTTAATCGACTTAGACTTAAGGCTACTTAACATTAAGCTGTGACCAATAGCAGCGAAGAATCTGTTTAAAATGGGGAAAAAACGCAAAAAATATACATTTTTCTGCGTTTTAACGCACTTATCTCAGGAAGTACTGGTTCGAATGGTATAATTCTTTTTGTGTTGGATGGTCCATTAATTGAGGAAGACTTGAGGCTATTTAACACTAAGCTGTGACCAATAGCAGCGAAGAATCTGTGGAAAATATGGAAAAAACGGCAAAAAATATACATTTTTCTGCGTTTTAACGCACTTATCTCAGGAACTGCTGGTTCAAATGGTATAATTCTTTTTGTGTTGGATGGTGCCTTAATCGACTTAGACATTAGGCTACTTCACATTAAGCTGTGACCAATAGCAGCGAAGAATCTGTTTAAAATGGGGAAAAAACGGCAAAAAATATACATTTTTCTGCGTTTTAACGCACTTATCTTAGGAACTACTGGTTCGAATGGTATAATTCTTTTTGTGTTGGATGGTGCCTTAATCGACTTAGACATTAGGCTACTTAACATTAAGCTGTGACCAATAGCAGCGAAGAATCTGTTTAAAATGGGGAAAAAACGGCAAAAAATTTACATTTTTCTGCGTTTTAACGCGCTTATCTCAAGAACTGCTTTATGAAATTGAACAATTTTTTTAATGTTGAATGGTCCATTTATCAGGGAAGGCTTGAAGCTATATAAAATTTAGCTGCGACCAATAGGAGCGAAGAATTTGTGTAAAATGTGGAAAAAACGGCAAACAATACAATACAATCTACATCTACACTAATATATAAAGCTGAAGAGTTTGTTTGTTTGAACGCGGTAATCTCAGGAACTACTATTTCGAATTGTAAAATTCTTTTTGTTTTGGATAGTCCATTAATCGAGGAAGGCTTTATTCTTCTTAAAATTAAGCTGCGACCAATAGCAGCGAAGAATCTGTGGAAATGTGAGAACTGAGATTTTTTTCTGAGATCTCTGAGATGAAATTATTTTGGATTCGATTTCTCACTCAGCTATTTGACGTGGCTGACATATGTGCAGCAACAATTAGTAAGGTAACCATTAAATCTCAATGATAACTGAGAATTATGTTCCACCAAGGCACCAAATGATTTTACCTCAGTCAAGGTGACATTGAGATCTCAGTGAGATGTTGTTAGGTGGAACTGGCCTAATAACTGCTCAAATTAGAATTTTGAGAGTTCAATTGATTTGTGAATGTGATTGATTGCACTATTTGTGCAGATTATTGTGTTTAAACCATATCATTTTATGTACTTCTTAACTAAAAAATATGCTCAGTTTAAAGAAAAAAAAATTTACTTAACGAAAAAAACGATGCAGAAGTAAGAGAGATATTAGAATTAGGGAGAGTTCACCCAAGGGAATGCTTTAAGTATGAACAACTGAAGGGAATCATAAAAAATGCTCAAATTTTTCAAGTTCAAGAGAAATACGACCTAGGGAGAGTTGACTGCAATGCAATTTTACAATAACTTCCGAACAAAATTCCCACACGCGCATGATGCACAAGTCGAGATGATACTCTGGCCGGTGGACGAGGGAGAGGCGGACGAAGTCGAGGGCAACTGCTAGTCATGCATAAAAGAATTTAAATTGGAATTAAATGTCAATAAATTCTACATCAAATTAAAGCCTAAGGCCTTCTTAGGAAACCTTAATCTTGTAGATTCGAAAATTGGAACATATGCTAATACTATTAATCGAAGAACATCCATTGAATTTTTACGGTAGCGGGAATGCGGGATTCTCCCACTAGTGATGTATCATTTCGAAAGAACCAAGCGGGTCGTTAATGTGCAGTTATCCTTTTTTTTTATCGAGATTGTGATGCTTCTAGGAGACGCAGCACCGCATTTGTTGCGCCGTTATTTCATGTAGATTAGACATATGGAAATGACTTATGAACAAATTTATGCAAGAACGTCTACATTGTATATATGTAGTAGTTACTGTTATAAAAAAGTAACAAAAATTGAAGAGCATTAAATACTTTACCATGTGCGAACATTTCACAGTTCTAGGTTGAAATCTTTGTGCGATTTGTTCCTTATAAAATAGCACAAAAACTTTTGATTCATCTTTCTTGGGTACTACCTCTTACGAAGAATTGACAACACTTCCAAGAGTACCAACCTGTCATGAAAAAATGTGGTTCTGAACTTTGCCGTTCGGAATCGGCATCAGATCGCGCTCAGAGAATTTGTTGATGAGTGTAGGTAAGCCACTTAGGGCTTGGCTGTTCAAGAGCTGTCGCGCCACTTTATTAATTTATTTTTTTATTTTTCATACCGGGCTCTATATATGTATGAATCGATTCTAGTTTGTAATTTGTTAGCAGATAGATTAGGTTGTTTTATTAAGCTCTAACTTCTTTTTAATCCATTTTAGATGCAAAAATACATAATTCAAATATTCAAATACTACTCGAAACATACAATATCATGTCATTTACCAAATTATTTCTTCAAATTAAAGCCCCCGCTCTCTTTTTTTATTAAAATTGCACCAAAAATTCCACACAAACAGAAAAGGTAACTATTTAGTCCTACCTACAACCAACACAATATTGTACAAACTTCTGTTTCTCATCCCATACAAATAGTTGACCAACTGACCAACCAGAGTTCAATAACAACGAACTACAAGTGCAAATAGCCTGTAGTTTCCGTTAAGAGTCTCTTGGTCGTTCTCGTCTTCTTGGATGTTATTATTCTTCAATTCCTCTTTTCTTTCACCAACGTACCTAATTGTACAGCATAAGAATGCTAAGAGATAAAGTTTTATTTCCACAATTTCTGTACAGTTTGTTCTTCATCTTGTTCCTTTCTTCATCTGATGCAAGGACATTATTGTAAAGTTTTCTATGACTAAACTTAAACTTACTACCTGGCTGGAAACAGGAAGCTGAAAGGAAGGTGGACGTCTTCTTTTCACAATATTGACTCGCGTTTGTGTTCTTGAAATTCGATTTCTCTAAAAGTAAAAATTAATAAAAACAAACTGATGCAAAGAATAACACAAAAAAGATGAAGAAAAGGAGAGGGAAATGTTTAACCTCAGGATATTGGGGAAACTGCCCTGATTCCCGCTGTCCTTTACTTTAATATCCATTTAGGGAATAAGTCCAAGACCATGAACATGAGTAGGAACTCAATTCAATTGAGGATTAAATATGAAAGATTTTTAAGGCTTAACAAGTTGAAAAGGCTAATTCTTATCAGGCAAAGGCGAAGTGAAAACGGAAATTCGATTGAAATTAAGACGTTCATTTCTTCTTTGAGTTTTAAGTGTTCATTATAAGCAACTTAACTGCAAGTGCTAATGACTTTGCAAAATGAAATTAAATTGACGTCTATATTTCCTTCCATATGACCAAGTAATTATCTTATGTCAAGTAAGACCGGAGTGGAAGCACATTGAATTTCAACAATAAAAACAAGTTATCAACACGAACATGAACAAAGAACGGTTCTAGTTTTTGTTGATAAATTGTTTGTACACCTGTCAATCCTCATTTAAGATTATATTAAAACCACCAGCACCAAAAGTTAATTAGTGCCTAAGCTGGTACCGCAAATTATTTGCTTTTTGTCGTTACGCCAGCCCCGTAGCAACCCAGGGGCTAGGGGGGGCTTTGCCCCCCCCCATGCACTTCTCCATTTTATTGCATATAAGATCAATATTATAGAAAATAAAACAAAAACAGTATAATAAATATCATTTTTTTTTTTTTAATAATTGGACTTTTCAATTTTTTTATTAAATCGCTTGTAGCCAAAAGCTTAATTATTTCATTTTGAATATCGGGTGATCGATATGTGTAATGATGTGGCATATGTGACTCCCATTTGCAAAGATCTTTGTTGTTGATTTTTGTGAATGAGAATAATTTTTCGAACAAACCTTCATCCATATGATTTTCGATAGGTGCACGGGAACTTACTCCACTGAGGGAGAACTTACTCCACTTTTGCAAAGTGGATCTAGTTCCCATGTATGGTGAGAACTTAGTTCACTTTCTTACGGGAACTAAGTTCACACGTTAAGTTATAACTTGCGCAGGTAACTGGTCCGGAAGTCAGAAGTCCCGAAAATGGGTTTCAGGACTAATGACCTTCTATGGTGGGTCATAAGTGCCAAATTTGATTTTTAGGCTACTAACCCATTTTGGCGGTTCAGTTGCCCCAAATTTATTTTATCTTCTATTGGACAAAAGTCCCAATTGAAAAAAAAATGTGTTTTATGAGAATCACAAAATTTATTTGTACTCGTCAATATTATGTGGAAACAAACAATTTTAATCGTCAAAATAAAGCAAAAAAAACTATAATTCGTGTATACACTGCACATAACTACAACCACAAAATGTCTTACAAAAAAATAAGATCATTTTTATTTACTATTTGTCGACAAAACGGACAGAGCAATTCATTTTTCAAAGCTGTTGTCTTTTCGTTTAATTTGGAAAAGCAACCACCATACATCCAATAATGCATGCTAGTGTCTGGAAAGCAGGTGCTGCATCTTTTTTCACTTTCGTTTGAGGATGCTGACGATCTGTAATATTCAAAATCAATTTGATTTGATTGGGAGCGAAGCGAGCGGGCAAAATTTTGCCCAATTGCTTAATTTTTTCCGCTCGCTTCGCTCGCTTGCAATTATTTATTCAAGCTCCAAGTCCAAATCCTTAATAATACAATTTTTTAAACCATTTGAGACGGATTGTAGAGTTAAGGTTTAGTATTGAAAAAGAAGTACTTACTGAACATCCAATCAATGAATAATGTCTTTCTGATGGAACTTTTAATGTAATTGA
The DNA here is from genome assembly GCA_943590905.1 of Sphaerophoria taeniata. Lineage (NCBI taxonomy): Eukaryota > Metazoa > Arthropoda > Insecta > Diptera > Syrphidae > Sphaerophoria > Sphaerophoria taeniata. Next base: position 35,091,960 of record OX016540.1, on the reverse strand, counting down.
AACAGCTCAGTTATTTAAGGGGACAAAAAGATGCACCAAGATGAAACTGGGTTCAAGAACAGTGTGCTTGTAGAATGCCCTTCTCTCACCGAACACCAAACTTCAGAAGAACGTTTGCATTGAAAAATGTTTTCCTTACGTCACATAAACTTAGAGCATGCGGTATATTTCAACCGTTATGCACTGAAAAAAGATGGATAGTATAAAGAAACTGTCCACTCAATTTATTCTTTTACAAAATGTTTAAAATTAATAGCAAAGGTCAGAAACCCCGAATTTGATTTCTGGCGTAATGACCCACCATAGTGGGTCAGATTCTTAAAAATAGGTTTCCGAATGTAAGTTTCTCAATATTTTTGTACATGCAATTTTTTTTTAATTTTTTTCAGTCTTAAAAACTCAATTTCGGAATGACTTCGTTTCTAAAAGACATTTAATATAATTTCACAAAAAAAATTTCTTAGTATACTTGAATTCGTATTTTAATTTTTTTTCTCAATTAAAGTGGCAAATTATTTCAAATTCAAAGGGAACTAGATCCACTAATTTTTTGAGGAATTTAATTCCCACTGTACATGGGAACTAATAACACTTTACAAAAGTGGAGTAAGTTCTCACTTGGTGGGAAACAAATCCCTCAGTGGAGTTAGTTCCCGTGGAGTTATTTCCCTGCACCTTTTCGATATCGTATGAGCCTCGAAAAGACAGCTGGTTTTTAATCAAAAAAACAATAACCTGAGAACATTTTTGCTAATTAGGTTTTGAATTTCATGCACAAAATAATATATCTGTCACAATTCACTGTGCCGTATACTTGTTATTTTACCAAGCGGTAACAATTTCAAAATATTAGTCTATCTGCGATTTCAAGCCTTAAATTTTTGCATACATGGTTATATATTAGATATATTTTAAATGATAAATGCACTCTAAAACCAGGTTTTCTCAGGAAAAGTCTTAATGGCATTCGGTTTTTAAGGAAAGAATTTATTTATTTTAAAAATGTATGTATGAGTATAGAATTTTGTGAAAAAATTTAAAAATCAAAAAAAATGTTTAACACGCAATCCTCTTAAAATTGCATCATAGCATCAATATAAAAAAAAATTGAACTGAATCTTTCAGTCACTTTTCGAGAAATCGAAAAACAAAGACAAATCGTTATGTTTGAGTAAATTTTTCTTGTTGCGTTCGGGTTCATTACGATACAAAAAATCGAAAAAAAAGAAACAAACTATAGGTGTTTTGAAGGGTCATCTGGACTTTAACAATAGATATTCACTATTACTCATTTGTATCTTTTTGTTGACATAAATGTAGTGTTTCTAACGCATGATTTGATTTCTAAAAAAAAGGTTATCGTTAAAAATATGAGTGCCCCCCCCACGCAAAACAGGGTTGCTACGGCACTGCGTTACGCATTTATATTCTTCGTCAGTGGTTGTCTAAGAAATCAGAAAATGACTTAATGGGTTCTACCATATAAACCGCAATCCTATTTAAGTCTCTTTTCTATTTTTCCACACAAACACACACACGTCTATATAGATATAAACAAAAATTAATGTAGGCTGGGTTAAAAAATTGAGGTGAACTAAAACACTACTTCATAGGGCTTTTCTCGAATTTCAAGCGCTCAATAAATCTTTGAATATTTCAAAATATCCTCCAAAATCACTGAATCATAATAAAACACTCCTCTTACATTCTAAGGCAGATGAAAAGGAAGATTAAGATTCTCGTTAAACTTGAAGTATTTATATTCTCTGAAGCTGCTGTTACCGGTACCTACTCAAAATTTCATTCATTTGACTTGTGTTTCTGCAGGATAATATTACCATTTAAAACTTTTGACACAGACAATTCCTAAAACGCACGTGCCAACTCTTCCTCCCGCCCTCTCCTCATTACTATAACACTTCAATTTGCAAAGCCTTTGTCGAAGACTTGAGTTGATATAGTTATCAACTGAATTCCGGATTGTCCTTGTTTTCGGAGAACTCACTCAAACCTCGAAGATGGAACGGGAGATACGGGACAAAACCAAAAATCACAAAAAAGGGAACAATTCTTTGATTGTTTTTGTTTGGTTGACGCCATCATTGCTCGTTGTTCAGGATTCTCCAGTAATTGAGTCAGAGAAAAGCTCAAAACGGAAATAAGGGTGGAATGTTATTGTTGAGATATCCTAGTTAATTGCTTTAAGAAGCTCTTACAATCCCTTGAGCTGGATTGTTATAGTTACTTCAACCAAAAAAGCAAAAGATATTCCGCTCAAGTGATTTGACATACTTGGGATTGTTTTGTGTTTTTTTCGAGTGGGTGTGCTGTGTAGATTGATGGAGATAAAGATGACTTAAGTTATAAGCACTTTATTGTTTAGAAGAGAGGTTATTTGAGCAACTTCCTTGTTTTCGTTTTTATTTTTGTTTTTTCTGTCTTCAAACTCATAGGGAAGGAATACAGAAATTATTTTATTTCTTGGTGTTGCAAAGAATGGTCATTGCCGTTTTGACCTCCTTGAGAGAATTATGGGGATTGTTCTCTACTTGTTTTTTTTTACCGAGGAGAATTAGAGGGAAGAGATAGGTAAGTGGTTTTTTGTATTAGACCACAACCAATATACACGATCATACATAAAAGAATTGCAAACAGCATGTGTCGTATATGCCACAGGGTACCGTTCATTGATATTTGTCATTTTTTATTTTTATGAATTTAATCAATTTAGAGCAGATTTTGCAATCGTCAGATAAAAAAGAAGATAGTGTTTATTCGACAGATAAATAAATATTGGATTTTTCAATCGTCAAATAGACTTTATCTGACGAAAAACGCTCTTATTTATACGACCGATGAATACTTAGATAAGTTTATTTAGCAGTTTATTATTTGTAGACTTTTTCGATGATTGAAAAATCGGCTCTCAATTAAATTTTGTAATTTATACTTTCATTAAAAATTCGATGTTGATACTTTCTGCTTTGTAACTCAACAAATCTCATAAATTTCAACATTCATACTTTTTCAACTACATATTCACTTTGCACTCACATTCATGACCTTTTTTGGTAGATTTCATTTTCGCAGTGAGTATCAAGTCCTGTCATCACATTTCCGTTTATGTGGTTAAATGTAGTTGTCACTTTGTCCGGTTTCGATTGTATTGTGGTTGACACAGTTTTGGTCGATGAGTGGTCGTCGGTGAGAGTTCAATCTGTCGTTTTAAATTGTTTCCTTTTTCCAGACATAATTCAATTAATTTGATAGGATTAATGTTGTTGGAGAGTGAGCACTGCATGACACATCTCAATTAAAATTATCTGAAGATAATTGAAATACCTATTTATAGCAATTGCCAAATTTGAGCTGATGCTATTCACTATAAAAACCATTTTGATTTATAATCAACACGTAACGAGTTACAAATTATACAATTTAACAAAATTGTTCTCCCCAAAAAGCATGATTTTGAACGGCCCTATATTTTTTCAAACTATACGTCTTCACCCAGTCGGAATTCAGAAACAAAACTCTAAGAATTGTCTGCGAGATTATCATTGTTAACATCTCTCTGTAAATTCATTTAATCCAATGCTTTCTGCATCAACTTCATGAGACGACTATGAAGCCACAACCGAGAAAAGCAACTGCGGATGTTGAAAACCTTGTAAACCCAGAATATTCAGAAAATATGCTAAAAGAGCAAGAACAATAATTTCTTTTTTCAATGTTCATTTCATTTTGTAGTTTTCGCTTGTCCTTTTATTTTAATTTTTCTTCTCAGGATTGAGCCAGTGAACAAGCTTTACAGAAAAATTATTTCTGATCAAAAGTTTTTTTTTTTAAAATTCAAATACACTTTAGAGGACATCTTATGATAAAAGCTGAAGTGTACAAGAATAAACACAGTGGAAATTTGTGGTATTTACCAACAAAATTTAATTCTTCACCGAAAAAAAATTACATTCAAGAAACAAAATGCATGGAAAAGAAAGCACAAAATATTTCAACTAAATTGCACAATAATACTCTCAAGTCTAGAGTGACCTTTGCTCCAAGGCCTTACTTTTTCTTTTTTTGATCTTACATTTAAATTCTCAAGCTATTCACTAAGTCTTCTCGAGTCAAAGAGCTAGAAAACTGATTTTTGAGTTCATCTTCATTCTGTGCATAGCACAATGTTTTTGAAACTTCGACATGTCCATCGAGATAATTATGGCATATTTGAACGTTGTGCATAACAGTTTAAATTTGACTACAAGAACTTCATGGGAAGCATTTTTATCTTTAATGCACTTTTAACCAATTTTAGAGTTCCTCAGAAGAGCCAACTAGGGCCTCGTTTTCTTAAAGCCGTTATCTGATGTCATCGCGCAGGCAGTAATATTCCTCGTAACAACTGATTGCTATCATTAGTTAATTTTTCTTTGAATTTGTAATCACTGTTTGGAATTATTTTATGAAACATACTGTCTTCGTACCTGTTGGAAACGAATTTCTAACAAAATATTCAAATAAACCAATAAAAGTCCCAAGTCCCATGTTTCAGTAGAAAATGTTCCCAATAAAGCCAAATGTTCCCAGAGCCAGAGAGAACTCCGTATTTCCCTCATATTGAAAGAATGTTTGTGAATCTTGATGGAATATTGAAGGAGAACAAACACACAAACACAAATTTTAAAACATGTTTCCTACTTTTCAATTTCATGTTTATCAAATCAAAAATATCCTTTCACAAAAACACACAAAAATATCCTTACAATGATTCTTTTTTATTGTCTTGGCTCTCAGACATAACAGAAAAAGAGATAAAAAACAATTATATAAAAATTTAAAAAAAAAATATCTTGACTTGATGTGCCCAATGAATTGAATTTTGTTTTGCCACTCCTTTTTTGCTGATGACTACGCCCATTAGTAGCGTCTTCCAAGCGGAAATTTTAGCGATCAAAGAGGTTCTCTCCTGGCTAAGAGAAAACGTGATATCAACTTCTGATATCCGCATCTTCTCGGACAGTCAGGCTGCTATCAAATCTCTCGACGGTGTCTCAACCAAATCTCAAACGGCCCTCGATTGTCGATCGTCTCTTATGGAGATGGCTCAGCAATTTAACATTCACCTCTGTTGGGTGCCGGGTCACAGAGACATCAAAGGAAATTGTAGAGCCGATGAGCTCGCTAAAAATGGAACCGTCATGCCTATTTCACCTGAAAGGGAGAAGATAGGTATTTTTTTTTTTTTGAAATTCATTTTTTTATTCATTTAAACTTAAATCTACTTACATGCTAGACAAAATGGGAAACTAGCCTAATTAATTCTGCTTATATACAGGGTGATTCACGAGCGTTGTGCCAAAAAGCTAGAGCGTGTAGATTGAGTTGAGACAAGAAAAAAATCGTATAGCAGGGGGGGTCTATTCCCCCCCCCCCGTTTAGCCGGGAGGAGCAATTTTCTAAAAAATTGACTTATTTAGTTAAAAAAAATATTAAAAATCAACGGCTTGGTATACAACACCGTGATATACTTTTAAACTAAAAACTTCTTCTTTCACCTTGTTTTTTAATTAAATTGTTTTGACGAATAGTTTTAAAAAAATAAATTTTCAAACTCAAAATTTTCAAAAAAAAGCAAAAAAAACATTTTTGAACTATTTTTTTTTTAATTTTATGTAATTAAGTACTAATTTTGTTTTAAAAATTCAATGTGTTTGTTAATTTTTAGTCGAAAACAGAAAACCGGATGCAAAAATGTCTTTTCGTTTTTGAGAAATTAAAAAAAAACTAAAACCACTTTTTTCTAAAAAAATCTTTGTTTTTATTTTTGACTATCTGGACTTTTAGTTTAATTTATTCGTTTATTTTATAAATTTAATGTTTTGTAATTGGAGTTTTATGAGGACTCAATAAAGTAGAAAAGCATTGGATTTTCTCTGAATTAATCATTTTGTTCATTGATAACAGTATAACTTACTGGCCCTAATCGGGCGCTCTAAGTAATTCATGGTTCTTAAAATTAATGCCTTTCGGCCTACGAACTATGTTTTAATTTTATTTCAATTTATTTTTGTTTTATTAGAAAATTTGAAAAAACTAATTCCAGTAACTTTTTGTTTGTTTTAACTTACATACTAGGGTCCTTAAAATAAAACTTAAAATTACCTAACCTAAATACAAACTACTTAAAACTAGAACAACCACAGCGGCAAAAACTATGTCCTTGTAATTGTGTTCTTGATTTTTGTAATTGTCTTTTATTTTCACATTATCATATTTTCCTTGATTGTTTTTTTTCTTTTTTTTCACTTTTTTTTATTAATATTTTTCACTATTTATTTATTTATTTATTTTTTTTTTCGTTTTTATACATATTTTATAGTGCCACCGTACCTATTCTACTTAAACCTAAAACCTAAGACTAAAACAAGCATGTAAGCCAGCCCAGGCAAAAATACCCCACCAAAACTGGTTCTCCTGCTTCACCCTATCTATGCGGTCCTTCGCCTGACGTGGTAGATAAGCGGTACTGCCAATCTATCCTGTATCATGCCGTACTGGTCTAGATAGAGGAATGCCTCTGGTGGGATGAAGCCGCTCAAGCGTGCATTGTCGAAGTAGTTGTCGTTCGGATAGAACGGCCCGAAAATCAAATTGTTGGTCGAAGTCTGATAACTTCAACCTTTCGAGCCGTTGTGTACGCAATCAGGTCGTTGGCATACGCAATTGCGTTAGTTAAGCTACCTTTCAGATCGCTGGTGTAAATGCTGAAGAGGATCGGCGAGTTCACCGCTCCCTGTTGAAGACCGTTTTTAATTTCAAAGGTGATGGTAGAAGTTACATTGCCACTTTTGACAACAAACTTTCTACCGTTGAGCATATCATAAAGCATATACAATAATGGTTTACTGATGCTTAGTCTGGTGAGTTTAAGGTACAAACCTTCTAACCATACGGTGTCGAAGGCCTTCTCTAAATCCACCAGAACAGCACCCGTGCATTGTTTCTTGGACTTGTTCCATTGGATATCAGAAACGAGCTTAGACGCGGCATGAATAGTGTCATGTCCTGCCTTGAACCCGAACTGATTATCCGGAATTATACTGTTGTCCGCAGTCCACTCAGCCAGAGCTCTATTGATTACCTTTTCGAATACCTTGCTGATGCTTGGAAGAAGACTTATTGACCGGAGATTCGAAGGATTGGAGTTGTCCTTTCCCTTTTTCGGGAGAGGATGAACCACAGCTGTCTTCCAACGCTCTGGATAATATGCATTATTCAGCGCGTTGTTGAACAGAGTGGTGTAGATGTCTCTTGCCTCAGTCGGTAAGTGTCTTGCTGGAGTTCTACCTTCGTGATGAGCAAGGGACTTGGGCCCGTTCGATCGGCGATTATAGCGTTTGCTAAGAAATCGTCATCAAACCGGGTAAAACCACGGTTCTCGGATCGCCAATGCGAAATATCATTCCTCAGGTAGAAGTGATGAAGCACTGTTCTGTTCTCCAGGTCGTGGTTCGGGCGAGTGCAAGCATTAACCTTATACACTTGCTGGAAAGCAGCACCAACTGTCTCCACTTTCTCCTGCGGATCTTCAATCACAAAGAAATCATCGTCCAAGACGGCTTCCTCAGGATCAATTTGCGCTGTCAGAAGTACGTCTCTGTTCTCTACTGTTCTCTCGAGCTTAAGACACGGAAGGTCGTTCTGATTCTTGGACCTATATATCTTGTTAATTTGAGGGAACATACTCGGGTCGCTAGAATTAACGGCCCGAATTTTCTTGTCCCAGTACAAGTTAATAGATAACCTGTAGTTTTCCTTGATCAGGGTGTTGACGTTTTTAATTGACGACTTCAGTGTCCTAATCTCCAAGTCGTTCGGGTCTGTAAATCGTCTGTACAAGTTTTTCAGTCTTGTCAGTAGTCCGCTTTTCTGTCTGTGTAGTGCGTCTATAGTCGCGTTACTGTAGACGTTGTTTTGGTCGCGTTCCTTGTACTTCGGTATTGTCCGTTCCATTGTTCGTTTTATTATGTTGTCCATCTGTTCAAGGTGTTGGTCGATTTCCGTATTTGTCAAGTTTCTGTTGTTTGGTGGGGCTATGTCACTCGAACGAAGTTCTCTTGCAAGGACTTGGGTGAAACGCGGCCATCGCATCTTACTGTAATTGTAAGAATGCGTTGGAACGAATTCATCCACATCCACAAGCTCGTTCGGAATCTGAATTACAGCAGCGAGCCCGCAGTGGTCACTGTCGTACTCGACTGTCTGTAAGCAGTTTCGAGGGTGATTACCCACTTTGTCGATTATTGTCAGTCTGGTATCGTACAGCAAAAGGTCCAGGAAGGTACCGCTCCTTGTGAAGATAGGTGTATACAGATAGCTGCATGTAAACTTTTGCTAAAAGAAACAGCCTTAACGATAACAAACTTTAGGTGGCACAATTTTCCAACGTGCGCAGCTACAAAACTCATATGGCCCTCACTGGACCTAAAGCGCTCTAAAGACTTGTTATCTCAAAGCAGACTTCATATTAGCTCCCTAGTAGGTAGGTGTCCTTACGGGACACTGTCTTATAGGCAGACACGCAATACGACTTGGTGTAACCTCAAATGACTTCTGCAGGAGCTGTATGGACGAGGAAGAAGAGGAAACAGTCTCTCACCTTCTCTGAACTTGCCCTGCTCTTTCATTAAGGCGCAAACTTCATCTGGGAGAGTACTTTTATGATAATCCCAGTGAAATAGCTAATAAGGATATCAAATATCTTCTTCGCTTTATAAAAAGCTCAAAATGGTTCGACTAGTAAGAAGTAATTCTCTAGATTCATGTGGTATCACAATGGGCGTATCCGCAGCCACTGTAACCTAACCTAACCTAACCTAACCTAACCTAACCTAACGCCCATTAGTTTAGCCTTGAAATAAAATCATGAATCCTAAATTATTGTGCAGCTGCTATTTTAATTTTATACTCTTGAAGCAGAATAATGGCTATATGGAAAGATTGGTTTTATTTTTTCGGTTATCAATTTGATTTTTGTTATCCTTCAGATTTAAAAAAAAGTGAGGTCAGGCAAACGGCATTCAACCAGACAAATTTGAGCTTAGCCCTCAATAGAAAAATTCGTTTAATTCTGTTTTGTTCCTGATGCAGATTGATTACTATGTTTGCAGTTTGACACAGGAAATTTAATTAAAGTTTTCAAAATCATTGTTGTCTACACGTTTTAAGCTGCTTTTAAAAGTATCTGTGAATTTTATTTGAATTGAAAATTGAAAAGACAGTAAAGGCAAAAATAAACGAATAGACCTACAAAAACGTGTATTTTCTAAGTAATTTTGTTGGTTCGTTTTTCTAAATAAAAAGGACATCTTTGAGCGTATTCTATTAAAATTTCTATTGTAAGTGTCCCAGTAAAAGTCTCGACTGAGTTCGGATTGTACTAAGCATCGATCAACCGTCGACCTATCGTCGATGAAGACGATGACGAAGATAAACTCAAAATTAAAAGAAGGTATTATGTGAATTTCTTTAGGACTCTCTATTGTGATTCGATGTCTTCATGGGAAAATGTTACAATTTGGGACTCTGTTTGTCGTGTATTGAAAACAGCTTGGGAAATAATGTTATGTATAAAAATCCACATTAAAGGGCTTTCTTATGCAATTCTACTTTTGAAAACGCGATTTAAGACGCGACAATGTTGGTAATATTTTTTTCTTGTTTTTTTCTGCATGATCGAGGCTCTGAAGATTTGAGAAGTGAGTTGATTCTGTGGTTTTTGTTAAAAGCTATTTTACCTGATCGCAAGTCTTGTTATCCCTTCATCGTTATATTGCAGCTCATTCTCGCAAAAACCAGGTTACTCTTCCAATAGACGGTCCCTAATCGTCCACAGTAGAAACGGAACCTCCGGCTTATTCTGTTCTGCAAACCTAATTGTCAACGTTCCATTTCAAATACAATACAATCGGCATTGCATAGAGAAGCACCAACCATTGGACAAAGACTCAAGCATACAAAATACAAAAGACTCATAAATCACACCTTCACTTCACAATATTTTTGTCGTTCCTGCAGTCTAAATTGTTCTACCACTTCAAGAAGGGCCTTAAGGCATGTCTATATGCACGCTTAACTACCGGATCTCAAAAACGTTTCCGTTACCGTTATTGTTTGTCGTATTTGATTCAACACGTTCCTCTTTCTCTCTCCGGTGAAATTTCTTATAATTTGTCATCTCCTTGTTGACTTCCTACTGACACTGACGTTCCATCTCCTCTGAGCATCCTCACATAGCTTACAGTAAGAGCTGTATTGTATGACAGTTTTGTTCTCTGATATGTTCTTAAGTATTCATGACTTTGCGTTTTAGTGCATAAGTCCTACATTTTTCGGAATCACACATATACATGGAATTTATTTTCTTTTGAAATCAGTTCTTACGCAACAAAATCCTTTCCACTTTCAGCATGAAACACTCTCATAGAGGACTAGAAAATGCATCCTTTAAGGGAAAACAAATCTGCTTGTTTTTGTTATCACCAACTAAAGGAGTGAACTTTTGTCTTTCATTCGTTCTAGATGGGTTCACTAGTTTTCATATAATGTCGAATATACATAGGGTAGCATTATTATTTTGCCAACAAATTATTGAAGACAGAGACGAAAATGAAAAATACCATTTTGGGAGTGGATTAAGTTGCATTTTTCATTCGATCCGGGGAACAAATAGGTTTTATCAAATAACTTGATAGGTGCATAGAGCACACAGAAAGTCTCTTACGTGAAGTAAAATAGAGAACAATGGATTTTCGTTATGATGAATTTCAAGAAAGAGGAATTAAGGTTTCAGTGAAATGATTAGAAATTGTCTGCGTTTAAATTGTTCTTTCAAATGGTCTTGACTTGTACGTGTAGGTTAGGTAGGTACCCGGTACTTACATTTTTGCAAACTATTTCGAATGAAAAGTTCTAACTCTTCCTATTTATACAAACAAGCATATACAATATACATAGGTACATGTACATTATGAACATCGCTTCATCGCACGATTTATATCATGAGTCATGACTATAATATGACTGCAAACTCTAGAAAATAAAAACAAATATTTTCTTCGGAATAATTCAATGGAATGGTCTCTATAAGGGATTAAGGGAAAGGTCGCTCTTGAGTGTGCATTTGGCCTCAGTGCCGAAAGTAGCATCTAATCAATTTATTATGCAAATTTCAATTAACTCAATTTAAAAACAAAAGAGGCATTTCAGACAATCAATTTTTAGAAAAGGGTGTTCTTGGTTTTGGCGTTTCCGCGCTACATTTAGCAATATTTCATACTAGCTGACCCGCGGGACGTTGTACCCGCATTCCATTTTTGTTTGTTCGTAGGACTTAGAAATGATAATATGGAATATGTAGTAGCATTAGGTAAAATGTAGACACATATATATTTCTGCTCTGACCTTCAATTATTTTTGTTTGGTTTCTTATTGCTGCCCGCTTTTCAAAAACTATCGTGGGCTCATATGAAATGACTTTGGTAAACATAAACAAATAAACTAATGCATAGTTCGATACGATCCTATAAGGAACAAAATAATGATTTTGGGATAAAAAAAAACTTTAAACCCATTCTAACGGAAGAGATAAAGAATTTTTTCTTCCATATTTTTCAAGGTTATGTGAATAAAATCCAATTAGGTAAATCCAATTTTATTTAAAAGCGATAGGTTTACTCTATGTTTCCAGGCCCGGCGCGCTCCGCATGCTGGTCGCTGACCTAGGTTTTGTTACACAATAGGTTCGTTCGATGTAACCAGCCCTGGGGCGCTTCGGTGTTTATCACTGCCCTGAACGGAGCTGTCAAAAAACTGAAAAATTTCTCTGGGTTTGGTTTCACATCGAACGCATTAGTAGTGCTCTGTTTTTTTCTTCTCTTTGTTTACTATAGCAATAGCTGATTCGAATAGCTCCGAAATTATCGCCGGAAAAAAACTTGAGGTAGTTCATCGCGTTGCGGGTGCGAGCACGGAATTCACATCGAACACGGTGAAAATACAACGGGGCGAAAAAAGACCGAAAAGTTCAGTGCGCAATCAGAGCGCCACAGAGCGCACATCGAACAAACCTAATTTTACGCATAAGTAGTGCTTTTTTTTCTGATATTCGGGGCGGAGAAAAATCCAACGAATCAAAAACCATGAAAATTGGTCCAGCAGATCTCGAGTTATGTGTTGTAACAAACACGGCTTTGTTTTATCTACACTAATATATAAAGCTGAAGAGTTTGTTTGTTTGAACGCGGTAATCACGGAAACTACTGGTTCGAATGGTAGGTATAATTCTTTTTGTGTTGGATGGTGCCTTAATCGACTTAGACATTAGGCTACTTAACATTAAGCTGTGACCAATAGCAGCGAAGAATCTGTTTAAAATGGGAAAAAAACGGCAAAAAATATACATTTTTCTGCGTTTTAACGCACTTATCTCAGGAAGTACTGGTTCGAATGCTATAATTCTTTTTGTGTTGGATGGTCCATTAATTGAGGAAGACTTGAGGCTATTTAACATTAAGCTGTGACCAATAGCAGCGAAGAATCTGTGGAAAATATGGAAAAAGGGGCAAAAATTAACATTTTTCTGCGTTTTAACGCGCTTATCTCAAGAACTGCTTTATGAAATTGAACAATTTTTTAAATGTTGAATGGTCCATTTATCAAGGAAGGCTTGAAGCTATATAAAATTTAGCTGCGACCAATAAGAGCGAAGAATTTGTGTAAAATGTGGAAAAAACGGCAAACAATACAATTTAATCTACATCTACACTAATATATAAAGCTGAAGAGTTTGTTCGTTTGAACGCGGTAATCTCAGGAACTACTATTTCGAATTGTAAAATTCTTTTTGTGTTGGATAGTCCATTAATCGATGAAGGCTTTAAAATAAAATAAATAAATAGAGTGGCGCGACAGCTCTTGAAGATCCAACGCCTAAGTGGCTTACTCTAATCAACAATTCTCTGAGTGCGTGTGAAGAATTGAGGGGACCTACAATTTAACGCCGATTCCGAACGGCAAAGTTGAGAAGCATTTTTTCATTACAGATTAATACTCTTGGAAGATTTGTCAGGTCTTCGCAAGAGGCAGTACCCGTGAAAGATGAAATAAAAACTTGGCCTGAGTAGGACTCGAACCAACGACGTTCTGCTTAGCAGCCAACGCACTTACCAACTAAGCTACGGGCAACTGCTTTAGGCTTTATTCTACTTAAAATTAAGCTGCGACCAATAGCAGCGAAGAATCTGTGGAAATGTGAAATGTGAGATCTCTGAGATTAAATTATTTTGGATTCGATTTCTCACTCAGCTATTTGACGTGGCTGACATATGTGCAGCAACAATTAGTAAGGTAACCATTAAATCTCAATGATAACTGAGAATTATGTTCCACCAAGGCACCAAATGATTTTGCCTCAGTCAAGGTGACATTGAGATCTCAGTGAGATGTTGTTAGGTGGAACTGGCCTAATAACTGCTCAAATTAGAATTTTGAGAGTTCAATTGATTTGTGAATGTGATTGATTGCACTATTTGTGCAGATTATTGTGTTTAAACCATATCATTTTATGTACTTCTTAACTAAAAAATATGCTCAGTTTAAAGAAAAAAAAAATTTACTTAACGAAAAAAACGATCCAGAAGTATGAGAGATATTAGAATTAGGGAGAGTTCACCCAAGGGAATGCTTTAAGTATGAACAACTGAAGGGAATCATAAAAAATGCTCAAATTTTTCAAGTTCAAGAGAATTACGACCTAGGGAGAGTTGACTGCAATGCAATTTTACAATAACTTCCGAACAAAATTCCCACGCAAGCATGATTCACAAGTCGAGATGATACTCTGGCCGGTGGACGAGGGAGAGGCGGACGAAGTCGCGGGCAACTGCTAGTATAGGTATATAGATAACGACATTTGCAAGACAATTAAAATTCAAATAAATTCAAATAGATAACTTTTCAAATAAAACACCCTCTATTCAAAGATACCATTTCAAAACTTAACAAAATGAAGCCGAAAAAGCTGATTGTTCTTCTTCCATTTCTCGAAAGGATATTGTTTTATTCATTCGAAATTTGTTCTTTGTTAAGATGTTGATTGCCATTAAATGGTGTTTGAATAATAATGAATATGCATTAAGCGTTTAAGAGCCTTTGAATTATCTATTAATTGAAGGTTTTGAGGCTTCAGCTGGCAGATAATAGAATGAAATTTGAAAAGTCGAGTGAATAACCAACAGTTACTTGACTTTTGGGTTGGAATTGAATTTTAAATTTGAAAATGTTTATGAGGACTTTTTTCAGACTGACAACAAGAAGAACAGAGGATTCAGTGAAATAATGACGATAGATAGATACATAGATAGATACAGATTTTTATTGAATATTATAAATTTACATTATATCACATACATTTTAACAAACATTTTTAACATTTTTAGCATGGCGGTTGCCGTCTGCCAGATTGACAATAAAACACAATAAATGTAATAGGCCCTCAACAAACATTTGTACATTTTAAAATAATAAAAGGGTTTAACATTTTTTTTTAACAAAAAGAATTGAACAGAAACATTCAGAAGTCTTCGTTCATTATAGCATTTCTATATCTGAGCGCAATTTTACATAATTCATACAGTTTGACAACATCCATTACCATCTGATTCAATAAGCTTATAACTTGATCTTCGGATAGAAAGTCTTCTCCGAATATATTTCTTCTTATTTCTCTTAGAATGGGACATTTTCCAACGAAGTGAAAAATATCTTCTCTTTGAGCTAGGTTGCACTTGCACATACATATTAAACTCCAGCGGTAAATCATCCCTGTGAGGAATGAAATTTAACTCAAGTAATTCACTGCGTAGTCTGACCATCATAGAAATCACGTAGACATTATTGAGATCATAAAGGTAATTTTTCTCTGAAAGGTTATAATTCATTCTGCTGTAAATATTTCTGTGCAAGGAACTACTAGAAGCTTCAACAATATAATCAGCTCTGCAATTCTCATCGACTTTTGAAATGACTTCATACATGATATTTTTTGTGGATGATAATTCTTCGATACGTAAACTAAAATTAATTTGGCATCCTTCAGCTAAACCTTGCCACTCTCGGTACCAACTATTTTGGTTTTCTAAGGCTTTTATGGCCACTCTTTTCACTACCCGTGAATCATTCTTTTTAAGGACATTAAGCAAGTAGTCCGCTACCGCTTGTAACTTCAATGTTTTTATAAATAAGGGTGAAAGACCAGTTTCAAGCATAATGACGTAGTTTGGTGTATTCTGCGGTAGATAAAATATTCTTTTGATAAAGTGCGTCAGAAGTTTTTCAACCAAGTTGTACTTTGTGCATCCCCATACCTGCGCTCCATATAAGAGTATGCTCTGAGCTACTGCTTCAAAGACCTTTTGCTACTGTGTGCTATACACTTATTCATGAAGCATTTTTTCCATGTCATATTGATAGCAGTTTTCGCCTTATCTAATTTGTCCTTTAAGTCTTTCTCCATATTAAAATTATTTGTTATAGTAATGCAAAGATATTTTTGTACTCACGTACACATTCAATAATTTCTCCATTAAAGCTCCACCTTTCATTTGATGCATTACGACCACCACCTCTCTTCATAATCATAACCTTCGATTTATCGATGTTGACTATTAAATTCCATAGCTGTTAATCATGAGCTGCAGAGTTTCAGGAGAATGCGCAAACATGACTATATCGTCTGCGAACAGCAGTAACTTAATCTTTATCCCTGCGAAATCCAAAAATAAAGACGATATTGAGTTATAATCTGCGTCATTATTGATGATGAAGCAGCTTTTTGGAAAGAACAATATTTCGACTTAATATGAATCACCACCTTAACAAGAAGGTAATCTTCAAAAGTAAAAGGTGTTGACATTTTCGTTAATGTTGTTTAATATTTCCCCTGTGTGAAATAAAGATAGAACATGCATCTGAAACTAAGGGAATACTATTTCCTTTGTTGAAAAACAGAGAAATCATTATTATGCGAAACATTAAAATGCCGCAGGAATGACATTGACATGAAACAACACTATCCTCGAACACAAACTGCCATTGTTCTGATGAAAGTTTCCTTGATTGTACACAAATTAACAAAGCCTCTGGCCTTCAATTTGTATGCTTAATTTCAACTTCAAACCAAAAAACAAATTAAACTGCAATCATAACAAAATGTAATACAAATTCATTGTACCGTTGAATTTCGTACTTGACGAATTTTGATATTCCATGTTTTTAATTTAGTGCCATGAATAGAAGGGTTAATGCACAGGAAAGAAAAATTGTATTCTTTAAAATTGCCCCGAAACAGAATAAAGGGTGAAAAGAAGATCGAATGTTCAAAAGATGTCAAGTCGTTTGACTTGACTTCGTTACTTTCAGTTTCGTTCAATTGATTTTTCGCTGATCATTCCATCGCCAGCTGCATTGAATATCTTCCTCGATTCGTTTTTCGACAGTGTTGCATGTCAATATTGAATTGAGAAAGTACCTTTTTCGTGTTGTCTTCGTAAAGTCGATATTTCCCTTTTGTCGTGTAAATTTCAAGGACCATAAAACTGCTTTCTTTTTTCGGCAGTGCCATTTTTATCGAAAACTTCTCGAAACAAGTAAGAACCTCCAGCAGGGCTCACAAGAATGATGATGAAATCAATACGAAACGAAAGTGCAGAATAAAGTAAAAAATAAGAACAACAAGAAGTTTCGCCATTACCAAGTCAAAGTCTCGTAAGTGAAGGTGATTCAATTACCTACTGCTCAATATGCAAATTTTGATATTTGGCAAGGTACCAAGAACTTGCAAAATGGCTAAAGCTCACATTGCAACAGCAGCAGAGTGATGCGAACACCACAAGGCACAGCACACAAAACAGGGAACACGGAATAGGAAAAGAGAATTGAGCGAGAAATACACCTACCCCCTAGAAAAATGGTTTGGGCGTATTGCCAACACGAGAACGAACACTAAGCACAATCGTCGTCGCCGTCGTCGCCATCACCAGCAGTTAGATGAATTGCCATTTTTTATAGTGGAAATTTCTTGCAAACAGATAAATCTATTGAAAAATCAATTATAATACAAATTGTGGAACTACAAGACGAACAGTACAACGACTAAACGAGTAAAAGGACAAAATCACTCTCTATGTTTGACTTTTTCGTTCTTTTGGAAGCCGTTTAGGAAAATTGGATGGCCATGGCCAATATAGGCGTTAGGATTTAGTAATGTCCCTTGGCTGATGAAATATGAAGAATTGTCAAATAGCTATCGTTGTTCAAACAACATAAATGCGATTTAGTGTTTTGTTGACAATTTATTCATTCATTGCTTCCACACTTAGAGACCCATATCTGAGGTAGGTACTTATGAATATTGAAGGAGTTTTTGTTATTGGTTGCTGCAAGATAAATATTTCACTAAATTTGGATCATTGAAAAGAAATAGATCGGACATGGTTGCAAAAAGACCATAGATTATTTTGTCCTAAAAAAAGTACAAGTAGACAATACCCATGGCAGTAAGTGTGTTACAAGAATCAAAATCCTTACACATTTACGTTTCTTCAATGTCATACCTATTAACAATTTTTGAACACAACCAATAAATAAAATGTATACAATTTTTCGTACACTAATTTTTCTCCTTGTTCACACGTCGTAATTGCAAATAATAAAAAAAAAAAATCTTTCCACATTTTCCATGTTCCATTAATCCGTTATGTCAACAAGTAAACCACTTGATTCAAGTAAGGCGGAAAAATCATTCCGCCACTTACTAAACTTCAAGTACTTTGCTAAAGTACTAAACCAGGTGGCGCTAATTAAAAAAAAAAAAAAACGCTTCTAGACCCACGTCAGCTAACGTTCCATTTCCACTATTATAATCAGTTCCCCACAATCTCTGTCTCTCTCTCACACTCATTCGCCCTGCCGCAAAATTGATAACCGCTGGTTGTTGTTTCTTTTCAAAAACCAGGGCCACCATTAACAACAGTATGAATGTATAAATGTTTGTAGCTAGTCTATGAAAGTATAAGTATAGCCAACAGAACAGACTATAAAAATGGAAAATCTATAATCGCTAAAAAGGGAGACTTCGAAATAGCTCTGGGCCCAAAGGGAGAGTTATATCATTGCAACACAACGAGAACCGGATGAACTGGGGTTAGGGTCTTATAGTTTGAACTTTTATGTTGCTGTTGTTAATCTTCTATTGGCAGTGCTTCGGTGGCGGAAGTGGATCGTATTTTGCTTCCTGTACCTGTATAACTAAATTTTATTGATGGGATTTACGAGTTTTTATTGCTCAGGTAGTGACTTGTTTTGAGAGGGATTTGGATTAGAACAAGGAGTGTTCTAACTTATCTAATACTAGCCGACCCTGCAAACCTCGTCTCGCCACCCTTCAGAGCAACTCCAGAATAATTATAGTTAACGTAGAAATGCAATGTGATTTGCTTGAATCCAATTGAAATAAGGAACTAGTATTTTTAGTATTTATTTAAATTTCGGTTTCTTACACTGTAAGATAATACTATCTTATAATTTAGTGAAGAAATAATAAACAATAAGCAATTAATAAATAACAATAGTAATAATAATAACAAAAATAATAATAAAAATAATAGAGCTATGATGATGTTAAATGTGATAGTTAAAAAACAAAAAGAAAGAAAATAAAATAAAATCAAAGAAAAGAATTAACAAATTTAGGGTTGTGAACAGAAATTCTTCAGTTGTTTTTTAATTTTAGATGTGCTATTAAGTCTTCTTCTTCTTCTTCTCTCACGAGGCAATGAATTCCACAAACGTGTTGAGTTGACAAAGAACTGACGTTCAGATATTAAGGACTTAAACGAAGGAAGAACTAAAAGATCGTTTCTTTGAGAGGTAAAGGAACGTATTTCATTGAAAAGATCGATAGGTTGATGAGTTACAAGTATTATTGGAGAACAAGACTAACGCGCGGTATTTAAGGTAGTTTTCGAACTGCATATTAAGAAGCGAAGTAGAGAGGTGCGATACGTGATCGAAGCGACGTAAACCGTAGAGACATATCGCATACTGTTGTACGCAACTTGTATTTTTCTTTGGCTATCAGAGTCAAGATTCGCAAATATTTCGCAACCGTAAGTCAGGATCGGAATGACTAAGCTTTTAACAAGTAACTATGTACCTACATTGCACATATCTGATTTTTTTCAAACTTTAAAACTAAATTTCTACTTTCGTTAAAGCATGCAATAAAATGCAATTATTCGTTGAAAAATTCAACAAAATCTCATTCTTCCGGTGTGTTTTGCTTTTGACTATTTCACAAAAATCAGAATTACATTATATACAGTTTTTGATTGTCCCTAATATTTGCTGATTTTCCCGTAAGACTGTCTCAAAAATTTGTGTTTACTAAAGCTATATCTTCAATGAAAATTTTATAAAAATGTATGATGATTGAGGAAATTCACCTTAAACTCTATAAAAAATCTTGATTTTAGGTCTTAAGGTTCTTCGTGCTCTCGCAGAGATTTCCGCATTTTCGATCAAAAAATATTCATTTTTCCATTTGAAAATCGGTGCTCCTAGAAATCACATGCAATTTTCCATTTGAAAATCTATGAATTTTCCGAGTTGTCCATCAAGAACTTTCTATTTTTCTTTCAAAATCCCATTTTGAAACAAAAAAATCCAAGCAAAAAAAAATCAAATTTCCGACCTTTGTTTAGTAATTTTTTCCAGTTTTCCTACTCTTCCATGGGGTTTTTTCAATTCTTTTTTTTTCACAGAAACCATCACCGAACACAACAGTAGGTACTAACCATGAAAATTTCACAAATATCTGTTGGACCATTTCGGAGTCCAAAAAGGACATACAAGCAAGCAAAGAAACAAACAAACAAATATACATACATCCTGAATTCTTATAATGTTAAATACGCAACAATTAAAAAAAAATTAATCAATTTAAAAAAAAAAAAAATCAACAAGTCTGAACATTGTTTCTTCTCGAGTCTGACAATTAGCCTCAGTTGTACTTTTTATGAAATCTGCTTTCAACGTAAGTAAGGTTTGTAGTTTGTAAGCAAATCCACTCCTGTTAGCATATCTTAACCGCGTTTAATACCAATTGTTATCTGTTGCTTGAAAGTTGTTGGTGTAGGTTTGTGTTTTTGGTGGTTTTGTGGCGAGGTTTTATTTGCTTGAACTCGATGAGAAGAGAAAAATGTTTAAAAATTTGCCAGTTCTAAACGGAAACCGGTGAATAAAGTAGAATAATACAAAAATCCAAATAACCGGCAACTGTTAAACGTCTGTTTTTTTCTTTTTCTAATCGTCATCTGTGATATTGCCTCAGATGGAACGACACCATGTTACGTAAAAGTTTCTATTTTATATTTTTTTTTGTTTTTCTATGTAACAAAGAAAAAGATGAAAAAACTTTCCCAACTTTGTTCAATTTTCCAGTTTCCTGTTGAATTAACATTAACTTTTTGAAGTTCACAGTTCGAAATGATTGAAACTGAACAAAAGTACCTTGAAAACTTTGCTTCGAAGACTTACAAGCGAGACGAAAAGAATGACACAGTTTTCTGGTGGCAAATTGCGAATTAGCTTAGCCAATTGCTACTTTTCGATGCACAGACTGGTGTTGGTTGCGGCAGTGGCTATGAGGATATGACTTCTGACTCCGATTTCTAGCGACGGAATTGTTTCATAAAATTGCTTTCTATAAATCATAAGGAATTGTTTTACTATGCGACTGCTGTTGGAATTGCAAGCGTGATTTAGTGTGCTTGTGGCGGAACAATTAGGCAGTTTATTGTTGTTATGCTGCTAAAGAAGCTCTTTTTGTACGGATTAATGTCTTTATTGTTCATTGTATTGTGTGTGTATAATTCTACTCATTGGATTGTGACTTAATGACGATAAAGTAAGTGGCTTTTAGGTACTTTGGGATGAAATTGTTTTGCTAGAAAAATTATTATAAATGTTCAGGTATGAAGTAGATATGTCAGCAATGAAAGGACGAAATAGGAACTTAAAGAGTGAATTCAAGTGGTAAGTAGTAAATATTGATTATTTATCTAAGATTGTCTATGGAAGGGATTATTATTCTTATTCTTATTCTCGAACTGAAAGTAAGAAATTCCTTAGACTTAGACTTTTTTTTATTGTTTAACAGGACAGATTAGAACTCTTACCGATTTTCTGTATGAATATATATATTTCATATCGACTAACTTACCATCGACGCACGTATTGCATCGCTAACTCTAATTAGCAATGTTGCTCGGCCGATTGCATTTCTGCTTCTTTTTTCCATAAATAAGAAAACGGTTCAAATCGTTAATATTGCCGATACAAAAAGACACCCTGGTTCCTAATAATAATATCCAAAACGTAATCGAAATATATCGAACGACAAACGTGTAGTCAGTTTGGCTACTTATTCCAATTTCTCGATGATCATTTTTCAAATTTTTCAGATCAAATGATAAATGAATAATTGAAGGTAAGAAAGACTTCTTAAGAAAATACCTTTCGCATTTCACAATAAGATTAATCTCCTAGAAATCATCCTTCCATTCTTCATGGCACTAGAGCCGTTTCTACATCACTCGATCCACTCTTCCTTACGCTGTTTCGCCTTTTGATTGGTGTGATAAAAAATTGCCGCCTTCTTGACAAGGATACGTTGGTCGCGTACGTGACATGAATTATAATTTCAACTCAATCTATTCTATATTTTATTTTCAGAGTGTTTTTTGTCTACACTTCAGATGATTTTTCCCATCATAGATATATCGCTATCATCATTGTCCTCGCATATCTTCGAAAGCTTCAGTATTCTATACCATATTTAAGGAGCAAATTGATTTATGTCGTCGTTTTTATTTGTTGCAATATACCTGGTGATGGGACAGGAAAGAGGACAAAACATTGTGAAAACAAAGCTATTATTACTTTCACAAAGTTATTCCGACTTTGTACCTATGTAGATTTATTTCTAGGAACAAAGACAAACAATATAATACAAAGATAACAAAAACAGAAAAACTTTTATTGCTTTGAAAGGATTGCGTTGGAATTTAAATAAATCATGTTTTATTCAGAAAGGATCATATTTTTTCCGTGCACTTAAAGTCAGTGAATTTCGTTTCTATGAGATGGAGCCTGTAACTATTTGTTTTTTTAATAATTGTATACATGGTAAAATCTTAATTTAAAAGTTAAAAATTAAATTAACTTTCAGTCTCATTATCAAACTTTTCATTCATTGTAAGCCAATCGACTGTCAAATCTTTTGTGTGCAGAAAAAAAAGAATTTCTAAGCGCGAAAGAAAATAAATAACAGCAAGTCCTTTCCGGATTCCGGAAAGATTCAGGAGAAGGTAATGTTGTTAGTGTGTGGTGTCGGTGTGTGGTTAGTGCACGTACGTCGTGTGTGGCATGTGGTTTTGCCGTAAACTGCATGCCGTTGGCAACTCATGTTTTAGAAGCGTACCTAATTTTAAGAACATGCTGAAGAATAAATATTAATTTTCATTGTTAGAAAGGATAATGGAGAACTGTTTTTTTTTTTTAATTAAAGCAGGGGATAAGCAATTTCCTTACCAAAATAATTCCAAAGTTCAGCCGATGGCCTCAGTCGCCAGTGCTACTATGTATCTGTAGTTCGTATCATTCATGTGCGAAGTACTGTAATGTCAATGTCAATGTCAATTCCAAAGTGAATCAATTTTTCGGTTAATGTTTTTTTACAGGCAAAATTTAGAGGAAATCATTTTTCAACAGCAATTTAGTAGCTTAACTGAATCTTCATTGGTGAATGTACATTCCTACATAATTTTAAGTTCTTTAGAGGATTAAGGGCCAGTTGCTCAATCGAATCATAAAATTAAGTTCTACATAAAGTTCTACTTTTGTATGGGGATTTTATGTAGAACTTAAGAATTCCGGAACGTCTCATACAAAAATGAAAACTTTATGTAGAACTTAAATTTGTGATTCCATTGAGCAACTGGCCCTAAGTTTAGTTTAAAGATTTTTTTTTTTCTTTCAACTCGAGTGAACTTACTATGTTTGCCAAATTTTTTTGAACCTTCTCGATTTGTCAACTCGGCAATCAATTTAAAAAAAGGAACCAAGTAAGCTTGCTTTTAATTTTTTATACTAAGTTATCTAAAAACTACAAAATTTCATTTGTGTTTTCTTGAACATTTTTTAAGGCCGCAACATTTAGAACGTTTTCTAGATCGATTATCCAGGCAATCCGAGGTGGCAAGCAAAGTTTGCAAACCGAGTTTTACAGCCCATCTTTAGTGAAAGAAGAGCTTTTCAGAACAATTTAACATTGTCAAGAACAAAAACAATGAAGTTTATTAGCAATTTACTTTACTCCGAATGAATCTTTAGGAAATGCTTGCGAAACGATGATAAAAAATTGTTTTAGAATACAGGAATAAACCTTATTTTATTTTTATTATATCAATTTTATAAATCTTTCCCTATGCTTCTCTCATTTGCCTTATTTACCCAGTTCCCGAAGGATATAAGAAATACATTTTTTTTTTTTTATAATAAACACGCACTCAAGGGCTTTTATTAACCTTTATATGCCAAGAGCACAGTGCGAGCATTAGGGAAAGGATAGGGGATGTAAAAGGAGGTGCCGGTGAACATTGGTTTTAAATTCTTGAACATTACAATGACTGGGGAAGACAGAGTGTGGAAGAGAATTCCACATTCGCGTAGTACGGCTAAAGAATGATTCTCTGTACTTTACAGTAGGGGAGAGTGGGTATGTTTGGGACACTTTTCGAATACATTAAATTTGCCGAGATCTTATAGATCGTATCTGAGCAAAATTGAATTCTAAAGATAAAATAACATTTTGGCAACCTATTTTTAGTTAAAAAGAAGGCGAAACTCCGACAGAAGAAAAGCAAAAAATTAATTTCATGAACCAACTCACTTTGTCCCATTCCTCCTACGAACAGGAGGATTGGGACAACTATGGGGTGGAATGGGAAACTTTTCGAATACATTACATTTGCCGAGATCTTATAGATCGTATCTGAGCAAAATTAATTTCTAAAGATAAAATAACATTTTGGCAACCTATTTTCAGCTATAAAGAAGGCGAAAGTCCGACAGAAGAAAAGCAAAAAATCATTTCATGAACCAACTCACTTTGTCCCATTCCTCCTGCGAGGAGGAAGATTGGGTTTGTCCCATTCCTCCTGCGATCAATAGGATTGGGACAACTATAGGGTGGAATAGTGATGTCCCAATCATCCTGCGTGGCACTTTATATAAATAATTTATAATATCACTTTTCGTGTGGCAATAATTAAACAAAAGAACGATGAATTCACTTAAAAAATGGTGTTGCTACCTAATTATTACACTCTTTTGCGCAGTAAGTTCACTTATTAAAAAAAAAAATTCACTCAAAGTTTACACAGATGTTTTACTTTTTATGCACAAATTACCTTTTTTTAATCTCCACTCCGTAATTTTTTTCCTAGACACAACTTGTTT
This sequence comes from Sphaerophoria taeniata, assembly GCA_943590905.1. NCBI lineage: Eukaryota > Metazoa > Arthropoda > Insecta > Diptera > Syrphidae > Sphaerophoria > Sphaerophoria taeniata. Next base: position 35,067,321 of record OX016540.1, on the reverse strand, counting down.
TGTTGAGGGATGGGGACAGACTGAAGACAGAATCTGTCATACAAGGAAAGAGAAAAAAAAAGGTAGGAATTGAGAAAATGCCTAAGTCCCATTCCTCTTGTGTCCCAAACATACCCACTCTCCCCTACGTCCGAAGTTGGGCTCAAGGGTGAACTGATGGGCATTCCTGGAAGTGCGAGTATTACGGTTGAATGTCTTAAGGGGAGGAATGCAACTGGCTATTTCACTAGAGCATATACCGTTGAAGTATCGGTAAAACAGGGTGAGACATGAGACATTACGACGATGTTCTAGAGATGTAAATGACTCAACGATGGTATTGTCACCAATCATTTTGAATGCTCTTTTTTGGATACTGTCGAGAAGACTTAAGTACGTCACTGGAGCACCAGCCCAGACGTGAGAATTGTACTCAAGCTTAGGACGTATGTAGGTTTTGTAGATAGTAGCCAGATCAGGAGGGGAAAAAAATTTCTTGCACCGCCTTAAGAAACCTAAACATTTTGCGGCATTTTTGGCGACATCGCATATGTGCTCGTTCCACAAAAGGTGGTCAGTGATGCACATACCGAGAATCTCGAGATGTTCGGTCTCATTGATGCAAGTGCCACTCATGGATAGTGGCAAGGGGGGTATGTCACGCTTCGACGATACAAGACAGCATTGAGTTTTCGAAGCATTAAACTCTACGCGATTTTGTATTCCCCATTGTACAATGCTGTTTAAGTCAGAGTTTAATGAGCTTATCATATTTTGCCGTTGCAGTTCCACATCCGAAGAGGAAGGATGTGAGTCTGGAAACGAATATGAAAAGCTAAGGGTACTATCGTCAGCGAAACAATTAATTGGATTAGAATTAACAGACAAGAGATCATTAATGAAAATGAGGAAGAGGGTAGGAGACAAAACGGAGCCCTGGGGCACACCAGCATTTATATCGTGGGTTTCAGACTTGAAACCGTCCAATACAACTTGTATTGAACGGTTCGAAAGAAAGTTTCTAATCCAACGAAGAAGGGGTTCATCGATACCGAAAGCACGCATTTTCGATAAAAGAGCAAGATGCCAGACTTTATCAAATGCCTTAGAAATATCAAGTGCAACAATCTTACTTTCTCCAAAACGATGTAAAGATTTGTTCCACTGTTCGGTGAGAAAAACCATCAGATCACCAGTGGACCTGTTGCTGCGAAAGCCGTACTGCCGGTCATTAAGAAGCTTTCGGTCTTCGAGATATTTCTTGAGCTGATAGTTTATCAGCGTTTCCATGACCTTAGAAAGAAGGGACGTAAGTGCAATCGGTCGATAGTTGGAGGGAGAAGAAGATTCGCCTTTTTTTGGGATTGGCTGGACAAATGCTGTTTTCCAACTGCTCGGAACGAGCCCAGAAGAATAGGATAGATGGAAAAGCTTACGCAAGGGGTTTTGCCAGCGTGGAAGAACACCTCTTCAGAATAATAGCGGGGATACCATCCGGACCCGTGGATTTATGTATGTTGAGATCCTTTAGGACTCTCGCCACAGCACGAGTGCGGAAGAAGATCTGTCCCATGGAATCATTGACGCGCTCAAGAACAGGCGGAGTCATGACACTCTCTGGCAGCGAAGAGTTGGCGGCGAACTGCCTAGCAAAAAGGTTAGCTTTCGCGAGAGAGCTAACAACTGGAGTGTCATTGTCAACGAGCGTTGGGACCGAAGAAGAAGAAGAATTCTTCATATTTTTAACAAATGACCAAAAATTCTTACTGCCTTTGGGACATTGCAGTATTTTTTGCCTTTGTTTTTGGTCATGTAAAAACTTTGTCCGTCGAATATAGGCATTGCAGGCCTTTCTGGCTTGTTTAAACTTGTTCCGGTTTTCCTCATTTGGGTTGGCTCTAAAACACCGGAACTTAACTTCTTTTTCCCTAATAACCTCTTTACAGCTTGCATCAAACCATGACTTTTCCTTAGGTTTGATGCTTTTAACCCTATTCGGGATAAAAGTTTTCATTCCCAAGATAATCATATCAGTAATCATATCTGCGCTGGAGTCTACGTCACTATCGAGGAAGCATAGTGACCAGTTAAAGATCCGGAAGAAGTTGTTGAGACCGTCCCAGTTGGCTTTCTCGTATTGCCATACGGTTCTCTTCGGAGTTCTTTCTCTAACTGGATTAGTTTGACACGAGAAATTTGCGGATATGATACTATGGTCTGATCTGCCTAGAGGCGTTAATACACTGATAGTGTATTTATCAGGGTCAGACGTAAGGAACAAGTCAAGAGTATTTTCCGCTTGGCCATCAATGTCCGATATTCGGGTAGGCTCAGTGACAAGCTGAGTAAGGTGGTTGAACTCAGCAAAGATCTCGGCACAAATTCCTTCAGGTGTTGTCGGGCCCGAATGGAGAAGCCATGAAGAATTGTGTACATTGAAATCGCCCGTAATAACGATTTCAGTGTGAGGATACAAGGATACAATTCTTTGTATGGAGTCAGACAGAGCGTCAAATTCAAGAGAAGTTGAAGCTCTATCCAGGTTTGGGCTTCGATAGAGAAAGCAATAGTGAATGATGTGCTTATTGACGGAGAATTTAAACCAAATAAAATTAAAAAAAGAATTGGAGCAACGTCCATATTGAGGCAAGAACTGATAAGCTACATCATCCCTAATGTAATACATGATCTCAAATACCTTCAAAAAGTATTCTCAATTCACGAATTTCTTGATTGCACAAAATATATTCCTGCCATACACTGTACCAGAGACAAAAGGAGATCGGAAACTGACTTACGTTTCACTCCCTAGATCCCGCAATTTTCATTTTCTTTCATTTTATTTTCTTCCTTGTACATGAAAAATACAAAAACAAAGAGATGAGGTGGGATTTTTATATTTTTACAGTTCTCTTTTGTTTGTTTTCGCAATTTCAAATTTAGCGTAGATTGCTAGATTGAATTTTCAAATTGGCAAACACGTTTTTCTTAAACTCACCACGAAAATACTAGAATCCATGATTGGGGATGAGTTCCGAAACTTTTGGCCTACTCGTGCCTTACATTGGCCCTGTTCCCATGTGAAGAACGATTGTGTTAGATTTTTTGTAGATTTTGCTTACTCCTTAATATTTTTTTTAGTTTCTTTAAGATGACGCAGAAACAGAAAAAAAAAGAAAAGAAGAAAAGAAAAATGAATTAAAGCCGTTGATATAAACAGTTTACTTGTGTTCGACAAACAAATATTTTGGATATGCGGGCCGAAGAGAAGAACACAAGGAAAAGCCTCAAATTTCTACACTCAATATTTTTAATTTTTTCCTTCCCCTTACGTTTTCTGCAAGCAACCCCGTTTGCCATCACTAATCAAAAAAAAAAATCGATTTCCTTCACGTGTGAATAAGGGTATAAGGCCATTAAGATTTGTTTGAAGCAAAAACACACAGAAATAGTTAAACTAACTCTTTAAATTTTATATCAGGTAGAGGTCAAATAACACGTTTATACCTTTATAAGTCTTTCTGCCGATTTCATAGAACATGGATTAAGTATAAATTGAAACCCGATTTGCTTGCATTTCGTTACTGATAAAGCCAGGTATTTATATAAAAAAATAAGATTTCAAACAAAAGCTTTTCACATGTTCAGCATTCTAAATAAGACTGAACATTTGTTTTTATTTTATTTTTTATTCATTTTGATGTCGGAAATCCTACTGCTTGATACATTTGATGCCATTTCCTGCTTTTATGCAATTTTTCTTGTTTGCTATCTTTTTGAACATATCCCTCTTCTGCTCACTTTTACTCACCTTTCGTACGTTAAAACTACAAATTTTCAAATTTTCCGGGTAATTTACTCCCCATGTGGGGTGTCACACTTTGCTGAGATTGTATTGGTAAAAACACGCATACTCTTGCAGTAAATGTTGACCGCAGCTTGTAGGCATTGTCATTTTGACAGCTCAGTTTCCCATCTCCCTTTTAAACTAATCTGTGCACTGTACCTTATTCGTTATTTCTGTCAATAAAGAACAGTTACTTACTTCATTTTTGACAACCTTCATAGGATTTTTTGTTTCTTTTTGTATTCCCATTCCCTTACCACTCCCAGATAAAGATAATGTTGAACACAAAAAAACTCAAATATTTTCTCAAAAACCGAAAATCTTTACACAATGTTATTTTAGAAAAATGTCAAGAAGCAAATCCTTCTTAACATAGCTACTTAAATAAAGTGCCTCAAGGAGGGTACCTTAAAACAAGAACAGCCATACAACCACCCACTCTCCTCCTCGATATCAAATTTTTACAACAGCTAAAAATGCTTCCTTTTTCTAGGAACGATTGACAAGCCAACAACAAACACAGAATATAATATGTATACTCCACATCAATGTTCAATCAATATTTATTCCAGAAAATAAATTCATATTTGAAATTCCACGTGACTGCATCAATTGGCTTACATCAAGCATGTTTTACCAAAAATAAAAACCGAAAAGCATAAAAAAAAGTAAAAATGTCTCAACCATCCTTCCGCTTAAGGGTTCTCGAAAAGGTTTGTCTTTTTTTTAAATTTTTTTCTTTGAGACGAGCAAACACGTTTCAATACATCATTTGAACATGAAACTGGTTGCTGTTTTCGTAATCAAATTTTGAACTGAGCATAAAAATAAATCAACGAATACGGTTGCAGGCGCCAAGTCTGTGTTCATTCATGTTCATAGCTCGATGGTTCTTTGAAATCGTGATAGTAATTGCTTAAGGCGAAATATTTGAGCAGTTTGCTCTTTTAAAGTTCAAAATCATTCTCGCGTTGGTTTTTTTTTTTTCAAACCGCACCCATAGGAAATAGGAATTACAAAAACCATCTCAACATGTTCACTTTTGCCGCAGTCGTCTCCTCCGAAGCGCGTCCTTCCTGTCGTAAAGATGTTAGGTACGAGCTGCAGCATTCACTCGACGTAATTCCAGCGATGTGCCAATGCATGTAAAAACAAACAGCTTAAGATCGTACAAGGAACTACACTTTGAAGTTTAAAGCAGGTTGAGAGGCTTGAGAGGCTTGTATAGAGATACTTTCATTGTTCTAGAAATAAGGAAACAGAAATTCCACGCTTGATCTCAGAATTGGTGGTGCAAGGTTAGCTAAGCTTATAAAAATCTTTAACTGAGCCAATGTTGATACTAGCGAGTTTATTGACAGTTAACCGGACTTTTTAAAAGGAAAGTCACTTTGTGACTTAACAATTTTACACAGTTTTTGCAAAATGTATTAACTGGTCGGTGGGACTTCACTTCCAAATGTGGGAATGAAAAAGAAGAGAGCTGGATGAAATGGAATTACCGGTTGGAAAGGGGCAGTAGTAGTGAGCAGTTTTACGTCGGCACCTAGCAATTAAGCCTTATCCGACGTGTGACCATTCACATTGGTATCTGTTTGTTAGAGTTGATACTCTCCCTTAATCACACTGTTTGAAACTCATCGTTATCAAACTTTTGCGTATGTTGTCCCTCATCGCATTTAATATAATTAATTTCAATTGTGTTTTCAAGTACCAGTTTATTTCTTCCATGAAGAAACCATAATGGTAAATGTTTTTCTACCTATATAACTGAGCTTAGAGACTAACCACTCAGTTATCGAGAACGAATCTCTCGTCAACCACAGCCCCTCTGCAACTCCCACAAGGGGGACTACCGCGATTGTAGTTGGCGTTCAAAGGTCATAAGACACAATGAACGGGGCCCCAACTACCCCAGAGTATCAGTTTATTCAATAGACCTGGTAGTCTTTCTATTGATTATATGTACTCTTACGTTAGGTACACTTTTTCAATAGGAGTTTTCCCAACTTTTGTTCTTATCATGGATTAACAAGGATTCGCTGGCGTCCTTGTCATGCAGCCTCTTGCCAGTTGCCAATCAGGTACAACAATTCTGGAAGACTGCATGGCTTTAGCGTAAAACCATTCGCCTAGATCGTCATCTAGTTTCCACCCTGCACCGCGCGGAGGTTGGCTTTTCCGCACTTGAGCTTGGAGAAATATTTACTCGATATTGCAAAGCAACACTTTCTAAATAACTCGACCCACTCTTCGCAGGGCTAGAAAGGGGCAGTAAAATATGTCTATATTATTAGTGTTAATAGTTGAAAGTAGTAAAATTGGGTGCTAGTACGAAATGCACTGTAATAAGACCCTTGCCGATGAACATATGCGGTTTTGTTGACCGTTAAAATGAAAAGTCAAGTATTCTGTCCGAGAGTTACTATAGCAAGTGATTAACAAAATGGTATAAAGTAAAATATGTAGTAAGAAAGAGAATTCATTGACTGGTCTAATCTACATCTACACTAATATATAAAGCTGAAGAGTTTGTTTGTTTGAACGCGGTAATCTCAGGAACTACTGGTTCGAATGGTATAATTCTTTTTGTGTTGGATGGTGCCTTAATCGACTAAGACATTAGGCTACTTAACATTAAGCTGTGACCAATAGCAGCGAAGAATCTGTTTAAAATGTGGAAAAAACGGCAAAAAATATACATTTTTCTGCGTTTTAACGCACTTATCTCAGGAACTACTGGTTCGAATGGTATAATTCTTTTTATGTTGGATGGTCCATTAATTGGGGGAAGACTTGAGGCTATTTAAAATTAAGCTGTGACCAATAGTAGCGAAGAATCTGTGGAAAATATGGGAAAAACGGCAAAAAATATACATTTTTCTGCGTTTTAACGCGCTTATCTCAGGAACTGCTTTATGAAATTGAACAATCTTTTTAATGTTGAATGGTCCATTTATCAAGGAAGGCTTGAAGCTATATAAAATTTAGCTGCGACCAATAGGAGCGAAGAATTTGTGTAAAATGTGGAAAAAAACGGCAAACAATACAATTTAATACAATATAAAGCTGAAGAGTTTGTTCGTTTGAACGCGGTAATCTCAGGAACTACTATTTCGAATTGTAAAATTCTTTTTGTGTTGGATAGTCCATTAATCGATGAAGGCTTTAAAATAAAATAAATAAATTGAGTGGCGCGACAGCTCTTGAAGAGCCAACGCCTAAGTGGCTTACTCTAATCAACAATTCTCTGAGTGCGTGTGAAGAATTGAGGGGACCTACAATTTAACGCTGATTCCGAACGGCAAAGTTGAGAAGCATTTTTTCATTACAGATTGATACTCTTGGAAGATTTGTCAGGTCTTCGCCAGAGGCAGTACCCGTGAAAGATGAAATAAAAACTTGGCCTGAGTAGGACTCGAACCAACGACGTTCTGCTTAGCAGCCAACGCACTTACCAACTAAGCTACGGGCAACTGCTTTAGGCTTTATTCTACTTAAAATTAAGCTGCGACCAATAGCAGCGAAGAATCTGTGGAAATGTGAGAACTGAGATTTTTTTCTGAGATATCTGAGATGAAATTATTTTGGATTCGATTTCTCACTCAGCTATTTGACGTGGCTGACATATGTGAAGCAACAATTAGTAAGGTAACCATTAAATCTCAATGATAACTGAGAATTATGTTCCACCAAGGCACCAAATGATTTTGCCTCAGTCAAGGTGACATTGAGATCTCAGTGAGATGTTGTTAGGTGGAACTGGCCTAATAACTGCTCAAATTAGAATTTTGAGAGTTCAATTGATTTGTGAATGTGATTGATTGCACTATTTGTGCAGATTATTGTGTTTAAACCATATCATTTTACTAGCAGTTGCCCGCGACGGGTTGGGGTCGAAATTCTGTATGGGCCAAAATTCGGATTCCAAAATTCTGTATTCCAAAATTCTGTATTTTAAAATTCTGTAAATTCAAAATTCTGTATTTTAAAATTCTGTAAATTCAAAATTCTGTATTCTAAAATTCTGTAAATACAAAATTCTGGATTTCAAAATTCTGTATTCCAAAATTCTGTAAATGATAAAAGAAAAATTGTTTTGATAATGAAAAAAAGTGCGCACTTTTTTCATTATCAAAACAATTTTTCTTTTATCATTTACAGAATTTTGGAGTACAGATTTTTGATGTTTTCTATGCAGAACCTTGAAGCATAGATTATAATTCTAACGTAACGGATCTCTCTCCAACTAATTTGCATATTATGTAACGGACTTCTCTCTAACTAATTTGCATATGGTTTACATGAATCACATACCTTGATAACACATTTTGCGTTCGACAGCTTAAGTTAAGTGTTATAAGTTAATCGTGTTAAATTGAATTCAGAGAAAATGGCAAATATTAAATTATTAAAATTTAATAAAGGAAAGGATAAATTGTGTGTCGATGGTTTTATGTTCTACAACGAAAGAACAACGAAAAAAAACATTTAATTGGGCATGCGCTAAGCGAATAAAAAATAAATGTAAAGCTCATATTGTAACAAAATTGATTAATAATGTGCACACTATAACTAAACAGTCTTGGAATTACAGAATTTCTAAAAGCAGAATAATGGATTTGCAGAATTTTGAAAAACAGAATTTTGGATTTACAGAATTTTGAAATAGGTACAGAATAATAGAAAAGCAGAATAATCGAATACAGAATTATGTTCATACAGAATTTTTTCTTCAGATACAGAATTTTGTTCATACAGAATTTTGGAATACAGAATAACGACCCGTTCCCGCCCGCGACTTCGTCCGCCTCTCCCTCGTCCACCGGCCAGAGTATCATCTCGACTTGTGCATCATGCGCGCGTGGGAATTTTGTTCGGAAGATATTGTAAAATTGCATTGCAGTCAACTCTCCCTAGGTCGTAATTCTCTTGAACTTGAAAAATTTGAGCATTTTTTATGATTCCCTTCAGTTGTTTATACTTAAAGCATTCCCTTGGGTGAACTCTCCCTAATTCTAATATCTCTCTTACTTCTGCATCGTTTTTTTTGTTAAGTAATTTTTTTTTTCTTTAAACTGAGCATATTTTTTAGTTAAGAAGTACATAAAATGATATGGTTTAAACACAATAATCTGCACAAATAGTGCAATCAATCACATTCACAAATCAATTGAACTCTCAAAATTCTAATTTGAGCAGTTATTAGGCCAGTTCCACCTAACAACATCTCACTGAGATCTCAATGTCACCTTGACTGAGGCAAAAGATTTGGTGGAACATAATTCTCAGTTATCATTGAGATTTAATGGTTACCTTACTAATTGTTGCTGCACATATGTCAGCCACGTCAAATAGCTGAGTGAGAAATCGAATCCAAAATAATTTCATCTCAGAGATCTCAGAAAAAAATCTCAGTTCTCACATTTCCACAGATTCTTCGCTGCTATTGGTCGCAGCTTAGTTTTAAGTAGAATTAAGCCTTCCTCGATTAATGGACTATCCAACACAAAAAGAATTTTACAATTCGAAATAGTAGTTCCTGAGATTACCGCGTTCAAACGAACTTTATATTGTATTGTATTGTATTGTTTGCCGTTTTTTCCACATTTTACACAAATTCTTCGCTCCTATTGGTCGCAGCTAAATTTTATATAGCTTCAAGCCTTCCTTGATAAATGGACCATTCAACATTAAAAAAATTGTTCAATTTCATAAAGCAGTTCTTGAGATATGCGCGTTAAAACGCAGAAAAATGTATATTTTTTGCCGTTTTTTTCCATATTTTCCACAGATTCTTCGCTGCTATTAGTCACAGCTTAATGTTAAATAGCCTCAAGTCTTCCTCAATTAATGGACCATCCAACACGAAAAGAATTATACCATTAGAACCAGTACTTCCTGAGATAAGTGCGTTAAAACGCAGAAAAATGTATATTTTTTGCCGTTTTTTTCCCCATTTTAAACAGATTCTTCGCTGCTATTGGTCACAGCTTAATATTAAGTAGCCTAATGTCTAAGTCGATTAAGGCACCATCCAACACAAAAAGAATTATACCATTCGAACCAGTAGTTCCTGAGATTAACGCGTTCAAACAAACAAACTCTTCAGCTTTATATATTAGTGTAGATTAAATTGTATTGTTTGCCGTTTTTTCCACATTTTACACAAATTCTTCGCTCCTATTGGTCGCAGCTAAATTTTATATAGCTTCAAGCCTTCCTTGATAAATGGACCATTCAACATTTAAAAAATTGTTCAATTTCATAAAGCAGTTCTTGAGATAAGCACGGTTAAACGCAGAAAAATTTATATTTTTCGCCGTTTTTTACATATTTTCCACAGATTCTTCGCTGCTATTGGTCACAGCTTAGTGGTAAATAGCTTCAAGTCTTCCTCAATTAATGGACCATCCAACACAAGAAGAATTATACCATTCGAACCAGTACTTCCTGAGATAAGTGCGTTAAAACGCAGAAAAATGTATATTTTTTGCCGTTTTTCCCCCATTTTAAACAGATTCTTCGCTGCTATTGGTCACAGCTTAATGTTAAGTAGCCTAATGTCTAAGTCGATTAAGACACTATCCAACACAAAAAGAATTATACCATTTAAACCAGTAGTTCCTGAGATTACCGCGTTCAAACAAACAAACTCTTCAGCTTTATATATTAGTGTATATGTCTCAAGTAAACAACTGAATTCCTTTGAAAGGAGGATAAAAACTTGCCTTCGAATTGACACATCCTTTAACTTGCACATAAATATGTAATTCACTTCGCAAAAACAACATTTTCAAAGCAACTTATATTTTCACAAGCCAACATCCAATCGGAAAGTTAAGTCACTATAAAAACGAGACTCAACGCCTAACACAATACCTTTGGTCTATAATCTAGGATGCAGGGATGCAGACCATAATTTTGCAGTTGTCATAGTCTCCATTTTTCAATTTCACTTATTTTGTTCCTCACGAAATAAGAAAACGTCTGCAATATGGTTTCCACCGTATTGACTTGTGAACCTTATGACTTTAATATGTTAAATGAACAAAACCTGTGTTGGCGATTGGCAACCACATGATCATTACATAGCCGTATTTAGGGGGGGGGTTACAGGGTTTAACCCCCCCCGAAATTTTTTTTTACATCCATTCTCCATTAAAAAGTTAAAAGTACATAAGTCGTTACATAGATGACTATATTTAAAAGCGCCATCTTGAGAGCACATCCGTATTAAGGGGGGGGGGTTATGGGGTTTACTGACCTCCCCCCCCCCGAAATGCAAAATCAAATAATTATTGATTAATAACTTAACGAATTTATTTTTTGGCTAACACTGAATTTATAAGTTTCTATTAAGGCTTAAAGGCATTTTTCTTTCAAAATAAAAGTCTGTTAGAGCCATAGCCGTATTTAGGGGGGGTTACGGGGTTTTCTATTAAATAAGTCGTTATATAGATGGTTACAGTAAAAAACGCCATCTTTATAGTACCAGCCAAATAAATATAAAAAGCTCTGAACACACTTTTAACTGAATGTGTTCTGAGCGCGCAAATTATTTCGAGACGCATTTGATATCCAATTGATATTCGTCATTTAACAGCCAACAATTCATGAGATTTTTTTGTATATATATTCTTGGGTAGAAGAGGCAAGATGGCAATCGATTTTGGTGACATCTTGAGAGGGAAGCAGTTTTTTAACATAAAAAATTCAATTAAACCTATCCTACTTTGACGCAGTTCGGACTTAAAATGTAATCCATTTTAACCAAACGTCAAAAAATTTCTCATTAATAAAAATAATTTGTTTCCGTAGTAGTAAAGTTAGTGACGTTAAGCTTAAATTCCCTTTGGGAAATTTGTTTTGTTGATACTTATAAACCATCTAATGAACTTTTATCTTACATTTTTTTATTTATTGCTTCCATCAAAATGGCATTTTGACTGAATTTAATAATCTATATGATATCATAATATATAAAATAAACTTTTTTTAACACAGATCATCACTTTGTGAATAAATAACATGTATACAAATAAATTCCTTAAGATAAATTTATAAGATTTATATAATGTTATACTATATTTATGTATTTATTCTTCTTTTGTTTTGTTTTTATTCGTTCGTTTAAATAAATAATGCCATACTGTGTTATTTTTTGTTCAAAAAATTTATTTGTATCTATATAATTAATTCGCAATTGTGATGATCTGTGTGAAAAAAGAATTATTTTATATAGTTAAATATTATATTTATGTATTTATTTTGTTTTTCTTCTGCTGTTGTTTTTATTCATCCCTCAATAAACAATAATGCTTTTTATGAAAGAAGTTCTCTCCTACTTTTTCCAAAACAAAATAATACAAAAATGTTATTGACTTCCAATAAAGGTTAGTTAACTTAATTTAAGATTCATATATCTAATATACCATGCAAAAACACCTACTCTGAAGCTTTGAAGCCAATATCTTCAGTTAGACTTCAATTTTGTAGTAGAAATGATTTTTTCATATGCATTCAAATCTTTATTATGTGTTTTACAATATATTGAAAAATACTGCATAAATAAGAATGATTAATATTAAAGATTAATATTAGAAGAAATATTTTTAAACTTTCCATCAAAAATTGTTTCGTGAACAAATGAATTGGCTTCGGGAAGTGAAAGAATGTGATAAATTTGATAAATATGTTTCCTTTTTTATTAAAAACAAGCCGACCCCGCGAACCTCGGCTCGGCAACACCAAATCAAATCAAATCTAAAAATAATTTAAAAAATTCTCGTTTTGCGGAGTTTTCTGATTTTTTTTACTAATTTTTGAACAATTGCAGCTATGATCAGATACAAAAGTATAATTTTCGACCACCATTAGATTGTTTCCATTTTTCAATTTTCCCGTAAAATGTTCCTAAAATTTGTTTTCGCAGGAACCCTATCTCGTGTTAGCTTTGCCTACAGTCAAAATTTTATAACAATGCGTTGGACTACTTAAGAGTCTTTACCGGTCACACAAACAAATCAACATGCATCCATTTTATTGTTTACATTAATTTTTAGCTAACCTCGTTTCACCACCATTTAGCGCCTTCAGAGATAAGCTCTAAAATGATTATAAGACCTGTTTCCAATTTCAAAGATATGAATTTTTTCTAGCTTGACAACGAACTTTCCAACACAGTCAAAATCCTAAATGTGATAAACAAAATCAAACGTGTTGCTCTTTTCCTTAATTTTCTAAAATTGCACCTTAAATTCCATGCAATAATTTGATATTGTGCTCTCCCAGAGTTTTCCAAGTTCCCCATCACCAATTTTTCTGTTTTCCGTTTGAAAACAATGAGGTTTTTTTTGTCACAGAAACCATCACAAACAAACGTATGTATATACATCCATTTTTATATATATAGAGATTTTGAAAAAAAAATTTCATTTATCTTAACCCCCCCCGAAACCAAATCCTAGCTACGGCTATGGATCATTATGCCCAACATCACACTTGCTCAAAGTGAAGGATTCTAAAACACAATTTACACTCAGAGATTTGTTTGAATAATTAATCAAAACCTCAATCTCAGTACAAAAATATATCTCCGTCGAATTCATACATAGTCCGACTACGATACAATTATACAATACGACAATATAAGTGTGTTACGACAAATAAGCAAATATTTCTATTTAACACTTCTTGTTCCCTCATTCCACATCACAACTCCATGTTCAAATAATTTAATTGTTTTGTTAAAGAGCAATATGGAGATTTTCTACCAGAGCTCGAAACTCCAATGAAAACTGTTGCACATACGCAAATCCTTTTGTACACAAAACAATAAATCACAATCCAGACAGAGACTTTGATCCAAAATAATTATATCGTAGCTATCAAAATACCAATGCGAATAAATAATTCAGACGTATAATTGGTCCCTGAATGACAATTCATGCATTATCAGGAAGAACACATGGTTGGGACGTGCACGACAGTTCGTCCCATACATTACGCATTCAGGACCCGGATCCCAAAATCAAAATAGTTGATAACTTCCAATTTCGCATTCATCTCCGAGGAGTAATAATAATTTCCAATGCCTAATTAATTCATTATACAATCAAAATAACATATTTTGAGCACATCCAACATTAATTATATTTTCATATCGAATTTGGAACTTTTTTGTTAATTTTTAAATTAATATAATTTTTGGCTTCAATTGACTTTGATTTAAGGAGACAAAATTGGATTTGCTGGTATTTCATAAAAAATGGCTTTGGAAATATGCCAATTTAAATATTTTAAACTTGAAAAATAATTTAATCAAGTCTTCAGTTTGGAATCCCTTTTGTTTTCAACAGTTTTATGATTGCCTCAAGTGCATTAACATGGTGAATTTGCGTTATTGTGTTTTACCTGGTCGATATGGTTTAAGTGTAATGAATTCTGTGAAAAATGTGGGTATCGAAAACTAATGTTGTTGTGATTCACAAGATACGAGCACTCAATAAATTAAATTATCGATTGGCTGTCTATACCTGACAGTGAAGAAAAGTAAAAAAATCCTTACCTATATTATTGGAAGAAATGTTGTGAACATTGAAAAGTGTTAAAATTTATTACTGAACTGGTTGAACAATTTATTAATAACTAGCAGTTGCCCGCGACTTCGTCCGCCTCTCCCTCGTCCACCGGCCAGAGTATCATCTCGACTTGTGCATCATGCGCGCGTGGGAATTTTGTTCGGAAGATACCTATTGTAAAATTGCATTGCAGTCAACTCTCCCTAGGTCGTAATTCTCTTGAACTTGAAAAATTTGAGCATTTTTTATGATTCCCTTCAGTTGTTTATACTTAAAGCATTCCCTTGGGTGAACTCTCCCTAATTCTAATATCTCTCTTACTTCTGCATCGTTTTTTTTTGTTAAGTAATTTTTTTTTCTTTAAACTGAGCATATTTTTTAGTTAAGAAGTACATAAAATGATATGGTTTAAACACAATAATCTGCACAAATAGTGCAATCAATCACATTCACAAATCAATTGAACTCTCAAAATTCTAATTTGAGCAGTTATTAGGCCAGTTCCACCTAACAACATCTCACTGAGATCTCAATGTCACCTTGACTGAGGCAAAAGATTTGGTGGAACATAATTCTCAGTTATCATTGAGATTTAATGGTTACCTTACTAATTGTTGCTGCACATATGTCAGCCACGTCAAATAGCTGAGTGAGAAATCGAATCCAAAATAATTTCATCTCAGAGATCTCAGAAAAAAATCTCAGTTCTCACATTTCCACAGATTCTTCGCTGCTATTGGTCGCAGCTTAATTTTAAGTAGAATAAAGCCTAAAGCAGTTGCCCGTAGCTTAGTTGGTAAGTGCGTTGGCTGCTAAGCAGAACGTCGTTGGTTCGAGTCCTACTCAGGCCAAGTTTTTATTTCATCTTTCACGGGTACTGCCTCTGGCGAAGACCTGACAAATCTTCCAAGAGTATCAATCTGTAATGAAAAAATGCTTCTCAACTTTGCCGTTCGGAATCGGCGTTAAATTGTAGGTCCCCTCAATTCTTCACACGCACTCAGAGAATTGTTGATTAGAGTAAGCCACTTAGGCGTTGGCTCTTCAAGAGCTGTCGCGCCACTCAATTTATTTATTTTATTTTAAAGCCTTCATCAATTAATGGACTATCCAACACAAAAAGAATTTTACAATTCGAAATAGTAGTTCCTGAGATTACCGCGTTCAAACGAACAAACTCTTCAGCTTTATATTGTATTAAATTGTATTGTTTGCCGTTTTTTCCACATTTTACACAAATTCTTCGCTCCTATTGGTCGCAGCTAAATTTTATATAGCTTCAAGCCTTCCTTGATAAATGGACCATTCAACATTAAAAAGATTGTTCAATTTCATAAAGCAGTTCCTGAGATAAGCGCGTTAAAACGCAGAAAAATGTATATTTTTTGCCGTTTTTCCCATATTTTCCACAGATTCTTCGCTACTATTGGTCACAGCTTAATTTTAAATAGCCTCAAGTCTTCCCCCAATTAATGGACCATCCAACACGAAAAGAATTATACCATTAGAACCAGTACTTCCTGAGATTAGTGCGTTAAAACGCAGAAAAATGTATATTTTTTGCCGTTTTTTCCACATTTTAAACAGATTCTTCGCTGCTATTGGTCACAGCTTAATGTTAAGTAGCCTAATGTCTAAGTCGATTAAGGCACCATCCAACACAAAAAGAATTATACCATTCGAACCAGTAGTTCCTGAGATTACCGCGTTCAAACAAACAAACTCTTCAGCTTTATATATTAGTGTAGATTGTATTGTATTGTTTGCCGTTTTTTCTACATTTTACACAAATTCTTCGCTCCTATTGGTCGCAGCTAAATTTAATATAGCTTCAAGCCTTCCTTGATAAATGGACCATTCAACATTTAAAAAATTGTTCAATTTCATAAAGCAGTTCTTGAGATAAGCGCGTTAAAACGCAGAAAAATGTATATTTTTTGCCGTTTTTTCCATATTTTCCACAGATTCTTCGCTGCTATTAGTCACAGCTTAATGTTAAATAGCCTCAAGTCTTCCTCAATTAATGGACCATCCAACACGAAAAGAATTATACCATTAGAACCAGTACTTCCTGAGATTAGTGCGTTAAAACGCAGAAAAATGTATATTTTTTGCCGTTTTTTTCCACATTTTAAACAGATTCTTCGCTGCTATTGGTCACAGCTTAATGTTAAGTAGCCTAATGTCTTAGTCGATTAAGGCACCATCCAACACAAAAAGAATTATACCATTCGAACCAGTAGTTCCTGAGATTACCGCGTTCAAACAAACAAACTCTTCAGCTTTATATATTAGTGTAGATTGTATTGTATTGTTTGCCGTTTTTTCTACATTTTACACAAATTCTTCGCTCCTATTGGTCGCAGCTAAATTTAATATAGCTTCAAGCCTTCCTTGATAAATGGACCATTCAACATTTAAAAAATTGTTCAATTTCATAAAACAGTTCTTGAGATAAGCGCGTTAAAACGCAGAAAAATGTATATTTTTTGCCGTTTTTTCCACATTTTCCACAGATTCTTCGCTGCTATTGGTCACAGCTTAATGTTAAGTAGCCTAATGTCTTAGTCGATTAAGGCACCATCCAACACAAAAAGAATTATACCATTCGAACCAGTAGTTCCTGAGATTACCGCGTTCAAACAAACAAACTCTTCAGCTTTATATATTAGTGTAGATTAAATTGTATTGTTTGCCGTTTTTTCCACATTTTACAAAAATTCTTCGCTCCTTTCGGTTGCAGCTAAATTTTATATGGACCATTCAACATTTAAAAAATTGTTCAATTTCATAAAGCAGTTCTTGAGATATGCGCGTTAAAACGCAGAAAAATGTATATTTTTTGCCGTTTTTTTCCATATTTTCCACAGATTCTTCGCTGCTATTAGTCACAGCTTAATGTTAAATAGCCTCAAGTCTTCCTCAATTAATGGACCATCCAACACGAAAAGAATTATACCATTAGAACCAGTACTTCCTGAGATAAGTGCGTTAAAACGCAGAAAAATGTATATTTTTTGCCGTTTTTTCCCCATTTTAAACAGATTCTTCGCTGCTATTGGTCACAGCTTAATATTAAGTAGCCTAATGTCTAAGTCGATTAAGGCACCATCCAACACAAAAAGAATTATACCATTCGAACCAGTAGTTCCTGAGATTACCGCGTTCAAACAAACAAACTCTTCAGCTTTATATATTAGTGTAGATTAAATTGTATTGTTTGCCGTTTTTTCCACATTTTACACAAATTCTTCGCTCCTATTGGTCGCAGCTAAATTTAATATAGCTTCAAGCCTTCCTTGATAAATGGACCATTCAACATTAAAAAAATTGTTCAATTTCATAAAGCAGTTCCTGAGATAAGCGCGTTAAAACGCAGAAAAATGTATATTTTTTGCCGTTTTTTTCCATATTTTCCACAGATTCTTCACCGCTATTGGCCACAGCTTAGTGTTAAATAGCCTCAAGTCTTCCTCAATTAATGGACCATCCAACACAAAAAGAATTATACCATATATACCATATAAGTTCATTTAAAACGCAGAAAAGGTGCCGTGAACGAAGGCCATATGAACTAACGCCATAATGGCTTTAATTCTCATTCAAATGTGAATTAACGCCATAATCCGATTATGGCCTAAATACACATTGGAATGAGAACTAAAGTAATATGGCGTTAGTTCATTTTAAGAAGTGGCCCAAGTACTCATTTCAATGTGAATTAAAGCCACTCGCAGCAATCAAAGTAATTTTAATATGATATTGGAACATAATGTAGGTAGGTAAATATATGGTTTAACGAAAAAAGGATGAACGCTCTATTAGTTAAGGGGGCGTAAACACAAATATTTTAAACACGGGTTACTATAAATCAAATATAAGATCCAATAGTCCCACATTTGCCTTATTCTTAACTTTTTTCGTCACGCTCATAACTTAAAAATTTTGGAAAAATTTCTTTGTTATTTATACTTTCGCGGTCCCCTCAGTTTTTGGCTCCAGAATCGAAAATAATCCGTTTTCGATGATATTTTTTCGGCGGAGTTATGCACAAATTTGCGAGCATGGAAAACAAATGAAATCGTATAATTGTTGATAATGTTTTGCAAAGTAATCGAATGAAGTTGCTTTCTAAACGAATAAAAAAATCCATACAAAAATAATGGTTTTTCATATTTGTATTGAATTTCAGAATGAGTACCTAAGTTTTTCAATATTTTCGTAGATGCTTCATTCGGAAAATTAGTTTTCCAGAATTTGAAAGTAATCAAAAAATCGCGTACTGCAGTACTACTTGAAAGCGAGCGGAGCGAGCCGAATTTTTTTTTGGCAAACAGAGAAACAATTTGGGGTGTGAAAATAAAAAAATTCGCGCGAATTTTTTTATTTTCACACCCCAAATTGTTTCTCTGTTTGCCAAAAAAAATTTCGGCTCTTAGAACGCGATTTTTTTTATTACTTCAGAGTTTAGAAAACTAGTTTTCCGAACGAAGCACCTACGATCACCTAATTATTAGGTGTAGCACAATTTTCAAATTTCAGTGAGATTCCTTGAAATTAATATTGTTAACTCATGATTACGTTCAAATGGCTGACCAAGAAAACGGATCAACACATTTTTTTCTTTCAGAAATTTTAAAAGAAAAAATCAGCACTCGCTGAGAGTGAGAACTCTTGTTCCATTTTAGAAATATCTGAGGTCCCTGAGATCTCGATGAGATTTTGTTAGGTAATTACTTGCTATGCTAACTTTGCTTCAAAGCTCAAAGCATGTTATGGCATCAGTTCTCATTTGAATGTGAACTTACCCCATATGGCGTAAGTTCTCATTCAAGTGATGGCTTCAGTTCTCATTCGACTGTGAATTAAGGCCATAATCGGATTATGGCGTTAGTTCACATTTGATTGAGAACTAAGGCCATTATGGTGTTAGTTCATATGGCCTTCGTTCACGGCACCGCAGAAAATTGTATATTTTTTGCCGTTTTTTCCACATTTTCCACAGATTCTTCGCTGCTATTGGTCACAGCTTAATGTTAAGTAGCCTATTGTCTAAGTCAATTAAGGCACCATCCAACACAAAAGGAATTACCGCGTTCAAACAAACAAACTCTTCAGCTTTATATATTAGTGTATATGTCTCAAGTAAACAACTGAATTCCTTTGAAAGGAGGATAAAAACTTGCCTTCGAATTGACACATCCTTTAACTTGCACATAAATATGTAATTCACTTCGCAAAAACAACATTTTCAAAGCAACTTATATTTTCACAAGCCAACATCCAATCGGAAAGTTAAGTCACTATAAAAACGAGACTCAACGCCTAACACAATACCTTTGGTCTATAATCTAGGATGCAGGGATGCAGACCATAATTTTGCAGTTGTCATAGTCTCCATTTTTCAATTTCACTTATTTTGTTCCTCACGAAATAAGAAAACGTCTGCAATATGGTTTCCACCGTATTGACTTGTGAACCTTATGACTTTAATATGTTAAATGAACAAAACCTGTGTTGGCGATTGGCAACCACATGATCATTATGCCCAACATCACACTTGCTCAAAGTGAAGGATTCTAAAACACAATTTACACTCAGAGATTTGTTTGAATAATTAATCAAAACCTCAATCTCAGTACAAAAATATATCTCCGTCGAATTCATACATAGTCCGACTACGATACAATTATACAATACGACAATATAAGTGTGTTACGACAAATAAGCAAATATTTCTATTTAACACTTCTTGTTCCCTCATTCCACATCACAACTCCATGTTCAAATAATTTAATTGTTTTGTTAAAGAGCAATATGGAGATTTTCTACCAGAGCTCGAAACTCCAATGAAAACTGTTGCACATACGCAAATCCTTTTGTACACAAAACAATAAATCACAATCCAGACAGAGACTTTGATCCAAAATAATTATATCGTAGCTATCAAAATACCAATGCGAATAAATAATTCAGACGTATAATTGGTCCCTGAATGACAATTCATGCATTATCAGGAAGAACACATGGTTGGGACGTGCACGACAGTTCGTCCCATACATTACGCATTCAGGACCCGGATCCCAAAATCAAAATAGTTGATAACTTCCAATTTCGCATTCATCTCCGAGGAGTAATAATAATTTCCAATGCCTAATTAATTCATTATACAATCAAAATAACATATTTTGAGCACATCCAACATTAATTATATTTTAATATCGAATTTGGAACTTTTTTGTTAATTTTTAAATTAATATAATTTTTGGCTTCAATTGACTTTGATTTAAGGAGACAAAATTGGATTTGCTGGTATTTCATAAAAAATGGCTTTGGAAATATGCCAATTTAAATATTTTAAACTTGAAAAATAATTTAATCAAGTCTTCAGTTTGGAATCCCTTTTGTTTTCAACAGTTTTATGATTGCCTCAAGTGCATTAACATGGTGAATTTGCGTTATTGTGTTTTACCTGGTCGATATGGTTTAAGTGTAATGAATTCTGTGAAAAATGTGGGTATCGAAAACTAATGTTGTTGTGATTCACAAGATACGAGCACTCAATAAATTAAATTATCGATTGGCTGTCTATACCTGACAGTGAAGAAAAGTAAAAAAATCCTTACCTATATTATTGGAAGAAATGTTGTGAACATTGAAAAGTGTTAAAATTTATTACTGAACTGGTTGAACAATTTATTAATAACTAGCAGTTGCCCGCGACTTCGTCCGCCTCTCCCTCGTCCACCGGCCAGAGTATCATCTCGACTTGTGCATCATGCGCGCGTGGGAATTTTGTTCGGAAGATACCTATTGTAAAATTGCATTGCAGTCAACTCTCCCTAGGTCGTAATTCTCTTGAACTTGAAAAATTTGAGCATTTTTTATGATTCCCTTCAGTTGTTTATACTTAAAGCATTCCCTTGGGTGAACTCTCCCTAATTCTAATATCTCTCTTACTTCTGCATCGTTTTTTTTGTTAAGTAATTTTTTTTTTCTTTAAACTGAGCATATTTTTTAGTTAAGAAGTACATAAAATGATATGGTTTAAACACAATAATCTGCACAAATAGTGCAATCAATCACATTCACAAATCAATTGAACTCTCAAAATTCTAATTTGAGCAGTTATTAGGCCAGTTCCACCTAACAACATCTCACTGAGATCTCAATGTCACCTTGACTGAGGCAAAAGATTTGGTGGAACATAATTCTCAGTTATCATTGAGATTTAATGGTTACCTTACTAATTGTTGCTGCACATATGTCAGCCACGTCAAATAGCTGAGTGAGAAATCGAATCCAAAATAATTTCATCTCAGAGATCTCAGAAAAAAATCTCAGTTCTCACATTTCCACAGATTCTTCGCTGCTATTGGTCGCAGCTTAATTTTAAGTAGAATAAAGCCTTCCTCGATTAATGGACTATCCAACACAAAAAGAATTTTACAATTCGAAATAGTAGTTCCTGAGATTACCGCGTTCAAACGAACTTTATATTGTATTGTATTGTATTGTTTGCCGTTTTTTCCACATTTTACACAAATTCTTCGCTCCTATTGGTCGCAGCTAAATTTTATATAGCTTCAAGCCTTCCTTGATAAATGGACCATTCAACATTAAAAAAATTGTTCAATTTCATAAAGCAGTTCTTGAGATATGCGCGTTAAAACGCAGAAAAATGTATATTTTTTGCCGTTTTTTTTCCATATTTGCCACAGATTCTTCGCTGCTATTAGTCACAGCTTAATGTTAAATAGCCTCAAGTCTTCCTCAATTAATGGACCATCCAACACGAAAAGAATTATACCATTAGAACCAGTACTTCCTGAGATAAGTGCGTTAAAACGCAGAAAAATGTATATTTTTTGCCGTTTTTTCCCCATTTTAAACAGATTCTTCGCTGCTATTGGTCACAGCTTAATGTTAAGTAGCCTAATGTCTAAGTCGATTAAGGCACCATCCAACACAAAAAGAATTATACCATTCGAACCAGTAGTTCCTGAGATAACCGCGTTCAAACAAACAAACTCTTCAGCTTTATATATTAGTGTAGATTGTATTGTATTGTTTGCCGTTTTTTCTACATTTTACACAAATTCTTCGCTCCTATTGGTCGCAGCTAAATTTAATATAGCTTCAAGCCTTCCTTGATAAATGGACCATTCAACATTTAAAAAATTGTTCAATTTCATAAAGCAGTTCTTGAGATAAGCGCGTTAAAACGCAGAAAAATGTATATTTTTTGCCGTTTTTTCCATATTTTCCACAGATTCTTCGCTGCTATTAGTCACAGCTTAATGTTAAATAGCCTCAAGTCTTCCTCAATTAATGGACCATCCAACACGAAAAGAATTATACCATTAGAACCAGTACTTCCTGAGATTAGTGCGTTAAAACGCAGAAAAATGTATATTTTTTGCCGTTTTTTCCACATTTTCCACAGATTCTTCGCTGCTATTGGTCACAGCTTAATGTTAAGTAGCCTAATGTCTTAGTCGATTAAGGCACCATCCAACACAAAAAGAATTATACCATTCGAACCAGTAGTTCCTAAGATAAGTGCGTTAAAACGCAGAAAAATGTATATTTTTTGCAGTTTTTTCCACATTTTCCACAGATTCTTCGCTGCTATTGGTCACAGCTTAATGTTAAGTAGCCTAATGTCTAAGTCGATTAAGGCACCATCCAACACAAAAAGAATTATACCATTCGAACCAGTAGTTCCTGAGATTACCGCGTTCAAACAAACAAACTCTTCAGCTTTATATATTAGTGTAGATTAAATTGTATTGTTTGCAGTTTTTTCCACATTTTACACAAATTCTTCGCTCCTATTGGTTGCAGCTAAATTTAATATAGCTTCAAGCCTTCCTTGATAAATGGACCATTCAACATTTAAAAAATTGTTCAATTTCATAAAGCAGTTCTTGGGATAAGCGCGTTAAAACGCAGAAAAATGTATATTTTTTGCCGTTTTTTTCCATATTTGCCACAGATTCTTCGCTGCTATTAGTCACAGCTTAATGTTAAATAGGCTCAAGTCTTCCTCAATTAATGGACCATCCAACACGAAAAGAATTATACCATTAGAACCAGTACTTCCTGAGATAAGTGCGTTAAAACGCAGAAAAATGTATATTTTTTGCCGTTTTTTCCCCATTTTAAACAGATTCTTCGCTGCTATTGGTCACAGCTTAATGTTAAGTAGCCTAATGTCTAAGTCGATTAAGGCACCATCCAACACAAAAAGAATTATACCATTCGAACCAGTAGTTCCTGAGATTACCGCGTTCAAACAAACAAACTCTTCAGCTTTATATATTAGTGTAGATAAAAGAAATGATTAAGAAAAAGTGTGCATAAAAATAAGAAATTATGTGATTCAAACAAATTTAAGTAAACAAGTGAAATTATGATCAGTAAATTAAGTTGACATTTCAATAAAAAATAAAAAAAGAAACAACGACCATCCCAACTCCACATACAAGCCTTAAAAAAGTCTCAACTCAAAATATATTAATTTGTTTGTACTTTAATTGTTTCTGAACTTGTTTTAGAATTATTCAGATTTTAAAATAGGATTGAAGGGCCTTCAATTTTGAACTGCTGAGTTGAGAAGCCTAAAATGCTTACTTAATTGCCAGTTTAATTCAGCCCAATGATGGAACTTGTTTTCCGAAACGCGTAGCTAATAATTTTAAACTTAATTAAAAAAGATTGTTGTGAAATTTATTAAATTTTATTAAATAAATATTTATTTTGCAAAAATTTTAACAAGTGTATTTAAATTCCTAAAATGCTTCACAAACATGATACTCTTGGAAGCTTTGTCAGCACTCAACCAAGATAAAATCCATCTTAAAAATAGCCGCTCAAAAATTGCTCCCAAGATTTATTCTCCTAAGTTCACTTACAATGGTCAAAGTCCTGTGAAAGAAGACAAAACTCTTCAGACTTGGCAACAGCATTGTGACGGGCTTTTAAATGAACAATTTCCAAAGCTTTATTTTGCAAAAACTTCAAATTACTTAAGCTAAATATCCGACTGCAGAGTTGAAAAGTTTTATTTTTATATTTTTTATAAGGACTTCTGAGTGCCATTACCATTTGCAAAACATGATTAATCAAAATCGAAAGGCGTGAACTCAACGAAAATTCATAAAAAATATAAATTTGGTATTCTGTTTTCATAAGCTTTGTCAAATGCTTCATTTAACAAACGATAAAAGCGATAATTTTCCGGTAGCCAAATTAATCAAAACAAATTGGCAAAAGTATAAAAAGTCAAACTGGTTGTTGATTTCCGTTTTTTTTTTTTCTGAACTAGCCGCTATTACTCAAAGTCTTAATCCCTTGCGATTAATTTATCGGCTTAAATCGACTGATTGATTGAAACTAATGAAAAAACAAAGACAAAAACTTCCTTGGATATAAAAATCGTTTAGTTCAAATTGGTCATGACATGACTAATTTTTTACATTTATCAGAATCATCAAGAAAGGTTGGTTATTCGTTCATCAACTATGAACAATTTTTTTTCTAAATTTCAATAAACTGATTAAAACTGTTAATTGAAATAATTTTCAGGGATATTGACATACATATAAGGTGTATTTGTTGGCAACTTCTTACTCTCGAAACAAGGAGAAGTAGGACCCTACTCCGAATAGAATAGAATAGGATTTCTATTTTTGTTTGACTCTCGAATATTTTGTTGGTACACGTTTTTGTTTGAGCACATTTTACCCTCCAAATACCATAAATATTATTTTTTCATTTCTTCGTGTATATGAAAATAAAGAAACAATTTTCGCATGTTGGATATTTCTTTGTTTTAATGAATCATGGCGCTGGAAAACACATGGACATGGAAAGAGACAAAAAAAACAAAAAGTAAAACGTCAGACGCTTTTTTTTTTTTTTTTTTTAGGGCTCTATTTGACTATCCAACTTGGTGTCATATCAGAAAGTAAATCTCTTCGAAAACAAATACAAAATCTTGACATTTAATCTTCCTGCCAGAAGTACCTACATAAGTTGAAAATTCATAGGATCATCATCATTCATCGTGATGAAAATGATCATGCATAACGCAAATTCCAACCAAAAAGCTATCAATTATTATTCCATTTTTACTCCACTATCCACGCCATGATAAAAGACAATCACTGAATCTCTACTTGTATTCAATGAGATATCCTCGCTTGAAACAATTTGAATAAAAAACACGTTATGGAAAAGCCTCAACAACTGGGAGAAGGTCGAAATACTGTATTTCAAAATCCTGTACGAACAAAATACCGTTTTTCGAACAAAATGTTTACAAAAATAGTATAAAAAAAAACGAAAAATTAATTTTCTTATATTTCTTATATTCGCTGCTTTTATTCAAAATCCTGTAAGACTGCTTACATATTGACCAACCAGGATTCTGAAAATATAATTTTGACCAACCAGTATTTTGAAATACAGGGGTGCCAGCACGTAACTTGATACAATCGAGTTTAGTCGATACAATCGAGCAGTGGCAGTACGTAATTTGTTTCAATCGAATGAACTCGATTGTATCGTCATATTTCACAGCATATAATTTTGAAATAGACGTTTGAAACAGAAAAAAATAGTCGATAGAAAATAGTTATCGAGCAAGCAATTCTTTTTGGAAAAAATATGGAACCGAAACCAGATCGGGCCATAAACAAAGAACAAAATGTATTTTTACTCATTTTATGACAATATTTATTTTTAAACCATATTTCTGCACTTCTTTTTGATGCATTCCCAACTATCACTCATTTCTGGAAGATTGCTTTTGTCGCTTAAATATCTTCTCTTTATTCTTGCATTGGACTCTTTTTCATCCAGGATGAATCATCCTCACATTTAGCATAAAAAAATATCATTTTTGTATTGACTTGAAAAATTACCTACAAATTTTAATTGAAAAATGTTTGACATTTTCTGATTTAATGATTCACAATGAAAATTTTAAGCAAAAACTCGTTTCAAGTTACTTGCTGCCTAGAAATATTTGTTTCGAGTTGATAGACGATGAACAAAGCTCGATTGTAACAAGTTACGTGCTGGCACCCCAACTTTTTTTTTAAATACACGATTTTGACTTACACTAGGTATTTTGGTCCATACAGGCTTTTGACCCCAACCCGACTCAATTCAACCCAAAATTAGGGCATCATAAACTGTTCCAGCCAACAACACCGGCCAAAGTAACGCACACAAATAGGAAGGTAGGTATAAAAGTAAGTAAGCATTTTGGAGTTGTGAAACAACAAAATGTAGCTCTTGTTTAAGGCACCAGGTTAGGTGGTAGATGGTGGTGAAATATAATAGCACGTGATGTCGGAAATTAAATGATTAAATAATAAGGGGATTGATTAAACTTGTAATAATTTTATTTCGATGGTGACTGAGAAAGCGGTGGAGCGCTCGGCTGCAGCGTAAGAAGAAAGTTTTGGATGAAATTATATTTTGTCCTTATTATTTTCGATTTTTGTTAAGTCGATTATTTTACAAGACAAAAGGCTTGTTTTAGCTTGGGATAAAAAATCAAACAAGGGTCATTGTTTTTTATTACAAAAATTGATTGCTCATAATAGAAAGGTGCCTCTTCATTAAGCCACTTGAAAACTTTCTGGCAACGAAAGGACCGATTGAAGAAATTGAGTTGCTAAGGGAATTTTCTTTTGAGAACCGGAATATGAAAGCAGTGTAGGTGTAGACGGGATGGCTAAGATCTTGCTCTCATTTTTAATGGAAATAAGCAGACGATTTTTTGTTCCTGTTGGTGACTTATGAAGCAGTGTTTTGTTAAGTCACTTATGTCAAGGACAATGCGAAAAAAGAAAGCAATTAATGAAATTACGGACAGCTTCCTGCAAAATATTTACAAAACACAAAGTTAATCCAAGAAAAGGACCTATCGATAGTACAATATCAGGAAATAATTTGGGTAAAAGGCTTGAATTCCGAAGAATTTTGTCCATTCATTATCCATTATCTCCATTCCTAAAAGTAAAAAAAAAAAATAAGAAGAATACCATGACTTCAAAAAAAAAAAAACAAACATCGAAAAAGTTTTCACAATTATGTAGGAGTAAGGTTGTCGCTTTAAAATGGACTAACATGGCGCAGAAGAATACAAACTGAAACCTTATCACAAAATAGAATTACTTGGTTCCTGACCTTACGCAAATACGATTGGGCTTGCAATTATAGAAGTTTCTGTGAAGAAATTTTATTTCAACATCAAATTGAAAGGGTATCACCACACAGCTCAAAAATGATGCTTCAGTTATGTCTAAACCATGATAGGACGTAACTTTTTGTCCAGTTTTCGCACTTGACTTAGGTAGGTACCTAATGTTAATTTTTGGGAACTATCATCAGTTTTGTCAATATTCTTACGAAAAAAATATTTCTTCATGAATTTTACCGATTGCGTTAAATGCAGTTAAACATTTTTATCCGGATTCAAATCCTTTCCATATCATGTTCCAATGAAAGGATAACTGTTATGTGAGCACGACGACCACGATGAAATTTCCAATAATGGTTGAGCTTTCCTGAATAAGTGTAAATCGAAATAAAAATATTTCTGATGAGAAGGAGGATTAATCTATAAAATCGAAAAGGAATAATCCGATAAAAGAGCATCACACGGAGCAGTTATACAGCATTTCCTACTCATCCAGGATGATATTAGAAGGAAAAAATAGATTCCCGGTATTGCATTATGTGTGATATTGCTTTTCTTTTCACCAGAGATTTGAAATTCGGTCGAAATGGCTCAGATCCGTTTGAAAGGTAGAATTATGTGTCAACACTTACTTTTACATATATATTTTACTATTTCTGTAAGACCGCACGTTCTTACGTACACATCCAGGGCTAGCTATCTTGGCGCCCCAGGCGAGTCAAATATTTGGCGCCCTTTTTTTTAATTACAAATTATATTACCTCCTCCTCCTAAAAAAGATGAAACTTGTATCTCACTTAAAAAATTGCAAGTTGATGAAGAAGTAGAATTTATGCTTTAATGAATAACTGTGTACAATAATTTAGTAATAATAATCAATTTTATCCTGTTAATATTGATTTCTTTTGAATTTGAAAATGTCAAACACAAATACACTCACCTACGCCTAGTTTCTTGACAAAGTTCTAGCCCTTAAAACTCGTTGAAGTGAAATTTTAGAACTCACTTGAGTTTTAAGTCAATTCTTCACCAAGTCCTAAGCGTTAGAACTTCGATTTAGATCTTTTTATAGCTAGAACTTCGATAAAATTACGCCCAATTCCGTCACCAAGTTCTAAATATCCCTTAAAACTTGACCTAGTGAATCTCGGTCTAACGTTAGAACTTAGTTTTAAGAATATTTGGAACTCGAAATTTCTTCACTTCTCAAGAACTCGATCTAAAATCATCATTGAGTTCTAAGCGCTTAGAACTTGTTATTTTTGAAACCTATTTCAAGCATGTTTTTGAAACTTTTTAGTCACCCGGCAGTATTTTTTGACAGACATTTCCTTCAATTCGAAACAAAATACAAATAATTTTTACTTTGTGCTCATTTTTGCTGTAACGTAGAATGTGAGATTCGAAAAACTGTGAAGAAAAAAAGTGCATAGTAAATTCTTTCCAATTTTTACCGTGGTTGTGGATGTTGAAGGTCTTCTGCCACCAGTTAAAGGACTGCTAAAAACGTTTGCTTTGTTAAACGGAAGCGCCAAAAAAAATCAGTGTCGTCCCATGTATTAATAGTGGCACGTTTTGACATTCGATAAATAGGCCGGCCGTTTTTCCAGGATAACGTTCGCATCGTACTCAAAGTCAACGTCCATAAGTAGGAAATCATCGAAAATTTGATCCATTTTCTATATCTCTTTCCACATATTATTCTCTGTTGTTTGAAACGTTGAAAAAACGAAATTATAAATAAAACGACTTTCAAGGCAGTAGACTTCTGAATGCGAGGGTCTAGGTCTAATTTTATCGAAGTTCTAACTATGACAAAGTTCTAAATCGAAGTTTTTAAATGTAAGAACTTGGAGAAGAATTGAGTTGGAACTCAAATGAGTTTTAAAATTTCACTAAACCTTGTTTTAAGGGCTAGAACTTCTAACGGTGTGTAAGCTGTTCCTATTTAACTATTGCAATCCATAATATCTCAAAGATTTTGATCTATTTTGAGTAGGTTGTCCTTGGGGTGTGTTGCCGACAGGCAAGCTAGCATGGCCAATTGGGCTTGCTCGTCGGAGGGGTGGTATTTTGCGGCTCCCCTTGGAGCCGTAAGTGGATATAACGTACCTTGAGCCGAAAATCGCCATAACACAAAATAATCTTTTAAATATCGTTCCATAACCTTTGATTTACCTTATGCTAACTGCAAAATAAGCTTTTTCATTGGGGCTCATAGGTGTTCTTAGTCCTGGAGTGTTCCCTCAAGTCGCTACATATATGTATAGTGACTAGGTGGTCACTGCGCATCTCTTACTAGTTTTAGTCAAAATGCCAAGAACAGACGAAAATTACAACAAAATTTGCTGTATGACAGCAAAAACAATACTAAAAAAATAGTTGAAAGTAATTGTAAAATACCTAGTTTGCAATCTCTTCTCTAATGATAATAATTGTATAATGTGATATGTATATCCATTGTATTTCTAATCTCTATAGTCCATGGGTTGATTTTGAGTGGTTGCGCTTTAAACGGAAAGATGCCTTACTAAAATAGATAATACAAACGCAATAAGAAATTAAAAGCGCCAACTGGTGAGAAGCTATAGCGATTAAAAATACAATGCCATAGCAAAACTCAAGTTTTTTTTACTAAACACTACCTCAATTCATATGGTGAAAATAAAAACAAAATGACCAAAATGACATTTGGAAATAGTCTGTTATAACAAAACAAGATGAAAGTCATGAAACTTTTCGATATGAATTTTTTGAGCAAGAGCTTGATAACTTCACAACTTGTTGATTTGCTTCTTGCCTATGTTGAAGTTATGCCAGCTGTCGCGGCGCCCCTAGATCGTGGCGCCCCAGGCGACCGCCTGGGTCGCCATACCCTAAAGCCGGCACTGTACACATCTCCACCAGTGATCACTTATACCAAGATTGGAAACCTTGCTGTCAAAGTGACATTTGCCTACAAGCTGAGGGTCCAGGTTAGCTGAAACAGTATGCGTGTAATACAAACTTAAGGGGCCAGGTTAGCTGTAAGAGTATGCGTGTTTTTGTAATAAAGATACAGTTGCCTACATAATAAAAAGCAAGTGAGCTGCAAGAGTATGTGTGCATCAAAAAAATAACTTTTGCGGTATTTGGAGGGTAAAACGTAGGTAGGTTTCCAATCTTGTTATAAAGTGATCACTGATCTCCACATCCTAATGAACAGTGGAAGAATCGACAGTGAGCTTCTTTTACTCTGCATATCCTTTGCGATGTTCCATCTGAGAAATTGGAGTAACATCCAAGAAATTGACGATGAATGGCTCAACCCGGATGAAAGATGATAATAGAGACGCTGGTATCAGAAGCACATTCATTTTTTTTTTGTGATTTGTGAGCGAATATAGGGAGCTTCTGCTACTCTTTCACAAGAAGAGAGAATTATGAGGGAATAGGATATTTTTTTACCTACTTTGGAAGAGCGACACCTGTTTCCATGATGAGTGTCTTGTGCTGAGGAAGGATTGAATTTTAATATATTCGGTGTGCTTTGTGTTTGTTTAGATTTCAGAAGTTTTATGTTTGTTGTAAATTGGAAACCTTAGGAATATTATCCCAATCTTATAATTTCATGTTTATCTTAGTACTGTAACTGGCATCAGAATAATTTAAAAAAATATTTTAAGTTATTAAGAAATATAAAAAAAAAATCGAGCCAGTCTCCAGACGATCAAAACAGAGTCTCCGGACGATTTTGAACCTACTTCACCACTCGTCGCTTAAATGGCGTATCATTTTACTCTCCTGTTTTCTATCTGAATTTGTATTTGCACTACTTACATGTTCTAAAGTCGACTAGTTTTTGTTTCTTGTTTCAAAAATCTACTTGAAAAGGAACGAAGCCTTCAACACTAAACTGATAATGCTGGATTCGTAGTCTTGATTCATCGCTAACAGATATACTGCTTGTTGTGCACATAACCCTTTGATAGACAAAAGTTATGACATTGAAAAAATCGATTAAAAAGGAGCAGAATTTGTTTTTTCTCTTTTGTTTTTGGAAGTTCATTATATATTATTTTCATTGAAACAAACTCCATTCGATTACAAGATCGCACAAAATCAAATATTCCCAGTATATTTTTCCAAGGTTTGCTACTATATTGTTTGCTAAAAAAAATGGCAAGGTAGGAGCGGCTGCTGCTTAAATGGCACATAACATTTCCGTTATATACCTTAGATCGGGTTGAAACTTCGTATGTATATGTGAAAAAAGTTACTGATTATGTAATTTGTTGTTGTTTGCAAATTCTGTGTTTAGTTTATCTTTTATTCCCTATTAAGTGCAAAATCATTCGGACACTGGAGTCTGTCCGGAGACTGATGCCGTTACTCTAGATATTTATTTTTATAATACCGTAATTTTCATGTTTTGACAAGAAACGCTTGGTGCTCTTGCCTCTGTGTCCAAGGTTTCCTTTAAATCGAGAATTTGGTCTGGTTTATTTGCTTGCTCATTTTACTTCACAAATGAATCGTAAATGGGTTATAAGATTTGTATATTTCAAACTGTTTTTGATCCCAGTTCAAACTGATCAAACATCATTTTCAGCTTAAATTCATTAATTTAGGAAGAAGACATCAATCTCACGTTCTATGAATCTATTAGATATCTATCTACCTCTTTCCTTATAAAACTTTACAAAAAATATCTCTAGGTTCAATGTTTTTAAGTTGATTCATGAATCAGTACATTTTTTTTCGAATTAAGCTAAAATCGTCCATGAATCCTTATTAACTCAAGAATTAGTTCTTTCAATGACAAGTGAATGAACTATAAGAAACGAATGGACTTTTCGTTCATTTCATTTTGATATACATATAACGCGACGGGCATTAGAAGCACGCTGTCCAAAAACGTATGTGTATCATGCGATCCGAAGGTTGTGCTATTTATCTCATTGCACATGGTGAGGTTCTTTAAACAGTTTTTACGGATGATGGAGTGAAGTTGTTCATCCTTAAAATTCACTGAGCCATCCCATCAGTTTTTATTTAATACGTATGTACCTAAGTTAAGAAGAGCCTTAATTATCCTGATGTTTAATTCCGTTTTCCTGGAAGCTTTCGAAACTCACTTCACAATTGAAGGAGGAAAATATCTTCATCCAGAGTGCATTCATGTATCCAGAACATAGTACCTACCTAGTCATAGTTCCCTTATAAAAACAAGCAAAACGAGGAAAAAAAAGTCAACCCCATATACCCCATGTCAACAAGTAACCACTTAAATTTGTTCGCCTGGATAAAATTCATTCCACTATTTTCCAATACACCATCATTCCAATTGTGTCGCCATCCTTAAAATTGTTCCAACTAGAAAAAGACGGAACCAACTAAGAAAACTTTTCAATTCACACTACACCAGTACCCCCTGTCAGTGGCGTAGATAGGGGGGGGGGATCAGGGGGATATATCCCCCCCCCATTGGGATTCATAATTGTTCAACATAACCAAGTCCTGCCAAATAAGTTAAAGAAACGCACTCTGAAATTTAGTACCTACTTCGTACGTGAATCAAGTCTTATTAGTACTCACAGGATTCCTAGAGGCATTGTAAATTGTACATTCTATACCTACAGTCTACGGGGAAAACACAAAGTCAACTTCATCTGAAAAAAATTATTACTTCGGCAAATCACAAAATATTTTGAATTTCTATTTTATATCGATTTTTAAAAAGTATTTTTTAACGTCTCTCCCTAATTGATAATAATAGGTAAACGTGCAAGAAAAAGAGCTTAACTCCAGCTTTCCACAAAAGCCCACACCGTAACAAAAATTGAAAGATATTTAGATTTCTTCTCACCGTGTGTCACATTGTTAATTTGGTGTAAGAAACTGCCCCAAACACGCAACACACTCATCCATACGAACAAAAATGTTCGCACAACTGTGGTGAAGTTAACGCGAATCCTAACGGTAACGATAACTCACACTAGTTCATTTTAACCAGAAAGCAAAATGCGCTATTACCCATTACATAAATCATGCCTTACACAAGCGGCAGATTGACAACCATTCGTCGTAATTTTGCGAGTTATTTGTGCAAATGATTTTGAGTGGCTTTTTTTTTAATTTATTTTATATATATAAAATATTACGAAAATTTCCTAAAATTAATTTGGGTATGCAGTATTCAAGAATATGTAAATTTACATTTTATTAGTGAATTTCGATTTTAAATATTGAGGTGCAGGGAAATTACTCCACGGGAATCTGCTCCACATGGGAATTTACTCCACTCAAAGTGGGAATTTGCTCCACTTTTTAAAGTGGAATAAATTCCCACTGCGAGTGGGAAATAACTGCATAATTGTGTGAGAAAGTAGTCCACTAAAAGTAAAAAGTGTGAGAAACAATATTATTGCACTTCTTATTAAAAAAATTTCAGAATGTGACTTTTTTCTTTGAATTATAAAAAAGTCTTAACAATAGATAGGACCATTTTTTTTACTATTTGTGGACAAAATTGACAAAGCAATTCATTTTTCAAAACTAACTGCTGCCGTTTTCTTTACTTTTTAAAAGAAACCACCACGCACCTTTGTAATGCACGCTTGTGTATGGAAAGCAGGTGCTGCATTGAAATGATTCATTTTGAACATCTTTTTTCACTTTCGTCTAGACTCTAGAGATTATGACGATCTGGAACATTCAAAATCGTTTGGTTTAGTTGGGAGCGTAACGAGCGGAAAAAATTTTGCCCAAAAGAGAATGAATTTGGGGTGTGAAAATAAAAAAATTCGCGTGAATTTTTTTATTTTCACACCCCAAATTCATTCTCTTTTGGGCAAAATTTTTTCGGCTCGCTTCGCTCGCTTGCAATTATTGTACATACTTCATTTTTTGTTTCAAGCTCCAAATCCGTTAGTGAAATAATATTTTAAAACATGTGAGACTGAGTTAAGGTTTAGTATTGCAAAAATAGTACCTACTTACGTCTGCATCCACATGATGCAAGAAAACTGAACAGTGAAAATCATAGCAATACAAAAATGTCTTTCTAATGGAGCTGTTGATGTAATAGAAACAGCTCAGTTATTTTAGGTGACAAAAAGATGCAATAAGATGAAGCTCGGTTCAAGTACCGTGTGCTTGTAGAATGCGCTACTCTCACCGAACACCAAAGTTCAGAAGAACGTTTTCATGGGGAAGAGTTTTCTTAACGTTACATAGACTTAGAGCATGTGGTATGTAAACCTTGAAAATATGTTCAAACTGTCCACTCAATTTATTGGTCTACAAAATGTTTAAAACTTATCACGAAGAAACCCCGAATTTAATTTCAGGACTAATGACCCACCATAGTGGGTTTGT
Source organism: Sphaerophoria taeniata (assembly GCA_943590905.1). Taxonomy (NCBI): domain Eukaryota; kingdom Metazoa; phylum Arthropoda; class Insecta; order Diptera; family Syrphidae; genus Sphaerophoria; species Sphaerophoria taeniata. The sequence goes on along the minus strand of OX016540.1, from coordinate 35,032,334 downwards.
AGTCCCAAAATAGAATTCGGCACTTGTGTTCCACCATAATTAGACTGTGCGGAAAAATAAATAATTGTTTAATTTGTAAAATTATGTTCATCTACACTAATATATAAAGCTGAAGAGTTTGTTTGTTTGAACGCGGTAATCTCAGGATTTACTGGTTCGAATGGTATAATTCTTTTTGTGTTGGATGGTGCCTTAATCAACTTAGACATTAGGCTACTTAACATTAAGCTGTGACCAATAGCAGCGAAGAATCTGTTTAAAATGGGGAAAAAACGGCAAAAATATACATTTTTCTGCGTTTTAACGCACTTATCTCAGGAAGTACTGGTTCGAATGGTATAATTCTTGTTGTGTTGGATGGTCCATTAATTGAGGAAGACTTGAGGCTATTTAACATTAAGCTGTGACCAATAGCAGCGAAGAATCTGTGGAAAATATGGAAAAAACGGCAAAAAATATACATTTTTCTGCGTTTTAACGCGCTTATCTCAGGAACTGCTTTATGAAATTGAACAATTTTTTTAATGTTGAATGGTCCATTTATCAAGGAAGGCTTGAAGCTATATAAAATTTAGCTGCGACCAATAGGAGCGAAGAATTTGTGTAAAATGTGGAAAAAACGGCAAACAATACAATACAATCTACATCTACATCTACACTAATATATAAAGCTGAAGAGTTTGTTTGTTTGAACGCGGTAATCTCAGGAACTACTGGTTCGAATGGTATAATTGTTTTTGTGTTGGATGGTGCCTTAATCGACTTAGACATTAGACTTGTTAACATTAAGCTGTGACCAATAGCAGCGAAGAATCTGTGGAAAATGTGGAAAAAAACGGCAAAAAATATACATTTTTCTGCGTTTTAACGCACTTATCTCAGGAACTACTGGTTCGAATGGTAAAATTCTTTTTGTGTTGGATGGTCCATTAATTGAGGAAGACTTGAAGCTATTTAACACTAAGCTGTGATCAATAGCAGCGAAGAATCTGTGGAAAATATGGAAAAAACGGCAAAAAATATAAATTTTTCTGCGTTTTAACGCGCTTATCTCAGGAACTGCTTTATGAAATTGAACCATTTTTTTAATGTTGAATGGTCCATTTATCAAGGAAGGCTTGAAGCTATATAAAATTTAGCTGCGAACAATAGGAGCGAAGAATTTGTGTAAAATGTGGAAAAAACGGCAAACAATACAATTTAATCTACACTAATATATAAAGCTGAAGAGTTTGTTTGTTTGAACGCGGTAATCTCAGGAACTACTGGTTCGAATGGTATAATTCTTTTTGTGTTGGGTGGTGCCTTAATCGACTAAGACATTAGGCTACTTAACATTAAGCTGTGACCAATAGCAGCGAAGAATCTGTGGAAAATGTGGAAAAAACGGCAAAAAATATACATTTTTCTGCGTTTTAACGCACTTATCTCAGGAACTACTGGTTCGAATGGTAAAATTCTTTTTGTGTTAGATGGTCCATTAATTGAGGAAGACTTGAAGCTATTTTACACTAAGCTGTGACCAATAGCAGCGAAGAATCTGTGGAAAATATGGAAAAAACGGCAAACAATACAATACAATATATAAAGTTCGTTTGAACGCGGTAATCTCAGGAACTACTATTTCGAATTGTAAAATTCTTTTTGTTTTGGATAGTCCATTAATCGAGGAAGGCTTTATTCTTCTTAAAATTAAGCTGCGACCAATAGCAGCGAAGAATCTGTGGAAATGTGAGAACTGAGATTTTTTTCTGAGATCTCTGAGATGAAATTATTTTGGATTCGATTTCTCACTCAGCTATTTGACGTGGCTGACATAAGTGCAGCAACAATTAGTAAGGTAACCATTAAATCTCAATGATAACTGAGAATTATGTTCCACCAAGGCACCAAATGATTTTGCCTCAGTCAAGGTGACATTGAGATCTCAGTGAGATGTTGTTAGGTGGAACTGGCCTAATAACTGCTCAAATTAGAATTTTGAGAGTTCAATTGATTTGTGAATGTGATTGATTGCACTATTTGTGCAGATTATTGTGTTTAAAGCATATCATTTTATGTACTTCTTAACTAAAAAAAAAGCTCAGTTTAAAGAAAAAAAAATTTACTTAACGAAAAAAACGATGCAGAAGTAAGAGAGATATTAGAATTAGGGAGAGTTCACCCAAGGGAATGCTTTAAGTATGAACAACTGAAGGGAATCATAAAAAATGCTCAAATTTTTCAAGTTCAAGAGAATTACGACCTAGGGAGAGTTGACTGCAATGCAATTTTACAATAACTTCCGAACAAAATTCCCACGCGCGCATGATGCACAAGTCGAGATGATACTCTGGCCGGTGGACGAGGGAGAGGCGGACGAAGTCGCGGGCAACTGCTAGTATTCAATAAATTGGTTGAATTTATCACATAAATTGATTGCATTATAATTACTAACATTCCTCGTAAAAACCTGTAGAGCTCAGTTTCATGATGGGAATTAATTCCACCAAAAAAATTGTGCAGTTATTTCCCACTTGCAGGGGGTATTTATTTCACTTTAAAAAGTGGAGCAAATTCCCACTTTGAGTGGAGTAAATTCCCATGTGGAGCAGATTCCCGTGGAGTAATTTCCCTGCACAAATATTGATCCGATTTTGAGGTATAGAATTTTGAAAAAAAGTTTATAAATGTTTTTAAAAATACAAACAAATTTTTAAAATTTGTTTGGAAATAAAATATTATTTGGGCAATTTATACGTACTTTCAGAAAAAAAATTAGTAGCTGATCAGGGTTTTGTTTTTCGAAAAAATCTTATGAGAAAAAAACGATTCTATGAGAGGTAACGTTTTGGAGGAAGTTTAAAAAAAATCGTTTTTGAGAAAATTGAAACTTTTAGTTTTTGGCCAAAACAAATTGTATGGTGGCTTCCCTAAGTTCTGATCTTTAAAAAAAAAAAGAAAAAGCACCAACGAACCTCTAGTTTTCAAGTTTTAAGTCAATCGGACCAGTGGTTAAGGCTGCAGGTGCGTTTACAGAAAGACAGACAAACACTCAAAACTTTTCATATATTCTATACTAGCAGTTGCCCGCGAATTCGTCCGCCTCTCCCTCACGCTCCGGCCAGAAGTGCGTCTTGACTTGTGCATCATGCGCGTGAATTCGGTTGCGAAGTTATTTTAAAATTGTATATTAGTCGACTCTCCCTAAGTCAAAATTCTTCTTAACTCGAAGCGTTCAAATATGATTTATTTTCCCCGTTTTAGTAAGACTTTTCACTGAAGCTCTGCTCTTATTATTTGCAGCGTATCTTTGTATAGCTTAAAGGCTTCCTCGATAAATGGACTATTCAAGACAAAAAGAATTTTTCAATTTCATTTAGCAGTTCCTTAGATCAGCGCTTTCACACAAACACGCGTTTCACATTTTCCACTGATTCTTCGCTCCTATTGGTCGTAGCTTAATGCTATGTAGCCTAAAACTTTCCTCAATTAATGGACTATCCAACTCAATTACAATTCGAACCAGTAGTTTCTGAGATAAGCGTATTAAAACAAACAAACAAACTAACAAACAAACAAACTCTTCAGCTTTATATATTAGTATAGATGTCGGAAGTAAAAATGAGCGAACTAGATCTATCCCCCCCCCCATAGCGAAAAGCTATCTACGCCACTGCCCCCTGTCCATAGCTAAATAAAGTTGTGCTATGGTTGGCAGTAGTTGGTAAACCACGACCCAACAATTGCAAATCCATGCCAAATATAGGTACAGCAAATTCATAAATATAAGACTCCAATGGAAAATCTATAATCGCTTAAAAGGAAAACTTTTCTAGGGAAGTCACCCCACAAAAAAAAAAATTACAACAGAGAATTTAAAAATTTAAAAATTCGATTTTGTCCGGGTTCGGGAAACAAGTGAAAATATTTGTGCACTAACATCTACTAGTTAGTGGTCTCGTTAAACAGAAGAAAGGATTTTTTGTATGAGTTTAATAATAAAAGCTCATGATCGGGGAGAGATAGTATAGTTTAAGTGGTTATGGATCGGGTTTTATGGACAATTTTTATACGTTTTCGTGTAAGTTCCATTTTGAAGGGACCATCAACTTATCAGCAGAGTGCAAATTTAGAAAGGTTGAGGGTGATGCTCAATTTTATTTCAAAAATATAGGAGATAAAATTACAACTTGAATTGTTGGGCATTGACAAAATGAAGTAACCGTAGGACTACTTTTTTGCATAGGTACGTGAAATTAAAAAATTCGCTCGAAATTTTGCCATAATGGTCACTACATAAAACATTGAATTTTCAAGAATAAATTAAAATGTATTTACTTAATATGAAGTTTAAATTAAAGGAAAACAATAACAATAGCGGATGTTATTGCACTGCACCAGAATACTTACATAGGATTTTGAGAATACAGCAGAACGTCCATGTTCGAGGGCGTTAATTGGGAAAACTGTCTTCATTGGTTGTATGATTAACATACTTTTGTCTATATTACTTAGTTTTTGGCCATTTTGTAAGGTTAAAATCAGCCGATCACCCGTGACCAATGGCCGAAGTAATTAGAAGCATATAACAGCTGTTGCTTATGTTGGGATTATTGAGTTCATTTTTCAAACTACACCTTACAATCAGAATTCTAATAAGCCACTTAAAGAGTTTATTAAGTTGAATAACCCAGAGGGAAAACATTATGTTCATAGAATCAACAATTCTTTTGTCTTCTCATCCGAATCCACTTCTGATCCAAACAAAAAACTTGCAAAAATCCTATGAAAAATACAGCCGGAGGCCTGTGGTGGGTAACGGCTTTTGTTGTCCTATACCTTCCCTCGGTAATCGGCTCTGCCGAGGGTGACCTTCTTTTCCGACCTACTCGTGGGAATCTAATAGAAATCCTCAATTATGTCCTTGTCCAATAAATGTTTAACTTTTCCATCCATCGAGTTCGAGGATGAACTCCTGGCATCTAGTCAGGAAACCATTGTAGGTAGCTCAGGGGAAGCTAGAGACGCTAGCACCTCTGAGCAGGCTGCACCAAGAGGTAACACAGGAGAGAGTAGTACTCCTGTGCTTCAGCAACCCTCACAAAAACCGCCCACTATAACGCCCGCACCTTCTGGTAGCAAAGCTAGCCAAAGCAATGCTACCAAATCGAAAAAAACATTCCCCCGGTGATCAACTCCGACTTCGGTTCCGGAAGGCTACTTTCATCCTTGGCAAGATTGCCGAGAATGAAAAAGCCGGAAAGATCCACGAGCATGATGCCGCTGATAAACTGAGATATCAGAAAGTCGTTGATGAATTCAACAAAAGGGAGAAAGGTGCAACTACAACGCCAAGCCTTGAAAAGACCACCAAGAGGAATAGGTCTCTCGAGGAGGAGAAGCCACCTCAAAAGAGAACGAAACTTGGTGGCAGCAATAAGAAGGACATTCCGAGAGCGACAGCACAACCGCGCGCTTTGAGTGAGGTCGTCAGAGACAACCTCCAAGTGGCGATTGTAGATGAGCTTTCCACTGACAATAGAGCTCTACTATCGGTGTGGAACTCCATCGAGGCCAAGCTCTCGGAATTAGTATTCCAATTTACCATTTCGGCGAAGGAGGGTCCCTACCCAAGCTTTGACTCCGGCGAAATGCTCAGGGGTTATAAAGTTATAAGGTGTGCGGACGAGTTTTCTAGGGATTTCCTTGGCAAAGGAGTTGCTAAGATTAGCAACGACTGGGAGGGCTTGAAGCTCAAGCTAATCCCAGCCAAGGATGTGCCTAGGAAACCATTGGCTCGCATCTTATTGCCGCTCATGAGCATCAAGCCTACAGGAGCAGAGCTAATCCGGAGCCTCCAGCGACTTAATCCGCGGATTCCGATGGATGACTGGGCTGTCGTCAAAACGGAAGAACCGCGCAAGAACAGTGCGGTTTATCTCCTAAGGATCTGCGAGGCAAGCCGAAGAGCCCTAGAAGAGGTTGAGTGCAAATTGCGCTTTGGCATTAAAACCGTCAACGTCAAAATTTTGCAGAGCCAGGAAGTTGGCCCCACCCTATGTGAGGAAAACGTCGCGTCAGACGTCACAGAGCGGGTAAGAGGCCCCGACGCGGAGCCGGATCCTGGTCCTGCAGCTCCCTCTAATTAAAAAACGACCAGCTACGGGCGATCCAGGTTAACCTGAAGCACTCAAAATGTGCTACGGATAACCTGAAGGTTTTTCTCAGAGAGGAAAACATAGATGTCGCGCTGGTCCAAGAGCCATGGGTTAACGGCCTCGCGGTAAGAGGCCTCAATGTTAATCAATACGACCTTTTCTACAAGCCCGACAACCAGAATCAAGGTAAGCCTAGAAATTGCATTTTAGCTAAAAAACACTTAAAAGTTTTTCTGTGTCCAAATTTTAGCACCTCTGATTTAACAGTGGTTAGGTTAGAGGGTAGACAAGCGGAGGGCTTGATTCTAGCCTCTTCGTACATGGCGCATGATAGGGAGTCACCGCCTGAGGAAGTGCGATTACTAGCGGCAGAGGCAAAGACAAGTAAGACAAGCCTACTAATAGGAAGTGATGCCAATGCCAGGCACTCAATCTGGAGTAGCTCAGAAATTAATGACCGAGGTGAGTCTCTTTTTAATTATTTTATTGAAAGCAACATGACTATATGTAACAGGGGTAACACTCCTACTTTTGTCTTTCCGAGTACGGATAACACAGAAGGGTGGGAAGATGTTTTGGATGTTACTTTTGTCAACAATCAAGGTAAACTCTCCATCGAAAATTGGAGAGTATCTCTCGTTAATTCCTTTTCTGATCATAGATATATTTTATTTGATCTTAAATTTGAAATGGAATCTCCTTCCCCTTATAGAAATCCCAGAAGAATTGACTGGAAGAAATTTAGTCAAACCTTTAGTTCAAAGCTACGTAATATAACGAACTCGAGTTGCGAGTCAGTTACAGATCTTGAGTTAGAGATATCAAACTTCGAGGACTCTATAAACACCGCCTTCAAGGTCTCTTGTCCGATAAGATACAGCAAGAAAACCTTTCCACCTTGGTGGAATGATGACCTATCTAATCTGAGGAAAATTACAAGAACCATTTTTAACATCTGCTATAAGCATAAATTTTATCAGCCTTATAAGGACTGCTTGAGAATATACAAGCGTTCTATAGCTCAGGCCAAAAAACAGGGATGGCAAGAGTACTGTCAGTCCATCGAAAATATCAAAGATTCGGCCAGGCTAAGTAGGGTTTTATCGAAAGAACATTCGAACCCCTCATTCCTCAAAAAACCAGATGGAAGCTGGACAGCATCTCCAATGGAGACATTAGAGCTACTAATGAATGTACACTTTCCAGGTTGTGTAGAAGAACCACCCGAATCTAATACGACTTTCAACCTGCCAACCTCCATAGAGCAGGTTAATGCCCTTATAACTAGAGAAAATATAGTCTGGGCTATTAAAACTTTCTCGCCATACAAATCTCCAGGTCCCGATGGAATACTGCCTATAATGCTACAAAATCAGCTTGAATTAGTAGTACCACGGCTTGAGAGTATCTTTAAAGGTTGCCTCTCACTAAACCATGTCCCCACGTCTTGGAGACAGGTAAGAGTGGTTTTCTTACCTAAAATTGGTAAAAGAGGGCATGAATCTGCGAAAGATTACAGACCTATAAGCCTTACATCCTTTCTACTCAAAACACTGGAGAGAATCGTAGAATCTCACATAAGGAGCGGTTTGAGTAGTTGTCCCCTATCCAAGTCACAGCATGCCTACATGAGGGGTAGATCCACAGAGACTGCCCTTCATGAGGTAGTGAGAACGATAGAAAACACGATCCATTTCAAAGAATATACTTTAGCTACCTTCTTAGACGTGGAAGGAGCTTTCAATAACGTCCTAACTGAATCCATCGCAAAATCACTTGCAGACTTTGGTGTTGAGGACTACATCAAGAGGTGGATAATATCCATGCTAAGTAACAGAAGGATTCAATCAAAGTTAGGATATTCAATGTGTACCAAATATGCCAGCAGAGGAACACCCCAAGGGGGTGTGCTGTCTCCTCTTTTATGGCTTCTGGTCATGAACAACATTCTCGTGAAACTCGAGAGTAGTGGAGTGAAAGCGGTTGCGTACGCCGATGATTTGGTTATTCTAGTTTCAGGAAAATTTCCAAGTGTGATCAGCGAAATCACTAATGCGGCTTTGAAGAAAGTAAGCACCTGGGCCGCGAGCTGCGGACTAGGTGTTAACAACAACAAAACTGAGTTGATGCTTTTCACCACCAAAATCAAAGTACCATCCTTCACTCTACCTCGGTTAAACGGTCAATCAATAACACTGTCTTCCAGTGCCAAATACCTGGGCGTAATACTAGACACCAAATTAACCTGGAAGCTCAACATTGAAGAACGGGTGAGAAAGGCGTGCGTGGCCTTCTACGCCTGTAACAAAACCTTCGGCAAGAAATGGGGCCTCCAGTCAAAAATGATCAAGTGGACGTACACAGCGGTTGTTAGACCGATACTTGTTTACGGATCCATTGTCTGGTGGCCCGCTCTCAGCAAAGCCTACATAGTAAACAAGCTTACAAAGGTGCAGAGAAATGCTTGCGTAGGGATATCAGGGGCAATCAGGTCCTGCCCAACAGATGCACTTAACGTCATCCTGGACCTTCTTCCGATTGACCTCTTTATTAAATATCAGGTGTCCTGCAGTATCTTGAGACTCAAAGAAATAGGCTGCTGGAAAACCAGACCCTTCGGGCACTGCAACCAAACCAACCTGATTCCATCAGACATCCTATCTACAACCACCGATTACTGTATTCCTACCCTAAACACCTCAAAGAAGTTTAGAGTCTTGTTCCCGTCAAGAAATGACTGGGAGGAAGGCGATGTGACGGAAGACTTCGACACAACTATCTTCACGGACGGTTCAAAGATGGAATGCGGTGTAGGTGCGGGTGTCTTCTGTGAATCTCTTAATATTTCAAAATCCTATAGACTTCCCGATTTTGCTAGTGTATTCCAGGCAGAATTGCTAGCGATAAGGGAAGCTTGTATAGCCCTTAAAAACATGCGACATAACCAAAATGTAGCTATACTGACAGACAGTCAGGCAGCTATTAAAGCCATAGATTCAGCTTTATCATCTTCTAAATTGGTCCAGCAATGTAAAGAGGCCCTCAAGGAATTAGATTTGAGCGTCACTCTAATCTGGATACCGGGCCATAGGGGCTATGAGGGAAATGAGAAGGCTGATGAGCTAGCTAGGCAAGGATCAGCCCTTCACAACTCACTGGCAGTGAGAGTATATGCTCCTCTTGGAGTTGTGAAGGGTTATATCCTGACCAAATATACATCAGAAGCAAATCATAGGTGGAATAGTTTAACGAGTTGCGTTATATCCAGGAAAATCTGGCCCGCCTATAACAAACCAAAATCAATCAATCTAATTTCCAAACCAAGGCATGACATAGCCAGGATTGTTGCTACCTGCACAGGGCATTGGCCCATAGGGGAGCACGCGGCTAAATTGGGTATACCATATAACTCCTTCTGCCGTAGTTGTGAGGACCAGGATGAAAAGGAAACGGTCCCACACTTTCTCTGCCACTGCCCGGCCTTGGCTAGGAAAAGAGCACTCCACTTAGGTAAAGAATTCTTCAACGGTATTGAAGAACTCGCAGAATTCAAGATCAAGGACATGATCTCATACCTTAATAACACAAACTGGCTTTAACGCCCCCCCCTTATCTCTCCTAAAACTAGATGGCACTATGAGATAATAGGCTGTAGTGTAGGGAGATCAATACTTCTTTATATAGAGGATTGTGCGAAATATACATCCTTCCTAATCCATCCTTAAATCTTTTTTTTAGAACCTCATGAGGTATGGTATCAAAACGGCGCACTCAGCGCTAATTGTGTCCTACACGGAAGTGGGACAGCCATTTCTACCTACCTACCTACCTTGAAAACTACTGCAATGATTTAGAATACAAGAGAAAGCATTTGCAACAGAGTCGTCTTAATTCAAACTTTGACAAAAAAAGATGAAAAATGAACGCCCAAGAATTGCAAAAATAAAGCGGAGTCCGTTTTGTTCTTCCAAGTCCCCAAAAAATAGGAAATCAACGTTTTCTTCGCCGATAAACGACCCAAACACACACGACTCAACTTTGCTGTTAAAAAATCAATGATGCGAAATCGAAAAATTTCTTCCAAAAAAACAAATAAAACTGTTTTAAAACGTCAAAGCCGTTTAAACATCAAGATAGAAATCCAAGCAATATGGGAATTTGATTAGCTGATAAGAAATATTAAGCCGCAGAATGTCGGTTATTCTCGTCGTGTCGTGTTCTTGTTGTTGGTCGCTTGGTGGTGCCATAGATATTTTTGCAGAGGGTGCCGGACGGAAATTTATGTGAAATACAAATTTTAAAAAGCAAAACAACAATCAAAAAAGACGTATACGAGTCAAATGACATAAACGAAAATCCATGAGATACGTTAGGAGTATCTAGCGACGAAAAGAAGACTACTTAAAGGAGGTTACGATGTGGGTATTGACATTATGGGGCATATCGATTACTCAAGGCTCACATTGGCTACGTTCAATCACGTATCGGATAGGCTATCTGAGATACCCGTATCTGGGATATCTTTTTGGACGAGACAGATACCTGTATCCAGATAGCTGTCAAAACGTCTATGAAAAAAAAACAACAAATCAAACGCTTGAGAACAGGGAATTGTTTATGGCTGTTAATTCGTCGGCAAACATCTTTCGAGTCATCTAAATTATAAAATATATTGTTAAAAATAACATCGACAGTTATTTTGTTTGAATTTCATTCAAATCTCTTCTAAATTGGAAGGTGGTAAAATAGCGCGCCAAACAATACAAGACAAAAAATCATGTGTTGATCAGCTGATCACTCGGTTACCCGAGGTATATACCAAAAATTCTCAGATACCTTTGGATTTTTTTTTGACAGAAAATGGTTCATGTATTTGCTATTTTTTACTATGGATTACACTAACAAAAAGCTATCCGATACCTTTTGGTTACGTGATTGAACGTAGCCATTGACTCTAAGAAAAGGGAATTCCTTTAGGATTCGGTCGTTGAACTGAATCCATAAGTGCATGAGAGTCAATAAATGACGTTTCAAATTGGCTTATGCTTTATTTTTTCCGTCTCTTTACTAGTGGCTCATGTTTTGTGTGAGAAAAACATTCGTCTAATAGTATTTGTGTTAAGGACACTTTAAGTGCTGGGAAGCAAACTTTTTTTTCACATGAAGATAGTGATAGAGAAAACTGATATTTTACCTTGTATGAGGTTCAATAGAAAAAATTTCCTTTTAAAAATCTAAAAATGAAACCTTAGTTCCTACCATATAATGAAAATGTTAAATTGGTAAAAATCAAAATCATGAATCAGACCTGTTACTAATTCAAAGTGTCAAAACGTAAAATCAATCAGTTCTCAAAACAATAATTATTTTTGTCCTAATATCAAATGCCATTATACCCGCCAGACATCACGCGTAGGTGTGACTATTACTTGTAATTTCAGTCTTCATAACCAAAATGTAACGTTTTTCAATTATAATTTGCCTCGGAGCGCACCCACTAGCCACGCCACTGCCACCGCCACTGCACCACCGTTCGTCACTGTTTAAGTGAATCCTAATTAACTTTTTGCCCACACTGGAAACTTTTCGTACATTTTCATCGAACGAAACCTGCCCTCAGCTCCATTTCTAAGTAAATCTAATTTTCTCCTCTCCCAATTCAAGGGTTGAAAATCTCTTTTGCTTTCCTAAGGAAGATCCTGGCAATTTTAACTTTTTTCATTCTTGAACCACAACGTTTCAGCTGCAATTTCAACAAAAACAGATAAGTAGATGGAATCAAAACAAAACGTTAACAACAATAATCAAATTTTCTGTTCATTTCCTGGCAGTGCGTTCTGCGCTCGCCATCCTCCATGCCAGGCTTCCATCACAGAATCAAGAGTTGTTCTTGTACTTTGCTGTTAGTAGAACGGAATAAAAGTAACTTGAACGACGACACAGAATAAGTACAACAACCCCATAAGATCATAAGGGATAAGATATAAGCTCAGCTTTAACGTTCATCCGGTGTGGTGTCACTATAGCATCGTGTCGTCGAAAAATAACTTCATTTGCTATTCCCTTCGTGCTTTTTATGGGCAAACTTTATACACCAATTTCGAGGATAAAAATTTATTCAGCTCCTTAAGATTACTTCCCAACTGAACAGAAATGGCAACAAAACGAACCTAACCAAATGCTCGAGACGATACCTGTTCTTTTCTCTAAGCCATTTGTTCGTATTATAGGGGCTGAGGCAGCTCGCAACGTTCCCAGCGAGCGCTCGTCCACGTGACACACAAGCGAAACGAGTTTTGTGGGCAGACACAAAAAACGAGCACAAGCACCCATCAAGGTGTTGCTTGAGATGAGTTTGTGGTCGTGGCTTGTGAATCATGAATCGTGGTTAGCCATCTTGTTGTTGGCTTCATATTGAAAATTTCCTCCCGCCATCATTTTTCGTGCGAAAAAGGAAAAAAAAAAACAGTTTTGTAAGTCCTTTCCCAATGGAACTTATTTATGGGTATTTTTTTTTTCGTAGGTAGCTTGTCTCGGAAGTTGTACAAGTTCCTACTCCAGTTTCTGATTAATGGTTGACAACAAGAAGAAAGTCACACAAAGTATTTGAAAGCCGAAAAATAGACCGAGGAATTGCTTTTTTTGTGTTATGTCCTCGAGCTATTTTATTAATAGAATTCGGTTATTTGATGGCGGAGGTGGGGTTTTTGATTTTGTTTGTTGTGTTTTTGAGCTTATGGACCAAAATGAATAGAATTTTTCCAAGAAAGTGGATAGTATAAATTCGTTGTAAAAGATTTTGTTAGCTTTTTCGGTAGATACAAATTCTGTTACGTTTGCTGGTTTGTTGTTTAGAATTTTGAATGAATGAGTTTGAAAGCCAGAAATAAACTGTTGTTCAAATTTAATTTGAAACAGTTGAAAGTTTCAAAATTAAGGAGAAGAATTTTTCTTGAGCCCGAGGGTCATGATTTACTTTTAAGAGAAATAATATACCTACGAAAAGCTTCGCCGCCACGCCACTCCGTGCCTGGTGTACTGTTTTTGGCTCAAGAAAATTACAACATGATTTTAGGCTAGCTCTCGGTGCAAATTTTGAATAAGATAAGATGACAATAAGCCTTTTTGTAAGATTTTTATTTAACTGATTTATTTTGTTTTTCCCTTTTGTACCTGCTTGCATTAAGCAGTCCCTAACTCTTGCCTTCCTAACGTTCGTATCGCCATCGCTTTTTTATTTTATTTATTTCAAATAATTTGTAATTAAGTGCCGATACGACTAGCAACCGTAATTGCAATCGTACTCGGTGAAAATGGACCCCAGCGCGTGCGGTATCTGGGGGGGGAAAGAGGCGTGGGATAAAAAAAAAAGCCTAAAGGTTATTAATTCAACCCTTACCAAATAAATTGAATAAATACGAAAAACTGAAATCAATTTCTTACTTTTCAGAAGAACGAATTGACATGATCCAATACATTAGGGAGATGTTATATGTATTTTTTTCATGAAAAACAAAAAGCGTAAAATAAACACAAAGCTACGCATAATTAAAACAATCCCCAAGGATCATATCATCAGTTACCTACCATTTTCCAAATCCTCAAATGAAACTGATTTAATTTCTTTAAACTGCACAGCATATTCATCCTCGGAAATCCGGATTCCGGAGCACTGACAATTTCATAACGACTCCAGTCAACAGAAAAGCGTCATAATATCAAGTGCATAAACAAAAAAGAAAATTAATAAAACGATGTGTCAAGAGAAAACTGGAAACATTAATGGGTCCAAACTTCCGGTCGTAAAACATTTTTCACATTCAAAACTGAAAAACGACAACCAAACGACACAGCGACTAATGACTTCCCGGCCGAGAGAAAGACCACGCTGCTATTATAAAAAAAATTATTTTCTGTTTGCACATTTTATTCCTCTCTTAACAACTCGAGTTAAGTAAATAGGTAATATGCTATATATCTGCTCAGTCTTAGGAGTCAGAAGCCAGAAACAAGGAGGTGGATGTGCTTAATAATCTACACTAATATATAAAGCTGAAGAGTTTGTTTGTTTGAACGCGGTAATCTCAGGAACTACTGGTTCGAATGGTATAATTCTTTTTGTGTTGGATGGCGCCTTAATCGAATTAGACATTAGGCTACTTAACATTAAGCTGTGACCAATAGCAGCGAAGAATCTGTTTAAAATGGGGAAAAAACGGCAAAAAATATACATTTTTCTGCGTTTTAACGCACTTATCTCAGGAAGTACTGGTTCGAATGGGTTAAAATTCTTTTTGTGTTGATGGTCCATTAATTGAGGAAGACTTGAAGCTATTTAACACTAAGCTGTGACCAATAGCAGCGAAGAATCAGTGGAAAATATGGAAAAAAACGGCAAAAAATATACATTTTTCTGCGTTTTAACGCGCTTATCTCAGGAACTGCTGTATGAAATTGAACAATTTTTTTAATGTTGAATGGTCCATTTATCAAGGAAGGCTTTGAAGCTATATAAAAATTTAGCTGCGACCAATAGGAGCGAAGAATTTGTGTAAAATGTGGAAAAAACGGCAAACAATACAATTTAATCTACATCTACACTTCTACACTAATATATAAAGCTGAAGAGTTTGTTTGTTTGAACGCGGTAATCTCAGGAACTACTATTTCGAATTGTAAAATTCTTTTTGTGTTGGATAGTCCATTAATCGAGGAAGGCTTAATTCTACTTAAAATTAAGCTGCGACCAATAGCAGCGAAGAATCTGTGGAAATGTGAGAACTGAGATTTTTTTCTGAGATCTCTGAGATGAAATTATTTTGTATTCGATTTCTCACTCAGCTATTTGACATGGCTGACATATGTGCAGCAACAATTAGTAAGGTAACCATTAAATCTCAATGATAACTGAGAATTATGTTCCACCAAATCTTTTGCCTCAGTCAAGGTGACATTGAGATCTCAGTGAGATGTTGTTAGGTGGAACTGGCCTAATAACTGCTCAAATTAGAATTTTGAGAGTTCAATTGATTTGTGAATGTGATTGATTGCACTATTTGTGCAGATTATTGTGTTTAAACCATATCATTTTATGTACTTCTTAACTAAAAAATATGCTCAGTTTAAAGAAAAAAAAATTTACTTAACGAAAAAAACGATGCAGAAGTAAGAGAGATATTAGAATTAGGGAGAGTTCACCCAAGGGAATACTTTAAGTATGAACAACTGAAGGGAATCATAAAAAATGCTCAAATTTTTCAAGTTCAAGAGAATTACGACCTAGGGAGAGTTGACTGCAATGCAATTTTACAATAACTTCCGAAAAAAATTCCCACGCGCGCATGATGCACAAGTCGAGATGATACTCTGGCCGGTGGACGAGGGAGAGGCGGACGAAGTCGCGGGCAACTGCTAGTACAATATAAAGCTGAAGAGTTTGTTCGTTTGAACGCGGTAATCTCAGGAACTATTATTTCGAATTGTAAAATTATTTTTGTGTTGGATAGTCCATTAATCGATGAAGGCTTTAAAATAAAATAAATAAATAGAGTGGCGCGACAGCTCTTGAAGAGCCAACGCCTAAGTGGCTTACTCTAATCAACAATTCTCTGAGTGCGTGTGAAGAATTGAGGGGACCTACAATTTAACGCCGATTCCGAACGGCAAAGTTGAGAAGCATTTTTTCATTACAGATTGATACTCTTGGAAGATTTGTCAGGTCTTCGCATGAGGCAGTACCCGTGAAAGATGAAATAAAAACTTGGCCTGAGTAGGACTCGAACCAACGACGTTCTGCTTACCAACTAAGCTACGGGCAACTGCTTTAGGCTTTATTCTACTTAAAATTAAGCTGCGACCAATAGCAGCGAAGAATCTGTGGAAATGTGAGAACTGAGATTTTTTTCTGAGATCTCTGAGATGAAATTATTTTGGATTCGATTTCTCACTCAGCTATTTGACGTGGCTGACATATGTGCAGCAACACTTAGTAAGGTAACCATTAAATCTCAATGATAACTGAGAATTATGTTCCACCAAGGCACCAAATGATTTTGCCTCAGTCAAGGTGACATTGAGATCTCAGTGAGATGTTGTTAGGTGGAACTGGCCTAATAACTGCTCAAATTAGACTTTTGAGAGTTCAATTGATTTGTGAATGTGATTGATTGCACTATTTGTGCAGATTATTGTGTTTAAACCATATCATTTTATGTACTTCTTAACTAAAAAATATGCTCAGTTTAAAGAAAAAAAAATTTACTTAACGAAAAAAACGATGCAGAAGTAAGAGAGATATTAGAATTAGGGAGAGTTCACCCAAGGGAATGCTTTAAGTATGAACAACTGAAGGGAATCATAAAAAATGCTCAAATTTTTCAAGTTCAAGAGAATTACGACCTAGGGAGAGTTGACTGCAATGCAATTTTACAATAACTTCCGAAAAAAATTCCCACGCGCGCATGATGCACAAGTCGAGATGATACTCTGGCCGGTGGACGAGGGAGAGGCGGACGAAGTCGCGGGCAACTGCTAGTTTATAATATACTTAGAGCCGTTTTCTTCACAATCGTTCAACTTGAAGCAAACTCTAAAGTTGATAAACTCTAGAGTTGACCTCAACTTGAGAGTTGAGCGAGAAGTTTAGAATTGTTTTTCTTCACTACTTTAAATCTCAACTCGAGAGTTGAAATTCAAAAGTTGAAATGTTCAACTTTGAGTGAAGAAATATAAAATCAGGAGTTGAGAAAAAATATCCTCAAGTTGAGTTCAACTTCGAGTGAAGAAAACGGCTCTTAAGCACTTTAGGAAAGGGCTTACATTTCATTGAGATCACAATTGGGAAGTTTTAACATTTGAACCTAATTTGAACAACATTATTAACGTATTTTCAAGCGTAGTTTATGTAGGTGGTTCTCGAAATCATTCATTTAACATAAAATTGAACCAGTTTTTGACATAAAACATTTGACAAATGTTTATTTTGCCTTCCAGCAAGGATAAGAACCTTCACACACTTGTATTGCATAACTTTAACTAAGACAGGCGATAAAATTGAGGCGTAACCTGTGCGACTAAGCACTTTCGATAAAACCCAATTCCTACCATTCCACGACATATTGTGTGTGTTGCTGTCTTACGACATTTCTGAAGATTTATTCTTTGTCATAAATTTAGTTAATTGGTTGTAATAAATCCGAACATAAAAAACCAATACATTGCCATGAAAACATCACCACTACTTCAATCTGCAGCAATATTGGTAATTTCTAGTTCTTTTGGAAACAAAATTTCAAGAAATATGAGGATTTTGTGGTTAATCTTGTACTAGTACACAAATTGAGTCAAATGGAGCTAATCGTAATCAGTAATGACACAAAACACGAAAAATAGGTATAGCATAAACTTTTTCAAAATGAAAAGTTGGTCCTGTGAAAAATTAACGAAGCTATGAAGATAAATTACAATTTAAACGTACCAGGGATATACAACTGTCCTTATTTTAGATTTATTTTATTTTTGTTTCAAAGACTTTTCATGAAAAGTTTGTCTTCAATTATTCAAAATTGGGATATTAAGTCACCAATCAGGCAACTCATATGATAGATTAGCTGAAAATGAGTTCAAACAATCATTCCATCCAGTTAGAAAAACATAATATTCCGTCTTAATTCAAAGACAGTTTGTTTTGTTAATGAAAGTCCAAACGGTAGAGCTACTCATTGTGTTTCTTTTCGAGTTTAATTGAAGTTTTTATGACTATGAAGTTTGTTTCTGGTTTAACTTCGAAAATTCAACTTTAAACATATAAAAACATTGTATTTTACCTAGAGAAGGCTTATTGCTTTTGCAATAAAAGTTGAGTCGATGGTTCTTAGAAAATATTTCATTGAGGATCTTGTTTTCAAATAAGAAACACTCACCAATCTAATTTTAAAAGTGGAAAGTGTTTTTTCTCCATAAGGTAAGGGTTTTGCATTAATTTGATATCCATACACGACGCTAAAATTGAAACTGATGAGTATATGAGTTTATCAAGAAAGTTTTATGTCAAAAACTAGATTTGGTAAGCTTTGCTGCTTTCCACTTGTCAGCCTTATATTTAACAGATATACAATTGCCTACCTTAGCATTGCCTGAAATACTTTTAACTGCATTGTTACTTACTGCAAAACGACCCTATTTTAATCACTCAAATGCATGAAAATCAAAAGAACCTAATTTTATTCAATTTAAATCTACACTTATATATAAAGCTGAAGAGTTTGTTTGTTTGAACGCGGTAATCTCAGGAACTACTGGTTCAAATGGTATAATTCTTTTTGCGTTGGATGGTGCCTTAATCGACTTAGACAATAGGCTACTTAACATTAAGCTGTGACCAAAAGCAGCGAAGAATCTGTGGAAAATGTGGAAAAAAACGACAAAAAATATACATTTTTCTGCATTTTAACGCACTTATCTCAGGAACTACTGGTTCGAATGGTATAATTCTTTTTGTGTTGGATGGTCCATTAATTGAGGAAGACTTGAAGCTATTTAACACTAAGCTGTGACCAATAGCAGCGAAGAATCTGTGGAAAATATGGAAAAAAACGGCAAAAAATATACATTTTCCTGCGTTTTAACGCGCTTATCTCAGGAACTGCTTTATGAAATTGAACAATTTTTTTAATGTTGAATGGTCCATTTATCAAGGAAGGCTTGAAGCTATATAAAATTTAGCTGCGACCAATAGGAGCGAAGAATTTGTGTAAAATGTGGAAAAAACGGCAAACAATACAATACAATACAATACAATATAAAGTTCGTTTGAACGCGGTAATCTCAGGAACTACTATTTCGAATTGTAAAATTCTTTTTGTGTTGGATGGTCCATTAATCGAGGAAGGCTTTATTCTTCGACCAATAGCAGCGAAGAATCTGTGGAAATGTGAGAACTGAGATTTTTTTCTGAGATCTCTGAGATGAAATTATTTTGGATTCGATTTCTCACTCAGCTATTTGACGTGGCTGACATATGTGCAGCAACAATTAGTAAGGTAACCATTAAATCTCAATGATAACTGAGAATTATGTTCCAACAAATGATTTTGCCTCAGTCAAGGTGACATTGAGATCTCAGTGAGATGTTGTTAGGTGGAACTGGCCTTATAACTGCTCAAATTAGAATTTTGAGAGTTCAATTGATTTGTGAATGTGATTGATTGCACTATTTGTGCAGATTATTGTGTTTAAACAATATCATTTTATGTACTTCTTAACTAAAAAATATGCTCAGTTTAAAGAAAAAAAAAAAAACTTAACGAAGAGATATTAGAATTATTAGGGAGAGTTCACCCAAGAGAATGCTTTAAGTATGAACAACTGAAAGGAATCATAAAAAATGCTCAAATTTTTCAAGTTCAAGAGAATTACGACCTAGGGAGAGTTGACTGCAATGCAATTTTACAATAACTTCCGAACAAAATTCCCACGCGCGCATGATGCACAAGTCGAGACGATACTCTGGCCGGTGGACGAGGGAGAGGCGGACGAAGTCGCGGGCAACTGCTAGTAGACTATAAAGTATTAACTAATAAACTAAATACTAACCAAATACCTGAAAAAAGGAATCACCTTTTTTTTAATTTATTTTCAATTTGGAGACTTGAAACGATTAGAATCATGGGGAACCAAGCAAAACAACATGAACTTTTATGATAACTAACAAAACAAAACATTTCCAATCCCTATACAATCTCTAATTTGTTTTCAATTCCGTTTTGGAAAAGATATACAAACAACATGCTATATAAGATATCCTTAAAAAAATATTCAAACCGATTGTCATGCCGAGTTTATTACTTCCATAATTTTTTTTCTGTAGAAGAAAAAAATCGTCATCATTCTTAAAACATATAAATTTTAATAAATCATAAATTCATTTTCAGGGATAACATCATTCTCGTGAGTGTCCTTCAAAAATGGCAAAACAAAATGAAAAAGGCTTGAATTAATTTCCGTTCATAATCAGTCAGTCATTTTTCATATTATATTTTTTCGTCTTCATTTTGAAAATGTCCTTCCTTGCTATTTGTTTTAATTTTTAGGGACGCTTCATTCCCTATTGTTAACGCAAGAATCAAAAGATGTCCATTAAAAGGACGACGACAGGCAAAAGGGCGCTCTTGTTGTCGTTGATTTATATCAGTGAATTAATGCAGTTTTTATAATATTTTAACACGTTATACCCCCGTCCCGAGTAGGTGTACTGACAACTTAGTGGACAAACCAGTGAGAAATCTGGGAAAAAAATTGAATTATTTCTTTATTATCACCATTCAAAAGATCTAAGTTGCTAATTTTCTTAAATTTTCATTTGAAAAGATGCAGTAAACACACATGTTTACCAAACATGGGCATCATGGTTCTAATTTGAGATAAGGATTATTCTTATATGAATGCAACATATTATACAATTCAAGCTCTTCACCCAATTTGAATGAATTTATGTGTTTCGAAATAACCTCTAGGGGCCGTCCATAAAATACGTTCGCACTTAGGGGGGAGGGAGGGGTCACGCTGAGCGTGACAAGATGTGACAAGGGGGAGGGGGGGGGGTCTACAGCAACGTGACGTTCGCAAAAGTTAGACTAAAAAACCTAAGATTATTGCCACTTTATTTTATCTTTTTATTAAAAAATGGAATTAAAACAAAAAATAAAAAACATACCTATTTTATGTTTGGAAATTTGTGTTCTATCAATTAAATTTTTTTTCTTTGTTAAGGGGGGGGGGGGGGGTCTTTGTTTTGTGACGTTATATTTGAGGGGGGTTACAGCAAGTGTGACAAAGCGTGACACCGGGGGAGGGAGGGGGTCAAAACAGCTAAATTCAGCGTGACGTAGTTTATGGACGGCCCCCTACAGTATTTTGCGGTTATCATACAGATGTTTGCTTTCATAGACAATTGCTGAAACTTCAAAGTTAAAGAGGGACAGACCATAATTATGTTAGTTGAAAGTTTTGAAACCATAACATGCTCTATAGTTTTTAATATTGTTTTTACTGTCCAGATCCACTTTCTCTAGAAACAACCGCAAGCCGCAGATAAGTTTTTCTAGTCTCAAAACGTTAGTGATTCCACATATACGCAATGAACAAAGTTTATTAGGGACAACATTCCATTTACTAACAGATACGCGGTACCATTGTTATTAAAATTCGAATTGAAATGATTAAGCCTCAGAACCGAGATTTTTTTCAGACTTGCATTATAAACATGTATGTAGTTTAAATCATAACACAATATTTCGATCAATGATCGTTTGATTCATTTTATTTAATTCAAGTTTAAATTTAAACACTTAAATTTAGTTTTTAGCGATATAGTTTAATTCAAAAGCAAAACATTAGTTTAATTAATTTAGTTTGAAATGTAAAAGAAATAGGTATAACACGCGACTTTACTTAGCTTTTAACTTGACTTTACTTTGCTTTGACTGGACTTAACTTTACGACTTTTCCAATAAAGAGTGAATTTAATATTCAATAAAAAGAGAAAGAGCTATATTACTTTGGACATTTGACTAACGGACGCAAAGGAACTTCACTTTTTGACTAAACTTAGTTCCTACATTCGGCCGTCCTGCGTATTCGACCGACTCGGCGAATTATTTGCTTCTTCTTCTTCTACGTTTTCGGTTCTGTCCTCATCATCATCGTCGTCATCTTCATCGTCATCATCTTCATCGTCATCATCGGATTGATAGATTTTCCAGGGTTTCATGTAATCAGCTGATGTTGATGTTACGTTTGGGCCTTCGTGAACTCCAATCTTGCGGATTTCATAACGATCCTTTCGCTTCATCTTCGTTACTTCATATGGCCCATGGAACTTAGGACATAACTTAAGACCTGTCCCGAATTGCGTTCGTTGTATGGCCACCAGGTCATTGACTTTGTATTTGACAGATTCTTTTCTCTTGCGGTTGTAGTACTTTTTATTCTCTTCTTGTAGCTTTTCAATTTCTTGTCTGGCTTCTTTTCGATGTTCTTGACGGTTAATATCAAAATCTACTCGAATCTCTTCTTCTAGTATGTCTGCAAGTTTCAAATCTTCCTCGGTAAACATTTCAACTCCTGTTAGCAACATGAACGGTGTTCTTTTAGTTGATCTGGATATTGTAGAATTCAAGATTCGCTGAACTCGGCTTACGTGTTGATACCACTTAAGAGGCTGGTCCACAGAAGGTTTGGAGAAGACTTCGATTATTATTTTGTTATACCGTTCAACCTGTCCGTTGCCTCTGGGGACGCCCGTCGTTACTAGATGGTGATGTATATTTCGAGTTTGACAGTAATCTTTAAATATGTTTGAGGTGAATGCTGAGCCCTTATCTGTAATTATTCGGTGGGGGTTTCCAAAAACGTCGGCTTGTAGATCCAGTTTCTTCAAAACTTCTTCGGATCCTGTGCTTTTAACTGGATGGATCCAACAAAACTTTGAAAAAGCATCGACAACAACGAATAAATACTTGTAACTTTTCGCCGTCGAGGGTAAGGGTCCAACGTGATCTAGATGGAATGTGTGGAGGGGTACGTCCGTTTTGTCTACTGGATTGAGAAATCCTTCCTGCTTGCCGTTTTTCTTAGAAGCAAGAATGCAACTAATACAACTTTCTGCAACACTTTTTACCAACTTGGACAATTTTGGAATGAAATAGTCTCGCCGAAGTAAGGTTTCTACTTTACGTGTGTTAAAATGACCTTGTTCGTGAACCTTCTTTACTACCTGAGTTCGCATGCACTTTGGTACCACCACCAGATAATCGCCATCGATGCATTTGTACAAGACTCCACCCCGCACAACATAATCCTCGAATTCCTCAGACGAATCCAAAACTTTAAAAATCGTCTTACAAAATTCATCTTTTTCTTGTCCTTTCTTAACTGAGTGAAGCACGCCGCGCCGTCTTCCACAACCAATGCCACCGGATACCTGCTCAAGGCGTCTACATGCTTCATCGAACTCCCAGGTCGATGATATATTTTGCAATTATATTCTTGCAACTGTATAGCCCAATTTGCTACTCTGCTATTTAACTCTTTTTTGTTCATTGTTTGTTGGAATGCTTTGCAGTCTGTGTAAATGACGAATTCCAATCCTAACAGATACACCCGTAGCTTCTTAAGAGCCTTAACAATGGCTAAGACTTCCAATTCATAGCTGGTGTATTTGTTCTCTGATGCTAATGTCTTGTAACTGAGGAAAAATACTGGGTGGTAGAGATTATCATCCCCTTTTTGCAACAAAATCGTCCCGTATCCTTCTTTACTCGCATCTGTGTGTAACTGTGTCTCGTGATTAGGGTTGAATAGTTTTAAAACAGGTTCTTGGCATAACTTTTCCTTTAACTGTAAAAAAAGCTAACTCTGCCTTTTCGTTCCAAGAGAACTTGTAATCCTTTCTTGTCATATCTGAAAGTGGTTTTGCTATGAGGGCGTATCCTTGTATAAACTTCCGAAAGAAACCTGTTAGGCCAAGAAAACTCATTACATCCCTGACGTTCTTTGGCGTCGGAAACTTGTTCACAGCAAAAATCTTTTCCTTAGATGGTTGAATGGTACCTCCTTCAATAATGTGGCCCAAGAATGACACTCTTTTTGTTAAAAACTGGCACTTACTCCAATTTGTGATAAGACCGTGTCTGCTACACAGCTCCAATACAGTCTTAAAAAGCTCAATGCACTCTTTCTCAGATTTTGCCATGATGATGATATCATCCATGTAAATTCGAATTTTTCCTTCTCGAATAAGATGTCGAAAAATGAAGAGAATGAGACGTAGGAAAGCTGACGGTGAGTTGCATAAACCAAATGGAGCTTTGTTGAACTCATACTGCCCATCCTCGGTCACAAAAGCTGTATATTTTCGACTTGATTCCTCGATGGTTACATGGAAAAATCCATTTTTTAAGTTGAGTGTAATGAAAACTGTAGCATCGTGTAGATCTTGAAGAGTTTCCTCTGAGTTTGACATCGGAAACCGGTCACGAATTACTTTACGATTCAGCGCTCTGTAATCGATACAAAGCCTTAAGCTTCCGTTCTTCTTCTTTACTAGGACAACTTGGCTAGCGTTAGGAGAGGTACTCTCTCGAATAATTTCCTCTTTAAGCCACTCTTCTATTTGCATCTGTACGATTAGGTTATCTATGAACTGGGACTTCATCTTCCAATATGATCTTCATTTCAGGTCCTTGAACTTCGCAATTTGTAGGTTTGTATGATTGTATCATATTTTCTATCTCGGTTCTTAGCTCTGGCTTTGATATTTGTTCTAAACTTTCTGAGTATAAGTCATCTTGGTAATTGATAACGTTTACATGTGCCAAAAAATTGTGTTCTTTATTTGATTTGAAAATAATTGGTTTACCGTTTTCAATGGATAGTGAAGCATGTGTAAAAAAAACTTTGCCAATAAGTATATCGACGTTAAGCCAGTGGTTGGGAACTACGTGACATTTGATCGATACGATTCAGAATCTATTACGGCATCAATCCAGACTGCACCTAGTGTGACTTTACTGTTTTGTGCGAATCCTACCACTGGGATACCTGGCTCTTCGAACTGTTCAAAGCCTAGCTTATTCTGCAAAGACTTTTGTATTATGTTGATGTCGCTTCCTGTATCTATTAGGCCACTGTAAACTTGACCACCTATATTTTCTTCGACTTTGAAATCTGGCACATTTATTAATTTGACCTCTTTACTTTCTATCTTTTTTGGACATTTTGGAGCGATGTGCCCGAACTCGTTACAACGGAAACATTTCGATCCCTTCGACTTATCTGGGCAATTGTAGTGAACATGGGACACACTGCCGCGGCCGCAGCTTGTGCAACGCTTAGGCTTTTGTATAACATTTTCATGTTTTTTCCAACTACTTGAACTCTGTTGAGCCTTGTCATTCTTCTTTTCTTTCATTTGATCGTCCTTCATTTTTTCGTAAGACTTCATATTCTGTTTCAACTCATCAAGCGTTCGTGACTGACATAAGACGCCCTTGTTCGCAGCATCGTCTGGAATACCACTGATTATGTACCCAATAAGATCAGACGTGTCTACTTTTCCCTTACTCGAGATCTTTTTAAGTCTGTAAAAGTATTTAAGATACGATTCTTTTGCCTGTTTCTTGCATTCTGCTAATAATCTGTGGACATTTTCAGATTCCTTATTCCCAAACTCTTTCTTAAGCAATTCAGAAAGCAACTTCCAAGAACATATACCCGATTCAGCTTCCACAGCTAATCTACCAGCCCCAACAAGCAACCGACGCGCATAAAGATACTTCTGCAGATCATTCCAACAACAAACCGCAACGTCCTTAAATTGATAGTTATTTACTACAGGTTTTGCTTCATCGGGCATGGTTTTATCAATTGTTGAATCTAACCCTTCTAAAACAACGTGTTCTGAACTATTTTGCGAGGAACCTTCGGCTGTAACCGGACTATTTATTCTATCCCTGTCTGTAGCAATACCAGAAACGATTGGCTTTTCTGATTCCGACTCAATTCCAGGTTCAATAATGAGAGAACGTATCCTTTGTATCAGATCAGTTTTTAAATTCTATCGATAGGAAAGATTATGGGACTTAAGAATACTTTGGAGCTGCTTTGTGGTCAAAGATTCCAAATCTTCAGGCACTTTCATTTATAATGCGAGCAAAACAGCGATTGTGGTTATTTGTCATCTACTTAAATATTTGTTTAAAAAAATATGTAGAATAAAATGCTTATTGGAAATACTACAAATATGTTCATATGATTTTAGAGAAAATTGCATGCATATGATAACCGTAAATATATGGAACGAGCTCACCGGTATTTCGCCTTGCGGTTTAATTTTCGCTATAGACAATGCACAACTTCTCTACAAGTTCCCGTTCGTTTTTATTTTTTTTTTCTATATGCACAAATTTCTCTCTTTTCTTGTCACGTGTTTCTGTAACTTTTTTGCTTTTTCATACCACTACCTAATAACTTTTCGATATTTTTCACAATTTTCTTGACTTTTCTTTTAACTTTTCTCTTAACTTTTCTTTTTAATTTTGTTTTAACTTTCCATTTAACTTTTCTTACAACTTTTATTTTAACTTTTCTTTTAACTTTTCTTTTAACTTTTCTTTTAACTTTTCTTTTAACTTTTCTTTTTAACTTTTCTTATATCTTTTCTGATTTTTCTTTTAACTTTCTTATCTCATCTTAACAATTTTCGTTTCATTTAACTTTTCTTTTATCTTTTCACTTCACTGATATGCATTTAATGTTAGGTAAATTGTTTTTTTCTTTTTGCCCACGACGCGACGCGTATGCATTCGAAAAACTTCTGACACCATGTAGTTTAAATCATAACACAATATTTCGATCAATGATCGTTTAATTCATTTTATTTAATTCAAGTTTAAATTTAAACACTTAAATTTAGTTTTTAGCGATATAGTTTAATTCAAAAGCAAAACATTAGTTTAATTAATTTAGTTTGAAATGTAAAAGAAATAGGTATAACACGCGACTTTACTTAGTGTGGAGACCTGTCAACGACAACGATGTTATGGAGAGTTAATCTCTTCATTCGTGTTGCAGCTGCCGAACCCGAAGGTTGTGCCTACTACATTTGGCGACGAGGTAAGACAAAAACAAAAACAAAAAAAAAATAAGAAAGAAAGAAAAACGAAATTGAGTAAACGTACATATTTACAGTTGTCTACAGGTCAAAACAAGTTAAAAGAACAGTAAAGCATTAAATTGCGAAGAGAGAAAAAAAAAACAAGTAGAAATATCCATATGTGTAGCATTGAATTGCGGAACTGGGAAAGGTTCTAATGAATTGTAACTTGTAAGCATTAAATTGCGGGAAATAGAATAAGAAAAAGGTATAATTTGGAAAAAGTAAAGTAAAGGAAAAGTATTAATTTATTATTTTCAAAATAGTTTCAAGCATTAAATTGCGAACAAAAATAAAGAAGAAAAGAAGGAAGAGTTTAAAATTACTGAAAAAAAGAGGTATGATTGCTATTTTATGCATGGAAAGAATTTGCATTCAATTGCGTTGAGTATCCACAGAAAGGCATTTAATTGCGATTTTGGACAATCATTTGGGAACAATGAGCACATCTGGAATCACTCCGTTCTTGTGTGAAGTGATAGAGAAGTCTCTCATCAGGTCGGAACGGCAGAAGTCGTTGAGAGCATTTAACCTGTATTTGGAATCAGAGGAAATAAGCGACCCTAGAAAAAAAAGAAACAAATTACTACATCTGGGTGGCCCTCAATTGCAAGAGGTAATTTTCAATCTACCAGGAGCGCTCGTTGAGGAAGCAGATGGGGATGGAAATGACATTTTTAAAGTGTTGATTGGAAAACTGGACAATTATTTTTCGCCAAAAAGAAATGCCATTTTTGAACGTCATTTGTTTCGTTCTCTAAAGCCAGACAGGGATGAAAATTTTGACAAGTTCGTATTAAAACTGAGAAATCAAGCTTCCAAATGTGACTTCGGTAAAACAAAAGACGAAATTTTTGAAATAAACTTAAAGGATAAGACTATAGATGTATGGGCGGGTAATGATCTAAAAAAAAGATTATTAGAGAAAGAACGATCTTTGCAAGGAGTTTTGGATTTGTGTCATGCGTACAAACAAGTTAAATGTGAGTCTGAGGCTATGGTTCCTTCTACGTCAATGAATGCAAGTATAAACAAGATCAATTCAAAGACAGTGGATACTGTTTGTCGTGGTGAATGCTTTAGATGTGGAGCCAAGGGTCATTATGGGAACAGCCCTAACTGTCCAGCCAAAAATTCGTCGTGTAATAGGTGTAAGCGCATTGGTCATTTTGCTGTCAAATGTAGAACACAAAGCATCAAGCGATCTCAAGAAACAAACAATGTGTTTGAGGCAAAAAGGCGCCGTCTGGGAGGTTCTAAGATTCGCTTTGTCGAGAAATTTAATGACGAAGTTATGGGAAATAATTCTGAGGACTTTGTAGAACACGGTTGCTTTAAGGTCACAGAAAGCGACCACATCACGCCGGACTCTGTAGGATCTTCAGATGAGTTGATCAAGTGTCGAATTGGGGGAACTTTTATCAAGATGATTATAGACTCGGGTTCTCGATTCAATCTTTTGAGTGAGAAAGATTGGGAAACATTAAATGATGAAAAGGCTATTATATGGAATGTTCGCACCAAGTCGGAGAATAAGTTCAGAGCGTACGCTGGTCAAGATTTACTCAAAATAAAGAGTGTTTTCGAAGCCACAATAGGAGTAAGAGATGATTTTGATGTGATTTCTTCGTTCTATGTAATTGAGAACGGAAGTCAATCACTTTTGGGCAAAGATACGGCTATTAAGTTGCGTGTTTTAAAATTGGGACTTGAAGTCAACCAAATACAGTCCGTTAAACCAAAACCCTTTTCAAAAATTAAAGGTGTGTCGATCTCCCTGTCCATAAACGAAGCGATTCCTCCAGTTCAGCAACCGATGAGACGAATCCCGTCTGCTCTTGAAGAAAAGGTCAGGTGTAAGATTCAAGAAGCAATAGATTTAGACATAATTGAACCAATTTCGGGTCCCAGTTCATGGATATCTCCCGTGGTAATAGTTTTTAAAGAAAATGCTGACATAAGACTCTGTGTTGACATGAGGCGAGCAAACGCCGCGATTTTAAGAGTAAACTATCCTTTGCCAACTTTCGATTCATTCATGACAAAACTTAAAGGAGCAAAGATCTTTTCAAGGTTGGACACGAAAAATGCCTTCCACCAATGTGAATTAGATGAAAAGAGTCGTGGTATAACAGGTTTCATAACGTCTGGTGGAATATATAGGTACAAGCGATTATTCTTCGGAGTAAATGCAGCCCCAGAATTATTTCAAAGAGAAATGGAAAAATTGTTAGCGCCGTGCCCGTGCAAAAACGTACTTATTTTCATAGACGATGTTGTTGTCTTTGGATTGTCGGAGGAAGAACATGACGATAGTCTGAAGATGGTCCTTGAGATCTTTAAAGCCAACGATGTCCTATTAAATGAAGATAAATGTCTCTGGAGAGCTAAGAAAATTTAGTTTTTGGGACATATTTTGACTCCCGAGGGCATTTCGCCAGATCCCGATAAGATAGACACCGTCTTAGGTTTCAGAGCTCCGATAAACAAAGAAGGGACCAGGAGTTTTTTGGGTCTGGTGACTTACCTGGGGAAATTCATCCCAGACCTGAGTGATCTCTCTGCACCTTTGAGATGTTTAACTAAAACCGAAGCAAAATTTATATGGGGACCCAAGCAACATGATGCGTTTCAAAAACTGAAAACACAATTGGCGAGAATTCCAACATTGTCGTATTTCAATCCTAAGAAGAGAATTCGACTCATAGCGGACGCAAGTCCAGTAGCATTGGGAGCTGTTTTGTTGCAGTTCGAGGGGAATGAGCCTCAAGTTGTTTCCTTTGCGAGTAAGAGCCTGTCAGAGGTAGAAAGACGATATTCGCAAACGGAAAAAGAAAGTCTTGCGTTGGTGTGGGGATTAGAGAGGTTTTATTATTACTTAGCTGGTATTGAGTTTGAGCTTGTCACAGACCATAAGCCTCTTGAAACCATCTTCAAACCGTCATCCAAGCCCCCAGCTCGTATCGAACGTTGGGTTCTGCGTTTATAGTCCTTCAAATTTCGAATCATATACCAACAAGGGAAATTCAATATTGCAGATTCATTCTCCAGACTATGTAACTTGGACAAGTGCCAATCCTTCGACGAGCGTTGTGAACTGAATATTTGTACCATCATTGAAGAAACAGTCCCAAAAGCTTTAACAATTTTTGAAATTTCGGGAAAATTCTAACTTGGATCCTGAGCTGGTGGAAGCTATGAATAGTGTCACAACAGGTAAATGGAATACAAATACCAACAACCGTTTTTTTCCATTCCGGTTGGAGCTAAGCACCGCAGGTAACATTCTTTTACGAGGAGTGAAGCTGGTTATACCGTGTCCATTGAGATCCAAGGTTTTAGAACTCGCTCATGAAGGTCATCCGGGTGAAACCGTAATGAACCGCAGAGTCCGTTCAAAAGTATGGTGGCCTCTTATTGATCGAGATGTTGAGAAGTGGGTGAAAAAATGTCATGATTGCTTACTTGTCTCACGACCAATAAATCCAGTTCCGATGAAAAGACACCAATTCCCTGAAAAACCTTGGATTTGCCTAGCCATGGATTTGCTTGGACCACTACCAAACAATGATTTCGTTTTTGCCGTCATAGATTACTATTCACGGTACCATGAGTTAAAGTTCATCAAGAAAATCACCTCAAGTGCTATTATCGAGATATTGGAAGAATTATTCTCAAGACTTGGATACCCAGAATCTATAAAGGCCGACAATGGTCGCCAATTTGCAAATGGAGAAGTCGAAAACTTAAATCGCTCAATCTTAAAGAGACTACAGATTGCTCATACGAAGGGTTTGGATTATAAAAAAGAAATCCTTAAATTCATCCTTATGTTCAACGTTACACCTCATGGTACAACGGGTAAGGCTCCATCAGAACTGCTCTTCAACAGAGTAATCCGAGATAAAATTCCATCTATACAAGACGTTCCTGATGATGTTCTAGATTCGGAAGCATGAGATCTAGATTCTATTAATAAAGAAAAGGGTAAACAGAGGGCTGATATTGTTCGAGGTGCAAAATCTTGCGATGTTAATGTGGGTGATAAAGTGGTGCTCAAAAATGTCGTTTTTCCTAACAAGCTAACTCCCCAGTTCGGACCAGAAATGTACGAGGTAATTGAGAGAAAGGGTAGTGACGTTGTTGTTAAGAGCAACGACCGTACATTCAGAAGAAACGTTAGTCACTTGAAGAAGGTTCCATTATCGGATGTAGAAGAAAGTTCAGTTCCTATAGTAGATGTTGAGCCATCTGCTGCTGCAGTTGTTTCACCAGAATCCACAGTCCACGATAAGCAGCAGTGCTCTTCTTCGAAACAATTACAACCTTCCTCAAACTTGAAATTACGGCTGGAGAAAAAAGGAGGGATGTGGAGACCTGTCAACGACAACGATGTGATGGAGAGTTAATCTCTTCATTCGTGTTGCAGCTGCCGAACCCGAAGGTTGTGCCTACTACACTTAGCTTTTAACTTGACTTTACTTTGCTTTGACTGGACTTTACTTTACGACTTTTCCAATAAGAGTGAATTTAATATTCAATAAAAAGAAAGAGCTGTATTACTTTGGACATTTGACTAACGGACGCAAAGGAACTTCACTTTTTGACTATACTTAGTTCCTACATGTATCATGTCAATGTCAAGGCCATTGTTTTTTTTTATATTGTTTTCGCCCCGTCATCATACAGCTACAAAAACTCAGAGAACCGCACCCAAATTAACAAACGTTACTTTTGTTATGTTGACAGAAGGAAAGAGTTTTAAAATTATCTACCAGATGTGACAGTTGTTGAAACTGGAACGTTCCTTTTGTATCCGCTTTTATTGTTGCACTTGTTGTAACCTATAACCAGGCCATATTGTTCCTAACAACTAAACCAACAACAACAAGGCTTTTTCTTTTGTTTCCTTTTTCGTTGTGTGTAATGCTTGGGACTTTGTTTCAGCATAAAACTGTGGGTTGGGCTCTGTACCCATGAATAAGTAAAAGAAGGGAGATCTTTACGAATTAAAGGATGACAAACATCAGTTGTGCGGTTTGGAGCTCTTTAAAATAGTTCTGTAGTTTACCAACACTCGCGGTTGCTTATGTGCTACCATATGACAGTAACCAACATCGCACATACAAATACATACATGTATTGCATTAAAAGTCCGCTCCCCTTTCATACTCGTTGCTCGGAAAAAGATAAATACAGCTTAGTTCATTCAAATGATGCCACATTCACCAAAGAGAAGGTTAGTGGTTCGTAGGTATCTCTGATGGAAGAAGTAGGTCACAGTCACAGTCAACATTGTGTATGTTTTTTGTGCTGTATGTGGCTCAGACAAAGCGAGACAATGTGACGAAAAGACGAGCGAAGAAGTGCTTTAATAGACATTGAAACAAAAGGATTTGCTAATAAAATGTTTTTATTTAGATTTGTGTCTCGGATTAAGTAGTGTTACATTTTTGGAACGAAAGATTTAATTATAAATTAATGTAAGCTTGATATTTTTGCTTCTTAATGAGCAGTTCTACAACTGAAGTGATTGTGTGTATTTGTAGAGCATTCGGAGCTTCATTCTGAAAACTTGTGAAATTAAATTTTATAAAAATATTAAATTCCAGAATTGCATCATTCCATCAGCGAATAGTTGTAATTTACATTTTTTTTTTTAGTTGAAGGGCTTCTGTGGCGTATGTGGAATATTTTGAGAAAGAGAGATGTGTTTAAGATCAATTAAAACAAATATTATGTGTGCAAGACGCAAAATAAAAAAATATGAGTGCGACCCATGGAGTCCACACGACTAACTTCCAAGAGCAGAAAAATACGTAAAAATATTAGTGAAGCAATTTTTTTAAACGGATTATAGTATTTCCGAAAATTAATATTTATATGGCAATGGCAAAGCAGCGTTTGGTGGGTCAGTTAGTAATAAAATGTAGCTTATGATACTCCTGAATATTGTTTTTTCTTCATTGAGTCATTGATTAAATTGAAAAATAAGATTTTTTGCACTATTGTTGAAATTATTGCAGAAATTATCATAATTTTACTTATATTAGGGTTGTCTTAGATTTTTGGTTGCCATTAAAAAACCGCTTAGCGGATTTCGCTCAAAATCTAATCAGCTCTTAACAACATAATACCGCGTCGAATGAGACTGATTTTATGACAATGCGATGAGTGGTTCGTGAGATAATCGAGACGAAAAAACGTAACGCACATAACGAACACACATACACACACACAGACATCATCATAAAAACGCTTGATTCAGATTCTAGTGACCTCGAAACATGGAGATATGCAAAAATTGGAGATTCACAAAATCGAACCATTTACAATAACTTCCTCTGGGAAGTTAAAAATAAATCTGCAGTTCTATTTGTCATCCATTGCCAACACCAGAATTGTTTTTTTTGGATTATTGCCCGAATCCTTTCACTAACAGAGTCGCTATAAACATTACTTGTTCTTCAATTCTGTCTGATTAATTAAAATTTAAAAGACTTACCACGAATCCGTAAATCAAAACCCGCCCCCACAAAAATGATTGTCACTGTCAATTACTTAATAAAACACACCTAATCAGTTCAATGGATAGCTAATCATTCTAGCTCACTAGATGCCGCTTTGATTAGCTACATCGACATAAGACCATTTCAATAATAGAATTTGACGCTTCCATCATTAGCGCTCAAGCCCCAACTTGAAAGCACACTTCGCACATTCAATTCAATGTCAATTAAACGCCTTTCACAATGTTTCAATTTCCATATGACTGGCAACTGGAATAAATATATGGTGGCCATTTGACTTCCTCCGAGCTTTGTGGTTAAGTTGAGATTCGATAGGGCTTTTGTTTAAAAATGACAACCATTGTCGGAGAAGTCGTTGCATTCACATTTCTATTATGTAGCGTATTGAATAGCTTAGTTAACACTCCGTTAATCACTTTATTTCGTGTGGAGTCGGGAGGCGCTGTTTTAGGTATGTGGCTTATAATCCTAACTGCACCTTGCCCCCATGATGGGCGACTAATCTGTTAAACTAGTATTTGACTTCAGACGAGAAAAGGTAGATATTTTTCTCTGATTGTCACAAACGGCTAAATGTAATTGAAACATTGGTTCAATGTTCCTTAGTGGCCAGTTAAACGTAGTTTGCAATTTGAATTCCTTTTTTGTACGTCATTTTGTAGATCAACTCAATTAAATCTGGCACTGCTAAGTCCGTGCAACTCAAATGAAATTAAAATTTGATTAACAAAATCCCTCGTAAGTCGTTTTCTCGTCCCTGGCACAGGACTCTTAGATAAATTTAAAATTGAATTAACAAAAAAAGGATTCCATGCTGGTGCTGTCCAGCCAATGGGAATGCAACCTGTGTAGGCAGAAGTAAACTTACGTTTAGAGAATTATACCCACGCAAAAATTTTGGTTAGAACTGTACAGAGATGAACTTTCGAAAACAGTCAAACTGGTATAAATGATGCGAACATTTCGTACTTCATATTTTCTTCGAACATCCTATACCTATTTTGCAAAAAGCATTCTTCATTTCCGTGATTCGATCTTTTTATCTCCAACTCTCTTAAGAAGTAGACCAAGTCTTAAACGTTAAGAAAAAAATTAAAAAGCAACTAAGTTGCATCTCGAATAGAAAATTCTAATTGGATTTATATAAGATTAGAAGTAATTTTAATAAAAAAAAAAAAACCATTAGTCATTCAACAGAAGAGGTAATTTTTCATTTTTTATTGATAATGCTATGAACCTGTACAGATTTTTTTGTTGGTTCCTTAACTATACTTATTAGTGATCGATTGTGTGTGCAAAAAAAAATTAAAAACTCTGGGAGACGATCATAAGATCACTCCCAGAAGCCCATAAAACTTCGTCCAAAGGCCAATTTCTCGCAGGAAAAGGTACCATATACCATATTATACCATCACAATTGGGTGCATATGATAAATTTTGAAGCTATTGGTAGGTTACGTTATTTTTTTCTATTAAACATCGAGATTTAATCGAACCTTGTCCAGTTAGATTTTGTACGAAATAAAGCCGATCAAGTGAGCTCTGGTTGCGCTTTCACGTAACCCCACTTCGACTTCCACGTGATCACCAATCATCAGAAATAAGTCGCTTCATACCAATCAGACCCTACCTACTAGCTTATCAAAAACAAAAAAAAGCAAGATCCACCAAAAAAAAAACCATAAGCTCCAACTCAACACAAGCTGACGTGGCTCTACTCGCAGTCAACTTAATCCCTGTTCGAATAAATTTAATTCAAGAGATCAAGAACCCTACTCTGTCCAAAAACATAATCAATCACCACAAACTATAAGGCTCGATATCAAATGGAAATTTGTGTGTTCAATTGAAGCCAACAAATTGTCATCAACCATCATGAAAAATCAAATTATTCGAAGCAACACAGAAACAACTTTACTGTCATCATAATCACCAAACATCATAAACTTAAATTACTCATTTTTGCCCATCATTATCATCTTTAAATCATTAATCATCGTTAATTTTTGTTCAACTTGTGCATTGCTTATCGTTGTCATTTAAAACAGAACTTCATTGAGCTGCGCTTAGAAAAAGTTTAGCGCTCCGACTTCTGCAGTGGTGCTGTGCACATCATCCTTGGAGAGCGGGTAAGTCAATTCTTGTGTGTGACGTCACAAATTGAACGAATTTAATGATGAAAATTTTAATTCTTTAATTCTTAATTTCTTATTCAATATTAAATTTCATTAACTTTATCTAAGTATCTTAAATCTAAAGTGATCTTTTTATGAATGTGTGCAAAAATCTTGAGAATAAGTGAAAGCAACAAGAGTTAAGAGAGTGAGACATTGTATGAAGAAAAAAGAGAGAGTGAGTCTCCTCTATTGAACTTTAAAACTTAAACTTTAAAGTAGTATGAAAGAAAGCTTATTGTAAAGTTGATCTTGCTTTTCTTACATAGTTGTTGTTTTCGTTTGACTCAGGTGCAGAGCGCACGAATTTTAAAGGGAATCGCTATATGAGTGGACGATTGAAATGAATTTAAATGAAAAGTGGTTACACTTTACTTGCGTACCTATAGTTTTTGTTAAATTTTTATTCTCTTTTACTTAATTACCCTTGGAAGTCTGCAATGAGAGTGAATCGAATTTGTACTTTTTTTTTGTTTTAATTTGAATAAAATTTGTTGAGTGAATATAATCCTATTGACAATTTTGTTTGTTTGGCTCTCGATTGAGTCATGATGGAGTAAATTTTTTTTTGTGCTGAGTGTAAGATTATAGTCAGTGATGTTACATCAGGATGACGTCAAGGTAGTTTCTTAGGAAATTAATCTTTCTTGAATTAGGGGTTATTGAATTGAAATTATGAGTGGCTCAATAACTAAGGTGTTTCTTTGGTTTTAAAGAAACGAGGGGAGGGTTACACTCAGGGTCCCATCTAACACCAGGGATCCGACTTAAGAGAAGCTCATGAATTTAGTTTTGTTCATTGACGACAACATGTGTGTGTATATGAGTAGATATGTATATAGCGGCTTGAAAAATAAAGTGCGGTAGTCTAGTGGCAGGTGCAAGAACCCACCCCACCGACGAGCTGGCCTATGGTGGAAGCAAGCAAGCCGCACCGCACCTCGTTAGCTAGACGTCTTATTTAGTGGGTTGTAGTTGATTTTAGGAACCTGTGATTCTGAGATAGCTATAACCAAGCCTGTCCTCGCGCATCGCTAAGTAAGCCCATCGAAATCCGTTACACAGGTGGCGCCCAAAGTGGGGCACGAATACATCGTTATTAGTTTCATTTTCATCTAGAAACAAAGTTTTTTTTTTGCTTTCAAGTTATCTTGTCCAAAAACAATATACAATTTTAAAATAATAATAGACACTTCAGTTTTCGACCCATTTACTTCAGTCCTTTGATCATGTTTTGTGAAGCGCTAGATGTCGTGTCTTAAAAAATATTTGTCTAGATTCGGATCAATGACCGGAAATTACCATGTACTGGATACATTTTTTCGTCTGTTGCATTGGTTCGGGTTTGAGACAAAGTAAATTTTGTTTTTTCAACAACTAGTAAGTTTCATGGACGTCCGGGAAAAAGTAGTACTTTAAAACATCTTTCCGTCTGCTGCGACCATGAATCAGCTGACTATTGTACTTTTGTTTACTTGAAACATTAAGCCCCAAAGAAAAAAAAACAACAACAACAAAAATATATATATATTTTTGTATATACATATATGCATGTTAGAGTCCTGTTTAAATTAATTTAAACTTAAAACAATAAGCTAATAATTTTAACGACCTAAGACACAAATGTAGATTTTACCAAGTTCTTAGTTGCGATTTTTAACTGATAAAGCAAATTTAGAACGAAAGTTTTTGTTCTTCTCTTAGTTATTTAGTAAAATGATGCACGTCACTGATTTTTCTTACCCAGCACGCATGACTATTTGATATTGATACAATCTATTTGGTTTTTTTTGGACACAAATTTCCATTTAACTTAGATTTTTATAAGGTTAACTCAAAACATACAAAAATAAAAAATTTGGCACCCAAATTTTTAGACTTTCAAAATTTGGTTTCATATTTTTTTTGCTACACTTTTACTAGAAGTAAACAAATTTTTGCCAAATGGCACCGAAATCAGATAAGTGGAAAGACAAAGCTAGTAAGCCCACACGCATAACGCGTACAACAGCTGCCAATGGTGCATCTGGTTCAAATGCGAACAACTTATCTGAAGATGAAAATCCTCATCTTCACGAAGAAGATGGTCAAAACCAGGACGAAAATG
The DNA here is from genome assembly GCA_943590905.1 of Sphaerophoria taeniata. Lineage (NCBI taxonomy): Eukaryota > Metazoa > Arthropoda > Insecta > Diptera > Syrphidae > Sphaerophoria > Sphaerophoria taeniata. The sequence goes on along the minus strand of OX016540.1, from coordinate 34,994,670 downwards.
GTGATCAGAATATTGATCAAAATGAAGATCAAAATGAAGATCAAAATGATGATCAAAATGACGAACAAGACAATGCCTCTTCGGAGCAACGTCCAACGGCTATGTTGTTAAACGATAGTTTCCAACGCTACATTTCGAATATAGTAACTGCAGCAATTGGCCTCAGTAAAGCCGAAGATCTGCGCCAAAGACAGAAAGATATGGAAGAAGAAAGAGCTAGGAATAGAGAGGATATAGCTAGAATCGTCCGAGAAACTTTAGTGAGAGTAACTACTCCTAGGGCTTTATCTGAACCCATTCAAGATATAAATCCTCCACAAGAACATAGTACCGCTCAGGCACCAAAAGAAAACAATGACCCTCCAAACTTAAGTCGGAATGCTCAAAATTTTTTAAACCGACTTGAAGCATTAAATTTAAACGATGATATCCCTAGCGGAAGTCGTAACACATCTCAGACTAGCACAAATCGTGCACTCGAATTTCATAAGTGGGGTCTGAAATTCGACAATGTAAGAATGACTGTCGATGATTTTATATTCCGCCTAAGGAAGCTTAAAACAAGTTACAACGCTTCTTGGGACGATATTTTTCTCCACTTTCAACTTTTTGTTAAAGGTGATGTCGAAATTTGGTTTTGGACGTACCTCAAAACAAACCCAAACGCAAACTGGCGTTCTTTAGAATTTGCGTTAGTGGAGCAATATAGGAGCATTGAAACTGACTCGGAACTCTCAAGGAAAATGTTCGACCGACGCCAAGGTCAAAATGAGAGCTTTGATAGCTTTTACAACGATATTCTCGTTATGAATGCGCGTCTTCATGTTCCTAAATCTCGAACCGAATTAATTGAATTGATCAAACAGAATGTCAAAAAGAGAACAGGTGAACTTCTAATCACCTTTAGTACCCAAAATTTGACCGAGATGGTATACGTCTGTAGGTCAATAGAAAAACATGCCCAGAAAGAAGCCTTTCATTCAAAACCATTCGTACAAAATAATTTCAAAAAACAAATCAGCGAGTTAGACCAACAATTGCCAGACGAAGATTTGCTCGAAGTAGATGAATTAAAAGCTTCGCACGGGCAACAAAGTTATTCCAACTACACTTGCTGGAACTGTAAGGCAAAGGGACACTCGTTCGTCCATTGTCCTAGTCCTCAACGAAACTTGTTTTGCTACAAGTGTGGAATGGAAAATACTACTACACCAAACTGTGCAAAATGTACGGGAAACCGAAATCGGGGCAATTCAACCACCGGGGAGTCTTGTCAACCGAAAACAAACCCGGAACGAATGTAATAAATAACAACACCAATCTTCTTAAACCTCATTGCTTAGCGTCAAAAGACATAAGCGAACCATCAGCTTTGACACCAACACCTGATTTGACAAATACACTCAAAGTTTCAAAAGCTTCAGTGACGAAAAATAATACCTTGCCAATTCAAATTCTCAAACGCGAAATTCCTTCAAGCGATAAATTACCTCCAGCGAGCGCCAGCGGTAAATGCACCCTTATCTCTTCACGAGAGGTTGCAAAAGTACTACGAAGTTCGTGGTAGAATTTTCTCTGAGCCTAGTCCTCGTATACAGAAACTCAGAAACCGATTTATAGCCAAGAAAAACACTCACCGTGAAATTTGTGCTACGACACTTTGTAATGTTGAAGATCCTAGACCATATGCAAACGTCTCCATCTTTGGAAAAAAGATGCTTGGTCTTTTGGACAGTGGTGCGAGTATCACTTGTCTAGGATCTGGATGTATACAACTGCTACAAGACTTTAAAATTCCCTACAAAAACTTTAGCTCAAAGGTTAGAACAGCCAGTGGCGAACCGCAGAAAATAATCGGCGAGATAACCACTACTGTGGAATACAAAAACAAGGCAAAGGAATTGAAAATATATTTAGTACCAACACTAGAGCAACCATTATATCTTGGTATAAATTTTTGGAAGCTATTTGAAATTGCTCCACTCTTAGTATCAGAAATCTGTTCTACTACACTTCGGGTATGTGACGCAAACGCTCACGATCTATCAGCCAGTCAGTCTTCCGAAATTGAAAAAGTTATCCGTCAATTTCCGTCCTATGCCAAAGAAGGGCTTGGACGAACGACAATGGAGGAACACACAATAAATACAAGCGACGCCGAGCCCATTAAACAGAGAAACTATCCCGTGTCACCAGCCATTCAGAAACTGATGTATGAGGAACTGGATAGGATGTTGGCATTAGATGTCATAGAAGAAAGTGAAAGTGCCTGGAGCTCACCAGTGGTTCTGGTCCGAAAACCAGGAAAGAATCGCTTGTGTTTAGACTCCAGAAAACTCAATAAAGTGACAAAACACGATGCCTATCCTTTTCCTCATATAGAGAGTCTGTTAAGTCGCCAATCAGAAACGCACTACATCAGCAGTGTTGACCTGAAAGACGCCTTTTGGCAGATTCCTCTAGCTGTAGAGGCACGGGAAAAGACAGCTTTTAGTGTGCCCGGTAGACCTTTATATCAATTCAAGGTGATGCCCTTTGGTCTCTGCAACGCAGCTTAACGACTGTGCAGACTAATGGACAAAGTGGTACCTAACGAATTGAAACAAAATATCTTTGTTTATTTGGACGACCTACTGGTTGTGTCGGAAACGTTTGAAGAACATCTTAAAATTCTTAGTAGATTAGCTTCATTATTGCGAAAGGCAGGCTTGACAATAAATTTAGATAAATCTCGTTTTTGCTTCAAGGAACTTCGATACTTAGGTTTCATTGTAGGAGGGGGTTGTGTGAGAACCGACCCAGACAAAGTTAGTGCCATAAATGGTTTTCCAATACCCAGCACACCTCGACAAGTAAGACGGTTTTTAGGCTTAACTGGTTGGTACAGACGATTTGTACCTAATTACTCTATTCTTGCTACGCCAATCACTGACACTTTAAAGAAAAGTAAAACCTTTGTCTTTACTCCTGAAGCCGTTGAGGCCTTTGAAAAACTTAAACTTGCGTTGACGACGGCACCCGTTTTAGAAAATCCTAATTTTAACAAACCTTTCATTATCTTATGTGATGCCTCTACTACCGGTTTCGGATGCGTTTTAAGCCAACTTGATGATAACGGTGTAGAAAAACCCATTTATTACTACTCTTATAAACTGAACCAAGCACAACGAAATTACAGCGTAACAGAGCTCGAATGTTTAGCTGCTGTTTTAGGAGTAGAAAAGTTTCGGCCTTACGTTGAAGGTCACGAATTTACTATTGTTACTGACCATTCGAGTCTCAGGTGGCTCATGAGCCAAAAAGATTTAAGTGGAAGGTTAGCGCGGTGGAGTTTGAAGCTCCAAAGATACTCTTTTAGTATAGAGCATCGAAAGGGTTCCCAAAATGTTGCCCCGGATGCACTCTCGCGAATGTATTCCGCTGATGCAATTTCATCTACCATTACGAACAACACAAACCCTTCCGATGTTCTACAGGTCAATCTCTCTGATCCGGCGTTCAAGTCGGATGAATATTCGAGATTGATCGAAACTATAGAGAAAAACAAATCACAGCTACCTGACCTTCAAGTATCAGAAAATTTTGTTTACAAGAAGGTCAAACATTGCACAGGGGATCCCAGGGAGGACGACTGCGTCTGGAAACTGTGGATTCCCTCTGCTCTAACTGACCAATTAATCCGACTGGCACATGACCCACCTCGAGCCTCGCATGGTGGAGTTACAAAGACTTTATATCGACTGCGAGAACGATTTTACTGGCCTAATATGGCGGCTCAAGTGAAATCGTTCATCGGAGAATGTATGGTCTGTAAATCGACTAAGGCTCCAAACCACATCTTAAGACCACCTATGGGTCAATCGTTTATCGTTGACAGACCCTTTCAACATGTGTTTATTGATTTCCTCGGGCCATACCCGAGATCGAAAGGTGGAAATTCATATATAATCGTCTGTCTTGATCAATTAACCAAATTCATACTCGCTAAAGCAATTAGAAAAGCCACGGCCGAAGTAGCTGTTCAATTTTTAACAGAAAACGTCTTCTCGCTTTTTTTTTGGGGTACCAGAGTCACTATTGTCAGATAATGGCAAACAGTTTATTGGGAAAGAATTTGCTAAATTTTTGGATTCAAATGGGACAAAGCATATTCGCACAGCCTCGTACGCACCACAAGCGAACGCAAGCGAGCGAGCTAATAGATCAATCCTAGCTGCTGTAAGATCTTATGTTGGTTCAGACCAAACAAATTGGGATAAACACCTAACTCTCATTTTAAGCTCCTTAAGAACAAGTGTACATTCTGCAATAGGAATGTCACCACACGAAGCTCTCTTCGGACAATGCATGATTCAACATGGCTCAGACTACACGTTACTGAAAAATTTACATGGTCTTAATAATTCTGAGATTAATGTCTTGCCAAAAGCTGCGAAAATGAATTTGATTCATAATCGAGTAAAAGAATCTTTGGCGCAAGCCCATAAACTATATGAAAAAACTTACAATACTCGCAGTAAGACATGTTGTTGTTGTTTACCGGCTCACGATCCATGAAGGGTCACAGCCTAGATACTGCAGTCTTCCATCGTGAACGATCCCTCGCATGCACTCTCCAGTCACCGAGACCAAGCGCTCTGGCATCCGCAGTCACTTGGTCCTTGTACCGTAGGTTCGGTCTTCCTTGTCGTCTTGAACCTGGGGGCTGGGATGAGAAGACTTTCTTGGCTGGAGCGTTGTCGTCCATTCGCTCGATGTGGCCGAGCCAATGTAGTCGTCTTTTCTTGGCCTTCTGGACTACATCCACATCTTGGTACAGCTCATACAGTTCTCGGTTGTATCTTCTTCTCCATTCGCCATCTTCGCATACGGGACCAAAAATCCGTCGAAGAATTTTTCTTTCGAAAGTGCCCAGTATCAATTCCCCTTTTTTACTTATCGTCCAGCACTCGGCGCCGTAGAGTAGGACTGGTAAAATCAAAGTTTTGTATAGCAGACACTTTGTCTTTCGAGTGAGGAGTTTTGAACCCAGTTGTTTGGCCAAACCGAAGCAGCAGCAGTTCGCTAGGGTGATTCTTCTTCGGATCTCCACTAAGGTGTCGTTCGTGGGATTGATGTTTGTTCCAAGGTAGGTGAACTCCTTAACTACCTCGAAATTGCTGCTACCAACAGTGACGTTTTGTCCTAGGCGGTGGACAGATGTTGCTTTGTTTGTTGATAACATGTACTTTGTTTTGTCCTCATTCACTTCAAGACCAACTAGTTTCGCCTGTTCTTCAATCGCTGTGAAGGCCTCAAGCACAGCTCTCTTGGATCGACCGATGATGTCTATGTCGTCCGCATAGCCTAGGAGCTGGGTGGATTTGTTGAAGATAGTGCCCTCCGTGCTCACACCTGCCTTGCGCACTATCTGCTCCAGGACTATGTTGAAGAAGTCACATGACAACGCATCTCCTTGTCTAAACCCTGCGCAAGTTTGAAATAACTCGGATGAGCTGTTACCCATTTGCACACAGCACTGCGTATTGTTTAGCGTCATGCGGCACAGCTGGATCAGTTTGTTCGGGATCCCGAATTCAGACATCGCAATCATAAGCTCTTGGCGGTGGATGCTATCATAAGCAGCTTTAAAGTCGATGAAAAGATGGTGGGTTTCGACTTGAAATTCGTTGGTCTTTTCCAGGATCTGCCTCAGTGTGAATATTTGGTCTATCGTTGTTCTGCCTGGCCTAAAGCCACACTGGTACGTGCCGATTATTGTGTTGCAGAAAGGTTTAAGACGCTCACACAGTACGTTGGATAGGATTTTGTATGCAACATTAAGCAGGGATATGCCACGGTAGTTTTTGCATAACATCGGATCGCCTTTTTGTAGATGGGGCATATGGAGCTTATCGACCAGTCAGTGGGCATGCATTCTTCCTCCCACACTTTGGTGATGACCTGGTGCATGCGGTTCATCAAAACATCTCCTCCATGTTTAAAGAGTTCCGCGGGTATGCCATCCGACCCTGCGGCCTTGTTATTTTTTAGCTTTTGGATGGCTCTTTCTACCTCTTCTCTGCTGGGGGCTGGGACTGGGTCTTCATTGACTGGTCTTGCTTCTCTTTCGTCATTATCTTGCTCGACATTTTGCGCATTCAGCAGCTGCTGGAAGTGCTGCTTGAAAACATCTACAATTCCCTGTGCTTCGGTGACTAGGTTTCCTTCACTGTTTCGAAGAGCTTGTGTCCCGGTTCTGAAACCAGAAGCTAATTGCTTCGACCTTTTAAAGAAACGCCGGGTGTTGTTCTTGGCCCGAGACTCTTCTAGATCTTTGAGCTGAGAAACTGCGGATGCTCTTTTCTTTCTTCGCAGGGTCTTTTTCTCATTTCTCCTTTTCGTGCGGTACTCTTCCCTTGCTGCTCTTGTTTTCCGTTGCAGCATCTGCAGGCGTGCATTTTCCGTCTCTCTTTTCAATGTCACGCACTCATCATCATACCACGGGTTCTTTTTCGGGGGTGGCTGGTAACCTATGGTGGTCTCGGCTACATTTTTTATTACTTCTCGATATTGGTTCCACAGTGTGTTGACGTCTGTAGTATTTGGGAGGACGGCGGAGAGTCGCTCGCTCAGGCGCTCGCTGTAGTCTCTGGCATTCTCTGATGTGCTAAGGCAACCGATGTTGAACTTCTTTCTTTGGGCTGCACGTGTTTTTTTGTCGTTTGATATTCGAGCTCTAAACTTAGCCACTACCAGAAAGTGGTCAGAGTCGACATTTGCTCCTCGGAAAGTGCGCACGTTCAGGATGTTGGATGCGTGCCTTGCGCCGATTAGCACATGGTCGATTTGGTTGGTGGTTCGACCATCCGGAGATCGCCAGGTTGCTGTGTAGATCTTCCTTCTTGGAAACCTAGTGCTACTTATCACCGTATTACAAGCTGCAGCAAAGTCGATTAGTCGGAAGCCGTTATCTGTTGTTTCTTCGTGGAGGCTGTGCTTTCCAACTAATCCGCCAAAGATGTCTTCCTTCCCGATTTTTGCATTGAAGTCTCCGAGTACGATTTTGACGTCGTACTCCGGACAGGCTCCGTAGGCTCTATCCAGGAGGTCGTAGAAATCCTCCTTGCTAGACTCCTCAGCATCATCGGTAGGGGCGTGTGCACATATTATACTGATGTTCTGTAATGTGGCCTTGATGCGGATCACAGCCAGGCGATCACTTATTGGCTTGAAATCCATGACTTTCGATCTAAGCCGATTTCCCACGACGAATCCGCATCCAAATATATGCAATCTTTGATGACAGCTATAATAAATGTCGCAATTTTTTCTCTTTATTGTCCCTGATCCTATCCATCGTATTTCCTGGATCGCAGTAATATCTGCCTTATACTGCGAGAGGACAGATTCAAGTTTCTGAGTTGCACCTGGAGTGTAGAGGGTTCTTACATTCCAGGTACAAACTCTCAATGCGTAGTCCGTTGTCGTTCCGGGTCTGGTTACCATAAGAGGGGGTTCATTATCCGAGGCTGGTATCTCTCTCATAACTGTCAAGTTTTTCACTGTGGAGGGGTTGTTAGCCCCTCGCACTAACCTCCAAATTTGTTGGGCCGTAGATAAGGTGCTCTTTTTTCCCGATTTGCACCCGCGCTTACAAGTTTCGCAAGTTATATCTAAGATATAACCAGTACCCGGTGGCTACCACGAGGAGGTAAAGTAAGCACTTGGTGTGTAGGAAAAGATACAGCCGAAGCCCCCAGATCCTACAACACCCAACCACCACTCGCAGTAAGACATTCAAATTTAAAGTAGGACAAAAAGTTCTGAAGCGTAATTTTATACTTAGCGATAAGTCCAAAAAGCGCAATGCTAAGCTATGCCCAAAATTTATTGAAGCCAAGGTTAAGAAAATCGTAAGCAGCAATTTGTATGAGCTAGAAGATCTAAGAGGAAATTCCCTTGGGATAATTCATGCTAAGGATATGCGAACTTAATAAGCAAGATATTGAAAATCAGCCTTTTCTCATTCCATTTTTGTGTCTTGGCTATGTATACACAAAATTGAAATGTTGTGTGTAGGCAGAAGTAAACTTACGTTTAGAGAATTATACCCACGCAAAAATTTTGGTTAGAACTGTACAGAGATGAACTTTCGAAAACAGTCAAACTGGTATAAATGATGCGAACATTTCGAACTTCATATTTTCTTCGAACATCATATACCTATTTTGCAAAAAGCATTCTTCATTTCCGTGATTCGATCTTTTTATCTCCAACTCTCTTAAGAAGTAGACCAAGTCTTAAACGTTAAGAAAAAAATTAAAAAGCAACTAAGTTGCATCTCGAATAGAAAATTCTAATTGGATTTATATAAGATTAGAAGTAATTTTAATAAAAAAAAAAACCATTAGTCATTCAACAGAAGAGGTAATTTTTCATTTTTTATTGATAATGCTATGAACCTGTACAGATTTTTTTGTTGGTTCCTTAACTATACTTATTAGTGATCGATTGTGTGTGCAAAAAAAAATTAAAAACTCTGGGAGACGATCATAAGATCACTCCCAGAAGCCCATAAAACTTCGTCCAAAGGCCAATTTCTCGCAGGAAAAGGTACCATATACCATATTATACCATCACAATTGGGTGCATATGATAAATTTTGAAGCTATTGGTAGGTTACGTTATTTTTTTCTATTAAACATCGAGATTTAATCGAACCTTGTCCAGTTAGATTTTGTACGAAATAAAGCCGATCAAGTGAGCTCTGGTTGCGCTTTCACGTAACCCCACTTCGACTTCCACGTGATCACCAATCATCAGAAATAAGTCGCTTCATACCAATCAGACCCTACCTACTAGCTTATCAAAAACAAAAAAAAGCAAGATCCACCAAAAAAAAAACCATAAGCTCCAACTCAACACAAGCTGACGTGGCTCTACTCGCAGTCAACTTAATCCCTGTTCGAATAAATTTAATTCAAGAGATCAAGAACCCTACTCTGTCCAAAAACATAATCAATCACCACAAACTATAAGGCTCGATATCAAATGGAAATTTGTGTGTTCAATTGAAGCCAACAAATTGTCATCAACCATCATGAAAAATCAAATTATTCGAAGCAACACAGAAACAACTTTACTGTCATCATAATCACCAAACATCATAAACTTAAATTACTCATTTTTGCCCATCATTATCATCTTTAAATCATTAATCATCGTTAATTTTTGTTCAACTTGTGCATTGCTTATCGTTGTCATTTAAAACAGAACTTCATTGAGCTGCGCTTAGAAAAAGTTTAGCGCTCCGACTTCTGCAGTGGTGCTGTGCACATCATCCTTGGAGAGCGGGTAAGTCAATTCTTGTGTGTGACGTCACAAATTGAACGAATTTAATGATGAAAATTTTAATTCTTTAATTCTTAATTTCTTATTCAATATTAAATTTCATTAACTTTATCTAAGTATCTTAAATCTAAAGTGATCTTTTTATGAATGTGTGCAAAAATCTTGAGAATAAGTGAAAGCAACAAGAGTTAAGAGAGTGAGACATTGTATGAAGAAAAAAGAGAGAGTGAGTCTCCTCTATTGAACTTTAAAACTTAAACTTTAAAGTAGTATGAAAGAAAGCTTATTGTAAAGTTGATCTTGCTTTTCTTACATAGTTGTTGTTTTCGTTTGACTCAGGTGCAGAGCGCACGAATTTTAAAGGGAATCGCTATATGAGTGGACGATTGAAATGAATTTAAATGAAAAGTGGTTACACTTTACTTGCGTACCTATAGTTTTTGTTAAATTTTTATTCTCTTTTACTTAATTACCCTTGGAAGTCTGCAATGAGAGTGAATCGAATTTGTACTTTTTTTTTGTTTTAATTTGAATAAAATTTGTTGAGTGAATATAATCCTATTGACAATTTTGTTTGTTTGGCTCTCGATTGAGTCATGATGGAGTAAATTTTTTTTTGTGCTGAGTGTAAGATTATAGTCAGTGATGTTACATCAGGATGACGTCAAGGTTGTTTCTTAGGAAATTAATCTTTCTTGAATTAGGGGTTATTGAATTGAAATTATGAGTGGCTCAATAACTAAGGTGTTTCTTTGGTTTTAAAGAAACGAGGGGAGGGTTACACTCAGGGTCCCATCTAACACCAGGGATCCGACTTAAGAGAAGCTCATGAATTTAGTTTTGTTCATTGACGACAACATGTGTGTGTATAAGTTAAAGTTTCTCAAATTTATTTTATTTAAAAAAAATAAACTTTATTAAAAATCGGACTGGCAGCGATTCTGCCTTACAAGAAACTGAACAAAAATTATTTCTTAAACCTAGTCTTAAATACTACTAAACTGCAGAGTTGCATTTCCCACGTTGCCGTCGTCGGTCGTAGCATTTCCCTGGAATTGTTGATGTTGCTCGCGTTGTTGCATTTTCCTAGAATTGGTGTCATGGGTTAATGTCCCGCAGGTTGACGATTTTGCTGATGTTTCTAAACTGAATCAAAATCAAGGTGTAAACTGAATCAAAATCAAGGTGATCGTGATTCAGTTTTTGTTTTGTTAACTCTTCCCTCCTTAAAACAATGCGTCCGCGCATTTCTTAGATGATGTTGCAGAAACTGGGATATTTCTGTAGAGGTGGATTTGCCTCTCCTTGATTTGTAACTGTTATCATGGTTGGTAGAGGAACAGTTTCGATTCGGGATGTTTTTTTCTTACATAGGGTTACCATTATGACCAATATTGATATTAGGAAAATCACATATGTTGTTATTTGGTGAGCGTCTTTTTCTACTTGGATTTTACTTAAATGTTGCGTATTGTTTGTATTCAGTTCTTTCAGAAGTTCCAAGGAAAGAATTTCTTCCACTTCTAGGTTTTCAGATGTTGGATGTACTGTTGGTGGTAGTGCTTGAATATTGTTCAGCTCTTGGGCGACATAACGTTGATCATTGATAGAAATTGTTTCGTTATAAAATTTTATTACGTAATTTCCGTTAAGTGTCTGTGTTCTATTATTAGCTTCTATTGATCCGTTGAATTGGTTGAGAACGATGGTACCGGGGGTTATCTCTTCAATCGTTGGAATATGGTGGCTATTGATTAAGTTGCATGTTGCGTTCTTATTTTGGATTAAACCTACTACACAGTCGTCGTCGCTTAAGTCTACTAGATCTAAATGTTTGCAAAGAGAAATATTTTCAATTTTCTTACAATTATTTTTAATACCGTATATTTTTTCTTCATTTTTTAAGATATTTCTATATGATATTTTATTCATTACATTATTGTTTCTTTTTGTTGGTATGACAATTAGTTTACTAAATGTTTCTTTTTTTGTTTTAGGAATGCTAACAATATAAAGTAAGTTCGTTTGGTTGCTTGCTATTTTAACATCGGAGAATTTTATTGCATGTTCGATATTTGTGTATAGCATATTTTCTGTATCTAATTTGTTTAATATTACGTTAATTTCAGTTTTGGACATAATATTGGAGTTAACAATGTTTCCTTTTGCTAATTCTATTGCATAGATAATATTGACAAGTTCTTCTTTAATTAGTTTGATTTTATAAAGGAATATGACATTAAATTGATATTCAATGGTACTATCCATTTTTATTGTATTGATAATTTCATTTGTTACATTTGTTAATGCATTTATTCTCTCTTTATATTCTTTATTGATAGTATATTGATGGTTATTGTTCTCGATTATGTTGTTGATATTATTTTCTAGAATTAAAAGGTCTTCGTGATCGGGTGAACCCGCGATCCATTTCCATCCTTTACCGATGAAATCTAGTGATCTTTTTGCCTTTTTAATTTGTAGGTTTTTTAATATATCTTCAATTTGATTAATTTCGTGGGATAGGATGGGATAGAAGGGATTGCTCTTGGGAATATGTTTTAACATAGGATATGCTTCTTCGATAAATTTTTCGTATGGAGTGAGTTCTATTGTGTGTATAAATTTTAAATTGCCTTCCATAACTTTGGCATCACCATTGTCAAGGATGATGATGGGAGAGTTGGAATAATCCAGAATGTTGGTTTTTGCGATGATAGGGTCTAGAAAATATCTGTGAAATAAAGGGGAAGTATTGTAATTAATTCTTGTATTAGTTTCTTATATTTGATTTGTGAACTACTCTTCCTGAAACTGTAACGATCGTGGTTGTTTTATCCTCTTTTACTTTTTCTTTTCTGAATCTTGGGGAAAGCTTCGAACCTAATCGTTTATTTATTTTTATGAAAACAGTTTCTCCAGGGGAATATTTTTTTAATTCTGCTCGATTTTTATTATGATACTCTAGATCAGCTGTTTGTTTTGCTTTTAGTTTTTCAATATTCTTTAAGCGTTCTTGTTCGACCTGATCCGAGCCGGTAGTGTTTCTACTAAAAAACGTGTCAACCGGTTTTTTATTTGTAACGGAGTGGACCGAAGAGTTATAGGCATGAACAGATGCTTCTAAAAGTTCCGTGAAGGATTCGTATATTTTTTCAGCTTTCAGACATCTCATTATTTCCCCAAGGGTTGAATGGAATCTTTCGATTTGCCCATTAGATGTGCTCGTGTAAGGTGGGGTAGTGAAAATTTCTATGCCGAATTCGTTTCGAAGCATGAACAATAGGGATTCCGAATGGAAGGATTTTTCGTTGTCGCAGATTATCATTTTGGGTATTCCGAATCCATAGATGATGTCCCTTATTGGTTGTTTAATGTCTTCTGTGGCTTTTGAACTAATTGTTTTGACCTTGACATATTTGGAGAATTTGTCAATTGCGGTCAAAACTAACTTTCCTTCCGTGGAGAATATGTCAATGTGTATGATTTCTCCGGGGTACTTTGGAATAGGTGTAGTCTGAATTGGGACCTTATTAGGGTGTCTTTCATATTTGTTTTGCTTACATATTAAGCAGATTTTAGTGAACTTTTTTAGCTTCTTGCTTAATGAAGGGAAAAAGTATTTTTCCGAAATTTGAGCTTTATTTTCCTTTTGGTTTCTGTGGGCACGATTGTGTTCTTCCATTATTAGGCTTTCCTGTTCTTGTTCGTTTAGAACATCTCGGACCAGATTTTGTGTAAATCGAATTCTGAATGAGTTGAAATGATCTTTAAAAATATTTTGGATCATTCCCATTACATTTTCGCTGGCTTTTATGCCATTGGTTACAGAAGGGTTAAGACATTTCTTTAGAATTTGAGTTAGGTTTGATTCGGTGTAGAGGGGTTCAGTAAAGGTATGTCTATGGTAGGTAGGAAATATAATTTGAAATTTCTCGCTAGATTGTGTTCCTTGTAGGAGAAAAATTTGATTTTTAAAACAATTTATAGGTGATTCTACGCTGTAAATTAGACCGTGGCTTGATGATTCAGCACTGTTGATGGTTGGGGTTAGAGAGTTGCATTGCGTTTGCTTGGATAATGGTGGTCTGGATAGCGCATCCGCTACGACATTTGTTTTTCCGGGTTTGTATTTGAGTACGTAATTGTACTCTTCTAGTTGTGATTTCCATCGTTTTAATTTAGTGTTTTTATTTTTGCTACTTAGAGCATATGTTAGAGGTTGGTGGTCGGTGTAAATAATAACTTTTGTTGGTCCGTAAAGGAAGTTTCTTAAAGAATGAAGAGCCCACACGATAGCGAGCATTTCCTTTTCATTAGTCGCATAGTGTTCCTCTGTTTTGCTCAGAGTTCTTGAGATAAAAGTTATTGGTCTATTCTTTTGAGATAAAACGGCGCCTAGTGCGTACTCGGAGGCATCCGTTGTTAGTTCAAAGGGTAAATTGAAGTCGGGGTAAATTAATATGATATCTTCTGATGCTAAAGTTTTTCTTATTTTGTTGAATGCTTCAACTGCTTCATCGCTAAGGTGTACTAAAGTTCTGCTAGATAATTTTTTTGAAATTTGGCCATGGCCATCCTCCCCTCTTAAAAGGGATGTCAGGGGTTTTGCGAGTTTGGCGTAGTCTATAATGAAGCGGCGGTAATAGCCTGACATACCAAGAAAAGACCTTAAATCTTTCAAAGTTTTAGGAGGTAAAAGGTTTGATATTGCCTTTACTTTATCTGGGTTTGTCTTGATGCCTTTGGAGGAAACTACAAAACCTAAGAATTCAGTTTCTTGCTTAAAGAACTCGCATTTATCGAGTTGAACTTTCATATTTGCCTTACTTAAGGTTTCAAAAACTTTGCAAATATGTGTGAAATGTGTATTTTCATCTGGACTGAAAATAATGATGTCGTCCATGTACACATGGCAGATTTTCCCTATATGTTCCCTAAGGATGTCGTCTAAGGCTCTCTGAAATATTGAGGGGGCGTTTTTTAGTCCAAACGGTAATCGAGTGAACTCATATTTACCGTGGTTAACCGAGAACGCGGTTTTTTCCATGTCTTCCTCTCTTAACGGAATTTGGTGAAATCCGCTCTTAAGGTCAAGTACTGAGAACCAATAGTTTTTACCTAAATTGGCTAATACTTCGTTTATCTCCGGGATTGGATAACGGTCAGCAATTGTTATTGTGTTGAGCTTACGGTAGTCTATGACTAATCTGAATTTTTTTGTGCCAGATGCGTCAGCTTTTTTCGGCACTATCCAAATCGGGGAATTGTATGGCGATCTGGATCGCCTTATTATGCCATCTTGCAACAGATTTTGAATCTGTTTTTCGACTTCTTCTTTTAAAGCCATGGGATAAGGATAGAATTTGGAGTAGACTGGGCAGTCCGTTGTTGTTCTTATTTCTCCTTTTACTGTTGTGGTAAATGAGAGTTTGTTGTCTGGGTCGTCAAATAAAGTAGGAAATTTACCTACTGCATTTTGAATCATTGTTTTCTGGTCATGTGACATGTGATTTGTTCTAATATCGATGGCGTTAACTGATCGGGAAATAAGTTGCTTAATTTTGATTTTTATTGAATTTTTAATGATCATGATATTTTCTTTTGTTCGGATTTCAGCTGAAAGGTCTTTAAGACTATCGTTTCCAAGAATAGCATGAAATGATTTTAGTTCAGGCATGAGGAAAAATTTTAGTTTTAGGTCCTTTGGACCGAATACATTAAGAAAAGTGTGTTGTGAGATTTTGGCTTTTCCACCTATTGAGTTAGCATAGAAATCTTCTTCATTATTGCAAGGGTTTGGTACCAAACAGGGTTGTATGTAGTTCTTATTCGAACCTGTATCGATCAAAATTTTAAGAGTCTTCCCGTCATTTGTTTTGTATTCAAAATACGGGAGAGAAGAATAATTTATTTCCGAGGAGGGGGTGTCGCTACTTTCTGATGATTCAATGTTATAGTACTCTGTCAAGGTTCCTGTATTTGTTTGTGAAGCATGATCTGGGTTTTCTTGTGGAAAAGTCAAGTTTTCTGGACTTTGTTCGTAAAGAACCTGATCTTCTGATATTTGGTCATAGACTGCTTGGTTTTCTGAAAGTTGTTCTTCCGGGGTATATTCTATGAATTGTTGCAATGTTTGATCGTGGTTTTGATCCTCGTATTGCATGATCTGATTATACTGTTGTTCGTTGGAAGGTACGATTGTTGTGTTTAAATGAAAGTTTCTTTGTACCTTAAGGGGATGTATTTGTCGAGAGGGTGGCTCGTTTGGCCTCTTATAAGCTAACGGCATATTGTTTTGTTGTGGTCTATTTGAATAATTGATATTGTTTGTTCTAATTGTGGATGTGTCCATTGGTTCGGGTTGTTGGGGTCTTTGAGGTAAATTAGGCATTTGCTGGAAATTGTTAAATTGTGCGTTGTTCATTCTTACGGGATTCTGTGGTAATCCTGTGTTAAATCTTTGGAAGTTTGTAGGGTTTTGGCCTTGATTCGGGACCTGTGCATATCTTCTAGGGGGAATTGGAGCTAGATAGGGTATATTTTGGCCTTGATTTGGAACCTGTACATATCTTTTAGGAGGAATGGGAGGTAGTTGGGGTGGAACTCTTCTAACGTTGTTGTTTGTGGCAACAGCGTACTGTTGTCGAAGCGTTTGGTTTTCTAGTTTAAGGCAGAGATGCAGAGCTTGAGGTAAGTCTGAAGGTTCTTTAATGCCGAGAAGTCTGGGCAAGTCTCCTCTTAATCCTCGTATGAACGTGTCCAAGGCTTTCTCTCTATATGAATGCATGAGAAGGTTGAGAGCTTCTCCAGAAACATCCATAGCGGATATTTTATTGAGGATAAGCGAGAGGTGTTCATACACAGAGTGGTAAAAATCCTGTGTAGAAAGATTTCCTTGGACTAGAGACGTGAGTTGGTACTCTAAAGTACCAAGGTCTCTTTTATCAGCGTAATGGAGTGTTAGGCATCGAGAAATGTTATCCCAATTCAATGGGATGTTGTAAGATTCAAGTACGTGGTCAGCTTGGCCAACGACTTTATTTCTTACGACATTTATGATGCCAAAATATTTAGGGGATCCTCTAATAGATTCGTAAATCTTCAGAACCCTCTCGACGCTTTTACGCCAAGAGCTGAATTCTCCGGGTTGTCCCGAGAATTCTCTTAGGCTCCTTACCACGTCAGGTATTTTGTCCATTTCGCCTAAATTGGCTAATTGATCTGGACTAATACCTTGGTCTGTACCCGCAAATTGGTCCGCGTTAGGGTAAAGGATAGAGTAGACTAATTGTTTACCTTCCGTTTGGAGGGTTTGGTTTATCATATTGGAAATTATAGTCTGAAGAGCGGCTGGGGTTAAGGGAGGTGGTTGATGTTGTTCATTGGGAGGAGCCATGGTTGTTATTTTATGAATTGGGCAATAAAAGTTAAGAAATAATGATAATTATTTAAAATATTTAAATTCTGATGATTTGTTTAAGTAATTTCTTATTCTATTTTCACTTGGTTTTATTTTTATTTGGTAGTGTTTTCTTAAATAATGATAGTTATTTAAAATATTTAAATTCTGATGATTTGTTTAAGTTATTCCTTATTCTATTTTCACTTGGTTTTATTATATTTTTTTTATTTGGTAGTATTTTCTTAAAACTAAATCTTACAATAAAAGTAGGGACGCTGGTAGCTGGATCATTATTCCGTTTTGTATCTCTTCGAAACTACTTCGGTGGTCTCGCGTTACACTTATACGTCTTAACACTTGTTATGTTGTTTAACCGTCTAGTTAAATGTGGCTGTTTAACTAGTTGTGTGGTGTGGTCTCACGTTACACTTGTGCGTTTTAAAACTATTTATGTTGTTTAACCGTCTAGTTAAATATGGCTGTTTAACTATTTGTGTGTGGTTCGACCCGTTTAGCCACACTTGTTGGGCGCCAGTTAAAGTTTCTCAAATTTATTTTATTTAAAAAAAATAAACTTTATTAAAAATCGGACTGGCAGCGATTCTGCCTTACAAGAAACTGAACAAAAATTATTTCTTAAACCTAGTCTTAAATACTACTAAACTGCAGAGTTGCATTTCCCACGTTGCCGTCGTCGGTCGTAGCATTTCCCTGGAATTGTTGATGTTGCTCGCGTTGTTGCATTTTCCTAGAATTGGTGTCATGGGTTAATGTCCCGCAGGTTGACGATTTTGCTGATGTTTCTAAACTGAATCAAAATCAAGGTGTAAACTGAATCAAAATCAAGGTGATCGTGATTCAGTTTTTGTTTTGTTAACTTATATGAGTAGATATGTATATAGCGGCTTGAAAAATAAAGTGCGGTAGTCTAGTGGCAGGTGCAAGAACCCACCCCACCGACGAGCTGGCCTATGGTGGAAGCAAGCAAGCCGCACCGCACCTCGTTAGCTAGACGTCTTATTTAGTGGGTTGTAGTTGATTTTAGGAACCTGTGATTCTGAGATAGCTATAACCAAGCCTGTCCTCGCGCATCGCTAAGTAAGCCCATCGAAATCCGTTACAAACCAAGTGGATACTTAAACATTTAAATACGGGTGAAGCAGGAAACGGAAAAAAAACATTTGGTGCACTTACAATGCACTGGCGACTGGCACGTCAGTTGTGCGCGAATGTACGTAAAGAGTGTAGGTATGGACTTTTTTCGCTAGAACATTTGGCGTTGAATTTTCACTTTACTTTTGTTTTTTTTTTGCTTTCTACACATTTTTCGTTATTTGTAATGAAATTTGTAACTGAAATGGCAAGGGAGTACTTGAAGTTTTATATACTTGTGCGTTTTTTTTTTTACTGAACATTCCTTTTCAAATTATTGTGTTGCCAAGGACATTATTTTTGTCTTTGATGTAAAAAAAAAAATTAATTTTAAGTAGTTAGGTAGAAGTATAATTTCTGTGCTTTCAGAAATGAAGCTCAACTGAAGCTACTTTAAATTAAATAAAGGCCAATCGTAAAGCATGTTGTCATTATTAATAATCTTATGAAAACCATTTAAGTATAAGGATAATTTAAAGTGGGTAAACATTTCTCTGAATTGTTGA
This sequence comes from Sphaerophoria taeniata, assembly GCA_943590905.1. NCBI lineage: Eukaryota > Metazoa > Arthropoda > Insecta > Diptera > Syrphidae > Sphaerophoria > Sphaerophoria taeniata. Next base: position 34,976,274 of record OX016540.1, on the reverse strand, counting down.
GTGTGTTTTCTTTAACAGGTTCATATTTTTATTTCTAGAACTCCTATTGAAAAGGATAAGGAATTTCTCTGACATTCATCTTTTTTGGGGTCAAAATACCAATGGTCCTGAAGTACAAGACTTTATCTTCTTTTACCAATTATAATATTATTCTTGGATTGGTATCATATGAAACTTGAACAACTTAAGAAAGAATATAACAGAGACAGCAAGGACCTTTTGCTGTGTGCTCTTCTTCCTTTCTTATATTATTCCATCATGAGAAGCTATCGCATCATTTAAATTTAAGGTCAATAAGAGCAAACTTTTGCGACACAAAATCCATATTCTAACCTTCAGAAGACAAAGTTCAACTTAAATATTTCAACTATGCGTAGCCATAGTTAGAACATGTAGGTATAATATAACTTATATAACACTTAGAAGCGTTTTTCTGCAATCAATTTATTTTAATATTCTTGAGAATGTGCCAGCAGGTATATAAAGTGACGTTGGGTGTAGATTCAACAGGACAACATTAATAAAGAAAATGATTGCCTTGGATGGATAGAAAGTGAGGTTAACTTCGAATCGATGATGAAGACAATGGGGTCACGCGGGATTGGGTTACTGATTGAGAGGAAAGGGTTACATTCGAAGGCAAAAAAGTCTTTTTATGTGAATTATTCACTTAAATAAATCTAATCTATTGAGAGGACAAATAAATCTAGATATATTTTTTGATACTCGTAGAGTCAATTTCTGCTTTATGAAATTTTAAGCTGATTTGTTTTTTGAGCTTTGTGATTTTTGCAGTTGCCTGTAGCTAAGTGGTTAGGTGCGTTGACTGCTAAGCAGAACGTCGTGGGTTCGAGTCCTACTCAGGCCCGTAAAAGTTTTTATTTCATCTTTCACGGGTACTGCCTCTTGCGAAGAATTGACAAATCTTCCAAGAGTATCAATATGTCATGAAAAAGTGCTTCTCAAATTTGCCGCTCGGAATCGGTGTTAAATTGTAGGTCCCCTCAATTCTTCACACGCACACAGGGAATTGTTCATGAGAGTATTAAGCCACTTAGGCCTTGGCTCTTCAAGAGCTGTCTCGCCACTCTGTTTTTTTTTTTTAGCTTTGTGGTTTCTGTCGAACTAAAAAAATGCTCGCTCAATAATAAATTTTAAACAATGAATAACTTATCAGATGTCTGGCCTGTGTGTCGTCATATAAAGAAGTGGAACTTAGGATAAGATATAGGATCCGAAGCATGATTGTAATTAAAGCAGGGTGATTATTCTGTTAGTCACAATATTGGGCGATTTTGATTGTGGTTAGTAGAAGCACTCAAAGAGGATTATAATGGTTTTTCGTGTCTCAAGAGATATAAGGGTTAGAACAATTGCTTCAGCACTTCATCAGTTTTAAGTCCAACGAAAAATTTTCCAACAATTACATAAGTGGAAGATTTTGTGACAGTTGTTAAAATGGCCTTGCTACGAAAATAATGACAAAGGATATCGATAGTTATTTGATGCCTCAATTTTCATTAACAGACAGAAAATAACACTCACCCCTTTGAAAAACAGAAATTTTATGAGACACCAAATCATGAGAATCATGTTCAAATTCAATTCGTATAAGCAATTCCTTTATTCCTGTTACAGGAAGGACACTTCTTCGAGATTTTTTTTTCAATGAAAATTTGTATGACATGCAATTATTATATTTTGTATGCTTCGATATCCACAAATGAAGTTGCCCAAAATACTCCTGCTCGTACTTTGAAAGCAATAAATTACAAAACCCAGTCATTCTAAACTTCACAGTTTAGTTAAAATTTTAAATTGAAGGAAACACCAACATTCGACACCTCTAAATATTTGATTTGCCCAAAAAGCAACAAGATATTATGATTGAAAGGATGGAACTGGGGTTAAGTACAGGAACCGGAAGAGGAAACGACACTGTCACTAATGAACTATGATTCTGATGATTAATGAAGACTAGTCTAATAAATTATTCAAGACAAACATTGAAGCGAAAGCATAATTTGTCTGCGGTGACAGCTCCAACATCAATAATAAATTGAGTAGTCTTGATTGGCAAAACAAACGTCATTTAACACTCGCAAAGAAAACGTATGAATGATTATATATTTATTATTCGAAATGTTGGACAGTTTTTGAATGTCAAATTTAACAAACAGGAAAATAAACAAGAATTATTATCTTTTAACAATGGATTTGCTTCTGAAGTGATTTCGATAAATTTCTGATTTGCTGTCCAACTTCTTAACAAGAATTTACGAATTTATCATTCCGCTTAAAGCATGCGGTAAACAAAATTCGGGAAATTTATTTTTCTTTTTGACGTCATATATAATTATAAAGCTATTATAAGAGTTTTGAAAAACAAAACAACCAAATAATGAAATTCTTTGATTCACTCAAAAATCTCATTCATCCAAACATCCAGAGTTTTGTGATTCCGCAAAGAGTTAAGCATATTGAGAAATAAATATTTGCGAGATGTACAAGGTTATTGCAGCAGTAGATGAGAAGTGCATAACAGAATATGCAGCTGAAGCAGCCGGGTCCTTGTTCAGAACAACCTACAGTAGGCTCAACCATAATCTCGCAGAAAGAAACTACTTCCATGATACGAACAATGTAAACGTTATTGCAACTATGGTCAAGTTAAGAAGCGAATTACTCAACTTTAACTTCATACCGCATACTATTTGCAATTTAGCGGAGAGGGAGAGCGTTATTCATTTCGTCGTAAGGTGTCCAACTCTCAGGGAAACTAGGAGAAGTATCCTGGGGAGTAATTTTCTAACAGAGGATCAAGTTCTTAGTTTCCTGAATGAGATGGATGTTGCCAAACTTTATAATTATTGCAAAATTGCGTTAAAATACAGATCCAGAATATTCAACGAAGACTTTTGAATTGTCATTCCTACATGTTATATGCATGTATTGATATGTGGCAGTGTATTACAGTTATTTAATTTATTTTAGTTGTCAATCTAGCAGACGGCAAATGCCACGCTTAAATGATTTTTGTATGTATAACTATGTAATAACTGTTAATTGAATCGTAAATCAATAAAAATCTACTATTTGTCCATCTATTTATCTATCTATCTATTTGCGAGACGAAGAGACACAACAGAAACTTGATTAAAATATTCCAAAACTTTGTAAAATTGCTACAGATTTCCAAAATATAGAAAAACCCGTGGGCGCGATAACACCAATTAAAATCACATTCTGTAGAAATTGACGCTTCATGTCTTGTTATTCCTTGTCTCTGTTGTGTTCCTTTTTTCAATGATGTATCCATTTATGATAAAAAGGATCATAGTTTTAAAAAAGCATTCAAACTGAGGAATTTGGCCTTTTTTTCTCGATGACAGCTCAAAGGCTTTACTTTTTTCTGGGCCTGAACAGATGAACTTTAAACTTTAATCAATACTGATGTGTTGTTGTTTGTGATGAATATAAAAGGGATTGACATAAAACGTATTTATGTACCACATGACTGCATTTAAGTTGACATTTTTTTCTTTTTCTGGTATTCATATAAATTTAAATATTAAAAAAAAAGGTTTAAATCGAAATAATGTTTAATGAATGAATAAATACCGTGGACTTACTTGTAGTTTTCTTTTAAATCAAAGTTGATGGGATATAAAGAGTTCAGGAACTGAATATTCTTCTGCCGCGGAACACAATCGATCTTTTCCACTATAAATTTCCATTAAACTTCTTTCTGGTATTAAGCCCTGTTAACGTTGGTTCCTCACCTTAGTTACGTTACATTAGTTCTTGTTAAATTTGTAAGCAAGTCTCGATATTCAAGGTCGATCTGTTAGCTTACTTATTTGTTTTATAAAATAGTTCAGTAGAGAATGTTAGCTGCCCGTGACTTAGTGGTTAGGTGCGTTGGCTGCTGAGCAGAACGTCGACAACTCTTGAAGAGCCAAGGCCTAAGAGGCTTACTCTCATCAACAATTCTTTGGGTGCGTGTGAAGAATTGAGAGGACCTACAATTTAACGCCGATTCCGAACGGCAAAGTTGAGAAGTACTTTTTCATGACAGATTGATTCTCTTGGAAGTGTTGTCAGTTCTTCGCAAGAGGCAGTGCCCGTGAAAGATGAAATAAAAACTATGGGCACGAGTATGGTCCTGCTGCTTTTTTCCACTTTACTGCAATCGTTTGGCAATTGGTTATCGAATCGTATTGCAATTTGACGGACTCCAATTTCTCAACTTAATTCTGCTCCTCAGCGATTTCAATTTTGTTTACCTGGCGGTTGTTGTCACATTTATTGCTGTTGAAGTTGATATTGTCGACCATCACAGTATTGGCATCGGCCTTGTTCACTCTCTGCAGATCCAAGGCAAGCATGGCTTTCCGTTTTTCTTCCATTTCCATCCAAAAAAATAACATTTGTTCATTAAAATTCAATTTAGTCGATTTGCTCGTTAAAAATAAAGCAAAAGAAAAAAAACGGAAAAAGAAAAGAACAAATAACTAAGAAAAGGATTGGGCAAAGTTTCCCTCACCCAGCAGCGATTTCTCCACCAGAGATTGCGAGGCTGAAAAATCTCTTGGGGGCTTTTCAATAATTTATTATTGTATATGTATGCATGTACCTATATATATTTTTCCTTTTTTTTATCTTCCAATGAATCGATCCAATAAAATCAGGTTAACAGAGCCTCTTTCGGAATTCACTTATTTAAGAATCTGAGAAAAATACTCTATCAAATAATTGATACTTTCATGGGTTTTTGAATGCTCTTGTTGGAGGCCATTGGAGAGTAGGAGCGAGAAGGGTTGCTGATTGAAAATTGTGATTTTCCGTGCTGAGAATGATTTCAGTTATTTGGCACGATTTCGATATTAATATTACGTTTTCTTTTCAAGAGTTTCGAGCTCGTTGCTTTAATACTTGAAGCACTTGGGCTGAGTGTACAATAACGTCTTGAGAAATAATTGGACACTTTATTGCCTTAATGATTGTTTGAATTTGGAAGCAAAACAGCACGATTTTGCCAATTAAATGCAAATAAAAACTGTCGTCAATTTGAAAACCATTTTGAAAACGTACCTATTTTCATGAAAATGCTATAGTGGATTTTTGGAATAGAATATGTAACCAGCGAATAGGGTTTTTTGGGAAATTGTGTTTAAATTGTTAAACATTTATCAAAATCCAATCACCCCATTGCCTGCAAAACTTTAAGTATAAACAAAAATCGGAAGAGGACAGGAGTTATTTTTCATTTATCAAAATTTTGGGATTTCAGATAAAAAAAAAAAAAAAACAAAGCTACTAATCAAATCGTTCCAAATATTATTTGAACTGAGCGAAGCTTTGAGTTTATTTCTCAATTAAATTGACTTGTTCCAGATGAACAAAAAGTCCCCAATCTGCAATCATCAGAAAACCTTTCTCGGATACCTTGTTTGCTCCATAAAATTGCGAAAAACGATAAAAAAGAATACAATATAATATTCTTAATATCCAACGATCAGACAAGTTCAATGTTCTTGCATTCTTCCAATTTTTTTTAAAGATACCAATTCCATGCTTATTATTATTACTCTCCCAACAATTCAACCGATTTATCATGACTTTTGAAAAGGCATCCCTCCACATTTACGTTCCACTGATTAGCCTCGGATTCAAAGCATCCGAAACTGATTCGAAAATAATCCCTTTTAAAATTTCCTCTTTTTTTAACTTTTTGTCCCTGTTCTCTTCTCGATTTATGCACTCGGAAATGGTAAGTTCGTTTTCTAAATTCCTATTTTTAGTTTGTATGAGAGAACGTACAAGCGCTCATAATAAGTTTTTTTTTTTTTTTGTCTATTATATTCCAGTCTTTAGAACAGAGTTATAGTTCTCAAAGCTTTCTACGGAACTTCACATTGGTACATAAATGACTCTCGGAGTTTTGTTTGTTTTATTTTTTTTTTTTTACTAAAAGCCAAAACGATTGTCTGTCAAATAGGAGAAAACATAAAAAAAAAATCATATTAGCTCAGTAGGGGGTAGAGAACGATGTCAGAGCCAAATTGCACTTAACATTGCCCAGATTTGTCAGGAACACATCGAGAAATTCCAGAACATGTCCGAATGCTTGTTTACTTTTTAAGCATTTTTCTAAACGTCAACCACAATAACAATGTCATGCTTCAAGATTTTCTCCATCCTGCTCCCACGCGTTTTGTTCTTTTTGGCATTTATTTTGATTTTTGGTTTTTATGAGACTACAATGATCCTGCTGCTCCTGCATTTCAAAGCAAACGGAATCAGAACTTGGTATTCGTTACAAGAGATTTTATTGAAAAGTAAAAAACTCTCTAACCTTTTTGATTCTAGATGAAAAATCGATTTCTGAACTTCTGTTCTACTCTGCAGACGTTCAACATATTTCTGCAAGGTGTCAACATTCATTTGCATTGCATATCCTTCAACGAATCATAATATGTTTCTCTTGCAATGCACTCACACTAACAACATCGGGCAATGTTTTGTCCATTTTATTGTCTACGCCTTCGACATCTTCCAACAGTTCCAGCATCGATGTATGCAATTTATCCAAGCCGGCGGCGATCGATTTGGCGATTGAGATTGAAATTTGCGCCGGCAATGCGATGCTGTTCGATTTCCAAATTACGTACACGTTTGCCGATGCGATATGGTAGTACAATCATAGAGATAATATAACTGAGCACGGAAGCTAGCCTAAAACGTTTTGCCTTGAATTATGAGAAAGAAGACATTAGGGAGTTCCGTCTCTCTCTCTCTGAGCTTGTCGCTGATTGGCTGTAAGGTGGAATAAGAAACGCTAAATGCTAAAATCAAAATTGTTGTTGTCTTACATAGGAGCTAAGAGAGAGAAGGAACTCCCTAATAGCTTCTTTCTCCCAATTTTCGAGGTCCACTCTACTTGCACAAAGTGCTACCGTGCTCTATTATATTATATTATCTCTATGAGTGCAATTCGTTTAGCTGGCGTTTAACATCTCGTTGGGCGAGTTGGTGTTCGTGCAATTGCAGATGCTGGATGTAAAGATGGCGTGCGTCGTTTGTGATCTGCTTCCAAATCGGTGATCAATTTGAATATTTGATGGTGTTTGTCTGCTAGAATTGGAAGAAGAAATTATGGTGAGAAAGAGAAAAAAACAGTGAACAACAATCAGGAAACAATATAAATCTGGAATCAATAAGTGAAATGAGAAACACAATCCAGTTCAATTATGTCTGCAATTTTTTTCCACTGGTCGATTTCCTTTTTGGGTTGTTGCAATATATTGCTCATCTGGACAGGAATTTTGCTCAAATTGAAGAGTAAATTTCAAATGATTCAGAGGAGTTGCAGTAGTTGTCCTTTGGTCTCTAATTGAATGTAGTTGAACTGAATATCACTTACACGCAAAATTTTAACTGCAATGAGTTATTTGTTGTGTTGTAGATGTAATGGGAGCAACATTTGCAACCAGAATTGAGAACGATAAAAAATGGATGAAGAAAACTTTCAATTTCTAACCAAAAACTCACTCAAAAATTTAGTTGCAACATATAAAAACATTTGAAGTATTGTTTGAAAAACTGAAGCTATGAAGCTTTAGTGGGAAACCAGAAACTATAAACTGAAATTTTGAAACTGTAAATAAGAAATCGGAAATCAAAGACTGTGAATAGAGATTGCATAACAAAGCTCTGAAAATTTCGTTTAAAAATTAAAAGTTACAAAGATTTAAGTAAAAATGTTCGCGTGTCAGTGGTAATAGGTATTTTGTTTTAAATATTTGTTCATTAAAAAACAACACACGGCTATAGTCTTTTGTGACAATATAGTATATTTGTGTGACAAAACTTTTTCCCGTACTATTCAGCAAAAACAATACGTCAAAAGTTTCGAGTATCAAAAAATCGCCAGCTTTTCTGAGGCCACCTGTGCGATAACCTCATGTTATCAATACACAATACAATACAAATCTAAGTCTCCTCCTCTGAGCCACGAAGGTTTCTGTTATGTGTGCTTTCTTTCTATGTGTCTATCTGTCTCTCTCTCTGTTGTATGTCTTGTTCTGTCCCAGCCGATGGTCTCAGTCACCACTCACCAGTGCTGCTATGTGTCTGTAGTTCGTTACATTTATGTGCGAAATACTGTGAAATGTAATGTAATGTAGTTTCGAGTATCAATCATAAACTACGATGCAACTTCATTCAACTAATGGGTTTGAATTAATATTTCATCACCTTTCATATGTTGAGAGTCTTCCCTTCCCCAACCCCCGTGTTATTTACAGTAATTTTGCACTACTAATGAATTTTTTTGATTTCAAAGAAAGTTCCGGGGTTTCTTCATCTAAATCGATGCATTCGAAAGTAGAATTAAAAACAACTAACAAAGATTGTGCATAATCGTACATAATATTGCAGATTTAGTTAAGTAAACCGAACGTTGCTTGGGTGTGCCATGGCAATAGGGACGTCCGCCACCCATATCTCAACACTTAAGAATGCATTGATATTCACATGAATTTTTTTCCTTACATTCTCTCTGCGTCTGCAGTAAAGTTATAAAATATTAAATTTCAACGCCATATACACACTCTTACAAGGCATCATACATCTAATGGCTGAATATTATTCCTCCCACAGAAGCCTTTTTGGCATATCTGTAGCGCAATGTCTAGAAGCAAGCTCACGTTTCTGATTGTGTCCTCGTTCGGTCTCTCATTAAGCATGGAATTCACAACTGATGATCTTTCAAAATGCCATAAGAAAAATAAATAAGAGGGAATGTAAAACACAACAACAAGTTTTCAAGTAAAAGAGAGAAAAAAAAACCACACTTTCATTAATGAAGTTTAATTTTGAAAATGCTTGCAGTATTTCAGAGCATATAGCATTATAGCCCTATATTTTCTGAAGAGGTTACTGCGACAAATCGTTAGTTATTTCATCACCAGTTAAGCTGGACATTACTGCCTTTCTTTTTACACTAAGTAAAAATAAAGCAGCGAGTTGCGGTGGGCGCCACTTTGGTGACTTTTATGTTGTGTTAATCTGTAATTTAATTGAAGTAAGAGCTTTTCAGGTTAAGTGTAAATGCTTGACAAATGACAAGTAATTGTTGACATTGTAAGAGGAAAACTTTAACTTAATTACAGAAATGAGAAATTAAACTGGTGATTCGAAATTCGCCGTGATCAGACAGTAATTTTTAACATTAACGTGTATTAACTCGGTTTGTGGACAGCATCCCTCACAAGTTCAGAATGTTATTAATATAAATGATCTGATGACTTAAAATTTAGATGACAGTCATCTGCAACTCAAGACTGTTGTTAACACTGGCGTCTGCTGCTTCACACTGTAATCAATCGGTAGTGTATATGGAATGTGTGCATTGTTTTGAATCATTTTTTAAAAGCTATTCTAGATGAAAATACAATGTTCCAAATCAGAACAGAGAAAACAATAGAATCGATTGAAGGGAATTTTCCAAAAAAGCTGCCACTTTCGTCTTGTTTTCTAGTCGGGCGACACTTTTATTTGCTGGCATTAAAATAAAAATATCGCAACAGCAGTGTATATTATTCTATTAATCACTGCTCTCTTTCCAAGCAAAAAATAATTAACTTTTTTTAATTACTTACTCATTTTTCGATTAGAAAAATTGCTCGCTACTGTGAAATGCACCCTTTGGTATAATTTAATAAGAAAAATCTACAAAAGAGACGGTTATTGGCTGAAGTGCAAAAAATGTTTTCCTGGAAAAATAAATAGGTAAATGCAAAACAAAAAATAGAGACTTTTACTCGAGTTTATGCAAAACTTCTTCAATCATAAGAACAAAACAGACTCCGGCCTGCAGTTTTTGTGGAAAGTAAAAATCTCCAAGATAATAGAACCCTTGCAACTTTAACAGGTGAGACAATATCACAATAAAATTCTAACTATTTCGTCTCTTACTCAACGAAAAAAGGAGATATACGAATGCAAATTGCACTTGCCCCCACAGCAGATAAAAAAAAAACTCCCGAAAAAAAAACTATACACGCAGAAAGAAGAGCACAAAATTGTAATTTAAAGAAAGATTGAAACAGCAGCAGCAAAATGTTGATAGCTGGTAAAGCAAAAAAAAAAGAAACGAAGTGGGTATAAGTTTTCACAACAAAACAAAGTGCCTTGGGGATAAGTCCCGTCGCTTCCATAAGTAGCCACAAAAGATACGATGATGTACAACAAACGAAAGGAGAGATAGAATAATGTAAAAAAAAGAATTCTTGAAGAGAATTTAAAAGTGTCGAAATATAATACTGCAGGGTATTTTTCCCATCAAGTGGATGGAGTTGTTGGGGGTCCTCGGAGGTCCATGAGAGTTAAGTATCAGTTGACCTTGACAATTGAACGATCTCTTTTATGTGTCCCGCCTATGAATGATGGAATTCTTTTTTTGTTATACGTACATCAATGTCAAAGGTTAAGATTTATTAGCAATTGATGGTTCCATTAGAAGGATTACTTAACGGTTGGGTGGAGACGATAATTATTGGTCTATTTTTTTTTTCTTCGTTATTGATATGTTTTTGTCGAGAAACGTAAGTAAGTTGTAATTAATTGCTCATTGAGTTGTGGAGACAGCGATGCTGACCATATGACCTTATTATTTTGAAAAGGTTAATTGTTGGAATCTTTTCGCAGTGAAACCTTTTTTTTATCGAGGATCTAAACTTCACAGTTTAACAAATTCACACATTCGACCCTTCCCTTATGCACACATCACTAGTGTAACTGCTGCATAAATGTGTGCAAACAATATAATGTACGTTCGTTTATTTAACGTTCTGAAGAACGAAGGAAGAAATAAATAAAACTTCAAACCGATGTTCATTTTGACCCAACAAATTACATGCTCACATGCCCTGATACTTCTATAAAAGTCCCCATCAATATTAATTAAAACCTCCAAAGGACCCAGAGAGGAGCTCTAAATAGTACGTAGAGTTGATTTTTTTATCCTGAGGATTGTGTGTGTAGGTATATAAATCTGTGTGAATGATTCTACATCTCAACAAACCAGCCGGCTAGTTACTGTAGTGCGGTCGTGCAACTTCCACCATCAGGGAGCATTGAAAATCCCTTACTTCTATGAGTGTAAAAAAAGTAAAAAACTTTCACTTAGGTACTCATAATACTTTTTGTTCCCCGCCGCTTGTGTGATGAAACATCATCATCCAGAATCAACAATTCGCTCTTGTAGGGTAGCTGCTCTGAGAATGGATCCTGTCTGTTTTGTTTTAGCTGTAGATAAATTTTGTTTTTCTATTTTTAAACACGTCCTTAACATTTTCGTGTTTAAATTGTGTATTTTTGCCTCGACTTATGCATATTATATTTTTGTTGGCAAATTTAAATGAATTAAGATTGTTTATTTTGTGAAATTAAATCTGTCCAGATATTTCATGCAAATATTTATACAAAGAACAAAAGAGAACATAATTTTCAGACATGAGCAGGATATTCAAGGATACTTTGCGCTTACCTGACTGTACAGTGTACAAGTACGCGCATTCATCATTCGGATATAAGTAAATTAATTGCAATGTAGAGACATTTAAATATTATAAAATAAATATGAGTAGGTATGCCACTGTTATCCACACGATTAACTTCCCAACTAACTACACTTGTTTATAATAAATCAAACTGTTATCAATTAAACTAAACGGTGTAAAATCCCTGTGCTCATATGGACTGTTTTTCCTTATAACCACGAAAATAAATCCGTTTACACTAATTTTCAATTGTTTATAACAAATTTTACTGACAAAAAATATATTTTATTACATTGATTAATAAGATGTTTTTAACTATTGTTGCAATTTTTTCTGAATTCATTATGTATGCAGTATGTCATAAAAAAATTATATTTTGTAAAGATGATTGAATATGAAGTAGAATAAATATTGGTATGGTAAGTAAAAAAATATTAATTTACAAATTAATAACAAAATAAAATTCAGTTTTCTGTTCTATTTAAATAAAATACTTATTTATAACGTTGTCTGCTATTATAGGAATTCCGCGATGAATAGCTAGAGCAGCCAAACCATTCAAACGATCCAGCAAATAAAGTAGATAAACATTCAAAGCTTATCACACTGTTATTAAAATAGACTCATATTTTTAAAAATATCACTTAGTCCATTATATAGAAATCAAGAAAAGGATTGAAAACAGTAACACGAAAATATTCTTCTGTATTTTGAACCGAAGATTTCGAACGATTCTTTTGTCGGTTCACTATTCTCTTATGTTTAACGTCAATGTCAAGGCCTTCAGTTATTTTTTTTTTTGCATCTTCAAACACTTTTGAAAATGAGTAGTCTTCTACCCGTTGATGTTTTAGTTGATCATTTAAATCTTTATCAAGATCCATAACTTCAACCAACTCTAAATTCACTCTTTGAAACTCACGACATACTGGCAACGAGAGTTTGTAAACAATACTTATACCTAAGTTATAACCTTTAACCTAATCAAGAACTCGAAATCCATATCGATTTTTAAATTTCTTGCGTCATTTTCCAATGTTCTTATTTGGCCAAGTGTCTCGAACACAAACGGAAATAGCTCCTCAAAATCTTCAATTGCTTAATATTTTGGGATCCATCCATCCATCCACCCATCACGATTCAGCTTCTTAATGTCCTTTTTGTATGGAGTCTCTTCGCTTTCGCTTGTTGTTTTTTGCAGCATATCTTTTCGTTTCGGTTTTTTGAAATAATTGTAAACTACTTCAATTATTGTTAGGCAGTCTCTAATGGCTGGTATTTTGTTGGAAACAGATATAGCAAGGTGCAATGAATGTGCTGTACAATGAACTTACAGAGCATGCGGAGCAAATTTTGGGCGAATAATTGCGTGAACACCATTGTATCGACCAGACATATTGCTTGCTCCGTCGTACCCTTGGCCGATCAAAAAACAAATGTCCTGATCACTATTTCGAAGATTTTCTACTAGAAGCTTTGCAAGAGCATCAACTGGATTATTGATACAGTAAGGTTTGGTAAACTGCTGTATTACAGATTTTTTAGAGAAAAAGATTTTATTCGTACCTGTCAAGGAAGCTGTTTTAACAAATTTTTAAAAAATCCGCTCGTATGATATGTTGACCATTTTCGTTCTTATAGACATGTAGAACGCAGAAGAAGTTTGCATTTTTGATTTCAGCTAACACTTTTTTGTCAAAATTTTAAAAAAAGCTTGGATAATCTCGTTATGAACAGAACATCTAAGTGCACACGAAGGAGCGGATCCCCAATTGCTCGGAATTTAAAACTTTATTCGTTCGGTCCAGTGAAGTTGTTTTGCATAATTATTGGCCCTGTCGCCCTAGGACAATGATTGCTTTGATGAAAGGCGTTGTGGCATGATTGGTTATGTTGAACAGTTATCGATCCCAATGGGGGGATCCCCCTGATCCACCACGTAACGCACATACTACATATGCACATACACACAACATATATCCACAAATACGAACATACCTTCATAAACACACACACATCATCATAATAAGGATTGATTCGGATTGTAGTGACCTCGAAACATGGAGATATGCAAAAACTGGAGATTCACAAAATCAGCCCCATGACAATAATTTCCTCTGGGAAGTTAAAAATAGAAAACACAAAAATATTGAGATTTGAACACAATAAAATAAGCTTCACTTTTCGTCAGTTTCAGCGATGTGATGTTATGATGAATTTCAGTCACAATTTAAATTCCATAACAAACAAAAAAAACAAAAAAAAAAGGACAAGGACTTTACAGATATGCACCTGGAAAAACTCAAAGGAATTTTGTTGTGTTTTGTAGTAAAATTAAATTCCATTAAACTTTAGTTTAGGGGCCGGCCGTCCATTAAATACGTTCGCACTTAGGGGGGAGAGAGGGGTCACGCTGAGCGTGACAAGATGTCACAAGGGGGGAGAACGTGACGTTCGCCAAAGTTAGACTAAAAAAGTTAATTGCCACTTTATTTTATCTTTTTATTTAAAAAAATGGAATTAAAACAAAAAATATAAAACATATTTTATATTTGGAAATGTGTTCTATCAATTACATTTTTTTTTTAAGGGGGGGGGGGTCTTTGTTTTGTGACGTTATCTATATTTTAGGGGGGTTACAGCAAATGTGACAAAGCGTGACACCGGGGGAGGGAGGGGCCAAAACAGCTAAATTCAGCGTGACGTAGTTTATGGACGGCCCCTTAAATGTTCCCAGTACAAAAGTCCTTTAGATGCCTAATCCTTGAATTTTTACACTTTCTGACCCGAAAAACCCTGCTTATTAAGTTTTAGCAAACATTGTTTATGAAAAGTTCAAAAATATGATGATTTTTGCTATACGAGGTTTCAAATGTTAATTTGTTAAGGATTTATGCGCCTTCTCTTTACTTAGACACGCCCACTCATTGAACCACCTTAGCGAACATTTTAATATCTTCTAACCCAAAAAACATATCACCTTCTATAAGTTGCAATCAATATGGCATCATTAACCAAAGCCAACCAAAATATAATACAAATAATTGATTAAATCCAAATTTGTCAAACCCTTTTCAGTCGAGTTGTTCCATCCTCCTCGACATCAATTATATAGATGACAAAGCCAACTACTTCACAGTTAAAAGAACACATTTGCACGAAAATATTAAAAACATGGAACCGACAAAAAGAAAACAACGGCTGGGCAGGACCCTTTGTGTATAAAGGGAAAGCTACTCCCTTGTTACAAAACAGAACAAGAAACTACACAAAACCCTCAACACATTAATCCCAACTCCATCTCCTAACACCCACTGAAAATGGAGAAAAAAACATTGCAATATTTTTCTTGTCCTCATTATTATGAAGCTCTTATTTTAACTTAGTTGTGCTCCTTTTTGGTCAGACATAGTCGCATACATATCTTTTTTTAGTCCGTGGTAATGATACAAGGCAAAAAAGGCAACACAAATGAGTAGAGGAAGGAGAGAAAATAGTCCTGAAGCAGAATGAAAGGGTATTTAATCAATTCCATTTGTCATTCCTGTCGACACACATGCCACAAAGGATTTAATTCTATTTCACAAAATCTCATAAACAAATGTTTTATGGAAATAGCGACATATATGATATACCAAGAACCGAACCATCTAGCCAACATATCATATGCCTAGACCCAAAGGACGTCCTTGTTGTCGTCGACATTGTAGTCCTCGACGTTTTCGTCGTGTCGCAGGAAGGTGTGGTTATACTTATGTTTTGACTACATACAGCCAAGTTATATTAAATACAGAAAAACACACTTATAATAAATACACCAATTCATGAAAATCAAGACAAAAGTCAGTCAACCGGAAATTGGGTTTTGGCTTTTGGGTGGTTATAGCTGGTTGAAAGAGTTGCCTTTGGTTTGAATTGGGTCAAAAAAAAGGCTTCATATTTTTGTAGATATAAAAAAGGTAATGCAAGGTAATAAAAAAAAAAACGAACTAATGAATTATATAGGAGGAAGGTGTGCAAAAAAAAAAAAATTCTTTGTCGAATGATACAACATCAAAAATGGAAAAGGGCTTAATTAAAAATGTTTTTTGATGAACTCAAGCATTGATTTTTTTTTGTTTTTTTCAACTTTCAAAATAAAAAAGTATGGAAATAATAAAGAAAAAATAAAACATTTTTTACCCGTCAAAACAGGCCGAGACATAATAAATATTTTTGGGTAGTAATTAAGTTTCGAAGAAGTGTCAAATTCCATCAAAGAAATAGGCACAAATGCGAGTAATAAAGAAATATCATCCACCAGACAAGTAGGTGCAGAAATCGAAATTTATTTTTTTCTAAAATTGATGGCTTTTTAAATGTTAAATACACATGAAAGCAAACATGAGTAGAAGAATTATTCTAGCAGACATTTATTTATCATATAATCAATTTATATTATTTTGCTTCATGCTTATGTACACTTGTAGGTGTACAGAGTTTGCTATGATTTATTTATCTTTTTGAATGAATTGACTGCGCAATTATAAGGAAATGAATGCATGTTGAGTTGCGGGAGTATGAAAACAATTATCAGACAGAAAAAGGTAGTCTGTTTTTTTCAATACATTATAATTTGTATTTGTATTTTAAATGGCGTAGAAATTTCGGATATTTCCATATTCAAAATTAATAAAAATATTCAATAGCTTTCGCCGAAACATTTATTTTTTTTAAGGCGAGAAATTGCACATTTGTTCAAATACTTTTTTTTTCAATTTCATAAAATATTTTTTTTGGAATTACAGGTGAATATAAGCAAGCATTTCATCAGCAGCTGTGTTCAGTGAAAATGCCAAGGTTTTTGTTTTCTTTTTAGATAATCAGCCCTATTGTGAGTTCCACACGGAAAATCATTCCCCTGGAATATTTTCGTTCGCCCGGAGTTCAAAAGGGCTATTGTGAGTTTCGCCCGAATAGCATTTCACTTCGAAAAAGGACTGACAGTTCGAATAAAACAAACAGTGATAGAATGCTTGTAGAAAAACACCAGTTTTCAGGGAATGAAAATATGCTATTCATATTTCCGTTTCAAATTATTAAACAGGGCTAATTAATTAAAGAAATATTCTTTTCCAACTCATGGCTTTCATATTGTTAAGGCTATTGATACGCAGTTTGTAAGATATCAGTTCTTTTCATTTCATTTCAAAAACCAAATTTTAAACATACCTACAGGAAATGTTTGCTCAGTGTGATATCACTGTATTGAAAACGTCGACGTCAAGGTAAAGTCTATTTCAATTTAAATAAATTAATTTTGATTTTGATTCATATTTTTGCTTTGATTTGGGGGTTGAAAAATAAAATTGGGTTGGTGTAAAATTGGTGTAGAAAGAATTTAATTCGTTAGGTATTTATCTTTTTTTTTTAGTTCAGTGTTGTGATAATGAAAAATATGCACTCTTTAAAAATCAAACCGAGAATTTGACCAATCGGCTAACAAAAGGATGTTTCGACCAAGTGATTTTTGTAGATTCACTCGTCCATTTGCTATTTTGTACTGAGTGCATTAACTTGACAAAACCCACATTTTGAATAGATTTCGAAGCCGTCTGGTATTTTTCATCTTACTAGATTCATTTTTAGTCCAAAATATTATAAATGTTAATATTTCTTATCTCTAATCTTGTGGTTATTATATCTTTTCGCCAACAAAAAAAAGGTGAACATTTTAAGGTGAAATGTCGTTTGATTCCGCCGGAATTATTGATGCCGATAAGGGGAGGGAACAAAAAAAAGGGATTTTTTTTCGGGCGGAATGCTGTTCGGGTGAAACTCACAACAGGGCTGAATATAAATCGGTTTAACTGTGTGTAACTTTTGTTCGCGGAATATGGTCCTGCTGATTTGGTGTTTTTGTTTAACATTCATTGTTTTGAACAAAATCACACAACTAAATGTTTTTGTTTAAAAATGATAAAGTAATGGGTTTAATAGCGATTAATTTATTATTTATCAACAGATTTCAGGATTGAAGGAACGTTAATTAAATTTAGTACGAATTGCTATGCTTTGAAATGTTAGTTAATATTAGTCCTTTCTTAGGTTTTAGTTCGTGCAAAAATAATTACAATTTTGAAACAAAAAAACTGGTTTGGGGACTTATGGTTCTTTTGCATTGCCCCTCGTTTATCTCGAGTCGATTGATGTCTTCCCTAATTTGCTTATTCACGTACACATTCATCCTAAAAGGAGCCTCATCGCTTAAGATGATTTTTCGACCAAAATTGGGATCAACTTCCAACTACTCGAAGAACCAATATTAGCGAACACTATCAAAATGGGTGTTCTTTAGAAGGTTTTATCATTTGCACATGCATCGTTTGCTCAATGCTGTTACTTGTAGTGATGATTTGTTTTTAGTGATTGATTAAAAGAAATTTTGATAGAAAGGTAAAAGAACCAATATGGCCGCCACGAGTTGTCAAAATCAACCCTTCTCTATTGGAAAATACTTTATATAAAGAGAAAACTCGGAAATCGGTGTATGAATCACTTCCGACATGATATACACAATATTCTTGTTAAAAAGTCAATTTGATGAGCAATCAATTTCCCGTTTTGCTATGTAAAGTGGCCGACCTGTTCTTTGTTTTATTGTTTCGTTTTGGCTTTCGTAAAGCAATGTTTTCGTAGCAATATATCACATTCTTTTTTTAGAAGCTCAATTTTTTCCCGCTCAGAAATGTAATAAAAAATAATACAAAAAAGAGCTATTCCTCTCATTCAATTTAATTAAAATGAAAACAAAAAATATTTAATTTGTATACCTACCATTCTTAAAATCATTCAACTTACAATAAAAAACATCCAACGCAACAATCAAATTTATTTCTTGCCATCATCAGAAAGTTCAACCAAAGACAATTTGCGCACGACTTTGCAAATTTGTGAATCTGGTCTTTAATTCTGTGCTTTTCTTGTTGTTTCTTTTTGCTTTCAAAAAATATTTCTCCTGCTTGAAGTTAATTTATAAATTCGAGGAAAACATAATTCTCCGGAGAAAAAATATGAAACACCTGTACCTACCGTTCGCTTGATTTATCCAAAAAAAAAAAAACCTTATCGGAGAAAAAAAAAGAACTTTAACGGTTTTGTGGATTTCTGAATTCTCTTTGTTGATTGAAACTTAAGGAGACAGGACGTTTTTTCGGATCCATCTGTTATCTACTGGTGTTTGGTTGCTTGGCTTGGATTGAAAAGAGTTTTTGGTTGATTTCATTGAATAATCAGAACCAGAAGTGAAACTTAAGTTGAGGTGGTTTTGTTCGTAGGTACTGCTTCGATTGGAATTGGGATTGGGACAAGCAATAACAGGAATGGAAAAAAAGAAGCCCCCAAACATCTGAAAGATAAACGAAAGGAAGACATGCGGGACGTTCTACGTACAGTTCTTTACATTGTACGACTAGATTATTGTTGCTGCTACTGCTCTTTGCCTGTGTTATGTTCTTTTTGTGTTGTGTGGTGCAAATTACGCTGAAAATTCCTCAAGCGGTTTTCACTAATTTCTTCTCCACAATAAACCAGGTCTTTTCACTTTTGTGGGAGTTGGAAATTTTGGTTACATCTGATGCATTTGTTGGTTGTCGCATTTTTCTTTTGTTGTTGTGTCGGTTACACGAAGAACTGATAAGAAGAGGCCTTCGTTCTTGTGAAAGGATTACATGGGAGCACCATATAGAAATGTCTAAAGATCTCGTAAAAAGGTCTTTAAGTAGGTTGTTTTATTTTTTTTTCGAAATAAAATTGCTTGTGATGTGAGCTGCGAGCATTTAAGTTTTTTATTTTACTCATTTTTGGTTTCTGGTGTTTGTGCTTTCTATCTGTTGAAAAAGATTTGAATTCAAGTCTTTGAGTTTATGAACTTTAAAAACAGCAAATTTTAATTTTCCAATCAAACAGAAGTTTTTAAGTTATGAAATCATTGTTCCAGTTCAAACCATTCCCTTATCATCACACAGCTGCTCATGGTGTAGAAAATGAAATCAATTTAAAACAAGGATGCTCTTAAATCAAAGTTAATTCCCGAGCAAACACAACAAGCCAATCTAAATTCAAATCTCCTTCCAGTTAACTTCTTTAATTATCATTATATCACCTTATCATTCAAAGGCGCCAAACAGGAAGGCAAATTAATATAAAAATTATAACAAAAAAAAAAATACTTTACAGATAAAAATAAAATTATAAGCAAATTCTACGCTGGCTCGACAGCATGAGAAACACCGTTGAAATTCAATTTCTCCCGAACTAAGGCAATCTTATCCTTTAAGTATGCTACAAGATATATAAAAACATTCCACGCTTGAACTGTGAAATTGGCCGTCGCTCTTTTAGTTAAGTAACAAAAATGAATCTTTTTATAAGTATCCACAAGAAAGTAATAGTAATTATATTTTTATGATTCTAAATGTCCAATTGCCACTTGAAGGAGTCTTGTGCGAACTTCCTTATCTTCTGCTGAATATCTGATTTATTTTTCACGCAGGAATAACTGTGCGGTCATTTATGTCTCTGGTTGTTTGGTAGTAGTTGTAGCAACAATATAAACAATAAACTAAAGTTGTTAATATTAAGTGTCTTTTAACGAGGCTGCTGCCCCCCCGCCCCCCCACACTAAAAATCGGAAAAACTTTATCCTTGAAGAAAAACAGAAAAACACTATACACTTTTCTTTCGGCGCACATCCTGATTGTTCCCACAAGAATGAAACCGAGAGAAAAGGAATAAATAACACAAGTCATTCTTTCTCCCCCTTGGGCGTCTTGTGTGTGTGGCTTTCATGTTTTACTGCAATTTATTTACTCGTATTATATCCTTTTTGTGTTCCATTTTTATGTACATCGTGATGAAATAAAGTGTTATAAACAATTATCACTGAATTCTACCCATCAACAACAATACCATGCCACCACTTTCATGCTTTTTGTCTCTAGGTTCCATATCCAATCTTTTCCACTTCACGTCATCGTCCGTTTAATTTATAAACATGTTTTTCTAATGGCTGGCACATTCAACTTGTGCTTTTGGCATTCGCCCACATGGTTACGGTGGTGTAGATGCACAGCCCCTATAGAATTACAATTTCTTACCTGGACAAAAAATTCCACAGTTCTTAATTAAAGCGGTCAAATTACAAAAGGATTAGAACATGTATCACATAGGTGTGTATTTATGGGAAAACAATAGTTTACAACCCTACCAACAGGATTCTATTTTAAAAGCTTTTTTTGGTTAAATGTTGAAAAAAAAACAACAAGAATGTAGGCCTAGGTAGGTATTTATTGTCTTTAAAATAGAGATGAATTTTACTACAAAAAAAAAAAATGAAACACCCGTCAAGCCATCAACATGATGATAGTGATGATACGGATGGAACGGATTTCAACATATTATTCCATGGCGATGTGGTGGGCGGGTGTAAACTAGATAATAGCAACGGAAAAAGCATCCTTCTCAAATGCAAAACAACATCCACACATTTTAAATTTTACTCTATGCCAGTCTTGTGAAGTTTATGATCCACGTTGTTTCTTAATTAAGTTCTAGCCAGACAAGGTATCCCATTTTTACTACCTGTCCTGATGTTCTGGTCTGGGGCATTCATTCATGGAGCTACACTTGTAACGTTCCTAGAAGCTCCGGTGCCAGGTCCTTCCAAAGATTCTCATGAAATATTTTAGGAAATGGAATCTCCTTAAGTGGAGCCAGGTGTTTTGCTGTGTTTCACAGTATTTTATGGTATCCCTTCCGCAAATTGGTGAAAAACTTGAAATATTCTTGAAAGGAGATTTTTTGGAATCTTTAGTTCAACGGGTTATGGGTGGTGAAATTTGGTTTTCATGAAAAATAATGCTTATCAGTCTTACTCTCGGTACTATTTATATATTTTAAATGATGCCTAATGCAGGTTGGAATTCTTAGAAATCTATAAAGAGGTTATGGATGTCGACATTGCAGTTGGCACATAAGTAGGTATGTTTGTAGGATATAAATTTTAATGGTGTGACGTGCGCCTTCTTGCCAATGATTCATTAAAAAAAAAAACATTTAAAGAGTTCTTCCGGATGTTTATACGATACATGCAGTTTTTTTCTTTTCTTCAAAAGAAAGGAAACAAAATTAAGAATGCGGGAAAGAAAAGAGTTAAAAATCACACCCATAAAATAAAATATTAAACGAATTTTTATTAATGCCAATTCATTTTATTTGTTACCTAATTCAAAACAAAATGTGTGCGTGAGCCATCCTTAACAATTAGCGGTATTAAAATTAGTTATAAACATATTCTCATACCCACTGAATCAGTGGCGTAGATAGGTTTTCGCTATGGGGGGGATGGATCTAGTTCGCTCATTTTTACTTCCGACATCTATACTAATATATAAAGCTGAAGAGTTTGTTTGTTTGTTTGAACGCGCTTATCTCAGAAACTACTGGTTCGTATTGTCTTTTTGAGTTGGATAGTCCATTAATCGAGGAAGACTTTAGGCTACATAACATTAAGCTACGACCAGTGGAAAATGTGGAAAAAACGGCAAGAGAGTATTATTTTTTTGTTTGTTTGAACGCGCTGATCTCAGGAACTGCTAAATCAAATTGAAAAATTCCTTTTGTGTTGAATAGTCCATTGATCGAGGAAGGATTTAAGCTATACAAAGTTACGCTGCGAATAACAAAAGCAAAGCATCAGTGAAAAGTTTTACTAAAACGGGGAAAATAATACATATTTGGAGGCTTCGAGCTAAGAAGAATTTTGACTTAGGGAGAGTCGACTAATATACTATTTTAAAATAACATCGCAACCAAATTCACGCGCATGATGCACAAGCCAAGACGCACCTCTGGCCGGAGCACGAGGGAGAGACGGACGAAGTCGCGAGCAACTGCTAGTATAGAATATATGAAAAGTTTTGGATGTCTGTCTGTCTTTCTGTGAACGCACCTGCAGCATTAACCACTGGTCCGATTGACTTAAAACTTGAAAATTAGAGGTTTGAGCGAATTCGCGTAGGTCTTTTTTTGATTTTTTTTTTAAGATTAAAATTTAGGGAAGCCACCACACAATTTTTTTGGCAAAAATCAAAAGTTTCAATTTTCTCAAAAACTATTTTTTTAAACTTCCTCCAAAACGGTACCTCTCATAGAATCGTTTTTTTCTCATAAGATTTTTTCCAAAAACAAAAGCCTTATCAGCGTACTTTTTCTTCTGAAAGTATTTATCAATTGCCCAAATAATATTTTGTTTTCAAACAAATTTTTTTTTTGTATTTTAAAAACCTTTTCAAACTTTTTTTCAAAATTCTATATCTTGAAACGGATCAATAGTTAAATTCGAAACTCACTAATAAAATGTAAATTTACATATTCTTGAACACTGCATAGCCAAATTAATTTTTGGACATTTTCGAAAAATTTTATATATAAAAAATTAATGAAAAAAAAACACTCCAAATAACTCGCACAAATAAATCGAAAAATTACGACGAATGATTGTCTTTGTCAATCTGCTTTCTGGTTAAAATGAATTAGTGTGAGTAACCGTTACCGTTAGGATTCGCGTTAACTTCACCGCAGTTGTGCGAACATTTGTGTTCGTGTGGATGAGTAAGTTGCGTGTTTGGGGTGGTTTCTTACACCAAATTAACAATGTGACACGCGGTGAGAAGAAATCTAAATAATTTTATTTTTTGTGTCGGTGTGGGCTTTTGTGCTATTTGATGAAAAGCTGGTTGGAAGCTCTTTTTCTTGCACGTTTACCTATTATTTATCAATTGGTGAGAGACGTTAAAAAAATACTTTTTAAAAATCTATATAAAAAAGAAATTTAAAATATTAGGTGATTTGCCGAAGTAATAATTTCTTTCAGATGAAGTTGACTTTGTGTTTTCCCCGCAGACTGTAGGTATAGAATAGAATGTACAATTTACAATTCCTCAAGGAATCCTGTAAGTGACTTGATTCACGTTGGAAGCAGGTACTAAATTTCAGAGTACGTTTCCTTAACTTATATGGAATGACTGGTTATGTTGAACAATTATGGATCCCAATGGGGGATATATATCCCCCTGACCCCCCCCCCCCCTATCTACGCCACTGCACTGAATACACATATACAAAATTTTATCAACATTGGCCGACCTGTTTCGGAGGGGTTTAAACACTAAAACTGTGACACGAAATTTTTTTTTTGTGAAGAAAGTCTTCCTGTTTGTAAGAATTTTAGCACCTACATTTTTTTTCAGCTCGAACTTAAGAATGTTGTTTACATTTTTTCACGAATCACACCCCACTCCCTCGCCCATACCCTCTCCGAAGTCCGAAAAACAAAGTACGGACATAAAAAATAAAAGAGAACGGACTACAGAGGAAATAACAAATTTGCGTAAGATTCAACAATTTTTATTTTCGCGAAAAAGCAAAAAACTACAGCAAAAGAAAGGGGGAAACAAAAGAAACTTGTGCTTCTCGCAAGATAATAAACAAGGAAATTGGACATTTTAAATATTTTGTAAAAGCTTAGCGAAAGTCTCTTCTTTATATGGCGTTACATTTTTTATACTTGCAACATTCTGGATGTTATGCGAATTATTGATCAACAGAGACTTGCTTGTGTGTCTGTATCTGTTGCGAAGACGACGCACGCGACGGGACAACAATTTTATGTATAAAATGCCTTTTAAAAGTGGGTTTTCTTTTTGCTGGAAAAAACTCATATGACGAGTGCAAAGAAATCATGTCTTCATTATTTCTGACACATATAATGTAAAATTATATTTAGCACATAATTCATCTTCTCTCTTAGAACAAAAGAATTGTGCCCGACTGGGTCGTACGAACTTGCTTGTATTCCAAAACTTAATTCACAAAAAAAATGTTGAAGCAACCTAGATGTTTTTTAGAGAACTGAAACTTTTGGTTTTTGACCGGAAAAATTGTATAGCGGCTAGCCTAAACTTTGATCTTAAGAAAAAAAAAATTCAAAAAAACGATCCACGAGAATTCGCTAAAATGTCTTATTTTGAAGTTTGAGTTCAATCGGGCTAATACTTAAGGCTGTAGGTGCGTTTATAGACAGACCGACATCGACAGACGGACGGGATTGCCGGACCCACTTCTTTCGACTTCTCTATCATCGTAATGTCACATTTGATCAAAATCTCAACTTTTTTAGTATTTTTAATTTCCAGCACTGAGGCATGAAGATGAAAGATTAAAAATTTTTTTTTTGAAACTCTTATGTAAGAAGCTTAGTATTATTAACACAGGGATGCTCTCTGCAAAAACAATGAAAAACTGAATTGTATTCGGTTTTGGAAACGATCTCGCGGCCACTTATGACACGTTCTAAGGAAAAATGAATTATAAAAACACCGAAAAAATAACGAAGCAGATTTTGGAAATATCAAGTAGAATCGATGTAAGTTTTTTCTGAGTGAAGTAGATTTCATAACATTCTTGATGGTGCGAAGTAGGAACAGATTTTCAAAGTCTTAAAAAAATCGAAATAGACAACTTCGAAAGGAGTAAATTGGCAAATCTGTTTGATGATGATGGAGGGAGAACTGTCATTTAAAGCAAACGTGAAGCGGGTGCATCGTAACGCAGACGAAGCCGAAGCTGAAGCGTGTTTGTGTTTTAGCCTTTACTCGCGATGGTTACGAAACGTAACAAATGTTGCCAGACTAAAAAAATATTTCACAACAAAATTAATTAATTTCTTTTTTTATTTTATTCTCACAGGAGCAATGCATACAAATTTTTGAAGCGCGAGGCCCCTTGTACCGCGAGGCCGTGGGCCCACGTCGTCGCCCACGCCCTACGCCACCTCTGAGTTTGATAATTGGATTATTGTATAGGTATGTATATGTAGTTTGCTTACTTCTCCACAGGATCATGGATCTCTATATAATGGGAACAAGAATGGGAAAACGGCAAAACTAGTGGGAAAATAGCAGGACCATCGAGCGTGCAAAGGTCCTTCGCGGACATAACAGGTTTGAGAACATAAATAAATTAATAAGCAAGTAGCCAATGAGCTTAAGTTTCATTTTTCAAAAATATTAATTTCTTCTCAAGCTCTTTATTAGATTTTTGCTGTTGTTGAATTACGTGACATATAAAAAACTAGCAGTTGCCCGCGACTTCATCCGCCTCTCCCTCGTCCACGGGCAGAGTATCATCTCGACTTGTGCATCATGCGCGCGCGGGAATTTTGTTCGGAAGTTATTGTAAAATTGCATTGCAGTCAACTCTCCCTAGGTCGTAATTCTCTTGAACTTGAAAAATTAGAGCATTTTTTATGATTCCCTTCAGTTGTTCATACTTAAAGCATTCCCTTGGGTGAACTCTCCCTAATTCTAATATCTCTCTTACTTCTGCATCGTTTTTTTCGTTAAGTAAATTTTTTTTTCTTAAAACTGAGCATATTTTTTAGTTAAGAAGTACATAAAATGATATGATTTAAACACAATAATCTGCACAAATAGTGCAATCAATCACATTCACAAATCAATTGAACTCTCAAAATTCTAATTTGAGCAGTTATTAGGCCAGTTCCACCTAACAACATCTCACTGAGATCTCAATGTCACCTTGACTGAGGCAAAATCATTTGGTGCCTTGGTGGAACATAATTCTCAGTTACCATTGAGATTTAATGGTTACCTTACTAATTGTTGCTGCACATATCGAATCCAAAATAATTTCATCTCAGAGATCTCAGAAAAAAATCTCAGTTCTCACATTTCCACAGATTCTTCGCTACTATTGGTCACAGCTTAATGTTAAATAGCCTCAAGTCTTCCTCAATCAATGGACCATCCAACACAAAAAGAATTATTCCATTCAAACCAGTACTTCCTGAGATAAGTGCGTTAAAACGCAGAAAAATGTATATTTTTTGCCGTTTTTTTCCCCATTTTAAACAGATTCTTCGCTGCTATTGGTCACAGCTTAATGTTAAGTAGCCTAATGTCTAAGTCGATTAAGGCACCATCCTACACAAAAAGAATTATACCATTCGAACCAGTAGTTCCTGAGATTACCGCGTTCAAACAAACAAACTCTTCAGCTTTATATATTAGTGTAGATAATACACATCAGATAAAGATACAATTTTCAAATAACAATTTAGCCCATCAAATCTAATGACACTATAAATTATTGTTATGTGAATAATATATACCTAATAAGATTAATTCGGCTCAATATAACCCATCACACCCATACACACCACAAAAGGAAAAAGCCAAGTTGAGAAAACATTGCCCCATGGCTCTGGCAGGGTGTATTATATTGCATCGCATAAATAAATGAACAAGATCGTATAAATATTAAGCCAGCCAGGAGGCTGGCATAATATTATTCCGGTGGATATTACGACAATGCATTTAATTTTTGATAGCTTAACAATTTGCTCAACAATAACCCATTTCATCTTGTCCTCAATAATTATGTACGAAACGAACCCCTACGCCCTACGCCTTTGGTATGCTTTTGTATTAATACAAAAAAAGGAAAAAAAATTCGAAAAGCCGGGAGAACAAGAAAACAAAAACAAAAATACCTCATCACTTTAGTCACGATTCCACAATATCCTTCGCATATCCTGTTCGCGTTGCATCGCATCCTCACGTAATTCCTTCCCAAATACTTCAGTTGTTTTTTGGCGCTCCTCAAATTCCTTCAATTCCAATTTGAAACCTTCGATGCTTAACTAGCTACACCCTATAATTCTTCAAGTTTCTTTCGTATTTCGGCTATTGACTGTGAAATCCATTCCACGGATTTATTGCCACCTTGACTGTCACGTAACGTTTTAATTTCATGGCTGACAAAATGGCAATCATCATCAAGAACATCTTATCATCATCATCATCATGAGTATCATCATTGTCGTCGTGGTATTTGTTGTTGTAGTCATTATTATTATTATTATTTTTTGGTATAAGATAGATGGAAGGAAGAAACAGAGTAAATTTTGATTGTAATGTGACAAGAATTTCTTTGTTACACGCCACCGCAACCACCACCAAGGATGTATTAAAGGAACATGAAAAGAAACGAAAATAATAAAGATTTGTTAGGCCTCGTTTGTATGACATTTAAAAAATATTTATGTCTTTCTTTGAGTTATGCATTTTTTTTCTTTGGAAAATTAATGCGGCTCATTGGTATTTTTGGGATGATTTGCAAATTAAATTTTTGGTTATTATAATATTGTGCAGGTTAGTCGCTTTCAGTTGATGTTTTATTTTTTTTTTTTTTAGTTTAAAAATATATATAAAATATTTAGAAAAATCAATAAAGTATCAATTTTTAAACATTTTATGAAGAAAAACGAAATACTGTAAGATTGGAATTGTGTTTTCCTGACACTTTAAATACATCTTGATTTGAATGCAGAAGTTCCTCAATTCTCCAACAATTCACTTTCTTTCGGTATTTACTTAAAATTCCGAAATATACTGAATGATTTTATGTTTCTGTATTTTTTATTTTTCCTAGAAATCTTTCTTTCCTTCCTCTATAGTCCAGTCATTTTAGTAATTTAATCTGTGGAAAAATTCCTAGTGGGATAGATTTGTGAAAACACAATTGAGCAAATGTGAAGGCGTTCAAGTCCCTCTACTTCGAAAACGATTAATTTTACAGAAATATTGACATTGACATTGGCACATGAATATAACGAACTACAGACACATAGCAGCTCTGGCGACTGAGGCCATCGGCTGGGACAGAACGAGACATTAATACAACAGGGAGGCACAGATAGACGATAGACCCTTAGAAAGAAAGCACACATAACAAAAACTTACGTGGCTCAGAGGAGGAGACTTAGATTTGTATTGTCTCATGTTATCGCACAGGTGGCCTCAGATAAGCTGGCGAAATAATTTGTGAATGAATTTCAAAAATTTAATTATAACTTTCATAATCACAAAGAAGCTTTCAATATTTTAGGAAAAATTCACAGTTATTTAAAGACAAACTTGATTGTAGCATTATTTTACAAAACTATTAAATTCTCGATCCACTCTTTATAGACTTTGAAGTCGCCTTCTTTAATGGATGTTTTCTTCTTTTTACTAATTCTTTGTTTGTCAATAATAAAAAACGGTAGGTAGTTTGGAACTCGTGAGATCAAATAAAAATCTGAAACATCAATTTGAAAACTTTATGAGAAGATATTCGAGGGATTCATATGAAAGATGGATAATTAAATGAAATGTGGAAAAACATATCGAGTCCTTACCGCCCAATTATCGTAAGCGACAAAACCCAATTTTTTTATCAAATCTATTTTAAAACAAAGATTTGTTAATAAATTAGAATTTTATATACTTTATCCACTTTTAAACATTCAGATTTTATTATTATTAAAAAAAAAAACACAAACATAAACAATAAATGTAATTTATTGCGCTTAGAATGCTGGAAAAAATGCATTTTCGAAGTGTCGCTTACGATAATTTGGCGGTAAGGGCTCGATATTTTTTGATTTTTTTAAGCAGATGATAATTATTTTAAAATTGTAAGCCCATTGGATTTATTTCCTTTTGCATACATATAAATAAAAAAGTATCTGCTAAAATATCATTTGAATTCAATATTGTCCTCTCCTTATGTAAGAGAAAGCTGAACAATTGAATCAGGATAAACATTAATCTACAATTCCATCACACTGAAAGGTCCTTGAAAATACACTTTTTTCCGAAATTTATCTGATTGTTATGCATTTTTTTGTTTCGACTAAAAAGGAACTGAATAATTCTTTGATCCTTTGCTAAATAAAAAAAAAACGCTCAAAATGAGTAAATTGGAAAACAATAAATTTGAAATACTCTCCACTGATAGGTACTATCCATTTCCGATGCTAAATAAACTTTCAACTTCCATTAGTGCTGGTGTGCCATTAAACGATTATGAAAAATTCATATGTCGAATAAAACCGCACGAACCTCCCAACCAATCGTCCTTTTTTCTTGTATTTTTGCATACAAAAAAGAAAATCCCAACTGTATACGGATAGGGTATGCCATGCCCTTATTTAAAGCAATTTCGTATCACAGCACGTTTCATGCCGCATATTCGGAGGCTAGCCGCAAAAAACGAAAGAAGGAAATTTTTGTTTTTTATTTCATAACAACAACATTCTGGCATAGAAATAAGAAATAACTAACACCAAAAACATAAATGTAAAAAAAGAGCCAAGTTCTCCCGTACAAAAATTCTGCCTAACAAATCAGCCACGAAAAGTAATGAGATCTAAAAGAACGCCAAGTTCTAAGATTCAGCAAGTACTCGTAGGTGCATTGAAAATGTTTTAAGTGGACTTACATCGAATCAACTATTAGTTTTGAAAGTAACTTGTAAACTAATGTAAATTAGTTAATTTTTTTTACTTGGCAGGTTTTCTCTTAGTAACCTACTATTAAAAAAGTTTGGAAAACTTGCTAAGTAAACAAAATTAACTAATTTACATTAGTTTACAAGTTACTTTCAAAACTAATAGTTGATTCGATGTAAGTCCACTTAAAACATTTGCAATGCACCTACGAGTACTTGCTGAATCTTAGAACTTGGCGTTCTTTTAGATCTCATTACTTTTCGTGGCTGATTTGTTAGGCAGAATTTTTGTACGGGAGAACTTGGCTCTTTTTTTACATTTATGTTTTTGGTGTGATATCATTACTTTTTGCAAAGATTTTTTTTTTTGATAAGCAGAAAAATCTAAAAATTAATTTTATTTCTTTATATTGACTGGCAGAATTGCTAGTTTGCCAAATTACAATATTCTACGATGATCAGAGGTGCCCCATATATTTTATACAATTTATTTTTAAATGGGTGGGTACCACGCCCCCTCAGTTGAAAATCATAAATTTCATATTGTATTTGTTCTATTGCACGATGTACTTGTATGCCAAATTTCTTGATTCTACTGCACTCAAAAGTGCTCCATATAATTTAAATTAATAATGTAAAAGTAGGCGGCTACCACGCCCCCTGACTTAAAAATTTCAAATTTTCGATTTTTTCCTTTGTATGTACTTCATGACCTATCACTGTGCTAAATTTCTTGATTCTACTGCACTCCAAAGTGCTCCATATAATTTAAATTAATAATTTAAAAGTAGGCGGCTACCACGCCCCCTGACTGAAAAATTTCAAATTTTCGATTTTTTCCTTTGTATATACTTCATGACATATCACTGTGCCAAATTTCTTGATTCTACTGTACTCCAAAGTGCTCCATATAATTTAAACTAATAATGTAAAAGTAGGCGGCTAACACGCCCCCTGATTGAAAATTTTCAAATTTTCGATTTTTTCCTTTGTATGTACCACATGACCTACCACTGTGCCAAATTTCAAGTTTCTAGGGCAACGGAAAGTGCTTCATAATTTTGATGATCTGTCAGTGAGTGAGTCAGTGAGTCAGTGAGTCAGTCAGTTACGGTTTTCGTGACTTTTGGAACATTGTATCTTAGAAACTACTTATGCTAAATATCTGAAATTTACTGAGGTGCTTCTTCTTGACTAGCTTAACAAATGATGTGAGTTTGAAACTTTTGGCTTCTTTGGTATAGAAGTTAGAGGGGTGTGGAAAATGCCCTGAGTTGTTTCCTGTAAATAAGGGTGTAGTGCCAAAGTTGCTAGAGAACTTAGCTGGGCACTACCGTGCCCCTTGATAAACGTGGATGTAGAGTTATTTTGTGTAAAATAAAATAATATTGAAGCCTATAAAGAGGAATAAACTTCGATTGGATAGGATTTTTTGCGGTTGCCAAGAAGGACTGAGAGTTTATATTTTTGAATCTTAACCGGTTTCGAACAACTTTTCCAATAAATATGTCTCTATTATAAAATAAAAAATGAAACACTCCCAAATGAACGAGAAAACTTTTGAGTACCTACCTATACCTACTCACATATCTTTTGGAGGGTATACGATATTTCAGCCCTTTTGGTTTTTGTTTGATATTTTTAGATTTGTGGTCGGTTAGTCTTAGTAAGCAGAAAAGAAATAAAAAAAACTAAGAAATTTAAAAATCGTTTTCGACGATTTGAAAAGGTCATTAAGGGTTTCTCAATTTAAAAAAAAAGATTTAACGTAAGTTTTTATACGAATAAATATTAGGAAAATTTCTTTGGGTCAAGCTATTTAAAGCTGATAAGGCATGTGAATAATAAACAGCTCACCCATTGCTCCTTAATTCAAGCAAGACCGTGATGACAAAATGCAACATTTTAAGATGTCTTTTTATTTTTATCATCACCTTCAATTCTGAACACCTCATGGAAAAAGTCGGTTGACATATCGAAAGATTTACTTGCGCTTCTTGTATTCCTTTGATTCAAAAATCTCTAAAACCAAATCGTTTAACTTAGGAAAATGGCACAAGGAACTTAGCCAAACAACTTTTCATTCTTAATTTTTCAACACATCTTTGAGTTAAGAAAATATTTTCCATTCTATTCCAAGTGTTCGTCTTATTGAAGTCAACGAAGGCATTTTCTTGTTTTCCTTTCTAATTATATTATTTATATTTTGTCTTCTAAAATTTCAAAAAACACAAGAATGTATTTTAATTAAAAAATATAATTTTAAGTTCATGATATGCAAAAACACATTAATATAAATTATTTTCTTAACGAATTAACTTAAGAATTATACGACAGCCTTCTCCATCTGTGTTGTGTAATGGGGACATAAAAAAAAAAAAAACCGTCGAATCAAAAAGATTAGATTAGATGCCTTTTATATTATTTGTGTCTCTTTTTCTTTCCTTCTCTTGTATCGTCTTACTTTGGCAAAATAAAAGTCCTTTCAAGTTTCAACAATATTTTTCTTTCATAAACTATTTTAGTATACTTATCTGTGGGTAACGTTTGTTAGAAAATCAGGTATTCATGCAAAAACGATTTTATTCGTTTTTCAATACATTTGCTAACATTTTTCTTATTATTATTTTGTGTTCATTGATATGTATATGCACGTAAAAGCATCCATTGGACAAGCTTATGTATGAAAATATTATAAAACTCTTTCAAAGAAAAAGATCGATTCCTTTAGGTGAATATTTTTTTTTATCAAAGAAAGATGAAATATAATTAATTTTTATCAGTTTACAGAATTGTATAGTATTACATATGCTAAAGCGGTTAGTTTAAATTGCGTTTCATACTTGAATTCTGTAAAAAAAAACAATGCCTATCCTTAGTTAAAAATACATTGATTTTAATTTTATTATTGACTAGCAGTTGCCCGCGACTTCGTCCGCCTCTCCCTCGTCGACCGGCCAGAGTATCATCTCGACTTGTGCATCATGCGCGCGTGGGAATTTTGTTCGGAAGATATTGTAAAATTGCATTGCAGTCAACTCTCCCTAGGTCGTAATTCTCTTGAACTTGAAAAATTTGAGCATTTTTTATGCTTCCCTTCAGTTGTTCATACTTAAAGCATTCCCTTGGGTGAACTCTCCCTAATAATTCTAATATCTCTTCGTCAAGTAATTTTTTTTTCTTTAAACTGAGCATATTTTTAGTTAAGAAGTACATAAATTGATATGGTTTAAACACAATAATCTGCACAAATAGTGCAATCAATCACATTCACAATTCAATTGAACTCTCAAAATTCTAATTTGAGCAGTTATTAGGCCAGTTCCACCTAACAACATCTCACTGAGATCTCAATGTCACCTTGACTGAGGCAAAATCATTTGGTGCCTTGGTGGAACATAATTCTCAGTTATCATTGAGATTTAATGGTTACCTTACTAATTGTTGCTGCACATATGTCAGCCACGTTAAATAGCTGAGTGAGAAATCGAATCCAAAATAATTTCATCTTAGAGATCTCAGAAAAAAATCTCAGTTCTCACATTTCCACAGATTCTTCGCTGCTATTGGTCGCAGCTTAATTTTAAGTAGAATAAAGCCTAAAGCAGTTGCCCGTAGCTTAGTTGGTAAATGCGTTGGCTTCTAAGCAGAACGTCGTTGGTTCGAGTCCTACTCAGGCCAAGTTTTTATTTCATCTTTCACGGGTACTGCCTCTTGCGAAGACCTGACAAATCTTCCAAGAGTATCAATCTGTAATGAAAAAATGCTTCTCAACTTTGCCGTTCGGAATCGGCGTTAAATTGTAGGTCCCCTCAATTCTTCACACGCACTCAGAGAATTGTTGATTAGAGTAAGCCACTTAGGCGTTGGCTCTTCAAGAGCTGTCGTGCCACTCTATTTATTTATTTTATTTTAAAGCCTTCATCGATTAACGGACTATCCAACACAAAAAGAATTTTACAATTCGAAATGGTAGTTCCTGAGATTACCGCGTTCAAACAAACAAACTCTTCAGCTTTATATATTAGTGTAGATATTGTATTGTATTGTTTGCCGTTTTTTCCACATTTTACACAAATTCTTAGCTCCTATTGGTCGCAGCTTAATTTTATATAACTTCTTTGATAAATGGACCATTCAATATTAAAAAAGTTGTTCAATTTCATAAAGCGGTTCCTGAGATAAGCGCGTTAAAACGCAGAAAATGTATATTTTTTGACGTTTTTTCCATATTTTCCACAGATTCTTCGCTGCTATTGGTCACAGCTTAATGTTAAATAACCTCAAGTCTTCCTCAATTAATGGACCATCCAACACAAAAAGAATTATAGCATTCGAACCAGTACTTCCTGAGATAAGTGCGTTAAAACGCAGAAAAATGTATATTTTTTGCCGTTTTTTCCCCATTTTAAACAGATTCTTCGCTGCTATTGGTCACAGCTTAATGTTAAGTAGCCTAAAGTCTAAGTTGATTAAGGCAACATCCAACACAAAAAGAATTATACCATTAGAACCAGTAGTTCCTGAGATTACCGCGTTCAAACAAACAAACTCTTCAGCTTTATATATTAGTGTAGATTAAATTGTATTGTTTGCCGTTTTTTCCACATTTTACACAAATTCTTAGCTCCTATTGGTCGCAGCTTAATTTTATATAACTTCTTTGATAAATGGACCATTCAATATTAAAAAAGTTGTTCAATTTCATAAAGCGGTTCCTGAGATAAGCGCGTTAAAACGCAGAAAATGTATATTTTTTGACGTTTTTTTCCATATTTTCCACAGATTCTTCGCTGCTATTGGTCACAGCTTAATGTTAAATAACCTCAAGTCTTCCTCAATTAATGGACCATCCAACACAAAAAGAATTATAGCATTCGAACCAGTACTTCCTGAGATAAGTGCGTTAAAACGCAGAAAAATGTATATTTTTTGCCGTTTTTTCCCCATTTTAAACAGATTCTTCGCTGCTATTGGTCACAGCTTAATGTTAAGTAGCCTAAAGTCTAAGTTGATTAAGGCAACATCCAACACAAAAAGAATTATACCATTCGAACCAGTAGTTCTTGAGATTACCGCGTTCAAACAAACAAACTCTTCAGCTTTATATATTAGTGTAGATTAAATTGTATTGTTTGCCGTTTTTTCCACATTTTACACAATTTCTTCGCTCCTATTGGTCGCAGCTTAATTTTATATAGCTTCAATTTTTCTTTGATAAATGGACCATTCAATATTAAAAAAGTTGTTCAATTTCATAAAGCGGTTTCTGAGATAAGCGCGTTAAAACGCAGAAAAATGTATATTTTTTGCCGTTTTTTTCCATATTTTCCACAGATTCTTCGCTGCTATTGGTCACAGCTTAATGTTAAATAACCTCAAGTCTTCCTCAATTAATGGACCATCCAACACAAAAAGAATTATACCATTCGAACCAGCAGTTCCTGAGATTACCGCGTTCAAACATACAAACTCTTCAGCTTTATATATTAGTGTAGATAAATTACCAAGGTATATTCAATGATAGGAAAAATTAAATTGATTTTGGTTTTCAAAAGTTTAATCTATATTTTTTCCTTTCAAGTTGCTCTAAGACATTTTCTCTGCTCAAATGGAAAATACCCATCACCCTCTCGGTGTCTTTAATTTTAACTCACCTGCTCTCTTTTACGCTTTTGAAAAAAAAAACAATTTTAATATTTTGACCCTAGGCTATAAGTTTAACTTAATTTATTGCTCCAAAATAATAAATTAAGACAAGGAAAATGTTATCCCTTTCCATCCTCTCATTCATTCTCTCTTCCCTTGCCTGATTTCCTTGTTTTGTGGAAGATAAAGACATGTTTATAGGCAATTGCCACTACAAGAGTTTATTTTGGTGATTTCTCTTTTTTGATGACAGTTTTAATTCTTCTCTTTTAGACATTCCATACAAAAAGCAAAATCAAAATACAAAAATGAATTAGTAATTGTTTTAATGAGTCATTTAGGCAGTTTCAAAAGCCTTGAAATGGTTTAAGTAACTAATTTGTCTTTGGCTTTTTCTTCGTTTTTATCAACAAACTTGAGTAGAATGACAGATTTATTTGAGTTTTGATGGCGATTTTTTTAAAGACTTTTGCCATCTGCCATAGAACCTTACCTAAAGTCGGCAATGTTTATATTTGATTATTCAAAGTAAAACACAGGGAAAAGGAATTCTTACAATGGAAAGAGCAAAACTAACGACATAAATAATAATATTCTTGTTAAGAAATTGAATGTAAGTAGTATTTCGAGCTTGAATTCAAATTGAAAATTATTCATTTATTATTATTTTGCGATAATGGAATCGAAATAATGGCCTCACAAAAAGAAAAGAAAAATGTGATAAATTATTCATAATTTCAGACATTTCCAATCACACAACACGCAGAACCGAATTGACAAAAAACCAATCCATTATGCATGTTTGATGATATCTATCGGAGGAGGAAGGATTTTCATGCCCCTTTTTGAGAACCTCTGAAACAGAACGCTACCATTTTCGTCATCCAGTAAGCTATATAATTACATACCTAAAATCTAAAATTCCAAGTCTATAGGTCATTTAGTTCTTAAGTTGAGAGAAAGCAAAGTTTCGCATTTATAACACTCACTTGCTCACTCACTCCCAAAAATGTCTTCAGGACATTGGCATTTGGCACCTCCATATTCTCTTGTAGCCTATGTGGCGGTTTCACAAGTAACCAATCTTCACCTCATAAATGTTGAATTCATGAGATTTTTCAGAAATAAAACCATCCAAAAGAATAAATAACGAACGCAAATAGGCAATACGAAAAACTGTTGCTACTGTACAAGAATCAGAACCGGATTTTTTTTCCGAAAAGAAAGATTTGTTAAAGTAAAAAAACTACTCCTATAAAAAAATTGAGACTTGGCTAGTTTTTGACAGAATGTTTTCGGTGGTTCATTTTACAAATTTCCCCTTTTCTTATATTGGTTTAGTTAAAATTTATTTAAGGAAACAACTAAGGTTCTCAAGCTCTTGTTTCCCGTCATAAAGAAGAAACAAAACAAAGAGCATTTAGTTTTCTTTTCAACTTTTCCCCTGGTTCAATAAGAAACCTTGTGTACGAAAATTGTTGAACTCGGGACAAAAACAAACTTCATCTTCCTTCATTGTAGACATCACAGAGGAGGTATACCTAGAGTCGCAACTCAAGGCATTTTACTCTCTTTCGACAAAAAAAATTAAATTTGATAAAATATACTACCCAGTGCAAATGTATTGGTTTTTCAATGCATTTCAAATGGGAGGCCAAACCAATACATTTGCAATGGGTAGTATATTTTTCTCTTATTCCAAAATTTTTTGGACAGTGAATTTTTAAAAAAGAGAACGAGTTGCGACTCTAGGTAAATAGGTTCTCTATGGTAGACATAGCAGTCCTCTCTGTTCATAAAGAAGCTGGTATGTTGAAATAATTTTTGTATACAGTTAGTTAAATCCTCGAAGGCCTAAGCGAATTCCAATGTTTTAACGAAATACAATTCACTCACAAGTAAAATTTATTACACTTTGAAACAATTATTTAAATTACATAATTTGTTTTGGATACCTTAAGCTCCTTCTTGAAAATAATGTTAAGTTTTGTTCGTTTATTTAAAGTTTTTATCAGGCGAGAGACTTTAATAGACGGAGTTCAGACTCCTTAGTGATTGGCTTTTATTGTTGGTTGAATTCACCATTCGGAGAAAAGGGTGACCTCTATACAGTTCAAGTCCGGATGAACTAATAAGTGAATAAGAAGCGGTTCATTCACCTTCTTACCTTTGGAACTTATTTAAAGTCTAGCTTGGTGGCCTTTTTCGTGACTGCTCGGCCAATTCTAAACGAAAGGCGTAATCATTACTGCTGCTTGTATGAGTATAATTCTTTTCACACAAAAGAATTGGGCAATAGTTCAGTCTATATTTCAAATCTTTTGGTGTTGGTGACCTATTTTGTTGCAATGATGATGATGGGGTTAAATGGGCTTCAGGTCAATAAAACAAAAATTATCTGTTTTGTCACAACGTTTCGTCCATGTATATGGACATCTTCAGGTGAACAATGGTTATTTGTTAGACATGTTACTTGTCATTTTTACTTTTTTATTGTTTTTATTGTTTAGAAACTTCTTGTTAAGTTTAATGTAATAATTTTATTATTGTAAGTAATTTCTGTACCTATAGTGAATATTTTTTGTAAACATTTTTTAACATTATTATCAATGCTAATATATATGGTCCTAAGCTAAAAAAAAAACTTAGAGTTATGGTGTTAACTTAATACAAACACAAAATTTGATAAGATCCCTTAGGGTGGGGTGCTTTACGCATAATCGCATTATAGTGTTCTATGCTTATAAATAGGGCAACCAAAAATATGCTCTATAAAAACCATTTATAGCGCTTTAAATATGCTCTAAAAAGCCAATAATATGTTCAAAAAATATGCTCTACAAAATTTTGAAATAGCAAAAAATCTTAAATTTCGTGTTTTCTTATAGTTTATTGTCAAAATATCTTTAGAGACAAATAAAAGAACAAAAAACAAAAACATAAAAAGCTAAATATATACAAAAAATAAAAAATAAAAATATAAACCAGAATAATTAAAAAAAAAATGTTTGTTGAAATTCTTGTTGCAATAAAGGAAAACAGTTTTACTTAAAATATTTTCTTTGAAAACATTTTTGTAGGTACATCATCCGCCAGTTATACGTGCAAAATTTAATGCCATTATTTCAGATGCAGTTTTTTTTTCTACGAATAAATGCTGCCATAGTAAACAATTTGAGCCCTCTAATTTTTCCGAAATATCGATAATTTTTTTTTCCTTATTGGAGTCGATGGTATTAATATTAACTTGGGCATCGATCAATAACTTTATGTTAGCTGAAGGCCGATTGTTTCCAGTTTTGCAATATATTTCAATAAAAATGTATAATTGGATGATAGAAATATCAAGTCACGTTTAATGCCACTTCATTCAAAATATTTTTTAACAACTCGTATTGCAGCTGATTCCTCTTCATGTAGTGTTTCGAAAAGGCTTTCCACTTTTTGTAAAACATTTCTACACAGTAAACTGCTTCCCTCCAAGATACCCAATTAGTCGGAATCGTTTGCGAAGGAAGTGGTGTTATATCCTTGAATACCTATATTCTTGACGGAGCTTTTAAACACTTTTTTCACGTTTGCAATGAAAATATCAACTTTTGGAAATTGACCTCGAAGTGTTTCACAAGTTCTATGGAGCCTGTGGGCCTCAAAAGTGATATGCGTTACTTTTGGATAAAATACTTGAATAGCATCGCGAATTTTTCGAATAAAAAAGTTTAAAAAAAATATTTACTCTAACATTTGCAACAAAAATTACAAATAATGATGAAATATGCCAAAATATGCATTTTAAAGCAAAATATGCAAAAATATGCTCTAATGAATAGGGTCCAAAATGTTTGTTTTTTCATGAAACGTATTTCTATCTTGTCAATTGTCAAATTCGACGTTCCAAAAAAAACATGCTCGAGCATATTTTTGGTTGCCCTATTAATTAGAAATGATTTTACTTAAAATAAAACATAGGTATAGGTTCGGCTTGTTTAAATTGTTTATACGGTAAAAAGTATTGTAGCTAGATTTATAGACAGTTTAATTTTCAGTATTTGGGCAAATACTTATTTTGTACGACGGACGTTTCGTAAATTATTATATCTAGATATCATCAGCATTATTTTCATTTCAGTATTTTATGAATTTAATTAATTGAACAATTTGAAAAGACAACAATAAGTATTGTGTTGGAATTGGAAGTAAACTTTTTAATGTGCCAAAATACATTTCTAACCAAGACTGAAAAGTTTAGGTTTTTGCAAAATTGTGTTAACAAGAAAGTTGTTGCTAGCGGTTATGAAGATATGATTTTTAACCCCAGCTTGTATACTCAAATAACACATTGAATTAAAAAAATCTAACCTTTCCAGAATGCAGTAAATACATTTTAATATTTCCATTGGCTGAGCATTGTAAGAAAAAAATGTGAACTCTGCCTTCAACAAGCTAAAAAATACAACGAATCCAAATCCTCGTTAAATTTTAACAAACGGTTTATTGTTTTCGATAAAATGTTTATTATCCATAATTATGGTTTATTAAAAACACAGCTTTCTTTAACTAGCATGGTGGTTACACTCAGTTTACACTTCTAAATTAGAGAAAAAGGTATATAGAATATAATGGTTGGTATGACATTCCGCATTTTCTTTTATTAGAATTTTGATTTTCAATGAAAACACGATACAATACCTCATTTGCATCGTGTTTTGTGTGAGCAAGATAGGAATACTAGAAAGCTGAATATCATAACATTTTATTCTATATAGCTACCTTGTTTAGAGAACTTATGTTCACTATTGCAGTAAAATTTGAGTTTGTGAGGATGACCTTCACAATTAAAATATGTTACCTATGATGAAGTAAAAAAAATTATAAAAAC
The DNA here is from genome assembly GCA_943590905.1 of Sphaerophoria taeniata. NCBI lineage: Eukaryota > Metazoa > Arthropoda > Insecta > Diptera > Syrphidae > Sphaerophoria > Sphaerophoria taeniata. The sequence continues at coordinate 34,935,783 of OX016540.1, read as the reverse complement.
AATCATATTATGTCTTGGACCTTTGTTCTTAAGAACGATTTATAACTGAAACTATTTTAGTTTGAGACGTTTCACTTATCTTGCAATGATGCCAAAATAAAGCTTAAGGTTGGACTGCACTTAATGGAACTGTTCTGCAGCAGTATACTGCGATTCACAAAAATTATAGTAAATTATTTGAAGATTAGTTGCTGCTCAGTGTGATATAGCTCATACAATTTCATACGAACATTTGTTTGCCGCATTGGGAAGTGTAGTACCACATCCGCTGAAGTCTTAGCTTTTTGATTTCAATAATTTATTAGTCAAAAAAACATTTTTATTCAGGCAGAGTAATCCTCATAAAGTGTTTTTATATTTAGGCGGAAATTTGGGATAATAATACTCATTTTAGAATTCCTTAAAAATGTTGTTTATTACCAAAATAATTATTGCTTACTTATTTTTTTTAATCAAAGTTTATAGAAATAATTAATTGTTTGTATTTTTTAAGAATTGATTGTGATATAACATGAGGTTGGGATTAAAGCTTAAGAATTCCACTTTATAAAGTTTTTCATTAAGATAGTAAACGGTTTATTATTTTTTAACTATCAAAGTTGATTGTGCCAGTTAACAAAGTTATAAAAAATAATAAACTGGTTATTAATTTTAGAATTGGTTGTGATATTGGATGAAGGTTGGGATCAAATCTTTTGAAACCACCTTGAAAAATCTTGTTAAGTATCGCAATAAACGATTAATTATTTTTAATAACTGAAATATTTGCGACAATTAATCGAGTTACTTATCTTAATAAACGGTGATTGAGTGATTTACTTTTTATTTAATAAATGTCCATTAATAGTATTAACATACGATTATCAAACGCTGATATTTTTTTTAACAAACCGTTTATTGTGACAAGAAATACTTTATTGTGACAATAAATAACCAGTCAATAAACGTCGTTTCTTATATTAACGACCGTTTGTTTTTTTCAGTGAATTTACAATGGCTTGTATTCAAAATGCTATGTCGCATACCACCCAATGTCTTTTTAGTTGTCTTCACCCAATGACCTATTATTCTTTGAGTAGAATATTCAATTTGTGTTTTACTCTCATTCCCTCATAGTACTGTTCCTAACTTCTGTGTAGTGTGTAGTGAGCGAAAGGTTTTATTTAAAGAAGAAGAAGATTCAAAATTTATCTTTGTGTAAATTGTTTTTTTCCATGCCACCATTCTTTACCAAAAGCACTTAAGCATTTATCTTAAAACAAAAAAACAAAACATCTGCATCACTTTGAAGAAGATACACATAATAGTTGCATTAAGTCGCATTACTCTATAAGAGCGAAGCATTGCTATAATGCTTCTACACCTACAAACTGTAAAAATGGGTATCTTTGTACAAATGGCCACTCCATGCTTTTCCGGCTTCATTCATTTCCACCTTTAGTGATGAAGAGGAAGCGAGGAGAGAAACAAAATACCTGGTGGTTCTTAGATTCTAAATAGGTAGCCTATTAGATTGTAGATGCAAATTGCAATTATTGATGAAAAAAGCCAAACAGCTTTTTACAATACGATACTTATTCTCCTTCGTGCATCTTTGAGGACACTTTTTTCTGCATGGTGATAGAAGAATTTAAGGGAATGCAATGGTAACATTTAACAAACGAACAGAAATCAATAATCTAGATTTTGATGTTCTGTTTTTTTGTTTCGAATTATTTATAATTTTATATATATAAAAAATTAATTTAAAAAAAAGGCACTTCAAATAATTCGTACAAATAACTCGCAAAATTACGATGAATGATTGTCAATCTGCCGCTTGTGTAAGGCATGCTTTATGTAATGGGTAATAGCGCATTTTGCTTTCTGGTTAAAATGAATTAGTGTGAGTTATCGTTACCGTTAGGATTCGCGTTAACTTCACCACAGTTGTGCGAACATTTGTGTTCGTATGGATGAGTGTGTTGCGTGTTTGGGGCGATTTCTTACACCAAATTAACAATGTGACACACGGTGAGAAGAAATTTAAATAACTTTCAATTTTTGTGTCGGTGTGGGCTTTTGTGGAAAGCTGGAGTTAAGCTCTTTTTCTTGCACGTTTATCTATTATTATCAATTGGTGAGAGACGTTAAAAATAAACTTTTTAAAGATCGATACAAGAAAGAAATTCAAAATATTAGGTGATTAAATAAATAGAGTGGCGCGACAGCTCTTGAAGAGCCAATGCCTATGTGGCTTACTCTCATCAACAATTCTCTGAGTGCGTGTGAAGAATTGAGAGGACCTACAATTTAATGCCGATTCCGAACGACAGAGTTGAGAAGCACTTTTTCATGACAGATTGATACTCTTGGAATATTTGTCAGATCTTCGCAAGATGCAGTGCCCGTGAAAGATGAAAGAAAAACTTGGCCTGAGTACTCGAACCAACGACGTTCTGCTTAGCAGTCAATGCACTTACCAACTAAGCTACGGGCAACTATATTAGGTGATTAGCCGAAGTAATAATTTCTTTCAGATGAAGTTGACTTTGTGTTTTCCCCGTAGACTGTAGGTATAGAATGTACAATTTACAATGCCTCTAGGAATCCTGTGAGTACTAATAAGACTTGATTCACGTAGGAAGTAGGTACTAACATTCAGAGTGCGTTTCTTTAACTTATTTGGCATGACTTAGTTATGTTGAACAATTATGAATCCCAATGGGGGGGATATATCCCCCTGATCCCCCCCCCCTATCTACGCCACTGGTGTGAAACATGTCCTTACAACATAATAAAACATACATGTTGATCCTTAATTCACATTCCACTGACTTTAAGTGCATTGAAACATTAATTACATAATTTTAAAATACAAATTGGATTGGTGTGTGCGAATTCCTTCGCTATTTCCTATGGCAATCAATTTGCATATACACTACAACCTACATGAATGTGAAGTTGGTGTCGGTTGGCCGTGATTGTGACTGATTAACGTAGGATTTGCAAAAAAAAATCCACAGTGAAAATTATACTATTTTATAATCATGCATTGTATAGCGGTTAGTTTCATAAAGCAAAGATTGAATTCATTATTAAACAACAAATGGAATCAAGCAATTTATTCAATGGGATTTTTGTAATTGCCCTTTTCACTTTCTTTTGTTTGCGTTCATGAAAATTTTGTTAACGACTTCTTTTCTTTTTTTAATTGTGACAAATTATTAAAATAAATTGAGAATTGTGGCCTTAACTTTTTCACATAAAAGCATGAATTAAGTAGAACGCTTTAATTGAACTGATTTTTGTTTTTAATATTCAACAATTACTGCCTTTATTCATGCGATATTGACGCTTTAAGGATGTGGGCAGTCAAAGCAGTTCCGTTTAAGCATAAAGTTTTGCATGAGAAGAACATTTTGTTCTGCTGCGAAAGTGATTTTGTAAACAAAAGAGCTGATGGTAAAACTCTAGGCAATTATGATTGTGTCCTACCTATCAAGTAATAAATTTGATCTATCTTAATGAAAATAGAGCCTTAGAGGCAATTAAACAAAATTTCTATTCGAAAACACATTTTGTAGCAAGCATTTTTGTGTTCAAATAAAAAAACTTCTTCAAACTTGCTGCAGAGTTAAAATAGAAATCTTTTCAATTTTTACGAAAAACCACAAAAAAAACCTTATGAATGAAACACAATGAAATCTCTGTCGAAAAATTGCATTCAACAACGACCATTTATAGTTTTTGCCACATTTTGCCATTCAGCTTAATGCTCGACCGAATGCATAGCTAGATCCATAAAAAAGGAAAAAAGAGGAGGACTTTGTGTTCGCAATCTGAACTAAGGAATTAATAATTGAAATAACTATGCCATCGTATTATGTTATTTTCTTACTGAATTCTGCATGAATGCGGCGGTTGGCCGTAGTTGTTCGTTGGTCAGTAAGTTGTGCAACAGTTAAATCTTTTTCAATTTTGTTGGCATATTGTAGTTGGGGTTGCTTTTGGATAACCTTGATGGGTCTTTATGCAAAACATTAGATTTTATATTCTGTCCAGATTCAAGACAGAATATGGTATTGAGCTGTAGTATTAAAATTGAGCGACATTTATTTGTAGCGTGTATAATTTGCATTTATATAAAACGTTTATATGTTATGATACTGGGAACTTTGAGAATATTTTTGCATGTTAAACTTAACATCGAAAAAAATAATAACTAATGAGCAAAAATGCAGATTAATAAAAAAAAATCAAAACCAACCCCCATACACCGATAAAATTGTATACAAAAAGATTCTCCGAGATCTAGAATCTGATCTTTGTAAAGCTTTCTTTATAATATGTGGGTCCAATCGACTTTAAATTTCAACTATTTATACGTTAAAGAAATTCTTTTGTTTTGTCTTTATAGCTATATTTCCTTATATGTAATTTTTTTTAGCTTTTTTTTTAGCTGTTTGTCTCTTTCTACCATTCTTTTTTTTTTAAATTCAATTTATCATGCACCGGTATCCAGAATTCTGTGCACTGCATTTTGGGTCGGGAGCGGGTCATAATTCTGCTTGTCAAAATTCTGTACGACAAAATTTTGTGGGGTCAAAACACTGTAAGAACATAATGCTGTACGTCATTATACTGTAAATACAAAATTCTGTATGTCAAAATACTGTATGAACAAAATACTGACACGCAAAATTCTGTTTTGTATAATTCTGTTCGGAAAAATACTGTATTTTCAATACTGTATTTTTCAAGAAATTTCCTTTGATAAAAAAACCCATAACACTAGTTTTGAATATAATTGTGATGTTTTTATTTTTATTGACAATAAAGGCATAATTATAATTATAATTAAAGTAAGAAAGTAAAAATAAATTCTTGGAACAAAAAACAAATTTTTCTTAAGATACCTACAAAATATATTTAACAAAAGTGTCGAAATCAATATAAAATTAAATTTTTTGCAATACGTTTTAAGTATGCAACGTGGTTTAATTCATTTCTTTTTTAAGAATCCGTGCCAGTTTTTTGTTTTTCATAATCGTTTTTTTCGGGAGCGGGTCATAATTCTGCCTGTCAAAATTCCGTACGACAAAATTCTGTAAGAACGAAAAAGAATTAAGTAAGTGAAAAGTTTTGTTTTCTCTCTCCTTTTCACGCAGCTTCTTATATTGATCTAATTTTAATTACCTATATTAATCAGCATTACGTACAGAATTTTGTAATACAGTATTTTGACCAAGCTGAATTTTGCTGTACAGAATATTGACTATCAGAATTTTGCTCGTACAGTATTTTGCACATACAGAATTTTGACATACAGTATTTTGGCATACAGTATTTTGAATACAGAATTTTGCAACATACAGAAATTCGACCCCAACCCTTTTGGGTCACCACGAGGGTTGGGTTCGGATTCCAAAATTCTGTATTTTAAAATTCTGTAAATTCAAAATTCTGTATTTTAAAATTCTCTTAATTCAAAATTCTGTATTCTAAAATTCTGTAAATACAAAATTCTGGATTTCAAAATTCTGTATTCCAAAATTCTGTACTCCAAAATTCTGTAAATGATAAAAGAAAAATTGTTTTGATAATAAAAAAAAGGGGAACGGGTCGTTATTCTGTATTCCAAAATTCTGTATGAACAAAATTCTGTATCTGAAGAAAAAATTCTGTACGAACATAATTCTGTATTCCATTATTCTGCTTTTCTATTATTCTGTATTTCAAAATTCTGTAAATCCATTATTCTGCTTTTAGAAATTCCAAATCTCTACATTAAAACTCACAGTTATGAACAGGTTTTTTAATTGCCTGTAGAACAATATTTTTATTCAATTAACATATTAAGTAACATTTTGTGCACGCCCAATTAAATTTTTTTTTGTTCGTTGTTCTTTCATTGTAGAACATAAAACACACAATTTATCCTTCCCTTTATTAGATTTTAATAATTTAATATTTGCCATTTTTTCTGAATTCAATTTATCACGATTAACTTATAACACTTAACTTAAGCTGTCGAAGTCGAACGCAAAATGTGTTATCAAGGTATGTGATTCATGTAAACCATATGCAAATTAGATGGAGAGAGGTCCGTTACATTATAATATGCAAATTAGTTGGAGAGAGATCCGTTAAGTTAGAATTATAATCTATGCTTCAAGGTTCTGCATAGAAAACATCAAAAATCTGTACTCCTAAATTCTGTAAATAATAAAAGAAAAATTGTTTTGATAATGAAAAAAAGTGCGCACTTTTTTTCATTATCAAAAGAATTTTTCTTTTATCATTTACAGAATGTAGGAGTACAGATTTTTGATGTTTTCTATGCAGAACCTTGAAGCATAGATTTAATCTATTAGATTATAATTCTAACGTAACGGATCTCTCTCCAACAAATTTGCATATTATAATGTAACGGAGCAGTTGCCCGTAGCTTAGTTGGTAAGTGCGTTGGCTGCTAAGCAGAACGTCGTTGGTTCGAGTCCTACTCAGGCCAAGTTTTTCTTTCATCTTTCACGGGCACTGCCTCTTGCGAAGACCTGACAAATCTTTCAAGAGTATCAATCTGTCATGAAAAGGTGCTTCTCAACTCTGCCGTTCGGTATCGGCGTTAAATTGTAGGTCCCCTCAATTCTTCACACGCACTCAGAGAATTGTTGATGAGAGTAAGCCACTTAGGCCTTGGCTCGTCAAGAGCTGTCGCGCCACTTTATTTTTTTTTTATTTTTTTTAATGTAACGGACCTCTCTCCAACTAATTTGCATTTTGTTTTTTTGTTTTCGTTATTTGTTTTTTGTTTTTTTTTTTTTTTTATAAAATGTTACTTAATTTGTTAATTGAATAAAAATTGTTCTACAGGCAATTAAAAAACCTGTTCATAACTATTAGTTTTAATGCAGAGATTTGGAATTACAGAATTTCCAAAAGCAGAATAATGGATTTGCAGAATTTTGAAAAACAGAATTTTGGATTTACAGAATTTTGAAATACAGAATAATAGAAAAGCAGAATAATGGAATACAGAATTATGTTCGTACTGAATTTTTTCTTCAAATACAGAATTTTGTTCATACAGAAATTTGGAATAAAGAACGACCCGTTCCCTGACCACGTGTATGCTAAATGATGATTAATCTTGTTTAAGAATGATGGCACTGCTTGACTTTAAAAGCGGAGAAATCGAATTGATCAATTAACTAACAAATTTTTATTTTAAATCCGATGGATGGGATAGTACACTTGTCAAGTCTTACTGATTCCTTTTGGGTTGGGTTCAAAATTCTGCCGGGGTCAAAATTATTTTGTCAAAATTCTGCTTTCAAAATTCTGCTTCTAAAATTCTGCTTTTCGAATTTCTGCTGCTCAAAATTCTAAATTCTTAAATTCTGCTTTTCAAAATTCTGCTTACCAAAATTCTGCGAATAATATAGAAAAGAGAGGTTTGAATATAGAAAAGAGAGGTTTTCAAACCTCTCTTTTCTATATTATTCGCAGAATACTTTCTCACATTAGAGACTAGCAGAAGATTATTTTGTGTTTGCATAGGTAGCTACAAGTAGTTGCATCAGTATGTATAATATGTACCTACTTTATCTCCTGTAAGCTGTAAGGTTAGTATAATTTGTTACGCCTTCGAGTAAGTGTTCAAATTTTACCATGAATATTTCGATTTTAAAATCCAATAAGGGAAAAGATAAACTTTGTGTTGATGGCTATATGTTTTATCTTAAAAGTTGCACAAATGTAAAACTTGCTAATCGACTTAGACATAAGTGCAAGGGACGAATAGTGACTAAATTGAATTTTGACCCCAACCCGAAATTTGTTTGTAATTATGAATAAACAGACATAAAAAAGCAGAATGTTTTTATTTAAAACAGCCAGAATTTTGAAAAGCAGAATTTGAAAAAACAGGGGTGGAATCGGCTAAGTTCAAAAATGACTATCACATTTGTGATAGTCACATGTGATGAAATAAAATTTTCCGTCTGCGTAAAATTATCACAAAAAAAATGTATATATTTGGAATCACTTTGCCAAACTGACGTTTGTTAGTTTTTTCCATTTTATTTCTATTTTTTCTCTCGCACAATATCTCGAAAAGACGAAAACCCAGGTTGGTTAAATGAATGTTTAAACAAATGAATTTAATGAAATCACTTATTTTCTTAAAGGAACTCCTGGCTGAGGGCAAGCAAAAGATAAAAATGGAGGAAAAGAACATCGAGAAACAAACCAACGAAATCAAATCGGGAATGGCCGAACTGAAAGCACTAGAGTTTTGCTTTTGGGCATACGAGGAATTTATTAATTGCAGATCATTCTTATGACATTAAATACACCACGTTATATTTATTGGGAATTTTCAAAAGTAACATTCATAAAACAAAAATAAATAAACGCTTAGAATCGAAGAACCTTGTACCTCGTAGCTTCAATTGGTTTTTTGTATACGAGTATTAGCACTCGGGTGCCCGAAAGTTGCACCAAACTGCCCGCTGAAATACTATTTAGCATTAATACTGTACTTTAATGGTGTAGTTAGGCCTCAGACTGTTGAACTTCCCAAACTTCTCTAGACATGGTTCATCGAAAGGTCCTTATTTTGAAAGGAAAAGAAATTTATTGAAATAACAAAATTTATGCACATCTACTTTTATTCTGCTTCGAAGACAGTTTTTTTCAAGGTTTGTCTGGCAACTAAAAATGAAGGAAATACTTTCAGCGGCTGAGCTGAGAAAGAAAAAAAAAGATAGTAATAAGAAAGTTACACATTTAAAACTATTCAAAACCCACTTCTAGCAAATCATTTGAAAATATGCAAGGAATCTCTGGTCACATCGCATCGGTAGAACTGCTTCTTACCATCCACCACATCCACATTCAAGATTTTCATGAGTAGTACATGTATCAAAATCCATTGGTAGACCAAACAGACCAGTCAATTCCTCGACAGTAAACTTCATGAAAACCTCCGAAACAAATTCTTTAGCAGAATGTTCAGTTGTTCTTTAAAGCATAACTTCCAACACAAGTTTTGGCAATTAGTCACTTTCAGATTTTTAGATTTCAATTTAATTTGATGCGTCCCCTAAAAAAAAAAAACAATTGAACACAATTTTGTATGAAAGTGATAGCTAAAAGGCTGTCACAGCAAAAAATCACAAAAATGTGATTGTCACAAGTGATAATCACCTTACACAGAGAAAATTTGTGATCTATGATAATCATTTATCACAAATCACCTTAGCCGATTCCACCCCAGAATTTTAGTGACCAGAATGTAAAAAAAAGCAGAATTTTCAAAATCAGAATTTTTCGATTAAAAAGCAAAATTTTGAAAAGCAGAATTTTGAAACCAGAATTATGACCCGCTCCCATTCCTTTTTTTCGTCGTGAGCGTGAAATAGGGTTTAGTGAAAATCAATACTAAGGTTAAGTTTCTGTTCTCAGTTCGTAGGGTCATCAATTAGCTGTCTTGCGAAAGCTTGGAAAAAACAAATTTTTAACTCGATTGTTCTACAAGGCTTACTAGTTAGAATAAAGCCTGCCAAACAAATTGATAGATGGGCCGGATATAGCACGTTTGGGTGACGAACGAGAGTCCATTCCGATCGTTCCACTTGCCGAAACTTAAAACTGAAACATTTTATGCTAAAACTACATGGGCACCTTTAATGTAGGAACATTTTTTATACTTCGTTTGGTAGGAGAAATTATTAAATTTAATGGTTGGGGTAAAGTTTACCTCAAGGTTGGGTTAAAAATTGGCAAAATCATAGTTCAAATTAGAAATGTACACATTTTTTTGACTTAACATTCAACTTTTGATCTTCCATTTGCTAAGACTCAATTCAGTGATTCTGCTATACAACATGTACATTTCGGCTTATGATTTCCATTAATTGAAAAGAATTGAATGAAACGAAAAACTTTATAAAAATCATCAAATCTTTAAGAAAATGTTACTCATACGCCACAGTGAACCTTTGTTCTATCAGAAACTTATGCAGTAAAACAGATTTAGCTGAGCAAACTTATAGAAGTCCCGAATCCTACAGCAATTTTAGGACGTTAACATAGTTATTGCACTAATGCAGACCATTACATGGTCTTTCATTAAGATTTTAGCAAAAATCGTATTGGCGTTTCCTACATATTGAGGACGCTGAATCAAGCATTCATTTGGACCAAATAAAGCAAATATAGGAGTAAGCAAATAAGGAGTAATTGGAAAAAAGTGCAACCATTTCAAAAGCACTGCTGAATAAAACAGGATGTCTTAATGTAAATGTACTTTTCTGACATGTATGATTATTCTCTGATGTGTAACTGCAAACAATTTTTGTTGTTTTTGTAGCTGTTTGTCACTTTTATGACTTTTCTGATAAATTACTGACTTCAGGTGGCCTGTTTGCAGTCAGTTGATGTGATGGCAGCGCGACGATGTCAGCTTCAATTATTGTGTGGTGCAGCGAAATTGAAATAACTCCATATTATCTGGCAAACATGAAAACCGAAATTTATTAATTGTTCACAGGATATGTATGATTCTGATGCGGTTTTGCATTGACTGACCACACCTCCAAAATAAAAAAAGAACACGCCCCAGTGAATCTCACTAAATTGTCATGAAAGCATTCGAGAAAGCAAATAAGGAAAACATGCGAAAGTGAGAATGTCAAAAATCAATTTAATTAGAGTAAAGTAAGCCTGGCAAACTAATAACTTTTATCCCTTCCATTAAACAGTCTTCGACGGTTGATTATGCGAATATATTTTACAGACCTATATTCATTTACACACCATTGAAGTCTTATTCATTCATTAATCAACTAGATGGTTTTGAATATTAAACAAACCTATGAACAAATAAGTCAAGGTCAAATTCAGGCAAGTAATTTAGAACGGAAAATTAAATTAAAAATAGCAATTTGCATGCATACACCTGGCTCATCTACTTCAGTCACTGGCTGCCTCTAGAAATGAATAACAAGCGAATGCATTCAACCACAAAAATGGACTCATCTCGTGACTAGATACTCGGTCAGTTGGTGTTCCTTTATTTTTCAATTAATATCCGATTAAAATGCTTATATGCCAATGACCAATATCAATATGGTGTTAAGAGTCGTGTTCCTACCCGCCGCTGCTGAATACTTGTTTGTGTTTAACTTTTTTGTTTGTAATTTTTTGCAAAATTTTATTTTTTAAAAATTGTGTAACCTTTCAACGAAGGACATTCCATATTCATTATAGGTTTATGGTCGAACAACCAAACGACCATAAAAATTCACTTCGCCGCCGTCATAAAAAGCGCACGTTTTCAGTTTAGTGAACTGAAAAATTGTGAGGCTTCTCTCCGTCGTTTAGGAAACTGGTTTTCATCTGTAAATACAACACATAACACATATGACATATTTCTTAATTGCCTAGATATTGCTCAACATGCTGCTACTGCTGGCTTACTCATTTGCATGGAGACTAAGTAAATAGGAAAAACAACAAATTTTTTATTTATAACTTTGTTGTGATATAGTAGGTTATGAACCCTTATCGGTGTTATGACCCATATTGGGGTCACGAAGCAACGGGTTTATTTCCTCATTACAATGTTTCGTAACATTATTGCAAGTTCAGCGATTGTGTTTCGACATCGTAATGAGGACAAGGGAAAACAACCTCCAAGTGCTTCGTCGGCTTTATTGGGTCATTGATTGGGTTTCAAGCTAGAAGTGTGAATTGGTTTTGATGAGTCGTTTAAGAGATATCGAACAAGCGAGTTGTTTAATTGAAATATTGAAATAATAACGTAACATCGGTTTCTGATGATAACTCGAGTCCTGGCTCCTGATGATCATTAATTGAACGTCACCCTCTTCGTCAAAGGTTAGTTCGAATGGATCTGGAAGGGTATCCCAACGTGTAGTGCGAATTAGAACCATAGTAACCGAGGCTTGATGTAAAATTTCGGTTAATGTGATTATGTTGAATATCCTGACTTATGGCCATGGAGCAAGCTCTTACAAACTGTAGCTCCCTTGTATTGAATCTAGTTTTCGGGTCTTACATCGCATATAACATGACCTATAAGAATGTGCAATGTAGTATGATATTATATGGCCAGAAGTATGCGCAATTTGTTGTTGACTCCAATGTCAAAATTTTTATTTGAACATGAAACTTATGGAACATAATTTATGTATGTGCAAAGATATCGCAGTTTGGAGGATTCCTTTTTGATGATTTAGCAGCACCTAATGGAGGAATAGTGCTCTTTGGTTTTGATCTAACCATAGGTTCGGGCTGATATGTATGAATGAATATTATTGCAGTTGAGAATCATGGCATAAGAAATAATAACCTTTAAGATTGTTTGATGATAACTCAGCATTTGGTGTTTCATAAAATTTCTTTTCAGAAAAAGAAAGTGGTCTAACTCAGGGCTGTAATGTCCTTAATTCTGTCAATATCCTTAATTCTCAAAACTTTGAGTGACGAAAATGATTAAATTCTCATGAAAAAATTTAAGCTTCTTTCTGAAATAGTTTGTGAAGTTTATACGAGTAGTAAGAAGTTTTGCTCTGATTGCGAGCTGTTGGTGATATTGAGAGCCATATTATTTTAATAACACGGTTTCAAAATTGTGTTTAGGTAATCTGTTGAGATGACACTGTACGAGAAATAAATATAATCTCTTTTTCCAATCAACTCTCTCAAGAAAGAGAGAGCCGCCAACGATCGGGCGGTAGGAGGAGAAGAGCGTTGAGTCACTCAACTCGGAACCACAAAAGGGTACGGTCGATGGTTAGTTCGGTGGCAATATTTGTTTGTTTTTATAATTCTATTATATTCTTATTCATCAGACAGAATGAGCTTCCTATTAAAAAAATCTAAATTTGTTTTCTGAATTGTTCTCATCTAATTGTCTTGCAAATAAAGTCTTATGTTCACAAACTGAAAGTTCAAGATCCTGGAATAAGATCAATTCCTCTTTAGCCTTTTTTATGTTTAAATTCATTATGACTCTTATAGAAAACAGTTTAAAATATCTTCCTTCAATTACTTTTGGTAGAGGTTAAGTGAGAACCGAAACAATAGTCTGTTCGATAGTACAATTTATTTCAACTGAAAAAAAATGTATAAGTTTAAGTAAAGAATAAATGCCAAATGAATAGTTGATTGGAGTTGGGTTGCCAAGATGAAATTAAATTCATACAACTTAATATTCAATAACTTTAATCAACACCAGAACTCCAAAAGAGCTGTAAGCAATAAGACTTCGAAAAAATATTAACTAAGAAAACAATGAACCATATTAACAGAGCAAAAAAGCAAACAAAAAATTTCAAATTGCGTGTTGCCACAACATATAAGTAGAATATTTTCCGGAAGTACCCAAAGAAGCCTCAAATCTAACAAGCGTGCAGCAGATAAAAACAAAAGTGGAAGCCAAGCTTATGGTTTTGCTTAGGATGAAGACAACGAAAGAAGAACTGAAGAAGTTCGTCCTGCCAGATAAACACCCACGTGACATGTGTTAACGTTAACTTGACTCTTTTCTTAGTTTGTTTTTTGTGTGCCATTAGCCCATTGTTTCGAGAGGAGTTTGTTGGTTATAATAAGCATTGTTCTTTTCCTCTTCATGTTTCCTTTCCCTTGTTTTTTTTTCTTTTTTTAGAACTTCAAACGAGCATATACGAAATGAGCTCACTTTTCGAGCCTTAAAAAAAGTCCAGTCTGCTTCTGTTGAATTGTGCCTGCTGCACAAGGCAAGGCACTTTTGTACGAGTAGATGGATGTGTTGTGTATATTCAAACCCCTCCAACCGCAGTGAATCTTCTGCATTTCACTTGATTATCAACCTTCTGTCACCATTTGGCCTGGATCTTTTTGGTCTTGTCATCGTCGTTCGTTAAGCTTTTTCTCTTTTTTTTTTTTATTCAAGAACGCATTCAAATGCAGAGCAACACACACACACTTCATGTGGAACAACATGCGTTCAGGTGAATCAAAGGTTCTAGCACTACTCCCTTTTTACAGGATCGAACTCAAGCACATTTTTAACCCACCATCAAATTTGGCAAGTTTTCGTTTGAAGCGTGATTATAATAAAATTTTAAAACTTGAACAGTGAAATTGTAAATTTTCATCCAAACTATTTTCTATTTTCTTTTAATATTGGTGTATTATCTTCTATGATTTAAAATATTCAATATAACACTTTTAAATGTAAGAACTTGGCGTTCTTTTAGATCTCATTACTTTTGGTGGCTAACTTTTTACACAGTGTTGTTCGCACATAAGAGAACTTGGCTCCTTTTTTACATTTTATGTTTTTGTTCTGATTCCTCTAACAGAAAGGAAAAGATTCAAGTGAAATAAAATAATCAAAATACTCTCAGAAATTCAACAAAAACGCTACTAAATAAACAAAAGGAGACTGACGGCTCCTGTTTCTTGTTCCTGTCTGGAAAGGGTGGCTACAGAATTACCGTTTCTAGCAAAAGAAAGTCTAGAGAATCAACGGTGAGGGGTTTATAGGTGATCGGTTCCTGTTTGTTCTTTGAAGCAGAATAACCACGAAATAATCTTTCGGAAGTAGTCCAGCAATCAACAATAATGGTCAAGGAGATGCCTTTCGGTCGAAAATAGGTACATCTAGAACTTAAAGGCCGTGACTCGGAGAAGCAAACAATTGATTGAAGCTCAAAATTTCACTTCCTCATATGATTTTTTTGCAATGGCACAATGTGAATTGTAAGAAAGCAAAAGAAATAAATTTGAGTTTATTGAAAACCGACCGACGCCGACGCCGACGCACGCCTGGTTCTTTGGTATGAGAATTTTGATTTAACTTAACAGAAGTTTCGGTGATGAAATTAAAACGAATTTCGGCCTATGGAGGAAGAGTAAATGCAATGCTTTTTTATAATTTGACGAAGTGATGCAATTCTCCTTTGAATGAAAGATTTTAGCAGGTGGCCATGGTTCAGAGGATAGAGTAGTGGATTGTTAAGCCGAACGCTACGGGTTCAAGCCCCAGCTTCAGCAGCATTCTTTTTCTACAAAAATCGCCAGCTTATCTGAGGCCACCTGTGCGATAACATGAGACAATACAAATCTAAGTCTCCTCCTCTGAGTCACGTAGGTTTCTGTTATGTGTGCTTTCTTTCTATGTGTCTATCTGTCTCTCTCTGTTGTATGTCTTGTTCTGTCCCAGCCGATGGTCTCAGTCGCCAGTGCTGCTATGTGTCTGTAGTTCGTTACATTTATGTGCGAAGTACTGTGAAATGTAATGTAATGAAAGATTTTAGCAATTTTGCTGTAGGTAGACTTCTTTTGTGACCGGGTGACACCAGTCCATCGTCTCGGCAAAATAACCAAAATAATCATAATCACCATGGTAATCAAATCTCTCAGTTGGATGAATTCAATGTCCAAGGCTCATACAAAGCAAGTACACAATTTTCAACATGAAAGGAATTTCTTTATCCGGTTGATAGACTCCGGGGGGAAAACGGGCGACATGAAAACAACACAAACATCAAAATGCTTCACTAGCAAACTAGCAGTACACACATCGACTTCAAACTGGCCATACTGTATGCATACTGTTCCGTTTGCGTTTATGTTGACTCTTTATTTTTGCAATGGGTTGCAATGGCTATCGCTTGTGATACGGTATTTGGGGCTGTTTTTGTCATCGTCATAGTTGGATGCATACAAATAGCAACTCTACCTGTTAGCACTGGAAACCGAACGGTGTTCAGTGCGAGTGTATTCATATACTCATAAACGAGCCAGAACATTTTATTTTTCGAAATTTTTTTTGTTACTTGCAATTTGTATTGTCGAAGCTGCCGTAGTGTTGCATAAGCAGTATAAAAAATTGACTATTAATGAGCTGTCGTCCGATTCCGTTGTGTCCCAATTTTTGACCAGCGCTTATTAAGAATAGTTCCAAGCACTGCATAGCTAGAACTTTTTGGCCACGCGCTCAATGGCCGACAGTATTCAGTGCACCACTAAATATAATTAAATATAATGCTGCTGCAGGGCATGCATGATGCACTTGCTCTGCACACTGAATGTAAACACTATACACAGCCTTTTGATGGTAATTTTTTGTTTATTTCTCGTTTGTCATGCTCGTATATAAGTAGTCTTTTTTTCGTTTTTGCAAAAATTTAATTAAATTTAACCTATGCACACATGAATGCGGGCTCATTCTGGACAAAGAAAACCCTTGGGGGTCTTATCCGTTTTGGGAATGAAAAGAGAGTACCTACTAACTCTTTTAGAAATCTAAAATAATCAACACAGTCCCCGAATAACAGGGATTGAAAACGACTTAAGAATATAAGTGCAAGAAATTCAGGATTAATTAAATGCAAATAACGCTGGTAGACTTTCAAATGTTCGCTTAGATGGAGCCATGATCGACGTCCGTTTGACGAATTCAGGGAAAAAGAGCTGAAAGCTCTTTTAATAGTTGAATTGAAAGGTGACGCCTTCCAAACTAAACTGAGCTCTACATCAAAATTCAAATGGTTCTGCTTTTTCATGTTTTGTCGATGGTATTCAGAGCTTAAATTTTACCTTCCAGCAATTTTATCCTCGGTCGTCATTTAATCGTATCACGACCCTCTCAAATGAAATCTTATCTTCCGTTGCTTTAATTTAAATTACTCCCAATTAAAGACTATCCACAAGAGAAATACAGTCAGACAGGAAGAAAGGGAAAGAAGGCGGTCTGCAACATAATTTTAAACTTAGGTAAGGTACACCGCCAAAATTCTATGGAATAGGTTTCCTAATCAACTACACAAATCAAACATCCCAAACAATGACTTTTCAAGCTCTTCAAACAAACTCAATTCTCATTTGTCTTGTTGGAGTAAAACGCTTACACTTACATACACAGAGAACTCCAGGGAACATGTTACGAATATTAATTCGCTAACGTTGATGATTCAAAACTATTTTGGAGGCCCATTTACTCCCTAACAACCATTCAATCAACTGATAATGATGTTGAAGCACCTTGAGTTGTGGTTGACGTTGAATATTGATTTGGTTTGATGTAGTTGTTGTCGTCGTTTGGTCGGTCGGTTGGTGCCTAGAGGAACCCCATCTGCCCTTGCAAACTGGAACATCCATAGCAACTAAGACTTAGACGAAGGCAACCTTTGTTGTTTCATCTAGTGGAGCTACCATCAGGCACCGAGGTATAGGAGGAATTTACCTAATTAACAAACACCTTACATACATAATTATATTGAACATGAAAGGAGGTGTTTATGTATATTGTCCCAGAAGCAAAGGCAGGGGGAGGGACTCTCAGGCTCGTAGTTGGGTGGAATTTCTAACCGAACCTTCAAAAATTAATAAAAATGATTATTTATAATTCAACTTGCTGGCTGCAACAAGAATGAAGGAAATCACCAAAAAGGCGCATAGTGTAGGCCATAGTAAATTTTGAGAGAGGAAACAAAAAATCGACATTTTCCATCACAAAATTTATATTTATGAAAATTCAACTTACTCGATGAGAATATTTAACTAGATGGCGCTGCTGTGAAAAATTCATTTCTTCAAGGTTACTGGTAATTTCTCCCCAAAAAAAAGAGCCACAACACTTAGAACCAACTTTCTTTTCGAATTATTTCAAGAATTAGGATGGTAATCGCATCAGTAGCCCCATCTCGATAACGTGCTTCTATTGTGATGTGGGAAACGAGAGATTTTCGACACGAAAATGGAAAATCTGAACCTCATACCGACCGACCCCAAGACTAATGTGTTTTGTCTATAGAAATCCACTTAGCTATTCTTTGACTTTTCGGCAGGCAGAAAGCGTTAGTCGTTAGTCGTTGCCAGAGGAAAGATGAATAGAGAGATGATACGTTTAGGTAATTGTTACAGCGGGTTCCAGAAATAAAAACTCATAGAATATGCAGAGTGACACTGGGGCAACAAAAGTAAATTTTGCTAGATAATACCAACTTCCATTTTTTTCATCATCGTCCATCCAGCCACTTAGATTAATGGACTGAGGCCATTTTGTTTTTTTTCTTGGTTATTAACCAAATGAAAAACATTTGGAAAGGAATACAAGTAGCATATTCTAGGTTGTAGTTGTACATGCTTTTTTATGGGAATGTGGAGGGAATCAGAGGTGGGGGTGGGTGTAATTTTAAATCAGTGGGATTCGCACTCACTAAGATGGATTTGTGTCATGCTTGATCATACAGAGAAATCAGTTAACATACAAACATAGAAGACACTTAAGTTACCTGGGATCTGCTATATTGGATTATATCTTTTAGAAAGATAACGTACGCAACATGTGCATTTAACATGAATAATGTTAGTCAAGGCTAAAGGCCTTAGAAATAATAAATGATACAAGAGTAAGTTTTTGATAATACACAGTAATATTAATAAATGAAAATGTTGGCAAATGTTCTTATCTTTAAACTATATTCTGATTTATGAGAAATTAAAATATTTCTTTGGTCGGAAGTAACGTTTTCAAACGGAAAGTAACTCATTAATTATTATTAATTTATTAATTAATCGGAAAACTCTTAAATATACTTCACTAGAAACTCAAAACCACACCACCAGAACCAAATTCCACAACTTTTTTAAATCACCATATTTGTATGATCCTACATAAACCCGTGAGGTAATTTTGTAACTTATCATTTAAGTCATGAAAAATTTCGATCTGAACGTTTTTAAAATTTCAAATTCCTGTTCATGCCAGCTGTAAGTGTGGAAATATTATTGAAAAATATATATTTTTTTTTTGCTTAACAATAACACCTGTAGCGTACAGGGGGGTACGACAAAATGTAATTTTGTCTAAGGTGTGTATTCCCTTGAGAAGCAGCGGAGATTTGGCACGCTTGCAAATGCTCAGGCAGTAAGCTCATCGTCGGGGGGGGGGGGGGGGGGGGGGATGGATTCTTGCTGCTTTCTATACCCTGCGCTATCAAATATTTTTCGTGCCAATTAAAGAATTTTTAAGAGAAGAAATTATTGGAAATGTATCACCAATTTACATGCAAAATTTAATGAAAGATAAAACGGTATTGGAGACGCTTAGAGGAAAGTAGAAAATGAAAAAAAAAACATGTAACTCGCTTGACATCAAATGTTGTAGCATGAGATCTTTGGTGTTCTGATCCCAATTAAACCCTCCCAAGTATAAACAAATCATTGTTGTTTTCACCTTGACCACTCTCATTGATTTCTTAATTCGAGCGGTCCCTGTGCCACTTTTATCTCACTCTCAATCACATCAATTCATCTCAACGATAAAACAAAGGGTGTTTTACTCCATATTGCTTATTTTTATTCACTTAGCTAATATACATCTAAAGTAATCGTTTAACATTTTACATAAGTATTATGTTATTGAATTACCAAACGATTACGCGTATATGACATTTCTGTTTCTTTATAATTTAATAATAAAGTTTATACTTGAATTTTAAAGAAATAACACATTCAATAAAAAAAAATTTACAAAAAAAAAATAATAAGATAAATATGATTGAAATTTTTGGTGTACTCACTTTGTCCGGATAGATGAAGATTGTGCACAATATTCCTCTCACGGCTGCCACTTCTATTTTTACCTTTATATGATTGTATATATATTTTCTTATTTTCTTTTTTCTTTTACTAGACTTTATGACTTAAACTAACTTTAATATACTTTTTTTTTTTTTTCTTAGTTTTCAAAATTAGGTTATATATTTAATATTTCACTTGTTTTTTTTTGTATATTCCTTTTTCTTTTGTTTTTTTTTTTTTGTCAAAACATTCGCTTTTCGTCTTGCTTTTGAGGGTTAATGTTTCTTTCTGTTAAAGGTTATGTTTCTTTCTGGTCAAACTTAAGGCGGTGCTCTCGTTGTTTGCTTGTAACACTTTGAGTCATGAATATGATATGTTTTCAATTATATATTTTTTCTGTTTCTTTTTTTTTTGGTTTTTGTGCATTTGTCTGTATGCTGGGCGACGATCTTCGTCTAGATTTAGAATGTGTGACCTGATGTTTTTTTGTGGCTTTTTCACACGACTTTGATGTGAACGCCAATGGGATCTGTTTGATCGGAGATCTACAGACAAAATTCACCCAGAATTGGACGTCCACACTTCGGTTTTATCTGGTTAATAAAAACAATATTGATGTCTTAATATACCTTAAAGTTTCCTTTCATTTTCATTTTATTAAGTACCTTGTTTAAAAAGTTTATATTTCGTGCAAACGTGTGTCGAACACAAAAATAATCCAATCCTCGCATCAAAACTTATGAGCAATCACTTTTCTTTAATATAATTTCTATAATTGGTGTCTGATTCCTCTGAAAATTTGAGATTATTTTTTTGTTAAGCCAAAACAACACGTACTTAAACGAATAAAACGAATTGATCTTCAAACTTACGTTGGTAGACCGTGCGCCCAGCTCGAGAGATAAAATGAAAAGAACGAAAAATGCATCACTCTCAACTTCCTTTACTTGACATTTCCTACTCAGACCTTTTTTGAATTTCGATCGCTCAGCTGTGCATCATTTATTTCGAGTACTAAATTTCATACACTGTCTTTTTCGAATTTTAAGGCACCGTTTACGTTTCATACAACACAATTTTAGTTGGAGTTTACAACAGAAATATCGCTTTCGTTTTTTTTTTTCTTTTTCTAATTCTTTATATTTTTATTTTGTTGGATCATATAAAAAAATAGTACGCATACGCCGTAGTGACTTTATATTGAAGAGACACGCTACACACCGTAGACACAAGTGTCAATAAAATACGATAATTAATTACGTTTGCAACGAAATAATAATAACCATCGACATTTTAACAAGAATTAATGGGCAAGAATTAACGGGCTTATACAAAAAATGCAAGGAAAATTAATGAGGAACAAAGACAACAACCTGTAATTATTATTGCTATAAGATTTAAATGCAAAAATTACTTACGTAGGAGGTGAGCATCAGACTGATTGCGCCTGTATTAAACCTCTCATGTGGCGTATAAGCAGTACACTTCCATCATTATTCTCGAACAGGGTTCGTAGAGTAAGCCTTTAAATATTTTGCAAAATAATAATAATTATAAATTCATGCTTGGTGTGCGACTCAAAAGGCAATTACATACTTATTAATACAAATGATCGCTGATGGTGGATATTGAGAGAGGGATAATGGTAATACTGTGTATTTAAATGTGAATTCAATGTGTGGGTATTGCAATACGCGATTCCAGGTGTTGCAGTTGGTTTTTGGCCATAAGCGTAGGAATTGATGGTGGTAGAATATTTCAACGGATAATTTGTTTGTTAAATAGACATTTTTCAAAAATGTATTTGGTTGAAACAATAACGGAGGAAGCTTAATTTAATTTAATAATTTATTTGTTCCCTATGAACTCACGATGAGAAAGAAAAGTTTCAAATTCTAAAAGCACGAGTTGAAGGGGCATAAATAAAAAAATAAAAGTCTTTCAATGACTCTTTGTACAGTGTGCTGAGCAATTTAAATTTGCCTCTTCACAAGCCTTCTTTAGAAAACAGTTAATAAATAAAATACACATGTAATTACCTTACTTACCCTATGAGAAGGAAAAAAGTTAAACAATGAAACACCATCGAACAAAAGAATTAATAGCTTCAAAAAAGCCGGATATTAATTAAAAGCCTTCTCAAATTTCGCACATTTCGATGAAACAAAAAGGAAAACACATTGATGAATTGGGTCGGAGTTTCAGGATGCTTTTAATGCTTTGCTATGCTGTTGCGAGTATACTAGATACCAACCCCTTCGACAGGAAGATGTATAGTATAATAAACGTTAACAATATTTCATGCAACATAGCCTGGTAAAACGCTCAATGCACATGCCGTGATTCATCAAAAAGAAAGAGTATATAGATGAATTTTCGTACAGCGATATTAAATTACTCTGTTAAGATAAAACAAAAATGCCTGACTTTTTAGGGGATTTTACTCTTGAAAATGTAAGATTATACTTTGTTTCGTATATGTTGGGATTATACATGGTTTATTATAATTTCAGTCTGTTATACTGAAGCCTTATACCGGTAACAGTCAGCACCAGACCCATCATAACCTTCATATTTCCTGGCTCGAAGAGGACAATTTGTTCATATACTCGTAGCACTATAGCATCACTTAAGCCAATATCTCGGGCAAAGGCCAACTAAACATCATTAATGCTTTTACCTCTTCAAGCAATAAAAACTAAAATATTCGTCACTTCTATAAATATTATGAATAGACAGACACCGATATCTGTAGCAATTTCGTAACGCAACATACCTACACTGCTGCAAAATAAATAACCAAACCATAGCCGTAGCTAGGATTTGGTTTTGAGGGGGGTTAAGTCTAATGATAATTTTTTTCAAAATCTCAATATACATCTATATATATAAAAATGAATAGCTGTTCGTTAGTCTCGCTTAAACTCGGTAACGGCTCAACCGATTTGGCTAATTGTGGTCTTGAAATAATGGTGGAAGTTCAGGTAAGGTGTAAACGGTTAGAAATTTTCAAAAAATGCACAAACACACACGTTATAAGCAAAATTCCTTTTCCCATACTTTGCAAAGAAAATATCGTTTTTCCATATACTTTGTATTAATAATAATCTTCAAATTGAAGAAATTGAAAATTGAATTTGAAGAAACTGAAAATTGACACTTTATAAGGCCAGCTTAACCGTCCTCAAGATACATCAAATAAAGCATAATATGCAGCTTCATATTTCTTAACTTCGGTTAACTTCCTTTGCTATTTTTGTTGTTGTTCTTCTGTGGTAGTGACTGCTAGGTGTGCGACAGCTTTTCTTACTTAAATCAATTATTCCAAATAAAGATGACGAGGAGAAGACGACCCAATGTAGGCCGTCGCAATCAGTCAACGGGTTTACCGCACTGATGACCAAAGAGAGACTGACCAACAAAACAGTCGTATTACTATGTCACAGTTGCGTTCTGTAGTAAGTAGCAATGCAGATAGGCTTAGAATGCAACGAGTTCGTGCACGTCAATCTCAACAAAAGCGAGCACGACAAAATGTAATTGAGCGATTCCGCAGACGCAGTGCTGCTGCGATTCTGGAACGAGCTGCATTCCATTATGATCCAGCATTAGATTCCTGTGCCGACAAATCGGTAAATATTGGAGAAGTGACAGTAATTTGTGCATATTGCAAGGCATTCAAATACTGTGGTGAATCTACTGGATTATGTTGTGCTGGAGGCAAAGTAAAATTGCCACAGTCGGTCCCACCGCCAGATCCCTTACGCTCGTTTGTGTCTTTCATTCATCCATTAAAGTAGTACGAAGTCTGCCGGGTCAGCTAGTATAGGTATAAAAATGGATGTATATACATACGTTTGTTTTTTTATGTCCTTTATGGACTCCGAAATGGCGAAATGGCCCACTAGATATTTGTGAAAATTTAATGGTTAATACTGTTGTATTCAGTGATGGTTTCTGTGACAAAAAAAAAATGGAAAAACCTCATGGAAGAGTAGGAAAACTGGAAAAGCCAAACAAAGGTCGGAAATTTGTTTTTTTTTTTGCTTGGAATTTTTTTTAGTTTTCAAAATGGGTTTTCGAATGGAAAAATAGAAAGTTTTTGATGAAAAACTCGGAAAACGCATGGTTTTTAAATGGAAAACTGCATGGAATTGTATTTATGTGCATTAAATTTCAAACGGAAAACGGAAAAATTGGTGATTGGGAACTTGAAAAACTCTGGGAGAACACAATATCAAACTATTGCATGGAATTTAAGGTGCAATTTTGGAAAATTAAGGAAAAGAGCAACACGTTTGATTTTGTTTATTTAGGATTTTGACTGTGTTGGAAAGTTCGTTGTCAAGCTAGAAAAATTTCATATCTTTGAAATTGGAAATATAGGTCTTATAATCATTTTAGAGCTTATCTCTGAAGGCGCTGAATGGTGGTGAAACGAGGTTAGCTAAAGATTAATGTAAACAATAAAATGGACGCATGTTGATTTGTTTGTGTGACCGGTACAGACTCTTAAGTAGTCCAACGCATTGTTATAAAATTTTGACTGTAGGCAAAACTAATCCGAGCAAGGGTTCCTGCGAAAACAAATTTTGGGAACATTTTACGGGAAAATTGAAAAATGGAAACAATCAAATGGTGTTCGAAAATTATACTTTTGTATAGGATCATAGCTGCAATTGTTCAAAAATTAGTAAACAAAAATCAGAAAACTCCGCAAAACGAGAATTTTTAATTTTTTTTTTTAGATTTTATTTGATCTGGTGGCAGGCGAGACTAGGTTCGCGGGGTCGGCTAGTTTTTAATAAAAGAGGAAACATATTTATCAAATTTATCACATTCTTTCACTTCCCCGAAGCCAATTCATTTGTTCACGACACAATTTTTGATGGAAAGTTTAAAAATATTCCTTGAGTGTATCTTTTACTTCAATGTTAATCTTTAATATTAATCATTGTTATTTATGCAGTATTTTTAAATATATTGTAAAACACATAATAAAGATTTGAATGCATATGAAAAAAATCATTTCTACTACAAAATTGTTTATTGAGGGACGAATAAAAACAAAAGCAGAAGAAAAAGAAAATAAATACATTAATATAATATTTTACTATATAAACTATATAAACACATCATCACAATTGTGAATTAATTATATACAAATAAATTCTTTGAACAAAAAATAACACAGTATGCCATTGTTTATTTAAACGAACGAATAAAAACAAAAACAAAAGAAGAATAAATACATAAATATAGTATAACATTACATAAATCTTATAAATTTATGTTAAGGAATTTATTTTTATATATGTTACTAGCTGGCCCGGTAAACGTTGTTTTGCCATATGAATTATTTTTAGAGTATGAAAATATATAATATTCATCTCGAGCGTGTGCGTATGAGGTATTTCAGTGGAAGAGGCATGGAGCGCTGTGAACCATGACGGAATGTAAAAATAACAACACATCAAATAATAATTCATTTAATTTATTATTACTATTCTAATTATATTTACAACGAATTCGGAAAATATAAGTCACCAATATTAATCTCTCAGTGCAATGGAATGTACAATATTTTTTGTCGGAGGAGTATGACCACTAAAACTGTGACAGAAGAATTTTATATATTAGATGTACAAACAAAACAATAATAATGATCGACGAAATTTTCATGAAAACTCATTAAGAAGTGGCTCTTAAAAAGTAGGGGTAAGTGGTAAGAAGTTGAAAATTAAGGATTCAATGTATTTCTTAATGCCGCACCATACAAAAATTATAATAAAAAAAACTGCCCAAAAGTTGCGAAAACAAAATGTGTGGATGAGCCATCCTTAACAATTAGCGGTATAAAAAATAGATATCAACCGATTGTCATACCTACTGAACACACACCTAAAATTTCATCAAAATCGGTCAAGCCGTTTCGGAGGAGTATGACCACTAAAACTGTGACAGAAGAATTTTATATATTAGACTAGCTGACCCGACAGACTACGTACTGCCTCAATCGATATAAAAAAGACCTAGACTTATGTAGCCCGCTACCATACCACCCGCTAACCTCTCCCCGCTTCTCCACTACCGTTTACCCGCTACCCCAGTTACCCTGTTACTCGCTACCGGCTTAACCGGTAATCCCTACCAACTACCCACTATCCTCTACACGCTATCCCGTTATACCCAGCTACCCTGTTATCCGCTACCCCACTTCCCGTTACCCAATACTTCTACACGCTACACTTTCCCCGCTACCGACTATCTCGTTTCCCCACTTTCGGTACCCTATCCCTAAGCATTTGGTGCTAAAAAAGTAAAAGTTTGTAATTAACAAATAAACATAGGGGTTGATCGTAGAATGGTAAAAATTATGAGTAATATAATTTTTGTTATTCTAAGTTGATCATAGAGGGATGAAAATTTAGGGTTATATGTATTTTAGTATGAAGTATCATAAAAACATAAAAAAGTAAAAAATTTAAGGGTGGACCATTTTGAAATTTTCCAGTTTTCCATTTGAAAACCAATGCATCTACAATCACATGCAATTTTCCCTCTGAAAACCAATAAGTTCCCCGAGTTTTTCATCAAGAAATTTCTATTTTCCTTTTGAAAACCCATTTTTTCCAAATTTTCCAGTTTTCCATTTGAATACCAATGCAGCTACAATTATATGCAATTTTCCTTTTGGAAACCAATAAGTTTTCCGAGTTTTTCATAAAGAACTTTCTGTTTTCCATTCGAAAACCCATTTTGAATTCAAAAACCCACATTGAAATTTTCCATTTGAAAATCAATGCACCGGTGGACCACCCTTAACATTTAGGGCGATGAAAAATAGATGTTGTCCGATTCTCCACCATAGCCGATATTCTCGCAAAGATTCACGAAAATCGGTCGAGCCGTTTCGGAGGAGTTCAATTACGCACCCCGTGACAGGAGAATTTTATATATTAGACTAGCTGACCCGACAGACTACGTACTGCCTCAATCGATATAAAAAAGACCTAGACTTATGTAGCCCGCTACCATACCACCCGCTAACCTCTCCCCGCTTCTCCATTACCGTTTACCCGCTACCCCAGTTACCCTGTTACTCGCTACCGGCTTAACCGGTAATCCCTACCAACTACCCACTATCCTCTACACGCTATCCCGTTATACCCAGCTACCCTGTTATCCGCTACCCCACTTCCCGTTACCCAATACTTCTACACGCTACACTTTCCCCGCTACCGACTATCTCGTTTCCCCACTTTCGGTACCCTATCCCTAAGCATTTGGTGCTAAAAAAGTAAAAGTTTGTAATTAACAAATAAACATAGGGGTTGATCGTAGAAGGGTAAAAATTATGAGTAATATAATTTTTGTTATTCTAAGTTGATCATAGAGGGATGAAAATTTAGGGTTATGTGTATTTTAGTATGAAGTATCATAAAAACATAAAAAAGTAAAAAATTTAAGGGTGGACCATTTTGAAATTTTCCAGTTTTCCATTTGAAAACCAATGCATCTACAATCACATGCAATTTTCCCTCTGAAAACCAATAAGTTCCCCGAGTTTTTCATCAAGAAATTTCTATTTTCCTTTTGAAAACCCATTTTTTCCAAATTTTCCAGTTTTCCATTTGAATACCAATGCAGCTACAATTATATGCAATTTTCCTTTTGGAAACCAATAAGTTTTCCGAGTTTTTCATAAAGAACTTTCTGTTTTCCATTCGAAAACCCATTTTGAATTCAAAAACCCACATTGAAATTTTCCATTTGAAAATCAATGCACCGGTGGACCACCCTTAACATTTAGGGCGATGAAAAATAGATGTTGTCCGATTCTCCACCATAACCGATATTCTCGCAAAGATTCACGAAAATCGGTCGAGCCGTTTCGGAGGAGTTCAATTACGCACCCCGTGACAGGAGAATTTTATATATTAGATTTATTCACAAGAGTGATGATCTGTGTTAAAACAGTTTATTTTATATATTATAATATCATATAGATTATTAAATTCAGTCAAAATGCCATTTTGATAGTACCTACAGAATAACAAAGGATTATTTCTTATTCTGTGGACTAAGTGCAAAATGCTATTAATAAAAGAAATGTATCTTAACAGGCGTTTACAAACTTATTCCACCGTGGAGGGTGGTTTACTTACTTACTTAAGGTGGCGCTACAGTCCGGTGTGGACTTGGGGCTCAATCAACAGTCTCCGCCAGTCAGCTCGGTCCCTAGCTAGCTGTCTCCAGTTTTGCACTCCAAGTTGATTGAGGTCCTCTTCCACTTGTGTGCGCCACCTGAGTCGCGGTCTTCCTCTCCTTCTGGGAGGAGGGTGGTTTAGCGAAGCAATAAAAAAATGTAAGATAAAAGTTCATTAGATGGTTTACAAGTATCAACAACAACAAATTTCCCAAATTGAATTTTAGCTTAACGTCACTAACTTTACTACTCCGGAAACAAATTATTTTTATTAATGAGAAATTTTTTGACGTTTGATTAAAATGGATTACATTTTAAGTCCGAACTGCGTCAAAGTAGGATGGGTTTAATTGGATTTTTTATGTTAAAAAAAACTGCTTCCCTCTCAAGATGTCACCAAAATCGATTGCCATCTTGCCTCTACTACCCAAGAATATTATACAGGGTGATTCACGAGCGTTGTGCCAAAAAGCTAGAGCGTGTAGATTGAGTTGAGACAAGAAAAAAATCGTATGGGAGGGGGGGGGGGGTCTATTCCCCCCCGTTTAGCCGGGAGGGGCAATTTTCTGAAAAATTTACTTATTTTGTAAAAAAAAATATTAAAAATCAACAGCTTGGTTTACAACACCGTGATTTACTTTTCTGAAAAGCCAAAAACTTCTTCTTTCACTTTGTTTTTAAATTAAATTGTTTAAATGAATAGTTTAAAAAAAATAAATTTTCAAACTCAAAATTTTCAAAAAAAAAGCAAAAAAAAACATTTTTGAACTAATTTTTTTCAAAATTTTATGTAATTAAGTACTAATTTTGTTTTAAAAATTCAATGTGTTTAAATTTTTAGTCGAAAACAGAAAACCGGATGCAAAAATGTCTTTTCGTTTTTGAGAAATAAAAAAAAACCAAAACCACTTTTTTCTAAAAAAATCTTTGTTTTTATTTTTACCTATCTGGACTTTTAGTTTAATTTATTGGTTTATTTTATAAATTTAATTTTTTGTAAGTGGAGTTTTATGAGGACTCAATAAAGTAGAAAAGCATTGGATTTTCCCTGAATTAATCATTTTGTTCATTGATAACGTCTGGACGTCTGCCATTGACCTTCCCTTCTAGCTCTCCGTGCTCTCGTCGGCGGATTCTTGAAAACATGCTACGACTTGGGCGCCATCTATTGGGATATCTTTCAGCGTAGAGTCTTTGGCTTCCCGATCTCGACAACAAGTTAAACCGTAGCAGAAGGTCCTGTCCGCTAACTATTCTCGAGCGTATGAGTTTGTTATTGTTATGTGTTGATGAGTTAATATTTTAATTGTAAATGGTTTTTTAGTAAATATGCGATGCCTTTTATTTACCTTTAGGTGTTTAATTGTTTTTTTTATTCAAGAAAAATTATCTTAAGCCCCTTGCAGGTAGAACTCTTCGCCGGCGAGTGGCCGCGGCCCCAGGTATAGTAAGAAAAAATTACAGGTCAGTTTTCAGACGTTATCAATGAACAAAATGGTTAATCCGGGGATAATGTAATACTTTTCTACTTTATTGAGTCCTCATAAAACTCCAATTACAAAAAATTAAATTTATAAAATAAACTAATAAATTAAACTAAAAGTCCAGATAGGTAAAAATAAAAACAAAGATTTTTTTAGAAAAAAGTGGTTTCGGTTTTTTCTTAATTTCGCAAAAACGAAAAGACATTTTTGCATCCAGTTTTCTGTTTTCGACTAAAAATTAACAAACACATTGAATTTTAAAAACAAAATTAGTACTTAATTACATAAAATTTTGAAAAAAATTAGTTCAAAAATGTTTTTTTTTGGCTTTTTTTTTGAAAATTTTGAGTTTGAAAATTTATTTTTTTTAAACTATTCGTTAAATTAATTTAATTTAAAAACAAAGTAAAAGTAGAAGTTTTTGGCTTTTCAGAAAGGTATAGCACGGTGTTGTAAACGAAGCCGTTGATTTTTAATATTTTTTTAAACAAAATAAGTCAATTTTTCCCGGCTAAACGGGGGGGAATAGACCCCCCCCCCCTCCCATAAGACTTTTTTCTTGTCTCAACTCAACCTACACGCTCTAGGTTTTTGGCACAACGCTCGTGAATCACCCTGTATACAATAAATTCTCATGAATTTTCGGCTGTTAAATGACGAATGTCAATTGGATATCAAATGCGTCTCGAAAAAATCAGAGCGATCAGAACACGTTCAGTTAAAAGTGTGTTCAGAGCTTTGTATATTTATTTGACTGGTACTATCAAGATGGCATTTTTTTCTGTAACCATCCATATAACGACTTATTTAAAAGAAAACCCCGTAACCCCCCCTAAATACGGCTATGGCTCTAACAGACTTTTATTCTGAAAGAAAAAAATGCCTTTAAGCCTTAATAGAAACTTATAAATTCTGTGTTAGCCAAGAAATAAATTCATAAAGTTATTAATCAATAATTATTTGATTTTGCATTTCGGAAGGGGGGGGGGTTACGGACCCCCTAAATACGGATGTGCTATCAAGATGGCACTTTTAAATATAGTCATCTATGTAACGACCTATGTACATTTACATTTAATGGAAAATGGATGTAAAAAAATTTCGGGGGGGGGGGGGGGTTAAACCCTGTAACCCCCCCCCCCCCCCCCCCCCCCTAAATACGGCTATGAACCAAACCCAAGAAACGACTAAGAACATGCATGTTGCAACTGCACAAGAATAATCATAACATTTGGCAATAATAATAATTATTGCCAGGAGGAAATTTCAAATTATGCCTGCATTCATACCGCAAAATGACCACCTGAGCTCGATAAAATACATGGGGAATATATAAACATTCTTCAGTGAGGTCGTCTGTCCGTTTCGTCGCTACTGGGGTATTTGTAAACCGAATAACGAGTAGTTCTTGTGGAACCGCATCTCTAGGGAGAAGGAAAGCCATAAGGCCCACCACACTTCTTGAATTTATGTCACCCCATTCACTATTGATGAACAAATGTGTCCGAGTCTAATTACCCATAGTACGGACCTTCCTCCTAGATGCGTTTCTATTTGCATTGGCATGGTAGCACATAGAGACTAAAGACAATGAATATGGGTGGAAAGTCTTAGAGGAAATGTTATTTCGTCGTCGGCCGCATATAATTGTGTCGTTGTTTTGTTGGGGGCTATCTCTTATCCTGGCATCGACACGAACTCGTATCTAAATGCCATCTATTTTCTGTGTGTACTTGCTCCAGCACCTAGGTCATTGCATGCGTGATAGACCTAGGTACATTTTATTATTAATGTGTATAAAGCAAGTGCAAGATGCTAGAAGGACGTTTCAACCGTTTGGTTACATTCCAGGGGATTCACATGGATGATCTTAAGGGAAATAGGGCAGCTCCGACAACGACGCCTTAGAATAGGGTGTCGGTCGGTGCTTTGTTTTTGTCAAACTGTAGGTACTCAAGTTGCAGATCTTGAGCCAAACGAAGGAATAATATGCACACTACTAAGCAAATAAAATATTTTCATAGAGTATGTGTGCCTGGTGCAAGACAACGAGTCAAAAACTTAGATACGCTACGGTTATGTTCAAAAGTTGAAGACGCAATTGTGCACATTTTTAATTTTTTGTTCTCCATTTTCACTTTGCATTATGCTGCATTTAAAATTTTAAATAAGGTTCATGTGAATATAATTTTCAAATCCCGACAAGAACCGGCAATTCTTACAAAGGGCGATTGAAAACTTGACCATAAGAAGAAACAACAATGTGAGAATTTACGAAGAATTTCACGAAGAATTTCTCCCTAGAACTTATCTTAAAGACTTTTTTTACGATTTATTTGTTCGTTTCTAAGTTGCATTTCTTTTTCTGTGTGTTCGGTTTTGTTTGTATTTGAGTTGGTTTTATAAAAAGCTGCACTTTGCTTTATCCGATTCTTAACAAGAAACATCCCACCTGAAGGGAGAAAAGTCCCTGATAACCCAGGAAACGAATATGCGGATGGTTTTTTCATATTTAATTTTTGCTAAGAAAACTTTAGCAATTTCAACATTAGGATAGACTTTTCACAGTTTCTGTTTATCCACAACCCAGATAAAAGCAACAAGAAGAACATCAAACAGAAAGTGTTTACACAAAGAAAACTAGGAGAAATTGAAACTGAAAAGTGGTGAGAAATATAGTTTCAAAGACACGCGTACTTGTCAATATTGTGGCAACTTTGTTTAATTTCACATTAACTAATAAAACAGGTGAAAAGACGCTATGGTCAAGACGAGACTTCTTGTCTTTTTACGTTTCCACTAGAGTGCCATGCTAGAAGATGAAAAAAAAATTTAAGGATTGCGATAAGAATTATCTAGAATTTGAGTTGCTCGGTGAGAAAAGTTGTACCAATTTCGTTTTATGTAGCTACTTTTTATGGTTATGTTGTTGTCAGCCATAAATCAGAGACCTTGCTCCGGAACGCTAACGCTAACGGCAAAGCAACTAAAATATTTA
Organism: Sphaerophoria taeniata; assembly: GCA_943590905.1. Lineage (NCBI taxonomy): Eukaryota > Metazoa > Arthropoda > Insecta > Diptera > Syrphidae > Sphaerophoria > Sphaerophoria taeniata. Next base: position 34,903,505 of record OX016540.1, on the reverse strand, counting down.
CACCGTTAACAAAAAATTCCTCATAGGATATCTTTTTTTTTCTTATTTTTTTTTTTTTTTTATAGGTAAGTGGACCAATGTTAGAGATATATTTTTATTTTAACTCTTTTAACAACGACCAAAAGGCTGTGGAGATATGGCTGAGAACTTTGGTTGGTCACCGTTCGTAAGACACCTCTGAATTGTAAGTCAATCTGTTTGTTATCGTTTCACTGTCTAGCTCCTTCTACAATGTCCATTTGAACCCGATTGCTGAGGTGATGTGGTTGATATACATACATATACATATTTACTACAATCTCAATACAGAATTTTGAAACAAAAATTTTAAAATATATTTTTTTTAAATAAAAAAAAAATTTTGATACTTTTTTGAAAACAAAAAATTATGTGGGCATTAGCATTATATACGTACTCTCCAAGAAATAAGTACGCTGATCAATTTTTCGAGAAAATCTTATAACAAAAAAAAAAAAAAAAAACGGTTCTATTAGAGGTAGCGTTTTGGAGCAATACAAAAATAATTTGTTGACATTAAGGTTCCGAAAAAAATATAAGAGGAAAATTTAAAATTTTGATTTTTAGCTGAACAAATTATGTGGTGGCTACTGGCTACCCTCACTATTGATATTAAAAAAAGAATCTGAAAAATGACCCACGCAAATTCGCACAAACCTCTAATTTTCAAGTTTAAAATCAATCGGACCAGTGCAGTGGTTGTGGTGGTGTGTGCGTTTACAGATAGACAGACAGCCGGACGGAATCACCGGACCCACTTTTTTCGACTTTTTTTTCATCCTAATGTTATATTTGATCAAAATCTCAACGTTTTTTTACGAATTCAATAGGTAATTGGCATATATTCGTTGTGTCGCAAGTAAGAAATCGACAGTGTCCTTTTTCTCAAAGTAAGGATTTTTTTCGTTTTCCACCATCTACTATCGACCTTCCTACTGGTTGAACTTCATAAATTTCACTTTCACTTATCATCAGACCAGATCAGAATACTTTATCCTTCAAAGCCAAAACCGAAACTCTAACTAAGTCTTTAACAGTCATCCTATCTCGTTGAAATCGATGTTAAAAAGCAGCGTATGATTTTGTCACACGGTCTTAATGGTTTGAGGTTATTTTTGCTTTTTTTCGTCTTTTCGTCCTTGCGCCATCCAGCACCAACCTCGAGCACATAAATTGGTTGTGCCATGGGACAAAATAAAACACTTCTGATGTCGCACATAGATTCTTGTTTACGAATTCCATTAGAAGTAAAAAAATATAAAGCTGTCGATACTGACTGCGTATTTATTGTTGTGACATGTCATTTATTGTTCTGTTCGCTTTACATCATCACATCTATTCAGATATTATTGTATCGTCTTAGGATTTCCAGATTTGGATGAAAAAAGCTTTCGTATATTTTCATGTCGAAAATGGATCTGCTGAAAGTTCCTAGTTTTTTCTTTCGTTTTGTGTGACGTTTTGATTTTATTTCTCTTTTTATCGTCAGTGATTTGGTATTTCGTTGTGCCGTCTTTGACTGAGGGTAACGTTTTACGTGTGTTGGCTTTTCTTTTGGTTGAGTTTTAAAACGTTCGATGTTTTTTTGTTGTTTTGTAAGTTGCGCCTTACAAAACAACAACGTCTTGCGTTACATTGATATCAACCGGAAATCTGCTGTGGAACGGAAAATGATAGCAGACATTCCAATCTGAAGAGAAACAGAACAAAGGACATTCTTGTGATATCAGAACCAGATTTTCTTGATGCGAGAAATGAAAACTAAAAAGAGCAAGTGAGTGTAGTCTTCTTAAAACATTCCGAAATTAACTTAAAAGAACAAAGAGTATTCTTTTCCCAAACACTTGCTCACTGCAACATTTCACATCTTTCAGATAAAAATATCATTTTACAACTCTTAAATGAAGGATATAACGAAAAAGGCAAAATATTTGATGAAAATCTAACAGTAACACTTTAATACTCTTATACTTTTAAAGCAGGTAACTCATTTAAATTTTGATACTTTATAACTCGACAGCACTTTGCTTCAACACCCATAGCCGTATTTAGGGGGAGGGTTACGGGGTTTAACCCTCCCCGAAATAATTTTGTAAAGCAAAATCAAATAACTATTGATTATTAACTTAATGATTTCTTTTTTTGTCTTGCTAACACTAAATTTATAACTTTTCCATTGAAGCTTTATTTATTTTGGTATAATCAAGATATCATTTACTACTCTCGCCATCCAGTTACCTTCAAGCAGAGATAACCATATTTCTTTTACATAAGTCGTTGCATGACTAAAAATTTTGTAAAAAATATGAAGAATTTTTCTTCTTCTTCGGTCCCTACGCTCGTTGAAAGTAAAAAACTCCAGTTGTTAGCTCTCTCGCGAAAGCTGCTAGAGAGTAACATGATTCCCCCAGTTCTTGAGCTCGTCAATGATTCCATGGGAAAAATCTTTTTCCGCACTCGTGCTGTGGCGAGAGTCCTAGAACTTTTTAACATACATTAATCTGCTGGTCCGGATGGTATCCCTGCTATTAATCCAAAGAGGTGTTCTTCTACGCTGGCAAAATAACCTTGCGTAAGCTTTTCAATCTATCGTTCCGAGCAGTTGGAAAACAGCATTTGTCCGGCCAATTCTAAAAAAAATGGCGAATCTTCTTCTCCCTCCAATTATCGTCTGATTGCACTTACGTCCCTTCCTTGTAAGGTCATGGAAACGCTGATAAACTATCAGCTCAAGAAATATCTCGAAGACCGAAAGCTTCTTAATGACCGGCAGTACAGTAACAGGTACACTGTTGATCTGATGGTTTATCTCACCAAACAGTGGAACAAATCTTTCGATATCGGTGAATCCCTTCTTCGTTGGACTAGAAACTTTCATTCGAACCGTTCACTACAAGTTGTATTGGACGGATTCAAGTCTGAAACCCACAATATAAATGCTGGCATACCCCAGGGCTCTGTTTTATCTCCGACCCTCTTTCTCATTTTCATAAATGATCTCTTGTCTGTAACTTCTAATCTAATCAATTGTTTCGCGGACGATAGTACCCTTAGCTCTTCTTATTAATTTCCAGGCTCACATCCCTCCTCAAAATATGATAAGCTCAATAAACACTGACTTCAACAGCATTATACAATGGGGAATAAAAATCGCGTAGAGTTTAATACTTCGAAAACTCAATGCTGTCTTGTATCGTTAAAGCGAGATATACCTCCCGTGCAACTGTCCATGAGTGGCACTTGCATCAGTGAAACCGAACATCTCGAGATTCTCGGTATGTGCATCACTGACCATCTTTTGTGGAACGATCACATATTATGCGATGTCGCCAAAAATGCCGCAAAATGTTTGGGTTTCTGAAGACAGTGCAAGAAATTTTTCTCCCCGTCTGATCTGGCCCTTATTTTTATAGGTAAGACTGATATCCGTCCAAAGCTTGAATACAATTCCAATCTTTGGGCTGGCGCTCCAGTTACATACTTAAGCCTCTTGGACGGTATACAAAAAAGAGCCCTAAGACTGATTGGTGATAGAGAGATAACCAACTCATTCACCTCGTTAGACCACCGTCGTAACGTGTCGTGTCTCTTTCGGTTCTATCGTCACTTTTACGGTAAGTGCTCAAGTCAAATAGCCAGTTGCACTCCTCCCCTAAAACAATTCGCCCGTAATTACACACGCGCTTCTAGGAATGGCCATCAGTTTACCCTCGAGTCCAACTTCGGACGTACTCTCAAGTATAGAGAATCGTTCTTTAGCCGTCCTTCAAGAATGTGGAACTCCCTTGCACACTCTGACTTTCCAATTCAATGCAATGTTCAGGTATTTTAGACCAATGTACACCGGCAGTCCGGCACCTCCTTTCCAACCCTTTTCCATTAATAAAGGGTAATAGATACACTCAAGAATTATTTTTAAACTTTAGGCCGTGTGCGAATTGGATGAACTGTGGTTAAAAATGGATGAATTTTTAACCACTACTGTGATATGTTAACCTGCTCCGCAGCTAGTCAAATTTTATTTAATGCGAAATGTCAAAATTGAACCACACGTTAAATTTTAACCCATTTTTAACTGAATTCGCACACGGCCTTACATCAAACATTGTTTCGTGAACAAATGAATTGGCTTCGGCGAATTGAAAAAATGTGATAAATTTGATAAATATGTTTCGTTTTTATTAAAAATTTGAAAAAATTATCATTTTTATCTTAACCCCCCCCTGAAATAAAATCCTAGCTACGGCTATGTCAACACCTGATGTCGGTTTTCTTCTGGAACTGCGTTTGAGTCTTTATTTAAACAATGGTTAATTTATTCAAAACCGCCTCTGTTAAAAAGCCTTGAAGTTTTTAATATTAAATTCCTTTAAACATAATTGTTCGACAGACAATTCGGTACACTCTCTATACAAGTATCCTAAATAGTATAAGCGATCAAATCAAAATTTTATATGCAAAAAACAAGAGGCAAATACAAAAAACGTCTAATCTTCTTAACAGTTTTATTCGAAGTGAACTTGAACATAATTGCATTAACATTGCATCATAAGATCGTATGAAAACAATTTACGAGTACGTTATACATAACATATAAATCATACGATTATTAACAGTAAGAGAGGAGATCAACATGAGTTATAAATATATATATAATATGTGTTTTTTCTATTTCACTCAATTTTAATTCGGAGTACAGTGGTATAGTTAATGATTATTCTTTGAACGAATCTTAATTTACTGATACATTGGTTTGTTTATAGAATTTGTCTTACAACACAACCCTCCTCTTGACAAATCGCCCTCGATTTTCATTATTTTATGACAATAGTATCTACTTTTATTTAAAAAAATGTTAAGTAAAAGAAAAGTATTATACATTAATACATAAACATAATAGTCAAACTGAAATACATTTAAATTTGATGTTATACAAAACGAACGTATAAACATTTTCTTGTTATGAACATAGGTATTTATGTTTTATATGAAATAAAATTAATAAGGCATACATGCATGTACGAAATAAAATAAAATTTTAAATATCTTTTCAAAATGAAAACAAAGGTTAGAAAAAACATGCAAAAATTAGATAGTTTTGAATTTTTTATCATCATTGAAATTTGTCAACGATTCTAGGCCGTGAGATATCAGAATTATTACGTTTGAACATATGGTTTCATATTTTCGGGGCAAGCAACCCCTTCATAAAAATTGCGTGAAATCTGTAGATTGTCTAGATCTCTTATAAGATAACGATCGTTCTGTAGCTTTTTGACAACTTTATATGGACCTTTAAATTTAGCAAGAAGTTTTTTGTTTATACCTGGTCTATTTATCACATTTTTGATCATAACAAAATCACCGACATTATACAGGGTGTCCCAAAATTCAACGATAAGCCGGAACCAGGCGGTGGCCCTATTCATGACTACATGGAAAAAAAATATAAAAAAAATCAAACGCAATTTTGTTTCAAATTACAACAAAAAATGTAAATTCTCAAAATAAAAAAATGTCTCTTAGCATTTTTTGCTACTGTGACCACAAATTTTCATTAATTTTTGATTTTATATTTTTATCAGAATCTTAAAACATAGAGCATCCTTTCCTAGTTTCCAAAAATTCCAAATTTTTAGCGGGTTTTCCACGACAATTAATCAAAAAAGTTTTTTTTCCATAAAATTTTATTTTTTTTAAAGTTTTATTCCACTTTCAGTCATCGTGGTTATAAAAAAATGTATGGACACTACCATGGCGTTTTTTTTAAGAAATTGGCGCAGGTTATCAAGATTCTAAAATGGTATAACACTTTGGCTAAGCTTTCCAGAAAAAGAAGTAATGCATACTTTTTCATAACAACAACCGATTTTCAAACAAAAACTTTGTTCAGAGAAATAACTTCACTTTATGGAAAAAATTGGTTTTCTGATGCGCTTTCTTCAAAATTTAGTACGATCTGTTTCCACTGTTTTTTTTTATTCCATTAATGTGTTAATTTCAAGTGTGATTTTGAAATTGTGTACTAGTTTTTGAAAAATCCTTGAACTTTCATCATTTTTATCATGCCATTGCCGTATGCCCCCTTGGATACGTAAACATGCACATAGTGTGCGGAGAATGCCGGTGCAATGCTAATTCTGCTACTCGAATATACTGAGAAAGGTTCAAAAATGCTGGAAGATATCCAGATTATCGGGTTTTCTATAAATGTGCATCAAGAGGTTTTGGAAGGGCGTTTAGAAAGAAGAAGTGCTAGAAGACCAAGAGCAGATGGTATTGACAATTCACGGAAACTGAAAACAATTCAACAACATCGTATATTGATGCAGGTGGCAAAAAATTCGAACATTTACTGTAAAAAATAAATAAAATATGTTTTTACTCCTAAATGGCACTTATGCATTTTTTCTTATTTAAATGAACATTATGACGATTTAAAATAAACAAACAGAAAATTTTTGGGCCCAAATAAAACGTGCTTCATTCTGATAGTAGAGTCAATGAAGCTTTTTTTCAGAAAGTCCTCAGAAACAGCTCGGATTTTGAAAAAAAAAAATTCTAATTTTTTTGTTTTTTATATTCTTTAAAGTCTGAAACAAATCATTTGGGGGAAATTATTGCTTATATTGTTTAAACAATTTTTATATTGTTTATAAAGAGAGATCCAAAAACAATGTTTTTGATAATTGGAGTGTTTAGGTTGCATTAAGACAAGAAAAAATCATACCGAAAGGGGGGTCTATTGTCCCCCGTTTAGCTGGGAGGGGCGATCTTATAACAAAAAAAGCCTATTTTTCAAAAAAATATTAAAAATCAACGGCTTTTTCCCCTATGCCGTGTTATACCTTCTTGCAAAGCTAAATAACGCTTCTTTCATTTTGCATTTAAATAAAACTGTTTTCAGGCATAGTTTTCGAAAAAATCATCTTCAAAGTCAAAATGTCGAATTTTTCAACTTTTTTTTTCAACTTCGAACTAATTTTTTTCGAAATTGTATGTAGCTAAGTACTATTTTTTTCCACAATTAAATGCGGTCACAAGTTCTCAGTGCGATCCAGAAACCGCATGCCTTAATGTCTTCTTGTTTTTGAGAAATTAAGAAAAAACCATTTTAGAATCTTGATAACCTGCGCCAATTTTTTAAAAAAGATGCCATGGTAGTGTCCATACATTTTTTATAACCACGATGACTGAAAGTGGACTGAAACAAAAAAAAAAAAAATTGTATGGAAAAAAACTTTTTTGATTAATTGTCGTGGAAAACCCGCTGAAAATTTGCAATTTTTGGAAACTAGGAAAGGATGCTCTATGTTTTAAGATTCTGATAAAAATATAAAATCAAAAATTAATGAAAATTTGTGGTCACAGTAGCAAAAAATGCTAAGAGACATTTTTTTATTTTGAGAATTTACATTTTTTGTTGTAATTTGAAACAAAATTGCGTTTGATTTTTTTTATATTTTTTTTCCATGTAGTCATGAATAGGGCCACCGCCTGGTTCCGGCTTATCGTTGAATTTTGGGACACCCTGTATACATGAGGACTTTTATGATGTTTATCGTAATATTCTTTATTTAATTGTTGACTTTGAACAGTTTTTTCACTTGCGGTTTGCCTAAGCGATTGTAAATCTAGTGGCTCGTCAGCTAAAATATTTGTTTCAAGATATTCTTTTATTTTGTCATTGAGAGTCCCCTTTTGCTTAACACCAAAAAGTAAAACACTCGGACAGAATCCAGTGCTCTTATTTATGGTATTATTCAATGCAAATTCGCAAGACACTTTGTCCAGCCACTTGGTTCCACTTCACACTCCTTCGATAACATTGGAGTAAGGCAACGGTTGACGCGCTCAACTTGCCCGTTTGATTGCGGTGAGCTGGTAGCAACTTTTATGTGCTGGATAGAGTTACATGGGCAAAACAAATCGAATTCTTCTGAAGTAAAACAGCTGCCCCTGTCTGAAATCAAACGCTCTGGTCTACTATAATTAGAAAAATAATTTTCTAGGCATTGAATGGCTTCCTTCGAACAAGTGCTTTTAACTGCATACAACTTAGTGTATTTTGTGAAACCATCCACGATCAAAAAAATATGTTTTTTTGAATGTCGCATCGAAGAAGGTAATGGACCATAATGGTCAACATGAAATGTGTTAAACGGCTTATCCCCTTTTGGTATACTATGGAGAATTGCCTCTTTTTTGCCATAAGTCGGTGAGAAATGTACACATCTTAAGCAGTTTCCGATGTAATTTCTTATTTTGGCCTCCATTCCCGGAAACCAGTAAGTCTTTTTCAGAAAAGAATAACACTTTTCAACTCCTATATGACACAGTGCATCATGGTGTGTTTGGATCACACTTCTTTCCATCTGGGATGGAACATAAAAACAAACATTTTTATCAACTTTTCGATAAACCAGACCATTTATCAATTCATAAGACGGGCTTTCACTGTTTTCCAGTGTTTTAACTATATTTTTTATCCCTGGGTCTTTTAACTGTGATGCTGCGAGAACATTCTCAAAAGAATCTGGCTCAACTATTAAAACATTGTGACAGCGGCTTAGTGCATCGACATGCCCCATTCTTTTCGCGTCCCTATACTCAAGAACATAGTCAAAATCTTGAAGTTCAAGAGCCCAACTTGAAATTCGCGGGTTTAACATCTTTTTGTTGAGAGTAAGAGTTAGAGACTTGCAATCCGTGACGATCTTAAATCGAATACCAATCAGATAGATCTTAAAACGCCTAAGGGCAGATATTATGGCCAAAGTCTCTAACTCATACGAGTGATATTTAGCCTCCTGAGATGTTGTTCTTTTTGAATAGAAAAAAATGGGATGAAATTGTTTGTCTTCTTGACGCTGCATTAGCACCGCACCGAAACCTTGACAGCTTGCGTCGCAATGTAATTCGGTTTCTGCATTAGGATTATAAATGCTCAAAATAGGAGCGTTTAACAACTTCTGTTTTAAAGACTCAAATACAGCTAGTTCATTCTCACCAAAGTTATATTTTGCATCTTTTCTTAGAAGATCGTATAACGGTTTTGAAATGATGGAAAAGTCCTTGATAAATTTTCTGAAATAGGACGTTAAACCTAGAAAAGAATGCAACTTTTTAACGTTAGAAGGAACTGGAAAGTCAGCAACTGCCTTTAAGCCACTAAGGTTTGGACCGACACCACTTGAAGAAATCTCATAGCCTAAGTACGTTATATTTTCAAACATAAAACAACATTTATCATAGCGTAGTTGCAGATTATGTTCAATTACAACATCCATGACGTCTTTCAGAATGTCGAAATGCTCTTGCCTACACTCAGTTGCGATCAGTAGATCGTCCATGTAAACAAGCAGTTTTCCTTCTTTTATAAGACCTTTAAAGAGAGAATGTATATAACGCTGGAAAATAGATGGCGCATTTTTTAAGCCGAAAGGCATGCGCAAATATTCGAACTGTCCTAAAGGTGTTATAAAAGAACTAAACTTTATGGACTCTTCTGACATTTTAACGTGATGAAATCCAGCTTTTAAATCCAACAACGTAAAATACCTTTTTCCTCGTAATCTATCCAGATGGTCTTCGATCATTGGAATAGGGAAATTGTCTTTAACAGTCAGTTTATTTAACTGACGAAAATCAATACAAAGACGAAGTTCGCCGGTCTTCTTCTTTGCCAAAACAATTGGAGAAGCAAAGGGGGAATTACTCTCTCGGATGATATTCTTTTCTAACAAGTCGTCAAGAATTTTCTGTAGTTCGACCTTATGTGCATACGGTAATCGCCGAGGCACACAATTGAAAACACTACTCTCCTTTGTCAACACGATTTTCATTTCAAAATCATCTTTAAATGGCATATTTGTTCTGAAGATTGGCGTGACTAAACTTCTTATTAATTTTTGGTCATTGTAATTTAGACATTCATTAATTTTTAAACTAACCGATTCTTTTTCATCTGATATGTCAATGCTCAGAATTTCATTAACAAATTCTTCACAGAAAGTTTGTTTTGTATTTGAAGTTTCACACAAATCGAAATTTTCTTTTCTGTCATTTCTCTCAATTAGATTTAAATGTTCGTCTATTAAAACAAGTTTCATTTTGGTTTTTTGTAAAAAATCTCGTCCTAGAACTAAAGCATTTTGCATTGTGTCATTTTTTACTACTAATAAACATAACGTAACAAAATTATTTTTGACTTTAACACTACAAAAAACACTTCCTAACAAAAAAAGTTTAGAACTATTTATACCTACAAAATCTTGCCAAGGTGCTGGAACAGGTCTCATCAGAAACGGTGGTACAAAGCACTGCTGCACGAAACTAATGGGACTTCCCGTATCGATCAAACTCATAGCATGCATCGTCAATCGTACAGGGCCGGAGTCGTCTTCTTGGAATCCAAATTCAAACACGTCCAGAAAGTCCCCCATATAGGAACTCGATCCAAGTTGTGATTCATTTTGGTATTCATGGTTTTGGACTACAAGAACCGATGATGACTGTGGGCAGTTCTTAACCACGTGACCTTTTTGACCGCAGTTCGGTGAAATATGCCCCGTTTTGTTGCAATTAAAGCACTTTACAGATGTGTTTGAACTTGTGCTTGGAAGTTTTCTTTGATATGTCGTTGTCTTATGACTTAAAGGGTTAGAAGTTTGTGGTTCACATCTCATTTTCTCATATTTCCTTAATATGATTTTAAGCTCCGCAATAGTATTTGCCGTCAATAAAATTTGCGTATTGAATATGGAGTCAGGAATACCGTTTATCACATAGGTTATAACATCCTGTACTTCGATATCAGCTTGAGAAGCTATTTCCTGCATTGCCAATAAATATTGTTGGAAAGTTTCATCCTTGCGTTTTTTTCGAACTCGCAACATGTTGTGGACATCAGTGGCAGACGCATGGTTGTAAAATTCAACCAGTAAAGCCGCTTTCAATTCAACCCAAGATCGGCACGTGGTCGACCTCAAAAACATTTTCGCAGTCCCTCGTAAGAGTCTCTTTGCGTAGACAAAACATTCGGGCTCAGTAAAATTGTAAAGAATTTTGGAGTCTTCAAAGTGAGCTATCCACTTCTTCACACTGTAGTTATCATCTCCAGAAAACGTAGCCATCGTGTCTTCAATGTCACGAAAAGAGTATGATGGCGTGTGAACTACATTCCGTGAACAACTTAACTCCGCTAATCTATTTTCCAGCCTTACAATCTCCTCTTTTTTTCTCACCATCTCACGCAAATTCTCCAACCTCTGAGAAACAACTCGGTCTTCGTCTTCCAAATTCATCGCTCTGCCATTATCGAAGCGACCATCATTACCTCTATCATCATCATCATCGTGACCGTCATCACCATCGTCATCATCACAACCATCATCCGCGAACAGCTCATCCAGCCGACCATCATCGAGGAGAGCTATTCCCTCTTCCAACCGTATCTGCAATGCAGGTTTCAATCCGCACGTGGACAAACCCATATCGGCAAGCTTAGCCTTAAGCATTGGTACAGTTGCACTTTGTACAAACAATGCGGCACGCTCACTTGAATTCATGTTTCAACAAACAAATTAATTTAAGCGTAATCTACTTTAAAGCTTTCAAAACTAATTTTAAAATAAATCAAAATCTACTTTTATGCAAGCCAAAATTAAGCAGGTTAATTCCACTTCTGAATTTTATAAGCGATCAAATCAAAATTTTATATGCAAAAAACAAGAGGCAAATACAAAAAACGTCTAATCTTCTTAACAGCTTTATTCGAAGTGAACTTGAACATAATTGCATTAACATTGCATCATAAGATCGTATGAGAACAATTTACGAGTACGTTATACATAACATATAAATCATACGATTATTAACAGTAAGAGAGGAGATCAACATGAGTTATAAATATATATATAATATGTGTTTTTTCTATTTCACTCAATTTTAATTCGGAGTACAGTGGTATAGTTAATGATTATTCTTTGAACGAATCTTAATTTACTGATACATTGGTTTGTTTATAGAATTTGTCTTACAATAGTAAGGGATTAAACTGGCTGACCAGATCAATTTCAATCTGACGCAACCAATAAAGCAAACTATTGCAAAAAAGGTACACGTTTCAAAAAGGAAAACAAACTCTCACATAAATTAATTCATCAATATTTTATAACACCTCAAAATGTCGCTTAATACTATAATTGATAACTTTCACAACAACTAGCTATATCTTGACAACAGCCAAAGCATTTCTCTTTTAAATTGACTAAGACTGCTATCAGTCTCAAAAGTCATTTTATACACCAACCTTATTTTTATTTCTACGACTACTTGAGATCCTCCTCAACGCTCCAACTTTTAAAATGGATCCGTTAAGAATGATTCTTCCCGATTATCAAGGTTTCACACTATTCGCTCTAATTGGCACTGCTTTTTGGTGCACTCCATCAAATTCTAGCGCACTTTCACAACCATCAGCATGAACAATTTCTTTCTATTATCCTTGCAAAGGAAGAACACACAATTGAAAAAAAAATCGATACACTGCACATTGACAATTTTATATTCCTGGAATTATTCCCTATGAATTTCTTCCTCTGTTCTATGGTCTTGAAGTTGTTTTCCTTTTTTTTCTTGTTTTGGATTCTATAGAATTACTACGGAATAATCATGGGCAAGATGCATTTCAATCAACCAGAGAGATTTAAATTTGAATGGAAAAAACCCTTTGCATCAATACAGTCTCGAAATCAATTGGGATACTATTTCTTGTATGCAATTAAATGGTCGCAAGCAATTCTCTTCAAACAAAAAATTCGAATCCTTTGTTCGCCTTAGAGATAAACCAATACACTCAGATGTTAGCAGCACTCAAGTCAAAATATCAACATGCAAAGATACACAAAAAACCTCTCTCTGGGTCTGTCCAGATAGAGATACTCCATTACCAAGGATATGATAGAGTTCATGGACTCTGAATGCTGATGTGTACAGAAATAGAGACAACCTGATCTCTGTGACAGAATGGCAGTTAGTCTAAATGTCAACAACTTAAAACCTGTTGGGCGAAACAAGTTCCATTCTTCCACCACCAATCCCACCAAAAGCTAAGACAGACTTCAAAATTGTCATCCTCAAAACGAGTGCTTTCACACCGACTGGACAGACTTGGGTGCTCTCGTGTATGTCTGTCTGCTTTATGTAAAAGTTACCATACAAGGTAGAATAGAGAGGGCTTAGTTGTGCTATTCCAATAGGACCTAGGTATAGGTTTTGCTTCTCTGTCTGCCAATTGAATGTAATGGAAATTCAGAATAGAATTAATGTAAACCACTATTACGATCCAGTGAACTTAAAACTAATATACACTTACCTTAAACATCAATTGAAAATATTATGCAATCATTGAAAATGGAGGAAAACGTGCTGAGAACTGTGGATATTATTTAGAGGAATACCAGTGAGTTCCTAATTAATGGCATAGAAAATGCCAGAGAAAAATGGATTAATAAACTTTAAACGTTACTGTTTTACTATTGCCTTCTCACGTTAAAATTTTTTTTGTTGAATAATAGCAACAATGAACAAGTCAGTTATTCTGTCTGCTGAATAATAAGAGGGGCTGAACCAACAACAACAACAACTGCTAAAGTGTAAATCAAGGACTCCTTTGTAGCAGAATTTATCATCATCTGCTTGTTTGCATCCGCCGGATGGATCCAATTTGCATCCATCTATAATAATCATGAAGGAAAAAACAAACCAAATATAAAAATAAAACTAACATAAAAGCTTTCAAAAACACACAAAATCGAAGCAATTTATACAAAGTTGTTGAAGAAAAGTGGAAAACACGATTTGCATTGCAGGACCTTTTTTTATGGATGTTATACACATTTTTAACCAATCTATAGATACCGTAAAACCAACAGGTTTTCCTGACACCTCCATCAACATCGTTCACGTTTGTTACGTTTCATGGTTGTTCTGAACTTCAGCGGGGATAGCATCGTGGTGGTCACGACCATGCCTGGGTTTTGCCTACTCCTGCTTGCTCTGTTGGTTTAATCACAATGATGTAGAAGGTTTTTGAGTTCCTAGAAAAATTATCCTTTTATACCGATTGCTCAAGGAGTTCTATCAATGACAATAACTGAAAACCACAAACCACAAGCTAGCGAACACCAACTTTACCAGGAGACATACAAAGAACTAAATTTCTGAAACAGGTAATCGAGAGAAAATAAATCGAGAAACTCAGCAAGATGACGATGACATCGCATCCGCGCTAAGTGATAATTAGAAATGGGAATGGATATGAGACAGATATTTTCTATTAAGGAAGAAGAATATTATTTAATGTAGTTTCGAAAAAAGTGAAACTAAGGTAGGTGGCAAAAAGAACCTTCTAAGGAGAAGAAGCAGCCTCGATATTCGATATCACATGAATAATGTCCTTCTTATTCTTTATGTGTAATCTTGTTCCCGTTTCAATTTTATTGTCGAAAAAGAATATAATTGTTACAATGTGCAAGACATTTTTTTTGTGTGCTCATTCACAATACACATAGCTGGAAATGCACAACATTCGTGTATTTAAGGATTGAAATTAAGCATAAAAGAATATTTTATGGTTTTTACTGTTCTCCTTTTTAATGCTTTACGTGATTTGGAATCTGTGTATACGGGTAGGAAAATTGTGACTACGTTAAGTATGTCTACCACGTTCGAGAGTGTACATTTCTCAGGAATTCGTTATATAGGATTTTAGTTTGCAAGTTTTCAACATGATGCATGAACCATTTGAAATTGACGAGTTCTGCATATTTCAATTAGAATAAAGTCTTTGTACATCAGCATTTAAGAGACACGTTAAGCTAGTTGTATATTTGAATAGAAGTTTGTTGGCTAACGCTGCTGGTTTGAAATTTCTGAAATTTACAATATAATTGGATAATGCATGCCTACAACCAATATTCGTGTTTAGGTCCTTTTGAATTAGTGTTGGGAAATGTTTTGTGATATGTATTCTTGGTAATCAAGCAAAATAAAAAAGGGCACATGCTACACACGAGCGTGAACAATAAATAATTCTCAGGAAATATGACTTTTGTATTTGAACTGCAATATTTTTTCTTTCATGATGTAAAACGTTCATATCATAACATAAAAATAGACTTCCACTGAATTATACTTATTTACTTTTAGTTTTAAAGCAGGCCCTTGCTGACGTCTGTCAAATAAAAATTTGTAAGATCTATTGAAATAAAAAGTGCATTTCCGTGAAATAAAGATATTAAAAGGAGCAAAGAAAATTAAAGAAGTATTGCTTCTAAAAATAGATGTGGAATAGACGTTTTAAAAATGGTGCAATAAAACACAACATTTGCAACTAACGCGCCTGCCCTTAATTTTTATTTTTAACTTAATTTGCAAGCATATAAGCCTTACAAGTTTTTTTCAAGTGATTATCAACAGACTTTACGCATGTATTTAACTTTTTTCTTAATTTTTTCCTGTAGAATATTGGTGAAATATTCTTTGAATCTTTTTTATTAAGTTTTTTTTCAATTTAAACTATCTATTGTCTGCAAATTTTTGCTGCATACAAAAAATAAAATAAAAATCGAGAGATACTGTTCTATAGTCTATAGTTGTATTCGCTAATTTGGAGACGTTTCTCAACAAAAGGAAATGCAGATAATTTTTGAGTTCTAACTAAAACACACTTTTGTTGCAGCTCCTAGATACTTTTTAGTATTAATTCCTGTTTCAAAAGTTCTTGCTTCATATTTCTATTAAGACAAAAGCTGTAGATACGTAAATTTAAATTACCAATAATGTTCCCGATTCGCGTGACACCTGACACAAGAGCATTTTTGTTTTGGTTTGTTTTCTCTTGTTCCACCTGATGAAATTCTCAACATATTAATTTCATAACAACATTTTTCTCCAAAAATTTTTTTTTTGTTTGCACAAAGCTTTGATTTAAACATTTTGTGAGCAATAACAATGCAACAGATGTCATCAATCAGTATAGATAATTTTTTAACAACTTTAAAAAATTATGCTTATCCAGTGACCAACTTTAAGAAATTTCATTCTCAAGTGCACACCTGAGAGCTGATGTTTGAACAAAAGATGTGACAAACAATTTTTGTAAACAAACACGTTCTGGGATATAAAATGAAAGTGGTGCACTGGCCTAGTGTCGAAAATAGATGGGAAATATTGAATTTCTCACACACATTAACTGAGAATCATTTTTTATATGTTTTTGAATTTTTGAGGACATTAATTAAAGCATGTCCAAAGGTCGCAAGGAATCGCTGGTGTTGGAGCTATCAAAACAAGTGTGTCAGAACTGATACTTTGTCTTTATTGGTGTAGGACAGAAGGTCAAAAAACAGACAAACGAAGGGACAATGTCATAAATGCGCAAACAGAATAATTTAGAAATAGGCATAGAGTTTGACATCTATACCAATTACCAAAAATCAAAAACTTCTAAAATACTAATTTTCTAAAAGCGTAAAAGAAATCACGAAACATATATTTCTTCTCATTCTTTTCTGGGTATTTGGAGTGTTCTCAAAATCAGAATTTAAAAATGAATCTCTCCATCGACATCAGTCTAAGTATAGGACTAGCACAAAAAGCACAAAATATACCACCCACATATTGGGTGAGCAATTTGAGGAAACAAAACAAAATCTACACCATCCCAAATATAAATCTGTGCTGCAAAAAATAAGATTTTATTCTTTAAAGTTTTATGTTTTATGTTTCTTGAAATCTATCAGCATAGTTCCGCGTTGCATAACATAACAATTTTCGGTCCGAAATTACAAACAAGGCCTCATGTAACCCTTGAAAACTGACCTCTTGATAGCAAATCACTCAAAAATAGGTTCAACACTCCGCCAGCCTTGGTGCTGATGCTGATTCCCGATCCTGAAGCCTCTCAAGAGCAGTCTTGCATCCAAACGGCAGGTGCCAATGTTTGCCTCCTCACCATCATCAACCTGATTTAATTTCGTGTTGTCCTCAATCCACATCAGTGTGCACAATGCACTGAGTCTGCTTTAAGGGCAGGTAATTACCATATCCGGCTCTCGACTCATCCTTGCATTAATCGATCGGTCACCATCACTATGTTTTATGTTTTTATATCGTTTTTTGTTTATTGGTTTTTGAGAAATACTATGAAAGAAACATGGGATAGGAGATGAATAAGGAGCGGAGTTGGAACAATAATGACAGTGTCTTTTTCGGGACCAACTGGTCTGGTCAGCGGCGCGGCGGCGCGGCGGCGGCGTGAGCATGCGATAAGTTAACATATGATCCAACATAAGGCACAAGGATTTCTCTCTGTTCCTTGACATCATAAGACTTCGCCTTGTAGTGTCCGTGGCTTAGTGGTTAGGTACGTTGGCTGCTAAGCCAAACGTCGTGGGGTCGAGTCCTACTCGTGCCCATAGTTTTTATTTCATCTTTCACGGGCACTGCCTCTTGCGATGAACTGACAAAACTTCCAAGAGTATCAATCTGTCATTAAAAAGTGCTTCTCAACTTTAACGTTAAATTGTAGGTCCCATCAATTCTTCACACGCGTCCAGAGAATTGTTGATGAGAGAAAACCACTCAGGCCTAGGCTCTTCAAGAGCTGTCGCGCCAGCGCTACTCTATTTTTTTTTTTTTTTATAAAACTTCGACGTTCGACCTGCTGGCCAGCCGTTCCTGTAACATTTGGTGGAACTAATCAACAAGAAATGAAAACATCAAGTCCTATTTCCTATAAGACTGCTGGTGCACGTGCTTATTGTTTTTCAGTTGAGAAGAAGAAGTGGCTTTGTTGGGTTTTTATAACCTGAAAACTCTTGCCGAAGACTTTATATATCACCTGCCTTATTTCTTAAGTCCTAAAAGAAGGTTCTAAAAAGTCGGTTATTTTCTCTCTCTGGTGCGGGAATTCTCTTTGGTGTATAATATGTCCATACGCCGCGCCGGCCGTACATATTTTATCTCTTTAAATACTACTTTCTAGTACCTAATTTTGTATTGCAATGACGCAGGGTTGTTTATTGTTATTGACCAAATTTACATTTGGACCTTCCCATTCTCTTTAAGTTTGTACCAGTTAGAAAATGTACTTTTCACTACAACAGGAGCACCTCAATAATCAATTATGATTTCTCTCTTTTTCCTGGTTTTTGTGCCCGGCTCTTCAATATATTTCTCAACTGAATTTCGCACGTACTGCTTGGCTTGTGCTGTCTCTGCGTTTTACAGGCCAAACAATTAAAAAATGAAGCTAATGTGGCAACTGGCAACTACTGTTCGTGGTCCTGACTGGTAACTCTCTTTTTCCTCGCATTCCAAACAGTACAAAAAACATCGCCCTCTTGTCGGCGAGACATTCCAACTATCCGATTGTATAAACGGGTCCTCCACTTTCGCACCGGCTTTAGTTGTCAGTTAACTGTCATTCGAGTTGTATCGCAAGGAGTGTACAATTTTTATAAACAACAGAGTTAAATCTTTCGTATTCGTTTTTGCGAGAGTTCTACGATAACAATAAAAAAAAAAACGTTTGTCGTTCGGTCTATATACCAAAGCGAGTCATGTTGTTGTTGGTAAATTGAATTGTGACCGACGATACAAATATCGTTGAATTAAGTTTGAATGGTTGGTCATCAGTATGACGTGGTCGTGTTCGAAATACTCCCATCTATATTTCCTCCTAGGACTCGTCGGGCTCCTGCTATTAGTTTCTGTAGGATGGTCTAATTCGATTGATATACATATACGGTCGCAAAAGTAATGGCTTCGTTTCGGATATTACGCTGCGTGACATCGACAGTGGCAATATTGCCAAAGGTGTAGTGGTAGTTGTTGATCGAAACGATTTGGGTGGCGTAAATGGCGCCCAACAACAACATTCGCAACAACGTTGTTGTTGGTCAAGACCAAGACATTTCTAGATGATTTGCTTTCATCGTCAAAGATGATGAATGACAAAAAAGCTTAATTACATTTACATGAACGAACAACGGTTATCATGAAAGTAGGTAGTAGTGTTATAAGTCATTCCCCATCGGTTACTAACGACCGAGGAGAGTGTTGCAAACAATAATGTTGGTGTAATTGAGGACACCAGTGCCGACTGCCACTAAATGATCAAGTGCGTTTGTTAACAAAACAGTTGAACGCCCTTATAACACACCGCCGCGCCGCCCGCCGAGAGAGCTATGAAGTACATTATAGAATAATCTAAGCAAATCCTACAGGTTAACGAACAATGCTAAAAATACGGATGTGAGTATTAGTTCCAAATTAGATCAACTCAGGTGGGAAGGCAAATCATAATGGAAAATCCTTGTAAAGATAATTATTTTTACTTTTTTTTTTAAATTACTTTCCTCATCGTTATATTCCTCTTCGGCCTTCATTTTCTTTTTTTTTGTGTGGTGAGTACTGAGGAGATATGGACTGTTTTATGTCCTTTCCCGTATGGAGATATTGCGCAGTTTAACCAAGGGGGATTCCGAAGTAGGTATTCAAGTGCGATAAGATGTTTTCATTTCTTTTTTTGTCTACTTTAACTTGCTGAAATTCGTCCGGTTACAAATAGGTTATCTATGGTTAATTGTGTTTTATGCCCCAAGGCTGAGGGAATTGATGGTTCCTTGAGTGATTTATGGGAATTGATCTTAGGCAGGAATAATATTTTTTTTTGCCTTGCTCACTGATGTGAAAATTTATATCGTTTTTCTTTCTGTTTTTTTTTTTTTTTGAAGGATCTTCGATATAAATTTAAAAATAAGGATACTCGATTGATTTTATCATCAATTTCAAAGGATGTTCGAACTTTGATTTGAAGGAAAAACGAATTTCAACTTATCTACTGTTCGTTAATTCCCAATAGATGATGTGTAGAGAAGGACGAAAGGAAAACAAACTTGTATTCGTTATTTGTTTTACGGTGGTATATTTTTTCCTCATTTCTTACATCCGACATATTATATGGCTAGTATTGAATTTGACAAAAAAGTTGATATTTTGATTAAGTATGAATACATTATGATGATTAAGAAAGATTTTAACGTCAGCACCTAGCACCTAAGCCTTATCTGACGGTGGACCTATCCACACTGTCGGCGTGACAATTTCCAACCGAAGTCGGCAATGTCACTATGCTTTATTTAAGAGGGCACTAAACCTCTTCCTGATGATCCACCAGAATACAAAAGCACACCTCAACTTTCAAAAGAAAGAAGCGGGTACCCTGCATCTAGGTCCACACCAGTACCAATTGAATTAGTGCCAGCTCTTATTCATCTTGGTTTGATTCTAGACTACTATTCAGGCAACTCGCGGAATTGCCACTCAACCTTCAGTCACACGAAAGAAGAGCCGTTGTCCAGTCATAGATACCGCTCAACTTTCATCAACGAAAGAGAGTCGTTACCGTGATTTGCGAATAGCAGCTGAGGCCAAACTCAGATAACCACAACCCCCGCGGAGGTCCATCCCACTAGTGAGGTGCTAAATCCTTACTATCCACGGTACCCAATTGCCCCTGGGTGAGGGGTGGTCACATATATTTCTTTGTATAACAATTAGTTATGCATATTTTGTTTTTTGTGACATCTTTTTTGTTTTAACTGCTTTTGTCCTACTGGCGCACGAGGGACACTGCTCACCCTCTGTCAAGTATATCCACATTGATAGAAGGAATGGACCAGCCAATCAAGGGACACACCCAACATTTTTTCTAACTTCCTTCGCGTTTATCCACATTCGGTACTAGTTAATCGTATTTTCCTCCTTTACTATGTTATGGGCCATAGTATCTGTTAAGGATCGCATTGTTCTTCATTATACTTCCTGCTTCAATTCGCCAATTCCATTAGACTAAAGCTGCCTACGTCCGCAAGTTCATGCCAATAAATTGACAAGAACCTCTCGGAGGCACCACGAGAAGGTGAAGGTCAGCACGTTCACTTCAAATTCTCACAATATGTACTTGGAAAACGTGTTTCCATTCTAAATTGCACATATCCATGATTTCGCCTCCACATTATGATGATAGAGAAGGCGAAAAAAGTGGGACTGGCGATTCCGTCCGTCTATCTGTCTGTCTGTCTGGCTAAAACGCACCTATAGCCTAAGCCACTGGTCTGCTTGACTTCAAACTTGAAAATTAGAGGTTTCAGAGAATTCACGTGGGTCACGTTTTTGATTTTCCTTAAGATAAAAATTTTGGGTAGCCACCATACAATTTTTTTTTTGCCAAAAACAAAAAAAATCATTTTTCTCAAAAGCGGCTCTTAAGATTTTCTCGAAAAATAAATGTCCGATCAGCTAATTTTTTTTTTCCAAAGTACGTTTATATTGCCCAAATAACATTTTGGTATCAAAAATATTTCAAAATATTTTTTTGAAATTTTGATTGTAATTTTAAAAAATATTCCTAAACTTTTTTTTCGAAATTCTGTATCTCGAAAACGAATATATATTAAAAATCGATGGTCTCAGTCACCAGTGCTGCTACGTGTCTGTAGTTCGTTACATTTATGTGCGAAGTATTGTGAAATGTAATGTAATGTAAAAATCGAAATTCCGTTATAAAACATGTATTTACATATATTCTTGAATACTGCATACCCAAATGAATTTTAAGACATTCTTGGAAAAAATTATAAATAAAAAATTAGTTAAAAATTAAAAAAAAAACGGCTCCAAGAATTTTTGTTTTTTAATCAAAAAATCAACAATTTCTTTAAGAAAATTTATAATAACAATTTTTTTCAGATAAAATGTATTTTTGAGGTACCTACTACATACTTTTATTTAAATTTTTATTTATGAATTTTAACTATGTATGTATTTATTTTTTAATGTTGTTTGCATGAATTATAATTTGGAATACAGGAGCAGGTTCGTACGACCCAGTTGTGCACATTTTCTTAATACTGGAACAGGAACAGCACATTTTATGTTTAGGCCTGTCTGCTTACCTCTTGAGAGTTGAGACATCATTCGATTTAAAGTTAGATTTCTTTGAATTTTTGCTTCTTAAATTTTTATTTTTGTTTCCTTTCTTTTCGAGAAGATAGCCGTCCGAGGACGAACAAGTTTGTTTTTATGTTTTTGTTACATTTTTTTTCGCGATCTCTTGAGATTGAAATTGTGTTTGTCTTGTGTTATTTTGAGATACCTAGAATTTGTTTTTTGGTGAAAAGAGAGAGGTATTTCTTTTTTTCTCTTGTTTCTAAGGACATTTCCATTTAACTGGATATTTGATTGTTAATTTTGAATTATGAAGGCATTGGTAGGTATTTTTCGAACCCAAGATTAAATTTGAAAATCCCTTAAAGAAGATAGAGAAATAGAATAAAGTCTTTCCGACAGTTCTGTCTGCCTGTCTATCCACTTTTAGAGAAAATCGGGCTGATTGGCGTCAAGTTTAATATTTTTTAAGGCCAACAAGAAAGAAAAACGTTAGATTTGAGAAAATCTATTGTTATTTTTCTTTTTTTCAATTACATAATTAAATAAAATTAACAAAAAAAGTTAGAAAAGTAGCAAACTCATGTCGAAATGTCTTATGTGAATTTTGAAGAATGGGAAAATTTCATATTTTAAATTTCAACCATTAAACGTTTGGATATCTATTTAAAAGACAAATAAAAATAAAAAATTACACTAAAAATATTTCAAAATTGAAAGCTTTGACTTTTAATATTATAATAGCAGTACATTTCTAAAATACAATTTTCT
Source organism: Sphaerophoria taeniata (assembly GCA_943590905.1). NCBI lineage: Eukaryota > Metazoa > Arthropoda > Insecta > Diptera > Syrphidae > Sphaerophoria > Sphaerophoria taeniata. The sequence goes on along the minus strand of OX016540.1, from coordinate 34,880,696 downwards.
TTACCTAAAGATTTTTTTTTATTTTTTATTAAACAAATAAAATTGCATTACGGAATTCTCTTAAGCCACTTAAATATGAAAGATCTGAAGTCAGTTATTTGGGTTCTGGAATAATGGAAATAACGGAGCCACTTTTTTCGTTAAGATCGATTCTCAAGAGAAATTTTCTCAAGTGCCCTTTGTTTTTAGTATGAAAAAGAAAATTTTGTTTTTCACGGAACGTAGCTAGGTACATATTTCCTAAAATCAATAGCAAAATATTGCAAAAAATAATTTTTTTGGAGTTTACTCCTTTAGAATCGATTTATATATAGACCCCGGTATGAAAGAAATATGGATAGGAAAATCAAACATTGAAAAAAGCGTTATAAAAATTGACTACTAACGGCTATTATAACACTTAATTACTTTTAACCTACTGGATATATTAAGATGAAATTTGGTACAAAGATAGACTAGAACCTGCGAAAGGGCATACGGTATTTTTTAACGCAATAAAAGGGGTTGAAAAGGTCACAAGGGGTTGAAATTTTAGGTCAAAGTTTGTATGAAGGTCGATTAGGTTAGAAGTTTAAAACTTATTTTTATGGCATTTGACTAAACATAAATAAGCAAATAAATAAATAAATAGAGTGGCGCGACAGCTCTTGAAGAGCCAAGGCCTAAGTGGCTTACTCTCATCAACAATTCTCTGAGTGCGTGTGAAGAATTGAGGAGACCTACAATTTAACGCCGATTCCGAACGGCAGAGTTGAGAAGCACTTTTTTCATGACAGATTGATACTCTTAGAAGATTTGTCAGGTCTTCGCAAGAGGCAGTGCCCGTGCAAGATGAAATTAAAACTTTGCCTGAGTAGGACTCGAACCAACGACGTTCTGCTTAGCAGCCAACGCACTTACCAACTAAGCTACGGGCAACAAATTAAAAAAATGCAAATTAAAAAAAAAAATAACCGACGGGGGGGGGGGGGTTGAAAATAGGGGTGAAAATTTTAGTGCCAGGTCGAATCTATTTTATTGAACAGAGATTTCAATACAGAACGGTGAAATTTTCACACATGATACAGAATTTCATGATCTTCAATTTATTATATACTTTTATTATAACGGTAACTCCAGAATATGGTCAATGTAGTAGACACTTTCACATAAATTTGTATATAAGTTTTAAACCTATAGACTGGTTGTTAAAATTTCCATATGTCTAATCTACATGAAATAACGGTGATATTGATACCTCACTTGTTGGGCTGCGTCTCGTACTAGCATCACAATCTTGATTTCAAAATAAGTATAATTGCACACAAACGACCTGCTTGGTTCGTTCGAAATGACGCATCACCTGTTGGAGAAGCCCGCTATGGCTACTGCCATATTTTAGCCTGCTCCTAATTTTAACACAATTTTATTTAATGCGAAGTGTCAAAATTAAACCAAACGTCAAGTTTTAACCCCTTTTAAACTGATCTAGCACACGGCCTTAAGATCAATCATTCTTATTGAGTGAACTCCAGTCGCGCGTCGGAGCTGACACGTACAATTTTTTTTTTATCTTCTTTTAGGCAGGGAGCCGTTATACAAAAAAGTTTCGTTCACAAAATATCCAAACCGCACAAAGTAGAGGAGAACTATTATGAAACATTAACACCGTAGTTTTCCTCAAAACATATTTCCTATTTTGTGCTCTAGACCAAATATTTATCAGCAAGTGAAGTGCTTTCTTTCGTATAGATAAAGCTTATTATTCCATACATCAAAGTTGGCACGTTAATTAGTTAATCATACTGCATTATCCTTAAGCAGAGGGTTGTTGACTTATATATTTTTGTTTTTGTTGATGAAGTCCTTCCTAATGAATAAGGAAGAGTGGGAGGATAAATCATATAAACGATATTTTGTTATTGGCTATTTTTGTCAGTGACATACGCTTTTCATCTGTCTTGCTTATAGCCATATAATTCTCCTCAAACAAACTATGAGGACGACTTGGATTTTTCTTCCTAGATCCTCCAAAGTTTTGCAGTGAGAGCACATTTATGATAAATATAATAAGAACAGAGCACACACCTAAATACATAGACAACCATTTTAATGTAGTCTGAGTCGGAGACGTATATGGAAATGAAAATGAAAATAAAAGGCAACACAACAAGAGCATACGGAATACGGATGTGGACGCAGTTATTTTGATATTTTTCTATATCCTTGAGGCTTGAGAGTGGTTTGAACATGATATTCTGTAGAATTGTTCATCTTCACATAATGCGATTATATAGTGTTTTTGAAACGAGCAGGATTGTATGCACCATAATTAAATTACATTCAAGGACTAAATTGCTGAAAATTTTTAAAAAATTGACATATGCCAAATGCCAAATGCCAAATACAATAGCAACAGACGGCAACGTTTTATTGTTTGACTACTTGGCTTTGTGTCTCTGGATTTGTATTAAGGTTTTGATTTTGAGATTATGGTTTGTTTGTTTGTGTTTTTTTTTCAGGGTTAAGAGAATTTCCTAACCGAACTGGATCTGGAAACACAAAATAACAAAATTTGAAATGATAATAAAATTGGATTTTGGCTTTTGCTGTTTTGGATCTCATTTTGCAAAACGGAAATGGATTTTGACATACATAGAACCCAAAAAATAATCTAAATAATTGATGCTTACATGTTTTTGGCGTACAAAGACAGGATTTTAACATAAAAAAAACAGTATAGCTAGCTATGAGCTAGCTTTTATTGACATACCTAAGTACATACAACATACATACTTATTTCAAAAGTTAATTGACAAAGGAAAATAAAATTCCCCTTAGTTTCATTCGACATGCGAATGAAACACTCGAATGAAAGTCTCGTGATTTAAAAAACTTGTTGCCAAAGATGTTGACATTTAAATAAAGCAAACAATAAAATTCATATACGTTCGTACCTGCCCTACCTCAAATAAATCGACATACAAACCGATTCCCATATGGAGCCCCATGACCAAGACCTAAGTTCATAAAACAACAATTTTTGCACTCCCTCCTTGATGACTGAACATTTTTTTAAAATGTAACTCTGTTTTTCTTTCGAACATAAAGACAAAGCCAGATTCCTCGTAAAATTTATTGCTCCAACATATATTTTCTTGCGTTGTTTATCTTTGAAGAAAAAGGAAACACTTTTTCGCTTTGATCACTCAGACGTCAGACACATCCAATAAAATTTTTCCCACAGTCACTAAAGGACTCTTTCGCAAAAAGGGTTAGCAAAGTATAAACCCCAAAACAAAGAAAACAAGAGGCAAAAAAAAAAATAAAAAAATAAATGTTTTACAACTCTTTGTTTGTTGTTTTGTAGATTTTGTTTTTCTGTCATCAGTTGGGCGCCACTTAAAAAAAAAAAAACAATCAGTTTGGATGCGAATGTACCACGTATTAATCTACCAACAAAGTTGAGCAAGAGATATAATATTTCTTTTAACTATAAAACGAACATTTTTCGTGTAAATACGTTGTATTATCTCTATATTCACTGTTTTTTTTTTTTTGTCGTGACTCGTGAGGTGTAGCGGGAAAATATTGAGGAGTGTCTATGTCGTGAGTTATATATAAAGGACTTTCCTTAGCTGAGTGGCAAAAAAAAAAAACACCCAACTGGATTTTTTGTGTGGCTATAAAAAGTTATTTTTCATTTCGCCCATTTGCCAGCTATATAGTCTACTTTAAGGGGCAAATGGACAACAAAATATTTAACAGCAAATGTTGACTGTCTTTTATAGCTTCTTTTCTTTTTAAGGCGAATTTTTAATATGCATTTCTTTTTGAAGGATCATTATACATAATTTTTTTTTTTTTTTAAACTTTGTGTTGTCATATAGTCATTCAGTTTCTCAAATAAAAATTAAAAATCACACAATAGACATTTAAGTTTCTTCCATTTCTTCTTTCGGTGGTGAAGGTCCACTGTCCTTTGTGCTGTCGAAAGTTTTTAAACTTTCTCAGCATTCGCATTAATAACAATCACAATGGAGATTTCTGATGTTTTCCTTTTCACATTTTTTTTTCTCATATCTTCTTAAGGACACTTTCTTATGTTATGGAGTATTGTCATGTCATTTTTTACTCTGCTGTGAAAGCAGCTCAACTGTTTTTCGTTTGTTTCATGAATTGATATTTGCAATCTGTTGAATTATTGTGTTTTTTTGTTATTGTTTGGGTACTTGAGGAACCGCGTTAATTTTTTTTGCGTTTTCTTATTTCGGTCGTTTTTTCTCCTCTTCGGATATTTGTGTGTTAAATGACACAAAATTCCTTGCTGTTTGAATTTCCAATGGAAGTTAGATTTTCTATATTTTTGTATTGTCTGTTCTTTTAATTTTTGATCCTTTTTACAAGAGGCTCAACTTAGGGATATATGTATGTATAATATTCTAATATCAAACTATGGGAATATAATTATTTGGGGACTTGAAACGACAAAAAGAGAATGTTAAGTATATGTGAACAAAAAAGAAGCAAATGAGAATGTCCTTTTTATCTTTTTGATTTCTTCAATATATTAAAATGAGTGAGGGATATAATGCTAATTGTTTTCTCTCAAGTGCTCCCGATTTTGCATGTGTACATTTTTACATGTATCACTGTAAAAAAAAAAAAGCATTGACACAAAATATCCGTAATGTGTTTTATGGTAGTTTTTCCAACATAGCATAGTTTAATAGTATATTATATTAGATTTCTTAATAATTACACTTTTTTTATTAATCAAAATAAAAATATCTTTATTTTGGTTAGTTAACTTTGAAGAATGCATGAATATTTTTCGCGTTTTGTGTTTTGTTTTAATGTTCTCGCAAAAATTGGTCTATCTTGTGCAATTTTTTGTCCATCGTCGCGACGCTTCGTACCGGGTGGGTACAACAAAAAACTATCGGACTTTAGACCAATGATGCTGCAAAATGTGGGAGACACTTGTTATCATCAGTCATGTTCGCTGATGATGATAGACAAGTTCTTTGGAAACGCGTTCGAGAGGTAATTAACCGAATAAAGATATTAATGAAAAAAGTGTAATCATTAAGGAATCTAATATTATAATATACATACTATTAATCAGTAACCTTTATCAGTTCAATATAATTCACCAAGTCCTACGGGCAACAATTGCACACATTTTACTCTGAAACAATAGCATAGTTTACCGCACCCTTTATTTGTCTAAGAGATAATAGTCAGCCAGTTCATTTTACTCTATCCCAACAAAATTTAATAGTGTTTTGAATTATGCAGTTGATTACCATCGTCTTGTTACTGTTATTCGCTTTAACAATCTTTAAAGCTATTATTTTGTTTCAATTTTTTTTGCAGCACCTGTTGAAGTTAAATGGAAAAAATTATATTTTGAAAATCCCAAGCAATACTCCGAAAGCCTTAAGGCCCTTGACCGAGGTCCCTGAAATGTTGACCCATGGAGGCACCGCTAATGTGACGTCTTGCGTATGCGGCTAGTTTGAGAATACAATGACAAAGAATCCATCACAAGACTGCAAGGACAGCACTGCTTTTGAGTATTGTGTTAAGAAGATTTACAATTCTTTTGAAGATTTCAACTAATTTTCTTATTTACTTTTTTTCCTAGAGGTTCATTGCAAATTCGCTGCATCAATTGGCATTGGAACAAAGCCAAAGTGCAATGTTAGCACTTCTTAGCTCACCGCCTAGCAAACATTTAATGCAATTTTATATTTGTTTTTATTTAATGCAAATTTTAGTTTTACATATTTTGTTTTTAAGTTTTCAAAAATAACCCCTTCCTAAAAATGCAATACATTAAATAATAAACAAATAAATTGTGTATTTTAGTTAAGGTAAGGCATTTAAAATGAACTAATAAAAAAATATGACTCCTCTGCCTCCTCTTAACAAATAATTATGTAATAAAGTATTATGTATTTTTCTTCTAACTACTCCATAGTAATCAAACTTGATGTATTGAAAAAATAAAATAAAATAAATTCGAATAGCGTTTTTTATTGTGCAAAAGAATTGCAATTATTCCATTTTTTCGTGTTTCATTGTCAAAAAGAATAATTCTAGATCAATTCTGAAGACGAAAGAATTGATCTCCCAAATTTGAGAGAATTGCTCTTCTTATAATCCACACATAAACATCATCGCTTCAAACGTCAGATTTAAAATATTAAATTTGTTTATATTCTACCGACCGAATTGCAAAGTTTTTGTTTATTTTGAATACAAATTGAAGACAAAACAAAGTGAATTACAGAATGGTTGAAATTGATGCTCGTGCTTTGTTCGAGTTGCTTTTTTCATCGTCTTCATCGTCCTCTTCATCTGAAGATGAAGATATGTTTTTGTTTGAACAAACATTACAACGGCCCAGAGTTATGAACTTCGTTTCTGAAGCTGTCCAGAAATACTCGGAATTGCAGGTAATAATTTAGTGATAAATAATATTGGTATAAGCTAACGCCGCGAACCCCATTTTGCCAACCTTCAAATCACCTCCAGAATAGTAATGTAACATTGATTTTGTCAATGTGATTCATTTGAATCTGAATCCAGTTGATGATAATGATGGTACACTGTGGCGTATGAGTACTTTCTTTTAATATATGGTTTGAAAGAAATATTTTGAAATTTTTGTTGGTAAAGTGAGTTTTAAATTTCATATTCTATATTTGGCTTGGACAAATATTTAATTCATTTAACGATCTTGTGATTTCATACCACACATTTACTTTTGTATACATAATTTACGTTGTCCTCAACTTCTGGGCTAAGGCCCTTAATAAACCCTTACTTTGACAGTAAAAATTTCATCTTACAGCGGTCTCTTGGTAATACTACCTCCCCACCAATTTCGAGCCAAATCAGTACATCAGCTCTTAATGATATATGTATGCTTTGGTTAAGTTAAATCATTAACATATAACATTTTATTTACAGTTTCGTGAAAACTTTCGTGTATCCAAAGGGACCGCACAAATGCTCACTGAACAGTTTGAACAATCCAACTTTTTTAAAGAAAGTAATGTGGGCGGTAGAAAAAAGAAAACCCATCGATGCTGGATCCCAAATTCTAGCTTTTTTATGGTAAAACTATATTAAATGCTACACCCACATATTGTTTTCTTCTGCAATAATTTAAAATTTTAAAGGTTTGCTGGAAACAAAACAACTTACCGCGAGGTGTCGAATCTTTTTGGTATTGCACTATCATACGATGCATAGGCAGTTCAACTTGGTTTTGAACTTTTTTTTTTGAAATTTCACCAAGGTATATTCAGTTTCCAGAGACCGAAGCGGAAAAAAATGCAGTTTCTTTAAAGTTTACAGACGTTTGCAAATGCAAAAATAAATCAATATATTAGGCATTAAATATTATTACATTTCAAAAATGTCCTTTATTTTTCAAGCTATGTGGAATACCAAATATAATTGGTTGTATTGATGGTTCCTATATTTATATACGAAAACCAGCCAACAAAATAAGAAGCACATAATATGTCAATCGCCATGATCTCCTTTCCATTACTCTGCAAGGCATTTGTGATGCAGATAAACGCTTTACGGATGTTTTTATTGGATCACCTAGTAAAATACATGATGCCCGCATTTTTCAGCTGTCCTTCATATCATCAAAAATTCCTACAGTATGTGGAAGTCGATTTCATATTTTGGGCGACGCAGCATATCCCTTAAGGGAATATCTAATGACTCCTTTCAGGGATAATGGGCATTTGACAACGGTGCAGAGACGCTATACTATTCTCATGCCAAAGGAAGAGTCAAAATCGAAAATGCTTTTGGACTCCCGAAAAATAGATTGCGACAACTGATGAAGTTAGAATTTTTTAAAGTTGAGACCATGTGTAGATTTGTGTTGGCATGTTGTGTTCTGCACAACATGTGCATTGATAGATGCGACACCTGCGATGATTTAGGTATGATTGAAGAAGATATTCAACCCCGAATCGGCAATGAAACTGAACTGACTTCAGGAGAAATACATCTTCGGAGACTGGGTGAAATAAAAAGAAACCGTATTTCAACAAACTTATAGCTCTTTACTAAATCAAAATAAATAAACTTCATAATCACAAACTTAAAATAACAAAGGTACTATTTGAAAGGTACAGGAAGCTGTCTTGGTTTGGTTGTTGATTTTATTGTTGTGCTTATTTGTTATGCAAATTGTAGAGGGCTTGACTGAGGTTTTTAACCTCCGCCAACTTCTCTCTGTGCCGCCTCTCTTTATTGGCTTCTTTTATCTTGAATTGTTTTTAAATTTTAAGTCCGTTATGAATTATGTTCCTAAGAATACTATAATTATGATCTGTAAAAAACGCCGTATACTCACCAGTTGATAACAGTAGTTCTCGTGATTTTGGTGACGATCATTTGCCTGAAGCATATAATATGGCACAAGAACGAAATAATGGCGCGGAGCCGATGGATACTTCCGAGAGTGGGAGTTCTAGGGGACCAAATGCAGGCTTTCGAGATGGAGCCAGTGGTGGAGGCGCTTCATCTTCTGGGTCATCGACCAGTGTATCGGGAAATCTAACACATATAGGTACAGTATACACCCAAGTAAACCTTCGAAATGGGTTGCATTAAATTTTAGTAGATCTCGAATTTTATATTCCTATATCTATGCAGTGACCATAGCTGGGCACCGTTAATCAAAAAGTTAACTTCGTTAATCGCTAATCCGTTAATTAAAAATTTAACTTCGTTAACAGTTAAAACGTTAAATTTTAGAAAAATTAACGCAAGTTAACGTTAATCGTTAATCCGTTAACACGCCATAAAAATTTTATTTTCTAATAAAAATTGGAAGTTGGAAACAAGAATAGACAAGTAATTTTTTTTTAATATAGTAAATTATATTTTATAAGAGTTTAGTTGTTAAAACAACAATTTATTCAGTCATGTATATGAATGTGATTGTTCCCCTTCATGAACATCAGCATGTTGAAATTCTCGTCGGAAAGCGAGGCTCTTTTCGTCTGAAGTATATCCTTGCCCGTGGAGAAGAGACGTTCAACAGCAGCGCTTGAGGGTATGGCAGTATTGTATTGGATAAACAGATTTGCTAATACTTGTTCCCCGAGGAATGCCGCTTCATTTAACGAGTCTTTTGACTTCAAATCTAGCCACGTTTTTACGAGACGAGCTTCACTTCTTAATGATTTTTTGTTCTAAGGTTTTTTTGAAGATTGAGTAACAGAGTTGAAAAAGTCATCCTCATCATCGTAGCGCTCTCTGAGCACGCGCTAAGGAATAAAACAAACATTGTCGATCGTCGTATTATATACGATTAGTATGGCAGTTTTGGTTTTCCCACTCACAGCCGCTGGAAAAAAGTGGTATTTCAATAACGGCAATAATAACGGCACCCGGAATAAAAGTGGCATTTCAAATTTTACTAGGGACCGAACCTCGCCGCCGGAACGTCGCTGCACATTTCGACTAGCTCATGATTCGTATAAGAATTGTTGTTTTCTCGAGAAGCCGCGGCGGCGCGCGGTGCGCACAGTGAACCTTTTCACAAAAAAAAAAAAAAAATTGAGTGGCGCGACAGCTCTTGAAGAGCCAAGGCCTAAGTGGCTTACTCTCATCAACAATTCTCTGAGTGCGTGTGAAGAATTGAGGGGACCTACAATTTAACGCCGATTTCGAACGGCAAAGTTGAGAAGCACTTTTTCATGACAGATTGATACTCTTGGAAGACTTGTCAGGTCTTCGCAAGAGGCAGTACCCGTGAAAGATGAAATAAAAACTTGGCCTGAGTAGGACTCGAATCAGCGACGTTCTGCTTAGCAGCAAACGCACTTACCAACTAAGCTGCGGGCAACTGCCCAACAACCCAAAAAAAAAAATCTCACCCTGCATAGGTTAGGTAGCGCAAAAAAATGTTTCTATTGGCAACCAACAACAGTTTTTTTTGCTGGCAATAAAGAAGCTAGTAAAAAACGCTCGGCAATGAATTGAATTTGCGATATTTCTGTATACCTATAGCACCAAAAAAAAAAAAAAAAAAACAGACAGGCAGCGAAATAGACAAGTCGCATGCCGTTGTGTTTCCTGAAGGGTGTTGACTAATTTTAATAAGTTATAAAAAAAATTACCATTAATCTAATTTGAATGTGTATCTGTACGTTATTTGTGTTCGATTAACGATTAACGGACTTTGGAAAATTTAACGATCGTTAACAGTTTTTTGAAGTTAACTGAAAAGTTAATCCGTTAATGGGAATGTTAACTTCGTTAATTAACGATTAACGGATTAACGAAAAAATGCCCGTTAATGCCCAGCTATGGCAGTGACAAATATAAACCAAACAATGTATGATTCAATATCAACTCCATTGGTACAACAATAAGTGGTAGCGCAACAAAAAGTGCAACAACCAGCTGACGACCTTGACAGTAAACTAGACGACGACGACCAAAATTTATTGCAATCTTATGAATATCTGAAATTGAAATAAATAAAATGCAAGAAATTTACATAACGTTGCAATGTTGTTTCATTTATTACATCAATCATTTATAATATTATACAATTTTAATAATGGATAACAAGCTAATGGGTTTGGTTTCTTATTTAATTTTCTAAGCGCTGGACAAGAGTTCCAATGAAAGTGTACATTCGTGACCAGAAAGCATCGTCGTTGGGAAATCTATCGTTATTGGATAGAATGATAACTGGTGTACGAGTTATTACGGCATCACGCATGTATTTTACTTTTGCGTTCACGGTATCGCCGCCAAGTATCATTTTGAGTGTTTCTTCGGCTTGTGGCTCCATTAACGGTTCATTCCAAAAAATAATACTCCGGTCACAGCACTTCATCAAAGAAAAATTGAAATAGCGATTAAAATTGCCCATCTGTCCGAAATTAATGAAAAAATGAATAAATGTGTCAAAGAAAATGATGACATTCCGTATACGTGTAAATCCTTTCTCAACTAATACTATTACAAAACCAAAGTACATGTTTTATTGAAAAGTATAATTCTCGATTTTAAGGGCAATTCTTTCAGGTTACAATGAAAAACGCTATAAATAAATTGATTCGAAATTTATTTGGTCTCAATTTTTTTCATTTTGAAAAATGTTCAATGCGATCACTTTTCCTCAATAAAATATTCCAACAGTTTTGACTGGATCGTTGTGTTTATAATTGAGAGCAGACCGATGTGACACAATTCAACACAGCGATGGACTGTCGGTGCTCGATGGATGGTGGACTAGGAATCGGCTGGCGATGTGTCAGGGATCTTTCGATGATCAAAAATTAATTTCCTCGACTATGGTTATTTTGAAAAAAATGTTGACGCTGATGTTGGTCGTACTATTTTCAATAAAATAATGTTCTCTTAAGAAACTTTGTCTCTTCCGTTTATAACCTTTTTCCTACATAAATATTTTCTGCATAACTTTTTGTTAGAATTTTGCAAGCATTATTACATTAAAACACGCAAGACTTTGTTTTTTAGCTTCATTGCTTTGTAATTTGACACTTAAAATCCTTTTAATCAAAGTTTAAAAGCAATTAATGCAAACAAAATAGTACTCATACGCCATAGTGAACAACATGAACTTTGGATGTTTTATTAGGTAGTTCGTTATTGAAAAACAAAAGCTCTTAAGTTTCTTTTAAATCAAGTGTCAATGTCAGTTTTCCTTGTTGTCAACACCACCGTTCCTATGCACTTAAAATGTTCCCCCGTCACTTTAACGTAGTTTTAAACTGTCAACACAAATTTTCGCGTTATTCGTCTTAAATAATTTATATCTTTCATTGGTTGTCTTAGAAATTGACTTAATTAGTCATCACCACACTAAAGCATATTTATAATAAAATAACTCATCCTCTCAAAAACTAAAGGATGTGACTCAAAAAACTTCGTTAGGAAGACAATATTATTGTAACAGGGATGGTGTAGGAATTTCGTATATTCAGAACGTTCGGCACGAAGCACGTGCCGTTAATTCCTCTTGATTATCCTTTTGATATAATGTTTTCTATTGACTTTTTAGTTTTTGGCATTTTGGAAGTAAAACAAAATCCTTAAGTTCAAAGGTTTATTTATATTCTAAGACATTCTGTTAGCTTGAGCTTAAAGTGAATGTCATCCTGTAATAAATGGATTTTTCAAAAGACTTTTTCAGACTCAACACTGCGTTTTGCTTGATTTGATCTCTAGATATTTAGATATTTACAGACCATCTTGTTGTATGAATTTCAGGGTCCAAAAGCAAATACTGCCTGGTTTGAATAGTATTTTTTTACTTGCAATGTTGCAGCTCTTTTCAATCCGATTTCAATGTTGAAAGAAATAGAATTAATTTTCTCAATTGTAATCGAATAATCCTATACACTCTGGATTACCATCGAGCTCAGTTAAAAGGGTTTTCCTTTGTCTATACATTTCCAAATATATATTCCTGCAAATAAATACAATCTCTTGTTCTAGGACTTTCACCGTTTTTGTACTGCAAAACTTGAATGGTGGAAGATTTGATAAGGAGATCCACTAAATGGCCATTCCCTCTGAGTTTTTTTTTATGTTTTTTGGCTGATGAAAATTTCCCATACACGTTAAGTGGATAGTGGGAATTTGAAATTTAGAAGGAATTAATTTTGACTTTAAGAACCATCAAGTATTTCCTTTAACATTCAACCGTAACAACGGGTGGGCCTTTCGAAACCATCGTCTTGACTTTATTCATCCATTCAGTTAACCCTTTTAAGACTCTCCATACCTTAAGCAATCAGTTAAGCTATGTTGTGTTTAGCCATTGACAAGATAAGATTCTTTATGAGCGAAACGATTATATGCTTGTTTGTTTTATGTGTGTCCGTTAATTTGTGTGTTTTCCTGTAAATAGGTATGCAGTCTTGCAGAGAGATAGAGAGAGAAAGAGGTAAGGTCTGTTCATATATTTTTAAGGAGTAAATAACCGATATTCAACTAGGGGCTTTTGTTGAAGTATAATATTGAAGACGATAAAAAGGTTGCTTTCATCACACATGATGTGATGTATACGTGCCAGTGCTTTAGCAAAAATTAATTTAATGACAACCTTAAGAGGAACAGCTTTGTTAGCGATAAAATATAGGTTTAATGACTGGCAGTATATTTTCGTTTCATCCTAAACTGTATTTTGTGTTTAATGATGCGTTAGGACTGGTGGCATGTGGAAAAATGGATACACAATACAGCCCAATACTAAAGGTATTAGTGGGTATGCAAATGGATTTCATTATATTCATTTATCTTTCATGATCATGGTCCAAGGGTATTGCCTAGTTCGAAGCACTAAAAGCAATTATTGAAGATTCCAAGCAACTTAGACTAACTTGAATTAGTGCTAATAAAGGAATGCGTAATTTCTAGCAAGGAATAATGGAGAGATCTTCAGTTGGAACGGACTACTATTTAAAACTATCTAACATGAATTTCTGCTCTCTTTTACTTTTTTTTGTGAATTGTGATGGCAAAATAGAGGCAAACTGAGATTATTTCCCAATCCCTTGTTATTGACACACACAGAGTACGGAAGGGAGAATAAAGGTAAGACAAATTAAATTTGCTTAGTAAGGATAAAGAAAACCCGCGGCTCCACACCCTTTCACTTTAATTTCCCATTTACTCTTCTTAGAAAAATTAATTAAAATTATAGGAATTGTAAATACGTAGGTACACATCCTTCTTTTTCGGAACTTAAGTTTTTCTCATAAGCTCCAAATACTCTTTTTGCTTTCAGTTACAAGTTAGGAGTAAATAATATATATGAAATTTACACACAGACGGCAAGTTTAAAATTTGATTTAAATTTCTCCATTTAACTTTTAGAAGTGTACCGTAATTTTATTAACTGAAATTTTGCAATCAAACTAACACCAAACTCGAAGGATATGAAACATAGCAATATTGTTGATTGAGAGTGATGGCTTATACAGAACAGACATTTTTTTACGTTTGAAATGTATCCTGCAAGGAAGCAGGTGAAGAAATAAAAGAAAAAACCGACTGATACAGCGTGGAGACTATCTGTAGTGATAACTTCTTATGGAAGGGTAAAGCATTACGGCGCCAGTTCATCTGGCTTTCTTTTCTCTCACCCATCCGGAGGCGTTAAGTTTACTCCAAAGTCGTCGCTGAGCATCGTTATTTTCAAAACAAATTCTCATAATTTTGAAGAGTTGTTCAGGCACAGCGTTACCACTTGTAAAAAGGATCCGAAGTAGATTAGAAGAAAAGCGAAGTAGATTGAGAAAAAGGAAGTGGTACAGTTAGTTTTTGATGCTTTTTTCTCAAGACAGGAATCAAAAGTTATATTTTGATTAAAACTGAGTGCTTCAAAAATATTCATTCTCCATGGCTGATAGAATACTTGTATACCGTTATATTAATGTAGGTAGAATTGTAAAACAGTTTCGAGCAAAATTGTGAGTAATATCGATTTGAAATAGCGCGACAAGTTTTGCGAAAAATTAACATTTTTGCACATAATGTAACAACCTTTTGTTTCATTGCAACAATTAAAGTGACCAAAATAGCCGAAGGAAAGCTTAATTTTTCCAAAACACACACGTAAATATTTATTGGTCAATACATTATTTTTCAATTTTTGTACATATCTCGGCTACCAGCCCTCCAAGAAACGTGTTACCCATTTAGATGAAAAGAATTAGAGCAAACCTTTCTTTTGTATCATTCGATGAGTCTTAGAAGAATTTTTAGTCCATGATATTTTTAGAAAATCATGACAGAATCGATTTTGATAAATTCAATATATTTTTTCATAGGTCTCATTATCCTGAGCTAACTACTGAAAGCCAAATTCCATTCCAAGCTCTGGTTGTCGGGATATTTGAATCTCAGTTCTCAGCTGAGATTTTTTGCTAAACTTAAAAAACGTTTGAGATCTCTGAGATCTCAGTGAAATGATGTTACGAGGAACTGGCCTTATGTTACCAACTGAAAGTTCTATAATTCTTAGAAAAACACCCATTATATTTTGTGGCGAATGTTGTTGAATCTTTTGCTGAATTTCTGATACACATCTACTAAGGCCCTCCGCACACGAAGCAACTGTTTTGCGACTTTGTATGTAGGTAGCTCTATAGGAGTGCCCCCACAGTCGACTGAAATGAAACCGGTTTGCAACCGGTTTGCAATCGGTTTCCAACTAGTCGCACGCAACTGATTTTGTAGGTCGAATTTGTGTTGCTTAAGCAACTTTTTTTGTTTTTGTAATTAAAATTATGATATTATATATGTAAGTTTCAGTTTATGGACTTCTAAACGGCCAACAGATATTTAGGTATGGATTTTGCATGTTGTATTTTTGTAATTTTTTTGACATTGGAAAACCATACGGAAAAGTCGGAAAACTGGAAATATGAAATATGATATGATACATAGACGTGAATTTGGTTTCTTGCGTGTTCTTTTTGTTCCAGAATCGCTTATCGAATAGAAAAATAGAAAGTTCTTGATGGAAAACCCGCAAAACTCATAAGAGTTGTAGGTGCTTTAGTTTTCAAATATTGTTGAAATATTGTTGATATAATTTAAGACCGCGAATTTTAGGTGCATTCGTTTTCAAATAGGAAAATAGAAAAATGTTGGTGGAAAACTCGGAAAATTAAAAAAAAGAGTGAATCATTTGATGGTTGATAACATTAAGGATTTTGATTATGTAAAGGTAAGCGATATTGGTAAGATATGTGGTTTTTAATTATTCAAGGAGTTTATCTGAAGAAGCTTAATTGGGATGAAAAGGGCTTGGTTTGTTTGTATGTCTGGTATTAAAGAGACCTTCAGCAGATACACATTCTCTCATGTTTGTGTCCATCTTTTGAATGTTGGAAGCAACCAACTTTGGCATCCGTTTGATTTAAATGTTCTGCTGCCATAAAGTTCGCATTTCAAATTTTTCTGTACCTATGTATGGATGGGTTCAATGTTCTCTTCGTATAAGTGAAATTAAATTTTTGACTGTTTATGCAGTTTATGTTTGGATTTTTCGTTTCTCTCAGTGTATGTCTGACAACAATACAAAAAGAAGGAAAAATAAAACTTTCTCCTATTCTATGTAACATGATCATTGGTAGTTTATGTGCATAAGGTATTAGGCTTCCTGAGCATACTTACCTTGTGATTTTCTTTGTTACACATTTGTTTTTTGTTCTTTTTTTTTTAAAGAAAGTAAGTAGTTTAGAAACTCCATCAAGGATAGGTATGAGTATAAGCAGAACATTGATATACATTGAATAGGTCACACAAGTTGTCGTGTTAGCTTAACTTTCAAAAAGTTTTCCGAAAGTTTTGTAATTTTCTAGACAGTAGGTACGTAAGCTAAGTTAAAAATGCGGTCGATAATTATATTTCAAAATCATTTATTCTAATTTAATAATCAACTTATCAAGAATCTTGAACACACAACTTATTTCAATTTCATTTCATAAATAGGAAAAGCATCTTAAACATTTTATCTAAAGACATTAAAAGGGCTTAGGAATTCCTTTGCGTTATTGATTTACAGATCTAGAGAAGAAGTGGTTAGTTTGAACATGTACCGCTGCGTTTGATTGTTTTTCGAGAAAAGTTTTTGAATCTTCACTATCTTAATTTTGTTTGAAGTAGGTATATGTCCTTAAAGATTTTTTCATGACTAAAGAGAAGAAACGGTGTTAATCATTCATAAATCCTCAAAAAACTGAACGATGGTATACGGATGTTCAACAACAACAACAACATAAGAAAAATCATAAATTGTAGTCTTATTAAGGCCTCTTGCTGAGGCTCTGCACTGTTCGGCATTTTCACAAGCAACTGAATATTTTTTTTTTCGTATTTAAACAATTTTTAATTCTTTATTGTTAATAACCCGAATTTTGTTAATTTGAAAACACCCAAGAAACATCTCTCTTGCTTTAAAAAAGAAAATTCTTAATGGATTTTTAAAACACCATAAAACACTCTTTAGCACCTGGTACCACTTCTTCCGCCCGGATGCTTTCATGACATAAGTTTTGACTTGATTTTAAGAACATGCAGATTCCTTGTAGTGCAAGACAAACAATTCCTTTAGCTATCGAACCATCCCCGCCATATCGACAGGATAATTTGTTTTTAACTGTCAGTCTATTCTCACCGCTCCATTTCTTCCCTTTAGCACCATAATTTTATCATCATCATGGCTGTTTTTTTTTTTTATCTTTGATTACCGATTTCTGGCTTAGTACATCTTGAAGCTAATCAGACTAAAGTACGTTCTAAATTTTGTTTCATTTGATTTAACCTAAAGAAAATAGCATTCCTGCTTTTCTTTTATTCTATAGCTCCAACCATATTAATTACGACTTCAAATATTTCAGGTGGTGGAGGTCGATTTGGTTAAGCCATAATCCCACTTACACTTCAGTAAACAAAGCTAAAATGCCGGAAGCTCAAGGAAACTTTAGTTTATCTAGACAGTAAACCCAAGAGAGACGAGTGGTGCTAGCTAATGGGAGAAAGAGAAAAAAAAACACAGCAAGAAGGCTGACAATGTGCTGTGCTTAGAAGGGAGCCAAAGGAAGGTGGTAGCATTTTGTGGTTATTGTTTATTTAAGCTCATAGGCGTAGTCGGGGGCTAACGAAAATGAAGCAAATTATAAAAAGAAGCACAAGTGACTAAATAAGAAAAGCGACCACCACCACGTTCAGGGATTTAACGGTAATAGGATATACAGAATAAACACTAAAAAGATACTTGCCAAGGAATATCCCTACATCTCCGACAAAATATGCTGTTATAGGTGCTAGTTACCTAGCATTTTCCTTTTTCTATTCGTCCCCGATAGATACTCTAAAGGACACTAAAAACTAAATATTAACGATGCTACTTTTTTTTTTTTACTAGAGAATTCTACGGAATTCCATTGTAAGCTCATTTATCTTGTGTGTGTGTTTGCTAATTCTTTAATAGAAAACAAAAACAAAATAGCTTGGCGGACGACGACACTTTATTTTGAAAATGGACGTTAAAATCATAAAGATAATCATAATTACTTAAGGCATTTTCTATTGGGGGAGTCTTATATTGGAAACGTTATTATTACGGAGGTGGAGTGTTTCTATGCTTCTATTATCTACACTAATATATAAAGCTGAAGAGTTTGTTTGTTTGAACGCGGTAATCTCAGGAACTACTGGTTCGAATGGTATAATTCTTTTTGTGTTGGATGGTGCCTTAATCGCCTTAGACATTAGGCTACTTAACATTAAGCTGTGCCAATAGCAGCGAAGAATCTGTGGAAAATGTGGAAAAAATGGCAAAAAATATACATTTTTCTGCGTTTTAACGCACTTATCTCAGGAACTACTGGTTGGAATGGTATAATTCTTTTTGTGTTGGATGGTCCATCAATTGAGGAAAATTTAAAGCTATTTAACATTAAGCTGTGACCAATAGCAGCGAAGAATCTGTGGAAAATATGGAAAAAACGGCAAAAAATATACATTTTTCTGCGTTTTAACGCGCATATCTCAGGAACTGCTTTATGAAATTGAACAATTTTTTTTTAATGTTGAATGGCCCATTTATCAAGGAAGGCTTGAAGCTATATAAAATTTAGCTGCGACCAATAGGAGCGAAGAATTTGTGTAAAATGTGGAAAAAACGGCAAACAATACAATTTAATCTACACTTATATATAAAGCTGAAGAGTTTGTTTGTTTGAACGCGGTAATCTCAGGAACTACTGGTTCGAATGGTATAATTCTTTTTGTGTTGGATGGTGCCTTAATCAACTTAGACATTAGGCTACTTAACATTAAGCTGTGACCAATAGCAGCGAAGAATCTGTGGAAAATGTGGAAAAAACGGCAAAAAATATACATTTTTCTGCGTTTTAACGCACTTATCTCAGGAACTACTGGTTGGAATGGTATAATTCTTTTTGTGTTGGATGGTCCATCAATTGAGGAAAATTTAAAGCTATTTAACTCTACACTAATATATAAACCTGAAGAGTTTGTTTGTTTGAACGCGGTAATCTCAGGAACTACTGGTTCGAATGCTATAATTCTTTTTGTGTTGGATGGTGCCTTAATCAACTGAGACATTAGGCTACTTAACATTAAGCTGTGACCAATAGCAGCGAAGAATCTGTGGAAAATATGGAAAAAACGGCAAAAAATATACATTTTTCTGCGTTTTAACGCGCATATCTCAGGAACTGCTTTATGAAATTGAACAATTTTTTTAATGTTGAATGGCCCATTTATCAAGGAAGGCTTGAAGCTATATAAAATTTAGCTGCGACCAATAGGAGCGAAGAATTTGTGTAAAATGTGGAAAAAACGGCAAACAATACAATACAATACAATATAAAGTTCGTTTGAACGCGGTAATCTCAGGAACTACTATTTCGAATTGTAAAATTCTTTTTGTGTTGGATAGTCCATTAATCGAGGAAGGCTTTATTCTACTTAAAATTAAGCTGCGACCAATAGCAGCGACGAATCTGTGGAAATGTGAGAACTGAGATTTTTTTCTGAGATCTCTGAGATGAAATTATTTTGGATTCGATTTCTCACTCAGCTATTTGACGTGGCTGACATATGTGCAGCAACAATTAGTAAGGTAACCATTAAATCTCAATGATAACTGAGAATTATGTTCCACCAAATGATTTTGCCTCAGTCAAGGTGACATTGAGATCTCAGTGAGATGTTGTTAGGTGGAACTGGCCTAATAACTGCTCAAATTAGAATTTCGAGAGTTCAATTGATTTGTGAATGTGATTGATTGCACTATTTATGCAGATTATTGTGTTTAAACAATATCATTTCATGTACTTCTTAACTAAAAAATATGCTCAGTTTAAAGAAAAAAAAAATTTCTTAACGAAAAAAAACGATGCAGAAGTAAGAGAGATATTAGAATTAGGGAGAGTTCACCCAAGGGAATGCTTTAAGACTGGGTTTCCTTTTTTCTTGAACTCCGAGCTCGTGTAAAAGCATGCACTGGTGTTAGTGAATATTTCCCTTTCTTTTTTTTTTATTTCCGTCTCATATAGCCACTTGAATTGAAATTTCTAGTTTTCTATTTCTAGTTTTTGTATTTTTCTCTGCTCACTCAGAATTCAGTTAGCGATGTGTAAGAAATGAGATTCGCTTACGAAGGTCCACAAAATAGGGATGAAAAAAGAGGTATTTTCGCATGTATCTATTTACTATGTGAAATTGTAAACAGTGGTGTGGACATACACAAAAGTGCATCTACATTCTACATACGTATTATGTTATGTGCACTTAGAGTAGGAGTAGCATTCATGAATTCTTGTTTTTCTTTTTTCTTCGCAAATTTTGTAATTTGGGATTATGATGGTTTTGAGGTTTGATGACATTTGTGTTCGAATTGTTTCTTTTTTTGGGTTCCTGACGAACGATTTTAATTTTTCTTTGGTTTCATCTTTATATTTATCTATAAAGAGACGTAGGTACTTTTTGACAAGCTATGAAAAATTAAAAAAGTTTAAGACGACATTTTGATCAAACATGATTATACGATGATAGAAAAATCAAAAAAGTAATTGCCTCAATTCTGTCTTTCCTTGGGAATTTAGGCAAAAGTTACCCGATTGTCTTCAACTGAGTTTGTTTCTTTAGCCGATTTGGGTTACGGACGGTTGGGAGATTATTTGGCTTTTTTTTAAATAGGCAAAAAATTACTCAAACTATAACATTTTTTTTTATTATTCCCAAATTCATTGGGGTTTATTTCTTCAAGGTTTCAAGGAATATAATATAATATAATAAAATTTATTTTTCAAAACCTACCTACGAAAGTAATAATATTATGAAGAAAAATGATTTCAAAATCAAAAATTATTTTTTTGTACCTTTACCTTTATGTACTAAAGCAAAATAAAATCAATCTTTTGTTATACAAAAACAAAATAAGATTAGGTCAAGATTAGACATTAGATTGAATTTTATAATTCTTATAATTCTAAAACAAAGATCTCAAAGAAAGAACCATAATTCAAATCATCGGCAAAAACAAAACCCTTTACATAATCCTAAGAAATGGCACACACCACCACGAAAAACAATCGTTTCTTCATTGCGTAGGTAACAGGTTTGTTCTTCTTCTAAAAGGATATTACGATCCCACCAGCATAGAGAAACGAGAGGAAAAAATGTCATTGCTACAAAAAAACAGAAGCAAAACAAAAAACAAAAAAGAAACAAAACCCTTTACGTCATAATAATAAGAAATGGCACAAACCACCCCGAAAAAAAAGATCGTTTCCTCATTGCGTAACAGGTATTTTACTTCTCAAGCCATTGCACTTGACTCATTTACAAAAAATACGCGCATTCACATATTCGAAATGAATGCATGCAAAAATGACAAATATAGGGAGGTACTCAAAACAACGTTTTCATCAAATACCTACAAAGTACATAGTAAGTGATCACAATTATTGCCTATCTATATGTCTGCATATCATAAACATTCCAGAAGTATAAAAAATGAATTTTCATTCTCAAACGAGTTCTATGAGAACGTTTGGTATGAGGAATTTTTTCTCTATCCTATGAAAAAAAAAAACGAAGAAGAAGAGAATGAAATATAAAAGAACGCCACCTAGTTCAATTCGTTTGAACTGAGTACCTTAATGTGTGTGAGCAAACGCGATATTCCTTGTAAAAATGTAAAAAAATTACCCATTTTCGAATATTAATATAAAATAAACGGGTAATCGTAAAATTATTTTAGTTTCTGATTTCTATATAAAAAATATGAAAAAAAATTAAAAAAATATATTTGAAAATATTGTTTGCTGCATTCTCCTCATAATTGATACACAAATACTGACATTTTTAAATGCATTTTTAAATATGTTTTAATTTTTTTCTTTTTTTTTCTAAAAACGTTACTGAGTCGAAGAGATATTCAATTTTCATAAAAAAATACTTTTGTTGTTGAATAAAAATAAATGGGGCTGGAATCTTGTTCACCGCAGAATATTCTAAGAAAAACATGCAATTTTTTACTTTGCACTTCAAAACAATTTAGTAAAATAATTTATAAAAAATTAAAAAATTAATGTGATATTATGTACATTTCGACAGTATAAAAAACATATTTTCAATTTTTTATCTTTATTACTTTAGAAATTATTCCAAATAAATCACACCTACTTTTGCTAAATTTTGCCCATTTTTCGTGTTTTCGTTAATTTTTTTTGACGAAACTGGACAAAATATTTAAAAAAAAGCCACGTCACTGAATCGTGAGACATTTAAAGAATAGATAAAAAATATAAAAAGAATAAAAAATTAATTTTTAAGGCAACAAAACTGTTCCACCGCAAACGTCTCCAAAAATTTCATAATTTTTCGTTATGCATGACCCTTTTGGGATGAAATACATTTTTCATATTTTTTTTAGGTTATTAACTTCTTAGCTTATTAAATGTATAATCTATAGTCGTTGATTTCATTTAAATATTCGGAATATTTTGGGAGCTACACAGTTTTGCGCAAAACACCAACGAAATTTTCAATGGGAAACCCAGCCTTAATAATACAATTTTTTAAACCATTTGAGACGGATTGTAGAGTTAAGGTTTAGTATTGAAAAAGAAGTACTTACTGAACATCCAATCAATAAATAATGTCTTTCTGATGGAACTTTTAATGTAATTGAAACAGCTCAGTTATTTAAGGGGACAAAAAGATGCACCAAGATGAAACTGGGTTCAAGAACAGTGTGCTTGTAGAATGCCCTTCTCTCACCGAACACCAAACTTCAGAAGAACGTTTGCATTGAAAAATGTTTTCCTTACGTCACATAAACTTAGAGCATGCGGTATATTTCAACCGTTATGCACTGAAAAAAGATGGATAGTATAAAGAAACTGTCCACTCAATTTATTCTTTTACAAAATGTTTAAAATTAATAGCAAAGGTCAGAAACCCCGAATTTGATTTCTGGCGTAATGACCCACCATAGTGGGTCAGATTCTTAAAAATAGGTTTCCGAATGTAAGTTTCTCAATATTTTTGTACATGCAATTTTTTTAAATTATTTTCAGTCTTAAAAACTCAATTTCGGAATGACTTTGTTTCTAAAAGACATTTAATATAATTTCACAAAAAAAATTTCTTAGTATACTTGAATTCGTATTTTAATTTTTTTTCTCAATTAAAGTGGCAAATTATTTCAAATTCAAAGGGAACTAGATCCACTAATTTTTTGAGGAATTTAATTCCCACTGTACATGGGAACTAATAACACTTTACAAAAGTGGAGTAAGTTCTCACTTGGTGGGAAACAAATCATTCAGTGGAGTTAGTTCCCGTGGAGTTATTTCCCTGCACCTTTTCGATATCGTATGAGCCTCGAAAAGACAGCTGGTTTTTAATCAAAAAAACAATAACCTGAGAACATTTTTGCTAATTAGGTTTTGAATTTCATGCACAAAATAATATATCTGTCACAATTCACTGTGCCGTATACTTGTTATTTTACCAAGCGGTAACAATTTCAAAATATTAGTCTATCTGCGATTTCAAGCCTTAAATTTTTGCATACATGGTTATACAGGGTGATTCACGAGCGTTGTGCCAAAAAGCTAGAGCGTGTAGGTTGAGTTGAGACAAGAAAAAAATCGTATGGGAGGGGGGGGGTCTATTCCCCCCCGTTTAGCCGGGAGGGGCAATTTTCTGAAAAATTGACTTATTTTGTTTAAAAAAATATTAAAAATCAACGGCTTCGTCTACAATACTGTGCTATACCTTTCTGAAAAGCAAAAAACTTCTTCTTTCACCTTGTTTTTAAATTAAATTGTTTTAACGAATAGTTTAAAATAAATAAATTTTCAAACTCAAAATTTTCAAAAAATAAGCAAAAAAAATTTTTTTGAACTAATTTTTTTTCAAAATTTTATGTAATTAAGTACTAATTTTGTTTTAAAAATTCAATATGTTTGTTAATTTTTAGTCGAAAACAGAAAACCAGATGCAAAAATTTCTCACTCAGCTATTTGACGTGGCTGACATATGTGCAGCAACAATTAGTAAGGTAACCATTAAATCTCAATGATAACTGAGAATTATGTTCCACCAAGGCACCAAATGATTTTGCCTCAGTCAAGGTGACATTGAGATCTCAGTGAGATGTTGTTAGGTGGAACTGGCCTAATAACTGCTCAAATTAGAATTTTGAGAGTTCAATTGATTTGTGAATGTGATTGATTGCACTATTTGTGCAGATTATTGTGTTTAAACCATATCATTTTATGTACTTCTTAACTAAAAAATATGCTCAGTTTAAAGAAAAAAAAATTTACTTAACGAAAAAAACGATGCAGAAGTAAGAGAGATATTAGAATTAGGGAGAGTTCACCCAAGGGAATGCTTTAAGTATGAACAACTGAAGGGAATCATAAAAAATGCTCAAATTTTTCAAGTTCAAGAGAATTACGACCTAGGGAGAGTTTACTGCAATGCAATTTTACAATAACTTCCGAACAAAATTCCCACGCGCGCATGATGCACAAGTCGAGACGATACTCTGGCCGGTGGACGAGGGAGAGGCGGACGAAGTCGCGGGCAACTGCTAGTATGCTTATATAACGGATAGGATAAGGTTTGTTTTCATTTTACTTTACTATGCGAAATTGATTTTCTTCCTTGGAGTTTTTGTTTTTTTTTTTTTACCGATGGGCATGGAAGAGGGACTTCACTTTTCTTCTCTTACCGAATTAATGTAAAAACTGTGACTTTTCAAAATGAATAAATTTTCTATGACATTCATTGTTTTCTTCTTTTTAAATTTTGAAAGTAGGTGAGCCAAATTTGTCTCTTCTTTTTCAAAAAAAAAAAAAAATTAATTCCATTAATTAAAAAAAAAAAAAAGAGTGACGCGACAGATCTTGAAGAGCCAAGGCCTAAGTGACTTACTCTCATCAACAATTTTCTGAGTGCGTGTGAAGAATTGAGGAGTTTTACTATTTAATGCCGATTCCGAACGGCAAAGTTGAGAAGCACTTTTTCATGACAGATTGATACTCTTGGAAGTTTTGTCAGTTCTTTGCAAGAGGCAGTACCCGTGAAAGAAAGAAAAGAAAGAAAGAAAAACTTTATGATCGCGAGTAGAACTCGAACCCACGACGTTCTGCTTAGCAGCCAACACACCTAACCCCACACGGGCAGCTGCCATAATTAATTAATTACTTCGATCAGTTAAACGTGCCTGATTTCAACCCGCGTCAAAAAGTGTCAACACCTTCAGTCGTTCCACCTTTTCTTCAAGAAAAAAAAAAAGAATATTCCAAAAAAAAGTACAAGATAAGCTTGAATATGTTTGAAATCAGATCTTCGATGTTTATGTCATTTTCAAATTGGCAATACTGATTGCCTAACGACTGTTCAAAAGATTTAATAAATTTGGGTCTTGAAGATATTTTCCTCTTTTAACCCACAGTGATACCCAACAAATAAGTCATTCAGTCATGTCATGTTGGTCAACTAAGGTTAAACCCCAGTGTATTATTATCATTGTCAAAGTGTTGAACCAAGAAACCGAAAAGTAACCACAAAGAGAAAAGAGAAATCCCCAAGAGAAACCACAATTGCCAATGAATTTAAGCCCTTGACAATTGATATTGATTGAAGTACGAAGTAGAAGTGAAAGCAAAATTAGTTATTACATAGTAACACTGTAAAAGGTTCTGTATTCGAGGTCAGTTTATGTTATTTTGATTGTTGAACACTCGCAAAAGAGATTGTTATTTTATTTTGCTTTATGAAATCTATTTTTGTCTTTAACTTGCAGTTCCGTCTGCTTGGGGTATTTGATTTAAAAAAAAAATCATTGAAAGTATTTTAAGAACTTTCGTTTTGGTATATTAGTTTGCTAATGAACTCATTATATCACTACATAAAGGAAATTAATTGCTGAACATCTAAAAATGTTTTGAAATGGCCCCACCGTATCTCAAATACTGAACTTCATGCGAGAACCCTGATCAGTTCACAGATAGAATTTATCATACGAAGACGAAAATAGCTGTGGATTGGTCACACGATTCGAAAAGGCAACTGCCATGCAGTGGAACCCGCTAACACAAGAAAGCAGAAGTGGGCCGGCAGACAATTGGCTTGGCAATGAACAGTAATCAGCAAGAACGACGGCGGGCATAGTAGAAGAGACCCTATATCATGTACATTATGTATGTCTTCTGATTCAAATCCCTCGGTAACCAGGGCTAGGTAATGAGTTTGGCTTTCAAAAATAGGCACGGGATAATAAGTACTATCAAATATATATGTACGTAAAATTTAGCGAAATTGATTTTGTCTTGATGTAAAATCCCACAATTTCGTTTACATATTTTTTTTTTATTTCTTTTATTTATAGTTTTAGAAATTTGAAGTTCGAAAATCATTCAAATATTTCAAGTTGGTATAATTTCTTTCCGCGAAAATAAAAGTTTTTATGAGAAACTTGAAACTTCTGTTCCGTGGTAATTTTTGTTTGTCTGAAGAAAAAAGTTCCCAGTAAAAATTAAAATTTTTTTTATGGAATATATTGATTTGACATTTATTTGATCTCGTTTGAAACGATAACTTACTTTTCCTCAACAAAAAAAATTCCAACAGCTTTGAATTTGGAATCAACCTATAAGAGAAGTGTATTTCGAAGCTTTTGAGGTTTAAGTTGTCGATATTGCTCTTTTTTGGCAATATCTACTTTTGACTGTTTAAAGTATTTATTTTTTGAAATTTGAAATGCATGACTGACCAGATACTGATGGCGCTTATTATTAAACCTTCTGCAATTGATCTGCGTTAGTCAAGTCACAAATCTGCATTTATAACCTTAGATATTCAGCGACACACAAACAAAAGGATGCTGACACGAGCAAACAGCGCCAGGGGTCGTGGAAGAACTATGGATTATAATAATGGATTACCTCAAAAAAGGGTTGTATATGTATTCAAGATAATATAATGATGATAAATAGTAACAGTCATAGCTTCAGTACCTGAAATTTAATTGCTATGGTGGGGTTGCTATACGGTTCGGTGTGCTAATAAATAATTGTTCGATGGATGGTAGACTGAGAATCAGCGCGTGATCAGGAATCCTTCGACGATCACAAAATTTCGTCAACTGTTTTTTTTTTTTTTTTTTGTAAAAAAAATGTTGATGCAGTGGCATTGTTAGATACCTACTAATATTTTCGCACAAATATCTCAACGCTGATGTTGAAATACGAAATAAAGTTTTCTTAAGAAATTTTGTCACTTCGGCTTATTACCTACTCAATGTACCTTAACCACAAAATAATTTTCTGCATGACTAACTTTTTGCTAAGCAAGCTTTATTAATTTTTGACTCGTAAAACTTTGTTTCCTTGCTTCATTGCTAAGTAATTTGACAGCTTAAATCCTTATAGTCGGTAGTGTCAACGGAAATTAAAACCGAGAACATAGACTCATTAACTAACCATTAAAACCTCTCAAGAAATTTCATTTCGAATTTACACAAAGACCAAACAACAATAACCACTTTTGTTCCGTCATTGAGTTGCAGTCACAGGTAAGAACTTTAAGAAGTTTGAAGATTATATTCCAAGAGTAAGTGTGGATGGCAGTGTAAAAAGGAGAGTAAAGTGCTTATGACAAAAATACTTTTGTACTTCATTAAAGCTAAAAAACTTTATTTAAAGAAAAATATACAACAATAAACGAACAACATTCGGCTAACTACTAAGCACCTACTAACTGAGTAACTGACATTAGTGCTAAATGCTCTTTAGAAAACTCTGAAAGAAATTAATGAAAACAAAATAGTACTCATACGCCGTAGTGAACTCTACATGAACTTAGTGTGTTTTTGCTCTGAAAAGTCGTGCGTTGATTTGGCAGATATACTTTGTCGTCCGTTTTGTTGAAAAACAGAAGCCAAGCTTATTACATTACATTACATTTCACAGTACTTCGCACATAAATGTAACGAACTACAGACACATAGCAGCACTGGTGACTGAGACCATCGGCTGGGACAGAACAATACATTAATACAACAGAGAGAGACAGATAGACACATAGAAAGAAAGCACACATAACAGAAACCTACGTGGCTCAGAGGAGGAGACTTAGATTTGTATTGTCTCATGTTATCGCACAGGTGGCCTCAGATAAGCTGGCGATTTTTGTAGAAAAAGAATGCTGCTGAAGCTGGGGTTTGAACCCGTAGCGTTCGGCTTAGCAATCCACTACTCTATCCTCTGAACCATGGCCACCTGCAAGCCAAGCTTATATAACGATATTTTGACGTCAAGTGTCAAGGCAAATTGTCCTTGTTGTCAACAACACCGTTCTTATCTTTTACACTAAAAATGCTGCCCTATAAAATTAATTTATTTTTAAAATGTCAACACAAATTGCTCGCGCTATTTGTCCTGAATAGTAATTTATATTTTTCATGGGTTGTCATAGAAAGGATATAATTAGTCATCGCCACACTAAAACTTAAGTTTCATAAGATAACTCAGAAGGTGAATCAAAAATGTTCAAAGGTTACAATTTGATGGATCACGGCTTAGAGAATTCAAGTATGTATAAGGATTTTCAAAATGTTTCAGATTTCTTCGAAAAACCTTAGAATGTCTATCTTTGCCTTCGAATATAATCATCAGTGTTATTTATGATTCTTGTTATTATTGATTCTTGTACCTATTACCAATAATTCAATGTTATGAAGACAATAGTATTATGACAGGAATTGGGTCGGAATTTCAGAATGTTCGGCACGCAGCACGTGCTTTTAATTTCTCCATTTCAATATAATTATGATTTATTACTTAAAAGATCAAAAACTTGATTATCCTTTTGATTTAACGTTTTTTTATTGATTTAACAGTTTTTGGAGTTTTGGAATTAAAAGGAAACTAAACTTTTGAACTTTGAGACGAAATTTTTTTTTTTTTTTGGCTTCAAAGGTAAGTTTTTATTTTAAGTCATTTTGAATGATTGGAGCATTTGAATACTATTTGATAATCCTCTCACAAAAGCGTCAAGAAAACAAAAAAATGTTTTTTATCTTTGTGTCCATAAAACTATTCACTCATCATCAAGCTCGTTTAATCGTTTTCATTAGAAGGACTTTTAAACACAAATAGTAATTACTAACTCATACTCTCTGGAATGTTTGCAGTCTGTTCTTGAACATAGGAAATCCATTATAAATCTCACACAACACTGTATGGCCACATGTGTGACTCTGAGAAAATTTTATGTAAATTGAAGTTTGTCCTTGGTTAAAACCTAATTCCACATGATGTTATCTCCATTAAAGGAGCTTGAAATGGTCTTAATTCTCATCGTGTGTGAAGTTCATCCTTTTATAAAAATAAGAGATGCTGAGCTTGAAGTAATTTTGCTTGAAGAGGATAGAAGACCATTATTTTATATAGAGTATGCTTATAGCTTTGCTTTAAAATGATTCATTTCTGTACTTAAGCAACCATAAAAGTAACCGAAAGTGTACTTTGGCACTATGAACATGTATTCACAAAAATGAATTGGCACTTGAGCTTAAAGTGAATGTCATTCTCTTATAATTTTTTGAAAATTCTTTTTCAGACTCAACACTGCGTTTTACTTGATTGGGTTCTTAAAAAATAAAACACAAATTTCATGGTCCTGAAAAGAGAAGAGTCTGGATTAAATATTATTGCTTGAGCAGTTTTTGTAAAGAAACTGATTTGAAAGCTGAAAGAAACAAAATTGATTTAATCAACTGTAATCGAATAATCCAGAGTGTCTATAGAGGCGTCCCAGTTAAAAGGGTTTTTCTTTGTGTATACATTTCCAAATTTATATTCTTACAAATTAATACAATCTTCTCTACAAGCACGCTTTCACAGTTCTCTACTGCCAATCTTGATTGCTGGATGATATGATGGGGGCATACCAAATGATGCCCATTCCCTTTGGGGTTGCTTTTTGTTTTTTGGTTGATGAAAATTTCCCATATACGTTAAGTGGATAGTGGGAATTTGAAACTTCGAAGGAATTAGTTTTCAATTTAAGAATCATCAAGTTTTTCTTTCAACATTGAACCGTAACATATTATCGGGTAGGCCTTTCGAAAGCATCTACTTAACTTTATTCACCCATTCAGTTAACCTTTTTAAGACTTTTCATACCTTAGGGAATCAGTTAAGCTACATTGTATTTAGTCATTGATAGGAAAAGATATCTTAGGATAGGAACGAAACCATTATGCTTGTTTGTTTTATGTGTGTCTGCAAATATGCAGTTGTGCAGAGAGAGAGAGAGAGAGAGAGAGAGAGAGAGAGAGAGAGAGAGAAAGTTAAGGTCTGTTTATAGCTTTTTACAGACTAGATTACCGATAATATAATACTGAAGACGATAAAAAGGTAGCTATCATCAGGTATGATGTGATGGGTCATCATCAGAATATAAGTACGTGACAGCGCCTTAGCACAATGAGAACGTAAAATAGTTTTTATTTAAAAATGAGTTTTAGTCCAATGCGTTGCGCCCAGATACGACAGTTGGGCTCTCATCAGTTAAATGCTATCGTACCTTTCTAAGACGCAACGCTTGGTCGATGACACGTATGTGTTGTGAATTATATTTTTCTAGAAGAATTTTTCCAAGTTCATAAAACTAGAAAATATTTGCCTGACTGGCAGTAAATTCCCATTTAATACTAAACTGTATTTTGTGTTTAAATATTATGATGCGTTAGGACCGATGGCATGTTGGAAAATTAAGGCTTTTCAGCGCTGTATTAATTTTTTTTTTATCAATTTTTGATATTTGAATAGATTTCATTTATCATTCATTTTTCACGGGTTTTGCCTCTTGCGAAGTCTGAAAGCCTCCCTGTGTACCATTTGTAACGGAAAAGTGTTTTTCAATTCAGCAGTTCAGAACTGCAGGCCCTTACACGCACTAAGGCTTACTTGTGTTAGAAAATGCTCTTAAGGTGTAATTTCAAGCAAAAATCAGATAAAGTTCCCAATTGAAAGCGGAGTACTAATCTCGTGTACTAGTGGATTTCGGCTTGTTTTACGTTTGTTCTTGAATTGTGATGGCTAAAAAAGTGAAAAGTCCTTTCTCAGTCAGACGACAATTATTATTAAACCTATGCCTATATACTAATGAGGCAGACTGAAATTATTTCCAAATCTCTCTTGCAATTAGATAGATAATAGGATTTCATACTACAAATGACAAATTTTGTTTGCAATAAAGACAAATAATCTTGCGGCCCACCACAACCCCACATAAATTTACTCCCACTCACTCTGGTTTTTTTCCCGGAAAAATTAATTAGAATTGTATACACACCCTTCTTATCCGGAACTAAAGTTTGTCTCATAAGCTTAAAGTACCTACTTTTCTCGCTTTCAATTCCAAGTTAGGAGTTAATAATATGAAATTTGAAAACAGAACGCAAGTTTAAGACTTGATTTAAATCTTTCCATTTTATTTTCAGAAGTTTACCGTAATTTTATTAACTGAAACTTTGCAAAGAAGGATATGTCTACACTGAATGAAAAACCAATACAAATTATTATTGTAAAATAAGAAGAAATTCAAAAACATGGCAACATTGTTGATTGAGACTCTTGACTTAAACAGAACAAGACGTAGCTATAAACATACATAATATATCTGCAAGCACTCAAGCAGGTGTAGAAATAAGAGAAAAGAAATATATGGTTCAGAGTGGAGAGTTTTTTTAAAGCAACATTAATCCAATAACGCGAAACTGGATGAAGATGACGTCGCTTCATGTTGGCTTTTGTCCAGAAAAGATAATATTATAAGAACTACGCCAGGTCGACGTAAAAATTGCTTGAACTAGCCTTGAGAAAGAATGAAATTGAATGTTTGAGTTTTTGGTCCCTTGCATTTTTACTCTATCTTCAAGTTTTTTGCTTCTCTCAGTGTATGTCTAACAACAATACAAAAAGAAGACTTTATTTTATTCTCTGTAACATGATCCTTGGTAGTTTACATGTATGCAGTGTTTGGCTTCCTGAACATACTAACATTGTGATTTTCCTTGTTACACATTTGTTTTTTGGTTTTCAAGAAAGTAAGTTGTTTAGAAACTCTATCAAGGATAGGTATGACGGTATGAGTATAAGCAGAACATTGATATACATTGAACAATTCACAACAAGTTTTCGTGTTAACTTAACTTTCAACAAGTTTTCCGGAAGTTTTTTAATTTTATTAAAAGGCAGTAGGAGGTACGTTACCTATGTAAAAATGCGGTTGCTTATTATAATTCAAAATCTATTAATTTCATTTCCGAATTAACATACAGAAGAATCTTGAAGACAAAACTTTAATTTTAGTTTCATTTAATTAGGGGAAGAGCATCTTGAAACTTTATCCATCAACATTAAAAGTGCTTAGGAATACCTTCCCTTGCCTAATTGTGTCTAGAGAAGAAGTTGTTATACTTGTCCTTGTGTTTGTCCATGAAAAGTGTTTGAGTCTTCACTGTCCTGTTAGTGCATACGTCCTTTAGAAAGGTTTGTTTTTAGATTATAGAGAAGCAACAGTGTAAATCATTCACAAATCCTCAAAAAATTTAAAGAAAGTATACGGATGTTTAACAAAAGCATATACAAAAAACGTTTTCTTTGAATAGATTAAGGTCATAATGCTTTTGCTAAGGCTCTTTTGTGTTCACCATTCTCACAGTGAACTTGACAATTTGTAAGGAAACAATTTATCAATTGTTAAGACACCCTAAATTTCGTTAATTTGAAACCACCCAAGAACCACTTTTCTTGTTTCAATAAGAGAGGTTCTTAATATATTTTTAAAAAACCATAAAAAAAACTCCTTAGCACCTGTTACCAATTATTCTGCCAGGATGCTGTCATTGCTATAAGTTTTGACTCACTTGTAAGAACATGCAGATGCCTTGGCTTTCAAACTATACCTGCTCTGGACAGGATAATTTGTTTTTAACTGTCAGTCTGCTGTCACCGCTCCATTTCTTCCCTTTAACACTTTAATTTCGTGTTGATGGGTCACTATGAGAAAGGATCATCCTTGTTTTTTTTTTTTTATTGGCGATAGTGCTGGCTTCGTACCTCTTGAAGCTAACCAGACCAAAGTACATTGTAAACTGTGTTGCACTTTAGCTTACCCAAAGAAAATTGCATTCCTTGTTTTTGGTTTTTTTTTTGCGCTCGATTTGGCAAGGCTTAATCCCACTGGCACTTCAGTTAACGAAGCCAAAATGCCGGAAGCTCAAGGAAACATTATAGTTTCTTTACACAATAATTCCAAGAGAGACGGTTGGTACCTACCTACCCTATCGGGCAAAAAGAAAAAAATAACAAAACAATAAAGAGACTGACAATGTGCTGTGCTTAGGAAAGGTAGTGGCATTTTGCGGTTATTGTTTATTTAAGCTCATACTCATAGGTTGGAAAGAGGGCCTATGAAAATAAAGAAAATGAACAAAAGAAGCACAAGTGACTGAATTGTAGTAAATAAGTAAAGCGGACAACATCACCACGTTCAATGATTTAACGGTAAATAGGAAATACAGAAAAAAAATACAAAACAAAATTTCCTTCTGAGGAAAATCGCTCCATCGCCGATTAAATCTATAGGCGGGCAGTGAAATGGGACAGAATTCATGAGTGTCTCTACTAAAAATAGTTGCCTAACCTTGTAGTTCTTTCTTTTTTTGTTCGGCCCCCATAGAAAACACGTTTAGG
Source organism: Sphaerophoria taeniata (assembly GCA_943590905.1). Taxonomy (NCBI): domain Eukaryota; kingdom Metazoa; phylum Arthropoda; class Insecta; order Diptera; family Syrphidae; genus Sphaerophoria; species Sphaerophoria taeniata. The sequence continues at coordinate 34,846,851 of OX016540.1, read as the reverse complement.
GACACTAAATATTAACGACGCTACCTACTATATTGTTTATTATAATACAGGCGTTACTGGAGAATGGTATACGATACCTAATAGAAACAAATAAAGCGGACGACCACACTTCATTTCGAAATGGGACGTAAAAATCATAAAGATACCTAAGTACTTATAATTATTATTGTTTGCACTTTAATAAGCAAAAAAAAAAAAAAGCATTTTCTATTGAAGTAGTCTTATAGTGAAACCGTTATTATTCTAGAGTAATGTTATTGCTTTTTGGCTTCTATGGTATACTTATAGCGGATTAGGTTTAGATATTTCCACTTTTCTTAACTATGCGAAGTTGATTTTCTTTTTTTGGAGGTTTATTTTTATTTCGTGAGCTGGAGATTTCGATTTTCTTCTATTACATATTTAATTTAAATAAAAACTGTGAGTTTTCATAATGTAAACATTTTCTATCACTTTCATTGTTTTCTTCTTTAAAAAAAAAAAGGAACAAAAGTGGTTGACATATTGAGCCAAACTTGTCTATTCTTTTATCTCTTATTTTTAAAAAATTAAAAAAAAAAAACAATTTGCATTAACGTGACTGATCTGTTTTTCATAAATTAATTAATTCCATTGAAAACGTTCCTGATTTCAGTACTCATCAAATAGTATAGTGTCACCTTCAGTCATTCAAACTTTTCTTCAAGAAAACCAAAAAAGAAGAATTTCCCACAAAAAGTAAGAAAAAGATAAGCTGTTAAGCGATGTTAATGTCATTTTTAAATTTCAAGTATAGCAATATTGATATATTAATACCCTCTTTCCTCTTTTTTACCAACAAATAAGTCATTCAGTCTTGTCATCGTCAATTCAGGTCAAAGAGCAATGAATTAAATCAGTGTCAAAAATGTCGATCCAAGAGGAACCACAATTGCCAATTAATCTAAGCCATTCACATTGATACAAAAATGAAACACAATTGTAAGCAAAAACAGTTCTATTTTCGAAGTCAGTTGAGGTTATTTTGATTGTTGAAATCTATTTTATGAAATCTATTTTTGGCCTTAACTTGCAGTGCTAGGGCATTGATACCTATAACAAAAAAAAGTCATTGAAGACGTTTTAAGAACTTTTGTATTGGTATTTTAGCTTGCCAATGCACTCAATCATCGAAATTATTTCACTTCATAATCGAAATTAATTGCAGAACATCTAAACATGATTTGAAATGAAATAATTGCCTTAAACCTGTACTTTGACTCCAAATTTAAACTTCCTTGCAGTGATTCCATGAAACACATTTCAATTAATAACTCTTCGAATCTGTCAGATACATAGGTGGTCGGAAATGGCAAAATATATTAATCTTACTTGTTGGATGTGTATTTGTGGATATTTGAAATTTGCTTATGACTTTTGGTTGGATTTGTTTAATCTCTAGGATTGTGTTTGAAGTCACCCACTTCAAGAACCGAAAACTAATAAGATGGCAAATTGTACCTATTGCTCTTTTCGCATTCCCAAGAATATATTAGGTGAACCAAATGCACACAATTCTTCGGAAATAGCTAGCTGTGGTGGCGGGCTATAGCTGGCTGCGAAATTCTTCGATAAAAACAAATGTTAACCTTTGTGAAATTAAATTCAGCACAATTGGTTTCCTAAAAAGTAATATTTTATATTTGGAAATTTAATTATCACAATTTAATATTTAAAATAGGGTAGACTCATTTCATTTACATCAAACAATTTCTACATTTACTTGATTTGACAGACAAAATTCTATGCAAATGGGTGCCTAATTTGATGATCTATTTTTGGAAAAAAAAGCGTTTTGAATAGATGTATATTTTCATTTAAAAAGAAAACCTTGTAGGTACTTATACCAAGCCCTGGAGAATAAAAATTGTGCCTTGCAATGTCAAGGTTAAAGTAAATCATTTTTTGTCGTAGGTGACTAAACCAAAAAAAAAGAAAAAAACTTCCAAAATTTATAACGTCAAAAGGACATTTAATATGATTTGTTTCCATTCTTTGATTTATCAAACCACATTAATGGACTCTCCAAAACAGTATTATGCCATTTACTCAATAAAGTCTTTCTTATGCGATTTTCATTGCCAAAATTATTGACAATAACACGCACTATACTGAAGACATTAATAATATTCGTTAGCGGAATCTCAATTTTGTTTCGTGTTGGGTTATAACTTATTTTGCAATATATTTTTGTGAGAGACTACTCTTTTGGACTTGTCCAAACTTCTGACTGTAGACTTCAAGTGGTTTGTTGTAATACTGCTTGGTATCCTGACAATATTGACATCCCAACCATAATGTACGACAAATGTACATTAGTTGTTGGAAACGAAGATAGTCTTATGTTTTTTTTTTTTTGATAATGTTTAAGCTTTGTGTAAACACAGAACACTAAAAACATGGATATTAATCACTAAATGAATTCCTCGGTTATTGAAATAGTTAGTCAAATATTTTACTTTATTGGTAAAATAAAATAATATTTTTTTAGCAACTTGTCTGATCAAAAAGAAAGCATTAAATATGGGTGTTTGTAATGTTCGACGGTCGACGATGGTTGGTGGAGTGGGTCGGAGAAACGCCTGGAGGAACTCCTAGCTAATTTGTCACGACCGACGACGACGACGATGGTTGTTTGCAATAGTTGAGTAATGCCGGGAGGAACTCCTAGCTGTCACTCTTACTATAAATTGTGATGGATTCGAGGATGAAGGGTAGCCGTCGGGAGGAACTCCGGACTAACTATGATTCACAAAATAGTGGTTCTCCAAAATTAACGAAAACACTACAAAGTTTTATTTAAATTTATAACTCTTTATTTAAAGCAGATGCTTTCATACTGGTTTTCGATAATTAACTCATATTTCTTACTGTTATTTAACATATATTTTGGATCAAGCAAAATGTGAACTATAATAATTAGTTTAAAAATGTATGAATGTTGAACATAAAATTGATTGAAATGAAAATAGGAAAAAATATTGTTTGTATGTGTGAAAAAATAACAATAGCTAGCTTTGATTTTTTTATTTGTTTGTTTGTTTATTAATGTAAGTAGGTCAATATTATTTTTGTGTGTATGTAGTGCGGAACAAAGAATTTAATAATAATTATGAACATAAAAATAATTGTTGCTTGCAGGTGAAGGTTGGAATATGTGTACTTATTACAGTCTCCCCCTCTGGCTGCGAGTACGCCTCGGCGAGTTGCCAGCTAGTTGATGAGAATTGTTATTTTGTTTAGGACGTCCTCTTCTTCTAATGGGATATTTCGGTTTTGTGGTAACATCGGCTTCTGAATTATACGGTGTAAGTGCGGAGGTGTGGTATGTTCCCAAAGGAATATCAATCTCATCAGGATGTGCGATTGCGAATGAATTTTCACCAATTTGTTTGATTATTATGTAAGGGCCGTCACGTTTAGGTACAAACTTCGATGTGACCCCTTTGTCTGCACTGCTTAGTACGTGTGTTGTTACTAGAACTGCGTCGCCCAAGCTATACGCAGGAGTTGGTTTACGTTTCAGGTTTGCATTTTCAAGTTGACGCTCCTTATTTCGCTTTTCCAGTTGACGAGATTCTTCCAAAATGTTCGTTAGTTGTCTTAAATGGGGTGTAATTTCTGAGACGAAATTTTCATTTTCAATTATGCTGCTTACATCGTGAGTTAGATGAATCGGGGTTCTCAGTTCTCGGCCAAATGTTAGAAAAGCTGCAGTTTGACCTGTTGTTTGGCATACAGCGGTGTTTAATGAAAAACGTATTGATGGTAGTCGCGTACTCCAAGTTGCGTGTTCGGTTCCTACAAGTATAGCTAACTGTGTCTTTAAGTCGCGATTTTTCCGCTCGACCATATTTGGCTGGGGGTGGTAGACTGGTGTCAGTCTTTGTTCGATTCCGAGAAAAGAAGTAAGGTGTTGCATGATTGTAGAGATGAACTGTGGTCCATTATCGCTGATCACTCGTCTAGCGATACCAAAACGTAAAAATATTTCGTTGAGTAAAATGGTTGCACATTTTTCAGCGGTGGCTTCTTTGAGTGGGAACAGCTCTACCCATCTACTAGTCGTGTCTTCAATAACAAAAATCCAACGATATCCATTGCTTGGTGGCAACGGTCCAAATAAATCTACTGAAATCACTTCGAATCGTTGATTTTGAGGTGTTGATTGGAACAAGCCTGTAGGTTTTTGGTTTGAAGGTTTGTATTTTTGACATTCGTTGCAATTTTTAATAAAGTCGGCGATATTGGCATTAATGCCTTCCCAATAAAAGTGTGGGAGTATTCTTGATCTTGTCTTTTCGATGCCATAATGGCCAGCTGTGGGGGCTTTATGCAAAGCGTTCAAAATTGTTTCCTTTTCACAGTCCGGAATAACCAGCGCTGCATCTTCAGAGTCATCGACATATTTGTATAGCAGTCCATTGTTCATTAAATAGCCTTTGGAAATGTATTGCTCCACTTCTGTACCGTTGTCGTTTTCGAAAGCATTGATGATGGTTTGTAGTTTCTTATCGCTTAGTTGACTTGTTCTTATTTCGGAAGGACGTCGTGCTGGGATGTCAATTTGTATGTAACAAATCTCACATGATTGTGCGTTAGGTCGAGACAGCGTGTCGGCAACAACATTGGTTCTTCCTTTAATGTAATTAATTTTAAGATCGTATGATTGAAGTTGCATGGCCCATCTTGCGAGCCTACCTGTAGGTGATTTTAACGACATAAGCCATTTAAGGGGTTGGTGATCCGTCAAAAGAATGATTTCTGAACCTTCAAAGTAGCCTCGAAATTTATTAACTGCCCATACAATTGCCAATGCTTCACGTTCGGTGGTGGCATAGTTTCGTTCTGCAGCTGTTAATAAACGACTAGCGAATTCGATTGGGTGTTCTTCTGGGCCCTCCCCCTGGACCAAAACTGCTCCGATAGCATAGTTACTTGCATCGGTTTTGAGTTTAAATGGCTTTTTCTCATCGGCTTGCTGTAATATTGGTGCGGTGGTAAGGAGTTCTTTGAGTTTATCAAACGCATGTTGTTGCTCATAGGTCCATTTGAAAACAGCATTTTTCTTTAGTAAATTACTCAATGGTTTACCGACATCAGAGAAATTTGGGATAAATCGCCGATACCACGAACAAGTTTGTAAAAATGTTAGAACTTCTTTTGCATTCCTTGGGGGGTTCATTTTTTCGATCGCTGCTGTCTTATCTGGGTCTGTTTTAATGCCATTTCTGGTAAGTAGATGTCCTAGATACTTGATTTCTTGGCAGCAAAATCTGCTATTATCTCTTTGAACTTTGAGGCCGTATTCATTGAGACGATGAAACAATTTTTGAAGATCGCTCATGTGGTCATTAAAAGAACAGGAACAAACAATGATGTCGTCTAAATAAGCAAAAATGTTAGTTTCCCCCAATCCAGCTTTTATTCGATCAATGAGGCGTTGGAATGTTGCTGGTGCATTACGAAGACCGAAGCTCATTCGGTTGAAACGGAATGTTCCAAAAGGTGTTACAAATGTTGTTTTATTCTTGTCTTTTTCGGCAACAGCTATTTGCCAGTATCCTGACTGCAAGTCAAGGGTGCTCATGAATGAGGTTGCTTTCGCATCATGCAGAAGGTCATCGATTCTAGGCAATGGGTAACGGTCTGGTGTTGTGATTGCGTTCAGTTTTCGGTAGTCGATACACACTCGTATGTCTCCTGACTTTTTGGGAACCATTACTACTGGCGACGCCCATGGAGAGTCGCAAGGTTCAATTATTCCTTTCTGGAGCATCTTCTGAATTTCCATTTGCAATTGATTTTTTCGAGCAGGTGATAGTCGGTATGGTGGTGATGCGATTGGCAAATGATTTTTGGTGTCGATGTAATGCTCAACTCCTTTTGCTGGCGCTCCGTTTTCCCAAATAAATGCTTTCTCATAATTATTCAAAATTGAAGTGAGATCTTTTCTCTCTTTTTGTGAAAGATGGCAACCTTCTTCTGTACGAAGTTCAATTACATTGAGGTGAATTCTGCGTGGTGGTTTGAATAGACTTTCGAATCTGTCTTGCGGCTCTGACGGCCTTGTATTCAAAAATACATTTTGTAGTGTGGAATCTTTCCTTGGGCTGTGCACGTGGAGTGGAAGTGCATCACGAAAAATTTCAAATATTTCTCCTGGCGATGGCTGTTCAGATGTTGAGGTTTCGTAAGTTTCGTCAATGGACATATCTAAAACGTTGGGCGTTGTGGCAATGGGTGTTACAGGCTCGAATGCATTGTTATCCCATTCCAATAAAGAGATGGGCGTTTGGATTTCATTTTCAACATGATCATAATATTCAAATATGACATTAGGTTGATCGACAAATTGCCATGTACGTTGGGCTAAGTTCAGAATGATTCCAGCACTCTCGAGGAAGTCGATTCCGATTAATGTGATGGCATCTCTTCTTTCTGGGAGAACGCTGATATTGATAATTTTAGAACGGTTACCAATCATGATGCGACAGGCCGTACACAATAAATCACTTTGCTTATCAATGCCATCTGCCAGAGTAACGCTTGCATTCACTTTATGGAATTTGTGCCCAGTTTCCTTAAGATGTCTATACAAATCATTGCCTGCAACGCTAGTCAAAGCTCCAGTGTCAATATAGGCGAGCATTTCTTTTCCTTTTGACGAAAAAGGAATCGTTGGGATGCTTCCTGTCGACGATGTAGTTATTGACTGGGCTCTGTTGTATGATTGACTAGGGAGTTGTTTGTTTTTGCAGTGAGGACAATTTCCTCTGTAAAACCCATTGGTGCCACAGCCAAAGCAAACTATCTGCGGTTTATCGTTGGTTTTTGGTTCATTTGATGTCTTTTGGAGGAGTTTTCTACAGTCTTCGGTCTTATGACCGCGATAATTGCAGTGGTTGCATCGCACTTTTGGCTTGGCTTGAGAGGACTATTCTACATATTGAGAAGGATGGGTTTTGGTATTGATAGAAAGTTGTTCCAAATCTCTACATAAGCTTATTAGTTCTTCGAAACTTTTGAACTGTTCCCTCCTCACATCTCTACGAATTGATTCCAAAAGCAGGGAATATATCATGTCGATGGCGATTTCTTCGGAAAAGCGAGTATATGGCAACTCTGCTATTAGAGCTCGCTTTTCACTAATGAAGGTGTCTGATGGTTCGTTTTTTTTTTTTGTTTAGTTTCGAAAAGGAGGTGAAAGATGACGTGTGGTTTTCTATTAGGGGCAAATTGTTTTTTTAGCAACTCAATTGCCCTTTTCCACGTTGTTGCTTCATCCTTTACTCCCTTCCACCATCTTATCGCGAAATCCTTAAACAGCAGTGGTAGTTCTACCAAAGCGTCTTCATCTGATATATTTTTTACTTTTTTAAAAATTTCCACAGCCTGCAAGAAATTGTCAAGTTTTTGACAATCCGCCTCACCATGAAATCTCTTGGTACACTCTGAGAGAGATACATTTCGTCGCATGAGGATCTGGAGCTGTCGACTGGAAATTTGGACAATCTCTTCCTCTTCTTCACATGCAACTTGGTTTCTTGATTTGCGTGGCATTTTAAAAACTATTTAATTTGCGAGTCTATTAATTTGAGGTGCAGTGTCGATGATTATGACGTGGTTTCTGAGTTGAAGTTGAGTTCTTAGACGTGGACGTAGACGTGGACGTGGACGTGGACGTGGACGTGGACGTGGACGTGGACGTGGACGTGGACGTGGACGTGGACGTGGACGTGGACGTGGACGTGGACGTGGACGTGGACGTGGACGTGAATGTGGAACTGGACGTGAATGTGGACGTGGACTCTGCCCTGTAGTTGGTGCGCCAATTTGTAATGTTCGACGGTCGACGATGGTTGGTGGAGTGGGTCGGAGAAACGCCTGGATGAACTCCTAGCTAATTTGTCACGACCGACGCGACGACGACGACGATGGTTGTTTGCAATAGTTGAGTAATGCCGGGAGGAACTCCTAGCTGTCACTCTTACTATAAATTGTGATGGATTCGAGGATGAAGGGTAGCCGTCGGGAGGAACTCCGGACTAACTATGATTCACAAAATAGTGGTTCTCCAAAATTAACGAAAACACTACAAAGTTTTATTTAAATTTATAACTCTTTATTTAAAGCAGATGCTTTCATACTGGTTTTCGATAATTAACTCATATTTCTTACTGTTATTTAACATATATTTTGGATCAAGCAAAATGTGAACTATAATAATTAGTTTAAAAATGTATGAATGTTGAACATAAAATTGATTGAAATGAAAATAGGAAAAAATATTGTTTGTATGTGTGAAAAAATAACAATAGCTAGCTTTGATTTTTTTATTTGTTTGTTTGTTTATTAATGTAAGTAGGTCAATATTATTTTTGTGTGTATGTAGTGCGGAACAAAGAATTTAATAATAATTATGAACATAAAAATAATTGTTGCTTGCAGGTGCAGGTTGGAATATGTGTACTTATTACATGTTGACATTTATTTTTGTGAAATTGTTTCGGCAATGCAAAGCCAGTGAGTGAAACAAAAAAAAGCGCTTATTAACTAAGCCGTTTGGAACCGGCGGCGTTAAATTAAAGGTTCCATCACTTATGCCTTGGCTCTCCTAGAGTATGACACCATACTTTTATTTTTATATATTTTATACGAACTTTCCAGTTTGCGTGCAAAAAAAGAGGGCCTTTGGGTTAGTTGCATTGCCATGTTTGGCTACACCCCTTCATATTTTATTAATATTTTATGTTAAGTTTTGTTTTTTTTGTTTTTCATTTGTTTGGCGATGTCATAACAATCTTTTCTTAAAAATATATCCATCAAAATTCAAGAAAACAATTATTAACCCTTGCCATAAAAAAATACACAGACTGACAAAGGTCTATTAAAATGTCAAAATATGAATTTGGGTACAAGGAAGTATATTAAAACGAATATTAGGAGATATTTAAATTCTTGTCACGTATTTCCTTCTCAAGAAAACAACAGTTCTTTGAAAGTTGAACTAATCAAAAGCAAACACAGGTATTTTCTTTCTTGGAAGACTCAATAAAACTTGGGAAAAAGACATAAAAAAGGAACCCCTATCATCCCTCGAGTTGCTATGTCCCTTAAAACGGCAGTGAATATCTTTATCTCCTATGTTCAATTATTGAATTGAATATGATAATAAAGAATTTTTTCCTTTCTTGTGGAAGCTAATTTTTCATTACGCCTCCCTGAAAATGTTAGTAAGCTGTGTGAAAATATAATTAACTTCGGGTCTTCATTAGATTCATTTTAAGGCCTTCAGAGTGATGAATGATGTGTTGATGTATTTCAAAACGTGAGAAAAATATAATTATTATATCATGTCTGCTATGTCGTCAGACCTCAAATGAAGCCTCCATTTACAGCCGAGTCTAGCCGAAGGGGCTGTTTTTTGTCTTTTGCTTGTTTTTACTTTTTATTATTAACTCGTTTGTGGTGGATTCTAAGTGAGTGACAATTTCAACCAAAGGCAGAAACGTGGAGGATACCCCTTTAATAAACTGTGAACATAACAATTTTGTTTTCATTTACTCGACATTCAACAAGATGGAAATAAAGATAACTTTTAATTGTTTTCATTCATACAGAAGGAAGAGCACGGCTTTTTTGGCTCTAGGTATATTAAACAGGAATGAATAAAAGACAAGCACATCAGATATTATGAACATCTCTGATTTTGTTTTTGATTTTGTTTTTGTGACTGCATCAATGTAAAAATTTCTTTTTCTTTTTGAAAGAATGCGGAAACCCTTTGGAATGTCGTCAGGAATTCGGTTGTCTCTGTAAGGTGTTTCGAAAAAGAAAATGCTTTTGGCTCTTCCATCGCTGGGATGTCCTACTACTTTGACAGTATTATCAAGTCAAATTCAGACATTTGTATGTATGCCAATGAGTTCCTTAAGGAAGATATCTAGGGGCTGTTCTTTTTATTTTTCTATAAACGATGTATCTTTTATGTGGATATTTAAATATATAAAATAAAAATGTGTACGACTACATAGGTCAGATAAACTAAATGAATCGCCCAACAAAATTTCTCTACCATCTTCATCGTTATGTGACATTAGATCAAATTCTGGGAATCAAAATTATTTACGTGTGCAAGGTTTTTGCCCACTCTTTCAATCAATCTAGAACACATAAACAAAGAACTTCTACATTCCTAGAATACGTTTAAAAGCAAAACGGGGAACTATCATCTTGGAATTATTTTTGTTTACTTTGACCTAGTGGTTATATTGCATTCAGTGACTTCAAAGGACATCCAATAGCACTTCGTTTTGTATAGATTGTGGAATTGATGCCTTTAAAAAATCATTTTCCCACCTCCATCGTTATCGAAGCATCAACCGTCACGTTCAAACAAAACATCGAGTTGCTTGATCTATTCGTTTCAAAAGAAAGAATTTGTCAAAGGCAGCAGCGCAGCGTTTATTGTTTGTTCTTGTTCTATACCTCCTTTGAATTCACATTTTTTACGTCAGAAAATAACTTGGTTGCTGGTTGTAAGAAAGTTTCTTTGAATAACCCTTTCAAACTTTCCTTATCAGGCATCCAACTTACGACCAGAGTTTCTTGGCTTTAAATATCTTGAAAATCATCAAAGGGGGGCCGAAAAGTCACAAACACTTTATTTATTTGCATTCTCCATCAAAACTTAGTTTCGAAGTTTTGACATTTGGAGTTTAAGGTAAAAGAGGTCACATTAAAAAATCTATAAAGTAAAACAGTAAGTCAAAACTCTTAAATTCCACTCTACATTTCATCTACTTAAATACACAATGATCAAATTTTCGAATTCTTTTTTCTTAAGAGAGATTGCGGTAGAAGGAAGTGATAGATTTTTTCATACTTTTTGCTTAAAGCAATGATGTTATATCTATGAATTCCTTCTATTTTCCATGTGATTGAAGTGGAAAACATCTTTTGACTGCTCGTTCCAAATCATAGAGACGAATCTCTTACAACCGCAAGCCGAAAAAAAATTTGGTGCAAGTTTTAACATTTTAACACTCTTTTGACTTTTTTTGACTAGGGTCCAGTAAATATCATGTTGGTTTTGTTTTCTTGAATGTTCTCATTTCAATATTCAAACAGAAATGTTGGCTTGAGTAAGTTTAACAACTAACACTCGATCATACTCAATTAAGTATAGTACAGATCTTCTTCAGTGTTGGTGTAATAGAATTCTAGTGCCTTACTATAATATGTTCTGGTTCTAATTTTCGTATTCCTGTTAGTATTCACAACATAATTAAATTTCCATTCGACTTATCCTACATATTTGGTCCCTTTTAAAGTTAACCACTGAAATCATCTCATACAGTTTTTTTTATAGAAAAAGACATGACTTCACTACTCGGTGTCGACACGATGGTAACAAAAAATAGAACTTCGCCCTCGTCTGAGTTAGAGATAAGTCTATGGTTAACCCTTATTTGAATAACTATTGGTTCTCGCTTAAATTTGTATGCATGAACCACTAAAGTCTCTTCAAAATATGGATAGTTAACTACCCCACAAAAGAAACTTTACGAGGAAAAATAATATGCAGAAATAACCTCCTTAGGGATTCCTTGCTATAAAACACACATTTGAACATTCTAGTCGGAGTTCAGAGCCAATGGCAGTTTATGTCCTCTAATAAAAGACTCTACTCGTTCTAAACTCTTAAGGGTTATTATAATAATGCCATGGTATTTTGTCTACTTTCAGAAGCAGTAGATTATAGCCCGATAAAATTTATTGAAAAGATGATTTTTTTTTTATCTCTATGAACGACAAGAAGTTGTTGAAGTTCATGTGAAAGCATTTTACATTTTCATTGGCCAAAGTTCAATTTGACTCTTATAACCAAAGACTACATAATATATCGGCTTCAAATCCACTAGGATAGGACTTCTTGGCGGAAGATTGAACAAATGCTGGAAATAATATGTCATTAAATAAATTTACATTTATGCTGAAAGGGTAATGATTGAGCTAATGTTCGATGAGAAAGAAGTTTTCAAGGCTTTGTTTTTTATGGAACGTGTTTGGCGAACATATTTTTAGAAAAGAAGAAGGAAATCTACACTAATATATAAAGCTGAAGAGTTTGTTTGTTTGAACGCGGTAATCTCAGGAACTACTGGTTCGAATGGTATAATTCTTTTTGTGTTGGATGGTGCCTTAATCGACGTAGTCATAAGGCTACTTAACATTAAGCTGTGACCAATAGCAGCGAAGAATCTGTTTAAAATGGGGAAAAAACGGCAAAAAGTATACATTTTTCTGCGTTTTAACGCACTTATCTCAGGAAGTACTGGTTCGAATGGTATAATTCTTCTTGTGTTGGATAGTCCATTAATCGATGAAGGCTTTAAAATAAAATAAATAAATAGAGTGGCGCAACAGCTCTTGAAGAGCCAACGCCTAAGTGGCTTACTCTAATCAACAATTCTCTGAGTGCGTGTGAAGAATTGAGGGGACCTACAATTTAACGCCGATTCCGAACGGCAAAGTTGAGAAGCATTTTTTCATTACAGATTGATACTCTTGGAAGATTTGTCAGGTCTTCGCAAGAGGCAGTACCCGTGAAAGATGAAATAAAAACTTGGCCTGAGTAGGACTCGAACCAGCGACGTTCTGCTTAGCAGCCAACGCACTTACCAACTAAGCTACGGGCAATTGCTTTAGGCTTTATTCTACATATAATTAAGCTGCGACCAATAGCAGCAAAGAATCTGTGGAAATGTGAGAACTGAGATTTTTTTCTGAGATCTCTGAGATGAAATTATTTTGGATTCGATTTCTCACTCAGCTATTTGACGTGGCTGACATATGTGCAGCAACAATTAGTAAGGTAACCATTAAATCTCAATGATAACTGAGAATTATGTTCCACCAAGGCACCAAATGATTTTGCCTCAGTCAAGGTGACATTGAGATCTCAGTGAGATGTTGTTAGGTGGAACTGGCCTAATAACTGCTCAAATTAGAATTTTGAGAGTTCAATTGATTTGTGAATGTGATTGATTGCACTATTTGTGCAGATTATTGTGTTTAAACAATATCATTTTATGTACTTCTTAACTAAAAAATATACTCAGTTTAAAGAAAAAAAAAAATTTACTTAACGAAAAAAAACGATGCAGAACCAAGAGAGATATTAGAATTAGGGAGAGTTCACCCAAGGGAATGCTTTAAGTATGAACAACTAAAGGGAATCATAAAAAATGCTCAAATTTTTCAAGTTCAAGAGAATTACGACCTAGGGAGAGTTGACTGCAATGCAATTTTACAATAACTTCCGAACAAAATTCCCACGCGACTTATGTCGTCGCTTTTAGCTGAAGCCAAAAAAAACAACTTTTTAAATTTTGTTTAGGATGAGATTTATTGTACCTCTTTTTCCGACTGGTTCTTAAGAACTGATTTATTAATTCATTTCATTTATCTTTCTAGCTATGCATTTCTGCATAGCTTTACATTCTTATTATATTCGATAAGGTTCGTTGGCATCGTATATCACAAGTTTTCTCATGGTGATATACGATGCCGCTGGGCTGTGAATTTATTTTGCGAATTTTACACTTTTTAAGTTTTGAATATTTTTTATTATTTTTAGGTTCGTCGGAATCGTATATCATATATTTTCCCACAGGAAAATGATATACCATCACTACGACCAATTTAGGACGGGAAGTGACGTCGATGGAATCGTCGACGTAACCCCTCCCCCCTTTGAGTCGAGACCCTCCTGGGTTTCGTTCTTTATTGGTAATTTGAATGATTTGAGTTTAAATAGTGTAAACAATAATAGTAGAAAGAAAAGAATGATAATTATGAAAAATGCAAATACATATATCCAGTTAAATAGGCTGAATTGTTTTTTATGATATTTTAACTCTTCTATAGCTTCCATATTTTCTATCTCATTTATAATTATGTCGTCAAATGATAATTTATTAGTTATATTCTTAAATTGAATATCTTTACTTTTTATTTCAAAATTTTGCAAGAATTCATCACTTTTTCCAAAATAAGTTTGGTTTTTTATTGTTACGTCACAGTTATGGAAATTTATTAAGTAATTTCCTTTTAAGATAACAATTCTTTCATCACATGAACTTGAAAGTGTTACATTGTTCTGATTTTTAAGTAGCATTGAATTTGAATTAATTTCTACAATTTCGGGTTTTTCATTTTTGATTTTAAAACAATTATTTTTAAAAATACAAAGGTTTGATTCTTTTAATTCTTTTTCATGTACATTTCCATTAAAATCATATGAGATATTCTTTACAAAAATAATTTCTTTTTCCTTAAAAGCTAATTCCTCAAATTTATTGTTTGTCATTGGTGCTATAACTGAATGCCTAGCTTTAAAAACATCTTTCGGGATTTTAATTGCAAAAATAATTTTTTCATTTCTATAGCTTGCAATACCTAATCTTATGTTCTGTAATTTGTATAAGTCAATATTATATTTTCTTATTTCTTCTCCAGTCAGAATATTATTGCTCATCAGGTTTAGTCTAGCTGATGCTATGTTGTTTTGTATGTGTTCTACGTTGTCTGCAAGTATTTTTATTTTGAGTAGTATGTCCAAGTAAAGAAGTTGTCTGTGAATGCGTTCGTTGTTAGTTTTAATGTCATTGAATTGCTCTAAAATTTGTTCCCTATCTTTTTCTAAGGATTCCTTAATTTTCCTAAACGATTCGTTAAAATTATTATTTATCTGGATACTTCTGTTAAAGTTTGAGATAATATTATGGTTGTTTTCGTCAATTATATTTAAATGTTCTTCTATTTCTGCTCTGTCGTTGTCGTCCATTGATCCGAAGAGCCATTTTAGTCCAGTCCCTACTATATTCAAAAGTCCTCGTTTATGTCTATGTTGTAGTAACGTTTGTACTTTAGTCTTTACTGATTCTAGTTCGTGAAGTAATAGTTCTTTGTTTTCTATTTGGTCTAATTGATTTATATTATTTTCAAAAGTGTTTAATATATCTTCTATTTGTGTGGGGTTAATAATATGAAGAATAAAATTGTAGTTATGAATAATTTCTTTTTCTCCCAGGTTTACTTCGATAAATCCGTCATTGTTGTCTATCTTGTCGATTATTAACGTTCCGTTCATTAGTGGTAGTGTTGTCATCATTATTATAAGTACTTGCATTAATGTCCAGTTGTCCTGAAAATTTAGTGGGTCTTTTAATATTTGATAAGTGAACGTTCTCAAGTTTTAGTTTTCTATATTTGGGTTCGTCTTTGTGTCTGAGAGCCTTATAATTCTTAACATAGCCTTCAACTTCATTTTGTTCATAATTTTCTCGTTTCTCATTTCGTTTTGTAATTATTTTATCTTTATACTCTTTCAATAATTTTTCTATTTGTATTTTATCTACCTTCCCTTCTATTACATCTATCGGCTTTGCCTTTATAACTGAATGGACGGATTTGTTGTACCATTCTACGCATTTGAAAATTCTTTCTTGTATAGGCATTTCAGATTTTTCCGTCTCTAGAACTCTTAGTTTTTCTCCTAGCGTGTTGTGAAATCTTTCGATGTCCGCATTTCCTGTGTGATTATTAGGTTTTGTGAAGTGAATTTCTACTTCTTCTTGCCTAAAAAAATTTTTGACATTGACAGAGTTGAATTCATTGTCTAAGATTATCAAGATTGGTTTTTGTTTGATTGAAAAATAAAGACGAATTTTTTCCACTATTGTCATGCTATTTCTATCCTCTAGATAAAGAGCCACTGCATGTTTCGAAAATTTGTCAATAAAAGTGAGAAAACTATGTTTTTTGTTTATGTAAACGTCCATGTGGACAGTTTGGTTTATGTCAGTTGGAGTTGAGGTTACTTGAAATTTCGGTTTTATGGGTTTTCTGTCATATTTTGCTCTTAGACAGGTATCGCAATTATTAATATACTTTTGAATATACATTTTCAAATTCTTGAAATATATTGTCTTTTTTAAGCCTTCATAATTTTCGTTGATTCCTGCATGTCCTGTTTCGTTCTTGTGATATTTAGCAATATATCTATATACTTCGTCTTCGTTTGTTATATCTTTAGCATGGTCAGTACATTTATAAAACTTGAGACTACTGTCGAATAACTCTATTAATTTAAGTTGCACCTTATTATATTCATGGTCTGTTAGTTCAGAAAAGATTCCTATTCTTCCTGGTTTTAAGAATCTTCGGAATATATCTGTCATAAAATTACTCTCTATGTCATCTTTACTAATATAAATTTTCAGTTTCTTTTCTTTGACCTCACTCTCTTTTGTTTTATTTCTTGTTAAAATTATTTGAGTGAAAAATCTATTGACTACAGTATATAAAATTGGGAAGTGATCGTTTTGTTCTTCGGGTTGTGAGTGTATTGTTGCAGCTGTACTACTCGTATTGTCATTTTCCTGATCTATTTCTAAAATATTTATTTCACCTGTATCTGTGTTTATTCTTGACATAAAGTCAGCAACTTTATTATCTGACCCCTTTATATATTCAATATTCATATCATACTCTCCTAGCTTAAGCAACCAACGTTGAAGTCTTGGATTTATGTCTTTTCCTTTGTGTTTACTCTGAAGCCATTTGATGGGTTGGTGATCAGTTAGAAGATCAAAGGTTCTACCGTACAGATAGGGGCGAAAATAGTTGACTGCCCAGACGACGCCAAGTAGTTCTTTTTCCGTCGTGGAGTACCTTTTTTCATGGTCGTTAAGAGTTCTGCTAGCAAAACTTAAAGGGTGGTCATCCTGTGTAAGGACTGCACCTAGGGCAAAATCGCTAGCATCCGTAATGAGTTTGAATTTTTTTTTAAATCAGGGTACCCTAAAATAGGTGCATCAGTTAGTAATCTTTTGAGTTTTTCAAAAGAATCTACATATTGAGGATCGTTTTTGTTTATTTTAGAATTCTTTTTTAAATATTTTGTCATACCATAGGCAACTTTTGCGTAGTCCTTTATAAACTTCCTATAGTACCCAGTCATTCCTATGAACGACTTTATTTGTTTTTGGGATTCGGGTAGTTTAAGCTTCTGAATATTTTCAATTTTACTCATATTCGGCTTCACACCATTCGTTGTGAGAATATGCCCAAGGTATTCTGTATTTTTACTAAAAAAATTACATTTGTCTATCTGAATCTTTAGATTATGTTCCCTAAGTTTGTTAAAGATTTTTTGAATATTTGTAGAGTGTTCTTGTAGACTTGTACTGAATATTAGGATATCATCGAGATATACCACACAAATTTGATTTATGTATTCTCTGAGAACGGAATTTATTAATCTTTGGAATGTTGCCGGGGCGTTTTTAAGCCCAAATGGCATTCTTACAAACTCAAAATGTCCTGAAGGAGTTGAGAATGCAGTTTTTTTTCTATCATGTTCTTTAATAAGAACCTGGTGAAATCCTTTTGCAAGGTCTAAAGTTGTAAAGTATTGGGCTCTTCCTAACTTATCCAGTATTGTTTCTATATTGGGGATAGGATATTTGTCGCTTACAGAAACTTCGTTGAGTTTTCTATAATCGATTACAATTCTCCATTTCTTTATGCCAGAGTTATCGATTTTCTTAGGAACAATCCACAATGGCGAGTTGTATGGAGAGTTGCTTTCTTTGATTATACCCTGTCTTAACATATCCTTTATTTGTCTATTTATCTCCTCTTCATGAATTTGAGGATACCTATATATTTTAGAATACATAGGTTTTTCTGTGGTGGTTATTATTTCGTGTTGGATTTCATGGGTATGAGTAAGCTTTTCTCCTTCTTGAAAAAACAGATCCTTATTTTTGTTAATAAGATATCTTAACTTCTTTTCTTCCTCTAGATTCATGTCATCTCGTATTAGTTTGTTAAAATAATCTGAATTACAACTAGATTCCTCTAATGTATGTATGTTTTCGTATTTATGGGGACAGGAATTTATGAATTTTGTTTTAATACCGTTAATTTCTAAATATTCTTCTTCTAAATTTACAATAGCTTGAAGGGGTTTAAGTATATTTAGGCCTATCAAACCATCAAACTGCTTATTCAATAAGGGAGTGAGTTTCCAACTCATAAGACTGTTTTCATTGAATTCTATTGGTAATGGAGTTACTATTTCTTTTTCTATCTGAATTTGTTCACTCAGTGTGTTGAAAAAGAGAACGTTTTTAAGTTTTTGACGTTTATATTGTGGAAATTTATTTGAGTTCAGCAGTGTTGTTGTCGATCCTGTATCAATAAGGCATTTAATTTTATTATCTTCTATATTAAGTTCGACTATCGGTAAATTCGCTGCTGGGCTTGCGATAGAAAATTTACTTCTTCGTTATCTGCAACTTGTAGGTGGTCTATTTCCATTGGTTCAGTCACAAATTGTCTCGATTGTCTGGATCTATTACTGTCAAAATTATGTCTGAATTGTCCGGATTGATTTTGATTGAATGGGTTTGGGCGAACCGTATTGACATTTTGTCTGTTTTGTACTGCATTGTTTTGGGTGTATGAATTATTGTGATTGTATCTAAATGGGTTTTCCCTATAGTCTTGTTTAAAATTTTCTTTTTTCGAATTATGTACATTTTGTCCATGAATTTTAAAATTGTATGGTCTATTGTATTGATTCAATATTCCTGTCTCTTCTAATGTGTAAAATGCCTCCCTAAGGTTTTGTATATTTCTACTGTAAGCGATACTTGCTAAGTTAGCATCTATGCCATTCAAAAATGTTTTTAATATTATTGACTCATTTAATTTTGGGGAAAATTCTACTGGTTTCTTACAGTCGAACTCATATTTTGTATTCAATTTGTCTAATATATATCTTAAATAATAGTAATAATCGCTTACATTAGTATTCCTCGCATTAATCGCTTTGTGATGGAGTTGATGATAAGATTCACGGACTCCGAAATTCTTAATTAGTTCTTCTTTAATCTGGTCCCAAGTTGGCTCTTGTCCTAGGGTTCTGACTGCTTGTAGGGCATTGCTTTGGATTTTGTTTCTAACGTATCGTTGAAATATAAATGCTTTGAGTTGTGGATTGTCGTTAAATAGGGGTAGGACAGTTTCCACCTCTCTGATGAATGATGATAAATCATAGCTTTTATCGCCATGATATTCTCTAATTTTCGATGCTTCTTTAATTAGTTCACTCACTGGTACTGTATTGTTGTTTGCCGCTGGATGTGCCATTTCGGATTTTTGTTCTATGATGTATGAAAACGATGCGAATCTTTCGGTTCTTCTTTTCTTTTCACTGTCTTTTGGCATACAGAGAATCTTGAGTTCAATTTATTGTTATGTTATTCACTTCTTAGGATGGAAAACAACTTTGGAACTTTTTAATTCGATTTTAATTTACTGTTATGTTATTCACTTCTTAGGAGGGAAAACAACTTTGGAACTTTTAAATTCGATTTTAATGTCTTTTATGTTATTCACTTCTTAGGAGGGAAAACAACTTTGGAACTTTTAAATTCGATTTTAATGTCTTTTGACTATTAAAATAACCGACTGCGCCACTTATGTCGTCGCTTTTAGCTGAAGCCAAAAAAAACAACTTTTTAAATTTTGTTTAGGATGAGATTTATTGTACCTCTTTTTCCGACTGGTTCTTAAGAACTGATTTATTAATTCATTTCATTTATCTTTCTAGCTATGCATTTCTGCATAGCTTTACATTCTTATTATATTCGATAAGGTTCGTTGGCATCGTATATCACAAGTTTTCTCATGGTGATATACGATGCCGCTGGGCTGTGAATTTATTTTGCGAATTTTACACTTTTTAAGTTTTGAATATTTTTTATTATTTTTAGGTTCGTCGGAATCGTATATCATATATTTTCCCACAGGAAAATGATATACGATCACTACGACCAATTTAGGACGGGAAGTGACGTCGATGGAATCGTCGACGTAACCCGCGCGCATGATGCACAAGTCGAGACGATATACTCTGGCCGGTGGACGAGGGAGAGGTGGACGAAGTCGCGGGCAATTTCATAAAGCAGTTCCTGAGATAAGCGCGTTAAAACGCAGAAAAATGTATATTTTTTGCCGTTTTTTCCACATTTTCCACAGATTCTTCGCTGCTATTGGTCACAGCTTAGTGTTAAATAGCTTCAAGTCTTCCTCAATTAATGGACCATCCAACACAAAAAAAATTATACCATTCGAACCAGTAGTTCCTAAGATAAGTGCCTTAAAACGCAGAAAAATGTATATTTTTTGCCGTTTTTTCCACATTTTCCACAGATTCTTCGCTGCTATTGGTCACAGCTTAATGTTAAGTAGCCTAATGTCTTAGTCGATTAAGGCACCATCCAATACAAAAAGAATTATACCATTCGAACCAGTAGTTCCTGAGATTACCGCGTTCAAACAAACAAACTCTTCAGCTTTATATATTAGTGTAGATGTAGATGATACTATGTATTCTTTCAAAATGTAGTTTCATAGTATTGCCAAAAGACCGATTGCTGATGGAATACTTTCCATTCCAGAGCTGCATTTGTAAGGATTATGTAGTCTTATACGGTTCATATAAGCCGTATAAGAGCGAATAAATAGGAAAGTCCTTTAACAGACTATTACGCTTTTTCTATATCAGATTTTTGAAAGTTACGTAAATGAAACTATAAGCATTTAATTGTTAACCATACTTAACAGAAAAACTTTCTGAGTAACATCGACTGATGTTAACATTGTTAAAATTTTTATGTTCAGTAAAATATGGGGGCGGACTGATAGGGCTCCCAGTTTAGCTGAGGAACCCTTATAATATGAACTAAGTATTGATTAATTGTAGTGTTTGTCACCGGCCTGGTGGATTGAAATTAATTTAATAGTAACAATTCTTCATGAAGTAATGCCATCTGCTTATGGATTCTCATTAAGGAAAGTGCAGTTATGAAATGTTTGCTAAAAAATCTTAATTTCCTAATTTCACTGAATAGCAGTTTGACCCCAACCAGATGTACCTACTTGTATGTTGAAACATGAAATTAATTTTCTTCTTTTTTATGTAATCCCAAAACCAAATCCTCTGGAAAAGCATGGACATGAATTTTGAAGCTCCCCAAAATTACAACATAATTCCCCGTTTTTGAAGGTATGAGGCCGAGTATCCTCCTCTTCCATGTTTTTCAAAATTACATGTTTCTCTTAAGTCTTTGGTAATTATTAGACAAAGCCTGCAACCTATTGGCATGCTGTTGCTGGTATTCATTAAGATAAAATAACAATAGCGTCGTTTGTCTTTTGATTATGAAGATGTTTAAGGGGGGATATCTATGCGGTTTCTTGTTGTTCCCGCTCAAACTGACAATATTATTACGTCATATTATTGTTTGAATGTTTTTACCCATTCAAGTTTATGTTTGTTCATTAATAAAAACATTAACAACCTTTGTTGAAATTCATATTATAATGACATTACTTTTTTATTCAAAATGGAAAACATTGCTTTTCAGACTTTTCCATTCAATTTCTCATCATAAAAAGAGACGAAGAAAAATAACTTCAACAACCAGATATAAACATTAGTTTTTGTTTGAGAAGAAAAATATGTATAGCCATCACGAGAGCATTTTTCATATAAATGTGAACTGTACAAACTGCACACTCCCATTCGCCTTACTTCACATTTGAAGACGTTTTACGAATTCTTCTTAAGAATCACAAGTTTGTTTGTTCAGAGCTAATGAAATGTTTACCCAACCGAGCAAATGTATGCATTAAAGCTTAAACTTGCCAGGTTAAGGACATGGATTTCTAAACAACAATATGTGGATTGAACAAAACCTAATAAATAATTAAGACTAGGTAATTAGCTACCTTCCTAGTCTTGTGTGGGACCTTTTTTCCTTTCAAAGTTCTGACCAACAAAAAAAAAATGTGACACAAAACCAAAACAAACAATTTAATAAATTAATTTACCTATTTTCCCTTTGCTGAAACTTGACACACTGCGAAAACGGATTCGGTAGGTATTTCGTGACTTCATGGTCAATTAACAAATTTAGAAAGTTGAACTGAGATTCTTTTGTTATTGACTTCTAAATGGGTTGTGCGAAGGAAAAATTATTCTGTGGATAATGGAGAGCAAGATTTTTCGAAAGAAAATATTTCAAGCTCAGTTGAGAAAATCAATAGTTTTGGAGACCTGTGAAGGAAAAACACTTTATTTATTAACATGCATTAACTTTGCCGTTTTATCATAATTGTCACAAGCTTCTTCAAAGATAAAAATAAAATTCCGATGATCTCAATCTCCCATACATTGTTTCACCTTTACTGCCTCCAATTAAGGGCCACTTACCATCGATCGGTTTAAATATAACCTTCTCATCTTCCTTGTGGTTATACTCAAAAGCTTCATTTGTCCTTCCCCAAAAATTCATTCTTAAGGTCAAAATCAAATGAAAGCTGATATATATCAATGTTTGACCATCAGCATGTTTTATTCCTATTAAAACACTTAGCCCATAAGAATACACAACAACCTAGAGAGAGTAATGCTCTGCTGATGTGTCAAGCCTTAAATAAATATTCCAGACATATTTCAATTCCAGGCGATTCCCAATAGATGTTCATGTGGTATCCTTTTCAGAAGAGGGACACATCCAAAAATCAACAACACAATAATCAAAATGATTGCTCGTTTTTCGCCTCAGGGATAGCAACATAAGCAAAACATACAAGGGTGAAACAATAATTTCAAGAAAATGTATCTAGCTATTTTGGACAGAAAAATAAACAAACTAATACCAAAAGTTGGAAGGTAATACTATGACATCGTCGACGTAGTGTCCCTTTTTTTGGGTTCCTCCTCGTAATTTTTGGTTTTGTATTTTTTTTTTTTTAAGATGCAGAAACAACAAGACACTTTTTGGTTCTCGGGTGGTTCGTGTTGTTGGCCTCATTTGTTATTCCTAACGTCTTGTTTATGACCGAAGTTTGTATTACCAATTTTGAGGATACAAATTTATTGTCCTTATTAATTCTTGTGACATGCGAATAAAAAAGGATGTAAACATAAACACGTGACGGCCAATTTTAGTTGGAATGTTACACCTTCTTCAAATACAACCCAATATTTTGCAAAGAACGAGGTAAGACAATTTTCAGATTTTTAGAAATCATCTTTAGTAATCCATTTCCTTTTCTACAAACAAAAAAGAAAAATGTTAAATTGACTGACGCTTGTTTGACGTTTTCAAGCAATGTTAGAATGATAATTTTTTACGCAATAATATGAATTACTAGCAAAACCCCCGCCCGCTTCGCAGGGCTTATAAAAATTGTATTTATTTTTAATTTGATTTATAAATGTGCTTTATTTAATACTTTTTATTAGGATGCGTTTTTAATAAACAATATGTTTGTTTGTATAAGGTCGAATGGTTTATCAACACGTGATAAGGGTTAGCGTTGCAGTAGGAACCGTTGGCGTATTTACGGTACCTTTCATAGAACCGTTTTTTTTTTTTTTTTGTAATAAGATTTTCTCGAAAAATTAAAGTTCGATCAGCGTACTTTTTTTTCTGAAAGTACGTAGGTATATATTGTCCAAATAATACTTTGTTTTCAAAAAAAAAAAAGTTTTTGTATTTAAAAAAAAATGTTTTTTAACTTTTTTTTTCAAAATTCAGTATCTCAAAAACGGATCAATATTAAAAATCGAAATTTACTTATAAAATGTTCTTGATTACTGCATAACCAAATTAATTTGAAGACGTTTTCGAAAAATTTTATATGTAAAAAATTAATTAAAAAAAAACGCTCCAAAGATTTAAACAAAAATTTAAAAATCAAAAATTTGTTAAGAATCTTATGACATCAAAAAATCTTCCATTTTTATACATAGATATATGTAGATACTTTATTATACAGGGTGATTCACGAGCGTTGTGCCAAAAAGCTTGAGCGTGTAGGTTGAGTTGAGACAAGAAAAAAATCGTATGGGAGGGGGGGGGTCTATTCCCCCCCGTTTAGCCGGGAGGGGCAATTTTCTGAAAAATTGACTTATTTTGTAAAAAAAAATATTAAAAATCAACGGCTTAGTCTACAACACCGTGCTATACTTTTCTGAAAAGCTAAAAACCTCTTTTTTTCACTTTGTTTTTAAAATAAATTGTTTTAATGAATAGTTTAAAAAAAAAAAATTTCAAACTCAAAATTTTCAAAAAAAAAAGCCAAAAAATTTTTTTTGAACTAATTTTTTTCAAAATTTTATGTAATTAAGTACTAATTTTGTTTTAAAATTTCAATGTCTTTGTTAATTTTTAGTCGAAAATAGAAAACCGGATGCAAAAATGTCTTTTCGTTTTTGAGAAATTAAAAAAAAACCAAAACCACTTTTTTCTAAGAAAATCTCTGTTTTTATTTTTACCTATCTGGACTTTTAGTATAATTTACTAGTTTAATTTATAAATTTAATTTTTTGTAATTGGAGTTTTATGAGGACTCAATAAAGTAGAAAAGTATTGGATTTTCCCTGGATTAATCATTTTGTTCATTGAAAACGTCTGCCATTGACCTTTCACTTCTAGCTCTCCGTGCTCTCGTCGGCGGATTCTTGAAAACATGCTACGACTTGGGCGCCATCTATTGGGATATCTTTCAGCGTAGAGTCTTTCGGCTTCCCGATCTCGGCAACAAGTTAAACCGTAGCAGAAGTTCCTGTCCGCTTACTCTTCTCGAACATATGAGTTTGTTATTGTTATGTGTTGATGAATTAATATTTTAATTGTAAATGGTTGTTAAGTAAATATGCGATGCCTTTTACTAACCTTTAGGTTGTTAATTGTTTTTTCATTCAAGAAAAATTGCGGTTTAATTATCTTAAGCCCCCAGCAGGTAGAACCCTTCGCCGGCGAGTGGCCGCGGCCCCAGGTATAGTAAGAAAAAATTGCAGGTCAGTTTTCAGACGTTATCAATGAATAAAATGGTACATCCATTGAAAATCCAATACTTTTCTACTTTATTGAGTCCTCGTAAAACTCCAATTACAAAAAATTAAATTTGTAAATTAAACTAATAAATTAAACTAAAAGTCCAGATAGGTAAAAATAAAAACAAAGATTTTCTTAGAAAAAAGTGGTTTTGGTTTTTTTTTAATTTCTCAAAAACGAAAAGACATTTTTGCATCCGGTTTTCTGTTTTCAACTAAAAATTAACAAAGACATTGAAATTTTAAAACAAAATTAGTACTTAATTACATAAAATTTTGAAAAAAATTAGTTCAAAAAAAATTTTTTGGCTTTTTTTTTGAAAATTTTGAGTTTGAAAATTTATTTTTTTTAAACTATTCGTTAAAACAATTTATTTTAAAAACAAAGTGAAAAAAGAGGTTTTTAGCTTTTCAGAAAAGTATAGCACGGTGTTGTAGACTAAGCCGTTGATTTTTAATATTTTTTTTTACAAAATAAGTCAATTTTTCAGAAAATTGCCCCTCCCGGCTAAACGGGGGGGAATAGACCCCCCCCCTCCCATACGATTTTTTTCTTGTCTCAACTCAACCTACACGCTCTAGCTTTTTGGCACAACGCTCGTGAATCACCCTGTATAGAGACTTATGTATATAGAGACTTTGTTCCTTACAACTCAGAATTAACCAATTGTTCTTAATTTTTGCATTTATTGCATAACCTTTTCATCTGACAGTTCGTTAAAATTGTGCGTCTCTGAGGGCACTGAGGTCTTTAAAACAGTTGAAAATGGAATGAGCCCAATCCAATGCTGGTGCTGGACACCTCACAATATTCTTATCAACGCATTTTTCCAAGCTTTCTCGCGAAAATTGTTCATTGATACGCATTGGCTTTTTCGGAAACTTCTTTTTAAGCGAACATCATGCGATCAACTAAAAAACTGTATCCCTCCAAACTTCAACACCATGCAAAACACAACACAGGTTCGAATATTTATTTGGGGATACTTATATTTCCCATGTCTGGCCTTTTGCATCATTTCCCTTTGAACAATATAATGTTCGTTGCCTTTTTTATGGATTTATAAGTCAATTAGACAATTAGACCAAAATATGACTGTTCTCGTGAACAATAAGTGGCTACTCACCAATGCAACAATTTCATTGCTAATTTTAGCTATGTATGTAATGGGTGATTCCAGTAGAGGATTTTTTCAATAGCATTTTTTTTGACAGATCACGTGTGAGTCGTGTCATTGTCATGTTATTTTTGTTTAATATTGTTCGGCATTTTATAATGGAAAGACTGAACAACGTTTACAAATCGTTAAACTTTCTTATAAAAATTCACGTTTTGTAAGGAATGTGTTTCGTGTACTCCGCTCAACTTATGGCCAAAATAATCGGCCTACTGAGCGGTCTATTCGCAACACCATCACCCACTTTGGGACCCACCATTCATTATTGGATAATATTCAACAGAATAGACTACGTTCAGCACGCTGTAAAGAAAATATAGCGGCCGTAGCGTCGTATATTAAGGGTCGTGCCATGATAACCGACTACTTGATGCCTAAAATTGAAGCTCGTGATCCCGGAGACACTTGGTTTCAGCAAGACATTTGGTTTCAGGCGCCACTTCACACACATCGCATCAATCAATGGATTTATTGAAAGAACACTTCGGTGAGCATACAATTTCCCGTTTTGGGTCGGTTGATTAGCCACCAAGATCGTGTATCACACCGTTAGACTTTTCCTGTGGGGATATGTAAAGTTTAAAGTTTATGCAAACCAGCTTAATTTCAGGCCTTGGAGGAAAACATCACGCGGGTCATTCGCCAGTTACCAGTCGAAATGCTCGAACGAGTCATCGAAAATTGGACTCATCGGATGGACCATCAGCGACGTAAAAACAGCCAAAACTTGATAGCCATAAACATAAGTAATCTTCAAAAAATAAATGCCAAAGAATGTTCTTTCAAACGATAATAAACATTCTCCATTAAATTTGAATTTTCTGTGTTTTTTTCTTTAAAAAATTAGGGAAACTCGAAATGGATCACGTTTTATTTTGTTCTTTATGAAAAACTTTGAAACTTTGACTTTTTCAAATATTATAGATTTTGAAATATTAAAAACTTGGCAAAAATATCAATCGAATCGATCGGCTTGTACTACAGTGAGAAAATCATTATTTTTTAACATTGGTACCGTTTTTCAGTTCATTGCATTTGAAAAACATACATTTTATTTTTCCTAAACCTTCTACCCTAATACCTCTTGCATTTAGAGAAAAAATTAGGAAAATCGGTCAATCAGTGTGCCCGGTTAGCGAACGAACACAAAAATTAGGCTGTTCTTTTATATATATAGATTGTATTGTATTGTATCGTTTGCCGTTTTTTCCACATTTTACACAAATTCTTCGCTCCTATTGGTCGCAGCTAAATTTTATATAGCTTCAAGCCTTCCTTGATAAATGGACCATTCAACATTAAAAAAAATGGTTCAATTTCATAAAGCAGTTCCTGAGATAAGCGCGTTAAAACGCAGAAAAATGTATATTTTTTGCCGTTTTTTCCATATTTTCCACAGTTTCTTCGCTGCTATTGGTCACAGCTTAATGTTAAGTAGCCTAATGTCTAAGTCGATTAAGGCACCATCCAACACAAAAAGAATTATATCATTCGAACCAGTAGTTCCTAAGATTACCGCGTTCAAACAAACAAACTCTTCAGCTTTATATATTAGTGTAGATATATTCCTACTCAAAAAATTATTTCTAGGATGAAATCCTTTAAAAGGTCTCCTGAAAGCGAATAGATATACCTATACACAAAGGCGTAAACAACAAAGTTGCTTGACAAATATTTTCTCTACTCGGCTCTGTGGCGGTCTTATATTCAACTACACTAAACAACAACTATTCATCG
Organism: Sphaerophoria taeniata; assembly: GCA_943590905.1. NCBI lineage: Eukaryota > Metazoa > Arthropoda > Insecta > Diptera > Syrphidae > Sphaerophoria > Sphaerophoria taeniata. Next base: position 34,818,924 of record OX016540.1, on the reverse strand, counting down.
TTAAACAAGACTCACAACAGCTGTTAACTCCATCCATCAGCATCGTACTTTAGTAAAATATCCACTTTCTGTTGCTTAATAGACTTGCAAGGAAATTGATAATTTTGATAATCTTCATGATTAGCTAGTAAGTTCTCGTGGCTTTTTTTAACTTCAAACTGCTGCACGAGTAGTCATGATTAATAACAATGAGAGCGAATAAACTTCCTTTGTTGGCAGAGCGTCTTTGAGCATCGACCACTTCTACAACTTAATTTCTGAACCTGCGAACTAGTATTTTACGTGTCACAGGGCAAATGAGTTTTAAGTTGAAGAGTTTAAAATATTTTAAATACTATATTTTCAATCCTAATACATTGATATGGTTTGAAGTAGAATACCGAAAATGCTCGAAGTAGCAAAGTTTCGCCCCGCTCAAAGACACAATCAATAATGCAACATTTACTATATTGAGAATGTCGATATTTTTTGTTTACACCAAGCATTTTTTTTTCCCAAGAAAAGTACTGTGCTACAATCAATTCTGGTTCAAGTTTGGTTTTCGCCGAAATGAGAAACAAACAAAAATTCTCAAAATACGTCCAGCAATAACCACTGTCACCAACTAGTTTTAAGGTCTGTTTGGCAATTCCACCAGTGTTTATGTTTTTTTTTATATATTCAATTCAGAGAAATAAAGCGAAAAAAAAGAGGACGAAATACTCACAGTGCTTTTAAGACATCGCCTTCATCCTAAGACTACTGAGGAAGGAGAAATGTATCCGCTTGACTTGATTGGGCCCGTGCCACCTAGAGGCTAGGAAAGTGATGGCACTTAGTGCGAGATAAGTGCGTGTAAATTTATAAAGCTCTACAAGGCGAATTTTAAACGCCGAAAAATGACAAACACGGAGAACAAAAAAGCAAAATTAAAAAAAAAGCCAACTCTTTATCGTCACTTCGAAAAAGTAGAAGAATGAAAGACATTTCGCCTCTTCCGACATGCTGAATATCGATTTTTTATAATGATACTCTCAAGCTCCATTTTAATATTAATAAGCTATCCCTTCAAGTGTAGAGAGTGTGCAGAGGTTGAAATAGAAATATTGTGGAACGAGGGGTCATTAATCTAAGAAAACTGCTGTTCTGAATTGACTCAGGGCTTTTATGATGAAAAAAAAAATAAATAACTTATGTGTTTTTAAAAGTGGAAAGTGTTTGCCTGCGTAAGCTTAGGCATTGTGATTAATGGACTAATTAATGCGTGCATCAAAGTTTGATTGGATTCTCTCGGTTCACTGGGATCAAAATAAAATTAATAGGAATCGGGAATTAGTAAGGAAGTTCTTATCAATAGCATAATCTATTGGCACTTTTGGTCTCTGTCTATAAGAAAAAGCCATTAACAAGGAGTAGGTTAACTTGGCCACTGAATTGTTTTTTACTTTGTTCCTCGGATATTGAAAACGAGCTTAAGCACTATTCACATGAGCACGAACAACGACCAACCAGGGGCGATTCCTCATAGTAACCAAGTATATCGGCGGTAAACCAAGAATTTCAAAAAATAAATGTATTTTCAGATATTTAATATTCTTCCGCAAATCAACAGTTCAAAAATTTATAGTTTCAAACACTTTAATAAATGCCTGAACACAAAAAAAAAAGTTTAGCGCAAAAAAAAGCGATTCCCTTTGAACCAGAACGTGGCATACACAAGAAATAACCTGTGTAGAAAATCTATTTGATACACCGCTTTGCTACCGTAAACAATTGCGGTTACTATTTTCATACAATGTTCAAAAACAGTAGACACAAACATTCCAATAAACGCATGTAAAAATAAAGAGAAGGTTAAGCGCAAAAAGAAGCGATTCCCTTCCCTTTGATGAGAATTTGGCATACACAAAAAATCTCTGATACCGTAAAAATTTGCGGTCACTATTTGCATACAATCTTCAGAGAGAGATAGACGCATACATTCCACTAAACGCCTGTAAAAATAAAGAGAAGGTTGAGCGCAAAAAAAAGCGATTCCCTTCGACTGAGAAGGCACACAGATACACATTTTTAACTCTTAAGCAACTTTCGTGGTCGTAGGTGTAGTGTTTCTAATGTTTCTATATCAATTAGCACGACGACGTACGATGACGCACGTGTTCGCCAACACGAAACGATTATGCTCATAGTCGCTGTTTTGATTTAGGTAAATCAATTTCTTCATTTTGAGTATTTAGTACATAATTCCTCTTATTTATGTACCTATACTCAAATCTTAAATAATATATTAAAGCCGATTGTTTACTCTTTATTTAGATGAGAAATTTTCAGTTGATGACGTTTTTTATGTTTAAGATTTTTAAGACCTTGAAATATGTATTTTAAGTTTACTTAAGAATAGTCATAAAATGAAAACTTACCGTCAAAACAAAGCGGTAAACAAACCAAATATTAAAGATACCTTTAAGATTTGATAATAAATAGGGCAACCAAAAATATGCTCTATAAAAACCATTTATAGCGCTTTGAATATGCTCTAAAAAGCCAGTTATATGCTCTAAAAATATGCTCTAAAAAATTTTGAAATAGCAAAAAATCTTAAATTTCGTGTTTTTTTTATAGTTTATTGACTTGTCAAAAAAAAACAGAGGTTAAAATATCTTTAGAGACAAATAAAAGAACAAAAAAGAAAAAAAAACCTAAAAAAAAGCTAAATAAATATACCTACGAAAAATCAAAAATGAAAATATAAACCAGAATAATTAAAAAAAAAAATATTTGTTAAAATTTTTGTTGCAATAAAGGAAAACAGTTTTACTTAAAAATTTTTCTCTGAAAACATTTTTGTAGGTACATCATCCGCCAGTTATACGTTCAAACTTTAATGCCATTATTTCAGATGCAGTTTTTTTTCTACGAATAAATGCTGCCACAATAAACAATTTGAGCTCTCTAATTTTTCCGAAATATCGATAATTTTATTTTTTTTTTCCTTATTGGAGTCGATGGTATTAATATTAACGTGGGCATCGATCAATAATTTTATGTTAGCTGAAGGCCGATTGTTTCCAGTTGTGCAATATATTTCAATAAAAATGTATAATTGAATGGCAGAAATATCAAGTCACGTTTAATGCCACCTCATTAAAACAATTTTTTAACAACTCGTATTGCAGCTGATTCCTCTTCATGTAGTGTTCCGAAAAGGCTTTCCACTTTTTTTAAAACATTTCTACACAGTAAACTGCTTCCCTCCAAGATACCCAATCAGTCGGAATCGTTTGCGAAGGAAGTGGTGTTTCCGCTACAATATCCTTGAATAATCTTATTCTTGACGGAGCTTTTAAACACTTTTTTCACGTTTGCGATGAAAATATCAACTTTTGGAAATTGACCTCCAAGTGTCACAAGTTCTATGGAGCCTGTGGGCCTCACAAGTGATATGCGTTACTTTTGGATAAAATACTTGAATAGCATCGCGAATTTTTAGAAAAAAAAGTTAAAAAAAAATATTTACTCTAACATTTGCAACAAAAATTACAAATAATGACGAAATATGCCAAAATATGCATTTTAAAGCAAAATATGCAAAAATATGCATTTATAACAAAATATGCTAAAATATGCTCTAACGAATAGGGTCCAAAATGTTTGTTTTTTCATGAAACGTATTTCTATCTTGTCAATTGTCAAATTCGACGTTCCAAAAAAAAACATGCTCGAGCATATTTTTGGTTGCCCTAATAATAAATAAGGCGGATTATGTACATTCTAATTAGATATTCTTATTCGGGTCGCACGTACTTGCCCATGTCTTCAACAGCGGGGTATTAATGTAAAATATTAAGAAACTCAAAAAAGGTTTTGTTCTTAAACTGAAAATTTAAATTGAAAAAGAGTTTTCTAGTATAAAATTTAAATTTACGAAAAATTCTTGTTTTGAAAATCGTTAGAGCGATTTTGTTTTTTTTTTAAATAATTTTGTATTAATCAAATTTTTTGAAAATTCTTGAAAAATAATTTGGCATGTCAGTTTTTAGGTTTTATAAAGATACATGTGAAATCTGGAATTTTGAAAAAAAAGCAAACAAAAATTTTTAATATTGTGAAATAAAAAAAATATTTTTTTTCGTTGATCAATCAAGAAGAACATAGAGAACAAAAAACAAACATTGTCGATTTTTGCTCAACAAATTTGAATGGCTACTAAGGTTAATTTTGACTTAAAAAAAATAATAAAAAAAACATCCGTCATGGATTCGCTTAAAACACTAACTTCTTCTTTTAAGAATTTTCTAAACATTTTATTTAGAAGAAGAAAATAATTCTTTACGAAAAAATAGCTCTAAGGATTTTACAAATCTTTTTATTTTTATAACTTCAATTTAATATTTAAAACTGAATATAAATTGTAATTTCAATAATTGTGAAAGCAGTTTTTACTTTACCTATATTTAAATTTTCACTAAAAATATTTTTTGAGTTTCTTAATTATTTTGATTTTTGTATTTTAATATTTGTTTTAAATCATAACTGTCGGACATTATGTGTTGTTATTTTATTTTATTTTTTTTGAAATATATAAAATTAACATTTTTCCTTACTAAAAATTTTATCATAAATTAAAAAAAAAACTTTTGAACAACAACAGTTTTGAGTTTTTTTTTATTATTGTCTTAACTTTTCCGTGGGTCGTAGGTAAACCAAGGATGAGGACCAGGAATCGCCACTGCGACCAACGAATGAACGAAAATTCCTCGATTTTGACATTTCTTTCACATGAGAGTTTTTAATTCGTCGCAAATGAACAACCAAAACACAAAGCAAGAATGATTTTTGAGGTTATACGTGCGCGAATATTTTGTTCGTTGGGAGTGTGGATGATGTGGAATATGCGAATAGAGTTTGGCAGTTCGTATCAACTGGAATTCTATTCGCGACGAATAAGTTTGTTTTCTCAAATTTACTAACATTTTAGAATGATAAGTTATATTTTGCATCATAAATCTACATCTACACTAATATATAAAGCTGAAGAGTTTGTTTGTTTGAACGCGGTAATCTCAGGAACTACTGGTTCGAATGGTATAATTCTTTTTGTGTTGGATGGTGCCTTAATCAACTTAGACTTTAGGCTACTTAACATTAAGCTGCGACCAATAGCAGCGAAGAATCTGTTTAAAATGGGGAAAAAAACGGCAAAAAATATACATTTTTCTGCGTTTTAACGCACTTATCTCAGGAAGTACTGGTTCGAATGGTATAATTCTTTTTGTGTTGGATGGTCCATTAATTGAGGAAGACTTGAAGCTATTTAACACTAAGCTGTGACCAATAGCAGCGAAGAATCTGTGGAAAATATGGAAAAAACGGCAAAAAATATACATTTTTCTGCGTTTTAACGCGCTTATCTCAAGAACTGCTTTATGAAATTGAACAATTTTTTAAATGTTGAATGGTCCATTTATCAAGGAAGGCTTGAAGCTATATAAAATTTAGCTGCGACCAATAGGAGCGAAGAATTTGTGTAAAATGTGGAAAAAACGGCAAACAATACAATACAATACAATATAAAGTTCGTTTGAACGCGGTAATCTCAGGAACTACTATTTCGAATTGTAAAATTCTTTTTGTGTTGGATAGTCCATTAATCGAGGAAGGCTTTATTCTACTTAAAATTAAGCTGCGACCAATAGCAGCGAAGAATCTGTGGAAATGTGAGAACTGAGATTTTTTTCTGAGATCTCTGAGATGAAATTATTTTGGATTCGATTTCTCACTCAGCTATTTGACGTGGCTGACATATGTGCAGCAACAATTAGTAAGGTAACCATTAAATCTCAATGATAACTGAGAATTATGTTCCACCAAGGCACCAAATGATTTTGCCTCAGTCAAGGTGACATTGAGATCTCAGTGAGATGTTGTTAGGTGGAACTGGCCTAATAACTGCTCAAATTAGAATTTTGAGAGTTCAATTGATTTGTGAATGTGATTGATTGCACTATTTGTGCAGATTATTGTGTTTAAACCATATCATTTTATGTACTTCTTAACTAAAAAATATGCTCAGTTTAAAGAAAAAAAAATTTACTTAACGAAAAAAACGATGCAGAAGTAAGAGAGATATTAGAATTAGGGAGAGTTCACCCAAGGGAATGCTTTAAGTATGAACAACTGAAGGGAATCATAAAAAATGCTCAAATTTTTCAAGTTCAAGAGAAATACGACCTAGGGAGAGTTGACTGCAATGCAATTTTACAATAACTTCCGAACAAAATTCCCACGCGCGCATGATGCACAAATCGAGATGATACTCTGGCCGGTGGACGAGGGAGAGGCGGACGAAGTCGCGGGCAACTGCTAGTCAAACATAAACTTTAATTTTTATCGTTTTGTTGAGAATTTGTAAGGAAATACCGCTTCAAACGTATCTTAAATCACTATTCTTCATTCATTCGTCGTTCGTTGGTCATGCTCATGTGAAAAGTGCTTTATAAGTGAAAATAATGAAGGTAAAACTGATTATCCCAAATTATTTAGCCTTCTTGGTGAGAGCCCTATGATAGACTTGGTAGATTATCGAAGGAAGATATGACAGATTGGAGCTGTCCTATATCTTTTTTATTACAATTTGTATAATACCACTCAATACCTTCACAAGTACCTTAAACAAGTTTGGAGTACTGTGTCGTATACTTTCTACAAAAAAAAGTTAATTTGAATTATGTTAAAAAGCATTTCTTAAATACTTTCTCCTCCACATTATTTAGTCGCTCTGGTTTGTACAATTTCAAAAGCCAAATCGAAAAATTTGTCAACAAATCAAATGCATAATATTCAGGATCTTTTTTCACCTCTCCTTAACGACTAACTGTCACATACATCTTAGTTGACTTCTAAATTACTCAATCATGTTGGAATTATCTTTGAGTTGAAACTGAGTTTTCTTTGCGAAGATAATTCCATAGTTTTTTGTTTGACATGCTTTTGGGATATTCGCTCATCTTACATGTAATTTCATATCCTTCAAATCGAAATACCTTTGAGAAAAATCTTGTTAAATTCATATCCTTCAAATTTTTATGATAAATATATATCCAATTTCCTGTGTTTTATATTTGGAAACAATTGGGGATCTTAACAGATGAAATATTATGCTTAGAATGGAAAGAGAAGGCAGACAGATAAGAATAAATGAGAAAATAAGAATAAAAAACAATTTGCATGATTATCCTTGAAGCGTTTAAAGCGAAATTTAACTGGTGGAAAGAAAACACAAGTCAACTAATAAAAGGGCAAATTTTAAGATTTCTCTTCGTACATTTAATGAGAAAACTGAGATTAATTAAATGAATCTTAGTTATAAAGCAAACACTTTTATAATGAAAAAGCCTTGTTTTCCTCTTCCTTTCTTTTGTTTTCAATTTTTTCTTTTCCCTCATCTTCCTTCTGAAAATTTTAAAGAAAATGTTGTTCTTTCGTTTTGAAGCTATACCTTTGTCTTTGTCAAAGTCTTAAGATTTCTTGATTTTTAATATCTTATTTCTTCTTTTAATGCAGAAACTTTTTAAAAGCAAAACAAAATATAATTTCCTTTACAGAAAACCACCTTTAATTCTAGGAACTCAACAAACCCAATATTTAGTTTCAAATTTAATTAGTGTCTTAAAATAAAATATTTTTCTTCAAAAACGACCTATCTTACAAAGTGTAAAATACTGTCTTCAAGAGGAATTTTTTTAAGATTCTGTAATTTTATTTATCAATTTGAATTCTGACTTTTGTCATTTTCTCCTTTTAAAAAATAAACTTTTTCTGACACTTTTGATTGCATTATATTATGTTTTGCATTGTAGTCTCAATTCGATGGTGGGTACAAGGTTAGGAAAGATAAAAGAAAAGAAAAGCACCAGTGAAGACGCATTAAATTATGAGTTAACTCGTGAAAATGTACAATGCACTTCTGTCTTTCTGTCACCAAACACTTCTTATGCATTGGGAGAATTAGACATAAGGAGGGTGAAAAATTTTTGGTGAAATTATCAACCAAATGTGACAATGACAGTAACGGAGAAAGAAAAGTGAGTTAGTTTGAACTTAACGAATGCATCAGTACCTATTTCTGTTGTAGCTTTCAACTTTTACCTCACATTTTCCTTAAAAAGTTAGAGAGGGATAACTTTATGCATTCAAAACACCTTGGTACGAAGCGTTACATTATCCTGCATGGGTGTGTTTTTAATAATAAAAATTATCAAATGGTGTAGTAAAATTATTCTTTTTAAATGTTTTTTTATATCATTATGTACTTTCACAGAACCAAATAAAAAGCATCTAAACAGACAAGTGGAAAAAAATGCGTATACGCCACAGTGAACAAATTCGATTATAAAGTTCTTTCAAAAAAACAAACGCACACATATCACGTCCTAAGTTTCTCATCTCCTAATTTCAACATTTACTCAACAGCAATCCAACTTACTCATGAAAAATAAAAGCAAATACCTGCGAAATTCCTCATATAGTTTTACTTTATCTCATTTACGCCATCTGTATAATAATGTACTTTCTGAATAAATTCAAAACACATACCAAAAACTTAACACACCTTAAATAATGAACTCCAAGCGGAGTTGAACAGAAAAGGAAAAAGTCAAAAACAAAAGCCAATAGGAAACAAAACGCTCGTCACACCTCAGTTCTCATTGTACATTCAAAATCCTGTAAAAGGTGTAAGACAAGAATGGAAATAGGGAGACAAAGCAAGAACTCTCTCAGAGCAAAGGCAAAAAAAACAAAAACAACAACAAATATGATGACAAATGACTAGAAACGTATTTGAAAACGAAACAAATTGAAAATTCAAAATGATTAATGGACGCACAAACCAGAACGACTCTTATAAACACAAAAACACAGATTTGGAGTTTATTTGTACAGTAAAGCAATAAACCTCTCGCATCAAGCGGGAGCACCTACAAAACACCATTCGTAAAAAAAGGAAGACGACTTCCTCGGTTCAAAGAGGAAGGACCTACCTTTTTTACTTATCCTTGCTTTTTCATTCTTTGTAAAAAATATGTGATTTTCTTTTTGAACGAGGGGTTACCCCATCATCATGTGGTTTTTCCTTCTTCCATTTGCTCCTTTGATATTTCTGTTTAGACTTGTTTGCTTACCGACTTTCTTAATTCCAATCTTATTCCATAAACACTTCAGGCAACAAGTACTTGTTATATGGTCTTTGCTTCAGGTTTGACGATTAAAAAGGTAAAGCTAAAACCAGGTTGTATTGGAAAAGAGTGAGCATGAAGAAAAACATCTTCAAAGGTAGTTTTAATGCTCAAAAATGTCTGGGTTGGAGGTAGAAGGATTAAAATGGATTAGCTCTTTGAAGAAAAAATATTGTATTTGGAAGTTGTAAGTATGAATTTGTTTTAAAAAACCAGAAAATTTGAACTACAAGACATTTCTTTAGGAAATTTTAACATCCTTAAAAATGAATAAAAGTCTTTATGGAAAATGAAATGTCTTTTCGAAATTTTTTTCGATTTATGATTTCGAAAAAAAAAGTAAGCACCAATTGTTGTCACAATTTAACTGAAGCTTGAACTTTAAATTAAAAAAAAAAATACTGTCTACTTGCCAGAGGTAATTTGAAGGAATTTCATTAAGAAAACACTCTACAACAGTGCACTTCATGTCTTTATTTGTGGGCCTGTGGCTAAAGCGGCAAGCATTAACGATAAATAATATTTTGGTCAGAGCAGACAGAAATGGATGAAGGGGTTAAAAATGTTAAATGGTTTGAAATTTCAAATTCTTTATTTAGTTCTTGTATATCTAACAGACACTTGGAATAGATTTTTAGTTTAAAATGATGAATTTAATACCAGTTTCACTAACAGATTTTTGCTAAAATTCTACGTAAGGTGTCATACATCTACACTAATATATAAAGCTGAAGAGTTTGTTTGTTTGAACGCGGTAATCTCAGGAACTACTGGTTCGAACGGTATAATTCTTTTTGTGTTGGATGGTGCCTTAATCGACTTAGACATTAGGCTACTTAACATTAAGCTGCGACCAATAGCAGCGAAGAATCTGTTTAAAATGGGGAAAAAACGGCAAAAAATATACATTTTTCTGCGTTTTAACGCACTTATCTTAGGAACTACTGGTTCGAATGGTATAATTCTTTTTTTGTTGGATGGTCCATTAATTGAGGAAGACTTGAGGCTGTTTTTACATTAAGCTGTGACCAATAGCAGCGAAGAATCTGTGGCAAATAGGGAAAAAAAACGGCAAAAAATATACATTTTTCTGCGTTTTAACGCGCTTATCTCAAGAACTGCTTTATGAAATTGAACAATTTTTAAATGTTGAATGGTCCATTTATCAAGGAAGGCTTGAAGCTATATAAAATTTAGCTGCGACCAATAGGAGCGAAGAATTTGTGTAAAATGTGGAAAAAACGGCAAACAATACAATTTAATCTACACTAATATATAAAGCTGAAGAGTTTGTTTGTTTTGAACGCGGTAATCTCAGGAACTACTGGTTCGAATGGTATAATTCTTTTTGCGTTGGATGGTGCCGTAATCGACTAAGACAATAGGCTACTTAACATTAAGCTGTGACCAAAAGCAGCGAAGAATCTTTGGAAAATGTGGAAAAAACGGCAAAAAATATAAATTTTTCTGCGTTTTAACGCGCTTATCTCAGAAACTGCTTAATAAAAATGAACAATTTTTTTAATGTTGAATGGTCCATTCATCAAGGAAGGCTTGAAGCTATATAAAATTAAGCTGCGACCAATAGGAGCGAAGAATTTGTGGAAAATGTGGAAAAAAAACGGCAAACAATACAGTTAGGTTAGGTTAGGTTACAGTGGCTGCGGATTCAGAATCCACACACTTAGGCCAAAAGGAAAGGCCCATTGTGATACCATGAATCTAGAGAATTACTTCTTACTAGTCGAACCATTTGAGCTTTTTATAAAGCGAAGAAGATATTTGATATCCTTATTAGCTAGTTCACTGGGGTTATCATAAAAGTATTCTCCCAGATGAAGTTTGCGTCTTAGTGAAAGAGCAGGGCAAGTGCAGAGAAGGGTGAGAGATTGTTTCCTCTTCTTCCTCATCCATACAGCTCCTGCAGAAGTCATTTGAGGCTACACCAAGTCGTATTGCGTGTCTGCCTATAAGACAGTGTCCCGTAAGGACTCCTATCAGGGAGCTAATATGAAGTCCTGCTTTGAGATAACAAGTCTTTAGAGCGCTTTTAAGTCCAGTGAAGGCCATATGAGTTTCGTAGCTGCGCACGTTGGTAAATTGTGCCACCTGTAGTTTGTTCTCGTTAAAGCTGCTTCTTTTAGCAAAAGTTTTACATGTAGCTATCGTATACCTATCTTCTCCCTTTCAGGTGAAATAGGTATGACGGTTCCATTTTTAGCGAGTTCATCAGCTCTACAATTTCCTTCGATGTCTCTGTGACCCGGCACCCAACAGAGGTGAATGTTAAATTGCTGCGCCATCTCCATCAGAGACGATCGCAATCGAGGGCCGTTTGAGATTTGGTTGAGACACCATCGAGAGATTTAATAGCAGCCTGACTGTCAGAGAAGATGCGGATATCAGAAGTTGATATCACGTTTTCTCTTAGCCAGGAGAGAACCTCTTTGATCGCTAAAATTTCCGCTTGGAAGACGCTACAATGATTGGGAAGGCGGAATGAGATGCTTAGATTAAGCTTTTCTGAGTACACACCACTACCAACTCCATCACTTGTCTTGGATCCATCTGTATAAAAATGAATGCCTTTGTCATCCAGAAGTTTTTTGTCTTCCCATTCTTCTCTGGATGGAATGGATATCTGGAAGTTTTTACCAAATTGTGGTTTTGGAATGGTGTAGTCTATGTACTTTGGTATAGATCCGAAAGAGTTCAAAATGATGGGAGTGTCCCACATTATTGTTGGTCCATTGAGATGAGGCGTTGAGTCTCGCTGCCACTTGTTTGCTAAAAATGTCGAGGGGTGCCAGATGGAGGAGAGTGTCTAACGCTGCTGAGGGTGTGGTTCTCAAGGCCCCGCTTATGCAGAGACAAGCAGTGCGTTGGACTCTGCTGAGTTTGTCGCAGTAAGTGACTTTCTCCAGTGCAGTCCACCATACTGCAACCCCGTACATGAGAATTGGTCGAATGACCGATGTGTATAGCCAATAGGTTATGCGAGGTTGAAAACCCCATTTGCTTCCTATGGCTTTCTTGCAAGAGAAAAGAGCTACTGTGGCTTTCTTAACTCTTTCCTGAATATTAGGTTTCCAACTTAATTTTTTGTCTAATATCAGACCAAGATATTTGGCTTCATTGGTAAAAATTAGTGGTACACCTTTTATTGAAGGGGGTACAATTACTGGGATCTTGTATTTCCGTGTAAAAAGGACAAGGTCCGTTTTTTGAGGATTAATACTAAGTCCACAACGATCAGCCCATCTAGTGAGCATATTAAGTGCGTTTTGGAGGAGGTCTCCCAGTGTATTAGGATGTTTTCCTGTGACGGCGATAGCAACATCATCGGCATACGCAATCACTCTGTAGCCTTCCCTCTCAAGGGATATTAGCAATTCGTTAACTACTATGTTCCACAGGAGAGGGGACAGAACACCACCTTGCGGAGTGCCTCTACTGACAGACCTTTTCGTACAAAAATCCCCCATCTCAGAGTTGATGATCCTGCTATTAAGCATTAGATTGATCAGCTCACAGAGTGAGTATTCGACGTTTAGGGTCGTCATAGCAGAAGTGATAGCAGATGTGTCAATACAATACAGTACAATACAATCTATCTATACTAATTTATAAAGCTGAAGAGTTTGTTTGTTTGAACGCGGTAATCTCAGGAACTACTGGTTCGAATGGTATAATTCTTTTTGCGTTGGATGGTGCCTTAATCGACTTAGACAATAGGCTACTTAACAATAAGCTGTGACCAAAAGCAGCGAAGAATCTGTGGAAAATGTGGAAAAACGGCAAAAAAATTACATTTTCCTGCGTTTTAACGCACTTATCTCAGGAACTACTGGTTCGAATGAAATAATTCTTTTTGTGTTGGATGGTTCCAGTGATCGAAGAAGGCTTTATTCTACGACCAATAGCAGCGAAGAATCTGTGGAAATGTGAGAACTGAGATTTTTTTCTGAGATCTCTGAGATGAAATTATTTTGGATTCGATTTCTCACTCAGCTATTTGACGTGGCTGACATATGTGCAGCAACAATTAGTAAGATAACCATTAAATCTCAATGATAACTGAGAATTATGTTCCACCAAATGATTTTGCCTCAGTCAAGGTGACATTGAGATCTCAGTGAGATGTTGTTAGGTGGAACTGGCCTAATAACTGCTCAAATTAGAATTTTGAGAGTTCAATTGATTTGTGAATGTGATTGATTGCACTATTTGTGCAGCTTATTGTGTTTAAACAATATCATTTTATGTACTTCTTAACTAAAAAATATGTTCAGTTTAAAGAAAAAAAAATTTACTTAACGAAAAAAAACGATGCAGAAGTAAGAGAGATATTAGAATTAGGAAGAGTTCACCCAAGGGAATGCTTTAAGTATGAACAACTGAAGGGAATCATAAAAAATGCTCAAATTTTTCAAGTTCAAGAGAATTACGACCTAGGGAGAGTTGACTGCAATGCAATTTTACTATAACTTCCGAACAAAATTCCCACGCGCGCATGATGCACATGTCGAGACGATACTCTGGCCGGTGGACGAAGGAGAGGCGGACGAAGTCGCGGGCAACTGCTAGTTTCTTTATATTATACAACTATTGGATTTTGGATGTTTTTGAGGAAGATTCCCTAAACATATTTCATTTTCCAATTTTTAAGGAAAAGGAACCCACACCCCTTTAAGTAAGATATAATTCCATTCCATAATATCAAAACTTAAAAGTGAGACTAGCCAAATTTGGGATGTAAAAGACAGAAGATATAAACGCCATTAGATGAGAAAAAATGATTTGATTGAATTTATTCCCAACTTAAATCGTGCCCATTAACGTCGGCATTTAAATTTTCCAATCAACATCAATAAACCGCTCGCCTTGAATCAACATATTGAAGAGTCAGCAATTGAACAATTGAAACGATAACGGTCATGGAGATAATAGTTTTTTTTTGCATTCACAAAATCGTTCTTTAAATATCCTTCATTCGAAATAGATAAAAGCACAAATAAAATTTATACAAACCTTACTCCGGCCGTCCATGCCGTTGTGGCCGGTAGGCGCCACATTCCCAATGTGTTCTCCATTAGCAAATGCAAATTTGTAAAGTTCTGCCTATTTCCAAAAATTTCCTACTCCCAAACCGGGAGGCCAATATAGCAAAAGGCCCATTAGCAACAGAGAGAAAACTCACTATACTTAGGCAAAACTTGTCGGTAGTCAACAAAATAAAAACTGCCAACAATTTCAAATCCTTGGGAAACTAGCAGTTGGTATAGTCTATTATTTTTCGAGTACCATGGCGGGCATGGAGTGTTGATTTCTCGCAAAATAGAGTGCAATTTGCATCCGCCCTGGCTGAGATAATTGGACACTGCCATCGGGCGTCAGAAGGTCGTTCAATGAATCAACTTTTTCTCTGTTGGAACATAAACTCACAAAGCCTCCATCATCGCAGAGAATAGAGAGTATCATCGTACATAAAATGCAACTGTTTCATTTTCGTCCACCATATCCGCCCAACGACGCGCATTTGTTTGCCAAAGCAAGTTCTAAATAAAGTTTACTAGCTAAGGGGTATAAGTGTTGTAGTATTTATGGTATCTACGTCATTTGAATGTAATAAATAAAGATTCACTTCCTGTTTGAAGACCGACTCGACCGACTATGGGGCGAACGTGGGCAAGTACAGCAATTGTTGGTCTTGAGCGAAATTCTCCCTAATCCATCGGAAATATAATGAATAGTTCCCACTGTGTGTTTGTTTTTTTGATTGCTATGCAATTTTGATTTGTTGATCCCTTCGTATTATACACTGCCATCACTGGTTTTAAAGCTTTAAGTTGTGTTCTTGTCGCGCTCCTATTTTTTTTTTGCTATTATTTAAGTTTTCTTTATTTGTTTGTACTTGAATTAATTGTAATCTTTTATTGGAGTGACGAAAATAAATTGCTTTAATTTTTATTTGGTGATTTTGCTCGGTTTTTGAGTTTTTTTCAAGTAAGTTTTGTTTTGTAATACAAACGCTTATTATTTTCTTGTCAAGTGTTAGCTTATTAAGAAGCATCCAATCACTTTCCCTTTATCTCATTTTTTTTTTTAACATTCGTTCTTTCCCCTCTTTGAATTGATTTTCACTGCTTCAACCGTTTAAAGCTTTATTCAGCAAAGCTTTTTCTTTCTTCTAAATCTTAATTTCTTAAACTCTTTAAGCCTTTCTTTTCCATTATCACACAATAAATTATACTAAGCGGTGGTTCTGATCGTCTAGGCGTCGGTGCTCGCTTCATTGTTAAATCTTACATACGCGGTTCGAGTCCCAGCAAGACCAAATTTTTTTTTTTTTTTTTTACAATTACATTTACATTTTTTTATTTCTTTTTTCCTTATCTTACTTTATTGCAAATTTTTGAGCATATTTCTTTTTCGTTTACAGATTTTGACTTACCTATCAATTTTGTCTTAATTAATAATATAATTTCAAGTTTGTTGTAATAATAAATAATAAATATAATGTCTTGCGCAAACTCTAATTGTACTGAAAGATCTAACAACTCTGCCCTTTTTGCGTGCCTAGGCCCCTGTGGTAATTTATTCCATGCGAAATGTGTCGGTACTACTAATGCCGCTTTCGCTTTCGAATCTTTTCTTCAAAATATCGACTCTGAAAAATGAAATTAAAAAGATTTCCAAGGGTTTTGAAGTCCTAACAAGCAGTATTTTGCATATGGAAACTACTCTTGTTAGTGTTTCTGTGCCTCCAATGCTAACTGACACTCCTCTACGGATGATCTTGAAATACCCCAAATAAACCCTGACCCACTTAGTTCCTTGAATAATACCACTCCATCTAATTCCAAGAAAAGTAGAAAGAGAGGGAGGGATGCTGCCCCTTCATCGGTAACTGCAGAACCAGCGCCAAAAAAATCAAATTTAAGAAACAAAAATGACATTTCTGAACCACAGCCCAAAGAAACTGTCGTTTTGCCTCCCGTTATCGATCCCGTTATAGAAAATAGTAAATTGACTTCTAAGACCCCTGAATCTCAAACTGAGATTTCTCCAGTTGAAACTTCTAAAAAAAACCTTTCGTCAATACCCAAGCCTAAGTCAATATTTGTTTCTCGGTTACTTCCTGGGACTGTGTCAGATGAATTAATAAACCATCTTCTTGAGCATAAAGCTATAACTAATACTTCACAAGCCAAATGCATTAAAGTAAGCAAGCCTGACAGCTTCGTTTCATCATTTAAGATTACTGTCTCAAGCGACCGATTCGATCCGATTATCAATTGTCCTTGGCCGCCTCATACCCTTGTTAAGGAATTCATCGCCTCTGGTAGAAAGAAATTGGTTCGCAGCTCCATTGCTCCAAAAAACTTATCAGGTTCTCCTTCTATTACCAGAACGTAAGAGGACTTCGTAGTAAGACTACTACAGTTTTTAAAAATTCTCAAACGTTTTCGTATGATCTTTTTGCTTTTACCGAAACGTGGCTTAAAACGCCTCAATATTAGACGCTGAACTTTTTGACAAAGATTTCATAGTTTATCGAAAAGATCGTCATGAAAATGAGTTGAATTCAGTTGGTGGTGGAGTCCTTATTGCTGTTCGTAATAGCTTGTACTCTTCCCTAGTTATTATTCCTTTCGTTCTAAACTTAGAACTTATATGCATTAAATTAAATTTACAAACAAAGGAAGTTTTTATTATTAACGTTTATATTCCACCTAAAAGTCCTAATTCTGTCTTCATTGAACTATCTTCAGTTCTGGACTATATCATTAGCTGCTCAGGCATTGAAAGTGACATAATCTTGTTGGGTGATTTTAATCTTCCTAACATTAACTGGGTTCCTTCTGAGGATGATTCCCATTTAGAAGCTTCCCCAAGTTCTTCTCAAATGGAGCTCCAAATGTTAGATACTATAATCTCGGCGGATTTACAACAAGTAAACTCTGTTCTAAATTCATTGAATAGGTCACTTGACTTGGTTTTCTCATCTAATGTGGCCTGTACAGTGGTGGTTAAATCGGCTTCTAAAATAACTAATATTGATAATTATCACCCTCCTTAAGATATTATTCTTGAATTAAGTGGTCATTTACTAGAAAATAGTAATTCTCATGACTGCTCATACAAATGCGACTTTCGTAGAGCAAATTTTCAACAGCTATCGGATAGTTTATTAAATTTTGGTATCGAAAACATACCATTTTCCAATAACATTGACGAAACTGTCTCGAGTTTCTATTCTGTACTGATGAGATGTATTAATGAAACTGTACCTAAGAAAATAATCAGTCAAACCAACACCTCTTGTCACCCTTGGTACACAAAAGAGTTAAAAAGCCTCCGAAATAAAAGAAATAGGGTATGGAACAATTATATAAGATCTATGTCTTTAGAGAACCAAGTGGTTTATATATCTCTTTTCGAAGAGTTTAAAAGATTGTCATATGAGCTTTACAATGATTATATTGTTACTATGGGTGATTCCTTGAAGCAAGACCCTAAACTTTTTTGGAATTTCGTAAACTCTAAGAAAAAATGTGATGTTTACCCAGTTAACCTTACTTTCAATAATGTAATTTTGAGTTCTACTTCTGAGATCTGCGATGCATTTGCCAATAATTTCAGTCAATCTTTCATTGATACTCCTGTTGATGTAGACGTTGATTTTTTCAATTATTTGAAAAATAGCAAACAAGTCACGTTTAATAATGTCCCGATCGAGATTGATCAAGTCCTAAGATTTTTGTCCCTTCTGAAAGAAGACTATTCTTCTGGTCCTGACGGTATTCCTCCCATATTATTGAAAAAATGCTATTCAGTTTTAGCTAAACCTCTTAGTAAAATATTCCAACTATCTTTGCGACTTGGAAAATTTCCTTGCGCCTGGAAGATTGCTTACATCACGCCTGTTTTTAAAAAGGGAGATAAGTCGCATATTGTTAATTATAGGCCAATTTCTAAGCTTTCTTGTATTCCAAAACTGTTTGAACAAATAGTTTGTGACAGTTTATCCTTTTACTGCAAAAACATCATATGCAGTGAGCAACATGGCTTTATGCAAAGGAGATCAACTGTCACAAACCTTCTTGCCTTTACGCATAATTGTCTGAACAGTTTAGAACATGGTCTGGAAACTGATTGTATATACACTGACTTTTCAAAAGCTTTTGATCAATTGTCTCACTCAGTTATCAATTTGAAATTACAGTTATTAGGTTTTCCCCCTGGGCTTGTTTCATGGATTTCTTCTAACCTTGAGGATAGAACTTATAAAGTTAAATTCAGAGACATGTTTTCGAAGACTTTTACTGCAAAATCTGGTGTTCCACAGGGTAGTCATTTAGGACCTCTTCTATTTATTTTATCAATAAATGATGCACCGTTATGTGTTCTAAACAGTGAAATTCTTATTTTTGCAGATGATATGAAGATCTTTAAGAAAATTACATCTAACAATGATCGCATTCTTCTCCAAAATGATATAAATAGGTTTTCTGTGTGGTGTAATAAGAACAGTTTAAATCTTAACCCGTCGAAATGTCAGACAATAACATTCTCAAAGAAACGAGCAACTTCGACTTATGAGTATAATATATCTCAGCAAATTCTTTCTCGTGTTTTTAAAGTAAGGGACCCTAAGTCCCTTTATACACCGAATTTAGATTTTACAGAGCACATTAACAACATTGTTAATAAAGCTTATTCTATGCTAGGTTTCGTCAAGCGTTGGTCAAAAGAATTTCTTGATCCTAATGTCACCCTTTCTCTTTATAATTGCCTTGTTCGTCCCCACCTGGAATATGCTTCACAGATTTGGAGTCCTTATTATGACGTTCATATTGACAGGTTAGAATCGGTGCAACGTAATCTTACTCGTTTCGCATTAAAAGGTATTCAATGGCTTGATCCTCAAAATATTCCATCTTATGAGGATCGAGTATCACTTCTTCAAATGCAAACGCTGTCTCAAAGAAGGACCAACAATGATATAGTTTTCCTTCATCAACTTATAACAGGCGTCACAGATGCACCAGACCTTCTTAGTGCTATACTTTTTCACTATCGGGGAGGAGGTTATCACCTTCGTAGCACCGATCTAATTAAAGTCCCAAGACATAGGACCAATTACGGAATGCATGAGCCCTTGACAAGGATGAGTAGGCTTTTGAATTATAATACGGATCTTATTGACTTTCATATTAATAAGAGTAAATTAAAGATTATGCTTAAAACCAGTGTGGCACGCTCTTAAATGTTTTTGTTGTCTATTCATGTATTTTTTTTTTATTATTTGTTTAAAAAAAAATAAGAAACTGACTCTTTTTTATTTTTTACGAACTTGACAAGTGTCTTCTACACGCGTATTTACTTTTTTCTTTGTTTCTTTTATGTTTTTAAAATTCTTGACTTAAAATTTTTTAAATTTTTTTGATTTTAAAATTTTGCATTTTTTTCATTCTTTTACTTTTTGTAATATTTTAATTTAAAATTTTAATTTGTTTTGTTTTTCATGTTGTACCTGCTTGTATTAAGCAGTCCCAAACTCTGGTCTTCCTAGTACCTATTCGTGTAGCCATAACTTTTTTTTATTTTATTTATTACAAATAATTTCAAATTAAGTGCCGATACGACTAGCAACCGTAATTGTTATCGTACTCGGTGAAAATGGACCCCAGCGCGTGAGTTATAGAATTACCTCCCAACACACAAAATAACATACCAAGCATATTCACTTGAGTATGCGACATATGTAAACGATCGTATTTCTAGTATAAACAAAAATTGTGAACGATCAAATTCTTCGACCGACATGTGTCAACGATCGAATTTCTAATATAAACAAAAATTGTCAACGATCGAATTCTTCGACCGACATATGTCAACGATCGAATTCTTCGACCGACATAAAAGATAATCACAAAGTCACCCCTAATAAAAATACAGATAATTTACGATTCAACTTCTTTGAATCGTTATCAAATATCCTTATGCATATGTAAACCTAAATATATTTTTCTGATAAAGCAGCATCACTGCATATACAAATATTTTAAGATAAAAGGCCTGGGATGACCAGCCAGAAATTCAGTTGTAAATCAGAGTTCAGTTCGAATTGTTTTAACTAAAGATTTCCCCCCACCAGTGGTAAGGGATCTGAAGTTATAAATAATTTAAAATAAAAAATTAAGATACAAATTAATGTAAATTGTGTTTTTTTTTATTTTTTAAAAATTGATCCCGGAGGATCGAATACAAAATTCGTGCGGTATCTGGGGGGGAAAGAGGCGTGGGAATAAAAAAAAAATAGTATGGTTGTCGCCTAAAACACTCTATTACAGCTGGATATTCATGGATAAATGAACAGTGCTTGATAGTTGGGTACGTTCTCATCAAAGGGCGTAAATTTAAGTGAGAATTGTATGGTTTACATGCAAATAATATGTTGTTTCGTTTTCAGATTTATGTTGTATTTATTGGGGTGATTAATTTGCATATTAGGCGTTTTATCAATAGGATTTGCAATGATTTGGTCATTGTCATGTTTTATTTATTTTGAATTAAACATAGGTACAAAAAAATATTTCCGGAAATTAGATCAGAAAATTTAATTTTGCAAATAAATTGGCAATTTATTATCAAATGCGGTTGAGTGTTTGTGATGGTTATTAAAGCTGGTAAAAAGATGAAATAATAATAATTAATTATTGTCTATTAGTATAAAATCATATCATCGGAAAAATCTGAACATAGTATACATAAATAGGCTTCAGGGAAATTTGTCTAAATAGATACACACACAATTATTGTTTACTGGGACTCTTATTTGGCAATAGTGTTTTTTTTTCTCATAGAACGCTGATTTTCGTAATAATACAGCATAGCACCACATTATATGCTTTTATTTCTTTTTTCACAAAAACTAGTCCAATCCAATCCAAAGTATTTTGACAATTTGTTCCCTGAAGGTTTTGGCTTGCAACTGTTTCACCAATTTCAAGGCCGTCAAAAACGTCAGCTTTTCATAGAATGTATAGTGAAGATTGAAACATGCACGCAACAAAAGTTCAAGGTTTACGTGTGTGAGATTGTGTTTTCACTATAACTTACCTTAGTTATCCAAGTTATAGAGAAATTCTTGATGGTTTGTATCGGAATGTCAAAAAAAAGTGACTTCGAAGCTTGAAATATTGGTTACAAATAAAACTCCAATAACCTTTCAGTATTACAAATATATGTAAGTTGTCAAAAAATCAAGTCATTTTCCTTTCAGAAATAACAATTAAAGTTTAACAAATATTTTCTTTGACTACTTTACCTTTCTCTACTTTTTTTGTGAACTCACTTGGAAATCTGCAAGTCAACTGAAGCGAAAATAAAACATGAATGACGGCATATGCCATTCCGGATATGGACGAAAACGTATGCAGCGAGTCCTTTTTGTTTTATTATTATTTTTTGTTCGGTGCTCCTATTTTTGTGTGTGAAAAAGTGCACCTAATCGCTCAACCATTGCCAGAAAGACACGATAACTTTAGATAGATCTCGAATAACCCTATACCAAGGGTATGTTGTAAGCCCGGAAACTATTTATCCTGTGCGAAATTCCGATCACGGAATCTACTTTTGTGTTGCATTTCAGTTAGTTGTGATTCGATTTTTATGATTTTGTATTCTTTCGTTTGCTTCATTCAATTCTTTTGCCATCTTTTCAGGTTTTCCATTATCACATTTCGTTCGCTTTTATGAACGTGCTGCTTCGTCCAGACGGAGAGTATTCCGATGGTGTTCGATACTAGTTTTGTTTTGCATAGAAAACGTTGAAAATTGTTAAAAAAGAGATTCGGGGCGTTGTTTCATACAGCTCAAGGCGTGGTTTGATTTTTTCATAAGTATCATGTTGCCTTGAACAAAATTACCAAAAACAACAGTTACACAATAGTCGTGACAACATTATTTTGAACCCATAAATGTCTTCCAACTCAAACTGATTACTTTCTTTTCTTTAAATTTTATTCACTGTAGCAATTGTTATCTGCCTTTCCTTCGTTGCACACCTAACACTAGTTTCGTCAAAAACAAATTAATTGATACTCTTTTGCACTCAAAAATTCACATAGCTGGGAATAATATAATAAGACACTCAATAAAATTTAAAGAAAGAGTTGAAAAACTTTATTTTTCTTAATTTCAACTTTAAAATTGTTGTGGTTGTGGTTTCAAACTGTGCTAACATGTCTAAATTTCACGCAAGCTACCAATAGTTAAATTATTTTATGAAACATCAAAAAAAACTACGCGAGAACGACTTTCCTCGAGGATATGAAAAAGTGACTTTTGTTTCTGAGATAGAACACCACGATTCAAGTAGTTGGGGTTTTCAGTGTTCAATTTGTGTGAGGAAAATGTGTGGTTGTAGGAAGCGTTATTTCGACGTTGCTTAACCTTTTAGAAAATTCATAATTGTTTCGCTTCATCTTTCTTAATGTGGTGATTATGTAAGAATGAATGAATCTTGGTTAAAAACTTCTTGGAAAATAGTTTTATAAACTTTGTTTCCTTGTTTCAACACTTTCGCGTGATTGTACATTTCTGCAGGTTTAATTCCATATACCAAAATGAGAATACTTTATTCCATTTTACCATGAACACAATTTATGTATTCAACAATGCAAGTTATTAATGCCATTATCGTTAAGAAAGTTAAGGGGCTTTTCCTTGTGATAATAATTTGTGTTTAAAGAATAATGTAGAAATTTTATGGTGGCATCCCCTTAAAATATTCAATGGTAGTTCTATCATTACGGGGGTTTAAACATTTGTCCTTTTCATAAACCAGACCCCAAAAGAGATTTCGAAGGCATAACACGAATTTATCTTCTTTCTCTTGCATGACAATGTTTATCCTGTTTATTGAAAGTATACCCATTAAACACTTTCCGTTTGTTTGTTTTGGTGTCTTATGTTGGATATGAGGACATATAGACGAGCATTTTTAAATCAACATTCAACGGAACCATAAGGAAGACGAACCTTCATAATCAGATGTTAAATATTGACTTTGGTTGCATTATACCATGAAGACTGCCCAGTGTCCACTATCCGTGTATTTCCTCATATGAAGGAAATGAACATAAAAGTGCCAATATGATTCTTTATTATAGAGAAACATATTGGATGTATGGGAGAGAAGGATATTTACTTTTTAGAATAGTAGACATGATAAAATAGGATCATTTTTTGTTTCAATTCGAGTCCATTTAAGATTCGAAAATACATCTACAGCCTTATTTATTAGATTCACTTTATACACCTCTATACAATATTTTAGCTATGCTATGAATAGGCTCTTATGTTACGTTGAATAAATTCTTTTTATAAAAATTTGTTCAACATAGCATAGTTATATTAGATCTCTGTCAAAAAACCAAAACGATGATCTACTACATTCGACAGACATTTGAATAAAAAAAAGTATTATTTCCTGTCAACAGGAAACAACAGGTTGTTGTTTTTGAATACAAATTCGAAAATAAAAATAAAAAAAATGCTCATTGGGTCAAATTTTTGTTTTATTGACGTGTGATGTCTGACACATACGTATTATAGTACCTTATAATAAGCTTTATACAACCCTAAACGTTTGTATAGATTACTAGCTGACCCGGCAGACTTCGCTCTGCCTAAATCGATAAATAAAGGATCTAAACTTTTGTAGCCCACTACACAACCCGCTACCTTACTACCCCACTACTCTGTTACCCAGTTACCCCGCTACCCATCACCCCACTAAACACTAAACGCTATACACGCTACCCCGTTACCTGTTATCCCGCTTCCCAGCAGTGTCTAACTACTCACTATCCGTCAACCCGCTCCCTGCTTCCCATTACCCCGCTACCCCATCAACCAATACCCTGGCCATTTCTTATGAAAAACATCTACGCCACTAACCGAACATTACCTCAACATTTGGTTCTAAACACTCCACTGGTATAAAATCAGTGAGTCCTCCGCGAATTTGTATGAGATTTTTATATATCTAAGAAAACAACGTTTACTTTGTCAGCTAGTAAGGTCGTAACAATTCAGAAATCTTCGTTGCCTCATGCACAACAACTTTGTTAAGGATATGGTCAAATGCATAGTTAACGTTCTATAGGGAAAATTGTGTTTCCACATTTGCTATATCTTATGAACGGCTTGGCCGATTTTGTACAATTTTCTTAAAAACCCTACTTTAATAATACTCGAGCATTTTGTCAAAATTTGATGACAAACGGCACGAACTTTCCATTTTACGAACTTTCCGTTTTACCATTTCAAAAGAAATGCATTTCATTTAAAAGAGTGTTTTTGAGATTTTGTTTAGTCAATTTTTTTTGCATTTCAAATTTTCCATTTTTTTTTACTTTTTCTTGCATTCTAGTTCCCCATCACAAATGTTCCAGTTTTCCATTTGAAAACCACTGCACCTGCAATAACATGCAATTTTCCCTTTGCAAACCAATGAATTTTCCGAGTTTTTCATCAAGAAATTTCTATTTTCTATTCGAAAACCCACTTTGAAATTTTCCATTTTAAAACCAATGTACCTGCAATAATATGCAATTTTCCATTTTAAAACCAATGATTTTTCCGAGATCCTTTCGGAAACCTATTTTGAAATTTTCCAGTTTTCCATTTGAGAACCACTTTACTACAATTACATGCAATTCTCCCCTTGAAAACCAATGAGTTTTCCGAGTATTTCATCAACAAAAATCTGATAAAAAAAGACCATAACTTTGGTACCCTCCTTGTACACTGCCCACTACCCTCGTACCCTCCATAGCTACCTGCACTTGCTACCCGCTACACCCTTACCCGCTCATCGCTACCCCACTACCCCGCTACTCCACTTCCCGCTTCCAAGGCCATATCTCAAAAGAAACAAATCTAAAAAAGGAAAAATATCGACAACAAAAAAAAATGTCGAGTAAAGTTTTTTTTGTTTGATGAAAAACAATTTTTGACAAATATTTTCTTCACTGACATTTTTTTTTGTGTGATGAAAATAAAAATATTTGACGAAATTTTAAATGAAATTGATTAATCGTAGGTATATTGATATATTTTGTTGTAGTGTGAAAAGCATTATTTTTAACATATGAACCGTTTGTGATTTAAAAAGTACTAATTTTGTTTGTCTCAAACAATCTACCCTTAATCCTCTTTAGTTTAAGACAAAAATTAAGAAAATCGGCCAACCGGTTTTTATGCCTACATGCCGCAAACGAACGGAGCTAGATTTTTATAATATGTATAGATTCAATCCCTATGTAGTGTAGCTAAACTTTATAAATAAGGATTTTCCCTATACAGGCATTATAAGTCTTATAATAAGGCTATATTCGGTTTATAAATACGGCTGCTAATATATAAAATTCTTCTTTCACAGTTTGAGTGGTCATACTCCTGCGACATAAAATATTGTACATTCCATTGCACTGAGAGATTAATCTTGGTGTTTTATATTTTCCGAATTCGTTACTTTTACATTCCGTCATGGTTCACAGCGCTCCATGCCTCTTCCACTCAAAAACCTCATACGCACACGCTCGAGATTATTAATATATTTTTTCATACACTAGACATAATTCATATTGCAAAACAACGTTTGCCTGGCGAGCTAGTTATTCATATAAAACTCGAAAGTACAATGGGCTGGTTCAAAATTATTTTTCCAATACTACTTCCCCCTCTTGTTCATTAAAATTTTACCAAACATTCCACAACCAATGGATAAGAATTGAAAATCCCACAACAACCAACACAATAATGTACAAACTTCTGTTCCTCATCCTATACAAATAGTTGACCAAGACCAACCGACCAGTCAGAGTAAAAACAACGAACAACCAGTGCAAATAGCCTGAAATTCTCTTGGTCGTTCTCAACTTCTTGGACGCTGTTATATTGTTCACAATCATCTCAATACCTACCTCCCTCCAGCGAAGTTGATTGCTATTATACACTGCACAGCACAACAATGCTAAGAGCTAAACTTTTAATTCCACAATTTCTGAAGAGTTTGTTTTTATTCATTTGTAAGATTTCTCCATCTGATGCAAGGACATTCGTAAAGTTTTCTATAAGGAAACTTTAACTTGCTACCTGTTGGGAAACAGAAAGCTGGAGGAAAGCTGGATGTCTTCTTCTCACAAACTTGACTCGCTTTTGTGATCTTGAAATTCGATGTCTCTAAAACTAAAAAAATAAAAATAAATGTTTAAGAAAGAGAGAAAACAAATTGCACTAATGCAAAGGACAACTGAAAAAAAGAAGAAGAAAATGAAAGGGAAATATTTAACCTCAGGATATTGAGGAAACTGTCCTGATTCTGGATATCCTTTGTTTTAATATCCGTTTAGGGAATTAGCTAGTCCAAAACCATGAACATGAGTAAAAAATATTAAGGAACGTTTAAGGCTTAAAAAGTTGAAAAGGATTATTCTTATAAGACGAAGTCGAAGAGAAAACGGAAATTCGATTAAAATTAAGGCTTTAATTTCTTCCTTGAGTTTCAACTTTTAAGCGCTCATTTAGCGACTTAACTGCATGTGCTAAAGTCTTTGCAAAATGCAATTAAAGTGACGTCACTATTTTCTTCCATATGACCAAGTTATTATCTTAAGTCAAGTAAGAGGTGGAGCAGAATTGAACCACATTCAATTTACAAAAAAAAAAACGAAAACTCAACACAAACAAGTTGCGGTTTTAGTTTCTGTTGATAAATTGTGTGTACATTTCTGTTGATCCTTATTTAAAAATATTAAAACCACCAGCGCCACCCTCACGTTTGATAACCACTAAAATCACTCCCCGAAAATTTAATTGATGCCTAAGCTGTCACCGCAAATTATTTGCTTTTTGTCGTTACACATATCCTTCGTCAGTTGTTGCCTAAGAAATCAGAAATTGACTTAATTAGTTCTACCACATAAACCGCAATTCCATTAAAGTCTCTTTTAAATTTTTCCATACACAGACAGGCACATTTACATACAAAAAAAATTAATGTAGGCAGGGTTACAAAATTGAGGTGCTTCAAAGGGCTTTGCTCGAATTTTGAGCGCTCAATAAATCTTTGCATATTTCAAAACTTCCTTCGAATAATACACTAGTATACATTCTAAGACAGATGAAAGGGAAGCTTTAGGAATCTCCTAAAATTTGAAGAATATATATGTTTCCAAGCTGCTATTATACTGTAACTCAAACTTTCATCCAATCGAATTGTCTTTCTGCGGGATAATATAATATATATAATACACAGACAATTCCTAGGAAGCACGTGACGCACAAGTCACCAACTCTTCCTCCCCGCCACACTCTCATTACCATCGCACTTTAATTTGATAATTCCTTGTCGAAGACTTGAGCTGATATAGTTATCAACTATGTTTCGGATTGTTCTTGTTCACGGGGAATTCGCTCAAACCTCGAAGACGAAACGGGAGATGAAGGACCAAACCAAAAATCACAAAAAGGGGCATATATTTGCTGGTTGTTCAGGATGCTCCAGTTTATCCTTTATGATAGACCCAGCCTTGATAATGAGACAGGGAAAAGCACAAAACGTCTAAAAGGAGAGAATGTTATTGTAGTTAATTGCCTTAAGAAGCTCTGATAATCCCTTGAGCTGGATTGTTTTAGTTACTTAAACCGAAAAAGCAAAAGATATTCCGCTCAAGTGAATCGACATACTTGGAATTGTTTTGTATTTGTTTTGAGTGTTTGTGCTGTGCAGATTGATGGAGATAAAGATGACTTAAGACTTAAGCACTTAAGTGTTAAGATGAGAGGTAAGTTGAGCAACTTGTTTGGTTTTGTATTTGGTTTTCTGTCTTCAAATCGATGGGCAAAGAGTACAGAAAATATTTTATTTCTTCGTGTCGTGAAGAATTATCATTGCCGTTTTGACCTTCTTGTTAGAATTATGGGGGTTGTTTTTGTGTTTCATAACCGTAATGAGTGATTTCGTATAAGACAGACCAAAACCAACAAAGATTTGAAAACAGCACGTATACGCCACAGTTCACCGGTCATTGATACATATTTCCCTTTCTTTATTTTTATGTATGTAATCAATTAAATTTATTAATTTCCAGGTATTGAAATTCGTTGTTGACACTTTCCGCTTTGTAACTCAGTAAATCCCCAAAATTTCAACATTCATACCTTTTTAACTATCTACTTTGCAATGACATTCTTATTTCGCCATAAATCTATCACAAAATGAATTTTTTGTCTTTTCGTATCATTCTTTCAGCAACAATGTCATAAGAAGCAACTAAATTCAACGACCAGAAAAGATATAAATTCACATATAAATCAACCGCGAAATGACGGTGAAATATCCTCTGGTTCTAACATTAATATTAACGACTCTGGAGTGCAAGGAACAAGGATTCTTATTTGACATTTAATTAAAAAGAATGAACAATCTACGACGAAGGGGTTTAACTAAGAAGTTTTTTTTTGTGTATGTTCGTGTGTTTGTCTGTTTTTGGCAAGTGAAATTATGGTTACGAAGAGGAACTAGTGAGGGCGGAAGATCATGTGCTTGAAATGAGTGGAAAATCCGTTTAATATGACCTTTTTTGGTAGATTTCAGTTTTGCAGTGAGTATCAAGCCGTGTCATTCCATTTCCGTTTTTATGGTCAAATGCGGTTGCCATTTTCTCCAGTTTTGGTTGTGTTGTGGTTGACACATTGTCGGTCGATGAATGCGGTGGTCGTTGAGAGTTCAATATGTCGTGTTAAATTGTTTCGATTTTCCAGTCACTATTCAATTAATCTGATAGGAGAACTGATTTATTGATGGCATGAAATATCTTAGTTAGAACTTGTATGTTAATGTAATTGAAACAATAAATTTATTTGTAATAAGATGAAATTGCAACCATTCGATTCATAATCAACACATAGAAAATGGGATAGGATGTTTCTCCATTCAGATTGAAAATCTCAGAAACTATTCAATAAAACACACTAGTTCTCCCCCAAAAAGCATGTTTTTAACGGCCATGTCTTATTTTCAATTTGACATTGATATTGACATTTCACAGTACTTCGCACAAGAATGTAACGAACTACAGACACATAGCAGCACTGATGGCGACTGAGGCCATATCGACTGGGACAGAACAAGACATTAATACAACAGAGAGAGAGACAGATAGACACATAGAAAGAAATCACACACAACATAAACCTACGTGGCTCAGAAGAGGAGACATAGATATTTACTGTCTCATATTATCGCACAAGTGGCCTCAGATAAGCTGGCGATTTTCGTAGAAAAGAATGCTGCCGAGGCTGGGGCTTGAACCCGTAGCGTTCGGTTTAGCAATCGACTACTCTATCCTCTGAGCCATCGCCACCTGCTATTTTCAATTTGACTTCTTCGCCCACTCGGAATTCAGAAACAAAACCCTCAAAATCGTCTGCAAGATTATCATTGTTTTAATCTCTCTGTAAATTAATTTCATTCATTCCGTCCTGAAGCTATTTCAACCACATCAACTCTGGCATGCTGCTTGTAATCTCATTATACAGTGTGGACTTTGATGAGTCCACTATGAAGCCACAACGGAGCAAAAGCACCTACGAATGGTCAAAACTATGCCAATTCAGGGAATTTGCTCAAACGGCAAGAACAATTTCTTTTTTTAATGTTGATTTCATTGCTCCAAAGAATTACTAAGCAATGAATAAGTTTTGCAGAAAAATAATTTTCTGATTAAAAGTGAAATTCTTTTTTCTCCATTAATTTCAAATACACTTCAGAGGACATCTAAGGATGATTACTCGAGTGTGAAAGAATCAACGGTGCACATTTGTAGTATTCACCAACAAATTCAAATCTTGCACAGACAAGAAAAAAAAGCAAACAAAAAATTAAATTAGAATTTTACATTCAGGAAGCGAAATGCATGAGTGAGTTAGCACAAAATATTTCGAGTAAAATGCACAGTTACGTTCTCAAGTGTAAAGTGAACTTTCCTCGTTTCGAGGCATTGCTTGAATTTTTATATGTTATTTTAATGCTAAGGCCATTCATTAAACCTTTTCGAATCAAAAAGCTTGAAAACTGATTTTTGTAATTGTGAGCTCACCCTTACCTATTGTACGCATAGCTTTTAACACGATCGATTTCCTTTTTAAAAGTTCTATCGAAGCAGTGCTATAGCAAGCAGCAAGCACTTTCAAAATATGGATGAGGCCGATATTGTTAATTTATAACCCAATTTCTTAGTCCTAAGGTGTTCGAACATTTTGTGCGTGACAGTTTGGCATTTAATTACAAGATTACTGTATTCTCTCTATACACAGATTTCAGCGAATTCACCTAATAGAATGGTACATCAGCATGAGACTTAGCGTTCGTCGTACCTGCTCGAAACGCATTTTGTATTAAATTTCACTAATGTCTACCAAAATATTCAAATAAACTCTAAGAATCAATAAAGTCTGGTTGCAAAATAGAAACCTAAAAATGATTCAACTATAAAAAATGTTTTAAATGATTAACTACTTTGCTCTCAATTTGATTTGATTTATTTATTTCCGCATTTCCCTCATATTGAAAAGATGTTTTTTTTTCAATGCGATTTTTGATGGAATATTAACGTAGAACAAACACACACAAACACATACATTACGATATATTTCAAATTTTTAAGTTTCATATTTATCAAATCAAAAATACCCCTTCAAGACAACAGTCAAAAAATATCCTTCCAATAATTCTTATTGTATGAGTGCCTTCTTGCTTGTTCCGGTAAGAAAAAATGATGAAAATCAATTGAATAAAAACGAAGATCAAAAGAAAAACAAAAACATTATCTCGACTTGATGTGATCAATGAACTGAAATTTTTTGCTACCCCATTTTTACGGATGACTCCACCTACGCCCATTAGTTTAGCCATGAAATGAAATCATGAATTCTTAATTATTTTGCAGCTGCTATTTTTTCATCTTGATCCAGAGTAAGGGATATGGACAGATTGGTTTTATTTGTAAGGTTAATAATTTGATTTGATTTGACCAAAGAAATGGAGGACAAACATGTCCAATATTTCAATAAAAGGCCCAGAATATGTTTGAGCTTAGATCACAATATAAAAATTCCTTTAGTTCTATTTCATGCTAATTTCGGAGTGCACTCTGTGTTCTGATATTTTCAAATGTTTTTGTTTGGCACAGGAAAGGTTTAATTAACGTTTTCAAAATCATTGTGATCCTTATACATTCGAAAGTATCAGTGCCTTTTATTGACTTGAAAATTGAAAGACAGAACAGAGAAAACAAGACAAAACAAATAGACCATAAAAGTTTGTAGATACCTTTTAAATAATTTTGTTAGTTCGTTTTTCTGAGCTCATTTTAAGGAAACTTAACCATAGGTAAGCCTTAACAGTTCTGAATAGAAAATGACATCTTTGAGAGTATTCCATTGAATATTCAAATATGCGAACAACTTCTCCGTGCCCAAATAAAAGTCTCGACTGAGAGTGTGTTCGTTCTGAGCAACGACCGTCAACCGAAGATGTGACGACGATTGAGGATGAAAAGGAGGTCGAAGATGAATTCAAAATATTTGCATGAGAAGATATTATTGTGCAGGCAATAGATGAAGAGAATTTCTTTAAGGCTCTCTCTTGTAAATCGGATTTCGAGGTCTACTGGGGAAAATAGTACAATTTGAGACTCTACTTGTTGTGTATGGAAAGCAGCTTGGGAATTCATTTAATGTAGATAGTTCAGCATTTTAAGGATTTTGTAATGCAATTCTTCTTTTGAAAAGGCGATTAAAGCTGCTTTTTATAGGTTGACAATGTATTAATTTTTTTTTTTCTGTTTGATTGAAGCTTTGAAGATTTGTGTTATTTGCTAAAAACGTATGCTGTGCTTTGTTCAAAACTTAACCTACATTCCCTCACTCCCGTTTCCAGTCCCCATTCGTCTGCTGTTGAAAACAAACCTCCGGCATATATTCTGTTCTCCAAACCTATAATTGATTACGTTCTATTTCAAATACAATACAGTCGGCATGGAATAACCATTGGACCAAAACTAATCCAAAAGTACACAAGCCATAAAAGACTCATTAATCACACCTTTTACTTCACAATATTTTTGTCGTTCCTGGAGTCTTAATTGTTATACTAGTTCAAAAAGGGCTTTAATTGGTCTCTATGAGCAATGTGCATACTAAATTACCGGATCTCGAAAAAGTTTCCGTGGCCGTTATTGTTTTGTCGCATTTAAGATTTTAGACAACACATTCCTCTTTCTCTCTGTGTTTTGGAATTTCTCATAATTTATCATGTGCTTGTTGACACTTCGTGTTTAAGTTCCATCTCAACTTAGCATCCTCACACAGCTCACGCTTAGAGATGTATTGTATGACATTCTCTGAGCTCTTCTTACGTATTCATCAGTTTTCGTTTTAGTGCATAAATCTAACCTTTTCCAGAATCATACCTAAATTTATATGGAATTTATTTTCCTATGAAATCAGTTCCTTCGCAACCAAATCCTTTCCACCTTATAGAAGCATGACACCCTGTGAACTCTCCTAGAAGACTAGAAAATGCATCATCCTTTAAGGGAAAACAAATCTGTTTATTTTTGTTATCATTATCACTAACTAAAGGAGGGAACTGTTGTCTTTCATCCGTTCTAGATGGGTTCACTAGTTGTCATCTAATGTCGAATATACAGCGCGCGGGTGGCATTGTTATTTTGCCAGACAGAAATAGAGACGAAAGTGAACAATAGCTCTTTGGCAATGGATTAAGTTGCAGTTCTCAGTCGGTTCGGAGAATAAAGACATTTATCTCATAACGCAGCATACGGAAAATATTTTATGTGAAGTAGAAAGTAGTGGAATAGAGAAAAATGGAGTTTCGTAATTTCAAGAAATGGGGTTTTGGTGAAATTTTTAGAATTTGTCTGCTTTTAACCTGTTCATTGAACTGTAACCCAAATTTGGAATAAAATACTTTGAGCAAAAACTATTTGTACCCCGATTTCAGTTCAGAATCTAGCAATGCACTTTGAATTGTTGTCAATTCAATTTTTGATATATTTTGAATCTTGCCAATTTAACTTAAATCTTAATGACATGATTTTCTTGACAATGTCTTGCTTCGAAAATTCTAAATTTAGTACTTGGCAAATATTATTATAGATGTATATTCTTATATTAATATTCCAATTCATCGTTTCTCTAGCACCATTTCTCGTTTCATGCATACCTTCCAGTTACATTTCGGGAGCTGAACGATTTTGGTAGAAAGGCTGTTGCAGTATGTTGGGGGGAAGTCGGATAATGCTCCGGGATAAGCAATCCGAATCCAATCATCAAAAAATCAAATCAAAAAAAATGTGCACACTGCACTAAGCCAAATCCACCGCTAGATCAATTGGAGAAAAAAAGCAAAGCAAAAAAATAGATTACCGTATACCAAAAAAACAACGATACTTAAAGTTTTACCTTCAGGTCTTTACACTTTACTTCATGAGATTTTCTTATGAACTAAACTTAACTAGCTTAGCTTCGGCTTTACGAAGCTTACAGAGTCTTATTTTATTAAGA
Organism: Sphaerophoria taeniata; assembly: GCA_943590905.1. NCBI lineage: Eukaryota > Metazoa > Arthropoda > Insecta > Diptera > Syrphidae > Sphaerophoria > Sphaerophoria taeniata. The sequence goes on along the minus strand of OX016540.1, from coordinate 34,785,037 downwards.
GAACAGAAACAGAGTGAACATACATCTGATTAACATTCTATGAGATAACATATGTTTAAAGGCTTTGCATATGCTATAATTAAATAACCTAGAATTATGCAACACATTTTTTACTTCCGTAGTTTAAAATGGTCGTTATTTATTTGAATTGCCATTAACATTCCGGCCTCCCTTGCAAAATGCAAGATGTTAACAACAATAACTTATTTGCTTATGATATAGAATTATTAAAATCCATCGGTGGAGGTATTTTGTTAAAGAAGCGCCTCGGTTCGCTACTCAGGAAAAAAATATTATTATTAGTAAATCCATCGATGAGGGTTGATTAAAGAGTGCCCTTACTCACTCAAACATGTTAGTAGGAAATTTGTTTATTTACTTCATTATTCTTGTTTCATGTAATTGATAATAAATGAATTTGTTAAATAAAATAGGTGCTGCGCATTAAGAACCATTAATAAAAAATTCAAATAATTAATAAAGAGACTAAATGAGACTTAATGAAATATTGAAAAGAACTATTGCATCTTCTGTAAAGCAAGATATACCTGAAATAATTCCTGATCGACAGGCAAAAGACACAATTTTACTACAGGGCGCAAAATATCCCCCTGTTGAGTTCTAACAGTGGCGACGCGAACCCTTCCATCATTCCCTGGGTGAACAGCAACAACTTTTCCTAACCGCCATAGAGTGGGTGGCAAATTTTCATTGCGTACCACCACAACATCACCGATCGCAGCGTTTCGTTTTGGATATTTCCACTTTGTTCTTCGTTGAAGATCACTCAAATACTCCTCTTTCCATCGTTTCGAGAAAGATTGACAAATTTGTTGTACTCTTTGCCAATTCTTTAGAGTGGTGCTTTCCACAACCTGCCCTTCAGGTAAGGAAAGCAAGGGTGCACCTTTTAAAAAATGACCCGGTGTCAAAGGAAGAGCTTCGAAGGGATTTTCGCTCATCGCTGAAATAGGACGAGAATTTAAGCAGGACTCAATTTTGACGAGCAAAGTTGAAAACTCTTCAAACGTCAGTTTTGAGTTGCCAACGACTTTTTTAAAATGGGTTTTGAAAGAATTTATGCCGGCCTCCCAAAGACCGCCAATATGAGGGGAGCCTGGTGGAATAAAATTCCATTTTAAATCCTTAGGCAAATATGCTTTTTCCGCTTCAGAGGTGGCATCTGCCAACGCCTTTTTAATCTTTTTCGTGAGTATTTTGCTTGCGCCAACAAAATTCGTTCCATTGTCGGAAAAAAGTTGTTGCGGTACGCCCCGTCGACCCACAAATCTATCAAAAGCCGCTAAAAAGGATTCTGTAGAGAGGCTTCCTACTGCCTCTAAATGAATAGCTTTTGTACAGAAACATATAAAAAGACATGTATAGCCTTTTATGGCTTGATAGAATTTACCTTTATGAACTTTGAGTTCAAAGGGACCGGCAAAATCAAGTCCAACATGAGTGAATGGAAATGAAAAATTAACTCTTTCCGGTGGAAGACTACCCATGAGCTGAGTTTGAAATTCCATTTTGTGCAATACACAAGTCTTGCAACCAGCGATAACCTTTTTTATTAAATTTTTAAGTTTTGGAATCCAATATGTTTTACGCATCAAATACAAAACTTGTTGGTTCCCACCATGAAGGGAAATTTTATGCAAAAAATCTACTAATAATTTTGCCAACTGACACGAGTAGGGTAGAATAATGGAGAATTTTTCATTATAACTTAAATTTGCATTAGTCAGACGACCATTTACTCTTATAATTCCTTGGGAGTCCAAGGATGGGTTGAGGGATAAAATAGAACTATGTTTTTGCAAGGGTTTCGCAGTTGAAAGAGCCTTATACTCTTCAGCAAAATAAAAGCGTTGTGCTAGTAGAATGAGTCTATTTTTCACGAAAACTATTTCGTGGTGAGATAGATCAATCGAAGAATATCGATAAACATAGGATTTTTTCCTTTTTGGAGAAGCTAAATTTATAAATCTGAAAAGATATGCCACCACTTTAACGGCACGACTATAACATGAAAATCTCTTTAACAGATCTTCAGTTATATTCAAGTTAACAATAAAACTTTTAACTTTTCTTGTTTCAAAGTTCCAGTTCGGATCTATTTTGATTTCCGTAATTGGCCAAGATTCCTCAGACGAACTTAACCAACTTGGACCATGCCACCATTGGGCATGATTAATTAAATATTGAGGCATTATACCTCGAGAGCTGATATCCGCGGGATTGTATTCAGAGGGAACATGTCTCCAAACACTATTTGGAGGACCCTCAGTTTGTACCTTTGAAACTCGATTTCTAACGAAAGTTTCAAGGCGAGATGGACATTCTCGAATCCAATGAAGTACTATCATAGAGTCTCTCCAAAGATAAATAGGACAATTTTTAAAGTTTAGGCTACCTTGTACAGCGTTTACTAATTTTGTCAGCAAAACAGCTCCACAAAGCTCCAAACGCGGAATTGAAATGGCTTTCAACGGCGCCACTTTTGTTTTTGAGCAAAGAAGGTTTGTGAAAACATTTCCAAATGAATCTGAAACCCTTGAATATACTGCAGCAGCGTATGCATTGAGAGATGCATCGCAAAAGCCATGTATTTCTATAAACATCTCTGGGGCATAATTAATCCATCTTGGGATTTTTATATCTTTTATTGTTGGAAAAGATTTTACAAACTCAATCCAAGTTTCCAAATGATGTGATTGTATGGGCGCATCCCAATCAATTTTTTCTTTCCAGACATCTTGCATCAAAATTTTTAATAAAATTGTTGTTGGAGCAAGCCAACCATTAGGGTCATATATTTTTGCAATATTTGAAAAAAGCTCACGTTTTGTTACGTGAGATTTTGGAGAAGGAAATGGTTGACATCGTATATAAAAATGATCTTCCTTTGCATTCCAACCAATGCCTAAAACTTTCGTATTTGAAGATTCTTCGAAATGCAAAAAGTGTTGGTCTAAAACATCCCCCCTAGGGATGTTTTCCAACAAGCGGGGGTGGTTTGCAGTCCATTTTTTCAAAGAAAATCCTCCAGACAAAAGAAGAGCATTCAACTCTTCCTGAACTTTGACGATTGTATCTAAATGGAAACCTCCAGAAAAGACATCGTCCACATAAAAATCTGACAAAAGCACGTCCTTTGCCAAGGGATATCTATTTCCTTCATCTGAAGCAAGTTGGTGCAATGTTCGAATTGCTAAATATGGAGCACAGTTTACTCCGAAAGTTACACGATTTATTTCAAAATCTGCCAAATCAGAATTTGAATCTCGATATATAATTCGTTGAAATTTTTGATGATCCTTATGAACATGTATTTGGCGATACATTTTTTCAATATCGCTATTGAACACATAAGGATATTGTCGCCATTTAAGCAGAATAGCTTGCAGATCATTTTGTAACGCTGGGCCACTATATAAAAAGTCGTTAAGACTTACTCCTTTATTAGTAACAGCACTTGCATTAAACACAACTCTAACTTTGGTAGACGTACTGTCCGGTTTTACCACAGCATGGTGTGGTAAATAAAAGTGTTCATTACACAAGTTTAAATCATTTTTTGGAATATGATGCATATGATTCAAGGAAACGTATTCCTTAAGCACTTTGTTATACTCTTCCTTGAGATGTATATCATTAGACAGTCGCTTTTCTTGACGGAGATACTGTAAAACTGCACTATTCCTTGACAGACCGAATTCTGAAAAATTTAAATGTGGCTTAAATGGAAGCTTGAGTACATAACGGCCATCTGAATTTCGAGTAGTAGTGTCCATAAATAATTTTTCACAAAATTTGTCTTCCTTTGAGAGGGGTTTTATCTCTGGAACTTCTTCTAGTTCCCAAAATTTCTGAATTTGTTTTGTCAAACAAAGTTCACTAAAAAATGTGTTTAAGGTGGATTTACTTTGACTTTCGTCACATGGACCCGAAAGGATCCATCCAAAAACAGTATTTTGTGCAATTGGAGAAAAGTCCTTTTCTCTTTTTACACCTTCACGCAAAATAAGAGGGTAAATATCTGCTCCAATCAAAATATCTATCGGAGCAGGTTTCTCAAAATTAGGATCTGCCAATCGCAATCTTTTGAGCTCAACCAAGTTTGATGCATCAATTGCTTGCGATGGCAGATTACCTGTTAACTTCTTCAAAACAACGGCTGAAACGGATACTTGTACATCAGGGTTGATGCGTGATTCGAGAGTGAGGGGACACATACTCGTTGAGAACTCACTTTGAACTTGTCCAATGCCACAAATAGCTGCATTGGTAGAGCGGGTGAAAAGCTTTAATCGATTTACTACAGATTGCACAATATATGTAGCGTCAGATCCAGGATCGATTAAGGCTCTCAACAAAAAAGCTCGATTGTGAACGGTGATTTTCACCAAAGCTGTAGCTAGCAAAACATTTCTTTTTTGGTTGACCATGAAACTTTGAAGCGTGGTGGAATCTGATTTAATATCTTCTTCTAATTTAACCGTAGCCGTTGGTTGTTGTATTTTCGAAGTGGACTGTATGGGGGTTGAGTTCATAGAAGCTTGGGGTTGAGAAGCAATTTTTGTTTCTTGACTATTTGAGTTGGGTTGAGTAAAGTGCAGTAAACTGTGGTGTCTTTTACCACACTGGTCACAAGACACTTTACTTTTACACTCCCACACCGAATGTGTGAGTGCAAGACAATTGTAACAGTATTTATGGGATTGTGCTATCTTACGTCGGGCTGAGACGTCCATGTCCAAAAATTTCTTGCATAAACGCAAGGGGTGGTTGCTATTGCATAACTTGCAACATAAATTATTTTTTTGTTCTATATAAAATGAGTTAACTTTTTTAGAGTTAGAATTCGAAGGCTGATTTGTATTTTTTCGAGGACAATGCTTTACCTCTTCCACAGATTCAAGTATCTTGTATCTATTAACAAGAAAAGCATTCAATGTTCCCCATCTAGGAATTTCATTTTCTTTTGGAAGGCTTTGTTCAAAAAGAAATAAAGTTTGTTCAGGAATTTTTTGCGAAATCATGAAAACGAGAATTGGGTCCCAATCATCAGTTTTCACATCGTAGCTTTTGAGAATTCCTAAGCAATCGCACACTGTTCTGTGAAGTTTTCTCAGAGCTGAACCGCTTTCAGTTGAGATGGATGGTAAGGAAAACAGTGATTTAAGTTGCGTATTTATAAGAATGCGCTTATTTTCATACTGAGATTTTAATGCATTCCAAGCAAGTTTAAAGTTATCTGCTGTAAGGGGAAATTTATTCACAATATCGTGTGCTTCCTTTTTAGTTTTTAAACGTAGGTGAAACAGTTTTTCTACATCACTTAATCTCGGGTGATTGGTATATATGGAAGTGAACATGTCACGAAATGTAGGCCAGGATTTATAGTCACCTTCGAAGCATTCTGCATCGCAAGGTGGAACCTTGATTCCGAATTCTAAATGAGAATTATGAAGCGCCAAATTTGGTTTGCTTTCGTTGATTGAATTACGTTTTATCATATCGATTATCGTACCAACTTCAGCAAAATAACTATGTGAAAGAGAAGTGTATTTTGTCTTAACTGCTAAGGTTTTCACATCATCTAAACTTTTGTCTTCATTTATTAAACACTAGCAGTTGCCCGCGACTTCGTCCGCCTCTCCCTCGTCCACCGGCCAGAGTATCATCTCGACTTGTGCATCATGCGCGCGTGGGAATTTTGTTCGGAAGTTATTGTAAAATTGCATTGCAGTCAACTCTCCCTAGGTCGTAATTCTCTTGAACTTGAAAAATTTGAGCATTTTTTATGATTCCCTTCCGTTGTTCATACTTAAAGCATTCCCTTGGGTGAACTCTCCCTAATTCTAATATCTCTCTTACTTCTGCATCGTTTTTTTTCGTTAATTACATTTTTTTTTCTTTAAACTGAGTATATTTTTTAGTTAAGAAGTACATAAAATGATATGGTTTAAACACAATAATCTGCACAAATAGTGCAATCAATCACATTCACAAATCAATTGAACTCTCAAAATTCTAATTTGAGCAGTTATTAGGCCAGTTCCACCTAACAACATCTCACTGAGATCTCAATGTCACCTTGACTGAGGCAAAATCATTTGGTGCCTTGGTGGAACATAATTCTCAGTTATCATTGAGATTTAATGGTTACCTTACTAATTGTTGCTGCACATATGTCAGCCACGTCAAATAGCTGAGTGAGAAATCGAATCCAAAATAATTTAATCTCAGAGATCTCACATTTCACATTTCCACAGATTCTTCGCTGCTATTGGTCGCAGCTTAATTTTAAGTAGAATAAAGCCTAAAGCAGTTGCCCGTAACTTAGTTGGTAAGTGCGTTGGCTGCTAAGCAGAACGTCGTTGGTTCGAGGCCAAGTTTTTATTTCATCTTTCACGGGTACTGCCTCTTGCGAAGACCTGACAAATCTTCCAAGAGTATCAATCTGTAATGAAAAAATGCTTCTCAACTTTGCCGTTCGGAATCGGCGTTAAATTGTAGGTCCCCTCAATTCTTCACACGCACTCAGAGAATTGTTGATTAGAGTAAGCCACTTAGGCGTTGGCTCTTCAAGAGCTGTCGCGCCACTCTATTTATTTATTTTATTTTAAAGCCTTCATCGATTAATGGACTATCCAACACAAAAAGAATTTTACAATTCGAAATAGTAGTTCTTGAGATTACCGCGTTCAAACGAACTTTATATTGTATTGTATTGTATTGTTTGCCGTTTTTTCCACATTTTACACAAATTCTTCGCTCCTATTGGTCGCAGCTAAATTTTATACAGCTTCAAGCCTTCCTTGATAAATGGACCATTCAACATTTAAAAAATTGTTCAATTTCATAAAGCAGTTCTTGAGATAAGCGTGTTAAAACGCAGAAAAATGTATATTTTTGCCGTTTTTTTCCATATTTTCCACAGATTCTTCGCTGCTATTGGTCACAGCTTAATGTTAAATAGCCTCAAGTCTTCCTAAATTAATAGACCATCCAACACAAAAAGAATTATACCATTCGAACCAGTACTTCCTGAGATAAGTGCGTTAAAACGCAGAAAAATGTATATTTCTTGCCGTTTTTTCCCCATTTTAAACAGATTCTTCGCTGCTATTGGTCACAGCTTAATGTTAAATAGCCTAAAATCTAAGTTTATTAAGGCACTATCCAACACAAAAAGAATTATACCATTCGATCCAGTAGTTCCTGAGATTACCGCGTTCAAACAAACAAACTCTTCAGCTTTATATATTAGTGTAGATTTAATATACTTTCTTTTAAACTCCTGCCATAAAACTTCCAATTCTTGTTTCCATACCTCCAACATACCACAAATCAAATTTTCTCTATTTGGAACATCGCGAAAACTTTTTATAGTTTCATTTATTTGCCTTACGTATAGATAAAAATCTTGCAAAGTAGTCATTCCGATATCTTAAAAGGAACAAATATTCCGAAAATGAAAACGAAGAAAAAAGTGCACACTATAATGCAAAAAGTTTCAAAAAAAAGAGGAAAAACAACGAATTAATTCATTGGAAATCTCCAAAATATATAAATTTAATGTTTCAATCCTTTCCTTTGGCTTCTTAAACACAAGAGTTCTTTTAAAAATTTAAAGCACCGTAACTCCAAACGGTATCAGAAAAAAACTGTATAATTATTCACCGTTAAAGTTGGAAGCGTCTTAAGCCACACGATTTATTAACTGTACCGAGACTGTACTTTTGCCCTACGATCAAAAATCCTCCCAAATACGTCGAAGCTGAACAGTTAATTTATAAAATTTCACTTTTCTCGATTTTCATAAAACAATTAAATCGAATTTCACACCAAATAATATGCAAAAATCTCAACAATTTTTCTTATTTTATAAATTTATCTCTCGATAAAATATAAGTCTCAACAATTACAATTTACTTTTGTGCACAGCACCTACCTTGGTTATAGGATTAGGGATATGGGACTTCCAATTGTTAAATTATGCAGGCAGCCAGGCACGATCAATTTCCAATTAAATTGTCCACAATGTTGCAATCAGGCTCGTTTGGACCAAATGTTGGGGGGAAGTCGGATAATGCTCCGGGATAAGCAATCCGAATCCAATCATCAAAAAATCAAATCAAAAAAAATGTGCACACTGCACTAAGCCAAATCCACCGCTAGATCAATTGGAGAAAAAAAGCAAAGCAAAAAAATAGATTACCGTATATCAAAAAAACAACGATACTTAAAGTTTTACCTTCAGGTCTTTACACTTTACTTCATGAGATTTTCTTACGAACTAAACTTAACTAGCTTAGCTTCGGCTTTACGAAGCTTACAGAGTCTTATTTTATTAAGAGAACAGAAACAGAGTGAACATACATCTGATTAACATTCTATGAGATAACATATGTTTAAAGGCTTTGCATATGCTATAATTAAATAACCTAGAATTATGCAACACATTTTTTACTTCCGTAGTTTAAAATGGTCGTTATTTATTTGAATTGCCATTAACACAGTATTTTAAGCATCTTAGTACACATACCTACATTGTTTGTAAAATAACGCTTTTCTATCGATGTTGTTAAAAGCTGCTTTGAAGCTTACTTAAGAAACATAATTTCTTCCGTTTTCTATATAGCATAGGGCAGGATAAATATAGTAGTCTGTGGAGTAGCCCTTTCAGAACTCAGCTTGGGTATACACTGAGTCTTTCAAATAATGCTCCTGCAAGGTTTTTTGTAAAAGCGTTTAGAAAAGATATACTTCAGTAGTTATTTATTAAATGATGGCTTACCTGAAACTTTTTGGAACCTCACCACAATTGTAAGTCCACTTGAAAGTTCTCGTTAACTTTAAAAGTTTAACTTTTTTTTCTATATGCATACATATGAGTATACGCACGTATATTGTGAACATCACACGATTTATAATCATGACTGCAAACTCTAGAAAGTAAAAACAAGAGTATCCGTCGGAATAATTCAATGGAGTGGTCTATATAGAAATATCTTGAATCCACAATGGAGCGAAACAAAAAGTGAAGTTCGGGAAAGGTCGCTCTTGAGTTTGCATTTGGAATTAGTGCCAAAAGTAGCATCCAATCAATTTATTATGGAAATTTCAATTATAATTCAATTTAAAACAAAAGAGGCATTTCAGACAGTCGATTTTATTTTTAAGAAAAAGGTGGGTGTCACACTTTGTTTTATACCACTCATTAGCAATCATTTCACAATACATATTTAAAGGCTCTCACTCAGTCAAGTTCTTGGTTTTTACGTTTCCGCGCAACGTTTAGAAATCTTTTACATATTCGAGATTTTACTGATAAAATTTATTTACAATTTGAAACAACCTATATTCATCCACATAAGTACTGTAACAGACATTTGCAAGACGACCAAAATTGAAATAAATTTAAATAATTAACTTTTCACAGAAAACACCCTCTTTTTCAAAGAAAACCTTTCTAAACTTATTTGGGGGAACAAAACGAAGCCGAAAGCTGATTGCTCGCATTTTTACCCTTTCACAAAAGGATATTGTTTATATTATTCATTCGAAAAGTGTTCTTTGCTTAGATGTTGATTGCCATTAAATGGTGGGTGTTTGTATATTAATGACGCTTAACGTTTTCGACTGAATCAATTAATTGAAAGTTTCAGAGCTTTAACAGGAAAATAATAAAATGAAGTTTGAAAAGATTTATGTGGATATTTTCAGACTGATTAACTTGGCATATAGAGAATTTATTATCAGAAATATAAATTTTCGCGTCATTATTGATGACACTTACAATTACAAAACAGCTTATTGGAAGAAGCGACACGTTTCGATAGGTAACCTTCAAAAGTAAAACAGGTTGACAATCTCGTAAATGTTGTTTGATATTTCCCCTGAATGAAATACATATAGAAAATCTATTTGAAACCAGCGGAATACTATGTCCGTTTTTTTTTTTTAAAGAGAAATTATTGTTATTCGAAACATTAAACTGCCGCAGGAATGACATTGAATTATTATATGAAACACCACCATCCTCGAACATAAACTACTATTGTCCTGATGAGGTTGCCTCTAGCCTTCCACTCGATTTGTGTGCTAAATTTGAATGCACCAACGAAACAATTCAAATCAAAAAACAGATTAAACTGCAACCAACCAATTGTATTGTTAAATTTTGTCCTTGACGAATTTTGATATTCCATGGATTTAGTTAAGTGCACTGAATAGAAAGGTTAATGCACAGGAAGGGAAAATGGTAGGTAATCTTTAAAATTGACCCGAAACACCCTTTATTCGGCGAATCGAATGTTTGACATAAAAGTATCGAGCTGCTTGACTTGAGTTCATTATTTTCAGTTTCGTTGAACTGATTTTTCACTGAACATTTTTCAGCCAACTCTGCCGCCAGCTGCATTGAATCCCTTCCTCGCTTCGTTTTTCGACAGTGTTGCATTCAAGTGAATTTATCATGTCAATATCGAATGGAGAAAGTACCTTTTTCATGTTTTCTTCTTAAAGTTTATATTTCCGTTTTGTCGTGTAAATTTCAAGGACCATAAAACTGCTTTCTCTCTTTGGCAGTGCCATTTTTATCGAACAGTACCTACAAGAAACAAGCAAGCCCCTGCAGCAGGGTTCACAAGAATAATGATTAAATCGAAGAAGCAGTTTCGCCTTTGCAAATTCGAAGTCTAAGTATCGTAAGTGAAGGATTCAATTACTGTTCAATATCCAAATTTTGATATTTGGCAAGGTACCGAAACATGCTACCAAAATGGCTGATGCTCCTACTGTAACAGCAGCGGAGTGGTACGACCAACCAACACCGCAAAAAGCTAGAAATACACCTAGACCTTATCCTTTCAAAATTGTTTGGGCGTATTGCCAAAACGAGAACGAACACCAGGCACCATCATCGTCGTCGTTGCCATCACTAGTAGCAGGAAGATGAATTGCCATTTTTATAGAGGAAATTCCTTGTAAACAAGGATTCCTTATGAAGCACGTCAGCACAGGGTGCTGTGCTAGATAAATCTATTGAACAATCAATGGCGACACAAAATGTGGAACTACAAGACGAACAGAACATCGAATCGACGAGTGTATGGACAAAATCACACTCCATTTTTGATTTCTTTTTTTGGTCTTTAGGAAGCCGTTAAGGAAAATTGGATGGCCATGGCCAATGTGGCCGCTGGGATTGAGTAATGCCACTTGGCTTTGAAATATGAGGAATTGTGCAATAGTAAATGCGATATTGTGTATCGCGGAGGAAGAAACAAAATAAATTATGTGTTCTGTTGATAATTGGCTGGAAAGATTGCTCCAACACTTATAGTGGCCCATATCTGAGGTACTTTAGAATATTGAAGGAGTCTTATTATTGGTCACTGCAGGATAAATATTTCACAAAATTTGGATTAATACCTTTAAAAGAAATCGATCGGACTTGGGTTCACAAGCCCTCATACCCTTACTTTAACTTCACTTCCTTTAATGTCAATTTACCAAATTTTGAACAAAACAAATAAATGTGTCACAACTGTGTCAAGTAATTTTTCGTACACTAATTTTTCTCCTCGTTCACACGTCGTAGTTGTGTATAATAAAAAATAAACTTTCTACATTTTCCATGCGCCATTAACCCGTTATGTCAACAAGTAACCCACTTGATTCAAGTAGGGCGGAAAAATCATTCCGCCACTTACTAAACGTCAAGTACTTTGCTAAAGTACTTAACCAGCTGGTGCTGTTACAAAATAAGAATAAAAACTTTTCTAGACCCACGTCAGCTAACCTTCGACTGCCACTATAATAATAATCAGTTCCCCACAATCTTTTTCTCGCTCTCTCTCTTTCGCTGTTTTACACTGCCACAAAATTGATAACCGTTGGTTGCTGGTTCTTTCCGAAAGCAATGGCGACCATTAACAACGGCATAACAGATTTGTAGGAATTGTATGAATGTTTGTGGGAATCTATGAAAGTATGGGTATAGCCTACCGAACTGACTATAGAAATGGAAAATCTATAATCGCTTAAAAGGAAGACTTCAAAATATCTGAATGGACTGGGCATGAGAATAAAACCAGAAAAAGGGTTCTCTCACATATCTAACTTGGATTAGTGCGGGCCCTAACGGGGGGTTATATCATTGCAAGACAACGTGAACCGGATAAACGGGGGTTCGGGTTTTATATGGTTTGAACTTTTATGTTGCTGTTGTTAGTCTTCTATTTTGGGTTGCTCGGTTGTTGGAAGTTGATCATATTTTCCAATTTTTTTCCTAAATCTGGAATTTATTGGTGGGACTTAAGAGTTTTTATTTTTCTGGTAGGGATTTGTGTCCAGAGAGTGTAAAGGTCCAATTAGAACAATAATTAATGTTCTGCTTAGTGTTGATAAAAAGGTTCAGAAATCAGGAAACCAACTCTGTACATTTATGAAGGCTCCAGAATTTTGCAAAGTTTTTATAAAGTTTAATATGTAAGAATTCCAAAAATTCAAATTCAAGTTAAGTCTGAACATTTTTCCTGTTAAAGTCCAACATTAAATTTATGTTTCGAATGAGAAACTGGCCCTAAGTCGCAGATGTGATTTCTACGAAATCTGCTTTTAACCTAAGCAAAGCTTTTAATTTGTAACCAAATCCGCTCCTGTTTCCACATCTCTTTAATACGAATAGTTAGGTATCTGTTGCTTGTATAAATTGTTGGGCTAGGTTTCATGTTTTAGGTGGTTTTGTGGCGAGTTTTTATTTGCATGGCCTCGAGGAGAAGAGAAATTTGTTTCTTAAATTTGCCAGTTATAAACGGAAACCATTGAAACAGTAAAAAAATCCATATAACCGGCGTCTGTTAAACGCTTTTGTTTTCTTTTTTTACAAAGCGTCATCTGGGATCCGGACTCAGATGGAACGACACCATGTAATGTAAAACTTTCTGGTTGAAAAAAACTTTTTCAATTTGTTCAATATTTCAGTTTTCTGTTGAATACATTCACGAAAGAAAGCAATTTAAGCTTTTTGAAGTTCACAGTTAATGATTGAAATTAAACAAAAGTACCTAGAAAACTTTGGTTCGAAGGCATTACGAGTGAGACGAAAAAAATTACATATTTTTGTGGTGGCAAATTGTGAATTAACTTGCTCCTTTTCCATGCACGGTCTGGTGCTGGCTGCGGTTTCGGCGATGAGCACATGACTTCTGACTTGGAATTCTAGCGATAAGGAATTATTTCATTGAATTGCATTCCGTACATCATAAGTTTTACTTTGCGACTGCTGTTGGAATTGCGAGCGTGATTTAGTGTGCTTGTGGAGGAACAATTAAGCAGTTTATTGCTGCCGCTAACGAAGCTCTTTTTGTACAGATTTATGTCTTTATTAACTTTCCATAGGAAGTTATTGTAATGGGTCCGATTTTGTGAATCTCCAATTTTCGCATTTCTCGATGTTTTGAGGTCACTAGAGTCCGAATCAAGCGTTTTTAAGATGACATCGGTGTGTGTGTGTATGTGTGTTCGTATGTGCGTTTCGTTTTTTCAGCTCGATTATCTCGCGAACCACTCATCGTATTGTCATAAAATTGGTCTCATTCGGTATTGTGTTGTTAAGAGCTGATTAGATTTTGAACGAAATCCGCTTAACGGTTTTTAAATGGCAATCAAAAATCTAAGACAACCTTATAAAAAATGAGTTATTTTTATTATAAAAAAGGGTTTTCCAATATGAGGTGTTATTTTGAATAGCCCGCTATTTCGGTAGTTGTCACTTTTGAAGCTGTCATTTTTTGGCATTTGACAAGTAGAAACTACGCCATTAATAAAAATGGAACGATACACGCTTCAACAACGCATTGAAATTATTAAAATTCACTATAAAAAATGGTGAAAATTTGGCAGAGACGGTTCGCACAAATAAAACATTTTTGGGTCGTGTGAAGCACCTTGTCGGACCGCAATACAGAAATTGGTGGACAAATTCGAGCTGTTGGGACAAGTTAGTGATGTGAAGAAAAAAACCCGTGCACGTCGCTCAAGAACAACTGAGAATATTGCTGTTGTAGCCCAAAGTGTTGAAGAAAACCCAGGTTTGTCCATTCCTCGTCGTTCTTTGGAATAAGGCATTCCACAAACGTCATTAAACCGTATTTTGCATAAAGACTTGAGTCTTAAGGCTTATAAAATTCAGTTTACACAAGAACTCAAGCCGGCTGATCATCAATAACGTCGTGTCTTTGCTGGTTGGGTCCTTGAAATGCATGAAAATGATCCGGAATTTCATCGAAAAATCATCTTGACTGATGAGACCCATTTCCACCTCGGAGGCTACGTCAACAAGCAAAACTGTCGCATCTGGGGCTCGGAAAACCCAGGAGTTATTGTTGAAAAGCCTCTCCATCCTCAACGCGTGACTGTTTGGTGCGGTTTATGGTCCCGCGGGGTCATTGGACCTTACTTTTTCGAAAATGAGGCTGGAGCAACAGTTACGGTCAATGGATTGCGCTATCGAGAGATGATTAATGATTTTAACTTCCCAGAGGAAGTTGTTGTGAATCTCCAATTTTCGCATTTCTCGATGTTTCGAGGTCACTAGAATCCGAATCAAGCGTTTTTATGATGATGTCTGTGTGCGTTACGTTTTTCAGCTCAATTATCTCGCGAACCACTCATCGAATTGATCTCATTCGACGCGGCATTGTGTTGTTAAGAGCTGATTAGGTTTTGAGCGAAATCGGCTTAGCGGTTTTTTAATGGCAATCAAAAATCTGAGACAACCCTAATATAATGAAAATTATGATAATTTCTGCAATAATTTCAATAATAGTGCAAAAAATCTTATAGTTAGTGGAAAAAAAACAATATTCAGGAGTATCATATACTATATTTGATTACTAGCTGACCCACCAAACGCTGCTTTGCCGTATAAATATTAATTTTCAGAAATACTAATCCGATTAGAAAAATTGCTTCAATAATAGAAAACTACAATATTCAGGAGCAATTATATGTAGGCTGTATTTTACTGTGCAAAGTAGTTGTGAATGAGTCCACGATATGGTACGATCAACTCGGCTGTGGCAGATGGCGCCACTGTTATTCAATAAACTTAATGTTTTTCATAAAATCATCAGTTTTATGGAATTTGACTTTGAAGCAACGTGCGTGTACGTACAACTACAACGGGATGCATCCGCTGAATATTTTGCAAAACAACTAATGTTTTTACGTATTTTTCTACTATGGGAAGATAGTCGTGTGGACTCCATGGGTCGCACTCATATTTTTGTTTATTGTTTTGTGGGTGTATAAATCTATTCATTGGATTGTGACTTAATGACGATAAAGAAAGTGGCTTTTTCCTTGGGTGAAGTTAGCAATGTAAAAAATATATTTGTTCTGGTATTAAGTTTATCAGAAGGTAGAAAAGCAATGAAAAGACGAATTATGAACTCAAGAGTGAAGTAGTCTTTGGAAAAGATTAACCTTTTTCTCGAATTGAATGGAACAAAGTTCTTAATTTTTATTTTCGTGTACACACGACAAATTGAAAGTTCTTTAAATTTTTTGTATGAAAGATGTATTGCAACCTTTCATTGCATTCTATCAACAAACACCATGCTAATTTAAATTGATGCTCAGGCTAGAAGGTACATTTCTGCTCCTTTTTACTATAAATAAGTTATAGAACAGACACCCTGTTTCCTTATTTTTACCTAATAACAATATCTTCACCGTAATCGAAACATACCGAATGACGAACGTGTAGTCAATTTGGCTCCCTATTCCAATTCCTCGATGATCATTTTTCAACATTTTACATATAAAATGATAAATGAATAATCGAAGATAAGAATGCTCATTGACTTCTTTACAAAATAGCTTTCTCAATATACAATGATATTAATCTCCCAGAAAACATCCTTCCACTAAAGCTCTTTCTACACTTCCCGGGCCACTGTTCCTTTCGAAAGCTCTATTTCCCTTTTTGATTAGAGCTATAAAAAATTGCCGCCTTGTTGACAAGGATAAGTTGTTCGTGTACGTGACATGAATTATAATTTCAACTCAATCAATTGATCCTTTATTTTATTTTCAGTGTGTTTTTCGTTCACACTTTAGTTGATACCTCTTTGTATTTTCCCATCATAGATGTATCCCTATCATCACTGTCCTAGCATGTCCTCGAAAGCATGCAAATTGTTTTTTTGTCGTCGTTTTTATTATGTCCTCACAATAGCTTTAGGTAACTGTTGATGGGACCGGAAAGAGGACAAAATATCAAAGTGGGATATTTCATTTTTCGTTTTCTTTTCAAAACAAAGTTATTCCGTCATTTATATCCTATATATGGGACATTGTACATTATTTCCAGGATTATGAAAACAGAAAAACTTGTACTGTTTTGCAAGGATTGCGTTGGCTTTCATAGAAATAGGAAAATGATTTTTTTTCCGAAAAGATAATACTTTTTTCTGTGCACTTCAAAGCAATGAATTTTGTTGTTATGATTTGGACCGTGTTATCATTTTTCTTTGCCATATTAATTGTACACGCTTCAATTTCAATTTAAAAATTAAAAATTTGAAAAAAACTCCATACAAAACGTTTAAGGAAATCGTTTTTCCTCACATAAAAGGTATCAGTGCATGCATAGCAAACATAAAACCCAAAATGAAAATCCAGAAAAAATGGATAATTTATCAAACCGCCTCTTCTCCATCTCAGCCGCACCATCAGCACTGAACCAAAAAAAAAGCGATCCTTTATCCTGTTGCTTTTGGCAAAAGGATTTTATATTCCAAAATCAAATAAGGATGTTTGGAAAAATTGTGCTCAGTGTGTTCACCTTACCCATATTTCTTCTCCTCTTTTTTGTTTGCTTTTTTAAGCTAAGCCATCTGCCACTACCAAAACCAACCGCCATTGCTATGAATCTTTTCAGTCTCAGCTTTTTCTCATTGTCAAACTTTTCATTCATTGTCAGTCAATCTGACTGTTAAATCTTTTTTGTGTAGGAAAAAAAAGACTTTCTAAGCCCAAAAGAAAATAAACAGCAGCACATCGTTTTTATGCTGTTGAGTAATCTCCGGAAAGAATCAGGAGAATTTAATATTGTCGTGTGCACACGTACGTCGTATGTGGGTTTGCCGTAAACTGTATGTTGTTGGCAACTCATGTTTTAGAAGCGTACCTAATTTTAAGGACATGCTGAGGAATATGAATTAATTTTTATTGTTAGAAAGGAAGAATGATGAACTTTATATGTCAAATTAAAGCATCCCCTGCAGGGAAAAGCTAATCAATTTTTCGGTTAATACCTAAGTACTTATGTACTGGGAAAAATTATAGCTAAGCATTTTTCAACATGATGAAGGTAAGTAGCTTAACTGAATTTTATACGGAAAACGTAATTTTAGTTTCGTTCTACGTTCTACGCTTTCAAAATAATGACAAAAATATGTTTGAGAAAAAAAAAAAACAAAAATAAGACTTTTTCTATTTTTATCGTCCCATTTAAAAATTTTCTTGACTATGCTTCTCTCATTTGACTTTTTACCTTGTCCCCGAAGGATATTAAAAATACCTACATACTTTTAAATACCTTCAAAAGTCAAAAGGTATTTTCAGGTCACAAAAGACATTTTTTGATTACACAAAAAATATTCGAAACGTACATCGTTTCTCTTTCGTCACTTCTGTCAATAAGGAACAGTTACTTAACTCTTTTTTGACAATCTTTATCATATTCTTGTTTCTTTTAATATTCTCATTCCCAAAACCACTTCACATCTTTCTTTATAATACATACTTACTTCTTAAAAATCTGCTTCAAGATTATGTTGAACACAGAACAAACTCAAATGTTTTCTCAAAAACCGAAAATCTTTACATAATGTTATTTGAGAAAAATGTCAAGAAGCAAGTCCTTCTTAACATAGCTTCTTAAATAAAGTCCCACAAGGAGGTGCCTTAACACAAGAACAATCACACAACCGCCCACTATCCTCTTCTCGATAACAAATTTTGACAACAGCAACAGCTAAAAATACTTCCTTTTGCTTAGATCGATTGACAAGGCAACAACAAAACTCAGAATACATATAATATACTCAACATCAATGTTCAAATCAATATTCCTTCCAAAAAATAAATTCATATTTGAAATTCCACGTGACTGCATCAATTGCTTAACCAAACATGTTTTACCAAAATTAAGAATCGACAAGTTAAAAAAAAGGAGAAACGTCGCAACCATTCTTCCGCTTAAGAGTTCTTGAAAAGGTTGTTTTTTTTACGAGTTTCGCTATTTTCCCTGAACTGAACATAAAAATAAATCAACGAATGCGGTTGCAGGTGCCAAGTGTTTGTATTCATGTTCATAGCTCGATGGGTCTTTGAAATCGGGATAGTAATTGCTCAAGACGAAATATTTAAGATGTTTGCGCTTTTAAAGTTCATCATATTCATTCTTGGTTTTTATTTTCAAAACTAACGCATTTGAATAAGGTACAAAAATAATTTCAACACGTAGGTACACCTTTGCACCGGTTGTCCCCTCCTATGTCACGTCCATGCGGTTTGGAGTCGTAGATGTTACGAGCTGGAGCATTCATTAAGACGTTATCATCTCAGTCTAAGGGTGTCAACTCTTCCAGCCATGTTCCAGTGCAAGTCCTTGTACAAACAAACATAGTTAAAGATAGCCTGAAAAACTTTTATTTCATAACTACACTTTGGAGCAATTTGAGAGACATGAATAGAGGTTATTTCAGTTGTTCCAGAAACAAGGAAACAGAGGTCGACCAATCCCACTCTTGATCTTAGAACTAGTTTTGTAAGCTTAACCACTCACGAACAGACAACGAAAACCTTCAATTTCTATAAAAATTATTTAATTCCATTGACAGGAGGATAAGAACTTGCCTTCCAATTGACACATCCTAGAACTTGCATTGAAATGGTTCACTTCACATAACCAACATTTCCCAAGAAACTTCTGTCACCACATGATTTAATATCCAATCAGAAAGTCAAGTCACTATAAAACGCACGAATTTCAAAACGCAACACATCATCTTTGGTCTACCGTCTAGGATACAAGAATGCACACAATAATTTTGCTTTCAAATTGCAGTTGTCATATAGTGCCCATTGTTCAGTTTCACTTATTTTGTTCTTCAAGAACTAAGACAATTTCTGCAATATGATTGTCACCTTTTTGTTTACTCTTGTTGTTGCAGTGTCTTGACTTGTGAACCATAAAACGTTTGTTGAATGGACAAAAGCAGATTGGCAACCACATAATCACTATGCATAACATCACACTTGCTCATGCTGAAGGATGCCAAAACATAATTTACACTCAGAGATTTTGTTTGAACAATAATTCAAAAAGTCAATCTAAGGACAAAAATATCTCTCCGTCGAGATTCATATATAGTCCGACTCCGACAATAATTTAGTTGTGTGTTACGACAAATAAGCAAACATTCAACACTTCTTGTTCCCTCATTCCACATCACGAAACACGAATCTATGTTCAAACAATTTAATTGTTTTGTTTATGGGGATTTTCCTTTTGTACACAAAACAATAAAACATAATCCAAGCCAGGCAGAGAGTTTAGTAGATAATAATTCTGTTGTAGCTTGAAAGCAACCAATGAGAATAAATAATTCAAACGTAATTGCTCCCTGAATGGCAATAATTCGTCACACATCACCGCACCGTGACGTGTCGCGACAATTTGCCGAATACACTCTCGCAGGACTCAAACCCCAAAATCAAAAGAGTTGATTATTTCAAATTCGTATTCATCTCCGAGGAGTCATTAACAATGCTGGGCATGCGCTGGGGTATTTGTTATCGGCTTTGCCGATTTAAATATTTTAAACTTTAAAAATAATTTAATCAAGCGCGCCAATGAGAAATCCTTTTCGTTTTCAACAGTTTTATTATTACCCATAAAATGTTTTTTTTACACATGTGAATTTGCATATTTTGTTTAAGCCATTGGCTAGTTTTAGAGTAAACAAAATTCTGTGAAAAAAATTGTGTATCGATAGCTTGTTGGGAATTTGATATTTAATTATTTTAAGTGGTTCACAAGATACGAGCACTCAATAAAATTAAATTTTCGATTGGCTGTATATACCCAACAAATTGTTGAGGTAAGTATGCTTTTTTTTTAATGCAAATGTTATGTTATTCTCGAATTCGTGATGGAAAAATGTTTGCCTTTGAGGAACTTATAAATTCAAAGAGCTTTTTATTATTGAAGGAAACGTTGTGAAGATTGAAAAATGATAAAAAAAACTAGCCTATTGTACAGCATACATAATTAAGACTTCTTTTAATAATATCGTGCCTAAACTTGCATCGTGAGCTAGATGAAATTTACATGGGCAATTTATTCCTTTTCATCACTTCAAAATTATGAAAATTCAGGAGATAGAAATCAGATACCTTTTTCGTTTTTCTAACAGCCCTGAATAAGGCCCTTTTTCAAAAACAGAAATTTGGGGAGACACCAAATCCTGAGAATCATGGAGAACGAAGTAATATATTTCTTCGTTCAAATAATTCCTTATAAGCAGTTTTGTTTTTGTGAAATCAGTCAATCCCAATTGAATGTCGTTTGTATTTATGATTGTCATCAATATTTGGCACTGATGATTTAAAAAAGTTCGTGTAAGAATCGCCGCATAAATTTTGCTTACAAAAAACCTAAAAACGACGGCTGCCTTTTCTGATCAAATTTTTAATAAAAAATATTTTATCTAAAAACGGGGTCTTGCAATTGAGAATTTTTTAAATAAACAAATATTAAAACCACCTTAATGTTTTTACACTGTAGGTTTTTGTCGTTTTTTAGTATACAATTTGTATTTAATCGATTAAACGAAATAAACAAAAACAAAACTAACGAACGATAAAAACACGTACCTTGTATGCATTAAGGTGGTTTTAATATTTGTTTATTGTGTCCGGTTTTTACGTGTTCGGAATAGTTTCATAATGAGAATTTTTTGTTTTGTATCGCCTTAAAACGGTACATCTCTTCTTTTTTGTTCGTGAAAAAGACCTCAACGAATGTTAATGCTGAAATGATTTTTCGTTAAATCAATCCGTTTTATCAAAATCAAAGCGTTGTATCAAATGCTTCATTTAACAAACAAAATCAATCCATTTAGTGCGCCATCAAATTATTCACAACCAAATGGCACAAATATGAAAACTCAATCTGTTTGTTGTTTCCCGTTTTTCTGATCTAACCTCAACAATTAAAACTTTATTCTTTGCAATTAATTGATTGCCTTTAATCGTGTGATTGATTGAAACTAATGAAAAACCCATGACATCACACAAAACTTGCCTTGTATTTGTATATGAAAATCATTTAGCTCAATTTGATTTTAATTAATTTTTACATTTATGTATCAGAATGCAGAATCAACAACAAAGTAAAGTAGTAAATTGTTTCTGGGAACAGCAATTATTTGCAGATTTTGAAATTTTAAAGCATTTTTATGGGTTGGTGACGTTTTCCCCAAGCCAAAATTCCCAAACGAAAATCCCCAAATCCAAAATCCCCAAACTGAAATCTCCAGCAGCGAAATCTCCAAAGAGAGAATCCCCATGGACAAAATCTCCATGCCAAAATCTCCAAAGCAAATATGTTCAAGTAGTGAATCATGCGATTAAATCGCTACTTGAAAATATTTGTTTTGGAGATATTATTGTATCCAGTTAAAGGGGCCGACCCATAGAATCCGTCAGTCCGTTAGCGTTGACGTTTTCAACTGACAGCACAATAGAATATACATGCTCTTATGAAACTCGTCCCATAAGCAACGCATGTGACGGATACGACGGATAGAGTTGGTTAACTTTCTACTTTTTGAGTCCGTTGATCCGTTGACAAATAAATTTGACAAACAGTCAACTCAATGTGTTTCCACAGCAACAAGGAAAAGCAATGAATGATCAAAACTTTGTGCAAAAGTATCATTTTGACACAATTTTAATGTTTATTTAATTTTTTTTGTTCGGATTTGAGGTTTTGTGAATAAGTTTTACACTAAGCAAATGAAACTGTCAAAGTATACAACGTTTTCTATGGGATGGTTCCCTCCGGCAAATACATTGGCAACAACGACGGATTCTATGGGTCGGCCCCTTAAGGTTGTTTAAGAAATAAATGTGTAATTCATTTTAAATGTAATTCATTTTATTCAAAATAAATAAAAAAATTAATTCAAAAGAACTTTGTTTAATGTCTAAACAAATAAAGAATGAATATAAAACAAAACATGTCGTGAGAGGAACGGTGTAAGTAGACGTACCTGAATATTGGAGTTTTGGAGATTTCAAGGAGATTTTGGCAAAAAGTATTTTTTCTTTGGGGATTTTTTCCGTGGGGATTTTGTCGTGGAGATATTGGCAAGTTGGATTTTTTTTTTTTGGAGATTTTGTCCCCATTGTGATTTTGTCCTTTGGGGATTTCGTACGACTCCCCATTTTTATTTGCACCAACTCTCTTTCGATGGTTAATGTTGTTTTTTTTTTTTATTTATAAGTGAAACAATATGCGAAACAATTGATGAAAGTTTGTGGGTGGGTTGGTTTTGGTTATTAACTTACTATTGTTAGGATGGCCACAGTAAAAACACAAAACATTAAATTATACTGGTCACAAGACTTTTGTATACAATTTTTATTAACAAAATAATGTCACTTTACAAAGCCACGATGAGCAATGAATAGCTTAATAGAGTCTTAATTTTACAACAAGTCGAAAGAACTCTTATACATAACATATAAAGCATCGCGTGTTTTCTCTACGGTTCATTTTACGGTCGAGCTTGACGTTACATTGAATGTACATAATAATGCAAGCGAATATAAATAATAGGGGTATTCACGTAAACGCAGAAAACCCATAGAAACCGTAGAAACCGTAGAATTTTCTATCGGTAGAAATGAGCTGTCAAAATTTGTATGGGAAAATTTTTTTGCAAATCGTAGAATTTTATCTCACAAATTTGAAGCAGAAACTGCAGAAAAAAAACCTGATAAAATTTATGACGTTTATTTTGACGTTTAATTTGGCGCTTTCATTTTTCACCAAACAACTCCAACATCCACAAATCATTTAAAGTGATTTGTTTATACAATTGAATGAATTTTGTTTTAAAACTACTTCTTGGCATCTTGAAGAGCAAAAATTAAAATGTAATTAGAATAAAAAAAAAAGAATCACTTTAACATAAATTATCGAATGACGTGAATTGAACAAATTCACTTTGACGTTTAACAAACAGCTATTTGTTTCCCTTGTTTACGCAACTATTTTCTGCTGGGGTGTTCATTTAAATCTTTTGCGGAATTTTCTATTTTTCCGCAAAGTAGAAAATTATCTCGTTACGTGAATACCCTTAATATTAAAGACCCTCCTACTATAACACTATATTAAAGAGAATGTAAAATCGAACAGTGTTGTTATAAAGAATGCTTACACTATGAACAATTTTGTTAATTTTTAATATTTCAAATGAAAACTGTTAATTGAAATAATTTTAAAGAATGTTGTTCAAAGCTAGTTATTGAACTTTTTTTTAAATAAATAGTAATAAATCAAAAGAACTCAGATTGTTTCAATTTTTTTTTTTTATTCTTTATTTTTATAACTGCCAATGGCCAAATGAGAAAATCAAAAAATTGGCAAGTGTTTGTGGTGGAATTCACTCCATTAGTAAAAATATCTGACCTGCACATTTCTGGAATTAATTATACCACGGATGCGGATCTAGGTCGAAGCACTTTTGTTTCTTCGTCTCCTATTTTGGTTATTCAACTCATTTAAAAGAGGAAGAGTAACATGATTTTTTTTTTTCTGGTTAGGTTTGGTTGGTCAAAAATTTGCTTACAATAATAGAAACTTAAAAAGAAATTCTATTGAATTGTGTGGAAGAATAAAATTACGACGAAAAATGTGACGTACAAGAGATAATTAACATATTGGTTTGATTTAATTTCAAGTATGATTTAAGAACTTCCAGTTGGCTGTTGTTTCTTATCTTTTATTTTCTTTTCATTATATGTGCATTTACTTTTTGGTTCATAAATTCAAAATTTGAAATTTAAGAAGCTTAGTTTTAATTAACTTAAATGTAGTACAAGAAAAATCATTTAATCAATCAAGTTTTTCAACAATTTCTTCAATTATGTTGGCAAATAATAATAAATTCAAAGAAAAAATACAAAAGAGAAAAGTGATATTAAATCAGAAGAAAATAATAAGTTAATCACTCTCTCGAATTTTATCACAGACAAATTCCTTTGAAGGGATTCTGTAGCTATCGTTCGGTGACGTGAAACAACGCCCAACGAAATAAATACAAAATTCGAAAATTTGGTCTTATTTCGTTTTCAAAAACGAAATAAAACCTTATTTGAAATTTGGCTTTATTTCATTGCTAAAACGAAACTAGGCCATTTTGGTCTTATTTCGTTTTTAAATGTATATAAACTTTGTTAAAATATTTGTCAACACTTAAATTTTCTTTGCTTATAGAATAATTCGCGCGAATTTTCTGATTCGCCAAATTGGCCCCTTTGCAATGGCTTGGTTGCTTTTTTCCACTTGACATCTGATCGGCAGCTTGCAAAGTTTTTGTTTCATAAATCTACATCCTTTTTCTTTTGTTATGTAGGAACAATAATTTCATACTTACACATACATTATGTAATGTAATTTTTGTTGTTTGAACAACGATAGCAACTTAGAGGTGCTTCCACCAATGGTTTTTTCCGTCAATTTCTTTGTTTGGCTGGAGTTATAGCTATTTCACGGGTGCCAAGCCGAAATGGAAATAGGCCGAATTTCAAATTTGGTTCTATTTCGTTGGGCGTTATTACACGTCACCCTATCGTTCATGCTATGAGTATTTCATTATTTTTATTTTTAAGAGTACATACCAAATTCTGTTCTTGGAAAAATAATTTGCGTTTGAAAAAATTATTTTCATGTTTCAAGGTTTAAATTTATGGAAATTACTAATAATCTCTGAATTTTTTCATTTATTTTAAACATTTTTGTATTCAGAAGTAGTTTCATTTGAAGTCAATACCATTGTCTCCGAAATTGCTTTGAAAACAGATAAGTTGTATTATTTCAATTCCATAGAAAATCTACACTAATATATAAAGCTGAAGAGTTTGTTTGTTTGAACGCGGTAATCTCAGGAACTACTGGTTCGAATGGTATAATTCTTTTTGTGTTGAATGGTGCCTTAATCGACTTAGACTTTAGGCTACTTAACATTAAGCTGTGACCAATAGCAGCGAAGAATCTGTTTAAAATGGGGAAAAAACGGCAAAAAATATACATTTTTCTGCGTTTTAACGCACTTATCTCAGGAAGTACTGGTTCGAATGGTATAATTCTTTTTGTGTTGGATGGTCCATTAATTGAGGAAGACTTGAGGCTATTCAACATTAAGCTGTGACCAATAGCAGCGAAGAATCTGTGGAAAATATGGAAAAAACGTCAAAAAATATACATTTTTCTGCGTTTTAACGCGCTTATCTCAAGAACTGCTTTATGAAATTGAAATTTTTTTTAAATGTTGAATGGTCCATTTATCAAGGAAGGCTTGAAGCTATATAAAATTTAGCTGCGACCAATAGGAGCTAAGAATTTGTATAAAATGTGGAAAAAACGGCAAACAATACAATTTAATACAATATAAAGCTGAAGAGTTTGTTCGTTTGAACGCGGTAATCTCAGGAACTACTATTTCGAATTGTAAAATTCTTTTTGTGTTGGATAGTCCATTAATCGATGAAGGCTTTAAAATAAAATAAATAAATAGAGTGGCGCGACAGCTCTTGAAGAGCCAACGCCTAAGTGGCTTACTCTAATCAACAATTCTCTGAGTGCGTGTGAAGAATTGAGGGGACCTACAATTTAACGCCGATTCCGAACGGCAAAGTTGAGAAGCATTTTTTCATTACAGATTGATACTCTTGGAAGATTTGTCAGGTCTTCGCAAGAGGCAGTACCCGTGAAAGATGAAATAAAAACTTGGCCTGAGTAGGACTCGAACCAACGACGTTCTGCTTAGCAGCCAACGCACTTACCAACTAAGCTACGGGCAACTGCTTTAGGCTTTATTCTACTTAAAATTAAGCTGCTACCAATAGCAGCGAAGAATCTGTGGAAATGTGAGAACTGAGATTTTTTTCTGAGATCTCTGAGATGAAATTATTTTGGATTCGATTTCTCACTCAGCTATTTGACGTGGCTTTTTTTTTTTTTAGTTTTTTAGTTTTTAGTTTGTTTATTTTCTCACATTACATTAATTCACTTATCATAATAATATATATAACATATTTAATTAAGATGAGAAACATAAATGAACATTTTATATTTAAAAGTAAAATAGTGTTAAATGCCCCTTACAATTGTAATACAAAATTAACAAATAAATAATGGGTGGGGTGACCCTTTTAAATGACTTGAAATAAAAAAATAAAAAAGCGAGCAAAAAATCAAAATATGAGTGCAAGCAAAATACATATTTGACAAACAAGATACAAAATAAAACATGCATAAAAAAGAAGTGAAGTTTGAGAGTTTACTTATTATTTTTTATATGTATTGTGTTTTTTTTTTTTATTAAGTCTGTATACTAAGTAGATTTTCTATAGAATCAAAATCGAAACTAAACAGCCAGGTTTTAATCTTAATCAAAAACTGTGTTGATGATCTTAATGCTCTTAATGAGAGTGGAAGTTTATTAAACAAACGACAAGATGTCACACTATAAAAATTTTTAAACGCAGTGGTACGGAAAACCGGTACATTTACTATATTTAATCGGTTAACTCGAAGATTATAATTGTCCAGAACTCTAACGTTGAGATTACCAGATCTTGCAAAAAAAGACTTAAGAACTTTAAAACAATATAGATGACGAACTGGAAGAATTTTCAAGTCAAGAAACAGAGGAAAACTATGATGAAGACGACGTTTATTACATATTATTCTCACAATATATTTTTGAAGAATCAAAATCGGTTGAATTTTATTATAAGCCGCGTTTTATTATCCTCACTAACCCATATGGGTTACCCCGTGATAATAAAACGATCTGGGTTAAAAAGGTAGAAGTTTACGCTATGTTTTTATCCGAGACGCAACCCTCAGCTACATTTTATTTTGCTTTTCCGCAAACAACTTGTTTTTATTAATTAATTGAATTGACTCTTATCCTATGGCTCTATAAAACAGTGGCTAAGAGTGGAATACGCGTTATTTTCTATGAATATGGCTGATATTAAGAAATCTTTCTACAATAAATTCTTTTTTGTCTCACACTCGCCATCTATCGGCCATATTTAGAACATAGTTTTTGAGTTACAAAATAAACCCCGATAGCTATCGGGGTTCCAGATTGTTTTTGTTTTGTGTGTAAAAAATAAACCCATATGGGTTAGTGAGGATAATAAAACGCGGCTATAGTATGTACCACCCCAACAACAGATGCCATACTGTAATCTGGAGTGAAAAATACCATAGTATATTGTGGTTAATAACTTTGTAGAGCACACTCTTCTCAAATAAAAAAAATATCTTAATGTGCATCGGAAATATGTTCTGAGTGTATCAATATGTTTAGAAAAAGATAAATTAGAGTCAAAAATTACGCCCAAGTACTTGAAATCATTAACTATTTCAATTAAAAAGCAATTACTACTACAATTAACACTGCTAGAAAAAGTAGTACCAGAGTCACAAGCACAAGTAAGTTTGAATTTCTGGCACTCCGGTGCATGATAAAAAATATCTATGGGTGACAAATTTTGTTCGGACAAGCTAAAGAACATCATTTTAGTTTTAGAGCTGATAACAAGTTTATGTTCAGAAAACCATAATCTGAATAGGTTCAGATCCCAATTTATATTTGAAACTAGTTCTAAAAAGCTGACTGAACCATATACACAACCTATATCGTCTGCAAATGCTTTAAGAACACCTTTAAACTTTAGACTAAAAAGAGAATTTATGTATATAAGGAACAGTATGGGTCCCAAAACTGATCCTTGTGGAACGCCTATGTTCATATATTTGGGCCCACTTCGAATTTTATCTATTTTAACTCTTTGAATTCTATTAGTCAAGTAGGATTTAAACCATTCAAGCATAAATCCCCGAAAACCCGTTTTATAAAGTTTGTTTAGCAAAATATTATGATTAACCATATCAAAAGCTTTGGTTATGTCAACGAACAAACCAGCTGTATTTAATTTTTTATCCAAATTAGTAAATAGTTGAGAACAAAATTCTAACAGAGCATTTTCAGAGGAATTATCTTTTCGAAATCCAAATTGCACATAGCTAAAAAAAATTAATTTATTCAAGAATTTCATTATCCTACTTTTTACAACTTTTTCAAAGATTTTGCTTATCGATGGGAGAAGCGAAATAGGTCTGTAATTTTGGACATTATCCGGTTCACCTTTTTTAAAAAGAGGAATTACGTCGGCGCATTTAAGTCCTTCCGGAAAACAACCAGAATAAATGCTTTTGTTAAAAATAAAAGCAAGAACGTCAATAATAAAGCATGCAATATTTTTCAATAAGTCATTTGAAATGCCATCAAAACTGCAAGAACTAGAATTTTTCAAAGATCCAATTGCCTTTAAAAGTTCGAAGGCAGTTATGTCCTCGTAGACAAAACTGCTGGTTTGAAAAGGTTCATTGTTACTAATATTACATAAGTTACATGCATGAGAACTTGTCTGAGGTTTGAGTGCATTTGCAATTGAAGCAAAGTAAGAGTTGAATTTTTCAGCTATAGTGAAATTATCAGAAATAACCAAGCTATCATTCCGAAGTTGAATGTGTTTTTTTGAGTTTGGAGACTTATTTAAAATACTATTGACTATACGCCATTCTTGTTTGATATTACCACTGGATAAGAAAAATTGATTTTTATAATAATTATTTTTACACAAAGTAATTTCTTTCTTAATGTGGCGACATAAAACTTTATATTTGTTCCTAATATGTACATTTTGTGGGTGTTTAGTACATTTAATTCTAAGCTTGTTTTTAGATTTTATTTTTTTTACTAAAGAATCAGTAATCCAGGGTTTAAGTTTTTTGTTGGTGTTTCTTAAACGAACTGTATATGTACATTGTTGAACGTAATTTGTTAATATTTTGATAAAGTTATCGTAAGACCTAGATGCATCTTCTACTTCATAGACTTCATTCCATAATTCTATGCATAGCAGAGACTTTAGTTTAACTAAGTCAATTCTACTTCTAAAGATATTTGTTTCATAATTTTTCTTTAATTTAGTTTTTTGTAAGTTAATTAGCAGACCAGTCATAGAATGATCAGTTATTTTAAGATCAAACACACATTTTTCACATAAATCCATAGAAATATTTGAAAATCTCCCATGAATATGATCTAAACATGTACCTGAATCATTTCTTGTTGGTTCATTTATGAAGGATACTAACCCATGCGAAGACAACAAATCCAAGTACTTGCAAGCAATGGTATTATTTTCTAAAATATTAATATTGCAATCGCCAAGAATAATAAGATTTTTATTTTTTTCTGAGTCAAGTAAATTTGAAAATTCCTCCACAAATATAAATGAATTATAATTATGTAATCTATAAAAACACATAATAACATAATTTACATTATTGTGATCAAATGATATTCTCAATACATCAGCACTCAAGAAATCAACCTTAGTAGCAGAACAACTATATTCTTCCTTCACAAAGCAACCCACTCCACCTGCAGCATAATTTTCATTAGAGTTTATGAAAAAATTAAATCCTGGTAAACAATAATCATTTATCTCGGAGTTAAAAATCCAAATCTCAGACACAAATATAATATCAGGTAAACAAGCAAAAGCTTCCAGGTGAGAAGCGAAAGCCCCAAAATTTTCTCTCAAACTTCTTACATTTTGATGAATAAAACAAAGTTTCTCATCGCAAAAAGACTTGTTTATGAAAACATTCTCAACATTTGAAAAAGAATTGGACATGGAAATATCATTATCAATAAGATCTTCAAAATTCATATTAAAAAACAGAGATATAACAACTTACAAGAAAAAAGTGCAAAAAGCACTAAATTAAAGACAGATCATTAAATGATCTTATTGTGATGACACTTCCACCTTTAACTTTTCTCAGTAGGATTTTATTGTTTTTGAACCAAATATATTTGTAGCCCTTTGCCTTCTTCTTCTCTTTTGCTTGCATAAACAACGCCTGTGTGTAACTGATAAGCGCATCATTGATGTAAAGGAGAGACTTCTTTCTGCTACCGCTGGCGATGTCACCCAAAATATTCGTGTTTAAATTGCTTTTTCTTTTGGACTTATCTTCCATAATTTTTTGTTTGAGTTTCAAATCAGAAAGCTTTACGAAGATGATTGACTTATTGTTGGTGGGAGAGCGAGTGTTATCAGAAACATTGTGTCTGTTATTGCTTACTCTCTTAACATAGCATTTTTCAATTTCTTCTTTGTTAACCTGCACACCCAATGCATTGTGGAAGATTTTCTGGGCTATGCACAATGAGTTTGATTGCTCAACATCGGTTAATCCCGATATCTCAATGCAATTGCTCAGAGAACTTTGTTTATGCCAATTGAGTCTACTTTCGAGAGAGATAATTTTTGATTTTAACTCATTATTTTCAACTTTTAACTCTTGTATGGAATTAAGAAACTGTTTGTTAGTAGATTCCAAGCTTGTAATTTTATCTTCCAAACTCGTGATTTTATTATAAATCATCAATAAAGTAGAATTTTTTTCTTGAAAACCACTTGCATTATTGTTCCCGGGTGGTGTTGAGTGGGAAATATCTTCGTTTATAGCAGGAGTTGTTTTTTCAATCGTTTTGTTAGGTGTATCAAGAGTATCAACATGAATTGATCGACGTCTAATTGCAAAACACTTCTCACATCGATATGGCTTTCCATTAGACTTCATAAACTCTGCATCATTTTCAGAGCTGTTTGCACAAATATAATGGAAAAGAGCATTGCAGTCTATACAATTAATTTTCTGATTATAGTTTTTTTTTATTTTTTCGGAACAAAGAGCACAATTCATTTTGACGATTTTAGGTTATCAAAAGAGTAACGCACCCCACGACACTCAGGAGAGAACTGAATGTGCAGCAACAATTAGTAAGGTAACCATTAAATCTCAATGATAACTGAGAATTATGTTCCACCAAGGCACCAAATGATTTTGCCTCAGTCAAGGTGACATTGAGATCTCAGTGAGATGTTGTTAGGTGGAACTGGCCTAATAACTGCTCAAATTAGAATTTTGAGAGTTCAATTGATTTGTGAATGTGATTGATTGCACTATTTGTGCAGATTATTGTGTTTAAACAATATCATTTTATGTACTTCCTAACTAAAAAATATACTCAGTTTAAAGAAAAAAAAATTTACTTAACGAAAAAAACGATGCAGAAGTAAGAGAGATATTAGAATTAGGGAGAGTTCACCCAAGGGAATGCTTTAAGTATGAACAACTGAAGGGAATCATAAAAAATGCTCAAATTTTTCAAGTTCAAGAGAATTACGACCTAGGGAGAGTTGACTGCAATGCAATTTTACAATAACTTCCGAACAAAATTCCCACGCGCGCATGATGCACAAGTCGAGATGATACTCTGGCCGGTGGACGAGGGAGAGGCGGACGAAGTCGCGGGCAACTGCTAGTTCTTTAATAAAATTGTTTCGTAATTCATCCTAGATGTAATGTCTGATTCAATTAATAAAACAGCCAAAGCTGAAAGCCTTTCCTGGCTTATTGTGTTTCTTAAATAATTTGCTTATTAATTTTAATTTTGAAAAACTACTTTCAGCAGAGGCTTTTCTCACTGGAATTGTTCAAAAACAGGGTAGATAACTTTGGGCAAAGGAAACGAAATAAAATAAAAAGGTGTAGAATTTGCTCATGGAACTTCATTATTTGGCTTTTCCACATCGTGACGGTGATAGAAATTGTACACATTCTTATCAATTTAAAATTAAGATAAATTAAAGTAAGAAAACACGTTAAATTAAATTGAAACAATGAATCAATTTCTGTATTTTCTCGAAAACTGAGAAATTTAATTTTTTTTTATTTTCATTCGAACTAACAATATTAAATGCTTTAGCATTTTTAATTTCCAGCACTGAGGCATGAAGATGAAAGATTTTAAACTTTATTTTGATACTTTTATGTTTGAAGCTTAGTAATATTAACACAGATTTGCTCTCTGCAAAAACAATGAAAAACGGAATTGAATTCGTTTTTGGAGACGATAAGTGGCCGAGAGACTTATGACACGTTCCAAGGAAAAATGAATTATAAAAACGCCGAACAGTTTTTCGGTTCGTTTATGTTAGTTTTGAAACTAAAAAAAAATCTACATTATTATTTATGTTAACTTTTTTCACTTTTTGAATTGTGAGACAAGAAGTTGTTTATGTAATGCAATTTAAGATGACGAATATTTTCACATTTTGTCCAGGTTAAAACAAAAACAGCAACACTATTTGCTTTTTTTTCATGTTTTTTTTATATTTTTTGAGAACAAGAATCAAATTGACAATGAAACTTACCTGATAACTCCTAAATTCAATGGCGCAAAATTATAGTCCGCTGATGAAAAATTTTAGTGCGATACTAACTTAAAATGACATTTCAGTTATGACTCAAACGTCATTTTAAGACACTAAAATTGTTCATTAGCGGACTATAATTTTGCGCCAATATTTTTAAATATTTGAGTGCGTTCCTGCCTTCCAACATACCTTAATATAAGACCTAAATATGTCATCGGCCCTAAGTTTTGGAACACATCCAAAATTATCACTTCTATTGTTTTCGTGGTGAGTTTAAGAATTTCCAAATTCAACCTAGTAAATTTGCAAAAGCGATAATAAGCAAAAGAGAATTGTCAGAATAGAAAATTTCACCTCATCTCTTTGTTTTTATAACGCACAATTATTCATGTACACGAAAAGAAAAAAAAAATTAAAATTGCGGGATCTAGGGAGTAAAACGTAAGACAGTTTCCCATCTTATTAATTAGTTATCTAATCTAATAAAGCAACTGCGTTGCGGGCGTGGGGTACTTTGATTTGATTTGTTGGCTTTCTAGCAAAGAAAGTAAACAAATAAAACAAGGAATTCTCCGCACTGGTCGGCGCGGCAAGGATTTACTCGCGATAGTTACGCAACGTAAGCAAATGTTGCCAGACAAAAAAAATATTTCACAAAATTTTGATTAATTTCTATTTTTATTTTATTCTCACTGAAGCAATGCATACTCATTTTTGAGGTGCAAGGCCCCTTGTACCGCGAGGCGGTAGGCGATGGCCCACGTGCGTCGCCCACGCCTTACGCCGCCTCTGTCGAAAAATGTCGTCCAAAAAATGAACAAAAACAGCCTAAGTAAGGCCGTTTTGACTTCACAATTGAAATAGAAAGAAATCCAGGTCCTAGAAGAATCGATCAGGGAATTTGATTCGCTTCTAAGAAATGCTATACCACAGACGGTTGGTCATCCTTGTCGTGTAGTCGTTGTTGGTCGTTTGGCGGCGCCATGGATATTTTTGCAAAGGGTGACGTGGCCCGCAATTCATGTGAAATACGAACCTTTAAAATCAAAACAACAAGCAAAAAAGACGTGAAAGAGTCAAACGACATAAAATAAAATCCAGAGATACGTTAGGAGTATATCTAACGACGAAAGAAGACTACAAAAAGGAGGTGACAGTTTGGTTTATGTAGTTACGAAGTGGGCATTGACATCATGGGAGATATCGATTACGGGATGGTCAGTCAAGGCTCAAATTGCCACTAAGGAAAGGGAATTCCTTTAGGATTCGGTCGTTGAACTAAATCCATAAGGACATGAGAGTCAATAAATGCCGTTTCAAATTGGCTTATGGCTTTTTGCTCCCTGTCCTTACTTGTAGATTAAGTTTTGTGTGGGAAAAACATCCGTCTAACGGTTTTTGTGTTAAGGACACTTTGAGTGCTGGGGAGCGAATTTTCTTACCCATGAGGAATAGTGGAAATGATGTAAAAGAAAACACTGTAAAATTGATATGGTATGAGGTTTAATAGAACAATTTTATATTCGAAAACTTTAAAATAAAACCTTGGTATCTTCCATTAAGAAAAACGTTCGATTGTTACAAATCAAATTTTTGTACATTTCCCTAATAAAATAGACTAATATAATTAATTCAAAATGTCAAAACACAATAATTAAAACAATTATTATTGATGTCCTAATATCAAATGTCATTATACCCGCCTGACATCATGCATATAGAAGAAGAAGGTATGATTATGACTTCTTATTTCAGTCTTCATAACCGAAATGTTACTTTTCTCAATTACAATTTGCCTCGAAACGCACCCGCTAGCTGCGTCACTGTAGCTGCCACCGCCACCGCCCGCGCCGCCGGCCGTCGCGTCGCTACGCCTCCACCGTTCGTCACCGGTTAAGTGAATCCTATTTTACTGTTCGCCCAAACTTTTCGTACAGTTCAGTTTCATCCAACAAATTTTGCCTTCAGCTCCATTTCTAAGTAAATCTAATTTTCCCCTCTCCCAATTTATTTTGTGAGTTTTGTTCCAATGCTTGCTTCAAACTAAGGAAAATCCTGGCAATTTTAATTTTTTTTTTGTTTTTAATTTTTGAACCACAACCTTTGAGCCGCAATTTCAACGAAAAAAGATAAGTAGATGGAATCAAAACAAAACGTTAACAACAATAATCAAATTTTCTGTTCATTTCCTGGCAGTGCGTTTGGAAGGCCTTTACCAGGTTCAGTCACAGGATCAAGAGTATACTTGTTGTATACTTTGCTGGCGGAACGGAATAAAACTAACTTGAACGACGGCCGGCGGCACAAAATAAATACAACCTCCCTCTAAAAATCATAAGGTAAGAGTGAGAAGCTCAGCTTTAACGTTCTTCCGGTGTGGTGTCACCATAGCGTGTCGTGTCGTAGAAAGTTCATTTGCTATTCCCCTCGTGCTTTTTATGGGCAAACTTTATATACCAATTTCGAGGATAAAAATTTATTCAGCTCCTTAAGAGGAAATCGCAACAAAACAAACCTAACCTAATGCTCGAAACGTTACCTGTTGTGTGCTCCTAGCCATTTGTTCATCTTATAGTCAACTAAGTTTGCTGTGGAGTCTGAGAGCAGCTCGCAACGTTCCCACAGAGCGCTCGTCCACGTGACATACAAGCGTAACGAGTTTAGAGGGTAGGGTGTTGCTTGAGACGAGCTTGAGGTCGTGGCTTGTGAATAAAAAAACGTGGTTAGCCATCTTGTTGTTGGCTTCATATTAAAAAAATTCCTACCGCCCGCCATTATTTTTCGTGCGAGAAAGGAACAAACAAATTTGTAAGTTGTTTCGGAATGAAACTTATTTATATTTTCTTTTTTAGGTAGCTTGCCTTTGTACAAGTTCCTACTCCAATTGCTGATTAATGGTTGACAGAAAGAAGGAAGTCACGCAAAGTATTTTAAAGCCGAAGAGCAGTCCTGGGCTGGGATTGGTTTTTTTGTGTTATGTCCCTAAGCTATTTTGGTAATACGATTCAGTGATTATTTTTTTTGTATTTTTCAGTTAATGGACTACACTGAATTGAGTTTTTCCAAGAAAGCAGATAATATAAATTCGGTATAAAAGGTTTTGCTAACTTTTTCGGTAGGAACAAATTCGGTTACGTTTGCTGTTTAGACTTTTGAAAACCAAAAATAAATTATTGTTTTAATTTAATTTGAAACAGTTGCAGGTTTCAACATTTAGGATAAGGATTTTTTTTGGAGCCCGAGGCCAATGTTTTGCTTTTAAAAGAAATAAACTTACGAAAAGCTCGCTGTATGGCTTCAACGAATTCGTTAAACTAAGTTCGTTCAAGCAACAGATATTTGAGTAAAGAGAAACGGCAAAGAGTCAGAACTCCATTATTGATTTGTATAAGACTTTTAAATTAAGTTTAAATTGAATTAATACAAAATTGTTGATCAACTTTTTAATTAGCTGTACGAAAATAAAATAAATAAATAGAGTGGCGCGACAGCTCTTGAAGAGCCAACGCCTAAGTGGCTTACTCTCATCAACAATTCTCTGAGTGCGTGTGAAGAATTGAGGGGACCTTCAATTTAACGCCGATTACGAACGGCAAAGCTGAGAAGCACTTTTTCATGACAGATTGATACTCTTGGAAGTATATACTGCAAGAGGCAGTAGGTACCCGTGAAAGATGAAATAAAAACATGACCCAATACTTATGGGAGATGTATATTTTTTCATAGCAGGTGGCCATGGTTCAGAGGATAGAGTAGTGGATTGCTAAGCCAAACGCTACGGGTTCAAACCCCAGCTTCAGCAGCATTCTTTTTCTACAAAAATCGCCAGCTTATCTGAGGCCACCTGTGCGATAACATGAGACAATACAAATCTAAGTCTCCTCCTCTGAGCCACGTAGTTTTCTGTTATGTGTGCTTTCTTTCTATGTGTCTATCTGTCTCTCTCTGTTGTATTAATGTATTGTTCTGTCCCAGCCGATGGCCTCAGTCACCAGTGCTGCTATGTGTCTGTAGTTCGTTACATTTATGTGCGAAGTACTGTGAAATGTAATGTAATGTAATATTTTTTCATAAAATACAAAAGAAATATGAATATAACACAGATAAATTAAAACCATATCATATCATTATTTATAATATTGCAAATCCTCGAATGAACTGATTTAATTTCTTTGAATTACACATCGCATATATTCATCCTCGGAAATCCGGATTCCGGAGCACTGACATTTTCATACACAAATGACTCCAGTCAACAGAAAAGCGCCATAATATTAAGTGCATATAAAAAAATAAACAAAAAAAAATAAAAATAAATAAAACGATGTGTCAAGGGAAAACTGGAAGCATCAATGGATCCAAACTTCCTGTCGTAAACAATTTTTCACATTCAAAACAGAAAAACGATACATCCAACCAAACGATCGACGCGACGCGACGTACGCACGTATACTTCAGACCGAGAGAGAGATACTGCTGTTATAAAAAAAATCTCATTAAATATCTGTTTGTAGATTTTATTCCTCTGTTAACAACTCGAGTTAAGTTAATGGGTAATATATAGGGACGTGCAATATTTGCTCAGCCAAACCAGAAACAAGGAGGCGGATGTGCTAAATAATTAGTTACCTGGAGAAAGCCATTTTCATCCAAGATAAATTCCTATTAACAATCTCTGAGGCCAAAGTCGACGACACAGGCGGAGGTGTATGGGTCTATTAAAACATTTTCCGCAGTTAATTTGGACACATTTTTGGTTTTTATTGTTCTTTGTTTTATTACTTTTGCCTCAGGGGTTGTTATTTAAGTGTGGTGGCAATTTTACCCAAATAGAAAAAAGATGACTTCTTTTTATTGTTTACAGACAACAGGTTAAACATGGGCTTAAGGCTCTTTGGGAAAAGCTTACATTTCATTGAGTTATCAATTTGAATCAAATTTGAGCAATATATGAAGTAAAGCGTTTGGCGATGTAGGTAGCTCTCGACATTATTCATTCAACATACCTAACATTGAACCAGTTTCTGACATAAAATCTTTAACAAACGTTTCAATTAGCTTAAACGTAAACATTGCCTTCCAACTAATTTAAGTACCTTCCAACACTTGTATTGTATAATTTTTACAAGGACAGGCGATAAAATCCAGGCCAAACCTGTGCAGTTAATAACTTTCGATAAGACCAATTTCCAACCATATTATGATGACATAGGTATTGAGAGTGTGTTGCTGTTTTATGATATTTTTGCAGATTTATTTTATGTCATAACTTTGGTTAATAGATCGTTATAAATCTTAACATGAAGAAAATCTATACAATGCTATAAAAACATCACCACTAATTCAATGTGTAACAATATTTTGTACTTTCTAATTCTGTTGAGAACATAAATTCAAGGGAAACTAGGATTTTTTTATTAATCTTGTACTATTTCACAAATGGAGTCAAATAGAGCTAATGAGTATAATGAAACAAAAGACGAAACGAAAAGTTGTTCTTGTGAAAAATCTACGAAACTTTGAAAATATTAGAAAGATAAATTATAACTTAAACGTGCAAGCAGATGCAATATTATTGTCCTTACTTTTAAGATTAATTTTATTTTTGTTGCAAGGACTTTTCATGAAAAGTTTGTCTTCAATTCGAAATCGTGATCAAAGTCACTAACCAGGCAACTCAAATGCTAGATAAGCTGTGAGTTAATTTGAACAATCTTTCAATCCATTTAGAAAAATTTTTGCTATTTCTTCTCGATTCTGAGAAAGTTTATTTTGTTAATGAAAGTTCTTACGGTAGAAGTTTTCATGATTATGAGGTAAGTTTCTGGTTTCAATTTGAAGATTCAACTTAAAACAGTTAAAAAAAAAAATGTAACTATGAAAAATATTTCATTGAGGGTCTTGTTTTCAAATAAATAACATTCACTTGACAACAAAAACAAATCGAAGTTTAATAGAGAAAAGCGTTAAGGTTTCTACACACGACGCTAACGATATAACTGATGAGTTTATCAAAAACGAATTTTATGTCTAAAACTGAATTGGGTAAGCTTTTTTGCTTACCATAATGTTGCCTGAAATACAATTGCCTACTTAACCACCGCCTGAATCACTATTTCCTGCATTGCTATGAATTGCAAAACGTCCCTGTATTTAATAACTTAAATCATGAGTACCAAGAAAGGTGAATTTTCGATATAAACTACCCTGAAATAGCCAACTCCCTTTTCCAAAATCTGATCAATTTTGGAGTCTCGAAACAATGAGAATCATGAAGAACCTAACAAAATAATTCTTTTCTTAAGTTATCTATTTCTTGGTTGCTTTTTAAGGCAATTCTATCGGTTCCATTTATATATAAGTTCAGACAAAGTTAAAGAGAGACAGATCATATGTTATTTGAAAGTATTCTGAAACCTTAAAATACTAGTTTTTAATATTGTTTTACTGTCCAGGTCCACTTTCTCTACAAACAAGTGTTTGCCGCCCCCACATTAACCAAACGTTACTTTTGTTTTGTTGCAGAAGGAAAGAGTTTTAAAATTGTCTTCCAGATATGACAGTTGTTGAAACTGGAACGTTCCTTTTACTGCTTTTACTAATGCACTTGTTGCAACCTATAACCAGGCCATATTGTTCCCACAAACACACAACTACTACTAGAAAATGAAGGCCTTTCCTTTTGTTTCCCTTTTGTTTCCTTTTTTGTTGTAATGTTTGGGACTTTGTTACAGCATAGGCTCTGTACCTATGAATAAGTAAAACAAGGGAGATCTTAACAAATTAAAGGAAAACGAGCTTCAGCTTCAGCTGTGCGGTTTGGAGCTTTTTAAAATAGTTCGGTAGTTTACCAACACTCGCGGTTGCACTCGCACATACAAACACATACTCCGCTCCTCTTTCATACTCGTTGCTCGGGAAAAATGGAAAGAATGTGGTTAAAACAACGAAAGAGGCGATGACGACAACGAGCGGCGGCTATAGCAGTCGCGACTTTTAGAAGAATACAGCTTAGTTTATTTAAATGATGCCACATTCACCAAACAGAAGGTTAGTCTTGGCTTCGAAGGTATCTCTGATGGATGAAGTAGATAACAGTCAACATGTGTATGTTTTTTGTGCTGTATATGCGGCTTAGACAGAGCTAGACAATGTAATGAAAGGACGAGCGAAGAAGTACTTTTATAGTCTTTGAAATGAAAGAATTTTTTTATTAAATGGTTTTTATTTAGATTTGCGCCTCGGATTAAGTGGTGTTACTTTTTAGGA
Source organism: Sphaerophoria taeniata (assembly GCA_943590905.1). Taxonomy (NCBI): domain Eukaryota; kingdom Metazoa; phylum Arthropoda; class Insecta; order Diptera; family Syrphidae; genus Sphaerophoria; species Sphaerophoria taeniata. The sequence continues at coordinate 34,745,062 of OX016540.1, read as the reverse complement.
ACGAATGATTTAATTCTAAATGAATGTAAGCTTGATTTTTTGGTTCTTAATGAGCAGTTCTACAACTGGAGTGATTTTGCGTATTTTATGTGCTTCGAGGCTTCATTGTGAATACTTGTGAAATTAAATTTTATAAAAGTTTTAGATTCTGGACTTGCAAATTAAAAATTTAAGTTGAAGGGCTTCTGTGGCGTATGTGGAATATTATGAGAAAGATTTTTAAGACGTATTAAAACAAATATTTTGAGTGTATGACTCAAAATAAATATGCAGTTCTATTTTGACATCCATTGCCAACACCGCAATTGGTTATTTGGCGTAATTGCCCGGATCCATTCATTAACAGAGTCGCTATTAACCTTACTTGTTCTTCAATCCTGTCTGACTAATTAAAAGACTTTCCAGAACCCCCAGCCCCCACAAAAACTGATTGTCACTGTCAATTGCTTAATAATATACTCTTAATCCGTTCCATGGATAATCTTTAATCTTAGCTCACTAGAGACCGCTTTGATTAGCCACATCTGCAAAAGACCGTTAAACGACGGAAATTTGAATTTTTTTGTTTGGAATTTTTTGTTTCATACCTAATGGGTTTTCGAATGGATAAATAGAAAGTTGTTGATGAAAAACTCGGAAAACTCATTGGTTTTTAAATGGAAAATTACATGTGAATTGTAGGTGCACTGATTTTCAATTGGAAAAAATTAAAATTTTTGATCGAGAACTCGGAAAACTCTGCGAGAGCACGAAGAACATCAAGAACTAAAATTAAGTTTTTGCATAGAATTTTAAGGTGCATTAGTTTGCTTGTATGTCTGGTAAGGACTCTTAATTCGTTCAATCCTCAATGCATTTTTATAAAAAATTTACTGTAGATATAGCCTTAGTAAAAACAAATTTTTGGGACAGTCTAACGGGAAATAAGGGGGACAATATTGAAAGCTGTACGGAGTTCTTATTTTTGTGAAATAATAAAAACACACAGGAAGAACGAGAATTTGTTGAATTTTTCAACGAAATTTGCATTTTACTGCATGGAAGTAGAAATTAAGTTGTATAGCTTGGAAAAATTTAGATATGTAGTTCTCTATTTCATTAATTCTATATTAATTATAACTACATAGTTGAGTTGTTCTGCTGATGGGTGGCGAGACGAGTTTCGCAGGGTCGGCTAGTCTGTAAAAAATTTAATGGCCATTTGACCTCCGAGCTTTCTGGTTAAGTTGAGATTCGATAGGGCTTTTGTTAATCAAATGCCAACCATTTTCGGAGAAGACGTTAGATTCACATTTGTAGGTATTGTGTATCCAATTGAATAGCTTAATTAACACTCTTTTGAACACTTAATCTCATCTTGTGCGGCATCGGTAAGCTATGTAGCAGGTCTGTGGCTTTTATAATCCTAATCGCACCTTGGCTCTCATCATGATGGCCAACTAATCTGCTGGATTAATTATTCACATCAGATGAAAAGATGTGAATTTTTTCCCTTATGCTCACAACAAGTTAAATGTAATTGAAATAGTGATTCGACGTACTTTAGTTGCAAGTTCCACATGTTGGTTGTTTACAATTTAAATTCCTTTTTGTACGTCAATTTGTTGATCAACTCAATAAAATCTCCTTACCAAGTCCGTGCAATTTATATGAAAACAAAATTCAATCGACAATCTCTCTTAAGTCGTTTTCTCGCCCCTAACAAAGGAGTCTTAAATAGACCTATAATTGAATTAACAAAAAAAAAAAAAAGGATTGCCATGATGATGCTGTCCTACCAATGTGGATACTTTAACATTTAAATACGGGTGAAGCAGTAAATGGAAAAAGAAAAACCATTTTGTGCATTTACAATGCACTGGTACGTCAGTCGTGTATGTACGTTAAGAGTGGATGTACATTTTTTTCGTTTGAACATTTGGGGCTGAATTTTCACTTTACCGTTTTTTTTTATTTTGGCTCCCTACACATTTTTCGTTATTTGTACTGAAAATTGTGTAAAGGTTAATTCTAACGAAATAGTTCTTGGACTTGCATTTTTTATCTAACATTTTTTGTTTATTATGTTGCCAAGGACATTTTTTTGAATTTGGAATTAAAAAAAAAATAAAAATTAAAAAGTTAGTTAGATACTTCTAACTAACTTCATTTATGTGCCTTTAATATGAAGCTCAACTGAAGCTACTTTTAATTGAAAAGTAACAACAAAAAGTAAAAACCAAGCAGGTTTTCACAATTTCAAGTAGGCAAACATTCCTTTGAATTATTAAGTGTGTTTTCTTTGACAGGTTCATGTTTTTATTCCTAGAAGTCCTATTAAAAGGATGAGGAATATCTATGACATTCATCCTTTTTGGGAATCAGAATACAAGTGATGCTGAAGTATAAGACTTTTTCTCCTGTTACCAGTTGTTTTGTTATTGCCTTCCTTTTCTATTCTATTCTATCATATAAAATCTGAACAACTTAAGAAATATAACAGAGGCAGCATGAACCGTTGTGCTTTTTTCCTTTCTTATATTATTCCATCATGAGAAGCTATCATCAATTAAATTAAAGGTCAACAAGAGCAAACTTGAATGACACAAATTCCATATCCTAACCTTCAGAGGACGACAAATTTCTGCATAAATATTTCAAGTTTGCGTTTCCATAGTTAGAACATGGACTTCCGGCACTCAGATGCCTGTCTCTGCAACCAGTTTATTTTAATATCCTTGAGGATGAGCCAGCAGGGATGTAAAGTGACGTTGGGTGTAGATTCAAAAGGACAACAGTAACAAAGAAAATTGTTGCCTTGGATGGATGGAGAGTGAGGTTAGCTTCGACCAGACTTAAAGATGAATGAGGACAATGGGATCACATGGGGTTAGGTTACTGATTGAGAAGAAAGGGTTCAATTCGAAGACAAAAAAATTCATTTGAATAATTCACTTAGATAAATCTAATCTATCAAGAGGATAAATAAATAAATTCCTTTTTTGTTTTATGTAATTTTAAGTTTATTTGTTTATTGAACTTCATCATTTCTATCGAATTAAAAGCGCTGGCTTAATAATCAAGTTTGAGCTATGAATTACTTATCACGGGTCTAGCCTGTGTATCGTCATCTTAGGAATTGAAATTAAGGACAAAATGGTGGATCAACAGCGTGATGGTAATCAAACCCAGGTGATTATTCTGCCAGCCAATTGAATGGGATGGAGTCAGGAGAAGCACTCAAAGGGGATTAAAATAATTTTTCGTGGCTCAGAAGTTATTAGGGTTAGAACATTTTTGTTTCAGCACTCTATCAAATTTAACCTCAACAACAAATTTGTCCACCCAATGATGAGAATCATGGAGAACGAAGCAATAGCTATAATTCGTTGTAAAAATAATTCCATATAAGCAATATTACTTTGTTCTTGTTACAGGGAGGACACTTCATTGCGTTTTTTTTTTTTGTTTTTATATGTTGATTTTGCACGTGTTTTTTTCATTTTTTTTTCTTTGCCAAAATGATCCTAAAGATTGCTCCTGTTCGTTTTTTTTTTTTAAACACGTAATTTAAAACACACTCATTTTGATACTCACAGTTTAGTTATAATTTAAATTTGAAACTTTCATCAACATTCAACACCTCTAAATTATTGGATTTGCCCAAATAGCAGCAAGATGATGATTGAAAAGTTGAAACTGGGGCTAAGCACAAGAACATGAACAGGAAACGACACTTTCACTAATGAACTAAAATTTCTGATGATTAATGAAGACTATTCTTATAAATTACTAGCAGTTGCCCGCGACTTCGTCCGCCTCTCCCTCGTCCACCGGCCAGAGTATCGTCTCGACTTGTGCATCATGCGCGCGTGGGAATTTTGTTCGGAAGTTATTGTAAAATTGCATTGCAGTCAACTCTCCCTAGGTCGTAATTCTCTTGAACTTGAAAAATTTGAGCATTTTTTATGATTCCCTTCAGTTGTTCATACTTAAAGCATTCCCTTGGGTGAACTCTCCCTAATAATTCTAATATCTCTTCGTTAAGTAATTTTTTTTTCTTTAAACTGAGCATATTTTTTAGTTAAGAAGTACATAAAATGATATTTTTTAAACACAATAATCTGCACAAATAGTGCAATCAATCACATTCATAAATCAATTAAACTCTCAAAATTCTAATTTGAGCAGCTATTAGGCCAGTTCCACCTAACAACATCTCACTGAGATCTCAATGTCACCTTGACTGAGGCAAAATCATTTGGTGCCTTGGTGGAACATAATTCTCAGTTATCATTGAGATTTAATGGTTACCTTACTAATTGTTGCTGCACATATGTCAGCCACGTCAAATAGCTGAGTGAGAAATCGTATCCAAAATAATTTCATCTCAGAGATCTCAGAAAAAAATCTCAGTTCTCACATTTCCACAGATTCTTCGCTGCTATTGGTCGCAGCTTAATTTTAAGAAGAATAAAGCCTTCCTCGATTAATGGACTATCCAACACAAAAAGAATTTTACAATTCGAAATAGTAGTTCCTGAGATTACCGCGTTCAAACGAACTTTATATTGTATTGTATTGTATTGTATTGTATTGTTTGCCGTTTTTTCCACATTTTACACAAATTCTTCGCTCCTATTGGTCGCAGCTAAATTTTATATAGCTTCAAGCCTTCCTTGATAAATGGACCATTCAACATTAAAAAAATTGTTCAATTTCATAAAGCAGTTCCTGAGATAAGCGTGTTAAAACGCAGAAAAATGTATATTTTTTGCCGTTTTTTCCACATTTTCCACAGATTCTTCGCTGCTATTGGTCACAGCTTAATGTTAAGTAGCCTAAAGTCTAAGTCTATTAAGGCACCATCCAACACAAAAAGAATTATACCATTCGAACCAGTAGTTCCTGAGATTACCGCGTTCAAACAAACAAACTCTTCAGCTTTATATATTAGTGTAGATGTAGATGTAGATTGTATTGTATTGTTTGCCGTTTTGCCCACATTTTACACAAATTCTTCGCTCCTATTGGTCGCAGCTAAATTTTATATAGCTTCAAGCCTTCCTTGATAAATGGACCATTAAACATTAAAAAAATTGTTCAATTTCATAAAGCAGTTCCTGAGATAAGCGCGTTAAAACGCAGAAAAATGTATATTTTTTGCCGTTTTTTCCATATTTTCCACAGATTCTTCGCTGCTATTGGTCACAGCTTAGTGTTAAATAGCTTCAAGTCTTCCTCAATTAATGGACCATCCAACACAAAAAGAATTATACCATTCGAACCAGTAGTTCCTGAGATAAGTGCGTTAAAACGCAGAAAAATGTATATTTATTGCCGTTTTTTCCACATTTTCCACAGATTCTTCCCTGCTATTGGTCACAGCTTAATGTTAAGTAGCCTAAAGTCTAAGTCTATTAAGGCACCATCCAACACAAAAAGAATTATACCATTCGAACCAGTAGTTCCTGAGATTACCGCGTTCAAACAAACAAACTCTTCAGCTTTATATATTAGTGTAGATATGCCTGAGCGCTGGGTGCTCTCCGCCCTCTATCTCGAAAAGGGTTGAGCGTATAGAAAAAAAGTGTAGACAAAAGTTGTGGCAAATTTTCTTATCTTTCATTTTCATAATAGGTGTTGAAGTGATTGGAACCATAGAAACAGAGATAATTGCGAAAAACCGATTTTCATGACCTTTGACCTCGAATAACTTACGACGCAGACACGAGATAATATGAGACTTTTGAGAAAACTTTAAGAACACCAAAATAAAGCTGTATACGAGTTTCCAGCTTATTATCTCAAATTCCGAGGTGAAAGGTGAAACCTTAAAGTGACTGGACTATAACGAGACGCAGAGACACAGCCAAAACCGCAACTTGCTTAAAATTATGCAAAAACTTTGTTAAATTGCTTCTGATTTTTGGTTTGCAAAGTTCCTAGTGAGAACGCAAAAAAGGCAGTAGCGTAGCGTGAGGGGGGCAAGGGGGGCAAATGCCCCGGGCGGCACTTGTTTGAGGGGCGGCAAAAAAGGGGCGGCGGCAAAAAAAAAAGGTTACCAAAACAAAAAACCCTGCACTTGTTTGAGGGGCGGCAAAAAAAAAGGTAACCAAAACAAAAGAACCCTGAAATAATTTTCGGTAAACAGAATTTCGTATGGGGTGGCATCCAATCGACCTGTACCTATACCACCACAAACTTCATTTAACCACAATTTTAACATAAGCATTAGACCGAAAATCTACGATGGTAAATCTTTTGCGAATTACGATCCACCCATCACATTCAGATAAACGACAAAATTTCAAATAACAATTGCTTCACGATTAGCGGTTGTTGCGACCGAAAATCTCAAAGAAAATTTCTGAATAAGCAACGCAGCAAAACAATCCCTCATTAAATTATTCTTTTACAAGCAGAACACATATCTTTTGGGACGGGTGGTGAGGCAAGAATTGGAAGTAAGACTTCAGAAAGATCAAACCATTGATCAAACTGAGGAAAAACTCTTGGCTAATAAATCAAAAAAATGGCAAGAAATTCTTGTTAGAATGGTTGACATGATTAAATTCCAAGCAAAACAAACTTTTGCTTTTCGTGGCCATAGAGAAGACCCTACAAGCTCTAACAGAGGCAACTTCTTAGAGCTAGTACATCTCATCTCAAAGTATGACCCAGTCCTTCGTGAGCATCTTGTAAGAATAAAGATAAATGAAAAAATATCAACAAGTTATATGTCGCCACAAATTCAAAATGAATTTATAAACATTTTAGGAGAAGAAGTGCGACATCAAATTATTTCTGAGGTGAAAAAAGCGAAATACTATTCAATAATTTTTGATAGCACTCCTGATATTTCCCACAAAGACCAGACCAGTCAAGTGTTGCGGTATATAAAAATTGAAGATCATCATATAAAAGTGGTGGAATCCTCTGTTGATTTCATTGAAACGAAAGATAAAACTGCTGAGGGCATTGCCGAGATGATACTTTATAAACTAAAAACCGACGGCCTCTATATAATGGATTGCAGGGGTCAAGCTTACGACAATGCCGCTGCTTTGGCCGGAAAAAAACACAGGAGTCCAAAAAAGAATTCAAGACATAAACCCGAAAGCCCAGTTCGTTCCATGCTCAAATCACTCTTTAAATCTTGTTTGCCTGCACGCTGCTGCAACTGAGTCCGACTCAGTTACTTTTTTCGGAACATTGGAACGATGCTATGTGTTTTTTGCAATGTCAACTCATCGTTGGGACGTCCTGATTGCGACTACTGGTAAATCGTTGAAAAGGATTCAAGAAACAAGATGGAGTGCAAGAGAGGATACTGTGGAGACCACATACTCTTACTATGAGGATATTTTAAGTTCTATAGAAAAGCTTACTGAGACAGGCGAAAGCTTAAATACGAGAACAGATGCAGGAACTTTGCTTATAGCAATGCAATCCTTTTCTTTTCTCTGCTTTTTGGGCCTTTTGGGCCTTGGATCCCCCCAGAAGGAAAAAAAGGAAGCACATCTTTGGTGATGAAAGCACAGATGTTAGTCTGTCTCATGACGAAGAGTTGAGAAGAAAATTGTTTTCTTCCTTAGATAAAATCATCGTCGAAATCAAGGAGAGATTTAACCAATTGCAAAGTTTGGCCAAAAAATTTGACTTTCTTTCAGCTTCCAAGCTACTGGCTGAAAATTTTGATTACGATGCGGAACTTGCATTGAATGAGCATGATGTATCTCCCGATGATTTCAAAATAAACGTGGTCGATTAAGAGCCTTTGCATCTTCCTTGGAAAGACTTAACGATTTGAAACAACAAACCCGTTTGAAATATTAAATTTCATAGTACCTACAGTCGAAGTTAGAAACAAGTTTGCCAAGTTTGAGAGGAGTTTTTCAAAACTAAAACTAATAAAAAACTATCTCAGGTCAACAATGAGTACTCTAAGGTTAAGTAACCTAGGAATTCTAGCCATAGAAATGCAAAAAACTGATGCGATTGACACCGAAACATAAGTAGATAAGTCAATGTCAGTTGAGTTGCTTGCCACAATGTAATTAAAAAAATCAAATTTGCTTAATTTAGAAATCGAAACAAATGTTCATTACAAATAAAAATATACCAAACTTTCCTTATTAAAATGAATACAAAAATTAAATGTTTGCTTTATATGTACTAGTAATAACCAAAATGAAGTGATTTAAAAAATTATATATAATTTCTTAATCTTAATTTATTTTTTGAGCTTTATTTTACAGTGAGTATGCAATTTAAAACATTAACCAAATTTGAATGTTAGGTTCCTTAAAATGTGGTTACTTTCAATATGGTTATAATCGATATACACCACCTACAAATAAATGGATACTTTGTAAGTATGATTCATTATGGAAGAAATGGTAGTGTTCACCAACTTTGACAAAAAAAATTTGGGGCGGCAAAATTTGATCTGCCCCGGGCGGCAAAAACCCACGCTACGCCACTGAAAAAAGGATCTCCTATATCCGCAATCCTTCGAGGAACCCTTAAAAAAGAAAAAAATATTTAGTTCTGTGGTCGCATAAACAATTTTGCTATCCCGTATTCTTATTCTCAGTCTCTTGGAAACTTCGAAGAAGTTATATTTTTTTGCCGCGCATAGTTCGAGAAAACTTTTTTCTATCAAACACTTAATTCTCGAATAGTGTGATTATGCCATGGTATTTATTTTTTCATAGATTTATTTATCTTTAAACCTTTAAACATGTACCTACCAACGAGGAAGGCCCAAAGCCAATGGAAAAAGGCAAACTTAAAAACGTTTCCTTGGGACCTATATTATATGGAGATACATTTTAGTACTCAAAGGTTAATTTCGGGATTATTTTAATCCCCGAAAAGCATCGTTGAAAACATAAGTCATGGAATAGGTAAAGAAAGTTACAAAGTCAACCTTCTGTTCGTTATGCCATCAGGATGTTCCGTCTTGTCCAAGTCTAACCCGAAAACAAGTATTGTAGGCGTGTTCAAATGCTCGTAACAGAGCGAACAGAGCCTAGATGAACGAAAACATAAAAACGGATTTTTTTTTACACTGCAAGCTCTGCTCTTAATGAATATTTGCAAACGCCTTGTGAGAATGAGTGGTGTGGGTAATATTATATTCGAGGCGCATCTGCTGTCCATAGGTAATTGCCACTAGATACACCAAAACGACGACGTCGTCGGCAAAAGATAATCTTTTAATCTCAGATCTGCAAAAAGGATAGATATATGTGTGTAATAGATATCCTTTTAGCAAAGAATTTATGAATTTTTGAAAGCAAAACTTGTATTTGATAGGAAAGGATGCTTTTTAAAGGTAGGTGTCCTTGGGATTTAGTGAGATACAGAGGCTAAACGCTAAAGAACAAATAAGGTGTATGAGCACCGATCTTGCATGTAATATCCGTTTTGTAGTGATGTTGTCTTGAACATGCGGCGGCACGTTTTTGGTCTCATATGATTTCTAAATGAGATTTAATTTGCTAAATTAAGGACATGGTTTGGAGTGATTTTTTCTCAGAAAAACTGGAACATACCTACAGGCCCTTGGCTAATATTATTTACTACCATCCATTTTGCCTTCAGTCACAATGAATAATTTCCACTCTCACAATATACAGATTTCCAGAATGTATAGAAAAACACGTAGGCTGGACAACGCCAATTAAAAGTTCCTAATTCTACCGAAATTGACGCTTCATGTCTCGTTAACCCTTGTCTCTGCTGTGTTCTTTTTTTTAATGATGTTTCAATTTATGATAAAAAGGATCAAAGTTTTGAAATTGCATTTAAACTTAGGAATTTGGCCTTTTTCAAAATGTAAAAAAAAATACTCCCGGTGACAGCTCAAAGGAAGGCTTAACTCTTTTGTGGGTCTAAAGGGATGAGCTTCAATCAATATTGATGTGTTGTTGGTGAATTAAAAATGATTCATGTAAATGTATTTATGTACCGCATGATTGCATAAGAATAATTGAAATATTTTTCGTTGATATTGTATTCATATAAAATGAATACGGATGCTATTGAAATATAGGGATGTCAAAAAAGGGCCGATGATGATGGAAAGTTGATTTTTGTTCCACTTCCTGTTCCTAACAAAATTTAGGATTTTCTCTTATTGTTTAATTGATTTTTTTTTTCAGTAAATATAAAAATAATTATAATAAAATTAATAATACAGAACATAAGAACCTTAGTTCCGTGTGAAAATAATGATCTAGTTCAAAATTTTTCTTTTTTGAGAATTAATTAAAAAGGTTCAATTCTCCTTAAAAAAAAAACGCTTCCACTAAGTTTTGTAGGGCTGCCAACTTCAAAACTGTATGGTCAAAAAATTCTAACTGGTTCTTAAGTTCTTTGATGGAACAAATTTAAAAACCTCACTGCTTAGCCCATTCATTCCAGCAGGATTTTTTATTCCCAATTTGAAATATGTTTAACTATTATATCGTTTTACGTTTTGTGTCCAGCAATAAAAGCTTATACATTTTTTATTAAAAAGTATTAATACCTAATAATTTTAAAAAAACAAATAAAAAATGCTTGATAAATTATTCTCTTCTTACGAAAATGTAATGAAATGCTATTTACAGTCGCTACAAACTTTTAGTTTCTTCTAATTTTTTTGTTAAAAATGAAATGCGATGAAAAATTCATTGAAGTAATGCGTGAGTATGTTGGTGAAGTAAAAGAAAATCATAAAATCAATAAAAATAAATTAAAACACTGTATTGATCAACATCCGCACAGGTCTAACATGACCAAGATAAACAGACATCAAGGTAATATATTGCGCATGTGTCATCCTATCTCTTTCTTTAATGTGACGTCACTCGTATCGTATTTTCAATCAAATTGGTGCAAATTACTATGGAAAAGTATTTACTTACTCGACTCAGCCTACATAAAAATGAAAAAAAAATTCAAATATTGTGTGAATGATTTAAATATATCTCGGTGTGTAATAATATAAAAATCTTGATGTGTAAAAATGCTAATTGTAATAATTAGAAATCTCTTTATCCCTCTCGGCAACAAAGAACTACGACATATTCAACTTATCTATATTGTACCTTTTAGAAACTCAGATATTTTTAATAAAAAAAAAACTGTGCTACAATTTTAAGAACAGGTTTTATTTATTTTTCTTTTAAGCTTTTCGTTTTTCTTCCAAATATTATTAGTAAGATTTTTATTTTGAATTCTAATTCTAAAATACATTTTGCATCGAAAGAAATTTTTATGATATGAGGCTCCAAAGAGAACTTCTTCAGTTCCATTATAAATAGTTCATTCGGCTTCTGAAGACCCCCTTCATTGACAACATTTGTCCATGTTAAGCCGGTACTATCCTCTTTATCAACATAATTTAGAATGGGTATCTTTGATTTAGACTTCTTCAAAATGTATCCACCGAGGTACTCTAAGGCATCATATTTAACATCGGACATCTCTTCATCTTCATTCGTGGAAACATGGCTGTTGTTGTTGGCTGCATTTGTTGTTTCTTCATCTAGAAAAATGGAAAAGAAGCTCTGAAGTGAGAAGTGTGGTTTCTTAGCCATATTTATTTATTTTCTTATATTTTTGTCTTTATTGTTTAAATTGGTCTTGACACTTCAACTATTGTTTTCAAAATGAACTAGAAATTCTTCTTTTCCTTTTTTTAAGTAGAAATAATAGGCAGCTGTGAAACGACAACGATACGGATGACGTAGATGCGCAGAAGATACACAAAATGTTGCGCCGGAATGTATTACCTTTCTATTCTGTATATCTTGTAACATGACGCTTCGTAATTGACATTTGACTTGACTTAACGGCAATCCACTCATTGCGTGAATATATTCACAGCATGTCAAACACAAATTATATCATTCACTTAGATTTGCATGCTGGACAATAAAATGAGAACCACCACTCACCCTCATAGTTAGCAGCACAGTGTGTATTCGAGATATCTCTATCGTTATCTACTGCTGAGAATTGCATCTCGTTCTGATAATTGAGTGCATTCGAAACATTGCCGATATAGCCACCAATATGCAACCGATAGACGTCCGCAGGCGATGATATATAGAAGTTCTTGTATTGAGCATTTCCCGTATGATCATATGGATATCATGCATGACGATTTTCAATTCGGTACAATCATCAGCCCTTAGATGATGAAGCATCTTATTGCCAACCATTAGAGTAGGTACGCTTGTCATGAGCGATTGGAGTTGACACTGCCATATTGAATTGTCGTCAACTTATCGCCACGGTTTGTTTTGCCCAGGCGCAATCAAATAGAGTCCCGATGAGCCAGCTTCACCGCCAACGCCCCGCTGCTTTTTAAACTTTGGTGGTTGTTGTCATCTTCGCTGTTGCTGATGCTTTTGTTGACATTATTGTCGGCCATCACAATATTGGCATCGGCCTTGTTCACTCTTTGCAGATCCAGGGCAAGCATGGCTTTTCGTTTTGCTTCCATTTCCATCTGCAATGAAATAAACAGAACCAGAACGTAAAAAATAACATTTGTTCATTAAAATTCAATTCAGTCGATTTGTTCGTTAAAAAGAAAGCAAAGAAAAGGACTAAAAAACGAATAAATAAAACAAGGATTGGACAAAATTTCCCTCACTCGGCAGCGATTTCTCGACCAGAGATTGCGTGGCTGAAAAAGCCGTAGGAGGCCTTTCAATAAAATATTATTTTGTATGTAAGAGTGGGTGGGGTGGTGAATCGAACCAACAAAATCAGGTACAGAGAGCCTCTTTCGAAATTTCACTTATTAAAGCATCTGAGAAAAATACTCTTTCAATAAATTGATACTGTCATAGGTTTTTGAATGCTTTTATTGGGGGCCATTAGAGAGTTGTGGCGAGAGGGGTAGTTGCTGATTTTAAAATTGTGATTTGCCGTCCTGAGAATGATTTCAGTTATTTGGCACGTTTTCGATATTAAGTTGACGTTTTTTTTCAATATGTTTCGAACTCGTGTACAAGTGTGTACAAAATCGCCTTGAGGAATAATTGGAGAATTGACTGCCTTAATGATTGGTTGAATTTTGAAAGGAGAATAGTAAGATTTTGCTAGTTTAATGCAAATAAAAATTGTCGTCGATTTACTGGCGCTATTTTGAAAACATTCCTCATTTCATGAAAATATTTGCTTTTTGTGAAATTGTGTTTACATTTTTATCAAAATCCGTTCCCCTTTTTGCCTGTAAAAGCTTACATCGAAAGAGGATGGGAGTTATTTCATTTCAATCTGAATTTTCAAAAATCGAAATTTCGGATTGAAAGAAAACCTAATTGAATCGTTCCAAATTTCGTGCGAACTGAATCGAAATTAAAATTTTATTAGTCAATTAAATTAACTTGTTCCAGTTGAACGAAAAACCTCAATCTGCATTAATCATAGAACAATACTCTTACATCTTGTTTAGTTGTTTGCTCTATGGTGAATTATTGCGAAATGTATAAAAACGAATAAAAAATCTCTTCTTAAAACCCAATATGTAGGTAGGTATTTATTACTCTCCCAATTAATTCAACCGATTAACCGTGAAGTTTAAAAAAGAATCTCCCCACATTTATGGATATATGTCCCAGGGATTAGGAGACTTCAAAAGAATCCGAAACTGATTCGAAAATAATCCCTTTTAAAATCTACTCCTTTTTTTAGCTTTTTTTACATGTGCTGTTATCGATTTATGCGCTCGGAAATTTTTAGTTCGTTCTCTAAATCCCTATTGTGAGTCTGTATGAGAGAATGCACAAGCACTCATCATAAGCTTTTTTTTTTGTCTGTCTTTTGTATTCCGGTCTTTGAATAACTCTGTTTTTAAAGCTTTCACATAGACTTAATGATTTTTTTTTTTACAAAAAGTCAAAACGATTGTCTGTCAAATAGGAAAAAGCATAAAAATCATAGCAGCTCAGTAGGGGGAAGAGAACGATATCTAGGCGGCTGTCAAATTGCACTTAACATTGCCCGGTTGTGTGAGGAGGACATTGAAAAATTCCAGAACATGTCCGAGTGCTTGTTTCTTATTTGAAACTTTTTCTAAACGTCAACCACAATGACGGTCACGACGGAGTCATGCTTCAAGATTTTCTCTATCCTAATCTCCTTCTCTTGTTCTTTTTGGCATTTATTTTGGTTTTTATTTTTTATAAGACTGCTATGCTCCTGCGGCATTTTAAATTCATGCACAATTTTGAAATACTAAAGTGTACAAACAAACGGAAACGGAACTTGTTAGAAAAGTTGAACAAAAATAGAAAGAAAAGTTTTTATTGAAAATGATAAAAACTCTCTTACCTTTTCGCTTCTTCGTTGAACAATTGATTTCTGAACTTCCGTTCTACTCTGTAGACGTTCAACATCTTTTCGCAAGGTGTCAATATTCATTTGCATATCCTTCAACGAATCATGGTCCTCTTGCAATGCACTCACACTAACCACATCGCCTGTACGCCGCTGGCTGCCTGCCACATTCTTTCCCTCCTCACTAAGAGAACTCTGTTCGGAGCTTAATTGAGCCGTACTGGTTTCCAATTTAATAATCTCTTGTCGCACATCCGGCAATGTTTTGTCCAATTTATTGTGAACGCCTTCGACGTCTTTCAAAAGTTCCAGCATAGATGCATGCAATTTATCGGCAGATCGCCGTCCGACTTAGATTGAAATTGGCGTCGGCAATGCGATGCTGTTCGATTTACAAATTACGTACACGTTCGCCGATGCGATGGTAGTGCAGTTCGTTTAGCTGGCGTTTTACATCTCGTTGGGCGAGTTTGAGATTCGAGTTCGAGCAATTGCTGACGCTGGATGTGATGATGGCGTCGTTTGTGATCTGCTTTCGAATCGGTGTTCAATTTGGTGGTGTTTGTCTGCTAGAATTGGAAGAAGAAAATTGTGGTGTGAAAGAAAGAACAATATACATCACGAATCAATAAGTGTAATGAGAAAAACAATTAGTTCAATTATTTTGCGAATTACTTTTGCTCGGGTCGACTTCGTTTTTGGGTTGTAGCATCATTTTGTTGATCTGGACAGATCGAATCGAAGAGGAAATTTCAAATGATTCAGAGGAGTTTCAATAGTTGTTTTGTGGTATCTAATTGAATGTGGTTGAACTGAATTGCGATGAGTAATTATTCAGAATTTGTTGCGTTGGAGATGTAATTAGAGCAACTTTTAAAACCGGAATGCAGAACGATAGAAAATAGATGATAAAGATTTCAGCTTAAATTTTCAATCCCTAACCAAAAACAATTCACTCGAAAATGTAGTTGCAACAATACTGGACCACCTTAAAATAATGGGAAAAGCTAAAAAATATGGTAAATTCAAAATTCGATTTTAACACGAAATTCAGAAGGAAGTATCTAACATAGTAACTGGAAGTTGGAAAATGGAAACAATAAATTGCGTTGGGTACGATTTGCCGATTTTTAAAATGTCCATTGTCAAGTAGTGTCGACTTTCAAAATGTCGATCGGTAAAAATACCGACTGAACAAAATCTCGACCCTTATATAAAACCGATATATCAACTGGTTAAAGGTCGACAGTGACAAAATTAATGATGTTCACATGTATGCGGCACACGCCGAAGAGTTGAGGAAATGTTCATGGTTTATGTATGTGCAGTCGAAATTTTTTTTTGTCGTACGCTTATCCAACAAATCATTAATCGAAAACTCTAAATATGTAACTGAGCTTGTTTACAAACAAATATTTTACTGGCTTACATACAATAGGGCAATGAGCCCTACAAATTTTGGGAAGTTGTAAGCAAACCAAGATTTAAGGAAAAAAGTGTGCGTCAATGGTAATATTTCTTTTAAATATTTTTCCATTGAAAAAAAGACAAAAGTCTTAAGTCTTCTGCGGGAAACAAAAAAAAATAAGAAAAGTGGGTAAAGGGTAAGTATACTTTTATGTCCTCTCCTTATTTCGAAAAAGATGAGAGATCTATAAAATGGGCGCGACAAATTGTTTGCAGAAAAAAGGAAGTTAGAGAGAAGTTTTTACTCAAAAAACCTCTAAGTGGAAACTATTATTTTTGTTTCTAATTAACATTCAGCGATTGTTTACTGAATTTCAGCCGATGGCCTCAGTCGCCAGTGCTGCTATGTGTCTGTAGTTCGTATCATTCATGTGCGAAGTACTGTAATGTCAATGTCAATATTTACTGAATTAAAAGCCTGACAAACATTAATTGACATTTCAATGTAACAGACAATTATTGTCCACTGAGCGAGCACCACATCTGAAAATGTCCACAATTCCGCTCCAATGATGTCAAGTCGTCGTGTGACAAAACTTTTTTCACTTCCTATTCAACAAAAATAAATCTAAGGAACCACTCATCGGATATGTCATTCAAAAATATTTTGAAGAGAAAGTTTTCGGAAAACGGTATCATATCACTGTCACTGTTGACAACAAATCATGAAATTAAATATTGAATCTCTAATTCAAAAACTTTCCCATAAGCTGATTACTTATTTGCAGGTGGTCATGGCTCAGAGGATAGTGTAGTTGACTGCTAAGCCAAACGTTGCGAGTTCAAGCTCCAGCTTCGGCAGCAGTCTTTTTCTACAATAATCGCCAGCTTATCTGAGGCCACCTGTGCGATAATATTATGAGACAATATACATAAATCTATGTCTCCTCCTCTGTGCGCTGTGCCACGTAGGTTTATGTTATGTGTTCTTTCTTTCTATGTGTCTATCTGTCTCTCTCTGTCGTATGTCTTGTTTCAGTCCCAGGCCCCAGTCGATGGTCTCAGTCGCCAGTGCTGCTATGTGTATTTAGTTCGTATCATTCATGTGCAAAATACTGTAATGTCAATGTCAATGATTACTTATTCAGATGAATATACATTTAACGTCTAAAGCTTCGATTACTTTCAATCATCAACTAAGTATAATATGCATTTGCATTCGCTAATGGATTCGAATTAAAATTTCATCACCTTCAAAGGCAATGCTTTGAAATGTTGTGAGACTTCCCTCCCCCCACTAATTTTGCACCACTCATGAAATTCTTTCGATTTCAAAGAAAATTCCTTATCTATAGGTAAAATCGATGAGTTCCTTAGTAGAATTAAAGACAAACAACAAGGATTGTATACAATCGTAATCGTAAATAATATTGCAGATTAAGTTTAGTAAACCGCATGTGGCCTTAGACTTGAGAGTGTCATGGTGAAAAAGACGTCCGCCACCCATCTTTCAACAATCAAGAATGCATTGATGTTCACATGAATTCTTAACAAGAATTTTCTTCTATACATTCACTCTACTAGTCCAGTCACTTTAGGGTTTCACCTCGGAATTTGAGATAATAAGCTGGAAACTCGTATACAGCTTTATTTTGGTGTTCTAAAAGTTGTCTCAAAAGTCTCATATTATCTCGTGTCTGCGTCGTAAGTTATTCGCGGTCAAATGTCATGAAAATCGGTTTTTCGCAATTATCTCTTTTTCTATGGTTCTAATCACTTCAACAATTAAAGATAAGAAAATTTGCCACAACTTTTGTCTACACTTTTTTTCTATACGCTCAACCCTTTTCGAGATATAGAGCGGAGAGCACCCAGCGCTCAGGCATACACTGCGCTTCAACTGAATAAGCACACAAGTTTGTTGTCCATTTTCTCCTCACTTTGAACGTTAATGCATCATTTGATGATGCTAACCGATAGTCTATGATGTTGAGAAAACAGATCAGAAAGAATAATTCAAAAAGGACCACTAGTTTTTCCCTGGCTCTCATGCAAAGCTTTCCAGATTGAAAAACTCAGTTTTTTTTTTTTGCGTCAACTGATAAGCACACGATCTTTCACTCTCATTATCTTCATTGGTTCTAAGATTTTTCAACTGATTGGTAGCTATACCAAATCAAAAGTTGAAGTGTTCTTGGTGACATTTAGCTGTTTAATTAAAATTTAAAAAAAAAAATATGGTTGGATCAGAAGCTGTTATAAGTCGGACGAGTTTAAATTGATTCGTTAAAAGAATAAAGACTGGCCGTGCGTGCTATAGCTACCAACATTGATCGGAGTCTTGATGTTGTCTATTCGTACCTCAGAAAGAAAAGTTTGTACGAGAAAAACATGAACGGTGGTTAAAAAACGGCAACATTCGAAATTGATCGACGAGCAATTTTGAGATGTGCTTCTAGTTCACGTACCTCCGCGGTAACAATTAAACAAACAGTTGGTGTAACTGCAGGTGTTTTAACAGTCCACAGAGTACCAAACAGCTCAGGTCATTTAAAACGATTGCAAATCCAAAAGAAACCACCACAAAACGACCAACGAAAAGATATTCGTTTAAGTTTTTCTAGACTCGATGTGAGTTGGAAAGATATGCGGCACAACGCGGTTTTTTCGGATGAGAAGAGTTTCAGTTTTGATGTCTTAATTATGGTTTTAATTATTATTTTCACGATTTGAGAAAATAAGAACGATTTTTAGCGCGGCATCATGGTGGAAAAAGTGGAGTTATGATATGGGGAGCAGTTAGCTAATATGGGACAATTGAGCTTGAGCTAAAAACATCAAAACCGACTGCAATTACATACAAAAGAATATTGGAAAGAAAGTTTCCTTCATTTTCCGATATTTTTGGACCCTATAAATGGATTTTCCAACATGAGAATGACCCCATCCAAACGTCACGCACTGTCAAAAGTGGGATACAGGACCAGAATGTTAATTTGCTTCAATGTTCGCCCTATTTACCTGGCTTGAACCTTATCGGAAATGAATGGAGATTGTTGGTAAGTAAAGTTTATGAGTCAGGCCGTCAGTTTGAGTACAGAGAATCGCTTATTGCAGCCATTAAGTTACCATGGAGAGAAATTTCGCTATACTACTTGAAGAGTTTATACGATTCCATGCCAGCCCGAATTTATGAAGTTATCAAGAATGAAGGTGTTAGTACCCAATACTAGAAATAACCAATAAAGAAAATATTTAAAGAAAATCTTGTTCATTTCTTTCCGTTTGATTTTATTTGCATTTTTAAAAGTTGTGCTTATTCAGTTGACGCAAAAAAACTGAGTTTTTCGATCTGGAAAGCTTTGCATGAGAGCCAGGGAAAAAATAGTGGTCCTTTTTAAATTATTCTTTTTGATTTGTTTTCTCAACATCATAGGCTATCGGTTAGCATCATCAAATGATGCATTTACGTTCAAAGTGAGGAGAAAATGGACAACAAACTTGTGTGCTTATTCAGTTGAAGCGCAGTGTATGCCTGAGCGCTGGGTGCTCTCCGCCCTATATCTCGAAAAGGGTTGAGCGTATAGAAAAAAAGTGTAGACAAAAGTTGTGGCAAATTTTCTTATCGTTAATTTTCATATAGGTGTTGAAGTGATTAGAACCATAGAAAAATAATTGCGAAAAACCGATTTTCATGACCGCGAATAACTTACGACGCAGACACGAGATAATATGAGACTTTTGAGACAACTTTTAGAACACCAAAATAAAGCTGTATATGAGTTTCCAGCTTATTATCTCAAATTCCGAGATTGACCTTTTTTTTCTCTAAAGTGACTGAACTATACAGCGCAGTTATAAAATATTAAATGTTCACCGCCATTTATACAAACAAGAAAACATACATCTCGTGCCTGAATATTATTTCTCCCACAGCACCCTTTTTGCGAATCTGTAGTAATGTCTATAAACTCTCGCTGCTGTTTGTGCTCCCCTCACAATCTCCATTAAGCAAGGAATTCTCAACTGATGATTTTTCAAAATGCCATAAGCAAAATAAATTAGGGGGCGGGGAATGTAAAACACAACAAGTTGCACGTTAAAAAAGTGGGGTAGCAAAATTAATTTCAAGTAAAACAGAAGAAAAAAACAAAAAACAAACGCCACACTTTCAGTAATGAAGTTTGTAACTTTTCTTTCATTTCGAAAATGACGTATATTTTCTGAAGGGGTTGTTGCTGCGTGCTTCTTTTGTGTGTATATGCGGCACTTTCAATCAAGATTCTGCTAGATGAAACTGATATGCAACGTATAAAGAACTGCCATTTGTGTGGAACACACAAAAAATATAATATTATTTTTAATGGGCTCGTTATGTCGTGAAAAGTAAATAGATCTTGAAGAAGGTTGTTGACATTTTTAAAATCGTTGGTTAATTCATTTGTGCCAGTTGAGTTAGACATTAGGTACTGCCTTTTTAAAGTAAACAGAAAGGAGTAAGAGTTGCGTTGGGCGCCACGTTAGGGACTTTGTTTAAGTCTGTTATTTTAATTGAAGTAAGAGTATTAAAGGGTAAGTGTAAATGGTTGCCAAGTAATTGTTGGAGTTTTGAGCGGAAAAGGTTAAACTTAATTACATAAATGTATACATTTTCTCAGGATAATTAGACTGCTTACGAACGATAAATTTATAAATGCAGACTAGGATCATTCTGATCGATTGGTTGGTAAACTATGTTGGACTGCTTTAATTTGCTCTCATTTCCATAATATGTGAAAATTATTCTATAAACCTCTACTCACCTCAAGGAACAAAAAATTATATGTATTTTTAAATTACTCTTACTTACTTACTTACATACTTAAAGTGGCGCTACAGCCCGGGGTTGACTTGGGCCTCAACCAAAAAACCTCTCCAGCCAGCTCGGTCCCTAGCTAGCTGTCTCCAGTTTCACGCGACGAGTTGGCTGGGCGTGTTCTCTCATTCTTTTGACAAGGTCCACGCTTCTGTACCATAAAGCACGACGGGGATGATGAGGGTCTTATAGAGTGTCACCTTCGTTGTTCAGGAGAGGGCTTTACTACTGAATTGCTTTCTTAGCCCGAAGAAACAGCGATTAGCAAGAGTTATTATCATTCTGATCTCGGCGCTGATTGATATCAGAGCCAGAGTCGTCGGTGTTTGTTCTCCTTTCTTGATGACAGCATATACTTTGTTTATGTCATTTTCATTGAACGCTAAACCCATTTTTGCAGCCTCTGTCAGTTTACTAGCAAAAGCTCTGTTGACATCACGCTGCGTTCTCCCAGCAATGACGCGAGAGTTCTACACTATTCGTTCCAGTATGATGTTGAAGAAGTCGCATGACAGTGCACCAAATCTAAGGCCTTTTTTGACATCGAATGTGTCGTCGGCGTCGGTGAGGTCGTTACCGACATTAATGAAGCAGAGTTGTGTAGCGATGTGTTGTGTTTCCAATTAAATATTCAAAATCCAAGGTTTATTAGAGAAAAGAAATACATATACTAGCTGCGTTTTATTATCACAATGATCCAGATCAGATCATTGATTTATATGTGAAACAACAAAAAATCGAAATCCTACTTTTTACTTGGATCAATTTTTGTGATCCAAATATTAGTTCTTCTTCCGCACACAAGTTGAAATGTTGGCGTTAATTTTCAATAAAAACTGTGCTGCCACTTTCACACATTTATTATCCGGGAATGAGATATTTTTCAATTAGGGGGAGTCCGGGAGACTTGAGCCACTTTTTGTTAAATCGTTCATAAAAATGTCCCTATTCATTTCAGCGAGATATTGCATACATCTTTAGAAAGGTTCATTTATCTACTTCAAAATTAGCCTCATAAACTTTATGTACAGCCCAGTGATTTTTGCCAAATGCAAAATAAGTGAAAACAGATTTTTGGCTCAAGTCTCCCGCTTAGCCGGGAGTCTCCCTCTTGAGGAGACTTGATCATACTTAAGTTTTTTCGAGTAAAACAAAACAAAAGATAATAAAATCCGTTCATATCTTGTTATTTCTCAATTTCATTATATTTGAGGTGTTTTGTATGGACACAAAATCTGTATTAAACGTGATTTATAAAAATAAAATAAATAACTTAACTCCTTATGATAATCACAACATGTTAATGACTTTTCAATAGTTTCTTTGCAAAACACTACTTTGCGCTGCTCCTTCTTTTCTTTAATAATGCTAATGGCATGTTATTATCTAAAAAAGAATGAAATTCTTGCATTTTCAAAACATCTAATCATAGATTACCACAAGAGCCTATGGTCAAGTCTCCCCATCAAAAATGGCTCAAGTCTCCCGCTCACGTTTTTTCGCAATTAATGATCAATAAATTTTGTAAAATTGAAGATAGCTTGATTTTCTTTTAATGTTTAGAAAGTCGATTAAATGTTTCATGAGTACATGTCAACGTTTTTTACCTACCACGTTAAATAAAATTTTTATCTTGAAAAACAAAAACAAAAAAATAGTTACTATTTTCGACAAAAAACAAATTTTTGTATTCCCCAGCCAGAGTAAATTGAGGATCTAGAATAATTTTTGTTTGCAAGTAGAACATCGAAGAATGAACAAATTTGGTATACTCATGAGCCATTTGAGTGATATTTGAGTGAATTATTTAGAGTGGCTCATGTCTCCCATATGGTCAAGTCTCCCGGACTCCCCCTACATAGCAAAAGCTTTTTCCCATTAAAAAACAACAGAATAATCGTTCAACAAAATTATCGTAGGGCAACTCCGATGTAATTGACAGAATGAATATTGCAAACTGCTGCCAAACGTGACGTAATAAGTAAATTGATGATCAAAGCTATTTTATTATCATGATCTGATCCGGATCAGATCATGGTGATAATAAAACGCGGCTACTAATACAATTCAAGTGAGTTATAAATTTAAAGAAAGAAGAAAGTTATTCTAGAAAGCACGATGTTTCATGCTCTACAGTTTAAATAGAAGAGAAAATTAATATTAAAGTAAAATGACATTTGAATCAATAATGCTTGTTACTATAGTTACAGCTTGCTATAACATCTTCCCCTTTTAATTGGACATAGTCTTTTAAGTGAACTGAAAGTTTCCGTTGCCTTGTTGACTTCCGAAGCTCTACTGCATCTGTTGAGGTAGATGGAGAAGGAGTCACTGCTGACGTAAAATCTGCAGAAGTGGAAATATCTGGTGATATTGTTTCTGCAACTAGGTCATCAGATTGTGGTACTTGCGGTTGTTGATCAGATCGATGTTGAGTTGATTTCTGTGTTGGCAAATTGAAATCCTCCAACAAAATATCGAGCTCTGTTTTCGCATTTACATCATGTTGGACAAACTTTGGCCGTAATTGGTTAGTATGTGAGCGAATTACTCGACCAGTATCGAGTTCGATGCCATAGACAACCTTTCCTAAAAATTACCTAACCAGGCTCCCGTGTCCAGCTATTTTTCTTATACACCTTAGCGTAAACATTCTGTCCGATATCAAAATGTTGTGATCTGGGTCCGTGTTTTCTGTTATACGTTTTCTTCATCTTATAATTTCGACTCGTTGAAATCAATGCAGATTTTGGATAAGAAGGCTTAAGTTAGTCCTTAAGAGTCTTCCAATAAAAAATTCGTCAGGTGATTTTGAATCAGGTGCACTTTTGCACGGTGTTGATCTGTAGCACATCAGAAAAGTTTGTAAGTTCTCTTCCATTGTCCCCTCCTGATTTCTTTTCTATATAGATGCTGTCATACGCCGCCGCCTTAAAATAGATTTGGAGTTCCAGGATCTGCAATAATGTGAATATTTGATTGATGATGGACTTTCCTGGTCTAAAGACACAATGATATGGACCTATCAGTTTGTTGACAAACGGCTTCAGGCGTTTACATAGAAAAGATCTTATAGGCAATGTTTAGGAGGCTGTTGCCTCTGTAGTTGGTGCAGTTTAGTGGGTCTCTTTTCATCAGGATCTGGCAAACAATACAGAGGCACATCAGAGGAAGCGTCCGTAATGGCTTTTTGACAATTCTGCCACTGGTTCTGAATACTCGCTGGCTGTAGTGGACCTCTCGTGAGGTTACCTACTTCACACTCGATTGGAAAAGAATCTGTAGATCTCTTGCGATTGAACCCGTCCAACGTCATACTTTCTTCTAGCACTTCCTGTTTTTGTCCTGTTTTCCGCTGCATTACCTTGGCTACAACGAGGTAGTGGTCCAATTCGATGTTGGCCCCTCGGAAGGTTCGGACATCAATAATGCTTGAAGAGTGTCTTGCGTTGATCGCAATATGATCAATCTGGTTGACAGTTGACTGGTCTGAAGACTTCCTGGTCCCCTTCTGGATGTTGAGATGTTGGAAAGTCGTACTTGCTACTACTATATGTTTCGCCCCGCTGCAAAATCGATGAGCCTGAATCCTTTAGTGGAGGTTTTTTTCGTGCAGGCGGTGCTTTCCGATTGTTCCACTAAAGATTTCATCTCTTCCTAGTTTGGCGTTAAGATCTTCTAAGACGATTTCAACGTCAAAACTAGGGCATTGCTCGTACGTCTTTTCGGGGAGCTCGTAGAACTTGTCTTTGCGTGGGCGCATGTAAGACTTATGCTGCCAAATGTAGCCTTGATGCGGATTGTCGTGATGCGCTCGTTGACAGCTCTGAAAGTTAGGACTACTGCCTAAACCTGCGTCCAACGACAAAGCCACATCCAAACAGACGCTATTGTCTATAGCCGTGACCGTAGTATGTATAACAGTTTTTCATCTTCCTTAGCCCGGCCCTACCCATCACATTTCCTAGATGGCCAATTCACACACGGCCTTAAATTACTAAATTGTCTTTTGAAGTTTCTCAAATCGAATTTTTCTAAGAAAAAAACAACTCCTGCAAAATGTACCCTTTGGTATAATTTAATTAGAAAAATCTACTACAATTGTTGGCTAAACTACAAACATTTTATTCTTGGAACAAAAAATAATCAAAAAGAATAAATAGAGACTTTTCCTCGAGTGTATGCAAAACTTTTTCAATCACAAGAAGGAAAAAAACACGGGCCCGGAGCTCTTGTGAGAAAGTAAAAATATCCAGATAATAGAATCGTTTTGCAACTTTAACAGATGAGACAATATCAAATATAAAAAAAATTGCAACCATTTCGTCTCTTGCTCAACGGAAAAAAGGAGAAACACAAATGCAAATTGCATCCGCAGAAAAGAAAAATTATTGGTACGCCCAGAAAGAAAAGCACAAAATTGTAATTTGGTATAGTCCCAACTCCACCTGCGGAGTTTGAATAAAAAGGATGAGATGTACACAGGGGCAACAAAATGTGATATAGAAATTTATTGCAATGTCAAAGTTGATAGCTTGTAAAAGCAAAAAAAAAAAAGAAGTGGGTAAAAGTTTTCACAACAAAGTGCCTTGGGTATATAGGTCCAGTCGCTTCCAAGAAGCCTTAATAAGATATATTGTGATGTACAACAAACGCAAGGAGAGACAAATAACGTAAAAAAAGAATTCCCGATGAGAATTTAAAAGTACCAAAAGACCAGTACCTACCTACCTATTTTTCCCATCAAGTAGAAGGCGTTGTCGGAGGTCCTTGGAGGTCCAAGATTGTTAAATATCGCTTGACTATTGATCTTCTTCTTTGTGTGTCACCAGGGAATGATGGAATAAGTGATGTTTCTATAAGGAGGATTTTTTAACGGTTGGGTGGAGACAGCTAATATTGGTTCTGCTTGTTTTTTTTTTTTTGTCATTCATCTGTTTTTACGGAGACACTTAACAACGATGTTATTTATTGATAATTGAGCTGTGGAGAAAAGGATTATTTTTGTGATCTTCTCGCAGTGAATAAGAATTTTTAGTAGGATCAAAAACTTAACATCTCAATTGTTCAACTTTTAAACTTTAAAGTGTAACACAGTCTTTGCTGCTCACTTATAAACTCAGTGTATTTTTTTTTCTCTATGATTTTGTTGAAGTCGATGGGCCTGCACACACGAGACTAATTCATCCGGACTAAAATCAGTTTAGTGGACAAGGGAAGCGAAGTGTGCAGTATGAACCGTACTGAAATTTTCAACCCGAAATTTGGTGGATGAACGAAGACTAAAACTAACACATAAACAAAAGCTGACAGTTTTGGTACGAAATATATACTCACACATTTAAAAGAGGTTCACATATACATTTTCCCCCCAGTCTGAAATCATCTCGTGTGTGCTTGGACTAAAGAATAAAACCCATTTCAGTCCAAAAATAATTCATCCCGTGTGTGCAGGCCCGATGACCTCAACTTCACAATTTAACAATTTCACACATTCTGCCCTCCAATTATGCACATGCACACATCACTCGAAGAAAGTGAAGAACGAAGTAAAAAATAAATAAAACAGACTATCGATGTTCATTCTTGCCCAACAAATTACATGCTCACATGCCCTGATGCTTCTAAAAAAGTCCCCGTCAATATTAATTAAAAACTCCAAAGGAAAGGAAGTGAGGTGCTCTAAATACATAGTACATACAGTTGATTTTTTTTTATCCTGAAGATTGTGTGCTTGTAAATTTATGTGAACAAACAGAAGGTAGTGCTGCGGCTGCCAGCTAGTTACTATATACCTATTGCGGTCGTGCAACTTCCACCTTTTAGCACTATTCACATGAGCACGAGCAACGAACTACGAATGAACGGGAAAAATTGATTTTAGATACGTTTGCTTGCCTTTTTCCTCACAAATGCTAAAAAAAACTATAGAAATATATTTTATCATTTGATTGATGATGCATTTATTTACTTTTTCATCTCAATTATTAATAAATTTGTCAAAATAAGTTTATTCGTCGCGAATAAATTGGTTTTCTAAGACTTATTAACATTTGAGATGAAGAGGTTGATTTTTGCATCACAAATCAAAGATTAACTATGTTTTTATAGTTTTGTTGAGAATTTGTGTGGAAATATGGTTTGAAACGCACCTAAAATCACTTTCTTTCATTTATTCGTCGTTCGTTGGTCGTGCTAATGTGGACACTGCTCTAGAGAGCACTAAAAATCCCTTACTTGTGAGTGTAGGAATGAAGGAACCACCATTATTGCATCATCCTATTTTCAGCTTTTCACTTGCACATTGTCATTAAACTTTTGTTCCCCGTTCGTCGCTAGTGTGATGAAACATCATCTAGAATCTACAACTCCCTCTTGTAGGGTAACTGCCCTGGGAGTGGAAGTCAGTGATTTTTTATTTTTTTCTTAGTTGTAGATACATTTTTCATTATGTATTTCCATTATTAAACACATCCTTCACATTTTCGTATTTTAACTGTGTATTTTTGCTTCAGTGTATATTGTATACATATATTGGTACCTATTCATTTTTGTTGACAAATTTAAATGAATAAAAACTGTTTATTTTGTGAAATAAAATCTGTCCAGAGATATTGTGAAATATTTATACGAAGGATATTCCGCGATTATTTGCACTAAACCGACTGTACACTTGTTCAGGTACGCGCATTCATCTTTCGGAAATAAGTTAATTAGTTGATGTAGAGACATTTTGAAAATATAAAATATAAAAAAAGAAACACAAACATTTGCACAAAAACAAACTATGCTACAAGTTCTGACAGTTTCAGTTATTTTTATTTTTATAATTAAAATACCAGAGCAAGAGCAAACAAAAACGATACAAAAAGGATCTTATTTTTTCTGGGATAAAATCATAAGAATTTTGTGGTGTTTAGTGTTTTGTAGTAAAATTAAACTCCATTTGACTTTAAAACTTTGCTCAACAGTAATTAGAATATTTTCTATTAAAAAAAGTTACTAAGAGAAAATACAACATTGACATTAATATTTTATTTCCTTGAAGAATACAATGCCTTGAATTCCAGGATTAAACGTTAAATAAAATGCAGCTTCAAAATGAAACATTTTTTTTTTATAAGATCAACCATGTTTGCAAGTTTCAAACCTACACAATATGTAAATTTCTGGAAATTTGCAACTTGGTCAACAACATATTTATACACTTTAACTTAAAATTACCAGAAAAACCGAAGGAAGAGATGCGCATAATAAGTTTAATTTTAAATACAAGGCAATTCGAAAATACTAAAGATTAGCGAACCTTTAATTTCTATACTAGCTGACCTTAAAAATATTGCTAATTTTGTATTATCGAATATTGTCTATGAAAACTTCATGAATAAGATGTTTTTAACTATACGCGGTCGAAATTCTTTTCCAAATGTTAAATTTTTAAAGATTTATGTACCTCCTTTTTGTCAAACACGCCTACTTATTCAACCAAATTATCAAATTATCAAAATTAAATTTCAACTTTGTTTAAGTTGCTATCAAATTGGCATCACTGCTCAAAGCCAACCAAAATATAATACTTATTGATTAAACCGAAAATTGTTAAACGACGCACAGTTGTCCAAAAAGGGAAAAGTCGTGGCAAAAATACAAAATCTGATGTTTTATTTTTATCGTTTTGTTTTTTATTTCTAAGAGAAATATAGACAGAGCTTCAAAAACAGCAAACAAAATAATTTTTTGATCACTAGTTTAATTTATAGGGCTCTTCAAAGTTAGTTAATTTTTTTCTAGAGAAAAAAAAAGAAAAAAAAACAAAATTCCTTATTTTCATTTTTGCGATTATGGCATATTGAATGAAAAATCTTATTTTTTGTTAATAGTTCCTGGTTTAATTACTTATAAGTAAATTTAAATTTGAAATTGAAAAACAAAAAAAATAATTTTTAAGGTTTTAATAAATGAAACAAAAGAACACCATTTTTTTTACAATTTATCGAGTTTGAATAGAGCTACAAAAAAATCCATCCAAGTCCATGCATTAAGCCGAATAGGGTATGTGTATCAACCAATTGTTGAGCCAAAAGAAAAATATTTAGCTGCGCATACTTGCGCACTGCCGAGATTTTGTACTTTGAAGAAAAAATAAAGGCTTGAGAAAACGCTTACTTTGGCATACCTTGATCCACGTAAACGCTTAGTTCTCTGTTAATAGTAATGCTAGCAACGATGTTAAGGTTTTAATTTTTAGAAGAAATATTATCCATTGTAACTGCATTTACAAATTTTTTTATCTTTTTTTTATTGGTCAGATATTATTTTTTGAAGGATGTTTCGTTGTTCTTGTCCGTGCTAATTTTTTAATTTGATGTCAGTTTTTTTCGAAAAATGCGTCGTAAACATAACATTTTCTTAATTTATTTTAATAATGATAATAATAATGAATAAAAAAGTCATTCATAAGGTTGTCGAAAAACCCAAAAGTATCATAAAATGTATGATACTTGTAAAAACCAGCAGAGGATGAAATTTAATTTTTTTTTTTTTGCATTAGAATAAAAAAAAATATTATCTCGGATTTTATTACGAATATAAATTGATATAGGTTTTGCAAAATGTTTTACCATATCTACCAATTTTTATAATCTGCCTACTTTCATTTTCCTATTTAAGTAGATTCCTGCAATTACTAAGCCAAAAGGATTATTATAAATCTTAAGTTAGGTAAACAAGAGATTAATTTTTTGATACCTACTAATTATATTTAAGGTTGAAGGATATTTTTAATTATATATCATTATTTTATGGTCCAATAAAACAGGTAGAGGGAAATATTTTTTTTTCACTTACCCAAAAGAGCTAATAAAGTAATAAGTAATGTATTTTGGGTAGCTTAAATTTCACAGGTAAAATAATCCTTGTGCATGTGCAT
The DNA here is from genome assembly GCA_943590905.1 of Sphaerophoria taeniata. Classification (NCBI taxonomy): domain Eukaryota; kingdom Metazoa; phylum Arthropoda; class Insecta; order Diptera; family Syrphidae; genus Sphaerophoria; species Sphaerophoria taeniata. Next base: position 34,715,543 of record OX016540.1, on the reverse strand, counting down.
GTTTATCTGTTATATAAACTCTGACAATGGATAAACTTCATTAGTTTTCAAAACGTTTGACTAAAGATCGGATCGTGTTAATTTAATTCGAATATGAATATTTCAAACAAAGTCCTTTTGGAACATTTTCACAATGCTTCGAATTCTGAAGAATTTGTACAATTGTTTCAGAATCAATACTCAGAAATTAGTGTTAATGAAGGAATTAGAAAGAAACTTCAAAAGTTATATGCTTTATTTAAGCAAAAATGAACACAAAGTAGTAGACACAAAGAAAGATTTCTCACTAAAAATGAAGAATTTTTGAATGGAACATTTACTATACAAGAGGTTGAAATTGAAGACAGTGAGGGCCAAGTACATCAAGAGGAAGGCCTTCGAAATCCTTGCAGGCATGTTCGGAATACACCAAAAGGAGGAAACTAATGGAAACAACGAGCAATATTTCGAAGGAAAATTACAAGATTACAAGCGATATCGATTATCCAATACTCTCAAGGTTTCAAGGAAACGACAAAATGAAGATTTATTGATTATGCTATCCATATCATTAGATCCACTTGTTTCATATTTAAGACACGTTAGATCCCAAAAAGAGCCCAAAAAAAGCTACTGTCCAGAGCTGATTAGTCTATTAAATATTAAAAGTGATGATGATGGCAGTGAACTTTTTACTGAAAATTTATAATTATTGTTTAAGATAGTTTATGTATATTTTTTTATTTAATATATGTATACCTATATGTTTTTAATTATACTTGATTTTTTTTTAATTTTTGGTCCGTTTATTTTTTCCCTTTACTGTTTCACATAAAATATGTCACTTAAAAAGGTATAAACCGCTTGAAGCAAAAAAAAAAAGTTTCTTTGCCAAATTTTCGCATCCACTGTTGTGATGAATTTTATTTTAGAACACCCTATAAACACTTAGGGGGCCATCATTTTGTTTTTGTCAACATTTGCACAACAAAAGAAAATTTTTAAAGTTTTACTTCAATTTTTTTTCTATAAACTTAGTTTTTTGAGAAAATTTGTTTTCGGCCGATGATTCCGAAACACCCTGTGAAATAATTTTCTTGAAATTCATTGGTGTAACAGCCCTGGAAATTTCCTTCAAATTAAAAAAAAAATTGTACCGCTACCTCAATCCGTTCAAAAGTTATGATTTTTGCAACGAGATAAGTCATTTTGGACAACTGTGCGACGTTCCGTTGAATTGCTCTATCCTCCTCGACAGCAATTAAGTACAGGATTACAAAGCACAATTACTCCACTGTTATGAGAACACATTTGTACGTTAAAATTATAAACAATGCCTAGAAAACAGGACAAGAAACTACACAAAACCTTCAACAAAATAATGCCAACTCCTTCCCTTATCTCCGCTTTATCCCCTGAAAATGGAGAAAAAAAACGGTCGAAACAAGAATTGTGTTTTGCTTGTCCTCATATTCACCCCTGTTCTGATTTTCGTTACGAATTCAATTCGTTTACGAAATTGATTTTCGCAAAGCTAAAAAAAACTGTGTTCCTAAATTCGTACGAATTTGCCTTCAATTTTTGAAAAATATTTCTCTGAAATTACTTAAATTGTGTCTTGTCCTGTAGGTCGTCACGTGGTTATACTTATGTTTTGACTAAATGGAATCAAGTAATACCTTAATACCGACGAACAGAAACACACACAAGTTTAGTTTTGGGTGGTTATAGCTAGTAAAAAAATGAGTTGGTTTTGGCACAGATATCTTATCTCTGGTTTTGGTTTGAATTGGATCACAAAAGGCTTCATATTTTTGTAGATATAAAAAAGATAATGCAAGGCAATAAAAAAAATCGAAACTAATGAATTAATTAGAAGGAACTTTATCGAAAGATACTTCATCAAAAAACGGAAAAGGGCATAATTAAAAATGTTTTTTGATGGAAGTATCGATTAATTCAACTTTCAAAATTAAAAGCAGAGGAAATAATTACTAAAACAACAATCAATTTCACCTGGCCTTTTTTATTTATTATTTTACAGGCCTTGACATTTTATGATTTTTGGGTATTAATTAAGTTCAGCAGAAGTGTCAAATTCCATCAAAGAAAACGAAAGTTGTACTCAATAAGAATCATTGTCGTAATCTACACTAATATATAAAGCTGAAGAGTTTGTTTGTTTGAACGCGGTAATCTCAGGAACTACTATTTCGAATTGTAAAATTCTTTTTGTGTTGGATAGTCCATTAATCGAGAAAGGCTTTATTCTACTTAAAATTAAGCTGCGACCAATAGCAGCGAAGAATTTGTGGAAATGTGAGAACTGAGATTTTTTTCTGAGATCTCTGAGATGAAATTATTTTGGATTCGATTTCACACTCAGCTATTTGACGTGGCTGACATATGTGCAGCAACAATTAGTAAGGTAACCATTAAATCTCAATGATAACTGAGAATTATGTTCCACCAAGGCACCAAATGATTTTGCCTCAGTCAAGGTGACATTGAGATCTCAGTGAGATGTTGTTAGGTGGAACTGGCCTAATAACTGCTCAAATTAGAATTTTGAGAGTTCAATTGATTTTTGAATGTGATTGATTGCACTATTTGTGCAGATTATTGTGTTTAAACAATATCATTTTATGTACTTCCTAACTAAAAAATATACTCAGTTTAAAGAAAAAAAAAATTTACTTAACGAAAAAAAACGATGCAGAAGTAAGAGAGATATTAGAATTAGGGAGAGTTCACCCAACGGAATGCTTTAAGTATGAACAACTGAAAGGAATCATAAAAAATGCTCAAATTTGTCAAGTTCAAGAGAATTACGACCTAGGGAGAGTTGACTGCAATGCAATTTTACAATAACTTCCGAACAAAATTCCCACGCGCGAGTTAAATAAATAAAACACCGGTTTTATTTTAATGTATTTTTATTAAAACGGTCAAAATAAGACTGATATCTTAATCGTAAACAATAGCCTACGCTACTTAGACTCTAAGCAGCAGACACTCAGGTCAATGCATTCAATTTCCTATGGCCTTCGGATATTTAGATTTTCCCATAGGAAAGTAATGCATTGACTGTCTACTGGTTCGGGTTACGAAGCAACACAAATGTTCCGTCGTCAAGTTTGCTGACTTGCATTTGTGTAACTCGCGCATGATGCACAAGTCGAGACGATACTCTGGCCGGTGGACGAGGGAGAGGCGGACGAAGTCGCGGGCAACTGCTAGTATATATATAAAACGCAAGGAAATGAATTCATATACATACATTCATGTAGGTACCTGTTATATTCATGCGTTTATATTAAGAACACCCTATAAAATTATGTACTCATGTCATAACATCACATTCCCATAACTGTGTTAAGCTTAAGTAAATAACAAGAATCAGCGATATACCGGATCGATTGCATGATCCGACAGTCGTCTGATCGAAGCCAGAAAACGCGGATGTTTTTTTCTTATTATACTTATACCTACCTTATATTTAAAATTAAAATAAATGAATTATACTTAATTTAAAATTGAATAGTCGCATATCATTATACCACTTAAAAAATAACATTGGCGACGAGGATAAACTTGAGAAGAAATTGAGAAGAAAATGGTGGAAGACAAGACTGCGGGCACACCAGATCGAAAAGCTTTTTCAGTGATAATGTCTAAAAGTAGTGGTTTCGATCAATATATCCCCGGAAATAATTTTAAAGTATGGGAAAAAAGATTTGTCCAGTTTTTATTGCGCGAAAAAATTGCTGAAGAAGACAAAACCATGTGGTTAATTACAGTCATTGGTTCAGAGCCGAGTGAAGTCCTCATGAATCTAACAAGTCCAAAAGAACCAGAAACTGAATGTTTTGAAAAACTAATGGAAATTCTTCGTAATCATTATGGGCCCAAGACAAATAAGCGATCCGAGCGATTTAAATTTTATAAGGCACTTCAAGATAATGGAGAGTCAATCAGTGAATACATTGTTCGCATTCGAATGCTCTCTCAAACATGTGACTTTGTATCATTCTTGGACGAAGCTTTATCAGATAAGCTCATAACGGGATTACGAAGTGAAAAAATTCAACAAGCTCTTCTTAATAAAGCAGAGGACAAATTCGAAAAATATTGTGACTTCGCTCTTAATATGGAATTGGCAGAACAGTCAACGAAAAGTATGAAATCATCCGCAATGTCAGTCGTAGGTGCAGTGAATAAGAAGTTTAATCAAGACAACTCACAAACGTGTTATAAGAGGGAGTTTGAGACTAGCCATCGGAGTCAACCAACAGCGCGGGAACGTTCGAGTCAGAGAAGTCATTGTTCACGGGCTGGAAGCAGAAGTCGTGGACCTTCAAGAGGGAATTGTAAAAGATGTGGCCGTCAGCATAATGAAGCCACGTGTCCAGCAAGGTTTTGGTCGTGTTTCCTCTGTGGGAAAGAAGGTCATACCAGTAAAGTGTGTCTCACAAAAAAGCCGCAGCTAGGTAGCATAAATGCTATTGATTCGTTTAGCAAACCATTTGAGCTGTCCATGGAAATTGCTGGAAAAACGTTTATAGTCGAAGTCGATACAGGTGCTGCAGTTTCAGTTATAAGTGAAAGAGAGTATTTTTCAAAATTATCAAATTTACCTCTTATTAAATCAAATCATATTTTGACTACGGTTTTAGGTAAATGCATCCACGAAGTGGGAACATTGGAGAAGATCGAAGTGCGACTTGGAAATAATAGCCGGTGCTTGGATTTAGTTGTCTTGCAAGGTGATCAGCCGCAAAATATTCTGATGGGAAGGACTTGGTTGGATGTTTTTTACCCTGAATGGCGAACAAATTTTATTCAGCCAAACAGTATTGCAAATGTAAGTACTTTTTATGAAGAGATCGGGAGTAAATATCCCTCCGTTATACATCCAGATAAGAATCAATCGATTGTGGGGTTCGAGGCAGACATAGTTTTAAAAAAAGATGCAAAACCTATCTTTCATGTTGCCTATGGGGTTCCATTTAAACTTAGAGATAAAGTAGAAGAAGAAATAAATCGTTTGTGTAGTGAAAATGTTTTAGTTCCAATTAAACATAGTCGCTGGGCTAGTCCAGTCGTAATTGTCCCAAAACCAAACGGTGAAATTCGCATGTGTGTGGACTTTAAAGTCACATTGAACCGTCTCATTGAAACGCAACATCACCCTCTTCCAAATCCTGAGGACATATTTGCTAGTTTGGCAAATTGTTCATTCTTTTGTGTATTAGACCTTAAAGGTGCATACCAACAATTATCTGTCAGTAAAGAATCGCAAGAGTATTTAGTGATTAATACTTTTAAAGGACTTTTTGGTTTTAAACGTTTACCTTATGGTCTCGCAGATGCTCCCTGTATATTTCAGTCAATAATGGAACAAATATTAGCAAATTTGCCAAATGTTTTCAATTTTATAGACGATATTGTGATCGGTGCTATGTCACTTAAAGATTGCAAGGAGAAATTACATATGGTTTTGGATAGATTAGAAAAACATAAAGTCAGTATTAATTTTGAAAAATGTAAATTTTTTCAACACCAGGTTCTTTATTTAGGTCATTATGTTTCGCATAACCAAATAAAGCCCAATCCAGAAAAACTTAAAGCTATTAGAGATGCACCACCCCCACAAAATCTTCAACAACTACAATCGTACTTAGGTCTTATTTATTATTACCGAAAATTTGTGCCCAAATTGTCATCAGAATTGCATATTTTATATGATCATTTGAAGAAAGGAACTCGCTTTGTTTGGTCTCAGCAGTGTCAAAATGTTTTTGAAAGAAGTAAGGAGCTAATGGTCAGTCATCAAGTGCTTGAGTTATACGATCCAGCAAAACCAATTTACATTTCAACAGATGCGAGTCCATATGGAGTTGGAGCAGTGCTGTCGCACCTCGTAAATGACTCACTAAAACCTGTTTTCTATGCGTCAAGTTCTCTCTCTGAGGCTGAGAAAAACTACTCGCAGCTCCATCGTGAAGCTTTGGCAATAGTTTTTGCTCTTAAAAAATTCCATAAGTATATTTATGGTCATAAGTTTCACATAATAACTGACCACCAGGGCCTTAAAGAAGTTTTTAACCCCAGAAAAGGAACACCACCGGTGGCGGCGGCAAGGCTGCAGCGATGGTCTATAATCTTGTCGATGTATGAATACGAAATTTCTTATCGTAGAGGTCAAGAAAATGTAGAAGCAGATTTTTTATCAAGAATGCCGTTAGACGAAAGCACAAATATAAATCATATTGGAATTTTTTATTTTGAGTCAGGAAAGGAAATAAATTTAGAGTTAGTTCGATTAGAAACAAAAGCATGCCCTGTATTATCAAAGTTGTATAGTAAATTAATGTCTTCCTTACCTTATGTTGCATGCAGTACAAAGGAATTGTCTATGTTTGAAAAGTATGAGTCAAATTTGTCAACTGATTGTGGTGTTATTTTTTACAGCAACCGAGTTGTGATACCCACAAATCTTCGTCCAAGTGTTTTAAAAATGTTGCATGAAAATCATTGGGGAATTGTCAAAATGAAAATGATAGCTAGGTCTTACGTTTGGTGGCCTAATATCGATGCAGACATTAAAAATTTCGTTGAGAACTGTGAAATTTGTCAGAAAACTGCGAACGTTCCAAAAGAAAAAGTTGTTTCAAAATGGCCCTTTACCTCCTTTCCTTTTGAACGTATACACTTAGATTATATGTATTTTGCGGGCAAAAATATTCTGATTTTGGTTGACACATATTCGAAATATTGTGATATAAGAGTTCTTTCGTCATGGAATGCACAAAAATTAGTTGATGAATTAATGAAATCATTTATTATTTTCGGTTATCAAACAGAGATAGTTTCTGATAACGGACCACCGTTTAACGCTGCATATTTTAAAAACTTTTGTGAAGAAAAAGGTATTAAATGTACTAAAAGCCCTGTCTACCACCCACAATCGAACGGTTCCGCTGAACGGATGGTACAAACAATTAAAAAAGTGTTTCATAAATTCTTATTAGAACATCCAGCCATGTCCTTGTCTGAAAAGATAGATAAATTTCTCATAAATTGGAGAAACACGCCATCTACGGTTACATCCAAGTCACCCTCCGAACTTCTTTTTAACTTTAAGCCTAAAATTGCTTTGGATAATGTTAATTTTAAGAAAAAGTCCATTTTGATTTATCAAAAAATAAAATCCTAGGTTTGGAAAACTGTACAAGTAAAAAATTAGAATTAAATATTAATAATGATTCAAAAACCGAAAATAAAATACAAAAAAGTATCCAACCTTATAAGGAGGGAGAAATTGTGTGGTATGGGAATCATGAAGTTAGTTTTATACATTGGATTCCCGTTAAAATTATGAAAATTATAAGTAACCTAACGTATTTAGTAAATAATAACGGTAGCATTCGATTAGTTCACAGAAATCAAATAAAAAAATCGAAATTAGATTTAAGAATTAACTTTAAAAAAACAGATTCTGAAAACACAAATACTTTAACAACTGAAAAAGATGCATTAAAATTCAAATCAAATGAAATACCTATGTCTTATAATAATGAACAAAGAGTTAGAAAAAGAAGAAAAAATTGGAATTTAGAAATAAATAAACCAAGACGATCTAAACGTCTTAAAAAATAAAATGTATATATGGGTGCTTTCATAAATGCATGGTTGCTTTGCTTACATGCGATCATTTGCAATCATATCAACGTCAGACAAAAATACTTGCGCATGTGTTTTACACTGCATTTATGATACTATATACCTATCTCTTTTATTCAGAAAGAAATTCAGTGTGCATCTGATTTTTTGTAGTTGCACATTTGCGCTGCAAATATTTGCGTTTTGCTTTTATGAACATCTGACTTTTATCATTTGCATTTATGAACAACATGCATGCGTCAGACTTTCGCAACCATGCATTTATGAAAGCACCCTATATTTTGTAAACGTAGAGCTTAGTTAGAAAGGGGAAGATGTTATATTCATGCGTTATTATTAAGAACACCCTATAAAATTATGTACTCATGTCATAACATCACATTCCCATAACTGTGTTAAGCTTAAGTAAATAACAAGAATCAGCGATATACCGGATCGATTGCATCATCCGACAGTCGTCTGATCGAAGCCAGAAAACGCGGATGGTTTTTTCTTATTATACTTATACCTACCTTATATTTAAAATTAAAATAAATGAATTATACTTAATTTAAAATTGAATAGTCGCATTTCATTATACCACTTAAAAAATAACAGTACCTATTCCTAATAATTTGATAAAATAATAAATATTTTATTTAAATTATCAAAAACTTTGTTTGAAACGTTTTTTGAATGAATGAATGTAATAACTACTACCTACATTTTTGTAAGAAATAAAAAAATCGTTAATTTTCATACCAGTTACGTTTTTTATCAATTTTTCATTATTTTATAATGAAAATACAATTAACCCACATTTTATCATGCATTATTGCATTAAAAATGGAATTGAATGCCGATAAATTCTCCATCGAATTAAGGACTGAAGCCTTGTGCTTCTTCAGAGACCTCAATCTTGTAGACCCGCTTTTTAGAACGCAAGCAACGCACTTTATGTTATCTAAAAAGTAATAAAGAAATATCATTTTTTGACTGCAATGAGAGAAGCCAGACAGAAATCGAAAATTGTTTCTTTTTTTCTAACATTGATGTCTTTGCACGTACAAACATTGGTGGCCATAAGGGGGGAAACACCTTGTTCAATAATAAATCCATTTAAAAAACGAATATAAAACGAAAATTTTTTCTAGCAAAAAATCATTTGGTAAATAATTAATCAATTTATCTGTTTTGTCTCCTGTAATGGTGTACATGTATAGAATTTGCCTAAGTAGGTATATGCTTTCAAGCGAATTTAAGTACCCTTTTCAATAGCAGCAGTGTTCAATGAAAATACTTAAATCATTTTTTAAAAATATAAATCGGATTAGCTGTGCACTGTGGTGCATATTCTTTTCTTTCTCAAATGTGGTCGTGCTGATTTGGTCTTTTGTTTAAAGTCCAGCTCATTGTTTGGTACAAAACAAACCCCACCAAATACCATTTGGTTTTGTTTTAAAACAATAATGGAATTTAGGGCGATTATAATAAATTATTATCAACAAATTTTAAGATTAGGGAACGTTGAATACCGAAATGTTATGCTTTTAAAAGTAGGTACCTAATTAATATTAGTTACTCAAGTTTCAATTTGTGCGAAAATGATTACAATTTTGGTGCAAAAGGTGGTTTCGGGACTTGTGGTAAATATGTTTAAATTTTTCGAATATCAAAATATCAAAAGCAACAAACTTCATCGGTCTGGTTCAAAGCTGGTCGGCTCAGTATACGTACTCGTACGTATTTGAGTATTAGTACTGTTTAATGAAGAAAAACCAGATCAGAACAGCACAGAACAGAAAAAGTAAATGAAAACTGTCAGAACAAGTAAGAAGTAAGAACAGAAAAGATCAGCTCCCTGTTTAATCTTTTTGACAGAATAAAATTAGCCGTTAAATAAATATCCAAGTCAAATCAAATTGATTTTTTTTATTAGATTCTTGCGAAAAATGTTTAGTTGGGAGGATAGTTGAAATATTTTTAATTCCTCGGAAAACTCGTCAATCGAGATAATAATAATTTCAAAAAATTGTTTGATTGAAAAAAAAAAATAAATAATTTGGCATTTGAAATTTTGACATTTGATAGTTTTCACAAAGCTGCTCCACCAAAAAAGGAGGGGCAGAAAAAATTGTACTAAACTTCATGGAACACAAAATGACAGATTGTAGAACAGTATGTGGCGAGGTTTTTCCTCATGGAACACACAAACTTGTACTTTTTGGATCTTTTCTGTTCTTTTCTGTGTGGAACAGATTCATTAAACAGACCTATTTATTCGATTTTAAAGTTACAAAGATACATAAGATTTTTATCTTATAGAGCATCAATTAACATATAAAAATATACAAATTTAGTATAAATATCTATTTAATTAATTCTTAAACATTAAAGGTTACAATTTTAATCAAAGCAATAACAATAATAATACATATATAAACAGTAATAATAAAATTAATAAAAATATGAGTGCGACCCATGTAGTCCACACGACTAACTTCCCATAGTAGAAAAATACGTAAAAACATTAGTTGTTTTGCAAAATATTCAGCGGATGCATCCCGTTGTAGTTGTACACGCACGTTGCTTCAAAGTCAAATTCCATAAAACTGATGATTTTATGAAAAACATTAAGTTTATTGAATAACAGTGGCGCCATCTGCCACTGCCGAGTTGATCGTACCATTTCGTGGACTCATTCACAACTACTTTGCACAGTAAAATACAGCCTACATATAATTGCTCCTGAATATTGTAGTTTTCTATTATAGAAGCAATTTTTCTAATCGGATTAGTATTTCTGAAAATTAATATTAATACGGCAAAGCAGCGTTTGGTGGGTCAGCTAGTAATCAAATATAGTATATGATACTCCTGAATATTTTTTTTCCACTAACTATAAGATTTTTTGCACTATTATTGAAATTATTGCAGAAATTATCATAATTTTCAATATATTAGGGTTGTCTTAGATTTTTGATAGCCATTAAAAAACCGCTAAGCCGATTTCGCTCAAAACCTAATCAGCTCTTAACAACACAATGCCGCGTCGAATGAGATCAATTCGATGAGTGGTTCGCGAGATAATTGAGCTGAAAAACGTAACGCGTAACGAACACACATACACACACACAGACATCATCATAAAAACGCTTGATTCGGATTCTAGTGACCTCGAAACATCGAGAAATGCGAAAATTGGAGATTCACAAAATCGGCCCCATTACAATAACTTCCTCTGGGAAGTTAAAATCATTAATCATCTCTCGATAGCGCAATCCATTGACCGTAACTGTTGCTCCAGCCTCATTTTCGAAAAAGTAAGGTCCAATGACCCCGCGGAACCATAAACCGCACCAAACAGTCACGCGTTGAGGATGGAGAGGCTTTTCAACAATAACTCCTGGGTTTTCCGAGCCCCAGATGCGACAGTTTTGCTTGTTGACGTAGCCTCCGAGGTGGAAATGGGCCTCATCAGTCAAGATGATTTTTCGATGAAATTCCGGATCATTTTCATGCATTTCAAAGACCCAACCAGCAAAGACACGACGTTATTGATGATCAGCCGGCTTGAGTTCTTGTGTTAACTGAATTTTATAAGCCTTAAGACTCAAGTCTTTATGCAAAATACGGTGTAATGACGTTTGTGGAATGCCTTATTCCAAAGAACGACGAGGAATGGACAAACCTGGGTTTTCTTCAACACTTTGGGCTACAACAGCAATATTCTCAGTTGTTCTTGGGCGACGTGCACGGGTTTTTTTCTTCACATCACTAACTTGTCCCAACAGCTCGAATTTGTCCACCAATTTCTGTATTGCGGTCCGACAAGGTGCTTCACACGACCCAAAAATGTTTTATTTGTGCGAACCGTCTCTGCCAAATTTTCACCATTTTTTATAGTGAATTTTAATAATTTCAATGCGTTGTTGAAGCGTGTATCGTTCCATTTTTATTAATGGCGTAGTTTCTACTTGTCAAATGCCAAAAAATGACAGCTTCAAAAGTGACAACTACCGAAATAGCGGGCTATTCAAAATAACACCTCATATTGGAAAACCCTTTTTTATAATAAAAAGAAACTGATTTTTTATAAGGTTGTCTTAGATTTTTGATTGCCATTTGAAAACTGTTAAGCGGATTTCGCTCAAAATCTAATCAGCTCTTAACAACACAATACCGCGTCGAATGAGACAATACGATGAGTGGTTCGCGAGATAATCGAGCTGAAAAAACGTAACGCACATACGAACACACATACACACACACACCGATGTCATCTTAAAAACGCTTGATTCGGACTCTAGTGACCTCAAAACATCTAGAAATGCGAAAATTGGAGATTCACAAAATCGGACCCATTACAATAACTTCCTATGGGAAGTTAAAAATAAAAGAAAAAAGAAAAAAAGAAAAAAAAGAGAAATTGATTCGAAGATATTTTAAGGATCTCTTATTGGCCCGAGTAGTTTAAGAATAATTTCGGCTTAAAAACTGAAGGGGTGTTAGTGGTCTGCAAATCGTTTGGAAGCAAATTACACAAAAGAATTACTGTAACGTAGAATGAACGTTCTGAAATTGTATATGAAAAACGTGGTAAAATTAATTTTAATCCTCTCGGTATATGAGCAAATTGAAGAAATTCCCTTAGGAATTCAGGACAACAATTATGGATGACACATTTGGAGGAAGTTTCTACATAAGTCATATATTTTAGTTCTTTCTAAAGGTGTAGTTACCTCTAGAATACATGAAGATATTTTTTTTTTTGTAGGCTGTAAATATTCTTGATGATTCAAGCTATTACTTCGATACATAAAACTTAATGATTTTACATTCAGTTTTGAAGACTAAGCAACTGTCGTTAACCTCCATCTAGCATGAACAATCTGAAACTGACTGTTTATATGGTAATATTTCAACGAATAATTTTAATGCTTCGTTTTCCCTGATTTGATTCTCAGCGTTTGGTTATCATAAAACCAGGTACCAGGGGAATGGGTCATAATCCTGTTAGTCAAAATACTGTATGAGCAAAATACTGACTTCCACAATACATACTGTTTTTTTTTAAATCCTGTACTGCAAAATACTGTATTTACATACTGCATCTCCTTACGAAATTTCCAAGACGAGACAACTCAAGAAATTATATAAGAGGGAAAATGAAGTGAACGAAAAAGAATTAAGTGTAGAATTACTGTTAATAATCTGTATTTTAAGGTTCTGAAAATATACTGTAAAAGAAGGGACCGGGTCATAATTCTGGTTTCAAAATTCCGCTTTTCAAAATTCTGCATTTTAATCGAAAATTCTGATTTTCAAAATTCTGCTTTTTTTTGCATTCTGGTCACCGAAATTCTGCTTTTCAAAATTCTGGCTGTTTTAAATAAAAACATTCTTTTTTTTATCCAAAAACAAAAGCAACTTTCGGGTTGGGGTCAAAATTCTGCCGGGGTCAAAATTCAATTTAGTCACTTTTCGTCCCTTGCACTTGTCTTTAATTCGATTAGCACAGGCCGAATTATAAGTTTTACATTTGTTTTACTTTTCAAGATAAAACATATCTATAGCCATCAACACAAAGTTTATCTTTTCCCTTATTGAATTTTACAACCGAAACATTCTTGGTTAAATTTGAACACTAACTCGAAGGCATAACAAATTAGACTAACCATACAGCTTATATAGGAGATAAAATATGTACATATTATACATACTGATGTAACTATGTATGCAAAAAAAAATTATCTTCATCTAATCTCTAGTGAGAGAAGGTATAATTGTGGTATTTCTTTTCTATATTATTCGCAGAGTTTTGGTAAGCAGAATATTGAAAAGCAGAATTTAAGAAATCAGAATTTTGGCATGGAAATTCGAAAAGCAGAATTTTAGAAGCAGAATTTTGAAAAGCAGAATTTTGAAAGCAGAATTTTGACGAAATAATTTTGACCCCGGCAGAATTTTGACCCCAACCCGCAAAAGAAATAGGTATCGTTTTGATAATGTAAAAAGTGCGCTTTTTCTGGCATTATCAAAACGATATTTTAGTTAACACTCTTTTTTACAGTATTCTGACTCACAGTATTTTGCTATACAGGATTTTTACAAACAGTATTTAATTCATACAGTATTTTGCACATACACTATTTTGACATACACGATTTTGGCATACAGGATTTCGACCCCAACCCAGGTACCAGATTTTGATGTACTTAATAACATTGAGTGATAAAAAGGAGAAGATTCTCATGAATAAAAAGGTAGGTAGTAGTACAAGATCCGAGCCTAAAACGACCTTCACCGAGCTGATAATAACAGCTCTTAACTTTAATAGCGCTATTAGTGTCCTCAATGAATACCAGCCTAAATAATCATTTTAATTGAAATTTGGAAGCAGGTGGCCATGGTTCAGAGGATAGAGTAGTGGATTGCTAAGCCGAACGCTTCAGCAGCATTCTTTTTCTACAAAAATCGCCAGCTTATCTGAGGCCACCTGTGCGATAACATGAGATAATACAAATCTAAGTCTCCTCCTCTGAGCCACGTAGTTTTCTGTTATCTGTGTTTTCTTCCTATGTGTCTATCTGTCTCTCTCTGTTGTATGTCTTGTTCTGTCCCAGCCGATGGTCTCAGTCATCAGTGCTGCTATGTGTCTGTAGTTCGTTACATTTATGTGCGAAGTAATGTAATGAAATTTGGAACAAAGATAGCCTGAAGCCATAGAAAGGGCATATAGAGTGTTTTTCAATGCAATAAAAGGGGTTAGGGGGTTGCAAGGGGTTGAAATACTAGGTCAAAGATTGTATTATTCTTGATAAGGCTAGAAGTCTTAAACTTAAATTAATGGATATTTATTAAACGCATATAAATACGACATTCAAAGTTTTAAGCAATTTTACGGTGAAGGGGGTGAAAAAAGGGGATGAAAGTTTTTTTGCGATGTATGTCGTCGCCATCTTATAAGCAACAAACCCCACAAAGATTTCAACCTAGAACTGTTAAAATTCTGCACATGGGAAGAAATATGATGACTTCAGTTTATGTTACTTTTATTATAAAGGTAACTAGTACATATATACAATGTAGACATTTTTACATAAATTTGCTTATACGTTTTAATCCTATAGAAGGGGTATTGAAATTTCCATAATGCATAATCTACATGCAATAACGGTGATTTTTATACCGCATTTGCTGAGCTGCGTCTCGTCCAAGCATCACACTCTCGATTTTAAAATACATAAGTATAATTGCATACAAACGACCTGCTTGTTTCGTTCCAAATGGTACGCACCAGTGGGAGAATCCTGTTACCCTCAAAATTCCATGGGGTTTCTTCGTTTAAAATTCCATCAATTATACCCATGAACATCACTAACCTGAACATATTATGAACATAGTCCGAAAGCGCCACACCAAACAAGGGATACCCACAAACTATTTGATTTTACATTGATTAAGCGTTATCTTATCACTTTTAGACTGTTTTCTCTGTCTTATTGACAATATTTGTGAATAAAAACATCCAACACCACATTAAAATTTATTTCCTGCTCTCATCAGAAGGTTCATGTTCAACCTAAGACAATTTGCGCACACGACTTTGCAAATTTGTGAATCTGGTCTTTAATTATTATCCACTATTGTTGTTGTTTCCTTTTTTTCGGTTTCAAAAATATTTTTTCTCTTGCTTGAAGTAAAATATAAATTCCAGGAAAAAATAATCCTCCGGAGGAAACATAAGAATCACCTGTTCCGTTTGCTTGATTAAGAAAAAAAAATCGCCCTTTAACAATTTTTAGGAGATTTCTGAATTCATTCTCCCGCCTTTTTGTTGATCGAAAATTAAAGAGACAGGAACTTTTTCGGATCCATCTGATATCATCTGGTGTCGGTGCGGTGTGGCTGCTTGGCCTAGCTTGAAAAGAGTTTTTGGAGGAATTATTGATTTCATTGAACAACCAAAATTGCAGATAAATAAGTTGAGATGGTTTTGTATTGGTTGGATTGGAATTGGGATTGGGATTGGGACAAGCAATAACAAACATGGAAAAAAATGAAGCCCCAAAAACATCTGCAAGATTAACGAAAAGAAGACATACGGAACGTACTACATACAACATACATTGCCGAGTACATTCTTGCTGCTAGATACTGCTCTGTGCCTTAGTTAATATGTTGTATTTTGTGTTGTGCGGTGCAAAACACGCTGAGAGTTCCTCACGCGGTTTTTGTTTGCTCTTTTCTCCTGCCCAGGGCTTTTTCCTGAAACCTATATTTGATTTTGTTTTTGTTGTGTGCACCGATAAACCAGGTCTTTTGTCAGAGTTGGTTACATCTGCTAGATGTGTTGGTTGTCGAATTTTTGTTTCGTTGTTGTGGCGGTTACACAAATAAATGATAAAAAGAGGTCTTCGTTCTTCTGGAGGGCTTACATGGGAGCACCCTATTGAAATGCTCAACGATCTCGAAGAAAAGGTCCTTAAGGAGGTTGTTGTCGAAATAAAATTGCTTGTGTTAGCTGAGAGCATTTAAGTTTTCGTTTTTTTTTTTTTTGCTTTTAATTCAATGCCTTTTTGGTGCCATATGTTTTTGCTTTCTTTTATGTATTTTCGGGAAGGGATTTTGTTTGTTGGTTAAATTTGGAAAAAAAAATAAAATACATGAACTTTAAATACAACAAACTTTAAATTTTTAGTCAAACAAAACCCTTCAAGTTATGCAATTGTTGTTACAGAAAATCAGGTGCTTGGAGTCCAAATACTGATCTTGGTGTAGAAATTTAAATCAATTTAATACAATGATCTTCTTAAATCATAATTTGTTACAAACACAACAAGCCAATCTAAATTCTCATCGTAAAATGGCGCCCAACATTAAGAAAATTAATAAAATAATGTTTAAAAAGATTGCCATACCATACGCACATAAAAAGAAAACTATTAGCAAATTATGTCCATAGCTTCGAACCATTTAGCACACAAAACGCACTGGCTCGGCAGCATGACAAACATTCAAATTCAATTTCTCCCTCATTAAGGCAATCTTATCCTTTAATAATGCTATACAAAATCAAAAAACATTCCACGCTTGAACTGTGAAACTGGCCAGCGTTCTTTCTCTGTCGCTGTTTTTTGTTGACCAACAAAAATGACCCTTCTTACAAGTATCCACAAGAAAGTATTTATAATTATCTTTATGATTCTAAATGTCCCATTTTCAAATGAAAGAGTATTGTGAAATTGTAAGGACTTCTATATCTTCTGCTGAGTATCTGATTCATTTTTCACGCAGGAATTTTGCGGTCGCTTTTGGCTTTCAGGTAGTTTGGTAGTAGTTGTAGAAACAATATAAACAATAAAGTAAAGTCGTTAATATTTAGTGTCTTTTAACGATGCTGCTGCCTCCCCCCTCAACCTACTATCCTGAAAAAAATAAAGGAAAACCGAAGAACCTCATCCTTGGAGGAAAACAGGAAAAACACGATACAACCTTCCTTCGGCGCGTATCCTGATTGTTCCCATACTCTCATAGGTATATCCTTTTTGTGTGCCATTTTTATGTTCTCCACCTTCGTGATGAAATAAAGTAATATAAACAATAATCACTGAATTCTACCCATCAACAAAAATACCATGCCAACACTTTCATGTTTTCCTTCTCCAGATCTAGATTCCATATCCTTTTTTTTTATTCTGTTCTTTTGCCTTATTCATCTTGTGCCTTTGGCATTCAGCCATATGGCTGTTTAAGTTCGTTGTCGTAGATGCACAGCCCCGAGAATGTATATATTATATTTTCTACCTGGCCAAAAGATTCCAGTTCTTAATTAAAATAACCAAACCAAAAAAGGATGTAAGCAGTAGTTTACAACGAACCCTGATGGTATATCAGGATACTATTTTAAAAGCTTTTTCGGTTAAATGTTGAAAAAAAACAAAAAACAAAAATAACACACTTTTCGTTCTTAAAATAGAAAGGATTTTTTCCATAAAAAATGTAACACCCTTTAAACCATCAACTGATGATCTTGATGGAACGGATTTCAACATATCGTTGCATGGCAATATGGTGGGCGGTTGTAGACTAGAAGACAGCAACGAAAAACAATCCTTCTCACATGAAACACAACATCCACACATTTAAAAATTCACTATTCCAGTCTTGTGAAGTTTATGCTTCACCTTGTTTCTCACTTAAGTTCTAGCCAGACATGGCTTCTAACCCATATTATTATATTACCTGTCCTGTTGTGCTGGTGCTAGTGCAATCATTCACTGTGGATACCTATGATGTGGGATGGAGCTGCACTTACTTGTTACGTTTCTAGAGGAAGCTCCGATGCCAGGTCCTTCCAAAGAATATCATGATATATTGTAGGAAATAGAATCTCCTTAAGTGGAGCCAAAGTGTTTTGCGGTGTTTCATGGTATCCCTTCCGCAAATTTGTGAAAAACTTGATATAGATATTCTTCAAGAGCGATTTTTGGAATTTTTTGTTTTCACGGGTCGTGGTGAAATTTGGTGTTCATGGAAAGTGTCTTAGTGTCTTAGAGTCTTAGTCCTTGGTCAAAGGCAGTTTTGGGTTTAATTCAAATGGCGCCAAATACAGGTTGAAATTCTAAGAAGTCTAAAAAGAAGTTATGGGCGCCGTTATAGCAGTTGGCACATAAGTATGTTAATAGACTTAACGTTTTAAGGGTGTATCATCCGCCTGCTTGTAAATGATTCATTTAAAAAACATTAACAGAGTTCTTCCGAAAAGAAAGGACATATAAAATTGCGAGATATAAAAAGTTAAAAAACACACCCATAAAATAAAATATTAAATGAATTTTTATCAATGACACTTCATTTTATTTTAATTGCATTGAAATATTTCACATGACTGCATCATATATTTTTTTTCCAATCCCAAAATAAGGATCATGAAACACTTCAATTTTCCGTAATTTTAATCAAAATTTTATATTAATGTTCGTTCGCAAAAACAAAAAAGACCTATGAACAAAATAATATGTGCACGACTGGGTCCAAAAACCGGACCCATTTTTTTTGACATCTCTGTAATCGTAATGTCATGTTTGATCAAAATCTCAAAATTTTTTTACGAATTCAATACTTGACATATATTCTACAGCAAGTAACAAGAAATGAATTTCTGTTTGTATAGTATACGGGCCCTTGTCATAAAATCACGACATTATCAGAGATAACAACAACATTGTGTGTTCTTACGGACGAACATAAGGAAAATGTAACCTTTCCTTGTCTTTTTTGCAACAAATTGCTCTTCTCCAAAAGCATAAAATATTAACACAAAAATTGTAAAATCAATGAACGTCAATTGTGCAAAAAGTTAATGGAACAGGTTATAGACATGCGGGAAAATCGAAATGAGAAAAATGAAAATATAAACAAACAATTTCGATGTGAGAACCTTCATAAAAAAAATATATATATATGAAATGCCCCTTCTTAGAAGCAATCGCGGGGCCTCTCAACTCTTAAGTCTTCTTGTTTGTAGGCATTTTTGTCCCGTAATTTTGTTCGGCTGAAACTTAAGATGTTATCGTCACGTAAGGCTGTTGTTTATTTTTCCTCACGAATCATAACACACCCTCCGAAAAACAAAGTACGGTCATAAAGAGAGTAAGAGAGAGGGAAAGGACTTGAACAGGGCGAAATAACAAATTTACATAAAATTCAACAATTTTTTTCGAGAAAAAGCAAAAACGACAGTAAAAAGGGGGAAACAAAAGTAACTTGTGCTCCTTGCAGGATAATAAACAAGGAAATTGGACATCTATACTAATATATAAAGTAAGACTTTTGTTTGTTTGTCGGTTGTATGTTTGTAGTCGATAAACCAACAAACAAACAAAAGTCATACCTTATAAATGTAATAGAATTCTTCTGCGATGCACTGATTGTAGAGTAGGATACTCTGAAAGAAAAAGAAATAATTATTAATAGGAAAAAACATTGATTTTAATCTACTTACTCGAAAATTTTGTTTGGAAATTCAAAAAAACTTACAGCCGACATCAATTTTTTGAAACGTCTTTCTATTTTCATTTCATTTCATTTCATTTCATTTCATTTCATTAATTCTTCTTTGTTATATTTAAAGCTGAACTCCTACTTAAGCTTTTGGACCAAAATCATGTTTACATGCGAACTCTTGGGCACGACTTGCTGTACAAAAGAAAATTTTAACATCGATGTTCAAAAAAAGCATGGATTTTATTTTCCAATCTCTGTGCATGAAAAATTCGCATTATGAAAATTGGTTTTCAAAGGAAAACTGGAAAATTTCAAAATGCGTTTTCGAATGGAAAATAGAAAGTTCTTCATGAAAAACTCGGAAATCTAGAAAATTTCACAATGAGTTTTCGAATGGAAAATAGAAAGTTCTTCATGAAAAACTCATAAAACTCATTGGTTTCAAAAGGAAAATTGCATGTAACTGTAGGTGCATTGGTTTTCAAATGGAAAGCTGGAAAATTTCAAAATGGGTTTTCGAATGGAAAATAGAAAGTTCTTCATGAAAAACTCGGAAATCTAGAAAATTTCACAACGAGTTTTCGAATGGAAAATAGAAAGTTCTTCATGAAAAACTCATAAAACTCATTGGTTTCAAAAGGAAAATTGCATGTAACTGTAGGTGCATTGGTTTTCAAATGGAAAGCTGGAAAATTTCAAAATGGGTTTTCGAATGGAAAATAGAAAGTTCTTCATGAAAAACTCGGAAAACTCATTGGTTTTAAAAGGGAAAATTGCATGTGCATTGGTTTTCAAATGGAAAACTGGAAAATTTCAAAATGGGTTTTCGAATGGAAAATAGAAAGTTCTCCATGAAAAACTCATAAAACTCATTGGTTTCAAAAGGAAAATTGCATGTAACTGTAGGTGCATTGGTTTTCAAATGGAAAACTGGAAAATTGCAAAATGGGTTTTCGAATGGAAATTAGAAAATTTTTCATGAAAAACTCGGAAAACTAATTCGATTTAAAAGGGAAAATTGCATGTAACTGTAGGTGCATTGGTTTTCAAATGGAAAGCTGGAAAATTTCATAATGGGTTTTCGAATGGAAAATAGAAAGTTCTTCATGAAAAACTCGGAAAACTCATTGGTTTTAAAAGGGAAAATTGCATGTGCATTGGTTTTCAAATGGAAAACTGGAAAATTTCAAAATGGGTTTTCGAATGGAAAATAGAAAGTTCTCCATGAAAAACTCATAAAACTCATTGGTTTCAAAAGGAAAATTGCATGTAACTGTAGGTGCATTGGTTTTCAAATGGAAAAATGGAAAATTGCAAAATGGGTTTTCGAATGGAAATTAGAAAATTTTTCATGAAAAACTCGGAAAACTAATTGGTTTTAAAAGGGAAAATTGCATGTAACTGTAGGTGCATTGGTTTTCAAATGGAAAACTGGAAAATTTCAAAATGGGTTTTCGAATGGAAAATAGAAAGTTCTTCATGAAAAACTCAGAAAACTCATTGGTTTTAAAAGGGAAAATTGCATGTATCTGTAGGTGCATTGGTTTTCAAATGGAAAGCTGGAAAATTTCAAAATGGGTTTTCGAATGGAAAATATAAAATTTTTCATGAAAAACTCGGAAAACTAATTCGATTTAAAAGGGAAAATTGCATGTAACTGTAGGTGCATTGGTTTTCAAATGGAAAACTGAAAAAATTCAAAATGGGTTTTCGAATGGAAAATAGAAAGTTCTTCATGAAAAACTCGGAAATCTAGAAAATTTCACAATGAGTTTTCGAATAGAAAATAGAAAGTCGTTTTAAGAATGAAGTCATGAACATTATTAAACAAAGCAATTTTGTAGTAGTGTCCGTGGCTAAGTGGTTGTGTGCGTTGGCTGTTAAGCAGGACGTTGTGGGTTCGAATCCTATTCGTGTCCATAAAGTTATTATTTCACTGCCTCTTACGTAGAACTCACAAAACTTCCAAGAGTATTAATCTGTCATGAAAAAAGTGCTTATCAATTTTGACGTTCGGAATCGGAATTATTAGTTAGGTGCTTTCAATTCTTCACATGCACTCGGAGAATATTTGATGAGAGTAAGCCAATTAAGCCTTGGTTCTTCAAGAGCTGTCGTGCCACTCTTTTTATTTTATTTTAATTTTTGGTAATAAATCTAGGAATTTATTCATAAAATAAACGTCGTCGGTTTATTGCACTTAATATACTTTTAGTCGATTTACATAAATCTAAGAGAGATCAGATCTATTGATTAAATAATTAATCAAGTGAATGTAGGTTGGCCCTTACATATTTATTTCCCATGTTGTTCCGATTTCAAGAAGTTTCTACTTTTTGAATACTTTTTATTTGAAGTTTACAAGCTGAAATACGAATAAAGGGGCCAGTTATAGCTATCATTAAAAACTATCATTAAAAGTTGGAACACATGAAAATTGGATTTTTTTTCTTACGTGTGTTTATAGCGATCATTAAATTATTTAAG
The DNA here is from genome assembly GCA_943590905.1 of Sphaerophoria taeniata. NCBI lineage: Eukaryota > Metazoa > Arthropoda > Insecta > Diptera > Syrphidae > Sphaerophoria > Sphaerophoria taeniata. Next base: position 34,693,400 of record OX016540.1, on the reverse strand, counting down.
TGTCATTCAAATATTTATTTAATAAACTGACACCAAATATTTTTTTAATGATTGAAAATCCTTCATTAATTTTTTTAATGAAAGATGGAACATTAAAAAAGGGGAACACAAACACTGGAACAAAGTGTTTCATTTTTTGAAATTTAATTATTAGCTTGTCATTAAAACGAATTTTCATCCTTAAAGTAAATAAATGCATTTTTCACCAAAAATTTTCTATTGTAGGATTATTTTTTGCCAGAAAAAAATATTTCAATGGATTTGCCATCGATTGGTATGAAATCTATACTAATATATAAAGTAAGACTTTTGTTTGTTTGTCGGTTGTATGTTTGTAGTCGATAAACCAACAAACAAACAAAAGTCATACCTTATAAATGTAATAGAATTCTTCTGCGATGCACTGATTGTAGAGTAGGATACTCTGAAAGAAAAAGAAATAATTATTAATAGGAAAAAACATTGATTTTAATCTACTTACTCGAAAATTTTGTTTGGAAATTCAAAAAAACTTACAGCCGACATCAATTTTTTGAAACGTCTTTCTATTTTCATTTCATTTCATTTCATTTCATTTCATTTCATTAATTCTTCTTTGTTATATTTAAAGCTGAACTCCTACTTAAGCTTTTGGACCAAAATCATGTTTACATGCGAACTCTTGGGCACGACTTGCTGTACAAAAGAAAATTTTAACATCGATGTTCAAAAAAAGCATGGATTTTATTTTCCAATCTCTGTGCATGAAAAATTCGCATTATGAAAATTGGTTTTCAAAGGAAAACTGGAAAATTTCAAAATGCGTTTTCGAATGGAAAATAGAAAGTTCTTCATGAAAAACTCGGAAAACTCATTGGTTTTAAAAGGGACAATTGCATGTAACTGTATAGGTGCATTGGTTTTCAAATGGAAAACTGGAAAATTTCAAAATGGGTTTTCGAATGGAAAATAGAAAGTTCTTCATGAAAAACTCGGAAATCTAGAAAATTTCACAATGAGTTTTCGAATGGAAAATAGAAAGTTCTTCATGAAAAACTCATAAAACTCATTGGTTTCAAAAGGAAAATTGCATGTAACTGTAGGTGCATTGGTTTTCAAATGGAAAGCTGGAAAATTTCAAAATGGGTTTTCGAATGGAAAATAGAAAGTTCTTCATGAAAAACTCGGAAATCTAGAAAATTTCACAACGAGTTTTCGAATGGAAAATAGAAAGTTCTTCATGAAAAACTCAGAAAACTCATTGGTTTTAAAAGGGAAAATTGCATGTATCTGTAGGTGCATTGGTTTTCAAATGGAAAGCTGGAAAATTTCAAAATGGGTTTTCGAATGGAAAATATAAAATTTTTCATGAAAAACTCGGAAAACTAATTCGATTTAAAAGGGAAAATTGCATGTAACTGTAGGTGCATTGGTTTTCAAATGGAAAACTGAAAAAATTCAAAATGGGTTTTCGAATGGAAAATAGAAAGTTCTTCATGAAAAACTCGGAAATCTAGAAAATTTCACAATGAGTTTTCGAATAGAAAATAGAAAGTCGTTTTAAGAATGAAGTCATGAACATTATTAATTAAAGCAATTTTGTAGTAGTGTCCGTGGCTAAGTGGTTGTGTGCGTTGGCTGTTAAGCAGGACGTTGTGGGTTCGAATCCTATTCGTGTCCATAAAGTTATTATTTCACTGCCTCTTACGTAGAACTCACAAAACTTCCAAGAGTATTAATCTGTCATGAAAAAAGTGCTTATCAATTTTGACGTTCGGAATCGGAATTATTAGTTAGGTGCTTTCAATTCTTCACATGCACTCGGAGAATATTTGATGAGAGTAAGCCAATTAAGCCTTGGTTCTTCAAGAGCTGTCGTGCCACTCTTTTTATTTTATTTTAATTTTTGGTAATAAATCTAGGAATTTATTCATAAAATAAACGTCGTCGGTTTATTGCACTTAATATACTTTTAGTCGATTTACATAAATCTAAGAGAGATCAGATCTATTGATTAAATAATTAATCAAGTGAATGTAGGTTGGCCCTTACATATTTATTTCCCATGTTGTTCCGATTTCAAGAAGTTTCTACTTTTTGAATACTTTTTATTTGAAGTTTACAAGCTGAAATACGAATAAAGGGGCCAGTTATAGCTATCATTAAAAACTATCATTAAAAGTTGGAACACATGAAAATTGGATTTTTTTTCTTACGTGTGTTTATAGCGATCATTAAATTATTTAAGTGTCATTCAAATATTTATTTAATAAACTGACACCAAATATTTTTTTAATGATTGAAAATCCTTCATTAATTTTTTTAATGAAAGATGGAACATTAAAAAAGGGGAACACAAACACTGGAACAAAGTGTTTCATTTTTTGAAATTTAATTATTAGCTTGTCATTAAAACGAATTTTCATCCTTAAAGTAAATAAATGCATTTTTCACCAAAAATTTTCTATTGTAGGATTATTTTTTGCCAGAAAAAAATATTTCAATGGATTTGCCATCGATTGGTATGAAATTGATATATAAAATCAAAGTACAACACACCACATTATCCAAATGAAAATGTTTAATGATAGTTTTTAATGATCGCTATAACTGGCCCCAAAATTAAAGCTTAATTTTCATTGTTGGTTTTCAATTGTTCTCTTGAAAAGGAAGAGAAAAAAATTTAAAATTAAAATTTAAATCAATTGAAAAAAGTGAAAATAAAAAAGTGGTGTCAAGAACTGAAAGCCTGATAAGAGGAAAAGATAGAACCAAACAAAGTATGTATTAAAAACTATAAAAATCTTATGTCCGTGTCCGGTTATGAAAGCGTCCGGTTATGAGAGAACTTTCCAGTTCTCCATTTGAACCCAGAACGTTCTACTTAGCAGCCAACGCATATAACCACTAAGCCACCTACACCACCACAAAATTGCTTTTTTTAATAATGTTCATGACTTCATTCTTTAAATTACTTTCTTTTTTTCATTCGAAAACCCATTATGTAAATTTCAGGTCTCCATTTGAAAACCAGTGCAATGCACCACTACAAAATTGCTTTGTTTAAAAATGTTCATGACTTCATTCATAAAATGTCTTTCTATTTTTCATTCGAAAACCCATTTTGAAATTTTCCAGTTTTTTATTTGAAAACCAATGCACCTGCAATAACATGCAATTTTCCCTTTAAAACCGATGAGATTTCCGAGTTTTTCATGAAGAACTTTCTATTTTCACCATAACGCAATGCAATAAAAAAATGTTACGTATACGTCATAGTGTCCACTGTTGACCGAGTTTTTCATCGAAAACGCATTTTGAAATTTTCCAGTTTTCCATTTGAAAACCAATGACCTGCAATAACATGCAATTTTCCCTTTAAAAACCGATGAGATTTCCGAGTTTTTCATGAAGAACTTTCTATTTTCACCATAACGCAATGCAATAAAAAAATGTTACGTATACGTCATAGTGTCCACTGTTGACCCTATTATGTATTTGCACTTTGGTCTGATGCATCCCTAACTAAATTTTTTTCTTGATATTTCGGAGATGAAAATATTTTGGATTCAATTCAATTCCATTTGTGAGGTCACCGTAACTATCTCACTGAGGATTCAGAATTATGTTCCACTAAATGATTTTGTCAAAGTCACATCGAAATCTTAGTAAAATGTTGTTAGTTATAACTGGCGTAAGTGCAGTAGGACATAACCAAGTCAAGTAAATACATGCGGCCATGTTTATTAAATGCATTATAATGTTGGGGGTTGGAAAATCGTGATGAAAAAGATATTAGTTTTTAGCTTATGGAAACGCAAAAATATGCATTAACGATTAAATGCCATTTCGAAGGAAGTTTCATGATTCGTATACATAATTAGTTGTCTTGCTTCTAAGATGTTCATAAAAAACTTGCATTTGCTTGGAAATCTGATCCCTAATAAATAATGAACTTATAAGGGCCAGTAATAGCTATCATTGGGATAGGAAATAACTACAATAATTTTTTTTTTGATAAAAAATGTTCAATTGTACCCACACACTTTTCCATTGAAATGTGTTTTTCCATTTTCCGGTTGTAAATCTTTTTTCCGGTTGTGATTTGCAACCGGAAAATGGAAAAACAAATTTTAGCGAATAAATAAGTATGTAGGATCGATTTCCGATCGATTTGTATATAATTTGCACTTCAATTCAAAAGAAAATAAAGTTAAATATCCATTCAAACATTTTTCCGGATCCATTTCAATGATAGCTATATCTGGCATCTTAGACTTCCTATTCATTCATACATCATCTTCGCAAGCCACTAATCTCCAGAATACAATATATGTACATTGTATACATTATGTTTATTTGACTCAAATAAAAAAAATTAAGATCATCTGGTTTTCAGTAGGATTTCCTTCCGAAATTTCTCAAAATGCCAAAAAAAAATCCAACCTTATGCAAAAAACTAAGCGGTCTTGCCCTGCAGCTGTAATTCGTAAACAAGAATCTTCTGTTGATCAAGAAACTCGATTAAATAACTCCCGAAACTATGTTCAAATTAAACGGAATCAGGAAAGTGAGCCGGAAAGAGAGGCGCGTTTAGCAATGAACTCAGCTAGATTGGCTCTATCAAGAAAAAATGAGTCTAATATGGAAAAAGCCAGGCGACTTGCAGAGATAGCCCAAAAAATAAGGGAGGAACTCCAGTCAGATAGAGTTGAGCGGCTGTCAAATGAAGCTCAGACTTAAAAGAAAATTAGAATCGGTGTCAGAGAGAGAGGGACGACTAGAACTACAAGCAATTCGGACGGCAGGTTACAGGGACGCAGAAAGTGAGGCAGAGAGACAGGAGCGTTTAATGTTACAAAATACAAGATCAACAAGTGCTAGAAGTGCTGAATCAGACGAACAAACTAGGACTCGAAGAGCTGAAGAAAATGCACGTCATGCCTTGAGACAAATAAGTGAACGCACACGAACAGCACTAAACCCTAACTCAGCATTCAATTACAACCCAAGCTTTGATTATATTCACAGTAAAAATGTATGTATTGGTGAAATGAGCACTGTTTGCATATTTTGTAAAGCAATAAAATGGTCAGATGAACCTAAGGGCATGTGCTGTTTTGGTGGCAAAGTTAAATTGCATCCCTTATCAGAACCTCCAGAGCCTCTTAAAAGTTTGTTGAAAAACTCTCATCCTCTGTCAAAACATTTTTTTGACAACATAAGGCACTATAATACCTTATTTCAAATGACATCATTTGGAGCTAAGGAAATTAGAGAAGGTAACTATATGCCCACTTTTAAGATTCAAGGACAAGTTCATCACCTGATTGGCAGTTTGTTTCCTGTTACCGACAGTCCAAAATTTTTACAAATTTATTTTGTGTCGGATGCTGATCAAGTTTCCTTGCGCCAAAATATAAAATCGAATTTAAAACCAGAATTGATTCAAATGTTGCAGAATATTTTGAATGAGCATAATTCTTATCTTCGGAGTTTTAAAACCACCATGGAAACTATACCGCCAGATACACCAGACTACAAATTAATAATTCATGCCGATAGAGTTCCAACAGAACAACATAGAGGCAGGTACAATGCACCCTGTACAAATGAAGTCGCTGTACTCATGGTAGATGAAGACAAAGGGCCGAGAGACATAGTGTTACATGGCCGCGATGATAAGTTGCACAGAGTATCTGAATTGCATAGATCATATGACCCTTTACAATATCCTCTTATGTTCGTAAGTGGGGATGGTGGTTATTGCATCAACATTAATTTAAATGATCCTACAATGAATACAGAAAATCCAAATAAAACTGTATCATGCATGAATTTCTATGCATATAGAATAATGGTAAGGCAAAACCAAACAAATTATCTCCTGTATAACCGACAATTGTTTAACCAATACATTGTTGACATGATGGCAAAAATAATATCCGAAAGATTGAATTACATTCGGAATAATCAAAAAAAAACTAAGAGCAGAAAGCTATGTGCATCTTCAAGATGCCTTGAACGCAGATGCAAATGTCGATCCTCAAAGTATTGGACAACGGGTTATATTACCATCCTCATTCACGGGTTCACCAAGGTATATGCATGAGAAAACACAGGACGCAATGACATACGTCAGAAAACATGGTCGACCTGATCTGTTTATTACGTTTACTACAAATCCAGAATGGGTAGAAATTCGACATTCCCTATTTGAAGGTCAAAAGTCTTCTGATAGACATGATCTCATTGCAAGGGTTTTTCATCTTAAACTTAAGAAATTAATTGCCCTCCTAACAAAAAATTGTATTTATGGTAAAGTTCTTTGCTACATGTATAGCGTAGAATGGCAAAAAAGAGGACTACCACATGCGCACATATTGCTTTGGCTAAAAACTAGAATACAACCCGAACAGATTGATTCCATAATAAGTGCTGAAATCCCTAATTCACAACAAGATCCTTTACTGTATGAAATTGTGTGTCGGAACATGATTCATGGACCCTGCGGCGAAATGAATAGAAACAGTCCATGTATGGTCAATGGGAAATGTAGTAAAAACTACCCACGAGAGTTCTCGACGGAAACGCAAACAGGTGCTGACGGTTTCCCAAAGTACCGGAGACGGTCACAATTACAAGGCGGTCATGTAGCTGTTTTAAAAACGCATGGAAAAGTTGAGGTTGATAACCGATGGGTAGTGCCATATTCGCCAATGCTTAGTCGTTGTTTTTCTGCACATATTAATATGGAGTATTGCCACTCAATAAAAGCAATAAAATATGTTTGTAAGTACATCAATAACGGAACTGACCAAGCTACAGCAACCGTACAATCCAATGAAATAGACTTATATTTAAATGGTCGCTATATTAGTTCCGCAGAGGCAGCCTGGCGAATCCTTGAATTTCGAATTCATGAGAGTTTTCCAGCGGTAGTGCATCTGTCTGTCCATCTTGAAAATGGGCAGCGGATTTACTTCAATCCAAGTAACATTATACAGCGACTTGAAAGTCCACCTAAAACTACACTAATGGCATTCTTCGATATATGTGTCAGAGATGAATTCGCAAGAACACTTTTGTATAGTGACGTTCCTTCCTATTATACATGGACAGATAATAAATTCCAGAGGCGCAAACGAGGTGAAGAAGTTCCTGGACATCCAGAAATAAAAAAAGATAGTGCGATTGGCAGAGTTTACACTATTCATCCCAGTCTCACCGAATGTTTCTACCTTAGAATGCTGCTACACTACGTCAAAGGTCCGGTTTCTTTTTCGGCAATTCGCACAGTTAATGGAACCGTATTACCTACTTATCAAGAGGCTTGCCGAGAGTTGGGACTACTGGAATCTGATCAACAGTGGTCTCTGACGTTGAAACTGAAAGAAGCTGTAATTGCGCAATGTCCTATTTATATACGAGAATTGTTTATTATCATTCTAATATTTTGTCAACCGTCAAACCCACTTTCACTTTGGAATGAGTTCAAAGAATCCATGTGTGAAGATATCCTTCATGAAGAGCGCCAATTAAATCAAAATCCTGAGTTAGCATTTTCTGAAGAAATTTTCAATAAAGGATTAATTCTTTTACAAAGAAAAATCACTATTTTAAGCGAAAAATGTCTCAGCGATTTTAATTTACCTGTGCCTATAATATCTGATTCCATTGAAATGTTCCAAAGGTACAACACTATTGACTTACAGAACTATGTCTCAATGAATGAAAGAAAACTTAATGTAGATCAGCGAGTTGTTTATGACACAATTATAGAAAGCGTTTTCAACAACAAAGGCAAATTCTTATTTATTGATGCACCCGGCGGTACTGGAAAGACATTTTTAATTAATTTGCTTCTGGCCAAAGTGCGTGCTGTTAAGATGGTTGCAGTAGGTGTTGCATCATCTGGAATTGCAGCGACTCTTATGAGTGGTGGTAAAACAGCGCACTCAACTTTTAAATTGCCATTGAAGATCGTAACCGAAGAGGAAACAGTCTGCCCAATACGAAAAAATGGAACCCTAGCTAAGATGCTAAAAGAGGCTGTGGTTGTATTTTGGGATGAGTGCACTATGAGCCAGAGAGCACATTTAGAAGCAGTTAATAGAACCTTGCAAGATATACGATCCTGTTCTAAAGTAATGGGGGGACTTACTTTTGTTCTATGTGGTGACTTTCGTCAAACACTACCAGTTATACCTAGAGGTACACGAGCTAATGTTGTCGGTGCGTGTCTTAAAAGTTCTTTTCTATGGTCACAAGTAGAAAAACTATCACTTACCATCAATATGCGTGCTGTTTTGTCAAGTGATCGAGACGATTTGACATTTGCTGAAAGGTTGTTGGAAATTGGAACAGGTAAATCAGGAAGTAACATAGCTATTAGTAATGATATTGGAATAAGGGTGCAAAATCCTGATGAGCTAATTAAGAACGTTTATCCTGATATTGAAAATTTAATGTCAAAGGGGTTCGAGTATCTGTGCGAGAGAGCAATAATAACACCAAAAAATTCGTCTGCAGATGAAATTAATCAAATAATTCTGCAAAAGTTCACCGCGGAAAGTACGACGTTTCGTTCCATCGACAGCGTAGTTAATACGGATGATGCGGTGAACTTTCCATTGGAATTTTTGCAAAGCCTCAATGCTCCTGGAGTTCCATCGCATATGCTCTTCATTAAAATAGGCTCTCCAATAATGTTGCTGCGGAACCTCGATCCACCCAAGTTATGTAACGGGACAAGACTCCGAGTAATGGGTTTCAAAAACAATATTATTGAAGTTAAAGTTTTAACAGGACCTGCAGCCGGTGAAAATGCCATAATACCGAGGATTCCAATCATCCCATCTGATTATCCATTCCAATTTAAACGACTACAATTTCCCGTTAAAAACTGTTTTGCTATGACAATAAACAAAGCTCAAGGTCAAACGTTTAAATGTGTGGGGATTGATCTCAGAGAAGGATGTTTCTCGCATGGTCAGCTGTATGTTGCTCTTTCACGGGTTGATAGAAGAGACGCACAGCATATTCTTGTGTCAAATGAGCAAACACCTAATGTAGTTTACCCTGAGGTACTCAACTAAATCTAGGCTTCTCTCTCTCTCTCACTCTCTGACAATTTCTTTCAAATTTGTAAATCATGTAAGTAAATCCGAATCAATAATATTTCTTGACGTCAAACATTTCACAATTAATATTAGAATCAAATAAAACAACGTTAATCTGAACATTTGAATGCTTCTGTCCGTCAGAGCACCTAACCCATCGTTCCGAAAAAAAAGGAATCTTTATAGAACCATATAACACAGATATTGAATTGCTTGAATCCAATTGAAATACAGAACATCATTTATATGAATTTTTCCAAGTTTTACAACTACCTTTCTACTTTCATTAAAGCGTGCTCTATTCTATTTCACTAAAATCTACTTCTAATCGAACAAAACAAACATACATATACCCATTTATTTATGTATAGAAAATTGGCTAAACTCAAATTAAATATTGATATTTGGCTTATCTAGATGGAACCATACACTCTAAAACAGAATGTCTTAAAATTAATCTACAAATTAGAAACATCAAATTTAACGGATGTTGAAAAAAATGTAGCCAGAATAGAATTCTACAAGCAAGCTTATATTGGACTCCATAAGTCCTTGCAAGCGGCAGGTTAGTTGGTATTTATTTTTTATTTTGTTATTTGCAATAACATTTTATGTTTTGTAACTTTTTAAGGAGATATGGCAACAAACAAGTTAAACAATCAATCAAATAGTAAATCCGAAGAATCAGAATGTTCAATGATTGATTTTGATGAAGAATTCGAAGAATTCGAAAAATATATTCAATCATAAAAACATTGATGCCATAAGAAATTTTTAATTTTTTAATTTAAAGAAAAAAAAACCATTGGAGCTGTTTTTTTTTCTTTTTTAATTAATTTTGTATGAAGTATTGAAGAATATAATAATATTAGTAAATTTTGAAAAAAAAGTTTAAAAATTTTCAAATTACTTTTGAAAGCGAAATATTTGGGCAACAGCACGTATATTATACGTCCTTTCAGAGAAAAAAATACATTGATCGGATATTTACTTTTGAAGAAAATCTTATAACAAAAAACGGTTTTATGGAAGGTATCGTTTCTGAGAAAATTTAAGCTTTTTATTGTTCCCCAATGTAGACTACACTAAATTTTGATCTTAAAACAATAATAAAGAAACGTCAAATGCAAATTCGTTCAAACCTTCAATTTTCAAGTTTGAAGTCAACTGGACCAGTGGTTAAGTATGTGGGTGCGTTTACAGACAGACAGATGGACGGAATCGCCGGACCAACTTTTTTCGACTTCTCAATCATCTGTTAAGTGATAGTTTTTCTTTACTTTTCACCACATAGATGAACTTTTTAGACATCAAACATTGATGAATGATGAATTTTTTGGCGTTATTACCTATAGCTCTCTCGCAGAAATTCTCAAACCCGGCAACGCAGGGTATTTTCGGCTAGTTTTCAATATTTGGTGAAAGCTTAGCGAAAGTTTCTTCCTTATAATAATGGCGTTACATTTTTTATACTTGAAACATTCTGTATGTTATCCAAATTATTGATCATCCACAGAGACGTGCGTGTGTGTCTGTATCTGTTGCGACGACGGAACAACAATTTTAGGTATAAAATCCCGTTTTAAAGTGGTTTTTCTTTTTGCTCCAAGAAATGACTCCTGTCATGTGCTAAGAAATCATGTCTTCATTATTTTTGACACGTATAATGTAAAATTATTTTCAGCACATAAGTTATCTTCTCTAATGTGTAATCACTGGAAATGCTGCAATTTGCTATTTTCATATTTTTTTTATTTTGTACTTTGTGTAGAGTAAAGAGAAAATCAACCAAGAGCACGGACATTTTATCATGAAGTGTGGATTGTGCCGGTAGGAAAAGCCTTGAAAGTGGAGAGCCAGAATTTCACAAGAACGTTTTTATTAAAATTTTCCCAAAAATCCTTCGTTGAGAGCAACAAAAGAGTCAGAGAATTATCAATGAGAAATTACATTTTTAATTGCGACACATAGAATATGTATATGGCAAGTGTAGGTATGTATTGAATTCGTAAAAAAAAATTTGAGATGGTGATGAGATATGACATTACGATGATAGAGAAGTCGAAAAAAGTGGGTCCGGCGATTCCGTCCGTCTGTCTGTCTGGAAATTAACAGGCACCTACAGCCTAAACCACTTGTCCGATTGACTTCAAACTTGAAAATTAGAGGTCTGAGCAAAAACTCGTATCCCAGTTTTTTTTATTTTTATTTTAAGATAAAAATTTAGGGAAGCCACCATACGATTTTTTTTCAAAAAACCAAAACTTTCAATTTTCTCCAAAACGGCTCCTACTATTTTTTTAAACTTCCTCGAATTTCATTTTTTTAAACATGTATGTATTTAATGTAAAAAAAAAATTTGTATTGCTCCAAAACGGTACCTCCCATAGAACCGTTTTTTTGTTATTAGATTTTCTCGAAAAATAAAAGTCCGATCAGCGTAAATTTTGTTTTTGAAGTACGTTTATATTGCCCAAATAATATTTTGTATTCAAAAAAATTTCATAAGTTTTTTTGGATTTTTAAAAAATATTTTTAATTTTTTTTTTTTCAAAATTCTGTATCTCAAAAACCGATCAGTATTAAAAATCCAAATTGTTGGCATTTAAGTTTTTGGAATTAAATGTATTTACGAGGTACATATTTCAATTTAAATTTTTATTTATGAATTTTTTTTTTGTTTTTTTTTTATGTTTTATTTTATGAGTTATAATTTGGAATGCAGGAGCAAGTTCGTACGACCGAGTCTTGCACATTTTTTTTCGTTGAAGTACATAGTGATTTTGCTTTTTGTTTTTTAGGGAAGGTCTAGTCTCTAGTGTAAGTTTAACGACAGAGGAAAAAAATTGTACTCAATTTAAGTCGAAGGCCTCTTTATAGGTGGAGGAGTTGATAATATTTTGTAAATAAGAGGTTCAATTCGCTTGGGGTAATTTGAACTTAAAGAGTTTCTTCATAATTTGTTTACTGGGGCACTTGGAGGAGTTTTGACTTTATCTTCCAAATTGGTAACAGCTTGGTCGTTGTCAATATTAAGGGCTTGGCTCGGAGGGAATTTTCTGAATGAATGAGGAAGTCCCTGTTTGCTGTTTGCATTTTCACTTCATTGAAATCTTTCGTATTTTTCGTATGATATGAAGTTTGTTTACTTTTTCCCAGGATCAATGATCTCTATCTAATGGCAACAAGAATGAAAAGCTGCAATAATGGTGGAGCTGACGAAGGATTCTCTACGGACTGAACAAGTTGGAGAACATAACTAAGCTAAAACGTAAGTAACCGATGTGCCTAAATTTTCTTTTTGAAATAATAATTTTAACTTAAGCTCCTTATTGGATTTTTGCTGTTGTTTCTTTATGCCACAAATAAAAAAGAACACACATCCAATAAAGATACAATTCTCAAATAACAATATTAACAATTTCACCCATCAAATTTAATGACACTAATGTAGGTACCTAATAACTAATAAGGTCAATTCAGCTCAATACCACAATAAAAAAGCAAGATGAGAAAAATTGCCTCGTAGCTGACAGGGTGTAATAACAACATCATAAAAATAAATGGACATAATAGTATGAATATTAAGCCAGCCAGGAGGCTAGGATAATATTATTCCGATATGGATATTTCGACAATACTTTTAGCTTAACAATTTGTTCTACAATAACCCATTTCATCTTGTCGTAAATAATTATGTACGAACGCCCTTAGCCATCGATATATTTTCGTATTAATACAAAAAGAAAGGGAATACATTGATTAAAAAAAAAAAAAAAACATACCTACCTCATCACTTTGGTCACGATTCAACTTTCAACAATATCCTTCGCGCTGTAACGCATCCTCACGTTATTCCTTACCAAATAGCTCAGTTGTTTGTTGGCGCATCTTAAGTGCCTCCACTTCCAATTTGAATTAATGGAAATTATTTTTGATTGTTGCCAAATCTTCAAAATTCTGCGCGCGTTGGCTAACATCCTTCGATGCTTTACTAGCTACATCCTGTAATTCGCTTAGTTCCTTTCGTATTTCGGCATTGACTTTGAAATCCATTCGACCGACGCACGGTCTTCTATATAAGGCCTTTTTCTTTTTTAGCTCTGAGCAGGGTACGGAGTAGAGCCTGAGCTCATCGAGCTCGGTCTGAGCAGAGTTAGCTCAGACCTTTCCGAGTTAATAAAGAAACAAACCTGAGCACGGAACTGTCACACATATAAAAAAAATTGAAAAAAAAAATTATTTTCCTTCATTCGGAGAACAACTTACTCCGCACGCCATTTCTACCGTTTTAATTTTTTTTTCGCATCATCTCAGTCATGATAAATGAACAAAATACATGAAGTTGGCCGCGCTCAACTTTTTACTCCATCTACTCCATCAATTTTAACCGAGCTCGTAGATCGCGCTCTGACCACGGTCTGATCTAAAAAATAAACAAAAGTTGAGCGCTCCGATATGTCTGAGCTAAAAAAGAAATACGGGTTTTTTTTTTGACAGCTCCGTACCCTGCTCGGAGCTAAAAAAGAAAAAGGCCATAGTATCACGTAACGTTTTACTTTCATGCCCGACAAAATGTCAATCATCATCAAGAGCGTCATCATCATAATCATGATTCATGATCATCAGTATCATTATTGTCGTCGTAGTCATCGAGGACGTGATTGTTGTTTGTTGTTGTAGTCATTATTGTTATTATTTTTTTCTGGAAGGAAGAAACATGGTAAATGATGATTGTGATGTGACAGAAATTTCATTGTAAAATGTCACCGCCCGCCACCGGCGCACAGTGTGACATTTCGCTCATCTAGCGGAATAAAATTAATAGCTCTAACAAATTAATTTTTTTTTTAGTGATTCCTTCGCAAGATTCAACAAATATATTCAGAGAATGATATTTAACTAGAACTATTTATTAAAATAGCCAAATTTTTAATTTGCAGAGATCGGAAAGTACATGTTTTTTGCCTATGTTAGACCCATACCAAAGAGTGAATTAATGTTGTAATTTTGTTGCTTCTTTTAAATTTTATGTATCAGATTCATAACAAATATGTACAAAAATAAGTTAAACTGCAATTTTTGTACATATCCACACACGTTTTTGACTTAAAGAGCTTTAAACTCTCGTGTTTTTTGCACTTTGGCAGACCTTTACTAAAAATTAAATTTTTCTCCCCAAACAGTTTTTTCTTTAGTTTTCAAAATGAATATGTATTAAAATGTAATTGAATTACAAAGATTTGTATAGTTACCAAATTTTGGAACAAACGGCCCTGTGAAAGTGCCTGTTTAGTGCACATACAAAGGCCCATTCTGTACAGATAAAAAATTTTGACCAAAAATCCTGCTGTTTCTTTTTTGTTTAGATTTGTAAAAAATAATAACATATAAAAACATAATAATAGACAACACTTCATAACATTTTTAACAAAAATTTACTCCGAATTCCTCAAGCAGCTTAGATTTCTTATATTGTTACATTTAAAAGTTCCAGGACAAGAACATAACTTTTACTTACTAAAAATGGATCTGATGCAATTGAAAATCTGTTATTTACTCCTAAAAATTATTGATTATTAGATAAATTAACCAAAAATTTTATAAAATTAGTTCAAATTCAATTTAATTCATATTTTGGCAAAATCATTTTTTTTTTGGTAAATTTTGAAAAACATTGCTTATTTACCCTATGAAAAAAATGTTATTTATATACCAAACAGTAAGTTTTTCATCTCTTTGTTGTTGCATTATATATATATAAACTTATAACATAAAATTCCTTTTTGAATCGATTTGAGTTTTGCTAGGACAGCAACAACACATATATATTGCATAAAACACATAATTTCTCAAATGTTCATTTATATAGAAACATATACATGTGTATATATGCATTTATTTATGTAATTAAATATGTTTATGCATTTATTTTATAGTTTTTCTTGTTTTGTGGTCTTGGTTTTATTTTTATATATAATATCAATATCATTTTGTAAGAAATTATTTTGGAAGCAACTTCGAAAATTTAAAAAAAATGTATGGGTGTCGCACCTATGCGCAGCAACTTAAAACGTATAATGAAAGCTTATATATTAAGCTTTAAAAAACATATAGTTTCCCATCGGAATAATGCGGTATAATACTAAATTTTCTCCACTTAATGTAAAATTTGACACAAAAAACTCAATTTTTCAACTTTTGAGCACAATAACAAAATATTGAGCATCATATGAAAAAAGGTTTTACTTTTTTTTACATTCTCTTATATTATATTTAAGAAAAATAAAACAAAGTCCCCAATAACAAAACAAAAAACCCGTCTTAATTCATATTAACCAAAGCGCCTTTAAAACTCGATTTTAATTAAAATGATCACAAAATCTGACTTTAAGATCAATTTTTGTTTTTTTTTGCTTAACCGTAACCCAAAAATTTATATATAATTATTTAGAAGAAGGTATTAGCTGCACATAAAACCGGTTTTTGCATTGATTCTTGGAAGTGATTTTTGTAATTAAATTCCGCTAGATTAGTGAATTGTCACACTGTGCGGCGCCGCCCGCCAAGAATGTATTAAAGGAACATGAATAGAAACGAAAATAGTAAATATTTCCCATTATAGTTCCCATTATCAGTAAATATTTATACCAAATTAGATTATTGTTTGGCCTCATTTTTTCGGTTACCTCTTTTTATTTTGAAAGATGAATTCGACTTATTGTCATTATGGGATGGTTTGCAAATTAAATTTTTGTTGAAATATAAGAAACTAGCAGTTGCCCGCGACTTCGTCCGCCTCTCCCTCGTCCACCGGCCAGAGTATCATCTCGACTTGTGCATCATGCGCGCGTGGGAATTTTGTTCGGAAGTTATTGTAAAATTGCATTGCAGTCAACTCTCCCTAGGTCGTAATTCTCTTGAACTTGAAAAATTTGAGCACTTTTTGATTCCCATCAGTTGTTCATACTTAAAGCATTCCCTTGGGTGAACTCTCCCTAATTCTAATATCTCTCTTTTTCTGCATCGTTTTTTTCGTTAAGTAAATTTTTTTTTCTTTAAACTGAGCATATTTTTTAGTTAAGAAGTACATAAAATGATATGGTTTAAACACAATAATCTGCACAAATAGTGCAATCAATCACATTCACAAATCAATTGAACTCTCAAAATTCTAATTTGAGCAGTTATTAGGCCAGTTCCACCTAACAACATCTCACTGAGATCTCAATGTCACCTTGACTGAGGCAAAATCATTTGGTGCCTTGGTGGAACATAATTCTCAGTTATCATTGAGATTTAATGGTTACCTTACTAATTGTTGCTGCACATATGTCAGCCACGTCAAATAGCTGAGTGAGAAATCGAATCCAAAATAATTTCATCTCAGAGATCTCAGAAAAAAATCTCAGTTCTCACATTTCCACAGATTCTTCGCTGCTATTGTACGCAGCTTAATTTTAAGTAGAATAAAGCCTAAAGCAGTTGCCCGTAGCTTAGTTGGTAAGTGCGTTGGCTGCTAAGCAGAACGTCGTTGGTTCGAGTCCTACTCAGACCAAGTTTTTATTTCATCTTTCACGGGTACTGCCTCTTGCGAAGACCTGACAAATCTTCCAAGAGTATCAATCTGTAATGAAAAAATGCTTCTCAACTTTGCCGTTCGGAATCGGCGTTAAATTGTAGGTCCCCTCAATTCTTCACACGCACTCAGAGAATTGTTGATTAGAGTAAGCCACTTAGGCGTTGGCTCTTCAAGAGCTGTCGCGCCACTCTATTTATTTATTTTATTTTAAAGCCTTCATCGATTAATGGACTATCCAACACAAAAAGAATTTTACAATTCGAAATAGTAGTTCCTGAGATTACCGCGTTCAAACGAACAAACTCTTCAGCTTTATATTGTATTAAATTGTATTGTTTGCCGTTTTTTCCACATTTTACACAAATTCTTCGCTCCTATTGGTCACAGCTAAATTTAATATACCTTCAAGCCTTCCTTGATAAATGGACCATTCAACATTTAAAAAATTGTTCAATTTCATAAAGCAGTTCTTGAGATAAGCGCGTTAAAACGCAGAAAAATTTATATTTTTTGCCGTTTTTTCCATATTTTCCACAGATTCTTCGCTGCTATTGGTCACAGCTTAATGTTAAATAGCCTCAAGCCTTCCTCAATTAATGGACCATCCAACACAAAAAGAATTATACCATTCGAACCAGTAGTTCCTGAGATTACCGCGTTCAAACAAACAAACTCTTCAGCTTTATATATTAGTGTAGATGAAACTTAGAATAAATTAGTGTCAATTACCGAAGACGAATCCCTCGACAACCACAGCCACTCTGAAACTCCCACAAGGGGGCCTACCGCGATTGTAGTTGGCGTTCAAAGGTCATAAGACACAATGAACGGGGCCCCAACCACCCCAGAGTACCAGTTTATTCAATAGACCTGGTAGTCTTTCTATTGATTATATGTACTCTTACGTTACACTTTTTCAATAGGAGTTTTCCCAACTTTCGTTCTTATCATGGATTAACAAGGATTCGCTGGCGTCCTTGTCATGCAGCCTCTTGCCAGTTGTCAGGGCGGTTGAACAATTCTGGAAGACTGCATGACTTTAGCGTAAAACCATTCGCCTAGATCGTCATCTAGTTTCCACCCTGCACCGCGCGGAGGTTGGCTTTTCCGCACTTGAGCTTGGAGAAATATTTACTCGATATTGCAAAGCAACACTTTCTAAATAACTCGACCCACTCTTCGCAGGGTGCTGTGGAAGATAGATCGATAAGGAAGAAACATGGTAAACGATGATTGTGATGTGACAGAAATTTCATTGTAAAATGCCACCGCAATCCGCAACCGCCGCCAACGATGTATAAAAAGAACATTGAATAGAAACGAAAATAATACCTAAAGATATCAAATTAGATTATTGTTTGGCTTCGTTTTTTTTGGTTAGGTATGTGTATTTATTTTGAAAAATGAATGCGGCTTATTGTCATTGTGGGATGGTTTGCAAATTAAATTTTTGTTAAAATATAAGAAATTGGAGAAGGGATCTCTTTCAGTTGATGTGTTTTTTTAAGCTTATTAGAAAAGTAAATACACCTAAGATAACTTACAAAAGGGAAACGAAATTTAAGAAAATTAAAATTATTATTATCGATGTTGTTTTCCTGATTTACATCTAAATGCACAAGTTCTTCATTTTTCAACAATTTAATTACTTTTTATATTTAAAATATGCTGCATACTTTAAGGTATTTGAATTTTTTTGATTTTCCAAGAAATATTTTTTTCCTTCCTTCCAACAAGAATCCAACATAAAGAATCCGCCGACGAGAGCACTGAGAGCTAGAAGTGAAAGGTCAATGGCAGACGTTGTCAATGAACAAAATGGTTAATCCAGGGATAATGTAATACTTTTCTACTTTATTGAGTCCTCATAAAACTCCAATCACAAAAAATTAAATTTATAAATTAAACTAATAAATTAAACTAAAAGTCCAGATAGGTAAAAATAAAAACAAAGATTTTTTTAAGAAAAAAGTGGTTTCGGTTTTTTCTTAACTTCTCAAAAACGAAAAGATGGTTTTCTGTTTTCGACTAAAAATTAACAAACACATTGAATTTTAAAAACAAAATTAGTACTTAATTACATAAAATTTTGAAAAAAATTACTTCAAAAATGTTTTTTTTGCTTTTTTTTTTGAAAATTTTGAGTTTGAAAATTTCTTTTTAAACTATTCGTTAAAACAATTTAATTTAAAAACAAAGTGAAAGAAGAAGTTTTTGACTTTTCAGAAAGGTATAGCACGGTGTTGTAAACGAAGCCGTTGATTTTTAATATTTTTTTAAACAAAATAAGTCAATTTTTCAGAAAATTGCCCCTCCCGGCTAAACGGGTGGGAAAAGACCCCCCCTCCCATACGATTTTTTTCTTGTCTCAACTCAACCTACACGCTCTAGCTTTTTGGCACAACGCTCGTGAATCACCCTGTATATAAAAAAATGGATGTGTGTTTGTTTGTTTGTTTGTTTGTTTGTTTGTATGTCTCTTATAGACTCCGAAATGGCCCAACAGATATTTGTGAAATTTTCATGGTTCATACTGTTGCATTCAGTGATGATTTCTGTGAAAAAAGTAATTGGAAAAACCTCATGGAAGAGTGGGAAAACTGGAAAAACCAAACAAAGGTCGGAAATTTGATTTTTTTGCTTGGAATTTTTTGTTTCAAAATGGGTTTTCGAATGGAAAAACAGAAAGTTCTTGATGAAAAACTCGGAAAACTCATTGGGGAAATTGTATATTATTGCAGGGGCATTGGTTTTCAAATGGAAAACTGGAAAATTTCAAAATATGTTATCCAATGGAAAATAGAAAGTTCTGATGAAAAACTCGGAAAACTCTTTGGTTTTCAAAGGGAAAATAGCATATTATTGCAGGTGTATTGGTTTTCAGATGGAAAACTGGAAAATTTCGGAATGGGTTTTCCGATGGCAAATAGAAAGTGCATTGATTCTTAAATAGAAAAATGGAAATTTTTTGATTGGGAACTCGGAAAATTCTGCGAGAGCACGAAGAACTTCAACACCTTAAGTCAAGTTTTTTTTATTGAATTTAAGGTGCATTGGTTTTGGTTTGTTTGTATGTCTGGTTTGGACTCTTAATCTGCTCAATCCTCAATGCATTTTTATAAAATTTTCATTGTATAAAAATAAATTGTTGAGAAAATCTTACAGGAAAGTCAGCAAATAAGGTGGAATTCTGATTTTTGTGAAATAGTCAAAACAGAGAAGTTTTTGAATTTTTCAAAGAAATTTGCATTTTATTTCATGCTTTAATGAAAGAAGAATGTTAGTTGTAGAGCTTGAAAAATTTCAGATATGAAGTTCTCTATTTTAATCGAAGGGTGGCGAGACGAAGTTCGCAGGGTCGGCTAGTTTAAAATAAAAATTATCCTCAGGGTAAGTAAATAAATTTTTTTCGAAGCAAAAGAAGTCCTTAAACCAACTCTACCATCAAATATTTAGCTGATTAAAAAATCAGCAGGCGGTTAAATATTTTCCAAAATATTACCTTCTATTTAAATTATAAATCGAAATTTGTTTGCAGAATTTCAGGCTAAACGAAACGACAAACATGCGGTTAACGCTTGGATTAGTTGAAACAAGTTAAATTTAAACGCAAAACAATACCAAACTAACAAATTGGTTGCGTAATATTATAATGCATGTTGTATACTTTTTTTTTTACAAAATTTGAAACAATTGGTTTCATTATTGTGGATGTTGTCGTTTTTTTTCATTCTGGTCAATCGAATCTATTGTTAGGTATGTTTGTCTGCTTTTGAAATTGTCAGGAAGGCAAATATGTACCTATTTTATATAAAACCAAACGGCAAGACTAGAATATCATTTGGCATTGGGTATAATAATTTGTGAAAACTGTAACAGAGATAAATCTTCCCGCACCATGTTATAAGGGTGGTTAATCTACATTTGTCTGAAAATGCAATTAAAACTTTATTTAATAGGTAATCACAAAGGTTAACTACAAAATTTGTGGAAAACTCATTGTTCTTTATTTTATTACTAGCTGACACCGCGAACTTCGTCTCGCCGCCCTTCAGAGCAACTCCAATAACAATTTTCCCTTTGAAAACCAATGAGTTTTCCGGTGCAGTGCAAAAACACCCGAGGCAATAACCCCTGCAGGGGGTTCAAGAATAAATTAAAATTTATTTACTTGATAAATAAATAAATAAATAGAGTGGCGCGATAGCTCTTGACACCAGAGAGAATCAATTTGGGGTGTGAAAATAAAAAAAATCGATTTTTTTTATTTTCACACCCCAAATTGATTCTCTCTGGGGCAAAAAAAAATTTCCGCTGCGCGAATGACGATTATTTTTTTCTTAATTTAAATTTTAAATCAAGTAATTTCACTAATGCAAAAAATAGTCCTGCAATTGAAATAAATAAATAGAGAGGTGCGACAGCTCTTGAAGAGCCAAGGCATAAGCGGCTTACTCTCATGAACGATTTTCTGGGTGCATGTGAAGAATCAATTGAGGGGACCTACAATTTAACACCGATTCCGAACGGCAAATTTGAGAAGCAATTTTTCATGATAGATTGAACGGTTAGAAGTTTTGTCAGTTCTTCGCAAGAGGCAGTGCCCGTGAAAAATGAAATAAAAACTATGGGAAAGAGTAAGACTCGAACCCATGACGTTCCGTTAGCAGCCAACGCACCTAACCACTAAGCCAAGGACACGGTCCTGCGGTTTAGTTTACGTAATATTTTGCGTTTTTAAAAATAAATAAATAAAGTGGCGCGACAGCTCTTGAAGAGCCAAGGCCTAAGTGGCTTACTCTCATCAACAATTCTCTGAGTGCGTGTGAAGAATTGAGGGGACCTACAATTTAACGCCGATTCCGAACGGCAAAGTTGAGAAGCACTTTTTTTTTTTTTTTTGAAATTCATTTTTTTATTCATTTAAACTTAAATCTACTTACATGCTAGACAAAATGGGAAACTAGCCTAATTAATTCTACTTATATATAACTTACTGGCCCTATTCGGGCGCTCTAAGTAATTCATGGATCTTCTTAAAATTAATGCCTTTCGGCCTACGAACTAAGTTTATATTTTATTTCAATTTATTTTTTTTTTATTAGAAAGTTTAAAAAACTAATGACATTAACTTTTTTTTTTGGGATGTTAACTTACAAACCGAAGCACTTTTTCATGACAGATTGATACTCTTGGAAGATTTGTCAGGTCTTCGTAAGAGGCAGTACCCGTGAAAGATGAAATAAAAACTTGGCCTGAGTAGGACTCGAACCAACGACGTTCTGCTTAGCAGTCAACGCACTTACCAACTAAGCTACGGGCAACTGCGTTTTTGCTTTTTATTAAATTTGTTAAATGGAGAGTTACGCTTAATCCATGTGTGGGGCTTATAGCCAATTCAAATTGGCAATTACACCCGCAGGTGTAAATGCTTTTTTGTTGCAGGGGTTATTGCCACATTAAAAAGGAAATAACTCCTGCAGGGGTTATTTCCTTTTCGTTTGGGAAATAACCCCTGCAGCGGTTATTGCCGTGGGTTTTATTGCACTGCACCGAGTTTTTCGAGTTATTCATCAAGAACTTTCATTTTACCATTTGAAATCCCATTTTGAAACAAAAAATACTACATTGTACGAAAGAAAGACTGCATGCTCCTGGTTAGTACAACTTACATGCAAATAATTTAAAAAAAAATTCCTAAGAACGAGAACCATCTACAGACTAACACGAAAAAAAAATTGCCAAATCCGTCCATCCGTTTGTGGGTTATGCGGTTACACACGAACAGGATTTCATTTTTATATACATATATGGATATTCAAACTGAATATAATAAAATAATATTCAAGAAAAAAATGAAGTCTCGATCACGTGACAGCAAAAAGAAAACTTAAAACCTAAAACATCAAATTCAAAACCTTATGTAATTCAAGGAATAATATGTTTTGAAATTTTAGAGGTTATGCATGTGATAACTGATAAACATATAGACCTTTTAATTTTTAATTTTTTTTTCCATTGGATAATGTTAATAGAAAAAATTCTGCTACAGTACTTATCGAATCCAATATTTTCTTCTCGTTATTATAGAGACAGCCCAAACAGTTGAATCAGTATAAACATTAATCTACAAATTTCAGCAAAGTAAAAGGTCCTTGAAAATTGAAACCAATTGAATTAGACTCAATTTTAAGAATTGTTTTTATTCCAACCAAAAAAAGAACTGAATAATTCTTTGATGCTTTACCTTGATGATGAATTGGAAATTAAAAAATCTGAAACAGTCCACTGATAGGTATACTATCCATTTCCCATGTAAAATAAACTTTCGGCTTCCATTAGTGGTTGTGTGCCATTAAACGATTATAAAAAAATTCATATGTCGACTAAAACCCCAAGAACCTCCCAACCAATCGTCCTCTTTTATTGTATTTTTGCATACAAAAAAAAAAATCCCAATATATCAACGTGCGGTAGAGATATATGTATGATTGTTGATAGGGTATGCCATTATTTATAGCAATTTCGTATCAAACCACGTTTCATGCCACATATTGGAGGCTAGCCGCACAAAGCACAAGAAGGATATCCTTACACAGAAATATCTATAAACGTGGATGTAGAGGTATTTTGTATAAAATAAAATAATGTTGAAGTCTAGAATTAAAAAAACCTTCGATTGAGGAGTTTATTTTTTGCCACGAAGGGCTGAGAGTTTATCTCTTCTGTATCCAAACCGATTTCGAAAAAAGTTTTACAATAAACACATAACTATTATACAACAAAAAAAAACTCCCAAATGAACGAGAAAACTTTTGAAAATACTCACATATCGATTGGAGAGTATAATTCCGCCCTTTTACTTTTTGCTTGATATTTATCTATTTTGTGGTCGGTTAGTAGGGTAACTGCACCAGTTTCCGGACAGGCACCAGTGACCGGACGATTTTGCCTTTGTGTGGAACAAAAGAGAAACTAAATACAGACTTGGCAAAAAACAACAAAATACAGAATCAGTAACATTTTCCACATATGCATACGAAGTTTGAAGCCGATCGAATGTATAACGGAAAAGTTATAGGTAGTTTAAGCAGCAGCCACTGCTGTTCTGCTGTTTTCTTAGCAAAAAAATAGTGGCAGATCTTGGGAAAATAGACTGGGAATAGTTGATCTTGTGAAGTCTTGCAATCAAATGGGGTTTGTTTCAAAGAAAATATAATGAACTTCCAATAACTAAAGAAAAAAATTGAGTTTTGCTTTTTTTTAATCGATTTGTTTAAGTGTCCGGTATTGGTACAAAAAATAACGAAAATCTAGTTTCCGGACAGCTCCAAGGTTTTATTTAATTATTTTTTTATGTTCAAATTCTTTTGGCAACCCTTAATTTAATTGTCAAAAGTACTTGTTTATATCCAGAAGAAAATTTGTTAACTATCATCCCTCTGATGGATTAAAAATGACAAATAAAAAACTCTAAAAATTGTATTTCAATATCATTTTTTATTTTCTGCCACACAAACACAATATTTTGAAATCAAAATGGTGTAAATCGTTCGTGCGATATCTATTTTCCTTTTTACCGAGGCCTGAATATGAGAATAATAAAACCAGCTTCTTCCCTCCTACTCCACTTCTCTATTTATTTGAGGATAACATTTTTCTTCACTGATGCATACCATATACATACAAAAAACACAAAAAGAAACCAACCAAAACCAAAACGGTATAATATTTGAATGCGATGTGCACAAAAAAATAGTGCATCAGTTAAGTGTTGAAGGATTCCAAGTGCCTGGAAACAGGTTCGGAAAAAAAGAAACAACAACTAGTTAACCTTGAAACAAGTAAATATGTATTTCAGATGCATAAAATTTCCATGGTTTAGTTGGATAGTGAGGATATGAACAGTCTTAACTTTTTTTTTTATTGAAGATGAATGCAAACAACTTAAAAGTAAGCCTTGCACGACATTAGATCGAAGAAATTAGGTATCAGTCAAGCAGCAATAAAGTATGACGAAGTAGGTTCAAAGTCGTCCGGAGACTCTGTTTTGATCGTCCGGTAACTGGTACCGATTTTGGTTTCTTTATATTTCATCTTAAATAACAATAACTAGGTAATATTTTTTAAATTAATTAGATGTCAAACAGTCAGGAAGTAATTACCAATACAGAAAATGAATTGCTCTATAGTCAACACTTAAGAGAAAAAAGATATTGAGTTTTTAAGTGGAACTGTCCGGAAACTCCATTTAAGATCGTCCGGAGACTAGAACAATCGTCCGGAGACTCCGGAAAATCGCCTTTATTTAGAATTCATCTTTTTAAATCAATGTTTAAAGTTACTTTCAATTCATTCATACACCAAACTACTGAGAAATATCTGTAGTCTTAGCAAAATATTAAGATTTGAATGAAATACTAACAGAAATAAAGATATTTGCATTGAGTCAAAAAAGAAGTTATCTGTCCGGGTACTGGTGCTTTTACCCTAAAAAGGAAATGAAGAACAAACTAAGAAAATAAAAAAATCGACGGTTTGAAAAGGGCACTAGGGTTCTTCAATTTGGGAAAAAAACGTTTCATGTTAGTTTTTATACGAATTAATATGAAGGAATTTCGTTTGGTTGAGCTGTTAAATCTTATAAAGGATGTGAAAAAAAGAAAAATTTTGAGTTCAAACAAGGTATAATATTATGATGAGAAATAGTGTAACACTCTCTTTCACCGCCACATTTCAAAAAAATCAGCATTTTAAGATGTAATGTAACGTTGCCTATACGTGTGAAAATATCATTTGACGTATTAAAGAGTCACTTGCGCTTCTTGTGTTTCTTTGATTCAGAAAAACTCTCAAACCAAATCTTTAACCTTAGCAAAATGGCACAAAGAACTAAGCCAAACAACTTATCATTCTTAATTTATACACATCTTTGAGTTAAGAAAATATTTTCCTTTCTATTCAAAGTGTTTGACTTCTTGACATTATCTTCAAGACAAAGAGGTATTTTCTTGTTTTCCTTTCTAAGATTTCAAAAACACAAAAAAATGTATTTTAATTAAATTGTAATTTTAAGCTCATGGTATGCGAATACACATTAATATAAAATGTTTTCTTGAATAATTAACTTTAGAATATAAGACAACCTACTCCATCTGTGTTGTGCTATAGGGATGTACAAAAAAAAGGAAAAAACAGATGAATAAAAAAAAACGGAGGGGACCATAATGATTAGATTCCTTTTATACCTACATATTTGCGTCTACATTGCTTTCTTTTTCCTGAATCGTTTTTACTTTGGCGAAGTAAACGTCCTTTCAACAATATTTTCTTTTCATATAATTTTTGTAAAAAAAATCAGGTATTCATGCAAAATAGACATTTTATCGTTTTTAAATACATTTCATTTTTTTTCTTGCTACCATTCACTTCTTTCATTCTCGTTGAATGGTTATTTTTCTGTTAACAATTATTTCGTCGGAAAAGAAGTATACGTTTGACAAGGTTATGACGTATGAAAATGTTATAAAACTCTTCCAAAGAAAAAATATCGACTGCTTTAAATTGAACATTTATTAATTAAAGAAAGGTAATACATAAATTAATTTTCGGTTTATAGAATTTTAATTGCCTATGTTTAGTTTAAAATTTGTTGCATACTTGAATGCTGTCAAAGAATTTTGCCTATCCTAAGGTAAAATACACTGTTTTCTTATTGTTGATGATTAAACAAAGGATATTTAAAAAAGGGACAAATTAGGTCGTTTTTGGTTTAATAATGGTTTTGCCTTCCAAGTTGCTTTAAGATATTATTACCTCTCGATGTCTTTGAACCCACCTGCTCTCTTTTAAGCCCTCGCAAAAACCAATTTTATTATTTTGACCCTAGGCTATAAGTCAATCTTAATTTATTGCTCCAAAATAATAAATTAAAGACAAGGAAAATTGTCCCTATATTCCTCTTATTTTGTCATTCTCTTTTCCCTTCTCGCTCTCTCTTTCACAAGAAATACCTCTACAATCGGATATATCCAATTTGTTGAAGATTAAGATCTTAATAGGCAATTGCCACTACAAGAGGTTATTTGGGTGATTTGTCTTTCTTGATGACAGTTTGAATTCTACTCTTTTAGACATTCTAACCAAATTGCAAAATTAAAAATTTAGAAGATTTCAGGATTCTAAGAATGATTTAAGTAAAAAATTTGCTTTCCGCTATTTCTTCGTTTTTATGTACAAACTTGAGTTGAATGACAGATTTATTTGAGTTTTGATGGAAATTATTATACCTACATTATTTTACCTTAAAGTAGGAAGGGTTTTTTTATTTGATTATTTAAAGTCAAGGACAAAGAGAATCGGAGTTCTTACAATGGAAAAAACAAAAATCATAAAACTCTTGTGGAAAAATTGAATACCTACAGTATTTGAGCTTGAATTCAAATTAAAAATTATTGATTAAGGTATTATTATTTTTCCATTATGGAATTAAAAAAAATTGAAGTCGTTTATAATTTCAGACTTTTCCAAACACCCTACAGCCAGAACCAAACAGACAAAAAAACCAATCCATTATGCATGCTAGATGATATCAAATATCAAACAGATTTAATCTCAATATGTATATAAAAAAATGGATATATGTATATTTGTTTGTGAAATTTTCATGGTTAAAACTGTTGTATTCAGTGATGGTTTCTGTGAAAAAAAAATAATATAAAAACCTCATGGAAGAGTGGGAAAACTGGAAAAACCAATCACAGGTCGGAACATTGATTTTTTTGCTTGGAATTTTTGTTTCAAAATGGGTTTTCGAATAAAAAAATTGAAAATTCTTGATGAAAATCTCGAAATAGTCATTGGTTATTATGGGAAAATTATACCTGAAATTGTAGGTTCACTGATTTTCAATTGGAAAATGTTTGATTGGGTACTCAATAAACTTTGCGAGAGCACGAGGAATTTCAAGACCTTGATTATGTAGGGTAGGTAGGGATCTAAATCCCCTCAATCCTTAATGCATTTTTATAAAATTTTCACAATCTAACGGGAAAGTCAGCAAATAAGGGGGACAATCGAAAGCTGTATGGAATTCTGAATTCGTGAAATAGTCAAAACACACCGGAAGAACGATAATTTCTTGAAATTTTCAACGAATTTTGCATTTTACTGTATGCTTTAATGAAAGTAGAAAGTAAGTTGTAAAGCTTTTAAAAATTCAAATATTTAGTTCTCTATTTCAATTTGCTTTAAATCACTGCATTTTAACTATATCTGTGGTAATTTGTAATTATACTGGAGTTGCTCTGAAGGTTGGTGAGACGAGATTCGCAGGGTCGGCTAGTTTCATTTGATTTATGATTTCTATTGAAACGAGGACAAAAAAAAAATACATTCAAATTTCATAATTGTGAGATTTGACTTTATAACGGAATTTTTAATGTTTCCCTTTTTTTATTTTGTTCCAGATTTTTTTATTTTACAATAAATTCATGTGTTTTATTTATTAAAACTAAATAAATAAAATAGAGTGGCGCGACAGCTCTTGAACAGCCAAGGCCTAAGTGGCTTACTCTCATCAACAATTCTCTGAGTGCATGTGAAGAATTGAGGGGACCTACAATTTAACGCCGATTCCGAACGGCAGAGTTGAAAAGCACTTCTTCATGACAGATTGATACTCTTGGAAGATTTGTCAGGTCTTCGCAAGAGGCAGTGCCCGTGAAAGATGAAATAAAAACTTGGCCTGAGTAGGACTCGAACCAACGACGTTCTGCTTAGCAGCCAACGCACTTGCCAACTAAGATTTATTCAAACTAAAACTCATTTTATTCATAAAAGCGCAAATATAAAATAGATTGATGTTAGGTTCCAAGCTGTTTATTAGTAATTGAATTATCAATTTTTATTGACACTTTTCAATTTATGTGCATTATAATTAATAAACATTGCAAATCATCAAGTACAAAGATTGATTTCATGTGATTTTACTGAATGAAATGCGCTATTGTGCGGTCAGAACTTTCGAACAATATAGTAAAGGTATTTATCTCAGTGCATTCGATGTGAAACTCCTCAAGGCCAAAGTCTCCCTCTTCAGTATGGCAGCCAGTTACATTTCCGTTTGCCCTGAATCAACTTGTGCAAGTCCAAATCGAATGCGGCAACAAACAACTCGAAAACCACGAAATTTTGCTTAATTCGATTAAACAGTCTAAACAGACATCGTTAGCTCTATTAAGCGCATCCAACACAAAGTAATGCGATTCCATCGAAGGAAGAAGGAAGAAATTCTACTATCGAAGAATATGCTGCAACCTGCAATATTTCCTCGAGATATACATCTGGCGCAACCACACCACTATTTGCATCGATGATGATGAAAATAAGTGGCAATCTGACGACCGCCAGTGGGCATGGTAATAGTACTATCGATATAAGCACCTCCAACGTGGTTTCACAGCACGAAATTAGATTTCGATTCGACACTATTGAAAAGTAGTATCATGCCAGGAGCACAACACTCGCAATACATATTGAGATCGATTCTCACCGATTCTCACCTTTATGGAGACTCTCTTTGAGAAATTCACTTGCGTGACTAGGAAATGGTACGTTGAGTTTCTGATTGAATTTCTTTTCAGTGCTTTCCTTATATGTTAATGTTATATCCACTTATAACCGAATCACGTGAGTTTTCCCCGACAATTCAATTGACATCGGACTTACTTCTGACACCAGACGGTTGCTTGCAGGAGGTCAAACGTCTACATTCTGAAAGGATATTCGCTAACCATCAGTGTTGGTGGTAAGTAGAACAGAAAACACACACCAACACTATCACTTAGTGTAACTTCAATGTATTTCATTGAGTTCAACAATGATGCGAGGTAAGAGCAAGCAACAAAGGGAACAGCTGGTCGAGCTTCTAGATAAAATTGAAGTGGCCGACATAAGTGGTAAAAACGTTGAATTTCATAAAATAATCCTGGAAATATATCTACTAATTTCTCTGGTTGATTTTATTCGTTCCGTTTCTGCTCTTAAATATGGAATAACTTGAATTCTTTTTTTTTTCTTGTTCATTTGAATTGATTTTTTGCGGTTTCGGTTGGAGAAGTGTTAGGATGCATGTCCTGATTAATTCACATAAAACCATGGTGGGGCTGGGTTTAAAAATGACACATGGATATAATTTAAGACAAAACAACTTGAAATATTGCTGAAGATTAAACTTTAAACGAAATCTTATCTTCTTCTTCTATCTTCTATCTATCTTCTTATCTTATCTTATCTTATCTTATCTTATATCTTATATAAGTATATATAAAAATGAATGTTTGTTTGTATATTACCTATAGACTCATAAACTACACATTTGATCATGTATTAATCTTTGGAAAAGTTGTTGTGCATAAACCCGGGATGGTTCCTGAGTTGGAAAAACTAATTTTTATTGAATAACGTGCGAGAAAAACGCAAATAAAAATTGGGTACCTGTAAATTGTTATCGATAATTTCGTTGATTTATCGATATTTTCGCAAATAAAAATTGGGACTAGAAAATTTCAAAATGGGTTTTCGAATGGAAAATATAAAGTACTTGATGAAAAACTCGGACAACTCATTGGTTTTCAAATTGAAAATTGCATATTATTGCAGGTGCATTGGTTTCCAAATGGAAAACTGTAAAATTTCAAAGTGGGTTTTCGAATGGAAAATATAAAGTTCTTGATGAAAAACTCGGACAACTCATTGGTTTTCAAAGGGAAAATTGCATATTATTGCAGGTGCATTGGTTTTCAAATGGAAAACTGTAAAATTTCAAAGTGGGTTTTCGAATGGAAAATATAAAGTTCTTGATGAAAAACTCGGACAACTCATTGGTTTTCAAAGGGAAAATTGCATATTATTGCAGGTGCATTGGTTTTCAAATGGAAATCTGGAAAATTTCAAAGTGGGTTTTCGAATGGAAAATATAAAGTTCTTGATGAAAAACTCGGACAATTCATTGGTTTTCAAAGGGAAAATTGCATATTATTGCAGGTGCATTGGTTTTCAAATGGAAAACTGGAAAATTTCAAAATGCGGTTTCGAATGTAAAACAGAAAGTTCTTGATGAAAAACTCGGAAAACTCATTGGTTTTCAAAGGGGAAATTGCATATTACTGCAGGTGCATTGGTTTTCAAATGGAAAACTGTAAAATTTCAAAGTGGGTTTTCGAATGGAAAATATAAAGTTCTTGATGAAAAACTCGAACAACTCATTGGTTTTCAAAGGGAAAATTGCATATTATTGCAGGTGCATTGGTTTTCAAAGTGGGTTTTCGAATGGAAAATATAAAGTTCTTGATGAAAAACTCGAACAACTCATTGGTTTTCAAAGGGAAAATTGCATATTATTGCAGGTGCATTGGTTTTCAAATGGAAAACTGTAAAATTTCAAAGTGGGTTTTCGAATGGAAAATATAAAGTTCTTGATGAAAAACTCGAACAACTCATTGGTTTTCAAAGGGAAAATTGCATATTATTGCAGGTGCATTGGTTTTTAAATGGAAAACTGGAAAATTTCAAAGTGGGTTTTCGAATGGAAAATATAAAGTTCTTGATGAAAAACTCGAACAACTCATTGGTTTTCAAAGGGAAAATTGCATATTATTGCAGGTGCATTGGTTTTCAAATGGAAAACTGGAAAATTTCAAAATGGGGTTTCGAATGTAAAACAGAAAGTTCTTGATGAAAAACTCGGAAAACTCATTGGTTTTCAAAGGGAAAATTGGATATTATTGCAGGTGCATTGGTTTTCAAATGGAGAACTGGAAAATTTCAAAGTGGGTTTTCAAATGGCAAATATAAAGTTCTTGATGAAAAACTCAGAAAACTCATTGGTTTTCAAAGGGAAAATTGCATATTATTGCAGGTGCATTGGTTTTCAAATGGAAAACTGTAAAATTTCAAAGTGGGTTTTCGAATGGAAAATATAAAGTTCTTGATGAAAAACTCGAACAACTCATTGGTTTTCAAAGGGAAAATTGCATATTATTGCAGGTGCATTGGCTTTTAAATGGAAAACTGGAAAATTTCAAAGTGGGTTTTCGAATGGAAAATATAAAGTTCTTGATGAAAAACTCGAACAACTCATTGGTTTTCAAAGGTAAAATTGCATATTATTGCAGGTGCATTGGTTTTCAAATGGAAAACTGGAAAATTTCAAAATGGGGTTTCGAATGTAAAACAGAAAGTTCTTGATGAAAAACTCGGAAAACTCATTGGTTTTCAAAGGGAAAATTGCATATTATTGCAGGTGCATTGGTTTTCAAATGGAGAACTGGAAAATTTCAAAGTGGGTTTTCAAATGGAAGATATAAAGTTCTTGATGAAAAACTCGAACAACTCATTGGTTTTCAAAGGGAAAATTGCATATTATTGCAGGTGCATTGGTTTTCTAATGGAAAACTGGAAAATTTCAAAATGGGGTTTCGAATGTAAAACAGAAAGTTCTTGATGAAAAACTCGGAAAACTCATTGGTTTTCAAAGGGAAAATTGCATATTATTGCAGGTGCATTGGTTTTCAAATTGAAAACTGTAAAATTTCAAAGTGGGTTTTCGAATGGAAAATATAAAGTTCTTGATGAAAAACTCGGACAACTCATTGGTTTTCAAAGGGAAAATTGCATATTATTGCAGGTGCATTGGTTTTCAAATGGAGAACTGGAAAATTTCAAAGTGGGTTTTCAAATGGAAAATATAAAGTTCTTGATGAAAAACTCGAACAACTCATTGGTTTTCAAAGGGAAAATTGCATATTATTGTATTGCAGGTGCATTGGTTTTCAAATGGAGAACTGGAAAATTTCAAAATGGGGTTTCGAATGTAAAACAGAAAGTTCTTGATGAAAAACTCGGAAAACTCATTGGTTTTCAAAGGGAAAATTATTATTGGAAAAGTTGTTGTGCATAATCCCGGGATGGTTCCTGCCTTTTTTCGCGGCGAAATATGTTTTTCGGGGAGGTTTCCGCTCTGTATGTACTCTGTGCTATAGAACATATAACAACGGTACAACGTGGCGAGTTAACAATCTTCACCTTATGTTTCATGTAATTTTTCATCGGTGCCCTTGCTTGGATTTACAATTCACAACAATTTCTAATTTGAATTGATAATTGAATATATTTCGATTTGAAGAATTAAATGAAACTCCCAAAGGTTTCTGGGATGGTACAATGAATTTTCAGCTGTTGGCTCCATAGTCATTCCAATGAATTTCAAAAACTCCTTGACGGAGTTTCATTTAATTCTTAAAATCAAGGCAGGACGACGTCTGCCGGGTCAGCTAGTCATACATAAATTTTTCAAAGCTTATATGGCACATTTATGTTGGCCTTCATTTTCATTATACAACCTTCACGAAAGGTTAGCTTGCTTGAACAATAGAAAGCTTGCCAGCACGCAAACAAAGTTTGAGATACAAGAATTCTTCTTAATTTATCGTTTCATTTGTTATTATCAACATGACAAACGTGAATGTCCTCTGTTCCACAATACACACTGTGAAAAGGTGTAGGTAATTCATAAACATTTAAGCTATCCTTCTCAGATTCAACTTAAAAATTATTCTTTAATTACTGCAGAGTCAGCATATATCTATAACTATATTAATATTTTTTCAAATATACGTGCATACATCAAGGATACCAACATTTTCCTAAAATACCTCTTAAGCCCTTGCCATATATTTTTCAAAGTGTCAACAGAAATGTGATACATCGTCTCCTCAAGTACCAAATAGGTGCCTTCGTAATTTATACATCCACTGAACTAATAACCGACTATAATAATATCTCCTTTTTTTACGAATCCCTATCACAAAAATAATCCCGACAAAACACATACACAAACAAATTGTTCTGCGGATTCACGTTTACTACTGTTTGTGGGGGTTTTTCGATATTTGTTATTTTTACGTTCCTTAGGTACTTTTTCATGTAAATATTTATTTTACCAATGAAATCTGTCCCATTTAACCGGATATACGCCCTGAATCGTTTTATTTGTGTTTTTATGAACGCTGTGCGTCGCGACGTTGTGCGTCCTGCCGTTGTCGATCTCCTTCAGCCTATGTCTGTTTCTGTTTTTAAGGAGCAAAGGGTTCGAATGGCTTTATTGAGCCTACCGACTACTTTGAACAACGTTGGAATATAATAATTTTGCCTTAAGCCAAGTCCGGTCGAGAACGGATGTAGTAAACGTTTTGTGCGGAAATGTGCATACAGTACGTTGTATTGTGAACTTTTATGAACCTTTTTCATAATGGTTTGAATGTGAATGGATTTTATAAAATGTAGTTACAACCATTCGGTGACATGTAGATGTGAATTCGTGATTTATACATAAGTTTGTTTCAAGAAAACATTTTTTAAATTTGCAATTATTTTTTGTTGATTTGTGTTAAATTTACGACCTTATATTTGGACTTTCCTGGAGCGTATAATTTCAAAGGAAACAACTGAGGTTCTTACTTCTGAAGCTGTTGTTTTTCGTCATTAACAAAAAAATAAAGCAAAGAGAATTTAATAGTTTTTCGACTATTCCCTTGGTTCAATGACAGACCTTGTGAGCGAAAATTGTTGAACTTGCAAAAAAACAAACTTGTTCTTCCTTCATTGCAGACATAGCCCTAGGAAAAGTCCTCCGTAAAGTTTGTGCATATTCAAATGAAATATTGTTCATAGAGAAGGGACTGGTTACATCCTCTTCGCGAATTCAAACGTTTTTAAAGAAATACAATTCACTCACAAGAAAAATTATTAACCCTTGCTCGTAAGCATTCTTATTTGAAATAATTTCTTTTGGATATCTTAAGTTCCTTCTTTAAAAGAATATTTATTTAAAGTTTTTATTAGAAAGGACTTGACAGTCTCCTAAGCGATTGCATCTTATTGTTGGTTGAATTCACAGTTCGGAGAAATGGGGGACCTCTCAAGATCATGAATTTTATAATCAGTATTTCAACCAGCTTCTTACATTTGAAGTCTTACAAAAAGACAAGCTTGGGGGCCTTCTTCGTGACTACTCGGCTAAACCAAAAAAAAAAAAAAATTTTTTTTGAACCAACAACAGTCATATCACGACACGGACACCTACCACATTTTGAAGAGTTCAAGGTTGCGTGTATGACGTCTATGGAGAAGACATGATCGGAAAAGAACCCATTTGTCAAAAATTCACACTTCTAAATCTTCCTGCTTCTAGAAAGCAAGCGACCTATCAACTCATCACCATTACTATCACTATGTATGGTTCTTGTCACAAAAAGAATCGATAACAGTCTTCATTTCAAATCCCGAATGACTCGACATTAGAAAATAACAACTTGGTATAATATGATGGAGTTGACTTAATACACACACAAAATGTGAAAATATTCTTGAGGGTACTTTCCGGAATATTGTTCTTGGATGCTTTTAAATTAATCAGAAAACAAAAACCAGAGCAGCTAAATCTCGATCATTCATTTTTCGTTTTTATTTATAAATTGTTACCAAAGCATTTCCTAGATTTCTCAATGCAGACAAAAAGTTCCCTCAAAGATGCACGAAGAAGAAAAAAAAATATATACCTATAAGCATCGTATCGTACACAAATCTGTTTGGCTCTTTGAATCATTTATTGCATTTTGCATCTACAATCTACACAGAATCTAAGACCCAGCATGTAGTTTTTTTTTTCATTTTTGCTTGCGATCCTTCCTCATCGTTACCTAAGGTGGATATGAATAAAAACGGAAATGCATTGAGTGGCCATTTGCAGATACCTTTTTGTATAGTTTGCAGGTGTAGACACATTATAGCTAGATATGTTCTTATAGTTACTGAGACTTAATGCAACAGTTATGTATCTTCTTCAAAGTGATGCAGTTTTTTTTTTCTGGCACAAATGCTTTAAGTGCTTTTGGTAAAGAATGGTGGCATGGATAAACAATTTACACAAGGATGTAACTTGAATCTTCTTCTTTTTTAAATAAAACATTTGGCTCACTGCACAATACACAGAAGCAGGGAACAGGGCTATGAAGGGATTAGAAAAAAACTCGATTTGAAAATTGTATTTAAAACATTATCGGTCATTATACTAATTAATGGGTCCGCCATCTGACGTTTTTTTTTTCAACTAGTGCTTGGAAACACTTAGCTCATGTCTGATTTGATAGATAGAGTTTTATCCTTCCACTGAACGAATATGATTGTGTATATGCTTGAGCAATGCTGGGAAATATTGCGACATTACTTTGAAAATCATGGTAATGTTGCAGACTGTGTGCGAAAATTGCGTACGGATTTTGGAAGAAGAGAAGCACCGTTAGCTCCGTATGTTCGTTATCTTGTGTGCATGCTCAGCTCATCGATAAACGAAAGCGTGAATATTGCGTCATCATCTACACCAATTCACCGTCGTCGTTCTCCAGAATTGAACATTTCGGAGACATCATTGAGACGAATTTTGCATTAAGACCTTGGTATGACGCCATACAAAGTCCAATTGGTTCAGAAGTTGAAGAAAACTGACCATCCAATGCGTTTTCGCTTCGCTAAGTGGGCCTGCGATCGACTTAGAGAAGATGCCGATTTTGCCAAAAAAATCATCTTTTTCAGATGAAGCTCATTTTGATTTTGGCGGATATGTAAACAAGCAAAATTGTCGCATTTGTCGCACGCACATATTGAAAAGCCGATACACCCAAATCGAGCCACTGTTTGGTGCGGATTTTTTCCAAGAGGCATAATTACGCCATTCTTCGAAAATGAGCAAGGAGTGGCCGTTACAGTCAATGGCGATTGTTATCGGGCGATGATGAACAGGAGGATATTGGCAACATTTGGTTTCAACAGGACGGTGCTACATGCCACACAGCTGAAGCTACACTCGATGTTTTGTACCCTGTTTTTGAAGATCGCATTATCAGCCGCAGAGCTGATGTCGTTTGGCCACATCGAAGCTGCGATTTGACACCGTTGGACTATTATTTGTAGGGTGCCGTAAAAGATAAGTGTTATGCTGACAAGCCAGAGACAATTGACGATTTAAAGGAAAATATTCGTCAAGCCATTAGTGAAATACAGCTACACACAATCGATAGTGTGCTTGAAAGTTGGACCGATCGTCTAGGCTACTGCATGTCCAGCCGAGGCAGCCATTTGAATGAAATTATTTTCCATTATTAACCGAATTGTACTTTCAAATAAAAAAGAAATTTGATAAAATATTCAATCGTTTTTTTTTATTGCATTTTCAAAATAAAGAAGTTATTTGGCGGACCCTTTATAAAACATTTTAAATTGACATTTTCAGCGAATACGTTTTCAAAGATTTATTTATTCATAACCTCTCAAATTATTTCCTAAGAATAACAAAACACATGTCATCGTTAATTGAGGATTAGGACAGTTAGAAGCAATGGTCTACGCATACATGTTTGTCGAAATTCTTTTCAAAATGGATCGACCTAGTTAATTACTATTTTCTTGCAAGATTGAGGATTGTTGTTGCCTTTATCAACTCTTGACACGGAAGGCTTTTGAGACGTTATAAATCCTTGACCGAGGCAGGAAATCGTTGTGAGGATGAAAAATTCCTGAATTTGTAGAGCTCACTTGTTTAAGTAGAAACTATTATCCTAGGACCACTAACAGAAAATGGAATAACAAGCATTTTGACAGTACAGTTGCAGCAGGAACAGCGCTTATATCTGATTCTCCAAAAACTCTGCCATTGGCATAGCAAACATCCATTCAGACTCTTTAATTGTTGAAACGCGCGTCCTCCTTTTCAAACTTAGTTCTTTTATAATTATCCTTAAATGTCTCATTCCACGGTTTTTCAAGCCCCAAAAATTAATTGGAAACATAGACACACGCCTGCGCGGCACGGCTACCACTTAACCAAATCAACGACTTAGCCTCGATATTATCAGCCACAACCAGACCAGGTGCCATTTTTACTTTTTATAAGTCAGGAAATTATATTCGTGAATGACCAAAGCAACCTGCGAAATTTCACCCCTTACCCTTACACGCGTTCCAAAGATTTTGTGTTACTCTTCGTATTCATGATTAGCAAGTGGATAGAGACAAAAAAATAAATTGATACTGAATGCAGACTTTCTATCTATCTATCAAATTGAAGTTCGGGCATACGCCCAACTAATGTGTCGTGTATTGATGGTGTGGCTTTGGCGTTGTTGACGATGTCCATCACTCAAAGAATCTTTGAAATATCTTGCTCCTTTGCGGTAGGTGACTTCCATTGGAGAGAGTTCCACCTTCCAATATAATTGCAAGGATTTTGGTCCTTTCTTTTCTCAAAATGATTTATTTGATTGGTTTTTGCAGTCGATCGGCTAAGTAAAATTTGCTAATGAGACGGGACAGCGTTGATAACTAAACGTTTAAGGACTATGACGACGGCAAGTGGCCGTAACATTTGGTTATAGCCCTTGTTAGTTCATGTTCTTTATAGAACGAGTGCCGTTCGTAGAACAACATCCTTGCCGCATCGACTTCCAAGGTTTCAAGGTTTCATGATTTTCTGTATGGAAATCAACGAAACATCAAGCGAGACAACTAGCGGTGAACAGCTGCTGCTGGCAATATCGTCTCGGTGGCGGTCTGGTGGTTTGAGATCGCACAGCGCAGCATTTCCGCCAAGTACATTGGATTGAGTGCATCCTTTTATCAAAAAGGGGTTATATCCGTTCCGTTCTGTTTTCGTTTTTACTCTTTAGAAGAATAATTCTTAATCAGGAGAGACCTTACCCGACAAATGGACTTAATGAACATGTGAACCATGTGCTTACAATATTATAAAACATACTTACACGTTGATCCTTAATTCACATTCCATAGACTATAATTGCATTTTTAGGACGTGCGTTGAAAAATTAATTACGTAAATTTAAAATATAAATTGGATTGGTGCTTGCAAAACTCTCCGCTATTTCCATTGGCCTTTTGGATATACACTAAAGCTACATGAATGTGAAGTTGGTGTAGACGGACTTTAACCTTTTCTGACTGTGCTCATGCCACACTTTATTCAGATATGATGTTTAACGTAAGACGGGCGGTTTTATAAAGTTAAAATTGAATTCATTATCTACACTAATATATAAAGCTGAAGAGTTTGTTTGTTTGAACGCGGTAATCTCATGAACGACTGGTTCGAATGGTATAATTCTTTTTGTGTTGGATGGTGCCTTAATCGACTTAGACATTAAGCTACTTAACATTAAGCTGTGACCAATAGCAGCGAAGAATCAGTGGAAAATGTGGAAAAAAACGGCAAAAAATATACATTTTTCTGCGTTTTAACGCACTTATCTCAGGAACTACTGG
The DNA here is from genome assembly GCA_943590905.1 of Sphaerophoria taeniata. Classification (NCBI taxonomy): domain Eukaryota; kingdom Metazoa; phylum Arthropoda; class Insecta; order Diptera; family Syrphidae; genus Sphaerophoria; species Sphaerophoria taeniata. The sequence goes on along the minus strand of OX016540.1, from coordinate 34,654,325 downwards.
TTCAAATGGTATAATTCTTTTTGTGTTGGATGGTCCATTAATTGAGGAAGACTTGAAGCTATTTAACACTAAGCTGTGACCAATAGCAGCGAAGAATCTGTGGAAAATATGGAAAAAAACGCCAAAAAATATCGTTTTTCTGCGTTTTAACGCGCTTATCTCAGGAACTGCTTTATGAAATTGAACAATTTTTTTAATGTTGAATGGTCCTTTTATCAAGGAAGGCTTGAAGCTATATAAAATTTGGCTGCGACCAATAGGAGCGAAGAATTTGTGTAAAATGTGGAAAAAACGGCAAACAATACAATACAATACAATATAAAGTTCGTTTGAACGCGGTAATCTCAGGAACTACTATTTCGAATTGTAAAATTCTTTTTGTGTTGGATAGTCCATTAATCGAGGAAGGCTTTATTCTACTTAAAATTAAGCTGCGACCAATAGCAGCGAAGAATCTGTGGAAATGTGAGAACTGAGATTTTTTTCTGAGATCTCTGAGATGAAATTATTTTGGATTCGATTTCTCACTCAGCTATTTGGCGTGGCTGACATATGTGCAGCAACAATTAGTAAGGTAACCATTAAATCTCAATGATAACTGAGAATTATGTTCCACCAAGGCACCAAATGATTTTGCCTCAGTCAAGGTGACATTGAGATCTCAGTGAGATGTTGTTAGGTGGAACTGGCCTAATAACTGCTCAAATTAGAATTTTGAGAGTTCAATTGATTTGTGAATGTGATTGATTGCACTTTTTGTGCAGATTATTGTGTTTAAACAATATCATTTTATGTACTTCCTAACTGAAAAATATACTCAGTTTAAAGGAAAAAAAATGTACTTAACGAAAAAAAAACGATGCGGAAGCAAGAGAGATATTAGAATTACGGAGAGTTCACCCAAGGGAATGCTTTAAGTATGAACAACTGAAAGGAATCATAAAAAATGCTCAAATTTTTCAAGTTCAAGAGAATTACGACCTAGGGAGAGTTGACTGCAATGCAATTTTACAATAACTTCCGAACAAAATTCCCACGCGCGCATGATGCACAAGTCGAGACGATACTCTGGCCGGTGGACGAGGGAGAGGCGGACGAAGTCGCGGGCAACTGCTAGTTAAACAATAAATGGAATCTAGCTTTTTATTAAATGGTATTATTGTAATTGCCCTTTTCACCTTCCTTGGTTTGTGTTCATGAACATTTTTTTAACGACTGCTTCCTTTGTTTCATTGTGACAAATTATTTAAATAAATTGAGAATTGCGGTTTTAACTTTTTAACATAAGAGCCTGAATTAAGTAGAACAATTTCGGTAATTTTAATTTTCTTTCAATATTCGACAATAACTGCCTTTAGAATTATTCATCGCATTGATGCATAAAATATGTGGGTAGTTGAAACAATTCAGTTTTCTTATATTGCGAAAGTAATTTCGTAAAGAAAAGATCTGATAGTAAAAACTCCAGGTAATTATGATTGTTGATTATCAAGCAATAAACTAAATCTCTCTGCGAACGAAAATAGAACCTATCAAGCAAATAAACAATTTCAATTCGAAAACACATTTTGCAGCAAGCTTTTTCGTGATCAAATAAAAAAAACTGGGTTGGGGTCGCGAGACCGCAAACCACATGACCGCAAGACAAAAGACCGCAAGGCATATGACCGCAAACTACTTTCCCGCACTCCTTTTGACCGAATTGGCGAATTGTCATATGACCGCAAAAAATCCTCCCTTTTTTCATTAAAAACTACTCCTTTTTGTCACTCAAAGTTATGAGCATTAAGGAGATCGTATTCTGGTACCTTTCTCGATTTTTGTAACAACCCTGTATTAGGCCACACCCTTTTCAAAAATAGAAATTTTAGGAGACATCAAATGCTGAGAATCATGGGGAACGAAACATTTCAATTTTTCGTTCAAATTTTTCTATATAAGCAGTTGCTTTTTTGGGTAATCAGTCAATTCCAGATAACACTTGCTAAAGGGAGGACATGCCGATGCTTTGTTCTTTTTTGTGTTTATAAACAATTAAATAAAATACAAAGTTATAGTTCAAACTTCGCTCGAATATGGCGTATCTTCCTGTGAAGTATGAAACGTTCTTTTAAGAACGAAAAATAATTCAAAAAGAGATATGACCTTAAATTGTTAATTGTTATGTTTGAGACAAATGGTTCTGTGATAGTCATTCAATTAAATGAAAGTTGAACTTGTTCCAATATTATTCTATGACCTTACGTCAGTTTTTGCCGCGTATGTCATCCAATTCTTGTTTAAGCTGTATACAATGTAATTTGTTAACAACAAAATCCCAAACATTTCTCCCGAACATCATGCATGTCTATTTTCAATTTTTTCATACCAAAACAAAAAAATCGAAAAAAAATTTCAAAAAAATAAATGCTTTTATTTTCTCCAAGAAGCTGTACCGCAATGCATAAACAAATGAAAAATATTTTTTTTCTCAACTAAAAATCAAAAAAGAAAAAAATTAAAAACGACTGAAACGCAAAAAAATTCAAGCGACCTTATGTCAGTTTTTAGGGCGTATCTCACCCAATTGTTGTTTTAGCTGTATACAATGTTCTAGTAATTTGTTAAGAACAAAACCCCCAACATTTCTCCATACATGAATATTTTCAATTTTTTCATACCAAAATAAAAAAATTAACAGAAAAAACGAAAAAAAAATGTCGAAAAAGCAACATTTTTTTCCCGTCCAAAGAAGTGGTCCTCAAAACAAAGAATTCTAAGAAAAATATTGGTCTCAACCTAAAATCAAAAATAACAAAATTAAAAAACAACAATTTTGCGTATCATACATTCCAATACGAAATGGTAATTTCGGAATAAATTTCCAAAATAGTGCTAAATCCCGGAAAAAAACAGTACTATTTCTTTTTCCAAATAGTAGTAAATCTCGCAACCAAAATTTTTCTGGGCAATCGTTCTCCGGGACTTTTTTTTTCCGGGCAGTCGTGGTGCACCGTCGGAATAAATTTCCAAAAAATTGCTAAATCCCGCAAAAAAATAGTACCATTTCTTTTTCAAAATGGTAGTCAATCTCGCAAGGAAAAATTTTGCGGTCTTATGACATGCGGTCATTCCTATTGCGGTCATCCGGCTAGCACCGAAAAAAACTTCGTCGATAAAAACTAATAAATTCCTCTCAACACAAATGGAATCCATCCATAGGCGTTTTTCTTTTTTAGTTCAGAGCTCCGAACTCTGAGTGTTCAGAGCTTGCTGAACACGCTCTGAACAAATGAAGCTCTGAACATTTTCTGAACGCTCGGATTTCATTTTGAAATGCAATTGAGCATTTTTAGTTCAGACATCGACCCTTCGTATTTTTGAAAGCTGAAATTAACGTTTTTTCATTAATAAATAAAATAATTAAATAATTATTCAAAATAAAACTAATCATCTTTGCCCTAGCGACTTCTTTCCACCACCATTTCAATTGTTTTGAGAAAAACACGCTTGCGCTCAGCATTTCGTTCATAACGCTCGGTCTCTTTTTTCTGAGCGCGCCGTCGAACTCTGAACACTCAGAATCAGTGCTCTGAACGAAAAAAGTAACACAACTTTGATGCTCTGAACACTCTGAACTAAAAAAGAAACACAACATTTCGCTTGACAGTTCAAGCTCTGTTCAGATGTAAAAAAGAAAAACGCCTCATATCGTATATGTATGTATATTGTCTGCAGAATTAAAATAGAAATCCATTCAATTTTGAGGAAAAACCACAAAAAAAGCCTTATGAATAAAACACATCAAATCTCTGTCGAAAAATTGCATTCAATAACGGCCATTTATAGTTTTTGCCACATTTTGCCATTCAGATTTACAGCCTACCGCATTCATAGCTTAATCCACAAAGGAAAAAAAATAACGACTTTGTGTTCAAAATCTAGGCTAAGGAATTGATAATTGAAATAACTTTGTGATCTTATTATTTTATTTTCTGACTGAATTCTACATGAATGCGGCGATGTAGTCCATAGTTGTTGGTTGGTCAGTATAAGTTGTACAACTTTATAATCCTTTTGAATTTTGTTGGCATACTGTAGTTGGGGTTGCATTTGGATAACCTTGATGGGTCTTTATATAAAACGTTTGATTTTTGATTCTGCCCAACTTCAGGACAGAATATGGTATTGAGCTGTCGTGTTAAAAGTGAGCGAACAATGACGATATTTATAACCTATTCAGCTGAAACATTGTGTAATTTTCAAGAAGAGAAGTTCTTATTGTTTCCTCAAATATAAAGTTTTTCGACTCAATAAAGAGTAATTGGAAAAAAATGCAACCATTTCGGAACCGGATGGCTGCATGTACCTGTACCTCTTTAATATGTATGATTGTTCTCTGATGTGTAACTGCAAACGATTTTTGTTGTTTTTGTGGATGTTTGTCATTTTCATAATTTTGCTGATAAGTTAGTGACTTCAGGTGGCCTGGTTGCAGTCAGTTGATGTGATGGCGGCGCGACGATGTCATCTTCAATTTTGTTTGGTGCAGCGAAACTGAAATGAATCCATTATCTAGCAAACATTATAACAGAAATTTATTATTTGTCCAAAGGACATGCTTAAATCTGCTGCGTTTTTGCATTGATTACTGTATAGTACTTCTAAAAAAAAACACAGCTCTAAAAAAACACACATTGTAGTGAAATAAATAAAAAAGAACACGTATACGCCGCAGTGACTCTCGATTCATTAAATTGTCTTATAAACATGTCAGAATATGGAAATGCAAATTAATTAAAGAAAAGTAAAGTGAGTAAACAATTTACTACTAGACTATGTTATACCACCGGCTCATCACTTAGTGCAGTGTTAGTTGTTAGTAAGCAAACATAACATAATAAACACTCACATGGATGAAACAAAAACTAGACCCATTTGGGGTGTTAGTAAACGGTTTTCATAAGAGGGGACATTCAAAGGATCACTCCATAGAATAACTTTGAGGGCAAAACGAGTAAAATTTCGTTGAACAGATTCCAGCCTCTCAATGTGAATATTGTAATGAGGTGACCAAACTTGGGAAGCGTATTCTAGGTGAGGACGAACATAGTAAACAGTTATATAGAGCGCGGGTCATATTTGGATCGCGGAACTCCTTTGACCAACGCTTTATAAATCCAAGCATTCAAATTGCTTTATTCATGATGTTGTTAATGTGCACAGAAAAATCTAACTTAGGAGTAAAAACACTATAAGATCTCTTACGGAAGTTACACGGGTTATAATGTGCTGTGAGATAGCGTACTTATATGAAGACGGTGCACGCTTCCTTGAAAAGGTCATTGTTTGACATTTTATTGGATTTAGATTTAAACTATTTTTCTCACACCACAATGCAAAACTATTAATGTCATCTTGTAGAAGAATGTGATCATTACTAGAACTGATATTTTTGTAAATCTTCATATCATCTGCGAAGATGAGAATGTTGCTATTACTTACACATGATCGGAGCATCGTTTATAGCTAAATTAAAAAGTAGTGTATTGTTGACCAAATAAATGAACATACAAACTCACTTCACCATATTTTCAGTTCAGGGAATTGAAAAATAGTCAAAGCTGAACTACATCGGAACACAAAGTGCCAAAGAGTACAAAACAGTGGAAATTATGTGCTGTACTGCTTCTACAAATGCATATCTGAATATCTCCCTCTCATTTTTTTTAAGTGAGCGTGAAAAAAAGCTTGACGATGACCGAGCTTTCACTGTGCACAAAGTTCTCAAAAGGAATACACTCAAACTTTGGGCTTCACTCCGTTCATTCAGAAACTGGTTTTCATCTGTAAACACACCACACACCACACACGACACACGACACACGACATACATGACATATTCGTGCATTGCCTGTATACTCAACTACTGGAGTGTTGGTTGTAGATATTTAAATAAATAAATAGCTAAAATCTACACTAATATATAAAGCTGAAGAGTTTGTTTGTTTGAACGCGGTAATCTCAGGAACTACTGGTTCGAATGGTATAATTCTTTTTGTGTTGGATGGTGCCTTAATTGACTTAGACATTAGGCTACTTAACATTAAGCTGTGACCAATAGCAGCGAAGAATCTGTGGAAAATGTGGAAAAAACGGCAAAAATATACATTTTTCTGCGTTTTAACGCACTTATCTCAGGAACTACTGCTTCGAATGGCATAATTCTTTTTGTGTTGGATGGTCCATTAATCGAGAAAGGCTTTATTCTACTTAAAATTAAGCTGCGACCAATAGCAGCGAAGAATCTGTGGAAATGTGAGAACTGAGATTTTTTTCTGAGATCTCTGAGATGAAATTATTTTGGATTCGATTTCTCACTCGGCTATTTGACGTGGCTGACATATGTGCAGCAACAATTAGTAAGGTAACCATTAAATCTCAATGATAACTGAGAATTATGTTCCTCCAAATGATTTTGCCTCAGTCAAGGTGACATTGAAATCTCAGTGAGATGTTGTTAGGTGGAACTGGCCTAATAACTGCTCAAATTAGAATTTTGAGAGTTCAATTGATTTGTGAATGTGATTGATTGCACTATTTGTTTAGATTATTGTGTTTAAACCATATCATTTTATGTACTTCTTAACTAAAAAATATGCTCAGTTTAAAGAAAAAACAAATTACTTAACGAAGAGATATTAGAATTATTAGGGAGAGTTCACCCAAGGGAATGCTTTAAGTATGAACAACTGAAGGGAATCATTAAAAATGCTCAAATTTTTCAAGTTCAAGAGAATTACGACCTAGGGAGAGTTGACTGCAATGAAATTTTAAAATAACTTCCGAACAAAATTCCCACGCGCGCATGATGCACAAGTCGAGATGATACTCTGGCCGGTGGACGAGGAAGAGGCGGACGAGTTCGCGGGCAACTGCTAGTAACAAATAAATAAATAGTTAAAACAACAAATAAAACTATATGTATCTATATCTTTATTGTGGTATAGTCGGTTATGAACCCCCATCGGATTCCGATGATGACTCGAGTCCTGGCCCCTAATGATCATTCAATGAATGTCACTCTCTTCATTAAAGGTTAATTCGAATGGATCTCGGGTGGTATCCCTAAGAGGAGAGCAAATTAGAACCATAATTACCGAGGCTTGATATGGAATTTTGGTTAATGTGAATATATTGAATATCATGATTTATGGCCATCGAATACGGTATGTGCTTAAGCCCCCTTGATTGGAATCTGTTGCTCATTTGACCAACGAGACTCCTCTTGTTTTCTGGTCTTACATCATATAACATGACCTAAAAGAATGTGCAATGTAGTATGATATAAGTTTGACAGAAGTTTGTTATTGACACCATAATGTCAAAATGAATTTGAATATGAAGCTCACAGTTCTCTTCATTGAGTCAAGCCGCGCACATCGTCATACTTGCTCGAGTAAATTCTCTTGTGTTATTTCTAACTGCGCTTAATTATTTCGCCAAAACGCAAACGGTTACGGGGCTCATCATCATTTGATGAGACTTCCCCAACTGTAAAAATGAAACGACCAAAAAAAACGTCAAATAAACCGGGAAGCTCCCAAAATAATAATTTATAGTCTTACAATCGCTTCAGTGATCTATCTGATTTATCTGATAATGAAGAAACAATGAATGAACATGTATCTGAAGTACCCACCAAAATTGATCTCCCTCCTATTCACCTGATAGGAAAAAATAGTGTCTTTGTTACTGAGTGCATGAAAAATAACGGCATAACCAAATTTGATTGCAAAAACACATCAATTGGATGCCGTGTAAATCTATACACCGAAAATGAATTAAATAAAATTAAATCTGCCCTTCGCGAAAAAGAACTCCAATTTTACACGCATAATGTAAAAAACTTAAAACCATTTAAAGTAGTCTTATATGGATTACATAAAATGAATATTGAAGACCTTAAAACAGAATTGTGCACAAATCTTAAATGAAGTACTCCAAATTTCTATTATGAACATTAAAAATCCTAAGCACAAGGAACAGTGTAATTATTTAGTTTACCTTAAAAATAAAAGCATTAAAATGAATGAACTAAAAAGAAATGCCAAGTTTGTTAACCACGTGTCAGTATATTGGGACTTTTACCGAAAGAATCCACACTTCGTGAAACAGTGTCACCAATGTCTAATGTTTGGGCATGGCTCTTCCTTTTGCAATGTAAAAAAAGCATGCGGCCACTGCTCTGAATTAGAGCTCTTGATACCCGGGTACCCGATCCATGGACCGGGTACCCGGGTACCCGATGATTTCGGGAATTACCCGGGTACCCGAGTACCCGGGTATTTGCATGGTTCGGGTACCCGGGTACCCGGGTATTTGAAACAACGATCGTGTATCCGAGTACCCGGGTACCCGGGTACTCGGTACGCTTACGCGATGAAGCTAAAGTTGTTTGAACAAATGGATGCGTTTATGAAGGAAGTTTTTAATAACATTTTGCATTAGGTATTTGTTCTCGGTTAATAAAAATAATGATGGTGGTTAATTAATTATCTATTTCAATTGCAAGGAATTGCAAGTTGGAGGTGGATGATTATGAATATGTAGTTTATTATTGTCATTAGATTAGATACTCTTAGGATGGATTTCGCTAGTGCTTATAGCAATAGTTTTTTGTGCTGTTTTTTTTTTTCATTCATTCATTAAAAAATGTCATTGGTTATGATTTTATTAGGGGTTGAAAAGATATAAAACCGATTTTGTGCGTCGTCGTCGTCGTCGTCGTCGTCGCGTCGTCGTAGTCGTAGGTAGTCGTAAATAAAGAAGAAAGCAAGCTGTTGGCAAGTGTTTGTTGATTTATTGTTGTTGCAAGATGGTACGAAAAAGAAATGCAAGTTGTTTTTGGATAATGATAGTTGAAAGGGATGATTTTATTATGTTGGTTAATCACTGTCCTGGTACCTGGTATAATGTATGAGTGGAGTTTGCGATCAGTTTTGTGTTATTTTTTTCTCAATTTTGAGATTCTGAGGAAACAAATAAAAAATTGCTATGATTGTCACCACCTAAAATTTGAAAGATAATTACGAATACAAAATAATAAGACCAGGTAGTTGGTGCGTTTGCTTTTTTTTTTGTAATTCATAAAAAATGACATTTGGTAGAAAATATTAGATGGATTATAATTTTATTAGGGGTTGAAAATTGAGATAACCGATTTTGTATGTTGTCGTCGTTCATCTGTTTATGATTGGTCTTTTTCTTAGCCACAGGTCAATAAAGAAGACAAAAATCTGTTGGCAAGTGTTTGTAGGATCTCTACGATAAAAGTAAAGACTGACTTCAGTTGCAGGATTTTTAATTTGGGTTTTTGCATGTCATAAAAATTTATTAATGTTTGGGTTTCTCTACATGACCCACTCGTAGACACCAGACTAGACTAGAATGGTAACGCACAATGTAGGTAAATTGAGAAAAAATAACACAAAACTGATCGCAAACTCCACTCATAGATTATACCAGGTACCAGAACAGTGATTAACCAACATAATAAAATCATCCCTTTCAACTATCATTATCCAAAAACAACTTGCATTTCTTTTTCGTACCATCTTGCAACAACAATAAATCAACAAACACTTGCCAACAGCTTGCTTTCTTCTTTATTTACGACTACCTACGACTACGACGACGCGACGACGACGACGACGACGACGCACAAAATCGGTTTTATATCTTTTCAACCCCTAATAAAATCATAACCAATGACATTTTTTAATGAATGAATGAAAAAAAAACAGCACAAAAAACTATTGCTATAAGCACTAGCGAAATCCATCCTAAGAGTATCTATAATCTAATGACAATAATAAACTACATATTCATAATCATCCACCTCCAACTTGCAATTCCTTGCAATTGAAATAGATAATTAATTAACCACCATCATTATTTTTATTAACCGAGAACAAATACCTAATGCAAAATGTTATTAAAAACTTCCTTCATAAACGCATCCATTTGTTCAAACAACTTTAGCTTCATCGCGTAAGCGTACCGAGTACCCGGGTACCCGGGTACTCGGATACACGATCGTTATGTTTCAAATACCCGGGTACCCGGGTACCCGAACCATGCAAATACCCGGGTATCCGGGTACCCGGGAAATATTGAATACCTCGGGTTCCCGGGTACCCGGATACCCGGGTATTATTTCGAGTACCCGGTCAGAGTCAAGAGCACTACTCTGAATCACATGGTACACAAGAATGTACCAACAAAGAAAAATTACCCAAATGTGTTAACTGTGGAGAACAACACACAGCCACCGACGCATCATGCAAAAAGAGGTTAGAATTCATTGAAATACAAAACCGACTCAAAGCCAAGAACCGTAGAGGACGATTTGGATCACATCATGTCCCTGTTGAACCACTGTCAAGAAAACACATCAGCTTTAACCTCAACTCCTGCGACTTCCCTGACTTAGGTCAAGTAAAACAACAAAACTCCAGCAACATTCACCCCGTGTCTGTACCACGAAGTCTTCCAACAACACCAACCAGTAACTGTTCACAGATAACAACAGCTACTCGAACACCCAGCCAAAACAACAACAATTTATTTAGTTTTGATGAACTTATTTCGCTTAAAAATGAAATGTTGAGTAAATTATCTGAATGTAAAAGTAGACAAGATCAATTTAACGTCATAGCTGAGCTAAGCATAAAATATCTCTATACTAACAATGGCCAATAAAATAAAAATGCTTTTGTGGAATGCTAAAAGTTTAAAAAACAAAGAGTTAGAATTCTTTAATTTTTTAATTAAACACAATATTGACATCGCAATGATTACTGAGACCTGGCTAAAGCCAAATATTAGCATAAATAACAAACATTTCTATTGTTACAGATTGGACAGATTAACGGGGAAGGGCGGAGGTGTATGTATTTTCGTTAACAAGTCTGTGAAACATAAATTAGTTCCAACTATTAAAACTTATTTAATAGAAACACTATCAATTGAAGTTGAATGCAGTCCCACAAAAGTATTCAAAATTATGGCTGCCTATTTTCCTGGCGGTAGCAGAATAACGAATGAAAAAAAAACAAAAATTTAAGTCTGACATCTTGAAACTTATAAGAACTAACGAAAGTTATGTCTTATGCGGAGACTTTAACTGCCGTCATTCCTCATGGGGTTGTGTTCGCGCAAACGCTTGGGGTAAAACTTTGTCAGACCTCAAAGTCTTTGAAGATTTCGATATTGCATTTCCATCTGAGCCTACTTATTATCCTTCCAACGGTAGAGGTCGTCCCTCAACCTTAGATCTAGTCCTTACAAATACAATTGATAATACCTCAAGTCTAACGGTTATAAACGATCTTTCATCTGACCACAAACCTGTTGTTTTTTATATTAATGAATCATTCACTAGTGCAGCCTTAGCTGAAAGTTACTATAACTTCAATCGGGCTAATTGGAAAAAATTCAAACGTTACGTAAACGATTCACTTTCTGACTTTTCTCAACCCTCTACCTTTGCGTTAGAGGAAATTGATGATAAAGTTAATGCGTTTGAATATTCCATTAATGAGGGGGTTAAGGCGTCTGTCCCTTTGCTCTCTGTACCCCATAGAAACAAAAGTGAACTTTCATTACTAACAAACGACATTCGAAGGACAATAACATTTAGGAATACAATTCGTAGACGCTATCAAAGATCAAGAGATTTATTTCTGAAATTTCAATTGAATTTGCTTAACAAACTAGTCATACGCAAAATGCAGGAAATACGTAATAAAAACTGGAATCAAATGTTATCACAAATTGACCAACATGATAAAAAAATATGGAAACTTTCAAAGATTTTTAAAAATAAAAATAAAAGAATCCCATACCTGGAATGTAATGGCCAAATCCTTCATACAAACCAAGAGAAAGCGACAGAATTCGGTAAGCATTTCCTTTCTAGTCACTCAATAACGGAAGAGTTTAGTGATACTCAAACCAAACTAATGGTACAAACCAGTATTAACTCTATTAACTCAGGTTTAATAGAAACAAATAATATTGATGTACCAATATCTCTTCTTAAGGACACTATTACTTCTCTTCGCATTAAAAAGGCACCTGGTAATGATAAGATTCCTAACAGGGTCATTAAAAACATACCTACAAATGCTATTCACTTTTTAAGATCTCTTTTTCAAAGTTGCCTAAGGCACGGATATTTTCCTAGAAGATGGAAGATTGCTGAAATCATCCCCATACATAAACCCACTCAACCATTGACGCAGGCGTCTAGTTATCGCCCGATAAGCTTACTCAGCTGTTTAGGCAAACTTTTTGAAAAAATTATATTTTTAAAGATGAATGAATTTGTAGAATCTAACAGTCTTATTCCATTCGAACAGTTTGGGTTTAGAAGGCAACATTCTACGACTCACCAACTGAAGAGAATAACAAATATAGTTAGAGAATCACTTTCAAATAAAAAATCTGTAGGGATGGTTTCGTTTGACATTCAGAAGGCATTTGATAGTGTTTGGCACGACGGCCTGCTTCACAAATTATTAACTCTCAATTTTCCAATTTACATTATTAAAATTATCCAAAGCTTTCTAAGTGACAGGCTTTTTTATGTCAAAATTCTTACTGAGTCATCTCCTCTGTTCCCAATCAAAGCAGGCGTTCCACAAGGTTCAACCTTATCGCCCCTATTATATAACTTGTATATTGCAGACTTTCCAAGAGATTTAAACTGTGAAAACGCCTTCTTTGCTGATGATACAGCTATATTCTGCAGTTCTAATAATTGTCAAAGCTTATTAACGAATTTACAAAATGCCCTATTTCATGTTGAAAAATTTTACCACAGGTGGAAAATTAAAATAAACCTGTGGCGACATCTAACACATCATTACAAAATCAATTAATTGTTTGTTTGTACTGTATAACATTCACGTCTTAGACTTTTTTATATTCTTTATCAAATTTGACATTTCCTTTTATTCTTTATTTCGCGAAATATTCAAATTGTATAAATACACGTGCTTTATCTTTGGTCGCTCTCTTTCTTCGCCACCACTTCCTTGGATCATCATCAGCAATATTCAATATTAAAATTGTAAAGTATTAATATAGGTAATTAGAAATAAGGTTTAATAAATTTGGATTTTCGTTAAATAATCGTGTTGAACCTTCATTCGAATCCATAATTGGTGACCCCGTGTTCAAATTAAATAATACCTTATACAGAAAATGCCAAACGACGACGAAACTCAAAAAGAAGACTCCATGCTTGATCAATCGGAGCAAAAGCCAGGAAATCAAGACCCATCAGAGACAATCACGCGTGTTTCAATTCGAATCCCTCCATTCTGGCACGAGAAACCACAGATATGGTTTGCTCAGATCGAGGCCCAGTTTCAAATCAACAAAATTAATGGAGACACCGCCAAGTTCAACACAGTAATTGGGGCTATAGAGTCCCAAGTTCTTACTCAAGTCTCAGATGCAGTACTACAACCACCCGCTCAAAATAAATACTTTAACCTAAAAAAAGTAATAATTGAGCGTTTCGGCGACTCCGAACAACGAAAAATTAAAAAATTACTTTCGGAAGTGGACCTCGGAGACAAGAGGCCATCACAGCTCCTTAATGAACTCAGGGAGCTGGGAGGTGCTCAGATAACAGATGAATTTCTAAAATCGCTGTGGTTGCAACGTTTGCCAGCTCAAGTTCGAGCAATATTACAAGCCTCTAACGAAGAGATTACTGCTTTGTCTAAGCTTGCCGACAAAGTCATGGAAGTTGGTGATTTTCCACAATCCTCACAAATAAATGCCATGGAACGAAATGGAAGTCATCCATCATCCCACGTCTCATCTAACGACATTTCTCTACAACAACTCCAGCAAGAGGTTAAAGCGATCGCCAGTCAACTGAATCAAATACTAAGGACAACACGTGGCAATTCTAACCGTCGCAGTAGAAGTTCAAGCTCGCACCGTTTTTTTCCTAAGCGTAATTCGCGCCCCAGTTCAAGAAACAACGGGGCTTTCTGTTGGTTCCACAATAAATTCGGCAGTGAAGCAAAAAATTGCCGTGAGCCATGCACCTTCAATGAATCAAAAAACTAAATTCGATCCCGTTGGCCAACGGTTCATTAAGTAAACAACCCATTGGTCAACAGGTATTACGATTAGTTGTTTACGACACGTCATCTCGACATAAATTCCTTATCGACAGCGGAGCAGACATCTCTGTTGTACCACCATCGTTTCGCGATCGATTTTCTTCAAACAAAAAAACACTTTTTGCAGCCAACGGCAGTCGAATTAAAACATATGGTGAGAGGAGACTAACTTTAGATTTGGGCTTGAGACGTACTTTTCCATGGACGTTTGTTATAGCTGATGTGACATCACCAATCATAGGCGCAGATTTCATCAGGCATTTTGGCATCATCATCGACCTCAAACGTAACCTTTTGATTGACAGCGTGACCAAACTCGCATCGAAAACGACTTGTTGTTCCATCGCTCATGAGGTAATAATAAAAGCCTTTGATTATAACCAACCTTTTGCTTTCTTACTAACAGAGTTCGAAGAACTATTTTCAAATGCTAAGAAGCCACCGACTATCAAATCGACAACAACTCATCACATAGAAACGAAGGGTCCTCCGGTTTTTTCACGCCCACGCCGTCTTAATGGTGAAAAACTTAAAGCAGCCCAGAAGGAGTTCAGGTACTTGATGGAACAAGGCATCTGTCGACCGTCTAAAAGCAATTGGGCCAGTCCGCTGCATATGCAGATGAAACCGAACGGAGAGTGGCGTCCGTGCGGCGACTATCGACGCCTGAACAATGTCACCAAACCCGACAAGTACCCGATACCATTCGTGCAAGACTTCCGTAGCATTCTGGAAGGAAAGACGGTATTTTCTACAATCGATCTGGAAAGAGCTTTCCACCAAATACCTGTCGAGCCCAAGGACGTCCACAAGACTGCAATAACCACGCCGTTTGGTTCGTTCGAATTTGTCTACATGATGTTCGGTCTGAAGAACGCTGCTCAGACATTTCAGCGACATATGCACGAGGTCCTAAGGGGTTGTGAAGACTTCGCATTTTCATACATCGATGACATCGGCGTAGCTTCAAAGGATGAAAAAGAACACGAACAACACCTGAGGCTTATTTTTCAACGCTTAAGAGAGCACGGTCTAAAAATCAACCCATCCAAATGCGTCCTTGGAAAGAGCGAAATTACATTTCTTGGCCATCAAATCAATCACGAAGGTATCAAGCCACTTGACACGAAAACAAATGTAATATTGGAATTCAAAAAGCCTGTCTTAGCCAAGGAACTGAAAAGATTCTTGGCTATGATCAATTTTTATAGATCTTTCATTCCCCATGCGGTAAACAACCAAATGATTCTCCAAAAGTTAATCAAAGGAAACATCAAAAACGACCGAACGAAAATAGACTGGACTGAAGAAGCCGAGGCAGCATTCGAAAGTTGCAAGAAAGACCTATCTGGAGCAACACTCCTCGTTCACCCCGCTTCGGATGCGTCATTATCCATCAGTACCGATGCTTCAGACGTTGCTATAGGAGCAGTAATTCATCAAACCCAAAATGGAATTGCAAAACCCCTAGGATTCTTCTCCAAGAAGTTAACGGACAGACAACGGAAGTACAGCGTGTATGATCGTGAGCTTTTGGCCATGTACGAAGCAGTGGAACACTTCAGACATTTCCTTGAAGGAAGGGAATTCTGCATATGGACCGACCACAAGCCACTAACTTTTGCGTTCAGTAAGTCATCGGAAAAGGCTTCTCCAAGGCGGCTAAGACAATTGGACTTCATAGCACAATTCAGCACGGACGTCAGGTACATCGACGGTAACAAAAACACAGTCGCAGACACATTATCTCGCATACAACAAATTCAATCGAATGCTATCGATACGGAAACTATCGCTGAAGAACAAGCAAATGATCCTGATTTCCAAAATCTCATTAAGGATAACAAGTTTCTCTCAACATCACTAACTATCAAACACTTTGTCATTACAGGTAGCAAAAACGCAATCTATTGTGATACGAGTTCTCCAAGAATATGGCCCATTATACCGAAAAAACTCCGAAGCGCCATAATAAAACAATTGCACGGACTATCTCATCCTGGAAAAAGGTCGACGTTAAAAATGGTCCAAGAACGGTATGTCTGGCCCGGGATGAGGAAGGATGTCACTTTAGCCGTCAAGAACTGTATGCAATGTCAGAAAAGCAAGATCCAGCGACATAACCGAACGGAACATGGGTCATACTCACCACCAGAATCCCGTTTCGACCATATAAACATCGACCTAGTTGGCCCACTACCATCATCTCAAGGCTATCGATACATCCTGACGTGTATAGACCGGTTCTCAAGGTGGACCGAAGCATTCCCTTTGCCTGACATTACAGCCGAGACCGTAGCGAAATCTTTGATGTTTGGCTGGATTTCCCGGTATGGTGTTCCCCTGCGAGTCACAACCGACCTCGGACGACAGTTTGAATGCAATATATTCAAGGAGTTAACTCGTTATCTCGGCGTTAAGCATTTAAAGACGACACCGTATCATCCTCAAGCAAATGGGATTATTGAAAGATGGCATCGCACGCTCAAAACAGCCATCCGATGCTACGAGACGGACGACTGGTGTACTGTTTTACCTATGATTTTACTAGGATTGCGCTCCACTTTCAAAGACGACATTAGTGCTACCCCGGCAGAGATGGTTTTTGGGACCACACTCCGTGTACCAGGTGATTTTTTTGGAACTCAACAAAAACACAAAGACCAAACAGAATTTGTGAAAAATTTGCGCCGCACGATGTCCAAAATTCAACCATCTCCTCCATCTAGCCACGACAGTGCCAAGGTATTCGTTCATCCCAACATCAAAACAGCTAGTCACGTTTTCATTCGCAACGATGCTGTCCGAACTCCACTCCAACAACCATATGAAGGACCTTATGAGGTCTTGGAGCGAAAAGAAAAGTACTTCAAACTACTAGTTAAAAATCGAAAGGTAAATGTTTCAATTGATCGACTTAAATCAGCATTCGTACCAACAGCACTAGAAAGAGACACACTACCAAGACGAGGAAACATTAGTCACACCGAGGGAAGCGAGCCCAACCTTCCTACATCATCGCCATACACTACCAGAGCTGGAAGAAAAGTACAAATACGGTATCCTATCTGAGGGGGGAGTGGTGTGGCGACATCTAACACATCATTACAAAATCAATTAATTGTTTGTTTGTACTGTATAACATTCACGTCTTAGACTTTTTTATATTCTTTATCAAATTTGACATTTCCTTTTATTCTTTATTTCGCGAAATATTCAAATTGTATAAATACACGTGCTTTATCTTTGGTCGCTCTCTTTCTTCGCCACCACTTCCTTGGATCATCATCAGCAATATTCAATATTAAAATTGTAAAGTATTAATATAGGTAATTAGAAATAAGGTTTAATAAATTTGGATTTTCGTTAAATAATCGTGTTGAACCTTCATTCGAATCCATAAACCCATCGAAATCCCAGGCAATATTCTTCTCAAGAAAGAGAAAAGCCTCAAACCTACCTCAATTTAATCTGTCAATCTGTAACACTACAATTGAATGGACAACAACAATTAAATACCTTGGTATCACTCTCGATAAATCGCTCACATTTGCGAACCATATTACTGCCTCTATCAAAAAAGTAAATGTTTTAATTAAAATCCTATATCCACTTTTAAACAAGAATTCGCATCTAAGCAAAGACAATAAGCTTCTTCTTTATAAGGTCGTCATACTTCCGTCTTTAGTATATGCTTCTCCTTGCTGGTATAAATGTGCTAATTGTCACTTGAAAAAATTACAAATTTGTCAAAATAAAACTCTAAAGATGATTATGAATCTTCCTTGGCATTTTTCCACACTAGCACTGCATGACATTACTAAAATCCCAACTATAAAGGATAACATTACAACACTATACAATAATTTTGAGGATAGATGCTCAAGACATGAAAACGAACTAATAAGTTCACTTGTTTAATTGTTTAAACAATCCTTTTAGTTTAAGTTAGTTTAAAATTAGCTTTTAAGATTATTTTATTCATAGTTTAAGTTTTTTTTTTTTTGCATCCATTGAGTTTTTTCACAATTTTTCTCATATTAAATTCCACTTCCATGTAATTTCGAATAGTAATAAAAAATCTTTAGTTGCTAAGAATTATTATATTCTAATCTCTATGTGTTAAAAATTTTCTACCATGTAACTCGATTTCAACTAAGAAGAAATAAATTTGAATTTGAATTTGAATATGAAGCTTACGGACCATTATTTGTGCATGTGCAACGATAAGACAGGAATAGTGTAATAATGTTTTGGGATTTATCATAGGTTTTTTTTTTACATTATTGTTTTATTGAACCAAAAAAATATATATACAATGTTACTTATTCCATAAAATTATTTAACACTTAACAATACAGGTAATTTGACACAAAATCGTCCTAAAAAATCTACAATGACTTAATTTAAAATATTAATATACTTAATTATAATTGGCTTAAAATGTATTCCAGGGCGTGGTTCATCTCAGAGTGTTCAGTCCTGGTTGTCGAGTTTATCATAGGTTTGGGTTGATGTGTATGAATATACTCGTAATAGCATTTAAGAGTCCTTGCAACTATTTGAACGAAGAATTATTTTGCCTCGTTCTCCATGATTCTCAGCATTTGGTGTCTCATAAATTTTCTATATAATTATCTTCATAGTTTAAGTCTTCTTTTTTATTAAATAAATTCAACTAGTTTTTTTTTTCTATTTTAAGTTTATTTTTATTTATACATAAAAAAAAATACTTTATTTTATTTCAAATAGGTTTTATGATTTTCAATTTTACTATTTTACCACATGGTATCAGTAAATGATGTTTTACAAAAAAAAGAATTATCATTGATGTTTCCAGTACGCTTGTTAAATCAGAAGTGTGCATCAGCAATCGAACATAAATGCATAGTTAAGCCAAGCTACTCAACGGGAGCGAAAGCTCAACTCAAACTCTTGGCGTCATTTGGTTGCTAAGTAATACTTGCTGTGCAAAAAGAATACTTTCTTTAATTGCTCCAGTTCCATCTTCGTAAAAGACGGAATTGGAGACATTACTCTCGTTTTAACGTATGAAGCCAAAAGCTCATGTTTCTAAGTATGATAACATATAGTGGTTTTTGCTCGTACAAAAATCATGAGCGATAACTTAAACTTGTATAAATGGTTAAGGGAATCTGTTATATAACACCTCCCCTACCCAAGTGTTTTGGTCCCCAAAACATTATTATAAATAATTTTTTTTATTGAGCGTAGTTAGTTAGTTTTTTTTTACAGATTTAACAAAACTTCTCTTTCCTTTTATTTGCTTTTTACAATTTTTTTTTATTTTTGTATACACAAAATCAAATTTTAATGAACTTAACTTACTACAAAATATACTTTTACTTATTACTTAGAAATTGTTAAGACTAATTCGATTTTATATTCTTTTTTTTCATCTATTTTACAATTTACTCATTACAGTTTATTTTTAATACATAATTTATTTCGTTTTTAAGATCCTTCATGTAATAGATTCCTGGCCAGGGCACTCATTATGACAAATTAGTTCTTCTATAATCCACAGGGTGAAATATTATGAAACGCATATTTGTATTTTGAACGCATCCAAAAATGAAACTACCCGAATGCATTCATCGAACACTATCCTTTTCCTGAATGATTTCATTATTTGACAGATGAGAAAAGAGGATGTTCTTATTTTTCCATACTTTGTTTTTCTGTCGGTGTAAGTTAAAGCTAACTGTTTGGACTTTGAAATGTGTTTCGAAATGTGAAATAAATTCTTTTCCCAACCAATGCAACTCTTAGAAGTATTTCGTTTCATTAAATCTTTAAAAGTATCGACAACAAACAAAACAATAATATTTTGATGACCCAGACAGAAATCTGCGAAGCATAATTTGGATGTATCTACATATTTATCAGTATGTGAAGATAGCAAATGTGAAATGAAATGTGAATGATCGTGAGAGATGGCTACTTTTCAAGTGTGTGAAGAAGGGCAGAGAAGAAAACAAATAAAAAATACAACCCGTAAGTGAATGCGCGATTCAAAGGATTCTTTTGGATTTTAAGTGAAGTAAGGATCTAATTTTGGTATTTATATTTTCTCTTAAATTGTTTTTTATAATACTTAACATTCCTTTTGGTGGATGTATCTATGACATAGTTGCCGTCAGATCTAAACTATTCAATTTCTTGTATTTAGGTTTGTTTTTTACGACTGTCCTGTTTTGAACTAGATCTGGACATTGGTCAAAATGTTTGTATTTCAAGTGTGAATTTTTCCTTAATATTGTGGTTTCTTTTCGCTTTTTAATGTTTTCATGTAGTTTGCCGATGTCTTCTCTAGATAAGTTCTTACAAATAAAGTCTATTGGCTTAAATTTTGTTGCTGTGTGGATGGTATTATTGTAAATATTGATAATGCGGAATATTTTATCATCCAATTCTGAAGTGTCTCTTGAAGCGCTTAAGAGCCTGAGATGTTCATTCAGTGTTCCGTGCAGTCTCTCGATGTCGGAATTGCCCGTTTTCATTGAGGCTGTAGTTTTATGAAACTCAATTTTATTTTCTTTCAAAAACTGTTCGACACAAGTGTGCAAAATACAAGTCTCACCGTCGGAGACGATTTTTTTCGGTTTTCCCAGAAATTGGATTCTTTGTTTGAGCGCATTTAAAATAGCTATCCAATTTCTGTCGTGCAAATGATGGACTGTGGCGTACTTTGAGAACTTGTCAATTGTAGTGAAATACATTGTTCCACGCTCGGGAAACCAGATGTCAACATGTATTATATGATTTATGCCGTTTGGTGTTTCGGTAACCTGCATTGGAATCTTAAGAGGTTGCCGATCGTGTTTGGCAACATTACACACATCGCAATTATTAATGAACCTTTGGATTTCGATTTGAAATTTTGGGTAAAAATAAAACTTTTTCAGCTCAGAAAACACTTCATTTATTCTTCTGTGATTTTTATTCAAATGTTCGTTTTTGATTATGTCAAGTAATTCATTTTTGTCTGTTATGTCAATGGGTCTTTTCATTGATCTTAAAATTTTTAAATTTTTGTTGAATGCAAAATATTTAACGTATAATGATTGAAACTCAAGAAATAGGGAATCATCATTGCAATAAATGCAAATAAGTCCTTTGATAGAAAGGATTTGTTTCATAATGTTAATTAAAATACTTTTATTTTTCTCTAACTGAATGTAATTTTGAATTCTTTTGTGGACTATTTTGAGTGTCAGTTTTTCTTTTGGACCGTAGGATAAATGAATTTGATTTTTGAAAAGGTTTATGGGCTTTTCGGTGATGAAAATATGAAGTGATTCATCTTCAGTAGCGCTGTGGATGGTTGCATCAGTTGATATCACATCATTGTTATCATTCTGATCTGATGGTCTGGCAATAATAACATCTTCGTTATCTTCGTTTGCTTGATCATCAGAAATCATTTCGTTATTAAAAAGCTGTCCGAAAATAATTTCTTTATTAGGTTCAAAACACTTATCTGACAAATCTGTATAATTTTCGGAATTGTTTTTC
This sequence comes from Sphaerophoria taeniata, assembly GCA_943590905.1. Lineage (NCBI taxonomy): Eukaryota > Metazoa > Arthropoda > Insecta > Diptera > Syrphidae > Sphaerophoria > Sphaerophoria taeniata. The sequence goes on along the minus strand of OX016540.1, from coordinate 34,632,597 downwards.
AAAATAACTTCTTTGCTACTTTGAGAAGGACAATCCTGGATTTGTTCGATGAATCTGCTTAAACCATCCGCAACACAGTTTTCTTTCCCTTTTAGGTACTCGATTGTGAAGTCGTATTCATTTAACATGATCTTCCATCTTTGAAGTTTCATGTTCGGTTCCTTTATCCCACTTAACCAAACGAGGGGTTTGTGGTCAGTCCTGACAATAAATTTCCTTCCGTATAAATACGTTCGGAAGTGCTTCACCGACCAAACAACAGCTAACAATTCTTTTTCGATTGTCGAGTAATTGCACTCGTGCTTGTTTAATGTTCGAGAAGCGTAACAAATCGGATGATTGGTCTGGCTTAGTACTGCCCCTAAAGCGTAATTTGATGCGTCCGTTGGGAGGACAAATTGTTTTTGAAAATCGGGACTTCGCAAAATGGGTTCTGATGTTAATAAAATTTGTAAAGTTTTAAATGACTTAGTGTACAGAGGATCGCAAACATTTATTCTTTCAGACTTTTTAAGACATTTTATCATGGGGTGGGCAACCTTCGCATAATCTTTTATGAACTTCCGGTAGTACCCAGTAATCCCTAAAAATTGTCTTATACCCTTGACGTTGGTTGGTATTTTCATGTCCATGATTGATTTCACTTTATTAGGGTCTGGTTTAATACCATTGTTTACTAAAATGTGGCCCAAATAAGGTGTTGATAACTCTGCAAAGTGACATTTGTGCAATTGGATTTTAAGATTTGATTGTTTCAAAACTTGCAAAAAAATTTTCAGTGATTGAAGATGTTCTTCAAAACTTGTTGAGTAAACCAAGATGTCATCCAAATAGACCACACAAATTACATTTATGAAATCCTTAAGGACAAAATTCATTAACCGTTGAAAGGTTTTTGGTGCATTTTTCAGGCCAAATGGCATCCTTAAGAACTCATAATGACCCGTTTTTGTTGAAAACGCTGTTTTTGCCCGATCGCGTGGGTCAACCTCTATTTGGTGAAATCCTTTGACGAGATCTATCACTGAAAAATAATTGCATTTACCTAACTTATCAAACATTTCATCAGACCCATTTATAGGAAAGGCATCGTCAATAGTGACCTCATTGAGTTTCCTATAATCTATCACAATTCGCCACTGTTTTTTCCCACTTGGGTCGTCTTTCTTTGGGACAACCCAGAGCGGCGAATTGTATGGGCTATTGCTTGGTATAATTATATTTTGTCGAAGCATTTCCTTAATTTGCCTATCAACTTCTTCTGAATGGATTTCCGGGTATCTATACATTTTCGAATAAACTGGAAGTTCGTTTTTTGTTATAATCTGATGTTGGATTTGACTTGTAAATGTCAAGTCATCTCCATCCTTGCAGAAAATTGACTTAAAATCACGAAGAAATGATTTGAGTTTTGAAGTATCATCGGGACAAAGGTGTTTTGCGAATATCTTATCTCCGATTTCGTTTTCGAAAACTTCGCTACAAAAAACTTTAGGCTATGTTTATGACCGAGCGTAAACGCGTCGCGCGATGCGACGAGAATCGCTCCATCGCTTGTTACATTTTCGCTTGCGTTATCGCTAGCTATTGAGTGTTTATAGTAGAGCGAAACTTCAAGCGATTGAATGTTTTAAATATTAAAATTTTATTTAAGTTTTGTCAGTGAAGAAAGCAAAATGCGTGCATTGACTAGGAAAGTTTTATTATTAGAAGAGGTAATCAAACATGGATGGAGTTTGATGATCTTAAAGAAAAATCAACTTTCGTCAGTGAAAAAAAGAAAATTGTACCAAGACTTATCATGTACATAAACGAACCTTATTAAAATATGTGTTTGAGAAGTAAACAACTATTAGCTAACCCGGTAAATGTTGTTTTCTCTTTGAAAATACCTTTCCAGATATTGAAATTAACGTTTTATGGCAAAGTTCACTCGGGCGTACACTTATTATTTTTCAGAAGAGAAAAGAAGAAACGTTATCGCACTTCTTTGCGAGAACTATTTGAGGTACAAAATTAATTCTTGCGGCACAAATTAGCAACAAATTAGCAAAAAAATATGCCGTTAGTTTCATGTCGCTAGCTGCATTGGTTCTAGTTTGGTTCTGCTAGCGTAATATTACGCTAGCAGAACATCGATTTTTCCAAGAACTAGTGGAGCAACAAAATCAATTCTTGCGGCACAAATAAGCAACAAATTAGCAACAAAATACTGAATACTTTTCATTGCCAGCTTTTGAAATGGTTCTGCTAGCGTAATAGACGTTCAACAATCGCTCGTATCGCTCAAAATATCAAAATATTTTGATTGTAAATTTTCGTCGCTTTTTTCGCTTGTAATCGCTCAATTCGCTTTTCGCTAAATCGCTTTGTCATAAACACTTTCATAAGCAACAATGAATTTAGTCGCTAGTAGCGATTCTCGTCGCATCGCGCGACGCGTTTACGCTCGGTCATAAACATAGCCTTAAGCGACTCGTCTTCAAAACACTGAGAGGCATATATTTCTCCTTCTTTATTAAAAAATATTTGTATTCTTGCTGTGTCTGTTTTCAGGTAACGGTTTTTAAAATCTATCACTGCATTTAAGTTTATAAGAACGTTGTTCCCAATTAATCCATCAAAATAATTATGAAACTGAAATTCTATAAAATTAATAAAATATCCGGGTTTTTTGAATTCTTTGAAAATTGGTATTCGATACTCAGTATTTGTTACTATATTACGGCCCAGAACTTTTAGTGTATGGTTTTCAGATGGAATTTTCCATTTTGGATCGCATACATTTTCATTTATTATGCTATATTCTGCACCGCAATCTATAACAAATCTGAGTATTTTTGAGGGTGTTTGAACAACTATATAGGGTAGGTATTTCCTTGACCCGTTTGAAAATTTTGATTATTTTGAAAAGGCTGATTTTGTCTTTGTTCATTTAATGAAATGTCCATAGGTTCGATGTTGTTCGATTGCCTATTAGAATTTCGAGATTGTCTGCTATTTACATTGCTGTTGTTTTGTTGTGATTGGACGTTAGGGTTATTGTAGGTTCGACGAGATTGACCACTGTTATTATTGTAGTAATTCTGACGGTACTGATACTGACCTGTTGAATTATTATTGTAATTAGGGTGAAACTGTCCAGCTTGGTAATTATTTTGATTACTAATTCTTTGATCAGGATTACTAGGCTGCCTATTGTTAACATTTGTTGCATTGTTCCTTATGAAAGAATTATTTCTAACATTGAAATAGTTATTTCTCGATCCAACGTTACTGAAATCCGTGTTAGGACCAACACGTTGATGATTAATTTCGATTATAATTTTAAAAGCGCTTTGTAATGATATTGGGTTTCTACTTAAAATGATAGTTTTTGTCGGTTCGGGAAGATTATTTTTGAATGCTTCTAAGGCAATTCGCTGATTAGATTCGATCATCTGCGTAATATCATTTGGACTGTTTGATAACAAGAAAGCATTATTAATCCTGCACAGTAAGTTGTTAATCCTATTGTAGTAGTCCTCAATCGTTGTTGTAACCCTTGCAGTTCGAATTAAATCTAAGAGTTTTTCGGCTGTAAGCCTCTCACCAAAGTTGGTTTTAAGAATTTCCTTAATTTCACTCCAAGTTACTTGCCTACCACTTTTTAGCAGTTGTGTCCTTGCTTTGCCTACAATCCTGTCCTTAACATACCCAAGAAGAATTAATCTAGCAGATTCTTCAAATGAGGCGATGCTATACATAATCGAGTCTACCATGTCCAGGAAATCTAACAGATAATTAATATTCCCATCAAATTCTGGGATCTTAGATATTAGTTCTAAAACTATCCTAAATTTATCAGGAGGGCTCAAAACCTCCATGTTGATGATGTAATAAACACGTGCTCAGATGATGCGGTACTCACTCAGCGGCTTCTTTTTTCCAACACAGCTCCCGAATTCCTTGTAGATTGCGGCTTGTTGTTCAACTTAAATCGTTATCAATTTATCATGTATTACTTTTTTTTTCATACAATTTTTCTTTAGTCTTTAGATTTTTCTTTTTCAATCTTTTAGCGGTAGAAGCGTTTCAAGTGCCGTGTGTAATTAAAGCTCAAATTATAATCGTGTCTTTTTGTAAATATTTATTTGTATTTTTTTTTTCAGATCAGTTATGGACTTTTTGTTTCCTCTTATGAGTCTTATGTTTTAAAAACTGTATTTAACTGTACTTGTATTTAAACTATAACCTTTTTGGTTTAAGGTAGAGTTGGACAAATAGTAAGCGTCTGTTTTTCTGTTTTTATTTGTTTTTTCCTTTTTTTTTTGTTGAACATAGTTCACAAATTTAATATTTTTGTACTTTTTTATTTTTACTTTAGTTTTTTTTTTTTTACTTTTTAGAGTTAATTTTCTTCTTTTTTCTTTTACACACACGCACTTTTTTTCCAACTGCGCCAATTATCTTCATAGTTTAAGTCTTCTTTTTTATTAAATAAATTCAACTAGTTTTTTTTCTATTTTTAGCTTATTTTTATTTATACATAAAAAAAATACTTTATTTTATTTCAAATAGGTTTTATGATTTTCAATTTTACTATTTTACCACATGGTATCAGTAAATGATGTTTTACAAAAAAAAAGAATTATCATTGATGTTTCCAGTACGCTTGTTAAATCAGAAGTGTGCATCAGCAATCGAACATAAATGCATAGTTAAGCCAAGCTACTCAACGGGAGCGAAAGCTCAACTCAAACTCTTGGCATCATTTGGTTGCTAAGTAATACTTGCTGTGCAAAAAGAATACTTTCTTTAATTGCTCCAGTTCCATCTTCGTAAAAGACGGAATTGGAGACATTACTCTCGTTTTAACGTATGAAGCCAAAAGCTCATGTTTCTAAGTATGATAACATACAGTGGTTTTTGCTCGTACAAAAATCATGAGCGATAACTTAAACTTGTATAAATGCTTAAGGGAATCTGTTATATAACAATATATTTTAAAAACGGTTTGGCCTAACACAGGGCTGTCAGAAAAGTCAAAGTTTTGCTCTAATGTTATCCAATGGTGGTTTCTCAACTGTGTATCTTATTCCTGTGTTGAATTTCTTAAGGAAAACGTATGTTCTTATATCTGTAAAATTCTTATTCAAGAGAAAGAATGAGTTTCCTGTCTATTTGTTTTTGCAAATAAAATCCTCATTCTGAATTGTTCGCAAAGTAAAAGTTAAAGTTCCTGGAATGAAACCAATTTTAGGCTATTTTTATGTATAAGATCATTATGACTCTTTTAGGAAACTGTTTAAAATGTGCTGTATTTTCTTCAATTATTATATTTCCTCCAACACCAGAACTCATAAAGAAAACTGCAAACAATAAAACAATAAAAATAATATCAACTAAGAAAACAACGAACCACATAGAAGCAAAAAGCAAAAAAAGAAAGTCCAAATCGCGTGTTGCCACAGTAGATAGAATGGTTTCCGGAAGAACCCAAGAAAGCCTCAAAACTAACAAGCTTGTAGCAGATGAAAACAAAAGCCAAGTTTATGGTCTTGCTTATGATGAAGACAATGCAGAAGAACTGAAAAAGCTGCTTCTAGCCACGCAACATGTGTTAACTTGTCTCTTCTATTAGTTCTTTTTTTCTTGTGTTGTCAGCCCTTTGTTCCGAGACGAGTTCCGTTCCTCTTCATGTTTCCTGTTCCTTTCTTTTTCCTTCTAACGAGTATTCGAAATGAGCTCACTTTTCGGAAGAAAAAAACCACACAGTCTTCTTCTGTTAAATTACGCCTACTGCAGAGGCACTTTTGTACGAGTAGATGGATGTACATATATTCTAACTCCTTCAACCGCAGTAAATCTCTGCATTTCACTTGATTACCAAACGTCTGTCACCGTTTCGCCTGGATCGTTCGTTAAGCTTTTTCGCCTTGCTAATTTTCTATTTTAATTGATTAAAGAATGCATTCAAACGCACAGCATAGCACATATTTCATGTGGAACGACATGCATTAGATGAATTTCACTAAAAAAATGTTCAAGTAATACAAAATATTCCTAGAATTTCAACAAAAACTTAATTTAATCTAAACGAAAGAAGCAATTTCATAATTTACGAATTCTCGATTAATTCTTCTCAATGTTTTGATGCTTTTTTATTCCACGAGCAGTCATGTCTATGTCTGCGAAGAGTGGCCACAAAATATATCTTGGGCTTAGAAGAAGTGTATTTCAGACAATAAAAAATATTACATGGATTACCCCAAAAAGGACCTGGTTCTGTGGCTACTAGGTCGAACATTAGTTCAGCACTTTGCATACCGGTCACAACGTTTCTTACTTCTAGGACAACGGAGAAGTGAAAAACTGATTCTAGCTCAAAATTTCACTTCACCTATATAAATTTTGAATTTTATTCTAATGACGCAATGTGAATTGAAAGGAAGCAAACGAAATAAATTGCATTTATGGAAAGCCAACACTCTCGGTCGGCTTTTATGGAATGGTGATGCTTATAGGGACATGCTGAAATTCTCCTTTAAATGAAAGATTCTAGTAGTTTTGCTTTAGTCTTCTTTTGTGGCCGGGTGACATCCGTCCATCTTCTCGGCCAAATAACAATCACTATGGTAATCATATCTCTCGGTTCGATGAATCCAATGCCCAAAGCACATACCACACAATCACACAATTCTCAACATGACAAGAATTCTTTCCTGATGGACTCGGGGGGGAAATCAAGGCATAACAACACAAACATCAAAATGCTCTACTAGCCAACTAGCATTAAACCCACCGAACACTAACTTGTCATATCGCATGGCCAAGCCTTAAAACTTTTGTCCCGCTTGCGTTTATGTTGACTCTTTATTTTCGCAATCCCTTCTTCCTATCGCTTTTGAAAGGGTATTGGGGGCTGTTTTTGTCTTCGTCATAGTTGGCTCTGCACTGCACCTGCTAGCTCTAAATACGGAAAGAGTACAGTGAGTAGGTATATTCATAACCGAGCCAAACCATTTTGTTTTTCGATGTTATGTTGTTGCTGGCAATTTGTGTTGTCGATGCTGCTGTGGTTTTGCATAAATATGAATAAAATCTGCTTATTAATGTGCTGTGTCGTCCCTTTCTTTTCCGTCCCGATTTGTACCAGGTCATACTATGTACCTATAGCTCCAGGTACTGGGTATTAAAAGCAAGAACTTTTTGGCCACTCGCTCAATGGCCGACAATAATTTCGACAGCGGTTTCGATGATTCAGTGCACCATAAATATAAATAAATATAATGTTGCACCAGGGCACGCATTGTGCACTACTTGCTCTGCACACTGAATACACTGCACACTGCACAGCCTTTTGATGGTAAATTTTTGTTTGTTTCTTGTTTGTCATGCTCATAGTTTTTTTTTGTTTTTATATTTTTGAAAAAAATTAATTTAATTCATTAAATCGGGCTTTTGAAAAGTCTCTAGCGTAATAATTTGTGGTTTTGGCATGCACAGTACATATAACAAGAATGCGGGCTCATTCTGGACAAAAGAAGCCCTTGGGAGGGATTGGGGATAAAAAGAGAGTTCAACCTCTTTTAGAAATATAAAATAATCGGCGCAGTGTCATAAGTCCGTAGGTCATAAGTCCGTAATAGACTTTTGACCCACTTAAGTGAGTCAAAAGTTCATAAATCGATTATGAACTTATAACCCACGTAAGTGAGCCAAAAATCCGCAATAAAAAGAGCCATAAGGTCTTAAGGCTGGGTTTCCCATTGAAAATTTCGTTGGTGTTTTGCGCAAAACTGTGTAGCTCCCAAAATATTCCGAATATTTAAATGAAATCAACGACTATAGATTATACATTTAATAAGCTAAGAAGTTAATAAGCTAAAAAAAATATGAAAAATGTATTTCATCCCAAAAGGGTCATGCATAACGAAAAATTATGAAATTTTTGGAGACGTTTGCGGTGGAACAGTTTTGTTGCCTTAAAAATTAATTTTTTATTCTTTTTATATTTTTTATATATTCTTTAAATGTCTCACGGTTCAGTGACGTGGCTTTTTTTTTAATATTTTGTCCAGTTTCTTCAAAAAAAATTAACGAAAACACGAAAAATGGGCAAAATTTAGCAAAAGTAGGTGTGATTTATTTGGAATAATTTCTAAAGTAATAAAGATAAAAAATTGAAAATATGTTTTTTATACTGTCAAAATGTACATAATATCACATTAATTTTTTAATTTTTTTATAAATTATTTTACTAAATTTTTTTGAAGTGCAAAGTAAAAAATTGCATGTTTTTCTTAGAATATTCTGCGGTGAACAAGATTCCAGCCCCATTTATTTTTACTCAACAAAAAAAGTATTTTTTTATGAAAATTGAATATCTTTTCGACTCAGTAACGTTTTTAGAAAAAAAAGAAAAAAAATTAAAACATATATAAAAATGCATTTAAAAAAGTCAATATTTGTGTATCAATTATGAGGAGAATGCAGCAAACAATATTTTCAAATATATTTTTTTAATTTTTTATCATATTTTTTTATATAGAAATCAGAAACTAAAATAATTTTACGATTACCCGTTTATTTTATATTAATATTCGAAAATGGGTAATTTTTTTACATTTTTACAAGGAATATCGCGTTTGCTCACACACACTAAGGTACTCAGTTCAAACGAATTGAACTAGGTGGCGTTCTTTTATATTTCATTCTCTTCTTCTTCGTTTTTTTTTGTTTTTTTTTTTCATAGGATAGAGAAAAAATTCCTCATACCAAACGTTCTCATAGAACTCGTTTGAGAATGAAAATTCATTTTTTATACTTCTGGAATGTTTATGATATGCAGACATATAGATAGGCAATAATTGTGATCACTTACTATGTACTTTGTAGGTATTTGATGAAAACGTTGTTTTGAGTACCTCCCTATATTTGTCATATTTGCATGTATTCATTTCGAATATGCGAATGCGAGTATTTTTTGTAAATGAGTCAAGTGCAATGGCTTGAGAAGTAAAATACCTGTTACGCAATGAGGAAACGATCTTTTTTTTCGGGGTGGTTTGTGCCATTTCTTATTATTATGACGTAAAGGGTTTTGTTTCTTTTTTGTTTTTTGTTTTGCTTCTGTTTTTTTTTTTGTAGCAATGACATTTTTTCCTCTCGTTTCTCTATGCTGGTGGGATCGTAATATCCTTTTAGAAGAAGAACAAACCTGTTACCTACGCAATGAAGAAACGATTGTTTTTCGTGGTGGTGTGTGCCATTTCTTAGGATTATGTAAAGGGTTTTGTTTTTGCCGATGATTTGAATTATGGTTCTTTCTTTGAGATCTTTGTTTTAGAATTATAAGAATTATAAAATTCAATCTAATGTCTAATCTTGACCTAATCTTGTTTTGTTTTTGTATAAAAAAAGATTGATTTTATTTTGCTTTAGTACATAAAGGTAAAGGTACAAAAAAATAATTTTTGATTTTGGAATCATTTTTCTTCATAATATTATTACTTTCGTAGGTAGGTTTTGAAAAATAAATTTTATTATATTATATTATATTCCTTGAAACCTTGAAGAAATAAACCCCAATGCATTTGGGAAAAATAAAAAAAAAATGTTATAGTTTGAGTAATTTTTTGCCTATTTAAAAAAAAGCCAAATAATCTCCCAACCGTCCGTAACCCAAATCGGCTAAAGAAACAAACTCAGTTGAAGACAATCGGGTAACTTTTGCCTAAATTCCCAAGGAAAGACAGAATTGAGGCAATTACTTTTTTGATTTTTCTATCATCGTATAATCATGTTTGATCAAAATGTCGTCTTAAACTTTTTTAATTTTTCATAGCTTGTCAAAAAGTACCTACGTCTCTTTATAGATAAATATAAAGATGAAACCAAAGAAAAATTAAAATCGTTCGTCAAAAAAAGAAACAATTCCAAAACCATCATAATCCCGAATTACAAAATTTGCGAAGAAAAAAGAAAAACAAGAATTCATGAATGCTACTCCTACTCTAAGTGCACATAAGATAATACGTATGTAGAATGTAGATGCATTTTTGTGTATGTCCACACCACTGTTTACAATTTCACATAGTAAATAGATACATGCGAAAATACCTCTTTTTTCATCCCTATTTTGTGGACCTTCGTAAGCGAATCTCATTTCTTACACATCGCTAACTGAATTCTGAGTGAGCAGAGAAAAATACAAAAACTAGAAATAGAAAACTAGAAATTTCAATTCAAGTGGCTATATGAGACGGAAATAAAAAAAAAGAGAAAGGGAAATATTCTCTAACACCAGTGCATGCTTTTACACGAGCTCGGAGTTCAAGAAAAAAGGAAACCCAGTCTTAAACAAACTAAGATTGAATGAAATAAAAAAAACAAACCCAGTTTCAGCTTACAAGTCAGAGCTACAGTTTTTTTTACTTCAAATTCACCCTTTTACAAATCAAATTCACCTTTTTACAAATATCTTCATAATAAGTACAGGGTGAATTGGATTTGTAAAAGGGTGAATTTGTTTTGTAAAAGGGCATTCTCAGAGAGAATGACTCCAAAAAACCGTAAGCTTTGGGTAAGAATTTCGTACGAAATTTTGACGGACTTTTGACTCACTTAGGTGGGTTATAAGTTCATAATCGATTTATGAAGTTTTGACCCACCTAAGTGGGTCAAAAGTCCTTTACGGAATTATGACTTACGGACTTATGACACTGCGCCAATGTTCACCGACACCTCCTTTTACATCCTTTTTCCTTTCCCTAATATTTGCACTATACTCTGGCATATAAAAGGTAATGAAACATCAAAAAAGCCCTTGAGTGCGCGTTGGTTATAAAACAAACAAAAAATGTTATCTAATCTTCTTTTGCTCAAATTGAAATTCTTCCCATTAAAGTCTAGCCACAAATGAAATACAATTCAAACCCATTACACAAATCAAAGCAACCCAAACAACGACTTCTCGAACTCTTCAAACATTCTTAATCCTCAATCCTCAATGATCTTGTTGTTATTTTTCTTAAGCAAACCGTAACATGTAACGAATATTAATTCGCTAACGTCGTCCATGATTCAAAACTATTTCGGAGGCCCATTTACTCTCTAACAACCATTCAATCAACTGATAATGATGTTGAAACACCTGAGTTGTTGTTGACGTTGAATATTGATTTTGTTTTGATGTAGTCGTTGACGTCGGAATCTCATTCGTCTACAAACAGGAACATCTATAAAGCAACACAGACCAGACGTACTAAGACACCTTTGTTGTTTGCCCTTAACGAATAGCAGAGCTACCATCAGGCAGCACCGAGAATCAGAAGAATTTACCTAATTAACAAACACTTTACAAACATATATTATATTGAACATGAAAAGGAGGCGTTCGTGTATATTGTTGCAAAAGCGAAAGTGAACTGACTGGAATTTCTAGCCAAAGCAGCAAAAATGAAGGCAAAGCTGATTACTTTTAATTCAACTTGCTGGATGCAATGAGAAAGAAGGAAATCACCAAAAAGGCGCAGAATGTCCTACGCCATCGTAAATTTTGAGAAAGGAAAAAAAAAAGGATTGACATTTTCCATCACAAAATATATTTATGCAAATTCAATTTACTTGATGAGAATATTAAACTAGATGGCTCTGCTGTGAAGAATTATTTTCTTCCATCAAGGCAGTTCTCTTCCCCAAAAAAGAGCCACCACACATAGAACAAGCTTTCTTTTCGAATTATTTCAAGAATTAGCATGGTAATTGCATCAGTAGCCCCATCTCGATACAGTTCTTATATTGCGATGCGAGGAACGAGAGACTAAAAGAAGTAAAAGGCAAAAAGTATTTAATTCGACACGAACGTAGAAAAGCTAAATTTTCCGACCGACCCCAAGACTAATGTATTTTGTCTATAGAAATCCAGTAAGCTATTCTTTGGCTTGTCTTCGGCAGGCAGGAAGCGTTAGTCGGTCGTTGCCAGAGGAAAGATGAATGTGGAGATGTTACGTTAAGGTTACTGTTAGAGAGGGTGCCAGAAATCAATATAAGCATAGAATATGCAGAGTGGCACTGATGGGGCAACAAAAGGAAATTTCGCTTATATCAACTTCCATTTCTTTCGTCATCGTCCATCCAGCTACTTAGGCTAATGGACTGGGGCTATTCTGTTTTTGTTTTTCTCTGTCTGCTGGATTCAGTTTTGGTTTTCGTCGTCGAAAGGAAAGAAAGTAACATATTTTAGGTTGGACATGGAAAAATTTTTCCCGAACGATGGAGAGAATGTGAGGAGGAGGGTTTAAGTCACTATAATTACACTAACTAAGATGGATACGTGTAATGGATGAATATTTAGGAAATCAGTTAACACGAACATAGAAGACACTTAAGTTACCTGATGGGATCTGCTATATTGGATAATCGTTGTGGGTAGGCAGTTCATGATCCAAACGAGAAACGATTTATTCTCAAGGCAATAGAGTATGTTTGACACGTCTATTTCATGGTTTTCTTTTAGCAAAATAAAAGTATAAGCAATATTTTCATTAAACATAGTTTATGTTAGTCAAGGTTTATGGTCAATATAATGAGAAAGAGAAAGTTTTTGATATTACTGGCCTTTAAATATATTTATTAACAACATAGTGTTTGGCGCGGTTGATGGACGAGTCATAGGGCCGTACTCTTGGGATCGTCTAGGCAGTTATTGTATCTGGTATTTGCTATCGCCAGATAATAGTGGACTTCTTATATATGTTTTATTTATATACCGATACTATTGCCGATATATGCCACAAATATAAAATAAAAAAAATAAATACAGACCTGACGAGTCCTATTGATTGTAAGCATACACTATTCAATTTTTATGAAGACACAATTTATTTTGTTTGTACATTTTTTTTAATAATCAGAAAGCTCTTAAACATACTTCTGCAGAAACTAAAGACCACAACTGGTTTTGATTGAATGCGAATTGCACATCCATTTTAAATCGCCATAATTGTATGATCCCACATAAGACCTTGGGTATTTTCGAAAATTATCATTTAAGTCATGAAAAATTTCGGACTGAACGTTTTTAAAATTCCAAATTCCTCTTCATGATATCTGTATATGTATATGGGTATGGAAAATACATTTTGTTGTTGGCATTATAATGCAATAATTAATAACATTTGCAACGAAATAATAAGAACCATCAAAATTTTAACAAGAATTAATGGATCGTCCTGGGCTTACACAAAAAAATGCAAGGAAAGGTAAAAGGGAACAAAAACAACAATTCGTAATTGTTGCTATAAAAACTTAATGCAAAGAGTACTTACGTAGAACGTGATATGCATCAGGCTGATTGCACCTTTATTAAACCTTTCATTTGGCGTATAAACAGTACACAAATATACGCCTACATGACGGTGCATGCATTAAGTGATGACCTGACAACCATTATTCCCAAACAGGGTTTGTATAGTAGACCTTTAAATATTTTGCAAAATAATAAAAACATAAATGCATGCTTGGTGTGCAACTCAAAAGGCAATTAGTTTTTAAAAATGATCGCTGGTGGTGGTTATTGGTATGTAAATGTGAATTTAATATGTGGGTATTGCAAAGCGCGATTACAGGTGTTGCAGTAAAGAGTTGGTTTTGTTTTATAAGCGGGGAATTGATGATGGTAAAATATTTCAAGGGATTGTTCATTTGTTAAACAGACATCTGTCGAAAAATGATTGGAAACAGGGAAAAAATGTTTGCATTCAATTGAAAGAGATGGACGCGATTACCGGACACACTCTTCTGAGCTAAGAGTTTAGCGGAAGTAAAATAGTCAAATTTTCTAATGAAAGAGTTGCCGTGTGATTTAAGTTTCTTTCAACTTTTAAATTCAATCGTATTACAGCGATTAAAAGCTATAGGGGTATAAATTAAACAATATAAGTCTATCAATGACTCTTCCTACACTATATTAAGCAATTTAAATTTGCCTCTAAGCAAGCCTCCTCCAAAAAAAAAAAAAAAACAGTTGATAAATAAAGTACACATAATTACATTTCTCAGTCTATAAGAGGGGAAACAAGTTAAACCGTGACACACTATCGAAAAAAAGTTTGAATAGGTTCAAAAAGGCCGAATATTCATATTAATTAAAAGCCTTTTTTCGCTTCATCGAAATGTGCGAAATGTGGCACATTTCGATGAAACGAAAAAAAAATGCTAGAAACTACAGAATTTTGCACTTCATAATTCAATGCTTTCTATATCTTTCATTATGATTTCAACAAAATCAAAAATAACGAAATTTAATTATTATTCAAAAATTCATTGAACATTTGTCCGTTTAATTAATTTTCCCAAACGAAAACTTACCCCCGTCGACATGTGCCTTAATACCAGCTCAATGTTCATTCAACTGATAAATCGATAATCTCATCTATCACTATCGAAAGTTTCTTGCGTGCCATATGCTGAATTATCCTTTCACCAGTTCCACCCCAGGAAAGGAATACCTATGTATAACCAAAAAAAAAAAACAAAAAAAAAACACAAATTAGTCTATCAATCACATGAGCGCATAATTCATTCTTCCCAGCTCTTAAAACCCCCATAAGACGTTAACTTTTTCCCACACCACCGCGACACCGTTCAAATAACATCGACGAAAGAAAAAAACATAATTATCCAAAGCTGATAATAATTCAAATACCGGTTATAGAGGTACTTACATTAAATTTTTATTTTCAATCCTTGCGTTCTTGTCTTATGCATGCTAGAGAAGAAGGAATTCCCAAAAGTTTGCCGAGTGTGGTATAACAAGAGTAATCGATATTCTCGATGTCAAAAGACATCAAACATCGTTCACTCTTTTACTGTGTTCCCTCTTAAGGCCGTGTTTGTTGATGATGAAGGCGTTGAAGCAACCTACTGCGCTAAAAAAATGGAAAAAAGCACGACAGTGTCCTTTTGCTCGAAGTGAGAAAGGTTTTCGTTTTTCACCATCCACCGTCGGTCGGGTCGACCGTCCTGCTGGTGGAACTTCATAAATTTCCCACGCACTTATCATCAGACCATCAGTCCATTCACCTAAGCCCCAAGCAACACTTTCTCGTTCAAAGCCAAAACCGAAACTCTGACCAAGTCTTTAACAGCCATCCTATGCCTATCTCGTCGAAATCGATGTCACTGTGTGATATTTTCAAACATACGCAATAGTTCGCGGCTATTTTCGTTTTTTTTTCTTTCTTTAGTGCCAGCACCAGCACCAACCTCAAGCAAAAATTGATTGTGCTATGGGACAAAATAAAACACTTATGATGTCGCACATATATTCTTGTTTACCAGAGGAATTCCATTAAAAGGAAAAAAATTATTTGACTGTCGATACTGACTGCGTCGGTTGGTCGTTCGTTAAATAAAAGCAGCAGTGACTTGTCATTTATTGTTCTGTTCGCTTTCCATCATCATCATTCAGGCATTATTGTATCGTCTTAGGATTTACGGATTCGGATGAAGAAAGCTTCGCATCTATTCATGTTGAAACGATATAATAGTCATGATTCTGCTCTGCTGAAATTTCTCAGTTTTTTTTCGTTTTGTGTAACGTTTTGATTGTATTGCTCTTCTTATCGGCTGTTCTTTGTAATGTGTGTTAAGTTGAAAAATGTTTCTTTTTTTCCGTTTTGTAAGTTACGTCTTTTGTTACAGAAGGATTGACATTTACCAGAAATCTGCTGGAGGAACGAAAAAGATAGCAAACATTTTCGAATCTGAAAAGAAACAGAAAAGAGAACATTCTTGTATTATTAGAACCACATTTTCTTGATGCAAGAAATGCAAACTTAAAAAGAGCAAGAACTGTAGGTATTAAATAATTTTGCTAACTGCAACATTTTACAACTTTCAGATAAAAAAGGCTTGAATATAAAACGAATATTTGATGAATATCCACTCTTAACACTTTATTACTTATATTTTTGACTTATCCAGCATGTAACTCATTTAAGTTTGTATACCAACTTTATAACTCGACAACACTTTGTTTCAACTTTTGATGTGGGTTTACTGCTGTATTTCTGTTTGTTGCTTTTAATATAAGTACAATCGGTTGGGATCACTAACACGATATTTTAAAAAGGGCTTAATTTATTCAAAACTGTCCATCCATCCTTTTTTACACTTTTTTACACTCTTTAAACAAGTAAGTATGCTTAATGGTAGGGGATTAAACTAGATTTTATGTCTTATGTCTGACCCAATCAACTTCAATATTAACTTACCAAGGCAAACTATTGCAAGGAGGGTACAAGTTTCAAAAAGTAAAACAAACTCACATAAATTAATTCATCAATATTTTATAACACCTCAAAATGTCGTTTGAGACTATACCTAATTGAAAACTTTCACATCTATATAAATATTGCCAGCAGTCAAAACTACTCAAACTTCATAAATAATAAACAAGTCACCACCAAACTAAATAATAAAGGCACTTCTCTTTCAACTCGACTAAAACTGCTATCGGTTCAAAGTCACGCCAACAGTCACTTTATCTACACACCAATCTTATTTTTATCTCTCCGACTACTTGAAATCCTCTTCGACGCTACAACTTTTAAAATGGATTCGTTAAGAATTTTTCTTCGGGATTATCAAGGTTTTCCACTATTTGCTCTAACTAGCACTACTTTTTGGTGCACTCCATCAACACATATGGACCTGAAACCATATACAGACAGACTCTGACTCGCTGTGAATTTCTTCGTCTTTTTTTGTCTGGAAGTTGTTTTCCTTTTACTTTTTGTTTTGGATTCTTTAGAATTTCTATAGAATAAACAACTTCAAGATGCATCTCAGTCAACCGAAGAGATTTCAATTTGAATGAAAGATGTCGATTCGAATTTACTTCGAGCTGGTGTATTTGGTGACTGCCTTTGTTCCTTCACTAACAGCGTGCTTGGCGAGTTCACCAGGCAACAACAAACGAACAGCGGTTTGGATTTCCCGACTGGTGATTGTTGAGCGCTTGTTGTAGTGAGCCAAACGAGAAGCTTCAGCAGCGATCCTCTCGAAGATGTCGTTGACGAAACTGTTCATGATGCTCATGGCTTTCGATGAAATTCCAGTATCGGGATGGACTTGCTTCAACACTTTGTAGATGTAGATTGCGTAGCTTTCCTTCCTCTTGCGTTTCCTTTTCTTGTCGGTCTTGGTGATATTCTTCTGGGCTTTGCCAGCCTTCTTTGCTGCTTTACCACTAGTCTTAGGCGGCATTTTAATTTAAAATTCACTTTTCACTTCACTTGTACAGTCTCGAAATCAATTTGGATTCTATTTTGTGTGCAATAAAATGGTCGCATGCAATTGTCTTCAAACCAAAAATTCTTTATTTTCCGTAAAGATAATCCAATACACTCAGATGTTAGCAGCACTCAATTCAAAATATCAAAATACAAAGATACATAAGAAACCTCTCTCTGGGTCTGTCCAAATAGATATCATAGTATCATACCAAGCATATGATGGAGTTCTTAGTATCTACTATGTTCATAGACTTTGGATAACGATGTAAACAGAAATACAGATAACCTAATCTCTGTGACTGCAATTATTCTAAATGTCAACAAGTTACCACTAAAATCCTGTTGGGCAAAACAAGTTCCATTCTACAACCATAACTCCCACCGAGAGCTTACACAGACCTCAAATTGTCATCCTCGAAACGAATTCTTTCACACCGACTGGACGGACTTGGGTGCTCTCGTGTCTGTTTGCTTATGAAAAAGTTACCATCGCTACACAATGCTGAATAGAGGACTTAGAATAGGACCCAGGCAGTGTTGCCAGATTTTTCAGACGAGATTCCCCTTTCGGGGTTTGAAAATTCCCCTTTTCCCCCTTTTCTGAAAGTGATATTCCCCATAAATTCCCCTCGATATTTAAAACGTATTTTGTGTATGTTTTAATCAATTTTTATACTTGAAAAATAAAAGATGAGCAAGTCAAGAAACCCAAAGCTGATTTCTTAAAAACTTACAAATGTATGTACATCTACACACATTTGGAAAAAGCAATACAACACAAAAATTATGAACACCACAAACAAACTTTTATTATGATTCTTAAGGATCAGTCATAGCTATCATTGGAATAGAAATGCCAATTACATACCAATCGATCGGAATTCAATATTTTTTATTTTACATAACACACAATTATTCAACATGCTAACTATTTTTTTTTTTATAAAACAGTTTTCATGAACAGCTGATTGTATAAGAGGCCAGTTATAGCGATCATTGAAATCCATCAGGAAAAATGTTTGAATGTATATTTAACTAAGTTTTCTTTTGATAACTAATGCAATTTGTATACCAATCGACTGGAAAATACTTAAAGAATTTTTTTTAAGAAAAAAATATAAATTCGCAAACTTATTTTTCGTTAAAAATGTATTTTTCTATTTTCCTTACGGAAATTCGTTTTCCTGAACAGCTGATGGATTTTTGTCAAAAAATGAAACAAATCGTTCCAATGATTTGCGTTTAAATTTTTTTACAATTCCAATGGAAGAATTCTGTCAAGAAATCATATATGAACTAGGAAATTTGTTCAATAGCAGAAATAACCGCCCTCTTTGAAAAATTCCAGTGATGTGTTTCAATGAAGAACAGATCCCCAATCTATGAAGCAAAAACAAAAAAAATGTCCACTTTTCCAGTCTACGTACAAGCTAAGCTGTAGATTTTTTTTAGTCTATCCTCTAAGAGTTGTTTCTTGTTTGTTTACGCATACTAAGTTGTAAATTGTCTAGTTTTGTTGGGCTAGGTAAGTAAGATTTGTTTTTCCTCTTTTTTGCTCTGGAAGGCAGTGGAATCCCCTTTTCCCCTTTCACCAAATTTTCGACAACGATTCCCCACGAAAAGAGGAATTCCCCTCGATATGGCAGCACTGGACCCAGGTATTGATTTTTCTTCTCTGTCTGCCAATTGAATGGAATGGAAGTTCAGAATAGAATAAGGGTAAGCTACCAGTGAACTACACTAATTTTGTGTTGTTTTTTTTATTTTACTTCCTCTTTCAGTATCAATATTTTCAAGACAAGTCCAAATGAAATTAAGGAAAAATCGAAGAATCATTGTCGACGGTTTGACACTCAAGGAAAATTGTTCAGCAAATCGTTACCGGTCTTAAAAATAAACTGTATGTATACGCCCGAGTGGATTAAATTATGTATATTTTATGTCCTAATTAATTGGCTGTCAGACATTGGTCACTAGGAATTATTTACGCAGTTTTTCAACGAGAAAATATTGGAATTAGTTTTTTTCTTTTCAATGTAAGTAGGTAAGGTTAAACGTCATCTGCCAATTAATTAAAGAAGACCAGAATTGAAAGAGCATGATCTTATCATATGGAAAGAAAAACGAATTCAATTTACTGCAAAACTCCGGTGGTCGCTCTTTTATTCTGTTAATCATGGCATCAATCCATCACATTGCAAAAGAAAAATGTGTATTTCCTCGGATTGCCAAAACAAACTTATTGAACCCACCAATCGCTGTAGTTGTCCTGCATTGGTTGCTCTGATTGCTTCAGCGAGCACAGTACAGTGGGTTGATATACAGGGTGATTCACGAGCGTTGTGCCAAAAAGCTAGAGCGTGTAGGTTGAGTTGAGACAAGAAAAAAAACCATATGGGAGGGGGGGTCTATTCCCCCTCGTTTATCCGGGAGGGGCAATTTTCTGAAATATTGACTTATTTTGTAAGCAAAAATATTAAAAATCAACGGCTTCGTTTACAACACCGTGCTATACCTTTCTGAAAAGCCAAAAACTTCTTCTTTCACTTTGTTTTTAAATTAAATTGTTTTAACGAATAATTTAAAAAAAAAAAAATTTTCAAACACAAAATTTTCAAAAAAAAGCAAAAAAAACATTTTTGAAAAAAAAAAAATTTTCAAAATTTTATGTAAGTACTAAGTAAACTCAATAAATAAATAAATAGAGTGGCGCGACAGCTCTTGAAGAGCCAAGGCCTAAGTGGCTTACTCTCATCAACAATTCTCTGAGTGCGTGTGAAGAATTGAGGGGACCTACAATTTAACGCCGATTCCGAAAGGCAGAGTTGAGAAACACTTTTTTCATGACAGATTGATACTCTTGGAAGATTTGTCAGGTCTTCGCAAGCGACAGTGCCCGTGAAAGATGAAATAAAAACTTGGTCTGAGTAGGACTCAAACCAACGACACGTTCAGTTTAGAAGCCCAACGCACTTACCAACTAAGCTACGGGCAACTGCAAAATTCAATGTCTTTGTTAATTTTTAGTCAAAAACAGAAAACCAGATGCAAAAATGTCTTTTCGTTTTTGAGAAATTAAAAGAAAACCAAAACCACTTTTTTCTAAGAAAAACTTTGTTTTTATTTTTACCTATCTTCACTTTTAGTTTAATTTATTAGTTTATTTTAAAAATTTAATTTTTATAATTGGAGTTTTATGAGGACTCAATAAAGCAGAAAAGTATTGGATCTTCCCTGGATTAATAATTTTGTTCATTGATAACGTCTGCCATTGACTTTTCACTTCTAGCTCTAAGTGCTCTCGTTGGCGGATTCTTGAAAACATGCTACGATTTGGCGTAAATTCTTTCGGCTTCCCGATCTCGACAACAAGTTAAACCGTAGCAGAAGTTCCTGTCCGCTAACTCTTCTCGAGCATTTTTGCATCCGGTTTTCTGTTTTTGACTAAAAATTAACAAAGACATTGAATTTTTAAAGCAAAATTAGTACTTAATAACACAAAATTTTGAAAAAAATTACTTCAAAAATGTTTTTTTTTTTGCTTTTTTTTTTGAAAATTTTGTGTTTGAAAATTTATTTTCTTTAAACTGTTGGTTAAAACAATTTAATTTAAAAACAAAGTGAAAGAAGAAGTTTTTGGCTTTTCAGAAAGGTTAGCACGGTGTTGTAAAATAAGCCGTTGATTTTTAATATTTTTGTTTACAAAATAAGTCAATATTTCAGAAAATTGCCCCTCCCGGCTAAACGGGGGGAATAGACCCCCCCCCCCCCCCTCCCAAACGATTTTTTTCTTGTCTCAACTCAATCTACACGCTCTAGCTTTTTTGCACAACGCTCGTGAATCACCCTGTATATCCAATCACTTACTCTGTCTGCTGAATAACAAGAGGGACTGAGCCAACAACAACAACAACAACAACTGCTTAAGTGCAGAGTGCAAGAGGTCTACAATAAATCAAGGACTCCTTTGTAGCAAAATTTGTCATTATCTTCTTATTTGCATCCGCCAGATTATTGCAATTTTGCTCTGGAAGGCAGTGGAATCCCCTTTTCCCCTTTCACCAAATTTTCGACAACGATTCCCCACGGAAAGAGGAATTCCCCTCGATATGGCAGCACTGGACCCAGGTATTGATTTTTCTTCTCTGTCTGCCAATTGAATGGAATGGAAGTTCAGAATAGAATAAGGGTAAGCCACCAGTGAACTACACTAATTTTGTGTTGTTTTTTTTATTTTACTTCCTCTTTCAGTATCAATATTTTCAAGACAAGTCCAAATGAAATTAAGGAAAAATCGAAGAATCATTGTCGACGGTTTGACACTCAAGGAAAATTGTTCAGCAAATCGTTACCGGTCTTAAAAATAAACTGTATGTATACGCCCGAGTGGATTAAATTATGTATATTTTATGTCCTAATTAATTGGCTGTCAGACATTGGTCACTAGGAATTATTTACGCAGTTTTTCAACGAGAAAATATTGGAATTAGTTTTTTTCTTTTCAATGTAAGTAGGTAAGGTTAAACGTCATCTGCCAATTAATTAAAGAAGACCAGAATTGAAAGAGCATGATCTTATCATATGGAAAGAAAAACGAATTCAATTTACTGCAAAACTCCGGTGGTCGCTCTTTTATTCTGTTAATCATGGCATCAATCCATCACATTGCAAAAGAAAAATGTGTATTTCCTCGGATTGCCAAAACAAACTTATTGAACCCACCAATCGCTGTAGTTGTCCTGCATTGGTTGCTCTGATTGCTTCAGCGAGCACAGTACAGTGGGTTGATATACAGGGTGATTCACGAGCGTTGTGCCAAAAAGCTAGAGCGTGTAGGTTGAGTTGAGACAAGAAAAAAAACCATATGGGAGGGGGGGTCTATTCCCCCTCGTTTATCCGGGAGGGGCAATTTTCTGAAATATTGACTTATTTTGTAAGCAAAAATATTAAAAATCAACGGCTTCGTTTACAACACCGTGCTATACCTTTCTGAAAAGCCAAAAACTTCTTCTTTCACTTTGTTTTTAAATTAAATTGTTTTAACGAATAATTTAAAAAAAAAAAAATTTTCAAACACAAAATTTTCAAAAAAAAGCAAAAAAAACATTTTTGAAAAAAAAAAAATTTTCAAAATTTTATGTAAGTACTAAGTAAACTCAATAAATAAATAAATAGAGTGGCGCGACAGCTCTTGAAGAGCCAAGGCCTAAGTGGCTTACTCTCATCAACAATTCTCTGAGTGCGTGTGAAGAATTGAGGGGACCTACAATTTAACGCCGATTCCGAAAGGCAGAGTTGAGAAACACTTTTTTCATGACAGATTGATACTCTTGGAAGATTTGTCAGGTCTTCGCAAGCGACAGTGCCCGTGAAAGATGAAATAAAAACTTGGTCTGAGTAGGACTCAAACCAACGACACGTTCAGTTTAGAAGCCCAACGCACTTACCAACTAAGCTACGGGCAACTGCAAAATTCAATGTCTTTGTTAATTTTTAGTCAAAAACAGAAAACCAGATGCAAAAATGTCTTTTCGTTTTTGAGAAATTAAAAGAAAACCAAAACCACTTTTTTCTAAGAAAAACTTTGTTTTTATTTTTACCTATCTTCACTTTTAGTTTAATTTATTAGTTTATTTTAAAAATTTAATTTTTATAATTGGAGTTTTATGAGGACTCAATAAAGCAGAAAAGTATTGGATCTTCCCTGGATTAATAATTTTGTTCATTGATAACGTCTGCCATTGACTTTTCACTTCTAGCTCTAAGTGCTCTCGTTGGCGGATTCTTGAAAACATGCTACGATTTGGCGTAAATTCTTTCGGCTTCCCGATCTCGACAACAAGTTAAACCGTAGCAGAAGTTCCTGTCCGCTAACTCTTCTCGAGCATTTTTGCATCCGGTTTTCTGTTTTTGACTAAAAATTAACAAAGACATTGAATTTTTAAAGCAAAATTAGTACTTAATAACACAAAATTTTGAAAAAAATTACTTCAAAAATGTTTTTTTTTTTGCTTTTTTTTTTGAAAATTTTGTGTTTGAAAATTTATTTTCTTTAAACTGTTGGTTAAAACAATTTAATTTAAAAACAAAGTGAAAGAAGAAGTTTTTGGCTTTTCAGAAAGGTTAGCACGGTGTTGTAAAATAAGCCGTTGATTTTTAATATTTTTGTTTACAAAATAAGTCAATATTTCAGAAAATTGCCCCTCCCGGCTAAACGGGGGGAATAGACCCCCCCCCTCCCAAACGATTTTTTTCTTGTCTCAACTCAATCTACACGCTCTAGCTTTTTTGCACAACGCTCGTGAATCACCCTGTATATCCAATCACTTACTCTGTCTGCTGAATAACAAGAGGGACTGAGCCAACAACAACAACAACAACAACTGCTTAAGTGCAGAGTGCAAGAGGTCTACAATAAATCAAGGACTCCTTTGTAGCAAAATTTGTCATTATCTTCTTATTTGCATCCGCCAGATTATTGCAATTTGCATCCTTCGCACAATAAGCATGAAGAAAAAAGAAAACAACAAACCAAAAATAAAAATAAAACTCACACATAAAAACATTCAAAATACACAAAAACGAAGCAATTTATATAAAGTTGTAGGAGGAAATTCTTTCATTGCATAAATCCTGATCCTTGCATGGGAGGACCTTTTTTATGGATGTTATACACTTTCTTAACCCACTCTTTATATAACCAACTACAACCGCAAAACCAACAGGTTCTCTTGACACCTCCATCAACATCGTTCACGTTTCTTTCGTTTCGTGGTTGGATCTTGGATGGCGTCGCGGTCGTCGCGTCGTCTTCGTGTTCACTACCATGCCTGGGTTTTGCCTGCGGCTATTAGCTCTGTTAATATAATCACAATAAAGTAGAAGTTTTTTTCGAATTTCCTGAAAAATTATATTTTTATGCCGATTGCTCAAGGAGTTCTATCAATGCCAGAAAACCACAAACCATAAGTACGCCAACACGCCAAGCACGCCAACACCATGCCCTCTACTTCGCCAGGAGACATACACAAAGAACTGATATTTCTGAAAACAAGGTAATCAGGAGAAAAAAATCGAGAAACTCAACAAGATGGCGATGACGATGACATACATCGCATCCGAAATGGGACTGGGAGCTGTGACTGGGTATTGAGATTTGAGAAGATATTTTCTATTAAGGAAGAAGAATGTTATTTAATGCACTTGCGACAGATGTTAAACGTAGTTAGGTACGTATAGAAAAACGAACCTTCTAAGGAGAATAAGCACTCTCGATATTCGATATCACATGAATTTGTTCCTTCTTATTCTTTATGTGTAATCTTTTGTCGAAAACGAATATTGTTAAAATGAGCAAGACAATTTGTCGAATCAAGCTGGCAATGCGGTACATTCGAGTATCTGAGGATTGAAATCGAACATAAAAGAATATTTCATGTTATTTTCTTTATTGGAACGGTTTTTCTTGTCCTTTACGGACTTATGACCTACGGACTTATGATACTGCGCCGAAAAAAACTACACCTTCAAAGTGTGGATACAATTAACAGAACAGAATAAACTACTATAATATCTTGAGGAGCGGACTTTTTGAAATGGATTTGGGACCAAAAACTGGAAATCACAATCCCGATCAACGAAATCCCGAAAAGTCGTTGTCCGCATATCATTTTCACGGAAAAAAACCCTACCTTTTTCATGAGAATCAACGCCTTTTCGACACTCAAAGTTATGAAAATTAAGGAGATCGAAATCTGGTATCTTTTTCGATTTTTCTAACAGCCCTGAATTTGGCAACACTCTTTTTCAAAAACAGACATTTAATAGACAGCAAAAACCGAGAAGCATGGAGAACAAAGCAAACAGTTTTCGAGATTTCGCTATCTGCGAATGTAGTATTTACTTCATCTTCTTGCAAAAAGTAGTTTTGTAGGCTTGCAACATGAAAAAATTATAAGGTCTTAAACATTCAATAAGAATAAAGTATTTGTACTTAAGCATTTAAGACAAACGGTTAACCCTGGTTTTTTGAATTTTTCAAAATTACCTACCCTCAGTTTACATACATGCGACTGTATATATCGTTTTTTCTTTGTTTTATTGATTTTTGTGAAATACTTATATACGCAAATAAGGAACGGAGATGAAACAATAATGAGACTGTCTTTTTTGGGGCCAGCTGGTTGGCGTGTGCATACGATTTGGCAACGTATGGCCAGGGCAGCATAAGGCATTTCTCTCTGTAGGTACTTCAATATCATAAGAATTTGTTCGACCTGCTGGAAAGCTGTTCCTGTCGCTTTTGGTAGAACTAATCAACATAAAATAAAAACAACAAACGAGACTTAAGACTGCTGGTGCATGTGTTTATTGTGTTTCCGTTAAGAAGAAAAAGTGTCTTTTTGGGTTTTAATAAACTGAAAACTCTTTCCTTTCCTCAGACTTTTTTTCTCGCCTGCCTTATCTCTTTAGTCCTAAAAGCTGGTTCCAAAAGTCGGTTATTTTCTCTCTGGATAGAATATACTCTTTGAAGCATGTTAGAAATTTACTGAGAAGAACAAAGTTTTCGACTACAGCTGTGAGTAGAGAAGGCTGACGAAAATAACGAATTGCTTGTTCTGTTGTTTTTTTAATTTGAACTTATCGTACGCCTTTTAAATCATGTTAGTTTTACTGTTTGAGAAAGTACTAAGAGTACAATTATTGTACTACAACAGACATTGAAAAATACTGACAACCGATTCCATTCCATGTTCATCTATGCCAAGCAACTTACACTCAAATTAGCCCCAATTATTTCTCTTAATGTGTCCCTTTAAATAATACTTTCTAGTACATTTTTACTGAATTGATAAATTCATAACTGGGTTGTAAGTGACTAAATGTAAGACTCCTTTCCACTCCCTTTAACTTAGCACCTGTTACAAAATATACTTTTCGGTACAATAGCAACAACTCAATGCTCAATTTTGATTTCTCTCTTTTGCCTCATTTTCGTGCCTGACTTCAACTAAAATTTCCACATTTCATGTCGCTGCTGCTCCTCCTGTCTTTGGCTTTTTTACAGGCAAAACAACACAAAAATGAAGTTAAAGTGGCAACTAGTACTGCTACTGACTGGTAAGGTAACTCTCTTTGTGCTCGCACTGCAAACAGTACTAAAAACATCGCCCCTTGCCGGCGAGACATTGCGACTATCCGATTTTATATAAAAGGATCCTTCACTGTCGTTCCGGCTTTAGTTCTAAGTTAACTGTTATTCGAGCTGTATCGCAAGGAGTGTAAAATTTTGTTCGAAATTCGAAAAGAAACAACAAAATAAAATCCTTCGTATTCGTTTTTGCGAGTTCTATGATGACAATAAAGAAAAACGGTTTTGTAGTAGTAATGTCGGTCGGTCTATATACCACAGCGAGTCCTGCTTAGACAAATGTTTTACATTACATTAGTTGCTACCACTGACCGACTTTTATCATAGTCTGCTGTGTGACATTTGCGTCTGAGGTTTAGTGTGCGTTTTTTGGTTGATATTCTCGAAAAGGTATTGCCATTTTCGCCCTGCCTCGTTTTATATTGTCTGTGGGTGTAGCTATTATGTGGGTGGTGGTGACATAATACCCATCTCATCTAACACGCGAGTTCCGTTTTAATATTCGATTTGATTTGATTCATTTTACAAAATGATTTGGTAACAATTTTATTTGTTCGTTCGATACTTTCCACATTTTTGTCGTTGGTGTATTCTGTGTTTTTTGATTATGTTAGAAATGTGCGAGTTAAGTTTGAACGGTTGGTCATCAGGATGACGTGGTCGTGTCCGAACAACTCTCATTTAAATGTCCTCCTAGGACTCGTCAGGCTCCTGCTGGTTGTTTCTATAGGATGGCCTAATTCGAGTGTTATTAATGGCAGCGAAAGTAATGGCTTCGTTTCGGATAGCTTGCTGCGTGACAGCATCGACAGTGGCAATATTGCCAAAGGCGTAGCGGTAGTTGATCGCAACAATTTGGATGGCATAAATGGCTCCCAACAAAAACAACAGCAACACCATACTGTTATATTAGTTGGTCAGGACCAGGACCCTTCCAGTGTGGATGATTTGCTATCATCTTCAATGATGATGAATGACAAAGGAGCTAAATTACATTCACATGTGCCGTCTTCTGGAACGAATAACGGTTATGAATGATGAAACAAGTAGTGAATGTGAAATTATTGATTCCTTATCGGTTACTAACGACGACAAAGGTGGTGTTGCAAACAATAATATTGGTGGTATTAAGGACACCAGTGCAGTGGTACCAGCAGTTCCGACGACGATAATGAAAATATCCTGCTGCCACTAAATGATCAAGTGCGTTTGTTAACGAAACAGTTGACACAGGATATGACAAGAGGATATGAATATGAGTATTCGTTCTGAATCGGATCAACTCAGGTGGGTAGTCGAAATCATAATGAAAAAATCCTTGGAAGGATAATGGCTCGTAAAATGTTATATTTTAATAACCTTCCTCATTATCTTTTGTATCATTATATTCCTCTTCAGCTTTCATTTTTTTTTTGTGAGGTGAAGAGATATGAACTGTTTTAAATCCTTTTCCGTATGGAGATATTGCGCAGTTTAACCAAGAGGGATTCCGGAAGACTCAAGTGAGGGGTTTTCATTTCTTTTTTTTAATTTATTTTTACTCGCTGAATTTCATCGGGTTACAAATAGGTTATTCGTGGTAATTGTGTTATGCTCTAAAGTTGAGAGAATCGATGGGGCCTTGAGCGATTTATGGGAATTGCTCGTAGGCAGGAAAAATATTTTTTTTTGTGCCTTGCTCACTGATGGGAAAATTGATTTCATTCTTCTTTGCGTTTTTTTAAAGGATATTCGATATAAATTTAAAAATAAGGATGCTCGATTAATTTTATCATCAATTTTCAAGGATGTTCGAACTTTGATTTGAAGGAAAAAGGGAAGTTGAACTTGCTGTTCGTTAATTCCTAATATAGAATGTGTAGAGGAGGACGAAAGGAAAACAAACTTGTTTTCGTTAATATTTGTTTTAAGGTGGTATCATTCTTCCTTTTTTTAAATATTGAAACAGGATCAGGATGTTGTATGTTAAGGTCTGATGTGCCTGTCTTAAGCAGACGTGCTTGAGACATTATTCGATTTAAAGTTAGATTTGTTTGAACTTTTTTTTCCCTCAGTTTTATTTTTGTTTCCTTTCTTTTCGAGAAGATATCCTTTCGAAGAAGAACAAGTTTGTTTTTTGTCCCGATCTCAAGGGAATATTGAAATTGTGTTTGTCTTGTGTTTGTTATCTTGAGAAGGAAGTTTTTTTTTTTTATCGAGACTAAAAAAAAAAGTTCTACCTTTTTATTCTCTTGTTTTTAAGCACTTTTCAATTTTAATTGGTAAACTTTCATTGTGAATTTTGAAGGCATTTTTTTGTTTTTCGAACCCAAGATTAAATTTGAAAACTGATTAGAGAAGTAATAAAAAGTAATTCCGACAGTTCTGGCTGCCTGTCTATCCACTTGTCGAAAATATCAGGTTGATTGACATCGATTTTCCTATTTTTTAAGGCCAACAAAAAAGACCAGTTTTGATGTGAAAATGTTTTTAAAGTAAAAAAATCATCTGTAAGCAAAATATTCGTTATTTGTTAAATTTGCTTAAAGTCTTAAAATATTTCAGTAAACTTTTTCAAAACAGTCAAGAAAGTTGGCAAAAACAATAAAAGATAAAATTTTTCCGAATTTCTTAATATAACTTAACTAGCAGTTGCCCGCGACTTCGTCCGCCTGTCCCTCGTCCATCAGCCAGATATGCGTCTGAGTTGTGCATCATGCGCCCGTCGGAATTTTGTTTTGAGGTTACTTTAAAATTGTATTACAGTCGACTCTTCCTAAGTTGAAATTTTCCTTACGTCGAAGCCTATACAAATGTATAATTTTCCTCGTTTTAGCAACGCTTTTCACTCATGCTTTCCCAGCAAACATTTCTCTTCATAAATGACTAGAAAACGATTCACTAAAGTGAAGAAAACATCCGGATCTGAATGTATTTTTGATCCGATTTGGGTCCATCCTCGTAGGTAGCGAACCACATTTTTGAATCATTTTAATGATTAATTTTCGACTCGGAAATCCTTCATTTAAATGGAGGCATACAAGCGATTATATAATCATTTATGTGGCTAATAATTTAATCTTTTCTGAGCCAAAAATCGTTCATGTTAGTGGATGCGCACAAGTACCTTACATCCATTTAAATGAAGCGTGTCTGAAGCGAAAATGAATTCATTTAAGACCAGTTCCTTATGCTGTTTATATTTACTTTTTATTCGTAAATCCTTCAGAAACAGGTTAATATTCAGGCAGAAAGAAAAGTACAACATTCCTTAGTTAATACAATTTTATTTTCAAATATGTTTGTAAAGTTAATCACATTTTGATTTATTTTCAATAAAAAATAATAATAATAAATAATGGTCTGGTCGTTTTTAAGTACTTTCACCACTTTTAAACGATAATTTACACTGTTTTTTTTTTTATCACAACACTTTTTATTGTTATTATTTCTTACACTGTACACTTCTTTCCCACAAATATTTTTAAATTTTTTATTCACAACGAAATATTTTCTTAACGTGCTCACTCTACGCAAACTTGATCAAAGTAAATACTTTTATTTAGATTTTGAAATTTTGTTGCGACAAGATCCCGTTATCAAAACCAAATAAAAACATCATGAAAGGACGAACAAAAAAAAATCGTTAAAATAACGATGCGTTTTCTCATCTTACATAGAAAGGATCGTACATAGTGCCGAAAAGCTGAACCCACTCCACAATTGTTTTTACAATGTCCCGGAATCATGTGCATGTCTCATATGCAAGAATAAATAAGGAAAAAACGAAAAATATTCTGGTGAAAGACCAACAATTTGCCTATAAATTAGAATAAGGATTTGCAAATGATCTTTTATGAGATATGCTTACTTGTGCACATTCAGTTTTTATTTAAATAAGTGAATGAAAACTGAATGATAGCTTTTTTATTTTCATTTTTACATCCCTAATTGGGCACGTTCAGATATCCTCCGCCTAAGTGAATCATTTTTGGTGAACAATATCTGGACCTTCAGAAAAATGTTTGCTGGGTTTGCTCGTATTATTTGCACCGTAACGTTGTATACCTTTAAAATTGATATATTCCATAAAATTCTGCGTAAAAACGCAGAAAAATGAATATTTTTTGCCGTATGTTCAACATTTTCCACAGATTCTTCGCTCCTATTGGTCGCAGCCTATTGTTAAGTAAACTAAAGCCTTGCAAAGACAAACCCCAAACTTTTTGTTTTATTTTTTTATGGCTGTTTGCTATTGTTACCTATAAAAATTATAAACATAAAAATAGACTACAAGATAGCCAAGGAACAAAAAAAAAGACAAGAAAATATTTATGATGGCCATTCTCTGAAAGAACGTAAATCCTCCAGGCATTAATATTTCTCATCGTCTTTTGCATAAACTCTCAAAAAACCAAAATAAAAAAAATAAGAACCACAAAGTAAACACAATAAGAGAAGAATGATGACGTATCGTTTACAAAATAGCCAAACCACACAAAGTGCAAGAGAATTATGAAACATTAATACCGTATTTTTCCTCAAAACATATTTCCTATTTTGTGCTCAAGCCAAATTTTGTCAGCAAGTCAAGTCAGGATTAAGCTTAGTCCTCCATTCTGCTGCCTTTCTTATATTGTAGATAAAGCTAATTATTACATATATCAAAGTTGACACGTAAATTAGTTAATCATACTGTATTATCCTCAAGTTGAGGGTTGTTTGCTTATATGTATGTTTTTGTTTTTGTTGTTGAGGTCTTTCGTAATGGATAAGGAAGAGTGGGAGGATAAATCATAAAAACGATTTTTTTTTTGGCTGGTTTTGTCAGTGACATACGCTTTTCATCTGTCTTGCTTATTGCCATATAATTTTCCTCAAACGAACTATGAGAAACGATTTTGGGTTTTCGCTCAAACTCCTAGATCCTTAAAAGTTTGAAATGAATTTCATGCTTCATGCAGAGAATCAGGTTTGCGTCAGTTGTTGTTGTGCTTCATTACATACATTTGGTTACATACATTTGTGAGAGCAAAATATAATAAAAATAATATGAGTGCGCCCCATGTAGTCCACACGACTAACTTCCCATAGTAGAAAAATACGTAAAAACATTAGTTGTTTTGCAGAATATTCAGCGGATGCATCCCGTTGTAGTTGTACACGCACGTTGCTTCAAAGTCAAATTCCATAAAACTGATGATTTTATGAAAAACATTAAGTTTATTGAATAACAGTGGCGCCATCTGCCACTGCCGAGTTGATCGTACCATTTCGTGGACTCATTCACAACTACTTTGCACAGTAAAATACAGCCTACATATATTGCTCCTGAATATTGTAGTTTTCTATTATTGAAGCAATTTTTCTAATCGGATTAGTATTTCTGAAAATTAATATTTATACGGCAAAACAGCGTTTGGTGGGTCAGCTAGTAATCAAATATAGTATATGATACTCCTGAATATTGTGTTTTTTTCCCCACTAACTATAAGATTTTTTGCACTATTATTGAAATTATTGCAGAAGTTATCATAATTTTCATTATATTAGGGTTGTCTTAGATTTTTGATTGCCATTAAAAAACCGCTAAGCCGATTTCGCTCAAAACCTAATCAGCTCTTAACAACACAATGCCTTGTCGAATGAAATACACACACACAGACATCATCATAAAAACGCTTGATTCGGATTCTAGTGACCTCGAAACATCAAGAAATGCGAAAATTGGAGATTCACAAAATCGGCCCCGTTACAATAACTTCCTCTGGGAAGTTAAAATCATTAATCATCTCTCGATAGCGCAATCCATTGACCGCAACTGTTGCTCCAGCCTCAATTTCAAAAAAATAAGGTCCAATGACCCCGCGGGACCATAAACCGCACCAAACAGTCACGCGTTGAGGATGGAGAGGCTTTTCAACAATAACTCCTGGGTTTTCCGAGCCCCAGATGCGACAGTTTTGCTTGTTGACGTAGCCTCCGAGGTGGAAATGGGCCTCATCAGTCAAGATGATTTTTCGATGAAATTCCGGATCATTTTCATGCATTTCAATGACCCAATCAGCAAAGACACGACGTTGTTGATGATCAGCCGGCTTGAGTTCTTATGTTAACTGAATTTAATAAGCCTTAAGACCCAAGTCCTTATGCAAAATACGGTGTAATGACGTTTGTGGAATGCCTTATTCCAAAGAACGACGAGGAATGGACAAACCTGGGTTTTCTTCAACACTTTGGGCTACAACAGCAATATTCTCAGTTGTTCTTGAGCGACGTGCACGGGTTTTTTCTTCACATCACTAACTTGTCCCAACAGCTCGAATTTGTCCACCAATTTCTGTATTGCGGTCCGACAAGGTGCTTCACACGACCCAAAAATGTTTTATTTGTGCGAACCGTCTCTGCCAAATTTTCACCATTTTTTATAGTGAATTTTAATAATTTCAATGCGTTGTTGAAGCGTGTATCGTTCCATTTTTATAAATGGCGTAGTTTCTACTTGTCAAATGCCAAAAAATGACAGTTTCAAAAGTGACAACTACCGAAATAGCGGGCTATTCAAAATAACACCTCATATTGGAAAACCCTTTTTTATAATAAAAATAACTCATTTTTTATAAGGCTGTCTTAGATTTTTGATTGCCATTTAAAAACTGTTAAGCGGATTTCGCTCAAAATCTAATCAGCTCTTAACAACACAATACCGCGTCGAATGAGACCAATTTTATGACAATACGATGAGTGGTTCGCGAGATAATCGAGCTGAAAAAACGTAACGCACATACGAACACACATACACATACACACCGATGTCATCTTAAAAACGCTTGATTCGGACTCTAGTGACCTCAAATCGTCGAGAAATGCGAAAATTGGAGATTCACAAAATCGGACCCATTACAATAACTTCCCATGGGAAGTTAAAAAGAAAGAAATGTTGTCTCAGTCGGAGACGGATATGGATATGAAAATGAAAATGGAAGCATACGGATGTGTACCTAGTTAATTTGATATTCTTCAATATCCTTGAGGCTTAAGAGTTGCTTGAACATGATATTTGTAGAAATGTTCATATTCACATGATGCGATCCTGTAGGGTTGTTGAATCTAGTTGTATTGTATGTTTATTTAAAGATTAAATTGCTGAAAATTTCCAAATAATTGACAAAAGCCAATTCCCAATACAATAACAACAGACGCACAGACGGCAACATACCGAAGTTTTCGGCTCTATGGTTTGACTACTTGGCTTCGTGTATCTGGATTTGTATTTAGGTTTTCGGGATTTCGGTTTGTTTATTTTTTTTTTTTTTTTGAATTTCCAAATTGAACCGGATCGTTGTGCTGGCAACACAAAATAACATTTGAAATGAAAATAATAGCTGCGTTTTATTATCCTCACAAACCAATTTGGGTTACCCCGTAATAATAAAACGATGTGGGTTAAAGAGGTTGAAGTTTAAGCTATGTTTTTATAAAGACGAAACTCACAGTTAAATTTTATTTTGCTTTTCCACAAACAACTTGTTTTTATTGATTAATTGAATTGACTCTTATCCTGGCATTATTATAAAACTGTGGCTAAGATTGAAATACGCGTTATTTCTTATGAATATGACTAATATGAATAAATCTTTCTACAATAATTTTTTTTTGTCTCACACTAGCCATCTATCCGCCATATTTACAACTAATTTTTGAGTTAAAAAATAAACCCCGATAGCTATCGGGGTCCCAGGTTGTTGTTTTTTTGTGTAAAAAAAATTAACCCATATGGGTTAGTGAGGATAATAAAACGAGACTAATAATTATGCTCATTTTGCAAAACGGATGTGGATTTTGACGTAGACATGAAAAGATATTAGAAGTTTTCGGTACTTACATATTTTTCGCCTAGGTTAGGTTAGGTTGTAGTGGCTGTCTAGTTGTTGTTGACACACTTAGACCTCAAGGATCCGTTGTGATACCACAAAATACTCATGGGAGAGTAATGAACTTAAACAAACCAATTCGTGCTTTAAATGAAGTTAGAGAGACATTTTGTGTCGATCGTTGCCAGTTCGCTGGTATTATCGAAGAAGGGATTACCGAGAAAGTTATTCCTTCTAATGGAGAGTGCTGGACATGTACATAGAAGGTGTTGGACTGTTTCCTCTTCCTCCTCATCCATGCAGCTTCTACAGAAGTCATTTGTGTAGACCCCTAACCTCAGAGCATGTCTACCTATGAGGCAGTGTCCTGTTATTACTCCAATTGTAGAGCTTATATTTTGTCTGCTCAGGGATATCAAGCCTTTTGACCGTTTTAAGTCTATGCTTGGCCATATTTGCTTGGTTGCAAGGCAGGTGGTACCCTGTGACCATCTAGCATTGGTTGATTCTAGAGCATATTGTTTGAGAAGATATTTGCATGTAGCAAGTGGTATTCCTATGTTATGTTTTTGTCTAACATTAGGCAGAAGTGTTCCGTTTTTGGCGAGCTCATCGGCTTTACAATTTCCCTATTTATTTTTGGCCTATAAGGCCATCATTTCTTTATGCCTATCTGCATAGGCAAACATACTTATTAAAAAAGTTAATTGGTAAAGGAAAATAGAAATTTATTTAGGGAAACAAATTTGATGAGGAATTATTTTGAAGTTTAGAAAATGTAAGCTCATGCTCCTGCTTTTAAGAATTCTATTTCAACGTAGCCGTTCAAAATTTAAAGCATCTCAGAAATTGTTGAATTGTTGAAGAAGATTTGAGATCTTTTTTCTTGAAATTTAGATATTAAAACATTGGAAAAATTCACACTAAATCAAATTCAGTCGACAAACAAACATTTTCTACCTCTGGAAGTTCGGATGTCCTCAAAGTTTTTCTTTTCCCAGGGCCACACCACAATAAGTCTAAGTTGCCGTAGCTGTTATTTTTTCCCTGTTTTTATATATGGAATTTCCGGTGGATATGGCTATCCATATTGGCCGAAAACGTTGCCGAAGTACCTATAACACATGTGAATTTAACACTTACCATTTATTTTAAAGCAGCATTTGTTCGAATTTGTTTTGTGACTATGTACTTTCTTTTGTGATTCAGTGTGAGATCTACATTAATGAACGGTAAATTTGTTCAATTTGTTGCAGCTGCAATATTCTTGTTCAAACCTGAGAAAATACATGTGTTCACTATTTCGAGATTTTTATTGTTCACTATTTAGAGTAGTGCATGTGAAATTTTGGGTGTTCACTATAATGGATAGTTCACTCTACCGAGATTCACTATATCGAGCGTCTACTGTATGTTGCATTTGCCGATATCCGATTATTTTAGACAGAGGACCGAAAGTCGGTTGAGGTTGTTTGTCTATATTTGTATTAAAACTGAACAAAATGGCATTTTTGATCAAATTTAACTTTGGAAAGCGTTTCTAGCCTCCCGATCGAAATAGTGAACAATTTCGAAATAGTGAACATGGCTGGTTTTTATCACTTCACTATATCGAGCGTCTACTGTATAACGTTTCTGAACACTTTTCTTAAATCAGTGGTTATAATTTTGAGAATCTTATATTACAGCAAAAAAGTAATTTGAATCCGTCAAAAATGGTTCTAGAATCCAGCAAACTATCTCCCGTTCCGAATTAAATGTAGCCTTCTCAAGATTGTTGTTGAAGAAGTTTCATTGCAGCAGGCAGCAGGTCTTGTCTAAAACCTTTTTTGATATCAACTGCGCCATATGCATGAATAAGTTACTCAGCCGGATATGATTTAATTGAAATCATGGAAGTCGTTTTTGAAAAAATTAGGTTAAACAATTTTTTGTATAGGTACCTACCTATCTAAAATTTCATAATCTCTTTTCATCACTATTTTTTAAATTTAAAGTTAATCGAGTAATAATGTCAAAGTTAGAACATACCGCCAGACGCAAGATACCAGACGCGGACCCTCTTTTTCGATTTTTCCATAATTTTTGAAAAAAAAAAATCGACATGCGAATGAAATGCTCGACACAAAAACTCACAAAAAAATCTGGTAATTTAAAAACCTGTTGCCAACAATGTTCCCTCTTAATTTTTCATAGCCCCCATAACAAGGTCATCAAAAATCGCTTCTCCTTCAAAATTTGTTTTCATTCGCAACCATATTATTAATTCATTTACAAAAAACAACACCAGCCCTGAATTCAATTTGCATTAACAATCATCAAATTATGTGTGTATTGTCGGTAATCGGTCTCTCTATATCGAAAGCATTTAAGCTCACCTAGGCAAAAAAAAACGTGTTATTATACCTACATTCGTCTTACGTTCATTAAATCGACATCCAAGTTGAAACCGAGACTGAGCCCCACGACCAAGACCTAAGCTCATAAAACAACAATTCCTTCGCATTCCCTCCTTGAATGACGGTACATTCTTTTTGTATGTAGGTAACTCTGTTTTTGTTTCCAACTTTAACACGAAGGCAAATTTCTAGTAAAATTTAATGTCCCAACATATATTTTCTTTCGTTGCTTATCCTTAAAAAAAAAATAAATAAATAAAAAGTAAAAAATGTTTTCTTTTTACTTTGATCATTCAGACACATCCAATACAATTTCCCATCGAAGGTTTTCGTACAAAACGACTCTTTCGCGAAATAGGGTTAACAAAATATAAATCCTAGTACAAAGAAAACAAGAAGTAACACAAAAGAAATAAATACAGGGTGATTCACGAGCGTTGTGCCAAAAAGCTAGAGCTTGTAGGTTGAGTTGAGACAAGAAAAAAATCGTATGGGAGGGGGGGGTCTATTCCCCCCCGTTTAGCCGGGAGGGGAAATTTTCTGAAAAATTGACTTATTTTGTTTAAAAAAATATTAAAAACCAACGGCTTCGTTTACAACACCGTGCTATACGTTTCTGAAAAGCCAAAAACTTCGTCTTTCTTTTTAGTTTTAAATTAAATTGTTTTAACGAATAGTTTAAAAAAAATAAATTTTCAAACTCAAAATTTTCAAAAAAAAAGCAAAAAAAAACATTTTTGAACTAATTTTTTTCAAAATTTTATGTAATTAAGTACTAATTTTGTTTTAAAAATTCAATGTGTTTGTTAATTTTTAGTCGAAAACAGAAAACCGGATGCAAAAATGTCTTTTCGTTTTTGAGAAATTAAGAAAAACCCGAAACCACTTTTTTCTAAAAAAATCTTTGTTTTTATTTTTACCTATCTGGACGTTTAGTTTAATTTATTAGTTTAATTTATAAATTTAATTTTTTGTGATTGGAGTTTTATGAGGACTCAATAAAGTAGAAAAGTATTGGATTTTCCCTGGATTAATCATTTTTTTTCATTGATAACGTCTGCCATTGACCTTTCACTTCTAGCTCTCAGTGCTCTCGTCGGCGGATTCTTGAAAACATGCTACGACTTGGGCGCCATCTATTGGGATATCTTTCAGCGTAGAGACTTTCAGCTTCCCGATCTCGACAATAAGTTAAACCGTAGCAGAAGTTCCTGTCCGCTAACTCTTCTCGAGCGTATGAGTTTGTTATTGTTATGTGTTGATGTGTTAATATTTTAATTGTAAATGGTTGTTTAGTAAATATGCGATGGCTTTTATTTACCTATAGGTTGTTAATTGTTTTTTCATTCAAGAAAAAATGCGGTTTAATTATCTTAAGCCCCTAGCAAGTAGAACTCTTCGCCAGTGAGTGGCCGCGGCCCCAGGTATAGTAAGAAAAAATTACAGGTCAGTTTTCAAACGTTATCAATGAACAAAATGGTTAATCCAGGGATAATGTAATACTTTTCTACTTTATTGAGTCCTCATAAAACTCCAATTACAAAAAATTAAATTTATAAATTAAACTAATAAATTAAACTAAAAGTCCAGATAGGTAAAAATAAAAACAAAGATTTTTTTAGAAAAAAGTGGTTTCGGGTTTTTCTTAATTTCTCAAAAACGAAAAGACATTTTTGCATCCGGTTTTCTGTTTTCGACTAAAAATTAACAAACACATTGAAATTTAAAAACAAAATTAGTACTTAATTACATAAAATTTTGAAAAAAATTAGTTCAAAAATGTTTTTTTTTGCTTTTTTTTTTGAAAATTTTGAGTTTGAAAATTTATTTTTTTTAAACTATTCGTTTAAACAATTTAATTTAAAAACAAAGAGAAAGAAGAAGTTTTTGGCTTTTCAGAAAAGTATAGCACGGTATTGTAAACGAAGCCGTTGGTTTTTAATATTTTTTTAAACAAAATAAGTCAATTTTTCAGAAAATTTCCCCTCCCGGCTAAACGGGGGGGAATAGACCCCCCCTCCCATACGATTTTTTTCTTGTCTCAACTCAACCTACACGCTCTAGCTTTTTGGCACAACGCTCGTGAATCACCCTGTATAAATGTTTTACAACTCCTTGTTTGTTGTTTTGTAGTTTTTTTTTCTTCCATCAACTGTTGGGCGCCACTGAAAAAAAAAAAACATACAACCAGTTTGAATGCGAACGTACCACGTATTAACCTACATACAACAAAGTCGAGCAAAACAGAACTGACAAAATTTTCTCTGTAAAGCGAACGAATTTCGTGTAAACACGTTATGCTGTTAAGCATTATTATCTCTATATTCACATTTTTTTGTCGTGACACGTGAGGTGTGGCGAGAAAAATATTGAGAGGTTTTTTTTCTTCTATTTTCTTCGAAATATAGAGAGGACTTTCCTTGACTGAGAGGCAAACAAAATAAAACAATCAACTGGATTATTTTCTTTGGCTGGCCCATTTGCCAGCTATAATATTGTCTACTTTGGGATGAACGGCAAACAAAACAGCAAATTTTGATTGTCTTTTTTAATTTGCATTTGTTTCTGAAGGATCATTATGAACATACTTTTTTTGTGAACTTTGTGTTTTCACGAGAAAAAGAATATTTTTTTTATTGTCATTCAGTTACTAAATTAAAAATTAAAAATCACCCAAAAGATTTTTCAGTTTCGTTCGTATCTTCTTTGTTTGGAGACAGTCCACTGTCCTGTGTACTGACTTCTGAGTTACAGACTGCCGAAACTTAGTTTTTATTTTGTTCCTTATCTTTTCTTTTTTAAGTTATTAAAAAAATAATGCATATAAGCGCATAGCATTCATCGGTATTCGCTCTAATAACAATCACAATGGGGATTTCGGATGTTTTCTTTTTTACATTTCTTTTTCTCATATCTTCTTAAGGACACCGTCTTATGTTATGGAGTATTCCCATGTTATTTTTGTACTCTGCTGTGAAAGCCACAGAAGCAACTGCTTGTCGTTTGCCTCATGAATTTATATTTTCAATCTTTTGAATTATTATAAATGTTTCCTTGTTGTTTTTGGGTACTTGCTTTTCCATCTTCCATTTCCATCTTTTTGTTGCCTTTTTTATTTCAGACTTTCAATCAGTTTTTTTTTCCACTTCGGCCTGATGTGTGCTTGATTGAACAAACGATACAAAATTCCTTGTTATTCGGATTTTTTGATGGGAAGTTAAATTTTTTATATTATTATTTTTCTGTCTGTTCTTTTAATTTTTTATCCTTTTTTCTTACAAGCGGCTCCATAAAGGGATATAATGTTAGTAATATTTATTTATAAGTGCCTGTAGCCTAGTAGTTAGGTGCGTTATTTTCTTTTACAATCTATTAAGTTATAATTTCGTTCCGATTTATTTTACAGCTCCTATTGAAGTTGAATGGAAAAAATGAGAACTTGGAAATCCCAGGCAATAATCCGAAAGCCCCAAGGCCCTTGGCCGAGGTGCGTGAAATGTCGGTCCATGGAACTACCGAAGCGCTTATGTCTTGCTTTCGTATGCAGCTAGTTTGATGATAAGACGACAAAGAATTCATCACAAGCATGAAAAGACAACACTGCTCTTTAGTATTCTAGTAAGAAGATTTTGTTTCTTTTGAAGATTTGAACTAATTTGCCTATTTACTTTTTTTTCCTAGAGGTTCATTGCAAATTGGCTGTATCAATTGACGTTGGAAGAAAGCCAGAGTGGAATGGTGGTACTTCATAGCGCATCATCTAGCAGGCAGTTTTCTGTACTTTTATTTTTGTGCTTATTATATGCTAATTTTAGTTTTATTTATTTTATTTTACGGTTTGCAAAAATAATCCCTTCCTAGAAATTCTATACATGAAATATTAATTTAATAAATTCTCTATTTTAGTTAAGATAATGCATTTTAGATGAACTAATAAAAAATATAAGACTAAATAATTATAGTTATATTTTATTATATTAACTATTCTTGTACTCAATGCATAATATATTTTAATGTAATAAGAATTGTGTATTTTTAAATGTTCTAAGAAATACATTAAACTTCAATAAATATGGAATATTGATTAAACATTTATTTAATCTCGTTTTTTTTTTTTTTTTTTTTTTTTTTTTTTTTTTTTTTTTTTTTTTTTTTTTTTTTTTTTTTTTTTTTTTTTTTTAATGTTTGATGGAATGACTCACTCCTCAACAAAGAAATTCCAACAGCTTTGAATTTGGAATCTTTAGATCTACGTAGAGTGTAGAGTGATGAAAATGTATAGAAGAAGTATTTCGAAGCTTTTGAGGTTTGCTCTTTTCTGGCAATGTCTAATTATGACTGTTTAGTGTTTAACCGATTTAGTTGAAATGCATGACTTTTACTCTGATTGACTCTAAACACTTTAATTAAATCTTGAAGATCAGCCAGCTTTAAAATGAACTTTGTATCAGTTGTTGATGAAATAATATGAACAATTCGGTGCAGGGAAATTACTCCACGGGAATCTGCTCCACATGGGAATTTACTCCACTCAAAGTTGGAATTTTCTCCACTTTTTAAAGTGGAATAAATTCCCCCTGCAAGTGGGAAATAACTGCACAATTTTTTTGGTGGAATTATTTCCCAGCATGAAACTGAGCTCTACAGGGTTTTACGAGGAATGTAAGTATAATTATAATGCAATCAATTTATGTGATAAATTCAACCAATTTATTGACTATGAACACAATTTTACAATTTTACAAATTAAACAATTATTTATTTTTCCGCACAGTCTAACTATGGTTGAACTTAAGTGCCGAATTCTATTTTGGGACTACAAACCCACTATGGTGGGTTATTAGTCCTAAAATTAAATTCGGGGTTTCTTCGTGATAAGTTTTAAACATTTTGTAAACCAATAAATTGAATAGACAGTTTGAACATATTTTCAAGGTTTACATACCACATGCTCTAAGTCTATGTGACGTTAAGGAAACTCTTCCCCATGAAAACGTTCTTCTAAACTTTGGTGTTCGGTGAGAGTAGGGCATTCTACAAGCACACGGTACTTGAACACAGCTTCATCTTATTGCATCTTTTTGTCACCTAAAATAACTGAACTGTTTCTATTACATCAACAGATATGATTTTCACTGTTCAGTTTTCTTGCATCATGTGGATGCAGACGTAAGTAGGTACTATTTTTGCAATACTTAACCTTAACTCAGTCTCACATGTTTTAAAATATTATTTCAATAAAGGATTTGGAGCTTGAAACAAAAAATGAAGCAGGTACTATAATTGCAAGCGAGCGGAAAAAATTTTGCCCAAAAGAGAATGAATTTGGGGTGTGAAAATAAAAAAATTCGCGCGAATTTTTTTATTTTCACACCCCAAATTCATTCTCTTTTGGGCAAAATTTTTTACGCTCGTTTCGCTCCCAACCAAACCAAAACGATTTGAATATTCCAGATCGTCATAGTCTCTAGAGTCTAGACGAAAGTGAAAAAAGATGTTCAAAATGAATCATTTCAATGCAGCACCTGCTTTGCAGACACAAGCGTGCATTACAAAGGTGCGTGGTGGTTTCTTTTAAAAAGTAAAGAAAACGGCAGCAGTTAGTTTTGAAAAATGAATTGCTCTGTCAATTTTGTCTACAAATAGTAAAAAAAAATGGTCTTATCTATTGTTAAGACTTTTTATAATTCAAAGAAAAAAATCACATTCTGAAAATTTGTTTAATAAGAAGTGCAATAATATTGTTTCTCACACTTTTCACTTTTAGTGGACTACTTTCTCACACAATTATGGAGTTATTTCCCACTCGTAGTGGGAATTTATTCCACTTTAAAAAGTGGAGAAAATTCCCACTTTGAGTGGAGTAAATTCCCAT
Source organism: Sphaerophoria taeniata (assembly GCA_943590905.1). Classification (NCBI taxonomy): domain Eukaryota; kingdom Metazoa; phylum Arthropoda; class Insecta; order Diptera; family Syrphidae; genus Sphaerophoria; species Sphaerophoria taeniata. The sequence goes on along the minus strand of OX016540.1, from coordinate 34,590,034 downwards.
GTGGAGCAGATTCCCGTGGAGTAATTTCCCTGCACCGAACAATTCCATTAGAACTTCATCAACCAGGCCAAAGTATCGCAATACAAAGAATATTACAGCAAACTGCAGTTTTTACCTAGGTCCTCGAAATTATTTTAATTACAGGAATTGTACGGAGATGATAGCTTTTATACTGTGTGCAAGAAGAGAAATGCTTCCTCTCAACTTCATTCCTCATAAACCAGACTTGTCTCTCGAGTGCGAAGTCTGCAACATACACGCTAGAGAAAACGTGGCACACTTTATAGGATCTTGTCCACTTCTACAAGAAGTTAGAAGAGATATCTTTGGAAAAAACAGTTATCCAAATTCTAAATGGCACAAAAAGCTGGGAAAATTCTTACAATTTTGTTCGTTTGGCTCTAAGCTATAGAAAAAGAATCTTAACAGAATGCTTTTAATCTAACAACACAGCTCACATTGTTTAAACTTTTATAATTGTTAAATTTGATTAATTTTTTATATTTATTGTTATATTTATTTTTATTGTTAAATTATGAAAACTATAGTATTTTAAGGCACCAACCACTTAGGTCGACCACATTTCTGCCATGCCCTAAATATTATTAAGTATTTTATAAGCAAAACATTGTTAGAAATGTAAGAATTTAATTAATAAATTCCAATCTAATCTAATCTAATCAACTCTGACCAGGTGCTGATGACACTGATGACGTTTATATTATTAATACACCGTCTGTAAATGACCTGCGTTAGTCAAGTCACAAATCTGCATTTATAAACATACGTTTTCAACGACACACAAAAAAAAGGTACTACCGCGAACAAAAAGCGCCTGGAGGAAAAAGTAACTATGGGTAAGCCCCAAGAAGGGTCGTTCATTTATTCCAGATAATAAAATGATGAAGATTAGCAACAACAGTCATAGGATGAGTACGTGAAATTTACTTACTATTATTGGCATCGTCGATCGTATCCATGTGTAGCTAGGGATCGGTGTGTTTATAATTGAAGGCAGAGATATGTGACGATTTTCCATACAGCATTCGACTGTCATTAGATGGTAGACAGTGAATCATCTGGCGATGCATTGTGTCAGGAATCTTCTGACTATCACAAAATATCGTCAACTGTGGTTGATTCTAAGAATAATATTGATACAGTGGCATCGTAATCTTATATTTTCACACGAATATCTTAAAATATTGGTTGCAATACGTTTATTCAATAAAATAAACTTTACTTAAGAAATTTTTTTCACTTCAGCTTAATACCTGCTCAATGTAACTTTTTGTAAGCTTTTGCAAGCATTATTAATTTTTATCTCGCTTAATATATTTTGTATTATCAATAAAATTTAAAGAATAGTTAAAATTCTCGTAGTCGTAGTCTCAAGGGAAATTAAAACCTGGAAGAAAACTCATTAACTAACCATTGAAACCCCTCAAGAAAATGCAATGTCATTGAGTTGCAGTCACAGGTAAGAACCATAAGAAGTTCAAAGATTATATTCCCAAAGTAAGTGTGGCAGAGTAAAAAGGTTAAATGGCTGATGACAAAATTACTTTTGTACTTCATTAAAGCTTAAAACTTTCATTTCAGCAAAAATATAGGTACAACGGCAAACGGACAAATTTCGGTTAACTGATTATCACCTTTTTACAGATACCTACGCTGGGTAACTCCATGTTATAATTTAAGGTAGAGTAGCTGATATTAATTGTGCTAAATGCTCATTCAAAAACTTTGAAAGAAATTAATGAAAACTAGCAGTTGCCCGCGACTTCGTCCGCCTCTCCCTCGTCCACCGGCCAGAGTATCGTCTCGACTTGTGCATCATGCGCGCGTGGGAATTTTGTTCGGAAGTTATTGTAAAATTGCATTGCAGTCAACTCTCCCTAGGTCGTAATTCTCTTGAACTTGAAAAATTTGAGCATTTTTTATGATTCCCTTCAGTTGTTCATACTTAAAGCATTCCCTTGGGTGAACTCTCCCTAATTCTAATATCTCTCTTACTTCTGGATCGTTTTTTTCGTTAAGTAAATGTTTTTTTTCTTTAAACTGAGCATATTTTTTAGTTAAGAAGTACATAAAATGATATGGTTTAAACACAATAATCTGCACAAATAGTGCAATCAATCACATTCACAAATCAATTGAACTCTCAAAATTCTAATTTGAGCAGTTATTAGGCCAGTTCCACCTAACAACATCTCACTGAGATCTCAATGTCACCTTGACTGAGGCAAAATCATTTGGTGGAACATAATTCTCAGTTATCATTGAGGTTTAATGGTTACCTTACTAATTGTTGCTGCACATATGTCAGCCACGTCAAATAGCTGAGTGAGAAATCGAATCCAAAATAATTTCATCTCAGAGATCTCAGAAAAAAATCTCAGTTCTGGTTCTCACATTTCCACAGATTCTTCGCTGCTATTGGTCGCAGCTTAATTTTAAGGAGAATAAAGCCTTCCTCGATTAATGGACTATCCAACACAAAAAGAATTTTACAATTCGAAATAGTAGTTCCTGAGATTACCGCGTTCAAACGAACTTTATATTGTATTGTATTGTATTGTTTGCCGTTTTTTCCACATTTTACACAAATTCTTCGCTCCTATTGGTCGCAGCTAAATTTTATATAGCTTCAAGCCTTCCTTAATAAATGGACCATTCAACATTAAAAAAATTGTTCAATTTCATAAAGCAGTTCCTGAGATAAGCGCGTTAAAACGCAGAAAAATGTATATTTTTTGCCGTTTTTTCCATATTTTACACAGATTCTTCGCTGCTATTGGTCACAGCTTAGTGTTAAGTAGCCTAATGTCTAAGTCGATTAAGGCACCATCCAACACAAAAAGAATTATACCATTCGAACCAGTAGTTCCTGAGATTACCGCGTTCAAACAAACAAACTCTTCAGCTTTATATATTAGTGTAGATGTAGATAAAATAGTACTATACGCCGCCGTAGTGAACTCAACATACACTTTGTTGGGCAAATATGAAAGTTACAAAGGCAGATACATTTTTTCTTTCCTTTTGTTGAAAAACAGGAGCTCTTAAGCTTATCTAACTATTCTTTGTAGTCAAGTGTCAAGGGAAATTTCCCGTTCTTATATTTAATTTATTTTTAAACTGTCAACACAAATTGCTAATGCTATTCGTCTTTAATAATTTATACCATTCATTGGTTGTCTTAGTAATTGACTTAATTAGTCATCGGCACACAATAACCTTAATCTCATAAAATAACTCATCCAATCAAATACGAAAGAAGGTGAATCAAGAATCTTCAAAGGTTACAAATTGATGGATGACGGTTTTGGGAATTCAAGTTTTAGGATTTTCAAAATGTTTCAGATTTCCTCAAAAATCCTTAGAGTGTCTATATTTTGCCTTCCAATATATTCATCAGTGTTCAAGAGTGATGAAGATGATTGATGGTGCGATGGGTTGTGTTATCATAAGCACAAGAAAGCGATCCAATTTTCACATTCATCAGAACAAGATAAAAAGGAATAATCTAATTAACTTTATGTTGGCATGGTATTAGTATTTGTTTCAAAAGGGGCTCCATTATTGATTCTTGTACCTATGAACCCATTCAATGCTGTGAAGGCAATAACATTGTGACAGGGATTGGGACGGAATTTAAGATATTCAGAACGATCGGCACAGAGCACGTGCCTTTAATTCCTCCATGTCATCGTCATAACGATTTATTGATTTATTTTTATTATTTTTTGAATTTCGGGAGTAAAACGAAACAAAAGTTTGAACTTTGAGACAAAACGTTTCTACTGTTAATAGAGGCGGTTTAAATGTTGAGTTCTGTTTTTAGACATTCTATAAGATTGACATATTTGCATATTTGATAAACCCCTGAAAAAAGTGTCGAAGGAACAACAAAAAATATTTACCTTTGCGTCCATTCACTTATCATCAAGCTCTTAAAAACGATTAAAAGGACTTTTTAACTCAAAAAGTAATTACCACTACATACTCTCTGAAGTATTTGTATGTCCCCCTCACAACATGGCAACATGTGTGACTGCGAGAAAATAGTATGCAAATTAAGTTTTTCGATTAAACCCTAATTCCATATGATGTTATCTCTTTTATATGAGCTTGAAATAGTCCTTATTCTGATCGTGTGAAAAAACATCCTTTTATAAAAAAGGGAGATGCTGAGCTTCGAGTTAATTCTGTTTGAAGAGAATAGAAGACCATTAATATATAGAGTATCCTTATACCTTTGTTTTGAGAGGATTCACTCCAGTACTTAAGCAACCATAAAAGTAACCGAAAATGTACTTTGGCACTATGAACAAAAAAGTATTGGCATTTGAGCTTAAAGTGAATATCATTCTGTAATAAAAGGATTTTTGAACAGTCTTTTTCAGACTCAACACTGCGTTTCGCTTGATAGTGTTTTGCAAATTTCATGGTACAGAAAGGAAGATAGTCAGCTTGAGAAGTTGTTTTTGCTTGCAGTGTTGTTGCTCTTTTGAAACTGATTTGAAAGCTGAAAGAAACAAAATGAAATTTCTCTCTGTAATAATCCAGAGTGTCTAGAGGTTAAAAGAGTTTTTCCTTGTGTATATATTTCCATATTGTTATTTATGCAAATGAATACAATCTCCTGTACGAGGACCCTTTCACTATTTTCTGCTGCTGGTGGCTGAAATGATGAGGAGATGCCAGTTCATGGCTATTCCGTCTGAGGTTGTTTTATGTTTTTTTGAAAATGTCCCATACAAGTTAAGTGGATAGTGGGAATTTGAAATTTCGAAGGAATTAATTTTCACTTTAAGAATCATCAAGCTTTTTCTTTAATATTTACCCTTAACTTCGGGTAGGCTTTTTGAAATCATCTACTTGACTTAATTCTTCCATTCAGTTAACCCTTTAAGACCCTTCTTATACCTTAGACAATCAGTAATGCTTTATTGTGTTTATTCATTGATATGATAAGATCCGTTATGAGCGAAGCCATTATGTTTGTTTGTTTTATTACGTGTGTCTTTAAATTTGTATGTTTACTTGGAAATATGCAGTCGTGCAGAGAGGGGGAAAGTTAAGGTCTGTTCATAGCTTTTTATGGAGTAGATAACCGATATTCAACTATAGGGGCTTTTGCTGGAGTATTATATTGAAGCCGATAAAAAGTTAGCTAAGCTATCATCAAATATGATGCGATGGGTCATCATCAGATATTAGTACGTGCCAGTGACTTAGCAAAAATTAATTTAACGACAGCGTTAAGACGAACAGCGTTGTGAGCGATAAAATATAGTTTTAATGACTGGAAGTAAGTTTCCATTCTATCCTAAACTGTATTTTGTGTTTAACAATTGGGATTAAGGATATTCAACGCTATATTAAAATTATTACTTTTTGTCAATTTTGCGTATGCGAATAGATTTCATTTTCATTTTATTTATTTTTTTTCATCATTTATCTTATCTTCCAATAGTATCATTTGTAACGAAGAAGTGTTCCTATATTCAGCCCTTCGGAATTGTCTTTCTAGACAAGTCAGAGTAACCGTTAGTCACTTTAAATAAGAAATTGAACGTTGTGAAGATGGTTGAAGATCTCTCGATAAATTTGTTATGACATGTGGAACCATAATGAGAGAACCTACAACCAATAGCTCAATGTAAATAGGTACACATATTACTTATGTTCTTTTCCTCACCACTAACTTCAAACCCCTTAAACCAGTATTGTATATGGACATACAATGAAATAGTTAAAATATATACTCAACAAAGAAGACTTACTCCGCCGCCGGCGATTAATACAGAAGAGAGTTTTTATTTTGAGGTTTATTATATTACATAATTGTTACCTATGCTTATACGTATACTGCTTTTGTTATATTGAATAACAAAAGAGGTATACGTATTATTATTGAATACTTATACAATAATACACATGAAATTTATCCCGTTGAGAAGAAGAATGGAACGAATGTTTGTCTCATAAGCTAAAAACACTTTTCTCAATTGCAATTCCGAGTTAGGAGTAAATAATATGATATTTGAAAAACGAAAGGCAAGTTCAGCAAGTTTTCCGGAAGTTTTATAATTTTCTAAGTATGTAGTAATAGGGCAACCAAAAACATGCTCGAGCATGTTTTTTTTGGAACGTCGAATTTGACAATTGACAAGATAGAAATACGTTTCATGAAAAAACAAACATTTTGGACCCTATTCGTTAGAGCATATTTTAACATATTTTGTTATAAATGCATATTTTTGCATATTTTGCTTTAAAATTCATATTTTGGCATATTTCATCAATATTTGTAATTTTTGTTGCTAATGTTAGAGTAAATATTTTTTTTAAAACTTTTTTTTAACATCTCGCGATGCTATTCAAGTATTTTATCCAAAAGTAACGCATATCACTTGTGAGGCCCACAGGCTCCATAGAACTTGTGCAACACTTCGAGGTCAATTTCCAAAAGTTGATAGTTTCATCGCAAACGTGAAAAAAGTGTTTAAAAGCTCCGTCAAGAATAAGGGTATTCAAGGATATTGTACCGGAAACACCACTTCCTTCGCAAACGATTCCGACTAATTAGGTATCTTGGAGGGAACAAGTTTACTGTGTAGAAATGTTTTAAAAAAAGTGGAAAGCCTTTTCGAAACACTACATGAAGAGGAATCAGCTGCAATACGAGTTGTTAAAAAATTGTTTTAATAAAGTGGCATTAAACGTGACTTGATATTTCTATCATCCAATTATACATTTTTATTGAAATATATTGCACAACTGGAAACAATCGGCCTTCAGCTAACATAAAATTATTGATCGATGCCCAAGTTAATATTAATAGATACCATCGACTCCATTAAGAAAAAAAAAATTATCGATATTTCGGAAAAATTAGAGGGCTCGAATTGTTTATATGACAGCATTTATTCGTAGAAAAAAAACTGCATATGAAATAATGGCATTAAAGTTTACACGTATAACTGGCGGATGATGTGCCTACAAAAATGTTTTCAGAGAAAAAATTTTAAGTAAAACTGTTTTCCTTTATTGCAACAAAAATTTTAACAAATATTTTTTTTTTTAATTATTCTGGTTTATATTTTCATTTTTGATTTTTGGTATTATTTATTTAGCTTTTTATGTTTTTGTTTTTTTTTTCTTGTTTGTTCTTTTATTTGTCTCTAAAGATATTTTGACCTCTGTTTTTTTTTTTTGACAAGTCAATAAACTATAAAAAAAATTTAAGATTTTTACTATTTCAAAATTTTTTAGAGCATATTTTTAGAGCATATAATTGGCTTTTTAGAGCATATTTAAAGCGCTATAAATGGTTTTTATAGAGCATATTTTTGGTTGCCCTAGTAGTAACTATGTAGGCTAAGTATGAATGCGGTTGCTAGTTGTATTATTATTATTTCAAAATCTATTCGTTTGAAGATTCAACATCTAGAAGTCGCAGCTCTAGTTTCAATATTATTTAAGTAGGGGAAGAGCATCGTGAAAAATTCATCCACTGACAAGAAAAAGAATATCTTCCATAACCTAGCTGTGTCTCGAGAAGAAGTTGTAAAGATGCTCGTGTCCTTGCGTTTGATATTTTTTCGAAAAAAAAGTGTTTAAGTTTTCACTGCCTCGTTGTTGTTTAAGCAAATGTCCTTAAGAAACTTTTTTTCTTGTCTTAGAAGATCCCTTGAAGAAGCAATTGACACTTATTACCAAGAATCGAGTTCAATGCTTTAAGCTTTTTGAGCAGCTGTGGGTTTTTATGTCTGTGTCTTATTCGGTGTTATCATTCATAATTCCCCGAAAAATGAACGTAGCAACCACAGCGACAAAATCGAAAAATTATAAATAATATTCATTGTTTTTGAACAGATTAAGGACTTTTGCTGAGGTTCTACACTGCCTTTTCAGAGTCAACGTATGTAAGTAAGGAAACAATTTATAAATCTGAATTGTTAAAAACCCACATTATGTTAATTTGAAAACATCCAAGAACCACTTTTCTTGTTTCAAAAAAGGAATATTCTTAATAGATTTTTAAATCACCATAAAACACTGTTTTGCACCTGATACCACTTTGCTGTCAGGATGCATAGTATGATAAGTTTTGACTCGATTGTAAGAACATGCAGATGCCTTGTGGTTCAGAGTGAAAACTCCCTTGGCTATGAGACCATACCTGCTCTGGACAGGACAATTTGTTTTCTATTGTCAGTCTGCTCTCACCGCCACATATCTTACCTTTAGCACCATAATTTCGTATTGATGGGTCACTATGAAAAAGGATCATGGTTGTTCTTTTATTTTCATTAGCGATCATACCTCTTGAAACTTACCGGACTAAAGTACTTTGTAAATTGTGTTTCACTTAAGCTAACCCAAAGTAGATTGCATTCTTCGTCTTTTTTTATTCTATAGCTCCAACAATATTAGTTACGACTTCAAATATTAAAGGTGGTGGAGCTCGGTTTGGAGAAGGCTTAATCCCACTTATGCTTTAGTTTATAAAGCCAAAACGCCGGAAGTTCAAGGAAACTTTAGTTTATCTACACAGTTTACCCAAGTACCCAAGAGAGACGGGTGGTACTAGCTTAGGGGACAAAATAATAATAATAAAAAAAAAAACAGTATCATGGCTGAGCAAGAGAAAGCTGGTGGCATTTTGCGGTTATTGTTTACATAAGCTCATAGTCTAGGCGGGGGCCAACGAAAATATAGAAAATGAACAAAAGAAGCACAAGTGACTGGATTGTAGTAAATAAGAAAAGCGTCCACCACTACGTTCAGTGATTTAACGGAAAATACAGAAGAAAAGAAGAAAAATAAAAAAAACTCCTCATCCTCCGACAAAATTGGGCAGTAAAGTGGGACAGGATTCATGAGTATCATGTAGACACATTCTTCTAAAAATAGTTGCTTAGCTTTGTGGTTCTTTCTTATTTTGTTTGTCCCCATAGAAGACACGTTAAACGACACTAAATATTTACGATGCTACTTTATTGTTTATTATAATACAGACGTTACTAGAGAATGCTACGGTATGACATTCTTAGCTTCCCCCCTTGTGTGTTAGAAATTCTTTACTAGAAAACAAAAATTGCATGGCGGACGACGACACTTCATCTCTAAATGGGACGTTAAAATCATAAAGATAATTATTATTATTTTTTTTGGACTATAATAAGGCACTTTTCATTGGGGGAGTCTCATATTGGAACCGTGGTTATTCCAGAGTGTTGTTATTGCTTTTTTGTTTTTATGGCATACTTATAGGGTATTATGTTTATTTTTATTTTACGAAATTTATTTTCTTTCTTTGGAGGTTTTTTTTTATCATGGGGATGGAAGGGAATATAAATTTAAACTGTGAGTTTGTAAAAATGTACATTTTTTTTCCTTTTAAACGTAAAGTGGGTGATACTGAGCCAAATTTGTCTCTACTTTTAAAAGACAATGAGCCATATGCATAAACGGTAGTAAATGCTTTTACTAGTCAATTTGTAACGGAACCAGTGTTCCCCCTCTCCATCCTATACCACCTTTACGACCTCAGGACTACAGGACCCTAAGGCCGGACCAGGCAGCAGGAAGGAGAAGGTATCCAGGCTACGGCTACGCGGCATGCTTGCTTTGCCATAGGCTTGCTCGACGGAGGGGGGGGGGGGGTTCTTGCAGCCGCAGCACTGGATGGTGTTACTTTTTCATGCCGGAAAGAAAATAAACAAAAAGGGTTCTAAAAAGTTCCGGGGACCCGAAGTTTTGATGAGGGGAAGGGCGTGTTACCGAAGGGGAGGGTCTAGGTGATGAAGACCCTCGGAGGATTTCCCACCCTATGTATCCTATAGGATACCACCATGGCTGCTGCTTCCTCCAATTTGTGCAGCAGCCCCAAACCAGATAAAATTTATCGGCTCCTGTCTACAGACTCATGTCTCGAATGTCACCTCCACCTCTGAGCCTTTTCAAATTAAACTTTAACCATCATACTGATTTTCATTACTTTCAATAAAGGTGTAGGCAATTCATTTTGTATTTTTTTTTTACAAAATTTATTGAACAACTAACGATTATTAATATTAAAAAACAGCAAAATTCTGTAATGATAATGAATATAGATATATGTACAAAATAATACGAAAGGAAAAAAAAAAAACTTATTAATCTAATCATATACATATATGATGAAACTAAGATACTTAACTAAACAAATTTTTTTTTTTTTACGCAAAATCAAAAAAAACAAACAAAAATCTGTATAATCTCCTATTACCCGATCCAATTTTAAAATAATGATAAGAATCAAAGAAAGAAAATGAAACATTACCTTATAATCCGCCAAGGTGCACCCGGTTGATTATTCTTGTTCATTGGTTTGCTAACTAGGGAAAATTATTATTTAAAGGCAAGGACCAGGGATTAGTTATTATACTTTTATATACATCACATAAATAAACACTCATGAATATATATACATATCAACTCTATAATTTCAATTCAAATACGCAAAATGAAACAACAAAAAAAAACAAAAATTGATTGAAGGTTTGGAAGTTTTCTCTTCTTTTTTTTCAGGGGCAGGGATTCATGGGTAAGTAAGCTGGAACACTGGTAAGTAATATCGTTTTCTTCATCAATAGTTTTTTTTTTAAGATTGGGATTAAGTTTTATTTCATAACGTCGCTGGTGATTATCAGATTATGATTAAGTTTTATTTCACAAAACACATAAGTATAACGTCGCTGGTAATATTCCAGATTGGGATTTAGTTTTGATTTTCATGTACACATATGTAAGTATAACGTCGCTGGTAAAATAAAATTTTCGCTTTATTTTTTTTTTTGTATAATCAGGGAATTTTATTTCCTTTTTTTCAGGGAATGGACACAAGAACACACAGGTGAATATAATTTTTCTTTTCTTTTCAGTATAATTCTTGTTTTTTTCTTTTCAGGGACTTAATTTCTTTGTTTACATAATTTCACTACACAGGGATCAAGGACGGGTAAGTATATTTTTTTTTTCAGTTTTATTCACACACATTCACACACTTTTCTTTCGAATATTTTAGTTTTTTTTCAACATTTACTACAAATGTACTCACAAGAACACAGGTAAGTATATTTTTTCAGTTTTTTGCACAACTTTTGCTTTCGATTTGTCTCAGTTGATTTTTTTTTTCATTATATTTTTTGTCGATTATTTATTCCGAACTCAATTTATTTCGCTTTTCATCTCTTTTGTTTTCAGATTAATTATTATTGAATTTATATTGAATGTTCTAAATACAGGATCTTTCTATAATTCCTTCCAGAACAAAATCTAAACTCACAAACCAACAAACAAACTCACGAGATGAACATAACAGGCAAGGCAAAATTCTGAACTCAAAATCAAATCTGTAGTTTTTTTTTTTCTTTTCGTTTGTTTATATTTTTCCTACGTACTAGATCGAAATAAAAAATGAAGCTTGTTTTTGTTTTACAGTGGTTTAGTGTACAGTGATTTTGTAGTGTATTATAGTGGGTTATTGTTTTTGTTAGTGTAATAAGTACTTCCGTGGTAAGTATATTTATGTTGTTTTCTTGAAATAAATGTAGGGTAAGTATTGTTTAGTGTTATGATGCGTGGTGATATGTTCTTAAGGTAAGTATAGGTAAGTCTTTAAATGTTTTGTGTTGTGTTGTGCGGTCTGGTATCGTTCCCCACAAAACTTATCCTTTCTCTAAAAATCCTTTGCAGAGAAAGGAAAAGGAAAGGAACGACGGTGTATGGAAGGATAAAGAAATAATTGAAAGTCTCATGCGCAGACTAGCAGCCGGGTAAGTTTATGATTACTTTTTAAGATCTTTGGCATGGTAAACACCCATCTTTTTGCCTGTCAAATCTTCAAGCTCGTACAAGCTATTGCCTACGACCCTCGATACTTTCATTTTCAGAAATTTCGGGCTGAGTTTCGCATTGAACTTCTTTGAGGCGTCGCTTAAAGCAAAGTTTCTCTTGAACACGACGTCGCCTACAGAAAACTTCACGTCCTTGCTGCGCAAGTTGTAATTGTTCTCGTAACGATTATGGGTATTGGCTAGGGAGTTCTTTATTTGTGCGTGCAAAATGTTCATGCGGGATGATTTCGATACAACATCGATCTCTGCATTATTTAGGGCATTCAATTTTCGCAGCAACGCGTAGTCTGAACCATGTTCAATACACGCTTGCCCAAATAAGGCCTCATAAGGCGAAAGGTTGATTGCAGAGTGCACTGTTGTTCGAAGAGCACTGGCAATTGACTGAAGGTGGAAATCCCAATTCCTTTGGTCTGCGTCAATGAAGCCCCTGATGGCTGCAAGAATCGACCTGTTCACTCTTTCGCTGGCGTTCGCTTGTGGGGAGTAAACACCTGTCCTGACATGAGTCACGCCATAGGTGGTCATTCTTTTTTCGAACTCTCGACTTGTGAACTGTTTCCCGTTGTCAGTCAGAACAGTTTCAGGGACTCCAAAGACGCAAAAGACTTCTTCGTGAAGGAATTTTAGTACAGTCTCTGTGGTTGCCTTTCGAAGCGCCTTGACCACCACAAACTTGGTCAACTGGTCCAGCGCAACCACAATATGGGTGTTCCCGTTCTGCGAACGTGGGTAGGGTCCAAGGAAATCGACGTATAACATCTGGAAAGGTCTCTCAACCACGAAGGCTTTACCCATCGGTGGACGAAGGGTAGAGTTCGGGGCTTTCGAGGCCTTACAGACATCACAACTTCCGATGAACGCCTTAACCTGGGCTGCCATGTTCGGCCAGAAGAATTGTTGCCTAAGTCGATAAAGTGTTTTTGCAACGCCACCATGCGATGCTCGAGGCGGTTGATGAGCAAGAGCGATTAAGCGCTCGGTTAGCGGTTCAGGTACCCAAAGCTTCCATACTTGGTCATCTTCAATTGGATGACCTGTGCAGTGTCTGACCTTCTTGTAGACGAAATTTTCCGACACTCGAAGGTCAGGTAGCTGCTCATTTTGCTCTTTGATGCTGTCGATGATCCTGCAGTATTCCCCAGATTGAAAGCTAGGGTCTCCAAGATCAATGTGCAACACATCACAAGGATCATCCAACATCAAATCATCGCAGGAAAGAGCGTCGACCTCATGCACTCGCGAGAGAGCATCAGGCACGACATTCTGACTTCCTTTGCGATGTTCGATGGAGAAATCAAATCCTTGAAGCTTTAAGCTCCAACGCGCTAGTCGTCCACTCAAATCCTTTTGGCTCATCAACCACTTCAAACTCGAATGGTCCGTGACAATCCTGAAAGGATGCCCCTCGACATAAGCTCTAAACTTCTGAACGCCCATGACTGCAGCCAGACACTCACGCTCGGTCACACTGTAGTTCCGCTGGGCCGAATTGAGTTTCTGTGAGTGGTAGTAAATGGGCCTCTCATTTCCTTGTTCGTCTAGTTGTGCCAGAACGCAACCGATTCCCGTATTCGATGCATCGCACAAAATAAGGAATTCTTTTGTAAAGTCCGGGTTTATTAACAGGGGTGCTGAAGTCAAAGCTGTCTTTAGTTTGATGAACGATTCCATAGCCTCGTTCGTGAAAGCAAACTTTTTCCCTTTCTTGAGCGTATCTGTAATTGGACTTGCCAACGTTGAAAAGTCCTTTACGAAACGACGATACCACCCTGCCATACCGAGAAAACGTCGCACCTGTTTTGGCGAAGTAGGTGTTGGAAAGTCAGAAATGGCCGTCAACTTTCCCACATCTGTTTTAAGGCAGCCGTCACCAACGATAAATCCCAAATACTTTAGCTCTTTGAAGCAGAACTTCGACTTTTGGATATTGATCGTCAATCCCGCCTCATTCAATCGTCCGGCAAGTATCCTCAACAACTCCACATGCTCTTCAAATGTACTCGACACTACCAACAAATCATCCAGGTACGGAAAGATTCTTTCCCTCAATTGATGAGGTACTACTTTGTCGATCAACCTGACCAATCGCTATGGCGCATTACAGAGTCCGAAGGGCATGACCGTAAATTGAAACAGGGGCATGCCAGGCACAGTAAACGCCGTCTTTTCCCTTGACGATTTCTCCAACGGGATCTGCCAAAAAGCGTCTTTCAGATCTATGCTCGAAATGAAGCGTGTATCTGAAAGTCGCGATAGCAATCCTCCTATATGGGCAAGTGGATACGCATCTTTTTTCGTTTTGGCGTTAACTTTCCTGTAGTCTATGCATAAGCGATTTTTGCCGGGCTTTCGCACTAGAACTACAGGAGAGCTCCACGCACTATTGCTTTCCTCGATGACACCGAGTTTAAGCATGCGCTCCAATTCCTCATATATGAGTTTCTGCACCGCTGGAGAAATCGGGTAGTGACGCTGTTTAATGGGCTCAGCATCTCCCGTGTCAATGGTATGCACCTCTAACGTCGTCTTCCCTAGACCTTTAATGGCACTAGATTGGAACAGGTCGACGGCATCCTTTAGGCACCTGGACTGTTCCCGAGTAAGTACGTGTGCATTCGAATCTGAGTCTGTGGTGGGAGTTGAGGATAGTTCCGACATCAAATGAGGAGCGATCTCGAACTCTCTCCAAAAGTCTATACCGAGATAAAGCTTTTGTTGCAAAGTTGGAACGAGGTACAGGGGAATTTTTTTCGTCGTCCCTTTGTAGGAAACATCCGCATAGACTTTGCCTACTATGGCTTGATGTTTCCCATCGGCAGTCTTAACACCAGATGTGAGTTTGGAATAATCTTGGCCGTGTTTTTGGAGAAACTCGACTCCATCCATACCAAGGCAACTTATGCTTGCTCCACTGTCCAATAATCCCAGCAGTGGTTCGTCGAAAATCCGAACAGTAGCGTAGGGACGTGGATCGTCGGAGCTGCACAGAGTAGTAGCTTCGATGGCCTTGTATATCTCTTTCTTGTCGCGAAACTTTTTCCGTAACTTCGCAACTTTATCGGAGACAATAGTATGTTGGCTTCCAAAAATACGTTTCCTCACTTCATGGTAATTCTGAAGTCTTTCGTGGAACGTTTTCGTCGGTGGTTTGGGAATAGCTGGTGGAGTTTGGTTTACGATGACAGAGCTGTGCAGTGGTCGGGGCAGAATTTGTATATGTGTAGGTGTTAGTGTAGATGTCAATGTAGGTATAAGTGTAGTCGGGCAGGTTAAAAGGTCAGGGACAGAATCGAAATGATTGTCAGAAGAGGTCGCAAAAGTTTTTACTGGCGATCCGGGTTCTTCTCCAGAGAGCAATTCCCCCGGGGTTTCGAACTGCTCTTTGGCTCGTTTTCCGAGCATCGGGGACACTGGGGTGACGTGGTGTTTTCCATGCCACACCTAAAACAAAAGAGAGTCCTCTGAGGGTTGGGGCATTCGAAAAAAGAATGGCCCTTTGCCTTACAATTCCAACAAGTGAAACTGCGAGTATCCCTCTCCCTTTTAGGGTGGATGGCCTCGAGCTCTGGAAAGATTTCGTTCTCTTCAACCTCTCTTGGTACCGCAACCATTTCGGCTACAACTCTACGTGGCGTTGGAGTAGCCACGTCTCTCGGTCGGCAATAAACTTTTCAATCCTCCGACAAACGTGGACAATCTCTGCCAAGTTGTTTGAATGGAAGGTGATCAACAACATTCCAATTTGACGCCGAACATTATTTCTCACGACGTCGATGATTTCCTCATTCGATTTAGGCACGCGCAATTTGCCATTCAGTTGTTGTATAGCAGAAAAAAAATCATCAAATGATTCCCCATAACGCTGTTGTCGCTCATACAACATCCTGGAAAGTTCGGAATCTGTTGCCAGACTCCTGAATTGCTCAATGAGTGCAGTTTTTAGTGTCGACCAAGTGACATGAGGATTTGCCTGCAGGAACATCCAAAACCATGTGTCAACAGAACCCGTGATAAAGTGGTGAAAGTTAATAACCACATCATCCCACGTTGCTCCATAACTTGTCTTAAGACGTTCCAATCGGAACAAAAAATCATCGACGGACATGTTGTGATTATCGAATTTAAGCCCCCACTTATGAAAATTCTGTAGCCTGTGCCTAGAAAGATTAGGGACAGATTGTAAAGCAGTATTTGGATCGTTTAATGTTAAGTCATCGAGTTGACTTAAAAAGTCATTCATATTTGAATGAACTGTTGTGGTGTTGTGTCTGAGCGATGGCCTGGGTGGTGATCGAAATCGAGGAGCAGGATCTGGGCTTTCTGAATTGCGACGAGGTGTCGGAACTGAAGCCAGGGTATCCCGTATGATTCCTGCCAACTCGTCTCTCAATCCCGTCCTTGTGCGCTCCATTTCCGTGGTGAAAATGCGGAAGTCTTCAGCGCGACTTACACCAACAGCTGCGGTCACAACATTCTGTATATAGCCTGTTAATTCTCCAGGCTGAACCCCAATACGCTCACGTAGTGTGGTTCTTACATTTTTGCTAGTCGAAGGTTGATCGTCAAGTCCTGGAGGTGTTTCATCGGAAACAGTTGACTTTCGAAGTTTTTGGGACCGAAGAACGCGTGAAGTCGAAGATGTTTTTGTCTTCTTAGGCCCTCGAAAACTCGACATTTTTTTTTTTAAGATTATGTTTAAAGTAGGGATTAAGGAAAAATAACTAAAAGGTAAGTATTTGATGATAATAAATGTGATATTGGTTAAAATTTTACGTATGATTGGGTTAAGTATGTCTAAGCAGATGAGTAAGTATAAAAGTAGTATGTTTTCTTTGTATTATGTTTCTAAGTATCTAAATATTTTATTGTTAGGTGAGTATAAATATGTGTTAAATGAATTAACGTTGGGTAAGTATATTTGCAAAAAGGTGTTTTCAAATTTATTATCTGGTAATCTTTTTTTTATCATTTAGGTCAAGGTGGAAGCGACACGAAGAGAATGCTGAAGACAGGGTTCCCTTCAGCAACACACCAGTTCAACGCATAAAAATGCCACACTGTATCGTCGATATTGTATCCTGGCAAATGGATCACGTACTACGAATAGAGACTTGCATGTTTTCGAAAGCTTAAAAGCAAATTGAAAGTCAAGCTCTAACAAATCAAAAAAAACTAATATATGTATGTATGAATTTATGTGAAGAGAGAATAATAAAAATTGAACTGAAGATGTGCTTAGCTTGCATTATATCTTAGGATTCAATTTATAAAATTCCTGACATATTTTTTTCCCAAGAAATCAAATACAATGCGCAACTGCGTTAAAAGGTAGATGACCCATTAACCGGACGAATGCAAATGATACTTTCAATAAAACAAAACTATTACGAATACTTTAGTAATGATACACAACCCATGCCCAAGATACAATACACTTCAACAGTGCGTACACCTTCCTGCGTCGAACCTCCCTCGGTGTTGACGATACTCAAAAACTTCGGGCCCCACGTTGGGCGCCACCTGTAACGGAACCAGTGTTCCCCCTCTCCATCCTATACCAGGAAGGAGAAGGTATCCAGGCTACGGCTACGCGGCATGCTTGCTTTGCCATAGGCTTGCTCGACGGAGGGGGGGGGGGGGGTTCTTGCAGCCGCAGCACTGGATGGTGTTACTTTTTCATGCCGGAAAGAAAATAAACAAAAAGGGTTCTAAAAAGTTCCGGGGACCCGAAGTTTTGATGAGGGGAAGGGCGTGTTACCGAAGGGGAGGGTCTAGGTGATGAAGACCCTCGGAGGATTTCCCACCCTATGTATCCTATAGGATACCACCATGGCTGCTGCTTCCTCCAATTTGTGCAGCAGCCCCAAACCAGATAAAATTTATCGGCTCCTGTCTACAGACTCATGTCTCGAATGTCACCTCCACCTCTGAGCCTTTTCAAATTAAACTTTAACCATCATACTGATTTTCATTACTTTCAATAAAGGTGTAGGCAATTCATTTTGTATTTTTTTTTTACAAAATTTATTGAACAACTAACGATTATTAATATTAAAAAACAGCAAAATTCTGTAATGATAATGAATATAGATATATGTACAAAATAATACGAAAGGAAAAAAAAAAACTTATTAATCTAATCATATACATATATGATGAAACTAAGATACTTAACTAAACAAATTTTTTTTTTTTTTACGCAAAATCAAAAAAAACAAACAAAAATCTGTATAATCTCCTATTACCCGATCCAATTTTAAAATAATGATAAGAATCAAAGAAAGAAAATGAAACATTACCTTATAATCCGCCAAGGTGCACCCGGTTGATTATTCTTGTTCATTGGTTTGCTAACTAGGGAAAATTATTATTTAAAGGCAAGGACCAGGGATTAGTTATTATACTTTTATATACATCACATAAATAAACACTCATGAATATATATACATATCAACTCTATAATTTCAATTCAAATACGCAAAATGAAACAACAAAAAAAAACAAAAATTGATTGAAGGTTTGGAAGTTTTCTCTTCTTTTTTTTCAGGGGCAGGGATTCATGGGTAAGTAAGCTGGAACACTGGTAAGTAATATCGTTTTCTTCATCAATAGTTTTTTTTTTAAGATTGGGATTAAGTTTTATTTCATAACGTCGCTGGTGATTATCAGATTATGATTAAGTTTTATTTCACAAAACACATAAGTATAACGTCGCTGGTAATATTCCAGATTGGGATTTAGTTTTGATTTTCATGTACACATATGTAAGTATAACGTCGCTGGTAAAATAAAATTTTGGCTTTATTTTTTTTTTGTATAATCAGGGAATTTTATTTCCTTTTTTTTCAGGGAATGGACACAAGAACACACAGGTGAATATAATTTTTCTTTTCTTTTCAGTATAATTCTTGTTTTTTTCTTTTCAGGGACTTAATTTCTTTGTTTACATAATTTCACTACACAGGGATCAAGGACGGGTAAGTATATTTTTTTTTTCAGTTTTATTCACACACATTCACACACTTTTCTTTCGAATATTTTAGTTTTTTTTCAACATTTACTACAAATGTACTCACAAGAACACAGGTAAGTATATTTTTTCAGTTTTTTGCACAACTTTTGCTTTCGATTTGTCTCAGTTGATTTTTTTTTTCATTATATTTTTTGTCGATTATTTATTCCGAACTCAATTTATTTCGCTTTTCATCTCTTTTGTTTTCAGATTAATTATTATTGAATTTATATTGAATGTTCTAAATACAGGATCTTTCTATAATTCCTTCCAGAACAAAATCTAAACTCACAAACCAACAAACAAACTCACGAGATGAACATAACAGGCAAGGCAAAATTCTGAACTCAAAATCAAATCTGTAGTTTTTTTTTTCTTTTCGTTTGTTTATATTTTTCCTACGTACTAGATCGAAATAAAAAATGAAGCTTGTTTTTGTTTTACAGTGGTTTAGTGTACAGTGATTTTGTAGTGTATTATAGTGGGTTATTGTTTTTGTTAGTGTAATAAGTACTTCCGTGGTAAGTATATTTATGTTGTTTTCTTGAAATAAATGTAGGGTAAGTATTGTTTAGTGTTATGATGCGTGGTGATATGTTCTTAAGGTAAGTATAGGTAAGTCTTTAAATGTTTTGTGTTGTGTTGTGCGGTCTGGTATCGTTCCCCACAAATTTTGATAGTATTTACTTTTTTTCGTATGCATAAACTTCAAGCAAATACTTGAATAAAAGCTTTTACTAAGTAGAAGTAAAAGTATTTACTAGGTATGGATGAATTTTGGTAGTAAATACTTAAAATGATATGCATAAAAACCTTTTACTACTAGTATTTACTTCAATTTTTACAAGTTGCTAAAGAGCAACTTGAACATTTGCTAGTAAATACTTTTGGGTGTTTGAAACGAACCGTTTCATTTGCAAATCAACATTCAAGGCGATCGGTTCAATATTCTTGTCAAATGGCCGCGTTTTTGCACATTAATACTGAACAAGATAACAAGGAACGAAGATCTTCAGGGACAAATAATTTCAAGAACATGTGGAGATTAAAAAAACTCACTTGCATTCTGATTCTGAGCATATATAAATCGAAAGGGAAATGTATCCATCAACATTCTATCGCCAGCCACCTGTGATGCAAAAGAATGTTTTACAAGTGTTGATTGTGACTGGTTCAGTTCATGACTCCAGGATTTGGAAAAACAATTTTCTTGAACCAATTTTAAGAAATTCAGTTGACACAGTTATTTTGGCAGATGAGGGATATGGAATCGCCACTTGGTTTACAACACCATTTATAGAAACCCAATCACGAGCCAGGAGAAATCTGATTGAACGATGTTTTGGTCAGCTTAAAAGTCGATTCCCATTATGACAAAACTGTATACGGGTGCAGTTAAAAAACGTGGAAACTCTAATAATGGCATGTTTTGTCTTACATTATGTTGCAAAGTATTTAAATGATACTCGACAACTTTGAAGAAGAAGACAGAGGAATTAAAAGTGAAACTACCAACGACCACGGACGCAGTTCTGGTGCACCTGAAATCAAGAGATTGGGGCAGCTGCGGAGAAATGAAATAGACTTAATCAAAAGAACCGAATGCACCTCAAGCATTTTGACAAAATCTAACGTACAATTATTCTCGTTTTTTGTCAAGATTATGAAACAACCACGCGCCGTATGAAAATTTATAATTAAAAAATCAACAACAAATAGGTACTTCAGCTCAAAGTGATGAAATCTTAATACCTAATTAAAGCAAAGTTAAGGTTTTTCTTGTTACTTTTTTAGTCTAGTTTTCCATTTTACTTTATTTTTCATTTGCTGTAAGTAAATGCCTGAGTCTTCCGATGAATATGTAGTTTTTACTTGGATGAATCTAGTATTTACTACTAGTAAATGCTGGCTAGCATTTACTTTTTTTTATGCATACCAAATGAAGTAAGTAAGTACTACGAATCTGAGCTTTTACTTTTAGATCTAGTATTTACTTGAAGTATTTACTACTAGTAAATACTAGATTTTTATGCATATGCCCCAATGTTCAAAAATGTGACTAGTTTGTTTGCCATAACTTAATTAATTCCATTAAAAACGTTCCTGATTTCAATCCTCGTTAAGAAGTGTTAACATCTTCAGTCATTGAAACTTCTTTCTTTAAAAAAAAGGAATTTCCCGGAAAAAGTAAGTAAGCGATAAGTCTAAATTTTTTTGAAATCCGATTCTCGATGTTAATGTCATTTTCAAATTTCAAATAGTAATATTGATTGCCAAACAGCTCTCCAAAAGTTTTAATTAATTTGGGTCTGCATATTACTCTTGGGTCCTTGAAGGTATTTTCTACTTTTCACTGTGGGTAAAGTGATACCCAACAAATAAGTAATTCAGTCATGTCATGGTCAAGTCAGGTCAAAGACCAATTTATATCATTGTCAAAGTGTTGCACCACGAAACCAAAGACTAGCTTCACCACAAAAATAGAGAAGAAAAACTCCCAAGAGAAACCACAATTGCCAATAAATCTAAGCGCTTGACATTGAAGCCCTTGACATTGATGTAGAATTGAAAGAAAAATAAGTTATCTGATAGTAGTTGGACTCTACAGTGTTCTATATTCGAGGTCATTTCAGTTTATTTTTGATGTTGAAAACTTCGAAAAAAGATTGGAACTTTCTTGTGCTTTATGAAATCTTTTTTGTCATAAGCTTGCAGTGCTGTCTGCTTGGGTATTTGATTGACAAAAAAAACATTGAAGCTTTTTTAAGAACTTATTCAAAAAAGTATTTTTTTTTCTTTCAAATGCGTATTTAAGCTTTCCAATCCACTCAATAATAGAAATTATTTCACTTAGATAATAACCGAAAATTGATGGCAGAACATAAACATTGGTTTTGAAATGACGTAATTGCCTTTAATTCTGTGCTTTGACTATCGAAAATTCAACTTCCTTGCAGCAATTTCATGAAACACATTTCAATTAAAAAGTCTTAAAATCAGATAGAGAGAGACATAGTCGGAGATACCAAAATGATTAATCTTGCTTGTTTGATATGTTTCTGTGGATTCATGATTATGATCTTTGGTGGTATTTTTTTAATCTCTAGAATTGTATTGAAGTCACCCACTGCGAGAACTGATAACAAATATGGCAAATTTTTTGCTCTTTTCACATTTCTAAACATTTTACATATTATGTACTGTACATTATTTAGGGGAACCAAATCATAAGCAATTTTTCGGAAATACCTGCGATGCGGCGGGCTAGCTGCGAAATTCCTATATGGAAATCAATGTTTAACTTTGTAAAATGATATTGTAATATTCGGCTTGGTCCGACAATTAAAACTTATTCACTTTTTAAATAAAACACAAATTCACTTTATTCAAATCACTCACAAACTTATTTATTCAACACTTTCAATTATAACTTTTCAAACACAGTGTACTTTACTTATCGCAGTTCACAATCAACTATATCGTTTCGATTTCGAATCGGGTATACAGGGTGATTCACGAGCGTTGTGCCAAAAAGCTTGAGCGTGTAGGTTGAGTTGAGACAAGAAAAAAATCGTATGGGAGGGGGGGGGTCTATTCCCCCCCGTTTAGCCGGGAGGGGCAATTTTCTGAAAAATTGACTTATTTTGTAAAAAAAAATATTAAAAATCAACGGCTTAGTCTACAACACCGGGCTATACTTTTCTGAAAAGCTAAAAACCTCTTTTTTCACTTTGTTTTTAAAATAAATTGTTTTAACGAATAGTTTTAAAAAAATAAATTTTCAAACTCAAAATTTTCAAAAAAAAAGCCAAAAAAAATTTTTTGAACTAATTTTTTTCAAAATTTTATGTAATTAAGTACTAATTTTGTTTTAAAATTTCAATGTCTTTGTTAATTTTTAGTTGAAAACAGAAAACCGGATGCAAAAATGTCTTTTCGTTTTTGAGAAATTAAAAAAAAACCAAAACCACTTTTTTCTAAGAAAATCTTTGTTTTTATTTTTACCTATCTGGACTTTTAGTTTAATTTATTAGTTTAATTTACAAATTTAATTTTTTGTAATTGGAGTTTTACGAGGACTCAATAAAGTAGAAAAGTATTGGATTTTCAATGGATGTACCATTTTATTCATTGATAACGTCTGAAAACTGACCTGCAATTTTTTCTTACTATACCTGGGGCCGCGGCCACTCGCCGGCGAAGGGTTCTACCTGCTGGGGGCTTAAGATAATTAAACCGCAATTTTTCTTGAATGAAAAAAACAATTAACAACCTAAAGGTTAGTAAAAGGCATCGCATATTTACTAAACAACCATTTACAATTAAAATATTAATTCATCAACACATAACAATAACAAACTCATATGTTCGAGAAGAGTAAGCGGACAGGAACTTCTGCTACGGTTTAACTTGTTGCCGAGATCGGGAAGCCGAAAGACTCTACGCTGAAAGATATCCCAATAGATGGCGCCCAAGTCGTAGCATGTTTTCAAGAATCCGCCGACGAGAGCACGGAGAGCTAGAAGTGAAAGGTCAATGGCAGACGTTTTCAATGAACAAAATGATTAATCCAGGGAAAATCCAATACTTTTCTACTTTATTGAGTCCTCATAAAACTCCAATTACAAAAAATTAAATTTATAAATTAAACTAGTAAATTATACTAAAAGTCCAGATAGGTAAAAATAAAAACAGAGATTTTCTTAGAAAAAAGTGGTTTTGGTTTTTTTTTAATTTCTCAAAAACGAAAAGACATTTTTGCATCCGGTTTTCTGTTTTCAACTAAAAATTAACAAAGACATTGAAATTTTAAAACAAAATTAGTACTTAATTACATAAAATTTTGAAAAAAATTAGTTCAAAAAATTTTTTTTGGCTTTTTTTTTGAAAATTTTGAGTTTGAAAATTTATTTATTTTAAACTATTAGTTAAAACAATTTATTTTAAAAACAAAGTGAAAAAAGAGGTTTTTAGCTTTTCAGAAAAGTATAGCACGGTGTTGTAGACTAAGCCGTTGATTTTTAATATTTTTTTTTACAAAATAAGTCAATTTTTCAGAAAATTGCCCCTCCCGGCTAAACGGGGGGGAATAGACCCCCCCCTCCCATACGATTTTTTTCTTGTCTCAACTCAACCTACACGCTCTAGCTTTTTGGCACAACGCTCGTGAATCACCCTGTATATAGTCCTGATAATGGTTCTAGAAACTACTAAACCGAATGTTCCAGAAGTTCTCTTTTTAACCACTAGATGTTGCCCCTCATTTTTAACTGTTATACACATAAGTGTTTACTACTACAATTAAACGATATTAAGTAAAGAGAGTATGTACATTAAATAAACAAGAGATACAGAGTAAGTAAAGAGAGTAATGAAAAGTGTGTACATTAAATATAGAAAGAGATACAGAGTAAGTAAAGAGAGTAAGAAAAGTGTGTACATTAAATATAGAAAGAGATACGGAGTAAGTAAAGAGAGTAAGAAAAGTGTATACATTAAACAGAGTGTAAGAGATAATAACGTATACACATTAGACATTGCAATAGAAGGAGATACAGAGCGTATGAGATAAAATAAAGTGTATACACATTACATTGCCCCCTCCTTAGGATTGATCGTCCCGAACAAATCCATCATCTTCATCACCACTGTAGCGATGTAGTCGGTCGCGATGTACGACTTTTAGTTTACCTCTGACTCCTTTTTGTATCCGGTACACGACGTCGTTGATTTTGCTAATCACTGTATATGGGCCTTCCCAGTCCCGTTGAAGTTTCGGTGACAACCCTTTTTGTCGATGGGGATTGTAAAGCCACACTCGATCTCCTGCTTGGAACTCTGTTGTTGTCGCTCGTATATCGTAGCGTGTCTTCATTCGGTCACTGAACATCTTCATTTTTGACCTGGTATCGTCGTGGATCTGAAGGAGTCTTTCTCTCAGGTCATCCAAGTAGACATCCTCGGCTTGCGGTTCCGACGTGGGACATCCAAATTTGATTTCGCTCGGCAGTCTGATGTTCCTTCCCATTAAAATCTCAGACGGTGTATGGCCAGTTGAGCTATGTCTTGCATTTCGATACGCCATCAAAAACAGTGGAATGTGTCGATCCCAATCTCGCTGGTTGTCGTCCACAACTTTGCAAAGATGTTCCTTAAGGGTTCGGTTGAACCGTTCGACCATGCCATCAGATTGTGGGTGGAGTGGTGTTGTTCTTGTCTTCTTAATGTGAAGGAGCCCACAAACTTCCTGGAATATGTTTGATTCAAAGTTCCTTCCCTGGTCGGAATGCAGTTCTAATGGAACACCGAATCTGCTCACCCAGTTGAACACAATTTGGTCTGCGACTGTTTTGGCTTCTTGGTTCGGTATGGCGTATGCTTCAGGCCACTTGCTGAAGTAATCCATGACGACCAGAATATAACGATTTCCATTATTTGTTTCCGGAAATGGACCCGCCACGTCTATTGCAATCCTTTCAAAGGGTGATCCGACATTATACTGCTGCATTTGGCTGTGATTCTTTTTGTTCGGGCCTTTGGTGGCAGCACAGGTATCACATTTTCGGCACCACTTCTCGACATCTTCCCTTGCATGTAGCCAATAGAATCGTTGTCGAACCTTTTCTAGCGTCTTGTTTACTCCTAGATGGCCTCCCGAAACTCCATCATGCATCTCTCGCAGAACGTCCACAATCTTTGATCTCGGTAAGACTAGCTGCATTACATAGGACTTTCCATCTGCTGATTCCCATTTACGTCGAAGGACACCCTCTTGGACATGCAATGAGTCCCACTGTGCCCAATAGGCCTTTAGAGCCGGACTTCTGTCAGAGATATCAGCCCATTCTGGTTTTTCCTGGTGTTCCTTGCATGCGAGGATGGGTTCAATATCTGGGTCCTCTTGTTGAGCCTTCCTCAACTCGTCGTTGCTCCAGCCATAAATGGGATCGGTTCTTGTTCGTAGGACAGTAACCACTTCTTTTTCTTCTTGGCGTCTGCAATGCTTACAGTCTTGCTTACATGGTCTCCGAGATAGTGCATCAGCATTTGAGTGAAGCTTCCCCTTCCGATGTTGAATTTCATAATCGTACGTCTGCAGCCTCTCAATCCATCTCGCCACTTGACCCTCTGGATTCTTGAAATTCAAAAGCCAGTTTAGTGCTCCATGGTCGGTTCGGAGAAGAAACTTCTGTCCATAGAGATACTTATGGAAGTGCTTTGTTGCCAAAATCAGTGCAAGAAGTTCTCTTCTGGTCACACAATAGTTTCTTTCCGACTTTGAGAGTACCTTGCTGTAATAGGCAACCACCTTTTCTTCGCCATCATGTACCTGTGACAATACAGCACCAATCCCGACATTGCTGGCATCAGCATCAATGATGAACGGTTTTCCTGCAGTCGGGTAGGTCAGCACTGGTGCATTACACAAGCGTTGCTTGAGCTCTTGAAAGCTGCGCTCGCACTCACCTGACCATTTAAACTGCTTTCCCTTTTCCGTTAGCTGATGTAGACTCTTGGCGATCTCAGCAAAATTCTTGACGAAGCGCCTATAGTAGGTGGCTAGACCTAGAAAGCTTCGGAGTTGATGTTTGTCCTGTGGTGTTGGCCATTTCTTCACGGTGTCAATCTTATCAGGATCCGTCTTAACTCCTTGGGATGAGATGATATGTCCCAGGTATTTCACTTCGGTTTTGAAGAGTGAACACTTTTCTGGATTGAGCTTGAGGTGGGCTTCTCGAAGTCTTTGAAACACGGCTCTCAGATTTGTACAATGTTCGTCAAATGTTTTCCCGTATACGATGACGTCATCCAAATAGACCAGGCAAGATTTCCAAGTGAGTCCTTGCAGGACGCATTCCATAAGGCGCTCAAAAGTCGCTGGAGCATTGCACAGTCCAAAAGGCATCACTTTGAACTGCCACAATCCGTTTCCTGTCGAGAAAGCCGTCTTCTCTTTGTCTTCAGGATGGATTTCTACTTGCCAGTATCCATTTTTCAGGTCCAAAGTTGAGAACCATTGTGCTCCTTCCATTGCGTCCAGAGTATCGCTGATCCTAGGCAGAGGGTAGCTATCTTTCTTGGTCACATCGTTCAACCTTCGATAGTCCACGCAAAAGCGGGTTGATCCGTCTTTCTTCTTTACCAGGACCACTGGAGACGCCCAAGGGCTTTTTGAGTTTTCGATAAGACCCTCTTCTTTCATGGTGGTTATCAGTTCTTCAACCTCACCTTGTTTGGCTAGTGGAAGGCGTCTTGCAGGTTGACGAATCGGCTTTGCATCCCCGGTGTTGATTCGATGTTGAACCAGTTGTGTTCTGCCATATTTCCCTTGCGATGACGAAAAGATGTCTGCAAATTCTTCGAGGAGACCTTCTGCAGTTCTTCGTTGTTGGTGGCCAAGATTAGAGGACTTGAGAATGTTCGTCTTTATGGAGTTCAGCTCTTTGGACTTCAATGTTTGCCTTGGGTCTTCTTCGCTGATCCTTGTTATCGCTGATACAGATTCGCATTGTCCGACAATCTCACCTTTTCTAAGCTTAACTTCGTACGGCTTGATGTTGAGTATTCGTACGGGAACCATGTTCTTTACAGGTCTAACAAGAGTCTTCCCAATGGTGACGTTTTGGGAGGACTTTACAGATGCTGGTTCGACCATGAGGTATCGATGGCTGCCAGGCTTACCTTTCAATTTCGTCCACACGAATACTTCTGAAGAAGCAGGCAAAGTCAGATCTTCTTTGATGACGGTTTTCACAGATAACGAGGTCTCATACGAGTGGATCCCATAGATCATCGGAATCTCGATGTTTCGATATTTCAGGACTTGGTTCCCGATGTCCAATATCACTCCGTGATCTTTCATGAAATCGACGCCGACAATGCACTCATCGCATATATCTGCTACCAGGAACAGGTGAGAGAATTCCAGCTCTGCCATCCGGATCTTAAGACGTACCTCACCATAAACTTTTGCGGCTTCTCCAGTTGCAGTCCTTAGACGATAGCTGTTGGTGTTGTGGAGCCATGTCTTCTTAACGAGGTCCTGCCGTACAATGGACGCCGTGGCACCGGTGTCGATTGTAGCCACACATTTGTTGCCGTTTATACTTGTTTCCACGGTCAGGCTCTTGTTGTCACGTTTCGTTTGAGAAACCTGGATGTCGTTTCTGGGGCCATCGATACCAGAAACCAGCTTCTGCCCCTCGAAGTTGGTTCTTATTCGTTTCCCGGGTGGGAAACAGCTTCGGAAGCAACGTTGTTGGAGTTACTTTGACTTGTTGAGTAAGTTCTGTTTCCACAGTGTTGGCATGAGGTTCGTCTTCGCGGTAATCTGCACTGTCGTTGAAGATGCCCAGTCTTGTTGCAGTTCCAGCATCGTGCTGGTCCGTCTCGCTGACTCCTTTCCAGAGTAGCCTTCTGACAAGAGCATTCTTGGACTTCCAATTCTCTCACGCGATGCACGTTTTGGGATGCTTGTTCTGCGGCTTCCATTGTTAGAGCGAAAGCCAATGCTTCTGGTAGTGTTTGCTTTCCGGCAGTGCGAATAGCCCTTTGGAGATTTATATCGCCCACAGCTCTCACAAAGGCTTCAACAGCAAGTTGATTTATTATCTCGTTGCCAGCTGTTGGGTATGCCAGGTGGACTAATCGCTCGATATCTGCCTGAAGCTGCTGCAGAGTTTCACCTCTTTTCTGTGCCCTGTTGTTTAGTTGTACTCGGAAGACTTCTGTCATGTGGCTATCCCCAAACCGCTGTTCGATTGCGTTTACCAGAACTTTGAAGTCACCGTTCTTCTCTGCTGGGATGGTTTGTAGCAGTTCAGCAGCTGCTCCTCTCAAGGCAAGCGTAAGAGCAATGTATTTTTCGTCATCGTCCCAGCCGTTTGTTAACGCTGCTGCTTCAAACTGTTTCTTGTAGATTGACCACGGTATCTGACCATCAAAGCTTGGGGGATTCACTTCTCTCTTTCTTGAGCACTCACCAGAAGGTTCTCGAGCTTTCATCTTTCGCACTTTTTCTAGTTCGCTTGTAATGGTTTCGATCTGGTCGTCTATTTTCTTGAAACGTGCATTAGTCGTTGAATTTTGTTTTTCGACACGCTCATCGAGAGTATTGATTTTGTCTTCGAAGTCCGCAAACCTGCCTTCTAGCAGATTTTTCTGTTCATCAAACCGATCTCGAACGTCATCCCTTTGAGCTTGTAGTTGTTCCAGAACATCATTCTTTTGAGTTTCTAGTTGCTTGAGGACATTTCCTTCCAGTTGTTTGAGGACATTCTCTTGCTCGGTCTTCTGCTCGTTTCTTTGAGTTTCTAGTTGCTCCAGAACATTCTTGTTTTGAGTTTCTTGCTTCTTTTGATTCTCTTCAAATTTGGCTAGAAGAAGTGTCATCATGGTAGATAAGTCGGCAGTTGCATTTACCTCTTCCGATTTTGCTTCCACTTCGAAAGCAAACGCATCTGGGTCTTCATTTTGTTCTTCCAGATATTCCTGTAGCCGTTTTACGAGTTCGATTTTATATCCTGCCGCACTTAAGCCACGTTTGCTTAATTCGGCCTTTAGCTCAGCGACAGTTAAGTCTTTCAAAACTTTACTTATCATTTTTTTTAACTTCACTATTTCACACAAAATAGTTTAATCACTGTTCACTGTTTTATTCTCAATAAGTTTTAATCCCACTTCTGACACCAATGTAATATTCGGCTTGGTCCGACAATTAAAACTTATTCACTTTTTAAATAAAACACAAATTCACTTTATTCAAATCACTCACAAACTTATTTATTCAACACTTTCAATTATAACTTTTCAAACACAGTGTACTTTACTTATCGCAGTTCACAATCAACTATATCGTTTCGATTTCGAATCGGGTATATATAGTCCTGATAATGGTTCTAGAAACTACTAAACCGAATGTTCCAGAAGTTCTCTTTTTAACCACTAGATGTTGCCCCTCATTTTTAACTGTTATACACATAAGTGTTTACTACTACAATTAAACGATATTAAGTAAAGAGAGTATGTACATTAAATAAACAAGAGATACAGAGTAAGTAAAGAGAGTAATGAAAAGTGTGTACATTAAATATAGAAAGAGATACAGAGTAAGTAAAGAGAGTAAGAAAAGTGTGTACATTAAATATAGAAAGAGATACGGAGTAAGTAAAGAGAGTAAGAAAAGTGTATACATTAAACAGAGTGTAAGAGATAATAACGTATACACATTAGACATTGCAATAGAAGGAGATACAGAGCGTATGAGATAAAATAAAGTGTATACACATTACAATATTCTTTACAGTGGGGTTTCTAAAAGCTTAGTATGTTAAAAAATTCAAATTATATTTAATTACACATTATTTTCATCATTTGTTCAATTTTCCGGAAAGATGTTCTATTCTAGTGGAAATGGATTTAAAGCCAATATTTTTGTAGTCTATTGTCATTAGAGTCAAATTGAATTTTGGCCATAGAAAATATAAAATGCATCCCCATCGAACCGAAAATCCACTCCTTGTCGTTCATCGAGACGAACAAAAAACCAATCTTTTCAATAAATTTTATCGTTCCATAATCCCCTTCTCCTGTAAGTAGACACAAGACCATAGCATTATTATAAGAACCCTTAGTCTTTAGAGTCTTTTATTAACGGACATAAACTGCCACTGGCAATAAACTCCGACTGCAATGTTCATGTGTGTTTGAAGTAGCTGATCTCTTTGGCAAAGTTTATTGCTGGGAATCCTTAAGGTGGTTACTTTTGCATATTATTTTTCCTCGTAACCTACGTTTTGTGGCTTTAGTTAACTATCTACATTTTGAAGAGACCTTAGTTGCTCATGCATACAAATTTAATCGAGAATCTATAAGGGCAAAGGTCAATTGTTTATTACCATCGGGTCGACATCGAGCAGTGAAGTCATGTCTTTTTCTTAAAAAAAAACTTTTTAGGTGAGAAAAAAGTCGACTGGAAATTTAATATGTTGCGAAAACAAACAGGAATAGTTACGTTTTCTAGTTCAATAGTCAGGCCTTTTATGGGAAGAAAGGCAACTTTTTGGCTCTATTATACCAACCAACGCAACGGCTCGACTGTATATTTCAGATGCATTATTGCATTAATTCAAGCAAAGAACGGAGGAAGAAATGGTCGACATCGAGGTACAATGCACTGAATGACGGAACCATCAAAGAAGAAATCAGCAATATTAATGAGGAGTTGGAGAAAAATGAAGTTTAGCCGTCTGAAGCTTTCAGTAGAATAGTGGAATAGTTTTAAATTCGAATTCGCTGTTATATCCACTTCGAGTGAAAGAATCTCAGAGTTTTTGGTTGTCGTTATATCCAGTAATATAATCCAGTAAATTCAAAGGAACTACTTTTATTAACGAATAGATCAAGGAACTAGATACTTTACTTCGATGTGACGGTAGATGCTTTCATAATGGTGCAGGTGGGAAAATGAATTTTCAAAGGCATCAATTCCACAACCTGAAAAACGAAGCGAGATTGGATGCTCTTTGAAATCACTGAATGCAATATGACCACTAAGTCAACGTAAACAAAAAATTCTCAGAAGGAAGTACGACGTCTTGCTTTTGATGGGATTCTAGGAATGTATAGTAGGTACCAGTGGCGAAGGCACCATATAAGTCTATTCCTATCGACTTACCTTTTGTAAATCTCAATATCAACAAACAAACTTCATGCAACATGTATATAAGCAAATCATACAACAGCAACGCTTGCGACATTACTTTATAATTCAATCAACATGTATTTTCTTCTAAAAGTAAGCCGGGTTGCCGGGTTATTATTTTTACGCTGAATAGAACAAATTTGTTTTCTTTCCCGTTTCCGCTTCTACTTCTCGCTACGCGTGTGCCTCTTTATTCAACCAACGCTTTCTTAAGCATAGAAGTAACCCGATGTTCATCGACTTTCATCGATGAATCTGTATGTATCTGAAAATTCACTTGCCTGTGCAAAAAACAAACAAGTGTGTTGGAAATGGAGAAATACGTATTGCGCATGTCAGGTCGACGTTGAGTTGAGTTGAGTTGAGTTGAGAGCAAAGCAAAGCAGTACGTTCACGCACTACACTTGTTATTCATTTTGTAAACAAAAATTCATTCATTCTGTATAGGAAAAAAGCCAAACGTAACCCGTGTCTTATGGACTTATTGGACATTTTCCTTCATTCTCTGCGGATGAAGGGAAGTAGGGGTTGCCACTTAAAGAATATTTCGTAGTGGAATATTTTTTGTCACAAAGTTACTGTAATTGCAGTTTAGTGGCACAACTAGCCAAAATGAACTAGGCAAATGAGATTTTCATTTTGTTCTAAAAAACAGTTTACTAGCAGATTGCAGTGCAAAGTGTATAAATAAAAGTGTGAACAAAAAAATTATTAATTGAAGATAAAAAGTGTTTTTATTCATTTTTATTTATTCAAAACATTGCATTTTGCATTTGCATCATCCAGAAAGGTTTCTTTTCAAGTTAAGGTCATTGAAACTTAAATATGAAATGACTTGAGGTATAACAAAATGGGCTTGAATGTTCAAACTTCTAAGGCGTTATTACCAAAAATGCACTTTATCTTGTTGTTTTTTTTTCTCAGCTACTTGTAAAAAGAATATTACTTAAAGAAAACACTTTGTCCGTAAAAAAAATTAAGTAAATTTCTGATATTCTTTTATTTATCTTATTCTAGTCATTTAAGGTTTCATCTGCAGAATAGAAAAAAACAATAGACCAAATGTGAGTGCGTTCTAGTCCCTCTACTCCGAAAACGGTTAATTTTAGAGAAATATGACTCAGGCATTGTTTTTAGATAATCTCAAGACGAACAATTTATCCTTGACTTTTATCGCCCTCCGGGAAATAGGTCGCGAAATATTCACGAAAAACTGAACTTCGCGACTTTTTGAACACCATAACGGCACGATATCAATGTCGATTTTTCACATCTTCATAATAGCGCCGTAATAAAGGTGTACACAAAAATCTAGTCCACTAGGAATTTTTCCGCAGATTAGGGTTTTATATTACTAAAATGACTAGATTTTTTCTAGTCGCTCATTTTTCTCCGACTTACCTTTAGAAATTAGTCACGCCTCGCCACTGGTAGGTACCTAAGATCTTTCTTTACGTATTCTAAATTTATTGAAACGATCGATGGGCAACAACAAGGTCTTGCATTTTGATGTTGGTCAGCTTAAGATTTCAGCTATTTTATTTGCGCCACAATACAAAATATTGATTAGATGATTGATATTGAAGATAAGATTTGTAAATCTTCACATCATCTGCAAGAAAAAGAATTTGCTACTACGTTAACATAATCGAGTATCGTGTCTAAATAAATTAAATAAATTAAAATTCAGCAGATAAGTGCATTAAAGTAAAATTGTCTGAATGCAGTCACAAAACCAAAATCAAAAAAGTGTGTATCTTATCTGTACCTATGTCTTTCTTTTATCCCTGTGTTATCTTTTATCGTATGAATAAAAACAATTAAATTTATCCATATTTCCATCTTGTTGTCAAACATAATAAAAACCCTGTTGAATGTCGAGTGAATTAAAACAAAATTGTTGTGTTCTCTAAATTTGTGCATTTGGTTAAAATTTTCACTCACTCAGAATCTACCCCAAAAGAGTAAATAATCCAAAGTGAAAGTACAAACAACAAAAAAACGAGAAACAATTAAATAGCTACCAATGTTGAATTAGCTCCTCCGACTATACTCGGTTCTTAACGGAGGATTCATTTGAGTTCTGACGACGAACAAGAGACTAACAATATCATCTTTTTCTCTCGTTTTGAAAAGTCTTAAAACATTTTCCTTTCATATCTCTGAATGCCTTAAAATGAATGAAATGGAAAGGTGATGGAAAGGCGATAGCGATTTTAATTATATTTTTACACAATTTCATAAGAAAGGAAACAAATCTGTTTTCATATTCAATTTGATGATTGAACGCAGGAGATATACAGATATTCATTGCTATTTATAACTACATAGCAGCCCGCGGGATGACAAAGGTTCCTTTTTTTTTGATTTTTCCAAAAGTTTTATTGAGTCTTCTAAGAAAGACAATATCTGTGTTTGCTTTTGATTTGTTCCACTTTCAAAGAACTGTTGTTTTCTTGAGAAGAAAATACGTGACAAGAATTTTAATACCTCCAACCATTCGTTTTTATACTTCCTTGTACCCAAATTGATATTTTGACATTTTAGAAGACCTTCGTCAGACTGTGCTTTTTTTTGCATTTTTATGGCAAGGGTAAATTGTTTTTTTGACTTCCGAACTTGTTGATGATATGGATAATTTCCTTATAACAAGATTTTCATGATATCGCCTTTCACCTTTCACAAAATATTTCGGAATACTTAAAACATAAGTTTTAAGTTTGCTCACAATTTAGTGATAAAAAATATTGAGTCGTGGTGTTCCAAACTGTAGGCATTAAAAAAAAAAGGAACACCCTGTAGTGTAACTCGTTACTTTTAATTCGTTGATTTGTCACAGCGTCTATCGAGTACATAGAAACCGATACACAAATCTCTATGCTCTAATCGTATGATAATCCCGTATGCAATTATTATACATAACATGACTAAAGCTATAAATACAGCTTTCGCTAGCTAGAATAAATGTCAAACTGTACAAGCTCGACTCAAAGCGTTTTTAATTTTTGGCTAAAGACTTTTCCCTATAAAAAAAATCTAAACAATTATTATTTGCAGTTACTTGCAAAGGTGAAGAGAAGAAAGGCCGACATAATCTTTCTCAAACTGTGCAAAAAGAATAAAGTTTTTCCTACTTTTATGAATATCAAATGTTCCATAATGAACTCACGCTCTGAAAAAAAGTGTTACATTTGGCTTAAATTAAATGGATTAAATTAGAGACTGAGTACCTATCACTAAAAAAAAAATGTATGACCTCCACCTGAAAATGACCAAGGACATACGTAATGACGAAGATTTCAGTAGTTTTACAATCTATCAATCAATAATATTCCAACGATGTGAGACGATCTTCCAAAATAAACGAAAAAAAAAAACAGTCAAAGATGTTAGCGCACTTACTGTCATAAAAATTACAAAGCATTGAACCTAAACTAAAAGTGAATATTGTAGAAGAGTCTATAAAAGAACATTTAAAGAAGATTAATTTGCCACCTGAACAAAAAATTACAAATTGATAAACGGTTCAACAACCTTCCAGACTTGATGCATATGAATCACTTTACATTTCAATTAATTATAGCTTAATGAACCCAGACAATAGTCCAATAGGATATTTCCTATTCGCTCTTGCAAAATAATGTTTTCCTTTTTGTTTAATTATTAACTTCATTTTAATGTTTAATTTTCTCGCTCTTTTTTATTATTAATGAAATGAAAATTAATTATGTTTTGTAAAATATCTATCTTTTTCATTTGTTTTGCTTCTTTCCTTTAGTGAATTTGCGTATTTCGTTGATGATGGTCCCTTAAATGAGTCCGAAATGCATTCGCGTATAATAAAAATTGAACCTTAAATTTAAACAAATTTTGTGTTTAATTTTTATTAATAAATATTTGCGGTCAAAAAGGATTTTTTACCAACACAAATATACATAAGTAAAACAAATAATCAAAACTTAAGATTAGAAGAGGCAGATCCAATTGAATGGATTGGAATGTAGGAATTTATTATCAAACTAGCAGTTGCCCGCGACTTCGTCCGCCTCTCCCTCGTCCACCGGCAAGAGTATCATCTCGACTTGTGCATCATACGCGCGTGGGAATTTTGTTCGGAAGTTATTGTAAAATTGCATTGCAGTCAACTCTCCCTAGGTCGTAATTCTCTTGAACTTGAAAAATTTGAGCATTTTTTATGATTCCCTTCAGTTGTTCATACTTAAAGCATTCCCTTGGGTGAACTCTCCCTAATTCTAATATCTCTCTTACTTCTGGATCGTTTTTTTCGTTAAGTAAATTTTTTTTTCTTTAAACTGAGCATATTTTTTAGTTAAGAAGTACATAAAATGATATGGTTTAAACACAATAATCTGCACAAATAGTGCAATCAATCACATTCACAAATCAATTGAACTCTCAAAATTCTAATTTGAGCAGTTATTAGGCCAGTTCCACCTAACAACATCTCACTGAGATCTCAATGTCACCTTGACTGAGGCAAAATCATTTGGTGCCTTGGTGGAACATAATTCTCAGTTATCATTGCGATTTAATGGTTACCTTACTAATAGTTGCTGCACATATGTCAGCCACGTCAAATAGCTGAGTGAGAAATCGAATCCAAAAGAATTTCATCTCAGAGATTTCAGAAAAAATCTCAGTTCTCACATTTCCACAGATTCTTCGCTGCTATTGGTCGCAGCTTAATTTTAAGTAGAATAAAGCCTAAAGCAGTTGCCCGTAGCTTAGTTGGTAAGTGCGTTGGCTGCTAAGCAGAACGTCGTTGGTTCGAGTCCTACTCAGGCCAAGTTTTTATTTCATCTTTCACGGGTACTGCCTCTTGCGAAGACCTAACAAATCTTCCAAGAGTATCAATCTGTAATGAAAAAATGCTTCTCAACTTTAACGTTCGGAATCGGCGTTAAATTGTAGGTCCCCTCAAATCTTCACACGCACTCAGAGAATTGTTGATTAGAGTAAGCCACTTAGGCGTTGGCTCTTCAAGAGCTGTCGCGCCACTCGATTTATTTATTTTATTTTAAAGCCTTCATCGATTAATGGACTATCCAACACAAAAAGAATTTTACAATTCGAAATAGTAGTTCCTGAGATTAGCGCGTTCAAACGAACAAACTCTTCAGCTTTATATTGTATTAAATTGTATTGTTTGCCGTTTTTTCCACATTTTACACAAATTCTTCGCTCCTATTGGTCGCAGCTAAATTTTATATAGCTTCAAGCCTTCCTTGATAAATGGACCATTCAACATTTAAAAAATTGTTCAATTTCATAAAGCAGTTCTTGAGATAAGCGCGTTAAAACGCAGAAAAATTTATATTTTTTGCCGTTTTTTCCCATTTTTAACAGATTCTTCGCTGCTATTGGTCACAGCTTAATGTTAAGTAGCCTAATGTCTAAGTCGATTAACCCTCCAGTGGGTGCGTGGTCTACGGTCGTAGACCAGTCTTTTTTAAAACGCCGCCGTTCGCAGAAAAACAATTTTTTTCCGCCATCGTTCACAATAGCTGTAGATAATTAGTTGCTCTACCTAATAAATATGCTATTTTTCTTCGGAGGGGGCATACGTACACATTTCTCCCTCTCCTTTCTTTACTGTTTGTAGTACAGAATCGTACGTTCGCGCCAACTTAGTCGGGGTTGGTATGTCCTGTGCGGTGGACTTTTTTTTCTTGTAAGTCCTTTTGTTTTTTATATATGGACAGTGTACTCGTCATTTTGACGAATGTTTAGCCTTTGTGTAACTTTTAATTCTGTTGATTTTTGCGTAGGTGGCGCTGGTAATTTTTGATTTTGTTTAGTTTTTTAGTCACTTTGTATTTGTTTTGGTTTGCTTATTATGTGGTAATTATATTTTTGAAATACTTGTTTATTATTTAATTTTAATTATTTAAAATAGAATCAGAGTGCCTATATGATCTAAGACAACCAAGTGCTATGAAAAATACGATTTTCTGTATTAAAACATGAAGTAAATATATACATTTGTCTAAGATTCCTTTTTATTTTGCTCTTATTTGTTAATAAATAAAATTACTTTGAGCAAAAAGTAATAACTTATTGAAAAAACAAAGCATTTGTTAATGGTCGTCAAAAAGTCGAATAGTAAGCTTTTCATGGCAGTCCAGATAGGTTAGCTTTCTAGGGTTAAATATTTGTTGAAACGTTATTAATTTAAATAAAGAAAAAACAATTTTTCTAGATTAACAATACAATAAACAAAAATAAAATTCCATTTGACCGTCGCACAGTGTGGGAATTCGCACATCTAGCGTCATTTTATTCAAAAAATGATATGCTGCAATTCATAGCAAAACCGGTTTTTCGTAAAGCTAAAATAGTAGATTGAACGATATGAAAAAAATTTTGAGAAAAAAATTATGTTAACAAAGAAAAAATGAGCCATGATGCGCAGTTTGTGATAATCTTTGTTCTAATTTGGTTGTACTGGTCACTTCGAACTTTATTTATTTTTGATACGTGGAGTGCGTGTTTTGGTGAAAGTTTATTTTTTCTAATTATATTTATACTTAATAATATTTAAATAAGTGAATTTATGTAGTTTCATTCTTTTAACACATTTTTGGTGGTGAATAAAGTTAAAACATGTGTATTTTTGTAGGTATTTTTAAATTCAATGGATCAGAAAAGCTAAGTTCCACATAGTTTCGCCTTGAAATTAGGTTCACTGCAAAGCTTGACATCTTTACTATCTAAAACTATCAAAAAGTTTTGCGCGTTCTGTGCGTCGTCGCCATTGCATGAGTGTCAAAATGAACGCAATTAGTGGACATCGTTTTGTATCACAATTTTTTCGACAAAATTAAACAATTTCATTTGCTTAGATCCAATTTCTTGTTCACCCTGTTTTTCATTGATTTTTTGTTTTGGCATCGAACTCATTCTCTTTAAACAGATCGATATTAGGTTTTTCCATCTGCAATGGCATAAACAGAGATTCATTAAAATTCACTTCTATCGAATAAACCAAAACAAACAAAATACCTAGCACAAGGCTATAATGAAAAATTCCACTTGACTTTATTTTTTATTTTGCTTGTGGACTACGTTACCTAGCCTCGGGTGGCAAAAATAAATATAGGTACCAATATTTTACTATCCTCTTTTTGCTTCAACTTTCTTATTCCGGCGGCTAACGAGTAAAGTACAAAAAAAATGGAAAAAAGGAAAATAAGGTAAACAGCAGAATTATTCAGATTTATCCGGCGCAGAATAGATTTTTAATGTGTTAATGGAAATAAAATTCGATCGATCGATTTTCGTATATACCAAGGAATATACCTACATTGTTATTTCTATCAATAGATGCCGCCAATGTTTGGAGGGAGAAAAGAATGTTTGTCAGCATTGCGTTGATTGGGAATGGCGACGTGACGTGTCCGGTGAGTTTTTGGTCATTTGGCACGTTTTTCGACTTTGAATTTGTTTCATTTTTTCGCTCATAAAAAAAGAAAAGCAGAAAAGCTAAAACGGATGCCTCTCGTAACGAGGATAATAGGATAGATTCTATTTTGACAAAAAATAGGAATCAGTCATTTGAACAGAATAAACAAAATAAATTCGATTTGAACAGTTAGAATACTGAGATACAAAGATTTAAATTGATTTAATTAACTGGACACTAAAAACTGATCATATGGGCGGTAGAGGAAGGAGGAATATCAAACAAAATCGAAAAAATCGAATAACCAAACTAAAAAATATAAAATTCCTTAACTTTACTATGTATGTATAGTTTATTCTGAGTTTTTCCCCTTGGCTTTTAAACATCAGGAAACTTGCCAACCTAACTGGCGTTCAAAGAGCATTTGACAGTTTTTACTTCTACAAATACCACCAGAAACTACCGATTTCCTAATAATCCAGCCACAAGGACTGGAAAAATGCATTAAACGCATTTCTGCTTGTAACTTAATCTGTACTTTTTGATCTCTGTTTTCACATTGTTTTCTGTTCTCTGAATTCACATTGTTTGAGTGGTTCTCTGAAAACCTACTAAAAGCAAAAACTATATTTCCTATCACATAAAAATATCATGTCGTTAAACCCTTCTTCAGAAAAAAATTCAAATATTTCACTAAGCTGTCAAATTGCTCTTAGTAGTTGTAAGGGTGTGTTTCTCTTGAGAAACCTCAAACCTTTTGCTTTTTATTAAAGGCGAGGGAAAACTCTCCAGTTCCTGGATTCGTTCCCAAAGAAGCAATGAAAACTTTGTTTTTTTTTACAAATGTTGAATTAAATTTAAATTCATAATTCACCGCTTAAATATTTATATAGGTATACATTGCTTTCAGTAGAAAAGTCAGTATTTAACTATAACTGTTTACAATCTAAGTGTGTATTTTATATTAACTGGTAACAATCTAAGTGCGATTGAGAATAGTGAGAATAGCAGCCGTAGATTACTATCACAGACTGAGAAAGCAGCCGTACACTTTTATCACAAACTGCAACAAGCAGTCGTACACTGTAATCACAGACTGAGATAGCAGTCGTATAGGTACTCTATTTCAAGTTCATACACTGAAAAAAATAACCATCATCATATTTATGAACGGCGTTCATCAACTGAAAATCATCACATGGATGATCTTTTCATCTTAGTGATGAAGAAATTAGATGAAAAATAAATTTGCCTTATGAACCGTTCTTCAATATGAAGAATCTCATTTCATCAACTTTTTAACCAGATATGCCATACAAATCTTTGAAGGGGAAATTTCATCAGTTCATCAAAACTTTTCATGTATATGATGAACCCAGATTCTAATGATTTTTCTTCATAATGATGAATGCAATCATCATATTGATGAATAGTTCTTTCACATTTATAAGATTCATCATATTGATGAATGCATTCAGCTTTGATTTCATCACATTTATGAAATTCATCATATTGACGATTTGATGAAAACGTTGTAAATGCTGATGCTGACGCGTGGTAAGAGAAGCCACATCCATATACTCTTGATAACGATTCAGCCATTCAGTTTGTGGCTCTTGTTGTATTGAGTCTGAAACCTAAAGTTCTCGTGGCGAAAATCGAGATTAAACAAATATAAAGTGAAAAGAATAAACTCAAGAAAATTAAAACTAGAAAAAGATGTACAGGAAAGAAAAATAACATAAGAGAGTAAGTAAAATCGTAAAATTTTGTATTGAAAGAGTACATACTTTCTTAAATTCATTTTAATCATGATCTGCATACAATATGTATGTAATATAATATTGTTTCTTTGCTTTCAATTTTTATATTAGTTTTGCGAATGGACACATATACATATCATTGTCAATACAAACAAAAAGCCGCAAGGATTAAGAGAAAAAAAATCGTGAAGAAATTCCCAAGAAAGTAAAAATTATAAATCGAGGTAAGTTAATGCGTTCATTATCTTGTCATATTGATGATGATGACTAAGTTCAGTATATTATTTTTCATCACTTTTATTTTTTCATATAACTTTTGGGACTGGAAAACTGCATGAACAACAGGATAACAAAGTAAAAGTTAAAAACGAGGTAAGTTGTATTGGTATTGTTGGACTTATTACTACTTTTTATCTTTGCTTTGATTTCATTTTCTTACAAAAAAAACAAGAATTCGAATATTTAATTAGGTTTGTCAAGCTTTTCTCTCATCTATTTTTTTATTAATTTCAGTTACAGAGGCTGAATCTGGCTGAAGAATCTTTTGGCAGCATGCTTCCAAATATTTGAAGCGTGGCCGCAGTATAAGGACCCGAATGGATATCGATTGGTATGCCTAAGTGAGGTTTTTTAAACTGACTTTTTACTTAAATTAATTTTTTTTAGATTGTAAAAATATGGAAAAAAGAAAAAGAAAAATAGTAAAATTCGCTATAAAATTCAATTTGTTTATTTATTATTTTGTCTGGGA
This sequence comes from Sphaerophoria taeniata, assembly GCA_943590905.1. Taxonomy (NCBI): domain Eukaryota; kingdom Metazoa; phylum Arthropoda; class Insecta; order Diptera; family Syrphidae; genus Sphaerophoria; species Sphaerophoria taeniata. The sequence goes on along the minus strand of OX016540.1, from coordinate 34,548,464 downwards.
AGATTATTGCAGGTACGCAATTCTCAAGATTGATGAATAGTATTTATCATATTGATGAAGTTTATGAATATTTTTCATCTACTTGAAGGAATGTTGCCTCATATTGATGAATCCAAATAGTTAAATCATAATATTGAAGAACTTTTTTCATCATGTTGATGAATTTTTCATAAAATTGAAAATTCTTCATTATATTGATGAATGAGTTCATCCCTTTTGTAAGAAAAACTTTCCAAAATTTCATCATATTTATGAACGTTTTAGTCAATATGAAGAACCAATTCATCATTTGATGAAAAATTTGAGGGGAACTTCTTTTCATCTTATTGACGAAACAGATTGATGAATGACGTACGAGATTCATCAGTTAAAACTGTCATCATATTGAGGAACTCTTGTTCATCTTTTACATGAAAAGGTTCAATGGACTAAAATTGAGGAATTTTTCATCATATTGACGACGTTTTTCATCTATATTACCCACCGATTTGGTTCAGTGTATGTCCACGTCAACTCTGGACTAGCCACTTTTCCAAAACTTATTGGAACTCTGATTATTAAAGTGAATTTTGATTGCTCCCTTAAGGATTTTTGAACGAAAACAAAATGTGAATTATTATGACTTTATAAATTGAAAATCATTTATATGAATACAAAACCATAGCAGCGTTATATTATGATTTTATGAAATGAATGCGTTTCATTACATAGTTTCAGAAATGTGCTTTTATGAAATAGTTTCCATTTTATGAAGATTTTTAAAACTGTGAATTGCGATCACATTTAAGTTTTCAAAAATTGTCCTTACACAAACCAAATAAAACCCCTTTAAACAATGCTGTCCTTTTAGGCTATGGATATGTTTTATTTTCATTTAAAAAGTTTACAAGGCCGACATTATTCATCATAATTATTTGTTTTAAAATCGTTTGAAGCGTCATATATCTATACCTATTTAGGTAGGTATGCAGAACAAGCAATGATAAAGCCAATGTTCGATGAGAAAGATGCTTTCAAGGACTAATTTTTGCGAACATGTTTGGCGAACATAAAGAATTGAAGCTCAGATTTGGCACAGTGCTATTACTTTTAAAGTAAACATCACCTATGTATTTGTAAATAAAAATCACAATCAATATGTCTACATAATAAAGTTCTTCGAATGTAAATAATATTCCAAGGGCCAGAATATAAAGGGTAAAGAGGAATTTTTAATCTCAAAGTTATTATTTATTTTCATCAATCAATGACAACAAATACAATTTTTTATTTAAATAAAAATTATTTTCCATTAAAACAGTTCATTGATACAGTCGTCCATCTACATTTCCATTTGCATACATTTCATCAAAAAAGCAATAAATGAGGACAAAGAAAAATTATTCTCTGTATTAAAAAAGTATCAATAAGTAAATTTTAAATTATTTAAAGCAAAATAGAAAAACTTGAAACTTGATGTTTTTAAGCTTTTAATACTCCCAAGGTAACGTATTGCTAAGTTCATTTACACATTTTTGCTCACAATTATTTTGTATGATGAAAGGTTAAAAAAAAACACTAGAGGAATTATAAAATATTCAAACCCGTTGAAAAACTAATCAAATCAATCGCTTGTATGGATTAATTTGAACGATATGTATATTATTTTGCTTCGTTCTCTATGATTCTCAGCGTTGAATGTCTTATACCAACAATTTCTGTTTTTCAAAAAGAGTATGTCCTTGTTCAAGGTATATTTTTTCCAATTTCTAAAGTCTTATAACTTTTAATATCGAAAAGGAGTAGATATTATTCTTATAAAGAAAATGTATGATTTTTCCGAGTAAATGATACGCGGGCAAAAGTACTGCGGGAAAGTATACTTCCGGGTTTTCGTTGTCAGGAATTTTGATTTATAGTCTTTCGACCCCAACACATTTTTACTGAATTTTATATTGGGCATAAGTAAAATTATGCTCATGCTGTGCCGGATTAGCCTCAATACAGACTAGGCAGCTGCCTAGTGGCCCAGTTCAGCTAGGGGCCCCGCAGCGGACTGGAAGTACAGGTTCTTGAAGTTGTACTTTTATCTGCGATAAAAAAAAGAAACACAAAAAAAATGTTTGCAAATCATTAAACATTGTAGATTTGTTCATAATGTATTATGACTCACATTCCATCCTAAGCGGGTAAACTCGTTTATTCTCGAATTTTGTGTCCAAAAAGCCTCGGGTTACATAAGACTGATTGGAGGTGCTATCGGTGCGTTCTTTCTAGTACGAAATATTTGGAAAAGTTAATGCAGCACAAAAAAATCCGGACTTTTAAACTTAAATCATGCATAGGGTTACGCCCATATATTGCGAAAACATTGATATATGGAACGGAAGACGACCTGCTTACTGCGATTCCTATGCTTTCCTTGACATTTTCAGAACTAGCTGACGACGGGATCATTCTCAGACGAATACGGCAGGAGTCACATGCAAACTGCGTTAATAAGTTGAGAAGATTCAGAATTTGGACGGCCATTGAACTTTTATGCTTTAAGCTACTCAAAAGAGCGCCTGTGTGAACGAAGCTTTTCAGAATTAGGATTAGGTAATAAGGACTTATCTAGGGTCAAAAATGAGCCTAAAAGCTTAAACAATCCTATACTATCAATTAAAAGGAGCACTTAAAAAATATAGATTTTGATATTTTAATTAAGACAAAGAACGTTTAAAAAATGTGTTGATCTTTTAAACTCTGTGTGAGCAGGTTTGACTGACAAGGGTGTTAATGTCTTAAGAAACCCCCTTTATATGCATAGTGTTAAATGTAATGAGAACTTAAATTGCTACATAAGAAAACTAAATGGATGCATTGCAGATCTTAAACCGAGAATTCGATTTACTGAAAAATATTTCATGAAAAAGATCGAAAATTACAATGTTCAAATTATGTAATATCATTCTTAACAATTGTGGACTCCATTCTTTAACCCACTTTCATGCACTTTTTTGTATGACTGCAATATTTTCTATTAACATTACATAGCCAATATTTTATTCAAATATATCGTAAAAGAACATTTTCAAAGTTTGAAGGAATATACGAAGGTAGAACAGTGAATACAATAAAAAAAAATATTAAAATTGGTATACTGAAATATGGAGCTTAAATGTATGTTTCAGTGGTTTGAGTTGTTGAGGGAATTTATAATTTTTTCAGAAACAAGACGAGCAACTACAATTTTCATCAATAAAATGGAAATAGGAATTTCAATTCATATTCTTGATGGATTGGATTTCTTCATTTAGTAATGGAAAAGAAGAAGCATGTTTACTTTCATAAATTTTTTCTTAGTCTTGCTGAAAGACTGATTGCCGATGTTATTAAATATCATGTGCAAGACCTTCAGCAAGAAATAATAAATATCAATACGTCTTAAGAGCTGGATATGTTAGCATTATGAAGTTACAGACGGTACATATAAGTCGTATAAGAGTATATATAAATAGAAAAGTCCTGTAACAGATTATTATGCATTTTACATCCGATTGTTGAAAGCCATGTCAGTAATCACTGACGAATGACTTTTGAACTTCCCTACACAAATTTTGAAAAATAAAGTTTCCAGTGTTTCCAGTGGAAGAAAAAGAATTTAATAATTAATTTTCTTTTTTTTAAGTAGAGCCATCTGCTTAGGTATACAAATTTTCATTAATGAAATTGAATTTGCCCTTATGAAATGTGTGCTGGAAAATCTTAATTTCCTAATTTCACTATATTATAACAGCAGTTTGACCTCAAACAGATGTACCCACTTGTATGCCAAGACATGATATTAATTTCTCTTTTGTTTTTTTTTTTTGTTTTTGTTATCTCATAAGAGGCTCCCTAAAGTTAAAACATACATTATTCCCCGTTTTTGATGGTATGAGCCCGAGAATCTCCCTTATCCGTTCTTCAAAATTATATGTTAATGTTAAGTATTTCGTAATTAGAAAACCTGCAACCTAAAGGCATGCTGTTGCCGGTATTCATCAAGATAAAACAAAAATCGCGTGATTTGTCTTTTGATTTTTTAGATATATTGAGGTATTGAGGATGATTGTTATGGTTACGTGTTGTTCTTTATCAGGGAGGGAAATAGAGGAGAAAAAATTATAAAATCAATTTTCTCTCCTCAATGGAAAATGGTTATAAAAGACATCATATTATTTGAGTTGATTGATTCTGCTAAATTTTGAATGGAATGTTTGTAGCTATTCATTCATGTTTATGTTTGCTTAAAAACAATAATTATTTTTGTTGAAATTGAATTGATAATAGCGGTCGATGTCAAGTTTTCTTTTCTCACATTCTTTTTGATCTAAATCGTAAACATTCATTTTCAGACTTTTCAGTTCAATTTCTCAACACAAAAAAGAGGAAGAAAAATAACTTCAACAACCAGAGATAAACATAAGTTTTTGTTTAAGAAGAAAAATAAATCCATCACGGGAACATCTTTCATACAACTGTTAACCATAAAAACTGCACACTCCTGTACGCCTTACTTCTTATACGAAGACGTCTTACGAATTCTTCTTAAGATTCACAAGTTTGCTTGTTCAGAGCTAATGAAATGTTTACCCAACCAAGCAAATGTATACGTTGAAACTTGTACTTGCCAGGTTAAGGACACGGATTTCGAAACAACTACATGTGGACCGAACAAAATTTAATAAATAATTGAGACGAGAAAGTTTCACAGAAATTAGGTAATGACTAATGAGCAACCTACCTAGTCTGTTGTGAGACTTTTTTTTCTTTCGATGTTCTGAACAAAACAAAGTGACACAAAACAAAACCAAATATGTCGCGTTGACTTTTCAGTTTGGACGAAATTCACTCAGAGTGCTATGAACTTAACATATGTTTTGATTTATTAATTTCCTTTTGCTGGAACTTGACACAATGAGAAGACTCCGGGATTAAGTAGGTATTTCATGACTTTTTGGTCAATTAACTTATTAAGAAAGTTGAACAGAGTTTCTTTAGTTATTGACTTATTAAATGGACCGTGCGAAGGAAAAGTTATTCTGTGAATAATTGATAGCAAGATTATTCGAGAAAAAATATTTCAAGGTCAATTAAGAAAATCAATACTACATATTAACTTTGTCATTAAATCATTCATGTCGAAGCATTGAAATTTTTTGAGAAAATGTTTTCTTTCAGAACTTACTAAATGCCAAAACCCAAACATAAAATCAAATTCCGATGATCCCCAATACAATATTTAAACTTTATAGCCCCCATATTGTAGAGCCTCTTCCCATAGGTTTAAATGTTAAACTTATCGTTTTTATCATCCTTGTAGTTTTGCTCAAAAACTTCATTTTGCCTTCCCTAAAAAAATCATTCTTAAGGTCAAAATCAAATGCAGGCTGACATACAATGTTTGACCATCACCATGTATTATGCCTATTAAAACCCCTAGCACATAGTATACACAGCAATCCAGAGAGTAAAGCTCTGTTGATGTGTCAAGCCTTAAATAAATATCCCAGACATATTTCAAATCCAGGCGATTCCCAATAGATGTTCATGTCGTATCCTTTTCAGAAGAGGGAAACATACAAAAATCAACAACACAATAATCAAATTGATTGCTCGTTTTTCGCCTCGAGGATAGCAACATAAACAAAAATGGGATACAAGGACGAAATAAATTTTAAAAAGATGTATCTAGCTATTTTAGACAGAATAAAAAGTAACACAATGTCCCAAAACCATAAGTTTAAAGGTAATAAGATGACACAGTCGACGGTGTGTCCCTTTTTTTGGATCATGTACGGGTGGTTCGTGTTGTTGGCCTCATTTGTTATTCTAACGTCTTGTTTATGACTGAAGTTTATATTACCAATTTTGAGGATACAAATTTATTGTTGTTATTAATTCTTGTGACAGACGAAAAAAAAGGACGTAAACATAAACACTTGACGGTCAGTTTTTGTTGGAATGTGGTACTTTCTTTCTTCAAATACAACCTAATTTTTTGCAAAGAATGAGATGAAACAAATCCCAAATTTTCAGAAATCATCTTAAGAAATTCATTTCCAATTCTGAAAAAAAAATTAGATTCACTGAATTTGCTTATTTGGATTATAATTATGAATGAATGTTTGCGCAACAAAAGGAAATGTTTCTTATAACAAAATTATTTCTAGGATGAAAACTAACATACCTTAAAAAGTCTCTTAAAAACAAATAAGTTACTACTTGTATAAGCAAAATAGTAAAAAAAAGATTAAAATTAAGTTGTAAGTTGACACAAATGTTCTCTACTCAATTCTTTCGAAACAAGTTGCAAAATAATTAAAAACATTGCTATTAAAATGCCAAGGAATAATAATGCACAATAAACAAACACCTTAAAACACTATCCAACACTCCTCCAAATGACTAATAACATTTAAGCAACTAACTTTTTATGAATAAACAAGTAGCAAACAAATTACCCGCTAGCGGCTACACTCTACAACTTCACTCAAACAAAAACTATTCACAACAAATTCAAAAATTTAATGACCAGTCATGATTAATAATAAAAACAGTGAATAAACTCCCTTTGTGGGAAGAATCATCATCGAGCATCGACCGCGCACCAACAACGTGCTTCCTGCACTTACACTTGTCCATTGATAAATGAAATGCGAATTTAGTTGAAAAGTTTCGAATATTTTCAAAACAACATTTTCGATTAAATTCATCGATATGGTTTGCAGTGAAATACCGAAAATGCTTGAAGCAGCAACGTTGAACATGAGTAGGAAATTGCTTTCCACTTTCTGGCTCAAGGATACAATCAATAATGCAACATTCACCATATTGAGAATGCCGATATTTTTTGTTCACACCATTCTTTTTTTTTAGCTTCAGAATAAACTATGCTACAATCAATTCTGGTTTGATTTTTGTTTTCGGCGAAAGGACGACAAAAGAAATTCTCAAAACACAAACACTGAATATTTTTAAAGACGTGTGGCTGTATACCATCAGTGTTTTTTTTTTTACATCAATTCAGAGAAATAAGCCGACTGAAAAAAGGACGAAACATGACGAGTGCTTTTAAGACTTTGCTTTAATCCTATAGCTTCAACTAGTGGGAAAGGAAGAATGTATCCGCTTGACTTGATTTGGGTCGCGCCAACTAGAGGCTACGAAAGTGATAGCACTTAGTTCGAGATAAGTGCGTGTGAAATGTATTATAAAGCTCCGTGAAGCAAGCACGCAAAAAAAAACAGAGAAACAATGCTAAGTCGCTATCGTCACATCGAAAAATTGGAAGAAAAGAAGATATTTCGTGCCCTCTGATATGGTGAATATCGATTTTTTATAACTATACTTTCTTTCATTTTAATATTTATAAAGCAAGGATTGGTATTGAATAGAAATATTAGAAATATGGTGGCACGAGGGGTCATTAATCTAGAAAAACTGCTGTTTTGAATTGACTCAGGACTTTTATGATATGGAAAAAAAAACTTATGTGTTTCTTAACATGCTAAAGCATGAGATTGGTGGAATTATTTATATATGCATCAAAGTTTGAGTGAATTTTCGGTTCATTAGATAGGAATCCGGAATAGTAGATATTAGGCATTTTTATCAATTGCAAATCATCTTTAGGGACTTGGATCGCTTTACAATATGTAGACTTTCTCACTTAGAGTTTAACCCTGGATTCAAACTTATTGTCCGGAATTATTTTGTTATCCGCAGCCTATTTGGTCAGAGCTCTATGATAGACTTGGTAGGAAGCTTATCGAAAATTTGTCCTATTCCTATTTCGGGAGAAGATGAGCCACTGCTATTTGTAACGTAGAGGGAGCGGCAAAATGATCTGACGGTTTTCGCTGCCACGCTGGCGAGCGAGTGAGTGGTGGGGGGTGGTGGGGATAACGGCTTTCCAGAGCCTACGTGCGGACATGTTCAGTAGCCATGGAGCGGTGGACGGCTGAGCACCGTGCGTTTGTCGTGGAAGCGTTTTTTTTAAGTGGCGATTCCTGTGTTACTGTTCAGCGTCAGTTCCGTAGACGATTCAATGTGGGTCCACATGGTAAAGTCCCAACTCGAAACACCATTTTGCTGTGGGTGAATAACTTCAGAGCTACCGGTTCAGCATTGAAACAAAAATCAACAGGCCGTCCAGAAATAGCCAACCTGTCTCCTGCAATGTTAGGGAAAGTGTTTGAAAGTTTCAGTGCAAGATTGGAAGAATGCATGGCCCGAGATGGACATCATTTGAAAGACGTCATCTTCAAATCTTAAACGGAGCAAATTCGCCTTTTTTCAGTTATTTTTATAAATGTTCATAAATACCAATCTGTAATATGCAATAAAACACTTTTTATCACTATAAACGTTTGAGTTATTTACATTTTAAAACCGTCAGATCTTTTTGCCGCACCCTGTATATACCTTATGCCACCCAAAACCTTCATGCAGTGATTAAACAAGTTTGGTTTACTGTGGCGAATACTTAATAAAACAAAATTAAAAATAAATAAATAAATAGAGTGGCGCGACAGCTCGTGAAGAGCCAAGTTTTAAGTGGCTTACTCTCATCAACAATTCTCTGAGTGCGTGTGAAAAATTGAGGGGACCTCCAAGAAGAAGCACTTTTTCATGACAGATTGATACTCTTGGAAGTTTTGTCAGTTCTTCGCAAGAGGCAGTTTCTGTGAAAGATAAAATAAAAAGTTTATGGGCACGAGTAGGACATGAACCCACGACGACGTTCTGCTTAGCAGCCAACGCACCTTACCCCTAAGCTACTGGCAACGACAACGGCAAAAAAAATTAATTTTAATAATTTAAGAATCATTTCTAGTATTTTACTTATACTTATGGTGGCGCTACAGTCCAGGTTGGACCAAGGCCAAGGCCTCACCCAACAAACATCTCCAGCCAGCTCGGTCCCTAGCTAACTGTTATTTAGTAGTATTTTACACATTCACACATAGTTTAAAGAATTTCAGAAGCCAAACCGACAAATTTGTCAACAAATCAAATATATCATATTCAGCATATCCTCCTCTCCATAATGACTAACTGTCTCATACATCATAGTTGACTTTGAAATTACTTTATCATGATGGAATTATCGTTAAGTTGAAACTGAGCTTGCAAAGATAATTCCATAATTTTTGTGACATGCTTTTGGGATATTCATCCATCTTCCATGTAATTTCATATCCTTCTAAATATAAGACAAATCTTGTTAAATTCACATCCTTCAAATTTTTGGGCTGAAGATATCCATGTTATGGTTCCTGTGTTTTTTCTTTGTTGGTTTAGGGATCTTAATAGATGTGCTTTTATGCTTGAAATGGAAATATTATATCTTCTTTTAATGTAGAAACTCTTGAAAAGCAAAATTAAATAGTTCCTGCGATGCAGTAGAACAAATCTATTACACTGTAAATTTAATTAGTGTCTTAAAATACTCTATTTTTTCAGAAACGACGTTTGTTGCAAAATTTAAAATTCAACCTTCACGAGGATTTGTTATAAGAGACATTAATTTTATTTTTCAATTTAAATTCTGACTTTCTTCACATAAATTAGTTTATTGGAATAATAAAGAGACATATTCCAAGCTGATATCTGTCATTTTCTTCTTTAAAAAATAAACTTTTTCTGTCTCTTTTGATTGCATTATATTATGGTTTGCATTGTAGTCGCAATTGAGGGTTTAAGGTAAGAAAGGATGTAAGAAATAAAAAAGCACCGGTGAAAAGGCAATAAATTATCCATAAACTCGTGAAAACGAACAATACACTTCTGTCTTTCTGTCTCTGTCACACATTTTATGCATTGAGAGATGGAGACAAGACGAGGTTGAAAAAGTTTTGTTGAAATTATCAACCAAATGTGACAAGTAACGTAAGAAGTAAAGTGAATTAGTTTGAACTTCATGAATGCAACAGCAAGGGGTGGTTACCCTATTGTACTGTTGTGGCATTCAACTTTTTCCTCACATTTTCTTTAAAAAGTTATATGCAGTGACTACGTACTGAATGAGAGGGTAAACTTTATGCATTTGAGGTTGAATTCAAAAAACCTTCATAACCAGCGTGACATTTTAGTGCATGAGCGTGTTTTTTTTTTTTTTTTAATCAAACTGTGTAGTAAAGTAATTATGTATTTTTAAATGTTTTTTGTTACATTACTTTGACAGAACCAAAAAAAGCAACTAAAAACAAAGAAAAGTGAAAAATGGAAAAAATGCGTATACGCCACAGTGAACAAAACCCATTATAACTTCCTTAAAAAAAAAACACACACACACACAAACGCAAACATACCACATCGCAAATTTCTCATCTCTTGATTTCAAGACGCATATCGTCTATCATGAAAAAGCACTTAAATCAAAGTATTCCAACTTACTTATGATAAATACATGCGAATACCTGCAAAATTCCTTATTTACTTTTACTTTATCTCATTTACGCACTGCCATCTTATAAAACGTATTCTCTGAATGAATTCAAAACAAATACCCAAGAGTCAACATACCTTAAAATGAACTCCAAGCTCAAAGCAAAAGTTTGAAGAGTCAAAAAAAACCTCTAAAATAAAAACAAAAAGGAAACAAAGCATTCGTCTCACCGCAGCTCTCATTGTACATTTAAAATCCTTTAAAAGTTGTAAGACAATACGGAAATAGGGATACAAGGCAAGAACTCCCTTGGAGCAAATGCGAGAAAAAACAATAAAAATGATGACAAATGACTAGAAACGTATTTGAAAACGAAACAAATTGAAAATTCAAAATGATTAATGGACGCACACACCAGCACGACTTTTATAAACACATAAAACACAGATTTGGAGTATATTTGTACAGCAAAGCAATAAAGAATAAACCTCTCGCATCAGGCGGGAGCACCTATAAACACCATTCGTAATGAAAAAGAGGACGACTTCTTCGGAACGTACTCAATCTCCGTTCAAAGAAGAAGCACCTGCCTTTTATACATCATTCTATCCTTGCTTCTTCACCGTTGGAAAAAAAAATAATTTTCTTTTTGAACGAGGGTAACCCCCTCATCACGTGGTTTTTCGTTCTTCCATTTTCGCCTTTGACATTTTTCTGTTTAGACTTGTTTGCTTACCAGCTTTCTTAATCCCAATCTTATTCCATAAACACTTAAGGTTTGACGATTAAAAAGTAAAAGCAAAAACTGGGTGTAGAGGAAAAAAGTGAGTTTAAAGAAAACACCTTCAAAGGTAGTTTAAAATGCTCAAAAATGTCTGGAATGGGCGAAAAGGATAAGTATGGATAAGCTCAGTAAGGAACAATTGTATTGGGAAGTTGTTCGAATTTGTATAGCGACAATCTTGCTCAAAACACCAGAAAATTTGAAATATAAGACATGTTTTTACGAAACCAATATTCAACATCATTAAAAGTAAAACAAAATCATTTTAAAAATGTTTTTTTGAAATATCTCTCGATCTTTGTTCTGTTGAGCAAACACCAATACTTGCCACAACTTTTCTGAAGCTTGAACTTGAAATTGTAACTGAATGGGGGTATGAAAATGTATCATCTGCTTCCCAGAGGTTATTTGACGAATTTTATTAAGAAAACACTTAATAAAAGTGCACTTGATGTCTTTTTGTTGGGGGCACAAAATTTTTTTCCTTTTTCCATATTATTTGTTAGAAAAAGCTTTTGACTCAGATTTGAAAAATTCAAAGCCATTACGTGGGGCTGTGGCTTAGAGGTTTTTTAATCTTAAAGAGTTATAGTGCAAGGAATAATGATAAACATCCGAATGAAATGGATGAAGGTGTTAAATGATTAAGTGGACTGAAATTTCAAATCCTTAAACAGCTCTACTCTAACAAACAGACGCTAAGGAATAAATTGAGAATCTGTTAAACATAATATACCTACATATGGTTAAGACTTCAGAGCTAGACCACGCTCTGAAGATTTTATTCAATTTATTACCAAATTCATAATAATGTCGGCATTAAAATTTTCAATTCAACATCAATACACTAGCCCTTTGAATCAACAAATTGAAGTGTCAGCAATTGAACAATTGAAACCATAATGGCAACGATGATTCCATTAATAGGCACAAATAGATTTTAATGCTTCATCAGCAAAAAAAAAAAAATCTTTGCACTCTATAATCAAATTGGATCCAAAACACTCGTTTATTTAATCCTCACTAAATTACATTACAACAGTTGTTTTTTCCATTCACAAAATCAGTCTTAAAATATCCATTCAAAATACCTATATGAATTAAATTCACACAAATTGGACCATACTCTAGAGCCATATACTACGGCCCGGCTGGCGCCTACCAGTTCCCAATGTGTTCTCTCAGCAAATGCAAATTTGTAAATTCCTGCCTTCTAAATCCGACATTTCCAACTCCGAAACCTGAGGTGGCAATATAGCTAAACGCCCATTAGCAACAGAGAGCACTCACTATTCAGGCAAAACTTTTCGGTAGTGAACAAAACAAAAACGAAATAAAAACTGCCAACAATTTCAAATCCGTGGGAAACTCGCAGTTGGTATAGTCTATTATTTTCGAGTACCATGGCGAACATAGGGTGTTGATTTTCCGCAAAATATAGTGCAATTTGCATCCGCCTTGGCTGAGATAATTGGCCACCGCCACAGGTCGTCAGAAGGTCGTTCAATGAATCCACTTTTTCGCTGTTGGACCAGAAACTCACAGGTCATCATCCATCAACAGAGAGAATGGCGAGTATCATCGTGTATAAAATGCAACTGTTTCATCTCCGTCCACCAAATCCGCCCAACAACGCGCATTTGTTTGCCAAACCGAGTTCTAAATAAATTTTATTCTCCAAGGGGTATAATTGTTTTAGTATTTATGGTTCGACATTTGAGTGTAATAAACAAGGATTCACTTCCTGACTAACGGACTAACGTGGGGCAAGTGCATCAATTGTTGGCCTTTGAGCGAAATTCTCCCTAATCCATCGAAAATATATGAATAGTTCCCGCTGTGTGTTTGTATTTTTTGTTTTTTTTTTTTGTATTTTGATTGGTATGCAATTTTGATTTGTTGATCTTTGCGTATTATAGTATGGTTGTCGCCTAAATTTCTCAAACAGCTGGATATTCATGAATAAATGAACAGTGCTTGATAGTTGGGTACGTTCTTAGGGCGTAAATTTAAGTGAGAATTGTGATTTTATATGCAAATAATATGTTGTTTTGCTTTCTGATTTATGTTTTGTTTATTGGAGTGTCGACTTGATTAGGTGTAGATTTCTATTTGATTTGCATATGAGTCGTTTAATCGAAAGGATTTGCATTTATTTGGTCATTGTCATGTTTTATGTATTTTGCATTAAATTTAAGAAAACATATTTTCGAAATTCGATCGGAAAATTTAATTTTGCAAATAAATGCTAATGATTATAATTAAATTTTAATACGTTGAAAAGTCAAGCTGGTAAAATAATCCACATTATCCTATAATCTTCAATAACAATTACTTATTGTCTATCAGTATAAAATCATATCATCGGAAAAATCTGCTCAGTATGCATATCAAAACGGCGCACTCAGCGCTAATTGTGTCCTGTGCGAGTTAGTACAGCCATTTCTACCATACATACATGAAGAGGCGTCAGGGAAAATTTGGCAATAGTGTTTTTTTGTTTTTCTCATAGAATGCTGATTTTTGTAAAACAGCTGAACAATTTGCAGCTGCCCGTGGCTTTGTGGTTAGGTGCGTTGGCTGCTTAGAAGAACGTCGTTGGTTCGAGTCATACTCGTGTCAATAAAGTTTTTATTTCATCTTTCACGGGTACTGCCTCTTGCGAAGAACTGACAAAACTTACAAGAGTATCAATCTGTCATGAAAAAGTGCTTTTCAACTTTGCCGTTTGGAATCGGCGTAAAATCTACATTCTCCTCAATCCTTCACACGCACCCAGAGAATTGTTGATGAGAGTAAGTCACTTATTAGGCCTTAGCTCTTCAAAAGCTGTCACGCCACTCTATTTATTTATTTTTTAGCTGAACAATTTAGAGACGCAGAGATGCTTCTGCGTCTAAATAAAACTCCAATAACCTTTCAGTATTTTAAAAATATGTTGTTATACGAAATCAAGACATTTGCCTTTCAGAAATAACAATTTAAATTTTGGTAGATTGTCGAGAGTTATACTTTTTTGTGAGCTCACTTTGAAATCTGCATCAAGTCAACTGAAGCGGAAATAAAACATGAATGTATATGCCATTCCGGATATGGACGAGAACGTATGCAGCGACTCGTTTTCATTTTATTATTATTTTTTGTTCGAAGCTCTTATTTTTGTGTGTGAACAAGTGCGCCTATTCGCTCAACAATTGCCAGAAAGACACGATAACTGTACTGAAATCTCGAATAACCTTATACGAAGGGTATGTTGTAAGCCCAGAAACTATTTATTATTATCTTCAAGTTGTAGCATAGCTTTTGGATGCGAGATGTGATTTTGTCAAAGATGAATTTCTTCTTTGCTGCCATTCCGCTTGAAAACGTACATATTTTCGGCCTTCATTTTAAATATTAAAGGAAATTTTGATATTTGTCTAATAATGTTTAAATTTGCGGACAAATTACCTTTTAAAAATCAATCAAACAAGTTCTGCTCAACAGATGTGCACAATTTTGTTTTAAATTGGATTTTTTTACGTTTGTTTTGAATTAAAACGTCAGTTTGGCCAAGTGATTCCAAAAATAATAGTTTTTTTTGTGATAATTTTACGCAGACGGGAAATTTCATTTCATCACATGTGACTATCACAAATGTGATAATCATTTTTGAATTTAGCCGATTCCACCCCAGGTTTCGAAGGCATTACACGAATTTATCTTCTTTCTGTTGCATAACGATGCGTATCCTGACCTATTTGATGATTTTATCGAACGGAAAAAAAGTAAGGACATTCATAAAATAGAGACAAAGTGTCCTTATCATGCACCTATACAACATTGTTGACTTAATCGTCGCTTGAGTAAAATCAAGGAGCATAATGGACTTGAACTCATAAGCCACAATGTAATTTAAGATAATGAAACAATTTTCGAAGGATCTTTTGTGTGATTAAAAAGGATACGGAAAGTTGAAATTAATTCCGGCTTAATTTGAAAGTATACCCGTTAAACACTTTTCGTTTGTTTGTTTTGGTGTCTTATGTTGGATATGAGGACATTTAGACGAGCTTTTCTGATATAACACTCAAAAAGGACCCATCACACAGTCCCTTCATATTCTAGTTTAATATTTTGGTTTTTCTTATATAGAATGGAGATTGTCCCTGTCCATGATTCTACTCGTATGAAGAAAATGAACATGAAAATGTCAATAAGTGTATGTGGCACTGAGAAACATATTGGATGTATGGGGTAGAAGGATATTTACTTTGTAGAATAGTAGATAGGATAAAATAGGAACATATCAATAAGTGTTTATCTGTATTCTTGAAACGTTAGGAAAGTTAAGAATCGTAAGTAGTGCTACTTCAACACATTTTTTGTTTCAATTCGAGCAAATTGAAGATTCGAAAATACATTATTCTAATTTTAAAATATAACGTGAAACTTCAATAGCCTGATAGTCATTATAATATGCCAAACTATTTTAACAAGTAGGTTACAGACCTCCCACTTCCACATTGTTCATTAATTTAAATTTCACCAAACATTCCACAACCAAAGGATAACTATGTATTTAAAATCCCACAACAATACACCGACCAATACAATAATGTACAAACTTCTGTTCCACATCATGTAAAAATAGTTGACGAAGACCAACTGAATAGCCAGAGTTTAATAACAACGAACAACAAATGCAAATAGCCTGTAGTTCTCATCCTCATCCTCTTGAAGGCTGTTATTGTTCACAATCATCTCAATACCTCCCTTCCTCTATTAAATGTAATTGCTACTATAAATTGTACAGTGCACAGCAAAACAATGCTAAGAGATAAACTTTTAATTTCACAATTTCTGAAGAGTTTGTTTTTATTCATTTGTACGATTTCTCGATCTGACTGAGGATGCAGGGACATTTTTTTTCTTTGAGGAAACTTTAACTTGCTAACTGGCGGGCAAAACAGGGAGGTGAAAGAATGCTGGATGTCTTCTTTTCACAAACTTGACTTTCTTTTGTGTTCTTAAAATTCGATGTCTCTTAAAGTAAAAAAAAAAAAAATAAATATAAAAGGTTAAAAGAGAGGAAAGAGAGAAAACATATTGAACTAATGCATAGTGAGATGGAAATGTTTATACCTCAGGATATTGGGGAAACTGTCCTGATTCCCGATATCCTTTATTTTAATATCCGTTTATGGAATTTGTCTAACACCATGAAAATGAGTAGGAATTCAATAAACTTGAGAAGGAAGTCGAAGAGAAAATGGAAATTCGATTTAAATGTTCATTTTTGTTCGCTGAGTTTTTGTACTCATTTAGCCACTTAACTGCAAGTGCTTATGTCCTTGCAAATGCAATTAAGGTGAAATCTCTGTCTCCAAATAATCATCTTAATAAAATCAAGATGAAGGTGGAGATGAATCAATTTCATTTACAAGTATACAAAATAATTATAAACACAAGCAAATCGCGGTTCTAGTTTCTGTTGATAAATTGTTTGTACACCTGTCGATCCTTATTTAAGATAATATTAAAACCACCAGCACCACCCTCACGTTTGATAATCACTAAAATCAGCCTCCGCAAATTTAATTGATGCCTAAGCTATCACCACAAATTATTTGCTTTTTGTAGTTACACTTTCAAATCCTTCGTCAGTTGTTGTCTTAGAAATTGACTTAATTAGTTCAACCACATAAACCACAATCCCATTATAGTTCTTTTTCCAGTTTCCCACAAATACACACATCTATGTACAGTACAGAGACAAAAATTGATAAATTAGAAGGGTTAAAAAATTGAGGTGAACTAAAACACTGCTTTAAATTGCTATGCTCGAATTTCGAGCGCTTAATAAATCTTTGAATATTTCAAAATATCCTTCGTAATCACTGAATCATAATAAAACACTCGTATTACATTCTTACGCAGATGAAAACGCAGCTTAAGGATTCTCATAAATCTTGAAGAATTTATATTCTCCGGAGCTGCTGTGTTACCGAAACTCAAACTTTCATTCAATTAACTTGTGTTTCTGTGGGATAATATTAACATTAAAACTTTTGACAAAAACAATTCCATGAAAGCGCGTGACGCACATATCAACAATTCTTCCTCCCCGCCACCCTCTCATTACTATCGCACTTTAATTTGGTAATCCTTTGTCGAAACTTGAGTTGATATAGTTATCAACTGAATAACGGATTGTCATTGTCTTCGGGGAATTCGTTAAAACCTCGAATACGAAACGGGTGATGAAGGACCAAACCAAAAATCAGAAAATGTGCTTTGATTGTTCTTGTTTGGTTGAAGCCATCTTTACTCGTTGTTCAGGATTCTCCAGTATATCCTTTATTTCAGACTCAGCCTTGAAATTGATACAAGGAAAATCGCAAAACGGGCAAAAAGGGGGAATGTTATTGCCTAGATATCGTAGTTAATTGCTTTAAGAAGCTCTGATAATCCCTTGAGCTGGATTGTTGTAGTTACTTCAACCGAAAAAGCAAAAGATATTCCTCTCAAGTGAATTAACATGTTTGGGAATGTTTTGTGTTTGTTTCGAGTGTTTGTGCGAAGCAGATTGATGGAGATAAAGATGACTAAAGTTATAAGCACTTTAGTGTTTATATGAGAGGTTAGTTGAGAAATTTCGTTGATTTGGTTTTTAATTTTATGTCTTCAAAATTGATGGGGAAGACTACAGAAATAATATTTGTGTCTTGAAGAATAGTGATTGCCGTTTTTACCTCCTTGAAAGATTTATGGGACTTGTTATCTATTAGTTTTTTTTTATGAGGAGAGTATTGTGGTTGTCGGAAAGGGAGGAGGTAAATGGTTTTATATTAGACCAAAACCAATATAGACCTGCTATTATACATAAACGAATTGTTAAAAGCACGTATACGCCACAGTGTACCTACCGTTCATTGATATGATCCATATTTTGTTTTTATGAATGAAATCAATTAAATTTAGTAATTTACAGGCAAATAAAATTAATTGTTTATACCTTCCGCTTTGAATCTCAACAAATCCCATAAATTTCAACATTACTTTTTTAACTATCCACTTTGCAATGACATTGTTATTTGGTCATAAATCTATCATAAAAAGAAAAAGCCTTTTTTATCTTTTCATATCATTCTGCCAGCAGCAAAGTCATTAGAAGCAACTAAACTCAACGACCAGAAAAGAAATAAATTCACATATAAATCAACCGCGAAATGACGGTGAAGTATCCTCTGGTTCTAACATTAATATTAACGACGCTTGAGTGCAAGGAACAAGGATCTTCATTTGACATTTTATTAAAAAGAATGAAAAATCTACGACCAAGGGGTTAGACTAAGTAGTAGAGATTTTTATGTGTGTGTGTGTCTGTCTGCTTTTGGCAAGTGAAATTGTGATAACGAAGAGGAAGGAGAGACGGCGGCGGCGGAAGATCATGTGTATAAAATGAGTGGAAAATCCGTTTAATATGACCTTTTTTGGTAAATTTCATTTTGTAGTGACTATCAAGTCGTGTCATTTCATTTCCGTTTTAAAGGTTAAATGCGGTTGCCACTTTGTCTGGTTTCGGTTGTGGTGTGGTTGACACAGTTTCCGTTGATGAGTGGTTGTTGTTGAGAGTTCAATCTGTCATGTTTTATTGTTTCTTTCTGCCAGACGTTATTCAATTAATTTGAGAGGATTAATGTTATTGGAGAGAGAGAGAACCGTTTTAAACACCTCAAATAAAATTATGTGAAGATAATTTAAAATTTATTGCAATTGCCAAATTTGAGCTGATGCTATTCACTATAAAAAAAAAACAAGAAGCATGATTTTGAATGGCCTGTCTTTTTTCAATTTAACGTGCGTCTGCTTTTTAATTCAGTTTTTATTTGTAAAGTGCTTGCCTGTATCATGTTGCTAAGTGATGGGCTAGTGGTATAAGATAATCAGCTTTATTTCCTACCATCATTAGTATTGTTTGCTGTAAGCTTTCTATATAACATAGATTTCAGCAAATTCAACTTTGGTACCCACCGTGTGGTCATCGTTCCTGCTTTTAGAACTAATAAAGTCTAGTTTCAATAACCCCAAAATAGAGATTTAAAAATGTTTCATTAAAAAAATTCTATACTTTCTGATATTAAGATCATATTTGTTCATGTGAATTTTGATGGTCAATATTCCATAAAAATTCACAAGAACAAACACACACATAAACACAAATGATGAAATAAACATTTCCATCTATTGAATTTCATGTTAATCAAATCAAAAATACCCCTTTAAAACAACACACAAAAATGCTTGTTTCGCATCTAAAAAAAAGATAAAAATCAATTGAATTAAAATGGGGACCAACCAAAAAATAAAAAAAAAATTATCTTCAGTTGATGTGCTCATTGTATTGATGTTTTCTTGTTACCCCTGTTTGCCGATGACTATGCCCATTAGTTTACCCATGAAATAAAATCATGAATTCTAAAGTATTTTCCAGTTGCTATATGTGTACTCTTGATTCAGAATAAAGGATATGATATAAGATTGATTTTATTTTTTCTGTTAAAAATTTGATTTGGTTCGACCACAAAAAATTGAGATCAGACATACCTACTCAATTTTTCTGAGAAAATGTTGTCAAGAATTGGATATTTTATTCTATATAGATCCGTTTTTTGATCCTTAAAGTCATTCAATCATAAGCACTCAATAGAAAAATTCTTTTAATTCTGTTTTGTGCCTGATGCAGATTGAATACTCTGTGTTTGCAGTTTGGCACAGGAAATATTTAGTTAATATTTTCAAAATCATTGTTGTCCTCGTCCTCACATTTTAAGCTGCATTTGAAAGTATCAGTGTATTTAATGTGACTTGAAAATGGAACAGACAAAGAAAAAGAACCAGTATATCCACAAAAGCTTGTACCTTTAACTTAATTTTGTCGGTTCGGTTTTCTAAGCACATTTTACGGTTTTGAATAAAAAAGGACATCTTTGAGCGTATTCCATTGAAAATTTCACAATAAATCGAATCGAATATTCAAACAACTTCTTTGTAACCCAATAAGAGTCTCAACTGAGTTCGTGTTGTGTTGAGCGTCGATCGACCGTCTACGACGACGATTGACGATGAAAACGAGAACGACGATGAATTCAAAATATATGCATGAGAAGGTATTATGTGCACTGTGCAGGTTATGAATGAATAAAAATCTCCTTTAAGGCTCCCTCTTATGTATCGAATTTCCATGTCTTCTGGGAAAATGGTACAATTTGAGACTCTAATTGTTGTGTATTGAAAACAGCTCGGGAATTAATGTTATGCATATAGGATTTTCTAATGCAATTCTACTTTGTAAAAGGCGATTAAAGTTGCTTTATATAGGTTGACAATGTCGGCATTACATTTTTTTTGCCTGCTTGATTGAGACTTTGATGATTTGCGAAGTGATTTTATACTGTGTTATTTGCTAAAAACCTATCGAATTGAATTGAAACACATTGAGTATACCCATGCCTTCTTTTATTTAAAGAAAAAATCATTGATCAGTTCTAGGGAATAGCAAATTTGTATATAATATCAAGTCATATTATCCCTTCATCGTCATTGTTAAACCATTAGGTAGGTACTCTCGTAAGAACCAGGTTACTCTTCCAATAGAGATAGACTATCCCCATTCATCTCCTATAGAAAACGAACCTCCTCCGGTTTATTCTGTTCTCCAAACCTAATTGCCAACATTCTATTTCAAATACCTTCAACACAATGTGCATGTGCATTTTACAGAGAAGCACCACTGGACCAAGGCTCAAGCACACAAAACATAAAAGGCTCATAAATCACACTTTTCACTTCACAACATTTTTTCGTTCCTGCAGTCAAAATTGTTATACCAGTTCAAGAAGGGCTTTAAGGGGTGTTATGTGTATGCTAAACTACCGGATCTATAAAAGGTTTCCGCTACCGTTATTGTTTTGTCGCATTGAAGGCAACGTATTCCTCTTTCTCTCTCTGTTGGAATTTCTCATAATTTTTCACCTACTTGTTGACTTCCTGTTTAGTGTTAACGTTCCATCTCTGCTTAGCATCCTCACATAGCTCACGCAAAGAGCTGTATTGTATGACAGTTTTGTTCTTTGAGCTGTTCTTAAGTATTCATGACTTTTCGCTTTTGTGCATATCTTAACTTTTCCGGAATCACATGATTTTATTTTCTTGTGAAAACAGTTCCTACACAACCAAATCCTTTCCTCTAGCAGCATGACACGCTGTGAGCTCTAATAGAGAACTAGAAAATGCATCATCCTTTATAAGGGAAAACAAATCTGTTTGTTTTTGTTATCACCAACTAAAGGAGGGATCTTTTGTCTTTCATTCGTTCTAGATGGGTTCACTAATTTTCATCTAGTGTCAAATATATACATTTGACATTATTATTTTGCCAACAAGTTATTGAAGACATGAATATAGACGAAAATGAACAATACCTCTTTGGAAATGGAATAAGTTGCAGTTTTCGATCCGGAGAACAAAGAGGTTTTATCTCATAACTTGATAGGTGAATAGTGCACACGGAGAATCTTTTATGTGGAGTTGAATAGGGACGATGAAGTTTCGTAATGATGAATTTCAAGAAAGGGTATTATACCCCATGAAGAGTTAAGAATTTGTCTGCGTTTAACCTGTTCATTGAACTGTAACCCAAATTTGGAATAGAATACTTTGAGCAAAAACTATTTGTACTCTGTCTTTGGATAAAAATCTTGCAGGGCATATTGAATTGTTGTCTTCTCTACTATTACTTAGTCATCCTATCAGAAGTTTGATTTAAGGGTGTACACTGAGGTCATCCAAACAAGAGAGCTTTTGTGTCAAAAGCTGCTATGAAGTCTGCAAATACAGCATAAAGTTTGTTCGTTTCTTAGATAGGATCGGGAAATGCTTATGGGCTTGGTGTACGTTGATTAGATTATTTTCATCTACCCACTTAGTGAATCTTTCAAAGAGAGCTCCTGTAAGGATCTTCGTAAAAGCGTTAAGGAAAGATATAGGTACATATCTCGGTAGTTATTTAGGTCCGTTCGATTTCCTTTCTTCATTATAGTGAATAGGATGGCTCTCCCAAAGGTTCTTGGAACCTCACCACAGTCTTCAATCCTGTTAAAAGTTCTTGTTAACTTTTCATAAAAACCCTTCGTTGAGTTTTTGAAGAATTCAGAACATAAAAAAAAAATTTGGAATATTTGACAAATTCTCAGGCTTAAGATTGAATTGATTGATTATGAACACTTTTAATTGATTTTAATTTTTATATTTTGACGACTTCAAACCTTGCTGACCTTTCTTGTGCTGTTGTCAGGAATGAATTTAAATAGTTAACTTTCCAAAGAAAACATTTCTTTTGTTACTTTATTTTTGGGAGCAAAACAAAGCCGTTAAAGTGATAGCTCACTTTTTTCCATTTTTCCAAAGGATATTGTTTATATTATTCATTCGAAAAGTGTTCTTAATTTTGATGTTGATTGCCATTAAATGGTGTTTGAATAGAGATGAATATGCATTAAGCGTTTTCGAGTGATTTTAGTGCGACTGAATAATCAATTAATTAAAAGTTTAAAGGCTTTAATTGAAAAATAATAAAATGAAATTTGAAAAGTTGAGTGAATAATCAACAGTTAGTAAACTTTTTTGGATAAAATTGAAAAGGTTTAAGTAGATTTTTTTCAGATGGAAAAACTTGGATTACGAAGGATTTAGTGAAGAATAGACGAATTTGAGTTTGATTTGATTGCCGACACTTACGAAGCAGCTTTTTAGAAGAAGCAATGTTCGACTCAATATGAAACACCACCTAAGGAAGTAGGTAAAATTTAATAGTGAAAGAGATTGAGATTTTCGTTAATGTTGTTTAACAGAAAGAAAATTCATATGAAGCTTGCTGAATACTTTGTCCATTGTTTTAAATAGAAAAATAAGTAATATGCAAAACATTAAAATGCCGCAGGAATGACAGGAATATTGACACCAATATTCTCGAACAAAAACTACTATTATGCTGATGAAGTTGCCTTGTTTTCTTGGTTGTGTACAGTTGTACACTAATTGTACACTCTGGTCTTCCACTCAATTTGTGTGCTTAATTCGCCTGCGCCAACAAAACTTTTCAAATCAGAAAGCAAATTAACCCTAGAAGGGTAACCTTCGCCGAATCGACGAACTTCTTTTTTCCTAGTTCAACAAAGTCTCTTTTTTTGTTTAAGGAACTTTTCTTGAATAAAAACTAAAATATAAAAAAAAATGTTTTTGCTTTTTCTAAAAAGAAAATCTACACTAATATATAAAGCTGAAGAGTTTGTTTGTTTGAACGCGGTAATCTCAGGAACTACTGGTTCGAATGGTATAATTCTTTTTGTGTTGGATGGTGCCTTAATCGACTTAGACATTAGGCTGCTTAACATTAAGCTGTGACCAATAGCAGCGAAGAATCTGTGGAAAATGTGGAAAAAACGGCAAAAAATATACATTTTTCTGTGTTTTAACGCACTTATCTCAGGAACTACTGGTTCGAATGGTATAATTCTTTTTGTGTTGGATAGTGCCTTAATCGACTTAGACATAAGCTACTTAACATGAAGCTGTGACCAATAGCAGCGAAGAGTCTGTGGAAAATGTGGAAAAAACGGCAAAAAATATACATTTTTCTGCGTTTTAACGCACTTATCTCAGGAACTACTGGTTCAAATGGTATAATTCTTTTTGTGTTGGATGGTCCATTAATTGAGAAAGACTTGAAGCTATTTAACACTAAGCTGTGACCAATAGCAGCGAAGAATCTGTGGAAAATATGGAAAAAACGGCAAAAAATTTACATTTTTCTGCGTTTTAACGCGCTTATCTCAGGAACTGCTTTATGAAATATGAACAATTTTTTAATGTTGAATGGTCCATTTAGCAAGGAAGGCTTGAAGCTAAATAAAATTTAGCTGCGACCAATAGGAGCGAAGAATTTGTGTAAAATGTGGAAAAAACGGCAAACAATACAATACATCTACACTAATATATAAAGCTGAAGAGTTTGTTTGTTTGAACGCGGTAATATCAGGAACTACTGGTTCGAATGGTATAATTCTTTTTGTGTTGGATGATGCCTTAATCGACTTAGACATTAGGCTACTTTACATTAAGCTGTGACCAATAGCAGCGAAGAATATGTGGAAAATGTGGAAAAAACGGCAAAAAATATACATTTTTCTGCGTTTTAACGCACTTATCTCAGGAACTACTGGTTCAAATGGTATAATTCTTTTTGTGTTGGATGGTCCATTAATTGAGGAAGACTTGAAGCTATTTAACACTAAGCTGTGACCAATAGCAGCGAAGAATCTGTGGAAAATATGGAAAAAACGGCAAAAAATTTACATTTTTCTGCGTTTTAACGCGCTTATCTCAGGAACTGCTTTATGAAATATGAACAATTTTTTAATGTTGAATGGTCCATTTAGCAAGGAAGGCTTGAAGCTATATTAAATTTAGCTGCGACCAATAGGAGCGAAGAATTTGTGTAAAATGTGGAAAAAACGGCAAACAATACAATACATCTACACTAATATATAAAGCTGAAGAGTTTGTTTGTTTGAACGCGGTAATATCAGGAACTACTGGTTCGAATGGTATAATTCTTTTTGTGTTGGATGATGCCTTGATCGACTTAGACATTAGGCTACTTAACATTAAGCTGTGACCAATAGCAGCGAAGAGTCTGTGGAAAATGTGGAAAAAACGGCAAAAAATATACATTTTTCTGCGTTTTAACGCACTTATCTCAGGAACTACTGGTTCAAATGGTATAATTCTTTTTGTGTTGGATGGTCCATTAATTGAGGAAGACTTGAAGCTATTTAACACTAAGCTGTGACCAATAGCAGCGAAGAATCTGTGGAAAATATGGAAAAAACGGCAAAAAATTTACATTTTTCTGCGTTTTAACGCGCTTATCTCAGGAACTGCTTTATGAAGTATGAACAATTTTTTAATGTTGAATGGTCCATTTAGCAAGGAAGGCTTGAAGCTATATAAAATTTAGCTGCGACCAATAGGAGCGAAGAATTTGTGTAAAATGTGGAAAAAACGGCAAACAATACAATACATCTACACTAATATATAAAGCTGAAGAGTTTGTTTGTTTGAACGCGGTAATATCAGGAACTACTGGTTCGAATGGTATAATTCTTTTTGTGTTGGATGATGCCTTAATCGACTTAGACATTAGGCTACTTAACATTAAGCTGTGACCAATAGCAGCGAAGAGTCTGTGGAAAATGTGGAGGTTAGGTTAGGTTACAGTGGCTGCGGATTCAGAATCCACACACTTAGGCCAAAAGGAAAGGCCCATTGTGATACCATGAATCTAGAGAATTACTTCTTACTAGTCGAACCATTTTGAGCTTTTTATAAAGCGAAGAAGATATTTGATATCCTTATTAGCTAGTTCACTGGGGTTATCATAAAAGTATTCTCCCAGATGAAGTTTGCGTCTTAGTGAAAGAGCAGGGCAAGTGCAGAGAAGGTGAGAGATTGTTTCCTCTTCTTCCTCATCCATACAGCTCCTGCAGAAGTCATTTGAGGCTACACCAAGTCGTATTGCGTGTCTGCCTATAAGACAGTGTCCCGTAAGGACACCTATCAGGCAGCTAATATGAAGTCTGCTTTGAGATAACAAGTCTTTAGAGCGCTTTAAGTCCAGTGAAGGCCATATGAGTTTCGTAGCTGCGCACGTTGGTAAATTGTGCCACCTTTAGTTTGTTCTCGTTAAAGCTGCTTCTTTTAGCAAAAGTTTACATGTAGCTATCGGTATACCTATCTTCTCCCTTTCAGGTGAAATAGGTATGACGGTTCCATTTTTAGCGAGTTCATCAGCTCTACAATTTCCTTCGATGTCTCTGTGACCCGGCACCCAACAGAGGTGAATGTTAAATTGCTGCGCCATCTCCATCAGAGACGATCGGCAATCGAGGGCCGTTTGAGATTTGGTTGAGACACCTTCGAGAGATTTAATAGCAGCCTGACTGTCAGAGAAGATGCGGATATCAGAAGTTGATATCACGTTTTCTCTTAGCCAGGAGAGAACCTCTTTGATCGCTAAAATTTCCGCTTGGAAGACGCTACAATGATCGGGAAGGCGGAATGAGATGCTTAGATTAAGCTTTTCTGAGTACACACCACTACCAACTCCATCACTTGTCTTGGATCCATCTGTATAAAAATGAATGCCTTTGTCATCCAGAAGTTTTTTGTCTTCCCATTCTTCTCTGGATGGAATAGATATCTGGAAGTTTTTACCAAATTGTGGTTTTGGAATGGTGTAGTCTATGTACTTTGGTATAGAACCGAAAGAGTTCAAAATGATGGAGTGTCCCACATTATTGTTGGTCCATTGAGATGAGGCGTTGAGTCTTATAGCTGTACTCGCTGCCACTTGTTTGCTAAAAATGTCGAGGGGTGCCAGATGGAGGAGAGTGTCTAACGCTGCTGAGGGTGTGGTTCTCAAGGCCCCGGTTATGCAGAGACAAGCAGTGCGTTGGACTCTGCTGAGTTTGTCGCAGTAAGTGACTTTCTCCAGTGCAGTCCACCATACTGCAACCCCGTACATGAGAATTGGTCGAATGACCGATGTGTATAGCCAATAGGTTATGCGAGGTTGAAAACCCCATTTGCTTCCTATGGCTTTCTTGCAAGAGAAAAGAGCTACTGTGGCTTTCTTAACTCTTTCCTGAATATTAGGTTTCCAACTTAATTTTTTGTCTAATATCAGACCAAGATATTTGGCTTCATTGGTGAAAATTAGTGGTACACCTTTTATTGAAGGGGGTACAATTACTGGGATCTTGTATTTCCGTGTAAAAAGGACAAGGTCCGTTTTTTGAGGATTAATACTAAGTCCACAACGATCAGCCCATCTAGTGAGCATATTAAGTGCGTTTTGGAGGAGGTCTCTCAGTGTATTAGGATGTTTTCCTGTGACGGCGATAGCAACATCATCGGCATACGCAATCACTCTGTAGCCTTCCCTCTCGAGGGATATTAGCAATTCGTTAACTACTATGTTCCACAGGAGAGGGGACAGAACACCACCTTGCGGAGTGCCTCTACTGACAGACCTTTTCGTACAAAAATCCCCCATCTCAGAGTTGATGATCCTGCTTTTAAGCATTAGATTGATCAACTCACAGAGTGAGTATTCGACGTTTAGGGTCGTCATAGCAGAAGTGATAGCAGATGTGTCAACGTTGTTGAAAGCACCTTCGATATCTAGGAAGGCAACCATAGTATACTCCTTTTGCTCTAGGGAGTATTCGATAGTTCTTACCAGAGTATGCAAGGCTGTTTCCACCGATTTCCCTTTGCAGTAAGCATGCTGAGACATCGATAGTCCCCTATCAATGCTATTACGTATATGGATATCAATCAATCGTTCCAGCGTTTTGAGAATGAAAGATGATAGACTAATAGGTCTTAGATCTTTAGGGTTGACATGCGAGCATTTGCCCGCCTTGGGAATGAATACTACTTTTACCTCTCTCCATCGCTGAGGTATATAGGCCAGATCTAGACAACTTTTGAACATCATCTCAATGATGGGCAGAGTTATATCGATGGTGTGTTGTAGCTCAGCTGGTATGATTTGATCTGGACCTGGAGATTTATAAGGTTTGAAGCTATTCAGAGCCCATGTCAATTTTTCTTTTGTGACAAGACCTTGAGGAAAAGTTAAGTTAATACCCGATCCAGGACGGTTTATTGTATTAACGGATTTGGAGCTATCTGGGAAGTGGGTATCTAATAGCAGGTTTAGCGTTTCTTCGCAAGAGTTAGTCCATGTACCATCTGAGTTTTTGAGACAACTAGGCATGGTTGGATTTGTCGAGAGAATCTTCCTTAGCCGCGATGCCTCCGAGGGCTCTTCTATTGAGCTACAGAAGGATCTCCATGAGGATCTTTTGGCTTTTCTCAATTCTTGTTTATACTTTTTGAGGGATTCCTTATAGGACTCCCAATCTTGGAGGCGTCTAGACTTTTTTGCACGATTAAAAAGCCTTCTACAACCTTTCCTGAGTATTTCTAGTTCAGCAGCCCACCAATGTGGTTTTCTCTTTCCTCGCACTGTAGTGAGGGGACAGGCAGTTTCCATAGCTTTATTGAGGGCTGCTGTAAGCTCATCAACTTTTTTATCGAGTTCAAGAGCGCATAAGGGAGGATCATTAAGTTCTGGTTTAATCAGACTTTTCAGAGTTGTCCTATATTTTGGCCAATCTATTTTCCTATAATTCCGGAAAGGGATCGGTTTTGGGGACTCTTCACTAAGAGAGAATTGGATGTACCTATGATCGGAGAACGAGTGCTCCTTTGATACTCTCCAATTCAATACTTTATTCGAGAGATGCAACGAGACAAGAGTGATATCTAAAACTTCTTGCCGATTTTTAGTAACAAAGGTTGGTTCATTACCAACGTTACTTACTACCAGATTAGTTGTTAAGATGTTATCAAAAAGAGACTCACCTCTGTCATTTATATCGGTACTACCCCACGTAGTATGGTGCGCATTGGCGTCACAACCGATAATTATGTTGGTATTGAGTCTTGTAGATTCAGCGACCGTCTTCTCCAGAGTGGTACCAGGCAGTGGGCCCTGGTGGTCGTGGCCCAAATACGCTGATACCAGCCAGTAGGTATGGTTGTCTATTACCATACTGGCTGTGGTGACGTCTTCATCACTGAAATTAGGGAGTAAAAATACATTTAGACTACGTTTTACTAGTATGCAGGACCTTGGGTTACCTTTTCCCGTTACATATAAGACGCAGTAGCCAGAAGTTCCCAATCCTCGAACCAGGGATTTCCCAATCCAGGGCTCTTGGATGAGAACGACATCTTCCCCAGTTTTTGACAGGCGGAGAAGAAGGGAGGCCGAAGCCTTAATAGAGTGTTGGAGATTAATCTGTACTATTTGCAGCATTTTGGCTACAACTAGGCAGATCAACCTCCACCACTGTTAAATCCAGTTCATCCAGATCGGACGAAGAGGAACCTAGCAGTTCGTCTTCTTCCTCCCCGGAGAGAACTTTGCTAGATGAGTCATCAGTCTCCATTAGTGATAAACTTTTGACGTTTTCGGAAGAAGACTGTGCCGCGACAGAAGAGGGCCCTGGTACAACATCATCCCCATCCAAGGATGGGAAAGTGATGATAGCACTGGGACCCCCCACGTCTGGCGACACAGCTTCTGAGTGTAGGGAAGAAGACTGCGCCGCGACAGAAGAGGGCCCAGGTACACCATCGTCCACATCCATGGATGGAAAGGTGATAGTAGCACCAAGACCCCCTACGTCTTGCGACACAGCTTCTAAAGTGGGTTGTGGAGGCTCGCATAAAGCGTCTACCTCATCTTTTTTGTATATACGAAGAGTAATCGTCTCGAACCCGTATCTTATCACTCCCTTGGTTCGCACCAGAGAGGCCGCAGAGTCCTTATTGATGACGATAATCGCACTTCGATAAAGACCCTTCGGCTCTTCCAGTTTTGCGATCTTCCAGTCGTGACAGGAGAGGTCCGGGTTGCTAAGCCTGATCATCTCATGGATGTCTTCAGGACATGCAGGCTCAATCGGGATCCAAGCACGAGCTCTCGGCCTGCAAGGAATGTCTTCCTTTGCAACAACCTCGAGTTTTGCGCCTGGCCAAACTTCGCCCAGCATGCCGACAGCAAGCGTATATAAATCGCGCGACCTCTGATCGTTACAAACGATGAGTTTGACATGACCTTGATGCCAACCCCCATCGCTTGTTACAGGTGGTGGACCCGGATGCTCTCGCATGACTTTGAGAAAGCCAGCCGAGAGCTTCAGTTTCACCATCTGCCAACGGTCAGAGGTAATCGCACCATCAATATTGCTTCTATCAATGACGGCAACCACGATTTTGTTTTGTTCCTTAAGCACATCACTAAAAGGCTTAGTGAGAGGTACTTTAGGAATTTTGGGAGTGCTGGTGTTCTGCACTTTGGGTTTTTTAGGGATGGGAGTGGACTCCTCCAGAGACCTTTGTCGCTTTGACGTGGAGTCGCAGCTGGTCTTAGATTTGGCTAAAATGGATTTAGCCCACTCAATCTTCTTGCTATGGATGGGATTACTACCATCCCCCAATGTTGCACCAGGAGATTTTAGCAATCTCATCGCATAGCGACGCTGCTTATATAGGACCCTAGGTTGGGTGGCTGTCTTCGTAGTGGAGGCAGGGTCGTTATTCCCGACGCTGCTAACACCACGGAGACTACCACTAGGACCATCCTGGAGAGGTTTACTCTCTTTGGTAGTGGAACTACCGACATGAGGAGGCGCTTTCGCCAGGGATACCTCCTGTACCTCACTAGAAGCTGGGCAATGACTTGGCACAGACCCCTCTCCTATGTTTGGCACAGGATTTACGACAGCCGACATTATCGCCGAACTGCCGCCCGGTGTAGATACAACCTGTACCACACTCGAAGTTGGGCAGTGACATGTCACAATCCCTTCTCCTGTGTACGGCACAGGTGTAACGACAGCCGACGTTGCCGCCGAACTGCCGCCCGGTGTAGCTGTAGTACCGGTACCGGTTTGATTTTTTTTGTTTTTGTTTTTGTATTTGTTTGTTTTGTTTGTTTTTTTCATTTGGGTTCCCACGAGTAGGCGAAGTAAAAGGGGGGGTCCGTCTGTGCAGAGATTCGCTTACACAGATAAGGCTAGCTAATCCGGAGGTCGCCTGGTATCCGGATACTCCGTTAGTGACTGAGCTATTTTTAGAAATTGGGCCCTCACCTCAGCCTGGCTGATCATCGGCACGGGTCGTATAACACCTTGAATCCAGCCCAATTTGGGAAGTTGAAGGGGAGGATATGATTTGGAAGAGGAGAGACGAACAGCAATTGAGCCATAAGCGTCTCAGGAAGGAAACAAGGTACTGACAGAAGTGATACACTATACAGTCAGGGGATAAGGAGACATCAGCCAGTGTAATGCACAAAGCCGATGGAGGAGGGGATAAGGATCGGGAAGGGGAGGGACGAGCGACCTTTGGTTTCAGGACTCTTCTGGAGAAATAATTCCCGAGAATCATTGACCTTACTCAGCTTCTACAACTCGACAAGTTCGACGCTCAGGTAGAAGGAAAAATATGGAAAAAACGGCAAAAAATTTACATTTTTCTGCGTTTTAACGCGCTTATCTCAGGAACTGCTTTATGAAATTGAACAATTTTTTCAATATTGAATGGTCCATTTATCAAGGAAGGCTTGAAGCTATATAAAATTTAGCTGCGACCAATAGGAGCGAAGAATTTGTGTAAAATGTGGAAAAAACGGCAAACAATACAATACAATACAATATAAAGTTCGTTTGAACGCGGTAATCTCAAGAACTACTATTTCGAATTGTAAAATTCTTTTTGTGTTGGATAGTCCATTAATCGATGAAGGCTTTAAAACAAAATAAATAAATAGAGTGGCGCGACAGCTCTTGAAGAGCCAACGCCTAAGTGGCTTACTCTAATCAACAATTCTCTGAGTGCGTGTGAAGAATTGAGGGGACCTACAATTTAACGCCGATTCCGAACGGCAAAGGTGAGAAGCATTTTTTCATTACAGATTGATACTCTTGGAAGATTTGTTAGGTCTTCGCAAGAGGCAGTACCCGTGAAAGATGAAATAAAAACTTGGCCTGAGTAGGACTCGAACCAACGACGTTCTGCTTAGCAGCCAACGCACTTACCAACTAAGCTACGGGCAACTGCTTTAGGCTTTATTCTACTTAAAATTAAGCTGCGACTAATAGCAGCGAAGAATCTGTGGAAATGTGAGAACTGAGATTTTTTTCTGAGATCTCTGAGATGAAATTATTTTGGATTCGATTTCTCACTCAGCTATTTGACGTGGCTGACATATGTGCAGCAACAATTAGTAAGGTAACCATTAAATCTCAATGATAACTGAGAATTATGTTCCACCAAATGATTTTGCCTCAGTCAAGGTGACATTGAGATCTCAGTGAGATGTTGTTTGGTGGAACTGGCCTAATAACTGCTCAAATTAGAATTTTGAGAGTTCAATTGATTTGTGAATGTGATTGATTGCACTATTTGTGCAGATTATTGTGTTTAAACCATATCATTTTATGTACTTCTTAACTAAAAAAAAGCTCAGTTTAAAGAAAAAAAAATTTACTTAACGAAAAAAACGATGCAGAAGTAAGAGAGATATTAGAATTAAGGAGAGTTCACCCAAGGGAATGCTTAAAGTATGAACAACTGAAGGGAATCATAAAAAATGCTCAAATTTTTCAAGTTCAAGAGAATTACGACCTAGGGAGAGTTGACTGCAATGCAATTTTACAATAACTTCCGAACAAAATTCCCATGCGCGCATGATGCACGAGTCGAGATGATACTCTGGCCGTTGGACGAGGGAGAGGCGGACGAAGTCGTGGGCAACTGCTAGTAGTTAATAAACATAAACTATTCAACTTCAGAGAAATAAGTTTGTTACTTTGTCTCATTAGCGCTGTTAAATATTGCTTCGTTGATTCGACGAATGGTTACCTGAAACGTAATTTTTAGTATGGTGACCTTTCTAGGGTTAAACTGCAACCAATAAAATGCAGTACAAATTAATTGCATTGTTAAATTGCGTTTTTAGTTTAGTGCACTGAATAGAAGGGTTAATGCGAAAAAAAGGAAAATTGTATTCTTTTAAATTGCCCCGAAACAGAATTAAGGGTGCAAAGAAGATCGAATGTTGAAAATAAAAGTTTCGAGTCACTTGACTTGACTTCGTTTCAGTTCCGTTGAATTGAGTTTTCACAGAACATTTTCCAGCCAGCCAACTTTATTGAATCTCTTCTTCGCTTCTTTTATCGACAGTGTTGCATATAAGTGAATTTATCATGTCAATATCGAATAGAGAAAGTAATTTTTTCGTGTTTTCTTCGTATGATTTCCGTTTTTTCGTGTAAATTTCAAGGACCATATAACTGCATTCTTTCTTTCTCAGTGCCATTTTTATCGAACAGTAGGTACAAGAAACAAGCAAGACCTTGCAGCAGGGTTCACAAGAATAATGATTAAATCGATTCGAAACCAAAGTGCAGAATATAGGGTAAGTTCGGGCATTATGGCGCACCTAACGGAAATCTGAAATAACTTTATAATGAACAATATTTTTTAATTCAGTATTTTTTTTTTATTTAATAAGACAAAATAGGAACATAAATAAATAAAATTAAAATAGTTATTGAACAAAATAAAAAAATTAAAATTAATTCAAAAAAGGCTTAAAAAAACCATATTGCCCTACATGCGGGCAATATGGCGCACCCTTAAGGGCAATATGGCGCAGAAATTTTATTTCTGATTTGAACACCCACATTGATCACATATGTGTTCTTAAATCCAGTGCAGGAGTCGTGGGACCACTGTCCACAAAAGACACACTGCATCCAATCGTCCTTTTTCCTCAATAGCAGCAAGTAAATGGTCTTCTTCCCATTTGCCTCGAATCGCTTTATTTGTTGACCGGATATTTGGCATTTCTGAAATAATTGTTGATTACTTAAAGTTGAAACATGCACTTTGTATCTATCATTACATAGCTTAGCTATGCAATACGTACAGAAATAAAAAAAAAATTATAAGAGACGAAGAGATCAAGGCAGGAAACTACACTTTATATAAAAACTTCATAAGGGCATTATGGCGCACTCACGCCATAATGCCCTCATAGCATATGCGCCATATTACCCGAAAACACTTATTCAAAACACGTCAACAAAAAAGCCTATTTCATTTCAAATATCTCACGTTACACAATAAAACTGAAACCACAGATAATAAATTTATACAGATGTCTCACCCTTATGAAACTGAAAGCTACCAAAAAAAAGCTTTTTCCAAAAGCTTTAACGCATTCACTTAATGCATTAAAAATCTATTTTCGCTCGCCTCATAAGTCATAAATGAATACTTAGGCAAGGAAAAAAGCTTCAAAAAGCTCCTTGTCTGTTAAGGCGTTGTCTGTTAAGAGCAAAATATGTTTCATTTTTTTCTGCAGGGATGAGACATCTGTATAAATTTATTATCTGTGCTGAAACTATGTTCTGTATTTTGCTCTATACATCGAACACCTGCGTTGTCTACTTACCGAGAAACACGAATCTGAAAATACAGCGAAATTAAAAAACACAAAAAACGCAACAATTTTTTTTAAAAGTTTTTTTTCTTCTGTGAATCTCGTCGCATCAACGCACGACCGATGTTCACTGGACACGTGTTAAGGAAAGACTGATATGTTTGCATTGTTTTTATTTAAATTAGAGTTTTGGAACTATGACATTTGAGTGGTGCGCCATAATGCCCGGTGCGCCATAATGCCCGAACTTACCCTATTAGAAAAAAAAAAGAAATTCCGCCATTGCAAATTCAAAGTCTAAGTAAGTGAAGGATTCAATTATTGTTCAATATCCACATTTTTTATATTTGGCATGGTACCAAAACGATGCTAGCAAAATGGCTGATGCTCCCATTGCAACAGCAGCAGAGTGGTGCGAACAACACCACAAGGCACAGCACACAAAAAGGAGAACACAGAAGCTGAAAAAAAATATATGTAGAGAGAGAAATACACCTAGACCTATCCTTTCAAAATTTGTTGAGGAAATTGCCAACACGAGAACGAACGCTAGTCACCATCGTCGTCGCCATCACCAGCAGTAGCTAGATGAATTGCCATTTTTATAGGGGAAACTTCTTGTAAACTAGGATTCTGAATCAGGGTGCTGTGCCAGATAAATCTATTGAACAATCAATTACGACCCAAAATGTGGAACTACAAGGCGGATAGTACAATGTCTCGACGAGCATAGAACAAAATCACACTCAATGCTTGCATTTTTGTTAAAGCCGTTAAGGAAAATTGGATGGCCATTGTCAATATGGCCGCTGGGATGGAGTAATGACACTTGGGTGTGAAACATGAGGAATTATGCAATAGTTAATGCGATTTTGTGTATCGTGGAAGAAGAAACAAATTGAATTGTGTGTTCTGTTGACAAGTGGTTGGAAAGATTGCTTCAACGCGTCTAAGTAACCCATATCTGAGGTACTTAAGAATATTGAAAGAATTTTTGTTATTGTTTGTTGGAAGATTAATATTTTACTAAATAGGTAAGGCTCAATACCTTTGAAAGGAATCGATCGGACTTGGATCCACAAAGCTCTAAGATTCGTAATCCAAGCTTTGATACCCTTACATTTACTTCCTTCAATAACAAATAAACAAAGTACAGATCCAATAAATTTGTCACGACTATGTATGTCAAGTAGGTATTCTTCAATTTTTCAAACACTAATTCTTCTCCTCGCTCACACGTCGAAATTGTAAATAATAAAAAAAAAACTTCCCTTATTTTCCATGCGCCATTAACCCGTTGTGTCAACAACTAACCCACTTGATTCAACTACTTCAAGTACCTTGCTAAAAAACTTAACGAAGTGATGCTATTTCAAAAAAAGAAAAGAAATAACTTTTCTAGACCCACCTTCCATTTCCACTATAATAATAATCAGTGCCCCACAATCCCTTTCTCTCTTTCTCTCACTCATTTTCCCAGCCACAAAATTGATAACCGTTGGTTGTTGGTTCTTTTCGAAATCCATGGCGACCATTAACAACGGGATAACAGATTTCTAGGAATTGTTTAAATTTTAGTGGGGATGTATGGAAGTATGTGTTTAGCCGACCGAACAGACTATATAGAAATGCAAAATCTATAATCGCTTAAAAGGGAGACTGCGAAATATCTCAATGGACTGGGCATGATAATAAAACCAAAAAAGGATTCTCTAACAGAACTTGTGTTGTGTCCGGGCCCAAGGGGAGAGTTATATCATGGCAACACAACGAGAATCAGATAAACGGGGGTTTTGAACTTTTATGTTGCTGTTGTTAATCTTCTATTGCGGGTGGCTCGGTGAAAGGAAGTGGATCGTATTTTTCAATTTTTTATTCCGAAAGCTGGATTTTATTGGTGAGATTCAAACATTTATGTTGTTCAGGTTGGGATTTGAGAGTATTCGAGAGAGTCCTATTTGGATTAGAACAAGCAGTGTGCTTACTTAATATTGAAAAAAGCTTGAGCCAAAATTTTAGTTGTAAAGGTTTCAGAAAGTTTTAATAATGTAAAATTCTCAAGAATTCCGAAATTCCAAAACATTTTGACTTTTCGAGTCTAACAATAAGCCGCAGTTGTAATTTCTAATTAATCTGCTCTTAATACTATAAAGTTTTCTAATTTGCTAGCAAATCCGCTCCTATTTCCATATCTCAACCGCGTTTAGTATGAATAGTTATCTGTTGCTTGAAAGTTGTTGGGCTAGGTTTTATGTTTTTGGTGGTTTTGTGGCAAGTTTTTATTTGCTTGGTCTCGAGGAGAAGAGAAAAAAGTTTAAAAATTTTCCAGTTATAAGCGGAAACCAGTGAAAAAGTAGAATAATACAATAATCCAAATAACCGGTGACTGTTAAATGTCGGTTTTCTTCTTTTTCTAAGCGTCATCTGGGATCTGGCCTCAAATGGAACGACACCATGACCATGTTACGTAAAAGTTTCTCCCTTTGTTTTGTTCTTCTATGGAACAAAGATAAGTAGAAAAAACTTTTCCAACTTTGTTCAATTTTCTAGTTTCCTGTTGAACATATTAACGAAAGAAAGCAATTTAAGCTTTTTGAAGTTCACAGTTCGAAATGATTGAAACTGAACCAAAGTACCTAGAAAACTTTGTTTCGAAGACATTACGAGCGAGACGAAAAGAATGACACATTTTTGTGGTGGTAAATTGTGAATTAGCTTAGCCAATTGGTCCTTTTGGATTCACGGTCTGCGGCGTGACTTCTGACTTCTGACTCCAATTTCTAGCGACGGAATTTTTTCATTAAATTGCTTTCCATAAATGATTTGGATTTGGAATTGTTTTACTATGCGACTGTTGTTGCAATTGCGAGTGTGATTTAGTGTGCTTGTGGGGGAACAATTAAGCAGTTTATTGTTGCCGCTAACGAGGCTCTTTTTATACGGATCAACGTCTTTATTGTTTATTGTTTTGTGGGTGTATAAATCTATTTATTGGACTGTGACTTTAGGCGATTAAATAAGTGGTGGGTGAAATAAATTGCTAGAAAAAATATAAATGTTCTGGTTTGAAGCTTATCAGATATAATAATGTCAATGAAAAGACGAGATATAGGAAAGGAACTCAAAATCAAGTAGTTAGTAGAAATAATGGATAAAGATTGCCTATGGAAGAGTTACCATTATTCTCAAAGTAGCGCTAGAAAGACCTAAGTTTTTTTTTATCGTGTACACACTCCTTTCGATTTTCTGTATGCAAAATGTTGATTATCTAATTTACCATCGACAGTCGTATTGCCACCTTGCATTGCAATCAATCCATCTGTTGCTCAGGCAAGTACACTTCTGCTCCTTTTTACTATCAACAACGTGTAGTCAATTTGGCTCCTTATTCCAATTTCTCGATGATCACTTTTTCAACTTTCTTCATATCAAATGATAAATGAATAATCAAAGATAAAAAAAGATACCTCTACAAAATGCATTTCACAGTGGCATTAATCTCCGAGAAAACATCCTTACATTCTTCACGGCACTAAAGCTCTTTCTACACTACCCGCACCACTGTTCCATTCAAAAGCATTATTTTCACTTTTTGATTATTGCTATAAAAGATTGCCTCCTTCTCGACAAAGACACGTTGGTCGTGTACGTGACATGAATAATTATAATTTTCAACTCAATCCATTGATCCTATATTTGATTTTTCAGAGGGCTTTTTGTCCACACTTTAGATGATATTTTCCCATAATCGATGTATCCCTATCATCATTGTCCTCGTATATCCTCTCAAAACCTCAATATTCTATTCTATATTTTAGGAGCAAATTGTTTTGTGTCATCGTTTTTATTTTTCCTACACAATATACCTGTTAATGGGAGAGGTAAGAGCATTGTTTTCTTGTGAAAACAAACCTATTACCTATCAAAAATGTATTCCTTTATCTATAGGACTTTGCACTAGATATGTAGTTCTATTTCAGGAACAAAACAACAACATAATACAAGGATAAAAACAGAGAAACTTGTTCTGTTTTCAAAGGATTGCGTTGGAATATTAATTTTAAATTGTTTTTTATTCAGAAAGGATAATATTTATCTGTGCGTTTAAAGTCGATAAATTTTGTTTCTGTGAGTTGGACCCTGTATTTTTTTTTTGTAACAATTGCACATGCTTAAATTTAAAAATCGTTCCTAAAAATATATGTGTGTTAATCATCTTACCTCATACGGATGGTATCAGGGTATAGCAAATACAAAATTAAAGTCTAGGAAACATTGGATAGTTCTTCAAAGCGCCTCTCCTCCGTCTCACCAGCACTTAAAAAAAAATTATTTATTTTTGCGATCCTTTATCCTGTTGCTTTCGGCAAAGAGATTTTATATTCCAAAATCAAATAAGGATGTATGCAAATTGGTGCTCAGTGTGTTCACCTTACCCATATTTTTTCTCGACGGCAAAGCCATCCGCCACTACCGAAACCCAGTGTTCCCAGGTTTTCAAAAACAAAATCCCCCTTTTCTGACACCAAAACACTTATTTTTCCCCTTAACCGAGAGAAAAAATCCCTAATTTTCCCCGAAAAAAGTGATTAAGATTTTCATGTAATTTTTATAAAATTTTATTGTTTATTTTTTCATACATATTCATACAAAAAGAAAAACAATTCAAAAAGGAGACTTCAGTATAAAAAAAACATTATTTTTTTATGAGTCCCATCACAATGGAGTTGAATAAATAATAACTTAACGCTTTCAAAAAACAATCAGCAAGTGTCTTAAGTATCA
The DNA here is from genome assembly GCA_943590905.1 of Sphaerophoria taeniata. NCBI lineage: Eukaryota > Metazoa > Arthropoda > Insecta > Diptera > Syrphidae > Sphaerophoria > Sphaerophoria taeniata. The sequence goes on along the minus strand of OX016540.1, from coordinate 34,509,302 downwards.
GTTCAACTCGGTCAAATAAAATATGAATTTTAACGTCTTCCGATTGCATTTCAAGGTTCATGGCGTTTTTAATTGGCAATCTGGAAGTAAAAAAAAGCAGTCTGAAAGCATTCATTGGACACAAGTGACAGTTTTGATTCTGAAAAGAAGAGAATTTCCCTTCTGATTTCAAAAACAGAATGCTTCTTTTTAGATTCCAGATTGCCAATTAAAAACTCCATCAGTTTCGTAAAAAACGGTAAGAAGAAATCTAAAAATTCTATATATTAAACCGTTGTTGGTTTTCCAAGAACCCTATATATTTTTTCACATTGAATTTTGTTAATAGAATCTTCCAGATAACTTTCCAAAAAATACAATACCTACTAAAGCTTGGTATTGCTCAATAAGTCTTTTGATAACCATATGCAGCGAAGGGTGTGTTAGCGAAGGGTGCACCATTTTATGTGGCTATTGGCTAAACGTTGCAAAAGGCTTGAAATTCCTTAAAAGCATGTTGTCTTTTTGCACTGCAATTGAAATGCGAGAAGATTTCGCGACAACAAAATTCTATTTCGTCAGAGATGGAACGAATGGCACACACACCGCATGATGAACAAATTTGGAATGACATCTTTGAAAAGTTTCGAGACAGAATTTTGTTTTCCCACCATAACACAGCAAGCAAATGCTACTAAATTCTTTTCAAATGGAATATTGTGCATTTAAAAAAAAAATTTGTTTTCATTAAAGTTTTAAGCTGTTTTCCCCTTTTTTGATTTTTTCCCCTTACTTATCCCCGTCCCCTTTTTTTCCCCTTAAGCTGAAAAAAATCGGCAAAAATGGTGATTTTCCCCTCAACCTGGGAACACTGCCGAAACCAACCACCAATGCCATGAACCTTTTCAGTCTCAGCTTCTTTCTCATTGTCAAACTTTTCATTCACTGTCAGTTAATCTGACTGCCAAATCTTTTGTGAATAAAAAAAAATGTTAAAGCCCAAAAGAAAATAAACAGCAGCACATCCTTTTTATGCTGTTGAGTAATCTCCGGAATGATAAAGGAGAATTAAATGTTGTGTGTGCCTGCACTTACGTGCGTTGTATATGGCTTTGCCGTAAACTGTAATTTGCTGGCAACTCATGTTTTAGAAGCGTACCTAACCTACCTAATTTTAAGGACATGCTGAGGAATATGAACTAATTTTTATTGTAAAAGAGAACTTTTTTCAAAAAAAAAAAGCAGGGGATGAGCAATTTCCTTATACCAAAAAAAGGCCAGAGCTAATCAATTTTTCGGTTAATACATTTTTAAAGTGAAAATTTAGAGGAATTCATTTTTCAACAGCAATGGCTTAATAGCTACGGGCAGTTGCCCGTAGCTTAGTGGTCAGGTGCGTTGACTGGATGGGTTCGAGTCCTACTCGTGCCCATAAAAGTTTTTATTTCATCTTTCACGGGTACTGCCTCTTGCGAAGAATTGACAAAACTTCCAATTGTACCTATCAATCTGTCATGAAAAAGTGCTTCTCAACTTTGCCGTTCGGAATCGGCGTTAAATTGTATGTCCCCTCATTTCTTCACACGCACTCAGAGAATCGTTTATGAGAGTAAGCCACTTAGGCCTTGGCTCTTCAAGAGCTGTCGCGCCACTCTATAATAGCTTAACTGAATCCCATTTGGAGAATTTAGTTTGTTTCTTTATAGGAATAGGTTTAGTTTCAAGATATTTTTTTGAACATGAGTAAACTTTGGTACTCTGTTCAACGATCCAACTCGGTTTTGTCGACTCGGTTCGCCATCGCCATCTCGACAATTGATTTAAAAAAAGGAACCAAGTTAGCTTGCTTCTAATTTTTTATTAAATGTCTTTGGTTTTACTTTTTGTAAGACTAGTTAACTAATTATTCAATTTTATTCGTGTTTTCCTGAACTATTCTTATGACAATCCGGTTACATTTAGAACGTAATTTCGACATATATTTGTATCTGATCTCGCTCTTGAGCCAATTTCCTCAGCGGATGGCATAGATTTTGACGGATTAAAAACCTTATTTTTTTTCGTTTTTTAAGTGATTTCTAGATCGATTTTCCAGGCAATCCGAGATAGTAAGCCAAGTTTGCAAACCGGATTTTACAGCCCAGTGAAAAAAGAAATTTTAAGAACTATTCAACATTTGTAACAAAATTTTAACATTGTCAAGAACAAAAACAATGCAGTTTATTAGCAATTTTCTTGTACTTCCGAATGATCTCTAGGAATAATACACGAATAAACTTATATTATTTTTATCAGCAAATTTATAAATTTTCTTCCCTATGCTTCTCTCATATCCCTTATTTTCCCTGTTCCCGAAGGATAAAAGAAAATATAATCTAAAATATCTTCAAATGTCAAAAAGTATTCTCAAAGTCACAAAAGACATTTCTTGATTACACAAAAAATATTCCTGTCCTACACGGTTTCTCATTCGTCACTTCTGTCAATAAACAACAGTAAGGTACTTAATTCATTTTTGATAACCTTCATCAGATTCTTGTTTCTTTTTGTATTCCTGTTCCCAAACTACATACTTCACATCTTTCTCTATATGCTTTTTAAAAATCTGCTTCAAGATTATGTTGAACACAAAAAAACTCAAATATTTTCACAAAAACCGAAAATCTTTACATAATGTTATTTGAAAAAAACGTCAAGAAGCAAATCCTTCTTAACATAGCTACTTAAATAAAGTACCACAAGGAGGTACCTTAACAGAAGAACATACATCCGCCCATTCTCCTCCTCGACAGCAAATTTTGACAACAGCTAAAAATGCTTCCTTTTTGGAAGAACGATTGACAAGGCAACAACAAATGCAAAATATATTATAATACACTCAACATCAATGTTGAAATCAATATTATTTCTTCCAGAAAATAAATTCATATTTGAAATTCCACGTGACTGCATCAATTGGCTTACATCAAGCATGTTTTACCAAAAATAAAAATCGAAAATTATAAAAAAATATGTGCGCGACTGGGTCGTACGGACTTGCTCCTGTATTCCAAATTATAACTCACAAAAAACATGTAATTAAAACTCATAAATAAAAATTTAAATTGAAAAATTCAATCAAAAATACATTTTATCCGAAAGAATTTATTTATTTATTTATTTCTTTATTTACTTATATAAAGGTATCGCTGCATAGAAAGATTTCTCTTTTAAGCAATGCAAGTTAATAGTTTACATATGATTTACTCTAATTAAACAATTTACATTGATTAAATAAGAAAAATATAATGTAATGCCATAACTATACCTAAAAAATTGTTGATTTTTAAAATTAAAAAAATTAAATATGTATAAAAACTTTTCAAAAATGTCTTAAAATTAATTTGATTGTGCAGTATTCCAGAACATATAAATATACATTTTTTAATACAATTTCGATTTTAAAAATATTGGTCCGTTTTCGAGATACAGAATTTTGAAAATAAAGTTTAAAAATTTTGAAATTTCTTTGAACACAAAATATTATCTTGGCAATATATACGTACTTTCAAGAAAAATGCGCTGATCAGTCTTTTATTTATCGAGAAAATCTTATAAAAAAAAATTAACGAGGATGTTTAAAACAAATCGTAGGATCCGTTTTTGAGAAAACTTAAACTTTTGGTAGGTGGCGGTGGCTTCCCTAACATTTTATTATAAAAAACGACTCACACTAATTCGCCCAAACCTCTAATTTTCAAGTAAGTTTGAAGTCAATCGGGCCAGTGGTTAAGGCTGTAGGTGCTTTAACAGATAGACAGACAGACGGAATCACCGGACCCACTTTTTTTTAGACTTCTCTATCATCGTTATGTCATATATGATCAAAATCTCAACTTTTTTTACGAATTCAATACATACTTGCCATATATGTCGCAAGAAAAAGAAAAATGTCACAACCATTCTTCTGCTTAAGAGTTCCTTGAAAAGGTTGTTTTTTTTTTTTTTTTGGTTGGAGATGAGCAAACATGTTTCAATACATCATTTGAACATGAAACTCGATGCTTTTTCGCTATTTTCGCTGTAATAAAATTTTGAACTGAACATAAAAATAAATCAACGAACACGGTTTTAGGCACCAAGTGTATGCGTATTCATGTTCATATCTCAATGGTTTTTTGAAATCGCGATAGTAATTGCTGAAGGCGAAATATTTGAGGCGTTTGCTATTTTAAAGTTCAAAATCATTCTTGGTTTTTATTTTCAAACGAACGCATTTGAATTACAAAAATCATTAGAACATGTACCTACCTACGTGTACGCCTCTATCGCAGTCTTTACTTGCTACGACGCACACAGGCACCACGCCTTTTCGGTTTGGAATTGAAGATGTTACAAGCTGGAGCTTTCACTTGACGAAACGAAATCATCTTAGTCTTAGGCAACTTTTCCAGCCATGTGACAGTACATGTCCTTGTATCAAACAAATAGGGCTTAATATCATCCGAAGAACTTTTATTTCATAGCTACACTATGAAGCAGGATAAGAGGCTCGTATCGAGTTATTTCGGTTGTTCAAGAAATAAGGGAACCGAGGTTGGCACGACCAATTGAAGGCTTGAGCTCAGAACTGGTTGTGTAAGTGGAGTTGAAGAAGAGACAACGAAAACCTTAATTGGTCTCAAATCCAGGATGCAAGGATGCACACAATAATTGTGTGTTCAAATTGCAGTTGTCATAGTGCACATTGTTCACTTTCACTTAGTTTGTTCGTCAAAGAACTTAGATAAATTCTGCAATATGATTGCCACCTTTTCGCTCAATCTTGTTGTTGTAATGTCTTGACTTGTGAACCTTACGATGTTTTTTAAATGAACTAATGTCGCTGACATGATCATTATGCATAACATCGCTCTTGCTCATGCTGAGGGATGCCAAAACATAATTAACACTCAAAGATCTGTTTGAATAATAAATCAAAAAGTCAACCTCATCAGTACAAAAATATCGCTCCGTCGTCGGGATTGATAGTAGTCCGACAAATAGTAAACATTTCCATTTAACACTTCTTTCATATCACATCACGACTCCAACATTAATTATGTTTTCATATCGAATTTGGGATTCCTTCTTGTTTTTGTTAATTTTTGAATTAATTTAATTCTTGGCTTCAATTCACTTTGATCGATGCCAAATTGGATTTACTGGTATTTTTTAAACGGCTTTGGAAATGTGCTGAATTTAATATTTTAAAATTGAAAAATAATTTAATCAAACCGTCAATTAGGATTCCTTTTCGTTTTCAACAGTTTTATTATTACCCATAAAGTGTTTCTTTTTACACATGTGAATTTGCATATTGTGTTAAAGCCAGTGGCTAGTTTTAGTTTAAGCAATATTCTGTGAATAAAATGTGTATGTCGAAAACTTGTTGGGAATTTCATATTTAATTATTTAAAGTAGTTCACAAGATACGAGCACTTAATAAAATTAAATTTTCGATTGGATTTCTATACCCGACCAATTATTGCGATAGGTATGCTTTTTTAAATGCAAATTTAATAAAATTTTCAAATTTATTGAGGAACCTTTGAATTTAAAAAGCTTCATATTATTGAAAGAAATGTTGTGAACATTGAAATACGAGAAAAAAACGACCTAACTCTATTCTACAACATACATAATTAAGATTTCTCTTAATAAAATCTAGCACCATTGAAATACGACAGAACACGAAAGGGAGACCAGAATGGGGTCGAAAGACCGAAAACCAAAATCTCACAAAGCGGTCATTTCACAGCAAAAAATCCTACCTTTTTTCATGACAATTTACTCTTTTTCACCACTCAAAATGATGAGAATAAAGGAGAGAGAATTCTGAGGATACCTAATATTCTTAGGCCGTATGCGAATTCAGTTAAAAATTTGGTTAACATTCCGACTTATCGACACTGACGACACAAAAAAAGAAAAATGTGTTTTTTTTTCAAAAATACCTGATTTTTATTTGTACAATAAAAAAAGCCCGTAACTTTAAACTCTTATCGTTCTAAATATATTGAACCTACTATGCGCCGTCGATAAAATAACCCCCGGTAGTTCAGGATGCCAATGAAGTTCCTTGATTTCGTTTTGTCCCTGATGAATGAACAACAATTGTGGTGGAAGCTTGCTTATCTCATTGTCATTTTTAGACTCTTCTGTTCCTTGATCCTGATCCTTTTCAATGGCCAAATCGCAAAGCGCAATCTGATCATCGTCTTCTCCCGACGCCATACGCGTGGTAATGTGATCGATATGGTGCTTGCAACAATTTAGTGACGAGTTAAGACTGTATTTTATTAACCAAAGCAACAAGCTAACTTTCACCCCCAAACCCGCTCAAATTTTCAACTTTAACTTTTTTCATGCTAGGAATAACGTAATGTTACTATGATTAATTTGTTTTATGTTTTATTTTTATTTTCTTTTCTTTTGTTATCTTTTAATTATATTTTGTTATATTGTAAAGCTTTGTAATTTAATTTTTTTTAATTTTCATAAATTTATAAGTGTACTCTTACTGTGAATTGGAATATAATAATAATTAAATACTAAATACTAGTCTAATTGCAGTTGTTAAACTCTTATTGATGTAAATAAATAAAAATAAAATAAAAAATAAAAAAAGTAATTCTTTATAAGCAATTGCTTTTTTGTGAAATCAGTTCCAGATTGTTCATTTCACAGAGAAGCTGATTCCCTTCGTATGTCTTTAATATTTGAAATTTCTTTACTAAACGTTTAAAAACGACTACTGCTATTTCTGGTATCTAAACTCGGCTTCTTGCAATTGAGAATATTTTGTTTTGTATTGCTCTAAAACGATATGCATTTTTGTTATTACCTGTTCTCAAAAATCGTTTTTTTTTTCGTGAAAAAGCCCTCAAAGAACATGAATGCTGAAATGATCTTGCGTTAAATCAATCTTTCCAAAGTGCCATTGCCATTTGCAAAACATGTTTTCCCCCATAATTAATCCAAAACGAAATGCATCAAACTAACAAACATTCGCAAAATGTAAACATACGTTTTGGCAAATCACTTTCCTGTGGCCTAACCATAAAATTAATCAAAACCAAGTGGCAAAAGTATGAACAATCAAACTGTTTGTTGTTTTCCGGTTTTTCTGAATTAGCCTCAACCATTCAAACTTAATCCTTTGCGATTAATTTATTGGCTTATGTCGACTGATTGATTGAAACTAATGAAAAACTCATGACTTCGCACAAAAACTGCCTCGTATATGAATATGGTTTCATTCAATTTGATTTTGATTAATTTTTACATTTATCAGAATCAGCTATAAAAAAGGAAAGCAATTAATTGTTTTTGCAGCTACCCGTAGCTTAGGTTCACGGGCGCTGCCTCTTGCGAAGAACTGACAAAACTTCCAAGAGTATCAATCTGTCAGGAAAAAGTGCCTCTCAATTTTGCCGTTCAGAATCGGCGTAAAATTGTAGGTCCCCTCAATTCTTCACACGAACCCAGAGAATTGTTGTAAGTCACTTAAAGCAGAAACACAATGGCGCTTTAGGCAGACGCGTCGTTGCGTTACGATGCACCCGCTTCACGTGTGCTTTGAATGACAGTTCTCCCTCCATCATCATCAAACAGATTTGCCACTTTACTCCTTTCGAAGTAGTCTACTCCGATTTTTGAAAAACTTTGAATATCTATTCCAACTTCGCACCATCAAGAATGTTTTGAAATCTACTTCACTCGATTTTACTTGATATTTCCAAAATCTGCTTCGATTAACTCATTGAGTAATTTTATGCCTACAGTTCTATTATTTTCATCAGGAAAATATATAATCGATAAGTTTCTATCCTTATACACGAACAATAAGCGGACACACTTTACAAACACGAAATGTCAACCCATACATATACGCAAAGTATGAGTTACGTGATTGTATTAAAGTGTTTAATATTTTACGCCGTGCGCAACTTGGGTTGGAATGTTGGTTTAATTTAAGCACTAGTGTCATATTTTAGCTTGCTAGTTAAATTTTAACACATCATATCCGCCATGTAGTGTCAAAATTAAATCGAAAGTCAAGTTTGTATACACATTTTAACACAATTCACACACGGCTCTAATTGTAGATCTGTCTATGTATTCATGGTCAATATAAAATACACTATTTTAAAATCTTTTTCGCTTTTTCTCAATCTACTTCGCTTTATTCCCAAATTTACTTCGCTTCCATTTTTTTTAAAGTGGTAACGCTGCTCCAAACAACAAATGAACAAACAGGTGTTGAGCTGTCAGACAAAGCAAAAGTTCAACCAAGTTGAACTTTTTTTTGACAGATGGTGGCTTCTTTACGTTTTCTTACGTTTGTCAAAAAAAGCGTACGTAGGAAAAGCGTCATTGTGTGAGGTTACACAGATTTCCTATAGCTGAACTTTTCGCAGTTGTCAAAATCGACGGCAAAGCGTCATTGTGTTTCTGCTCTTAGGTCTTGACTCTTCAAGAGCTGTCGCGCCACTCTATTTATTTATTTATTTATTTTAATTAATTGTTAATTAACAATATTCACCACTGCGGAATTTTTCTGGGACCAGCAAATATTTGCAGATCCTGAAATCGAATTAAAAGCATTTTTATTTGCAGCAACATAATATAACAGTGATTCATTGAGTTTGTTTTGCGGTCGAATGGAATAACATTTGCTGTGGCATTTTTGAAGCTGTAAGGCAATTTGATAACTATTTTTATTCCCCCATGTTTTACTATTTCTAAAAAAACTTAAATGAAACAATTGATGAAATTTCGTCGAAGGTGAGTTGGTTGGTTAATTAACTATTACCAATTTTGTTGATTGTTAATATTTCAGTAAACTTTTGAAAATTGTTAATTGAAATAATGTTAAGGAATGTTGACATATTTATTGAATCAACATTTAGACAGTTAAAATTTTCAAAGCTTGTAATTGAACTTTACCTATAGTAAATACTCAATCAAAGAACGTACATTTTTTTATTTTGTTTTTGTTTTTTTAATAAGTATACATTACATACATATATATTGACCTATGGAAATGTACATCGTACATTTTGTTTAATAACTTTGGTTTATTCATTATGTTGATCACACCAATTCTCTTTTCTCGAAAAAAAACCGATATATTAACGAACTCAATTCTGACTAAATTCAGTTAACTGTTACTTCGGGGAAACCCGCCTTAGGACACAATTAAAACTGACAATGGTCAAATGGAAAGCAAGAAAATTGGCAAGTGTTTGGTGTGGAATTTCCTCCATTTGTAAAAATACCTGACCTCCACATTTCCGTTGATCTCGGTCGAGGAACTTTTTTTCTTCATTTGGTTGGTTGGTTATTCAACTCATTAAGAAGAGAAAGGGTAAAGTGATTTTTGTTTTTATGTTTGGTGGGTTAAAAATTTGCTTCAATGGCTATCTTTGCATGTGATGTGGACAAAAAAGGAAACTAGAAAAAAGAAATTTTGTTGAATTGTGTGAAAAAATAAAATTGCGACGAAAAAGGTGAGGTACAAGAGGTAATTACCAAATTGTGCTGATTTAATTTGAAGGATGATTTAAGCACTTCCATTTGACTGTTATTCCTTATCTTTTATTCCTCTTTTATGTGCATACTCTTTTGGTTAAACTTAAAATCTGAAATTCAAGAAGCTAAGCTTCAATCAATTCAAAAGGTTGTTCACGAAATAATTTTTTGAATCAGGTTTTCAACAATTTTTTCAATTATGTTGGCAAAGAACAAATTCATAGAAAACAAAACAAAAGAGAAAAGTGATATTAAACCAGAAGAAAGGAATAAGTAATCCTTCTCTCGAATTTTATCACACACAAATTCTTCCATCTTTTGGATATTTATTCTTATTAAAAAATTTAATTTATTTTAGTTTAATTACTTTTATTTTTAAGTATACAAAATTTTGTTCGTGGAAACATTGCTGAAAGGTTAAATTGTTAAATGAAAAACTATAAACATTTAAACGTTTTTCTCTGTTCATTTCCAAAAAACAAAAAAGTGGAATATGATTTTCCTCTTTTTTTCTTGTTTCTAAAATTTGTATTAAACATTAATTTTATTATTCATTTGAAGTCAATAACTACCACTGTTTTCGAAATTTCGTTTGAAAATAGATGAGTTGTAATATTTCAATTCCATAGGAAATAATAATCAAAATGTGCCAAAGTCAAACAAATTTCACTTAAAAAAAGGAACAAATATACAATGTCGTCCACTTTTCGGAGTTGTTGTGATGTGCTCCGTCTATTTATTAGGAAACTGCATATAATATAATATTGCAAAATATTTTCAATTTAATATTCAGGACAACATTCTTATTTTAGACATGCCACTACCGTTGAGTTCAATTCAATGCTAATAGACAGACAACTCAACACTTAATTTCCAACGCGTATCTGAACGAGCTCATTCAAAAAAGGTCTATTTTACAGAGCAGCCAGTGGATTCTAATAACTGTAATATGAAATCCTACCAAAATTCAATTAAAAGTTGGGGTTACCAGCAGCAAATCGATGCGATGGTATCCTATTAAGCAGTGCAGGAATTCAAAATTGTCTTATTATTCTGAAGGAGTAAGTGAAAATAGTTGATTTTGAAAGTGGGCGAATTTTGAAATAAATGTTTCTATCGAAAAAATCCAAAACAGATCAATGCTGAAAGAACAGCTTGTTCCAATTGAACGCTTAAAGTATTTGCTGCACACATCTCTATGCACGGTTGCCGTTCTCCGAAAAAAAATTCTACCACAAAATTTTCCAAAATCTACCAATTCAAAGAAAAATCTACCAAAGATCAATTTTATAAAACATCACATTTATTTTAGATAAAATATGATTTTCAATCCTTTTTTTGTACTTCGATGTTGTTGCCTTGGTTTTTCTTGGCTTTTCTTTTCTGACTACTAAATATCTTTGAAGAAAATTCTCTTTTTAATTTATGAAACAATTATTTCCATTTTATAAATGTTGTCTCAATAAGAGTGCACTTTTTAATTTGCAAATAAAACCAAGTATTTTATGACAAAGGTGTTATATTTTTATTGTATTGTAAAGAAGACATGTTCCGATTAAGTATGAAATCCGGCAAAAGGCCGATAGTCCTGTCATCGGAAATGTTCAATGGAGACCCCAAGTAAACACGAGATTTCACAAAACCCCAAAGAAAAAAATCGCACAGCGTTAAATCGCACGATCTTGGTGGCCAGTTCACATCGGAATTTCTTGAAATAATGTGTTCTGAAAATCGTCGCTGCAATAAGTCGATTGTTTCATGCGCAGTATGGCAAGTTGCGCCGTCCTGCTGAAACCAAATGTTGTCCAGATTCATGCCGTGCAGTTTAGGCCACAAGAAGTCTGTTATCAAATTCCTGTAACGAATGCCGTTCACAGTCACTGTCGAATTGATGTTTTCCGGTTTTCGACAACACTCGTTTACAGCAGCAATGTTTTCAAGAGACCGACCAGTACGTTGACGCAAAGGATTCTTAGCTTCCATAATTGACCCAGTTTCTTCAAATTTTTTGACCACTCTTCGAATGGTTGACATATTAGGTACACTCTCTTGACTGAAAATTTGGTGAAATTTGCGAAGCGTAACTTTCCCAATTTCTGTAATGAGTTTTTACCATTATAACGTGTTGTTCTTTCAAAAAGCGCTCCATTTTTAGTAATCGGAACAAACATAGGTGTCATCTGTCAAATTTCAGAGTTGCCACTTGCATGACAAAAAAATTATTTCAATTTTAAAAAGTGCGCTCTTATTATGATTATTTCGTTATATTCGAAAATTTTATTATTTTACTTGACAACCAGAATTTAATTTTTAACAGAAGATGCAAATAAGTGTATTCAGTCTAACAAACTTAGCATAATGGGTTTACCCACAACAGCAGATTTTCAACCGTTGATTGTTTAAAATAATCTAATTTGAAAAGTAAATTTAGGGCAGGTTTGTTAATATTTTCATAAACATTTGCATTCGAAAGAATTAAAGTCTACCAAATTAAACATGAATCTACCAACCCACCAGAGCAATTAAAATCTACCAAATTTGGTAGAATTCAACCAAAACGGCAACCGTGTCTCTATGGTATTCGCTGATTTTATTTTTAGAGGAAGAAATTAACTATGTACTGAACGGTTTTTGAAAAGTTTTGAATTTCTTTTGCCATATAAATCTCTAGCGGCCTCTATTTGACTATATATATATATATATTTTTTTATAAGAAAGTAAACACCTTCGAAAACCAACCAAAAATCTTGACATTTAACCTTAATGTCAGAAGTAAGTCGAAAAGATTTCCAACTTCTTCATCAATTCATCATCATTCATCGTGATAAATGAACATGAACATGTAGGTATAACGTAAATTCCCATAAAAAAAATATCAATTATTATCCACTCCACTCACCGACCGCCACGATAAAAGGCCTTCGCTGCTTCTCTTCTACTCGCATTCAATGAGATATCTTCGCTTGAAACAATTTGAATAACAAACACGTTATGGAAAGGACTCAATTCAACCGAACATAAGGGCATAAAACTGTTCCAGCTAACAATGCGGGCCAAATGAACGAACAAAAATATAGGAAGGCATAAAAGTAAGGAAGTAAGCATTTCGGATTAGTGAAGCAACAAAACGCCTTCATGGCACGCACAGTTTTGAAATTATAAATTTATTTTTATTGTTAAGTAATAATCGCAAAAGTCTCAAAAAGGATTTATGAACAATACGTTTACCCACCGAGTCAACGAAATACAAAAAAGTAGCTCCTTAAGGTACAGGTAAAGTGGTGAATGGTAATGATTTACTGATGGCGATAGCACGTGATGACGGAAATAAAATGATAAATAAGAGGATTGGTTAATGACTGCAATATTTTTTTTTGTTATGGTGACTGAGAAGGCGGTGAAGTGTTCGGCAGCAGCGTAGGAAGAAAGTCTTGGATCAACCCATTTATATTTTGTCCTTATTGTTTTCGATTTTTTTTTCGTCGACGGTTTTACAAGACAAAAGGCTTGTTTTGGCTTGGACAAAAAATAAAACTAAGCTCATTGTTTTTGATTTTTTTTATAATAAAAAGGTGCCTTTTCATTCATCCACTTAAAAACTCTCTGGCAACGAAGGATCGATTAAGAAGTTTGAGGGGTTTATGGATTTTTGTTTTGAGAAACCGAATGGAATAACCCTGATGGGTTACATTTTGCTTTCATTTCTATTAGAAATAAGCAGACGATTTTTTATCCTTTTGTTCCTATTAGTAACTCGAGAAGAATTATTGTTTTGTTATATGTCATGCTCATGACTCATGACAATGCGAAAAAAATGGAATTAATGCAAGGGAGTTGAATACTACCTGGATAACATTAACAAAATACAAAGTTTTTCCAAGAAAAGGACCTATAGAAAGTCCTATTTTGCATGAAATCTTTTCGGGAAATAACTTGGGTAAACGACTTGAATTTCGAAGAATTTTGTAAAGTTTTTCCCTATCATTCTCTCAATTCTTAAAAGTAAACAAATGTTTGAAGATAATAAGAATGTTCCATGAATTAAGAAACTTGTTGCTGGAAAATGAACTCAGACTTCGAAGAGAGATCAAAACGGAAACCTGATCGTGATCATAAAAAATGATTTAATTGGTAGCTGACAAATCCAGTTAATCCAAATTCAATTAGGCTTGGATGTGTTGTCTAATACTAATGCAACAATAATTAGGACGCAACTTCCTCTCCAGTTTTCGCACTTAGCTTAATTTTAGTTCTTGGGAACTATTATCTCTTTTGTCCACGAAAGAAAATTATTCTTTTTTGCATTTTACAGACAGCGCGTTTAATGCAGTTAAACATACTCTGATTCAAATATGTTCTGACGCAACTCAGTATATTCCAAGAAAGGAGGAGAAAAGTGATATTTTGGCACGTCGACTATGATGACATTTACAATAAAGGTTAGGCTTTTCTACATAAGTTTATATCGAAATAAAAATATTTCCGAAAATAAGGAGGGTTAATCTATCGAATCCAAAATAACGAACCAGATACAAGAATGCATCACACGGAGCCGTTACAGAAAATCCTCCTCCTAAAGCAGGAAGGAAAAAATTTAATCCTAGTAATGTGTGATGTTACTTTTCTTTGCACCAGTGCAGCGCCAGCGATTTGAATTTTGATTCAAATGGCGCAGATTCGTTTTCAAGAAAGGATAATGTGTCAACACTTTCTCGTACATACATTTTTCCATAGTTTTGTAAAGCACCACGTTCCACCACCTCCACATCTACACATCCGAATGAACACAAGAAATAACGGAGGAATCGACAAGGAGCTACTTATATTTCTTCAAGCTTCCAAAAAGTTGACGAAGGATGCCTCAACCCGGATGAAAGATGATAATAGAGACGTTGCTATCAGAAGTACCTTTTTTCTTTTATTTTTTTTTTCCTTTGTGAGCAAATTAAGGATCTGCTTCTATCCTATGTACTTTTTCACAAGAAGAGAGAATTATGAGGGAAATAGGATATTATTATTTTAGAAGAGTGGAACCTGTTTCCTAGATGAGTGTCTTCGTGTCTTGTGCTGAGGAAGGATTGCATTGATATACTTTCGGTGGGCTTTGTGCTTGTGTAGGTTTCAGGAGTTTTATGGTTGTTGTAAATTGGAAACCAAAGGAAAATATTCCGATTACATAATTAAAGTAGTGTTTATATTAGAACTTAATATTATAATAAAATAATTTTCATGTTGTGAAGAGAAACGCGGATTGGTGCTCTTTCCTGAGCCCAAGGTTTCCTTTCAAGCGAGATTTTGGTCTAGGGATTTATGATAAATTGCTCATTTTTTTCACCCATGAATCTTATATGATTCATAAGATTTGTTTAAATCAAACTGTGATTGATCCCAGTTCAAACTGGTCAAACATCAGCTAAGATTTGTTAATGTAAGAAGAAAACATCAATGACACGTTCTATGAATTACTTTTGATACATCTGAAATTATTCTATTTACCTCTTTCATTAACAAACTTGTCAAAAAATGTCTATAGTTTCAATGTTTTTAAATTGAAAATATATGAATCAATGATTTCTTTTTTGAACTGAGCTTAAATCGTTCATGAATCATAATTAACTCAAGAATTATTGCTCTCAATAACAGGTGATGGACACATGATAGACGGACCCTGGAAAAACGATGTAATCAAATGTGTATCAAATGTGATTCATGCGATCCGAAGGTTGTGCTTTTTATTTCTATGCAAATGACGAGGTTCTTAAAACAGTTTTTCGGGTATAGTGAAATTGTTAATCCTTAAAATCCACTCAGCCATCTTGTCAGTCATTTTTTTATAGAAAATCCTTAATTATACTGATATTTAATTCCGTTTTTCTGGAAGCTTTCGAAACTCCCTCGACAACTTAATGCGGAAATGTCTTCATCCAGAGTGCATTCGCGTAGCCATAGTCCCCTTACAAAAACAAGCAAAACTAAAAAAGTTAACCCCATGTGAACATGTAAACGCTTAAATTTGTTCGCCTGGATAAAAATCATTCCACTATTTTCCACCACACCATCACTCCAATTGTGTCGCTATCCTTTAAACTCTTCCAACTAGAAGTATACGAACCAACTAGGAAAACTTTTTAATACAAATTACACCAGTGCCCCCTGCCCACAGCTAAATGAAAAGTTGTAGTTTGGTTGGCAGTTGTTGGTAGACCACGGACCTAACCATTGCGAACTCATGCCAATGATAGGTACCTAGCAAATTAATATATATGACTCCAACAGAAAATCTATAATCGCTTAAAAGGAAAACTTTTCTAGTGTTGTCGCCCCTTAAAAAAAAAAAATTAAATATAATTTAAAAATTCGATATCGTCCTGGTTCAGGAAACAAGAGAAAAGATGTGTGCAAGAACTTCTACTAAGTGGTCTCGTTAAACAGAAGAAAGGATTTGTGATGGAGTTCTAAAATAAATGCTCGTGATCGGGTATTATCGTGTTGGAGAGGGTGAGTAGTTTAAGTGGTAATGGATCGGTTTTTGTGGACCAGTTTTTTGTTTTAGTTCCATTTTGAAAGGATCATCAACTTAACAGCTGAATGCCAATTGAGAGAGGTTAGGGTCAGTGCCGGCTTTAGGGTATGGCGACCCAGGCGGTCGCCTGGGGCGCCGTGATCCAGGGGCGCCGCGTCAGCCAGCATAACTTCAACAGAGGCAAGTAACAAATCAACAAGTTGTGAAGTTATCAAGCTCTAGCTCAAAAAATTCATATCGAAAAGTTTCATGAGTTTCATCTTGTTTTGTTATAGCAGACTATTCTCTTCTGTTTCCAAATGTAATTTTGTTTTTATTTTCACCATACACTACACATAGAAAACACAAGAGAGAATTGAGGTAGAGTGTTTGGTAAAAAAAAGTTGAGTTTCGTTATTGCATTGTATTCTTAATCGCTATAGGTAACAGTCCTATGAGATTGTTTGATGTAGGGCTTCTCACCAGTTGGGGCTGTTAATTTCTTATTGTGTTTGTATTTTCCATATAAATATGCATCAATCCTTGGACTTCTATAGATATTAAAAATACAATGGATGTGCATATCACATGATACAATTATTAACAAGGTATTATTATTAGAGAAGAGATTGCAAACTAGGTATTTTACAATTACTGTCAACTATTTTTTATTGTTGTTTTTGCTGTCATCCAGCAAATTTTGTTGTAATTTTCCTCTGTTCTTGGCATTTATACATTTTTTTTTTGTAAATTTGCGGAATGATGAAGAATCAAATATGATAATATGATAGTACTATAAAACTACGACGAGAGGCGCAGTGACCACGGAGTCACTATATATGTAGCGACTTAAGTGAACACTCCAGGGCTAAGAAAACCTATGAGCCCCGATGGACTGGTGGCAGAAGACCTTCGACATCCCCAAGCACGGTAAAAATTAGAATGAATTTATTATGCACCTATTTTTCTTGACAGTTTATGGGCACGAGTGGGATTCGAATCCCACATACTACGTAACAGCCATCGCACCACGCCACGGGCATCACAAAAATAGAAATATGTACACACATAAGTGCTGTTTTTTTGCCAAGCTAAGCAAAATGTTACTAACATTTCAATGTTAAATACAACAACACAGTTAGGACGGATAAATAAGAGTCCTATCGCTTAGGATTTTTAGGGTTTAGTGCTGCCAGATATTTGCTGGTGTTGAATTCATTCAAGTGTCAAAAAAATTATCGAAAATTCATCAAATTTAGGTAATTATTGTGAAAGGCAACAAAAATCACAAATGGTGGACGAATAATTTACAGTTTTATGAACCGAAAAATAAGAAAAATTAACAAATTGCAATTTATTGAGTTCGAACTCAACGATACATTTCTACTTAAAGATGTCGCAACCAAGAATGTATTTTTTTAGCCTATTCAGTACTCCACAGTGGATCATTGCAAACATGTGCGATTTAAAATCTTCTGATGAATGTGCATCAATAACCTCTGCAAAGTTTGAGACTTTTATGTGGTAATGTGGTTCAGTTTGCGCGAATCAGATGTTGGACTAGAGCTGGAGCTTGAGGTCTCGGCATCAGCAAACAAAAATTAAAAATTTCTTCCATTGCTGTTTCATCATCGCTGCTACTATCTTCAGCACACAAGTTTACTATCTTAAAACAATTTTGATCAAATAAATCAGAAATATTTGTGTATTTAAATATGTATTTGCCTGTGAGATTTCAAAATGTTCCATCTAATTCAAATTTAAAACACCAAAAAATTCATACAATAAAATCAGCTGTTTGCAAATTGACAGTCGAAAGTACGAGTGCTGCCAAAGCATGCCTTGGTCGTTTTTTTGCACAAGTTCATTCTATCGCGCTGAGCATTTGCAAAAAAAACACAACTATAGGTACAAGAAAAAAAAAATTAGGGCAAAGTAAAAAATTATTTGTATTTTGTTTCTGTCAAAAACACTGCCGGGTGACACAAAAGTTTCAAAAACATGCTTGAACTAGGTTCTAAAAATAACAAGTTCTAAGCGCATAGAACTCAATGATGATTTTAATCGAGTTCTTGAGAATTGAAGAAATGTCGAGTTCCAAATATTCTAAAAACTAATTTCTAACGTTAGACCGAGATTTTAAAACTTGGTGAAGAAATTGGGCGTAATTTTATCGAATTTCTAGCTATAAAAAAGTTCTAAATCGAAGTTCTAACGCATTAGAACTTGGTGAAGAATTGACTAAAAACTCAAATGAGTTCAAAAATTTCACTTAACCGATTTTTCAAGGGCCTAGAACTTTGTCAAGAAATTAGGCATAAGTGTATTTGTGTTTGACATTTTCAAATTCAAAAGAAATCAATATTAACAGGATAAAATTAAGTATTATTACTAAATTATTTAGAAAAATTAATGAAAAATGCATGCTTTTAATATTTGCGTAGTAGAATTATACAGTACATCTACACAGTTATTCTTTAAAGCATAAATTCAACTTTTTCATCAACTTGTAATTTTATAAGTGAGATACACGTTTCATCCTTTTTAATTCTGGAGGAGGAGGTTATATAATTTGTAATTAAAAAAGGGCGCCAAATATTTGACTCGCCTGGGGCGCCAAGATGGCTAAGGCCGGCCCTGGTTAGGGTTGATGCTGAGTCTTATTTCGGAATTAAAAGAGACAAATTACAAATCAGTTGTTGGGATTTCACAATATTTTTGTGGAATTGGGGTTTCTGCAGATTGGCAGGTAAGGAATTATTTCCATTCAAACAATGAAGGTATAGGGAATTGTCTTACGTATTTATTTCGGGATGGTCTGCGTCATTTGGAAGAAAAAACTTTGGAATTAGTTGGACTTCATTAAAGGTGGAATACCTTAATAGAATTTTGACAAAAAAAGAGGTTTTGTCTCTATGATTTTACAATTTAAAGTTTTTGTTAATTTTAATTATTCAAAATCAGCCAATTTGGAACTATTTAAATGAAATAACAATAATAATGAAGCCGTTTAAACAAAAAAATGAAAACTCTACCAAAATCCTGACTTTCCCTTGGCTAGTTGCAATCATAATAATTATCGTACTGTGAACTTTTTCAAATTCATACGACTAACTTTTTACTGAAACAAACAGAAAAAAGAAAACAAAATTCGCCTGTTGGCGTGTTGAAGAACTTGCCTAGCAAATAATCTCCCTGGAAACAACAGTCAACAGGGAAACAAAATTGTAAGGACACTCATGAGTCATGACCAATGGCAAATTAGAAGCGTTTAACAGCTGTTGCTTTTGTTTGGGTTGTTAAGTTAAGGAAAGGTTAGGAAATATGTAACTTTTTTGTCAAACTTCACCTTACAGTCGGAATGACCATTCAATAGAACTTTAATTTACCACTAATGGTTTATTGCGTTGAATACCATAAAGCGCAAATTAATATTACCTATGTTCGTAAAATCAAACGAGTCTTCTCATCCGAATCGCCTTCTTTTCCAAGCAAAAAAAGTGGTTTTTGCTAAAAAATTATATTCACAAGAATCCTATGGTAAATATCTTGAAAACAGCTCCGATGATTTGGAACACAAGAGAAAAGTAAAAAAATGAAAGCCCAAGAATTACAAAAACAAAGAGGAGTCCGTTTTGTTCTTCGCAATCCCCCTAAAAACGGAAATCAATGCTTTGTTCGCCGGTAAAAGACTTAAGCACACACAACTTTGCCGCTAAAAAATTAATGACGCGAAATCGAAAAATTTCTTCCAAAAAAATGAACAAAACTGTTTCAAAACGTCAAAGTCGTTTAAACATCAAGATAGAAATCTAAGCCCTCAGGGAATTTGATTCGGTTATACCACAGAGGGGTCGCCTGTCGCCTCTTCCTGTAGTCGTTGTTGGTCATTTGGTGGAGCCATGTTTTTGCGGAGGGTGACGGCCGGTAAACAACAACAAGCAAAAAAACCGGTACGAGTCAAATGACATAAACCAAAATCCATGAGATATATTCGGAGTTTCTAACGACGAAAGAAGACTACAAAATGGAGGTTACACTTTAGGTTTATGTAGTTACGATGTGGGTATTGACATCATGGTAAATATCGATTACTGATTGTCACTCAAGGCTCACATTGCCACTGAGAAAAAGGGAATTCCTTTAGGATTCGGTCGTTGAACTGAATCCATAAGGACATGAGAGTCAATAAATGCCGTTTCAAATAATTGGCTTATGCTTTTTTTTTAAACTTATCTCTACTTGTAGCTTAAGTTTTGTGTGGGAAAAACATCCGTCTAATGGTATATGTGTTAGGAACACTTTAAGTGCTGGGAAGCAAACTTTTTTTCCCATGAGGATAGTGGAAATGATGTGATAGAGAAAACTGATAATTTATCTTGTATGAGGTTCAATAGAAAAACGTTGCTTTTAAAATCTTAAAATTAAACCTTAGTTCCTACCATAAAATGAAAACGTAAGATTGGTAAAAATCAATGTTTTGTACATTTCCGTCATGAATGAGACCTATAATAATCATTCATAACAATTAATATTATATTAAATGTCATCATTACATCACGCGTAGAAGAAGAAGATGTGATTATAACTTCTAATCTCAGTCTGCATAACCGAAATGTTACGTTTCCGAATTACGATTTGCCTCGAAACGCACCCACTAGCCGCGCCGCTGCTACCGGTTTAGTGGATCCTAATTAACTTTTTGCATACACAGGAAACTTTTCGTACAGTTTCAACCAACAAAACTTGCTTTCAGCTCCATTTGTAAGTAAACCTCATTTTCTCCCCTCCTAAGTCTTGAAAATCTCTTTTATTTTGTGAATTTTATTTGTATTTCCTTCAAACTAAAGAAGATTCTGGCAATTTTCATTTTTTTTCATTCTTGAACCGCAACCTTTAAGCTAAAATTTCAGCAAAAACAGATAAGTAGATGGAATCAAAACAAAACGTTTACAACAATAATCAAATTTTCTGTTCATTTCCTTGCAGTGCGTTCTGCAGTCGCCCTTCCCTTTACCATGAGTTCGTCAAGAGTTGTTACTTGCTTGTATACCTACTCTGCTGGCATTTGAGCGGAATAAAAGTAACTTGAACGACCGACGACGCGAACACACAAAATAAGTACAACCTCCCCCTAAAATCATAAGGGATAAGAGCGAAAAGCTCAGCGTTAACGTTCTTCCGGTGTGGTGTCACCATAGCATCGTGTCGTCGAAAAATAACTTCATTTGCTATTCCCCTCGTGCTTTTTATGGGCAAACTTTATATACCAATTTCGAGGATAAACATTTATTCAGCTCTTTAAGATTTCTTCCCACCAGAACAGAAATGGAAAACGAATGCTCGACTTTACCTATTCTTTTCTCTTAGCCATTTCTTCATCTTATAGTCGACTAAGTTTGCTGGAGCTGAGGGCAGCGCGCAATGTTTCCAGCACTCGTCCACGTGACACACAAGCGAAACGAGTTTTGGGGGCAGACACATAGAACAAGCACGAGCACCCATCAAGGTGTTGCTTGAGATTGAGATGAACTTGTGGCCGTGGCTTGTGAATCATGAATCGTGGTTAGCCATCTTGTTGTTGGCTTCATATTAAAAATTTCCTCCCGCCATTGTTTTTCGTGCGAAAAAGGAAAAAATAAGTTTATAAGTTCTTTCGAAATGGAACTTATTTATGTTTTTTTTAGGATGCTTGCCTCGCAAGTTGTGCAAGTGCCTACTCCAACCCTACTGATTAATGGTTGACAGCCAAGAAGAAAGTCACACAAAGTATTTTAAAGCCGAAAAACAGAACGGAGAATGCCTTTTTTTGTGTTATGTCCTCAAGCTATTTTGTTAATAGGATTCGGTTATGGGATGCTGATGGCGGGTGGTGGGTTTTTTGTTTCCTTTTTCCAAGAAAGCATCAGATAATATAAATTCGTTGTAAAACTTTTTCGGTAGGTACAAATTCGGTTACGTTTGCTATTTGTTGTTAAGACTTTGGAAGGAAAGAGTTTGAAAGCCAGAACAAAATTATTGTTTAAATTTAATTTGAAACAGTTGCAGGCTTTAAAATTAAGGATAGGTAAGGATTTTTCTCCAGCTCGAGGCTTTTTTCCTTTTAAGACCAATAAATGTACGAAAAACTTCGCCACCGCTCCGTGCATGGCGAATTGTCTTTGTTAATTTTTGTTGGGAGAAACAAAGGAAGAACAAATTGAATGTTTCAACACGACAGATGACAAACATGATCCAATTCTTTAGGGAGATGCATTTATTATGTTGTTTTTCATGAAAAACAAAAAGTATAAAATAAACACAGCTACGCAAAATAAACCATCCCCGAGGATCATATCATCATTTACAATATTTAAAATCCTCGAGTGAACTGATTTAATATCTTTAAATTACACATCGCATATATTCATCCTCGGAAATCCGGATTCCGGAGCACTGACATTTTCATATACAAACGACTCCAATCAACAGAAAAGCGCCATAATATTAAGTGCATATAAAAAAATAAACAAAAAAAAATTAAAATAAATAAAACGATGTGTCAAGGGAAAACTGGAAGCATTAATGGATCCAAACTTCCGGACGTAAAACATTTTTCACATTCAAAACAGAAAAACGATACATCCCAGTGGCAAATTTCCCAATTTTCACCAAGGAATCACCATGCGATTCACCAAGGAATGGAAGCTTCACTCATGAATTTGAAGGTGAATCATTTGGTGAAATTTACATAGGGCTGTCATTGGAGTTCACCAAGTGAATTTCCTGGTAAATATGCATCAGTGAAATCATTGAATAAAAGTATTCTGTGTTTTCATTTGTTCTCTAACTTCAATGAAATGTTAACTGAAAGCTCATTGGTGAACTCATCTCTTCTTTGAAAGTTGAATTTTCCACTATTTTTTTCATGAATGAAAAATATTATGAAAATGCAGCTGTGATCTCACCAAATGTAAATATCAAAACAAATTTATTAAATTTTTTTTATTGAAATATTTCTGAAAAGAACACAATATTGTTTTAAATAATAACATATAAAAACAATTCAAGTCTTTGGCTGGATCTGCTACTTTTTTTAATATTTTTGCCGCTAAACGACTCTTTTAAGGTTGCTCCACATTTCAAATTCCAGAATACCTTTAAAAATGTTAAGAAAATTAGTTGAATTTCTTCTTCTATACAAGTGGAAAATAAATATTTATATTTGAGTACCTGGTAAATATTTTCGATCACCCTCGTGTTTTCTCCTGTGCTGTTTATTCTTATTAATTCACTTTTAAAAACAGCTTACATATTCTTCACATCAACCGTCTTTAACTAAGATTTCGATTGCACTGATTTTACATAGAACAAAACATTTTTTTAACGATCGCAGACAAAAATAGACAGTGGAAAAAAACCAAACCGTTGCGTCGTCAACGGTCGTCGCGTCGTCCTCGATCAACAAAAGTAGAAAATAGGTACATACATATGGCGTTTTCAATTGGCAATCCGGAATTGTTCCTCGATTCGGAATCCCAATTGAACAGTTTTTTCTTATTCCAAAGAATCTGAAGTTTGGTGAGAACGTATTGGTTGAGTATTACATGTGTGTATTCGCGGCAAATTTCATTTTGTTTTTGTGCTGCAAACATTTATGAATGTGTGAGTGATTCTGCTTCTGATTCTGTTTTTAAAACCAGAAGGGAAATTCTCTTCTTTTCAGAATCAGAACTGTCACTTTTGCCCAATTGAACGCATTCAGAATGCTTTTTTTCACTTCCAGATTGCCAATTGAAAACGACAATAATGTTTATATACTACACGGATTCTTGCAGGTCATTTCCACCCCTAGAAAATATTTGTGTTTCTTTTTTGTTCGTTTATTCTTCTTTGTGAAAACAACACACAGCGCTCAATGCAAATTACGAACTCGTGAAGCTGTGCAGGACTTTTCCTTACTGAAATCACAACGTTTTGGTATGCGAAGAAACGAAAGCGTTAATAAAATAGAGAAAATGTACAGAGGAAAAAGGGCATTACTTTGTTCCTATGAAATCATTACCTTATTTTTCCTCTTAAAAGTGTGGAATGAATTCCTTGCTCTTTTCACCGAAATTTTTCATTGAGGATGAAATTTGCCACTGGGATTCAACCAAACGACATACACACATAACGAATAACGACTTCCACACCGAGAGAGAGATATTGCTGTTAAACAAAAAATCTCATTAAATATCTGTTTGCAGATTTTATTCCTCTCTTAACAACTCGAGTTAAGTTAATGGGTAATATACATATAGGGACGTGCTATATCTTTTCAGTCAAAGGTGTGAGAAGCCAGAAAGAAGGAGGCGGATGTGCTAAATAATTAGTTACCTGGGAAAAACCTATTTCATCCTTTTGCTAGGGATTCTAAGGTCCAGAATTAATCCCTATTAACACTCTCGCTGAGGCCAGTGTCGCCGACACGGTGTGAGGTGTATAGGTCTTTTACATTTTTTTCGGATTTTATTGTTCATTGTTTTGTTACTTTTGCCTCAGGTGTTGTCATTTTAATGACGTGACAATTCTATATCCAGAAAACAAGATGGCTGCATGATGACAGATTTCTTTTTATGTTTCACATTCAACAGGTTTGACAGGGGATCAGGTATGGGTTTACATTTCATTGACTTCTCAATTGGGAAGTATGAATATTTAAATCCAATGTGAGCAATTTATGAAAAAAATTATTCCAGTGTAATATAGGTAGAACTCGACATAATTCATATAAGCCTTTGACAAATGTTTCAATTAACTTCAACGTTAATATTGCCTTCCAACGAAGTTAAGTACCTTCCCACACTTGTATTGCATAATTTTAACAAAGACAGGCGATAAAATCCAGGCCACACCTGTGCAACTAAGGTCTTTCGTTAAAACCTAATTCCAACCATGCACGACGACAGTTGTGTGTGTTGCTGTTTTATGATATTTTTGAAGCTTTATTTTATGCCATAACTTTGGTTAATAGGTTGTTACAAATCCGAACATAAAGAAAACCTATATTACAACGCCATAAATACA
Organism: Sphaerophoria taeniata; assembly: GCA_943590905.1. Lineage (NCBI taxonomy): Eukaryota > Metazoa > Arthropoda > Insecta > Diptera > Syrphidae > Sphaerophoria > Sphaerophoria taeniata. The sequence goes on along the minus strand of OX016540.1, from coordinate 34,484,218 downwards.
TCACCAATATAGCAATTATAAGTTAGTAATTTACAGTTCTGTTGAGAATATAAATTTATTAAGTGAAGCTAATGAGTAATGAAAGAAAAGACGAAAAATAAAATAGATTGAACATCGAAAATACGAGAAAGATAAATTACAACTTAAACGTGCAAGCAGATGCAATATTGTCCTTATTTAAGATTTATTTTATTTTTGTTGCATTTTTCATTAAAAATTTATCTTCATTTCGAAATCGTGGTTTTAAGTCACTAATCAGGCAACTCAAATGTAAGCTGAAAGTGAGTTTTAACAATCTTTCAATCCAGTAAGAAAAATATATTTCTTCTTGATTTTAAGAAGATTTGTTTTGTTGATGAAACTCTAGGTACCTATACGGTACCGGTAGAACTACTTGTTGTGTTTCTGTAAGTTTTTATGATTATGAGGGTAGTTTTTGGTATCAATTTGAAAATTCAACTTGAAACATTTCAAAACCTTTGTATTGGATGAAGAGAAGGTTTTTTTTTGCTTTTGCAATGAAAGTTGAGTCTTTGTTGCCTAGAAAATATTACATTGAGGGTCTTGTTTTCAAATACCCTACACTCACTTGAGAACAAATCGAATTTTAAAAGGGCGAAGTGTTTTTTCTCTTTAAGGTAAGGTATTTGCATTTGATTTCTATACACAGGACGCTCACGAGTTAGAATTACTAATGCCTACATTTTTAACTGCCAAACTACCCTACTACAAACTGCTACTACTGCCAATCACCCAAATAGGTGCCTATATGAAAATCAAATCGATAAACCATATTATCTGTTTCCTTATTGATTTTTAAGTTAATTTAATCGGTTCCAGTTATTTTTAACTTCCCATAGGAAGTTATTGTAATGGGTCCGATTTTGTGAATCTCCAATTTTCGCATTTCTCGATGTTTTGAGGTCACTAGAGTCCGAATCAAGCGTTTTTAAGATGACATCGGTGTGTGTGTGTGTGTGTTCGTATGTGCGTTACGTTTTTTCAGCTCGATTATCTCGCGAACCACTCATCGTATTGTCATAAAATTGGTCTCATTCGACGCGGTATTGTGTTGTTAAGAGCTGATTATATTTTGAGCAAAATCCGCTTAACGGTTTTTAAATGGCAATCAAAAATCTAAGACAACCTTATAAAAAATGAGTTATTTTTATTATAAAAAAGGGTTTTCCAATATGAGGTGTTATTTTGAATAGCCCGCTATTTCGGTAGTTGTCACTTTTGAAGCTGTCATTTTTTGGCATTTGACAAGTAGAAACTACGCCATTAATACAAATGGAACGATACACGCTTCAACAACGCATTGAAATTATTAAAATTCACTATAAAAAATGGTGAAAATTTGGCAGAGACGGTTCGCACAAATAAAACATTTTTGGGTCGTCGTGAAGCACCTTGTCGGACTGCAATACAGAAATTGGTGGACAAATTCGAGCTCTTGGGACAAGTTAGTGATGTGAAGAAAAAAACCCGTGCACGTCGCTCAAGAACAACTGAGAATATTGCTGTTGTAGCCCAAAGTGTTGAAGAAAACCCAGGTTTGTCCATTCCTCGTCGTTCTTTGGAATAAGGCATTCCACAAACGTCATTACACCGTATTTTGCATAAGGACTTGGGTCTTAAGGCTTATTAAATTCAGTTAACACAAGAACTCAAGCCGGCTTGTCATCAACAACGTCGTGTCTTTGCTGATTGGGTCCTTGAAATGCATGAAAATGATCCGGAATTTCATCGAAAAATCATCTTGACTGATGAGGCCCATTTCCACCTCGGAGGCTACGTCAACAAGCAAAACTGTCGCATCTGGGGCTCGGAAAACCCAGGAGTTATTGTTGAAAAGCCTCTCCATCCTCAACGCGTGACTGTTTGGTGCGGTTTATGGTCCCGCGGGGTCATTGGACCTTACTTTTTCGAAAATGAGGCTGGAGCAACAGTTACGGTCAATGGATTGCGCTATCGAGAGATGATTAATGATTTTAACTTCCCAGAGGAAGTTATTGTAATGGGGCCGATTTTTTGAATCTCCAATTTTCACATTTCTCGATGTTTCGAGGTCACTAGAATCCGAATCAAGCGTTTTTATGATGATGGTTGTGTGTGTGTATGTGTGTTCGTTACGCGTTACGTTTTTCAGCTCAATTATCTCGCGAACCACTCATCGAATTGATCTCATTCGACGCGGCATTGTGTTGTTAAGAGCTGATTAGGTTTTGAGCGAAATCGGCTTAGCGGTTTTTTAATGGCAAAAAAAATTTAAGACAACCGTAATATATTGAAAATTATGATAATTTCTGCAATAATTTCAATAATAGTGCAAAAAATCTTATAGTTAGTGGAAAAAAAAAATATTCAGGAGTATCATATACTATATTTGATTACTAGCTGACCCACCAAACGCTGCTTTGCCGTATTAATATTAATTTTCAGAAATACTAATCCGATTAGAAAAATTGCTTCAATAATAGAAAACTACAATATTCAGGAGCAATATATGTAGGCTGTATTTTACTGTGCAAAGTAGTTGTGAATGAGTCCACGAAATGGTACGATCAACTCGGCAGTGGCAGATGGCGCCACTGTTATTCAATAAACTTAATGTTTTTCATAAAATCATCAGTTTTATGGAATTTGACTTTGAAGCAACGTGCGTATACAACTACAACGGATGCATCCGCTGAATATTTTGCAAAACAACTAATGTTTTTACGTATTTTTCTACTATGGGAAGTTAGTCGTGTGGACTCCATGGGTCGTACTCATATTTTTAATTTAATGGGTTATGTAAGAAAGAAATAAAAAAAAAAACAGGCAAAACTAATGCACCAGGAAAACATTGAACAAAACTGATCGTTTTAAAACATTATACGATATCAATCTTATTTGCAATTCCTTTTCGGAACAGACATACATTATATAAAATGTCTATGCTATGCCGACAAAATTTTCAAAAACATGCATACGAAACTCAACTATTTAAATTGCTGTTATTTTCCGATAGTGTAGAAACCGATTGACATACAAAGGTTTTCTACCATTTTGTTTGGCTCAGTTTTCGTTGAGCTAAATACATATAAAAATTTAAAAACATAGAAAATAAAATTCCACATCATTCTTCCAATATACATTTTTAATAAATCATAACTTCATTTTCACGGATATCATCATCCTCCCGGGGGTAATTCAAAAATGACATAACAAAATATAAAAGCATGAATTAATTTCCTTTCATAATAATCAGTCAGTCATTTTTCATATATTTTTTTCGTCCTCATTTTTGAAATGTCCTTCCTTAATTTTTTTCTTTTTTAGAGACGCTTCATTCCCCAATGTTAACGCGAGGATCAAACGATGTCCGCTAAAAGCACGATGACTGGCAAAAGAGCGCTCTTGGTGTCGTTGATTTATTTCAGTGAATTAATGCAGTTTTGATAATATTTTAACACTAGTAGATGACGTCACATCTCAGTGGCGGATTAAAGGTTGAGGGCGCCATAGGCAAGGATCTCAATGGCGCCCCTATATGGAAATATCTCGTACTATAGTTTGACCGAAATCGCTGCACCGCGCCTAAAGAAGAGGCGTTGAAATAGGGGCCAAGGAAAAAGAGACTTAGTTAACATATAAAACATGAGATCTATTAATATTGTCCGAAAGACCTTCCGAATTTGGTTATTTAATGATCTGCCGCAATGTAAATTTTGTAAACCAAGTAAACTCGAGTTGGTTCTTATGCAAACCGGGTGGCAACTCGGTTCTCAAATCAGATGGCCATGAAAATCAATCTAGAAAGAACTTAAAAAGCAGAAAAATTAGGTTTTACATCCGTCGAAATCTTTGTCATCCGCTGATGAACTTCGACCATTAGGTTATTTGTCCCTACAATAAGTAAAATCAATATCTATTCAAAAACGCATACAAAAATAGAAGAAAGCTAAGTCGATTTCCAAGTTGGCAAACCGAGTTGACTCTGTACTGTAAGAGTAATTGCTCAGGACCAATTTGTATTTTAATAAAAGATGCAAGTGCAAGTCGAGTTCACAAGTTTATTACTTTAACAATCACGTATGAACTCACATTATTTGCCACTTGTAAGAATTACTGCGCCCGCACGCCCCTTTGTTGCCACGCCCCTAGGCACGTGCCTAGTTTGCCTTTAGGATAATATGCCACTGTCACATCTTAGTGGACAAGACAGTGAGTACCTACTTATTTGCTTACTTACTTAAGCTGGCGCTACAGTCCGTTGGACTCGGGCCTCAATCAACAATATCCGCAAGCCAGCTCAGTCCCTTACTAGCTGTCTCTAGTTTCGCGCCGAGTTGATTGAGGTCATCTTCAATTTGCGCCTGAGCCTTGGTCTTTCTCTACCGGTCGTCCCTCTGGGGTGAATTCGAAGACTTTACGGGCTGGAACATTAGTGTCCATCATCCTCTCCACGTGATCAAGCACTCTGAGTCTTTGGACCTTTATTCTTTTAGCTAGGTTAGTGTCACTGTATAGCCCGTACATTTCATGGTTAAATCTTCTCCTCAATTCTCCGTTTATATGCATACAATTCCATGGATCTTCCGTAGAACTATTCTCTCCAACCAGCCTATGGTGGCCTCATCCGGGGTACATGTTTCTGTACCATATAGCAGGGCGTAGGTAATGAGGTTCCTATAGAGCGTCACCTTAGTTGTTCGGCTTTACTATTCCATTGCTTTCTTAGCCCGAAGAAACAACGATTAACAAGAGTTATGTTCTCATTCTTATCTCGGCGCTGATGTTAATAAAAGAGCCAGGATAGACAAAGTCCTTAACTAACTCGAAATTATATGCGTCCATCGTGGCGTTTAGTATAAGACGTTGGTGTTGGGTGTCTTTTCTTGATGACAGTATATACTTTGTTTTGCCCTCATTGACCCAAACCCATTTTGTCAGCCTCTGTCTGTATACTAGCAAAAGCACTGTTGACATCACGCAGCGTTCTTAAAATGATATCAATGTCATCAGCGTACGTGGGTAGTTCCACAGGCGGCCTTAAAATCGATAAAAAAATGGTAGGTGTCGATTTGGAGTTCTTGTGTCGTAATGTGAAATTTTAATCGATGGTGGACTTTTGTGGTCTAAGCCACACTGATATGGACCTACCAGTTTGTTGGGACAAGACAGTGAGTAGTCCGGGAAAAAAATCGGAACCAGAGTGAATAACAATGCAATTTGTTATGAGCAGCTGAAAGTGGTTAGCTTGGTAAGCAATCCTATTTCTTTTGGGATTGCAACTATTCATAAGAAATGAAGAACCGTAGTTGCATTAAACACTTTTGAACCCAACATTAAAGCCAATCTTAACTGATATCGAGATTGTTCTCACTACTGCAACACTAATACAGCTTTTCACACAATAATTGAATTTGTGTAAATTAAAAACCTTTACAGAATTTTGCGGTTGACATAAAAATGTAAGCTTTCATAGACTGTTAAGCTACAAAGTAAAAAAAAAGGCCAGGCCTTGTTATTTGAAAGTTTTCTTCCATTATTTTGAAGATATTATCCTAGTACACGTCTCTTTGTTTTGGAAAAAAATTGAATAATAAACACATTCATTTAAATTTTTTCACATACAGCTTAATCTATCTATATATATAAAAATGTTATGTTGGTTTGTGTACGCTAGAAAAACTCAAAAAGTTCTGCACCGATTGAGCTGAAATTTTAACCTGGTATAAAATCCGCATCAAGGATTGTTTCTATCTATTTTTTGCATCCGTCACATATCCGCGGTTGCGGTCATAAACGACAAATAAAATTTATACTTTTCAAATCACAACAGCAAAATATATCACATCGGCTTTGGAAAATTTCGTCAAATATTTTAATTTTATTAATAAATAAAAAAAAATGTCAGATTTGTTGCTTTTGAGATATGGCGTGGGAAGCGGGTAGTGGAGTAGCGGGGCAGTAGTCAGCGGGTAGCGCATAGCGTGGTAACGGGTAGCGGGAGTGAGTAGAGGGTAGCGCGGTAATGGGGTAGCTGTTAGTGTGTTGAAGTAGTAGGTAGTGGGAAGCGGGTAGTGGGGTAGCGAGAAGAGGGTAACGGGGTACAGGTTTAGCGGGTAGCAGGTAGCTCTGGAGTGTAGGAGGGTAGCGGGTAGTGCGGTAGCAGGGTAAAAAAGTTAAGGTCTTTTTTTTATCGGCTAAGGCAGTACGAAGAGTGCAGCGTTGCGCGCTTCAATCATGCATATGTTCCACTGTTGATCATTTTCAAATAAACCCAGAGTTTGAAAGTGGCATGTGTGACGCCACCGTCAACTATTTTTAGTTGCTGAAAAGATCTAGGACCAGGCACTGCGAAGCGTGGCAGGGTACAGCCAGTTTTTTTATAAGAAATTTAAAAATTGTAAAGTGTGATTTGCTTCCTGAAGTTTCATAGCCATTTTCTAACTCAAGACAAGAATATTCTCAGTAAATTCTATATTTTTTTATTCGTAATTTCCGCATTCTTCAAAGATAACAACATGCCCTTAATATTTTCGCATTATTCTCTTTTTTCGATGCCGATGAATAAATAGTTTCATAGTTTGCTTGACGGAAGATTCTTTTACTAACGCCCTTAGCTGATTGGAAGTATTTTGCTATCTCATTATTTTTCATGTCACATTTAAGATTTTTGTTTTCACTTGAAGAAAAAGTGCAAACAATTTATAATACAACTGGGAGTGAAGGATCGTTTTGTTCATTCACCTTTTTAATTTAAAACAAGAAAAAATACATCGTGAATTGAAGAAAACAAGGTCAGTTGAAGGAACGAGTGATAATGGAAAGGTCCAGAAAATTTAATTACCAGCACATTTAAATTTAGTTTTAATTTTCTCAAATGATACAAGAAAATCCTTTAAGAAGTTTTTGGTGAAATTTTGGAGTAGAAGTGCTTGAAAAATATTAGGTATTAAAAAATGAAAACTTGGAATACTTATATTGAAACGCGTGAGAAAAAATAAAATTTTGAACTTTAAGAAAATAATTTTAAGTTTTTATATTAAAAAAAAGAGAAAAACAAAAAATCGAAAAAACTGCAAAATCAAAGTGTCGAAAAAGTCTTTTTTGTAAGAATCAAAAACTGAACAGTTAAATTAAAAAAAAAAGTCTAAGAACTTAATTAAGAAGCCTCATTTATTAATTTATTAAAAATACGGAATAAAAAAATTTGAATGACAATCTGATGATAGAAAAATATCATAATCATCAAATATATGCACACATGAAATGTGTAGAAAAATATCATCAGTAATTCAAAAATATGTAGTTTCGCATCGATCTATGTAATTGAAAGCTGTAAGAGACCATTGCACCTGAAAAAGTGAAAGGGATGATGCAAAATGATGCCTGCCTCAAATCGTTGGTGATTCCATATAAACGCAATTAACAGACTTTCATTTGGGACACATTCGCTCCACTTAATTCGAATTGATATGCTGAAGGCTTAGAACCATCGTTCTTTTTTTCGGTCTGGCACTAAAAAAAATATACCCTGTCAAAGACGCTGTTGGTTTTTTTTGCCGCTTCGTGTAATAGCTAGAAAAACAAAATCTAGAACCACACTCATTTGAACTAAACGTTGCTGTGCAATCTTACTTTTGTCGTGTTGACAGAAGGTAAAGGTTTTAAAATTTCCTTCCAGATGTGACAGTAGTTGTTAAATATGGAATGTTCCTTATGTTTATGTTTTTACTGTTACCATCAGCATCAGGCCATATTGTTCCTACCAACCAAATGAGTTAGTACTACCAACTTAACTATTCCAAGTTTAAGTTGAAAATGAAAGCTGTTTTTTGTTTTTGTTTTTTTTTTTTTTGTACTGTTCGGGACTTATTGTTTCAGCATCAAATAAAACTGTGTAAAAGCAGGGAGATGTTTACGAATTAAGGGATTACGATTTACGAACTTTGGCTGCGTGCGGATTGGAGCTCTTTAAAATAGTTCTGTAATTTACCAACACACTAACACAGTAATACATATCATATACATACTTGCATGTACTACATACAAGTTTCGCTCTTCTTTTGTACACGTTGCTTAGAAAAAGGGTAAGCCACATTAATGTGGTTGCAACATCGACGGAGACGACGACATGACTATGATGATGGTGACTATTGCGGTCCCGGCGTTTGAGGAAACAAAGTTTAGCTCATTCTAATGATGATACAGTCGCCAAACAGAAGTCCTGGCCTCGTAACTATCTCTGAGGGAAGAAGTTGATCACAGTCAACATTGTATTGTGTATGTTTTTTTGCGCTTCTGCGGCTTAGATAAAAAGAAACAATGTGATGAAAAGACGAGCGAAGAAGTGCTAGACTTTTAAATAAAAGAATTTGCTTATAGAATAGTTTATTTATATTTGCATCTCGGATTAAGTGGTGTTACATTTTTGGAACGACTGATTAAATTTTAAATGAATTTCAGCTTGATATTTGGGTCTTAATGAGCAGTTCTTAAAAAAAGGTGTATGAGTTAGCATGTGTTTGAATTTAAAAAAATCAAATTTCTTTACTGCATTATTCAATAAACGAAAAATTGAAATGGAAACATTTCCAGTTGAAGGGCTTCTGTGGCGTATGTGGAATATTTTGAGAGGGACAAAACAAATATTATGAGTGGTTGACTCAACACAAATATGCTGTCACATTTTGCCATGCATTGCCACTATGACATTATGTTTGCTGGCTTATAATTTTCCGGATCCATGCATTGTTCTTCAATCCTGTTAATTACAAAACTTACCACGAATCCTTTAATTAACACCCGCCCCCCACCAAAACTGATTGTCACTGTCAATTACTTAATAAAACACACTTAATCAGTTCCATGGATAATCTTAGCTCACTAGAGGCCACTTTGATTAGCCGCATCTACATAAGACCATTCAATAATAGAATTTCACGCTTCCGTCATTAGCTCTTAAACCCCACAATGAAAGCACTCTTCGCCCATTATAGTTACCAATTCAATTCAATGTCAATTAAATGCGTTCACAGTGTTTCCATTTCCATTTGACTGACATCTGGCATAAATATGGTGGCAATAAGACCTCCGAGCTTTGTGGTTAAGTTGAGATTCGATAGGGCATTTGTTAATCAAATGCCAACCATTGTCGGAGAAGACGTTCCATTCACATTTGTAGGTATTGTGTAGCCAATTGAATGGCTTAATTATAACACTCCGTTGATCACTTTATTTCATCTTGTGTGGCGTCGTTGGTAGGCGGTTCGTGGATGTTTGGTTGCTTATAATCCCAATCGAACCTTGGCCCCCATGATAGCCGACTAATCTGTTGGACTAGTATTTGACGTCAGACGAGGAAAGGTGGATTTTTTTCTCAAATTCTCACAAACGGTTAAATGTAATTGAAATAGCGATTCAATGTACCTACTTTAGTTGCCAGTCCACATAAAACGTTGTTTGCAATTTAAATTCCTTTTTGTACGTCATTTTGTTGATCAACTCAATAAAATCTCACTGCCAAGTCCGTGCAACTTCAATGAAATTAAAATTCAATTGACTAAATCTCTCGTAAGTCGTTTTCTCGTCCCTGGCAAAGGACTCTTAAATAAATTTAAAATTGAATTAACAAAAAAAGGATTGCCATGCTGGTGCTGTCCGGCCAATGGGAATGCAACCAAGTGGATACTTTGAAATTTAAATACGGGTGAAGCTGGAAACGAAAAAAGGAAAACCATTCTGTGCATTTACAATGCACTGCACTGGTACGTCAGTCGTGCGATGTACGTTAAGCGTGGATTTTTTATTTTTTTTATTTTTGTTAGAACATTTATCGCTGAATTTTCATTTTTTTTTGTAGTTTTGCTTCTTACACATTTTTCGTTGTTTGTAATGAAAATTGAATAAAGGTGAATTCTTCCGAAATGGCAAGGGAGATCTTGGAGTTTTATTCACTTGTGCGATTTTTTTTTCTAACATTCTTTGCCAATTTATTGTGTTACCAAGAACATTATAATTTGTCTTTGATTTACAGCATGTGGAAAAAGAAGAAATGTTTTTGAAAGAACGAAGACAAACTAAGCCACTGGAATTTACTTCAAGCGAATTCCCCATAGCTGAAAGTAAACCTACTTCTGAACTTGGGCCTCCTTGTCTTGCATTTGATATGTATTTATATAATAGTATTAATTTTAAGCAGTTGTTAGAATGACTAAGACTATTGCTTCCTGCAATGAAGCTGAAGTGGAAGCCCCCTTTTAATTGAATAAAGCCCAATTGTAAAGAACGTTGTCTTTATTTATTTTTTCTTATGAAAGCCATGTAGGTATAAGGACAAATTCAAGTAAGCAAAAATTCCACTGAATTGTTAAGTGTGTTTACTTTGACAGGTTCATATTTTTATTCCTAGAACTCCTATTAAAAAGGATAAGGAATTTCCCTGACAGTCATCCTTTTTGAGGATCAGAATACCAATGATGTTGAAGTACAAGATTTTTTCTTCTATTCCCAATTATTTTTATATTCTTGGATTGGTATCATATTAATCTTGAACAACTTAGAATATAATAGAGACAGCATGAACCTTTCTCATATTATTCCATCAGAGAAGGTATCATCATTTAAATTTAAGGTCAACAAGAGCAAACTTTTGCGACACAAAATCCATAACCTAAGAGGAGGGTAAAGTTCAACTTAAATATTTCAAGTTTGCGTAGCCATAGTTAGGACATGTATACATAACCTACACTCAGATGCCTGTCTCTGCAACCAATTTATTTTAATATCCATGAGAATGAGCCAGCAGTGGCGTTTGGGGGTAGATTCAAGAGGACAACACCAATAAAGAAAATTGTTGCCTTGGGTGGATGGAAAGTGAGGTTAACTTCGACTCGAATTCGGGATGAATGAAGACAATGGGAACACATGAGGTCGCGTTACTGATTGAGAAGAAAGGGTTGAGTTTGAAGACAACGAAAAAAAAGAACGTCACTTAGAAAAATTTAATCTATCAAGAGGACAAATAAATCATTTTTTTTTTATACTCGTAGAATAGTTTTTTTATGAAATTTTAAGTTTATTTGTTTTTTTGAACTTTTTCATTTCTGCCAACTAAAAACGCTCGCTTAATTATAAACTTTGAGCTTTGAATAAAACTTATCAGATGCCTGCCCTGTGTGTTGTTATCTAAGGAAGTGGAGTTTAGTATTAGATGGAGGATCAGTAGCGTGATGATTAGGGATCGGATTTCCATGCAAATGCATGTTTTCTTATGAACATCTTAGAAGCAGGGCGACTAATTATGTATACGAATCATGAGATTTCCTTTAAAATGGCATCTAATCGTTAGTGCATATTTTTGCATATTTTCCTTTAAATGCATATTTTTGCATATTTTACTATATAAATGCATATTTTACATATTTTTTCATTTTTTAGAGCATATTGTTTTACAAATTCAATTAGACATCAAAAACATATCCTTAAGCTAAAAACTAATATCTATTTCATTTATTCATATTCCAACCCCAACATTGAAGTGCACTTTATAAACATGGCCGCATGTATTAACTTGCCTTCAATGTGCCGGCAATACATTTAAAAAAAAAAAAAAAAAACGAAAAACTAACTCAAAGGTATTTGCATGAAACTCTATGAATAAGATCAATATTGAACGATATTTTACAAGCGCTTAGTCCTACTGCACTTAGACAATTACGCCAGCTACAACTGACAACATTTCACACACTAAGATCTCAATGTGACTTTGTGTAAAATAATTCTGAATCACAAATTGTTCTTGTACTAATGTCAACAACATCGACATGTCAGAAATCGAATCCAAAATATTTTCGTCTCCGAAATCTCAGGAAAAAAAAATTCAGTTCTTAGCTTAAATGTTGTGTTCCGCTTAAAATCTTTGAGATCTTAGTGAGATGTTGTAAAGGTGGAACTCAACCATTGCGTGCAGGCATATCGAGTTACATAATTTACATGTAGAACAGACAACCGTAGTTATTTGTTTGTCTGTAAGGGTATTAAACCGAAGTTAAATTGATTTTAAGTGCATATTTTAAATGCATATTTTGTATTTTTGAGCGCATATTTTAAGCGCATATTTTGAGATTTTTAGTGCATGAAAATCCGAACCCTAGTGATGATAATTAAAGAAGAGGGATTATTCTGTTAGCCGCAATTTATGCTTTGATTCCCCATTGGGGTAAGTAGAAATAGTCAAAGGTTATTACAATGGTTTTTCGTGTCTCAGGAGATATTAGGGTTAAAAGTTTTGCTTCAGCACTTCATCACTTTTAAGCCCAACGACAAATTTGTCGAAGAATTAAGTCGCAGATTTTGTGAAACTTTACCAAGAAAATTATAAAGCCTGAACTACATCAAAACACAAAGTCAAAAAAGTACAAAAAAGTAAACACGATGTTTTTTCTTGTTCCCCCTAGTAACTTATTTGTATATCTCTCTTTCATTTTTAAAAAGTATCCTAGTCAAAAAGCTTGAACATGACCAAGCTTTCACTTTTCAGAAAGTTTTAAAAACAAATACACTCAAATAATATTTTATATCCTTTCCGTAAGGTAGCTCTTCGATCACATAGTTCCTGTAATTTTTCGAAAAAAAGCTCTTTTGACAAACAATTTAAATTTCAAAATAGTGTCAAGAAATATAAACAAAATTTATACCCCAAGTTTAAAAACAGCGGTAAGTAAAAATATAACATAATTTTAAATATTTGAGACCATTTTATTAACTTAATAAATTATTATTTAACATTGTTTTCTTTCATAGATTTTGTGATAGCTATATTTAAATTGACGCTAATTGTTTTGTTTGCTGGAATGGATCCTGAAAGAACTTGGAATGGTCTGTTAAGTTGAATTTAAATTTTAAATTTATGCATGAAAAATCTATATTTCAGAAGCTGACGATGAAGCTTTGATTACTATCATTCAAGAAAATCCAACGCTTTGGGATAAATCACGAAATGATTTCCGCAACTCGAAAAAGAAGCAACGAATTTTCCAGCAAATTTCTCAGCACTTTTCCGGCTTTAGTGCAATGCAACTTGAAAAAAGGTTCATTGCACTTAAAGAAAAGTTGCGAAGAGAAAAGAAGAGAGAAGATGCTCTGACAAGATCTGGAGCTGGGGCTAGGAACTGGAAATCCTGGTATTTACTACCAAAATTGGAGTTTTTAAGGGAGACAATGAATACTCGGCCAACAGTGAGTTCCATTCCTTGTTCTTTAGTGAAATCAAAAACTTTATACCCCGGCTCATCTTTGACTGCAGCACAAAATATAATTTCGCCAACACCAAATACATACATCTCCTGCAGCAACTCCTTCTTCTTTGGAAGCAAATAATGTCTCTGAAAACTTAACGACAGAAATTTCTCAAACAGACAACGAAAGGTGTCCACCAAACAATTCAAAATCCGCTAACAAAATCCGGGAAGCATTATATGAAGAGAGTCGAGAAGCTATAAGAAAAATAGCTGAAAGTGTTTCACAACCAAAATCGCAGTCGGTATCTGAACCAGAAGACATGAGAACAAACTACTTCAAAATCTTTGATTACATGGCGAAAGAAGCTGTTGAGATGGACCCTATCGTAAAAACACAATTTATAAAAAAAGTGTTAGATGTCTTCTGGGAGTTTAAGTTGAAATAGATTAAAAACCTGTAATATTTAGGTACTTTTTGTTTTGCCTTTCATAGAACTTAAATAATTCTCAATAATAACAGTTTATGGGTTTTGTATTTATTTAGTTATTATATATCCATTCTTTAAGATACTCTCTATAATTTAAAGCCGTTTCTGTGGAGTTTCTCGGACCCAAGCGTAATGTTGCAGGAATTCTGTTCAGTTGTGATGAACCTACATTAGCTCTCCAGGTTCCATCAATCCAAATGCCATCCCTTTCATGCTGTCTGTCGACAAAAGCACTTGGGGCATATTTGTGCTTGTTGCTTTCACATAGCATGTTATGTAAAACAACAGTGGCCTTTATAATTTGTTCAACAGTATTTGGCTCAGCTATAATTGTACGTTGATATATCCTCCATCTAGAAGCTAATATGCCAAACGCATTTTCTACTACGCGGCGTGCTCTAGAAAGTCTCTTATTAAAATAAGATTTACTGTCTTCCAAATACCTTCCACTGAATGGTGTAATCAAATAAGTTTTTAGTGGAAAAGCTTCGTCTCCCACCATAAAATATGGCAAATTCAAAGTTTCTATAAAAACAAATATAAAGTCTTATTATTTTGAAGAAAGAAAAGATCTTTAAAAAGATAAGATAATCTTTTAAAACCTTTAATAAGTTAATTTTACATTTTTTTACCTCCAGGTAAAGGAGAAGAACTTGGAAAATTCATTTGATCCCTTTCCAAAAGCATTCCAAAAGTACTATTTGTAAGTATACCAGAATCGCTCTGTGAACCAAACGCCCCAATATCCACGTAGGTGAATTTGTAATTGGCATCTGCAACTGCCAGTAATACCATGCTGTAATGTTTCTTATAGTTAAAGTACAGCGATCCACTTTTTCTTGGTGCTTGAATGGAAATATGCTTTCCATCCACTGCACTCAAACAATGTGGAAAATTCCAGGTTTGATGGAAATCATGTGCATCTTGCAGCCAACCACTTTGTGTTTTTATTGGCAAATATATTGGCTTTAGTACGGTCCACAGAACTTCACACACTTCCGGAATTATAGCTTGTACAGTTGATTTACCTATGCGATACGCATAGGCCAAAGAACTGTTACTATCCCCTGTTGAAAGAAACCTATAAGCAATATTTCCCTTAACACAATTATTAGTTAAATGTATACATTATAAAATATACCTCAAGGTTACAAATAAGCGCAATGCAACCGGAAGCCCTAACCTATTGCTGAATTTGGTCAAATGAGGTTCAACTAAGTTAAGCAGATAGTTGAATTGGGGAACTTCCATTCTTGTATAATTGAAGAACTTTTCTTCGTCGTACTCAAGAATTTCTTGTAACAAGTTACCAAAGTCACCTTGGTCAACACGGTTTTGATTAATTGGATGAACCCACCACCTTCGCTTAGAGCTCGTCGCATTTTCAAATGCGTCAACAACTTGCACTATATTTAAAATGCGATTTGCCGCATTTTGTAACCTATTTAATTCGTTTTCCTTGAAAATATTTTTAGTCAATGTTAAATAATAATCTGTGCATTATTATTTTAATTCTATTACCATTTTGTTGAGTCGGAATTCAATTCAAGTTTTTTTTAAATGATTTTAATTGATTTGAGATTTATTTTTTTATTTGAAATTTAAAACTTCAAAAACAAAAGAGCTTTTTTAATTAATTTTTTTCCAATAGATGTCAGGTAAATATACATGTGATTTTTATATTTTGAGCTTTTTTTACTTTTTTGTACTTTTTTGACTTTGTGTTTTGATGTAGTTCAGGCTTAAGAATGTTTATCAATATTTTATTTTCGTTGAAAGACAGAGAAATAATCAAGAGAAGAATCCTGAACTAGGCCATACCGTTTTTCATAAACAGAAATTTTAGGAGATACCAAATGATGAGAATCATTGAGAACGAAACAATGTAATTCTACGCCTTCTACAGGGACGACAGTCGATTTGGTTTTTTTGTTTATAAAATGCTAAATAAATTAAATAAAGCTATACTTTAAAATGCGTGCGAATTGTTTATACCTAAACAAATTAAATGAAGCATACCATGCACTAATTCTTTTTCCAAAATTTAGTTAATCTCGCAAGGAAAGTTTTGCCATCCTCCGTGCTTCCGAGATGCACCGATATTGTTGCACTTGTTTTTTTTTTCAAAATACCCCAAAAGATTGCTCCTTTTTTGATTAAATCATTTTTAAACTCACAGTTTAATTAAATGTTAAATTTGAAACAAACACCAACATTCAAAATGTCTTAATATTTGATTTGCCCAAAAAGCAGCAAGAGGATGATGATTGAAAGGTTGAAACTGGGGTTAAATACAGGAACCAGAGGAGGAAACGATACTGTTACTAATGAACTAAAATTTCTGATGATTAATGAAGACTATTCTTATAAATTATTCAAGACAAACATTGAAGCGAAAGCAAAATTTATTTGCATTGACAGTTCCAACATCAATAATTGAGTAGTCTTGATTGACAAAACAAACGTCATTTAACACTCCCAATGAAAACGTATGGTTATAAATTTTTATTCGAAATGCTGTAAAATTTTTGAATGTCAGATTTAAAAAAACAGGAAAATAAATAAGATTATATTTTAACAATAGATTTGCTTGCCGTGATTTCGATAAATTTCTGATTTGTTGTCCAACTTTTTAACAAGGATTTTGGAATAAATTATTTCACCCATACTATGCGGTAAATTAAATTCAAGAACCTTTTTTTCTTTTTTTAACATCTTCAAAAACTGTAAGCCATCACAAAAGTTTTGGAAAACAAAACAACCAAACAATGGAGTTCTTTGATTCACGCAAAAATCCGCTTCTTTAAATAAACAGCCGCGCTTCGCGCATCCAGTGTTTTGCGATTTCAAAGAGTTAAGCAATGAGAAATAAATCTTTACGAGACACAGAGACAGAACCAAAACAGAAACTTGCTTAAAATATGCCAAAACTTTGTCAAATTGCTTCCGATTTTTTGTTTGCAAAGTTTGCAGCAAGAGCGCAAAAAGGGATCTCGTTCTATCCGATTCTCACAAGTCACAACGCAACAAAATAAAACTTGGAAACGCAATCCTTCGGGGCACCCTTGAAAACGAAATCAGATCTTCCACTCTCTGTTTTAATATTCTCAAGTTCTGGCAGCGGCATAAACCATTTTGCTATCTTGTATTATTATTTTCAGCCTCTTGGAAAGTTCGAAGGATTTATATTTTTATTTTCTTCCCGCGAATAGTTCGAGAAAACTTTTTTCTATTAAACAAAAACTTTATTCTCGAAGAGTGTGTTTATGCCATGGTATATTTATATATTTTCATAGATTTTTTTCATCTTAAAAGCTTTCAATTTGTTCTTTCTGAATCCTTAGCATTTATATGGTATGTACCAACGGAGAAGGCCAACGCCAACAACAAAATCCAAACTTAAAAAGGATTCCTTGCGACATATAAGGAGATACATTAGTATTCAACGGTTAATTTCGGGATTATTTTAATCCCCGAAAAGAATAGTTGAAGACAAAATAAGCCAAGGAATAGGTAAAGATGCAAAGTCAACTTCCTCTTCGTTGCGCCATCAGAATGTTTGGTCTTGTCCAAGTCTAACCCAAAAACAAATATTGATAAAAAAAAGTTAATATGCGAGGCTTCCGCAGGTAATTGCCACTAGATATACCACAACGACGACAACTACGACGACGACGGCAAAAGATAAACTTTTAATCCCAGATCTATAAAAAGGATAGACCCCTGTATAAACGAACAAAATACGAATCTTTAGTTGGATATTAATATAATATAATTATTGTCCTTTCAGCAAAGGATTTACCTGGTCGTGTTTTTTCTCATTGAAAGCAAAACTTTCATTTAATTGCAAAGGATTAATTTTAGAGGGAAATGTTTTTGAAATTTGGTGAGACACAAGGGCTAAAGAACAAATAAGGTGTGTGAGCAATGACACTGCATTTAATATCCGTTTTGTAGTCATGTTGCTTGAACTTGACTGCAGCACGTTTATAGCATATGCTTCCTATATGAAGGTTTGATTTCTTATATTAAAGAATTGGTCATGAAAACTAGAACACACAAAATTAGCTTAGGGTGACGTGGTCATCAATGCACCACCCTATTTTCAAATGACCATAACTTTTTCCAATGAACTCTTTTTGGTATGTATTTTTGTATTTCATTATTTAGATATGTTATGAAAATACGTACGAACTTATACATATTTTCGATATGATCTGAATTCTTTGTGTAAAAAATACTTTTTCCCAAAAAACCAAATGGTGCATGGTGGACCATGGTATGTACTGAATGCACCAGTCGTATGTACACGATGCACCACAAATTTATTTAAAGAATTAAAACAATTTTTTAAAGTCATAGACAGAATTATCTTTTCAAACAAAAATATACGCGAACGTAAATATAAAAAAAAAATCAATCAAAAGACCATATCACTTAAGGGAACTTTAAAATAAAAACAAATAGAGGAACTCCACTAAAGCAAAGTTATTATAGGATTTAAGCTCATCAAATGGACGGTTAAGAAGTTTAGAATTCAAAGCAACTGATGAATTTGCGGTATCTTCTTGATCAGATAAATTTTTGCTGCTGCAGTCGTTCCTTTATTTCATATTTGTCTTTTTACACAGTAAACCACGGTGCAGCACCATGCTTATGAGGTGCATTATGCACCACCCTGACATTTTTTTGATGTATCAATTTATGATAAAAAAGATCAAGGTTTTAAATTGCAGTAAAACTGAGGAATTTGGCCTTTTTCCAAAATGTAAAATGTAAAAAATACTATCGATGACAGCTATAAGGCTTTACTTTTTTATGGATCTGAAGGGATGAACTTCAATCAATAATGATATTGTGTTTTTGGTGAATTCAAAAGGGTTTCACATTAATGTAGATATTTATGTACCGCATGATTGCATTTGAATTGAAATATTTTTCGTTTTTATTGTATTCATATGAAATGAACGAGGATGACATCGACATATGTCAAAAAAGGGTTTAAATCGAAATAACTTGAAATTTTGTATAATGAATGAATATAAAATGCGGACTAACTTGTGGTTTCCTTTTAAATCAAAGTTGGTGGGATATCAGGAATTCAGGATCATATATGATTCTACTGCGGAAAACAATCGATATTTTTCACTACAAATTCCCTTCTTTCTGGTTTTAAGCCTCGTTAACGTTGATTCCCCACCTTTGTTACTACTTCTTGTAAAATTTGTATGCAAGTCTCGATAATAATTGAAGTCGATCTGGGAACACACTTATTTGTTTTATTTAAAAAAAAAAAAGCAGTAGAAAATATTCTATTAAAGCTAATAATGGTTCATGTTGAAAGCCTGCAATCTAAAACGAAAACCCCGGACAACGAATTCCGGAAAATTATTTTGGGGGATGAACTAGTTTTTTGGGAAATGAAATATATACAGTTCCATTTTTTTTGCGGGATTTAGCAGTATTTTGGAATTTATTCCGAAATTATTATTTCGTATTGGAATGTATGGTATGCAAAATTGTTGTTTTTTTTTTTTTTAGCTAAGGATGGTTAGTCCGCCAAATGTCAAATAAGGTGGCTTGAATTTTAAACGTTTAAACTATACATCTAACTGATTTACCAAAAAAGCAAGATTGCTTATACAGAAATATTTGAACGAAGAATTATTTTGCTTCGTTATCCATGATTCTCAGCGTTTGGTCTTCTTAAACTTCTGTTCTCATTGATTCTCATAGCTTTGAGTGACGAAAAAGAAGTAGATATATTGTAATGAAAAAAAGGTAGGATTTTTGCGGTGAAATGACATTCGGGCAAAAATGCTGCGGAGAATTACGTTTCGGGATTTTTATTTCCTAATCCAAATACAATTATCCCGCTAACTCTCTCGGAAACTATCAAATAATAATTGTGGGAATTTAAATCCGCAATTTTCTGGCTATAAATCGATATCCTATGTTTTGTAATCAAAAACTATAAAAACGTTACATTAAATGGCTTCGACCGTTTCACGTCAGCAACGTTTTGGGAATTAACGTCACTATCATTTCTCTGAACTGACTTCTCCAATATTCAATATCAAACCACTAATCTTAATGCGCTTTTCATTATTCAACTGAAATCTGACTATGTTTTTCATCAACCCTCTTGAATTTATACTTTCGAATCAATGTATTTCTAACCAGAGCGACCATTTACATATTGATAAATTCGTATAGTATGTTATGTTTCCTTCTTACTGGGTTTTTCATTTGAGCACTTTCCTCAACAGGTTAAATTGATCTGAATTATACAGTTACGATTTTTAGCGTCTGTTTCATAATGTAAAAGTAAAGTTCTGATTAGTTAACTAGCACTTAAGTTAGCTGCCAGTTAAATCCTCCTGTTAGTGAGTTTTACGTTTCACATTCATCCTTCTGATAAATTTATGTTCTGGGTAACTAATTGCCAGTTATTCCAATTTTCCACTAGGAAAGATTTTGACAAACTATAGGTTCTTGGTTTTGCTAAATCGAATATGGGAAATATTAGTGAACAAAATGAATTTGTATGGAATTACTATGACAACGACAAGGCTAGAAAAAAAATAAACAAATATCAAAAGGATATTTGTTGTTGTTTCGGAAATTGCTTCAGATAATTTTCTATAGGTTTTGCTCTCAACTTATTACAGGTCAGAACCACTATTAACTTTTGTGGGCGCTCGCAAATCAGAACTAATATACGGCAATGAATAATTTTTACGACCTAATAGCGTTCAATGAATAGATACCAGCCTTTGAAAGTTATAATTCTTTGTTTGACTTGTCGTGATTGTTGTCCATACATATTGCAGACACAGGATGATTATCAATAGAATCATATTTGGTACTGCAGAATGTAATCCATCGAACCATGCAATATTGTGAATACCTAAACCAGAAAATATTGCGAAGGTTTTCTAATTGGCAATTCTATGATGTCCAAGGATTCAATGAAATGCGTTCTAATTCGGAAAACTCATAAAATTCAACCTCCTGTTAGTGCTCCCGAAAGTCAAACTCGTCCAAGGATTCCAATAAATCCGTTCTAACTCGGAAGACACGGTTTCGTGGTGTTTTTCCAACGTTTTGAGCTGGCGACTACTTTTATATGCAAAAATATACAAGCGACCCCCAACATATTTTGGCACACAACACTTCAAGGATGGTGAGAGACGTAGTACGTGTATAAGGTTGGTAGAGTAGGAGGCATGTTTTTCGAAAGTTGCCACGAATGCGATCTGGATTGGACCAGATGTATTGCTATTTGTAGCGATGGTACAAAAACCTTGACGGGCAGCAAAAAGTGGACTCATAGCTATATTGAAGTTAATAATGCCAAACGTTTCATGAACATGGACACATTGCTTCCTCCATCGATAAGTTCTAGCTGCTAAGATTTTGCCTCCACCAAAACTTGCTGCACCACACTGAAGTCAAATGGCTCTCAAACACTGGTTATGCACATTTTTTTTCTGAACCCATTTGGCTACTTCAACTGTCTTTTCTTGCTGACCTCTTCGAATATCTGAACATCTTGAATAAAAGCCTCCAACGGAGAGAAGAAAACATTTTGTCTTCAAGAGACAAAATCAGAGCATTCATCTCGAAACTTTGTTTCTGGTCAGTTTCAATTGGAAAATGACTTTCGAGAACAATATCCATTTTATCCTTGCTTCCTCAGAAATTGAATTTTATTTTAATTTAAAAAAATGACAAATCTAGCTTTTTTCTATTATTTATTTCTATTAACTGCCAGTTAACTACTTTATAGGGCACTTCATCCTCCCTATAAGTTACTTGACACTTTAACTACTAGTTAACTCTAATCAGATATTGTGAAACGCTGTTTTGAATTTTAACTGCTAGTTAGCTTCCAAGTAGCTTAACAGGAACTTTAATTGTATATTGTGAAACAGACGCTTAAAATCACGAATAAAGGATTCCAGGTTTTCACATCAATTTTATTTTTGAATTTACAAGAGTGTAAGAGGACAACAGAAAAGGAATGGAGTGAGTACGATTCAAAATTTAAATTTTATTTTATTAAAGGTGATACGACATTTTCTAGGTTGCTTTGTTGGCGTGTTTTCGAGGTTCGATGTGATGTATTGACAATCCTCTGAAATTTTTTAATGCTGAGAGCTGTTACTTAATACACAGGACTTAAATTTAACCAAGTCCAAATAAAAATTCGATTATTTCCAAAAACTTTGTTTTATATAATTTTTATTTATTCTTTGATTTTTATATTATTTTACATTTTACATTTGTTTTTTTTTTTAATTCTCAGTTCTTAAAAATACTCACATATATACCATAAGCAGTTATAACTAAAACTAATAATTTATTTGATAAAAATTAACATTAACGAAAAAAATGTATGATGAATATTTTTGACATTTTTACAAATTGTTTTAATTCATTTGAATTTTATCATTTTTTTATATTATATTTAAACTTATAAACTAAAACTGTGATAGATATGGGGAATTCTTTCAATTTGTACAATTACTGATGTGTATTGACCATATTTTCCTTTTTTCTATTATTTTTTCTTTGGCATTTCTTACAATAAAGGTTTCCATTTTTCATTTAATACAAATAAAGTAGCAATAATTTTAAAATTTAAACTTCAACCTTCTCAATTACATGTGACAAGTTTCAATGTTTTCCATTCATTTTAGTTTATTGTTAAATTTGCATAATTCAAGCGACGACATGATTAAATGTGGAGTAATAGGTTTGTATGCAACTTTTGGAGCAGTATAATATATGTATTTGTTTTTTTTTGTATTTTCATTAAATATTTATAAATAGTTTAGCTAAGCTTACACATGTACTATGTTTTTATTTTATTTATTAAGTTAATTACATAATTAATTCTATTTATTTGTCTGGAGATCTTACATCTGGTCTTATGATATAGTTTTTTTTTTTTTACTCTACAAAAAATATTCTTAAATTTACACTATATAATGTATACATATATTTTTTTTATTTTATTTTATTTTTTGTGAAAAACAATTATAAATGATTGACTTAAAAATATAATCAAAACACCTACATAACTATGACTAACAAAACTAAGGTCTTGAGTTTTTTTTCTTCTTATTTAATTAACAAAAATAATAAGGTACAATAAAAATAAAAAAAGAGAGCATAAATAAGTACACTGCGAAAATTATTATTCTTTTGTTTTATTTTATTTTTTAGTGAAGCAGATAACATTCTAAAAAAAAAAAAAAAAAATTAATAGACTGGACATAATTTAAGACAAAATATTTGTTTTCAATTAAGAAGTAGGTAAGTAGTTAAAATGCTCAATTCAATAAAAAAAAAAGAAAAAAAACGTTTCAACTTAACTTTTGTAAGGCTGACAATCTCAAAATTATATGCCACAGTAATTCCAAGACTGCTATTACACAGTTTTTCATGTTTCATGATTCTTCTTCGAATTCTCTCGTGAAATTTTATCCTCTGAGTCGAACACTATTACAATATGACTCTTAATTAAGGACTCAAATTTTGGCAACACTCTTTAATTCAGATTCCTTGAAATGAAAAGAAAAATATTGTTTCCCACTCTTTTTGCCTGCGACTCACCGTGCAAATTATTTTCCTTTTCAGCTTTTCAAATTTTGTATCCTTTTTTCACCAACGTAGTTCGAACAGAGTCATGAAACATGAGTCACCGTGTAATAGCAGTCCAACTGATTCTCAAATTCTTTGATTGAATTTCAAGTTCTTTCTAGTCAGTTTCGAATAACGAAAATAAATTGGTTTGAATATTATATCAAACAATTTATCTATCAAACCGAAAGTACTAGAAGGAATTTCGCAAAAAAGTACTTGCGATGAAGAATAAGTTAAGCACACAGTCTTTTATGTCAAATACTAAAAACTTTACGGAATTACCACTTCAGAAAAAATGTCTGGAAATCACTATTGACATGTGACAACCAACATCGATATGTTTTAAAAAATGCAGAATGATATGTGAGTGCATTCGTCCATTAAAATTTGTTTCGTTTGTGAGTTCAAATTAGTTATTGGTAGAAATACAAAAAATGGCGCCCAACCACGGAACAAAATATATGTTTGACTGGCGCCCAATCGAAAGACTCAAAAATATTTTTAGGATTAAATAAAAAGGATTTAAATGTTATCCGCATCTTACAGAGACAAAACTAAAACATATAAATTTCAAACCCTCACTGCTAGGCCCATTCATTCAAGCATTCATTTTCAATTTGAAATATAACTATGAAATATCGTTATACGTTTTGTGTACAGTAATATTACCTTATACTTTTTTTATCAAAGGAACATAAATAATAATTTACTTAAAAAACCAAAACAAAATCTTGATGAATTATTCTCTTCATAGGAAAATGTTATGAAATACTATTTACAGTCGATACTTGCTTTTAATTTCTTCTTTCTTTTGTGCATGTTATGAAATGGAATGAAAAGCTTAATGAAGTAATGTGTGCGTATGTTGGTGAAGTAAAAAAAAAATCATAAAATCAATACAAAATAAAATAAAACACTGCGCTTCAAACTACAGATGCGATGGTTGTGGTGGTTCTTACTTAAGTAAGTTCGGCATTAGTGATTACTGCTGTTTGAGGTGTCTTCATCACCACAGCCCGCCTACCACTAACTATTGTCAGCGTATTGTCGTCATGGCTGTTGCTCGTCGCTACCGTCGCCGATGTCGGCGTCGTCGTCGTCGTCGTCGTCGCTGATAACGACACACTAATTTTATGTTGACTATTATTTGTCGACGACACTGGCACTGGTCGAACGTTATCAACGGCCGCACAGCTCTGACGCTTCGTAATTAACATTTGACTTGATTTCACGGCAATCCACTCATTGCGTGAATCGTCAAACCATGTCAAACCCAAATTATATCTACCATTTAGATTCGCATGCTGACAATGGGAGAACCACCACCCACCCTCATAGTTAGCAGCACAGTGTGTATTCGAGATGTCTCTATCGACATCTATCGCCGAGAATTGCATCTCATTCTGATAATCGAGTGCATCCGAAGCATTGCCGCTATAGCCACCAATATGCAACCGATATCCGTCCGCTCGCGATGATATATAAAAGTTCTTGTATTGAGCATACCACGTATGATCATAGATATCCTGCATTACAATTTTCAATTCGGTACAATTATCAGCCGTTAGATGATGCAGCATCTCATTGCCAATCCAATATTCACCAGATGGCGAGCCAAAACCACTGGCGTACGCTTCCCATGAGCGATTGAAGTCAACACTGCCATCAAAACGCCGCTGAATTGTCGTCCATCCATCGCCGCTGCAATGGGCCATGACCGGTTTGTTTTGGCCAGCAGGCGCAATCAAATAGAGTCCCGATGAGCCAGCTCCACCAATGGCCCCGCTGCTTTTTTCCACTTGACTGCAATCGTTTGGCAATTTGTTTATTATCGATTCGTATTGCAATTCGACGGACTCCAATTTTTCTACTAAATTCTGTGCAGCGATTTCAATATTCTCTGCCTGGCGGTTGTTGTCATCTTTACTGTTGCTGATGCTTTTGTTGACATTGTTGTCGGCCATCACAATATTGGCATCGGCCTTGTTCACTCTCTGCAGATCCAAGGCAAGCATGGCTTTCCGTTTTGCTTCCATTTCCATCTGCAATGACAAAAACAAAACGAGAACGAATAACATTTGTTCATTAAAATTCAATTCAGTCGATTTGTTCGTTAAAAAGAAAGCGAAAAAAGGAAAAAAAATAATAAAATAACAAGGATTGGACAAAGTTTTCCTCACCCAGCAGCGGAGCCATCAGCCAGTGCTTTCTCGAGAGATTGCGGGGCTGAAAACTCTCTTGGAGGCTTTTCAATAATTTATTATTAATTTTTTTTCGTCCTCGAGTGATGTGGGTGGTTGCGGCGACACGGGGAATAAAATCGAACCAACAAAATCAGGTAAACAGAGCCTCTTTCAGAAATTCACTTATTTTAGCATCTGAGAAAAATACTCTCTCAAAAAATTGATGCTGTTATGGGTTCTTGAATGCTTTTATTGGGCGCCATTGAAGAGTAGGGGCTCGTGGTTGCTGATTGAAAATTGTGATTTGCCGTGCTGAGAATGATTTCAGTTATTTGGCACGTTTTCCATTTTATTTCGACGTTTTTTTTTCAATAGTTTCGAGCTCGTTGTGTACAATAACGTCTTGAGAAATAATTGGCGAACTTTTTGCCTTAAGGATTGTTGGAATATGAAAGCAGGATAGCATGATTTTGCCAATTAAATGCAAATAACAACTGTAGTCTATTTATTTGGCTTCATTTTGTAAACGTATCTCTTTTCATGAAAATGCTAAAGGTACCGGATTTTCGAATTAGAGCAGCGAATTGTGTTTTTTGGGAAATTTTGTTTAACTCGTCAAACATTAATGGAACGAACATCAGTTGAACGAAAATGCTCAATCTGCATTCATCAAGTAACCTTACTCGAATATCGATAAAAACAAGTACAAAATCTATTCTTAAGTTTCAACGATCAGTAAAGTTGAATGTATTTGCATTTTTGATCAAAGATACCAATTCCATAAGGAAAAAAGAACCAATTCCAAGGATTATAGATGCAATTCCTCCTTGCATTAGAGCAGGTACTTAGTCCACGCTCCCAAGGAATTCAACCGATTAACCATGACGTTTGAAAAAGAATCCCTCCACATTTATACGTTCCAAGGATTAGAAGACTTCAAAAGCATCCGATGAAAATAATCCCTCTTTGCCCTGTCCTCTTCTCGATTTATGCACTCGGAAATTTTTAGATCGTTCTCTAAATCCCCATTCTGAGTTTGTATTAGAGAATGTACAAGCACTCATCATAAGTTTTTTTTTTGTCGGTCATTGTACAACTCTATTTTCAAAGCTTTAAACGCGTTTCGACATAGAATAAATATTTTTTTTATTTCTTACTAAAAGCCAGACGCCAGAGCGATTGTCTGTCAAATAGGAGAAAGCATAAAAATCATAGCAGCTCAGTAGGGGGAAGAGAACGATGACTGGGTGACTGTCAAATTGCACTTAACATTGTCCGGATGTGTGAGGAGGACATTGAAAAATTCCAGAACATGTCCGAATGCTTGTTTCCTTTTTGTAAATGTTTCTAAATGTCAACCACAATCACGGAGTCATGCTTCAAGATTTTCTCCATCACAATTTCCTTTCTCTTGTTCTTTTTGGCATTTATTTTTATTTCATTTTTTTTAAGACTATGCTATGCTCCTGCGGTATTTCAAATTCATGGACAAATTTGAAAGACTAAAGTGTACAAACAAACGGAAACGGAACTTGGAATTTGTTAGAAAAGGCGAACAAAAATAGAAAGAAAAGGTTTTATTGAAAATGATAAAAACTCTCTTACCTTTTCGATTCTTCGATGAACAATAGATTTTTGAACTTCCGTTATACTCTGCAGACGTTCAACATCTTTCCGCAAGGTGTCAATATTCATTTGCATATCCTTCAACGAATCACGTTCCTCTTGCAAGGCACTCACACTAACCGCCATCGCCTGTACGCTGCGTGCCACATTCTGACCCTCCTCACGAAGCAAACTCTGTTCGGAGCTTAATTGTGCCGTACTGAATTCCAATTTGGAAATCTCCCGTCGCACATCCGGCAATGTTTTGTCCATTTTATTGTGTACGCCTTCGACATCTTCCAACAGTTCCAACATCGATGTATGCAATTTATCCAATCCGGCGATCTGGCGACTGAGATTGAAATTTGCGCCGGCAATGCGATGCTGTTCGATTTCCAAATTACGTACACGTTCGCCGATGCGATGGTAGTGCAATTCGTTTAGCTGGCGTTTTACATCTCGTTGGGCGAGTTCGAGTTCGTGCAATTGCTGACGCTGGATGTGATGATGGCGTCGTTTGTGATCTGCTTCCGAATCGGTGTTCAATTTGATGGTGTTTGTCTGCTAGAAATGGAAGAAGAAAATTATGGTGTGAAAGAAAGAACAATATAAATCACGAATCAATAAGTGAAATGAGAAAAACAATTAGTTCAATTATTTGGGGAATTGCTTTTGTTCGGGTCGACTTCCGTTTTGCGTTGTTGCAACATTTTGTTCATCTGTACAGGAATTTTGCTCGATTCGAAGAGGAAATTTAAAATGATTCAGAGGAGTTTCAGTAGTTGTTTTGTATTCCCTAATTGAATGTGGTTGAACTGAAATGCACTTACACGCAATATGTGAATTGCGATAAGTAATTATTCAGAATTTGTTGTATTGTAGATCTAGATATAATTAGAGCAACTTTTGAAACCGGAATGCAGAACGAAACATAGAAACTGGAAGTTGGAATTTGGAAACTGGAAACAAGAAATCAGAAACCAAGATTTAAAGAAAAAAGTGGGTGTGTCAGTGGCAAATTTTTTAAAAATATTTTTTCATTGAAGAAAAGACACAAGTCTGAAGTCTTCTGCGAGAAACAAAACAAGAAAAGTGGAGGGTACTTTTATGTTCTCTCCTAATTTCAAAAAAGATGATAGACCTTGAAAATGGGCGCGAAAAATTGTTTGAAGAAAAAAGGAAGTTAGAGAGAAGATTTTACTAAAAAAAACCGGGAACTATTATTTTTAATTAACATTCAGCGTTAATATTCCTGAATTAAAAGCCTTACAAACATTAATTGATATTCAGTGTTACAGACAATTGTCCACTGACCGTACACAAAATCTGGAAATGTCCACAATTCCGCTCAAGGGATGTCAAATTATTGTCGTGTGACAAGACTTTTTTACTTCGTATTCAACAAAAATAAATTTAAGTAACCACTCATCGGATATATGTCATTCTAAAATAATTTGAAGAGAAAGTTTTCGAAAAACAGTATCATATCACTGTTGACAACAAATCATAAAATTAAATATGGAATCTATAATTCGAAAACTTTCCCATAAGCTGATTACTTATTCAGTTGAAAATACATTTTACGTCAAAAGTTTCGATTAATATCAATCATCAACTATGCGATGCATTTTCATTCACTAATGGATTTGAATTAAAATTTCATCACCTTTCATTGCCTTTGAAATGTTGTGAGTCTTCCCTCCTCCTAAACCAGAAACCCTCGCTATTGGCAGTAATTTCTTACCACTCATGAAATTCTTTGAATTTCTAAGAAAATTCTGGGGTTTCTTCATCTACAATCGATACATTCCAAAGAAGAATTAAAAACAAACTACAAAGATTGTGCACAATCGTACATAATATTGCAGATTAAGTTAAGTAAACCGACGACCGTTGCTTGAGTTTGTCATGGCAAAAGAGAACTCGCCACCCATCTCTCAAGTCTCAACACTCAAGAATGCATTGATGTTCGCATGAAATCTTAACATTTTTTTACATTTTCTCTGCAGCACCGTTATAAAATATAAAATCTTCACACACTTACAAGGCAACATACATACATAGGTACATCTCCTAGATATTATTCCTCCCACGGAACTCTGTTTTTGAAAATTTGTAACTATGTGTAGAGGCAAAGTCTCGCTTGATGTTTGTGCTCCTCGCTCGGTCCCTCATTAAGCAAGGAATCCATAAACTGATGATCTCTCAAAATGCCACAAGCAGAATAAATTGGAGGGAATGAAAAACACAACAACAAAGTTGAACGTTAAAAAAGTGGGGTAGCAAAATTAATTTCAAATAATAAAATAGGAGAAAAAAACGCCACACTTTCAGTAATGAAGTTTGTAACTTTTCTTTCATTTCGAAAATGCTTGCAGTATTTCAGGGGCTGGGCATAATAAAGCCCTATATTTTCTGAAGTGGTTACTGCGTGTTTCTTGTGTGTGTGTGTGTGTGTATATCTATGCAGCTTTTAAAATCAAGATATCGCTAGATGAAACTGATATAAAGTTCAGGGACTGCCATTTCTGTGGAACATACAAAAAAAATATTATATTTAATGGGCTCGTGATGAAATATAATCTTCAGATGTCGTGAAAGGCAAATAGTTGTGGACAAAAAAGTTGTTGACATTTTTAAAATCGTGGGTTATTTAACCACCAGTTGAGTTAGGAATTACTGCTTTCATAAAGTAAACATAAAGCAAAGAAAGTTGCGTTGGGCGCCACTTTAGGGACTTTCTTTTTGTTGATGTCTGTTATTGTAATTGAAGTAATAGCATCTAACGTTAAGTGTAAATGCTTGACAAGTAATTGTTGGTATTCTAAGTGGAAAAGGTTTAACTCAATTATAAAAAAATAAAAATTTCGTCAGGAAAATTAAACTGCTCAAGAACGATTAATAATAAATGCAGACAAGGACAATTCTGATCGATTCCGTTGACAGTTGAAGGGAACTGCATGTAAAAGTTGCCACTTGCCACTTTGTGAGACAGATCAATGAATAAAGTTCGACGCCATACAAGCATTTTAACCACAATTGAAATTATTCTATTGACCTCTGCTCTCGTCCGAAGCTCATTTTGAATAATTACTCATTTGTCTTTTTGAAAAAAAGTTTTTAAATCGTGTTATTCTTAGAAAAAATACAGCGACTGTAAAATGCACCCTGTGGTCTAATTTAATAAGAAAAAACTACAGAAGGGACAGTTGTTGGTTAAAGTGCAAAACTTTTTTCTTGAAAAATAAATAAACACAAAAATAAATAGAGACTATAATTATTATCCTCGATTTAATGCAAAACTTTTTTCAATCACAAGAAAGAAAGAAAAACACTGACCCGGAGTTTTTGTGGGAAAGTAAAAATCTCCAAGAAATTAGAATCCTTGCAACTTGAACAGCTGAGACATAATCCTGGCTGTTGCCCAACCGCACATCGTCTATTATTCTACGAAAAAAAGGAGATATACAAATGCATGTTGCATCCACAATAAACCAAAGTAAAACGAAAATAAAAATTATACGCGCAGAAAGAAAAGCACAAAAATGTAATTTGATAAAGTCTCAACCTAGCCCGGAGGAGAAGTTTGAATAAAAAGGATGAGATTGAAGCAGCGGCAACAAAATGTGATAAAGAAATTTATTGCAATGTCAAAGTTGATAGCTTGTTAAAGCAAAAATAAAAACAAAGTGGGTATAAGTTTTCACAACAAAGTGCCTTGGGGACAGGTCCCGTCCCTTCCAAGAAGCTTCAAAAGATATTGTGATGTACAACAAACGCAAGGAGAGACAAAAAAAATGTTAAAAAAGGATTCCCGATGAGAATTTAAAAGTTTCGAAATATAATACCCTGAACGGTATTTTTCCCATCAAGTGGTCCTTGGAGGTCCATGAGAGTTAAGTACTGGTTGACTATTGAATGATCTCGTTTTTTTTTTGTATTTCGCCAGGGAATGATGGAATTCTCATCCCTGCATCACTGTTAAGGTTTTGGTTTTATTGGCAATTGATGGTCCTATTAGGAGGATTACTTAACGGTTGGGTGGAGACAGTAGTTATTGGTCTTCTTTTTGTTATTTGTTCGTTATTCATCTGTTTTTGTGAAGACACTAAAGAAAGATGTATCTAATTAATTGCTCAATGAGCTGTGAGGACAGCGAAGCTGACCATATGACTTGACTGTTCTGAAAAGGATAATTGTTGCGGGATCTTCTTGGTTCGAAACATTATTAGTGCTTCAAAAACTTAACATCTCAAATGTTACATTTCAGAACTTAAAAACCATAAAACATCTCTCCACTTAAATACTGTCCAAAACAAACAGAACTTGGCGAAGTATAAAACAGCATTTGCTGCTCATATAAATACTCATTTTTTTCTCTTTTCTGTTGTTAAAGTCAAGGTCAAGGACCTCAACAATTTCACACATTCTACCCTTCATTTATGCACATATCACGCGGGTTACCGCTGCATATGTGTAAACACAATATTGCACGTTAATTTATTTTACGTATTGAAGACCGAAGGAAAAAATAAATAAAACTCAAAACCGATGTTCATTTTGGCCCAACAAATTACATACTTGATGATGCTTCTACAAAAGTCCCCGTCAATATTAATTAAAACCTCCAAGGGACCAATAGAACATACAGTTGATTTTTTTATCCTAAAGATTGTGTGTGTATATAAATCTGTGGGAATGATTCTACATCCCAACAAACAGAGGGTAGTGCTGCGGCTACGAGGTAGTTACTATATTGCGGTCGTGCAACTTCCACCTTCAGAGAGGATTGGAAATCCCTTACTGGAGCATCGTCGTATTTTCAGTTTTGCACTTGCTTATGCTTACTACACTTTTGTTCACTGACTTCGTTAGTGTGATGATGAACATCATCCAGAATCCACAACTCCCTCTTGTAGGGTAACTGCCCTCGGAATGAAAGTCAGTGGGATTTTGTTTTTATTTTTTTGTTTGAGTTGCAGACACATTTTTCATTTCCATTATTAAACACGTTCTTAACATTTTCGTGTTTAAACTGTGTATTTTTGATTCGGTATATATACATTCATTTTTGTTGGCAAATTTAAATGAATAAAAACTGTACTTTGTGAAATTTGATCTCGCCAGAGATTTTATGACAATATTTATACAAAGAACAAAAGAGAAATTAATTTTCAGACATGAACATGATACAGTATACTTTGCACCCGACCACCGACGACTGTATTGGTACGCGCATTCACCATTCGGAAATAAGTTAATTAGTTTATAAAGCGACATTATATATATAAAATAAAAAACACCTGAAACACAAAAAAATATCGTAATTGCTTCATGAATGTCAGTTTCAGCGACTTTATGACAGCTGAAAAATTCCAGAGAACTAATACGACGAGGATCTTATTTTTCTGGGAAAATTTTCAAAGGAATTGATGTTTTGCAGTAAAATAAAATTCCATTAAACTTAAAAAACATTGCTCAACAGTTACAAGAGCGTTTTCTGTTAAGAAAAAAAAAACCATGAGAAAACCAAAATGCAACATAAACATTGATATTTTGTTTCCTTTGAAGAGTAAAATTCCTCGAATTCCAACATTTAAATGAAAACAAAGTGCAACTTCAAAACAAAACATTATGAGGAGTGAAGTACCTCAGGAGTCAGTGTAGTGACCTGTATTGTTTGTTGCAATTTTGAAAAAGGGGAAAGCTTGAGGGCTGTTTTTTTTTATAATAAGATCAAACGTGTTCGGAAGTTTCATACCTTACACACTATATTAATTCCTGTGAATTGGCAACATGCTCAAGAAAACATACATTTTTACTAAGAGTTACTACGAAAGCGTGATGGGAGATGAGCATGATCCACCACCCAGCAAGTAATTTTTAAATCAGAAATACAATTTAATAGTTCAAAAATGGCTTTACCTTCATTTTCATTTTCATTTTCACTTGCTGATCCAAAAAACTTCTCTTATTTGATTTAAATCGAGCAGAGTCTATTTTTATTTATATCTATGTATTCGAAAATGAAAAGATTTTTAATGTACAAGGTCAAAATCCCAATAAAAATGTAAAATGTTTAAGGAGTTTATGTACAGCCTGGCAAAGAGAGACATGCCCACCAGTGAACATTTTAGTATCTTCTTTCAAATTACCCAAAAGAAATGTCAGCATTTTTTGAGATGCAATCAAATTGGCTTCACCAAAATTTAATAATTGATTAAACCCAAATTTGTCAAAACATTTTTAAATCGAGTTCCTCTATTCTCCTCGACAGCAATTCCATGGATTACAAAGCACAATTACTTCACAGCTATAAGAACACATTTGTATACGGTAATATTAAAAACACGAATCCGAAAAAAAACATTTGCTAGAGAATTGAACAGGACAGAAAGGGAAGCTACTTTTTTGTTTAAAAACAAAAACAGAAACTACGCAAAACCCTCAACAAATTAATCCCAAGTCCTTCCCATTACAACCCCTCCTCCTCTCCTGAAAATTTAGAAAAAAGAAACATTTGCAACAAGGATTGTAATACTTTTCTTGTTCTCGTATTATGAAGCTCTTATTATTCAACTTAGTTTATAAATGTTATGTTATTTTTTTTTTCAAGACAGTCACAGTTAACTACATTGTTCTTTTTTAGTACGTGGCAGAGTTGGGCATTATTCGAATAAATTGTTATTCGAATAATTATTCGAATAAAAAATTATTCGCCACTAATTTATTCACGAATAATTTATTCGCGAATAAATTATTCGTGATTTTATTCGTTATTCGTAATTTATTCGTGATTTCATTCGTTATTCTGAATAACGAATAAAATAGACTTTATTCCTTCTTTCTTTTTCTGTTTCTCTTAAATTTTTTTATTTACGTTTCCTTTTGAATTAGACGCTCGAATTCCTTCATTCAGTCTTTATTGTTGAGAAAAAGTTTTTGAAAGAAATCTATGTAAATATATTGAAAAAAGAAAACAAAATACAGATCCGTGGTTGATAAATCTTGGAAATTATTAGAGAGAGTAATAAAAATTGTTTATTTTTTTGTTATCAACATTATAGTACACATGTTAGGATTAGGATCGTAATAAAATTTATTCACCAATTCTACCTAGCAATAGCACCTTCCAACCCAATGCAAAACCCCTTTAACCCATCCCCTGAAGTATCCTCGAAATGATTAAATTTAAAAAATATCTAGTAATATTTTATTCTAATAGGTATATTGCATATAAAGCAGTTGGTGCCGTTATTAATGAAAGTTGTGTTGTGATGTACTTTTGATTTCTTAAATGAGTGAGCCTTAAATGAAGTTATGGATTAAGAAATGAAAATTTGGACACTGATATACCTATCTCAATGAAATCCAAACATTTCGAACATCTTTACAATTTCTAATGAATGTGCTACAAATGTGTCTGTTAATCAAAGCTGTGCAAAAACCACATTGACTTTGTTGAATGGAACATTTTTGTATGACTCTTTATATTCTAGTGGTAAAAGCATTGTGATGAAATGTACAAAGTGTGAACCTAAAGTTGTAAAAATCAAAGGATTCCCAAACCGTAGGCTGAAAGTCTTGGATTGCTATCCAGAAGGGAAAGGGACAATACATCATTGCCTTCATCTGCATCAGTCGAACGAGTTTTTTCATACGCTACCATGAGAAACTTGCCAATATGTTTAAACAAAGACAAGTGATGAAGTCCAATCTAAGGAGCTTTAACCAATTACCATGTACCTAAATAACTTTTAATAAAAAAAATAATTAAAAAAATTAAAATATTATTTGTTCTACGAAATTTCTTGTGTTTATTTTATTCGTTATTCGTTTATTCGTTATTCGAATAATGAATAAAATAATTTATTCGTCATTCGAATAAATTTTCTTCGAATAAATGAAATTATTCATTATTCGTGAATAACGAATAAAATGATTATTTATTATTCGAATGATTATTCGAATAAATTTTGCCCAACTCTGGTACGTGGTAATGATACAAAGACAAAAAAATGGAAACACAGAAATGAGTAGAAGAATGCAAAAAGAATATAGTCCTAGAGCAGAATAAAAGGGCATTTAATCAATTTCATTTGTCGTTCCTGTCGACACACATGCCACAAAGGATTCCATTCTATTTCAGAAAATCTCATACAAAATGTTTAATGCAAATAGCTATGTATGCCAAGAACCGTACCATATCTATCCACGCCACCATATCACCGCAGACCTAGACCCAAGGAC
Organism: Sphaerophoria taeniata; assembly: GCA_943590905.1. Lineage (NCBI taxonomy): Eukaryota > Metazoa > Arthropoda > Insecta > Diptera > Syrphidae > Sphaerophoria > Sphaerophoria taeniata. The sequence goes on along the minus strand of OX016540.1, from coordinate 34,448,800 downwards.
GTTCTCGTTTTTGTCGTCATTGTCGTCCTCGACGTTTTCGTGTTGTTGTGTCGGTCGTGTCGCAGGAAGGTGTGGTTATTATACTTATGTTTTGACTAACACATATAGCCAAATATATTAAATACAGAAAAAAAGAAAGAATCACCGACGAAGAAAAACACACACACGTACAACAATTCACGATAATCAGGACAAAAGTCAGTCAACCGGAAATTGGGTTTTGGGTGGATATAACTGGTAAAAAAAAGAGTTGGTTTTGGTTTGAATTGGGTCACTAAAGGCTTCATATTTTTGTAGAGATAGAAAAGATAATGCAAGGTAATAAAAAAAATCGGGACTAATGAATTAATTAGAGGGAAGGTGTGCATTTGTATTCAAAGAAAGATACAACATCAAAAATGCCTTTCCCATTTTTAATTAAAAATGTTTTTTGATTGAAGTATTGATTTTTTCAACATTCAAAATACAGAGGTGAGGAAATATTTAAAACAAAAAAAATCAATTTTTGCCTGTCAAAACAGGCTAGGCATTTAAGGATTTTTGGGTGGTAATTAAGTTCAGCAGAAGTGTCAAATTCCATCAAAGAAAAAATAACCATGCGACAGCGACGCACTTTATGTTTTATCTTAAAAGTAATAAACAAATACCATTTTTTGACTACAATGAGATAAGCCAGACGGGTACAGAAATCGAAATGTGTTTTTTTTTTCTAATATTAATGGCTTTTTGTTTTTACGTACCCACAAATGTTGATGGCCATAAGTGGGGAAAGAAAACGTCTTGTTCAATGTTAAATACATGTAAGAACAAACATGAGTAGAAAAATTATTCTAGCAGAAATTCATTTGGTAAACGAATCATTTTGTCTTTTTTGCCTCCAGCTAACTTATGTAGGTGTACAGGATTTGCTATGATTTATTTATCTTTTTGAATGAATTGACTGAGCAATTATAAGGACATGAATGACGGCGGAGTTGCGGGCGTATGAAAATAATAATCAAACAGAAAAAGGTAGTCTGCTTGTTTAATAAATTATTATGTTTGCATTTGAAATGGCGTAGAAATGTTGGTTATTTCCATATTGAGAATCAATTCAAATTTTCAATAGCTTTCGCCTAAACATTTATTTTTAGGAAAAATGTGGCGCAGTTTGAAATAACGGGTGATTTTTTAGCTGGTTTGGTTTTGGCAACACTGGTTTTGACAGCTGACGTGTGTTTAGTACCTTGTGTCACTGTCAAACAGCTTCAGTTTGATTTGCAATTTAACCATGGATCGTCTTACAAATGAAAACGCTTGCAAATTATTGAATTTTACTATCAAAATTCGTGCTCGGTTCGAAATGTTCATCGCGCGCTGCTTCCATTTTATGGTCGGCATTCTCGACCTTCTGAGCAGTGTATTCGGAAGATTGTGACCAAATTTCGCACCAAATTTACTTTGTTGGACATAAAACCACCAACACGTTTACGTACTGTGCGTAGTGAAGAAAATATTGCGGCCGTATCAGCTAGTGTGACAGAAGACCGCGAAATGTCGATTCGGCAGCGTTACTGTCAATGGTGAACGCTACCGAGCGATGATAACAAACTTTTTTTTGCCCGAAATGGAAGTTCTTGACTTGCATGATATGTGGTTTCAACAAGACGGTGCCACATGCCACACAGCACGCGAAACAATGGCGCAATTGCGAGGCGATTTTGGTGAACAGTTAATTTCACGTTTCGGGCCGGTCAATTGGCCGCCTAGATCGTGCGATTTGACACCATTAGACTATTTTTTGTGGGGGTATGTCAAGGCTAATGTCTATAGGGACAAGCCCGCTTCGATTGACGCACTGGAAGCCAACATCCATGCATTCATTCGTGAGATACCGGCCGATATGTGTGAAAGAGTATGCCAAAATTGGACTCAGCGGATGGGCTACCTGAGACGCAGCCGCGGTCAACATTTGCATGAAATTATCTTTAAACATTAAATTGCAAGGTTCAAACTATCGATTCAAATAAATATTTCATTCATTTTTTCGAATTTTTTTTGTTTTTTTTTTAAGTTCTAAACCTCTTAAAAAATCACCCGTTACCTACATACACATCTGTAAACATGTTTTTCAATATTATAAATGATTTAAATAGATGCATAAAGCTGATTAGAATAATGGTAATAAGAATGCTCTTAGTCGAATAAGTATTAAATAATATTAATCGGATTAACTATGCTGCATGTCCTTTGTTTCGCGGAATATAGTGGTGCTGATTTGGTGTTTTTGTTTAAGATTTAGTTCATTCCGCCCACCAATTGGTTTGGTTTTAGAATGGATATAAAAGCAATTAATTATCAACAGATTTTAGATAAGACAACGTTGATTAAATGTCGTGTGAATTGCTATGCTTTTAAAGGTTAACTAACGCTAATTTCTCAAGTTTCATTCCTTGCAAGGAAATTATTATAATTATGGAAAAGCAGCTGGTTCGAGGATCGGTCGTAAATATAAAAAAACTAAGAAAATTCAAATTACGAACTATAGGTTCTCTACGCATCGTTGTTAACAGCAAAATTATAATTTTCTAGACTAAAATCTACTTTTAGAAATGTCTCAATCAGCCATTTTAATAAAAAACGCCTATTCCACTCCTATTCCACAGATAAGTTAACCCATAGGATAAGAGTCAATCCATAGGACAACATATCTCACTAATAAAAATTATTTTTCCATGAATAGTAAAATGACATTTATGTTATTGGTATTTGTCAAAAAATTTGTTGTTGCTATATAGGTATTGTGGTGCCATCTAATAAACTGAGAGCGAAGCAGTTTTATTACATTTTGTTTCAATCCATTGTTAAACTTCCACGGTGGAATAAATAAGTAAGTAAACCTCATTAAGAAAAATTTTACTTCATCAATAGCATTTTCGACTCTGAGTTCACAGAATGAGGGTCGTTCGCTGCTCTGCGTTTTTTTAAATTGGCTGAATTAGTTTTCGGATTATGAAGTTTCTACGATCAAAACACAAGCACAATATCTATGTATGGAAAATGTGAAGCATTTCAAGCGTAACAAAATTAATCCACATGACAACAAATATAAGCAACCAGAGTGTCACTTTAACAACGAGAAACTTTCAGCTTCTATCTCACCAAAAGCATAAATCATAAAATTTCTATTTCTTTTTTTAGAAAAAGTTTGTGGCCTAGTTCAGGGCTGTTACAACAATCTCATAACTTTGAGTGACAAAAAGGAGTAGGTCCTCATGAAAAAAAGTAGGATTGTTTTCCGGGATTTTGATTTCCAGTCTTTCGATCCCAACCATCTACAGTGCCTTGCATAAGTATAACCGCACCTAAAAAAATGCGTTTTATGGAAAACCTACAATAGGAGTGCCTCCTTACTATTTTTTTTATTGAGTTGCATCACTGATCAAGCAAATTGAGAAGAAAATAAAGTACTGTTATTACTGTCGTTATTCAAGCATGCCATTTGGAATAACGAGATTTTAATGTAGAAAGTCACTTACGGTTTTCCAATCTCGATTCATGATTCTGGACCTTTTAAAAAATTTCGAACGACACGATCCGATCGTGAAATTCGTCTTCCAATAGCCGCTTGACCGAAACGCCAAGATTTCGCGTTTTTCAATTTTGCTTAAATGCGTACATTGTTGTATGTTGTATGTATGGCATTGTTTTTTTTTTATTTGAAATCACTTGACTGAATGCAGCTTCAAAGAGATTTGCATTGTGCGGTTATATTTTTGCAATACATCAAAATCTGTTTTTAATTTTTAAGCACCAGGAGAGGAAATAACGGTACTTTATTTTCTTCTCAATTTGCTTGATCAGTGATGCAAGTCAATAAAAAAATAGTAAGGAGTCACTTCTATTGTAGGTTTTCTATAAAATGAATTTTTTTCAGGTGCGTTTATGTTGGCTTGATAGATTTTTAAAGTTCCTTTATAAAGGAAACAACGTCTTGTATGTAACAATATTTTATTCAGACAGAAAAAACTTAAAGAAAATTTTCTGATTTTCAATGAACTGATAAATTGATTATAATTTAATATTAAATATTGAGTGATAAGAACAAAGTGTTGTCACTTAACGAATGTAATATTTAACACTCTTCCTCATTCGTTTGAAGACCACACTTAGTTCTAAGTTGTTTAATTCGTATAGCTCGCAGTGGTTTGGTCAACATATCTGCAAGCATGTCTTCTGTTGGACAATACTGACACTTAACAAAATTCTTGTCCACGTAGTCCTTTACAAAATAAAACTTGGTGTCAATATGTTTGGATCGGTTGCTTAATTTTTCTTGACATATAAGCTTGAGACAGCTCTGTTTCTCTTCGTAGCTTAAAGTTAGTTGTCGTTGGGGAGGCTGCTGCGGCGGGAGTTGGAGTTGCAGCTGGTGTTGCTGGAGCGGCTTTAGCAGGTTCAGCAGCCTTAACGGGTGTTGCCTTGTCTTTTTCTTCGATTTGCGTTTCCATTTCTTCTTCGTCAGCAGCTGCGTCACCATTCTCCTCATCGACCATTTTTCCTCAGCGACTTCCTTGTCACCGTTTTCAGCCATGCCTACATCCTCATCGTCGCCGGTGGCTTCAGATGGGTCGTACAACTCGTCGTTGGCTTCTTCACCGTTTTCTTCCTTGACTTCGGCATCGGCGGCGGCGCCTTCTTCTTCGCCGGCCTCCTTCTTGGTTTCGTTCAATTCGTCACCCTCCTTGGTCTCATCGGCGGCCTCTTCTTCGCCCTCCTTCTTCTGTGGTGACGTCGCTTGTGTTGGTTCTAATTCCTCTTCTATTACATTTTCGTCGTTATTAGTATCTTCTTGTTTTGTAGTCACGTCTTGGATTTTTGGTAAAATTGGCACTATTAGTTCTGAACTATTCGTCTTGGTACAATTACCTTTTTCCGTATGAACCTCCTCATTCTTTGATAACTCAAAGAACTTTGCATCTCGGCTAATTGTAATTTTCTTGGTTCTTTTGTCAATAAACCGATAAGCTTTTGAATGCTCGTCGTAACCAACAAAAATCTTAGCCTCAGCTCTATCATCTAGCTTTCTCCGAGTTTCCTTAGGGATGTAAACAAAAGCCTTTGTTCCAAAAATACGAAGATGACTTATATTTGGTGTCTTTCCAGTCCATCTTTCATAGGGTGTTGTTGGAATTGCACTCGACGGCAGTCTATTTTGCAAGTAGTTTGCGGTCATAATTGCTTCTCCCCAGAATTCATGTCCTAGGTTCGCTTCCAGAAGCATACACCTACCCATCTCTACCAAAGATCTGTTTTTGCGTTCAGCCGTCCCATTTTGTTGGGGAGTGTAAGGGGCACTATGTTGATATTTAATGCCCTGTGCTTCTAAAAATTTTAAAACTCTTCCTGCAGTGAACTCACCGCCATTGTCAGATCTTATGACTTTGGGCCTTAGCGAAAAAATATTTTTGACAGTTTCAACATACTGAATAAGCCTTTCAAATACTTCAGATTTATTTTTTAAGAGGTATACTACAGTATAACGGCTAAAATCGTCAATAAACGACAAAAAATATCTATTTCCACTTGGTGTAGTTGTCTGCATTGGCCCACATACATCAATATGGATTAAATCCATAGGCGAATGACTTTCACTACATGATTTTATGAATGGCAAACGAGTCATTTTTCTTTGCACACATATTTCACAGTCTCTATTGTGCTTACAATCTATAACATTAAAATCACTCACCATTTTATCTTTGGCCAATCTTTTAATAGCTTCAGTACTTCTGTGACCAAACAAACGATGCCAATAATCAATACAGTGTTTTTGAGCCTCTCCGTCATTCACCAAAAGTGCCTTCGAATTGTTGAAGTTGAATCCAAGCCTCAATTTGTATAGGTTGCCAGTTAAGTCAGCTACTGCTATCTCTTGTCCTCTTACCGTCTTGATTGAGCAAATCTTATTTCCGAAACTTACCGCAAATCCTTTGTCTGTTATTCTTTTCACAGATAATAAACTGCCTTGAAGATCAGGGACATATAGAACATCTTCGATTCGAATTGTTGCTTCCTCGTTATTGCCGTTCAATACTTGAAGCTTACAAGTTCCTTTTCCTTTCGGAATAATTTCTTCACCATTTGCCAATATCACCTTCTTATTATGACTTGAGTCCATGCTTGTGAAATTGTTAAGGTTGTTGGTTATGTGAACTGTTGCACCTGAATCAATAACCCAACCATTATACATCCTGTCACTCAAACCAAAACAAAATTCATTGGAAGAAGTTACGGTGTTGACTTTTCCTTGATTCTTAGAATTTTTCCACTGAATGTATTTGCGGCAATCTTTCTTCATATGACCCTTTTTATTACAAAAGAAACATTTAGTAGATTCGTTCGAATATTCATTAGATACCTTTAGTGCAGTATTATCATTCCCCTTATTTTGCCTTGAAAACTCTTCCAGTAACTTTGCTTCTACCAGATCCAAAGTTAATGCCGCTTGATCTCTGGTTTCAAGAGCTGTAACAAGCGTATCGTATGACCTGGGCAGACTGCTTAAAACCATTGCAACAGTCCAACTTTCCGATAACTGATCTTCACCCAATGCTGCTAGTTTGTCGAAAAGTGTCGTCATTGTCTGAATGTGTTCCTCCATGCTTGAATCTTCCAATTTTAAGCTACATATTTTTCGCATGAGCTGTACCTTATTGCTTAGTGTCGATTTTTCATGATGATGTCTAAGCTTGTCCCACGCAGCCTTTGCTGTTTCAGCCTTCCTGACATGGAAGAAGTTGGTTGTCCTCAACAGACAAGCCGATGAGAACTTTCGCATCGTTGTCCTTTTTGGTCCATTCTGCTGTTGGTGGTTCAGGTTTTGGATTAAGAACCACTTCCCAAAGGCCATCCTTTCTCAACAAAAGCTCTAGCTTGTACTTCCAAATGTGGTAGTTATCCTGATTCAATTTTGTAATTGAAGTCCTTAGAGATTCGGCCATTTTTTCTTTTTATCTGTTACGTTGTTCCTTTACGGTTGTTCCTTTAGCTTCTAGAAATCTGGGCCCATAACCTGTTGGCTTGATAGATTTTTAAAGTTCCTTTATAAAGGAAACAACGTCTTGTATGTAACAATATTTTATTCAGACAGAAAAAACGTAAAGAAAATTTTCTGATTTTCAATGAACTGATAAATTGATTATAATTTAATATTAAATATTGAGTGATAAGAACAAAGTGTTGTCACTTAACGAATGTAATATTTAACAGTTTATACCTATGCAAGGCACTGTGTTTCACTATTTTCATACGATTTCTTAATTCAAGGAATCATTCGATTATTCAAATCATTCAAATACCTCTTTCTCGATTGTTAGAAAACATTCGATTAAGCCCATCTCTAACATGCATACATAAACAAAATGGTCTGAAAGCGGCATATTTATCACTCCCGAGTCCGACAAAGGATAAACACAAACAACTTGTTGAAACATCATAATTTTAGTGAGCGCTTAATGTTACGTTTCGCTATTGTAAAGTGCCCGCCTTGATAATGAATTATCTTATCACATCTTTCGACTGTTTGCTCTGTGTTATTGACTGGCATCATTAATTTTGTATCTTTCAAGTAACTTTTCACAATAAAGTCATCCCTTTCATAGCCCTCGTCAAAAAAAACACAATCTTATATTCCTACTAAACAAGGCCACCCACTACAATCCTAAATTTGAATTGTTTGCGAATATTGTTTCGCTTTGGTTTACTTAAAGAAATATTTACGTAGTATTAAACCGCATTCTTTTATGAACCTCAATTTTTTTTCCGCTCAGGAATTTAATCAAATTAGTAAAAAAAAATGTTTTCTTCTCATTCAGTTTAATTAAAATGGAGAAAAAAACATTTAATTTGTATTCCATTCTTAACAATCATTCAAGAGAAAATAAAAAACATCCAACACCACATTAAAATTTATTTCCTGCCATCAGCACAAGGTTCAACCCAAGACAATTTGCGCACACGACTTTGCAAATTTGTGAATCTGGTCTTTAATTATGTACTTTTGTTGTTGTTTTCTTTTTTTCGCTTTCAAAAAAATTTTTCTCTTGCCTGAAGTAAAATATAAATTCCAGGAAAAAATAATCCTCCGGAGAAAAAATACGAAACACCTGTTCCGTTTGCTTGATTATCAAAAAAGAAAAAAAGAATATCGACCTTTAACGATTTGTGGATTTCTGAATTCGTTCTCCTGCCTCTTTGTGGATCGCAAATTAAAGAGACAGGAACTTTTTCGGATCCATCTGCTATCATCTGGTGTGGTTGCTCCGGTTTGGCTTGAAAAGAGTTTTTGGAGGAACTGTTGATTTCATTGAACAACCAGAAGTGATACATAAGTTGAGATGGTTGTTTTGTTCGAATTGGTTGGATTGGAATTGGGATTGGGACAAGCAATAACAAAGATGGAAAAAAATAAGCCCCTAAAACATCTGCAAGATTAACGAAAAGAAGACATACGGAACGTACATTTCTTTACGTTACAAGTATATTGTTGCTGCTACTCCTCTGTGTCTGTGCCTATGTTATGTTGTGTTTCGTGTTGTGTGGTGCAAAACACGCTGAGAATTCCTCACGCTGTTTTTGCTCCTTTCTTCTCCGCAGGGCTTATTTCTGAAACCTAGTTTGGATTTTGTTTTTGTTTTGTGTACCAATAAACCAGGTCTTTTGTGAGAGTTGGAATTTTGGTTACATCTGCTGGATGTGTTGGTTGTCGAATTTTTGTTTTCTTGTTGTGGCGGTTACACAAATAAATGATAAAAAGAGGTTTTCATTCTCCTGGAAGGCTTACATGGGAGCTCCATATTGAAATGTTCAACGATCTCGGAAAAAAGGTCTTTAAATAGGTCGTTTTCATTTTTTCACAATAAAATTGCTTGTGATGTGAGCTGCGAGCATTAAAGTTTTTTATTTTATGCATTTTTGGTTCCTGATGTTTGTGCTTTCTTTCATTTTCTGGAAGGGATTTTGTGTGTTGGTAAAATTTGAGAAAAAAAAGAAATCCAGAAGATTTCTTAAAGTTTTGTAATCGTTGTTCCAGTTCCAGTTCAAACAATTTCCTCACATAACACAACCTTAAATTAATTCTGTTAATGGTGTAGGAATTGAAATCAATTTAATACAAATAATATCCTCTTTAATTATAATTGATTCCCGAATAAACACAACAAGCCAATCTTAATTCAAATCTCGCTGGAGTTAAGTTCTTCAATTTTCATTAGGTATATCACCCTATCGTTAAATGGCGCCCAACAGGAAGGCAAATAAATCCAAGAATTATAAAACAAAAACAACTAACACATAAAATAAAAGTAAAAGCAAATTCTTTCCCAACTTTGAACCATTTACCGCACAAAAACGCGCTGGCTTGGCATGCGAACAGCGTCAAATTCAATTTCCCCCGCACTAAGGTATAATCTTATCCTTAAAGTATGCTATAAAAAATATAAAAACATTCCACGCTTAAACTGTGAAAGTGGCCAAAGGTTTTAAGCTCTTTCTCTGTTGCTCTTTTTGCTAAGCAACACAAATAAACCTCCTTATAAGTATACACAAGAAAGTAATTATAATTATCTTTATGATTCTAAATGTCCCATTTCCAGATGAAAGAGTCTTGTGCGGGCTTCTTTATCTTCTGCTGAATATCTGATTTATTTTTCACGCAAGAATTGTGCGGTCGCTTATGGCTTTCTGGTTGTTTAGTAGTATTTGTAGCAAGAATATAAACAATAAACTAAAGTCGTTAATATTTAGTGCCTTTTAACAAGGCTGCCGCTACCTCACCATCCTAACAAAAAAAAAAAAAAAACAGGAAAAATCGAAAAAAAACTCATCCTTCCTTCGGTGTCCTCATTATTCCCATAAGAATGAAATTGAGAGAACAGGGGAAAATAATACAAGTCATTCCTCATGAGGATAGACTTTCTTTCCCTACCTGGGGCATTTGTGTGTGTGGCTTTCATGTTTACTGCAATTCATTTACTCATGTTTGTGTTCCATTTTAATGTAAGTACTACGCCTTCGTGATGAAATAAAGTGTTATAAACAAAAATCACTGAATTCCACCCATCAACAACTACCACGCCACCACTGTCATGCTTTTTTGTCTCTAGATTCCATATCCTATTTTAATTCCATTTCACCTTATCCTCCCCTATACTTGCTTTTCTGTTCAATTTATAAGAATGTTGTTCTGTCGACTGGCACATTCAACTTGTGCCTTTGGCGTTCGGCCATATGGGTGCTAGTTCAGTGGTAGATGCGCCGCACAACCTCTAGAAATTCTATTTTTCACCTGGCCCAAAAATTCCAGTTCTTAATTAAAATGGTCAAACCACACAAATATAAATATAAGTGTGTACAATGCACATGCATGTCTGTGTTGATTAACTCTTGGAAAACAGTAGCTTACAACGAACCTTACGATCAGGAAGCTATTTTGAAAGCCTTTTTCATAAAGTGTTGAAAAAAAAACAACAACAAGAACATTTTTATCGTATTTAAAATAAAAAAGGATAGGAATTTTACCACAAAAAAGAAACACCCATCAAGCCATCAACATGATGATGATACTGATGGAACGGGTTGCATGACGATGTGTGGACTAGATGACAGCAATGGAAAAATTATCCTTCTCACTCAATGCCAGTCTTGCGAAGTTTATGAATTATGATCCACCTTGTTTCTCAATTAAGTTCTAACCATACATGGTATATCTAACCCATTTTTACTACCTGTTCTGAGTTCTGATGTGCATTCAGTCATTTGAGTATAGAGTTGCACTTCCTTGTAATGTTTCTAGAGGTATAGCTCTCTTCCAAGTCCTGCCAAAGAGTATCATGATATATTGTATGAAATGGAATCTCCTTAAGTGGAACCAGGTGTTTTGTGGTGTTTCACGGTATTTTATGGTATCCCTTCCCCAAATTGGTGAAAAACTTGATATTTTCTTGAAGAGAGATTTTTGGAATTCTTTGTCTTAAGGGGCGTATGGGCGGTGAAATTTGGTGCTCATGAAAAGTGCTTATCAATCCTTGTCTAACCAATCACTGTGCCGGTAAAAATTTAAATGACACCAAATTAATGCAGCTTTGTAGGACCAGATTTTCGCCCTTGATGTTTGTGGGTGTGACTACACACTATTGTGTAGTATCAGTTCTCAAATTATCTGCCACAAATCTAGAAATCGCAGCTTTGTTTATTTATTCTGAGGCGCTTATACTGTCCGAAGACCGCAGTAAACGTTGAACAGATAAACGAACAAAGGTATTAAACAAAAGAAAATTGAATCACCAACAAAGATGAATGAAAAGATGTTTTGTTGTATTTCCAAATATATATACAAACAATTTTATTAATAAAATAATTGAGTAATTTAAATTACGTTAAATGAAGTGAGTTGGCAACCATAAACTTCGTTGAACTATTTTTCATAAAATGATCTAGGCGCTTTGAAGAAAACGTCGTAAATAATAAAAAATAATTAAACGATTCAAGGTAAGCTTACAATCAAAGCCACTCCCCCTGGTGTGATACTTTTTTGAGAACGTTAGCGCTAGGCAACCTTTGCTCAACGAAATATCAAACAAGAGTGATTTGCTTTGAATCAAGCTCTGCCTTTTATATGATTTTTTGAAATAATTTTAAATCAATGAAATATATGATTACAAACATAAATTATTTTAAAGTGATTAAACATGAAGTGTTAATTTAGAATATTGAACATTTAAATGAGAATTATATGAATTAACAGTAAATGGATGTCTTATAGCTTGGAATTCTGAAGTTATTTTATTTTTTTTTCTCTTCTCGAAAGGAAGGAAACAAAAATAAAAACGCGAGACAGAAAAAGTTAAAAATCACACCCATAAAATAAAATATTAAACGAATTTTTATCAATGCCAATTCGTTTTATTTTTATGGCATTGACGTGACTGCATCATTTTTTTGTCAATCCCAAAATAAGGATAATGAAAGACAAAATCTGTCAAGAAACACGTACCAATACTTCAATTTTACATCGATTTAATCAATTTTTTATCTCAATATACCTTGGCAAAAAAGATATGCAAAAGGAAAAACAAGAAACAAATTTCTGTTTGTATAAACGAGTCCTTGTCATAAAATCACGACATTGTCAAAGACAAGAACATCGTTGTGCGTCCTTATGGACGAATGAGAAGAAATTGTAACCTTCCCTTGTTTTTTTTTTTTTTTGCAAAAATTGCTCTTCTCCAATAGCTTAAAATATTTAGAGGAATTGTAAAATCATTGAACGACAATTGAGCAAAAAGTTGATGGAATAAGGTATCGTCATATGGGGCGAGATAAAAAAGTTCTTCGGGGGGGCGCGGAATTTTCTTAGTGTTGGCCTCTCAAGTCTTGAGTCTTCTTGTTTGTACGAATTTTTGTCCCATTTTTTTTTCAGCACAAACTTAAGATGTTATCGTCACGTAAGGCAGTTGTTTACATTTTCTCACGAATTTTACTCCACTCCCTCGCCCACACCCCCTCATCAAAACAAAGTAGGGACATAAAGAATATAAGAGAGAGAAAGGACTTGAACGGAGGGAATAACAAATTTGCATAAAATTCAACAATTTTTTTCGCGGGAAAGAAAAAAAAGACAGCAAGAAAAGGGGAAACAAAAGTAACTTGCGCTCTTCGCAGGATAATAAACAAGGAAATTGGACATTTTCAATATTTGGTAAAAGCTAAGTAAAATTCTCTACCTTATAATAATGGCGTAACATTTCTTATAAACATAGCATTCTTTATGTTATGCGAATTATTGAACATCCACAGAGAGATGTGCGTGTGGGTCTGTATCTGTTGCGACGGAACAACAATTTTATAATATAAAATGCCGTTTAAAAGTGTTTATCTTTTTCTGCAAGAAATAACTCCTGTCATCTGTCATGTGCTAAGAATTCATGTCTTCATTATTTCTGACACATATAATGTAAACTTATTTTCAGGACATAGGTAAGTCATTTTCTCTCCCTTAAAAGCCGAACGTGTACCTAATCACTGGAAAGGCTGCAATTTACCAGTTTCATATTTTCTTATTTTTGTACTTGATGTAGATTCAAAATTGAAGAAAATCAACCAAGAGCACTGACATTTTATCACGAAGTGTGGATGTGTTGGTAGGAAGGCCTTGAAAGTGGCAAGCAGGAATTTCACAAGACGTCTTTATTAAATTTTTCGTTGAATCCCTCCGTCGAGGGCAACAAAAGGAGCAGAAGATTGTGTATGAGAAATTACATATTTCTTACGTTGGAGTAGTGATTTTTTTTCGGAAAGCTCTAGTCTAAGTTTAAGGACAGAGGAAACAAAATTGTACTCAATTTGAGTCTAAGGACTCTTTGGAGATGGTAGACTTGATAAGATTTTGTAAATAAGAGGTTCAATTCGCTTGGGGGGGTAATTTGAACTTGGAGAGTTTCGTCATAATTTGTTAACTGAGGCACTTGGAAGAGTTTTTAGACTTTTTCTTTTGAATTGGCAACAGTCTAGTCGTTTTGAAAATTAAGGGCTTGGCTTGGAGGGAATATTCTGAATGAATAAGGACTTCCCTTTTAAGCTGTTTCCATTCTCACTTCATTGAAGTCTTTAAATTAAGAAAATAAAATCCCGAAGGACTTTTCTGATGTTGATGGGGATCAACAGTTTATTTCTCAAAAAATAGGAGGCACATAAGAGTTTTGTTCTCAACTCTTTCGTTTTCAGATACAAAACTTGGCCACAGCAGATATCTTGAATATAAGATTAAATTTTGTTTACTTTCTCACAGGATCAATGACCTCGATCTAATTGCAAAAAGAATTTTAAATGGAAAAAATGGTAAAACGCACCTCCATGGACTAAACAGGTTTGAGAACATAACTTAGTCAGTAAATAAGTAGCCTATATGCTTAAATTTCATTTTTCCGAAAATAATAATGATTTATTCTTAAGCTCTTTATTGGATTTTTGTTGCATTACCCCACAAATAAAAAATAACACTCACATCCAATAAACGTACAAATTTCAAATAACAATTTCGCCCATCAAATTTAATGACACTAAATTGATATGTGAATTTAGGTAGGTACCTATACCTTCCTAATAAGATCAATTCGGCTCAATATAACACACACACGTAATCAAAAGAAAAAAGGAAAGATGAGAAAAATTGCCCCGTAGCTCTGGCAGGGTGGAATAATAACATCATAAAAATAAATGGACATAATCGTATAAATATTCAGTCAGCCAGGAGGCTGGGATAATATTATTCCGATGGATATTACGACAATACATTTAACTTTTGATAGCTTAACAATTTGCTCAACAATAACCCATTTCATCTTGTCGTAAATAATTATGTACGGACCTCCTATGCTAAGCCTTTGCGAAAGAAAAGGGAAAACATAGATTCGGAAAGCCGGTAGAATAAGAACGCAAAAAAAAACTTACCTCGTCACTTTGGTCACGATTTAACAATATCCTTCGCATATCCTGTTCACGCTGTATCGCATCCTCACGTAATTCCTTAACAAATACCTCAGTTGTTTGTTGGCGCTCCTTAAGTGCCTCCAATTCCAATTTGAATTGATGGAAATCACTTTTGATTGTTGCCAAATCTTCAAAATTCTGCGTACGTTGGCTAACATCCTTCGATGCTTTACTAGCTACACCCTGTAATTCGCTTAGTTCCTTTCGTATTTCGGCTATTGACTGTGAAATCCATTCGACGGTGAGTTTCTCTTTATTGCCACCAATATGACTATCACGTAATGTTTTAATTTCATGCCTGACAAAATGGCAATCATCATCAAGAGCGTCATCATCATCATCATCAGTATCATCATTGTCAACGTCGTCGTCGTGGTTTTGTTGTTGTTGTATTCATTATTATTATTTTTTGGTAAAAGATAGATGGAAGGAAGATGATGGTAAATGATGATTGTAATGTGACAGGAATTTCATTGTAAAACGCCACCGCAACCGCCGCCAAGGATGCATAAAAGGAACATGAAAAGAAACGAAAATAATAAAGATATCAAATTAGATTGTTGTTTGGCTTCGTTTGTATGACATTTAAAATTTATTTATGTCTTTTTTTTTTGGTTATGTCTTTTTTATTTTGATAAATGAATAAGGCTTATTGTCATTTTGGGATTGTTTGCAAATTAAATTTTTGATGAATATACGAAATTGGAGAAGGGGTCTGTTAGTCACTTTCAGTTGATGTTTGTATTTTTTTTTTTTTAAGAAAAAAAAAATCGATTTTTAAAATATCTCGAAAAAGAAAAGGAAAACTAAGAAAATTAAAACTATCGATGTTGTATTCCTGAGTCCTTACACTTAAATAAAGGAGAACCGGCATTTTGGCCTAGGAACCAATAACGACATGATAAATGCCAATGGAAAGGTCTTTTTGTCTACTTTAACTTTTCTTATGGCAGTAAGTTCCAAATCGCTGCGGTGTGTGGAAAAAGTTATTGCACAATTAAGTCATTCACAAGTAATAAGTGTTTCCTTGTTTTCAACTTGACCTTGGAACCAATAACGACATGATGTATATCAATTGAAAGGTTTTCTTGTATACTTTAACTTTTGTTTTGGTAAGAAGTCCCAAATCACTGTGGGGAAAAGTTATTGCACAGTTAAATCATTCACAATAAAATAAGTGTTTTCTTGCTTTTATCATAATAGAAAAGCATTACAAAAGAAATCAAAACAAAACTCTATTTTTTGTGAATGAATTAATTGTGCAATAACTTTTTCCCCACAGTGATTTGGGACTTTTTACCAAAACAAAAGTTAAAGTACACAAGAAAACCTTTCAATTGATATACATCATGTCGTTATTGGTTCCAAGGTCAAGATGAAAACAAGAAAACGCTTATTACTTGTGAATGGCTTAATTGTGCAATAACTTTTTCCACACAGCGATTTGGAACTTACTGCCATAGGAAAAGTTAAAGTAGACAAAAAGTCCTTTCCATTGACATATATCATGTCGTTATTGGTTCCTAGGCCAGCTTCCATACATTTTTGCCGGTTCTCCTTTATAGATCTTAATCCATAAGTTCTTCAATATTCAATAATTTAACTTTTTATTTCTTTAAAATTCCGAAATATTACTCTTAAAATTAAATAATGCATTCTTTAAGGTATACCTACCTACATGTATTTTTTCCGAGAAATCTTTCTTTCCTTTCTTTAAGAATTCAACAAGAAGTAACACGAAGAAATTCTATTCTCAAGAAAATCAATCAATTCAAATTATAATTCTCCCTAGGGTAAATAAATTTTTTCTGGAGGCACAAGAAATCCTGAAACCAACTCTAACTGCAAGGAGCTGTTTTTGTTTTATTTAATTAATTCTATTAAATTTTTAGCTGATTAAAAAATCAGCATGCGGTTAAATAATTTACAAAATATTGCCTTCTTGATTTTAATTGAATTTTTGTTTGTAGATTTTCAGGCTGAACGAAATAGGAAACATGCGGTTCACGCTTGGATTAGTTGAAACAAATTGATTTTCAACACAAAATAATACCAAACAAATGATTGGTTTCGTAATATATGTATGGTGTATTTTTTTTCTCTTTCACAAATTTGAAACAATTGATTTCATTATTTTTCAGTTTAAATGAGGATATTTCCTGTTTTTGTTTTTATTTGGGTGAATAGAGTCTATTGTTAAGTTTGTCTGTTTTTGAAACTGACTATGACTATGACTATGGGACACTAATGTGCAAAAACTGTAACAGATATAAATTGCACACCCTGTTTTATTACGTTGTTTAAGATATAAAAAATAAATTAAATAAAAAAAGGGGGCTTGCAAAATTAGTGGAAAATGCACAATTTAAAGACAAACTTCAGTATATCAATTTATATTTTTTGTTTACTAAAATTCTGAACTCAAACTCCTTATAGACTTTGAAATGGCCTTCGACAATACATTTTTGATGTTTTCCTCCTTATACTCATTATTTGTTTCTCAAAAATCAATTTACTTTTTGTTTTTTGATAAACATTTTACAAAATTGGTAACCCATTTAGAAAAAGCTTCTGCTACAATATTAATTAATCGTACAAACAATTGAGAATTGAATCAGGATAAATATTAATTTACAAAATTCAGCAAAGTAAAAGGTCCTTGAAAATTGAATCCAATTGAATAAGACTCAAATTTACCAGAATTGTTTTGTGCCCAACAAAAAAACAACTGAATAATTCTTTGGTCCTGTACCTTTATCCTTTGATGAATAAATTGGAAATTAAAAAAATTGAAACACTCCACTGATAGGTACTATCCATTTCCCCCATTTTCCATGTAAAATAACCTTTCAACTTCCATTAGTGGTTGTGTGCCATTAAACGATTCATATGTCGACTTAAACCGCACGAACCTCCCAACCAATCGTCCTTTTTGTGTTGTATTTTTGCATACAAAAAAAAATCCCAACATATCACCGTGCGGTAGAGATAGATATGTATGCGGATAGGGTACGCCATTATTTATAGCAATTTCGTATCAAAGCACGTTTCATGCCACATATTGGAGGCTAGCCGCACAAAACGAAAGAAGGATAGTATTTTTTTTTTATTTTTTTTTATAGCAACAACATCCTTACAGAACTACAAACGCCGATGTAGAGGTATTTTGTGTAAAATAAAATAATATTGAAGTCTATAAAGAGGAATAACCTTCGATTTGAGAGGGTTTTTTTGCGGTAACCAAGAAGGACTGAGAGTTTTATCTCCTTTGTATCCGAACCGATTTCGAACAACTTTTCCAATAAATATAAAAAAAGGGAAACACTCCCAAACGAACGAGAAAACTTTTGAAAATACTCACATATCGATTGGAGGAGAGTATATTTCCGCCCTTTTGGTTTTGCTTGATATCGCATTTGTGGTCGGTTGGTAAAGAGAAAAGGAAGAGAAAACTACGAAATTTTGAAATCGTTTTCGACTATTTCAAAAGAGTATTTAAGGTTTCTCGGTTTTGAAAAAGAAAAACTTTTAATGTTAGTTTTTATGCGAATTAATATTAGGACAATTTATTTCAACAAGCTATTTAAAACTTATAAAGGACGTGAATACAAAAAGTAGGTTACACATCGCATTTAAAAAAAAAAATAACATTTAAAGACGTTCTTTTATTTTTATCATCACACTAGCAGTTGCCCGCGACTTCGTCCGCCTCTCCCTCGTCCACCGGCCAGAGTATCATCTCGACTTGTGCATCATGCGCGCGTGGGAATTTTGTTCGGAAGTTATTGTAAAATTGCATTGCAGTCAACTCTCCCTGGGTCGTAATTCTCTTGAACTTGAAAAATTTGAGCATTTTTTATGATTCCCTTCAGTTGTTCATACTTAAAGCATTCCCTTGGGTGAACTCTCCCTAATTCTAATATCTCTCTTACTTCTGCATCGTTTTTTTTCGTTAAGTATTTTTTTTTTCTTTAAACTGAGCATATTTTTTAGTTAGAAGTACATAAAATGATATTGTTTAAACACAATAATCTGCACAAATAGTGCAATCAATCACATTCACAAATCAATTGAACTCTCAAAATTCTAATTCGAACAGTTATTAGGCCAGTTCCACCTAACAACATCTCACTGAGATCTCAGTTATCATTGAGATTTAATGGTTACCTTACTAATTGTTGCTGCACATATGTCAGCCACGTCAAATAGCTGAGTGAGAAATCGAATCCAAAATAATTTCATCTCAGAGATCTCAGAAAAAAATCTCAGTTCTCAAATTTCCACAGATTCTTCGCTGCTATTGGTCGCAGCTTAATTTTAAGTAGAATAAAGCCTAAAGCAGTTGCCCGTAGCTTAGTTGGTAAGTGCGTTGGCTGCTAAGCAGAACGTCGTTGGTTCGAGTCCTACTCAGGCCAAGTTTTTATTTCATCTTTCATGGGTACTGCCTCTTGCGAAGACCTGACAAATCTTCCAAGAGTATCAATCTGTAATGAAAAAATGCTTCTCAACTTTGCCGTTCGGAATCGGCCGGCGTTAAATTGTAGGTCCCCTCAATTCTTCACACGCACTCAGAGAATTGATTAGAGTAAGCCACTTAGGCGTTGGCTCTTCAAGAGCTGTCGCGCCACTCTATTTATTTATTTTATTTTAAAGCCTTCATCGATTAATGGACTATCCAACACAAAAAGAATTTTACAATTCGAAATAGTAGTTCCTGAGATTACCGCGTTCAAACGAACAAACTCTTCAGCTTTATATTGTATCAAATTGTATTGTTTGCCGTTTTTTCCACATTTTACACAAATTCTTCGCTCCTATTGGTCGCAGCTAAATTTTATTTAGCTTCAAGCCTTCTTTGATAAATGGACCATTCAACATTTAAAAATTGTTCAATTTCATAAAGCAGTTCTTGAGATAAGCGCGTTAAAACGCAGAAAAATGTATATTTTTTGCCGTTTTTTCCATATTTTCCACAGATTCTTCGCTGCTATTGGTCACAGCTTAATGTTAAATAGCCTCAAGTCTTCCTCAATTAATGGACCATCCAACACAAAAAGATTTATACCATTCGAACCAGTACTTCCTGAGATAAGTGCGTTAAAACGCAGAAAAATGTATATTTTTTGCCGTTTTTCCCCATTTTAAACAGATTCTTCGCTGCTATTGGTCACAGCTTAATGTTAAGTAGCCTAAAGTCTAAGTCGATTAAGGCACCATCCAATACAAAAAGAATTATACCATTCGAAGCAGTAGTTCCTGAGATTACCGCGTTCAAACAAACAAACTCTTCAGCTTTATATATTAGTGTAGATTTAATTCTGAACATCACACCGAAATGTGCTATCGGGATGCACAAAAATAAAGCCGAATAAAAAAGATGGGAACCATAATGATTAGATTCCTTTTTTTATTGATTGCGTCCACTTTGCTTTGCTTCCTGATTCGTCTTTACTTTGACGAAGTAAAAGATAAAACTCTTTTCTACAATATTTTCTTTTCATATAAAATGTTTGTTGAATAGATATTCTATTATTTTTTTTACATTCGCGGTTAGTTTAAAAGCGTTGCATACTCGAATGCTGTCAAAAAACAATGTCTATCCTCAGGTAAAAATACATTCTTTTTTTTATTATTATTGATAAATTACCGAAGGATATTCAATGAAGGGACAAGTCAATTTATTTTTGGTTTTAAAACATTTAATGCCAATTTTTCACTTACAAGTTGCTCTAAGATATTTTCACTGCTCAAATGGAAAACACCCATCAACCTCTTGGTCTCTTTAATTTTAATTTAAGCCCACCTGCTCTCTTTTTTGCTTTCACAAAAACCAATTTCATTACTTTGACCTTAGGCAATAAGTTAAACTTAATTTATTGCTCCAAAACAATAAATTAAAGACAAGGAAAATTGTCCCTATCCTTCCTCTTATTTTGTCATTCTCTCTCCCCTTCTCCCTCTGTCTTCATTAAAAGATACCTTTACAATCGGATATATCCAATTTGTTGAAGATAAAGACATCTTAATGGCCAATTGCCACTACAAGAGGTTATTTTGGTGATTTCTCTTTCTTGATGACAGTTTGAATTCTCCTATTTTAGACATACCAACCAAATAGAAAAATTAAAATACGAAAAAATTAAGTGATTATTTTAATGAGGCATTTAGGCAATTCCAAGAGTCTTGAAATTATTTAAGTAACTAATTTGCCTTGGGTTATTTCTTCGATTTTATCTACAAACTTGAATAGAATGACAGATTTATTTTAGTTTGGATGGGGATATTTTGAGAGTTTTGCCTTTGGTTATTGTACCTTAAAGTAGGCAGTATTATATTAGATTAGTAAAAGTTAAATACAAAGCGAAAAGGGAGTTCTTACTTCTTACTTGTACCTACAAGGGAAAAAACAAAACCAAAAACTGATAACAATACTGCTGTTCAATATTTGAATATGTATATTATTTCGAGCTTGATTTCGAATTGAAAATTATTTTTTTATTATCATTTTTCTATTATAGAATCAAAATAATCGAAGCTCACGTTTCACAAAAGAAAAAAAATGATATAAGCCATTCATAATTTCAGACTTTTCCAATCACACAACACGCAGAACCGAACAGACAAAAAAAAAACAATCCATTATGCATGGTAGATGATAGCTATCAGTGTAGGAAGGAAAATAAGAATTTTTTAATCAAAAAAACATCAATCAATGTAATCAAACAGTTAAAATTTAATATAATTTATGATTTCTATTGAAACGAGGACAAAAAAAATTAATACATTCACATTTCAGAATTGCTAGTTATTATTTTTTTTTCTTGATTGAATATTAATGTTTAGGTACCATTTTTTTTCAGATTGGTTTACAAAACTTTAAACAAAAGTGAACAATTCTATGTTTTTATTTAACTAACCAAACAGAAAATCTAAAACAAAATGCTTGTAGGTACATATTTTATTTATTAACAAACAAAAATCAGATTGGTAAATTAGTTCCAAATTGTGTAAGAGTATGTCAGTTTTTAATTATTATAAATATTTGCATCATTAAAAAAATGGTACATATCATTTGGTACAAAGATTGATTTAACTGAAAGAAATGTATTGTGAGGTCAGAAGTTTTGAACAACAGTAAAGGTATTTTTCTCCCAATATTTTGCATACTCTTGTAATTTTGCTCATTCGAAATATTGTACAAATTATATTTCAAAAGGTCACAAGGGAACAAAATGTACCTGAAGAACATTGGAACTAAACCCTTATCAATAATTTTTCTGCTTCCTGAGGTACTGAAAATAAATACGTCATTCATAATTACTTTCCAAACTTAACCTTTCCTCATCTTTTAAAATTTACTTTTAAATAAAACAAGAAGTTAGTGATAAAAGAGTTGCATATCTTTGGATGTAGCATTGCATACTTTTAGGAGATCAAGAATCAATGAAGTAAGCAGCATAATAAAAGAAAAGCAAACAATTCAAACATATTAGAACTCAGTAAATTGAATTCTCGACTATAAATTCAATATTTACCCTCAGTTTCAATAATATCTCGAATCTTTGCCTGATTCTTGTGTAAAAACTTAAATCCACTATCAACCTTTTCCTCAAAAAACAAAAAAAACATATGCAAACATTCCAAAAGATGGAGGATGTAAAAAAAGAAACAAATTTAAAACAAAGAATAAAATCCCATGCTTCAACAAGAGAAACGAAAAATAAATTTGAAATGAAAATCCTTCAACCTCCATCAAAAGTGTTATATGCAGGACAGACCAATCAGTAGAGCATTAAAAACTTCCAAGTCTTGAATCTCCCTTAAATTCCCATTAATAATCCATTACCTACTCATTCCTTTTTTGTATGCTATGTTAAATTATTTTAAGGCGAACAGCAGCATTTTTACTCATTTTTATATACGAAAGAAAAAAAAAATTAAGATAAAAAGGACATTCTCGTTTGGATCGTTTTTCGTTGACATAAAACGACCATACATTCAACATTCTCTTTTCCTTTTTTTCAGTCCCCAAATAATTATATTCCCATAGCTTAATATTCAACAATAAAATACATGCATACATACATTTCTTATTTTACAATCGAGTCCCTTAAAAAAAAGGATCAAAAATTAAAAGAACAGACAGAAAAAAAATGAAATATATGGTTTACTTCCCATTGAGAAAATTCAAATAACAAGGAATTTTGTGTCGTTTGGCCGATCAAACCCAAAGAAGAAGAAAAAAAAACGAAAAAAAAGAAATGGGGACGACTCCTCATGTACCCAAAAACAACAAAGAAACATAATAATTCAAAAGATTGAAAATATAAATTCATGAGACAAACGAAAAGGAGTTGTTTCTGTTGCTTAAAGCTGTTTTCACAGCAGAGTATAAAAATAACATGGGAATACTCCATAACATAAGACAGTGTCCTTAAGAAGATATGAGAAAAAGAAATGTGAAAAAGAAAACATCAGAAATCCCCATTGTGATTGTGATTGTTATTAGTGCGAATACTGATGAATACTATACGCCCTTAGGTTTTTTTTCCTTAACCACTAAAAAAGAAAAGGAAACTAAATAAAAACTTTAAGAAACTTTCGACAGCACAAAGGACAGTGGACTGTCACCAAACAATGAAGCAAAGAAAGAACATTAAATGTCTTTTGGGTGATTTTTCATTTTTAATTGAGTAACTGAATG
Source organism: Sphaerophoria taeniata (assembly GCA_943590905.1). Taxonomy (NCBI): domain Eukaryota; kingdom Metazoa; phylum Arthropoda; class Insecta; order Diptera; family Syrphidae; genus Sphaerophoria; species Sphaerophoria taeniata. The sequence goes on along the minus strand of OX016540.1, from coordinate 34,425,567 downwards.
ACAATGGAAAAATATTCTCTTACTCATGACAAGACAAAGTTTACAAAAACAAAAAAAGTATGTAGGTATAATGATCCTTCAAAAAGAAATGCAAATTAAAAATTCGACTCTAAAAGAAAAGAAGTTATAAAAGACAGTCAAAATTTGACTATATAGCTAGCAAATGGAGGAAATGAGGAATAACTTTTTACAGCCAAACAAAAAAATCCAATTTGGTGTTTTATTTCCCTTTTTTTTTAGCCACTCAGCCAAGGAAAGTCCTTTCTATATTTCACACGACATAGCGCAAAAAACCTCTCAATATTTTTCCCGCCACACCTCACAAAAAAAAAAGAAAAAAACTGAATACAGAGATAATAATGCTATAGAATCCAACGGCATAACGTATTTACACGAAATGTTCATTTTATAGTTAAAAGACATAACAGGAGATATTTTTGTCAGTTCTGTTTGACTTGACTTGTTGTATGTAGGTTAATACGTGGTACATTTAAACTGGTTGTATTTGTTTTTTTTTTTTTTTCTTAAAGTGGCGCCCAACAGTTGATGAAAGAAGAAAAAATCTACAGAACAACGAACATTGTAGTAAAACATTTATGTTTTTTTTTGTTACTTCTTGTTTTCCTTGTATTGTTGGGGTTTATATTTTGTTAACCCTATTTCGCGAAAGAGTCCTTTTGCCTTGTGTACAAAAACCTTCGACGGGAAATTTTATTGGATGTGTCTGAGTGATCAAAGTTTTTTTTCTTTTTTTTTCAAGGATAAACAACGCAGGAAAATATATGTTGGGACATTAAATTTTACGAGGAATCCACCTTCGCCTTTAAGTTCGAAACAAAAACAGAGTTACATAAAAAAATTGTTCCGTCATTCAAGGAGGGAGTGCGAAGAAATTGTTGTTTTATGAGCTTAGGTCTTGGTCGTGGGGCTCCGTCTCGGTTTCGGTTTGGATGTCGATTTAATGGAGGTAAGACAGGTACGAACGTACATATGTACATATATGTATTTTTTTTTTTTTTTGCTTAGGTGAGCTTAAATGCTTTCGATACATAGAGACCGATTACCGACAATACACACATAATTCGACGATTGTTAATGCAAATTGAATTCAGGGCTGGTGTTGTTTTGTGTTAATGAATTAATAATACTGTTGCGAACAAAAAAAGGTAGTTGAAGAAGAAGTGATTTTTGATGACCTTGCTATGCCTCCTATGAAAAATTAAGTGGGTACATTTTTGGCAACAAGTTTTTTTAAATCACGAGATTTTTGTGTTGAGTATTTTATTCGCATGTCGATTTTCTTATCAAAATTTTTTTTGCTTGATGGAAAAATCGAAAAAGTGGATGAAATATCTTGTGTCTCTCTGTGTGTCTTCATTCCGACAGAGTAACTCGATTAATTTCAAGTTTATAAGTTAGTGGTTAGGAGATTATAAAATTTTAGATGTCTCAGAAACTTCTTCTACGATTTCTATAAAACTGTCTTCAACTCAGTAACTTATTCCTCAAAAATAGAAAAGAAATGATGTATTTGGTGTTAAGAAAGGTTTTGTAGGTACAATAGGGCTGCAATAATAATATTTCCTTAACAACAACCTTGAAAATGTTTTGCAAAGGAAACAGGTGGTTCGGAACTCGAGATAATTTATTGGACTCGTTTTTGGTATTTAATTTTGTCAGAAACTATTATTCATACTTTGTTTCTGCTTTAGAAATATGTAGGTATAAGATTGTCAAAAATATCGATTTAAGAAAAGTGTTCAAAATGTGTTTACATTGACGATATCAGATCATTTTAGACAGAGAAACCAAAGTCAGTTAAGCTTGATTGTAGGTACCTATATATTTTGTATTAAACTTTTTTCAATTCAATTCAATTTCTTTATTGTAAACAATACACTAAGACAATGTCTTTTACAGTATTTATACTTTGGTTGAACAATTTAAGTGTAGTTTGATTCTATAAACAATGAGATAATACTTAGGTTGCTATAAATATGTTTTTTTTTTTTATACTTTAATTTAATAATACATATAAGACTTTTCCTCTCTTCTTCTTTCCTATTTCCCCCTTAACATCCTAGTTGCTTGAAAAATGTTTAAAAACCTCGGTCTTGAAACTTACTGCATCCGTTATCCTCTTAATGCTAACTGGCAAAGAATTAAAAATAATAATAATTATTATAATTTTTTTTTTCAAATGTGAAGATTCAAATCGAACATGTGCTTAATTTTGGTTTATTGTGAATTTTTTTCCAGGAAAAATTCAAAGAAAAAAATCACAAATCTGTTCTGTCGGTTTTAAATAGAAAATAAGGTCTAAGCGACTTACATTTTTCAACGATTACTGAGAAGATCTTGTAATTTTATGCCGATATTGAACTGAAAAGTTTGGAAACATTAAGCAATAAGCATTACCCAATAAAGATGAAATAAGAATCTTACTAGCAGAAGCAGGAGCTTATAGCTATATGAATTTGTTTTTACTTTTCAGGATACATAATATAGTGGGCATATTTCTTTTTTTTTACCCACGTACAAGTACATTTTTAAAGGCTTACTCAATTCTGTATCTTCATGATTGTGCTGTTTTTTTTTTCTATATCATGTCCTTGTATCCACCCCAAAAACATGTAAGCATCAAACATTTTTATATTTAATATCTTTTCGTTTCTATGTCAAAATCCATTTCCGTTTTGCTACATGAGATCCAAATTAGCAAAAGCCAAAAGCCAATTATTATCATTTCAAATGTTGTTATTTTGTGTTGCCAGCAAAACAGATCCGGTTCAATTAGAAAATTCTCTTAACCCTTAACAAAAATAAACAAACCAAAATCCCAAAGCCAAAACCAAAATACAGACATACGAAGCCAACCATATAGCCGAAACCTTCGAAATGTTACCGTCTGTTGTTATTGTATTTGGCATTTGGCATTTGTCAATAATTATAAAATGTTCAGCAATTTAAGCTTTAAATGTAATATTGTACATACAATCTTGCTCAGTTCAACAACACTACATGATCCCATCATGTGAATATGAACATTTCTACATAATATCATTTTCAAACGTCTCTTAAGCCTCAAGGATATGTAAGTATATCAAATTAACTCCGTGTATCCGTATGCTCTTGTTGTGTTGCCTTCTATTTTCGTTTCCATATATTCATATCCGTCTCCGACTCAGACAACATTAAAATGGTTGTGTATTTCTTTTTTATTATATTCATCGTAAATGTGCTCCCACAAATGTATGCAATGAGAATATCAGCACAACAACAAACTGATGCATTATGATTCTCTGCATGAAGCATCTTTTCGAAATTTACTTCAAACTTTTAAGGATCTAGGAATTGGAGTGAAAACCCCAAGTCGTCTCTCATAGTTCGTTTGAGGAGAATTATATGGCAATAAGCAAGACAGATGAAAAGCGTATGTCACTGACAAAACCAGCCAAAAACAAAATATCGTTTATATGATTTATCCTCCCACTCATCCTCATCTATTACAGCAAAAACAAAAATATATAAGTAAACAACCCTCTACTTAAGGAAAATACGAATGATTAAGTAATTTACGTGTCAACTTTGATATATGGAATAATTAGCTCTATCTATACGACAGGAAGCAGGAAGGAGGACGAAGCAAAATCCTTAATGCATTTGACTTGCTGACAAATATTTGGCTTGAGCACAAAATAAGAAATATATTTTGAGCAAGAATATGGTGTTAATGTTTCATAATTCTTCTCCACTTTGTGCGGTTTGGATGTTTTGTAAATGAAACGTCATCATTCTTTTTGTTTTTCTTTTTTATTTTGAGTTTTTGTTTTGTTTTTTGTGTTTTTTTTAGAGAGTTTATGCAAAAGAAGATGAGATATATTAATGCCTAGAAGATTTATGTTCCTTTAAAGAAGGGCCATCATAAAATATGAAGAATTGTATTTTCTTGTTTTTCTTCTTTTTTTTGCTCCTTCTTGTAGTCTATTTTTATGTGTAGGTATATAATTTTTATGGGCAACAATAGCAAACAGCCATACAAAAATAAAACAAAAAGTTTGGGGTTTGTCTTTGGGTTGGAGGTCGAGGTAGACGCTTTTGTATATTTTATCAACATTAAAGGTCAGTCAAATAATAGCAGCCACATGTCATTTTTCGGTTAAAGAAGGTTGAGATACTTATAAATTTATTAATGGACGTTTCGAAGGACTTTCTGATGGGCATAATGGAGAAAACAAATAATGGTTATCAAGTTATATTAAGAAATTCTTAGAAATTTGTTTTTTATTGTTTTTATTAACTTTCTTGAGTGTTTAGAAACAGTAAATTGAAATATTTTGAAGCTTGGAATGAATTTAACAAATTACGAAGAATGATAATATTGCTGAATATTGCAATGAATGGGGAAAAGAATATTTGGTAAAGCGTTCTATATTCGCGCAGTACGGCTTAAAAACAAATCTATGTACTTAACAGTACTACCCATTGAAGTGTTTAAGGGGAGGAGTGCAATTGTCTATTTCATTAGAACACTAATGCGATTAAAAATCTAAAACGTATCTATACCGCACTTTTAAAGAATTTTTTCGAACAAATTTATTTTTCCTCAAAGTGGCTTCATGCAACTAAGAAAATTGATGTTCGTACTTCTTCAAGCCGATATCCTCACTGTAGCCAGAAATTTTATTTAACAATATCTTATGTTCAAAGAATTAAAAAAATGTCAACTTAAAACAAAATATGTTTAAAAATGGTTATTTTCAAAAATTTGCAAAAATTTTTTTTTTTTTTGAATATTATTGGAAGTTAAAAACTTAAGTAATTACGAAAAATCAACCTTTTAAAAAAAATAGTAGATAAAACTTATTTTATTTATGAAAATTGCAACCATTATAGGTAGGTACTATAATTTAAATTTTTCAATGTTATGTTGTAAAAGGGCTGCTGACTTTATAATTTTTTGTGTTTTAATTCTTTTTTTAACAAACAAAATAAGTAAATTAAAGATAATAAACAAATAGATTTTCTCAAATACGAAATTTTTAATTTTTGTTTTGGCCAACAAATCTTTACCTTCTTAATACAAAACTTCAAGTCAATCCCGGTATTCTTAACAGGTGGATAGACATCAGACAGACAGAACTGTCGGAACATTTTTTCTACTTTTCTACCTTCTGTAATCGATTTTCGAAATTAATCTTGGGTTCAAAAAATACCAATGCCTTCATAATTCACAAGTAACAAACTTATCCAATTAAAATTGAAAAGTCCTTAGAAACAGGAGAAATAAAAGAACTCTTTTTTTATCCCCATCTCAAAATAACAAAAGACAAACACAATTTCAATATCTTCCTGAGATCGGGACAAACTTGTTATTCCTCTCAAAGCTATCTTGAAAAGAAAGGAAACAAAAGTAAAAGTGTAAGAAAAAAAAGTTCAAACAAATCTAACTTTAAATCGAATGATGTCTCAAGCACTAAGCAGGCAAGCACATCATCAGGCCCTAACATGGAACGTCCTGTTTCAATATTAACAAAAAAAAAAAGGAAGGAAGAAATCGCCGTAAGACAAATAACGAAGACAAGTTTGTTTTCCTTTCGTCCTCCTCTACAGTTCTACACGTTCTCTATTGGGAATTAACGAACAGCAGTTTAAATTCTTTTTTTCCTTCAAATCAAAGTTCGAATATCCTTGAAAATTGATGATAAAATTAATCGAGTATCCTTATATTTGTATTTACATCGAGGGTCCTTTAAAAAACTGAACAAAAAACGATATAAATTTTCACATCAGTGAGCAAGTAACACAAAAAAAAACGTATTATTCCTGCCTTAAGCGAGCAATTCCCATAAATCACTCAAGGCCCCATCAATTCCCTCAGCTTTGGGGCATATTACACAATTACCATAAATAACCTATTTGTAACCCGACGAAATTCAGCGAGTAAAAATAGACAAAAAAAAAGGAAATGAAAACCCTTATCACACTTGTATCCTTCGGAATCCCCCTTGGTTAAACTGCGCAATATCTCCATACGGGAAAGGATATAAAACAGTTCATATCTCTTCACCTCTCACAAAAAAAAAATATGAAAGCCGAAGAGAAATATAACGGTACAAAAGATAATGAGGAAGGTAATTAAAAAATAACATTTTCCTAGCCATTATTCTTCCAAGGATTTTCCTTTATGATTTCGACTACCCACCTGAGTTGATCCAATTCGGAACGAATACTCATATCCATATTCTCAGCATTGTTTGTTATCCTCAAGGATTTGCGTAGATTATTCTCCAATAATTCATAATCCTCTCGGCGGCGTGTCATAAGGGCGTTCAACTGTTTTGTTAACAAACGCACTTGATCGTTTAGTGGCAGAAGGATATTATCATCATCGTCGTCGGCACTGGTATCCTTAATACCACCAACATTATTGTTTGCAACACCATCCTCGTCGTCGTCATTAGAAACCGATGAGGAATCACTGATATCACTACTACTTGTTTCATCATAACCGTTATTCGTTCCAGAAGCCACCACATGTGAATGTAATTTAGCTCCTTTACCATTCATCATCATTGACGATGACAGCAAATCATCTTCACTAGAAGGGTCCTGGTTCTGACCAACAACTATAACAGTACGATGTTGCTGTTGTTGCGGTTGCTGTTGTTGGGCGCCATTTAAGCCACCCAAATCGTTTCGATCAACAACTACCGCTACACCTTTGGCAATATTTCCACTGTCGATGCTGTCACGCAGCATGCTATCCGACTCGAAGCCATTACTTTTGCGACCATTAATAACACTCGAGTTAGACCATCCTACTGAAACTACCAGCAGGAGCCCGACGAGTCCTAGGAGGACATTTAAATGAGAGTTGTTCGGACACGACCACGTCATCCTGATGACCAACCGTTCAAACTTAAGCCGCACAATATAAACACAAACAAAAAGCACACAATTCACCAAGAACAAAAAAATGTGGAAAGTATCGAACGGAAAAATAAAATTGTAACCAAATCGTTTTGTGAAATGAATCAAATCAAATCAAATATTATAACGGAACTCGCGTGTTAGATGGATATTATGTCACCACCACCCACATATAGCTACACACACCGACAATAGAACACGCGGCAGATCGAAAACGGCAATACCTTTTCAAGAATATTAACCGAAAAACGCACACAACACCTCAAACGCCAATCTCAAACAGCAGACTAGGAGTAAATTCGGTCAGTGTTAGCAACTAGTGTATCCATTTGTCTAAGCATGACTCGCTTTGGTATATAGACCAACCGACAATACTACGACAAAAACCGTTTTTTTATTGTTATCATAGAGCTCGCAAAAACGAATACGAAGGATTTTATGTTTTTTTTTTTCTCGAATTTCGAACAAAATTTTACAATCCTTGCGATACAACTCGAATGACAGTTAACTGAGAACTAAAGCCGGTGCGAAAATGGAGGATCCTTTTATACAATCGGATAGTAGGAATGTCTCGCCGACAAGGGGGCGATGTTTTTTAGTACTGTTTTGAGTGCGAGGATAAGGAGAGGAGTGACTACCAGTCACTCAGTACCAGTTGCCAGTAAGTGCCAGTGCCTTTAGGAAAGCCAGAGACAGCAGCAGCAGCAGCGGCATGTGGGAATTTTAATTGAGAAGAAAATTGAAGAGCCAGGCACAAAATCGAGGCAAAAGAGAGAGATCAAAATTGAGTATTGAGGTGTTGCTGTTGTAGTGAAAAGTACTTTTTGTAACAGGTGCAAACTTGAAGGGAGTGAAAAAGAGTATTGAGTAATGCAATACTAGTACTAGAAAGAAGTATTTAAAGAGCCACATCTATGTATAAGATATATTAAGGGCTAGTTGAATGCAAGTTGCAAACAACAATTTTTCGTCATTTTCGTCAGCCTTCTCTATGCGCAGCTGCTGTCGAACAATTCTGCTCTTCCCAGTAAATTTCTTACGTGCGTATAACAAAGAGTATATGCTTTCCAGAGAGAAAATAACCGACTTTTTAGAACCTGCTAAAGACTAAAGAGATAAGGCAAAGCAGTCAAGATTCAAAGTCTGCGCCAAGAGTTTTCAATTTATTAAATTCAACAAAGCTACTTCTTCGTCTTAAAAGAACATGCACCAGCAGCCTTATAGGTCTTGTTTGTTGTTTTCATTTTTTGTGTTGATTAGTTCCACCAAATGCGAGGAGAACAGCTGGCCAGCTGGTCGAACGAAGTCTTATGATATTGAAGTACAGAGAGAAATCCTTATGCCTTATGCTGGCCAAACGTTCCCTTATCGCATGCACACGCCGACCAGCTGGTCCCGAAAACGACAATCTCATTATTGTTCCATCTCCGCTCCTTTTTCATCTCCCTGCCCATGACTCTTTTATATTGTATTTCACAAAAACCAATAAACAAAAAACGATACAAAAACATAAAACATAGTGACGGTGACTGATCGATTAACGTCAAGGAGGAGTCGTGAGCCGTAGATGGCAAGTATCTACCTTTAAAGCAGACTCTATGCGTTGTGCAAACTGTTATGTGGATTGAGGACAACACGAAATTAAATCAGGTAGATGATGGTGAAGAGGCAAACATTTGCACCTGCCGTTTGGATCTTGGATGCCGGCGTATATATTGAAGCATTGACGGCATTCTATCATCATGAGAGGCTTCAGGATAGGGAACCAGCAGCTAAAGCTGGCTGTGTGTTGAACCAGTTTTTAAGTGATTTGCTATCAAGAGGATAAGAGGTCAGTTTTCAAGGGGCCTTGTTTGTAATCTCGGACCGAAAATTGTTATGTTAATTGCAACGCGGCACCATGTGGATCGATTTCAAGCAAAAAAAAGCATAAAACTTTTTTTTCCACTTTTGAGAAACATTGCGGCAGCGGCAGGGTCCAAGGACACTTCAGAGAATAACATCTAGTTTTTGCAGCACAGATTTATTTTTGGGATGGTTTTAGGAGATTTTTTTCTGTTCACTTAAATTGCTCATCCAATGTGCGGGTGGTATTTTTTGTTTTTTATGCTTTTTGTATTAGTCCTACTTAGACTGATGTTGATGGAGAGATTTATTTTTAAATTCTGATCCTGAGAAGATTTAAAGGACCCAGGAAAGAATTTGTAGAATTATTTGTTTCATGTTTTTTCCGCATTGAAGTTTAGTACAATAATAATTTTTGGTTGAGTACCTTCTTTAGAAGATGTGGAATTCTGGTTTTCAAAAGTTATTAACACATGTTTTTGATTTTGTTCTTTTTTTCTTCTGTTTCTCTGAACCACTGTCATTCGGTAGAAATATCAAATTCGTTCTTATATCGATGTTTATAAAAATAATTCGCTTACCTATTTATGATTTTTTCTATTCGTCCTATGTTTTTTTTTTACCCTTCGGTCCTAACATCAGTCTGCCTTTGCTGGCCATATACCAATAAAGAAAACGTGTCACACTAAGTTTGATAGCTTTAACACCAGCAATTCGTTGCGACTTATGAACATGCTTTAATTAATGTCCTTAAAATCTTAAAACAGTATAAAAAATGATTCTCAGTAATTGTGTGTGAGAAAATCAATTTTTACCTTCGCCTTTTCAAGGAGACTACATACGCTATCTATTTTCGACACCAGGCCAGTGCACGTGCACTTTCGTTTTATATCCCAGAAGGTGTTTGTTTACAAACATTTTTTGTCACGTTTTCTGTTCAAACATCAGCTCTCAGATGTGCAATTGAGTATGAAATTGCTTAAAGTTGGAGAAGCATCATTTTTTAGGTTGTTAAAAAAATTAATAAATTGAAGACATCTGTTGCATTGTTATTGTTTACAAAATGAATAAATCAAAGTTTTCTGTAATGAAAAAATTATTTTTTTTTTGCAGAACAATTTTGTTATGAAATTGAGATCTTGAGAATTTCATCAGATGCGAACACAAGAAAACAAAACGCACATGTGTCACGGGAATAGGGGACATTTTGAAATTTTTAATTCTGCATGCAGCTTTTGTCTCAATTCCTTTTTTTTAAGTTACTTCAAACAAGAACTATTAAAACAGGAACTGATGGCAATATTTTTTCTCTAAATCAATTTTGTAATGCTTCAATAGACGTCGCGACGGTCGTTCTTTGAAATACTGAGAGCGTTAGATTTTTTAATTGAGAAAATAATATAAATTCCAAACGAGTCTATTGTGTTTTATCGTGTGAGGATATTTTTTCTTAAAATAGATCAACACAAAAAAAATAACATCCCAATCAAATAATCTACCGAGAAAAAAAATTATTTAAACTGCTAAATGCTTATGAAATATTGCAATTTTCACAAAGCAGTAACCAAGGGCAGATAACCTATCATTGAAATATACTTTGAATTTATCACGTATTTTGTACTAAAACGCACGTGCTGTTTTGATTCATATTGTCAATTAATTTAAAACAATTTATGAGATATGAGTACCTTTTTATTCGATTATGGTGTCACATACATGAGAAACAAATCACAGTGGGTACCTAACATTTTTGTGAAAAAAATGATATTAAAAACATAGGTAGAAGTGATAAAAGTATAAATTGTGATATTTAGCAAAAAAAACGTGTTATGAATACCTACTACAAATTGTTTTGCAGAATTGCAAATGCTGTGTTTAATTGAACCATTTTTAAACCTCCATTCCGTGTTTGTATTTCCACATCTATTTTTAAAAGCAAAGATTCATTGCTCTTTTTAACACATCTTTTTCACGGCAGTGCACTTTTTGCTTCAGCAAAGGTCTGCATTAAAAGTCAAATATAATTCAGTTTCTACTTGGAAGTCTTTTTTTAACTTCCAGATTAAACATGTTATGGTGTTCATGGTTATATATTAAAAAAATATTTTACCTGAGGTGCAGAGCAAATGCAAAACACGTATGTCCATTGTCCAAGGAATAATTATTATTCACGCTCGTTTGCAGCAAGTGCCCTTTTTTATTTTGCTTGATTAACTAGAATAAATGGCACAAAACATTTCCCAAACCAAAAAGGATAGAGACACGAATGTATGTAGATTATAGGTATTTATATATCCAAATTGTAAATTTGAAAAATTCTAAACCAAACTTCTATTCAGATTTCCAAAATGGCTTATCCTTTCTCTAAAACGCCAAGGTACATTCATATTGCATTTTAAAAACTTATCAATTTCAAATGGTTCATATTGGAAGCCTGCAAACTAAAATCCCGGAAAATTTTTCCTTGCTGGATTTATTACTTCTTGGAAAAAGAAAAAGTATTTTTTTTTTTTGGGGATATGATCCCTTTTTTTAATTTTATTCGCGCAAATTTTAAACAATAGCTTTGTATTCAAAAAAAATAAATAAATAAAGTGGCGCGACAGCTCTTGAAGAGCCAAGGCCAAGGTCTCATCACCAATTCTCTGGGTGCGTGTTTAGAATTGAGGGGACCTTCAATTTAACGCCGATTTAGAACTGCAAAGTTGAGAAGCACTTTTTCTGTCATGAAACTCTTGGAAGTTTTGTCAGTTCTTCGCGAGAAACAGTGCCCGTGAAAGATGAAATAAAAACTATGGGCACGAGTTTGACTCGAACACACGACATTCCGCTTAGCAGCCAATGCACCTAACCACTAAGTCACAGACACTACCAATCAATTTGGAATTTAATTTAAAAAATATAATTTGATTGAGGTGTCCACCCAGTCCCTGTTGAATACACGACCTGAATCTGGCTGATTTCCCAAAAAACGCAATTGCTTATACAGAATTATTTGAACGAAAAATTATTTTGCATCGTTCTCCATGATTCTCAGCTTATGGTGTCTCATAAATTTTCTGTTTTTGGAAAAGAGTGTGGTCTAACTCTTGGCTTTTAAAAATCGAAAAAGATTTCGATCTTTTTAAGTCTCATGACTTTGAGTAACGAAGAGCAGTAGTTTTTCATGTTAAAAGGTAGGATTTTTCCCGGACAAATGTTCGGCGTAAAAGTACTTTGCGGGATTTTCCAGTCTTTTGACCTCACAGAAAAATATCATATTAATTAATTCTTTTTTTATAATTATTGTATTCAAATTATAAACTGTTCCCTATTCTCATATATGAAGGTGTAGGTAGTTTCAATTCATTTCATATACTTAGGTATCTTTCTCTCAAAACACCATCGAACGTGCTAGGTGACAAAGACATACTTAACGTTTTATCTTGTTGAATAGATAGCTTAGTCACAATTTTCCGACCCGCACACAGAATCCAAATCACGTAAAGCATGAAAATCTTTAAAGAGAACAGTAAAAAGCGTTCCAATAGGAAAAAAAAGAAACAATACAAAAAATGTTCTTTTATGCTCAACTCCAATCCGCAAATACAAATGTTCCGCATTGCCAGCTATGTGTGTCGTGATGCGACACAAGAAAAAAAAATGTCTTGCACATTTTAACAATATTCTTTTTCGACATTAAATTTGAAACAGGAACACGATTACACAATAAGGCATAAGAAGGACGAAATTCATGTGATATCGAATATCGAGATTGCTTATTCTCCTTAGAATGTTCCTTTTACTACCTACCTACATTTCACATCTGTCGCAGGTGCATTAAATAATATCCTTCTTCCTTAATAGAAAATATCTGTCTCAATACCCAGTCCTGGTCCCATTTTCATTTATCACTTAGCGCGGATGCGATGTTTTTCAACGTCATCTTGTTCAGTTTCTCAATTTTTTTTTGTTCTTCCCGATTGCCTGTTCCAGAAATGTTCAGTTCTTTGTACAGTACATATGTCTCCTTATAGCACGGTAAAAGGTTTGGGGATTGGGGATATTGTACATTAGCATTGGTGTTGGCGTGCTTGTGGTTTTCTTGCATTGATAGAACTCCTCGAGCAATCGGCATAAAAGGATAATTTTTCAGGAAATTCGAAAAAAACTTCTACATCATTGTGACTATACCAACAGAGCCAGCAGAAGCAGGCAAAACCCAGGTATGGTCGTGACCACCACGACTACGCCATCCACGCTGAAATTCAGAATAACCATGAAACGAAAGAAACATGAATGATGTTGATGGAGGTGTCAGGCGAACCTGTTGGTTTTGCGGCTGTGTACTGGGTTAAAAAAGTGTAAAATAGGTCCTGCCATGCAAATCGTGTTTTCCAGGATCAAGATTCATGCAATGAAAGAATTTTCTTCAACAACTTTGTATAAATTGCTTCGTTTTTGTGTGTTTTTTTATGCATTTATGTGTGAGTTTTATTTTTATTTTTGGTGTTTTTTTTCTTCATGTTTATTGTGCGAAGGATGCAAATTGCAATCATCTGGCGGATGCAAACAAGCAGATGATAAATTCTGCTACAAAGGGTCCTTGATTTATTGTAGACCTCTTGCACTCTGCATTTTAGCAGTTGTTGTGTTTGTTGTTGTTGTTGTTGTTGTTGTTGTCGTTGTTGTTGTTGTTGATTCAGTCCTTTTTACTATTCATGAGACAGAGTAACTGAATTGTATACCTACATATATACATATTTACCCACTGCTGCTGGCTAAAGCAAGCATAGCAACCAGCGATAGTTGGGTTCAATAAATTTATTTTGGCAATCCAAGGAAATATTTTGTGTACATTTTTCTTAAACAAATTGATGTATTGATGCCATGATCAACAGAACAAAAGAGAAATTATCAGAGTTTTGCAGTATTTATTACATTCATTGGTAAAAAATGGTTTATACAATTACAATAGATTAATGCTTTTTAAATCCTCTTTTTCCTTAAAGATTTATTGGTGGATGACGATTAGCCTTACTTACTTACATCCATAGAAAAATGACAATATTTTCTCATTGCAATTAAAAAAAAAATGCGAAAATAATCCCCCAGAACATGCTTCGCATCAAATAAACAGTGTCTTAGAGCCCTTTAATAAGGACACTCGGGTGTATACTTACTTTTTCAGTCTGTATTCAACACCGGTAATTTGACAAATAAATTGTTTACTGACCAAATTTTTCAATTACAGACATTTCCTTAGGTAAGTATCAAACCGCCGATTCTTCGGTTTTATTTCCTTGTTACGGTTCTGTCCGTGTGTCAATTTTTCTTTTAAGAAATTGTGGGTCCTATAACAAGTATTTTGTTTTTTATTCATCGTATGACGTTTAGACGTAAATTAGGACTAAGAATTTGAAGTGAAATTTTTAACAAACTTTTTTTTCACGTTGATAGAAATTCCTAGAGCATACAACTTGAAATTTCAATTCAGTTCAAGATGTGCACAGTAGATCTTCGTTCTCCTTGATTCTCATTCAATTGAAAAAACACGTTGATGCTATGCACCATTCTACTTATTATTAATTCCATCATTGTTGTTACATATCATTCAGGAACATACTGGTATGGCTCAACGCCAGCCACCTCACCAACCTGGTACGCCAGGATAAAACAACATCAACAATACGTTTTCCTCCATTTTCAATAATTATATAGATTTTCAACTTTAGAAGTTGTCGGTTAATGTATATTAGTTTTAAGTTCACTGGGTCGTATTGGTGGTTTACCTTAATTCTATTTTGAACTTCCATTCCATTCAATTGGCAGATGGAAAAAGCAAAATCTATACACCTCGGTCCTATAGCACAGCTAAGCCCTCTCTATTCTAACTTATGTAGCGATGGCAACTTTTTCATAAGCAGACAGACACACACAAGACCACCCAAGTCCGTCCAGTCGGTGTGACAGGATTCGTTTCGTGGATGACAATTTGATGTCTGTGTTAGGTTTCGGTGAGATTGGTGGTGGGAGAAAGGAACTTGTTTCTCGCAACAGGATTTTAGTGGTTTCTTGTTGACATTTAGACTAACTGCTATTCTGTCGCAGAGATCAGGTATAGTCTCTATTTCATGTATACCATCAGTACCCATAGTCTATAAACATAGGTACTTAGCACTCCATTATATCCTTGGTAATGGAGTATCTCTATCTGGACTGGCCCAGAGAGAGGTTTCTTGTGTATCTTTGTACATATATTGATATTTTGACTTGAGTGCTGCTAGTATCTGAGTGTATTGGTTTATCTCAAAGGCGAACAAGGATTCGAATTTTCGTTTGAAGAAAATTGCATGCGACCATTTTATTGCATACAAAAAATTGAATCCAAATTGATTTCGAGACTGTAAATTGATGCAAAGGGTTTTTTCCATTCAAATGGAAATCTCTTCGGTTAATTGAAAGGCATCTTGACGATGATAGAAATTCTAAAGAATCCAAAACAAAATGTAGGAGAAAAACAACTTCGAGACCAAAAACAGATGAAGAAATTCACAGCGAGTCCTTCAGAGTCAAGAATATACAATTGTCTGTGTGTGTATAGATTCTGGTCTGGTTTCTTAGTTCAATTTTGTTTTCTTCCTTTGAAAGGATAATAGAAAGAAATTTTTCATGCTGATTGTTGTGAAAGTGCGCTATAGATTGATGGAGTGCACCAAAGAGTAGTGCTAATTAGAGCGAATAGTGGGAAACCTTGATAATGCGGAAGAAAAATTCTCTACGAATTCATTTTAAAAGTTGTAGAGGAGGATCTCAAGTAGTCGGAGAGATAAAAATAAGGTTGGTGTGTAAAGTGACTTTTTGCGTTACTTTGAATCGATGACTGTCTGAGTTGAGTTGAAAGACGAGTGCTTTTATTATTTTGTTTGGTGGTGACTTGTTTATTATTTATGTTATGAAGTTTCTGTGGTTATGGCTGCTGGCTAGATATAGTAGTTGTTGAAGTTTGCAATTAAGTATGATGAATTAATTTATGTGAGAGTTTGTTTTACTTTTTGAAACTTATTGTACCCTTTTGGGAATAGTTATGCGTCAGTTCAGATTGAAGTTGATCCAGTTAGACATTAAAATAAAAGCTAGTTACCTACCTTACCATTTAGGATACTTGGGTAAAGAGTGTACCAAATTGTATGTAGAGCAATTATGTTCAAAGGAATTAAATATTTAAAAACTTCAAAGTTTTTTAACGGAGGCGTAAAAAAGGGTGGATTGAATAAATTAAGCCCTTTTTTAAAATAACGTGTTAATGATCCCAAAAGATTGTATATAAAAAGCAACAAACACAGTTACAGAAGAAAACCAACATCAGGTGTTGGAACAAAGTGCTGTCGAGTTATAAAGTATAAAAATTTAAATGAGTTACCTGCTGGAAACTTCAGAAGAGTAAGTAATAAAGCGTAAAGGGTAGATATTCATCAAATATTTTGTTTTATGTTCAAGCCTTTTTCATGATATCCTTCACTTAAGAGTTATGAAATGATAATTTTTTCTGAGAGTTGTAAAATGTTGCAGATAGCAAGAAGATCTTCTTGTTTCTGGAAAATGATAGGTACTCTTTTTAAGCGCCCATTTTAATTTTGAAGCTAGAGCTACAAAAAAAAAAAAAATGGTATATTCCGAATTGCCAAACATTTGAAATATGTATAATCGAATTGGCAAGTAATCGAATATCGAACATACCTTCTTAAACGTTTTTAATAGTAGGTACAATCATTGTATTCATTCGAGTATCGATACTTAAATTTATACTTTTTATTTACATTATCTTGTAATTTAAATTAAGATAATTACTAGTTAATAAAAAATAATAATAATAATAATAAATTTATACAGAAAATATATTACCGGACATTTTATCGGCAGCAATGTGTTGTTTGTTTTAAAACTAAGAAATGTCTACTGTTGATGTCGATACTGTTGCCGATAGTTGCCCAAAGTTCTTACGAAAATCAAAATAGTATCCCCAAAAATTCGCATGTTTTACAAAAGACTACCTATCTTTGAAAGAATTGATTTCTTACAAATAAATAAATAGAGTGGCGCGATAGCTCTTGAAGAGCCAAGGCCTAAGTGGCTTACTCTCATCAAAAATTCTCTAGGTGCGTGTGAAGAATTGAAGAGACCTACAATTCAACGCCGATTCCGAACGGCAAAGTTGAGAACCAATTTTTTATGACAGATTGATAGCCTTGGGAGTTTTGTCAGTTCTTCGCAAGAGGCATCAGAGGCCGTGAAAGATGAAATGAAAACTATGGGCACGAGTAGGACTCGAACCCACGACGACGTTCTGAATTGAATTCTTACTATTTCGAAAAATATAAAAGATTTTTTAAGGTTATCTAGCATTTGTTTCTTCTTTTTTTAAGTTATCTGTAGAATGTTTAAAGAAGAAGACAGATCTTGCTCTTTTTAAGTATTTAATTCTCGCACCAAGAAAATCTGGTTCTGATAACTCCTCTGTCCTTTTTACTGTTTCTTTACAGATTCCAATATCTGCTATCCGTTTTCGTTACTCAGGAGATTTCTGATAAATGTCAATTCTCTTGTTACGCAAGACGTAACATACGAAATGCAAAAAAAGCAACATTTTTCAACTTAACGAAAAGAAAAGCCAACACACGTAACCCTCAGTCAACTACGACGTCAGGACGTTACATGAGGGCACAAGGGAAAACCAAATCATACGATAACAAGAGTAATAAAATCAAAACGTCACACAAACCAAAAAAAAACTAGGAACTTTCAGCAAATCCATGACTCTATCGTTTCGACATGAAAAGATGCGAAAGCTTTCTCTATCCGAAACCGGAAATCCTAAGACGATACCATAATGCCTGAATTGATGTGATGATGGAAAGCAAACGGAACAGTAAATGACAAGTCAAAATCACTGCTGCTCGTATCTTACGAACGACCGACCAATCGTCTCGAAATACTGACAACAAACGCAGTCAGTATCGACAGTCTTGTATTTTTTTCCTTTTAATGGAATTCGTCTCGTAAACAAGGTCTATGTGCGACATAAGAAGTGTTTTATTTTGTCCCATGGCACAATAAATTTATGCTTGAAGTTGGTGCTGGCGCAAGAACGAAGAGACGATAAACAAAAAAAAACAAAAAATAACCGCAAACCATTAAGTCTGTGCGACAATATCACACGGTGTTTTTTGACATCGATTTCGTTGAGATAGGATGACTGTTAAAGACTTGGTCAGAGTTTCGGTTTTGGCTTTGAAGGAAAAAGTATTTCTTTGGGCTTAGGCGAATGGACTGATGGTCTGATGGTAAGTGCGTGTGAAATTTATGATGGTTGGTCGATGGTGGATGGTGAAAAACGAAATAAAAAATTCTTACTTTGAGAAAAAGGACACTGTCGAGTTTTTTTTAGCCGAGTAGTTTGTCTTCAACGCCTTCGCCATCATCAACGTATACCGCCTGAAGAAGGGGCAGAGTAAAAGAGTGAACGATATTTGATGTCCTTTGACATGGAGAATATCGATTACTCTTGTAATAGCACACTCAGCAAGCTGTTGGGAATTCCTTCTTCTTTAGCGTGCAAAAGACGGGGACGCAAGGATTCGAAAGAAAATATTAATGTACCTCTATAACTGCTGTTTTGAATTAGCTTTGGATATTTACATTTTTTTCGTCGATGTTATTTGGATGGTGTCGGTGGTGTGGGAAAAAAGTTTAAGTCTTATGGGGGTTTTTAGTGCTGGGAAAAAATGAATTATGCGGACATGTGATTGATAGACTTATTTGTGTTTAAAGGTCATTGTTTTTTTTTTCGTTATTTTCTTTTCCTTGGGTGGAGCTGGTGAAAAGAGAATTCAGCATATGGCGCGCAAGAAAGTTATCGATAGATGAGATTATCGATTTAGCAGTTGAATGAACATTGAGTTTGTATTAATGCACATGGTGATGGGGGTTAGTTTTCTTTTTGGAAAGTTAATGAATCGGTAAAATGTTCAGTGAATTTTTGAATAATAATTAGATTTCGTTATTTTTAATTTGGTTGAAATCATGTGAAAGAATTTCAGATGTGGTTATTTATTGGAAGCAAATATCAGAGCAGAGAATAAAGTGTTTAATATGGAAAGCGTTGAATTATGAAGTGTGAAATCATGTCCCTTCCTACGGTTTATGATTAGCTTGTAACGCTAAAAATGGAATATCTATGAAGAAAAATAAATGCATTCGATACAAACTTTTATGGGTGCGTGTTAATTCTCCACGGTCGGTGTCCTCCAATTTTTTGTCGATTCATATCGTTATAGCTGAAAACCAATTTTCATAAACAAATTTCGAATTTTTATTAGTTTCGTGCATGAGGTAGGACTCATCAAAAATTAATAATAACAACTTCGGCTTCGGCTTCGGCTTCAAATTCCGAACTACGCCACACCGCGCCGGCACATCCCGTAAATTCGTAGGCAATTTTAATTTCCATTGTTTTCACATAAATACAAATCCAGTTAAATCATTCTACAAAAATATTTATCTAAAAACTCATTCTATCTAACCCAAACCCTGATGACAGTAATATTATGTTTACCCGACAAAATTCCCCACCACATGACTATATCTGTTCCTTCTGACGATGCGTTGCTGCTACTTCTGATGCGAATACAAAACACACCAAATATTTATTTAGTAAAATGTCAAATCAGATAAATGCGATTTTCCAGGAAGCGTATGTCCTTTTAAACTCAAGTGAAATTCAAACAACAAAACTGCGATGTATTATTATTTTGATATGCTTTTTTTTCAATCTTCAGGATCATGTCCTTAACATCCGCTTAGGTTAAAGAGCCATCCATGTCGGTGTTTCTCTAAAAAAAATGACGGCCAAAACATCAAAAGTTAAACACCAGCAAGTAACCGGAAGACGAAATTTTGAATAATCCCTTTAGTCCTTGCTTCTGCCTTTTAATGTATGCATGTATGTCCATTTCGACTTCCTATATTTGTTATTTCTTACGTGTTATTTTAATGGCCAAAGGCAATTTCGAGAATTAAAATTTATTCAACTTCTTACTCCTTGCAACACCGAGAATAAACGTAGTAGTAAATTGTTTTATATCAAATCCACCACATGAAGTCAGACGCGGATTCAAAAGGACATTGTAGAAAGAGCGTAACAACGAGACTGCCCCCCCCCCCCCCCCCCCAAAAAAAAAAAACAGATTGACACACAATTTAAAGGTGTCTCGCGAACGCGCCTGTGGCTAACCAAAATTTCTCAGTCATACCTACCCCCAGCTCCTTGGTCATTGTTTCAAGGGTTAAAATAAAAAAAACGTCGCTAACGTAAGTGTACTTATATGCAAAAAAAATAAGAAAAAACAAGATATCCTGTGAGAAATTTATTGTTAACGGTTTAAATAATTTAGTTTCTTTGCCGTTGGCGTTGCTATTCCGGGGAAAGGTCCCTGATTAATGGCTGACAACAAGATAGCCGTAAAAAGTGGCTACACGAAATACAACGTTCCACATTATCCCTATTGCAATCCTTTCGTTTTTTTTTATCTTCTTCTATGGCACTCTAATGGAAGAGAAGTCGCGTCCTTGGCGTCTTTTCACCTGTTTTATTATTTGATGTGAAAATATACTATACAAAGTTGTGCCAGGCTACCAGGCTAATGGCAAGGACGCGTGTCTAAGAAACTATACTTCTCATCACTTTTCAGTTTCCACTGCTCCTAGTTTTTTCAGTGTATTTTGTTCTTGTAAATAAACTGAAGCTCTGAAGAGTCTATCCTGACGTTGAACTTGTTGAAGTCTGTCCAGTTCGCCCCTTTTGCTGAGAAGTTCTTTTTAAGGAATTTGATAAAGCAAAGTGCTTTCTCTAAAACCAAATAAAACGTAAACAAAACCCAACACATAAAGAAAGAAGAATAAACAAAAAACGGACAAACAAAATCGTGAAAAATGTTTTTATTTAAGTTCTAGGGAGCAAATTCAATGCGGTGAACAGTGGGTGACGTCCTTGAATTCTCACATTGTTGTTTCTTGTAATGCTCAAGCTTTCAATAAGTCGCCCTCTCTTTGGATTGACGGGTCTTGTTGGTATTTGGAAAATGGAACTAATATTCACATGAACCTTATAGTACGTATGACTTCATTTTATTGTTTTCTCTGAAGGCAATGTTAAAATAGATGACGAGATTTTTAGACAAAAAAACATACCTACGCTACAATGCACCTTGGTTTCATGATGCAACCTAGTGTCTGAACGTGATAATACTGCATATTAAACTAACATCAGACCGTTTTTATTTTTTTTCGGTGTCCTCCCTGTAGCATGAACAACCTGGAACTGACTGGCTCGGGTTTCACAGAAAAGCAATCGCTTCGCTTATAGTACGCTCCCTTATAGATTTATTTGAACGAAGAATTATTTTGCTTCGTTCTCTATGATTCTCACCATTTAGTGTCTCATAAAATCTCCCAAACGATGAAATAACACAGAAATGTAATGTCTTCATTGAATATGATAGAAAAAAAAAACATACAAGTAACAATCAAAGTAATTTGGACCAATCTCATGAGGTACGCCAGGTAAATTTTCTTTTTAATTTAATTTGTTTATTCTTTTATTGAGTCCCAATTTCCTAGAAAATGTTTTGTGAAAAAAAGTTTACAACGTTAATTTATTTCAGACAGCGTCTCGTAAGGTAGAAATAAATAACGAAGTATTAAATGCTTCCTTCCTCCTTCGACATGTTTCACTACATTTCAAAGCTTTATGTAGGTAGTTGTTAGAAAATATTAAAAGTTTATTGTAATAATGCTCGAATAAAAAGAAAACGATTCATTAATTTTCCTAAATTTGACGTCGACTACAAATGATGAACATTTTCAGTAGAATTTCTATTGTTTTGCAGGTTACAGCTCAAGTAATTTTCAACATCATAAAGTTATTTTACTTATTTGATTCCTTTTAAGGTGCATATAGCTATGTATGCGCAAAGTTAAAATAGAGAACAAACACATTGAATCAAAAAAAATGAAAAATATGCACAATTGTGTTGTTAACTTTTAAGCATAACCGAAGTGCATGTTAGTAATGTTTTTGACTTGTTGTTGCAAAACTCCATGAAAATATTTTATTTGCTTAGCTCCCCGCATTGCACTACCTTATCAAGAATATAAATCTTTTTTCGTGTTCGTAACTCCTTGTGCATATTATTCCCTTCGTTTGGCTCAAGTTCTGCAACTTGAACACAGCTACGCGAAAACAACGCACCTACGACACCCTCTCCTAAAACGTGTTGTCATGTCGTTGTCGTTGCGGCAGCAATTTGCGTCCCTATTTCCTTTAAGATCATCCATGTGAATCCCCGGTGCACTGAAATATAACCAACGGCTAAAACGTCCTTCTAGCATCTTGCACCTTAATAAAACACAATGTTTCCTAGGTGTATCACGCATGCAATGACCTAGGTGCTGGAGCAGGTACATTCAGGAAATAGATGGCAGTTATGAGATACGGAGTTCGAGTCGATTCCAGGATAAGAGATAGACCCCAAAAAACCAACGGAATGGTTATATGCGGCGTTTCCTGTTAGACTTTCGGCCATATCCTTTTCCTATGTGCTCCCATGGCAACGCAAACAGGAAGGCATCTAGGAATAAGGGTCGTACTTTGGGTTATTATAGACTCGGGACACATTTGCTTATCAATAATGCAGGGGGCGACATAAATGCAACAGTGTGTGGTGGGCTTTTTGGCTTTCCTTCACCCTAGAGATGCGGTTCCACATGAACTAGTTCGTTCTTAGGTTTGGAAATACCAGCAGCGACGAAACGGACATACGACCTCACTTTCATATGTTTGCATATTCCCTATGTGTTCCATCGAGCTCAGGTGGTCATTTTGCGGTTTGAATGCAGGCATAATTTGAAAATTCCTCTAGATGCATTAATTATTATTATTGCCAAATGTTATGAATATTCTTGTGCAGCTGCAACATGCAAGTTGTTCTAAGTCGGTTCTTGGGTTCGGTTATTTATGTTGCAGCAGTGTAGGTATGTTGCTTTGCGAAATTGCTGCAGATATCGCTGTCTACTCATAATTTATAGTAGCGACGAATATTTAAGTTTTTATTGCTTTAAGAGTTCAAAGCAATATATTATGTTGGTCTATATGCTAAAGATATTGTCTTAAGTTCCGCTTAAGTGTTATTTATGATGAAATTGCAAATTGCAGGCGCATTCACATCATCAGCAGCATCCGAAGAGAATTTTCAGAGGAAACAATCTTCGAAAAAATTGAGAAGCAGGCTTAATCGAGAACACTAAGTTGCGAAAGCCGAAACGCAAAGATTATATTTTCTCGTCCACATCCATTAGCGGATGAAAATGGTTTTCGAGTAGACCAGGAGAAATGGTCAAGCAACTGCTGATGCTAATGACTGGAAGTTGACTGTTACCACTTACCAGCCTAAGACTGCAGTACCACAAGCTGACAGAAATAAATATGTATAATCCCTTCATACGAAACAGAGCATAATCTTTCAAAAGTATTCAACAAAAACCCTCACCAAGTCAAGCATTTTATTTTTTTCTTAACGATTAACATTCCAGATTTGTTAATTTAATATCACGAATTTAATATACGAAAATTCATCAATCCTCTTTCTTTTTGATGAATCATAGGATATGCTTTAAACCGTTTATTTTGCTTGAAATATTGTTCACATTCTCAATAAAATACGTCATCGTGTCGAATGGATGAGTAGGTATCCTCGCAACAGCATCCAGAAACCCCAACCCTATTCAACAATATTTTTTTCTTTATCGTTTCATCGAAATGTGCGAAATGTGAGAAGGCTTTTAATTAATATCCGGCCTTTTTGAAGCTATTCATTCTTTTGTTCGATGGTGTTTCATGGTTTAACTTTTCCAACTTATAGGGTAAGTTAATTACATGTGTGTATTTTATTTATTAACTGTCTTGTAAAGGAGGTCTGTGAAGAGGTAAATTTAAATTGGTTTATATAGCGTAGGAAGAGTCATTGCTATACTCATATTGTTTAATTTGTACCTCTATAGCCTTAAATCCTTGGAAAACGATTAAAGCATACGGCAACGCCGTAATTAGAAAGTTTTACTTGGAAATCGCGTCTATCTCTGCGAACTGAATTCAAATGTGGGGACATTTCCAATAAAAAATCAATGTTGTTCACATCCAGAAAAATCATTTTTTCAACGTTTTCTCTTACCATGAATTTATAGGGTACAAATAACTTATTAAGTGCTACGTAAGCTTCCTTCGTTATTGTTTCAACCAAACACATTTTCGACAGCTGTCCATTTAACAAACGAGTTATTCGTTGAAATATTTTATCACCATCAATTTCTACGCTTATAGCCGAAAACCAACTCTTCACTACAACACCTGGAATCGCTCATTGCAATGCCCACACATTAAACTCACATTTACAAACATATAAAAACCATTGTCCCTCTTTTTTTTAACAACTAATTGCCTTTTGAGTCGCACACCAAGCAAGCATTTATATTATTATAATTTTGCAAAATATTAAAAGGCTTATTACTCTACGAGCCCTGTTCGGGAATAATGACGGTCAGGTCATCACTTAATGCGCCCCGTGATGTAGGCGTATACTTTGCGTACCGCTTATACGACACATGAAAGGTTTAATAAAGGTGCAATCAGCCTGATGCATAGCACGTCCTACGTAAGTAATTTTTGCATTTAAATTTTATAGCAACAATTACGAATTGTTGTTTTTGTTCCTTATTCAATTTCCTTCCATGTTTTATTCCATGCATTAATTCTTGTTAAAATTTCGATAGTGATTATTACTTGGTTGAAATGTTATTAATTATTGTATTTTAATAACACTTGTGTTAACGGTCTCATTGTTAAACAAAAAACGTTGTATTTTTCCATATATACATACATACATTGAGCTGGGATGAACAGGAATTTGGAATTTAAAAACGTTAAAACCGAAATTTTTCATGACTTAAATGATAATTTTCGAAATTACCTCAAGGGTATGTAGGATCTGACAATTATGTGTATTTGAAATTAAGTGGAATTCGCATTGTACATTTCTGGTTTTGACTTTGAGGGCCTAGAGAACAGTGTTTAATACTTTTGCAATTAAAGAAAGGAATTTCTACCGAAAAACAAAAATTGAGTCGTCATAAAAATTAAATATGGTATGGTTTTCTAACAGCCTGAATAAGGCCACCGCCGCACCCTTTTTCAAAATCAAAAATATGAGACACCGAACGCTGAGTATCATGGAGAAGCATTCAAATTCTTTGTTCAAATATTTTTATATACCTAAGCAGTTGCTATTTTATGAAAGCCAAATCAGACAGTTCCAAATTGTTCATGATAAGGAGAGGAAACGTGCGTGGCTTTTTTTTTCATATAATACAAAGTTGTGGTTTTAAATTCTCGCGAATTTAGACGTCAAACAAACTGACATTTCAGGAACTTGTAAACCTAAATAGCCGATTTCTGTGTTTTTAAAAATAAATTTATAAAGGCCTAGATATGTTATTGCCAAGGGGTATCAATAGAGCTGCCGAATAAGTTGTTGGAAAACATGTGGTCATAAAACATATAATAAGAAGTCACCAACATAAGTTATGTCAAGTTATGTTAAGTTTGTCTCGTTATTCGCGCGCTGACTTTGAATGCTGGCAAGTTTTGATTTGCAACAGATTAGCGCTGGCAAGTTCACGCCAATAGTTTACAAACATTGAGATAAACATTCTAGCAAAATTTCAAGGCGGGACGCGATGTGACATATTTTCCACGAGCCACGAATATCGCGCCATTCAAAGCGACTTGCCACGTTCTTTGCACCGAATAAGGGGTGGCAAGTCCATGTTTTTGGAATGGGCAGTTAAAAAGCTTTCCAAAAATGTAAATTTTATTCCGGGACGATATGCAACATATTTTTGTCGATTTGTGCATTTTCTTTAGCTAAATATGTACTATGATATCAGACCACTTAAAATCAGGCAAGTCGGTAGTTTGGAGTAACCCCAGACACCAACAAATGGTTTTTCAACATTTCGTTTCGGGACGACATGTAAGAGTGGAATCGAGCAGCCTCCCCTGGACTACCTATACATCTACACTAATATATAAAGCTGAAGAGTTTGTTTGTTTGAACGCGGTAATCTCAGGAACTACTGGTTCGAATGGTATAATTCTTTTTGTGTTGGATGGTGCCTTAATCAACTTAGACTTTAGGCTACTTAACATTAAGCTGTGACCAATAGCAGCGAAGAATCTGTTTAAAATGGGGAAAAAACGGCAAAAAATATACATTTTTCTGCGTTTTAACGCACTTATCTCAGGAAGTACTGGTTCGAATGGTATAATTCTTTTTGTGTTGGATGGTCCATTAATCGAGGAAGGCTTTATTCTACTTAAAATTAAGCTGCGACCAATAGCAGCGAAGAATATGTGGAAATGTGAGAACTGAGATTTTTTCTGAGATCTCTGAGATGAAATTATTTTGGATTCGATTTCTCACTCAGCTATTTGACGTGGCTGACATATGTGCAGCAACAATTAGTAAGGTAACCATTAAATCTCAATGATAACTGAGAATTATGTTCCACCAAATGATTTTGCCTCAGTCAATGTGACATTGAGATCTCAGTGAGATGTTGTTAGGTGGAACTGGCCTAATAACTGCTCAAATTAGAATTTTGAGAGTTCAATTGATTTGTGAATGTGATTGATTGCACTATTTGTGCAGATTATTGTGTTTAAACAATATCATTTTATGTACTTCTTAACTAAAAAATATGCTCAGTTTAAAGAAAAAAAAAATTACTTAACGAAGAGATATTAGAATTATTAGGGAGAGTTCACCCAAGGGAATGCTTTAAGTATGAACAACTGAAGGGAATCATAAAAAATGCTCAAATTTTTCAAGTTCAAGAGAATTACGACCTAGGGAGAGTTGACTGCAATGCAATTTTACAATAACTTCCGAACAAAATTCCCACGCGCGCATGATGCACAAGTCGAGACGATACTCTGGCCGGTGGACGAGGGAGAGGCGGACGAAGTCGCGGGCAACTGCTAGTATGTAATAATTTGTTCGAATTTTTTGTAAATATGTAAAGAATATTACTTTATTATTTTATTGAAACTTTATTATTAAGCAAAGTAATCTTAAAATCAAAACCTAATGTCTATAGAATTAAAATAATTTTATAATTTCATATTGAAAAAGAATTTTGAATTGAATACTTGTAGTGTAATAATAAACTTTAAAATGTCGTTTCTTTGTTTTTTCAGGTATGTGTAAGATTGTTTTTGAGATTATGTTAGTAACGTTCTAAGATATTATGTAATTAATGTTAAATAATAAAAATCTTTGTTTTTTTTCAGAGCAACACATTGAGTTTATTCTTTTATTGAATTGTTTCCAAGCCTTCATAACAAATTGTCTTATAAAACGATTAGATTAGATTAGATTAGATCGTTTTTTATTTAACGTTGGTTTCATTACAAATTTTACAAGAAACAAAAAGCATGGCTTTATTGCCGTCTGCCTAGTTGACAAAACATAAATATTATTACATTGAAAATAGATTCTTAATCAAACGAATTTTAATAATAGTAACATTCAAAATAATAAAGTTATCGATTTGAAATATTTAAAACTTTCATTTATAATTCTATTTCTATAGAGAAGAGCTAGTCTGCAGTACTGATATAATTTTTTAACTTCCATATTGTTAAGCAAGAGTATAATTTGGCTTTGCGTTAGGATATCGCTTCCGAAGGTATTCCTCCTTATTTCTTTAAGAATTGGGCATCTTCCCATAAAGTGGAAAACATCTTCCCTTTCGTTTAAGTTACACAAAGAGCATATTATGGGTAAATCCTCTCTATGTGGTACGAAATTAAGCTGTAATAGCTCTCCTCGCAACTTCAACATCATTGATATTTCAGCAATGCTGTTTTCATCTCTGAAATAATTCTTTTCTTCCAAGTTGTGATTTAATTGACTGTAGACTTGTCTGTAAAGAGATCCTGTTGCATCCATCGAATATTTATCTCGCTGCTTTAGGTCTACTGCGGAAATGAGATCGTATAGAGAACTTTTCAAGGCATCATGATTTAGATCGCTGAGATTCAGTTCCATGCCACAATCCCTAGCTAAATCCATCCAATCGTTACACCAACTTGTTTTCGTTTGCATAACTTGTAGAGCTGCTATCTTTGGGAGCCGGTGATTTCCCATTTTCAATATTTTCAGGATGTAATCTATTTGCAACTTCAGGGTTCGTGTGAAAAGAGGTGATAAACCTGTTTCAAGGATAATGATGTAGTTGGGTGTATTGGGTGGCAGCTGAAAAATTCGCTTGATGTAATTTCGAAGAAGTTTCTCCACCGTTTCATACTGCTTCGCTCCCCAAGTTTGTGTTGCGTTAAACAAAATTGATTCTGATATTGCCTCAAATATCTTAAACTTGCTGCTATGTGCGATATTTTTGTTATAGAAACATCTATTCCAGGTTGCGCTGATAGCGCCTTTAGCCTTCATCAGTTTCTCTTTGAGATGTCTTTCCATATTTTAGTTTCTCGTAAGCGAAACTCCTAAGTATTTAAATTCATTGACAATTTCTATGGCCTCACCATTGTAGCGCCATTTTTCGTTCGCACAGTTACGACCTCCTCCAGCTTTAAAAATCAAAATTTTGGACTTATCCAAATTCACAATCAAACTCCAAAGCTTGCAGTACTGTGAAAGTCGATTTATCATAAGCTGCAATGATTCAGGAGATGATGCCAGAAGTACGATATCATCCGCGAATAGCAGCGCTTTTATCACATGTCCTGCGTATTCAATGCCACAGGGTAAAAGATCCACTAGGTCTTCAATAAACAGAGCAAATAAGCTTGGACTCAATGTGCAGCCTTGTCTGACTCCCGATTCCGTTTTAAACTCTTCTGACAACTCTTCACCATTCCAGACCTTAGCCAAAGTGTCTCTATAAAGGTTTTGAATTATTCTTCCAAACTTCCATGACATACCGAGATTATAAAGCTTGTAAATTAGCGCTTGCCGATCAACTATATCGAAAGCCGATTTAAAGTCTACGAAAAACGTGTACAGCTTTTTTCCTTTGTGAAGAAATGACTCCGCAATACTTTTAAGAACGAATATATGGTCAATCGTCGAATACCCAGCTTGGAACTCCTTAAGCAACTTACAATCATCGATCCATTTATTTAAGCGTTTTTGCAAAATCATGGTGAAGATTTTGTATGAAGAATTTAAAAAGGATATGCCTCTATAGTTGGACAGTTCGGACAAACTTCCTTCTTATGAATTGGGAAAATGATGGATTCCTTAAACTCCCGAGGTATCAACCCGGTTTCCATAACATTGTTATATATATCTGCCAGCCTGTTAATAAGCTCCGCTGTGCCATATTTGTAGAACTCAGCTGGTATGCCATTTGAATCAGATGCTTTTCCGTCCTTTAGCTTTGTAATAGCTAAAATAACTTCTTGTTGACTTATTTTAGCATCCAGAGTTTCATTGTGAAAGCTCGGCAACGCATACTGAAAGTTTAATTTCTCTTGGATAGGATTTAATAAGTTTTCGAAGTAAGATGCAAGAAGATTTGGGCTTATACTACAGTGGATGGTAAATGTTTTGCCGTTCAGACTCTTTGCGAGGTTCCAAAAATCTTTTGAGCTCCTACACAGTGTCAGTTGCCTAGATTCCGATTCAAAAAATTCTGCCTTTTTTTGTTTACAGTTTGCTTTATAAGCACTGTTAGCTTGTAAGTATTGATTCTTGAAATATCCGTCACTTGAAGATCTATAAGCTCTCAACCAACCAAAAGATAATTCCCTAGCTTTTATACAGTCCCCGTCAAACCATGGCGCAATATAGTTCTTCCGAGAGTTGTTGTTGGATATCATTGTTGGGTATGATGCTTTGATGATTTCCTCTAGCTGACCAAGATTGCAGTTTCTTTGCCTACGCAGTGAGTTATCAAGTCTTGCTTGGTATTCTATCGCCTTTGCCTGCTTCCATTTCAGTTTAGGCAAGAGACTCATAACCCTTGCTTCCTCCGACAACATAGATGAATGTCCAAAAGTCAAAACAATTGGTAGGTGGTCCGAATACGGTACATTTTCAACTTTCATATCAACAATGTGCTCAGCCCATTCGTTTCCTATTAGACTATAGTCTATCACAGAGCTACCCTGGCCTCCAACAAAGGTTAGTTCACCCTCCATATCCGACAAGCTTGTACCATTTTGTATTCTTAGCCCGTAGGAGTTACAAAAATCAATAAGCTTAAGACCTCTTGCATTGCACACTGTATCCTTAGATTTTCGCTCAATTCCAAGTGCATCGTTTTCATTTCCATTCTCGTTTCGTCTTATAAAACGACATTTCTCGTAAAAGAACATAGACAAACTAAGATTTACATTCGCGGTATTAGCGACAACTAATGAAAAAACGAATATGATCTGCATAACCGCAATCGAAACTCCCGATGGTCGGGTGTATGACCTTCTAAATGATCAAAGACCTGCAAATAAACACACTAACATTATGACTTCTGAACAATTTTTGAAGATTAAGAATTCCCTTAAAAAAAGACACCAATCACGAAAAATATAATATGGATCCCATTGACTCAAGAATTAAGAAACATGTATTTGGATGGCGATAATGTGCAATTTGGTAATCAATATCTTGATGAAGTTTCAAATGGATCTCAAATTCCGGAAGATAGCAATGAAAAGTCTAAATCAGAAAATAAAAATCTTGGAAAAATAGCGTGCTAGATCAAGCAAGAAATTAATTTACGTTAGAAAATGTTACTTCTGTCCAAAGAAAATGTTGAGTTAAGCTAAGAAAATGTCCAACATTTTTGTTTTGTTAATAAATATTTTTTAAGCCCAGTGTTATTATTTTGGCCATAAGTCTTGACTTACTTTAACCATGTTTGCTTATACTATTATTTTGCTAAAAGGAAACCATAAAATAGACGAGTCAAACATACTCCATTGCGCTGAGAATAAATCGTTTCTTGTTTGAATCATGAACTGCCTATCCACAATTTTTATACAATAGAGCAGACCCCAGGTAACTTAAGTGTCTTCTATTTCCTTGTTAACTGTTTTCGCTGAATATTCAACCATGAGCATGACACAAATCCATCTTAGTGAGTGCGAATTCTACTGACTTAACCCCCCCCCTCCATCCCCCATCACATTCCTTCCATCATTTGCAACAACAAAAAAAACATGTGCTGTCCGACCTAGAATATGTTACTTTTTTCTTACCAAAATGTTTTTCATTAGGTTAAATTGTTTCCTTTCGATAACGACGACAAAAACCAAAACTGAATCCACCAGACCAAGAAAAACAAAAACAGAATGGCCCCTGACCATTATTCTGAGTGGCTGGATGGACGTTGACGAAAGAAATGGAAGTTGATATTAGCAAAATTTCCTTTTGTTGTTCCAGTGTGTGTCACTCTGCATATTCTATGAGTATTGATTTCTGGCACCCTCTCTAACAGTTAACTAAACGTATCTTCTCCTTATTCATTCTTCCTTTGCCTGCCTACAAGTCAAAGATAAGCTAAGTGGATTTCTATAGACAAACACATTAGTCTTGGGGTCGGTCGGTGGGAAGTTAAGCTTTTCTATGTTCGTGTCGAATTAAATACTTTTTGCCTTTAACTTCTTTTCCTCCTCTCATTGCTCGCATCACCATAGAAGAATTATATTGAGATGGGGACCGGCTACTGATGCGATTACCATCCTAATTCTTGAAATAATTCGAAAAGAAAGCTGGTTCAATGTTAGGTGGTTCTTTGTTGTTTTTTTTTTGGGGGGGGGGGGGGTAAGGAGGAGAGAGAGAACTGCCCCAGTAACCTTGATGGAAGAAAATAATTCTTCACAGCAGCGCCATCTAGTTAAATATTCTCATCAAGTAAATTGAATTTGCATAAATATAATTTTGTGATGGAAGATTTCGGTCCTTTTTTTCTCTCTCAAAATTTACGATGGCCTACACTCTGCGCCTTTTTTAGTGATTTCCGTCTTTCTTATTGCAGCAAGCAAGTTGAATTAAAAATAATCAGCTTTGCCTTCATTTTTGAAGGTTCGGTTAGGAATTCCACTTAACTAGGAGCAGTCGTAGTCTCTATTCCTACCTTTGCTTCTGCAACAATATACATAAACGCCTCCTTTTCATTTAAAGTGTTTGTTAATTAGGTAATTCCTCCGATACCTCAGTGCTGCCTGACGGTAGCTCTGCTATTCATTAAGGCTAAACAACAAAAGCGTCCTTCGTCTATGTCTGTGTTGCTATATGTATGTTCCAGTTTGTAAGCGAATGGGATTCCTTAAGGCTTCAGCCAACCGACTAAACGACGGCGACGACTACATCAAAACAAAATCAATATTCAACGTCAACAACAACTCAAGGTGTTTCAACATCATTATCAGTTGATTGAATGGTTGTTAGGGACCAAATGGGCCTCCGAAATAGATTTGAAATCATCGAAGTTAGAGAATTAATATTCGTAACATGTCCTCTGGATTTCACTGTATATGTAAGCGCTTTTCTCAAGAAAAATAACAACAAGAACAATGAGGATTGAGATTGTCTGAAGAGCTCGAGAAGTCATTGTTTGGGTTGTTTTGATTTGTGTAATTGATCAGGTAACCGTTTTCATAGAATTTTGGCTGTGTACATAGCTACGTATCAAAATTTCAGCAAGTCGATGTTTGCAGTCTGTTTTGTTTCCCTTTCTACGTGTTTGACTGTATTTCACTTGTGGCTAGTCTTTAATTGGGAGAAATTTCAATTAAGGCAAAGCAAGAGAAGATAAGATCACATTAAGTGTCATCAAACGAGAGGGCGAGGGTTAAATTTCCGGAAGGTAAAAATTAAGCTCTGAATGCCATCTTGTAGATGGTAACAGAACCATTTTGGTTTCGAAGTAAAGCTCACTTTAATTTGGAGGGTGAATTAAAGTGAAACCTTTCAATTCTATTTAATTAAAGTGCTTTCAACTCCGAATTGGTTAAACAACCAGGCATCTATCGGCTCCATCCACTTCACTATAAATTAATCTAAGCGAAAATTTGAAAGCCTACCATACCAGCATAATTTGTATTTAATTTATCATGAATTCCTTGCACTAATATTTTTAAGTCATTTTTCAAACCCCTGTTGTTCGGGGACTGTGTTGATTATTTTAGATTTCTAAAAGAGATTATACTCTCTTTTCATCCCCAAAGCGGATATGCCCCAAGGGTTTCTTTTGTCCAGAATGATCCCGCATTCATGTTGTGTACCTACGGGTTGTGCATGCCAAAACCACAAATTATTACGCTAGAGACTTTTCAAAAGCCCGATTTTATGAATTAAATTAAGTTTTTGAAAAAAACAAAAAAAAACTATGTACGAGCATGACAAACGAGAAACAAACAAAAATTTACCATCAAAAGGCTGTGTAGTGTATTCAGTGTGCAGAGCAAGTGCATCGTACATGCCCTGCTGCAGCATTATTTTTACTTATTATATTTTATGGTGCACTGAATCATCGAAGCGGCTGTCAACATTATTGTCGGCCATTGAACGAATGGCCAAAAAGTTCTAGCTGAATATCCAGTGCTTGGAGCTATTCGTAATAAGCGCTGTTCAAAAATCGGGACGGAACAGAACGGGACGACAGCACATTAATAGGCAGATTTTAATTAAACTTATGCAAAACCACAGCAGCATCGACAACACAAATTGCCAGCAACAATATAACTTCGAAAAACAAAATGTTCTGGCTCGGTTATGAATACACTCCTTTCGGTATCCAGAGCTAGCAGGTGCAGTTGCTATTTGTAGGCATCCAACTATGACGATGACAAAAAACAGCCCCAAATACCCTATCAAAAGCGATAGCCATTGAAACCCAGGGCTAAAGTTGGCGGGGCTTACAAAAATAAAGAGTCACCATAAACGCATCCGGAACAAAAGTTTTAAGGCTTGGCTTGGTCATGTGGTATGGCCAGTTTGAGATCGATGGGTATGTATTGCTAGTTGACTAGTGGAGCATTTTGATGTTTGTGTTGTTTTCGTGTACTCCGTTTTCCTTCTGGAGTCCATCAGCCGGTGGAAGGAATTCTTTTCATGTTGCAAATTGTGTACTTGTTTGGTATGTAGCTTGGACATTGAATTCATCCAACTGAGAGATTTGATTACCATAGTGATTGTTATTTTGGTTATTTTGCCGAGAAGATGGACTGGTGTCGCCCGGGCACAGAAGAAGACTACAGCAAAATTGCTGAAATCTTTCATTTTAAGGAGAATTTTAGCATGTTTTAGATGTATCACATTGTTGACAAATACTAGTGCCCCATTTGCTGAAACCCGTTAAAATACCATCACCGCGTTCGTTAAGCTAAAACAAGTTCTCATATCAACCTACCACTACTTACTTACTTACTTATCCGGCTCACAATCCATGAAGGATCTCAGCCTGAGATACTGCAGTCTTCCATCGTGATTCGTGAACGATCCCTCGCATGCACTCTCCAGTCACCGAAACCAAGCGCTCTGGCATCCGCAGTCACTTGGTCCTTGTACCGTAGGTTCGGTCTTTTTTGTCGTCTTGAACCTGGGGGCTGGGATGAGAAGACTTTCTTGGCTGGAGCGTTGTCGTCCATTCGCTCGATGTGGTTGAGCCAATGTAGTCGTCTTTTCTTGGCCTTCTGGACTACATCCACATCTTGGTACAGCTCATACAGTTCTCGGTTTTACCTTCTTCTCCATTCGCCATCGTCGCATACGGGACCAAAAATCCGTCGAAGAATTTTTCTTTCGAAAGTGCCCAGTATCAATTCCCCTTTTTACTTATCGTCCAGCACTCGGCGCCGTAGAGCGAAACTGGGTAAAATCAAAGTTTAGCAGACACTTTGTCTTTCGAATGAGGAATTTTGAACCCAGTTCTTTGGCCAAACCGAAGCAGCAGCGATTTGCTAGGGTAATTCTTCTTCGGATCTCCACTACGGTGTCGTTCGTGGGATTGATGTTTGTTCCAAGGTAGGTGAACTCCTTAACTACCTCGAAATTGCTGCTACCAACAGTGACGTTTTGTCCTAGGCGGTGGACAGATGTTGCTTTGTTTGTTGATAACATGTACTTTGTTTTGTCCTCATTCACTTCAAGACTAACTAGTTTCGCCTGTTCTTCAATCGCTGTGAAGGCCTCAAGCACAGCTCTTTTGGATCGACCGATGATGTCTATGTATAGACATCCGCATCCGCATAGCCTAGGAGCTGGGTGGATTTGTTGAAGATAGTGCCCTCCGTGCTCACACGGAGACTTCACAGGACTATGTTGAAGAAGTCACATGACAACACATCTCCTTGTCTAAACCCTGCGCAAGTTTGGAATAACTCGGATGAGCTGTTACCCATTTGCACACTGCACTGCGTATTGTTTAGCGTCATGCGGCACAGCTGGACCAGTTTGTTCGGGATCCCGAATTCAGACATCGCCATCATAAGCTTTTGGCGGTGGATGCTATCATAAGCAGCTTTAAAGTCGATGAAAAGATGGTGGGTTTCGACTTGAAATTCGTTGGTCTTTTCCAGGATCTGCCTCAGTGTGAATATTTGATCTATCGTTGTTCTGCCTGGCCTAAAGCCACACTGGTACGTGCCGATTATTGTGTTGCAGAAAGGTTTAAGACGCTCACACAGTACGTTGGATAGGATTTTGTATGTAACATTAAGCAGGGATATGCCACGGTAGTTTTTCCATAACATCGGATCGCCTTTTTTGTAGATGGGGCATATGGAGCTTATCGACCAGTCAGTGGGCATGCATTCTTCCTCAACCAAGTGTCGGTTTTCAAAAAATTCAAAATAATTTATTTTGAAATTTCGAGCTAAAATCAGTGTTTTGCTTCTCCGTTGCCGAGTACCAGTGCCGAGTAAAGTGTTCTAGAAGTAAGAAACGCCGTGACGGGGAGGCAAAGTGCTGTACTAGGTGAACGAGCTAGTAGCTTCAGAACCGGATTCTTTTTGGGGTAACCCTTCTAATATTGCGAGGAAATCCAAGTGTATATCCGACCAGGCAATCTTAAGCTGTGAAATTCACCTGAACTCCTGAACACATATTGTTCCGCATGAAATTTGT
Organism: Sphaerophoria taeniata; assembly: GCA_943590905.1. Lineage (NCBI taxonomy): Eukaryota > Metazoa > Arthropoda > Insecta > Diptera > Syrphidae > Sphaerophoria > Sphaerophoria taeniata. The sequence continues at coordinate 34,389,544 of OX016540.1, read as the reverse complement.
GTTATGCTGTGCATTTGAATGCATTCTTCAATAAAAAAAAGAAGAGAAAAAGCACGACGAATGAGCTTAACGAACGACGATGACGAGACCAAAAATATCCAGGCCAAACGGTGACAGACGGTTGATAATCAAGTGAAATGCAGAAGATTCACTGCTGCGGTTGGAGGCGTTTGAATACACATTCATCTACTCGTACAAAATTGCTTTGCCTTTGCAGCAGGCACAATTCAACAGAAGCAGACTGTACGATTTTTTTGTCTCGAAAAGTGAGCTCATTTCGTATGCTTGTTTGATCTTCTAGAAGCAAAAAAAGAAGAAGGAAACATGGAGAGGAAAAGAACAACGCATATAATCAACAAACTCCTGCCGGAACAATGGGTTGACGGCACACAAAAAAAAAAGCTAAGAAAAGAGTCAAGTTAACGTTAACACATGTCGCGTGGCTGTTTATCTGGTAGAACGAATTTCTTTAGTTCTTCGTTGTCTTCATCATAAGCAAAACCATAAACTTGACTTCCACTTTTGTTTTCATCTGCTACACGCTTGTTAGTTTTGAGGCTTCTTTGGGTTCTTCCGGAAAACATTCTATGTACTGTGGCAACACGCAATTTGTACTTTCATTCTGTTTTTGCTCTGTTGATGTGGTTCATTGTTTTCTTAGTTAATATTTTTTTTTTATTGTTTTATTGTTTGCAGTTTTCTTTGTGAGTTCTGGTGTTGGTGGAAATATAATTGAAGAAAAACCATCACACTTTAAACTGTTTTCTTAAAGAGTCATACTGAATTTAAACATAAGAAGAAGCTGCTGAAGAGGAATTTCTCTTATTCCACGAACTTGAACCTTGCGAAGATTTCAAAATTAAGACTTTTTTTGCAAGACAAACAGATAAGAGCAATTAGAAAGCTCATTGTGTCTGTTGAAGAAGAATTAAACAGAACGAACAAGTGCTTTGTTTAATAGATTTAACACAGTAGACAGGATGCACAATTTTGTAACCTTGTTATTAAAATCAGCTCCAAATATCACCATCAGATCAAATTAACAGAAAAACTGAAAACTTCAATCAAAATTCCGGATCACGAAATCCCTATCTTCTTTCGTGAGAATCTACTCCTTTTCGTCCCTCAAAATTATGAGACTTAAGGAGTTCGAAATCTGGCCCTGAATTAAGCCAGAGTCTGGCTTAATTCAGGTCTGGGTGCCAGACCCTTTTTTCAAAAACAGAAATTTTAGGAGACACGCCAAACCATGAGAATCGTATAGAACGAAGCAAAATAATTCTTCGTTCAAAAAATTCTATATAAGCAATTGGAACAAACGTTTTTTTTTAAGTGATCACGACATCCAAACTCACGGGCCAGATCGTTAGTTATAGACTCCAAAGATGTGGAGTCGGACTCAGCTTGTAAGAAATTTCGAAAGTGTTGCATCTCTTTTAAATATGAACTCCATACAAAGCCCTATAGGGTTTAACTTTAACTTTGTCTTGTCAAACGTTGTTACAAGACTGTTTATTTGATTTAAACTCATGTTTAATTATCATCAAAAAATCGAATAGGTAATTATTTCTAATCCCAGGACTTTCAACTGCAATAATTTTCATACACATCAAACCAAAACTATGGTTTGTCAAAGCCCAACAACATGTAACACTTTTTCTCCATTAAGTGCTCTTAAATCATCCAAACGCAAACCTCCAAGCTGCCATATATCCTGCACATACACAAATAATATTCCGTAAGCTGCATGTACAAATAAACATTTTGACATATGGTGTCAATAACAAATTGGGCACACTTCTGGCCAATTGATACCATACCACATTGTACATTCTTAAAGGTCATGACGTGTGATGTAACATGTAAGACCCGAAAACTAGAGGTGATTCGTTGGTCAAATGACCAACAGATTCCAAACAAGGGAGCTTATGCTTGTACCAACTTGCTCATTATAACATTAACCGAAATTGAATATCAAGCCTCGGTAATTATGGTTCTAATTTGCACTCCACTTAAGGATACCACCCGAGATCCATTCATTAACCTATAATGAAGAGTGCGACGTTTATTAATTTAATGATCATCAGGAGCCAGGACTCGAGTCATCATCGGAATCCGATAGGGGTTCATAACCGACTCTACCACAACAAAGTTATATTATTTTTGTTTGTTGTTTTAACTTTTTGCTATTAATTTAAATATCCACAACCAACAGTCCAGCAGTAGCAGCAGTTGAGCAGTATCCAAGCAGGACTCTATCATGTGTGGCGTGTGTCGTATGTGGTGTATTTACAGATGAAAACCAGTTTCCTGAACGAGCGAGAGAAGCCTCACAATTTTTCAATTCACTGAACTGAAAATGTGCGCTTTTTATGCGGGTGAAGTGAATTTATATGGTCGTTTGGTTGTATATGAAATGTCCTTCGTAGAAAGGGCACACAATTTTAAATAATAAAATTGTGCAAAAATTACAAACAAAAAGGTTAAACACAAACAGGTATTCAGCAGCAGTCAGTAGGAGCACGACTCTTAACACCATATTGATATTGGTTATTGGCACATAAGCATTTTGATCGGATATTTGTTGAAAAATAAAGGAACACTGACTGGCCGAGTATCTGGTTACGAGATGAGCCTTTAATTGTGGTTGAATGCACTCGCATAAGGTCGCTCCTTGTACTCGGTTGGATGTGAATGTTTGGTGGCGTGTGGGTTGATTTTTTTTCCTTTTTTTGGTTAATAAACGAGACAGGTGGTAATATGGCAATATGGCTGTTTTGCATTTAATATGCTTGTTATTGATTTTCCTAGAGGCAGCCATCCACGGAGGAAGATCAGCGAGGTGTATGCATGCAAATTGATATTGCTGCCAGAAATATGAATATGACCTTGAGTTATTTGTTCAGAGGTTTATTTAATGTTCAAAACCATCTGGCTGATTAATTAGTGAGGACTTCAATGGTGTGTAAATGAAGATAGGGGTAAATTTATGTTCGAATAAACAACCATCGAAGACTGTTTCATGGGGGAAAAAAGTGATAATAGTTTGCCAGTTTTACTTTACTTTAATTAACTTTATTTTCGACATCCTTACTTTTGCATGTTTTTGTTAATTGCGATCTCAAATGCTTTCATGACAATTTTGTGAATCGAGAGTCACTGGGGCGTATGCGTGCTCTTTTGAAGTTTAACACAATGTACCTTTTTATTAAGTAAATATTACAGTGGAAACTCTTTTTTGAAAGTTTGTTTTTAGATCGGGCTGTACACATATCTAACCAGAATAGTGAATTTCCAACAACTTAGATGGCTTTGTCATATCGAGCCAAGCGAAAAAAAAAGTACTCCTTCCTGGAAAGAAATTGCGAAACTAGAGACAGCTATTTATGAACTGAGCTGACTCAAGACGCTTGTTGCAAGAGGTTTCCAGTCCCAGCCGGTCTTTATCATCACATAAGAGAGTAAGATAAGACAAAAGTAAAACAAACTCCAAGACCAAATAAAGTTCTTCTTCAACAAATTACAATTTTTTTTTTCTCAAAAATTGTGAAATGACTATAAATCATTCTTCTCACATTTTCTTAAGTTTGCCAGTTTTTTCAAAATAGTCAATAACTCCCATAATTCTGTCAAATAACAAAGCCTTCACTTCCTTCGCCCACACGAAATCCAAATGGCTAAATTTCGCATAAGGAACTTGAAAACTTCCCACCAGATTTGGCAAAACACCCATCAACTGGATCACATCTTCTTCAGCTGAAAAATTGTCAAAATCACTGTAGTACAACCAAACTGGAGCTTTGACATTGCTGATTTTGTATTCCGGTGGTGACAACTGACCGTACGTCATATAATTCCTCATGAAACCATTGTCGTATTTGCGCCACTTGCCCGAGTTAAATTCTTGTAAATAATGGAGGAATTGTGTAGTTGATGCGCCAGCTGGATGAGTTTCGACAATAGCCGGGACCATTGACTAGAAACAGTTTATTAAAATAAGAAATCAACACTAGCAAAACCTACAACTCACCGTATTCAAATGGTTATAGCTATAACCTGCCATGAGGAATATAACATTTTCACATACAAGCCGAACAACTGAAACGTCACATGCCTTTGAGGCCAACATCGAAATAAGCTTGTTGCTTGGGAGAAACTCGAATTTCCCCATCATCATATTGACCGCACTTGGAAAATTCATCAGGGGAGCCATAATTTTAGCAAAAGGACTTGCCATATGCCCAGCATAGACAACCGGAGCCAACATATGAGCGGTCTTGACTTTTTTATTGTATCCTGGCTGCTCGGACATCAGAACGAAGAAAATTGTCGTGCCTTGAGAGTGACCGACATAATGCAGAGCTTGCTGATTAGAATGATAAAGTGCGTAGTCAATCATTGATGGCAAATCGTAGATGCCCATTTCGTTCCATGAGAAATTCCAGAAATCAGATGAGGAACTCGACATGCTCATATGCTTCCGAGAGTAAGCATTGCCACGATTGTTTCCCATCCACACATCATAACCGGCATCAGAGAGTAAAAATGGCAACGCATTATCGGGTCCATTGAGAATCCAACAGTCAGATGAGCTGAGGAGTCCATGTTGAAGGAACACAACTGGTTTGTCCTTTTGCTGGTTGTTGTTTAACTTGGGAGAGTAGGGAATCCGAAAGGTGGTGAGGACGTAGCCATCGGAGGTGTACACTTGATGTGTTTCAACTGGGTAGTTGTAGCTTGCGATTCTCTCGGACTGATGATGAATGAAATTTCTGAATTATCATCAAACAAAAATCGAACATCGCTTACTCACTGTATTCATCCCGGCAAAAGCCGTATCGATAAAAATCGCAACTATAAATGCGGCGATAAGTTTCATTGCAGCAATAAATTGACCAGAACTGATAACAGCAAATCGGAAGTATTGCTTTTATATTCAATCATCTGACAGCCTGTGAGAATTTGAAGTGTGCGAAATGTGGTATTCCGTCTGAACAAATATTATTTATTCTTTTGTTTCTACTTAATGAATAGTTAAATATAGTAATTATGCAATAATTTGTAAGTGCTTAAACTATGAAAACAAACAGTTTGAACATTTGGACGAAAAGTGATAAGTTATGACAGCAAAAGTAATGAGACTCTATCGCACGAGGTGAGAGTTCAAGTTCGTAGGAAAATGACAATATTAAGACGTAAGAGATTAAGCAGATTACCCGCTATAAAGAACTTATCTGCTCTGAATCATGTCAATGATTCAATTTTAAGAACAGTTTTGAACTAAATTCGAAAGCAGAGTGTAGACAACTTAGCCCTTGGTACTTTGGGCCTGTTGTGCCACCCTGTGTCTGTGTAAGCTTTAAGCATTTTCGTAGTTTTGGATTCTTCAATGCCTTACGCTTGTTCGCGTTTAAAATTTTAATTAAATAAAATGCACCTGTGCTAATCTGTAAACTAAATTCATAAATTAAACACAAAACAATGTTTCCATTTCAAATTGGGTCAACCTAAAGGGTTCCTTCTGTGTAGCATTAAAACATCAAAGGTAGCGGACACCTTCCTATACAGTAGTCAATGGCAACGACGCAGCAGAATTATGCATTTCCTGTGGACAAGTAATAAATTTCAGTTGTCATGTTTGCCAGATAATGGAGTTATTTCAGTTCCGCTGTACCAAACAATAATTGAAGCTGACATCGCCACTGCCATCACAACCACTGACTGCAACCAGGCCACCTGAAGTCACTGTTATCAGCAAAGTCATCGATATAAACAGCCATCACACAGAGGCAACAACAATCGTTTGCAGTTCCACATCAGAGAATAATCATACACATCAGAGGGGTATATGCAGAGATCCGGTTTTATTCACCAACGCTTCCGAAATGGTTGCGTTTTTTTTTTTCAATTACTCTTTGTGACAATTTAAATTGAAAATATTTGCTTTGTTTTGTCGAAATGAATGTAGCCATCCACGAAGAAGTCAAAAGGGCATGATTCGCCCTCCTCAACAAATGTTACGATTTTCCATTTCAAAGTGTATCCATGTTACGTCAGAAAACATTGCATTTAACGTAATAATAAGAACCTCTCTTTTTGAAAATTTCAGAATGCTTCAGCTGAATAGGAAACCAATATCGGCATTGTTCGCGCACCCTTCAAAGAACAGATCAATACAATATTCTGATAGTACCTTTTTAGTCCCCCTGAAGCTGGACATAATCAAAATATCAAATATTTTACATAAAGACTCATCAAGGTTATCCAAAAGCAACCCCAACAAAATTGAAAAAGATTATATTTTGTTGCACAACTTATACTGACCAACCAACAACAACGGACTTCAACGTCGCATTCATGCAGAATTCAGTCAGAAAAAAAAATAATAGGATCGCAAAGTTATTTCAATTATTAATTCCTTAGTTCAGAATTCGAACACAGTCGTTGTGTTTTGTGAAAAGCGGTCGAGCGTTAAGCTGAATGCTAAAATGTGGCAAGAGGCAGGACCCATAAATGGCCGTTGTTGAATGCAATTTTTCGACAGAGATCTGATGTGTTTCATTCATAAGGCTTGTTTTTTTGTGGTTTTCTCCTTAAAATTGAAAGGATTTCTATTTTTATTCAGCTATGGATGGATTTCTTTTGTGTTGAGAGGAATTTTTTTGTTTTTATTGAAGAAGTTATACTAAAGTGTTGGTATGATTTTTGATTGCAATTTTGAAAAATATGCTTTTTTATTTGATCACAAAAATGTAAGGATTCATTCTTGCTGCAAAATTTGATTTCGAAATAGAATCTATGTTTAATTGCTTGCAAGGTTCTATTTTTGTTGAGAGAGATCAAATTTATTACTTGATAAAACACAATCCTACTTTAAAAATTATTGGGTGAATGAATTTCTGTTGTGATATTTGAATTTGGAATTGGATTATGAAGTTAGCTTTGATGTCTGAAAATGTTTAATAAAAACATGAATTTCATGTCATCTCAAAATACTAAACAAAACCCTTATCTTTTTTGAAGATATCGAATTTAAAAAAGACAAATTTTTGTTTTGAAAATACGAAATTTTGTTCTTAAATTTTGCATATAAAATAGTGTTTAGAGCAACTTAGACTCATTAGTCATTACTATACTACTTTTTCCTTTGAACTCAGATTGTGCAAAGTACTGTATAGGAATTTGTCCAATAATTTACTCCAGTGTGGGATATGAACGTACACCGGCTGTCCAAATTTCCGAGGGAAGGGTCGTATACGTCAGTAGCTACAGAGGGTTAAAGGGGTATCATGATACCCAAGCACACATTGGTTTTTTGTTTGAACTCAGATAGTGCAAAATTCTGTAGAGCAATTTGTCCAATAACTTACCTCATCGTGGGATATTAAAATTTGTCCAATAACTTACCTCAGCGTGGGATATTAACGTACGCACTTTTCATATTATAGGTACAGAGAATCTAGCGATTATTGTGGAAAAAAATGTTGCCAAAGGGGCTGAACGCCTTCATCAGTGCCGTAGCCACCATTTTGGTTCGAAATTTCGAGCTAGTACTTTCTAACATGACGACCACTTAATTCCTGAAGCTGTCTGAACGTCTGTTTAACTATAAACTATTGAGCTTTTACCACAGATAATAAATTTATACAGATGTCTCACCCTTATGGCGAGAAATGATATATGAAACTGAAAGCTACCAAAAAAAAGCTTTTTCCAAAAGCTTTAACGCATTCACTTAATGCATTAAAAATCTATTTTCGCTCGCCTCATTGCCCATAAATGAATACTTAGGCAAGGAAAAAAGCTTCAAAAAGCTCCTTGTCTGTTAAGGCGTTGTCTGTTAAGAGCAAAATATGTTTCATTTTTTTCTGCAGGGATGAGACATCTGTATAAATTTATTATCTGTGCTTTTACCTTTTGAAAAATAGAAAAACAGATTTTAGATTCAGTCATTATTGGTTCTGGAAGTTTCATAATATAACCCAGATTCATATTGTACCACTCAAACTGAATAGTCGATATTTTTAACTTCCCATAGTAAGTTATTGTAATGGGGCCGATTTTGTGAATCTCCAAATTTTGCATATCTCCATGTTTCGAGGTCACTAGAATCCGAATCAACCGTTTTTATGATGATGTCTGAGTGTGTGTATGTGTGTTCGTATGTGCGTATGTGCGTTACGTTTTTTCGTCTCGATTATCTCGCGAACCACTCATCGTATTGTCATCAAATTCGTTCGACGCGGTATTGGGTTCTTAAGAGCTGATTAGGTTTTGAGCGAAATCCGCTTATTAGTTTTTTAATGGCAACCAAAAATCTAAGACAACCCTAATATAATGAAAATTATGATAAATACTGCAATAATTTCAACGATAGTGCAAAAAATCTTATATATCAATTTAATCAATGAATCAATGAAAAAAAAAACAATATTCAGGAGTATCATAAGCTACATTTTATTACTAACTGACCCACTAAACGCTGCTTTGCCATATATAATATTAATTTTCGGAAATACTAATCCGATTAGAAAAATTGCTTCACTAACAGAAAACTACAATATTCAGGAGCATTATAGGTTGTATTTTACTGTGCAAAGTAATTGTGCATGAGTCCACGAGTTGGTACGACCAACTTTTGACAGATGGCGCCACTCTTATTCAATAAACTTAATGGGCCATATTCATAGAGAATTGTTTAAGTCGTAATTTCGTAGTCCACAGTTTAAGCTTAATAGTTTAGGAAAACACAGCTTCTATTCATAGACGATTTTCTAGCTGTGTTTAACTAAACTAGAGTTTATTGAAGAAATCTACTACAACTTTCCTTCAAATAAACAAAACTGAACAGAAATGTCAAAAAATTGAAATTTTCAAAATTCAAATGTGAATTTGAAATCAAAAAACTTATTTGTTACTATGCACGTACATATTGCCATGCGAATAATTTGGTCTCTGGACCAGGTGAAATGCGATGAATATGATATATGATGATAACATTAACGGTAAGAGATGGTTGGACACTTTTGGGTTTTAATGAAGTTGTTATTTCCTCGAGTTTGTATTGTGTAATTTTGTCGCTGTGTTTCTTCTCTTCCAATTGGAGGTAGCCGATGATGATTACACTACACTGACGATCTGTATCATCATGACAAATTCATTCCACATGTTAACATGTCTTGGATTGCATACACAAATGAATAAGAACATGTTGCTCTGCATCAAGCCTAGCAATAGATGCCCTAACAAAACGCTTTTTCCGAGTACCTACCTATCTCTTGTTTTTTCTTGTCCTGTCCCTTTAGAATAAAACAGTTATTATTTCACTTCCGTTCTTGTGCATAATCATCAAAAGAAAAAGCAATCCGAAAGTTTGTAGGTTCCAAGATCAAATTCATCGTTTGTCACGTTGAGGGAACCACAGAAAATAGAGGACACAAATTCGCTTACATCCAACTTCCGATTCAAGGCGCACCCATTCATTTTACTCCCCACAAAAGATGACTTTTGTTAATAAAGTTGTTTTGTCAAAATAAATATTCAAGAACAATAATATTTTATTGAAAGCAAGGAATGAAATTTTGAATTTAATAGAAAAGTAGCAACTTAAACATAGCATCACCCATGTTTAAAGTAAGACTCCAGTTTAACTCTTAATCTTAGGATTAAATGTGTTTATGAATAACTTAAACTCCAGTTTTATTTAGTCACAGCTTAACAGCAGTTGTTTTGTTTGTTGTCGTCGTTCATCTGTTTATGATTGGTCTTTTTGTTAGCCACAGGTCAATAAAGAAGACAAAAATCTGTTGACAAGTGTTTGTAGGATTTCTACGATAAAAGTAAAGACTGACCTCAGTTGCAGGATTTTTAATTTGGGTTTTGGCATGTCATAAAATTTTTTTAATGTTTGGGTTTCTCTACATGACCCACTCGTAGACACCAGAGCATTTTTAACAATTACGATGAATGGTAACGCACAATGTACTGGGACGGGATTTTATTGCATGTATTATTGTTTTTTAGAAATGGCATAGATTAAAAAGCGTTTGGGTTTTTTATTAGAAATTTGGTGACAAGCCGGCCGCCGGCGGCGGCGGCAGCGCCGATGGCTTAATTACTTACAATCCTTATCCTCTCATTTGCTATTGAGAACATTCAGTTCAAGTACCTAGTTTATTAGCAAAGCAAGTGTGACTGCAAGTGGATGTTAATTTAATTTCAAAAAAAAAAACAACAACAAAACAAAACAAACAAAAACAATAATACATGCAATAAAATCCCGTCCTAGTACATTGTGCGTTACCATTCATCGTAATTGTTAAAAATGCTCTGGTGTCTACGAGTGGGTCATGTAGAGAAACCCAAACATTAAAAAAATTTTATGACACGCAAAAACCCAAATTAAAAATCCTGCAACTGAGGTCAGTCTTTACTTTTATCGTAGAAATCCTACAAACACTTGTCAACAGATTTTTGTCTTCTTTATTGACCTGTGGCTAACAAAAAGACCAATCATAAACAGATGAACGACGACAACACACAAAATCGGTTATCTCAATTTTCAACCCCTAATAAAATTATAATCCATCTAATATTTTTTACCAAATGTCATTTTTTATGAATTACAAAAAAAAAAAGCAAACGCACCAACTACCTGTTCTTACACTCATAGATTATACCAGGACAGTGGTTAACCAACATAATAAAATCATCCCTTCCAACTATCATTAGGTATCCAAAAACAACTTGCATTTCTTTTTCGTACGATCTTGCAACAACAATAAATCAACAAACACTTGCCAACAGCTTACTTTCTTCTTTATTTACGACTACCTACGACTACGATGACGACGACGACGACGCACAAGATCGGTTTTATATCTTTTCAACCCCTAATAAAATCATATCCAATGACATTTTTGAACGAATGAATGAAAAAAAAAACAGCACAAAAAACTATTGCTATATGGACTAGCGAAATCCATCCTAAGAGTATCTAATCTAATGACAATAATAAACTACATATTCATAATAATCCACCTCCAACTTGCAATTCCTTGCAATTGAAATAGACAATTAATTAACCACCATCATTATTTTTATTAACCGAGAACAAATAATACAAAATGTTATTAAAAACTTCCTTCATAAACGCATCCATTTGTTCAAACAACTTTAGCTTCATCGCGTAAGCGTACCGAGTACCCGGGTACCCGGGTACCCGGGTACTCGGATACACGATCGTTATGTTTCAAATACCCGGGTACCCGGGTACCCGAACCATGCAAATACCCGGGTACTCGGGTACCCGGGTAATTCCCGAAATCATCGGGTACCCGGTCCATGGATCGGGTACCCGGGTATCAAGAGCTCTAATGAATATGCCCCAATGTATTTTCTAAAATCATCAGTTTTATGGAATTTGACTTTCAACCAACGTGCGTGTACAACTACAACGGGATGCATCGGCTGAAAATTTTGCAAGACAACTAATGTTTTTACGTATTTTTCTACTCTGGGAAGTTAGTCGTGTGGACTCCATCGCACTCATATTTTTCAATTTGGAATTGAGCTTTAAATGTTGTCGAGTTTTTCATCTGCAATTGCATAAAGATTCCATCCCTTACACTATTTTTGATATTTCAGTCAGTTGATAATAATTCAAAGAAAAAAAAATCCAAAATTGCTGTTATAATATAATCGTTCTACTTGTAGGGATATAATGGGAAAAGCTCACCACAATTTTTAATTTATTAAATAATTTGTCACAAAAATAAAAAAAGGAAAAACACAAACAAAAGAAGGTGAAAAGGTCAGTTATGTACAAAAATCCCATTTAATAAATAGCCGGATTCCATTTATTGTTTAATAATTAATTCAATCTTAATTTTATAAAACCGCCCGCTATACACTGCATAATTATACAATAATATAATTTTCACTATGATATTTTTTTTTTTTTGTTCAGTAAATTATGTGGCAACTGGCAAGAGCAAAGTCAGCAGAGGCTTAAGGCTCAATCACGGCCAACCTACACCAACTTCACAATCATGTAGAGTGTAGTGTGTATGCAAATGGCCACCGGAAATAGTATATATATATAGAAAAGATCCGCAGACACCAATCCAATTTGTATTTTAAATCAACGTAATTAATGTTTCAACGCACGTCCTCAAAATGCACTTAAAGTCTATGGAATGTGAATTAAGGCTGGGTTTCCCATTGAAAATTTCGTTGGTGTTTTGCGCAAAACTGTGTAGCTCCCAAAATATTCCGAATATTTAAATGAAATCAACGACTATAGATTATACATTTAATAAGCTAAAAAGTTAATAAGCTAAAAAAAATATTAAAAATGTATTTCATCCCAAAAGGGTCATGCATAACGAAAAATTATGAAATTTTTGGAGACGTTTGCGGTGGAACAGTTTTGTTGCCTTAAAAATTAATTTTTTATTCTTTTTATGTTTTTTATCTATTCTTTAAATGTCTCACGATTCAGTGACGTGGCTTTTTTTTTTAATATTTTGTCCAGTTTCGTCAAAAAAAATAAACGAAAACACGAAAAATGGGCAAAATTTAGCAAAAGTAGGTGTGATTTATGTGGAATAATTTCTAAAGTAATAAAGATAAAAAATTGAAAATATGTTTTTTATACTGTCGAAATGTACATAATATCACATTAATTTTTAATTTTTTTTATAAATTATTTTACTAAATTTTTTTGAAGTGCAAAGTAAAAAATTGCATGTTTTTCTTAGAATATTCTGCGGTGAACAAGATTCCAGCCCCATTTATTTTTACTCAACAACAAAAGTATTTTTTTATGAAAATTGAATATCTCTTCGACTCAGTAACGTTTTTAGAAGAAAAAGAAAAAAATTAAAACATATTTAAAAATGCATTTAAAAATGTCAGTATTTGTGTATCAATTATGAGGAGAATGCAGCAAACAATATTTTCAAATATATTTTTTAAATTTTTTTTCATATTTTTTATATAGAAATCAGAAACTAAAATAATTTTACGATTACGATTTATTTTATATTAATATTTGAAAATGGGTAATTTTTTTACATTTTTACAAGGAATATCGCGTTTGCTCACACACACTAAGGTACTCAGTTCAAACGAATTGAACTAGGTGGCGTTCTTTTATATTTCATTCTCCTCTTCTTCGTTTTTTTTTTGTTTTTTTTTTCATAGGATAGAGAAAAAATTCCTCATACCAAACGTTCTCATAGAACTCGTTTGAGAATGAAAATTCATTTTTTATACTTCTGGAATGTTTATGATATGCAGACATATAGATAGGCAATAATTGTGATCACTTACTATGTACTTTGTAGGTATTTGATGAAAACGTTGTTTTGAGTACCTCTCTATATTTGTCATATTTGCATGCATTCATTTCGAATATGTGAATGCGCGTATTTTTTGTAAATGAGTCAAGTGCAATGGCTTGAGAAGTAAAATACCTGTTACGCAATGAGGAAACGATCTTTTTTTTCGGGGTGGTTTGTGCCATTTCTTATTATTATGACGTAAAGGGTTTTGTTTCTTTTTTGTTTTTTGTTTTGCTTCTGTTTTTTTGTAGCAATGACATTTTTTCCTCTCGTTTCTCTATGCTGGTGGGATCGTAATATCCTTTTAGAAGAAGAACAAACCTGTTACCTACGCAATGAAGAAACGATTGTTTTTCGTGGTGGTGTGTCTGTGTGCCTTTTCTTAGGATTATGTAAAGGGTTTTGTTTTTGCCGATGATTTGAATTATGGTTCTTTCTTTGAGATCTTTGTTTTAGAATTATAAGAATTATAAAATTCAATCTAATGTCTAATCTTGACCTAATCTTGTTTTGTTTTTGTATAACAAAAGATTGATTTTATTTTACTTTAGTACATAAAGGTAAAGGTACAAAAAATAATTTTTGATTTTGGAATCATTTTTCTTCATAATATTATTACTTTCGTAGGTAGGTTTTGAAAAATAAATTTTATTATATTATTTTATATTCCTTGAAACCTTGAAGAAATAACCCCCAATGCATTTGGGAATAATAAAAAAAAAATGTTATAGTTTGAGTAATTTTTTGCCTATTTAAAAAAAAGCCAAATAATCTCCCAACCGTCCGTAACCCAAATCGGCTAAAGAAACAAACTCAGTTGAAGACAATCGGGTAACTTTTGCCTAAATTCCCAAGGAAAGACAGAATTGAGGCAATTACTTTTTTGATTTTTCTATCATCGTATAATCATGTTTGATCAAAATGTCGTCTTAAACTTTTTTAATTTTTCATAGCTTGTCAAAAAGTACCTACGTCTCTTTATAGATAAATATAAAGATGAAACCAAAGAAAAATTAAAATCGTTCGTCAGGAACCCAAAAAAAGAAACAATTCGAACACAAATGTCATCAAACCTCAAAACCATCATAATCCCAAATTACAAAATTTGCGAAGAAAAAAGAAAAACAAGAATTCATGAATGCTACTCCTACTCTAAGTGCACATAACATAATACGTATGTAGAATGTAGATGCATTTTTGTGTATGTCCACACCACTGTTTACAATTTCACATAGTAAATAGATACATGCGAAAAAACCTCTTTTTTCATCCCTATTTTGTGGACCTTCGTAAGCGAATCTCATTTCTTACACATCGCTAACTGAATTCTGAGTGAGCAGAGAAAAATACAAAAACTAGAAATAGAAAACTAGAAATTTCAATTCAAGTGGCTATATGAGACGGAAATAAAAAAAAAGAAAGGGAAATATTCACTAACACCAGTGCATGCTTTTACACGAGCTCGGAGTTCAAGAAAAAAGGAAACCCAGTCTTAAGGATCAACATGTATGTTTTATAAATGTTGTATGGGCATGTTTCACGTGTTCATTATGTCCATGCGTGCGTCGGTCGTCGGTCTGTCGTCGGTCGTGGTCGGGCGGGGTTTGTCCCGATTAAGATTTAACCTTTTGATGAGTTAAAATGAAATCAGAGCGGATATGACCCCTTCTTCGACAGAAGGCGGACACACTCAATCCAATAAGCTTGGCGGAAATGCTGCGCTTTGCTGTCGCAAACCACCACGTTCCAACGACCAGCTGTTGGTCGTCTTGCATGATGTTTCGTTGATTTCCATATACATATAAAATCATGAAACCTTGAGGCTATAAAAGGTGCGCGAAGTTCTTTGTGATCCTGAATCCTGATGGTCGTATGGTCGTTCAGTGTTCAGCAGCGCGCATTAAGTCCATCCAAATGAAATGTGCCGTGGAATAAAATGACCCGCAGGTAGAAATTTTTGCGGAAACCTGAACAATCAGATCTAGCGTAATGAAATGGCACACGCATCGGTCATTTAAAACTCTCCCTGCCTCAAGGCAAGGAAACAAACAAAGGAAGTCGATGCGGTGCGGAGGTTGTTCTGCGAATGGCACTCGTTCTTTAAAGAACGTGAATTTACAAAGGATAATAACCAAATGTTACGGCCACATGCCATCGTCGCGTCGTCGTCATCGTCGTCCTCAAACGTATAGTTATCAACGCTGTCCCGTCATTAGCAGATTTCACTCAGCCGACCGACTGCAAAAAATAAGCAAATCAAACAAAAAAAGAATTTTGAGAAAAGAAAGGACCAAAATCCTTGCAATTATAGTGGCAAGGTGGAACTCTCTTCAATGGAAATTAATACATCTGCCGCAAAGGAGCAAGATGTTTCAAAGATTCCTCGAGAGATGGTCATCGTCAATACGCGAATGTCCATCACCACCAACACACGACATGTTAGTTTGGCCAATGCCCCAACTTCGATGCGATGCGGTGGATAGAAAGTCTGCATCCAGTTTTGTTTTTTGTCTCTCTTCTCTTGCTAATGATGAATTCGAGTAACACGAAATCTTTGGAACATGTAAGGGATGAAATATCGCAGGTTGCTGTGGTCATTCATGATTATAATTTCCTGACTTAAAAAGTAATAGGTAATAGCACCTGGTTGTGTCTGCGTTGAAGCCGTTGCGTTGCTTTGGTTAAGTGGTAGCCGTGGCACGCAGGCGTGTGTCTATATTTCCAATTAATTTTTGGTACTTAATACATTTGAAAAACTGTGGAATGAGACATTTAAGGATAATTATACGAGATGTAAGTTTGAAAAGGAGAACACACATTTCAACATTTAAAGAGTTTGGATGGATGTTTGCCGTGCCAGTGGCAGAGTGTTTGAAGAATCAGATATATGTAGGTATGTAATGTACCTAAATGCTGTTTTCAAGGGTATTGTTTCGTGCTGCTTCGGGTGCTGTTTTTAATGAAGTCGTGGCGTGGCGTGGCGTGGGTTTGGTTTTTCTTTTATTTTTCGTTTACTGGAATTTCATCGATAGTCGAGGCACACGTTCTTGTTGTTGTCTTCTTTTTTTAACGGAAAAGGCAGCTGGCTTCTGGTGTCGTTTTCATAATTATTGCGTTGGAATGAAATTTCTCTGCATACACGCCGCTGGTATTCGCTTATACATTTTTTTTATTTTTCCAAACGTTCAAAAACAATAAAAGTGCTTGGCAAAAAGTGGTTGTTGTTAAATGTTTGTCACAGACAACCATTGGTCATGTTTCATGTATGTAATTTGTGTTGCTTAGACTCCTTGATGAGTACGTCGGCTAGGTACCCAAAACTAGGCTAAAGCCGGCAACTCTACTGTCTTGTCAAGTCATAAGTGCTTGCAACAACAATCGCCAAACTTACAAGAAAAGGATAATTAACTAGGTCGGTCCATTTTGAAAAGGATTTTGTGAAGCATGTAGACCATTGCTTGAAACTGTCTTAATCCTCAATAAACCACGACATATTATTATGTTTTGTTATTCTAAGAAAATAGCGAGAGAGGGGATATGAATAAATAAATTTTTGAAAGCGTTTTTACTGAAAATATCACTTTTCAAAGTCTTTTTAGTTGTCTTCATCTTCACCCAATACCTACCTAACTATTATGTTTTAAATAGAATTTTCAATTCGAGTTTTATTCTCATTCCCTCATAGTCCTGTTCCCTGCTTCTGTAAAGTGTGCAGTGAACGCAATGTTTTATTTAAAAGAAGCAAATTCAAATTGTATCCTTGTGTAAATTGGTTTTCCATGCCACCATTCTTTACCAAAAGCACTTAAAGCATTTATCTTAAAAAAGAAAACTGCATCACTTTGAAGAAGATACATAACAGTTGCATTAAGTCTCAGTAACTCTATAGTATAGGAGCATTGCCATAATATTTCTACACCTGCAAACTGTAAAAGTAGGTACCTGCAAATGGCCACTCCATGTATTTCCGTTTTCATTCTTTTCCACCTTAAGTGACGATAAGGAAGGATTGTAGTTTGTAGTTTGTAGATGCAAAATGCAATAAATGATTCAAAGAGCCAAACAGCTTTGTGTACGATACGGTGCTTATACAATAGCTATATCCTTTCTTTTTATTCTTCTTCGTGCATTTTAGAGGGAACTTATGTTCTGCATGAAGATAGAAGAAATCTAGGGTTGTACAATTTACAAAGGAAAAGAAATCAATAATACAGATTTAGCTGTTCTTCTTTTTCGTTTCGAATAATTTAAAAGCATCCAAGAACAATATAATGCGATTTTGGAAAGCACCCTCGAGGATCTTATCAAGTTTTGTGTTTGTATTAAGTTAACACCATTACACATAGTTGGTTGAGGTCTTCTGTGAACTGTGTTTTCGACCTTGGCTGTGGTATTTTTTAATGCGGGGTCATTCGGGTATTGAAATTGAGACTGCACTGTTGTCCTTTGTCCATTCTTTTTGTGACAAGAACCATACATAAGGGTTAATGATTATGAGTTGATAGGTCGCTTGCATTCTAGTCAAAAGAGAGATTTATAAGTGGGAATTTTTCACAAATAGGTTCTTTTCGATCATATTGGATTTCTTATTCGTCATCTTACACAGAAAAATTCTTCTACTGCATAGAGGATGTCGCCACAATACGGTAATGTCGATTTGAAGCTTCATGCAGATTTGTCTCGCTCAATCGCTCAATGTCAATACTTCTTTTGAAGTGCCGCCCATCGCATAAAATTTCGTCCATTTCTGAGGTTTGTTGTATGTTCAAAACGAGCAGTCACGACTAAGGCCCCCAACCCGATGTCTTTAAGTATGACTCCAAAGGTAAGAAGCTAGCTGAACCGCTCATTAGTAAATAGTTCATCCTCACTAGAACTGCAGAGGTAACCCTTTTCTCCGATTGGTGAATTCTTTCGCTGCCGCTAACAAAAAAAGCCAATAGCTAAGGAGACTGAATTAGTCGACTCAAGTCATGTGAGTTCTTACAGTTTTTTTACTTCAAATTCACCCTTTTACAAATCAAATTCACCCTTTTACAAATCAAATTCACCCTTTTACAAATCAAATTCACCTTTTTACAAATCAAATTCACCTTTTTACAAATCAAATTCACCTTTTTACAAATCAAATTCACCCTTTTACAAATCAAATTCACCCTTTTACAAATCAAATTCACCTTTTTACAAATCAAATTCACCTTTTTACAAATCAAATTCACCCTTTTACAAATCAAATTCATCCAGTACTTATAATGAAGATAGTCACAGTGCCAACGGTACGAGGCCGAAATGTGTCATTGATTATGGCTATCAATATTAGAGGAAAAGTCCACCACAAAATAGTCGAACACTCTGCGGTGAATACCTATGTATTTTGCAATTTTTTGTGTGGAATATTTGAAGAGCTACAGAGACAACATTTAAGCCATATGTGGTTAATACTTGATAATGCAAGTATTCACAAAACGGAAGAAGTTCAAAACCTTGTTGATCAAACAACTCATACGCTTAATTTTTTACCACCGTACTCCCCAATGCTTAATCCAATAGAAGAAGTTTTCTCGAAAATTTAGCTTCATGCAAGAAACTTATTAGCCGATCCAACAAATAACCAAAGTTTGGTTGACATAGTAGACACTTCTGTCGAGACGGTAACTTCCGAAAATTGTCACAATTATTACATGAATATGTATGCAAAGTTACCCGCTGCAGCTGCAGGAGAAGATTTGTAATATTATTAACCATAATGTTTGAATAAAAATGGATTCACTAAAATTGGTATTTTTTGTCTTTTATCTTTGTGATTTTATTTTTACAAATACATACTATCTTCATTATAAGTACAGGGTGAATTTGATTTGTAAAAGGGTGAATTTGATTTGTAAAAAGGTGAATTTGATTTGTAAAAGGGTGAATTTGATTTGTAAAATGGTGAATTTGATTTGTAAAAGGGTGAATTCGAAGTAAAAAAACTGTATAATAAAAACTTTAAATAACCGAACAAAACTTTATAGTTGGTTATGCCTCTGTCACCAATCAGTCTTAGAGCTCTTTATTAGGCGTTTTTCTTTTTTAGCACGGAGCGGGAATCGAACTGTCAAAAAAAGATCGGCATTTTTTTTTTAGCTCGGGGCGCTCGGAGCGCTCGATCTGTGTTACTTTTTTAGAACCGAACACGCTCGGGGCTGACTCGATTTGCTCGGTCAAAAATGATCGAGCAGATAGAGCAGAATAAAGAGCGTTGAGTTTTTGAGGGATGAACAAAAAAAAAAACAAACAAACAAAACAAAAGAAATGGCAGGCGAAGCTGGTTGCTCTTCCAGTGATGGTAAATAATATTTTGAATTTAGATAATTATAATTATTTAATTTACTTTTTTTTCTGGTTTTACTGTATTATGACAGTTCAGTGCTCAATTGTGTTTCTCAAATAGTTCTGAGCGCTCAGGTCGCGCTCGACTCGACACTCGCTCGATTCGCTCGAGCCCCGCTCTTTGCCCCGCTCGGTGCTAAAAAAGAAAAACGCCTATTGTATACCGTCCAAGGGGCTTAAGTATGCTAGTGGAGCACCAGCCCAAATAAGGGAATTGTACTCAAGCTTAGGACGAATATAAGTATTAAAGATAAGGGCCAGATCAGACAGGGAGAAAAATTTCTTGCAATGTCTTCAGAAATCCAAACATTTTGCGGCATTTTTGGCGACATCGCATTTTTTTTTTTTAATAATAAGCACGCACTCAAGGGGTTTTTGTTCCCTTTTTATGCCAAAGCACAGTGCGAGCGTTAGGGAAAGTGGGATAGATGGAGAGGGTTAAGGATGAGGTGTCGGTTAACATTGGTCTTGAATTCCTGAATACTGCAGTGACTGGGGAAGACAGAGTGTGGAAGAGAGTTCCACATTCGCGTAGTACGGCTAAAGAACGATTCTCTGAACATAACCATACGTCCGAAACTGGGCTCGAGGGTAAACTGATGGGCATTCCTGGAGGCGCGGGTATTACGGTTGAATATCTTAAGGGGAGGAATGCAACTGGCTATTTCACTAGAGCATAAACCATTGAAGTAACGGTAAAAGAGGGTGAGGCATGAGACATTACGTCGATGTTCAAGTGACGTAAATGTCTCAACGATGGTATGGTCACCAATCATCTTAAATGCTCTTCTCTGGATACTGTCCAAAAGACTTAAGTACGTTACTGGAGCACCAGCCCAAACGTGGGAGTTGTACTCAAGCTTTGGACGTATGTAAGTTTTGTAGATGGTAGCCAGATCAGAGGGGGTACAAAATTTCTTGCATCTTCTTAAAAAACCTAAACATCTTGCGGCATTTTTGGCGACATCGCGTATGTGTTCGTTCCACAAGAGGTGGTCGGTGATGCACATATCGAGAATCTCGAGATGTTCGGTTTCGCTGATGCAAGTGCCACTCATTGACAGTGGCAAGGGAGATATATCTCGCTTCAACGATACAAGACAGCATTGAGTTTTCGAAGCATTAAACTCTACGCGGTTTCTTATTCCCCATTGTACAATGCTGTTTAAGTCAGAGTTTAATGATCCGAAGAGGAGGGATGTGAGTCTGGGAACGAATATGAAAAGCTAAGGGTACTATCGTCAGCGAAACAATGAATTGGATTAGAAGTTACAGACAAGAGATCATTTATGAAAATGAGAAAGAGGGTCGGAGACAAAACGGAGCCCTGGGGCACACCAGCATTTATATTGTGGGTTTCAGACTTGAACCCGTCCAATACAACTTGTATAGAACGGTTCGAGAGAAAGTTTCTAATCCAACGAAGGAGGGACTCATCAATACCGAATGCACGCATTTTCGATAAGAGAGCCTGGTGCCAAACTCTATCAAATGCCTTTGAAATATCAAGTGCAACAATCTTACTTTCTCCAAAACGATGTAAAGATTTGTTCCACTGTTCGGTGTGATAAACCATCAGATCACCAGTGGACCTGTTGCTGCGAAAGCCGTACTGCCGGTCATTAAGAAGCTTTCGGTCTTCAAGATATTTCTTAAGCTGATAATTTATCAGCGTTTCCATGACCTTAGAAAGAAGGGACGTAAGTGCAATCGGACGATAATTGTAGGGAGAGGAGGATTCGCCTTTTTTGGGTATAGGCTGGACAAATGCTGTTTTCCAACCGCTCGGAACGAGCCCAGAAGAATAGGATAGATGGAAAAGCTTACGCAAGGGTTTTGCCAGCGATGAAGAACACCTCTTCAGAACAATAGCGGGGATACCATCCGGGCCAGCGGATTTGTGTATGTTGAGATCTTTTAAGACTCTTGCCACAGCACGAGTGCGAAAGAAGATTTGTCCCATGGAATCATTGACGCGCTCTAGAACTGGAGGAGTCATGGCACTCTCTGACAGCGAAGAGTTAGAGGCGAACTGCCTAGCAAAAAGGTTATCTTTCGCGAGAGAGCTAACAACTGGAGTGTCATTGTCAACAAGCGTAGGGACCGAGGAAGAAGAAGAATTCTTCATATTTTTTACAAATGACCAAAAATTCTTACTGCCTTTGGGACATTGCAGTATTTTTTGCCTTAATTTTTGGTCATGCAAAAACTTGGTCCTTCGAATATGGGCTGCAGGCCTTCCTGGCTTGTTTAAACTTATTCCGGTTTTCCTCAGTTGGGTTGGCTTTGTAACAACGGAAACTTACCTCTTTAACCCTGACAACCTCTTTACAGCTCACATCAAACCATGCGTTCTCTTTGGGTTTGATGCTTTTAACCCTGTTCGGGATAAAAGTTCTCATTCCCAGTAGAATTAAACTTGTAATCATATCCGCACTGGAGTCTACGTCACTATCGAGGAAGCATAGTGACCAGTTAAAGATCCTGAAGAAGTTATTGAGACCATCACAGTTGGCTTTCTCGTACTGCCAAACGGTTCTCTTAGGAGCACTTTCTTTAACTGGAAGTTTTTGACACGAGAAATTAGCAGATATGACACAATGGTCAGATCGGCCTAGAGGCGATAGTACACTAATTGCATACTTATCAGGGTCAGAGGTAAGAAACAAGTCAAGAGTGTTTTCTTTTTGACCGTCAATGTCCGGTATTCGTGTGGGCTCGTTGACCATCTGAGTAAGATGGTTAAACTCAGCAAAAATCTCAGCACACACACCTTCGGGTGTTGTCTTGCTCGAATGAAGAAGCCAGGAAGAATTGTGTACATTGAAATCGCCCGTAATAACTATTTCAGTGTGAGGATACAAGGAAACAATTCTTTGGATGGAGTCGGACAAAGCATCAAATTCTTGAGAGGTTGAAGCTCTGTCCAGATTTGGGCTTCGATATAAAAAAAACAGTAATGGATGATGTGCTTATTCACGGAAAATTTGAACCACATAGAATTGAAAAAAGGATTTGAATTTGAAGAATACTGTGGTTGAAATTGATAAGCTACATCATTTCTGATATAAACGGCGAGGCCATGGTGGGAAAAGAATAAAGGCACTAAGTTATACCCATGAATATAAAATTCAGAGGGATCAGTAGCATCACCTACTTGGGGTTCACTTAGCGCCAAAACAGCTGGCCTGTTTGAAACAATATGGAGGTACGTCGACAGAAAATTCGTTCTTATCCCACGAATATTAGTATAGTCGACTCTGAAATTCACAGTCATTGCAAAACAAAAAAAACTCTAAAACCAAAACAGACGATCACTAAGAAAAATTATTGAGTTGAAATTCAGACTTTCTTTTCGCTTCAGCGCCTCTGCTATGCCTTAGCAGCGGCGTGAATCGATCCGACCCTGGAATTCAAGCAATAATTTTCTATTCATCCGTTGTTGATGTCATATCATAAACATGCATTACATATACAATGCAATGCAAGCCCATGATAAGACATGCAACTGTTGGTGCAGGTTGATAGGAATGGTAAGAGGATGGTACCTACTCACTGTGCTGTGTTTGGCATTTTTTGTTATTGTTTTTTTTTTTTTTGAGGTGCATTGCTTTGCTTATTGTTATTTTTTTGTTCACTTTAAGAATTGCCGGATTATTGCGGTTTTTTTTTTTTGTTGTTTAATGTTGAGCTTTTGTTTTCGGTTATTATTATTATTTTTTTTTTTGTGAGTGAGTAAGACAAGCTTGAGTTTAAGTGGATGTTGGAGTTTTTCTTTTTTTTTTCTTTTATTGTTTCTAATATTATTTATTTGATTTTGGTGGAGATTTTTCGTATTGTTTTATTGTTTTTATTTTCTTGTTATATGACAAATAGGACGATATAAGGTATTGACTGGACGAAAAGAGTCACGATAAGGGGACGCGACGAACAGAAAAGACGGCACACAACACAGGGGGTCCTTCCCCATCGAAAGCACAGACACGACACGATATATGTGATCGTTCCACAAAAAGTGTTCAGTTATGCACATACCGAGAATCTCGAGATGTTCGGTCTCATTGATGCAAGCGCCACTCATGGACAGTGGCAGAGGAGGTATATCTCTTTTTAACGATACAAGACAGCATTGAGTTTTCGAAGCATTAAATTCTACGCGATTTTGTATTCTCCATTGTACAATGCTGTTGAAATCAGTGTTCAATGAGCTTATCATATTTTGCCGTTGCAGTTCCACATCCGAAGAGGAGGGATGTGAGGTGAGTCTGGAAATGAATAAGAAAAGCTAAGGGTACTATCGTCAGCGAAACAATTGATTGCATTAGAAGTTACTGACAAGAGATCATTTATAAAAATGAGAAAGAGGGTCGGAGACAAAACGGAGCCCTGGGGTATACCAGCATTTATATTGTGGGTTTCAGACTTGAATCCGTCCAATACAATTTGTAGTGAACGGTTCGAAAGAAAGTTTCTAATCCAACGAAGAAGGGATTCACCGATATCGAAAGATTTGTTCCACTGTTTGGTGAGATAAACCATCAGATCACCAGTGGACCTGTTACTGTACTGCCGGTCATTAAGAAGCTTTCGGTCTTCGAGATATTTCTTGAGTTGATAGTTTATCAGCGTTTCCATGACTTTACAAGGAAGGGACGTAAGTGCAATCAGACGATAATGGGAGGGAGAAGAAGATTCGCCTTTTTTGGAATTGGCCGGACAAATGCTGTTTTCCAACTGCTCGGAACGAGCCTAGAAGAAGGATAGATGGAAAAGCTTGCGAAAGGGTTTTGCCTGCGTGGAAGAACACCTCTTTATATTAATAGCAGGGATAACAGCAGATTAATTTATGTTGAGAACTACTAGGACTCTCGCCACAGCACGAGTGCGGAAGAAGATTTTTCATGTTACTCTCTAGCAGCTTTCGCGAGAGAGCTAACAACTGGAGTTTTGTATTGTCAATGAGCGAAGAAGAAGAAAAATTCTTCATATTTTTTTTACAAAAGACCAAAAATTCTTACTGCCTTTGGGACATTGCAGTATTTTTTTGCTTAATTTTTGGTCATGTAACGACTTATGTAAAAGAAATATGCTTCTCTGCTTGTAGGTAACTAGATGGCGAGAGTAGTAAATGATATCTTGATTATACCAAACCAAATAAATATACAAAAGTTTCTGGAAGAAAATAGAAAAATACCCTTAAGCTTCAATGGAAAAGTTTTAAATTCAGTGTTAACAAGACAAAAAAAAAATAATTAAGTTATTAATCAATAGTTATTTGATTTTGCTTTACAAAATTATTTCGGGGAGGGTTAAACCCCGTAACCCTCCCCCTAAATACGGCTATGATGCATGAGCCAGAGAATGTTTCTGAGCTGTCACGACCTTCCTTGCTGACCCAGCAAACGTTGTTTCCTTATATATTTATACAAATTTCATGCAAATCCGTTGTGGACTCACTACTTTTATACCGGTGGAGTGGTTAGCACCAAATATTGTGGCTAAGATAGGTTCTTAGTATTTTGAAAAAAATAGAGCAAACCGTTCATAAGATATGAGTGGGTTTTGGCGGATAGTGGGGAGACGGTTGCGGATAGCGCGTAATAAGTAGCGGGTAGCGGGGTTATGGGGCAGTGGGTAGCAATTAGCGTGGTAGCGGGTAGCACGTAGAAGTGTTGGGCAGTAGGTTGTAGGGTAGCAGTTAGCGGGGTAGCTGGGTAACGGGGTTTCTGGGTAAAACTGTTGCAGGAAGCAGATATATTATGGTAGTGTGGTAACGGGTAGAGGGTAGCGGTCTTAGGTCTTTTTTTATTGATTGAGACAGTACTAAGTCTGCCGGGTCAGCTAGTTTCAAATAAATGTTAACGCGCAAGGGTAACTAATTTTACTTGAGAGTGAATTGTTCTTTCTCAAAAACATTGGAATTCGCTAAGAGGATCTAACCCTAAAATTATTTCAACATTCCTACCTACTTATAGCGTTTTTTTTTGGTAATCCGGAATTGTACACAGAACTGTCCGATTCCGGATTCCAAACGAACAGGCAAACACATTTTTTCGCTTCTAAGGGTTGAATGGTTGTGTATTTGTGAAACCTCATATGCAGAATTGCATGATGACATGACATTGTTTTAAATTTCTTTATTTGTAAACATGGCAGCGAGTACGTATATGCGAGTGCGTGCATGTATGCGTGATTCTGTTTTTGATTCTGACTTCAAATTCGGAATCGTTTTTCTGTTCTATTCAGAACAAGAACTGTCATCTTGTGCCAAGTGAACGAGTACAGAACTGTTCGGAACAGTTCCGGACGACCAAAAAAAAATGCTATTAATGAACACTGAACTATTTTTCCTTTCAGAAGGATTTTCTCCTAGGGCTATGTCTGCAATGAAGGAACAAGATGTTTGTTTTTCTCGCGAGTTCATCAATTTTCGTACACAATGTCTCTCATTGAACCAAGGGAAAAGTTGAAAAACAATGAATTCTCTTCGCTTTGTTTTTTGTTAGATACACAATACAGAGTCGTAAATTTGAAAAGAACCAACTAAAAATAAGTGCAAATTTGTAACATGTCTTCTTGATTCAACGTTTAGATACTAACTTACGTATAAATCACGAATTCATTTTTATATGTATACTGGTATTGTAACAGAAGGTACTACATTTTTTTATAGAGTCCATTCACATTCGAACCATTGCGGATAAAGGTTCGTAAAAGTTCACAATACAACGTACTTACATGCACATTTCCGCAAAAAACGTTTACCATATCCGTCCTCGGTCGGACTTGGCTTAAGGCAAAATTACTATAATCCAACATACGTTGCTCAAAGTAGTCATTTGACTCAATAGAGCCATTCAAACCCTTTGCTCCATAAAATCAGATGAAGGCATATAGGCTGAAAGAGATCGACAACAAGAGGAGGACGCACGACGCACAGAGTTTATAAAAACACAAATAAAACGTTTCAGGGTGTATTTCCGGTTAAGTGGGACAGATTTTATTGGTAAAATAAATATTTAAATGCAAAAAGTAAGGAACGTAAAAATAACAATACTGAAATCTCCCAACCAACAGTAGGTATAACGTGATTCCCGCAGAACAATTTGTTTGTTTTTGTATTTTGTCGGGATTATGTTTGTGATAGGTTCGTAAAAAAGGAGATATTTTATTATAGTCGGTTATTTTTCAGTGGGTGGATAAAAAAGAAGTTCCTATTTGGTGCTTGAGATAGCAATGTATCACATTTATGTTGACACTTTGAAAAATATAATAGCAGTTTTAGAGGAACTTTGATATTGAAAGGAAAGTTGGACTATGTTGACTATATACTACCTTACAAAGGATAACTTTTTAGTTGAATCTGAAATCTGAGGAGGACATCGGACATCTTAATTATGTACAATCAGCGGTGGATTTAGAATTTGAATCTGGTGGGGGTTTTGATTGAAAAAAATTGTCAGTGTAAATCTAGTCTATGGAATTTATACGGGTTGGTGACGTTTTCCCCAAGCCAAAATCCCCAAACGAAAATCCCCAAACCCAAAATCCCCAAACTGAAATCTCCAGCAGCGAAATCTCCAAAGAGAGAATCCCCATGGACAAAATCTCCATGCCAAAATATCCAAAACAAATATGTTCAAGTAGTGAATCATGCGATTAAATCGCGCGATTTAATCGCATGATTCACTACTTGAACATATTTGTTTTGGAGATATTATTGTATTCAGTTAAGGTTGTTTAAGAAATAAATGTTTAATTCATTTTAAATGTAATTCATTTCATTCAAAATAAATAAAAAAATCAATTCAAAAGAACTTTGTTTAATGTTTAAACAAATAAAGAATGAATATAAAACAAAACACAGAGCTGAAAGCCTTAGCAGCTAGGCTCTTTTTTTTCTATGTATATTTATTTATAATTTCAATTATATGTAAATAAATTATAATAATAATAATATAAAACAAAACATGTCGTGAGAGGAACGGTGTAAGTAGACGTACCTGAATATTGGAGTTTTGGAGATTTCAAGGAGATTTTGGCAAAAAGTATTTTTTCTTTGGGGATTTTTTCCGTGGGGATTTTGTCGTGGAGATATTGGCAAGTTGGATTTTTTTTTTGGAGATTTTGTCCCCATGGTGATTTTGTCTTTTGGGGATTTCTTACTACTCCCAATTTATACACTAGTCAAAAAAAAATTAAAGGAACACTTGAAAAAAACTCAAAAATGGAGTGGTTTCTTATAAGGCTGTATCTCAATAGAAAAAAGTCGGATCGAAGTGAAATAAAAAGTTTGTCAAAGGTTTTCATTTTTTCTTCTCAAGCTAAGAAAACACCGTTAGTCGTTTTCACTCAATTTCAAAATTGAAAAAAAAAAATGAAGTGAGCGGACATTTTTTTTTCAATCTAACCGATCTAAGCTTCAATTTTAGGATTTTGTTGGAATTAATTCCCAGTTTGTTTTAGATCGCTACGATTTTTTTTCTAATCACAGTTTTGACTTCGGACCCTAATATCTCTGCCAAAAATTGACTTACAAATAATAAGGGCAGATTTGAAAAATTTATAAAATTTTCTACACAAAAACATTTTGAAAAAATAAAAACATTGCTTTTTTTCAATATTTTCTATCAATAAAAAAAAGATACAACTCAAAGCTCATAAAATTTTCTTGATTTTAGTAAAAATTTTGCATCAATACAATCAACCGTTTCTCTGTTTCGGTAAATCAAACTTAGGCCGTGTGTGAATTGCGTTAAACCTTTTTTTTTTGTTCAATTTTAAGGAAAGTTTTATTTTTTGATTTTTTTTTTAATTCATCATTATGACTTTTTGAAACATATCTTCGTTGTTAGAATGGAAAAATTTTCCACACTTCAGACGTGTGTATGTGTTTCTGCTTTGGTGTTTAAAACTTTGATTTTCAAAAGTGGCTCTTAACCTTTTTCCCATGTGGATACACCTGACAATATCAGGTTGGGGATGGTATTCCATATTTGTTGGGGAGCACGTTGGACCACAAGTTTGTTAAATCTCGTCTGCAAATACGTGTATATAAAAACCTTTTCAAAACTTGAAAAAGTATTAGGCCTGGCCTTTTGTTGTAAAATTATTTCCAAACCTCATAGCGAACATCATGCGAATTATTTTCGAAATTGTAAGTTGATCAATTGATCTGTTCAGAATCGATTGGATTCGATTTCCTGTTGAGTTCAGTTTTGGGTTAAATTGGCCGAGTTAGGCTCAGTTTTTTGGGGGGTGTAACCCTTCACCGGCGAGTGGCCGCGGCCCCAGGTATAATAAGAAAAAATTTAAGGTCAGTTTTCAGACGTCATCAACGAACAAAATGATTAATCCAGGGAAAATCCAATACTTTTCTACTTTATTGAGTCCTCATAAAACTTCAATTTCAAAACAAATAATAAAAGAAAGGTTAATGCTTCATAAATAAATTTAACAAAAAGTCCAGATAGGTAAAAATAAATTAACAACGATTTTTTTAGAAAAAAGTGGTTTTGTTTTTTTTTTTTTAATTTCTCAAAAACGAAAAGACATTATTGCATCCGGTTTTCTGTTTTCGACTAAAAATTAACAAAGACATTGAATTTTTAAAACAAAATTAGTACTTAATTACATAAAATTTCGAAAAAAATTAGTTCAAAAATGTTTTTTTTGTTTTTTTTTTGAAAATTTTGAGTTTGAAAATTTATTTTTTTTAAACTATTCGTTAAAACAATTTAATTTAAAAACAAAATGAAAGAAGAAGTTTTTGGCTATCCAGAAAGGTGGTGTTGTAAACGAAGCCGTTGATTTTTAATATTTTTTTTTACAAAATAAGTCAATTTTTTCAGAAAATTGCCTCTCCCGGCTAAACGGGGGGGGGGGGGGTAGACTCCAATACGATTTTTCTTGTCTCAACTCAACCTACACGCTCTAGCTTTTTGGCACAACGCTCGTGAATCACCCTGTAGAAATATTTGAACGAAGAATTCAAATGCTTCGTTCTCCATGATTCTCAGCGCTTGGTGTTTCATAAAATTTCTGTTTTTGAAAAAGTGTGTGGTGTAATTCAGGTTTGTTAGAAAAATCGAAAAAGGTATCAGTTTTCGATCTCCTTAATTCTCCACACTTTTAGTGCCGAAAAGGATTAGATTCTTATAAAAAAGGTAGGATTTCTTCTGGGCATACGTTATACGGCCAAAAGTAGTTCGGGTTAGTATTTTCCGGGAATTCGTTATCCGGGAATTCGATTTCCAGGAAAACGACCCTAGCCCGTTTTTTTTACCAAAATCCGTTCGATGCCACTGAACGAAACGAATCGAATATACGAGGGGCAAGTAAAAAATAAGGTTCCCACATTTTTTTCAGGTGTAAGGCATTTTTTATTGCAATAAATATGTATACCATCTGAAAGCTTG
This sequence comes from Sphaerophoria taeniata, assembly GCA_943590905.1. Classification (NCBI taxonomy): domain Eukaryota; kingdom Metazoa; phylum Arthropoda; class Insecta; order Diptera; family Syrphidae; genus Sphaerophoria; species Sphaerophoria taeniata. The sequence goes on along the minus strand of OX016540.1, from coordinate 34,359,408 downwards.
TATTTCAAACTATTTTTCTACATAGTCGCCAGATCTTTCAACGCATTTTTTCATACGAGTTATCCACTTCTGAAAACCCGCTTCGAAGAACTCCGCCGCTAGGCCGCCGATGTACTTGGTGACCGCTTCCTTCACCTCTTCATCTGTACTGAAGCGTTGTCCACCCAAGTGTTGCTTCAATATCGGGAACAAGTGGAAGTCGCTGGGAGCAAGATCAGGGCTGTAAGGGGCATGATCAAGCGATGGCCTCCCGCTCCTTTGCTCGTCGTGAACATCTGTGCGTCCTTCGGAGAACTCCCTGCACCATTTGCGGACGTGCTGGACGCTGATGCAAGCTTTGCCATAAACTTCTTCCAACTGTCTATTAATTTCAATAGGTGTAAGCTTTTTCGCGTTTAAAAATCGAATCACTGAACGGATTTCACACCTGGCGGTGACGGCGATTGCGGGCTCCATCGCGGATGGCTGTTAGACTGGCACTAAGCTTCGCAGTGATCTTCCAGGTAGTTGGAATGGAGTGGGGGGGATCAACAATGAAGGCGGTGTTGCCGGATTTCTCCTAGTAATCTCGCGCGGCGAGTGTACAGCGTTGGGAACCTTATTTTTTACTTGCCCCTCGTATTTAAAAAAAAAATCCTAGAACCCTAAACTTTGTTTGCGTGCTGGCAAGCTTTCTATCATATTCTTCCTTTTTTTAATGTTTGTGAAGGTGGGGCAATGAAAATGACGACCAACATTTGTGTTTTGTTAAAAAACATAACGATATCAGCCACTTTGCGATATAAACTGTGAATAATTTATTAATGATAAGGTTTCGTTTTAAGTTTAATCTGCAGCGATATTTCAAGTCGTTTTGTCCTAAATTAATTCCATGTGTTAGAAATGGCATACCCCTTGCCGCACCTTAATTTTGTACGAACTGAATAGAATTATGCATCTTCACACTTCCCCAACCGAACCCGAATGAGGGTTCGCATACAAAATAAAACAGAAACTTTAAAAAAGAGAAAAAGTTAGCTAGTGAAGTTTTATTTAATTTTTTAAAGCTTATGAACAAAACAAAATCGAACTCGTAACTTGCTCGTGTTTGTGCCTTGATCAATTCAGACGAACAAAAAAATATAGAACTCAAGTTATTGCATATTCAAGAGCAGAAGCCAAACGAACAAAATCCTCCAGAGAAATTAATATATTTCCAGGACTACTTCATGCAATTCCCCATTGTAACCATGCGATAGTAGGTCTGATATTCAGACTCATAATCCGAGTATGTCTGGTTGTTGAAGCACTTTGTCGAGGGAATATAGTTCTTCAATGGATTCTTCAATAGGAAACTATAATATTTTGTTGCTTTTTTCAATAATCGAGTTGTATTTATGTCGGCCACTTCGATTTTATCCAGTAGCTCGACCAGCTGTTCCCTTTGTTGCTTGCTCTTAGCTCGCATCATTGTTGAACTCACTAGAAAAAGAGGAAGAAAGTACATTGAAGTCCATTTGTGTGTGTTATGCTTACCACCAGCACTGATGGTTATCGAATTAATTTTCAGCTCTGAAGAAATATCGTTAATAGAATCGGACCACGCAACTCGACGTTTGACCTCTTGCAAGCAACCGTCCGGTGTTAGAAGTAAGCCCGGTGCCAATTGAATTGTCGACGATAACTCATGCGATTCAGTTATAAGTGGATTTGGCATGATATAGAAAGCACTGAAAAGAAACTCTGTCAGCCGCAAGATAACCCACAAGAAAAACAAACATACCATTCCTTAGTCACGCAACTGAATTTCTCAAAGGGAGTCTCCATAAAGGTGCAAATTTCAGTGAGAATCGGTGGCACTATGTATCGCGGATGTTGTGCTCCTGGCATGATGGTAACATCGCCAGACCTCGACAATGTCGCATTGCTATTATTCAATAGTGTTGTCGAATCGAAATCCAATTTCGTGCTACTGAACACGTTGGATGTGCTTATATCGAAAGTACTATTACCATCCCCACTGGCGGTCGTCAGATTGCCACTCATTTTCATCATCACCGATGGCAAATAGGGGTGTGATTGTTCCACATGTATATCTCCGAGGAGATGTTGCAGCATATTCTTAGAAAATAGAATTTTTTCCTTCATTTGATGGAGTTGCATTACTTCGTATTGGATGCGGTTAATAGAGCTATCGATGTCTGTGTAGACTTGCTTAATCGAATTAAGCAGAATTTCGTGGTTTTCGAGTTGTTTGTTGCCGCATTCGATTTGGGCTTTGCACAATTCGATCTGGCCGACAATGTAGTCGTTTTGGCCTTTATTGAAGACGCGAGTGTTGTATTGAACAATGTAATTGGAAATTATGTCATCGAGGTCTTCGTCCGGGTCGATGTTGAAGAGATTTACTTTGCATTGGACGGCTTCGACGAACTGCGTGTAGGAAATTGAGAAGCGTTGATTTAGAGCGTAGCTCTCTTGGCGGGCGGACATGTAGCTGGCTGCCATACCGAGGAGGGAGGCCTTAGCTCTGAGGAGCTTCACATCGAATGCACTGAGATTTTCTTTGCCGGGATTGCAGGGCGTTTTGTTGAGCGTCACGATGTTTAGCAGTTGTTCTTCTTTGAGTTTGAGGATCGAATTGAAGATGAGGAAATTGGGTATGTTGTGGAATACTTTGCGCATTTTGCGCCACATGTCGTCTTTGGCGTCTTGAACAATGTGAGCTTTGGGATAATGAAATTGTTATAATTGCATCAGTAAAGGAAAACAAGACTTACGATTTGAATTATTTAAGACCAGAGCATAGAACGAGTCAAGTTCCCTAATGGCCTCCTCGACTGCAAACACCGCGGCACTCTCACCGGCATTCGATGAAGTCAACTTAACAGGCATAGTCGAGATAATACGCTGCTTATTGGACTTCTCCTTGTCGACGTCGCTCTTCAATTTGTCCCTCTTCAATTCAAGCATGTCAACTTTGGCTTGAAGACATTCCATTTTTTGCTTCATTTTGATCGATTGCATATCTAAGAGCGTTGCATGAGTATTTTAGAACCGAAAGGTTTTCAGACTTACTTTTCGTTTTTATTGAATTTGAGAGCAAATTATATTGAGATGTGAATTCAGTGTTCTTGGATTCCAATTCGGATTTTTTCTGACACAAATCCTTGTGTTTGAGATAGCGCTGCATTTCCTTTGGCAAGAAGCTTCGACTGCACGCCTTTAATTAAATAAATAGTTGACATAAACGCGTTTTAATTATGCAAAATATCTAATTTACCGGTACAACTTGACCCTTGAGTTTGTTCATTTTGCGGATAAGGATATCTTCGCGAATTTTTGCGACTTCTTGACGAGGTTTGACTCTGTCGAGCATGTTGCAAAAGATTTCCCTTTGACGAGGTGATTTGTAAATGCTGAAAATTTATTTTTTTTAATATGAAACAAGATTATTGAAAACAATTGTGTTTTCTTACGATTTAAGTGCATCTCTGCTAGGCATGTTTTCTTGAGGAAACCCCAGTCTTGTGGCCCACATTTCGAATGCCAAAATATCCTCATCCAGGGTCATCTTTTATACTTTAAAAAATAAGGATATTGAAAACGTTTTAATGCCTAAGGAAGACTTGGAATCCACAAAATTAAATTTAAAACAATGAAAATGCAACTGGATTTGAATTGAAAAAAAAATCGAATTTTAACAGTCCGACATTTTGACGTTTGGTTTGGAGTTTAACTAGATTCGTTAAGTAGTAGATGAATGACAGAGTTCAGGATACTCTCAAGTAATTTTACTAAAAAGATTTTTAAGAGGTTAACTTTTTAAAATTTCTATTAGTCTCAATAAAGAATTCAAAATTCAAAAAAAAAGGTTAATTTCATCTTTTAACATTAAATTTTTGAATCCAATCTCATTTAATTTAAAAACTCTTGGAAATAATTGGCACGTAAATGTGAAAATTTCTTTGAAGAGACGACATACAAAATATCAAATCATATGCTGTGAATGCGTTCACTGTTTTTCAAACATTCCTCATTACATCCCTGCAACTTGCATTTGTCATTTTTTTTGACAAGTTAAAGTTCAACGTCAGCTGAGAAAACAGCAGAGTGCAAGGTCTTTTGTTGCTTAAATTTGTGCTGCATTTTTCATTAACGAAGAGCCAAACAATTTTAAATTATTTAACAATATAACCACACCTCAGTATTTATAAAACATGTCAGAAGAATGTTTTAATATCGAACGCGCTCTTGAGAAATTCAATGCAAGTCTCAAAGACGAAGATGATGTCTACTTGGATGAGTACCTTGATGGATTCGAAGAAATCAATAGGTAACTAGAACAAAGGGCAATTTGACGACCATATAAAACGTTGAGTTCCCGCTGTTAGTTTCTTCCATTTGATGGGCTCAGTATTTGGCTTCGTGAGCAGCGATGTTCGCGCGAAAATAGATATTCTTGCTGATTTTCGAAAGAGTGAAACTGGCGACAACTTTAAATCATTCAAACAAATGATTGAATACGAGAAATCTGCTGGTCTGCTGAACGACAACTCCTACGTGTCAGGTAGCCGGACGTTACTACGTCTACACAGAGGTTTAGGTGAGTAAATTTTGTTGTAATTTTAAACAAATAAAACTGACGCCATCCTTCCTTGAATTAGAATTTGTTCACGAGTTTCTTCTTCGGGTGGGTGATTTGCAAGAGGATGACAAGACATCCAGCTGTTGTAAGATTTCCTACCATGATACGCTGGCCAAGCATCATCCTTTTCTAATACGAAGCGGTGCAGTTGTTGCAATGTACGCAATGCCAACGAAAGGAGAACTGCTCAAGCGTGTTGGTCTTAGCCAAAGTCGTGCTTCCGAAATGCTTCCGGATATGCTGAAGGCCACCAAAATTGTACACAATCGAACAGAGAATCTGTACACTTTGTTCGAACTACATAAACTGCCTTAAAAGAAAACTAGCACCACCTTTGCTGGTCACATTCCAGTTAATAGAAAAGTATTTCCGTAAATGATCAAGATGCTATTTTTACATAATGTTTAGAGAAGGAAAGGCTGGCAGCCTTTTGTCTTGTTGTTTATTGTTTGCTGTTCCTATCTGTTTAAAGTCTATCGCTTTATCTACAATCTTGTAGCTTTGTGTGATCAATTAAAAACAAATATACACCGCTTGCAATTAGATAAGAACCTTATTTATTAGGAAACACTGTCAGTAGGGAACCTTTCCGTGTGGCTTGCCAGCTTTCGTTTTGGCTTTGAGTGGGTTTCGTCCGGTGGGCTGCGGTGGCTGAGTGGGTGTACCAGCAGACCACAAGGTCACAATTCCACTTTCTCCACCAGTTACAAGCAAATTTGACTGAAAGTAGTACAAATGTTGAAAAGGACTGAATATCGACATAACTTCATTTACCTGTGGATTGAATAGACTCTCTCTGATGATTTGTTTATTCCCATTGAACAGTCCGTGTGGCATCATTTTTTTACCTTGAATCTGAACCGATCTTACGACTTCCCTGTGAAAAGAAAGAGATCTAAACGCCAAATCGTGAAGAGTCTAGAATTCTCACCCTTTGTTGTAATTCGAACTGGCCAGCAAGAACATTCCACCATCAGCCAAATTATGACACGAAACCAGATTGCAATCGGCAGCCGACTTCCTCTTGATAGCCTCCGTAATGTTGCTCCTTTCGAATTCGGCAATTAGATCACCCTCTTCGCATTCGTATGTTTTCAAGTCATTCGTGTGAGTTATACAGGAGATGATGTCCTTCTCGTAAACGTTTTTATGCCTGCAAGGAAAATACTCTTTGCACTTTGTTTGCTGCAACTGAAGTGATGAGATTTACCAATTCAATTTGTCCACACTGCTCTCAGTGTTGATTGTTGAAGTTAAAGCGTCGTCTTCGGAAGTGGCCGAAATGTCGAAAACATTTATCAGACCATCAATGGATCCAGTGCATAGAAGGTCAGGATTTGTGGGATGGAATTTGACGTCCGTCACGTCGTCTTGATGGCTCTCAAAGTAGACGCCCATTTGTGTCTTTTGGCGCACATCGAAGAATTGAAGATGAGTTTCGTTCATAAGTTGGTCGGTACCACTGCAGATGACTCGGCCATTTGCGTTCAAATCAAACGATGTGATGGTGAACCTCTTTTCGGGATCTAAAATGATACCTTGTAGAGAGCAACTCAGACTTAGGATAACTTACCTTCGTATGAAACCTCTGCTTTGCCGGTTCGCAAATCGTACAAAGTAACATCGCCATTGGTACTTCCAACAAGCAAGTTATGAGGTGTTTCGTCTAGAAACCGAACACCACAACCGGCTCCAGCGGTGCTATTCAGTTGAATTGTGTCAATAGTCGGTCGTGAAAGCGTTGATGAGTTTATGTCGAAGATTTGGGCAGTGTTATTCGATAGGCCAGCGGCAATTCGTCCAAAGGATCTTGAATTAGATTATCAAAGAACACTCTTGCTGTTGTGTACTTGAACTGAACTTACTTGTCGGCACATAAGTGAAGAATGTACACCTTCTTTAGAGAAACTGCGGATTCATCGGCGATTTTGTATTTCAGTGCAAAAGCACTTTCGATTTCAAAAGGAGTGCAAGTATCATCATCGATGATGGGATCTTCTTCATCGGAACTGGATTCTGGGTCAGCTGGAAGTAAAATGTTCGTAAGAATAGAATCAATGGTTAGAGGAGTATTTACCATCAAAAATTTCTTCGTCTGGCATTTTTGTTTTCTGTTAAAAATTATTTAAAAAAAGTAAAAATTTATAACTTTGTTTTGCTCGGTGAATTTTGTTTTACATGAATGTGACAGCTTTGAAAAAGTATTGCACTTTTTTCAAGCACGTGCGATTGGATTGTAGTAGATTTTTCGTCTGACTAGTTCAGATAGGTTTGTTCGATTAGTAATTTTATTTCGGCCTTTAAAAATTGTCATTCACTTTGACGACTTTTTAAACTTGTTTGAGCATAAAATAAGAGAACTTTGGAGTGTTTTTGTTTTTAATTTCCATTTAAAATTTTATATTAATTTTCATTAAGATTATTAGATGCAAAAAATTTAACTACAATTTTTTTTATTTCTTTGTTTACATAATTATTTGTTAAATATTCTACAATAGGTTATTGTAACAATAAAATAAGATTAATACGAAATTTTATAAAATTGAAATTCAATATCATTTTGTTTTATTTTTGATTTTGTTAAGCTTTTGACAATCCCTCCCACCGATCGGGTACAGTGTAGAAGTAACGATCCATAGCATCGGTAAAACGCTTCATATAGCACTCCGGTGGAATAATTGTTGGCTGTTTACCCATTCCGCTGCCAAGTGTTTTCAACAAAGTTTCCACACGCTTATCGAATGTGTAAGTCCGGATGTAATCTTCAGAGAAAACAAATAATCATCTTTCCGCATTATCAAACAGGAAACTGCCTTACCAATAATGCCAAGAACTAAAGTACTATTTTTGTTGTTTAGCCCAACTAGAAGTGAATAATCCATAACTTGATTCTTTGCCAGGAATGATGAATCACGGTTGATGGCGTCTTTGAGTACGGCTTTGCTGTGTGACAGGACATACAAAGGTTTCGACCAAGACACTAAAATGGATAAAATTAGAAAGGATGATGCTAATCTGGCGCCCAACGTGAACTCACTCTGAACCAAATTTTCATCCAGCAGGACAATCTCGCCATTCTGATTTGTTGGATTCACCAAACGATTTCGCTCGGAACCTTTGAGATCAAACTTATTTTTGATGTCACACTCGTAGAACAGATTCTCCATCACAAGCATGAATTTCTCCTGAAAAGAGCTGAAAGGACAAAACTTATTTAGAGCCTTCTTAATACCTTAATCCTAGCTCTAGCTTACTCCTTCTTCTTAATTGTCACCCGATAAACCCCAACAATTTTGGCCAGCAAGGTTGGATGATTCTGCTGATGACACTTGTTTATGTATTCAAAGTAATTCGGTGCAAAGTTCTCAAAAATCGCAATATCTCTTGGTGTCATTTCTTTCAACACAAATCGGTCATCGAGAGTCTTACTAAATTTCGAACCACTCTTGCCTCCTCTCGCCTCCCATTGGACACTGCGACACAGCGAACGAGCTAAAAACGTTCGAGTGTCTTCAATGTCTACTTGCAGCTGTGATCCTTCGTCATCGGGTGGGGTTGTCTGAATCGTTGGATCGCTTGCCTTTCGAATTATTTCTAGTTCGGAATTCGAACCTTTCTGTGTGAATTTCAGTTCTTCACGTTTTTTGCTGTGTTCGAGCTCTTTGAAGAGATTCCTACCCATTTTGGGAACTTTGAGCGTGTTGGCACGCAGCAAATCGAATTCTTTGGCGAAGAATATTTTACAGGTGAATTGTGTCGTGCTGTCCTGGAATGCTAGATCAATGTGGGAATTGGATGATTTGGAGGATTTCTTTTCATCATCTGGGATCTTGGGATTTTCCTTCTCGTCGAAATCAAACTGACTGCCAAAACAAGAAAAATCAAATCCATGATAAAAAAGCAAATCAATGTTCAACTCACTTTTCATTCTTTCTCTTCGGATTCGGACTACTTGTTGGAACTGTGTTCGAAAGCCCACTTGTGTGGCTCATCATATCCACCAGCTTTTGGTAGTCGTGAGAAGTCAAGCTGTACGCGATGATAGAGCTCAAATCTTGGTCGTGAACCAAAATCGGAATCATACCGAGAGGTAAGGTCAAATGTTCATTGGGAGAGAGCGGTGATTGCAGAAGATTCGCTGTTGCCGTTGATGGCAGAAGACTACTCAGCATCTTTTTGATGCTCTTTTTGTCGGTTACATGCTCCTGACTTTTATTTTTCTCCAATGGAGCCACGATATCGGTCTCTTCCTGACCCTCTGCAATCGGCTTAGAGTCTCCAGTTGGTGACTCCGTTTCTGACCGTAGATCTTCAGTGCATATTTGTCCTGAATCAATTTGCTGATTGGAATCGTGTTTATACAGCGATTTGGCCTTCAAGCCCATCTCATGTAGCTTCGGACCCCAAGCATCGATGCTCTCGGCTAGTGCACGTTTTGCCATGACCATGCCATCGTTAATATCATAGGAGTTTGCTTCCTTTTCAATGAGTAACATCTGAACGACTTCAACGTGCTTCTTAAAATTGAACTGGTCAATTTGCAGTGAGGTCTTGAGACTTGCCAAATTTGTGGACTCGTCTTCAGTCGCGAGGTCGGCGATTTTTTCATGAATCTTGGAGTAGACTTCATGGCCGGCCAACGAGAACCCTTTAACGTCCTCCATAACTTGAAAAGTGTGGAAGGGTTTTGGTTTCTTGAGATGTAGGACCAGCGGTGGGAGACCAATTTCCCAGATTTCAATCGGTGAATACATGAATTTCGCCCCAATTCCATTGTAGGTGAAATAATGGATGTAATCACGGTTCAGGGAATGATTGCACTTCGATTGGAGCAGCTCGGAGTCTTTTTCAGCTTCCAGGGTTCGCTTTTTGTAGGCATGACCGTAGAAGCGGAGTTCAAGGTATTTGGCGAACGATAGACACTTGGTTGTCTCTGAAATTGGAACACTGGGACTCACTTCGTTGCAAATTGAGCACCACGAGGTAAAATAGATGCGATTCGGGTCGTTTTTGATTGTGTCTTCATTGAGGAAGACCTGGACGCAACCCATCGAATGGACATACCTAAAAAATGTATATGATTAACCGTGAACTATTTGGATTGTTGCGAGACAGGGGGAGGAGAGCTTTGGGAAAAATCTAAGTCAGATTGGGGAGAGAAAACACGTTAGCAATGCGAAACTAGGGTCGGAAACGGAAAGAATGCTAAGTTCCGGGGAAGCGGCCTGATTGCGATGCACAGCGTTAGCTCGGCGGACGGGGATCACAATGAGATCAAGGATTTATGCCTCACCTCCTGACATGGTCCATCATCGGCAGATCACAAAGCGGGCAGATATACGAGACTCTGAAGCAATATCGTTGCAGAAACTGTCCCAGCATGATGTCTTGCTGGCCGTAGAACTTCATGTCCAACATGGTCGGCTGGGCACAGAACGAAGAAGCTTTCGGATTGAAGTAGAAGCTGCAGAATAGCACTGGAAGACGTTGATGATTCTCCAAATCCAGAGCGTCTTTGTAGAGCTGTTCCTCGCTTACTTTTTGTGGTTTTTGAAAGGATTCCCGACGCTTCAGCTTGGTCACTTGAAAAATACAAAATAAATTTAATGTCCGAACTGGCACTGAAGAAAAATGAACTCACTTTTTTTCTTTTTGGGATACTTTCCACCAAACGATCGAAATTCCGCCAGCAGCGTCTGCAACTCCCGATTGTCAATGGGTGTTGTAATTTTTGTTGTCAAAAACGGATGCAGTGGATTAAGTTGTGTCGAATCCTCGATGGACTTTTGTGCCTCAATTTCGTTTTGTGAAGATCTCTCATTCGACGTAGTCGACCATTGTTTGGAGAAAAACAGTTCCTTGGGGAAATGTGAACGAAGGGGACACTTGCGTCCCTGTTCGGTTTCCAAATAAGGCAGCGGGAATGTAAGAAACGGCGACACAGACAAGATTGTCGAATTGAGAGCTGTGCGGAAGCGATTGTCGTAGGGTGTCTCAACAGCCAGTTCGACAGGTGATGAGTCTGGGGAGAGTTTATTGTTTTGGGGATCGGTTGAGCGAAGGGGATCGGTGAAGTCGCTGACGTTCTCGATTGTGACGAGTTTGTCTTCGGATTTACGCTCCATTAGCTTCTTAGTTGGTTGCATTGGCTTTTCACTCTCCTGGTTGTTGTTATCACTTCGGAGGAGAACACCGGATTCGAGATCATCTGATGGACTTTGCTCCTTCGAATCAAAAATAAGAGGCTTCGGGCTGAGCGGTCGAGCGAACTCGTCAAGAAGGAAGGACATCTCCAGGCGCCAGTTATATCTGACAGAAGAGAGTCGATGAAAACAAAATCTCGATATTTTGAAAGTTAAACTCACCTCGCATAGATAAGAAATGAAGCCACCTGTTTGACCTTAGCCAGTTCGATATTATTTCCTCCTCTCAAGAGTACTGTGTATCCCCGGGGACTCGAGAGCTTCTCGAAGTACATCAAGGTTTTTGTTGTACCTAAACAAGAGTGTTTGTTTAGTTTTGAAATTTTAAGAAGCAATCAACCCTACCATATCCATCATCAAAGTTCTTGATATAGAAAGCATCACACATTCCCAGCTTCGGCTTGCCAATGTTCGATTCAATCGACGATACAATGTCACACTGCAAGGCTTTCGACAGTCGTTCCATGACTGAAATCTTGACATCCAACACCAGCGTAATACCATGCGATCGAAGCATGTCTTGAGCAATGCCAGCGACATTCTTGTGAACCAGAACAACATTCGGCTTGAAATTCATTATCCTGGCTGTGACATTCCGGAGGTATTCCTTCTCCTGCAGCAGAACCGTCGAAATGCTTACGAATTTACCCTCAACCCTCTCGTAAACAATTGGACATTGAAGAAGTAGAATCTTCGGTCGATCAACTCGAGTGGCCATGTCTTTGTGGGCGACATTTTTCGTGAATACCACTCCACCGACAATTGTGCATTCTTGGCGTTTGCCACCGGGAACCTTCTTTAAATTCACATAATTTCGAATGTCCATTAATTCATTGGTGCAATACTCTGGCTTGAAGTGATTCGCCGCCCGACAGCACAGTGGAATAAGTACCTTGGACCACTTCTGGTCGAGATTAGCGCTACGAAGCATTTGGGTGAGCAGTTGTTCCTCGTGTTCGCAATAGGACTCCAGTAATTTGGAAGTTGTCGTGGTAGAACGTATTGAATTCTCCAGCTCGACATCTTTGACTGATTGGAAGCTCAGAGACATGTCGAGTGATTTTGGAGGCTGCAGATCGCTGTCGTACTTTGGACTGTAATCACTTGGATTCGTCACAGTATTATTGTCCGGATCGACGTCGATTTCAAGGATTCCAGAGTTCATAATGTCCGGACGCTTGGGAGCGAACTTGTAATGCAAATTCTCGTCGAATTCTATTTGTTCTGAGTCTGGGACGATGGGCAGGAGAAATCCAGCCGCATGCATCGCACTGAGTATAGCAACTGCTTGGATTTTGTTGGAGGACTTTTGATTGGTGTTGAGAAAGTCGATAAGGTCCAAGCCACAATTTTGACCTGGGAGCTGACGAATCATTTCTTCGTAGAGAATTATGAGTGAGTTGGATTGCTGGAGTATGTTCCTACGGTCGGCGTTTGATAGACTGCTTATTTGGTTTGTTGCGAAGCGTTCTTCCTGGTAGCCAACTGAGACTTTTCTGGCTAAGATTGAGCGTGGTTGAAGATTCTCATCGGACTCGTTGGTTTGTGAAAGTTTGCTCGAGAGATCTTCTTGTAGGGCTTGGAGATCTAGTTTCAAATCAGCGGTTATGTTCGGCGATTTCAGATAGCTCAAAACTATTTTGGAACAGTAGTTGCAGACTTTTAAGTCACCTGCACGAGAAGTTATAAGACGATGTATGAAGAAGAGAGTACAATGTTTTACTTACCAGAGCACATGATGATTGTTCCTGGCACAACCTGGTTACAACACTTTGAACAAAAGATTTGTCCACAGAGTCGACAGTGATGTTTCCTTCGGAAGGCGGAGAATTTTTGAGAACAGTCATAGCACTCCTTAGCTATTGCGTCCGGCATCCAGAAACGTTGCAATTCGGTGTCTTTGTAGTTCCGCAGATTCTACAGAAATTCATAATTTAATGGAATGGTGAGACAAATTAAAAGGTCACCTACGCTATTTTTTGCAGCGACGATGTTGCTTATTCTCTTGAGAACATTCAACATTGTCCTGCCTTCGGTTACTTCTGGAGTTTCATCAACTTTGTCTGGTGTTGATTCACTTGTTTCTTCAGTTGTTGTCGTTGAGCTGGAACCATCGTGGGTAATTCCGGGTTTGTTGCTCGAACTCAAACTGGACGATGAGCTGTTTCTTGAAATGCTCCCGGTTTCGGCATAGAACGTACTTTGTGAAGTGGACTTGGGTGTAATTGGTGTTGTTTGTGCGCTGCCAGCAGCGCTTACAGTTGGAGCATCATTAACAGTATTGTAACTAGCATTGTAGGCATTTTGAATTTTGCTCACGAATTTCGAAAGAAGTGTTTCGGGTTCTTCTTCGAAATCGCGAGCGAATTCTGTTAACTTGTGGGGCGAGTGGAGATGTTGATTCATGTTTTTTTGCTTATGTAATACTTAAATTGCTTGATTTGAAGAGGAGATTTAGACTCCAGTTAGATTGATTTGGTCGCTGAATCCAGATTCGGGTGCCAGTGTGCCTAGGGCAAGATCAGTCCATCGTTGTTCCTTGTAAGATAGAATTGTTATCATTTTTGTTTACATTGTTCTGTGATGAACTTACTTGCTCGCTTAATGTTAAATGAGAATCAGTACCATCGGCTTCTGGGTCGGGAAGTTTGTCAGTGGGAACTAAAATCTGATCGAAAGGTAAGGTTTCTTCACGCCACTTATTGTCAACAATATCCAACAAGTAACCTTCGATTGGAGCCTTAAAAAAAATTAACAAATTCTTTTGGTAACAACTTTAAGGGATTATTTAGAGAACCAGCCACAAATGCTACTTTCATCCAGTAAAATGTTCTTCATGTAACATTTGCTTTGTCATCGAAAACAGTCATTTGTTCGATTTTCTTATCTTTTTTGTAAACACAGTTGTTTGTTTTGTTTGCTTTTGTTTTTAAACTACACAAAAACTTTAGTAATAAATATTTTTTTCCAAGAGACATGCAATCACAAGTTAACAAGCATATACATATACCTGACTGTCCATCACTTTTGTTTTCCTAGAATTTCACTTAGAACTAATCAAAAACTGTTTTGTTTTGGGATCATCAATTAAAATTGTGATTAATTTACTGTAATAAAACACTTTTAAATTAAAAATAATGAAAATTGTGGGTAAATCGAGTAAAAACTTGGGATTACCTCAGTGGCGAAAAAACGAGAAAATTTTGATAGGGATGACAAGTTTTTGTGCGAATGGGCGCGTTCACTTTGACTTGGATAGGCTATCCGGATAGCTTTTTGTTTTTGTTTTCCATGTAAAACAAAATAGCAGAGGCTCAAACCAAACTAACCCAAAGCTATCCAACAATTTCTGGTATAGGTGGCTATCTGACAGAACAGCCATTGAAATTTGTAAACAGCTGATTTTTTTTACACGTTTTTTCACAGCTATCCAAATTTAGCTATCGAATTCGTTCATGAAAAACGAGTTGGATAGGCTATCTAAGATAGGCTATCCAAAACCAAACTGAACGTGCCCAATGTCATTTGTCAATGTCAGCTGATGTATTTCGAAATTCGAACTTGAGAGGTTTTTATGGATGAATGAATCCAGGGAGGAAATGTTCTTAGTGCAAATACGAATGTGTTCAGTGTTACGATTAGATATTTTTTTGTTAATATCGCTCCGGTTAAAAACCTGAAATTTAATGTGGCTTTTCTGACAACAACCCAAGAATAGATCCAAGACGTAAAAGTGGCATTTTTTTCCCTTAAAAGCATTTCTTTCACTAAGAAATTGAAATCGAATCGAAGAATTGATTTCTCTCGAATCTCGTTTTGGAGACGGATTTACACGTACTTGTACACGGATTTTACACATATACTACGAGTTAACATTTCTGAGTTTTCTATTGTTGTGATTATCATGCACAAAACGATTTAACAGCTAACCAGGGGCCTGATTATGGGGTTCGCGGCGGATCGTTCTCAATTCGACCTTTCAAATTCGACTCGCGTCGTATTTCCTTATTAACGAACTCGCGGCGAAGCGAGAAAACATCTTCCAATATTCCAGTGATTTGACACTTAATATTCCAGTTAATAATAATAACAGTGTTGCCGCATGTTAAAATTTAAATGAGTCCCCGCTGCTGAAAAAATTAGTCATTTTGAAAATAAATTTTATTTTTCAAACAAAGGTTCTTCTAATAGAATATTCTGAACTTTGGCAGTTGATAGCGGCCTTTTTTGAAGCTACATCTGTTGGTTATCATTATCATTAATTCAGTCTGTTTGCAAGAGTATTGTTTACATGTTATAATTTGCATGAGAAGAAGAATGTTAATAAACATGCAGAAATGAAAATAAACTCTTTTTTCATGCACTAATTGTAGAATACTTAAAAAGATGAGTCAAATTTAATAATATGAGTCCCTGAGCAAGCTTATTAAAAATCACACTATCAGAAGATGCCGAGTGGTGGTAACTCTGAATAAACACTCTTTCGTCTGTGAATCCGCCAGTAAAAATTGTCGTATTTCAACTCGCCAGCAAACATTATGATATTTCAAATACGCCTTCGAATTCGTTAATTGGTCGAATTCAAAACGAAGAAGACGAAAGCGAACGCAATAATTGAAAAATGTCAAACTCGCTAGCAAAACGATTCGCCGCGAATCCCATAATCAGGCCCCAGGCAACACAGACATTCAAAAAAGGGATTGAATAGAATAGAGGGTGCTTTCATAAATGCATGGTTGCTTTGCTTACATGCGATCATTTGCAATCATATTAACGTCAGACAAAAATACTTGCGCATGTGTTTTACACTGCATTTATGATACTATATACCTGTCTCTTTTATTCAGAAAGAAATTCAGTGTGCATGTGATTTTTTGTAGTTGCACATTTGCGCTGCAAATATTTGCGTTTTGCTTTTATGAACATCTGACTTTTATCATTTGCATTTATGAACAACATGCATGCGTCAGACTTTCGCAACCATGCATTTATGAAAGCACCCAGAATAGAATATTCTTTATTGAGTCTTTATAAAAAATTGTACAATGTTGTTTACTTATCGATGACTTAAGTATAACTGCGGCTATAATGTATTGCCTGCTTTGACAGTTGAAAAGAAACGCCTCGTGGCTTTATTTGGATATAGTCGGACTGCTCTTGCTCAGGAGAGAGCATACATATGATTTTACTTTGACGACCTGTCACACGAATATACATATATGCATAATACTTATACTACTTAAAACTAAATAACGAATGGTCAACAATCAACCAGTTTTTTTCTTTTTTTGTATGTTAAACAGTCATTTGTATGTGATAGAGTGAAAGCGCTCTATGAGATTTTCTTTTCATTAAAAATTCACAGCAATTTTGAGATATATATTGTGAAATGAAACTGAAAGGTAACTAAATGTGAAACGTTATAATGTTGTCTTTTTTTTATTTTATAACGAGATAAATATTTGAAATTGAATTTATGAACATTCAATCTAGAGGGTACATTGTACATATGAACAAACATAAAACATGAATACATAAATACATGGAGTTGGTTGAGTAGTTTGAAATTAATATTATTATTATGTTTTTTTTTATAACCTTCTATTTAGTCTTTTACGTTACAATCAGTCTTATTATTTTCAGTACTAATTAGAGAATAATACAGTAAGAATGAGGAATATAATACTAATTCTATACATTATTAGGATTTCTTAAAATTATCAGGTAAGTCCTGTCCACCAACGCAGGAAAGATAAGAACTTTATTTATAAGAAATTAGTTTTCAGCGGTCGACACAGTCCCCGTAGTAAAAATAGTAAACAGAGATATGTGTGCAGTTAAAGGCATCTTTAAAATAGTGTAATATTCGGCTTGGTCCGACAATTAAAACTTATTCACTTTTTAAATAAAACACAAATTCACTTTATTCCAATTACTCACAAACTTATTTATTCAACACTTTCAATTATCACTTTGCAAACACAGTACCTTTACTTTATCTCAGTTCACAATCAACTAACTTCATCTCGCCACTAAACGGCTATTTATATAACAAAAATGATGGATTCTAGAAACTACTATTGATTTCTATTGGTTCTTGGAGAAGCTGAAAGTTCGAGAAGCTCTCTATTTACAAATAAAAATACTGGGATTTTTGTAGGGGCTAACGTTCTTAATGCTAAACAAAAAGTTTCTCTTAATCTTAATTAATTATTGCCTCTCACGAGTGTTTACTACTACAATTAAACGATATTAAGTAAAGAGAGTATGTACATTAAATAAACAAGAGATACAGAGTAAGTAAAGAGAGTAAGAAAAGTGTGTACATTAAATATAGAAAGAGATACAGAGAGTAGGAGATAATAAAGTATACACATTAGACATTACAATAGAAGGAGAAACAGAGCGTATGAGATAAATAAAGTGTATACACATTACAATAGATTAGATTAGTTGCGTTCAGCCACGGTTTTGGCCCGAAGTGGCCGAGGAGTAAAACAAGGGAGTGGATGTCAGTGAGGAATCCAGCTCAAAAGATATTATTCCGAGGAGGAGGAGTTGTTCTAATTGGACCCTATCTGCGATTAAATGACGTGACTGATAAGATCATTTTCTGAAAGTTCTAGACTCATAATTGGATTTTTTTTTCATGAGAGTTATGTCGTTTTCCATTGGTATTTTTTTGACGTTTCTTCTTCTGCCCCCAATGGAACGGGTTATGATGTATCTGTCATTCTCCGGACCATTCTGTTTTCAAAACAGAAGAGTTCTGCTCTTCTCAGAAGCATTCCGTCTGTCAAAGTCAGTCCAATGGAATGGTTTCAGAAGACTTCTGGACTCTTCCGAATGCTTCTGGACGACCAATGGAAAACGACATTAGTTTATAAATCATTGACGGAATGATTTTTGTGACATTGTAGGTAAATGCAAAAAGTGACATTTATTTTCTAGGAGAATTTTTCAAAGCTCAATTCTCCCAGAATGTACAACTAACGGCGAAATGTTATATTGTTTTACACTTAGCAAAATCATTTGGAACAGAAAAGAAGTTCATTGACCAGATATAGGTAGGCCATTCTTTTTTCGGTTAATGAGTTAAAGTTTTCTAGGTTGGACATACATTTTTCAATTTTGCCCAACAAGGATCTCATATCATAACTAGGGATTGCAATCCCGGAATGATTTTTCAATCCCGGGATTTCGGGATTCAAAAATTTGGATCCCGGGATCCCGGGATAATCCCGGGATTTAAAGAAAAAATAAAAGATATTTGTGGAAATTTTTATATTGTTTATTTGAACTTAAGAAAAGAAATAACTCCATGATTATTTAACAAAAAATATTAACTTCTTAAAAAAACTACTTCATACAAACTCTCAAAACTGCCGATTTCATAGAACATGGATTAAGTATAAATTGAAACCGGATTTGCTTGCATTTCGTTACTGATAAAGCCAGGTATTTATATAGCAAAATAAGATTTCAAACAAAAGCTTTTCAGATGTTCAGCATTCTTAATTAGACAACGTTTTTTTTTATTTGCATTTTTGATGTCGGAAATTCTACTGCCTGATACATTTGATGCCATTTGCTGCTTTTACGCAATTTTACTTTTTTGCTATCTTTTTGAACATATCCCTCTACTGCTCACTCTTACTCACCTTTCGTTCGTCAAAACTACAAATTTTCAAATTTACCGATTAATTTACTCCCCAGATGGGGTGCCTAAGTTTACTGAGAAATGTAGTGTTGGTAAAAACACGCATACTCTTGCAGTAAACTTGAACCGCAGCTGGTAGACATTGTCATTTTGACAGCTTGATTTCCCATCTCCCTTTTAACTCTTCGGTGATCATGTGGTTTCTCTTCTCTTGTCTATGTCCACAAGACTGTCTTCTTTATAATAATTTCTCTATGGTTGCTGTTAGAAGGTATTTAAAATGAAATAAGGAAAAAAGTTGTATGTGAATATTTAATCCATTGTATTTCTATTTAGCTTGTACCCGCGACCTGGCAATCGATTGTAGTGTCATCTTGAGACCTGACACAGTGCTGTTTTTTACATAAGTTTGGTATCAGGATTTTTTCTAAAAATCCATTCTTGATTATACTAGGTGTCTTTATATACAATGATTTAATCTACCAATCCCGAAAATCCCGGGATTAGATAATACAATCCCGGGATTTAAAAGATTGAAAAATGTACCGGGATCCCGGGATCCCGGGATTCGGGATCCCGGGATTGCAATCCCTAATCATAACCAAAGAGGTCGTTGGAAAGTGCCATGAATTGATTAAGGATGTTTCCCGTTGTCCGTTCCTTTTGTGGACCATGAGGGCCAGATTCGACTTGAGAGTTACTGGGATGAGTCTTGAAGTGACTCGCAAAGTCAACCCCAGGGATGATCGAGGCCCCATTGGAAAGGGCGAACGATAAGTTTCTAGTTTTTTCTTTTTTGTTTATTGCCTCTTGCAAAAGCTGCTTTCTCCTTGAATCATACTGTTTAAAGTATTTGCATCCTCGGAAATTAGCCGGGTGGTTCTCTCCACAGTTCACGCATACCGCTTTGCTACCCTCATCCCTCACTACAGTGCAGGCGCCGCGTTCGTGTTGCTTCACACATTTCACACATTTGTACGCGAAGGCGCAGTTCTTGGCCAAGTGCCCAAATTGTTGGCATCTCCTGCACTGTAGGGGGCCTCGATTTCGCTTTGGCTTCTCCCAATAGACCCTGGTGTGGAATAAGTATTTAATTTTTGTTAATTCTGACGCAGCGGTACCAGGAAGCAGACGAACAAGAAACAGATTATATTTTATTTTCTCCTGCTTTGACCTTAATGTCTCGAAGAGTGAAATATTAGAGATGTTGGGGATTCGGTTTTTTAATTCATTAAAGATTTCCTCTGGTGGATAATCGGATGAAAGTCCACGAAGGACAACATTTGTTGTTTTATCTTCCCTTAAAGTGAAAGAGTATGCTTCTGCTACACCTGTGTTCCTCAGCATACTCATCAACTCCCTATGAGCATCGCTATCATCGATATACAGTTTGCAACTACTACCTCTGTTCACTTTTTTGTACCTAAACTCTACCGCGTTCTCTTGGAATTCGGAAATTAATTTTCTAACATCTACATTTTTCAATATTATTGGTGGACAGAACTTACCTGAATACGTTTTATCATCTACAGTGGACGTTTCATTTGCTTATTGCTAGATGTTGCTGGAGAGGCTCCCTCGCTGTTCTTTTCTTCATCGTCGTTGATGGTTCTTTGTTGCAGTTGTTTAATCATGGAGCTATTGTGCTTGATATTTAACGAGGTTTGTAGTTTCATGTTGGCCAGTGAAGCGAATTTATTTTTGTCTGGTACGATGTCCATTTTTTGTGATGTGGAGTTCACATTAGCAGCAGCTGCAGTGTGTTTTTTTGGCGGGGTTTCCCAGTCACTCGAGTCAATTTCAAAATCCTCAGAGATTGGCAATAAATGCATATTTGTTGCAGTCATATCTTCGTTTGAGGTTACAATAGATGATGGTTGAGTCTCCGCTTGGAGAGGAATTGTCTTGTCAGGGTTTCGTTGCACGCTGGTGCTTGATGTTTGACCGGTTTGACCACTGAGGGTGATGAGTTGCTGGGCAGCGTCCATAATTTTGTTGTACGGTGCAGTTTTTTTTTTTGATTTGAAAAAATCAGATTGTTGCTTCATGGCAGTAAGAAAAACAATTAATCCGTGCGTGGAAAAGCAAGGCAGGTTCTACGAACAGGAATATGAGCAGCCGAAACACGTGTGGCTGAAATCCACCAACATCCGTGTCGATGTTGTGTCGAACTCGATGAATGCTCAACCCGTTTTTTTGAAAAAGGGATTGATTCGTTTTTGTAAATTTCTTAAACGCCAAAAAACATTGAATTTTAGTAGCAATTCTTCCTGGTTGTAAGAAAAGCCACATAAGGTCGATTTTCATGTGTCTGCGTTCTGATATTCAGTTTTTTTATGTGTGATGAATTCTTTTTATAATGCCAAATTCATGATTAAATTTGTTTTGAAAGCAGAGCTGTGTACAGTTTCACTGCAACTCTGTTAAGAGAATTAGGAGATTTTTTTTAGCATCCAGAGATTTATTTTGACGTTTGTTTGGTATCGTTCATTGTATTTCTATCTAGCTAGTACCCGCGAGATGACAATCGATTGTAGCTATTTTTTACCAATACCAAACTTATGTAAAAAAAAATAGCACAGCGCCAGATCTCAAGATGGCACTACAATCGATTGTCATCTCGCGGGTACTAGCTAGATAGAAATACAATGGTATCGTTTAACATAAAGAGAACACAGATGAGTTTAAGGCCGTGTGTGAATTGCGTTGGTTAAAATCTGACGTTTGGTTAAAAATGCGTTAAAAGGGATCTTTTTAACCAACATTTCTGCGTAGAACTAAGAAATTTCAATCATGATTTAAGAAATTTCCCTCAACAAAAAATGTTTTCATTCTTCTTGATAAAATAATTTTGTGTACAAAACCAATTTTAAGCAATAAATTTCATGAAAAGTCATTAAAGATAACAAGCAGAGTCTGTTTTAGTCATTTTTCTCGATTTTGCAGTGGTTATTTGATATTTTGAAGCAACAGTAAAAAATCTCCAAACTAAAATTACCATTTTGGATGGTTGATTTTTTCCATGTAGTAACACTGCAACATTTGTTTTCACAGCTGATATCTGTTATCATTCTCAACAGAAAGAACAATTATTTCGTTTTTCAATGTTAAAATCTGACAAATTTAAAGTATTTTGTTTTAATCTTCAGTTCAATAATTAATTTATCATAACAAGGAACAAAATAAAACGAAAAAGAACAGAAAAAACAACAAAACAGAAGCAATTTTCGCTATCATTCATGAAAAAAAAGAGACACGTCAAAATATTTTAACCCATTTATCCTGCTCTACAGCAGGATAAATTTTAACCCATTTTATTCACCACGCTAGTGTCAAATTTTAACCAAACGTCAAGTTTTAATTCACACACGGCCTAAAAGGGAGATGGGAAACCAAGCTGTGAAAATGACAATGCCTACAAGCTATGGTTCAAGTTTACTGCAAGAGTATGCGTGTTTTTACCAATACTATCTCAGTAAACTTGAGCATGTCACCTTATTTTTGTTGCTGTTTTTTCTCATTTGTTCACATACACGACGTAGCGGAAAAATAAAATTTGCGGTATCCGGAGGGTAAAACGTAAGTCAGTTTCCGATATTCTATTGTCTCTGAAAGAGAAGACAAACAAAAAGAATGTGTATGTTGAAGTTGGATAGATTTGAAGATTTGAAATCGCTTGGGATCCGCTAGATTGCAAGAAAAATTATACCAAATTTTCACTTGCCATTGCCAAAGATCCGAGATTAAGCGAAGTTGATTTAGCATCAATCACGATCGAAGGAAAATTAAAACAAATCTTGATATGTTCAACCAAGAAGATTTCATCTTTATCTGTTAAATTTTCTTATGGTATCCGGAGAATAAATGGTTGTCTATTGTCTAGTCTAGTTTTTTTTATATGATAGCTATTGTTGGCCTACTCTTGCCGCTGACCTTAAAGGTGGCGCTACAGTCCGGGGTGGACTTGGGCCTCTCCAGCCAGCTCGGTCCCTAGCAAGCTGTTTCCAGTTTCGCACGCCGGCCGGGTTGGTTGAGGTCGTCTTCAACTTGCGCGCGCCACCTGAGCCTTGGTCTTCCTCTACTCTTGCCGCTGACAAGAATTTTATGGCTCTTTACTGCTACTCTTTTATTCATCAAAAACTGTTAAGCCCCTTGAAAAACTTAGTTCATTTTTTCAACTAATTTATATCCGCCTTTTTATTATCCTTCAAAAGGAATTCAGTATTTTGACATAAGCTCATTGCCATACCTAATTGGTTTCGACTTCATCACTTTATGTTTATTATGACGTGAAATAATTTCCTCACGAAATGTCTTCAAGAGTAATGTAGGTACGTTGAAGTCTCCTACATTGCGACACTGACACAACCGACGCACGATAATGACGAAGACAAAAATAATTAGCTTCGAAATGACGGTGATGACATGACACAAGAACTACTGGCAATAGAAGGTAGAAGACTATGCGCCCGTCCCAATTAACCCCACATCATTGCAGGAAAACAATTAATCTCTGCTTAAAGCGGGTTAATTACACTCCCTCTTTAGGGCGCTTAGGTTTCCATTATAAACCTGGATTTCTCGCCGGGCTTCCATAGTAAGCTGGAGCAATTTACCCAATTTTGCGACATTCACATTAATCATTTAAAAATCGCTCGTCGCATGTATAGAGGCATCCGTACATAATTATATACCTACCCTATTGACGTCCTTGAAGCTTCCGTTTTTCGTAATTGTGCTTATTTTCATGTTTGAGGCTGCTTGTTGTGTGGCCAATTATCGCACAAAACAGGCACAATCATCCATACTCACACAGAAATTTTGAAGGACCTCTTAAGTGCTGAGGATTAAGTTAAGAATTTACTGTTATTTATTAACTATTAACGTGATTTGTCTCCCACATCACAGGAACACTCGGTCAAACCTCTGCCAAATGGGGAAAGGATATGGTGCAATTTAAAATTCTTGCCACCCTTCTTTAAGGTACCTATCAACTCTATCCGCCATGAACGTAGCAACTCCTTGGCATGTTTCCAACGGATGGTCGTTAGATGTCCATTTTCAAGAAACAGCGATTTAAAGTGATTGAAAACTATCTTTCTAGAGAAGAAATAAATTGCTTTAGTTTTTTTCAATGGGTTTGAAAAAAAAAACTCAATAAAGATAGTTCTTCGTTTTTTTTTTTTCAACTTTGATGAGCGTGTAATAATGTACGTGTTTACACTCAGTGTCATTAAATTAAGGCTTGTATTATTAGAAAAATTTGCTTTTCCTCTTTGTTAGCAATATAAAAATAAAAAGTAATACAAGCATAGTATTTTAGGGCAGACTTTGTAATTTATCATAACTGGCATACATTTCAGATCAATTCAACTTTTGAAAAGTTCAAAAGGCCTTACTTGAGCGCTCCCAAGTTTAAGTAACAAGAGAAAAATTTCAATTGAGTTTATTCTTGTTCGTTCTCCTTTCTTGTTTACAATCGATTTCTTACAAAACTTTTCATAACTCTGAGTTCCTAGTATCCACTTGGAGTGAATTGAAATTTTGTATCAAGTACCATGGCATGGTTTCCTTTTCACTCGTATTACAGCTTAAGACATTCTGAATTATAAGAGAAAAATTGCATATTTATACTCAGCGATGATGCAGCTTTCTTCTGAAAGTTGTTTACAAAAAATTGGTCTCTTGACATTGTAAGTAGGTCCATTTCATTTTAAATTAGTTTTTATTTTAAAAGATTTTCTTCTGAAAAAATTGTTCTTATTTATAGAAAGTTATTGTTGAAGTTTAAAAATTTTTACAATGGGTTTCATAACAATTTATTTAGGATGTTTTTGTTTAATCTACGAATGCAAAATGGAGACCCAGTTCTGTAATCTGTAACCCATAAGTGTGTCTTAGTCTTAACAGTTCGTCTTTCTTAACAGTGAGAGATAAATCGATGTCCTCTCATGCTACTTTCAAGTTCTATTTCTCTTTGGGCTCTTAATCTCTTATGCTTTCTACTGCTTATATAGGGGTTGGGGTCGTTTTCCCGGAAATCAACTTCCCGGACAACGATTTCCCGGATAACGATTGTCCGGAAAACACTTTCCCGTACTACTTTTTCCAGTGTAACGATTGCCCGGAAAAAATCCTACCTTTTTTCATAAGAAACTAATCCTTTTTTGTCACTCAAAGTTTTGAGAATTAAGGAGATCGAAATCTGATACCTTTTTCGATTTTTCTAACAACCCTGAATTAGACCACACCCTTTTTGAGACACCAAACGCTGAGAATCATGGAGAACGAAGCATTTCAATTTTTAGTTCATAAGCAGTTGCTTTTTTAGGAAATCAGTCAGTTCCAGATATCACTTGCTAGGGATAGGACACGCTGATGCTTTTTTTTTTTGTGTTTATAAACAATTAAATACAATACAAAATTATAGTTTAAAATTCGCTCGAATTTTGTATTTTATTTAATTGTTTATAAAAGATATAGTCTAAGAGCCGCTGAAGGCCGACCTTCACCGAACTGTTAACCGGCTGAAACTTTTTTTTATGAAATTTAGCTTGAAAACATATATGAATATGATAGCTTGCCTAACGAAAAGTGTGCCAGGCTATATTAAATTTAACTTTATTTTAATCAATAACTAACTCCTCCTTCACCCATATGTTAAAATAAAACGTTGTGCCAAATAGCCATATGTATAAGTAGGCTTGAGACAAGAAAAAAATTGTATGGGAGAGGGGGGCCTATTCCCCCCGTTTAGCTAGGAGGGGCAGTTTTCTGAAAAATTGACTTGTTTTTAAAAAAAAATATTAAAAATCAATGGCATCATCTACAACAACGTGTTATACCTTTCTGCAAAGCCAAAAACTTAGGCTTTCATTTTGTATTTAAATTTAATTGTTTTAAATAATAGTTTTAGAAAAATTAATTTTTAAACTTAAAATTTTGAAAAAAAAAATTCTTAAATTTCGAACTAATTTTTTCAAAATTTTATGTTATTAAGTACTAATTTTTTTTTCAGTATTCAATGCTGTTTTTAATTTTTAGTCGAACACAGTAAACCGGATTGAAAAATACTTTGCCATTGTCGAGAAATAAGGAAAAAACCAAAATCACTTTTTGCTTAAAAAAAAACTTTTTTATTTTTACGTTACTGTTTTTTTTATTCAAAATTATTAACAGTATTGAATGTTGAATGCAAAATTAGTACTTAATAACATAAAATTTTGAAAAAATTAAATAAAAATTTTACAATTTTTTTTTTTTTGCAAAATTTTGAGTTTGAATTTTTTTTTTCTAAAACTATTATTTAAAACAATTAAATTTAAATACAAAATGAAAGCCTAAGTTTTTGGCTTTGCAGAAAGGTATAACACGTTGTTGTAGATGATGCCATTGATTTTTAATATTTTTTTTAAAAAACAAGTCAATTTTTCAGAAAACTGCCCCTCCTAGCTAAACGGGGGGAATAGGCCCCCCTCTCCCATACAATTTTTTTCTTGTCTCAAGCCTACTTATACATATGGCTATTTGGCACAACGTTTTATTTTAACATATGGGTGAAGGAGGAGTTAGTTATTGATTAAAATAAAGTTAAATTTAATATAGCCTGGCACACTTTTCGTTAGGCAAGCTATCATATTCATATATGTTTTCAAGCTAAATTTCATAAAAAAAAGTTTCAGCCGGTTAACAGTTCGGTGAAGGTCGGCCTTCAGCGGCTCTCCTACTAATATGTCTTCTCTTCTTGTAAAAGATAAAACGTTCTTTTGAGAAAAAAGAAGAATTTAAAAAGAAATATGACCTTAAATTGTTAATAATAATGTTTGAGACAAATGGCTCTGTGATACTCATTCAATTAAATGGCTAAAAAAGTTGAACTTGTTCCAGTATTATTCTATGATCTTACGTCAGTTTTTGCGGCCTCCGTCATCCAATTTATGTTTTAGCTGTATACAATGTTCTAGTAATTTGTTAACAACAAAATCCCAAACATTTTCCCGAATATCATGTATTATAATATATAATATACTAGCAGTTGCCCGCGACTTCGTCCGCCTCTCCCTCGTCCTCCGGCCAGAGTATCGTCTCGACTTGTGCATCATGCGCGCGTGGGAATTTTGTTGTGAAGTTATTGTAAAATTGCATTGCAGTCAACTCTCCCTAGGTCGTCATTCTCTTGAACTTGAAAAATTTGAGCATTTCTTATGATTCCCTTCAGTTGTTCATACTTAAAGCATTCCCTTGGGCGAACACTCCCTAATTCTAATATTTCTCTTACTTCTGCATCGTTTTTTTCGATTATTCAAATTTTGTGTTGTTTCTTTAAACTGAGCATATTTTTTAGTTAAAAAATACATAAAATGATATTGTTTAAACACAATAATCTGCACAAATATTACAATCAATAACATCCACAAATGAATTGAACTCTCAAAATTCTAATTTGAGCAGTTATTAGGGCAGTTCTACCTAACAACATCCCACTGAGATCTCAATGTAACCTTGACTGAGGCAAAATCATTTAGTTTAACATAATTCTCAGTTATCATTGAGATTTAATGGTTACCTTACTAATTGTTGCTGCACATATGTCAGCCAAGTCAAAATAGCTGAGTGAGAAATCGAATCCAAAATAATTTCATCTCACAGATCTCAGAAAAAAATCTCAGTTCTCACATTTCCACAGATTCTTCGCTCCTATTGGTCGCAGCTTAATTTTATATAGTTTCAAGCCTTCCTTGATAAATGAACCATTCAATATTAAAAAAATTGTTCAATTTCATAAAGCAGTTCCTGAGATAATTGCGTTAAAACGCAGAAAAATGTATATTTTTTGCCGTTTTTTCCACATTTTCCAGTTTTCCCACTCTTCCATGAGGTTTTTCCAATTTTTTTTTTTCACAGAAATCATCACTGAATGTAACAGTATGAACCATTAAAATTTCACAAATATTTGTTGGGCCATTTCGGAGTCTATAAGAGACATACAAACAAACACACTTCCATTTTTATATATATAGAGATAATTATAATTATTGGTTTCAACCTAAAATCAAAAATAACAAAATAACAAAAAAAAAACAATTTTGCATGCATACATTCCAATACGAAATAGTAATTTCGGAATAAATTTCCAAAATAGTGCTAAATTCCGGAAAAAATAGTACCATTTCTTTTTCCAAATAGTAGTAAATCCAGCAAGCAAATTTTCCGGTCAATCGTTATATCCGGGACTCTACTTTCCGGGCAGTCGTTATGCATCGCTTATATAGAAATATTTGATCGAAGAATTTTAATGCTTCGTTCTCCATGATTCTCAGCATTTAGTGTCTCATAAAATGTCTGTTTTTGTTGTGGCCTTATTCAGGGCTAGTAGATTTTAAACTATTTTCGTGGTACTGCGACTTAACCATGTAGTTGTGGCTCATCTTATATAGGAGAGACAAACCGAGCAATTTCAACAAGATTAAAGGAGCATTTATAAAAGCCATACAAAAGAACGAAGTAAAGAAATCGACAATATGTGAGGGTGAGCATTTAGCGTACAATGAGGATCATTTCAAACATTTCGATCAGGCTAAGTCAATTTCCACCGAAAGATTTTATGTCCCTAGGTTGGTGAGAGAAGCAATCAGCAATCGAAATAAACATGCACTCAAACACCCAAAAAAATCCAGGCTGTAAATTTAACAACAAGTGGAAATCAAATATACAACTAACTGTTTATTTATATATTTGACAACATTTGTGATAAAATTCACAATTAATTGTTAGTTTTACAGATTTGCTATCATTTTTGCAAAGAAATTGTAAAAGTGATTGCCACTTCCTGCTGTAGAATTCACAACGTGTTGTCAATTTTGGTTGTCAATTCTTCAATATTTTAGGTGTCTCAAATTTTAAACTTAACTCTATCAAAAGTACAACAATTTGTGAAAATGAGAACCGAATTTGTTGAATTCACAACAAGGTAGTCAAATTGACAACCAAAACCTTCAATTCTCCATCATAGCACAAAAAGTTGTGCTTTCAACATCCAATTTGGTTGAATTCACAACAACGCAATTGAAATCCAAACCAACTCTTGAAGGAATGGTCCCGTTATTAACTTTTTCTCTTCGCATTTCAATCAGGTCGTGATTTTCTTGTCAATTATTAAAGTACTGAAAACAGCAACGATTACCTAATAATATATGTGAAAGTGAAAATAATTCTGTGGTTGTGTTCTTTTGGCTTTTAAAGTTTTCCAGATAGTCAGCGATTTCGATTATACTTTAAGTGTGGTGATGTTTTAATCAGGTAAGTTATCATAATTACGGACTTTTTTGCATACATTAAAAATAAAATCAGAGTAAGGAGTTTCATTAATAGTTCCCTGTCATTACAGAATCGACAACGCTCCAGCCAAGAGAGTCTACTCATCGCAGCCCCCAGGTTCGAGACGACAAGGAAGACCGAACCTATACCGTAAAAGGACCAAGTGATTGCGGATGCCAGAGCGCTTGGTTTAGACGACTAGAGAGTGCATGCGAGAGACCGTTCCCGATTGAAGGTTGCAGTGTCTCAGGCTGAGATCGTTCTTGGATTGGGAATTTGTTTAGAAGTTAAGACCCTCCAGAATTTATTATTTTACCTCTGTATACAAACATATAAAACTATCTTTATTAGTATTTTTAAGGTCAAGCGCTTTCGAATAGAAGCTGACTCCTACCAAGGTCGGAACATTTATTCAGAATTCGACTAGATTGTCTGCAGTTGGAGTTCGAAGACGAGTTTCTCAAGTGGAAGAAAAACGAAGTAAGAAAATAAAAATCCCTTATGAATTTAAAGTTCACAGTCACCATCTCAGACAGAAACTTCATCATTTTTTCGAGGTGATTCGAAATGAAAAAAAATTATGAGACATGAATTTGGGTTCCTATGGGTTTTTGTATTAGGTGGTGACTTTCAATATCCTTGTATACATATATCTTCTTTGTTAATTTCATTATAAAAACAACGTAAATATTGGTTTTCGTTTTCAGAATGCCACACAGTCACTAGCGAGATGAGCACCTCAGACTGGGTTAAGTTAATAGTTTAAACAGTTTATCGACAAGCACAGAAAGAACCTCTCAAGCATGTTGTTATTCGACTGGGAAAATCTTTAAAATCAAACCAACATCAACAAATATCTCAACCAGCGATAGCAAAAGCTGCTATACCCTGAATGATGGATCCAAAATTTTCAGGAATAAGTATGTTAATAATTTAGATAATAATAATTTATGTTTTCATAAATATCCTTGAATAAAGCGAAAGATAAATTATATTGGTCTGTACTTTTTCATTTTTTGGTTGTAGTTTCTGCAGCAAAAGGTTGTAATTTTGATAAAGACGTTTTCAATTTGACTGCAAACATTCAAGAAAATTATAACAATGTGTTCAATTTGACTGCAAAATTTTTCGAAACCAGAACTGAATTTGTGTTTCCAACAACAGGGCGTTCATTTTGAAAGCAGAAATTTATAAAAATCACAGCGAAATTTATATTTTCTACAATTATGTTGTTATTTCTGCAGCAAATGTTGTTGTTTTCAAATTTCTCCGGTTTTAATTTCTACAGCAGGTTTTGTGATTTTTACAAGCTGGTGATAGATTTTACAACCATGTCTTAATCATTTTGATAACATTGGATGTAGGGTCAAAACCGACAACGAATGCAATCAATAAAACTGCGATTTTCATCATATCTACAACCGATTTTTTTGGGTGAACTTCAAAAGAGACCAAAGTTTAAATCTTTCTTCGTCATGGGATCCTCTGATTAATACATTAAAGCTTAATAAAGTCAAAGCTAAGAACAAAAACAAAAAAACACAAATCAAAACAACCAGCTAACTGATGCCATTAGTTTTGCATGCTCACAATGCCCTAGCTACGGCATTAAAATTGTCCTTGGAGTTTTTAATGCTAAGCTGGGTAGAAAAGAAATCTTTGTTGGAATAATCGGACGACACGTAGCCTACACGACACCACCTCCGATAATGGATTTAGGCTAATCGACTTCACTGCGGGGCGAGACGTAATGGTAGCAAGTACGCGATTTTCACATCTCGATATCCACATAAGGGGACATGGAAATCTCCTGATCAATCAACCGTCAACCAGATTGATCACATTGCGATCGACGCACGGCACTTCTCTAGCATGCAAGATGTCCGCACATTCCAAGGTGCCAACATCGACTCGAACCACTACCTTGTTGTAGCCGAGGTACGAATGCGTGTACCCGATGAAGGCCAACACGTGAAAGTGCTAGGAGAAAATTCGACGTCAAACGGCTACAATCGCAAGAGATTGATAGATCCTTTTCCAATTGTGTCTCAGAAAATCTCCTCAGAAGTATCCTTTGCTACCAACACAAAATGAAGCAGCCATCAGATATGCCGCCTCTGAAGTGCTATAGGCGTCATGGCCACCACACCGAAACCCCTGGTAGCAGAAAAGGAGGGAGGAGTACAAACTTCTCAGAAAGAAAAAAGGGAGCATGAGAAGCGCGCGATGGAAGAGATAGAGGGATGTCATAACAGGAACGAGGTTCGAAAGTTTTAAAAAAGGTAAAACAAACCACCAGGGCTTATACACCACAAACCGAAGCCTGTAGAGACCATCATGGGAACATCGTAGTGGAACCACAGTCATGTGCTGAGGATATGGAAAGACCACTTTTCCAAGCTTTATAATGGCGATGACGAGCAAAACTCCGCCAGCAATACAGAACCATTCAATTTGGGTGAAGCAGGCCAATAATTCCACCCACCCGACATTGACTCGATATCTGAACTTAAGTCATACAAAGCCGCTTGAGCAGACGGGCAAGCCACCGAAATGTACAAAGCAGCTGGAGATGATTTGCAAAATTTAGTCGGAGGAAAGCATGCCTGACGAATGGAACCTCAGCATTGTATGCCCGATCCTCAAGAAAGGAGATCCCCTGAACTACACCAACTACAGAGGTATAAGTCTCCTTAACATCACCTACAAGATCTTGTCTGTTGTGCCATTTCAAGGCCGCGTATGACAGCGGCGTCTATAGTGACCAATTATATAGAACAATGTCTAGTTTTGGCATCCCAGAAAAACTCGTCCGACTGTGTAAGATGACAATGGAAAATTCACGCTGTTGCATCATGTTCGTAAAAAACCTAATGGACGCATTTGATGTCAAAAAAGGTTTTAGACAAGGCGATACATGCGCAGCCATGCAATTTCTTCAACATATAGTTCTTGAAAAGATTGTGCAAAACTTCAACATCAACACCAGAGGCACAGTCTTTCAAAAGTCCGTCCAGCTACTAGGATACGCAGACGACATTGACATAATTGGAAGAACACAGCGTGATGTCAGTGGAGCTCTTATGAGTCTTGAGACGGAGGCCTGGAAGATGAGTCTAGCGTTTAACGAGGGCAAGACCAAGTTAGTGCTGTCAACAAGAAAGGACAATCAAAATCGACGTCTTGGAGCAAACGTCAGCATATAGACAGATTTAACTTCGAGGTAGTTAAGGACTTCGTCTACCTAGCATCCGCTATAAACTCAGATAGCAACACCAGCGCTGAAATCAAAACGAAGAATCACTCTTGCCAATCGCTGCTTCTTTGGACTTAGAAGGCAATTGAATAGTAAAGTCCTCTCCCGAGCAATTAAAGTGACAATCTAAAAAACCCTCATCATCCTGATGTATGGTGCAGAAACATGCACCATGACAACATCCGATGAAAAAGCTTTGAGCTGCTTCGTCCGCTTTGTCTTCGAGTGATTTTTGGAAATAGAGGACCTGAACCAACCTGTCGTGCGAAACTGGAGACGGCTTGCTGGAGACGCTTGTTGGATGAGGCCTTGGTCCGTGCTGGACTGTAGCGCCACCATAAGTAAGTAAGTAGTCCGTAAAGTTTTTATTTTTGACTTATTCAGGGCCGTAGAAAAATGAAAAACGGATGTTAGATTTCGATCTCTTTAAGTCTCATAAGTCATAACTTTGAGTTACGAAAAAAAGTAAATCGAAAATGTTAAAAATGAAATTCGGTCAAAAGTAGTGCCCGAAAAGTAGTTTGTGGTCATATGGCTTGCGGTCTTTCGGTTTTCGGTCACATGGGGCTTTCAACCCCAACCCGTTTTTGCCTAGCAACTAGACCCAGGAATTTTGCGATTGTACTGCCATTTTATGTATTTTACTCTCTCCTTTTACTGAACTATGCATTGAAAATTAAAACAAATTTTATTGCAATATAGGTATTATGAGGTTTAAACATAAGTCGGTTTCCGATCTCCTTTCTCTGATCTGTGAGCTGAAAAAAAAACAAGAGAATCGATAAGTATATAGTTGCGACTGCAGTCGGCTCTATATTAAGTCTTAAGTGTATTGTGGATGCCATTCAACATACATAAGTATTAATGTCTCAGGAAAACGTTTATGTCGACATTTTTAATTGCAATACGAACAAAAAGTATAGCACTTAAAAGAACCAAAACACCAAATAGGTACTTCTCTCATTAATCAATTTTAAAAAACAATTTATTCAAAATATCAGAAACATAAGTACTCGTTTATTACACTCAAAATTCGTTAATTGCACTAGTCTTTCATGTTTTTATAAAACCTAATTTAATGAATATCCTTTGAGTGCACATTCGACGTTAACGCACAAAATATGCCTCGTGCACTTTGTGCGTCCATCTATGAATTCCAAGTATTGATTATGATTATAATTTATAACGTTCAGAGCCTCTACTGTGATTTTTAATTGAGATTATAGAATCCCGGAAACAAACGGGTAGAGGAATAGGGAACGCAGCCAGTTATAAAAGGATTTCACTTCACTAAATACATTAGCAATCAAAGACCTATTCGATGCTGAATATGATGTTCATTTCATCTACTTGACGTTTAATATAATTTTGGCATTCAAATTACATAAAATTATAATTATAGTTGTAACAGTGTTGTTGTGGTTGTTGTTGTTTGGTGTCAAGAGTACCCTGTAAAATCGTTATCGTGTTCCTGCTGTATGTGGCATTGCGAATAGGTTTAATAGTTTTTGGTTTGAATTTTGAACAATTTGTGGTCGTTAGACGAAATTCGTTTAAAATTTAACGTCGATGTTTAGTGCATGATGGCGGTGCTTGAAATATGAATAGGGGAGTTAAATGAGGAAGGTAATTGGTGCGAAAATTATCGGTATTGTTGCCGGGTCACTTGTTAATTGTTGTTTGTTTATGGATTTTCCCATTAGAGCAGTGAATACAAGGTGTATTTCTTGGTACTTCAACTACAAATTAATTTGCGATTTACTTGTTCTTGAAATCTTTAACAAGAAATTTGAAGGATTTAAGATTTGACAGCAAAATAAAATAAGAAATTCTCGAGGTCTCCGTAGACTAGATTTTTTCATAACCAAATGTTCGATTTCTTTTTTGATTGACGACTACGAAGTAAGAATACCTGCATATTTTTATCTTATAAGGTTTTTTCCTGAATTCGTGCAAGTGAATTCGACTAAGTGGTATCCTTTAAAGTTTTGATAAATGAATTTGCATTTATTGAACATCGGTATTTAGATAAATTGAATGTTTACAGCCAGATTTTTACCATCCTGAACGCATTTAGTGGGATAAGCCCCACAAAAAAGTTCGGCCCCACAAGTTCATTTTTTTAGCATGTTAACTCAACATGAAGGCATGTCCAGTCCAATGAAAGCAACCAGAACACCATAGGCTATTGACAAATATGTTGAGCTTTTGAGACAAAAGAAACATGCTCGTGCTCGGTACAAAGCCTAAGGGATTGTGTGGAAAAGCAAGGGATTACTACAATTTAAATTTATAGAATAATTTCGCTGATTTAATCTTTAATGTGTTGACTTGAGCGCATACGTTTGCAAAGCAGAATTTCGCCTACGCAATTCGTATTGGCTTTTTTTCTTCAAACATTTTCTTTTTGACAAAATTTTGGAGAAGATCTCGAATTACTTTCCAACCCAAAAACACCCATTGAAAATTTATCAGAACAAAGAAAAAATGATTTAATTAAAATTAAACGCCCCAAAAGTACTTTCCACCAATTACCATATTCATCCAGGATACAGCTTTGTCGATGTGATGCGAGATTCCTCGCCTTGCGTCGATTGCGGCGGCAGCGGTCGGTGGGTAGTTTTCGATTGTAGTCTTGTAGTTAAGGCAACTGCATAATAATTATTCTACAAGATAGTAATTAGTCAAGAGTAAAGCTCAGATTTACACACCAAAGTTTCCAAACTTTCCCACACACATGTGTGTGTTAGTATTTTACATAATATGGTTTGGCTTGAAACACCAATTATAAAGTTCAACCAAGGATACAGATGATTCTTGATTTCTGTGAAATTTTAATTTTTTTCCAAGGAATTTTCTCTTTTACAACAAACTTTTTGTCTCTTGAATTTTGAATTTCTGAATCGTATCATGTCCCATGTGTGTGTGTCATTGAATGAGGTTTATTAAAATAATAAGATAGAGTATAGGTATCACCGGAACGGGAAATGAGAAACAACTGTAAAGCAAACAACAAAACATGGCGAACAAAAATTACAAGCTGTTGGGAAAAGTTTGATATTTATTTTTTCGTTTCACTTGTTTGTTTTTATATTAAAAAAAGAAAACATAATAAAAATATCAACAAATGAAACTTATCTATTTCAGACCCTTGAGTTGAGACTTTTCAAAGTTAAGGGTAGTGTAGTCAGGACATGATAAATAATGCTTTTAATTGGTGTTTTCTTGGGAAAAATGTCTGTTGCTTCAAGACTGTAACTTTTCAAATGTAATTTTTTCTGACACAAGTGAAAGTTTTTGTAGCACAGCTGTATCCCTTATACATTTATACATGAACCTTCAATATCTATAACGTTTTCATTCGTTTTATAACCTTGTTGTGTTTATTTCGAATTTCATGGAATTATGAGTTTGTTGAGTTCTTTAATTGGGATACCTACAGATATTTTTTACTAGGTATTTATTTATTTTTTTGTTTCAAGACTTTTCTTAGTTTAGAAAATACTTACACATATAAAAAATCGCAGACTTACTTAATTAGCTGTCTTATTTTCAAGTAAGTAGGTACCTACAAATTAATTATGGCATTAATTTTTCAGATTTCAGTGAACTTTTTCAAATAAGCTTATTAGTGATGAATCCTTATATTTTTGGGAATTAATTTTTCTTGCCATTGAGTGTATTCATGTAAAAGGAAATAATGTCTACCAAATTATAAATACGGATACGGAATATGAAATTTCTGTGAAACCAAGCCATATTGTAAAATATATTATTTTTTGTTGCAAGAATTCGAAGAATTTTCAGCTGAAATCTGCTCATGCAATTTCGGAGTTGCACGAAAAATAAAGTTTCAGAAGAAATCCTTGATGAATATTTCACAGTAATACATATAAATGAACTATCATTGCTGTATAGCATAGATATGCATACAAATACAATATATTCAAAAATTATTTTCCTGTGGAGGTAAAGCCATTTGAGGAATATTAACATGTAATATTTGCAAAAGTTGAAAAAAGGAAAACTGTGTACAGACTCACCTACCTAATAAGCCTTTTTGTGGAAGAAAGAAAGAAGCAAGAACTCTTTTGGAGATTTGTTTTGGGTTTGATATTAAAAAAGATGTCATTTTATTTATGACATTATGCTTATGTGAGGTAATAAATAAATAAATAAATAAAAATAAACGAGACCTCTACCTTTATGCAAATATATAAACACTAGCAGTTGCCCGCGATTTCGTCCGCCTCTCCCTCGTCCACCGGCCAGAGTATCGTCTCGACTTGTGCATCATGCGCGCGTGGGAATTTTGTTCGGAAGTTATTGCAAAATTGCATTGCAGTCAACTCTCCCTAGGTCGTAATTCTCTTGAACTTGAAAAATTTGAGCATTTTTTATGATTCCCTTCAGTTGCTCATACTTAAAGCATTCCCTTGGGTGAACACTCCCTAATTCTAATATCTCTCTTACTTCTGCATTGTTTTTTTCGTTAAATAAATTTTTTTTTTCTTTAAACTGAGCATATTTTTTAGTTAAGAAGTACATAAAATGATATGGTTTAAACACAATAATCTGCACAAATAGTGCAATCAATCACATTCACAAATCAATTGAACTCTCAAAATTCTAATTTGAGCAGTTATTAGGTCAGTTCCACCTAACAACATCTCACTGAGATCTCGATGTCACCTTGTCAACATTAAAAAAATTGTTCAATTTCATAAAGCAGTTCCTGAGATAAGCGCGTTAAAACGCAGAAAAATGTATATTTTTTGCCGTTTTTTCCGCATTTTCGACAGATTCTTCGCTGCTATTGGTCACAGCTTAGTGTTAAATAGCTTCAAGTCTTCCTCAATTAATGGACCATCCAACACAAAAAGAATTATACCATTCGAACCAGTAGTTCCTAAGATAAGAGCGTTAAAACGCAGAAAAATGTATATTTTTGGCCGTTTTTTCCATATTTTCCACAGATTCTTCGCTGCTATTGGTCACAGCCTAATGTTAAATAGCCTCAAGTCTTTCTCAATTAATGGACCATCCAACACAAAAAGAATTATACCATTCGAACCAGTTCTTCCTGAGATAAGTGCGTTAAAACGCAGAAAAATGTATTTTTTCTGCCGTTTTTTCCCCATTTTAAACAGATTCTTCGCTGCTATTGGTCACAGCTTAATGTTAAGTAGCCTAATGTCTAAGTCGATTAAGGCACCATCCAACACAAAAAGAATTATACCATTCGAACCAGTAGTTCCTGAGATTACCGCGTTCAAACAAACAAACTCTTCAGCTTTATATATTAGTGTAGATGATTTAAAGAGCTTCAATTAGCCGACTACAACTGTTGAGGTTTAATTTACTGCAGGACACGTTATCCCGGTACATTCCACTTTTTTATCACTTTAACATACAGAAAAGCAAGGATTGATTGATTTGTAGAAATAAAAAAATGCAAGTTTAGCATTCGAAATAATTTCGAGCTAGATTTTGTCTTCACAATTCTTTCAGCCTTTTTCCTTGTCTGTTGTTCTAAAATCAGCATAAAACGAAGAACAATTTTTCTACAAGTTTTTTTTTGTTGTTAAAAATCCATGTTTTTTATACAAAATCTGATTTTTGTTTTTTTTTATCTTATTTTAACGAAAAAATTGAATCTACACTAATATATAAAGCTGAAGAGTTTGTTTGTTTGAACGCGGTAATCTCAGGAACTACTGGTTCGAATGGTATAATTCTTTTTGTGTTGGATGGTGCCTTAATCGACTTAGACTTTAGGCTACTTAACATTAAGCTGTGACCAATAGCAGCGAAGAATCTGTTTAAAATGGGGAAAAAAACGGCAAAAAATATACATTTTTCTGCGTTTTAACGCACTTATCTCAGGAAGTACTGGTTAGAATGGTATAATTCTTTTTGTGTTGGATGGTCCATTAATTGAGGAAGACTTGAGGCTATTTAACATTAAGCTGTGCCCAATAGCAGCGAAGAATCTGTGGAAAATATGGAAAAAACGGCAAAAAATATACATTTTTCTGCGTTAAAACGCGCTTATCTCAAGAACTGCTTTATGAAATTGAACAATTTTTTTAAATGTTGAATGGTCCATTTATCAAGGAAGGCTAGAAGCTATATAAAATTTAGCTGCGACCAATAGGAGCGAAGAATTTGTGTAAAATGTGGAAAAAACGGCAAACAATACAATACATCCACACTAATATATAAAGCTGAAGAGTTTGTTTGTTTGAACGCGGTAATCTCAGGAATTACTGGTTCAAATGGTATAATTCTTTTTGTGTTGGATGGTGCCTTAATCGACTTAGACATTAGGCTACTTAACATTAAGCTGTGACCAATAGCAGCGAAGAATCTGTGGAAATGTGAGAACTGAGATTTTTTTCTGAGATCTCTGAGATGAAATTATTTTGGATTCGATTTCTCACTCAGCTATTTGACGTGGCTGACATATGTGCAGCAACAATTAGTAAGGTAACCATTAAATCTCAATGATAACTGAGAATTATGTTCCACCAAGGCACCAAATGATTTTGCCTCAGTCAAGGTGACATTGAGATCTCAGTGAGATGTTGTTAGGTGGAACTGGCCTAATAACTGCTCAAATTAGAATTTTGAGAGTTCAATTGATTTGTGAATGTGATTGATTGCACTATTTGTGCAGATTATTGTGTTTAAACCATATCATTTTATGTACTTCTTAACTAAAAAATATGCTCAGTTTAAAGAAAAAAAAATTACTTAACGAAAAAAACGATGCAGAAGTAAGAGAGATATTAGAATTAGGGAGAGTTCACCCAAGGGAATGCTTTAAGTATGAACAACTGAAGGGAATCATAAAAAATGCTCAAATTTTTCAAGTTCAAGAGAATTGACTGCAATGCAATTTTACAATAACTTCCGAACAAAATTCCCACGCGCGCATGATGCACAAGTCGAGATGATACTCTGGCCGGTGGACGAGGGAGAGGCGGACGAAGTCGCGGGCAACTGCTAGTAGCTAAATAAATTGAATATTTTAAGGTCGCATCCCGTAGTTACTCAGAACTGTTGGTTGGATTCTTACTTTTTTTTGTAGAAGCATTGATGTTCGCAGTTATCTAATTGTAAAAATTTTGAATATTTTTGTTTAAGATTTCAAAATTTTTTCAACTTCTTAAATTCTATGTACCGAAAGCGGATTTTGTACGAAGTTCAAACATATGAAAATGAGTTAGTTACTAGTTACAACTAGGAAGTTTGAAAAGAAATGACATTATTGAGACCAAAATCCTACTTTTTTCTTGTTTTATAAGCAGACAAAAATTGATGTGTCCAATCCGAGCATTTTATTTTTCTTTATTTCCAAGTTGATCATTTGATGATTGAAGTGCCTCAAGAGCAATACAATATTCCTTTTCTTTTATGTTTTCAGAACGCTAAGGTTTGCTGTAGAATTCTAACAGTCAACGATTAGTCTAGCTTTATTAAGCCTGCCATTTTTTAAATAGGTATACTTGTTTGAAGAATAATGTTCCAAAATAGTTTGTGTTTTTTTGTCATTGATAGAAGAATTCACGATGAAGAACATTGATCCCTTAATTTCAAGAAATGATGACACTCTATTGACTCAAATTGACTAGATATAGCATAGCCGCTGTTACTTAATCCTCAGCTATGCCGACATCTTGCCAATTCCGCCAATAGACATTAGACGCAATAATCTCACTAAACAAACACTCCACTTTCAAGTGATTCAAATAAACAAAATCTCAAAAAATAACCCAACACTTAACTCTCTGTTCAAACAAATAACCTCAACAGAGAGCAAACAATAAAAAGAAACTGTTAACTCAAACAAACACTTGTAACAAAAAAAATAAATTCAAAAAAAAGAAAACATAAAGTTGACAAAAAAAAAAGATTGATGATCACCAAGAGACAACCGTGCGCGCGCGTAACCATCTCTTAACCGCTTCTGATTAGATACTGAATTGAAAGCAATTGATAAACGTAAGCACCACACCTTTGGTTGTCCAAAAAAAAAAACAATCAAACAAAACGAAAAAAAAACATTAAATCCATCACCTGGCTGGACAATTATTGCGGCAAGTGCTTCTTCCAAAAATGATCATCCACAAACTCTTCCGTCGCTGTCGGTTGTCGTCGGTCGTTGCTCATTGAACGACAAACGGTGAGCTATGTCGTGTGGCACGTCCGTCTGGAAATTATTTTTGAAAGAAATTATAAGAAACCAAAGTACTGCATATTGAAAGAACTCCATATCAAAATTTAAGAGGGTGGGAAAAGTACCCAACATACTTACTTCCACCCAATATTCACTCCCGCCCCCACCCCACTGTATGTCGTGTGCGGCTTTTATGGAAACTCATAACGTTGAGAATTCATCATAATTTAACTAGCTGCACCTTTTTGGGTCCCCAAAAGGTAGGTAATCAAATTTATTAAAATTATTGCATGCTCTTGGGGTGGGGATATGAAATTCAAACAACTATTACATCCAAGACCCAATACCCATATCATGCCATCATCCGGATGCCTCTATACCAATGGACACATCAAACTCTTAAAGGTAGTCAATGTCATGTGTGATATACCAACACTATCATGAGTGAAACAATTTTATTATTTTCTCTCGGTGCTTGTCATATATACAAATTTAGATACATTCTTCCACACAGTAGATACTTTTGTCACCTTTGCATACAAATTATATTTAGACGACTACAACTGTTGGCTCGGAAGAGTGAAGTGGGTAAGAGTCTTTGTGGCATTTCTGCTGACTGGCCTATTACCAACCGTCATACTAGCTACTGGCTTCTGATTCATAAAAACGCACACATTTTGTTGAATGTATGTTCTCTTTATACCATGCCTCTCACCCCCTTCCCTTTCGACACCACTGTTAGCAGGCCGTCTTTGTCGTCGTCCTCGTCAGTAGGGTAATTGAAAGAAACAATATTGGTAGCTGGTAGCCTCATCGTAAACTACCCCTCTGATCGTGTTGACCACAGCCGGATTTAGGACGGAAAAATTGAAAAATTGGTAAGTTCAATAAAAATAAACAAGAATGAATCAAAACCTGTAAGAAAAATGTCTCATAAACACGTTTTAATATTGATTATTTCATACAATGGGGCGTGTTATCCGCCCATTTTCATTTGAAAGTGTAGTAATAAAACAGTGAAAACATTAAAAAATCACTCATTAACGCTGATAGTGCACCAGATACGAAAGGATTCTAAGAAAATATATTGTAAATGAAGAACAACTTTCGCCCTTTATGATCTCGTGCCTCAATACATTTAATTTTGAGTCTTCTTTGAATTACTGACCTGAACACTAACATATAACTTTTCGTTTCCAACAAATAGGCTCACAAAACTATCTGCATCTTCTACATACATATTAAACGTCGAGGTGAAGGCATATTACCTGATAAAACAAAATTAAAATAAAAGAAAAAAAACGTGCATATACATACCTGCTAGCAAACGATATCAACCAAAACTGGCCAAATGAAATAAATACACATTACGCATAATTTTGTAAACAGATCACGTACAACGGTAAGTGAAGACCCCTATTGATAAACTGTCGTCGCCGTCTAAGAAA
This sequence comes from Sphaerophoria taeniata, assembly GCA_943590905.1. NCBI lineage: Eukaryota > Metazoa > Arthropoda > Insecta > Diptera > Syrphidae > Sphaerophoria > Sphaerophoria taeniata. The sequence goes on along the minus strand of OX016540.1, from coordinate 34,317,715 downwards.
ATAGTTGACGCTTTGAATATGGTGGTGTTATAGTCGTATAGGTTGGTATTCCAATCGTGGGAGCACCATAATATAGTTTTCGATGGTTTAGGTAAGCTGATGGAGGTGTGTGGGTAAATAAACCTACCCAGACCCTAGACGGTTATGTTGTCTTCTTCGAAAAAACTGTGTTTCTATATTTTACATAATTTTTATTTGTTTGTTTGAATTTGAATAAGAAAAGTTCATCATCATTGTGGCTAGAAAGAACCGCATGTTTTAATTGTATTTCCGTTTCAACGAATTCCATGGCGACATTTTAATATATTAAGCAGCGCTGCCATCTAGAGGAAGGAATTGTCAACCAAAGATGGAATTGCCTCTTATTGTTTGTTCTGTTCGATTGTTTTTTTTTTAATTTGTAAGAAAGTCACACAGCAGTCAGCACCGACATGACACCGCTAAATGCAATTGACAGCCATTTCTATTTTAATCACATAATTTAATTATAAATTTTATTTTCCTCGATTTGTAATTAAAACAAAAATCAATGGAATAAAACGCGTCAAGAATATTATGAGAATGTTAATGGGGAAGTTATTCAGTCAAGTTAATTCAAAAGATCGGCGATTGGTGATAGGGCAAATTTACTCATCAACTGCTTGCCGGAAAGGATTCGTCGTTTTGTCTTCGGGGGCTAGGAAAGATGGAGCAGAAAGGTTTTTTTTTTGTTTTGACAGCAAACAGAATGAAGCGGAAGCCATTAAACAAGAAAAGGGAAGTTCATTGACTTTGAGTTTAATTTATTCTGATGGGAAAAATGCGACGTGATTTCTCATTTTAGGCTTTCATTTTGTTAAGAAATAAAATTGCTTCAAGCAGAAAAAGGTAGATCAATAAAAAAAATTATCCTTTCGGCAAAACAAACAGCCTAGGAAAAAATCAACGAAAATAAGTACATAGTTCAAACTTTCTTGAAGAAAAAAGTCCTTAAAAAATATCATTTAAATGGGAAATATTTAAAGAGGATTGCGGCTAGGGATTGCAATCCCGGAATGATTTTTCAATCCCGGGATTTCGGGATTCAAAAATTTGGATCCCGGGATCCCGGGATAATCCCGGGATTCAAAGAAAAAATAAAAGATATTTGTGGAAATTTTATTTTGTTTGTTTGACAACCTAAAAAAAGAAATAACTCAATAAAAACTCTTAAAAGCAATAACTCCATGTTTATTTAACAAAAAATATTAACTTCTTAAAAAAACTAATTCATAAAAACTCTTAAAAAAAAAACAAAAAAAAATATTAATTTAATTAATTTTTTTTTTATTTCCATTTTTGATGTCGGAAATTCTACTGCTTGGTACATTTGATGCCATTTGCTGCTTTTACGCAATTTTATGGGATTTTACATTCAACCACCACGAATCGGAATCGCTACTAAAATTCGATACTTTTTGGGTTCAATGTAATTTGTAAAGTCAAAAGTAGCAATCTCTTTTTTGAATGTGTGAGTGAAAGCTATTTAAACAAATTTATGATTAATTGTTCTTCAATTTAAAATGTGTACTACCTTGAATTTAAACACAATTCGTAAATTTACGTTCGCCAAAATAATTTTTTCAACAAATCTTGCAACAAACACCAAACGTTTTGAATTTTAACAAATATCAAACTGTCCGAAATGTAAAACTCGTAGTATGTGTGAAAATTCGTGTGAGAATATGTGTAAATCTGTCTCCAAAAAAAGATTTCAGAGAAATCAATTCGTCCGGTAAAAAATTCAACTTTTCCCAATGTAATTAGGGGGGTTCACATGGACCAACATGCTCGACAACATTGGCTCGATGCAAAAAGAAATCGAACATCCGACTTTGCGTTCACATGAATACTGATGTTGTCGAACTTCATTTTTTTGAAATTTTCGTAGCAAGCAGACACAATGTGCGAAAATAAAAGTATAAATGAAATTCTGGAAGAAGATGAGGAAGAGAGGGAAACGGAAGAAAAACAAGAAAAATAACCTTTGAGAATGAAGAAATAGATATGGGATAGAAGGGTGGAGGTTTTTTGCAATTGTTTCCATTATTCCCGCATGATGTGAACGCGACCGAGACATTTACGAAATGAAAATTAATACCGAAGTTGTCGAGCATCTGTTCACACAAGTTGGTTGGTTGGACGAGCCACCCAAGTTATCAAAAAATTTTGAAATCCGTCCAACATGTTGGTCCAGCAGTTGTCTTTGTGTTCACATGATCGAGCATTGATGGCCAACGAGCCATGTTGTCGAGCATGTTGGTCCATGTGAACCCCCCTATTCAGTTAAGGGAAAAAAAATTGTCACACATCCGTGAAGAATCAATTTCTTCGCTCAATGTAAAATCCCATTAGTTTTTTGCTATCTTTTTGAACATATCCCTCTTCTGCTCACTTTTACTCACCTTTCGTACGGTAAAACTTAAAACTACAAATTTTCAAATTTACCGGTTAATTTACTCCTCAGATAGGGTGCCTAAGTTTACTGAGATAGTATTGGTAAAAACACGCATACTCTTGCAGTAAACTTGGACCGCAGCTTGTAGACATTGTCTACATATCCCTTTTAACTCATCGGTAATCATGTGGTTTCTCTTCTCTTGTCTATGTCCACAAGACTGTCTTCTTTATAATAATTTCTCTATGGTTGCTGTTAGAAGGTATTTAAAATGAAATAAGGAAAAAAGTTGTATCTTTGTATATGGAATTTATAGTAGTTGCAGCCTCGTGAATCGACGACAGCGACGTCCGGAACGCGATACAGAACTAAAATCTTGTATATAGAAAAACTGACAGCGCCAAGACGGGACGACTCTCCAACCAAAAATTCTCGAGGCTGAAAATACTATAAATTCCATATACAAAGGTTGTATGTAAATATTTAATCCATTGTATTTCTATTTAGCTAGTACCCGCGACCTGGCAATCGATTGTAGTGCCATCTTGAGACCTGACACAGTGCTGTTTTTTTACATAAGTTTGGTATTGGAATTTTTTTTTTTTTTGGTTATGAATTATGATATAGCACAAAAAGTCGAAAAACTCATGCTTGATTATACTAGGTGTCTTTATATACAATGATTTAATCTACCAATCCCGAATCCCGAAAATCCCGGGATTAGATATTACAATCCCGGGATATAAAAGATTGAAAAATGTACCGGGATCCCGGGATCCCGGGATTCGGGATCCCGGGATTGCAATCCCTAATTGCGGCCTTTAAAAGGCCAATTATTGTATGAAACACAACGATATCGACGAATTGTTGCTATTAAAATGAACCTTAAAACCGTGATTGGTAAAACGGAGTAACAATTCAACTTTAAAATACCTTTAATCGGAATACGAAAGACCGAGAACAAAAATCTCGCAAACACAAAAAACTGCACGCCCTATGACCGCACACTACTTTCCCGTACTATTTTTGCCCGAATGTAATTTGACCGCTAAAAATCCAGCCATTTTCGTGACATTTTACTTCTTTTCGTGACTTAAAGTTATGAGAATTAAGAAGATCGAAACTTGAACTGAGCCGCATCCATTTTCCAAAACAAAAATTTAAGGAGACACCAAATTCTGAGAATCATGGAGAACGAAGCATTAAAATTCTTCGTTCAAATACTTCCATGGAAGTAATTGCTTTTTTGTGTAATCCTAATCAATAAGCATCTTGTTGTAAAAAATTACTTCAAAAACCGTGTTTTTTGAACTTTGAGATAAGCATATCTCGAAAACCTGACATGCTAGAACAATTCTGTGTCCTGAATCAGTTTCAGCATCAAAAAATCTACTAGAAATGATGTGGCAAAAATGTTGTTGACCAGTGAATCAATTTGGGGTGTGGAAATACAAAAAAAAAGTTTATTTTCACATCCCAAATCTTTTGGGCTAATTTTTTCCGATCGCTATGGTAAAGTGGAAGCTTGGTTAGTTGTGAAGCTTGGAAAAATTCAAATCGTCCTCTATTTCAATTGGATTTGACAAAGTCTGTGTTTAGCTCTTATTCTGGAGTTCATCTGACGGTGAGAGAGACGAGCTTCGCGGGGTCGGCTAACATCTGTAAATTTGTCCTCTTTTCCGTTAGCTTAAATTGAAAATCTAGCAACAAAAAAAAAAAAAAAAACGAAAAAAATTCGAATAGTTTTTTTTGGAGTCCGTTTAAAAAGTTTTAAGTTAGTTCCTTGTGCTTACATTGCTGATGTTAAAAAAGCATGCCTTTATCTGCCCAGATATTTTAACTTTATTGAATAATTGTTACGACCGACGTCGTTCATAAGGCTGAATTCCTATTTAATTCTCTCGTTTTAATTGAGTTTTAAATAAAAATAAAACAACATGAAAGTATTTCATACAGTGCCTTAAATTTTTATTTTACATTAATCAATATTGTAAACCTACATGTAAATTTCATACTCTGATTACACTTTACAAAATAAGGATCTGCATGAGTTGATACATATGTTTACACACCGAAATATCGAAGGCTATATTTCATATTTACAATGCAAATTAATCACCATTCAACAAGCCAAAAAACATTCAGATACAAATAATAACAACCATTACCGAATATATGTTAAATTTAAATCTGTCATCGTTTGTAATAACTTGTATATTGTTCCCGTTCCAGTAAAGAATATGGTTGTCATGCTCAACATTGATGACAGGATATGAGTTATTTATATATCGGTTGTTTTGTATTGTGCACTCGTCCTATCTTGTCTCTAAAATTCTTCAAATTGATTGAAAATCAGGATCATCTTTGGCTGTCTGTGAAGTCATGCGTAAGTTTATATACCTACAGACCTACTTTCGCTCATTCGCTGGTATCCAACCCTCCATATTCTCATCCTCTTAACTCATCAATTGTTTGAAAATCTTTTATTTTTATTTTCGGATGATGTAGGATGATTGATTTTATTTGATTTTTGAGAAAAATGCAAATGTCGAATGATTTCATTGCCTTCGAGTATAAAATGATGATTCAATTGCGAGGACCTCTATACCTACATTATTATTTTGTTTTTTTTTTTGGGCTTTTTGATTTGATTTATTTTCTTAATTTGAAGGAAAACTTTTATTGAAGGGCAGAAAGTGGTTTAAAATGATGGAATCAAACAATTGCGTTTGCTTCAAGGGTCCAAGGTACATAAGAAAGTACTTTTAGTATTAAATAATTGATTCTTATATTTCTGGAAGATTTTTCGAACTGTACCAAAATAACTCAATAAAAGAATTCAAATGTCTTCACCCTACTTTCTTCGTAAAAAGGTTTCAAATATGGATTCTGAGCCATGCAGGTTTTCGTAGTGTAGTGGTTATCACGTGTGCTTCACACGCACAAGGTCCCCGGTTCGAACCCGGGCGGAAACATCCAATTGTTTTTTTTTTAATTTTTTAACTCGCTCGTTTGCATTTCTGTTTTTGTTTAATCTGTTAGTAGCGGTAAACGCCTAAAAAATCCGTTGGTGATTCTTCCATTGTTCGGATTTTAGTTCTAGCTTCCGCTCGTCGAATGTCCGGTAATTTGTTGTCTCTATCTAAGGCACAAAAGTACCTACTGATCCTTATATGAATTTTTCTGCTTACACTGAGGGTGAATTATAATTATTAACTAATGATAAATGCAAGAAGAGTATGGGAAAACACTCCCCGATACAGATATCTTGTTTGAACTAGATACATGTTTATTTATAGTTTTTCGCTACAGTTCGGAAGTCATCATTCTTTCACAAATGCAAATAGGTACAAGTTTGCAAGCTCTACCTATACTTTGGACTCAACGTTTTTGTTTTTGAAAAATATAATTAATTTATCCTTTTCTTCTCCTACTTTTCGATAAGTAAGACCATAAAGCTTTGAGACCACCACATAGAGATCAACTAATTAATTCAACAAATCATTTAAGAACCCGTCCATAAAAATCCAATCATAGGTCCAATTTAAAATCACAAATCCTTATCGGTGGTAGTTGATATGATTGCAATGTGATTGATATGATGAAGCAAGCAAGACAAGTTTTTGGATGCGGATCCGAAAACTTGTCTCCTGATTTCCCACTTCCAGTTCAAGATATGTTTAAGTCCTTATATCTCAAAATGCTGCCTGATGTTTACAATCAAGTTAGGTCGATATAACCATGTACATATGTATAAGGATGTGAAATCCACTTTTTCTACTTCTGCTGGGTATGCTTTGATTTTCGAATAGAAAAACCTTTCACAAATTGCATACGATCCTAACGAATTCCGAAATTCCGTCAAGAGTTCCCTTTTTTTGACGTAACATTTTTCATTGGTATTTTGCAGGAAATCGAAAAGCAAATTAGATTGGCTTCAACCCTTTCATACTTGACTGTTTGTGATTGCTGCTAGGGTCCTTGTTATTACGATGACTTTATTGGTATGTTACGAATAGTTACCAAACTCAGTTAGAGATTTCCTATTTCTCTGTGGCTCTGTTGATTTGTAGGGTTATCCTCTTGGTTTTGACGATGATGACGAGTCGTAATGAGCTTCTGTGTACGACTGTTGCTATTATTAGATATTTTGTTGCTAGATGGTCGTTAAAATTTGCAAAATTGAATACTAACTCGTTGCTTGCATACAAGTTGTTGGTTGCCATGTGTGGTTCTTAAAGTTTTCATTACAGACCAACGCACATTATCAACAAATATTTGCAATTGAAATCGGAAACAGTTGTTGTTTGCTTGAGTCATCGATGTTAAATTGCAAATTCAGTTGGGATATTTAATTGCATGTTGTGGAATTTAGACTTTCATCTATGTGTGTAAGTTTAGGGTGAATAAGTGAAATAATATTCGATTCAGAAGGAGAATTATTATTAATATTGTGATTGTAGGCCATTGTATAACTGTATGCACATGTGTAAAGAACAAAAATTTACTTATGGCATATTTACTGATTCAATGGATTGGAAGTGATTTTGATAAATCTTCCCTTTAGGTTGTGAATAAACAGGTATAATTACATTTTACACCCTATCCATTAAATACTTTTAATTTAAGGTTCTGTTTAGTGATATAAATGTATGCAGTTGACATAGTTATTTAAGTTATTAAATATTAATTTAAACATTTCACACCTAGTCAATACCACATGCAAAACATTATTATTATTTTTCAGAGTAAGAATCATTTTCCAATGTAAGCATTTCAGAAATACCTACGTAACAAGGAGTATTTGCTAAAAATTCAATGCTTCACAATTAACGGTTACATCATGAGAACACATACCCCATGTCCCAGTAATCCGAATTTCAATACAAAAATCTGTCCTATTTAATAGATTTTATTGGAACCGTTTAAGAAGAACAAGTGGTTTAGTTGGACGCACTGTAAAACAAACGAACAGATAAACAAACCGATAAACTGCAGGAAATAACTTTCTTGATATTCTGTATGATGATAGATTGTCGGACGATTTTGAAAACCACAGCGAAGTCGGGCAAGGCTACATTTTGTCGCCAATACTGTTTTTGCTATGGTAATAACTAATAAGTGATTTATCTACGCGCAGCTTTGTCAGGTAGTGGAGGCATTCAATGGACTTTGACATTTTATTTAAAACATCTTATTATTACTTGGACGACGTTTGCTTACTCTCTAATAGGATCAGAAAAAACTAGGGTGGAAAGAGAAGCTGGAATCAGAGCAGCCTCCGAACCCGACCATCTTTTTAAATCAATATTTCCTCTCAACCGGTGGAGAAATTGGAGAGCTTCCAATACCTTTGTGTATCGTCGACGTCTGCGGCTTTGGCAAAGCAAAAGCGGCGTTGGGTATGCTGTCCAAAGTATGGGGGAAGAATGAAGCTACGATTAAAACAATCGACAAATAATATCGAATCTGTGCTGCTTTAAGGATGCAGCACCTGGAATGTTACTTCAGCCATCACAAGGAAGCTGCAAATTTTCTTCAATGAGGACCATCATAGAAGGACAGGTCAGGAACTTATTGACTTTATTATATGAAGATACAAGTGGCAATGGATTGGACAAACACTTAAAAACGTAATAAAATGGAACCCGCTAACACAAGAAGGAAGAAGAGCTAGGTCATCGAGAAGCACATTGCGGAGAGGACAAACGAGGAGGCAGCGTCAGTAGGCAAGAGTTGGAAGGAGCTGAAACATATCTACGGAAACCGAACACCTTTTCTTTCGTTTCGCTAGAATGGCAAGGCATTTGTTTTAGTACATAGCTCGTCTCTATAGACGCTGTAATACGTGGCCTAGAATTCGATGTTTTTAACTGTTTTTTTTTTCAAAGATCGATAGCGAACTTTCATGTTCCTGACAAGAAGGTTCACAGAACGAGTAGGACCTTAGACCATTTCTTATTGTTTAACAACTTATATCTCCAACTAAATCTGTTCGAGCATCTCATTTTAATTGAACAAAAATAATAAATAATTGCAAAAAAAAGCTATATCAGAACTATGTTATCTACCAAAATTGTTCTGTCTGATTTTTGATTGGTGCTTACAACAATTCAAAAACAAAGCTAGAATCGTTGAAATTGATATTCAAGTCGGTCCCTGAATCCCTTTCGGGAACAGCTTAAAATAAAGATGAAAGCATTCAAAGAAATAAATTAAAAACGAAGAAATAATAAAAATCAATCACACTTTAAGGTTAAATTGAAATAATTGGAAATTGAATCTAAAACAGGTGGGTACTTTTTTTCTATTAGATGAAAAAGGGTAATTATGTAAAATATTTTACTTTAATTGGATTAACCTTTCAATTGAAAATCGAGTTTAAATAAAAAACCTGTCAATGGTATTCTTCCCCAAAATATCTGTCCTTTCCACTGAAAAAAATAAAAATATTCACAAAAGTTCAAAATTGCTTCATTCGTGGCTAAATCAATTTGCCAAATACCTTTAGAAATCACAAAAAAAAATTACCGATATCTATTCAAGTGCCATTTGTCCTAGTTTGCAATTTATTTTAAATATATGTTTGGATTTTAATTACTTAAAGTATCATCATCACAATGCTGAGTTTTTAGAACCACCATGGATACCTATTTCACAAAAATGTTCAAGTCCCTCAAAATTACGATCAATCAATTTTAACAAGTCTATGGTAAGCCAATTTAAAAAAAAAAAAAAAAAAAACTTAAAAACTGCAATACTCATGTACTGGCTCTTGTTTTTCTGATTGCAAATTCGTATTAAATACCACAATTAAATTATTATTATATCGATGCAATCGAAACCATTGGAATTCATTGTGATTTTATTTCGAAATTAATTTTAAATGATACTTACTGTCATTTGTGATGCAAACCTCAATTTAAAGTTTAAAATATACCTGAACCTATATGGAACATTTCAAAATGTAATAAATAAATATTGAAATGCATTATTTACGATAATAAATTTGCCAAAAAATAAAGTGGACAACTCAGAAATTAAATATGTAATACAAAAAAAAAATCATGAAAAGCAATAATTGTGAGCTTTTGAGAGTATGCTCGTGTCTTTTTTTCTTATATTTATTGTTAAATTAAAATTTTATAAAATTAATTTTCGATTTTCATATTCAATCAACGTATAAAAAGGGAAATTAAAATACCAATGCTCTGTTGGATTGATATGTGAAATGTCCACTACCACCACTACTCAACCAACAATTATTCGATGAGCAACCAAATCCAAATCCGAAACCCATCAAAATATTATATCCCAATCCGGAGAAGAGTTTTTTTTTGTGCTGTTGTTTTGTGTTTGTTTAAATGCGAGTTGGCATAGTGGAAACAGAGACATCGAATCCAACCGAGCTGTTCGGGTTGGTTTCATAAAGTTTTTGTTGTAGGAGTAGAGTGGTACCTATACTTGTTCATATCTCGGTCTATGCCAACCAGCTACCACTACAACCTTTTGTATACGAACAATCGGCACGATTACCTGCGTTAGTGGCTCAGGTGCTTCATGTCATGAATAATGCATTTGGAAGCCCATGCCCGTATACGATACGCGACTGTGTCCAAAGATTATTTCTCCCCTACCTCTACACTGGCACATTTTATTAGGAGTTTAGCACTAACGTTTAGGTGTTGTGTCACAAGGACCGTAGCTAGGCAAATACAATGGGGATGGGGACTTGGTAATTTTGTTTATTGCTTTGTGAATAAATTGGACGAAAATGTTGAGTTTATTGGAATTTATGGGTAAGAACGGGAAATTTTCGATAGTTAGCGCCTGAACCAAAAAGATCAGACAGTGGGGAGGGATCGAATACAATAAAGTTTTTAGTTATGCCTGTGTACCCTTCAGAGTTGAGATACAAAGTTATACGTAAAAGTTACAAAGGGCTGTGAACCTTTTTCTGCTGACCTGAAACCTGAACTATTTTTATAATTAAAAGCTTGGATTTCATATAGAAAAATGTGTTGAATATTGAAAATCAATCATATTAATTATTTTTGGACTCTCCGAACTTCCGTTAAGTAACTTCCGAGTTCCGACTCACTGTGTATACCTTTTTGACTTGTTTCTTTTATTCCCCGGATTATGTCAGATTGGTTCATATCCCTGAAAAACACGTTTCACACTACACTTTTGTCATGAATCATCATAAATCAAATTGATCAAAGAAAAGGCAAGTAATAATAATGACGCTTCAACTGGTTGGGATCGAAATACTGGAAATCAAAATCTCGATCAATGAAATCAAGGATAATGAAATCCCAGAAAGTACCTACTTTCCCGCAGTATTTGCGCGTATATCATTTTTCCGGATTAAATCCTATCTTTTTTCATGAGAATCTACTCCTTTTCATTACTCAAATTTATGAGAGTTAAGGAGATCGAACTCTGATACCTTTATCGATTTTTCTAACAGCCCTGAATTAGGCCACACCAATTTTCAAAAACAAACATTTTTATAATACACCAAATGCTGAGAATCATGGAGAAAAATTAAAATTCTTCGTTCAAATAATTCTGTAAGTATAGACAATTGTTTTTTTTTTATGAAACCAGTTATTTCGAGATTGTTCATGGTACAGGGTGGGCACGTCCTTTGTTTCTTTCCTTAAAAAAAATACCAAGCCTCGTTATCTTGGCATTTTTCTTTATCAATTCTCTTTTTCACTTATTAGTTCCTGTTCGAAAAAAAAAAAAAAAATAAATGTAACTGCAGACGCTTCAAATAATTAAAAACCCTCAAAGCTACAGGCCTGATCGGCGGAGCCTGCCAGAACTACTACTTCTGGCCCTCAAGTGTTTTGTGCAACACATAAAATACCAGATACCAAACCACTCTTGTGAACGAGACGGGGGTGCATGATGACAAAGCGGAAGGTGTATCATCACCAAGGAGATTCATAGAGAATGTTGATTGATGAAACAATGCAACCCACATATACTCTTATATGCTGAAGGATTATTTTTTTTTGTGCTTCGTTTTTTTTTCTTCCATGCGAATTTTTGTCTGTCTGTTTTGTATTTCTGGTGTGGTAAGAGAATGCATCGCTCTACAAATACCAAAATTCCCCCTGCACCGCTATACCTTTCTCGAATTTGCATGTCCTCCGCCTGTCACTATTGTGCTCTCGAAACTTTATTATATTGTTAGCTAAATGGCTTACACATCAGAAGGTTTAATTCCAGACTCAAACAACGAGAACGCCCTCGTTTTCTGGAGGAGATTGTAGCAGGACGAGTTGAAAATGTGGATTTAATAGAGCTACAGCGAGAAAATTGAAGTATTCGGAGTAAGCTATTTCAGATACATTTTAGATAACGTTTTTGGGGCAATACACAAAACAACGACTACCAGGTAAATATTCAAGTATATTGAAAGTGCATTTTCGGCCAAAATTGCAATTTATGTCCTGTCACCGCACACTCTAGTGGCTCCGTACAGATTGCGTTATATTGTGTGACTACCATGATCCATACGCACAGTGGAAAAAGTGTTGTTACAAATTTGATCAAACTTTCGAAGAATTTCAATATGATTTTTGTAATGAAACATGTTTCAATGTTTAATCCTTGCCGTTGACCTTAAATTGAATAACGAATGACTGACGTTGCTCAAAACACATTTTGTGCGAAAATTGAAGTAATTTTTTTCATTTATACCAAGATAGCCGACAATAGCAGAAAAAGCGCTGTGTTAATAGATTTTCCAACAATTTATCTCACATAGAGCGTTTGTTATTACACAACGTCATGTACACACTTGCTCTATAATTTACAAACACGTGTAATGAGGGTTCAAAAGGATGTGTTAAAATGAAAATTACAAATTTATCCTCTTTGGTCTTAAATGGACAACCTATTAGTATAGGAGAGAAGGTGGTTATTACCGACCATCAACAACAACACGACATAGCGATAGTCGGTAGGTTAGGTACTTGGTACCCAACTACGTTGGTATTTTACCAGTGTTTATTAGGTTAAATCCAATTTTGCTGAAACTCATTGTCCAATGAACCATTGTTTATTGATTAATAATTAAATTTTTAATAGGAGACAGAAACTGGGCGAGGACTATTAAATTAAATTTTAGATGGCGGAAGATTTTAATTAAATTATTCACTTGACAAAATTCCAGGTTTAAGTGAGAGCGCCAACCATGCTTCCACGAAAAAAAAGAAGCGATATCAAAAGAACAGATTTAAATAATGAAGCTGTAGAATGAGACAATCATTTAAATTGTATTGTTCCTTGGTGGCATATAATGTGAAAAAGCAGAGGCAAGGAAAGACAATGGGATCCGTTAATTGTTGAGTTTATATTGAACAGATTTTTTTTTAGATATTAATTAAAGGCAATAATCAACTTGATTGTTTTATGTTGAAAGTGAAAATACGCTGCAGGATATCCGTGGGATTTGATCTTTGTCTTTGTATAGCATTAACTAGTTGATTAATGATTTTTTTTTTGTTCGCAAGAAAAGAAAGCAGGGGAAACCGTTTTCTTAAGATACAGAAGCCTAAGAAAATTACAGTTCAACAATTTCGTATTTGACTTAAAATGCAAAATGTCGACACAAAAATTTGCCTGCACTCGAATCTTTTAAGGATTTCGTATAAATCTTCTACATTATGCGCTAACCGACCGACCCTGCGAAACTTATCTCTCCTATCAACATAGCAAACTGAATAATAAGTTAAAACTGATTTTGTGAAAGTGCAATGTGATTTACTTGCAATAGAGACCTTTATGAATTTTTCCAAGCTTTACAATTAACTTTCCTCTTTTTCGTAGTTCGAAATCGCGCGGATTTTAAATTATTTCTTTGTGTATTTGCTTTATTTATTTTTTTGTTTAATAACTTGCACCCACTCAAGGGGTTGAAGAGGAGGTGTCGGTGTACTTTGGTCTTAAATTCCTGAACATTACAATGAAAGGCAGAGTGTGGGAGTTCCACAATCGCGTTGTAAGACTAAGGAACGGTTCTCTATACTTGAGAGTACGTCCGAAGTTGGGTTTTACGGTTGAATTGTTTAAGGGGATGAATGCAACTGGCTATTTCGTTAGAGCATTTACCGTAGAAGTAACGATAGAACAGAGACAGGAAACGTTACGACGGTAATCTAAAGAAGTGACTGTGTCAGTTCTGGAAATTACTGATTTCCCAAAAAAGCAATTACTTAGCTATATAGAATAATTTGAACGAAAATCATACTGTTTCGTTCTCCATGATTCTCAGCATTTGGTGTATCTTAAAATTTCTGTTTTTGAAAAAATGTGTGGTCTAATTCAGGGCTGCTAGAAAAAGATAATCGAAAATGGTACCTATCAGACTTCGATCTCCTTAGCTCTCACAACTTTGAATAACGAAATGGATTGAATTGTCAAGGAAAAAGCTAGCTATTCTCTTACCCAGCACACATCGAACATAAAACACAATGAGAAAACGAGAAAGCCGAAACCAATAAACAATAACACAGCGTAATTGCTTCCAGCAATACATAGAAAGCAATGGATACATACATTAATGTGCGAAGCAGTGTCAATACATGGATTTTTAGTTTTTGCGTTTTTCTGATTCACACTGCCTATTGGTTCCAAAATTACTAAGTTGAGGTGGAAATCAAGACACAAATCGTGTTCTTATCCTAATACTTTTTGTAAGTTTTAGTGTTGTATAAAATTTGTATTCGCTGGACCTTCTCTCCGAGTTATGATATTTCTTTGAATGACCCCGGATGCCGGACTACCTGAGTTCCACCTATGCTGGACAGTAAAACGCATCACACAACTACATAATACTTAGCAATGTCTAGTCTTGGCTTCCCAGACAAACTCGTCTACTTGACGATGAAGAGTTTATTCACGACCAAACCAAACGGATGGATTTGATGTCAGTAAAGGCTTACGCCGCTCCAAGGCGATTCGCTGTCAAACAATAATTCTTATGTCATCCTTAGAAATACTACAAAACCTACACGTCAAGACTCGAGGCAACATTTTTGAAAATAACATCCAATTATGGGATGCGCCGACGATATTGACATAATTGGAAGAAACAAGCGACAGCCAGCAAGTGACTGAGGAGGATCAAGACGCTTGTTGGATGAGGCCCTGTTCCGGCTTAGACTTCAGCGCCCCTTAATTAAGTAAATAATTCTTCATGTTCTTTAAAAATTCTTCCCAGAAAAGTTTGCAAACTCTTTCATTTCCTAATTTACCATTAATTTCCTTTAACGATGTCTTTGAACATGTCAAAGAGACCATGAAACTGAATAGCTCGCTTTCCTGGTTTCGAAATAATTCAATTTTTCACGCATTCGAACGCAAAAATGACAGTAAAACATTTCCTCATAATTTAGCTTATAATTGACAAACTTATCGAAACTAATTAAGTCTTTGAAAGTTCAAACCATTGTTCTCCACTTCACTTGGCTTCCTCTTTCTCACTCTCGCTCTCACTTTGTTTTCTCGTCGAACCCGAACCCGTCAAAATAAGCCAAAATTAATTGGCCAAGTTACAAAAACAACAACAAAGCACACTTTTCTTCAGTTGAAAATTATTGTTTTCTTTTTCTTCGAAGGAAGGTATGCTACGTCAAATATTCTGTCAAAAATAAACAATGAAGAATTTCATTTTCACAACAAAAACAAGCTTTATTGATACATATATTAAAGTTCAACAGACTGTTAAAGGGTGAAATTAATGGAACGAAATTGACATATTTTCTTGAAGAGAAAAACTTTAATAAACCTTTTGTGGGAATTCATATTTTCCACACGACCGAACTACGCTAAGTCATACTACAACATCTCCAAAATTGCTTCCTTAGCCAGTGTAGACAGTTGATGCCTTTCCCCATTATTATTAGGAGTGTTTCTCTTAATGAAACATAACAATTTTCTCCATTAACTTCTCTTCATAGCAAAAAAGGACTTCAACTACACAATCATGATCTTAATTTATTTATTTATTACACGAGTAGCTCTAGCTATGTGTGTGTGTATGTTTTGTTATAGATGAAAAGGAAAAACTGCTTTATTTTGTGTTGATATCACTTGCAGACCAAAGTTCATTTTTTTTTTCCTTTGAATTTGAGAAGATGAAAATTTATCTTTGAAAAGGCCAGTCCCTGATTAATATTTTCCTTGTGCAGACGACAAGCTTTATGTATTCAAGTTAAACATTTATTTACCCCAGATGTTATAAGGATGCGTGTATACGATTAAATACACTTCACACAGGCATACACCTACTCATCTTAAGATGGTCTTTTTTTCATACTCTAATCTATGAGGTAGGAATTTCGGTATAATTATCCTTCAAAGGTCATCTTTAAGGACTTCAAAAAAGAAAGTGAACATCCATTGATGTTTTTCTTTTTTTTTTGTTGTTGTTGTGTTTGGTTTGAGGTTTTGAAAACGAACATCGAGCACTCTCAAGGATAAATTAGCTTTTGAGCAATAACTAGGAAATGTTGTGAAGTAGCTTGTCTAATACAGATATACACCAATGACCGCTCGTTTGTGGGTAAAATTATGTCCTTGTTCCTGATCCTAGTTAGAAATTTGCTCAGACATCGCATCGATGAAATATTAATTAAAATATTTCTTTGAAAATTATTCTTATTGAACTATAGTGCTGCTAGTTATTAAATATATTTTTTCTCGAGTTCTGTGTGCACAGTTATAGTTCATAGAAATTGTTGTTAGAAAAAAATGGCATGGAAAACATCCTGATATGAAAAAAACATACTTTCATGTATTGAACTTGCGAGAGTTTTCTGTTTGAGGAAGAGCAAAAGTAAAAGAAGAAAATTATAGGCGGGGAGCCCTCAACCCTGAAAGTGCACTTACACGGATTTCAAAATTTTTTATATTAAAAGATAGTTTAAAGAAATACCAACAAATTAAGCCCGGTATGACGAGGCCTATCCTGGCACCAGTATTTTTTTTGCAATTTTTTGCATTATTAATAATTATTGATAATTTGCACTTATCGCGGATTTTAATTTTAACTAGCGCATATTATTGGAAATTTAATGTGCTTTCAGGAAAAAATGGTATGACAGCTGCCATCCTGGCACCAATGTCTGTCATACCTATTTTAAAATTTTGTCACTCATATGTTTTTAAAATAGGTATGACAGACATTGGTGCCAGGATGGCAGCTGTCATACCATTTTTTCCTGAAAGCACATTAAATTTCCAATAATATGCGCTATTTAAAATTAAAATCCGCGATAAGTGCAAATTATTAATAATGCAAAAAATACTGGTGCCAGGATAGGCCTCGTCATACCGGGCTTAATTTGTTGGTATTTCTATAAACTATCTTTTAATATAAGAAATTTTGAAATCCGTGTAAGTGCACTTTTAGGATTGAGGGCTCCCGGTGTATTAACTTTTGTTGTGAGGAGAGAACAGTTGTTCAAGGTTGTTTTCTGTGGTAAACACTCAGACTCGATTGAATAAGGTCAATTTGTATTCGTATATTTTATTAGCTTTAAATGAAAACATTAACAATTGATTTGCTTAATTAAACACTTACTTACTATTGTGTTAACCCTATAAATATAAAATACTAGCAGTTGCCCGCGACTTCGTCCGCCTCTCCCTCGTCCACCGACCAGAGTATCATCTCGACTTGTGCATCATGCGCGCGTGGGAATTTTGTTCGGAAGTTATTGTAAAATTGCATTGCAGTCAACTCTCCCTAGGTCGTAATTCTCTTGAACTTGAAAAATTTGAGCATTTTTTTGATTCCCTTCAGTTGTTCATACTTAAAGCATTCCCTTGGGTGAACTCTCCCTAATTCTAATATCTCTCTTACTTCTGCATCGTTTTTTTCGTTAAGAATTTTTTTTTTCTTTAAACTGAGCATATTTCTTAGTTAAGAAGTACATAAAATGATATGGTTTAAACACAATAATCTGCACAAATAGTGCAATCAATCACATTCACAAATCAATTGAACTCTCAAAATTCTAATTTGAGCAGTTATTAGGCCAGTTCCACCTAACAACATCTCACTGAGATCTCAATGTCACCTTGACTGAGGCAAAATCATTTATTGCCTTGGTGGAACATAATTCTCAGTTATCATTGAGATTTAATGGTTACCTTACTAATTGTTGCTGCACATATGTCAGCCACGTCAAATAGCTGAGTGAGAAATCGAATCCAAAATAATTTCATCTCAGAGATCTCAGAAAAAAATCTCAGTTCTCACATTTCCACAGATTCTTCGCTGCTATTGGTCGCAGCTTAATTTTAAGTAGAATAAAGCCTAAAGCAGTTGCCCGTAGCTTAGTTGGTAAGTGCGTTGGCTGCTAAGCAGAACGTCGTTGGTTCGAGTCCTACTCAGGCCAAGTTTTTATTTCATCTTTCACGGGTACTGCCTCTTGCGAAGACCTGACAAATCTTCCAAGAGTATCAATCTATAATGAAAAAATGCTTCTCAACTTTGCCGTTCGGAATCGGCGTTAAATTGTAGGTCCCCTCAATTCTTCACACGCACTCAGAGAATTGTTGATTAGA
Organism: Sphaerophoria taeniata; assembly: GCA_943590905.1. Classification (NCBI taxonomy): domain Eukaryota; kingdom Metazoa; phylum Arthropoda; class Insecta; order Diptera; family Syrphidae; genus Sphaerophoria; species Sphaerophoria taeniata. The sequence goes on along the minus strand of OX016540.1, from coordinate 34,299,705 downwards.
GTAAGCCACTTAGGCGTTGGCTCTTCAAGAGCTGTCGCGCCACTCTATTTATTTATTTTATTTTAAAGCCTTCCTCGATTAATGGACTATCCAACACAAAAAGAATTTTACAATTCGAAATAGTAGTTCCTGAGATTACCGCGTTCAAACGAACTTTATATTGTATTGTATTGTATTGTTTGCCGTTTCTTCCACATTTTACACAAATTCTTCGCTCCTATTGGTCGCAGCTAAATTTTATATAGCTTCAAGCCTTCCTTGATAAATGGAGCATTCAACATTAAAAAAATGTTCAATTTCATAAAGCAGTTCCTGAGATAAGCGCGTTAAAACGCAGAAAAATGTATATTTTTTGCCGTTCTTTCCATATTTTCCACAGATTCTTCGCTGCTATTGGTCACAGCTTAATGTTAAATAGCCTAAAGTCTAAGTCGATTAAGGCACCATCCAACACAAAAAGAATTATACCATTCGAACCAGTAGTTCCTGAGATTACCGCGTTCAAACAAACAAACTCTTCAGCTTTATATATTAGTGTAGATGTAGATATACAAATTCAAAATTGTAGCTTTTCCCTCTTGAAATTAACAAGACTATTTTGACTAGTTTGACATCTTCATTTTTTTCTCCGAAAAAAATATACAAAGGAAACACTTTTCCCTTCGCAAAACAACATTGTGATTTTAATCTCTTTGACTCTTTGTAAGTTTTCTAATCCCGATCTATTGAAATTCAAAAATCATGTTTGATGGCAATTTCCATTCCATCTTGAAAAGAAAAGGGTTTCTATGAAAATTAAACCCAAAAGCTTTTATCAAAATAAGTTCTGTTTTCTACAAATACAAAGAATTGTGATATTTCTTCATCCCCCAGACAGACCATAAGTTGATAACACAGATTGTACCTGGAAAAATTGTGGTATATTAACTGTGACAAATATTCAGGAATTATGACTTTTTCCTCCTTCGGGCAAAGAATGTTGGGTTGTTAATTTAAAAGGCAAAAAAAAAATGTAAAAAAATAATAAAGGGACACAGTTATTATGAAAAAAATGTCTTTGATGCAAACGAAGCCAACTTGTGTTTTCTGATTTTATTTTTCCATCTCTCTTTTGAACGGTCGTGTATTTTCTTTTTTCAATAGAGAGGTGTGTACCTACTGTCTGTTTGTCTTTTTTCTCAAGTTCGACATAAAATGATTGCTTTATTGAATAAAACTTTTCAAACATTTTTGTTTGCATAAATGAAATTAAAAAGTTTTGCAATAAAATTTAATATTGAAATCTTACAAGTTTCGTATTTGGTCTTTTGGGCAATGACCAAATTATCAGAGATTGTGTTTAAGTGTTTTCTTGTGGTTCAGTTGGCAAGCAATTGCTGGGTTTCAAACTCGTAACTTTGAGAACAGGACAGGAAACTTCAGGCTGTTGTTGATTTCCGTCTCGGCTGTATTCTTCTGTTTTCTTAAGGAAAGGCAAATTAACGTCAGAGGTTTATTGAAAACCACAAACAGTTCGACTTAACTAGGTTGGAAAATGGAAAGTTAAAAATAAAGCCATAAACAACTACTGGCACGTTAACATACCCTGCAAATATGCAAGCTTTATGTTTAGGGTCGATTTCAATTGTTGAAAAGAAATTATGTGAATGCTTTGTCATAGCATACTTGTAGGAAGTTTTTGTTTTTGTTTTTTTGAGACATCAAGTTTTTGAATTTAATATTTTTTTGTTAATCCAACAAATAAAAAGATATTAACATAAATATAAAATGCAAGATAGTTTTCAGAAAAAAATATATGTTTTTTTTCTCGAGTAAACAAAATTTTTTTTGCAAAATTTCCAACCAATGCATACAGTTGTAGTTGTGCAATGACCACGTACGTTGCTTTTCAAAGTCAAATTCCTTAAAATTGATGAGTTTAAATATAATCAAGAATAAATTAAAGACCAGTGTTCTACACTTTTAAATGTTTTTCTGTTTACTTAATGTTTGTAATTATTATTAGTTATGTACATAGCTGGGCACCGTTAATCAAAAAGTTAACTTCGTTAATCGCTAATCCGTTAATTAAAAATTTAACTTCGTTAACAGTTAAAACGTTAAATTCTAGAAAAATTAACGCAAGTTAACGTTAATCGTTAATCCGTTAACACGCCATAAAAATTTTATTTTCTAATAAAAATTGGAAGTTGGAAACAAGAAAAGACAAGTAAATTTTTGTTTTTAATATAGTAAATTATATTTTATAAGAGTTTAAGTGTTAAAACAACAATTTATTCAGTCATGTACATGAATGTGATTGTTCCCCTTCATGAACATCAGCATGTTGAAATTTTCGTCGGAAAGCGAGGCTCTTTTCGGCTGAAGTATATCCTTGCCCGTGGACAGGAGACGTTCAACAGCAGCACTTAAGGGCATGGCAGTATTGTATTGGAGAAACAGATTTGTCAATACTTGTTCCCCGAATGCCGCTTCATTTAACGAGTCTTTTGACTTAAAATCTAGCCACGTTTTTACGAGACTTTGAGATTTGCTTCTTAATGATTTGTTGTTCTTAGGGTTTTCTGAAGATTAAGTAACAGAGTTGAAAAAGTCATCCTCATCATCGTCGCGTCGTTGTTACTCGCGTTGCTGCCTCCGCCACTTACACTCTCTACGTCCTTTGACTGACGACCAGTAAATTCTTAATGTAGACATTCTAAGCTTTCAATTTTCCCGATGAGGTAGGACGACACCAAAAATACCGTTTTTAAGATGGGCGGACAAAGGGTTATTTCTGTCCGACCATATGATTTGGTATCTTCGACGAAATGTCTATTGACTTCTACTTACTTTTTCCAATTTCCCCATGGTATAAGCTGACACCAAAAAACGCAACCGGAAGTGCAATTTAGCCACCAAAAGACCCAGGAAAAGTCTGTCCGACCACTGGTTTTGAAAATTTCATGTCATTTACCATGAGATGGTGGCTAGATTTTCCACTCTGCTGATGAGGTAGGTAATCTTACGGTCGCATCCCCGACTACAATAATCTAATTTGAATGTGTATCTGTATGGTAATTGTGTTCGATTAACGATTAATGGACTTTGGAAAATGTAACGATCGTTAACATTTTTTTGAAGTTAACTGAAAAGTTAATCCGTTAATGGGAATGTTAACTTCGTTAATTAACGATTACCGGATTAACGAAAAAATGCCCGTTAATGCCCAGCTATGGTTATGTATTAATCTTGTTTTGTTACTGTCTTGTTTTTGTTTCTTCCATGTGAGTGTTTGTTATGTTATGTTTGCTTACTAACAACTAACACTGCACAAAGTGATGTCTACTATGTTGGCAAACCATTGGTCGCAAGACTATGCTTGCTATAAGCTCTCTTCGACCAATTCTGATAGTGTAAAAAAAAAAGTTGAGGAAATACATTAAGTTCATTGAATAACAATGGCACCATCTGTCAAAAGTTGTTTGTACCAACTCGTGGACTCATGCACAAATACTTTACACAATAAAATACACCCGAAATATAGGAATATTGTAGTTTTCTATTAGTGAAAGAATATTTCCAATGGGATTTGTATTTCCGAAGATTTACATTTTTATGGCAAAACAGCGTTTGGTGGGTCAGCTAGTAATAAAATATAGTCTATAATACTCGTGAATATTGTTTTTTCACACTGTTATCGAACTGTTATGAATAATGCTATTGAGTTTTAACCGATTTAAAGTCATAAATATTCCTATTCCTGCACTCATATGGACTGTTTTTCCTTAAAACCACGAATAAATCCGCTTAAACAAATTTTCAATTGTTTATAACAAGTTATTAACAAATGATAATATATTTTATTACATTGATAAATAAGATTTTTTGAACTTTTGCTGAAATTTTTGCAAAAATTATCATAATTGTAATAATTATAATTAGGGTTGTCTTAGTTTTTTGATTCCCATAAAAAAACCTCTAAGCGGATTTCGCTCAAAACCTAATCAGCTCTTAACAAGACAATGATGAGTGGTTCACGAGATAATCGAGCCAAAAAAAACGTAACACACATACGGACATACGCTCATACGTTCATACGCATATACGCACATTATAAAAAGGGTTGATTCGGATTCTAGTGACCCCGAAACATGGAGATATGCAAAAACTGGAGATTCCCAAAATCGGCCCCTATACAATAACTTCCTCTGGGAAGTTAAAAATAAGGCCACACCTGACTGCTCTACAAAATTATTAAAAATTAAAAAAAGTAAGGAGATCGGAATCTGGTATCGTTTTTAATTTTTCTAAGAGCCTGGCATTAGGCATTAGGTGGTTGGGTGTTGTAGGATCTGGGGGCTTATGCTGTAACTTTTCCTACACACCAAGTGCTTACTTTACCTCCTCGTGGTAGCCACTGGGTACTGGTTATATCTTAGATATAACTTGCGAAACTTGTAAGCGCGGGTGCAAATCGGGAAAAAAGCACCTTATCTACGGCCCAACAAATTTGGAGGTTAGTGCGAGGGGCTAACAACCCCTCTACATTGAAAAACTTGGAAGTTATGAGAGAGATACCAGCATCGGATAATGAACCCCCTCTTATGGTAACCAGACCCGGAACGACAACGGACTACGCATTGAGAGTTTGTACCTGGAATGTAAGAACCCTCTACACTCCAGGTGCAACTCAGAAATTTGAATCTGTCCTCTCGCAGTATAAGGCAGATATTACTGCGATCCAGGAAATACGATGGATAGGATCAGGGACAATGAAGAGAAAAAATTGCGACATTTATTATAGCTGTCATCAAAGATTGCATATATTTGGATTTCGTCGTGGGAAATCGGCTTAGATCGAAAGTCATGAACTTCAAGCCAATAAGTGATCGCCTGGCAGTGATCCGCATCAAGGCCACATTACAGAACATCAGTATAATATGTGCACACGCCCCTACCGATGATGCTGAGGAGTCTAGCAAGGAGGATTTCTACGACCTCCTGGATAGAGCCTACGGAGCCTGTCCAGAGTACGACGTCAAAATCGTACTCGGAGACTTCAATGCAAAAATCGGGAAGGAAGACATCTTTGGCGGATTAGTTGGAAAGCACAGCCTCCACGAAGAAACAACAGATAACGGCTTCCGACTAATCGACTTTGCTGCAGCTCGTAATACGGTGATAAGTAGCACAAGGTTTCCAAGACGAAAGATCTACACAGCAACCTGGCGATCTCCGGATGGTCGAACCACCAACCAAATCGACCATGTGCTAATCGGCGCAAGGCACGCATCCAACATCCTGAACGTGCGCACTTTCCGAGGAGCAAATGTCGACTCTGACCACTTTCTGGTAGTGGCTAAGTTTAGAGCTGGAATATCAAACGACAAAAAAAACACGTGCGACCCAAAGAAAGAAGTTCAACATCGGTTGCCTTAGCACATTGGAGAATGCCAGAGACTACAGTGAGCGTCTGAGCGAGCGACTCTCCGCCGCCGTCCTTCCAAATACTACAGACGTCAACACACTGTGGAACCAATATCGCGAAATAATAATGTAGCCGAGACCACCATAGGTTACCAGCACGTGTGCAGATGCTGCAACGGAAAACAAGAGCAGCAAGGGAAGAGTACCGCACGAAAAGGAGAAATGAGAAAAAGACCCTGCGAAGGAAGAAAAGAGCATCCGCAGTTTCTCAGCTCCAAGATCTAGAGGAGTCTCGGGCCAAGAACAACACCCGACGTTTCTTTAAAAGGTCGAAACAATTAGCTTCTGGTTTCAGAACCGGGACACAAGATCTTCGAAACAGTGAAGGAAACCTAGTCACCGAAGCACAGGGAATTGTAGATGTTTTCAAGCAGCACTTCCAACAGCTGCTGAATGCGCAAAATGTCGAGCAAGATAATGACGAAAGAGAAGCAAGACCAGTCAATGAAGACCCAGTCCCAGCCCCCAGCAGAGAAGAGGTAGAAAGAGCCATCCAAAAGCTAAAAAATAACAAGTCCGCCGGGTCGGATGGCATACCCGCGGAACTCTTTAAACATGGAGGAGGTGTTTTGATGAACCGCATGCACCAGGTCATCACCAAAGTGTGGGAGGAAGAATGCATGCCCACTGACTGGTCGATAAGCTCCATATGCCCCATCTACAAAAAAGGCGATCCGATGTTATGCAAAAACTACCGTGGCATATCCCTGCTTAATGTTGCATACAAAATCCTATCCAACGTACTTTGCGAGCGTCTTAAATCTTTCTGCAGAACAACGATAGACCAAATATTCACACTGAGGCAGATCCTGGAAAAGACCAACGAATCTCAAGTCGAAACCCACCATCTTTTCATCGACTTTAAAGCTGCTTATGATAGCATCCACCGCCAAGAGCTTATGATTGCGATGTCTGAATTCGGGATCCAGCTGTGCCGCATGACGCTAAACAATACGCAGTGCAGTGTGCAAATGGGTAACAGCTCATCCGAGTTATTCCAAACTTGCGCAGGGTTTAGACAAGGAGATGCGTTGTCATGTGACTTCTTCAACATAGTCCTGGAGCAGATAGTGCGCAAGGCAGGTGTGAGCACGGAGGGCACTATCTTCAACAAATCCACCCAGCTCCTAGGCTATGCGGACGACATAGACATCATCGGTCGATCCAAGAGAGCTGTGCTTGAGGCCTTCACAGCGATTGAAGAACAGGCGAAACTAGTTGGTCTTGAAGTGAATGAGGACAAAACAAAGTAGGGTAGACTGGGTACGGTTGAGACAATTTCGCTTTTATTGTCCATAACTTTGATTTCTGTAAGCCGAGCGATGAAGTGGATATGTTCAATAAAAAAGCGGGTTTTCATCTACAACTGAAAAGTAATTTCTGAGTCCTACGTGCATTATTTTATGAAAAATATGGAATTTAAAAAGACATCTTTTTCGTTGCAACCGTACCCATACCAAGGACGGTTGAAACAGCGACTGGGGTCAGTTGAAACAGAATGAAATACTCAACATATTTCTTATTTTTGACATTGTTTTACAATGTGTATCACATATTCCATTAGGTGATTAATTTTTTATTAATAATAATTTATTAAAAAAAACATAACACAAAAAAATCAACAATTGATAAAACAAAACAAAACGAAAATAAATAAATAAATAATCCATCTTTACAAAACAAAACAAACTTAAACAAATAATAGTTTTAAAATAGACTGCACAAAAACCTTATTTCATCGTGGTTTTTTAAACAAAAAATTAATTATTCGGAATATTCCGAGTCGCAATTGTGGCAAACATATGAGCTCCGGTGCGGGGAAATAACTCCACGGGAACTAACTCCACTGAGGGATTTACTTCCCACCAAGTGAGAACTTACTCCACTTTTGAAAAGTGTAGTTAGTTCCCATGTACAGTGGGAATTAAATTCTTCAAAAAATTAGTGGATCTAGTTCCCTTCCAATTCGAAATAAATTGCCACTTTAATTGAGAAAAAATTAAAATAAGAACTCAAGTATACTGAGCAATTTTGTTTGTGAAATTAAAATAAATGTCTTTTAGAAACGAAGTCATTCCGAAATTCAGTTTTTAAAACTGAAAATAATTTTAAAAAATCGCATGTACAAAAATATTGAGAAACTTAGTCATTCGGAAACCCATGTTTAAGAATCTGACCCACTATATAGTGGTTCATAGTCCAGAAATCAAATTCGGAGTTTCTGACCTTTGCGATTAATTTTAAACATTTTATAAAACGGTATATAACGGTTGAAATATACCGCTTGCTCTAAGTTTATGTGACATAAAGAAAACTGTTTCCAATGCAAACGTTCTTCTGAAGTTTGGTGTTCGGTGAGAGTACAGCATTCTACAAGCACACTGTACATGAACCCAGTATCATCTTGTTGCATCTTTTTGTCCCCTTAAATAACTGAGCTGTTTCAATAACATTAAAAGTTCCATCAGAAAGACATTTTTTTATTGATTGGATGTTCAGTAAGTACCTACTTCTTTTCCATTACTAGACCTTAACTCTACAATCCGTCTCAAATGGTTACAAAAATTGTATTAGTTATTAAGGATTTGGAGCATGAACCAAAAATTGCAAGCGAGCGAAGCGAGCGGAAAAATTTTTGCCCAAAAGAGAATCAATTTGGGGTGTGAAAATTAAAAAATTCGCGCGAATTTTTTTATTTTCACACCCCAAATTGATTCTCTTTTGGGCAAAATTTTTTCCGCTCGCTTCGCTCCCAATCAAACCAAATTGATTTTGAATGTTACAGATAGTCATCATCCTCAGACCAAGGCGAAAAAAGATGCTCAAAATGAATCATTGTAGTGCAGCACCTGCTTTCCAGACACTAGCATGCTTTTCCAAACTAAAGGAAACAGCAACAGCTTTGAAAAATGAATTGCTCTATCCATTTTGTCGACAAATAGGTAGTAAATAAAAATTATCTTATTTATTTATAAGACATTTCGGGGTTGTAGTTATGTATGTATACCTACACGAATTTAAGTGTTTTTGTTTTATTTTTACGATGAACATTTTTTGTCTCCACATTATATTGACGAGTACAAATAAATTTTGTGATTCTCATAAAATACTTTTTTTTTCATTTGGGACTTTTGTCCGATAGAAGATAAAATAAATTTGGGACTACTAACCCAAACCAGTTTCCCTGCGCCATGTATAAATGTGTGAACTTAGTTCCCATAAGAAAGTGAAATAAGTTCTCACCGTACATGGGAACTAGATCCAATTTACTAAAATGGAGTAAGTTCTCACTTGGTGGGAAGTAAATCCCTCAGTGGAGTTAGTTCCCGTGGAGTTATTTCCCCGCACCATGAGCTCCTACGTAAATATTTTGTTTCAACCGTACCCAAAAAAAATATTTCAACCGTCCCCAACCCTTCTTTAAATACAAAATTGTATATAACTATCGTCACATTAAAAACACGTTGAAACAATTCACTGCGATACGTTATGCGTTCTTCATTTATAACACAAACAAATACACAATATTCTTACATAAATAGAAATTCAGTTATTGAAAAAGAAAACGGCACATAAATTCTTACTTTTGGTTGCCAATATAAAAAAAGTGCTCTCTCATACGATTGCCACGCGCAGCGTGCAAAGGAAAACTTACGATTGTAGCACTATATGTTTTCGCTTCGTTTGCTCTTGACAAACGTTCGCGTATCGCCTACTGTTCCTGGAAAATTTGATTTGTTTCAACCGTCCTTTGTTTCAACCGTACCCAGTCTACCCTACATGTTATCAACAAACAAAGCAACATCTGTCCACCGCCTAGAACAAAACGTCACTGTTGGTAGCAGCAATTTCGAGGTAGTTAAGGAGTTCACCTACCTTGGAAAAAACATCAATCCCACGAACGACACCTTAGTGGAGATCCGAAGAAGAATTATCCTAGCGAACCGCTGCTGCTTCGGTTTGGCCAAACAACTGGGTTCAAAACTCCTCACTCGAAAGACAAAGTGTCTGCTATACAAAACTTTGATTTTACCAGTCCTACTCTACGGCGCCGAGTGCTGGACGATAAGTAAAAAAGGGGAATTGATACTGGGCACTTTCGAAAGAAAAATTCTTCGACGGATTTTTGGTCCCGTATGCGACGATGGCGAATGGAGAAGAAAATACAACCGAGAACTGTATGAGCTGTACCTAGATGTGGATGTAGTCCAGAAGGCCAAGAAAAGACGACTAGATTGGCTCGGCCACATCGAGCGAATGGACGACAACGCTCCAGCCAAGAAAGTCTTCTCATCCCAGCCCCCAGGTTCAAGACGACAAGGAAGACCGAACCTACGGTACAAGGACCAAGTGACTGCGGATGCCAGAGCGCTTGGTCTCGGTGACTGGAGAGTGCATGCGAGGGATCGTTCACGATGGAAGACTGCAGTATCTCAGGCTGAGACCCTTCATGGATTGTGAGCCGGATAAGTAAGTAAGTAAGTGGCATTAGGCCATATCCTTTTTCAAAAACAGAAATTTTAGGAGACACCAAATGCTGAGAATTATGGAGAACGAAGCATTAAAATTCTTCGTTGAAATAATATGAGCAATTGCTTTTTTGTGGAAGTTCTGATTATTCATGCTTAGGGAAGGAATAAAATACAGTTATTTTATTCCATTGCTTATATTATAATAAATAAATAATAAATAAATTCGCGCTAATATAAGAATGAAGAGATAGCGTCAGTTAATTCTGAGCAATCGAATTTATAAGACGCAAGAAAGTGTTTTTGATTTTGATTTTACAAAAAATGGCTAAAAAAACATTTTTTTTCACAAGAAATTTCTGAGTCACGATTTTCAATTTCAAATTGGTTACTTTCTTCAAGTTTTCAGTTCCGATTTTTTTGATTTCTTGTTTTTGCTTCCAATTATTCCTGTTTCGGCTTTTAAATGCTGATATATATTTTCTCCGGTTTCCTGATTTCTAAATCTGCCATCTGATAAATATTAAAACCGAATAAACAAAAAAACGAAAAATGCTTACCTATTTGTTAAGAGGGTATCCTCTTCGGAGTTACTGACTTTTTTAACCGTGTTCCCAATCCCCTATTTATTTTAAATATTTTGTTATGCATTTCGGAAAATAAAAAAGTCCTGATTTATGAAAATAAAAAAAAATCAGTTCAAACTATGTAATTTACATTTATACATTTATTTTATTTTAAAACAATAAGAATTAGATTAAATTATTATTTAACTTTAACTGTTCGATTTAAATTTTAATTTGTTTTAACTTTGATCAACTCACTCTAAGGAACATTTATTTACATCTATGTTTTTACAATGTAAATACATTTACAGTCCTAATAATTTTTTTTACGAAAAAAAGTTCTCAAAATTGACATCACGCCCAGATGTCAAATGCATTCTGGCAAGTCCTTTAAGTCGGAAAACATTAACATTAAGAAGAATCTCAATTAATTTATCTACAACGGCTACATCTCTTCTGAACATTATAATTGGCTTAGCGCAATGGTAATTCTTCCATTGCTCGCATTTTTGTATCGTGATCAACAGGTTCTTCTCTCCTGAAAACTGCTTTGTAAGCGATCGAGGCAATTACAGCTGATGCAAGTGGTCCAACCCAGTAGATCCAGTGGTCTTGGAAATCACCATTCCACAAAGCCGGGGCGAAAGATCTTGCAGGGTTCATACTGGCTCCAGTGAAAGGTCCCTTAAGAAAAAGAAATTAGAATAAGAATCTTCGTTTATATAACCTCTATTCTATGGTGCTTACTCCAGTGCAAGCCAATGAAGCGACAGTCAAACCAAATTTAATCGGAACCGAATCGTGATGCTTAGCATTTCGGGGATCCCAGACACCACAGCAAACAAATATCAATACAGTTGTCAATACGAATTCGATTCCCAAGCCTTGAAGCGTACTAATCTCTGACGAAGGTGTTGTCACACATAAACCATGTTCTGCACCAGGAACCTTAATGGTATTTGACGGCACTAGAGCTTTTAGCAAGCCGTAGCCAATGAATGCACCCAAAAACTGGCCCATAACATAGATGGCACCTACAAGCGGTGTGATTAGTTTATATATGACTGCTGCCACTGTAACAGCAGGATTCATGTGAGCTCCACTAACACATCCAAAACACTGAATCAAAATCATAATTACAAGACCAAAGTTAAAGGTCAATTGAAGATGATTGTTGGGGAAGATACTGGTATTAATGCAACCCATGCATCCGAGGAAAAGAAGTAGACCTGTGGAAATCAACTCGCCTAGGAAGACGGTTATTTTATCGACCACTGAGAGCTTCATATTGGGACAGAAAAAATCTGAAATAAAATAAAATCAAAGGTTTAAGGTTAGTTGTTGTTTATTGCTTTTCTTTTCATTACATCAACAATGACATATTGTGTAACTAAAGTCAACTTTATGTACTTTCGTTTCACTTGAACTGAAATCATCACCAGAACTTATGCATGTGTGTTAACATTTCCTGTATGATGTGAGGTTATCGATTACTGTCATGATATACTGATACTGATAACACTGGCAGAAAATGCTTCACAGTGACGCTAAAACAGTGTGGTGCTAGAAATGCAAATGCCCTATTACTGCTTTTTAGATAAGAAGTGATTATATGAAATGGCGACAATTTGTGACATCTTCCAAAGAGTTGCAACATTTCTTCATGTTGGAAATAATTCCAACCTATTGTTTAAAAAAATCGGAAAATGTTAACGCTTCTACTTTAGGGTCATTTCTGCAATACAAAGTTGCCATTGAAACTAATCTCACTAAATTTATCTAAACAGCCTAATTCTGAATAACTCAACAGTTTAAGCAGTTTGTTCATAAAATACAAGTAAGAACTTTAATGGACATAGTTATATCTCCAAAATCCGTCTACCCAACAATCTGCTATCGGCCTTTCAACAACCAAATACCCCAACTGCCACTGCATGTACGAGTTTCTCTGAACAGTATTTTCTTGTTTCCACATCCTGACATCATAATTCCCACCCAAGTTAACTTTCAAAACTTTCTCCTTGTCTTCCTTTCATTGTTTTATAAGATTCATTGGAAATATAAGTTTTGTCCGAGACTTTTTGATTGTTCTTCCAATCGTAAAGTTTCTAGACATGAATATGATAGAAATTGAGGCACGTCTGTGGAACACTTTAACAATCAAAGAAAGAAGTGAACGTTCTCCTAATAAGATGTCAGAAAAGTTTTGAAAACAAAAATTAAAAAGCAATAATAATCATCATATCAGATAAGTTTTCGATTGTTCCTGATGTCTTCAAAAAATTAGGTCGCTTAAAGATTGTCGGTATTTCAAAAGTTAAACATTTCATTGGTCTTGACACAATCCAGCTAAACACACCCTATTTCCAAAGGGTTTATTATTACCATAGAACAGAAAAACATGTATCTGTGGCCACAGCCATCATTGCGCTATAGCAAAAAGTTATTGCTGACAATTAAAAGTGATGAAGCACTTGAAATTGCCACGGTCTGTCGGTCGGTCTGTGCGTACTTGTATTGAAAACAGAGAAACAGCTTGATGTGGATAAATTTACGCAAATAACAATTTAATGAAATTATTGGCCACAAAGGATATGGAATTAGAAAGAGGGCGGCTCTCCCACAATTCTTGTATAAATTGGTTAAATAAACGAGTGTATACGAGTATGTATGCGCACAAACGATTGTAATACAAAACCCAAAGCCAATGTATCTTCTTCGGTTTTGTAACTATGACTACTTTTCTCTACTAAATATTGCTCTCTATATTTGAGCTTCAGGGTCTTAGGGATTTGGTCGGCAAGAGGGTGGTCTGGTAGTGATAGGGAACAATAGGATGAAAGCAAAAAAAATTATACATGAAAGGAGACAAACAATTGGGTTTGTTTGTGGATTTCGACTTTAGTTTTATGACTTTTTGCTGCTTGCACAATGCACAGAAACACAGAGCTCAAAGAGAGGCACATGTTGCATAGCCATTCTGACCAGACCATATGGCACATATCGGATACTATAAAGTTGACTCTGGAGGGCAGTTAAGAGCATTGTAATAAACTACTTCTTATTTTTTAACTTTGAAAATCTAGTTGGATATTGTTTTGATTTGTTTTTCAATAAGTAAAATAATATTTATGAATAGTAAATTAATATATCCACATTCAAGTGACTTGAGGTTGAAATTTATTGTGTTTTATGGAAAATAAATTGATTACATTGGAGACCTATCCCTTCTGTCAGATCTTGAAAATATATGGAAAGTCAAATCTGATTTGAAATTCTATCAAATTGAAGAGACAAATTTTCCTATTACGTCTAGGTGTACATACTTTAAAATAAGAAATGAAATGACATAACATCGAACTTCAATTTCCTTGCTTCAGTTTTAATTAAACAAATTTTTCCCAGAAGAGAAACTTTGAAATTCCCTTTCCTTAACTAAATTCAAGATGACAGATGACAAACACGATACCCATCACCCCGACATCATTATCTTACGCCAAAGACGCAGTGGCGAAAATAAAACAAGATAAAGTTTTTTTCCGCATCCATTATATTTTAATGATGAACAAATTTTGTAAACCGTGTTTATTCATTTTTACGACAAAGTCAAAGTATACGTCATGTTTAAGACTGTAAGTACTTTTCCATCACATTGTCAGCGACAGCGACTCGGCAAGGCGGTCTATATAATGCATTATCGTATGTTGATTTCTGATTATCAATTCAAATTCATATACTTGGTGTTTGTGTATTTTTTTCCTGTTCCTGTTTGCATTCAAATTCGCTAAGGTTCAAGTTCATTTGCAAATAAATTTACAAAAAAAGTACAATTCAAAAAGTTAAATCGATTTCATTGATAATAATATTCTTTTATACTCAATGTTGAGAGCAGATAAGAAATTTAACATTTTTTGACAATTCAATTATTAATTGACGACATCTGTGAAAGTAAACAAATGTAAATTTTTCGCTTTGAGAATAATTTAAGCTAAGCGGCGGCGGTGGCGTTATTAAATTCAATCACCAATCAATCGGAATATAAAATTACTACCTAATTACGTAAGCGATTATACCTATATTACATACATAAGTAGGTACACATGTATTTATTTGTATTAAATAATTTGTTTAATATTCAAAACACATTCTTTCACTTTGTACAATTGTTAATGAAATCAAATGAATAACAAATATTTTACATGCCAATTAGGAAAATATCAGATGCTGATGCAACCTTTGAAAAATGATTTGAAACGAAAGTGTTTGAAAGTGGGGTATTTAAGGAAATTACAGAATGTGAGTAGGTATGACCCAGTTCTAGTTCGAAATTCAATTTATAAAAAGAAAACAAATATATGTGACTGTTATGCACATTAATTTAGTTAACAATATTTTTTTTAAACATAAACTAAGTAGAGGCGTAAATTAAACTATCATTATTAGAAATTCAGTTAAAAGTTTAAGTACATGAAAACCAAAACTATTCTTCTTTCAATCACCACACAAAACATTTTTTCACCTGAATTCAAACTTTCATCAATTTCAAACTGTTTGTAAGACTCCATTTAGCCATAAGGCTGTTGGATCAATTTTGTCAAGGACGCCCATTGACGGTTCACAATGTTAAACAATGAATAAAATGTACCTATGGTAGTTTAGGTACATATATATTCAGTGAAACTATTCTGCATATTTTGCAAAAGTTTGGAACAGACAAGTACGCATTTTTTGTTGATTTTCTTGTTTGGTGTTCATTAAGTCTTTATAGAACAGTTTCGAACAGGATCTTCTGTTCTACCTTTTTGTGTAGAACAGAATATATCACTTATCAAGTTAAGCAAATGCCATCTGTCAAAAAGCTGAATGTCACTTTCTCCAAACTGTTTTGACATTTCTCATGACACGCTGTGCCTCTTTTTTTTCTCGCAGAACAAAGTTTATACATATAGACGGCAGCTGAGATAAAGAATAAAGATGATTGACAGCAGGTGTACGGCCATAGCATGATTGAATCAGATTAGCATAAAAATCAGTCCCAACACTTACGTAAAAATAAAAAAGCATACTGTCTCCCAAAAAAAAAGAACACGATCAATTCAGCTGGTATTGGCATGTTGAAAGAAGAGACCCTAAGAAAAAGGCATTATCACACGACGTTTCGATATGACCACGAACCAAGAAGAGAGAAATGCCTTAAAATTCCTCGTAAAAGGAAATATAACTTTTTTATTTTATTTCAATACGTTAAATCCTAACGTTAACAGTGCTTATCAATATGATACTTAAAATCTATATTACTATACCGGCATTGACCTCAGAAATGGAAAATACAAAACCGAGAGGCTTGCTTTTGATTTCTGAAGTCAACCCGGTGCCGTCGAACAAGGACAAGTTATTGCCTTTAATGACTTTAAAAATCTTAAAACGGAGAAGAAGTCTTAAAGGAGTGCAACAAATCGTATCTCAATTCGAACGTGTACCTCTTATCAAGTTTAAAACCAGACCAGGTTAAGAGTTGCATATAAATAAGTAGAATTTCAACCATCAAATCATACCATTAAATTCTTGGGAAAAAATAACTAAATCAAGCTTCGTATAGTTTATAAATTTCAAGTCAATCAAGTTACTAACTGAAAATATCAATTGCAAAAAAAAGGACTTTGCTTGCTTGGAACCACATAAAACCAAATCATCCGATCTTCATAATCATCATAGTACTAAAGATCATGTTTCCAGGTCAAGAAATCGATTTTCGGAATATTTTTTCTATGTCAAAAGTTATCAAATACGTTGGTCAAATTCCTAATACATAAACAAAAAGCTCTGTTAGGTATAGCCGTTATATTCGAACATTATACTGTACATATACAAGTGTAAGGTGTAATAAATTTTAATAATTATTTTTATATAAAATAATTTAAGAAACTACGCGACGGTCACGTGGCCATGCTATTTGGTATTTTTAAACTGCAAATAGTATCTTTTATAACTTAAGCACGCTTTGCAAAATATAAACAAACTTTGTCATAAACTTATCTCAACTACTCAAGAAGTTTTCTTATCATCAAACTTGATATAACAATAAACTTTTCATACACCTTTTATCATTAAAATCTCATCTCATGTTACTTTGTAAATTGTTTTAGCAGAAAAATTAATTCTTGTACAAACATTTTCATTAACGTAAAAAAAAAATAAAAAAAAAAAAACGAACGTAAAGGACATAAGAAAAATACCCTACCCCCAGGTCTGATTTCATTCAAGAAATTTTCATTTATAATTACATTTTTGTATTTTCACATTCTTCTGAATAAGGATCAAAGGGAAAAGGACATTGCTCATGTTGTCCACATGTGACATATTGAAACCGCAAAATACTGTTGTTATTGCACAAAAAAAAATAATCCACACTTTTCACTTACATCAGAACAAACAGACTGCAAGATATTGAAATACAATTCCTTGTTCACAGATTATTCCTGTTATAGGATATTTGTTCAACACAAAAGCAAACAAACAAAAATTACTATCTATCACAAGAGAAAACTCAATTTTATTCCTTTTTTCTTTTCTTTGATAGATTCTAGTTAATGGTTATTCGATGCCCTTCGCACGGACTTTATAGCGACTTTATGACAAGCGGCAGCGGCGGCGATAATTCGATATGTTGTATAGAATGTCAATAATAAGTCAACCAAGACCACCACCACGGTATACGATCCATGAAATATAATAACCAACTAATTTCAGATTAACTTAATATAAGATTTTATGTGTTGCACGTTTCGAAATAATATTCTCATTTTTACTTAATTTTTTCTTAATCAGAACATTGAAGTGTTTGTTGAACAATAAATTATCTCTGTCAGACAGGCGATATTGTGTTGTCTTTCATGAATGAAAGAGAAAGAGACAAGCAGTAATGATGATATTTGGCTTTATTTTTGTGTAAAGTCAATATTGAACTGAAACGATTGATAAGAGAATTCTGATTGTGTTAAAGTTAAACAGTCCCGAAAATACCAACCTAACAAAACCAGTAGAAGCTTGAGGAAGCATTTTAATAACCTATGGAAATTTGGTTAGCAAAATAATTTATTTGGGGCAAATAAAGATGAACATCGTTAAACGTTGTCTTGCAAGTCATAAAAATGTATGTTTACCATTTTTGTGGAACAGATATATGAAAAATTATTTAAGTTGATGAAATCAAGTGGCACACACTCTTCAAAATTAATTAATTAGTTTCACCCTCCAGAGATTACAAATAGTAAATGTTAATCTCTGGTTTTTTTTTTCTTCAAAAAAAATGTGTGCTTGAAAACGAGGTGAACAATTTTGATTTAGCATTTTTGAGAATAATAAAAAGATCTAAATTCAAAAAAATTGTTGGAATCGCAAAAGATATTTTCAGGTTATAAATGAGTGAAAAAATTCAGTTTTCATGGGAACGGGTACATTCAATATTTTCATCTAGGCACTAAGAATGCAATTGAGTAGTTAAAGGCATCTCATGAGACCAACAGTTTGTTTTTAGAAGAAACACTTTTCTTACATATTTAACGATAATTTTCTTGAATGGAAATAAGGCAGCTCTGATACGAAGCAACCATAACGCTTTTATCTTTAAATGAAAATAAGGTAAACCAAACAACTCTGTCAAATATTTTCTTAGTCTACCCTTCACATAACACGCACAACCATCATTTACCCAGCGCTTTAATGTGTCAAAAATAAAATCACATAATTGACTTTCCCTTCTCATAAGCTTTCAGTTTCATCCTTTCCATTTAAATCCTCAAATATATCCCACATCATGTCTTTAAAAAGAAATAAATTAAAATAATTTACAAAAGACAAGAAAATCAATTAAAAATAAAATCCACAAAACTTTTGAAATGTCAGAGTTTAATGAAGATCTTACAATTTTATCAAATAATCTAACCGTTTTCACCATTTAATCATCATCTCCCATTTTTGCATCAGTTTTACTTCAAACGGATTCAAATACACAAAATTAAAACCAAATTGTATCTCTCTTCTTTTGACAGAGACATTCAAAATAATAAGAGAAGAAACACTCCTTAAGATTAATTTACATTTCCTCTCCTTGTCTGTCTTTAATTTGAGCAGTTCAACTTTAGGGTTAAGTAATGATAACCCAAGGGAAAGTGAAAAGTTGAAAAATAAAAAACGCAATGGGAAAAAGATTCTCGCTTGCGAGATATTTCAATCCCCAATCCAAATCGAAATATGTTATCCTTCAAGGAAAAAAGGAGCACTGCGAAGGCACCTGAAAAAAAGGTGAACTTGAAAAAATTGAGCAATAAGTTCTAATCAAATATAAGCTATTTGTGGGTTCTTATTTGATGGTAAATTGAATCAGATATTTGTATTAATCTGTGTTTTACATTGAAAACCCTTCAGAAAGCATGAATTGATTTATAAACCCCAACGAACCTCTCTCAAAAATAACCATTTATATCAAACGAAAAAAAGGTAAGTATACGCCAGGGTGACCTTGAATATGCTTATACTTAAAGCACCTACTAAAGGTGAATTCTAATGCTTAGGTATCCATATTCAGATGGCAATGGAAATATTTCATATTTTCACGCTCAATTCAAGTCTTATTGCCCTGCATAATGCAAACAACAAGTGCATCAAAGCCATGCATCGATTTGTTGAATGACTTAAAATGCATGTCACTCTCCACAACTCCCATTTCGATTACACCGATAATTCCCAAAGAATGTTCCGCGCCATCGACATTCTATTGTAAATATTTATAGAAGAATTTTAACATGAAAAAAAAACACTCGACCATATTGAGTACTTTATTTATAAAATGTTGAAATTATGATAGTAGAAAATGGAAAAAAATGTTTATCAGATCAGAGCATAATTTAGTTTCACGATTACACTCAATTTGTCGGCAAGAAAAAAATGACATGCCAATAAATTTCCCTGGTGTTTCTCCGGATCAGATCGATTTACAAATTTATTTCTGTAATGTTGTTTTTTTCTCTTCTTACACATTTTATTCTATTCTCAGGGGTAAATGAAAATATCGGAAATACATATAAACTGGTTGTAGTCACTTGAGGGTAATATAATAAACAACTAGACGAATGACAGGGTTTCAAAATAATGAGGAAAAAAAATTAAAATTGGTGATACACGGAATGTGAATTAAGTACTTTTGTTCTTTCGACTTCTATTTTGGCGCAATTTGTTTGGATTTTATGATGTTGGTTTTGGAAGACATTTCAATTGAAATTACATAAATTGAATTTCATTGCCAAGTACATTTTTTTGTTTACAGCATTCAAACACATGTGTACGGTATGATTCGACGGTTCTGTTTCACATATAAATTGAATATCAAGAGAGTTCACTGACTGTTGAAGACACGAGGTGAATGAATTGGCATTTAAAACATCAATTAAACATGTTTTTGTCTTAAGCAATATGTAAGAATACTTATGACTTATGAGTTTTCAATTTTAATCGATTTCTCAAATGGGTTTTATGAGAGGCTTATTAGCGCCAAATTTGACTTCATGTCTAGAAAGAATACAAAAATTGTCCCTCCTTATCCTCCTCTAAATCTGAATAATAACAATTCAAATTTCCAACACATTTTTCAAGCATGCAATATGTATTCTAAATCAAATTAATTTCACTGCCATAAATAAGGCTACTACGACGATATCACGACTTTTGAATGAGCCATAAATTTATAAATAAAAATTGAAGCATTTTGATTTATTGCTTGTTACATTTTATTCAAACAACGTTACCTAGCTATGTACTTATCAGATCTTTGACAATTGTTTTTAACTTTACACAAATTTAAATGGAAAAATGAATGCGACTAGCATTATAAGGAGTGTTTTTGTTAAGTTTCTTATCAGTGAATGACCTTAACTCTTCATTTTTTTATCAAGTGAAGTTGATTGTCTTGTATCTAATCAAGTAATTGGGATTTCACATCGATTGATTAAATGAAATAGAGACACGAGGCTTCAGATAAACCAGAAAACAAATAATTTTCATCAACACGGCGCTGTAAATACTTGTTCGCGACTAATAACACACTGACTTCTGGTTTGTCAAGATTTTATTTTAAACACACTTCAAACGTCTAACATAAGGAAATCTAGGTGCTTATGAATTTATCAAAGAAATAAAAACCGAGGTTTTCATCATGTATCTATTTACAATTGTTAATTGTACACTTTGAAAATTTAACATCAAGGATAGTAAGCTATAAGGAAGTGCTTAAATCACAATTCCACGAAAAAACACTTGTTAACTCTTTTAACAGGATTTTTTTCCAAACAAAAAATTTTATTAGAATTTGTTTTTTTTTTATGGCAAATTCGTCAATGCGTTATGCATCAAGTGTTTTGCTCCCATATGATGCTCCAAAACAAGGAGATTATGTATTAGGTAGAATTGAAAAAAAGTCCTTCTTCACTTATTTCAGAATTTTAATGTTTGAAATACATTACAAGTTCTTTTAAACTAACCTCTACTTTTACTTGAAAAATTCCTTAACCGTTAGTTTTTGACTGTTAAAAAGACACACCCGTCGCTTTTGACTACTAACCCCAACACTGAAACGATATTCCTACTGTATTGTTGCTTTTAATTTAGTATCACAATATCTAACTTTTGTTGAGAGCCTTGTGACAGTGAATAACTTATTGACAGACATTGACAATCGAACTAAACATGAGATTGATGAACGCTCAAGTAATTAATTCGATTTCGATAAGAATATTAAATAAAGTTTTTAATCAACTTTTTTTTCGCTTACTAATATTACATACCTACATAATGTGTGTTAGCTGTTTCAGTTTTAAATTTTCGCAAATGATAAAGATGCAATGTCGGTAGACAAAGGTATCAGAACAAAAACTAAAAGATAACGATAAAAGTTAATTATAGACGCAATAACCTTGTAATTCAAGCTGAATGAATCGACTATTCATCCCTTAATTTTGTTAATTTCTTTTTTGAACGAGTGAGGTCATGAATTGTTTTTATTTTTATTTGTCAAATTAATTTCAAGTTGCATTTACTTTGTTTTTTCCACAAGCTTACATGCATTTGTTGAATATACGTAGGTATATGTTTTTGAAACATTTTTAGGTATCAACACATCAAAATGTTTAAAGCGATCAAAAACAGAAATAAGATCGAATGGATTTTCATAAAATGAAAAAGAAAACATTGTATCAAAAACAAAAACGACATTGGGTTTCTAATATTCAATACGCAATATTTTCCATTTATGAAGTTGAAACACAACTTTCCTCAGAACTAATAATTGTTAATTTTACTCTTCTCAATTCTTCACAAACAACTTAAGAAAGGACTCAAATTTACGTCAATGTCGTTTACAGATTTTTGCCTTACATGTTTCATTTTCTAAATTGTTGCCCAAAATAAAAGATACTAAACATTATAGATTGACTCTTGTCGGTAAACAAGGGTAGGTACATGTACTTGTTTTCTTCTTTATTTTAGGGATGATTCAAAATTGTGAGTGAAAATGAAAACGCAAAAGGAGAATGGAAATAACAAGATTTCAAGTGGATTCGTGAAATAGATTTCAATATTTTGTTTTTATTAAATTTCATTTTTGTGTTCTTTTTATATTAAGATACTTTTGTTCTTTTAAAAAGGTCACTTACCGTTTTTCTTTTGAAAATTTTTGACAAAAACAAAGATCAAACAATAAGCACCTCACTTGAAATTTATCAAAGAAAATGAATTTCCATAGAAACGACCAAATTTCAACAATATGTAATCGAAACTGGACACGAATTCAAACTGTCGACATTTGGTGTACCTTTGAAGTGTTTAGCTCTAGTTTGGTGTTATTTTTTTTTTGAAAAACTCACCCTTAGAACAATTTACTTGTTCCTTTGAATAAATAAGGATGAAAGAAGAAAGAGGGATCTACATACTCGTCTTTATCTATTAAGAGAAGCGCGACAGCCCTAGTTAAAGAAACTACAAATTCGTCATTTTATTGCGTTTCTGCTGATTAATAAGCAAACAAGTTATAAACAGACTTCTGCGTAACATCTGTAATTGCCTCTTGATACCACTCAATGACAATAAGCAGGAAACACATTAACTTTGGGTTTTCCTTGCAACAAAAGCTTATAAAAATAAAGGAGAAAAAATAATTCATAGACCTAAGGAACATTTGATGATGCCATTAAAAATGTTATTGCAAGAAAACATAGCAGTTGATGGGAGGTTGGGATTGGGACATAAACAAAAATAAAGTAAACATATATTTTTGTTTCTTATTTTTGTGGCAGCTACTGTTCAATAATTTTGGTTATGTAGTTTATTTTTATGGCCAAGTACAACACATCTTGGTTAGGCACTCAAAGTTTCTTATGTTCTTTGCATTTTATTAACTTGTTATAATGAAAAAGTTGCGGGACACTTTCCAGAAGTGACCAATAATGTTTTGGTTAATAAATAACATTTGAAGGAAACAAAAGGTTTTTTGCTCTTAAATTATTTTCATTGGCTACAGTCTGAAAGTCACTTCATTTAAGATGTTTATCAATTTTGTCGGAGCCCAATCATAGCACTGTTTCCTACAAAACGAAGTTCCACGCCACTTGTTGACATAAAACATGTATAGAAACATTTTAAACTATAAAATTCAGAAGGAAAATATGAGCACAAGAAATATATGTTGGATTGGTAGGACAATTCTAATATATCCAACACATTCACTGGCAGACTCGAGATTTAAACCTAAACTGAAATAAGGAACTCATTTTAAGGACAAACACTAAACTTATTAAACGATGCTTTTTTTAAGCAATTGCGATAGTAATTAATTTATTTAATTCTTACTAGTAAAAACGATCATTGTAGAAACTAAATTTGTGTTTTGGTTTTCACTTGAAAAGAAATTTCACCAAGAGCAAGACCGTCCGGTATCGTATGGGAAAAACACTAGACATAGACACTGCTAAAATTGTTGGTGCGACATTCACGCTTATCAATTTCCAGCTTATTAAATATTACTTACGATTTTTATTTTTCGTATCCATGCGGGACAAATATTGTATTCGAGAAAAAATGTTTCACTCATGTTAAAGCAACTTGACCTATCTGGACATTTTCATAGATTCTGTTAGAAAAATTAACCCTTATTCTGTTGACTTAGTGAAAAATGTTTAAATAAAATAAAAAGAACTCTTAACTGCTGTTTACTTACTTAATCCACCGTGGAGAGTGGGCTTAGCAAAAGAATAAAAATGATAAAAAACTGCTTCTATGTCAGATCATTAGATCTATTGCCATTTATATCTTATTCTATGGGTAAGTTAACTTGTAGAATAAGAGTGGAATATGTGTTTTTTTATTAATCTGGATGTTTGTTTTTTGGGAGGCAAGTCGAATCTTTTAAACGGCTCCGTTGTTTTTTTTACTAAAATTGTTGGAACATAAGAACTCATATTGCAAAAACTGTTTGTTAAATTCGTTTCAAACTTTCTTTTTAAAATTCTTTAAGCTTTTGAGCATACAACAGGAAGTTCATGCGACCCTTACTTAATGTATAATAGCAATAACACCGACAAAGCGAGAGTTATTGCTAGTTGTAAAATAACTGATATCATGAGATATTTTTTCGTGCAATTCAAACATAGAAAGTACAAACGTGTGTATTTGTCATATAAAAAAATCTGTTTGCATACTGAGAATAATTTTTAAAGATTCGTAGTTAATCATATTTTGCTTGTAAATTAATAGAACGAAGTGTTTCATTGCCATTTGGCACATAAACTAATTTCACTTAAAATAAAGAGTCGTAGAAGAATGTATTTCAGTGAAAAAAGGATCCCGAAACATTTCCATCATGGTTATAGTTGAATTTCGTCTTAATTTTCTTATTCGTGGTGCAAATACAAATCATTCAAAGCCAAGTGAATATAATTACAAAACACGAACACCTTTTTGCAGACTTTCACTTTAAATAACAGCAATTCATTTTAATAGATGATTTAGGAGTCGTAAATATTTTATTGGAAAACCAAACCCACTTTTCACTAACAACGATAATTTTTTGCTCTCACCAAACTGAATACATCAAATAACATTTTTAATTGATTCAAGTAATTGAATATTCAATTTAAAGCATTGACCCAAGAATTGAATAAAATTAAATTTACATTTAAAATTAAAACATTCACCTGACTTGAACCATTTGAATGTTGGATTTGCGCAAGTAAATAAATTTTTTCGTAACTGCAATTACCGTCTATAGAAATTAAATTTAATAACGAGTCTTTCATTTAGCTTGAAAATTATTTAAATTTTATTTAATATGAGAGTAAAGCTTATCGACAGTTAATTAATCTTCAGAGAGATCCATTAAATGGAATGTATAAAATTTCCGTTCAGGGGCTCTGAAATCATAATGTAAACAAACTTTTAAAAGAGAACTTAAGTACTTTCTACAACCATTTAATTTAATATTGTCAATTATTGAATAATTCAAATCAATTCATTAAGAAAATAAGTTTTTTACTAGCGAGGACACAATTAAATTTTGTGTACCTAAGGATTTAATGGTTGTTTAAGAGTTGAAATCAATTTTGCGGAGCAATAACGACTGTCCACTCGTCTGTCAGTTTTTTGTGGTACATTACGTGGCATCCAAAAACTAAAGTTATATAAATAACATTTTTCAAACGAAAGCATTTTTTGTGCACTGACTACTTATATATTTATTCTGTACCGAAATTATTTAAAAAGATAAATAAAAAGTGAAAACAAAAGCAATTCAATATGACAAATTACAGTGGCGCCAAGCAGATGTTGTGTGCAGGGTGTGTTCCCGAAGAAATGTCAGAAATGTCATTAAGAATTAAGGTAGGTTAACATTAGTTAAATTAGTAACATCCTGCTATCAGAAAACGAGCAACTCATTGTAGCAGAAGTGGTTGAATATACATGCATATGATTTTCAAAAATAATTGTTCTTCGTCTTTTGGAACATACTGCTCTCGTAAATTGTTATTTTTTTTTATTGAGTTTGAAACACCTTGTAACTCATTTAAATTTACATCGTCAGTATGCCATATGACACACCCACAATGATTGCGAAGGCCATTTTTACGTTTAGTTGAAAATTAATAATAAACGAATAAAATGAAAACATTTTATTTAAGCAAAAGCTAATTGTTTTTGTGTCGTGTACCTGTACACGTTTCGTTTTCTATTTTGTTATCTTTAAACAAATCTAAATTTTTATTTTTACGCACATGCACAGATAATTTTTTATGTTTTTCTTTTTTCACAATTTTTTGTATTGACATATTTATCTCATAAGCAAGATTTGACGTTTTTGATGCTTTTGTTGACTTTTTGTCCCAAATGTTCTTACACCATCGGTGTTTTTAAGACACTTTCATTTTGTTTCTATAAAACCATACTCCATGAACGCAATTTTTTTTATCTTTCAGACCCACTCTTATCCTTACGTTGTTTTTTAGTGGAAGTCATTTCTATTTTTTTTTTTTGAGAATTATATGAGCACAAAGCTTACAATTGCGTTACAAAAAATTACTGACTGAAAATAAAGTGTTTATTTTCACTTTAGCCATTTGAAATACTCTTAGGAGACATTGAAAAGAAGCTATAAATAGAATTTAAGTGAACACACACAGTACCGCCAACGAATAAAGAAATAAAAACCAATTATTTGAAAATACAAATAATATTCTGCTAACGATGATTTTTATCAATTTAATGTACACATCCTGTCAGGCAGCCATATCGTTCCTTAATTTATTATTCATGAACCATAAATGAATATTTTTTTTTAAATTAATTTAAACCAGAAAAATAAAAAAAT
Organism: Sphaerophoria taeniata; assembly: GCA_943590905.1. Lineage (NCBI taxonomy): Eukaryota > Metazoa > Arthropoda > Insecta > Diptera > Syrphidae > Sphaerophoria > Sphaerophoria taeniata. Next base: position 34,273,294 of record OX016540.1, on the reverse strand, counting down.
AAATTTATTAAGAAAATTGGTATATTTTAATATTTTGCAAATCACCTGGCTTCACGCTATCAGAATAACCGCGCTTTCTCCTTTCACCATCCTTATTAGCCTGTGAGTAAATGTAATGATTTGGCCTTGAACTGTGAATGACTTTTTCAACTTCGTATTCATAATCTTCGACATCAACAACGCCCACATCAACATCCCCGACATCAACATCATCATCCCCACATATCACGTCAGACAATAATTCTGTATCCTCGCATGCATTATCTTCTCGCTCCCTCAAACCAGCGGCAAGAGCATTTGCAAGTTGTAATCCTTCTTCATAAGCCTGTGCTTCCTCTTCGGCAAGAAGTGCATTTCTCAAATCAATGTCCAATCCGATGTTATAAATATCGGTTTGGTCTTGAATTGTTTCTGTTGGGGGTGGTGGTGTTGGTTCTCTTCGTGGAGGAGTTGGATTTCTTGGAGGAGTTGGATTTCTTGGAGGAGTTGGATCTCTTGGTGGAGTTGGCACTCTTGGTGGTGGCGATGGTGTTCTGGCTCTAGGCGGTGGCGGTGTTGGATATCTCGGCGGAGGAGTTGGATCTCTGGGCGGAGGAGTTGGATCTCTGGGCGGCGGTGTTGGATCTCGATAGTTGGAAGATGACCCGTAGTCATCGTTACTGTAGGAATTTCCAGTGTCACAAGAATAATCGTCATCCATTTTGGTTCTCAGATTTTGTCACACTCTACTTTCGGGCCTGTGAGAAAATGTGCAACAAATATTTTTTCTTTTCATAAAACCAATCGATGTTCGACAGAGATTTAAGGACAATTATACAACAATATCTAGCTTATGGTATATTCATGCATCGTATACGTAACAGATAAAATCAATTAAAAACTAATGACCTGTGAAACATGCTTAGCAATAAGTAATGGACTTTTCGATGAAGGAACGTTGACCCAACACTTTAAGACTAAGCGTCATTTGTTTATATGTGCAGTAATTATACAGTTCAAGTGCTTATCGTACTTCTTTGCACCTTAACAAACTTGCACATTATTAAATATTAAAAAAAGCACACAATTTATAAATTAGCAAATGAAAGATATGAATACTGTAGCAAGAGAGTTTGTCTAAAACAAACAAACGTACCAAGGCCTTAGACTTAAGTAAAATATTGTTTGCAATTCAAATTTAAGCCAAGTTTTATTTCAAATGCTGAGATTATAACTTCCTCCTTAAAGCAAATTTATTAAACACAATAACAATATTTATTGATAGTTAAGCTAATGACAGTGTAAATAACACTTTTTCAAGACCAAAAAACTATCCAGAAGAAGCAAACATCAGTGCTCACACTTGAATTGCTTTCAATAAGCAAAACTTAAGTACCTGCCGAATGAGTAGGTTTTTGAGTTCCTGTTCCGTTTCCATTACTGTCAAAGTGCCAAGTAACCGTAAACAAACGTTAAGTTAGTGGTAATATTGGCTTTTGACGTTGTTACACGTGTTGTTGACGATACTCTGTACAAACAATCATACTGCCATTACCAACCACTTTAAGTGTCATTATATCGTCACACTTCTCACACATTGCCTTTGTGAATGGCTAAAGCTGTGAAAGGTGGATTAAACAAACGCACCAAAAGCTATCAACCGAAAAGGCCAATATTTGGCGGTTGTGGTATGTCTGGGTTTGTGAGGTGATGTGGAAATGTGCGGAGATAATATCTTGTATCGTTATTGCTTTTTGTCTGTTCATTTATCGTCAATTTTGGCTTCTCTGATAGGAATTGCAAGTCAATTGGTAGAGAAATGCGAGCGCCAAAGTTAGAGTTTAAAAATAGCACAAAATTTTAGTATTTATAATACTATTCGACGACACGCTGATACAAACTTAAGTGTGAAAAAGAACTTTTTTGTTCACTTGTTTAACTGTTAAATGATAAATAATGTGAATTACTTTACATATTATACGGTAAAACAATTGCCGAGAGAGTATGTAGGTAGGTGTTTCACTTAATTCAGAGATTGGTTTTGTGTAGCTTGTTTTTATATATTTGTAGCTAGGTATACAGTTAAACGGAGTCCAAATCGCTGAGTTCAAATATTAAAATATCATATTTAAAAATCAATCTGGCAATTGTTAAAGCACTTAAGCGGGCTTGGGTGTATTCCAACTGCGAAAAAAATGTTAACCAAATACCACTTCAACGTGTGGGTTTGTTGCTCTCTGCGCAATTTTTGTGCAGATTTTGTTGGCTTTTAGTTTTTGTTTTTTTGTGGATGTTTAACAAATTCAATTAAAGTTGGTTTGAAACAAATGAAGTATTTCCCTTCTCAAAAGTTGTTTTTGTGGAAAGAAAATATTTTTGTTTTCTCAACCAGTCCAAAGGTTAAGGAAATTGATTGAAATTTTAAAATGACAAAATATGTTTGACATTTTGGATTAAACTTATTAATGATGCTGAACTAAAAATATAAATGATGTAATGTGCTGAATGCTGATGTAACGCACATTAAAAATGATTGAGGTTTACCCAAGGGAATAAAACACAGTAATTGACATTTGCCAACTCAAAATAATTGACTATCTGGGCATGATTTGAAAGAAAGTTACTAGCAACATTTGATTTAAAATTATTTTCGTGTGTACGTGTGTAGGAATTGCTTTGAAAATATTAATCAAGGAAATGGCAAAATATTTCAATGACACATTTAACCAGAAATCGTTTCCGCTAATTTATCAGAATTTTTCCTTTGCCTGCAAAATGTCAAAAACGTTATCATATTTTCTCTGAAAGAAGGCTTTTAGAAACAAAAATGAAGTGAAACTTATATAAGAGCTAGTCATGGGCAAAGGGACAATTTTGTTTAAAGGAATTTCATAAGCAACTTCGAAGAATTTTTTGAATTTTCATTTGAAACAGTAATATCCTGTGTTCTTTTTAACTTTGATCTTCAAAACTGTACTGTTGAAATGTAAGAATAGCCCTTTTGCGAGACATTTTGAATGAAAAATAATTTAGCCATAACAAGAACAAGTACCTCTTCAAGAGCAAACAAAACCATAAAAACAACTCCAATCAATTTTGTACGATATCTATGCAAATAGATTTCCTGAGCATTCATTGACCGCTAAAAATAAACATTTGTGCACGAGCCTCCTTTTTTATTGATAAAAATATTTCTGATGACGATTTGATTCAAACTGTATTTTTTTTTTTTTAGATGTTTATGATAAATTTTCTGTTCTTTCGAAATCTACAACTTGTTTACGTTATTAACATTTATGAGTAAAGCGATAAAAATTACCTACTGATTGGAATGCGAAATCATTTTTGTTTGTTTGTGAATTTCACCTTCAGATTTCATAATGCCATTTTGGACAGGGTTACCCGTGTATGACAGCTTGTCTGCAAAATTGTAATAAATCAAAGAGCATGCATTTACTTGGGATCAATAGGCATAATTAAGGAAATCAACTCCAGGTAATTTTTCGAGAACAGGCCTATTAAATATTCAAACCGACATAAATTACCTGTTAAATTTAAAACAGCGATTAATTGCTTTGACACTTTTAAGGTTCCTCGTGTTTTTGACAAAATTGTCCTGAATAAATGACTAGAACCGTTTACTTCGAAAAGAGAATCGACAGTGTAATGTCTGTCAGTATTTCTGCCATGACATTGGTGCATATCAACAGATTGCCGAAGATTAGAATCCACAGTGGAAAGATGAACAACCGTTTTTGATGAAAATTTACTTTTTGCATTTTTAATTTTCCATAAAAATGTCAGAATGTCACCTCTAACGGCTCTAACGAATCGAAACGAAAGTACTGGATGGAAGTGTTCCTAATACGGAGTGACCGATTTAATCGTCTATAATGTCGACAACTCGTATCACTTCAATTATCCTTTCTAAAAACAACAATTGACAGAATAAAGCAACAGGGCTATTTTTTATGGAGTTTAAAAGCAAATATTTTTTTAATGCGCATTCGAGAAAAAGAATGAGTATTTTACAATAATTGTCTAATGTTATCGTAAAAATAAAGCCATAGACGGCCTTCATTTATTTAAACTTGTTGTTGTTGTCGTTGTTGTTTGTATAGTTTTGAATCGTTTAACAATCGATAGATCAACTTCTACATACATAACTCGTTCTGCTCGAAGTCAATGTTCTTTACATTCAATCCAAATCCATTCGTCCGAAAAATGAATTTCGCTTCTCTGTCATCATTGTTGTGTACGTCTTTACGCTCCCCAAAAATAAAACTGAGTGAACTTTGGAGCCGATTATAATTTCGACTTTCGCTTGGAGGAAAAGTACTCGCAACATTCACGAAATTGATGATTTTTTTAAAAGATTCTGTTTAAACTCTGCTAAGCTTAAAAAAATTGATATTTTGGATCAGTGCCAATTATTCGAAAAGGGCAAAACAAAACATCATAATGAAGTCATTATTTTCATTTGTTTTTTAAACATAAGAATATTCACTTATATGACCAAGAAAGTAGCGGTATATGGCGAAGAAACACCGTGATGTTCATATTGTGAGGAAAAATATAATAATTTTTGATGCTGCAACAATCTTATGAAAACAAATGAAGAGAATAAAATGTTCAACCAGTAGGTATGTGTTTCAAACCTACAAGCGTAAATGTTAATCAAAGTTGAAAACTTTTTCCCTTATGCTATTATGTTTAAATTAATTTCCTGGTTAAAATATCGGTGTTTATGTTTCGTCTTTCATAAAATATGTAATATTGTTCATTTTGAAGTTCTCATAAGGTTTGTTTTAGTTGAAAAGTGCAGATATATTATTATATGCATGCTGCATAGCATGGGGCGAATGTTCATTTTATTGATTTATGCTTACTTGTAGCCTTGAAATATTTTTAATTAAAATTTAAATTTTAAAATATATACTTAATGTTGTTTTATTTCAACAAACTTGTTCTTAACTCAAATTCAGTCAAAATATTTAAGCAAATCAAAAATAGAATTTTATGTATTTTTTTTAATTAGAAAAATCGTACATGAATTGGGGAGAAGGGGGTAGTTTAGGACTGGAACAGTTTAGGACAACTTCAAAAAAAGTACTAAAACAAAAACTTTTTAATACCCAAAAAATTATATTATAATGGCAGCACCATTTGAACGGTACAAAGTATGTTTCTAGAAGGCAGATGTAAATGTTTGCTCCAGCATGTAAGTATTTAATTCATCAATTTCGCTCAAGTTTCAAGTGTGCTTTAAAGTTATGTTTATTTGTTCTGTGATGTGATCCGACAAAGATAAATAACAATTATTTGACAATTTAAAGTTTTTATTTCTCTCTCTCTCTCTCTCGCGGCACTTTTGGACAATGCACGAGGGGCAGTTTTGGACATGTACTTCTCACACATCAGCTGGTATGTCACATTTTACTATGACTTTTCGGCCTTCAAATTTCGGTGATGAGAATTAATTTTATTTAGTTTTACAATTCAATTTATAATTATGAATTTTAAGAGATTATATTGATTTTTCTGTTTTTTCTCTCCTATAATCTTGAGGCTGATTAATGAAAACTAAAAACTCAGAGTCTTTTATAAAATTTATTTTTTGTTCGATAAAATGTTTGGAATTTTTTTTTTTTTTTTATTTAAGACATACAAACAATTTTAGTGCCTTTTTTTAAGACAAGTCAGAAACTGCTCCATGGCTGTCCAAATGTGCCTCTCCAGAGGGGTAGATTGGGTCACTCAGATACATTTTCAAAAATATTTATAAACATACAAATATGAGTTAAACAAAATACAAATTGACAGGTAAGACCATAAACAGCTAAAAATTCACGATTACAAGTAATACACCGTGTTTTAAGAAAAGTAGAGCGCTTTTAGCAAATACTGTCCTAAGGTGCCCCCTCTCCCCTTACTGTTGAATTGATTGATAAAACGAGAATAAACAAAATGTATAGTCGAAATCTCAGACCTATTTTTAACGTTTGGAATACTTATCATAAATTATTGTTGGTATGTACCGAACCTATGTACCGCAAGTAAAAAGGAAATTTATATTGTTATTCAAATTATCAGAAAGAGTTTTTTAGTAAGAAAAAAATCGCAAGAAACATTTGTAAAATCATAACAAATATTAATTTTATATTTCAAATAGTTTGACGTCATTCTGGGGGCTTGTTTTTGTTTTATTAAAGATGTATTAAAAGGTGAAAAAATATTCTATACAATAATAATTTATATTCGTCTATTTTTTCAAGATAACAAATTTTAAAAATAATTTTTGAACAGGCAAAGAGGGCAAATGGTCATGTGTCTGCTGATAATTTCTATAGTCTACTTTTATACTTTGAATAATTGCTTCTATTTTTGATTAAAATGTTTTAAATCAAATTTTAATCTCTCTCTTGCTCTTTTTTAATTTAATTTTTGTTTTGTTTTTTTTTTTGAAAAAAAAGCCGTGACAAAAAACCGTCCTCACTCTGAATTTATCATAATCACCTTAACCTGCATACATCTTTTGGGGAGATCTTAATATTAAGGTCAGTTTGCTTTTCTTGTTGAATTTTGCTTTTATTTGCGATAAGCAACTACCCATAAAACTCATATGAAGAAATCATTTATTTCTTGTTTTCTTTTGCCTATCAATAAAATATATCAAAAATGTTGAGGCTCATACAATGTGTAATTTATGTGCTCATTATTGAACGTATTTATCCTTTGATTTTATTTACTCATATTGTGTTTGCTATAAAAACAAAATTCCGCCCTCAATATAGTCAACAGCTTACCAAAACAAAACACATTTTAATTGCACAACAACCTTGACTCATCTTTCGACGTAGAAGAAACAAATGTCTTACAATATTTTTTTTTTAAATCCATGTTCGATATTTGAACCCACGCAAGCTCTATTAAAATACATTCTCCTTAGATTAACAGGTAAATATACATAGAAACAAGTTTTGTACCACTTGGCGTTGTTCTTAAGCACCGTTGAAATATTCTTACGACCTAACCCAATCTAATACATATTTTAAATTGTTGACACAGAAATTTGAAGTTAACCAGACGCAGAAACCACATAATTTACATAAATTTTAATTTGAACGAAATTTAATTGTGAACTAAAACCATTATAATATTTTTGCATATTTAATTCAACTCCACTCATTCAAGACAAAGATGAATGGAAAATTTTCAAAATGATAACACAATATTACGTTGAATCATTTTATTTTTAACATTTTTGTTGACATTTGATTACAACAAACACACTATCTTCCGTCAAAGGTTACTCCAGTTTAATGTCACTCGACAAATACGATCATAAAGCTCATAAATTTGTCGTTTCAGATCAAGATCACAATCGAGTTTGACATTTAAAATGTTGTTTAAATAATTGAAACATAAAATACATTGCACAAAACACAAGACACTCATCCAATATCGCTTGCAACAAACTCACCTGTTGATGAAATAAGTTCGTAAACAAAATTAATGAAAACCACAATTTTCAGAAGCAAGAAACACAGCACACAACCGACACGAACTAAATTTAAATTATTTTGAACAGAAAGTTGCTGTCCGTGAGCAGGAGAAAAAAATCAAGAAAAAATTCTAATCTGCTCGCTTCTTTAAAGATTAACACTATGGATACAAAAAAGTAACAAAATCAGAGCATTCCCGGTACGGTTCTGAATAAAACTCGCTCGATCCAGAGAGATGACAAAGCCAATAAAATCTACCAAAACCCACGCAGAGAGAATATTTTTTTTTTTTAAATATTTTTTAAACAATCGCTGAAAATGGTCTTTACCGAGAAGCTCACCTATCGCTTCTAGCCGTATGCTATTGAGTTGAATTATTGTTTGCGCTTAATTCGATTGGATCAATCAAATTGAATTTTGTATATTCAGAAAGTGCCTCTATCAATATCAATCGAGCGCTATCATACCGAAGCGGTATACTGTTGAAGTGTTTAGAACAGGGTAAGAGAATAGCAACTGAACTATTGAGTGGAACTTTAAGAGCGAGTTAGCTTATTGAAGGTTCTGCAGAGTTAAACTTGACATTCGGTTGGGCAAACATTAAAAAACTGAATTGCGACACAAACCTCTCGATGTTGATTGGAATTAAAATTCTTTATAAAAAATAAAATTAACTAATAAAGAATATTATACTTACACTTGTGGCTCCTTCAGGGTGTAGATAACAGAGTTAAGATTATTATGAGAGTTTATTACGATATCAGGTTGTATTTGCTTACTCGCGTAATCTGTGTCAAATTTTAAGTTTATGTATTTGACAAGACGTTGCTGAAAACAAGAACAAATAACAGAAGCTTTAAGACTGATAAGGACTATACGCGTGGTATGAAAATTACGAGAATTCTAGATTTAAAACACATTTTTTTTTTATGTAGACCGTTTTTATTTTTTTCAGTAGACTTTGATGTGATAAAAATGTTTATTTTGCTCTTATTTTCTTGGAGAATAAAGCGATAAGGGAAAAATTTTGCGAAGAAGCTAATCAAAGCTGATTTCCGAAATCTCGCTATCTATCAGCCAAGAAAATTTACTTTCGGCCGTCTTATAGTAAATTCTAACTATTGAGACAACGGGAGCACTACTTTTGACCGCAGACCTAAATCACTTTTAACGAAATCTCGCAAATTTGAAAAAATCTCGCATAACAAAATCCCGCATTCTTAAAATGCCTTCTTTCTAAATCACGCATTTTCAAAATCTCGAAACACGAAATCACTAATTTTTTGAGAAAATCTCGCTTGCGTAAAAATAATCTTTCACTATCGAAATCTCGCATTACAAAATCCCGCACTACAAAATCTCGCACTTTAAAAAAAGTCAACCATTAAATATTTCAAACAGTGTATTTTTTAATAAGAAAATTTAAAGATAATTTTTTTCATTACAAACAGTCAAATTTAACAAAATATTTACTCTACAGTTCAAATAGCTCAATATGTATATTTTTAAACGTAGGAAAGAGATAGATTTCAAGCTATGCTCTTAAAATTTTCAGTCCCAGTTTATGCCTTTCCATTATTAGTCAATACCGTTTTCCTTTCGGTTCATGCTGAAATATGTCTGAGAAAATAAAATATTAAAACTTGAAATCTCGCATTTAAAATAAAATATTTATTTATTCGCGCGCGCGAATAAATAAATATTTTATTTTAAATGCGAGATTTCAAATTTCAGGATTTTAGTCTGCGAGATTTTAAAATTGCGGGATTTGTAGAAGCGAGATTTTGTGATTGCGAGATTCTAAAAAACAAGATTTTAGTCTGCGAGATTTAAGTTTGCGAGATTTTGTGAACAAGATTTTAATCTGCGGTCTTTCGTAGCCAACCCTGAGACAACTGTTATTTCTGTTTTCAATCATCCGTTGAAATTCAGCCCCATCACAAATTCCATTAATATACAATTTTCTACAAAAAAATGCAAAATTAGAGAATTTGTGAAAATCTGATTTGAAATTCGAAACTAGGGGAATTTGGCTTTTAGCTTGAGGTTGCACGGAACTTTTCAAAAATCAATTGCAAAATTGGAAACCGTAAACAGATTTTTGGTTTCCTCTTTCAAATTTTATGTTTCCACTAGCAGTTGCCCGCGACTTCGTCCGCCTCTCCCTCGTCCACCGGCCAGAGTATCGTCTCGACTTGTGCATCATGCGCGCGTGGGAATTTTGTTCGGAAGTTATTGTACAATTGCATTGCAGTCAACTCTCCCTAGGTCGTAATTCTCTTGAACTTGAAAAATTTGAGCATTTTTTATGATTCCCTTCAGTTGTTCATACTTAAAGCATTCCCTTGGGTGAACTCTCCCTAATTCTAATATCTCTCTTACTTCTGCATCGTTTTTTTCGTTAAGTAAATTTTTTTTCTTTAAACTGAGCATATTTTTTAGTTAAGAAGTACATAAAATGATATGGTTTAAACACAATAATCTGCACAAATAGTGCAATCAATCACATTCACAAATCAATTGAACTCTCAAAATTCTAATTTGAGCAGTTATTAGGCCAGTTCCACCTAACAACATCTCACTGAGATCTCAATGTCACCTTGACTGAGGCAAAATCATTTGGTGCCTTGGTGGAACATAATTCTCAGTTATCATTGAGATTTAATGGTTACCTTACTAATTGTTGCTGCACATATGTCAGCCACGTCAAATAGCTGAGTGAGAAATCGAATCCAAAATAATTTCACCTCAGAGATCTCAGAAAAAAATCTCAGTTCTCACATTTCCACAGATTCTTCGCTGCTATTGGTCGCAGCTTAATTTTAAGTAGAATAAAGCCTTCCTCGATTAATGGACTATCCAACACAAAAAAAAATCGCAATTCGAAATAATAAATCCTGAGATTACCGCGTTCAAACGAACAAACTCTTCAGCTTTATATTGTATTGTATTGTATTGTTTGCCATTTTTTCCACATTTTACACAAATTCTTCGCTCCTATTGGTCGCAGCTTAATTTTATATAGCTTCAAGCCTTCCTTGATAAATGAACCATTCAATATTGAAAAAAAATTTAAATTTCATAAAACAGTTCCTGAGATAAGCACGTTAAGACGCAGAAAAATGTATACTTTTTGCCGTTTTTTCCATATTTTCCACAGATTCTTCGCTGCTATTGGTCACCAGCGATACCACTTTACTGCAATTGCAGTAGATCTACTGCATTTTTCGCAAAAAAAAAAATCTACTGCCACTAAATTCAATCTACTGCACTTTTTCTTCTTTAGTTATTATAATTTCTTTTGCTTCTGTGACAGAGATTCCTTTTTTAACTTGATTGTTCTCACATCATTCAACGATTCAGCATGCTTTTCATGCACGTCGACGTCTCCTTCTTTTGTGTATGGATACTATATAGCGTGTTCTATTTTGTTTTGTTCCTCTCTGTACAGAAATATTTAGGCCATGTGCGAATTGCAATAAAATGTGTATTAAAACTTGACGTTCGCTTAAATTTTAACACTGCGTGGTGAATAAAATGTGTTCAAATTCAATTAGCTGCGGAGCAGGCTAAAAAGTTTTTCCAATGTTTTAACGCAATTCGTACACGGCCTAAGATGTGAAACTTGTGGTAGATGGTTCTATGCCTTTAATTTTACCAATCATTGATTGCTTCCCTGGCATAACTTGCAGTAAAGAAAAGATAAATTGTATTGTCAGTGGAGTGCATTATTTAGAAAACAAGATCTTTCATGGAAATATTATGAAATATTAGATTGCTCAAAATTTTAAATTAGATGAAATCAATTTTCCGGAGGGAAAATATTTGCAGCATTTTGTGAATATTGTTATTCTCACTCCCGCAAAGTAGTGCTGCTGGGGAGAGAAAATCTACACTAGTTACCAGTATAAAAACAAAAACAAGAAATAAGATAAATCTTACTTCAGTTGAAAACATAATTTGAAAGAAAATGATGAAATATAACAGTTTAAAAACTTGGTAAACTCATTGGTTTTCAAAGGGAAAACTGTATGAATTTGTAGGTGCACTTCAAATGGAAAAATGGAAAATTTTGGATTGGGAACTCATAAAACTCTGCAAGAGCAAGAAGAACTTCAAGACCTAAAATTAAGTTTTGCATAGAAAGTTGCATTGGTATGTTTGTATGTCTGGCCGGGACTCTTTATCCGCTCAATCCTCAATGAATTTTGCAACGAACTTTGCATTTTACTGTATGCTTCAATGAAAGTAGAAAGTTAATTGCAAAGCTTGGAAAAATTCAGTTATGTAGTTCTCTATTTCAATTGGATTCAAGCAAATCACTTTGCATTTAAGCAATACTTACATATCTGTGTTCATCATAATTATTCTGGGGCTGCTCTGAAGGGTGCCGAGACCAAGTTCGGTGGAAAATTTGTTGCCAAGCTAGAAAAACTTCATATCTTTGAAATTGGAAATATCTGTGTCTTATCTGATCGCGCTTCATTATGGTAAAACGTGATTAGCTAAAGATAAGAAGATACAAGCAATGAAATAGATGCATGCTGTTTTGCTTGTATTATTTGACCGGTATAGACTCTTACGCCACCCAACGTATTTAAAAAAAAAATTACAGTACGCATAGCTTAGCCGAGTCATGGTTCGTGTGAAAATAATGGGAAAATCTTACGGGAAAGTGGACTAATGGAAACAATAAAATGGTAGTCGAAAATTATACTTTTTCAGAAATTGCTTTTCTAACGGAACAATTATTTCAGTGAAAAATTCAAAAATTCCGGAAAACGAGAATTTTTTTTTTACATATTTCTTTTAGATTTTGATTTTTGAAGGCAGGCAAGACGAGGTTCGCGGGGTCGGCTAGTTTAATATATTTTATGTATGAATATTTATGTTTAAGTTTTTTTTTTTTTGTGAAATAAGAAATCTACTGCGAAAAATGTTGATTTACTGCATTTTTTCAACTATTTCACTGCGCAATCCTACTTTTGAAGTGGCAACGCTGTTGGTCACAGCTTAATGTTAAATAGCCTCAAGTCTTCCGCAATTAATGGACCATCCAACACAAAAAGAATTATACCATTCGAACCAGTAGTTCCTGAGATAAGTGCGTTAAAACGCAGAAAAATGTATATTTTTTGCCGTTTTTTCCACATTTTCCAGTTTTCCCACTCTTCCATGAGGTTTTTCCAATTTTTTTTTTCACAGAAATCATCACTGAATGTAACAGTATGAACCATTAAAATTTCACAAATATTTGTTGGGCCATTTCGGAGTCTATAAGAGACATACAAACAAACACACTTCCATTTTTATATATATAGAGAAGATTATGCGGTTTCAAATTTCCCTGAGACTGAAACAAAGATGATGGTACTTGTAGTAAATACGACAAAGAAAAATTTAATACAAGTGCTGAAAACAAGTATCAACCATAAGGTACAAGAAGAAAGGACATGCTGTGAGAGGACATATCATCGCCTTATTTTTAAGTCCTGTACGCACCAATATGCTTCTTGGAGAATGGGCTTTAACCAGGAACTTTATGAGCTGCATAGAGACTCCCTTACTTTATTTAAAAACTATTCTTTCACCAAATACCAAAATTTATTACCGCCAAGAACTTATTGTTTTCCATAGCACAATATTCTGAAGAACATTATTGTAGCATTGATCATATTGCAACTAAAGAACCGCAACTACTATTTATTACGACTTTTCCAATAAGTTGTCAAAAAGTTGGCATTAAAAACAAACCATAACGGCCCATATGTCAATAACATCGATGCCAGTTTTGGGTTTCAATGAAATTGTAAACAAAAATCGTTTTTTTTTCAAAAAAAAGTTTTTCATACAAAAAATTAACACTCAGCTGACATGGTTTCATGATGGGTGTTAACTTTTTTTTTCTTATGGGTTACCTTTGTTTCAGGTTTTTGCACCGAAAAGCAATTTTGCAAAAGTTTTTCCTTTTTGCAATTAAAAATAATGAAAGTGAAGCTCAGAGTAGGATTGCTGTTTTTTACTCTCTCTGCGTCTCATCAAAAGCTCGAAATTTTGAATTTTCATCGAGCAAAAACCTTCACTGGTTATTGGATCAAGTTGCCATGACATGACATACTCACCGTGTTGTCGTCGTCGTTCTAGGTTCTCGAAAAAAAAATCTCCGGAATATGGTCATACTCTGTGGTATTGGGTGAATATAACACCAAAGTACAGTATACCTATAGGTTGTCTGCAGTTCGGTTTGGCTCACAGAACTTATTCAGGTAAATGTAACAGGACGTAACAAGTGCTTTCGCGTGAGGGTACCAACTACAAACAACCAGCTTATGAAGGGGTGTTTTACCTGATGTGGAAGAAACTCTATGAAGCATGTTTTCAAGTCATGGTGACCATATTTTACTTAATCGAAAAACTACTAACCATATTCTTCTTAAAAGAGTACTGCACCTCGAGTGGCCCCCATGTTCACAAAAGATAGTTCAAGCAAAAACTGCTAGCCTTCAAGTTTATACTTTCGTGTTAAAATTTACAAGTACCTAATGAAAGATGGTAACCCCATTTATTTTGGAGATGAAAAAGCAAAAAAAAATGATTTATTAATTGCCATATGAAATTTATATTGCAATATTGCCGAATATGAAAACTTCATATATTCGGGCACTTCGATAAAAGGTTACCCTAAATGATGCGGACAATTTAATTTCCGTTTATTAAGTCAGACATTTTATTATGACTTCCTTCCACTCAAAAGCCAGCCAAAGTTATAAGATACGGTCTTTGTAAATATCCTTTCTACTCGAATTTTATGAGAGAGAAAGTTTATTGTTGAAAATTATAAGGAAAAACCACAAAATTGAGGTATTTTAAAGCTCTCTTAAAAATTTAACGATAAGGGCAAAAAAGGCGATGAAATTCAATTAAAATTATGCAAATAATAAACAATCAAAGTTCTTTGTGGCATTATGATGAAACGAAAACAAAAAACAATCCCTATGTTGATGGATGAGCAGAAGTTAATCGTGTGTTTTTGTGTTGTTTGACGTAAAAACAAAGGATAATGGAAGGGAAAAGGGAATACTAAATGACGGCCAAGGTTCATTGATAATACAAAATATTATCTTTGTGAAATGGTTAAAAAAGTGCCACTTAGTTTGTGGTTATTACAAAAGAAATAAACAGAAAAAATGGGACAAGGTTGAAAACTTATTGAGTGAACAACAGCATGAACACTCTGAAACTTACAGAATTTGATTTCCGACAAGAACCAATTACTTTACTCAGTGTTTGGTGTTTCCAAAAATATGTGTTTTTAAAAAAGGGTGCGTGGCCTAATTCAGGGCTGTTAGAAAAATTGCACAACGTGGTACATTTCGATCTCATTAATCTACACTAATATATAAAGCTGAAGAGTTTGTTTGTTTGAACGCGGTAATCTCAGGAACTACTGGTTCGAATGGTATAATTCTTTTTGTGTTGGATGGTCCATTAATTGAGAAAGACTTGAAGCTATTTATTACTAAGCTGTGACCAATAACAGCGAAGAATCTGTGGAAAATATGGAAAAAACAGCAAAAAATATACATTTTTCTGCGTTTTAACGCGCTTATCTCAGGAACTGCTTTATGAAATTGAACAATTTTTTTAATGTTGAATGGTCCATTTATCAAGGAAGGCTTGAAGCTATATAAAATTTAGCTGCGACCAATAGGAGCGAAGAATTTGTGTAAAATGTGGAAAAAACGGCAAACAATACAATACAATACAATATAAAGTTCGTTTGAACGCGGTAATCTCAGGAACTACTATTGCGAATTGTAAAATTCTTTTTGTGTTGGATAATCCATTAATCGAGGAAGGCTTTATTCTACTTAAAATTAAGCTGCGACCAATAGCAGCGAAGAATCTGTGGAAATGTGAGAACTGAGATTTTTTTCTGAGATCTCTGAGATGAAATTATTTTGGATTCGATTTCTCACTCAGCTATTTGACGTGGCTGACATATGTGCAGCAACAATTAGTAAGGTAACCATTAAATCTCAATGATAACTGAGAATTATGTTCCACCAAATGATTTTGCCTCAGTTAAGGTGACATTGAGATCTCAGTGAGATGTTGTTAGGTGGAACTGGCCTAATAACTGCTCAAATTAGAATTTTGAGAGTTCAATTGATTTGTGAATGTGATTGATTGCACTATTTGTGCAGATTATTGTGTTTAAACCATATCATTTTATGTACTTCTTAACTAAAAAATATGCTCAGTTTAAAGAAAAAAAAATTTACTAAACGAAAAAAACGATGCAGAAGTAAGAGAGATATTAGAATTAGGGAGAGTTCACCCAAGGGAATGCTTTAAGTATGAACAACTGAAGGGAATCATAAGAAATGCTCAAATTGTTCAAGTTTAAGAGAATTACGACCTAGGGAGAGTTGACTGCAATGCAATTTTACAATAACTTCCGAACAAAATTCAAACGCGCGCATGATGCACAAGTCGAGATGATACTCTGGCCGGTGGACGAGGGAGAGGCGGACGAAGTCGCGGGCAACTGCTAGTACCTATGGAATATTCTCATTTAGAACTGTTTCTAAATTTCTTAAGAAATACAACTCAGCTGTTCTTATTTTCGCTCCGAATTTAATTCGTTATGGAAATTGATTTTCTTACGATTATAAAAATGTACCTATTCTAAATTTAGTAAAATTCTTACTTTCAATTTTTGAAAAACATTTCTCTGAAATTACTTACATTTTTATATTTACGATTTCAAATTCGGCCAGTAAAATCGAAACGAATTAAAAACAAAACGAAATTTAGGACACCTCTGCTTTAGAAACGAAAGATTTGCTTATGAATTACGTTTTTTGAATGGGACTCTTTTTTTCAGCCAGGGTCCATGTTCTGTAACCTCACATCGAAAAAGTTTTCGCATAAATAATACGAATTAGAACAAAACTACGATGAAATGGGTCGAAAATCTCTTTTTCGCATTCAACTGTTTCTGTAACTTGTTTTCACTCGATCAGGAATAATGAAATTAAATTATGGGAAATACTGGAAAAATGTGAGTAAAACTGTGTCTATCACCCCTATCACAGGCCCCGACGTAGTAGATTCGTACTACGAATCCCGAAAAAAAGTATCATAGGTCCCGTCGTAATAAAATTATTTGCTACGAAATTCGGAGTTCGTAAAATCGACATCACAAGCCCCGATCGAATAGGAAGATTGATAGTTTTTTCTACGAATATTTTTTTTCATCGGAGCTGTGCTTCATATAAATTGCTTTGAAGACTACCGGGCTCCAAATGCTTCTTTAACCTTCCCCATATCTTCTTTAGAATAAGGACCACACATGGGAATATTTTTGTTTTTTTTTCATTCCTATTAAAAAACAGCTAAATGATTTCGCTGAAAACTATCAGTTCTCAATCAAGCAATTTCGCGTCGAATGAGACCAATCACATGTCAATATCATTAGTGGTTCGCGAGGTAATCGAGCAGAAAAAATCTCAACCCACATGCATACACAATACACATTCAGAGACATCCTCGTAAAAAAAAGTCCCGAAATTGCCCAAGAATTAACAAAAGCATCAAAAGGGGGAAGTGAACGCCTATTGGGACCAAGTGAGACAAGACCTAAATAACATTGGTCCACCCGCATAGGATTCAAGTAGTTGGAGAAGATGCATATTTTTTCAACTGAAACCGTCTAAAAGTATTCCTATTTTTTTTTTTGAAGGTTTGGGCGTTAGGCTAGATTGGAAGGCGTGTTGAAAACTAGTACATATTTAATAAAAAAGAAATTTAAGATTCAGGTGGTCAGAATAAAATGCACACTTTTTCAGACCTAGAAAAAACTGTAACTAAAATTAATGTCCTGGACACGTCATACGTCAACATATGGCATCCAACATCCAAAAAAAAGTTGAAGAATCAAATGGATTGAATGCATCTTTTAACGTTTTCTTTTATATTTTTGATGCACGTTTTCGTTGTCTATTTCCTTAAATGATAACAACAACTGCAACTGCTATTCAATCCATTTTCAGTTCAAATAACAGCTTCAAATCCGGTTTGCAAAAACTTCGTAGATATTTAATTTATTTTGAATTTCATATTTTGAAGTACGTCAACTGGATTCCGAAATTCGGAATATTGATTTGTGAGTGGCAATGCCTTTATTTATTTCTTTCGGACCTTATGATTCTAATTTGTTCGTATTCG
Organism: Sphaerophoria taeniata; assembly: GCA_943590905.1. Taxonomy (NCBI): domain Eukaryota; kingdom Metazoa; phylum Arthropoda; class Insecta; order Diptera; family Syrphidae; genus Sphaerophoria; species Sphaerophoria taeniata. The sequence continues at coordinate 34,255,577 of OX016540.1, read as the reverse complement.
TAGCGTAGCTTTACGTTCGGAACTTTGCTACGAGGAACTCTGTGATAGGGGTGTATAACTCTGAAGTCGAAATTTTTATTCGATTCATGTGCCAAAATAACTCGACGACTCTCAAGCAGAGTTGCAAGAGCTTAAATCATTTCACAGCTTAAGCTAGTCCTTAATTCACAAGCTAGCAAGTGACTTGTGAATTAAATTTTTTCAATTCATAAGTCACCAAGTGAATTAGGAATTAAACTTTTTCAATTCATAAGTCACCAAGTGAATTATGAATTAAACTTTTTCAATTCATAAATCACTAAGTGAATTATGAATTAAATTTTTTCAATTCGCAGGTCACCAAGTGAATTATGAATTAAATTTTTTCAATTCGCAAGTCACCAAGTGAATTATGAATTAAATTTTTTCAATTCACAAGTCACCAAGTGAATTATGAATTAAATTTTTTCAATTCGCAAGTCACCAAGTGAATTATGAATTAAATCTTTTCAATTCATAAGTTACCAAGTGAATTATGAATTAAATTTTTTCAATTCGCAAGTCACTAAGTGAATTATGAATTAAATTTTTTCAATTCACAAGTCACCAAGTGAATTATGAATTAGATTTTTTCAATACAAAAGTTACCAAGTGACTTATGAATTAAACTTTCTTAATTCGTAATTCACCAAAAGATTTGTGAATTAAATTTTTTTCAATTCATAAGTCTCCAAATGAATTTATATCAAAAGTCGCTAGATGAATTATGAATTGATTTTTTCATAAATTTCTAAATCATAATTCATAAGGGAGTTAGGTAAGGTTAGGTTAGGTTAGGTTAGGTTAGGTTCGGTTAGTTTAAAGTGGCTGTCATGGGTGTTAAAAGACACACTTAGGCCAATTGAAGGCCCATTGTGATACCACATGAATGTAAAAAGGCTTACTTCGAAAGCTCAATGAAACCAATTAAAGTTCCTTACGAAACGTAGAAGCTTAATTATATTAATGTGTTCGAGATCGTTTAGATCATTGTAAAAGTATTCGTCGCCTGACAGGTGGTTATGTTATTCCACCTGATGTTAGTTCTCTTAATAGTATCTTGTTGTAGCAAAAGTTTGCATGTTCGCTACATGGTATACCAACATTAGCCATTTGTGGTTTAATGGGTAATGTTGTACCATATTAGGCAAGTTCATCGGCTTTGCAGTTTCCTGGAATGCGCCATCTCCATTAGAGACGATCGACAGGTTTGGACCGTAATTGAGTTTGTAGAAACAGAGTCCAGGGATTTTATAGCTGCCTGACTATCTGAGAAAATCCGGATATCAGATGTGGATACCACGTTTTCCCTCAGCCAGGACAGAACCTCCTTAATCGCCAAAAGTTCTGCGTGAAACACGCTACAGTGATTTGGAAGGATGAATGAGAGACTTAGTTTTAGTCGTTCAGAGTACACACCTCCACCAACCCCATCACTATTTTTCGATCCATCTGTATAGAAGTAGATTTCCTCGTCTTCCCGGAATGTTCTATTTTCCCAAAAGAATCTGGAAGGTATAGAAATTTGGAAGTTTCTATCGAACTGTAGTTTGGCGATGCAAATTGGTTGGTGAATTACGAATTAAGAAAGTATAATTCATAATTCACTTGGTAACTTTTGAATTGAAAAAATCTAATTCATAATTCACTTGGTGACTTGTGAATTGAAAAAATTTAATTCATAATTCACTTAGTGACTTGCGAATTGAAAAAATTTAATTCATAATTCACTTGGTGACTTATGAATTGAAAAGATTTAATTCATAATTCACTTGGTGACTTGCGAATTGAAAAAATTTAATTCATAATTCACTTGGTGACTTGCGAATTGAAAAAATTGAATTCATAATTCACTTAGTGATTTATGAATTTAAAAAATTTAATTCATAATTCACTTGGTGACTTGCGAATTGAAAAAAATTTAATTCATAATTCACTTGGTGACTTGCGAATTGAAAAAATTTAATTCACAATTCACTTGGTGACTTGCGAATTGAAAAAATTGAATTCATAATTCACTTAGTGATTTATGAATTGAAAAAAATTAATTCATAATTCACTTGGTGACTTATGAATTAAAAATAAACTAAATCATAATTCACTTGGTGATTTATGACTTAAAGATTTTTTAATTCATAAACTCGCAACTCTGCTCTCAAGCAAGTGAGATAATATTTTAAAGCTGAATTCAAGCTCGTTTATTATTTTTACTCGAACAATAAATAATTTATTTATTTTTTGTGGATTAAATAAACCTTTTAAGAATTTATTTCTCTTTCAATCATGCTGCTGGACTAGATATAACAATTAACGGTTTTGAGCGCGACGCCAACAAAAGGTGACTTGATTTAACTTTTGTGCTCGAAACAAATGTGCAACAAAAATTGGTACATGCAGCAATTTTTTTACTTTTCCTTCTTTTTTGCATACATTTTTGTTGCCTGTGTGCTTTGAGGATAATATTATAATCATGAATTTTGATTTTTGAAGGGCGGTTTCATTCACTGAAAGTTGAAGTCAACTTTGGGACTTTTGAATTTTTTTATTCAATCAAAGTTCTAATTTTCAACTTTTAATTTTGAACTCATGAGTTCATCAACTTGAAATTTTCTTAATTTTCAACAATAGAAGAAGCTGAGAGAGAAAAAACAAGGATTTTCTCCATTTTTTCAAAAGTTGAAAATAAAAATCACAAAATTGAATTCAAATTTTAGTGAATAAAATCACACTTAAACTGTCACTGTGAGTGGAAAGTAAATATTCTTTTCATTGAAAACTGGAAATTGTAATTTTCACACAGGCTGTTTTCGCATCATGTTATAGATACAGTTTATTTTCCAAGATAGAGAAACGGTGGAATATTGTGTTCCACCTTAAATCGAATGGGAAACTTTTCGACCAAGTTACAGAACATGGATACAGGACTCTTTTTTTGGACTCCTTCAAAAAAATTTCAGAGGTAACCCTGGCTGAGGGGCTGAGTTCTGCACCTGCACAATTTTAGACATGCGCGAACTTGAATGAAAACATCAACTGACTTTTCCAACGTCAAACGTCAACAGAAGTGCGTTTTTGCGCGGACGATCGACGATAGTTGATTATTTGTAATTTTTGCACGCCAATAGTTACGATTCGTAACCACAATTGTCGTTTTTGCGGTCAGTGTTAATGTGTCAAAACTTAACTATAACACCAAAGTTTTTTTTTCGAAAACTCGAGATCAGAAGAGTATATTACTCAAGTTTGTGAAAACGCCAAAGTTTTAGCGGCTGAAATTGATAGCGAGGTGTTAAATTTTGATAACGTGCCTAAGCATCGCGCCCGTTCTAAGAAGAAGCAGTTTGATTACGAATGTGATGATGAACCAATTATTGATCCCTAGCAAAAATATAAGGTGGAAGTATTTCTTCCATATCATAGATACGGCAATAAACTCAATAGAGTTAAGGTTTTCGCAAATGAATGAGCACAGGAAACATTTTTCATTTTTGTACAATATATTTGCCATAAGAGAAGTGCCTAAATGTGTGCTATTGGATCGTTGTAAAAACCTCGAAACAATTTAAGCACATGAAGACTCCTTCGATATTAATGGGTTAGAACTTTCTAAGGAATCGTCATCAGTATGCATATGATAATAAATTGTCATATGGCTCCTGAAGAAGTCTTAAAATTTATAACCAAATTAAGAGTTGGTCCTAATTAAAGTATTGCTTTAAGAATTCTGTTAAACTTAAATTAATTAAGAACTATCTTCAGTCTACCATGACACAAAAACGATTATCAGGATTGGCAGTAATATCAATAGAAAAAAATATGTGTGATACAATCAATTTGGCAGAAATAATTAAGAATTTTGCCGAGCATAAAGTACGTAGGAAACTATTCAACTAACTAAAACTTTAATTTTTTTAATACAAATATTTAATTATTTATCTAAACATGATACCTGAATAGATATGTTTATTTTAAAGATGCAACTATCACTTTTTGTTGTTCCTTTTAATTAATGTGATTTTTGTTTTATAAGAATAATTTTTTTTTTGTTTCTCATCATTATTGTTTAAAAAAAAAATAATATTCACCCCTGTTATGATATTCGTTTACGAAAGAAAAACTTTCGTTTTTAAAGCAGAGGTGTTCTAAATTTTTCGTTTTTAATTCGTTTCGATTTTGCTGGCCGAATTTGAAATCGGAAATTTAAAAATGTAAGTAATTTCAGAGAAATATTTGTCAAAAATTGAAGGCAAATTCTTACGAATTTAGGAACACAGTTTTTTAGCTTTGCGAAAATCAATTTCGAAAACGCATTGAATTCGGAACGAAAATCAGAACAGGAGTGATTATGATTGAATTTGTTTTGTTTTCAAATTATTAAAGACTAGCAGTTGCCCGCGACTTCGTCCGCCTCTCCCTCGTCCACCGGCCAGAGTATCATCTCGACTTGTGCATCATGCGCGCGTGGGAATTTTGTTCGGAAGTTATTGTAAAATTGCATTGCAGTCAACTCTCCCTAGGTCGTAATTCTCTTGAACTTCCCTTCAGTTGTTCATACTTAAAGCATTCCCTTGGGTGAACTCTCCCTAATTCTAATATCTCTCTTACTTCTGCATCGTTTTTTTTTCGTTAAGTAAATTTTTTTTTCTTTAAACTGAGTATATTTTTTAGTTAGGAAGTACATAAAATGATATTGTTTAAACACAATAATCTGCACAAATAGTGCAATCAATCACATTCACAAATCAATTGAACTCTCAAAATTCTAATTTGAGCAGTTATTAGGCCAGTTCCACCTAACAACATCTCACTGAGATCTCAATGTCACCTTGACTGAGGCAAAATCATTTGGTGCCTTGGTGGAACATAATTCTCAGTTATCATTGAGATTTAATGGTTACCTTACTAATTGTTGCTGCACATATGTCAGCCACGTCAAATAGCTGAGTGAGAAATCGAATCCAAAATAATTTCATCTCAGAGATCTCAGAAAAAAATCTCAGTTCTCACATTTCCACAGATTCTTCGCTGCTATTGGTCGCAGCTTAATTTTAAGTAGAATAAAGCCTAAAGCAGTTGCCCGTAGCTTAGTTGGTAAGTGCGTTGGCTGCTAAGCAGAACGTCGTTGGTTCGAGTCCTACTCAGGCCAAGTTTTTATTTCATCTTTCACGGGTACTGCCTCTTGCGAAGACCTGACAAATCTTCCAAGAGTATCAATCTGTAATGAAAAAATGCTTCTCAACTTTGCCGTTCGGAATCGGCGTTAAATTGTAGGTCCCCTCAATTCTTCACACGCACTCAGAGAATTGTTGATTAGAGTAAGCCACTTAGGCGTTGGCTCTTCAAGAGCTGTCGCGCCACTCTATTTATTTATTTTATTTTAAAGCCTTCATCGATTAATGGACTATCCAACACAAAAAGAATTTTACAATTCGAAATAGTAGTTCCTGAGATTACCGCGTTCAAACGAACAAACTCTTCAGCTTTATATTGTATTAAATTGTATTGTTTGCGGTTTTTTCCACATTTTACACAAATTCTTCGCTCCTATTGGTCGCAGCTAAATTTTATATAGCTTCAAGCCTTCCTTGATAAATGGACCATTCAACATTTCAAAAATTGTTCAAATTCATAAAGCAGTTCTTGAGATAAGCGCGTTTTAACGCAGAAAAATGTATATTTTTTGCCGTTTTTTCCATATTTTCCACAGATTCTTCGCTGCTATTGGGCACAGCTTAATGTTAAATAGCCTCAAGTCTTCCTCAATTAATGGACCATCCAACACAAAAAGAATTATACCATTCGAACCAGTACTTCCTGAGATAAGTGCGTTAAAACGCAGAAAAATGTATATTTTTTGCCGTTTTTTCCATATTTTCCACAGATTCTTCGCTGCTATTGGTCACAGCTAATGTTAAGTAGCCTTAAGTCTAAGTCGATTAAGGCATCATCCAACACAAAAAGAATTATACCATTCGAACCAGTAGTTCCTGAGATTACCGCGTTCAAACAAACAAACTCTTCAGCTTTATATATTAGTGTAGATGTAGATGTAGATTAAATTGTATTGTTTGCCGTTTTTTCCACATTTTACACAAATTCTTCGCTCCTATTGGTCGCAGCTAAATTTTATGTAGCTTCAAGCCTTCCTTGATAAATGGACCATTCAACATTTAAAAAATTGTTCAATTTCATAAAGCAGTTCTTGAGATAAGCGCGTTAAAACGCAGAAAATGTATATTTTTTGCCGTTTTTTCCATATTTTCCACAGATTCTTCGCTGCTATTGGGCACAGCTTAATGTTAAATAGCCTCAAGTCTTCCTCAATTAATGGACCATCCAACACAAAAAGAATTATACCATTCGAACCAGTAGTTCCTGAGTTTACCGCGTTCAAACAAACAAACTCTTCAGCTTTATATATTAGTGTAGATTTTAATTGAATTTGTATTGTTTTCTTATAATAAAAAAATTTTGCATAGCAAAAAGTGCATAGAAAATAATTTTAGTAAAAACTTTGTCTGGTTTTATACCTTTGTTTAATTATATACTTAAACTAGCCGTTGCCCGCGACTTCGTCCGCCTCTCCCTCGTCCACCGGCCAGAGTATCGTCTCGACTTGTGCATCATGCGCCCGTGGGAATTTTGTTCGGAAGTTATTGTAAAATTGCATTGCAGTCAACTCTCCCTAGGTCGTAATTCTCTTGAACTTGAAAAATTTGGGCATTTTTTATGATTCCCTTCAGTTGTTCATACTTAAAGCATTCCCTTGGGTGAACTCTCCCTAATTCTAATATCTCTCTTACTTCTGCATCGTTTTTTTTCGTTAAGTAAATTTTTTTTTTTCTTTAAACTGAGCATATTTTTTAGTTAAGAAGTACATAAAATGATATGGTTTAAACACAATAATCTGCACAAATAGTGCAATCAATCACATTCACAAATCAATTGAACTCTCAAAATTCTAATTTGAGCAGTTATTAGGCCAGTTCCACCTAACAACATCTCACTGAGATCTCAATGTCACCTTGACTGAGGCAAAATCATTTGGTGCCTTGGTGGAACATAATTCTCAGTTATCATTGAGATTTAATGGTTACCTTACTAATTGTTGCTGCACATATGTCAGCCACGTCAAATAGCTGAGTGAGAAATCGAATCCAAAATAATTTCATCTCAGAGATCTCAGAAAAAAATCTCAGTTCTCACATTTCCACAGATTCTTCGCTGCTATTGGTCGCAGCTTAATTTTAAGTAGAATAAAGCCTAAAGCAGTTGCCCGTAGCTTAGTTGGTAAGTGCGTTGGCTGCTAAGCAGAACGTCGTTGGTTCGAGTCCTACTCAGGCCAAGTTTTTATTTCATCTTTCACGGGTACTGCCTCTTGCGAAGACCTGACAAATCTTCCAAGAGTATCAATCTGTAATGAAAAAATGCTTCTCAACTTTGCCGTTCGGAATCGGCGTTAAATTGTAGGTCCCCTCAATTCTTCACACGCACTCAGAGAATTGTTGATTAGAGTAAGCCACTTAGGCGTTGGCTCTTCAAGAGCTGTCGCGCCACTCTATTTATTTATTTTATTTTAAAGCCTTCATCGATTAATGGACTATCCAACACAAAAAGAATTTTACAATTCGAAATAGTAGTTCCTGAGATTACCGCGTTCAAACGAACAAACTCTTCAGCTTTATATTGTATTAAATTGTATTGTTTGCGGTTTTTTCCACATTTTACACAAATTCTTCGCTCCTATTGGTCGCAGCTAAATTTTATATAGCTTCAAGCCTTCCTTGATAAATGGACCATTCAACATTTCAAAAATTGTTCAAATTCATAAAGCAGTTCTTGAGATAAGCGCGTTTTAACGCAGAAAAATGTATATTTTTTGCCGTTTTTTCCATATTTTCCACAGATTCTTCGCTGCTATTGGGCACAGCTTAATGTTAAATAGCCTCAAGTCTTCCTCAATTAATGGACCATCCAACACAAAAAGAATTATACCATTCGAACCAGTACTTCCTGAGATAAGTGCGTTAAAACGCAGAAAAATGTATATTTTTTGCCGTTTTTTCCATATTTTCCACAGATTCTTCGCTGCTATTGGTCACAGCTAATGTTAAGTAGCCTTAAGTCTAAGTCGATTAAGGCATCATCCAACACAAAAAGAATTATACCATTCGAACCAGTAGTTCCTGAGATTACCGCGTTCAAACAAACAAACTCTTCAGCTTTATATATTAGTGTAGATGTAGATGTAGATTAAATTGTATTGTTTGCCGTTTTTTCCACATTTTACACAAATTCTTCGCTCCTATTGGTCGCAGCTAAATTTTATGTAGCTTCAAGCCTTCCTTGATAAATGGACCATTCAACATTTAAAAAATTGTTCAATTTCATAAAGCAGTTCTTGAGATAAGCGCGTTAAAACGCAGAAAATGTATATTTTTTGCCGTTTTTTCCATATTTTCCACAGATTCTTCGCTGCTATTGGGCACAGCTTAATGTTAAATAGCCTCAAGTCTTCCTCAATTAATGGACCATCCAACACAAAAAGAATTATACCATTCGAACCAGTAGTTCCTGAGTTTACCGCGTTCAAACAAACAAACTCTTCAGCTTTATATATTAGTGTAGATTTTAATTGAATTTGTATTGTTTTCTTATAATAAAAAAATTTTGCATAGCAAAAAGTGCATAGAAAATAATTTTAGTAAAAACTTTGTCTGGTTTTATACCTTTGTTTAATTATATACTTAAACTAGCCGTTGCCCGCGACTTCGTCCGCCTCTCCCTCGTCCACCGGCCAGAGTATCGTCTCGACTTGTGCATCATGCGCCCGTGGGAATTTTGTTCGGAAGTTATTGTAAAATTGCATTGCAGTCAACTCTCCCTAGGTCGTAATTCTCTTGAACTTGAAAAATTTGGGCATTTTTTATGATTCCCTTCAGTTGTTCATACTTAAAGCATTCCCTTGGGTGAACTCTCCCTAATTCTAATATCTCTCTTACTTCTGCATCGTTTTTTTTCGTTAAGTAAATTTTTTTTTTTCTTTAAACTGAGCATATTTTTTAGTTAAGAAGTACATAAAATGATATGGTTTAAACACAATAATCTGCACAAATAGTGCAATCAATCACATTCACAAATCAATTGAACTCTCAAAATTCTAATTTGAGCAGTTATTAGGCCAGTTCCACCTAACAACATTTCACTGAGATCTCAATGTCACCTTGACTGAGGCAAAATCATATGGTGCCTTGGTGGAACATAATTCTCAGTTATCATTGAGATTTAATGGTTACCTTACTAATTGTTGCTGCACATACGTCAGCCACGTCAAATAGCTGAGTGAGAAATCGAATCCAAAATAATTTCATCTCAGAGATCTCAGAAAAAAATCTCAGTTCTCACATTTCCACAGATCTTCGCTGCTATTGGTCGCAGCTTAATTTTAAGTGGAATAAAGCCTTCCTCGATTAATGGACTATCCAACACAAAAAGAATTTTACAATTCGAAATAGTAGTTCCTGAGATTACCGCGTTCAAACGAACTTTATATTGTATTGTATTGTATTGTTTGCCGTTTTTCCCACATTTTACACAAATTCTTCGCTCCTATTGGTCGCAGCTAAATTTTATATAGCTTCAAGCCTTCCTTGATAAATGGACCATTAAACATTAAAAAAATTGTTCAATTTCATAAAGCAGTTCCTGAGATAAGCGCGTTAAAACGCAGAAAAATGTATATTTTTTGCCGTTTTTTTCCATATTTTCCACAGATTCTTCGCTGCTATTGGTCACAGCTTAGTGTTAAATAGCTTCAAGTCTTCCTCAATTAATGGACCATCCAACACAAAAAGAATTATACCATTCCAACCAGTAGTTCCTGAGATAAGTGCGTTAAAACGCAGAAAAATGTATATTTATTGCCGTTTTTTCCACATTTTCCACAGATTCTTCGCTGCTATTGGTCACAGCTTAATGTTAAGTAGCCTTAAGTCTAAGTCGATTAAGGCACCATCCAACACAAAAAGAATTATACCATTCGAACCAGTAGTTCCTGAGATTACCGCGTTCAAACAAACAAACTCTTCAGCTTTATATATTAGTGTAGATAGTTAAGCTGAATTTGTTTATTTTAAAAGATACAAATTATTATTTGTTGTTTTTTTTTTTTAATATTGCTATTTTGAGGTTATGTGAAAATTGTTTGTATTGCTTTTAAGTTTTGTTTCTTTAAAAATAATTTTTTAATTGAAATTATTTTGTTTTCAGAAATGAATTATTATTCCTTTTTTTGCTAAAATTAAAATTAAATAAAAAATTATTTGATATTTTCATTCTTTTTTTCTTTTTATGATTATCATTTCAATGATAAGTCGATGTATGGAAGCAAACACACATAAGTTAACAAAACAAGTATCGGAGACATTTTGAACAAACATAATGTTTATAGATGTTTATCTACACTAATATATAAAGCTGAAGAGTTTGTTTGTTTGAACGCGGTAATCTCAGGAACTACTGGTTCGAATGGTATAATTCTTTTTGTGTTGGATGGTGCCTTAATCGACTTAGACTTAAGGCTACTTAACATTAAGCTGTGACCAATAGCAGCGAAGAATCTGTGGAAAATGTGGAAAAAACGGCAATAAATATACATTTTTCTGCGTTTTAACGCACTTATCTCAGGAACTACTGGTTGGAATGGTATAATTCTTTTTGTGTTGGATGGTCCATTAATTGAGGAAGACTTGAAGCTATTTAACACTAAGCTGTGACCAATAGCAGCGAAGAATCTGTGGAAAATATGGAAAAAAACGGCAAAAAATATACATTTTTCTGCGTTTTAACGCACTTATCTCAGGAAGTACTGGTTCGAATGGTATAATTCTTTTTGTGTTGGATGGTCCATTAATTGAGGAAGACTTGAGGCTATTTAACATTAAGCTGTGCCCAATAGCAGCGAAGAATCTGTGGAAAATATGGAAAAAAACGGCAAAAAATATACATTTTTCTGCGTTAAAACGCGCTTATCTCAAGAACTGCTTTATGAATTTGAACAATTTTTGAAATGTTGAATGGTCCATTTATCAAGGAAGGCTTGAAGCTATATACAATTTAGCTGCGACCAATAGGAGCGAAGAATTTGTGTAAAATGTGGAAAAAACCGCAAACAATACAATTTAATACAATATAAAGCTGAAGAGTTTGTTCGTTTGAACGCGGTAATCTCAGGAATTACTATTTCGAATTGTAAAATTCTTTTTGTGTTGGATAGTCCATTAATCGAGAAAGGCTTTATTCTACTTAAAATTAAGCTGCGACCAATAGCAGCGAAGAATCTGTGGAAATGTGAGAACTGAGATTTTTTTCTGAGATCTCTGAGATGAAATTATTTTGGATTCGATTTCTCACTCAGCTATTTGACGTGGCTGACATATGTGCAGCAACAATTAGTAAGGTAACCATTAAATCTCAATGATAACTGAGAATTATGTTCCACCAAATGTTTTTGCCTCAGTCAAGGTGACATTGAGATCTCAGTGAGATGTTGTTAGGTGAATCTGGCCTAATAACTGCTCAAATTAGAATTTTGAGAGTTCAATTGATTTGTGAATGTGATTGATTGCACTATTTGTGCAGATTATTGTGTTTAAACCATATCATTTTATGTACTTCTTAACTAAAAAATATGCTCAGTTTAAAGAAAAAAAAATTTACTTAACGAAAAAAACGATGCAGAAGTAAGAGAGATATTAGAATTAGGGAGAGTTCACCCAAGGGAATGCTTTAAGTATGAACAACTGAAGGGAATCATAAAAAATGCTCAAATTTTTCAAGTCCAAGAGAATTACGACCTAGGGAGAGTTGACTGCAATGCAATTTTACAATAACTTCCGAACAAAATTCCCACGCAAGCATGATGCACAAGTCGAGATGATACTCTGGCCGGTGGACGAGGGAGAGGCGGACGAAGTCGCGGGCAACTGCTAGTGTTTATAGATATCCAGAAGATTTACATTAACTGAATACATACAATACATACATACATATATACAGTAGAAATAACTTTTCATGAATTTTAAGGTGTGATCTTTAAGGGCGGCAAATAACACTTTTGCCTAGAGCGGCAGAAAAGCTGATCGGGCCCTGGTCATGGTTGAAAACTTCTAAACTCCAAAACAATTGTAGAAAAAACTTCGCGCATCTAGACTTATTAAAGGGTTGAAAATCAAACATCCTACTTGCAACTGACGACCTATATATCTACGTCTATATGTTGAAAATCGCAAACACATAAATAGAGAAACCCACGTTTATGGTCGACTAAAGTTGTTTGTAAGCTATTGTTCAGGTTCATTCAATAAAATTGTATCGCGCTATTACTATTAGGTACCTGCAAATGCAATTGAAATGGTGTAGGTACCTGTAGAAAGGTGCTTGTATTTGTTTCCGTTAAAACGGTTTATTATTCGTGTTTTTCCATTTTGAATTTTTCTCTCCGAAAACAGAAAGTAGAATTTTTCAATCCAATAGACCAAACATCATAGCGACTCCAAATATACAAAAAAGCCAGAATGCTATTAGAAATGTGAAAAACAAGAAAAACTTGAATACATTTTGGTTGATTCCATAAAAGTTCCCTCAAAGTTGAGAGTTTTGAGGAAACAGACATCGAAAAAAAAATAAAACTAACATAAAACAAGTCATGCCATTCCACCATTATCGCATGGCAAAATTGCATTCGCTTGAAAGCACACTCCTGCCTGGAAGAGAGGAACCAACAAAATTAAGGTTGTTCCATTCCACTTCACTCCAACTAACGAGTGTCATTCTATGTTTGTAGAAAATCTCCATGCTGGTCGTTTTTCTATTTTTCAAATCAATTTCAGGCACATGAACAAATGTAATTTGTCGCCTCCTATCCTACACAAACCTTTGAACAACCTACACACCCAACATGAACAAACAAAAAACCATAATTATCGACCGCAAAAGGATCCCGTCTCATGCAAAAGTGTTAAGCGCAAATTGTAGCAAATTATTGTCACCATTAAAAACTTTAAATTGCTTCTGAATACTCAACACTCTGTTGCGGATGTTGCGATTGCATGGTGTGTACTTGCACATTTTCTCTGACGTCACAAATTCACGCATGCCATTGCATTTAATAGGTTTGTAATCGTATTTTTAACATTCCTTGCCCTCAAATGAAAATTAACAAGCACTGGCGCTAGCGCTTACTGGCTGGCGTTTTTTATCGCTGTTGCCGTAAATGCAAGTACAACGAGCACTTCACCATACAACAAAACCCTGCTTAAAGCCCGCACACACACAACAAAGCAAGATTGACTGACTGTGAAGTTTTAAGTCGATTTATCAGGAAAACACAAAATGGCTGGCATTGTAGGTCGCAGCTTCTCTTCAACTTCCATCCATGACCTAGGGAACGATGAATGAAGTAAGCACATTATTTGCACATGGATGAACATTTGAAGAGTAGCTATTCTGATTTTGGTTTTTCTGCTTGTGCTATGTTATTTGCTTGCAGTTGAAATCTTTTGAAGTTTGTTCGAGATTGTTCTGTATGGTGATAGTGATGGTGTGGTGTCATGTAGCAGTAACAGAGTGTAAATGATTACTGCATTGAGAGAAAAGTTAGGCAAATTTTTGGAAATCTTGATTGTTCTTTACAGGCCGACTCCACTTGATATCTGTTTCGCCAACCAGATCTCTGACATTAAAATTAGAAGTTTTTTTTTTTTCTTCGCTGGGCAGTTTATGTCTTGACATCTCATTTGAGCAAGAGAGGTTAAAGTGAATTCATCTCTGAAAAACGTCAAACGTCAAACAATAAAAAAATTCTTCCCACAATTTTTCGGCTTTTGTGTAGAAATTCGTTTGTTTTTCAATTTAATAATTATTTGTTTTGTCAAAAGAATAATAATAATAATTGTATACGGTTGGTTAAGGGCGATGGCGAAAAGAATGCGTGAACATGGTGCAATTCGTACACTTAAAGCTCTGCAAGTGTTGGAAAATCTTGAAGAGTTAGAAATGAGCGAAGAGCAGGAAGCTAAACGGAAACATCGTTTTTGGAATAATCCTTTCCTTACATTAAGGGACGCCCATGACCTTGAGCAACATTTGCTCAAGGATTTACTCTGGGATCAAGGAGAAGACTATCAAAATTTCTGTAGGATGTCCATCGACAGATTTACCGCGGTTCTTATTCTGGTAGGAATGCAAATAACTTTTTTTAGTTTGCTAATTTATTGATTGCAGGTTGAACCGTTAATAAAAAGGCAAGACACGAGTATGCGATTTGCAATCACACCCAGAGTTCGGCTTGCGATTACTCTTAGGTACATTGGAACTGGTGACTCCTAAAGATTGTTGGAGTTCTTATCAAGGGTGTCCCGCAAAACAATTTCAACTTTTGTTCCAAATGTGCTGAATGCAATATATAATACTCTTCAAAGTGAAAACATGAAGGTTGACCAAAAATTCAGTGCATTTGAAATGTTATGTTCTCTTTTAATTCATGAAATATTTTCCATTCAAGACTCCTACAACTGAAAGTGAATGGTTGCAAGTTGCCAACGATTTCAATAGGTATTGGGATTTCCCACATACAATTGGAGCGATTGATGGGAAGCACATTCGAATTAAAGCACCGCCAAATTCAGGCTCCGACTTCTATAATTATAAAGGCTTTTTCAGCATAGTGGATGCTCATAGCAAATTTTTGTACATAGATGTTGGAGGAAATGGAAGAGCGTCTGATGTAATAATTTTTAAGAACTGTAGTCTTTACCATGGGATTGTTAAAAATTGCCTTAATATTCCAAATGCACAGCCATTGAAAGGGCAAGAAAGTCAAACGACATACTTTTTTGTTGGGGATGATATATTTGCACTTGATAAACATTTAATGAAAGGTAAAGAACATTTAAAATAAATATTATTACTAGCAATAATTTTTTAATATTTTTGTTATGAAAGGTTTTGGCCGGAATTCAAAATTAACTACACAACAGGAAGTTCTAAACTATAGGCTTAGTCGGTGCCGCCTGACAGTTGAGATAGCATTCGGACGATTGGCATCGAGGTTTCGAATTTTCCATCGTCCTATTGACTTGAGCTTGGAAACTTGCGAAGCTGTGGTTAAAGCTTGTTGTGTTTTACACAACTTTCTCTCGCCATTAATAAGGTCATCTCCTGATACTGAATTAGTTTCTGAAACTCTACCACAAACAATGCCACCTCTGACAACACAAGATCATTCCAACTATAAACACGCATCAAGAATTCGTGAAAATTTGGTGCGTTATTGTGTCACTGATGGAGACGTTCCATATCAGTGGAAAAAAATTAATAAATAAAAACATTTCTACGTATCTATGCCTGTAAATTCTTTTTTACTTAATTTATAAGAAAAAAATATGTACGATGTGGTTGCACGAACTTGCTCTTATGTGCGATCACAAAAATGAAGAATAAAGCCCCGTGTTGCTATACTGATTTTTTGTTTGATTTTGTTTCAAAATGTTTTTTTTATTAATAAATATAAATAATGCCAGATAAAATTTAAAAAAACTGCAGAACCAGACAAACATATAAATATGTGAAAACAACATTTCATCACGTTAGTTTTGATAACAATCCGACATTTATTTTAACAATCTTCTTTGCCAAAATTCCCTGAAATTAGAAATCATAAAATTATAAAGCACATTGAAATCCGTTTAGGTGGTATAAATTTATTTTGTATAAGGTAATTCTATTAACGACACTTTGATACATCTTTGCTTTTTTACAATGAACACAATTTTTCAAAATCACTTATTTATAGTTAAATTATTGCTAGAATTTAAAGATAAAATAATTTTTAAAACTCATCAAATAAATCTGAGTTTATCATTGCACTTTGAAGAAGATCACTTCCTTCCACTGAGCTTGATAAGGATGAGTGCGAAGCTATACTTCTTCGCTGTAGCGACTGAATAACATGCCTTGACAGAACTTGTTGTAATTCAGCCATAGCTTCAGCTGCCTCGATGTTGCTTAATTCTTCCAGCTGACTGGCCACACTGGTACCAAAACTTTCATATTTAGTTTTTCGTTCTGCAAAAAAAAAGTTAAAAACCTTTGAAATACACAAAAAAGAAGTCATCTTATTAAGCAATTGTTTACCTGGCCGAGAATTTGTACTTTGTACAATGGCAGCTATGGCGTCCTCGTATCTTGTACTTCGGGCGCTCGATGATGATGTGGATCCCCCTCGCCAGCCCGATGACTGCCTCGCCGATGCTATTTTTACCAGTGAGAAATTGTTCTGTGTTTTAAGCAGCACAATAACTCCATCCAGGAATGAAAACTCACTGAAATAAAAAAGGTGAGACTCATAAACTTCCTCGTTTCCAGCACCAGAATGTTGAGAATCTGTAATTTTTTTTTTCAGCCACATAAGCTGAGCGAAGATTTTTAATTTTTTTTTAACATCGATCACGTCCTTGTTCATTGCTTGGGATATGGATGCCCAAGCTTTGTTCTTCAAATCGTTCCTCTTGTATAGGTTGCTCTTGTAGTTCCACAAGCACTCCTTTTCCCTGTACAAGTTTATCAGGAGCTTGGTTTCATTCTGGGAAAGTTTCCACTCACTCATGATTGTGCTGTTTAAAAGGATTTGTCAAAAACGCATTTCGTATAAAAATGTGTTATTACCTGATTTAATCTTTTTAAATATATGAATCTCATAAAAAAAAACTGCAAATGCCGACTTTTTTTAACACAGTAATTTTTTTTTGTTCGCGCCAAATGAATACTTGTCGGTTTGAGACACACAAAATAATGAAATTGAGATGTCATCCACACACAAAAAAGGAAAAAAAACTCAAACGTCAAATTTGATATCAGACATCGATGTCAAGACAAAATAGCAGAGAGAGATCGCTAACATCATATCATAAGATGAAACAACGCGACTCCATTAGACTTTTCATGTCAGGATGAGTATTCTGAGAGAAATTATCTCTAGTGGAGTCGGCCTGTTACCAAGTTCTATTGGTCCTCCTCCTTTCCCGTTATTTGAAAAAGAACAGAACAGTTCACTACACAAAGAAATTCGTGAACATATTTTCTTAAAATGGTTCCAGAGACATAAGACATTATAGAAACAGGCTTTTGGAGTAAGGCGTGGCGTCCACCCACTAGTCAAATCAGAGATATGAAAACTTAAGATATTTAAAAATTTGAATGTGGAAGGCATTGCAAAAAAACGACTTAAAGACGTAAGAATTTCTATGAGTGGGCGTTGCATCCGCCTATATTATCTAATGATTAAAAAGAAAACCAGAATTTTCTTCTAATGGGCTGGCGTCCAGTTTTGCTAATGGTCAAAAATATACAAATATAATTTTTGGATTTGAACTTAAAACTCTTTTTTTTAACAGCAGTGTTTGGCATGATCCGCTAGTATGCACTTAGTCGATAACTCTGAACTATTTTTATGATGGCGTTTGTGTAAGAATTATAAGCACGTTTCGACAGAAAAGTGGTTTTTTATCAGCTCTTGTCAGTCATTGAGCTAAATGAGATAAGATCTCCCTTTTATTTTTATCAGTGTACCTACGAATTAACTGTACACGTTCAACCCAAGGCAGAGCGAAGCACCTTGCGCAAAAAAGACAACCAATGTGTGCGTCCTTGATATATAGGTCAATAATGTGATTAATTAAGTGTTAAATAACGAAATCACTTTGCTCTGTGAACGTTAAATCGAAGATAGTATACCAGAGACAGAGCAAAAAGAACTTTGATGATGAATGAAAGAAGAGAATTTTCTTTCACTGAACAATTTTCAAATTAGGAGCGAGAATCGTTGTCTTCTGGTTAGTCGAAGGTTGTAGCAAGCATGATAGGAGCTTCGAAGATGGGTATGTTGTAAACACGTTTATTGAAAGTTCATTGAATGGGAACACAATTTTTAACTATAATCCGTTTTTTTTTTTTTTTTTTAATAGCTAGGAGAAAGATAAGTTTATAATGGGATAAATTTGATGTTTTGTATAAAAAAAAAACGAGTTTGTGGGCGAATAAAAAAGACATTACATTGAGGTAAAGGAAAATTAGTTGATGGCTGGGTGAAGATTGATGGAGTAGAGAAAAACTTAGTAATAAAATGATCATTCAATTGAAAAAGACGCTTCATGAACTTCTAAAGCTCCAGATTCTTGCTTCGGTGGTTATCGTTTCATAAGGTTGCTAATTTGTAACTGTTTGACATTTTAAGGAATTTTAGGTATTTTTTTTTTTGTGGATAGTCACCTGGACCTAAGGTTGCTTTTAAAAGTGAGGGTAATGTGTTTATTTAACAAAGAAAGAAGGTTGTATTGCTATAAGTTGGTAAAGTAGGTATTTTCCAGTCCGAAGGCAAGATCAATTGGGTGAATTTAGAATTGGATTGTTCTTGTTAAATAATCAAAGGAGATAAACTCCTTAACAATCCAAAGTATTTAATCCGATTTGTGACGTTCTATGCAAGCCGTTGGTGTTGTTTTTTTTTTTTTTTATAATGGCAACATATGTATAGGTATTCGTAGGTATACGTTGTTTTCTTATAAGCCTCCTGTAGATATTTCGCAACGAATATGAATGTGTCAATATCAGCTGTGAAAGTGAATATCTGCACAGATTTCGAAGGATAGTGACTTTAAAAATGTATGTTTAAGAAATTTAAGTAAAATCAATGGCCTGCTAAGGAGGAGCAAACAGTAAGCAAACGGCGCGCGGGTCTGAAGGAGTTTGTAAGGGTGACGTGAAATAACGCCCTACGAAATAAGGCCCCACCTTAAATGCGGCTTTATTTCCATGAAGAAATCGAAATAACACCCGACGGGCCTTATTTCAATTGAATTGTGGAAATAAGGCCACATTTTACATGGAAATAAGGCCGCATTTCCAGAAGATAAAAACAATGGCCCAATATTGTGGGTGATAAGTGCCGAATTTCATTTTGCGACTACTGACCCACTATGCTGGTTCATTAGTCCAGAAATTATATTCAGGGTTTCCGACCTTCGCGATTAATTTTAACATTTTGTAAAACAATAAAATAAGTTTATAACATTTTCAAGGTTTTTTCTGTGCATAAAGCTGAAACATACCGCATGCTTTAAGTCTATGTGCAAACGTTCTTCTGCACTATGGGATATCAAAGTTCGGTGAGGGTACGGCATTCTACAAGTACACTATACTTGAAGCGAATTTCATCTTATTGCATCTATCTATCACCTAAAATAACCAAGCTGTTTCAATTACATTAAAAGCTGCATCAGAAAGATGGATGGACACAAGCGGAAAAAATTTTGCCCAAAAGAGAATCAATTTGGGGTGTGAAAATAAAAAAATTCGCGCGAATTTTTTTTATTTTCACACCCCAAATTGATTCTCTTTTGGGCAAAATTTTTTCCGCTCGCTTCGCTCGCAATAAAATCAAATCGATCTTGAAATTTTCGTATCGGCCTCATCCTCAGTCGAAATTCAAAAAGATGTTGAAAATGAATGATAGGAATGCTTGCAAAAATCCTTCTTTGCATTACAGGATGTGTAGTGGTTGCTTTTTCAAATAAAAGGAAACCTCAACAGCTTTGAAAAATGTATTGCTCTGACCATTTTTTCGACGGCTAATAAAGAAACGTGGTCCTAATTATTTATAATTAGTGTAGTATACATACAGGAATTTACGGTTTTTATTTATTTTTTTAGCATGAATATTCGTTGTTTCACCTTTTTTTATTTGGACATTAAAAGTAAGATCTAATTGGGACTATTGACCCACCATAGTGGGTTAATAATTCCTAAATCGAGGTCGGCACTTATGACCCTCCATTGTAGATCAGAAGTTCCGAAAAAAAATATCGGGAATTCTGACTTTGGGACGAGTTTCCCTGCGCCAACTTTCTAATCAAAACAGAAAAACCGAAATAAGGCCCCACGGGCATTATTTCTAAGTTGCAATGGAAATAAGACCGCAACCCTTGTAAGGGTCTTATTTCCATAAGAAATGGAAATAAAGCCCTATGGGGCCTTATTTCGTCGGGCGTTATTTCACGTCACCGTTTGTAAGCAGTTTCTGTTCAAATATTCACCAACTGCTTTCTCCTTATAATAATGGTAAAAGTGGGAAGCATTAGTCCACTCAATATTTGCTATGTTCATAAAACTATAATGAGATTCGAATTAATGTCGAAATTTCACTCTTACTCAATGTTTGCACAAAAACACGGTGTGAATTATATCATAACGAAGTGTAATTTTGTTCTTGTGTATCTGGTGCCTTCTTGTTGTTGTTGGCTGGCTTCGTCGTGTGTGCTGTTGGCAGCGTTACCACTTGAACAAAAAGAACCGAAATAGTCTTAAGGAAGAGCCCTTATTTGATGTACAATTATAATAATTGTTGTCGACGAAAATTGTGATTGCAAGTAAATCGATTTGAAATTGCGGGAAAATGTTTTCGAACAACTAACAGGTGTTCAAAAAACATGAAAGCCATTTCGATGAACAGAGTTTAACTGTTAACCAGACCTTTCTTTTGATGTATCATTCGATGGGCTTTGGATATGTATAGGGTGTCCCAATAAGAGTGCACTTTTTAATTTGCAAATAAAACCAAGTATTTTATGACAGAGGTGTGATATTTTTATTGTATTGTAAAGAAGACATGTTCCGATTAAGTATGGAATAAAATATCCGGCAAATGACCCCCCCGGCTCCGATGATAGGCCATTACTCTTTTCATGAAATTTTCCATGGCTTTTGCACAGAGATGTGGCTGTATCTCACCGACAACACGTTGGATTTCCGATTTGAGCTCAGGAATTGTATCGGATTTATTCGCATAAACCCGAGATTTCACAAAACCCCAAAGAAAAAAATCGGACGGCGTTAAATCGCACGATTTTGGTGGCCAGTTCAAATCAGAATTTCGTGAAATAATGTGTTCTAAAAATCGTTGCTGCAATAAGTCGATTGTTTCATGCGCAGTATGGCAAGTTGCGCCGTCCTGCTGAAACCACCTGTTGTCCAGATTGATGCCGTGCAGTTGAGGCCATAAGAAGTCCGTTATCACATTTATGTAACGAATGCCATTCACAGTCACTGTCGAATTGATGTTTTCGGGTTTTCGACAACACTCTTGTTTACAGCAGCAATGTTTTCAAGAGACCGACGAGTACGTTGACGTAGATAAAGGATTCTTATCATCCATAATTGACCCAGTTTCTTCAAATTTTTTGACCACTCTTCGAATGGTTGACATATTAGGTAAACTCTCTCGACTGAAAATTTGGTGAAGTTTGCGAAGCGTAACTTTCCCCATTTTTGTAATGAGTTTTTACCATTATAACGTGTTGTTCTTTCAAAAATCGCTCCAGTTTTAGTAATCGGAGCAAACTGAGGTGACATTTGTCAAATTTCAGAGTTGCCACTTGCATGACAAAAAAGATATTCCAATTTTAAAAAGTGCGCTCTTATTGGGACACCCTATAGCTAAATAAATCCCCTGAAGAAGCTGGAAAACAACTGGTGAAACGTAGGGTAAAACCAAGATGGATTAGATCTGGCGATTTGAAATCCCTGAGTACAATCATACAACAATCTACAAAGTAGATTTCAAAAAATTAGGGATAGTGCGATGTAGGAAGTAGATTTTCAAAAATATTCAAAAATCGAAGTAGATCTGCTTCGAATGGATTAAAGTGGCAGCCCTGGCTGTTGTTGATCATTGCAATAAAATAGTTTGGTGGGTCAGGCTGCAGATCGTGACTTATAATCCGTGGGATGGGGTTGAAATAGTAACTGTTTGTTATCGATGCAGTCATTGCCTGTAATTTTACAAAAACGAAGAACAGTCTGACAGGCATGCCAAAACCAAACGCAATCTTTTTAGGGTTCCGTACACAGAGTGTAAACGAAACCCTTATAACATCACTTCGTTTTCTGTTCATTCGTCTTTCACAAGCGATTTCTTCGAATCTGTTAGGCCGATTGCAATGAAATTCGGTACACATATTTTAGTATTCAGTAGTAATCTAAAAATATTGTTTTCATGTTTTTAAGATAAATAGTTTCGAAGTTATTAAAGAGAAAAGATAAAAAAATACAAAAATGATCATTCTCCCCCCTGATTTCCGAAACTACTGGGCCTAAAATTATGAAAAAGATACTGAGAATAGGTCTCAACCTGTAGATTACAAAAAAGCAAATAAGAAGTCTGTACTGTTACATATAACACAGATATGACTCAATATTTGGATTAACTTTTTAATTTTTGACTCAACTTTACAATTTATTTCCTCCAAAACCGTTATACCGATTGAGTTAAAAGTTGGCCAATATATCAACGTGTTAAGTAGAAATACGATCATATTTTTTTTATATTTTTAAGAGAAATAGTTTTGTAGTTATATAAGAAAATATGGAAAAATAGGCAAAAATGTCAAAAACAGGCCATTCCCCCCCGCCCCTAATCACCGAAACTACTGGACCTAAAATTCTTTAAAAAAAATTTAGATATAGGTCTATAACATGAATATTACCGGAAAAGTGATAAGAAGTCACAGTTATTTATGTAACATGCAAAAATTTTCAATATACTAATTTCCAATTTCATTAAATTTTAAAACTATTTTTTTGAACAGGTGGTAACCCTATTAACTTCAAATTAAGTACAATCATTCATTAATTGCCTGCAATGACAAACATTTTTTTTTTGTATTTTTAAGACAAAAAGTTTTGAAATTATTCAAGAAAACACAACAAAAAAGGCCGAAATGCAAATAACTAAATTTTACGGTGCCGTGCAATAACGCCGAGCGAAATAACGCCGAATTTTGAAATTCGGCCTTATTTCACTTTACTTAAGTGAAATAACGCCGAATTTTTGCATTCGGCCTCATTTCACTATGGCAAAGTGAAATAATGCCGATTCGGCGTTATTTCACTTTGTCAGTTTTAATTTTTTTAAGTTTTCGACAGGTGTCAATGGCATTTTCTATACTTTATAATAAAAAAAGACAATGTTTTATAGGTTGCCTTCTCATGTTTTGAAATAAATTCGCGAACCATAATTTTGCTTTTCACAAGAATTATTTTATCAAAAAATTAATCATATGTAACTATATACATATTCCTGCTTCATAAGCAGGTATTTTAAAAATACTGGGTCTTAAGCTCAGTTAAGTTAAGCGAAGTCACATGAAGTGAAAGTTTCAGTATTGGTGGAAATTTAAAACTATTTAAAAAATACCTACGCAGGTACCTCTACGTCAACAACAAGATTAATAACTAAATATTTCAGTTTCTTTCAAAACCAAATTACCACAAATGAATTCGATTTTGAAAACGCATGTTGTTTTTAAGGCTGTTAGAAGAGTTTTGCGGCATGGACCAGCAAGAATATTAACATTAGATTTTACATTTCAGTTAACACTACATTTTTAAGAATTTGATCAAATGAAGATTAAAAATGATTAAGGACTTGGAACTTGAAACAAAAAATAAAGTACAGGCACAAATGCCAGCGAGCGTAGCGAGCGAAAAAAATTTTGCCCAAAAGAGAATCAATTTGGGGTGTGAAAATAAAAAAAATTCGCGCGAATTTTTTTATTTTCACACCCCAAATTGATTCTCTTTTGGGCAAAATTTTTTTTCGCTCCCTTGTGAACCGAATTGATCTTGAATGTTCCGAATCGGCATCATTTTCAAATTAGAGTGAAAAAAGCAGGTCAAAATTAATCATTGAAATTGAAATGCAGTTTCTGCTTTCAAAACTGTTTAATGCATAACAAGTACAAGATGTGTGGATGCCTTTCCAAATTGAAGGAAGCAGCATCAGCAACAGTTTTGTAAAATGAAATGCTCTGCCCATTTTGTCGACAAATAATGAATAGGTGTGGTGTAGTTAATTTATTAGACTTCGTTTGTATAAAATATGTAGTTAATAAGCACATTAACACAAATTTTACATATTTATTCTTTTTGTACTTTGAACATTTATTGTTTGTACATAATATTGACAAGTACACATAAGTTTTGAGAATTAAATTTTTTTTTCATTTTGTACCATAAAATATAAAAAAAATCTGACCTAAGACATACCATACTCCGTAAATTTCGTTCTGCAGTTGATTTTGCGTTAACTCCAGCTTAAATGCTCTTTCCAAAAGTTAAATAAAACCGGCTTCCTTGTTTTCTCTCTCTCTCGGCTTTATTTCTCAGGTGGCATTCGGCGTTATTTCACATTGTCGAAGTGAAATAAAGCCGAATGCTAAAATTCGGCGTTATTTCACTTTGGTAAAGTGAAATAAGGCCGAATTTCAAAATTCGGCGTTATTTCGCTCGGCGTTATTGCACGGCACCAAATTTTACCCCCTCCTCATCACCAAAAAGGATGGGCCTGGAATTTCCAAAAAAATTCAAAAAATAGTTCCATGCGTATAGATTACAGAACAACAAAAAAAATTGCAGTTATAATGTAAATAACGATATATTTTCAAGGCAAATGGTTTTGAAGTTATTCAAAAAAAAAAAAAAAAGGACTATGAAAAACACTCAATTTCACCCCCTCCTCATATCCGAAAGGGCTTGGCCAGGCATTTCCAAAATAATTTCAAAATGTAGTTAAACGTGTAGGTTACAGAAAATGCAAAAAACATTACAGTGATGATGTAAATAAGCATAAATCCGAATATGTATTAGGGTTCCGTACACAGAGTGTAAACGAAACGAAATTTTTGTTTCTTTTTAGGGTTCTTACACAGGTGAAAACGAAAACCTATAAGATCAGTTCGGTTTCCTTTTATTTGTTTCACAAGCGATTTCTTAGAATCTGCTAAGCTGATTGCAATTAAATTTGGTTCACATGTTCTAGATAGAAGTGATCCGAAAATGCTGCAACCAGATTTTTAAGATACACAGTTTCGAAGTCATTGAAGGAAATAGGCAGAAAAACTATTCAAATTATTTTCCAAGAAAATGTTTGGTTTCAAATCTTAATTCTTGTATAAAAAATCCTTCAAAACTGAAAGAAAGTAGGGTCGGATAATCAAGTACGGAACCCTCCTCGAGCGAGTTTATCTCGCACTTGTCCACTTTTTTTTGTTTCTTGTATTCTGTCAAATAATTTGGTGGGTAAAGATATAGTCGCAAAATTATAGTCCGCTAATGAACAATTTGAAGAGAATTTAGTGTAATACTAGCTTAAAATGACGTTTGAGTCATGTCTGCAACGTCATTTTAAGCTAGTATCACACTAAACTTGTTCATTAGCGAACTATAATTTTGCGCCATAGTATTCCTGATTTTGACGTTTTAAGACGATTGATTCCGATTGTTAATTTCCTGATTTCCTAAATGGAATGCATTATTTGTTTGTAAACATGTCAACAACGTAGGAAGTTTCTTTGCTACAGGTTTTCCTCTCATTCAAAAGTAATTGTCAGCCCAAGTTAAACGAAAAAAATCACCCTGATTTCACCATATGTTCTCATTGTGAATAAAATCCTCAAATTACATAAGGACCTGAGAAAAAGTAATCCATTTATATAAACTTCCTTATTTTCTATAAAATTCCTTCACCCAACCTGTACCTACATTTCTTTTTATTCAAATTCAGGTATACATATATATGCTTCCTTGTGTGTCTGTGTGGTTTAATTAATTAGCAAAAATGCTCCCCCAAGCAAAAAGCAAAACAAATTACCAAAAAAAGTTCAAAACATGTCCCAACAACAAAAAAGAAAAAAAAGGAAAAGAAAAAATGTTTATGATTTATCAATAAAAGGGTGTGTCTTGCTGAGGCTGCATCAATGTTCACCAATTATACAGAGAATCAAAGGTACAAGAAAGGCTCTTTTCGCCTTTAAATTCTGTTTATTGAAGGATTCAAAAAAGGCACCCGATCCCAGAAATAAGTTGTAATTACCCACATAATTGCAATGAATAATGTTATTTTCCATCCGACTTTTATGCCGAAACCAATTAATTTTCTTTCGTAATTGCCATAACTCATGATTTACAAAATATATATGTAGGTATTTATACTTGTTCAAAAAGGTGGGGAATTATTGCTAACAGGGATAGAGTAACCTGTGCCTTCATATAGTAGTAGTAAACACAATGACCTTGAAAAGAGCTTAAGCCGCCAACAAGAGGCGAAGTTAGCCTTGAGAAATTTGCAGAAGTCCAGTGGACTGAGATGTGAATAACGTCGTCGTCGTCGTCGTTGGACCTTGTCGTTAATTTCCTTAATCCGTTTTGGTAAAATTTATTTTGAAATTCGTTTTATAATTTTCTTCATTAATAACATGGAAAAAAACTACTGAGTCCTTTTAATTCGCATGAAATATTTTTGAATTTTTTGCCTTTCTTTTCACTTCGTTTGCTTCGAGATTTACTCGGTAGTCCTTGGCCAGAAGAAGGGAGTAAACTGTTGCTGGTAAAGGTTTCCGCATACAAAAACTTTTATTATGGTTCTTAGGAATACAATTTTACGGTTTGTCAAACCAGTCTCAACATTTACTCACCCAGACCCACTTCGTCGCATCGTCTGTCTGTTTTGATTGAAAAGCCCAGATGCTTCTATGCGACAACCGACATTCGTCGTCTCTCTGATCAACGGCTTATAACAACACAAAGGTTAACAACGACCATTTATTATTGGTCGAGTAGGTACCTTCTGGTTCAATAAAAACGACTGACAAAAAAAAAAAAAACAAACAACTTTAAAGGACACATCTCCGGTTCATATTAGACATAAAAAAAACATACATTCACTTCTAACATCCTTTTTGTTGTTTGAAGAGAAAAACACACTCACAATTGCCAATATACTCACCAACCGATAAAAATTTCAACAGTCCCTATATATCGACTGAACTGGATTACATACCTACTGGGAATATGATACAAGCTATCCTCCCAGTCATCCTGTTCTGTGTTAACATTTCAACTATACCAACCTACACCGGATATCGGGGCCCTATATCAGGCAACGAAAAAAATTCCTGTTCGTCAAAAGCAACAACAAGATGAACGAAGAACTAAAAAATAAAAGAAAACTTCAACAATGTAAACTGAGGCCTTAGGAAATATAACAGAAAAAAACGCATTCCATCGTTGAAAAGTGGCGCCCAACACAAATCGCTATCCCCAAAGGTATCTTTCCTTTTGCCGCACCAATGAGTCCTTTTTCCATCTTGTAAAGCAGACAAAAAAAGACAATCATTTGAAATACTCACGCACATATTAGATTTTGTTCTCCTGTTGGTTGTCTTTAGTTGTTAACATTTGCCCCCAAACGATGTGAAATTCAAACACATCCTCGAAAATGTGTTCCGAATCATTTCTATTTTTCTTTTTTTTTTTTTGTATTCCCTTTTTTCATTGAAAAAAAAAATTAGAACCGTTATCCGTTTGGTTGACCTGTAAAGCTTCTTGTCGTTTTCGAGAATCCGGGAATAGATTCAAGGCTTTTAATGAATCCTTTTTTGATGGCCCATTATTTCATTTGGTTTTTTCTTACTGTCAACATTTTCGTCTCTCCAGCCGCAGGATTAAGGGTATGACAAACAAAGACAAAAAAAGGCTTAAATTTGCCTTCGGCAGCAGAATGAAGATGAAGATGTATGCAAATGAGTATCGATCATGGACCATTGAAGAAGCAAAAAGCCAGGTCCTTCGGAAATTGAAAATTCATCACTGCAGATAGCAGATGAATTAACAAAAAAAAAAAAAGCACCCGGCGGCCGCCCTTTCAAAAGAGAGACGGGGATAAAAGCGTTAAGCTACGTTGCAAAAATTTATTAAAGTAATCAGCGTTGGTTTCTGGTGGCATGTCATTGCCGGTGACTAATGAAAGTCGTGGGTCGAAGTCGAACCAACACCAACATCGACAAAAAAGAAAGACAGGATGAAGAAGGGGCTCAAGCAGAAAAAAAATACACGTAAAAATCAAAACCATAAAAAGAACAACGTGCGTAATGGTTATGTTATGTTGGTCGTCCTTTTGGTTTTACCGTTAAAAGGATGCTGACACACATTGCTGGTAGATTTGAATTCGAAGTGCGCTTGTACACAATTTTGTTCATTTTTGGAATTTCGAAAATTGCGGGGAAAATCGCTTTCCAGGGATGTTCTCCATACTTTTCGAAATTCGGATTACTGAATGGTTTCTCCTTTCGAACATCCGAATTGAGTGACTTTTTCAATAGACAAGGGGTATTTAGTACCTTGTTTCGAGATTCATCAAAGTTCGAAAATTAGTGAAAAGGGGACAATCAACTCCCCATTCCACCCACTTGTAGGATGGATAATATTTAAAATGATTCCCATATTCGTTTAGAGATTCACAAAGAGTATCTGCTGTGTCGTTCTACTACAAGAAAGTCACCAGTCACTTGTTTGTTGTGGTTTTCAAGACTCAAGCGTCGTCGAGCAGCTTGGAATTCATAATGGGTTCATTTTCCTCTTTTTTTTGTAAATTCTATGACCCGGCCATATCGTATCGGTTTCGTTAGACATAATACGTTGGCAGTGGAATGAGCTCTGTATTTATGATTATTGTATAGAAGTAGATGTTATGTGTATCGTAGAAAATGTAGGAGAGCATAACACAGAAAGGAAGCATAAGGCATCAGGGCAAAAAAGGATGATGGAAAGAATATGGTACTCTTTTCTTTGATGAAATGTGTGCTAGAGATATTTTGTTGGTAATTGGTTTTCACTTTAATTCCATGCAGGGGCTCGCCGCCACCCGTGAGGATGAATATGAACTTAGTTCGTAAGAAAAGTAGTAGAACACACAAGCAAACACACGATTGTCGTATTATGTCCTTGTTTCATTATAAAGAAGAACTAGAGTAGAACATCATCGGGGCTTTGAATGAAAATAGATTGGAGGTGGTTGTGTGGAATGTGCTATTATACAAATACCTATGTCATCGTGTTTAGAATTTTCATAATACACATTATTTGACTTGACTGTGATGCTTTTTGTTTGAAGCTGTCGCTTAGTTTAAACATGACACCTTTAAGGAAAACAATCAAAAACAAAAAAAGATAAGAGGAAGTAGGCAGCAAGCGGATGTAGGCGTTGACTTATTGTGTGTAGGGAAAAAATTTAATTTGTCTGGTAGTGTTGATTGTTAAAGAAGAAAAAAAAACAGACAACAAAAACTTAACATGAAAAAGTAGGTTACTTGGGTCGTTACGACTTATTCTTAAAATAAAGATTTTTTTATTACTCAAGGGGGAGTAGTTTCAATGAAAGAATTACGTAATTACGTTATATCGTGATGGGTGTTCTGTTGAGTGTTGTAACGGAAATTTGGTAATTCAGATTTAGTTTTTCTTTTCTTTTTTGGGAACTATTTAATCGGGAAGATGTAAGGGCGTAAATTACATCAGAATATAAAGAATAAAGACAAAATTTTCCTGGTTGTCATTTTGTTTTTTTTTTGTTTTTCCTGTTCTTAAATTAAAATTTTTAGCTTGTTGTTTGAACAATTTGGGAGGATTTTTGTGTTCCTTGGTCATAAATCATAAGTTACAAACAAGGGTATGACAAAATTTGTTGTACGACATTTTTATTTGGAATGATTTTTACCGAAAACACATTTTAACCTTACTGTAAATCAAGTCAAATTTTGATTTTGATCATGCAAACGACAACAGGTAGCGTGGCCGAGCGGTCTAAGGCGCTGGTTTAAGGCACCAGTCTCCTCGGAGGCGTGGGTTCGAATCCCACCGCTGCCAAGAGATATTTTTTTCTCATTTCGATTGTTTTTTTTTTGTCAAGTTCTTCATATTTACAAGAGAAATTAAACAAAAGCAGCACATTATTCTATTTCTTTGTATGGCTTAATACAGTGTGCGTTTTGCCTTCTGTTCCTCTAGCAAGGAAATTGTCGCTCTCATTTTATCAACAGACGTCGCGTCGGCACTTAACTTTATGTGGCTTTTCTTACAACCAAGAAGAATTGCTACTAAAATTCAATGTTTTTTGGCGTGTAAGAAATGTGCAAAACCGAATCAATCCCTTTTTTGAAAGTCTTTGTTGTCTGGTCAGCTGTTAAATCGTTTTGTACATAATAATCACAACACAGAAATCTCAGAAATGTCAAACTCGTAGTATAATATGTGTAAAATCCGTGTACAAGTATGTGTAAATCCGTCTCCAAAAAGAGATAAGAGATTCAAGAGAAATCAATCCTTCGAGAAAAAAATTCAATTTCCTTGTGAAAGAAATACGTTTACGGGAAAAAAATAGTCAGTTTTACGTTACGGATCAATTCTTGGGTTGTAAGAAAAGCCATATTAGAAACTGTCAATAGATGTCAGCAGAAAAACTAGTTTTGGTGGGTGCTTCAGCTTTTTTTCAATCACAAAGCTTTTGAATTTTGTAACAGCTCAATTTAACACTAGATGGCGGTTGAAAATTTGAAAAGAATTGAAACAACTCGTCGCCCGAGAATTGGTTTGTTCCATACGCCATTGGCACTTTTTCGAGAAAAACGCATTTAAAGGTTCGCGTGCTTAGTACTCCGAAACTGTGCGATAGGATTTTTTTTTTTTATTTTTTTTAATTGAAGTTAGTCTTATTAAGACTTCACCTACCAATTTTCAAAGTGTTTTGCCTTACCGTTAACAAGATACCTTAATCAGCACAAAAGTCTACTTTTTTGGCTTGTGTCCCACCTCATACATTTTGAAAATGATTTTTTTTCCATACACGTGGAACACACAAAAATGGATATGGCACAAACCAATTCTCATCAATATATAATGTGAAAGTTAAGAAAGCATGTAGTTGGATGCTAAAATTAAAAAAAAAAAACGATTATATCTTTGTTTTCGATAGTCTTTATTAAAAAAATAAAATAAAAAATAAACATTTTTCTTTAAAAATAAACAAAAAAAAATTAAAGCAGTTCTTCTGCGCTATCACAAAGTATTATTAATAGGGCAACCAAAAATATGCTCTATAAAAACCATTTATAGCGCTTTAAATATGCTCTAAAAAGCCAATTATATGCTCTAAAAATATGCTCTAAAAAATTTTGAAATAGCAAAAAATCTTAAATTTCGTGTTTTTTCTTATAGTTTATTGACTTGCCAACAAAAAAAAATTTCTTGCAATAAATGAAAACAGTTTTCCTTAAAATTTTTTCTCTGAAAACATTTTTGTAGGTACATCATCCGCCAGTTATACGTGCAAACTTTAATGCCATTATTTCAGATGCAGTTTTTTTTCTACGAATAAATTCTGCCATAATAAACAATTTGAGCCCTCTATTTTTTCCAAAATATAGATAATTTTTTTTTATTTTTTCGATATTGGAGTCGATGGTATTAATTTTAACTTGGACATCGATCAATAATTTTATGTTAGCTGAAGGCCGCTTGTTTCCAGTTGTGCAATACATTTCAATAAAAATGTATAATTGGATAATAGAAATATCAAGTCACGTTTAAGCCACTTCATTAAAACATTTTTTTAACAACTCTTCATGTAGTGTTTCGAAAAGGCTTTCCTTTTTTTTTGTTAAACATTTCTACACAGTAAACTGCTTCTCTCCAAGATACTCAATTAGTCGTAATCGTCTGCGAAGTAAGTGGTGTTTCCGCTGCAATATCCTTGAATACCCTTATTCTTAACGGAGCTTTTAAACACTTTTTTCACGTTTGCGATGAAAATATCAACTTCTGGAAATTGACCACGAAGTGTTTCACAAGTTCTATGGAGCCTGTGGGCCTCACAAGTGACATGCGTTACTTTTGGATAAAATACTTGAATAGCATTGCGAATTTTTCGAAAAAAAAGTTAAAAAAAATATTTACTCTGACATTTGCAAGAAAAATTACTAAAATAATGATGAAATATGCCAAAATATGCATTTTAAAGCAAAATATGCAAAAATATGCATTTATAACAAAATATGCTAAAATATGCTCTAACGAATAGGGTCCAAAATGTTTGTTTTTTCATGAAACGTATTTCTATCTTGTCAATTCTCAAATTCGACGTTCCAAAAAAAACATGCTCCAGCATATTTTTGGTTGCCCTAATTATTAATATAGTACATTGTAAATTCATAATAATTTATTAAAAACAAAATAAAAAAGCAGTTCTACTGCTATCACTTTTTTTATTTTAATTAATTAATTTTAATTAATTTTTTAAATATTAAGCAATGTCTTAAGATATTGCTAATCAATCTGAGGTAAAAACGGTAGCAAGTCTTGAATGTCTTTTTTCTTTTCTTTTGAAATTGGTGTTTTAAATGTTTGTGTCAATTTTGCACAAAGCAAATTTTTCGGTGTTGGTAGTGCACCCTTGGTGGCTGTCTTAAATATACTTACAGTTTTGTACTCTTTTTCTTTCGCCGAGTTTTTAAATTTTATTTCAAAATCGAAATTTTTTTCATAAAGTAATATTTTTACTTTGGAAAAAGGAACTTTGCTGAAGTCCATTTTGTTAGCCAAAATGGAATACGCCTTAAAATCTTCAGGAAGCATTTGAATAATTTTAAGTTGAACTTTGTCTGTGTTCATGCTTGTTAAAAGCTTGACTAGGTGAAGTGGACTATGAATCTCAAGGTTTTTCAAATACTTATCGATTGCCGAATGAATACAATCCACCTCCTGAATTAAGGAATGTCCCGGCTCGGAATATCTCTGGACAATCATCTCTACATCACTTCTGTTCAGGAACATTTTAATTGCGGTGGAATTGATTTTGTTCCTATTCTGCGGAACACATGAATCACTCCATAGTATGATGGATTTTAAGGTGGGGTATACTTCGATAAGCCTGTCCAAAATTTTTATTAATGCACTTGAAATGTCATTTCCCGAGCGACCACTATGAGCTTCTGTCCAAACTACGCAATAAGTAAATCTTTTTATGCCAGGGATAGCAACTGTTGCAGTTAGATTGAACATATTAAGCTTCCTCTTATAGTAAAATGCGGATGCATTTCCCCTTGGCAAGCTGAATACACTTTGTAAGTCATAGCTTATTACACATTTTGTTGCATCCAAATTGCTTCTATCTAAATCTCGGTCGGCTTTCAAAAGCTTTTTCTCTTTTATGTGTTCTTCAAATTTAGCTTTTTCGTCCGGTGTCAGATTGTTTTTATTATTTTTAAATAAAACGCATTTGTCGCATTGGTCTTTTTTAGGTTTATGAAATGAAAGATTGAATTCGCTATTGAAAATTGATCGGTAAACATTCTCTTTTACTGGATTTTGATAACCTTCAACATAAAGTCTGTACATTCGAGATAAGCTGAGATTGCTCTCCAGATATTTCTTATCTGAAGTTGCGCGACAATAATGGGAATCAATCGTGGGGAAACTGTTAATATGATTTCGAACATCAATCAGTTTTTCAGGGGGAGTGACACGTTTGACATTTTTGCCTTTGGTTCTTGGCAACGGTGCACCAGTTTTTGGACTTGTTAAATTGGCAAAACAGTAATATATTCTTGTTTTACTCACGCACAACGTATTCATAAAAAATGTTCTACAGACGCGTTGCTTACATTTAATGGAATTCTCGAAATAATAAAGGAACGAATGATTCTTTGCGTCCTTTTCATTTTCTGTTTGCTTGACTCTTCGACGTTTGACTTTTTTTCGGGTTATGAATTTGAAATAAAAATTATTCTTTTCTTCGTCTGACAGCCTCCAAAACGAATTAAAAATATCTAATCTTTCCGATTCAGTAAAGAATTTTGTGCACATGTAGAAACACGAACTCTTGCATGCAGCCTTCGGACCTTTGACAGGAATTACCTTGTTGTCGATGGTTGTATACGATTTACCCGATTCCCTGAGCTTTTTTCGGACCTGGGATTTCCACAACTCTGGATGACGCTGTCTTTTACGTGATGGCTTTGGAGATGTGTTTTCACTTTTTGAAAAATATAGTAAAATAAAGGTCCCCTTATGGTTTTTAACTTTTAAGGATAAAATATATACCTGAAGAATCATTAAAATCGGATGGCAAGCTTCGTTCATTTTCGTCAACGACAACTACTTCTGTTTCAGGGAGGGTTTTTGACGTTGTTGCAGTTATTTGGCTGTCACAACTACTATCAGCTGAATAATTTGGATCAGCTCTTGAATCATCACCTTTCGGAAAAAAACAGTTAGTAGTAAGTATAGTATTGAAATAAATGAGTAAGTTTTAATCACTTGAAAAGTCTCCCGATGATGAAGAGGTAGAGCTATCCTTGGGCAAGAACTGGTCATCAAACATACTTTATTTGAAAAAAAAAACAAAACAAAAATATATTATGAAAAAAATATAATATATTATAAGTAAATTGTAAGAATAATTATAGCAGATACTTACTTTAGGATGCCGCTGGCCACAGAATCAGGTTCGGATGACATAGCGTTTATTGCAAAAAAAAAAAATATAAATTTCACCGACCGCGCACGTCCTTCCACTTTGACAGCCAAGCCACGACTGACTGATTTCATACAATTATCTCGGGATATCTACACAATTGTAATGGATATGGCACAAACCAATACTAAAATTTTGTTTGCGATCATTGTCCCATAAACATAGCATTTATTTAACACAAGTGCACGTAGGACAAACCAATTCTCAACATTCTTAGTATTTTTTGTATCCTTTGTCACCGTAATATGCACGTGGAACAAAACAATTCTGACAAAAAACTTGGCACAAATTATATGGAAAAAATGTCCCAAACGCCAAAAAATGGCTTATGGCACAAAACAATTCTAGAAAATGTTGATTTTGGTGGATATGGAACAAAATTGATGTTGGATATCTCGGGATTGAAAAGACGTAGCGCAAATCTGATCACAGATTCAGAAAGAGCATAAAAAATTACCATAGAATCCATTCCTAACTCAAAACCGACAAAAGTGGCGTATGGAACAAACCAATTCTCGGGCGACGAACTGTTATTCGGAACTCACATGTCACTTGAAAATGTCAAGCTAAGCATGTACCTACTATGTATATATTTCTACAGAGACGAACTGTATAAAGCTATGTCTAGTTTTGGCATCCCTTTCCCTGTCAAGCTCGTTCGCTTGTGCAAAATGACGATGGAGAACTTACGCTGCTCCATCAAGGTTGGCAATGAGCTTACGGAATCTTTCGACGTCAGAAAAAAATTCAGACAAGGCGATGCGCTGTCGTTTGATTTCTTTAACATCGTTCTTGTGAGAACTCAACCGTCTTTCAAAATTCTGTTCAACTTCTCGCGTTCGCCGATGATATTAATATAACCGGAAGAACACAGCGTGATGTCAATGGCGCCTTTGTGAGAATTGAGACAGAAGCGGCAAAAATGGGTTTAGCGGTAAATTAGGGAAAAACAAAGAATATGCTGTCTTCGAGGAAGGACGTACAACACCGACGACTCGGACAGAACGTCACAATAAACGCATACAATCTGCGAGGTAGTAGAGGAGTTTGTCTACCTAGGCTCCGCTTTAAACACGGGCAATAACACCAGCGCCGAGATCAGACGAAGAATAACTCTTGCTAATCGCTGCTAAGAAAGCAATTGAGTGAAAAAGCCCTCTTTCGAGCAACTAAGGTAAAACTGTACAACACACCCCCATCATTCCAGTCCTGCTGTATGGTGCAGAAGCATGGACCAGGACCTTGACAAAATCGGATGAATGTGCCTTTAGGCTGTTTCAAGAGGAAAGTTCTTCGAGTCATCTTTGGCCCCGTGTATGCATTGATGGGGAATGGCGAAGAAGATACAACAGCGAACTTTACGGGTTGTACAACGACATGGACCTAGCCAGAAGGGTCAAATTCCAGAGACTCGGATGGCTCGTTCATTTGATGGACACCAATGCTCCAGCCCGGAAAGCCTTCGACACTATTTTCGAGGGACGTACATAGAAGGAGATGAAAACCACGACTCAGGTGGCTCACACAAGTGGAAAAGGACCTCAATCAACTTGGAGTGCAAAACTGGAGATAACTAGCTAGGGACCGAGCTGGCTGGCGGAGAATGTTGATTGAGGCCCAAGTCCACACCGGACTGTAGCGCCACCTTAAGTAAGTATCTATATGTTCTTTATTCCATAAGTAATATACAAGACTAATTTATAATATTAATAAGGTATGTAGGTATAACATAATTTGATAATACGTGGAGAAACTTATTTATATACATTATGGTTGTACAGGGAGTAAAAGACTGTTTCATACACAACAGAAAACACAAAGCTGCTTTTCTGTAAACACTCCGTTACGCTTCTTCGGATTAAACTTTGACCGACGTCAGTCGAACAAAATTTTATTTATTTTTTTTCTGAAAACGAATGGGAAAGCTGGAGCGAAAAGGGAGTAAAAGTTCAAATACAATCGAACAAACAAACAAGAAAACATTTCGCTGAGCAATTACATATCAAAAAGTAGAAAATATTTAAAATTTTGCTTCAGCTTCCTTCACGTTACTTTTATGTTACGGGGTTCTCAAAATATGTCAAATTGAATGCTGAGCAGCAAAGCTGCTTTGTGTTATGTCGTTTTCCATTGGTCGGTTTTTGACGTTTCTTCTTCTACCTCCAATGGAACGGGTTTTATGATGTATGTGTCATTCTTCGGACCATTCTGGTTTCAAAACAGAAGAGTTTTGCTCTTCTCAGAAGCATTCCGTCTGTCAAAATCAGTCCAATGGAATGGTTTCAGAAGCATTCTGGACTCTTCCGAATGCTTCTAGACGACCAATGGAAAACGACATTAGGTTGTTCGCAATTCCGAATGAATAATAAAAGTTACAAACTTAGAAAAACGTGTTCCCTCTCCTATATATTTATAATTGGTAATAATTCATAAATCATTCTTGATTTCTCGATGTATGTAAATCCAAACAGCTATGCACAATAATTGTTCAATTCATATGCAAAAACGTAACGTAATGAACCAAGACTCTATTCTGCATCAAGCCTTATGGTGGATTTACATGTAATTTTCGACGTCTGCATCTGCAAATTCGCAGAAAAGTAAAGCGGGGGAGCTATACGACATAACACGAAAGAGTGAAAGAGTACACATATACCTACCCATTTTTACTTGCTATAATTTTTAAAGCTCGGTGACAACCAACAACAACAGCCAACAACAAAAAATTATGGTGCAGATGAAAAAATTATGGTGCAGATGAAAACGCTATAAAAAAGATGAACATGTTCGTCTTCACCATAATTTTCTTCTGCATGAGTTGAACTTCCTATAATCTTCATCCGTGCAGACGTCTGCATTTTGGTCTTACCTCTCTATTACACTAGTATGAGTTTTGTATCTTGCATCCTCTATTTTTGCAGATGATGGCATGCACCATTAATGGTGGATTTACATTGATCTGCATGCCATCATCTGCAAAATAGAGGATGCAAGATACAAAACTCATACTAGTGGAATAGAGAGGTAAGACCAAAATGCAGACGTCTGCACGGATGAAGATTATAGGAAGTTCAACTCATGCAGAAGAAAATTATGGTGAAGACGAACATTTTCATCTTTTTTATAGCGTTTTCATCTGCACCATAATTTTTTCATCTGCACCATAATTTTTTTTTGTTGGCCTGTCAAAACAATCAGCTGTATTTTGTCCATACTTGTAAGAGTTTTTAATTTTATTTTCGAAATTAAAATTTGAAAAATATATATTATGATTACGTGAGCCTAGTAACTTATTTATTTTCCATCAAAAAATGTTCATCTCTTGATCTTAGTGTTATAATTTCCGATAAATCATTTGTCTGATCTTTAGGTCAAGTTGCATCGGAAGTTCATGTGAAAAACAATAATTCACCCAATATTGTGCAAAGTCTGTCCCTCCTTGTTTTGCGGTTATCATTCGATTCATCCTTTAACCTGAGTTGGTAGAAAAAGCAATTGTCGTCGACATATCACCAATTTCGATTCCAAAGAATTTCGAATTCAAGGAAGATGTCTTCTCGGTCTTTTATTGGGAATCTCCGCCACACACAGAGGTAAATGAATCAATAGATTTGTGGTCTTCTCTTATTCTAAAAGTGTTATAATTTTAGGTACGATGGACACAACAACTACCAAACTTCTCAGTGTCCACACTGAGGGTTTACTACCAGCGACAGCTTTAGAGTTGGATATTCCACAGAATATTCAAGTAGCTTCCCTGATGGAGATTGGTCTGATATATCAAGGAACAGATAAGCGGCACATAGAAGAAGTGTTACTTCAAGAAATTGGTTAACTCGAATGGACTTTGTCTGGTTTGAAAGATCCAAACAAATTTGGTTTATTTTAGGCCGACCGCCTGGTTCAAAAATGGAAAACGGGAAACATACGCCCTGACAGCTGGTTTGGCTCTAGGTCTGGTCACTTTGGGACATGGTGAAGCTCCAGCTGGTCTGCGAGACTTACAGAAGAAGGAAGAAGGAAGGCGGAATAATCCTCAACAATGGCAGCCCGAGTAAACAATATAAACTTTTCTTCTTCACACACGAAACGCAAAGGGACAATAAATTATTTGTTTAATTTATTTTAATTGATACACATTTCGATTATTAAAAAAAAAAACAACGAGAAGAAAAAATTAAATTGTTTAGAAGTTTCAAAATTCGATTTGATATGACTTTGACATCACTGTCACCGAGCTTTAAAAATTATAGCAAGTAAAAATGGGTAGGTATATGTGTACTCTTTCACTCTTTCGTGTTATGTCGTATAGCTCCCCCGCTTTACTTTTCTGCGAATTTGCTGATGCAGACGTCGAAGATTACATGTAAATCCACCATAAACATTTTTCGATAACATCAAACTTACTATCGATAACAAAATTTTGACATTTCACCAACAGCTGATTTCTATTGATAGTTCTATTTTTTTATTTTTGTTTTCTTTTTTTTATTACAAATTTTCCACTCACGACGATGAAATTGTAAAGCGATTAGTTAGTCCTACCAATTTTAGAGATCTTAACCCATTCAAAAAGTTCACGAGTTTCTCTCGTGATAATCAATTCTATGCTATAGCAATGGCTGGCATCAACACCGAACTGAATTAATCTATTGCAACTCATCCGAATCATCGTCCAAGTCACTCGATTTCTTATCTTCAGAAAAAAAAACATTACAAGGCAATTGATACAAAAAAAAAAAAAAATGAGCATAGATATCGGTGCCTTCGTAATCGGCGGATTTGCATCGGTTGGAGCGACGTTCTTCACCAATCCCATTGAGGTACAACACAAATTAAATTGTTTTCAATAAATTTTGAGATGACAATGTTTACTTTAGGTAATAAAGACAAGAATCCAACTGCAAGGAGAACTTGCCGCTCGAGGAACCTATGTGGAGCCTTACAAGGGAATTATCCACGCCTTCAAGACAGTCGCTAAAAACGATGGATGGGCTGGATTGCAGAAGGGACTAGCTCCCGCTTTGTACTTTCAATTTATAATTAATTTCTTCCGGTACCAATGTGTTCTTAACAGTTTTCACTTAATTATTCATTGTTTTGTTTTTTCCATAACAACAGACTTGGTTTATATAACACTGCGGAATCCAAAGGTTGGATTCACGACCAGCACGGAAATGTGTCGTTTGCGAAAGGAGTGATATTTGGAGCTGGCGGCGGCGTTATTGGTGCCGTGGCTTCTAGCCCATTCTTTTTGGTAATTTCACCATAACGCTTAATGTTTACAGTTAATTGACTGTTCCTTTGTTTAGATAAAGACTCAACTGCAGTCACAGGCAGCAAAGTCTATTGCAGTAGGATACCAGCACATGCACACGGGAATGATGAGTGCCTTAGCGTCAACATACTCCCAATGCGGCTTGATTGGATTGTGGCGCGGTGCTCTATCGACTATTCCGCGATCGGCTATTGGAAGTGGAGCTCAAATAGCAACTTTTGGCAAGGTGAAAAGCCTGCTACGAGACAACGACATTATTGTTCAGCCAACGATGAACTCATTTGCAGCTGGAGCTATTGCTGGCTCGTTTATGTCGTTGGCTATCACACCGCCCGATGTCGTAGCTACTAGGCTGTACAATCAGGGAGTTGACGAGCAGGGTCGAGGAATTTACTATCGCGGAATGTGGGATTGTTGTAAGAAAATAGTTCGGACCGAAGGTCTCTACGGGATGTACAAAGGTTTCTGGGCGAATTATATTCGAATTGCACCTCACTCGACGTTGGTTTTGCTGTTCTTCGATACACTGCTAGCCACACGGGATCAATACAGAGAAGAAGTGGTATTTGCATCAAATTAGAGGCTGCTATCAATACGCCCGCGACAAAGAAAAAAAACGAAGGAAAAGGAACCTGCTTAGATTCTAGTGCCTTTTTCACATGTTATTTTAGTATTAAGAACCGTTTTATTAATGTTTCGCTTTAGAATAGACGATTTTAGATGATAGTTACAACGATGCTATGAAGTTTTGTTTTTATTTAATAAAATAAACACACAAATTACATTTTGCTATTTCTTGGAACGAATGATCCACGGAGTCTCGAGATTCAATAAGAAAAAACAAATTTACTTGAGATTAAAAAAGATATGAAATAACAATGTTTTATTCCTTTTTTTAAAGAATAATTATAACAATCAAAACAAATACTAAACAAATAAAACTAAACAAAAAATGCCATGCTGCCTTCCTCCTGTCAGTGCATCGGTTTTCACTGAGACTCCTCGGTCCTCGTGAACTGATTCAAAATAGCCAAAATC
This sequence comes from Sphaerophoria taeniata, assembly GCA_943590905.1. NCBI lineage: Eukaryota > Metazoa > Arthropoda > Insecta > Diptera > Syrphidae > Sphaerophoria > Sphaerophoria taeniata. Next base: position 34,214,766 of record OX016540.1, on the reverse strand, counting down.
TCCAACATAGCATTAAGTCGACTCTCCTCCGAGAGCATTCCCAGGCGTTCCGTTAATTGAGCAACAAAGGAATCCGGTTCGGCAAATACAAAACTATCGTCCAGCGATGCTGGCCGCAGATTAAAGAATTGTTTACGATTGCGGCGTTGCGCAATTAGTAACTTCTTTGCTTCGGTCATTTTCACAACACAACGATGGGTTGGTTTGGTGTTGTTTTGTTTTCTATTTTATTTTATTTTTTATCGTTTTAGATTATTTTTTTTATTTCTTATTTTGAGGAATTTTGAACGAATTTCATCGCAAAAAACTGTAAATAAAAAATATATATCGCCAGGATTTTTTTTGTATTGACGACAGCGAAATTTAACAGGATATAAGAAAAAAGAACAACAGAAAACAGTTTGTTTTGCGATTGTGACTTGTTCACAGCGGAATGTAAATAATTAATTGTCATTTTTGATGTTTGCAATTTCGGACTGTTTGATTCAGAGTTTTAAAGGACCCATCTAGGGATTTTTGTAAAATCAAGGGTGAACTCTGACCGCGGATCAAAGAAAAAAAAGGAAATGAAAAATATTATTTCATTGATACGCGTTTCAGGATCTACCTGGTAGAACTGCCCTTAATTAAGACGATTGCTCTTAATCAAAATGATAATAAAGGGTGTTTTTTTCGAGGTATAGGTATAGAAGTTGGCATTACTTATCAAGACAGCGACCGATTAAACAGCTGTCAAGTGATTTATTCTCAGTTTGGTTTGGCAATTCATCATGAATAGACTCACGCCTGAACAACGCTTTCAAATTGTGCAATTTTATTTCGAAAATAATGGTTCTGTGCGGAATACGAATCGCACACTACGTCCATTTTATCGTCGACAAAATCGCCCATCAGAGCAGTTAATTCGATTAACCATGGAACGTTTTCGCACCACGTTTACTCTAATTGATAACTTGCATTCCCAGAGACGCCGTACGGTGCGTAGAAGCTATTGCTACTGTAGAGCGTAGCATTGAGGAAGACCCGAATGAGTCCATCCGCCATCGAGGCACAACGTTACAGTCAATGGTGATCGGTATAGAGCCATGGTTATTAACTTTTTCATTCCTGAATTGAACAATCATGATGTCCAGGAGCTTTGGTTCCAACAAGCCGGCTTAACATGTCACACAGCTCGTGCCACAATCGATTTATTGAAAGACATGTTTGATGACCGCCTAATTTCACATTTTGGACCTGTGAATTGGCCTCCAAGATCTTGTGATTTAACACCACTAGACTATTTTGTGTGGGGTTATATAAAGTCAGTCATTGGTGTATGCGGATAAGACACAAACGCTTGACCATTTGGAAGACAACATTTGCCGTGTTATTGCCGATATACGGCCACAAATGTTGGAAAAAAGCATCGAAAATCGGACGTCCAGATTGGACTACATCCGAGCCAGCCATGGGAGTCATATGCCAGAAATCATATTTAAATGTAATGCCTCAAGATTATCTTTCGAATAAATAAAAAATCATGTCAATCGAATATTCCATCGTTGTTTTATTACAATTTAAAGTTCTATATCTCTAAAAAAAACACCATTTATTAGGTCCGTTCTTTTACTTTTTGGGCAGTTTGTGTAAAAACTGTCCAAAAATGGAGGAGTGGGGATGAAATTTTATGATTTGCCCAAAAAGTAAACGAACGCTTTACAGGCGAAATCTGCCCAATGCACAAAATTATGTCAAACGTCAAAAAAATTCAATGTACTTCTTATGGTTTGACAGAACTTACACAAACTGCCACAAGAAATTTTTGTAGCTAAAATCGGCAGGTAGGGGAAATATTTTCTCCTTCAAAAGTGACGGATTTTAGGATTAGTGGCAGTAAACGAACGCAAAAGTGGGAGTTTTGGGCAGTTTTGGGCAGTTTTATGAGGTAAACGAACGGACCTATAATAGAGAATAGAGAGAAGTGAAGAAAGTCAAAAACTTTTCGTATAAAAAATTGTCTACGGAATCACCTTTTGAGCTTTTCAAATTTTATATCCCTTTTTCACGAACCTAGTTCGAAAAGAGTCATGAAACATGATTCACCGTGTAATAGCAGTCCAAATGAATAACAAATGAAATTCGAATACGAAATTCACTGAGGACAAATCAATTTGAAAGTGTGGAAACAGAACTTTCGAAATAATTCTGGCATCACTCATAACATCTGACACCTGTCATCATTTGTCAAATGCTCCAGAAGAAAACCAAAATATTTTTCCCCTCAAATAAACTCGAAACTTTACTCTACTTTGTGTTCATAAATTTTCCCTCGCCAAATGTGAAACTTTTTAGTTAAAAAAATAAAAAATTAAAAACAAAATCTCTCAAAACCACACACCTAAAATGCATACAATCACCCCGTACTTCATAATCTCGACGTTGCTAGCTAATTTCTGCACATCAAATGGATACAAATTTGGTAAGCTACGACGTCGTTTTTGTCTTGTTACCAACAGAAAATTCAATACCACCATTGTTTTCACTAGTTCGACCACAGGATTATATCTGTGCGGATAAATTCATAATCACGCTACAGAAACCATTTAAAGGCGATCCACACATTGATCTCGGTGATGATCGTGAATCGGCTGCGATAATTAGCCAAGTCTGGAATTCGACGTCACACAGGAAGCTCAAATACGACTGTCGCTTTCGAATTATTACCAAGGAACGATCGAAGCGCGGTCTCTACACCGTCATCACTAAACTGAAATTCCGACGGGATCCCAAAACCGATGCGTGCATTGATTATATTCAATTCACCAATGGCTATCGCTGGCCTTCGGAGAAAATCTGCAACGACATCAGCCCCGACGGACCAGCTGGTCGTCTGATCTTCGATGAGCGAGAGGCCGAGGTTAGTGTTCATGTTTACATCAATAAATCTGTCGATCTTGTCGAGCCTCTTGAACTGAGCATGGTCGTGACAGCGCACTCCGAGTGCAGGTACACAGGTGATTTCCTGTGTGACCCAAAGAATCCCTATTCTTGCATATCTCGATACTTCGTTCGCGACAACATTACCAACTGCATGTATCCGTGCAAGGATGAGAACAGTTGCTTCCATGATGCAATCACCGGAGAAGTGATAGACCCAGCGAATGTGGCCATCAGTGCGATCACATCGTTGATCTTCACAATGACCGGAGTGGGATTCTGCATTTGGGTGTGTTGGAAGTATTGGAACTGTATCACGTTGCAGCAGCAGCAAGCGCATGAGGATTCGCAGAGTAATCATCCTAGGGTGAGTTTTTCTTTTTGTTTACTTCAAATGTGTTTTGAGAAAGTTTCTGGGATTTTCGATTAAAAGCAGAACCAGAATGCCAATAAGCGTTCTGTGTTTTAAATTGAATTAGTTTATCTGGCATTCTGATGAATCATAGCCTTGTTTTGCCATTTTCGGAGAAGGCAGACATCGCTGCGCGCAGATTGTTGCTAAATGCATTAATTAAAAGACAAAACACTTGTGCGCGTAGTCTTTCTGTCAACAGTCTTGGTGCACTTGCACTTGCCTTAGTTGGCGACATTGTTCATAATTGAGTGTTTTGGTTTTTTCCGTGCCAATGAATCTGATTCAAAATTAATTCAGAATTTGATAAGAAAAAGACCTTGCCACATCAGTAAAGTTTTTGGTTTTGCTTTCTTTTGTTTGGAAAACCCAATTGAACAAACAGAATCAAGTTTGCATTCACACAAATAGAATTTGATACGCAATTGAACTGTGGCAGATTTGAATTTGTTTATTTTGTTGGTTCCAATGAAGAAAACACTCACGAAAGAGTAGACTTTGTTCACAGGGTGTATTCAGTGCATTAAGAAATTATAAGAAGCGTGTAAGGGCTGAGGTGCTGGGTTCTACCTCTGACTGAGTTGTACTCACAGTACAGTACGAAATTCCTTAAAGATAGTCTTATAAATATAGTTCAATCTAGGACAACAGAGTCAACTACTAAATACAACCTGAAATAGCAGGTGCCACTAGTAGGTAACTACAATCTGAGCAAGCAGATTCTATGTACTTGATTATTACAGCAGACTTACTTACTTAAGGTGGCGCTACAGTCCGGGGTGGACTTGGTCCCTAGCTAGCTGTCTCCAGTTTCGCACGCCGATTTGGTTGAGGTTATCTTCAACTTGCGCGCGCCACCTGAGCCTTGGTCTTCCTCTACTCCGCCTTCCCTCTAGGGTGGATTCGAAGACTTTACGGTCCGGAGTATTAGTGTCCATCCTCTCCACGTGACCAAGCCATCTAAGTCTTTGGACCTTCACTCTTTTAGCTAGGTCAGTGTCGCTGTACAGCCCATACAGTTCGTCGTTAAATCTTCTCCTCCAATCACCGTTTATGCAGACAGGACCATAGATCTTCCGTAGAACTTTTCTCTCGAACCGGCCTAGGTCGCTCTCATCCGTTTTTGATGATGAGAGCGTCACCTTAGTTGTTCGGGAGGGAGCTTTACTACTCAATTGCTTTCTTAGCCCGAAGAAACAGCTATTAGCAAGAGTTATTCTTCGTCTGATCTCGGCGCTGATGTCGTTATCCGTGTTGATAGCGGAGCCAAGGTATATAAAGTCCCTAACTACCTCGAAATTAAAATGCGCCTATCGTGACGTTTTGCCAAAGACGTCGGTGTTGGGTATCGTTTCTCGATGACAGCATATACTTTGTTTTGCCCTCATTGACCTCTAAACCTGCACTATTCGTTCCAATATGATGTTAAAGAAGTCGCATGACAGTGCATCACCTTGTCAAAAGCCTTTTTTGACATCGAAGGCGTCGGCGTCGGTGAGGTCTTCCGACTTTAATGGAGCAGCGTGAGTTCTTCATTGTCATCCTGCTCAGACGAATGAGTTTTGTAGGGATGCCAAAACTAGACATGGCTTTATACAGTTCTTCTCTATAAATGCTGTCATACGCGGCCTTAAACTAAAAATATGGTGTCAATTTGGAGTTCTTGCGTTTTTTCCGGGATCTACCGTAAATGTGGATATTTGATCGATGGTGGACTTTCCTGGTCTAAAACCACACTGATATGGACTTATCAGTTTGTTGACAAACGGCTTCAGGCGTTCACATAGTACTGCAGAAAAGATCTTATAGGCGATGGTTAGGAGGGTGATGCCTCTGTAGTTGGGGCAGTTTAGAGGGTCTCCTTTCTTGAGGATCGGGCAAACAATGCTGAGGTTCCATTCATCGGGCATCTTTTCTTCCGATCATATTCTGCAGATGAGTTGGTGCATGCTCCTTACCAAGTCATCGCCGGCTGCTTTGAAGAGTTTGGCAGTGATTCCAGCTCCCGCGGCTTTGTTGTTTTTAAGCTTAGATATTGCTATCTTCACTTCTTCACTGATAATTACAGTCTGAAAGCAGACGCCACTCTTTAAGACCCAGTGAATAGTTTCACAGTCTGTTAAAACTTATGAGAGGACTTTCCCTAGTACAACTAACCTGGTACGAATCCGCTGCAATAATGTTCTCTGCTTTTGCCTTCAAATATCACTTCTATTAGTCAATGTTGTGCCAGAACAGGAATGTGAATTGTACTTGGCAAACGAACTGATTCCATACAATTTGTATTTCTCTGATACACAGCGTATTTGGCTGTTGGCTGATTGTAAGAAACGCCTTGGTTTTGGTTGTGTGTGTGCAGCTGTTGTTTGTCGACTGCGCGCTGCTAATCGTTGTCGTCAGTCGTCGATGGTGGAGTGGGATATTTATTATTTGTAATGAATATTTCATTACCAGCGACTATAAACTATTTTTTCAGCTATTAGAAATACATTTATAAAAAAACGTAAATTATAATCAATAATCTAATTTCTTTAAGGACGTTCCAACAATCGAACTACCCCAAACTCCGTACGAGGGATTTATCACACCCGTCGAGGATCCTGATCATCCGTTGCCCCCTACGCCCAAGGATCTACCGCCAAGCTACGAATCACTGTTTCCCGATAGATAAAACTGCCTCATCCGATTTTAGATGTTTGCCAAAAAAGAAAGAAAAAATCTAAAATACTCTTTATTTAGCTACCCTTAGACAAATACGAGCACAAAAAGCCCCGAACCGACTCCCGTAGTGTTTGAAATTTGGTCTTTCCTTAGTTTTTATCATTTAGCTTATGTTATTTTTTAACTAAATTGTAAATAGCAATCTCTTAGGTTATTACACAAGTACGTATTCATTTCTTTTCGTTAAACAAAAACTATAACAAGAAATTAATTAGTGTCCGACCGAAGGTCGATTTTCCGCCGAAGCCGAATATTAAGGCGCGTCCATATTATGCCGAATTATGTCGATCGGCCTGGGCCGAGCGGCACATTCTGGTCGGCACATTCGGTTTGGCATGACGTCTACATTAATTTGCAGTGTGGACCGTGCCGTGGCATAATTCGGCATAATATGGACGCGCCTTTAGGCTAACAGAAAAATTTTCGGCCGAAGCCGAATAAAATAAAAGTACAAACGATGTGACAAAATGTCTATGGCAATTTAAAGAATTCAAAAATGGAAATTTTTTCCGCGCCTAGCACGATTACGATGTTACACTAATAAACACAAACTTGTGTGTCCAACAATTTCAAAAATTCAAATATTGATTTTTTTTCGGCGCCTACTACGATGTTCGATATTAAGAAACAAATTCTTCGGAAGGTTTGACCGAAAGTTGTTTTTTTTTTTTTGTTGGCCGAATTCGACCGAAGCCGAAGCCTAAGCTTCGGTCGGACACTAAAATTAATAATGATTTTATTTACCTAACGAGTGCAAGGTTTTTATGTACAAAACTGAGTAAACTACTCTGAAACTTGTTTAAATGCAGTTTTTATGTCTGATTTTTTTATTAAATTTTAACAAATGTTATGCAAAAAATTGAAAAAAAAATTAACTAAGCTTACAATTAGATAGATTAATAGGAAAATATTAGTATTAATAAATTGCTTAAAACTACATACACTAGTCAAAACAATTAAAGGAACACTTGAAAAAACTCAAAAATTGAGTGGTTTTTTATAAGGCTGTATCTCAGTAGAAAAAAGTCGAATTGAAGTGAAATAGAAAGTTTTTCAAAGGTCATAATTTTTTCTTTTCAAATTATTTTGAGCAAAGAAAATACCGTTAGTCGTTTTCGCTTGAGCGAATATTCAATTTCAAAATTAAAAAAAAAAAAAAGTTTGAAAAAAAGTGTTTTGTAAGTTTGATTGAACGAAACAGAGAAACGGTTAATCGTATTGATGCGAAAATTTCACCAAAATCAATGAAATTTTATGAGCTTTAATAATTAAGCAGATTAGTTGTATCACTGAAAACCACATAATAACGGCAGTTTTTATGAAAAAGTTGAATAATGCATATTTTTGACCATTTTTTAAATTAATAGAAAAGATTGAAAAAAACAATATTTTTATTTTTTCAAAATGTTTTTGTGTAGAAAATTTAATAAATTTTTCAAATCTGCCTTTATTTTTTTTGTAAGTCAATATGTAGCAGAGGTATTCGGGTTTAAAGTCAAAATTGTGTTTTTGGTATGTTAGCCCATTTTTTGATTAGAAAAAAAATCGTAGCGATCTAAAACAAACAGAGAATTGATGCCAACAAAATTTTCAAATTGAATCTTAGATCGGTTGGATTGAAAAAAATTTCCGCTTACTTTATGACAAACCAAACTTTATTTTTTTTTTAAATTTTGAAATTGAGTGTACATTACGTTCAAGCGAAAATGACTAACGGTACTTTCTTAACTCAAAATAATTTGAAATGATAACCTTTGAAAAACTTTTTATTTCACTTCAATCCGACTTTTTTCTACTGAGATACAGCCTTATAAGAAACCACTCAATTTTTGAGTTTTTTCAAGTGTTCCTTTAATTGTTTTGACTAGTCACTAGTGTATTACTTTGTATACCTGTCACGTGTATCTTCTTTTGTAATGTAATGTTTAATGTCTGTGTTTGGTATTGTGCGTTAGTATTGTAATTTTTAAAGACAAATTAAGCAAACAAAAAACATTAATTGTAGTAAGAAAAAAACAAAAATCAAATGCGTGGCATACAAACACACTCACAAAAAGACTCAAAATTTGTTAATTTATTTTCGTTTTTGTTTAAAAATGTCCTTTTTAGTTTGTAGAAAACCATGAAAAAAATATATACGCAAATTACAGAATATAGCTGGAATTAATTAAGTGTCAATTTTAATAGATAAGCTGTATTCTCTTCCAAAGATACGTATTTGTGTTCTTAGAAAGTTAGTACCTACCCAATTTTGTTTTAACGTGTTGATAATATTTTGAATAAAACTTCCTAATATCTTTGTTTTATTTTATAAATACTTTTCTTTTTCTCAATAGAAACGTTAAAAAGGCGTTTAGGCTTAAGAGAGAATCTATTGTAAAATTATTATATTAAAGCGAGAAAACTAATAAAAATACTAAACGATAATTTATTGTTGATAAATATCAAACCAAACAAAAATAATATTTGTTTTAATTTCTCAAGACATTGGGATTAAAATCCAGTCACACAATGATATCCTTGAAAATAATCTACACTAATATATAAAGCTGAAGAGTTTGTTTGTTTGAACGCGGTAATCTCAGGAAGTACTGGTTCGAATGGTATAATTCTTTTTGTGTTGGATGGTGCCTTAATCGACTTAGACATTAGGCTTCTTAACATTAAGCTGTGACCAATAGCAGCGAAGAATCTGTGGAAAATGTGGAAAAACGGCAAAAAATATACATTTTTCTGCGTTTTAACGCACTTATCTCAGGAAGTACTGGTTCGAATGGTATAATTCTTTTTGTGTTGGATGGTCCATTAATTGAGGAAGACTTGAAGCCATTTAACACTAAGCTGTGACCAATAGCAGCGAAGAATCTGTTGAAAATATGGAAAAAACGGCAAAAAATATACATTTTTCTGCGTTTTAACGCGCTTATCTCAGGAACTGCTTTATGAAATTGAACAATTTTTTTAATGTTGAATGGTCTATTTATCAAGGAAGGCTTGAAGCTATATAAAATTTAGCTGCGACCAATAGGAGAGAAGAATTTGTGTAAAATGTGGAAAAAACGACAAACAATACAATTTAATCTACACTAATATATAAAGCTGAAGAGTTTGTTCGTTTGAACGCGGTAATCTCAGGAACTACTATTTCGAATTGTAAAATTCTTTTTGTGTTGGATAGTCTATTAATCGATGAAGGCTTTAAAATAAAATAAATAAATAGAGTGGCGCGACAGATTTTGAAGAGCCAACGCCTAAGTGGCTTACTCTAATCAACAATTCTCTGAGTGCGTGTGAAGAATTGAGGGGACCTACAATTTAACGCCGATTCCGAACGGCAAAGTTGAGAAGCATTTTTTCATTACAGATTGATACTCTTGGAAGATTTGTCAGGTCTTCGCAAGAGCAGTACCCGTGAAAGATGAAATAAAAACTTGGCCTGAGTAGGACTCGAACCAACGACGTTCTGCTTAGCAGCCAACGCACTTACCAACTAAGCTACGGGCAACTGCTTTAGGCTTTATTCTACTTAAAATTAAGCTGCGACCAATAGCAGCGAAGAAACTGTGGAAATGTGAGAACTGAGATTTTTTTCTGAGATCTCTGAGATGAAATTATTTTGGATTCGATTTCTCACTCAGCTATTTGACGTGGCTGACATATGTGCAGCAACAATTAGTAAGGTAACCATTAAATCTCAATGATAACTGAGAATTATGTTCCACCAAGGCACCAAATGATTTTGCCTCAGTCAAGGTGACATTGAGATCTCAGTGAGATGTTGTTAGGTGGAACTGGCCTAATAACTGCTCAAATTAGAATTTTGAGAGTTCAATTCATTTGTGGATGTTATTGATTGTACTATTTGTGCAGATTATTGTGTTTAAACAATATCATTTTATGTATTTTTTAACTAAAAAATATGCTCAGTTGAAAGAAAAAAAAAATTACTTAACGAAAAAAAAACGATGCAGAAGTAAGAGAGATATTAGAATTAGGGAGAGTTCACCCAAGGGAATGCTTTAAGTATGAACAACTGAAGGGAATCATAAAAAATGCTCAAATTTTTCAAGTTCAAGAGAATTACGACCTAGGGAGAGTTGACTGCAATGCAATTTTACAATAACTTCCGAACAAAATTCCCACGCGCGCATGATGCACAAGTCGAGACGATACTCTGGCCGGTGGACGAGGGAGAGGCGGACGAAGTCGCGGGCAACTGCTAGTATATAATAAGGTGCGTCAAATGGAAGATATCAGTGCAGTCATGAGGACCCAAGCGTCCTCAAAAACCTCTGTCCTACTCTCACCTCCATGTGGTGACCACCGGGTGTCTAGTAGCTTAGCTGGAGATAGGATGAAAACCCCTATGGAAGGCTATCCAGGAAATGCGATGGAAAGGGCCAGGTAAAAGGAGGATGAAAACTGCTATATCTACTACGGCGACTGTTACAGAGAACAATAACAGCGTCTGTTTGGATGTAGCTTTGTCGTTGGAGGCAGGCTTATATCGTTTTTTTTTTTTTGGTAATTCGGCATTGGTACACAGACCTGTCAGATTCCGGATACCAAACGAACAACAACAAATTTGTTTGCTTCTAATGGTTCAATGTCTGTGTATATGTGAAACCTCATAATATGCAGAATTATTGCAGATGACATGACATTGTTTATAAATTTTTTTTTATTTATAAACATGACAGCGAGTACGTTTATGGAAGTTTGTGATTGTATGTGTGATTCTGTTTTTGATTCCGATTTCAAATTCGGGATCGTTTTTCTGTTCTATCCAGAACAAGAACTGTCATCTTGTGCCAAGTGAACGAATTCAGAATCGTTCGAAACAGTTCCGGACGAACAGCATGTCCTAAGCTTCAGAGTTGTCAACGATCGCCTCACGACAATCCGCATCAATGCTAAATTCGGCAACATAAGCCTAATATGCGCTCACGCCCCCACAGAAGAGAAAGATGATGACACCAAAGACAAGTGCTACGAGCTCCTCGACAAGACATACGAGCAATGCCATAGTTTTGACGTTGAAATCGTCTTAGGAGATTATAACGTCAAAAAAGGAAAAGATGATATATCTGATGGAACAGTCGGATAACACAGCCTGCACGATAAAACCACCGATAACGGATTCAGGCTTATCGATTTTTCAGCGGGGCGAAACATAGTAGTAGCAGTAGGTACGCGTTTCCCACATCTCAACATCCACAAGGGGACCTGGAGCTGGAGGTCTCCAGACCAATCAACTGATCAAGTGGTAATCGACGCAAGACACTCTTCAAGCATTATTGATGTCTGAACCTTGCGAGGGGCCAACATCGACTGTCGACTCGGACCACAAAAACAGGAAATGCTAGAAGAAAGTATGACGTCGAACGGCTACAATCGCAAAAGATCAAATTCCGATGTCAGGCAGAATGGACCATTCAATGAATATGACGCAAGCCAAGATTTCTGTCTTAACGACCTTGAAGAAGTGAAGACAGCAATATCAAAGCTTAAAAATAACAAAGCCGCTGGAGCTGACGGCATCACTGCTGTACTCTTCAAAGCAGCCGGCGATTACATGGTAAGGAACTCATCTGCAGAATATGGTCGGAAGAGAGCATGTCCGATGAATAGAACCTCAGCATTGTTTGCCCGATCTTGAAGAAAGGAGACTCTCTAAACTGCAACAACGTTAGAGGCATCAGCCTTTAATATCTTTTCTGCAGTACTATGTGAACGCCTGAAGCCGTTTGTCAACAAACTGATAGGTTCATATCAGTGTGGCTTTAGACCAGGAAAGTCCACCATCGATTAAATATTCACATTATAGCAGATCCTGGAAAAAACCCAAGAACTCCAAATCGACACTTACCATCTTTTTATTGATGTCATGCGAATTCTTTAACTACTGGAACAAACAGTGCAGAACTTCAATGCAATGTCAACACTAGAGGCGCTATCGTCCAGAAGTATGTGCAAAAACTCGCGTACGCTGATGACATTGATATCATTGGGAGAACGCATCGTGATGTCAACAGTGCTTTTGCGTGTACATAGACAGAGGCTAAAAAAATGGGTTCAGCGGTCAACGAAGGCAAAACAAAGTATATATGCTGTCATCAAGAAAGGACACCCAACACCGAAGTCTTGGACAAAACGTTACGATAGACGCATTTAATTTTGAGGTAGTCCTGCTAATGGTGCAGAAGCATGGACCCTGTCAAAAACGGATGAGAGCAGCCTGGGCTGGTTCGAGAGAAAAGTTCTACGGAAGATTTATGGTCCTGTATCCTGTATGCATAAACGGTGAATGGAGGACAAGATTTAACCACGAACTGTACGGGTTGTACAGCGTTACCGACGTAGCGAAAATAGTGAAGGTCTAAGGACTCAGATAGCTTGGTCGCGTGCCGAATCTTCTTCTCCCTCAAATTATCGACGCGTCTCTCTTTTCCAAGGTTATGGAAACGCTGATATCATCAGGACCCTTATTACAAAGAACGATTATCGTTTGTAAAACTGCGTTTTTGTTAAATTGCAAATGTGTAAAAGGAGTAATGAATCAACGAGTGCTTATAGCTATCGTTATGGTGATTTTCGTTTTGAAGTGTGTTGGTGTCATTGTTAAAAATTATTTTCCGACAAGTGAAGAGCTAAGGCCAAGCCCATAAATGCTCTGGACCGTTTTGTCAGGAAACTCAACGCATTTTCTTCAACTCATTTTCTTTTCTCATAAGGGCCTAGGACTGGCCTAGGTTAAGAAATATCTTGAAGATGGAAAGATTCTTAATGACTGGCAGTAAGGCTTTCGTAGCAATAGGTCCACTGGTGATTTGATGTTTTTATCTCACCAAACAGTAAAACAAATCTGTACATCGGTTACGAGAACGAGATGTTCAGTCTCATTGGTACAAGTGCCACTCATGGATAGAATGCAAAGGGGTTATATCGCGCTTCAAAGATGCAGGACAGGATGGGTTTCTATCATCAAACTCTTCTCGTTTTGTTTTTCAATTTCACAAAGCTTTTAAGCTTTGAAGCGCGATATAACCCCTTTGCATTCTATCCATGAGTGGCACTTGTACCAATGAGACTGAACATCTCGTTCTCAGTGTTTGTATCACCAAAATGCTGCAAGATATTTGATTTCTTTTTCTCCCCTTCTGATCTGGCTATTATTTATAAAATTTATATCCGTCCAAAGCTTGAGTACAACATTCATCTTTGGGCTGGTGTTCCAGCGACATACTTCAGCATCTTGGTGGAAAAGGGAGCTAAGAATGATTGCTGATAGAGACATCACTGACTCATTCATTTCGTTAGAACACCGTGTCTTTCTCTGTTTAATCGTCATTTATAACGGGCAGTGCTCTAATAAAATAGCTAGTTGCATTCTTTTCCTTAAACAACAATCCTCCGGTAATACTCATACATCAAACTTCAGACGTACTTTTAAGTATAGAGATTCGTTCTCCAACCCAGCCGTACGACGCGAATGTTGAATAATTAGCCTAACTCCCTTTTCGCTACATTCATATTTTCTTCTCTTCCTTCAAACTCTTCACAGGCTACGAAAAATGTATATCTTCCGTTGCAGTTTTCATTACTCCTAAAAGACCGTTAAACCTTTTAAAAAATATCTTTCCAAATAAGTCAAAAGAGCCGTAGTCAATTTTTCTTATTTTTCAGCATGATTTCATGAGATTTTGAAGAAACTTATGTCGACTTAAGAAGATATCACTTCTTTTGATTTCCACAAGCAATAATGGCTTTACTCATGATTTAAGCCATTTAATTAACAACAAATCGCGTTTAATTAAATTAATGTGTCAAAAGTATAGGCATTAGCTGTTATATGCAAACTTATTTAAACATTTTGTTATTTTTAAAATATCAGAGATATTTTTTGACGAAGAGTAACGGGACCCAGATTAATTGAAAGAAACACGAAATGGAAAACATGATTTTTGCGTATATAAACTTAAGCTCTTTTAACTTATAACACAGGTATATTTTATGGCTTTACTCACAACACAACACAAGAACTTTGGTTACGAGCGCATCGGTCGAAAAGGGTAATATGAATGAAGCAATTTTATAGGACTGATAGAATAGAATAGTGCGAGGAAACTATAGGCAGCTATCGTTTTTTTTGCAATAACTACAAGGCTATAAATGAGCTTTGAAGCTGGAATCCATAATTAATTCGTCAAAAAATTCAAGATTTCAAGTGTTTACAAAAAGAGTTAAAAATGCTGAACTCAAGAAAACGAAAAAAAACCTATTTTTTTTTAAACAAAATGAAAAAATTTATAACTATTATGAAATCTCAACGTTTGTTTATTTGTAAAAAAAAACATTGCAGCAGCTTCTGTAAAAAAAACAGCAGATTTGGAGATCTTAAGCAACCAAATAAACTTCATAAATTTAAAAATAAATATTTTTTAAATTTGTTTTGATATTGCTTTTTATTTAATTTAATATAAAAAAGTGTCACAAGATTTAAGCAACCGATAAGACCGCAAAAAAAATGATAAGCGTCATAAATAATTTGGAAGCACGGTTTGCCTTTCTATTTGATCTTGAACGGTGTGCCAGTCGTAAAGCAAGAGTCTGTTGCACTTGTAATTTTTGTCTCACTAAATTTACAATTGAAAATTGTTAAACAATTTGGAAATTCTTTATTATACCTTGTTATTTTGACTTAAGGGTTATTAACAAATAGATTAGGGTACTTTACAACAAATCGCATTATCTTTGCAGGTAAAGATTTTGTTCAAACAAAAAAAGACACTATCAAATCAACATTTCATAAGGAATGGAACTTTTTTCTGTTTAATTTCTTCTACATATATTTATACAACACAAAAACAAATTTATGACTTTATTGCAAAATAATTGTATATTTTAGAATTAACATTACAGAAAGTAAAAGTGAAAATAATAAGTGGGTCAATAAATTTGTATGACTCTTTTAGAAACTAGACCTGTGCGCTTTTGGTGAGACTTTTGCTTTTAAAAACATCTTTTTCTCTACCTATACGAAAAAAGCGTTTTCCAAAAAGTTGATTTCCTCTACATCCGGCCTACGTGGCGTATACTTACTATTTTTAGAGATTTTGCAATTCAATTTTAGAGTCAATCAAAATTGTGTAATCTAAGCATGTGATTTTGAATGAAGTCAATTTCCGTTCAGTCATGTTTGTTTTTATCAAAAACAATATCACCGATCCTATTAAAAAACTAGAGCACTTGAGTATAATTTTGAAAACAACAACCGATTTGCTTCAAGTTCACATGAAACATATACATATTTCAATTACGAAAATATTTTGACTGAAGTTACTTTGCTTAGAAAACCTTTTTAAATACTGATGAATATCCATTAGAAGCGTTAATAGACATTTCCAGAAATTCTACTTTTGTAATCATCAAAAAGTTGAACTCTTTTTCTGCTTCCATCGACAGATAATCTATTTTTATCGTGCATTTCACATAATGCACTTAATCCAAGTCAGTAACACTACAAACAGTTCGACAACACTTCAACCGTTTTATAATCTTGTACTCGATTTCTTCTAAAAATAGTATTCATGTTACCTACTGCAAAAAGTCACGGATGCCATTATTGTTCAATTTAGTTCTTCTAACCAAAACAAAATCAATCTTATCAAAAATCACAACAACTCACTGTCATTATCATTTTTAAGATATCCAATACTCCAATGTTCATTTTTCGAAAACTCGATGACTCTTTCAATGTAGGTTTTTTTGTTTTTTTTTTGTTTCCATCAAAGTCCCAAATCAAAAATAATCTTTGAAGTTATGAAAACAAAACAACATAAGACTTTGGGTTCCCCATAGACTGTCTCGAATTTCTAGAAGTTTTAAAATCATACCTTCTTTCATATCTCAGTGAATACAAATAATATATACTTATTATCGCACCCAAGCTCTTAACATTTCAAGAGTAGGTACTTCAACTAGTCATATCCGAGGCACACTTTGAATTTCAGGCCTTCACCTCAAATTGCACGACAACAAGGTTTTAGATATGTAAAATTTTTGGTTGAAAAAATATCTAAGAGATTCAGCAAAAAAACTAATCCGCTCTAATCACTTAATTAACCACTTCAAAAGACGTAATCACAAGTAAGAAATCACATCAAAACAAGTACTTGTGAGATAGGTAGCTGTGATTTGTTTTCAATCAATTGGACAAACAACTCAAACAGAACAATGTTGCTAGCCAGCCAATCGGAGCAAAAAACGTTAAGAATCAGTTTTCACTTTCGTTATGGTAAACAACATTGTTGAACATTTACTACTTTTCTCTTTGAAGTTGTGAAATGATAAATTTATGGATATTGGTCATGTTTTTGTTGCTGCCCAATTACTAAAAGATCTTACTAATTTTGTTAGTCATCATGAACTGTATTTTTTGTGCATAAATAGTTCGACTGTTCCAAAATGCCCATTATCAAAGAAAAAAATTAAATCAAACAAGTGCATGCCAGAAAACGCACTGTTCCGAGACTTAAGGTTTATACTCACAAAGTTCACATGTCATTAAAGTTGAAACACATATCGCCAAATTTAGAATTAATATAAAATTCTTCATAACAATAATTTGCTCTTCAGAGTAATTTTAATGATTTAAACGACGCTTAGTGTTCTCTTAATTGACAGACTCAAACACAGGAAAGGAAATATGACGCGTGTTTCAGTTAAGCTGCGAATGCTTTTCACTCAACCGCATCGTGAGAAGCGTGACAAGCATGAATCACACTAAATTCCAATTTGACTGAAAATGAAACCCAAGAATAAAGTGACGAAATCAAACCGATTAGTTATATCCATTTAGAACGAGAATTCCCTCGATAATTTGTGAATTGAACAAAACTAACGGTAAGGCAGCATCATGTTATGCAAACATTAAAATTGCTTCAGGGTCTGGCAATGTTGCATATCTAACTATGCAAACTCCTTAACATACAAATAGTAGGTAATAATATTTTTAACTCGTCTAACAAGAATTAATAAAATTAACAAGTGGGTCGAATGAGACCGAAAACGAGCTGTGGACCTGGACATACACAAGTCGTTCTCCTAGACAGAACGCTAACAACCTTAGGTAATAACAATTCAGCTTCTATAAAGCGTGCAATTTCTTAACCAATCAATCAATAGCTTCTACTAAGAAAGTTAAACGACTTCTTTACAGAAGCCATTCGTTCTCTAATAAGCTATGCTTATTAAGAGAAGAGTAAATCACTCTGAGTGATTCTTCGTGACGCAACCTTGCATAATTTAAAGTTTCGCCCTCGGTAGATCGTGAATTATACGAGTAATCTTGGCTTCCAAAATGTCAGTCGTAAGAGGAGTTGAGAACGCACACATGCCCAGAGACCATCGTCCAAAGGTATGACCAAGCCAATTTACCTTAACAGAAAGTGAAATTAAATGGCCCGTCTTGTGACAGAACTCACCGGGACTCCGGGACCATATGCTTCAATACCCACATAGTTCACCTGTAATATTCTGGTTTATCATACCACACCACACCGTGCCGTTGTTCTTAAAGGATGTCAATTTAGCTATTCTCTGGTCGATCATCAGCCCAAATACGGAAATTTTGTTTATTTACGTATCCATTGAGTCTGAAATGGGGTTCATCAATTCATACATAAGTTGAATTTTGTACACGAGTACAACAAAATGACAAAGTAGTTTCATTGTAGTCGCAGGATTTACGCAGATTTGATTCAGAAGAAATTCCATATAGAAGTAGGTTGGGTCTTGGGAAATTATCCAGAAATAACCCTTTACGAGGTTGGAATTGGCCTAGTTTGAGTAAACATAATAACCGCTGGAACTGATTTAAGTGAAATTCTAGATGGGGTAAGGTTTAGGTTCATAGTTTGTCTCAAAAAAACCATTAAACCTGACTATTAGGATGCAAGAAAATTTGTGTGTTCTTAAAAAAAAACGTTGATACAAAATCAGAATTTAAAAAAAGAGAGCCTTCAAACTTTTATCTAAAAAGTTTGATTAAAAATCTTGTTTCCAATAGAACAGAATCTAAGTTTCACGTCTTCATTCCTTACGTTCCATTGCGCACGAAATAATTAGCTCGAATTAAGGCCGTGTGCGAATTCAGTTAAAAATGGGTTAAAAATTGACGTTTGGTTAAATTTTGACACTTCGCATTATTTGACTAGCTGCTGAGCAGGTTAAAATATGACAGTAGTGGTTAAAAATTCATCCATTTTTATTTTTTAACCACAATTCATCCAATTCGCACACGGCCTAAAATAAATAAAACGAGCTTTTGAACAGAGGTCTTGAGTCACTGATTGAACTTTGTTTGAAACGTCAAAACATCTTAAAACAAGTCTCAAGTCATTGCACACCAGTTTCATCTCTCTTAGTATTCATTTTCTTTATCTCACCCGGCATCTTTACTACTATCTCAAAAAATTCATAAGCATGGCGACTGATATGCATAGCTCGAAGTCTTCGTAGTCTATTGATTTTTATCTCTTTACCGGCATTCTATACAGCAACAGACCAGCAAAGCAGCGAGTATACAGAGATAACAAAAAAATATGAAAAGTAAACAAAACAGAACCCCTAACAACCCACATCAGACATCAGAGGTGTACTCCTTGAATCGGTTCATTTTTTTAACGGTTGAAAGTTTTGTATTTAACACTTGCTGTAGAGATTCGGAGAGCACCAGTTACGGTTTAGGTTTCAACCTCGATAGTTGTATTCTCATACAAAAAATTAAATTGCCATTGAAACAGAGTGTTTTCAAAATAAAGCATTGGATCAGTGAGAATCTATATTTTATCATTTGTGAACAAGATTTCAGTTAACCAGTGATTTTGTTTGATTTCTTAAATTTTAACTCGAAAGAGAATAATAGAATTATTATTACCCGAACAATAAATTATTAATTTTACTTCTTTTCGAAAGTGAGATTTTAATAAAAACAAAAATAAACCCTTTGAAAATACATATTTTCAATTCAACCCTGATTGAATTGAAACTTTAAGTCACAATAATTGAATTATCGAAAAAAATAACACAAACGCACAAATTGAAAATGTCTTCAAACATGGGAAGTAGATGGGCGCTGACAGCTGGAGTTATCATTGTGACATGTAAGTTTTATTGTTATTATTTGTGTTATTGTCAGTTAATTGAAAAATATAAATCACAATGCAGTTTGATGGGTTGCGTTTCTTTGTCAATTATTGAGAAATAAAAACAAATTGATGTGGTTAAATTGCCGTGACGCGGTTTTGAGTGAGGGCTCTTTATTTTTTGTTAATAAAAGGGATGATGACAGTTTAATATTGTTGCGTTTTTTTTTTTTTTAATAAATAATAGAATGATAGTGTTGTGGCTACTGAATCGCAAGAGTTCAATATACCTAGACCTACACTTGTTAACTAGATCAATCATGACATTAATGGAAGAAGTCGAAAAAGGAGACAAAGCAATTCCGTGCGTTTGTCTGATAAATAATTCATAATTCGGTTTTAAAAAAATTGTTTTACCGCAAGTTACAAGTGCATAAATAGGAATCCAAAACAAACAAAAAAGCAAGTTTATTTAGAACAAAAATAAATCTGGCTAAAATGTCATAGTTAAGGGCAGATAATGCAATATCAAGACCTAGGAACCGAGATCCCATTTACTCGCGGTGCTACTTGCCTGCCTTAACATAACAAACAAGTATAAAAGTGCTACTTCACCCAGCACCCAATGACAAAGATACAAAAATAACTCGCTTAATAAACTCGATTAATTAAAAACCATGAAAACAATTTTTATCATTTTATTTTTGTCTACGGCAATTGTTTGTCAGTTGGTCGCCTCTCGGCTGTTATGTTATGGATTTGCGGCTGTCGAACCGCCATATATTTTTGTATGAAAACAAAGAAAAATTAATCGAATCAAATGTCCATTTTTGTCCACATATATGCAAAATAGAGTAACTTTATTATTTTATCGAACCTAATAAAATAGAGCTCGCGTCTTTGTTTTTTGTGTAGAAAACTGTTTAGTTGTTGAGAACCTCAAGGATAGGATAATAAAGTTATCTACGAGATACTTTTGTGACGTATGTACATGCATCGAAGTTGTGAACAAACTATGGGGTAGTGGAAGAATGTATCTACTTTGATTTTTTATTACGAATTGTGGTTAGTTAGCTAACTAAGCACTTTTAACTTGATCCAATTGAATTCAGTAAGTAGCCGGAATAGTTAAACTTGAAACAAGAAACTTGTTAACACGATCCATGTTCATTTTTAATGGCCATGGTCAGTGTAATGTGGGAAGACGTGGTTTTGAGGTTTTTAATGCTGACTGGTTGACTAGATAAGTTTTGGTTCTTAATTGGACAAGGCATTCATGTTAATAGGAAATATGTTTTCGTTCCTGGTCAACAATTTAAAATAATTGTTGGTTTCTTTTTTTTCCGCCAAAAAAAAAAAAAAAATAATAAAAGCATCACGATCATGAAACAGAAGTTCATCACTTTGAGTGAGAGTTTCTTGCGATTTATTTGCCATATCAATTGCAGTTTTCTTACTTCTTTATTTTTTTTTTGTTTATTCTGTGGTCTTTATCATAACCAACCTTATTTTTCGATGAAAGAAAAACCAAACACAAATATGAGACACGTCTGAGCTTCTTAGAAAATTGCATGGTTATTATTTAAGGGTTATGAATCATTTTCATTGGAGATTTTGCTTACCCATCATCATTATTTCTGAAGCAACAAGTGTTTTTCAATTTGTGTTGCTAAGCTTAAATATTGCAAGAGAAAATTAACCTCAATAAAATTCCAGTTGCTATAAGAACTCAGCGTGAAAACATATTATACTCTCTTTGAAAAAAATACCATTATTGACAAACCCACATTTTTAACAAAAGCAGAACAATTCGTCAATTATTTTCTCTTTTAACCAAATACAGCTGACAGCGTGAGTCGAAGCAAACCTTATTTTGTGCATATTTTTGTTTTCTATTATTTGTCAAAAAACACAGTCATGATTATCTTAATGGAAAGTTATAGATGAATAACACATTACTCGTCCTTGACTGTATTGGCACGAGGCATTTTGTTTTTTAATGTTTGAATTTCTAAAAATGGATGAATTGTCTAAATTTTGTACAAAACAACAAGCATCTTTATTTTTAACATATTTCCTTTTTGTTTTTCTTAAAATGTGCACAAGTTTTCTTTTGTTCAGAATATGGCACTTCTGGCAGAAAGGCCCATAAGACAAAAGACGTTAATGATGGAAATTTTTCATAATTGTTTCAATTATTTCTCTTTTCTCAAACAAATAATAAACAAATAAGGAACAAAACATTAGGTTTACACTTTTTTTTTTTAAATGACGCAGCCAAACGTCGCTCGTCGTAGCTAAATCAGTTAAAATCTGTTTCGGTTTTGAGGCGTCGTTGTGGGCAAAGTCTTATTTTGTATACATATTATTATATCAAAACATCCTTTTAAACATGTTTGTAAGAACTGAATCTATTATTTTCTTTAATAACAAAATTCAACATATCTGACATTTCATCAGAAAAAATGCATACAATTATATGTGGACTGTGGGCAGTTAATGAATCATTTTATTTCTAGTATACCTATTTGAAAAGGAAATCCCACATCCATACTTCCGTCCGTTTCGAATGAACTGTGAACACCTCTTCAAATATAGCTGGGTATATCTTAATGGAATTACCTTTAAAACTGTATGTACTTTGATCTTAAACAAGTTGAACACAAGAATTGAGCTTTTAATTAAATCGTAGACTTATTTAGGTTCTGATGAATTTCATAACAATGTTTACTATTAACTCAATTCCACAACGTGTTGCTAAGTAAAGAGATGGTCATTTAACTAAATATGTTGTTTGTCTTAAATATGTTGTACCTACTTAAAAATCATTTTATCTGGCTTTTCGAATTTTATCTTCCCTTAATTTTAGGTAATAGGGCAAAGTAATTGTGACGGTCTCTTTTAAAAGTCATAACACCTTTCCGATAGTAATTTACAACCGTGGTACTTTTAGATATCGACAAAAAATATCCTATTTTTTTATTCATCAATCAGAATTAAATATCCTATAAACTGTTGATATAAACCAGGCTTGATATCAGAAACAAATTAAGTAAAAATTTGAAGCTATATTTATGGTGCCCCTAATATTGATTTTTATCTGAAAGGCCAATAAAATTAATTACACTTATTATCAACTTTGATTTGTTGGTTGGTCTAACATATCTAAACAACTCTGCACGTAAACTTTTTTCTCCAGAAAGTTCAGTCATGTTTGTTTGTTTGGTTTTTTTAAATTATTTGTTATTGTTTGATTTGTACTTTTACAGATAACATAATAGATATGACGAGTTGTTTTTAATTTGCGATTAACTCATTAGAAAATCCCATATGGCAACGAAATTTCTCTAGAAAAGTCGTTTCTTAGGGGCTTGGTTTTTATCTATCTTTTTTAACTCGGAATCATGTGAACAAATTTGAAAACAAGATAATGTGAATGTGGAATCATCATTCATCACCATAGTTATTAATTTACAATGGCGCAAAATCATAGTCCGCTAATGAACAATTTTAGTGAGATACTAGCTTAAAATGAGGTTTAAGTCATGACTGAAATTTTCTAAATCGGGCTACAGATGGATATTGAATATTAATTAAAATAAAAATCCCACACTGCTGACAAAAAAAAAAAAAAAATGGGATTCATTTTCCATTTTTTTTTTCGAAAAATCAGTGAGGAATGGAATTTTATCCGAATTTCCACATTTCTTAATTCTAACACATATTGTAGTGTGTGTGTGTCATTGTTTCAGTGGCGGATTAAACGTTGAGGGCGCCATCTCATCGGCGCCCCTATATAGAAATATCTCGTACTATAGTGTAACCGAAATCGTTGCATCGCGTCTAAAAAAAAGGCGTTCAAATAGTTGCCAAGGAAAAAAAGACTTAGTTTACATGAGATCGATTAGTATTGTTCGAAAGATCATACGAATTTGGTTTGCCGAACCGTAGATTTTGTAAGCCAGGTTAACTCGAAATGGTTCTTATGCAAATCAAGTGGCAACTCGGTTCGCAAATCGGATTACCCCTTTGTTGCCAAGCTCCCTTAGGCACGTGCCTAGTTTGCCTTTAGGATAATACGCCTCTGCAATGTTTTAAAACAATACCAATCATTAGAGTAGGTATAATCTCGATCTTGTATTTAACATGGCGTTTACTTAACACCTTAATAATGAACAAAATTATTGTATACTCAAGAAATTCTTTCAAACAGTTAACCATGTCTCCGCATAAGAAATATTTATTTGCTTTATTATAGCCTTAAAAGACAGATGTTAACAATAGAAAAAATAAATATTCAACACGTGCATATGTATGTTGATTGTATCCAAACAAAGTGAATGAAGCTAAAATTTGAACGTTTTTTTTTTTTAATTTTATTAATAAAGGTTGAAACTAGTGAAGCAAAAATTGAAAGTGATATGTTAACATAGCAACGAACACCACAGGTGTCTTAATTTCTATCAAAAAATTGAATCTTAATAGTGAAACTGGCTCTTGAGCATTAATTTAAGCATTGTAAAATGTGTTTTATCTTAGGGTTTTGCTAATATTAATTTGGATTTTCCATGTTAACTAGGTCAGGAAATAATTAAGCTGGGAAAGTAGTAAATCATAGCAGTTTTATTAAGTTCAAAGTTATATAATGTTCTTACATAAAATTCAATGTCTTCTAAAAATGCATTTAAATAAAAGAAGGAAGTTATTAAATTGCCTGATTGCCCGTTTTTGGAAGAGAGTTCAAAAAACCAGTTGTTGTTAAAAAATAAACATAAACCTTTTTTTTGCCAATGCCGATCTTATCTCCATTTTTTTAAGTAATGAACACTTCTTTAACCTCATTTTAACTCGCTTGTATTACAGCCTGTGTTTTTATTTTTATTTATAAATCAGACATCACTGTCTAAACTTAAAAAAAGATGTAGTCCCTAAAAGGCTTCAAAATTCAAGGTGTGTCTACCAATTAAAAGAACAATTTCATTATCATGATGTACTAAATATTGCGACACTAATAAACAATGATTACTAATTGTTCACACGGTTTTATTGTTATTTGTCAACACGTTCTTATTTCCTTAAAATTGTTCTTCCTCTTATTTTGTCAAAATAGATAAAAAGTACTTAACAGAAGCAGACAACGTAGAATTGAAAATGAACTCGAGTCAATTTAATATATTTATAACTCTGTTCTTTTTCACGATAATATCGTGAAATTGCGTCGAAGTGATTTTTATTAATAGCAATTATACCACTGCTAACTGTTGAGGTGTTGATTTCATAAGAATTGTGTTGATGATTTTCTCTAATTGAACTTTGAGTTTAAATTAGTTAAAGATTCTCATATTTGTTATTACCATGTTATTGAGAAAAGTAAACACGTTTTATAATGAATAACAAACAGGCAAAAAAATGACCTATATAATAAAATAATATTCAAATAAGCAAACTATTGTTAACTGTTTGAACAAATTAGAATACTCATCACAATAACAATAACAATATAATTTGTGAGACTTTTAGTATGGTAGTTTGTCAGATTTGTGATAAGATTGTTGACAACAAACCCCTTCTCTCAAGTTCAAGCGATGAAAATAAACGGTGATCTGAAAACAAGTAAATCCTTTATTTAACAGAATGAGACGAAAACAAGTAAATATAGGTACAGTTGGTTTTAGGATGATTCAAACTGTTTTTGAGCTTCCAAACATTTCTGGAAATAATAAGCTAGAAATTGACTGTTTCGCTTGCATGTTGAAGCTAAAAGAGTTAAGAGATTATCTGATTTTATTTCAAATTTTAATCGATCATTGCCCTCTCTGTTACTCGGCAAGTGAAATGAAATAATATTATTGGGCAACATATCCTCAATAATATCTCAAACTGCAATAACTCATAGGACAAACAAAAATACAAGCTTCTCTATAGAACCGTTTAATCGATTGCTTCTTTTTGTCACTGGAGCCTAAAAATACACAGAAGTAATTCAATATTAACGACCATCCTTGAACTTATGGTTTGAACCGATGACTCTGTTTTTTTGTTAAAATAAATTATCAAATTGATTTTTGTCTGCGCCTATCAATGATAAAATAACCTTAAGCTTCAAGCTTTCGTTATTGTATTTTTAATTTTAGATTTACTACGAGGCAATAAAGAATTAAAAATAAATATCCCCAACGAGTGAAATGACTCGGCACACTTCAACATCATTTGATATCATAACCAGCAATAAATCTTTTAACCGCCCGTTCATAAACCTTTTGTTTATGATTTAAAAATGTCAATAATTAGGTAATTATTGAATCATGTAGGAAATAAATTTAACAGCCAAAAATCGCTAACCTAGCTTGCAAAAATAACACTAGCAGGAGTTCTTACAATGTACTCGACTCAAATTAATCTATTTCTAGTGTGCACTTAAGAATTGGCTTAAAATAAATTTCCATTGCAAGTAGTTTCATAAGCACTCACACTCATAATTTTTTATGACAAATCTTCAAAACGGACTTGACATATTTCTAGTAGAGTTCTTATTTTAAGTTTTAATACTATTCCTGTTGGCTATTTCAAGTGCCAAAATTGCAAATGAATCCCCTGCATTCGTGACTATATAGAAATATTTTCGATAAGCGACATTTCCGTATGATTAGATATCAATATCATCAATAAGTGTTAATTATTGTCACACAAGATTCTTATCAATCTGAAATTTTGTGTCCACAATTTCAATAACCCAACTCGTATTTCTAATTTAAGCTTTTTTCTGTTATCTGTAAAATAAATTGATTTCATTAACCTGACTGTTTGTTTTATTCATTTCAGTACTGACAGCGGCCAAGCAAACAGATGCCCAAATATACCTCCTGAACTACAGTGACGAACGACTAAATGCGGCCAAGGTAGAAAAGCAGTTCGACCTGGTCAACGACACCCAAATTACAGAAGTTTATACAATCAGCAGTAAGTTTATAAAAACCCTCAATTTGTAGAAATGTTTTAATATATTTTTTGTTTTTAAATAGCCTCGTCGAGAGTCCCATCGGATTTGTCAAAATCGACAATGGATGCGATCACAATCGTTTGGTACGTGTCAACGTTTCTCGCATTGGTGGCATTTTTCTCATTGATGGCATGTTCCGATCGCAAATGTGGCCGTCGGAATTTGAACCAAAACAATGATGATCAGCTGCAAGCACCACCAAGTCCAGCACCGTCATACAGTAAATTCGCTCCACCGAGTTACGAGACGATTTTCAAGAAGCCCTTCGCATCTACAGCCACGGTATTTGTTGTGCAAGTACCCTTTGTTCCAGCAGCAAAGGACAAGGATCAACAACAATTGTCATCGTTGCCACCACCTCCGTTTTCATTTCACACAATCAATGAATTGCAGAAAGTTGGTTGCTAATTTCGAGAGAAGTTTCAATTTCTTCAAAGAGAGAAGAGAGCTTTAATAAGAGATAAGTCTTTTGTTGAATTAGACTGTTCAAAACTGTGATTCTAGGAAATAAGTGAAAAAAGAACCAAACAGATCTTCGTCCTTGATACGTATTTATTAAAACATGAAATATTTACTATTAATTTAAAAAAAATTAAACACAAAAAACTAGTGAAACAAAGAAAATGTAAAATATTTCATTGTATTAGGTAATTTTTAATTTAATTAAATAGAAAGACTGACATTTTGTGGCTGCTATTAATTGAGTGTGTTAAAAAGATTAAATCAATATCCTAACTTAAATTAAAATTTAAGTACATTGAGTATCTAAATATTTTTCAAATAAGATTTAGTTGTGTAAGAAAAATAAAATATAACGAAAAACATAATTAAAATGAAAACATTCGTATTTTATTGAAGCTTTAAAATATATCTCTTCAGTGCTTAAGACAAATGGAAGCAATAAATGGAAGCAATAGAAAAATATTTTCGGAAAAAGTCTTCAGAACCCAAAATACGTCCGAACGCTGCTGTATAAACTTAAATAAAAGAGTGGCGCGACAGCTCTTGAAGAGCCAAGGCCTAAAAGGCTTACTCTCATCAACAATTCTCTGAGTGCGTGTGAAGAATTGAGGGGACCTACAATTTAACGCCGTTTCCGAACGGCAAAGTTGAGAAGCACTTTTTCATGACAGATTGATGGTAGGTAGGTAGAAATGGCTGTCCTACTTCGCGCAGGACACAATTAGCACTGAGTGCGCCGTTTTGATACCATACCTCGTGCTCGTGAGATTCTAAATGGATTTGAAAATGGGTTATGGATTATGTATGTTCCGCACGTACAGTCCTATATATAAAGTTGTATTATTCTCCTACCCTACGGCCTATTATCTCATAGTGCCATTTAATGAGGGAGAAATAAAGAGGGGCGGGAGGCGCTAAAGCCACTTTGTATTATTGAGGTGTGAGATCAAATTTTTGTTCTTGAAATCTGCGAGTTCCTCAATGCCGTTGAAATTCCTTACCTAAATGGAGTGCTCTTTTCCTAGCCAGGGGCGGACAGTGGCATAGAAAGTGTGGGACCGTTTCTTTTTCTTCCTGGTTCTCACAGCTACGGCAGAAAGAGTTATGTGGTATACCCAATTTTGCCTTGGTTTGGAAATTAAATTGATTGATTTTGGTTTGTTATAGGCGGGCCAGATTTTCCTAGATATAACGCAACTCGTTAAACTACTCCACCTATGATTTGCTTCTGATGTGTATTTGGTCAGGATATTGCCCTTCACAACTCCAAGGAAGCATATACTCTCACTGCCAATGAGTTGTGAAGGGCTGATCCTTGCCTAGCTATAGCTCATCTGCTTTCTCATTTCCCTCATAGCCCCCATGGCCCGGTATCCAGATTATAGAGTGACGCTCATATCAAGTTCCTTGAGAGCCTCTTTGCATTGCTGGACCAGTTTAGAGGATGATAAGGCAGAATCTATGGCTTTAATAGCTGCCTGACTGTCTGTTAGTATAGCTACATTTTGGTTCTGTCGGATGTTTTTAAGGGCTTTACAAGCTTCCCTTATCGCTAACAATTCTGCCTGGAATACGCTGGCAAAATCGGGAAGTCTATAGGATTTTGAAATCTCAAGAGATTCACAGAAGACACCTGCACCAACATCGCATTCCATCTTTGAACCATCCGTGAAGATAGTTGTGTCGAAGTCTTTCGTCACATCACCTTCCTCCCAGTCGATTCTTGACGGGTGCAAGACTCTAAACTTCTTTGAGGTGTCTAGGGTAGTAATGCAGTAATCGGTGGTTGTGGATAGGATGTCTGATGGTATAAGGCTTGTTTGGTTGCAGTGCCCATAGGATCTAGATTTCCAGCAGCCTATTTCTTTGAGTCTCAATATACTGCAGGACACCTGATATTTAATAAAGAGGTCAATCGGAAGAAGGTCCAGGATGACGTTAAGTGCATCTGTTGGGCAGGACCTGATTGCCCCTGATATCCCTACGCAAGCATTTCTCTGCACCTTTGTAAGGTTGTTTACTATGTAAGCTTTGTTGTGACAGATTGATACTCTTGGAAGTTTTTTCAATTCTTCGCAAGAGGCAGTACCCGTGAAAGATGAAATAAAAACATTTATGGGCTAGTGTAGCGTGTAGGACTCGAACCCACGACGTTCTGCTTAGCACCTAACCACTAAGCTACGGGCACTGCGCTGTATAAACTTATGTTTGTCCAAATTCTTAGTCAAAGCTTAGATTTCTCGTTAGGACATAAACGATATAATTTTGGTCACAGCTTGCAACTCAAAATGTTAAGCAAAAAACGAAAAATAGATAAACTTATGCACTCCACTTAAACCAGTTGTTAAAATACTCTTATAAAAATTTATAACATTCTAAAGTGCTGAGTAGGTACATTCAATTACCTGAACTGTTAGAACAAAATAATGTTTGATAAGAAACGTGTAAATTTGTTTTTCAAAGTTTCTCCACAGGTATTAAAAATAATTCAATTAAAGCTTTTTTGTTTTCTACATGATTTTATCGACCTGAGAGTTTTCAGTTCTGAATCAAGTCAAGCTGTGAGCAGGTAAATAATCCGCATAGCATTTTGTAGACAAAACTTTTGTTTACACTTCTTTTTTTTTATTGAAGGTTAAATGGAAGCGTTTGTTGCAACTGTTATTATTTTTTTGTCGATTGCTTTATTGGTGATTATTTTTCGAAAAATGTTTGGCACTCAAAGTCCGATGCCTGCTAATGAATTAAAGGAAACGCATCCAAGTCCATTACCTTCGTATAGTGAATTTGCGCCTCCTAGTTATGAAACTGCAATTTCAAAACATAACTCGGAAACAACTTTAACAGTATACGTGATTCCAGTGCCAACACATAAAACTCCTTTACACATCTCTACCGCCATTAAATAAATGTATACTTGTTTTTTAGACATATGAACATAATATTATAACTGTGATTATTATAAACATAATGATTTTGTAACAAAATTTAAGAATCAATAAATTAAGAAATGTTTAAGATTACATAGGTAACTTGTACCGCAGAACATGATATAACTTATAAATATTTCTAAGTCCAATGGGGATAGATTTCGAAACTATTTTCCACTAAGTCAAATCGTTATTTTGAATGTGTTTAAATGTAACGGAAAATTTAAATACTATTCGAATTTGTAGTTTGAAAAGAAATGTAGTGCTTCCCTCTACTGAGAATACTTTAAATTAGCTGTGACAACCACCTCACATAAGTTTACGTAGCGGATTCACACATCTAATATGCAGCAGTTACCTCTGGTGCTTTTTTGAACAAAGAATAAAAAAGAAATAGCTATGTGAATAAAATGATTGATAATAATTTACAGAATGATGTTTAAAACATGAACTTGAATCTTAATAATATAATCCCAGAAAAAAGTAATAAGTTGCTATATTTTGCGATTTTCGTGTCGATATTTTTTTTATTGAAAAAGGTTATATCTACATCTACACTAATATATAAAGCTGAAGAGTTTGTTTGTTTGAACGCGGTAATCTCAGGAACTACTGGTTCGAATGGTGTAATTCTTTTTGTGTTGGATGGTGCCTTAATCGACTTAGACATTAGGCTACTTAACATTAAGCTGTGACCCATAGCAGCGAAGAATCTGTGGAAAATGTGGAAAAAACGGCAAAAAATATACATTTTTCTGCGTTTTAACGCACTTATCTCAGGAAGTACTGGTTCGAATGGTATAATTCTTTTTGTGTTGGATGGTCCATTAATTGAGGAAGACTTGAGGCTATTTTACATTAAGCTTTGACCAATAGCAGCGAAGAATCTGTGGAAAATATGGAAAAAACGGCAAAAAATATACATTTTTCTGCGTTTTAACGCGCTTATCTCAAGAACTGCTTTATGAAATTGAACAATTTTTAAATGTTGAATGGTCCATTTATCAAAGAAGGCTTGAAGCTAAATAAAATTAAGCTGCGACCAATAGCAGCGAAGAATCTGTGGAAATGTGAGAACTGAGATTTTTTTCTGAGATCTCTGAGATGAAATTATTTTGGATTCGATTTCTCACTCAGCTTTTTGACGTGGCTGACATATGTGCAGCAACAATTAGTAAGGTAACCATTAAATCTCAATGATAACTGAGAATTATGTTCCACCAAGGCACCAAATGATTTTACCTCAGTCAAGGTGACATTGAGATCTCAGTGAGATGTTGTTAGGTGGAACTGGCCTTATAACTGCTCAAATTAGAATTTTGAGAGTTCAATTGATTTGTGAATGTGATTGATTGCACCATTTGTGCAGATTATTGTGTTTAAACAATATCATTTTATGTACTTCTTAACTAAAAAATATGCTCAGTTTAAAGAAAACAAAATTTACTTAACGAAAAAAAACGATGCAGAAGTAAGAGAGATATAAGAATTAGGGAGAGTTCACCCAAGGGAATGCTTTAAGTATGAACAACTGAAGGGAATCATAAAAAATGCTCAAATTTTTCAAGTTCAAGAGAATTGCGACCTAGGGAGGGTTGACTGCAATGCAATTTTACAATAACTTCCGAACAAAATTCCCACGCGCGCATGATGCACAAGTCGAGACGATACTCTGGCCGGTGGACGAGGGAGAGGCGGACGAAGTCGCGGGCAACTGCTAGTATACATATATATGAATAGTTAAATGATGTAATGATAAATAATTTTGAAGGAATAGCGTTAGTTAAAAAGAAATCAAAAATAATCGAAAAATTTTGAATATTCACAAAATGATAGCAAAAACTACATTGCTTACGTTTCAATTACAAGGTAAGAAAATACGCACACATCTTTTTAAAAAAAAAGAAAAATGTATAATAACTTTTTTTTGAACGAAATATATTTCTTGCTGTTGGTCGTACTTAATAGCATTTTCCATATTCGTTCGATAGTTAAAAAAAAATATACCTATATAACAAATTGTACATAGACTTTTAGTGTCAGTCTTAATTCGCGCGAATTTTAAACTTTAGCTTTGTATTTTATTAGAGTGAATTCTAAACTATACCTAAATATCCCCAACGAGTGAAATGACTCGGCACACTTCAACATCATTTGATAACATAAACCAGCAATAAATCTGTAAACCCCCCGTTCATAAACCTTTTGTTGATGATTTAAAAATGTCAATAATTATATATTATTGAATCATGTAGAAAATAAATTTAACAGCCGAAAATCGGTAACCGAGCTTGCCAAAATGACACTAGCAGGAGTTCTTACAATGTACTCGACTCAAATTAATCTATTTCTAGTGTGCACTTAAGGATTGGCTTAAAATAAATTTCAATTTCCTAAGCACTCTTAACTTTTTATGACAATCTTCAAAATGGACTAAACATATTTCTAGTAGAGTTCTTATAAAAACTGTTAATACTATTCCTGCTCGCTATATCAAGTGCCAAAATCGCAAATGAATCACCTGAAAATATTTTCGATGGGCGACATTTCAGTATGATTAGATATCATCAATAAGTGTTAATTATTGTCACACAAGATTCTTATCAATCTGATATTTTTTATCCACAATTTCAATAACCCAACTCATATTTCTAACTAAAGCTTTTTTCTGTTATCTTTAAATAAATTGATTTCATTAACCTGACTGTTTGTTTTATTCATTTCAGTACTGACAGCGGCCAAGCAAACAGATGCCCAAATATACCTCCTCCTGCGGCAGATCGACCTGGTCAACGACACCCAAATTACAGAAGTTTATACAATCAGCAGTAAGTTTATAAAAACAATCAATTTGTAGAAATGTTTTAAGATATTTTTTTTTTGTTTAAAAGCTTCGTCGAGGGTCCCATCGGATTTGTCAAAATTGACAATGGATGCAATCACAAACATTTGGTACGCGTCAACGTTTCTCGCTTTGGTGGCATTTGGTGGCTCATTGATGGCATGTTCCAATCGCAAATGTGGCCGTCGGAATTTAAACCAAAATAATGATGATCAACTGCAAGTACCACCAAGTCCAGCACCGTCATACAGTAAATTCGCTCCACCGAGTTATGGGACGATTTTAAAGAAGCCTTTTGCGTCGACAGCCACGGTATTTGTTGTGCAAGCACCCTTTGTTCCAGCAGCAAAGGAAAAGGATCAACAACAATTGTCAACGTTGCCATCGCCTCCATTTTCATTTCACACAATCAAAGAATTGCAGAAAGTTGGTTGCTAATTTTGAGAGAGTTTCAATTTCTTCAAAAAGAGAAGAGAGCTTTAATAAGAAATAAGTCTTTTGTTGAATTAGACTGTTCAAAACTGTGATCTAGAAAATAAGTGGAAAAAGAACTAAACAGATTTTCGGCCTTGATACGTATTTATTAAAACATGAAATATTTATTATGAACTAGCTAACCCCGCGAACTTCGTCTCACCACCCTTCAGAGCAACTCCAATAGCTATTTTTCCTTTGAAAACCAATGAATCTTCCGAGTTTTTCATCAAGAACTTTCTATTTTCCATTCGGAAACCCATTTTGAAATTTTCAAGGTTTCCATTGAAAACCAATGCACCTGCAATAACATGCAAATAACTTAAAAAAATGTTCCCTAAGTTTCATGAACAGACTTACACGAACAAAATAAAAAAAAAACTAGCCAAATCCGTCCAGCCGTTTGTGAGTTATGCGGTCACACATGAACGGGATTTAATTTTTATATATATAGACTAGCTGACCTTGCAGAATTTGTACTGCCTCTATGGATTAATAACAGACCTAAAAATTTGTACCCCGCTACCACACTATTCCCACCCACCATCCGGCATCCGCAACCCAAAGCTACCCTACTACTTTCTACCTGCTACATTGGTACCCCCGTTATCAGCTACCCCACTACCCGCTACCCCTCTTCCCGCTACCCACTACTTCTTCACGCTTACCGCTTCCCCCGTTACCCGCTACCCACTCCCGCTTACCGTCACCCTGCTAGCTAGCTGCCCTGGACATATGTCATAAGCGGCTTGGTCGATTTTGTACAAAATACTTAAAACCCATTTACGCCACTACCTGAATTTTCCGTGAAAATTCGGTGCAAAACACTCCACTGACTGGTGCAAAAAGTAGTGAGTCGAATTCAATACCACAACCACATAACATAATCCGGTAAAAATTAGAAATATACTTTACAATACGAACGATTGAAATTTTCATTACCTACGGTATTAAATGATCTTAAGTATTCAGTATTATTTTTACCTATGCATATTTTAACTCTGACATCAATATTCGCCAATAACTTCTTTCTAGCCCTGACCTTTGAAATTTCTACAAATAGGTAATTCCCAAAGAAATAAACAAATCTGGAACTGGCATAACAATTATTAACTTTTTTTAATTTTCATTGGTGTTTCCAAATATGCTAATTAAATTAATTTAACTTACGAATCCTAGAAATCCTTTCAAGACGTTTCTTGAAACCTACAACAAAAAAACACCGACAGCATCACTGAACAAATACAGGCGTTTCCGGTATGAGAGGTGTTGGCACTTCCATACCTGCAACATAAACAGGTATGGAGTTTCCCGTTTGTAGATTAACAGCTTTGGGGAGAGCTGCTCAAAATTTTTTGACATTATCTCCGATCTCCGAGAGCTTGAAGTCTTAACGCCTTGGGCTTGTGTTATATGGGGTATTCGGCTCAAAAAATCCATACCTGCACGAAACGACACCCCAGGACAGGTTTAATACACTTTGTAAGCTTACCATTCAGCCGCTTGTTATGTTTTTTGTTCCAGTTCAATAGCGATGATTTCTTACCTTCTATATCGTAAACTAGCAGTTGCCCGCGACTTCGTCCGCCTCTCCCTCGTCCACCGGCCAGAGTATCGTCTCGACTTGTGCATCATGCGCGCGTGGGAATTTTGTTCGGAAGTTATTGTAAAATTGCATTGCAGTCAACTCTCCCTAGGTCGTAATTCTCTTGAACTTGAAAAATTTGAGCATTTTTTATGATTCCCTTCAGTTGTTTATACTTAAAGCATTCCCTTGGGTGAACTCTCCCTAATTCTAATATCTCTCTTACTTCTGCATCGTTTTTTTCGTTAAGTAAATTTTTTTTTCTTTAAACTGAGCATATTTCTTAGTTAAGAAGTACATAAAATGATATGGTTTAAACACAATAATCTGCACAAATAGTGCAATCAATCACATTCACAAATCAATTGAACTCTCAAAATTCTAATTTGAGCAGTTATTAGGACAGTTCCACCTAACAACATCTCACTGAGATCTCAATGTCACCTTGACTGAGGCAAAATCATTTGGTGGAACATAATTCTCAGTTATCATTGAGATTTAATGGTTACCTTACTAATTGTTGATGCACATATGTCAGCCACGTCAAATAGCTGAGTGAGAAATCGAATCCAAAATAATTTCATTTCAGAGATCTCAGAAAAAAATCTCAGTTCTCACATTTCCACAGATTCTTCGCTGCTATTGGTCGCAGCTTAATTTTAAGTAGAATAAAGCCTTCCTAGATTAATGGACTATCCAACACAAAAAGAATTTTACAATTCGAAATAGTAGTTCCTGAGATTACCGCGTTCAGACGAACTTTATATTGTATTGTATTGTATTGTTTGCCGTTTTTTTCATATTTTCCACAGATTCTTCGCTGCTATTGGTCACAGCTTAGTGTTAAATAGCTTCAAGTCTTCCTCAATTAATGGACCAACCAACACAAAAAGAATTATACCATTCGAACCAGTAGTTCCTAAGATAAGTGCGTTAAAACGCAGAAAAATGTATATTTTTTGCCGTTTTTTCCCCATTTTAAACAGATTCTTCGCTGCTATTGGTCACAGCTTAATGTTAAGTAGCCTAATGTCTAAGTCGATTAAGGCACCATCCAACACAAAAAGAATTATACCATTCGAACCAGTAGTTCCTGAGATTACCGCGTTCAAACAAACAAACTCTTCAGCTTTATATATTAGTGTAGATAATAAATTTTTATTCAAAATAATAATTGTGATTGACAATTTTTAATTCAAATTGAGTATATTTCTTGATCAGCTCCTTTATATTTTGTTGTAGTGAGAAATATAATATTTTTTAACATTGGTACCATTTTTGATTTAAACAGTATAAGTTTTCTTTTTCCTTAACCTTTTACCCGTATTCCTCTTAAGTTTGGAAAAAAAATTAAGAAAATCGGTCAAGCGATTTGGCCGGTTAGAGAACGAACACAAAAATAAGCTGTTCTTTTATATATAGACTAGCTGGTCCTAGGTTCAAATCCCAAAGTAAAACTCAGAAAGTTTTTCATTAATATGAAAAATAAAAACCAGGCAGCACCACTAACAAGGAGTCTGATGATCGGCTTGGCACCCGTGAAATAGCTATAACTCCAGCCAAAGAAATTGACGGAAAAAACCATTGGTGGAAGCACCTCTAAGTTGCTATCGTTGTTCAAACAAACAAATAAGATGTGATTTTAATTTCAAATCTATTGTTTTTGTTTAAAGTTGTTCAGTTCTTGAGATCTTGGTCGCAACAATATTTAATGTTTTGTATTTTCCTTACTTTTCTTATATTTTTGAAATGTGAAACTGTAATTTGCAACTACATATTTGGTTACACAGACAGTAAACATTTTTTTTGTTTTCTTATCATTTAGAAAAGTTTCTTAATAATCGTTGTTTAAACATTTCAAAGCCAATTGTATGACACAATGGCCCTCTAAGTTGATTTTTGTAAGCCTTATGATCACCTATCCCCCTTTTTTTTTAAGATTGTTGATCGTGGTGCCCGTGGCGTAATTATTAGTGATTTTTATTTCATCTTTCCCGGGTACTTACTCTTGCGAAGAACTAACAACACTTCCAAGAGTATAAACATGCCATAAAAAAAATGCTTCTTCACACGCATTCAAAGGCCACTAACGCCTTGGCTCTTCAAAAGCTATCGCAGCACTCTACTTATTTATTTATTTTTTTGTAGAGAAGGTCAGTGGATAAACGTTCGTTTGAAAAGGCTTAAGAGAACTCACATATCTTAATCTTTTCTCAATATTTTTTTTTTTTAATTTAGCAATCGGCTAGTCCTGGAATTTCGTCTTTTTTTATAATTATTTAAAATTTTTTATTCCTCTGGAACTACTTTTTTATTTTTGCACTTAAGCA
Organism: Sphaerophoria taeniata; assembly: GCA_943590905.1. Classification (NCBI taxonomy): domain Eukaryota; kingdom Metazoa; phylum Arthropoda; class Insecta; order Diptera; family Syrphidae; genus Sphaerophoria; species Sphaerophoria taeniata. The sequence continues at coordinate 34,177,943 of OX016540.1, read as the reverse complement.
TTTAATTTCTTAGCATAATCAAAACCTTTTTGAATCGACTTCAAATTTTATGACAAACTGGATCTGAAAAAAGATTTGTTTGGTTGTTTAAAACAAAGAAACGGTAGTTGGGGAAGCTAGTCTACGTCAGGACGCTCAAAGACCTTGCTGAAGGAGGCCCGGACCAGCTCCTGGTTGTATTGCAGACGAAGGGAGAAACTGCTTTAGCAAAGCTGTCGATGATGAGATGAGATTCGGAGCTTGAGCGTTTCGGTTGGGTCAAGTTAAGAAAAATCGTATGAAAGGGGAAGGGGTTGACCATTGCATATCGTATATGTATATGTTTCCTACCATGAATTCGAATCTACTCGTTTTGCAATCTGAAGCAAGAACGCCTATCAGTATTTAAGGCCTTAGAAGCAGATTAGATGAAACATTGCTTTTGTAAAATTGCAACGTAACACTATGTTTACGTAGGTTCATTTTTCTTCTTTCATATCAGTATTATTTTTCACTTTCCCCATCTATCCCACTTGCACTTTTTTCAGTATCATACCCAAATGTAGTAAAAAAAATATGGAGAAGAATTTTGAGAACAGGGCCCCCATGGTAACTTATCACTCGAAAGAATTAGGTGATAAACAATAGATTGAAAACAAATATTTAGTTTTGTTCCGATCGCTTTTCTTCTCGTTTTTGCGAGTAATAAGAGACAGAACTTGGCCAAGATAAGAAATAGTACTGAAAAGGGCGTCGCCGAAGAGACTTTGCCCACACTGCACCCTGACGTTGAAGAGACTCTGCTTAGCTTATATGCTATAAAGTACAGAGAAGTTCCGGTATATCCATCATTGGGTGCGTGTCCGTCAATTTTAAGGTGAAAAATGTATTGGGGGAAAAAAAGCTATGGATCGCAAACTGTGCTGGTGGGAGCAGATGCTTTAAAAGTGTTAAAAAGTTTCCAATAGATTATGAGAGCAATAAGAAAGCCTGGATGATATCTTCCATTTTTGTTAAATATCTGCAAAAGTGGTATCGCCGACTAAAAAAGGAGCATAAGAATATGCTATAACTTTAGCAATACGGTCTTAATTTCTTCCACCAAATACTACCTCGGTACTGCAATCCATGGACCAAGGAACTATCTATACACATACTATGCATTATAAAAATAAATAAAATCGCATCTCTAAAAACAGGTTAACTTTTATTACCTTCATATCGGTTATGATTTATCGCTTATAACGACCAAATTAGACCGTCCACTGGAGGTCGTTTGACTGTACATATACATATGTATGTAGCGTATATGTAGCGGCTCGCCAAATACAAACCCATGCACATATATTGGTCGATTGTTCCAAGCGTTTGCCTTGAATCGAGAAATATGTCCCTTCTTCTTTAAGCCGGCTTGACCAATCAAGTATGTACATACATATACATACATATGTAGCTATAGTAAAATAGTGTTCGAATGCCTCTATGAAATGAAAAAAAATATTATTTGTCAAAATTTTTGAACGAAAATAAATATTTCTACATATATTGATCAGATTTGTTTTTATTTTGTTGAAGTGAACAAAAAATAGGATTTTTTAACATTGGCACTGTTTGTGATTTGAAAACTATAAATTTTGTTTCTCCTAAACCTTCTACCCTAATACCTCTTGCATTTAGAGGAAAAATTAGGAAAATCGGTCAACCAGTGTGCCCGGTTAGCGAACGAACACAAAAATTAGGCTGTTCTTTTATATATATAGATTTTTAAAAAATTAAATAAAAAAAAAAACTAGTGAAACAAGGAAAATGTAAAATATTTGATTGTATGTTAGGTAATTTTTAATTTAATAAAATAAAAAGACTGACATTTTGTGGCTGCTATTAATTGATTGTGTTAAAAAGATTAAATTAATATTCTAACTTCAGTTCAAATTTCAGTACATTGAGTACCTAAATATTTTTCAAATAAGATTTAGTTGTGTAAGAAAAATTAAATAAAACGAAAAACATAATTAAAATAAGAACATTTGTGTTTTATTGAAGCTATAAAATATGACTCTTTAGTGCTTAGATTTCTCTTCTCAGACCATAAACGAACTAGTTTGGGTTACAATTTGCAACTCAAAATGTTGAGCAAAAGATTGAAAACAAAGTCAGTGTAAATCTAGTCTATGGAATTTATATGTGTATGGGCCGTTTTAGTCTCAGCAGTTAAACTTATATGAGTTCATGAGTTTATATATTATATTTCTAATTATTGCAAAATTATTCGAATAAAACCGAAAAATTTAAATTCAAATTTATTGCCTACTGCTGCGGTACGAATATTTCTGGGAACGAATATGAAAAGCTAAGGGTACTGTCGTCGGCGAAACAATGAATTGGATTAGAAGTTACAGACAAGAGATCATTTATGAAAATGAGAAAGAGGGTCGGCGACAAAACGGAGCCCTGTAGTACACCAGCATTTATTTTGTGGGTTTCCGACTTGAAACCGTCCAATACAACAAAGAAAGTTCCTAATCCAACGAAGAAGGGAGTCATCAATTACGAAAGCACGCATTTTCAATAAGAGAGCCTGATGCCGAACTGCGAAAGCCGTACTACCGGTCCTTAAGAAGCTTTCGGTCTTCGAGATATTTCTTGAGCTGACAGCTTATCAGCGTTTCCATGACTTTAGGTAGAAGGGACGTTAGTGCAATCGGACGATAATTGGAGGGAGAGGAGGATTCGCCTTTTTTGAGTATAGGCTGGACAAATGCTGTTTTCCAACTACTCGGCCAGCGGTTTTGTGTATGTTGAAATCTTTTAGGACCCTCACTACAGCACGAGTGCGAAAGAAGATTTGTCCCATGGAATCATTGACGCGCTCGCAAACTGGGGGAGTCATGACACTCTCTGGCAGCGAAGAGTCTGAGGCGAACTGCCTAGCAAAAAGGTTAGCTTTCGCGAGAGAGCCAACGACTGGAGTATCATCATCAACGAGCGCTGGGACCGAGGAAGAAGAAGAATTCTTCATATTTTTCACAAATGACCAAAAAGTTTTACTGCCTTTGGGACATTGCAGTATTTTTTGCCTTAATTTTTGGTCGTGTAAAAATTTGGTCCGCCGAATATGCATATTGTAGGCCTTCCTGGCTTGTTTAAACTTGTTCCGGTTTTCCTCAGTAGGGTTTGCTTTGTAACAACGGAAACTTACCTCTTTAACCGTGATAACTTGTTTACTTGTTTGAACCCCCATAATTTACATAATTAATAAATATTTCTAAGTCCAATGGGGATAGATTTCGAAACTATTTTCCACTAAGTCAAATCGTTATTTTGAATTTGTTTAAATGTAACGGAAAATTTAAATACTATTCGAATTTGTAGTTTGAAAAGAAATGTAGTGCTTCCCTCTACTGAGAATACTTTAAATTAGCTGTGAAAACCACCTCACATAAGTTTACGTAGCAGATTCACATACCTAACATGCAGCAGTTACCTCTGGTGCTATTTTGTACAATGAATAAAAAAAGAAGTAAATGATTGATAATTAACAGAATGATATTATGTTTAAAACATGAACTTGAATCTTAATATAATCCCAGAAAAAAGTTATAAGTTGCTATATTTTGCGATTTTCTTGTCAACAAATCGAAAAAAATAAGCCCATATTTCAAATTTGTAATGAGCAAAAGTATAGCTGCAACTCCCTGAGAATCTAAAATAATTCATGAGTTGCAAACTGATATCGGAATCGGTAAGGCCGTTTGGTCAAAAACCGGAGAGCCTATAAGGTATCCATAAAATGTAAAAAAAAACAAAAACAAATACTTTTGCTTCAATAACAAATCCTGATAACCTGTTAAAGCAAGAAGTTAATGCGACATAGGTACGTTCTTTCACAATTATAACTTGGAAGAATTTTTCGTTCCAATGTTCACTATGGCGTATGAGTAATTTTATCCAAGATCGACTCGCAAACATTTTTCTTTATAGATCTTTTTCGTCATGTCCGTATGTAAACACTAACAAGCCATTAACTTACTAAGCAAACATTAGGTGCGTTTTCAGAGCCACTTCATAGTGGCGTATGTTATGAAATGTCAAAAAAAAGAAATTAACTCAACATCATTTTGTTGCATATACATATCGATAGATCTTTGAAATATCATGAACGTTTTTCAATTTTTTTGGTTTATCCAATATTTTGTAAATCATTTTTAAGAAATAATCGCAACCAAAGTCAAATAATCTGAGACTTTCCCCCTCTTATTTTAAAACCAACAACGCATTTTCTCGGTTTTTTTTTTATTTGTTGTCTTTTCTTTGGTTGTTCGTTTAGGCAACTTTTTGATGGGACTTATAACTTTGAATACAATGGTTTTGCCAAATTAATGGTGAGACATCAGCCATTGATTTCAGAAAATTGAATATTTTGACCAGTGGCGTAGAAAGGGGGGGGGGTCAGGGGGGATATATCCCCCTATTGGGATCCATAATTGTTCAACATAACACGTCATGCCAAATAAATTAAAGAAACGCACTCTGAAATTTAGTTCCTACTTCCAACGTGGAATAAGTCTTACTAGTACTCACAGGATTCCTAGAGGCATTGTCAATTTTACATTCTATACCTAGAGTCTAAGGGGAAAACACAAAGTCAACTTCATCTGAAAGAAATTATTTAAAAAAAATTTTTTTTAATGTCTCTCATCAATTGATAATTGGTAAACAAAATACATAGCACAAAAGCCCACACCGACACAAAAAATGAAAATTATTTAGATTTCTTCTCACCGTTAGTCACATTGTTAAGTTGGTGTAAGAAACCACCCCAAACACGCAACACACTCATCTACACGAACACAAATGTTCGCACAACTGCGGTGAAGTTAACGCGAATTCTAACGGTAACGATAACTCACATTCATTCATTTAAACCAGAAAGCAAAATGCGCTAATACAAATTACATAAAGCATGCCTTACACAAGCGACATATTGACAGTAATTCGTCGTAATTTTGCGAGTTAATTGGACTATTTTTTTTTTTATTAATTTTTTATATATCTATAAAATTTTTCGAAAATATCCTAAAATTAATTTGGGTATACAGTATTCAAGAATATGTAAATACACATTTTATAAGTGAATTCCGATTTTAACTATTGATCCGATTTCGAGATACAGAATTTTGAAAAAAAAAGTTTAAAAAGGTTTTTAAAAAATACAATTGTTTTTTTAAATTTGTTTGAAAACAAAATTATTAATACGTACTTTCAGAAAAAATAGTACGCTGATTAGCTTTTGTTTTTTGTATAAATCTTACAAAAAAAAAAAATGATTCTATGTGAGGTACCGTTTTGGAGGAAGTTTTAAAAAAATCGTTTTTGAGAAAATCGAAGCTTTTGGTTTTTTGGCCAGCAAAATTGTATGATGGCTAGTGGCTACCCTAAATTTTGATCTTAAAAAAAAAAATCAAAAAACGACAAACGCGAATTCGCTCAACCCTCTAATTTTCAAGTTTTAAGTCAAGTGGGCCAGTGGTTAAGGCTGCAGGTGCGTTTACAGAGAGACAGACAGACATCCAAAACTTGTCATATCTACACTAATATATAAAGCTGAAGAGTTTGTTTGTTTGAACGCGGTAATCTCAGGAAGTACTGGGTCGAATGGTATAATTCTTTTTGTGTTGGATGATGTCTTAATCGACTTAGACATTAGGCTACTTAACATTAAGCTGTGACCAATAGCAGCGAAGAATCTGTTTAAAATGGGGAAAAAAACGGCAAAAAATATACATTTTTCTGCGTTTTAATGCACTTATCTCAGGAAGTACTGGTTCGAATGGTATAATTCTTTTTGTGTCGGATGGTCCATTAATTGACGAAGACTTGAGGCTATTTAACATTGAGCTGTGACCAATAGCAGCGAAGAATCTGTGGAAAATATGGAAAAAACGGCAAAAAATATACATTTTTCTGCGTTTTAACGCGCTTATCTCAAGAACTGCTTTATGAAATTGAACAATTTTTTAAATGTTGAATGGTCCATTTATCAAGGAAGGCTTGAAGCTATATAAAATTGAGCTGCAAACAATAGGAGCGAAGAATTGTAAAATGTAAAATGTGGAAAAAACGGCAAACAATACAATTTAATCTACACTAATATATAAAGCTGAAGAGTTTGTTCGTTTGAACGCGGTAATCTCAGGAACTACTATTTCGAATTGTAAAATTCTTTTTGTGTTGGATAGTCCATTAATCGATGAGGGCCTTAAAATAAAATAAATAAATAGAGTGGCGCGACAGCTCTTGAAGAGCCAACGCCTAAGTGGCTTACTCTAATCAACAATTCTCTGAGTGCGTGTGAAGAATTGATGGGACCTACAATTTAACGCCGATTCCGAACGGCAAAGTTGAGAAGCATTTTTTCATTACAGATTGATACTCTTGGAAGATTTGTCAGGTCTTCGCAAGAGGCAGTAACCGTGAAAGATGAAATAAAAACTTGACCTGAGTAGGACTCGAACCAACGACGTTCTGCTTAGCAGCCAACGCACTTACCAACTAAGCTACGGGCAACTGCTTTAGGCTTTATTCTACTTAAAATTAAGCTGCGACCAATAGCAGCGAAGAATCTGTGGAAATGTGAGAACTGAGATTTTTTTCTGAGATCTCTGAGATGAAATTATTTTGGATTCGATTTCTCACTCAGCTATTTGACGTGGCTGACATATGTGCAGCAACAATTAGTAAGGTAACCATTAAATCTCAATGATAACTGAGAATTATGTTCCACCAAGGCACCAAATGATTTTGCCTCAGTCAAGGTGACATTGAGATCTCAGTGAGATGTTGTTAGGTGGAACTGACCTAATAACTGCTCAAATTAGAATTTTGAGAGTTCAATTGATTTGTGAATGTGATTGATTGCACTATTTGTGCAGATTATTGTGTTTAAACCATATCATTTTATGTACTTCTTAACTAAAAAATATGCTCAGTTTAAAGAAAAAAAAATTTCTTAACGAAAAAAACGATGCAGAAGTAAGAGAGATATTAGAATTAGGGAGAGTTCATCCAAGGGAATGCTTTAAGTATGAACAACTGAAGGGAATCATAAAAAATGCTCAAATTTTTCAAGTTCAAGAGAATTACGACCTAGGGAGAGTTGACTGCAATGCAATTTTACAATAACTTCCGAACAAAATTCCCACGCGCGCATGATGCACAAGTCGAGATGATACTCTGGCCGGTGGACGAGGGAGAGGCGGACGAAGTCGCGGGCATCTGCTAGTATTCTATATATCCCAAGGAAAAAATAGCGAACTTGATCCATCCCCCCCAAAGTGAAAAGCTATCTACTCCACTGGTTTTGGCTTGAAATCAATAAAATTAAAGTGTTTGAAATTAGAGATTTTTTTTATTTTAAAAGGTTATATTATACAATAGTGTAATAATAAATAATTTTGAAGGAATAGCGTTCGTTAAAAAGAGATCTTAAGATAATTGAAAAATTTCCAATATTCATAAAATGATAACAAAAACTAACTATATTCTATACACAATCAACAACAAAATTAAGGAAATTCCCAGTTAAGGCAGCACCTGCACCACAAACCCAAGGCCATCGGGCATTGCACTCGCACGGGTGTCATATGCATCCTAAATCATTAAATGTATCCAATTTCTTTATATTTTGTCATGTGCATTCTAAATCATTAAATGTATCTAGTTTCTTTATATTTTCAAATCATTAAATTTAAATGTATCCAATTTCTTAAACTTGCAACTTAAAGTAAATTCGAGCCGCATCCGGTTTCTTGTGGGAAACACGAATGCGGCAGGCATTGTAAAGCATTTTCAAAAATAATAAATCAGAACTATTTTGTGAGCGAACGGATGAACGTGTTTTATTTGACTAAGGACAAGTGTCGTCCAATATTTTTTTATCTCAAACCGTCACAGCGACGTTAACTGGCGCCCGAGCAGTGAATCAAAAAAAAAAAAAAGTGAAAAGTAAAAGTGAAACAAAAAGATAAGAACATAAAAATAAAATACCAAGATTTCCTAAAAATTAGGAAGAAATTGAACGACACTAAACAAGCAAAGTAGTGAAAAAAATCATAGTGAAAAAATCAATCAGAGAACTCCAATAAAAAAAAAGATGAAAGCCTGAAAAAAAAAGAAAGTAGAACATCGACAACCCCAAATAAGCTGAAGCACCAAGAATGATAGCGAGAATTCTGTAAGGAAATTGTTTTTATATATTTTTTTTTTTTTCATGTGAAGAATTATTATAAGTAAAATTACTAATATACCTAGGAGGCTTCTCTATAAAAGAGCAAAGTGGACACTTGTTGTATTCCTAAAAAGAAGCAACTTAATTGGTGGTGGAGTTATTCGTACCTTAGTAGGTTACTGGCAAAAAATGAACGCCTATAACTAAAAAGGGACAATACGAACCTTCCGATCCGAGGTGACCACTCTCAAAATAGAGAACCACTCAGCGGGTATCCTCCGATAACCTTTGTTGTCGGAGATATATATATAAAAAATCATAAATGTACTTCTGATCTCAGACTGAAGAGACAGAAAGAAAAAAAAAAGAAAAAAGATAATTAACTGGTTTGTCACTGACAATACACTAGTTAAATAATACGATTTATTTCCTTATTAAAAAAAAAAAAAAATCTGATCTCCCACTGAAGAGACAGACATAGGTTATTGAAAAAAAATTCTGATCTCCCACTGAAGAGACAGACATATAAAACATTTATACTAATATAACACTAAATTCACCTCCAACTGAAGAGGCAAACAAATTATCAACAATATTTTTTTTAAGTTTACTCTATTAAATATTTTGTTTATAAGATATTACGTACCGCCAAAAAAATAATTAAATTCTTAGAAGAAAGGAAATTTCCACATATTGTAATTGCTTCTTGCTGTCAACATAACAAATTTTCTTTTAATTGCATCGCTTCTTATTGAAAATGGATGATCTCCATAGTTCTGTCACCCAATTAACAGGTGCTGTTAACGCACTAGTCGAGAAACTTACAAACATTGAGGGACGAATCTTTCGCCTCGAGCAGCAAAATATTCAAATGGACTTCCAGCCAGTCCTTCAACGCTTACAAAATATAGAGGATCGCCTAGTTACGCCAGAAAGAAGGTCTGTTCCGAATGCGGAGCGACAAGAACCACTCTGTGGGCCAAGATCGGAGCAGGACCTAAGAGACATTTGTAAGCTTCCGGATTCCGTTAAGGAACTCCAAGTCTTCGCCGGTAATACCATCGGCTTCATTTCATGGATCCATAGCGTGGAGGCCATTCTGAAAGATTATGAAATCGTTCGGGATAAACCAATATACCGAGCCATTTTACAACATATAAGGCAAAAAGTGAGGGGACGCGCTGACGCCGCGCTGATATCCTACAACATCTTCGAAAATGATTGGACAGAGATTAAGAGGGTTCTCTCCTTACACTACGCAGACAAGAGGGACATCCGTACCCTTGAATTCCAACTAACCCAACTTGTGCAGGGCAATTCTCGCCTTGACGACTTTTACGCTAAAGTAAACCTCCAGCTGTCCCTTATAATCAATAAAATTAGAGCTGAGACTTACCCTTCCGAAACTATGGATGCTCTTATAGCAACATATAGAAATAGGGCATTGGATATTTTTATTCGGGGTTTAGGAGGAGACATTTCCAGGCTTCTGATGATCCAGAAGCCCAGGACACTCCCAGAAGCCTACTCATGTTGTCTGGAGATGCAAAATATGACCTTCAGGAACAATACTCTCAATGATAGGGCTCCTTATGTTGTTTCCTCTTCTGGTAACAATTATACCAGTAACTCTAACTCAAACAACAATTCCCACTACAACAATAGAAATAATCAAAGAAATAACTTTCACCAACGATCACACGTTCCCTCTCAGAATTCCGGATTTAACCAACAAAACCCTCCGAGTAGGCCCACTGCCCCAAAACCCCCCGTTAAAATGGAAGTAGATGGTTCCTTTCAATCGAGGAATGTCAACTATATAAACAATCCATTCAAACGAGAGTCAAACTCTGAGATAAACTCTCGGAAGCAACAAAAATTGTATCATATGGAATCAATTACACACTCTGAGGATGAACCAGAAGGAAAAGAGTCTGCTTATGAAGAAACAGAACATGAAAATTTTTTTTCAGAAGAATCGTCTTACGAACAAGCAGTCGATGAAAATTTTATGGAAGCAGCCTCGCTTCCAGCGTTCCATACTTAGAGTATGTTACAAAGGATAGGGGCATTCTTAAATTTCTCATTGACACTGGCGCAAACAAAAATTTCATTCAACCTAAATTAGCCCCAAACCCAAAGCCAGTAAATAACCCATTTCACGTCAATTCACCATCCGGACAAATCTTAGTTAAAAACAAAATCTGCGGAAAATTTTTCGCTCCCTTAGGATGTGACTTAGATATGACATTTTTTATTCTCCCAGGGCTAAAGTCGTTCGATGGCATCATTGGAGACGACACCCTCAAACAACTAAAGGCCGTAATAGATAGAGACAAAAATGTACTAAAAATTTATTCCAACATAGTTATTCCCCTTAAGGACAAATTATCACAAACGGTTAGTCTTTTACAAACATCGAGTACAAATACGAATGACAGATTACAGACAATATGCAAAAAATACAGTAACATCTTCGATCCTGTCGGTAGCGAAGAAGTTCGAACCACAGTGAGGGCAGAAATACGGACAAAAACGAACGACCCCATATACACGAAGAGCTATCCCTACCCAACAAGTATGAGGCAGGAAGTTGAAAGACAAATCGAGGAACTTCTGTCGGAAAACATCATTCGGCCCTCGAAAAGCCCGTACAACTCGCCTATCTGGGTGGTCCCAAAAAAACCAAAACCCAATGGCGAGAAACAATATCGAATGGTAGTGGACTTCAAACGACTTAATTCAGTTACAATTTCAGACACTTACCCAATTCCGGACATTAACAACACACTTGCCAGTCTAGATGAAGCCAAATTCTTCACAACCCTGGACTTAACATCTGGCTTTCACCAAATCCTTATGAAGGAAAAAGATATACCCAAAACAGCATTCTCTACCATGAATGGAAAGTATGAGTTTTTGAGACTACCTTTTGGCCTCAAGAACGCTCCCGCCATATTTCAAAGGATGATAGACGACATATTGAAGCCATTAATAGGCAAAATATGCTATGTCTATATTGACGATATTATCATCTATAGCAAAACGGAGAGCGATCACCTTCGAGATATCGAAACCGTATTTTCAAAACTTCACGAAGCAGGACTCAAGGTCAATTTTGAAAAGACACAGTTCTTGGCGACCAGCGTGGAATTTCTCGGATACCTAGTTACACAAAAAGGTATTCTTCCAGACCCAAAAAAAATAAAGGCTGTTGAAGCGATACTTCCACCGGCGAATTTAAAAGAGCTTAAAAGCTTCCTCGGCTTAGCCTCCTACTACAGGAAGTTCATCCGAGATTTTGCAAAAATAGCGCGACCTCTCACTGTTATAACTCGTGGCTCTCTGGCCCAGGTTAAAGCCAACCAGTCAAGAAAAATTTCCATAAATCTGGACGAATCCGCTCTAAGGGCATTTAATAACCTTAAGGAACTTTTGGTTTCAGCCGAAGTTCTCGGATTCCCAGATTTCAAAAAACCCTTCAATCTCACAACAGACGCCTCTGACTACGCTATTGGAGCAGTGCTTTCGCAAGGTGAACACGGAAAAGAAAAACCAATTGCTTACATTTCTAGGTCACTCAAAAAGACCGAAGAAGCCTACGCTACGAATGAGAAAGAAATGCTCGCCATTGTCTGGGCCTTAGATAATTTGAGGAATTATTTATATGGAGCCAGAAAAATCAGGATCTACACTGATCACCAGCCCTTAACTTATGCGCTTAGCAACAGAAATACCAACGCAAAGTTGAAGCGCTGGAAAGCGAGAATCGAAGAGTACAACCACGAGCTGATCTACACACCTGGTAGATCAAACTTAGTGGCAGACGCTCTCTCACGATTAAAAACAGAAGTAAATCATCTGTCCGGCTCATACCTTCACGGTAGCGACTCCTGTACGGAAACAGCAACGTCGGATTCTCGTACTAGAACAACAAGCGAAATTGACACTGAAACAGCTGAGGAAGGTCTTCATGAAGTATCTATTACTGATGACTCCGGAACCGTTCATAGTGCGGAGCAAGACAATACAGATCTAATACCACACGTGGAGGCTCCACTTAACGTCTTCAGGAGCCAAATAATTTTTAAGTCAGGTATTGATATGTGCGCTCACGAAGAACCACATCCGGGGTATCATCGTCACTATGTATCAGCAAGAACATTAGACCAAGCCTTTATTACCAAGACACTCAAAGAAAAGCTACAACCGAATGTTATTAATGGGATTAAGATTCCCGAAGAACATTTAGGAACACTTCAAAAGGTATATCTAGAATGCTTTGAAAAATTTAAAATAAGGATTACTCAGAGAGTAGTTGAAGATGTAGCCAGAGAGGATCGAAAACTTGCCATTATAGAAAAGGAGCATAGAAGGGCACACAGAGCTCCAAAAGAAAATAAAGACCAGATACTCGAACGATATTATTTTCCCCATATGATGGCTCTGGTTAAAAATTACGCAAGAACATGCGAAGTTTGTCATGCGAATAAATACGATAGACACCCAGTTTCTCCCGAATTCCAAACCACTCCAATTCCAACATATCCTTGTGAAATAATTCATATGGATATCATGGAAATTCAAAATGAAAAATTCATTTCCGTTATAGATAAATTTTCCAAGTTTAGTAAATTTTTTCACATCAATGATAAGTCAGCCATCCATATAAGATCAAAACTAGTTAAAATCCTACATTATTTTACGGTACCACTAATCCTGGTCACGGACAACGAAAGAGGCTTCCTTAGCCCAATAGTTCTTAACTTTATAAAGGCACTGGGAGTAAGACTTTATCTAACTCCATCCCATAGAAGCGAGGTGAACGGGCAAGTAGAGAGAGTTCATTCTACGATCCTCGAGATATATCGATGCCTCAAGGTAGAACACCCAGAACTTTCAGTTAAAGAATTGGTGAACGTTGCTGTAGACCGCTACAACAACTCCTTTCATTCCGTTATTGGTCGGAAACCGAGTGACATATTTTTTAACAGGTCACAACGAATAAATTACCAGAACCTCCTAAATATAAGATCAAAAATAAATAAAGACTTGCGGGGTATTATTAAAAAGAACATGGATGCTAGAAATAATCGACTTAATTCAAAAAGATCTATTCCAAAGCAATATGAAGCTGGTGAAATTGTGTACGCAGCAGCAAAAGGTATTAAGAGTAAAAATCAACCCCTTTTCCGAAAGGAAGTGGTGGCCAAGGACAATCGTGTCACTATTACGACAGCAAGTGGCAAAAAGTTACACAAAACTAACTTAAAAAATCTTAAGCCAATACCTTCACAAACTTAGTTAATTGAGAAAAGTAATGTAATAAAAATTTTTTTTTTTCTTTCGCTTTAAATTGGTCAATCATAGTTTAAGAGTCAAAAACAATTAATAAATACGTATGTAAAACTATATTACAGACTAAGCCTTTTGATACCGGTGCAAGCTCTGCACATATTTCCATACAAATCCCCAATTGTAACTGTCAGAGAAAGTAACGCCTGGATGACCGATGGATTCTACAAACTTATACACGTCATCGACCTAAGACAATACAATAATATTCTCAACCAAACGGAATACATAATACAAACTCACGTTAAGGACCAACAAATGCGAGACGTATTAAACTATCACCTGAAACAGACTAGGGAACGCTTGAATGAATTAAGAGACACAAAGACAAGACGAACCAGGGCTATTCGATGGATAGGATCAGCATGGAAATGGTTAGCTGGCTCCCCTGACGCGACCGACTGGGATGATCTTTTAAAAACACAGACCACCTTAGAACAGAACAACAACCGACAGCATTATATTAACGAGAAACTGTTTGACGCAACACAAGTAGCAGTAGAAAAGGTCAACAACTTGATAGACCGCTTTAACAACATAATAACGGAAGACGAATCAGATAAGGTAAAACATGATCTTCTCAACAAGATACTAATTTTGAAAGAAAGCGTAAACGAAATAGTCAGGGCATGCCAAATGGCAAAAAGTGGTATAGTAAACAGTAACCTACTAAACTCTGAGGAGATAAATACAATCATTAATGAACTCGAAACACTTCCATACCAGAACAGTGTGGAAGCTGTTGAATATAGCAGACCATCAGTTTTTACCAATGGAACCTTTATATTGTATGTTTTGTCAATTCCAAAGATCTTCCCTAGACCATATCACACACTAGCAGCCAGAGCTGCCATTAAAGACGGAAAACAGATTGAACTGGACTATACTAAATTACTAATAAATCATAACGAGACGTACGGATTAGTAGGTGATTGTCTGCAAATAAGTAATACCTCGGTGTGTGAGGGCAACATCCTTAAAAAATTAACAGAAAACTCATGCATCCCTAGAATCCTTAAGGGTGGGCATGCAGTATGCAGTTACAGGACGACAAGCGAAGAAGTCGTCGAGTTGATTGGAGACAACACTATCTTCATTACGAACTTTAATGATAGTATTTCAAATGGAAATTCTTCTCTTTCATTAGTAGGTACATATTTAATCCAGTTACAAGCAAACGATTCTGTGAGCATCAAGGACAGAACATTTTACAACAGAGTGGGTTCTACTCCACAAGCACTGCCACCAGTCCTATCCAATATTACCGAGAGAAATGGCAAACTAACCTTGGAACACGTGCACGACCTTAACACCAGAAATATAGAGTTGATCAAGACTTTCCAAACTAAACTTAACTCCTCTATATTTACAGGAAGTCTTTTAGTTTTTACAGTTGTTTGCCTCACCTACCTGCTGTGGAGGAAAATTTATGGGAAGGCTAACATCCCAGAAGTCCTGATTTCCCAACAACCTCAAACATACTCTACAAACTCACCACCTACATGCCATTAATCAGTTCAGTGCATCTGCGGGACGCAGATATTTGAGGGGGCGGTAGTTAAGGCAGCACCTGCACCACAAACCCAAGGCCATCGGGCATTGCACTCGCACGGGTGTCATATGCATCCTAAATCATTAAATGTATCCAATTTCTTTATATTTTGTCATGTGCATTCTAAATCATTAAATGTATCTAGTTTCTTTATATTTTCAAATCATTAAATTTAAATGTATCCAATTTCTTAAACTTGCAACTTAAAGTAAATTCGAGCCGCATCCGGTTTCTTGTGGGAAACACGAATGCGGCAGGCATTGTAAAGCATTTTCAAAAATAATAAATCAGAACTAT
Organism: Sphaerophoria taeniata; assembly: GCA_943590905.1. Taxonomy (NCBI): domain Eukaryota; kingdom Metazoa; phylum Arthropoda; class Insecta; order Diptera; family Syrphidae; genus Sphaerophoria; species Sphaerophoria taeniata. The sequence continues at coordinate 34,162,533 of OX016540.1, read as the reverse complement.
TTTGTGAGCGAACGGATGAACGTGTTTTATTTGACTAAGGACAAGTGTCGTCCAATATTTTTTTATCTCAAACCGTCACAGCGACGTTAACTTCCCTAATTAAACAAAGAAATAAATCAAGTGAATTGTCAAAACAACCCACAGAAATTTTTTGGATTTGAGTAATTTTTCGTTATCAGCAAATAGGTATATGTAGTTAAATTATTGTTATTATATTTTTGGAAACGCCTGTGACGCCAATCATTGTTGCTTATGTTGGTCACACAAATGCGCAATCATAATCATAACAACGTTTGCAATTCGATTCAAGTTGCGGAAGGTTCAGGTAGGGTAATTCACCTTCGTCTTTTATGGTTTGTTAGCTCTGCAACAAAAAAGTTGGAATAATAAGTACCCACGTGATAAGTTGATGTGACGTTGATCTCAATTCATGAAAATTATGAAAAAGAAATAAAAATAATAAACTCATTTGCATGCAGTGTAATGAAGAACAATATTAAGAATATAAATGTGAATTTTATGGTAAGGAATATTCAATGTGGCAGGTGTAACCTGATTCTATAAATGCTAATAAATAAGCAATAATTATTGTATTGTTCTAAACATAAAGTATTGATTGCCTACTTTTATCATTATTATCTTTACCTATTAAACTTAATGTTCAGAACAATATTTAAAGCTAAAAGGAAACAAGGTATTTTTACGAGTTTCAACTGTTTATTCGAAAAAATTGTGTCAAAATAAAAACAAAGAAACAATTTCAGTTAAATTCACATGCCTTTCAAAATAACCGTCTTCGGTGGTTTTGCTTTGGAATTGAATGATTTGAACAAATAGGTGCGTTCAAGGGGGTTTTTAACACCATTAAGTGAAAAAAATATTTAACCAACTAAGTTCATTTCCAATTTATGATAAATGGCAATATGGCATAAGAAATCAAGACAAAGCAAAACATAAATTTTTGCTGCCAAAAAACTGCCAGATTAATCCACGAAAAACTCGGTAATTCCGCTGCGTTTCAGTTATTTACTTCTTCTGAAAATAATATTTTATTGAAACATTGTGACTTCAAAAAAAATTAATCAACTTGTTTGTATACATTTTAATTTTTTTTTATCACTGAGCATGTTATTGGAAAAAGCAAACACACTTATTAATATAAAAAAAAAGAATTACCAAAACTACCCATGATTTGGCGCATCGCACAAAATGTATGTGACAGTGAACTCTTCGTTCTTTTTTATTATCCACCCAAAAATTTACGACGTAGAGAAAAGTCATATATTGCTCCAATAGAAGTCTTACTTCATAAATATTAATATCTAGCTTAAGCCGAGTAAAACAGTCCTTACCTTTAAATTTGTAATCAAAACGAAGCCAAGTTTTTTAATTCCTTTTCAAATTTGTAATCTTAATAATCGGGGGAAGACCCTATTTTCAAAAAAAAGATCTACTATTCGGGGAAATGCAATTCTTATCGAAATAGCTGAGAACACAATTTCAATAGCAGTCAGTTTGTAATGACTCCTGTAACCTTAAAATTGTTACGTTATGGAAAAATTGAGCGCAAGTGAATAAAATTGCATAATTTTAATTAATATTTTTTTTTATTTTGTTTTTTCAATGTCAATGCGCAAATTCTTCTTAAATCGCAAAACGGCCAGATGTGTCTTGTTTCAATCAATGGGGCTGCAGTGAAGATAACGATAAGCTCATCATCATTTTTTACGCAACCCATCATTTCCCAAGTGAATTCCGGCATTCAAGAGTCTCATGAGAACGATACCGCATGACCACGAGCATCATCATCATCATCATCATCAGTTGTTATTAAAAAGTCTGGACTGTGGTCAGAATGAATAAAATAAGAAAAAAAAAATTAAAAAACAAACAAGAGAGAGACTTCCTCGACTTGTGTTTTCGGTATTCTATTGACCAGCGACCGAATCCGCCGCACCCGCCGCCACTACTTCCTCTGCAAATTAACAGCGCCATGATTTCTGCGAATAAAAATGCAGCCCCACTTTTCTAGAGAGTTACTTGTTCTTCCCAAGCTGAACAATAGGGGATAATTGGGTAGCATGAATGTGAATGGTTTTTATTTTAAAACGTATTTTCTTAATCTAAATAAAAAACTATTTTTTTTTGATAAATCGAAATAAATGTTAAGGTAAATTTTTATATTTTTATAAGACTTTCGAAATGGGTACGCTGGTTATAATTCAACTTCCGACTGGTTTAATATGGGTGTTTGTCTGCCATTAGAGACAATACTTACCCCATACAGAAATGAGCCCCCTGTTCTCCTTTTCCAGTGAAGTGTTTTGCCAAACTATATTTTCTTTTTTTGTAATTATAATTGTTGCTTGTAATCCATCAAGTGAATTTGTTAACGAAAGCGTTTCGGTCCGGGTAGTTCATACAATTACCTATTTACATATTTTTGTGTATCGTTTTGCTGTCTCTCAGTATTTTTTTTTTTTTTTTTTTTTAATTTAAAGCGAAAGTGAACTGCGGCGAATAGTGTTATTATTTGGCGTGGAATCGGAATTCAAATCATAATCGCAAAGCCAGCTCTCGCTCTGGTGTACTTTTCGGTGTATTTTATTTTTTTATTGTTTTGATTTTTTGTTTTGTTTTTGTAAATACAAAAAACACTAATTGAATCTTTGCTTATAAGGAATCGTTCTGGAATTTAGAACATTCAGTTGAAAGCGATCTAGTGAAGTGGCAACAGTGTTGAATTCAAATCGGGACGAGAGTGAAACTAAAAAATAAACGATATCTTCGGCCCAAATAGAAAATTGAAAATAAACAAATCAATTGAATATAAACTTTTTATCATGGCCAAATCAAAAACAGCACTTACACTCTTTTTATTGATGTGTATTTATGGAATTTCAGCACAGAAGCCAGAAGAAAATGAGGTTCTATATGATACCCAAAGTAAGTTAAAAAAAAAGTAAGAGCCATATCCAGGGTGGTCTTGAACTAGCAAATGCCCTGTTAATGGTGTGTAGTGAGTGAGTTTTTGGATTGTTTCTGAATTTTAATTGAGTTATCAATTTGAACTTTTCGAAACCTTTTGTTCATGAAAAACAAAAATAAGTGATTACGATGATGTGAATAATAATAATTGCTTATGCAATGTTCTTATTTAATTCGATTTTATTTCTAGTTCAACCGTGTAAATGAGTGTTTATTTTTGTATTTGGAAAACGCAACAATATTGCAGTTAATTCTATTTGAGTCAGATCATGCGTCATAAAGTGGAGTTAAGTCGTCTTATAATATTTTTCTGTTAGCAAAAATGTTATGTGTCGAATGCATAACCTACAGATATGTATTTTTTGAAAAAATATTTATCTTTTCCTCAAAATTAAGTTTTTCAAAATCAATAAAATTTTAAAAACGTCTCTACCATAAAAAATCTTCAAATCATTTATCAATTAGAAAACAAATTTTTTAAGCTGTTTTCTTGCATTAGAGTTGAATCATGTATTCAATTATGGTGTCCCTGAGACCTGAAGTTACAATTCAATATAAGTGACGTTTATTATGGTTCACGTTTGTTGAAGACACTATCAGCGGAATATATTGTTATTATTCGACTTATTGTGAGGAAACTTGCAGATGTGGGGATTTTTTTATATGAGCTCTGGCAAGTATGTATTGCATTCGTAACCATTTTCGTACTTGACACTTGGAACTGTATACTTACTTAATTTCAAATATTTTTCATTTTCATATATCTACCAATGGTGACATAGCTTAATGTAATTAATGTCAAAGTGACTTACACACCTCAACAATTCCGCGAATATGAACGTCTGACTTGAGAATCATTTCTCCACGGAGAATGATGCTCTTGGAAGCTTTGTCACTTCTTCGCAAGATAAAATACCAATAAAATATTGAAAAGAATATATAATTTTGGACACGAGTAGGATCTTTACTGACACGCTTTCTATGTAACTGGTCAGTCAACATTATAAAAATTAACGTCACATTCAGTTCAATTTGTGGCTCTTTTGAGGTCAACAAGAGGTGACAAATCCAAAAATGTTATATTAAAAGAGCATTTTTTTCTTACCGGAAAAGAGAAAACTCAGTGTTTATAAACAACTACAACGTTTTGTTTTATTTATTTTTTTATAAACTAAATAAATTAAGGTTTATAGCAAGAAATTCGCAAAAATTTTGCATGAACAATCTTGTACTGACTGGTTTTACAAAAAAAGCAAACGCTTGCATAGAAATATTTGAACGAAGAATTATTTTGTTTCGTTCTCCATGATTCTCAGCATTTGGTGTCTCATAAAATTTAAGTTTTTCAAAAAAGGTGTTGCCTAGTTAGAAGCTTTAACAGGAGTAAAAACGAAAAACCTTATTGACCACAACTTGTTTTTGTTTTAATTTTTATTTATTTGTGATGTTTTTTAACTTTTTGATAAGTTGTGGTCAATAAGGTTTTTCGTTTTTACTCCTGCTAAAGTTAACGCAACCACAAGCAAAATAAGTTCAATTCATTTTCTGCTTTTTATTCTGGACAAATAAATTCCATTGTGTTATAAAAGTGTTAGAAAAGACTTTAATTTAGTTAGAGGCTGTAAGGAAAATCGAAAGAGCTACCAGATCTCGATCTCATTAATTCCCATAGCTTTGAGAAACGAAAAGGAGTAGATTCTCATGAAAAAAGGTAGCATTTTTTCCCAGGCAAATAATAGGTGGGCAAAAGTACTGCGGGAAAGTACTTTCCGGGATTTCGTTATCCTAAATTAATCCAATTTGCATTTTTCCTGAAAAAAAAATTAATGTCTTTAAAACATCTTTTCAGTGGTCCAAGGCGTCAAAGTTTACCGAAATGACAGAGAATGTGCCATGCTCGGTGGTCTATGCGTCCATATGAGTGACTGTCTAGAAAAATCCTCGAAATCAGGACTTTGTCCATCAAACAAGCATTTAGGAGTCGAATGCTGCTATGAATGTAAGCTTAAATTGTTTTTACAAATAAAACATTTAGTAATGTTTTAAATGCCTTTATAGTACCTGTCAGGCCTGCCCCATGTTATCAACACATGGGTGATTGCAAAGATAGATGCCCAACAAAACTTATTCGGCCAGGAACCGATTGCAAGAATGGACAATATTGCTGCGTTTTGGTCTAAGTTATGACAAACAAATTGCTTTAAGGAAAAAGTCCTAAAAATTTATGTTTCTATATTTTGTTTGTTAATAGAATCTAACTGTTTGTTGTTGATGACTTTAGATTAAGATGCTCTATTTTATATTTATGTCTGTGTAATTTGTCTGTGAATAAAATTTATTTTAGGTTTTATTTAAATGTAATATTCCAATTTTTTCATTTTCGCTTAAGGAATTTTCTTCTTGTATTATGTATCACTTCTTCCATAAATTGTTTAAAAAAAACACCAAAGGGACTTCGATATTTCTTTGATTAATTGAAACAAAACACGCGAGAATGTGGAATGGATCCATCTAGTGTTCTGTGGTTATTACTGGGATTGATATCTTGCAAAAACTGGATTTAGCAGGGAGAGAGCCAAATTATGTGCATGTGCGGTCGACCATGTGACAGCCAATTAAACACTCTGCATCATTATTTTAAAAAGTTCAAAATTAATAGAAATACTCAAGTACCCCCAAAGCACGTGTGGACGTGAAGTTCAAAATGTATACCACCAAGGTTTATTTAAGTAAATTAAATAAAAGTTCGCCTTAAAAAACAAACTGCCTTGAGTTTTTATTTTAAAGACTTTGAGACTTACTGTTAGTGTACAAAAAAAAAAAACAAAAAAAAATACAATACAACTAGGTAACTGATAAGAACATTAAGAGTAAGTTTCATCCCAATTATGATAAGCAACAAATATGAAAATAAAAGAACGAGGGAGATTGACAGATGATTCAGTTTCACAATTTCTTGTGGCCTTGCCTCTTCAAGCTTGTAATAACAATAAATTGGTATTTCTGGGTTAGTATGTAACTCGAGACACAAAAATGTTTACATATTGTAAATAATCTGTAAATGACATGTGACTTTTTGTTTATGGTGAGCGTTCATTCAACTTTTATAAGAGATTGTTGTGCGTGTGCCTTTGACAGCCGTAAAGTGAGGGATGGCGGTTACACACTGACCAAAAAAATGTTTCAACTCCAATGTGTTTTACTTCCTACTGGAATGAATAACTACGTCATATTCATGGTCATGCTCATGATACTTGAAATTTAAATTTTTTGATTGAAGTGAGTTTTGTTTTGCTTATCGACGGTTTGGACAAGCAATAATAGCCAATGGAATTTTCAATGAAATAGAATTTTAATGCTGAACTTGACATTTGGGGTTTGAATTTGAATGATTTGAGTTTTTTTTTGTTTATTTTTTTTGGTATTTCTTTTTTTCAATTAAGATTGGATTTCATCCTCAGCACTGAATGAAAATTTGAAGAAGAAAAGCTTATGATTGAATGCGGATCGTATTTCAAAGTAGTGAATGACTTTCTGAAAATGTATACCTACGCCTAAGAATTGAAGAAAACAGAAATTCTTTTGTGCTTAGCAAAAAATGTTTGCCTTGAGTATTTGTTTTGCCAATTATTGAGAATGAAGAAGTAATTTGATCATCAAAGTTCAACAAAATTCGTTCAAATAGTTTGTTTTGACTGATTTAACAAATGATCTCAAACGACGGTTATTGCCCTGACATAAGCAAACGATGGTATTTCTGAAGACTAGTTTTTTTTTTCTCAAGATGAACAAGATACAAATCGATTTATCCGACAAGTATTTTCACCAGAGAGAGTTTTTGCTGGTAAATTGGTATCTATTTTATTCTTTGTATTCTTTGTTGCCAACTATTTTATTCTTTGTATAGGGAAAGACTATAGTATTATCCAGATTGGTGTTTTTAATTTTCTCTGCTTTATCAGAAATGGCAGAAGCTAGCAGGTACCTACTATACAAACTTATATAAAAAAAACTGCTTTTGTTGTGACAAATAAAATACAAATTTTTACCAAAAAATATCCAATAGTATTTAGTTATTCGTGGTTAAGTTTTATGAAAACCCTTGTTTCTCTTATTTTTTCTTTCTCTGGAGAACTGAAGAACAATGGGAACTGCATTGAAACATTAAAATGTTCATGTGGACAAATCAGACATGTTTGATTCTTCTCTGTAAATGGTTGGAAATAAAAACTGCAAAATAATAAAAAATTTAATAACAAAGAAACAAAAATAAAAAAGCAAATACTTACATCAACCACTGCCAGTAAAAAGATTACTAATCAAACGAATGCCTTCTGCAACGCTTAAACTTTAAACTTGTCGGTCGGTTTCAAAATTGAATTTGTTCAAGCTACAAAAAGTATGCAATCAAAATTGTTTTTTGAATTGAAATAAAAGAGTTTACCTATTGTAACTGACAAATTTCAAAAACCTTCTGTTATGTAGGTACATAACATAGGTAGGTACATTAGCTCAGTTTTTATGTAGGTAGATGAAAATTGAAAATCCTAAGGACAAAAATGGAACAACTTTTTCTTGTGTTTACAAATCATTATTTATTATTAGAATTTTCTTGTTTTTTTAACACGACACACTTAATTTTAAAAATTTACTTCCTTTACTGTCTACATACATTTTATTTCAGGACATGCATTTTATTCTCAATTAATGGTTTGTTTTTCATTTTTATTTCGAAAGTTATACTAACAAATTGCTTATTAGAACTTATCCTCAAACGAAATGGCTCTCACTCCTTGAATTACGCTTCAAGGACCTTTTATGCTAGGGATGAACAAATACCAAATACTCCTCAGTTCTGGAAGAAACCAAATTTAAATTAACAGAAAAGCGAAAAGTGAACATTAAAACAATAAACACGTATGCATATTTTTTATATATGTACATTTATTTTTTAAATTTATTTAATGGTAGATAATTGTGTTTACTTCATAATTTTTAAGAAAATACACTTAAAAAAATAACACTTAGTTAAAAATTTACATTGAATTATTCCGTAAAAAATAGAAAATTACCAGTAATTCTGTCTAATAAGATATAAGAGATTTACATTCATAGGACTTACAAGAATAAATATTATTTTTTACACCTATTTTGCTTGTAAGGATTATAAAAAATAGGGTTGATGGAAATACTAATGTTTGCTTATTTTCTTAAAATATTGTAAAAAAGGACATTTATTTCTTAAGGAAACAAAATACATAAATAATTATTTTAAAAGTATGGACCGTTGGAACAAATTAATTATAATTATTATTTATATAGGAACAATATCTCGTGCAGTTTTTATTCATTGTTTGATGTGGGCACAGGACTTGTTGATGTTAGACTGTAAGAAGAAAGAAAGAAAATCAAAAAAATAAACATAAGAAGTTTGAAACCGAATCGAAAATAATAATGAAGTAAAATTAATGACAGTTCGATGCAAGATAGTTTTTAAATTTAAAAAAAAAAAAATATATATACAGGGTGATTCACGAGCGTTGTGCCAAAAAGCTAGAGCGTGTAGGTTGAGTTGAGACAAGAAAAAAATCGTATGGGAGGGGGGGGGGTCTATTCCCCCCCGTTTAGCCGGGAGGGGCAATTTTCTGAAAAATTGACTTATTTTGTAAAAAAAAATATTAAAAATCAACGGCTTAGTTTACAACACCGTGCTATACCTTTCTGAAAAGCTTATAACTTTTTCTTTCACTTTGTATTTAAAATAAGTTGTTTTAACGAATAGTTTTAAAAAAATAATTTTTCAAACTCAAAATTTTCAAAAAAAAAACCAAAAAAACTTTTTGAACTAATTTTTTCAAAATTTTATGTAATTAAGTACTAATTTTGTTTTAAAATTTCAATGTCTTTGTTAACTTTTAGTCGAAAACAGAAAACCGGATGCAAAAATGTCTTTTCGTTTTTGAGAAATTAAAAAAAAAACAAAACCACTTTTTTCTAAGAAAATCTCTGTTTTTATTTTTACCTATCTGGACTTTTAGTATAATTTACTAGTTTAATTTATAAATTTAATTTTTTGTAATTGGAGTTTTATGAGGACTCAATAAAGTAGAAAAGTATTGGATTTTCCCTGGATTAATCATTTTGTTCATTGAAAACGTCTGCCATTGACCTTTCACTTCTAGCTCTCCGTGCTCTCGTCGGCGGATTCTTGAAAACATGCTACGACTTGGGCGCCATCTATTGGGATATCTTTCAGCGTAGAGTCTTTCGGCTTCCCGATCTCGACAACAAGTTAAACCGTAGCAGAAGTTCCTGTCCGCTGACTCTTCTCGAACATATGAGTTCGTTATTGTTATGTGTTGATGAATTAATATTTCAATTGTAAATGGTTGTTAAGTAAATATGCGATGCCTTTTATTAACCTTTAGGTTGTCAAGAAAAATTGCGGTTTAATTATCTTAAGCCTCCAGCAGGTAGAACCCTTCGCCGGCGAGTGGCCGCGGCCCCAGGTATAGTAAGAAAAAATTGCAAGTCAGTTTTCAGACGTTATCAATGAATAAAATGGTTAATACATTGAAAATCCAATACTTTTCTACTTTATTAAGTCGTCATAAAACTCCAATTACAAAAAATTAAGTTTGTAAATTAAACTAATAAATTAAACTAAAAGTCCAGATAGGTAAAAATAAAAACAAAGATTTTCTTAGAAAAAAGTGGTTTTGGTTTTTTTTTTAATTTCTCAAAAACGAAAAGACATTTTTGCATCCGGTTTTCTGTTTTCGACTAAAAATTAACAAAGACATTGACATTTTAAAACAAAATTAGTACTTAATTACATAAAATTTTGAAAAAAATTAGTTCAAAAAGTTTTTTTGGGTTTTTTTTTTGAAAATTTTGAGTTTGAAAAATTATTTTTTTAAAACTATTCGTTAAAACAATTTATTTTAAATACAAAGTGAAAGAAAAAGTTATAAGCTTTTCAGAAAGGTATAGCACGGTGTTGTAAACTAAGCCGTTGATTTTTAATATTTTTTTTTACAAAATAAGTCAATTTTTCAGAAAATTGCCCCTCCCGGCTAAACGGGGGGGAATAGACCCCCCCCCCCTCCCATACGATTTTTTTCTTGTCTCAACTCAACCTACACGCTCTAGCTTTTTGGCACAACGCTCGTGAATCACCCTGTATATAACTTTTTGACGAATGTATTTATTTACAGAACTAGCAATAAGAATATGTAAGACATTATTTGATGCAGTAATGAAAAAAGGTGAAGTGCAATGGGGCTTTATGGTTTTATGTATTTCTGACCTCTGAGTTTTTGAAAAATATATTTCATTTTGTAAAAACAGGAACATTCTGAGGAAAACTTTGAAACATCGTTTTAAGGAGAAAGTATACATATTTTTTGTCCTGCTTTAGCCTTGCTTTCAACCAAATAAGTAAACTATTAAAAGAAATCAAACTTTTAAATTTTATTCCGTATGACGTCTATAAGTTATTGACCTCTTATGTTAATAGTTTAAAAGTCAATAGAAATATGTCTTTTTTGAAGAAATTCAAAAATACTCAAACAACATACTCAGGACTCCCAACATCTTCTTGGTTTTTACATACATTCAATATTATTTGCAACTTTGACCAGAAATTGCCCATAACTTTTGTTCTAGTCTAGATCATCAACCAATTACCTACTCAAAAGCAATCATGTTAGTGTTAAAAAAAGTGCATAAAGATGATTAAATTAAAATGATGCTAAGAAAAACAACCAAGAAAAAAAACACTGAACATTAACAAAACATACATTAAATAAGAGTATCACGAACAAATTTTTTCTTTTATTTAAGAAAAAAAAAACTCTTCCCCTCACCGTAAACTCTCAGTTCGTGACCGTTGGGAATAATCCTTTGAAAATCTGTACCTGAAAGAGAAAAAATAAAGTCTCATGGTTAATTAAAATCTGTAAAAAGACTTCATTCACCTGTTGTTTTATAATTATTTCAAACTATTTAAAAGGAATACCTGCATATTTGTCAGAAAATTAAATTTAAAAATAATTGGTTTAAAAAGAAAATGAGGCAACACATAACCGAGATTCTTCAACATTCTATTCCCTTTTGTTGAGATTTTAGAGGCAGGAAGTTATGTCGTCCCACATGAATTTATTGTTTTTTTATCTTTCGTTATTTGAAAACAGTTCAAAGGTTTTGTATTCATATATATTCTTTAAAGATTATAATATCTACAAAAAGGGATTCTTGTGAGAAGATAAAGTTTTACATAATACATATTGATAACTTCCTCACAATTGTGAAAGAGTTTGTTGTAAAGTTTAAAAGTAATAAACTATATAAAAAGTTGTCTGAGAGGAATTCATATGTAAGGATATTAAATTCTATTGAGAAATATTTATGAATGTCATCTCAGACATGACTTAAACGAATATCTACTTTGACAAACGGAAAATATAAGAGATGTTGAACAAATTTTGTTTTAAATTCAAGGCGAACAGAATTAAAATATGTGGTTTCTTTGAGAGGAAATAAGTTACCAGGTCAATCGAATTGACAATTACCAAAAAAGAGCATTGAATTGGTAATTAATTTTAATTGATTTTTGGTTTTTGAAAATATGTATGGGTACTTCATAATCTACAACTTTCCGAAACTTTTCTTTTAACTCTCAACCTTACCCAAGGAATTTCTTTTCATTCAAGAAAAATTCGAAATAATGATACCTATTTAATCTAGCATTTCAAAAACATTTTAAAGAAAAACCTTCAACCATTAGTTGCTAATCTTATTTTGTCAGTATTATGACGAAAAAAAAAATATATAATCGCTTTCCCCGAAAATTTTACATTCCCGTTTTTTGTTGGTTCTTGTTCATTTATTTCACTTTGTTCACTTATTATTTTTTTTCGTTTCTGTGAATACCATATTTCTCAAGAAACACGAGACAAACAACCAAATATTATTGATCAGTCTTTTTAATATACTTTTAAGTCTTTAAGGATATAGTAAATGAATTTTAATTGAATATCATTAAGGGCTTCCGAAAGATACCATTATCAACTTAAAAGCCTGCCTCTAAACCTAAATGGATTTTCTTTTATCAATGAACGTTGTAACCTTTTCAAATCAGATAGCCATTACAATTTATTAGTTTACCATCCTTTTACACTTTTTCAAAAGCACACAAAAGTCAGACACTTTTACAGCTTCCTACAATTTACTGAATTTCAATTACCTTCTATTTCTCATTGACTGCTCCGAGCTTATGTTTCTTGCATCGTGCCACCTTTCAAATCGATGTCGCAAAGCTAATCTGACTTCAGAATTTAGAAAACAATAGAAAAAGGAAACGGAAAATCCCTGCAAAAGACACAAACCACAGAAAAACGACCATTTAATGAAATTCTTGTTTAAAATCGAAAAAGAAAAAGGAAAGAAGAAAATTGCATTTCTTACCTGTGTACTAATGAGAAGTGCTCTAAGAATTTCAAAAACGTGTCGCTCGAGACCGTTTTCGGGTCCATAAAGTACCAGCAAATAGGTTATACCCAACAGAGGTATCAGCACAAGTAAAGCCTTCGATGCCTTGCGGTACTGTCGTGTTTCTTGGGTATTAGCTGACCGCAACTTTGTGATAAGTACCTTTTACCAAGCAAGCAAATAAAACATGAAAACAGAAAGAACAAAATGAGAAAAATAAAGGACATACAGTGCTTAGAGTTACACAAAGGAAGAAAGTTTTAAATCCCCAAAAGGAATAAATGTCACACAGGGTGTGACATTGTCCAGTGAGATGGCAAATGTTCACCGAACTGCACTTGGAGTATTCGATTTCATTTTATTTTTTATTCATTTTTTTTTTGCGATTTGTTTCTTACCCACATGATCCGAAAGAGAAAAATCAAATTCAGCAATATAACAAGAGAAGCTGGTCCCTGGAATATCCAATCGATATGGGACTCTCGCATCCATGAGCATTCTATTTCCAGCTGCAAATCGAAGGTACGACAAAAAAGTACATTTTCATGATATTCTTTTTGTTTTTCAATTTCATTTGGAAATATAAAAAAGTAAGAGCAAAAGCGATAAAGTGTACAATGATAGTGAAACCATTTTACCATTGTGCCTCGTTAAACTTGAGAGAAAGGATAAAACGACTATCTGATATAAATTTATTGGGTTTGAGTTTTTTGTTTGTCTTTTCGCATCTGCATTCTAGGATCATTATGAATGAGAATGAAAGAAAATGAATTTCTGTTTTTTTTATTTTTTTGAGATCATATCTTTATAAAGACCTTTAGTGGGCAAATGGAAATAAGAATTAATTTACAAAGGATAATGAATGGGATATTTATTCATTGAAAAGATGCGCTTAACAAAGTGTTTATGCAGTCTCTACAGAATAATCAATTATTTGTTGGTGGTTTCATTAACTATAAAATCCTTTTAAGCATTAATAAAATAAGGAATAATAACTGTTTTGTAGTTTTGTGATTCAATATGTTCCTTGGTGGCAAGAACCTTTGAAGGTCACATTTTTATTAAATTTGGATCGGTTTGCTTAAAGCTATTTTTTCTTATTTTGACGACAATGTTTGTGCAAACACCAAATTAAAAAATGTAAGGGTGTAAAGATTGAAGAAAATTGTATTCCTCCCGATTTAATATTTAAATAAAAAATACACAACTGAAATTTTGTTTTAATTACACATTTAAATAAAAAAAAAAAAATTAGGTATTGAATCTTAGTTGAAAAACCAACACAATTTTTGTGTTCTTTTTCAGAATTCCGGTTTCATGTTTCCGCACACATGTTTTTTGGTTTCATCTTTATAACTCCCGATTTCCGTTTTCGAGGTTATTGTTTCCCTCCCAGTTCTTACTTCCACATACTAGTTTCCTCTTTTTAGCCCAGACATCGAGAAACCCTTAATAAATCTTCATTATTAATTGAAGGCCACTTAATTCCGAAACAAATCTGAGTTACACTCTACATCACGCAACTAGATACTCTATACCCGTCTAATTGGAGTTTTTTTTGAATGAATTTGATTAAATCATGATTATGAGGAAAGTAAAATATCCCAGTGATTGAACATTCCAGCTTAAGTATGCCTCCCAAGTCCTCAAATGTAAACCCAAAATGCTTTGAAAAGATCCCAAATTGCACCCAAATAGCAGCATAGAAATGTTTCACTAACATTGAACTTGAAACTTACCTTCAGTGAACCAACCAACGGACTTACCCCATTAAACCGTTCAGTCTCAAGTGGAGGTGAATAAATTTTCGCCACTGACCACACTAACACAATAATGGCCGGGCAACCTTGTTGAAAAAAAGAAAACAAAAGAAAAAGGTCAATAAAAACCACAACACACCTTCACTTCATTGCATGGAATAATAAACATCACGTTTAAATTATGGTCAACCGCACAACCAACATTAAAACTTACCCCATCCAATGAACGCGTACATGGGAAAATATATGTTATCGCTTGAAAATGTCTGCACCACAAGCGTGTACAGGTAGAGTCCTGCAATTAAACACAGAAAAAAAAACAAACAAACATTAATTTAATCGGAGCAAAAAATCCAGTTGCGCGTTTGTATACAGGATATCTCTCGTCGTTATGCATCCTAACAACAGCTTCCGGTTCTAAGTGTTTTTTTTTTTGCAAAACAAAATTTATGGCGAACCAAGAGTGGTCTATGCAAAAGACCACTCCTGCGGCAGATCCGATTCCACTTCTATTTTTGCTATTCAAATGTGTCTTTTATGTGACGAGCTTGTTGCACGCAAAACTATTCCTGTACTCTCTGTTTGGATTCATTCATATTCACAAACAGGAAGCGGAACTCTTTGAATTTGTGCACGTTTCGAAGAGATAGAGAGATACAAATTCAAATCGGGTATGAAGACTTTTTTATCTTTCTTGCAATTCGCTCACGTTTCGAGAGTTTTATTATAAACACCAGTTGTTGATTTAACACAGGATACAGAAAGTTCCGTTTCCTTTTCTGTGCTGCTCGAGTGCACTTTCTAAAATTATATTTTTCATGAGGACTCACCTTCGACAAACATCCAGAAGAAATTCGTAAGATTGAAATAGTGAAAAAGTACAACTAAGGTTATGCATCCTGACTGGCTAGGGTGATCCGTCATCTGAAATGCACAAGCAGTTTAGAACTCGTGTTTCAAGGATTACACTCAATCATTGTCATTGAAGAAATGAAACCAAAACGAAAACTTACAACTTGCAGGAATAGAGTTAAAATCCATAAGAGGGCGGATAAAATGTATGTTAAAAATAAATTCGCATGAATTGTATTCCGAAGGCATTTTAAGTCTCTGAAAAAGAAAAACGTTTGCAATAAGATTAGACAGTGACTTAAAACTTTGTGAAAAGTTAACTCACTTAAAGTAAAGAAAGACAATTAAGGCTAAAGTTAAAGCTAATAGACTTAAGAAATATCCCGAACAATAGATAAGTGATGGCAATTCTATGCTTGGGGAGAAGTCTGGAATTGGCGACGGAGGTGCATGGTGACATTTGTCATAGTTTGTGTAATTTGCCCAGGTACCATTCTGGAAGCAAAGTCTTGTTGCATTTTCTGAAAAATAGAAAAATAATGCTTCATTATTTGTTTTCTAGGTGTGAGTCTTTCATTAGGTATTACTTTACAAACTATAGCGAACAGAAATTACAAAAAAATAAAGCCTATAGAACATTAAACGAATAATATAGTTTGAGAATAAACCATGTTAAAAAATGTTAAGAGCTTAAAAAAAGTTAAGATTTGCTTAGGACTTGAACTTGACTTAAAGTTGAAACGTAACACACTTTTAAACAGTGTTCTCCTATTTAAAAATTACGTATTTTCCATTAATATGGCTTTTCCCGCCTTCTATAATCCCTTTTGATTATTTTCTACATTACATCATATCATAACCCACATAACATTTTGCGTTTTCATATTTCCTGTTTATTATAATCGTCTCCTTACTTCAAAATAACCCACAGCCCCATTTCCATTTTGGAAAACAAAAACAATAATAAAAATATGGTATGTATGCAAACATAAACAATTTTATGATAATAATAAAAGTAAACAAAGGAAAATAGAAAAATGAAAACATCTCACACAAAATAGTTGATGGAGACACTTATTTCGTAAGTGAGACCATTTGCTCTACTTTGAAGTGATGAATTTATTGATAAATCCAACTGACCCTAAAAACTGTACATGGTCACCCCATACGAAACTTTTTTGCATAACACTTTGGGATATTGAACAAAATGAACGTAAGTCGTTCTTGGAAAAACGTTTTAAGCGAGGATAATATTAAAAAGTATCGAAAAGATGAAAAGTTTAGCATGAAAAGATTTAAAAATAGAAAAAACACTTTACCTCAGGAATAAATACAGAACAATAAATAAAAAGCTCATCTTTACAATCCAGAATAAGGGCGGTTGGATGGTCCTTGTTTCTATGAGACGTCGTCGTTGAAGACGACACCGAAGTTCAATAAAATCAGGCAGCCAGGCGAAAGATAAAACCTACCTCCAACTTTCCTTACACCGACCGGCAACACTTGTGTCTTACAACCAGGAGTTGGGGATTGTGTCATCTTTGCTTTATTCAGCAAACACACGAGTCGAAAAAGTGTGGAGGGATGGGGTCTAGCTGGGTATGATTAATGCATTGAATTTCAGTCAATGGATTCCTGAGTCCTTAATCGCAACCGAAGCCCCAACATCGGGTTCGAACAGTTTTTCTGTTTAGTATTTTTCGTTTTGTTCTGTTTGCTATGCGACGCCGCCGACTAAAGATGATGACGACGACCGACAACAAGGATGATGAAGAGCAAACTTAAAGTATGACAATAGCAACTTACACATGAGAAGGGGGTTGTAGTCGCTCGTCGATGAAAGATGCCATTAAACACGTTTTTTTTGTGTGAGTTTAATAGGAACAGAATGTTATTTGAATAGCTCTATATACAGGATCAAGAACATTGTCAATAGCAGCAGGAACAAAAAATAGGATTAATCCCGAACCAGCTTATACTCGAACAACGAATTGATTGAAGATGGTTGTTGTTGTTTTTTTCTTTGTTCATTCTTCCTGGCTGGATTTGAGTTTTAGTCCTAATGAAGACAAATTAGTTGACGAATTTAGCTCTAGGACTATATTTGAGTTTATTCTGAGGCAAAACAGAAAATGACAGTCGATTTATATAATGGCAATGGGAATTTCAGAATAAACGATTATGTCTTACAACAAATTGGTTCTGGCATTTTTATAGAAAAGATCAATCATTAATCAGCAAGGGGAATGAACTGTGTGGCTTTTTCTTTTTGTGGGAGAGGAAAAGTTTTGATGCTCTAGCAAATGAAAGTGAACAAAACTTGGAAAGTTTGATTTGCAAAATAACAACAAAACTATTTGTTTGTTCAAAGTTTTGTTCAGACAGAATTTTTAGTTGTTTCCGGGTCGTAATGTTTAACACATTGTGTTGATGTAAAGTTTGTAAAGGAAACCAAAGGTTTCTATAGCTTCCGTTTACATCCTTTGAACAAAGTTTATAGGCTTTAAAAGCTTCTTCGAATAAGATCTTACTTGTTCTTTTCATAGCAAAACATAGATGACAATGGGCAAAAACCTTTAAAGATTTTTCTTGTAGAAATAGTAACCCAAATGAACAATTCGTTATTTTGTTACCTTCGGTTACTCGGTTGGTTGTTTCCTTTCTAAAAATAAACAGAAAAATCATCTTTGAAAGTAAACGAAACTAACTTTTCAGCAAAAGCTAATATTGACCTGCAAAAATGTAAAACTTTTCGCGTTAAATTACTTCAACCACTAATATTGAATGAGTTTTTTCCGCTCCTCAAATAAAATAATCGCTTTGCAGATCTTTCGTTTGTTTAAAACTTAAATTGGTATCTTAAGTGTTTGGTTCTGAACAGAAAGATTTTATGTAGCAAGTTGCGTTTTTCTGTCTACTTATTGTACACTCGGAGAAAATAGTAGATAAAATGTAAAAAAAGTGATTTTTTTATAGCTTTAAGTACAGAATAGAGAACACATATTTTTTGCATCTCAAAAGCACCCAAAACAATTGACCGCATGTCATATGGCCGCATATTTTTTACTGTAAATTTTTTTAAATTTTAGTGTACACAAATTATTTTATGCTTAAAATTAGTACGAATATTGCACTTTTAGTTTTAACCTTAATTTAATTTTTTATAAACAATCTAATAAAAAACAAAGTCAACGTGTCCTCCCTGTAGCATGAACAATGTGGAACTGAATGATACTGATTTCACAAAGAAGCTTGCATGGAATTTTTTGAACCAAGAATTATTTTGCTTTGTTCTCCATGATTCTCAGCATTTGGTGTCTTGTTAAATTTCTGTTTTTTTTAAAAAGCGGTTGGCCATCTCCTCAATTCTCATAACTTTTAATGACAAAAAGAAGTAAATTGTCATAAATAAGGTAGTATTATTTGCATTCAAATAACATTCGGGCAATATTAGTGCGTGAAATTAGTTTGCGCTTATATGGCTTGAGGTCTTTCACTTGACGAGATTTTGGTTTTCGATCTTTCGACCTCTACCCCTTGAAACTAGTATAACTGTATGTTTTTGGGGATAGGGTTAGTGTTTAATTCAAAGATTTTTTTGCAGTGTACTCTGTCTGGCTGTCTCAGTAGTAGAAGTGCACAAAGGTAAATGGAAGTTCAAATAATAGACCACTTGCAATTGCTTGCGCTTTTGTAAATATTAAAATGTGAAGTCACAAGAGTAATTTAAGCAAAGGTTAACAATTGATTAACAAACGAATTGCAGTTTTAAGAAATGCTATTGATTTAGGAAACCAATTCCACAGAAAAGTTAAATAAGCTGATGCAAACGTGATAAGGGCTAAGAAAGGATAGTGAAAGCTTAAAACATTTTATAATAGTAAAATCACAAACAATAAAATTAAGGTTTGCAGGTGGCCATGGTTCAGAGGATAGAGTAGTGGATTCAGTCGATCTTTGACTTTCGTTCAGGAAAGACTTCAGCAGTGAGTAATTTTTCAAGTGTGTGAAATATAAGTAGAAGTTAAAAGTAGTGAGTTAGTCGCGATTTTTTCAATCAGTTCGTTAGCTCAGTGGTAGTGTAGTGGCTTACCAATCCAGGGGTCGTGGGTTCAATTCCCACTCAGAGGCGACAAAAAATATTGAAGCTTTTTTTCATAACCGTGAAGTCGAGAACTTTATTGTTTGGGAGAAAAAGCAGATGGGAAGGGCGAGGAAGGCAGGGGCATCGAAAGATGCCTCTGCGAAGACATCGGATGAGTCTGCAGTAAAATCAGACCATACGAAAACAGCTAATGAAGCAACGACATCGGGAAGTAAAAAGTCATCAGAAGAGGTGACGCAAAAAAGGAGGCGGTCCCTAAAACCAATACCAAATCTGACGAAGAGGAGAGCACCAGGCACCCCAGCTATGCTGCAAGCTGGGGGGAGCGACGAGCGGTCATCCAAGACCATAGCAGCAAACAAAATTCAGCAACAATTGAATACCTGACCATCCGATGACGACATCGAATTAATGTCTGATGGTGGTGAGGTAATGTACAGGTCCGGGGACAGCAACAAACTTGCGCCCCTGTCGACAGAGTCGTCCTCAGACGAAGAAGAAATTGAGGTGGAAAAGGCCCAATCAATAATCAATAATCTTAATGAAGAAATTGAACTAATTAAGAAGAAGATGGAGCCGTATCTCCTACTCTTAAAGAATAAGCAAGAGGCGAACCGAGAAAAAGAAGCAGAACTCCGTAAGAAACTCGCCGAGGAGAAGAAACAAAAGCAGCTTCAGAAAGAACAACAACAACCACAGCAGCAAAAACAACAACAACAAGGGAAGCAGCAACAAAACCAAGCTGCTCCAAGTAAGCAGGTGGCACCCAAGCAACAATCGGTGTCCCAACAACAACAGAAAAAGCCGTCCACACAAAACACAGGGGCGGCTCAGTCAGGCCCCAGCACATCGGGGGCCCCAAAACCAATGGCGGCAGCAGCTCCAGCGGTAGCATCAGCAGCAGTACCATCAGAGGAACCAGCAAATCCGTCAACATCAGCAGCAGCGAAGCAGCAGCAACAACAACACCAGCAACAACCACGGCAAAAGTCCGAGAAAGTGCCACCAATTAGGACATACAAGGTCGACCAACAGGACGTAAAACAGGTATGTAAGTCGGCCACTGGTAGCAATTTTGTTATAAAAATAATAAACGAAAAACAAAAGCGGTATTCGGTCCAATGCTTCACATTGGCCGAATACAAATTAGTCAAAGAGTGTCTGAAAACAGCCACTGCTGAATTCTTCAGCTTCACTCCTAGGAGTGAAAAACCGAAGACGGTCCTTTTGAAGGGCATCAGTTCCTGCACGGAATCAGAAGAGCTCCTAGCTGAGCTCCGTCAGAATGCCAGCGATGACCTCGAATTCATCGGAGTCAAGCCGTTTACTACGGTAAAGTCCAGACGGGAGGGGCATAAACTGCCAATCTTCATCGTAACTCTGTCGCCCCAAAGTAGACTGGAGAGTCTCAGGAATATTACTATCCTAGACTACCAGGTCATACACTGGGAAAAATTAATGAGGCACGACGACATGCTGCAATGCATGCGCTGCCAAAGGTTCGGTCACGCTGCAGCCAATTGCGAAATGCAGTTGCGCTGTGTGAAATGCGCCGAAACCCACAATAGGGGTGAATGCAGGCTAGGGACTGAGCGGGTCGAAGACATGACCCAGCTCAAGTGTGTTATATGCGGGAACGAGGGGCACCCTGCAAATTATCGGGGCTGTCCTAAGGTCCAAGAAATACGGGACAAACAGGCCAGCCAAAAAGCCGCAGAAAGTCGACCCGTACGACAAGCTCCGACAACAAATTCACTCGTGAGACCCGGTGTTTCTTACGCAAGATCTGCGAAAGGAATGGGTAAAGCGAGACAGGCTCCACCACCGGTCGCCCCACAGGCCCAAGTGCCTAAGGCGCCGGAGGAGCAGCCAGACATTCTGTCCTTGTTGCTGAGCATTCAAGGCCAGTTGGCAGGACTGCAAAGTCAGATCGTGGAGCAAGCCGGAAGAGTAGATAAACTCTACTCTATGATGGCTGGCCCAGCGCAAATTCAGGGTTAAGGGCGCGCTGCCGAAGACGCGCCTTAAGATCCTAGGTTTGAATGTGAATTCATTGATTAGGATCGAACGTAGAGCCAATTTGTTCCAGCTGTTAAAAGACCACAGTCCTGATGTGTTTATGGCTAGTGAAACCAAGCTAAACCAGAAACATAAACTGACTAACAACAATTACAATATCGTAAGAAGGGATCGACCCGACTCTACCCAAGGAGGCGGTGTTGCAATCTTCATACGAAAGGGCATTAATTATAAAGTCATATACAATAATGATTTGCGAAAGCTCAGGACGCTAGAAGTTTGCGTCGTATGCATCTCTCTCACTCAAGGGAAGCGGATGTATATGATTGCGGCTTATGCGGCTGACGCTCCGCAGCCTGCTACCTTTATTTCAGAGCTCGAGATTCTTTTCAGAGTACTAAAACTGAGCTTGGAAGAAAACTACTTCATTATGGCCGGAGATTTGAACGCGAAACATGAAGATTGGGGAAATCAAACAAATAATCCAAGAGGTAACCATCTTTTTAATTTGATGAACCTTCACAGTGTTGAATATGGTGTCGACTTGCTGGCTACTGAAAGGCCATCGTTCCCAAGGAGCGGTTCCTTCCTGGACCTTTTGCTGTACAATACCAGACTGACAATAACGGACAAAGTGGGTAATCACCCTCGAAACTGCTTACAGACAGTCGAGTACGACAGTGACCACTGCGGGCTCGCTGCTGTAATTCAGATTCCGAACGAGCTTGTGGAATTGGATGAATTCGTTCCAACGCATTCTTACAATTACAGTTAGATGCGATGGCCGCGTTTCACCCAAGTCCTTGCAAGAGAACTTCGTTCGAGTGACATAGCCCCACCAAACAACAGAAACTTGACAAATACGGAAATCGACCAACACCTTGAACAGATGGACAACATAATAAAACGAACAATGGAACGGACAATACCGAAGTACAAGGAACGCGACCAAAACAACGTCTACAGTAACGCGACTATAGACGCACTACACAGACACAAAAGTGGACTACTGACAAGACTGAAAAACTTGTACAGACGATTCACAGACCCGAACGACCTGGAGATTAGGACACTGAAGTCGACGATTAAAAACGTCAACACCCTGATCAAGGAAAACTACAGGTTATCTATTAACTTGTATTGGGACAAGAAAATTCGGGCCGTTAATTCTAGCGACCCGAGTATGTTCCCTAAGATTAATAAGATATTTAGGTCCAAGAATCAGAACGACCTTCCGTGTCTTAAGCTCCAGAGAACAGTAGAGAACAGAGACGTACTCCTGACAGCGCAAATCGATCCTGAAGAAGCCGTCTTGGACGATGACTTCTTTGTGATTGAAGATCCGCAGGAGAAAGTGGAAACAGTTGGTGCTGCTTTCCAGCAAGTGTATAAGGTGAATGCTTGCACTCGCCCGAACCACGACCTGGAGAACAGAGCCTTACTTCATCACTTCTACCTGAGGAATGATATTTCGCAATGGCGATCCGAGAACCGTGGTTTTACACGGTTTGATGACGATTTCTTAGCAAACGCTATAATCGCCGAGCGAACGGGCCCAAGTCCCTTGCTCATCACGAAGGTAGAACTCCAGCTCATCTTCAATTCAATAAAGAACAAGAAGTCAGCAGGTGTCGACGGTATATCCAACATTGTACTAAGACACTTACCGATTGAAGCCATCGACATTTATACCACACTGTTCAATAACGCGCTGAATAATGCATATTATCCAGCGCGTTGGAAGACAGCTGTGGTTCATCCTCTCCCGAAAAAGGGAAAGGACAACTCCAATCCTTCGAATCTCCGGTCAATAAGTCTTCTTCCAAGCATCAGCAAGGTATTCGAAAAGGTAATCAATAGGGCTCTGGCTGAGTGGGCTGCGGACAACAAAATAATTCCGGATAACCAGTTCGGGTTCAAGGCGGGACATGACACCATTCATGCCGCGTCTAAGCTCGTATCTGATATCCAATGGAACAAGTCCAAGAAACAATGCACGGGTGCTGTTCTGGTTGATTTAGAGAAGGCCTTCGACACCGTATGGTTAGAAGGTTTGTACCTAAAGCTCACCAGACTAGGCATCAGTAAACCATTGTTGTATATGCTTCATGATATGCTCAACGGTAGAAAGTTTGTTGTCAAAAGTGGCAATGTAACTTCTACCACCACCTTTGAAATTAAAAACGGTCTTCAACAGGGAGCGGTGAACTCGCCGATCCTCTTCAGCATTTACACCAGCGATCTGATAGGTAGCTTAACTAACGCAATTGCGTATGCCGACGACCTGATTGCGTACAGAACGGCTCGAAAGGTTGAAGTTATTAGAATTCTCTTGCAGCGTGACTTCGAGAAGATTCAGCGATACTGCGACGATTGGAAACTGAAAATAAATGTCCAAAAGTCGGAGACAATTTTGTTCCGGACTCCGTTGGCTAAAGCCTCGCGAGATACGTGTAAGAATTGGCGCAAGATGGTCATTGTTGATCCTCACGGACAGGCATTGACGAGCAAAAGTGTAGTGAAGTACCTCGGTATCTGGTTGGACCAGTATCTATATTTCGACAGACATATAGATGCTGCTCTGACTAAGGCCAGAGGAGCCTTCGCTCTGACGAAACGGCTGTTTTACAGCAGTCGGCTTGACCCCAGAGTGAAGGTAATTTGCTACATGGCCCTCATACGGCCGATGATCGTTTATGGATGTCCAGTATGGTTCAACATTGCCCCTTCCCAAATGGAGAAGTTTCGGGTGTTCGAGAGGCAGTGTCTTCGGCGCTGTCTCGGTTGGTATCGGACACCGGAATCTTCTTATTTGCATTATTATTCAAACGAGGTTCTATACAACGGGGCTCGGATCAATAGAATTGACAATTTCGTGATAAAACTTGTTCGGGGCCACATTGCGAGAGCTATGACTTCGACCAACAATTTGATTTTTGGGCCGTTCTTTCCGAACGACAACTACTTCGACAATGCACGCTTGAGCGGCTTCATCCCACCAGAGGCATTCCTCTATCTAGACCAGTGCGGCATGATACAAGATAGATTGGCAGTACCGCTTATCTACCACGTCAGGCGAAGAACCGTAGACCGGCGGCTCCTGTATGAACGAGGCATCCTCGCTCGTGATGGAGCGGAGCTGCTTCGGTTCAGTAGGGCTGTGTCCGAAAAGGACCGTTTTAATAGGGTGAAGCAGGAGAACCAGTTTTGGTGGCTTCAAACTGCATCTGATAATGGGTAATCCGGGTTGGGGTATTTTTGCCTTGGCCGGCTTACATGCTTGTTTTAGTCTTAGGTTTTAGGTTTAAGTAGAGTAGGCATGGTGGCACTATACAATATGTATAAAAACGAAAAAAAAAAGTAAATAAATAGTGAAAAATACTAATAAAAAAAAAAAAGTGAAAAAAAAGAAAAAAAAATAATCAAGGACAATATGATAATGTGAAAAAAAAGACAATTACAAGAATCAAGAACACATTTACAAGGACATAGTTTTTGCCGCTGTGGTTGTTCTAGTTTTAAGTAGTTTGTAGGTAGTTTAGGTAATTTTAAGTTTTATTTTAAGGACATTAGTTTGTAAGTGAAAAACCCCAAAAGATGATAAAGCCATTAGTTTTTATAATTTTCTAATAAACAAAAAAATAAATTGAAATAAATAAAACAATCTTAGTTCGTAGGCCGAAAGGCATTAATTTTAAGAATATTGAATTACTTAGAGCGCCCGGTTAGGGCCAGTAAGTTATATATAAGTAGTAATAATTAGGCTAGTTTCCCATTTTGTCTAGCATGTAAGTAGAGTTAAGATAAATTGAATAAAAAAATGAATAAAAAAAAAAAAGAGTAGTGGATTGCTAAGCCGAACGCTACGGGTTCAAACCCCAGCTTCAGCAGCATTCTTTTTCTACAAAAATCGCCAGCTTATCTGAGGCCACCTGTGCGATAACATGAGACAATACAAATCTAAGTCTCCTCCTCTGAGCCACGTAGGTTTCTGTTATGTGTGCTTTCTTTCTATGTGTCTATCTGTCTCTCTCTGTTGTATGTCTTGTTCTGTCCCAGCCGATGGTCTCAGTCACCAGTGCTGCTATGTGTCTGTAGTTCGTTACATTTATGTGCGAAGTACTGTGAAATGTAATGTAATGTAAAATTAAGGTTAGTCTTTTAAAGGATTACTAAGATGAAATGGTATGTCCGTATGTCACAGTAGGAGGTCCCCACAGTGCGGGTGCATAATTTCACGGGTCATAACTTCACATGGGTCATACTTTCACCTCTAGTGAGTTATAATTTCACTTTTTTCTGGTGAAGTAGTGTCCCATCTAAGGTGGGAATTAGATTCACATTTTTGTGGGCCAGAATTTCACATCTGTGTGAAGTCATGTCCCACTCAAATTGGGATATAGTTTCACTTTTTTATTTTTTTCAGAGTCTTGAAAACTAAATTTCCGAACAACTTAGTTTCTTAACATTTCGTAACATGCTTCATTCGGAAATTAAGTTTTCAAGACTCTGAAAATAACCCACTATGGTGGGTCAGTAGTCCCAAATTTTTTTATCTTCTATCCGACAAAAGTTCCAAAGGAAAAAAATTTGTGTTTTATGAGAATCACTAAACCTAGTACCCGTCAATATTTTGTGAAAACAAAAATGTTGCTCGTAAAAATAAAACAAAAAAACTTTATTTCGTGTAAAAACATAACTACAACTACAAAAAAATCTAATTAATAACTATTTTTATCAACTTTTTATCGACAAAATTTATTTTTCAAAGCTGTTGCCATTTTCTTTGATTTGAAAAAGCAACCACCACACATCTTGTAATGCATGCTAATGTTTGGCAAGCAGGTGCTATACAGTGCAATGATTTATTTCGAGGTTTGATTGGGAGTGAAGCGAGCGGAAAAAATTTTGCCCAAAAGAGAATCAATTTGGGCAATTTTCACACCCCAAATTGATTCTCTTTTGGGCAAAATTTGTTTCGCTCGCTAGCAATAATTGTACCTGCTATACATTTGTTCGTTCAAGCTCCAAATTCGTAATACAATTTTCTTTATCTTTTAAGACCGATTGTAGTGTTAAATTACTTACGTCTGCATTCACATGATGCAAGGACACTGTACATCCCATCAACACAAAAATGTCTTTCCGATGGAGATGTTACTGTCATTGAAACAGCTCGCAGTTAGTTTAGATGACAAAAAGGTGCAATAAGATGAAACTGGGTTCAAGTACAGTTTGCTTGCCTTACTCTCACCTTACCGAATACCAAAGAAAGTTTCTTTTACGTCACATAAACTTTGAGCATGCGGTATATTTCGACCGTTATGCACTGAAAAAACATTGAAAATATGTGTAAAAACTGTCCACTCAATTTATTGTTTTAGAAAATGTTTAAAACTTAACGCGAAGGTCTGAAACCCCGAATTTAATGCCTGAACTTATGACCCATGATAGTAGGTTAGTAGTCCCAAAATAAAATTCCGCACTTTTGACCCACCATAGTGGGTCATTATTCCCGAAACTATTTTCGGGACCAGATTCCCTACGCCATGGAATGACTTAATAGGTGGGAAATAATTTCACACAAATTTCAGGTGAAATTATTGCTCACCTAAGGTGGGAAACAATTACACCCGAAAAAAGGTGAAATTATGACCCATGTGATGTTATGACTGTGAAGTTATGCACCCGCACCATCCCCACTCCCCACTAATTAAATAATAAAAAAGTTTGATGGCAGGTACAATTTTTGAGAAGTAAAAATACATTTTCTACATTACAGAAGACAATTATGAGAACAGCTTCAATTTAAGTAGAAAGCCTTATAAAAATCAAAGATGCCGTTTTTAAGGAAATTTTATTTTGAATTTTCGGTCAAAATTAGAATAAATCAATATTTTCAGATCAGGCATTATACATTTTTTTTATTCTTGTCAAAAATATCGTTGTTTTTAGTTGGAATTTTAAGTATCTTTGAAAGCATTGACTTTGAGAAAATCAAAAGTTGGAACTACATTTTAAATTAACACAACAACGACGCAGGATTGGGACCTTTAAAAAAAATGATTTTCATCCTGACGTCTGTCATTTTGGCCATTTTGATCTTTTGTACGTCCGCCTGGATATTCAGTTCCTGCCATGCTTGGAGCTATTACACCATTTCACATCATAAACGTTTTGTTTTAATTCTTAGCTGTCTTAGGTATAATACAAAATGCTTAAGCATGTTTCTTGATAATAATTTCCTTATTCCCATATCTATCTAGATATGTATATAAAAGAACAGCTTAATTTTTGTGTTCGTTCGCTAACCGGGCACACTGTTTGACCGATTTTCCTAATTTTTTCTCTAAATGCAAGAGTTATTAGATAGCGTAGAAGGTTTAGAAAAAATAAAATATATATTTTTCATATGTAATCAAATGACAAACAGTGCTAATGTTAAACAAAAATATTTTTTTCACTACAAAAAAAAAAAACAAATCTGATCGATTTAAGTTTTCGAAAATTGTCAAATCGAAATTTTTTTTAGAAAATTTTATATTTGCTACTAGCTTACCCGTGCCCTCTTTGATGGGCAAAATAAAGTTTCTTTGATAGAACTCTCCATTTAAATTATATTAAATACAATTTTTTGTTACTTATAAAATACAAAATTTATTCTAAAACTTTAACATAAACATTTTTTGTTTTTCCTTCTTTAAATAAAAAAAAATAAATAGAGTGGCGCGACAGCTCTTGAAGAGCCAAGGCTTCAGTGGCTTACTCTCATCAACAATTCTCTGAGTGCGTGTGAAGAATTGAGGGGACCTACAATTTAACGCCGATTCCGAACGGCAAAGTTGAGAAGCACTTTTTCATGACAGATTAATACTCTTGGAAGATTTGTCAGGTCTTCGCAAGAGGCAGTGTCCGTGAAAGATGAAATAAAAACTTGGCCTGAGTAGGACTCGAACCAACGACGTTCTGCTTAGCAGCCAACGCACTTACCAACTAAGCTACGGGCATTTATTCTTTAGTATCAATAAATAATGACGATGGTTTGCCCACACGCGAACATGTAACATACAGCTGTCCGTGAGAAAAAACTATATTTTCTAGATTTATGCCACAAATTTCCATTGATTGACCTTGAGCCTTGTTTATAGTCATTGCGAAAGCCAAATCGGATATTGTAACCGTTTGAAATTGAAAGGTAAATCGGGAGGAATCATTGGGATTCTAGGAATTAGAACGTCTTCACCTTTACCTTGCAAAATTTTTGCTTCGATGATAGAACTGTTTAAACGTTTCACTGCAAGTCTTGTTCCATTACAAAGTTTCGGCTGACTAATGTTTCGAAGCAAAATGATAGGAACACCAATTTTCAATCTCAAATTATGTGGTGGCAAGCCAGACAAATCAATTGAGTTCAAAAACTCGGTAGGATAGTTCACGACATCATCCTCGTTAACAATACTATCGATTGATTTGAAGGACACTAACTCGCCGGGTATTTCACTTTGAATCGACCAATTCAGTTCAGTGACTTCCTGGTTGGTACCTGCCAAAATAGCTCTATCGCTCAACCAATCGTGGTTTAAATAATTTGAAGCAATATTCGGGAAAACACTCTTCATTAATTCTTCTTTGCTTTGTATGATATTGCAAAAATTTTGTGGAAATGTTATCATACCAGTTAAATTTTCTACAGGCATTGTTCCATTCCCAATAGCCAAGAGTTGTTTTGAAAATTCCGCTGCAGTTGGATCATTTTGCAAATACACTCGAACATTTGTCGTGAGGTGCAATTTTTTCACATGAATTCGATGATTTCAAACATGCATTAATTTCATCAGCTGCAGTAGATCGAGGTATTATCGGTAGAGTTTGTCTAAAATCACCAGATAACAACACCAAAGCACCGCCAAATAAATTTTGATTACATCGAAGATCTTTCATGGTTCGATCAAGTGCCTCCAAGGATTTTTTATGCCCCATTGTGGACTCATCCCAAAAGATTATTTCACATTTCTGCAAAACTTTGGCCATTCCTGATCTCTTTGAAATCTTGCATGTTGTTGCTTCAATGGAATTAACATTCAAAATTTCAGTGAAGAATGTGCAGTTCTACCACCATCCAATAGTGTAGCTGCAATGCCAGACGACGCCAATGCTAACGCTAATTTGCCTTTCGATCGTATTTCTGCTAAAATCAAAGAGATTAAAAACGTTTTCCCAGTGCCACCAGGTGCATCCAAGAAATAAAAACCACCATTTCCGCTTTGAATGGCTTGCATGATTGAATCATAAGTTCTTCTTTGTAATTCATTCATTTTGGGCACCTCTTGTAACCGGATAAATTTCAAAGAACGGAAATAGATAACCGATTTTTTATATAAAAAGTTCTCCCACAACCGCACGCTCTCATAACCGGACACGGACACCAATTTTCATAACCGCCATAGAATGTGGCGTCTCCCTTGAACGGACAAAACACATCTCTGTATGGCGTTGTATAGTTTTTGCGTCGTGTTGCGTGTGCCTGAGCGTTGAGCATGCAGCATGCAAAATGTTAAGGAAATAAGATATTTACAGTCTTACATACTTTGTTATGTTCTACCTTTTTCTCTTCTTCACTATTTCAAAGAAACGGAAAAAATGTGAACTTTCCGCAAATTAATCAAAATCCATAAGTCTATTGGATGCTATTGAAAGGGCATGGAATCAAGTAGGTGCAACAATGATAAAAAAAAGTTTTATTAAGACAAAACAATCTACAACTTGATTACGAAGATTGGTTGCCTAAAGACGAATTGCCGTTGTCCACAATTGCTGAAACTTTAAAAACAATGAATAGGGCTTTTGCAGACGGTAATGTAGACGGTAATTATTTGCGAAGACGATAACCTTGAAAGTTTATGCGTTGACGGTCTGGATGAAGCAGAAAACCATGAAATTGATTCCCAAGAAGAAGCAGATTCCGATATGTTTGATAATAACCCGTTAAAATCTTATGAAGAGGCCCATAGCGAAATAAGGAGATTAAAAAACTTTTCGTTAGAGAAAAATGATTTAAAAGCATTTGGTTTATTGGCCGATTGGCTGAAAATATGCCATTTAGTAACCAATATGTGCGCCAAACTAAGATTTCTAATTGTTTTAGCAAAATCATCGATTGTACTTACGTGAATCTTGTGAATCTTTGTTTAAGACTCTCAATATGAACGAAATACATTAAAAATTAATCCCAATAACACTTCTATTGTATGCATCTTAAGGAATGTAGATTTGTTTGTTCCCTTAACCGGACATCTTCCATAACCGGACAAATTTCTCGGTACCGTCAGTGTCCGGTTATGAGAGAGTTCACTGTACTTATCTATATATAAATCCCCATTAGCATTGCAAAGCGAACCTGTCATGTACAATTGAATGACAAAAAAATGTCAAGTATAAATTTTCTTAAAAATGAATAACAAAAATGTCAATCATAATTTTTTTTTTTTTCGATAAGAAAAAAATATTTGACGAAAATATTTGAAATAATTTTCATAAAAAATTGAGTATTCGTATATTGATATATTTTACTGAAGTGAGAAAAGCATTGTTTCTTAACATTTGAACCATTTGTGATTTGAACAACATAGTTTTTTTTTTGTTATTAACCTTCTTAAGTTATTTCTCTTTAGTTTAAACCAAAAATTTAGAAAATCGGTCAACCGGTTGTCAATTTGAAAAGATAACATAAATTTAACGAATTAGTCTTTTATATATATAGATATGTATGTATGTATAGGTACGTATGTACACACATATACATATGTATATGGACAAAGAAGAGAATGAATTTGGATAACTCGAATTCCAGGTCTTAATCAATATGAAAAGAACGGTACAAAAGAACGACGAACCTTTTGTTACTTCGATGCACAGACATGGAGACGAATGTCCAAGGCTTTCCAAATCGATGCTAAGAAATTAGATAAATGTCCTAATATAAGTGCGTTTATGAACTTAAATGTACAATCTGTATAATAAACAAAATCGAAATCAAATCAAATCGAATTCCAGTTTCGCACCCTCAGGCTGTGAGCGTCGTGGTGTACATTCATACATACATATGTATACTATCCCAGTGTGTTCTACCATATGAATTGTTCCTCAAAAGGCTTCCCGACCCGTTCCTCTTCGGTCATACAACTTGGTGCCCACTAGAGTCTAACACGCTAAATTTTTTCTAGATTGCATATACATACATAGCTCAAGGTTATATCGTCTCCAGAATCGTCCTTCCTCACAAACAGGAAGAACTAAGAATTTAGAGTGCCATTGGCTAAGCACCCAGGTCTCAGATCCGTATGTGAGTACTGGTAAGACTATCGTCTTAAAGCAGCAGTTTAGAAGTAATGCAATGGTAACCTTTTAGGATATAATTAGCCTTGAAAGACTTAAGTAGGTTCTGTGGGCTTTGCGCGGCCGCACAGTGGGGACACTTGTATGGGAGAGTGGAAAAAACTCTGTAAAAACCAAACCGCTGAACCGATTTTGATGAAATTTTCAGAAAAGATTGCTTAAAGTAAGAAAAATCTACTCCACCCCCTGCCACGCCCACAAGAAAAGAAAATGGTTTTCAACCAAAATCAAAACTTGTTTTTGCTTAAATCCAACATTGAAAAGGGCAAATACAATGGGCCGTATTCATAGAGGCTGTCTAGACTGTTAATAAGAAAGACTCGGGCTTATCCTATTCAAATAACATAGGATTAACCCCAGTCTAAGATAAACTGTTGTAAAAAAACGACTATGAACCTTAACAACTAATGTTTAAAAGTTTTTAAATTTATTTTGAAATTAATAACTTTTTTAGTCAGTTTTTAAATATTTGAAAAAAGTAAAATGCTGCCAGTTAAAATTTTTGAAAAAAAAATAAGAAGCATATTCTATGTTTTTGTTTTTATGGAATTGAAATCTTATTTGTATCTGTTATTTAATATTTGGGGCCCTCAAAAGAGCCATTTTAAAAAAAATCTTTCTTAGATACTTTGTAATGATTGCTTTCTATACTATTACATTAACAAGTGTTTAGCTTAGCTTCTTCACTTATTCAAGTTCAATTGAACGTGTTTAGTAGAAATACAATCATATTTTTTAAATATGTATTTTTAAGAGAAAAAGTTTTGAAGTTACCTAAGAAAATATATAAGAACTATCCCCAAATATCAAAAATAGGGCATTAGCCCCTCCCTAATCTCGGAAACTAGTGGACCTAAAATTGTGAAAAAAAATTTGAGTTAAACGTCTATAACATGAATATTACCGGAAAATAATTTGAAGTCACAGTTATTTATGTAACATAGAAAATTTTTCGATACACTAATATCCAATTTCATTTAATTTTAAAACCATTTTTTTGAAAAGGTGGTAACCCTATTGACTTCAAATTAAGTACAATCATTCAGTAATTGCCTGCAATGATAAACATATTTTTTTTTGTATTTTTAAGACAAATAGTTTTGAAATTATCCAAGAAAACACAACAAAAAAGGTCGAAAATACAAAAAACTAAACTTTACCCATTCCTACTCACCGAAAAGGGTAAACCTGGAATTTCAAAAAAAAATTCAGAAAATAGTTTCATATGTATGGATTACATAAAAATTGAAAAAAACTACAGTTATAATGTAAATAAGGATATATTTTCAAGATAAATGGTTTTGAAGTTATTCAAGAAAACCCAACAAAAAAGGAATATTAAAAACACTCAATTTTACCCCCTCCTCATCTCCGAAAGGGCTGGGCCTATAATTTAAAAAAAATTTTAAAATATAGTTTAAATGTATAGATTACAGAAAACAAACAACAAATTACAATGATGATGTAAATAAGCACAATTACGAATATGTAATAAGGTTCCGTACACAGAGTGTAAACGAAACCCTTATAACATAACTGCGTTTCCTGTTCATTCGTCTTTCACAAGCGATTTCTTCGAATCTGCTAAGCCGATTGCAATGAAATTTGGTACCCATATTTAAGCATTCAATAGTTATCTAAAATTGTTATTTTAATATTTATAAAATAAACAGTTTCGAAGTTATTGAAAAAAGAGGAAAAAAACACTAAAACACGTTTTTCACACATTTTTAGCTTCAAATTGCTCTAAAAATCGAATCCGGACGAATCCGGATACGGTTTTTGCTGATTATTGTAGCCTAGAGACTACACTATATGCTCATACTAAAAATAAAGCAGCGCCACATGGCGCTAGTTTTAAAATCATTCAGAGAAAATGGACGAGCGCTAAAATTGATTACTTTATTTTTTTTTTAAATGTAAAATGGTTATTTTCATCAAATTTTATTTTTAAAATTTTCTATAAGAATACCTAAAGAAAATAAAAAAAAAATCAAATCGGCTCATAATTGACTGAGAAAACATGGTTTAAAAATGACTCCGATTTTATTCATTTGAATCAATTATCAACTTTGAGTGAAAAATTCTCTAGATATGTATATATTTTTGACGAAATAAAGTTGTAACTTGATCATACCAATAATTGACTATTCAAATGCGCTACCAAACAAAAAAAAACTTTTTGGAAATGACTTATTTCCACGTTTTCCACACTGTGCGCCGGCCGCCTGCGTATTTCTTCTTCCATATTCTTATCGGCTGCTACTACATATCCAAGCTAATTGAACGATAGCACTTCGAATTCGTGCACCTCCACCTTAATAGTTGTTCTTCTACTATTGCTAACGTTTTCAGCAGACGGGGCCACCATGTACTTAGTTAAGTGGGTTCCTTCCAATGTCGTCTGCGTATGCCAATAATTGGGTGGATTTGGTGACGATAGTCCCGCAGTTGCCCGTAGCTTAGTTGGTAAGTGCGTTATCTGCTAAGCAGAACGTCGTTGGTTCGAGTCCTACTCAGGCCAAGTTTTTATTTCATCTTTCACGGGTACTGCCTCTTGCGAAGACCTGACAAATCTTCCAAGAGTATCAATCTGTCATGAAAAAGTGCTTCTCAACTTTGCCGTTCGGAATCGGCGTTAAATTGTAGGTCCCCTCAATTCTTCACACGCACTCAGAGAATTGTTGATGAGAGTAAGCCACTTGGCTCTTCAAGAGCTGTCGCGCCACCCTATTAATTTTATTTAGTCCCGCTGATAGATGTGCCAGAACCACGGATTGCTTTCTCCAACGATAGGTTGTCAGGTTGTCAATATTTTATTGTTCAGAACATTTGTTTTTTTTTTTGTATTCGAAGGATTTGAGAAAGGACGGTTGGACGAAGCTTAAGTTATTGATTCAGTACTTATTGCGAAACACCAATGAAAATTAAAAAAATATGTGCACGACTGGGTCGTACAAACTTGCTCCTGTATTACAAACTAGCAGTTGCCCGCGACTTCGTCCGCCTCTCCCTCGTCCACCGGCCAGAGTATCATCTCGACTTGTGCATCATGCGCGCGTGGGAATTTTGTTCGGAAGTTATTGTAAAATTGCATTGCAGTCAACTCTCCCTAGGTCGTATTTCTCTTGAACTTGAAAAATTTGAGCATTTTTTATGATTCCCTTCAGTTGTTCATACTTAAAGCATTCCCTTGGGTGAACTCTCCCTAATAATAATATCTCTCTTACTTCTGCATCGTTTTTTTCGTTAAGTAAATTTTTTTTTCTTTAAACTGAGCATATTTTTTAGTTAAGAAGTACATAAAATGATATGGTTTGAACACAATAATCTGCACAAATAGTGCAATCAATCACATTCACAAATCAATTGAACTCTCAAAATTCTAATTTGAGCAGTTATTAGGCCAGTTCCACCTAACAACATCTCACTGAGATCTCAATGTCACCTTGACTGAGGCAAAATCATTTGGTGCCTTGGTGGAACATAATTCTCAGTTATCATTGAGATTTAATGGTTACCTTACTAATTGTTGCTGCACATATGTCAGCCACGTCAAATAGATGAGTGAGAAATCGAATCCAAAATAATTTCATCTCAGAGATCTCAGAAAAAAATCTCAGTTCTCACATTTCCACAGATTCTTCGCTGCTATTGGTCGCAGCTTAATTTTAAGTAGAATAAAGCCTTCCTCGATTAATGGACTATCCAACACAAAAAGAATTTTACAATTCGAAATAGTAGTTCCTGAGATTACCGCGTTCAAACGAACTTTATATTGTATTGTATTGTATTGTTTGCCGTTTTTTCCACATTTTACACAAATTCTTCGCTCCTATTGGTCGCAGCTAAATTTTATATAGCTTCAAGCCTTCCTTGATAAATGGACCATTCAACATTTAAAAAATTGTTCAATTTCATAAAGCAGTTCTTGAGATAAGCGCGTTAAAACGCAGAAAAATGTATATTTTTTGCCGTTTTTTCCATATTTTCCACAGATTCTTCGCTGTTATTGGCCACAGCTTAATGTTAAATAGCTTCAAGTCTTCCTCAATTAATGGACCATCCAACACAAAAAGAATTATACCATTCGAACCAGTACTTCCTGAGATAAGTGCGTTAAAACGCAGAAAAATGTATATTTTTTGCCGTTTTTTCCCCATTTTAAACAGATTCTTCGCTGCTATTGGTCACAGCTTAATGTTAAGTAGCCTAAAGTCTAAGTTGATTAAGGCACCATCCAACACAAAAAGAATTATACCATTCGAACCAGTAGTTCCTGAGATTACCGCGTTCAAACAAACAAACTCTTCAGCTTTATTTATATTAGTGTAGATTAGTGTAGATTATCTTCTTCTTATAAAAATGTATGTACATATTATGTATGTATTGTATATATCCAATGGAATCCGAAATGGCCCCTCAGATATTTGTGAAATTTTCATGGTTAATACTGTTGTATTCAGAGGTGGTTTCTGTGAAAAAAAAAATGTAAGAACTCCATGGAAAAGTGGGAAAACTGAAAAAACTGGAAAATCCAAACAAAGGGCAGATATTTGATTTTTTGCTTGGAATTTGTTGTTTAAAAATTTGGTTTCGAATGGAAAATAGAAAGTTCTTGATGAAAAACTCGGAAGACTCACTGGATTTCAATGGGAAAATCGCATGTAATTGTAGGTGCAAACGGAAAAATGGAAAATTTTGGATTGGAACTCGGAAAACTCTGCGAGAGCACGAATTTAGCATGGAGAGAGCATAGAAGTTCAGGTTGCAAGGCTAGGAAAAAATTCAGATATGTAAATAGTTCTCTAATCAAGAAAAGCTGTGCTTCTCCCATGGACAGCTATATGCGATGCGTTTTCACGGGTGTTCAATGCCCAGATTCTTTTCATTGTTTCACCTTACATCCTGTACAACACCATATTAAAATAATAAGTTAACTTTAAATTAACGCGAGCAAAGCCGCGGGTACCGGCTAGTTATATATATGATGTGAAAAAGTTTTATCTTGTGTCGAAAAGATTACCACTTCTTCCGACATGAAGAATAAAACAAGTTGATATCATAGAACTTCTTAAGAAAACAGAAGGCTTAAGCCACAGAATATACCTTTTCCAATTAATGAGCCTGGCTTTAACCCAGGCATGAGAAAAAAAACCTTGAAAACTTCTTTTATGCGGGCTCTATTACTCGAAGTATGAGAAGCATAACCCACATTTTGTGCATTCTATTCTATTCCTTCTGTTTGATGACTTGGATATCAAAAATCTATCTCAACCAGAAATGTTCAAATTCAAATGAAAAATAAAAAAAATGTATACTCACGTGTACTATCATACTGTATTCCTTTGAACTCATCAAAACAAGGTAAAATTGCTAAAACACCTGGAGGTGTTCGGGGCCAACACAAAACTGAATCAAAGGATATCGGACATCCCACTGCCTGAAAAACAAGAAAAAGAAAAGAAAATTATAAATTAATGAAATGAATTTCTAAAGTGGAGTGTTTTGTTTCCATCTACCGCAGAGATTGTCATTTTTTGTTTCTTTTTTTTTAATGAACAACTCAGAAGCAGAACTGATATAATCATAATGTCCGACAAAACCAGACGAAATAAACCCTGCTCGAACCATCATGAAAAAAGAAGGCAAAACCAACCACCACTATAGTATCCGAGAACCAAAAGAAAGAGCCGGTAGACGATCAACCAACCCGATCCGTACAAACGACATTGAGACGAAAAGAGTCTCATGTAAAGGAATGGAATTTTGTTTGTTTAAAGCTCCTTGTCGGGGCGAGTATCCTGAAGACAAAACGTTCTCCTCTTGAATCATAATTCAATTTGTCGTCGTTTTACTGTGTCTGGTATCGTGTGTGCATGGCCCGCAGTGTTTCTTTTTTGGGTCCACACAGAAACCTTCATAATTGGAAGTTTTGAGGGAAATTTTATTTTCAAAAATAGCTTGCTCCCGGAAGCAGGAAATTTTTGATTTGTTTTGCAGCTTTAACGACATTTGAGAATAGGAGCTTGGAAGGAGGCATTTGAAATTTGTTTGAACTGTTGTAAACATTAACATGCAATCATGATGATAGCATGGTTTTTTAAAGTAAGGAAAAAGTTTTCTGATTGTTTTTAATTGAATAATTTAAACAGTCAAAAGTTACAGTGTGTTTGTGAAGTACTTGGTGAGATGAATGTCGAATTTCAGTGAGTGGAGAAAAACAATACCTAAATTCTTTACAATTTTGAAAATGCAGTTTTGCTAGAAGGATGATTTTTTCTTTTCCGTTTATACTTAAAGCTCCAAACATCGATAACTACACTTCAAAGATATATAGCAATTGTGTATGTAAGGCAAACTCTATTCAATCATGACTATGAAGGATTACTAGTCAAAAGAGGATATAGAGAAAATAACACACCCAGGGCACATCGTCCTAATAACATCATAACTATTAAAACCGCATCAATCTCATTACAAACAAACATAATTCCAACGCCCTAAAATTGCATAAATTAAACATTCACATACTTTACCATTCTCGTGAATCAATCAATAACTAAACTGTTGATTGTCATTTAGTAGCAATAGGAGTTCAATTCCATAGCAAACCTCAAATATTAACACAATTTCAAATGTTACAGGAATTCGGAATGTCCCAAAACAAAAACCAAAAGTTTGATTATTAGCACTTTCCATAGCGCTGTAACGTAATTCAGTTTGCTTAGCTAAATTTCCAAATTAGTTTTTAGCGGCGACCATAAAACTCAAAACATTCCATTTTCACATTCACATCGTGTCTTTCTAAGCCTCCTGGGTAAATCTAAAATCGCAAGCCTTGCCAGAACTATGCATGATATGTCCTATCAAAATATAACCTTCAAATCCTCTTTCGGCGGACAAATTAGCTAAAACCTTCCTTTGGCTGTTTCAATTTGCTAGCATGTACTGAATAAAAGTTTTGCCTAGTCAACACCACCCCCTCGTTAGTGCGGTCGCTATCAATATTACATTTTAATTGAAAATTCATAATAAACGAAAATTTACTGCCAAACTGCCTTTAAAATTACTGCCCGGGGGCAAACTATATGGATAGACAACGACGACGACGCGACAATATGATGGTTCTGGCGCTTGCAACGAACGGCACCACCGACACGGCCAATGCACCTTTATTTTGTGGGAAATAACACATCCGTTCAGAATATTCCGTTCTAGGACTAGTCTACGTGAGAAGGTTATGAAATTTAAAATATAAATTATGTTGGGTAAAACTGAATTTTGCAGCGTTGGCGATGAGAAAAGCACATGCATGTCAAATGACAGGGATGGATTTATTGGGAACTCTACTTGCTCTTAAAAAATAATTTAAACATTTGTAATTCTATTTGTTTCACTCGCAATATTCGATTAAATTTAGTCATAGACAGAATTGTAGATTCATCATTTGCTTGGTAAGATAATTTTGATGGAGACTTCGACTTAATTTAGTTTTGGATACCTAGTCCGGCAATGTTTGCCTAGACAAGAACTCGAAGCTCATCTACTTGTTTTGTACTCAAATGCACAATAGTAGCACCATCATTTCTCGTTCATGTCGTGCCGTTGCAAGAGCAGCCTGATATGAAACAATCTAGCAAGAAAAAAATTAATTCGATCATGTACAGAAGCAGAAAGTTGCAAATTCGTTGCCAATACTGTAGAAGGTAATTAGAAAATATGCAAAAATAGAGAAACTTCATAATTAGCTCCTTGTGGACTGCAGGCACCTCAGAAAAAAAAATATGAAAAAAATCAACTCCTGTGTCTAGATCTGCCACGCTTTGCACAGAATTTTGAATATGAAAACAAAAACCGCAATAATTCTTCCAAAATAGTCAAAAAATTAATATTAAAATATTTCAAAAAACAAAGAAATAAACAAAATAGACAAACATCAAATAATTTGTTTATAATTTTTGACTTCATTGACTATTCAAATTATCGCTGTCAAATTTATTGCTTACTAAGAATACCGTAAAAAATCACAGAATTAAACAAAAACTATATTTTATTGCTTTTTAATCGCCAAAAAGGGTTTTGGATAATTAATTTATTACGATTTAATTCAGTCGATAATTTCTTATGCAAGTCCCCAAAATTATGAATTAATTTTCGAATTAAAATTCAAATCATGTTTGAATAAAATTATTTTGATAATCTTCAAATCAAACAAAGTGAGAAGCTCTTTTGGGGTTATAGCCGCTTATCCCAGAGCCAGAAGCTCGTGTTAAACTTGTAAGATTTCGCAAAATAAGACAAGAAATCAAGGACAGATATTAAATAATAATAAAAATTCACAACTTCGAGGGGGCCGGGCATAGCACACGATAGATGATGGGGTGTGAATCTTTGAAAGTGTTTTGTATCAAAACAATTATTGTCATTTTGTTTGCTGTTTTCCCTTTGCTTACAGCGTAGTCAACGTTACAATATTTAATCGTTAGATAAAAATGACAAGATTTTAAATGCCACGATAAGATAATACGTTGTCTTGAGGGTTATTAATCTATTGACATATTTTTGTGTGTTTATTGCGAAATTTTGGAGATGATATTACAAATCATTAAGTTGCCTGAAATTATTTATTTGGGGTGTTGCTCTTTTGAACCGAACGATACCACGAACACGGAGTGACTTGAAAACAACAGTCGCTTATATTTTTAAATTTATTTTTTATAATTCTTGAAGTATTGAGGGTTTTAAGAAATATGTGTACAGAAAAATATAAAGAGCACCTACGATAAAGTTAATGGAAGGGAACACGTCAATAATGAGACTTTCAGCCATTCTTTTTGTAACACAGATTGGACTAAGGAGAAGGGAATTTCAGCGATTTGTAGGAATTCTTCAAATTCAAAAAGACCACCATTGATCGATATTCACTCAATGACAGACAATGAATAAGCCCCAGGACCTTCAAATCGATAACTTTTATCATGGTTTCACAAAATTGATCCATTTACCCATTTATTGTGAAAAAGTTTCAAATTTTGCCAAGCTGGTTATGAAATATGTGGAAAGAGTGGAAAAAGTGGAAAATTAGAATCGTATTGATCAACCGTTCATTTGAAGTCGGTCGTCTTTACAAGATGTCCTCAGTGTCCGTTATCCTGTCCGTTCTGTGTCAGTGTCAGTGTCCGTTTCCGATCTCGTTTCCGTCTCCGTTTCCGTTTCCATTTCCATTTTTCTTGTCCGTGTCTTGATGCTTTTTGAAGTGAAGTGAAGTTAAGTGAAGTTACGAGGCCAACACTTTTTGGATTCAGCCCCTCATCGGACTCAACCTAAGTGACTCTATAACCGGAAATTGGAAATTGCGAACCCGAAACAGGTGACCGGATTAAGAAAACCAGCATTTTGCTTTTTTATCTGTTATATTGCTGCATGCATATAATTTAGAATTTCAAGCTTGTAAAATGTTTTTTTTTTGCATCTACAATTGTATTTTCTGCCTTTAGTAATTATGAACATATATAGGTAATGTGTGTTTCAACGTCAAAAATATAAATTTCCTATCAGAATAAATACACGAACAAAACAACAAGTAAAACACAAATCCAACGCTAACTAAACAACCAATTAAAAATATTCTCTTCTGGAGTCAAGACCTAGCTTATGCCAATAAGATAAAAATCTTATAAACAATAACGAAAAATATAGGTCTTATTTTTCAACCATAAACGATACAACCCATTTTAAATGTTATCAATATTATTCGCAGCCAAAATGCACAAAACAAATATAAGAAACAATAAACAAATAAAACAACAGAAACATACACAAAAATACCCGATATTTTTTCTAACCCCTCAACTAAACCCTGAGGAACATTCATATTTATACAAATGGTTGAATAAATTCCCAACATTTTCCATTCAAAATGAATATTTGTATCTTTTTTTTTCAAAATTCTTTTACTCTGTCAAAACAGAGCATGCAAATGTATAAAATTTTAATATTCTGGACTCACATTTACTGG
Organism: Sphaerophoria taeniata; assembly: GCA_943590905.1. Lineage (NCBI taxonomy): Eukaryota > Metazoa > Arthropoda > Insecta > Diptera > Syrphidae > Sphaerophoria > Sphaerophoria taeniata. The sequence goes on along the minus strand of OX016540.1, from coordinate 34,120,901 downwards.
ATTTCTATTCTCCTCGGCTTGCTGCATCAAACACTGCATCTCTGCACTTTTATTAACAGCAGCTCGAACCAATTCGGAGCGCATAATTTCACCACCATCTACATCCTCGACCAAGCGCACCAATTCACTGAGATCCAAATTTTCCATTTTGATTATTCAAGCAAAGTTTAGAATTTAGCGCACTAAAAATTCATGACTTTTCCCATTCTGTGGAAAATTACTTTTGTATCCTTTTTTTTCTTGGGATAAATGATCTCTCAAAAAATCACTCAGTTGAATATCTCAGAGATTTTTTCAAATTGACTATCAAATTCAATTTCAAACATCACACTAATCACGATATTATCTTTTTTCACTTGAAAAACAATATTTTCCGCCCCTAAAAACACACGGACTTTGTTTTTGTTGTTCCTTTTCTGAGCTATCAATTTCTATTTCACTTCACTTGTAGAGGGAGACAATTTTTGTCAAGATAAAAACCGTTCAAAGCCACATCCAGTCGCACATTGGTTTCCATTTGAACCGAAAGAAAGATTATGGCAAAACGCGGTTGCAGAATCATCAACCAAAAAAAGCCAAAAAAGAGAAACCTGTAGATACTTTTTTTGTTCTTTCTTTATGTCTAATTTTAATCGTTCACCACACGCAGAAAAGTATCTTGTAGCTTTATTTCATTGTTGGTGGCAACGGCGACGGCGATGTTGTCGTCAATGAAATTATTTCACACACTTATTATTTGGATTCCTTTATTTGACTGTTTTCCTGATGTTTTACTTGATTGACGAAGCAATTTTGTCAGTGGTTGAGGGTGATGGTTTGTTTTTTCGTTATTTTTTGTATGCTTATGAGTTTTTTTTTTGACATGTTCATAGCTTCATTGAGTCAACAGTAGCACAGTTTAGATCTGAAAGAAAAAGAACAAGATATTTACTAGGTATATGATCGTCTTTCATAGAATTATGTAAGGTTAACAATTAACAAAAAACAAAGTATATATCAAATTTTATTCCATTCACTCACATCACTGCAATATACGTTTCTACAGAGAACAAACACCTTTGTTCACTATGGCGTATACGCACTCTTTTCGGATTTTTGTTTTATATGGTAATATTAATCCCTTTTTCTTTACAAAATGGATTGGTCATGACAGATTAATACTCTTGGAAATTCAGTCAGTTCTTCGGAATAGGCAGTACTAATCTACACTAATATATAAAGCTGAAGAGTTTGTTTGTTTGAACGCGGTAATCTCAGGAACTACTGGTTCGAATGGTATAATTCTTTTTGTGTTGGATGGTGCCTAAATCGACTTAGACTTTAGGCTTCTTAACATTAAGCTATGACCAATACCAGCGAAGAATCTGTTTAAAATGGGGAAAAAACGGCAAAAAATATACATTTTTCTGCGTTTTGACGCACTTATCTCAGAAAGTACTGGTTCGAATGGTATAATTCTTTTTGTCGTGGATGGTCCATTAATTAAGGAAGACTTGAAGCTATTTAACATTAAGCTGTGACCAATAGCAGCGAAGAATCTGTGGAAAATATGGCAAAAACGGCAAAAAATATACATTTTTCTGCGTTTTAACGCGCTTATCTCAGGAACTGCTTTATGAAATTGAACAATTTTTTTAATGTTGAATGGTCCATTTATCAAGGAAGGCTTGAAGCTATATAAAATTTAGCTGCGACCAATAGGAGCGAAGAATTTGTGTAAAATGTGGAAAAAACGGCAAACAATACAATTTAATACAATATAAAGCTGAAGAGTTTGTTCGTTTGAACGCGGTAATCTCAGGAATTACTATTTCGAATTGTAAAATTCTTTTTGTGTTGGATAGTCCATTAATCGAGAAAGGCTTTATTCTACTTAAAATTAAGCTGCGACCAATAGCAGCGAAGAATCTGTGGAAATGTGAGAACTGAGATTTTTTTCTGAGATCTCTGAGATGAAATTATTTTGGATTCGATTTCTCACTCAGCTATTTGACGTGGCTGACATATGTGCAGCAACAATTAGTAAGGTAACCATTAAATCTCAATGATAACTGAGAATTATGTTCCACCAAGGCACCAAATGATTTTGCCTCAGTCAAGGTGACATTGAGATCTCAGTGAGATGTTGTTAGGTGGAACTGGCCTAATAACTGCTCAAATTAAAATTTTGAGAGTTCAATTGATTTGTGAATGTGATTGATTGCACTATTTGTGCAGATTATTGTGTTTAAACAATATCATTTTATGTACTTCTTAACTAAAAAATATGCTCAGTTTAAAGAAAAAAAATTTACTTAACGAATAAAACGATGCAGAAGCAAGAGAGATATTAGTAGTATAAATATGTAACTCCCAGGACAACCTTGGCATCGGCACGGCACGGCGGTGCAATCCCAATTGGGATTTCTACCAAGTTTCAATTTTGATGCTAATTGGGATTAATATTGTCTCTGGTTGGATTTCTGTATTTTCATTGGAATATTGGTTGTGGGATTGGATATCCAGTGATAAATTGGTTGTGAGATACGTTTTTCTAGTTGGATATAGTTGGGTTGTGCTTGGTACCGGTCGTATTTCTAGTTCAAAAATTAAATTGTTGTTGGAATCGTGCTGATTTGGTTGGGTAGCTCCTACTCCATCCAACTCAAAATCCATGTCGCTACCAGGACAGCGGCACATCCCAATTGGAATGCATACCAAGTTTCCAGTTTAATTTGATAAAAATTAAATTGTTGTTGGAATCGTGCTGATTTGGTTGGGTAGCTCCTACTCCATCCAACTCAAAATCCATGTCGCTCCCAGGACAGCGGCACTTCCCAATTGGAATGCATACCAAGTTTCCAGTTTAATTTAATAAAAATTAAATTCTTGTTGGAATCGTGCTGATTTGGTTGGGTAGCTCCTACTCCATCCAACTCAAAATCCATGTCACTCCCAGGACACCGGCAACATATTTAGTTGGGTAATTTCTGACACAACATTCGCACCTGTATGGCATGCAATATAAAATTGATTTCTAAACGAAACTCGCATTCCAAAATACTTACTTCTGTGGGTTGTGCTGGTTAGAATTGTGTACAATGCAAGAGAATGTCAGAAAACAAAGAACCCATTAAGTAAAAAAATACGAGTTTTTCTTATTTTAGATTTTGAAAACTTTATTACATTGTTCTAATAAAAACCTTAAACATAAATGACCACAAATGAATGTATCAAAATCTTGTTCTTGTATATAATTATAGTTTATTTTTGTACCAAGATAGTGTATTACTTCTGAGGGTGGTCTTAAATTTCCAAAACTATCAAAATACTTAACAATATTTTTTTTTTTATTTCTTATATATGCTACCCAATGAGTACCCAAACCACTTTCATTGTCCAGATTTATAACACCACACTCTTTTAATGTTGGTACTTTTGGTAAAGAGTTTCGCATAAAAACTCCTCTAAAATGCTTCAAGTGTTTCTTTCCAAACTCGTGGATATCAAAATTGCTTAAAGGATTGTTAGGTAGCAATTCAATTAGTTTTTTGTATTTTTTGAGTTCAAAAAAAGTCCAAGACCATTTTTATATGGTTTTAAGAACAGCCCTTTTCCTTGAATAGCAACTGACTCCATAGCCTTATTATGACGCTTATTTTCTTCAAACTGTCTTTTAGCAGATCGTACATCATTGATCGCTTTTACAACGCCAGCTGCTCCACCTGTTAGTGATCCCACAGCAGATAAACCAGCTAGAATAGGAGCTAGAAGTGGTAGGAAACCACCACTTTTCGGAAGTGGAATTACTCTCGGTGTTTGAATTTGTTTTTTCTTATTTTTAATAACATTTTTTGCAGCCTTCACAGCAATATTAGCAATAGATGTTGTTCCACAACAATTTATATTGTTTTTAATAGCATTTCTTGCTTCGCTTATAGCCTTTTTAAACATATTCTGTTTGCAAACCTTTTTTGATTTTGTCTTCTTAGGTCTTTTAATTGCGCTTTTTTTGGTCTTGCAGTTACCCATTCCAAATTTAGATTTAGCTTTCATCATGTTGGTAACTAGGAGTCCACTTAACTTTTCAGAGGTTGATGAGTCGTTTGCTTTAAATCTTTTCCACGCTTGTTCGGTTAGAATTTTATCAGCAATATGTCGGTCTGATAGAGAGCTACTTTTTGAGTATGCAATGTCATGAAGACGACAAGCCTCATCCAGTTGATTGATTCCTTTATCTCCTCTACGTAGGCGTTCCTCCAATTTCGTTCCAGGTCCACAATAATTATATGAAGGAATATGTAATTCAAATGGTAGTTTGTCTATAACTTTATTCAAAAGCCCTTCTCCTTTAATTGATTTTCTTTTTCTATTGGACTGATTTTGAGTGTTGTGCACAATCATAGTATGATTAACACACCTTCTTAGTTGAAGGTTGAAACATTTATGATTACAAGTGTATAAAAACAAAATGTTTTATTAAAAAAGACCTTAGTCGTCATTATGCGTTTTGTAAAGCAGTCAGATGTCATAAACGTAAGGAATTTTGATTCCAATGTAAAAATTAAGAAAAAACATGGAAACTTATTTCCAAATAGTATTCGAGGAATTATCGTTGGACCATCAAACTGCGGAAAAACAAATGTAATGTTAAGCATTCTTCTTGACGCCAACGGTTTAAAGTTTGAAAATATTTATATTTATTCCAAATCCTTACACCAACCAAAATATCAATATCTTAAAAAAATTATTTCATCTATCAAAGGAATGGAATACAACGAATTTTCAAACAATTGTGAAATAATGCCTCCTTCAGACGCTAAAAACAATTCAATATTTTTATTCGATGATGTCGCTTGCCAGAAACAAAATAATATAAGAGACTATTTTTGTATGGGTCGTCACAATGGAGTTGATAGTTTTTACTTATGCCAGTCCTATACTCATATACCAAAACATCTAATAAGAGACAACGCTAATTTCATTATTCTTTTTAAACAAGACGAATTGAACTTGAAGCATGTTTACAAGGATCATATTAACTCTGATATGACATTTAATCAATTCAAAGAGTTATGCTCACATTGTTGGACTGACAATTTTGGATTCCTAGTAATAGACAAGGAGAACAGTATTGAAAAAGGTCGCTACAAAAACAGTTTCAATAAAATTGCTTTACTATAAATATAAATATTTCATTTAAAATCAAAACATTCTGACAACAATACTGTTTGGGAAAACTAGTCCTTCATTTTAATTCTAAACAAAAAAATTAATAAAAGAAATATATTTATCCGAACCATAGAAATGGATGAGAACGTGTTGAGAGATTTAATAAAAACAAAAAATGTGCTAAGAAATAAATATTTTCAACTAAAAACTGGCAAAATGACTAGAGAAACTGATTTAGAAGAGACTTTTAAACCAATTGTGGAACCATTGAACAAATTGGTTGGAAATGTTACAAAAGAAACCAAACAGGAGGATGACGTCATAAAAACAATCAAACCTCGTAAGCTTCATTTCAAATCTTTTGATGAAAATGTGAAGGAAGAAGAACATAACAAATCAAGTTACATTCAAGAAATGGATACTACAGATGATTCCATGTTATTCAGTACACCAAAAAGTAATTCAACTCTGAACAAAACATCTTCACACATTAAAAAAATATTGTCAGATTCGAACCGCGATACAACATATGGTCCATATTTTGATGCAAATACAAATTCTATTAAAATAGGAAAATGTCGTTTTGTAATGAATGAACATGAAATTGTTATTGATGATGAAACTTTCACTCGAACTCCTGGTCTCATTGAATTAATTCTAAAGAAAAATCCACGCCAGCAAATATATACTAGTAATGACCTAGAAGAATATGGAAAAATCTTATATAAAACTAATGCATATAAAACTAATCATGATAGTTCCGGTCGAATCAAGGCAAATAGAGGTGCAAAATATACAAAAATAGTTAAACAACTTGCTGCAAGATTTAAAAGTGAAACAGAAAAAACTGGAAAGTCTTATTCTGTCATATCTGATATGGAGTATACAAATAAAAATATTGAATATGTGTATTGGAACGATCCTAATGAACTTGTTAATAGGCTAAGACTTTTGATAGCATCCAAAAATGCTGGTAATAATAGCCATCAGAATGAAATAAATTCGTTAATTGAAGAGCTAAAAGAATCAAATATTATATATTAGCTTCGTTTCAATCAATTAATTTTACATATAAACAATGAACGTCGACAAGTTCGGTAGGAACTTCAAGCCTCTTCCAAATAATAAAGGTCTTGTAGGGCCTCCAGGAATAGGTTTTAAACTTCTATCGTCTGGTGATTTTGATATAGAAAGTAAATATTTAAACAATGTTGGAAGTAATCCTGAATATCCCCACCAAGCCGTATGCAAAGGATATGTTGATGATCAAATAAGTCTTAAAGAATCAAGCATTATAAACCACATCAATTCTTCTTTAATGGAAGTTTTATCCACTTTTAATAAGGAAATTCGTATTCTAAAAAACCACATAGACTCTACGATAAAGGAAACAATAAAAAGTATGGAACAAGAAAATAAAGAATCACAAATAATTTCTCAAAAACTTAAAGACTCCAAAGAAGAAAAGTATGTTGACGAGAAAATAAAAAAAAAAGTTGAATTTATAATGAAAACGTTGTTTCCTAATGTACCCTTTACACCGATAGATTAAAATGGTATACATGTATTGATCTTATGTAACTGTATTTTATATACAAATAAGTGAAGATGAAGAAAAGGTTTTCAATTTTCATAAAATAAAATAAAATTTGTTAGTTAGCATTCAACACTCGAACCACAAGGAACTTTCAAAATGGACACTGATAAAATAATAAAAGATATTTTTGATTTTTTAAAAACAAATGGCGAATCAATATTGGATGAACACTATGGAGAATTTACTAACTGTATTTCAATGGTTAGTAAATTTAAAAATACTACATACATGGAATCATCGCATGGATATCATTACTCCAACTGTTGTTGGTCATCCAACCTATGTGAAGAAGGTCCCGATACTTGCGTCTGTTACCATATGGAAAAAATGTTAATTAAAATTAAGAAACTTATGTTATTGTATAAAAGATTGCAATAAATGAAAAAAAAATATATATATAAAAGTCTTTTCTTTGATTTTGTTGGATTCACTCTTTGTAAATATGAGTAAGCGTGAGGTTGTTGAGGAGTTGCATAAACCTGCACGTAGAAACTTCAAACGTCGTCATGTTATCATCAAAGGTTACGATGACTTATGGCAAGCCGACCTGGTTGAAATGATCCCATATAGTGAACAAAACAGAGGATTTAATTATTTAATGACAGTAATCGATACGTTTTCGAAATTTGCATGGGTCATCCCAATGAAAAACAAAAAGGGTATTACCATTACGAAAGGAATGGAACAAATATTTAGATGTTCTTCTAGAATGCCAAAGAATATACAAACAGATGATGGAAAAGAATTTTTCAATAAGAACTTTAAACTCTTAATGGAAAAGTACAAAATTAATCATTACTCAACATTCAGTTCATTAAAGGCTTCCATTGTCGAAAGATTTAATAGAACTTTTAAAGAAAAAATGTGGAAAGAATTTAGTTTCAATGGAAACTATAAGTGGATCAATATTTATAAGAAACTACTAAATGATTACAATCACTCTTTTCACAGAACCATTAAATGTTTTCCTGCAGATGTAACGAAGAAAAATTCCAAGTCATTGTTACCGCTTTTTAAAACTGATAAAGAAGGAGCAAGTAAACAAAAATTTAAGATCGGTGACAAAGTAAGAATCAGCAAGTATAAACATGCATTTGAAAAGGGCTATACACCTAACTGGACAACAGAGGTTTTTAAAATAAGAAAAATCAAAGTTACAAAACCAAATACATATCTTCTTGAAGACTATCAAGGAAAACCTGTTCAAGGTAGTTTCTATGAACCAGAACTGATGAAAACTAAATGTGCAGATATTTTTCTTGTGGAAAAGGTTTTACAAAGCAGAGGAAATAAGGTTTTCGTCAAGTGGTTGGGATTTCCATCAGAACATAACTCCTGGATTAAAAAAAACGAATTAAAATAAAAGAAATATAAAATATAAGATGTAAAAATTCAATTTTATTTTTTATTTGCTTATTATTATTTTTTTTCTTTTAAATTTATTTGTTATATTCTAGGATTTTTTTTTTCTCCTTTAAGAAATTTTCCACCTGGCAGTCGTTTTGCATCCAATAAAGGATCTGCTATTCTTTTCCTTTTTGGACGAAACCTTGCCTCAATGACTTTTCGTAGGAGCGTACTTGACTTGTATTCTTCGTCATCCTCAAACACCTCCTCCAAATCACAATAGTTTGGCCCGTATTCCTGTTCTAATTCCTTTATTATAGCAGCTCCATGGAATGGGTGGAAAATTGCTTCCCGGTATCTCTGCGATGGTCCGCAGTGCAATCTTTCCTGGTTAGGATTTGGGCGGAAAAAATCTGGTTCGAAAAGTGCTTCCCGGTATCTCTGCGATGGTCCGCAGTCCAATCTTTCCTGGTTAGGATTTGGACGGAAAGATTCTGGCTCCTCAATACCGTTCAAACTTCTTTCGTTTTCTTGTCCTTCGTTTTTTTCCATTTTAACTCTTTTGGTTTTGTTTTTTTATTGTTACTATAGAATATTGCAAACTCGATCTAGTGCCCGTCACTGTTGATGTGGAACTGAATCAATTTCTATTCAGCTACCAATTTCACTCAGTTAATCAACCACCAACTTCACTCAGTTAGGAAAAAAAGGATACTCAACCACCAACTTCACTCAGGTGAGCTGAGATTTTACCGGATTCACATTCCTTTTCTCATAACTGAGTGATAGATGATTCATCACTCAATATAAAGAAGTCCGAAACGTCCCCAAATAAAAGAAAGAGTGTTTTTTTTCTCAACTATATATATGTATTTATTATTATTATTTGCTTATTTACAAATATAAGTTTTTTACTTCATTTTCATAAATTTTAATTCATAGGTGGAACCGATTTGTCTTACAATCTCTAAGACATAGCCACCTCCCCCAATTGATGCCATACTGCTTACTGAGAGTTTGGAATATCTTTGAGGTAGAAAAGTCTGTAGGAATAAATAAATTAAAAGTCACTTTAAATAAAAAACAATGAAAAAAAATCTTTTAACTTACTGTGAACTCTCCAAGATCTGCGACAATGCGATCCCCCCAAGGCGTTTTAACTTTTCGTAGAGCAAAAATATTGTACTTGATATCTGCATTAAGCTCAGATATTTTTTTTGATGGTTTATAATTAATTTCGTTAAGGGAGTTAAGCGAGTTTGCTTCTCTTGCAGCGAAATCATCTACTGTAAAAATGGAATACTCCTCCTCTTCAAAATACATGATGCTATGTTGTTAGAGCTCGTAATCAACTGTGCTCGTCGGTAACAACGAAATTTCCTTTTATAGAACCCCTAGTAGAAGTATCCCAGATCCCCCACACAAAACATATATATAAAACCTAAAGAAAAAATTTTTCTTTTTTGGAATATTTTCATGTTCAATCAGGAAAATAATATTATTTCAAAACGAATTTTCTGAGTCTCATACGAATCAATACCTTCAATGTGGGATCCTTTACCTGTTGATCCTCACCTGTCGATCCTTACCTATTGATCCTACGATAAATTTTTTTGTTTGTTTGTTTTTTATTACCCTTGAAAGGAAGGTGATAAAGTTGAAAAAACTAAAATATATTGATCCCTTGAAGAATCTTCTTTGATGTTGGTTTTTTATTACCCTTGAAAGGAAGGTCATAATTTAAAAAAAAGAATCATGTGTATCCTTACAAATGATACTGAATCAAATACCTACAATGAAGGATCCTTGCATGTTGATCCTACGAATTTTCTGAGTCTCATACGAATCAATACCTTCAATGTGGGATCCTTTACCTGTTGATCCTTACCTGTCGATCCTTACCTATTGATCCTACAACAAAATTTTTTTTTGTTTGATTGTTTTTTTATTACCCTTGAAAGGAAGGTGATAAAGTTGAAAAAAAACTAAAATATATTGATCCTTTGAAGAATTTTCTTTGATGTTGGTTTTTTATTACCCTTGAAAGGAAGGTCATAATTTAAAAAAAGAATCATGTGTATCCTTACAAATGATACTGAATCAAATACCTACAATGAAGGATCCTTGCATGTTGATCCTACGAATTTTATGAGTCTCATACGAATCAATAATTTCAATGTGGGTTCCTTTACCTGTTGATCCTTACCTATTGATCCTACGACAAAATTTTTAGTCTGATTGTTTTTTATTACCCTAGAAAAGAAGGTGATAAAGTTGAAAAAATCGGAAACATATTGATGCCTTGAAGAATTTTCTTAACTGCTTGTTTTTTTATTGTCCCTGAAACGAAGTTGATAAATTTGAAAAAAAAAACTGAAACATGTTGATCCCATGAAGAATTTTCTTTGATGTTTGTTTTTTTATTACCCTTGAAAGAAATATGAGCGAGGTTTAGAACATAGTTGAAAACCCAATGCACGTTTTGAACGATGTTAAGAACATAATATAAAAACCCAAACCACGTTTTGAACGATGTTTACAACCTAATATAAAAACTCAAGCCACGTTGTGAACGAGGTTAAAAACATAAAGTTACGTTGCCCAAAAAAAAATTAAAAGGACATTAGACTTTGTTTCTTTTAAACTCAGTTTGAATTTTGTTTTCATTTCAAAAGGAGGTCTTGTGACATTTATATTTTCTTTCGACATTTGAAGTTTTTTATAAACATAAAATTTTTTTCTCAAATATAAAGTTATTTAAATAAACTTTTTTTCTTAAATACATGTGAAAAGTGTGAAAAAAATAACTAAACAAATCTTTGAAAATCCTTGTTTCGAGTGAAAAAAAATAAAAATCTTTCCAAAGTTTGTGGGACCAAAAAATAAAATAAAAAATACCTTTGAAATCTTATTTTCAAATTTTAAAAACTAACTAAGAACTAAAACCTATTTGCAAATTATTAATTTTTGTGTACACTGTTAAAAAAAAACAAACAAATTAATCATGAATAATACAAAGTCTTGTGCTTTTTGCAAAAAAATGTTTTCGAGTGTCGGTGTGTTAAATCGTCACATAAAAACTGTGCATTTAAACTTGTCGGGATCTTGTCGTCTCTGTGGGGAGACGTTCGAATCCCAAACAATTCAAAAGGCGCATTTGATTCAATGCGCAAAGAAGCATCAAAATGGACAGGAACATCCATTGAATCAAAAACAACAACTACAACAACAACCACAACATCATCATCAACATCAACAACAAATACCAAGACAACGTCAACTTGAAATACAATTACAACAACATCAGAAATTAATTGAAGCACTTCAATTACAAATACGCGAATTTCAACAACATAAGGATCAGCAAGAAGAACGTCCATCAGCAGCTTCAAAAACAGACGATCAACCATCTACTTCTGCGGCAGCAAGTGTTAGAAAAATAAATAACGAAAGTTTGGCTACTTGCACATTTTGCAAGGAACAAATACCCAAAAACAAATGGGTACAACATATTCGGAAGAATTCTCACAAAGCCAAAGTACAAATACTTTATAAGGCAAATGTGATGGAAATAAGGAATTCCTTTAAAAATCGTGTAATTTCCCTTTCCGTTCAAAATAAAAATGAACATCAACTGGATCCGAAAGCATTTTTGAATGACAACGAAGCAATGCTACACGAAATTCTAAGCCAAAAAATACACGAGCACAACTCCGTAAAATTCAACTTAGAACTTTTTGCGGAGTATGTAAAAATAAGTGGTGAGGAAATGGTGACCGAAATAAAATCAATGGCTGCGGAAATGAAAGCAGTTTTCTTGGAAGTGGAAATTAATCCCATTCTCGAAGAAATGTTTGAGACTATCCTCGTGAAAATGGATGAATTCCAAGAAAAGGATAGTGGATGGGCGCTGATAAGGATAAAATCAGTTGAAATTAACGTAAACAAATACCAGCCATTGAGTGGTTCAAGTTATTTACCATTACCAAAAAAAATAGCTGACAAGAAAGCCATTGTCAATATTCAAAACAATGATGAATATTGCTTTAAATGGGCAGTTATATCTGCTGTTCATCAGGTTAACATACATGCAGAGAGAATATCTTCATACCAAGTGTCAGATATATCCAGAGATATAATTGCCCTAAATAATAATATTATACTGGATTTCACTGGGCTCTCATTTCCCCTTGAACTGCCGGAAATCAGAATATTTGAAAGTAAGAACAACATAAGCATCAATGTTTTTGGATTTTCTGAGGGAGAAAACCCTCAAATTGAAGGTCCTTATTACATGACATTGCAAGAAAAACGCATTCATGTTAATCTTCTACTCCAAATGAAAGGCGAAGTTACACACTTTATGTGGATAAAACATATAAGTCGTTTGATAACAAGTGATGTTGTGGAAAGTTCAAGGAGAAAATTGCTGTTCTGCAATACTTGTTTGCAGCATTTTTACAATGACCCCTCATTCGCTAAACACAAGGGTGAGTGTAAAAAAATGGTGACAAAAATGCCAGCCGAGGATAAAAAGATTATCAAATTTGCAAATCATGATAAACAAATGATGGTTCCGTTTGTAACGTATGCAGATTTTGAATGCATTCTGAAACCAGTTCAAACCTGTTTCCCGGACCCGTCAACGTCTTCGACAACAATTGTTCAAGAACACGTTCCATGTGCATTTTCATACTACATGAAATGCTCCTTCGATGAAACCGAAGATGTAATGCGGACTTTCATAGGTATTATTTAATAACTTATTTTCTATAAAACAAAATTCTTACATATATGTTTTTTTTTCTCTTTTCTTTATAGGAGAAAACTGTGCAAGCAAATTCATTCAAAGTTTAGTTGAAGACACAATGGACAAATATAGCAAGCATATCAGAATCGTGACCCCGATGAAACCTCTCACAGCGATGCAGGCGTTTTTATTTGAGAAGGCAACAATGTGCACAATATGTGCCAACAAGTTCGAAATTGGAGAGATGAAGGTAAGGGATCATTGTCACTTAACAGGTGAATATAGGGGGGCAGCCCATAATCTCTGTAATATTAATTACAAGATGCCAACTTTTTTTCCTATTTTGTTTCATAATTTATCTGGTTATGATGCACATCTATTCTTCAAATCGCTTCGAGAAATCGATGGTGAAATCAAAGTGATTCCTTTGAACAAAGAAAAATATATTTCTTTTTCAAAGACAATCTCTATTGATGAAAAAAAATCTATAGAACTTAGATTTTTAGACTCTTTTCGCTTTTTGGGTGATAGTATAGATAATTTAGCTAGAAATTTAGTAGATTCAGACTTTACTTTATCCAGAAAATGCTTTAAAACAGAGCAAAGTTTGGAATTAGTAAAGCGAAAAGGTGTATTTCCATATGATTTTTTGGATTCTTGGCAAAAAATGTCTGAACAATGTCTTCCTGAAAGAGCGAAGTTTTTCAACAAACTCACGAATGAGGAATGTTCAACTGAAGATTATCAGTTGGCTATAAGCATATGGAATCATTTTAACTGCCATGATCTCAAGAGTTATATGGAAATATACTTAAAAAGTGATGTTTTGTTGTTAGCTGATATTTTTGAAAATTTCAGAAAAGTTTGTAGGCATAGATACAGTTTAGATCCTTGTCACTACTATACAGCTCCTGGTTTATCTTGGGATGCTATGTTAAAAGTGACAAAAGTGGAACTGGAACTCTTGACTGACATTGAAATGTACAATTTCTTTCAAAAAGGGATAAGAGGCGGCCTTACCCAATGCAGTCATAGATATTCCAGAGCGAATAATAAATTTATTGAGTCCTATGACTCTGAAAAACCATCATCATACTTGGTTTATTTAGATGCGAATAATTTATATGGCTACGCAATGTCTCAGAATCTTCCTTGTGGAGATTTTGAATGGCAAAACCCACAAAATTTTTCTCTGGCATACATAGAAAGTCTGGATGATAATAATGTTGGATATGTTTTAGAAGTTGATCTAGAATATCCCGATCATCTGCATGATATTCATAACGATTTGCCTTTTTGCCCAGAAAATATTGCAACGCCAGGTTCTAAATTCAAGAAACTAGTAGCAAGTTTCTTACCGAAACGGAACTATGTTATTCTCCTTGAGAGTTTAAAGCAAGCTCTGAGACATGGTTTGATTTTAAAAAAAGTCCATCGTGTGATTAAATTTAAACAATCAAATTGGCTGGAACAATATATTTCCCTTAATACCGAACTTAGAAAGAAAGCTAAAACTGATTTCCAGAAAAGGTTTTTCAAGTTAATGAATCTTTCTATTTATGGTAAAACAATGGAAAATATTGAGAAACGTACTGATGTTAAAATTGTTACACGATGGGAAAATAAAAAAAATCATTGGGTGCTAGAGGTTGGATTGCGAAACCGAATTTCCATAGTTCCATTCAATTTGCCCATGAGGATGATGAAGGATCTATTCCACTGTTGGCTATTCAAATGAGTAAATGCAACATTACATTGAACAAACCGATCTATCTAGGTTTCATAGTACTTGAGCTCTCAAAAATTCTTATGTATGAATTCCACTATGACTATATCAAACCAAAATATCATGAAAATGTTCTTCTTAATTATATGGATACTGACTCCTTTATTTACAATGTCAAAACAGAAGACTTTTATTCTGATATTTTGGATGATATACCATCAAGGTTTGATACATATGACTTTGATCCCAATAACCAACATAACATTCCTAGGTTAAATAACAAAGTCTTAGGTATGTTTAAAGACGAAACCTGTGGGAATAAAATGTTGGAATTTGTTGGTTTGAGAGCTAAAATGTACACGTTCACTGTACAAAATGCAAAATCTGTCCAGAAGGCGAAAGGAGTCAAAAGATCTGTCACCAAACGATTAAGAATAGATGATTATAAAAGATGTCTATTTGATAAAATTGAAAGGTATGAAAATATGTTAACTTTTAGGAGTAAATTACATACAATTTACACCCAAAATTTAAACAAGTTGGCTCTTAGTTTTAAAGACACAAAAAGATTTATATGTGCAGATAACATCAGCACGCTTGCCTGGGGACATAAAAATATACCCAATGACAATGAACCCTTACCTTCAGAATAAAATATTATATGCATGAAATAATACATTTATAAAAAAATAAAATAAAGAAAATGAATTATATTAAAATAATTTTGAAAAAAAATAAGAAATGTTTTTTTTGTTTTGTTTTTATAGAGGTTTTGACAGCAATCTAGATACAGGTAATAGTTGATGGAACGTAGCCAATCTGTTCAAGCAATTGTTTGGATTATTTTATGCTACTTGTCAAGGTTATTTAAGATAGCAAACATCAAAGAAAATTCTTTAAGGGATCAATATGTTTCGGTATTTTTTTCAACTTTATTACCTTCTTTTCAAGGGTAATAAAAAACAATCAATCGCAAGAATTTAGTCGTAGGATCAGCAGGCAAGGATCCTACATTGCAGGTTTTTGATTCAGTATCATTTGTAAGGATACACATGATTCTTTTTTTAAATTATGACCTTCCTTTCAAGGGTAGTAGAAAACCAACATCAAAGAAAATTCTTCAAGGGATCAACATGTTTCACTTTTTTTTTGTTTTTTAAATTTATCACCTTCTTTTCAAGGGCAATAAAAAACAATCAAACAAATAAAATTTCCTCGCAGGACCATAGGTAAGGATCCCACATTGTAGGTATTTGAATCTGTATTTTTTTAAGGATACCCAAGATTCCTTATTTTATAAATTATCACCTTCCTTTCAAGGGTAATGAAAAGATAAACATCAAAGAAAATTCTTCATGGGAACATGTTTCAGTTTTTTTCTTTTTCAAATTTATCACCTTCTTTTGTTTAGTGGTAGTGCATGAAATTACTATTGGGAGTATGTGTGGGATAAGATCATTTTGAATGATATTCTAGGGTATAAAAGCAAAATGTTCTTAGCTTCTACAATTCAGTTTGTGTTCAGGAATTATTTGTTTCACTTCCTTCATTTTTTAAAAATAATTTGATTTGATTTAACTTAAAAAAAAAAAAAAAAAAAAATGATATCTTCAATTGAAAAATTTTTGGAAGAATTGGAGCAAAAGTCCTGGGATTTCCCTGACAAAGTCAGGGAGATCAGGGAAGCATTAAAAAGACTGCACTGCCAAGGTTGTCCTGGCAGTTATATAAAAATCAAGAAGGCGAGGGTGATAGCAGCACTTACCATGGCGCTGTGGGAGCAGGCCTCGGAAACGTTCGATGACATCCCGGACCTTCCCCCAGATGTCCTATTAATATTAAAATTAATTTGAAATACATTAAAATAAAAAAAAAAAAAATATTTTAAGATTTTTGATATATTTTATATATTTATATGTTTTAACAAAATAATATTTTAAGAAAATAAAATAATAAATTTTAAA
Source organism: Sphaerophoria taeniata (assembly GCA_943590905.1). Lineage (NCBI taxonomy): Eukaryota > Metazoa > Arthropoda > Insecta > Diptera > Syrphidae > Sphaerophoria > Sphaerophoria taeniata. The sequence continues at coordinate 34,104,366 of OX016540.1, read as the reverse complement.
GAAAAAAAATATTTTTGATTTTTGAATTTTTTTGAAGCAGGCTTTTGTGGTCATTTTGAATTGGGATGTGAATAAATCAAGTTTATTCCATCTTTTTCCCGACGTTTCGTTGTTATTCACTTCTTCACTTCTTCAGGGTGTGTTCATCTGAATACCCTTTATTTGATTTACATTGGAACAATTATTACTACTATAATAATGTTATCAATTTTTAAATAAAATGATGTGTAAAGATGAAAAATGTGTCACTTGACTGTTAATCAATATGTCGTTAACACTTGCTTTAAGTGGGAATGAATCTACTCTTAATGCTCAGTATTTTCCACCAATAGTGCTTAAATCTAATTATGTATGTGGACTTATAGATTTCCAAACATATAATTCAATTCCAAATGTGGATGAGAGTAATAATATGTTATGTATCGGTGATAGTGTTATTTCTTTTCCTATTGGTTCATATGAAATTGAAGATATTAACAATTTCATACAAAAGAGAATTAATGAAATAAATAAAAAAAAGAAAAACCAAATAAGGAAAACTGAAATTAAAATCAAGGCAAACAACAACACTCTGAAATGTGAAATTATCTGTTCAGAAGATATTGACTTTTCAAAACCAAATTCTATTGGTTCGCTTTTGGGGTTTAGTAAGAAGTTGTTGACTTCAAACTTGCTTCATGAATCAGATCTCTATGTTAACATAAATAGAGTTAATACAATCCGCATTGAATGTAATATCATAGATGGAACGTACATTAATAACCAACCGGCGCATATTTTACATGAATTCTCTGTTAAAGTAAGTCCTGGCTATAAAATCATAGAAGTTCCAAGCAATGTTATTTATTTACCTGTGAATGTCAAACGAATAACATCATTGTGTCTTAAGCTCTGCGATCAAGACGGTAACGATATTAATTTTAGAGGTGAAAACATAACGGTCCGCTTACATTTACAACCAGAAAAATGATTGTGTATGAAACCATAGACAACTCAATATCTTATAAAAACATTGTTAATAATAAATCAATCGTCAATCAAGCTTCGAACGCAGCTGCGGTAACACATTGCCTTACCAAACATAATCAGGACTTTTTGTTGTCAATAGGCCTTAAATTAAAAAAGAAATCGTAAATAATGTTAAACATTTTTCAAGATCCCGAGATAAGTGAAAGCATTTCTAAATATGAGTATCATACTTATTCACCATATCAAAACAATTTTGAACGAAATGACATCATTCAGATTTGTATACAACATCAAAATCTTAATGTTCTACCTTCGGAAAGTTTTTTATATATTGAAGGATCATTATCGACAGCTGATGTAAAAGATATAGTCAATACAAAACTTGTAAACAATGCTATGGCTTTTCTCTTTGATGAAATTCGCTATGAACTGAATGGCAAGGAAATCGACTACAATCGAAATGTCGGAATAACATCAACAATCAAAAACTATTTATCTTTAACTAAAAATGAGAGTGCTATGCTATTAAACGCATCCTGGTCTCCTGACTCACCTATTAATTTGAAACCATTTCATTTTAATTATTGTATCCCGTTGAACAAACTTTTAGGATTCGCTGAAGATTATAAAAAAATCATTCCAAATGCTCGACATGATCTTATTATCACTCGTGCAAGAGTGGATGAAAACGCATTGATCTCTTCGACCGATGAAAAAGTACAAATTAACATTCAAAAAATACAATGGAAAGTACCCCACGTAACCTTATCAGATTCCATGAAATTAAACTTATATAAATCTATAAATAAAAGCAGCTCTATGAAAATTGCTTTCCGAAACTGGGATCTTTATGAATATCCCATGCTGCCAAGTTCTGATCATCATATCTGGAATGTCAAGACAACAACACAAATAGAAAAACCTCGATACATTGTTCTTGCTCTACAAACTGGGAAGAATAAAAATCTGACTGCTGATCCTACAAAGTTTGATCACTGTAGTCTCACAGACTTAAAAGTTTATTTAAACTCTGATGTTTATCCACATGAAGATTTCAATGTTTCTTTTGAAAAAAATAGATATAGCCTGTTTTACAAAATGTACACCGACTTTCAAAAAACCTACTATAATAAAACCATCACTGAACCTCTTCTTTCCTGGGAATTATTTAAATCTAATGCTCCAGTTTTCGTGGTGGACTGCAGACATCAAAATGAAACTATGAAAACAGGACCCATAGATATACGTTTGGAAATGAGAACATCAAAACAAATTCCAGCAAATACTTCAGCTTACTGTCTTATGCTTCATGATAGAATTATTGACTATAATCCTCTTGAACAAATTGTAACCAGAATAGTTTGAGAATAAAATAAAATAATTGTAAACCTAATGTAAGCAAAGAAAATATGTTTTTAATAAAAAAAAAAAAAAGAAAGAAGAAAAACTCGTATTTTTTTACTTAATGGGTTCTTTGTTTTCTGACATTCTCTTGCATTGTACACAATTCTAACCAGCACAACCCACAGAAGTAAGTATTTTGGAATGCGAGTTTCGTTTAGAAATCAATTTTATATTGCATGCCATACAGGTGCGAATGTTGTGTCAGAAATTACCCAACTAAATATGTTGCCGGTGTCCTGGGAGTGACATGGATTTTGAGTTGGATGGAGTAGGAGCTACCCAACCAAATCAGCACGATTCCAACAAGAATTTAATTTTTATTAAATTAAACTGGAAACTTGGTATGCATTCCAATTGGGAAGTGCCGCTGTCCTGGGAGCGACATGGATTTTGAGTTGGATGGAGTAGGAGCTACCCAACCAAATCAGCACGATTCCAACAACAATTTAATTTTTATCAAATTAAACTGGAAACTTGGTATGCATTCCAATTGGGATGTGCCGCTGTCCTGGTAGCGACATGGATTTTGAGTTGGATGGAGTAGGAGCTACCCAACCAAATCAGCACGATTCCAACAACAATTTAATTTTTGAACTAGAAATACGACCGGTACCAAGCACAACCCAACTATATCCAACTAGAAAAACGTATCTCACAACCAATTTATCACTGGATATCCAATCCCACAACCAATATTCCAATGAAAATACAGAAATCCAACCAGAGACAATATTAATCCCAATTAGCATCAAAATTGAAACTTGGTAGAAATCCCAATTGGGATTGCACCGCCGTGCCGTGCCGATGCCAAGGTTGTCCTGGGAGTTACATATTTATACTACTGATATTAGAATTAGGGAGAGTTCACCCAAGGGAATGCTTTAAGTATGAACAACTGAAGGGAATCATAAAAAATGCTCAAATTTTTCAAGTTCAAGAGAATTACGACCTAGGGAGAGTTGACTGCAATGCAATTTTACAATAACTTCCGAACAAAATTCCCACGCGCGCATGATGCACAAGTCGAGACGATACTCTGGCCGGTGGACGAGGGAGAGGCGGACGAAGTCGCGGGCAACTGCTAGTCAAAGATAAAATTAAAGAACAGACACGAGTCGGATTCGAACTCACACGCTCTGCGAAAAGATAGTGTGAATAAGTAGATGAAGCGTGTCAAATGTAAATAAATGTATTTACATTTTTTTGTATCTAAACGAAAAACAAAAAATTGTTATCTTATCTCACATTTCAAAATGTCCCACGTGCGTTAACAGCTTAACATGAATTTTCTATAGGTCCTGTGCTTTTCTAGTAGATTCATCTTCATAACATTTGGCACAAGTATGTCATAATAGATAAAAGAGGCATCTTGTTTAATAAGGTCTTCCAAAACGTTACAAGTAATTTCGAAAACATTTTAAAAACTCTGCATCATAATAAATCTGGTTAACATTAAAAACCATAACTATTTCACATACAGATGTTCGCTCTGACGTATACGTACTTATTTAAATATGGAACTCATAAAAATTTGACTATAAAAACGAATTTTATTGGATTTATTTCAGATTACTTTTCTCGATGAAACAGACTTTCAAGATCAAAAAGTTTTTTTCTTTTTAGTTCATATAATTGGAAACTAAAAACTACCAAATGTCACCATGTTCAATAGAAGCAATCTGCAAATACTCTAGTTAATTGAAAATGAAAATGCAACTGGTACTCAGAAAATGTCAAGCTACTTGCAGGTTCTAAGATGCAATTAAACACTTATAGAAGTTAAATTGTTACTTGGGTTAATATACCGAGATTTGTAATCATAAAATGTTGGCTGCTTTGAAAATATCTCAAAAACTTATTAAAATCGGTTCAATAGTTTCGGATTAAGCTTTAACCGATAAAGGCTGATTGAGAATACTGTTTTTATTCTTGTTTCCAGAAACAAAAAGCACGTTCTTCAACATAAAATCCTTCCATAGATTTTCTCCTCTCGCAAAATCATTATACGATTGAACGAACATTAATCCTATATCTGTTTAAACCTTTTATTTAAAAAAAAAAAACCTTTTATTTTGAGTTTATAATTTTATATCACAACTCAATCCAGTACCAGTTCCATTGAAAGCTTGAATTTCCTAGGAGAGCGTAGGATGATATAAGCATTTTGTATGGTCAAAGGGGTTTTCTATCATAGTTCAAAAAGCCCCTATCTAACTTTGTCAAAGTCAAATACAACGCTATGCGAATCGTGAGGGTGTTATTGTGTTATTTAGTGCTTGTTTGTTCTTGATAGCCTCCAGGGGAGTGTACATTGCTTCATAGGACTTTCAATAATTGCATTTAACTAAAAATAGAATAACCAACATAGGTTAAAATGTTTCCGACTAGAGATTATTTTGTTTACTATGATTTGCAAAACAGGATTGATTTCTAGTTTAAGGGTTTGTATTTGCATTAAGAAATATGTAATAATTTGAGTTACAACAAGATGTAGGGAAGGGACAGTCCTACTCACAGAATATCTTACAAATTAATAGTTATTTACATCACAACAGGTGGCTTAAAATCCAAGAATTTCATTTGTTTTTTTGACAGCAAATATATTTGTTCGCATACCGTTATATTTATACTACGGGAAGAGACCACAGCACTCTATGGCAATGTACGTAGAAATTCCAAACACAGCAGTTGGTAAAGTTATAAGTTAATTTGCTCTGGACACTGGGGTTTGACTATTGCCAGTCGATCGTAGTTAGAGGTTGAGGGCTAGAATGTAAGTTAATTGAATCTTAACAAGAACTTTCTAAATATAGAATAAGAAATAATGTGTGTTAAAGCGAACAAGTGTTTAATGGAGAGAATTTAAAATTGAGGGAAAAATCGAAATATTTTAGTCAGCAGAGTTTTTTTCCTTTTTAACTTAATTTCTCCTTTCATTCAATTTCTTAGATTGAATCCTTCAACAACTGGACTTGCATACAAAAATCATCATTGTGGAATAAATAATTTTTAACCGTTTTTCAACAAAAATATATCAATAATTATCCCAGTAGTTTCTATATTAAGTTTGTAGCCTACTCTTTTGAAAAGCTTCTTCTAGACCAGTCTTTGATAGAGAGTAACACTACAATTCTACAAATCAAACCAACAAACTTTTTATGATCTTTTCAGTGCAATATATAACGCAATTGCAGTTATTTTAGGAACACAAAAAGCACTTTCCGGTCGTTTCCTTCAAGTAAAACACGACTACAACAATTATTTTATTCCTTAATTTTCCTCAAAGTAAGCTAATAAATTTGCAATTTGATTACCATCATTTAATTTGCCCGCAAATTAACAAAACACATCTCCACAACAATTTCGTTAACCTTCAATCTGCTTTATTTATACCATCAAAACCCCATTTAAAAGTGTAAACAACAACAACAACAACAACAACAACAACAAATCGTGCGAATGTTAATTGTATCCAACAAAAGAAATGTTTATTAATTCACTGTCTACTAGACTAGATCATATGATTAGTCTGCCAATATTAAATAGTTCAATAAAAGAAATCACACCACACGTCTCTGTATCTTGACAAATAATGTAAATTGTATAGACATTTAAATGGAGAAAAAAAATGTATCTATTTTAAGTAGAAATGCAATTGAAAGCAAAAAATAAGTTGGTAAACAAATTTGAAATATCAATTTAAACAAATTTTGATGAAATTTTGAAATCTTCTTACAGGCCGAAAAATCATCAATCAATCAGAATTCTTTTCCATCAGTGACGGTGGTGGCGCGACGCCGACGTTTTCTGTCATAAAATGTTTTCTTAATGTCAAAGGATGTAGGCCATCTGTTTTCTTATTTATATTGTATTTCTTTTTTCATGGCAAGGTGCGTCATGACAGCTAGACGGTTTTGTCATGATTTGTTGGAAGACACAACAACTTTTTTGAGTTTCCTTGATGTCATCTTTTGAATAATTACTTGAAATTTTTAGTTTGATGTTAACTTAAGAAATTATTTCAATATTTTATGAGTGTCCAGAATCAACCAACATAGCTTGTTAGAAATTATTTTTTTTTGTTTTGGATGATGTTGATGAGTGGGTCTTTCAAGTGTTTTTATTTATCTGTTTCGCCAAAGCAATAAATCTGTTGTACAAATCACACCAGAAAGAACTAATTCAAAAATTATAGTTTTATGTGTATTGATGTTCATTTTCTCGGGAACAAATGTGGTCAAAGATTTCGGGAGCGGGTCATAATTCTGGTTTCGAAATTCTGCTTTTCAAAATTTTGCTTTTTAATCGAAAAATTCTGATTTTCAAAATTCTGCTTTTTTTTGCATTCTGGTCACCAAAATTCGTTTTTTTCAAATTCTGCTTTTCAAAATTCTGGCTGTTTGAAATAAAAACATTCAGCTTTTTTTATGTCTGTTTATTCATAAACACAAACAAACTTCGGGTTGGGGTCAAAATTCAATTTAGTCATTATTCGTCCCTTGCACGTCTCTAAGTCGATTAGCAGGTTTTACATTTGTGTAACTTTTCAAGATAAAACATATAGCCATCAACGCAAAGTTTATCTTTTCCCTTATTGGATTTTACAATCGAAATATTCATGGTAAAATTTGAACACTAACTCGAAGGCGTAACAAATTAGACTAACCTTACAGCTTACAGGAGATGTACATATTATACATACTGACGTAACTATGTACCTATGCAAACACAAAATAATCTTCTGCTAATCTCTAATGAGAGAAGGTATTCTGCGAATAATATAGAAAAGAGAGGTTTGAAAATATTAAAAAGCGCGCGCTTTTTAATATTTTCAAACCTCTCTTTTCTATATTATTCGCAGAATTTTGGTAAGCAGAATTTTGAAAAGCAGAATTTAAGAATTTAGAATTTTGAGCAGCAGAAATTCGAAAAGCAGAATTTTAAAAGCAGAATTTTGAAAAGCAGAATTTTGAAAGCAGAATTTTGACAAAATAATTTTGACCCCGGCAGAATTTTGACCCCAACCCTAAAATCAACTTTCAAATTGGCTTACACATTTCATTTAAGAAAAAAGATGTAAGCCATATTGATTATTGTTCTCTAGCAACTTAGACTCTTAGAGGGTTCAGGTTTCATTAATTTTCTGGAACACAACAAAGTCTTAGGACTTTGTTTTTCAGTGGTATTCAGCAAGCCTCGATTTGATTGTTGTGGCAGAAAATAATTTTAATGCTACTCGACTGCCAATGAAAAAAGTGACATCCTTTTTTATTCATTTTTAAACTGTCAGTTAGAAATGTATAAAGACATTGTTGAATCCTTCTTCTCAGGTTCATTGTTCAAATGTTCACCCAGTCCCAAATTCCCTACTTGTTGTGGAACTTATGATACTAGCTTACCATTGGGACTTTAAGGCTGGTTTTGATTCAAATTCTGCTGTTGAAATTGTCCTCCGCGACTGGAAATACCGAAAAATGGAATTTTTTTCCACTTTAGTAGTGGTTGCTTACAAGGTGCAGTGCATTAACGCCCGCGGATATTAATTCCAAAAACGAAAGAAATTCACCCCCGCGGGTATTAATTCTTTTTTAAATAGTACTTACACCCACGGGGGTTAAATCCTGATTTTGGTGGGATTTAATTCCAATTTTATTTGGAAATAAAACCCACGCGTGCAACAAATTAACAAACTCAATGCCTTAATATGAAATACCTTAATATTTTTGTTAATATTATTAAATCTAAACATGTTTAGTAAAAAATAACAGAATTAAATTTCGTTTTTGATGTTCAATTTGTTCCTACTCACGTGGCCAAGTTGCCTAGGATGCCAGCCCATGTGCTTACACCTGAGGGCGAAAGGATCAGTCTAATGGTGCAGTGCATTAACGCCCATGGAATTAACGCCCGCGGGTGTTAATTCCAATAACAAAAGGAATTTACCCCCGCGGGTGTTAAATCCTTTTTGAATTGGCAATAAGGCCCACCATAAAAAAGAACTAACGCCCGCGGGTGTTAATCCATTTGAAATTGGAACTAACACCCGCGAGTGTTATTTTCTTTTGGAAGAGATCTTTTCAACCTCGGATGTGAACACTTGCGCTGGCATCCTAGACACCTTGGCCACGTGAGTAGAAACAAATTAAAAATCACAAATGAAGTTTACAAATTTTACATTTCTAACTTCGTACGATTATACTTTTGGTCGTTCAAGACTTATTCGGCATTCTACAAGCACACTATACTTGAAGCCAATTACATCTTATTGTATCTATCTGTCACCTAAAATAACCAAGCTATTTCATTTACATTGAAAGATGGATGGACACAAGCGGAAAAAATGTTGGCCAAAAGAGAATCAAATTGGGGTGTGAAAATAAAAAAATTCGCGCGAATTTTTTTTATTTCCACACCCCAAATTGATTCTCTTTTGGACAAAATTTTTTCCGCTCGCTTCGCTCGCGATCAAATCATATCGATCTTGAATTTTTGGTATCGGCTTCAACCTCAATCGAAATGATGCTGAAAATGAATCATTGAAATGCTTGCAAAAATGTAGAACCACTACTTTTCCAAATAAAAGGAAACCTAAACAGCTCTGACAATTTTGTCGACAGCTAATAAAGAAACGTGGTCCTATTTTTTTCAATGTGTACTTATTATACAATACATATCTACAAGAATTTAAGTTTTTTGTTTATTTGTTTAGCATGAACCTTAGATGTTTAACTTTTTTTTCATTTGAGACTTTTGTCCCATAAAAAGTAAAATTTAATTGGGACTACTGACAGGCGATAGTGGGTTAATAATCCCTAAAACTATTTCGGTACTCTTGAGTCTCCAGAGTGGCTCAGAAGTTTCAAAAACCATTTTCGGGACTTCTGACTTCGAGACGAGTTTCCCTGCTTGAAGTTTCTAATCAAAACAGAAAAAACAAAATAAGGCCCCACGGGCATTTTTTTAGGTTGCAATGGACATAAGACCGTAACCCTTGTAAGGGTCTAATTTCTATAAGAAATTGAAATAAGACTCCATGCGGCTTTATTTCGTCGGACGTTATTTCACGTCACCATTTGTTTCACGTGTGGGTTTTATTTCCAATTAAAATTGGAATTAAAGCCCACCAAAAAAAGGAATTAACCCCCGCGGGTGTTAATTCCAAATCAAAAAAGGAATTAACACCCGCGGGGGTAAATTCCTTTTGTTATTGGAATTAACACCCGCGGGCGTTAATTCCATGGGCGTTAATGCACTGCGCCCAGTCTAATACTCGCGGACCTTAGTACCAATTCTAAATGGCATTAACACCCGCGGCCGTTAGTTCTCTTTTGTGGTGGGCCTTATTGCCAATTCAAATAGGAATGAATACCCGTGGAGGTTAATTCCTTTTGTTTTTGGAATTAACACCCACAGGCAGGCGTTAATGCACTGCGCCTTATAACAAGCGCTATCTCCATCCTACGGTAAATTACCGTATTTGAGCATTGAGTTTTTGAGCATTTCAACCACTCAATATATTTGGGATAATGACAACGTATTTCGCCAAAAATCTTTTGGTAGGAGTAGAATGCTATCTGCACTTCTTCGAGTATTTTATTTATTTTGTCATTAGGGTTGGTGACGTTTTCCCCAAGCCAAAATCCCCAAACGAAAATCCCCAAACCCAAAATCCCTAAACTGAAATCTCCAGCAGCGAAATCTCCAAAGAGAGAATCCCCATGGACAAAATCTCCATGCCAAAATCTCCAAAATAAATATGTTCAAGTAGTGAATCATGCGATTAAATCGCGCGATAAACAAATGAAGAATGAATATAAAACAAAACATGTCGTGAGAGGAACGGTGTAAGTAGACGTACTTGAATATTGGAGATTTGGAGATTTCAAGAAGATTTTGGAAAAAAGTATTTTTTCTTTGGGGATTTTTTCCGAGGGGATTTTTTCGCGGAGATATTGGCAAGTTGGATTTTTTTTTGAGATTTTGTCCCCATGGTGATTTTGTCTTTTGGGGATTTCGTACGACTCCCTTGTCATTATAGGTACAGCTGATGACTTTTTCGTTTTTCCCATCTCTGCTTTATTGGGGATTGCAACCATAAGAAGAAGATACTGTCTATTAACCATTGGTCTAGCAAGCTGATTTGTTGGTGCACTTTATTTCATCGCGATTGGTTTTACAAGAAATTCCTTTGTCTCGTGATGATTTCGTTTTGATTTAATTTTTAAATTAGCCCAACTAACCTCATTTTGCATGTTCATATCCTTATTCCCACCTATCATCGCAAATAGTTTTCACTGTCGAGGTTTCAATATGCCAAATTGGGTGTTTAGTATTTCAAATCCGCTTATTGAAGATTGCTTTCAGCCAACTGGAAACCAGAGCCAAGCCAGTCAAGCCAAATACCAATTAAAATCAGTCTAAAATTAGTTCGTGTCAACTATTTCGCCACGCACACTTACATAAGTTTATAAGTTACTTTATTCTAAAATAGGTACAGTGTCGATGGAATAAATGTGCATTTCAGTTTTTCATCAACATATCAAAATACTATGCCATCTAGTTGCAACATGAAATATATGCGACTTAATTGACGTCATCGAGCATGGTTTAACACTGATTTCATATTCATACAGTTAGAAATTAATATTTGGCATGCTAGCATAATTTTAAACACATCTACACTGCAAATTCAAATTTTATACACACTTGCCATTTTTCTTTCCATTGCCTGTGCCATCACAGTGCAAACTGTAACACTCCAAACAAATGGTGAGCTTCTGAGCCTTGTAAAAAATGAATCAGTTCAATCCAACTTAGTACACCGCAGTATGGACTACTATTTCACATTATAAAATCATGATAGAGATGTTAAGTCTTTAAGCATACAGTTTCGTTTTAAGCGCGACGATTGAAAGCAATCAACATATAAATTAGTGTGATTCAAATTGAACTAAATCGAAATCGTTAAATTCCAAATAGAGCTCTTAAGTACGTAAATTACTTTGTTAGCAGCTCGAGGCAGGGTTAACTATGTAGATCAATAAATAATTTCATTCCTGAGACGTTAAAGTGATTCTTGTTAACACAAGTCTTTTATAAGACAACATGAAAACTATTAAAACACTCCCCAAATTACATTTAGATGAACTCAACACATCATTTTCAAAAGCAAATAATAAGCACTTTTGGGAGGCTAATTACCCCATTTGTCATCCAGATCCATATAGCTATCACCTGCAAACAAGTCAACATGTGTATACGAACATTTTCTTAGTCTTGGTGTGTGCAATGAGCAAATTAATATTAATATTTATTTATCCATTACTCGAATATGGTTATAATGTTTGCACTCTAAATTAGGTTCAATACGAGATTCCAATACAACGATGCCGACGCGACGAACGAACGATGCGGAATACCTTTAAATAGGTGTGAATGGGGAACGGCACGTCAATTATAAGAAAATTATTATGAATGTTTACAAGAAATGAAAAGAGTGTGTATTAGCCTTAGTAATAATATTTATCTTTGTTTCGCTTTTGTAAATTGCATTAACAATTTTTAAAAATAACTTTTTTTTCGTATTTCGAGTTGTGATTGCGGGAGAGTGCATTTCGATTATTTCATCGCTTTTTATTCACGAATTAATTTCAGGTGGATTTTGAATAAAATCCAAGTTCCATGACCGCGGTAGAGCCTATGGTGCTAATAACAATGTAAAGGTTATGTTGGAAATGATTGGTTTGTTTGCCTTAAGGAAACATAGAATTGATTAGCATTTCAATTGTGGTAAGATGTTATATAGCATTGAATGAAGTCACATTTTTAATGGACGGATAAACGACTTTATTTTTTATACCAAAGAGACAACAAAAGATGAACTGTCTGAAATTACAGGCACACACAGTTTCACAGGTGTTCAGGAGTCCATGAGTAACAACAGACAGATACCTACCTGTAAAAATTGTCAAAAAATTCTAGTCAAGGAAGGACATGGAATTTTACGAATTCAAAAAGCTCTTCGAGCAGCTACTACAGTCGGCAAAGAGCAGATAGCAGGCGATGATAGATACGAGACGCTCAGTGATAAAAACCACATAAAATGCCAAATAATACCCAATCAGAATGATGTGCAATCATAGTGTTAATTTTTATTTGAAAACAAAATGCGGAATCATGCTCAGATAAGTCATAGGGTTTTTGAGGGAAGCAAATTTTTTGCCATTGCTCATCTGTTTTGTCTTTCAATTTTAAGAATTGAGAATTTATTGGGATATAAATAATCTATTTGATTGAAGTATTTGAAGTTCCGAAATGTCATGATTCTACATAGTGAGAAATATTGGTCTTCAAAAAATAACACCACAAACCATTTCCAACTCAACAAATTCATGACTTTGCCAAAGTTCTTATTTAAACTTTTTAAGTATTAAAACGCACGTAAATCAATGCAATGCTTAAAGATATTTTTGGAATAATAATAATAAGAAACATAATATTTCGCTCGTTTCATACATACACTTTCCTCATCAAGCAAACCATTTTCCATGCATCGAACAGAAAGGGTTAGATAACGGTTTTGCCCAAAAGTTCGAAATATTTATAATTATTTTCTCCTTCGAAGAAAGAAGATTCTTTTGAATGTGTTTTAATGATCACATCAAGAAACCCACAAAAACTTAAGTATATCTAATTTCTTCTCAGTATTAATTAACGAACATAAAATAAGAAATAATTGCACATCGTAAGGGATAATTATTTGGCAAATGAAAAACCAATGAAAGAGAATAAAACTTAAATTTCGGAATTTTTGATTGATGTTTATTTTTACACGCAAGAAATAAAATTTTTTGCACGCAACCTATAGAATGTATTTTTTTTCAAGAATTAAAAATGATTACTTATTTCTAGTTTTCATTTAAACAATTTTTATTTGTTATTTCAAAGTTGAATGCAAGAAAAATAATTCAACGCGTTCGATACAAAATCAAATAGAATAATATTTGTGGGAAGTCGAATTGGAAATTTGACATGTGGGCAAGAAGTGTTGATTTGATAAAATATTTATGAAGTGCGATCAAATTGGCAACAGGATTGTCTGGCTGAATTCCGAGTGCAACAAATGATGTGTAGTAATCATTCTAGTTTTTTTTTCATTCCTAGGAATTCAGAAATTGGAATAATACCTTTATCAAATATCTAGAAAAAAGGTTTCAGAACTTTGAAAATCAATTGATCATGGAATAGCAAGAAGTTCATGTGAATTTTCATCATTTATTTTTGCCTAAGCGAAGTGGAAGTGAAGTGAGTTGAAGTGTTCGGGAGACGTGAAATTAAGTAGAAAAGAAGTGGAAGTGAAGTGAAATGAAGTCGAAGTGAAGTGCAAGTGAAGCGCAAGTGAAGTGAAAGGGAAGTGAAGTGGAGTGAAGATGTTACGAAGCGAAGTCTAATTGAAGTGAAATAGAATTAAATTTGTTTAATTTCTATTATGTTTTGCTTTGACATTCAAATTTCATTAGAATTCACATTTTTAATATCTTCTTGTACTCAGGACTCTTTAAAAGAATCTTTAATTTTCTTATTGTAAAACAGTTGTTTGCTTACACAATATTTTAAATTCAATTTCAGACGAATACATTTAATTTTTCTATGTGCATTCAATTTGCAGACAAGCATATCCCAAAGGTTAACATGTGCTTTGTCTTCGTTTTGACATTTAATACAGTCTCCTCCTAAGTGCTTCATGAATTCCAGCATCCAGCACAAGAACACTACTTCCTGCTTAAATGCAACATTTAATCATCTCTCTTCCCGACAAATTCCCTGAAGATTTGCACTTAAGTAAAGAGTTCCATTTGAAATACAAGGCGTTTCAAAAAAACTAAATTTGTCTTAGACACCCAGCTGATAAAATTATTTTCACATAAAAAACCCACTTATCATCTACATAATCGTTTAACAGAAACATTGGTCTAAGTGAGAGTCTTTTGAAGACAATATTTTGCAGAGAAATAGTTTTTGTTTTGAAAATAAATGGAGATTTCCGTTGGAGACACCCTGTTAATTCAATAGTTCTATAGTGTTCATCTATATATGTCGGGATATGAGAGAAGTTCATTGAAATTTCACACACCATCAACATCTTCGCCCCAAAAGGCAAAGAGTGCAAATCTCTTCGTGCTTAATGCTGCTAAGACTTCCGCATTCCTCAAGCTCTTACTAAAATCTTGTGTCTATAAAAGAATTTAAGATGATATGTAATCTGGTTACATCCTTAAAAGTGTGACGAGAAGAAGAAGCAGAAAAGAGCACAGTTCACTTGAGACCTTAAAGATTCATGTTGCTCATAATTTATATACATCCCCAATGTATTTTTCAATCAACTATAGAAGCTGACTAGTTTCTAAAACAATCATCCTCATCTTCCGAGTCACTGTTACTATAATGTCTCGACGGTATACAAAAAAAATGTGATTCAAGAGAGCGCACGTATATGTATCTCTAAATAGAAAAGTATCCAGAACTAGTCATTGCGATTAGATATATGGGACAAAGTACCCACATAAACTTTTTTACTGATTGAATTATAACTTTTTATTAGATGAATGAAAGTTGAGCGGGTTATAACTGGGTCTTTCGAATTTTTGTTTCTATCTCTTTTGAAAATAGAAGAGGATTCTCTAGGATAGAGTTCATATCCAGAGATGATGGTCGCCCCTGGCCGACAATGCGTGATAATAACATTTGTGTACTCGAACTCATAAACAATAATTTAAATTTATTTTTGTGCGAAGACAAATTGCTTTCGTGGACTTCAATCAACATATATTTTGGACGGGTCAATTAAGAGACCGAAAGACGAAGAAAAATGCTTGGTCGATGTTTATAATAGAATGTGTTTCAAGTGTGAAAGTTGTTGACACTAATCAAAAAGAATATTTGTACCCTTAATACATTTTAAACACTTTTCAAATTATTCTTTTCAACATTTGAATGCCACAAAATATTGAGTTGAAGGGTTGTACGACGACCTTAATCGATAGTATTGAAAAAAGTGTGTTTATGCCAACACTGTTAACTTTTCACCCAGGTAAAAAATTACAAATAACCTTCATTCTTGCAATTTCCGCTAGCCATTGTTTATGAGTGTGTAATTGGCTATGGGGCAACGGACTGAACTTCTGGTCTAGTTACGCCAGAATCTATCTTGATAATACTAAATTGAACACTCCCTTGGGATTTCCTCTTCATTCATTCCGTTCAAGAAAGAACAATATAAAATTCCCTTTCTTCTTTTCTTTTATTATTATTGTTCTTTCTGCTAGTAGGAAAAAGGGTTTGTTTGTTGTTTACCTAATTTTTTTTTCTCATTAAAAGCTTTCTTGAAGTTAATGGGAAAAAATTCAGTGAAAGCCCCAAAAACAAGGATCCACTTTAATATTGAAACGTTAATGGGGAAAAAATAGGACCTTTGCTCTGGGGATCTAGTTGTATTAGGTCCGGACTTCTGGGTGAGTCATGTTTATTTACGATATCAAGGAATTAATTTTGAATCTCCAAACAATCAATATTGAGATTTTTATTGTGTACCTTTGATACGGAGAACAATAAGGTTGATAGAGACTTTAATTTGTTTTCTTTTAATTTTGTTGCTTTTGCCGCTTGTTTGTTTTCGTGAAGCTACTCCGTTTAGGGTTCACTTTATTCTCTTGTATATTTAAGTTAATAATTTATAAGTTTATTTTTATCTGTAAACGGCCTTCTCAGAATTTTCCAATGGTGTTTTAGTGAATTTTTATGTTTGAAACTAAAAATCGAATGAATTAGCGAAAATTTTCATATCAATTTAAAATAATTCATCATTGTATATCCATTTTTAGATTTTAAAGTAAAAAATATATTTTCAACAGGTGCCAATTGGCAGGATATGAAAGCTAGCTTTGTTACGGGGAAATGTAAAAGTTGAATACGTTCCACCAGATGTACAAGAAAGCTCTGAATGCAGGAGAAAGCTTGCCATTTTGATACAGGAGAACATTTTGTGAGTTACAATAATTATGGATTGAAACTGCATTGCAAAGAATAAGCCAGGGGCGAACGCAGAAAAAAAATTCAAAAAATATTTGTTACGTAAAACAAATTTATTAACTATAATTCAAATAGAAGTTGGATTCCTTAATAGTCGGCCCCTTAAATTCCAGTAGTTGGCCACGGGAGTTGTCAGTAGTCAGCTCCCTTTAGTAAATTAATTATTTATAATTTATAAGCCGTTGTTAAATCTTAAATGTATTAACAAACCTTTTTTAAGAAATTGCTAAATAAATAAAAGACAACATACAACAAATAATTAATTAAAAACAATCTTGCATTATGTGTTAAATTGGGTAAAAGAGCGTAAAAGATGATTCCGTTAATACACAGAAGTCGCTTGATTCCATTGAAAGGATGGATTTGTGGCCATCGACCTAAAGCAGTCCTGAGCTTTTTATATTACTTTCCATAATCCGTTCGTTGAAACTATATTGGCCACATATTGAAAAAACGTGTCGGATTGTATCCACCTACTTTCAGATCTACCTAAGAGGTAAGACCCATTTATCCGGCACACTTTTTGCAACAGTTTGAGGAGGGAGCACATAGGGAAACACAAGCAAAGGTGTCGTCACTGAAGAGAAAAAGTACAGTGATCGTCTCATGTTCGTTTCCATGTTGTACAGTATATAGATTTTTCCAACCTCTTGGCGTCCACCAATAGGCTCGAACAACCATAGAATTCATAGGTTAAATTACTTTTTCAGAAGTTACAATACTTCAGGGTATAACAAGGGATCTACATTGATCTATGTGTGACGGTAACAAAATCAACTGTCAGCCCATATAACCTAACCTAACCTAACCTCTGTGCGACTCCTGGTTTTAGAGATAGGCTGAATGATGTTTCATCTCCATTAAGAATCTTGAGGGGTCTTCTAAAATACCGGCTGCGTCAATCTCTTGTAAATACTCATACGTCCCGATCGCTCGTCCTCTGCTGTTCTGAGTCCCTCAGTTCATAATGTAATGTGACATCTTGAAAAGGCCTAATAATACGTTTTCCATTGTAACCTATCTTTGAAAGCAGTCCTACGTTTGTCCTCAAGATAGACGTTTGTCACCAAGAGGTCTGTGCGCTTCTGAGGAAAGCCACACTTGGCAAGGTATATGAGCCACTTAACAAGATTGTGTTCTCCGGCTAAGCTAAAGACAGTTTCCGGTCCCATTTTGTTTGCTTCTCTACAATTCTACCATGGATACGATCTTGTAGTCGCTACCTCGAGGGACCCTGTATGCTTCTCTAATCGGCCAATTGTGCTGTTATTTTTACTAATACGTTCGAGGTACTTGTGGAATTCGCGTTTTACTTTCTGTTCGGAACTACCCATTTTCAGAGTCCTGGAATGTTAAGATATTTTTTGAAACTAAGCTTTTCTTCACAGTACCTATCTATGTTGTTAAAGAAACAAATCATTTGCTAATCTTATCTTCTTAAGTCGGCCCTTACGTTTATATAAGCGGCTGACTACTGAAAATACATGTTAAAAAAACCTTTTTTTTGCGACAATCAAGAGAGAATATAATTTCCATTAAAAATTAATAAGAAATAGAAGGTTTCAGCCTTGTAGGGCAACGGCACACACACAACATGCTCGTTTGCATTATTCCCTACACGGCGAATTCAAAATTGGCGAACATCATTATTTCGTAATTCGTACGTGTTGATTCTTTAAGGTGTGTGTGAGGATGTGTCAAAAAGAGAAGCTAAGTCACTGCGCCAATGGTTATTTCATAGAAAAAATTAGGTTTGCTTTCGACTATCTCCCTACATGTGAACAACGAAACCTACGAAAATGAGTAAATCGAAAATGTTTGGCAACAGCGAACCATCTACCTATTATGACGAATTTAAGGCGAACACAAGCATGTTCGTTAAGGGCTTCCCTTAATTATGTGTGATTTGGTGTGGCTATGATGAAGGTTTTTTTTTCGTAGATTTTGTTCGCAACCCCCGTTAGATTCGAAACGACCGATGCAATGTATTTGCGAGCAGATAAGTGAATTTTTGTATATTTTCGTTGCAGCTCCAGTTATTTGGAACCCACCAATCGTAACAGATTAAAAATTTTCGGTTAACATAGTTTGAGAATTTGAGTTGGAAATTTATTTTGTACCGTTTCTGTACTTTTTTCTTTTGAACAATAATATGGATATTTGTTTACTGCACATTAATCTCACATTTCGGGGGGGGGGGGGTTTAACCCTCAAAACCCCTACCTACGTTCGCCCCTGGAATAAGCATTGCATATTTTCCAACACAGCTTGACAACAAGCAACTTTCCGTACCCTTAAAAATCAGGCACTGTTAATAGTTTTTTTTCTCAAACCCTTATTAAGTTAAAAACGGCAATGCATGTTCTAATACCTTAATTAAGTAATTTGTAAATTTAGTTTGTAAGTTACTTCTTTAAAATATAAATAAATAAGATCAGGCACTATGCTCAAATACAAATACCGGTTGTATTGATCAACATGGATGTATATTTTTGCAACAATACAGACATGAAGGAAATGTCGTTGAAATGTTAGAAAACTGATAGATGTATAGCTAAAAATAACTGATTCTTCAGAAACGAAAGTTTCTTATCGATTTTTTTTATTTTATGTTGATGTTTATAATTTTTTCATTACTACCTTATCAGCTGCTTCCAGATTTCAGTTATTGCAATTCAATATTGATCTTTAAAATGAAAACGGCTAATGCGAATTCGTTCATATTACTTATTTTCAAATTTAAATTTAATCGAACCTGAAGTTGTGAATACCCATGATTTGGCACTAATCCACACAGCCCAAACCTTTTTTCTGGTTCCACATAATGTAATATTGTTCGTATCATATTTGCATAGCAAAAGATTAGTTTATTTTGTTTAAAAACATTTTTTTTTTGTTTTTTTCTTTATCATTATTTCGATTAATCATTACATTACCATAGCAATGATTTATTTGTTATTGTTGGCGATGAATCAGTATGAGAATCCAGCAGAGCAAATAAAAAAATGAAAAAAAGTTAATTAAATCGTTACAATATATTTTTACCAACTGTCCTGGGTGACGATCGAATCCAAAAAGATCGAGCCCATGACAAACTTTCCATTAGAAGCTTACATTAGAGATTTACAGTATTCGAATTAGAGTGAAATTATTAAAGAGAAAGAAAGATTAACTGTTAAGTGTATGCTACATATTTCATAAAGAGATTGAGTGACTTTTAAGTTTCTTCTTTTACATTTTATAGGGTATAACAGGCAATGTTAGGAAATTTAAGTTTTGTTTTTTCAAATTAGTTTTGTAACACGATATAAAATAATTATGATGTAAAATAGGATGACATAATCCGAAACATCCCGCCCCCCCTGGAACGAGTTTCAGGATTTCGGTAATGGTGCCAGTTTGGTGATGGGCCGAAGATAGGTGCCATTTGCTGTCCTCACAGTTGCAACACGTATTAAATTGTCTTTTCCCGGGTGAACCTCTTCGACTCTTCCGAGAATCCACTTTGTAGGGGGTTGGTTTGGCTCCTTGATAACGACTAGGTCTCCGACCTGCAACGATTGTCCCCTTTGTTGCCACTTTGGCCTTTCTTGTAGTGAGGTGATATACTCGGACTGCCATCTTTTCCAGAAGCCCTGGACCATGCATTGGAGATGTTGCCACTGAGATAGACGGTTGATAGGTACATCCAGATAACTTTGCTCGGGAACAGCAGTTAGAGGCTCACCTATAAGAAAATGTCCTGGGGTTAGTGGATTTAAATCGTCATCAGAAATTTCACAAATAGGACGAGAATTCAAAATGGATTCAATTTGTATAAGAACAGTGTAGAGCTCTTCAAAAGTTAGAATCGAGGTTCCAACAACTCTTCGCAGGTGCAGCTTTACGGATTTAACGCCAGCCTCCCACAACCCACCAAAATGAGGAGCTGAGGGGGGAATAAAATGCCAAGCTGTCCCATCCATTGCCAGTTTTGTGGCAATATCTTCATTGTAGGCGTGTGACACAACTAGTTTCTGCATCTCGGTGAGGCAACGTCGGGCTCCTTGGAAATTCGTTCCGTTGTCGCTATATACATTTGAGCATCGACCACGGCGAGCAACAAAACGCTTGAACGCTGCTAAAAAGGCCTCGGTCGTTAGGTCACTTACCAACTCCAAATGGACAGCTTTGGTTGACATGCAAACGAAAATTGCAAAATATGCTTTGGAGAGTTTGGGCTTGCGTCCTTTAGACAATTTTATAGCAATGGGACCCGCGTAATCAACGCCGGTGTTAGTAAATGGCCGAGCAGGCTGAACTCGATACTTGGGTAGATCACCCATCAGCTGACTGGATGTTGCTTTTCGTTGTAGGAAACATGTTCGGCATTTTGCGACTACCTTCCTGATTAGAGCACGACTTCCCAGTATCCAATATCGTTGACGGATGATGGCAAACGTTTGAGACAAGCCAGGATGCAAATGGTTTTGATGAATGTCTTGTGCTATAAGAAGAGAAATTTTATCATTTGGCAATATTACTGGGTGTTTTAAATTGAAAGTAACATTAGCATGTGTTATACGCCCTCCCACACGCAAGAGCCCTTCCCTGTCAATGAAAGGTGAGTAGCGAAGGAGTTTGGATTTTGAAGGGAGTTCATGATTTTTTAATAAACACCGAATTTCACTACCGAAATATTCACTTTGTATATTTTTAAGGACGCAGATTCTAGCACGTTGAATTTCATCAAATGAAAGGCTGTCGATTCTTTTGTTGAATTTATTAGGTTGAAGGTTTCGTGTAAATCGGATACATGATGCAATAACGCGAATCAGACGGTTCCATGAAGATACTCGTTCTGATAATGATGAGATTTGTTGGCAAATGTTAGGTTCAATGCATGACGAAAGCGTGACAATTTTCGTTGAACGTTTTTCTTCTGCGATAATATGTTCTTCCGATGGTGGTTGGACCAAGAACCTTGTTGTTGGCCATAGAGTCTGGGGTAGTAGCAACCAATCAGGACCGCTCCACCAAAGTTGATGATCCCTTAGGGCCGACGGTAAAATTCCGCGTGAGGCACAATCTGCAGGATTCATTTCTGAAGCGATGTAGTTCCAGGAATGTCGAGGAATTGTCTCGAGGATTGTGGCTGTGCGATTTGCTACGAATGCAGTCCAACGGCGAGGCGGAGAAGACAACCAATGAAGGACGATTTGTGAGTCACACCATGCAAAAATCTTACAGTCAATTGAAATCGATGCTTTTATCATGTTAAATAACCTCGTCAGAAGAAGAGCACCACAGAGCTCAAGTCGAGGAATCGAGACGGGTTTAAGTGGTGCTACCTTCGTTTTCGCTGCAATCAACGTAGATGTATATTCATGTTCCGAAATCTTACAACGTGCGTATATAACCGCTGAGTAGGCAACTGACGACGCATCCGAGAATCCATGGTATTCAAGGTTGTCAACTGATGGAAACAAAAATCTTGGAATGTGAAGCTGTTCAAAGAAATGGAGCTCATTGCGATACGTTGTCCATTTCTCAGCCAACTGTTCTGGTAGTGCATCGTCCCAGCCTAAATTAAGATCACACGACCACAATTCTTGAAACATGATTTTAAACAAAATCACCGATGGTGCTAGAAAACCTAATGGATCGAATATGCTCGATATCTCGGATAGTAAAGAACGTCTTGTTGGTGGATAGACAATGCGAGGGGTGGACATACGAAACGAGAATTCATCTGAAGTTGGGCTCCAATGCAATCCCAAAACCTTCACTGTAGTCTTTGAGCGATCTGCATCAAACCACGAAAACTCACAATCTTCCTTAGGTAGTCCAGCAAGAAGAGGCCAGCAATTGGAATTCCATTTCCTTAGTTCCAGCTGAGCCTTGGATAAAAGGTCTACCAGTTGAGACTTCAGATCAATCAGATCTTCGATTGAGTTCGCGCCAGTCATGATATCGTCCACGTACACGTCTCGGAGGAGAACACAAGCTGCGAGTGGATATTGTGATTGATAATCGAGTGCAATCTGCTTCAAGACACGAACGGAGAGAAATGGAGCCGGTGCGGTTCCGTAGGTAACCGTTTTCAGCCTAAAATGTTCTATTTCGTCATTAGGATTCTCGCGCCAAACAATGCGTTGAAAGTCAGTGTCTCCGTCATCGACCCAAATTTGTCGAAACATCTTCACTACATCGGCCGTAAAAACATATTTATGTTGTCGATAACGAAGACAAACTCCAAACAAGTCTCTTTGAATCGGAGGTCCAATATGCAGTTGGCTATTCAACGATATTCCTAGTGAATCTTTAGAAGACCCATCAAACACGACACGTATTTTTGTTGAGAAACTATCGGGTTTCAACACCGCATGATGAGGAAGATAGAAATATTGCCCTTTAGGTAACGAAATTTCATTCGGCGGAACACGGGCCATGTGTCCAAGATTTAGATACTCTTTCATGAAGTTAGTATACGATTCATGCAATGTCTTGTCACGTTGAAACCTTCTTTCCATAGAATGAAGCCGATTGATTGCAAGTTGAAGTGAGTCACCGAATTGAACGCGAGGAAATTTAAATGGGAGATGAACTACGTATTTTCCGTCAGGAGATCGAGTAAAGGTGGTGCGAAAATGCTTTTCAGCTTCGTCTTCATTAATCTTTGAATTATTTGGTGTAAGTGCAACATTTTCTAATTCCCAAAAACGTTGCAACATAGCATCAACATCGAGAGAAGTGTGAAGAGCAACAACTGATGGATCTGCGGCTGGAGAATTGTGCAACGAACCTGATATGACCCATCCAAAGGTTGTGTCTTGAGCTATAGGAACCCCTTCAGGGCCTTGAATTTGATTGCCTTTAAGAATGCACCAGAGGTTATCTGCTCCTAGCAGAATATCGATAGAACTAGGTACATTAAATGAAGGATCTGCTAAGTCCAAACCGCGAATATGAACAAATCGAGACAAATCGAATGCCTGTGGTGGCAAAGATGACGTGAGTGTGGGCATGATGTATGCGTCAATGACCAAGGACGTTGAATTATAGCGAGAAGTTAATGCCATTGACACATAACCTTTTGTATAACCTGCGTTTGTTGACGATACCCCACTTATTGGAATGCGAGCATGCTTTCGAGGAAGCCCTAATCGCCGTACGAAGGATTCAAGAACAAACGAAATCTGAGATCCAGAATCTAACAATATTCTGCACTCATGTAGCCTCCCTTGACTGTCTTCTACTTTCGCCAAGATTGTTGGGAGTATAGTTTGCTTCTCACATCTGATATCCATGGAATGATTATTTACAATTGGTGCGACCGAGAACGACGACGACGACGACCGCGACGAAGGCGAAGAAGAACTACCAAGGTTTTGTTTGGACGACGATGGTGATGACTGAGTTGTCAAAACCGTAGGTTTCTGTGATGAATGAACGAGGGAATGGTGACGCGAATGGCACTCACGACAGCGAAATGAAGAAATACAACGAGAAACACCATGTCCAGGGCGGAGGCAATTGAAACACAAAGAGTTCGACTTAACAAAAGACCGACGAGATTCGACATCTAGGGCGACAAACTGTGGGCACTGTTGCAAGTTATGTTCATTTTTACACTTCGGACATTTTAGCAAAGGTTTTACTTGAGAAGATTCAACAAAATGCGAACGAATGTTAGTTTGTTGTTTGTTCCGCGAAGCACTATGTCTTGTTACAACCGATTGACATGATTCTAACGCATTGCACCGTGATTCTAGAAAGGTAATGAGCTCATCAATTGTAGCATCATCTCGCGTTCCGATTTTCTCAGCCCAACTTTGTTTAGTATCTGTATCGAGTTTAGCCAAAAGTAAATGAATAAGCCAAGGGTCTCTACTGTTACTTTTTATCGAATTGAGTCCACGTATAACCTCATCGGCCGTATCTGCGATCTGCCTAAGAATTTTCACATTGCCCCCGATGGCCATAGGAAGTGAAAGAAAGGTCTCGATAAAGGACTGAATTATAAGCTGCGAGCGGTCGTATCGATGTTCTAAACGCTCCCATGCTTCGAAATAATTGGCTTCTGTCAGCGGAATGTGTTTGATGAGATCAAGTGCATGATCACGAAGAAACGACTTTAAATAGTGAAATTTTTGGATAGACGTCAGGTTTGTCTTTTGATCTACCGATCCCGTAAACGAATCTCTAAATGAGGGCCAATCCTTATAATCGCCCGAAAACGGAGGAATGACTAGCTTCGGAAGTTGGATAGAGCAGCGCTCTGATGTCACATTAAGTTTTTCTAGAAAAACGGTTTGTTGTTTCGCAAGTTGTTCAACAACCGTGTCATCACTTTCAGAATTGGACGCCTCTTTTTTACTACGAATGCCTGCTGATAACTTTGCATTTGCCTCGAAAAAACGCACTTCGTATTCTGCATATTCCTTTTCATAACCTTCGACTTCTTTAAGTTCAACTGTTTCGAGAAGTATGTTATAGAAGGAACAAAACTCTGACCAGGCCTGATTTAAACCCTCAAGCCTTATCTCTAACATTTCAAGAGAAACCGAAGAAGAAAGCCCATTCACAAAATCACGTGCTCTAGATATACGTCCCTTAGCGTTCCCGTATTTTTGCTTTAGCGACGTCATCGTTGAAACAACGAACACCACAGCTTTTAGAAAAAATGTCTCAAATTACGTAATAACAAAAAATGTCTTGATTCACCCGGACAATTGTTTGAATTTTCAATCTATAGGTATACGGTAAACGGTTTGATTCGATAATTTAATTCGCTTGCTTTTAATCAAATCACGTGAATGTTAATACAAATATATGTATGTGCCCACGATTTAGGCATACATAATAAATCAAGCAGGCACACACAAATCACTAGTTTTATTCTTTTTTAAGTTTAGCGGACTGTATATTTTCGAATAGAAATGTTCAAATTCCCTGGTTTAATTTTAAAATCCGGCTCGAAGGACCAATAAATGTTGGCGATGAATCAGTATGAGAATCCAGCAGAGCAAATAAAAAAATGAAAAAAAGTTAATTAAATCGTTACAATATATTTTTACCAACTGTCCTGGGTGACGATCGAATCCAAAAAGATCGAGCCCATGACAAACTTTCCATTAGAAGCTTACATTAGAGATTTACAGTATTCGAATTAGAGTGAAATTATTAAAGAGAAAGAAAGATTAACTGTTAAGTGTATGCTACATATTTCATAAAGAGATTGAGTGACTTTTAAGTTTCTTCTTTTACATTTTATAGGGTATAACAGGCAATGTTAGGAAATTTAAGTTTTGTTTTTTCAAATTAGTTTTGTAACACGATATAAAATAATTATGATGTAAAATAGGATGACATAATCCGAAACAGTTATTCTGTTTTACCATCTACCAATGTAAAAAAAATGTTCATAATTAAATATTTCTTGATTTGTATTTCCTCAAATCGTGTTTATGAGACCTAGAAAATTTAATAAAGTTTTGCTTAGATTTTTGGCAGTTATTTGATTTTCTTAAAATAAAACTTATTTCAATTTATGGATTCTTTTTTGTTGTATATATATTTTTTTAATCATTAATAAATAATTCAAGATACAATTTCTTATTATATTTTAAATAACACATTAAACTGGGTATGAAATGTTCCGTTCCCTTGTGGAGCCCACAGCAGAACAAAATATTAGCTTTAAATAATTAATTAGGACTTGAAATTGTACTACTCAAGTTTTATCTTAACAGCACCCTCAGTAAATTCCTAGGTACATTGGAAAAAAGTATTCATCTTTCGACCTTTTTCAAGGGTTAATCCCACTGTCGGGAACATTTTCAAACATGAATAAAAGCAAACCCTCTTGTCTAGTCTGTTAAGAAGCCACAATACAATAAAAGTACCAAACCCAACATGCACCCACAATATTTATAGACACACATTTTTCTTTCTACCAGTTCACTTGATTGAATATTCATGAAATATACCAAACAGCAAACATCGAAAATTAAAAAAAAAAGGACAAAATGTTTTCGCTATCCAAAAAAATTAAATCCAAGCTTTTGGGCAGTTTTAAATTATTCGGGGCGATTCCGATAAAAACTCAAATAAACATGCAAAAGAAAAAATAAATAAATACATTCCTACAATTCCAACAAGGCACCTACCTCAAAATTTATGAATATGAATGACCGAAGGATGAAAATGTCCTTCCAACTTTTTTTTTGCACAAAAGTATCGAAAATAAAAATCACTACGATTAACTTTTTTGTTTTTCGTTACAAGAAAAACCAACAGTCAATTTCTTCGCTCATTCAATCACAACTCGCAAAACAAACAACGACGTGCGTTCTTCGATAACCAACTTCCAATGCAAATTCGTTTTTAATTTACACCAAAAGAAACAGCACGCAAAACGAAAGAAGTTTGGTGTACGGTCCATTTAAATCACTTTGACCGAACAATATACAGTCATAATGTATAGCGATTTATTCCAATTTGTAAATACAATTAAATACCGCACCCATCACTCATCATCACTTATACGATGCCGTGTCGGTCGGCTAAAGTTGTCATGGTTGATCGGTTGCTTTTATCACATCGCATCGTTTAATTACCGAGCCGTATGAAGTACCTTTCTTCTTTCTTTAAATTCCATTTAAAACTAAATCAACAGTTTGATGCATATTTATCGCATCGTTTAATTACCGAGCCGTATGAAGTACCTTTCTTCTTTCTTTAAATTCCATTTAAAACTAAATCAACAGTTTGATGCATATTTTTCAATAGCAATCGAAATATTAAGATTTGTTGTTAGACACGGCGACACCTGTGTTTGATTTGAATCTTATCACGGAACTGGTTTATTTTCTCAGATGTTGTAAAAATATTTATTTAACATAATATGTAGATATATTTTTTTGATTTGAAATTGTTTGTTGTCTTGAATCTTAAAAAAAGTTAAACGACAAAACGATAAGAGCGCTGAGCACGAGATTGATGAAGCACCGTAGCATCTACAGAAAACAAAAGTATCTGCATCACTACTTCGTTATCTAATGAATTCATTTTTATTGTGTCGGTTGTAGAAGCGGTATCGTCTCCGGTCTTTGGATTGAAAGCTCGTTTGATTTGGAGAGTCAGCCGACCAACTAAACCACCCAACACGAACGCCGGCTTGTCTCGGCTCTCGTATTTGCCAGAATTTATGGGAGAGTTGCTTTTTTTCTGAGCATATTCAATCCACTTGGCATCCACAGATGTTACAAAAAGCTTAAATCCATTCAGAAGAGTATCTACTTCTACTGTGGTATATTTGGATTGAATAATTTGTGTGAGTTTCTGAGATTTACAGAGCGCGCCGGTCTCTGGTATTTGATGGAGAATTTGGCTTTCTTCGTTCATGTTTTATCATAATTTTTGTTTACCGCTTTGTTTATAAAAATGTTGTTGTGTTAGGTCCAGTACAGTTTTGTTATCTCTGATATTTTTTTTCTGTGGAACGTATTTGATTGCTAATTGGATATTAACCATTCATAACTTTCTTACATTGTAAATTCAATGTCTTCTTTTATTTTTTGTTGGACAAGAGAGTGAGCAAGTGCGATGGAGGGAAGGAATTTGTATTAAAAGTGATCAACCTTGTTAATGAATAATAATGAATATTATGCAAATTTTTGAAGATTGATTTGTTGATGAAAAACTTTTACGGAAGCTTATGACGAATTTTTAATAATTTGTTAATAGTTGTGAGAACATTTTAGAAGATCTGAATGAAGGACGTGATTCTTGTTTTGTTTTGGTCTAAGTTAATTGAAACATTTAAATTGATTGAGAATAGGTATTAAGCCATTTAGGCCTTGGTTTATTTGGGCTGTTTTGACACCCTCTTTCATTATTAAATCAAACAAAAAATGACTTACAAAGAGAGTCATTCAAATAGTGGAAACTACAAGCATTTTAATTTTGCTACCTTAGATATACATTTATGTAGTCCCGTGTTCCGGGATCAGATTTAACAATTTCTAGAGTCAACTCAGTACTGAAACACTGTGATCATTCTTAGAAATTGTTGAGGTTTTTCAACGAAGTGTTTTAATGTACTTATACTATTGGAATAACTTTCGTAGTTTAAGTTTTGTTAAGTATCTAGCAACAGTGAATTCTTAAGCCACTGAGTAATTTGATTTTTTTTCTGATATTCTGAAACGCTTGGTATAACAAGGGCCAATTGTCTTACATTTTGCAACGAAAGATGGTTGGTTGAGGAGTGAACAACTATTGAGGAAGATCAATAATCGTAGGGATATATATATGTTTGTTTGCAGGTTTGTATGTCCGGTATAGACTCCTAAGCGCCTGTATTCAGCGATTTCAAATTGCCATATCTCTCTATTTTTCCAGGATGCCCTTATAGAAAAATGCACGAGAGCAAAGGTCTATTTGCTTTCTATCAGTCACCGTTATCTAGTTATGATCAAAAAACTATATCGCAAAATTATAGTCCGCTAATGAAAAACTTTAGTGTCATTTTAAGCTAGTGTCACACTAAATTCTCTTAAAATTGTTCATTAGCGGACTATAATTTTGCGCCTATGGTTTTTGGTTTTTGACATTAGAAAGAATACTTTTGTTGCTCGGAATTGAGTTTGGCTTTCAGTAGATGACAACGATTAATTTTATGTGTTGAATTTAGCGAAATCTATTTCTTCATGATATATCATGGGCTACCCTTGCCAAAGTTTTGAACAGAAAAAAAAAACAAATCTTCCAAAACCCATCGAAAAAAAGTCAAAAGAAAGGTCTGGTCGAACGATATTCATCAAAATGGGTTACAAACCTTTTAGACGAAATATTTGCAAATATTTTAACTATTAGCAAACATTTCCGCTCAATTTCAAATCGATATCACATACAATTTTCTTCAAAACAGTTGTACAACTGTACATGTACATCAAATTGAGAGCTTACAAGTAGTCTTTAACGCTGGTTTCACGGGCTCAGTTATAACAATCAGCCTCACCCTTCGGCAATGAAACACAAGATCTGCCGAAATATCGCCGCTGCTCGTGAAATTGTGAAACAGAATCCGAGGCAGTCAATTCCACTTTACTGACAAGAGTTTGACCCGTATGGCGAATTTTGCGTATTGATACAGAAGAGCAGGTCTATGCGCATTAACCGGAAAACGCCATCAAATTCAGCCTGATGTATGTGCCAGAGTCAAGTAGGCGCGGCGGCAATTTAAACGGTGTTATATTTCACACAAATGATAGGGCTCTCAAATAAAGATAAAACTTTATTGATACCTATAAACACCTAGTTTTATTAAAATTTAAAATTATTGTTGTTTAAAGCAAAAGTGCGTTCATCACTGTTTTAAGAACACAACTAGATCCACTGTTTTCTAGTTTTTTCGTAGTAATTTGCAGTCATTACAATCCTGTCATAAACATATTTCTTCACATCGATGGCAAAAATAAAATCAACATGATTCCAAATTTTCACTGGCACGACATAATTCTCAACAAAGTTCGGCAGTTGTTTTTCCATTTTCTTCAGATCGACTGCCGTAGCGATTATATCATTTTGCCCTGAATAAAATCTAACTGGTGCTCGAATATTGGAGATATTAAAATTGGGTGGTGTAACTTGGCCATATATTAGCAAATTTTTCATCAAACCATGATCGTATCGCCGAAAAGCATTTGACTTGATAGATTGCAAATA
The DNA here is from genome assembly GCA_943590905.1 of Sphaerophoria taeniata. Lineage (NCBI taxonomy): Eukaryota > Metazoa > Arthropoda > Insecta > Diptera > Syrphidae > Sphaerophoria > Sphaerophoria taeniata. The sequence continues at coordinate 34,074,192 of OX016540.1, read as the reverse complement.
GAAAATCATTTCATTTGTTGAACTTCCAGCTGGATGAGTTGCATGGAGAAGTGGAAGAAGAGTCTTGAAAAAAATAAAAAAAATGTACAAAATCTAAATCGTCAATAAAAAGTCACACTATCTTACATAGTTGAAATGTACTCTATCCCAGCCGGAAGTAATAAATATGGATTCAGTGCAAAGCCATGAAAGCCACGACCCCGAACTACACAATGTTGTAACTAACTCCATGTATGGCAGAAATTCGTTATTTTCAATTAAACGACTCAGAAACGGCAATTTATGGAAAATTGTCGCCACCGTTCTCCAGAACCCAGGTTTCATGTTACCCAAATACGCTGTCGGCGCCATCATGAAAGTTGTCTTGAACTTTGAATTGTATTCGGGTTTCTCGGATAGAAGAATAAAAAAAACTGTCGTTCCTTGAGAATGACCCACATAATACAGGCTTTCCTGGCCGGTGTGTTTCAGAACGAAATCGATTATCGCCGGCATGTCAATTGTTCCCATTTCATAAGCATCAAACCGCCAGAACTCTGACTTATCGGGTGATATGTGGACATTTCTCCGGCTATAAACGTTGCCGCGTTGGTTTCCCATCCAGACATCATAACCAGCATCGGCGAGGACAAATGCCAAGGAATTCTCGAGACCGTTCAAAATCCAACAATCCGATGAAGTTGTCAGGCCATGCATTAAAAGAAACACCGGTCGTGTTTTGGTGGTATTAAGGACGGAACCAGGTGAGAACGGTATCCGGAACATTGTTAAAATGTAGCCATCTTCGGTCACCACTTCATGGGTCTCTGCGGGATAGTTGAAGCTGGCAATACGTTCTGCCTTTAAAATGTGTATTCCTTAGAACTTTTAGCTTGGAGAACTTACAGTTGTTATGAAGTGGAATTTCGGTTTATTTAATACGGACAACGTGGCACGCGGAGCGATAAAGAAAGTTGCAATAATCGAAATAACAAAATTCATTACGATTGCGGTCGGTGGCACTGTTAAAGCTAAAATGCTTTAGAATTTTTCACACTTCACTGCTCTTATATTAAATCGTTGACGAGTTAATAATAATAAATCATTATAGTTGTATAGACACTAAAAAAGTTAATTACTTATTTAATTGCTTTTTTTTACAACTTTGTTACATTTATTACTTCAAAGGTTAGTATTGATTCGTGAACAATGGCTCGAGTTGAACGAAAATGATGGCGTATCCGTTTTCGTTGAGTGTTTCTATCCTCGAACGTTGCAGTTGGTTGGTATATTTGGTCAGAAAGTCGGACAGCGAAAAAGTGAATATAAACAACGAGAGAAACTTTGTTGGACAGAATTGTGCATTTCCACATTTTTGAACTGATCCAGATTATCAGTTGCATAGCAAAAACTTGTTTGCTAGCCTTAAACAAATATTTTGTTTGAATAAATAAATATTTATGTAAATTGAATAACCTAAAGCTAGTGTTTACTTTACATAAATTATTCTAGTCGTTTTTCATAGCGAAAACCGAGAAGAAATTAGTTACTTAATACAGGGTTAGCGACTGAAATGTGCTATTGAGTTCCGTGACTTAAAGAGTCGAGTAAATAGGCTGGGCTCTCATCAATTACTTAAGGAAAACGCAAGATTTGTTAACAAAAAACCATTTTAATAAGAAGCTCCAAAACAACTCATTTGCTGTTTAATTCATTATATGTGTTGAATTCTTTTCTACGGCTTGCCGGTTCTTTCAAAACGATTAGCTGCCCGAATAATTCTATCATACAGCAACTCCTTTACTTCCAACGCCCACAAAAAATCCAAATGATTGAAAGTGGGATAAGGAACATGAAAACTTCTAACAACATTCGGCAACAAACTTATCAATTTATAAACATCAATAATATCTGCCAGCATATCATTGTCACTGTAATACAATCGAACTGGAGCGACGACATTTTTCTCAGTGTAATTTGGTGGCGACCATTGGCTGTATTTCCCAAAGTTCCCCAATAATCCAAAATCATACTTTCGCCACTTTCCAGAGTTGTACTCCTGCAAATAATGAATAAGCTGACCAGTGGACGCACCAGCAGGATGAGTCTCCATAGCATCTGGGAGCAATGTCTGAAAGTCAATAAAATCAATTTGATATTCGCCTTGCAACAAGAAACTAACTCACATTGTTTATATGATTTGAATCCCATCCGATTGAAAGAAACATGGTGTTGTCACACATCGGGTGGGAGTTCCTTTGGGCTTTACAAGCCTGCGAGCCCATCATCGTTTTCATTTGTCTGTTTGGCATGAATTCCATATTTCCAATTAATTCGTTTATCACATTTGGTTTGCCCAACAGTGGACCCAGCACTTTGACCACAGGAATTTGTATGTTTTCTGTGTAGACAACCGGAGCCAACATGTGAGCGGTCTTGATTTTTGCGTTGTACAGCGGCAACTCGGACATCAAGACAAAGAAAACTGTTGTTCCTTGAGAATGACCCACGTAGTGTAGGGCTTTTTGGTTAGTATGGCAAAGTGCGTAGTCGATCATAGCCGGCATATCGAATAATGCGATTTCATTCCAACTGAAATCCCAGAATTGTGGGAGAAGAGTTGAAAATTTGACATGTAGCTTGGAATAGGTGTTGCCACGGTTATTTCCTATCCAGCAATCAAAGCCGGCGTCAGCTAAAAGGAAGGCCAGGGCATTATCTGGTCCGTTTAGAATAAAGCTGTCAGATGAACCTAGAAGACCATGTTGAAGAAACACCACTGGCTTGGGAGTGTTTTGATTTCTCAATTTTGGTGAGTAAGGAATTCGAAACATGGTAAGAACATAGCCATCGGAGGTTAGAACTTTGTGCGTCTCGACGGGGTAGTTATATGAAGCGATTCTTTGAGCCTATAAGATAAGTATAAAGTTTCGAATATTTTTGATTGGGAGAAAGGTTTCTTTTCAGACTTACTGTTGTCTTTATCAAACCGGCCGATACCGAACCAACGATGCAAACGACAACCGCAAATGCTAATGCTAGACGGATATTCATCATGAACTAAAACTAATCAGTGGTAATTGTTTAAGTACTGTTTTATACTCAGGTTTCATGTGTTTTGTCAAGTCATTGAAACTGAAAGTTCGATAAGAGCCAGTGTACAATTTTTTTCAATTAGTTGCTTGCATGAAACTTCAGTAAGTACTTTAATGTATTATATAAAAAAATTGTAATTTAAACTGAATGTTGGGATATTTGAAAGGTGCTGTTTTTTGTTGCTGGTTTAACTTGTTCGCTAAATGAACCATTCTATCGAATATCTTCATTAAATGCTTACGTTGTTTCCCAGAGATGAAAATCTCCCCCTAAACGCATTTTGTGACTTTTATGAAATTTTGTGTACATATTTCTTCAAACAATGTATATTCAAGGGTTGCGGTCGAAAAAAAACATAAGAAAAAAAAAATCTGGCAAAACAAAATACCGCAAGCCATATGACCGCAAACTACTTTGCGGCAGTACTTTTGCCAAAATATCATTTAACTTTTGACCGCAGAAAATCCTATCTTTTTTTCATGACAATTTTCTCCTTTTTTTATCCCTCAAAGTTATGAGAACTACGAAGATCGAAATCTGGTAACTAGGCTACACCCTTGTTCAAAAAGAGACATTTTATGAAACACGAAATGCTTAGACTAATGGAGAACGAAGCAAAATAATTCTTCGTTCAAATAATTCTATTTAACCAATTGCTTTGTTAAGCTGATTAAGCAGCTTAGGACTAATCTCGGTGACGCCTACAACGAATTCATGAGGAAAAGCCAAACAAACATGGACATGGAAGCTGAAGAAACCTACAACACCGGAGTTTCAGACAGCGAAGAAGAAGACGGGCCAGTCACCGGCCTCACTAGCGACGAAAATGGTGAAACCAGCTCGGATACTTCCTTTACAGAGGTGAAAAGGAAATCCAACAAGCGACCAAAGTCACCGCCACAACAACTACAAGACGTAACTAAAAAGAGGAAGGAAGAGGGGACCATGCACAAAACTGACAACCTGCAGCCAGAAGGAAAACCTCCCGCAGCGGTTCAACCTCAACCAACCACAAGTTCCGCAATACCAACACCAAAACAAATCGAAATCCAAAAAGACACCAACACCAACACCAAGAAGGCACAAATTCCACCAATTATTTGCTACTCATGCAATGTTGCCCAGATTGGGAAATTTTACCGTGCCCAAAGACTGATTTACGATGTCAAAAACAAATCGGACACAACCATCATTCAAGCTGGAAACAGAGAATCGTACGATATTATCAGGAACTATCTGAAACAGGAATGTATGGAGTTCAATACATTCACGCCCAGAGAAGATAGGAAAAATCTTCTTCTCCTCAAAGGAATTCACCACTCCTATACCGCCATCGAAGTAGAGGACGAACTGAGGATCGAAGGTCTACCCATTGTGAAACTCACTCCATTCAAACCACCAAGGAACAACGCCAAGGAAATGAACAGTTTCGTCGTGGAGCTGGATAAAACCTGTGACATCAGGGAAGTGTACACAAAGACACTAATCATGAACCAACGCGAAAACTGGGAAAGACTTAAATCCATCGACATCGTCCAATGCAGGAACTGCCAACAATTAGGACATGTTGCTTCCAATTGCGGACGCAAATATGTTTGCGTCAAGTGCAAAGAAGACCACAAGCCCGGTCAATGCCAAAGGAAGGACAATGTGGAGCGAACCACAGTATGGTGCGCAAATTGTAAGAAGGAAGGTCATCCAGCCAACTACAAAGGATGCCCCATCATCAAGGCCAAGCTGGCCCAAAAGAAGAAAAAGGCCGCTGAAAAGAGGGCCCAACACGCTTTGGCAGTCAAATCGGTGCACACCTACGTTCAACCCGGCATTGACTATGCAGCCATGACCAAAGGACTTGGAGCAAACAAGCCTCGTCAACAAGTGCCCGCCGCAGCCCCAAAACCAGCACAGCTAGCCGCAGCCAAAAGGCCAAGCATAAGGGTCATCCCCAGGAAGGAAAACCCAGAAGCGACCCCCATTGACATCAACGGTGAAGCCAAACGCCTTTTCGGCTCGGACCTCCTCACATTAATTAGAAACGCCAAGAATGCTGTCCCCAGCAACTATGCACAACTCAGCGAGGATGAAAAGAGAGTGGCTTTTGCCACCATCATCCTCCAGATCTGCCTATGAAGAAGCTACGACTCCTGACGTACAATGTAAATTCATTGTACAGCCTTGAAAAAAGGACGTCATTCAACTTGTTCATGAAGAACAACAGCCCGGATATAGCCCTCATCAGTGAAACAAACGTCAGCAGGAGGAATAGTATCGACATCTCCGGCTACACCACATTCAGGCAGGGTAAGGACGAAAACCGAAGGGGGACGGCCATATTCCTAAAGAAGCAACTCAATCCTAACGCCAATGAAGTTATCATCTCAGGACTACGGACCAGTGAAGCAACGGCCATCAGACTAAATATAGGAGGAGGAGAGACCCTTAAAGTGATAAGCCTGTATGTGAAATGCAGATCCTCAGTGGCGCATATTCACAACGATTTTAATGTACTCAACAGTACATTAAGGCAATCCACATATGGAATCATCGGCGGAGACTTCAACGCAAGGCATCATAACTGGATGGACACCACAATAAACATCGAAGGACAAGCAATTGCAGATTGGATGGAACACAACAACAATCACTCCCTGGTGGTAATCTCGCAGCCTAAACCGACCTTCCCAAGGACTCCGTCATGGTTGGACTTCTTCATGGCCTCCTCAGACTTGGTACATATCCTTCCCGAACTCAGGAACTGTGTGTGCACAACTGTCTGCAGTGACTCCGACCATGAAGCAGTTCAACTATCAATCAACCTTCATCTCGCCATTCCTTTAATGAGAATACCACCAGATGACTGTCTGGATTATAGCAAGCTTGACATCGAGAAGCTCAATAGTGACGTGGAACGCAGTCTGATCATTCCATCTCCCAACAGGAATCTTCGCAATGAAGAGATCGACAGCGCCATCGAAGGACTTGAAGCAGCCATCAAAACAGCCATTGACAACCAGAAGGTACCCAAAACATCTAGGGATAGATACCGACACCTTCCAGTTTTTGTGCAAAATTTGTACAATCACAGGCAACGGCTGAGGAAACGTCTTCAACGGATTCACCACCGGGAACTCAACACCGTCAATAGCGACTACCAAGCAGTCAAAGCAGAACTCCAATGTACTAACACCATGTTCCGGAACGCCATCCAATACCACAACAACCTTCACTTCCAGAAGAGGCTCCAGGAAATAAAACCTGGTCCCAATGCCTTCAAGGAAATTAATAGGATTGCCGGAAGGAAGGAGAGTATTCCCGACATCATACTCTACAACGGCAATGAGGTTTCGTCAGCAGCCGACAAAGCCGAGGCATTTGCATCCTACTCCGAAGGAAACTTCACACCATCTCCATCCACGGACTCAGCATTTCTCGAGGAAATCGAAGAATCAGTCCAACGATCCATCCAGCCAGGCAACGAAGAAGTCATCTTTAGCTCCACAAACCCTGCCGATGATCCAACCGAAAACAATGAAAAGTTTTGTACAAGAGAAGAAGTCAGTGAAGTCATCAAGAACCTGAAGCCAACAAAATCAACAGGACCTGATGGAGTCTCCAACTACATGATGAAGAAACTCTCCCAAGTATTCATCTTGTACATCACCATTGTTTTCAACAATTGCCTCAACAACTGCTATTTTCCTCAAAAATGGAAAACTGCGAAAATAGTGGCAATCCCGAAAAAAGGCTCAAGGAACCTAGTGACCAATTTCAGGCCAATCTCCCTCCTCAACAACATCAGCAAAATCTTAGAAGAGATTATACTGAGAAGACTGAAGATGTGCAGCTCCAACAACAACCTCATCCCGGACTTCCAATTTGGATTTAGAGAAAAACACTCTACTCTGCATCCGCTGGCTTAACTCCAACACGACATCGCAGCGGCACTCAACAGCCATCGAGTATCCGTTGCGTGCTTATTAGATGTTTAAAAGGCATTTGATGCAGGTGGCCATGGTTCAGAGGATAGAGTAGTGGATTGCTAAGCCGAACGCTACGGGTTCAAACCCCAGCTTCAGCAGCATTCTTTTTCTACAAAAATCGCCAGCTTATCTGTGCGATAACATGAGACAATACAAATCTAAGTCTCCTCCTCTGAGCCACGTAGGTTTCTGTTATGTGTGCTTTCTTTCTATGTGTCTATCTGTCTCTCTCTGTTGTATGTCTTGTTCTGTCCCAGCCGATGGTCTCAGTCACCAGTGCTGCTATGTGTCTGTAGTTCGTTACATTTATGTGCGAAGTACTGTGAAATGTAATGTAATGTAAAGGCATTTGACAGCGTCTGGATTGAAGGGCTTAATCACAAACTATACCTATTAAGTTTACCATCAAATCTAATAAAAATTTTCTTTTCTTTTCTCTCTTCCAGGAACTTCTTTGTTCAATTGGAGAACTCTTAATCATCGACAAGGTCAATTAAAGCTGGAGTAGCTCAAGGATCCAAACTTGGACCATTCCTTTTCAGCCTGATGACCAGCGACCAGCCAACAAGTAGCGAATGTGAGAGTCTTCTGTATGCAGACGACTCAATCACATACTGCTCTTCACTATCGCCTATCATCGCAGCAAGGAAGGTGGAATCCCATATACAAAGGCTTCATCACTTTTACAAGAAGTGGGGGATACGCATCAACACAGAGAAATCAGAACTGATTTGCTTCCGAAGGCCCACCAATAGCAGAGGCAGAAGAGCTGGAAGATGCCGAAGCATCTCAATTACTCTACCCGATGGATCAACGATGGCCGCGAAAAGAAACACAAAATACCTTGGAGTCCACTTCAACGAGATGTTGAAATTCAACCCTGACTCGAGAGCTGTGCTAAAAAAGGCCAATCTTGCCCTACACCGACTGAATCCACTTCTAAGAAGGAAAACAGGACTCAGCAAACCGACGAAGCTTCTAATATACAAGCAGCTTATTCGGCCAGTCATCACCTACAGCTTCCCAGTATGGTATACAATTTCAAAGACAGCAATGAAGGAACTCCAAGTGTTTGAACGAAAAGTCCTGCGGAGCTGCACAGGACTTTATTTCAACCATCAGAGAAGGAGAAGACTCTACGACGAAGCGAAAATTACACCACTGGACAAGTACCTAATTAAATCAGCTAAAAGGATCGCAGGATCACTGAGCAATCACCCCAACAATCTCATCAACGGAATAACCACACAACAAAGACACCCAGAACCGAGATACCTATGCACGCTGGACGTACAAAGGGAGGAGCTCGAGCAAACCAACGACGAAGGAGATCTTCAACTTTACGCTGACACGGGGTCAGCTTTTAACCGCGGCTAAGAGCCTCACCAATGGACAACCAGGACTGAACATCCCGAGATTTTTATTTCATGTATTTTTTATCTTTTATTCATTCATATTTTTGTTAATCTTAAATTTAAAAAAACAAACATTGTATATAGTTGGGCCCCTTCTGTGCCAACAAATTAAAAATAAAAATATTACCTTAAGTAATTATTCAATAAATTGTAAATATGTATATAAATATTAGTTCAAATAAAGATAAAATGTAAAAAAAAAATGTATGGAAATCATACAGTTCCAGATGGTTCATGCTACACGGCGGACACATCCATTTGCTTTTTTTTCATAAAATATTTTAAATAAAATACACAGTTATAGTGCCTACCAAAAGGTACTGCACCTCGCAAAGAAAAAAATTGCGTTCTTATGACATGCGGCTATTTTTTGCGGAATTCAAGAGTGTTAAATACTCATAGTTGACCTAAGAAGCTGACTCGATAGATGTTGCCTTAAAAAAAAAAACTAAGAGGAGCGATGACTTTTCGCGAAAACTACCCTTACGATTTGTATGAAATTTTGTGTGTGTGATCATATGAATTTGAGAATGTACATCCGACGCAGTTGTACATAAAATGAAATTTCTGATTCCATTTGGCAGGATTTTGTCTGTCGGATCAGCTAGTATATTTCTGTAGACTTTATGTTTTGATTTAATAAAGAAGGTTTATAGATAAAATATGAATTTATTTTCATGTCATTGGAAGTCATAACAAATTACAACAAAAAAACGTATCTATTCTATTGCTTGCCGGTTCTTTCGAAACGATTAGCTGCTCCAATAATTCTATTGTACAATAACTCTTTCACTTCCCTAGCCCACAAAAAGTCCAAGTGATTGAAAGTTGGATAAGGAACATGGAAACTCTCCACAAGGTTCGGCAACGCACGCATTAGCCTATTAACATCAACAATCGCTGCAAAGTAATCATTGTCACTATAATACAATCGAACTGGGGCGACAACATTTTTTTCAGTGTACTTGGGCGGTGACCATTTGCTGTATTTGACATTGTTCTTCAACTTTCCAAAGTCGTATTTTCTCCACGATCCCGATTGGTATTCTTGCAAATAATGAAGAAGTTGACCGGTAGATGAGCCAGCTGGATGACTTTCAACAATTTCCGGAAGCATTGTCTACAACAAATAGCAATCAATGAATATAACTAAACTCGATAAAGTAAGTCGAACTTACAGTGTTTGTGTGCTGTGAATCCCATCCAGCCAAAAGGAACAGGACATTTTCACACAATGGCTGGTAGACCGATGCGTCCTTACACGCTTGTGAGCCCAACATCGAGATGAGTTTACTGTTCGGCATGAATTCTGAATTTCCCATCATTTCGGTTATTAAGTTCGGCCTGCCAAGCATCGGACCCATCACTTTGGCCATTGGGCTCTTCATGTGGTCCATATAGACAACCGGAGCCAACATGTGAGCGGTTTTGATTTTGGCATTATACTTTGGCAACTCGGACATCAGGACAAAGAAAACTGTCGTTCCTTGAGAATGACCTACATAATGCAGAGCTTTTTGGTTGGTATGGAAAAGGACGTAGTCAATCATAGCCGGTAAATCCATGAGTGCGATTTCATTCCAAGTGAAATCCCAGAATTGTGGGAGAAGGCTTGATATTTTAGCGTGTTTCTTGGAATAGGTGTTGCCACGGTTATTTCCCAGCCAGACATCGTAACCAGCGTCAACCAAGAGGAAGGCCAGAGCATCGTTGGGTCCATTGAGGACCCAACAGTCTGATGAACTGAGAAGACCATGTTGAAGGAACACCACTGGCTTTGGATGATTTTGGTTTTTCAGTCTTGGTGAGTAGGGAATTCGAAACATGGTGAGAACGTATCCATCGGAGGTTTGAACTTTGTGTGTCTCAATGGGGTAGTTGTATCTAGCGATTCGTTGAGCCTGTTACAAAAACGGAAAGTGTTGGTAACGGTTTTCTTGTTTCTTTTCTTTTCAGAAACACTTCAAACTTACAGTGGTCATGATTGAACTGGCCGAAACCGAGCTAACCACGACAACGAGAACCGCAAAAATAAACGCAAGACTGAATTTCATTATTAAACGTTTGATAACTGATCTAAAACTGATCAATGCCATTCAAAAAAGGACGGTTTTTATACTCGATTTCTGCTGGTGGTCAAAAGTAATCGAAAGTTTGATAAGAGTCAATATGACGCAAAGGGCCCGCACTTCAACAGCATATTGACCGTATTGATAATTAATTGTTTACAAGATGTTTAAAAATTTTCTTGGTATTTACAAATATTTTAATTCAAATGACTTGAAGAGGTTCTTGAGTCTATGCACTCAAAATTTATTCTGAGTTGAATTTTTGTATTCCAATCACTTTTTGTTTTGTTTTAAAAGTAAACAATGTTATTTGTAAGTCAACTGAACACAATTGAACCGATTTCGCTTCCCGTGAAATTGCAGATTCCTCTTGATAAGAAGGAACATTGTTATGATTTTTCTCAACGCCGGCGCCGCACAGTGGGACGACCCATAGTAAAAAATAAAAACTACAACTATTTTAGCGGTACTTTATATTAATTGGTTAGTCATCCCAAATATATAGAAGCTCGAAATGCAATAAAATTTTTTGCTTTTATTTATTGGTCCGCAAGTTATAGCCACGTGAACATTACCTTTTTTCCGCATTTTATATAAAGAGTTTTAAGGCGATTTTTTGTGACACATTCAATTGCTGTGCAAATATATTCCGCGTGTGAAAATTAAATTAATAATGGAGAATATTAATAGTGAAGGTATTTAAATTTAAGAAACTTTTGTAAGAAATAGATTTTTTTCGTGTTTTTTTTCGGAGTAGCGATTTTTGCTGTGTTAGTGTGGTACAAGCAAAAAAAAAAACGAATGTCAAATTTCAAGTAGAGTTTTCAAAAAATGGTCAAAAACGGGTCTTGAGATCTTTTTTGTTTCATTATAAGCAATGTGTCAGCTAACTAAATCACGAAAAAAATCTTGCGCAAGTTTGCGCTTTTTAAAGAAATTGACATTTTTAGGTTCGACCGTATTCATCAAGCATGGTGACTTATAAGCAACATAGATGGATAGTGCATTCCAGAAAGTTGCTAACGAAATTCAGCAGTTACTTGGCTTGGAAGAGTTGAATGAAGGAGAAAACGAAGTTTTACAAGAAATTTCGAGGCTTTTTTGTGTTAATTTAAAGCAAAAATGGCAGTGTTGCCAAAGAAACAAATTCAGGTTTATGGAGGTTCACCAACGGTGGCTTAACCTTAATTTGTCCTTACCAGACGTTTTTATAAATTCCGTAAGAAATAATACTAACTTTTATGCGAAATTTTTAAAATAATTAAGTAAAGTCCCTCCCAATAAACCTTTGCTGTTTCCGAGTTCACTTGAAAAATCGTTCAAAATTCTAAAACAAACCCTTTTTTCTGTTTCGTGTGACAATTCACCTAGAACAAGCAACGGAAGACCTCTTAAACGTTTTAAAGACAGTCAACAACCCAAAAGTTATCGAAAAGTGACCCAAATATAGATCACTATTTGGTAAACAATAACGAAGATCCAGGATTTCTAAGTAATATGAATTACTCATCGGAAAGTGAAATTGATTAATTTTTCTTAGTCTTTATTATTAGAATTATTTATTTTGATATCAAAATCATGTAATGTATACAAAAAACATAAACAGAAAATCATAAATAAAAAAATAAAAAAAATAAAAACAAGTTCGCTGCTCAACTTTTGAATAAAAACTCCTGAATTCATAAGTTTTAGTGAATCAACTTTCTTGTTTTTAGGTTACAATCAGTACTAAAATACTATTTAAGGCATGTTTGGTTGATAACTTTATTTTATTCACAAGATATGAATTTTGAAGTGTTTTCTCATACATTCGTCCCACTGTGCGCCGCCGCGGTATTGAATTCCTTCGATTTTCCTACATCTAGTTGTGGAAAATAAATCAACAGAAAATTATTGAACAATATTTTATTGCACTCCAAAAATACAGATTGAGTTCAACAAGGCAACAAGAAGGCAATTTAAAAAGTTCATTCAAGAGTACAAAGCAGATACAACCCAAGATACAGCTTGATTCAACGCAAAACTATTCAAAACTATGAAAAGAAAACCAAGAATGTAAGGACACGGAACCTCCTTAGATGCATGACAAAAGTTTTGTTGTGATGATACTCTGTGAAGGTCTTTTTCAAAGTTTTTGCACGTTTTTCAACAAGTGGTTTTGTTGGTTTGCATCAAAAGGCAAATTGAAGCAGAAGTTCAAGTTTTATTTGCAATCAGGTGTTCTAAAAGCAATAAATTGTTGCAAGAAAAGTTTTGTATCGGGTGCTGAAGAACTGTGGTGAATAAAAGACTTTAGAATTGGAATTGCTATAGAAGTAAGAGAGATAGTGTTAAAGTGTTCGTTTTTATTATGCTTCAATACCGTGCAGATGTGTGGATGAGTGACTTTCTGTAAAAGATCTTTGTTTCGATGTACCTCCGATATATTGTTACCAGCCCCGGATCTTCAAATTTTTTTAGGCGGGGCAAAAAGTGAAAAATGCCGCCCCCTTGCAAAAAATTAAGGAAACACTATAATATATACATAACTCAATAAATGAGTGATTTTTTATGGGCATTTTCAGTACATAGCTCTATAGTCGTCGGAATGAAATGAAATAAAAAGATTTTCAAAGCTTATCATTTTTACTTGCGATATAGAATACATGTCAAGTATTGAATTCGTGAAAATAAACTCGAGACTTTATTGAAATATGACATCACGATGATAGGGAAATCGAAAAAAGTGGGTCTTGCATTTCCGTCCGTCTGTCTGTAAACGCATCTAAAGCCTTAACCACTGATTCTATTGACTTAAAATGTGGAATATATTGGTTTGAGCAAATTTTGGTGGGTCGTTATTTTTTATTTTATTTTTAAGATCAAAATTTAGGGTTGCAACCATACAATTTGTTCGGCCAAAAACCAAAAGTTTCCATTTTCTCAAAAACGATTTTTTTTTAAAACATCATCGCAATTTTGTTTTTCGGAACACTGGTGTTTTTAATGTAAAAAAATTATTTTTGTATTGGTCCAAAACGGTACTTCTCATTTTATCGTTTTGTTGTTATAAGATTCTCTCGAAAAATAATAGGCTGATCAGCATCTGTATTGTATAGACTGCAGGAGTATATTATACTGCACAAATAATATTTTGTTTCCCAAAAAAAAAACAAAAATTGCTTGTTTTTTGAAAGAAAAAAAAATATTTTTAATTTTTTTTCAAAATTCTGTATCTCAAAAACGGATAAATATTAGAAACAAAAATTCAAATCTAAGACGTATACTAACATGTTCTTGAATGCTGCATACCCAGATTAATTTTAAGGCATTTTTGAAAATCTTACTTAAAAAAAAAACGCTTTAAAGAATTTTTAAGAAACAAATAGAAAATAAACAACTTCTTAATGGCATACATTTTTTCCTGTCAAAATGTGTTTTTGAGTTACCTACGTACATATTTCAATTTCAATTTTTATATATGAATTCTAATCATATGTTTTTATTTTTTATGTTTTTGTGATTTATGTTAGTTTTGGAATACAGGAGCAATTTTGTGGGACCCAGACAGACAAACAGACGGAATCGCCGGACCCACTTTTTTCGACTTTTCTATCAACGTAATGTCATATCTCATCAGTCATCAACATCTCAACTTTTTCTTACGAATTCAATACTTGCCATATATTCTATAAGTCGCAAGTAAAAATACCGTTTCACTTGATCGTAAAAAATATTTACTCATCTTCAAAATTGAAAAATAGAAAAAATTTGATTCGTCATAAAGTGAGCGGAAAAATTTTCCCAATCAAATTGATCCATGATGAAAGGTATATGAAAATTTCGCATTATTTTCGATTTACCGTTTCTCTGATGTGATCAATCAAACTTGCAACAGTGTTTTTTTTCAATTTTTTATTAATTTTCAAACTCTTCCTAACGAATTTTCTTTTCTTTGGGAAAATATCGAATGTTACATGAAATGCATTCTGCATTACAATTGTGAGCTTAGCCTCGAAACATCGGTTGTTCTCAGTTAAAATTAAAATGAAAGGAAATGGTGCGTGATAGAAAACATTTACGAATTGTACTAATCGGAGAGAATTTTGCTCCGATCGGGGGCGGTGATACGTCTGTAGAGTATGAATTTTGCCGCCCTCGGAACTTGCCGCTCGGGGCATGGGCCCCGGTCTGCCCCCCCCCCCCTAGATCCGGTTCTGATTGTTACATAATAAATTCGTTATAAGAGCCTTGGAAAAAGAGTTGTTATATCTTAGCCGTATTGCAAAAAAACTTAGGTAGTTGGCAAGCAATTATTTATTTGAATACATTTTGTACTTGTACCTATCGTGGATACCAAAGCCCCTGGTGACAATCAAGAACGAAGTTCATTACCGCTGGTAGAAGGGGAAGTTCCGACTATGATGATGAATTGGTTGGACTATTTCAGGCTTACTTTGACCAATATAAGCAAATTCATACTATAGTTTCCATTCGGTAGCAGTAGTAGAGGTGGCTTTAGTACGATCGTGATAGTCTGCTTATACAATTTACCGAAGGGAGTGAGTGTGAATTGAGTAGATAAATATCAATTCCGTATAAAGAATCTACACTAATATATAAAGCTGAAGAGTTTGTTTGTTTGAACGCGGTAATCTCAGGAACTACTGGTTCGAATGGTATAATTCTTTTTGTGTTGGATAGTGCCTTAATCGACTTAGACTTTAGGCTATTTAACATTAAGCTGTGACCAATAGCAGCGAAGAATCTGTTTAAAATGGGGAAAAAAACGGCAAAAAATATACATTTTTCTGCGTTTTAACGCGCTTATCTCAAGAACTGCTTTATGAAATTGAACAATTTTTTTAATGTTGAATGGTCCATTTATCAAAGAAGGCTTGAAGCTAAATAAAATTTAGCTGCGACCAATAGGAGCGAAGAATTTGTGTAAAATGTGGAAAAAACGGCAAACAATACAATTTAATCTATACTAATACTAGCTGACCCCGCGAACTTCGTTTCGCCGCCCTTCACAGCAACTCCAGAATAAGTATGTATGATTAACACAGATATTGGCTGAGTTCGTAATTGCAGGCTTTGTTGCCCATGCCCTGTGATTTGCTTGAATCGAATGGAAATAGAGATCTACATATCTGAATTTTTCCAAGCTTTACAACTGACTTTCTACTTTCATTAAAGCAGGCAGTAGAATGAAAATTTCGTTGTGAAATTTAACAAATTTTCATTCTTCCGGTTTTTGACTATTTCACAAAAACCAGATTTCCAAAAAGCTTACGATTGTCCTCTTTATTTGCTGAATTTCCCGTAAGATTGTCCCAAAAATTTGATTTTACTCAGGCCATACCTACAATGAAAATTTTATAAAAATGCGTTTAGGATTGAGCGGATTAAGGGTCCCTACCGGACATACAAACAAACCAATGCACCTTAAATTCCATGCAAAAACTTGATTTAAGGTCTTGAAGTTCTTGGCGTTCTCGCAGAGTTTGCCG
Organism: Sphaerophoria taeniata; assembly: GCA_943590905.1. Classification (NCBI taxonomy): domain Eukaryota; kingdom Metazoa; phylum Arthropoda; class Insecta; order Diptera; family Syrphidae; genus Sphaerophoria; species Sphaerophoria taeniata. The sequence goes on along the minus strand of OX016540.1, from coordinate 34,058,161 downwards.
AATTCCCAATAAAAAAATAATCCATTTTGCCATTTGAAAATCAGTGCACCTACAATAACAATTTCCGCTTTAATAACCAATGAGTTTTCCGAGTTTTTCATCAAGAACTTTCTGTTTTCCATTCGAAAACCCATTTTGAAATTTTTCATTTGAAAACCAATGCACCTGCATTAATATTCAGTTTTCCATATGAAAACCAATGAGTTTTAGGAGGTTTTCATCAAGAACTTGCATGTTTCCATTTGAAAACCCATTTTAAAACAAAAAATTCCAAGCAAGAAAATCTTATTCCCGACATTATTTTGATTTTTCCAGTTTTCCGACTCTTCCATGACGTTTTTCCTCCATGAGAGTTGTACCCGCTCTTAAGAAATTGTTAGTGTTATATTTAAGGTTGAGTTTGCAGTTTTCCCGTAACTTAACAGAGTTGCCACAGTTTTGGACGAAGCAACGTGTAGTAAAATTTTACCAGATTCTCCTACTTTTGCCAATATAATAATATAATATATATGTGGAAAAACCCAAATGAAGCCTTAAATTCAAAATGTACAATTAAGACCGTCAAGCATGGCGGTGGGGGTGATATGGTATGGGGATATATGGCGGCATCCGGGGTAAGAATATTAGAAATAATTGAAGGGGTAATGAATTAATATGTTTAAATTGCTATTATTAAAAAAAATTTAAGATGCGGTACATCTGGGCATTGCTAACGTTTTTTTTCCAACAGGATATGTACCTAATGATCCTTACTATACCGAACATAACACTGGTATTGTGGCTCTTATATAAGACACCTCACCTCCTTAAAACTCCACCACAAAGCCCAGGCATCAACCCCATTGAGCATGCCTGGGATGCACTTGAAAAAAAAATTAGAAACCATGATATCCACAGTGAAAAACAATTAAAAGACGCCTTATTACGAGAATGGAATAATATTAGCGTTGAATATACCGAAAATCTTGTTATGTTTGCCTGGAAGGATAGCGTACACCACGACGACGCTCAAAGCCTGTGGGTGCGAAACTGGATCTGGCCGGAATACATAGAAGAACTTCCTGATCACGGTTGTGGCGACAATGATTATCCAAGTTTTTTGTATTCCTTCTCTTCTTTGACCATGTGTGTACCTACATATGTGTATGTACTCATAAGTTTGTATAGCAAATACTAAATGTTCATTTAAAATTTTTTCGATTTGACAATTTTCGAAAATTGAAATCGATCAGATTTGTTTTGTTTTTTTTTTTTGAAGTGAAAAAAATATATTTTTTTAACATTGGCACCGTTTTTCATTTCATTGCATTTGAAAAATATACATTTTATTTTTGCTAAACCTTCTACCCTAAAACCTCTTGCATTTAGAGAAAAAATTAGGAAAATCGGTCAACCAGTGTGCCCGGTTAGCGAACGAACACAAAAATTAAGCTGTTCTTTTATATATATAGATATAAAGCTGAAGAGTTTGTTTGTTTGAACGCGGTAATCTCAGGAACTACTGGTTCGAATGGAATAATTCTTTTTGTGTTGGATGGTGCCTTAATTGACTTAGACATTAGGCTACTTAACATTAAGCTGTGACCAATAGTAGCGAAGAATCTGTGGAAAATGTGGAAAAAAACGGCAAAAAATATACATTTTTCTGCGTTTTAACGCACTTATCTCAGGAAGTACTGGTTCGAATGGTATAATTCTTTTTGTGTTAGATGGTCCATTAATTGAGGAAGACTTGAAGCTATTTAACATTAAGCTGTGACCAATAGCAGCGAAGAATCTGTGGAAAATATGGAAAAAACGGCAAAAAATATACATTTTTCTGCGTTTTAACGCGCTTATCTCAGGAACTGCTTTATGAAATTGAACAATTTTTTTAATGTTGAATGGCCCATTTATCAAGGAAGGCTTGAAGCTATATAAAATTTAGCTGCGACCAATAGGAGCGAAGAATTTGTGTAAAATGTGGAAGAAACGGCAAACAATACAATACAATACAATATAAAGTTCGTTTGAACGCGGTAATCTCAGGAACTACTATTTCGAATTGTAAAATTCTTTTTGTGTTGGATAGTCCATTAATCGAGGAAGGCTTTATTCTACTTAAAATTAAGCTGCGACCAATAGCAGCGAAGAATCTGTGGAAATGTGAGAACTGAGATTTTTTCTGAGATCTCTGAGATGAAATTATTTTGGATTCGATTTCTCACTCAGCTATTTGACGTGGCTGACATATGTGCAGCAACAATTAGTAAGGTAACCATTAAATCTCAATGATAACTGAGAATTATGTTCCACCAAATGATTTTGCCTCAGCCAAGGTGACATTGAGATCTCAGTGAGATGTTGTTAGGTGGAACTGGCCTAATAACTGCTCAAATTAGAATTTTGAGAGTTCAATTGATTTGTGAATGTAATTGATTGCACTATTTGTGCAGATTGTTGTGTTTAAACAATATCATTTTATGTACTTCTTAACTAAAAAATATGCTCAGTTTAAAGAAAAAAAAATTTACTTAACGAAAAAAAACGATGCAGAAGTAAGAGAGATATTAGAATTAGGGAGAGTTCACCCAAGGGAATGCTTTAAGTATGAACAACTTTTTTTTTTATAATTCCCACGCCTCTTTCCCCCCAGATACCGCACGCGCTGGGGTCCATTGTCACCGAGTACGGCGGCAATTACGGTTGCTAGCCGTAAACTGAAGGGAATCATAAAAAATTCTCAAATTTTTCAAGTTCAAGAGAATTACGACCTAGGGAGAGTTGACTGCAATGCAATTTTACAATAACTTCCGAACAAAATTCCCACGCGCGCATGATGCACAAGTCGAGATGATACTCTGGCCGGTGGACGAGGGAGAGGCGGACGAAGTCGCGGGCAACTGCTAGTACAATATAAAGTTCGTTTGAACGCGGTTATCTCAGGAACTACTATTTCGAATTGTAAAATTCTTTTTGTGTTGGATAGTCCATTAATCGAGGAAGGCTTTATTTTACTTAAAATTAAGCTGCGACCAATAGCAGCGAAGAATCTGTGGAAATGTGAGAACTGAGATTTTTTTCTGAGATCTCTGAGATGAAATTATTTTGGATTCGATTTCTCACTCAGCTATTTGACGTGGCTGACATATGTGCAGCAACAATTAGTAAGGTAACCATTAAATCTCAATGATAACTGAGAATTATGTTCCACCAAATGATTTTGCCTCAGTCAAGGTGACATTGAGATCTCAGTGAGATGTTGTTAGGTGGAACTGGCCTAATAACTGCTCAAATTAGAATTTTGAGAGTTCAATTGATTTGTGAATGTGATTGATTGCACTATTTGTGCAGATTTTTGTGTTTAAACCATATCATTTTATGTACTTCTTAACTAAAAAATATGCTCAGTTTAAAGAAAAAAAAAATTTACTTAACGAAAAAAAACGATGCAGAAGTAAGAGAGATATTAGAATTAGGGAGAGTTCACCCAAGGGAATGCTTTAAGTATGAACAACTGAAGGGAATCATAAAAAATGCCCAAATTTTTCAAGTTCAAGAGAATTACGACCTAGGGAGAGTTGACTGCAATGCAATTTTACAATAACTTCCGAACAAAATTCCCACGCGCGCATGATGCACAAGTCGAGACGATACTCTGGCCGGTGGACGAGGGAGAGGTGGACGAAGTCGCGGGCAACGGCTAGTTATTATATATGTGAAAAAGCCATCGTTACAAACACTTGATGGTGTTGTTGAATGGTCTTAAATGGAGGACTCATCTCTGATTTGGAAACTATGGAACGTATTCGCCCAGATTAACAGTACATGGCCAATTAGTAATTTGTATGCAACCACATAGTTGCACTGCTCACGAAAGAAATTTTAAGATTAAACAAAGACCCGATGATTCATAAAAGGAGTCTCCAATTAATAAATAGTTTTTGCATCATTGCAGAAGAACAATAATTTATTATTAGATAAGATAGAGAAGCGCGAGTTCCTTGGGAGCACTACTTTTGACTGCAGTTATAAATCACTTTTGACGAAATCTCGCAAATTAAAAAAAAAAAATCTCGCATTACAAAATCCCGCATTCTTAAAATATCTTCTTTCTAAATCACGCATTTTCAAAATCTCGAAACAAATCACTCATTTTTTGAGAAAATCTCGCTTGTGTAAAAAAAAATCTTTCATTATCGAAATCTTTCATTACAAAATCCAGCACTACAAAATCTCGCACTTGTGGTATAATATTTCTTTATTGAAAATATAACTTTTTATTCAAGATTACAAAATCTATTTCGACTCACTTCGACTGGCTTGGGCGCGTCAGGAAAATAGAATGCCCGTTAAAATACAAATGCTACGAGAGCGAGCCAAAACAACTTTTGTCTCGCTTCTATGTCTCAGGTTTCAGTGTTTCGCGCTCAGCGTGCAACATCTAGCTACGAAACTCTGAAACCTAAACATAAGGGAAATAACACATTATTAATAGTTGCATTAATTTTATACTACACACTTTAAAAAAAAAAAACAACCATTAAATATTTAAAACAGTGCATTTTTTAATAAGAAATTTTAAAGATAATTTTTTCATTACAAACAACCAATGCACTTCAATCAAATTTAACAAAATATTTACTGTACAGTTCAAATAGCTAAATATGTATATTCTTAAACCTAGGAGAGAGAAAGATTTCAAGCTATGCCCTTAAAATATTCAACTCTGGACATTTTTTGTCTTTTTTAAAAGATGGATCTTAAGACCTTACTGCGAATAATTGTTCGACTGCATTGTTTCGTAGTTCTGTTGCTTTTCGACTGCCCCAGTGTTTACCTTTCCATAATTAGTTAATCCCGTTTTCCTTTTGGAAAAATCTAAAAACACTCAGAAAAAAATTCACAAAATTACTTGTAAGTATTATTTTTTCGAATAAATAGAACAAAATAACATCCAAATTTTCTGAGTTTTTTTTGGAGTTTTTTTAATTTCTCGAAAACAAAAAGACATTAAGGCATGCGGTTTTCTGGATCTCACTTAAAACTTGTAACCGCATTTAATTGTGAAAGAAGTTAGTACTTGATTACACAAAATTTCGAAAAAAAATTAGTTCGAAGTTGAAAAAAAAGTTAAAAATTTCAATATTTTCACTTTGAAGATGTATTTTTCGAAAAAACATTCCTAAAAACAGTTTTGCTTTAATGCAAAATGAAAGAATCATTTTTTAGCTTTGCGAGAAGGTTTAACACGGCATTATGGACAAAGCCGTTGATTTTTAATATAATAATATAATAATATATATATTTTTTGAAAAATAGGCTTTTTTTGTTATAAGATCGCCCCTCCCGGCTAAACGGGGGACAAAAGACCCCACCTTCTATATGATTTTTTCTTGTCTTAATGCAACCTATACACCCCAATTACCAAAAACCTCGTTCGTGGATTACCCTTTATAAACAATATAAAAATTGTTTAAACAATATAAACAACTAGCAGTTGCCCGCGACTTCGTCCGCCTCTCCCTCGTCCACCGGCCAGAGTATCGTCTCGACTTGTGCATCATGCGCGCGTGGGAATTTTGTTCGGAAGTTATTGTAAAATTGCATTGCAGTCAACTCTCCCTAGGTCGTAATTCTCTTGAACTTGAAAAATTTGAGCATTTTTTATGATTCCCTTCAGTTGGTCATACTTAAAGCATTCCCTTGGGTGAACTCTCCCTAATTCTAATATCTCTCTTACTTCTGCATCGTTTTTTTCGTTAAGAAATTTTTTTTTCTTTAAACTGAGCATAATTTTTAGTTAAGAAGTACATAAAATGATATGGTTTAAACACAATAATCTGCACAAATAGTGCAATCAATCACATTCACAAATCAATTGAACTCTCAAAATTCTAATTTGAGCAGTTATTAGGCCAGTTCCACCTAACAACATCTCACTGAGATCTCAATGTAACCTTGACTGAGGCAAAATCATTTGGTGCCTTGGTGGAACATAATTCTCAGTTATCATTGAGATTTAATTGTTACCTTACTAATTGTTGCTGCACATATGTCAGCCACGTCAAATAGCTGAGTGAGAAATCGAATCCAAAATAATTTCATCTCAGAGATCTCAGAAAAAAATCTCAGTTCTCACATTTCCACAGATTCTTCGCTGCTATTGGTCGCAGCTTAATTTTAAGTAGAATAAAGCCTAAAGCAGTTGCCCGTAGCTTAGTTGGTAAGTGCGTTGGCTGCTAAGCAGAACGTCGTTGGTTCGAGTCCTACTCAGGCCAAGTTTTTATTTCATCTTTCACGGGTACTGCCTCTTGCGAAGACCTGACAAATCTTCCAAGAGTATCAATCTGTTATGAAAAAATGCTTCTCAACTTGGCCGTTCGGAATCGGCGTTAAATTGTAGGTCCCCTCAATTCTTCACACGCACTCAGAGAATTGTTGATTAGAGTAAGCCACTTAGGCGTTGGCTCTTCAAGAGCTGTAGCGCCACTCTATTTATTTATTTTATTTTAAAGCCTTCATCGATTAATGGACTATCCAACACAAAAAGAATTTTACAATTCGAAATAGTAGTTCCTGAGATTACCGCGTTCAAACGAACTTTATATTGTATTGTTTGCCGTTTTTCCACATTTTACACAAATTCTTCGCTCCTATTGGTCGCAGCTAAATTTTATATAGCTTCAAGCCTTTCTTGATAAATGGACCATTCAACATTAAAAAAATTGTCCAATTTCATAAAGCAGTTCCTGAGATAAGCCCGTTAAAATGCAGAAAAATGTATATTTTTTGCCGTTTTTTCCATATTTTCCACAGATTCTTCGCTGCTATTGGTCACAGCTTAATGTTAGGTAGCCTAATGTCTAAGTCGATTAAGGCACCATAAATAGCTTCAAGTCTTCCTCAATTAATGGACCATCCAACACAAAAAGAATTATACCATTCGAACCAGTAGTTCCTAAGATAAGTGCGTTAAAACGCAGAAAAATGTATATTTTTTGCCGTTTTTTCCATATTTTCCACAGATTCTTCGCTGCTATTGGTCACAGCTTAATGTTAAGTAGCCTAAAGTCTAAGTCGATTAAGGCATCATCCAACACAAAAAGAATTATACCATTCGAACCAGTAGTTCCTGAGATTACCGCGTTCAAACAAACAAACTCTTCAGCTTTATATATTAGTGTAGATTATTTCCCCCAAATGAAATGTTTCAGATTTTAAACAATATAAAAAACAAAAACTTTGTAAAAACAAATTTTCTAAATCCGAGCTGTTTCTGAGGACTTTCTGAAAACGCTCTTTTTTTAGCTTCATTGACTCCACTAATATGAAATAATAATTTCGAAGGACAAATAGGCAGGCGGCTGTTCAAAGTTAACAGAACCTAGTTCGGTCTTTCAAGGCTCTTTAAATCCAAAAAATACCATTACTTCAAAACTACTGCTGCATAAGACATTATTTTTGTCAGTAACGGCTTACGGGTCTTAGCCAAAAGCAGTCTGTTTCTTATGAAGGAATGTTAAAAATGTAATGCAAATGCTCATAGTCTGTTCCAAAACAAAAGATCTCTTAAATTAATCATTTAGAGCTATCCGTAAAACATGGTCTTGGCCCTCCGCAAACCCTAATAATGAAAAAAAAAACCAAAACAAAAACAAAAACACGCCTAAGAACCATAAACCCAACATTATTTTGTCTGGCGATAGATCATGATGGAAAGAAAAACAAAACCTTTCTGATACGGAATACCAACCAAACAAGGACATTTATGTTACGTTTTCAATTTTTAGACCTTCGAACGCGACTATTGCTTAGCATTTAAAGTGACAAGTGAGATAAGAGGGTTTCATTGTCTTCTTTTTCTTTTCTTGTATTTGTTTGAGGTAGCCTTCTGGAACGTTGGCTTTAAGGAATTAAAGAACATATTTATTTTTCTTGGAGACAATCCTGAGCCCATTTAATAAATCTGATATTCCAATCATATTCTATTCCCAATGCAAGACAAAGAAAAATATGTGTTGACCTTGAATGTCTTTTGTTAACATTTGAATAAAAGCACAAGAGGGAAGATGAAAATCTCCCATACATTTTTGCCACTTAAACTTCATTCTTTATTGGCATTTAACTTAGAAGGACAAACATAGATACTATGGGCAACTAAACGAAATTTGTCTTGCTGACCTGAATACAAAATGAATCAGTTCTGCTTATGATACTCTTTCGTAATCGTCTGGAGAAGCATCTGTTTTCTGGGTTGTCTAATGTCTTGTCTAGTCCTGCTTATCGTTGAGTTTGTCGTAAATACTTGAATGGGCAGACAACATAAATATACAATTTCTTTTTCCTTTTAACTTTTTCATCAATCAGCTTCGTTCGACCTTTTCTCCAAGACTGAAATCATTTCTACGAACATTATCTGAATAATTTTGAACATTCACAAAAAAGTGATGCCCCAAGTAAGGCACCCATTCCTTGCCTATCACTTCCCGCACGGCTGAAATCGCATACTTGTGCTCGATTAGCTCTATTGATCTATTCACACTTATTCGTTGAAATCAATCAATTCACTTGGTAATCTACACTAATATATAAAGCTGAAGAGTTTGTTTGTTTGAACGCGGTAATCTCAGGAACTACTGGTTCGAATGGTATAATTCTTTTTGTGTTGGATGGTGCCTAAATCGACTTAGACTTTAGGCTTCTTAACATTAAGCTATGACCAATACCAGCGAAGAATCTGTTTAAAATGGGGAAAAACGGCAAAAAATATACATTTTTCTGCGTTTTAACGCACTTATCTCAGAAAGTACTGCTTCGAATGGTATAATTCTTTTTGTGTTGGATGGTCCATTAATTGAGGAAGACTTGAGGCTATTTAACATTAAGCTGTGACCAATAGCAGCGAAGAATCTGTTTAAAATGGGGAAAAAACGGCAAAAAATATACATTTTTCTGCGTTTTCACGCACTTATCTCAGGAAGTACTGGTTCGAATGTAATAATTCTTTTTGTGTTGGATGGTCCATTAATTGAGGAAGACTTGAGGCTATTTAACATTAAGCTGTCACCAATAGCAGCGAAGAATCTGTGGAAAATATGGCAAAAACGGCAAAAAATATACATTTTTCTGCGTTTTAACGCGCTTATCTCAGGAACTGCTTTATGAAATTGAACAATTTTTTTAATGTTGAATGGTCCATTTATCAAGGAAGGCTTGAAGCTATATAAAATTTAGCTGCGACCAATAGGAGCGAAGAATTTGTGTAAAATGTGGAAAAAACGGCAAACAATACAATACAATACAATATAAAGTGCGTTTGAACGCGGTAATCTCAGGAACTACTATTTCGAATTGTCAAATTCTTTTTGTGTTGGATAGTCCATTAATCGAGAAAGGCTTTATTCTACTTAAAATTGAGCTGCGACCTATAGCAGCGAAGAATCTGTGGAAATGTGAGAACTGAGATTTTTTTCTGAGATCACTGAGATGAAATTATTTTGGATTCGATTTCTCACTCAGCTATTTGACGTGGCTGACATATGTGCAGCAACAATTAGTAAGGTAACCATTAAATCTCAATGATAACTGAGAATTATGTTCCACCAAGGCACCAAATGATTTTGCCTCAGTCAAGATGACATTGAGATCTCAGTGAGATGTTGTTAGGTGGAACTGGCCTAATAACTGCTCAAATTAGAATTTTGAGAGTTCAATTGATTTGTGAATGTGATTGATTGCACTATTTGTGCAGATTATTGTGTTTAAACAATATTATTTTATGTACTTCTTAACTAAAAAATATGCTCAGTTTAAAGAAAAAAAATTTACTTAACGAATAAAACGATGCAGAAGTAAGAGAGATATTAGAATTAGGGAGAGTTCACCCAAGAGAATGCTTTAAGTATGAACAACTGAAGGGAATCATAAAAAATGCTCAAATTTTTCAAGTTCAAGAGAATTACGACCTAGGGAGAGTTGACTGCAATGCAATTTTACAATAACTTCCGAACAAAATTCCCACGCGCGCATGATGCACAAGTCGAGACGATACTCTGGCCGGTGGACGAGGGAGAGGCGGACGAAGTCGCGGGCAACTGCTAGTTTCAAGATAAACATATTATTTGCCATTCAAATTAATCTTCTTTCACCTCCACACATTTATTGCCTATTTTTAACATTTAGCCTAAGCGTGCAAGATAACTCATGTGAAAATCATAAATAAAGAAAAATATTATGTTTGCATAATTCAGCAGCATCAAGTGTTCGATTTAATGGAAATACCTATCATTAATAACCTCAGGAGATTTTTGGAAAATAATATTAATTAATTATGCATGCCATATGCGTCGAAGCTTAGTCCTTGAGGCGAGGACGCCCTTGTCAAAATCAATTAAGCTAGGCAGAAAGCTATCTTATGCTTTGTTGTTGTTGTTATTGAGACTGAAAAGGATACGAATTGGTAAAGTATAAGTTCACTTTACAGGGTATATTCAAAAATAAAATCCTGTCTTAAAAGTTGAAAATATTCGCTTTGAAGGGAATTAGCTAGTATGCAGTTTAGCCAATGAATTGAAAATGTTAATGTTGTTTGAGGGTGAATCGAATTTGTTGCTTAAATTGACTTTAATGACTTGGAGAGCATTTTTTGCCTGAACTGAATTTTCTGAGTATTTTTTAATTTAGGAATGCCTGTTTGTCCTTTCGTTTTTAAAAATTGAGCACCCCTTAACGAATCGACTTCATTCAATCAATAGGTAATGAAGAATGTTCTATGAACAAATTTAAGTGAATTTTATTACATCACTCTTAATCAATTTCTTTCAATTTCAATCAGGATTGTATTTTGTGAGTTCCTCTTCCTATCCCTTGTTTGCTTAACGCTGCCATTACAACTTTTATTTCCCATCGCCATTAGTCTAAATAAAATACCCGGATGCTCTTACATGCTCTATTGATTTCTTGTTACAGAGCTTACAACTTTCTATTGACTTTAATCAATTAAATTTAATCCAAATAGATTGGGTGTGTTTCTCAACAACAGATCAATCAATTGGTCACTTACAGCTAGAGCTATGTGAAAAGGTGAAAAGGCTACACAATACACATCCCTTAAGAAGGGTTGTGTTTTGTTTTTAACTAGAAGTTTACCGAGAAGGCTTACATGACGAGTAATCGTTATAAATCGATTAAAAGAAAGTGAAGTGTGATAAACTTGATGCAAAAACGATTGATGGTTGAAGAAGATTATTTTAAGGAATGATTCAGTAGACAAACTGCATTAATATTATTTTAAACTTTGATTGACAGTCTAACATAAGTTGCATTTTCAACAATCAAGGAAAACGTGACACAAATAATTTCAAAGTATCTGTATCATGCCAGTTCTAGGCCGCTCGACATCTCTCAATTATAATTTCAGGGAGGATTGGGAATGATGACAGGACAGCTCATCAAAATACAAAACCATTAAATAAAAGTCCTTATTATTTATTAAAATGCTATAACCTCGTGTGTCAGCTTGACAAACACTTCAACGCCAATAAAACAACGAGATTATATTCTGGACATGTCAACGAGCCAAGCGAAAATTGTTTCAATTAAATCAAGCAGGACAAAAAAGTAATTAACTTTCAACAACATCAGCAATTTTAACAAAACAAAATAATATTAAAAACATAATTAAAATTTGCTAAAAAATTTTATTGATACTAAAAATGTGACTTCAAATGCTTGAGGGTGGTAATTATGCAGAAAAAACATGAGAGTGGAAGAGTCCTTTTTATTGCCTATCCTGATTGACATGGCTGCATTAGTGTTTTGTATTGATTAAAAAGAGTCAACCCTGTTTTCCTAGAAAACTGTGGAACAAGCTGTAACCTCGTTAATGATTATAATTGTAATAATGAAGTAGAATTATGTATAAGGATATTTATAGAACAAAGTGTACAAAACTCTTCTCTTATTAACATTATCTAATGAATGTCATCAAATCAAATAAGAACTGCAAATATTTTCATCCAAATGAAGATAAGGAAACAGAGATCAACAAAGCAAGCAATTTCCCAGCATTGATGTTTGACGGCATTAGTCGAAGGTACCACTTCAAATCTCACACGTAATCATTTTTGGCAAAATGACTCCCAATGGAAACATTTTCTGTACAACTTCACTTTATTTTCTTATCTTTTCCTCTTTACATGAAAAATTTCTGTTTTGTCTGATGATGATCACAATATCAAGGACGATGTTCGGATGTGAAACACAACAATGCATCCGGTGGGTATCAATGATTACACTAAACAGTTCTTGGAATAAACTAGGTTTTCGGAATAAGGTCGAGTTGATACAAATATCAAAATGGAAATTTTTTACTAGTTGAAGGATACAAGAAGAAATTTAAGATGGCCAATTTATACGCTGAGAAAAACCTGGAAAGCATAAGGTCAACACAAATCTGAGACACTATTTTTTTTTAAGCTTAATTTGTTTCAGATTTTTTTCGGACGGAAGTAACATTAATTTTTCAATAAGGGATCCTAGTAGCGTGTGTACCTAAGCATTATGCAAGAACAGGAAACTAGAAAACAGAATTAGGAAAACGAAAATAGGAAAATAGAAATGAGGAGCAACAAAACCGGAAAATAGAAATAAAAGAATAAAAAAATTTGTTAGTCCGAAACCGAACACATGAACACTGGATCAAAAACTGGAAAGTGACAATTTCAGATATGAAGTATTGAAATGGAAATTAGAAATAAAAAGCGAAAATTCAAATGGGTGTTTCAAAAGAAAAAAAATATTTGAACGACTGGGTCGAACTTTTTCCTGTATTCCAAATTATAACTCACAAAAAACATAAACAAATAAAAACATGTAATTAAAATTCGCAATTAAAAATTTAATATTAAATTAATTTTTTATATACAAGATTTTTCAAAAATGTCTTAAAATTAATCTATGTATGCAGTATTCAAGAATATGTAAATATACATTTTATGATGGAATTTTGATTTTTAATATCGGTATGTTTTCGAGAAACAGAATTTTGAAAAAAGTTTTAAAATATTTTTTTAAAATACAAAAACATAAAATTTGAAATTATTATTCAAGCAATATATACGTACTCCCAAAAAAATAAGTAAGCTAATCGGACTACTATTTTTTGAGAAAATCTTATTAAAAATCGTTCTAAATTAAAGGTACCGTTTTGGAGCAATACAAAAATATTTTCATAATTTACATCAGTGTTTTGAAAAAAAAAAAATGAGGAAGTTTAAAAAATCGTAGGAGCCGTTTTTGAGAAAAATTGAAACATTTGGTTTCTGACGAAAAACATTGTATGGTGGCTACCCTAAATCTTGATCTTAGAAAAACGAAAATTACCCACGCGAATTCGCTCAAACCTCTTATTTTCAAGCTTGAAGTCAATCGGACCAGTAGTGGCTAAGGCTGTAGGTGCGTTTGCACACAGACAGACGGACAGAATCGCCGGACCCACTTTTTTCGACTTCTCTATCATCGAAAAAAGGTTGAGATATTGAAGGTTGATATTTTATCGAAATCTCAATTTTTTTTTCGAATTCAATATGTACTTGCTAAAGGTATTTTCTATATGTCACAAGTAAATATTATAGGTCTATCTTTAATCGCGTATGAGGGTGCACTTATTTTTGTTTAAACTTAATCTGTCTTCAGCTATACAGGCTTAAGATTATTAAATAAAATTATTTTATTATTAAACTAGCTGACCCGGCAGACTTCGCACTGCCTAAATCGATAAATAAAAGATCTAAACTTTTGTAGCCCACTACACAACCCGCTAACCTGCTACCCTGCTACCCCACTTTTCTGTTACCCAGTTACCCCGCTACCCTGCTACCCCACTACTCTTTTACCCAGTTACCCCGCTACCCGTCACCCCACTAAACACTGCCGGCTACCCTATTTCTACGCGCTACACACTACCCCGTTACCTGTTATCCCGCTTCCTCTTACCCTGCTTCTTACTACTCACTATCCGTCAACCCGCTACCCGCTTCCCATTATCCCGCTACCCCATCAACCACTACCCTGGCCATTTCTCATGAAAACGGCTTGGTCGATTTTGTACAAAATCCTAAGAACCCATCTACGCCACTAACTTAGTAGTCTAAAAGAGTTTGTTACTCTGTTTGATGAAATAAATAAATAAATAAATAACCGAACATTCCCTCAACATTTGCTTCTAAACACTCCACTGGCATAAAATCAGTGAGTCCTCAGCGAATTTGAATGAGATTTTTACACAACAACTTTGTTAAGGATATGGTCAAATGCATAGGTAACGTTCTAAAGGGAAAATTGTGTTTCCACATTTTTTGCTATATCTTATGAACGGCTTGGCCGATTTTGTACAATTTTCTTATAAACCCTTCTGTAATAATGCTCGAAATAATACTCGAACATTTTGTCAAAATTTGATGACAAACGGCACGAACTTTCCATTTTACCATTTCAAAAGTAATGCATTTCATTTGAAAGAGTGTTTTTGAGATTTTGTTTAATCAATTTTTTTTTGCATTTCAAATTTTCCATTTTTTTTACTCTTTCTTGCATTCTAGTCCCCCTTAACAAATGTTCCAGTTTTCCATTTGAAAACTACTGCACCTGCAATAACATGCAATTTTCCCTTTGCAAACCAATGAATTTTCCGAGTTTTTCATCAAGAAATTTCTATTTTCTATTCGAAAACCCACTTTGAAGTTTTCCATTTCAAAAGCAATGCACCTGCAATAATATGCAATTTTCCATTTTAAAACCAATGAGTTTTCCTAGTTCCTTTCGAAAACCCATTTTGAAATTTTCCAATTTTCCATTTGAGAACCACTTTACTACAATTACATGCAATTCTCCCCTTTAAAACCAATGAGTTTTCCGAGTTTTTCACCAAAAAAAATCTGATAAAAAAAAAAGACCTTACCTTTTGTACCCTGCTAGTACACTGCCCACTACCCTCCTACCCTCCATAGCTACCTGCTGCCCACTACCCTCTACCTCTAACTGCTACCCGCTACCCCCTTACCCGCTCCTCGCTACCCCACTACCCCGCTACTCCACTTCCCGCTTCCAAGGCCATATCTCAAAAGAAACAAATGTAAAAAAGGAAAAATATCGACAACAAAAAAATGTCAAGTAAAGTTTTTTTTTCGATGAAAAACAATTTTTGACAAATATTTTCTTCACTGACATTTTTTTTTTGTCTGATGAAAATAAAAATATTTGGCGAAATTTTAAATGAAATTGATTAATCGTAGGTATATTGATATACATATGTATTTTGTTGTAGTGTGAAAAGCATTATTTTTAACATTTGAACCGTTTGTGATTTAAAAAGTACTAATTTTGTTTGTCTTAAACCATCTACCCTTAATCCTCTTTAGTTTAAGACAAAAATTAAGAAAATCGGCCAACCGGTTTTTATGCCTATATGCCGCAAACGAACGGCGCTAGATTTTTATAAGTGTTTTCTAATTTCTAATTGTACCGTTGTAAAGAATGACTAAACAAAACCCTTTATTATACAATTGACCTTTTTTGGTATATTCCTCCGTCAGTGATGAGCATAAAAATTTGTACTTAATTGGCTTAGAACATTCAAGTATATGGAACAACAATTCCAGTAATTAGATGTTTAATAAGGTGCAAAACTTAAAATACCCACAACCACAAGCCCCACAAATCTATGGTAAACGAGGCCCCTCAAACTCCTTCCTTCTGTAGTAAATTTATCTCTCTGTATCTCAGGCTTTGTGAGATAATAATACAATGCTGATGAGAATCTCTAAATGAATTTGATTTTTTATTTGTTTGAGCGATTACTGCAGGAAGATGTCCTTGAGAGTCAACGAAGGAATTCAAGAAAAAAAGTTGGTGAAGGCAGTTTTCACTTCTTGTCCTGTCTTTGACACAAACAAAATCATAGCTACTCACTAACGACTTTCCGGATGAAAAAAGAAAACACAAAATATACAACTTTTGAATTATTCAGCAAGCTGTTAACAATACGTTAGTAATGCTTATGTTATGTTGTTGTGGTAAGACCTTCAACAATAATAACGATGTGCTTTGAGGGAATGTTGCTGTTGAATGAATTTTTTGCACATGACTTACTTTTGTTGAGTCAACATGTCGGCTCCAAAGAAGTCTTTTATGATATTGTATTCCAACCAAAATGACGTGAAAGTTTTTTACCCGTGTTCTGGGTACAGCAAGTAAGTATTTTCAATTAATTACAATAAAATTTTACATAAAAAAATTATGAATATTGTTTTTCTTGCATTGTTGATCTTTTTTCGCGACTCTTACAAGAAATTTAGATAAATCACAGATGAAAAGGACGATTTAACGTCAAGCCCATTTCATATTTCATCTCTCACTCTCCCCCAGTCAACTTTATTTCATAGACGAAGTAATAAAAATCGATTGAATGCATAGATTGACAGACCTAAATGGATGGCAAATGATTTGGAGAAATAAATGGTGTTGAAGGATATTATAAGCGATAAAAATCGATAGGTATTTATTTTGTGCTGGTTTTGTCCTTTCAGTCGGTAAATAGGCGTTTTGTTGTAGAGCAATTCATTTTATTTCTTATTTATTTTTTTTTTTTTTTGTCAAGTTCAATTATTAGGGATATGAAGGAGAAGAGACTAGACAATTTCATGATAAAAACAAAATTTTGATTCATTATTATGTCTTAAGTCTCATGTTTTTTCTACTTGTTTTTTTTTTGCAACTTATCATCAATGAGAGTCATAAATAATTTAATTGCTGTTTTCTTGGCAACGGAAATTTTTATTAGATATTACTATTTTTTGGAAATGCCACAAGCTACTGTGATTTGCTTTATTCAAATAATGTAAGTGTGGTTTTTGTATTTTTCTAAGTACACCTAAGAGCATACCCTACAGAAGCTATTTTGTCAGAATGAAAGAATCCCTACAACATCTTCAAGTTTTTTTGAGTTTATCACCAAAGTGAATTCGACATTTATGTCAGATGTCAGATCTAGAAGTTCCATTCAAAATTTTCTAAAAATATTCATTGCATAAGTTGAGCAGATCCAGTGAACGTGATTTTATTGAAATGGTTTCCTATAAGACTTCATATAAATTGAGTGTCTGGATTGGGCGTTCCCCAACTGTTGTTTCTACTCATCTTTGTCAATGCCTAGAAGCCCGTTATGTTCCTAACATAAATGTTATTTCAAGAGCAAATAAAAAGGAGATTCCTCTCACTGTCACACTCCTTTAAAAATTGCTCTCTATTCCAGTTTATTTAGTTTTTCACTTCAACCACATTAACATTTTGTTAATCCTCGTATGTACCTAAAATGCTATTTCAAGTTCAAGGTACCATGTCACATCCAGAAAATAATCGTTGCTTTAATGGTCTGGCAAGAAAGCCTTGGGCAATTTTCCTAAACGAAGCTTATGTAGGTGCTTCTGTATCTCTTATATCCTTTCTCTTCCTTATTATCCTATAACAGTTTTTGCACAAGGTGATTCAGGAGAATCATAGTATTTCCTTTCGCTAAAATACTTATCTACAAGACGATATTTATCTATATGTAGTTCTTCAGTCCATAATTGCGCACGTCTCCGGATTAAGATTGTCATTATGTGAACGTTTACTGTAATGAGGCCTTATGAATAGTCATAACTCATATAAGCTGTGATACTTACAATATGAAATTTTCGAATGAGCTTCTATTTATTTTAACACTTTCTCAGACAACACCTTGTGCTCTACCTTTTTCATAATTTCTTGCATGTTTATGATGCTTTATTATTCTTATAATTATAGCCTTTGTCCTGGTTTTGTTGAAATTTCCACAATTTTTCATGCAAGAAATCCTTCATTTGTTATGATTCTGCTTGTTTTATAGACCAAAACAGTTTTCTTACTATTTTTCAACAGACAGAAGGGCAGGGAAAAGTCTTTTCATATTCATCCTCTTTAAATAAAGATTAGGTTTGCATTGATTTTTTTTTCTGTCGATACCTGTTTTATTCACCGAAACTATCATCTTCTCGTTGATAAGTTAAAGAAAAGCAAACCCAAAAATGTGTTGCAAAAGTTTAACCCATTTCGTATTGGTTTTGTGGTGAAAGTCTAAATTTCGGACGAAAAAAAGCTGGATCAAAAGAGATTATTATTGAGGAAAGTTTTTGATACAGAAGGTATTCTATTCATGAGACCTTTCACCAAGAGACATAGGCAATTGCAAAAAAGGTCTAAATCTTCGCAAAGGATAAACAGGTTTTGACATGACCAAGGCAACATCTGCTTGTTTTTGTTGGTGAAATATGTATTTTCCAATAGAATAATTTTCTTGCTTTGCATATTAAAAGGTTGTGATGGTGAAATATGTCAAAACAAATGATTTATTCAAAATTCTGTAGGGACATGACGGAGACACTCTTTTCTTTCTTTATTTTTTTTTTGTGTTTAATCGAAAAATCAGTTTCAGATTGATTTTGAAAATAGTTTTACAAAATTAAATTTGAAAATATCGCTTCTCTAGTTTTTGATCGATTGGCTCCTGTTACCAATTTGAATCTTAAAAGAATCAAATCCATTGAACAAAAATTCCTCTTTTCAATCGAATCATTTTCAAACACGTTTTTGATTTTTTCAATCATTTTCATTTCAAAAGAATAAGTCATTGTTTTCAATAAGCATCAATGTTTCCAACAACACTTAGGTAACTTCGAAATTTCAACACATTCTCGTGTGTAGATATACATGTTTAAAAAAAAAATTATATTACCAATCGCTTTCACAGCAAAAAAAGAATCAAAGAAGCAAATCCTTAAATAATTCAATGTGACACCTTCAAGTCCAAATCCATTTGTTATTTGCTTGTATCCCAAATAACCCCCCAAATGCTCATAATCAACTAAGCTTAGTAGGACGTCGTCGTTCTGCAATAATATTTCACAAGACAACCATGATACTCGTAAATCAGAAACTAAAACGTCATAAATAAGGAATAAGAATCGACATTCCGAACACAGGACGCTGTTCATATAGATACATCAAATTTACTCCTAAAACAAACCAACAACATTGTAGCCTCTTTTGATGTATATACGGATTTGGTCTCCTTTCTCTCTAGATTGCTTCAAAATCAAGGACGAAAGACATGGAGATGTGATTTCCAGTTTTATGATTTCGTTACGAACATCAAAAGCATCGATTACTCCTTTAACTTCGTCAATATCCTTGTTCGAGCTCAATGTCGTAAAGGTTGTGTTTTTGACGAGAACTTCTGTTTGATGGGTTCTTCTGCATCACTTGGTTTAAAATGGTTCAACGAGCAAAATATACGGAAGCACCAAGTGGCTCGGCCTGTTTGATGTTGTTACTTTAAGCTGGGTGTCAATTTTGTTTGGCACCGAAAGAAGGATATGAGGCAATATTTTATAAATTCTATTGAAGGCATCCTGGCAAAGAATTTCTTTCAGCTTTATCAATATTCAATCAAAGTTATAATGTTATGTGATCTTTTCAGCATCGAAAGGTTATTTCATTCTCAATTGATGTTGTGTTTGTTTTAAAGCCGAAACCAAATGGTACAAAAAGTCACTTTCATAACTGAAACGAAGGAGGGCCAAACGGTGGTATTTCCAAGCTAAAATGACATGCAAACTGAATTTTGTAAGCCCAAAAAGCATGAAAGTTCTCACAAAAATTCATTTTAGTTTTTTCGTTTGTGGTTGTATTGTTTCTTGTTCTTTTCCAAGAAAACCTATTCATTACCTTGTCACACCAACCACACTTAATTACGAACCCCAAAATGAACATTTCATACGCTTCGATGGCGATTTTGACTCAGGAACCAAATAACCATGACGGATAATGGGGCAGGGACATTACTCCACGGGACATAAGTCCATAATGGAATTATGTCCCACTTAGGTGAGACATAAGTCCATAAATCGATTTTGGACTTAAGTCCCACTTTGGTAGGACATAATTCCGCAATTTTTGTTTGATAAATGGGACATAAGTCCAGAAGTTTTTAATTCATCAAACACCATGAACAAAATAATTATTTTATTTTAAAATTTGAGCCTTTATGGTCAGAAAGAAGAACAATAATGATTAAACATAAAACATTCGAAATAATTTACATTCATTTCTTCTGACTTCACTTAATTAGGTTGCCGTGTCATATGGCTACGTGTCATAAGGCCATATTTCGAAACATGATCATATAACACGTTGTTAAATTGTCATATAGCCATATTGTCACTTTTCCAAAGCGCCAAATGACACTTGTAATAATTTTTTCCTGAAAAAATATCAATATTTCAAAGTTTAAATAGAAAAAGATTTATAAATAACAAAAATAATATATTTAAAAAGGAATTTAAACAAGACAAATATTCATGTAATGTATTTTAACACTGACTACTTTTGATGCTTTCTAAAATTCCTGTGCAAATATTCCAGAGAATTGCGTTATTATTTTTACATGAGTTTATCTTTAGAAAAAATTATGAATTTAGAAAGATGGATTATAATTATTTATTTCTTTTTATATAATTTTAAATTTAAATAAAAAAAAATAATCGTCCTTCGCGCAGTGGAAATTTTTTTTTGCCCCACAGAGAATCAATTTGGGGTGTGAAAATAAAAAAATTCGCGCGAATTTTTTTATTTTCACACCCCAAATTGATTCTCTGTGGGGCAAAAAAAAATTTCCGCTGCGCGAATGACGATTATTTTCCGCTCGCGCGTGTGTTTTATTTTCACATCTCTTGGGCACCCCTCTTTTCGCTTTGTGTGGATAAAGGTTATTATTTTTCCTTTAATTTAAATTTAATATCAAGAAAATAAATTAAAATGTATTCTTAAAAATTCATAATGTTTTCTGTAGTGACAATAACAAAATGTCGCAAGTAAATATGGCAAAATAACGCTCTTGAAAAGTGAAAAATAGCCTTATGTTCCAATATGGCTATATGATAATTTCACAATGTGTCATATGACACGTGACCATATGACACGGCACCATATCCTTTTCTTTCCTCTCTAATGAGTAACAAGTCAGAAGAAATGTATGTACATTCATATGATTCAAATTATTGAAGCCAATTTATTTGTTTGTAATACAATAACTGTATTTATATTATAAGAAAATTGTTTGGATATCAAAGCAGAGAAAAAACTGAATAAGAGGAATGAAATCACTTCGATTCTTCAGACAACGGATTTTCAGGACCATAAAATCTCGTCCAAAAGCAAAAACAAAACTTATTGAGAAACGGGACATAAATCCAGAATTATTTTTTGCGGAATTATGTCCCGCCAAAGTGGGACTTCAGTCCAAAATCGATTTACGGACTTATGTCCCACCTAAGTGGGACATAAGTCCATTATGGACTTATGTCCCGTGGAGTAATGTCCCTGCCCCACGGATAATATAGTAATAATTAATTTTCTTATCCTGTACAATCTTCCCTAAAACCTCCAACCACAGAACGTGAACCGAAATCTTTACCCGAAATTATTTCTTTGTGTCTCTTTTCTATAGTCATTTTCTAACTAAGCAAAAACTAAATTAAACCAAAGATAACTGTACCAAAGAAACAGACTTAAGTAGAGAAAGAGACAATTTATCGATTGTCCTTTTAGTGGGCAGCAACATTTCCATTGTAAAGGACAAAAACGCTCAACCATCTTAATATTTTCTTCGGGCATAAAAAGCCACCATAGATGGTTGAGTAAATTGACGTTAATGAGCATTTTGAATAAGATTTGTGGTCTGCGAGCGTGCAGATAGAAGAAGGGAATAGCATGGAACTTCTCTTTTTATTGTTAAATGGAAACATTCAGTAGACAAAACGTTCCTACTTAGTTGCTGCGAATTGTTCAAAACGAGTCAATTATGTTCATTAAGAAAAGGAAGAAGATATGTTTTATAGTTTCAGATAAAATTCCTTGTTGATTGTAATTTCCTTAAATCAAAATCGGAATTTGGATAAACAAAAAAAAAAAAAAAGGAAATTTGAGTTTTTGTTTTGCTGCTTATAAATTAAGCAGAGTTTAATTTTCTTTTTTTTTTACATTTGAAGCAAAGTAAGTATTCATATCCACTAGAAATACTCTAATAAGATAATTTGGGACGATAATAATTTTTGAAGTGAAAACTAATTTAAACGTGTTGTGTGGGGCACTCTATTTCCATATAGGGAAAAATGTTTCGAGTTCACGTCACCGACATGCCCATGACAAGCCCAGGTTGTAACTATATTGCCTGTTCTCTTTGTTCCGTAATAACGTCAAAACTACTGAACCGATTTAGTATAGATATCGGTTCATGTTGAAAGCCCGGAAAATAAATGCTGGATAAATCCCGGAAAATTTTTCCTCCCGGGAACTACTACTTTTAGGAAATAGAAAAATATGCATAATTGTTTGGGCTTTTAAAATCAAGATTGGATTAATATTTTTTTCTTATTGTTTTATGTTTTAAGGTACAGTTTTGTTGAAAAAAAAATGAGTTCTCGACATTTTTTTGAATTTTTTTTATTTTGATTTTAGTATAGAAACGTTGCCCGTAGCTTAGTTGGTAAGTGCGTTGGCTGCTAAGCAGAACGTCGTTGGTTCGAGTCCTACTCAGGCCAAGTTTTTATTTCATCTTTCACGGGCACTGCCTCTTGCGAAGACCTGACAAATCTTCCAAGTGTATCAATCTGTCATGAAAAAGTGCTTCTCAACTCTGCCGTTCGGAATCGGCGTTAAATTGTAGGTGCCCTCAATTCTTCACACGCACTCAGAGAATTGTTGATGAGAGTAAGTCACTTAGGCCTTGGCTCTTCAAGAGCTGTCGCGCCACTCTATTTATTATTTTATAGAAACGTTGAAGAAAGACGTACATGATGTTTGTTAAAAAATGTTTGGGATTTTATTATAAATAATTTACTAGAACATTGTATACAGCTAAACAAATTAAATGACAAAATTAAATAAATATCAGCTTTTGTAATCATTCAATTTAATGAGTATGTATCT
Organism: Sphaerophoria taeniata; assembly: GCA_943590905.1. Classification (NCBI taxonomy): domain Eukaryota; kingdom Metazoa; phylum Arthropoda; class Insecta; order Diptera; family Syrphidae; genus Sphaerophoria; species Sphaerophoria taeniata. The sequence continues at coordinate 34,035,115 of OX016540.1, read as the reverse complement.
TTTTGAATTATTTTTCGTCCTAAAAAAGAGTTTTTTTTCTTCTACAAGCAGAGAATACACAGTGTTTATAAACAATTAAATATAATACAAAGTCTAAGTTTGAAATTCGAGTGGATTTTAAACTGTAACTTTCTATTTTATAAAAAAAAAATCAAAAATCACGCAATCGAGCTTCCTCCCTACAGCATGAACTATCTGGAATTTCAATGTTTCGTTCTTCATGATTCTCAGCATTTTGTGTCTCATAAAACTTCTGTTTTTGAAAATGGTTGGACGGGCAAAAGTACTGCGGGAAGGTACTTTCCAGATTTCGTTATCCGAGGTTGCATTTCCCTGGACTTCCCAGTTCCGCGATATCCCAATATATGGCTCTGTAATCGGTAGCGAAATATCGTTATTTTCGCTAGAATGCATTAAATAAAAGTAAATAAATTATAGCCCTTAAATTATTTGATATAACGTGAAACTTTTGTTTGCGTATCTCCTCGAAACCACATTATTACTCTATCAATATCATCTGGATTAATTATTTTATTTATATCGATACACCAAACCAAATGAACTTTTTTAATAATTCAGAATATAGTTTAAAAGGTTTTTATTTCAAACAAATTCTTTCTGTTTTTGAAAATCAGAAAGTTTTGTTAATCCTTTATGTCATGACAAAGGATTATAAAATGTAAGCTTTTTGTTTCAGTCTTTTTGTTAATTCTCACCTCAGGAGTTACAGTTTATGTGGTTTGTTTGAATAAAAGTTATAAATAAACGTTTGTCATTAAGGATGTATTAAACCAAATCCACAAGCATATTTTTAAATTTAAAAATAAATGATGGGCTGACAACATGATAATGAGAGTAAAATCCAAATTAAGTTCTTTTAAAGAAAAACAATTGCAATCGTAATTATTGTGGTTGTTTTTGTGTTAATTTATTTTAATTTAATGGTGAAACAGTTTTTTATATTTAGCAACTACTTCAAACAAGTGTTTATTTGTCCAAACACTTAAAACTAAACAAACACGATAACAGATAGATAATAGATTAGATTAATTACAATTGTTTGAGTGGATTATTGAAAAGCTACTCATTCTTATTCTACCCCCCACTGGTATGCAATTGTAGCTATAAAGTGATTGTTTTTAACAATTGAAATTATAATTCAAGTATTTCAGTGTGTGGTCACGCTATGTAATATTGTAGATAAAATCGTTTCTATATTTGCTGATAAAATAGAAACATGTTTGTAATACACAGAAATGAACAGTAATAACATCAACAAATAGAGAACCCTGTCATAATTGTTTATCTTTTGAACAAGTGTTTTTTTTTTTTTTAAATACATAGCAATTTTTGAGCCATCAATTTAATACTTACACCATAAAACAGGCTCCTGCTTTTTTTGCTTTTGAATTCAATTGAGAATTATCCTTAGAAAGTGAATTAATCCTACTGTCTTAATTGAACAAAGATTGTACCGATACGCATGGATCGATATTTAACCTACGACTACTAGTTGGCAAATACCTTTAGGCACCTGTGTGTTTGTCTCTTAATTTATTACAACCACATTTCATTCATAATGAACATTATTATACCCAAAATTAATAGGATTCTAAGTAAGTAATCGAGTAAAACGTTAAAGCAATCACATTGCAATGAATAATGGCATTTTATTTTATAGATAGGAAACAGTAATTGATTTTCATTGAATTTCAAAGAAAATTATCATCTTCACTATTAAAGCCTTCCTGTTGGTGACATCACCATGTAGAGATTAGAGCATTTGAACAAAACCGGTTCGATTTATGTGAATCTCCACGTTTGTACAAATAAAACAGACATGGTCGTTTTAAAAAATAATCTACCCATTTCAGCCATTTTCTACGATGCTTTCTTTTATATTTAATAAAAAATTAATTTAAATAATAATCAAGTTCAGGCGTTTAGATCTGGTTGGTGAATTAAGACTTAAGAGCATCGAGAGTAATGTGAAATGTGAAAATGAAAAACATTGTTGATATACATAGTTCACTTATTAAAACATTAAATGTGAATTGCCTTAAAAAATAAATAAAATGCAAATGTAAGCTTTGACCTCTTGAATGCATCCTTTGAAGAATCACAATCATTCCTGGGAGTCTTTTTTCTCATCAACGTCTATTTGATTTTCCCTTCCAATATCTAGGTACACATATGTTTTTTGAATTCATTCACTTTAACCTCTTTTGAAAAATGGAGCTTTCATCGTTATCCTTCTTGCAACCCCTACACTTTTATAGAAACTACACTTTTATATAAACTCAGAATAATTCAACAGGTTGTATGTAAACAAAAAAAACAATCTGCAAAGGACATGTATAGCTTACCAAGAGCTTTAAGAAAAACATTGAGTTGAGAGAAACAGTGTGCAGAAAAACTTCAGAGATATGAGTGAAAATATGTTCAAATTTCATTTTATTTCGTTTTCAAACTTGACCGAACAAATTCTCAAAAAAAAACCTACAAAAATCATTCAAACAAAGTTCGAAGCTCGAAGGTTTGATTGAACATTCTCACAACCAATTTTCGTTAATCGCGCCTTATTTACTTATGTTTCAAGGTTAATAGTAAAATTAAAGTAAGCATGGTTTCATTATTTGGTTAATTTAACCAACTTTTACTAATTGCCAATTGACTTGGGTCTATCGACGTTCGACATAAGGAAATAATGATACGGAAACGATGGTAACGAAGGATTTTAATTAATGCATGGACTTGGGTTTTGAATTTTTAAAGAAATATAAGAATTTTTTCTAAGGAAACAGAAAAAAAGTAATTAAGTTCATTTGCTTAACAAGAAAAATCAATTAATTAATTTTCGTCCAAGACATGAAAAGCCTCTACCATTGGAATCCAAAAGTTTTCAGAAAAATAAAGCAAGAAACTGTCAAGACAAATGAGCTTGAGAAACTATTTGCTCAGTTACAAATGAAATTCAGTTTTGAAACAAACATATTTAAAAATTGATCTACATATATGGGTTTCAAGGAAATTCCAATTTCCGAAAGGCTTTTTCATTAAATTATTTTTTGTAGAAATTCGACATTTTGAATTTCATTTTTCACAAAAGAGAACAAAAGAAGATTAACGTTCATCAAGTTGTCAATTTTAAATCCGCTCTCTCATGGGGCGTCCAATCTCTCTCTGACCCACATTCATATTAAACCTTCATAAAAAGCAACACCAAAGGGTTTTCTTTTTCGAAATATAAGAGAAAAAAATAATCCCAATATGCTGTCGCTTGGTGAAGCTTAAAATAAACCCGCAGATTGCTTTTCCAAACCTTACGCCAAAAATCGGAGTCATGAGGGCAGGGACATTAAAACCTACTTACGTTCATTGAATTTCATTTTTGCTGATGTTTTTCCTAGCTTTCCAAACCCCTACACAGACTTCATTTATATCTCGCCTCGTCTACCTTAAGAAGTCCCAAGGCTAAGCGCCTCAAAAGACTCGCCATCGGCATTGCTATCTTGTTAATGTTCGTGATAACTTATTTTTCATCGTGCTGTTTAGTCATTAATATTTGTGCTATCGCATTAGTTTTAATCATCATGCCATTTTCACCTCCTAACTTGGGTTCCTGTGTTTCCTTCCTTCCAATTAATTGAAGACCAGAAATGGGAGTGATTTGTACGAACAAAAAAGAAATCTACTAATTTCAACAATCGAACGAATGAAGTGTAAGTTTCATCTTTTGTTAGGTCCCGCAACCTTTTTGTTTGGGCTGGCTGGCTGGCTTGCTAGAAAAAAAACTCGAAGGGATTACACAAAAGACAAATAACATTAAGCAGTGATTGAAGACTGGTCAATTTCATCTCAGTGTCATAACTCCCCCATGAACTCTGTCAAATCGACAGCAAAATTAAGAAAGAAAGATGAAGAAGACAAATATCAGGATCAAACTTCCAACCCCCTTGATATCGAGACATAGTCAATATACAGGGTGATTCACGAGCGTTGTGCCAAAAAGCTACAGCGTGTAGGCTGAGTTGAGACAAGAAAAAAATCGTATGGGAGGGGGGGGTCTATTCCCCCCCGTTTAGCCGGGAGGGGCAATTTTCTGAAAAATTGACTTATTTTGTTTAAAAAAATATTAAAAATTAACGGCTACGTTTACAACACCGTGCTATACCTTTCTGAAAAGCCAAAAACTTCTTCTTTCATTTTGTTTTTAAATTAAATTGTTTTAACGAATAGTTTAAAAAAAAATAAATTTTCAAACTTAAAATTTTCAAAAAAAAGCAAAAAAAAACATTTTTGAACTAATTTTTTTCAAAATTTTATGTAATTAAGTACTAATTTTGTTTTCAAAATTCAATGTGTTTGTTAATTTTTAGTCCAAAACAGAAAACCGGATGCAAAAATGTCTTTTTGTTTTTGAGAAATTAAGAAAAAACCAAAACCACTTTTTTCTAAAAAAATCTTTGTTTTTATTTTTACCTATCTGGACTTTTAGTTTAATTTATTAGTTTAATTTCTAAATTTAATTTTTTGTGATTGGAGTCTTATGAGGACTCAATTAAGTAGAAAAGTATTGGATTTTCCCTGGATTAATCATTTTTTTCCTTGATAACGTCTGCCATTGACCTTTCACTTCTAGCTCTCAGTGCTCTCGTCGGCGGATTCTTGAAAACATGCTACGACTTGGGCGCCATCTATTGGGATATCTTTCAGCGTAGAGTCTTTCAGCTTCCCGATCTCGACAATAAGTTAAACCGTAGCAGAAGTTCCTGTCCGCTAACTCTTCTCGAGCGTATGAGTTTGTTATTGTTATGTGTTGATGAGTTAATATTTTAATTGTAAATGGTTGTTTAGTAAATAATGCGATGCCTTTTATTTACCTTTAGGTTGTTAATTGTTTTTTTCATTCAAGAAAAAATGCGGTTTAATTATTTTAAGCCCCTAGCAGGTAGAACTCTTCGCCGGCGAGTGGCCGCGGCCCCAGGTTTAGTAAGAAAAAATTACAGGTCAGTTTTCAGACGTTATCAATGAACAAAATGGTTAATCCAGGGATAATGTAATACTTTTCTACTTTATTGAGTCCTCATAAAACTCCAATCACAAAAAATTAAATTTATAAATTAAACTAATGAATTAAACTAAAAGTCCAGATAGGTAAAAATAAAAACAAAGATTTTTTTAGAACAAAGTGGTTTCGGTTTTTTCTTAATTTCTCAAAAACGAAGAGACATTTTTCCATCCGGTTTTCTGTTTTCGACTAAAAATTAACAAACACATTGAATTTTGAAAACAAAATTAGTACTTAATTACATAAAATTTTGAAAAAAATTAGTTCAAAAATGTTTTTTTTTGCTTTTTTTTTGAAAATTTTAAGTTTGAAAATTTATTTTTTTTTAAACTATTCGTTAAAACAATTTAAATTAAAAACAAAATGAAAGAAGAAGTTTTTGGCTTTTCAGAAAGGTATAGCACGGTGTTGTAAACGTAGCCGTTAATTTTTAATATTTTTTTAAACAAAATAAGTCAATTTTTCAGAAAATTGCCCCTCCCGGCTAAACGGGGGGGAATAGACCCCCCCCTTCCATACGATTTTTTTCTTGCCTCAACTCAACCTACACGCTGTAGCTTTTTGGCACAACGCTCGTGAATCACCCTGTAGATGGCTTTTCGTTTTCAGGAAACAAATCGATAATGAAAGGAAATCTGCTGTTCGCACAGACACAATCAATTGACCTAGATGTAGGCCGTTCTTTTTTGTTTGTTTTGCGAGAATATTTGCGTGTGGATAAGATTGACGCAAAAGACTAGAATTTAGGGCATAGGAGCCCTAAGGAGGGGATTTGTTGTTTTTTTCTAGTTTCTTTGACTTTTTTGCAAGAACTTTGGAGATTTTGATTTATGATTATTGCTTGACGGTGTTCTTTGGCTCTTGCTGTAGTGCTTTCTAATGAGTTGCTTTGTGGGCCAGTTAAAACACTTAAACGAGACGAGACAGGGAAAACAGTGAGAGTGACTTAATTTAAACGCCTTAATGGCCTCGTTTGATGAAAGGCATTTTTCCGGTCGCTCTCAAAGACTAATGATGTAGTTTTCCTGTCTGTGCGGGATATAACGATTGAAATGAAGTAAAATATTTACTTAACTTGTACTCCCTTTTCAGGGTCTAAGGTTCTTGAAGTGGGGTTATTGACTTGCAAATTATGATATCGTTTTGACCTTTGCAACCAAGCTTTTAACATTTACTTCTTTATTTTAACAAGCTGTTTCTATTAAACATTCGCTCCAGAGACAGTCGGTGAAACTACTTATCTCAGTATGATCAGTAGTTTCAGCGTTTTTATTACCGGAAGAGAAGACACAGTGTCTATAAACAAATAAATTTAATATAATACAAACTTATAGTTTAAATTTCAAGCGAATTCTAAGCTTTAACTTTGTATTTTATTTAACAAAAACAAAAAAAGAAGCAAAAAGCCCAGTAGTATGACCAATCTGGAAACTGGAACTGACTGAATTCCCAAAAAAGCAATTGATTGTATAGAATTATTTGAACGAAGAATTATTTTACTTCATTTTCCTAATTCTCAGCATTTGGTGTCTCCTAAAATATCTGTGTTTGCAAAGGTATGATTCTCTTGAAAGACTTAAGGAGGTTCTGTTGGATTTGAGCAGCGCCGCCGCCCGCTCATTTCATCTTTCATCTTTTTATCGGCTGCTACTACTGACCCAAGGTAATTGAAGAATCTACTACCTTAGAACTTACGGTCGTCTACATTAATACTTGTTCTTAATATATTATGAAGTTGCAGATTTTTCGCTGCTTACTTCGTGTAGATAAATGAGGTTTGTGCTGCTTGTTGGCTTCTTGCAGAGGTTTGAAATTTCAATCCATCCCCTTGTCATAGTCCATATAAATTATTGACGTGTCATGGTCAGTCTACATAGTTACAACTTACAACATTTGCTCATTTCTTTCCTTATATGCACGATATTTTCAACTTTTATTCTTCATTTCCTGAAAACAAATTAAAACACACAATACGGTCGGTTTGCAAAAAAAAAAAAACAAAGATGGCGTGTCCACAAATTGCTACAAAGTTTGACTTCAGCAATGTCATAAAATAAATCTAAACATTTCTTTGAATCAGCAAATGACTTCCATCAATCAATCTTGATTCACCAAAATAACAACGCATTTAATCTATACCTTAATGGTTGGCAAATTGCTCTCATGTAGCTATTTTGTATGTGGTAAAATGATTTGATATGAAAGTCATCTCAAGACATTGACATGGGTTTGGTTTATACTTATTTGATATAAACCAATGACAACGCCATTCAAAGGTTGTCATCTCATCTCACCCAAAAGTTTGAGCCAAGACTAGGCAAGCATATTGTTACCAAAAAAAAAGGCTTTCAATGTTTATTTTCTACAAAAACAGAAAAAATATAAAGGTGAAATTGGCATCTTGGGTCATACACGAGTGATTTTTATCCTTTATGTAAATAAACAAGTCAATTTCAGACTCAAACTCAAATCGAACGATAAATTGGAACAACCGAAAAACCCAAATCAATAAGAATTTTGTTTTTAAGAAGAAACTCTGGAGTTGTTAAAAGAGAGCCATCCAATTCAATTATTCTGTTCTGATTGAAGTAATTTTTCGCTCAACGACACTCTACCTGTAGGTGCATATTGGTGAAACATTAAATTGTTCTTCCTATCAATTTGAGTCGTCTCGAGAGTCGTAATTTAATTTAAACAGAATTGTAATTCAATTCGAACAGAATCATCCCACCTGGTATTCGATTTCGTCAATTACCATTCATTCATCAATTTGATAGTCGTTTTCTTTTCGAATGAGGAAATCAGAAAATGTTTGATGAAATTTACATTCCTAGAAAACATGTGCTTTGTTGGAACATAAATTCGAGGACACGTCGTCATTGGCAATCGTTAATCAATTTGAATTTTCATTGTAAAAAGGTAAAATTGTGTTTATAATTAATTTAATTTGAATCAAAGTCCTTTGATAATTCATTTCTTGATAAGCTAGAAATAGAAAATGATTGAAAATATTTCTCAACTACGGCAAATTTTTCGAAGTGTATGTACCTACGCAGTTTTAATTTTAGAACCACCTTTCTTTTTTATAAGAAACTGATTGATATGAAGGAAAACTCTATTAACAGTTATAAAATAAGAACTTTAACATACCAAAAATTAAAGACCACACTCTCCTAACAGATATCCCCGTCATACAAATGAGCTCAGATATTCTAAAACTAATTAAAATAATTCATCAGTGTCTCCAGGTTGATTTAATTTTAGAAAAAACTTTTCCACCAAGTAAGTTTGAAATTTAAATATTAGTCAGGTACTCACCTGAGGGAAAACCATCTCATCCATTACGTTACTTGGATTTCTTTTTTCTTTCGTTCGAACAGCCATCTGCGATGTTCACTTCTTCGAAAAGGACAATCCTATGGAGCCAGATGAAATTTTTCTTTTTTTTATCAAACTTTAATTTCTTAAGAAAAGCAACAGATATCTCTACCAACAAACGCACGAATAATTTTTACACCGTATACCGTCTACCTCGATCCACATCGACCTCAAATTGTAAGGACGAATTCAACAACTTACAAATGGCTTCTTCTCAAGCAGAACGAAGGAGAAGTAGAGCGGCGAGGGACAGCAAAGATATGAGTTCAAAAAAAACCAACTTTTAAATTATTTATAAATAACTTTTCATCTTTTGCCTCAAGCTAGAGTGGAGTTGAATGCGAATCAGATATCGTCCTGCAAAACGATGATACCTTTCCATTAGCTATAGCTGCCTGCCTAAGGAAGCTTGAAAAATAGACTTTTCATATTCTTGTATTTGGGCTATTGAAAAATGAGGTCGAAAGGAATTTCGTATCCCTTTTTCGATTGGGTTTCTATTTGAAAACAAAGAACTAAATCGTTCAACGTGATAATCGTTAAATGCCACACATGAAATTTTGAAAGCGGTCGCACAAAAACATTTTCCTTTACCCATATGAAAAGAATGTTTGCCTTTGTAATTAAATTAAATGTTTTAAGTAGTATCCAGGCATAAAAGTTATCCTTTTTCATATTTTCTGATAACCTCGAAATTGGAATACCTACCGAAAATTTTTGTTTAGTTTTCTATCATGCCTGTGGTTGCTATACCATTTAAGATTTGTTTTAATTAATTCAGCCTTATCTTGGGGGGTTGGAGTCGAAAGACTGGAAAACGAAATCGTGTACTTACATTTTATGAGACACTAAATGCTGAGACTCATGGAGAACGAAGCATAAAACCTTGAATATGTTTTATTGAAATTGAAGTTGGGGGCGTCCGTCATGTTTGAGAAAAGAAGGATCACACCAAAAACATAAATGTAAAAAAAGAGCCAAGTTCTCCCGTACAAAAATTCTGCCTAACAAATCAGCCACGAAAAGTAATGAGATCTAAAAGAACGCCAAGTTCTAAGATTCAGCAAGTACTCGTAGGTGCATTGCAAATGTTTTAAGTGGACTTACATCGAATCAACTATTAGTTTTGAAAGTAACTTGTAAACTAATGTAAATTAGTTAATTTTTTTTACTTAGCAAGTTTTCCAAACTTTTTTAATAGTAGGTTACTAAGAGAAAACCCGCCACATATTCCTACATTTATTTGGGAAATTAAGATCGATTGATATTTATTACAATCAAATATGGAGCATATATAGTTCCATATTTAACGACTTCGTTTTGTTTACATAAAGGCCTTCTTATAACATTTATTTTATTTTCAAAACGTGCAAGAACTTTTTATGGGATTTTTCCAATAATAAAATAGAAATACCATATCAATAAATCAGGAATATTTATTTTGTTCGCCTCCGAGCACAGATCAAGTTTGACAAAATGTAGCAATTCAAAAATTCATGAATTTATTATATGATTTTTCTTATCCAGCCATCGACAAATTCTCACATCATTATCATCGAAACAAACTTTAGCACATTGTTCTTTTGCTTTTTTTATATGTGTCCCCATCAAGTCATAAAAAAATATCAAACTGTCTAAGGAAAATTTCTTAAATTATGAAAGAGACATGTGAGCAGGTTTGACGGTAGAAAAAAAGTTTTTTCTTATATTTTTTTTTTTAAACGAACGTGAAATGTAATATTTATGTTCAACAAAAATATTCTATTATAAAAGTTGTGGCCTTTTGTTGTCGTATTTTCTTTTTTTTTACAATTTTCGTTTCTTTGTTTTCGTTGGATGAAACTTTTTAACGAAGTCATACAAACTTTGTTGCATCAAAATTGAATCTCACTTACCTTTGGATTAATTTAAAATTCCATAGAGTTTTTGACTTTTGTCTTTTCATGTTGGTTAAATAATATTGTCTTAAATATGTGGGATCTTACACTGTTTCGAAAATTCTAAGTAAATTTCTGAGTAAATTTAGAGATCAAAATTTAAAAATTACATATTTATAATGTGTGTAAAGCCAGAAATGCTTGATCTGAACCTTTATAAAACCATAATATTGTATTTTCAAAAGGGTTCATTAAAATTTTGAAACAATTCTATTAACAAAAAACCGAAGTTATAATAAATATCAGTTGCAGAAAACATTGCTCACTCGAGCGTTTAAATTTTACAAACATTTTTCGGCGCTTCCAACAAAAAAAAAAAAAACAGAAAAATTAAAGAATCCTGGTACAATAAAAATAAAATTGTAGTCATGCCATTCTGCTGTACTTAAACTCGTTCGAGCAAAAACAAGCTCTATCCATAAGCAATACGAATAATGCCGTTTAGGTCTCTATCTTACGACGACGACGCACGATGCAACTCTTCGTCTGATTGGATGTACTCCTGCCAGATGGTGTGCAAGTAAGTATATTCTCATCCTTCTTTATTCTAGTCCAATAAACACAATTTCAATAACTCAGATGAGGTTTCTTTTGAACAGGAAACATAACTTTAAAGGCTTTTAAGCGAGAAGTTGCTAACATCGAGTTACGATAGCGAATAAAGGTTGAGAAGTATGGGTATATTAAGTCTTTTATTTAACTTGTCGGTGTGAAAATGGTGAAGATGGTTTGTTTTTTCTTTATTAAGAGATGAAACACACTTTGAGAAACTTTAACCACAGCTTGTGGAAGAACTTGTTATTACTATCTAGCAGGGGCGAACGCAGGTAGGGGTTTTGGGGGTTAAAACCCTCTCCGAAATATGAAAATATGTGCAGTAAACAAATATCCATTATTCTTCAAAAGAAAAAAAAATACAGAAATGGTACAAAATAAATTTCCAACTCAAATTCTCAAACTGTGTTAAACGAGAAATTTTAATGAATCTGTTACGATTGGTGGGTCCCAAATAACGGGAGCTGCGATGAAAATATACAAAAATTCACTCATCTGCTTGCAAATACATTGCATCGGTCGTTTCGAATCTAACGCAGGTTGGGAACAAAATCTACGAAAAAAAACCTTGATCATAGCCACACCAAATCACACATACTTAAATGAATCCCTAAAATTCGTCATAATAGGTAGATGGTTCGCTGTTGTAAAACATTTTCGATTTTCTTATTTTCGTAGGTTTCGTTGTTCAGTTCACATGTAGGGAGATAGTCGCAACTCGCAAGCAAATCTCATTTTTCTATGAAATAACCAATAGCGCAGTCGACTTAGTTTCACTTTTTGACACATCCTCACACACACCAAAGAATCAACACGTACGAATTACGAAATGATGTTCGCCAATTTTGTATTCGCCGTGTAGGGTATAATGCAAACGAGCATGTTGCGTCGTTGCCCTACAAGGCTGAAACCTTTTATTTCTTAATTTTTTTTATCTGAAAATGCAGTTTAAATGGAAATTGTATTCTCTCTTGATTGGCGCAAAAAAAAGTTTTTTTAAAATGTATTTTCACTCTCAGTAGTCAGCCGCTTATATAAACGTAAGGGCCGACTTTAGAAGACAACGACAAGTACTCTTATGTCAACGATTAATAGACTAGCAAATGATTTGTTTCTTTAACAACATAAATAGGTAGTGTAGGCAAATAATAAGAAAAGCTTAGTTTCGAAAAAATATCTAAACTTCAAGCACTCTGACAATGGGAAGTTCCCAATAGAAAGCAAAATGCGAATTCCACAAGTACCTCGAACGTATTAGTTAAAACAACAGCACAATTGGTCGATCAGAGAAGCATACGGGGTCACTCCAGGTAGACTACAAGATCGTATCCATATGGTAGAAATGTAGAGAAGCAAAGAAAATGGGACCGGAGACTGTCTTTAGTTTAGCCGAAGAACACAAGCTTGTTAAGTGGCTCATATACCTTGCCAAGTGTGGCTTTCCTCAGAAGCCCACAGACCTCTTGGTGACAAACTTCTATCGTGAGGACAAACGTAGGTCTGCTTCAAAAGATAGCCTAGAAGGAAAAACGTATTACTAGGCCTTCTCAAGATGTCACATAACATTATGAACTGAGGGACTCAGAACAGCACAGGACGAGCGATCGGGACGTATGAGTATTTAAAAGAGATTGACGCAGCCGGTATTTTAGAAGACCCCCTTCTAATGGAGATGAAACATCATTCAGCCTATCTCTAAAAACAGGAGTCGCCAAGAGGTTGGAAAAATCTTTATACTGTACAACATGGAAACGAATATGTGGCGATCACTGTACTTTTTCTCTTCAGTGACGACACCTTTGCTTGTGTTTCCCTATGTGCTCCCTCCTCAAGCTGTTGCAAAAAGCGTGCCGGATATATGAGGCTTACCTCATGGGCAGAACTGATACAATCCGAGACGTTTTTCTACTATGTGGCCAATATAGTTTCAACGAACGGATTATGGAAATTAATATAAAAAATCAGGATGGCCAGAAATCCCTCCTTTCATTGGAATCAAGTGATTAACGGAATCATCTTGTACGCTCTTTTACTCAATACAACACGCCCACGGGATGTGTTATATAGCCCATGGGCGCATTTAAAGAACTGGAAAATCGATTACAAAAAAAAATTCACAAAATTTCAAACAAAGTTACGAAGACGTACTTTTTTAATATGTTGGAAATGATCTTGGATTATTTGGAATAATATACATATTTGACTGAAACATAGGATTGTTTTTAATTAATTAATTTAATTAATTATTTGTTGTATGTTGTCTTTTATTTATTTAGAAATAAACTGTTTTTGAAAAAAGGTTTGTTAATACATTTAAGATTTAACAACGGCTTATAAATTACAAAATTAATTTACTAAAGCGAGCTGACTACTGACAACTCCCGTGGCCGACTTCTGGAATTTAAGGGGCTGACTATAAAAGAATCCGACTTCTATTTGAATTATAGTTAATAAATTTGTTTTAGGTAGCAAATAGCAATAGTTGTTCCAAGTCTGCAAATATTAACAAATCGGAAAAACTAAGTTTCACGTCCAACAATTAAATAACGGATTTTTAAAGCCCACAACACAAAAATTAAGTTAAAGGGCTGACTACCAGTGCCATAACTCTATGATAGCAAAAATTTTCATTGCGGGATAGACCTCTTTTTGAAAAAAGAAATATTACTATTTTTTCATGAAAAAAGTGCTTCTCGCCTTTGCCGTTCGGAATCGGCGTTAAATTGTAGGTCCCCTCAATTCTTCACACACACCTAGAGAATTGTTGATGAGAGTAAGCCACTTAGGCCTTGGCTCTTTAAGAGCTGTCGTGCCTCTCTATTTACTATTTATTTGCGGGATTTAGCATTATTTTTCCTTATTTCGTATTTTTTGACATGCAAAATTGTTATTCTTTAATTTTGTTTCTTTTCTCCAATTGTAGGTTTAGATTAAAGTTTTTTAATTTTTAAAATTTGCTTATAACAATTGTTTTTTCGACTCTTTTTGTATTTTCGCTGAAATTTTAATTTTAGTATGAAAAAAAATGATTATAGATATACCTTATGTTTGGGGAAAATGGAGGACGTGTGTCCCAAAATCTGACGTAACGTCATTGGAATTTTTGATTTCCTCTAGAATGCATGCATATATTTTTTTTGTTTGGAGTCTCGACAAATTCTTGGTGATATTTTTTTTTCGAAAATTAATATACAATTTTCTTGTATCAAAACTTTAAAATTGAACACACTTAATAAAGTCGAGGTAATGCTACAAATACGTTCAATGTCCCTTTGATAAAATCCGTCACACCTTTTCTCGCCCGAGTATAGCCCAGGAACATTTTCATCTTCATGGTCTTAAAGCCAAAAATTGAATAAGAAATAAAATAACCGGCAACACTATTCTCTACGAAATGTGCACGTCAAGCCCATGGCAACAAGACAACATTCAATACAATTGAATATGTTGAAGACACTAACTCACCATGGACGGTTATTATCAATAACAATTTAGGGACATATCTCTTTCTGAACTCTTTTTCGTCCTGATAAGGGTGCTTTTTTACTGGAGGCGAAGACCTTTTTTTATAAAAAAATAAATAAAAATAATGCAAATATAATATTGTTATGACAATCTGGTACTGACTGACCCTGAGAAGCAATTGCGTATAGTATATAGAACTATTTGAATGATGAATTTTAATGGTTACTTCTCCATGATTCTTAGCGTTTAGTGTTTTATAAAATTTCTATTTTACAAAAAGGGTGTAAGGGTGTAGGTGATACTGGATTTTTAGAAATATTCGAAAAAAAAGTATTAGACTTCGATATCCACAATTCTCCTAAGTTTGAGTGACGAAAAGGAGTAGATTCTCATAAAAAAGTAAGGATTGTTTGCGAGAAAATGATATGTGAGCAAAAATACAGCTGGAAAGTGATTGGCAGGATTTCGTTATGTGGGATTTCGGTTTGCGGTCTATGAACCTAAACCCTTTTGACAGGTCACACATGACTTCCATCAAACAGCCTTGTCAATGCAAGTCCTTCACGAAAACCTCACACCACAACAGCTTCTCCAGCTTGTCCAAACTGCGAAGCCACCAAATCAGCTTTCGCATTAAATTTAGGGCCTCGAGCTGTTTGTAGAAATGTAGACACGATGAGTATCTCACTTAGGCCAAAAACTTCTTTTTAAAGCTTTTTTTTTACTGCAAAGCAGGTATGTACATTAGAAATAAGTTGTTCATGTAAAACGACTCTTATGGTTGTTAAAGGTACTTACTATACTATAGCTTTTTATCAAGACTTCTAGCTGACTACGCCCTTTGAATAAGTACCCTGTGTCACGGAAAAGTGCTTCTCAACTCAGCCGTTTGGAATCGGCTTAAATTGTTGGTCCCTTCGACTCCTTACACGCATTAAAGGAATTGTTGAAAAGTATCAAACCCTCTGGCTGTTTGTTTACTTAAATTAGTTTATTCCACAAGCTTCAACAACAGATATTTTACTCTCAACAACTCTGGCGATGATACTTTCTAAAGAATATTGTTTTAATCAAATTAGTTTGAAAGTGTAGGATTATTGTTGATGGAGGAGAAAAAACTTCTTGTGCAATTTAAAGTGATTGAATTATTTTCGCCGAAATCTGAAAAAAAATTAATGTAATGGTAAAGTTTCCTTAAAGAATGTCATATGAAATGAAACGCTACTGCAAAAAGTTTAAATACAATTCCAGAATAAAATTAGTTTAAATCCAACACAGAAAGAAAATAACACAGAAAGCTTTTCATAGAAAAAATGACAATTTTAATACCAACAGTGAAATAAAAGCTACACTTTGCGAAAAAAAAATTAAAGGACAAAGCCAAACGTTAATTAAATAGAAAACTGAAAAAGGAAGCTTCCAGGAATCTTACATTCCTCGTTTTCGCGTAAAGTTGCTATTGTTCATAAAATTAAAAGAGTCCTACAGACAAATTTCTCTTAAACTACCACTTAAATATTGAGGTACATAAATGCAAAGGAGGAGTATTTTTTCTAGGTCTTCAAATTGCAGTGAATTCAGTGGGGCTTCATTGAACGCAAGGTCAAGCGATTACATTTCGATAGACAAGCTTGTTTAGAGAAACCTCTTTTCGCTTTTGAGAAAATCTTGAATTAATATTTTTACAAAGGTTTTTCAGTTGAAACGAGCATGAAATTTAAATTCAAAAGAAAGAAAAATGAACTAACCTGGCAACAACAACACAAAAAAGTTCTCAAAAGTCACTGTAATTACTAAATCACTTTTGACATTTAAATCGTGAACTGACAAACAAAACCTACAATCAACTCCAAAATTAACCGCAGAACAAAAAACCTCATCTCAACTACATATTCATACAATTTCCATGGGCTTAACAATTTCCCTGATCTTCAATCGCCTCTTTGGCAAAAAGGAAATGCGAATTCTGATGGTTGGTCTGGATGCGGCTGGGAAAACGACAATTCTCTACAAACTGAAACTTGGTGAAGTCGTAACGAGCATTCCGACAATAGGATTCAATGTCGAAACTCTAGAATACAAGAACATCTGCTTCACTGTTTGGGATGTGGGTGGACAAGCAAAAATCCGACCAATGTGGCGACACTATTTTCAAAATACCAAAGGTATCATATTTGTCGTTGATTCGAGTGACAGAGAGAGAATCAACGAAGCTGCGAAGGAGCTAACTGGCATTTTAATGGAGGAACAATTGCGTGATGCAGTACTTTTGGTTTTTGCCAACAAACAGGATTTGCCAAATGCTATGACAGCAGCTGAGTTGAGGGATAAGTTGCATTTGCATCAACTAACTGCAAGAAGGTGGTATATTCAGGCGTCTTATGCAACACAGGGACATGGATTGTACGAGGGCTTAGATTGGCTGTCAAATGAACTCAATCGACCGTCATATTAAGATTGTATATAAAATAAAATAAATTTGGAACCAAGTATTATGCTATCTTTAATATGTTCTAATTTTTTTGTGATATAAAAATGGTGTAAGACGTTTTCAGAATCAAACGCAAGCTGAATGCTCATTTAAACAAAAGTGGGTACAGCAACTTCTTCCGAATTTTGAGCGGTGGTAGAGCCTTTTCACGGGAAAGTAATAATACCGATCTTTGAGTGTACGAAAAAATATACAACACAACCAATTTTGTTGGAAGTCTGTGAAACTGATGCCCAATGACGCAGCACACTCTGAGAGGGAGGCATCAAAACCGCTTTATTGTTCTTCAGTGCCTTAAGTCGACATTACCGACTGTAACCTATGTGTTATGTTTTATGTCATCAGCAAAATCAGTTACCTTAAAGAATATAAAAAGGTTTTCATGATTTTTAAATAATTGTTTTATTAAGTAACCAACCAGATGATTAACATTCATGCAATTAAATCTCTGAAAGAAAACACCATCATTTAACAATAACCGGGTAAATACATTTGGTTTTATTGATTGTTAATCAGTCTTCATATTAATACCAGGGGCCCTCAGTATGGTTCATGGTTCATGCACGGAATTTCGGACTCTGAACATTTGCTATAGCTATATGTGCTCAATAAAGTCCCTTCCATGCTGTTAATGGAACCTCGAATGAGGTTCAAATTGATTTCACATTGTAAATTCCGATTATGGCTTGATTTCATTTGGTAATTATTCAACATTGTAAGAAAGGTGTGGAGGGTAACTGTGGGTTTAAATTCTTTCTCTGAGTTCTTTTATTCAATGCCAAGAAACACTGTTCAGCATTAAACTGTGAAAACAAATACATACCATTTTACACTCATTGTAATGTTTTTGTTTTCGTTGTGTAAAAGTAAAGGTAGCCAGACACTCCTGGTTTCTATATCTAGTGTCCTTTGTTTTCTATAGGGATTCTGAGGATTATAAAAAATAAGAGATCCTTTTGCAAAGAACAACATTTATTGCGAAATTTTATTTCAATGGATTTGAAAACGACAAACAACATGCTCTGCTTATGTCGTTGCTTTGTTTTTGTCGTGTTTTATTGGTTTTTACTTTGTTGCACTTTGTTTTTTTGGCCAAGAGCTACTCCCTTTCTCAGTCCTTTCAATTCGAAAATTTGACTTACTCACAAAAGGAGAAACCTGGCAACGGTAAGGTACCTTGTATTTCGAACGGAATATGATTTATAAGGGAGCTAGAAATTTGTCTGCATTCCTAAATGGAAATTGATAATTTAAACAACACGAATAGAGGTGTTGGAAGATTAATGGGCTCCTGGTGTAATATGCTTATAAATAGGCATAAATATTAAATAAAACACATGTGCCGTGTCTGAACAAAAAGTTTTTAATTCTCAATGCTTATACGATTGAAGCTCAACTGAGCCTTTTAATTACTGACAGTTCTTACACAAATAAGGTTGCGTTCACAATATCATTACACGCTTTTTTCTTTAAATAACAATGTAAAATAAATCTTAAATAATTAACAAAAATAAGATGGACAAGGCTACCAGCCATATTTTTGTGGTGGTCTAACAGTTCGACCACTACGCGTTTTATAAGTACCCTGCGCTTCTGGTTGAGCATTTGCCTCACTATCGCTTCCCGAGCTTACTTCTGAATCATTACTTTCAGCGCTGTCATATTCCGATGAAGAGGTGTTCTCCACGTTCACTGAAAGCTTAGATTCATCCGCAATTAGTACATTGTCAATGGGGGCTTCTATTATCTGATTACTGCCGGTTTTTTCATGGTCAACAATTTCGATTACCGGTTCAATTATTCTAATTTCTGGCGCATTATCTAAATGTCCCGATTTAACATTTTCCTCGAATAGCAAATCACTTGCATTAAAATCACTATTTTTAGATTTCGCTATGAACCTTCGATTACGTCTAAAATAGTTTTGAAATGTATCCTGAATAATGTACGAGCGATCGCTTACAATTCCAACAATCTTTCCATAATGCCATTCCTTGCCATTCTTTTTGAAAATCACCAAATCACCTAAACTCAATGATGGTAACGACCTTACACTTCGATCGTAGTAATATTTTTGCTTTTCTTTTTTCCTTGAAATCTTTTCCTGAATCGCTTCTTCATTTATGCTGTTTCTGACAAGTAATTGTTCCGATACGGGCAGTTTTGTTTTTATTAGTCTGCCAAAAAATAACTCAGATGGAGTTAGGCCCAAGCTGGCCACTGGAGTTGAATTATATTCCAAGATTCTGTACTGAAATTGATCCACCTCATTGGCCTCATAGCAACGCTTTAAAATATTTTTTGCAATTGCTACTCCCTTTTCAGCAAGACCATTGCTTTGTGGATATCTTGGACTCGAATATTTGAATTGGACGTTGAAATTTCTAGAGAACTTTTCAAATTCCGCCGACTTGAATGGCACATTGTCACTTTTAATTACAGATGGATATCCAATTTTATTGAATATAGAACAGAGGACATCAATAATGTGCCTGGATGTCTTGTTGTCAACATTAGTTGCAACCAAAAAATTTGAATAAGCATCAAAAATTGAGATAAGATCACGTCCAGCATATTCAAATAAATCAATCGATATAATATGATATGGATATTTCGGGTTGATTTCCTGCATCAACGGTTCCCTTTGATTATTGCGTTTAAATTTCTCACAAATGCTACATGATGGAATCATTTCTTTGATTTGTTTGCCCATTCCCGGCCAAAAGTACAACATTCTTGCCCTGGCGAGAGTCTTTTCGATTCCCAGATGTGGCTCATGTAACCACTTTGCTAATTTGCGTTGCAATTTATCCGGAATCACCAATTTGTGATTTCCAAACAATAATCCATTTTCAAAATGCAACTCTGATTTGAGTTTATGAAATACTCGGCAAAAGTCGTTTAAAGAACAATACTCAGGCCAACCATTACTAACGTATTCACATACGTGTTTTAGGTTTTCGTCCGAATCAAGTAGCCGTTTGCAGTATTCATAATTGCCTTGTGACACACAAACAGATTTTGTTACAGAATGAATTACTCCACTTAACTCATTTTCCCTTTCTTCCTCCTCAGAACTATTGTTCAATTGAGCACGAGAAAGACAATCAGCCAAAAGCATGTGCTTTCCGGGTTTGTAAACGATTTTCATTCCCGGAAACTTTAATAATCTCATGAACATTCTCTGTAATTTCGGTGTGACACCGTCAATATCACGCAAATCCAAATCTTCGAGAGGCTTATGATCACTCTCAACAATGAATCTATGTCCGTAAACGAAGTTTCTAAAACGTTCGCATGCAAAAACCACAGCCATAAGTTCTTTTTCTATTTGTGCCCATCTTTGTTCCGATTTAGAAAGAGTCCTAGAGGCAAATGCCACAGGATGCTCTTCTTGTAAAAGACCCGATCCAAGCCCATCTTTTGACGCATCCGTCTGAATGACAATCGGTTTAGCTGGGTCATATGGTTTTAGAACTGGATCTGAAGTTATAATTTTCTTCAGATTTTCAAGTTCACGTTCATGTTTCTCATTCCACTCAAATGGAACATTTTTTCCTGATAAAAATCGTAATTCTGCCGTCATTTTAGACAGATTCGGCATGAACTTTGCCAAATATTTGAACAAACCCAACAAACGCATTACGCCCCTTTTGTCGGTTGGCTTTTGAATTCCAAGAATTGCTTCGATATGTTTTTGTGCCGGTTTAATTTTACCGTCTGATAAAATGTGACCCATAAATTTTACTTCCGATTTACGGTACTGAATTTTTTCTGGATTAAATTTGACATTATTCAGACGCGCACGCTCAAGAACAGTCGACAAAATTGTATCATGTTCTTCTTCATTAGCGGCCACTATTCCAATGTCGTCAAAATATACAAAAACACCCGGTATGTCAGCAAAAATCTGAACCATACGTCTTTGAAAAATTTCTGGCGAAACGTTCAACCCAAAGGCTAGTCTTTCAAATTTATAACGCCCAAATGGAGTCATAAATGTCGTTAACTCAGAACTCTTTTCATCTAGCTCCAGTTGCCAAAAACCGTTTGAGCAATCCAAAACAGTAAAGATCTTTTTATTGACCAGTTCTAGAGTCAACTCATCAATGGTGGGAATCAGAAAATGTTCGCGTCTAAGACACTTATTGAGTGGTTTTGGATCAAGACAAATCCTCAAATCACCATTCGATTTTTCCACCACCTGTAAATTATTAACCCAGTCTGTCGGATGCGACACTGGTGAAATGATTCCATTTTCTACCATTTCATCAAGTTTTGGTTTGAGTCTTTTAACTATCGTGTCTGGAAATCGTTTTCTATAATGCAATACCGGTTTTGCATCGGCTTTCAAATGAATCGTAATCTTGCCCGGTATTTTCCCAAGCCCAGTAAAAACATCACTGTTTTCATCTACAAACCTCTCTACCTCATTTACGCTTTTAATCGAGTCAATATTTATTGGCGTTATTAATCCTAATTCGATACAACTCTCAAGTCCAAGTATCGGTTCAAACCTATCATCAACAACAATAAATTTAGCGATTCGTTCGGTATTCAATTTAGAATCCCAAAGTTTAATTTCAGCAATACCAAAAATTTTAATTTTATTGTTACTATAATCATATACAGGAAAATCATTTACTTCATTGCTCATTTTAATTTTCAATTTCTTGATGATTTTCAATGGAATGCAATTGACGTCAGCTCCTGTATCGATTTTGAATCTAACTAACTTATTCCCTATTTGGTATGCCTTAGTCCATCGTTTTCTTTTCTTTCCAATTGAATTTACTCTAAAAACATAATTTTTAACACTAAGACTTGTTCCCAATTTTTGTTGTTCATCTGTTGAATTACCTGAAGATACATCGCTCCAACGAAGATGGTCAATTTGTTGCTTTTCATTTGACTTTGGCTTAGCCCCGGATAAACCAGATGTACTTGGTTGTGATTTCTTCGACTTGTTGCGACACATTCGTTGGAAATGACCCTTTTTTCCGCATGAACACGTAAATTCCTTGGCCGGACACTTGCTTCTGTGTTCTGGTTTCCAATCACCGCCACCACAGTTGAAACAAAAACGTTTGTTGTTTGATTGATTGATTGCATTAACTGAGTCGGTGTCTATGTTTTCCGACAATTTTATTGTTGCGATTGATTGCTTTGATGCTAAAATGCCCTTGTTGACATTTGCCGATTCAAACGTTTTGCACATGTCAACTACGCGATTCAATGTTTCCTCACGTCCATCAAGCAATTTTAACTGAAGTTTCTTGTCGTAAACACCTGTTATTATTCGATCACGCAACATTCGATCTTCGTACGATAATCCGCATGTGCAATTGAATTCACATCTTTCGATTTGTGCACGAAGTTCAGTCAAAAATTCAGTGAATGGCTGACGTTCCTTTTGAATCAAATTATTGAATTTGTATGATTCCATCGTCACATTTTTCTGTGGTAAACAATGTGCATCGAACGCTGCCAATACTTGAGCCAATGTTCGCTGTGTTGTTACATCCTCCACACGTTCAGCTGCTGTTGCCGTAGCCGGTATTATACGCACAGCATGAATTGTACCAAGCAACGAATCCTGTGAACCATCGTTTGGAAACAGTGTGTTGTAAATATTGGCCCCTTTTGTTCCAGTCAACCACAAAAAAATTGCAATTTTTGTTGTTTCTGGCTGTGTGTTCTTGTCGTTGGCTATCATGTAGACTGAAAAATCTCGCTTCCAATTTTTCCATTCCGATGCCAAATCTGAACAATCCAGCTCACGCAATGCTTTTCGTGTATCAGCCATTTCGGTCAATTTTCGATAATATTTATATATTTAGTTTAATAGAATAAAGATTATTCTGCGAATTTACACCGTTGAAATATTAGATTTATTGTTTTTCTTCTGACACCATGTAATATGCTTATAAATAGGCATAAATATTAAATAAAACACATGTGCCGTGTCTGAACAAATAGTTTTTAATTCTCAATGCTTATACGATTGAAGCTCAACTGAGCCTTTTAATTACTGACAGTTCTTACACAAATAAGGTTGCGTTCACAATATCATTACACCTGGATAAGCTTGTCTCTTGATCCAGGTGTAAGAGCAGATGTTTTTTTTTTTATTTATTTTGTGGCAAAAAACACAAAGTTTGTTTCTGTTTCGCAAATGAATTAGAATGGGTTTTCAGTGCAAGACTGAAATAAGTGTTTTTCATGCGCATATTTGCATAAGTTGGTGATTGAAAATTTATTCAATTTGAAAGGAAGAAACGTTGAGTTGTATTTACCCAACGATAACAAATATATAAGAACCGTATTATGTAGAAGCATAGCAGGTAGTTTAATAAATACGATCAAAATAGATGGCGCTTTCGAGACACGCACATCCTGTTTTTGTGCGCAATTTAATATAATCGAAATTTAAAATTAATGGTAAATATTTTAAATAGAAATTGAAAACTCGTTGGTTTAAATAAACAAATACTAGTGATTTAAACTTTTTCATTTCGTCGGAAATGATATTCCGTGAGATAAATTTATTCAAATAGTGGTCGAGAAGGAAATTTTATTTTTATAGCATGCGACTAAGCAAACACAATGTTCAACAATTTGTTGTGTTAGTAACAGTTTTTGTATTTCCATGTATTTTCCTACTTTTTTAAATGCAGAATAAAACTTGATATAAAAAACTGATTATTTAAAATTGATGAGATAAAATCTGTTCATCGATTTTTCAATCGGAAAATTAAGTTAAAAATATTTACTTAAACAATGTTTCCCTGCAGTCTTAATTTTAACCCTCTTATCGCTTTAGCTTTTAATCAGATAATATCATCAAAGCTTTGTGCAGTAAATGCACTTCTGACTTTGCATTCACCATTTAGGCCACAGCACTCTAAAAACGATGTAAATTTAAACCAAATTAAACCGGAATGCCAATAAGCAATTAAATTAGGGAATTAGTAGAGGGCTCGTTGCCCTAGCTTAGCTATTTAGCCAGACTGTGTTGTCATGTCAATTTGTTCATGCTTTCACATCATGACAACATTCGAATGAACATTTTTTTAACCGATTAGTCGAATTTCTCGACATTTCTTCCGTTTTCGTGTCATTTTTACCATGAGGAATCTACATGCGGAAAGCAGGTTTGAAAGAGCAAATCAATAAAATTTTGTATGTTCACGACCTAACGTTGGAGGTAAGGGCATTCAACATTTTCAGGCTATTTGTTGAAATTCGCAATTAAAATAAAATACAAAACTCGCAGCAGGAACTCTCTTTTTAATTTCTTGAAAAATAAAAAGAGGTTTATTCATGTAAATTTATAAACATATGCATATGTATGTATGGAAAAATGTTTTACTATCGTGACTTTCGTTTTTATTTAGCTTTGTTTTGATATCTGTTGTAACAGTTTTTGTTATTTAAGTGTTTGAAGTATTATAGGCAGGGCATACACAGAATAATTGGTTGAAATCGGTCCTGTCACTGTCACTAGCAAAAGAACAAAGAATAAAAAAAAATGGTGAGCGGACTCTGGGTGACGGGCTACTGTTCGTGATATGCAGCGGCTCAACAATCAACAATAAAAGTCAAGGAGAAGACTTGCCTAGTTAGGGATGCACTTAGAAGAAGTGAAAGAAAATACAAGGGTTTCCCTTAAACATTCCGGTTAAGGAGCTATGGGCCGTAAATAAGGTACAGCACTTTGCCTTCCGGAGTTTCATAGGTACTTCTACTACACTTGGTACTTACCAACGGAGAAGTAAAAACCCTGATTTTACCTCGTAAGTCTACTTGCTCTTTTGAACGACGTTCTGCTTAGCAGCCAACGCACTTACCAACTAAGCTACGGGCAACTGCTGTTAACTGGCAGTTAATAGAATTAAATATCTGAAAAAGCAAGCATTTGTCTTTTTTTTCAATCAAAATTAAATTCAAAGTCTGAAAAGCAAGGATTTGTATATAATTTTCATTTTTTTTTTCAATAAAATGGATATTCTTTTCAACACGTCAAAAAATGGAGTTCAGGGTTTCGTTTCTGATAAAAAAAAATATAGCAAATACTTCAACCTATTTCTAAGGTTTCATGTTTGTCAAAACATTTTTAACTGGAAAATTGGAATAACTGACAATTAGTTACCCGAAACATAAATTTATCAGAAGGATTGATGTGAAACAAAAAACTCACTAACAGGAGGATTTAACTGGCAGTTAACTTAAGTGGCGGGTAATTCATCAGAACTTTATCAGAATTTATGTCCGTAGCTTAGTGGCTAGGTGCGCTAAGTCTGCTAAGTAGAACGTCACGTCGCGTCGTGGGTTCGATACCTACTCGTGCCCATAGTTTTAATTTCATCGTTCACGGGCACTTCCTCTTGCGAAGAACTGACAAAACTTCCAAGAGTAGGTATCAATCTGTCACGAAAAAAGTGCTTCTCAACTTTGCCGTTCGGAATCGGCGTTAAATTGTAGGTCCACTCAATTCTTTGCATGCACCCTGAGAATTGTTGATGAGAGTAAGCCACTTAGGCCTGGCTTGGCTCTTCAAGAGCTGTCGCGCTACTCTATATATTTTTATTTTTAAATAGACGCTAAGAATTTTTAAAGTTATTAAAAAAACACATATTATGTTAGCTTTTTTTTCCAAAAAAAAAAATTTAGGTAAAACTGCTCTCCGTTTTGGTCGTAAAAAGTAAAGAAAGCTCTTCGACAACTATGAACACTAAGAGCCAATTTTTCAATCGTTAAATAAACAAGCAGATTTATATAGTGTTTATTCCATAGATAACAAAATATTGGATTTTCAATACATAGACTTTATCTGACGAATTACGCTCTAATTTATTCGACCGATGAATACTCAGATAAGTTTATTTGCCAGTTTGTTGTTTGACTATTTTTTCGAAGAATGCAAAATCGGCTATAATTCGAATTAAAAGAAAGCATTTCCAGGGTTCATTCATGTTTCAAAAAAAAATAATAAAAGTCAAATGTCATTAATGGTATTTAAAACTTATATTAGATAAACCAGATTTTCCTAGGAATTTAAAAATTAATTGGAATATTATTTGCAATATTTCTTGCAAATAACTCATTTATTTCCATAAACCGGATAAATTCTTTGTTATAACAAAAGTCACGAGAATTCTTGCAACTGTTGAAACCCTTCTTCCTTAATAAAGAGACTTAAAGAAAAGTCAAAACAAAAGCCATCATAACTAACATCCTAAAAGATTAGATCTCTCAAAATATAATACCCCGAAAACTTGCAAATTGCATTTTCGCATGTTTTAATCTTCTTAATCTGGTTTTATTTCCACTCTCCACTTAGTCAAAACACAGAATGCATTTCATTACAACGGCAGATATACAATTTAAACCCTTTTGGCTTCCTGAATCCTGATCTTAATGTGTTTTTGCCATGAGAAAGTGGAAATGTTGAATTCTTAAAAACATTCATTTTCACTTTTCATCTGTGGTGGTGAGACAAGAGAAGATCCTTGCAATTGGAAGAAACTGTATCCGAGCAGGAAATGCTGCTGTCGCATTTGATGTTGTGGAAAGATAGTTTTTATATAAATTTTAATAGTTATAACTTGGCATGGCAGTGCAATATTCGTGATGCTTTCAGTTGCTATAGCGACCGAGGACGACTACGATACGTTGCGTTGCTGCTATTTTAAGTGGTTGTCTTAAATGGTTGTCACGAATGTATTTCCACTTAAGGATTAGATTAGTGTTGTATGACGATGACAGCTTAGGAATGAAATCTGTTCGCACACTATGTAACTTTATCTCTATGTTTTTATTTCATTACGCTAATTTCATCACAAAAGAGCTGCTAGACTTAGTGGAAAATTGTGTTAAGAGTCTTTAATTTTTTTGCTCGTTTCTTAATTAAATTTTTTTTATTTAACTGTCTCGTTAGTTTTTTTCAACCCGGCACAAATCGCTTCCAATTTCGAAAACTGAATTAACTACTTAGCTTCATTGTGGTATAATAGTCTACTTCTTGTCTGTTTAAAAGAGCATTTTTGCTTGCCCCTTTTGAATTAACCCTTTCTAAATTTAACACCATCAACAAAAAAAAAAACCCAAATTCACATTGAAGTTGAATTATTTTCGCTCGTTGTTTGTTACTGAATGGAAGAAACGGAGAATGAAAGAGGATACGTGCCACTGGCAGCAGTTATAAAAAATGGCATTTTTATTCAACATGCTTTATGCGAATAGAAAGGACATTTGGAATTTTTATCCCTCCCACTTCCTTTGACATTGGGATGATGTGCGGATTCCCGGTTATGTCCTTTGAGTGGCCTTTCAATAAATCACTTAAAACACCCGAAGGCTTAAATGATGCTATCATATTGTGGGGGATTATGTGAGTTTTTTTTTAATTTCTATAAAAAACATGGTGGTGTCACAAATTTGCTTTAGGCTTAGCAGTCACTTAAAAAAAATTTCATTTGATGAATCTTAAAGAATTTTTCTTGAATTGCGTGTCTGAGATATACTCACATTGATTTGGACTTAAAAACGAAATTTACGTACTTATTCGACAAACTCAGAAAAATGTTTGCATGTCAAATGATTTAGTCAACAAATCTTAACCATAAATACAAACAGCGAACTTAAATTTGAAAGGCTCACCTTTTTTTATGAAACCAATATTGACCCTATGGGAAAGTAAAAATCAATTGGCACACTTGATTCAAATCAATTTCCAGCATTATCATAAACTCTCCATTTCAATACGGACATCGACTTGGATTTTAATGCTGTGTCAACAACACATATCATTGTTATTCATGTTGACAAAGAGCTTTGCATATCCAATCCTTCGATAAGGATGATAAAGCAAAAAACAAAATATGCAAAATCATTAAAGGGAAAGAGAAGTCTGAAGATGCTTTTAGGTTTATTGATTAGGGATCGGCCAACATCTTCATCAGTCTAATTTTCAATGTTGTTGGAATGTACCCACATACACTTATAGGTGTAGCTTAAGTGACAGGCAATTGGAACAATGGTTTATTGTTGGGCTCAGATTTAAATCGATGCTTGGCAATTTGTCGATGAGACATATTGGAGTTTGATATTAGAAGACTGAACTTAAAATCGTTTATATCTATTTAATGAAAAATATTGGTCGAAATACCTTCCATTTGGTGAATTTGAAACGAAAATCTATTTTTGATACCTCTTAAAAGGAATGTCAATCACAAAATTATTTATTCAAGTCTTAAAATTTGTGCTCATAAAATATGAAACCGATTTAAATTGAAGATTTTTAAGATAAAACTAAGCAGACCCAACTTTTCCCACGGGCATTTAATGTAGGTACCCTTGTTGATCTAAATATCTAGAGTTGATCAGAAGTCAACAGTCGATAAACAAACCCCTCCTTACCTCCCTTAATTGATTCAATTACTCCCATGCACACAAATATTCACAAGGGACGTCGTCGTCGTTGGGTACACAAAAAAAGAACACACAAAAATAAAGGATAATAATTATCTACTGACAATAGACCGATACAATCTAGCAGCGTTCCTTTATGATGGCGCTGGTCGTGTTCTTGATAGTTTTTGCTTTCCTGAATCACTTTTTACAACAACCATAGCCAAAGTGAAGGATTGGAGTGAACAAAGGAGTTGGAGCATAACAACGCGCAGTTAAGCATAAAATATTGCGTATACGCCAGAGTGCACTTTGGTGGGTAGATAATGGCTGGCGTGAACACACCGCCATGGCACCCTTTTTTATGTATTCTTTCGTATAATGGTGATTTATTATTCTATAAACATGGAACAAGTAAATTTGTGAATTGTCTTACAGTTTTGTTTTCTCTATGCTTGAAAAGAGCTTTTCTGTGAAAATGGTTAAAATAATTTTCTTTTGAAAACAATTGGTGAAGAGTGTTTTTGATGGTAGAAAAGGTTAGCATATATATCAAAAGCATGATTTTGCTCTCGATAAAAAAGGAAATTGTTTCTCAAATTAAAAAAAGGGAAAAACTAGATTTCTATTGCATTTTTTTCCCACACGATTCAAATCAAATGTTAAGATACATACATAACTACTATTAAAAGTTATTTTTCCCATTAGACTGAGTGTGATATGAAACAATTTAAGCCAGAAAACCCTTAAGGAGCTCATAAGACCACTTAATCTGAATTCGAAGTTACTATAAATCCATCTAGCCATATTTTTCCGCTGGCTGTTATTGCCTTCTTAATAAATCTTTGTGGTTACGTAAAGTGCTAATCTCATATTAGATATATATGCCTTCCACATAATTCCAAACCAACTCAATTTCCATGAAAGACTTCGACTCACAACACACCCACGAACCAGCATATTAAGCTACATCACTGATGCTTGTTACATCCATAATGAATTTTCTTCTTCTTGGCCATAGGTAGGAGAATAATTATAACCACCTCTTTGAGCACGTTTCCTTATTAGCTTTTCCTCTGACTGTGAAGTTAATTACAAATTAAATTTTATGGTTAAATGTCTCTTAAATCAAAATGAAAATCCATTAACGTCATTTGATTATTATTTCGTATGCGATTTTAAATTAAATTTTAATTACAGAATTTAAAAAAAAGAAAATGCCAAGCAGAGGAGTATCTTGTTTAAAGTTTCTGACTTCCAAAATCCAAGTCGCGTCAATGCATGTCATTAAAGGCGAAGAGTAGAAAGAAAAATTGTAAGCTGCTTAAGGACTAGAAACTTTGAGGATTGTAACTTAATATTGAAACGAGAAAACATGCAACAACTTTTTTATTTGCAAATGATGAATAAAATTATAAGCACCAGAAAAAGTTTTCTGTTTCTTATAATTTTGTGTCTTTTATTCATTAAAACAAAGTAGAACGATGAAATCTTATTTTTTTGCGAATGGTAATTATGACTTTTCGCTTTATTCTTGATGTTGCGTTGTTTTAGTCATCGATCTCAAACATAAATAATACGATCATACAGAAATCGATAAGACATTGGATTCGACAGTTGAACGCTTGCATGTCTGTCCTGCTCGTAATTTATGGCGCTGAGTGCTGGACAATACGTAAAAAGGGGAAATGGCATTTAACAAAGACAAATTCTTCGAAGTACTTTGGGTCATGTACCTATGCGATGAAATCGCGAGCTGTAGGAGCAGTACCAAGATCTAGGTGATATCCAGAAGTTGGCTCGGCCATATCGAGCGAATGGACGACAACGCTCTAACCTATAAAGACTTCTCTTCGCAGCCCCCAGGTTCGAGACGGCCAGGAAGACCGATCATCCGATACAATGACCAAGACACTGCGGATGCCAGACGACACGACGCGATGCACGGGACGGCTAGGGAATACATGCAAGGAACCGTTCCCGGTGAAAAACTTTGTAGAACCTACATGGGTTGGGAGCCCCTTAAGTAAATAAATAAGTAATAGACCGATTTTTAACATTCCTGTCCGAAAAATGTTATTAGCATAATGCATATTATGTAAGCAGTACTATTGAGTAATCAAAAACTTCAATTAAATTAAAAAAATTCAATTTCTCAAAAACTAGTCGAGATTTTACTTAGAAATTCCATTATAACTTGTGCATCGTACTTCTGCTTTTGCGAAAAACCAAACCAAAACCTGTGGAGCACAGCTCAGTCTGACGTCAACTGCCGAAGAGAAAGGAGCATAGCTATGTTGCTGAATATTAAAACAAAGTCTTCCCCACCAGCAGTAATGGGCTTCTTCGACCTCAAGTCGCGATTTACCCGTTTAACATCGATTTACGTTTCGATGACGATTTTACCAGTTCCGACTGCGTGTTCATGTCAAGTGGTGTTTCTTTTACAGCGATTACTTTACTCGTTCCGACTGTGATTACCCGCGCCAGGCAACAACGATTACCCTTTTCTATTAATTTGTTTGAGCTAAAAATATTTCGTTTAGCTGGCAAACAGATTAATTTCAAATAATTAAGACATCAAAACTAAATATTTCCATCAATTCAACATATTTTACGACAAAATGCAAGCAGCAAAATCTCTTAATTAATGAACAGGTTCCCAAGGTATCAAGCTTACCTACACCTTAAAAATATTTTATCTTCAGCATACACACACCAAACAAACATCTCAGCAACATCTTACGATTCATCAGCACGTACGCAACCCTCCCAGAAGAACAAGCCAAATTTACATCTACCTCGCAGGAACCGTCTTTATTATTTCGAGTGCGTAGGTATGAGAAAGTATTAATTAAAACTTATTATGAAATAATCAAGACGAGACTCGAAACTCCTAAATATCACTACGTCATAAACCAAAACAATCCCCTATACCATAACCATCCTATTTTATATGCCAAGCACGAAAAAAACGGATCCAAGTCGTAGTAAATCGAAATGCAGAAAAAGAATATTAGTCAATTAGTTGTCGCATCACGATTTGGTAATAATTTTTACCATATGACTGATTTCTGAGCCAACCATTATAACCTATTTGACAGCTCCTTAAATTAGGATTTGCCACATTAATACCTTCCTCATGATAAGCAGGCGACAATTCTGAGGACTCATACTTTTTAGCATTTTCTTGATGTACGAGTAAATTGTATATCGTTGAGAAAATATTTTACTATTCATGAATTCTCCGACAAGCATTTTAGAAAGCTTAGACTGAGATGATGTGGTGAATAAATTCTTGAAATTACATTTATGACACAAAATCTGAGGAGGTGACATCGGTTTGTACTTTTTTGAAAGAAAAGGGGTATGTTGTTGACTGTCAGATCAAAGGAACATTCGCTATGGAAGTAAAATACACATTTTAAGAATTTTGCTTATGTTTAAATTTAAGGGTCTTAAATTATAAATGTTGTTTATTTTTGGAAGTGTTACACATGAGTTTAAATCGAGTGTGTCAGCAGATATTTGCGTGTCACAGAAATTTAAGTAAGCGGGTAAAAAAGGATTTATTATGCAAAACAAAAGACAAGCTGATGAAGCAAGATGCTCAAAAGGAATTGAAAATGAACAACCACAGACACTCTTTAGTACTTATGAAAAGTTGTTGTTTGCTCTGAAATTTATATTTGAATTTAAAGGGCATTTTTGCGGATTTTGACTGTGGTTTGGTGTGTTTTCATTCTTAAAAAATGTTCCTCTTGAACAGGTTGAAAGCCATTTTGTCTCATATCGTTACCATATGCTCTACTGCCTTTTTTTAGACCATGTGTGTTAAAATCATTCAAAGGGCAAGTGCGACATTCTGTTTAGTCCTTCGTAAAAATAAATCGCACTGGCTACAACATTAAAAACTATTCATGTCTCGAGAGAATAAAATAAAAACAGCCACCAAATGTATCTTTAAAACAGCTTCCACTTCCAGATAGTAAAGAAACAGATATAAAAAAATACATAATCGGTTTTCCTTTTCTCTCTACCAAATATTCCCCATTCGAAAACTTCATGCTCTCGGATGATAAAATGCAAAAAAATGTCTAAGCACTCGAGTCCCTCTCTACCTTGCAGCACCACAAGAACTTTTTCAAGAAGTTGCATTTTCTTTTTTTTTTTCCTCAATTCTCTTTTATTGCTCATTCTTTTCGTTCTCCCAAAGATATTCTCTTCCGAAAAAACTTTTCCTCTTTTTCTTTTTATTTTCCAAAAAACAAAAAGAAAATAAACAAACAAAATAAATTAGTATCATCTATTCGAAAAGACTGTGAAAAATAAAACTTTTTGAACACGGGCATGAAAATTTTTCCTGTCAGTTCTCAAATCTCATAGGTATCTTCGTTACACATTGTAAGTAAGAACCACTTCCTCATCTCTCCACTTCCACTTCCGTTTCCGTATTTTTTTACGTTTGCATTCAAATTGCAATCTAAATTATGTATACGTTTACCCTCGAACACGTTTTATATAATGGAAATATTTCTTTCATTGTGATCCTTAAGGTCGGTCTTATTGGTTAATTATTAATAACGCAGACATACTCGTTGTGATCCTTGGGGGTATTTGTTGTTCTTGCTGTGCTATTTTAGTTGCAGTACTCTGCTTTCGACTTGAATTCGTTTATTTTCCTCTTCATTTATGGTTCTAAAATTATTAAAGACACAAAGGTGGTGCATGTTCTTGGTCGAATGTTGATACATATTTGTTTAATAGGGTGAGATAGTTATTTTATTTTCCTTGAAATGAGTGCCATTTATATTGAGTAGGTAATCAAAGTTTAGGAACATGTAGATAGTTTCTTTAAGCGTAGTTTCGAAAAATAATATTTGTGTAAGACCTTTAAAACACCTCATGAAAATTAAAATTTCGTTGCCAAAGAGACAGGAATCTTGCGATCCCCCAGAAGTTTTTTACCTTCAGGAATCAGAATAAAAATAACAATAACAATTTTGATTTACCTTTCATACCTTTCATCAGTGAATTATTCATATCGGTCATTATGGTTTTTATCTAAGTCAGTCTCTTGTTCCGTTTTGTGTTAGCCAATTAATATAAAATATTTGCTGTAAGTATTACTTCGTTACAATTAAGGGGTATTAATTTTTGATGATGCATTATGCTTTGAGTATTTTATGGTTGCTTTTTAATTAAAGTTTTAACCCTAGAGAAAAATGAATTTAGGAGAGGAGAATATTGGATTTGGATATATATCCGTTAAGATAATGAGGTAACCTTCATTTTCTTCACATGACGGAAAGTTAAATGTTTCTTACCTAATAAATAATGATTCGAACAAAAACTTTTGTGCCAACAATAATTTTAAAAAGCGTTTTTCGAAATGTGAAAAGGAAACCTTTAAAATAGCCCATAACCTACAACATATAAGGTCTTAAAATTCAAATTATCGTTTTCCGTTTTTTCCCGATTTTTCCATTAAGAATTTTCTATTTCTAGATATAAGTCTAGAATAATCGTCCCCAATCTTCCAACTTTTACGAACGGTAAATTGAGGCAAAACGGTAAAGCTGTTCTCAATTGAAGATAAATCTACTCTGTTCTGTCTTTTGAATTACAGTAAGTTACTAAGTTAGATGAAAATCGGTTCAATTGATCCAGAGGTTACCCTGAACATATATCAAGGCATGAGTTTTTTGTGTGTATAAGAATAATCATTGGCCCATATGAGACCAGGAGCGCAGGCCAGGGACTGTACCCCCACCTAATTGTGTCTAAACTGCCTAGCGCCTGGGGAATCTATCCCAACCTTATTGTACCTTAACCGGCTGGGGACTCTATCCCAACCAAATTGTGCCTTAACCGACCCTTTCCTGCTTAGTTATAAGTTATATTAAAAACAATGTTGTTTTAGGCTTATATGCAGACATTTCTCTCCGCATCTTTGGACGAAACTGGACGTTCTATATCTCAGCTGGCAAGTAAAAAGCTTTTCACAATATTCGCCCTCCAATTTCAG
Organism: Sphaerophoria taeniata; assembly: GCA_943590905.1. Classification (NCBI taxonomy): domain Eukaryota; kingdom Metazoa; phylum Arthropoda; class Insecta; order Diptera; family Syrphidae; genus Sphaerophoria; species Sphaerophoria taeniata. The sequence goes on along the minus strand of OX016540.1, from coordinate 34,000,778 downwards.
AAAAACTAACTTTGTATAATTATTTTAAAAAGTTTTAAATTGCCCACCAAGGAAGCAATTCCTACTCCTTGAAAATCTGAAAATATGCATATTTTTAGGACTCAAAAGTCTTCCGTGAAATTTTCGCTGTGGTCTCCTTCAGCTGTCTGACAATTTTCTTAAAGGATTCAAAACCAATATGTAACCTGTTTTTGACAAAAAATCAGTCTTAACTGCTGGTGTTTACCATAAATCTGCCTACGGCCTATTTTTATCACATCTTATTTTCCATTATTACCGGGTCCATGGATATAAATAAGCTGTTACCATAAGCCATTCACCTATTCGGTGATTAATAAAAGCCTCTCCATTTTTCAAGACCTCCACAAAATGTGCTTCGAAAAACTTTTTTTACACGCTAATAAAAAGAAAAATCACCCACCCCCGCCACACTTACCATAAGCACCGAATTAACCTTCATCGAACTTTTATAATCTCCAAATGGCCTTTCTCGATTCTAGTCATCAGAACTCTGAATGGCCAATAAAAATGTTCCTGCTGCAGCTTTATTCCTTTCTTTTATGATGTCACAGCGATGCGAGTCCCTTTGCTTGAAAACTGTCGTCGACACAGTTTAATTTACTGTGTAATAAAAATAAAACTTTAACAAAGTTTTTAGAATGAACTTATTGTCGATGGAGAGGAGTACAAAAAAACAAAAAAAAGAGTTAAAATGCCATGACCAAGCATTTATCTATACAAAGATTGATTTCTATCGACATCGTTTGGCTCGTTCTTTTCTGACAGAACGAGAGAGAGAAGAAAGACCCACTTAACACGCAACGCTTTTCGATAAGTTTCCAAAGAACATTTACAAAAGAATAAGCAAAGTGCCCCCAAGTGACGAAATTCTTTAAATTCAGTTTCATGAACTAGCTGATGACTTCACAGGACCCTTGGCAATTACTTCTTCACAATCGTGCAATGACAAATGGAGGAACAGCTTTATCGATATAAAGTTCTCCTGTCACGGACATTTGCTTAGAATATTTCAACTAGCAGCGGATAGAAATCATTGTCAGAAGTAGATGTTACAAATCGAAGCCGTTGTGTAATGTTGTCGAGATTTTGTGTATCCTCTTTGTTTTGACGCTGGAAAACTGGGTCTTCCGTTCTTGCAACATGAATTCGAGTTCACCGCAACTCAATTTCTAGCAGAAATTTGGATTTTCGATTTCACGCTTCCGTTAATCCGGTTCGGAATGGTGCTTGTTTCTTCTTTTCTATCCAAGCAATATGAACTTGCATTCGATTGCAATAGAAAGGCTTGAATAATTCAACGGAAATGCAATTTTCGATAGCCTAATGGCCGAGATATGGAATAAGCTTTTAGTGTCTACAAAATGACAGGATATCCGGCTTGTGTCGTCTGTGTCTGTTCAATTTTTAACTGCGCTTGAGTTTTTCGATGCTTTTGTGCGAGTTTATCATTTCTGACAACTGAATCAATCAGTTGTCCCTTCAACTCTAGTGCGGGTTAAGAGGAATTTCTACATACATTTTCTGTGGGATTTTTATTTTACTTCCGTAAACTTTATATTTAGACGAATTGTTCTGTTCTGTTCCGGAAAGTAAATATTCAAAAAAAAAGTGAGGTTATTAAAGCAAAAACAATTGGAAAAGTCAAGTCATAGTAGTTTCAAACAGCTCCTATGTTCAGGGTGTGTTAACGAAGAAATATCAGAAATGTCATCCCGAATTATGGTGGGTTCACAGTGGTCTCACATTATACAAATCCGCTCATACGACAGAAGTGATTAACATGTTCTTGAATGTGAACCCCCTTAAATAAAGAATCAACGCATTCGAATTTCGAGAGCTGGAACTACTGTTCTGGCGAACTTCATATTACCTACCCTATCTCCTTTCTCACAAATACTCGACTGTAAATTCTGTTTGTTATCAAAGGCTTCTAACACAAACTCAGAAGGCCACAAAATTGTGTATAAAAGTTTGCCTCATTTATAAACCTACCTACCTACTTTAGATAGTTGATCCGGTATCATGTTTATAATAAAGTTTTATCTCAGTCGCATGCAATTTATACACAAGGCTATCATCAACTTCACAGACGAGGAATCTGCAAAAATCTACAAATTCAAGTGTATTGGTCAAACTTCTATGCGAACCCATAATAGGCTATTTGTGAAATGTTCCAAACTTTTGAAATCAAATCTGTAGGTCTTCTCCATTTTACACTTTGGAAATCAAATTCATCCAGGACACATATTCTCAAATGCGTCAGTCCTTACAAACACACATTTTTGCTTTTAAAAGTTAGCCTGCTCAGCTCATCCTCATGTATTATGTAGCCTGTAAAACGACAAATGTATCCTTGATGTCGAAAATTGATTTTGACATTCTTGTTCGTATTTTAGGATTTTAGGAAATGAAGTCTTTCGCCTAGAATGACGTGATGGTCCTTCCTATTCTCGACCTTTTTTCTCCTGTTGTGGAGTCTGAAGTGTCATTATTATGTTCGGGGTGGTAATTTGATTAGAACCAGGACATAATAAGTTCAAAATAATAGAATGGCAAGTCGACTCCTTAAGGGAACAACTTCATATGTTGGGTTATTTTGAGAAAGGGAAATTAGAGAGGGGCTTAGGGGCATCTATGCCTTATGTGTATTTATGTAAATTGACAATGTGGGATGTCAATTCCGATGTGACAAATTACCAAAAACGATTAAAGGGGGAAAGCTTATAACATGGTTAATGTCATGTAATGAAGGTTTTGTCATAGATGTGGTAATTTGTGTGGGGGATTCAATGTTTCGGTTATTATCCATATGGTAGTGTCGGATTGGCTCCAGTTGGTATTCAAAGTCTTGTTAGATTATTATGTGTGTGGGGTTTGGAATTATTCCGGTCATTAAAATTGATATTGAAAACATAATTACATTAAATAGCTATTTACAAAGAGGTGGAGTGGTTTTAATTAAGTTCTGCGTATGCTTGCATAAATTGAATAAACTTAAATTCAACAAAAATCGTGTTTGAGTTTTCATTATTGTGTCTAATGTTGAGTTTTTATTTATCGGAGAAGGAAATGTTGTCTTTGCGATCATTATTATTCTAAATAAGAAAATTGTATCTATATATATTTTATAAAGTCTCGCAAATTAAAAAAAAAACATGTAGACGTCTTCAAAGGATTAATTTTAAAACAAGTCTGATAACTGCCATCATTAGGTCTTATTAATTTTAAATGAATTAGTACACACTTAACTGAAATTAGGAAAAACCGAGTCCTTTATTCCATGATTCTCATTAAACCTTCAACGACACTGATTTGTTGGAAAACAAAAAATCTCAGAAGTTCTTTTTCCATTATTTCTCAATTTTTTAATTTTTCTTGAAAATATAAAATTATCCAACAACCTCTTGAATGTGGTAAACCCAAAGTTATTGAAATTACTTTTTAAGAAAGAAAAACAAAACATAAATCCATCGAAATAAGAATAAATTAAGAAAAAACCCACTAGAAAGCCCATCCAAGAACCAAAAAATAAATCCTCCCTTAGAATATCTTAACATTTTTTCCTGTTTCTTTCTGTTGTTGTTGTTGTTTGGGAATAATGATTTAATTAAAAGATTTAATCACATAATTTATAGCTTAATAAGCCAACAATTTGGTGTGTAGGAGGGTAATTCAAGGTGTTTCAACTTTCAACAGTTTACGGCCATCAAAGTGGGTTCCCTGATTTTATTACAGTAATTTAGAGAATTTGTAAATAAACGTTACTTTTTGGGAATTTATGTATATTTCGTCCTTGACAAAAGACATAAGAATTGGGTGTGACACGGTAAAGTTATAATCTGGTGTGAAAGCTGTGAAAGGGTTTAAGCTAACAGTAGGAAAATAAGGAAGTGAGAATTGCGAGAAAGAACCATTCATTTTTTATTTTGTTTTTTTTTTTTATATTTATTCAAAGGAAAGAAAAGGAAAATCACATTGAACTTATAGACGGAATGGGAAAATGCTGTTTTGCCTTATTGCTTATACTTCGGAGTCTGTTATTAAAAGCAAAAAGCGAATGAGTAGCTTTGAAAACATTTCGCTTCATAAAAAAAAACTACATACATATTTAAGTGGGAAATAATTGAATCCGTTTGCTTCTATGTTCTTTGCTAGGGTAATTCAATTAATTTATATAATTTTAGATTTTTCGTTTCCAGAACATTGATTGTAAGAAAAATTTAATTTTACTAAACTTTGATATTTTTATCAATTGGAAATCAATTACCTTTTCTTATTCCTTACACGATCGCTTTATCGAAATCAACAACTCTGAAATTCGGCCGAATTCTTGCACCCGGCCTTATTTCACTTATTTCCATCGTTCCCGATGGAAGGCTGCAGTATCTCAGGCTGAGCTCCTGCAGAATTGTGTTGAGTAAGTAAGTAAAGTGCACTTTATCAGTTTTTCACAAAAAATATTTTATCATTCATTTTGAGTACCTTTTTTCACTCTCGTCTGAGGAAGATGCCATTTCGGAATATTCAAGATATAATCGGTTTGCTAGCGAGCGAAGCGAGCGGAAAAAATGTTGCCCAAAAGAGAATCACATGAAGTGAAAATTTCAGTATAGATGGAAATTTTAAAACCATTTTCTTCACAATTGCTCAACTTGTAGGAAACTCTCAAGTTGGCCAACTCTAGAGTACAGACAAACTTGAGAGTTAAGGGACAAAATGAAAATTGTTTTTCTTCACTACTTTAAATCTCAACTCAAGTTGAAATTTAAAAGTTTGATTTTCTCATTTTTCAAAATTTCCCATGGATATTTTTGACGGGCCCGACCCATGGACACATTTTTTCTTCTTCATCTTCCAGAAGCGCACGAGGGATAATTTTCAAATATTGCAAATTGCAAATATATATAAAGCTGAAGAGTTTGTTTGTTTTAACGCACTTATCTCAGGAAGTACTGGTTCGAATGGTATAATTCTTTTTGTGTTGGATGGTCCATTAATTGAGGAAGACTTGAGGCTTTTTAACATTAAGCTGTGCCCAATAGCAGCGAAGAATCTGTGGAAAATATGGAAAAAACGGCAAAAAATATACATTTTTCTGCGTTAAAACGCGCTTATCTCAAGAACTGCTTTATGAAATTGAACAATTTTTTAAATGTTGAATGGTCCATTTATCAAGGAAGGCTTGAAGCTATATAAAATTTAGCTGCGACCAATAGGAGCGAAGAATTTGTGTAAAATGTGGAAAAAACGGCAAACAATACAATTTAATACAATATAAAGCTGAAGAGTTTGTTCGTTTGAACGCGGTAATCTCAGGAACCACAATTTCGAATTGTAAAATTCTTTTTGTGTTGGATAGTCCATTAATCGATGAAGGCTGCAAAATAAAATAAATAAATAGAGTGGCGCGACAGCTCTTGAAGAGCCAACGCCTAAGTGGCTTACTCTAATCAACAATTCTCTGAGTGCGTGTGAAGAATTGAGGGGACCTACAATTTAACGCCGATTCCGAACGGCAAAGTTGAGAAGCATTTTTTCATTACAGATTGATACTCTTGGAAGATTTGTCAGGTCTTCGCAAGAGGCAGTACCCGTGAAAGATGAAATAAAAACTTGGCCTGAGTAGGACTCGAACCAACGACGTTCTGCTTAGCAGCCAACGCACTTACCAACTAAGCTACGGGCAACTGCTTTAGGCTTTATTCTACTTAAAATTAAGCTGCGACCAATAGCAGCGAAGAATCTGTGGAAATGTGAAATGTGAGATCTCTGAGATTAAATTATTTTGGATTCGATTTCTCACTCAGCTATTTGACGTGGCTGACATATGTGCAGCAACAATTAGTAAGGTAACCATTAAATCTCAATGATAACTGAGAATTATGTTCCACCAAGGCACCAAATGATTTTGCCTCAGTCAAGGTGACATTGAGATCTCAGTGAGATGTTGTTAGGTGGAACTGGCCTAAAAACTGCTCAAATTAGAATTTTGAGAGTTCAATTGATTTGTGAATGTGATTGATTGCACTATTTGTGCAGATTATTGTGTTTAAACCATATCATTTTATGTACTTCTTAACTAAAAAATATGCTCAGTTTAAAGAAAAAAAAAATTTTACTTAACGAAAAAAAACGATGCAGAAGCAAGAGAGATATTAGAATTAGGGAGAGTTCACCCAAGGGAATGCTTTAAGTATGAACAACTGAAAGGAATCATAAAAAATGCTCAAATTTTTCAAGTTCAAGAGAATTACGACCTAGGGAGAGTTGACTGCAATGCAATTTTACAATAACTTCCGAACGAAATTCCCACGCGCGCATGATGCACAAGTCGAGACGATACTCTGGCCGATGGACGAGGGAGAGGCGGACGAAGTCGTGGGCAACTGCTAGTTTAATATAAACTTTAATTTGAGAGAAAACTCTCGAGTTTGCCTATCAACTTCTACTTTTTTCGGAAATTGACAAAATCGGAGTTTTTAAAAAGGGTTTTTTTTATAAGAGGTGTTATTTTGAATAGCCCGCTATTTCGGTAGTTGTCACTTTTGAAGCTGACATTTTTTGACATTTGACAAGTAGAAACTACACCATTAATAAAAATGGAACGATACACGCTTCAACAACGCATTGACAACAACGCAAGATGGCGCTAGGTGCCACACAAGCAATGAAACCATCGATCTTTTACGGGAAAAGTTTCCGGACCGTGTTATCTCGCGAAGAGGTGATCACAATTGGCCAACGAGATCTTGTGATTTTACACCTTGCGACTTCTTTCTTTGGGACCACGTGAAAGATAAGTTCTACGCCAACAGCCCAGCGTCGATTCAAGACCTCAAAGATGGAATTCGTGAGGCTATCGAGGACATAGGGCAGCCGCTTTTCGATTTGGTTATGGAAAATTTCATGAAAAGGATATGGTCCTGTAAGCGTGGTCGAGGCGGACGAAGTCGCGGGCAACTGCTAGTAATAAATAAAAGTGGTCCAATTTCTTTATACATACTTATTGTATTTGTAGTTAAGATATTTCTTTTTTTTTTGTACCATAAATTAAGTTACAAATAAATTTAGTGATTCTCGTTAAAAATATTTTTTTGTCCAATAAAAGATAAAATAAAATCTGACCCACAATAATAGGTAAATTTTCTTCTACAGTTGATTTTGCGTTAAGCCCAGCTAAATTGCTCTTTGAAAAATTTAAATTTCACGTCACCGCTCATCAGCTTGACAAACTTTTAGTTAATGATTCTATAAGGCTTCCCCTAATCCTTTTGCATTGTGGTTACATGTCTCAAGTAGTGCGGGTTAGGATCGAATGACTAGAAATCAAAATCCTAGGTAGCGAAATCCTGGAAAGTACTTTCCTCTAGTACATTTTCCCGCATATCATTTGCCCGGAAATTATACTACGTTTTCTCATGAGAACCTAGTCCTTTTTGTCACTCAAAGTTATGAGAACTAAGGAAATCGAAATTTGCTACCTTTTCCGATTTTTATAACAGCCCTGAAATAGGCCATACCTTTTTTCAATACAGAAATTTTATGAGATACCAAATATGTACTGAGAATCATGGAGAATCAAAATAATTTTTCGTTCAAATAATTGCATACACGTAAGCAATTGCTTTTATGTAAGCCATATGATGATTGTTATCATGAACATTTTCGTAAATAAAGAATTAAAATTTTATAAGATATGGCCATAGATAAAATATAGGTATCTATTTATCAATTCTTCTTGAATCGGGGTTATAAACCATATTCTTATGTCGGTATTTATAATTGTTATCATTTTACTTGCTATATGAAAGGAAAAAAAAAGAAATTTTAGTATCGATCTATATCAAATTGATTTCAAAAGTACAAACACACGATGGAAAAAAATGTATACACCTCTTAACTTCAACCCCATAATGATCGTAAAACTCATTGATTCGTGAAAATTGTGTTTGCAAAACGAAAATTACCTTTGGATCTATTTTCTTTATTTTATTTTTTTTGTTTTCTCTTTCTGGAACAGAGAATTTATTTTGGTACAACTCCAATGTCTCTTCCTCCTTTTTCGTTCACTTTTTTGTTGTTTTATTTGTGTATTCCCTTAGAAAAGGGAAATTAAAGTAAAGAAAATATATTCTTTCACTTTCTCAGTTCGCTTGGTGATGGAGGAAATTGAAATCAAATTTCGGAAAAAGAACGTTGTAGGATTTAATTTAAATCTGGCAATTTGCATTTTCTTCAAAAATATTCTCACTTATTACGTCAATTCCTTTGCATTTATTTTTGATTCTTTTTATTTTGCTTAAGAAACGTATCTAAATAAGACTACATTACTATCTTAATTACTGCTAAAAATAAAAACGGAAGAAAGAAAACATTTAAATTAGACCTCCTACGTCAACATCCGTTTAACAAGAAATTGCTGCCAAGATTTCGGACATTCTTATTATCCAAGAAAGTTTATACAGTGGAGGTTAAATTATACCCACATCGTTTGGAAGCTAAATTATCCCTAAGAATTTAAAATTAGGCTGGCCAGGAAAAGCCTTACGACTATGTCTTAAATGCCATGGTAACTACCGTCATTTATGTCAGTCGTATAAAAGTATGAAAGAAAGGACCTTTGTCAAGGCTCAAGCTGCATTAACATTTGCCTTAATTGATTTTGTGCAAGTTAAGCTCCTTTGTATGCGTGCTGGTTCGGTTGGTTGGGTTATAATACAGATAAGGCAGAGCATTAGGAGTTTTTCTTTTTTGTTAGATGGGAACAAAGACGATCAATCTAGGTATAGACAATTTCTAAGATAAATTATTGTTATAAAGGTTGAATGTTTCGGTAAGAGAAAGCAGTCTAAGGTCTCATAAAATACATAATAGACTTACTTGGGTTGCAGCTTTTGAAAAGAAAATTAAATTTTATAATAAAAGATTTCGATGGTAGAAATTGCTTGTATTTTTGAGGTCATAAATAATAGAAGTTGAATAAATGAAATTTTATTTGAAATAAATTCATGGAATGTCCATGAAGGAATGTAACGAAAGACATTCGAAATATTTATGAAATTTAAATGTCTTGTAAATGCAGTGCGAAATTTTTTTCTATGGTAAGAGACCATTGTGATGAATCTTTTGAATTCTTAGAAGTGTTCAGTATTCAGTTAAGTAGAATTTGTTCAATATAGTCAAAGACAAGAAGGTGGCCACGTTCTCTACAATATTTGTGTAAGTAACTTTGTACTTTGTTTTACCGATCAAGTAATCATCCACTAATGTAAGCCGAAAGTCAAATGATCGAATAACATGCCAATGTTGAGATTTTGATCAGCCATTTAACCCCAGGGAATATGGTGCAATCCGTCTTGGTTCCCAAAGTAAGCATTTAAGAAGCCCCATTTTCTCGCAATGCATGTTTGTCTGTCACTTCCTTTGTTTTTTCTACATGCTATTTGCCAAAACTTTTCTTATCTCTTTAAAATTGCAAAACTCATTTGCATATAGTCTTTTTCTTTCCAAATTCATGTTTTATTGATTTTCAAAACAAAAACACTAGTCATTTTGAATAATTCAACAGGTTGCTCTGGCCAATGCTAAGTTAGAACTTACAGACATGCGCCCATGAATCTTTGCAGACAAATTGAGCTTTCAATTACCTTATTCGACTTTCATTTTCATTTCATTCCTTTGGATGAGTTCTACTCAAACGGTATCATACGTTTTCGTTTGAAGATATTTTCCGTCATACAGAAATAAATGCATCACAACACACCTTTCAGCGTTGGGCGCCATCGTGGGAAGTTCATTCATTCAAAATCAGTTTGTAACGGTCATCTTAAATAAACGGATGGTTCAGCGGTTGACTCGCTTGAAATAAATACAAGATTTCGTGTGTTCTTTGATGTGATGAAATTTTATGAAAATATAAATAGATAGTGTCAAAAAAGTGCTAAGAATAAATCACCAAAATTAAGTTGAAGAAAAAAAAATCAAAATAGGTGACATAAAGTGTAATCAACTATTAAAACAAAAAATGTGCGTCTCTTTGGATAAACAAAACTCGGAAGCGAAATGAATTAAAAGGATTAACAAGACGATTACTTTCCGCTGCTCCCTCCATTAACCCAGAATCATAATCCACACCAGAACAAATGGTTCGAACAACATAGATACATACATAGATATTTTCTGTTTAATGCTCTTTGTTGGCAAATTGTTCTCCTCTTATTAGATTAGCTAATGACACTGCTGATTAGCTGATTGTGCCATCAGTATTCAGTGTGATCATTAGATTTTTTCCAAGCCTGCTCCAAACCCGCCCCCTTAAGTGCGCTACCTTGTACGCCGTCAGTCATTATTCATTTAATCATAACGAGGTGCACCGTATTGTCCTATAGTGTCCAGTGATTAGAGCTGCCGATTGACACAACGCCTGACCAACCGACGACAATGAAAATGACAACACAGCACCACCCTCGTCATGTTATTGTATTATTCTTTTATTATTTTTCATTTTCTTTTATTTTCGTATTCGTTGTCTGCGTTTATTTGTGTAATAAAATTAAATGCGAAATAAGAAATGGAAATTTTTGTGGCTGGACTTGGTCGTGACGTTCCTTTTTACTGGAGTGATGATTTGTTTTTCTTGGAAGATAAGAAGTTAGAGGAAGGAAGTTTCCTAAGTGAGGGAGGAAAGTCGAGTCTTTGGCGACAGACTCAACGATCAAGTGCCAGGTTATATTAAAATCAAATAAAAAAGAATTGTGAATCAAATTTGGGCCTCATTTTTTCTTCATCTTTCGCGGTGTTCCCAGACACACCAGATTGCTGACCTTTTGATATTTATGTTATTCATAAATGGATGAGAAAAGTTCTCACGCAAAAAGTTTTAATATGGTCAAAATCTTTAAAAGTAGAAATTGAAATAACTTTTTTAATTTTTAACTTTCGACATATAGGGAAAATTCAATTTTTGTTCATTTTATTAAGAATCCTTTGAACAGTCTGGTTTTTTAGGTTTTTCTCCTGTGCAGGAAGAGATATGACTTTGAATTTGAAGCAAAGCTAATCAGATGCTATCATAGGAGCATGAAATTTATGTATGAAACAGGATAAAAGTGTAGAAGAAGGGAGGTTGGTTTTTGGTGCAAATTTTGTTAGTGGTAGAAACTTTGAGCATGGTTATGAATTTTAATTATAAATTCATGAATACCTAATGCAAGTTGCTGATAAGTCTGAAGTAGTGTTTAGTTTGAAATTTTAGTAATTAATATAGAAATATTCCTGAACAGAAGTTTGAGGCTTACAATTTTATCTATAAACAGTTCTTAGGAAGATGATTTTTTCTTAAATTTGAATTTTCAGAACTTTTTTTTAAATATACTTTATTAAATATTTTTTATCTACACTAATATATAAAGCTGAAGAGTTTGTTTGTTTGAACGCGGTAATCTCAGGAACTACTGGTTCGAATGGTATAATTCTTTTTGTGTTGGATGGTGCCTTAATCGACTTAGACATTAGGCTACTTAACATTAAGCTGTGACCAATAGCAGCGAAGAATCTGTTTAAAATGGCTATTTAACGTTAAGCTGTGACCAATAGCAGCGAAGAATCTGTGGAAAATATGGAAAAAACGGCAAAAAATATACATTTTTCTGCGTTTTAACGCGCTTATCTCAAGAGCTGCTTTATGAAATTGAACAATTTTTTAAATGTTGAATGGTCCATTTATCAAGGAAGGCTTGAAGCTATATAAAATTTAGCTGCGACCAATAGGAGCGAAGAATTTGTGTAAAATGTGGAAAAAACGGCAAACAATACAATTTAATAAAATATAAAGCTGAAGAGTTTGTTCGTTTGAACGCGGTAATCTCAGGAACTACTATTTCGAATTGTAAAATTCTTTTTGTGTTGGATAGTCCATTAATCGATGAAGGCTTTAAAATAAAATAAATAAATAGAGTGGCGCGACAGCTCTTAAAGAGCCAACGCCTAAGTGGCTTACTCTAATCAACATCTCTCTGAGTGCGTGTGAAGAATTGAGGGGACCTACAATTTAACGCCGATTCCGAACGGCAAAGTTGAGAAGCATTTTTTCATTACAAATTGATACTCTTGGAAGATTTGTCAGGTCTTCGCAAGAGGCAGTACCCGTGAAAGATGAAATAAAAACTTGGCCTGAGTAGGACTCGAACCAACGACGTTCTGCTTAGCAGCCGACGCACTTACCAACTAAGCTACGGGCAACTGCTTTAGGCTTTATTCTACTTAAAATTAAGCTGCGACCAATAGCAGCGAAGAATCTGTGGAAATGTGAGAACTGAGATTTTTTTCTGAGATCTCTGAGATGAAATTATTTTGGATTCGATTTCTCACTCAGCTATTTGACGTGGCTGACATATGTGCAGCAACAATTAGTAAGGTAACAATTAAATCTCAATGATAACTGAGAATTATGTTCCACCAAGGCACCAAATGATTTTGCCTCAGTCAAGGTTACATTGAGATCTCAGTGAGATGTTGTTAGGTGGAACTGGCCTAATAACTGCTCAAATTAGAATTTTGAGAGTTCAATTGATTTGTGAATGTGATTGATTGCACTATTTGTGCAGATTGTTGTGTTTAAACCATATCATTTTATGTACTTCTTAACTAAAAAATATGCTCAGTTTAAAGAAAAAAAAATTTACTTAACGAAAAAAACGATGCCGAAGTAAGAGAGATATTATTATTAGGGAGAGTTCACCCAAGGGAATGCTTTAAGTATGAACAACTGAAGGGAATCATAAAAAATGCTCAAATTTTTCAAGTTCAAGAGAATTACGACCTAGGGAGAGTTGACTGCAATGCAATTTTACAATAACTTCCGAACAAAATTCCCACGCGCGCATGATGCACAAGTCGAGATGATACTCTGGCCGGTGGACGAGGGAGAGGCGGACGAAGTCGCGGGCAACTGCTAGTTGCATATAAAATGGAATTGAATGTCATTGAATTGTACAAAAGCCTGAACCTGAAGCCGTGTGCTTCTTAAGAGATCTTAACCTTGAAAATCCGATTATTAGAACGCACGCTAGGATGCTTTTAATCGAAAAACACCGATCGAATTTTGGCCATAGCGGAATTCTCCCACAGGTGATGTTTCATTTTGTACGAACCAAGCAGGTCGTTTGTGTGCAGTTATATTTATTTTAAAATCGAGATTGTGAGGCTTGTACGAAACGTATCCTAACAAGTGAGGCACCGAAATCACCGTTATTTCATGTAGATTAGACATATGGATGGAATTTCAACAACCAGTCTATAGGATTAAAACTTATATACCAATTTATGTGAAAATGTCTTAATTGGCCTTATTAATGAGTTACCGTTATAATTAAAGTATTATAAATTGAAGAGCATGAAATTCTGTATCATGTGTGAAAATTTCATTGTTCTACGTTGAAATCTCTGTGCAATAAAATAGATTCGAAATGGCACTAAAACTTTTACCCCCTATTTTCACCCCCCCCCCCCTCGGTTCATTTTTTTTACACTTTGATGGTCTTACTTATTTATGTTTACTCAAAAGCCATACAAATAAGTTTTAAACTTCTAACCTAATCGACCTCCATACAAACTTTGACCTAACATTTCAACCTTTTGTGACCTTTTCAACCCCTTTTATTGCGTTAAAAAATACTGTATGCCCTTCCGCAGGTTCTAGTCTATCTTACTACCAAATTTCATCTAAATCGATCCAGTAGGTTAAAAGTTATTAAGAGTTAAAAAAAAGCGTTGGTAGTCAATTTTTATAACGCTTTTTTCAATGTTTGATTTTGCTATCCATAATTTTTTCATACCGGGGTCTATATATGAATCGATTCTAAAGGAGTAAACTCCAAAAATTATTTTGTTTCCTTCTCCATGATTCTCAGCATTTCGCATCTCCATAAATTTATGTTTATGAAAATTTGTGTTGCTATTCAAGGGTGTTAGAAAAATCGAAAAAGGCAACAGATTTCGATTTCCTTAATTTTCCCATTTTGACAATAATGCATTAATTTAGACTAAATCTGATTACTATAAAAAAGGTTATAGTGAGTCAATCTTATAAGACCCTTTAAATAGGAATATTTTTAGGGTAACGAAGCGCACGCAATGGTAGCCTTCAAATATGTATAATTTTCCTCGTTTTATCAAAACTTTTCACTGATGCTTTGCTCTTATTATTCGCAGCGTATTGTTGTATAGCCAGTCTACTTGTCTACTAAGAACTTACACTGCACTAAGTGATGAGACATTTGTCGTAAGAAATAGCTTGCTATAAGCTCTCTTTGGCATTATCTGATAACGTGAAAAAAGTCTTCCTTGGTAATTAGGCTATTCAACACAAAAAGAATGGTTCAATTTGATTTAGCAGAGATCAGCGCGTTCAATTAAACACCAGAAGTCTTAACAAATTAACAATTTTTGACATTTTATGCTCCTATCGGTCGCAGCGTGATCTTTAACAGCTTTGAGCCTTCCTTAACAGATGGACTATTTAACACAAAAAGAATTATACAATTTGATTTAACAGCTCCTGAGACCAGCGCGTTCAAAAAAACAAAATTTGACCAATTTTGTGCTGTTTTTTCCGCATGTTCCACTGATTCTTAGCTCTTATTTGTCGCAGCTTAATGTTTTATAGCCAAAGACCTTTCTTAATAAATGAACTGTTCAACACAAAAAGAATTGTTCAGTTTGATTTAGCAGTTGCTGAGATCAGCGCGAAACAACAGAAGCCTTCAAAAATGAATATTTTTGCTGTTTTTGCATAATTTTTCACTGACGCCTCACTTCTGTTGGTCGTATCGTAATATTATCATGCCTTCCCTAATAAATGGACCATTCAACACAAAAAGAATCGGTCAATTTTACTAAGCAGGTCCTAGGATAAGCGCGTTAAAACACAGAATAATAAATTTTTTTTAAAGTTTTTTTCACATTTTCCACAGATTCTTCGCTCCTTTTGGTCGCAGCTAAATGTTAAGTAGCCTTAAGCCTTCTTTGATTAATGGACTATCCAACGAAAAAAGAATTTTACAATTCGAGCCAGTAGTTCCTGAGATTAGCGCGTTCAAACAAACAAACTATACATTGGTATAGATATATATTTCTATAGACATTAAATCATTTATGTTATTTGATATTTTTTAAGGAAGTGGAAATTTGCTTCAATTAAAAATTCATAAAATTACTGCCAATCATACAATTTGCCACTACTTGTGACCGCGTTCGTATATGTTCTTGCACACTTTAGAATTTCAAAATGTCATTAAAGTATTGTTTCTTAAATTTTCTTTAGTCAAGAACTACCATACTACATAAAACTTTAAATTCAAGAGTTTTCAGATCAGAGCACCAACATCTTGACCAAATATGCAAATTAAATGTCACCCCTTTGCAAATAATGTCTTGTAGGTACCCACTGTCTTTTGCACACTCTATCTTTTTCAACTTACTTGTCGAATTAGCTCTCCTTTAAAAGTATAGAAAACTTTTCCTCTCACAAGAACTCAAGCCTTAAAATCCCTGGGTGCTTGATGACGAATTCATATGCAAATATAAAATATTGTGCAAGTAAGGAGATTTGAATCAATTTTCTCATGACCTTCTGTTGGGGCAAGGCACACGAGTCTATAATAGAATGGATCAAATTTTAAACAAAACTCCTTCTTTTCCTGTAGATTTCGGATGAAACTACATATTTCATGAAAATCGCTTTAAGGACATTTTTAAATTTTATTCGAAACCGTATTTGTTGGAAATTACCGAACGGAGAAGAGTTATTTCTACCGTCAGGAATGGGTTTTATGGAAAACAAAGCTATTGTGTCGTCAGGCATTTTTAATCGAAAATTCACCATGTTTTGTTGTGTACCGTACCCATTTCCTTTCGCATAAATTTACTATATATTGAATATGAAAATATTCAATCAATTTTTGGCTGTTTGTGATTTCCGTTAAATGTTTAAAAATGATTTTTTGATTAAAATTTATTTACTTTGTCTTCTCTATCAGTCAAATGACAAACACACATTCAACCACTATAATAATTTATACCAACAGAAAATTGTTGGCTCTGCCTTCGTTTCACACCAAAAGCATCTATTTTTAGAACAAATTCTAACCTTACCAATAGGAGCTGGCTATACGAGGGAAATTATTCCCTGATGCGTTGGTATGACAGGATACTTTTTATATTATTTATAACCAGGCCAACGCACACGACGGGACATTAAGGCGAAAAGGGACTATGATTGCTTACATGACGTAATAACTTATAATTCAAAAAATGGGTCTGACTTTGAGCAAAGCAGAGAAAATTAAATTGACAAATTAACTTGACAAACGTGACATGATATCGTAACTGCTGAGTTGTAGAAGTCGCTTTGAAATGTTGATTAACCGTATGGAGGAAATAGGAAATAGAAATTCACATTAACGTTTAATGGATGTGTGTTTGTAATATGGGAAAATTTTGAAGGGTAGATAATTTTAAAATTGATGCATTTGTATGATGTGCGTTTGTATGAAACCTATTTGCTTTTGACCTTTTTGAAATTGCCATGGTTAATTGTTATAAATTGGAAACAACCTAATCAGCGTTAAGCTATAATGGAAATACCCGTTTGAGTTATTATTTTTTCTCTGTCTGTTTTTCGATGGCTTTTAACTCTTGCATTGATTCAAAGGTATCAAGCGTTGGTCCAAAGAATTCCTTGACGTTTCCTATGCCTTGTATACAAGAGTTTGGTTTGACCCCATCTCGAATATGCATCACATATTTACCTCATTATGAGGTAAATATTGAGAAACTAGAAACAGTTCAATGCAATTTTACACGTTTCGCCTTAAAAGGGCTCCAATGGACTGACCCGAATAATATCCTTTTTTATGAGGCTCGACTTCCATTTTTCCAGATGCAAAAATTTGTCAAAGGAGAACAAATAATGATATTGTTTTCTTTCATCAAATTATTACTGGTGTCACTTATGCTCCAGATATTTAGAGTTCTATCCTCTTTAATTACCAAGGTGGAGTTTATATTTTGCGTTTTCATAGTTTGATTACAGTCCCCCAACATAGAACAAACTACGGAATGCATGAGCCACTAACAAGAATGAGTTAGTTTTTGAATACGTATGAAGACTTATTTGACTTTAATATCAATAAAAACAAGCTAAAACTAATTCTTAAAACCAGTGTTCCACGTTCTAAAATGTTTTTTTGTTTGTATTTTTTGTGTTATTGTAATTTTATTGTTTGTTATGTTTATTATTGTGCAAGTGTTTGTTTTAGATTAGTCTACTAACAACTAACACTACACTAAATGATGAGACAATCATCGTAAGATTAAGCTTGCTATAAGCTCTCATCGGCTATATCTGATAGTGTTACAAAAAATTAAAGCATGGTAGCTTATATTGGCTGTTCGCTATCCCTTATATGTGATATTCTACTAACCTTTTGCCAAAAATATCGTTTACAAATCAGGTCTGATCCTTTTCCAAAAATACACCAAAAGCTTAAACATGATATACTTACATTGAAATAAAGGGCAGATAACACATTGAATGGAAGAAGAACTTCCTTACACAAATATACATTCGCATCCTTATGCTCTCGGTTTTGTTTTTTATTAATGCGTTGGATTTCCTAAGAGTTATATTGTTGAGTGGATTTTTACATATCTAGTCGGTCGCTTGTTGGCTTTAGAACTTTTCATCAACACATAAATAGTGTTTTTGTGCGTTTTATTTTTTCAAAAAGCCAAGATAAAACAACTTTTTGTGTTAACTTTTTAATGGTATCCATTCAAGGCTATATTTTGGTAGAGGAACAAAATAGTTTCAAAAGGGATAAAAATGTGAAGAGATAAAAAAATATCTGACTTAGCTTAAAGTTTTGAATGCCATTTGAATTCTCAATTACTGACTGAAACAGATTTTTCTCAACTAAGCTTAACAAAGTGAAGTGAGAGTTTATGGTGAGTGCGGATTTTAAAAGTCAAGGATTCATTTGAAGAAGGGGGAGAATAAATCTCTTGATATTTGCTTTTTTGAAAGTAATGAAAGGGAAAAATTAATAGTTTAGGTAAGTAAAAATGTCCTTAATTCTTATTTTTAGTTGATTGGATTGAGAGTTGTAGTAGTATTTTTATTAAGTACTAGCAGTTGCCCGCGAATTCGTCCGCCTCTCCCTCGTCCACTGGCCAGAGTATCGTCTCGACTTGTGCATCATGCGCGCGTGGGAATTTTGTTCGGAAGTTATTGTAAAATTGCATTGCAGTCAACTCTCCCTAGGTCGTAATTCTCTTGAACTTGAAAAATTTGAGCATTTTTTAAGATTCCTTTCAGTTGTTCATACTTAAAGCATTCTCTTGGGTGAACTCTCCCTAATTCTAATATCTCTCTTGCTTCTGCATCGTTTTTTTTCGTTAAGTAAATTTTTTTTTTCTTTAGTTAAGAAGTACATAAAATGATATTGTTTAAACACAATAATCTGCACAAATAGTGCAATCAATCACATTCACAAATCAATTGAACTCTCAAAATTCTAATTTGAGCAGTTATTAGGCCAGTTCCACCTAACAACATCTCACTGAGATCTCAATGTCACCTTGACTGAGGCAAAATCATTTGGTGGAACATAATTCTCAGTTATCATTGAGATTTAATGGTTACCTTACTAATTGTTGCTGCACATATGTCAGCCACGTCAAATAGCTGAGTGAGAAATCGAATCCAAAATAATTTCATCTCAGAGATCTCAGAAAAAAATCTCAGTTCTCACATTTCCACAGATTCTTCGCTGCTATTGGTCACAGCTTAATGTTAAATAGCCTAATGTCTAAGTCGATTAAGGCACCATCCAACACAAAAAGAATTATACCATTCGAACCAGTAGTTCCTGAGATTACCGCGTTCAAACAAACAAACTCTTCAGCTTTATATATTAGTGTAGATGTAGATATACAACTCTTCACAATTACATCACATAAATAATTATTACTTTTAAAATGTCAAATCTGCGACCTCTAAATAACTTAATTTTTATTTTCTCCGTATTTCAAAATTCCTTCAAGCTATACAGCAAACTCAAACTCTCCAACATAATTAATAGATCAATTAAATGAATTATTGCTTTTAATAAAAGTCTTGTCTACCAACATTGTCCGCATTCATTATCCCCACTTCCAACCAACGAACGCTCTTAACTTCAATTAAACTTTAATTAAAATCTCCACATCACATCACTCCTGTTCTTAAAATCTTATTTTGCTTTTTCAAAGGAAAGTATATAAATAATATTGCATATTGTCCTCATAAAATGTGATATGATATCATAAAAGAGAAATCGAGGTCTCCTTCAAAGCTAGCATGCTATTTCACTAAGCAATATACCATGTAGTTCATGGTGGTGACGAGGAAGACACGCAGCACCCTTTTCACTATTCCACCAACTCAATATCCTTTAAAAAACAACACCGCCCTGCGACCCTGCCTGTCACCGACATATAGCACCCAAAATCATGGACCGCACATTTACCATATCAGAGGGAGGACTGCTGTCGATACCAGACACTGAAATTATGTTTTTTAGTGGTGGCATGTCCTTGTTCCTCGAATAAAGCTTTAATATCGATTTTAAGAAATGCATTTCAAGTTGAAAAGTTCAAAAAAGATGAACAAAATAGAGAGGCATGATATCGCTCTATAAAAATTTAGGTCAGACGGCCAATAATTTATTGCAGTTGGAGCTAATAAGGAATGGCAGGATAATAATCTGAATAGTCTCGGCACTGACAGACAAATTTTCAATTTGATTTAGCGCTGGCATTTAAATTGCAAATTATTTTACCGGGACACCTTGCAGTTTTTTTAATTACCTGTCTGGAGTTGATTGCAACACTAGTATATTCATATTTTATTTAAATGCGAAAATATGAATGAGTGAAGTATTTTTAATTGCAAGGTGTTTTGTTTACGATGAAAATTAGTTATTATTGATTCAAGGTTTTTGAAAATATAGCAAGTTGACAGGAAAGAAATTGGCGTTATGAATTGTCCATCATCTGTTGTTTCTTCCGAGTAATATAAGCTTTTAAGACAATTTTGCTGGTATGGTGGTGAGAATTGTGTAATATGAGCATACAATTATTTTGAATTTGAGTTTTTGTCGGGTTGATTTTCATTTCCTGCCCATATCAGTTCAAATCGAAAGCCTGCAAACTAAAATCCTGCACAACGAAATTCCTCAACAATTTTTCTTGCAAGATTGACTACTAGTCCTTCATGTAGCATGAGCAGTCTCTGATTTCACAATTATTTGAACGAAGAGATATTTTGCTTTGTTCTCCATGATTCAGCATTTTTGTCTCATAAAATGTTTGTTTTTGGAAAACGGTGTGTCCCCAAACCGAAAAAGGTACCGAATTTCTATTTCTTTAATTCTCATAACTTTGAGTGACAAAAAGGAGTAGATTTTCATCATATTCGGGAAAGTACTTTGCGTGATTTCGTGATGCGGGAGTTTGATTTGCGGCCTTTCAATCCAACCCATGACATCAGCGCTTTCTTGAACTCGTGCTCTCTACATTAATACTTGTTCTACTTCTGCCAAAAGTTTCTGCAGACGGATCTAGAGAAATGAGGTTTGTGTAGATTGGCACATTATGCTTTTGCAACGTTGAAGAGGAGGGAAACCAGTCCATTCCCCTGTCAGATTTTATTGAAAATAATCAACGGACTAGGTAGTTATCTCGATACCTGGCCATGGCCAGCCTAAATAGTCTGATAGTCATAGGCTGAAGCCGAGACAAACAAATATAAAGTCGAACCGATCCGACCGGCCGGCGCGGCGGAGGGAATGGCAAATGCAATATTTAATGTTGTAAAATGTTTACGAGTGGCGATTATAAAATTTGAATAGACATATGACAAAAAAAAAGATAAGTATACGCCAGAGTGTCTCTAGAGGTTTCCTAAAAGTTCTTTTAAAACCTTAGATCATTGTTAAATGACTATCGTAAGGGCCCAAAAAAGTTGAATATTAATCACGTCAATAGAAACGGGACTGAACAATTTGACTTCTCTTCTCTACACACGTACAAGTTCATATTACAATGTTTTGTATAAGAAACTATCCTTGTAATTCCTTCGTTTATTCTGAAAGAAAAACAGCCAATCCTTCCATTCCGAAAAAAAGACATTTCATATTCTCATGCATAAAAATACATGTTTGAAAAACAAAACAAAGAGAACGAGAAAATTGGAGTTGGTTTTTTTCTGCTATTTGAATTTCCAGGCACGTCTTTCAATCGCATTTTGTTTTTTCCTTATTGACATCCTATTTTCATGTTGTTTTCCTTAACCGCAATAAACAGTTTGTGGAACATCTTCATCTTTTTCTTCCGAGGTTAATATTGCCACCTTTTAACGGAAATGGAATTCAATGCCACGACCCGAATTCAGAAAACTAAATTTGTTGGTTTCTTACTCTTTAATTTACTGCACACAGTTCTGTGTGATTTATTTAAATTAATTTTTAATGAAAACTTATATGAGGGTAAAAGGTTGTTTCTCATAACTTTGGAAGAGTGCAAGCTCAACAATAAATTCTACTTCCAGGAATTGTAAATCCTTCGAAATGGAAAGTATAACTGAAATTTATAATAATAGACTAAAGGTAATTGTGTTCTACAGAGACTGTTTACATAAGCGGATTTCCAATAAAAGAGAGTACTTGAAAACAGGAAGCATATTCTTAACTTAGAACTGGAATAATTCAAAATGAGTCCAATCCACCTCTGTTTTCCCATTTACCAACTCCTGTTTTGTCAGGTACTAATAATTTTCTTTTTATTTATAATGTACTCGTTAAAATGTAATTGCGTTAGCGGGTTAGCAGGAACTTATGGAAAACAAAAACAAATAACAAGACGACCAACGTAGCCGCAAAGCACTTAGCAAAAGGTGAATTATCACATTCTAGGAAGAATGTTTATTAATTAACTTTGACTGGAGCTGATGGTGGACAGCCTTCATACCTCGTGATTATAACTGTGAAAATTATACAAAAGGACACAGGTTAATTATTGTGAAAATTATACAAAAGGACACAGGTTAATTATTAATTTGTTTATGTAATGAGAACAAACTGCTCCGAGGATCTTTAAGTGAAAATTGCTTACTGAGCAAATTAATTTATTAAGGTTTTGCCTCTTTTTTATTTGAAGTGTTATTCTTTAAGCTAAATGAATTGTTGTTACTGTTGCAATTAGTTGTTCAATTTAATTAAATGATAGAGAAATTAAACGCATGATAAATCTATTGGCCTACAAAGTTTTTTTCTTTTTCCTTAAAGAGGAAGATTTATGCAATTGGCTTTTGCGGCAAAAAATGTATCTCATCATCCTTAGGGTAAACTGATTAGAATTACTAGAAGATCTTCCTAATTATGTAAAAAATCAATTTTCTTCAAAGTTAAGAATTGCAAAAAAAATCTCGAAATACTTCAAGAAAAGTGTTCCAAGATTAAATTGGCAACAAGTATAAATTCAACGAAATCAATCCTCCAAGGTAGAAGCAAAAGGTTGAACTCCCTTGAAATGAAATCCACCTCTGATTGGAATGTCTATTGATTTCTTGAGGACTATTACCCTTGATGGAGTTCGATTTCAAACCTATTGACTTTTTTCAATCCCTAAAGACCAAACACATTCCTTTCTTCTCCAAACATAGCAAAATGTACCTTTTTAGAGTTTCCAGCAAAATGTTATTTAAGACAGTGATCCACTTACAAATACTGAAAGTAAAATCAACCGGTACCTACATTCCAAAGACTCACTACCTTTAGTCTTTCCAAATAATAAAAAGGCACACTCTCAATTTTCAACCCTAAACAAACACTGCTCACATATTCCTGCTCGTCCCTTTTATATTTGTTCAAAATTAATCAAATGATATTATTCACACGTTTTTGAGCAAAACCCAAACAGAAAATAAAATAACGCACTCCAATGTCCTTGATACAACATTCCACATTGGCCAAGGCAAGGCAACCAGCAAAAAGCTTCTTCAATATGATAACAAAATTAGTTCTCGATTGAATAGGCAAGGTCCTCATCCCAGCTCCTTGGATTCCTTCTGATCGATCCACCCAACACCGCAGGGCACACTTGTGGCTTGATATAGTATTTACTTTTCGAGTTACATTTTCCATATCAATAATTGAATTTTCCAATTAAATTAGATGAATGGAAAGCCATTCGAATGAGAAAATCAAAAGTCTAGCCTATCGAATGGGCGAAGTAGGATATTGTGAACTTTTGGAATTTTTATTGATTGTTTGAATTTTTTTCTCGTTGGGTGTATTCATCGTTTTAAGAATCTTTGATTAAGACAAGTCCTAGTCAATCATTGATTTAAGGTTGAAATTCGATGCGGCACGTTGTTGTTGGGGAAACTCTGTTTTGTCCACACTATACCTTTGGCACACCTCCCATCTGTCAGAAATTTCGTATTCCTTTGATTTGTCTTATTATTGCTTTTTTTCGTTTTGCTGCTTACCTTATCAAGATACAGGATCCATTAGTGTTAACCTTTAATGGATCCTTGAAATGCCAGCCAGAAGACATCGTGTAGTTGTACGTGAACCAGGACAACATGACACAACGACACTGACTACGAGGATGACGAAGATGACGACGACGATGATGACGATGATGATGAAGATGATGAGATGGTGATGTTGGTGATATCCTTGTTGAAAGGAATGTTTCCTTCCGAGAACGTGATTCGAAAGCTGACTCGTCTTATCAGTGTTTTTTTTTTCTTGCGTTTTCTGAAAATAGGCTTTCTTCAAGAAATCAATGGTGATAATATAAATATCCTTAACAGGAAATAAGACACTAAGAAACCTTAAAGACGAAGGCTATTAACACCTTATGTGCCCACAACGTTCAACGACGCACGGCGACGACGACGACGAGGCGAAACAACGCACACGACACCGTTTAAGTTTATTGTTCTGCCTACGGCTGCCTTACAGAAATTGGATTCGATTAAGTGTAGGCTTTGTTTTCTTAACGAAGTTCATGTTTGATGTCAATAAGGCAGGCGTTAATGTTAATCAAAAAGATTTCGATTTGAAATTATTAGCGTGTTGGGGATTCTTTTGACTTTTTAGAATTGCTTTTTGTTACTGTTGTGAAATCGGTTTGTGAAAACGCTTCCGTATCATATGAAACGATTTAATTTTTCTTAAGATTTGGGAATTTTTAATGGTTAACAGAAAAGTAATTGAAAATCTTATATACAAACTCGAGAAAGCAATTGAAATAAATAACGATACGAGGGTTATGTTTATAGTAAGCAAATTCTGTAAGAATTATTTTTCTTAGGCCGCACTTACATTTTTGTTTATTATAGCAATTTCTTAGCTTATTTTTATGATACGGTCATAACATTCGCACTATCTGATCCCCATAATCTTGATCATCATCAGCAAAATTGACAAATAACAACGCTCTGAATGTTTCTGATTTACGGATTTCAACAAGGATCGAACCTCAACCATCATTTCACAGCATTGGTGTCGAAAGACCGCAAATCGAACTCCATACTTTTGCCCACATATGTATCTACACGCCCGCAAAAAATCCTACCTTTATTCATAAATCATAACAATAATGTATTCCATTTCGTCACTCAGAGATATGAGAAATAAGAAATCGGGTATCTTATTCGATTTTACTAATAGCTCTGCATTAGTACACATCCTTTATCAAAAACAAAAATTTAATGAGACATTAAATGCTGAGAATCATAGAGAACGAAGCGAAATAATGCTTTGCTCTAATAATTCAATATGAACTATAACCTTGTATTATAATTTAGGTAATTGTTAATAATTGAAAAATAGAATGTCCTTAAATTGTTATTAATAATTTTCCATAGTGAGACAGTATCTTCTGTAGTACTCATTGAATTGAATGTCTTCATAGAGTTGCCATAAAAAAATGCCTTTGAAATTTAGATTTTTCATTAACTTGTAGAAATACAAAAGAAAATTATTTTATTTCTTGGAACTTTAACAGAAAGCAAATTGGAAACTCTTTATATCATATATTATGTTCTTTTGATTTTAACTTTCTACTGGCTGGTATTCTTTCCACGTACCTATACAACCTCTGTTTCTTTGTAAATCATATCTGGCTAATTTATATTCATAAGAATTTTGCATGCAATAATTTTCAGGACAGTTGAATAATATACACAAAACCTTATCCTTACAAATTCGTTCATGAAAAGGCAAAATGCAAAAGTATTTCTAACATGTTTCCACTCTTATTTTTATATTTTTTTTTTCGTTCATAAAAATGAACAGGTGTGTTGTATGTGTACAGTCCCTACTCCCTATCTGCATACCATACCTGATGCTTTCGATGATTTTGTATTCTAAGTGAAATTAAATTACGCACTGCAAAAAAATGTATAAATTTCAAAGAAAATTTAAAAAATGCTCCATATTTTGCAATAAAAGTATGTATGAGTAAAAGCTAACCAGAAAATAAAAATATTGAATTTTTAAATTCTTGAATGTGAAAGGACTTGTTTGAAAGGGAAAAATTAGAATAAAACCATAAAACATACAAATATCAAAGGAAATAAGAAATACCTACAATCTTTTGAATATTTCGCCTTTGCCTTGAATGTTTACGTTTTCATGTGTGCCGGGATAAATCACAGAGGTGTGTAACTTAAACCGGATAAGCATTTTGTCATTATGTTGTGTGTTCTTTAAGTGGTATGTTAAGTTTGTAAACAAGATGTTGAACATAAAGGCATTGTCAAGTATTTATAGGAATTTTCATTCATAATTCATAATTTAAAATTTTTGTGATGAAGGCATTTTTATGAGATTTCCTTGTTATTATCTCGGGATAATTCGTAATTCCATGCATTTGCATTTCTGTTTGGATAGGAATTTTATGGCCTTAAATTAAAAAAGAAAATTAACTTGAAGGTGAATGGATTGGAACATATGCACATGTATCCAAACTCATTTAATACCTTTTTTATTTCTACCTCTTCATAATGGCCTTGATTTTTAATTTTGCTTTTTTATACATCACTTAATGCAATTGAATAGCTTAAATGGAAACCTTGCAACAGCAAGCGTACATTATTTTTTTTTTATAATTAAAATTTATTTTCCTTTGAAAATACATTTATACACACAATGTTCAACGAGTGCGTTAGTGCTTGAACAAGCTTAGTTATATTTTTGTTTTGAAAATATAAACAAAAGTGCTAGTACTAAAAAGAAAACTCGTTTAACAGAAATTTATATTTTAGTTATGAAAGTTGTAAGCATTATTTTAATTTTCAATGCCGTATGCAAACTTTTACTGGTACTTTTGTTAGAAGTCTTTCTTCAAAAGGGCTGTTCAATTGTATCTCATTTAACTTTAACTAAAATTGAAATGCAATACTTTCTGATAACAGTGTTGTTAAAACGACACTTACAAAGGAGAATTTTGTAAGCTTTTCGTCATAAGATGGACTATTTTCAAACGTGTGTTTGCAGAGCTTTTAAAAATAAGAAAAGAAAACATTTCCCAGAACAATTTTTCCTTAAATTTCTGGTACAATTAAAGTTCAATGAACAAAACACAATTGCTTTCCGAGTTTGGACAAATTACATTAATTCCTTAAAAATAAAAGAACAACCTGAACTGACACATATTTTCTCTTCCACCAATTTCACATTCAACATATCTTGAAAACTTGTTATTTATTTTCCTATGATTTTCCTCAGTTGATTGATTTCCAACGATAAATAAGATTTTCGTCATCAAATCTACTCGATGACAAACGATACGAGGGTAAAGTTTGTCCCTCTGGACGATAACAAACAAACAAAAACGAATGACAAAAATAAATCATCGTGTCCGATTGTCTTTATATGTCGTCGAACAATTGTTTTATCCCTGCAGTCAGATTCGCTCGAATGGAAAATAAGATTGTGTACCGATATGTCAGGGGAATTTGCCTGTGCAAATCTAAACTCTATCAAGAAGCACAAATGTGTAGGTACGTACTACAACTTATATAAACTCAAACTTCACGCACGCCTGCACAAAGAATATCATGACCATATCTGAAATGTGATCAATCTACGCCCCCAAACTCACCCATCAATTTCAACGAAAACTAGAAAAACTTATTGAAAACAAAACAATCTTCACGACGAGGACTCTTCAAAAATTTCGTTTTTTTAGTCCATCAATACTCTGGTCGAATATCAAGAGCAACAAACCATTCTGGGGCCTTGGTCCGAACTTCTAGGAAATTCGATATTTTCATCGTAAAATTACTTTATTGTCTAATGGGAAAAAGTAGAGAAATGTTTGGCAGTTTCTTTTCAACTTCGGTTTGCAAATTCTTAGGCACTACAGTAGTGAGAATGTTATCATTGACTGGAATGGCGCTGTTGGGCCGGCTATGATGGGTATCTCTCTTTTCTTTGCTATGATTTATTTTAGCTCCACAGCCCATTTGCGGAACTTTTCTTCTGCGCTTTTTGTGTTGGGGTTTATTGAACCTTCGGTTTCATTTTTGGTAAATATTTTTTTGGGGAATTATTTTGTTTGTTTGGTGATTTGATTTGTTGCCTTGATTGGTATTCACAGTACATAAACCAAATCGCAAATTCAACCAACAAAGAACATACAAATGGATCATTAAAGCAAATATTGATCTGTATTTTATTTCAACAGAATTTAGTTGGATTCCATGTGATTGATTAATGAAAAAAGTTTCGATAAAAAAATTTAAATTTATTATGAAATCTCTTTTTCTGCAGCAAATTCTGTCCTTTATTATCCTCTGCTTACTCTCTAATTTGTTGTTTATATTCGAAAAAAAACACATACATAATTCTAGGAAATTCATCAACAATTCTCTGAGTGCGTGTGGAGAATTGAGGGGACCTAACGCCGTTTCCGAACCGCAAAGTTGAGAAGCACTTTTTTCATTACAGATGATACTCTTGGAAGTGTTGTCAGTTTTTCGCAGGAGGCGGTACCCTCAAAAGATGAATTAACAACTTTATGGGCACAAGCTTGATTCAAACTCACGCATTTGCGTAGTTGCCAACACACATACCACTATGCCAAGGGCAACTACAGAATTCATGACTTCATATGCAAAAATGCACGCAGTTATTTTTCTCAATTACTTCAATGCTAATTGTTTTTTTTTTGTTTTTTTTTTTGGCTTCAGTCACTTAATCATTGATCGATTGAAAATATTCTATATTCAAAATCACAGTAAGTTTACTTTGGAGAAATGTTCTGATTCCTCAAGTGCATCTTATTCTTTGCTGACAATGAAGACATTATAATTGATAATCCGACATTATACATACAAGCCTAACTTATGTTTTCAGTTTCCTAATCCATACAGTCCTTTTCCTGACATTATTTTGAATGGAACAGTGTTTCCCAAGTGTAAAATGTTTACATATTTTGCATCTACAATTAATAGCAAAGCTGTTTGTGATGATAATATCTACCATTTAGCTAATTCTGAACTTTTTGATAGCAACTACCAAATCTACCGACGTGATCGTCATTGTAACTACGATTCAACCGTGGTTGGCGGAGGAATTATTATAGCCGTACAAAATTCGTTAATGTGCTCTCTCGTCGATGACTTCCGACAATCCTTGCTTGAAATATTGTGCATAAAGATAAAAATCCCTAATGGTTTCCTCTTCGTAGTGGCTACTTACATTCCGCCTTGCTCCAACAGTGATGTATATGATCAACTTTACGACTGCTTGGATGGCATAACTGGAAACATTGACCCTAACGATGAAATAATCATAGTTGGCGATTTCAATCTAAGTGATCTAAACTGGATTAATTCTAATGATAGCGGCGAATTTTTGCCTATTAATCTGTCGTCGTCCAAAGAAATCTCCCTCATAGACTCGATGGCTGCCCTTTGTTTAAATCAAATTAATGGAGTTCCAAACAATAACAATAAAATACTGGACCTTGTATACTCTTCCGAGTCTTTAAACACGGACGCTGCTGTTACACATAGTGATGTAAAACTTGTCATCGAAGATCGTCATCATCCTGCTTTATCGATATTTTTGAACTTGAATGTTTGTAACTTTTCGAATGCTTGTAATCTTGTTGAATTCAATTTTAGATAATGTAACTTTGATGAATTGTTTAATCTATTAAGTCTCATTGATTGGGATACTTTGCTTAGTGGTTCAAACCTAGATAATAAGTTATTTAAGTTTTATAAAATAATATTTGACTGCTTTTTAGAAACCATCCCTTTACGTCATGTTAAAACTAAAGATAACTATCCCCCATGGTTCGATCGGCATTTGAAATCCTTGAAAAACAAAAGAAATAAGGCGTGGTTAAGGTTCAATCAAACTAAAACTGATAGCGACCTACTAAATTATATTGATTTTAAAAACGAATTTAACAACTATTCAAACTATCTTTACAATGAATTCCTAATCAAAACTGGAAATGATTTTAAAATAAATCCTAAAAAATTCTGGAATTTTGTTGATATTAAAAGAAAAACTGATGGCTACCCAATATGTATGGAGTTTGATAAATTTTCTAGCCAAGATCCTAAAGTTATATCCAACATGTTTGCGGAGTTTTTTATGAAGTCCTTTGAGGAAACTCTCCCATCTGACCCTCGATCCCCTCTGACATCTCAACAATATGCCCACTTAGTACTAATAAATTTTTCGATTACTGAATCTACAATTCGTGAACAAATTTTAAAACTTGACGACAGTCTAAGTTCTGGCCCTGACGGTTTACCGTCATTCATGTTAAAAAAATGTGCAAATCATTTATCTTACCCACTATTTATTCTTTTTAACCACTCTACATTTCCTGATCTACGGAAATATGCTTTTCTTAAACCTATTCATAAAAAAGGTCCTAGTCACTTAGTTACTAACTACCGCGCCATAGCCAAACTCTCTGTTATACCTAAATTGTTCGAATTGTTAGTTTGTGATGTCTTATCTTTTAATTGTTCTTCTATCATTAGTGAAAATCAACACGGGTTTGTTAAAAAGAAATCAACTGTCACTAATTTATTAGAATTCACAACGTTCTGTTTTGACGCTTTTGAAAAAAATCTGCAAGTTGATTGCATTTTTACCGATTTTAGCAAGGCATTTGACAAGATTAATCATAGTATTCTTCTAAATAAACTGTCAAGATTTGGACTAAATGATTCTTTTATTAATTGGTTGTCTTCTTACCTCAGTGATAGACATTATAGTGTAGTTTTCAGACATAATCACTCAAATAAGTTTGTAGTTAACTCCGGTGTACCTCAAGGTAGTCATTTGGGACCACTATTATTTGTCTTATTCATAAATGACCTTCCATCTTTTTTAAAAAACTCTTCTTCATTAATGTACGCTGACGATGTTAAAATATTTCGGAAAATAAATTCATTGAATGATTGTAATCTTCTTCAAAATGACCTACTATGTTTTTGGGAATGGTGCAATAACAATCGTTTATTTTTAAATGTTGACAAATGCAAGACAATGCGTTTCACACGCAAGCATGATTTCATTGTTTTTGATTATATGTTAAACTCCTCTAGTTTACACGTCCAATCAAGCTTTTCTGATCTGGGTATAATTCTAGATTCAAAGTTATCATTTACTGATCACTACGATTCAATAATCAAAAAAGCTAATAGATCACTCGGTTTTATTAAACGTTTTGGAAGTGAGTTCCGTGATCCCTTCGTAATTAAATGTCAATTTTTTTTGTTTGCCAGATCTGTATTAGAATATGGCTGTGTTATATGGGCCCCTTATTACAATGTTCACACAAATAGAATTGAAAGTGTCCAAAAGAAATTCATAAAGTTTTACCTTCGATTTCTCCCTCGGTCAAATTATATTGAATGGCCTTCCTACCCTCAGAACCTAATTCTCTTGAATATCCCATCCCTTTCTGCTCATAGAGAGTTTTTACAGCTTTGCTTCATCGTTGGATTAATGAATGGATCTATTTCCTCCTTCTCAGTTTTGGGTCGTTTGAACTTTAACGCGGCCCATGTTGGGTTAAGAACTAGATTGCCAATACGTCCCAGTTTTAGCAGATCGAACTATGGGTCTAACAGTCCGATTAATCAGTTAATTAATATTTTTAATAAACATTATAACTTAATTGACTCTGTCAACGTAAATATTAAATCAAAACAGTTTAAAATTAGATTTTTCGTTAATTTTGTAAATTAGAAATTTTTATTATTATAGTTATTTATATTTATAATTACCTGTAACGTTAGGTTTTTAACGTGCTCAATAAATCAAATCAAAACCATCCCGTAAGCATACGCTGGATGAAGAGGGAAGTTCTGCTATATTTGTCACTGTCAAAATTATGTTTTACAATGATGGTAAATAAACGGCAGCTGAGATGAAGATGACAGTGAAAATAACAAAGCTTGATCGAATCAGAAGAACAAAGACTGTACAAGCAAATTTCACAACATCAGTTATCAGTTGGCCTCAGATATGGAACAATACAAAACCGATCGACTTGTCACCGATTTCTTAGGTCAACTACACCGCCACGCCGCTGCCGTACCAAATAAATAGAGAAAAACATAAACAATATAGGATACCAACAATCCGGCCGTAGAAGTGCTACGTCAATTTCGACAGCACTGATGCGGTATTCACTTTTTTTTTTGCTTCCACCATTTTTGAACAAAATACACATGAATCGATTTGACATAAGGGATATAATATCACAATACCTTATTATTATTATTATTATTATTATTATTATAACGTTTTTGATTAGATTTTCTGCGTAGTCTATAAAAACACGTTATCTAAGGACAACGTTTGGTCAAATTTATGAATATGATGAGCTTTTTCAATTGATTCGATGTGAAAATAAACAAACTTTCAATCATAGTTGTTGAAATCTTTTATCCACATGACAACGAGAAATAAAGTTATCTGATTTGCTGATATACAAAAGTTTTATTCCAGTATTCAAAAACTTTTATATTCTTTTGATTCACACATGTCGCAAGAAACGGGTTGTTTTTAGCTTTAATTTTACTTTTTATATGAATATGAAAACCTCCACACAAAAAGTAATCCAAGTTGTACTGTAACTTTAGAACAATTTAGTGATTAAATTTTGTTTGCCTTTTTCTCAAACTAACAACAAAAAAATAATTGAAATCAAACTATTCAACGTTACCTTGAACTCTCACCCTCAAGGTGAAAACGTTTTAACTTTTTTATTTTTAGTTGTTTTTTAATCAGAAACGTGAAAGGTTTTTTAATTTTGTTTAATTTAAGGACACTTAAGCACAGACTTTCTTTTTGCGTCTTGAATTGGAAAACTGTAACTCGTCAATTTACTTAAGTTTCTTCTTATTATAATTCTGGCGGTTGTCTTAAGATAAAGTTCTTTCTTTAATTAAAAACAAGTACAAAATAAATGGAATAAAAACACACTGCTTATCGCCAAGGACCTTGTAAGGACAACACTTTAACTTGAGGATTAAAAACCATACAAAGTGTCTTCTTTCAAAAGGGTAACAAACAAAAAATTTGTCTATATATGACTATCCTAAGAAATTTCCCCTCATAGACGGAAAAATCAATTATGATGTTAAGTGATAACAGTTGCAGAAGGAATATAAGAAAAAAACAGAAATTAGTACCACAACAAAGCAGTCGAATCAAACATCAATTCTTAACAATTGACTACTTTTTATTGGAACAATTTGACCTTTGATTAAATTGACAATTATGTTGTACACAGTGTTCTTACACATATTTTGCTCATTCTCAAAAAATTCAAGTAGATGTATACTACACCCACAAAAAAATCACCCCAAAAACTTATCTTTTCAATAAGAAAAAAACTCACACATAACCTCATCTTCTTTCTTCCATTGTTAGATAAAATATTTCAACAAAAGATTCAACCATAAGTGTCTTTATACGAGCATTGTTATATTGTGATTAATCGCATCAATTTGTCAGAATGTCAAAATAAAACACACACATCACCGATATACTTTAATGCTGTCACAGAATGTTGTACAACATCAACATCCATCAAACGATATCGTTCTAATAACCCACGAGCCACGACTCTATAAAGTAAGACTGATACTCGCCTGACGTTTTATTATTCACGAAAACATTTTTGCAAGTATCGATTTCTGGAATGGCCAAACATTTATTTAATAATTATCAAAACGTGTCTTCTTCCAAAAAAAAAAAAAAACAAAGAAACAACAAATTTGGTGTATTTTTTTTGCGGACTCTGAATTGGGTAGAATTAACACAAACAAATTTAAAAGCTTGGAAAACCAATAAAAAAGTAACCCAATGGCTTTTTAACCGCAAAAAATATCCCTTTTTACCTTCGCGCTTTTGTTTTTAATTGGCGGTTAATCAAAATCAACATTATGTTCGTTATCGGCTTAAAATGAAAAAAAGAAAACATGACTTTTACTTGTTTTTTTTTCTCGAGTTATTAGATACCCATTTTGTTTATTGTCATTTTTTTGCTCTAAAGAAATATCATCTTAATTGCAATTTATAACCCAGGCGAAGCCGCTATGAAAATCAGTGAATATTGAATGTCGTTAATTTGAAGGCAATGACAAGACACCCAGTATGTATACCCCATAGGCCAATCCAATTTAACAGCTTTGTTTCTTGAGTTGATTGAAGGGAAATTATAATAATTACCAAAAAAATTAAGAAGGAGGATGAAAGTGTCTTTTTATTTGCGTAACCTCCAATGGAATGTAAGAAGAGAAATAGGCATAGTAAAAAAAGTTACGCATACGCCCGAGTGTGCTGTTATTAAAATTACTGCTGGGAATAAAATTGAAGTAGACTTTCGAAAGAGATGCACGTCTCTTGGTGTAATTTGGATTAATTACTTTTGGTTATTGTTTTCTTTTATTTATAACGAAGAAATTATTGCTGTTGGCGGCAGGATGTGAGGGCGCATTGTACAAAGGATGTTTCGTATTGTTGTTCATTAATATTTTTTTCTTGTTTCAACAGATGTCAAGTCTCAGAATAAAGTCTTTTATGGCAAAAAGGGAATTTGGAGTTTTAAACATATTACGGTTGTACAATTCTTACTAATAAAGCAAAAAGAAAGTAAACTACAAACAAACTTCTGCATTTCAACTTTTTAACTTTAATATGCTCATGACAATGTGTCGTTTTATTACTTAACGAAATCCATTAAGAATTTGGGTCAGTAAATTCATGCAGACTACTTTTTTTTCTTTGTTGAGAAATACAAACTTTTCACGAAAAAAAGAAGAAAACCCGAAGTCACGTTTTATCGAACAAAATAATCAACTCAAAGTTCCAAAAGTCAAAGGTACATGCAACACTATCATTTCCGTGTTGCGTGCTACATTTTCATTTTATTTGATATTTAGCAAGCATGATGTTCTCTTGGCACATGTTTACTTATCAAAGACAACTTATGGGAATTCGGAACGTTTATTCAATATCTTCAAATACAACCAAAATACCTACATATCAGTTTGATGCATGTAGCAGGCACTTAATTCTCCGGATAATATGATGAAAATTATTTCAAATTTCAAATCTTTTGTTTAATTGGATGTAAAAATAAAATTCACAACAGGAAATAACAGTTTGAATCCCCTTGAAACATAATTTTTTCACTTAAATGTACTTGTTAACAACTATAAACAGCTAACCGCTTGCTAAAAGACTTTTTCTTTTTTTTAAGAGGATAGTAATAATTTCATTTTTCGAGAGATACTTACACAGTTTTCTATTTTGCTTTTTCTATTAATTCGGAAAAGTTTGAATTTTTAATTAAAATAACTTTTTTTCATCAACTGTTTACTTTTATTCAGTTGGCTTAGAACCATACAGCTTTTACCAATTCGCTTTAGAGATTCGTTTTGAGCATTCAAGTTCGTTTTTCATATGCAAAGATTATGCATTTATGCATAAATAAATAAATGTGTTTTTTTTCGTTCAAATACTATTTTTGTGTTTTATTTTCGTACAGAATTATTCTGAGCCATTGAAGTTTGTAAAACTTTCTTTGCACTGGGAATAAAACTATATTTTGAGAGCCATTATTAATTCCATTCAGAACGAAAATGAATGCTTGATATATCGTTGCAATTCTCCATATCCTTTTTAGAATATATTCTATGAAATGGAAATATAATAAATTTAGAATGAAAAATGTAATAAAAATTCAATTGAATATATTTCGTCGATTTGAGTTTTAGTTTTGTTTTTTGTGGCAGTGACTTTTATTTAATGAATTTAATTTTTATCAAATTGATTGGCAATACTGTTAGTTATTAATAAATTCAATACGGTTGGCTTTCAAAGTAACTTGCACATAAAAAATGACAAAATTTAAAATATCCTATAAATCATTCAAACGGTACCTACTTATGTTGCAACCATTTCATAATTGTTTTTTAAAATCGTCACTTTTTCAATCGTAGTAAGCATTTCCTTTTTGCAAGCTCATCTGACCATACAAACTCAAAATTAGTCAAAAGCATAATCTTACAAAAATTACCTTTTTGGAGCATGATGTTTAAACATTTTTTTTTGTTACTCAGACCATAAGCCAGAAATATTTAAACAAGCAAATCAAACAAAAAGGAATAACGGTACCCCCAACACAGCAACAGACTGCGCTTAAGGTTAAACCTTTTCCAACAAAAATCATATTATTCATATGTTTCATGGAAAAGGAAAAAGAGAGAAAGGTTCTTTCTTCCCACAGAATAAAGACACACATCATTAAAAAAAATTCCAAAAATTTACCATGTAGTATAATGTTCTGCCTGAAGCATTTTTAACCCGTTCCATGTACTGAATGTTGTCGACGTTAATGGTCTTTTAACACATGTCGTTGTCTTCCATTTGTATGAATATTTGTCTTACATCAGCATGACTTGTGGCTTTTCAAATTATATTGTGTACGAATTATAATAAAAATAATTAGGGGCTCGTGGGTTTGCTGTGTTTTCATATTAACATGTGTATTGTTGAAAGCACGTTTATTAATATAAAAAAAATCTTGTGACCTTTTTATATCAACCGAGGACTCAAAATAGGAATTTTCAAGTGAACCTTTCGAACTGGATTTAGGCCAGTATTTATAAAAGGATGTGAGTGTATGTAAAATAAAAATTATAGCTACATTCCTTGACGTAGACCAAAAATACTTGCAAATGGTTACTGTATTTCGTAAAAAGGAAGATTCAAGTTCACACTCTTATGCTTGATCTTTATGTAGTTGTTTTTGTTAAGAATTTCTTCTGCCCCAACACATAAGTCATTTTTGATCATTTCGTAAGCAAAACTATTCCATGTTCATATTATTCTCATTCCATGACAATATTTACAAATCAGCTTAAGACGACAATAACTGTATTTGGAAGACAATCTTATATCACATAAAACTGCTCTTCTTTGTCCCTTTCAACCATTATGCCTTAAATATTTGCTCAAAATAATATCACAACAGCAACAATGTATTCCTATATTTATGTTTATATTTGATGAAGATAAAATGTACACAGAAAAAGAAGATCCGACCCAACAACAACATATGTGCGCCTTTTTGAAATCCTCTGTCAACTCTAACAAGAACCATCGAAAGTCTGGTATTTGCAGATTTTCTCCCCATATTTCATGACATTGATTGAATACCCAACGAACGGTACAACCTCGCAATACAAACATCCTATACGCTTTCAAGCTAAAGGGGGTAGAGCATGTAACCAGAAACAAGAACAAGAAATTTCGTCAACTATTGTATGCGTTATAGTTTCCATTCCCTAGGGAAACCCTAAAAAAATAAAAAAATAATAAAGCTGCAATAACCTCAAGTTCTCCTCTTATCCTTGGGAGACTCGTCTCCTCCATTCACAGTTGTAGTTATATTTTAGTATTTTCATTTTTTTTACTATGCAGATAACCACAGTGGCAGCACATTACAGCGGCAGTGATACAAACGCAACCCATTTAACAACCGATGAACTTGATGTTATCAATCAGAGTGTCGAGCTACAGTGTCTTGTTCAGGAACACGTTGAATATTCATTGCATGGTAATTCGAGCGAATTCTGTTCAACCTCGTTTGACTCCATTTTGTGTTGGCCTCGGACACCACGGGGGACATTAGCCGAATTACCCTGTCTCGATGAATTCCAAGGGATTCAATATGATAGTACACGTAAGTACCTCTATACCTCTATAGCGTTAAATATTTTCTGAAAATCAACCAGACGAGAAAAGATAATAATTATCTCATAATTGAAACTGACAATGAGAGGGGTAATGGCCATTGCCATACTATAAATGACAACGACATTGGCAACGACGCACGACAGTCGAACGACGATGCATGGGGCGTCGTTGATGATGCTCCGTTAGCAACGAGGATCACAAAAGCAACTTGGGAAATAAAAAAAAAAGGAAAAGGGGATATTATTTATTAAAGAGGTGTGTAGTTGATTAACAAGAACAAGGGTTTGCTATTAAAATGGAAAATTTGAAAAATACACTTGCGAAGCAATTAATTTTTCATGCTTGAGTTGAAAAGAAAGAAAAAACAACAAGATTATTTTCGCTGCAGGAGAAAAGAGTTCAATGGCTGGAATCCCGACGGAAAGAAATTTCTTGAGAGCTATTTTTAAGAGCGCTATTTTTCAACCGTGTTTTTTGTTCTAAGAATCTCTAGAGAATTTTATTTTTCCTACAAATCGGTGAAGACATTTTTTTTTAAAGCAACAAATGTATTTACGGTTTATTGAAATTAATTTCAAATTAAAAACACGTTTTCGAAATATGAAAAAAATGTGTTTAAAATATGTATTTTGATTGATTTTTTTTCCTGCTGCAGACAAGGACACAAAATAGAGAACTGCTGGAACAACGTCATTAGATTAGAAAATGAAATTAATATAGTTGTTGTTTTTAGTGCAAATTCAAAAAAAAGAATGAGCGTTTTTATTAAAAGCAAATTAAGTGAATTTGAAGTAAAGAAATGGTTTGAAAAATCGTTCACAAAAAAGATTTAAAAACGTTGAAAAAAACAAAAATAAAATTCAAATTTCTTCATCAATTTTTCCAAAACAAAAAAATCTCTCAGAAATTCCTTTTTTTTCAAAAAGTCTTAAGATTTTTCGTCAGACATAAAGAAAATATGTCCAATTTTCTCTAGGTTCAAGAACCCGAATAGTTTCAATTTCGAATTACAGTAGCCGCTTTCGTTTATTCAATATGATAAATAAAATAAAGGAAATTGATTTCGTTTCCGCCTTGAAAATGATTTGTGTGTCCTGCATCAGTCTTTGAGTCTTCATTTACTCAACGGACTATTTTATATGGCAAAACTCACGTTCAAATAAATTCCATTTCCAATTTCAATATATATGTAAAAGTGAGAATGAGGCAAATATTTGCTTTTTCGAATTATTATTTCCTCAGAGCATAAATATGCAGTTTTGTTGGTATGTTTTCATCCCTTCTGCAAAATTGTTCAACGAAGGCATTTCAAGCGAAAAGGATTTAGTATCTTCTCTCAGGAAAAATGTATTTTGTAGCTCTTAAAAAGAGAGTACACTGTAAGATGAATTTATAAATGCATTTAATTTTTATTTCACAGAAAATGCCACCCGCTTTTGCTATCCCAATGGAACATGGGAGAAATACACAAACTATGACCTTTGTCTCCACCTACCCGCACCATCATCAGTACCGGAATTCGATCCAATCATCGAGTTGCCAACAATCATCTATTACGTAGGATACACAATCAGTCTGGTCTCACTCACACTAGCAGTTATAGTTTTTATATATTTTAAGTGAGTTGTTTTTTTTTTTTCTAACACATAGTTAGCATGCATGAAATCCCACGTCACACAAAAAATCGAAACAAAAAAATGTCATCTTTCATCTCATTTGTGCCATCTACATCACATCCCAACACACTTTTTGATCATGTTGAATTTATGACCTATCATTTCTGCTGGTTTTATCATCTGCAAAAATACTTTCACAGAGAATTACGATGTCTACGAAACTCCATTCATGCGAACTTATTTTTTACGTACATAATGTCAGGCTTACTGTGGATCCTGACATTGTCTGTGCAGGTGAGTTGTTTAAATCTCTTTTGGCTTCTATGCTTCTGTTTTGATACACACCTACAATAACGATACGTTAAAATAATTCCCTATGGTTAGTCCTTAGACCAACCTACACATGCCTATACACTGACAAAAATAATGAAACGGGAATATCCTTTGTGCCGCGATAAAATATTTAACAACGATTGTGTCGGTTATGTGTCGGCTTTTTTGTAGGTGTATCACATTGTTGTCCTAATTCGGGATTTTCATAGGAAACTTTGACATTTTGGATGATATATATTTTGTATGTGTGTTTTCTTTTCAGATTTCAATGCGAACCGGACTGGGAGGATGTATAGTACTGGTGACAATGTTTCATTTCTTCACTTTGACAAATTTCTTTTGGATGCTTGTTGAAGGTAAACATATTTTTGTTTTTCTGAACTTCAAAAAAAATATTGAAAATCAAAAATTTCAATAACAAGTGTGTTTATTTATGCTCATTTTCAGGACTTTACTTATATATGTTGGTCGTTAAGACCTTTTCGGGTGATAACATTCGATTCGCTATCTACGCACTCATAGGATGGGGTGAGTCGATATATTTTACCAACCTCAATATATTGCAGGGACAACATCTCTTGAAATGAAAAAAAAAATCGAAAAGATTCTCTTAACAAACCAAACGGAAATTGATTTTGAAATAACTTCTTCAAGTTTCATGGGAATTTCTGCTTTCCTTAACAATTTCAAATGTTGTTTTTGATTTGAATTTATTTTTGTTGGTTTTGTATTTATTTATTTATTTTATTTATACAGGTGGCCCGGCTGTTTTTGTGACCATTTGGTCAATAGCAAAGGGTGTAACCACCTCCTTCGCAAGTGTGCAGGTAAATATTTGTTTAAAATTTGATAAAAAAAAAAAACAATTTAATGAAAAATTTAGGCTCAGAACCACGAGATTATAAATACTTTGTTTTTCCTTTTTTTAACTTGCAAACAAAATTCCCTCACCTATTTTTAAATTTACATAAATGTGTCTATTTTGTATTTTCTCTTTTTTGTAGATCGATATTGGATGTCCATGGATGCATGAAACCGCTGTGGATTGGATATTCCAGGGACCAGTTTGTGTAGTGCTTATAATGAATTTAATATTTCTGTTGCGAATAATGTGGGTAAGGATGTGTTAACTTCTTGTCATGTTATTCTTTGTGATGGGTTATTCATTTCATACAATGTCATTGTGCGAGTGTCAGCAAAAGTTAATATGAATTTCATTTTGCAAAATTGACAGTGAATGTTGTAACTGGTAGCATCAAAATTTAATAGTGTTGGGTCCTTGGTCCTTAAATTAAAGATTCATTCAATCGATATAAGACTTTTCGTTAAATTTGAATACAAATATTTGGCAGTACCTACGCATGAGGAACAAATTGTTACAACAATTCTCTTCAGAGGATTATACTTCAAATAGTCCTGGAAACGACGACAAAAAGAGGATTCCTATTTAATGCTAGGTAATACCATTCAATTTGAACACTATAACTTGAAACAAAGGGTTATACATTTTTTTAAACGAATTCTTTAAGGAGAAGTAGAGATTGGTTAAAAGAGGTCCTTAAATGACTTAGTTGATACATATAAAATCAGTTTTGTTTGAACTTTGGGATTTCCATTTAATGCTAGGTAATACCATTCAATTTGAACACTGTAACTTGAAACAAAGGGTTATACATTTTTTTAAACGAATTCTTTAAGGAGAAGTAGAGATTGGTTAAAAGAGGTTCTTAAGTGACTTAGTTGATACATATAAAATCAGTTTTGTTTGAACTTTGGAAAACTAGTAGGTATCTCAGGCTCAGGGAATAGTTCAAGTTTTAGTTTTTTTTTAATTTTAAGTTTAAAAATTAAATTATGCAAGTCGAACACAAGTTTGTTCAACTAGCTGCTTCGGATAGGTTCGCCAGTTGCGCGTTCTTTCACTCTATTTTCTCGAAGAAATATCGCAGCTCCAAAGCTACCAATTTTCAAAGCCTGATGAATTATAACACGATGATGGAATTTTGTACAAAAAATTGGTCACTGTGGCGAATACTTATTATTTAATTACATAAATATATATATATTTCAATTGAAATAATTGATTATTCATCGTGAGTTTTGATTTGCAACAGGTTTTTTTTTTGCCAGATCACTACTTTTTCATTTTTGGCAAGTCACTACCGCGCCTCAAAATTATTCACCTGGAAAACGAAAATCGGCGTTATGTTAGGAATGTTTTTCGTACGATTCGAGAATTCAGTATCAATGCTCCAACTATGAAACAAATTGTTCCACTGAAATGCAATTATTGTGTACCCAAAAACCTAACATAGAACAATGAGCATTAAGGCAATTAATTTCATCTCTTTCAATGGACGTCTTTCATGAAACTAGATTCGTCCGAAATAATTGCTTAGAATCCAAGCAATATTTTCTGCCAGACAATTACCACAACAAAAATAATACATACTCCAATCTCTCTGCAAAGCAATACAACACAATTTCAGCATCTCTACATTTTTGGACGAGAAGCAAGTCCATTCCAATAGTTCCCTCTGCAGAACTTCCATTGTTTGATTGTTGATAGTACAACCAGAAACCAAACTTCCGGCAAATGAATCCTAACGCAATCAACCACACATGTCTACAATTGAATATCAACACCAGAATGAACTACTTCAAGCAAAACTCTGTTACAGTTGAAATTATCTTTGATCAAATAGCTTTACCTCAGATTTTACCAAGCTACTTCTGTCTTTACTTGGAAGAACATTATTGTTCCGCAATATGGTTGCTTGCTCTGTATACTCCTTTTGTTTTCACTAAACAATGTGTTCTTGTCGTCTCTTCATCCTATGGACTAGTAGCTTCTATGTATGTTACAATTTTTACGGCTCCTTGTTGCCATTTTCAAAGTATGTCAGTCACCCACCAAGAAACCTGAAGGATGAAGAACTTCTCGATCCCGTCCTGTCATGACGTTGAAGATGATGATGATGAAACGACAGTAAACGCAAGGTATGATAAGTATGGCAAAGTCTTAACAACTTCTAGTGCTAAGTAACACGATGATTTGATATCATTACGCAGCAAGATGATGCATCAACGAAATACAGTATATCTTACTCATCGCGTTTGGCACTACCCCATGCCCATACTGTTGATGTTTGTGATGCGACATGCGAGAGACATGTCAAATTACATCATCTCATTAATATGTCTCAAATATTTTAAGACGTTGAAAACTTGAAGACACCTTTTTAGCTAGGGTGTTTGAAGTGTGAGGCTCAGCTGCATTTCGTCTAAAAATTACATACATATAATTTCACAGGAAAATTGTAGACACCTAAGCGAGTATCAGAATATTATGGATGGAATGAGAGAATATGATGGGAATTTCTGTGGTGTCGCATGTAGTCTTTTGTTTTACTTAACCGAGCTTATCGCACTGATGGATATGGCGTAATAAGTCCTATAAAATATAAAGCTTGTCTAAAATCGCATTCTTTTAATAAACATTTCGTGTATGAAAATGGAAAGCTTTTACATTTTATATCCCTGCATATGGGATATAGGAGTGGATGAGGTTGATTAAGGGATTCGTTAATTTTTTGTTTTTAGAGTGGTTTTTGTTTGTTTTTTTCACTAGGTTAATATTTTCATACAAAAAACAAAACAAAAAAACAAAAACTTATCCAAAATGATGCAATGAAAATTTTCAAATAATTTTAGGCTATTGAAAATATATTTCATATATTGAAAAAAGCAAGCCCCACACAACAATATTTTATTTAAAAAACCGTTATATCCGTACTGGGCTACATCATTTTGTATTTTTTGTTTTTTGTTTTGAGAAAAAAAATTAGGACTCACACCTCTTTCTCGCCCTTTCAGTAATATTATATGAAACATAACTGTCCCTCAAGCTTCCGTTTCCCACGACCGATCACATTTTTCGTAACGAAATCTCGGAAAGTACTTTCCCGAACAAAATTCTACCTTTATTCATGATAATCTACTTCTTTTCGTTAATTAGAGTTATGGAAATTAAGGAGATCGAAATCTGGTGCGTATCTAAATTTTTCTTACAGCCCTGAATAAGGCCACATCCTTTTTCAAAAACAGAAATTTTATGAGGCACCAAACTCTGAGAATCAAGAAGAAAGAAGCATTCAAATTCTTCGTTAAAATACCTCTGTATATTTTTATTTTAATAATATTCAGTTGTATTTTAAAATTCGCGCAAATTCGCTCGAATTTATTGGTGCAACGATTAAAAATTATGTCTGGTTATACCTTACTCATAAAAGGTTGCCTTCTTTTTTGTTTTTAAATAATTTTGCTTCTATTTTCTGTTCCGTCACAAATTTTCTGTAACATTTTCTAAACAACAAGTTCTTTAAGTTTTCAAATATTAGTTTTTGAATATTTTTCATCGTCCATTAAAAAAGCGTACCGAAATTCGAAAACCCTAACAATTTATTGACATCATGATTAATTTTCCATTTAGAGCATTTGTTCCTTTATCGAATAAAATCTCCTTAAAACATGTAAAAATATTTCAACATGAATTTATTTCACAACTCATGTTTCTAGCTCAAATGAAAAGGCTTGTTTCAACATGAAAAATTGAGCAAAACTTTTTTTTTCGTTTTCATGGATTTAAAAACTTATTATGACGTCAATCAATTTTGTGGCATAGCGCGTAATGTACAAGAACAAAAATTAGCATAAATCTATTTTCCATGCTCCAAAAGAAAAACTCATAAAACAACCAAATGCTGTATCATCGTTTATGTTTAATTTTTATTTTTTTTTTCTGTGCCAAATGAGGGAGATGTTCCAACATATTCCTTCCTCGTGCGTCGTGGTAGTCGGTCGTCATCTCGTCTAGTGTTTTTTGCTTGAATTGGCTTTCAACACATGTTTCTGTTGAATTTTAATCACACATTGTAAATTTGAAATTTCCATTAGGAGGAAAATCATAATCAGCCATTTGAGCAGCATACATTCAACATAAATATCAAATTTCTAATGCAATTTGGGGATGTAATGAAAAATTCAATTTTTCAATTATTGAGGGAAGGGCCATTTATTATGAATCAGTTTAAGTAGATTGCTTTACACTTTTTCTTTTGTATTCACTTATTTCGTTTGCAGGTGCTCATAACGAAATTGCGGTCTGCAAATACTGTGGAGACTCGGCAATACCGAAAAGCAGCCAAAGCGCTCCTCGTTCTTATACCTCTGTTTGGTATAACTTACCTG
Source organism: Sphaerophoria taeniata (assembly GCA_943590905.1). Classification (NCBI taxonomy): domain Eukaryota; kingdom Metazoa; phylum Arthropoda; class Insecta; order Diptera; family Syrphidae; genus Sphaerophoria; species Sphaerophoria taeniata. The sequence goes on along the minus strand of OX016540.1, from coordinate 33,956,188 downwards.
GTTGTGCTCGCAGGACCAAATGAAAAAGGTGTTATGAGCAATATATTTGCGATTATTCGTGCTGTGCTGCTCAGTACGCAGGTAAGTTGCCATGATTCCGATGATTTATTTTAATTTCTGTCAAGGGAATTGCAACTTAGTCTTCTTCTCTGTTATTTTTTTTTCTTCTTAAATAAAATATCCCTGGATTCTTATGACTGACTGGTTGTCTGGTTATTTTCTTTCTTTTCGGCGCGATTATGATGGGAAAATTGAATTATCTAGGGATTTTCGGTTTCGTTATTTTATTGTTTTCTTAACTCAGAAGTTCGAACTGCTTTGCGGCACTATATCTCAAGGTGGCAAGATGAACGAAATATTCGACTAGGACAACTGAGGCAGAGTCGAAGGTGAGTTTTGGTTGGTTTGCTTTTAAGAATTATTTTGCTATTGATTTAGTTTTGTGCTTTATTTACTTTTTGTTGTCCATTGTAAATAAAAAACTTTAAGAGCATGCTTTTATGGTTGCTTAAGAAAGTTTCATTTATTATTTTCCACAACGCAATGATTTCTCGAGCTAAAATTATTTTGAATTAACATTTTGATAATGCTAGAACCTCACGCACAAGCGAGTTTTCTTCGATTTTAAATAAGCAACAGCACTTTGAACTTTTGGCAACTTCATCACTATGGAAATATAATACAACACCAATCTCACGGTTTATGAGGCTTAACAGTGAAATGTTACCACCGATTTTTTAAAGAAGGAAATACTTTTCTCCACTGTTATGCACACTACCATGCTTCCGGATTGAAAAGTAATTTCACTAAGCAAATAACTCTTAAGAGAAAGAAAACTTCATAAAATGACTTAGCTTTGAGGCTGTGTTGACATTGTCTTCCGTCTTCTTTATAAACCCAAAATTGCATATTGTTATATCTCGGGCCATGATGATGATTAACCGAAAGGAAAGAAGAACAGAAATATATAATCCCAAGCACAATGCAGTCAAAGCAAACGAACAATCCATCCTTTTCTCTACAACCATCTTGACATCCCTTTTTAGCCTGCCAACAGAGAATGAACACATTTAAATTAATTTTTGTCTACAATTTCGGTCCATGACTGCACTTAATTGAGTCATTCAGAATCCATTATTGTGGTTGCTTTTAGCAATTTCGTTTATTTTATCTTTAGCAACTTGGCTCAAAATTTGTGCTCCATCATTTTATCATCTTTCCTCACCAGTGATTCGAGAGGACACATTTCTAACACACACCTATAACTAGAAAAAGGATATACATATAGAGATGATGGATTTATTCAGGTGATAAAGATATCAAGAGTTTTGTGGTTTTTCTTCACACGTATGGTGTATACGAGTATTTATGACAATTTCAATGGGGAGTGTAATTGTCATAAATTGTGTTGACTTAAAATGTTACCGTTGAGGAAGAAAGCTATTTTGTTAAATACTTTGATATGGTTGAATGATTTAAGGACTTCAGGAGGATTTGTGGAATTTTTGGTTTGGTGAATTACGATAAAGAGAATGGGATGTAAGATTAAGAATTCCATTAGTAAACAGCTTAACGGTTACTTAATTTCAAAGTTGTTTTTGGAAAAAGATCAATCCTGCAAATGTAAATTTTGTAGCCAGAAATTTACAATTCGATTTAGGAAGAAAAAATACTTTTTCGGAGTGAAAAAATTATTCAATATTCCAGAATAGAATATGATAATTATTGTTTCAAAGACTCTACGCCAGCGTTACCACTTTACTCCTTACAAAGTTGATTTGCTTCGACTTGTGAAATTTTTGAAAATCTACTTCCCACTTCGCACCATCCCTAATATATTGAAATCTACTTCACTCAGAAAAAAATTACTTCGATGGATGTACGTATGTTTGTTTTTATGTTTGTATGTCCGTAACATACTCCTAAACGACTCAACATATTAATAAAATTTTCATTGTATTCAGGGATATCAAATCGCCAATTTTCCCAGATAGAAAAACATCAAATGATGCACAAAAACAAAGGCCTATATTCGCATCATATCAGTCATTGAAAACCGAAACTTTCTGCGAAGTCTTTTTACCGAGTTATGATCATAGTACCATTTTTTTTGTCCTTAGCTTATTGTAATCCGATAGAAAGAATATCTTCGGATGCAAATATCTCCGCAACCAGCACTCGGAATGGAGTTTGGCTTTTTGTAGTAAGCCCAGGTTATCGAGAACTAAGAAATATGTTGAATTTAGTGAAATCAGTTTTTTCATGATCTTCGAAAAATAACCCCTGCCAAAATTTTGGACGGAAAAATTAATCTCGCAAAACGGTGACGTGAAATAACGCCCAACGAAATAAGACCAAAATTCAAAAATTTGGTCTTATTTCGTTTTCGAAAACGAAATAAAACCAAATTTGTAATTTGGCTTTATTTCATTTGCTAAAACGAAACTAGGCCATTTTGGTCTTATTTCGTTTTTAAATTTATATAAACTCCTGTTAAAATATTTGTCAACACTTACACTTTTTTTGCTTATAGAAGAATTCGCGCGAATTTTCTGATTCGCCAAATTGGCCCCTTTGCAATGGCCTGGTAGCTTTTTTTCCCTTGATATCTGATCGGGAGCTTGCAAAGTTTTGTTTCATAAATCTACATCCTTTTTCTTTTGTTACGAAGGAACAGTAATTTCATATGTAATGTATGTCAATTGAAAAACCTTGTTTACTTATGTGATTAATTGGTGCCGTGTCATATGTGAAATAGTCATATTTCCAAATTTGAACATATGGCAATTTTTAACTTTTCTAAGGTGTCAAGTGATGGCAATCTACACTAATCTACACTAATATTTATAAAGCTGAAGAGTTTGTTTGTTTGAACGCGGTAATCTCAGGAACTACTGGTTCGAATGGTATAATTCTTTTTGTGTTGGATGGTGCCTAAATCGACTTAGACTTTAGGCTTCTTAACATTAAGCTGTGACCAATAGCAGCGAAGAATCTGTGGAAAATATGGCAAAAACGGCAAAAAATATACATTTTTCTGCGTTTTAACGCACTTATCTCAGAAAGTACTGCTTCGAATGGTATAATTCTTTTTGTGTTGGATGGTCCATTAATTGAGGAAGACTTGAGGCTATGTAACATTAAGCTGTGACCAATAGCAGCGAAGAATCTGTGGAAAATATGGCAAACACGGCAAAAAATATACATTTTTCTGCGTTTTAACGTGCTTATCTCAGGAACTGCTTTATGAAATTGAACAATTTTTTTAATGTTGAATGGTCCATTTATCAAGGAAGGCTTGAAGCTATATAAAATTTAGCTGCGACCAATAGGAGCGAAGAATTTGTGTAAAATGTGGAAAAAACGGCAAACAATACAATACAATACAATACAATATAAAGTTCGTTTGAACGCGATAATCTCAGGAACTACTATTTCGAATTGTAAAATTCTTTTTGTGTTGGATAGTCCATTAATCGAAAAAGGCTTTATTCTACTTAAAATTGAGCTGCGACCTATAGCAGCGAAGAATCTGTGGAAATGTGAGAACTGAGATTTTTTTCTGAGATCTCTGAGATGAAATTATTTTGGATTCGATTTCTCACTCAGCTATTTGACGTGGCTGACATATGTGCAGCAACAATTAGTAAGGTAACCATTAAATCTCAATGATAACTGAGAATTATGTTCCTACAAGGCACCAAATGATTTTGCCTCAGTCAAGGTGACATTGAGATCTCAGTGAGATGTGGTGGAACTGGCCTAATAACTGCTCAAAGTAGAATTTTGAGAGTTCAATTGATTTGTGAATGTGATTGATTGCACTATTTGTGCAGATTATTGTGTTTAAACCATATCATTTTATGTACTTCTTAACTAAAAAATATGCTCAGTTTAAAGAAAAAAAAATTTACTTAACGAAAAAAACGATGCAGAAGTAAGAGAGATATTAGAATTAGGGAGAGTTCACCCAAGGGAATGCTTTAAGTATGAACAACTGAAGGGAATCATAAAAAATGCTAAAATTTTTCAAGTTCAAGAGAATTACGACCTAGGGAGAGTTGACTGCAATGCAATTTTACAATAACTTCCGAACAAAATTCCCACGCGCGCATGATGCACAAGTCGAGACGATACTCTGGCCGGTGGACGAGGGAGAGGCGGACGAAGTCGCGGGCAACTGCTAATTATTTAATAAATGGCTTGAGGAAAATTCTAAAACTGTTTTATTATTCTACTAGCTGGCCCTGCAGACTTCGTACTGCCTCAATCGATAAATAAAAGCTCTAGCCTTTGGTATGCCCCTACTACTCTGCCCGCTACCCTCTACCCGTGAAGCCAATACCCTCTTCCCGCTGCCCGTTTTGCGCTACCCTAGTAACCACTATGATTGTCCCCTTCTTTGCTGATTTTCACGATAGATTGGCCCAAAAATTTGATTTTACTCAGGCTATACCTATCTAAAGTGAAAATTTTATAAAAATGCATTGAGGATTGAGCGGATATAGAGTCCCTACCGGACATACAAACTTAACAATGCAATTCAAATTATATGCAAAGGCTTGATTTAAGGTCTTGAAGTTTTTCGTGCTCTCCCAGAGTTTTCCAAGTTCCCAATCAAAAATTTTCCATTTTTCCATTTGAAAATCAATGCACTTACAAATAAATGCAATTTTCCTTTTGAAAACCAAAGAGTTTTCTCAGTTTCTCAAAAAGAACTTTCTATTCTCCATTTGAAAACCCGTTTTGAAATCATCTAGTTTTCCATTTGAAGACAAATGCACCTACAATTAGATGCAATTTTCCCTTTGAAAACCAATGAGTTTTCCGAGTATTTCCTCAAGAACTTTCTATTTTCCATTCAAAAACCCGTTTCGAAATCTTCCAGTTTTCCATTTGAAAACAAATGCACTTACACTTACATGCAATTTTCACTTTGAAAATCAATATTCATAATGCGAAATTTTCATGCACGTAGATTGTGGAAACTTAAATCCATGCCTTTTTAAAATATCGAAGTTAAAAATTTCTTTTGCACAGAAAATCGTGCCCAAGAATTCGCGTGTAAACATTGATTTGGTCCAAACGCTTAAGTAGGAGTTCAGCCTTAAATATAATAAGGAAGAATGAAAAGGAAATGAAATGAAATGAAAATAGAGAGACATTTCAAAAAATTGATGTCGCCTCGCCTGTCAATCTGCCAGTTTCTTGAATTTTAAAACAAAATTTCGGGCAATTAAATTAAAAATCAATGTTTTTTGTGCTTATTAACTATTTCTTTTCCTTACAGAACCTCCTACTGTACAATCAGTGCATGGGAGAACAATTGTGCATCATTTATAAAGTAGGACTTTTGTTTGTTTGTTAGTTTATCGACTACAAACATACAACCGACAAACAAACAAAAGTCTTACTTTATATATTAAGTATAGAGTATAGATATAGATTAAAAATTTTGTGTAAATAAATACATCTGCCAGAAGACAAAAAAGTGATGTTTTCGGAGTTCTTATTAAGTATTAACCATCAATATCACAGGAATTGCTTAAAATACTTTGGCAACTATAGCTCGGCAGAAAGAGATCTATGTGGAAATGGAAAATTGTATTCCGTAAACAGTTTTCTTTGATGAAGAACATACTGTCTTTGTTTTTGGAATCTGTTTAGTCAAACAATAGGTGCCACATTTTAATTATTCTTTACTGCAAGATTTAATTTTTATTCCAAAACTCAGCGAGTATCAGAAAAATCACTCCAACTCCAACTCCAAGATTGATATTTTCGGAGTGCTTCTCTTTTCTACCTTAATACCGATGATATACAGCTTTTGGGAATTAATTGTTTGACGAAACATTGAGAATCCACTATGTTTCGAATTTCAAACTATATTTCTTCTTCACAATTTTTTTGTTTTTGCTAAACCGGAGACAAAATGTACCACAATGCCAAGATCAGCAATTTTATTTCATGTGCATTAATTCAGAAACCCAAAAAATTAATACATAAACTTCAGATTATATTTTATACCATATTGGATATTTAAAAACGCCTAACGGCCTGAACATTACCAATTGCACGAGCTTTATCGCGATTGTATAAAAAAATCCTTCAAAATTTATTCGACAAAAGGCGAAACGAAATAAATTTCGAGAGCATACCCTTTAAGATAAACCTAACCTTCATCAATTTAGATTGCTCTGCCCTCCTATCAAAAGGATAAAAAAAAATATAAGGCCAAACTGCCAATAGTCCTTATTGCTGCCAAGGGCGATAGTGATGCTTGCAGCTATTTCTTTGATGAAGTAATCTGGAATAAAAATAAAAGTTTATTGTGCCCCTTTACTTAGATGGATTTGTGTAGCTTATAGTTTAGTCCTTAAACGCTCACTCAATTTTGTTTATCCTTTTGAAGATTTGCTCAATTTGAATATATTTGCACTATGGTTTTTGTTGTTCATTTTTATGTTTGCTTTTTTCTATTTCGGATAAATTGTGTACTATTTTCGAAAATATAAAGTGACAAGAAACACTTTATCTAATGAAAAATAATACTCAAAAATATCTTACAGATTTACAACGAAAAGTATTAGTCAATCGAAGGACTATTCGCCAAGAACTAGAACTGAAAGCATTAGTATTAGGTAAGTTTTCTGAATGATGATGGTGTGTTGTGTTGCTTTCTCTTAAGAAGATTTTTCTTTCTGTTAGATTTTTAATCAAATGAAATTTTCACATAAAAGCCACATCACTCAGATGTATCTTTCGAAGACGTAAACAACCACTGTGACATTTTTATTTGAAATTTGTGTTCTTTCCTATAATCATTTTTTTATGATTTTGGGTTTCATTGGAAAACAAATTTCCATTAAATATTTTTATTCCTTACCCTACTGCAGTTTATTAGAAGTGATAATAATTCTTCAAATTTTATAGCCAACATAAGGCTCAAAGAGAGATGTTACAACAAGACGGTAATAGTAAAATTTGTAGATACTGAAAGTCAAACCACTATGACACATGACCAACAGAATACTGACAGGAACTGAAGAAAGATAAAATTGATGAATGTTAGGAATCGTTTTGATTTTTATGGAATTATTGGGTTGAATTTTTATGTTCTATTTTCACCAGAAGAAATTATGTTTTATATGACAAATTGGTAGCTGGAATGGTTGTATAATTTCTCATTATTTTGTATACCTGTGACATATAAGGCGTTTTCGTTTTTTTTTCTTTTCTTTTCTTTTCTTTTCGTCTTTCAACTCCACATATTATGTTCTTTTGCTTCCGAAACAATTTCGAAGTTCTCATTTAAACGAAAAAAAAAAATTTCAAAACAATCTTCATCGCTATTCTCGCCCAAAGGTTATATTCAAGGATATTGCCCACATAAGCCCACATAAGTTCTAGCAAGTTTATATTTGTGTTTTCTCTTCCAAAACCAAAATCGATAAAATTAATTTGTTCTTCAGGGCAAGTGGAATAACAATCTTCCTTAGTGTCAAAGTATATTTGCTTGTAAACACTTAATCTCTGCAAGATTAAAATAAATACTTCCACATGAACACAAAAAACCACAAACTTATTTATTTACTCAAGTCCCAAACAAATAACAGATATTCCTGTATTGACAAAAGTGGTCATTTTGAACAACATATACAAACATCTTTCATAGGCTTAAACATCCATAGATTTTTGTGTAAATACACACAGACACTCTTGTATGTTGAACAGCAAAAACTCAAACAAAAGATTTTACTTTTGGGAGTCGATTCATTCTCCGAAAGTAACCCACAGGACCCCGTCTGTCTCCATAGTTGTTTTCAAGGAGGTGCTCGTAACCTGCGGAAAATATCCAAAAACCGCATAATTTTCTTTGGAAAACTCCATCCTTTTGGTTTTTGAAGATGAGAAAATAACCCTTTCGAATGGTTGAGCATATGTACATTTATTGTTTGAAGAAAAACTTTTAACCATATTGTATGAAAATTCTGAGTATCAAAACAATGAGATGGAATATTTGGCTTGCAGATGCGCTGAAGTATGCCATATTGTTAAAATGCACAGTACACTTGACTGGTGGTATTGTTTGAAGAGAACTTTAATTGATTGTGCACAACTAAGGCACAAAAGATTTGATTCTTCATTCATTCAAATTTTAATAGACCCAACATCGTACAGCATGAAGGAAACCAATTATAATTTAGGCGTCTTCATTATTTTCAAACGAAATCAATACCTGCCCCATTGAGCACTTCAATTGAATAATCAACTTTCGGAACAACAGTTTTTCCTTCTTCATACTCCAAAATATGTTTTCAACAACAAGTTCAAGTTTAACAGCTCCCATGTTCTCAGTTCATAACTCTTTGAATGTTTATCTAAAGCTAGAAGAAAAAAATAAACCATCCAAAAAGGGTATTTCATAGTTCAACAATTTATACAATCCACCCTCTGTAACAACCATATGTGCTGATGCCATGTTAAACAATTTCATAAAATGTAATACTAACTCCAAGGACTGCCTATGTACACGAACATTTGATTTTATGAGCCATCATTTGTTATATTTTGTTATGTTATGGGAGGAAAATAATTTTCTCGAAAAATTTTTCAACTTTGTGACTTCGAGGACGAGTAGATTTTCTTTGTTTGATTAACACACGAGTAACGTGATGTCATTTATAACTCTGGTCGTATATAATAAATTTTCATTTTATTTAAACGGCTACCCAAAAATAGCCTTTTATAAAATATTCATGCTTGCAAATTGAAGTCTATTTTTTATTTAATTCATTTTGTGTTTCCATAAATGAAATAAATTGAATTATTTACAAACATCCGTTGTTGTATTATTAACTTGTGGTTTTTATACTTTATTATTTTTTTGTACTCACAAAAAATAGTACGTATACGCCCGAGTGTATACGAAACCACTTTAGTTGGCAATTATAATTGCTTTATGAATTTTAATTAGATTTTATTTAGTGCCATTTTTTTCTCTCTCTCCATTTTTCTCAAATCTACTTAGACCATTGACAACATATTATGGAAAGGGAAAGAGGGAATCGAGTGTATCCTCGGCCACAACTACCACTCTATTGGGTCAACATCCACCAATGTCACTACAAAGAGGTTCCAACGGAGCACTCCATATGCTTCCATCGCCCCGAGCAATTAGTCCTTTAATGAAGGTACGAACTATTTAGTTTTTCCAATGTCCACAATGATGTTGAATTTTTTTGTGTAATGTCTGTGTGGGAGTGGGAAAAGGAGATTCCAATGAGAGTGCGATTGTGTGTGTAGAATAATATTGTAGATACGTGTCACAAGATATCCTGTACGTATGCCATTGGGATTGTAATTCCCCCGGATATACCGTATGGTTGGAAGATATTTTTCATCTCATCGGTTTTATTTTTTGCATTGTCCAGTGTCAAATGACAAAAGAAAAGCATTCTCCATTGTCGTTTAGCATTATTAACACTATATCTACTTAATTATACCTCTTTTTTTATTTATCTTTCATTGTTCGTCCTTCGTTTTATGCATTCATGTGTGGATAACGGACAGCAAGGACTCGACGAAAATGCTGTGTAACGAAAAAATGAAAAACCAACAACAACCATAAAATTGTGAATCACAATTATTATGAAATTGCTGAGAGTAAAAATTAATTTTTATCTGTAAATGTGACTATTTGACTGTAAATGTTTGTAAGTAAGAATTACAAATTTTAAAAGATATTGTATATTGAAATAAAGAGCAAGCGAATTAATTTAAAATAATGAAAAATGAAACTGTGTATAATAATTATTGTAAGATAATAAAGATTTTAATTGAAAAATAAATTGTTATCGGAGTTGTTTTACATTTTAAATTAATTTTAATCGAACTACTGCTTGCATTGCCATGGGATATTTTTGTTGCTGTTATTTTGTATTGGTCAGATTAACTTTGAACGAAATTTAAATTTCAAAAGAATTCAATGTTAATATTTTTCGTTGAGTTGCAAGCGGAAAATTGAAATTAAAGCCAATGAACTTGATCGAATATGACAACGCACACGTAGTATTTTGTTTTTTTTTCTGTGGAAAGCGTCTTAAATGGAATTTTAAACAGTGAGGATTTAATTGGTAATGCTGCTGTCAGTTCAGCGTGATTGTTAAGAATAATATACAGAGGACATGATAATGTTTGTATATTTTTATAAGGTTCCACATGAGAATACAATGCAAGCGAAAATGTATGTAACAAGACCTAGTCGGACAGTGAAAAACCAAATTTCAAAAGTCACTATAACCTAGTTTTTCACATCGATATCAAAGCGGAGAAAACGTTACCTCTTCGCTCTACCTGATTTAAACCACGGGGTTAACTAAGAGTCAAGTCATAAAATTATCATAGTCTGCTATTACACGATGATTCATGTTTCAGACTTTTTTTCGAACTACGTTGGTGTAAAAGGGATACAAAATTCGAAAAGCTGTAAAGGAAAATAATTTGCCCGGTGAGCCGCAGGCAATTTTTTATACGAAACATCTTTGATAATCTTCACTTCTCATTCAATATTTTCGTATTTTGTTTTATTTAAATTCATGTATACCTTGCTATTTGAAAAAGTGGGAAAGAATGTTTTTCATTTCAAGGAATCCGAATAAAAGAGCGTTGCCAAAATTTGAGTACTTACTTAAAAGTCATGGTGTAATAGTATTCGCCTCAGAGGACAAGATTTCAAAAGAAAATTCGAAGAAGAGTCATCTAGCTGTCTCCAGTTTCGCAAGCCAAGTTGGTTCAAATCCTTTACCACCTGTGTGCTCCACCTGAGTCGTGGTCTACCTCTTCTGCGACGTCCTTCCGGGTTGGATTCGAAGACTCTACGAACTGGAGCATTATTTTCCATTCGCTCTACATGTCTACACTATCTAAATCGTTGGACCTTAACTTTTCTGTGTCGCTGTACAACTCGTACAGTTCTTGGTTGAATCTCGTTAACCGCTAGACCCATCTTCCTGGCCTCAGTCTCAAAACTCACAAACGCTCCACCCATCACGCTGTGTACTTCCAATTATGTCAATTTCATGTGCATATCCTAGTAGCTGGACGGACTTTTGGAAGATTGTACCTCTGGTGTTGACGTTGGAGCTTTGCACAATCTTCTCAAAAATGATGTTGAAGAAATCGCATGTCAAAGCATCGCCTTGTCTAAAACCTTTTTTGACATCCAAAGCGTCCGATAGGTTTTTTCCGACCATGATGGAACAGCGTGAGTTTTCCATTGTCATCTTACACAGACGGACGAATTTTTCTGTTTGATGCCACACCTAACCATGGACAAAAGGAGAAGCATAATCCAACAGGGGTTAGAACTAAAAGGCAAAATTGTATCCACTCGAGTCTCGAATTTAAATATGTATCTCTATTATGTATCTCAAGAGCATGTTCGAAGAGTGTAGGTACAATCCATGTCTGTAACTCAACTCGTACTAAACGGCATGCCAATTTTGATAAAACTTTGTGTGGGTGACGTGAAATGACCCCCAGCGAAATAAAACCGAATTTGAAATTCGGCCTTATTTCCATTTCAAAAATGAAACTACCCCAATTTGGATTTAATTCTTAGGTCAGTTGGAAATTGCGCCAAAAAAAATTTGGAAACAAGGCCAAAATTTTCAAAACAAGTTTTTCAGCTTTTTTGCAATCTTAAAAGAGAATTCAAGCCGAATAATTCTTTGAAAAAATAGCTGAATTCCTTGTAAAATTTTTTTGTACACCCAAGGACATATGGCCAAATGACACCTTCAAATCATTTTTTTTTTCCTAAAAAAAAAGTGAAAAAGATTCCTATATAACGAAGAAATGATAATTAAAAAAAGAATTTAAACTAAACAAATGATCATGTAATCAACATTAATGAAGTAAATAAAAGTACATTAACATGTATTTCAACTCTAAACACATTTGATATTTTATACAATTCCTCTGCAAATTTTGCAGAGAATAATTGCGTTGTTATTTTTACATGATTTTATCTACTGAAAAAATTATGAATTCCAAAGAAAGATTTTAAATTATTTACTTGATATAAAATTTAAATTAAGAGAAAAATAATCGTCATTCGCTGCGCGAATTTTTTTTCACACCCCAAATTGAGGTAGTGAAAAACATTTTTTTCCACTCGGTACGTCTTGCGTGAATGACAATTATCTTTCTCTCAATTCAAATTTTTTATCAAGTACCTTAATAAATTAAAGTCTATTCTTGTGAATTCAAAATGCTTTCTATATTGACAATTTATTACAAAAAATAGCAAGTAAATATGGCCACCTGACTCCTACAATGTTTATTATTGCCATCATAATATGGAAGATTGACACTTTAGAAAAGTTAAAAATGGCCATATATTTGGAAATATGACTGTTTCACATAGGTGACGTGAAATAACGCCCAACGAAATAAAACCGAATTTGAAATTCGGCCTTATTTCCATTTCAAAAATGAAATTACCCCAATTAGGCTTTAATTCTTAATTCAGTTGGAAATTGCGCCAAAAAAAATTTGGAAACAAGGCCAAAATTTTCAAAACAAGTTTTTCAGCTTTTTTGCAATCTTAAAAAAGAATTCAAGTCGAATAATTCTTTGAAAAACAGCTGAATTCTTTGTAAAAAATTTTTGTACACCCAAGGACATATGGCCCAATGACACCTTCAAATAATTTTTTTTTCCCAAAAAAAAAGAAGTTCAAATATTGTTTTTTAAGTGAAAAAATATTCATATATAACGAAGAAATGGTAATTAAAAAAAGAATTTAAACTAAACAAACGTTCATGTAATCAACATTAATGAAGTAAATATAAGTACATTAACATGTATTTCAACTCTAAGCACATTTGATGTTTCATACAATTCCTCTGCAAATTTTGCGTAGAATTGCGTTGTTATTTTTACATGATTTTATCTATTGAAAAAATTATGAATTCCAAAGAAAATATTTAAATTATTTACTTGATATAAAATTTAAATTAAGAGAAAAATAATCGTCATTCGCGCAGCGGAAAAATTTTTTTGCCCCAGAGAGAATCAATTTGGGGTGTGAAAATAAAAAAATTCGCGCGAATTTTTTATTTTCACACCCCAAATTGATTCTCTCTGGGGCAAAAAAAATTTTCCGCTGCGCGATTTTTTTTTTCACACCCCAAATTGATTCTCTCTGGGGCAAAACATTTATTTCCGCTCGGTACGTCTTGCGCGAGTGACAATTATCTTTCTCTCAATTCAAATTTTTTATCAAGTACCTTAATAAATTAAAGTCTATTCTTGTTAATTCAAAATGTTTTCTATATTGACCATTTATTCCAAAAAGTAGCAAGTAAATATGGCCACCTGACTCTTGCAATCTTAATTATTCCCATCATTTGGTAGATTGACACTTTAGAAAAGTTAAAAATGGCCATATATTTGGAAATATGACTGTTTCACATATGACACGGTACCAATTAAATACATAGGTAAACAAGGTTTTTCAATTGACATACATTGCATATGAAATTATTGTTCCTACGTAACAAAAGAAAAAGGATGTAGATTTATGAAACAAAACTTTGCAAGCTCCCGATCAGATGTCAAGGGGAAAAAAGCTACCAGACCATTGCAAAGGGGCCAATTTGGCGAATCATAAAATTCGCGCAAATTCTTCTATAAGCAAAAAAAGTGTAAGTGTTGACAAATATTTTAACAGGAGTTTATATAAATTTAAAAACGAAATAAGACCAAAATGGCCTTGTTTCGTTTTATTAATTATTTCGTTTTCGAAAACGAAATAAGACCAAATTTTCGAATTTTGGTCTTATTTCGTTGGGCGTTATTTCACGTCACCCTTTGTGTGTCCATTCAAATTGGTTCGAGAATGATTAAAGTTCACAATGCAATATACTGGCTTACCCCAAAAACGCCTTTTTGTACACACGTCTTTAATCAGAAAATCTCAAATGTTGCTTTGGTGGGTGAAGTCCTTCTTAAGGGTGAAATCTGGTTAAAATGTGTGCATTTAGATTAAAAGGTACAATCATTTTTTATTCTTCACTAAGAGCTTACGTATGTCCTAAGCTTCAGAGTTGTCAACGAGCGCCTCCAGACAATCCGCATAAAGGCTAAATTCGGCAACATAAGCCTAATATGCGCTCACGCCCCCACAGAAGAGAAAGATGACGACACCAAAGACAAGTTCTACAAGCTCGTTGACAAGACATACGAGCAATGCCCTAGCTTCGACGTAAAAATAGTCTTAGGAGATTTTAACGCCAAACTAGGAAGAGAGGACATCTTTGGTGGAACAGTCGGAAAACACAGCCTGTACGAAAAAACTTCCGATAACGGATTCAGGCTTATCGATTTTGCAGCGGGACGAAATATAGTAGTAGCAAGCACACGATTCCCATATCTCAACATCCACAAGGGAACTTGGAGGTCTCCAGACCAATCAACTGTCAACCAGATTGGGGGTGAAATCATGGATCTTGGCGATTTAGAAAGGAAACACGGTTTCCAAGTAAATATTGTGATAATTTGAAGTGAACGTGCTGATCTACGCCTTCTCGTGGGGCCTCCGAGAGGTTCTTGTCAATTTATTGGCTTGAACTTGCGAACGTAGACAGCTTTAGTCTAATGGAATTGGCGAATTGAAGCAGGAAGTATAATGAAGATGAATACGATCCTTAACAGATACTATGTTAACACACGTAAGTAAAGGAAGAAAATGCGATTAATGAATACCGAATGTGGATAAACGCCAAGGAAGTTAGACAAAATGTTGGGTGTGTCCCTTGATTGGCTGGTCCATTCCTCCGATCAATGTGGATATACTTAACAGAGGGTGAGCAGTGTCCCTCGTCCGCCAGTAGGACAAAAGCAGCAAAAACAAAAAAGATGTCACTATCGCAAGAGATCGACAGATCCTTTTCCGACCGAGTGTCAAGTAACCTCAGGAGAAGTCCGCTACAGCCAGCATCGAGTATTGAGAACCAGTGGCAGAATTGCCAGAAAGCCATTAGGGATTCTGCCTCTGATGTGCTGGGTTTCACAAGGCCACCAAAACGAAACCCCTGGTTTGATGAAGAATGCAGGCAGGAAGCATACAAAGCAGCGCTGCACAGGAGGACGAGATCAGCTCGGGAGCTCTACGAGCAGAAGAGGAGAGAAGAACACAAGCTTTTCAGAAAGAAAAAGAGAGAGCATGAAAAGCGATCTTTCGAGGATATTGAGAGACTAAAAACCAGGAATGAGGTTCGGAAGTTTTACCAAGAGGTAAAACGAAAGACTCAAGGCTACCGAGCACGAACTGAGGCCTGTAAAGACCAACAGGGTAATATCGTAGTAGAGTCACAGTCAATGCTGAGGATATGGAAGGACCACTTTTGCAGACTGTACAACGGCGATGACGAATCAAATTCCGCTGTCAGGCAGAATGAACCTTTCAATGAAGTCGACGCAAGCCAAAATTTCCGTCTACCCGGCCTTGAAGAAGTGAAGATAGTAATATCTAAGCTTAAGAACAACAAAGCCGCGGGAGCTGACGGCATCACTGCCGAACTCTTCAAAGCAGCCGGCGATGACTTGGTTAGGAGCATGCACCAACTCATCTGCAGAATATGGTCGGAAGAAAGCATGCCCGATGAATGGAACCTCAGTATTGTTTGCCCGATCCTGAAGAAAGGAGACCCTCTAAACTGCACCAACTACAGAGGCATCAGCCTCCTAAACATCGCCTATAAGATCTTTTCTGCAGTACTATGTGAACGTCTGAAGCCGTTTGTCAACAATCTGATAGGTCCATATCAGTGTGGCTTTAGACCAGGAAAGTCCACCATCGATCAAATTTTCACATTACGGCAGATCCTGGAAAAAACTCAAGAACTCCAAATCGACACCTACCATCTTTTTATCGATTTCAAGGCCGCGTATGACAGCATCTATAGAGAAGAACTGTATAAAGCCATGTCCAGTTTTGGCATTCCTACAAAACTCATTCACCTGAGCAGGATGACAATGGAGAACTCGCGCTGCTATATCAAAGTCGGTAACGACCTCACCGACGCCTTCGATGTCAAAAAAGATGAGAGCGCACTTGGCCGTTTCGAGAGAAAGATTCCTGTCTGCATAAACGGTGAATGGAGGAGAAGATTTAACGACGAACTGTACGGGCTGTACAGCGACATTGACTTAGCTAAAAGAGTGAAGGTCCAAAGACTCAGATGGCTCGGTCACGTGGAGAGGATGGACACCAATACTCCGGCCCGTAAAGTCTTCGAATCCACCCCAGAGGGAAGACACAGT
Source organism: Sphaerophoria taeniata (assembly GCA_943590905.1). Lineage (NCBI taxonomy): Eukaryota > Metazoa > Arthropoda > Insecta > Diptera > Syrphidae > Sphaerophoria > Sphaerophoria taeniata. Next base: position 33,939,856 of record OX016540.1, on the reverse strand, counting down.
AGAGGAAGACCAAGGCTCAGGTGGCGCGCGCAAGTTGAACACGACCTCAACCAACTCGGCGTGCGAAACTGGAGACAGAGAGCTAGGGACCGAGCTGGCTGGAGAGGTTTGTTGGTTGAGGCCCAAGTCCACCCCGGACTGTAGCGCCACCTTAAGTAAGTAAGTAAGTAAGTAAGAGCTTACGTCTTCTACCGTTCGCAGCAATTTTTGAGATTGTAAGTTATATCTGCAACCAAATCAACGTGTAACAAAAAAGCGACAAAGTTTACAACGCTTTCGACAGCATTTTGATACGAAGAACGGTTAGCGGGTAGCGGATATCGAGTAATGCGGTAGGGGGAAGCGAGCAATGGGGTAGCTGGAAGCAGGTAGCGTGTGGTTAGCGAAGTATAAAAATCTCGGTCTTTTATTTGAAGCAGTACGAAGTCTGCCGGGTCAGCTCTTATGAAAATTGACCAAATGGTTAATAGTCCAAAAATCCAGAAAACTTCATTTTATTTCACTTTTGCTCTTGGATACCCTTACCTTAATCCGATTTGAAATGTGCATCAGTGAGAAGAAAATGTTTTTAAAAAATGTACTTTTGAGTACACAGTACGTACATGTTCATTATGTACACAACAACTTTTCCCAACTCCACCTCAACGTTCTAATTTTTGAACATAAATAACACCTTCGGTCGACAAACTTTGTTACATGCATTTGTATAAATTTAGCTCAGCATAACATTTACACATGAAAGAATTCGTATGCAAATTGAACAACAAAGGTAATCCTTATAGCCTTGGAGCTTGGAGAGTAAATTATTCCAACTTCGTTTCGGGTTCTTGCTATTAAAAAAAAGTTTCGTGTTGGTAACATGCAAAAATACTTGGTATTTTATTTTAGAAACGATACAGGTGATGCATTAATGTGAGTGGGTGGTACATTGTCATTGACTGGAAAAACAAAAACTAAAGACGATGGCTGAATTAGAAAAGAACACTAGAAAAATATTCAAAAACGTGCACTTTATTGGAACAATCTGTCTAAGCCAGAACTATACAACCAGGAGCTATGCAACTTTTTGAAAAGTTCAGCTTTGTTGAAATTTCCTGAAAGAAAATGTGCATATGATCAAATAATAGAAATCTTATCATAATGCCAAAAAAATAATCAAATCTATGAATGCAACTGTCCCGCGTTCCGCACATTATGAAGGCTACTATCCAACAGATAGAAACATCTCTGAAGTTGACACATTTCATTTCATAACACTAACAAGACGACAAAAAAAATCCATCTAAACTTTCTAATTCCATTCCGACAAACATCCGCAGGATACAGTCTACCCTCGAAAAACTGTGAAACGTCCAAAACTTTTCTCATATCTGGCTTTGGAGTTGATTTTCAATGAACGAAAAAGCCAACAACAAAGCAAAACAAACTGTTTTAACAATTTCCTCACAGCTTTTCGAAATATTTTAATACAAAACTTCAAAGCCGTGTCAATATTTAAGGATTAGAGAGAGATCCTAATCGCGTTACACTCTCGTTTAGTTTGTCGCTCGCAAAGGAAGTATCTCAACTGAATACATACATATGCTATGCAGGTATGTATGTATTCCAGGCTTAAGTCGATTTTTCATGGTCGTCATATCGCATCGGGGCGTTCTTTGTTTGTCTGTCCGTTTCCATCCAACCGGAAGTCCCACAAAAGTCTAAATGAATAATAGCAAAATAGAGGAGAATCCTTTTTTGAGACTCCTATACTCGTATAGAAAGCCGAAGTATCCGCACATTTTGATGTGTGTGTTTATTTATTATTTTCTTGTTTACGTTGATGCTTTTGTTATTAATGTTGGACTCAGCTCGGATATAGGCGCTTTTTATATCCTTCCGGATGATAGCCGAGTCCTACACTTTTCAAGAGAGGGTTTGCTGTGTGCAATGTGTAAACTGAATACTTTGTAGAGTTGGTGTTTTGTTAAAGTGGTGAGACTGAGCATTTGAAGAGGACAAGAAAACAAAACAAAAAGGAGGTGATGACAGTGAAAAATTGCTATGGGTTATTTGAAAACAATAGAAGATATTTTTCATCGGGGGATATCTTCGCCTCATGTCTATGGTTGGGACACAGACAAAAATGTCCTGTGCAAATGAATTGAGCTATCTTTGTGGTGCTGGAGAATTATTAAGATGGTTTTCCCTTTTGAGAATTGAGAGTCTTGTGGTGAAAGCTGCACGGATAAGAAACCTTTCGGTTTTTTTTTTTTTTGCTTCCCTATTTTATTTCTTTTCAGATAAGTGGTCTTTTGGATGGCTTTGATCTGGCTAAATTGACTTGTAAATGAATAAGATTAGCTTTGTTTTAGGAGCTATGAATTTGATTAATATTTATTAAGTTAGTCAAAAGTCTCTTCGATAGATCAAATACAATGATGTCTCCTTCCAAAAAGCTCTTAAATAGGCATCAAAAGAAAGTTTCCGAAATTCGACAGGGCATTCAAAAAACGTAAGTATTCAACGATATATAATTTTAATATCTTATTAAAAAAGCATTACGTAGCAGTGAATCACACCAAAAACATAAATGTAAAAAAAGAGCCAAGTTCACCCGTACAAAAATTCTGCCTAACAAATCAGCCACGAAAAGTAATGGGATCTAAAAGAACGCCAAGTTCTAAAATTCAGCAAGTACACGTAGGTGCATTCCAAATGTTTTAAGTGGACTTACATCGAATCAACTATTAGTTTTGAAAGAAACTTGTAAACTAATGTAAATTAGTTAATTTTTTTTACTTAGCAAGCTTTCCAAACTTTTTTAATAGTAGGTTACTAAGAGAAAACCTGCCAAGTAAAAAAATTAACTAATTTACATTAGTTTACAAGTTTCTTTCAAAACTAATAGTTGATTCGATGTAAGTCCACTTAAAACATTTGGAATGCACCTACGTGTACTTGCTGAATTTTAGAACTTGGCGTTCTTTTAGATCTCATTACTTTTCGTGGCTGATTTGTTAGGCAGAATTTTTGTACGGGTGAACTTGGCTCTTTTTTTACATTTATGTTTTTGGTGTGATATCATTACTTTTTGCAAAGATTTTTTTTTATTATATTAATTCATAAAACATGGGCGGGTACCATTCCCCCCTGGCAGAAAAATCTAAAAATTAATTTTATTTCTTTATATTGATTGGCAGAATTGCTAGTTTGCCAAATTACAATATACTATGATGATCAGAGGTGCCTCATATACCTATTTTATAAAATTAATTTTTAAATGGGTGGGTACCACGCCCCCTCAGTTGAAAATCATAAATTTCATATTTTATTTGTTCTATTGCACGTTGTACTTGTATGCCGAATTTCATGGTTCTACTGTACTCCAAAGTACTCCATATAATTTCAACTAATAATGTAAAAGTAGGCGGCTACCACACCCCCTGATTGAATAATTTCAAATTTTCGATTTTTTCCTTTGTATGGACCACATGACCTATCACTGTGCAAAATTTCAAGTTTCTAGGGCAACGGGAAGTGCTTCATAATTTTGATGGTCTGTCAGTGAGTGAGTCAGTGAGTCAGTCAGTTACGGTTTTCGTGATTTTTGGAACATTGTATCTTAGAAACTACTTATGCTAAATATCTGAAATTTACTGAGGTGCTTCTTCTTGACCAGCTTAACAAATAATGTGAGTTTTAAACTTTTGGCTTCTTTGGTATAGAAGTTAGAGGGGTGTGGAAAATGCCCTGAGTTGTTTCCTGTAAATAAGGGTGTAGTGCCAAAGTTGCTAGAGAACTGGGCTGGGCACTACCGTGCCCCTTGATTTGACAGAAAGGGCTTATGCAACATTCTAGTTCTACATAAAATCGCCGAGGCCACCCGTGCGATAATATGAGAATCAAAAAATCCATGTCTCTTCCTCAGTGTCACATTGGTTTCTGTATGTGTATTTCTTTCCATTTGCTATATGAATGTTTTGTTCTGTCCCAGCCGATGGCCTCAGTCGTCGGTGCTGTTTTGTTCTTATAGAATAGATCGTTACATTCAATGTGCAAACTGCGAAGTAGGTACTGTAATGTCAATGTCAATGTCAAAATAATTTTTTTTCGTTTTCAAATTCGATAACGTTTCACAAAAATCTAGAAAGATCTTAGAACTTGTTGCGAGAAAAGTGCAAACGTAAAATGGAAGCAAAAACTTCAAAGAATTTTTCCACGAATAATTTGTTTTTTATTGGTGAACGTTTATTGGGTTCGCTAGTCACATACTATAAAAATATTATGTGCCCATGTCTGTAACTCAACTCATAGTAAACGGCATACCAATTTTGACAAAACTTTGTGTGTCCATTCAAATTGGTTCGAGAATAATTAAAGTTCACAATGCAGGATTACTGGCTTACCCCACAAACGGCTTTTTGTAAATTATTCTTAAATCAGAAAATCTCAAATGTTGCTTATGTGGGTGGAATCTTTCTTACGGATGAAATCTGGTTAAAATGTGGGCATTTAGACTTATGCTTAAGGTCTAGAATTCAGCAGACTAGTTGACCCGAAAAACTTTGTCGTGAATATTAAAATCTCGAACATTCTTGTGTTAACAAATTGACTAGTCGATTATAACACGAAGTTCTTGTTTATTTCAAGATAAGATTAGAGATTAGATTAGATTCTTCCTTTATTCATTAGATAAATTACAATTTTTTTCTATTGGAAATACGGATATGACAATGCTGCCGTCTGCCGGAAATGACATTTCAGTAAAATAAATACAATCATAGAGGGTGATTCACGAGCGTTGTGCCAAAAAGCTAGAGCGTGTAGGTTGAGTTGAGACAAGAAAAAAATCGTATGGGAGGGGGGGGGGGGTCTATTCCCCCCCGTTTAGCCGGGAGGGGCAATTTTCTGAAAAATTGACTTATTTTGTTTAAAAAAATATTAAAAATCAACGGCTTCGTTTACAACACCGTGCTATACCTTTCTGAAAAGCCAAAAACTTCTTCTTTCACTTTGTTTTTAAATTAAATTGTTTTAACGAATAGTTTAAAAAAAAAATTTCAAACTCAAAATTTTCAAAAAAAAAGCAAAAAAAACATTTTTGAACTAATTTTTTTCAAAATTTTATGTAATTAAGTACTAATTTTGTTTTAAAAATTCAAAGTGTTTTTTAATTTTTAGTCGAAAACAGAAAACCGGATGCAAAAATGTCTTTTCGTTTTTGAGAAATTAAGAAAAAACCAAAACCACTTTTTCTAAAAAAAAATCTTTGTTTTTATTTTTACCTATCTGGACTTTTAGTTTAATTTATTAGTTTAACTTATAAATTTAATTTTTTGTAATTGGAGTTTTATGGGGACTCAATTAAGTAGAAAAGTATTACATTATCCCTGGATTAACCATTTTGTTGATTGATAACGTCTGAAAACTGACCTGTAATTTTTTCTTACTATACATGGGGCCGCGGCCACTCGCCGGCGAAGAGTTCTACCTACTAGGGGCTTAAGATAATTAAACCGCATTTTTTCTTGAATGAAAAAAACAATTTACAATCTAAAGGTAAATAAAAGGCATCGCATATTTACTAAACAACCATTTACAATTAAAATATTAACTCATCAACACATAACAATAACAAACTCATACGCTCGAGAAGAGCTAGCGGACAAGAACTTCTGCTACGGTTTAACTTATTGTCGAGATTGGGAAGCTGAAAGGCTCTACCCTGAAAGATATCCCAGTAGATGGCGCCCAAGTCGTAGCATGTTTTCAAAAATCCGCCGACGAGAGCACTGAGAGCTAGAAGTCAAAGGTCAATGGCAGACGTTATCAATGAAAAAAAAGATTAATCCAAGGAAAATCCAATACTTTTCTACTTTATTGAGTCCTCATAAAACTCCAATCACAAAAAATTAAATTTATAAATTAAACTAATAAATTAAACTAAAACTCCAGATAGGTAAAAATAAAAACAAAGATTTTTTTTAGAAAAAAGTGGTTTCGGTTTTTTCTTAATTTCTCAAAAACGAAAAGACATTTTTGCATACAGTTTCCTGTTTTCGACTAAAAATTAAAAAAACACATTGAATTTTAAAAACAAAATTAGTACTTAATTACATAAAATTTTGAAAAAAATTAGTTCAAAAATGTTTTTTTTTGCTTTTGTTTTGAAAATTTTGAGTTTGAAAATTTATTTTTTTTAAACTATTCGTTAAAACAATTTAATTTAAAAACAAAGTGAAAGAAGAAGTTTTTGGCTTTTCAGAAAAGTATAGCACGGTGTTGTAAACGAATCCGTTGATTTTTAATATTTTTTTAAACAAAATAAGTCAATTTTTCAGAAAATTGCCCCTCCCGGCTAAACGGGGGGGAATAGACCCCCCCCTCCCATACGATTTTTTTCTTGTCTCAACTCAACCTACACGCTCTAGCTTTTTGGCACAACGCTCGTGAATCACCCTGTATAAAGAGAAGATGTATCAAAAAGATTTACAATAAATTTGAAATAATAAATTACAAAAATAAATACTATGCAAAATATTAGACAAAAGTTTATATTTTTGTTTTTGTGTTATTTAACACTGCAGTTAGGCTGCGTCTGTTATTTCCATTTTTGTTGTTTGAACAACGATAGCAACTTAGAGGTGCTTCCACCAATGGCTTTTTCCGTCAATTTCTTTGTTTGGCTGGAGTTATAGCTATTTCACGGGTGCCAAGCCGATCATCAGACTCCTTTGTTAGTGGAAAAATAACTAGGCAGCACCACTAACAAAGGAGTCTGATAATCGGCTTGGCACCCGTGAAATAGCTATAACTCCAGCCAAACAAAGAAATTGACGGAAAAATAACTAGGCAGCACCACTAACAAAGGAGTCTTATGATCGGCTTGGCACCCGTGAAATAGCTATAACTCCAGCCAAACAAAGAAATTGACGGAAAAAGCCATTGGTGGAATCACCTCTAAGTTGCTATCGTTGTTCAAACAACAAAAAAAGTTTATATTAACATTTGAGGAATTTTATATAAAATTTTAAATTTTTAGTATTAAATATTATCTAAATATTAAATTTTTAATTTTAAAATTTTAATTTTTTTTTTTTTTTTAGAATATCAATTTTAATGATTTGAAACATAAAGATTCGATTTAAAAGCAATAATTTCCAGCCCTTGAATTGAATAGAGACTTGTTGTAAGAACTAATTTATCAATAAACTATTGCGATAAGTCATAGCATGATTGCAATATTTATACAAGGTGAGCCAACCACGAGCGCCATTTAATGTTTCGTAAAGACTATTTACGGACAGAAAACTTTCTTGGAAATGTGATCTTCGGATTTCTTGTAGAATTGGGCATACAGCAATGAAGTGGTAAATATTTTCAGACTCTCTCCTGTTACATAGATCACAAGTTTGCTGAAGATTGACTCTATGTGGTATGAAATTCAAATTTAATAATTCAACTCTGGCTCTGAATATGGTGCTTATAACTTTTGACGAAAATTTTGTGTTGAAATAGCTATCAATGGTTAACATTTGGTGGTTAAGGTGGCGGTAAATAAATCTGGAAGGTGATGAGGACGCTCTAGTTAAGAACTAGTCGTATATTTTGTCATCTTCTTTAGCTATGACCCTTGCGAACATATTTTGCCATTCGCTAACGTTATTTTCCGATAAAGATAAATCGATATCATGAGATAACGCCAGCCGTTGCCAATTTCTGAACGGATAAGCATTTGTTTGCAATAGCCTAGTTAACACTGCCCTATGTAAACTATTTTCACTTCTCTTCATTACTTTGATTAAAAAACCAGAATGAGCTTTCAGATTTTGCAAATAAATGGGTGGCAAACCTGATTCCACATGAATGGCGTAGGTAGGAGTAGCGTTTGGTAGACGGAATAAACGCTTGAAAAAGTACCTCTGTACAGTTTCGAAATCTTCAAAGGGCTCTACTCCAAATGCCTGCACCCCGTAGCACATACAAGTGTTGACTGTGGCATTTTGTTTAAAATATCATTAAAAACAAAATGTGAAAGTTCCCCATCATTCCCCTGTGCGGAAAAAATTTTATTCAAGGTCCAAGGTAAGAAAAATGGGTTTTTCGCGATTTTCAGCAAAACGGTAAGTTTTATCATAAAAATATTTGAACAACAATTGTAGATCATAAAATTATCTACAAAAAATATATGAATACTTTTTCTCTGCGAGCCACCGTTTTTGAGATATTACGATTCAAAAAGTTGTAAAAGTTGTAATCTTCATAATATGCACACGTTTCCTCGCCACCTATGAGGTAGTGTACTCAGCGCGTTTTTTTTTTTGTGGTGTCCCCAGTAGGCCTATTCCACGGTTCAGTTTTGATCCTGTTTAATTTGAAACTATTGAAAAATAATGGATATTAGCAGAGATTGAAAAGATAAAAGCAATTTAAGTTAAAAGTACCTAGTGAAATTTAATCGTCCGAGTCGTAACATTCAAAATCTTCTTCTTGTTCTTCTTCTTGATCTTCTTGTTCTTGTTCGTCTTGTTCTTGTTCTTCTTGTTCTTGTTCTTCTTCATCTTCATCCTGAGTGTATGTTAACTGCGTTAATAGCGATGTATCGCATGTTGCCTCGTTGCAATCAAATGGATCCTCTACTGTTGGTGATTCAATATTAGAGCACAACCGGCCTTGACAATGCGTACATGCCGGAGAACAGAACAGTCCGACCTTTTTGCAACCACATTTAGCACTGCATCACTTTTTGCAGTTGCAAAAAATCGAGTTCAGCAGTTTTTCCGGCGCAGGTGGAAATAAAGTGTGCACTGGTTCTAATAAATTGTTGACCAACTTCCAACCCCAGTCCGTAGGGTCTAGCTGATAACCAAGCCAATATAGGTAATGATAAACACGTGTTTTCACTATTAACTGGCGTTCAAGACTTTTATTTTTCAATAGTTTCAAAACTTACCCGTCGAAAAGGCCTACTGTGGAAACCACAAAAAAAAACGCGCTGAGTACACAACCTCATAGGTGGCGAGGAAACGTGTGCAGTGCATATTATGAAGATTACAACTTTTACAACTTTTTGAATCGTTATATCTCAAAAACGGTGGTATTGATATATTTTTTGTAGATAATTTTATGATCTACAATTGTTGTTCAAATATTTTTATGATAAAACTTACCGTTTTGCTGAAAATCGCGAAAAACCCATTTTTCTTACCTTTGACCTTGAATAAAAAAATTTCCGTACAGGGGAATGATGGGGAACTTTCACATTTTGTTTTTAATGATATTTTAAACAATCTTACCAATTTTCAGCTTGGTGGGAATTTATGTAACTTTAGTCTTGTTTTTTTGTTTAATTTGACCGGACTAATACAGTAAAAACTAACCAAACTAAAATGAAAAATTTTGATACAGGGAGCACTGCTGGGTAAAATGTTAGGCTTGAATTGAAGTCGACACTCATTTATATGCCATCCAACAAAAGCTTGTTTCAACTTTTGTTGAAAATATTCCCCCTTAGGTCAATTCATTTTTGTGGGTGTTGAGCAAATGTGACTTTGATATCCCTCATACATATGCAGCAAAACACAAAAAAACCAAGACCTTGGCGTTAAAAAGGAACATAGTTTTTATTTTCGGCATGAATTTGCCTTGCAAACTAAGCCACACATAGTTTTGTTGTTTGGCTAGGGGTCGCTTTCGCTTTGACAATTTTTTACTCCAGGTTCGTACCTACATACCTCGTCCCTCCTGTGCTGTGACCGATCGACAATGCCGGCGTTGGTTTTTTGCGTAAAGAATTTTACAACGGTGTATGGAAGGAATTTAAAAATGTTTCCTACCTGTAGAATCTTTATACAGGGTGATTCACGAGCGTTGTGCCAAAAAGCTAGAGCGTGTAGGTTGAAGTGAGGCAAGAAAAAAATCGTATGGGAGGGGGGGGGGGTCTATTCCACCCCGTTTAGCCGGGAGGGGCAATTTTCTGAAAAATTGACTTATTTTGTTTAAAAAAATATTAAAAATCAACGGCTTCGTTTACAACACCGTGCTATACCTTTCTGAAAAGCCAAAAACTTCTTCTTTCACTTTTTTTTTAAATTAAGTTGTTTTAACGAATAGTTTAAAAAAAATAAATTTTCAAACTCAAAATTTTCAAAAAAAATGCAAAAAAAAACATTTTTGACCAACTTTTTTCAAAATTTTATGTTATTAAGTACTAATTTTGTTTTTAAAATTCAATGTGTTTGTTAATTTTTAGTCGAAAACAGAAAACCGGATGCAAAAATGTCTTTTCGTTTTTGAGAAATTAAGAAAAAACCGAAACCACTTTTTTCTAAAAAAATCTTTGTTTTTATTTTTACATATCTGGACTTTTAGTTTAATTTATTAGTTTAATTTATAAATGTAATTTTTTGTAATTGGAGTTTTATGAGAACTCAATAAAGTAGAAAAGTATTACATTATCCCTGGATTAACCATTTTGTTCATTGATAACGTCTGAAAACTGACCTGTAATTTTTTCTTACTATACCTGGGGCCGCGGGCACTCACTGGCGAAGAGTTCTACCTGCTAGGGGCTTGAGATAATTAAACCGCATTTTTTCTTGAATGTAAAAACAATTAACAACCTATAGGTAAATAAAAGGCATCGCATATTTACTAAACAACCATTTACAATTAAAATATTAACTCATCAACACATAACAATAACAAACTCATACGCTCGAGAAGAGTTAGCGGACAGGAACTTCTGCTACGGTTTAACTTATTGTCGAGATCGGGAAGCTGAAAGACTCTACGCTGAAAGATATCCCAATAGATGGCGCCCAAGTCGTAGCATGTTTTCAAGAATCCGCCGACGAGAGCACTGAGAGCTAGAAGTGAGAGATCAATGGCAGACGTTATCAATGAAAAAAAATGATTAATCCAGGGAAAATCCAATACTTTTCTACTTTATTGAGTCCTCATAAAACTCCAATCACAAAAAATTAAATTTATAAATTAAACTAATAAATTAAACTAAAACTCCAGATAGGTAAAAATAAAAACAAAGATTTTTTTTAGAAAAAAGTGGTTTCGGTTTTTTCTTAATTTCTCAAAAACGAAAAGACATTTTTGCATACAGTTTCCTGTTTTCGACTAAAAATTAAAAAACACATTGAATTTTAAAAACAAAATTAGTACTTAATTACATAAAATTTTGAAAAAAATTAGTTCAAAAATGTTTTTTTTGCTTTTGTTTTGAAAATTTTGAGTTTGAAAATTTATTTTTTTTAAACTATTCGTTAAAACAATTTAATTTAAAAACAAAGTGAAAGAAAAAGTTTTTGGCTTTTCAGAAAGGTATAGCACGGTGTTGTAAACGAAGCCGTTGATTTTTAATATTTTTTTAAACAAAATAAGTCAATTTTTCAGAAAATTGCCCCTCCCGGCTAAACGGGGGGGAATAGACCCCCCCCTCCCATACGATTTTTTTCTTGTCTCAACTCAACCTACACGCTCAAGCTTTTTGGCACAACGCTCGTGAATCACCCTGTATAAATTGATTGTATTCCTTTTTCTACAGGAGTTTAAAAATGCATTTATTCACAAAAAAGGAGCTCGCACATAGTTTATATTGTGTAGTGAGATTATGGATGTTTTTTTAATCTGCTTTCACTCATAAATGGGATTTATGTACTTTATCTAGGAAAAAAACTTGGTGAATAATATTAGACCTAATTGCTTTTCAGATGAAAACTCTCACCCTATCGACGATACCAGGGAATCCTGGAAGTGCATTTATGTACATAATTTATGCTAATAAAATTGTCTGTGAAGCTAACTTGTTGAGAATTTCTTTGAAATCCTACGGAAAATATAGTCTAAATGGCCATTTATTCTCTGAACATCTACGCCAATAGAGTTATTTGCAATTTATTTAAAAAGGATATTGTCTTGCCTATAGACTCAAATTAAAAGGATTATGTTCATCATACACGACCTAATCTCAAGCGCTGCATGGCGGACGAAATAATCCGTGGGTCTGTTAGACTTCGTTATATCCAGCTAACATTATGCATTTGGCACTTATGGAGCATGTCGTTACTTCCCCCGCTGCCGGAATGTTTCGCATGAATAAAAGCATATCCTTCCACATACTCCACATTGTCTGGCCCAGTACCTCGAGGATATAAAATGAAACTTGCTGGCTCGTTACAAAGCAATCCATCTCATGAATGTTTAATATGCAAAACTTTGATGCAATCTCAAGAGAAGCCCCTGAAGTCTTGCGTCGTCGTCAGAGACGTGCACTTATACAAAACGTATAGCAAGCATATAGCTACGTAAGGCCCCTGAAGGTAGTTTGAGGAATTGTTTCTAAGGGACCTTCTTTTATTCAAGACTAAATGTGGGATATGTTTTTTTCATTTCTCTTGTTTAATATAACATCAACGACATCCAGGCACGTAGCCAGAGGGGGGGCTAGAGGGGCTCAAGCCCCTCCCGAAATGATTTTTAAAAAAAATATTTGAACAAAAGTTTGTATATTCTCTTATTAGTTCCTCACTACTTATGTAACCACATCGTAACCAGTTCAAAAAATGCAACCTATATAAGCCCAGATATCCAAAACGAAATCTTGGATATATGCTCTGATATTGTCACCAGAAAAATATCTAACCGGGTTATAAGATCGAGTTGTTTTAGCATTCTGGCTGATGAAACAATGGATGTTTCTGGCACTGAGCAACTTTCAATATGTGTCCGATATGTTGACTGCTGTACAGAGCCCACGAAAAGTATGCTTCGGGAAAATTTTGTAGGTTTTATTCCGACACCGCCGTCTTGGACAAAACGTCACGATAGACGCATTTAATTTCGAGGTAGTTAGGGACTTTGTATACCTTGGCTCCGCTATCAATACGGACAACGACATCAGCGCCGAGATCAGACGAAGAATAACTCTTGCTAATCGCTGTTTCGTCGGGCTAAGAAAGCAATTGAGTAGTAAAGCCCTCTCCCGAAAAACTAAGGTGACGCTCTATAAGACCCTCATCATCCCCGCTATATGGTGCATGGACCTTGTCAAAAACGGATGAGAACGCACTTGGCCGTTTTGAGGGAAAGATTCTACGTAAGATCTATGGTCCTGTCTGCATAAACGGTGAATGGAGGAGAAGATTTAACGACGAACTGTACGGGCTGTACAGCGACACTGACTTAGCTAAAAGAGTGAAGGTCCAAAGACTCAGATGGCTCGGTCACGTGGAGAGGATGGACACCAATACTCCGGCCCGTAAAGTCTTCGAATCCACCCCAGAGGGAAGACGCAGTAGAGGAAGACCAAGGCTCAGGTGGCGCGCGCAAGTTGAACACGACCTCAACCAACTCGGCGTGCGAAACTGGAGACAGCGAGCTAGGAACCGAGCTGGCTGGAGAGGTTTGTTGGTTGAGGCCCAAGTCCACCCCGGACTGTAGCGCCACCTTAAGTAAGTAAGTAAAGTAAGGATCCCTCTTCCGATGTTCTGAAACTGCTAGATATATGTGACAAGACCTACTTCAGGAGCATAAGCTACTTGCTTACAATTTTGGCCACACTACCAGTTACAACAGCTATCGTTGAAAGAACCTTTTCAACGATGAAAAGGATCAAAACAGTATCCCGAAGCGTTATGGGCCATCCAAGACTAAGCGCACTTGCAATGCTGTATGTTCACTCAGGTATTGATGTGGATCCAGATGAAGTGATTGACATTATGTCTAAAAAAAAGACAAGGCGTTTATTGCTGTAAAAATCCAAACTATTTATTTAATTAAAATAAAAACAAAATACAAACAAAAATAAAACATTTACATTATGTAGTTTTTTTTTTTTAATTTTTGTATAAAGAATTACTTCTTCGAAATTGAACAAGCCCCCCCCGAACCGAAATCCTGGCTACGGGCCTGACGACATCATTATTTGAAAGGTCAAAGATGATTATATTCGGTGTTTCCTTTGTGCTTCCACCTACGTACTTTATGTTGATCAACCCACTTTCAAAAATTATTTGAAAGATTTAAAAATAAACTTGCATAATTATCCGATGGAAGCCTATAATGTTTTATATTTATATGCTATGTCTCCAATTTTCCTTTGATTATATTGACATTGCAAGAACTGAACAGTCAGGGTACCTAACCTACCCAACTAACTTCTCCTGTTTGCTGTCTATTCACTTGGTTGAGTTTTGAAGCCTTTTTAAAACGCACTCAAAGTTTTTACTCGCCAATACATACGTTTTGACTTGACGTAAAAACAAAAGGACTTCGTGCATTTATTTATGAGTGTTCATAAAGAAAATGCACTTGTTACTTGTGTCATCCGTTTAAGTACGCCTCATCAAGCAGCGACACCCCCCTCTTCTTCACATTACTGTCATAAGCTACAGCCACTGCACATGAATCATAAATAAATTGGCTCTCTTCACAGGAAAGCAATTTATATTTTACTACAAAAGACATTCATAAACTAGTGAACATTTTTTTGTAGTCCAGCAGGAGAATGTTAAAAGTTATAACAGTCATAAGAAAAAGAAGGATTAAAAATTTGGGGCAAGGTAAAAACTTTATTTGCATTTAACGAAGGTTGGTGGTGCTTTAGAAGTAAACGAAAAGTTATTTCCATAACGTCAACCAATCTTTTGATTCCTTTTTGACATCCATTGTTAAACTCAGATCCATCTTGCTTATCCACACCTTCATCATCTGAACCTGAAGGATATCTTTAGTTTGGATATCGAATAGGAAATGCGGTGTTGCTTAAGCTTATCCTTGCCATAAAAATACCAACAAAAGTTCTCTTGAAATGAAAATACATATTTCCACTGAATTTCGATTGAGGTATTGGCATTATTGGGAGTTACTCTTAAGGTTGGTTTTTATAGATTGGTAACGATACAATACTTTTGTCTGTTCTTATTTTATTGAAAATTCCTGAGATTCATCGATTGTCATAAAAGAGGATACTTTTTGAATTGCTTCACGTCTATATAGGTGGGTACGGGTAGGTAGGAACTCGTACATAAGTGATTCCAATGAAATATCTTCAAAATTATGTTGTCATGCGCTTATTTCTCCATTGTTGAAATCTGTGTTTTCTTTTTTATTTTCAATGAATATTAGCCTATTCAATTGGGCATACATATTATGTCTTTGAACAGGGATTTTAATCTTTAGAATATAAAGTTGTTTTGAACAACAGCAACATTAAATCCTTGTTTCTTCTCGAAATAGTGAAAAGGCATAAAGTGGGCTTTAAACTTGATAGCCTATGATAAGCTAGTTTTTTCTCATTGGGATACTGAGGACTTATGACTTTTTCTTCGTTTGGTATACAGTTGAACGGTTTGTTTTTTCTCCCTAAATTGCATACACAACGAAGATAGTCGGGTACTTACTTACTAACTTAACCGGCTCACAACACAATCCATGAAGGTTCTCACCCTGAGATACTGCAGCCTTCCACCGGGAACGGTCCCCCGCATCGCATGCACACTCCAGTCACTTCGTCCTTGTACCGTTAGTTCAGTCTTCCTTGTCGTCTCGAACCTGGGGTCTGCGATGAGAAGACTTTCTTAGCTGGAGCGTAGTCGTCCATTCGCTTGATATGGCCGTACCAATGTGGTCGTCATTTCTTGGGTTTCTGGACTACATCCACATCTTGGTACAGCTCGTACAGTTCTCGCTTGAACTTTCTTATCCATTCGCCATTGTCGCATATGGGACCGAAAAACCGTCGAAGAATTTTTCTTACGAAAGTGTACAGTATCAATTCCCCTTTTTTACTTATCGTCCGGCACTCGGCGCCGTAGAGTAGGACTGGTAAAATCAAAGTTTTGTACCTATAGCCGACAATTTGTCTTTCGAGTGAGGAGTTTTGAACCCAGTTGTTTTGCCAAATCGAAGCAGCAGCGGTTCTCTAGGGTATTCCTAATTATTCTTCGAATCTCTACAAAGGTGTTGTTTGTGGGATTGGTGTATCAAATCAAAGTAGGTGAACTCCTTTGCTAGGGCTACCTCGAAATTTGTGCTACCAACAGTGACGTTTTGTCCTAGGCGGTGCACAGATGTTGCTTTGTTTGTTGATAGCCTGTTCTTTGTTTTGTCCTCATTCACTTCAAGACCAACGAGTTTCGCCTGTTTTTCAATCGCTGTGAAGGCCTCAAGCACAGCTCTCTTGGATCGACCGATGATGTCTATGTCGTCCGCATAGCCTAGGAGCTGGGTGGATTTGTTGAAGATAGTGCCCTCCGTGCTCACACCTGCCTTGCGCACTATCTGCTCCAGGACTATGTTGAAGAAGTCACATGACAACGCATCTCCTTGTCTAAACCCTGCGCAAGTTTGGAATAACTCGGATGAGCTGTTACCCATTTGCACACTGCACTGCGTATTGTTTAGCGTCATGCGAATTCAGACATCGCAATTATAAGCTCTTGGCGGTGGATGCTATCATAAGCAGCTTTAAAGTCGATGAAAAGATGGTGGGTTTCGACTTGAAATTCGTTGGTCTTTTCTAGGATTTGCCTCAGTGTGAATATTAGGTCTATCGTTGTTCTGCCTGGCCTAAGGCCACACTGGTACCTACGTTCCGATTATTGTTTTGCAGAACGGTTTAAGACGCTCACACAGTACCTACGTTGGATAGGATTTTGTATGCAACATTAAGCAAAGATATTGGTAGTTTTTGCATGACATAGGATCGCCTTTTTTGTAGATGGAGCATATGGAGCTTATCGACCAGCCAGTTGTAGGCATGCATTCTTCCTTCCACACTTTGTTGATGACCTGGTACATGCGGTTCATCAAAACATCTCCTCCATATTTAACGAGTTCCGCAGGTATGCCATCCGACCCGGCGGACTTGTTATTTTTAGCTTTTGAATGGCTCTTTCTACCTCTTCTGTGCTGGGGGCTGGGACTGGGTCTTCATTGACTGATCTTGCTTCTCTTTCGTCATTGGCTTGCTCGACATTTATGTGCATTCAGCAGCTATTGGAAGTGCTGCTTGAAAACATCTACAATTCCCTGTGCTTTGGTGACTAGGTTTCCGTCACTGTTTCGAAGAGCCTGTGTCCCGGTTCTGATCTGAAACCAGAACCTTGTTCACAGATGAGTTTAAAAGGGAGATGGGAAATCGAGCTATAAAAATGACAATGCGTACAAGCTATGGAACATAGTTACTGTGATAGTATGCGTGTTTTTACCAAACTATCACAGTAAATATGGTCCTACCACCTCATTTTTGTTGCTGTTTTTTCTCATTTATTCACAGACACGAAGTAACAGTAAAATAAAATTTTCGGTATCCGGAGGATAAAACGTAAGTCAGTTTCCGATCTCTTTTTGTCTCTGCTCTTGTTCTCCTATGTCATGAGCATTATATAATGTCGTTTTTAATTGGCAATCTGTACCCATGTTCTGTAACTTCTCACATCGAGAAAATCATACCGAAAACAGTGTAAACGGAGCGTAACTATTTTTTTTTTTGTATGAAATTTAACACAATTTGTTTCGATTTCCTATGTTTCTCGACTCCGAAAGTTTTCGACCGAGTTCCATTCTGTTTTTGAAATCAGAAATAGTCCAGTCACTTTAGGGTTTCACCTCGGAATTTGAGATAATAAGCTGGAAACTCGTATACAGCTTTATTTTGGTGTTCTAAAAGTTGTCTCAAAAGTCTCATATTATCTCGTGTCTGCGTCGTAAGTTATTCGAGGTCAAAGGTCATGAAAATCGGTTTTTGGCAATTATCTCTGTTTCTATGGTTCCAATCACTTCAACACCTATTATAAAAATTAAAGATAAGAAAATTTGCCACAACTTTTGTCTAAACTTTTTTTCTATACGCTCAACCCTTTTCGAGATAGAGGGCGGAGAGCACCCAGCGCTCAGGCATATATACTGTAATACAAGGTCAACTGTGAATCTCGGTGAATAACACCTTGTATACAGTTACTAAATTATTAATACATTGTATTAAATGATGTTATGTATATATACTAGCTGACCCGGCAGACTTCGAAAAAAAAACTTTACTTGACATTTTTTTGTTGTCGATATTTTTCCTTTTTTAGATTTGTTTCTTTTGAGATATGGCCTTGGAAGCGGGAAGTGTAGTAGCGGGGTAGTGGGGTAGCTAGGAGCGGGTAAAAGGTAGCGGGTATCAGGTAGAAGTAGCGGGTAGTGGGTAGCAGGTAGCTATGGAGGGTAGGAGGGTAGTGGGCAGTGTACTAGCAGGGTACAAAAGTTAAGGTCTTTTTTTTATCAGATTTTTTTGATGAAAAACTCGGAAAACTCATTGGTTTTCAAGGGGAGAATTGCATGTAATTGTAGAAAAGTGGCTCTCAAATGGAAAACTGGAAAATTTCAAAATGGGTTTTCGAAAGGAACTCGGAAAACTCATTGGTTTTAAAATGGAAAATTGCCATATTATTGCAGGTGCATTGGTTTTCAAATGGAAAATTTCAAAGAAGGTTTTCGAATAGAAAATAGAAATTTCTTGATGAAAAACTCGGAAAATTCATTGGTTTGCAAAGTGAAAATTGCATGTTATTGCAGGAGCAGTGGTTTTCAAATGGAAAACTGGAACATTTGTGATGGGGAACTAGAATGCAAGAAAAAGTAAAAAAAAAATGGAAAATTTGAAATGCAAAAAAAATTTGACTAAACAAAATTTCAAAAACACTGTTTCAAATGAAATGCATTACTTTTGAAATGGTAAAATGAAAAGTTCGTAAAATGGAAATTTCGTGCCGTTTGTCATCAAATTTTGACAAAATGTTCGAGTATTATTACAGAAGGGGCTTTTAAGAAAATTGTACAAAATCGTTCAAGCCGTTCATAAGATATAGCAAATGTGGAAACACAATTTTCCCTATAGAACGTTAACTATGCATTTGACCATATCCTTAACAAAGTTGTTGTGCATGAGGCAACGAAGATTTCTGAGTTGTCACGACCTTATTAGCTGACAAAGTAAACGTTGTTTTCTTAGATATATAAAAATCTCATACAAATTCGCTGAGGACTCACTGATTTTATACCAGTGGAGTGTTTAGAACCAAATGTTGAGGGAATGTTCGGTTAGTGGCGTAGATGGGTTCTTATTATTTTGTACAAAATCGACCACGCCGTTTTCATGAGAAATGGCCAGGGTAGTGGTTGATGGGGTAGCGGGGTAATGGGAAGCGGATAGCGGGTTGACGGATAGTGAGTAGTTAGAAGCAGGGTAAGGGGCAGCGTAACAGGGTAGCGTGTATCGCGTAGAAATACTGAGTATCCGGCAGTGTTTAGTGGGGTAACGGGTAGCGGGGTAACTGGTTAACAGAGTTGTGGGTAGTAGGGTAGCAGGGTAGCGGGTTGTGTAGTGGGCTACAAAAGTTTAGATATTTTATTTATCGATTTAGGCGGTGCGAAGTCTGCCGGGTCAGCTAGTATATATATATAACATCATTTCATACAATGTATTAATAATTTAGTAACTGTATACAAGGTGTTATTCACCGAGATTCACAGTTGACCTTGTATTACAGTATATATGCCTGAGCGCTGGGTGCTCTCCGCCCTCTATCTCGAAAAGGGTTGAGCGTATAGAAAAAAAGTTTAGACAAAAGTTGTGGCAAATTTTCTTATCTTTAATTTTCATAATAGGTGTTGAAGTGATTGGAACCATAGAAACAGAGATAATTGCCAAAAACCAATTTTCATGACCTTTGACCTCGAATAACTTACGACGCAGACACGAGATAATATGAGACTTTTGAGACAACTTTTAGAACACCAAAATAAAGTTGTGTACGAGTTTCCAGGGGCAACTTTCCCAGGCCAGCCCATTGAGGTTAGAATTTTGTTTTTTTTTGTTTTTTCTTTGATTTATCTGTCAAATGGTGAGGAAACAACTTCAGGTTGAAGCATGTTAGTGCTGGCAGATGAGTAATATTTTACCCAATGTTAGAATTTGAATTGATGGCAAACAATTTGGGTGATCAATTAACATTATTAATTTATCATGAGAAAATGTATTTTAAGATGAGTTTAAGTAGCTAGTAGTTTAAAATTTTGCGCGCAATTTTAAACTATTACTTAAACTCATGTAAAAATGCATTTTCTCATGATAAAATAATAATTAAAAACTGCGCGCGAAGTTTTTAATTATTATTTTATCATGAGAAAATGCATTTTAACATGAGTTTAAGTAATAGTTTAAAATTTCGCAAGAAATCGGAAAATTCCTTATATGATGGAATTTCCTTTTTCGTTCCCAAAGTTGCTTCCCATTGGGACTGCAAAGAAGCCGGCAGCTTTTTCAAAAGTAAAAAGATTATAATTGCATCCCAGTGTTGAATAGGCAGCCCTAAATTGGTTAAAGCATGCAAAATTTTCGTTGAATTATCTTATAATTCTCGGACGCCTTTAGAATTTTCTTCTCGAACGTTTGGAAGTTCATAAAACAATTTTAATTCGTTGTTGACCAATATTCTTTTGAAATCGTATCGGGAAGTAAGCAACTCCCAAGCTTTACCGTAACTGGCATCGTCTACATTGATGTGTTCCAGTAAGACGCCTGCGCCTTCTTTGCAACACGATTTCAAATAATGCAGCTTTTCTATATTTGTAAGCGTAGCGTTGTTATGAACGAGGGACAGAAATTGGTCGTGGAATGAACGCCAGTTCTGGTATTCCCCTGTAAAAATTGGGGGTTGAATTTTGGGAAGACGTACATCATGTTGCTTTTGTCCCGAAATTGACTGATTTGCGTTTGCATTTGATGAACTTGCATCCGTTTTGGCCAGTGCCGCGAATTTATCAAGCTCGTCTAAAAGCAGCGAGCGATAAATAGAGTACATTTCGTTGGCATCATCGTATAACAATTCAATTTCACCTAATACATCGGTTTTCACCTCTTCGGAACATATAACTTCTTGAAATTGTGTTCCGATAATTTGCCAATTCTTCTCTAATATTTCAAGACGTGTGGATACGTAGTTTTTTGTTCTACGTGTTGGGTTAACTGTCTTTTTAAAATTTTCAAAATCTTTGTTAATTTGACTACATGTCGACTTTATGATTTTCGCAGAATTCATTTTGTATAATTTATATTACTTATATATGTCGTATATATGTATATGTATATTATATATGTAGCAAATGAAGTAAAATTGTACACACTTGAATTCCTTTTATGTCTTTTTAGAAATTGGACTTTGATGGCGATGATGGGCGGCACTGGATGGCGATGGCGTTGACTGCAATGATGATGTCGGCGGCGCGGTGTTGGCAATGATGATGATGATGACGATTGTGTTGACGACTTGTTCGCTTTTTCTGGCGATGGAACTTATCTTTAATTTAAATGTTCGAGTTTGAAATGAATTTGTACTTTTATAAACACTATTAATTAAATTGCAAATTCCGGCAAACTGTCGGCACAGTGTCGTTCACTTGAACTTTATTAGGCACGAAACTTGGAACTTTGTCTTTATTGTGTTGGGTTTTTGCACACACGGGTGGATTCTAGTTTGTCGAAACTTAGTTCGTATTGTTTTTAAATAAAACTGTTGGCTCTTTTAAGAGGACTCGAAGGACCAAAAATGTTTCTCAAAAAAAGGTCGGTTTCAAAACTGGGTGAGTACAAAATGGGTGGGTTAATTCGCAATCTCAATTCGGAAAAAATACACAACTTGTCGGATTCAATTTCTGTTCAACAGTAACTATAAGGCATTTTATTTACATTATTTACAATTCGGTTTGACTTTCCACATGATGGGTGAGTTCGACTTCAATTGAACGGGCAGCATTCAACAGAACGCTTTCAGAATGCTGTTTTTTACTTCCAGATTGCCAATTAAAAACGCCATAAGCAAATATATCATTTCTGAGTTCTGCGACAAACCCCGAAATGGCTTCAGTCGATTCGTTGAAAAGTAGCAGGACTACCTATACTTAGTATTAAAATGTAGTACATTTTTGCTGCAGTGGTATCACTTGCGTTTTAAATACCGAATGTCAAAACCAAATGTCATTTTGACATATCTGCCTCCATTCGTTAATTTTCTTCCAAAAAACAGTTGATTGGGATAAATCTTATCAAAATAATGTCTTTTTTCATTAAAATCAACACAACATTGTTGAATTCTCTACCAAAAAATATACATCGAGTTTATTTAAACAATTCCCGATTACTATGCACACAAATCAATGAAGAAACCACGCAGAAAAAAGGTGGTTTTGCCAGTGCCTTTGAGAGACACGCAACGCCAGTAGTCGAAGAAGCACCAGTGGATAATCAAACATTTGCTTCCCTGTTACGAAACTCAAAACTCGTCGATGTAAGGAAATCATTAATTGAAGCTTGATTTTATAACAGTTTGATTTTCCTATTTTTGCAGCTGGGAAGTCCAGAGGGCAAAGTTGTAACCGGAAAAATCTTCCATGTGGTCGAAGACGATTTGTACATTGATTTTGGATGGAAACTCCATTGTGTATGCCAAAGACCACAGAAGAATGCAAGGTTTGTACTATTTATTAATGTTTTTTCCATGTGATCCATTATTTCTATTTTGTCCGTAGCGACTATGTCAAAGGATCCAGAGTTCGTTTGCGTATCAAAGACTTGGAGTTGTCTACAAAGTTCTTGGGCTCACCGAAGGATTTAACTATTTTAGAAGCTGATTGCCAATTGTTGGGTCTTATTTCATCGCCGGCGAGATCTGGAGGTGGAGGAGTTAAATCAGTTTCGGAATAAAAAAATAAATAAATAAAATAAGCCAATACAAAAACCATTGAAATGACAGTCTTGGTTCTGTTTAGTTTTGTTTTTATCTGTTGAACTGTTCTTGAGTTTTTAGTGATTCACAATAGTCATTATGGAAAACTGACGTTTTTTAGCATGAAAATGTGAGAATAAAAATAAATAGAGTGGAGCACAAAATTTTCATCATCCATCCATTGCTTTTCCTTGTTGCTGTGGGTCAAATTTGAATTGACTGCTCGTCAAATTTAGTTGTTAACGGACGCAAAAAGTAGAAAGTTAACCAACTCTATCCGTCACATGCGTTGCTTATGGGACGAGTTTCATAAGAACGTGTGTATTCTATTGTGCTGTCAGTTGAAAACGTCAACGCTGACGCACTGACGGATTGTATGGGTCGACCCCTTAAGTGACTTATTCTCATCAACAATTCCGATTCCGAACGGCAAAGATGAGAAGCACTTTTTCATGACAGATTGATACTCTTGGAAGTTTTGTCAATTCTTCGCAAGAGGCAGTACCCGTGAAAGAATTTTAATTTGAAAACAATAACAATAAAAAAAAAAGAAAATTTCCTTGTCTTTTGTCTTATTTTCAAATTATTTTAAAATGCACTTTTACCGGTCCCACTGTTGCTGACTTTTCTATCAAAATCGAACAAACCTAGAGAAAGTGACATTTGACTGAAATTTTAACTTTTTGCTAGAAAAAAATCAAAACACGTACAACTCTGTCCGTATTTTACCCAAAATAGACGACAAGAGAAAACATAAAATCCAAGAAAAATAAGATCCAGCTTTCACTTGCCAACACCCAACAAGATGACCAAGGAAGAAACCTTACCAGCTAAGCCTGCTGACCAAGCAAAAAGCCGAGGATCTCGAGATCGTCATCAAAAACGAGATAAGCCGAAACCCCTCACAAAGGTAACACTTGTATAAGATTTCGGGAATTCCCATATTAAATGGAACTCCCCTTTTAGGTCATAATCCGCCGCTTGCCACCAACCATGACCGAAGAAGAATTCCTCAAACAAATCGACCCTCTGCCCGAACACGACAACTACTATTTCGCCGCTGCCGATTGGTCCCTAGGCTTCGATGCTACATGCCGTGCATACATAACTTTCAAGAATCACGAGGACGTTTTTCTCTTTCGCGACCGATTCGATGGCTACGTGTTCGTTGACACCAAGGGTGAAGAATATCCAGCCATAGTTGAATTCGCTCCATTTCAAGGCTTGCCAAAGAACAAGGCTCGAAAAAGCGATCCCAAAGTGGGAACAATCGAGGCTGAACAACACTATATCAGTTTCTTGCAAAAACTCGAAGAAGACCGAGAAGCCTGCAAAAGCGAGTGCAAGCTGGAATTCTCCCTCCAGCCGAAGGATGATAAGAAAATCACCTCGACTCCGTTGTTGCAATTTTTGATGAACAAAAAAATGGAACGCCGCGAAGAACAGAAGCGACGCACAGAAGATAATCGCCGTAAACGCGAAGAGGAAAAGCAGAAGCGCAGAAATCGGGTTTCGAAGGGCATCCCGAATGCCATCAAAGAAGAGGGAACTTCTGCTTCGGGTAAGGATACAAAGCCGAAGAGTGAATCTGGCGGCACTGGGGATCAGCCAGTGGAGGAGAAGAAAAACTCGAGATCCAAACGTCGTGCGGAGAGAGATCAACGCCGTCGCGAGGAACACGAACAGCGACGTCGAGAGCGGGAGAAGGAACGTGCTGCCGAAAATGAAAAGAAGACGGACAAAGCGTCCGATCAGCAAAAGCCTTCTGAAAAGGACGCGGAGAAAGTCACAGCTCCAATCACAATTGCTAAGCCGTCCGAAGGAGAGGCGAACAAGCGAAAAGAAGTCAAGAAATACAGTGAAAGAAGGGAGCGAAATCGCAACAGGAATCCGCAGTCAAATCCAGCAGCCACTTCCAACGAGCCGCCAGTTCGTGCAAATGAAAAGCCAGAAGCTGAAAAGAAGATTCCAGCTGAAAAAGAAGACACGGCCATGATAAACTTCATGAAGAATCTCTCAAACGTCAAGGAATTCGTTCCAAAACACAAACAGGATGCCGCAAAAGAGGAGAAGAAGGAAATAAATCCTCCAGTCAATATGGAAGAGGTTAAGGAGAAGCTCGAAAAGATGTCAATTCAAGAAAAAGTCGTCCCAGAGAAAGATGAGACTAGGAACGAGTCCAAACCGTCCGAGAGGACAGAGCGTTCACATCGCAATTCCAGTTCCAGTGGGGGATATCCGAACGAGGCGAAAAGTGAGGACCGCAAGGAGCGTCGCATTCGCAACAAAGTACATTCATAGTTCTAGATTTGATATTTTTCATAGATTTTGTCCCCAATCCTAGGATCGTCCATCGATTATGATTTACCAGCCCGGCAAGTCCAGACTACGTACGGCTGAAGACGGCCAACCAATTCTGGACACCAAAAGTAACCCCACTTCGGACACCGAGAGTTTGAAGAAAGAAGAACGGGCTAACACGGTCCGCAAGGTAAGTCGCTATTCAGAGAGACGTTCGGGCAGGGCCCGCGATGGCAAACGCCGAGGCAGTGAAGACATTGCTGTGACAAAAATACCAGAAGTTCCAGCAGCTGACACAAAGGAGGTGAAAGACGAAAAGCTTCCTAAACCTGAAATCAACGAATTAAAAAAGGAAAAGGAGGTCATGCCCGCAGAAGAGCAGAAGATTCCAGAAAAAGCCAATGAATGAGATCTTCAAATAAAAGAAAACGAATCTATTGGAGTCTGTAGTTTGAATATTACGAAACAGGCGACGAAAGAACACTCGGAAAACTACTTTTGCACATTTATTTCCTAAAAGTCTTTTGCTTATTCTACACTAACCACATCATTCTCAATCTTCAGGCTGCACTTCCTGGCATACTTGGCGAATTTCTTATCAAACTTCATTTGTTGCTTCTCCGTAAATGAAGTCCATTTCCTCTTAACGAGGTACTGTTTCTGGATTTTTCGTTTGAGCTTGTCCAGCTTCATGGTGTTATCATACTTCTTGATGGTATTCAGCATAACCATCGCCCATTGGAACTCGTCTGGCGTAGTCGTACTGACAGTGGGTTCCTGTTCAGCATTGTCTTCGGCTTGCTTTGCCACCGAATCCTTTGACGAAGAACTTTTTTTGCTCTTCTTCTTGCTTGGCTCCTTGTCGACTCCATTAGTTTCTAATTGCCCCATTTGCTCGTCCTGTTCGATTGTGTTTTGAATTTCTTTGTCAACTCGGCGTTTCTTCGATTTCGATTTTTTCACACGCATCGTTACCACCTCATCGCCTATGGATTTCGCTTCGACTTTGGCTTCCTTTTCGGGAGATTTTTCGACACCATTTTGAGGAATCGCAGATGTGGGTGTTTCTTCCTTTGGTTTGGGTGCAGCAACGGCAGCAGCAGCAGCTCCTTTAGCGGCTTTCATTTTTTCCAATTCTCTATCCAAAACACTCCAGATCTCTTCGACTTGATCTTTGCGCATTCGCATGCAATTCGATGCAAAATTTATGAATTTCGCCTTTTTACGTGGAACATTATCGACACTCTGAAGTTTCTGGAATGCACCGCGTGCCGATCCGCTCAAATTGTATTCTTTTGTTTCCAATATACTACGAATGATCTCCATCCAGCTGTCTTGTTTCTTCTGTCCCGAATTCTTTGATTCTTTGGGCACGTAGTCTTTTCCGGAATATTTTTCGGCTTCACTTATGCATTTGATATGTGCTACATATTCCTCGCCGTGGAAATCTTTTTGACAATCCATGCAGGAGACGTTTTTCGGTGCACCACGACACCTGAAGGAGTAGTGTTTTTCTACGGAGGGTTTCTTGACGGATTCACCGCAATGGTTACAGGTGAAAAATACCATATTCTTGGTGTTTTTTTACCTTGAAAATTGTTGAGTATTCTTCGGAAAAAAAGGATTTTAAACTCAAATGAAGTTTAAAATCTTTGCACAGCGCACGTGTTGTATACAAACTTTTACATGTACTGTGATTTTTGACATTTATGCATGCATCAACAAACTTCAGAAGTGAAATTGACAACAGAGGGCGCATAGTAACTTTAGAAGAAATTGCATCATTCACAATGACAAAAATCTAAAAGGAAACGATTATCAGGACTCAAGAGTGTTTATTATGAATCCCGATCTTGATTCAAAATATAAACGCAAACTTCTGCTGCAAAGTGTTTATCAAGTTAACTGAATTGTTTAAATAATGTTCTTCAACTGCGCCCTAACTGTTTTTTTTTTCCATTAAGCATAGAAATTCCCCATAGCACATCCTACATATTTTATGTTGTAAATATTGCTCTGCCATCCCTGGTATCTGTTCTGCTTGTCAAAAGAAAACCGTTACTATATAATTTCAGTGTATGCATGTGTGTGTGGTAATTAGAACAAACTGTACTACTGTAGTTTAGTAAAAGTTTAAACAAATTAATTCCAAAACAAAGTTCTTGTGTTTCTGTTTTGTATTTTGTTTATATTGCTCCTCCATCACCCTAATCTACAGGTAAGTTTCTTGTCTTTCAATAAACTTCCATAGAATTTTCAAACAGTCTCGCTAAATCCTCATGGCTCTGTTCCCTCGGAGCTAATTTTGTAATTCTCTCCTGTGGCAATGTTCCCTCAACCAAGGCACCCACATCCTGCATTCCAAATCCCAGCTCCTTCAAACCATTCTCAATACCGGCTTTTTGCATATATTCCCGCACAACATCGCCTAGTATTTGGCCAGCATCGGCTTGCTTTGCATTCGTAACATCTCTGCCTAGAAATTGCGCAGCTTCCAAATGTCTATCCGGGCATGCAGGAGCTGTAAACTCAAACACTGCTGGTGCACTAATTACAACCGATAGTCCATGCGGAATAATTGGATGATCATTGTCATAGCCTTGCGGCAGGAATGTCCGTACATTCCCCGAAATGGGATATGACAATCCATGACAGAGATGAACACCAGCGTTGCCGAAACCAACACCAGCCATTGTCGATGCCAGATGCATTTTTGATCTGGCTTCAATGTTGTCCGGTTGATAAATGGCGTTCAGAAAGTTATCGCGGATTATATTCAGTGCAAATCTGGCCCAGACATCGGAAATGGGATTTCGTCCTTGATAGGGTGGACGTAGGTTGGGAGTTTCCGGTGCCGGACCACGTTCAGTATATTCGATGGCAGTGAAGCTCTCAAGGGCATGGCAAAACACGTCAAATCCCGAATACGCCATTACTCTTTCAGGTTGCGAGAGCGTGTGCAGGGGATCGATGAGAGCTTAAAGGAAAACGATCATTTTGATAGTTGGCTTGTTATTTTAAAAGCAAACAAACTCACCCAATTGGGGTTTGAGTAGCTTGCTTGATATGCCCGTTTTAGCATGAAGCTTCTTATAGTCGAAAATTGCAACTCCCGTCGTTTCCGACCCTGTCCCTGACGTCGTCGGCAGTGCGATCATCGGTTTCAGTTGGCTCAAAATCTTAAAAGACAATAAAATGAATGCTTGTTCACAATTTTCTCATTTCTCTCACTTCCTTCCCCTTGCCAATGGGCTTGTTGACATAATCCAAGAATTCTGCCTCAGGATCACTGGCAAATAAATTTGCCGCCTTGCAAGTGTCGATCGCCGAACCCCCACCGATCGCAACGAATGCATCAAATTTCCTACTCCTAGCGAACGCAGCTGCATGCCAAAGACTCGCATCGGTTGGCTCGACTCTTGTCTGGTCGTAAACTTCAAAATTCAATCCATTCGCCGACATCGAGTCAAATGCACATTTCACACTTTGAAGCTTGATCACATTAGGATCAGTGACAATGCAGATATTTTTGGATCCGAGATTTTTCAGATCAGCACCCAATTCGTTGGTGACTCCGGGTCCGAAGCGAACCGTCGATGACGACATCTCGAATGCATATTCCTTCTTTCTCGGCAGAAAAGTTGATCCATAATTCTGGGAATGTGCTGGACACTTGCAACTAGACATTAAAACTTGCCAATTTATTTGGAATCTTGAACCGATCGCTTTGTACTTACGAATTGCCAACAACAGCAGACATTAAATTGAGTACATTTTTGCGTGACTGCATTTTCGTGTGTGTTTTGTAGTGGTCGTCTGGTATTAAACTGATTAGATTATAGAAAGTAAACGTTGATTTGTGTTGACTTGATGTTAAGTGTCACTGTTATCAGCTGTTTTAAACGAATGCTCTCTTCAACAACAAACAAAAAAAACTTGATTCTCTTTTTAGATTTCTCTTGTTTGTTTGTTCGGAAAGATGTGTGACTCAGAAGCGAACGAGACTGGTTCTTCGTGTACAACTTATGATCCAGAATTTAATGAAATCTGGGAGGACATGGCTGATACTCTTCGATGCAAGGAACAAGACGATGAACTTGGAACACTATTCTCAACTCAAATGCATTTGACTGCAGTTGCTGAAGACGGAGACAGTTAGCTGGAGTGGTGGCTCTTGGTATTTATTGCTTTTTATTGGTTATTATTTTTACTTTTTAATATATTTGTCGTGGATCGACGTTTTGGCTCAATGTTTTTGAACTTTGCTCTGTTGATAGTCTTTCAAAAACCAAAAAGCCGTTAGTGTTTTTTTATTATTTTTAATTTTTATTGTCTTAAGTTTTATCTGCAATTTTATTATCCTTGTAAATATGCTTTTTTTTAATAATTCTGTAAATACTCAAGCCGATTGTTTTTGGTAAAATAAATGTAAACTTTAAATACAAATAGAATTGTTTCATAATTTCTAACTTGTGACAAAGGAGAACGGTTTTAAATATCACATTGGATATGATATGAATGAGTAAGAATGTAGCAGAATCTCACTGGAATGACCTTCATCAAACGAATATTTTGATCTGCAATGTTTATTTTAGGATTGTTTTGATATTTAACCACAAATAGTGATGAGGCTGCTATTGCGATAGCTGCTATTAATCACTCTGCTATTTGACTGAGCAGTTGCGATTGCTCTTAAATGTGACTGCTCAGTTGCTCACTTTATTGCATACGAAAGAGCAAGAAAAAAAAACTATGTATGTGGTTAAGGTTTAAGGATCTAAAAAAGTCTCTTTCCATTTTTGTTTATACTTTATTCTGTATCTATTTTCTGTTCTGTTCTACTTTCTTTTTCCGAAGTACCAAAGACAGAACGAACAACGTTGATATTGCTGGTGAAACGTTGGTTGATTTTACATACGTTCTTCATCTATGAATATGAAGCGATCAGATGAGCTTTGAATTTTCAGCTTCTACTTTGAATTTTCAGCGCCTACTTTGAATTTTGAATGTGGATAAAAGATGAAATAGTTTATTTTTTTTTATTTTCTTTATCTGTTTTTGACTGTTGTAGTGTAAAGAAGACTCTAATTTTTAGTTGTTCCTAATTTATTGATTTACGATACGATTTCGATTTTCCACCAGTGTTTCTTTTCGTCGATTACTGTAAGTATAGCTTAATATTTATTAATTTATTTTTATTGCATTTACATTGAATTTGGATCGAGAACCACAAAAACACTTATATTGAAAGCTAACGTTGCATCCAAATCTGTCGTATTTTTTCTTAATCATCTTAGCCACTTACGTCTTACCCTACTATCTTAACCTTTTAATTCACAGCATGTCTGGAAGAAAAACGAGTGATATTTGGTTGCATTTTGTGCAAAAACCAGACAAGATTGCAATTTGCAATATATGCAAAAATAGTTTGTCATATAAGACATCCATTACAAATTTAAAAAGATCTCACTGTGAGACATCCTACAGTTTCCATGCGTTCATCAGAAGAAAATCCATCCAATGTAATTGCTTTTGCTTCTTCATCGAACTCACAGCAGCAGGAACAAACTTTCGCACCGCAAACACAAAATGAAAATGTGAATATAATAACAATAGAAGGATCAAGAAATGCTGGTAAGAAAACTCCTCCTCCTCCACCTCAGGCTTCTACTTCAAGGCAGCAAAGCATCCAAAATTTTATCCCGAAAAAAATGACCCTGACACAGAAAGAAAAGTTTGATAAGGCACTAATGGGCCTTTTTATATATGATTATCAGCCTTTTTCGGTTGTTAAAGACAAAGGGTTCACTAAGTTCGTAGAAACGTGTTCGCCGAATTACAAACTTCCCGATAGAAAGTACGTTTCGAATTCGCTATTGAACAGCATGTACGATGAATGTCGAGAAGAAGTTTTGACTAAACTTAATTCAGTTAAGAGTGTTTGTATTACCACCGACCATTGGACTTCTCTCAAAAACCAGAGTTACCTTGGCATTACGGTCCACTTTATAGATGACGATTTTAACAAACATCACCTGGTCTTGGAATGCGTTCAATACGAAGGGGCACATACTTCAACAGCAATTGCCGACACGCTTAAAAAAGTATTGATAAAATGGAAGGTATTTGACAAAGTTATGATAATCGTCACTGATAATGCCAGCAACATGTGCAAGGCTGTGTTAACAGATTTAACGAAAGACACTACGCTTGCTTTGCACATACGTTGAATTTATGTGTCCAAAATTGTCTGACCTCAAATACAACGAATGTAGATGAAAGATTTCTCAACAATAATTTGGACTCTGACGAAGATGAAAGTGAAAGCATTGTTGATGACGTAAGTTCGACGTTAAAGAAAATCAAAAAAATCGTCAATCACATAAAAAGAAGTCCCCAAGCAAATGAAAAACTTCTGCATAGCCAGGTAATGCTCGGGACACAACATCAACTGTCCCTCATCAACGATGTAAAGACGCGCTGGAATTCAACGTTTTTAATGGTGGAGCGTTTTGTGACACTTAAAGAAGCGCTTAGAATAACGTTTGCCAATTTAAATGTTCCACACATTTCCATGTTGTCAGAGCAGGAATGGTGCATTGCCGACGAAATATGCCGCCTGCTTCGGCCTCTTGAAAAGTCCACCAGGGAAATGTCTGGAGAAAAATATTTTACAGCCAGTAAGATTATACCAATTTCGACAGGTCCCATCAACCGAACGCAAAAAACAATTAATTTGAAAACAAGATTCGCTAATGTAGAATCAAGCATAACAATAGCTTCAAATTCATTTTTAGATCCGCGGTTTAAGCACCATGTTTTTTCTAATAAAACAGCCTTAAGTGCAGTGCAAAGAGATATTACGAATTGGGTAACTCATAACATCCAATCTAAAATATCAAACCAAGTTCCACAAGAGGAACCTCAAGAGCTGGATCCGAGTGACGAGTTTTCTTATTGGGCTGAATTTGACAGCAAAATCAAAAGTATGCAGCCTGTAACAAACGCTTCCACATCGGCGATGGTAGAAATTCAAAAATACATCACCGAAATAAATTCGGACAGAGTAATTGATGACCCTCTAATATATTGGAAAGCAAATCAAAAACTTTACCCAAATCTGAGTGAGCTCGTAAAATTAAGGTGTTGTATGGTCGCAACAAGCGTCCCATGCGAACGACTTTTCTCTAAGGCGGGGATGATAGTAACAGAACGTCGCGCAAATTTATCACCTTCAAAAGTCAACAAATTATTGTTTTTGAACCAAAATTCCTAGAAAGGAATACTTAAAATTAATTTCATGTAATCTTATACTTACTTTAATACTTAACATTCAAAAATAAATGTAAAAAATTATTCTTCGCAAAAAAAAAATTGTTTTACTTCAAACCTTTTTACTTTTGCTAAAAAT
This sequence comes from Sphaerophoria taeniata, assembly GCA_943590905.1. Classification (NCBI taxonomy): domain Eukaryota; kingdom Metazoa; phylum Arthropoda; class Insecta; order Diptera; family Syrphidae; genus Sphaerophoria; species Sphaerophoria taeniata. The sequence goes on along the minus strand of OX016540.1, from coordinate 33,907,375 downwards.
GTCTTTTCTACTGTACTAAAAAAATTGAAAATTGCCCAAATACATTTTTGAGGCCAGGGGGGCCTCACTATTTTAATACGAACTTTGATTCATTTTCTTCAGATTTAATTGAATTTATCAAAAACCCATCACAGTAGGTTTAGGTTCAATTGTTCAAATAATTAGTCATGTTAAAAAGCATTGAAGACAGTTTATTTTTGCCTTGGGTAGGTACAATATTTGTTTTTTTTTTTTGATTAAAAAAAATTTAATTTCATATATTCTTTGACGCTGACTGCTATCTGAAGAGTGATTAAATAGCTGCTATTAAAAGCAGCTCTTTTTCTTTACTGCTCTCTGCTATCACTGCTCATTGAAAATCGCTCTTTAGCACATCCCTAACCACAAACCAATTAGCCGGACAAAAATTTCCGAAAATAGCTCGAGCGAATAGCTGAGCGAAGACAACTTCACTTGTTTTCTTTAGATTGTACAGACAAAAATGGATTGTCAAGACAGTCGGGTAGCTTTCCTACTCTACTGCTTTCGAAGTAGATCTACACAGCTGGTCATAAAAATAGGACGGTCTCAAAGTATGGTAACAAATGCTTTGAGGCCGAGAATAGTGCGCGAAAATTGAGGCAGACCGAAAAAAACATTACCTACCACTGAATCCCTTCATGTCATCAAGGACTATAATCACAAAAATTGAGAACGCAGTCAGTGCACGCACTATCCGAAGAAGGCAAAAACATCAAAGCCTTAATCTCCCTGGTAGAGTCGCCAGGGAAGTTGTTTTGCTCAGAGCTAAAAACACAAGGGCACGAAAGAAATCTGCACTTAGTTACGCAAATTGGAATGAACCCGAAGGAGTAAAAAAATGGCGTAATATCCTGCGGAAGGAGGAGACTTAAATAAATTTGTTTTCATCTGACTCCTGGCGTAATTTAAGACGTCCATAAACAAGAGAATACCATCCCTGCTATAAAAAAAAAAAAAAAACAATCAAACACGGAGATGACAATATTATGGTGTGAGCACAGATAATAAACTTATACAGATGTCTCATCCCTGCAGAAAAAAAATTAAACATTTATTGCCCTTAACAGACAAAGCCTCAACAGACAAGGAGATTTGGGAAGCTTTTTTCCTTGCCTAAGTATTCATTTATAGGCAATTTAGTGAATGTGTTTAAGCTTTTGGAAAAAGCTTTTTTTTGGTAGCTTTCAGTTTCATATATCATTTCTCGCCATAAGGGTGAGACATCTGTATAAAGCAATTATCTGTGGTGTGAGGATGTTTTTCCTGGTATGGTGTATGTCGGTCCAATATTCCTCATAAAAACCATATTAACGAAATACGGTTATAAGCGATACATATCTTGGAAAATGTCATGCTTCCATTTTCTGAACAAAACAACATTACAACTATCCAAAAAAAAAAAAAAAATGGTGGGTCTCATAAAAGATTGGTTCCAACAGAAGGAAGTACCTCTTATCCCGTGGCCAAGTCGATTCCCTGACCTCAATTCCATTGAGAACTTTTGGTATGAACTCAAGCGCAAGTAAGGCGGGTGATATTTCACAAAGAGAAATCAATTGTGGTAAGCAATACATTATACATAGATAATGATATTCCATACTCCAGCATGTCCTTTATTTCCTTTGATATGGAAGTATTATTAAAACCGTGAACAATAATTATTCACTGCAAAAATATGTAAACAAATGAAATAATAAAAAAATAAATAGTCGCATCTATTTTTTTGACCAGCTATGTACCCACTTCGATTTTTGAAATTTTTTGAAAATCTATTTCTTTATTATTATTTAGCACCATAACCCAATTTCATGAAATCAACTTCACTCAGAAAAAATTCCTTCGATTTCTCTTTATGTATATATGTACTAGCTGAACCCGCGAACCTTATATCGACTCCTTCAGATCAACTCCAGAATAATAATGTGCATAATGTAACACAAATTTTATTTATATGATAAAACAACGTTTACTGGGCAGCAAGCATCCCATAGCCGTCTCCTGATTCTTAGCTACCTCCCTATAAATTTGGAGCCAAATAGTTGAAGAATTCAAAGAGTTGGGTGTTATATTCGATTCGATATTGAAATTTAATTTACATGTTTAATCCATTGTATCCAAAGCGAACTCCTTACTTGGATTCATGTAATTCATTAGACTTCAAAGATCCATATACAATTAAATCCTTATATTGCAGTATTGTGCGTCCTGTTCTTGAATATAACTGAGTTTAATAAAAAAGAGAATGTCCAGACAAAATTTCTCAGGTTTGCTCTTAGAAGCGTTTCATCTTTCTTATAATTCAAAATGCCTTTTACTTGGAATGCAGACTCTTAATATAAGAAGAAAAATGTATAGGCAGTGTTATGTTTATTTGAGATATTTTGACTTAAACTATTCATTGTGAGAGTTTGCTTAACTGCTTATATCTGTATGCCCCTTCTACTTCCTTAAGAGCCAGACCACTCCTTGTAATTGATTCTCACCATACACTTTATGGACAGCGTGAACCGATTTCTGCATATTTCAATTTATTTAACCTGTTTTATTCATGTTTGGATATAACTATGTCTATAAACTTATTCAAAAGTCGATTATTAAATAGATTATATTAATTTATTGTTTTTATATTTAAAGATGTGTATCTATCTATTAATGTATTGTCTTTTACTGTTTAAGTTATAATCTGCTGAATGTATATTCGTAGATTGATTACAAATAAACAAATAATAAATCGGTTCATCCCTTTCCTTGAAACAACGTTTACCGGGTCAGCTAGTAAGATAAAAGATATCCTGTAGTCGCCCCTGATTCCAAGCAACCTCCAACCAATTCGAGCCAAATTGGTTCAGCCATTCCTACCGTTACCTACATGGCAAAGCAAAATTTACCGTATCAGCTAGTGGAATAAGAAAGTATCGTATAGCCGTCTCCTGCTTCTAACTACCTACCGACCAATTTGAGCCAAATCGGTACACCTATTTTTAAAAATTATTTCTATGGCAAAAAACGTTAACCAGGGTAGCTTGTGAATCTAAACCATCTAGAGCACCACCCGAACTCTTACAAAATAAATAATTTAAACGAGAGGTTCAGTGACATACAGCCGTTCTAAGAAATTACTAATATGGTTTGCTGGGTCAGCTAGTGGGATAAAAAATATCCTATAGCTGTCTCACAGTTTAAAGCTACCTCTCAACCAATTTTGAGACAAATTGGTTCAGCCGTTCTTAAAAATCATTTTTGTAAATGTCAAATCAAAGTTTGCCGGGTCAGCAAGTAGAATAAAAAGTATTATGCATAAACAAATGATTGAAGATAATGAATGAATGAATGCATTCAAATCGAGTTATGATCAAAAAACTAAAAACCAAAAAACTAAACCAGAGCTCGGAATTGAGTTTGGCTTTCAGGAATAATTTTTTTTTTTTTTTGGATTTCTTCATCATTTTCGAAAAATCTGATTCCAAAAATAACAATTTTTTTGGAACCACTTTACGGAGAACGAAAATTTCATTTGTTCACATGTGACTATAACAAATGTGTTGATCATTTTTTAATTTAGCCGATTCCACCTCAGGTTCATACGACCAAAGACAGAAACTGATACAGAATAAACATGGTGTTTCGAATTAAATACACGTAAGTTAAAGTTCTGGTACCCTTTATTTTGAAACCCTGGATAGACCGAGACAAAAGTACCTCACAAGTTCGATTTTTTCCTTTATTATTCGCATATGATTTCACAGACTTTGGACAGCGTTTTTTTTTTTTCTTAAACAATTAGGTCCCCTCAATTCCTAACACGCACTCTAGGAATTGTTGAAGGGTGTAACGTGCAAGCCACTTAGGCTTTTGGCTCTTCACGAGCTTCAGTGGCATATCCCACTAGTTCAATCAAAAACACAATTTCTATAAGGTTTATTCTGGAAGCCAAATGGTTGTATTTTATTTCTTAAAAAAAAAACTCAAAATAATTTTTATAAAACTGTTTGGGAAACTATAACGAATGTAAATTCAAAAATAAAATGTTTTTCGTTTGTTCTTAATATGCGTGGTTTCATTCTATTATCTTATTGGCCTTCTTTATTACTTCAAATATTCTTGAATTTATTTTTCTTACTTTTGTTATAAATACTCCAGTTTTACTGTTTACACTACTTTTTAAGGCCATGGCACTTAGCTAATTTGAATAAAACGGACACAAAAAATTTAAAAATTTAAGATTTAAATTAAAAAAAAAAAAAATATCTACCAATTTTATTCCGTTTTTTGGGTATCAAAATCTTTTTGTTTCGTTTTTTATTATCTATTTTTTATAAAAATATATTTAGTTTATGTTTAAGTCTTAAAACTAATTAAAAATTATAATTTTCAACATACGGCGCGTGTTAGTTGATTTAAAAAAAAAATATCTTTTTTTTATTCATTTTTGGGAATGTTTTTCTTTAAATTTGTTAGTAAAATTAAGTACACAGAAAAATTTAAAATAAATACAACTTTAGATTGGGTATATTATTATTCTCGTGTTTTTATTTTTGATAATTCTTAATTGGTTTAGGCTGCCACAAAATTTGGAAACAAACAAAGATCTTAGAAATTACCGTTAAACACAAAAGAAAAACACATTTTTTATATCATACACGATCTTAGCTACACGACACGACAGAAAAGTAAGCAAATTGTATGTTTTTGAAAATTGATATCTTTTTTGCGCTTAGAACATCTGCATTGCTTTTTATCTTTCTCTCTTCAACTCGCTTCTCGTTTCAAAACTGCTTTTGAAGAAACACTCTTAAACTTGATTAATTGGAGAATATTTATGAATTTTCGGTTGCTTGCAAGGAATATTCGATTTGATAATATCCTCGGAGAGTTTTTGGTAGACAATGGAATTCTTTGAGGCCAGCAAAGCCATGCGATAGCGTTCGCCACGTTTCCTCATCATCATCGAAACGATTTTGCCAACAGCCAACAAGAAGCCTATCACACAAGTCACCATAATGAGAGCTGGTATGAAGTAAGTGTAGCCGTTGTAGTAGATGCGGCCACGCTCGATGATTATCTCTTCGGAATCATCATCATCCTGGTCGTCTTCATCCTCATTGTCTTCATCTCCGTCAAGGAGAAGTTTGTCTGAAAAACCAAAAATATTTATGAAAAATCGTAATCAAAATCCATCAGGCTGTGCAAACTTACTCAACAAGAATTTGTCCTTGGTCTCCTTGGATAGATCAATTTCCTTAGCATCGAATCCGACATCATGAATCGAAGGCTTGGTAGCTTCGGTTTCGTCTTCCTTGTCCTCATCGTCTTCGTCGTATGTGTCCTCGTCATCGTTATCTTCTTCTTCGGTTTCGTCATCGTCGGAACTTGTGTCTTCAGCCAAATCTTCTGCCAACTTCTTCTCCTGCTCCAATTTTTTCTCCTCCTGCAGTTTAACAAGTTCCTTTAATTTCTTCTCCTCTTCTTCGGCCTTCTTCTCCTTCTCGATCAATTGCTTCTCATCTCGCTGTTCTTGTCTGTAGAATAATTTCTTCATATCAATATCGTCGCCCTTGAGGATGTCCTTCTTGATTTCCTCCATTGTTTGTTCTTTGGGCTTGAAAGCGTCGCTATTGTGTTTGCAGACTTCATGAGCCAGCTCGTCCCAACCGGGCACAGGGCGGGTGTTTTCAGTGAAAGTGGTTGTGTCGAGGTTGGCCATGGTTGGTAGTTTGACGGGAAGGATGTTCTTCATTGTCGCATAGACAATCATTCCCTTGAGCTCTTCATTGCACTTGAGAGGATTGTGACTGATGTCAAGGGTGCGCAAGTTCTTGAATGGCTTAATGTCCTCAGTTGAGATCTTCCTAATTTGATTGGCCGAAGCATTGAACGATCGCAGAGTCTCGAAGAACTTATATTGATGACTCATTCCGTTGCTATTGTCATTGAGCAAGAAATGTAAATCACATTCGCTGACATCGAGCTCCTTAAGCTTGGTGAATGGCATAAAGAGGCGAGTTGGAAGTTTTCGAATCGGATTTCCGGCCAAATTCAACTTTGACATGTCATTGTTGTTCATGAAGACCAAATCGTCAAGTCTATCGATCAAATTATTGCTCAAATCAAGTTCGATGAGTTTGTTGAGAGCAGCAAAAGCATCCCTTCCCAAATTGTTGATGTTATTCCATGCGAGTTTCAAACTGACCAAATTCGGCATGGTTTCGAATGTCTTGTGTCCCAAAGCTCCGATGGCACAATTCGACACATCGAACATGCGAATGTTGAAGAATTTATTGAAGCTCTGGAATCCATCAGTTGGCAATTGGCTAAGACGAGGATTATCATTCAAACGAATATCGTCCAGATCGGAGTTTCTGTAGAACAACAACGACGACACTTGATCCAGTTCGTTGAACGACAAATCAATGTGACGAAGATTCTTCAATGCCAAGAAAGAATCTGGTTGAATTTTTGTGATTCCATTGCCTCGGACATTGAGATTTGTGAGTTGGGTCATCTTGTCAAACATGCCGTGGTGGATTTCTTTGATCGAACAGAAACTCAAATCGAGTTGCTGCAGCTCGCTGGCTCCGAAATTGAGATCGCCAGTGATTTCGTTGTATTTCAAGTGGAGAATGCCTAGAGCAGTGCGATTGAAGACGCCATGTGGAAGAACTTTCAGGTTGTTGTATGACAGATCGAGCTCCTCGATGGTTTCAACAGTATCAAAAACTTTCGCTGGCAGTTCCCTCAAACCGTTGCGGGCCAAATTGATGTAGACAATCTTGGAGAGTTGACTGAAAGCAAGTGGTTTCAACTCCATGAGGTTGTTGCGGGAAATGTCCAGATCTTCAAGGCTGTCAGACTGTAAAAGAAATGTTTTTGTCATGGATTCAAACAAAATTCGATCAAATGTTCAACAAACCTTCAGCAAATAATGAACGTTCGACATAACACTTAGATCGTTTCCGGAAATCGTCAAAATGCGGAGTTTCTTGTTCTGCACAAATGTGTTTGGATTGATGATGGTCAGGCCGACGTTGGTCAAGTTGACGGAATACAAATCGTCCAATCCGTGGAATGCATTCTCATGCATGTATTCAATGGTGCAATTGGAGATTTTGATCGATGAGACGTATTTCAAACCGATTTTGACGAAGAAATCGGGCCCGAGGAGGATGGGGTATTTGGGACCAACATCGGCTACAACCAAGTCAGTAATGCCTGGACCGAACTTTTGCTTGTCCAAATCAAGCCTGGAAATTGACATTGAATAAATATCCAGTGGGTGGAAACTTTCAACTTGTCTTACCTGCTGCAAGTGGCAAAAACGTAGCTGTTGATGTTTCTAGCACAGACACAATCCCTTGGGCATGGGACATTTTCATTACTGAAATTGAGTTCCTCCTCGTCGCTGCTATCGTCATCATCATCGTCTTCGTCATCGTACTCCTTGTCATCTTCGTCGGCCAAGTCTTCATCGTCATTGTCGGTTTCGTTATCATCTTCATCGTCATTTTCTCCAGCATCGAGAGATTGTTCAGTGTTGAGTTTCATTGTTATCTGAAATTTTCATTTTTATCTTCAAAAAATAATTATAAAAAAATGTATTACTCTTACCTTATCATCTCCCTTAATCGGCTTCAGTTTTGGAACCTTTTCGGTCTTGACAACAGCTGGGGGTGCTGTAGTACTTGTTGTTGTCGAAGTTGACTTCTTAGCAATTTCCTCTTCAGTAGCAATGCTTGCTGTTGATGTCTTGTTATCAGAATTTTCATCATAATTGTAATCATCGTAATCGTAGTAGTAATCATCGTCTTCCTTCTCTGTTGTCGAATTCGATAGAACATCGTTCAGATGATCAACAGATTCTGGGAGCATTTTATTATACCTGAATTTTGCGTCATAAGCCAAAAAAACCAAAAAATAAATTAAACAAAACACAAAAAAAAATCAAAATTGGATTGTTTGTATTTTAAACAAATAAAAATACCTTGGATCTGATGCAAGTGGGATATTTTTAGTCAAACCATCTTTTTCCGGTTTGGGGCGGTTAGTGGTTGTGGCATTAATGGGCTTCTTAATTTTAAGCGTTGAAAGTTTTTTGGCCTTGGGAATATCCGATGAAATTTCGATGCGATTCTCATTGCCCTCTTGCAGTGTATTGTGTGTAGGTTCTTCTGTGGGTAATCCCATCAATGTTTGGGCACTAAACGCCACAAAGAGTGCTACCAGCCATAACTGGCGACTCATCGTTATCCTGCAAACAAACATAATTTTCGTATTTTAAATAAAAACGATTTAAGAGTTCAATATTCAATAAGAAAGTATTCTGAGTGTTCGTTTGACATTTAAGTTTTCTATCGGGCGCCAGTTTCTTAATCTGACAATTTTTTCCTTTTCACAGAATTTCAAAGTACGTATGCATGCGTGTATACCTTTTTTTCATTTCTAAAGAGGAATAAGAATATCTTGACTTAAGTCAATAAAATGAGTTCTTCTATTTTTAATATAATTAAAATTATGTATTCTTGTCTCCATCAAAACGGTTGCTGCTTCTTAGAAAAAAATCAAAACGATCAATTTTTGCTACTGAAAACCTGTACAAATTTCGAAACTTATAAGAATAGGCTACAGTTCGGGCCAAACCAAAGTCTATTTTAGAACTACTCCAACCAATTCTGTCATCCAATAAGGTCCTCAAGCGCGCGATTCCTTGCTTCCGAGTCAAGGCTTTTGGCAATAGATTCGAAAATCGAATGATGAAGCCAACAATCACCAATTTTGCTTTTCGAATTTTTGTTTTATACCACTCATATGCAATCATTTCACAATACATATTATAAGGCTCTCACTTTAACCCCACAATTAAGGAATGTGGTCAACCCATTTAGTTGGAGACACAGACAGACGCTATAAAATTGGTTTTAGCGGTCAATGAAGGCATATGACAAAACAAACTACATGCTGTCATCAAGAAAGGACACACAACACCGACGTTTTGGCCAAAACGTCACGATAGACACATATAACTTCGAGGTAGTTAAGGACTGTCTACCTTGGCTTCGTAGTAAATAGTAAAGCCAGCTCCCAAACAACTATTTTGACGCTCTAGAACCTAGTCATTCCCGTCCTTCTATCATAGTGCAGAAGCATGTACCATGTCAAAAAGGGATGCGAACGCCTTAGGCCGTTTCGAGAGAAAAATTCTAATGAAGATCTATGGTCCTGTCTGAATGAAGTAGAAAATTTAACCACAAACTGTACGGGTTGTACAGCTACGACGCTGACCCCGCTAAAAGAGTAAAGGTCCAACGACTCAGATTTCAGATAGCTTGGTTACGTGGGGAGGATGGACACCAATACTCCGGTCCGTAAAGTCTTCGAATCCACCCAGAGACAGTTTTAAGTCTATATGGTGCCGATTGGGTTCAGGCCTTTACTTTGGCTGAATGTTTGTCTTGTGTGTGAATCATAAGAAATTTTCCATGCAAAATTTTGGGAAAGACTCATGATACAAAACATTAAAAAAAGAACAAACAATTCCGGTTTTTTGATACTCTTTACCAACTTGATATGGTAATACAAAAAAAATGTAAATGATGAACTAATATTCATTAACCCTAGCACAAATAAGGAAAGAACTCGATTCCTTGCTAATTAAGTGTTACCTACCACCACTTTTTTTCTCATAAAACATTATATTTTTTAGTTGTCTTTTGACTGACTCAATAAACTATTTTTAATACTACCTGATTAGTTTGTTAGTTATCAAATGATTGAATAAATTATTAAACAAATTAGCCATCCCTATCTGCATTGAGAACATAACCTCATAAATCGTTGTTGTTTAATATCTTCTAAGTCTAAGTTCTATTTTGTTTTTAACTTGAACAAGACCACATTCATTATTGTCACCTGGCATAGCCATTTATTGACAGATTGCTAAACCGTGTTACATTAGATTTTTGACATCTTATTCACAATACGTCAATTTGACATATTAAATTACTTCGTATAAATGTGACAATCCTAACAACTTCTTTGGACCTATGAACAATGTTTCGTTTTGTAATTTTTAATAAATATATTGCAACTTTTGTGTAAACCGATATGATCTCAATGTCTAGCGAATATTCAACACAGCTGATTGAGCAAACTGTCAATCATCTTACATCAGCGTGAATATAAAATCCGTGGTCATAGCTTTAAATTAGTCATTAAACATGTGTATGTACAAAATTGCCTTCTGGCTATTCGATATGCGTGTTTGTGTTTATTGAAACCATCTCCAAGTTCAAGGGTCTCAATTTAGGTGGAACGACCGACCGATTCAAATATCTACGTGCTTTTTATCATATCGTGTTGTCCAATAAAAAATAGGTGATCGTGTGAGGTAGTTCACGTTCGGCTGCAAATGGTTATTCATTAACCATGGATGGATGAATGTTACGGTTTGCTATTTTAATTTTGATGGGGAAATAAGTCTCAAAAACTACATTTTTTACAAATGTGTTTTTTTTCGTCAACTATTCGTACTTTGAGCTAGATCAAACACTGTGCGCTTCAATTTTAATGAATGTGAAAGTTTCATTTGTTAAAGCAAGATTGTGTTAACTTAAAATCAACAATAAAAGGGCAAACAGAATTAGCATATTTTGACAAGCTGTAATCCTCCTGATAACTACAGAATTCTTTTAAGCTTTCTCTCTTGTTTTGTATTGCTGTGAGAGGTGAGACTCGAAAACAAACGTCACCCCATTAAGAATGCATACAAAAGTAATTATTTATTTATGATATGTTCCTTATTGGCTATGCATTTTTATCAAACAAATAAACACCGCATCTCGCTGACAAGTAACAACTTAACGAAGCTTCATCTCACGTCAATACAAATGACGATAGCGATGATATGTTTAACTTAACGTAAGGATGTAAAAAGAAACGCATTCAGAAAAAATTACATTGAACTTCTGATTTAAAGTAATTAACCTTTGCGAGATCATGGTGTCATAATACAAGTTTCGAATACACTTTTGGTTGAACTCTGAAGTAGTAAAATGACAAAACTATGTAAACAACGTTTAATAATACTAGCAGTTTCGTGGTTTGTTTTGTTTTTTTTTTCTGCTTCTGTTTTGAGGTTTCTGAAACGTGCCTTTTGGCCATTAGCTGAAATTCGCATTGAAAAGCAAAATATTTCATCAGCCTGTGTAAACAAAGAAGTTAAAATTGGCCTAGTGTTAGTAACATGCGTCACATCATAAATATTTTTGGAATTTTTAAAGAAATGATTTTTGAGGATTCTAAACAGGAAACTTATGTCGTTTTCCATTGGTCTCTTTTTGACGTTTCTACCTTCAATGGAACGGGTTATGATGCAAAACAGAAGAGTTCTGCTCTTCTCAGAAGCATTCCGTCAGTCAAAGTCAGTCCAATGGAATGGTTTCAGAAGACTTCTGGACTCTTCCAATGCTTCTGGACCTCCAATGGAAAACCACATTAGTCTTGATTGGTTATATTTTGAAAGCAGTCAGAAAAGGCGAATGATACTGATGCTGGCATATTTTTTTTGTAGACTTTTATCAGCCTTTAGCTAGTTTCAGTTGTAAATTTTTTCTTCATAGAAATAGCCGACATTTTTTTAACTAAACCTCGCCATTTCAGGGGCATCACTAGCAAATCTTCATTGTCTTTGAGACTCGCTCACGCTAATTGTACAAAATAGATAGTTAACAGTGCTTGTGAACTCAACTCGAAGAACATCTTCCATTTAGCACTGTTTGTTCTCTTCACACGTTTGAACAAACAAATCTCCCATTTAGTATGAAATTAATTCCTCTGCAATTCAAACAGTATACCTTCGAGTTTTGTGATCTTAAGTCACTGTCACGTCACGCAAACAACAGAAAACTCTTCTGTTAATCGCAAGTATGGTTAAGTGCGCAATTTGACGCGATCCAGCGATCGAATGCGCGCTGCTTTGTTTTGAGTGCATTGTGCACACCTCTGTGATGCAGAAGATGGCGCATTTGTATACATAATGTGAATGAGAGTTAATTTCACTAAGTTGTCACGTAAAATTTACTTAACAGGTATACATACACAACCTGTTTGTGCATTTGGTTTGGTAGTACTGTTTATTTATGACACTGCAACTAGTATAGAATGCCCTGCATACGCGGCTATTACCGATTGACTCTGATTGACAGATGATTGATGATGCATGACATTCCTTTTGACTTCTTTGACAAATACATAAGTTATTATTGCATTTCCTGTTTAGGTGGGCTAAGTCAAATTTACAGCTACAACGGCTATCGCTTTAAGGGTAGTTGTTTCCAGAATTCATAAACTTCATTTATGTATGGTGAATGTCAGTGATTGAAGAAAAAACTGTTTTTACTTAATTGCTTTCCAATCTCCATTCAAACGCCCACTCGTTAAATGGCATATCATATGGGACGTTGCAATTGCGTTTTTTTGTTGTTGTTAGGCATTGCATTTGTGTATGATAGTTGTACTGCAGTGCAGATGGAGTCACTGACGTTGGCACATAACCCACACAATTGTTACGTGGAAGACAGTAAGCTGTTTATTTTGTAAGATGAAGGCATATTGATTGTTTTGAGACATTTGGCCTATAATACGCCTTCGGTTATAAAACTAAATTAGGTTTCGAATATTATTCGTATTTGCTTAGAGAGTTTTTTGTTAACATGTCGGACTTTTAATGAACCACTTAAAAAATGTGTTAACTTTTATTCAAATATATTAACAACAAAATAAAAAAATACAAATGAGTTAGACTTGGACATGATGGTTTCCTTTTCGTATGATTAAAAAACCTTGTCAAGCAGAGAGCGGAGAAATGGTGATGGCGACAAAGTAAGCCATTCTGTGTAACTATTATTCATACTCTTTTGTGTCTCAAATGATGGTTTACTTTACAGGCTGGTGACAGACCACATAAGTACATTAAACGACTTTAGAACTTATCTCAAGTACAGGCTATTAAAAGATCAAATAGTGTTCTATTTGTCAACCAAAAGTGACAGTTCTGATCCTTACTCTAAATGAACGTCGTTTCTCATTTTCGCTTGTATTTAAAATCGGGCAACATTTTCCAATTGAATTACTTTGACAGACGGAATGCTCCTGAGAAGAGCAGAACTCCGAAAAATGACACATACATGGAGGTAGAAAAAGAAACGTCAAAAAAAGACCAATGGAAAACGACATTAGAGCGTTGCATAATATGTCAATACAGAAGGAAAACTATTGTTCTAAACCTCTGAAATGTCAAGAATGCGTAAATGCTCATCTATTGTCAGAGCCTTGACAGGGTCCAATGTTTCATCAATCAATGTAATTCTTCTTTGTGTTTAGTTCTATAAATATTCAAAAACGTTTATCTGTTTGAAAACGCGTCACAAAAACTTAACATTGTTTAAATAAACACCACTGGCTAATTTCCATGTTCAAAGAACCTTGCATTCAAATGGTAAACGAGTCCATTGAATGTCCAAAAATAGATTGGACCTCCATCAGCAACTGATTTGCGGTGTTTTGGTAAATTTTGGATCTTTTTGAAGATCATTCTTATGCAAATATTGATGATGACAAACCATACGATCTGAGATATTTGTTCAAGATTTCACAAACAAAAATCATACCCAGCCTCATGACTGTTCTTCGCTGATATACCTACATAAATAATAGGTATGCTCAAAATTTCGCAATTTGAAATCTTTTTTTTTTATGTTTATTTATTTTTTTATCCTGAATATGCAAAAAAACAAAAAAAAAACGGTATAGGCAGAAAATTGTTGTTAATTTATTTCGCCTTGAGTTTCAGACGCCAGGTAGAAGTTGATACATGTGTCACCTACCCGCAATAGCAGACAATAATTATTAAATTCCATTGTGTGACTTTCAGATTATATGGTTGCAAAAAACAAAATGTGCCCGATAGCCCGAGTTCTCTAAACCCCTTCCTCCGATCACTTCTAGAGCCTCTATAGCCTTAGCCAATGCGATCATCGATCTTCAATGCAGTCAGTGTGCATTTTCAGGTTATTTCTATAAAACACATTGCAGTAACAACGGCACGACACAATGTGGACGTCGTTGTGTCGTCGTGCCAGTGAACAGCAACACATCATGTAAATGAGTGACAATTTTTTCGCCTGGCACTGAATTGGCAATAAAATCAGCAATAATTCGAAACAATAAGAAGGCTTCAGAAGAAATACCGTCGGTAGGTAGGTTGGTGCTCGTTTTTTCTTTTCATTTTCAAAACTTGTCAGCACTATTTGTTGAACATTTTTAAGGTACTCACGAATGTTTTCACGAAGATACCTTCTAGAGGTATGCTATTTGTCTATGCAAGCTTTGTGGAATTTTGTTTTACAGTCTTGTCTTCAGGTAAAATTCTAGCCTGTCAATATGAGACAATCAGACTGACTGGCAAACGGTCATATAGCTGTCGACGCACGTTGTCATGTAGAAGACAGACAGAGTCTTGGTTCTCATTGTTCATCATAAACACAAAAACAACAAAAGCCTATGTCTCATGCACACAGTGTTTTATGTACAATCTTTAACATATGCAAGTGCATTGTTGTAAAATAACAACAAAAACAAAAAGGAAAGAAAATTTAATAAACGCATGACAATGTCATCAGCAATTAGGAACAAATTGTGGCAAACATTATGTCGGGGGCGTTCTCGTCTGGCATTTTAATTCGAAAACATTGTCGAGTTGATGATTTATTGCGATCTTGCAATGTTTACCTACCTACAATAATGCTTTGGTGGCTGGAGGAATAAGAACAAGTTCGTTTTAAGGCGTGTTCTTTGGCGGGTCGTAACGAAGTAAGGAAAATATAGAATTCTTGTTCAACGAGTTTAAACATTCAACAGCAGACATTTTCATATTTCAAAATTGTTTGTATTTTAATGACCCCGTTATTGAACCCTCAAGTGGAAGCTCTTTTTCACAAAATAAGATAAGACTTCTTAGCCACCTATTGCACTTTCAAACCTTTTTGTATATAAAGTTTAATTACTTACTTTTTGATTAATGCTATCAGCGCAATAAATCGACTTCACCCAACTGAAAAGAAAGAAGAAATTGTTCGTTTAAAATTCATCGTCCAAAAAGCTCAAACCAATATTTTAAAATTGTGTTCCTACTATCTTCATTAATAATATTGACATTCTAAGCTTAAGCTAGATAATTGATACCACATTATTATCTAAATGTCACACTTGATATATGTTAAGTGTCTTCAAACAAAACACAAAAAAAAAAGATAAACAGCTTAAGTTAAACAAACAAGAAACAAAGCGAAAAAAGCCAAACAAATCAAAAGTCTAAAGATACAAAATATTCGGCCTGGAAACAATGAAAACTTCTTGAAACTTCTGAAAATGAACTTTGAACAGACCGAATAAAAAAATAAAAAAATTATGTTCTCTTTAACCGGTCAAAGAAATCATTAAAAGTGGAGGTCAACTTCCTTTTGATGTCTTAAAGGAAACGACAATTTTTCAAAAATACCCTAATACAGCGATGATAGTGCGCGTCCCTATAGAGGGAATGTCGTCATCGTTTCGTTCATCTCAAACCATGCAGGGCGATCACTGATCATGTCATGTCCCAGCCAGGTGCAAAATAAAGACAGGGAAGTTTTTTTGCGTTTGTTTTAATTTTAAGGCAAAATTAAAACGTGGTCAAGAGAAGACGCTCAAAGAATTCAGAAAATTGCGACATGTGCATATGCACACACAATTTAACTTTCTTGTTCTTTCTCTTTGTTGTGTTTTATTTTTAAGAGATCCTGTCTTCGCCATATGTCAGTTGTAGTGGAATTTTTATTTTAACGAATTTTTTTTAATCAGAAGACGTTCTTAGAAAGCATTTAAGGTAATATGTATAAATATGAGTTTGAGTTGTAGACAAATATAACATACCCTATGAAACGAGGTCAAATTTTAGAAAGTGATTTGTTGACGTTATGGTTGTTCTTGTATGAGCCGGATTTGGGTTCTTTTTTATTTCAAATTTGAAATAAGGAACATTGTTTGCCCGATCCTGAAGAAGGGAGAGCCTCTAAACTGCGCCAACTACAGAGGAATCAGCCTACTTAACATCGCTTACAAGATCCTCCCTGCCGTAATAGGTGAACGTCTAAAGCCTTCGTCAACAATCTGATTGGTCCTTATCAAAAAGGCTTCAGACCAGGAAAGTCAACCATCGACGAAATTTTCACTTTGCGACAGATCCTGGAAAAAAACTTATGAACTCCAAATCGATACCCACCACCTTTTCACCGATTTTAAGGCCGCGTATGACGCTATCTATAGAGACGAACTGTAAAAAGCTATGTCTAGTTTTGTCATTCCTGCCTAGCTCTTTCGCTTGTGCAAAATGACAATGGAGAACTCACGCTGGGCCATCAAGGTTGGCAAAGAGCTTACGGAATCTTTCGATGTCAAAAAAGGATTCAGACAAGGCGATGCTCTGTCATGCGATTTCTTTAACATCGTTCTTGAGAAGATAGTGCAAAACTCCACCGTCAACACCAGAGGCACTATCTGCCAAAAGTCTTCTCGCGTACGAGGGAAGAACACAGCGTGATGTCAATGGCGTCTTGGAGAGAATTGAGACAGAAGCGGCAAAAATGGGTTTAGCGGTAAATAAGGGCAAAACGAAGTATATGCTGCCTTCAAGGATGGACACCCAACACCGATGGCTCGGACAGTACGTCACAATAGATTTATACAACTTCGAGGTTAGTAGAGGAGTTTGTCTATCTAGGCTCCGCTATTAACACGGCCAGTTACACCAGCGGCAGCGCCGAGATCAGAGGAAGAATAACTCTTGCCAATCGCTGTTTCTCTGAGCTAAGAAAGCAATTGAGTGAAAAAGCTCTCTCTCGAGCATCTACGGTAAAACTGTATAACACACTCATCATCCCAGTCCTGCTGTATGGTGCAGAAGCATGGACCTTTGCAAAATAGGATAAATGTGCCTTAGACTGTTTCGAGAGAAAAGTTCTTCGGTTCATCTTTGGCCCCGTGTGCATTGATGGGGAATGGAGAAGAAGATACAACAGCGAACTTTATGGGTTGTAAAACGTCGTGGACGTAGCTAGAAGGGTCAAGTTCCAGAAACTCAGATGGTTCGGTCATTTAGACCGGATAGACACCGATTCTCCGGCCCGGAAAGCCTTCGACACTATTCCCGATGTAGAGAAGACCGCTCACACAAATGGAAGAGGACCTCAACCAACTTGGAGTGCAAAACTGGAGACAGCTAGCTAGAGAAGAGCCGAGCTGGCTGACATAGACTGTTGATTGAGGCCAAGTCCACAACGGACTGTAACGCCACTTTAAGTAAGTAAGTAGGTAAGTAATAAGGAACATGAAGAACGTTGAAAGGAAATGTGAAATTGGCAGCTGTCAGGCTTAAGGATCTGTTTGTTAAAAGTTCGGTAGAAGTATAAATACTGCACATTTATGAAGTTTGATAGTTTGGCCATGCATTACATATGTATATCAAAACTTAAAATGACAATTCAAAAACTGACAACAACAAAATCAATCAAAAAACTCACATTCTTTTCCTGTTTGGTTTAAAATTCCCCCTTACCCCCAACAACTCTTTCCTAAAATCTTAAAGGAACACCAAACAAAGTAAACAAAGGTCTTGGCTTATAATCTTCGAAAGTAGGCACTGTGAGTCTGCACAGAGTTTGCATTTACACAGATAATGAAACGCAAAGTTCCTTCACCTCGTCTTATGAATAGGTATCGTATAAGTTTTTTTTTTCGCTAGGTACTATTCCTTGTGAAATCGTCGTCGATGTCATAGTTGCATAGTCGAATCCAGGTTTTCACTCTTCCTACGCATGCGATTTGTTACGCTTAACTTGGTGTGACTCTCAATGCTGCACGTTGACTTCTAGTTAGGTGAGTTATATAGAGCTGTTGTTGTTCGATATTTCAACTCTTGAGACAAGTTTAAATTGTTGAGTTTCCAGTCAAGAGTTGAGACGCTTTTTTCTAGGTTCCTTTACCTAAGTCTAACTGGATATATAGTTTCTTTGTTGTTTTCCATTTTATTTGCAGTTTCTTTTATGTCGATAAGAAAAACAGGGCTGGACTTGAGAAGAACACATGAAGACTGACATTTAAAAGAATCAAACTAAACATATCGTTAAAATGAAAACAGGCCTTAAGAATGAAATTAAAACATGCTTCCATTTGAAAGTTGTTGTCAATATTTGACGTTTGTGTGACCTACATATATTGAATAAAACCGCATATCTTTAATTTCAAGCCCTCAACCATCACAACTCTCCTGGTGATCGAACACCACATTGTCGATTGAACGGGTATACGACCAGCGGCGGCGCTGATGATTGTCTATCGCGTAATCTACTGCGAGTATGTCGTCGTCGGTCGTTTCCATGCCACTCCAGGTTAGATGAACTAACAAAACGAACATTACTGATTTCTTAACGTTTCTACTACTCTATTCCTTATTACTTCTAACAGCGACAGCACAACAGACAGTAGTGGCACTAGGAAATTTCCATAAACCAGTGAACTGCCCTTTGGTGTTTGTAAAAAGATGGAGCCTGTTGTGTTGAGCTCTGATTGATATCTCTGAATTTTTGTGTTGGTATTTGTAAAGTTTTGGTAAGAGCAACTTTCGAATCATCGTTTGCGGTGGGCAGACAAGCCATAGAAAAGGAGATAAAAATTTATTTATTTTTATTGAGTTTTGTTTTTTTCTTCGTCTGTGCTCAGAGACACAAAAAAAGGTTTTGCCGTATAGTGGGAAAAAAGGTGAAAAGGTGTTGCATTGATGCCGACCGGCATCTAATAGATGTGTCTCTTTTTTTTCAATATAACAAAAAAAGATTTCAGTCCACAATTTATTTATGGAGACGACAAATATGTAGGTTAAGCTTGTTAACTATGGAAATTTTGTGTCTTCAAATGGGTTAAGTCTATTCATTGAATTTCCTTTTTTTGGATGTCTTTAATGCAATGCAAGGGAAAAAGCAGTGATCACTTATACCTAGATTGGAAAGCTTGCTGTCAAAGTGACATTTGCCTACAAGCTAAGGGAGCAGGTTAGCTGAAACAGTATGCGTGTAATACAAACTAAAGGAGGCAGGTTAGCTGTAAGAGTATGCGTGTTTTTATAATAAAGATACAGTTGCCTACATAATAAAAAGCAAGTACGCTACAAGAGTATGTGTGCATGAAAAAAATAACTTTTGCGGTATTTGGAGGGTAAAACGTAGGTAGGTTTCCAATCTTGTTATAAAGTGATCACTGGGAAAAAGTATTAATGCGGTGAGTCTTGAAATCCAATGGAAAACAGTCGCCCAAGTTAACTTCTGTCATTATAATCGAGGTCATTTCATGACATATCACCAGAAAGCGGCGACATTTTCTCCCAAATTCGCAAAAAGGTGTATTGGCTCACCTTGTTTGACAGTTCACGTTAAACTCTTGCTTCAATTTTATCCGCACAATTTTGATGAAAAATTAACATTTCGCAATGTTTATGAATTTATAGCATGATTTGAAGGTACTTTAATTTTTGTAACGGTCCAAAATCTATGAACCTACAATAGTGTTCTTGAATTTGCTTATTATTGCTTAAGGAATGCCCAACTCAAGGTTTCTTACAAATATATCATTTAATATATTTAATAAACGTCAATCTGTCTCAGATTGGAATAATTTCATTAAAAAACACTTAGTTCCGCTGAGTTTGCCCTAAACTCTTGAATATAATCAAGTTAAGAAAATTATAACAAACAAATAGGAGCGACTTTAAACTTGCTTATTATTCTGCTAAATTAAACGCATTTGAATAATAAATTACCATCGAGTAAATTATCATACGAATGAAAATCATATTTGCTTACAGAAATTTGCAGAATTTAAACCAAATGATCATTGGAAAAAGTAAGTCTGTTCAATCTAGCAGCTGGCTTAAGACAAACCCAGATAAATTTTAAATAAGCAATTTATTATCTAAATATCTTGAGCACGAACTCGTGCTAATTAGTTACTCAACTTGTACTCTTGCTTTTGGAATGTGTCATCCAAGATCGTTTGCTTGTTTCTTCGCAAATATCTCATGTTGGATTATGTAGATAATGCGGTTTAAAATGGAATTTCAATCACTTATATCGGCATTGTGAATGAAACCATGATATAATTGGCCTCTTTTCATTTGTATGACTGTCAACAAAATTCAGTGGTCGATTGTAAGAAATTATGATCCCAACTAACTGAACAAACCTTATTTTGGATTGTTTCTTTTTTTTCTAAAATTCGGTGACGTTTATTGTGTTTATGATTTGACATTACAAGTCATGTTGTTTTTAACATGTTTCGAACCAAAGCAGAAATTACGAACACCAACGTCTCAACTTTTTTGTGAATAACCATCTCCGTTCAATGATGAATAACTCAGGTTCTGCTCCTAAAAAATTTAAACCATTGCTTCCTCGTGCACTTAAATTAACATATGAGAGAGTGCAGCAAAATGCGCTACCCACATAAGAACTCTAAAAGTAAATCTGACGTCAAGTGTGTTAATGTCAGAACAAGAACTTATTTATGAATAAAGCAATAAATTCAGACATTGGAATTTAACTCTAACGCGTGTTTGTTACGTGATAAAATTCATAATCCAATAAAATTTCCCATTCAAATCAAAACATAATGAATTAATGACCAACAACGTCCAGAGAAAACACATTTTGCTTTACTTTTGACCACACCTACAATTCACATGTATTATACCCTTCATCTACAAGCCCATCCACGATTGTCAAGGCATTTCCTCTCCAAACATAAATATCACATCTTACCTTTTAAATTCACAAGCTCTACGGTTGTCGTATCACATCTATTGTGATTGTGAATGGTAAAGGATAGGATCGGATCGGATCGGATCGAGATGAAACGGAACCAAACACAAAGCATTTTGAAATTGTGACATTCGATACAGTTTTTCCAGCATCTCTCTTAATTTCTTTTATTATGCTTCTAAAAATTTTGTTTTCTTTTGAGAAGGTATTCGATTTCCTGCTGATTTATGCCGCCATTGACGCCACTATATGATAATCACCTCACAAGTAAGAAAAAAAAAATCCTCTCATAAATACTGGAATTTAATGTTCAATTGAGCTTCACCCCCATTTTCCGGTCTCTGAAGATGTTGAAGGTCACATCAAATGTGAAGCCAACCAACCGAAAAGTCTCCGCCTGCCAACTGTCACTTGTGACTTGGCATTGAAAAGTACTGCCAATAAAAACAATTACTTCTATTTCTTTCTATTTAACGAAACTATTGAATATCATCACATTCATGCCGATATGTCATCAAAGCATCCCGCAATCTCTTGTTTATTTTGTCAAAACACTGTTCATTCAGTTCACCCATTTTATTTATGGAAATGGCCGAAAACAGGTTTCCTTTAATACGAGTTCCGGTCTTATTTATCTACACTACATCTTCTTTGAATTTTTTTCTTTTTATTTTTCTTTCCTTCCTCTTGTTCGCTTTGCTAGCACGTAATGTCGTTTGAAAGACTGACTTCAGTGATCACTTTATAACAAGATTGGAAACCTAAGAAACCTAAGATAGAAAATCTCATCCTCTAAATGACAATTTGAGTTCCTTATCTGATTTTCAAATTTATATCTGAAGATAAACTAGATGCGATGAAATTATAACCATTTTGTACCGTTGTTTTCTTTTTTGAATCATTACTACTGCTGCAAACTCCTAAATAGTGTGTCTTATGTCATAATGACGTTCATGATGATGCGGTGAATTAGTAAACCAAACGTTTTTTTTACCTCGTAATTCTCTCAAAGTGTTTGAATATTGGGTGAGGCTCCAATTCGCTCCGTTCAAACAATTTGCATAAACGTGTTTTTTTTTTTAACTCGAACAAAAATATTATGAACACAACACAATAAATACAAATGAGACTGTTCGATTTGTTAGTTCGACTTGAAACTCAAGGCTTTGCTAAATTAAGCCGCTGGCTGGGTGGGTTGATACATAAAATAAATGATGGACTCTCAAAATGTTCATCTCGGATTGGTTAATTAAAAAATATAGCTTTGGGGGTCTTGGCTTCTTGAGGTCCAATTTTTAACAGCGAAATTATTGATTTACAAACCTTGTAATTTTTGTTTAACAAGTTCTTAGAGGACTTCACTTGGGTTGAAGTCAAATATACTACTTACACTTACTTACTTTGGAGTTTGATAAAATAAAATGTTGTGTGCTGGAGATTTAAATGTATGTTTTCCGTTGCGTTGCGATCTATTTTGACATTTGGTGGCGTTTTACAGTAAATTAAGAGAAGTAAAGTCAACATAAAATGGAATTGGAAATGTTGTGGAAATGAATTCTTTGATAAAACCACAAATCATGGAACCATTCAGCAAAGTAGATTTGTATGACTTCTACTATGAAATGATTTGAATAGAAATGATGAAATCAATTTTGAACAAATTTGATAATCATTTCGTATAGAAATCTTCTATTGTTAAGAAAACAAGTTTTTATTAAAGTTAAAAAAAAAATCAGTATCCCAAACAAACTTTCATTCATATTGTAAATACCTTAACATATAGAAGTCAACAGTGTGACCCTTTTCAGAAAAAAAAATGATGATGTAGGTACATTTATTTGATTTCAAAACAAAGAAAACACCCAATCTCACCTCATCCGATTAGAGATGAAAAAGATACACACCCAACGTGCGTACATAAATTCTTCATAAAAGAGCTTACATAGTGGAGATGATATTACAAACGACTTACCGTGAATGTTTGAGTGCTATACATATGAAAAAAGGTGAGATCGTTTCTTTAAAGTGTTTTTGCTTTATTATTCCGACAAAACACATTGTTAATCTTGAATAAAATTTAAGTTGGAAATGAAGTCATTCTTCACTGAATGCCGCGATTTGTGATTGTCTTTGTTTAAAGGTTCAAACGGAATAACCTTCGCATAGATCTTTGAACATAAGAAAAACAATTATTATTTATCAAGTACCGCCCCTTTTACTTTTTACTTATAGCTTTTAACTCTAATTGATAAACAATATCGGCTTAACATTTTTTCGGTGATTTATAAACAAGGGACTTGTGCACGTATTTTGATAAATTTAGATTGATAGCACGTAATTATTATCTGTGAAACTTCTCAAGTGTCATTTGAAAATAAAATTATTGCAGTTTTTTTACTTGCGACTTATTGAATATATGGCAAGTATAGAATTCGTAAAAAAAAAGTTGAGATTTTGATCAAAAATGACATTACGATGATAGAGAAGTCGAAAAAAGTAGGTACGGTGATTCCGTCTGTATATTATGTCTGTGTGCCTTTAAATGCACTTACAGCCTTAACCACAGGTCCGATTGACTTCAAACTTGAAAATTAGAGGTTTGAGCGAATTCGCGTGGGTCGTCTTTTTGATTTTTTTTTTTTTACGATCAAAATTTAGGGTGCTATACAATTTTTTGGCCAAAAACCAAAGTTTCAATTTTCTCAAAAACGGCTCTTACAATTTTTTTAAAACATCCTTGTAAATCATAGAACCGTTTTTATTTATAAGATTTTCTTGAAAAATCAAAGTTCGAATTTTAATTACATACATTTTTTTATTTTTAAAGTTTTTTGTGTATTATAATTTGGAATAGAGGAGGAAGATTGTACGACCCAGTCGTGCACATATTTTCCTCACATTTTTCTAAATAACATAAATATGACTAGATAAGAATTCACAAGGAACAAGACTCGATTACCCAAATGGAGCAGAAAAAAATAGACTTTAACCACAAAGATTGCGAAATTGTGTGCAAGTTATCACTGGATATAATCCAGTTGTAGCGATACTTGATGACTTAACGTAGTTTGTGAAATTTTGTCAAATACTTATCGTTGTTCTTACGTTTTTTGAAGTTTTTAATCTTTCCGGATTTAATACTGACAAGGGTTGGTTTTTTTTTCTTCGTGACACCATAAAGAACTGTCAATGAACTGTTCGACCATGAAACCTGAAATAGTTTCCTAGAAAACAGATTTTGCTACGAATACTTAGAGTAAAATCGTAGGTAGAAAGAGCTGTAGACGAAGATTAAAAACGTTTTCAATACAATGACACGGAGATTATTTTATTTGAAAAGTATAAATTGGTGTGAATAATTGTTGGGGTAAAACAAAGTAAGAAGAAGATTTCTTTATGTTCCTTCGTTGTGTGTAGGTATACATTTTGGGAAATTTCAAGTTCAACAAAGTGATTGTTTATAAATGGATAGCTTGTTCAGCCAGAACCAAGGACAAGGAGTTTTGTTTAGGTTTTAAGATTTCATTTCTTTTATGTTTGACATCTCAATCTTGTTACTTTGTTTTTGCAGTGTCAGGTTCAAATTTCCTGTTTCCTTTTTTATTCGAAGCTGTTTGCTTATTTTTTCTAAGAAAAACAAAACAATAACAATGACTATAAACAATTTTGCCGTACTGATCGTGCATGACAATTTTTTGAAACACTACTGCAATTTTAGTTTTACTGCAATTGACAATGTCAACTTAGTGTTTCTTATTGACAACATAAGAAACACTTACGATAAAGTTTCTGCATTGAAATCAGATCAACAGGATGTACTTTGTCAGAAGTAACAAACGTTCTATCGTTGAAGATAAAATGTTATTTAAAATTCTAAACCAATGTACTTGCAAGTTCATAAAAAAGCAAAACAAGTTAAAAGTTGCTGAATGTATTAGTATTCTAGCTATAAGACGCCTTTAGGCTCCGAAATATACTCAAACAATTTAGATTTAGAACAACACTTGAATAAAAGAAGTTTATAAACGTCAGCGAAAAATTATTAAGCAATAGATGAACAAAATAAAACATTCGGAAACACGAATTCTAATCACGATTGAATGTCGCCAATATGTACTCTCAATGATAGACACATGACGTGCTTTTTTGTCAACCTATTCATGAAATGTATTTCAAGTAAGAACACTTCACAGATTTCAATAATAAACTTGTTGCACTAAATTTTGAAGACAAAACTAAGTACAATTCGTATTTATATTGATGTACGTATACGTACCTATATTTTTGAATGATTTGTTTGTCTAATACACAATCGCCCCAATAAAAGTCTAGGCAATGCTCCTTTTTTGGGTAATTTTGAAAAGAGTTAACAATACAAAACAGAACTGTCAAATTTATAAAATGACAGTTATTGGCAGCGGGCAGTTGCCCGTAGCTTAGTTGGTAAGTGCGTTGGCTGCTAAGCAGAACGTCGTTGGTTCGAGTCCTACTCAGGCCAAGTTTTTATTTCATCTTTCACGGGTACTGCCTCTTGCGAAGACCTGGCAAATCTTCCAAGAGTATCAATCTGTCATGAAAAAGTGCTTCTCAAGTTTGCCGTTCGGAATCAGCGTTAAATTGTAGGTCCCCTCAATTCTTCACACGCACTCAGAGAATTGTTGATGAGAGTAAGCCACTCAGGCCTTGGCTCTTCAAGAGCTGTCGCGCCACTCTATTTTTTTTATTTTAGTTATTGGCAGAGGATTTCCAAGTCTTCTTTACCGAAAAAGAACAATGAATTCCTATTTCACCAGTTTATCAAATTTCGCAAAGATAAAAAAAAACAAATCACGAAAACTGTCTAGCAGACATATTTACATCGCAGTTAATTTAATAAACAACGCCGACACTTTTTTATCTTTAATTTAACTGTTGTTTTATGGTAACCTTATCGTCTTACATATTGTATCTACATTTCGCAAATGGATCTGTTTGATTGATTTGGTTTATATGTGTTCTTGCTTTGAATTACCAAAATGACTATCATAACTTTTTCGAAACAAACAAAAATCAATGCTAAGCTCAGCTTAATTTATGAAACGGCATTAATTTTGTCTATTTTTGCATTTCACGATTTGTTCGTAAACAAATGAATAGACACGTATCGTGTTGCTCATAAAAAATTAAATTAAAGCAAAAAACCCCTCTTTGACACTTAAACAAATAAAGCGAATAAAAACCAACACGTTATTTCGTTGGAACAAAATGAAATTGCTCATGCTCGAAAAGTGAGTAGGCAGCTTTGGCGTCACGATAATCAATCTTTTTCCCATATAAAGTTGAAGTAAAATGGAAGAAACCGTTTTCATTCTTATCATTGCCGTTTTTTTCTTTTTTTTTTCTTCTTCTAATTTCTTAATAAAGTGCCTTGCCATTTACAGACCAATTGAGAAGGTGACTTAATACAAAATTATAATGAAATGCACTTAAAAGGCAAAAACATTTTTACTTCCCATGAAGAATTTGAGTTGTAATGCTATGATGCCAAATATTTAATTAGCTTTTGACACCTCACTAGGCTTCATGCCAAGAAATAAGCTTGCTTATCTAAGATATTCTCATGTTTTATTGATTATAATTAGTTTACAAAACAGATATCTTCCACAAGCAGCAACTGCTTTGTTTATCATTCGATCGTTTTACGTTACGTTTTGACGTTTCTAAGTAAACTTTTTATGCCTGACTGATTCAGGAGGTTGTTTATTTCGCATCGATGACAGCAATATAAATAAACTGCATTTAGTAGTTAGTCTTTTTGAGTTCGCCCTAAAAGGCGAGTAGATATTAGATTACATTATCAGTTAAAAACTATGCAATACGATGAAAGACTGATTTATCTTAGTAACGTGACATATGACTTCGATCGCAGGTTCATTTGAACTTTCGATTAAGTTTACATAAATTTGCACTTAACTTGATTTAATCAGAGAATTTCACATTATGTTAACTAAGTGATTTTATATTTAAAAGATTAGGTATGTTATTAGAATTAAATGTTTGTTTTGGCAACGAAGTGATGACAAGGCCGCATGATCGATAGTAATTAATTCTGCAATTAGTTCACTTAAATGGTAATTTCAATGCCACACATGCGACCGAGTAGGATATAAAAATAATATATTTAAAAATTGCATACACATGTATTTGGAATAATAAATTCTAAGTTGTCATTGTGAACTAATTTTAATTGATAATTATTATTTGTCATTTCAAGTTCTTATAAAGTTTGATAGCTATTTGATTGATCGATGAAATTGACAACAAATTCCAATGTCAAAGTTGTTTTCGATTTGTTATTTCATTCCGTGACGTGGAATGGTTCAACAATTTCTTCAATTTGTTTTGCAAAGTTAGAGAAAAACATTAAGTGGCTGATCTACACTTTTAAAGCAATTTCCTCAAACTTATGAATTAAGCTTAAAATCTTATTGAACTACTGGAGTTCAAGATCAATTTCGTTTATTGTCCACCCAAGTTCAATCGAAATCTTTTTAAAAATTTTCAATCCTATAAAAATTAATCAAGAAACTTAATGGGGCATAAGAAATTAAAGAAATAAAAACATGATGTGTTGCTCATGCGAACCGACCTTGATTTAGTTTCCTTCACAATCATTTCGTACTGGTAATGCCTCTTGCATCAAAGATATAAAAATAGAAAAAAAAGCAAATTGAGGTTAGATCCCACATTAACAATAATGCTGTTGGATAGAGTCTGTTTTTCAATAAAGCACACCATAAAAACAAATTTTCCGCTTAAGGATGTTTTGCTCATGAAAAAAACTTTACTAAAGATCAGTTTTATTTTTCATTTGGGTTTTGTTAAAGTTCATTTACATTATCTCCGCTTGAATAGTTGGAAATTTCCTGATTGAAGTGTGTGCTCATAAAGCAAACAATTCGACACACTGAGAATAGCGAGCAAAACAGAAGATAGAAGGAAAAACCAATGCACTGCAAGTTAATTTAATCGGTTCGTTTAAAGTATTACCTGAAGTAAAGAGAAGGTATCACAGAACAATAATGAATTCAAAGACAATTTTTCACTATTTTGTCTTTAAGTGCCTCAAGGCTTGAGCAACGTCGTGCGACTTCTATGTACTGCCTTTTCATTTCGACAATGAAGAATTTTTTGCCCACATTGTCGTCAAAAATATTGTAGGCCACCGAACCAATTTGAGTAGCAAGAGACTGCATTTACTGAGTGTAATGTTCCGTTGTAAGTTATTTAAGCACCTACTTACAGCGTATGTATGTACCTGAACCATGTCCGGTAAGATTGTAGTTGTTGTTGCTGTTACTGTTTTAAGTCCAAATATTGGTAAATTCATAGAAGTGCAAAAACTGTCGAGTTATTGACTAAAATGCAGGTTCACTCATGCACGACTGCTTACTACCTAACAACTATAGAAGGGGAATAGATGAATTAGAGGAATTGTTTTCGCTGCTAACAAATTAGTAACGAATAATTGTTTTAAATTCCCAGTCACGTTGTATCGTAAAAACCAAACAGAATTTCATACATTAACCGCGTTTGATGAACATAACTCATTGATGTTAATTTTAATTTTAGTACTTAACATTGATGGCAGACATCTCCAACCATTGCCTAAAAGGTTAGTGAACTTTAAAACAAAAGTAACAGAAAAAACCGGCAGACCATGATCAGATAACTTAGTTCATGGTACAGTTGTGAAGATTGTTAAACGGGATGAGTCACTTGAACATGCAGACACTATATCCTCCCACACACACGTTAGAGTTGCAGTTTTATGGCAAATTTCATTTTCGTGGAATAAAATTATAAGAACAGAGCAATTGACTTGATCATTTTATTAGTCTGCGAATCGGTCGGGTGAGGGTTTTTTTTTTGTTCTTGGCTGAATTGAAGTGCTCATACTCACACTTCATAAACTAAGTGGAAATTGAGTTCTCGTCGATAAAATTTAAAAAAAAAGAAGCTTCGACCTTTCACTAAGAGTCCATTAAGATTACACTAACGATCGTATCTTAAAAGCAGCTTAGTGTCACACCTTAAGACGATCTTAGACGGAGGATAATCGTCGGTGGTAACTTCAGGGTCCATTACCGATTGAGAAGATAAAGGATTTTATTACTAAAAAAAACCATTTATTATTAAAGTGAAGTACAGAGATTAGTTCAATAAGAACAATGCGAAACTTAGATTTTAATGGAATATGTTTGTATGTCCCTTGTTTCATTAAACTGAGTAGAAAATTGTACACACGCTACAATGTACTTAATATTCAAACATTCCCCAAAAGCCACACTTTCTTTACGTGAGTAACAAACGCCTCCGTGATTTTTTTTTTTAATTTTACATTCCCTCAAATCTAATCAATTACACCTACGCAATTCGCAAACGACAATATCGTTTGCCTCGGCTTAATACAATTCAATGTAATTCCAATCACCTCCCGGGTCCTTAAATCGGAAGTCATAATTGAACTGGTCAGTGGTTTCGTTTGGTTTTGGTTGTTTATTTTGCTTTGGTCAATATGCGAGATGAAAGACGACTTCATGTGTCTGTTTATGATTACGACGACAATTTTTTAAATAAAAAAGCAAAACAGCAAATAGACATCGGAAATCTATATTTTGCGACACGATGTTTTGACAGAAATTATGTTTTGAATTTTGATAACTTTGCAAAGGCATCTTGTATCAAATTTTATTTATTTTATTTTTGAAACTAAAAATGCTGCAAAAGAAAATCGACCAAACCGATGATCGGCAGTCATTATTGTTTACCTATTCTGTCACTCAGTATTCACAAATAAATGAAAGATCTAAAGAATGTCAGATAATGAAAGCACATTAATGCAAACAAACAGTTAATGTTTCGCAAAACAAAATAAATTAAATGTTTCTACAATAAGTCGTCAATATAGTGATATCTCAAAAACAAGAAGAAAAAACGGAAATACATATAAGACACTCAACTATAGGAAATCCAGGTGAGGTACCTATCATGACCGCATTTCCTTTTATAAACATGAGTCAAGATAAGAAGTAACTCACATACCTTAAAGAAAAATAAAAGCGTGTGTTAATTGAATTTCTTGGAAACAATACTAACACAATAAAATGAAGTCATTCAATTAGATATTTAAAACATATGTCACATATTTATGTTATCTTAAAATTTCAGTAAGCGATAGTTATAGCTTAATAGAAATACGTTAAAAAATAGTAATAATTGCAGAAATAAATATAAATCTATAGATCAAAAATTCTTTTGCAGATGCTGCAATTTCATCCAAAGAAGAACAAGAAGACTTTTCATGCATTTTGATTTGGTAAGTGTGTCAGTTCAAAAATCAATGTAAGACAATTTAAGTGAGGATTTCTTTTTTAGATGACAGACCAATAATTCAAGTTTTTAAGTTTGGTACAAGAAACCAAACGCTCATTATACAAAATGGGGTAGCATTTAAACATGAAAGTAAGGTTATTTATTTTTCTACTTGTATTTCCTAATACCTAGTTCAAGGTTGATAGGAAAGTAAAAACTATATAATGAGAAATGATAGTGTAATGTTTTGGAATAATAAGAACATTTTTTAAGCACACGTAAATCGAAGTAATGAGCAAAACTAAACAATTACGAAATGAAGTTCGTGCTTATTTTTTTCCGCAGTTTTTTTCGTTCAAAATGAAAAAAAATCTGACGCAATAAGTAACAATGAACTCAAAATTCGAGCAAACTTCTTATATTTATATATAAATAAAATTTTCGTTTGTTTATTTCATTATTAAATTCTTCAGGTGATTTTTTTTTTTAAACAAATGAGAATATTTGTTTCTCTTATTTTATCTGAGGCTCAGAGTTTGTATAAAAATGACTTCATATCGTTTTCTCACAAAGTAACGCCTTTGCAAGCTGAAAATGGCAAATGTCAACAGAACGAATTTCTTCTCAATTTCGTTTTAAAAATTAATTAGAGCTTCTCGTTATTAAAATGTGAACTTGTCAACATTGAAAAAGTTCATTATATTAATTAACAATACTTTTTTTGTGACCTCCCTCTATCTTTCTTCGAAACAAGTTTTCTCTTAAGATAATATCATCTGCGTACTGATTTTATTTTAGGTACCTACTCATAAGATTAACAAGTTCCTAATTGATTTGAGTCTTTCATCTTTCAAGCGACTTTCTGATGTTGATGCTGATATAAATGTCTACATATCTCCACATAATGCACTTTGGTTTTCAATATGTTGTTTACAAAAACGAATGTATGAAACAAACTGCTGCCGCTATGGCATTACTTTGTTGCCATTTTAAAGTTCATTCGCTGGAAAACCGAAAACTGGATTTAAGTGCGCAATACACTCAAATAAACTTCAATTTCCAAAAAAAAAATACAATCCTATCAAAATAAAACGAAAAACTGCCACGGAAAACATGGTTTATGTACGCATAGAAAATTATAAATTGGAAAACTCAGCAAATTTTAAACCTTAAAAAACCCATAACGTCATAAATATGAAACCTTTCCAACAGCTTAGGTACCTCTTGCGCATTTTACTTACACTGACAAAACCCAATCTATCTTGCTCTCTCTTTCTTGCATATATTTACAATACCAATCTTACCACTCCAGATCACAAATGAAAAGGTATACGATTTTTGTGGTGAATTGACGTTCATATAAGGTAAAATGCCAAAGAGGTGAAATAATTTTTGTCAAATACGAGCTCACAACTCAAATATGCACGTTAAATGTAAGCAGATGAAAATGTCCGCACTCGCTGCTGAGTCAACAAATAAGTATCTTCCCATGTGTGCGTATGATAAAACTACTATCTATAAGCTGGTTTCCAATCTCCATTCTTATTACCAGGTAACATGAAACCTTTTTGCCCTATCTCTTTCTTACATTCGTGTTTTCGATCACATTTTTGCGATCGAGGTAATTTAATGGCTTAAAAATTGTAAAATCGAATACAAAAAATATCTACATACTTACTTTGGGTTGTAGGTATTTATTTCGTTTTCGAAAATTAATCCTTGAACTAATAGGTCGTGATAAGTGTGTAATTTTTTAATGTATCCGTATAAATCCTCTGGAAACACAAATAAGTAGAAAAAAAGAACACTTAATATTTTTTAGCACTGAAATTCTTTTACGACAGTCTTTGAACAACTGCCTGGTTTTCGCTTTAAAAAAACAATATTTTACTTAATATTTTTCTAAAATCGTTATCACAGGTTTTCCTCAAACAAGATAAAAAATTATATACAAAAAAATAATGGGAAATAACAACAAATTAATTTTATTAATCATTCACCTGGAACAAGTAACGAACGTAATTTCTAAAAAAAGATAAAACGACACAAAAAAAAACCAAAAATTGAGAACAAAAAAAAAAGTCCAATGTTAGTAACGGAACGCGAGGAATATAATAACTGCACACGACTGTAACACCTGTTGACGTTGTACTCGACTGATGGCTGTGGAGGAATCTCAAAAGCAAATAAGCTGGTGGTTCTCGTTTCGACAAAAGCAACACAAACTACAACAACAGTGGCGGCGGCGACGTCAAGGCGATTCACTGGAAGCAACTCTGGAGTTATTGTATTGGTAATGGTGGAAGTTTCGCTCGATATGCTCCTACCTACGGTGTTGTATCTTTTTTTTTAATGCAGATAAGAGTTAATCTTACTTGTTTGTATGTGTTTTCTCTCTGGCTTAAAATTGATTGGAAATCCACCCACTCAACGATTTCATAGTGTTGATGGTGAATATCAGTCAATCAAGTTATAAAAGATATTGCGATCGTTGCATTTTTAAATTCACCACCGCATAAGTGGAAAAAGTTCAATAGCTGTGTACATGAGATTAGTGGAGACACACATCTGATAGGTGTGCTTTTAATTTTGTAATTGCATACTTGACGGCGAAAATTCAGAACAGGGTGCTCCCTGATTATAAGCTTTGTTTCTTCAAATGTGTCCACCTTTTAAAATATTGCTTATTTGCTGAAAGTATGTTTTTTCATAACAGCAGGTTTTATGGGACCAAATTGTGCATTTCTGTTCGTTTCCCTTTAAAAAAAAAATAAATAAATAGAGTGGCGTGACAGCTCTTGAAGAGCCAAGGCTTAAGTGGCTTACTCTCATCAACAATACTCTGAGTGCGTGTAAAGAATTGAGGGGACCTACAATTTAACGCCGATTCCGAACGGCAAAGTTGAAAAGCATTTTTTCATGACAGATTGATACTCTTGGAAGATTTGTCAGGTCTTCGCAAGAGTCAGTACCCGTGAAAGATGAAATAAAAACTTGGCCTGGTAGGTAGGTAGGTAGAAATTGCTGTCCCACTTCCGTGTAGGACACAATTAGCGCTGAGTACGCCGTTTTGATACCATACCTCATGAGGTTCTAAAAAGATTTAAGGATGGATTAGGAAGGATGTATATTTCGCACAATCCTCTATATAATGAAATATTGATCTCCCTACACTACAGCCTATTATCTCATAGTGCCATCTAGTTTTAGGAGAAATAAGGGGGAGGGGCGTTAAAGCCAGTTTGTGTTATTAAGGTATGAGATCATGTCCTTGATCTTGAATTCTGTGAGTTCTTCAATACCGTTGAAGAATTCTTTACCTAAGTGGAGTGCTCTTTTCCTAGCCAAGGCCGGACAATGGCAGAGAAAGTGTGGGACCGTTTCGTTTTCATCCTGGTCCTCACAGCTACGGCAGAAGGAGTTATATGGTATACCCAATTTAGCCGCATGCTCCCCTATGGGCCAATGCCCTGTGCAGGTAGCAACAATCCTGGCTATGTCATAGCTTGGTTTGAAAATTAAATTGATTGATTTTGGTTTGTTATAGGCGGGCCAGATTTTCCTGGATATAACGCAACTCGTTAAACTATTCCACCTATGATTTGCTTCTGATGTATATTTGGTCAGGATATCGCCCTTCACAACTCCAAGAGGAGCATATACTCTCACTGCCAGTGAGTTTTGAAGGGCTGATCCTTGCCTAGCTAGCTCATCGGCCTTCTCATTTCCCTCATAGCCCCTATGGCCCGGTATCCAGATTAGAGTGACGCTCAAATCGTCAAACTTGGCCTGAGTAGTACTCGAACCAACGACGTTCTGCTTAGCAGCCAACGCACTTACCATCTAAGCTACGGGCAACTTCGTTTCCCTTTACCAAATTTAATTGTAGACATCTTATTTTGTTTAAAGGAATAATATTTAACTTTTTATTTGTTTGTAAATACAAAAAAAATGTAATACATTATAGGAACTTATTGAATGTAAACAAATCTATCTTAACAGCACCTGGCCTGTAATTAAAGAAACACTTTAAAAACAATGAGTCCTAAGCTCATTTCCCATGTCGATTTTTTGCAACTCAAGTATTCCATTCCAAAAACAATAAACAGTCACTAGACAATAAGATTGTGGAAAAAAACAACCACCATCACCGTTTCCATCCAAAGCGCAAGAATTTCATCATTGGATTTCCCTTTATGTGCGTACATTGTATTCCCTTATTCAGAGAACACCACCAAAAGAGCTCCCGTTCGATCTGTCTGCATCCACTCACATAATAGGCCCGTCATCGTCGCATTTAAGTTAACGACGCGCACCAAAGAGAGGAATAAGGAATACCTCCCTGCAACCTTCCATTGGAGGAGAAATAAATCCCCATGTATGACGGGCCCTATGGACAAAGCCGACACGGTACAGTAGTAAAATATAATCCATGCCGACAAGAGGCGAGTCTGTCAGTTCATATTTAAGAAAATACAAAACAAAAATATAAAATCACCATCACGCACTCAGTTTCAATCCACTGAAAAGATCTTACTACGTATCGACGTCCAGAATTTGTTTTCCTTCTTCGACTTTTGTAATTCACAACCTAATTATCGATCTGCCAGCTGATCTCAATGAAGATAATTGAAGTATCTTGAATTTAAAAATGCAACACGGCCAGCGTGGTGCCGCGATACCGCTGCGAACGCATAAATTTGCCAACAGGAGCTCACCAAAATAAACAACGGTCCGGCCACACAGGGGTTACACTCATGTCATATCCCTGAAGCGCAATTGAATTCAAATTTGAGCAAAAACAGCAAATGCCGCACCATTTGTGGTTGTTGTAGTTGGATCGCGCCAGAATTTACTTTTCCAAGTTCTCAGAAAAGAAGAAGAGTAAAAAAAACTACCAAGCGAGAGCAAAGACAAGAAGTGCCATCATGTATGCTGTTCCCCCCTCCTTGACGGCAAGGCATCCTCGATTTAGATTGAGGTGACCAAAAATCTGGAAAACCAGTTAAACAAGTCTCCATTCGCACATGTGCTTCAGACGATATGGATATTCTTATGTACAGTATCTTCCGACCGTACACTCGATTCCAGCCTTCAGATAGCAACGCTGTCTTAAGATATTCGGTTCATCCCTCGGGTTAGCTAATGTATCTTCTTGCAAACGAGCCACAGTCTTTGTTTTTGCTTTACCGTTTTGCAGATGATCTATGTATGCCTCTTGAATTCGCGCACATGTTTTTTTTTTCTCTCTATTGGAACTGTTGAATTTTGTGTTGTGCCCATGTCCACCATTTAAGGAAGGAAATTCCGATTTATCAAAAGATAAACATATTGCATCTATTTAAACCCGTTTTGGAGTGTTTTAGAGAAAGAGGGAGAAAAGTGTGAAGTTTTTATATTTTTATTGTGACCATTGCATAAAGTCAAAGATGAAAATATTTTGTTTGTTAAGTCAAATTTGTGTGAGATGGAAATTGGTAAAATGGATGATTGAAAAGTGAGTGTTTGTGTTTATTTTGGAAGTATCACTATCGAATTATGTGTTGCATGTGACCTTGCCGCTTGAAACTGAATCACATTGAAGGTATCTTACCATTTTCCAGTTTGACGTTGCTTTGAACAAATTCAAGTGAGTTAAAACGATACTCAATATTTTCTAATTTTTAAAACATCAAAATGTTATGAAAGCCTTAACAACAGTGAACCATGTTTATCTAAAAAACAAAATTAAAAGCGCGATCTGAGCACAAGTATCGTTGTACTTACGTTTGTATTTGTACAGAAAATGAAAGAATCCCGCCTTTCTTAAGAAACTGCCTTTAACCTCGTATTATGACATCGTGTATGTCTTATATCTTTACAAGTTTGCTTACGATGGACTACATTTTCAAATACCTGCATCCAATGATACTTAGCAAACTTTATGAAATACATTCCATCCCACATTTTTCATCAAAAATCCATGAAGAAATAACTATCAAATTTCAACAATTGTCTCCAAAGTTGGATAGAATGTCCAAAGAAAAAAAAAATCTTAATGAAATACTTAACTGCCAAATGCAACAAAAAACTAACATTTGAAATGGTCAGACAAACGAAAAAATAAAACGACAAATACCGGTCAGTGTCAATGAAAGTGTGATAACTTATCATCAGCTAAAGTATCTTTCTTCAGTGTGGACCAAAAGCCAAGCAAAAAAAAGCTAATGAAAAATTCATGAGCTTACTGTTTTCACAGAACGGACGACAATGACAATTGCAATAAAGTAGGTAGAGGAAGAAGAAAAAAAACTAACAACAATTGCAGAAATTACTTTCATAAATGATAAATCAACGAATATCTTCAATTTTATATTTGGACCTCGAGCAAGAAGACTCCCATAGAATCACGTTGTTGCTCTCGGTCAAAACACTGCAGCTACTCGAACTTCTGCAACCATAGAGCCCAAGGCAGTTTAAGCACAAAATGCAAGTCAATTGATCATGACCATTTTGAGTATAAGGTGCTTCCAAGGTTGGTGAGACCACAAGCTCCCTCTAACTTCACCAGGCTCCATGGAATATTGCGATTCAAAATAGTGTGTATAATTGATAAAAAAAAAAAAAAATCTTAACCCCATCTGGCTTGTGTTTATGTTTGAAGCATATCGTGAGTTTATTTGTCGTCACATAAATTCGATCAATAGAATTATAATCCGGCTTGAAGTTGATCGGCTATATTTGGAATTGAAGTCAATGTGATGGTGATGCTTTTTTAGCTGATAAATCACTTTCTATGGACATAATGACAGTAACACTAAAATGCGCACAATACTCCGGCTGAAAGTAAGTTTTACAAGAGTATCGTTTGAAGGACTCCTGTAAATACGGTTTCAGATATGAAACGATTTCGATGTGCGAATGATTTTGACCACCTTCGAATCATAATTTTCTTCAAGATAATTGAGTGCAATTATTTCCTCTATTACTTCACTTAAAGTTTGCATAAATAATAAAACTGCGACCCGCGTGCATTCATTCGATAGGACACTCTTTTTACGGATTTTACAAAACCGCAAAAGTTGATTGATTTGCCTTCCAAATCAAAAAGACACTTATATATGAAAACGGAAATTGATCACAATATAGTTAAAAATGTACAAAATAAATAAAAAGGCAGCTTACTTGGATATAAAACCACAATCAAGATGCAAAATAACATATTTGAATTTCAAAGACTCATTCAAGTGTCAACGGCAAATACTTTACAACGTCAGTCGTAGAACGTTGTCGATCTTCATCGTTTGCCATGAGTGTTTACCCATTCACAACTTGCATAAATAATGCAATTAGATTCCTCTGACTGATAAATTCGACATCAAACGGTCATTTGTCCCTAAATCTATTGATCTCTGTGCCTTGTGCAGATAAATTCCTTACAAGTCGCACTCAAACCTCAATAACTGTTAGTTTATATCATGTGCTTTCAAGAAGTTAACTACATACTTGAAACGCTCAACCGAACACTTGCAAGTTGACCTTCTCAACTTGTCCGTCAATTGTCTGGTTTTATCGTCGTCGATTGGATCACCTGGAGGAAATGTCATTGAAAAGTGCCATCCTGGTAAAATCGGTTTTGTTTCTTTGGCTATTGGTGAAGGCTTGGTAATGAAAAATGAGGGATAGTAATGCGTCCCATTAAAGAGTCGGTCTTGAGTTATGTATGCTATTCTTGAATTTCTCTCTATTTGAGAACGCCCACTTTATAATGTGATTTATTTACCACTTGCTC
Organism: Sphaerophoria taeniata; assembly: GCA_943590905.1. Taxonomy (NCBI): domain Eukaryota; kingdom Metazoa; phylum Arthropoda; class Insecta; order Diptera; family Syrphidae; genus Sphaerophoria; species Sphaerophoria taeniata. Next base: position 33,869,332 of record OX016540.1, on the reverse strand, counting down.
CACTTTCAAGGCCGGTCAGGTTATTTTAAAGACATATTTTGTCCTGTTGCATTAATGTGCTCCTTGATCATGATCATTAGAATGCCTTACAGTTATTTCGAATTTCAACGAAGGAGCCAAATGGACCACCTGCAAGTTTGACCAGTAGCGATACATCATACAATCTAGAATCAGAGATGGGTGACCATGCAGTGTATATGTGAAGAAATTTTATGTCGGCTTTGTTTGAAATGTTAATCTTTCAACAAGGACGGACAGTGGCAGTGATGCTACATCGAATCGATTGGTTAGTATTGTATATTTTTGCCGGATGACTGTATATTGAATACTAGCAGTTGCCCGCGACTTCGTCCGCTTCTCCCTCGTCCACCGGCCAGAGTATCATCTCGACTTGTGCATTATGCGCGCGTGGGAATTTTGTTCGGAAGTTATTGTAAAATTGCATTGCAGTCAACTCTCCCTAGGTCGTAATTCTCTTGAACTTGAAAAATTTGAGCATTTTTTATGATTCCCTTCAGATGTTCGTACTTAAAGCATTCCCTTGGGTGAACTCTCCCTAATAATTCTAATATCTCTTCGTTAAGTAATTTTTTTTTTCTTTAAACTGAGCATATTTTTTAGTTAAGAAGTACATAAAATGATATTGTTTAAACACAATAATCTGCACAAATAGTGCAATCAATCACATTCACAAATCAATTGAACTCTCAAAATTCTAATTTGAGCAGTTATTAGGCCAGTTCCACCTAACAACATCTCACTGAGATCTCAATGTCACCTTGACTGAACATTTGGTGGAACATAATTCTCAGTTATCATTGAGATTTAATGGTTACCTTACTAATTGTTGCTGCACATATGTCAGCCACGTCAAATAGCTGAGTGAGAAATCGAATCCAAAAAAATTTCATCTCAGAGATCTAAGAAAAAAATCTCAGTTCTCACATTTCCACAGATTCTTCGCTGCTATTGGTCACAGCTTAGTGTTAAAAAGCTTCAAGTCTTCCTCAATTAATGGACCATCCAACACAAAAAGAATTTTACCATTCGAAACAGCAGTTCCTGAGATAAGTGCGTTAAAACGCAGAAAAATGTATATTTTTTGCCGTTTTTTCCACATTTTCCACAGATTCTTCGCTGCTATTGGTCACAGCTCAATGTTAAGTAGCCTAATGTCTAAGTCGATTAAGGCACCATCCAACACAAAAAGAATTATACCATTCGAACCAGTAGTTCCTGAGATTACCGCGTTCAAACAAACAAACTCTTCAGCTTTATATATTAGTGTAGATTGATGATTCAAAGAATATACAATTTGCCAAAAAAGATTCTTGGGCAGTTGCTGGTGCACGGGCAGTGAATGTCTTAATAGAATATTAAGAACAAAAATTGTGCTGTCTTCCCTACCACAACGAAATGAATCTTAAATTTTCAGTAGTTTAATTTTACTAATGTAGTGTTCGTGGCGTAGTGGTTATATGTATTGGTTGTTAAGTAGAACGCGTTTGTTCGAATCCTGCTCGTGCCTATAAAGTTTTTTTTTTATCTTTCACGGGTATTGCCTAGAGTCGAGCAAAACTGTCATTTTACAATCACAGGTCTAACCGTGATTGTGATTTGAAAATCACAGTGATCAGAACCCGTGATTGTGATTTTGTTTGTTTTTTTTTTTTTTTATTGATAGGTAGGTATTTGCCCTTCTGAAAATAACTAAAAGAACTCTTTTGAAACAGGAAAACTGATTAAACTTTAAGTTTTTAGCAAACAAACCAAACTTGAAAGACTTGTAAAATTCGCTTTACGCTTTGAATTCCAAAATTTAGAATGAAAATAAACAAGAATTAGGATATGCAATGATTCAAAGCAAAACAGTGAAGCGAGAAATGTAAGTCATGCTTCTTATTCCTTTCCACATCATGCCTTATGCGTTGATAGAAACACTTGAAAACAGAAAAACGACCAGTGAAATATTCTTCTTACTTCGTATTCTTTCACAGTTCACATATCTGTTTGATTCTTCTGTTATTGCGATTTCTTGCGTTAACCCCGTACTGCATGGTGGCTCATATATGAGCCAAACCAGTTTTTTGTTCATAATTTTTAAATTTGTTTAAAAATATTTATGTTTCGTATTGTGTTTTAAAGAAAATAAACTTGTTTACTGAATTTAACAAAAAATAATGAATTATTGATTGATTTTAGCTATTTTTTTGATCATCCAAAACAGAAAAGACAGAAAAGTCGAAAATGAGTACCAAAGTGCAATTCAAAATTTCATAAAAAAATATAAAAAATGGGTATTTCCTTGAAACCAAAATACATTCAATAATACATAAATACATTATTCAATATATATATGTATTTATAAAATCTCTTTTTTTGCATTTCTCCATGGTATGGCATATCGGACCCAAACCGTAAAACTCGTATTTCTCGAGTTTTTTCGAAAAAAATGAAAAATCCTGGAACAAATGTCTTATTTTTGCAAAATCTATACAATATTTTTTTTTTTATCAAAAAAAAAAATCATGCAGTAAGGGGTTAATCGTTATTCGCAATACTATTGCCTCATGCGAAGAAATGACAACACTCTGAAGAGTATCAATCTGTAACGAAAAAAGTGCTTCTCAACTTTGACGTTCGGAATCGGCATTGCAGGTCCCTTCAATTTTTCACACCCGCTCTTGATCAGTGTAAAGCACTATACACATGAGCACGAACAACGAACGACGAACGAATGAAGAAAAGTGATTTTAGATACGGTTGAAGCCGTATTTCCTTACAAATTCTCAACAAAACGATAAAAGTAGTTAATCACCCCCATTCTGATTTTCGTTTACGAAAATAATACTTTCGTTTTCAAAGCTGAGGTGTTCTCAATTTTTCGTTTTGATTTCGTTTCGATTTTGCTGACCGGATTTGAAATCGTCAATTTAAGAATTTAAGTAATTTCAAAAAAATATCTGTCAAAAATTTAAGGCAGATTCGTACGAATTTAAGCACACAGTTTTTTTAGCTTTGCGAAAATCAATTTCGAAAACGAATTGAATTTGTAACGAAAATCAGAACAGGGGTGTATGTTTGATTTTGATGAATAAATTAACTCCTTAATCTCAAATGTTAATAAATTGAAAAAAAAACAAATTTATTCGTTGCGAAAATAATTGTTGTTGATACGAAATGGCAAACTCTATTCACGTTCCACATCATCCCCACTCCCAACGAACAAAATTTTCGTGCGTGTGTAACCTAAAAACCATTATTGCTTTGTTTTGGTTGTTCATTCGCGACAAAAACTCTCATATGAAAGAAATGTCAAAATCGAGGAATTTTCGTTCATTCATTGGTCGTTGTTCGTGCTCATGTGAATAGTGCTTAAGCCACTTAAGCCGAGCAAGGGCTTCTCTTCTTCTTCTTCTTCTTTTGTTTAATCAACTTAATAAATTCCTTGTTGTGTTTAAATAGAAAACAAAAATTATATTTATACTCTATAAAATGCTGCTAAATAATTTCTTGCGGATTTAACGTCCTTCAATCACTATCATGGTTTCTTCTTTAAAAAAAAAGATAAAAATTCACTGCTTCATTTGCATTTGGCGTTTTAACCTTACGCCAAGAGCAACTTTCCAATTCTTTGAGTCGAGTTTTCTGAACAAAAATGTCTTGCACTTTCTAAGATTAATATCCAAGATTTGGTTTCTGTTTTTGTTTCAAATCCAAATCTGCAATGTTGGAAAAGTAATGGACAGCACCGATGGTGGTGGCGATGGTGGCCAAATGTTGACAAACTACATTGCTAGAGGAGAGAAGTCATTAAATAAATACACAGATGTGGATATTTTACAAAGTATTTCATGCATCTGGAATTCCAGTTTCGCATCCATTTATTTCTATCATCTGACATGTGTGATCTGTGTAGCAAGTAGAAGTAACTAAAGATGACTAAAATAAAAACGAATGTCTGTGGAACTATTAAAACAATCATCACCTAGGGGTTAGTCTGTAATTGACTCACTTTTAGTGTTTTTTTAGATCGCAATATTTCTTATAGGTATCTCTGAGATAGGAAACCCATGTTGTGTGGTGTAATTTAATTGGATGGTTATTACCTTTTCCTGAGAAAAATGTTTCAACTTAAAAAACTTATAAAGCGATTCAAAACTAGCGCACAGAAGCAAAGAGTAATTGCAAGATGGATTTGAAAGAGGGCTCCAGTTCAAGTGGACTTTTATTTGACAATATTCAGTATCAGAAGCTCCGACCCTGTTTTCTTAGGAAATTAATACTCTGAACACTTGCGGTATGTGTTGAAAGTGAATGGTTGAATCATTGTCCCATTATAAATCATATTATATGTAACTTTTTAGCTCTTAATGGGAGCAATTAGCTGGACTAAACTTTGTAATTTTTTGATTAAGTTGAAGAATTTTAATTTTTGTTTTCTAGCTAGTCAGCAAATTGTGAACAATTTTTAATGATCTTTTTGTATAGAAACAAAAAATTTTATGATCTAGGTAAAAAAAAAACGCTCCATGGTAGAGAAATCGGGTCTTAAGGTAGAGTAAGAGCATTACAAAAATCGATTTTTCCTTCCTTAGCCTATTCTATATGTCACTATTAAAGCTTTTATGAATTAAAGAAACAAACAAAAATGTTAAATTTAAAAGTCCTATAGAGTGAGAAAAAAACAAAAACGCTTAAAAATTTAAATACATTTTTGATAAAAGTTTATCAACACCTTGTGTAAGGGTTACGAGACCTTATAAATTTTGAAAAAGTCTTAAGTTATTTATTTCCTGTCTTTAACACAAAAGAAGGCATGTAGCTATTTACGAAGAAAAGTTTCTCAAAATCAACATGCTGCATATGGAAGATATTGCATTTGTTGAGTCATAAATAAAAGAATTATTAAAAGAACACGTCAGCAAGACACAAGTGTCGGGCCGATAATATTATCTCATATCAACATGTAAATAAGTAAAACAAAATTAATATTTTACGAGGGCCAAATATTACAATTGCTGAAATTTTTCATATTTGGTCTATACTCAGCAAAACATGGTCGCGTGATTCAATAAATTGGTCAAATTAAATTTGTTTGAAAAAAAAACTTCGTTTTATTATAAACTAATTTATTGTTAACGGTAAAATTCAAGTCTAGGTTGCATCCGATCAGTTTAAACCACTCAAAATTGTCGAATCAGTGACGATGGTTTCTTGTTTACGTACGCGTAATTCCAAATTTGCTCAATTCTTCTTCGTTCCATATTTAAATTATTTTCAAAACGCATTATTTTCGATGATGACAACGCAGTTAATTAGCAAAAGCACAATTTTAATGTCATTTACCTGCCCCCTTTGAATTTTTGTTTGCGTAGTAGTCAAGTTTCTTTATGAACCCAACCCAATTAAAATTCTTTTTTTTTTTTTAACTTTTTCAACAATTTCGTAATCCAGGATTTTTTTTTATACTAAGCCGGTCGATTTCGTGAGCCCAGTAAACAAAAGAAGTTGCTGACTTTGGCCAAATTGTTTCTCAAACCAAAGCTCAGTTGTATGGTTGTCAGTATAATTTTTAACTATGATGATAGACTCAAGTCAATGCTCACAGGACCATTTATTTCTCATGGTCAGAAAGTATGAACGTTCATAAATAGAATGTTACCATTTACCAGGTAGATATGATAACTTTTTTTTTGATCAAGTAAATTGAAAACAAATAAATCATAATTGGAAAGTCAAAGTAACGATCAGCTGATAGAAACCTAAAGAACAGTATCTGCTCTTCTTAGCATACACTTTTTGTTAAAGTGCGTCAATTCATACTTGAAGGTTAGCAAATTGAACAGTGTTTTTTTTTTTTTGCAAAAGCAAGACAAAAATCCTGCCAACCATGTGTTGATAAATAAAACAAAAACAATTCAGTACGTCTGAACAATTTTGACCAAGATCTTATTTCGCATGAATACAATGAACTCTCACATAATCGAGACAAATCAATTGAGTTCAATTTGTAGTGCGATCTCTTGTAGCAAGTTCATTGAATTTCATTCAACGAATTTGTCCCCATTTATTGACCGCCATTTTGATCGAGGTTATGAAGCTTACAATATTCATTTGGATCAAAAAGAAATTAAATTAGATGGACTACGAAAATAAATACTAATCGTTTATTCCCTTTCCTTCATAAACCTGTCATGGATGTCTTATTGGCGGAACGAACTTTCCTAGAAAAGGTGTGGGAGACCCAAAAGTCGTGACACGAATTTAAAGTCTGTCCTTTCGACATGCCGGCTCTTCTATGTGTGGTTGTTCGTTGTAGGTAAAAAAAAAAATAATAAAATGCCAAATACCGTAATCTGAGCATTAATTTTGGCCGCCCATAGCAATCGAAAATAAAGTTGTCCGTATTAAAATTGAATTAAAAATAAAATTCACGCGTCTTCAGTTTTTCATATCCGGCGTGTGTCGGGCAACGCGTCAAGCCCCTTTAAAATGTTGTTTGGCCACATGTCTGCAGAAAACAAAACAGTCTATAGTCTGTGAAATTAATTTGAAAAGTTGGTTGGTAATACATTTTTGTCATCTGTTTCCAGACCTAAAAGTAGGCAAGTTATTTGTTTTTTTTTTTCCGTTTTACTTTTCACAAATAACTTGGATCTGTTGTTTGTTTAAAATAGCTGCGTTTTATTATCACCATGATCTGATCCGGATCAGATCATGATAATAAAACAGCTTTGGATCATCAATTTACTTATTACGTCACGTTTGGCAGCAGTTTGAAATTTATTCATTCTGTCATTACATCGGAGTTGCCCTACGATAATTTTGTTGAACGATTATTCTGTTGTTTTTTAATGGAAAAAAGCTTTTGCTATGTAATTGAAAAATATCTCATTCCCGGATAATAAATGTGTGAAAGTGGCAGCACAGTTTTTATTGAAAATATACGCCAACATTTCAACTTGTGTGCGGAAGAAGAACTAATACTTGGATCACAAAAATTGATCCAAGTAAAAAGTAGGATTTCGATTTGTTGTTGTTTCACATATGAATCAATGATCTGATCTGGATCATTGTGATAATAAAACGCAGCTAATATTACAACTGACCCGAAAACACGCCTTAAAAATTTCAACGTACTATCTCGAACTATACATCATACATTTAGAAATACAACTGAGTCGTTGCCATTGACCCTTGGTATAAAATTAACTCCGTCTTATTTTCATAAAGACGAACTTGAGAGCGATCAAGCAAAAAGGGCTCATGTATGCAACAAGCGGGGTATTTGCTTGTCGCAGGTATTATCAATGGACAGGCATTAAAAAGTTGTCACAGTTGTTGTAGCAGTCATGGACAAGTAAAACGTTGTTTCCGCATTTTTTTTAAATTGTGCTGTTTGTGGGTACTTATTTTATTACAGACGATTCTTGTAAAACTGTCGTTAAGATTTTAATGAAGTTCTTTTATAGTATGCAAATTGTTGAAACGAAAATGGATTTATAATATAAGGAGTGCATTTTGTTTATTTTATATGTATTTGAAATTGGGTCAACTTGCTGTTAATATATGGCAGTATATTAGGAATACGTCTAAAAGCTTTTTGAGAAAATAAAAAAATGTCTTCTGATGTAAATTTTAATTGTAACTCAACAAAGAGATTCCGTCAAAATAAGTGCAAAAGAGAGAGCGAGAGAGAGAGAGACCTTTCTCAATCAAGACACCAACTCAAAATTGCAAGAATAAAACCTTTGTATATTCTGAAAAACTTTTTACTATGACCCGAATTGAAACAATAAAAATTTCGAACTCGGTTTCTTTTTCTCAGAAGCTATTAATTATGAGAGTACACCTTTATCGCCTAGTAACTATTTCATTCAAATGTCTCAACAATATAATGATCAAAGTGTCAACAGCACCGCTTTCAATAGCTTTTAATATGAAAATAGTTGTATGTGTTTAGTAGTCTACATCTGCATAGGCAATTAATTATTGTTTTCTTAACGCACCTACCTCCCATGAATTCCTGCACATTCTCAGGTTGAGGCTAACGGACGCATCCAGCAGCAAAATTTCAATCCAGATGCAAGCCACTGTTTACCGGGAAGGTAATTTACCTTTTGCGCTCTCGTACGCAGGCGTAGTAATGAATTTTCAATGCGTATAGCGTTTTTCAGATTATTATTATGCCCATGGTGTCTGTTGGTATTTCAATTCTGTGTATGAAATTATGATATTTCCTTTGAATTTCAAATTGGTTTGTCATAGAGTTGTGATTTGAAAGTTTTGTTTTTGGTTTTGTAAAGGCTTTGTCGCTTAACAAAACAATCAAAAATGCCGAATTAAAGCGTTTTTTTATCGTTCTGTCTTTGAAGCCAAAAACAATAAAAGCAACGAGATGAATAAAAAAAGATTTAATTTTAAACGTCATGGTAAATTTTGGAACCGATAGACATTGAGGCGCTACATATCCTCTTGCTAGTTTACTTTAAGGTTATGTATTGTTTTAAAATAAATCTGTGGAAATAAGAAAGTGTGGATAGTATCAAGACGTCCGGATCAGTCAGTAGTTGTTTATGAACTTTTTTCAAGGTTATGATTTTATTGGGCTATTTCAAGGCGCCATATTGTTATGCCTACCCGTCTCTGCCTACTTTCTCATTATTGTGTAGTTGATACTAAGTCGTTAGCGCTATGTGTGTCCTTACTTACTCACTTAACCAGCTCACAGGATATCAGCACTCATCGCTGAGAAAAAGGAACCGAAGTAGATTGAGAAAAAAGTAGTAGATTTTAAAATACATTGACGTAAGGAGAGAGATATAGAAAAATGCAATACGTAATTTAAAAAAAAATATCGTTTTTATATTAAGGAACTAGCTGACCCGATAAACGTTTTTACTTCAACGTTATTGGGATCACAACTCGGTAACCAGATCTTAGAGATAGTTTTTCATAGTTTTTCTGAAGGTTTTGTGATTATAGCTCGTTAACCAGACCTCGTAGATAGTTTTGATTTTCAGTAACTGATAGACGGCGAACAGACCTCTGTTCTCGTGAATATATATAATATAGGCTAACTGAGATAATTGAGAGATATGGCGATTCGAAATCGCGTGAAATTTTCTGAAGGCAGAAATCGAAAGAAATTATTTGTTGACTATAACTTTTTAACCGAGTGATGCAAAATAAAGATTCGCTAGCAATGGCAGATAGAATGCCTAGAAGCCCATTATTTGATGTACAATTGAATAACTGTCGTCGAAGAATATCAAGTTAAAATTGCGGGAAAATGTTGGCGTATAACAGCCACTTTAAAGAATATTTCGGCTATTAGACCTTCAAAAAACCGATTTCGATGAATAGAGTTCGATCAGACCCTTCCTTCGATGCATCATTCAATGGGTTTTCCAAGAATTTATTTTTCTGTCCAAAATTTTGGCAAGGGGTTAGCCCATAATATTTTTGGAACATCATGAAATCGATTTTGCTAAATTCAACATAATTTCATATTCTCATTATTCCTGAAAGCCAAACTCAATTTCGTGCTCTGCTTGCGGAGATATTTGCATCCGAAGATATACTTTCTATGGGATAGCAATTAGCTATAAGGACAAAAAAAGCAAACAAAATTGTTTTTATGATCATAACTCAATAACCATACCTTGGATAAATATCAGAAATTTTTCTGATAACAGGAGAACGCTAGTCACATTATAAACTTCCCATTTTATTACTTCGAATTGGTGTACCAAATATTTACCCTAACAATCATCAGGTTTTAGAAATTGACGAATATTCTTACTTTATTAATGCCTTTCTTTCAATATTTCTTAACTGCTTCACGAATTTCCTGTCAAACCAAAACGAACGCCTACCAACCGAAACACAATCACATAAATAACATAATTGAAATGTGTTAAGCTGTAACTTTGTCCCAAACAAAAAAATTAACACATATCATTTTGTTTTCTCATCTGCAAGATATTACACACTGCAGATTGTTTTAAGTCGTTTAGTGGGCCTGAAAACAATATCACATGGTGGCAATGTTTCATGGACCTGTCACACTCAATTTACGAGTTAAACTCCAAACTATACACCACGCTTTTCCAGTTGTTAAGTTGAACATAAGCTAACGAATATCATCGTCGTACGAACGACATTACAAAAATTAGTTCAAGTTCAGAGTCAATTCCACCAACAATAATAATTTTATCGGATGGAAGTGGAAATTCGCCTACATAGCACACTGTTTGTGTGTCAGATTGCGTCTAGCCTGGCACGACTTGTTCATGACTTAAGGTCAAGACTAAAGACAACAGCTGCTGGCATTTTTCAGCAACGACGACGGTTATGAAGCTTGTTGACTTTGTAATGGTTATGAATCGAGTCGCAAAACTTACATTGAATATCACGTGTTGCTTTTTTTCACTATCCCCGCCCCTTAAGCCAATGGCATGGTCAAAGGGAAGGAAATCCTGAGTTTACCAATACAAAAGTAAACAACAACTTTGCCATATTTAACCGATTTAGTGAGTGAGTAATGAATTTCTGAGTGACATTAGATGGGTATATTGCAAGGGAAGATTGAAGTGGGCGGTTCGTATACCACGACGTCGAAGCGGCAAGATCAACTGAATCATTAAAATAAATTTTTTGCACATTATGTACCATTTAATGTCGGCCAGAGTCAAGTCTCAAGAATCTAATGGTCCGACTAACCAAAGCAGACCGGTTCGCCATAATCGGACAACTCGTTGGCATTTTAAACGGATTATTTAGAAATTAAAAGTGTGCACTCACTCACGCAGCGAAAAAATAAACAGAAGACTTTGACAAGACGACTATGGACGGAAGTAAAACGAAACGCGTCTATAATTATTTAAGTGGAAGAGGGAAGAGGTGAATGTATAATTTATAGGTCGCCATGCTTGACAGCAGATGTGCATTTATATGACAAATTAAATATAGACCTTTTCGAAGTACCGCTGCGTTCGTCGGTCGGCGCTGCCGAGTCAACTTAAAAGTTCAATCTATTCACAGTTCAGTGAACCACTGAGGTTGTGGTGGATGGCGCCCGGGCACCGCCCCATCCCTGTCCTAGAATCTCGCAATCTACTTTCGTTATGTAAATTGATAATGAAATTTTATTGAATGAATGTAGTATCTTTTGTAGCTTGTTATTTCACAATAATTAACCACAAAGCTTACACTTTACATAGTTACTCAATGACACATTGGTTGTTGTGACATAACAGCCCCTTGTCCAGTAAAATCGTTGTAATTCTTGTTCTCTATATTTTTCACAATTCAAAAAATGTGTGGTTCGTAGATTTGGAATTTTAACATTTTAAAATTGTTTGTTATTGTGTGCAAATTTTTCGTGGAAATCAAGCTTTAAATGAAATGTTGCATTTGGCTAGAGGAAAAAGGAAATAAATGTAAATTCAGACCTACACGATTTTTTGGGACACACAACTGTTTGTGTGAGAAATTAAATACCGATATCATGAGGGTGGCGGATTTTTCTGGTTTTGGTTTGTGCTAGTTAATATGGTGATTGTGTTTTGGGTATGTTTCTTTTATTTTTTTCTTGATTTTCAAAAGTTTCCCATGTGCCGGATGTTAAGAGGAATTTATTTAATTTGATATCTCTCACACGTTTAGTAAAGAATGTTTCAGAAAGCTTTTTTCGCTTGAATTTGAATTAAGAATAGAGTAATAGTTTGAAGTGAAATAATTATATAAAATACTGCAATTCTTGATATTTACGTTCGAAAGAACGACAAGTTTTGGCTATTTATTTGACTTCAAATAAAAATGAAAAAGTATTCATGAAGTTCGCTCTCCTACTAAGTGGTAAACGTTAAGTTTTCTTCTGACATAACACAAGACTGAGGGGAAATAAAACGCTGCTATAATGTGTATCAAAACATAGGCAATTTGATTTGTGTTTTTTCCTAAGCTAAATCGCTCCAATTTCCTAGTCCCCTAGACATGACATTCCTTAAAAAAATTGTAAAAACAAAATAAATTTCCATTTTCCACAGAAAAAAATCACACTCGTTTATAAATAGATGTTTCTATTCAAAAGTCCATATATTTTGTCATTTTTGTTGACTATTCCATCAAAAACGCATTCGTTCGATTGTCACCGTCGGTCGTCATAATATTCTTTGTCTTGATTCCTGAATGATCGTCATCACAGACGACACACATTGTTTGGTTAATAAATTTCCAATTAAAGATTCAATTAAAGATAGACCGTGTCGAATTGACGAGTTCCCTCTGCCACACTCATGCCTAGTCGATCTGTTTGGCGTGTGTGTTTGCCATCCAACCAAAAAGGGACTTTATTATGATGACGAGCGTATACGTGATGACACTAGTACTCGTACGTGATCAATGAACTATATTCTATTTTGTGATGTGGGAGATGATGACGACCGAGACACACGTTGACGAGCCCAGTTGTTGGGTGAAGACGATACATAAACGAACAGCGGAACATTTTATTTGCAATAACCTCGAACAACTTTAGACATTCGACAGTCGACGGACAAATGATCTGAGTGAGGTTTTTCTTTGAGTCGTTTGTTGGACGACAAAGTAACGCAACGCTACGAACTTAACTCGCTTTATGACAAAATGGCAATAATTTATTGAGTTATAAGCATCATCATCAATGTTTTGAAGATTGTGCCATATTCTATGAATGAAATGGAAGCACAGAAAAAAACCACTTAGGTTGGATGCAGGAAGCAAAGAGTTATGCATGATGTAGCTTCTAATTGTAAGCTTCCGCTTCGATTGGTTTCTATTGAACCAGAAATGACAGTCAATTTTTATATAGGAAGAACAATTTTGCATCTGGTCGGTCAACAGACAATTTGATGTTGTTGATGATTCGTTTAACGAGTATAATGAAATGAGGTTGATTGAGGTGTGCATTTGGAATTTAAGAATTTAAGATAGATCAATTGTTGTTGGTTTCCAACAAGTTTTGTAACGATTTTTGTTTGAGAAGGAAAGTAAAGTGGACTGTTAACTAGCATTTTGATTTATTTGTTATTGGGGCCAATAACATCGAACAATTTACTAACTCATAACTTTTAAACTGATTGAACCTTTAGTGCCGATGTTCAACAGCTGTGCAACCCGTACTTTTCATGTTTGAAACTCCGGCTCCCTTCGAAACTTAATTTTAGTATAGTGTTCTCTTTCATTTGTGACAAACGACAACATAAAAAAGGCTAAAATGACGAGTGCTTTAATTATTATACTACTCAATTAGTCTTCTTACTCCATAAAAAAAAACGGTTATTGGCATATCAGATTCGTTATTTTATCTTATCACCTGTGTGTTGCACAGGAAGAAAAAATATCCTTCATTACGTTCTTGCTAAAACAACATCTCACCTCCCATTGATTATTGCACCGAGCACGAGCATGTCTTCCTTGCCTAACTTGGCATTAGAACAGATTAATGTCAAAGACAAGACATTGTCCATATGTATTCTCTATGTCTTCTCGAATAGCTTGTTAACCTAAGGAGGGGTGAGTACGTAGTGGCAAAGCTAATACGTTTGCTTTCTTCCTGACCTGAAAATTAGTAAGCCAAATAAACATTTTTCAACAACATCAAGCCTCCAATTTCGTTTTGCTACACCTTATAATTTGAAATCAATAAGTCGATTTTGCTAACCTTTAAGTAACGTTTTCTGGAAATTTATGTGTAGAGAGTAGATTTGGGTTCATATTTTCATCCAGATTGACCCTTCACTGAAATTTTTTTTAGTAAAATTGCAACGAATAGCATTCGTACGAGAAAAATTCGTACATTGAACGAATATTCGTAGATTGTACGAAGCTTTTCTGTATTAAAAAAATTACGAATGTATTAGTAAATTTTGATTAAATTTTTGGTAAAATACACGAATTTTTTCGTTCTATGTACTAATATTATTCGTAAATCAAAAATATGAGTACATTGTACGAATTTATTCGTGTATTGAACTAAATCATTCGTAAATCATCGTGTACGAATGGTTTTGTAATTTTTCCAAATTCATTCGTAAGATTTACTCATGCATTTGTTAAATGTACGAAGCAAAATTAATATTCGTAAAAAATTTAGTCTCGAAAATTGACCTTACGAATAATTCGTAGGATTTACTCATTATAAGTAGAATGCAACTTCTTTATCTGTATATTCTACTAATACTTCGTATATCATAACCTCCATTCGTATATTTACCAAACGCATTAGTAAATTTTACTAATACATCGCACTATTTTTCCTCCATTCTAACACTAAGCGAAACATTAGTACATTTTACTAATGACTTCGTAATTTTTTTCCTTCATTCGTATATTTACCGAGAGTATTAGTATATTGTACTAATACGTCGTATTATTTACACTCCATACGTACATTTATCAAGAGCATTAGTACATTGTACTATTATCTCTATATATATAAAAATGGAAGTGTGTTTGTTTGTATGTCTCTTATAGACTCCGAAATGGCCCAACAAATATTTGTGAAATTTTAATGGTTCATACTGTTACATTCAGTGATGATTTCTGTGAAAAAAAAAATTGGAAAAACCTCATGGAAGAGTGGGAAAACTGGAAAATGTGGAAAAAACGGCAAAAAATATACATTTTTCTGCGTTTTAACGCACTTATCTCAGGAACTACTGGTTCGAATGGTATAATTCTTTTTGTGTTGGATGGTCCATTAATTGCGGAAGACTTAAGGCTATTTAACATTAAGCTGTGACCAATAGCAGCGAAGAATCTGTGGAAAATATGGAAAAAACGGCAAAAAGTATACATTTTTCTGCGTCTTAACGCGCTTATCTCAGGAACTATTTTATGAAATTTAACAATTTTTTTAATATTGAATGGTTCATTTATCAAGGAAGGCTTGAAGCTATATAAAATTAAGCTGCGACCAATAGGAGCGAAGAATTTGTGTAAAATGTGGAAAAAATGGCAAACAATACAATACAATACAATACAATATAAAGCTGAAGAGTGTGTTCGTTTGAACGCGGTAATCTCAGGAACTACTATTTCGAATTGCGATTTTTTTTTGTGTTGGATAGTCCATTAATCGAGGAAGGCTTTATTCTACTTAAAATTAAGCTGCGACCAATAGCAGCGAAGAATCTGTGGAAATGTGAGAACTGAGATTTTTTTCTGAGATCTCTGAGGTGAAATTATTTTGGATTCGATTTCTCACTCAGCTATTTGACGTGGCTGACATATGTGCAGCAACAATTAGTAAGGTAACCATTAAATCTCAATGATAACTGAGAATTATGTTCCACCAAGGCACCAAATGATTTTGCCTCAGTCAAGGTGACATTGAGATCTCAGTGAGATGTTGTTAGGTGGAACTGGCCTAATAACTGCTCAAATTAGAATTTTGAGAGTTCAATTGATTTGTGAATGTGATTGATTGCACTATTTGTGCAGATTATTGTGTTTAAACCATATCATTTTATGTACTTCTTAACTAAAAAATATGCTCAGTTTAAAGAAAAAAAAATTTTCTTAACGAAAAAAACGATGCAGAAGTAAGAGAGATATTAGAATTAGGGAGAGTTCACCCAAGGGAATGCTTTAAGTATGAACAACTGAAGGGAATCATAAAAAATGCTCAAATTTTTCAAGTTCAAGAGAATTACGACCTAGGGAGAGTTGACTGCAATGCAATTGTACAATAACTTCCGAACAAAATTCCCACGCGCGCATGATGCACAAGTCGAGACGATACTCTGGCCGGTGGACGAGGGAGAGGCGGACGAAGTCGCGGGCAACTGCTATTAAGTAATATTTACACTCCATTCGTACATTCTACTAATACTTCGTACATCTACCAAGAGCATTAGTACATTGTACTAATACTTCGTAATATTTACCCTTTTTTTTTTTAATTCATTTTTTTATTCAATTTAAACTTAAATCTACTTACATGCTAGACAAAAATGGGAAACTAGCCTAATTATTTCTACTTATATATAACTTACTGGCCCTAATCGGGCGCTCTAAGTAATTCATGGTTTTCTTAAGATAAATGCCTTTCGGCCTACGAGTAATATTTAACCTCCATTCGTACATTTCACAAGAGCATTAGTACATTGTACTAATAATTCGTATTATTTACACTCCATTCGTACATTTATCAAGAGCATTAGTACATTGTACTATTATTAAGTTATATTTACACTCCATTCGTACATTTACCAATAGCTTTTGTAGATTCTACTAATAGTTCGTACATCTACCAAGAGCATTAGTACATTGCCGCTACTCGAATCGGATTGTCATTGTCATTGTTTTTAAATCATGGCAATGGCTCATTTTGGTTGTGATTTTGATCGTGTTTAGTTTGGTTTGTGAGTTTTTTTTTTAAATAAAATTAAAATAACATAAAAAGCGTGCTAAGAGTGCTAAGTATTTGATGACAGAAAGAACGAGTAGGTAAGTTGTATTTGAAGAAATTTAATAGGGCACCCAAATTAACAGACAACTTGCGGAAAGTTTTTGGTCGAGGCTGTTTTACAATTCTGTATTATAAAAAACCACGATCTCAAAACAAAAGACTGCGATGCTCTTACGAATAGTAAGTATATAGTACGAAGTATTAGTACAATGAACTAATGCTTTTGGTAAATTTACAAATGGACGCGGCTGCGTCCCAGGTAGCCCATACGCTGAGTCCAATTTTGGCATACTCTTTCACACATATCGGCCGGTATCTCACGAATGAATGCATGGATGTTGGCTTCCAGTGCGTCAATCGAAGCGGGCTTGTCCCTATAGACATTAGCCTTGACATACCCCCACAAAAAATAGTCTAATGGTGTCAAATCGCACGATCTAGGCGGCCAATTGACCGGCCCGAAACGTGAAATTAACTGTTCACCAAACTCGCCTCGCAATTGCGCCATTGTTTCGCGTGCTGTGTGGCATGTTGCACCGTCTTGTTGAAACCACATATCATGCAAGTCAAGAACTTCCATTTCGGGCAAAAAAAAGTTTGTTATCATCGCTCGGTGGCTTTCACCATTGACAGTAACGCACCGAATCGACATTTCGCGGTCTTCTGTCACACTAGCTGATACGGCCGCAATATTTTCTTCACTACGCACAGTACGTAAACGTGTTGGTGGTTTAATGTCCAACAAAGTAAATTTGGTGCGAAATTTGGTCACAATCTTCCGAATAGACTGCTCAGAAGGTCGAGAATGCCGACCATAAAATGGAAGCAGCGCGCGATGATCATTTCGAACCGAGCACGAATTTTGATAGTAAAATTCAATAATTTGCAAGCGTTGTTCATTTGTAAGACGATCCATGGTTAAATTGCAAACCAAACTGAAGCTGTTTGACAGTGACACAAGGTACTAAACACACGTCAGCTGTCAAAACCAGTGTTGCCAAAACCAAACCAGCTAAAAAATCACCCGTTACTAATGCTTATGCTGGTTTTACGAATAGTGAGTAAATAGTACGAAGTATTAGTAAAATGAACTAATGCTTTTGGTAAATCTACGAATCGAGAGTAAATAGTACGAAGTATTAGTAGGGTGAACTAATGCTCTTTATAAATTTACAAATGGGGAATAAATAGTACCAAGTATTAGTAGAATGTACTAACGCTCTTTGTAAATGTACGAAAGGAAACGTAAATATTGTCATTCCATTCGTACAATGTACAAAGCTCTTTTTAAATATACGAATATGAGTACATTGTACAAATTTATTCGTGGCTGAAAACTACGAAAAAAATTCGTACGATGCACTCATATTTTCGTACTATTTATGCATGAACATTTTTCAGTGTTGGCTCAATAAACAAAAACAAATAGCTAATGAAGTATAAGCTTGTCAATCCCAATAACCTCTATTTATTAACTCAAAACTAAGCCACTAGAGCTTCGTTTAAGTCACCGATGCCTCCCCTTTCCAACATTTAATTTATGCTTTCTAAACTTATAATGCAATTTTAAGTTCAGTCATTTTTTAAACCAGTAAGATTAGATAGGAAAACACTTGAAATTTCCTATCTACCTAAAAACACATTTTTCATAAATTCAGATTCATCACAACCCTTTCATTAAATTTTCTGACCTAAAAACAGATTTTCAAAGATTTGTGATGCTTCAAATTAACAAAGCTATAAACTCCAACAACCAAAAGCCATAATTTAACTGTTAAGATTTCTCTTGGCTTATTTCATCGAGGGAAACTATAAATAGTGAACCGTAAAAATACAAACAAACATCGATATTTGGTGAGATCCAACAAGTACTTTTCGCTTTTCTTAAATCAAAATAGCCATTTGATGCTACATCTTGCACCACAAACCAATAAAAATAAGCACACAACCATTAATCTGTGATTTTAAACTTTGGACATGTTCCCCAGAGACAAAGCGATGCCTTGTTTTGAGAGTAATTTGGTAAGATGTTGTTTTCATATTTTATAAGCCGCTTTGTTTGAATCTCTGAAATGCCATGCTTGAAGAAGTACTTCGTTTGCTTTCGTGTAGGCGAGAATTATTTAATTAAGGCATCAATTTCGGATGAAGTGCATTCTCTCAATAAGTTTACAAGTTTTGATGGGGAAAGACAAACCAGATACCAATTAATTCAATTTTGTCACCATGCCCTTGTGGCTTGAAATGAAAGAGAAAAAAAAAACAATAAAATTTTTATGCAGATCACACCCTTTTAAAATTTTAAGACTCTTTAAATTGCTATTGATGACACTTTATTCTTGGAGTCTCTGTGAACTTTTGACAAATATTTTTTTATTTCTTCATGTTTTAATTTTTGTGTCAAATTAAGATTGCACTGTAAAATGAACTTAAATAAAACAAAATTTTGGTTGTGCAATTTTGGGCTTATCTCAAACATATTTCAACGAAGTTTTCTTATCATCATGTTAAGTAAATATTGACAAGCCCGAAACGAAAACAAATACAGTTCATCGTTAAGATAAAAAAGCTTTCGCATACATTTTTTTGTATTAAATTAAAGAAGTTTCGATAAGATAAACGTTAAATGTTACCTTAACATTTTGTGCTGTTTGTAATGAGTCAATGAGAACTTACACTCCTGATAGCTTTATAAGGTCCATTGACATTGACATTGACTTCACAGTACTTCGCACATAAATGTGACGAACTACAGACACATAGCAGCACTGGTGACTGAGACCATCTGGGACAGGACAGACATACGACAGAGAGAGACAGATAGACACATAGAAGGGAAGAACACATAACATAAACCTACGTGGCACAGAGGAAGAGACACAGATTTTAATTGTCTCATATCATCGCACAGGTGGCTCAGATAAGCTGGCGATTTTTGTAGAAAAAGAATGCTGCCGAAGCTGGGGCTTGAACCCGTAGCATTCGGCTTAGCAGTCAGCTACTCTATCCTCTGTGCCATGGCCACCTGCTTTATAAGGTCCAATATATGATGTTTGACTGGAAGTAATTTACACTTAAAAGTCAATCTGAGAATGGTTTTTCGAGTTTAATAAATTAAAAATTAAAAAAAATACTATGTAGTATGTACCCACTAGTTATGGGTTGTTGTAATTAAGTTGTGATCTGTTGAAACGATCCGTAGTGTAGTTTTAAATTTCTTCATTCCTTGTAACATAGTTTTGCTTTATACCACAATTTACATTTAAATTGGCGAATGTTTGGCTTTCAAAAAAAAAAAAAACATTTTGAAGGGTTAAAGGCTTAAAATAAAAAAGTAAATATTAAAAAACTGCAAGATGTGTATGACTAAATCATTGTTAACATTATTTGTTCTCATAAACTCATTTGGGAGTTTGAAATATATACCTTCAACAAATTTTCAATTGAAAAAACATTTTAATTTTGCAAACAAAATTGTGAATGTTTTTTGTCTGCTCAATATGTAGACAAAGGTAATTAATTTGACAGCTACAACTTCATTTTTTTCATCTTTTTTTGAATAGTTAAAATGCGTGCACAATATTTTTTGGAGCATGACAATATTGTCGACTTCACTTTTTGTTTCGAGCGAACAAAAACAATGAAAACATTCTCAAACGTGATAAGAATGAAACATTTCTCCAAAATTTGTTTAATCTTCTAAGAAACTATTACATCTCCCAAGACAAAGCATATTAATAATAACCAACGAAACCTAGAAGCTGAACATTAAAACTGTACATCGGATTATGAAGCAGTTAAAAAGCCGACACGTATTCTTACATTCAGAGCAGACGTTGGGCGGTGAATTTTCTATATCGCTGTTTTCATCTACATCTATAAATCTGCCCAAAACAATAAATTTACCTCAAGTCAAGGAATAGTTAATTCCGGAATCTCTTCTATCTCAATCTTGGTGTTTATAGATTTTTTCTTATGGCCTTTCGAAATATATCTAAAACACAACGTGAATTACTTACCCCAAGCTCTATATATATTTATCTCTTATCTCTATAATAATTTATCTCTTATCGATCGCAAGATAAAACAAGCCCAAGTCAAATCAGCTTGCCGCACACGTCAGATACATGACTTCTTGATTCTTCTGTTGCCGCTTTTGCTTCAGGCACTCAATTTACTTAGATTGTATGTTGTTTCTGAAATTACTCAGAAAAAGCATACTTCTTCTCATGTGGTGTGAGTTATTGAGTTAGTCTCCACCAAAATACCTTGCTTAGAGAATTTTATTTGGTTGAGTAGATTCTATGGTTTAGAGTCTATAAAAGTCTAGAACCTAGAAAAATATATGAGAACGAATTTGAAACACATGTTTTCAATGGAAGCTAAGTTTTTTTTTCTCTGTAATCGTGGCTAGAAATGAACACACAAAAAAACCGCAAAATAGATAAGAAAGGTCACATTCGAATGTTCATATCAAGGTGAATGGCTAATTTGAAGGAAAATTGTTCGCTGATAATGTTTTTTTTATAAAAAATTCTATTTGCTTTCTATTTTTATTGCTTGCAATTTCAATTTGTTCTAGATTCTTTGTGGCTGCCACGATAACATTTTTTTTCTTGTAAACTGAATGACTAAAGGTATGTCGTAATTTGTACTTTAAAACCATGATCTAAGAATTGTAGAAATTGTATGTCTCCAGTTGATAAGATGGGTATACCACCGAATAATTAAGATAATAACCAAGGCGTTGGTATAACTAACTGTGCTTTTAATTTAGTACACAGAGTGGATTTTAAAAAGATTAACCATTTTCGATAGTTTGTCCACTAGGGCGTATACTTACTATTTTCTTGGAATCTATAAAACAAGAGTTTAGGAGTTCTTGTTTTGCCCAAAATTCATCAGTCATAAAAACGTCTACATTTTACACTGTGGAATGCCAAAGCGCTTTAATTATCAACAATAAATACTTTATGAACAAAAGTCTTCAATACGATTTCGATTAATTAAGAAGCATTACACATAAATCCCATTCCATGTCCTTTTCTGGAAACTAAGTCATAAAATGCCATCGCAGCGCACCTTTCTCTGACCATATCTGTTGCAACATTTTTCCCAATGTATCTTTTAACATCATCAACACGATGTCAATGTCTAGGAAAAAATAGAAAAAAACAACACCGGCTTACTCATTTTTACTTTCCACTTCAAGTTCATTCAATAGAAATACCGCCTTCTCCATTCACCTATTCACCGTCATGCCATCATTTAACCGTTACCAACCACCTACATCAAGCGCGCCGGCTAAACCGGCTGATTCGCAACACCAGCTAAAATAACAACAAAATTATCGACAAAAAAATAAAAACAAGCTTTACAGATCAACTCATGTATAGGTATCAAAGGTTGGCTGAAACGCACAGCAAAACAGCAAAAGCGGCAAAACGAATTAGAAACGATTCACAAGACACAATCCATGTGATTCGCTTGATTGTGTTCGCTCTCGCTATCGTTCTCATTCCCATTTTCAAGGGAGACTTTTTGTTAATAGTCACTCACACTTAGTCAGAGAGAAAACACTCAAAGTGGAGACTTTGTTTCGTCTCATAGATACTTTGATTGGTAGATGTTTTTTGGTTTTTCAAAATATTGAGAGGCCTTACTGCGGCCCAACTATCGAGTGGGTTATTTGTCGAAAAGCTTTCGGTTTGAGCGGTCTGGTGCTGTTGCTGCTGCTGGCTCTTGGAATATTTTTTCGTTTTGTGCTTCATATCCATTGCGGCACATTGGAAAATTCTACCAAAAAAAGCGAGTTGCAGTTTTGATTGAATTTTTCTCTTTTTTTACCCTTGAGGATTTATCGTTTGTTTAGTTTTCGGTAGTTTTGATATTTCGATTAAAGTTGCGCGCGCAGTATATTATTCCTTTAGTGAAGTGTCTTTTTTAATTTTTCGAATTTTATTTCTTTTTTTCCTTAGGCTCTTTGAACGCAAATTTGAATTTATGTCCATATATGATAAATGACTATTACTAGACGTGTCGTCGTTTTGATTGATTCACTTCACTTACTTTATAGAAAGTGTTAAATAAAAAGAAAGAGTTAAACTCTAGTTGAGCAGTTTTCTGCTGTTATTCAATCGATAGCTATTAAAAAAGTGCAAAAGAAACACCGGCGAAAAAAAAGAAAAGAAAAGAGTGCTTCACATGATTGAATGCTAAAAGCAATAAGCAAATAAAAGTGATTTCATTTTAACTGCCGACATTAAAGCATAAATAACGAAACAAATATCGGTGCAAATGGTTAAGTTTAAAAATATTATTGCATAAACTTAATCGATTTTCTGGAAATTGGAAAACTATCATACCTGTGTGGTAAAAATTCGGGGTTTATTAAACAAATTAATACGAAAAGGATATTTTCTTGCGAAAAAGAACTTACATTTTACTGAAGGCATACATTTTACGAGGTGTGACATCGATAACAAAAGGTGAGTCTTTGCAGGGCCGAGAAGTAAAATTATTGTGAGTCAATTGTTTCAATATTAACTTTGTCTCTGTACAATACCAATGACTGTTCTTCATGAGAAGTAAATGAAATTGTTGAAAGTATCGAAGTGTTATCGGTTTCGATTTTCGTTGTGAATGAGATATTTAAGCTAACTCGATGATGTATAGAGGTGTTTTGTGCGAAAAATGATTAACACATTTGCTTGTTTTGGTGTTTCTCTTTATTATGGTTGCTTTTTCTCAAGACTGTTTCAAAGTTCACTCGTTTCATGGGATACGATCGCTGCAATAGCTTAGTTAATTATCACAGTTTATGCGAATAATCTTATAAATTAAGGCTGGTTGAAGTTGGTTATGGAAATGCAGTCATGATGATTTTTGTTTCAATAGACTTTTTGAATCTGCAAAAAGCAATTAACACCTTGATGAAGTAATTTTAAAGAAATAAATTTACAAATCTTTCGTATGTTATTACTTAACCAACTCTTTAAGGTATCCGTGTAAGAAAATTGGAATGTTATGAGAGTTTTTCTTTTGGGAAATGGTGTGATTTTTAATATTAAAAGAAAAACAAAACAGGTGGCCCATACTTCCTAAGAAGAACATTTTTCTAGATCGAAAAAGTTTTTAGCTATTGGAAGTTTATTTTGCAAGAAATATTTCACTTAAAAAACATAAGATGTTCTGTTCAAAATCTTCCACCCAAAATTTCATGAAAATCAGCCAAGCCACTTACCTAAGGAAGGAGCCTAAAAACTGAGCGTTACTCGTATCTTTCCAGGAATACCTTAAAGAGATATAAATAATTAACTGAAAGTAATTGAAAATTGGCGCCCAAAATCACATCATTTATTTTATGATTCAAGACACTCGTAAAACATTACGTTTGGATAGACAATAATTATATAAAAACGATCATCTACTGCTAATGAAATAATAGGTCTGTCCGTATCCGTGTAAGTAGTATAAAATGTTTGCGCTCCTCTCTGGGGGACCATTTCGAATTTTGCAATAAATTCACATTGCTTGTGATTGGGATTTGGTAGATACCACAGTCTTTTCTTTTACTTTTTAGAACATCTAATAAAAGTTCCAATCCAGCTTGTTTACCATTGTCGAGTGAATTACGTTTTGCTGGCTCTAAACTTCATTTCTTATTCCGATTTATCTAACGATAAAATAGATAAACATTATTCAACCACTTTTCGTTCGTTTGGTTATACATTTACTCAAAACAAAATGGAAGCCATAGAAAGAATACATAACCTTGCATTCTTAAGTTCCTGTTGCTGTGACCGTAACCAGAGAGATTGCAAAAAATGAGAATACAGAAATGATTCTCCGAAAAATTGATAACATTTTAAGTACCAAGACGTTTTTTATTTAGTAGTTGGGAACCGACATACATTTTTGACCAAGGTTAAGGTTAAGCTTATGATATGTCGCAGGAGCGGTGTTGGGCCTACTCTTTTAACTATATGAATTAATAGATATAATTCGGTAATTCAAGTTTCACTTCGATTTATGAAAAAGACTATTGCTCACGATCATTATCCAGCTTAAATTGGTTAGTGTATGATGTGTTCTGAATTTCTGTAAAAAGATTACTCAAATAATATTAATAATTGCACAAGCAGCCTTAACATTTTAAACTAATATTTTATTTATGTTACAAAAGAAATTAGAAAACGAAACCTTCATAGTAATTAAAAATCACGCTCATCGGCTCTCTTTGAACGTTGAAAAAAAAAAAAATATTAGCTGCAAACTAAATCCTATTTACAAACCACAATTCCATTGATAACGTCTTGTCGAATCACTTTTTAATCTTAAGCCTTGTCGCAATCGCAATAATAAAATAGACAGATTGGAACGTTATTCCTCGCAAAAACGTCACTTAAAAGACAGAAAGGCCCTGTTAGAAAATCAAATGAAAACAGACTCACTCAACGCTAAAACGTCAAGTTACAAAGTTGTATGCATTCGTTCTTTTATAGTAACGTAATAAAACCCATACCCCGATATGACGACGACGCGTCACCGCAAATAGACTTGACCTCTTAATATTCTAATCAGCCTTATGAGCTCAATTCTATTGAAACTAGTCGGTAATGCATTTACTATTAATTCGCTAGTTTTTTCCACTGTATAATTGCATTTTGTCGCGTTGGATTTTTTTTATATTTTAGTAAAATTATGATTAGATGAAATTTTTGGTCGTTTAAACTTAAATTTCGTTGCCTGTAATCATTTTTAAAAATAGTATTCATTTGTAAGGAACAGGAATTCTTTAGGAATATGTTTCGTCCAACCAGTCCTTCCAGCATGGGAAAACGTCGCGTCGGTCGACCGCGCATCTTGATTATGATATCTGGGAATTGAAACAAAATTGGATCCAAAATCAGCGCTAAATGAAAACAGGCGACAATTTGCTTCGAGGTGCGAAGATCTTTTATTGGATTTTGTTCGTCTTAAAAAACCATGATAAGTTTCATGCTTAAGTGTATGAAAAACCCGATGTTGTCTGTTTTAAAATCATAACATAAAACGACACAAACCTTTTTAGAAAGTTGCAAACCCTGGGTGACTAGAATAACTCTTAAAACGAGGAAAGATCCAAATGTCCAAGGCAGCTGATCAGCACATTATTGTGGGTTTAATTCAGGTTTCTTTATGACGTACATTTTTGAGAGAGAATTAGTAACTAGAAGAAGTCCAATGAAAACAAAAAAAAAGGTTAGCATTGCTCTTAACCTCAATAAGAATTAAGTATTAGCGTTTCAGCAGGGGAACCACAAGACCTTGTTACTCCACTGTTGAATCTGAACAAATATAAAGTTTTCAGCAAAAGTCATGAGCTCACAATTTGGCAATGAGATAGCATGATTTGCGGAGCAAAAATTCAAACTTTTATCTAACCCGAAATCATCCATTTAAGTTTCAGGTCTTTAACCAACTAGGTAATAAGAGAGTATTGGAAATTCGTATGGTGAATTTCTGAAAGCTGTTACATATTCTAAATTTTAAATCATAAAACAAATGGCTTGTGTAACACCTTATGCGGCCTACAAAAATACAAAAACGAAATGGGCATAAATTACATATCAAACGGAAGCATTTTTTTTGCAGGGTCTGTTCGCGGAGATATAGGAGAAATGTCATAAAGAATTAAGGTGGGCTCACATTACAAAAATCCGTCAAAACGACAAGTTCATAAACATGTTGTTAAGTGTGAATCCCTAAATGAAGAATCAACGCACTCGAATTTCTATAGCTGGGTCGACTTGTATATTTAAAACTGCTAACGAGGGATTTTACTTATGTTTTTTTCTCCAAACCACGTAAATACATACCTACTTACAGTAAAAATTCTCGATCACAGTTTTATCACAAAAGCTTAGAAAATAACAATAAGTTATGTCATTAAAAAAAAAATATATATTGTCTCCCAAAATCAAAACACCGTGGATTGCAAATAATTCATTTCTACATAACAAAACCGATTCAAAATCATTTGATATCTTAAACATTGAACTATTTACTTTTTCATATTAATAAAAAAGTTCTATTTTAATACTAAACAATAAACGAATTCACTTGTAATCTAAGCCGACCAGCAAAAAATGATCAAAGCATTTTTATTAAATTTGTTTATTACTACGTCCGGTCATGGTCACCCATTATGATGACATTGTCACTTGGTACTCTTTTTTTTCGAATTCTTAAACAACAAAAATGTATAAAAAAAAAACAGTAACTCACTCTTCTGATAAGGTTTTTAGCAGATTAAATTTAGTTAAACAAATTTCACATGTCTTTTTTTCGTCGTTTGTTTGTCATGTTAATGTTCTTTTTTATTTGATTTGAGACGTTTCCTTGAAACAAGAGACCCAGATATCATCGTCAAAAGAATAAGAAACAAAATTTTTAAGTTTGTACTTGAAGTGTGACTCGTGGGCTCTTTTTTTTACCTGAGACGACGACAACTAATTCTGTCAGTCATATTCGAAGAGTATATTTGCCAATATTTTTTTTTGTTCTTTCCATTTCCTTGAGTGGTTTATTTTTGGATATCCATTCCATATCTAATTAATGTTTATTCAACAACCAAATTTTTTTTTTTTCGGCAGCCGGAATTCGTGGGAGAATTAACATAAGTTTGTGCTAATGATTAACTTGCTAGGTAAAGCCACAAAAAAAGGAAGACAAAAAATGTGATGAAGTCAAAGTTTGCTCAGTAATTTGTCGGCTATTTATTAAGAAGATTTGCGATGCCATTATAAATTTTAAACGGTCTTGGACGAATGTGTATCTTCATTTGTGGTATTTAGTTTACTTAGTGATCTGACAGCAATCGGAGATGTCGATATGAATTTTAAGGGGGTGGTTTTGTGAAATCGAACTTCGAAAGAGGTTTTTCTTTGGTTAGCTTGGTTGCTTCTACGAGTGCGGTCAAGTTAGAGATTGTCTTTTTTTCAGACGACCAGGCATGTCCGTCGGCACGTCGGTTTTCTTTTGTAAAACTCAATTCTGTTTCAAACTTGCCGCTTCAATGTTTACATAATGCAACAAAAAAAGAAAAATGAGAAAAAAAGTTAATCACACAAAGTAAACCACAAACTTTATTTTCATAACATTAACGATGGCGTTAAATGAAAATCAAAGTGCCCCATAATTATGATGTTGTTCGTCTGGGAATCGGTTCAAATTTTAAGTGAATTTTCTCTTCACCTTCACTAACCATACCTAGTAATTTGTAAACATTAAACAATATAAAAAACTACTCTTTGGTGAAGATTTATCGCTTTTCATATTATGAAAAAGGAAAGCGCACAAAAAGTATTACTCAATCATTTTTTTCTTCTCCTTCAAAATTTGTCGGTTTATGTGAATACAAAATTTTAATCATTCATTAGGCGCGATCACAGCTCTCTGTATTTTTCTTTTCACTTTCATGTCATTAATGGAGTGATCATGATCTGATCGTGTTATTTAATGAGTGTAAACAGTATGTTTGCGTCAAGGTCATTTCCGTTGGATGTGTTACAACAAGGTGAAAAGCAACATGAATGGAAAAACTTTAGTTTAAATTAGGCCGTTTATGATTTTTTTGAATGGCAAATAGGAAAGAATAAGAATGACTGCAGTGTTTGTGTATGTTGTTTATGTTTTCAATTGGAGAGCTTATTATGTGTAGAAGCAGACAGTGTTATTGTTATTGAAAATTTGTATATTTAAGGCTGACAAAGTATTTGTTTTTTTGTTATTGACAGGAATATGTTACAAATTCAATGTCAACAGGTGTTTCGGCGTTGTAGTGATAGTTTTTGAAAGTACAAACTAAAGCCTACGTCATGCGCAAGAACTTTTGTCAAGAGTGAGTTGAAGGGCTTGCAACCATTGTTATTTCTCAACAACTGTCCTTTGGAATTTAAGGTTTTCTTTAAATAAGGATTTTTAAACCAAAAAATAAAAATCATGAACATTGAAATTTGCAGGTATATAGATACAAAAATTTACTAAAGTTAATAAAAGTAAAATAAATCTTAATAAGTAGCAAAACAAATGACAGCTCCTACAGTTAGTGTTTCAAAAAAAGAAAAAAAACTTTGAAATATATACAAACATGCATACGGAATTTATTATGTATATATTTTTGTATTTGATTTATCAACGATACAAATCTGTATCGATAGAAAGTAAACACAACTGTTAAGATTGAAAAGAAGAAAAAGTAAATACACACATTACTCGTTTATTTTGTTATAAGACACACAACCTAGCCGTACGATCTTATTCAGATGCCTTGATACATTTTAATGGAAAAATTTAATTTTTAGAATATGTATTTATAATATGTTCCAAACAACCAAGGCTTAACTGCTGTACACTCTTTAACGATTCCTTGAGAGCACGTAAGGAATTCAGGGACCTAAAAGTTTAGACCGTTTCCGAGAGAAGCAGTTTTTCCAAAAACATTTTAAACCGAGAAAATATACAGATTGTATTGCTCCAAAACGCAGTTCCCGTAGCTAAGTGGCTAGGTGCGTTCGGAGTCAAGCCGTTTACTACGGTAAAGTCCAGACGGGAGGGGCATAAACTGCCAATCTTCATCGTAACTCTGTCGCCCCAAAGTAGACTGGAGAGTCTCAGGAAAATTACTGTCCTAGACTACCAGGTCATACACTGGGAAAAATTAATGAGGCACGACGACATGCTGCAATGCATGCGCTGCCAAAGGTTCGGTCACGCTGCAGCCAATTGCGAAATGCAGTTGCGCTGTGTGAAATGCGCCGAAACCCACAATAGGGGTGAATGCAGGCTAGGGACTGAGCGGGTCGAAGACATGACCCAGCTCAAGTGTGTTATATGCGGGAACGAGGGGCACCCTGCAAATTATCGGGGCTGTCCTAAGGTCCAAGAGATACGGGACAAACAGGCCAGCCAAAAAGCCGCAGAAAGTCGACCCGTACGACAAGCTCCGACAACAATTTCACTCGTGAGACCCGGTGTTTCTTACGCAAGATCTGCGAAAGGAATGGGTAAAGCGAGACAGGCTCCACCACCGGTCGCCCCACAGGCCCAAGTGCCTAAGGCGCCGGAGGAGCAGCCAGACATTCTGTCCTTGTTGCTGAGCATTCAAGGCCAGTTGGCAGGACTGCAAAGTCAGATCGTGGAGCAAGCCGGAAGAGTAGATAAACTCTACTCTATGATGGCTGGCCCAGCGCAAATTCAGGGTTAAGGGCGCGCTGCCGAAGACGCGCCTTAGGATCCTAGGTTTGAATGTGAATTCATTGATTAGGATCGAACGTAGAGCCAATTTGTTCCAGCTGTAAAAGACCACAGTCCTGATGTGTTTATGGCTAGCGAAACCAAGCTAAACCAGAAACATAAACTGACTAACAACAATTACAATATCGTAAGAAGGGATCGACCCGACTCTACTCAAGGAGGCGGTGTTGCCATCTTCATACGAAAGGGCATTAATTATAAAGTCATATACAATAATGATTTGCGAAAGCTCAAGACGCTAGAAGTTTGCGTCGTATGCATCTCTCTCACTCAAGGGAAGCGGATGTATATGATTGCGGCTTATGCGGCTGAAGCTCCGCAGCCTACTACCTTTATTTCAGAGCTCGAGATTCTTTTCAGAGTACTAAAACTGAGCTTGGAAGAAAACTACTTCATTATGGCCGGAGATTTGAACGCGAAACATGAAGATTGGGGAAATCAAACAAATAATCCAAGAGGTAATCATCTTTTTAATTTGATGAATCTTTGCAGTGTTGAATATGGTGTCGACCTGCTGGCTACTGAAAGGCCATCGTTCCCAAGGAGCGGTTCCTTCCTGGACCTTTTGCTGTACGATACCAGACTGACAATAACGGACAAAGTGGGTAATCACCCTCGAAACTGCTTACAGACAGTCGAGTACGACAGTGACCACTGCGGGCTCGCTGCTGTAATTCAGATTCCGAACGAGCTTGTGGAATTGGATGAATTCGTTCCAACGCATTCTTACAATTACAGTAAGATGCGATGGCCGCGTTTCACCCAAGTCCTTGCAAGAGAACTTCGTTCGAGTGACATAGCCCCACCAAACAACAGAAACTTGACAAATACGGAAATCGACCAACACCTTGAACAGATGGACAACATAATAAAACGAACAATGGAACGGACAATACCGAAGTACAAGGAACGTGACCAAAATAACGTCTACAGTAACGCGACTATAGACGCACTACACAGACAGAAAAGCGGACTACTGACAAGACTGAAAAACTTGTACAGACGATTTACAGACCCGAACGACCTGGAGATTAGGACACTGAAGTCGTCTATTAAAAACGTCAACACCCTGATCAAGGAAAACTACAGGTTATCTATTAACTTGTATTGGGACAAGAAAATTCGGGCCGTTAATTCTAGCGACCCGAGTATGTTACCTAAGATTAATAAGATATTTTTGTTGTTTGAACAACGATAGCAACTTAGAGGTGCTTCCACCAATGGCTTTTTCCGTCAATTTCTTTGTTTGGCTGGAGTTATAGCTATTTCACGGGTGCCAAGCCGATCATCAGACTCCTTTGTTAGTGGTGCTGCCTAGTTATTTTTTCATATTAATCGAAAAACTTTTTAGTTCACTTTGGGATTTGAACCTAGGACCTGCTAGTTGTGAAGCCAATGCACTACGCATTGCGCTAACAACTCCACTGATTTTTGGTTTCCCATTGTAGACTTTTATTGTTTATCAATTGCAATGAACATAGGCGCATTTTTACAAGCTCCTCAAAGTAATGCTATCTTGTTCCGCTTTCATTTTTTCCTGATTTCCTATCTTTGTGTCACAACAATTCGTTGTGTACACCAAGGGTCAGATTATTGAAAGTTTTGACACTAGTCAGTTTATTTGTTATAGTTTTGTTTTTGTGTTATTTAACACTGCAGTTAGGCTGCGTCCGTTATTTCCATTTTTGTTGTTTGAACAACGATAGCAACTTAGAGGTGCTTCCACCAATGGCTTTTTCCGTCAATTTCTTTGTTTGGCTGGAGTTATAGCTATTTCACGGGTGCCAAGCCGATCATCAGACTCCTTTGTTAGTGGTGCTGCCTAGTTATTTTTTCATATTAATCGAAAAACTTTTTAGTTCACTTTGGGATTTGAACCTAGGACCTGCTAGTTGTGAAGCCAATGCACTACGCATTGCGCTAACAACTCCACTGATTTTTGGTTTCCCATTGTAGACTTTTATTGTTTATCAATTGCAATGAACATAGGCGCATTTTTACAAGCTCCTCAAAGTAATGCTATCTTGTTCCGCTTTCATTTTTTCCTGATTTCCTATCTTTGTGTCACAACAATTCGTTGTGTACACCAAGGGTCAGATTATTGAAAGTTTTGACACTAGTCAGTTTATTTGTTATAGTTTTGTTTTTGTGTTATTTAACACTGCAGTTAGGCTGCGTCCGTTATTTCCATTTTTGTTGTTTGAACAACGATAGCAACTTAGAGGTGCTTCCACCAATGGCTTTTTCCGTCAATTTCTTTGTTTGGCTGGAGTTATAGCTATTTCACGGGTGCCAAGCCGATCATCAGACTCCTTTGTTAGTGGTGCTGCCTAGTTATTTTTTCATATTAATCGAAAAACTTTTTAGTTCACTTTGGGATTTGAACCTAGGACCTGCTAGTTGTGAAGCCAATGCACTACGCATTGCGCTAACAACTCCACTGATTTTTGGTTTCCCATTGTAGACTTTTATTGTTTATCAATTGCAATGAACATAGGCGCATTTTTACAAGCTCCTCAAAGTAATGCTATCTTGTTCCGCTTTCATTTTTTCCTGATTTCCTATCTTTGTGTCACAACAATTCGTTGTGTACACCAAGGGTCAGATTATTGAAAGTTTTGACACTAGTCAGTTTATTTGTTATAGTTTTGTTTTTGTGTTATTTAACACTGCAGTTAGGCTGCGTCCGTTATTTCCATTTTTGTTGTTTGAACAACGATAGCAACTTAGAGGTGCTTCCACCAATGGCTTTTTCCGTCAATTTCTTTGTTTGGCTGGAGTTATAGCTATTTCACGGGTGCCAAGCCGATCATCAGACTCCTTTGTTAGTGGTGCTGCCTAGTTATTTTTTCATATTAATCGAAAAACTTTTTAGTTCACTTTGGGATTTGAACCTAGGACCTGCTAGTTGTGAAGCCAATGCACTACGCATTGCGCTAACAACTCCACTGATTTTTGGTTTCCCATTGTAGACTTTTATTGTTTATCAATTGCAATGAACATAGGCGCATTTTTACAAGCTCCTCAAAGTAATGCTATCTTGTTCCGCTTTCATTTTTTCCTGATTTCCTATCTTTGTGTCACAACAATTCGTTGTGTACACCAAGGGTCAGATTATTGAAAGTTTTGACACTAGTCAGTTTATTTGTTATAGTTTTGTTTTTGTGTTATTTAACACTGCAGTTAGGCTGCGTCCGTTATTTCCATTTTTGTTGTTTGAACAACGATAGCAACTTAGAGGTGCTTCCACCAATGGCTTTTTCCGTCAATTTCTTTGTTTGGCTGGAGTCCAGCCATTGGTGGAAGCACCTCTAAGTTGCTATCGTTGTTCAAACAACAAAAATGGAAATAACGGACGCAGCCTAACTGCAGTGTTAAATAACACAAAAACAAAACTATAACAAATAAACTGACTAGTGTCAAAACTTTCAATAATCTGACCCTTGGTGTACACAACGAATTGTTGTGACACAAAGATAGGAAATCAGGAAAAAATGAAAGCGGAACAAGATAGCATTACTTTGAGGAGCTTGTAAAAATGCGCCTATGTTCATTGCAATTGATAAACAATAAAAGTCTACAATGGGAAACCAAAAATCAGTGGAGTTGTTAGCGCAATGCGTAGTGCATTGGCTTCAGAACTAGCAGGTCCTAGGTTCAAATCCCAAAGTGAACTAAAAAGTTTTTCGATTAATATGAAAAAATAACTAGGCAGCACCACTAACAAAGGAGTCTGATGATCGGCTTGGCACCCGTGAAATAGCTATAACTCCAGCCAAACAAAGAAATTGACGGAAAAAGCCATTGGTGGAAGCACCTCTAAGTTGCTATCGTTGTTCAAACAACAAAAATGGAAATAACGGACGCAGCCTAACTGCAGTGTTAAATAACACAAAAACAAAACTATAACAAATAAACTGACTAGTGTCAAAACTTTCAATAATCTGACCCTTGGTGTACACAACGAATTGTTGTGACACAAAGATAGGAAATCAGGAAAAAATGAAAGCGGAACAAGATAGCATTACTTTGAGGAGCTTGTAAAAATGCGCCTATGTTCATTGCAATTGATAAACAATAAAAGTCTACAATGGGAAACCAAAAATCAGTGGAGTTGTTAGCGCAATGCGTAGTGCATTGGCTTCACAACTAGCAGGTACTAGGTTCAAATCCCAAAGTGAACTAAAAAGTTTTTCGATTAATATGAAAAAATAACTAGGCAGCACCACTAACAAAGGAGTCTGATGATCGGCTTGGCACCCGTGAAATAGCTATAACTCCAGCCAAACAAAGAAATTGACGGAAAAAGCCATTGGTGGAAGCACCTCTAAGTTGCTATCGTTGTTCAAACAACAAAAATGGAAATAACGGACGCAGCCTAACTGCAGTGTTAAATAACACAAAAACAAAACTATGATTAATAAGATATTTAGGTCCAAGAACCAGAACGACCTTCCGTGTCTTAAGCTCCAGAGAACAGTAGAGAACAGAGACGTACTTCTGACAGCGCAAATTGATCCGGAAGAAGCCGTCTTGGACGATGACTTCTTTGTGATTGAAGATCCGCAGGAGAAAGTGGAGACAGTTGGTGCTGCTTTCCAGCAAGTGTATAAGGTGAATGCTTGCACTCGCCCGAACCACGACCTGGAGAACAGAGCCTTACTTCATCACTTCTACCTGAGGAATGATATTTCGCATTGGCGATCCGAGAACCGTGGTTTTACACGGTTTGATGACGACTTCCTAGCAAACGCTATAATCGCCGAGCGAACGGACCCAAGTCCCTTGCTCATCACGAAGGTAGAACTCCAGCTCATCTTCGATTCAATAAAGAATAAGAAGTCAGCAGGTGTCGACGGTATATCCAACATTGTACTAAGACACTTACCGATTGAGGCAATAGACATCTACACCACTCTGTTCAACAACGCGCTGAATAATGCATATTATCCAGTGCGTTGGAAGACAGCTGTGGTTCATCCTCTTCCGAAAAAGGGAAAGGACAACTCCAATCCTTCGAATCTCCGGTCGATAAGTCTTCTTCCAAGCATCAGCAAGGTATTCGAAAAGGTAATCAATAGGGCTCTGGCTGAGTGGGCTGCGGACAACAAAATAATTCCGGATAACCAGTTCGGGTTCAAGGCGGGACATGACACCATTCATGCCGCGTCTAAGCTCGTTTCTGATATCCAATGGAACAAGTCCAAGAAACAATGCACGGGTGCTGTTCTGGTTGATTTAGAGAAGGCCTTCGACACCGTATGGTTAGAAGGTTTGTACCTAAAGCTCACCAGACTAGGCATCAGTAAACCATTATTGTATATGCTTCATGATATGCTCAACGGTAGAAAGTTTGTTGTCAAAAGTGGCAATGTAACTTCTACCACCACCTTTGAAATTAAAAACGGTCTTCAACAGGGAGCGGTGAACTCGCCGATCCTCTTCAGCATTTACACCAGCGATCTGATAGGTAGCTTAACTAACGCAATTGCGTATGCCGACGACCTGATTGCGTACAGAACGGCTCGAAAGGTTGAAGTTATTAGAATTCTCTTGCAGCGTGACTTCGAGAAGATTCAGCGATACTGCGACGATTGGAAACTGAAAATAAATGTCCAAAAGTCGGAGACAATTTTGTTCCGGACTCCGTTGGCTAAAGCCTCGCGAGATACGTGTAAGAATTGGCGCAAGATGGTCATTGTTGATCCTCACGGACAGGCATTGACGAGCAAAAGTGTAGTGAAGTACCTCGGTATCTGGTTGGACCAGTATCTGTATTTCGACAGACATATAGATGCTGCTCTGACTAAGGCCAGAGGAGCCTTTGCTCTGACGAAACGGCTGTTTTACAGCAGTCGGCTTGACCCCAGAGTGAAGGTAATTTGCTACATGGCCCTCATACGTCCGATGATCGTTTATGGCTGTCCTGTGTGGTTCAACATTGCCCCTTCTCAAATGGAGAAGTTTCGGGTGTTCGAGAGGCAGTGTCTTCGGCGCTGTCTCGGTTGCTATCGGACACCGGAATCTTCTTATCTGCATTATTATTCAAACGAGGTTCTATACAACGGGGCTCGAATCAATAGAATTGACAATTTCGTGATAAAACTTGTTCGGGGCCACATTGCGAGAGCTATGACTTCGACCAACAATTTGATTTTCGGGCCGTTCTATCCGAACGACAATTACTTCGACAATGCACGCTTGAGCGGCTTCATCCCACCAGAGGCATTCCTCTATCTAGACCAGTGCGGCATGATACAAGATAGATTGGCAGTACCGCTTATCTACCACGTCAGGCGAAGAACCGTAGACCGGCGGCTCCTGTATGAACGAGGCATCCTCGCTCGTGATGGAGCGGAGCTGCTTCGGTTCAGTAGGGCTGTGTCCGAAAAGGACCGTTTTGATAGGGTGAAGCAGGAGAACCAGTTTTGGTGGCTTCAAACTGCATCTGACAATGGGTAATCCGGGGTGGGGTATTTTTGCCTTGGCCGGCTTACATACTTGTTTTAGTCTTAGGTTTTAGGTTTAAGTAGAGTAGGTGGTATGGTGGCATTTTATAAAATACATAAAAAACAAAAACAAAGAAAAAACACGAAAAAAAAGACAAAAAAAAGAAGAACAAATAATTTTATAAAGAAAAAAAAAAACAAAATACTGAAAATATTAAAAAAATTACTATTACAAACTCCATAAGAAATGGATATAAATGGACATAGTTGTTTTGCAGCTGTGGTTGTTCTAGTTTTAAGTAGTTTGTAGGTAGATTAGGTAATTTTAAGTTTTATTTTAAGGACATTAGTTTGTAAGAAAAAACCCGAAACAAGATAACGCCTTTAGTTTTTAAACTTTTCTAAAAAAAAAAACATAAATTGAAAAAAAAAAAAAAACAAACTTAGTTCGTAGGCCGAAAGGCATTAATTTTAAGAATCATGAATTTCTTAGAGCGCCCGATTAGGGCCAGTAAGTTATATATAAGTAGAATTAATTAGGCTAGTTTCCCATTTTGTCTAGCATGTAAGTAGAGTTAAGATCAATTGAATAAAAAAATGAATTTGAAAAAAAAAAGGTGCGTTGGCTGCTAAGCCGAACGTCGAGAGTTCGAGTCCTACTCGTGCCCAAGTTTTTATTTCATCTTTCACGGTCACTGCCTCTTGCGAAGACCTGACAAAACTTCCAAGAGTATCAATCTGTCAGGAAAAAGTTCTTCTAAACTTTGCCGTTCGGAATCGGCGTTAAATTGTATGTCCCCTCAATTCTTCACACGCACTCAGAGAATTATTGATGAGAGTAAGCCACTTAGGCCTTGGCTCTTCAAGAGCTGTCGCGCCACTCTATTTTATTGCTCCAAAACGCCCGCCCCACTTCTAGTAATGTTTCCTTTGTTATTTAATCTTCTAAGAAACTACAAGAATACATTTTATTTCTGAAAAAGCCTCTAAACTGTTATTATGTATTTTTACAACTTTTGTTGTGAATTTGATATCTCGACTATCATAAGAAATGCCAACCCATCTTTTTGCACAAACATCACTCATGCTTTACTTGGAAAAAGTCATAAAACTTTGTGCCCATAGTTCAAATATTTATCAAAACAAGATAAGGCACTTGAAAGCGTTTCCTCTTTACCTTAAAATTACAAACCGTGATTGTCAAGCTAAGAATTTGCACACTGTAAACTTATCAACTTGCGCAATCCCCAAAAAAAACAGATAAAAAATGTCGCTTTTTCGCTTTTTTCTCGCGAAAAACTCTTAATCTCCAAAAACAATTAAATAGACCACAAACAAAGAAGCTGACATATTGACACACATAAACTTTCTTCTTTTTCATAATTAATCTGAAAGTACCCAGATATGACATACAATCTCTGAGATAATGTCAAAAAGCTAACAGTAATAAGAAAAAAAAGTTGTAGTAAAACTCTCTAACTCCGGTTATTAAACATATTCGGTTAAAGGTCATACTGTCACACGAAATAACCAAAAACAAACAAAGTTAACATATATGACGCAGCAGCGACAAAAAGCAGGTTCACTCGTCGAAGCTCGTATTGCTCATATTTTTCCAAATAAAAAATAACAACCATCAACCTCCAATTAATCTTGCCCCACTAAACCACTCCGCAAGTTTGAAATCTAACGAAAAAAAAAAAAAAAAACTGCGGAACATATTGAAACCGAGAACTCGCGGTTTGTGTCATTGCTAGTTTGCTGGCTTGATTGCCAGGTTAAGAGGTGTAAAATTTCTTCACCAAAAATTATTGTATGTAGCACAATACATCATTGCGGAACATGAAGCAAATTCAGCTGGTTGGCACAGGTGGATAGACATAAACCCACTGATCGCATCGACCGAATAGGAATACAAAGACCGACCGGCCTATGGAGCCTATAACTTATGGTTTTGATTTAGATACTTCCCTCTGACGATGACGGTGATGATGTGCAGCACCACCATTCGGTTGAAAAGAAATAAACATTGCGATTTGCGAGCCGACCGACCCGACAGCGAGGCCCCTGCCACAGCAGCCGGCTTGTTCGTTATCACTTAGTGAAACAGGAAACTATGTGGTAACGCTTTTTTTTTGTTCTGTCAGTCATACCATATCGCTAATGGATGTAGGTACATACCTCTTCCAGCGTTTTAGTTTTCTGTTTTGCATTTTGAGTTTGACAGCCCGATTGCAGCGCCGAGTACTTTTGGATCACAGACACAAAAAATTGCTATCTCTACCACCAAAGTCGCTGATTGCAGATATCATTACATTTTTCAATGGCACTCTCGAGGTATTGAGGTGTATAAAATGTCGTGCTATTATGACATGAGATTGGAGATGAAATGAGAGCGCAATTTAGATTAGGGGGATGACAGTGAATTTTAATGGGCGACAGGTTGCCGTTTTGTGTAATACCAACTGTCCAATCATTGTCATAGTCGATTGAGAAATAAATTTGATATTTTCTTTTTTTTATTTTTAGAGACAAATGTAGGTTTTTGCGTTGAACAGATTGTATTTTGATTGAAAGCAATTAATCGAGTTGAATCTTTTGTTTCAACCACACTGGGTTCAGATTTGTTTCTTTGTTGAAGCAATCAAATCAATTAATTTTCTTTGTAGGACACATAATATAAGATTCGCTTCTGTTCTAGTTTTTAAGTCGAATGACTGAATCATGCCTTGAAACAATTGATAAAGGAACAAAGCCTATTTGTCAGTTCCAGGTGCGTGCGTAAAATGTGGTTCAATTGAATTGTTGAACTTTGATTAGTGTTTTTTCTTTAAGTTTATTATCCTGGGAAACTAAGTATTTAAACTGTTGAACGAAAGATTGGTAGAGAATCACTGTATACAAAATCAATTCAAAAAATATGTATTGATGCAATATTGCATTTTTCCATTTTTATTTCCTCGTTGAAACTCAACAAGTTGTCACTTTCCAATGTTATAACACCGTAATGAACTTTTGTGTTTATTTTTGTCCAAATCCCCAACAAAAACTGCTGATGCCACTCAGTTCATAGACTAGCGCAACAGGGCTTCAAACCAACTACCACAAAGTGAAACGTAACTAGCTAAAGGTCAAAAGCACGCGCCATTTAATCCCATTTCAATGACACTTTTCCATATCGATTTGCCTGTTCACCACACCTCCAAACACCACTATCACATTGCCACTGGCCAAACTGTTCGATGACATGAATCTTTCTTGTGGCTTATTTCATAAGATTTTCTTAGACATGTAATAGTAAAAAAAGTTGCGTATACTGCGGTAAAGTAGAACAGCTTATAGTTGTGGTTTAATTTTTCAGAATTATACAGATTGCCTGGCAATTCTAACAATTTCTTATGAAATCGGCCAATATATACCTATGAGAATATGACGACGATGAATGACGTGAAAATGCCATAGTGGCGTCAATTATATACCTGTGTGAAGTTCGATAGTTATTGTAACTACTCACAGTGGGCAAGTCAATAAAATTCTTTTCGAATCATTACCCACATAATCCAATTTTCTGCGGTTTACCTATATCACGTGTAATTTTGGTTTTTGTTTTGGTGGATAAATTCATAAATCTTGGGCGACTAATCGAATGAAACAAACACTGTTAGAAAATTTTGGAACATTTCCACTTTGGAAAGTAATATTATATTATTTCATGTTAATGTTAATGTTAATGTTAATGTTAATGTTAATGGTAATGTTTAATTTCTAAGAAAATGTGATAACAAAAAAAGGTTGCAGAATTGAGAACAGTTTTGGAGCAATACAAATCTTAATGATCTAAGATGGAAGAAGCCAATTAATTTTCTTAAAAAAATTGGACATACCATAATATTAATTGGATAGCAATCATTTTTTTGTTACATTATCAATTTCTTTGTACATTAGGCAAAGTTTCTCAGTTATTTAAACCCAGGAAGGGTTACAAATTCTATCGGAACTCTTCCCCTTGTTTCATTTTTCTGGCTCACTTAATTTTAATTTCTGTCAGATGATAAACGATTAAAAACACTTTCCCACACAATAATTAATAATACAAATTACTTTGTCATCTCTCTACTAATTAATTGCAATTCAAGAATATCTAAGCGAATGATGAGTCAATTTACTCTCTTTAAAGAAATAAATGTGTTTCTTAGTCTACCTTTTGTTTTCGGCTGAAAAAATGACATCATAAGAGGTAGTCTATTTGAATCATTAAGGAAATTGACAATGACATTCAATTTCCAAGATCTACTCCTACGCTTAAAGATTTGAATCATAAATTAAGCATAAAGTCATTAACTGTAGCACAATTCATTCTCCCTTTTTAAATCTTGACTATAATACGTATATAGTCTCGATCTTCGATATTTTAAAACATTTGGTAAGAGTTTTTCTTAACCTTAATTTTTCGATACCAAGAAATTATTTTTTATAATGTGAGTACCTTTACGTCAGATATCTACCTTGTTCCAATTATCGTGATTCACGATTTCAATTGTTTTTCTTCGGAAATTTTGTCTCAAGTTCAGTGGCTGTCTAAAAATAAATTGCATTTCAAATTAAACTTTTAAATGCTACACAATTGCCTTGAATACAAACAAAAAAAACCTGAACACGAAAAGAAAAAAATTGTTCAAGTAGCAAAAAAACCACCTGAAACAATTCTTCTAAGCATAAAATACAATTGAGGTTTACTATCAGTATTTTTCGAAATAGAAAACTTGAGATAAGATAAAGTCTATGTGAGGCTACTGATAGTGAAATACTTCAGATAGTATTTAAACACAAAAAAGTTCCGCAAATAAAACGCTAGAATGTGAAGAATGATTGTTACGTAAATTTTGAAATGCGTGCTTGAATGTAATGCGTTTGCATAACGTCAGAGACTCAAGGCTGAAAACATCATAACATCAGACGATTGCCAATTTTGACAAAAAATTAATTGAACCTGCCATAAAAAGATCAACACGATCAGTCCACGTCGTCGATTTAAAGTTTATTTGTTCATTATTCGACAGAGCTACCTGGCTCCTTGAAAACAAAAAATCAAAAACTACAAGCAAAAACAAAACAAAAAATCATTAATATGTCCCTTGCATCATAATCTGATGAGTGACTCATTTCAGATTAGCCCACTTTTTGTAGTTTCCTATAAAATTATGACCGAACGTATTTTCCTTAGCTTGTTGTTTTTGTGTAAAAATAGTTTGTGTAAACAGATTTTACGACATCAGCGTCTTAATGATACATATAACATTAATGTCAGATAGCTAAGGAGGCAGTAATTAAAACGCTGCCTCCGTCGCTCGTCAAGATGTGAGAGATGTCTTATGCCTATGATGGTTCAAGTCACGCAAAGATTTGTGTGCACTGATTTTTTTCCTTTCGATGCATAAACACCTTTCGATGGAAGACGGTAGCACATTAAAAGTTTGCAATGGAGGGTTTTACTTTTATTTCGAGCTAAGAAGAAAAGTAAACCTCTTAAAATGTTCTTTATCTTTTCTCAAAATTTCAACATCACATATCGGACTATTAAATTGACTTCCACATGGCCTACAAATCAAATTTACGTCTGAAGTGAAACTTTAGTTAAAAAAAGTTATGGAGATTTATTATCTTCGTTATCCGCGATCTGCAATAACTGCGATAAGAA
Organism: Sphaerophoria taeniata; assembly: GCA_943590905.1. Lineage (NCBI taxonomy): Eukaryota > Metazoa > Arthropoda > Insecta > Diptera > Syrphidae > Sphaerophoria > Sphaerophoria taeniata. The sequence goes on along the minus strand of OX016540.1, from coordinate 33,827,424 downwards.
AAATTATGTTTATGATGTTGTTACTGATGCTTTGAAGGAGCTGCCGGTATTTAAGTTTGTTAAAAATGACAGGGTGTTTTCTTTTTGAAAATCTATAAATTAAAATGAATTTTTCATTTATCTCGAATGTTTCCGAAAACGATTCAAAAGATTTGTTTTTCTGAATAAATGTACTCAAACATTGTATACAATCGATACAATAAAAATTCGCTTGAGTTTTACTATAACTTTCATGAACAATCTGGAACTGACTGATTTGCCAAAAAAAAAAATTAACTAAAACGAGTATAAAATTATTTGATCGAAAAATTTGAATGCTTCGTTCTACATGATTCTCAGCGTTTGGTGTCTCATAAAATTACTGTTTTTGTAAATGGGTGTGGCTTTTTTCAGGGCTGCTAGAAAAAACTGCAAAACATACTTGATTTCGATCTGCTTGATTCTCATTACTTTGAGTGGTGAAATGGAGTAGATTCTCATGAAAAAACGTAGGATTTTCCGGGAAAATATCACGCGGGTAAAAGTACCTACTGAGGGAAATTACTCCCCGGGATTTCGTTATGTGGAATTTTGATTTGCAGTCTTTCGTCCCCAGCCCATTATGTTCACCCTGTACTCGCAATTTTTAAAATCATTACTCATTCGATTAAAACAAACGGCACTAAGTCGATACAATAAAAAGCTTGCCTCAAGGTGTTTATTTATTATGTAATAAGTGAAAGAAACACAACATACTCGTAATTTGATGCTCCTCCTATATATGTAATTACGATAAGGAAATGCACTAAAGCAACATGTTGTTTTGAGTTTTGTAATTCTTTAACTCAAAGTGAAGAGTTTTCTTAAGTGTCTCGAAACAAGAAAAAAAAACAATATTACCCAAGAAGGTGTCCATATACCTAGAATAATTAGACAAATACTCGAAAAATCCATATGTTTGTCGTTTAAGAAACAAGAAAACTAGAAAGATGATTGCTTTTTGAAATTTAGTTTACCCAACAATTGCGAACAGAGTTTTTTTCACTATTTTTCTTGTTTACTCGGTTCTTATAAAATAGATTGAAATTATGTTTAATTATTTTCCTGCGAATTATTTTGCTTTGACTGCAGGTGACGTATACATACGTAACTAATTCAATTTTAAATGTTCAATTAAAAAATGAGGTAGTCATTTCTGTTTTATCTTCTTAAGGTGATATTAATTCCTACTTTCGACGGTTTGGTAATCTCAGTTATATCATGGAGACTCGGTTAATGAGGTAATTCATAAAATTTAATTTTTGTGTATGTCTTGATTTTGGCGCATATAATTACTTTTTTATGAGGATTATCATGGTTTGGCTTCATCTTTAGAAGAACTGAGAAATAATCTTACAATTGCGAATACATATATGGGAAACTTTTTCAAGGTTTATTGTAAGATTTTTGAAAATGATAAATAAAACGAGTTAAGTATTGTTTGTTTATTGTTTATTAAAAAAAAACTCTAATTGTTATGGAAGGTTACTTTAGTATATTTTCAAGGCTAACTAAGTTTTATCCATAGTTGCAAATTTAAGGTCGGCAATTCAGAAGGCGAAATAAAAAAAAAATCTTCTTACAATTTTTCGCATACGACTTGTTCAGGTGACGTGAAATAACGCCCAACGAAATAAAACCGAATTTGAAATTCGGCCTTATTTCCATTTCAAAAATGAAACTACCCCAATTTGGCTTTAATTCTTAGGTCGGTTGGAAATTGCGCCAAAAAAAATTGGAAATAAGGTCAAAATTTTCAAAACAAGTTTTTCAGCTTTTTTGCAATGTTAAAAAATAATTCAAGCTCAATAATTCTTTGAAAAAACAGCTGAATTCTTTGTAAACATTTTTTGTACACCCAAGGACATGTGGCCAAATGACACCTTCAAATAATTTTTTTTTTCCTAAAAAAAAAGAACTTCAAATATTCTTTTTTAAGTGAAAAGAGATTCCTATTTAACGAAGAAATGATAATTAAAAAAGAATTTAAACTAAACAAACGTTCATGTAATCAACATTAATAAAGTATATACAGGGTGATTCACGAGCGTTGTGCCAAAAAGCTAGAGCGTGTAGGTTGCGTTGAGACAAGAAAAAAATCGTATGGGAGGGGGGTCTATTCCCCCCCGTTTAGCCGGGAGGGGCAATTTTCTGAAAAATTGACTTATTTTGTAAAAAAAAATATTAAAAATCAACAGCTTCGTTTACAACACCGTGCTATACCTTTCTGAAAAGCCAAAAACTTCTTCTTTCACTTTGTTTTTAAATTGAATTGTTTTAACGAATAGTTTAAAAAAAATAAATTTTCAAACTCAAAATTTTCAAAAAAAAAGCAAAAAAATCATTTTTGAACCAATTTTTTTCAAAATTTTATGTAATTAAGTACTAATTTTGTTTTAAAAATTCAATTTCTTTGTTAATTTTTAGTCAAAAACAGAAAACCGGATGCAAAAATGTCTTTTCGTTTTTGAGAAATTAAAAAAAAAAAACCAAAACCACTTTTTTCTAAAAAAAATCTTTGTTTTTATTTTTACCTATCTGGACTTTTAGTTCAATTTATTAGTTTAATTTATAAATTTAATTTTTTGTTATTGGAGTTTTATAAGGACTCAATAAAGTAGAAAAGTATTGGATTTTCCCTGGATTAATCATATTGTTCATTGATAACGTCTGCCATTGACCTTTCACTTCTAGCTCTCCGTGCTCTCGTCGGCGGATTCTTGAAAACATGCTACGACTTGGGCGCCATCTATTGGGATATCTTTCAGCGTAGAGTCTTTTGGCTTCCGGATCTCGACAACAAGTTAAACCGTAGCAGAAGCTTCTGTCCACTAATTCTTCTCGAGCGTATGAGTTTGTTATTGTTATGTGTTGATGAGTTAATATAGTTAACTATAATGTTTAGGAGCGATAAATAAAAACGACACCTTTTAATTTTTATTAACAAAAAAGAGACTTTATTATCTTCGGTAGAAAAAACAACTTTTACGCAACACAATAACTAGTCGACTGACTAAAACGAAGATTAACATAGAACAACAAGAACTTACTTAATACATACTTAAACTAACAACAAAAATCAAAGCATCATTTAATGCTTGCGAGAGAAAACATTGATCTCTCCAAGATTATCTTTAAAGAAGATGATAACAGAAAGAAATGAGCTCTCGGTTTTCTTTTATAATAATCGTACTCATATCGTATGTGATACATACGGCAAGAAGTGCGTTGAAACTTTAATCTCTTATACTTGTACTAAACTTAATGGGAAGGTACAGGTGTTAGGAAATAAAGACAAGATTAAGTTATATGACACCTCCCCCCATAAGAAGTTTTGGTCTCCAAAACTAAAACTAAAATAATACAAAATTTGTTTTCAATGATACTTTTCTATATAACAAAGTTATTCTATTTTTCGCACATTGCTTTCAAATCACTTAATTTTTATTTTATTTTTTTGCTTTACTTTGAACATACATTTTTCATAGTGATATTTGTTTATTATTATTTTTTTTTTGTAACGAATCCTTTGCAACAATTCTTTTTTGTTTTGTTTGCAAATGTTCCAAAACACAAATTAGACAAACATTTAATAATAATGGTATTATCTCATAATGAGAACGTGGCCTTAAAGAAACTATTGATCTCTCTCAACATAAATATACACCTTAAGAAAATCAACTGCAGCGTGTAAACCCATACAGATCTGACATTTGGATTCTGAACAAATTCTAAGCAAAACTGACTGTCAGTGTCAGATTGACATTTCTCTTTATTTAAAATTTGAATCTGAAACGAATAGTTTGGTGGCAAGAAGCAAAAATTTGAAATGAAAAAACAATGAAAATGATTTCAAGAAATAATACAAGAAATGCTTTGAGTTCCAACGGAGTATCTAATGAGTTGCATAAATTGGGCAAATACCTGAAAAACATCATTGATTTTATACCTACAAAGGGATGAAATGGCTTGAATCAAAAAGGAGAAAGGACATTTCGAGGTCACAGGTATGTGCATTTCATTATGAAGATTGTGTTCTCAAGAGGTTTGGTATTTGTATTTGCGTTTTATTTGCTTTTTATGGTATTTAATTTTTCTTTTAGTTGACCTGTCAAAAATGTAATTACCAACTCTCTCAAAATGTTTAATCTTCTTATATTTAGGTCTGTTTTTGAAGACCGTTCTGTTCTGAACTACATTTTCACATTGATCCAAACTTTCGTCTGTATCCTTGTTTTTTTTGTTTATCCTTGTTTCTTTCTCTACCTGGAATCTGTGTGCAAGTGAATTGATATCTTCTTTGGAAAGGTTCTTAGTTATGAATTCTATTGGTCTCAGTTTGGTTGTAGAATGTATGGTGTTGTTGTACATTGAAATCACGTCAAACAACTTGTCGTCCAACTCAGAATTATTTTTAGCTACATACATTATTCGCAAATGTTCATTTAATGTACCGTGCAATCGTTCAATGTCAGCGTTACCAGTCTTTAAAGAAGCTGTTGTTTGGTGGAAAACTATTTTGTTTTCTTTTAAAAACTGATCAACAGCGGAATGAAGGATGCACGTCTCACCATCTGAAACGATCTTGTTCGGCTTACCGAGAAATTGAATTCTTTGTTTTATGGCGCTAAGAATAGCGATCCAATTTCTGTCAGGCAAGTGGTGAACGGTGGCATATTTCGAAAATTTGTCAATGGTCGTGAGATACATTTTCCCTCGTTCGGGGAACCAAATGTCTATGTGTATTATGTCGTTAAAATGTTTAGGATCTTCGGTAATGTGTGTTTGTATTCGTAGTGGGTGTCGATCGTGTTTAGCGAGATTGCAGACTTCACAGTTGTTAATATATTTTTGAATCTCGACTTGTAATTTTGGATAAAAACAAACATTTTTTAATTCCATAAACATTTCGCTAATACCACGGTGGTTTTTGCTTAAATGTTCACTTTCAATTAGGTTAATTAACTCATTTTTGTCTGTGACATCTTTTAATTTGACATTTGACCTCAATACTCTTAGATTTCGGTTCATTGAGAAGTATTTTACATACAAGTCTTGAAAACGTAAAAACAAGGATAAATTTTCGCAGTAAATGCATACTAAGCCTTTTTTAATAAGGAGTCGCTTCATGATTTCCAATAAATCGCTTTCATTTTCTTTAATTTGAACCAAGTTTTGGATTTTCTTGTGAATTATTTTCATTGTAATTTTTTCGTGAGGACCATAGAAAAGATGAACTTGATTTTTAAATAAATTTATTGGTTTTTCGGTTATATAAATATGACATGTTCCATCTTCTCTTGCACTGTGAATGGTAGCATCAGTGGACATAACATCTTCGTTATGGCTTCTGACATTGGAATCTTGTGGGATAACTTCTTCGTCATCATCACCACATACGTCATTAAGACTTTCGTTATTGAAAAATTCAAAAAGATTTATTTGAAAATTGTCATCTGATGACTCTTCTGGTTCAATTTTTTCAACGTATCTACTCAATCCATCCGCCACGCTATTCTCCTTACCTTTAATATATTCGATTTCAAAATCATATTCGTTGAGCATAATCTTCCACCTTTGGAGCTTCATATTTGGCTCTTTGATTCCATCGAGCCAGACAAGAGGTTTGTGGTCTGTTTGTATAACAAATCTTCTGCCATACAAGTAGGTTCTGAAATATTTTACAGACCACACAACTGCAAGAAGCTCTTTTTCAATGGTGGAATACTTACACTCGTGCTGATTTAATGTTCGAGAAGCATAACAGATGGGGTGCTTGTCTTGGCTAAGCACTGCACCTAAGGCATAAGCGGATGCGTCTGTGGTGAGAATGAATTTCTTACTAAAATCAGGACTTTTCAAAATCGGATCGGAAATCAAAAGCGTTTTTAGAGTTTTGAAAGAATGTTTATATTCCGGATCTGAAACATTAATTTTTTGAGATTTTTTTAGATATTTAATCATAGGATACGCAACTTTTGCGTAATCTTTGATAAACTTTCTATAGTAACCTGTTATGCCGAGGAATTGTTTAATTCCAGTTACTGTAGATGGTAATTTCATATTAAGAATAGTCTTAATTTTTCCTTCATTTGGTTTTATACCGTTATTTACAATGACGTGGCCCAAGTAATTAGTTGAATAGTTGGCGAACGAACATTTGTTTATTTGAATTTTCAAATTACTTTCTTTAAGTTTTTGAAAAATTTTCGAAAGGGACTGAACGTGTTCTTCAAAACTCGTAGAGAATACAAGTATGTCGTCTAGATAGACAACGCAAATTTTATTTATGTATTCCCTCAAAACGTAGTTCATGAGTCTTTGAAATGTCGCTGGAGCATTCTTTAGCCCAAACGGCATCCTCAAAAACTCGTAATGTCCACTTTTTGTTGAAAAGGCTGTTTTTGCTCGGTCACAAGGGTCCATTTCAATCTGGTGAAACCCCTTTACAAGGTCGATAGTTGAAAAAAAATTGCATTTCCCTAATTTGTCGAAAAGGTCATCTATATTTGGCATTGGAAATCTGTCCTCTATAGTTTGACTGTTCAGCTTACGGTAGTCTATTACAATCCGCCATTGTTTTTGTCCGAATTTATCGTCCTTCTTAGGGACAATCCAAATAGGCGAATTGTAAGGACTACTGCTGGGGACAATAATTCTTTGCCGCAACATTTCAGAAATTTGCCTATCGACCTCTTCAGAGTGGATGTCTGGATAGCGGTATAGTTTACTGTATATTGGTATATTGTTGTTTGTGATAATTTTATGTTTTATTTCACTAGTAAACGATAGAGGATCCCCTTCTTTATAAATTATATCCCTATATGAATATAATACTGATTTAAGTTTTGAAACATCATCTTTTTTTAAATGATCTGGAAAAATACTGTTATCGATAAATCCATCTGATAAAAACGACTCGCAACAAAATACGCTCAAAACATCTTTGTTTTGTTGTATCAAATTTGTATAGATTTCTTCATCTTTGTTGAAAAATATGGGTATAGTTGCATGATCAGTTATAAGGAATCTTGTTTTGTAATCAATTATTGGATTTAGCCTTGAAAGAATATTATTTCCAATTAGACCGTCGAAGTGGTCATGAAATTGGTATTCTAAGAAATTTACAAGATAGTTATTAGGTAGATTAAATTCACTAAAAATTGGAAATTGCAGTTCAACGTTTGTTTTAACATTACGATTAAGTACTTTTAAGACTCGATTATCGCTTGAAATTTTCCATTTTGGATTGCATACGTTTTCGTTCATGATGCTGTATTCAGCACCGCAGTCAATAATCAGTCTTAGGGGCCGTATTTGAGTTTTTATAACTATATAGGGTAGCTGTCTTGTCGGGCTGTGAAAAAATTTTGAGCATTTTGATCATTTCTATCGCTTGTCTGGTTAAGTGATATATCCATCGGTTCATACGAACTGTTTTGAAATCTATTTGACCTACGGGATTGGTCACTTGGTAAAAAATGATTGTTATTGAAAGTTTGACTATTCCTATTGTTGTGTTGGTTATGTTGTGTACTATTATTTTGCCTGTTTTGTCTGCTTTGATTACCTTGTGTATAAGACTTATGTGGGTAATTAAGATTTCTATTATTTGAGTTTGAATTATTTTGGCTAAAACCTGTATTGGAAAAAAAATTACTGTTTGGTCTTGAATTATACCTATTTTGGTTTTCTGAATTTGGCCTTTGAAAACTTTGAGCAGCATTTGGTCCACGATGTTGATGACCAAGCTCAAGAACGACTTTGTAGGCTTCGTTAAGAGAGTTTGGGTTTCGACTAAGCACAATAGATTTTGTTGGTTCAAGTAGGTTATGCTTGAAACACTCAAGAGCAATTCTCTTATTCGATTCTATCAACGTTGGGTCATTTTCATTTTCTAGAATAAGGCTGTTGTTGATTCTACTTAATAAATTATTAACATGATTATAGTATTCTTCAATACTTGTTCTAACCCGTGCAGTGCGTATTTGGTCTATTAATGCATTAATTGATTTTCTTTCAGAAAAATTTTCTTTTAAAATTTTTGCAATTTCTGCCCAATCATTAAGTCTCCCATGTTTTTGAAGCTCGACTCTTGCTTTACCTACTATTTTATCTTTAATAAAACCTGAAAGAATTGTTGCAGAGGCTCCGTCAAAGCTTGATAACAATGGTATTAAAGAATCTATTCTATCTAAAAAATAAAGAAGGCTGTTTGAATTGCCATTGAATTCAGGTATTTTATTTATAAGTTCTATAGTTATCTTAAACTTATCTGCAGGGTCGAGATTTTCCATTATGAGTTGTTTTTGTTGGTGACTTCGTTGATGACGTTGTTGATGACGTTGTTGATGACGTTGTTGATGACGTTGTTTTTCAGAAATGTTTTATTTCAAAAAGTATAGATTTTGTATTGGTCTTTGATGATAGTTTTCTTTTTGTTTTTTTTTTCTTTTAATTTATTATTTCTCTTAAATAATGTACATAGGTACATAAAGTAATTTTATTCGCTTTTTTTTGTTTTTTTGTTTTTTTTTCTCTTTTATTAATGTAAATTTCTGTTAAGGGTAGTTTAAAAGTTCTTATTTATTTGATTAAACAATACAAAAAAAATTGAGTGGCTTGGTTTCGAAAAGCTTGGTTTGATAGCTTGGCTTGGTTTGATAGCTTGGCTTGGTTTGATAGCTTTGCTATCGAACTATTTTACTCCTTGGAAACAAGGAAGGTAGCGTCGCGTCGTTTGGTTGTACCGTTTGAAAGCGTGTATGCACTCTAGTTTTTAAGCTTATGGGACTGTACTTTTTAGCGTGTATGCACTCTAGTTTTTTAGTTTATGGGACTGTACTTTTCAACACTTTTCAAAACATGACATTTTTTGCGCGTAAACTGTGCTTTTTTCACTTCGCTAGAAGATTTTTGTTTTTTGATCATTTTTTTTTTTTTGGTTTTAAATATAAGGATTATGTTTAATTTTTTCGTTCTTTCTTTGGACTCGTGTCACTTAGTTAACTACTTAGGTATTTTTTTTTTGTTCACAATAAAACTTTTTTTTTTGTTTTTTTTTAAGGTTTTAAGTTCTTATAAGTCCACAACTTGCAACTTTTTATTGTTTTTCACCGACTGCGCCAGTTAACTATAATGTTTAGGAGCGATAAATAAAAACGACACCTTTTAATTTTTATTAACAAAAAAGAGACTTTATTATCTTCGGTAGAAAAAACCACTTTTACGCAACACAATAACTAGTCGACTGACTAAAACGAAGATTAACATAGAACAACAAGAACTTACTTAATACATACTTAAACTAACAACAAAAATCAAAGCATCATTTAATGCTTGCGAGAGAAAACATTGATCTCTCCAAGATTATCTTTAAAGAAGATGATAACAGAAAGAAATGAGCTCTCGGTTTTCTTTTATAATAATCGTACTCATATCGTATGTGATACATACGGCAAGAAGTGCGTTGAACCTTTAATCTCTTATACTTGTACTAAACTTAATGGGAAGGTACAGGTGTTAGGAAATAAAGACAAGATTAAGTTATATGACAATATTTTAACTGTAAATGGTTGTTTAGTAAAGATGCGATGCCTTTTGTTTACCTTAAGGTTGTGAATTGTTTTTTTCATTCAAGAAAAATTGCGGTTTAATTATCTTAAGCCCCTTGCAGGTAGAACCCTTCGCTGGCGAGTGGACACGGCCCAAGGTATAGTAAGAAAAAATTTCAGGTCAGTTTTCACACGTTATCAATGAACAAAATGGTTAATCCAGGGAAAATCCAATACTTTTCTACTTTATTGAGTCCTAATAAAACTCCAATAACAAAAAATTAAATTTATAAATTAAACTAATAAATTGAACTAAAAGTCCAGATAGGTAAAAATAAAAACAAAGATTTTTTTTAGAAAAAAGTGGTTTTGGTTTTTTTTTAATTTCTCAAAAACGAAAAGACATTTTTGCATCCGGTTTTCTGTTTTTGACTAAAAATTAACAAAGACATTGAATTTTTAAACAAAATTAGTACTTAATTACATAAAATTTTGAAAAAAATTGGTTCAAAAATGATTTTTTTGCTTTTTTTTTTTGAAAATTTTGAGTTTGAAATTTTTTTTTTTAAACTATTCGTTAAAACAATTCAATTTAAAAACAAAGTGAAAGAAGAAGTTTTTGGCTTTTCAGAAAGGTATAGCACGGTGTTGTAAACGAAGCCGTTGATTTTTAATATTTTTTTTTACAAAATAAGTCAATTTTTCAGAAAATTGCCCCTCCCGTCTAAACGGGGGGGAATAGACCCTCCCCCCTCCCATACGATTTTTTTCTTGTCTCAACTCAACCTACACGCTCTAGCTTTTTGGCACAACGCTCGTGAATCACCCTGTATAAGTACATTAACATGTATTTCAACTCTAAACACATTTGATATTTTATACAATTCCTCTGCATATTTTGCAGAGAATTGCGTTGTTATTTTTACATGATTTTATCTATTGAACAAATTATGAATTCCAAAGAAAGATTTTAAATTATTTACTTGATATAAAATTTAAATTAAGAGAAAAATAATCGTCATTCGCGCAACGGAAAAAATTTGTTGCCCCAGAGAGAATCAATTTGGGGTGTGAAAATAAAAATTCGCGCGAATTTTTTATTTTCACACCCCAAATTGATTCTCTCTGGGGCAACAAAAAAATTTCCGCTGCGCGATTTTTTTTCACACCCCAAATTAATTCTCTCTAGGGCAAAACATTTTTTCCGCTCGGTACGTCTTGCGCGGGTGACAATTATCTTTCTCTCAATTCAAATTTTTTATCAAGTACCTTAATAAATTAAAGTCTATTCTTGTAAATTCAAAATGTTTTCTATATTGACCATTTATTCCAAAAAGTAGCAAGTAAATATGGCCACCTGACTATTACAATGTTAATTATTGCCATCATATGGTACATTGACACTTTAGAAAAGTTAAAAATGGCTATATATGGAAATATGACTGTTTCACATATGACACGGTACCAATTAAACACATAAGTAAACAAGGTTTTTCAATTGACATACATTGCATATGAAATTATTGTTCCTACGTAACAAAAGAAAAAGGATGTAGATTTATGAAACAAAACTTTGCAAGCTCCCGATCAGATGTCAAGGGGAAAAAAGCTACCAAGCCATTGCAAAGGGGCCAATTTGGCGAATCAGAAAATTTGCGCGAATTCTTCTATAAGCAAAAAAAGTGTTGACAAATATTTTAAAAGGAGTTTATATAAATTTAAAAACGAAGACCAAAATGGCCTAGTTTCGTTTTAGCAAATGAAATAAAGCCAAATTTCAAATTTGGTTTTATTTCGTTTTCGAAAACGAAATAAGACCAAATTTTCGAATTTTGGTCTTATTTCGTTGGGCGTTATGGTTCATATGTATTTCATGATAGCAACGACTATAGTCGTTGAGGAAAAAATTGATATAAAAAAAAATTAATTTAAGGACTACAAGCAAATTCAAGTGTCAGAATAAATTTCGAGCATAAATATTCATTGTGAGTTTTGATTTTCAATAGACTTTTATTGACAGATCACGCATGAGTATGACTCCTATCAAAATACTTCGTTCTTATTATGGAGTATGCAGGTTTTGCACAACAGCGTTTCCAAATAGTTAAAGCATTATTACGGTAAACAGCATTCTGTGAGAATGACATCATTTCCAAAAATTAAATGCCATGAATTGGTCTTTTAATCCATAGTTAAAATGTTAAGTTCCAATTCAGTGGGTTTTATTTTTTATTTTACATTATAAATCAAACCTCATAAGTAATCGTACACTAGCATACTCGTTCCCAAATGCATCGATTTGTCTTCGGTCGTTTGTTTTCATTTATCCCTTAACTCACTCTCTTAGTTTTGTGCTTATCTACAACCAATTACATCCATTTCATCTAGTTTAATCAATTTTAAAAAATCTCCAGACCAATAACCAGCTCCTAGCCTAATTGGACAACTCAAAATAGCCACTTTAGTAGTGTAGACGTATCTCTTACACTGCGCTAACATGACATTTTGTATAATTGTGAGACAGATTTTCTACTCTGTAACATAAACAAATTTTTGATCTGCACAAAAAGCCCAATCAGTTCAACAAATTGCACTTTAATATCAACAAAAAACTCCATCAAAGTGGATTTTCTTGTACACTTATCCATTTATCAATCTGTAGCATCTACATATCCCGCCTTAACCGCCCGACATCACAGCACATCTTATCGCATCTCAACGCAAGAAAAAGATTATACTTTGTCAATTACTGTCCAGGGTCCACAGCAGCCAATTAATTGCTAACGGGCGCATTTAACCGCATTTACATGTACACCACACAAATATATCGATAATCGATAGACAGATGCAATAGAAAAACCTAAATTAGATAGTTTTACATTTCGGAGAATAAACGTCCATAGATGCAGGAAGCGAGATGAAATCGGATAAATTGAGGCATTGCCAATTGCCATGAGATCACGTATCTAACTCGTATCGGCGAGTATACATGCAAAACGCATGGATCAACAATGTATCTTGTTCGCCCATCAAAACTATTAGCCTCTCCACCCTGCACTATGCCGCCGACGCACGAGGCTGATTCAAACACCGGCCGGCCGGCTAACAGCCATTTGATCAGAACAAGACGATATCAGGTCTAGGTTGGGAGTTAATTTGGTCTAGTTTCGAAAATGCTATTTCCTCCACCCTCCTCTGCATGATTGGTGGGTGTGTGGGGCCACAACTATCGTTGCATACACGCAGTGTGTTGCTGTCCACTACGTGTGGGCAAAAATCCACTCGAAAAGCTGCAAAGTTTGCCAATGGCGATTCACGACGGCCGGCGCAGCGCAGATGTATCCAACATTTTTAATAAATCTTTTTTCTGAGCATAAATCTTGAACTTGATTTGCACTAAAATGCATTTTGTAGCTGTAGCTACAAGAAAAAAAGTAACCGATATTTGTTGTCAACAGACAGGGACAAGGCTTTTGCTTTAAGGTCAAGCGGAAAGTGTTGTTTACCTTCCGTCTGCCAATGGAAAATTGTTTGTGTGCAACACTTTCTAAAAACAAATTCTAATGCTTTCGGTTTTTGTTTGTTTTTATTTTTGTTCTGATTATAGCACTGCGCCATGCATATCGTCCCTTCGAATTTTCTGGCACTGATCTCCGAAGAAAATTGGACTCTTATTGCAGTGTGCATTGGCGTCACACGGTTTTATAGAATTCTAGAACCAGACTGATTTATTTTTGATACAAATTATCAAAATCTAGTCTTAAAATAAATCAAATTAAATTTTTAAGAATACAGTCAATGTCCTCTTGGTGACATAAAAAATGCTGCATACATACGTGTGTTTATATCAAAAACTCAACTTCAAATTAAATAAAAAAAAGTGTTTCTTTTTATGTTAAAGTTATTTTGTTTTTGTTTCGTAAAACATCACTTGAAATACATTTAAAACAAAATGTCTTATTGCAAGAAAATAATTAAAATTAGAATAAATGAAAAAAAAGTAATTGAGATCAATTTAGATTTGGTGCCAAAAATTTTGTTCACTTTCAATGTCCATCGCTCAGTCTCAATGTCGTTCCGTGGTATAATGTTGACGACTGAACGGTGAGAACTGGCAGCACAGAGAGGCTTTGCGGTGTTCTATTGAGGTTAACCGCCAATGATTCAAAAAAGTGAAATTAAAAAAAAAAAAATCTAAAAGGACAATTTGGCGACAAAATCCATTTTTCGGATTGAATTTCATTGAAATATTTTTGCATATTATTTATTTTTTAGTTTGTTTTTATTTGTTTGTTCTTTTTTTCTGATACACAAAAATGTATCTTTTGGATACAAAAGAATTTGTGTGAGTTTCAAATAATAAAAAAAAAAACTAAAATCAAAATTCGCAAAAAAAAACTCAAAATCATACAAGAAAATGATGATGGCGTGATGTGAATTGTATGTGTAGATATATAACACAAGAGCAGATACAGTCAGAGTATCTTGCATTCACCATCACAAGAACAGAATGAATATCGGTGATTTTGTTTCTCTCGAGAAGAAATAAACCGCATTATGACCAAGATGTGGGGATTTTGTTTTGAATTTTGTGGTAATTGGGATAGATATTTTATTTGACCTTAAGGATAAATTTGGAATCGAATGAGTGCATGAAGAATAAGAGAAAGAAAAGGAAACAAAAACATTAATGATTCAATCAGTAATAAAAGTAAGATTTCAAGTTGACGGTGGGTTTTTTTCTCGGTAAAACACAAACAAGAGATACTTTTGTGAAGATATCCAGTGGTTTTTTTCGTTGATCTTGGATATAAGGTTTTCAATAAAATTAATGTTTTAAGGTTTTATTTTGGTGTTTTGTTGTAATCAACTTCATGCTTGTGAAAGTATTTACTAAAATACATGGAATTTTCCATAAGAAATAAAAAATAAATAAGTGTTTCGTGTGCGTTTCTTACGACAACATCGAATTTTTGTTTCTAAAATTTTGTCTTTTATTTTATATTTTTTGAAACAAGCAACATAGTCCACCCAAAATGGATACCAGGTGATTTCTCCGATCTCCATGTCAGTACTGTAAACATTTTGTAGAGAATTATGTTGAATTTCACAGATTATTAATCCCAAATAAATAAAAATTAAAGACAAAAAATGAAAATGATCTTATATCATTCTTCTGGAGTTTAAATGGTCTGAAGATTTTTGTAGATTTTCAGCTTTGCTTTAATAATTGTATGACAGGACTACATGCAATTTTTTTTTAAATCTCTACAAACCATTTGATATTTTTCTTAACTTTCTTGTGATATTGTCAAGTTATTACTTAATTTATAAACAATATGAAAGTAAAAAAAAAACAATTAAAAAATCAGGTTCAAACCCTTGTGTTGACTCAGGTTTAATACAGTACTTAAGAGGTGTGAATCTAACCAATTTTCGATTTAAAACTCACATCGGTCAAGGAATTTATATAAATTCGTTGTATTTCTTAGCCGACAGTCAGTAAGCTGAATTTCAAGCTCTAACCAATTTTCTATGCATTCAAAACTTAACACAATTCTAGGAATGTAATAAAAAGAGCAACTGCCTCAGGTGTAGTAAAAATAAGAATTAATAAGAAATTTCACTTGTTCAGCTTAGGTTATTATCATTTTATTATACTCTTTTCACAAGCAAACATTTATTTACCATCCTATAACTGAAAATCAAGTACTAACTATAACCCTAAACCGTTAAATATCACTTTTGATTAGATACTGAACAGAACAGTTTTTACTCTTAATATCATAATAAAAAATGCTTCTGTGGTGTCTACAAACCCCGGTAACGTCATATCTTTATAATAACCACCCAAAAAGTCATTAAAGTGAAGTTTAATCAAAGAATAAAAACCCATCAGTTAATATCGTTTCACTTTGGATACGAATGTAATAAATAGCCTTTTCTTATAATAAAGGTTTGCTTGAGGAAAAAAATTGATTGATCACGAATAAATAAATGTCGGGTCAATAAGTGTTTGAGTTCTGAATTTCATTTCCAATCTTTTAAATTTAATGAATTTATTAAGCCGCATATTAATCTACTTACAGACCGTTTAACATAATTTTTAACGGAACATTAATTTGGGAAATAAAAATGATTTTATTAAAAGTTTGCGAATAAAAACAAAAACATGGCATTTCGCCAATACCACTTAATACGATAAATACATATTTTCATTCTGCTTATTGTGATGAAGATGATTTAGCAAATTTCTTTTTCTTTCTCAAAAAAAATCAGACATCCCACATTCCTTGTCTATCAACATTCAACGCTTCCGGCCATTTATCGATTTTATTTGTTTTTAACTCTTGTTTTAATTTTTCCTCCTTTAACACATCCATAATTAAAAAAAAAATTACTTCCTTAATTACCAGTTGATCATTTTGTGTAGCAATAAGTTATAACCTCTTTCGACTTGTAATTTGTTTTATTTTTTTACTTAATCCTCGGCATGTGTCAAGTTCAAACCGAATCAAGTTCAAAACAAAACAAATCATAGGCAATTATCTTTTAACCTATGACTATTACTTAAGATTGAGACTGCATTAGGAAGACAGAGAAAAATCGTAACAATTTAATTGCTGAGTAATTTATTGCAAACACTGTTACTAGCTAGTTATTCTTTTAAGCGACAAAAAACTTAAAAACATTTTTTTTTTCAGGTAACATTACATTACATTACATTTCACAGTACTTCGCACATAAATGTTACGAACTACAGACACATAGCAGCACTGGTGACTGAGACCATCGGCTGGGTAATTATTTCAATCTTCACGGACGTCTCTGAGTGGTTCTGTGAGTTTGAATTCACTTATTGTTATATCTGTGATGATAATTTAAAAAATATGTTTATGCTAACTTCATCTCAAGTACGTCAGTCTTTAGAAGTCTGCAAACAATAGATAGTCTAAAGCTATACAAACGCAACTTATTTGTCTTAATAACTCTCTAATTAAGTGAGGATGTGTGCAAAAAACGTGCACGTCAATCTTATTTCCCATTCCTTCCATAATAAGCAGTTTATTCCGAAAACACTTCACTTCGCAGGTAAATGCGAAATTGAAAACGGTTGAAAAAAAAAAAAAATCTTCGTCTGAAAATAATTTGCGGGACAAATAATAATTTAATTTTGAATATTTAAACGTCCTTGACGCTGCGGCTGCGGATCATCCTCTTCTCCTCTATTTGCACTTTCACTCAAATTTTATATTTTAAATTTTTTTAATTAAGAATGAAAATGATTCAATTGTTGATGAAATAGCAATTTCGAAAATAAATGAAAATTTCGATTGGGACCTGGATGTTTTTTTCTGTGACACAAATGTTGTCACTTGCTAGTCGATTAAATCCGTAATTAGTCCAATAACTCGCTTCAGAAATTAATCGTTTCTTTTTTTCATCTTGACATAATATATCAATGATTTCATTAGTGTTGACAGATCTCATGTAGGTATTAGAAGAAAATTAATAGGAATTTGTGATTTTTCTGACATCTAAGTTAGCATCGAAGGTGAGAAGGTTTCGTGTATTAGCCAAGCTAAAAGCAAATTATGGCAATTTAACGATAGCCTTCAAGTACAATATTGGTTTCAAAAGTTATCAAAGTTTTCAATAAAACAAGAAAAATCATTGGACGTTTTTTAAGGAAATTACAAGCGGTGTGAAAGTGTTTGAATTTTGAAAATACGAAATTAATTTTTTATTCACGAAACTCTACAATAGACGAGTAAGGATTTGTTTTCAATGTGTGCAGGTGGCCATGGCTCAGAGGATAGAGTAGTTGATTGCTAAGTCGAATGCTACGGGTTCAAGCCCCAGCTTCGGCAGCATTCTTTTTCTACAAAAATCGCCAGCTTTATCTGAGGCCACCTGTGCGATGATATGAGACAAATAAAATTTGTGTCTCCTCCTCTGTGCTACGTAGGGTTATATTATGTGTTCTTCCCTTCTATGTATCTATCTGTCTCTCTCTGTTGTATTAATGTCTTGTTCTGTCCCAGCCGATGGCCTCAGTCGCCAATGCTGCTATGTGTCTGTAGTTCGTTACATTAATGTGCGAAGTACTGTGAAGTCAATGTCAAATGTCAAATGTTTTGAATGTATTGATTACAATTTTCAGGTTAATTTATTAACCTTTTAGAAAATCTTTTAGCACATCCAAGCAATAGTCAGGAACTCGAACTATCCACTTGTGGACTGAACATTAGCATAATACGAGTAGTTTCACTTTTTAGGAGCATTTGTGCCAGTCTTCAAGAGGGACAATCAGAAGGGATCCAGCACAAAACTTTGTCACTGTTAAGTAAATTCATTATATAAAGCAAAGGGAAAAAAAGAGTACCGTGAAT
The DNA here is from genome assembly GCA_943590905.1 of Sphaerophoria taeniata. NCBI lineage: Eukaryota > Metazoa > Arthropoda > Insecta > Diptera > Syrphidae > Sphaerophoria > Sphaerophoria taeniata. The sequence goes on along the minus strand of OX016540.1, from coordinate 33,809,459 downwards.
TCATCCTTGAGGAATACCATACAATATTACGAAAGGGTTCGATATTTCATTGCTTAGTCTGATAGCCTGAAAATGATGATGAAAATTGAAATGGTCGGGAAAATTCTTTACATATTTTATGCATTTCCCCAAAAAGAAAACCTAAGAATAATCGTCGTGTGTTCGAGTCCTACTCGTGCCCATAGTTTTTATGTCATCTTTCACGGGCACTACTTCTTGCGAAGAACTGACAAACTTCCAAGAGTATTAATCTGTCATGAAAAAGTGCTTCTCAACTTTACTGTTCGGAATCCGCGTTAAATTGTAGGTCCCCTCAATTCTTCACACGAACCCAGAAAATTGTTGATGATGAGAGTAAGCCACTTTAGGCCTTGGCTCTTCAAGAGCTGTTGAGCCACTTTATTTATTTATTTTTATCCCTGTCGACTACTTTTCTCTATCTTTTGAGTTTTACTTTAAAACTAAGGCCTGGCTGGTATTTCAATTATCATACACTTTTGGCCGATTTAACCATAAACTTTTCCACCACCCACATCATTCTTACTTATTATCATACGAAATCTTCAGTTTTCCACCACGACTCATTTTGTTTTACTGAAAATTGGACCAAAGTAAGTATTCATAATTTATGCAAAGCATATGTGTCACAACAGAACTCATCACCATTTATAATTCTTGCAAATTCAATAAATTTTGACACCTCGTAGGTTTCAAAAAATGATTCATGAATACCAATGCCAACCTCTCAGACATTCTCAAATTAAAATTACTAATTCAATATTCACCTGCATGCTTGCTTAACTCATTAGTTCGTCGACTTTTTTGGCACTCAAATAACCCACCTACGTTCTTAAAACAAAAACAAAAAAAAAACACAAATAAACATTCAACTTTGAATCTGTTTCCAATGCAAATTGAATTGGAAACAAAAAGTTTGCTGTTTGCATGACGTCAGTTAAGATCTCTCAGAGAATTGACTAATTGACTTGGCTTGTCATTTCAATTTTCCACCACAAAAGAAAACGAAAAAAGTGCGTACAATGAAAACAGAATTGAACCCAATCACCTGATTAAAACTGATGAATCCGCCAAACGTGTGGTCTGATTTTGATCAATTTTTTCACAAACAGCAAAATTTTAATACACTGCTACAAATTGACAGACAATACAGCACCGAAAAGAGTTGAACAAACTCACCCAACTCCGAATGACACAAAATTAAATAAACAAAAAAAAAAAGGAAAAATACCTATTCAGCTTTTTGTTTTGGAATTTGAATCAAGAACACAATAAATTTTGTAAGCGTGCGTTACTGAAATAGATTCGATTTTTTGTTCGGTATTTCTTGCCCCGATCGTCGTCGCAACCTATTCTCGATTCGGTTATTTTACGCAAGGTCATTGCAGGTCAAATGCTTTGGCAGCTCCTTAAATAAATTGAAACTCAAAACTCACTCAATCAAAGTCACTCAGTCGGTTAACTCAATACAAGGGAACTCAACACAGTGTGCAGTAATCACAGTCTATAAGAATTGTTTAAGCAAATTGATATTAAATGGAATTTTTTTTTCAAAATAAACAAAAATAAGAAAACACCGACACGATCTGATCGGCCCCCAACGGCTAGAATAAGTGAGATCAGAGTCAAGGTCAGAAAATGAATAAAAATGCTCCAACTGCGTACTGATTCGATTTGATTTGATAAATAAAGATTAAGTGACACACCCGCAGAGAGAATAAATAGACTATAAAAGAACTGTCACTTTTCAAATAACATAACAAGATTGAGACAAACGCAGTAATGTATTTTGTTTACTAACTTAATATAAGAGAGCTCATTGCAGGGTGTTCCTTGAGTTTTTGTTATATCCTTTTGAATCAAAAATGGAAGTGCAATTTCAATTTCATAAAATTTCTATTTCTGCAATTAAGTTACAATGATTTATTATGGCAAATTGTCCGTTTACAATTCAATCATTATTAGCGTGCTTTTCATATGGCAAAGGGAGCCGGTTGTCATGTGGAAGGCGAAGTGATATCTTTGACATGAAGAAAGTTGATCTTTTACGAGACTGGCAGCTCCGGGTTAAGGTGCCAAAGCACAACGAAAAGAAAAGAAATTAGCTCCATTGCAATAAAGTGAGAAATGATACAAGGTGAGGATGACGTGTCGGCTCTTCAGCAGCGGCTAGTGTTGCCCACACTTTAAGGTGGTTTCAATTTAACAATCATCATTATTGTACGTTTAGTGTTTTTAGTTTTTTTTGCACATGGCTCAAATGAATTGACTATTATTGATCTCTGTCAATGGGAATGGGGAATAGAAAGAAAGTTGCTCTTCGGCTTATTTGTTTTTTATAATGGTCTCAGTGAAATAGCACTCGTAAATCAAGTCCTAAGACTGAAGGTAACCGAATAGCTCTCGAGGGGCTTTGAGACTCTACGATCGTCTTTGGACTGAATGAAATTATTAATTTTGACCCAAAAGATTTACAATTTGTTTAAGACTTTGATTTATGATTCTTGAAATTGGAAATATAGGTATATGGAGATTTTTGTTGTTCGTAGGAAAAGATATTGGAACATGTGATTTTGCAGCAGAGAAAAATAAAAACACTACTCTTTCTACAGCTGACTTTTAGAAGGTGGTAAAAACAGCTTTTTATTGATCGCCTTGCAAACTACATAGGTGGTAAGAGTGACCTACATACCTTTGGGCATTGAAAGTTGAACTGCCTGTCAAAACAGCTATTATCATTTGCTATATCAATTTCAATAAAATCGTGTGCTTGAAACCCTATTTATGGCAATAAATCATAGATGGATTTTTTAATGAGATAACCAGGTTTTATAAGAACTAATATGTCACTAAAACAACAATCTTGTTGAACTCAGAAGTGTCAACTTTTATGGGTAATACCAGAGTTCTGAAGGACAAACTCAAATAAATCTTTCTTGTTTGCTTAAAGTTATTCAAGTGTCATGTCGCACATAATCAGAAAAATAATAAATTAATTGAAGACGAAAAATCTGAAAGCAACCGAACAAATAAGCATCTTGAATCTTGTGACCTTTTAAGTTGCCTCTCTTTTGTTTTTTCATTTAATTTTTTGCAAATTTGTGCCATCCATGCCTACACATTTTTGGACATGAGAGACAGAACGAAACATACGCAAATGTATTTTTTGAAATTTGTGAAATTAGAAGTTCGTTGAGAAGTTCACTCGGTCGTAAATTAGTCAAGAATGAGGTTTCAAATCTGGAATCATAAAAATTGTTTTAATTGAAAAATTTGGCTGAGAAAAAATATGGTTCAATTGATTTGATTGTCTGAAGTCTAATGAGAATGAGTTGTAACTGGGTAGAGAAAAATGTGCCGAAAATAAAACGCCAACTGCCACACCCACTTTACTTGTGAGCACGGTTTTGCTTGCTTTTAAGTACCCAGCGAATATCATGCCCCAGAGACAGATTTTAAGTATACAAATGGGAATAATTTCTTATGTGAAGAAATTGGATCGCATGAAGTTTTATTTCTTTTTGTCTTGAAATTATTTAAAGTAAGTTCTGCGAATCAACTCACTATTTTTATCTGGGGAAGTCCAAACAAAGTGGTCAAAGGCATTCATAAAATGAATCCAATGACTAATCGACCTAGTTGACAGCATGTAAAGCGAACCTTGTGACAAGCGATATCTAGTGAAAGAAATCATTAGCTTAAACTATAACGCAAGTTGGGGTTAATGTAGTAATTAGCATGATGAGAAAACAATGCATATCTATTGTTTTCTCATCATGCTAATTGGAGTTTTTGTTCAATTTTGTCTTATGGATTTTTTTTTGCGAAAACAGAATGCGAATCGTACTAAACAAAGTGTAAAAATCTAAAGCAAAATTATTCTGATGTCCTTGTTACGTTCTAATGATTTCTCATGCTAGGTTAGAACAATTATTTAAAAAAATGACTATGTTTTGTCAAAGAATTCAACAGGGGTAACAAAACAAAATGTGGCCACAATAGTGTGACCCAGTTTGAAGAGATGATTTTAAAAGTTTTGTTTTTATTGGTCAAAAGTGATCCACAATGGCAAAATCTTTGTGTAAGATTTTCCATCTTCTGGGCTCGTTCCGAGTATTTGTCTCTCTAATTCCAAAAAGGCGAATCTTCTTCCCCAATATTGACTGCGATTCTAATATAATGTTCCCTTGTTTATCTCTGCAGGCATCGGTTCTGGCTCGATGACCTTGAGCCAGCTGTTTAACCTTATATACAGGATATAGAAAAAAGCCCTTAGCGCAAAATTATAGTCCGCTAATGAACGATTTTAGTGTCATTTTAAGCTAGAATCACACTAAAATTGTTCATCAGCGGACTATAATTTTGCGCCCTTGAGTTTTCAAAAAGAAGGAAAAAGCACCAAAATTTTTGACTTTGCGTCAATTCGAACATAAAATTTGCTATCGGGTCAAAAATCGATTTGAATATAAAATTTTTTGTCATTTAAAATTTGCAACCAGTATTAAATTGCTATTTTTTCGGTTTCCAAATTTTATAAGAAAATCTTTTTTTTACTAAAAAGCAAAATAAAAGAACAGCAAAAAACAAACATACGTAACTTACACAAAAATTTAAGTACATTCAACCCTTCATCTCACTGCCTTTAGGCCTAAGACGTCTTATGGTGTCAAACAACAAAACATCTGTCAATTTCATTCAAAATATTCAGGAGTAGGATACATCCACTTGTCTTGGTCTTAATTGCTTGGCTAATTGTTATTCTCAATAACGTTAAAAGTGTGTGGTGCCTAAGGGTGTAACATTTTAAGCAGCAACAAACTAACAAACAATCACTTTTCCAATCAAATTAAGGTCAACAAATTTTATTAGTGGTAAACAAAAAATTGCATGCCAGACGTATATTAGTCCCGGACAGACATTTCGAAGCCATCAATCTGTCGTTTGTTGCTGTATCCTGTTCTCTTCTCAATGCTTAAAACTTCTTATTCTTCTTCATTTCAATTGGATGATATTTGGACACATTGATTAGTCTTCAAGGTTCTCTTCTGTGTGTTCAAGAAGGAAAGTTTCTCGCAATATAATTGACAATAATAATTTTCGTGTTAAAAGTATTTGCTACTTTTGCTTCAAGATGTTTCGTGCCTCATTGCTTGGACTTCGGAATTATTGATCTTTGTATATCGTTAAGACACTTAGGATACCTTGCTTAAAATAAGAAAAGTGCAAATAGAAATTTATCTCTACTGATTATAGCAAAATGGCAAACTTGCAAAATGTGTCAAATTGATTAAGACACGAAAATAAAAAAAAAAAAAAAGAATGCCTAATCCTCCACTTCATCCAGGCATTTAAGATTTGAAAAATAGAAGAAGACAGGCAACACTTTAAATTAAATAATAAATGACTTCCATCATCATCAGCAGACGTCAGTTCAGTGCCAAAATGTATCTTTTGTCACCTACGTTCGCTTCCAGATGACAGTTTGCTGAGCTTTCATTGAGTTTCTTAGTCAGCACCATATGACTGTGTTGGTGTGTATTTTTGTCAATTGATAAATTTATTCTCTTGATTATAATAATGCATCCACAAGTCCTCAACTCGAGAGGTACAATAAGTCTGTTAAAAAAAAGTCTATGAATAGATTCAAAATCATAGACGCAACAAACCATCCAGACGATGGGGCTATAGAGGCATCTAACGAGCAGCTGCAGGAGAAGCAACACAGTCCACCTCATCCACTTAGCCAGTTCTTACCGGCCGGCGCGGCAGAGCTGTTGCAGTTCTAATAAATCTGCATTGGTAATAAAGAGTTTATTTAGCACGCGTCAATTTATGAAGTGCATTTAAGTATACATCTGAAGTGTACCCACATACGTTTCACGAGGTACAGAGGTAAGTGGGTGCTTCGGATTAAGAGTTACAGAGATGCATGAAGCAGAATGAAAATGTCGAACAAAGGTTGTGATCTCTCGACAGGCTTTGACTCCGATTGGCGCATGTAGTTAATTCCTTAGTTCATAAAGTGATTCTCGGGGAAATTCCGATCAAGTTGAGACCTCAAAGGAGGACAAAGCGAATGAAAAGTGATGACAATTTTAAAATACCAAATCGGCTTTATAAACAAACGAAACATTAAAAGAGACAAGAATTAATTTTTTATTTTGATTTTTCGACGACTAACGACAACCGTACAACTGCGAAGAACGACGACGACGCTAAATTATTCAATTTAGAGATTCGACTATTATAGAACCGTATTTAGAATTTCGAAGATGAAAGCAGACGGACGTGGTTTGATAATAATTTTGTTTTAACGATACTTTATTGCTGCATATAACAACTACTTCTATCTACATTCGTAGTTAGTCTATAATTTTGGGCTTATGCAATATAAATTGAGTAACTGGCGAAACAAAAATAAATAAATGAAATCAGTTGTTTGGAATGATAAATGCGCAAAATGAGCAACTTATCTGCGTACTTGGCTGCTGAATCAATTGAAAAGAGGTGTCGATATCAATTTGGAAGTCTGGGTCCATTAGCGGAGAAGGTGTGAAACTTTGCTCAAAGTAGTTGATAAAACTTTTCCACTGGTCATTTTGTCAATTTGGTGTCGTTACTCATCATTACTTCCGGTAGTTATTTGTATTTCGTCGTCTCCTCCTGGTTTGATGGCCTGCAGCAGTTTCATTGTTCTAGCGCATAGCATTTCGTTGAAGAACCATTTGTAGACCCTTGTAGAGTAATGTTTAGACATTTTCGGGGAGATTCTGGTAGCGGTAATTCGATGAATTGAGCACTTTTTGTCCTTCAAGTACATTGGACCCACTTTTTTAAATTCCTTTACTGAAGCAATGTTGTTTTGGATCAAAACTTTGACTTAAACAATTTTTTCTATTTCTAATGCACATCCTTTCTTCTTTTCATTTCAGATAACAAAATCAGCTCTTAAGATGTCACAAATCAAAATCAATTTATTCGCACTCCTGGCGCTAGTCCTTGTGACCCTAGCCAGTACATACGACTGCCCCGAAGACTGCCATTGTAACGTCATAAACGGTCCCACACCGCACAACCATGCCAAATGCACCAGTCTCAATGGTTTGATGAAGAGCAGAAATCTGCCAATACATTCCATTGATCTCTCACACATCAATCTAAGTCGAATTCCATCGCATCAGCTGGAAAAGCTTCGCGATCTAACCACCGTCGATCTGTCGTACAACGAAATTGCCGAAGTCGGCCGATTGGGGCCACGAGTCAAATCACTGAACCTAAGCCACAACAGTATAACATCGGCGAAACTATCGAAAATACCGCTAAATGTTCAGCATTTGGACTTGTCCAACAACGAACTCACTTATCTCCCATTGGAACTGCGCAATCTATCGAAACTCCGAACGATCGAACTGAATAACAATCAAATAAACTGTTCTTGTGAGACCTTAGACGTAAGGAACTGGCTGCAGGAGAAATCTGTTTACACGCAAACTCTGGTCAAGTGTGCCTATCCCAGTGAGGTTAAGGGTAAACCTTGGTTGCAAGTCAAACAATCAGAGATATGCGAACGAGAAAGAATTACGTTGGGGTTTGGTGGCGAAGACGAAGAGGACAACGAACTGATGATGGGTGATGCTCCAGCAGTTGAAGGCTCCGGCGAGGGTGATGAAGTCGATGAGGGAGAGTTAGGAAAGGTTTTTATGCCAATCGATAGCAAGAAATCATCGAAAGAAGCGAGTCCCAATGAGGAAGTTGAAGGCTCAGGCGATGAACAACGAAGCAACATCGAGGAGGAGAAGGCCGAAATCATGAATGAAGAAGAAGAAGACGGCTCTGGAAGTGGAATGGGTCCGAATTTGAATATCTTCAGACTGAACGAAGAAGATGACTCCAAAGAAAAACAACCTGTCACAGAAGAAATGATCGTCCCAGTAGTCTTCAAAAATGTTGAAGGTGGATCGCCAAAGAGCGAAGAAGATCAAGATTCTACAGAGGCCGCTGAAAATGGCAACGACATCCAGAAGGCCAGTATCATGGTTCCCCGCGATGAGAATGATGAGTCCAAGAATACATACATTCTGTTGGGAGTCATCCTTCTGATTGTCGTTGGTTTGATTTTCTATGTTGGTGTAAAACGTTGCAAGGCAAACTCTAGGAACCGAGGCCACGATATTGAGAACCCACGTTCCACAGAGCTCCTCAATATGGACAAGAAGAACCTTGGCAAACCAATCCAAAAGAACGGCACCGAGCATGCCCCACTGATAACCGAAAAGAAGAAGGAAGATATGGCCAAACCAGTCAATGGCAACAGTCGAACAATCTACGAAGACGAGAAGGACAAGAAATCCCACGAACCACTTTTAAACGGCGACACTAAACCCCAAAGCGAATCGAACAATAACGATTTGCCCAAAGAAGAACCCGACGCGAAAACAACAGTTCGTCAGCCAGAATATACCGAACCACCATATGACCCTAATCACCGAATAATCCCACGATACCCACCCCCGAAATCGCCAAGGGCGTCAAAACAGAACTATCAAAACGACGATGACCCTTACCTGCCTTCGTCGCCCAGAACCGGACGCTACAGCCCTGTCTACTCACCAGAAACTGGAAAAGTTAAAATCAAGCTTACCGAAACACCCAGACCAAAGACCCCAATGCTAGTGACGAGAAGTAAATCGAACGCTGGTGATATAATTACAACGCCTGTTGTGAGAGCCTCAGCTATACCGGCAGCTGCCACCTCTGCAATAGTCAACGGTCAGGATGAAGTAGGTGAACACACAAGGACTGAATCCCCCACACAACAGACCCACGGAACCCTACAAAACCAGCAAAATCATCTGCAAGAACAGCAGCAATAATTAACAGTTAAGGCTTGTAGGTTAAATATAAATTTGTAATTTTATATGTAAAAGTAAAATATTTGATAATTTGTAAATGTACGTAATTTTTGTTTTGTATTCACTTAAGTGACTCCTGCAATACCCTTCATAAAATGTTAAAATTTACCTGGATTCGATTCTTCATCTTTTTAAAATGGCGCCCAACGTTCGCCAGCTGGTTGAGCTTACTTAAATACCATAACAAGATTTGTAAGCACAGATATCGAAGATATCCACATTTTGATTGAATTTCCTTTTTTTTATCCGTTTACTATAATCCCGTTTTCTTCCACCAGAGTTGTGAATGCTATTTCTCGACTCAACGCACATTCAAAAAAAAAAATTACAGAAACTAACTAAACCACGTTTTATTTTTTTTTTGTTCATTATTATAATTATTTTGTAAATTAAGAAGAAAAAATATTGTGATAAGCCTTAAATAAAAAAATAATTATTTTATATTACTAAAAATAATAAAACCAAAATAATATAAATAAATATATTTTTAATAAATTTTGTATTTTGAATCGTACATTTGGTGCGCGTGTTCCTCTTTCAAAATTTTTCATACGAAAATAAATAAATATATATTTTTTATTAATAAATACAAAATTAAACTTAAATAAATAAACAAAACAAAATATAAATTTTCAACGATAGATAACAAAAAACTGATCATCTGTATTATTTGTAATATTTATTTAAAATTTGTCTTAGTATATTGAAGATTATAAGGGATTTTCAAATAAACTAAAAGTAGTAAATACCAAAGTTATGAATAAACAAAAAATATAAGTTTTAAAATCTTAAAAGAAATCACTTATTTTTTATTTAATTGAGCAAAAAGTTTGTTTTTAAAATTTTGTTTTTGTTTATGCCGAGTTAAAAATTTTAAAAATACTTTAAAAATTATACTAAAAGTATAATTTTTTTTTTTTTAGGCACTGTGCATTTGTTTCCTTTCAATATAATATTTCTAGGGTTAAACAAAACAAAAATAACTGTAGGATTTTTTAATTTTGAATTAATAAAAAGAACAATTGTTAAGATTTTTATTTTGTTACTATTTAATATTAAAATTCGTTTTTGTTTTAATATAAAGTATATAGTTTTAAGCCAAGGGAAACATAACACTTACCTAGTTATTATTAAATAAACAATAAAACATGCAGTGCTATAATAGTTTTTTTCTTTGTTTTGTTTTAAATTTAACATGTTAAATAATAAAATAATGTTTAAATATTAAAATTTTAATGTAAATTGATTCTTTTTAATTTAAAATAAATTAAAAATGTTTTTATTTTGAATAAATAAATCATAGTTGTGTATTACTCATCATTGTTAAAAAAAGCGAAAGTTTTCATAAAAAAAAAAACATTCCTAACTGTCCAGTGTGTAGTGTACTGTCCGTGGCTTAGTGGATATGTGCGTAAGCTGCAAAGGAGAATGTCTTGGGTGGGTTTGAGTCCTACTCGTGCTCTCTTGCGAAGAAATGACAAATCATCAATGACATGTTCATCAATCTGTCATGAAAAAGTGCTTCTCCACTTTTCCGTTCGAAATCGGCGTTAAGTTGTGGGTCCCTTCAATTCTTCGCACGCACCCAGAGAATTGTTGACGAGAGTAAGCCACTTAGGCCTTGGCTCTTGAAGAGCTGCCGCGCCACTCTAGGTAGGTAACTGTCCAGTTTGAGAATTTAAAATGTCTTGGCAATTGGAGTGCAGAATTTCTTTTTCTACCACGATTAAAATTAAATTTGAAATTCTTTTTCAAATGGGATCAAATTTACCCGCAAGCCAAAATTCCTCAAACTATGCATGTCATTTATCCGCAAAAGATCCTACCCTTTTTCTTGTGAATATAGTTTTCGTCACTCAAAGTTATGAGAATTAATTACCTTTTCCAAAGACTGAAATTTTATGAGACACAAAATCAGTGGCGGATTAAACGTTGAGGGCTCTCCTTTATTAGAAATAACTCGTATTTGTCGTGTTTTTTTTTACTACTCAGTAGCCAACAAAGTAATCAAGTGCGAATAAAACGCTCCAACTCATTTTATCTGTCAAATTCAATTTGTATGGCGAAATGGACCTGAGAGTTGCGTCTCGGATTACAAAAATTAGCAAATACTTCAACCTAAGTGAGTCCATAGCTCAGATAAGCTCATTTCATTAGATTTGTGTAGCAAAATAATTCTTCTTAACGCTATCAGTGCTGTCTTCATTTCAATAATTGAAAGTTCTATCGCCGGCACAACTTTCATTTTTTTTACTGGCCTTTTTATCGACTGCAATCCAAATTGTTGTTGTTTGCCAAGGGAAATTTTGCTGTGCTGGTTACTGAGTAGTGAAAAAAACTCGGCTATAGTTTGACCAAAACCGCTGTACTGCGCCTTAGAAAAACGGGTTGAAATGGGCGGCAAGGAAAAATAGAGCAAGTTTACATAAGATGGATAGATATTGTTCCAAACGTCTTACGATTTCGGTTTAAAACATTTTAATAAATGATGCGCCGAACTTAAATTTTGCAAACCAAGATAACTCGAGTTGGTTTTTATGCAAACCGAGTTGCAACTCGGTTCGTCAAATCGGATACCCCGGGTGTCCGCCGCCATTTGGATAAACCTTAGTCTTGACTTGACAGTCCATATTTGACAGTCGTGAAGTAGACACGTGGGAAATTTATTATGGAACAATATTCGATACAACAGTTCATCAAAATCAATCATCGATTAAACTGTGAAAAAATCATAATGAGTGACTATACACATTTTCATTTGAATAGATATGAATGTGAATAAACAGAATAGTCGGTTCCAAGGCAATGGAAAACCCTCAAATTATTCATCAGTCGCCTTTGCATCCATTAAAAGTTACAGTCTGGCGTGCAATTTGAAAACGGCGTAACGGTAACTGTGAATTTGGAGTGATATCGTTTATATGATTGAACACTTTTTAACGCTACAACCATAGCTGGGCATTAACGGACATTTTTTCGTTAATCCGTTAATCGTTAATTAACGAAGTTAACATTCCCATTAACGGATTAACTTTTCAGTTAACTTCAAAAAAATGTTAACGATCGTTAAATTTTCTAAAGTCCGTTAATCGTTAATCGAACACAAATACCATACAGATACACATTCAAATTAGATTATTGGAAATTATTTATACAGGGTGATTCACGAGCGTTGTGCCAAAAAGCTAGAGCGTGTAGGTTGAGTTGAGACAAGAAAAAAATCGTATGGGAGGGGGGGTCTATTCCCCCCCGTTTAGCCGGGAGGGGCAATTTTCTGAAAAATTGACTTATTTTGTAAAAAAAAATATTAAAAATCAACGGCTTAGTTTACAACACCGTGCTATACCTTTCTGAAAAGCTAAAAACTTTTTCTTTCACCTTGTTTTTAAAATAAATTGTTTTAACGAATAGTTTTAAAAAAATCAATTTTCAAACTCAAAATTTTCAAAAAAAAAGCCAAAAAAAATTTTTTGAACTAATTTTTTTCAAAATTTTATGTATTTAAGTATTAATTTTGTTTTAAAATTTCAATGTCTTTGTTAATTTTTAGTCGAAAACAGAAAACCGGATGCAAAAATGTCTTTTTGTTTTTGAGATATTAAAAAAAAACCAAAACCACTTTTTTCTAAGAAAATCTTTGTTTTTATTTTTACCTATCTGGACTTTTAGTATAATTTACTAGTTTAATTTATAAATTTAATTTTTTGTAATTGGAGTTTAATGAGGACTCAATAAAGTAGAAAAGTATTGGATTTTCCCTGGATTAATCATTTTGTTCATTGAAAACGTCTGAAAACTGATCTGCAATTTTTTCTTACTATACCTGGGGCTGCGGCCACTCGCCGGCGAAGGGTTCTACCTGCTGGGGGGTTAAGATAATTAAACCGCAATTTTTCTTGAATGAAAAAACAATTAACAACCTAAAGGTTAATAAAAGGCACCGCATATTTACTTAACAACCATTTACAATTAAAATATTAATTCATCAACACATAACAATAACAAACTCATATGTTCGAGAAGAGTTAGCGGACAGGAACTTCTGCTACGGTTAAACTTGTTGTCGAGATCGGGAAGCCGACAGACTCTACGCTGAAAGATATCCCAATAGATTGCGCCCAAGTCGTAGCATGTTTTCAAGAATCCGCCGACGAGAGCACGGAGAGCTAGAAGTGAAAGGTCAATGGCAGACGTTATCAATGAACAAAATGATTAATCCAGGGAAAATCCAATACTTTTCTACTTTATTGAGTCCTCATAAAACTCCAATTACAAAACAAATAGTAAAAGCAAGGTTAATGTTTCATAAATAAATTTTACAAAAAGTCCACATAGATAAAAATAAATTAAAAACGATTTTCTTAGAAAAAAGTGGTTTTGGTTTTTTTTTAATATCTCAAAAACAAAAAGACATTTTTGCATCCGGTTTTCTGTTTTTGACTAAAAATTAACAAAGACATTGAAATTTTAAAACAAAACTAGTACTTAATTACATAAAATTTTGAAAAAAATTAGTTCAAAATTTTTTTTTTTGGCTTTTTTTTGAAAATTTTGAGTTTGAGAATTGATTTGTTTAAAACTATTCGTCAAAACAATTTATTTTAAAAACAAGGTGAAAGAAGAAGTTTTTAGCTTTTCAGAAAGGTATAGCACGGTGTTGTAAACTAAGCCGTAGATTTTTAATATTTTTTTTTACAAAATAAGTCAATTTTTCAGAAAATTGCCCCTCCCGGCTAAACGGGGGGGAATAGACCCCCCCCTACCATACGATTTTTTTCTTGTCTCAACTCAACCTACACGCTCTAGCTTTTTGGCACAACGCTCGTGAATCACCCTGTATAACTCAACACCCTTCAGGAAACACAACGGCACGCGACTTGTCTACTTCGCGCCTGTCTGTTTTTTTTTTTTTTGGTGCTAGGTATAGGTATACAGAATATAATATCGCAAATTCAATTCATTGGCGAGCGTTTTTTACTGGCTTCTTTATTGCCAGCAAAAAAAACTGTTGTTGGTTGCCAGTGGAAAAATGTTTTTGCGCTACCTAAGCTATGCAGGGTGAGATTTTTATTTTTTTTTGGGTTGTTGGTGAAAAGGTTTTATCGTGCGCATCGTCGCGGCTTCGCGAAAAAACAACAATTCTTATATGAATCATGAGCTAGTCGAAATATGCGTCGCCGCCCTGCCGGCGAGGTTCGGTCCCTAGTAAAATTTGAAATGCCGCTATTATTCCGGGTGCCGTTATTGAAATACCACTTTTTTCAAGGCTGTGTTTGGGAAAACTGCCATACTAATCGTATATAATACGACGATACGACAATGTTTGTTTTATTCCTTAGCGCGGCTCAGAAAGTGACAAGTGTTTTTTTTTTCAATTGTGCGTAGTCAGTGATAGATTCAGTTTTAAATCAGTACATTCTGTTTTTTTTAGAAACAATAAACAAAGAGTATTCTGTGAACTGTACGCTCAAGCTAACCTAGGGTCACTGCTTCCGACAGTTGCAGCAACGGTCTTCAAATTAAAAAAATGTATAGTCTAAAGGCCTCGTAAATTGCACAGCTTTGGTCAATGCGTTATTAACTCTTTCAGGTTTGGTGGTTAGTTTCCTAACCACTTATTTGTGGGTGTTTTAAATATGTTTTAACAGCAAGAAACGGTTTAATTCTAATTTGTATGTGTATTATGGTATATTTTACTATTGTGTTGCGATATTTTTGCAAATTAAACGCAGCAGTCGGGTCCTAAGAATTTTTACAAAACACGTCCAGTGTCGTTTTTGTCAACGTTAAGCTTTGAAAATCTTTAAAAAAGGGAAGAGTGCTTCTAATGTTAAGATTTTAGTGTTTGTTTGTAATTAAGTGTTCAGTTGGTTGACTTATAGCAAAAATCAGTATTTTCAATTATTAGTTTTCTAAAAATAACGAGTGTTATATGGTGGTTAGTAAACTAACCACTGTGACTATAGTGGGTTTTAATTAATTAATGTCCTCGACGGAATTGCACGTTACATTTTCAGAATGCCACGTGTACGAAATGAAATGGAATGACAGACGTTGTTCTTGAAGACATTCCTTCAGATGGTGATGCCTAGTTATAAGAATTACTGGTCGTCTGCTCCTGATTTACACGACCCTTACATATCATCGTTCGTGCAACTCAACCGCTTTGGCTGGTTTCTCAACAATTCGCATTTGAATGAAAATAGCATTATGCCTAACTGTTTTGACAAGCTTTATAAAGTGAGGCCAATGTTAGATAGCCTGAAAAGAATTTTTGATAAGAACTTTTACTTGTCAAAACACATCGTTATTGATGAAAGCATGATCAAATTCAAAGGGTGCAACTTTCTTAAGTAGTATATGCCAAAAAAGCCAATCAAGCGTTGATATAAGGTTTGGATGAAGTGTGCTGAGTCTGAATATTGTTAAGATTTTGAGATATACACATTCTTATTTATGTGTATTTTTATGGTGGTTAGTAAAACAACCACATCTTTTTTCAAAAACCTTATGTGGATTTTTCAAAAATACTTTTTTTTCTCAATAATAAAATGATAATTAAATAAAACATACGTGTAATTATTTTATATAGTTGTTCTAACAAAACTGTGACTGAAAGAGTTAAACGGCATAGAGGATAGAGAGAAGGTTCGGGCCACTTATGGACGATGAACAGTGCCAACTTGCTGCGGCTTTTCACCCTAAGTTTCGATTGACATGGTTGCAGAAATATGATAACAGTCGTGTAGATGCATTGAAAAAATGCATGGAAAAAAAGGTAGAAGAAGCGCTACAAGAAAAAGCTATCGAAATATCAAAGGAAGTAGAGCGTGTAAGTGGCGGAGGCAGCAACGCGAGTAACAACGACGATGATGAGGATGGCTTTTTCAAACAGAGTTGAACTCAATCTTCAGAAAAACCTAAGAACAACACATCATTAAGAAGTAAAGCTCAAAGTCTCATAAAAACGTGGCTAGATTTGAAGTCAAAAGACTCGTTAAATGAAGCGGCATTCCTCGGGGAACAAGTATTGGCAAATCTATTTATCCAATACAATACTGCCATACCCTCAAGCGCTGCTGTTGAACGTCTCTTTCTCTTCTCCACGGGAAAGGATATACTTCAGCCGAAAAGAGCCTCGCTTTCCAACGAGAATTTCAGCATGCTGATGTTCATGAAGGGGAACAATCACATTCATATAGGGTAAAAGCACCAGTACCCGGACAGATAACTTCTTTTTTGACTTTCAATGCAAATATCTTTATTTCTGTTAGTATTTCATTCAAATCTTAATATTTTGCTAAGACTACAGATATTTCTCAGTAGTTTGGTGTATGAATGAATTGAAAGTAACTTTAAACTTTGATTTAAAAAGATGAATTCTAAATAAAGGCAATTTTCCGGAGTCTCCGGACGATTGTTCTAGTCTCCGGACGATCTTAAATGGAGTTTCCGGACAGTTCCACTTAAAAACTCAATATCTTTTTTCTCTTAAGTGTTGACTATAGAGCAATTCATTTTCTGTATTGGTAATTACTTCGTGACTGTTTGTAAAAAATATTACCTAGTTATTGTTATTTAAGACGAAATATAAAGAAACCAAAATCGGTACCAGTTACCGGACGATCAAAACATAGTCTCCGGACGACTTTGAACCTACTTCGTCATACTTTATTGCTGCTTGACTGATACCTAATTTCTTTGAGCTAATGTCGTGCAAGGCTTACTTTTAAGTTGTTTGCATTCATCTTCAATAAAAAAAAAGTCAAGACTGTTCATATCCTCACTATCCAACTAAACCATGGCAATTTTATGCATCTGAAATACATATTTACTTGTTTCAAGGTTAACTAGTTGTTGTTTCTTTTTTTCCGAACCCGTTTCCAGGCACTTGGAATCCTTCAACACTAAACTGATGCACTGTTTTTTTGTGCACATCGCATTCAAATATTATACCTTCGATAGGGGTGGTTTTGGTTTTGGTTGGTTTCTTTTTGTGTTTTTTGTATGTATATGGTATGCATCAGTGAAGAAAAATGTTATTCTCAAATAAATAGAGAAGTGGAGTAGGAGGGAAGAAACTGGTTTTATTATTCTCATGTTCAGGTTTCGGTAAAAAGGAAAATAGATATCGCACGATCGATTTACACCATTTTGATTTCAAAATATTGTGTTTGTGTGGCAGAAAATAAAAAATGATATTGAAATACAATTTTTAGAGTTTTTTGTTTGTCATTTTTAATCCATCAGAGGGATGATAGTAAACAAATTTTATTCTGGATATAAACAAGTACTTTTGACAATTAAATTAAGGGTTGCAAAAAGAATTTGAACATACAAAAATAATTAAATAAAACCTTGGAGCTGTCCGGAAACTAGATTTTCGTTATTTTTTGTACCAGTACCGGACACTTAAGCAAATCGATTAAAAAAAAAAGCAAAACTCAATTTTTTTCTTTAGTTATTGGAAGTTCATTATATTTTCTTTGAAACAAACCCCATTTGATTGCAAGACTTCACAAGATCAACTATTCCCAGTATATTTTTCCAAGGTCTGCCACTATTTTTTTGCTAAGAAAATAGCAGAACTGCAGTGGCTGCTGCTTAAACTACCTATAACTTTTCCGTTATACATTCGATCGGCTTCAAACTTCGTATGCATATGTGGAAAATGTTACTGATTCTGTATTTTGTTGTTTTTTGCCAAGTCTGTATTTAGTTTCTCTTTTGTTCCACATAAAGGCAAAATCGTCCGGTCACTGGTGCCTGTCCGGAAACTGGTGCAGTTACCCTACATGACTGAATAAATTGTTGTTTTAACACTTAAACTCTTATAAAATATAATTTACTATATTAAAAAAAAATACTTGTTTTTTCTTGTTTCCAACTTCCAATTATTATTAAAAAATAAAATTTTTACGGCGTGTTAACGGATTAACGATTAACGTTAACTTGCGTTAATTTTTCTAAAATTTAACGTTTTAACTGTTAACGAAGTTAAATTTTTAATTAACGGATTAGCGATTAACGAAGTTAACTTTTTCATTAACGGTGCCCAGCTATGGCTACAACTACATGCTGTGGGCTTCATTAACATGTGGTATCAACAAGACGGTGCCACATCGCATACCTTCAGCGAGGATTACAATGGAATTACTGCGAGACCTCTTTCTACAACAATTTATTTCAGGGAATGGTGATGTTGATTGGCCTCCACGGCCCTGATTTGACTGCTCCGGACTTCTTTTTGTGGGGATATCTGAAAAGCAAGGTTTATGCAAACAAACCAGAAACTCTTGAGCAACTCTAACAAAATATTCGTGAATATTAATGAAATACCGCGTGAAATGTGTGAGAATGTAGTGAAAAATTTGCTCAAAAAGCCTTGCATTTGTGATGAAACTTAGAAAGGCGGATATTAACCTGGTATTGTATTTCATACATACCTAATTGCCGAAATAAAATAAAAATAAATAAATTTGCTTCTTTAACAACCACATGTGTATAAACTCGCTGGACCCACGTGCCCCTTAATAACCTCGTGCTCTAAGCAAATGCCTAGTTTGCCTTTAGGCACAAAATGCTAAGAAAAATGGAGAAAGTAAAAGAATTCTTCGTTCGTTCTATACAAGCAATTACTTTTTTAAGAAATTAGTCAGTTCCAGAATTTTCATTTTAAAGGGAGGGCATGTCGATTGCTTGTTTGTTTTTACATAAAACACAAAGTTTTGTTTAAAATTCTAATAAAATTTTGCACTTCGAATTTTTTACACGCAATTTCCCCTAGTCAATGCACGAACCGAAACGTACAGCACCATCTTCATATCACAACTTAAATCTTCTTGTGTGCAAGTATTGGGTATTGATTAAGCCTTGACACAAACCATTTTATGGGAAACCAATTTAAAATCAATTGCAAACTTCACCGAAGTTAAAATTCAGTTGAACCTGACGAAGATTTTAATTTTAAATTTGAATTATCTTGGTATGAAAAAATAACAAAACTCTTACTTGGTGAGATCTTTTTCCAATTGTTGGGCTTGTTCCAACTTTCGAAATGTTCAAGGTCCCATTGTAAGTTCTGCTTTGGATAATGCTGTGCAATATTTGTATATTTTCTTAGACACTTTCCTCTCAAGCAACTGAATTCCGTTTATAGTTTCCGAAAAAGCAGAATATCTCTGAAGAACTTTCGATAAAAAACGTTGCACGATGAAATTTGTTATAGGCAAAAAACAAATAATTCTTCTTAAATAAATAAAACTTTTATTTTTATCAAATTGTTTAATCAAATCTTATCTAATAATCACTTTTTTGTTCTCAACAGGACTAGCGAAAACAAGCATTTTACCGATTACTGAACTCGCCTATCACAATGAGAACATTTTTTAAGGACACACAACAGGCGAGGTTTAATTAGAATTTACTTTCTCTAACTGGCGCATGGATCACAACAACCTGTTCGTCCTTGGATGAACTAGAATCCGGAATCGATGCCAAATCAACATCAGACGAATGCATAACATGAAAATCACTCGAACTCGAGCCAATCGACCTTGATTTAGCGTCGTCCACTTCGTCATTACCCCGATCACGACCAAAGTGTTCTTCTACTGTTAGAAAACTCCGATCAGCCGGTACTGTACTCTGAAGCAATCTCCTGCTGAGTGATAACGACGATGTTGATTTTGTGTCTTCCGTCGACTCTCCTTGAGGGCGCCTCTGAGCAAACGGACTTCCCGGCTTACTGTTATACTCCGAATCTGTGAGGAACTCAACACTATCCCTGATACTGGCCCGTTTGAATACTGGTATGTCCATTGGCTTCGGCCGCCTCTTCGAATACGGACTGTTTTCGTAACTTTGGAAGTTGCCAATTCGCTCTGCACTCTGAAGATTCTGCGATTTTAAATGTGCCGCCGGAAAGCGCAGGTCTTCGATGCTGAAACGTCGACTGCCTGACGGATTGTGTTCAATTCGACCGGTTCTGCGGAAAGTTCCAATTGGAGCCGTGCGTTCTTTGTCTCGGTTCGAGAGCAGCTCCTCGCTGCGGTATCGGTGATGATCCAACATGATTTCGTTTTCGTCAATTCTTCCTACTCCGCGAGACTCAATGTCCGGCCTTCGTGGCTTCCTGGTTGTTGATGACAAATCCATCATCGACTTGGAGCCTCTGTCTAATTTTGGCATTAGTAAAGCTGCTTCGTATGTAGGCAGCATCAGCTCGTGATTGTTGGGAGCATTTTGTTGAGCGTCTTGGGCAAGAAGTCGACGATTGATTCTTTGACTGAAAAAGAATGGTTCAAGACAGTTTTGACAGAGTTATTTTAACTTACATTTCAGCTAGTTCTGCTTCGTTTTCCTCCTGTTCTCGGCGATTTCTTCGCTTGATTTGAGTGCGAAGAAACTTCCGGAAGCACGATGAAGCCATCAAAACACAACCCAAGACTATGAGGAGCAACACCATAACCGTCCACACCTTTTGGGCAGTTTTTTCGTTTTGAACCGGATACCAGACAGTCATGCAGGCGCCTTCCCAGCTTTTTCCATAATAAGCTGTCGGGCTAAAACATCTGACGTTATAACGATCCTTTAACTGAAAGAGTGGAAAGTTTTTCTTAAATACATAGAAAAGTTGATGCAGAACATTTTCGTACCTTTTGTGGCCTTGAGGTTAGGAAATCATAAAATGCGATAAATGTCGCATCGTGACAATCACATCGCCACATATTGTCACTCAACCAAATTTGGCTCAGGAAAAGATTGGATCTAAAGTAATCTGGTCGAAATGGATTCGTAAAACGATTTCCAGATAGCTTGAGACTGGCAAGCTCTGGGAAGCCTTCAAAAGTCGAATTTCGAATGATCGATAGTCTAAAATGAAAACAAAATAGAGCACAGAATTGAAGACCAATAAGTCATTAGAACAACCTGCACATGCTGAGATCCAATTTCTTCAGAGTCTCAGACCGCATTCCTTCTGGAAAATGAGTGATCAAATTATTCGACAGATCCAAGCTGATGAGGGTCTTGAAGCCCGAAAACGCATCCTCATCGATTTCCATAATTTCGCAAGAACTTAAATTCATCATTCTCAGTGAATTCGAATTGAACTTTGAAAATGCATTGAAAATGTTGTGACTCAAGTTGATAGACACCAAATTGTCATTGTTGCGAAACTGATTCCAATATAGGCGGAAGATTTCATTGAACGACAAATCCAATTCGGAGAGTCTTCGCAATGCTGCAAAGGCATCTGGTTCAATTAAACGAATGGCGTTCTTCGACAGATCCAACAGTTCAAGCTCTATGTTGTTTATAAACATTGTATCGCTGATACTTCGCAGGGTGTTGCCTTTCAAGAGAGCCACTTGCAGATTTGGCAATCCACTCAAATCCAATTTGTCTAAATTGCAAAACGATACATCCAGCTGTCGAATGGTTTCAGACTCAATAGGATCTCCCAGTGGACTTCCTAAAATCACTCCGGGGTTCCAGGACAAATTGATTACGTGCAAACTGGGAAGAGCATTGAAAAGGGACGATTGAAGAGCTGCAAGACTACAATTGCTGACATCAAGAGCTTGTAAGGTTTGGGATTGCAACGAGGTGAGAGTCCTCAAGTTGTTTCCTGACAATGTAAGCTTCTGCAGATTTGGAATACCACTCAAGACGTTTCCCACCTGCGTTATTCCACAATAACTGAGATCAAGTTCGGTTAGCATATCATTCCTCAGCAACCTTGAGTGTCCTTCAGAATTTGTGAATTGACTCAGTGTGTTTCCCGCTAGACTAAGCTTCTGAAGATTGCCGGCATGTGCAAACGCAATATTGGGATTGATGTCGTCCCAACTGCGAATACTGTTGTTGGACAAATCAAGACTTCGAAGTGCGTCATAGCCGACGAGTGCATCGTCGCTCATTTCCGAAATTTCATTTCTGGACAAATCAAGATGCAAGAGGGAACTGATCCCGGCATAATTGTTGGGAAAAAATCCAAACGAGTTTGACGAGAGGTCAAGTTTTTCCACTGGAACACCATCTTCGATCGTGGGGTAGCTTGTGAGACCTCTGTGGGAACAGTCGATAACTAGACCGTCGACTTCCCAGCGGCAAGTGCACATTTTTGGACAGTTAATTGCAAAGGTTAGACTGCTCCATGTCGTTAAAAGAATCGTGATTGCTGTCAAATGTGAATGGAACAACATTTTTGAGTAGGCATTTATCACAGATTGATCTGAAAAAAGTAATTATGTTTTTACATATTTTATTCTTGCACAGTTGCCTACACATAAAATAAATGTCAAACCTGAAGTGGCAATGATGTATGTATTTGGACACACGTCTCTCATATTTTTTCTTAAATTAATGTTTAACTATTAAAGTTATTAAAAGTCAGAACCAGAAAACCGCATACTAAAATGTTTTTTTGCTTTCGAGAAATTAAGAAAAAACCCAAATAACTCAGAAAAAAATTCACAAAATTACTTGTTAAGTGTTATTTTCTCGAATAAATAAAACAATATCATCCAAATCGGAGCTATTACTTTGGTTATTATTTGCCGAAAAGGACATGACATTTAAGCATACCTACGGTTTCCTGGATCTGACTTTTAATAACTTTAATAGTGACGGAATTTAATTTAGAAATTAGCTCACCCGGCAGACTTCGTACTGTCTCAATCGATAAATACAAGACGTAAACTGTTACCTGCTACCCTGTAACCCGCTACCCTCCCCACACGCTACCCGTCACCCGCTGCACGTTACCTCGCTACTCCACTTCCCGCTACGCTGCTGGTCATATGTCATAAACGACTTGGGCGATTTTGTACAAAATACTTAAAACTCATTTTCGCCACTATCCGAACATTCCCTCAAAATTCTGTGCAAGACACTCCACTGGTATAAAAGTAGTGAATCGAACTCATACAACAAACACAATCAAAAGTCTTATACATGTGCACCACATAATCCGGTGAATATTTGAAATAAACTTTACAATATACGAACAATTGAATTTTTCACTACCCGGCCATGATATGAAATAATATTAAATATTCAGTAGTAAAATTTTACATTTCCAGTAATTTTCAAAACAAAAATTAACTTACATTTTCAGTGAATTTCAAAATTCCTTGCTGCAAACAGTTCAGAAAAACAAAAGCAACAAATCTAAAAAAAAACCTGACCCAGCAGACTTTGTATTGCTTCAAAAGATAAAAAAACACCTTAACAAATGAAATGTTTCTGATTTTCAAAAGTATAAAAAAAAACAAAAATTTGAAAATAAAAAAATCATCAAAATCCGAGCTGTTTCTGAGGACTTTCTGAAAAAAATCATCATTGACTCCACAATCAAAAACAAAACAAAAATCCATTTTTCTGAAAAACGATCCTGTTAGACTAAGTAAAGACATATTCATATATTGCAATAAACAGTCAGTCTTGCACTGGCATCCAACCTAACAACAGTCTCTCTTTTAATCAAACATGGTGTCAGGTGTGTTTGTGTTCTTACCATTTATTAGAATACGGTAAATAAGTACAGTAATAATAGTCATTTGAAAATAAGAAGTCAAGTCATTTAAGTCAGTCAGTCTGGTCAAATTTAAAGAAAATAATCAAAAGTGAGAGTCACAGTCGGTCTAGTAGAAAAAAAAATGGAAAAAGAAAATAGTGAAAACAAAAAACAAGACGCATCAAGAAACGAAATAGTCAATCGCGAATTAAATATGGATAGTGGATTAAGACCATTAAACTTAAAAGCTACAAACTTATCGTATGAGTGGAAAATGTGGTACAAAAAATTTAAAATTTTCCTATGTGCATGTCAGCTCGGCGATGTGTCGGACGCTAGAAAAAATTCGCTTTTACTTTATCATATGGGAGCTGATTGCTTCGAAATCTTTGATTCATTCGAGGTCGATGAAGAAAAGTGTGGTCATCAAATTTTATTAAATAAATTTAACAGTTACTTTGTGCCGAAAGTTAATATAATCATGGAACGGTACAATTTTTTTTCTAAAAAACAAAGTGAAGACGAAACCATCGATGAATTTGTGACAATTTTAAAAAATTTAAGCAAAACATGTGAATTTGAAAATCTTAAGGATGACCTAGTTCGTGATATATTCATATGTGGTTAAAATAATAAACATAGCTATATTCGTGAACGACTTTTAAATGAATCAAATAAAAAATTAGATAACATTCTAGAAATTGCAAAAACAATGGAAGTTGTTAAAGTTCAATCAAAAATGCTTGATGGTGGTGGGAACAATGGCGGTAGTAATGGTGATGAATGATGATGATGAAGCATTTATTTGTGGTATTCGCGCTAGAGAAGGACGACATCAGAAACTAAATTTTTTAAATCACAGAAGTATTGGCAGTCAACATGAATACAATAGGCGGCAAAATCTGCAACATGAATATATTGGAAGGCAGAATAATCAACAAAACATGTTGCAATCAAAAGGAAACTGTAATAAGTGTGGACAACGACACATAACCAAATGTCCAGCATTCGGAATAACCTGTCATCGTTGTGGGCGTAAAAATCATTTTGCGAGAATGTGTACCAACACCAACGAAAGATTCAACAACAGGAGAGTTAACAACATCGAAGTCATGACGTCGGCAGAATCTGGATCGGAAGAAGATTTTGATCAGCTCTTCATAAAAATGATTAAGACAACTTCTACTAAAGGATGACATGTTAACTTGTTTATTAATGGTTCTGGGCTCAAAGCACAAGTGGACACGGGAGCAGAAGCTAACATCATGTCAATTCAGCAGTTCGAGTCATTGAGTTTGGACACATCCTTAATCGAAGAAACAACAACAAATATTCTGACATTCTCGGGTGAAAATTTAAATATAATTGGAAAATGTAAAATTAATTGTATATTTGAGAAAAAAAAGTTTAATTTGAATTTTTATATTTTAAGTTTGAAATGTACAACAATTATTGGTTTAGAATTTTTAATAGAAATGTATTGTGAACAGAAAAAACGTGAATTCAATAAAAGAAAGTGAAATGACTGCTACTAATGTAACATCTAAATATTGTGAAAAGATTTGTAATGTCCCTAATTATTTAGAAGAATTTAAAGAAGTATTTACTGGTTTAGGTTGCCTTAAAAATAAATGCCATTTGATGCTTAGAGAAAATGTGAACCCGGTTGTTGAACCGCCAAGAAAAATTCCAGTAAATTTGCGGAAGGAACTTAAGGAAGAGCTTATGCGCATGCAGAAACTTGAAGTTATTACAGATGTCAAAGAACCTACACCTTGGGTAAGTTCTTTTGTTATGGTAAGAAAATCTAATGGTACCTTGCGTCTTTGTCTCGATCCGAGAAATCTTAATAAAGCTATAATGCGTCCGCATTTTCAATTTCCTGATGTTGAAGATATAAAAGCTAGTTTAGCGGGAGCAAAAATGTTCACTACCTTAGATGCGAATTCCGGTTTTTGGATGATCCCTTTGGATGAGGCTTCGTCATTATTATGTACGTTCATTACAATGTATGGTAGATTTCGCTTCTTACGCTTGCCGTATGGAGTTAATGCAGGCCCAGAAATATTTCATTCGGAAATGGTACGCCTTTTTGAGGGTATTCCTAACGTCATTATTTTTATAGATGATTTTCTAATATACGCCAAAAATAGAGCAGACCATGATAAATATTTGAGAATGGTTCTGTCAAGGGCAATTGAAGTCGGCCTCAAATTTAACAAATCAAAATCTCAGTTTTGTGTCAATGAAATAAAGTTTCTGGGTCACATTTTCAATAAACATGGGGTACGCCCCGATGATAGTAAAATAGAAGCCATATGTAAAATGCCATTTCCTGCAAATGTGAAAGAAGTCCAGCGATTCTTAGGAATGGTAAATTATTTGGCTTCTTTTATTAAACGTCTTTCTGTGGAGACAAGTAATTTGCGACAACTTCTTAAAAAAGACGTTGAATGGCACTGGACGAGCAAACAGCAAGATGAATTCAACAGACTAAAACAGTTGATCTCAAAAGCTCCTGTTTTAGCTTATTTCAATAGCAACTTACCTATAAAATTATCAGTTGACGCGTCTAAGGCAGCTGTGGGGGCAGTGATACAACATAACAATCAGCCAATTGCTTACGCGTCAGCAAGTTTAACTTCCAGTCAACAAAATTATGCACAAATTGAAAAAGAATTGTTTGCAATTCTTTTTGGGTGCACCCGTTTTCATAAATTTGTTTATGGAAAAGAAATATTAGTTGAAACGGATCATAAGCCCTTGATTCCCATATTTGAAAAACCTTTATATAAAGTACCACCTCGTTTACAAAGGTTTATGTTGAGCCTACAGGCTTACAGTTTAAAGATAGTTTTTAAACCAGGTAAGGAGATGCATGTGGCAGACACATTATCAAGGGCAGCACTTCCAAATAAAACACTTACTGATTTTGACGATGAAATTGATCTTCATTGTAATTTGATTATTTCAAGTTTACCCATCAGCGAATCAAAACTAGACAAAATACGTTCAGAAACTCGTAATGACATAATTCTGATTAAAGTCAAAGAGTACAGCCAGAACGGATGGCCTCAAGGAAAACAAAAAATTGACAAGTTAGTTATGCCATATTTCAAAGTAAGAAATGAAATTCACGTAATAGATGAAATAGTTTTCATGTCGAATAGAGTTGTGATTCCTAGTAAATTGCGTTCTGAAATTTTAAGCTTGATTCACGAAGGACACTTGGGCTCAGCGAAATGTATTAATTTAGCCAGGTCTTTAGTATATTGGCCAAATATAAATTCGGATATAGTAAATATTGTTGATAATTGCGAAACATGCATTCGGCATAGAAATTCTAACCCCAAAGAGCTTTTGTTACCGCATGACATCGTCGAATTACCATGGTACAAAATCGGCATAGATTTTTTTGATTTCACTGGGAAAAAATATTTAATTTTAATTGATTATTTCTCTAAATATATTGAAATGGCTTTATTGAGTCACGGATATTCAGCAAGTAAAGTTATTTTTGAGCTTAAATCATTGTTTTCCCAAAGATTTTAGTCAGTGATAATGGCCCTCCGTTCTCTTCCTTAGAATTTGAACAGTTTTGTAAGAATTGGGATATAGAGCATTTGAGTTCAAGTCCGTATTTATCAAGGTCTAATGGAATGGTAGAAAGAGCTGTTCAAACTATAAAAAAGCTATTGAAAAAATGTCTTGAAGATAATTCTGACCCATTTATAGCCTTGCTACATTACCGTACGACCCCTAATGAGAGTTCCTATTCACCATCTGAACTTCTAATGTCCAGGAAATTACGTACAAAACTACCAACACATGTAGAAAACCTTAAATACACTGTTGTTAATCCTGCAAAAGTAAAAAAATATATTGAAACTAGCCAAAAGAAAATGAGCTTTTACTATAACAAATCAGCTAAAAAATTGAAAGATTTAAATGAAGGTCAAAAGGTTTACTACCAAAAAACTCCAAAATCCATTTGGTATCCTGGTTCTGTTATAGAAAAATGTACTGAGCCTCGATCATATTTAATAAAGGCTGAAAATGACGATATTTATCGCCGTAATCGGCAACACATTATCCCTTCACCCAAAAGTTCTTTTGATATGGATCCAGACACAGACGCAAATACTCCAAATAGTCCTCAGCAAACAATTAATACTGACATTCTTTCTAAAGAGGCTTTAATTTCCGGAAGCAATGAAAATGGAAATAAACTTTCGCGATTTGGAAGAGAAATAAAAGCTCCACAAAGGTGGAATTATGATAATTAAATTACAAATGGCATCTATTTGCAACAATACAAATGAAATAAACTCTATTTCAAAATATTGTAATAAGGAAAGATAACGTTGCATGTTTATAAAATTATTTTATTAAATATAATTTAGTTTGTAAGTTTTTAGATTTAAGCAAGATAATGAATTTTTATTTTTTTTTTCATTTTTTTTTTTTTTAACAAAATATGTATTGGAATAATTAATTTTGAATTGAATAATGAAATAATTTCTGAAAAAAGGGAGATGTTAGACTAAGTAAAGACATATTCATATATTGCAATAAACAGTCAGTCTTGCACTGGCATCCAACCTAACAACAGTCTCTCTTTTAATCAAACAGATCCCTTATATTGTCTTTATACTTTCGCATATTCTACTTCAAATGCATAATTTTAGTTTACAAAATGTGTTTTTACATTGCTCAAAAAAGTTAAAAGCGTCTTTTTTTTAACTACATTTTCAAAAAAAAAAAAAAAAACATTTTCTGATAATAACTTTATATTAGGTGTGTTTTTTGGCAAAACTATCCTTATCCGCAGTAGTAGATTACATGTAATACAAATAGGTACAACACGATCCTGCCGATAAAAGTAGAAGTAGAATCATACTGCGGATAGAATTTAGAAAAATTCAATAATCGTCTTTAAAATGATAGCAGCGACCAACTTCTAGATACAAAAACTTAACAACAGCGGATGCGTTTTTTTGGTAAATCCTACTGCACTGCGGATAGATTTGCCAAAAAAACACACCTATTGCCTCTATTTTATGTAAAAAGCATTTTCAAAATATTTTTTTGTTCCTAAAAACTGTTTTAAAACTTTGTGTATCTCGAAAAGGGGTAAAGTATTTATTACAAAATCAAATTCTTGATTTGCATTTTCAGACTAATTTTAAAATTTTTTTGATAAAATTACATATATCTACATACAAAATTTATTAAAAAATAGACCAACGATTTTTAAAACAAAAAATTCAATCTAAAATTATTAGAGAAAATAATTTGCCTAAAAATTTTTAGGACCAGTGTGGTATACCCATACTTGAATAAGAAAACATTTTAAATGCATTATTTTGAATACCAAGGGGAAAGTGGCCTAAGATGGCCGCTTTTTGGTTTTCAGCTATAGAGCTTACAAAATTAGGTATACCGCTTTGATATGGATAACAAAAGTAACGATGTCATTTCATTAATCAGATTCTTAACGAAAAGGCCCCTTGAATCAGCTGTTTCAGCAATATATGTTTTTGAATAGAACTCCAAGAAAGGCCATCTTTCCCACCGGGGCGAAAGCTAAACTGAAAGTTAAACTGAAACTGAAATTGAAATTATAGTCTTAATGGGGCTTAAGGCTTGAACAAAAAAATAGTTGTAAATTAATTGCAAATATACACAATCGAGTTTACAATGTGCCCCTTTTTCACACTTTTGACCCTGGATTCATCTATCCTGTTGCTTGTTGCTCGTAGCTTAGTTGGTAAGTGCGTTGGCTGCTAAGCAGAACGTCGTTGATTCGAGTCCTACTCAGGCCAAGTTTTTATTTCATCTTTCATCTTGAAGAGCCAACGCCTAAGTGGCTTACTCTAATCAACAATTCTCTGAGTGCGTGTGAAGAATTGAGGGGACCTACAATTTAACGCCGATTCCGAACGGCAAAGTTGAGAAGCATTTTTTCATTACAGATTGATACTCTTGGAAGATTTGTCAGGTCTTCGCAAGAGGCAGTACCCGTGAAAGATGAAATAAAAACTTGGCCTGAGTAGGACTCGAACCAACGACGTTCTCCTTAGCAGCCAACGCACTTACCAACTAAGCTACGGGCAACTGCTTTAGGCTTTATTCTTCTTAAAATTAAGCTGCGACCAATAGCAGCGAAGAATCTGTGGAAATGTGAGAACTGAGATTTTTTTCTGAGATCTCTGAGATAAAATTATTTTGGATTCGATTTCTCACTCAGCTATTTGACGTGGCTGACATATGTGCAGCAACAATTAGTAAGGTAACCATTAAATCTCAATGATAACTGAGAATTATGTTCCACCAAATGATTTTGCCTCAGTCTAGGTGACATTGAGATCTCAGTGAGATGTTGTTAGGTGGAACTGGCCTAATAACTGCTCAAATTAGAATTTTGAGAGTTCAATTGATTTGTGAATGTGATTGATTGCACTATTTGTGCAGATTATTGTGTTTAAACCATATCATTTTATGTACTTCTTAACTAAAAAATATGCTCAGTTTAAAGAAAAAAAAATTTACTTAACGAAAAAAACGATGCAGAAGTAAGAGAGATATTAGAATTAGGGAGAGTTCACCCAAGGGAATGCTTTAAGTATGAACAACCAAAGGGAATCATAAAAAATGCTCAAATTTTTCAAGTTCAAGAGAATTACGACCTAGGGAGAGTTGACTGCAATGCAATTTTACAATAACTTCCGAACAAAGTCCGGACGAAGTCGCGGGCAACTGCTAGTTTAATATAAAAGATTTTTATCCTTTTGAACTCAAAAATTTTATTTTTTCGTTACATAACCAGTCAGTATTTTTTTCAATAAGTTAAACAAAAATTTACTTTAGGAGCATTAGGTGTGTTTTTTTTGGCAAAGCTATCCGTATCCGCAGTAGTAGACTACTTACATGTATTACAAATACAACACGATACTGCCGATAAAAGTAGAAGTAGAATCATACTGCGGATAGAATTTAGAAAAATTCAATAATCGTCTTTAAAATGATAGCAGTGCAGGTGGCCATGGTTCAGAGGATAGAGTAGTGGATTGCTAAGCCGAACGCTACGGGTTCAAACCCCAGCTTCAGCAGCATTCTTTTTCTACAAAAATCGCCAGCTTATCTGAGGCCACCTGTGCGATAACATGAGACAATACAAATCTAAGTCTCCTCCTCTGAGCCACGTAGGTTTCTGTTATGTGTGCTTTCTTTCTATGTGTCTATCTGTCTCTCTCTGTTGTATGTCTTGTTCTGTCCCAGCCGATGGTCTCAGTCACCAGTGCTGCTATGTGTCTGTAGTTCGTTACATTTATGTGCGAAGTACTGTGAAATGTAATGTAATGTAAATGATAGCAGCGATCAACTTCTAAATACAAAAATTTAACAATTGCGGATGCGTTGTTTTAGTAAATCCTACTGCACTGCGGATAGATTTGCCAAAAAAACACACATTGAAATGAAATTAGTCATTCGACGCGGAATTGATTTGTAATAAACTGTTTAAGTTTTCAGCGTTTACGGTTAATGTTTTTTTTTTTCGTATGAATGACAAATGTGATTTAAGCATGAAAATTATGATTATCTCGCGAAACACTCACGGTACTGACAATCGATGCGGAATCGCTTCATTGAGAAATGTTAAAGTTTAGCGGTTTATTAAAAGGAATGATAAAACTAAAAAAGTCTAACAAAATCTGAAAGTACTTACTCATGAAAATTATGATCATTTCAGCATAAATTGCAACAAAAAAATCTTATTCGTCAATGTTAGAAAATAAATTATTTGTCAATAATTATACGAAAATAAGCTTAAGCGGATATACAGGGTGTACAAACTAAATGGTCAATGGAAATATTGAATAACTTCGACGGATTTCAACCAATTAGCGTCGTCGAACACGGTTTGGAAATGTCATTGCATTACAATTTTAACCGGTTCACGGCCACACAACGCGCGGAAATAGTGACAATGGTCATTAAATGTAATCCTTCAGTTGTTGCAACACAGCGAATTGCGTCAAAATTATCGCGGTCGTTTTAAGCCTAAGAGTGACACTATTCATCGTCTAGCTTCGAATTTCGAGACGGTCTGTAGCGGACCGTTCACATTCAAATTGATAATGACTGGCCAGGACCGATTAAACGGTACCGAGCTTTTTCTTGTGGGGATTTTATGTGGGAAGTTATTCGTGTTGACCACAGGGGTCGCACTCATATTTTAATGTTTCAAGACATTCTAATAGAATGCTACCCTTATGCTGTTTTTAGGTTAATTTTGTTGGTCAACTAAACATTATTTTCTTGAAGCTTAGCGTTAGTTTATTTTTGCTGCAGCACAAAACACGTTGCTATGTACCTTCTTTTTTCTTTTCTTTTTTTAGTTTAATAACTTGTTCACATGTTTTTTTTTTCACTTTGTAAACCTACGTAAACTTATAAAACAATTCACCGCCAATAGCGTCTTTGTTTTCTCAACACAAAAATTGTACTTATTCACGTTTTTTATTTACAATCTCTCGAATAATATTCCTACGATTAATTTCCATGAATTGCGAAACAAATGACACATTGATACTACCAATAGATAGTTCGTCTATTCCTCTCACTTGAAAAAAGAGTTTGTCTCAAAACAAACAAACACTAAATAATCTTATCAATGAAAACGCAACGTGACCGTGTCGAGCCTCCATTGAGCCTATTTTCAAGTCTTCTGAACTATTCTCTTGAAATATAAATTTATCGAAGAATTTCAAATTGATTGTAGTCTTCGAAGATTTCTGTGATCTCTTTAAGTATGAAATGAATAAATTTATGAAATAAATGAATTGAAAGAACAATTTACCAATTCACTGCGCCCAAATCGCTTGTTAACATAAATGCGCCTCCTACTTTTTCCCAAGCCACTTCCGTAAACTTCACAGAGCGATGAGAACAATGAGAACAACATTCTCAGAAAATGTTATTAAACAAAACGAAGCTTAACGATAATTTACTCCCAAGAAATTTGTTTTGCATTGCAATTTAAATTTAATACGAATGACCATAACCTCAAGCAACGTATTGCTACATTATATTACGCCTTTGATTAAATTATCAAAATTATTATTTCTAGACAAAACACCAAGAAAAGAAAAAAAAAACTACCACATTTCTCATTAATGACTAATCGTTATCAAAATATATTTTTTATGTATTTAAGTGTTCAAACAAACGATTTTCTATCGAGAGACCATCCATTTGATAAGAAAGGGAGTTTTTTTTTGTTAAGAAAAATGCATT
This sequence comes from Sphaerophoria taeniata, assembly GCA_943590905.1. NCBI lineage: Eukaryota > Metazoa > Arthropoda > Insecta > Diptera > Syrphidae > Sphaerophoria > Sphaerophoria taeniata. Next base: position 33,776,708 of record OX016540.1, on the reverse strand, counting down.
AATCTGGATTTTGATTTTGGTGTACTTTCACCTGTTTTCAACGTGAGCTTACACTTTTTGTTTGTAATTCCTGTTGACTTTGTTGGGTTCAAAATTATTATTGTTCCAATAATTTTGTGTTTGTTCGTGTTATCTTTACGAAGTAGGGCGATCGCAACGCAGTACTTGTCGTTGTAATCTATTTCAAATGCGCGCAAGAGGGCTTAAAGTTTGTTTCATTTCATTCCGAAAGTCACACAAAATATTTGTTTCTAAAAATAATTTGTCGCACTGTTTTTGGATGTTTACACTTTAAAAGATCTGTTCTACAGCTTTCAGTTTAACTTAATATAATTTGTATTTTATAGTCACACGCCCACTTCAACGGTAATCAAAAAAAAGTTTCTTTGTTTATGGGAAATAAGTATCTGTGTTGAATTTTCTAGACCGGCCGGCTGAACACCACGTGAAGGCATTGAAAATCGTTGAAAAACTGAGTCTTACTCACCTGTAATAGCCGCACCAGCAGAAGTGGAGAATTTCTTATCAGTTTGAGAATATTATTTTTTTCATTTTTTTGTAATCTACTGATAAGATATAGAGCCAATAAGCAGGGTGTACAGCGATTAACGAGTTTTTCAAGCGTCAGTTAAAATTATTGTTTTTTCTGCACTGACACAGATTGAATAAAAATGTTTGATCATTTGCAATCATTACTAATTAAACTATATTCAAATTTGGTTTTCGGTCATTTTCATATGATTTTCTTTAAAAACATCGCTTGCATCATGTCTTGAATGATCCATCCTTGATTTTGATTTCATATACTTTGCTTATACTTGGAGGAATGTTTCTAATTAACCAATAACTTTCGAGTTTATTTCATCGCAAAAATGGAAACGGTTTTTGTTCACTTTTTCAACTTAACCAGTTTTGAATGAGTGTGTCAACTTACAGGTTACAGCCTTGCAAGCATAGATATTTGTTAAACAGTTGATAGGTTGATGAAATGTCAACCAAGTATGTTGCTTTTGTTTTGGGTAAACAATAATAACTGTTACCGCAACAGACATCAATAAAGAGTTAAGTGAAAAATAATAACAAGTACCTTGAATTTTGCAATTGTCATACAAATAAATGAAGTTGGGGGAAAAAAAACGTTACAAAAGTCGGTCTGATTTTTAAAATTCCTTTAAAATTTTTAAACCGTGACGCAAGCGCTGTTACACGTTGAATTTTAGAGTCATGTTTTGTTTGGAATCCTGCTTCTCGCTGGCTTTAAATGTCCGAATCATGAATTTTCAAACAGATTTGATGTTGTTTATTTCATTAACAAGAAAACCGAATGAAAAAACAACATAAAACGAATATGAGAACAAAAAAGTCAAAATGAGCTTACTAAAAAATTTGACCGCGACTCACTGTACCCAATCGCATTTCATTGAACATTGAAATTACAGTACTTCGCACATGAATGTGAAGAATTACAGACACATAGCGATAGCAGCACTGGCGACTGAGACCATCGGCTGGGACAGAACAAGACATTAATACAACAGAGAGAGACAGATTGATACATAGAAGGAAAACCAAAACACATAACAGAAACCTATGTGGCTCAGAGGAGAAGACATAGATGTGATATTGTCTCATGTTATCGCATAGGTGGCCTCAGATAAGCTGACGATTTTCGTACAAAAAGAATGCTGCCGAGGATGGGGCTTGAACCCGCAGTCAACTTATCATTCCTCTGCGCCATGGCCACCTGCTCAATTGCATTTCATTCCCTCACATCTGCGATCTGTGATCATGAGCATAGAGATAATAATAATACAGCACGGAGGCTAGCCTTAAAAGTATTATATCATACTAGCAGTTGCCCGCGACTTCGTCCGCCTCTCCCTCGTCCACCGGCCAGAGTATCGTCTCGACTTGTGCATCATGCGCGCGTGGGAATTTTGTTCGGAAGTTATTGTAAAATTGCATTGCAGTCAACTCTCCCTAGGTGGTAATTCTCTTGAACTTGAAAAATTTGAGCATTTTTTATGATTCCCTTCAGTTGTTCATACTTAAAGCATTCCCTTGGGTGAACTCTCCCTAATTCTAATATCTCTCTTACTTCTGCATCGTTTTTTTCGTTAAGTAATTTTTTTTTCTTTAAACTGAGCATATTTTTTAGTTAAGAAGTACATAAAATGATATGGTTTAAACACAATAATCTGCACAAATAGGGCAATCAATCACATTCACAAATCAGTTGAACTCTCAAAATTTTAATTTGAGCAGTTATTAGGCCAGTTCCACCTAACAACATCTCACTGAGATCTCAATGTCACCTTGACTGAGGCAAAATCATTTGGTGCCTTGGTGGAACATAATTCTCAGTTATCATTGAGATTTAATGGTTACCTTACTAATTGTTGCTGCACATATGTCAGCCACGTCAAATAGCTGAGTGAGAAATCGAATCCAAAATAATTTCATCTCAGAGATCTCAGAAAAAAATCTCAGTTCTCACATTTCCACAGATTCTTCGCTGCTATAGGTCGCAGCTCAATTTTTAGTAGAATAAAGCCTTTCTCGATTAATGGACTATCCAACACAAAAAGAATTTTACAATTCGAAATAGTAGTTCCTGAGATTACCGCGTTCATTTCATAAAGCAGTTCCTGAGATTAGCGCGTTAAAACGCAGAAAAATGTATATTTTTTGCCGTTTTTTCCATATTTTCCACAGATTCTTCGCTGCTATTGGTCACAGCTTAATGTTAAATAGCTTCAAGTCTTCCTTAATTAATGGACCATCCAACACAAAAAGAATTATACCATTCGAACCAGTAGTTCCTGAGATTACCGCGTTCAAACAAACAAACTCTTCAGCTTTATATATTAGTGTAGATTTTGAGAAAGAAGATCCTTAAAGTTCTCCCTTTCTCTCTCTGAGCTCTCCCCTCATATTCCATAGCAATGTATCCATGTATCCATGTCCATGCTTTGAAAATAATTGAGCCAAAAACTGAAAATAACTATTTTTCGACTTCTTAGAGTTTCATTGCATTTTTCTGTTTTGGTATACACAAAACCATGAACAAGCGCATATAAACCTAAGCTGTCTCAATAAACTTTTACCATTCTCCTTTGGTCCTTGCTCCTTGATACGTCCATTCTATAACTTCCAGCACTACCCACCCACCACCGATGTGTCAATGCCTAATACCCGTTTATAAATATGAAGCAATTGTACTCGTTCATTTGAAGAAGGGCAGATTTTGTTCTTAAGTAGAAGTAATTTCCTTTAATAAATTGAAATATCCTTTTTATATGCGGTCAGAGATGAAATGCCATCATCATCATTATACGCTCAGTTTCCAGTTGCTGGTGTATATTCGTTTTTGTATAGGTATGCCAATTGTACAAAGAACGTGTAAGGAAGTCGTGTCCTTTTTGAGACAAACAAACAGACTAAGATGTTTTTGGTATGAATGTCTTTTGATGGTAAATCGAGAAAGTTACGGTTTGGAAGGGGAGCAATAAGAGTCAGGATCTCTTCTATATTAATTTGTGTTCAGCTCAATTTCTAGTTTGATGTTGTAGATGAAGTTTATTAATTAGTGACGCGTATAATATCAATTAAGTGATTAGGAAATTAGTCACATGAAATATTTTTATGTTTTGTCTTTTCTTTAACCAAGACTAATGGGGCAGTGGAGAATTGAATGGGGACCATTTGTCAATTCTTTTTCTGCTTTGATTCCCCAAAATTCTTGGAACGGTAAGAAGCCTTATTATTCCACCAAGATATGGTAATTCTTGATGGATAAATCCCATCCCACGCTCAACTTTATTCAATTACACTCACACCCAACATTCATATCACAAGGACAATAAAAAAAATAAATGTTTATTATGAATCCAAATCAAACCCAAGGCAGCCAACGCGATAAGAAAAAAGAAACACCGAATCCTGCGCGAAGCTCTACAACGAAACTACAAAAAATATTGCATACTCATGTCCCCGACAGGAACGCACATAAAACAGCCACAAATGGCATGGAATTTTGACGAATCGCATCCAGATAAGCAACAAATCGTTTTCTTCGTTTTGCATATCATTATGAAGCTAGGATATGCTGCTCCTTCCACCCATTTCCATAAGCCATGTTCTCATTCCAAAGCACACAAAAAAAAAACAGCAACATAAGAATGAGATCTCCCACCCCTTGAGATGAGATTTTTTTTATTGTTCCGAAAAGACGACTTGTGGTGTCGAGGACATAAAAAAATATAAAAATAAAAAGGATCTCATAATGCTCTGTTTGTCTCCATCCATACCCCGTCTTCAATGGCAATTCGAAATAAATACTCGATTCGGCTGTGAGATAGACCAGAAGATACAAGCAGTTTAATTGAAAAACTGTCGGAAGTGGAATTTCTTATCTTAATGTTTGGGCGGCAGTTTTTCACATCAGTCAAGGTGCTGGAGACGACAATAAGATGAAACTTTGGCCTGTCCAAAATGTTAACGTTTTATAAATCCGGTCTGTCTGCAAAACATCAGCTTTTTACATTAGAGCAAGTGTGGGCAGGTATTTAGTTTCGAAAAATCTTTTCAATTGCATGAAAATGCCTTGACAACCAGTCTCTGAGGAGATGATGCGGGCAGTAACAATAAAAATAATATTTCTAATCTAAGGGCTTCATAATTTTTGTGGGTCCATCAGAATGACGGAAGGACCGATACGATATGGATGCGAAGTGATGACAAGTTCATTTACTGTCAACTTTGAGCTCGGGCTAATACCTTTTTATGATGATGCGGCTAGTAGCCGGCTACTTTAGTTGATTGGGTTCTAAAATTTTTGTAGGTTTTCTCTTTCCACAAACAAGAATTTCCCAAATATATATTTGAAGACTTTCTTAATTTTTGTAGCAAAGGATGGTGCAGTGTTCATTATTATGGGAGTGAAAAATTCACTGGGAGTGCAAGTAGCAGGGACACTTTCTGTTTGCATGAAGAAAAGTGACTTCCTTCCTTCCGATGTTTCGAGAAACGGATAGCAAAGGTGCATTTCGTTCTAAGTACATTAGTTATTTTTTATCAGCTGAGTTATGTTGTTTTTGTTTGCATTACAACTGTAGTTCCTGGGAGTTAATAAATTGCAAACAATATTTTGTTTAGTTTCAGTTTGACGGTTCTTCCTTTTTTAAGAAGGAGAAGAACGAACATACCACACAATAACTTAAACTCATATTTTACAACTGGATTCTGGAATGTTCTACATCGGTTCATTGATTAAGTGTAAAAGACTTATTTGGCCATTTTTTTTTTAAAGAAAACGACGGTAAAGAATTCTAAGAAAATGACGATTATTAATTTTTCTCGGCCAAAAAGACACCAAAATAAAGGCATGACGTTCCGCGTCCGGCGCATTTATTAACACAACTTCAGTAAGAAATTAAGAAAAAGAAACTAACATACAGAAGATATTGGTTTGTGTCATTTTAGAGCTTTGCATCAACTGTCTAGTTTTAGGCGTGTTTGGGCTTTTGTTTCTTAGACTGAAAGTAAGCAATAGTAGCCCCCATAACTTTCTCTAAGACGGTTCTTAGGATTTTTATGATACGCTTTTGGAAATCTTTTTTAAACGTGCTCTGTTTCAAACTCTACGCGGTTTTTCATTCCCCAGTGTATAATGCTGTTTAACGTTTAAGTCAAGGTTTAATGCACTTACCATATTTTTCCGCTGCAGTTCCACATCTGAAGAGGAGAGATGTGCTTCTGGGAAGTACTATCGTTAAATTTTAGTGAAACATTATTGTTAAAAGCTACATAAATACTTTGAATATTTTGTATTTGTTTAAAAAGCTGATATTACTACATATCACTGAGAAAATTTTGTTTTGTATAATAATTAATGAAGAATAAATATTTTCATTCGTGTGTCAACTTTCAACAGGTTATGGGCCCAGTAACCCGAAGATTTAAATAAAATAATTTGTTTTTGCATTAAATCTTGAAGACCTTGCAATGGAAGCAAAATCAATTGAGAACTCTTTATTTTCGCATCGATTAAATTCTTCAAATTTCAGATGCTGGAAATTTCAATTGAAAGCAGTTCTACAAGGGCAAGATTTGCTAGGCATTGTAGATGGGACTATTCCGAAGCCATGTGATGATGCAAGTCCAGAAGTAATGGCAAAATGGGTGCAACGTGACGGCAAGGCGATGACAATTTTATTTGCATCGATTGATCAAGAGCAGGCATCTTTTGTTTTGGATTGCAAGTCGTCGAAAGAGCTAATGGATATGCTCGAAAGTATTCATCAGAAGAAGAGTGACGTTCGAGTGATGATGCTTTATGAAGAATATTTTAGCATACGAATGGCCGAAGATGAATCTGTTACATCCCATGTGTCGAAAGTACGACAGATTGCATCGGAATTAGAGGAGGAGGAGGAGGAATTAGAGAGTGTTGCCCGTAGCTTAGTTGGTAAGTGCGTTGACTGCTAAGCAGAACGTCGTTGGTTCGAGTCCTACTCAGGCCAAGTTTTTCTTTCATCTTTCACGGGCACTGCCTCTTGCGAAGACCTGACAAATCTTCCAAGAGTATCAATCTGTCATGAAAAGGTGCTTCTCAATTCTGCCGTTCGGAATCGGCGTTAAATTGTAGGTCCCCTCAATTCTTCACACGCACTCAGAGAATTGTTGATGAGAGTAAGCCACTTAGGCCTTGGCTCTTCAAGAGCTGTCGCGCCACTCTATTTTATTAGAGGACCAAGGAGAGAAATTATCCGACAATTTGAAAATGTGTCGCATAATTAGCAGTTTGACTCCTAGATTCCAAAATTTCCGAACCGTCTGGTACAACATCAAGGAATGTCGTACTATGGAGACCTTGTTCTCGAAACTTCAGCTGGAAGAAGACCAAATGCAAAAAGTAGAACGAGACACAACCCATTGCAGAGACTCAAGGGCACACGAAGCAGCGTTCAGTGCTAAGCAGACATCCAAGAAGAAGAACCTTCATCAAAGTGACCGAAGAGAAAAGTTATCGTGTCATCAGTGTGGTCAAGTTGGTCACTGGAAACGAAACTGTCCAGAGAACAAAAATCACAAGAGATATGGCAGCAATAACAAAGGTGGTAAATTGGTTGCTTATACTATTGCAGATGACATTCTATCGGCTGACTATTCTGACCTGTAGTTGGCTGATTGCACCAAGGGTCAGGTTTGTCGCTTGAAGAAAAGTCTATATGGCTTAAAGCAGTCTTCACGTCAATGGAACTCAAAGTTCGTTGATTTCATCAAAGGCTGCAATATGACACAATCAAATTCCGATCCTTGTGTATTCTATTCTTCTGGCTCAAACGACAAGGTAATTTTACTATTGTATGTTGATGACGGATTAGTTATGTCTTGCAGCAAGAGTGCAATCGATGATCTGATCAAGAAGCTTCAAGGAAAATTTAAAATTACGCTTGGTAATGGGCGCTATTACGTTGGGCTGGAAATTGAAAGAAACCGGACGTTGAGAACCATTAGCATCGGACAATCATCCTATATTGAGCGAATTCTGCACAGATTCAACATGCAACATTCAAAACCTGTGACTACACCCTCTGAAGTTAGTACTTTTTTGGTAAAAGCGAATGACAGCAACACTGAAGTTTTGTTCCCGTATCGTCAAGCTTGTGGATCACTTATGTTTGCTGCAACGGTTTCAAGACCAGATATTGCATATTCAGTGGGAGAAGTTTGTCGGTTTATGGAGAAACCTAGCCAGGTTCACGTGAAAGCAGTCAAGAGAATATTCCAATATCTGAATGGGACAAGAAACTTAAAAATTACATATGGCTCAGACAACTGGAATTTAATTGGCTATACGGACGCTGATCACGCTAGAGATGTTGAATCCAGCCGGTCAATCACTGGATACAGTTTTATAATTGGAAATGGCATAGTAACATGGAGAAGTTGACGACAATCGCATGTGACTCTATCAACAACAGAATCCGAATACGTTGCATTATGCGAAGGTACGAAAGAGGCAATATGGATTCGTGGACTTCTCATGGAACTCGGATTTGAGCAAGATGGTGGTACAACAATATTTTGTGACAATCAAAGTACAATACGTCTAGTCAAAAACCCAGAGTATCATCATCGGACTAAGCACATTAATAAAGCAATGCACTTCACTCGAGAACGACATTTAGAGGGTGATATTGCAGTCGAGTACGTCAAAAGCGAAGATCAACTGGCAGATGTTTTTACCAAAGCATTGTCAACAATGAAATTCAAATCAAACGTTCTTCGACTTGGCTTGAAAGCTTAGTTTTCAATTTTATTTAAATTTAATGAAGTTCAATTTTGTTTTAATGTTTAAATATTCTTTTGAATTGTATAACTAATTTTCATTAGAATATTTGTTTATGTTTGATTTTTCAAAGGTTTTTATGAGTGGGAGTGTTAAAAGCTACATAAATACTTTGAATATTTTGTACTTGTTTAAAAAGCTGATATTACTACATATCACTGAGAAAATTTTGTTTTGTATAATAATTAATGAAGAATAAATATTTTCATTCGTGTGTCAACTTTCAACAATTATATTATATGATCATTTATAAAAATGAGAAAGACGGTCGGAGACAAAACGGAGCCCTGGGGTACTCAGTTGCTGTGGGTTACAGTTTTGAATGCGTCTAATATAACTTGTATTAAACGGTGTGAACGAAATTTTTTAATACAATCAAGAAGGAATTAGTCGATACTGGAAGCACGCGTTTTCGGTAAAAGAGCAAGATGCCAGACTTTATCAAATGTCAAGTGCAGCAACCTTAATTTCTCCAAAAACATTGAAAGACTTGTTCCACTGCTCGGTGAGGTAAACCAATGGACCTGTAGCTGCAAGGACGCATACTTCCGGTCATTAAGAAGCTTTCGGTCTTCGAGATATTTTTTGAGCTGATAATTTTTCAGCGTAACGTAAGTGCAATCGGCCGATAATTAGAGGGTAAGGAAGATCACCTTTTTGGGAATAAGCTGGACAAATGCTGTTTTCCAACTACTCTGAACGAGCCTAAATGAATAGGATAGATGGAAAAGCTTACGCAAGGGTTTGCCAGCGTGGAAGAACACCTCCTCTGAATAATAGTGAACATTCCATCCGGACCAGCGGATTTATGTATGCTGTGATCTTTTAGGACTCTGAAACGTCGGATATTTCGCTTAAAATGTATGAAGCTGTTGAAAATTTTTCACAAGAACATTGTTGTGCTACTCACATTCTATAACAACGCCCTCCAAGCCATTATCTTCAAGATTAACAAAACTTATAGCCAACTTCGTAATTTCACTCAATCCTTGCACCTTCATCATCAATGAAAACTCGCGCAAAAGTAGTTAATACCACTACCGAGTACATTATTTATTTTCTTTGTTACTAACCATGCATCCTGAGCAATAGTGTGCTGCAGTAAATTACGTTGACAATATAGATTCCTTTTTAGGGCTAAAGCCCACTGACTCGACTGAAGCAAACGCATTACAACACTTTAACAACTCATCCCTTGGGGAAGAATTATTGGCGGACACCACCGAGCGTTGTATCACTAAACGTAAACGACGCACGATGATGATACAACTTCTTTTATATTGCATAATTCTGGGGGTCGGCTGTAGGTAATTCATTTCCGTGGGATTTGACTAAAGAAGATATTTTCTTGAGAGGAGCACACATGGTCCTTTCTTAAGCCCGTATCATACCCTAAGAGCTAAGGAAAGTTTGTTACCCACGTACCCAGCACCTTATCCTCTCTGACATGTGGGCGGAGTGGTCTTAACAGAGTATCTTAATTATTATTTATAGCTTTGGCGTTTACCTAATTAAGGAAAATATTCCATGTGGCCCCAGAATTGTTTTGGTTTTTAAATTTATGAAACAAGCAGTGTTCGTGTCTAGTTTTCATTGAGGTTATACATAGATAAGTTGCAAAGTACGAGAGTTCGATTCCATTAAACAAAAACAAAAACAAATTAGAAAGAAGTTAGTTCGCAATCTCAACATCGAGTTTGAGGTTGAACTTTCAAAAATGATTGTGGAATACCTTAACCACAAAAACAACCCATAGCAGCCATACGGAGTCAATCGTCAATCAAATTTTAGTGCTTCCTGCACACTTTACTATGCTCCTTCTCAACTTATCCGCAAGGACATTTGTTCAATCTAACAAAATTATGCCACCAAATGTTTTCTTTGATAAGAATCATTTTTTTTTCTACGAATTCATTTCATAAAGTCAGACTCGTTTAATGCCCGAAAAGTCATTTAATTTTGTTTTTATCAATCAGCACTCTACCACCATCAAACGTTATCCTTTCTCAAAAAACGAAAAGCCAACCCCGCAGTCGAATAATTTCGATACAAAACCGCCAACAATTGATATCTTTATGACATTTCTCGGGATGATGACGTCGTTTTGCATTGATATTCAAATTGAAATATTGTGCATATTTTACTGTCAAATCCCGCCCGCCCTCTCCAGTCGTCAGTCATTGTGTTACAATTGCACGATAACACCCTAAAGCGTGAACAGAAAAATACGTTTCGAATCGAACTCGAAGAAGGTGTCTTGGTGAGTTGAAGGAATCAACTTCCGGTATGAATTTTTTATTTTTTTATTTTTGGTGAAGTTGTCATCGCGGTTTTCAGTCGTCGTCGTCGTCGTTGTCAATATTCGTTTTTTTCTTCCCCTTTTTTTGGAGATCCTTTTAATGACAAAGATAAACACTGACAAGGACCAAATAATTTTTTTTTCTTCATGTTGTATTTAGTGTCACCTTGTTCCTGTGACATCCCATTGTGGGAGTGTAATCGAGCAGGACACTTTTTGCTGTCATTGAATTCAGTTTTTGTGTTTTTCCTGCCTGCTTGATTTCTCAGGATTCTTTGTGGTTTTTTTTCTCTTTCTATTCTTCTTGCTTGGTTCGCATGGCAAAGTAACGAAGAAGAAGTTAATTTCCTGTTTCTGTACGAAAACCCGAAGAAGACGAGTTTTTGTTTTTTTTATTCTTTATTTGGCAAATCAACTGCAAGGAAAATTCGCCTTGAAGAGAAAAATGCAATTCTCTGATTATTATTACCTGGACATCTTCGAATAGTAACTGTGTTTGTGACAATGGAAAAGCGTTTATGGGAACTTTATCTCGAGTGTCAATGTCAGTTCGCGTTTTTGTCATAACGGCTATCTTGTAGAAATTGTCTTACAGTAAAAAAAATCTTTTAAGCCCTGGAGAGATAAGAGAGTTTTTTTTTCATTTTTTAATTTTATTTCAAAACTTTGGCGGGCTTCATTAATCAGCGACATCAGTGGCGGCTTATTAAAATGTATGGACTTTTTTCTCTCAGTTTTTGAAATTTCTACCCAGCATGAGAGCAGTAAGAAATCATTTTTATGAGCTTTTGTTTTCGTATTTAAAAGAGAATGTAATGGGAAAACAGCTAGAGGAATAAAAAGTACTCAAGACTGTATGAAGAGGTTGAAAGAAATCCTAAAGATATGCAAGTAAAATTTGAATTTTTAATTAATGGATAAAGTTGTTGTTGAGAATATTTTTGGTGTGAATAAAATTATTGGCTTGGCTTACAATGCACTGTTAACATTTTAATAGTTCATGGGCATCGTTTTTAAATTTGAAAAAAAAAAATTAATATTATTTTCTAAACACAAATTTAATTTAATAAAAGCATACTCTTATTTTCTGGTACCGGCAAAGCCATGCTTAACAAGTCAGGAAGGCTTGCAATGCCTATTTTTGCGGACCAAGTTTTGACATGACGAAAAATTAAGGCAAGATATACTATGTACAATGTCCCAAAAGCAGTAAGAAAATTTGGTAGTTTTCTCGATCCCCGCGCTCGTTGACAATGACACTCAAATCATTAGCTCTTTTGCGAAAACCAACGTTTTTTTTAGGCAGTGTCTTCAAATCAACGGTGCCAGAGAGGGTCATAACTCCCGCAGACGAAAGTCCTAAAAGATCTCAATATACATAAATCCTCTAGTCCAGGTGGTATCCCCTCTATAATTCTTCTCTTTCACCTGTTAAAATTGTTGCGTAAGCTTTTCCATCCATCCTCTTCTTCTGGGCTCATTCCCCAGTATTTGGAAATCAGCATTTATCCAGCCATAGGCCATGGAAACTCTGATAAATTATCAACTTCAGGAATTAAAGACCAATGTACATTGACACAATGACACCTCCTCTTCAACTCCTTCCATATCTTCTAAAGTACTTTTTGTGTCTCTGGCATAATAATAAATACAAAGAAAATACAAATAAAAATGATGTCACATACAATCAAGACGTTGACGGAGTCTTTTTTAGCCGAATGCGAAACAAATATTAGACTGTCTGATGAACAGTATGGGTTTGTAGCACGGAAGTCAACTACATACGCAAAGGATCACTATGGAAAACAAAGCGTATTCCTTTGATAAATTACTTCTACGAGATCTGACATTGACGACTATCATGCAAAGAGAAGTTTCGGAAATCTTTGGGCGGATAGCAAACGATCGACAAGATAGAAAAACTCCTGATACAAGCAAGTGCAATTACACCTGCATTTAGTTGATCTCAGAAATGGAACAATTTAAGACCGGACGGCTGGCCGATCTCAGAGGTTAACCCGACAAACCCCAAAGCGAATTATTAGTGTGAAGCAAGTAGGTACGCAAATACACATTAACCAGTTTCGCATATTTGAGCCCTATAACCATGATGCAAAAACATCGGCAGTCAGATATACGAGTAAGGCCTTGTTTTCAGCCATAAGTGAAGTGTAGCATGACGTAATTTTTTTATAGATCCTTGTGAGACAAGTGAAAGTAAATCATTATTTTGTTCTTCTTAACATTCGGTTTAGCTCCCAGAGCATTCAAATTTATGTTAACTTCATCCATTATCTTTCAAAAGAGAATTTTTAATTTTAAGCCAAAATACAGCAAAGCTTGAATCAAAATCAAATCCCATAACAAGGAAAAAAGAATCCATCAGATTCACTTAATTTCATCTAAAGCACACGGGAACAGGATGCGACATTAATTCCAAAGTATCCAACTCCCTTTTCTCCTCTCTCGTTTGAATCCTGAAAACCTTATTAATTAGCATATCTTAGTTCCGTTAAATAGAATTCAAATCAATCGACTTCAATCGGCTTAGCCAGGAAAGTGGCCAAACGGAAAAAGTAAATTGATAAAATTCACCACAATCTACGGGATTTTCCTTAAAAATATAAAAAAAAGAAAAACAAAACAAAATCAAAGGAAAAAAACCCAAAAAAATGTTAAACATAATCCCAAAGGACACTTCCATTCAAGTCACCGCTACAGCGCGGAGTGGATTTATTTTTTTTTCTTCATCTTAAGTGCGTGTAATTGGCGCGTGTTATTCTTTTCTTTTGCAGCTCATCTGTGGGACTTCCCATCATCATTCCGCTAATTAAATCATTCATCGTCCTTCGTCCTTTCTTCTGCTTTATTAACGCGGATTTGCTTACATAGTTTCCATCATTTACTTTGCTTCAGAGAGGACAAACACAAAGCTTGTCTGATCAGCAAAATAAAATATCGCCGCCGCTGATAAAATAAAAAAATATGGAAGCCGAATCGCATTGACAGCGCGCAGTCAATCCTGAAAAAAGAAACGATGTCATTGAAATTTTTAACCCCAAAGAGAAAGCTCCGTGCGCGAGTTAAGTAGTTGCCATCATCATCTTGTCTTGTTATCCTTGATGTCAAGTTGATTCATCATCCTTTTTCTTGTCCTCTGGAAAGAAGTCAGGACAACGAAGAACAATGATTTTAAACTTCTCTCTCTGGGTTGAAAACGGTTACCGAAGAAGACTCAAAAATTAAGACGAAATCAATAGGAATTGCAGAGATGTTTTCATTGGTGATTTTGTTGATGATGTGTAAGTTTTCCCTCTTTCTCATCTCACCCATTCAAAATCGTCCTTGTTCAGGTAGACAAAAGCATAGACTCGATTAATATGAGTGTTGACAACTGAATGCCAAGGGTTGATGATTGTGTCGAATACGTAAAAGAAGAAGAAGGGTGAAGTTCAATTTAAGAACGACACTAAGGTTAATGTTGAGGTTTTTAACTATAAAACTTACGGAAGAGGAATCCTGATGTGCACAACACTATTGCCAGACTGACAGACAACGAAGGATGTGAACCAAAATCACCGAAAACAGAATGAGGATGATATAAGCAGGATGCGTGAGAGTGAAAATAAATCTCAAAGACAGCTGGAGGAAAAGCGGAAAATCAAACTTCGACGAACCGTATAAAGGACTTAAAACGAAGGATAGCAAGAACGTCGACACCTCAGATTACAATCTGTCTCGTCTGATAAAATGGTTGAGAGGCAAACTGTTGCACTTTCATCCGTTAACTTGTCAAATAGTTTGCGTTCGGGTTGATGATAATGATTTGGGATTTTTTGCTTGCAAAGACCGTTAAAAGATGTTTATTTTTTTTTTATTGGTGAGATGGGAGAGCGAAAGAAAAATTTTAGAAATACAAAAGAGTAAGGTAGATGTAGCTTGGAATTCGCGTTAAGTGTGAGAGCAACAGGGATTACAATGATATACAGGGTGATTCACGAGCGTTGTGCCAAAAAGCTAGAGCGTGTAGGTTGAGTTGAGACAAGAAAAAAATCGTATGGGAGGGGGGGGTCTATTCCCCCCCGTTTAGCCGGGAGGGGCAATTTTCTGAAAAATTGACTTATTTTGTAAAAAAAAATATTAAAAATCAACGGCTTAGTTTACAACACCGTGCTATACCTTTCTGAAAAGCTAAAAACTTCTTTTTTCACTTTGTTTTTAAAATAAATTGTTTTAACGAATAGTTTTAAAAAAATAAATTTTCAAACTCAAAATTTTCAAAAAAAAAGCCAAAAAAAAATTTTTGAACTAATTTTTTTCAAAATTTTATGTAATTAAGTACTAATTTTGTTTTCAAATTTCAATGTATTTGTTAATTTTTAGTCGAAAACAGAAAACCGGATGCAAAAATGTCTTTTCGTTTTTGAGAAATTAAAAAAAAACCAAAACCACTTTTTTCTAAGAAAATCTCTGTTTTTATTTTTACCTATCTGGACTTTTAGTATAATTTACTAGTTTAATTTATAAATTTAATTTTTTGTAATTGGAGTCTTATGAGGACTCAATAAAGTAGAAAAGTATTGGATTTTCCCTGGATTAATCATTTTGTTCATTGATAACGTCTGAAAACTGACCTGCAATTTTTTCTTACTATACCTGGGGCCGCGGCCACTCGCCGGCGAAGGGTTCTACCTGCTGGGGGCTTAAGATAATTAAACCTCAATTTTTCTTGAATGAAAAAACAATAAACAACCTAAAGGTTAATAAAAGGCATCGCATATTTACTTAACAACCATTTACAATTAAAATATTAATTCATCAACACATAACAATAACAAACTCATATGTTCGAGAAGAGTTAGCGGACAGGAACTTCTGCTACGGTTTAACTTGTTGTGGAGATCGGGAAGCCGAAAGACTCTACGCTGAAAGATATCCCAATAGATGGCGCCCAAGTCGTAGCATGTTTTCAAGAATCCGCAGACGAGAGCACGGAGAGCTAGAAGTGAAAGGTCAATGGCAGACGTTTTCAATGAACAAAATGATTAATCCAGGGAAAATCCAATACTTTTCTACTTTATTGAGTCCTCATAAGACTCCAATTACAAAAAATTAAATTTATAAATTAAACTAGTAAATTATACTAAAAGTCCAGATAGGTAAAAATAAAAACAGAGATTTTCTTAGAAAAAAGTGGTTTTGGTTTTTTTTTAATTTCTCAAAAACGAAAAGACATTTTTGCATCCGGTTTTCTGTTTTCGACTAAAAATTAACAAATACATTGAAATTTGAAAACAAAATTAGTACTTAATTACATAAAATTTTGAAAAAAATTAGTTCAAAAATTTTTTTTTTTGCTTTTTTTTTGAAAATTTTGAGTTTGAAAATTTATTTTTTTAAAACTATTCGTTAAAACAATTTATTTTAAAAACAAAGTGAAAAAAGAAGTTTTTAGCTTTTCAGAAAGGTATAGCACGGTGTTGTAAACTAAGCCGTTGATTTTTAATATTTTTTTTTACAAAATAAGTCAATTTTTCAGAAAATTTCCCCTCCCGGCTAAACGGGGGGGAATAGACCCCCCCCCCTCCCATACGATTTTTTTCTTGTCTCAACTCAACCTACACGCTCTAGCTTTTTGGCACAACGCTCGTGAATCACCCTGTAGAATGACTGAATTGAAATTCACATTCGCGTAGTACTATTTAACAAAGAATCTCTTAAACTTTAAATACAGTAGAAGTTAGAAGTGTGACTATTGCGACTAAACTCTTTGAGAAAGGAAAACTACTAACTATTTCAAAAGTGAAATCGGTCAAAATAATGTTAAGAAAGGCTGATTATAAAGGAATTAATGGAGCGGCTGGAACAACGCACGTATGAACCGAATATGCTACTGCCATCATCATCACAGTTGACCTTGCTAAAAAAAATGATTGATTTCGTAATTGAGGCACGTCATTTGGTTTTCCTTCATTCATATCAAATCATTCTTAATTGACTCCTTGACCAGAGTATTATGCCCTTAATAACGCAATGAAAAGTGATTTCGAACTTTTCAAGAAGCCACTCTTATAAACTTTAAATCACTCATCGGTGTCCGAAGACGTCAAGAACAACTTAATGCATTTTGATTTAATAAATTAAACCAATTTAAAAGCCATAAACCCCAAAGATTTATCTAAACTTTCTTCGTTGTTCATGAAAACCAACCAGAACCATTAACAAAGTAAAAAAAAATCTATTATTAATAATTCATTTCAATACCATGAGTTAACTTTATTACCTAAATCACCCCCAAGGGTGTGCGCCCATCGCTGCTAGCTTTTACCTCCACTACCGGCCACAGGCGACAAGCAAGGCCGCCACCAGAGTTAGTGTAAAAATGATAATCCCTCTGTCGTGATAATTCATCGGTGTCGTCGTCGTTCGTCCGTTGTCTACGTTGGCGGCCTTCGTGTTGTCCACAGAAAATAGAAGGAGAATCTCCAAGAAAACTAAACTACAAAAAAAGTTATACTTCCAAGGCGAGCAAGAGCATCCCACCAGCCAGCTTAACTGACAAAACCAACCAAAGTCCACATGAAATCCTTTGCCATACACAAAACCATCTATTTTTCCTTCAAAACATCTTACGACACCAACCCACCCAGTGACGGTTGCCACCCCAAAAAACCTGGCGAAAAATTTTGTCTTAACAGGTTTTATAGAGTTATCATTATTACAATGAATTATTGCAAATGAAGGCATAACCTCGATTAAAATTTACTGACAAACTCGAGGGGTGCGGGCCTATGCCTTTCTCAGTAAATATATGAACAGGGGTTGGGCGGACTGATGTTCTCTGCCGCAGGAACACTGTCAGAAGAGATTTTTCCCTTTTTTCCACAAAGATATAGAGATTTAAGACTTTTTGCATACCGAACCAAAAAGAATAAGAAGTATCACCCAGGAAAGCTGGCTGGTGGAAATGTCTAAGACCGAATCTGAATTCTGTGTATACAACGTCGAAGAAAAACGAAGACGATGATTCTCATTAGAAAGGATACACAAAAGTCTCAATGCCAGCAGGAAGATCAAAACTAATACGAATTGATTTATGGTAAAAGCCGAAAAATCCTTAACCAGGACGTTCCTCTGAGAAATTTTCAAAGACGTCTTAAAAAAAAAGTTGTCAAAGGGTTTGGGGAAAGAATTTTCTTGGGAGTGCAATACGCGGATAGAGGAATTAAACTCTTTTTGTTTACCAGAGGAAATGTTGTCGGTTGGCATTTTGGGCCACTTTTGTTTTTCGTGAGGCTTACCCCCTTAGCATTTCGATGAAGGTGTATTTTTTGAATTCCAACCAAGGCATTGCGAATTAAGATAGGAAATAATTCATAAAGTATTTAAGATGGCAAAATCGAAATTTATTGTTATTTGTAAGAGAGACAGTGAGTTGAGTGGGAAGGGGGAGTATGCAGACAGAATCTAGGTTAGCCTTAAGACAAATTTATTAAGGATGTTCTTCTAACTTTTCGCCCCCACCTTTCTACCTTATCTCGAAGGAGTGGAGTGTCAGTTATAATTTCTGGTAGTCTAAGATTGGCAATTATTGTAATCCGTTGGTATGTTGTTTTTTTTTTTGTGGTGGCATCCAAAGTGGGGGAAGATGATTTGGTAATAGTTTCACGTATGATACTAACGAAGCTTTATGGGTACTTGGAGGTCATAAGTACATTGCAATCAACCTGAAAGAGGCATAGGGGGCTTGCAAGAAATGATAGCCGCAAAAAGGAGTATTCTATTAATGTCACAGTTTTTGTCTTTAGATTTTGTTTGGAATCTTATTTTTAACTTAGAAATTCCAACTCTCAGCATTACAAGCAAGATGTCCAGCAAGACCAAACT
The DNA here is from genome assembly GCA_943590905.1 of Sphaerophoria taeniata. Taxonomy (NCBI): domain Eukaryota; kingdom Metazoa; phylum Arthropoda; class Insecta; order Diptera; family Syrphidae; genus Sphaerophoria; species Sphaerophoria taeniata. The sequence continues at coordinate 33,758,166 of OX016540.1, read as the reverse complement.
TATTTTCTCCTTACAAGAAATCTTAAATCACACCATGTCTTATTTAAAATAATGTTATCAAATATGAGTAAGGACAAAATTTACATAAACTTCAGTACATTTTGCCCCGCACCATCCAGAAAAGATAGTCAGTGTTTTCCGGTTACCGTTAAACTTTTTTAATATCACATTACATTGGCGTTATGCGCCAGTAAAAGATAATAATGCAAATATCAAGGAAATTATGTCCTGCCACTTACTCATTTCGAAGCATAAATAATACACAGTGCTGTGAGAAAATTATTTCACAAATATGTGACACAACACCCAAGTAAAAATGTATCTTGTATAAGATCCAAGGTTCTGAAGTTCATTGCTTCCCAATAGTGTTATTTTGATGATTTCTTGTAGCTACATTAGGATCTGATATCTGAATTAAAGCTTGCAGGAGACTTACTTATACAAAAAGAACCTCACATATCGTCTACAATAACGAAGTGTCATAAAAGCCTTCCTTAGATTTCTTGTGACAAGTTATTGTTTCTTTAAAATCAACAATTCTCTTAGTGCGTGTGAAGAATTGAGGGGACCTCCAATTTAACGCCGATTCCGAAGGGCAAAGTTGAGAAGCACTTTTTCATGACAGATTGATACTCTTGGATGTTTTGTCAATTATTCGCAAGAGGCAGTACCCTTGAAAGATGAAATAAAAACTTGTATGGGCACGAGTAGGACTCGAACCACGACGTTCTGCTTAGCAGCCAACGCACCTATCCACTAAGCTACGGGCAATTGCTGTTGTAGGAAATTGACGAAAAGTCTTATGAAAATTAAAGCTTACATAAAATATCTTATCTTAAGCCTTATAGAAACTAATATTCGTACTTAAGGACTGTGGTACTTTTTTCTCGAAAAGTATTCTGTTATTTGAACTTAAGTTCTATAATTAAATGTCTTCACTCTTGCGTGTCATTGAATGCAAACTTTCTTATATGAAGAATCTTTTTTTCAAAAATGAATAACATCCTATTCAGATGATTTTTTGGCACACCACTGTTCACCTTCGTCTCATAACATACACATACGTTAAGCAATAATAATGGTAAACGTTTTGTGCAGTAAGTATGTATTTTTTTTCCATTTGAACTTCCTTTTTCAAATAAAGGACACAATAATACATGACGGTGATTCCTTACGGCTGCTGGGCTTGAACTCCTTCGCGAAAGAGGAACATTACCTTGTAACTAACCATTTTCGCGGAAGTGTAAAAGTAAGAATATATGAAGGTACAAGCTCAGACGCTCAAATGATTCATGGACTATCATAAATGATCATAAAAAAGGTAAAAGAAAAAAACAAATATTCATATTCAACTGATAAGACTGCCAAATAAATATTCCCAAGTAACTCACAAAATAATGGGAGCACGAGTACATTTCGGCAATTCCGTAGACCGGTACAATTTAACTGATTGCAGGGGTTGAACTCAGCTCAGAAGCTCACCTATGAGTAAGCCATTATTTTTCACAGATTTATTCAATTTGGTTTAAACTATATTAAACAGCAAATTAATATGAAGAATATCCTGCTTTAGGATGCAAATCTAGTTCACGTAAGGGAGGAAGATGTACACACATTTCAGGCTTTCACAAATTTTTCTTTATATTTTTCAAATGAATAATGAGTTGTATTTTTGGAGCTTTGCAGGTTTCCTTTGGGGGTCTTTGTGAAAATAATAGATTATTTTCCAAAAAAGAATAATAATAAAACTTTTTTAATGACCCTGAAGGATTGTTAGCAAAATTTTGGCGAAATTGAAAAATATTTCATATCTGTTTTAGTAAATTTGGTCGACTTATAAATTTCTTTCGAGATTGAATCTGTCGAGCAAAAGAAATATATGAAAAAAAAAGGTTCTGGTCTGATTGCATACTCTCAGGATTGTATGAGTTGCGTATTGTAAACAAGTTCAATATAGGGTGTCCATAAAGCTTTGAAAATTAGAAAAAGTCATTTGAAAATAAGTAAACAACAATACATTACTTAATTTTGAAAATTCATTTCAGTTTTGTAGTTTTCCAGTTAACCCGCCAGACTTATCTAAAAATTAAAGTTGTCTTGTAAATGGTGTTCTTGTTAAAGGCCCAACTATAATTGCTTAAGTGAACTTAAGCTAATGTCAAAAAATCGGACTAAAATTTCTTTAAGGGAGCAAAAGAAGTAGGATTGGCCTTCTCTTCTTCAAATTGTCAAATTCACTTAAGCAATGAGCGAATGAAACCGCACTAGTAAAAGTTGAACAAAAATTTGTGGGTTTGTGTGTATTCGCTGGGTCTATGAAATAACTCCCACGAAATAAGTCCCACTTTTAAAAACGAAATAAGTCCCACCAAAAATTGCTATTTTGAAAGTGGGAGTTATTTCTTTTTTAAAAGTGGGACTTATTTCGTCAATTGGTGGGACTTATTTCGTTACGCGTTTTTATTTTAAGTGGGACTTATTTCGTTTTGAGTGGGAATAAATTCGTTTTGTAAAGTGGGAGTTCAAAAAATTATGGTTGTCCCTTTTGAAATGTCCAATATATAACTTTTTGCATAAGAAAAAAATATTCAAGGGGGAGCTATTTCATTTTGAGTGGGAGTTATTTCATTTCAAGTAAATTTTTAAATCATTTCATTTTGGTGGGACTTATTTCGTTTTCAAAAGTGGGACTTATTTCGTGGGAGTTATTTCATTTTTTTAAGCAATTTTTGGTGGGACTTATTTCGTTTTTAAAAGTTAGTGTGAGCAAAATTGCATTATAGTTCAGCCTTAAGGCTTAGAACTATAATTTGCATGTGTGCAAAGACAGCTCAATGCCAATGTTATTAAAATGTGTGCATGTGTTTTCTTCTTACGAGCACTCTGTGGTACATACGCGTTACACATGTTTTTTTTTTCCAAGTTGTAAGTCGGAGTAGAGTAAATTGGAAACGAAATCAGAGACAATCAAAAATGAAAGGCTTTCAGTAACTATGATTGAATTTTCTTGCAAATTTGGTCACTGTGGCGTATACGTATCATTATTATTAGGTTATTCAGGCCTTTCACAGAATCCACCGTATGAAATCCACGAATGGATTATTTCACAAAAAACCCCAAAAAAAGCATTCACGCTTTTATGTCACAAATATTCGAAGGATATTTTATTCATCGAACCCGATGCCCAATTCCACAAATGTAGAATATCGTAATAGATTTACTACTGATTTACTGCGAATGGATTCTGTCATAGATTATTATTCATGGTCGTATGAAATTTTCTATGATGATGGAATTGCTGTCTAGGTCTTCGAATCTAACCCGGAAGGCCGTCCAACACAGAAGAGGAAGGCCGTTACTCAGGTGGAGCATAAGGGTGGTGGGGGACTTCAACCAACCTAAGTGCGAAACTGGAGACAGCTATCAAAGGGAAATATAAGCTAAAGCTAAGGCTAATTATAAGATTGTAGCCTATTTATGTTTTAACTGCAAATGGTTGAATGTCAATTTTCTGAAGCCTGAGTTTCATATTTAAACAATAGTTTCCTCAACAATTTCCCAAATCTTTTTCGTTTTGAATCATATCTCCAGTAAATGTCATATTATTTGTCGTTCATTTGACATATGTACAAACATTTAACTCATGTAAGGGAATGGTTTTATTTTTCTCTTCTTCTCTTCTCTCTCTTTTGATTAAGAGAAAAACTACAAAAATAAATTCGATCATAATACATAAGTACTTTTAGTGTTTTAGTTTCTGCTAAAAAGACCACTCCCTTACATGAGTTGAATATATGTACCTATGTCAAATGAACGACAAATATGACATTTACTGGAGATTGAAAAACCGCATGGAAGAGTGGAGAACTGGAAATATCAAACAAAGGTCGGAAATTTGATTTTTTTATTCTTGGAATGTTTTGTTTCAAAATTTGTTTTCGAATGGAAAAATTGAAAGTTCTTGATGAAAAACTCGGAAAACTTATTGGTTTTCAAATGGAGAAATGTATGGAATTGTAGTACCTAGTAGTATAGCTCGATGACCTAATAAGCGCTGGGTTGCGCTGTTTTGATACCATTAAAACTCGTTTGAACTATGAAATTAAAAGAAGGATTAAATAAAGTCCTGAGCTTTTTTTTGAGTTCACTAGCTGGCGATTACAAGTTCGAAGAGGAACTGTAACAATCAGTTTAACATACGCCTCAAATCCACTTTGTTGCGTTTAGAAAAGATCAAAAGAGATCAAATCTTTAATCCTCGGTTCGGAAAGATAATTTAGGTCATTTAAGAAGCACTTTACCCAATGATTTGGCTCTCGTTTTGGCCAGCGCAAGACACTAACACAGGAAGTGAAGAACAGCTTAATTTTCTCGCTAGTCCCCACAACTACGACAGAAAGTATTGTTGGCAATGCCCAGCTTAGATGCGTGTTCCCCAAAAGGCCAGTGTCCGGTGCATGTTGCAATGACCCAGGCTATGTCATGCCCGGGGTTGCAAGTATGGAATTGAAGGTGCATCGGCTTTCAAATAGAAAACTTTAAATTTATGATGGGGAAAACTCCTGAAAAGCAAGAAAAATTTTAAAACCACAAATCATTGATTTTGCATCTTATCGAATGGAAAAATAGAAAGTTCTGGAAAAATTGCGTGGGATTGTAGGTGCATTGATTTTCAAATGTAAAGGAAGGAAGGAATTTATGGTGCATTGGTTTGTTTGTTTGTGCGATAGTGACTCTTAATCCCCTCAATCTTCAATGCATTTTTATAAAATTTTCACTGTAGATTTATAGCCTTAGCAAAAATACATTTTTGGGACAGTCTAACGGGAATGTCAGCAAATAAGGGGGACAATCGAAAGCTGTATGGAATTCTGGGTACGAATTCAGAAATTACTTTTCGAACTAAATAGATTTTTGTGAAATAGTCAAAAAAAAAACACCGGAAGCACAAGAATTTGCATTTTACTGCATGCTTTAATGAAAATAGAGAGTTAGGTGTAGAGCTTTGAAAATTCAGATATGTTGTTCTCTATTTGCATTTCTGTGTTAATTATAATTATTCTGGCAAGAAGAGGTTCGCAGGGTCGGCTAGTATCGAATACAATCTAAAGAGATAACTACAAAACCACAAAAATAAAGTATTTTAATGCATCAATAAAAAAGTTAGACAAAAAATTCCGATGTCATATATCATAGAAATTCTCTTCTAAAATTTCTTGCTTGTTCGTAAGAATGAGGTGAATTGAACTCCAAGAAAGCTCAGATGATACGAAATTCCGATTTTTTAAAATAAGACGCAAGACACTCAAAATAAAAAAAAAACACACAAATGTCCATAGTTGAAATCCTTTTTTTTTTAATTTTATTTTCCTCTAGCTTTATGCATTGAATTTACAATGGAATATAATACTTTATTTTTCTTCAAAAAACTTTCCTACACTTACGTTATATTTTAAATTTATTTTAATTTTAATACTTAAATCACTATTAATTTTTTAATACATATTCTGAATTCGTCGCATGTCAACGGTATTGTATACCAAAAAATAAAAATTAATAAACACATTTTTCTTAGTAATTTCTTTAAACTTAAAAATTTGCGAAATTACTATAAACAAGGCATATGCATAAAAACGTTACATGTACATCAAGAAATAAATTAATTTTTTTTATAAGATTAAAGTTGATATTGCTCAAATTTACATTGCGTTTAAAATTTAATTCAAAACGAAAGTTTAAAATAAAAATAAGAACATTTACTCTTTTGTTTAAATTGAATAAATAGAGAGAAGGGGAATTCAGATATTTTGATTTTCATTTATTTATTTTTATTTATTGTTTTACTTAAAGAATACAATTTATTGTAATATTTTCCTTGGGCTAATAATTCCCAAAACAATTCTTTCCTAGTTAATTACTATTTTTATTTGATTTTTAATTTATCTTTGGTTGATTTTTATTTAAATTTTATTTTTAAGAAATTTAATGATTAAATACAATTTTATTATTTAATAATAGAAAAAATACGAACTATTTAACTGGGATTTTGGAAGTTTGATTAATTTAATTTTTTTATTTTTAAATCTAAAATTGCAAACAAAAAAAATTCAAGTGCGTTGTAGTAATATAAATTAATTTTGATTTTCTATTCCAGGATAGCTGGCGATCAATGGATGACATCTCTTTCGCAAATAGCATTTCTCCTGATGATATGACATCATTGTTTGTTATTATTATCGACTTATTGTGGGGTAGAATAGAGATGAACCGTATGCGGATGGTGCTTGATAGGCACCACTCGGTGCCGTATTTCAATCCCGTTCATCGTATTTATGGACAAACGAGTTCATTCCTCCAAGTTGGGCGCACTGGGGTGAATCGTACAAGGACATTTTGAGGCGTTTGCATTTTGCGCGACGGTTTTTGAACCAAAATTGGACGTTCTTGCTTTCAAGGCGGGGGAACTTTTGTCTACAAAGAAAAATATAAGCAAATTCAGTAAAAAGAAAAAAAAACAATAAAACGTTTACACTCACCTGTAAGGCATCGTATTCAGATCTTCGGTATACTTCAAAATCATGTTGTGCGAGGGGTGTGTCTGCAGCGAGAACCAGTGCTCGAGCTTCGGCACCTCTGTAACCGGATCAATGAAAGTTCGATTCCTCTTGCGTCGCTCCTCACTCGACAAATTTGACAAATTTAACCCACCTGGGCCCATCGGCACCGCAGGATGCATGCCCCCACCCGCATGATGTGGATGTCCAGGCTGACCAAAACCCGGCATATAATGACTCATGTACATCAACGACTGGGGAAACATTGCGTTTGGCACCATCGAGAAAATATCATTCTTCCGTGGATCAGGCGAAGGTGATCCGTAACCTTCCATCTGGCTAGTGTCATTGTCGTCGTCCATATCAAGGTCGTCGTCCGACTTAGGCGAGTCTTCTTTTGGTGATTCACAGCGTTCGTCTAAGCTTCTATTGCTTGAGTGATTATTGTTGTTGCTATTCGAGTTGTTGTTGTTGCTGCTGCTCGAATTATTGTTGTTGTTATTTGCCTCGCCATGTTGCGAGTGTGTCTCAACATCCGAATGACGATCACGATCTGCATTGCCATTTGGCAAATCTTCGGCCCTCTCTCCTGCCGCCGCCGCTGCCGAACGACTGCTGCTCCTCTCGACCATCGATCCATTGTGATTACTTGTCACATCATCCTTGCCCATCGATGAGCCACCATCTTCTGGCGATCGATTGCGCTCATGCATGGTCAGCGACAACGGCAACTGAGGTGAAATTGGACGACTCTGATCATCGTCCATATCATCCGAATGCTGCGACATGGTATCAATATCCTCGGACTTTAGACTCATCGGACTCTTCAAGTACTCGTGCGATATCAAGTGTTGCGCATGATGATGATTCAGATAGCCATTGGCCGCATGACCAGCACCCAGAGGTCCGCCAGCACCGCTGCCGATGCCAGAGACTGGCATCGGACCGACACCGCCACGCATTTCAGCCCGTTTTTGGGCAGCACGTGCATTCTTAAACCAGTAGACCACATTGTTAACATCCAGCGGCTTGCGGCCGCGTCGTGACTCCAATGAATTCAATTGCATCACATAAGTTTGTATTTGCTGGCGTGAAGGGTGGGGATTTTCTTGAAACCATTTCTGCAGTTTGGGCAATTCCATTTCGGGATCGAAACTGGTTCGCATGCGGGTCTTTTGATTGGTTGGATATGAGGCATGATGCGGATGCATCGGATGTGGATGCATAACTGGATGGACAATCATACTCGGATGAAGATGATGCGGCGGTGGTGGTGGCGGTTGATGGCCATCGCCCAGAAGGTTGTCACGATTTGTTGTATGGTGTAGACTGCGTGCGGCAGCTGCTGCCGCTGCCATCTGACCAACGGTACTAAAGTCCATGCCGCTCGATTGATGGGGTGCACCTGCGGCTGCGGCAGCAGCCATAAATGGCAGCATTTTCGGTGCTATGGGGGATTGCGGTGAAAGCTGATTGCTCCACCACTGGTCGAATTTGCGACGCAAATCGTCGGAAATTTCTCCTGTGTAATCATATGAACTTTGGTATGAACTGCGACAGATCTGCGAGAGGATGACCTAAAAGCAACAACAAAAAGACGAAAAATTAAGAAAAAGGAAATTAAAATAATCGAAATTCAAGGTAAGATGTGTAATGAAAGTGGTATGTTCGCTAATAGACGGGTATGTGCCATTTGATGTAGCTGCAAGTAGGTTTGTTTCAAGGATGTTCAGGAGACCAGGATGATTTTTTTTTTTGGAAAAAAAACCCTCTGGGAGTAACATGCCGGTTCAGCCGTCTCTTGCCAACGGTACAAATGTAAAGGAAAAGTGTAAATTAACAGCCAAAGGTGTTTTCGATTTTTTTTTATTCAGGATTTCTTGGCTTATTTTTACTTTAATATCCACCTACTTCAAAATTCCCTTTGAAAAGTCAAAAACTCCTTTCAAAATACAAAGTTTAATCCCTTTCGGTAACCATCATTATAGTCTGCATCACTGCACCATATCCTTCCTACTAAAAACTTCCTATTTCTCTGTCTCTCTCACTCCGCAACTTCTCTAATTTTAAAGCATCTTATTAAAATAATAATTCGGCTTAGGTAAGGTACTTATTTTCTTCTATTTCGAATGGAACACACCCACATACGAATTTGTCACATTCACAAAGAAATGATATTTAGGATTTTAAGACCATAAAAGGATTTTCAAAATACATACCATACATTTTTGATGAAATTCTTAACCAAAACTATATGCAGAGACGCCTAATCAGTCAACCAAACTAAGTGTAGTGATTTTTAGTTGAAACTCATACACTTGAGCCTCCCGAAATCCGTCAAATGTCACCCCAACAAAAAGGAACTTGCTCACACACGAAAAGCTTTCATTATATCAGTTCCTTGCTTAATCCTTCAGAGAAAGGTCGTATAAGGATCAAAAATATTGCGTTTTCAACTCTGCAAAACTATCGCAGGCATAGGTAAGCAACAAGGAAATACTATCAAAGGAGAGACGCTACATACATTTTAATTCAAAAATATTCAATCCACTTTAAAAGATACAATTTAACAATCTTTTGTGCCTAAGATTTTGTATCTCATTGAGCTACACAAACACATGCTCGAAATATTTTAGAATTCATAAAAGACAGACAGGGCCACCTTTCGTGTGTCTTGTGGAAGGTTATAAATGCTCCAGCGGAGCAGAGAACATTTTCTAATTCTTAATCGGATCAGGATAAGCCTTTCAGGTTCGCATATATTAGATAAAAAACAGCTACACATGCCTGTACATCCTCTTCTTCTTGTGCGACTTTATAGGCAATTTCAACTTAACCCCTTTTCCGTTCTCATTTCTCGAAAGGATGGGTTTTGGTTTGCTTTTATAGTGTGACACACAGTGTGCAAATGATTTGATTTGTCTCCAACATAAGGAAGAATTATAAATCAAATAAGAAAAAAAAACTACCTTATCCACACAATTAACACGAAAAAAACGGGACGGATTTGACTACTCATATGCTACTTCAAAAAACCCCTCCAAACGTTGAATAAACTCCCCTCCAACGCTCTGCATGAACTTTTGAAGAGATGAAAGGCTTAATCGCTCAGACGGAAGAAGTAAAATAAATGGCGGATTTTCTTTATGGGGGGTCTCTAAAGGTGTTCAAAATTTAATCCTTTCTCACTCATATTCGTCTTAAACTGTTTTTTCTTTTCTAAATATGAACATGAAACAGTGTGCTAGTGTGCGTTAAGAAAAAGCATGTATGGAAATTACGGTTATCACAACGGAGATTAGTGTTTTTGTCTTGCAGAGAGGGAATAATATGCGTGATATAACGTCGGTTAAACCCTTTTGTTTAATGAATGGATGAAGGAGCATCAGGTGTTGTTAGTTTAACTATAAAAGGGATTTTTAAGACAACACAAAGTGTTTCGAGTTTCTAGGATCTTAAAAACCTGTACTCAAGTTGAGTGATTATTAGAGCTTCTTCGTGGCCAACACATTGTTGTTCTTAAGGGAAAAGAAATTATTTTAAAATATTTGAAATGTTTTTTGAGAAACGATTTTGTTTTATTATTTTGAGAAGCAAAAATGTCATAAGGAAGTTTTTTTTGGTGCATTGAACTAGCTTCACTGGAAATTAACTTCACAAGGGAATTTACATTTACTTCACATCGAGTGGGAAACTATCTCGGTAGTCCCTTCTTCGATAATACCAGTGAACTGGCAACGATCGACACAAAATGTCTCTCTAACTTCATTAAAAGTACAAAATGGTTTGTTTAAGTTCATTACTCTCCCATGAGTAACTTCTTTAGTGGTATCACAATGGACCCTTGAGGTCTAAGTAAGTCAATAACATCTAGACAGCCACTCCAACCTAAGCTAACCTTGTAGTTTACTTTCGCATCAAGATCAATGACAAATTTATTTCCAATGGTGAAAGAATGTTTTGTGGGGTCCCTGATGCTTTTCTGAACCTAAATTTTGTATGCCATATAGAGAAACAATTTGGGGCGCGAATGGTTTTTATTTTAACTACCCAAATTGTTTCTCTGTTTGACAAAAAAAATTCGACTTGCTTTGTACATTATATTTCCTGAAGTAAAGAGAGAAGCCTGAAATAGAACTCAGAGGATGTTGGTTCTATTATGCGAAGACAATCCGCAGCAAGATCCACGATACTATACCAAAGCTGAGGACCAATCCCAGTCCCAATTAAAAACTCCTGGTTTTACCATTATGAGAATGAGAAAGCCGATGAATTAGCAAGATTAGGGTCAATGCTTGACGTAAGCCAAGCTCAGCTAGTTAGCACCCCTACCTGCTATTTAAAACAGGAAATCTCAAAAAGAATAACTATCAAGGCCGATGAAAGGTGGAATCTTCTTGACACCTGCAGCACAACAAGAAAGATCTGAACCTGTTTTAACAAACAAAGAACGGAAAAAATTATGCAGCTACACAAGGGATCACTTCGATCTCTTGTAAGCATAATCACCGGACATAATCTGTTAGGTTATCATATGAAGAAGATGAGAATCAGTTCAGATGATCTATGCAGAAGATACGGAGACGAGGAGGTGCATGAAGATACTTCGCACTTCACTTCGCACTTTCAAAAACAGAAATTTTCGGAGATACGAAAAGCTGAGAATCATGGAGAACGAAGCATTAAATTTTTTCGTTCAAATAATTTCATAAAAGCAATTGCTTTTTTGTGCAATCACGCGTATGCTACAGAGGCAACGCGTCGATTGTTTTTGGTTTTTTTTTTGACGCGAATTTTAAAATTTTGTACGTTCAAGTTTATATACAAGGTGTCTCAAAAGTAAGTTCACATTTGCTTATCTTATTACGCGAAAGCAACTATTCTGAGGGGCGCGGGGGGTATGTCAGTCGGTAGTCTGGCTCTTGGGAATTTAGTCGCTATGGAGCGTTTCTCTGGTGCGGACCGTGCGTTGTGCGTACGTGAGTTTTACAAAAACGGTAATTCGGCGACTGTAGCGCGTAGAAAATTCTGCAGTATTCGACATATTCGTCACTTAAATGATGCGCCTAGCACTCGACTCATTGCAAAATGGGTTGAGAAGTTTGAAGAGACTGGGTCAACTCTGGAGAAACCAAAATCTGGGCGGCCAAGAACATCAAGAACAGCCGAAAACGTGGACAGTGTTACTCAGTCTATTCGAGATGATCCAAACCTCTCGATTCGGAAGCGTGCTGTTGCTTTAAATGTGCACAGATCTTCATTATGCCGCATTTTGCACAAAGATTTAAAGCTGCACCCGTACAAAATTCAGTTAGTGCAAGAATTGAAGCCTCAAGATGCTGGTCCAGGTCCAGGTTCAGGTCTCCAGGCGAGGTGACATAAATTGGCCTCCACGGAGTCCCGATTTAACGCCTATGGATTTTTTCCTGTGGGGTTATGTCAAATCAAAAGTTTACGCTAATAAACCGACTTCCCTGGCACAATTAAAGGAAAATATCCGTCATGAAATGGCAGCCATCACGGAGACTACCTGCCGAGCTGTCATAGGCAATTTTAGTGCCCGACTAAATGAATGCCGAGAGCGCAACGGTTTACATTTGGACGATGTTATTTTTAAAAAATAAATTCCCAAACAGTGTACTTCAATATAAAATAAACATTTTTTCAATAAAGCTAAGACTTTTCATTTAAAAAAGATTTAAATGTGAACTTTCTTTTGAGACACCTTGTATTTTGAGAAGGTCTATTTAATTTTCCATTAGGAATATACGTATTATGTATGATTGTATACAGATTTGAAACATTTTCATTTTCATAAATATTAATGAAACAAAATGCTCATGATTCTTTTGAGCAACATAGCATCGCTTATAATTCAAAAAATGTTTTCTTTGAAATCACAAAACATAATTTCAACCATTTTAATTGCAAAATTAACACCCTTTGATGATTGCCTATGTGTATTATTAAATTTAATTAATTTCCAAACTCACCTCATCCAAAGGACATCCGGTCGACCGTAGTACCGCATGCGATTGCAAAACCAACAATCTCAGCAATTTATCTTTGATCTCACCGAATGGCGATGATTTTGCTCTCAATATGAGTATCCTTAGTGTTACAAACGACGCCAACTCGCCCAAAATATCACCAACTTGTACCACAGGACTGTCGGAAATATTCTCAAAAGGAATTGGTTTCCAATTTTTAACAATAAGTGAGCCTGTTAAAATGCCAAACAAAATGTTTAATTGTAAATTAACAAATACTCGAAATAAGTAGAAAAATGAAAAATATTTACCTCTAGCTGTGCTTGCAACTTCTAGCGAATAGCCAAGATTTTGAAGGACTGTGTTAACAATGTCTTTCCAGAGGGTGGCTGTACCCACATCCACCCAACAGTCGGATTCAATATTTGGACGTCTTTTGTAAGCATTTTTTGTGTCGTTTAGCAGTGATGCTTGCGATGAATGAACGGATTCCACGATACAATGTAGTTTTACTCTATCTGCAATCGATACAAGGAAAAGCAGAATATTAAATTAAATTCAAATTTTGTAAGGAACAATTTGCTTTTTGAAAATTCAAAGGTATATTTTTCGGTGACGTTATTGACACCACACAACACAAATATCCTTGTTTTGAAAATTTTAAGTCCTTAAGAAAATTAATCCCCCAATTAACCTCTCTTATATTGATTTTCAGTTTTCAAAATATAATCTCTATCTCCCTCTCGCTCTAACTTCGTCGCGATGAGTTGATGCGCCTCGTCTTAAAGGTCCCTGAAATATAAAATTTTTTTTATTGAAGAAACAGACTAAGTGTGGATTAGCGAAGGAAACTCTTAACCCCCAGTCCCATATTCTCGAGCCACACAAAGCCGTTGACTTCGCCCATTACTATTGTTCAATGTTGTATAATAAAGGCAACCTCTGTGCTCGTAATTCCTATAAAAAGGATTCGATTAAAAATCATTGCATAAGCAGGATGACGGGGATTGGTATGGGTGTGGGAGGTACTTGGCCTCACTCAAGTACCAGAGTAAGCTCACGATCAATTCATATTTAACCGATTGGTGAGGATGGATGGATGGATGGATGGTGAATAAAAAGGCTTCTTTATAAAAAATCCTTCAAGGGGTTACGCCAAGGTATTCAACGTAATCTTCCCCTCTTCCCCATTCAATGGATATACAGCAACGACAAGAAGAAAAAAGGTTCATGCAAGAAATAAAAGGCAGACTTAAAAAATGCAAATATGTACTCATCGCAATCCTTGTCAATCGCGGGAATCGGAATTAGTATAGGAAATGCGCAAAAAAGGACTTACACTTAAACTATGGTGTTTTATTTGATGGCAAGCGATAATAGAGAGCGAGTGAGAGAAATGGGAAGGGGGGAAGAGATTATTTTAGAGCGAACAATGGTTGAAATGTACTGCCAGGACTGCGAAGGGTTAAAAATTGTGCCTTAATGGGAAAAGGTAAAGGATTAACGATTTTAAGGGATTAAGCACTCTTCATCATGCTCGCTACCCGCAACGACATCCTTGACTGTGCATTTTTCAATGGCTCTCCAAGTGTTGTGTGTATCGAGTCCTTATTCTGAAAGTAAGACTTTTGTGTGAAGTTTTTTTTTCCTGTTTTGTGTTTAGAAGAATTTGTTTATGTCTCTCGACTTTGGACAAAGCTACTTCGATTCAAGGAGGATTTCGCTTCTTTTTTTTTTTTGCTGGATAAAACCGTTTCATTTTTTTTACTTGTATTTATTATGAGAAGGATTCATGACGGCAAGGGTTAAAATTCAACAACAAGCGGATTAAGTTCTGAAGCTTCCCAAATGAAAAAAAAAACTCTCCAGAAACTATAAAACTCTACAAGTTTTGTGCCGTAAAATGCTTGAATGAAGCTTACTTTAATTAAACTGATGCAAAACTTATTATGAAAATCATTCCTTAAGACATTCGCACAAAATCTTTGCTGGGAAAAGGATGTCTTGGAGGATTTTTGTTCTTTATTTTTTAACAACTTATCACAAAGTTGTGTTCGTTGCAACACTTTTTGGGTGCGATAAAGTTCATAAGACCTACTTAGGACTTCATCTTCATCCCACCGTACAAAGATATAGGTATTTATATTATATACATAATAGTGAGCTATCCATCAATGCAACAGGATACTGTCATACGTTAGGGCTGACATCACATGGCTAGAGGAAAAATGTTAAACGCATATACTTTGCATAGTTTTTCAAGGACTTAACTCTCTCTTTTGGTAAAAACTTGGAAGAGTTTAAAAATTAATCCCAAGTCATAATAGTTGTTTTTGTGGATTTTATAACCCTTAAACGATTTTGAGCAATGGCAATATGTGGGTAGGTATATCTACGAATTAATTAAGGAGAAAGGCTGCCCTTGTGAAGATTCGCAGCAAGCGATTCCTTTGAAGTAGTTTTAACCACTTTTTCTAAAATTTCGGGCACTCTATCTGGCAAAGCCTGAGAAGCGTTGGCATCGAATGCGTCTAGAATGCGATGAATGAAATGATATGTGTTGTTATTGCTAAACGATTTATAACGAAATGTGTTTTTGATATAAGCTCGTAAATATGCTGCGCATAACTGTTTCCTTAAGTGTTTTTTAGGGTAGACCCAATGGACGGGTAGCTGACGCGACACAACGGATGAATATGGGCAATAAACGGTCGAATCTGGACAATTAATGGACAAATTCGATTGTAACAAAAAGTCTTACCACTGGTGAGGGAATGTTTATGCGTCATTTCTGGGTGACATCCTGAGCACACGTCTACTTTGTTCGTGTACGTGTGTCAATTGCTGACTGAAATTAATCTGCTTTATTCTGCATATATTAACTGCTGGTTTTTAATAGTTTTATTAACAACGGGTGGACGACTGCGTTCGATCGGTAATCGATGTGAACTGGGACTCGGTCTATCGATATTCAGGAAACACATAGTGTCAATTGTATTTAGCGAATTGCGAAATTTATCGTATCGAAGATATTTAACTAACAGCATTACCCTTCAAATGACAGCTGAGTATGACAGTCGTCAAATGCTAACTCTACAGGTATGAATGACCCAATGAATGAGCCTGTAGTTTCTACTGAAATCAAGTGCTTGTTATGTTTGGGACTTGAGGATAGAAACTATAAGCCTGGTTTTTAGCCAGCACAGTATTCAAAAGCGAATAAAACGCTCCAACAATAGTTACGTAATAATAATTTTATAGACGATGTTTCTAAAATCTTGCCTGGTGGTGCAAAAATAGGGAATTTGAATGTTAACGTGCTACTGTACGCAGACGACCTCATTTTACTAACGGATAATCCTTCAACACTTCAATTGCAGATTAATCGCCTTATGGACTATTGCAACTTATGGGATCTACAAATAAACACCTGCAAATCAGGTTGCCTTCGGAAAATTGGTTCTTAGGTTCTAGTCCTATTGAAGTTGTTAAAAACTATAAATATCTTGGCTTTTTAATTTCAAAAAATATGGATTTACGTCCTCACATCAAAGATAAATGCTCAGTTGCTGAAACGGCTATCAATCTTATGTGGAGCAGATTTTTCTGTAACCAAAAGGTTGACACCTCTTCCAAATTCAGAGTACTAGACGCAACAATAAATACCTGTTTGTGTTATGCTAATCAAGTTTTTGGTTTTCAATTTATCGAAGAGTTCGAAATAGTTCAACGTTTCTTCTTCAAGCGAATCTTTAGATTACCATTATCAACACCCACATACGCTTTACATGTAGAGTCTGGAATCTCACAAATTTATCTTAAAAATTTGAAAGCAAATGCCGATTATATTGTTAAGGTGATAAGAAGATCTACTGACAGTTTACAACAGCAAATAATGAAATATGCTCGTGTTAATAATCTTACGCCCTTTAAGGAATGGTTTGGTATCTCAAGAATCCACGGGGTGGTTTTGGAACTGTCTTTGCACTCGACTGATAACTGGCGCGATGAATTCTACCAATGTATTGCTAAAGTAGATGAATCATTTCATCTGCAGTGTATTCATAGTGCCCAGATGTCATCAACTCGACTTATATATAGAGAATTGAACCATACCTTGGGAGCCAATAATTATTTTACTAGTGTATTTTCACCCCATCAAATCGGTTTAATATTCAAGGCGAGAGTTGAAATATTGGGACTAAACTATATTCCACACAGGCAAACTGATTTAGTTAACTGTAGTCTATGTAATAGACATGAAAAAGATGATATCTATCACTTTTTAGCTGTGTGTCCAATTCTTCAAGAATTACGTAGATTATATTTCTCAAAGAGTTATTTCTCTCAAACAGAAGCTAAAGATGTCTTAAATGGTAAATATGGATGGAGGGTCCTTTTTACATACTGCGATCATGCCTTAAAATATCGCAATAACTTGGAGCTTTAAAAAATTCCTATTTATTATTTATTTTGCAATTGTTGTGGTCAAGTGAAAAATAAAATATACACAAAATCTCTTTATTTTTTATGTTTGTAATAGATTATTTAACTTTGTGTATGTATAATATCTTAATCCTATGTAAGTAATCTCTTGTACCCGCGATTATTCTTTTTACTTTTTTATGCGTTTATTAAATATAAGAATATGTCAATTTTTTTCGACAGACGGCATCCTATGTCATTGTTCTATTTTCTTTTGTTATGCTCTGTTTTATACTAATCTTATATTTCTAATAAAGAATGTTATAATAATAATAGTTACGTAAATCGTTGAAAAATGGCCCTGAGAGTTGCGCCTCGGATCAAAGAAAATAATTCAAGCTAAGAAAGTTCATTACCCAGATGCAGATCATTAGATTCGCGTAGCAAAAAAAAATTTCTTAACGCCATCAACGCAATCTTCATTTCAAGTTCTATCGCCGGCACAACTGTCCTTTTTTTGCTGGCCTCTTAATCACCTTCAATCCAAATTGTTGTTGTTTGGCAAGGGAAATTTTGCTGCGCTTGGCTACTGAGTATAGTGAAAAAAACGCAGCTATTGGTACATTCTCAAAAAGTGCTCTCACAAAATTCTAAACAATTATTTAACTAGGACGGTATCAGAAATATTATAAACAAATACGTTTGAAGAGTAGAAGCACCTAATAATTTCTAATTGAACCACATTTCAACTAATTAGGCCCGCTTAACTTTTATATATATATTTTTGTAATTGATATAAGGAAAACAATAAAATTTAGAATTAACCACAAAACTAATCAAGTTATTAAAAAAAAACTGCATTTTGGCTGAAATTTACAACATCATATAATGTGGGCCACCATTACATCAACCGCTGCCATCATTCAGCAATTATTTATTTTATCAGTCATCAGAGAATGACCTCATATCATATCAAGCTGTAACGCGTTGAACCATTCGCAATAAAAATATTTTTCATCCACAAACCAAAAAACTTATCAACAGAATGGAAGAAAGGATTACAGGTGGTGGAAATAAGCTTAAATCATATTTTAATTAACTATACCAATTACCGCGTCATTAAAAATGTTGAGTCACTCATAGAGAATCGTACTACTTGACCCGCATGGCCGCATCCTCCCCTTCCCATTCAACAAAATTGCTCTTGAAATTCACTTCCTTTCTCCGAACAATGAGCACAAAATTGCACCAAATAAAAAATAAAACAAAAATTCAATGAAGTGAACCAAAGGGATTATGGTTGCCAAAAATTATTATAAATGAAATATACACAACCAAACAGGCAAAATATAAAAGAGTTATGATTGCAGAGTGGTTAATTATTTGAATGAAATTTTAAGTTTTCAACGTATACCTAAAAGTCCTGTTGAATATGGTCATATGATGATGGCAATAATGCGTGAAAACAATACAAAAATTAATATGCGAACATTTGTTTAAATTATTTATTTTGTTGTTGTTTTTGTTCATTACGGAATAAAGATCAGCAGAAGTAGAAGCACATAAACGGTTAATATCTGCTTTTAGATATCCTGAATAATGGAAAAACAGGTGGACTTTTCAGATGTTGTCCTTTCAATGGAAAATTCAATGCAGGAGCGGATGCTAACTTCTTATGCCTTCGAAGGTCTTTAATTCGTCTAGGAAACATTGAAAACGAAAATAATTCGCGATCTCGATCTAAAACACAGTTTTCCGTCCGAAATAATATAGAGCTGTGTTCAAACTATGTTTCTGAGGGAAAGCCATAATGTTATTTGATATGAAAATTGAAGGCCTAAAAGCCTTGTATCCTCATGAATTTACAATCAGTAACGAAAAGTTTCCCGCGTTGATTCGTTCGAGGTTTTTCTCGAAAATAATTCGAAAAAGCTTTGAACAACTAAACTGGGAGAGTCTCAAATGATAGAGATAAATTAAGAGCCAAAAGCCTATAAACATCCCTTTAAACCAAAAACCATGCATATCTACCTGCTGTTTTGATAACCAGTCGTCCCAAATTACTTTTTTGATGTTTTTCATTGAAAATACTTGTAATTTGTTTTGGAAGACTTTACCAGAAAATATAATCAAATGTTATCTCAAAATTCAGATTTTGAAGTCATCTTACAAATTCTAAAAACCAAAATCAATCACGACCTCTGGCTACTGAGTACTGTCTCAAAACTCATTTTTATATGTTTTAGCCGAAAGCTCTTTTTGAACTTTTTTTATCGGCAAAATTTCTTAAGAAGCCCATATCAAATGATATACCAAAATGAAGGTCTGAACGTCTTATAATAACCCTTGAAAACCGAGACAGTTTGTGACAGACAGACAACATTTTCAATGTTATTATTTTTAACAAATTTGGTTTTCACTTTTGGATGCACAATTATCAAAATCATTTTTTCAACAGACAAATTTAGAGCTCCTAAGGTAAGGATGTTGTCAAGCGCCCATCATAAAAAAATTAATTCAGAAACGCCACTGTTCCTCATCATCGTGCATCGCATTATCAATTTTATTTTCACGATTAATTACGTAAATTGAATAGCACAGTGATAAACTGTAAAACATCAGGTGGAGCTACGATTTCCAGGTAAGGCATGTCCACACCAAAGGACCGAAAAAACACAAGGTTGAACCCTTTCGGGGATTTGTGCGAATCCCCAAACAATAGTATAATGCGTGTGTTTCAACCAACCGCAAACTACTGGCCAGTTGAAGGTTTGCCTCGAAATTATTTTCGATGCATTCATGTAATGTCAATGGGTGATGGCGAATCCTAGGACGAATCCTATCCATCATCCTGACCAATTTGAGGTTAAAACTCTAAAACAAAAGCCGATTTGTTCCTTTCATCAGAATTTATATTTATAGGAACATCGTCAACACACGCACTAGCTTAATAGTGCACCTACAAATCTAAATAGAGCACTGGTAGTCTATGAAACGAAAATGTACTCGGGCTGATTAAATAATTTTCATAAACATAGGTGTAGGCACGAAAAAATGCATAAGGGACATCACATAATTACCTCCACACCAAAATTTCCCCGAAATCAAAATAGTCGATGATTGCTAATATTATATGATTTGTGGTAAATGCGGCTTCTCGTGTTGGCTTTTAGGTGAGGGTTTTTCAATTCAATTTTGGATGATTTATAGAATTAGTACAACTAGGGATGAGTCATTCAGCATAGAATCCGCAAAACTTTGTAAAGCTGTGCTTAAATGGGTTTTGATTGAATTTTGCTGAAAGGCATCAAGCTTAAATATAAGGAAGCGAAAAATTTGTAATCCATCATCCACAAAGAACCCGGGGATTATGAATGAGCTCAGTCGAAATACTTCCTGAAATGACAATCTCTTCGAAAGCCCCAACCCAGTCGAGAATTTTGTCCCAGTGCAATGGAATAACGCCATGTGTCACTCAAAATTCTTATAACACAACTTTTCGTGGCACAAATTCCAATGGTACGTTTTTTTTTCTTCTACATCGTTAAAATAAACCCCGGCCACCCACAGAAATAACCTAAATCCCTTCTTAGTCTTTTCCTTGTATGAGATTTCCACAAAGGTATAATAAGCTTCTTTTTTTTCTTTAGACCACTTAAAGTCATTGGAATGCATAAATAAGAATGGTTTTCTTTATTTTTTTTTTCTTGCACACATATGAATGATACCGAAAGGCATCTAAGAAAACAAATTTTTCAATCACTTACCAACCCCCTCTCCCCCTTGAAAACCCCATAATTTTAAACGGGTTTGAGGTGTTCTTAATATTTTGCACATTCTTAAAGACGGACACTAACACCGCACAATGGACAAGGCACAGATATGGCTCGTCTTAAGTCCAACCTATAATAAGGGATATTTCTGTATTTATAATCCAATAATAATTTTTTTGCTGTTGTTGCGTTCGTTTGGAAGTATAGTGATTGTTGTTTTCTTAAGACTGAAAGAAAAGTATAGGAGGAATGGAAATATATTAATCGCATATCGGTGTAACAAATATTAAGGTGGCGGGGTGGAAAAAACAGTATTTTACAAGCCAGCTTGTCATCCGATTGAAAATGGGGTTAGTCTTAAGTAGAGGCGAAGAAAAACGAATATGAGTATAAATGAATGACACAAAGTTATCAAGAAGCTTTGATTTTGCAGGTGCATTCTTTTGAGAAAGGGTAGACAGAGGGTAAGTTATTAGTTTGGACGTAAATTATGCACTTTGAAGGCGAGTTGGTTGGTTTTTGAGTACCTTTCAGGAATTCATAATAATCTGTCTTTTGAAACATTTTGCTTCTTCGGATGGTTTTGTTTTTCAAATGAGTGGAATTCATAATAATCTGTCTTTTCAATTATTTTGCTTTTATAGTTGGTTTTGTTTTTCACAAAAATGTTTTCGTTGTTCCTGACAACTTTTTCCCGCTAGAAATTCAGACAATCTGGTCAGTAAAATAGGTACATTTACTAAACAAGTTAGTGTTATTTAGCGTAAACAGTAGGCATATAGTGTTATTGGGTATTTTTTGTGTGGTAAAATCATCTATTCTGACGAAGCATCTATCCTTTGCTGTGGATTTTGGAGTGTTAGCAGGAACTGAAGACAACTAATTCAAAAATTTGAATGACAGGGCTCATAAGTCTGGGCGATATTTTGTCCCCTTGGAGCTGCGATTTGAATTTCATTCTGATTGAAACTGTAACGATTTGGTGTTATGCCAACATTCCGGAAACGATTCAATCACTTAAGGCCAATATCATCGAAATAATTCGGAAGCTAGGTCTTGAAAAATTCAAATTGAATTGCGAAGACAGGAAGTCTAAGAAAATTGGTGCTTTTCTGGTTTCGATGAAAATTGGCATGAAAGTTCAGCACATCAAAAGAAAACAGGAAAATAAATTAAAGTATTGACAAGATGTAAAAGAAGAACGTTTGTCCTCCTTATGGGGTACATTTCCGTTTTTCCAAGTCTACTATTCAACGTTTGGTGGCCAAATTCGAGTCCACTGGCTTAGTGAACAAGCAGCCAACACCAGTTCGTCAACGCAACGCAAGATCTGCCGATAACGTTGCCGCCGTTTTTTAAAGTGCGCAGCAGAATCCGAGGAAGTCAATTCAGCGTCGCTCACAAGAACTTAGCCTGTTGCAGACCACAAAATACAAAATCCAAAACAAAATTCAACTGACATAGGAGCTAATTGGTGTTTGGAGCAGTTGGAAATTGATCCCAATTTTGATTGAAAAATAATTTTTAGCGATGAGACACATTTTTGGATGAATGGGTACGTGAGCAAATTTGCCGGATTTGGGAGGACACCAATCCACGCGATGTTCACAAGGTACCAATGCATCCAAATATAGTTGGATACTGTTTTGTGTGGATTTTGGGCTGGAGGCATATAGGTTCATACTTCTTCGAAAATGATGATGGCCAGGCCATCACTGTTATCAGCGATCGCTAAAGATATATGATAACCAACTTCTTGTGACTTGAATTCGATATGAATACCGAAGAAATATTATGGTTTCAACATGATGGCGGTACGTTCAACACAGCACAGCTCAAGACACAATCGATATTCTGTACGAGCGGTTTTATGGCATGGTTATTGCGCCCGAGGCAACGCACGTGAATTGGCCATCAGGATCGTGTGATTAAACCTCTTTAGACTTTTTCTTCTGGGGCTTACTTATTTCGCAGGTCTATGCGAATAAGGCCCTAAAAGACGACAAATGTAGGTAATCGATGCCATCGGTCAAATTCAGCTTGATTTATGAGCCAAGTTATCGCAAACAGGACCTTTCAAATGCGTGCCACCCAGCGAAGCCGCGGTGGCGACCGCCCATTATATCAAAATTTACGAGGAATAGGCAAATTTCCGATTTTATCACTACTGAGCATAGTGCCAAGTTTCATCGAAACCGGAATTATCTAGAAGCTTTGGTGGTTTTTTTCCATTTTTATTTTTTTTTTCTGGGTATTTAAATTTTTAAAAAAGAAGCATGAAATTGGTTAAAATTTCACGGTCATTCAAAATGCAAATTCAAATATCAACAATGTAGCGATTTGGAGACAACAACTGTAACCTCTACGTTAATTTCACATTTTTGTGAAAAAAAAACACATAAAGAATTAACCCAATAACAACAGCGAAACTATTTTAAAAAATAATAAACAAAAGATATATGAGGCTTTTGTCGGATTCAGACATGTACAGTGTTAATGAGAGGCTTCCCAAATCCCATATGTTTAAGCCTTTAAACACGAAAAGGTATCCAACCCCTTCAAACGTTCACTTACCACTTTCAACTATTGTATGAATTTGACCTTTTAGTGATAATTACGCTATATTTCGAAGAAAAAACCAGAAAAAAAAGTTCGGTCAACTGAAATTCTATGATTCATCAGTCATACTTTAATCAACAGTATTTGAAATCTTAAACAAATTCTGCTTAAGTTACATAGCTCACCAAGTAAACGAGTTTTTTTTAGCTTCTCCTATTAAACGAATCTTGTTCTTGCAACCAGCGAAACAAAAAATCAATATCATTTGAAATTTAACCACCGCCACCAGTGCTGTCATAATTAATAAGCCCACCATCGAAATCTTATGAATTATCATACATTAACAAAAAAAAAGTTCTAGGATATTATAAACGCTCACTCCTAAAGTCATCGATTAAGCTGCAAAAAAAGAACCACCTTCAACCTTAAAAATATCATCGCCCCGGATTTAAGACGGAAATAATGAGATATGTGCCGCAGAGCAACGAGTTCAATTCCTGCTCCATCGCGTCGTCGTCGCCATCTTATCTGGAGCTTAAGCTCTTACGAGATCTCGTGGATTTCGCTGTACTGATACTCCAAGTCGAAGTCGCATTCTTCCGCCAAGTAACTTATTAAATATTTATCATGTTCGATTCAGATTCTCGAGAGGATGATGCACGAGCAATGCGGCATTTAAATCGACAAGGTGGGGGGTTTTGGGATATTGAATTAAAGAAAATCACACAAATCGCTCGAAGAAAAAATTATGAATGTTGAAAAAAAGAAGAAGAAGAAGAAATGGAAAATGAATATCGAGAATTAATAAGGTTCTTAGACGAGATTACCTTTTCCCAAGCTCCGATGGCAATGACAGAGAGACAGAAATAATAATCTCAACTCTGGATCTGGGTTGGGTTGGCTTTGGGCCGTGCTGATTTGGATGGAATGAGCGGATTTATAGAATCGCGATTGCGATTATTTTTGTAACATTAAGCTAATGATAATGATGGTGAAAAAGAAGAAGTCTTTAAATGCATGAAGAATCTTCTTTATAGGAGGGTTGGTGAGGTTTGATTTAAGGTATTTGACTTGTAATATAAATGAAAATTGTGTTTTTTGAGTCAAATTTAAAGAATTTTTAGAGCAAAAGTTTTCTGATGTCGAAAACTTTAAATGATGATTATAAATCATTGAATAAATTGACAATAACAGTTCGATGATTAGTGAAATGGTGCGTTCACAAATTAAACTCAAAGTTGTCAAGTCCCTATTGGAAAACCCGACATAATTGATAACACCCTTCAAGAAAATTAAGTACAATCATAGCTTCACTTACAAGCGAACATGACAGAGCTTCTCATTTCCGGATTAAATCTTCTAAAAAATTGGTCAGTTGACCGATATACGTTTAGAATCAAACTCTCCTTCCCAAAAACGACCAAATATACCCGATTACCATATACCCTTGTTTCTGGTCCGAAAATAATTATCATTTTACGAATAACTTAAGTAGCAACTTATCTTTCTTAGTCCAGTTCAATATGCGCTGCCTGGTTATAACTCCCCCAACTCAAATCCCAGAAGGGTTTAAGACCCATCATATCGTTCACTGGTTTAAGATTGATATGTTTGCCATCCTCAAACTGAAAGCCTTGTCGCTTTGATGACTCTGATTAAGAAAACAACAACAACAGCAACAATAATGCTAATCACTTGTATGGATGTGAATGGGTATTATGCTTAAAAACACAACACTCGAAATCTCAATTCACCAAAAACTGGGCAATCATTAATTTTCCATAATATTCCAATGAGAATTATCTATTAAGAAGGATTTTCATTCAAAAAAACACTAACAAGTCCCCAGAAAGTATAAAGATGACCCTCATCTTAGATGCCTTTCGACGACGACGCACGATATCATTTCGGGCGTACACGAAATTTCGAAATCCTTTTCTTGTGTTTAATTTCTTGAAGATGAAGATTTGTCGGCAGTTTTTTGTGTGTGTCTTATTTAAGTTGATAATATAGGAGAGGGCGGATGAAGGGTTTACGAAAGCCTTGTGTTGCCAAGTGTTTTGTAAGCTTTTCTAAGAATTTGTTTTTCCATAATACACATATCTACGCAAAGAACAGTAGAGCACAGGAACAAATCCCAAACATTGGTAATACCCTGAAAAATACACACACCACACAGAACAAGGGATAGGACACCATCAACGTCCGAGAGAAGAGACTGAGATTCCTTTAAAGAATCGTCCAGCTTTGACTACTGAACGAAAACGAGTGTAAGGCGAATGGAATGTAGAAGAGCTTAAACAAGTAAAGAAAATCTCAAGTGTGGAATTAAGTCCAGTTTTTGGTTCACCTGGTGGACCTTATAAATAATAACATACCAAACAGGACATCACAGCAGGGGTAGGAGAAATATTCTGGAAAAGGATTGTTATCCAAAATATTGGAAGGAGACGAGGCACCGGAGCTTAAGAGAATAACTTCTTTGACCGGAAGACGGATAGTTTTCTTTGGGGATGTTATTAAACACGCTAGCTACTCTTGCTCTTGATCAATCCTCAAGGAAGAACATGATGATTAAAATAGTGTGGTTTCTTCTCAGAAATTACTTGCAGGAGCTACTTGAGGACTCTTTCGGTCTTACAAACATTTACGTACAGATGGCAGGATGAGTGAGAAAAAATAAATTTACACGAAGGGAAAGGATGTTTTTGAGGGTAAAATGACCCTTATCATTGGGAAATCTGATTTAATTTTTCTCCGGGATTGGCCACTTCAGATTTTCTAGGATATTTCGTCACTCATATCTTAAGCCTCTCTAAGGGTTTTGATAAGGGATTATGCAAGAAAATAATTACTGAAAATATGAAATATTAAGGAAAAGGATTGTTTTTCTTTAAGCAGCAGTGTGGAGGAATTTGCCTTGAGAGTATGTGTGAGAGAACTGATAGATTGAGCAATGAATTTTTAAAAAATAATTATTTTTGAAATAATAGTCTCCACGAGGGCATAGCTAAAGTCATCGTATACAACGAATGTTGACCAATCTAATTCTACAAAAGAAAAGGTTTATCAATTTGGAAATTTTGAAGAGCACTGAACGTGAACAGAACCTTGGGACTACTATGTAAGAGCATTTTTCTGTTGAGTATAAGCAAATAGACTTACATTAAACTCCTTAAACTACAAATATAATTCTAACATAGCCCACTTGCGGCATTAGGCTTATTCAACAATTTCTAACGCTTATCGCATTATTATATCTATTTTCAATTTGCAAAAACATTATTTACATTGCACAAGTTTCGGTTTATCCCCCGCTCCCGTTTAAGTTTTAAGTTTTTCTTTATTTCAAACACTATCTTGAAAAAAAACGATAAGCTCTTAAGAAGTTGCATCAGGGGCACCTTCAAGAATGTGCTTTGCTTATCCATTGGCGATCAAACGCTTTGCCAACAGCAAACGCTCAGCTTGTGGCTGTTTATTTTAAGCGCATCGAAAAGTCCTTGAAACTATTCGAATCTGTTTATTTTATTTCAACCAGATATAAATATAGAATTTTTCGAGAGCGTTAAGCGAGTTTGGAGTGGTTCGCATACTTATTCGCAAATCGCATAGATAAAACTCAAAGCTGTTTTTTGCAAGTTTTTTTTTTTTTTTAATTTATGACTAGCCGTTGTAAATGGTGCAATTCAGAAGTTTTATAGCTTCGTGTGGATTTTTGTTTATTATTGCAATGAGTGTTTGAGGGATTTTTATTGACTGTATGTAAATAATATTTTGTAAATCAAAGTTTAATAGAATTAATTTTTTTATGATCGTGTGTGACGGTTAAGCTGCATTGAATTGTTGCGATGAGTGGGGACACTCGAATAAGTAGGTGATGAAGTCATATAATATTGTTTTGTGATCATCATGAGAGTGCAAAGGCGTATTGAAATATTTATACAAAATCATTCCTCGAGGCTTGATAAGAAATATAGTTTAAATTTTATGCGGTTGGAAGTGGAAGTCTGTTCAAACTCAAATTTTAGACCGAAATTTCCAACAGTATCCAGCATAACATCACAGGACAGGAGAGTAGAGGATAGCGCAGGCCTTGAGACGACTTGAACTTATTAATAACTTGATAACTGGCAGCCATATAAGAAAACGACTATTCCACTCTTATTCTTAAACCTAACTAACCAAATCCTAACTCTAATAAGAGGTAATCTACAAGTTGACTGTATTTTTACTGACTTTAATAAAGCTTTTGGCAAACTAAACCATACTGTTCTTTTGAATAAATTAAGTGTGAATATGGTCGTAATGAGCAATTTATCAAATGGCTTTCCTCTTACTCTTGTGATAAGCTGTATAGGGTATATTGTTATCTTTAAAAATGAACGCTCTAAAATTTTCGAAGTTAAATCTGGTGTTCCACAAGGTCCTCTATTATTTGTGTTATTTATTAATGATCTTTCTTCTGTCTTGGTAAATTCTATGTCTCTTATTATTTATGCGTAGTATCCGTGGCTTAGTGGCTAGGTGCGTTGGCTGCTAAGCAGAACGTCGTGGGTTCGAGTCGTACTCGTGCCCATAGTTTTTAATTCATTTCTTGCGAAGAACTGACAAAACTTCCAAGAGTATAAATCTGTCATGAAACAGCGCTTCTCAACTTTGCCGTTTGGAATCGGCGTTAAATTGTAGGTCTTCTCAGTTCTTCACACGCACCCAGAGAATTGTTGATGAAGGTAAGCCGCATAGCCCTGGCTCTTCAAGAGCTGTCGCTCCACTCTATATTTTTATTATTTATGCTGACGATGTGAATATTTTTTGAAAAATTACTTCAGTAAATGACTCTGATCTTCTTCTAGAAGATTTCATTAGATTTGGAGAATGGTGCAATAAAAATGGTCTTGTCTTAAATATTGATAAATGTACAGTTATGAGTGAATTTCATGAATTTCATGACATATTTTACAATACGTGTTGTTTGGGCCCCTTAAGTATATGATAGTTAGTATAGAAGATTCTGTGCCAATACTTCTGGCTCGCTTCTTTCACAGTCCAGAGTCCAGACTATTCTGAACTCCAGAAGCACAGATTCCCCTTTTTATACCAATTTTGCTTGACATTTCTACTAGAATTATTTTCCAACATAATTCGATCGAATTTTCACTAAACGTTCAAGTGAAATAATTTAAAGTGTTTTCGATCTCTAACACGGCCATCCTGCGTTTTTCATCGCTCTCGATGAAACCACAGATTCAATATTGCCCTCAATAATTACGCACAAGCTCAGAGGTTTATCGCTCGGGCATAAACTTGTCTCATCAACGCATAAGCTCAGAGGTTTATCCCTCGGGCATAAACTTGTCTCATCAACGCATAAGCTCAGAGGTTTATCCCTCGTGTCGGGCATAAACTTGTCTCATCTTATTGCAAAAAAACCACAACAAACCTTAGTAGTTCAGAGGCCCGCAGCTTGACTACTTTTCAAACAAGTCTTTTAAAGCTCAGAGGCTTAGCTTACAGCCGTAAACATATCCCATTCATTGAATGTAATATTCTGCGAAATATCCGATACCATCGTGAAAAACTAAAATTTTCAAAAACAACAAAATTGAATTATATTCAATTACTAATTATTTTTGTTCATAGCATTTCAACATCAGATTCTTTTGGGACTAACCGAATATTTTCCCTTGTATTAACAATTACAATTTTTGAATCTAATTTTTTATGTTTGTATCAGTCATTAGAGAGAATACCTTAAAATATACATCAAGTTTTGACTTTCGTATTTGATTTAATTAATGTAAAACAACTGTTTCTATTTCTAATTTTGTTGGCTTAGATTTACCTTTGTCAAATCTTCTTTTCATTTTCTGGGCATTTTTACCAATACATTTGTGTGCAAGCTCACGTAAAGCATCAACCTTTTCATATTCATGCTCGATTTTAAGATTCCGGGGTCCGTCCATTGATTCCCGTCAATATTTTTAGGGGTGAAAGACCTGTTGTCTTATAGAGATGGTGGTGTTTAGGGCTTACCGCACTCTACTCACATAACTCATCCATTCGATTTGAACTTCCTAATTCGTTCATAATAGATTTGCTACAGTGTCAGCATACTTTTCAACTTGTCCATTTGCTCTGGAACACCAAAAATCCTAACAAAATTTGTCAAATTCTGTGTAGATTCTGAAATAGAAATATTAATTTTTTAACGGCGTCAACAATTACCAATATGTAACGGCTATCCTCTTTATCCTCCCCATGAAAAACGGCCCATACAATTATTGTGAATGGTGTGGAATGGAAATTGTTTTTTATTGATTGGATGCAGTTCACATTGCTTTTTCTCAGAAGGTTTTTTCTTTATAAAAATTATAAGGCATGATTGAACAAATTTCCTTACACTCCTTGACATTCTAGGCATCCAAAAATGTTCTTTCATATTTGTTAGGGTCTTCTCCCATCCAATATGGCAATTATCATCGTGATAACGTCTCAATCGTTTAATCGTTTACCTCTAATCTCATCGGTATAAAAATCATCTTTATATCCTCTCGGCTGTTCTTTAATTGACAATAAATGCGAGATCAATCATTGAACGGAAGTAGGCATGACAAACATTAACGAAGTTTTCAATGCAGTATTTGAAATGGCACCTATCACAATCTTTCCACTTATAAACGCGTGAATGATGGATGATCGAAGGTCAAACCAACTTTAGTGCTGATACTCGTATTTATCCAACCAAATTTTGGCTCGATCCATTAGAACTGAGCGTCCACGAGGTATAACATCGAAATCCTTAAGACCATCACGTTCATATCTTGAGTTAATGTCAGAACACCATTTTAAAATGTCCAGTCTCGAATGATCGGGATCAAAAACAGCAAATCCAACAACATCTTTTCGTTCCATATGTTGCGTATTCTGAAAAAAATTGACAAAGCATCAGCAGTAATGAGCGTCATACTATTTTTATTCCCTTTTTCTTCAACTATTTCATCTTATTCATTATCCAAAAATTCAGTTTTGTCCATTTATTATTATTATTTTTTTTTTATGTAAGCTGCTTGATTTAGCTTGTATGGTAATCCCACTTCTGATGATAGTTAGTATAGAAGATTCTGTGCCAATACTTCTGGCTCGCTTCTTTCACAGTCCAGAGTCCAGACTATTCTGAACTCCAGAAGCACAGATTCCCCTTTTTATACCAATTTTGCTTGACATTTCTACTAGAATTATTTTCCAACATAATTCGATCGAATTTTCACTAAACGTTCAAGTGAAATAATTTAAAGTGTTTTCGATCTCTAACATATATATTAATAGATTGGAGTCTGTCCAAAGAAGGTTCCTGAGATTTTGTCTTCAATTTTTTTACTGGTATGATAGGTATTACTTACCGATCGCCTCAAACTGATTAACCTTCCAATTTTATCTTGTCAATGAGCCTATTTGCAATTTTCTTTTACTGTCGGTGTTATAAAAAGAGTTTTATTTTATTAAAAGCATTTTCCACTTTGTCCACTAAATAAGGGTTAATCCTTCGCTATTTTGTGTTTATTAATTTGGCTTCAAGTGTTTAAATGGTCAGATTTGATTTTCTTTTAGTTTTCTCAATAGATCTTATGTTCAGTGTTCTTTGAGAAATGTTTTCCGTGCGATACGAGAATCTTTCAGTGTCCATAATTGACCTGCTGAAATCACTGTTACCAATAACAAAATTTAAGGCGCAGTTAACATTAGTGGTCGACTTGTTAGATCTCATCCAGTACATAGTGGTTAGACCTGAGACCATAGCAGCTGAACTCAGAATGTACGCGAAGACCGTGTCTAATCGATTTGTCGTCAATTATGAAGTCTATGTTTAGGTCAAGACATAAGTTTGGGCTCTTGAAGGGTATCAAGAGTTACCATTACATCGAATATAAACAACGGTATGGTGTGGTTTGTGGACTGGTGGAATAATCGGTCAATGTTTCTTAAATCTAAACACACACCAAATCCAACAAAACGTGTATTTTGTTTTCCCCGGAAACAAGTCCATTGCTGTTATGAGGCAACACACACCGAAACCGACACTATATGATAAAGCGTTCTATTCCTTCGTCGGCTTTAGTACATTAGGGGTTGTATAGGAGCAAAATACACTGAAAGCAACAAAACATCCAAAACAAAATGTCAGCACCCAAAATTATACATACCCTTTTATGAAGCTACGCAAAGCAGCGGTGAACAAAAAAAAAAAACAGAAATCGACAAAAAACCGCGTCGGTTGTTTAGGTTGTATATTGTTGTATAGGAGCAACACACTCCGAACCCGGTGCGTGTTGGAATCCGACATGAGTTTTCGTCGAGCGATCATAAAACCGTCAACGGTATATAATTGTTACTGGGTCAACGGACTGTGTGCCGCCTGAATCGGGTGATATCACAGATTTTTTTTTCTCTGGGCATACCTATGTTAAGTCCAGGTTTTCAAGAAAAAAACAGTCAAGTTTGACGCTTTGGGAGTCAGTCATGGATTACCTGAATCGTAGTATTATTGTGGTATTATACCTAAATCAAACCTCTGCATAAATCACTCTTTATATGCACACAAAGAGCAATTTTACAATCGATTTCGGCTGTCCAAATTGTTTGTATCAAAAATAGAGGTAATATTACGGTCAAGACAATTATGCTCCTAATACTTGTGCTCCAGTAGACTAATTTCACATTTGAGATTATAACCAAAATGTTAATCTCGCCCTCCCCCAACCCATCTCTAACCTTTTCACAGCCTCTTTAATTCAAGGAAAGATATCTTAAATATCTATGAGCTATGCTATTTTCCAGCATACAGTTATTAATTGTTCTAAGTCTCTTGATATACACTTTCTATATTCTATAATAATCCATTAGTATAACCAGGAACTGTCTTACATAGTCGAAGTCGAAGAACGAGAACAAGAGAGGTATATAGATTTTCAAATAACATCATCTAATCCCTTTAACAAGAAGACATCGACATTGGCAAAAGTCTTTCCGGATCTATGTTTCCCAAGCTCAAAATATTTCTCTGATTGCTTCTAAAACACTGGAACTGGAATGGTTTGTATACGATATTATACCCGCACTGAGTATAGTATTTGCCTAATTAAAATAGGATAAGCTCGTTTGAAGGAATCCGATACATAGACTTAAGATTTGCCACATCATCCGCAATGTGTCTATGTGAACCTAACTATGGTGGTTAAAGTTTTTTTTGTTTCTTTCTGATCTCTTGACAAGACAACCGAACAAGTAACCAATGTAAAGTAAATCTAATGCTCTTTGGTTACAGATTTAATATTTTTTTTGAGAGTAGAGTGTGGTTATATTGGTTATCTGGGGGAATGAGGATTTATGTTAATTGAAGTTCTGATTTTGTTGAAATTTTGAAGGCAATTAAAATTTTAAACTTGACCATGAACTAAGATTTTGTATTAAGCTTGGATAGGTATTGTTGTGCAATCTGCCGAAGAATATTAAGGAATACTATGTAGCATTGTGTAACAAAACCTCGGCTTGAAATGATTTCTTGACTTGTCAAAACTGGAAGTATGCACAACGAAGCTTCAGCGTTCTCCTTCTCCAGAAGATTAAGACAATTATGCAAAAATGAAACAGATTGTCGAAAACTCCTGAAAAAGATCAGTCTCATAAACAGTTTTCTTCTGGAAAAATTTAGGTTTTGCATGGAAACGGAAGAGAACAACAATTATTGGGTGAAATTCAATTTAGAGGTATTAACGGCTAACTTGTCAACCCTCCTTTCTACCCTCTCTACCAAGATAGCATTGACTCAAATATCTCTAACCGTGTACAACGTCCAACGATAACCACCCCACAAGCTGATAAATTTGCTCAAATTTAGCGAGTTGTACGGACTAGGACCAGGGACTAATCCACTGCAAACCCCAAGAACACAAACTCATACTGAAAAACTCATAGAGTGGAGTGCTGAGCATAAAGTGAAATCATGTGAGTCAAGTGAATTTTCTTCTTTTGCGGAATGTGTTAGGTACTTTACTTTGAAAGGGTGTTTCAGACATATACTCTTATAATCTCTACATAAAACATAAAATTCTTACATCAAAATTTGTTAACAAAATCCAAAAACAATTAATTTAAAATTAAAAAATCACCAAGTACTTATACCAGTTGACTTAGCTTTGATTGACTTTAAAAGACACTTGGCTAAAACAGAAGTTTCTGAAGACAAAAAACTGATTTACCAAGAAACAGCTCAACGCTGTATGGACCAGAGTTTTTTCCAATTTGATGGTGAGATTTTTAAAGTTACCAAGGGTACCAACATGGGCAATCCTTTAAGCCCATTGATTGCTGAGTTATTTATGTCGTCCTTTGAAGTAAATTTGAGTGATCAAAGTTTATTACCCAGACTATGGTGGAGATATGTCGATGATGTTTTTGCGGCTATAAAAAGAGAAGATACCTCAAAAATACTGGAATTACTCAATTCACAAAACAGTTCCATACAATTTACTTGTGAAGAAGAACAAAATGGTAAACTTCCCTTTCTTGACTTAGAGCTACAACGGAACGGTAAGGAGAAAAAATAGAAATTGGAATTTACCATAAGCCAAGTATCAGAACGATAACCGCCGATTCACACACTCCAATTCAACATAAAAAAGCAGCATATCATTCACTAATACATAGACTTTGTTTTTACCACTTTCATTAGCAAATTTCAAAAATGAATACGAGTAAAATGTAGCTATTATCAATGGGTACAATGAAAGGATGGTAGATGAGTTAATTTTTTACCATTTCCATAAAGCAAGAAACTCAAATCTTACAACTTTATACTCGCAAGAAGAAAAAGTTAAAAATCAACGAGTTTCCATAAGTTTTGTTCCCGAAATAACAAATGAATTGAAGAAAAAATTCAAGGAATATGGTTAACACATTGTCTATAAAAACAATAACAAACTTCGTAACTACCTTGGTTCGACACAGGACAAAAGCAACGATTTATATAAATCAGGTATTTATGCTGTAAAATGCAATGATTGTTTTAAGGAATACTTTGGACAAACGAAAAGAAGCATTAAAAAGAGATTCAATGACCATCAAGCGTGTATTCGATTGAACCAACCTTCATAAATGAGAATCACAATGTTAGCTTAGACAATGTATTACGTATACTCAAACAAGTGCGAAATGAAATGCAATTGGATGCATACGAAAGTTTTTACATCCAAAAGGGCAACAACCTTCTAAATCAAGACAACGGCAATAGGCGTGTTTTTTTTGGCATCGCTATCTGCAGCCAAATTCGATTTCCCAAAAAAACGTATCCGCAGTTGCCCATCCGCAGCTGTTTTATTTTATTTTTAAGTTGGTATTTGGTTTCGCTTTCGGATAAATTTTTGACATTTTGGGGGTATGTTCGTAGATTGGCTCCGTCGTCGTTCAATAAATATATAAATAAAACAATAATAAATGTTCAGACAAATGTCAAACAGAGAAGTGTTTTTGAAAAAGCGTGTGCTTGTACCTATGTGTGAATTTTGATAAAAATCGAGATTCTGATTTTTGATTCTTGAATCCATTTTTTTGAATCTCAAGTCTCAAATAGATCAGGAAACCTGAGATTTTTCCACTTTTTCCTCACTTCACCAACTCTTTTAGCTGTCAGATTCACAAATTTGACTTACTCTAAAGTTATGACTACAAAGAGCACTTTTTGCAAAAATTCAAAAAGTGAAATTTTCAAACTCAGTTTGTGCCAATTTATCCACCGCAAAATTAAAAGTCAAAAACAATTTTTGAAGTTTTTTTTTTCAAATTCAAATGGTGCTACAAAGAAACAAAAATTTTACTTTTGTAAATTTCCCACTTTTTGCAAAAAGTGGCCGTTGTAGTTATACCTTAAATCTCGCAAATAGAAAACTACATTACAGAAAAAAGTATTAAACACCATAGAGCAACTATGTGTGACTCGTTCCTTGATTTGTGCGTTCCATTTTAATTCAAAATAAACTTAAATAAAAGAACGCACTTAAAGTGCGTTGCACTCTGCGAACACAACCTTCGAGACTCTTTGAGTTATCCGATTTATCCGAGTTACCAACTTCTTATGTTGGTTCAATTTTTCTTCGATCGAGTATCGATACTCGAAAAAATGTCAATTTTTATCCGCAGCCAGATTTAAGTTTAAGTTTTATCCGCAGCTGCGTGTTGTATTTGTAATACATGGAAGCTCCCACTGCAGATACGGATAGCTATGCCAAAAAAACACGCCTAATATCTATTCTTGTTTGTTTGCCGAAATATAGAAATAAACTTGTTTTGAGTTCATGTTCGATGTTTGTAACCGTTGTTTTTCGTTCTGTGTTTCGATTTTCCTTAACGATGCTTACCTCGCGCTTCAATCAACAGCCGCAGTCACAGCTTCAGTAGTGTAATGCTGATGACGAAACGAATGGGTTTCGAAATGCATTCAAGGTTAGTTAACGAATTTTAAAGTATAAATTTAAAAAAGTATTTTATATATTCGTTAATATAAATACTGTAAAATCGAATTAAGGTGATTTTTTAATTTTAAATTAATAAAATTCTTCTATGTGTGTTTTTGGTGGACTGATTTTGATGAATGTTTTTGAGTTCGTTTTTGTGGAATCGACTTTCAAGAAATTGTGTTTACATCAAAAGTATTCAGGAATGATTAATAGGTACTCAATATTCAGCTTACAGGCGACAAACGTTTCCCTTAATAAAAAAAAAAAACTAATAAAAGCAAAGAATCTTTTTAAACCGCTTTATTTGTTTGTGTGACATTTTCTATTTTCGAATTTGGACAATAAAAATTCTATAAGTCAATGATGACTTAATTGATTTTCATCGTTTAATCATGGGTTGATCTCTTCATTAAAATTTTCAAAAAATTCACAAGAACAAAAGTTATGAATAAAAAAAAACTTTCCCATTTATTTTGAAGAGTAAAAAAATATAGTTAGGTATTTGCTGGTATTAAAGAATTTAAAAAAAGAATCAAATCTGGCAGCAAAAATAATCAAAACGAGCTTCTCCGATAGTCGTGGCTTTGCTTCAAACTATTGAAGTTCGTCAACCCAACAAATCTTGTTGTCAAGTCATATTTTCAACATGAGTTGAGAAAGTAATATATTTTATCAAAACTTAAACAAATCGACTGTTGTCAAAAACAATGATGCACAGATAATGTTTTTTCAAGTAATGATTTGATTTTTCATCAACCCAGTAACACATTAGTCATATCTCATATCATATCCTTATTATCAAATTGAACACTTCTTTAATTTTTCATAATTTTTTTTTAATCGCTTATGGGTGAAGTTCACAGGGCCAGCTAGTGTACTGAACGGATTTCAATGCTTTCTAACGAGTGGTTTGAGTGGTTTCGTCGACAATCAAACATTAAATTGACAACGAACATTATGCTAGGAAAATATTCGTAGTCTATATCTGTCCCAACAAAAACTGAAACACCCTATACACGAATTACCAACCCCGCATTGCTGGCAAGACACTTTCTGTCTATGTCCAGATTTATGCTGTTCCAATGCCCAGCTGGGGGGCAGTAGAACTCGTAAAGCATCCAACTTGCTATGAACGAATTTGAGGATTAGCCGACACGAAAGCAAAAGATTTAAGGGCTTTCAACATTGGTAAGCTTAAAAAAAAGTATTTATACAAAAAAGCATACAATGCGAGGACAAACGATGGACTCCTATTTTTTCTTATTTTTTTTTTGAATAAAAAGTGTAAAGTGTGAGGTCCGAAACACTGATAGAAACCGACATCACAAGAAATAAAAGGAAGGAAGGAAGCAAACAACAAAAAGGAAAAAAAGAAAGACCAATCAAATTTGATGACGATGTTGTCGTGATGGACGATGGACTTACCACAGACACTCATAAATAAAGCCAAAACCGAACCGTCTCCAAGTTAACTTGTTATATGTCAAAGAAATACGAAATTGGATATATTTTCGAAGAGGGGGCCATTCTGGGGCATGAAAGGGAACCGCAAATTCAAATGCAAAAGACACCCTCGGATGGATTAAGAGTTAGCTGGCGATACATACCAAGGTGGTCGCGTGTGTTGGTTGTATTTTGGGTGGCAGAATTGAGGTGAAAGAAGATAAAATGTAGTCTGTTAGAGGGAAAGGGAGACTGGTGGATTTATTATTATAGACTCAGGACAGGAGGATTAAAAATCTGGTTGTGTATAGAGTATAGACTGTGGATATTATTATGCGCCCTTTGATGGTATTAAAAATCGTTGTGATGGGATAGATGACAGATACATTTTTGTATAATTTTTTAGTCATAAAAGAGATTATTTCGATGATGGCTATTAGCTTTGCATTTGATTGATTTTTAATCTCAGACTGCAAGTTGCTTCAGTTTTTTGCCTGAGTTCAAACTTCGAAGCATTACATTTTGTTCCAGCCAACGCAAAACGACTTGTAAAAATAAACATACACTACTATTATCTTTCGCAAAGGATACACGAAGCCTCTATTCCTTAGTTGGATTAGAACTTGCTCTGTTTGGGGATTAAGATTTTCTTGTATTTGTGTACGTTTACATTCGGCAAACTGCGGCGGCGGCGGTTTATCTCCTCATCAAGAACAAAACTGAATTATAGTTTGTGTTGGTGGATTTTGTTGTTTTTGTATTCGTTTATTTTGTGGGTTTTGCGTTCGGAATTAATGCGCACGTGTATTGTCAGAAGGATAAGTCCTATGCGGGTATACGGAAGAGAGATCCTGAATTAAGGATTAATTCGGCAAATGGTGTGTCGTTAAGAGGGAAAAGAGACATTGGCATAACAACTATCCGCCCAGCTACAAAGAGGGCCTGGATAATCATGTTTTGTATTTTGTGCTTCAGTTAATCTAGGAACGTTGTTGGGTTGACAGTTTGAAGTTACAAATTATTTACACTTCATATTTTAGATTTTTAACTGTTCGAAAATTCTCTGATGGAGTTTTTGGCTACCAAGAAACTTTGAGTTTTCTTTTAAATTGTTAAACCCGCTAAATTTTGTTTTTTGACTGTTAAAATTATTAAATGCCTTCCAAAACTGTACTAACTTCATCGCCACTGACTGTATTTTGTGTATAAAAGTCGTCCCCATAATCACAAATAGTCCAAAACGAGTCAGTTTGTTCTCGGGTCATTTTCGGTTGTTTGCCGTTCGCCTCTTCTCTCCGCTCATCAAAGCTTTACCCACAAAAAACACAGATCCGGAATGAGGGGGGTTGGTGCTATGGTATGGTTGGTTTAAGGATTAACGAACACAAACATTCGATGGAAGGATTAATGGATCTACGTATTGGAAAATATTGTTGAGGGATTATAAATGTATTTACAGCTACGCTATGACATGCACACCTACTCCATTCGCACAAAATATAATTCAAACACACATTCATTTATGTATTGAAGTTGGCTGGCAGATTGGAGGAGATTTTCTCCGATTCCATACAGGTACGTTGAAGATAGCTTAAGTGAACTCAAATAACACGTTGAATGGCGGCTACTATGCACGACCGACACACTCACACACACACCGTAACCCCAACGGCACAACCATCATATACAAACGAAAATTTTAGCGTGCGATTGTGGAAATCTCTTTCGGGATTTTATACAAACTGATAATCCTCCAATAAACCCCATCTACGGGCGATATGGGGCTTTAAGTTTCCATTCAAATCCCCGCGGTAGACAAACTCACACACGCATACGTCATAAAAAAGGCAGCAAAGCACACGCTATTGATGGAGATTCTATACAAATACTCCAAACATCACATGCGATATAAATTTTCAAAAGAACCTCTATCTTTCCTCCCCCTATCGGTGGTGCTTGGTTCTCACACTCTTTGCCGACTGCTTAGGCTACACCTTTTTGCTTTTGGAATTCTAAAATAGAAGCAGCCCAGAGATAATCCCTCGATCAATAATATGCGAAATAATGCTAATATCTTTGCAAACATGCATGACGCTGTCACAGTGGGGCTGCATTCATGTTCCGGTGAACCAAAAGATCAAATGGTATCAAAACACAGAATAAAAAAAATCGTAAACTCATTTTTACCTGAAGAAATAAGAGATGTTCGAAAGCTCAGAATTTTGGATCATGAAAAAATGTTCATAAAAAATTATTGTAATTTTCTTAACACTCCACCCTACTGTAATTTTTTTAGTATCTAGGTCTCGAGTCTTTTTTATCCTTTAACACCGACCGACGTCGCCAACGGCGACAACTATGGTGGTGGCGGGTGGCAATGGGTAGGTAAATCCCAAAAGTGTATTAAGATTTCTCACCACTACAACAGCCACACTCGTGCAAGCTGCCAGAAAGATAACCAGCTGCACAACACACCCAGTGTCATGCAAAAATGTGAATTAGTGCAAACAAGACACAAAAAAAGTACTTTCTGTTTAGCAGAGATTACCGCAATCACGCAATCTTATTGCGCGGCTTTGGCTTTGGATAAACATTTCAACCACGAAACGTGCACCGAGTTAGTGCAACAAGCGGAAAAACCTATCCATGTTGGGTGATCCCTATGTCGTCTTACCAGCCATGCAGCAATTAATCCACCTGTACAATACCCCCCATCCAAAACCACCTTAAAGACAAAATCCGAAAGCAGGGTTAAAATAAATTTATTGTCAGTTAGAGACATAGAGTGGATAGACAACCGTGAATAGAATGACAACCGACTCATCGGTTGACCGCAACAACAGTTTACGGCTAATTAGAAATGTTTATCAGGTTCCGCTCAATTCAAAAATGACATCTGCTTTAGAAAGCGCTGCTTAGCCAGAGTGTCACAAAGTCTCGGATTAGATTTCTTGATGAAGATGTTTTTCCTGATGTGGGCCACTGGATGGATGACCGCAACGTTGACTGCTTGTTCACATTTTACTGCATGACTTGGGTTTCGCGGTTAATAAATATTTACGCGTTATTAAATCTGTTTTTTTTTTTTTTACTCTGATGATATATTTTTATCAAGCTCGCTCTAATGCAAACGCACAACCCTTATCCATTTTAGTCTAATAGAAATCCACTCAGATGAAGAGGGTTACAAATTTGAGTTCTGTGAAAAAAAAAAACCAAACAACATTTTCCTCTCGCAATCGAACACCACCCTACTGTTTTTTTACGGTTTATGTGTTTTGCCATTCGAAGGACAATCGCATGGATGGATGAAAGAAGGCGAGAGCTAGAGAATTCCCTTTTTTTATTTGGATAAATCCGTTTATCCCAGGCAGAGAGGGAACCCATGGCCTGATGGGATTAAAGTAAATCCAGATAAAGGGATAAAGAATTCTATTTCTTTTTTGGTTCTTTTTTTTGGCTTTGTTGTTGTGTTCCGACTGAAGGAGATGAGATGTATGCTCGTGTGCGTTTAGTCTCATTTCCATCCTCCCAAATGCTTGGATAAAATCATCCCAACCACCCCATCATCCTTATCTATGGAAGTATGAAGGATTTACTGTAACTTTTTTTG
The DNA here is from genome assembly GCA_943590905.1 of Sphaerophoria taeniata. Lineage (NCBI taxonomy): Eukaryota > Metazoa > Arthropoda > Insecta > Diptera > Syrphidae > Sphaerophoria > Sphaerophoria taeniata. The sequence continues at coordinate 33,717,297 of OX016540.1, read as the reverse complement.
TTGGATTTTTGCGAGCATCTTATCTGGAAGCGGGAGGAGAATTTTGCTGTTTGTGTTCATTCGGTACTTCTTTCAATGAGACGCAGTGTTTGTGCTTTATTTTAGTACTTTTCGATGTCTGACAAAAGAGTGTTAAGAATGACGAAGAAATGAGCATTTTTTTTTTTTGAGTTTTGTGTATATTATCAGGGGCAAAAGGCAGAAATGGGACGAAATGAACAAATCGAAAGGAGTGTAGTTTTTTTTTTTACTGAAACGATCGACATCCGTGTGACATCGTGTCCGTGGCTTAGTGGTTATGTGCGTATGCTAAGCAGAACGTTTTGGGTTCGAATCCTACTCGTGCCCATAAAAGTTTTTATTTCATCTTTTACGGGTACTACCTCTTGCGAAGAACTGACAAAACTTCCAAGAGTATAAATCTGTCATGAAAAAATTGCTTCTCAACTTTGCCGTTCGGAACCGGCATTAAATTGTAGGTCCCCTCAATTCTTCACACGCACTCAAAGAATTGTTGATGAGAGTAAGACACTTAGGCCTTGGAGGTTCAAGAGCTGTCGCGTAATCGACATCTTCAGCACTAAATTCTCGCATCAAATGGGGAAATAAAATCATCTGCATCATGGCGATGTCAGTTAGCATCTCCAAAGCTGAGACTTGTCCTCGTTGGACTTTTTTTTATAGGCAACCGTTAAAGACCGTTGTTATTCCGAAAATGGTTCAAGTACTCGACCCTAAAATTACCCAAGCAATCTATGATTTACAGCCGGCAGAAACAGAGAGGTACTGAAATATGAATGTATCTGCAGAGCGACGATTTACGGGTCAGCTTGTAACAAAGATGCACTCTTGCCCTAGTTTTCAGCATTTTACAGTTTCCTTGACTTTATAGGCAGACGAAGGGAATTTCCGAAGCCACTTTATTCGACTTTCCTACCGTCGTCAATTCATTTTAGACTTAAAACATTTCCATTTCGCAAATACTAAATTTAGTACTATAAAGTATCACTTAACTACCTTTTGGCAAAAAAGTTTAATTTCACTCAAACAACTCCTAAGCTTCTACTACGAACAAAACTTTCTCTGCTGGGGAGATTGTAATTGAATTTCGAGTGGAACTCGACTACTGCGATTGAGTGCCAATGCGATTGAACTAAAGGTTTTAGCCTGCTTGTGCTACAACGATGAAAGTGAATCCGTGCAGAAACATACCCTATCCATTCTTAATCCCTGAAAAGGTATAAAAATAGAAGCATGTTTGTGTGAAAAAAAAACCAAAACATTCAAAAAATAAAGCTCAAACAAGTGGCATCGGCATCGGCATCGACAGAGTTGCCATGTTGTAACATAAAGGTAAGACTGATTTGAGGCCAATAAAGGGTTCCTCTGACACAAATGACGAGACGAGACATCTACATATACCTATGTTTGCGAAGAGGTAAATCGAATCAACAAGAACGAGTCGGTATGAGCAGAATCTGCACACAAGGATATATCCTTTTATATTGGGGGAAGCTTGAAGGATAACTGAGTTTTAAGGGATTTGTTGGACTTTAGGTGAAACGTTGCAAAGAAAAAAAAAAGAAAAAGAAACTCTGTTTGATGAATTTAAATCTTTTGAATCTCAAGCGTGTTATATCTTTGATTTAGATGGAGCACCATCATGCAAGCATAAAAAAAGGATAATCATCTCAACCAATACATCAACGACTATGCAGTTTAGTCGGCTGTGGCTACTTTTGAAAATCGGGAAAAGGTAAATTTCATTTGATTGTACGTCATAGTGACTTTTCTTGTAATTTAAACGGATTTTCTTCAGACAAAAGGACTTTTCTTAGGTATTTATCCTTCGTTGGGTTTGTCTATACGGACTATGGATTAACGATTTACAAGAACCCTCAAAATTCGTTCAGACGAAAGTAAATCAGTTTGTTGAACTCTGTTATACGAATCGAAAGGATTAAAAATAATTTTGAACGTTCAATTTATAATCACCAAAGGATTAGCTCGAAATGATGTGATACGATGTGATGTGATGTGCACGAGCGCATAAATCCATCTGAGAGCAAAATCTCATTGAATACAAGGATTAACGATTCCAAACGATCTAGTGCCAAAAATTATCAAAATTTAAATATGAAATTTTCAAAATTCAATAGCTGGCTGATGTTTACAATCAAAGGCTCCAATTTGACGGATATCTATTCATAAATCCTTTTCTATGGCTGTTCATTAGCTCAAATGAAATATCATATGTTTTCGCCTCAAAGTTTGTGTGGTCACAATCGTTCAGTTTTATGTGGTATATCTGTTGGCCGAGGGCTTAATCCTCTATCCCATCCGATGGAGTTGATTTTTTTGCCTGTATAAATGTGCGCTTGTATATGTAACGCACAGACAGACAGATAGACCAAAATTATAATCCTGTGCATTATGATACACATATCCCTATGGTGGTCTCATTTCCAAATCCCAAGCCTCTGACGAATCGCAAATCCGTCATATCCCCCTCTTGCGTTTCCCTTGTGTGTGTATGTGTGTGTGTGTGTATCGCACGGATTGCCGTTTCATATCGATTTTCGGATTAAATTTGAACTTTATTTCATTTATTCATTATTATAGGCAGATTACTATTGTGATCATTATAATGCCTGCGTTCGTTCATCTATATCCTTTATCCTCCTTCCTCTAACCGTCTTTCTCTCCCTCTCCAACATTGAATCCACCCGACCGAGGAATGTCGATGTCCTTCGCTTCGAATTTCAGAGAGTGTAATCGGTTCGCTGTGTATAGTTCGATTTGGGATAAAATCCATCTGACATCGAGTATGACGCATATAACGATGTTGAAGGATATTCGACTGTCAGCCAGGATGTAAACGGTACAGGGATGGATAAATGAATAATTATTATATGTTTATTAAATCTTCCTCTGATCCAAAATCCTGCAGTTGTTGTGGATTTCTTCTCATCCTTGTGCGTGCGTTGCGTCGTCGTAGTCATCGTCATCACCGCCGCCGCCGTTGTATTATCCTTGTCTGTTGAATTTTATTCGACAAGGACACTCGTAACCATAAATGCCTACCTTGGTCTTAACTTGTTGTTTGTTTTTTTTTTTCTCTGATTTTTTTGGTAGTCGATATTTTCTGCCTCGTGACGGTTTGTTTTTGTTTTTTTTTGCTTTGTCTTTTATCCTGTGAGATTTTTTTTTTATTTACTTCCTTTGGGTGGTTGTTGGCATTTAGGTTAAGTGAAGTTTGAGGGTTTCTAGGCTGTCATATTGAAAGGGATGAGCCAAATGAGGATGAATATCTCATTATAAGGCATGTCCTTATTACAAATTTTAATCCATTTAGTTTTGTATGTTGTTATTATTGGGGTGAGTGTATGTGTGTATTTGCTTGTTTGCAGTGTTCTTCAGAGAAACTTGAGTTATTTGATTAAATAGACGCTTAGGCTATTGACTGACATGGAGCTTAGAGAGAACTTCAATGGATTTGGATTGCAGTATTTTGAAAAGATTAATAAATTGATGAATCAAATTTGAGGATAGGGTTAATGTGTTTAAAGTAAATTATTTTCGACCTTAAAGGAATGTTGGTATTGTCGCTTAGAAGAGTAAGGAACAGAGCGAATTGTGTCCCTAAAAGACATAGTGCCAAGTGGACAGAAAAATGAGGGGACAATATGGGTGACAATGGAGGGGGTCAAGGGGATACAAGAACTTCCATTAATAACTTAATATTGCAACGCGTAGGGAAAGAGACACAGGGAGACTCTTCTGACCTATTGTCTCATTTATGACTGAAAAAAAGCATTTTTTCAGCTTCATGCGATATGGAATTCATATTAAGGAACAGAAAGTTAACAAGAAACCCATAAAGGCTGTATAAAGTTACAAAAAAGTATTCAAGGATTTCCGATTCAAAACAAAAACATCAACAATACGAACACCACACGAAGGTAGGTACGAAATACACTTGTAAAGCTGCAACCAGTTGAATGCCAAACACTCCTATCCTATCTACACCCAACACCATTCTATAGTGCCAAAGCCAAAAGCAATGCCAACGTCAAGCACTCAATTTGTTTCATTTACTCGTTTTGTGTGCGTGTTAATACACAATCCTTGTATTCTCGTCCTTTCATCCTTGTGGATTACTCTCTTCTTTCTCTGTATTTGCTCTAGCTCTCTCTTTCTTTTGTGAATAGAATCAAGGATATAAAAAGAAAACGATTTATTTAAACTTTAGCCTCAATAACGACCCCTAGGTACTCGATTTGAGCCAACATAGGACAAACGAAGAGATTTTCGCTTGCATTCATCCAAATTGTTTCTGCAATAGGACTGAACCTTTCTCTTTCTCCTCATCAACCGCATATTGCCAAACTAACCGAATCGGAACCCCCACTTTTATTATCACATTGACATATCCGCAAAGTAAATCCCCCATTGAATCTGGGATTCCAATGCCGTAGGTATACGATCGAACCGAAGGACAACAAGGACAACGAAAACTCCAACAACCGATGACGAAAAATCTCTCCAAATAAATTGTACCAAGCTCCATAATCATCCTGCTTTTCCATATGTTTGTTATGAAAGTTGCTGGACGCAATGCAAGGGAGGAAGGGATGTAAGGAGAGTGTCATACACAAAAGATAAACGCATATACCACATCTATTCAAAACCTACGCATTTAACTCGTTTTTATTCATAATGCAAGCGCAAGGACCAGCATCAGGACCAGGCATCATCATCATCATGGTTGTCGTCATCATCGCAGGACTGGGAGGACACAGACGGAGACACACAGAAGAAAATCCTCTGGCACTGGATTGAAGTAATAATAATCGAGCACAGTTGCCACGTGAGTGCCTTCGATGCTCCTAGAAATTTAATCCGTTTATAATACGCACGTTTATATGCAAAGCATTCGACAAATCCCTGAAACCTTTCTCTTCTATCGAATCTATAGAAGAGTTTCTTTCCCCAAACCTATTCCAAGCTTTCGTTTATAGAGAAGCCGTTTTCTAACCTAAAAACACTGAATCACCTATATTATGGAACAAATCCTTGCGGGGGGCCAAGAATTAACTCTCACTCACACTGTTTGCCTCTCCCTCTTTCATTCAAATGTGAAGTTCAAAAGCAGGCTACAGGTTCTCGAACTTGCATGGTCCTCTGGGTATGTGTATGTCTCTTTATCATCTCGCAATATGGGTTTTGAATGGCGCTTAACGCTTAAGACTCTTCGATCGCACTCACCAAAAAAGATTCATCCTGATGATGTCTGTACCATTCCAGGTTTATATTTTTTTTGTTCTTGTTTTGAATACATCCAAAAGGGATCCATCCCCACCCACAATGTTGTGTGTCTCTTGTGTTAATTTTTGGAAAATCGTTTCTAACCTTCAAAAATATCAATGGGGTACTGGGCTCCATTTGAATTTACATTTCTACAAACGTAGATTTTGAGCACAGTAAAGCAAAGCAGAAGTATGAAATGGGACAAACACTACTGTAGGTACTGGATTAGTCGAGACCTAGCAGAGGCGAATGGCAGACACACATATCCTTTAACCATTGAATCCACTTTGGGGGTGCATGGGATTGGAAATATCGAAAGAGAAGGACAGGTCTAATAAAAAACAGGTCAACCTGTCGATTGTTTTAGCTCGAAGTATTATTTATGTGTTTTGTAAAAAAAAGTTTTGGTTTTGCCATTGGAGAGTTAAACGTCGAAAACTGTTTAATATAAAAGTTTATACACTAAAATAGAAATATCACGTAAATGGGTCGCGTTAGTGAAAAATGTATTATGCACTTTTTTGAAGACAATTATAAGGTCTACAACTCTGTCGAACATAATTTTTATGTAGACGTAACGGTTTGAAAATTAAGGGCTTCCCTGTTATATAAGTTTCTAAAAAGTGTCACGAGAAGCTTTCAACAAGTACCGTCAATTTAACTGTTTCCGAATGAGTAAACTTTCGGGTCTGACTTGTTTTATCTGTCCAGATTTTATGCCGAATTTTCTCAGGGCATTGTAAGTCCAGCCCTGTAGTCTTAAGCACGATTAATTTGAAAATGTGTTTTTATAACGGCAATACCTGTCCCCAAGTGCAAGTTTAAACAAAAATTTCCAGTTCGAAAATCGCAAATCTCAATCGAAGGTTTTCAAAATCACAAGAATCTTGCCTTCTAACTGGAAATTCTAAAAATCGGGTGGCGATTATAGGAAAAACTGCCCCCAGTTCTGTCAGAATTTCACTTAACCCTCTAACATCAGGTTCACAGTGCATAGAACATATGTAGGGATATAGCGAGAATGTCACCCACATTAAGGTGGTCTCTTGCATGAATCTCTATTTTGCTGCCAACAAGAGATCCCACACATTTGATCCAACTCGATTCAATACAGAGATAGATTCGATAGTTTTAAGTCTTTTTTTGTCGATTTTTATTTCTGCTAAAAGATACATTTATAGCAGATATGAGTTGAAGCAAAGTGAAGGCATATACAGGGTGCAACAATCCTACTTCTGGCATAAGCTTAATCTACAAACAAATGCAAGCAAAACCCCATTGAATGTATGTCAACGTGTGTTCCAAAATCCGCATTCGTATCCATGCAAGTTCGAGAGTGATATAGTGGGTTGTGTCGGGTGGTGTGATAAAAGCATCTCACTATACACTTTTACTGCTAATACCTGCCCTCCCTCACATATGGAGTGTTCATACACATATTCTCTTGTGAATTGTGAGTATGAAGTGCGAGAGATGGCTGGTAGGTCGACGAATGCGGCAAATCCTTAATCCGCTGGATTTCAATACAAAACTCTTCACCCGTGCGATTTTGCACCGAACACCGAGAGGGTGATCTGATGTGTGTGTGTTTTTTGTTCTTATTATAGATTTGCAGTGTGTTTGACAGACAGACCGATAGGCCGACAGATAGACAGACGGATTGAGTGAGGGACAGGACATTTATACGGTGTGTTTCCGGATGAGGATGAAAGTTTTAAAACTCCGATGGAGCACGGAGACATGATGCATGAAGCAGAACCATATGAGTGTTTGACCATATTGTGATAAAGTGTCTTTTGAATCTTGTGAGTTCGCGTGGGATGTCAGGCTTTTTGGAAATGCAATTGTTTTTTGGAAATCTTAATTCAAAAAATTATGAACGAAATTGTTACAAGCTAAATCCTGGGGTTGACAATTGAAGGCACTTGTGGATTCAACATGGCCTCAGCCAATAAGTTTTTTGTTACTTCTCTGTGCTTTTATTCTCTTTCGGCCCTCCTTAGCTGGTTGAACGACGCTTTTGATCTTATTTTTTTGTGTTATTTTTTTTTTCTCAATATTTTTGAGCCTCAACAATCGGAACAAATCCTTAGTTCCATCCTCATCCATGGATACCGAATTCCATATCCAAAACTAATCTTTAACAGCATGTCTTTCTACCACCATCCATAGAATCCCCATATTTCTCTCCACCAAAACTGATTTAAGATTCTAGCATCCAAAATATTCTCCAAAACCAAAAACAAACTCTTTTATAAGCCATTCTACTCGTGTCTATCTCTATACCATACAAAATGTCCTTGAACTCCAAAAATATCCGCATGTCTCATATAATCTGTCTCTATTCCTTTTCTTCAACATTTTCTGTGTCTTCCTCCTTTTCGGAAATTTAATACCATTTTCTTCTCTTTTCACTGTCGCCTTTAATAACAAGACCAAGACCAAGACAAGAACACATAAAAAAAAACTTTTACGGATTGAAATTTAACACTAATGCCTTATCCAACTGAGGGAACATCCTAACCCATGCTGTTGCTTGGATTAAACTCTCAGGAACTGATGGATTAAGTTCGGCAACAAATACAAAAATCTCTCGTCTCTCGTGTATTAAATTAGTGTATCTCTGTGTGTGTTTTCTGAGAGGCTGTATACGATTGGGATAAGATGACAAGGACAAGGAGGGATTTCTCACCTCCCCGCCACATTCATTCGCTTGGATATCCTTCATGTATCGCTTATAGCCCAAGCCCACCAAAACTAATTCTTCTTAAGGGACTTAATGCCGCAGTTCTCGCAGCAAGCAACAAATGTTGTTAAACCCAAATCCGTCACCCTTTTTCATCTTCCTCTGAACGAAAAGAAAAAAAACTGAAACGGCAAAACAGCTCAGCACAACATAAAATAAATCCAAATCCCATCTAGAATCGCATGTTAACGGGATGGGGTTGTGTGTATGGAGAAATCCTTTTTATCGTCCAGGTATGGCAGTTGTATAAGTGTTTTCGAATTGAAAAGTCTGTTTAAACTTATTTTCAATTAGAAGAATCGAGTTAAGTCTTTTTACACCAGTTTATACCAGTTACACATGAGCGTTAACTAATATAAATGGAACTCAAATAATAATCTTTTTTAATGATTGGAATTGGAGGAGTTCATACAAATTTATACCAAATTTTAGACCAGTTTATACCAATTATCTTTTGATTTTTTGAATGTCAATTTCAATTTTACTTTATTATTTGTATAACACCCAGTTCATATGAAGCAATAGGCGAGTTTATACTAGTTATAAGACCACTTTATACCAGCCAGCCAGCGTATGTGTTTAACATAGTACATACATAAAGTAAGATAACAATAAATACAACAGTTTATACCAATTTTTAGACCAATTTATACAATCATTACACGTACCTTTTGCAATACTTTCTTGAAAAATGTACAACTGTCTCTCAAGACTATAACTTGTTCCCTAAATCGTAGCTTCCTGTCACTCAGTCTGCACACAGACAAACACACATCCATACATTATGACCCCACATTCTTGAATTAAAATAAACGAACATTTTCCAGCTTTCGGATTATAGGATTACCCCCGATAAAATCACACAGCAGCAGGGGGAAGTAGTCGAAAAAGACGAAAGGGAAGTCGACACGAATATAAAACCGGAGGAGAGACCGGAGGAGAGACCAGAGTAATACAAACACACAACGACTTATCCAGTTTTATTCTGACGTCATAACATAATCCTTTTTTGTGTTCTCTATAGTCCTTGTGTGTGTATGTGTGTGTGTGATGGGCTTAAAAGGATAAAACGTATAAAAAGTATAAACAAAAAATTGTGTGTTGAGTTCGAGTAAGGATATCCCACAAGAAGAGGTGAAGGCGGCAGTTCTCAATGTTTGTTTCATTTTAACATCAAGGAAGTGTGAGAATGAGAGTGAGTGTGTGTGTGTGTGCGTGTGTATTGCGTAAAATTGAATTCGGAAGGACTCACTGGATATATTATAAATATAATCATGCAGGAGTTCATGTTACTGAGAATTAAAACTTGATTTCAAGATTAAAATTGTAAAAAAATGTTTTTTTGTCTGTAGAGGAGTTTTTTTTGTTGTTGTGTGAATGTCTCCGGCTCCGTTATGATGTAATGAACGATGGCGATGCATGTCGTGAAAGGATTAAATAGAATTTGTATTTTAATGGACAGTAATCTTTTCGGATATGGGGAATTTTTTGTTCGTTTCAAAGAAACGACAATTTTGTTTTTCAAAAAAAAAAGAGAGCTCGAATTTCTTTTGTGATTCGGCACATCTTTCTGAGTTACTTCTTCCTATAGAAGGACACTGGCAATTATTTTCTGTATTTTTTCAAAACTATTTCTTAACATTTGAAGAAATTTAAATGTGCCCACTCACCTTTACCCATATCGAAATCTCGCGGTTCTACCGATGGTGATCGCTTCATTTTCTCGTTGCCTATTACACCTGCTCCCAACATACTCCCACTTTTGCTACCTCCACTCGGTCCATTTTCACTCGATGGCGTGGGGGTTTCAATTTTTGGTAAATTCGACATAGCCAATGGCCGCAAGCCACTGCCACCTCCGCCAGCACTATGACTTGATGCCATTGCTGCCGCCACATGATCATTCATCTGAGGCACCGGAGAGGCCTCCGTCGATCTTCGCGTATAGTGATGTGGACTCGGTGTCTCATGGTCCAAAGATTGACTTTGGTTTTGGTGATTCTGTTGCTGCTGTTGCTGTTGGGCTTGGGCAATTTGGTTCAAATGGTGTTTCATCGAATACATACTGGATTGATTTTTCTCCAAAGACTGGCCGGCCGCTCCATTTCCACTACTCCCATCAGTACCAGCACCACCACCACCACCACCACCCGACGATAACGACGCCGATGACGCTGATTGTGTATCGCGAGCGATTTGAAGTTGCGACTGTTGCATTTGTTGTGCTACCGCGACCGCAGCCGCTGCCGCCGCTGCTGCCGATGGCTGTTGTTGATGCTGTTGAAATTGCTGATGGTGGGGTGGCGATAATGAAAGCTCCTTCTTCACACTAATATCTAACGACGACGTTGATGGGGACTTTGAGCGAGTTAAGGCAAGCGCTTGAGTCTGAAACGAGGAACAAAAAAAAATACATATATAAATTTAAAAGCATTAGAAAAGCAATTAATATTTAATTTTGCATTTGCGTCAGAGCTAATAAAAAACTATAAACGCACAGAACCACCCACAGATTCCACATTGCCTCGCCAATTGAATTCCAACCCAGATTTTTATTTTAGTCTTCGATTGTGGACGAGCGATATGGTGTTTTTTTGTTTTATTCTGAAGGAGTATGAAATTAATTAAGCAAAATAGCTGTTCATTCGATTAAATGCATTTGCATATGGAATAAGAAAACTGTGATAGCTACCTAGCTACTCCGATGATGCCTTAGATCTTATTGCTTGAGTGACCTCCAATATTGTAAAGTGAGGTCATATAAATCATCGAACATTTTTGTTATTTAACATGGATTGTAGGCCAATGCGACAGTTGCTGTGTGTTTGTGCTTTTTTGATGCTTCAGATTTGACCCAGTCAACAATGAGTAACTTTCAAGGTGTTAAATGCGATAACATTTAACAATTTTAAACGTTTAAACCTCAGTCGATCATTAGAAGGGAACTTAATTGGTCAAGATATTTTAAAATCTTGTAGCATGTTTGGAAACAAATTACCGACGGAATATTAGAAGGTTTTTCAGGCAACACGGGGTGGTCCTCAAAGAGATTCCGCTTGTCAAAGTGAATTAAATATATCGTAAAAAGAATGAATAGTTATAAGCTTTAAGAGGACCCCTCTCCAAACGACAAGCTAATGAGTCATTAATTGTTATCCAATAAACAATATAGGAGTCTAGCTAGGAGACGTTTTACGACCTCACCTCTGGGATAGAGTCTATGGAGAGCCATAGCCATGTGTAAGTGAGTAATCGAGTTTGCTGCAGCTAGTTATACGGTGATAGTTACCACTTGAAGTCATACACGAAGACACGACGCAGAAAGTTGGCGATTTCTAGATGGTCGAACAACAAAGGTACCTACTTACATGTGCGAACCGTAAAAAAAAAAAAAACTACAAAGTTGTATAAGCACCTCCGCAAGTTCCAAAGTCTACAGTTATCGTTAAAGTGAGAACATTTCCACGGTACCACACCCGCAACAGATGAAGTCAACAGCCTGCAGAAGTGCAGAATCAGTACCGCAACATTATGTAAAAGCGGTAGAGTGCCAGAAGCTTAGAAAAAGAGACGAAGAATTCCATAGGTATGCAAAAATCGACCAAAAAGAAAGTTGGCAAGCCCGTGGCATCGTTCCGAGCTACCGTTGCCATAATCGTTCTACCAACACCCGTTCGTTGACCAAAAACCAAGATCTTACAAAAAAATTGACACGATCGCTACCGAAAGAATGTACAGAAGAAATCGAGACGGCCAATTTCTCGTCTGACAACTTAAAGTTTCTAAACGATCAGCAGGACCGAACTTTCGCTGGAAATATCAAACGACTACATTTAATATGTCAAAGCACTGGGTTCATGTCTGAGGAGACTTCAATGAGTTAGGCTGAGATCCTAAATGAATTGGGGGCCGGATGTACAAGTAAGAAAGTCACCTATTTCACAGGCGACGAGGGTTCATCGTTCTTATTCTCCCGCGTGGCTAACACACACTCAACCGATCGTTTAAAATGTGTATATTTTGAACTGTGATCTGTGAAGTGAATGCCGTCGGTAAAACATTGGGAACAAGTCAAGGAAAAAATTTACCAAATAGTGGAAAAGTTGTGTGTTCAATAAAAACAAAAAAAAAAGGAACCTACTAAACCTTATTGCCCTTCTACCGTCTGCCGAGGACCACCACAAAATAATCGTATGCACTACAAATGCGTTAATTTAATTAGGAAAAGGCTTTTGAAAGTAAAATTGAAATGAATATAAATTAAGCGTCCCTAAGGAATTTCCAACTCAAGTTTCGGCGCCAACTTCAACAATTATCTTACCACTTTTAGAAGTAAATCACAAAAAGTGTCTCCTTTAACCCATTTAATTCGTAAATAAATTCAAAAACCCATCTCCAACAGCAAGATCCCCAAATACCTCCGAAAACACACACATCACAAAAAAACAACCGTTCGCTTAAACAAATTCACTAAACTTCCCGGCAGACGTTGTTCCCATATAAGGCTCACATAGCTCCACCTCAGTGACAAAAAACAATCAAAAGACACAATCACAATATCCCAAAACTCACCAAAAACCCCAAGAACCCATATTCCTTTTCACCCAACAGTGGCATGCCCAATAAATGATCTCAAAATAATATTTTTTTTTTTTTTGAGGCCAACCTCCAATGTCTCATGCGGGCTGTGAAATACCTGACGGCAGTCCAATGCAATGACATAAACCTTCAAGCCGTGTATACCTATGGCCGTTCCCAATTTTCCGATAAAGATCGCCAGTGACACTTTGTGACAAGATACATTTAAGGCCATGTTAAAATCGTCTTCGATCAGACCGTTTTTGGTGGCAGAGGCATTCGCAAATATCCATCAATCTACTTTGCGAAATGGCAAAAGGATCATGTCATTTGCAAAAATGAAATGGCATGCGCGTGAACTGCAAACATAAAAAAAAAATAAACCCCGATCGGTATGGAGCTTGGAACAAGATCATCAGTCGACGACGACGTCCGACGACGTGCATACCTTAAAAGGTCCATCTCGGCACCAACAACAGCGAAGATGCCAAGAAGCGTGCGGGTGAAGCGAACATCTTATACGATCGACAAAACAGTAGCACAAGATCACCGCAGCACTCCAGGCAAGCAGTAGCCAAGCTAAGAAGTTGCAACTGGAATTTACAGAATGCTGTTTGCCAAAATTTAATCGCAACTTCTGTGTCCCCCGGGCGGAATAAGAACCAGAAGCAGAGATCAAGAGAGAGCCTTGATCGTCCGTCGTCGTCGGTCGTTGTTGGTTGCTCATCGAGACCAATCGAGGAAGCCTGCGGCAAATTTTGAGGTTTTCGTCTTTTGAGTGCAGGGAGCTTGGCTAAAGCTAAGCTCACGGGATATCATCATCTTCATCATCAACGTTGTTGTCTTGGGCATTTTGCGCGAATGCGCGCCTTAATGAATTTTTGTCGCAATCGCAACGACTTGCTTTGCTTGCGATTATACACCTCGCGCATCGGTCACTCTGCCCCGCAATCATGTACTACGCGTCTGCATCGCCGAACGTCCTTCGAAAAGTAAAATAAGCAATTCCAATGCACAGCACAGCCTTGCCGGCTTCGTCGCCGTCGTCGCAGGGCAAAATTTATTGACGTCTATCGACTCGCTGGAGGCCAGCTACCGGCTATTGACGGATGAAATTAAATTTTCGCTTATTTCTTGCCTGCTCTATACGCTTTTTCATCGCTCGATTATTTTATATTTGCGATTTTGTTATGCACGTTTCGACGGATAGTAAGATTTTCAGGACGGTTTTGTTGTTGAATATGTCTCCTGAAAGGACTCATCAACAGGGTTGATTTGTAGGTTTGTCGTTTGAGTTTATATAGTTGGTGGCTGGGCGTTCACGCAGCATGAAGTGCTTCAATTATTGCATTGACGACGATGCGACGACGCGACGATTCGACGAACACGCACTTAATATGATCGACGTGCCGAGGAACCCCAATGACAGTAAAGAAGATGAAGATCGACGCAAAAGTATAAGGAAGGGCAAATAATGACGAGACAAAGATGATGGATAAGACAAAAGATATAAATTCTATGTCAACGAAAGATCACAATTCAGCAAGAGACACGCGAAGGCATCAGAGATGAAATTATTCATCATGTTGACGCTGATTCGGATGATAGTATTGAACGATGGGTGCTCTTCGGTTGGACAATTGGAATGCTAGGAATGGGTAAACTGTGGGCCAGCTAGAACTTGTAATTATTGCAATTGATAGGTATTAGAGCTCTTGATACCCGGGTATCCGATCCATGGACCGGGTACCCGGGTACCCGATGATTTCGGGAATTACCCGGGTACCCGAGTACCCGGGTATTTGCATGGTTCGGGTACCCGGGTATTTGAAACAACGATTGGGTACCCGGGTACCCGGGTACTCGGTACGCTTACGCGTTGAAGCTTAAGTTGTTTGAACAAATGGATATGTTTATGAAGGAAGTTTTTAATAACATTTTTAATAACATTTTCTATTTCAATTGCAAGGAATTGCAAGTTGGAGGTGGGTTATTATGAATATGTAGTTTATTATTGTCATTACTTCATTAGATTAGATACTCTTAGGATGGATTTCGCTAGTCTTTATAGCAGTACATAGTTTTTTTGTGCTGTTTTTTTTTTTTTTGTAATTCATTAAAAAATGTCATTGGTTATGATTTTATTAGGGGTTGAAAAGATATAAAACCGATTTTGTGCGTCGTCGTCGTCGTCGTCGTCGTCGTCGTCGTTGTAGTCGTAGGTAGTCGTAAATAAAGAAGAAAGAAAGCTGTTGGCAAGTGTTTGTTGATTTATTGTTGTTGCAAGATGGTACGAAAAAGAAATGCAAGTTGTTTTTGGATAATGATAGTTGAAAGGGATGATTTTATTATGTTGGTTAATCACTGTCCTGGTATAATCTATGAGTGGAGTTTGCGATCAGTTTTGTGTTATTTTTTTCTCAATTTTGAGATTTTGAGGAAACAAACAAAAAATTGCTATGATTACCATATAAGGATTGGCAGCAATTAAGCCATCGGCGCTGCCGCCGGCGGCCGGCTTGTCACCAAATTTCTAATAAAAAACCCAAACGCTTTTTAATCTATGCCATTTCTAAAAAACAATAATACATGCAATAAAATCCCGTCCCAGTACATTGTGCGTTACCATTCATCGTAATTGTTAAAAATGCTCTGGTGTCTACGAGTGGGTCATGTAGAGAAACCCAAATTAAAAATCCTGCAACTGAGGACAGTCTTTACTTTTATCGTAGAGATCCTACAAACACTTGCCAACAGATTTTTGTCTTCTTTATTGACCTGTGGCTAAGAAAAAGACCAATCATAAACAGATGAACGACGACAACACACAAAATCGGTAATCTCAATTTTCAACCCCTAATAAAATTATAATCCATCTAATATTTTCTACCAAATGTCATTTTTTATGAATTACAAAAAAAAAGCAAAAGCACCAACTACCTGTTCTTATTATTTTGTATTCGTAATTATCTTTCAAATTTTAGGTGGTGACAATCATAGCAATTTTTTATTTGTTTCCTCAGAATCTCAAAATTGAGAAAAAAATAACACAAAACTGATCGCAAACTCCACTCATAGATTATACCAGGACAGTGATTAACCAACATAATAAAATCATCCCTGTTTCAACTATCATTATCCAAAAACAACTTGCATTTCTTTTTCGTACCATCTTGCAACAACAATAAATCAACAAACACTTGCCAACAGCTTTCTTTCTTCTTTATTTACGACTACCTACGACTACGACGACGACGACGACGACGCACAAAATCGGTTTTATATCTTTTCAACCCCTAATAAAATCATAACCAATGACATTTTTTAATGAATTACAAAAAAAAAAAAAAAAAACAGCACAAAAAAACTATGTACTGCTATAAGGACTAGCGAAATCCATCCTAAGAGTATCTAATCTAATGACAATAATAAACTACATATTCATAATAATCCACCTCCAACTTTCAATTCCTTGCAATTGAAATAGACAATTAATTAACCACCATCATTATTTTTATCAACCGAGAACAAATAATGCAAAATGTTATTAAAAACTTCCTTCATAAACGCATCCATTTGTTCAAACAACTTTAGCTTCATCGCGTAAGCGTACCGAGTACCCGGGTACCCGGGTACTCGGATACGCGATCGTTATGTTTCAAATACCCGGGTACCCGGGTACCCGAACCATGCAAATACCCGGGTATCTGGGTACCCGGGTAATATTGAATACCTCGGGTTCCCGGGTACCCGGATACCCGGGTATTATTTCGAGTACCCGGTCAGAGTCAAGAGCACTAATAGGTATAACTAGGAGGTATTTGGATAGGTGTTATTAAACAAGACTGCGTGACAATTTTTTAGAAGTCTTTACCGGACATACAAACAAACAAAAACAAAAAACTGTACAAGGTCATCATAATGTAGTTTAAAGGTCGTAGCACTGGCTTGTGATGCCTGTCAAACGCAGCTGTCATTTCAAGGGTCATAATTTAAGATGAATTTTTGATATGTAAGCATGTAATGGATCGCTTAACAATTGCACAATCGATAGACTACTTAAGAAATCAGACGAGAAAAACTTCTTTCTTACTTAAGGTGGCGCTAGAGTCCGTTGTGGATTTGGGCCCCAACCAACAGTTTCCGCTAAGCAACTCGGTTCCTAGCAAATTGTCTTCAGTTTAACACACCAAGTTGATTGAGGTCCTCCTCTACTTGAGTGCGCCACCTGAGTCGTGGTCTTCCTCTATTTCTGCGTCACTCGGGAATCGTATCGATGGCTTTCTGGGCTGGACTGGACCCAGCCATCTGATTCGCTGGACTTGGGTCCTCCTGTAAAGCTCGCTGTTGAATCTTCGAACTTTCTTCTCGATACAGGCTAAGGCACTTTCATCCGATTTTGCATCTCCACTATACAGCAGGACTGAAATGATGAGGGTATTGTACAGTTTTAATTAAGCTGACCGCGAGTTTACTACTCAATTTCTTTCCTAGGCCAGGATTCATCTGATCTAGGTGCTGCGTTTGTGTTATTGCACTTGTTAATAGCGGAGCCTAGGTAGACAAACTGCTCTACTACCTCGAAGTTATATGCGTCTACTGTGACATTCTATCCGAGCCGGCCATCCTTTGGTGTTGTTTGTCCTTTCTCGAAGATTTGTCCTCATTTACTGCTAAACGCTATGTTCTCCCAATTTTGTGAATATCATCGACGACGCACGGGAAAATTTGAACAGACTTTCGGAGATAGTGCCTCTGGTATTGATGTTGGAGTTTTGCACGATGTTAAAGAAATCACATGATACTGCATCACCTTGTCTGAATCCTTTTCTGACATCGAATGATTCCGTGCCAACCTTGATGTAGCAGCGTGAGTTCTTCATCGTCAATTTGCACAAGCGATTGAGCTTGGTGGGGATGCCAAAACTATGCTGTCATATGCGGCCTTAAAATCGATAAAAAGTTGGTGGGTGTCGCATTTTAGTTCATAAGTTGTTTCCGGGATCTGCCGCAAAGTGAAAATTTGGTCAATGGTTAGCATTTCTGGTCTGATAAGGATCAAGCAGTTTGAAATGTTTCAAACGTCCACATATTATGACTGAGAGGATCCTCAAAGCGATATAAAAAAGGATGATTTCTCTGTAGTTGGCGCATAAGGGATCTCTTTTCTTGTGCAAGAGATGACGACCTTAAAACCTTCGAAATCGATACAAGAGAGCTTGAGTTGTATATCATATTTTCCAAATTTGAAATATTCAATCGATAAGGTGGCGCAATTAGTGGAAAGTTAGTCTTGATCTAGTTCCACGGCTAATATTTTTTTTCAAGAATGGATCGATAATGATTTGAAAAAGGGAAGTTCTTACTGGAGGCAAATTTGGCTCAGCAAACCAGAAAAATCAAGCTATGTTTCATGGGAGAACTTGCAAATTCTGGCTACTACATTTATGACCAGTTATGGGAAAAGCTTGATTTAGTTGACAAAAACGTGACTTCGAATTTTTCAATTTCTTAATGTTAAAAAATATAAACTTAAGACTTGTATCATCTTCTAGTTCACATGATATACAAAATCCACCGAAAACCGCAAGCAAAAGCCTCGAAAAAAATCGTCTTGTTAAAACCTGCGACAAAAATGCAAGCCTTCGTCATCATTTTGTTCAAAAATAGCTAAATTCCCTTCCCGCAAAATATTTCTCTCATATTGTCAAGAATTTTGTGTACAAAATACTTTATGGCGTTTTCCAATCGTCATCATGTCCCCAAAATGCAACCTTTTAAGAATGTTGTTGCCAAAATATCCTCTCAATCCCCTTCTAAAAAAGTATCATACATTCCATCATCATCACTCCACTCCAAGTTGCTTTAAGAAAAATGACCAAAATCATGTCAAGTTCTTCTGGGCATATAAAAATCCATCAAAAAAAAAAATACGATGTGTGGATTAATA
The DNA here is from genome assembly GCA_943590905.1 of Sphaerophoria taeniata. NCBI lineage: Eukaryota > Metazoa > Arthropoda > Insecta > Diptera > Syrphidae > Sphaerophoria > Sphaerophoria taeniata. Next base: position 33,698,713 of record OX016540.1, on the reverse strand, counting down.
AAAAGCATTTATCGTCAAAGATGGATGGTCTTGACAAACAGGTAGCTAACAACATTGAATTTTTGATTAAAAGACATTAAAAATCCGGTAGCCCATCAAAGTTATTTCAAGCGACGACGCGACGGCCAGTAGCCACGGCTGTTGTTGATGTTGTTGTCGCTGTCGATGCCAGAATATTGCATTTGGCAGCATCCAAAAACATGCCCCAAAACCATCTCGAGTTGTTGTTTGTGGAAATACTTTGTGTTTTTTGGTTGTCGAATACCTCCTCATCTTCTCCTAATTTCATATTTCGTCATTGCATTTTTTGAGTGTCTACAGCCGAATTCTTCGGCCCAATGCTTCGCCTGTCGTCGCTTCGTTGTCGTCCTTTGGACTTTTTTGTAGCAGCGAGTCGTTTGCTGATGATAACACATGCTATGTTATTAAGGGACGACAATGGGCACTTCTGATGTGTCCACTTTCGAGGAGGTCAGAGAAATATTTGTCAGCAAGACGTCTGCTATTGCTGCATGTTGTCTCGTCGGTCGTCGCGAGGCAGAGAAAGAGAGAGATGGTGATCAAATTATTAGAAATGCAGATTCTGTGATGATGATAGCCCAGTTGTGGCGATTAAGTACCCAGAAGCAAATGTTATTGGCAACATCACATCCTGTCTTATCCATCATTCAACCAGAGGGACCATCAGCCATCATCGATCGTCAGCGGCATCAGCGTCATCGTCGTCAACAGGCTTCATCATAATCAACATCGCGCCCCATCCAAATATCCTCCGCACATTCGAGATCATCAAGAGCAAGTGGACAAATCGATTGTCCTCTTCTCTTCTCCCATCTATCCATGGGGATATGATAGATCCCAATATTGCCAATCGATCGATGGGATGCGATGGAGGGATTCAATCATTCCTGAGGGCTTCCAATTAAAATTTTGATCGAATTTTATCCTCTTGACAAGCCAACCACATTTGTGCGCTCGGCTTAAAGTTGTCCAAACGACGAACAACGACGCTGATGATGATGATTATGGTGATGATGATGATGATGACGAGCGACGAACGCGACGGACGTGTATAGTGCCATTTCGTGTGTTACACAGAGACAGGGACTTGCGAGTGTCTTAAAAGGGTATAGAATTTCGCTTCCCGGTCAATTGGCTTTATTGGTTCCTCTTGATTATTTTGGATCCTCGTTTTTTTTTTCTTACGGAATTTTTGGCGTAGAAATTAATTCGATCGCCTTAAGATATCCACATCGTCTCATCCCGATGATGATGAGGCAAAGGATGGATGAGGCCCACAAGGAGTTAATTTTCGTTAATCACTGTCTGTGGTGATGTTGGATTGAATGTCGTTGGCTTCTGATTTCTCTTCTTTTCTGATATGGAATCGTCTTATTTTTTTTTGTTGGCTTTTTGGTTTATTGGATTTTTATTATGTTCTTGAATTTTAAACACGAAAACCTTTGGTAGAGAAAATTCCATTGTTGATGTGGTTTTTTTTTTGTTTTTGTTGAGCAAGAAGAATGGACAATTCCAGGATTAGCATTTTTATTTTATGGCATTTTGAACATTCATCAGACGGTTTTTTTATTATTTTGATTTTTATATTGATCGTGTAAAATTAATTTGTTAAATGTTTTATGGGTTTTATGGCCTTACACGATACCGCAGGTGAATAGTTCTTTTAACGAAAACTAACTGATCGTGATTTTGGGAAAGTTTAATAATGAGTTGCAAAAACTGAGCTAGGTGCACTTTTTAAGACCGCAAGTGACTTAACCGAACACAATTTCAGTCTAATTTAATTGTTTTCTCACCCTTACACTTTTGCGGTATTTTTTTATATCGAAATTATTTCGTCACATTCTCGGTGCCTTTTGAGACATGGGGGATATCATCACATGATTGTCTTACACGATGCGAAAAGATGCCCAAAATATTTAATTTTGATTTTTTGTTGCTAATTCTTCCGCTCTGCCACTTCAGTTCCGCGTCTGCGAGGAGGGAAGAAGAATTTCAAACATGGAATTTTTCACGTAAGCATATTGGCAGGCTACGTGAATCCCTTCCTAATTATGGGGATAGTGCGAAAAGTCGCCAATATTTTGAAAACGAAACAAAATATAATCAAAATTCCAAAAAAAAGAAGAAAAAACGTCTTCTTTTTGGGTGCTTTTTTTGTGTTTGGTCCTTTTTGATCCCCGAAGGAGTATAATTGCATATTTGGCAGAGGAATTCGAATTTGCCAAGGAACATAAGAAAAAGGAGAGTTCATGGCTTCGAATGCAGGTAGCAACCTAATAATAATTGTAATCATAAAGTTTGACAGTAGCCACAAATTGAATTGGTTGCATGTAATTTTCCATCATGTAAGCACAAAACGCTTCTTGTCGAAGAGATTGCAATCAAGAGGAGTGTTTTTTTTCTTTCCTTTTCATATTATGACGAAGCAATAATTAAATGCCACGGTTTTGAGATCGATCTTAATCTTGATAGTGATGGCTACTGTTTGTGTAATTGTGTGAGGGGATATAAGGAGTATAAGGAGTAATGGTTGTTAACTGTAAGAAATTTGGGAACACAAAAAAGAACGACTTAATCCCAAAAATAAAGTAAAAGCTTATTAAAATTTGGTAAAATTAGCTAAAAGCACCATTTTGACTTATTTCCAGTCATCCTCGTCTGATCGATTATAATCAATTTCTTCTTGCGTAAGCAATTTACTGCGAAGCCTTGAAATTAATTCCTATTCAATTTGTCTTCTGCAACTGTCGGGATAGAAATAAATAAAAAAAAAACAATAAATCAGTAAACAGCTATCTCTGACACTCAATAATGTTCAAATCAATTTTTGTTCCTTCACTCAAAACTTCTATTCAATCAAAATCGATTAAAGCATAAAATGTACTATAATATCACTGCCATACTAACGCGGGTATCCATTCCCTCTATTAACGATGACTATCTAATACCCCAAACCCTCCACTTCTGACATTAGAAATCAATTGAATTGAATAAGAAAAAAAAAGATCTCTTCAATTCGGTTCAGAAATGATCACCTACCCAATGATCACTTAGATCGGACGTGGCAAGCTCGATGAAGAAAAAAACCTGCAAATATAAAACTATCGGACAGACAGACAGAAAAGATCGAGACCACAAAAGTTTAGAATCTAATCGACACTTGTGTCATACTCTTTCGCACTTCTGACGAAGAAAGAAACATATCAGTGGCGTCATCCCACAAAACGAAGTGGGGGGGGAGGAGTGTTATACAGTTCAATGAATTATCTGCTTGTGAAAGTTATATGAAAATAAAATTGTTAAATTTTTTGAATATTTCAGGAATTGAATTTTAAGACATTTTTCAAAGTTCCAAAAACATATTTTTAACGTTATACTTATTTACTTATTCATACTTTATTGAAAATATAGAAAATAGATTCAACAGAGATCAAATTTCCGACTTCGAAAAACTGATTTTTAGTACCTACAAAAACTTCTTTAACATTTTTCCAGCATATATACGATTTTGGACAACTTCGAAAGTAAGAAACAAATTGCAAAATGTTTTAAAACTTTCGAACATCGGAAAAGTTTACAAAATTTGTTTGATTTTCGAAAATAGATTTTTTTTACCAAAATATTTTCAACGTGCAAAATTGGAATCTTATGAAAACAAAAATAACAAAAAAAGGTCTTTTTAACTTCTAAGGACTATCCCGAATTTGTTTCTAATATTGACGTTTCAAAAAACGTTGCAATTTTTCTGATCGAATGAAATTTAAGAGTTTTAATGAGTTTTCAATCTAATAATGTCGAAAAAGTGTGCTTATAAAAGGGGAACTTCGAAAAATGTATTTGGGGAACAATATTTCACTTTTCGATCAAAACCATTCGAAATTCGAAAAATTAATTTTGGCAGTATACATTCTTCATTTCGCGATCGAGTTTTTGTTTTTTTAAGTTTTCGAATATAGAAACAAATATAACTGGTCTATTCACAGGCCAACAACATTTTTCACATGAGTACCCTACCATAAAAATTTTAGTCAGCGGAAATCTTAAAACATTTTGAATCTACCCACCCAGCACTCCCCAAAACAAAAATCCAGATTACGTTCCTGGCAAATACGTCGAAATCGAATGCTCTTCGGCTCTACCGAAGCGGTCCTCTAATTAAATCGCACCAATTAAATTGTATTGTGAAGAGAAGATCTTCCATCATCATCGCCATCACCGTCATCTTCGCTTTGTGCCACACGAACACACTTCAAACATCTACAAACGATCGAGTTCGAGTTCGAGTGACATTATTTAAACGTAAAGTGTATTATTAAGTGTGTAGAACAGAAGCTCTACACATTTGATTGTTTCTGGTTTCTGGTTACTGGTTGTTGGTTACTGGTACTGTCAATTGAGCCACCAAAAAAAAAACGATTTCGAGTCGAGCTCGACAGACAACCGACACGGACAGGGACACAGGGAGCGTGACAGTCGTTTATGGTTTTTTATGTCTTTTTTTGTTTTTGTTATTTTGTTTGTTGTTTTTGTTCGTTTAGCGTTTAGCCCCTTCATTGACAATTTACGTCACTAGAAATTATGAATTTTTGAAGTGTGGCAGTTGTTTTGAGAGTTGTACAAAGTATATAGCACCACAGTCACAGTTTAGTGTTTTTTGGAGAGAACGAACACTATAGTCTCGATCTCGATATGATGTTTGATGGGGTGCCACAGCATGGCCTGCCGTGTCCCGCACTCTCGTGTCGTTCTATAAAGCCCATGATCTAGGAATAATCTGAGGGGTCAATCGATGTTAAGTACAATCACGAATACCAAACTAATTGGATGTGATATATGATCTGCGAAAAAATATGTGTCAATCTGTGAAGGAATGTGTTCGCCTTTCGATGTGTTTCTTTTATTATTATTGTTATTGGAGCAGCTTGTGGCGAGATGAAGGAACGTAAGCGCGTTGTTTTCTCGGGGGTCACAAACACGGGTCAATTTTTTCGATTTCCAGTGACGTAGGAATAATCTGTGGGTTGCCTGTTTTTTCGCTCTCCTTGCTCCGCTATCAATTTGTTCGTCTTTGGTTTTTATTAATCTTTTTTTTTTGGTTGTTGTTTTATTGTTGTTGAAATGTATGTCATTGGGGATTATTGCTTAGGACAATTGAAAATGGAATTTTGGTTAATTTGTCAAATGGGGAAAGGCGAAAGGGTGGACACATTCGATGGGGTTTTTTGTATCGTTTGTATTTTTTATTTGAGAATGAATGAATGTGGATTGACTTTGATTTCGAATCGATTGGTTATTGTCTGGGTTGATGCGAATGCGAAGCGATGGTATATATAAGCGAGAAGAGTGTTTGACGAGAGACGATCTACACTTTATAACGGACAACTTACGTAACACATATTAATGAAGCAGCAACAAATAAAAATCAAGTTGGTTATTGATAGTCAATTGTGGGGAGCCATTAAATGATCTTGTCTCAGTAAGAGTGTTTGTTGTAATGCAGTTTATTCTTAAAGATGGTTTTGCTTTCTTGTGTGTGTGTGTGCAATGTATAGTCTGTATTTTCTTTAAAGTGGGTCCATTCAGTTTTCGAGGAAGCAAATGGGATTCGAAAAAAGGCTGTTTTTTTTTACACAACGTTTCAAATTTTTTGTGGTTAACAAGCCAGCTAGGAATATGGCAAAAGACAAGAACTGGGGTTTTAAGATTTCTGCTTCATAGCGTTGTGCAGTAAGAGATCCATTTTCGATCATCACGAGTTATGAGCGTATACCTCTCCACAACACCACTGAACCTTTCCCATTAGTTGCTATTTCATTAAATTTGCTTGGATATCATCCTTTTCAATTTTTGAAATCAACACTTCCTTCAACCAGCTGTTCAAATCCCTACCTCTAGGAGAATCCTAACTGTTACAACTTCCGAAAGATTTATCATGATTTGACACACTTCTAATACGCAACAAAAGAAAGACATCTTCAGAACCACTTTTGACTTCCTCTGCAGTATTCATCTCTTCCCCACTTGATGCGTGTAGTCCCATTACGAAATTGATATCACATATCAGAACTGTTGAAAGAAAAGTCTCATATTGATGGAAGCACTTCATAACACTCAACGGAGATTATCGCATAATTTCATCCTGTCAATCTGCTCTTTTTTCCAACAAAAAAAATAACTTTAAATGTCAATGTTTCCCTGTAAAAAAAAACACCCCACAAACCCTTAAATACAAAAAGTACAACCATTCCGAAAAAATATGGAAAAAAGGCAAACAAATTGAAAAAATAAAACTCAAGTGGGAAATTGCCTTAAATTGAGAATAAATTGAGTGAGGGAGTGAAAATTCAACACAAAACATAAAAGGGTTGCTTAGCTTCAGCCTTCAGACAACTTCAACAGCATAAAGCACCACAAGCAAGTAAACACAAAACCAACCCCCCTATACAACATACACACACCACTCCACACACAAACAAAACACAACCCTTTGACATTGAACCATATTACGTTTTCCGTTACAACCGACAACAACTGGCAACTCAATATCGGCTTTCTGTTTCGGCGAGACTGCCACCACACATTCTTATGGCGAAAAGCATTTAAAATTGACTCTATCGCAAAAAAAAACCAGGAGGGTTGGAAGGAGGCTTAAAGGGCCGGTCCTTGTAATTTCCTGAATTAAAGACTATCAGTATCTCAAATTTGCATCTCTCGCTCTCGATTATTCTCCGGGGTTTCGGAAGAGTACATACTTCCTCCAGTTTTCCTCTTGTGCACCTGTACTGGTGCCGCCTCAAACCCACGCTGAAAACCCAAACAAAAGGAAAAGTAAACGTTGGTATTCAAGTCGGTGCGATGTGCAGCCCAGAATGCGGTGGCGGTGACGGTGGCGATGATGGCGATTATTCGAGCACTAGCGATGCCAGTGTGGACAAATTACTAAGGACGCTTTGGTACTCTCCTAACGTGCACTCAAGTGCAGCGAAAATGCCTTCGTCAACGACGACGACGACGACGGTGATGATGATGACGATGAAGACGAGGGCAACAAAAATTGTCGACTCGAGAACGAGATGCACCTAGCGTGTGAACACCTGTTCCTGCTGCATTGCCGAGGCCTATCAGCCTATCGCCCATCGCGTTGCATTCACTTCAGACAAAGCCTAGAGCTGGAATGTCATATGGCGTGGCGTGGTCGGAGGCTCAAAAGTAGGTGTAGGTCTTTTCGCTGGGCAAACAAACAAAATTACATTGCATCTTTTTCAGTCAGTAAAGGAGCATCCCTCTCTTAGAGTTACCATGGACGTTGCTGCCGCCGCCGCGCCGCGCGCCGGCCGCTGCGATTCTCTTTAACTATTTGTAAATTGTAATAAGGCTGGGCGGTCAGCCAGCCATTCAAGCAAGACTTGCAAGAACCGAACGACTTGCTGTTGTTTTTGTTTTGTGTGTGAAGGTACTTCTGGTAGTTTAGCGCCAAACTGGTGTACAAGTAGTTAACTGCGACACTGTTGTAAGTACATGGGTTAATTACAATGCAATTTCTGGCCATGGGGGTGCCTTGCTTTTGCTATTGCAACCGTCATCGCTCTGTCGCACCGAATGCTCTTTCATTTGTGTAGACATAGAGCTATAGGGAAAAGGAGAGATCTGATGCACTTGATAGCATCAAGTCGAAGGAGTAGCACGGCTGACGGCTACCGACGACGACGATGTAAAAACCCTTGAGATAGGTTCAACCGTTTATGCGTACATCTATTAAACAGACGCGGAGGGAGACAAAAAAAAAACGGAACACAATCAAAAGGGAGATAGACCTAGTTAGATAGTTTCAGTTGTTCTTGTTGAACCATCCGTCGTCGTCGTCGTCTGCTGACGCCAAGTTGAGTAGTAGGTACTTTTATGTGTTTGTTGCAATTTCGACTAGCATTTTGCAGGAGCAGTTTCATTGAAACTCGTATGTGGAGGGAAGTTTTGGAATTGCAGTCAAACAGCAGCAGTTGTTGCATTTATGTGCTTCTCGATGCAAGTGTGGGAGAGTTACGATGAGGGACTTTTGACTTTTGAAAAATAGGTCAAGGATAAGGATGAGTTGCGTTCAAGAATTTCGTTATCGTGTTTTCCAATGCTGTCAGGAATTTTTGAGTTTTATGTTTTTGGAGGGATAGAATGATTTTCTATTTAATAACATTTTTCTACAGCTCAGCATATTTACTTGGTTTGGTCCGTAGATCTATTTAGTTCTAGATTCGTTTTTTAGTCATATTACGTGAATGTGAAAACAGTCCATCGCACTCAGTCTTCCCAGTTTTTGCAATGTGTCCTGAAACCCTCTCTCCATTTCCACTGTGCTTTTGGTATAAAAAGGATATAGCGTCATCATCGTCAAGAGTGTTTTTGTTCTATTTCTGTCCAGGGAAACACATTTAAACTACGCTTTAATTGATCCTGGAAGGGCCCTACTCTTAACCATTTAAAATTTTCATAATGACATTTGCTTCGAAATAAAAAGACGTACAACCTCCTGTTGTAAAACCAATCACCCAAGCAAAATATTCCAACATCCCTTTTCATAGATTATAAAAATAAAACAAACAAAAAAGTCCTTACGGAAGTTGAATTAGCTAGCTACTTCAAAGCTAAAAGAATCATAAATATAGACATCAGCTGAAACCACAAAGAGAATGGCACATAACCCTATATAGAACATTTGCGTAAGCGTCTAGAGTCCAGAGCCCAGCCAGAACCCCGAGAACGTAAGATTAATCGAAAATTATGTTTTATTGTGTTTATATTGTTGTTCGATGATGAGAGACACAAAACATAGGAGATACAATCAAGTGTGTCGGCGGGTCATCGCAGTCGTCCGTTCGGTTCCATGTGACTGGGCTTTGATATGCATTTGAAAATTAACTTTTGGTAACATCGTTTTCAGGGTTTTACAGTCTCTTAATTTCCTTTATGGCCTGCGAGTATTTTTTTTCTTCATTCCAAATGAAAAAAAAACAACGTGCTTGAGAATATAGGAAGTCCATGTTTAGAAAACGGAAACACACAGGGAAACACATTTAAACTACGCTTTAATTGATCCTGGAAGGGCCCTACTCTTAACCATTTAAAATTTTCATAATGACATTTGCTTCGAAATAAAAAGACGTACAACCTCCTGTTGTAAAACCAATCACCCAAGCAAAATATTCCAACATCCCTTTTCATAGATTATAAAAATAAAACAAACAAAAAAGTCCTTACGGAAGTTGAATTAGCTAGCTACTTCAAAGCTAAAAGAATCATAAATATAGACATCAGCTGAAACCACAAAGAGAATGGCACATAACCCTATATAGAACATTTGCGTAAGCGTCTAGAGTCCAGAGCCCAGCCAGAACCCCGAGAACGTAAGATTAATCGAAAATTATGTTTTATTGTGTTTATATTGTTGTTCGATGATGAGAGACACAAAACATAGGAGATACAATCAAGTGTGTCGGCGGGTCATCGCAGTCGTCCGTTCGGTTCCATGTGACTGGGCTTTGATATGCATTTGAAAATTAACTTTTGGTAACATCGTTTTCAGGGTTTTACAGTCTCTTAATTTCCTTTATGGCCTGCGAGTATTTTTTTTTCTTCATTCCAAATGAAAAAAAAACAACGTGCTTGAGAATATAGGAAGTCCATGTTTAGAAAACGGAACCTATTAAAAAAATATTAACTTAATTTTCGTCCTTGCGACAAACATAAGCCCCCGCGTTTGTTTTCCTTTTTTGTGTGAATTTTAGATTTTCCTTTTTTTTCGTCATACAATTGCTTTGCAGGTAACTTCACATCAGAATGTCCTGGCACTTTTTTATAGCAAACTGCAACCCTCTTGTTTAGTTTTCTCACGAAGGACATGAAGCATTAAAAACCAGGACACAATGGGACACTTTTTTATTTTACTTAACTCTCGTGTAGATGTGTCGTTGTCGGTCGAAGTATGTTACAAATGCAACTCTGAGTTTTCATGAGGAATTCCAACAACAGCTAGCAGAGGGATAGGAAAAAAAGGACATCATCGTAATAAGGTAGTAATTTGTGAATTTATCCATGTATAACAAAAGAGACACTATTTCAATAGGCACAGAAGGCGGAGGAGGAGTAGTAGGTATAGTAAGTTGATAGAGACCGATCTGGAGGGATATAATAAAATAAGGAAGCACACCGTAGGGCTCTCTCTTTGATGTTGTTTTCTTTATTCATTTTTTGTTGAGACACACGGTAAGTATACAAAAAAATTCCATTTCCGATTTGAATTAACGATCAAACGATAAAGGGGAGAGGGTTAATGTGATCAAAACTCGCGACCTACTTTAATGCATGGGACTGTGCCTATGCCAACATGAAAAAACTGTCTCATGTGAGTTGTAAGCTGTGTTGCACATAGCAGCTTCACTTTTATGTGAGTTTTTATTTTTGTTTTCTTTTTTTTACTCACAAAATGATACAGACAAAAAACTCCCCCATTGTGTCACAAAGGTGAAAAAGATAAGTGGAAAATAAGTGATGCGTTCAACGCAGGATTACCTCAAGGCTATACTTTTATACCTATTACCTATCTGCACAGCACAAAAAGCTAACTCAAGTGTAACGAATTCCAACTAATTTGTTTGAGTTTTTTTCTTAAGAAGGGTAGGGATACCTAGGGACAATTTTTTGTCGGTTTGTGAAAACGCGTCTAATCGTTGCTGGAAGCGCAAGGGCTTGAGGAATTGGGAAGTTTGACATTAACAAAAAATAACACCTGACATCGGAATCGGATTTTCGAATCGCATTTAAGATTAATGAAAGAAAAACTTGGCAGTCTAAAAAGTATAGTTCTGTGTGCCTACAACTCGCAGCATCTATAACGTAAACGTGGTCGATTTTGTGTATTTGGGAAATTGTTCTGAAGATTTTGTTGTTCCAATCCAGTTAAGATCTTATGATCTGCGCAGATTAATGGCTATTTTGGTTAGAATTCCGGATACTGAATTATAGGAGCTGCAAGGCGCTTGCTATTTGACATTCAAAGAAAACAAAAACTGACTCAAGCTATTTCCTCATTTCATTCTCATTCTAACCCTAAGTTCCTCAGTGTCAGTTTTAAAAATGTAAGCCTACGGAAGTCACAATTCCAAGGATAATCCCATTGCCAGTGTCAAGAAAGTCATAAATTTGGATTAAGGCCGAATAATAGACACTTTGTTGAAACGTTCATCCAGCTGCACAACTAATTTGATTACAATGTAGGTACACTGGAAATACTTTACCTCCATATTAATCATCACAATCTTCTTTTTTTATACTTTCAAACCAAAAAAGGACATTCCTAGTTCAGAAAAAGGAAAAGCAGAGGAAACTCAGGTAGGCTGTTGTTCTTCATTCATGGAGCAGAATTAATGTCAACACTTAGGTCGAATGAAAATGCTTAGAGATCAAGTTGTTCCAAGAAAATCGAAAGAAATGCTCTGTATACTATGCAGCCCTTATATTGACCACTGTTCGAAAGGGCAACTCGAAGGATAAAACGTAAACAAAACATTAAAAACACCAGCAGCAGTTGAGCTATCATTAATATAAATTATGTCACACATTTCGACAATTCCCTCCTCGAAATGCAGTCACGCCACCATTACCGATTGCACATTTTCACTTTCCTCTTTACTCAAAACATCCGCAGCCGTCCAGTCAGTTTTCATAATTCTTTCTTCTTAGTCGAGCCGGAAAAGCCCATGCACATTTCTTTCATAATTATTGTGATCGCATTGATGACAACCCGCTTTTCAGATGACAATTATTGCGATAAGGAACAAAAAAAAGAAGCACCTTACCTTTTCATTAAAAAAACATCAAGAAACGAAACACAGATAAACGCATCATTAACGAAATAGTAACAAAAAAGCGAACTGCCTTCCGTTTCCCACACATGTCACACAATTTTGCCTCGAGATGTGAATCCAAATATTGAAGCAATAATAACGATCATAATAATAATGTAATTGCACACACAAATTCCACATGGGCATCTCTCATACCTCAACAGAGCGATCAGCCCACTCTTGCAAACGCACTTTCCAGTCGATGATGTTGAGTTGACTGCAAAAGTAAAAGACAGGAAATCTATTTCGCTAACATCCCGTGATTTCTGTTGAACATCCTCTTTCTATCACCTTAACTCTTTGTGGGTTTTCTTCATCTTCATCTTCTTTTCCTTTTTGTTTTTTGGTCTTTGGTTTTTTCCTGTCTTCACCACCGCCAGCTTCATCTATTTGAGTTGACATTTTATGACCGTTTTTCTGTCGTCTGGGAGAATCTGATTTTTGTCACCAGCTCGTATTGCGTGGAGACACACTTTTATAACAACTAGCTAGATAGTTGTAGATATTATGATGGTGGCACGCGGCATTATGTCATTTAATGGCATACAGAATTGTCAGGACAGGAGTGGATTTGCTTGCATTTTTTTCGAATAACTTCTTCTCATGAAAAAATGAAGAAATGGAGAATTGAATTTGAGTTTACGGTTCTAAGCAATATGACACATACTAATTTTCAGAGAAGTCATCTATTTTCTTGACATTTAGACCAGATTAGACCAGTTGTCTAGACACTTAATATCACTTGATTATAGCAGTTTAAAGTTACACAGTTTTCTTTTTACTGAAAATCGTGGTTTTTCAAAGATTTGTGTAATTAATTATACCAGTTTATAGCAGTCACGCACGATTTATTCGTCTTAATTTTGTTAATACTTGCGTTACTTGGTTTTAAATGAAAATTAGGGCTTTATTTGCCTGCAACAGCAATTTGTGGTTGTTGATTAAGTTTTTCAACATTATCAAAAAACTTTAATTATCGCTTTTATACCAATCGGAAACAAGTGGAATGTTTTTAAGATTGCTCAACGCTACAAGTTATAAAAAACTTGCCTATAACAGTAAAACATATGAGTTATTTTTTTATACTAATTCTGAATGAAATATTTTGCACGCTTTTTGAAGCATTAGTAAAATTTTACACCAGTTTTTATACCGATTTTTATACCAGTTTGTTTTTTGATGGGTTCAAGAAAGCGCGTGAACTTTTAAAAGTTAAAAATATTTAACAATTTAGCACCACATTTTATCACTGGTATAATCTATGTAGGTATACCATTCATACTGGAATCTATAGAGTACTACTAAAGTTATGATAATGTTGAGAAATTTGTAACTGATTGTTTAAAATTCGAAAAAAACTCAATTGGTATAAAATTCGAAATGATCTAGATCCTCTAATTTGAAATTGCAAGAAACCCACAAGGCCCACATAGCACCAAATACCCTCTTTTGTACCAACAGTGTAACAAAACAAGGTTCTCTGTGAAATTCCCTCAATGAGAGACCACAAAAAAACACTTGGCTAGACTATTAAACACCATGTGGATGCCATACACGCTTGCATTGCAGCACCGTTGAATTATGCATTCCCCCCCCCCCCCCCCCCCCCCACCCCTCTTTCGACAGCAAACAAAAATGTGCACAAAATATTTGTCTATTAGCTCGAAGAATTCCATCGATGAGCATCATGAGCAGTGAGCGCGTCGCACACAAAATCTCACTCAATCCATTCGCACAGCATGATTTTCATCACTTCTTCTAAGATAGACAGGCTCACACAGACAGGGTGTGCAGTGCAGTGCACGACTTGTGGTGCGAATCACATGCGTATCGCTGGCGCGGCTATGATTATTATGAGAGCAAATTTTTTGAATAAATTTTATTATCTCGTTTGTTGTTATGAGCGAGATATGACAGTTTATTGCAAGTTTTTTTTTTTATTAATTATTTGTTTGGCATAGTTGTTGAGAATGTGCGCACGTGTCAGTTTATATTTACATTTATTTGCCGACTATAGTAGGTAAATCTTATTTTTGGTTAAACGTTTACAGACGGAAGGTATTAAGCGATTGTTAACCCTTCGGAGAGTGGGTGGGATGGTAATTTGTAAGACTAACTGAGACCATGTGTTTTAAGGAGCAATCAAATGTTGCAGAAATGACACTTCTGGCTTTGGATTGGCGATATTTCTTTCAGTAGACCAATGTATTTATACCAATAAGAAAATAAATTAATTGAGAGAAATGTAAATGCGATTTCTCAAATTTTTAGTTCAGGAATACAAAATTTCTTCAGTCAAGGAAACTATTGTACGATTGGTATAACCTTTGGAAAACCTGTTTAGCTGCATTAATAGTGCTTGAGTACACGCTCCTGGTTTATACCAACAAATCTCTCTTCCTTTTGAGCGATCAATATTTTATACCAGTTAGTTATCTACAATTTTAACAATTGACCGTATTTTAATATCAATCAAAAAAGACCAGTCACAAAAATTAGCACTTAAAATTTACAATGCTTTATCTACATGCTCTCCTTAAAGGTACCAATTACCCTTAATCTCTTAGATGGTGTTAGAGACTGACTGTTAAATGGTCCCCCCTTTGAAATATAATTAAATTATTTTGACACACTCAATGAGCATGACTTCGGCTGTAGATTGCAGTCTGAAAAAGGGAGAGTGTTCGCTACGTGGACATGCACACACCAAATTTATAAGAACGACTTGTTTTAATTTTTTGAAGTAAGTAGTTTTGTCATTTTTAGAAGCCGAAGAATTATAGCTAAGGCAGAATGCGTTTTGGTTTACTTGGGAAAACGCAAGCAGACAATTTATGCGTAAATTGTTGCTAATTCGCCTTTTACATCTAACCGCTGCTTTTGAAAAAGGAAGGGCAAAGATCTACAGCTCTTTGTAAGGCTTCACTATTGTTTTCGAGTTGGTCAGGAGACTTGGAATTATGTCTATGCTGTATGCATAAAGAGTTGACATCTTAGCTTATAGCTTTAGCAGGTGTAGTAATTGTCTATTAGTTACGGCGAGGCTGCGGCGCACAATGACTGAAGGTGGGGATTTTAAAGATCTAGAGCGATGTTTACATACAAACTTCCTTTCACGGGGCTTTGTGCATGGAATATATTTCAAAGACCTCAACTAATCGATCCGCTTAGCATCAGGTTTGTTGCTATGTCAAATTCTTATTGAGATAAGAACTGAAAGTTTTAAATTGTTGATAGAAGAGGGCTTACGAGTTCTTAAAAAGAATTTCATTAATATCAAAGTTTGTAGAAATCATTTTTTTTTCAAATATAGCAACAATCAAAACGCTTATAGTTTTCATATAAGATTGCAATTTTTCTGGCACAGATGCCTACATCACAAATTTTGTTTCAAAGTCCCACCAGTCACTAAAAGATAAGTTCGTAGTTTTTAGATATTAGAAGGAACAGCTTCGTAATGTGAGTCACCCTTACATATTTGGGGCGCAAGGTTGTGGAACCTTTTAGACTGATTGTCTCTTGTTTTTCTAGACTGAAATTACCTTCAAGATTATAAAACACAAAAATGAACACAGAAATTAAACACCATGAGTAAATCAACAAAACGGAAATACCAACAAAAAAATAATAATAAAAGAATAAAATTAAGAAATTTTATCTTAACCCAAATTTTTTGTTGTTTTTGATTTTTTGTTAACTCTCCCATCGCCGTCGCTATTTAAGGCGGATTAATCGTTTGTATACCTAAAAAAACGCGTGCCTTTTTTTTCGTCGAAATTAAGTAATGTTTTATCTTTATTTTCTTACAAAAATAAAGTCTTGATAAAAGAATTTAAAAAAAAACGAAAACATACACACCCCGCTCTCCAGACGTTCCAAAAAGCAAGGGTAAATAAAATGAACATACAACTTCGAGTCACAGTCTCACAGTATTACAGACACAATAATTATAATGTTGTTGGTCTAGTCGGGGTTGACTTACTCGGTTATCTCTTAATCCGGTTCCGGATATTAATTTGTGTTTTCCTATTTTTTTACTTAATCTCAGTTTCTTTTTTTTTTGTCTTAAAACTTTATTTGCGATTAAGTCACTCACAGAGTAAACAAACAAACTAGAGTGCTCGTAAATGGTTTATCAACATTGCTTTAGATGCTGGTTTTACTTTCATAGAATTTTTTTCTGATTGTGAAGTTCCTGGAGAGATCAATGCAAAGCGAGATATATTCAATTTTGTGGAAATTTTTTATCGTTCAAAATTCATTGGAATCCGAATCAGTCGGTAGAGAGGAAAAACGTATCTGCTTATCACTTTCCGATAGCTTTTGACGAATGAGAAAAAAACGTTTAAGTATTTTCACTAGTGTTTCTTTTTTTAATAATTTGTAGGGATGAGGGGTTGGAAAGGAAGTGTCAATATACATTGGTCTTGGCATTGGTCAATATTTTGAAAGTCATAGTATGGAAGAAAGTTTCACATTCCGCGCGTAAGGAACGAGTCTCTGTACTTAGCTACCAGAGAAGTAACTAACGATAAGACTGAGAAACAGGCACGAAATATTGCGACGTTGAATGAGTAAGAGATGACTCTATCACCAATCATTCTCAGCCTTCTTTTTTGAATACCATAAAATTGTTTTTTTAACTTCCAAAATTCCATTCTAGCCTATGAAAAGTTGAGGGAATGCATCATTTTGTCAGTCGTTGTGCGTTTGTTGGGCTTCGGAAGCTTCTTCGGATTTAGAAGAAATCATCACCGCTTAAATTACAAGAAATCGCTTTTTCCAAAAAATGTAAGTCTTATATTTCTAGTTAATTTACTAGCTGACCCGGCAGACTTCTCACTGCCTAAATCGATAAATAAAAGATTTAAACTTTTGTAGCCCACTACACAACCCGCTACCCGTTACCCAACTACACACTATACCGGCTACCCACTATTTCTACGCGCTACACGCTACCCCCACTAACTGAACATTCCCTCAACATTTGGTTCTAATCACGCCACTGGTATAAAAGCAGTGAGTCCTCAGCAAATTTGTATCTGATTTTTAAATATCTAAGAAAACAACGTTTACTGGGTCAGCTAGTAAGGTCGTGATAACTCAGAGACCTTCGTAGCCTCATGCACAACAACTTTGTAAAGGATATGGTCAAATGCATAATTAACGTTCTAAAGGGAAAATTGTGTTTCCACATTTTTTGCTATATCTCATGAACGGCTTGGCCGATTTTGTACAATTTTCTTAAAAACCCTATTCTACACTAATACTCGAACATTTTGTCAAAATTTGATGACAAACGGCCCAACCGTTCTCGAGTTTTGTGCTTAGCAACACATTTAGCGTTCCATTTTTATATATAAGACTAGCAGCTGCCCGCGACTTCGTCCGCCTCTCCCTCGTCCACCGGCCAGAGTATCGTCTCGACTTGTGCATCATGCGCGCGTAGGAATTTTGTTCGGAAGTTATTGTAAAATTGCATTGCAGTCAACTCTCCCTAGGTCGTAATTCTCTTGAACTTGAAAAATTTGAGCATTTTTTATGATTCCCTTCAGTTGTTCATACTTAAACCATTCCCTTGGGTGAACTCTCCCTAATTCTAATATCTCTCTTACTTCTGCATCGTTTTTTTCGTTAAGTAAATTTTTTTTTCTTTAAAATGAGCTTTTTTTTTAGTTAAGAAGTACATAAAATGATATGGTTTAAACACAATAATCTGCACAAATAGTGCAATCAATCACATTCACAAATCAATTGAACTCTCAAAATTCTAATTTGAGCAGTTATTAGGCCAGTTCCACCTAACAACATCTCACTGAGACCTCAATGTCACCTTGACTGAGGCAAAATCATTTGGTGCCTTGGTGGAACATAATTCTCAGTTATCATTGAGATTTAATGGTTACCTTACTAATTGTTGCTGCACATATGTCAGCCACGTCAAATAGCTGAGTGAGAAATCGAATCCAAAATAATTTCATCTCAGAGATCTCAGAAAAAAATCTCAGTTCTCACATTTCCACAGATTCTTCGCTGCTATTGGTCGCAGCTTAATTTTAAGTAGAATAAAGCCTAAAGCAGTTGCCCGTAGCTTAGTTGGTAAGTGCGTTGGCTGCTAAGCAGAACGTCGTTGGTTCGAGTCCTACTCAGGCCAAGTTTTTATTTCATCTTTCACGGGTACTGCCTCTTGCGAAGACCTGACAAATCTTCCAAGAGTATCAATCTGTAATGAAAAAATGCTTCTCAACTTTGCCGTTCGGAATCAGCGTTAAATTGTAGGTCCCCTCAATTCTTCACACGCACTCAGAGAATTGTTGATTAGAGTAAGCCACTTAGGCGTTGGCTCTTCAAGAGCTGTCGCGCCACTCTATTTATTTATTTTATTTTAAAGCCTACATCGATTAATGGACTATCCAACACAAAAAGAATTATACCATTCGAACCAGTAGTTCCTGAGATTACCGCGTTCAAACAAACAAACTCTTCAGCTTTATATATTAGTGTAGATTAAAGCTAACACATTATTTGCTATGTTTGACTGTTCAAAGTGCGAGCATAGGAAAGGTGGAAAATACAGAAAGAGCTAAGGAGGAGGTTTCGGTTTACATTTAGTATTGAATTCCTTAACATTGAAATGAAGTGGAAATGCAGTGTGGTATTCAGATTCATATTGGTGTTGTTAGGCTAATAAACATAGATATGTCTGTACTTGACAGTACGACCGAAGTTGGGTTCGTAAGCATTCCTGGAGCCGCGAGTACTTCGGTTTAATTTCTTAAGGAGATTTTCCCATCATGAATTCTCTATTTTCCCATTTTTTAAAATCCATGCAAAGTATGACTTGGGGTTTTCTTGCTCTTCAGCAGTTTTCCATTGCGAATTTGTTGTTGTTTTTTTTTTTTTTTAATTATACTCCAGGACTTCCCTCAGTTACCCAGCACGAACTTTCCATAAAAATTTTTTTGCATTTCAAATTTTCCATTTTTTTACTTTTTCTTGCATTCTAGTTCCCCATCACAAATGTTCTAGTTTTCCATTTGAAAACCACTGCACAGTAACATGCAATTTTCCCTTTGAAAACCAATGAATTTTCCGAGTTTTTCATCAAAAAAATCTGATAAAAAAGACCTTAACTTTTGTACCCTGCTAGCACACTACCCACTACCCTCCTAACCTCCTACCCTCCATAGCTACCTGCTACCCACTACCCGCTTCTTCTACCTGCTACCTGCTACCCGCTACCCAGCTACCCCGCTACTTCACTTCCCGCTTCCAAGGCCATATCTCAAAAGCAACAAATCTAAAAAAGGAAAAATATCGACAAAAAAAAAAATGTCAAGTGTACGTTTTTTTTCGATGAAAAACAATTTTTGACGAACATATTTTCTTCACTGACATTTTTTTTGTGTGTTGATGAAAATAAAAATATTTGACGAAATTTTAAATGACCGTAGGTATATTGATATATTTTGTTGTAGTGAGAAAAGCATTATTATTTAACATTTGCACCGTTTGTGATTTGAAAAGTTTAAATTTTGTTTGTCTTAAACCTTCTACCCTTAATCCTCTTTAGTTTAAGACAAAAATTAAGAAAATCGGCCAACCGGTTTTTATGCCTATATTAAGCAAACGAACGGCGCTAGATTCTTATAATATGTATGGATAAGTAAAAAAAGTAGTACCTACTGGCAGTTCGGTCTGTCTGCCCCCTTTGCACCAAAATTCTTGACCACTGGACCGACTAACTTCAAATTTCGACGGTAGGGTTTTGAGAGTAGTCACTATAGTTTTTCTTTTTTATTTTCATTTCAAAAAAAGATTGTTAATAACATGAACAAATCCTAATTTTTTTTTCTTCCAACTAAGAAAAATAATTTTAGTATTGAACTATCAAAAAAAAAAACAATATAAAAATAAATAAAAGTAGTTTTTCTCAAAATATTTCAAGATTCTCCTAAAAAATCGAATATAATGAATATATTTAACTGTTTATAGATATTGTATAACTAATCCTTAAAAAAAACTTTATTCACAACGATTAAAAAAAAAAAAAAATGGCAAATTATTTGGATAATTATAAAACACAAAAGTGAATTAAAATTTTTGGTTCAAATACAAATTTCAATTTCAAATATTTTACATTACCTGTGACAATAGTTATTAATTTATTATTTTTTGTTTTTTAATTAAAAAGTTTAAAAGGTACCTATATGAGCAAGTTTGTGGAAAACAGTCATGCACATCTTTTGTTTCCAATTTCCTGTTGAACCTGTTTTCTGCAAGAACCTTCAATATTTACAATAATGTTCAATCTCTTAATCCTGTCAACTACTGTTTTCATTAACTGCTAAATTTTTTAACATTTTTCTGACTCATCTAGTTGCAATAGATAAAAAAAAAATTCCAGCACAAAACTTAAGAAAACAAAATAAATATCATCAAAGAGGGAAATAACCTCACCATGCGACTTAACGATTATATTTTTATACATTTTTTGTTTTCTTATATCTGAAAAGTGTAACCTCGATTTAAACGGATTAACTCCATTACTCATAATAATAAGCCAATTTCTACAAACACATTCGCACACGATCTTTAACGCTTTTTCTCTTTTTTATTTAACCACTGCCCACCACAAAACGTAATATTTCGATATAATTTTTAATACTATACAAATGTGTATATTAATGAGAATGCGATCGCGGTATCAAGGTAGCTCCAGAGACCGAAACACTCTCACACACACACTCGTACCCATGATGTTATGAATTTTGAAATGAAAAAAAAAGATCTGAATGAAAATAAATACAAAAAAAAGAGAATCTTTGAAATAATCAAGCGAATAATGTAAAATCACTGAGAACCTTCCAACGCGACGCTGATCTGCTTAACTAAATCCGGCTTATGTCTTAGCATCCGCAGCATCAGCAAACAGCGCAACACAAGATATCTCCCCCTGACCGGCGGAGTTTCGGCTTCGGTTTCAGTTTGAATCTTTGGTCTTTGGGTTTGAATTTGAGAGGGCCATGTAGCAGTTGGTCACTGGTCAGCAACTATCTCTCCCTTATAACACACGGAAGACTCACACACCAACAGACAAACACATGATCAGATTAACCTTTTAACAAAAAAGGGTGGGTCTGTTTCTTACTTTTTTTTTATATTAAGAAGAGGGGGACTGATACTGTGGACATAGGAGTATCTCATCACTGATACAGTTACTGATTATTCATTTTTTTCTTGAAAAGTATCACTGATCCTGTTTATGGGGAGGGGAGATTAATTCACTTCCATCCGGTGGCGATTGCTGACGCGACACAACAAGCACAGCACCAGCAGCAGCGCAACACAACAGCACCAACTTCAACTTAAACTAAACCTGGATTAAAACGCACACATGCTGCCTAAGCCCCCAATACACCGTCAGCATATAGACGTTTTTGTTGCCAACAAATCGCATAGTTAATGTGCGAACTTCTCCACAGTTTTAATCTCTTTTCGAGCAAACAAACGATCAACGCGGACGCGGTTGACGTGACGGGACGGGAGGACAATGGCACGATCGATTGCGTCGCCAGAGCAGCATTCACGTCAATGGGTCGACGCGTTAGCTTGGATCGGATATTTTTCTTTTGAATTAAATAAAAGAGCTCATGGGTGGCTTTGGGGATCTAGAGTAACAATTTGTATCTTAACACTTCCGGTCGCTAAATGCTTATTGTATGAAGTGTACGTTTCTAGCTTCTGATGGTAAGGCAGTAGTGGACTTGCCTTTTTTCAGTCAGAGATGGATAAAGTTTTCAATATGCAAAGCTATTTTATATATATTTATTTTAAAAACAAAAGTCAAAGTGAAGTTTTTTTATATTAATAATAATTAACGATTGCAATAAGCAAATTAAAATCGCCCACTTATTTTCAAAATTAAAGATTCTTCCAATTCCGACCATAATTTTGCTGTTTTAACCATTAGGATGCCTGAGTTCAAACTCCAGCAAGTTTTTGATCGTAAGGACAAATATTTTATAGTTTAAAAATCTAGCTAAGATGCGTGCATATTAGGTAATTAAATTTAATTATGGTTTTATGGTTTTGGTCTCCAATTGTATATATAATCTCTATATATATAAAAATGGATGTATATTTGTTTGTTTGTACGTCTCTTATAGACTCCGAAATGGCCCAACAGATATTTGTGAAATTTTAATGGTTAATACTGTTGTATTCAGTGATGATTTCTGCGAAAAAAAAAATTGGAAAAACCTCATGGAAGAGTGGGAAAGCTGGAAAAGCCAAACAAAGGTCGGAAATTTAATTTTTTTTCCCTTGGAATTTTTTGTTTCAAAATGGGTTTTCGAATAGAAAATAGAAAGTTCTTGATGAAGCTCTTTTGCTTTCAAATGGAAAATTGCATATATTATTACAGGTGCATTGGTTTTCAAATGGAAAACTGGAAACATTTCAGAATGGGTTTTCCAATGGCAAATAGAAAGGGCACTGATTCTCAAATAGAAAAATGGAAATTTTTTAATTGGGTACTCGGAAAACTCTGCGGGAGCAGACTTCAAGACCTTAAATCAATTTTTGTTCATGGATTTTAAGGTGCATTGGTTTGTTTGTATGTCCGGTTTGGACTCTCAATCCGCTCAATCCTCAAATTATTAAAATGTTCACTTTAGATATAGCCTGAGTAAAAAATAAGTTTTTGAGACAATCTTACGGGAAAGTCAGCAAATAAGAGGGACAACCGTAAGCTGTTTGGAATTCTGGTTTTTGTGAAATAGTCAAAACAGAGAATTTTTTGAATTTGAAAATTTGCATACCAAGTATAGAGAATTGTTCTTTAGCCGTACGACGCGAATGTGGAACTCCCTTTCACACTCTGTCTTTCCAAGTCATTGCAATGTCCAGGAATTTAGGACCAATGTACACCGGCACCTCCTTTCCAACCCCTTTCCTCCTTCCTAAAGCGCTCACTGTGTCTCTAACATAATAAGGGCATAGAAAAACCCCTTGAGTGTGTGCTAATTATATATAAAAAAATGATTGTTAGTGAGTTCAAAAATACTACGACAATCTATATCATCGTTACGCTAGCTTAAATTTAATCCAGAGATGTTCCTTTACACAAATGTTATACTAATTATCCTGCTGTGGATATACAGGGTGTCCCAAAATTCAACGATAAGCCGGAACCAGGGGGTGGCCCTATTCATGACTGCATAAAAAAAAATATAAAAAAAATCAAACGCCATTTTGTTTCAAATTACAACAAAAAATGTAAATTCTCAAAATAAAAAAATCTCTCTTGACATTTTTTGCTACTGTGACCACAATTTTTCATTAATTTTTGATTTTATATTTTTATCAGAATCTTAAAACATATAGCATCTTTTCTTAGTTTCCAAAAATTCCAAATTTTTAGCGGTTTTTCCACGAAAATTAATCAAAAAAGTTTTTTTCCATAAAATTTTAATTTTTTTTTTAGTTTCAGTCGACTTTCTGTCATCGTGGTTATAAAAAAATGTATGGACACTACCATGGCATCTTTTTTAAAAAAATTGGCGCAGGTTATCAAGATTCTAAAATGGTATAACACTTTGGCTAAACTTGCCAGAAAAAGAAGTATTGAATACTTTTTCATAACAACAACCGATTTTCAAACAAAAATTTGTTTAGAGAAATCACTTCACTTTATGGAAAAAATTGGTTTTCTGATGCGCTTTCTTCAAAATTTAGTACGATCTGTTTCCACTGTTTTTTTATTCCATTAATGTGTTAATTTCAAGTGTGATTTTGAAATTGTGTACTAGTTTTTGAAAAATCCTTGAACTTTCATCATTTTTATCATGCCATTGCCGTATGCCCCCTCGGATACGTAAACATGCACATAGTGTACGGAGAATGCCGGTGCAATGCTAATTCTGCTACTCGAATATACCGAAAAAGGTTCAAAAATGTTGGAAGATATCCAGATTATCGGGTTTTTATAAATGTGCATCAAGAGTTTTTGGAAGGGCGTTTAGAAAGAAGAAGTGCTAGAAGACCAAGAGCAAATGGTATTGACAATTCACGGAAACTGAAAACAAGTCAACAACATCGTATATTGATGCAGGTGGCAAACAATTCGAACATTTACTGTAAAAAATAAATAAAATATGTTTGTACTTCTAAATGGCACTTATGATTTTTTTCTTATTTAGAATTTTTGTATTTTAATTAAATGAACATTATGACGACTTAAAATAAACAAACAGAAAATATTTGGGCCTAAATAAAACGTGCTTCATTCTGAAGACTCATAGGGAAGTGATGGATTTGAATAGAAAAAGTTTTTGAAAATCGGTTGTTGTTATGAAAAAGTATGCATTACTTCTTTCCCTGGCAAGTTTAGCCAAAGTGTTATACCAATTTAGAATCTTGATAACTTGCGCCAATTTTTTAAAAAAGATGCCATGGTAGTGTCCATATATTTTTTTATAACCACGATGACAGAAAGTCGACTGAAACTAAAAAAAAAATTAAAATTTTATGGAAAAAAACTTTTTTGATTAATTTTCGTGGAAAAACCGCTAAAAATTTGGAATTTTTGGAAACTAAGAAAAGATGCTATATGTTTTAAGATTCTGATAAAAATATAAAATCAAAAATTAATGAAAAATTGTGGTCACAGTAGCAAAAAATGTCAAGAGAGATTTTTTTATTTTGAGAATTTACATTTTTTGTTGTAATTTGAAACAAAATGGCGTTTGATTTTTTTTATATTTTTTTTCCATGCAGTCATGAATAGGGCCACCCCCTGGTTCCGGCTTATCGTTGAATTTCGGGACACCCTGTATACATAATATATACATAAATAAATTCACGTTTTCTATATTTTTTTTTATTCTAGATTAAATAAATTTGTTTAAGTATGAACGTATCAAAAATCACCATCTAATAATTGTTGATAACATTGAATGTCTTGGTGTCAGTATTTAAGAAAAAAGGAATGTTTGATTAAAGACATGAAGTTTCATGAATCGAGTACCTATGTAAAGATCCAACTCTCAAGTCCCCACGATAACAAAAGTTTTTTTTGCAAATATGCAGTTCCATTTGCAAATCCTTATAAAAATTATAGAGTTGTAATTCGCAAATCCACTTGCTGGCGATATCTATTTCCGCTTTTGAAAAAAAATACTTATTGCACTAACAAAGCCTTAATTAGAACAGATGACTCATCTTTGACGCATTTAATAATGTGAACAAACAATTATTTCAGAATGTCGCTAATAAATTTTTTGAGAAAAAAAGGTGAAGCGTCTTACAGCTTAGTTCAGTTGTCACAAAATTAACAAAACACAGAATTTAATATGTAAAATACCACTTTTTGTCGAAACCCAAAGTCAATCAAAATTAATCAGGTGTGTTATGAACCTGCTACTGGTATTGAAAATTACCACTGTCTTCTGTATTTCACGTCCATTGGGCGTTTTAAAATGCATATCTTTTTATTAAACGATAAAAAAAAAATCAAAAAAGAAGAAAACAACCATAATGAAATCATTGAAAAGTGCCCTATAAATTAAGGTGACCATAATTTTGAAAAAAATTACAAATTTCAACAAATATGAATAAAAGTTGGGCCACTAAATAAGGTTCCAATTATTTCATGACCTTAAGCGCTTTTCAAAAGTTGTTAACTTTTAGCTCGACTAAAGTTCCCAAAAAAGTTCACACTAGAATTTAACAAAATTACTTTTAATCTAGATTAAATGGCTACACCTGGTCACTTTGTCTATCATCCAGCATCCACATCAACATACATCTCTCTGTCTATGGCTTAGCTCCTTCCCTACCACTTTTCTCACCTCTTCCAAGATATCTTTGTCCATTGATTGCGAGCTTAAGACTTCACCCATTTTTATTGAATCAAAACAAATCTTTAAATATCAGCTACCTGTGTTTAGCTTACCATTTTCGGTCTTTCTTAAGTTTTTGTTTTTTCTTTCTTTCTTTTCTTCAACACAGCATCTCTTAAAGTAGCAAAAGAATTTCAACGAATATTTATCTGAGTGGGTGTTTTATCAACGAAAGCGGATCGGACAGTGAAACTAAAACAAAAACAACAACAAGAAACCGACAACTCTTTTTTTTTGGGAAAAAATCGTTTATCGAATGTGAAGTGAACAAACAGCGAACATGGTGGAAAGCCACGATAGATATCAATCCCAGTGAGAAAGATGATTGAGGCGATCCAAAAAGCAATCTAATGGGATTTATTTGGTAGCTGTGAGAAGTTTATGCTTTATGGTGTATCTGTCGTGTATCTTGTGGTGTGTAGTGTGAAATTTTTTAATCGCATAATGAATATTAGTAATAAGTAGATGACAAATGAAGAAACGAATAACACAGAATAACGAAATATACTAAGATAAAGATTAGGTTGGTCAATGGTCACATATTTGTTAAGGTGGCTCGGAAAAATTGTTTTTCGATGTTGTTGTAGTTCACAAAAATCTTCTTACTTTTCTGATCTTTATACAAATTCTTCTCACGCACTCAGAGAATTGTTGATGAGAGTAAGCCACTTAGGCCTTGGCTCTTCTGCAAGAGCTGTTGCGCCACTCTATTTATTTTTATTTTTTAATACAAATTTTACAAAAAACGTTAGAAAACTGATCAGAAGCGCCTAAGTCGAATAATATAATTATAAGCCCTGAGCATAACATACCTCCAAATGTAAAGTATGCATTACACTTTATTAACACTTTCTTGCAAACTTCTGGACGGATTTCGATTCAATTTCGTCAATTTGCTGCACACATAATTTTCTGGACACCCCAATACACAAATACAACCTTATGAACTTTTGAAGAAATTAATTCGAGGGTATCAAAAGTGAATAAAGCGGATGATGGTGTGTGAACGAAAAAAAAAACGTACATTCAACCAACGAATCATAAAGATAAAAGAAAACGATACACACTAATCGTTCGAATTGAGTGAGACGATGACATTACGACACAAGCAACACGACGTTTTATCATAAATCAGACTTTGCTTTTGGATTTTTAATCCACACATTATACACAAACGCAAATGCACAGACACAGAATGGAAGATGGAGGATTTTCCAATATGACAAAAAGACAAGGATGCGATCAATTTGTTTCAAATTCTTGCAGCCTCCTCCGATCATAGCCTATGAATGAATGTAGGTATCTATAACGATCAATCGATCGATTAAGGAAGTGAATGTTCCTGGTTTTTTTTTTGGAAATGGAAGTCGATAGGAAAGGGGCAAATGCTCCCTTTTGATCTGGAGTATGTGCTTCCTGAACGATTTTCATTTGGGAATTATAAGAACAAACAAACGAGCAGTGATATCATTAAGAATGAAAAATGAGAACCGAAAAGAAATCGCTGAAGGAAAACGTTTTAACAAAAGGAATTAACTTTGTCCTTCCGCCCCGGTTTTATTTTTTCTTATATATTTTTTAATCTCACAACAAAATACCTCCACATATTCTTAGAAACGATGGCTTAAGGCGACTAATCGCATAAGGAAATGATGAGCGCGAAATAATTCTTTACCCGTATGGATGGATATGGTATGGGGTGTACCCATAGAGGCATAAAAGAATGTTAAGTTAAGGTAAAACCAGAAATACGAAAAACTTAACACAGTTGAACCACAACTCATTTGCAGAGAGTGGATGAATTCGAAAAAAGAATTATGAATAAATCCATAAGGTACAAGGGCGAACGAGGGGGGATATACCTACTTAAGCCGGACATGGATGGATGGATGAATGTGAAAAAAAAGATACTTAAATGAGTATCAAATATACACAAACACGCGGCGGCGCAGTGAACGTGGCTAATCCGCTCAATGGCGGATGGATTTTATGATTTAGCACTTATTTCGGATTTTTCCTCTTTTTCAAATCTTGGTGTTATGGATATAACTAAATGAATTTAACTTTGCACCCACACGAAGCAGTGTTGCATTAAAAAAAAAAAAAAAAAAAACTTAAAGCAGTGAGATTAAATTTGCATTGGAAATAATATAATTCATCTCACAAGTTTGATAAATGACATCTGATGACCTTAGAGTGTAAATTATTATGAAGGTGAGCTGGTAGCAGTTTAAATGCCTCTCAAATGACTTCATTCTCAATTGGCCCCCACTCCGACTCTGTCTAAAGGAATTTTATTTAATCTGCAATAATTAGTGCAGCGCAATTTGTTTTCAAAATCTGTTGTAGGAGGCGCTGTGACTGTGAGACAAAAATAGATAAAATACAAAAAAAAAGGACCATTACTGTACTTTGCACTCTCGTATAGTCAAACAAGGGATTGTTAAAACGTTAATCCGTGTAATAATAATTATTGTTGTTTCTTTGATAAGATTTTTTTTATTTTTAAAAGTTTGCCAAATTTTATTTCTTTTTTTTTTTTTAAGGCAAAAGATAACGTTTATTGTGGTTCTTTCTTTCGAATGTCGTTTCCTCATCCAAATTTAGGAGTTTATTTTTGAATCAATTGTTATTTAACACCGGCATCTGGTGTGCATATAAAAATGCCACTTTTTTCACAAAAAAAGAACTTAGTATACTCCAAACGATGAATTAAAGTGTTCATGAATGGTTCTTCCGAATTCGTTCATAAACCTTAACTTCATCTTGGTGAGAAAATAAATACATAAAAATAACAAAGTATATTGATATGAATGTACAAAAATAAATGTTTAAACTAAAATATCTGTCAAAGAAATAATAAATTTGTTTTCAAAAATTGTAATTCAAATAAATTTTTAGTTTATTGATTTGTACTTCATCATCTTAACATCTTAGAAATCAATGAACACCTACCAAACATCATAACTAATTGTTATCTACATACATCCTGTCTGAGCCGACTGTCCATTAAAGTATGCCATTCTTCATGAAGTTATCACGTAAATTCATAATCACAAATTTTCAAAAATATAAATACGGGTAGTATGCAAAATGTTTTTTGAAATGTTTTTTAACATAAATTATTTTTAATGCAATAACAATCATAAAATGTTCGGAAAAACAGGAGCCTTAGTAAAATATCGATTGTTTTTATAAATAAACTAGCAATCATTGTTCAAAAATGTGTTCTTTATCACTGGCAAAGCAACAGCGTAAGCTCATATCGAGCTTGCAGAAAACTTCATTAGACCAACCCATACCCAAAAAATATCTCTAACTACGAACCGATTGCAATTTTGTCCCTTTTGATAAATGTCTTGATAAATTTTCAGCTCAAGAATTATCCCTAGGAAGGGAAGCATTTTGACCGATACGGTTTTCGCAGCAAAAGATCCACTGGTAATTTGATTTTGATGTGCTATATCCCTGAACAGTGTAATTAATATTAGTCTTCACACCGACTGGTATTTCTAAGGCTATTAGTAGGATTTGGCTATAGACTTTCAAACAGTATACAAGTTGTAGTGATATAAATGTTAATAGCCATAAAATACATTCTGGTTTTCCCCATGGTTCCGTTTCTCCACGACATTCTTTCTCGTTTTAGTCATTGATCTTCTTTTTAAAACTTCAAATCAACTTTTTCGCCGATAATAATAGTTTCGTTCAGCAGCAGCTGCCCGTGGCTTATTGGTTAGGTGCGTTGGCTGCTAAGCAGAACGTCGCACAGTGGGGAAAAAGTGGAAAAAACTCATTTTTATGAAAGTTAGATTTTTTTATATGTTGGAATCATTTCTTATAGTAATAATGTTGTAGAATCAGGATATGAAAAAAATTTTCTTCAAAAAAATATTCTAGACATGAAAATTTGTATTCAAAGTTGAAAAATAGTGAAAACTGATGTAAATATGAGTATTTCTTAAATTTGTATTAAATCGGTTAAATTTCGACATTTCAAAAAAAAAAAAATTTGTAAATATATATTACAAATAAACAGATTAACAATATGAGATGCAAGTTTGGTTTAGACATTTTTCTTTTATATTTTTTATTTTAAGAAAACTTATAATTTTCCGGAATTTTAACTTCAAAAATGGTTTTAACTATTTCCTCTGTTTCCCTTTGTAGGCGGACATATATCATAAGTTAGTGTTGAATCTCAGCAATATTTTCCAAAAAATTTTTTTAGAGCAATTTGAAGCTAAAAAAGGGTGAAAAACGTGTTTTCGAGTTTTTTCCTCATTCTTTAATAACTTAGAAACTATTTATTTCAAAAATACAAAAACATCATTTTTAGATTACTATTGAATTCTAAAATATGGGTACCAAATTTCATTGCAATCGGCTTAGCAGATTCGAAGAAATCGCTTGTGAAAGACGAATGAACAGGAAACGCAGTGATGTTATAAGGGTTTCGTTTACACTCTGTGTACGTAACCCTAATACATATTAGTAATTGTGCTTATTTACATCATCATTGTAATTTCTTTTATGTTTTCTGTAATCTATACATTTTAACTACACTTTGAATTTTTTTTGGAAATGATAGGCCCAGCCCTTTCGGAGATGAGGAGGGGGTAAATTTGAGTGTTTTTCATATTCCTTTTTTGTTGGGTTTTCTTGAATAACTTCAAAACCATTTATCTTGAAAATATATCCTTATTTACATTATAACTGTTGTTTTTTTCTGTTTTTCTGTAATCTATACATATGAAACTATTTTCTGAAGTTTTTTTAAGAAATTCCAGGCCCACCTTTTTCGGTGAGTAGGAGGGAGTAAAGTTTATTTTTTTGCATTTTCGACCTTTTTTGTTGTGTTTTCTTGAATAATTTCAAAACTATTTGTCTTAAAAATACAAAAAAATATGTTTGTCATTGCAGGCAATTAATGAATGATTGTACTTAATTTGAAGTCAATAGGATTACCACCTTTTCAAAAAATGGTTTTAAAATTAAATGAAATTGGAAATTAGTGTATTGAAAAATGTTCTATGTTACATAAATAACTGTGACTTCAAATTATTTTTCCGGTAATATTCATGTTATAGACGTATAACTCAATTTTTTTTTCAAAATTTTAGGTGCAGTAGTTTCGGTGATTAGGGGGAGGGGCTAATGCCCTGGTTTTGATATTTTGGCATATTTTTAATATTTTCTTAAGTAACTTCAAAACTTGTTCTCTTAAAAATACATATATAAAAAATATGATTGTATTTCTACTAAACACGTTCACGTGAACGTGAATGAAGAATGAGTGAAGAATCTAAGCTAAACACTTGTTAATGTAATGTTAAACAAAGCAGTCATTACAAAGTATCTGAGAAAGATTTCTTTTAAAATGGCCCTTTTGAGGGCCCCAAATATTATATTAGAGATAAAAAAAGATTTCAATAAAAAAAAAACATAAAAATGCTTCTTATTTTTTTTATTCAAATATTTCATTAATTTCAAAATAAATTTCAATAATTTCAAATGATATTTATCCTTTTCAATGTTGGATTTAAGAAAAAACAAGTTTTGATTTTGGTTGAAAACCATTTTCTCTTCTTGTGGGCGTGGCAGGAGGTGGTAATTTCTGGAGTTGATTCTCCTTGCTTTAGGCAATCTTTTCTAGAATTTCAACAAAATCGGTTCAGTGGTTTGGTTTTTACGGAGTTTTTTTCATTCTCCCATACAAGTGTCCCCACTGTGCGTGCGTCGTGGGTTCGAGTCCTACTCGTGTCCATTAAGTTTTTATTTCATCTTTCACGGGTACTGCCTCTTGCGAAGAACTGACAAAACTTCCAAGAGTATCAATCTGTCATGAAAAAGTGCTTCTCAACTGTGCAGCTGTGTTTAAAAAGAATAGAAACTCAAACGGCGAACAAACGAAGTTTAAACAGTGGAGAAACGTTAGGCAGTCAACTGACATTCATTCTATTGCTATAACGGTCTTTGTTTGCAAGGAATTAAATTGTATGATGCAAATTTCAGTCAATAAAAAAGTTGTGGTAGTTAAAGTAAACTAGACTTATCTATGTTAATTTTAGGCATTCGATGGGAATGCACACATTTACCCTTTCGTCAAGTCCAAACATTCATAGGCAAGAAAAATTTGAAAAAGTTAATGAGATCTTTAAGAACGTCAAGTTCTTAACATGCAATAGTGTGATATTGAATATTTTAAATCATACAAGATAAAAGGTACAACAATTTTAAAAGAAAATAGAAACTGATCACAAATTTAGATTAAATGAAAATTTACAAGTTCACTGTTCCAGCTTTTAAAATGTTAGTAATCACGCATCAGATGCAAACTTGCCAAGTGAACTTGTAAATTTTCATTCAAACTAAATTTGTGCGAAGTTTCTATTTTATTTTAAAACTGTTGTTAAAAAATAGAGTGGCGCGACAGCTCTTGAAGAACCAAGGCGTAAGTGGCTTTCTCTCATCAACAATTCTCTGAGTGCTTGTGAAGAATCGAGGGGACCTACGATTCTGAACGGCAAAGTTGAGAAGCACTTTTTTCATGACAGATTGATACTCTTGGAAGATTTGTCAGGTCTTCGCAAGAGGCAGTGCCCCTGAAAGATGAAATAGAAACTTGGCCTGAGTAGAATTCGAACCAACGACGTTCTGCTTAGCAGCCAACGCACTTACCAACTAAGCTACGCGCAACTGCTTGTTGTTGTTGTTACCATTGTTTCAAATTTCAATCAGTCAGTCAGTGAGTCAATTATGGTTTTTGAAATATCTCGCAAAGTACTTATTCTCCCCGTTGTCTCTATGAAGTTAATTCGTGATTTAAATTTGAAGCTTCTAACTCAATGGGTTCAAAAGTTGTGGAGGGTTGAAAATGTATTTGAGTTCGATCCTGTCAAAAAGGAAGTAGTGCTAGAACTTGGCTGGGCACTACCATGCCCTTTGATTATTAAGTACGTACCTATACTTTGCTTTCTTTGTTCATTTAACCAAAATTATGTTTGACTTCAACAAATTTAAACACACTCTCAAAAAAATAAAAAAAAAATCCCCACTAAACCCCCTAAAACAAATAATATAATCTTTATAATCCCTTTAGTTTTATCCAAGAAAATGTTAATAAACACCAACCTAATTGCGATTGCGACACGTTCTCTTGTATCATTCCGAATAAGTGTATCGTGTATCGCACTTATCACTCACATAAAAAAAAGTAACAACCACAATAATGAAGCCGAAAGTTCTGTTCTTTTTGTTTGCTTTTTTTTTGGGGGGTTCGGATAGCCATAAAAAAAACCACAAAAACCGCTAACCACTGTCGCACCACCCCTTGGTGCACTAAAAACCACAACACTATCACTCTATGCTCTCACTACCTATGTTGTTTGTTTCTATGAGCAACTGGGCCCATTTTACATGTTGACATAGCCCGAACTCATTTTATTATAAGATACACGCATAGATAAAGCGAAAAATAAATAAAAAAAAAACGCACAAATAGGCACTTCATCCACCACGAGTGGGCCAGAGAAGTGTGGGTCACGGGGATTGCCCATGGTAAGCAAAAGGGATTATGATAATCCCTATCGAGTTGGCAAATTTTCAGATCTTTCTTTACATTTTGATTTCGCTTAGTTGACGACGCAAATTATGATCGACGCTTTGTTGGAGTCGACGCACGGTCGGGCGGTAGGTCTGTTAAAGTTCAAAGACGTTTTATGGGTTTCGATAAGATAATCCTCTAGATACCTTCACCAACGACGAATAAATTTATCTAAAAATTATAATCCAATATGATTATGACGATAATAAATATTTCAATATCTTTGCGTGTGTAAAGCTATTTAGGGTGTGTAGTAGGGTGACCTGGAAAATTTATCGCAAATACTTTATAGAAGCAAATTTGATTTGATTTTAAAAGTCAATTTTTAACGAACCTTTACTAATCCAAATGGATAGAAATACAAATGGTGTTGTCATAGTGTCATAAAATTTACTAAAAAATTATAAAAAATTTCCATTTTTAATTTTTGCTATAGACGCGATGCCATCTTTATGCAATAGACTTTTATCGGCCACCTCAACTCGATTTTCCCTGTCAGTGTATTTGTTCCTGTTCAGCAGAATGTTTTTTTTTTTGTATTAATATTTTATGTTCGATCGCCGGCAACGCCAGGAACGTGGGATTAAAAATTAATCCCAATGGGGGGATTATAATGAGCTCTCGCAATATATCGAGTGACACACATGCAAGTTGTTGGCACACACTGATGGCTTTGGGGCATGGATTTCGTATTAAGCGCTTAAAACACAAACAACAAAACATTTTATATCTTTTTTAAGGGGGATTTTGTGCAAGTTATTATGATAGACACACAGTTTTTGTATAAAAAGATAACTTGAATATTTGCCGAGATATTTTATCATAATTCGAATTAGTGGTGTGTTTCGCGACTAAAAAATAAATTTTTTTCTGTTCAATGTTTTGGTAATAAATAAACTTTAATCGTTTGACATTCTTATATGTGGACTTGATTTAGTAGGCATTATGCGGAACACACACTTTTCATTTCAATGAAAAGACCGAGTCATGGGGCTGTGATATAAATAGAAAAAAATATCTTAGGATAAACCACGAAGATAACTCAAATTGTAAGCGTGTCTATAACTAGTTGAAACAGGGTGTGATTGTTTTTTCGACGTCGGAGGAATGTTCTGTTTTTCAATTCCAACAGGTTGAATGGATTCAATGGGCCGTGTGTTTTATGGCCCCTTAAATATCGGATATGGTGTTATGACTCACTTGGGGATGAGATTATTTAATTATGAAATACCTTCTTATCTTGCGGGAAATGGATTGAATCAATAAATTTACTATCTAATGGGCTCGAAAGAATTCCGACAATATTTCTATAGATGAGGCATATTTCCAAGAAGAAGTTTATTGAACTTCTTTTCTCATTGAATATTTAACTGTTGCAGACAATTTTTTCATAAAAATAATTTCATGTCATGAGACAGAGCCATTAGTCTGACATTGAATTTAATCTAACCCCAAAGTACGAGCTTAACAACCGAACCCAATATAATATTTTTACTCAAAGTCACATATCCAAGTGTCGAGCAGAATACACTCCACAAGAGCTTAGTGAAACATTCAACAATTTATTAATCAATGATTAATTAGCAGGCGCATTTCGTATGAACATCAAAAGGCGTTTTGCTAAAAAACCGCTTGTGCCAGATAAACTCTTAAGACCGCGATATGTCATCCACAAATTGTGCGATAATAAACACCACACAAAATCACAAATCCCTTTGTACTAAAATTTATATACACACAAAAATTCGAAAAGATAGTCAATTGTTATTGTTGTTGAAGGCGATTAGAAAAAAAGCCTCAAAATAGATATTGGCTAATACCCTCGCCACTTTTAGATAAACCAATAGTTTGACTTGACTTGAGTTATTATGAAAAATTAAAATATAGATAAATGGTTTGTAAAATGGTTAAATTGTTTTAAGTGAGGTTGAAGATGTTGTTTTTGTTTTTTAAGGATGGAGTGTCTTATGTAGAGTGCAGAAGGTATTAAGTAGGTAGCTTTGTTGTAATACAGATCCTTAAGATTTCGATTGAGATTCATTAATCGCTTTTAGATAGCACATAAGTATTGACGCTCACAAGGTTACACGAATTTATGTTTTTAATATGACTTTGTTAGACGCTTTTTGAAGATTTAGATATCAGTTATAATTGATTCCAGACTTTTTTAAAAACTTTTTCAGTGTTAGCTGCATGAAATCTCGAATTTGAATTTTTGAGTCTCCGGAGAAACATAGTTCAGTACGAAAAATTTCTCAACCAACGGTAGTAGGTAACTATGGCTTCCATATAGCAATAGACAGGATTGATGAACGACCTAAATCTTTCTGAATAGTGAACATAATATTAAAATCCATTGTTTGGAGTAAAACAACACTCAGATTATCTTCTGCATCCTTTAAGAATTAATGGCGCAATCCTCAGAGACTATAACAGACAAATATCAATATGATGTTAGAATAAGAAACCGTCAACTGCTTCCTCTTAAGCCTACCGTAAGGGAGTAATCCATGACTTTGGAAAAACTACAAATTGGACTATCACCGCGGCCAAGTTCAAGCAATTGTGGCACACTGGAGCACCTAACAAGCTGCACATACGGTTTTTTGCTATTTCTCCAGAAAACTTTGAAGAGAAACAACTACTAAGGTAGAGAAACAAGATTTTTATAAGTAGTTCGATTCTTTGACTACTTTCGGTCAGTAGTTGCAGCCGAGCTGATCAAAACCAATAGGACTTACTAGTCTTACAGGGCTTACTATTACTTTGCAACTGGTGTTGAATAAGACTAAAGTCTTTCAGATACTCATTTTTGGTTCAACACTTTAAGTGTTTTGCCACAAACAATCTGAACTCTTAACAGCGTTTTTCAGAGAAAAAGTTTTACAGAGAATAGTTCGCCCCGTTTGTGAGGAAGGACTATTCCGGAAGTAATAAAGGTACAATTCTTTTCGGTACAAATCATGGAGCAAGAAGCGCGGTGGACCAAACTTGCACAAGAAGAATGGTAGAGACCAGGACGGCAAAAGCCTTGAGGTAAGCGTTGGCGAACTATCGAGATAAAGCGTTTTGGCAGGTTTGATGGTGAACAAGCAACGAAATTCATTTTTTGTTAGGTAATGAATTATTTTCTATTGGATTTCTTCCTTGGGAGGATTAAAGCCCTTACCTGATTAGTTCATATTAGCTCCTTACATTCGTTTTTACTCATTTTAGAGAGAATATGATTAGCTCATACGAGATACGACGACCTTGACTTTAGTACCCACTTTGATCACCTCCTGATCTAGCAACTCCTTATAAAGGATTGAAATAAATGAATTTCTGTGCCTACAAACCAAAACCACTTAAGTCTAGGTTAGACAAAATTGAGAAATTCACAGTGTCCGAATCTGATTTCAAAATTTTGTTAGTCCTATCATAAAAATTGAACCCACAATTTCCCAAAACAAAACAACTACCTAAGTCCTAATTTGTACATCCTCCTCAAGGAAAAACACCTTAACTCAATCAAATTTTACCTAAAGTCGACTGAAGACTACTAGGTACTGAAGTCGAGTTTAGTTGTTCTTCCTCGATCACAACAATTAACTTTTTTTTCGGAGTAACAGCTTCATTCCAGATTGGCATAGCAAAATTCACCATTACCAAAAGAAAGAACTTAACTTTATTCTTGTTTCAGTTTTCACGTCTTTCCTCAAAAATGTTGATTGTCGATTGACTTCAGCGGTTTTTCCTTGTTGACTTATTTTTCTAGTCCTTCGTTTATTTCCCCATATGTTGAAAGGCCCACGCTAAGATTAAACTGGATTGAGTTGTTAAAGACTAAGGAATTGGAGTAAAAACTGAGTTTATCTGCTTTTATTCTGCAGTGCACCTATGGACACTGAAAAATTGTTATAAAGAAGACTTTGATTACCTCAACGAGTTTCTTTCTATTTCTAACCACGCAGAAAACGTTTGAAATATATCATTTTTAACTATTCGAAGTATCAAAAAACACAACTTGGTAACACAATGACTTGTGGAAAAGTTTTCCTAAAATAAGCTTAAGAAGTCATAGACCGCCTTTTGAATTCCGTTCGAGACGTTAGAAAAACCTCAAAATGAAAGGCAGTTATCAAAGGTAGCTATTTGCATTTGCATATATGTATGTGGAATTCAGCCTTCGTTTTAAAAATTGATATTAAAAGATCTAAGTTTAAAAATATAGATTTTAATTTTACAATAAGGGTTTTAGCAGCTGGATCAGAGACAAATACAATGAATACTACCAGAGCAGGTCCGCCGACGGCTAATGAATCTATGCTTGCAAGCACCTTCAAGACTTGCACTTATTTATAACTGCTGACAAAGCGAAAATACGGATATGCATGATCTATGATCTTATAAGAAATTGAGGATCTTTTGTGGCGAAATTTTGCAAACAGGCAACATTTTAACTTTTTGTTGGTGTTCAATGTTCAACATTACCTACCGAACTTGGGAATCCACTGAGGTCAAGATCAGTGATCGATGAATTTTTGAAGCAATTTCTGAAGAAGTTATGTGGTTTCCATTGTTAATATTGCACTTTACTGATCATTTTTGATAAACTTGTAATCAAGTAAGACTTACCTGTTGTCCAGCATTTGCAGCCACCCACGCCTCAGCAAAGGTTTCCATTGCACTTTGAAAATCCATAACCAGGATCAGAAAGTTAAATGCAACAAAACCCTCAAACAAACTTATAACTTTTTTTTTTTCTTATCACAAGTTACAAGTTTCAAAGTAAACAAATTCTCAAATTTTATTTTCCAGCATCTCAACTTAATTTCAACTAAATCACTTTACACTTTGATATTTGAAATTGCAGTTTCATTTCCTTAAAAGGTATTAAGAGGCCAATTATAAATCGAAAAAAAAATACCGACAATAATATTTCGACCTTAACAAATTTACTTTACAGAAAATCAAAACAGAACAGCAAAAAATTCGAGTGTGACAAATTTTTTAATAAAACAGCAATCCCGGTTGCACGAACTCCGACATCCTTTGTTCGGTCGTAAACACACAAAAATTGTAAAAAAAAGTCTCGATAACGTCTTTTGTGCACCAGCCACAGATTAGCGTATCTAATTTGGTCTTAAAACGCGGATTGTAAAAGGAGTGTTTTGTTTTTTTTGTTGTTTTTTAAGAACAAATGAGTGGAACCAAAGCCGAGTCTAAATCTGAGTCTAACGCATTTGTGCAGCTTTACGAGAAGGTGTTTCTTTCAATACTAAATACTGTCACCACTGGCGCGTCTTATGCCGACATAGTTTAGGTCGTATTCATATCTAGATACTTGGCCTTATCTGTGACGGCAGAAATTTTAGATAAAGTTTTAGTACACGACATCGATGAGTTTTTTTTTTGTTTGTTTCAAAATAACAGCGAAAATAAAACAAATTCCGATAAAACTGTTCACAGATTAATTCGACACAAAACTTTTGGGTTAATTCAATTGAAAGGGTCCTGCCCTATCGACTGTCCTATTTGACAGCCGGACTTGAAACGGACAGGTGCAGTAGCTATGGCCGCCTACAAACTGTCACTTCAACTCGATTCAACCGCAAGGACTAGAGGTAGTGTGCAACTAACAGTTTCTGTGTGGGAATGGGAACAGAATACCCTCATTGACACAAATAGGTAGATAGGAATTGTATTATCCTCGCGCGCCAAAATATCTCACAACACTAATACACACCTCACTTAATCATAAAACACTGTCGCTAGTTTGTAGGGTGAGTTTTTGGGTTTATTTTGTTCGGAAGGGGATGAGTTCAAAAATGTTTCCTTTTTCTGTATTTGATCGAAAACGTTTATATGTAAGTTTTTTTCTTGACTGAATCGAAACCCCGGTGTACGTCTAGCCACACCGATAGTTGTCGCACAACTGAAATGTGAGAAACGATATTTTGCACCCTAGTGTTAACGGTATACAAACGACAACGTATTTCTGATAGATACTAACACAATGACAAATTTACCCGAACCGAGTTGCCGTTGTGCGGGGATTAGGTAGCCTCCTCTTTATCCAATACCATGCTGGATTTGGATATGGAAAAGAGCGCAGTTTCAAAATTACATCCCCGTTTTTTCGTTATTTTTTTGTAGTTATTTTTTTGTAAAGATACAAGATACAAGTAAACAAGAAATGGTGAAGATAATTCGCGTGTATCTGGTGGATGTTTTTATTCCGTTTGATGAAATCCGAATTTTATGCACTTACACTACTGTGGCACTGGCAATAGCAGGTTTTTTTCTTTTTCCTCTTTTTTTTTTGTGAATTTTCAAGTATCCACCGAGGCCGACTCGACTGGCACTGGAGGAGGTGAATACATTTTGATGACACAACGACGACGAGCGATGATGATGACGACAACTTGAATGGGAGAATATACGAATTGTATCTTGTTTACCGACTTGTCATGTTGGATTGGAATAATAATTAGGAAGGTAGGTAGGTTGGTAATGAACGATGTCGGCTTGGCGTATACACCTAGTGAGAGCTCTGGGCAATTTTATAGTGAAGTAGGTAGGTGCAAAATTTTTAGTGGGAGAAACTGACAAAGTGGTATCAGAAGAAGGGATGTTAATTTAATGCATATTCCTACACATGTGCTTATATTTCTTTTTTTTTTGTGTAATTTTTTGTAGTGTGTTGTTTTTGACTCTTAATCAAGTGGTTAATTAATTAAAGATGGAATTGAATGAATGAATGAAATTGACAAATAAAAAATAGTGTTCTTTTTATTTCAGCATCAAATTGAATTGTTAACAAGTTTTTGTTGCGCTGAATTGGAAAGCCGTCGGATGAACAGTGTTGGCTGAATAATGGCTTTTAAGTTTATTTTGGACAATTTGACTTATTGAGATGCCGTTTACCATAATTTCTATAAAGTTTTTAAGTAAATACGAGTTTTGTAGCAAGCTGGATATGTGACCAAATTTCGATTTTCGGACTTTTGCGTAACTGCTGGCACCGAAATAATTCTGACAGACTTTTTGATCCTTTATCAAGGAAAAAAACTTCGTTCATTTGTTCAACCGGCCGTCCTGGTTGTTTTCACAGAAGCGTATTCTGTTAATCCAATTTTTCAAGACCTTTTTGTTATTAACTATTCAGCCTTATCATGAATTCCGCCCGAAAAAAATCCCTTTTTTCTTTTCCCTTATTTAGGAATCCGGGCGAAAAAAAATCTATGTTCGGAAAATTCCCCTTATCGGCATCAATCATTCCGGGCGAAATCGAACAATATTAAGCTTAAAATTTTCACTTTTGTTTTGGTGGCGAAAAGATAAACAATTTCAGAATTTGACTTAAAATGTTAAAAATTTATAATCGTTTCAATCTAGAAATATGAGATATCAGAAAACGGCCACGAAATATATTTCAATTACATGAGTGCACTACAAACTAGCGGACAAGTGAATCTGCTGAAATCACTTGGTCGAAATATCCGTTTGTTAGCCGTTGGATCAAATTCACTATTTGAATTTTCTTAAGAATGCAATACTTTTTCATTACCTTAAGACTGCATTTCAAAAGATAAACAACGAACTGCATTTGTTCAACGTCAACTTTCATCGTTAGTTCAAATCTCAAATAAGAATTTTTAAAGAAATACCTTCTGCAATCATAAATCTATTTATTCAAACTGAAAAATACTTCACTTATGTCTTACGATTTACGAATTGCGCGTCAATAGCATTAAAAAATGAAAGCTATCCCCCTATTGCCGTTGGCGAGTCGAACGTTCGATGTGAGATGTTCTCATTGGCGAACTAACACATTCGACGTATTACGGTCGGCGAACTGAGTTCGAAATTAAAAAAAAAAAGAAAATCAAATAAATAAAACGTCAAATCATAAATTTTCAGAACAAAACTATTTAAAAAAGTGTTTTCTATTGTCTTGAAAAATGGTATCAAAAAAGAGAACGCTCGCGTTCCATGATAATTTTGTTTGTTGTTTGCTCACTCCTTTCAGAAGCGTAAGTTCTGGTTCAAGACAATTTATTCAGTAAGCAATACGCTAAAGCCAGAAATATAATAGAAAGGACTATTGGTGTAGTGAAAACTCGTTTTTGCTGTCTCTTAAATTAAAGGAAAATGCATTACGCTCCTTCAAGACAAAACAAATTGTAAAAGCGTGCTATAGGTACCTTGAACAACTTTAGCATTAAATACCGAATTGCAGATCCCGAGATTGTGAAGAAAGCCATGACATGCCAACAGCTGGAATACCTACAACACTCCAAGCAATATAAAAGCCCAACGTAGAAAAAAAAACGAAATAATGGGATCTTTGCAGCTTATAAAAGCAAACATTGGAGTGCAGTTAAAGTCAAGTCCATTCTATGGACAATTAAGTCTTGACTCTATAAAATCAATAAATCTAATTTCATTTTTCAAATTTAAGGATTTTTCTTTTCCATTCCAAGGTATTCTATTTGTCGACGATTTTTATCAAGATTTTCATTTTCCTTTCTTTTTTCTGTTGCCTTTTATATAGCAAGAAGGTTCTCTTTCTGAATTTCATAACTTTTTCTCGAAAATTTAGCAATATCGGACAAAAATATTAATTTTATTAAAGTTTCAACCTTTTCTCACACAATGTATAACGTTCGACAAATTAAATCACAAACGAAGTTCAAATTAACAAACATTCGATTCTCACAATACAGTGAGATCCAACTTCGAAAAACGTGTGACATAGAGTCGAATTTAGGTTCTCGATTCGCCAACCGCAATACGAAAATTTTACACGCACATGTTTTTACGTTCGACTCGCCAGCGCTAATAGGGGGGTATAAAAATGTTCGGTTATTTGAAAGGGAAATATATGAAATTTTTTCATTTCCTTAAAAACTGTGTTTTCTTCTACAAGTTAACTATCACTATTCTTTTTTTCGAAATTTCAATACAAATTCGAAGTGAAATTTTGTTCGGGCGAGATTCCCGATAGCTTTTAAATTTCCGGGCGAATAGAATTCGGGCTGAT
Source organism: Sphaerophoria taeniata (assembly GCA_943590905.1). NCBI lineage: Eukaryota > Metazoa > Arthropoda > Insecta > Diptera > Syrphidae > Sphaerophoria > Sphaerophoria taeniata. Next base: position 33,656,257 of record OX016540.1, on the reverse strand, counting down.
TGTATTTTATTATATTCTATTATTATTATTAGGTACCCTTTTGTAACCGATGTATTTTATTTAAAAATTTGAATAATAATAAATAAAAAATAATGTCAACGTATTCAAAACCAGAATTCATTGCTTCTTTGGAAAGAATCCTGGAACCGGTGAGTTTCTCTAAGAAAACACAATCTTACGATTTCTTTTCAAAAAACGAACTACAATCACTTTGCAAAAAGTTTTCAATATTCCTCAAAGTTAATCGACCGACAATCGACTTATTAGAATACCTACCTACGTAAGGAGAGGCTTCTGACTTTGAATTTGACGTTGTCAAGATTTCATGCGGTTAACAGCGTCAAAATAACCAAAATTTTTCTCTTCCTGTTGATTTGTGACAAATGTACAAATGTTTCTGTTTTAAATTTTCTGTAGGTTCTTGTGCTACTTTTTTGCTATGCTTGCTTAGTCCAAATTTACGTTCATTAAATTTGCTGATATTATTTTCCAATGATGAACAAAAACAACATCTTCCTTATAATCGAACGAAAAGTCGGCGTTTTGGAAGAAATCGGAGTTGTGTTTTATTGTTTAAAAATGTGCAAACGTTTTTTTTTCATTCTTTTAATCCTTTATATTTAAAAAAAATGATATGTACCTATACCTATGTATTTGTATAAAATATAGAGAGTACCTATTTAGATTTGGAGTATTAGAAGAATAAGGTTAATTTTAAATTGCCAAATTTTTTTTAATATTCTCACCTAGCTCCAACAATTTTTTAGACGAACGAAAATATGAGTAGGGTTATCGTACGTATTGTTTTCGTAGTTTTCAGACATGAATTAATTAGTACAATGAACTGATATTCGTATTGTTTTATTATATTTTAAAAGAGCTTTGTACATTGTACGAATGGAATTACAATATTTAAGTTTCCATTACAGAGAGCAACATAATGTACTTATATTTCGTACTATTTACTCTCCATTTGTAAATTTATAAAAAGCATAAGTTGATTCTGCTAATACTCCGTACAATTTATACTCATAATTTTGTTTTGCCAATAATATTAGTACATACAACAAATAAGTTCGTGTTATATACTAAAAATTTAATCAAAATCTACTAATAAATTCTTATGACAGAAAAGCTTCGAACAATCAACGAATATTCATTCAATGTAGGTAGGGTAGAGTCGGCACCCTTCGACACCTTAACAGAAAATACACAAAATCATAGTTTATTTTATTTTTTTTCAAAAACTAATTTTTTTTTATTAAATTTATTATTTTATCAACATATTGGCGGACCCTTAGATTTTTAGAAAAATGTTTACTATTTTTTTTATTTAAAAAAAAGTAGAAAATTGTCGAATGTGGGTGGGGCACCTTCGACAATGCGTGGGGCACCTTCGACAGCAATGCACATTCTTGAAAATTAATGCATCATAATGTTAGTTTTTTTAAATAAAAGTGATGATATAGTTTGCTATAAGAATTCAGTTAATTTTTAAATTATTTGTATTTAAAAAATAGTTTTAACAAAAAATAAATAAGTAGATATAAGGGTAGTCCTTTTTACGCAATATTTTGCCGCTTTTTTTTTATAATAAACACGCACTCAAGGGCTTTTATCATTACCCTTTATATGCTAAGAGCACAGTGCGAGCATTAGGGAAAGGATAGGGGATGTAAAAGGAGGTGCCGGTGAACATTGGTTTTGAATTCTTGAACATTACAATGACTGGGGAAGACAGAGTGTGGAAGAGAATTCCACATTCGCGTAGTACGGCTGAAGAATGATTCTCTGTACTTTACAGTACGTCCGAAGTTGGGCTCAAGGGTGAACTGATGGGCATTCCTGGAAGCGCGGGTATTACGGTTGAATGTCTTAAGGGGAGGAATGCAACTGGCTATTTCACTAGAGCATATACCGTTGAAGTATCGGTAAAACAGGGTGAGACATGAGACATTACGACGATGTTCTAGAGATGTAAATGTCTCAACGATGGTATTGTCACCAATCATTTTGAATGCTCTTTTTTGGATACTGTCGAGAAGACTTAAGTACGTCACTGGAGCACCAGCCCAGACGTGAGAATTGTACTCAAGCTTAGGACGTATGTAGGTTTTGTAGATAGTAGCCAGATCAGAAGGGGAAAAAAATTTCTTGCACCGCCTTAAGAAACCTAAACATTTTGCGGCATTTTTGGCGACATCGCATATGTGCTCGTTCCACAGAAGGTGGTCAGTGATGCACATACCGAGAATCTCGAGATGTTCGGTCTCATTGATGCAAGTGCCACTCATGGATAGTGGCAAGGGGGGTATGTCACGCTTCGACGATACAAGACAGCATTGAGTTTTCGAAGCATTAAACTCTACGCGATTTTGTATTCCCCATTGTACAATGCTTTTTAAGTCAGAGTTTAATGAGCTTATCATATTTTGCCGTTGCAGTTCCACATCCGAAGAGGAAGGATGTGAGTCTGGAAACGAATATGAAAAGCTAAGGGTACTATCGTCAGCGAAACAATTAATTGGATTAGAAGTAACAGACAAGAGATCATTAATGAAAATGAGGAAGAGGGTAGGAGACAAAACGGAGCCCTGGGGCACACCAGCATTTATATCGTGGGTTTCAGACTTGAAACCGTCCAATACAACTTGTATTGAACGGTTCGAAAGAAAGTTTCTAATCCAACGAAGAAGGGGTTCATCGATACCGAAAGCACGCATTTTCGATAAAAGAGCAAGATGCCAGACTGCCGCTGCTGAACTGTGTGATTCCACCTTATAGATGACATCTGTAAGTGCCTTTTTCATAGCCTTTTTTTTATAAACTCGAACCATTTTCTTTAACAATCGAATAAATATTTTGAGGATTAACTAATTTTTGTGATGGATAAACATAGGAGACAGTATGTCGGAGGTGCCCCAGACAAGAATGTCGAAGGTGCCCCACTTGATGTTATTTTACTTTTTTTTTATTATTTCCCAAAGTAAGATTTATCAAATTAGCTTTAAAAATATAAATAAACACATAGTATTGTATATAAAAAACAACTTCACTGCTAGAAAAAATTAAAAACACGACTACGAAAATCTTAAGAACTTACCCTGAATATTATAGCACGTGGTCCAAATAAATGCTTTACATCCTAACTTGGCGGAATTTGAAGCCAGACTGCTGACATATGTTTGGCATGATTAAAGGCACATCCACAATTTTTTACAGAATTTTTAAAGGTCTACACACAGAGATAATAGTGACTGTCGAAGGTGCCCCACTTTCGAAGGGTGCCGTCTCTATCCTACATATTTTTTTCTACGAATTGTATTCGTAGCAATATATAATAAGTAATAACATATAATACATTATTTCAATGTTTGTAGATTCAGTCAAAAAAAAAAAATTTAAAATAAGATATTTTTAACTTTTATCAGATCAACCCTTTGATATTTTCAGCTTATGAATAGAATTCGAAGAAAAGTGTTTTGAAGGCATATAATAACGACCCACTAGGTATTACAAAGACCACTTCCAGACATACGATCCTTTTTTCCTTTCTTTTTGTAAATACAAACATTCCATTGTTTTTTTTTTTTTTATAAAATGTATGATGAGATTCTAATTTCTTACATAATTTATGCGATTTTGTTATTATTTTTTTGTAAAAAATAAGGCAAGCCTATTAAAAATCGTAATAAAATTGGGAAGAAATGGGTAAATGGGTTACTTGAAATTCTATGAACGCCAGTTGTAATATACATATAAAGAAGGTTAATTGAAAAAATATTCAAAAAACAAAAAAAAATATTTACTTAAAAAACCAAGCTTTTCTTCAACTTGAAAGACTAAAAAAATGTTTTTTTCCTTTGATTTTTTTTTTATTCATTAAAAACAACAATAAAAACCTATAAGTCCTTTTGCAATCTTAATTTTTATAAGTAAGATTCTGCTTGACTCAAGTCAAATAAGGAAACATCTTTTTTTCAAATGATTAACATATTTAATTTTATTAATTCAATTTAAGCGAACGGAATATGTAGTAATATTTTTGTAATGTCTTCCATCTTGCATGCTGATCTACCTACACACAATCTATCCGCTGTCATTCAGTTACACTTTTAAAATAAAGTACTATTTCACTCCCAAAAAGAGTATTGAACTGGTACTAACAGTACAAAACACACACACCGTTCTCTCCATTAACTTTGCTTGTGTACGTCTGCATGCAACTGTATTGAACCAAAACAAAACCAATACCAACAGCACCCACTCGCATTTGTATTTGTATGTCACTTCACACGTGCAAGCAAACAAACAGATGAACCAAAAGAACATGTCGCCTGTCTAAGGAGAGCCGTCTGTTTATCTTTTTGTCCTATTCAAATAACACTTGTTCCATTGGAACACAGGAAAAAAACCAGTTAAATACACTTACACGGAAAGTTTTTCGATTAAAAAGATACATTATCCATGAGATACAAATACAATTTAGCCAGCAATAGCAAACAGAAAGGTTAGAGAGAGATGAAACCCTATGTTAAGCAAATAAGCACCATCCCACTCCACCGGCACCCACGATTGGAGCACCGTTATACCTTATATACCCGAAGAATACATAAACCTGAGCGGAGATAAGGCAGTGTGCCGCCCGGATAATGCGCGCGCATTACATGCGATTAGCCGAGCCCCCCGCCGAATCAGCAATATCTGAATATATCTCATCTCTTATGTACTTGTTTAGCTCTTGGTTTTGTCTCTTTTCGTCTTGGCAAGTAGAGACAATTGTTTTCTTTACACTCACATGGCTCCATGCGAGATGGAGATGCAGCCGTTATGAAGTTGCTGATGAGGTGAGAGGAAATATCTAGTTTGGGGATGAGACAAGTATATAGTCGGTAATCCTTGATCGCGCGTATTCGCGCCAATCCCGTTAGCCAATCTGAGAGGATTTTTCTGTTGTGGGATACAAAAAACAATTTTGCCCCAGCTCCATGGTCCAGCGCAGCCAAGTGGGTTGGTTCAGGTGTGAGAAATGGACACGAGATTTTGGTTTTGGGTTAATTTTATTTTTCTTCAAACCACTTCTTGGGCACAGCACCAGTGGCGTAGATAGGGGGGGGATCAGGGGGATATATCCCCCCCCATTGGGATTCATAATTGTTCAACATAGCCAGTCAAGCCAAATAAGTTAAAGAAACGCACTTTGAAATAAAGTACCTACTTCCTACGTGAATCAAGTCTTATTAGTACTCACAGGATTCCTAGAGGCATTGTAAATTGTACATTCTATTTCTATACCTACTACGGGGAAAACACAAAGTCAACTTCATCTGAAAGAAATTATTACTTCGGCTATTATATCGATTTTTAAAAAGTATTTTTTCTCTCACCAACTGATAATAGGTAAACGCGCAAGAAAAAGAGCTTAAATCCAGCTTTCCACAAAAACCCACACTGACACAAAAATTGAAAGTTATTTAGATTTCTTCTCGCCGTGTGTCACATTGTTAATTTGGTGTAAGAAACCGCTCCAAACACGCAACACACACATCCACACGAACACAAATGTTCGCACAACTTCGATGAAGTTAACGCGAATCCTAACGGTAACGATAACTCACACTAATTCATTTTTACCAGGAAGCGAAATGCGCTATTACCCATTACATAAAGCATGTCTAACACAAGCGGCAGATTGACAATCATTCGTCGTAATTTTGCGAGTTATTTGGAGTGGTTTTTTTTTTTAATTAATTTTTTATATATAAAATTTTTCGAAAATTTCCTAAAATTAATTTGAGTATGCAGCGTGAATTTGCATTTTGTTAGTGAATTTCGATTTTAAATATTGATCCGATTTCGAGATATAGAATTTTTAAATAAGTTTAAAAAGGTTTTTAAAAAATACAAAAAACAAATTTTAATATTTTTTTTTGTATTTTGGAGGAAGTTAAAAAGAAATCGTTTTTGAAAAAATTGAATCTTTTGGTTTTTGGCCAAAAAAAAATTGTATGGTGGCTTCCCTTAATTTTGATCTTAAAAAATAAAAAATAAAAAAAAGACCACAGCGAACTCGCTCAAACCTCAAATTTTCAAGTTTTAAGTCAATCGGACCAGTGGTTCAAGTTGCAGGTGCGTTTACAGCATGACAGACAAAAATCCAAAACTTTTCATATATTCTATACTAGCAGTTGCCCGCGACTTCGTCCGTCTCTCCCTCGTGCCCCGGCCAGAGGTGCGTCTTGTGCATCATGCGCGTGAATTTGATTGCAAAGTTATTTTAAAATTGTGTATTAGTCGACTCGCCCTAATTCAAAATTCTTCTTAACTCGAAGCCTTCAAATATGCATTACTTTCCCCGTTTTAGTAGGTAAGACTTTTAACTGAAGCTTTGCGATTATTATTCGCAGCTAAACTTTGTATAGCTTAAAGCCTTCCTGGATAATTGGACTATTCAACACAAAAAGAATTTTTTAATTTGATTTAGCAGTTCCTGAGATCAGCGCGTTCAAAAAAAAAAATACTTTCTTGCCGTTTTTTTCCACATTTTACACTGATTCATCGCTCCTATTGGTCGTAGCTTAATGTTATGTAGCCTAAAACCTTCCTCGACTATCCAACTCAATTACAATTCGAACCAGTAGTTTCTGAGATGAGCGTGTTCGAACAGACAAACAAACTCTTCAGCTTTACATATTAAATATTAGTATAGATTTCGGAAGTAAAAATGAGCGAACTAGATCCATCCCCCCCATAGCGAAAAGCTATCTACGCCACTGCACAGCACAACCGATACAGTCGTATGCTTAGCTGTTGTCTCGTTTTCTACGGTTGTATGTTGTATCGTTAGCATGATGGTGTTGGCGCTACTTTTTTCTTACTTTTATCGCTGCTAACATTTTAGGAGAGTGTAAGTGAGCGATTATCAATTAGATATTATTTCGATTTTCTTTATTCTTTTTGTTTTTGGTTTTTGAGTGTTTTTATTTTTATGTGAGACGGAGAGAAAGATAATACAGCTATGGCCACACCTCTGCTGGGCGTTCATTGGGCGTTCGAAGTGATTTTCGTTTCGGGCATAAACGTAGCGTTTAAGCCATCATTTTGAATTGGAGCCGTGCTGCAAAACTTTCTGGAATAGGATACCGTATACCCGACAACGTCGACTACAAGTGGAAGTTAACCCACTTGACTGTCTTGGTACCTATCGTTTTGTCGGGGAGAGTTTTATACTAGTTTAAATGCTTTTTACAGGGATTTATTTAATGTTTTATTCCTGTTTCTGTGGTGGGTAGGTAGCTAACAGTGTTAAGGGAACCTATGCATTTCTGATATCCTTTTCTTTTCGTAATTTGTTTTTTGGGCGTAGGGCGTAGGGCACTCACTAAAATCTGTACAGCGTTTTCTCTATGGTTTGAAAAGTTTTGTGGAAAAAGTTTTTTTTTGTTTTTCAAGATGAAATTCTCTCTTAATGAATTGCAAGCAGAAGGTTCCTTCCTACTCAAACAATTAAAGCGGATTTGGTCTTAGAAAAAAAAGCTTCTTACCTATACTTAGCAGTGGCGATTCCTGGTCCTCATCCTTGGTTTACCTACGACCCTCGGAAAAGTTAAGACAATAATAAAAAAAAAACTCAAAACTGTTGTTGTTCAAAAGTTTTTTTTTTAAATTTATGATAAAATTTTTAGTAAGGAAAAATGTTAATTTTATATATTTCAAAAAAATAAATAAAATAAAATAACAACACATAATGTCCGACAGTTATAATTTAAAACAAATATTAAAATAAAAAAATCAAAATAATTAAGAAACTCGAAAAATATTTTTAGTGAAAATTTAAATATAGGTAAAGTAAAAACTGCTTTCACAATTATTGAAATTACAATTTATATTCAGTTTTAAATATTAAATTGAAGTTATGAAAAGAAAAAGATTTGTAAAATCCTTAGAGCTATTTTTTCGTAAAGAATTTTTTTCTTCTTCTAAATAAAATGTTTAAAAAATTCTTTAAAGAAGAAGTTAGTGTTTTTAGCGAATTCATGACGGATGTTTTTTTTATTATTTTTTTTAAAGTCAAAATTAACCTTAGTAGCCATTCAATTTTGTTGAGCAAAAATTGACAATGTTTGTTTTTTGTTCTCTATGTTCTTCTTGATTGATCAACGATTTATTTCACAATATTAAAAATTTTTGTTTGCTTTTTTTTCAAATTCCAGATTTCACATGTATCTTTATAAAACCTAAAAACTGACATGCCAAATTTATTTTTCAAGAATTTTCAAAAAAAATTATTTAAAAAAAAAAACAAAATCGCTCTAACGATTTTCAAAACAAAAATTTTTCATAAATTTAAATTTTATACTAGAAAACTCTTTTTCAATTGAAATTTTCAGTTTAAGAACAAAACCTTTTTTGAGTTTCTTAATATTTTATATTAATACCCCGCTGTTGAAGACATGGGCAAGTACGTGCGATCCGAATAAGAATATCTAATTAGAATGTACATAATCCGCCTTATTTATTATCAAATCTTAAAGGTATCTTTAATATTTGGTTTGTTTACCGCTTTGTTTTGACGGTAAGTTTTCATTTTATGACTATTCTTAAGTATACTTAAAATACATATTTCAAGGTCTTAAAAATCTTAAACATAAAAAACGTCAAAAACTGAAAATTTGTCATCTTAATAAAGCCGTAAACAATCGGCTTTGATATATTATTTAAGATTTGAGTATAGGTACATAAATAAGAGGAATTATGTACTAAATACTCAAAATGAAGAAATTGATTTACCTAAATCAAAACAGCGACTATGAGCATAATCGTTTCGTGTTGGCGAACACGTGCGTCATCGTACGTCGTCGTGCTAATTGATATAGAAACATTAGAAACACTACAACTACGACCACGAAAGTTGCTTAAGAGTTAAAAATGTGTATCTGTGTGCCTTCTCAGTCGAAGGGAATCGCTTTTTTTTGCGCTCAACCTTCGCTTTATTTTTACAGGCGTTTAGTGGAATGTATGCGTCTATCTCTCTCTGAAGATTGTATGCAAATAGTGACCGCAAATTTTTACGGTATAAGAGATTTTTTGTGTATGCCAAATTCTCATCAAAGGGAAGGGAATCGCTTTTTTTTGCGCTTAACCTTCTCTTTATTTTTACATGCGTTTATTGGAATGTTTGTTTCTACTGTTTTTGAAGATTGTATGAAAATAGTAACCGCAATTGTTTACGGTAGCAAAGCGGTGTATCAAATAGATTTTCTGCACAAGTTATTTCTTGTGTATGCCCACTGCTGTCGTTTTTGCTACTATAGTAGTATTTTACTCCTTTCGAGAGTCAAATGCTACTCTACTACCCATAAACGAAATATACTCCCCAATCTTAGTTAACAAAATATCTTCAATTAGTGGAGTCAATAGCCGCGTTTTATTATCCTCACTAACCCATATGGGTTTATATTTTGTACACAAAACAAAAACAATCTGAAACCCCGATAGCTATCGGGGTTTATTTTGTAACTCAAAAACTATGTTCTAAATATGGCGGATAGATGGCGAGTGTGAGACAAAAAAGAAGTTATTGTAGAAAGATTTATTAATATCAGCCATATTCATAACAAATTACGCGTATTCTAATCTTAGCCACAGTTTTATAATGCCAAAGGATAAGAGTCAATCCAATAAATTAATAAAAACAAGTTGTTTGTGGAAAAGCAAAATAAAATTTTACTGGGGGTTGCGTCTCGGATAAAAAAAATAGCTTAAACTTTTACCTTTTAAACCCACATCGTTTTATTATCAAGGGGTAACCCATATGGGTTAGTGAGGATAATAAAACGCGGCTAATGAAGCTCAAAAAAGGGTGTTTTCAGAAAGTCCTCAGAAACATCTCGGATTTAAAAAAAAAAAATTCCAAATTTTTTGTTTTTTATATTCTTTAAAGTCTGAAATAAATAATTTGGGGAAAATAATTGCTTATATTGTTTAAACAATTTTTATATTGTTTATAAAGAGAGATCCAAAAACAATGTTTTTGATAATTGGGGTGTTTAGGTTGCATTAAGAAAAGAAAAAAATTATATAGAAGGGGGGTCTATTGTCCCCCGTTTAGCCGGGAGGGGCGATCTTATAACAAAAAAGCCTATTTTTCAAAAAAATATTTAAAATCAACGGCTTTTCATGTAATGCCGTGTTATACCTTCTTGCAAAGCTAAAAAATGCTTCTTTCATTTTGCATTTAAATAAAACTGTTTTCAGGAATGTTTCTCGAAAAAATCATCTTCAAAGTGAAAATATTGAAATTTCAAACTTTTTTTTTCAACTACTACTAACTTCTTTCACAATTAAATGCGGTTACAAGTTCTTAGTGAGATCCAGAAAACTGCATGCCTGTATTTCTTTTTGTTTTCGAGAAATTAAGAAAAACCCAAAAAAACTCAGAAAATTTGGATGATATTTTGTTCTATTTATTCGAAAAAATAATACTTACATGTAATTTTGTGAATTTTTTTCTGAGTGTTTTTAGTTTTTTTCTTAATTTCTCAAAAACATGAAGACATTAAGGCATGCGGTTTCTGGAACGCACTGAGAACTTGTAACCGCATTTAATTGTGGAAAAAAATAGTACTTAACTACATACAATTTCGAAAAAAATTAGTTCGAAGTTAAAATAAAAAGTTGAGAAATTCGATATTTTGAATTCTAAGATGATTTTTTCGAAAACTATTCCTGAAAACAGTTTTATATAAATGCAAAATGAAAGAAGCATTTTTTAGCTTTGCAAGAAGGTATAACACGGCATTAGGTGAAAAGCCGTTGATTTTAAATATTTTTTTGAAAAATAGGCTTTTTTTGTTATAAGATCGCCCCTCCCGGCTAAACGGGGAACAAAAGACCCCCCTTCCGTATGATTTTTTTCTTGTCTTAATGCAACCTAAACACTCCAATTATCAAAAACATTGTTTTTGGATCTCTCTTTATAAACAATATAAAAATTGTTTAAACAATATAAGCAATTATTTCCCCCAAATGATTTGTTTCAGACTTTAAGGAATATAAAAAACAAAAAATTTGGAATTTTTTTTTTTCAAAATCTGAGCTGTTTCTGAGGACTTTCTGAAAAAAAGCTTCATTGACTCCACTGTGAGATAAAACAAAAATCGAAAATCAATATTCTCATATCTCTTAGCTCATTTATGTTCAATGAGTGAGATAGTTCACCTAAATTTAAGTCATAGTAGCCAATTTACCTAAATTGCCAAATATTTTAAAGTTCCTTAAACTACACACCTAATTCGATAGCTTAATTACTCGAAAATGGGAATAATTGAGCGAGCATTTTTTAAAACACGCTTTCATGCATCACTTAAATCTGCATTTGTAGATCACTACAACCTAGAACCTACTCTGAAGATCCAAAAACGAAATTATAAGCATTAATAGAAAGTTTAAAGTCGAAAGAGATTAAATATTTTGTCAAATCAACTGGTGGAATTACTATAAATAGAACTGTAAAAAACCTGAATTTTTTAATCAAAAAACCTTTGTCACATAACAGCATTCAACTTTTTCAAAACTGAAGTGATATTTTCTGTACAATTCCATTGTTAAACTTATAATTTAGGGACAACTTTAATAACTTCAAAATATCAATCCATCAGAAAAGTGGGAAGATAGCGAAAAAATTATAGGCCGTTATTGGAGCCGTTTTCTTCACTTTTTTCTACTTGTGAACCTTTGCAGTTGACAACCTCAAGAGTTGAACTGTATAGTAATGATGACGATTATTTTTGTTTAGTTACGTAAGTTTCATTTCAGAGTTTTGAATTTGAAAGTAGTATCCACTGGGAAGCTCATAGCAGTTTGGAGTAGTTATGTTAAAAACATAATTTTTTTCACTTTTGGAGACGGTGAAAGCAACTGCGCGATGAAATTCTGAATCAAAAAGAAAAAAGAAGACAGTTACCTCTTCATAATGAAACATATGTATATTCTTGATATAATAGTCTCCTCCGGAAAAATGTTCTCTAGGAATTACCAGTATAATATATCTAGTACCAAAAAGAATCTACTTTTGCGTTCGAAGACCCACCAATCAAAGAAATATCATGGGAAAGAGAATAAGCCCTTGAAATAAACGCAACAAATAATTATGTGCACGCAGATAATGCGTTAGATTTTCAAACTTTTTCTTTCCCTACTCTATCCATACTTTCAAAGTCCAAGTCTTCATAATTTTCTCTTCGCTTTGCCAAGATAACTTTAATATTTGTTTAATTAAAAAAAGAGTGGTATACTAAATGCAGAAACAACACAAGATCTGACAGAAAATTGTAGGTAGGTATATGTTTAATTATCTAAATAAGTTTTTCGGCAGTTGAGAAAAACTTATGTTGACAGCCTTTAATGAAAACAATTTAAATCAAAATTTAAGGATAAAATTTTCAAGTTGATATCAACTTCGAGTGAATAAAATGCTCCTATTATCCCAAAAGTAAATTTGAGTTTTATTAGCCGATTTTTAAACCGTCAGATAAACAAGCAGATAGTGTTTATTCGACAGATAGCAAAATATTGAATTTTTCAATCGTCCGATAGACTTTATCTGACGAAAAACGCTCTTATTTATTTGACCGATGAATACTCAGATAAGTTTATTTGCCAGTTTAATATTTGTAGATTTTTTTGATGATTGAAAAATCGGCTCTAAGGCTCCCAAAAATTAATAAGAAACTATCGTTTGTTAAACTTCAACCATATCATTTTTGAAACTTCAAAACGATCTACAAAACCCATTATATGTGATATTTTTTCCGGAGGCGATTTATCGGGCTACGTTAAAAAATTATACTACTCAAATATAGAAAATACTCCTCAAAATAATTCAAAAATACTCCCCATGACATTTTTGAAACGACAGCACTGTGTATGCCACGTTCTGGTTCAAAGGGAATCGCTTTTTTTTGCGCTAAACTTTTTTTTTTGTGTGTTCAGGCATTTATTAAAGTGTTTGAAACTATACATTTTTGAGCTGTTGATTTGCGGAAGAATATTAAATATCTGAAAATACATTTATTTTTTGAAATTCTTGGTTTACCGCCGATATACTTGGTTACTATGAGGAATCGCCCCTGATACTTAGGTATCTTTTATCCCATATACAAATAGATACATAGTAAGATAGTTATCAAAACCATCATAATAACTTGAAATTATCATAATTATCAAAGAGCACAAACACAAGAATCAAAACATTGCGGCCGGTATCGCTGGAATTAATGCTTCAGTGTTGACTTCCATTGCGTCAATCGAAGCGGGCTTATCGCTATAAACATGAGCTGTAACATAGCCAACAAAAAATAGTTTATAGGCGACCAATTGACCATCCCATCAACATTTTACTTAAGCCACATCTCAATTGGTTCATTGTTACGCGTGCTTTGTGGCATGTAGCTTCCTCTGTTGTTGAAGCCACATGGTGATGCCGCAGTGAAGCTCTTCCATTTAGCGCAAAAAAAGCTTTTTATGTTATCACTGCATGGAAGTGTTCACCGTTCACAGTAACTTTGCGATTCACATTTTTGTAGAAATACGGCTCGATGATTCCGCCATCCCACAACCCACACCAAACAGTAGGGTACAGTGGTAGAAGCTCTTGCAATATGCTTCTGCCTGTTCTGCACTCCAATTACGACAATTTTGCTTGTTCAGAAATAAGCTTCGTTACTGAACACAATATTTCGATAAAATAGTGGATCTTTAGCAACCTTTTCAAGAGACCATTCACCAAAAATTCGGCCTTTTGGTAAGTAGTGCAGCTTCAATTCGTGTACCAGCTGTTTTGGTTTAGGTTTCACATCTAAATCCTTCCGAAAAATGTTCTACGTAGTGAAATAACAGAGGCTCAATTTCTGCGAACGGCGCACACTGGAGATTTGGCGGAAGAGAGTCTTAAACACAAAATTCTGGAAAAAAAAAATTGTGATGATATTCAGATTCTGGAATTATTGAAATAGGTTTCGTTTTTATAGCTTTTTAAAGACATAACCTGTTTGTAGTATTAACTATATGGTTAAAATCACTTAGGTAAAAGCTTTTTTTTTTGGTTTCGTCCCACTTTTATTCTTTAACGCTTAACGAACTATATTACTGTCTCAATATTAAAACGAAGAAAAAATTGATTTTTAAAATTTTGTTGTCTTTGTATATTTATTTTACTAAAGCATTCAAACATTCAAAATGCATTTTTTTTATTCTGAAACATACAATTTTAGCTACATTTGCCTACAGTCAGAGGGTAGTGTTATTGTAATCCTATCAAGTTTATCTTTCGTAAGTATTTCGTATTTAGGTGCCACCAGATGCAAGCATTTGCCATTCAATTGAAGATGGAAAACTTCAAATAGTCACAAAATAAATTGAAAATTGTTATAATTTGACAAAAATTATTTTTTTGCGTTAAAAAAATCTATTTTGGTAAATTACTATGGGTTTTTTATCTATGGTAATGCATTTATATACAATATAATATAAGCATATCCTTGATAATTCTTGATAAAAAATTTACTTTACAAGAACTTGAACTAGTGCTAGGATCCCTTAAAGACGGAAAAGCAGCAGGTGCGGATGGTATTCCCCCTGAGTTTTATAAATACGGTACCGTTATGCTAAATTAATGTCTTGTAACGCTGTTTAACAAAGTAATTGAAGAGGATCTCCCGGTAACTGAATTTCGAGATGCTATTATATTCCCGATACATAAAAAAGGATCCTTGTTAGATGCAACTAACTATCGAGGAATTTCCTTTCTAAATGCAACGTACAGGATTTTCACAAAGATGTTGCAAAAACGACTCCAAACGTGGATTACAACCCAGAACCTGTTAAAAGAGTTTCAAGCTGGTTTTCGATCAGGTTACTCTACAATTGATAACATTTTCATACTTAGAAATCTAGCGGAACACTTCTGTATGCAGCGAAGAAAATTGTATGTATTTTTTATAGATTTTAAAGCAGCGTTTGACTCCATTAACCGAGGTGCTTTATTCTACAAGTTATATGGTCTGGGAATGTCACTGAAATTTGGACGTGTTCTTGAAGAGCTGTACAAAGGAACAAGGGCTGCAGTATGGAACGGAGCTGAGCTTTCAGACTGGT
The DNA here is from genome assembly GCA_943590905.1 of Sphaerophoria taeniata. Classification (NCBI taxonomy): domain Eukaryota; kingdom Metazoa; phylum Arthropoda; class Insecta; order Diptera; family Syrphidae; genus Sphaerophoria; species Sphaerophoria taeniata. Next base: position 33,641,101 of record OX016540.1, on the reverse strand, counting down.
TTACTACTACATCGGGAGTTAGGCAGGGTTGCACACTGAGCCCCACCTTGTTTTCACTCTTTATAGATGATCTCGTCGATTACCTTCCAGGTGGAGTTGACTTTGCAGGAGAGCGTATTAAGGCTCTAATGTTTGCAGATGATATAGTCATCCTTGGGTATTCACCAGAAACATTGCAACTTATGATTAACAGGGTATACCACTACTGCTGTCTATGGAACCTTACAGTCAATACTCAAAAATCTAAGGTGATGATATTTAAAAAAGGCGGTGGACGCAATGCATCGAATGAAAAATGGAACTAGAACGGAGAAGATATAGAATGTGTTAGTGAATACAAGTACTTAGGCGTAATTCTGTCAAAAAACCTGAGCTTGGAGGCACATTTCAAGGAGAAACTTCAAAAAGCTAAAACAGCGATTAATATATCTTGGAAAAGATGCTTTATGAATGTTAATATAGCTCACAGCAGTAAACATAAGATATTTGAAGCGGTTGCGGAAAGTATACTTCTATATGGCGCTCAAGCATGGGGATGTAAAAAGTTTCACAATGTCGAGAAACTCTTAACTCACTATGTGAAGAGAGTATTTCGTCTCAAACGTTCCAATGCTGGAAACCGGACTGCCACCTCTATTCATTAAAAACTTGAAGATGCAAGCTGATTATCTACTGCACGTTTTCAGAATGCCTGAATCTCGGCTTGTTAGAAAAATTGCGCTCAAAGCGGTACAAAGCCATAATAACTGGTACGGTGAGTGGTCATGTCTCGCAAAAGAATGCAATTTGAATTTTAATTTAAATACGGATGATGTTACTCACAGTAAAACTCTTATGTACAAGGTTATAGCAGCAGTTGATGAGAAGTGCAGAACGGAATATGCAGCAGAAGCAGCCGGGTCCTTCAGAACAACCTACAGTAGGCTCAACCATAATCTCGCAGAAAGAAACTACTTCCATGATGCGAACAATATAAACGTTATTGCTACTATGCTGCCCATAATCTCGTAAAGGCCCTAACTACATTTTTCATACTTCTGAGTTATAGGGGAAAACACTAAATCACTTACCGCAACCTGAATATAGAATTTTAAAAAATTCAAAAAATATTTGTTTTAAAGCTAAGTGTGTGCTTTATTTTTACCAATTACCTGATTTTAAAAATTAAGACGTATGTAGAAAATAGCGTAGTTAGGGCTTTTAGTATTTTAAAAGATATTTTTAAAAAGCCCTATGTACACCGTGTTGCAAGAAATTTGTATTTAAATTCTTTTGTTTTGAAAAAAATGAATGAAAAAAAAAATCAAAAAAACATAAGATTTTGTTTACAATCATTTATTTTTAAAAAAATATTTTTTTTCACATTTTGTATTTATAACCAGAGTCTAACAACCTTGGTGACAGGAAAATTGTTCCAGAAAATGTTGCTATTTTCAGGAAAAATTGGAAGACATTTGTTTCCAAAAACATTTTGATAGGTGTGATTCTGGGCTGGGAGCGAACAAGATAATGATGGTTTAATAAAACCTGACTTTTTAAAAAGTTAAGTTAATCGATTCAGTAGTACAAATCAAATGAAAACACTCAACGGACATGAAAGAATGAACAAGTTCATTGATCTCAATCATAACTTGTAAGAATTGATTATTTTATCATTAAAAACAAAATTTAATTTTTAAAACCAGGCTTCTAAGAGAAAAACCGTTGAAAATTTAAAAACCGACTTGCAAGACACAATATCTGTGGTCTCAAGGAAAAACCGCGCTAAAGTCAATTTTCATCATTTTCAAATATTATATAAAATTCAACAATTTACGAAACATTGGAATAAAAAGCGTGGGAAGAAAAATTAAACACTTTAGCTTTTTTCCTTGAAGAGAATCCTTGTTTTCATTGTGTTAAGTTAAGTTCTGTTCTTCCTTTTGGTAATGGAGAATCTTGCTATGTAAATCCGGAATTTAGCTGTTAGATATTCTAAAAGAAATTATTATTAGTTATTGTTCCATAAGTAAAAAGAAAAATCAACTTTAGATCGATTTTGATTGAATTTTGTTTTTTTTTTTTTTTTCTTGAGGAGGATGTACAAAATTGACTGTAGTTGGTTAGTTTTTGGAAATTGTGGGTTCAATTTCAAGCAGAGTTAAAAAAAAATTCAAAATGGATTCGGCACTCTTAATTTAATGAAACCAAAATCTCAATTTTGTCTAAACTTGACTTTAGCGGTTTTCGTCGTAACCACAAATATATTTTTGATATTATGTATTGTTACTTTTAAAGAAGAAATAACACAAGAAAATTCATAAAAAGCCCTAAGTGTCACATAGGGCTTTTCAAAAAAAATTCTTGGGTCTATTTTCTGCATGCAGTAGTTTATAAAAAGCCCTATGTGGTAATTAGGGCTTTTTAAAAATTTTGTCCTCATGATTTGTACTTAGGGCTTTTGAAAATTTGATTTTTCTGGCTTATTTTAAGATTCAGGCTCAAGAAATAAATATGAAAAAATCAGAGCAACTGCGCTTAGTCCAAATATGCAAAAAAATCAAAATCGAAAATTTTGTAGTTAGGGCCTTTACGAGATTATGGGCAGTATGGTCAAGTTAAGAAGCGAATTACTCAACTTAAACTTCATACCGCATAGGCCTGATCTACCACTTGAGTGTACTATTTGCAATTTAGCGGAAAGAGAGAACGTTATTCATTTCGTCGGAAGGTGTCCAACTCTCAGGGAAACTAGGAGAAGTATCCTGGGGAGTGATTTTCTAACAGAGGATCAAGTTATTAGTATGCGTAATGAGATGGATGTTTCCAAACTTTACAATTATTGCAAAATTGCGTTAAAATACAGATCCAGAATATTCAACGAAGACTTCTGAATTGTGATACATGTTTTATGAATACATATTTGCTTTCTTGTTTGGAATCATATCTATATGTGATATTGTATTACAGTTATTTAATTTATTTTAGTTGTCAATCTGGCAGACGGCAAATGCCATGCTTAAATGATTTTTGTATGTATAATTATGTAATAACTGTTAATTGAATCGTTAATCAATAATCAATCAATATAAGCGATATTATCTTTTGCATATACATACGTTTATAGACATCTTTTGAAATAAATGATTTGTGGACAGGTGATCTTAAGTTTTTCTTAATTAAAAATTGATCCATAATGGAAAGTGATCAGCAATAAAATTTTCCAACTGAAATGAAACCTAAATATTCAATTTAAGTTTTAAAATTTCGTTTTCATACAAAGCAATAAGCTAATACATAGAATGTGACACGGATTTTAGACTTTTTTTGGTAGATTAATATTCTCTATTAAATGATATTCAAATTGATTGTGTTGTCAACAATCAAGGAGTGATTTTATTGTCAAAAGTGTATCTGCGGTGAATTTTACTTCTAAAATAGCATTTTTGAGATTCTTAAAGGAATTCATTTCAATTCTTTATAACTCCATCAAGTAGTTTAGTTTTTATAGAGTTTTTCCGCACTCCCAAACTTATTTTCCCAGGGGCAGGGATATTGCTCCGCAGGACATTGGATCATAATGGAATTATGTTCCACTTAGGTGGGACATTAGTAAATCGATTGTCCCATTTCCGTAATATTTTTTAGTTGAAACCAGTTTTTAAAAAATTGGTGCTTTTTGACGAGTTTTCATGATCTTGAAAATCCGTTGTCTGAAGGATCAAAGTGATTTCAGTCCTCCTTTTTTATTTAGTATTTTCTCCGCTTGCAAACAATATTCTAGATACAATTATCTTTATTGCATCACAAACGAACAGATTGGCTTCAATAATTTGAATCATATGTAGATACATATACCTTTCTTCTGACTTGCTACTCATTGTCATTAGTGAGGATAGAAAAGAATATGGTGCCATGTCATATCTATGGCCATGTGTCACATTGTGAAAGTGTCATGTAGCCATATTGGAACATATGACCATTTGTCACTTTTCTAAAGCGTCATTTCGCCATATTTACTTGTGACATTTTATAATATGGTCACTACAGAAAACATTATGAATTTTCAAATTTAAATTGAAAGAAAAATAATAATCGTTTTTCTTGCAAAGCTGGCGGAGGCAGAATTCTTGCCCAAAAGATGTGAAAATACATAAAAATACGAGCGAGCTTACCCCAACCAGAGATAATCAATTTGGGATGTGAAAATAAAAAATCGCATTTTTTTTTTCTTAACTTGATTTTTAAATTAAGTAAATAGATTAAAATCTGTCCTTATAAATTCAAAATTTGTTCTAAAGATAAACTCATTTTAAAATAACAACGCAATTCTCTAGAAAATTTCCAGAGGAATTTTAGAAAGTATCAAGAGTGTTGAAATACACTAGTCAAAACAATTAAAAGGAACACTTGAAAAAACTCAAAAATGGAGTGGTTTTTTATAAGGCTGTATCTCAGTAGAAAAAAGTCGGATTGAAGTGAAATAAAAAGTTTTTCAAAGGTTATCATTTTTTCTTTTCAAATTATTTTGAGTTAAGAAAGTAACGTTAGTCGTTTTTGCTTGAGCGTAAGAAATGTTCATTCAATTTCAAAATCGAAAAAAAAACTTTGATTTGTCATAAAATTAACGGAAATTTTTTTTCAATCCAACCAATCTAAGATTCAATTTGAAAATTTTGACTTTGGACCCTAATAACTTTGCTAAAAATTGAATTTTTTTCCAATTTTGCAAGCAATAGATTTGGAAGCTTCATTTCACCCAAAACATTCTTTTCAAAGAACGAACTGCCGAGGCAACATAGCAAATAGTCTAGGGGAAAAATGTTGAAAAAATGTCCTTACAAATAATGGAACCAAACGCAACTTTAACCAATTAAAAAAACCGCCCACCGATCCTATCAATCGTCTTCGGGTTCGATTATAAGAGGATAAAGCAGTAGTTTCAAACTCTTTCAGGTTTGGTGGTTAGTTTCCTAACCACTTATTTGTGGGTGTTTTAAATATATTTCAACAGCAAGTAACGGTTTAATTCCAGTTTGTATGTGTATTATGGTATATTTTAGAATTGTGTTGCAATATTTTTGCAAATAAAACGCAGCAGTCGGGTCCTAAGAATTTTTACAAAACACGTCCAGTGTCGTTTTTGTCAACGTTAAGCTTTGAAAATCTTTACAAAAGGGAAGAGTGCTTCTAATGTTAAGATTTTAGTGTTTTTTTGTAATTAAGTGTTCAGTTGGTTGATTTATAGCAAAAATCAGTATTTTCAATTATTAGTTTTCTAAAAATAACGAGTGTAATATGGTGGTTAGTAAACTAACCACTGTGACTATAGTGGGTTTTAATTAATTAATGTCCTCGACGGAATTGCACGTTACATTTTCAGAATGCCACTTGTACGAAATGAAATTTATATGACAGACGTTGTTCTTGAAGACATTCCTTCAGATGGTGATGCCTAGTTATAAGAATTACTGGTCGTCTGCTCCTGATTTACACGACCCTTACATATCATCGTTCGTGCAACTCAACCGCTTTGGCTGGTTTCTCAACAATTTGCATTTGAATGAAAATAGCATTATGCCTAACAGTTTTGACAAGCTTTATAAAGTGAGGCCAATGTTAGATAGCCTGAAAAGAAATTTTGATAAGAACTTTTACTTGTCAAAACACATCGTTATTGATGAAAGCATTATCAAATTCAAAGGGCGCAACTTTCTTAAGTAGTATATGCCAAAAAAGCCAATCAAGCGTTAATATAAGGTTTGGATGAAGTGTGCTGAGCCTGAATATTGTTAAGATTTTGAGATACACACATTCTTATTTATTTGTATTTTTATGGCTGAGCGCCACGGTGGTTAGTAAAACCACCTCTTTTTTCAAAAACCTTATGTGGAATTTTCAAAAATACTTTTTTTTCTCAACAATAAAATGATAATTAAATAAAACATAAGTGTAATTCTTTTATACAGGGTGATTCACGAGCGTTGTGCCAAAAAGCTAGAGCGTGTAGGTTGAGTTGAGACAAGAAAAAAATCGTATAGGAGGGGGGGGGGGGTCTATTCCCCCCCATTTAGCCGGGAGGGGCAATTTTCTAAAAAATTGACTTATTTTGTAAAAAAAAAATATTAAAAATCAACGGCTTAGTTTACAACACCGTGTTATACCTTTCTGAAAAGCTAAAAACTTCTTCTTTTACTTTGTTTTTAAAATAAATTGTTTTAATGAATAGTTTTAAAAACATAAATTTTCAAACTCAAAATTTTCAAAAAAAAAAGCCAAAATTTTTTTTTTGAATTCAAAATTTTATGTAATTAAGTACTAATTTTGTTTTAAAATTTCAATGTCTTTGTCAATTTTTAGTCGAAAACAGAAAACCGGATGCAAAAATGTCTTTTCATTTTTGAGAAATTAAAAAAAAAACCAAAACCACTTTTTTCTAAGAAAATCTTTTTTTTTTTATTTTTACCTATCTGGACTTTTAGTTTAATTTATTAGTTTAATTTACAAATTTAATTTTTTGTAATTGGAGTTTTATGACGACTTAATAAAGTAGAAAAGTATTGGATTTTCAATGGATTAACCATTTTATGCAATTTTTTCTTACTATACCTGGGGCCGCGGCCACTGGCCAGCGAAGGGTTCTACCTGCTGGGGGCTTAAGATAATTAAACCGCAATTTTTCTTGAATGAAAAAACAATTAACAACCTTAAGGTTAATAAAAGGCATCGCATATTTACTTAACAACCATTTACAATTAAAATATTAATTCATCAACACATAACAATAACAAACTCATACGCTCGAAAAGAGTTAGCGGACAGGAACTTCTGCTACGGTTTAACTTGTTGTCGAGATCGGGAAGCCGAAAGACTCTACGCTGAAAGATATCCCAATAGATGGCGCCCAAGTCGTAGCATGTTTTCAAGAATCCGCCGACGAGAGCACCGAGAGCTAGAAGTGAAAGGTCAATGGCAGACGTTTTCAATGAACAAAATGATTAATCCAGGGAAAATCCAATACTTTTCTACTTTATTGAGTCCTCATAAAACTCCAATTACAAAAAATTAAATTTATAAATTAAACTAATAAATTAAACTAAAAGTCCAGATAGGTAAAAATAAAAAAAAAAAATTCTTAGAAAAAAGTGGTTTTGGTTTTTTTTTAATTTCTCAAAAACGAAAAGACATTTTTGCATCCGGTTTTCTGTTTTCGACTAAAAATTAACAAAGACATTGAAATTTTAAAACAAAATTAGTACTTAATTACATAAAATTTTGAAAAAATTAGTTCAAAAAAATTTGTTTGGCTTTTTTTTTGAAAATTTTGAGTTTGAAAATTTATGTTTTTAAAACTATTCATTAAAACAATTTATTTTAAAAACAAAGTGAAAGAAGAAATGTTTAGCTTTTCAGAAAGGTATAACACGGTGTTGTAAACTAAGCCGTTGATTTTTAATATTTTTTTTTTACAAAATAAGTCAATTTTTTTAGAAAATTGCCCCTCCCGGCTAAACGGGGGGGAATAGACCCCCCCTCCCATACGATTTTTTTCTTGTCTCAACTCAACCTACACGCTCTAGCTTTTTGGCACAACGCTCGTGAATCACCCTGTATAGTTGTTCTTACAAAACTGGCTGAAAGAGTTAAAATATTTGTACAAATATCTAGCTTCTAGACCCATAGCATTATTCCCAAACCAAAATCTTATGAAGAAAAACTACAAATATAAATGTCTACTTACATATTATACAGCTTCACAACCCCATCCCTCTCTTAATTGCAATCCATAATTCCCTTGAAGGAATGAGGCAATTACCTTCTAACCAAAGAAAGTATCCACTTTTGAAAGAAAATCTCACCGCAATAAAGTGGAAGAAAATATTTACCTCTCAAAGACGCTAGTTGAGTGTTTATATAGAGTTGCTGTGTACTTTATCAGACAACATCCTCAAACTCTTCGCACGACACGACATAAAAAGGAAGGAGGCAAAGGACACTGCTCCCGCTGCTCGTATTACAATGCATTTTCATTCCGTGGATACCAAGAAAGTGGTCGTTTTCGTATAGTAGCTCCCTCCAAATTTTGAATGGGAATGTATTTTTGGGGAAACGCGAAAATATGAAAAGAAAATATGCGAGAACTCTTCTTTTTGTTGCTTCCGTGGACTTCTTTGTATAATGGTTGTCGTCTCTATTCATGTTTGTGTGTGCCACCGAATTTTCCGGGGATTTTGTTTGGTGGTATTGATTTTTCGTGTGCTGTAGGTACCTTCTGAAAAACTTTGAAAAACAAATGGAGGGGGCAAGTATGTTAAAGTAGATGAAAATCAATGTTTGATATAAAATATGTAGACTTGTTTAAACGTAATAGGGGACACACACAATTTTCTATATTCTTTGGCGATTTCTGAAAACATTTGCTTGATCGAAAAATTTTGTAAAATATATAAAGGTAAATGCTTAAAGACATTTTGCTGGCATTTAAATTTATGAGGTTAAAAATATATTAAATAAAATAAATTTAAAAATCCAAATAAAAATGAGCACAATTGATTCACACGAATTTGATCAAATACCGAAAAATGTTCTTAACAAAAACCATAACACAAATCAAATAAATAATGATTGATTTAGGATTTTGTATTGCCGGAATGAGGGTTTATGTAATTGTTGTTGCTTTGTTTGGCCTCCAACTTCTTCCGAAAAAAATCAAACTTAATTGTACAGCCACATTGATCAATATATTTCGGCAACAAGTGCCATCATCAGGATCTACAATTATTAGCAAAAATAAAATATAAGTTAGGCATAGATAAATACAGTTAATATTTAAAAAAAAAATTATAAACTGTGTACCTAAAAATTAGTATCACAAATTTACTTTTTTCACAATGAATTTTGGCAAGTGATCTGTCAAAGAATGCTTCAAAATAAAAACAAAAACAATTGAAGCGGTAAACCGTCGCGTCGTCGTCATTGTGTGATGATTAAGCTGCTAGCCGTCATCACGTTGTGTGGTGTTTACACGGTCTGTAGTGTTTACGCTGCCTGTGATGTTTACACGATCATCTGTCACTTGTTGTAAATTCCATTGTTTCCATACGAGATGAGGTTGAAATATGTATTTGTGTAGTCTTTTTTGCAGTCCGTTTTGAAATTGCACGCATCTTCTCCCAGTTTAACTATCTGGTTGACTTCATAAATCTGCAACTTGAATTTATTGCGTTCAAATTTCAATACTGTGGTGTTGTCGAAACTGAAAGAGTGGCCAGTTTGGTGCTTGTGGTTAGCCAGTGCTGCAATACTTTTCCAATTTCATTTGAGTGTTGTTCTAGTCTTTTACTCAATTTTTGAATGGTTTCACCGATGTATTTTTTGGGACAATCTTTACATGGCACACTATAAACGACACCTGATTTTTGCGTCAGAGGCAGTTGATGTTTCATGTTGGCAAAGAAGTTTGACACTTTTTTCACTTGTTTCATAGCTACGTAAATATATGGAAAGAAATATTCACAGGATATGGCCAACGATTCCGTAAGACCTGGAATATAAGAAATCGCTGAATGAATTTTAGCTGATGCAGCATTTGGTTGTGTTAAAGTTTCGTCTATTTATAAATAAAGGTATCTACTCCTGTCAAATCTTCTCGTCTCCGAACCATTACAAGAGTTTTTATAACGTACAAATGAAATAAGTTTGTTGATGATATCAATAGGGAAATTGTATTTCTTTAAAATGTTTGTTACACGTTCAATGTTGATTTTCCAGTGGGACTTGTGGCTAAAGAGAAAACTCTCCGAATAAAGTTTTAAGCTGTGTTGTATTCATGTGTTTTGGATGTGCTGAGTAAAAATTTAGTAGTCTATTTGACGCAATTGGTTTATGATACCAATTCGTTGTGATTTTACCGTCATGATGGCGTTTAACCGTAATATCCAAATAGTTTATTTCATTTGTAGATTCATCTTCGGTCTCGAATGTAAATTTGATGTTGCTGTCATACATTTCAAGTGCTTTTTTAAGTTCATCAATTTTATCAAAAGGAATGGCTGTAATGTGATCATCTAGATAAGCCTTCCAAAATTGAGGTACGAAATCTATGTTGAAAAAAGCGTTGTCAATCACTTCTTCAAGAACCCATTCTACTAGTACCGGAGCCAATGAAGATCCCATGAAAAGTGCATTCTTCATGCCTATGAATTTTCCCTTGTAACAAGGCAAAACTTAAGCAAGTACATGAATTCCTTCTTGGGTATCGATGTATTTGATTCTATTCGATCATCAAAATTTATCCCTCTCGGAAATAAACGTTTCTTGTAGTACTTTTCAGAAATTAATAAATTTTATCTGATCAGAGAAAATAATAGCTCACTGTGGCGTATACGTACCATTTTTTTAAAACTAGTAAATTGAAAAGAAAAACCGTATTATGGTTCCATCTTTTTTACATTCAGTGTGTCTTTTGGCTAGTATCTTCTTTTATAAGAATGGAGATACAATGGTGAACACAACAGTGTCATACAAAAACAGCGATAACTTTCTTTCTGTCTTTCTTTTAAATAAAAGTGGTTCGTGGTAAACATTGCACTAAAGAGAAACGAAAGCTGATTTTATCATTGAGAAGAGAAGGTAAAATTAATTCAAAAGTTCTGCGTATTTGTTCCTATTGGCTAAAGTTTTATCAAATGCTATTCAATTTCTCGAAAAATGTGAAAACAGAAGTGGTAAAAGAGAAATAACAGTCCAAGTTGACAGAAGGATTGTATGGATTGCCGAAAAAGTTACCTAAAATCATGCTGTAGAGATCAGAAACGAGCTTAAACTGAACTTGAGTGACTTGATAGATCGAACATCGAAGGAGGCTAATGGAAGCTGGTTTGATTGCCTGCAGTCCCAGAAAAGTGCCTTTACTCACACAAAAGACAACGACAAAGGCGACTTAAATTTGTTACTTTTTTCTTATGAAAAATGGCGTAACATTTGGTGGAATGACGACTCAAAAATTATTTTGTATGGAGGATCTGTATCCCAATTGTACGTGAGGCAGCGAATACCGAATACACTTTAAAATATTTAAGCATGGATCCAGTGTTAGGTTTTTCCACTACGCTGTTGGTCCTATACACAAAATTCATGGCATAATGGACCAAAAGGTTTTTGTTGATATCTTGGAAAATGTAATTTTGCCTCACTCTAAAAAAGAGCCTTTGAAGTGGGTCTTTTTAACACCGAAAATCATCGATAATCTTTGGGATGACCTAAAACGGACAGTTAGTCAGTGTTATCCAAGTCAACTCTATGCCTAGGTATTGCCAAGGTGTTATAAAAAATTGAGGGTATCTCACGAAGTATTGATAATAAATCGTGATTTCATTGATAAACAAAAGTTAACGAAGTATATTCTAAATATAAATCAAAAACTGCTATTAAGTTAAGTTGCTAAGTTAAGTGTTAGGTAATGTTTTTACTTTTTTTCTGATGGAAAGAAAAAGATATGTAATCTGAAAATTACGTTCCTGAAGAAGAGTTTTTTTTTATGAATATAACTTTTCAATATATTGTAATGTGTATACACTTTATTTATCTCATACGCTCTGTATCTCCTTCTGTTGTAATGTCTAATGTGTATACTTTATTATCTCTTACGCTCTGTATCTCTTTCTTTATTTAATGTACACACTTTTCTTACTCTCTTTACTTACTCCTTATCTCTATAACTCTAATATCGTTTAATTGTAGTAGTAAACACTTGTGAGGGGCAATACCTAGTGATTAAGAGAAACTTTTTGTTTAGCATTATGAACGTTAGCCCCTACAAAAAGTAATCCCAGTACTTTTATTTGTAAGTGGAGAGCTTCTGGAACATTCAGCTTCTCCAAGAACCATAGTAGTTTCTAGAACCTATCATTTTTGTTATATAAATAGCCGTTTGGCGGCGAAGCAAGTTAATTGATTGTGAACTGCGATAAAATAAATATACTGTGTTTGCAAAGCTATAATTGAAAGTGTTGAATAAATAAGTTTGTGAGTGGTTTGAATAAAGTGAATTTGTGTTTTATTTAAAAAGTGAATAAGTTTTAACTGTCGGACCAAGCCGAATATTACAATATTTTAATTATCTGCGTATTTTTCAAGTAGGTACATGTAGCACAGATTATGAAGTTTTAAGTTTTGCATGTTGAACGGCAATAACTGACTTTAAATACCTAGATGATTTTTTCCTTAAAAGCATCTAATGCTGACGTAATAGAACAATCGTTCAGCCATTTTAAAATAGGTAAAGTGCATTAATACTTTCTGTGTTTTCTATGTTTTAACAAAAGGTTCTCCAATTCGTTCAGTTATGTTATTCATAGAACCAATTTTCATACAGAGATTAGTACATACATATGTGTGTATTTGTATGTCCTTGTAGTCCTTAAACAACCAAATATATCCTTTGGCCAATCCAGTGCTTGTAATATTCGCATTTAGTTGCCTTTCTCCCAAACAAACAGCTCACATTGGTTCAGAAATATATGTATTAAACAAGTAGATATCTAATCGTTCTCAAAACCTCCATTTCGAGTGCAATTTCGAAAGGCGGAGCAGCAAAGATAAAGGCAAGATTCAACTAGGACGAAACACATAACAAATCCAATTAAATAAAGAACATATCCCTCACACTTCAACTAAATTGTTGGAAAAAAAACCATCTTGAATAAAATCCATGCGATATCCTGCAAAAGGTTCATTTAACTTTTCCACTCATTACTTTTAACATGTACATAGATAGATAGAATATCTTCTCCATCCCTCTCCATTACCATCAAAAAATTAATTTTTCCCCTTAGCCCCACAACATGGAGCTGCTCAACGTCCTTGGTCGACAGTACATAAGAAAATCCTTGCCATGTTATGTGCATGTACGAGTAAACGAGCGCAGATATAGAATTAAGGATATACCCATTGCAATTGAGAACAGCGCTTGCGTTCTCCTAAATTCGAGCCTTTCCCTTACTTCCTTCTGCTCATCGACCCCCTCGAAAAAATACAGACAATCTCAAAAAATGTTCATGTTCTTTCATTTCGGTACCTCAAGCACATTTTTCTCTCCATTTCAAGGATCACAGCTTAGAGATGAGCAAGAAACGAGTATAACATCGTCATTGAAGTTGTTGTTGTCGTTGCTGTTGTTAACGAATTATTCCTTATTTTTTTCTGTGTGTTCTTAGCTCCTAGAAGGAGTGTCGTTATCTGCGCGATAAACGCCCCTTATTTTGCAATATACACTTTAAGCATAACATGGACATGAAGTACAGCAAAATGTAAAGGAAGTAAAAATGATCCTTATAAAATCAGCAATAAGGACGATGAGCGAAAATATTGCGTGAGCGTGCAAAAAAATGTTACAGGGATAGGTAGGACAATTTTAGAGGGCGAGGTGGTTAATTGAATTTGACACCTTTGTCATTGTTAACGCTCTTGCTGGCAGCGAGATAAGACGCGTATGGCCTGGCCAGGACTACTCAGGGTGTTGAGGATGTCTCCATTTCATATTTTACTTTTGCATTGTCCTGCACTGGATGTTATAACAACCCTACTCGGATGTTGATGATGGCCATGATGATGGTCTCGTCAAGTTTAACTTCCGGTGGTTTCGCAGTGATACGGAAGCTGTTGGATGGAAAGTGCTATAAAAAGAGAGAATATTTTTTCTGTGTCATCACTTTATCACTGGGTGGGTGGAAATAAATGGAGATTTGAGTTATGTTTGAATTAAACTTTTGTTTGCTTAATTTCATGATAAGCAAGATCAAAATAGTTGTTTCTTTCGTCGTAGAGCACTTTGTACTTAGAATTTATCATTTCCCATTTTGGGTCCAATGGATATATGAATCGAAGATAATCCTCAAAATTTACCTTTTAATGTGACTTACAAGTCAGCGGTATCGGTTAATAAAGAAGCTGCCTTTACGGTGAATGGCGAGTGCTTTCGAGCAATGATGAAATTATATTTTATAACCCACAAGATATTGCAACTTGCCATCATTTATGCTTCACTATCAATTATTGCAAAATCAAATTGGAGACAACATTATATCTGGAATCGGTCCTTGTAACCTTATTTAAATTACCCTAACTAACCGCTGCTACTCCGGTTCAATACTTCAACTATACAAGACTTTGATTTTACGTCAACAGTGCTACTCTAAAGCGCCGAGTTCTGGACGGTAAATAAAAATGGGAAATGATACTGGGTACTTTCGAAAGGAAAATTTTTCGACGGATTTAACCGTCCGATTTAAGATGTGGATGTACACTGAAAAAAAAAGCCGTCATCATATTGATGAATGGCGTTCATCAACTGTAATTCATCAATAAGATGTACTTTTCTTGCATATTATGTATAAATTCATGAAAACTTTTTGATGACGGATGAACCAATCATCAATAAGATGAAAGTGCATTCATCAACTTTTTTTGGGAGAATTTCGGCAGAATTTGATAAAAATTTAGTTCATCAGTTCATCAAAAGTTTTCGTCAATAGGATGAAAGCATCTATTTGACGAAAAAAAATGTTTTTACATCCCATTGATGATTTCTTCTTCAATATGATGAATTGATTCATCATATTTAAGTGACAATTTTATTTCATCATATTGATGAAGACTATCATCAAAAAATCGACTTCAATTTGAATTTGGAAGAAAATTAGGTGATGTAAATGATTATCATATTGATGAACAAAACAGACTTGTGTTTTCATCATGTCCATTATATAAATGTACCTCAATATTGATGAAGTCGATCATCAGTACGAAGTAGAATATAAACGCTTTTTATTTATGAATAGTATCATTGCATGAATGAATCCTATTATTCATATTGATGAAAATATTCACTGAATTGATGAAAAATGTTCATCATATTGATGTATACGATCTTCAATATGATGAAAATGTGAATCTTATTGATGAAAATATTCACTGAATTGATGAAAAATGTTCATCATATTCACGGAAAGAAATGAAAAATCAGTAATCACGAATTTCTATGTCGTAAATTATGAAAAATCTTTTTTTTGTAAATCATCCCCCTTTTTTCGTAAAATGAGAGTCAATATTGTAAATCAATCTTTATTCCGTCTAAATTTACAAAACTGTATAATTTGAGAATTACGAAAAAATGTCATGATTTTAGATTTCCATTGTAAGAGCAATTTACAAATTTTGTATTCGTAATTTTAAACATTTGGAGCATGATATAAATTGTACGACTAAATAATTCTGATTTACAAAATCAAAGATCGAGATTTATGATCTCAATATTCTAAAAACAAAGCTCTTGAAGCTAAATGAACGAATCGATCTTAGACAATCGTAGTTTACAAAAATATTTCCTGAATTAAAAATAGGTGTTTATTAAATCATGAATTCTTATCGCATTTTACTACTTTTGAATCCAAACAGTTTTTTTTTGTTACGATTCTTGAATCGTAAATTACGACAATATTTCCTGAAAAAGAAAAACGTTTTGTGTTGTTTATTTATTCCCTAGTTTTCATGCGGTCGAAAATCAATTCCAATTTTATAAAGCGTCAAGTAGCTCAGTGGGTAGAGGTGCCGATCAAGAGACCGTCGTGCATTCTCATGCCTGGGTTCGAATCCCAGCAGTGCGGAGTGACGGATTTGTAAAAAAAAAAAAAATAGTCGCCACTAAGCAGTGCAGAATGAGAAGGAAGTACGGAGATTGATCGGTGAGGTGAGAGAGAGGAAGGGAGAATATAGAACGGGGGGAAGGGCGAGGAAGGGAGAGAGAAAAAGAGGCAAGAACCCCCCGAAACGGGGATGGTGTGGGGGGGGGAGGGAAACAAAAAGGATAATTTACGTAGTTGATAACTGGCTGATCGTAAATTACGCTCCTGAATCGTAAATGCTTTTTTTGGTTATGATACGATGATACGATCATCAATCTGAAAAAAAAACATCAATATGATGAATGCATTCATCACATTGATGATTTACTTGCTTAAATTTTCATCATATTCATGAATACGATAATCAGATCGATGAAATAATTCATCATTTTGATGTACAAATAAATCAAAATTTGGTTCATCATTTTTCATAATATTGATGAACAAATTTGATGAATGATGATCGAAATTTGTCGCTGAAAATTTTCATCATATTAATGAACAATGCTTCATCATATGGATGAAAAGGTTCACTGGACTAAAATTGATGAATTCTACATCATATAGATGATCTTTTTTATCAATATGGTGTACCTTTTTGGTTCAGTGTAGTCACATCGAGCGAATGGACGACAACGCTCCAGCCAAAAAAGGTCTTCTCTCCCAGCTTAAGGACGTCTAGGAAGACTGAACCTCCGATACAAAAACTGAGATCCTACATGGATTGGGCACCGGCTAAGTAAGAAACGTAAGTTAGTTTTTCACGGATAAATTTATTCAATGTTGGCTTCCAGTGCGTCAATCGAAGCGGGCTTGTGGCTGTAGGTCAGCGTTACTCCTTTCGAAGTAGATCAACTTCGATTTTTGAAAATTTTTAAAATTCTCCTTCTTCTTCACATCATTCCTAATTTCCTGAAATCTATTTAACTTTTAATCAAAAAGTAACTTCTTTCGATTTCTACATTCAGAAAAATTTCCGAAATATCAAGTCACCAGGTGTCATAATTTTCCCAGGCAATCTATCAAATGATACATACACGAAAACACAAAAGTTTGTACCCTTACACACAGAAAAATAACAATGTAAAATCAACTAAAACAAACATAATTCAACAATTTTTAGCTATGATTTTGCTTCCATACTGTTTCGCGTCAATTTAACATGTTTTTCGTGTTGAAAAGATGGGCTGAAATTTGATAGAAGAATAACATGATATAAACTTAAATTAACATGAATGGCATGACGATTCATCTCATAACTCATGTTGAAATATGTTTGAATCAAATCGAACTTCGTAATGAAATAACACGAATGTGTTGATGAAATAACATAAACTTCGCTATGAATTATTACGGTGATTCCTTTTAAAACAATCGTTTCCCATGTTGAATCAACATGAAAATACCCTTCAAAATTCAAATGAAATGGTTTCAAGTTTAAAATATTACTTTAGTTTCCGTTGAAATAACACTTCCCGCAAGTAAAATAACATCTTATTCCTTTATAAAAAGCTGTTCACTAGGGTGGTTCGAAAAACATATTGTTTAGATTTTCGAATAAAAATATCATGGTATTAATATACGAAAATCTAAAAATGTCCTTATTTGACCAAACCTTAAGTATACTTACATTTCCTTTAACCATAAAGTACCTAAGTAAATAAAAATTATTAAAAAAGTTTTAGTTTAGATTGATTTTATTTGTTGTCTATATATTTTAAAATGTTAGTCCTAAAAATAATTATAAACATTTATTTCTTAAGAATAATTTTAGATAAAGCAAAATACAAAACAGATACTAAGTTAGAGTAGTAAGAATTACCTTTATTTCGTTTCGAAACAGATGTAGAATTGCTTCAACGATCGGCGGAAAGTATTTGGATGAGAGTATAAAGTTGTTGAAAACAATATCTAGAACAATATTGTTTATTAAATCTATTCGAAAAGAAAATATAGGATGACCATTGTTTTATTAAACTTAAGAATCGATTTGCCTCTTAAGCTTTCTTGTAGCAGAATTTAAATTTTCTAAAAAATAAAAAAAAATATACGATTATAGAATTGACAAGTTATGTTTTTGAATATTGTACCTTAGAAAATTGGGATGGGAAAATTCCATCTGTTGAAGGAATACAAGATGTTGATGTCCAAGATGATTGCGATATGGAAGGAGGCTGAGTCTGAAGACAGGAAACTACATTTTGCGTCACTTTATTCGATATCGTCTATATCAAACTAAAACGGACGAAATTAAGTAACTTGTAACTAAAAGTAAACAGTCATAATTCTTTTTTTTTTACTGTAAAGTAAATAGAAGTTTTAACCTAAAGATTATTTACATACCTTAATTTCCCTCTAGTTAAGAAATGTACAAGAAAACACCCTCATTCCCAGAGGTGGTATAGCTTCTTTGATGTCTTCCTTGAACAAGAACTTTAAACTTTCAATTGTGATTCTAAGGAAAAAACAAAACAAAAATAAATAATACCAGACAAAAAATCTTCAGCAGGTCATAGATTGTTACACTCTACTTACTTGATTAATAATATTTAGCTTCTGAAAGTGTGAGTGAATTTTTCTAAAACCTCTTGTAACTTGCTTTGGGTTGAACAATGTTTTGAAATTTCCACTTCTCGATATAAATTTAACAACAGGCTCTACACAATTGTACACAAGTTTTGAAAACAATGCACGTGTTCGAATGCAAATAACGGACCGTGGTGAGATTCAATGTTATTTGAACACTGTTCAGTAATACTTCAACGCGGAATGAATGTCGATTTTCCGCGGATCTTGTTTTCATGGAATAAATTTGAGACTAACGAACTTTCAAATACAAAAAGAGAATATACAGCAAAATTCAAAAACTGTTAAACTGTTAAATTAACGCGAAACAATTTTAATTCAAAATCATTAAACTTTAATTCATGACGATCATTCATATTAAACAAAGACATAAAATCAGCAATAACATTTTAACATGAAAATCGCGTTGAAATGACATCGCTTACACCAAAATTAAAATCAAACATTTTGAAATGTTAAATCATATGAAAATGATATTGGATCAACGCTAAAAATGTAGTTTTGTTATGAAAAATTGATGAATTAACATTTGAAGTAAAATAGCAAAACAATCTTAGATCAAAATTTTTTCGTGTTGATCTTACATTGGTGTTTTTTTCTGTGTGTAGGTTATTGTAATCCCATAGAAAGATTATTTTCTGATCTTCAAATATCTCCGCAACCAGAGCTCGGAATTGCGAGTTTGGCTCTCAAGAATAAGCTCAGGATTATGAGAACTATGAAATATGTTGAATCTAGTGATATCGATTTCTTCATGATTTTCGAAAAATATCATGGATCAACATTTTGGACCGAAAAAAAAATTCTTCCAAAACCCTTCAAGCGATACATTATAAGAAAGTTCTGGTCGAACTCTATTCATTGAAATGGGTTTTCTAAAGGCCTGGTAGCCGAGATATTGGTAAATATTTGAAATAAAAAATTATTCGCAAATATTTTCGCGTAATTTCAAATTGATATTACTCACATTTTCCCTCAAAACAGTTATAAAATTGTTCATCAAGATAAGGGCGTACAAGTTTTCTATCAGTCGCAACATTTCCCACGAAGTGGAGTAATAGAGTGCCAATTACTACGAACGGCCGGCGCCCAATTCACGACAATTCACGTTCATCTCTGACTGCACTTCCCGATACAGTGAAATGTCCAACAATGTAAATTTGATAAGAAATTTAGTCACAATAGTCCGCATAGCATACTCTTCATCATACCACATATCACTTTTCCTTAGATTTCGTGTTTGCGATCTAAAAAAGGTTTGAATTCTCTTAAACACAGAAAGAAGACAGCTGAGTCGCTGAGTACATCTTTTTGACGTGAAAACGTATCGTAAGAAATTATCCTTGTTCTAGACCTGCTTATGCATGTGACACAAGGTACTTACTCACAATTCTTACTTACGATTTCAAGTGACTACAACTAGTGTTGAAAGAACCTTTTAAGCTATGAAGAATTTTAACTGGTTCTAACCTTACCTAACCTTTATGTGTGTCGCTATAGTAAGAATGAGCACTGTACAGACCGATTGAAGAATTTACTTATTCAAAAATTGAGTTAAAAATGAAAATTTTCAAAACATTGATGTCCCTTTTCCTTTTCCCCATACCGAAAACGAAAACAACCTTAAGAAAACTCGAAAATATAATATGTATAGAGTTTTTTTTATGTAAGTGCAAGCCAACCAAAAGACAACCAGTAATCTACCTGTAGGAAGGCTATAAACAGGACCGATACGAATGTCATTTGCTGCTAATTGTCCTGTTACTTTTATATTTTAACAAAAAGATATTCACAATCAATGGAATCGTAAACGGATTATCAAGGGATAAAGATTGACTTTCATTTACAAAACCTGTTTCTTCCAGAGGAGGAAGTCAATGTTTATGCATTTCAGGTAAACCTTGGAACTCTGATGAGCATTTTGCGTCGGCGGAAGATAAAAAAGATAATCTTTGTACGCGCATGTTTCAAGTTCGATTTATAGAAGCAGCAAAAAGGTACTTGATTTTGTAAAATTATAAATCTTACCTGAAGGTCCTGAAGGTTATCCAAGGGATTACAATAAGGAGATTTTTATGACGAAAACTGTTTACTGCTCGATGACGAACGAACACCTTTTGATGATTTGAAGACATAAAATTAATCTTCTGTTGACATCGAAGAGGATCAATCCGTCTAGCTTGAGTATAGAATCCTTTAAATCAATAGGTACCTACCTGTGTCGGTTGTTTTTTCTGCCAAGAAAAAAGGTTACGTAACCTAAATAACATGTTGGGTGCGTTTAATAAATAATACAAACTTGAATTTGTAAATCATTTACAGAAAAATCTACTTAATATTTATTTTTTAGCATTGCAGAAAATTCACTTTTCCCGTTCCTGTATTTACTTGTTAGTTCTTGTTCTTGAGTGTCCCCATTCTCGAAGAAAGACAATGTCATCATAATCGCAAGACTTTCATTCCACTGCCCACCTAATTCCACTCAGAAACCTGTCTCTAAGAATAAATAAATAATTTTTAAACAAACAACAACTCATACCCACCGTTGGCAACATCTAACAAAATTGATTAAAAAAGTCAACATATCCACCAACACAGTCTCGCCAAACACACAAGAACACCAATTAAAAATCCTTACCCAATTGCGTTCTGAAAACTCACTGGCCTATTGAGCAATGAAGTACAACCTTTTAATCTAATTAACTTTTTCTTTCGGTTTGGTTTCGGGTTTATCTATCCGGCCTGGCGGCCTCACCAGTGGCGTAGATAGGGGGGGGGATCAGGGGGATATATCCCCCCCCCCCCATTGGGATTCATAATTGTTCAACATAGCCAGTCAAGCCAAATAAGTTAAAGAAACGCACTTTGAAATAAAGTACCTACTTCCTACGTGAATCAAGTCTTATTAGTACTCACAGGATTCCTAGAGGCATTGTAAATTGTACATTCTATTTCTATACCTACTACGGGGAAAACACAAAGTCAACTTCATCTGAAAGAAATTATTACTTCGGCTATTATATGATTTTTAAAAAGTATTTTTTCTCTCACCAACTGATAATAGGTAAACACGCAAGAAAAAGAGCTTAAATCCAGCTTTCCACAAAAACCCACACTGACACAAAAATTGAAAGTTATTTAGATTTCTTCTCGCCGTGTGTCACATTGTTAATTTGGTGTAAGAAACACGCAACACACTAATCCACACGAACACAAATGTTCGCACAACTTCGGTGAAGTTAACGCGAATCCTAACGGTAACGATAACTCACACTAATTCATTTTTACCAGGAAGCGAAATGCGCTATTACCCATTACATAAAGCATGTCTAACACAAGCGGCAGATTGACAATTATCGTCGTAATTTTTCGAGTTATTTGGAGTGGTTTTTTTTTAATTAATTTTTTATATATAAAATTTTTCGAAAATTTCCTAAAATTAATTTGAGTATGCAGCGTTCAAGAATATGTGAATTTGCATTTTGTTAGTGAATTTCGATTTTACATATTGATCCGATTTCGAGATATAGAATTTTTAAATAAGTTTAAAAAGGTTTTTAAAAAATACAAAAAACAAATTTTAATTTTTTTTTTTTGTATTTTGGAGGAAGTTAAAAAGAAATCGTTATTGAAAAAATTGAAACTTTTGGTTTTTGTCCAAAAAAAATTGTATGGTGGCTTCCCTTAATTTTGATCTTTAAAAAAAAGGCCTCAGCAAACTCGCTCAAACCTCAAATTTTCAAGTCTTAAGTCAATCGGACCAGTGGTTAAAGTTGCAGGTGCGTTTACAGCATGACAGACAAAAATCCAAAACTTTTCATATATTCTATACTAGCAGTTGCCCGCGACTTCGTCCGTCTCTCCCTCGTGCCCCGGCCAGAGGTGCGTCTTGTGCATCATGCGCGTGAATTTGATTGCAAAGTTATTTTAAAATTGTGTATTAGTCGACTCGCCCTAATTCAAAATTCTTCTTAACTCGAAGCCTTCAAATATGTATTACTTTCCCCGTTTTAGTAGGTAAGACTTTAAACTGAAGCTTTGCGATTATTATTCGCAGCTAAACTTTGTATAGCTTAAAGCCTTCCTGGATAATTGGACTATTCAACACAAAAAGAATTTTTTAATTTGATTTAGCAGTTCCTGAGATCAGCGCGTTCAAAAAAAAATAATAATAATACTTTCTTGCCGTTTTTTTCCACATTTTACATTGAAACTTTTGGTTTTTGGCCAAAAAAAAATTGTATGGTGGCTTCCCTTAATTTTGATCTTTAAAAAAAAAATAAAAAAAAGATCACAGCGAACTCGCTCAAACCTCAAATTTTCAAGTTTTAAGTCAATCGGACCAGTAGTTAAAGTTGCAGGTGCGTTTACAGCATGACAGACAAAAATCCAAAACTTTTCATATATTCTATACTAGCAGTTGCCCGCGACTTCGTCCATCTCTCCCTCGTGCCCCGGCCAGAGGTAGAGGTAGGTAGGTCGTAGCTTAATGTTATGTAGCCTAAGACCTTCCTCGACTATCCAACTCAATTACAATTCGAACCAGTAGTTTCTGAGATGAGCGCGTTCGAACAAACAAACAAACTCTTCAGCTTTACATATTAAATATTAGTATAGATTTCGGAAGTAAAAATGAGCGAACTAGATCCATCCCCCCCATAGCGAAAAGCTATCTACGCCACTGGGCCTCACCACAACCGACACGATATTTACCACAACCGCACTATCCGTTGTGTCATCGTCATCGTATATGTATCGAGTTTGCTCTTGCCTACATCAACATTGAACATCACAACAGCAACACACCATCACCATCGACACGAAGACCGACGACGATGAGCTCAAAAAGGACCGCCACCGCCACTGCCACTTGAAAAACTTTTCAAAACTCTCTTTAGATAAAAGCGGCCAAATGCACTTGAGAGCCGGCCGCTCACCCTCCTTATATTCCGGCCACACTTGACTCATCATCGCCATTCTGCTATCTATTGCCGCTCCATAGATAATCACGTTCTAGAATGATGGTCAAACAAATTTGCTTTTCTAATAATTTGTTTAAGGTAAACAAAAAAACAAACCCGCTCCCTTCGCGTTCGTATATCTATCTATCCGTTAAAAAGGCCACGGGCAAGTAGGCGAATTCGCAAAGTTTTTGAAATTTGTTTGCAGCCGACTCGACTGTCATTTATATAAAAGTTATGTCGATGTAGATGTCCGTTGGTTCAAAAATATCAAAATTGTTATGCTGTTTCCGACATGAATTTTTGGGTGAATCAGGCTTAAGTAAGCTTGGTGGGTAGAGCCGCAATGAGAGTGCAATGAGGTATTAAAATAATTCCTGGAAAATATTATATAGGGGGCACTCATTTTAAGTGTGTGTGATGCACTAACTGCATTCTGATATTATGGGGAACAAAATACAGGCCACATGAATTGTTTGGCAAACAATTTCAAGTGTCGCTTAAGCAAAACTTAAAAGAGGTAAAGTTTTTTAGGTCTCTTAATCAACTCAAGACTTTTATTTGCTTTCGTTTTTTTTTTTCTACAATTTTATTAAATGAAAATAAGTCAGGTATTTTATTAATGGATTTTTTTAGCCATTTTGTGGACAAAATTTCAAATTAAGTGGAAAAGGATGGATTTACGTAATTTTTTCGATTGAATAAATTGTCTGACGTAGTTTTGTGAATTTATTGCAAAAGGGGTTTGATATTCACAAAGAGTATAAGCCTATAAGGTTTGTAAAACCTTTAGAACTTGAATATTAAACGAGTAAAATAAATAGCGCAAAATTTTAATAAGCATTAAGAGATTAGCAAATTACTGGTTAAGAACTTGCCAAATATTTAGTAATTTACTAGCTGTTCGAAAATTGTAATCCTTTTTAATCGTTTTATTAACTTGTAAATTAATAATTCTCTTTTATTAAAAATGGTGAAACTGAACACGTCCAAAGAATGACAGTCCGTGAAGAAAAAAAAAACAAAGCAAACAAACCTAATCATTTTAAATCAAGTGAAAGTGACAACTAACAACCAACAATTTACTTAAAATTAATTATACTTTGTTGTGAAAATTTCGAAATATCGCAGTCGCAAATCTGCAGATGCGAATTTGCATGTGAACATTATAGTGAATCGTGCAAATTCGATCCAGGAACATGACATGGCTGATCAGGTGACAGTAGAAAAAGTTTGTCAGTGATTTTGGCATATGGAAGTGCTAGATACTCAGGATTTATTTGTAATTCTGGTGAAACCGGAATCCCACAGTTTGTAATCCGGTCTTGGAAATTTAAGTTTTCAACCAAAACCTGAACTGTTAGTTTATCAAACCTATACCTGGAGTAAAATTCTTCATTGTCCAGCTTTTCAAAAGGATTTGCTCGGGTCTTAAAACATCGTACTTTTTTTGTACAAAGCTGAGTCCTCAAACAAATCGAAATCTTCGTCTTCCGACATAGTGAAGTCAATGAAGCTCAAAAAATGGCGTTTTCAGAAAGTCCTCAGAAACAGCTCGGATTTTGAAAAAAAAAATTCCAAATTTTTTGTTTTTTATATTCTTTAAAGTCTGATACAAATCATTTGGGGGAAGTAATTGCTTATATTGTTTAAACAATTTTTATATTGTTTATAAAGAGAGATCCAAAAACAATGTTTTTGATAATTGGAGTGTTAAGGTTGCATTAAGACAAGAAAAAAATCATATGGAAGGGGGGTCAATTATCCCCCGTTTAGCCGGGAGGGGCGATATTATAACAAAAAAAGCCTATTTTCTTATATACATAAACACAATTGCATATAAGAAATAAAATTTCTACTATAAGTCATAGCATGTTTGAATAGCAAATTTCTTCTTAGCAAATTTTAAAACAAAACCAAATAAAATTTTTACATGCATTGCATGTACATCCTTTATTTACAACAACAAACAACACACAACAAAAGTAAACAAAGTGTGGGTTGTTTTTTTCTTTCTTGCTCATGCTCTGTCTGTCAGTTTTTTGGCAGTTCAATAAGGGTGGGTTCAGAAATTTTGTGGAAGTTTACACGGTGCATCATTTGCATGTTTACACTGGAAAATTTCTTATACACGTTTTATTTTCTATGAAGTGAATACGATTTTACATCAGAAGAAGTTTCTTATATCAGTGTTTTTCTTATAAACGTTTTTCTTTTATGAGATAAATTTAACACACAATTTGATGAGAATGTGCATGGTGTTTTGAAATGTCTGTCTTATATCCGTGTTTTTCTTATATGAGACTTTCTTATATCCGTCATCTACTGTAACTTCTTTCACAATTAAATGCGGTTACAAGTTCTCAGTGCGATCCAGAAACCGCATGCCTTAATGTCTTCTTGTTTTCGAGAAATTAAGAAAAAACTAAAAACACTCAGAAAAAAATTCACAAAATTACTTGTAAGTATTATTTTTTCGAATAAATAGAACAAAATATCATCCAAATTTTCTGAGTTTTAATTATCAAAAACATTGTTTTTGGATCTCTCTTTATAAACAATATAAAAATTGTATAAACAATATAAGCAAAATTTGGAATTTTTTTTTTCAAAATCCGAGCTGTTTCTGAGGACTTTCTGAAAAAAAGCTTCATTGACTCCACTAACAACATTTTTATATTAATTCATTTACTGAAAACGACTTGCTAAGGAATCACAAAAAAAAACACAACTTAATACACTCAAATAAAACTGAAGTTATTTTCGAAGAAAATGACAGATTTCAAATGAAATTAGCAAGTTATTAAAATTTACATGTTTAGAGATAGTGATTATTGCTTTCCAATAAATAAATAAATAAATAAATAAATAAATAAATAAATAAATAAATAAATAATGTGTTGAAACCATTTAAAATTGGCAAATTCTTCTTTATAACTGGTAACATACCAAAATGGCTTTAACATTTTACTAAATCGTTTAGAATTTTGCCAACATGTTGAACATGTTTATGTAAAATACCGTCAACTTCTGCCAATAATCCACACTCCCAACTTTTTTTATAACTTGCACCCACTCAAGGGATTTTTTATGCACTTATTATGCCAGAAACAAAGTTATTGCTTTTGGGAAGAAGGTAGGGGCTAGAATGGAAGTATCGGTGCACATTGGTCTTGAATTTTTGAACATTGTAAAGATTGGGAAATACAGAGTGCGGAAGAGAGTTCCACAATCGCGTAGTACGGCTGAAGAATGATTCTCTATACTTGCAAGTACGTCCGAAGTTGGGCTCAAGAATAAACTGATGGGCATTCCTAGAAGCGCGAGTATTACGGGCGAATTGTTTGAGGCGAGGAATGCAATTGGCTATTTCTCTAGAGCACTTACCGTAAAAGTAGCGATAAAACAGATAGAGACATGAAACGTTACGACGCCGACGGTGATCTAACGAAGGGAATGACGCAGTGATGTCTCTATAACTCATCATTCTTAGGGCTCTTTTTTGAATACCATCCAAGAGGCTAAAGTATGTAGCTGGAGCACCAGCCCAGAGATGGGAGGTATACTCAAGCTTTGGACGGATATATGTCTTATAGATAGTAGCCGATCAGACGGGGAAAAGAATTTCTTGCACCGTCTTAAGAAACCCAAACATCTTGCGGCATTTCTGCCAACATCGCATATGTGCTCATTCCACAAAAGGTGGTCAGTGATGCACATACCGAGAATCTCGAGATGTTCGGTCTCATTGATGCAAGTGCCACTCATGGACAGTGGCAAAGGGGGTATATCTCGCTTTAACGATACAAGACAGCATTGGGTTTTCGAAGCATTAAACTCTACGCGATTTTGAGTTCCCCATTGTACAATGCTGTTTAAATCAGAGTTTAATGAGCTTATCATATTTTACCGTTGCAGTTCCACCTCCGAAGAGGAGGGATGTGAGTCTGGGAACGAATAAGAAATGCTAAGGGTACTACCCACGGTTTCTGTTTTAGCGACATTGTCACTATATTTAGTGGAATTTTCAAAAGTTCAGCGACAAAAAATTATTTTTTTTATTGATAATTCTAGCTACGGTTTCTAACGACTTTTTGAAAAAAAAAACATATTTTGTGCAGTAGAGCGCATATTCAGCATGATGAACCATTTGAAAAATAAGCTCAGAAATGTCAACAAAAACTCTAAATTCTATAATGCTCATCTTTAAAATTACTAAATAAAAATTGTAACACCTAACGCAAAATATTTTTAAAAATGCTGTAGAGGAAATGAAGTTGAACACATCGATTTAATTGATGTAAATTTACTGAATTTTAACAAAATGAATAAACCTACTTACAAGTATGATATTTATTTTCGCACATATTTATTTTATTTATTTTTCTTAACTTTGTAACAGCCACCTTCTATAACCATACACATCATCACACATCCATACACATCATCACGTATCCATACACATCATCACACATCATCACACATCCATACACATCATCACACATTATATTGCATCATAACGTAACCAAATACTTATATCAAATGAAGTAACAAAATATTTTATAAACTTAAACATTTATTTTTCACAACACTGTAAATTGCATATTATTATTTTTTTACACATTACTGTAATTAACATAAAAAACAACATTGTATTAGAACCATTGTATTAGATAACTGTTATTTATTTTTTATTTATTATTTATTTACTTTTATTTATTATTTTTCAATTGTGTCTAGCGACTTTTTATTTCAGCTTGCGGCAACACTGGTAGGTACTATCTATCTGGTACTATCGTCAGCGAAACAATTTATTGGATTAGAAGTTACATAGCCCTGGGGCACACCAGCATTTATGTTGTGGGTTTCAGACTTGAATCCGTCCAGTACAACTTGTATTGATCGTTCGAAAGAAAATTTCGAATCCAACGAAGGAGGGATTCGTCGATACCGAAAGCACGCATTTTCGATAAAAGAGCAAGATGCCAGACTTTAAGAAATGCCTTTGAAATATCAAGTGGAAGTATCTTACTTTCTCCAAAACGATGTAAAGATTTGTTCCACTGTTTGATGAGAGCACCAGTGGACCTGTTGCTGCGAAAACCATACTGCCGGTCATTAAGAAGCTTTCGGTCTTCGAGATATTTCTTGAGCTGATAGTTTATCAGCGTTTCCATGACCATAGAACGAAGGGACGTTAGTGTAATCTGTCGATAATTAGAGGGAGAAGAAGATTCGCTTTTTTTGGGATTGGCTGAACAAATGCTGTTTTCCAACTGCTCGGAACAAGCCCAGAAGAATAAGATAGATTTGCCAGCGTGGAAGAACACCTATTCAGAATAATAGCAGGGATACCATCTGGTCCAGCGGATTTATGTACGTTGAGATGCTTTTAAATTTGTCCTATGGAATTATTGACGCGCTCAAGAGCCGGAGAAGTCATGACACTCTCTGGCAGCGAAGAGTTGGAGTTAAACTGCTTAGCAAAAAGATTAGCTTTCGCGAGAGAGCTAACAACTGGAGTGTCATTGTTAACGATCGTAGGGACCGAAGAAGAAGAGGAATTCTTAATAATTTTTACAAATGGACAAAAATTCTTACTGCCTTTGGGACATTGCAGTATTTTTTGCCTTGGCATTGCAGGCCTTCCTGGCTTGTACTTGTTCCGGTTTTCTTCAGTAGGGTCGGCTCTAACACACGGGAACTTTACTACTTTTACCCTGATAACCTCTGCAGCTACATCAAAGTTTGAAAAGAGTTGAGAATAAGTGTTCTTCTTTTTCAAGCGTAGTTGTTGTCTTATTTTTATTAGTTTTT
Source organism: Sphaerophoria taeniata (assembly GCA_943590905.1). NCBI lineage: Eukaryota > Metazoa > Arthropoda > Insecta > Diptera > Syrphidae > Sphaerophoria > Sphaerophoria taeniata. The sequence goes on along the minus strand of OX016540.1, from coordinate 33,612,075 downwards.
AGCAGAGCGCTGGCCCTTGGTGTAAACGTTCAGATAATGGTTGACCTTTGGCTATATTGCATCGGTAGCACATCCTTATATCCAACGCGGTAGCGATAGTCGTGTCATGTGTGACTTGAACTTATTCAAGACAACAATAACGTTAGACCAAAATACGTCAATGAAAACATCACTGATACTAAGAAGAAGAAAATTAAGCCTGGCAGAAAAAAATATCATCATGAATCGATGTTTGGCAACAACAAAAGATTTCCCATACATGTCGCTTAAATTTCTCAAGGTTTTTCATCGTCTTATCAATGTCCCCGAAAAGAGACCTCCCCAAATTTCTTCAAGATTTCCGATACAAGAGGAAAAAATTACTCAAAGGACATCCTTTTCAATATTTTCATATCTATAACGTATTAACATTTCATTCTCAAAGACAGCTACTCAGATATTTATAATTTATCGTTCCTAATAGTACAAGTTTGTAAATCGAAAAGCCAGATAAAAAACTCCAATAAGCCGATTTGTATATTTTTCCTATTTGAATCAGTGGAACGAGGAAGTCTTCTTCTGATATGTTTTGTGCTCGAAGAGGACACACGTCGTCATCATCGTCGTCGTTGTCGTCGCAAAAGACACAACTTGACCGACCCTAGATGCAAGGGGGATAATATTTTCTCTCCACAACTTTTATTCTAGGTAGGTTGCTCGGATATTCGTTTCGAGTTGGTATGTATTTTTTTTAATAATATTCTGAACTGTTTTCTATATGATAAAAAGGACGATAGTGTCGTTTTTTTTAGTTGGACACAATATCCTCGAAAGTCAAAAGGCCACTCATGGCCATCTAAAGAATTCATAGAGGCAACATATCGTCTGTCCTGATACTTGTTTTTTATGCAATCGACTTAGACATTTTGTGCTTTGGATGATAAAGTTACTTTGTATGTCCTTAAAATATTTATATTCGCTTGATTTGAAAGTCCTTACAAAGGAATCAGCAGAAGAATAGCTAGAAACAAAATCTATAAACTGGCATACATGTTCAGTTCATAAATACGACCTCTGGTCCCCGTACACTGTCCAATTCTAGTTTGAGAAGCGATGGTACGTTTTGTTGAGAGGGAGCCAACAAATATCGTCAAATCAAGGATAATAAATCATGGAATAATATATAATCGAATTTTTATTGATACAAGCTGCTTACAACCATTGCCGGTCATTCGGCTTAAAAAAAAAAGATATGAACAGAAAAAAGGAAGAGTAACCGGAAGAGCAAAACGAACCTTTCTTTGTGAAAATCTTGTGAATGGAAAATAGATGTTGAACTAAGGACGAAAGGTCGTACATTTAAGAAAAAGAGGTAGGTACATATCTAAATTGAGTATGGAGACGTAGCTTTTTTGGTATTATTATTTCTAATACTCAGATTGGTCATCGATCGAGGAAATTGCCTTATGAATATGTTATCAACCTAATTTAGCGCAATAAAAATGCAAAGCTTTCCTGGCAAAAAAAAGGATTTGCATGGATACCTACTCTTGCCGTAGGTGGATACGGATTATATTGCTCTTTTAGCAATTTGTTTGGATGCTAAGTTGATTTCTTATCATCTCTGACGTTTCAGAAAGAATGTAGTAGATTGGATGAAGTGGAGTTACCGGTGCTGCTCTATACTGGGTGTATGTGGATGGATGGCATGAGGATTTCGTCCTTTATTATTCGCCCTTACGATTGCATACGAGTATGCATAAAAAGACTACTCAAGTTTCAAATTGGAGCTTGTAGGCAGCCAATTGCGTTTGCAAATAACTTTGATTTCTTAGCTGTGTGGAATGCAACATCCTGCATGAAAAAATGCTTATAATGAGTGTTTTTTTTTCGAGGTATAAAACTTTAAGTTGGCATTACTTTTCAAGACGGCGACCGATTTAACAGCTGTCAAGTGATTTATTCTCAGTTTGGTTTGGCAATTTATCATGAATAGACTAATGCTTGAATAACGCTTGCAAATTGTGCAATTTTATTTCGAAAATAATGGTTCTGTGCGGAATACGTATCGCGCACTACGTCCATTTTATCGTCGGCAAAATCGTCCATCATAGCAGTTAATTCGATTAACCATGGAACGTTTTCGCACCACGTTTACTCTAATCGATAACTCGCATCCCCATAGACGCCGCCGTACGGTGCGTACAGAAGAAGCTATTGCTACTGTAGAGCATAGCATTGAGGAAGACCCGAATGAGTCCATCCGCCATCGAGCACAGGAATAGAGCAATGATGACTAACTTTTTCATTCCTGAATTTAACAATCATGATGTCCAGGAGCTGTGGTTCCAACAAGACTGGGCAACATGTCACACAGCTCGTGCCACAATCGATTTATGGAAAGACACGTATGATGACCGCCTAATTTTACGTTTTGGACCTTTCATGAAGCAAAAAATGTGGATTTAAACCCGACCAATATCTCATAATGTGCTTTGGTAATTGAGGAACATATTGAACTATAAATGAGCTTCGTCACTGAAGATGACTTTGCGATGAAATTTATCCTCTTTGGTGCATTCTAAAGACCCGAATTGAAGAACCTCCTTTCCATCGACTTCAGTTCTTGAGTCAGCTTGATCCCCAATTCTTGAGAACGGGGCAATGGAATTGACGCTAACGTTCAGTCCGTAACAAACGATCCAACTTTGCTACGGCCTGAACGTAAGCGTTATTTTTGACACTTCGGCCAACCTGAATAATTAATATTCAAAGTCAAAATTTTGAAAAATAAAATGTCTTCAAGTATTATTGACTATTGTCTTCTTTAAGTATTATTGACTATTGACAACACAGTTCTTCGCACATAAATGCAACAAACTACAGACACATACAGCACTGGCGACTGAGGCCATATCGGCTGAGACAGAACAAGACTAGATAATATAACAGAGAGAGAGAGAGAGAGAGAGACAGATAAACACATAGAAGGAACGAACACATAACAGAACCTACGTCGTCGCACAGATGGCCTCAGATAAGCTGGCGATGTGTAGCAAAATAATGCTTTCTGCCGAAGCTGGGGCTTGAACCCACAGTGTTTGGCTTAGCAATCAACTGCCCTATCCTCTGTAACATGGCCATCTCCTTAATAAGTATTATTTTTTTTTCCTAATATTCAATTTCCTTACATTTTGAAAAATATTTTTTTTTATAAGAAAAACCCATTTTTTTTTAAATTTTGACTTTGGAAATTAATTTTCAACAACTTAATCATTTGAACAACTAAATTTAAACACAACATTAAAGAATAGACTATTTTGGCCTTTCAAAATGCTCCAGCATGACTCTGTAAATATTACCGTTATTTTTTATTTTTTTTAAAATCTTAGCTAAACGGGGGGGGGGGGACGAGACCCCCTCCCCCCTCCTCAAACCAACCTACACGCTCTAGTGAATCGCACTGTGTAAGTCTAAACCAAAAAATTGTTTCTTTTGATTTCTACTTTCGAAAATTACCCGTGATTTCAAATCGCCATGCCATATCTCTCAATTTTTCCACGTAGCCTATATCAAATGATGTACGGGAACAAAGATCTGTTCGACTCTATAAGTCACTGAAAACAAAAACTGCATGTAAGGTCTGGTTACCGAGAGAATGCAAATATCTCCACAATCAGAGATCGGACTTGAGTTTGGTTCTCAAGAATAAATTGAGGATAATGAGAACTTTGAAGTTATGCTGTCAAAATTTTGGACCAGAAAACATTCTTCCAAAACCAATCAAAAGAAAGGTCTTGTCAAACTCTATTCATCCCAAAGGGTTTTTTGAATCAACCATTTTCCCGCAACTTCAAATCGAAAATACTCACAATTTCCCTCTACAACCGTTATACAACTGTACATCTAACAAAGACTTTTAGGTACTTAATATGCAAGGGTCAATATAAAACTAATTTAAGATCTACTTCTCTTTTTCTCAATGTACTTCGCTTTTTCCAAAAATCTACTTCGGGTCCTGTTTTGCAAGTGGTAACGCGCCCTTTCATACTTCAGACTTCGCTTCACTTGTGAACTTAACTGGTTTAAGTCCGGATGAATTAGTCTCATGTGTGCAAGCTCATTCAATTCAAAATGTAAAATATTTTCGCACTTATTTAAATTTTGCATTTTAATAATCAATGGGAAATGTCCTGAAGTTCAGCTATCTCACCATGGCACATAATTTCTGACTAAGTTAAATACAACCATAATACAATGTATACTTCAATATTCAAATGGAACATTTCACTTCCTCTCGTTAAAAAAAAGTCTTCGACAAACGTAGCTTCTTCAGCATCAAATCCTTTTGCCTGACTCCTTTCGGCATATCCCGATTCAAAATTACGTTATAATTCCAGAACAAATAATTCGATAAACTCCATTAGTTATCATTTCCAAGAGGTTCAAGCGAAATATTAAATCCTCCATTAGTGAACTAAGACCAAGGAAGAACTAGGTTATGCAAATAAACGTTTCTTAACAATCCTTTATTTGAACAGATTCCTCTTAATAATAAGCACTAAGCCAGCTTTTTAGCAAAACGCTTGGCTGAAAGAAGACACGGAGCTTACTTAATTATAGAAAATCCTTTTTACTCCTTTTATGAAAATTTGATTTATCCTTTCACTCCTCGATGACAACACGGAACACGACATCGCATCAATTCCTTATACGCAACTCAGACTTTTCACAATTTGATGAATTTTCGAAAGAAAAGGGTTCTTTCTTAACGGCTTGACTTGATGAGTGCGATGTAAGAAGCTTCACTTTTTTTCATAATTTCTCTTTTTTGATGAAATTATGACTAAGATGATACAAAGACGACAAAGAATGAAGTGGTTATTAGAAATTATGATGAAGAAGTGGTAGAAGGCGTTAAAGGTGGATAGATTGATGATGAAGACAGTCCGAGGATGGGAAGAAGATGAATGAATTATCGATATAATTGAGTCGGGGAATCCTTTGAGTTAAAGATCAAACACTTGGGGTGAGTGCTAATGGAAATGGCAAGAAAAGAAAAAAATGTGAAAAAATGTACATCATTCCCGAGCTTATCCGTCAAAAGGTGCAGTTCAATGCCAGTCGAAAAACCAAACGTTTGCCTCAATAACTAATTGAAATGTTCTCATTCCTGTTGTTTCCTTGTCACAACAACGCCACAAACGATACCGCGCTCTAAGATTTGTTTAGTTCAAATAAAAAATTTATACAGCCATCAAAACAATCTTGATCAGAACTTAAGAAACTGTCAAAGAATTAAGCAATACACCGCCGCCGATTCTTATCACTAAACAATAATACCTGTTCGAGCAAAATCAATCGATACCTTGCTATCTGTTAGTTTAGGGAAGAGAAACACAAAAATAATATTAAAAAGCACTTAGAGAAATCGATTTTGACAAAATCAAAAACGATTGACAACATGTCGAACAAATCCTAATATCTTTTTTAAACTTTCTAAACATGGTTTCCTTAGGCGGCAAGTTTTGAAGTTGTACTTATCTGTGAGGTTCCCCCAATATCTTTTGATGTTTTCTCATATACAACCCCCTAACCGTAACCATATTTTTATCAATCGGTGGCATGGCGGGCGTATCATCGACTTTTAATATGCGACAAACATTTTCAACAAGCCTCATAAAACATTCATACCCTCTCGATAGCAGATAATCTGACTCACTTTTTGACCCTTGATGCTCTGCCTTTAGTCTTTATATGACCTTTTTTTATGGTCAATTTTTTTACTGCCCACCACAACATCCCTTCAAATCGTTTGGAACCAAGTGACTCGCTTTATCTCCAGACCCTTAAAACTCTCACTCAAATTGAGCAAAAAAATAAGCACACAGCCCTCCCCGTTAAATTGAAATGAAAGACATTGCCAGGCTTTTAGCAGACCGACTCGACGGACTGGTCGACCAAAAAGCAATAAAGTTTATCATGCAATTAAGAGCGTATTACACTGCTAATAGAATAATTAATGCAATTTCCCACAACATTACCGTTCGTCTTCTAGCTGTTCGCCGCCGCAGCCAACCTCACCCTTGCTAAAAAATACACGAAAATTCCAAGCACCCGAACAGACCGAAAATCCAAAGCCCATCGCCTTCCACCCCTTTTGCAACACTAAATGTGTGTCGTATACGAGACAGCCGCATACATTTAGCCAGAGGCTCTTGTGTGCTATTGCCATATCTCGGGCTATGTTGATGCGAGAAGTGGCTGGGTTTCGTTTAAGTAAGACAATATTGCCTGTTTCCACCCTCTCCTTGAGTCAATTGTGATTCCATCGCATGTCGCATCATATGAAAGAAAGGACTTCGCCGTCGTCGCCGTATCGTGTCGTCGTCATCGTCGTCGAACTCTGGTTTCTGGTAGATTGCAAATAATAATACTTATTCCAGATTTAGTTGGTTCTGTAAGGGTTGGCGGAATCAAAGTTGTCTGTCGGTTTCACATCTAATGCGATGCTGTTGGTGCCGGAGCCGGTTCTTCTCTGTCGAACCACAAAAGCACTCAAATTTGTATTTGGACGCCACAAAAGAAAACTATACATATTTTGCCGTAATATTTTCAGAAGCGGTAGGAGGCACAGAGTGTAAAGGTTTTTGAAAGATGCATATGTGTTCAGACACTAGAGTGTATTCAGGTTAAGGGCGCCCTTTTTCAAACTACTGCGCAATATTGGTGGAATGAACCTAAACTAATGAGACAAATTAGTTGGAAAACAAAATCTAATACAATACATATTCCACTGTTCTTTTAGAATAAATACAGCATCTCTCCTTTGAACCAATTTCAAGTTTTATCTCGTCTCGAGACGGTGCATCTCGAAAGCACGCAAAACAAATGACGTCATGTCAAAAGACCGCGAACTTTTTCATTGCGAGATTACGAGAGTACGAGATTTCGTTCTATTTTTTGCTAGGTTTAGCACTATTTTCGAATTTTTAACAAAATGTTCTTAAACAAATAAATAAAATACAAACTCTTAGTTTAAAATTCAGGCGAAAAAAGCGATCGACGTGTTCTGGTCTCCTCCTGCTGCTTACATAGAAATATTTGGACGGAGAATTTGAATGCTTCGTTCTCCATGATTCTCAGCATTTGGTGGCACTTAAAATTTCTGTTTTTGAAAAAGGGTGTGGACTTTTTTAGGGCTGTAGGGTAATGTAGGCGTGGGGTATCACACTTCGATCTCACTTTGAGTGACGATAAGGAGTTCATCGTCATAAAGAAATTCGAATTTTTTGCGGTCAAATGACATTCTGGTTTTGTTCTTCCAAACGCAACCCTCTCGAAGCTAATTTACCGTTGCGTTGTTAGTAAGACATAAGACAGAGCCAAATTTAGAATTTTTGTAATTCTACAAGAATAAGGTTTTTTTTAGTAATGTTCCGAACCGTACCAGCTCGTGTGTTGGTAAACTTTCTTCTGTGTTTATTATTGCGCCGGAAAACAAAAACCAAAAACATTGCTTATTGTATCGCTTACCTAATGCTTTCTATTTTACACAAATAACCATAAACCTTTTGGTTCTGGAGTTTAAACTAGGGCGAGAAGAAGTTCGCTGGGTATGCAAACTGCTTAAATGAGATGTTCTAAAAATGGTCTACATTAGAAGTCCTGTGGTTTACTCTATGGCGCAAAATTATAGTCCGCTAATGAACAATTTTAGTGTGATGCTAGCTTAAAATGACGTTTGAGTCATGTCTGAAACGTCATTTTAAGCTAGTATCACACTAAAATCGTTCATTAGCGGACTATAATTTTGCGCTTATGTTTTTTAAGTAAAAATCGATTTACTATTGGTGATTGATGATTTAAGCTATACCTCAATGGACTATATGAGCTTCTTTAGCTGGCGCCTTTTCTAAAAACATTCCCAATACAACCCTTTCTCTGTCGGAGCTAAAAAATAATTGAAAGGATACTGATACTTATCTTTGTATGCGAATATAAGAGTCCGTTCTTTCAAGGATTTTCTTTGTTTGAGCGAAAGAAGAGAAAAAGAGCAGACGAAACCTGCCATCCTTTTAACCAGCAAGCATCCGAATGGCAAAACTGGGTGGCGTTTTCTTTTCGAAACTGGGTCGTAGGACGGGCAAAAAGGATATGTCTTCATGAATACCGCCAGCAAAAGCATAGAGAATGCCAAGACCTCAGTGGTTTTTCCATGAAAATTACATGTCATCCGGAAAGAAGTTGTCAAGATTTTAAGACCTTTCTGCAAATATGTTGCAATTGCTGCAAATTAAGTTGGGCTTCTATGTGCTCAGTTAAATTGATGCTGGTATGTATGGGCAGAGGCAGAGGGAGCATCGTGAGCATGCTTAGATGTACCCAAAATAAATATACGTGGATAATGTGAGGGTGTGGCTATGACATACATATAAAATGTCTCATTTGGGTGTTGCGAACATGAAAATGGATATTTCCTTCTGTAATCGAAAAAGCAACAAGCATAGTGTCCATGAAAAATGAATTTTCGATTAGCAAATAAATGAATTGAAAAATACTGTCACCACTTTTTGTTGAGATTGAAAATTGATATTATTTTTTAATTATTATCTTCGTCATCAGAAGCAACTTAAGCACACAAATAATGCCGCCGCACCGCTGATATTGAGGTGATAGAGAGTTCTCAATCTGATAAGAAAGTAAATAGGACAACTAGTTATTCCATTTAAGTAAAAAAAAAAAAATAACTAATGGCTTTAAAATTGTGATTGTCTCTACTGCTTTCGTATTTGTACTTTTTTTTTTAGTTTTTGCTTCAATTAAGATTTTCAATTAGCCAAACAAATGTTAGAAAAATGATTTGAAAAACAAACAACTCTTTTTGTCACGAGCTCGATTTAAGAGATTGATAAAACCGATAAATAGAAAAGTTTGTTTTCTGTTATCTATCTTTCAGAATTTTGAGTTTCGTGATAAGCGACATGGAAATCCACTTTTATAAGAATCTTATGCAATTCGGCAACCTGGGCAACCGCGAGTTCTTCGTTTGTTTGTATTGCAGCAGTGTTTGAAAAAAACAAGATTTTTGTATCCATTTAAATATGACATTTCGCTGACAATTTAAATTTGATAACAAAACATAGTAATTTACATTATATTGGATTTTATTATTCGCCCATAGTGGTCTCTAGCCAAAATAGTGGGCTCTACAAATCGAAACCAAATTCAGATCTTAAATGGCAAAGATACATTTTTGTATACTTATTTTGCAATTTTTCAAAAATTTAAGGAGAACTTAAAATCAAAATGTGACAGCGATGAAGGAGAAGTCGAAAAAGAGGGTCTGAAGATTCCGTCCGTTTGTCAATCGACTTAAAATTGCACATTGGGGGTTTATTTTTATTTGTTGTGCCAGACAAAAATTTTTGAGAGCAAATATATTTGTTATCAAGAATTTTCAGTAAGATATTTCAATTTTAAATTATCTACATCTATATATATAAAAGAACAGCTTAATTTTTGTGTTCGTTCGCTAACCGGACACACTGGTTGACCGATTTACCTAATTTTTTCTCTAAATGCAAGAGGTATTAGGGTAGAAGGTTTAGAAAAAATAAAATGTATATTTTTCATATGCAATCAAATGACAAACGATGCTAATGTTAAAAAGAAATATTTTTTTTTTCTACAAAAAAAAAAAAAAAAAAACAAATCGATCGATCGATTTCAATTTTCGAAAATTGTCAAATCGAAAAAATTTTAGAAAATTTTATATTTACTATATGTACATACATATGTATATATGTATGTATGTATACGTCCATATGTATATCTATGGACAAAGAAGAGATAGTGAATTTTCCCCCTTCTTCTGAGCCACAACCGGGATCAGCAAGCTCTTCCATATATCCCGAGGAAATCTGTCCTTAATTGCAAGAACCTGCTATTCTTTCTATTCTACACAAATATTGGTGATATTATGCAATTGATGGCCGCTGCAGAATTACATTATCGAGAATGTCGGTATCACATAGAAGATAAAATTTGGATAACTCGAATTCCAGGTCTTAATCAATATGAAGAGAACGGTACAAAAGAACGACGAACCTTTTGTTACTTCGATGCACAGACTTGGAGACGAATGTCCAAGGTTTTCCAAATCGATGCTAAGAAATTAGATAGATGTCCTAATATAAGTGCGTCTATGAACTTAAATGGACAATCGTATAATAAACAAAATCGAAATCAAATCAAATCGAAATCCAGTTTCGCAACCTCAGGCTGTGAGCGTCGTGGTGTACATTCATACATATGTATACTATCCCAGCGCAAATTTGGTTTGCAACGCTGTGTTCTACCATATGAATTGTTCCTCAAAAGGCTTCACGACCCGTTCCTCTTCGGTCATACAACTTGGTGCCCACTAGAGTCTACCACGCTAAATTTTTTTTAGATTTCATATACATACATAGCTCAAGGTTATATCGTCTCCAGAATCGTCCTTCCTCACAAACAGCGAGAACTAAGAATTCAGAGTGCCATTGGCTAAGTACCCAGGTGTCAGATCCGTAGGTGAGTACTGGTAAGACTATCGTCTTAAAGCAGCAGTTTAGAAGTAATGCAATGGTAACTTTTTAGGATATAAATAGCCTTGAAAGACTTAAGTAGGTTGTTCTTCTACTATTGCTAACGTTTTCAGCAGACGGGGCCACCATGTACTTAGTTAAGTGGGTTCCTTCCAATGTCGTCTGCGTATGCCAATAATTGGGTAGATTTGGTGACGATAGTCCCGCAGTTGCCCGTAGCTTAATTGGTAAGTGCGTTGGCTGCTAAGCAGAACGTCGTTGGTTCGAGTCCTACTCAGGCCAAGTTTTTTATTTCATCTTTCACGGGCACTGCCTCTTGCGAAGACCTGACAAATCTTCCAAGAGTATCAATCTGTCATGAAAAAGTGCTTCTCAACTTTGCCGTTCGGAATCGGCGTTAAATTGTAGGTCCCCTCAATTCTTCACACGCACTCAGAGAATTGTTGATGAGAGTAAGCCACTAAGGCCTTGGCTCTTCAAGAGCTGTCGCGCCACCCTATTTATTTTATTTAGTCCCGCTGATAGATGTGCCAGAACCACGGATTGCCTTCTCCAACGATAGGTTGTCAGGTTGTCAATATTTTTTTGTTCAGAACATTTGTTTTTTTTTATTCGAAGGATTTGAGAAAGGACGGTTGGACGAAGCTTAAGTTATTGATTCAGTACTTATTGCGAAACACCAATGAAAATTTAAAAAAAATGTGCACGACTGGGTCGTACGAACTTGTTCCTGTATTACAAATTATCTTCTTCTTCTTATAAAAATGTATGTACATATGTATGTATATATTCTATGGATTCAGTGGTGGTTTCTGTGAAAAAAAATGTAAGAACTTCATGGAAGAGTGGGAAAACTGAAAAAACTGGAAAATCCAAACAAAGGGCAGATATTTGATTTTTTGCTTTTAATTTTTTGTTTCAAAATGTGGTTTCGAATTGAAAATAGAAAGTTCTTGATGAAAAACTCAGAAGACTCACTGGTTTTCAATGGAAAAACACATGTAATTGTAGGTGCAAACGGAAAAATGGAAAATTTTGGATTGGAACTCGGAAAACTCTGCGAGAGCACGAATTTAGCATAGAGAGAGCATAGAATTTAAGGTTGCAAACTTACGAAAAAATCAGATACGTAAATAGTTCTCTAATCAAGAAAAGCTGTGCTTCTCCCATGTACAGCTATATGCGATGCGTTTTCACGGGTGTTCAATGCCCAGAATCTTTTCATTGTTTCACCTTACATCCTGTACAACACCATATTAAAATAATAAGTTAACTTTAAATTAACGCGGGCAAAGCCGCGGGTACCAGCTAGTATATATATAAAAATGAAAACCTGTTCGTTAGTCTCGCTTAAACTCGACAACGGCTCAACCGATTTGGCTAATTGTGGTCTTGAAATAATGGTGGAAGTTCAGGGAAGGTGTAAACGGTTAGAAATTTTCAAAAAATGCACAAACACACACGTTAAAAGCAAAATTCATTTTCCCATACTTTGCAAAGAAAAAAATCATTTCCCCATATACTTTGTATAAACAATCTTCAAATTGAACAAATTGAAAATTGAATTTGAAGAAAATGAAAATTTATGGCAGTCCATTTAGAAAATGGTTAATGAGCTTATTTTAACGAATCCAACGCGGCAGACAGAGCGGCACTTCCACCGTCGAAAACATTAACAAGTTTCTTCACAGTCTGTCAAACTGATGACTTTGCTCGCACTTTATTGTATTTTATTATATGCTGACATACCACGCTATTACGCATGGAATGCATCATCAAAATCTTTTCATCGTCGAAAACAAGGAACACCAGTTGAAGGACATCCAAATGTAGGTACCTATATGCTTCAGACGCCCTGGGTCACATCTACACAGTTCCTCCAAATAACGATGAATATTATTATTTGCGGTTGTTTTAAGTGAATGTTCGTCGTCCGACATCGTTTAAACAACTGAAAACAGTTAATGGACAGCTGCTATGTGCGACCTACCGTCAGGCATGTCAACTATTACATTTACTCAAGAACGATACGTTCTGGGATAATACGCTCAAGGACTCCGTAATATCTTCATCGCCGCATCAAATTCGTACATTGTTTGCGATCATCATATTGACATGTTTGCCCTCGTATCCTTAAGATTTGTGGGTTAAGTATAGAAATAATAATATGTCTGACGATATTTTGCATCGTGTGCGCCATCAAACTATGAATCCTACACTACAAATTACTGCAGATATTTACAATGAAACCTTGATCATAATAAAAGATAGAAGTTTATTAATGGCAAATAAAGTATTGTCGTATCGTCATATTCACGATGCATTAAACCACGAGTTGCAAAGAGAACAACAGTACGACATTGAAGCATTGGACGAAACAGTTCGTACAAATGTTCCAAAATTAAATCAACAACAAAGTATTGCGTACGAGACTTTAATAGAAGCTGTGCACAGTGGATCTGGTGGAATTTATTTTCTCGATGCTCCTGGAGGAACGGGAAAAACTTTCTTAATTTCATTGCTTTTGGCAAGTATCAGATCGCGAAAGCTCTAGCGTTGGCTTCATCTGGAATGGCTACGACTCTACTAGAAAGCGGGCGAACTGCACATTGTGCCTTGAAACTGCCATTAAACATGCAAATAAATGAAACACCTTTTTGCAACATCGCCAAAAACAGCGCAATGGCCAAGGTGTTACAGGTATGCAAATTGCTTGTTTGGGGCACATAAGAGGTGACTAGAGGCTCTCGAAAGAACGTTGAAAGATATTTGTGAGAACCAAAATATTTTTGGTGGGGCTATGATTCTGTTGTCAGGTGATTTTCGTCAGACTCTTCCAGTTATTCCCCGATCAACTGTTGCTGATGATCTTCACGCATGCTATCTCATCTTATTTGTGGCGGTAAAGACACTCCAATTAGGGCTCAGTTATAGCTATCAGTAAAATCCATCAGTAAAAATTTTGTTTTGCTATTTTGAATACTTTAATTTCATATTTTGAGGAAAATTTTGATGAAATAAGTTGAAAATACATTTCGTCTATTTTTTTCAAAAAAAAGAATACATTTAGTGTTAAATATTATTAACAAATCTATTTTATAAATTTTACTGATGAAATTTCATTTTACTGAACAACTGACTGCCAAATGTCAAAAAAAATTCCATTTCGTTTTACTGATGGCGTTTCATTTTTTTACTGTTCCGGTGCCATCATTAAAAAAATTACTGTTCATTTGAACAGTAAAAACGAAATTGTTTGCGGCGTGAAGGTGTAAATTTACTGATAGCTATAAACGCTCATCAGTAAAAAATTTCAGATTCCAGATGTTTCAATTTTTACTGATGGATTTTACTGATAGCTATAACTGAGGCCTTAACAACCAATATGCGAGTATTTCTACAACAAGATGAAAGTGCAAATGTGTTTGCGAAGCATTTGTTAGACATGGGGAATAATAAAATCGCAGTGGACCCCTCGACCGAATTCATCACATTACCCACAGACTTCTGTCAAATCATTGACTCAAAAGAAGAACTTATTCAGCGTGTTTTCCCAGATATAGCGCAACAGTTCAATAACCATAGCTGTGAAAAAGGTGATGAATAACGTCAGTAAGGCAACAATTATTAAAGGAAAATACAAAGGAGAGGATGTCTACGCACCACAAAACAAAACAAAAAATATAACTGAGTGTTTATGTCAATATCAAATTGAAAGCTTATAAATGTGCAATTAATCGAAAATAATAATCATAAAACTTCATTCATACCAAGCATATTTTTATTAATTACGGATTACTTTTGTTTGTTTTAAGTTTATTTTCTACAAAAGGTTAGATTTTTTATTTATCCATTGAGGTAGTACGAAGTCTGCCGGGTCAGCTAGTATTTTTATATTTTTAAAAAGATTTTAAGACTTTTTTTTGTTTTGAAATATCATTTAAGCTTAGACCTCAAGTTCATTTTGTCAACATTTTTGCCACTTTTTGGTTTGTTCTTCTTTTGGCCTCTTGATCTGTTTGCTGTTTTTTTACTTTGGCGAGTAACTGTTTTGGTCTTTTGGCTTTTTCAAAAGTCTTTACTTATTTGCCTGAAACTATGTTCTTTGCTTAAAGCCGTTATTAACCCCTTAAAAGTAACTTTTAACATCGAATAACAACAAATGTCTGAACTTTGTTGCATACTTTGACATGTGTTCGTTTTAATCATGAATTATAACGGTATTTAAATTTCAGTTCGTTTACCGTAGTACAGTAGTGCATGCTTTATCTTTCCCAAAAGATGATGGTTTATTTTTCAATCCAAGAGTTTTGTTTCAAGTTTTTTGAACAAAAAGTTTTTTGATATCAAAGATAGGTTGAAAACACCACTTAAAAAACTAACCCAAATTAAAATTCGATTTGAAATTCAAGCCAGAAAAGTGGCATTAAGGAAGTAAATTCGAGCAAATTCTTCTCTTGCAAGACAACAGAAAAAGGACCTTTTGTGTTCAAATATCAAATGTATAAAATTTAAATAAATTCTTTATCAGAGTTTTTAAGCTTTCTTTTAGTCGATAACTTTTCCTTCCTTTTATCTTTATAATTCATGTTCAAATAAAAATACATACATTAATATAAACTTCAAAGGTTTTCCTTCCAAGCACCCATCACCACCCACACCCAACCAAACTTAAGTGAACGAAAGATTAAAAATAAACATCACAAAAAAATCCCAAAGAAAATAGAAAAAAAAACTTCTTCCACTTCATAATCTGTTCTTTATTCTTCCTGTAATATCCTTGATGAGCACGCCTCATTAAAACGGCCATCTTAAGTAAATAAAACAAAAATATCTCCAGAAAAGAAAGAAAATAAAAAACAGAAATAAACTTAAACCCTCTTCTTTTTTTCATTTTGCTTTGCAGAGCGAGAGAAAGAGAATCCTCGACGAATGGAAAATTGTGTTCAACGAGACAACGAAGGACTTAAAATTGTTATTCGCCTACGTGCGGCTATAACACAGGACATCATATCTTATTTGGCGACCAACAAGCGAAAAAAGAGAATCCTCCTTTTTCAAAAACACAAAAACACAAAGAAAAAAACTAGAAAACAAAGATAAAAATTCTCTTCGCGCTCCATTCGATTTATGGACTAATTATTTTCGTTGAAACAACTCCATGGACCATTCGGGATGATGGCAATGCTTTGGGACGAATTTTAGGGCAACACACCAGAATCGCAATTTCCAGTTTCTTCTTCAACTCCTAACAACAAAAATAACAGAAACAGAAACCATCAATTCAGAGAATGAATAAGAAAAAAGGGGTTACAATTTACCCATGCTCTAAAGGGCCATAACCGAAGACCGTTTAATTAGAAAATTCTTAATTCCACTACCGAGCGACTATACTGTCTAATGCCAACAAATCGTCATTAAATTTATTCGCCAGAAGACAAGTTCTTTCGAGCGGCCAAAAGGCCGCTCGTTCCCCCCCAAAACGATTCAAATCGAAGCTGGAACAAAAATCGTGTCGGTCATTCCATTTTGTGTCTTAAGACGGGAAAGGATTATGCACATTTGGCAAGAGGATGCTGCCAGAAGATCTGTTTCCTATTATTCAATTGCTATGGAAAAAGAAAGCAACCCAATGCCAAAAGGATTTGTGCAAGGACTTCGCGACATCAACGACGGAATTGCTTTTGAGAGTTCTGGTCATACGAAATCAGTTCAGTCAGTTGTGTAATTTTTCTATAACGAGAAGCAATGGGGGCGTGCGTCGTCGTCGTCGTGGGGCTAAGAAGTTAAAGGATTTCAATCGTAAGTTGTATCTATCTTTTGAAAATGTTATTCCTGTTACGGGCTTATTAATGAATGACGACGACCGACTCTGGCGAGAACCAATGAAGAGGGAACGAATTTATAAGTGAATAAATTATTACCAAATCAGATTTGGAAAAACAAACGGGAGGACATCGTTTTTTGGTGGCTTAGTGCAATTAGTGAGTTAATGAGGCAAATTTTATGTTTTTGGTTTTTGCAGTTTTGACTTGAAGATTATTTTTATTGTATTATCCAAAATGATGAGTTCTTATTTCCGGTACGTTAATATTCGCTTAAATTGAAATCAAAAAGCTGCCATTGGAAGATGTATAAATTAAATTCTAAGGCTTTTGAACAAACAAAACTTAATTCGTAAAGGAGTGCTTGAACCTAGATGTACAACTGACAAAAATGGACCTAAGATGGAACAAAAAACTAGGATTTATCCTTATACAAACAGAGTGGGTTTGATACTTTTTACACCACCCACGTTAGAAAGCTTAAATTAATTCTCCAGCATCACTCCACATAAATTGCAAAAAGAGCCATTCATATTTATGTTCGAAAAGAAGATAATATCCCGGATCCCCACCAATGCGTGGTTAATATTCCTATACGTCTTCCCAATTAAGGGTTACTTAACCGCTTACACTCTGTGTGTCTTTATTTTCGCATATGAGCCTCGCAACTCGCAACAGAAGCTCCTGAAATTTAATATTTTCAAATCATTAAGAATTATTACAAGACTCCACTGCTGCAAAAATATATTATTAGAAAAAGAATCCTTCGAATCCTTCCTGTAGCGCATAAATCACAAAAAGATAATTTCAAAATCGCACAATGCCGCATTTATTTCAGTCGTCCTCCTACACACAAAGAAGAAGAACTTAAGAAACAAATTCCCAGCAACCAGCAGCGCCAAGAAGCATTTGGGTATATCATGAATGGGAATGTAGAGCAATCATATGATAATTTTCCCTTTTCCCAGATGTACCGGCAAAGATATGTGTGTCAAATGAAGGGGAGGAAATACTCACCCCAATCCGCATCGCAACTCAATTCCTCCCCACAAATAAAGCGAATGTGTGTGTGTTAACTTAAATGCCCACGCATGCCGCAAACAAAATGTTGCTAATAAAAATATTGGCCGCAAAATTTGGTTTCGATAAGCTCTTAAGTCAGCGCTTTGGTTGCTTTGCTATGAGGATGAGGGGGAGGTTTTTTTCTGTTGCTATTTTAAATTTATTTATTGTCATCATTCGGTGCGAGTTGTTGGCAAAGGCATATGCAAATAAATCCGCCAAAAGTAATAGATAAGTAATCGGCGGAATAGACATTGCGCTAGCGCCCGCCAGGGAGGGTGAACTCAAAACCGAACCTTTGCGAATATGTGCTATGGCTTTTTTGTTCGCATCACTTAATATGAACTTGAGGCCTGTAAAAAACCAACGATGATGC
This sequence comes from Sphaerophoria taeniata, assembly GCA_943590905.1. NCBI lineage: Eukaryota > Metazoa > Arthropoda > Insecta > Diptera > Syrphidae > Sphaerophoria > Sphaerophoria taeniata. The sequence goes on along the minus strand of OX016540.1, from coordinate 33,594,244 downwards.
GACGTGTGTGGAATATCCTCAGGGGTTGTTCTTATGTTTAACGGTTATTTGTTGAATCTTTGACGACTATTTTTGTTTGGTTTGTTGTTGCGGTTTTGTGGTTTGCTACTGGTGTGGGTAGCGGGTTGTATGTGCTTCTGGTTGAGGATTTTTATTTGCGTACTTTAAATCAATGAGCGGCTTTATTCGTTGGTATTTCGAAGATCATAAAATTACGATTGAGGGTTATTATTGTGAAGCAAACATATGATGCTAGACAATTGAAAATTGAAGAGATTTCAGCTGGTAAGAGGTTTGGAAAATAATAAAGCCATACAATTTGTTATTTATTGGATGGAATTCAAATTTTTTCTTGGGAATAACTGGCTTGGAGCATATTAAATAAATGTTATGGACATTGACGGTACGTATTTTTTAGCTCCTTCAAGAAGACATTGATTTCTTTCAAACTTTGCGCCTTATGGTATACTCTTTTCTGTGAAAAAAATTCGAATAACACCACATCACTTTTCGAAAAGAATTTATCGTTACGGTTTTCTTTATTTTAGGAATTGCCTTTATAATTAAGAAAAATGTAATCTTTGTCTTGAACAAAAAACAAAATTGTCACACTTTGGTTGTTTGCCTTCTTAATCGGTAAAAAATTGAGTTTTAAATTGCTTTCTCGAATAAATTCGAAGAAAAATCTTGTATCGCTTGTCAACACAACATTTATGACAGCGAATTTCTAATTTCATTTGTTTTTTCTGTTCAAAAATTAATCGAAAAGCCCTTAAAAACCACCATGGCTGATAGGCCCGTTATTATATCACGAACAGGAGCAAGGACAAAATATAAAAAAAAAAATAACAAAATAACACACAAAACCAACACGAAAAAAAACATTGTTTGAACGATTCAGAACCTGGGATAGCTTGCTTATTACAAGAAGGATTAACCAGGACTTAAAACATGTTTTTTTTCCTCTCTATTCACCCCTAAAAACGATGGCGTTTTCTAAAATTTATTCCATTATTTTTGTTAATTTTCGGGCGAAAAAACTGAGATTTTTTGTCAGGCAGAAGGAAAACAACAATTTGAGGGTGGTGGTCACGGTGAGTTGGTGGTAAATGGTAATGCTTATAAGAAAGATGCTGATGCTCTATTAAATTGAGCGAATATAGTCCTCTCTTGCGCGGTTGTCCTTTTTTTTAATGACTATTTGTATAATTTTTAACGTTGGTTTTTGTTTCTTTACTTGATTTGAAATTGAGAAGCAGCTTAACCGGGGTTGGAGATGAATACAAACAGAAAAAAATAAAGAAAAGAAAAATCTTTCAAGAAGGATGAAATCCCCTTAAAATTAGAAAAAAAAACTGAATAAACAAAACTCGTGCAATCCTTAATTGAAGTAATCCTTTTAGGTTTGGTCCACTAACTACCTTAAATAGGTAACAACATTTGAAATTCAACTGCGGCACGTGATAAAATGAAAAACGATTTTTTTTCGAAGATATTTTTAAAAAGCAAACCGGAAGTCAACCATCATTAATAATTATTTATTTCTTCAGTTCCTTTTTTTTCAAGGGGTTTTGTTATTTTTACTTTTAAGAGACTTAATCCCGAGGCCCTTGAAAGTGCAGAATTGAGGCTTAAAGCTCGTTTGAATCTTCAGAAGACTCTTTCATAATGGACTCGAACAAAAGAATCCAAAAAAATCACGGAATAGAATTTAGAAGCGGATGTGGCGACGCAACTCGAGACTTGACGATGGAGATGACAGTATCCCTTATCATCGACAGTGTTTATTCATCACTTCTGACATTTGAATTCGAACAAGTGTAATCCTCTTCTTGTTGAATACAGTCGATCCTGGCGGGATTATGAAACAACAATATCGGTAGGTATGTCAAAGGACCTCTCATCTGCAAGAAGAAAAGGAATCTTAACAATGAAAGGTTGGATTTTATTTTAGGTTAATTTTGAAAAGAATATTTTAGTCATAGATTTTAGGAAGGTTGGGTGAACCTTTTTGTTATTTTTCCAACCCTCATTATCAAACATGTTTTAACGGTTACGGTGGCAATAGCAACAATAATATTCATTAAAAAAAAAAGTGGATTCAAAAAAGTACTCATACGCCACAGTGCATATATTAGTTGTCCCAACAAAATGACAGACGATAAGATTAAAAATTTTTGAAATCTGTCCTTAACTTTGTTAGTAACATCAGAAATATGACATCCTCGTGAAAAATTTGAACTCCAGGCTTACCGCCTCAACGATTTAAAACACCTTCAAGCCACCCGAAACAGAAACAAAGTTCACACGATTATTCAACCACAAACGAAGCATTAGACTTCACAAAGTGTTTTGATTTAAGTCTACTAATGTCTCTTGTGTATATTTCCTTCTAAGAAATATGCTCAAGACGAAGACGGTTGGCTGCTTCCGAGAGGATAACGCAAAACGAACCCTTAAATAAATTCCACAAGACGATTATTGACACCATTATACCAAATGCATAAATAAACATCAGACGACACAACAATTCTAACCAAGACGTTACCCTCTATAAGTTACGGTGTGGAGCCGGATGAAGATGTGTCGAAAGGCATTTTGCACTTATCATTTCCTTAAGCCTTTACAATGACATGTGTTTCTGTTTTGGATATTTTATATTCCTTTTTTATCGTTTTTAATTATAAGAGAACATTTTGGTTAACTCATATTCCACCAAAATAAAGGCGGGGCAGGATTTTCTAAAATAATTGTAAATAGGGAAATCCTATTATTTTTATTTTTATTCACAAGAGCGAAGCGACGCCCCGCCAACATTTAAATGAGACAAACCTCAGTCTTCCCAACTGTTTTTAAGAATCAAGAGAAAAAGGATTGCAAATCGAGCTGAAGTAACCTTCATCCTGGAATTTCTTTTCGGGTTGAAAATAATACAAAAAAAATAATAATTCCTTTTCTGCTGGGGAGTTTGAGTTTGAGGAAGTTGGGGGATTTCTTTATTTCAAGGTTTTTGTTCTGTTTTTAATTTCAAGAAAACGCAGCTTTATTTATGTATTGCGTTGTTTTCTTTTTTTGTTTAATTTAATTTTAATTTCAATTAAATCCTTTTTTCCGAGGCAAACACAACGCACTAATCCCACTTCATTCGTTTGTTTTTCTTACGATGGTCCTGGTGGAAAGGATTTTTCTGTTTTTCTTTTTTTTTTTTTTGCTTTGTTTTGATGATCAGAATTAAGACTTAAAATGTTGTTGGTTGAGGATTTTCGCGGAATGCTGAGGACGGCGACGCGACAGACGACGAGGTATCATTTATTCTCGGTCATGGAACAATGGAATGGAATAATTAAAATATCAAAATAGAAGGGTTAAGTAGCATATAATTATGACTGAAGGACAATGGAAGTAGATTGGGATTTTTCGAAATGATTCCTTGGACCGTAAAAACAGATTTACAAAAATGAACTGTATATCAACAGAAAAAGCATTAATCATATACCTATTTCATATGACTTGTCTTGACGACTTTGAATTTAATTTATGAACGCAATCTTTCAGTAATCATCGAACTGTCATTGTCAATTAATTTAGTAAGGCTGCAAACAGGCCGAAACCGACAAAACGCCTTTTTATCTTTGGACAAAAAATCGTGTCGGATTCTTACCCACATAGAAGCCGACAAAAATAAGATGTAGGGTTCGGTGTGTGTTGCCTCATAAGAGCAATAGACTTGTGTCTTGAGAAAACAAAACAAACGTTTTGTTGGATTTGGTGTGTTTTTAGCCTAAAGTGCATGAACGACCAACGTCTGAAGTCGTTGAGTGTTGAAAATATCGCTGCCGTTTAGGCATCCGTAGCATTCCAATCTGTCAATGTCAACTGCACAGCACGCCGGCCGTTTGCAAGAATAGGGCATCGTTCAGACAACATTACGTACGTTAAATATTGTACTCTTCAACAATGAATATTGAATAAGCTTGCTGAGGAATTTAAGCCGTAAATCCATTTGAAATGCCGTATGCGTTCTCCGATTGAGATTTGGAGAAGATGTGCGAAGAATATTTCATCACTCAATTGGCTCAATGGTCGAATATAGTAAAAGAGTGCTTACTGCACTCAAGCAGTGTAAATATGAGGCGACGGACCGGACGTCTGAGAAACCAAGGCGCAAATAATGAAGCTTCTGCAAAGTTCAATTCCAAATCATTCAAAATCTAACTTTTTTCTCAACTCAAAACTAAACTCATCAACAACGTTTTTTGTTCTTTTCGCAATTAAAAGTCTTTTGCAACATCATTCCTTCCTTACTTTTAATTAATGAATGCAGTTCTCATTACAAACAAAGTAACAATTTTGAATTAAACAAAAAATTGCCAAACTTTCAAATTCATAAAATGATTTTAATTATTTCAAATAAAAGAGTTTTAATAAGTAGATTCATAGAAAGTCCTATACTATTTCTTCTCCAAAACGCATCACATCCATTCAAGTCCTTTCATCAATTTTCAATATTAGCTCCCTCCCTTCGACCGCTTTTAACAAAATAGAAACTACACCCCAAGCCCATTTCTGATTGCGATTTTGCTTGTTAAAAACTATCGATGAAGTTCGTTTCGTTTGGCACAAAATATGCTCTCAAGAACCCTGAAAAGTTTTGCCGCTTAAAAGCCTTTTCTTAAACTAATTTCGCAAAAGGGATTCGCTCGCCTTGCGCTCTCTATATAATATTTTGTCGGTCGATTTTTCAGTTTTACTAAAATGGAAACGCTGAACGAGATGATGGCGGAAAAGCTTATGATTTTCTTTTATACCAGAATAATAACCATGGAGAAGACGAGGACGAGAACGAGGAGACTTTGCATGTTATACATCTTTGGGTGCAGAGAAAATACCTCAGAAGACCATTATAACCAGGAGTTAATTTTCGTCCTTTTATATCTTCACCCACATAGATATAGACCTGCTTGCTTGAGAGAAAGAGAGAGAGAGTATCGAAATAGTCTGTGTGGTGGTTTGTCATCTCATAAATTTACTATATTACGCTGTCATAAATCTTCTTTTGAGCTCACCATCAGGCAGGGTGGAGATTTCTCATTCTTGGTACCATCCATATAAATAAGTCGCCTTAACGCCATACCATCCAAAGACAAAAGCTTTTCAAACTGTGCACCTCGATTTTATTGGCTACGGGTGTGACCGACCACCCAGTGCGAGGGACGTCAGGCAAGAGCAAATAAATTGCACCTAAATCTAAATTAGATTCAAAATCCAATCACCCCACAGTGATGCTGAAGCAATTATGGCAAAAAACCTCAAAATCATCTTGTATGGGTCTTGTAATCATCTCGTCATGCTTGCGGAATGGAATGACTCGGGGTTGCTGGACAGAAAAGAATCCTGGCCAATACAGCTGTCCGCGATGATGCTCCATTTACTTCGTTAATTTATCAAGAGAGTTTAATGTCAGCACGTGAGTGAAATGCAAAGATGGTGCCACTTAATACTTCTCGTTTTTGGCGATTTGAAAAGAGGAAAGAGGACCGAAAAAATAAGAACGAATATGTCTTCAACGAAGAAAGATCCGAGGGTTTAAGTGGAAAGCTTACATCGTCTAAAAAGGCTATCAGAAAGAATAAGTTCCCGTAGTCTCACGTTTGGTGTTTTAGGTTTTGATAAGAAAAAAGGTTAATTACAATTTGGAATGACAGGTTCGTTAAAAGTGTTTGCTTGCTTGGCTTCAAATAAGGTTTTCTTATGCACATGAAAATGGTGTGGCTTCCTTCAACGTTTCGGTTTTGAGAATATCATCACCAACCCCATTTCCGTTTAACTACGCCCATGATTCAAACAAGAATGTATTTCATTTCAACATCTACCTCAGATACATCGGAGATTAAACCCGAATAATAAGATAACCAAACAATTATATATGTTTGAGTGTCCAGTCCACCTAATTTTGTGTCTCGAATTTGATAAGACCCCTTTAAGACATACCTACATAAAAACGTATGTTCAAACTAATTATACTCTTTGGTCTTATCAGCTGTTCGCACGGTGCTTCAATTTATCAATTTATTATTGTTATAATAAAATAATATGAAAACAAAGAGAGCCGGAATTGTGATCGCTGATCGATGCCACTTAATATTCACCAGTCATCCATTGATTCATAGACTTTCTTGCCGTGTTAAGTTCTTAATCGATAGTGTGAACAATAATAATTTTAGTGCCGGCCAGCCAGATAGAAGACTTAAGGATTTTATTATACATATCCAAGCTGATCAGATTTTAGAACTTATAATTGTAATTTTTTGTGATTTATTGGTTTATGACTTTTAGTAGTTCGATTTTTTTCGTTTTTTGTGAACCTGATTAGTGCTAAGGTAACTTTGTGCTAAATGTTTTCTTTAAGTTGTTATCGTACATTTTGTTTGTTTGTTTTTGTTTTTTTTTCTGAGAAATAGTTTTTCAGTTTTCAATTCGAATGTTCTTGTTAACTTACTAAATCAAAGTTGTCTGAGTATAGTGCAAGCGTAAAGAAAAATAGCACACAAATCTGTTGATTAAAAACTAAATTTTGAATTTACATAAAAAAATAGCAAAAATTTACGCCAGTCTAATAGTTACATTATTGCTTTCAAATATTTTTTCCCCTTCAAAAAGCTTCATATTCACCCTGAGTAACATAGGCTTTATTGTATTACTAGCTGAACCACCAACCGCTGTTTTGCCATATACCTATGTGTAATTTTTTTCAAAAACTAATCTGATTAGAATAATTTTCAACTAATAGAAAACTGCAATATAAGTTGCATTTTATTGTGCAAAGTTTGTGAATGAGCCAACGAAGGTGGGCGAGTTGGTAGGAACAATTTTCCACAGATGGTGCCACTGTCATTCTAATGAACTTAATACATGTGTCAAATCATCAGTTTTATGAATTTTTACTTTAAAAACCAAAGTGTGTTACAACTACAACGGGATGCATCGGCTGGAAATTTTGCAAAACAATGAATGAATGTTGGAAGTGGGCGAATGCAAAATGATGAATTTTGCCATATATCACATTGCCAGCAAACTTCTGTAAGATCCCACAAACAGTTTTCCCAAATATTGCACAGAAGTAAAAAAATCATCAGTTGTTCAGAAAGCGTGCTATATTCGCAAACAAAACATCCATCACCTTCACCTCACAACAACAATAGGTACAAGTCCATCGATGCTGTTGTCAATCAATACGCAGTAACGGGGTAGGTATAAGTAGCGGGATACCGGGTATCGGGAGTGACGGGTAGTGGGGTATCGATGTGGATCAAATAAAGGTTTCGAAAAGCACGCGCTTTATTTACACAATTCTTTTTCTCATCTACACTAATATATAAAGCTGAAGAGTTTGTTTGTTTGAACGCGGTAATCTCAGGAACTACTGGTTCGAATGGTATAATTCTTTTTGTGTTGGATGGTGCCTTAATCGACTTAGACATTAGGCTAATTAACATTAAGCTGTGACCAATAGCAGCAAAGAATCTGTGGAAAATATGGAAAAAACGGCAAAAAATATAGGGGAGAGTGGGTATATTTGGGACACTTTTCGAATACATTAAATTTGCCGAGTTCTTATAGATCGTATCTGAGCAAAATTGATTTCTAAAGATAAAATAGCATTTTGGCAACCTATTTTCAGTTAAAAAGAAGGCGAAACTCTGACAGAAGAAAAGCAAAAAATTAATTTCATGAACCAACTCACTTTGTCCCATTCTTCCTACGAGCAGGAGGATTGGGACAACTATGGGGTGGAATGGGACACTTTTCGAATACATTACATTTGCCGAGATCTTACAGATCGTATCTGAGCAAAATTAATTTCTAAAGATAAAATAACATTTTGGCAACCTATTTTCAGTTATAAAGAAGGCGAAACTCCGACAGAAGAAAAGCAAAAAATCATTCCATGAACCAACTCACTTTGTCCCATTCCTCCTGCGAGGAGGAGGATTGGGTTTGTCCCATTCCTCCTGCGATCAATAGGATTGGGACAACTATAGAGTGGAATAGTGATGTCCCAATCATCCTGCGTGGCACTTTGAATAAATAATTTATAATATCACTTTTCGTGTGGCAATAATTAAACAAAACAATGATGAATTCACTTCAAAAATGGTGTTGCTACCTAATTATTACACTCTTTTGCGCAGTAAGTTCACACATTAAAAAAAAAAATTCACTCAAAGTTTACACAGATGTTTTACTTTGTATGCACAAATTAGGTTTTTTTAATCTCCACTCCGTAATTTTTTTCCTAGATACAACTTGTTTTGTTGAGGGATGGGGACAGACTGAAGACAGAATCTGTCATACAAGGAAAGAGAAAAAAAACTGTAGGAATTGAGAAAATGCCAAAGTCCCATTCCTCCTGTGTCCCAAACATACCCACTCTCCCCTACATTTTTCTGCGTTATAACGCGCTTATCTCAGGAACTGCTTTATGAAATTGAACAATTTTTTGAATGTTGAATGGTCCATTTATCAAGGAAGGCTTGAAGCTACATAAAATTTAGCTGCGACCAATAGGAGCGAAGAATTTGTGTAAAATGTGGAAAAAACGGCAAACAATACAATACAATCTATATATACAGGGTGATTCACGAGCGTTGTGCCAAGAAGCTAGAGCGTGTAGGTTGAGTTGAGACAAGAAAAAAATCGTATGGGAAGGGGGGGGGGTCTATTCCCCCCCGTTTAGCCGGGAGGGGCAATTTTCTGAAAAATTGACTTATTTTGTTTAAAAAAATATTAAAAATCAACGGCTTCATTTACAACACCGTGCTATACCATTCTGAAAAGCCAAAAACTTCTTCTTTCACTTTGTTTTTAAATTAAATTGTTTTAACGAATAGTTTAAAAAAAAAAAAATTTCAAACTCAAAATTTTCAAAAAAAAAAAGCAAAAAAAACATTTTTGAACTAATTTTTTTCAAAATTTTATGTAATTAAGTACTAATTTTGTTTTTAAAATTCAATGTGTTTGTTAATTTTTTGTCGAAAACAGAAAACCGGATGCAAAAATGTCTTTTCGTTTTTGAGAAATTAAGAAAAAACCGAAACCACTTTTTTCTAAAAATATCTTTGTTTTTATTTTTACCTATCTGGACTTTTAGTTTAATTTATTTGTTTAATTTATAAATTTAATTTTTTGTAATTGGAGTTTTATGAGGACTCAATAAAGTAGAAAAGTATTACATTATCCCTGGATTAACCATTTTGTTCATTGATAACGTCTGAAAACTGACCTGTAATTTTTTCTTACTATACCTGGGGCCGCGGCCACTCACTGGCGAAGAGTTCTACCTGCAAGGGCCTTAAGATAATTAAACCGCATTTTTTCTTGAATGAAAAAACAATTAACAACCTATAGGTAAATAAAAGGCATCGCATATTTACTAAACAACCATTTACAATTAAAATATTAACTCATCAACACATAACAAAAACAAACTCATACGCTCGAGAAGAGTTAGCGGACAGGAACTTCTGCTACAGTTTAACTTATTGTCGAGATCGGGATGCTGAAAGACTCTGCGCTGAAAGATATCCCAATAGATGGCGCCCAAATCGTAGCATGTTTTCAAGAATCCGTCGACGAGAGCACTGAGAGCTAGAAGTGAAAGGTCAATGGCAGACGTTATCAATGAAAAAAATGATTAATCCAGGGAAAATCCAATACTTTTCTACTTCATTGAGTCCTCATAAAACTCCAACCACAAAAAATTAAATTTATAAATTAAACAAATAAATTAAACTAAAAGTCCAGATAGGTAAAAATAAAAACAAAGATTTTTTTAGAAAAAAGTGGTTTTGGTTTTTTCTTAATTTCTCAAAAACGAAAAGACATTTTTGCATCCGGTTTTCTGTTTTCGACAAAAAATTAACAAACACATTGAATTTTAAAAACAAAATTAGTACTTAATTACATAAAATTTTGAAAAAAATTAGTTCAAAAATGTTTTTTTTTGCTTTTTTTTTGAAAATTTTGAGTTTGAAAATTTATTTTTTTTAAACTATTCGTTAAAACAATTTAATTTAAAAACAAAGTGAAAGAAGAAGTTTTTGGCTTTTCAGAAAGGTTTACGGTATTGTAAACGAAGCCGTTGATTTTTAATATTTTTTTAAACAAAATAAGTCAATTTTTCAGAAAATTGCCCCTCCCGGCTAAACGGGGGGAATAGACCCCCCCCCCCTCCCATACGATTTTTTTCTTGCCTCAACTCAACCTACACGCTCTAGCTTTTTGGCACAACGCTCGTGAATCACCCTGTATATGTATATAAAAGAACAGCCTAATTTTTGTGTTCGTTCGCTAACCGGGCACACTGGTTGACCGATTTTCCTAATTTTTTCTCTAAATGCAAGAGGTATTAGGGTAGAAGGTTTAGCAAAAATAAAATGTATATTTTTCAAATGCAATAAAATGACAAACGGTTCCAATGTTAAAAAAAAAAACATATTTTTTCACTACAAAAAAAAAGTCTGATCGATTTCAAATATTGAAATTATTATTTGTCAAATCGAAAAATATTTTAATAGAAAATTAATTATACATGTACATACATACATATGTACATATGCTATACAAGGACGAGGGCGATACAGAAACTATTTCAAAAAGCTTGCAACAATATTTGACGATGTACCCGCATTTATATTTTGTTTGTTCGAAGGACTTAGAAATCATGATTGGTAATAGTAGCATGATGTCCCATTTTAGTCTTTAAAATGAATTGCAAAAGGTGTATATGACTGGTCTGTGAGTGCCCTCCAATGTTTGTCAGTTCCTGAGCTCAGACAACAAGTTTAAGAAAATGGGTTGAAAAAAAATCATATAATCTCGGCTGGACTATTTGTGGCCATTGACGTGTTCTTAGTCATGTTCCCTAGCCTAGAAGTCTTAAAGAGAAAACAGTATTTACATTGGAGGCGAAGTTCCCTGCACCCATCAGGTCCGTTCTTTTACTTTTTCGGCAGTTTTTGTAAAAACTGTCAAAAATCGAGGCTTGGTGATTAAAATTTGTGATTCTCCCAAAAAGTAAAATAACGCTTCGCAGCAAAAATCTGCCAAATGCACAAAATTATATCAAACGTCAACAAAATTCAATGTGCTTCTTATGGTTTGGCAGAACTTACAAAAACTGCCACAAGAAATTTTTTTGGCTAAAATCGGCAGAGAGGGGAAATATTGTTCTCCTTCAAAAGTGACAGATCTTACTAAAAATGGGAGTAAAAAAACGAAAAAGTGGGAGTATATGGCAGTTTTTGGCAGTTTTAGGAAGTAAAAGAACAGACCTACAAAAAAAAATTTAACAAACACACAATCTGCCACAATAAAAGTGGCCTTCTCAAACTTTGAATGTATGTAATGTATATTAAATTTTACTTCTATCGATATTTCTTCATTTGTTGTTTTCTTATTGTTTAAAGTGTTTTTTACTTAATAACGGTCGAAATTGAAGTTGAAATCCTTAAAAAAGGAAATACGCATGTTTTTTTCTTTGTTTTGTTTCATTCTTCATCATAAATCCTGTACATAATAATCGATTTTCTCGAGTTTTAGGTATCGGTCAAAATTTATTTCTCTTAAAATATTTTACAACTGTCAACATCCTAAAAAATTCTGGTTGATGTGAAGTATAAAGAATACAAAACTAAAAATAAAATGCGATACAGATACAGAATGCCAATAATCGTTTTCGCTAAATTTCTTTAGTTATTGAAAAACACACTTTTTAGCTTCATTTATTACAGAATCTGGCCCCTGACCTTCTGGCTGACGTTAACTGTTAACGTTTTTTTTGCTATATTGTTTTTAATCTTCGCAAATAGGTATTAAAAAATTCTTTCACTATTCACTATCAGCCGTATTTATAAACCGAATATAGCCTTATTATAAGACTTATAATGCCTGTATAGGGAAAATCCTTATTTATAAAGTTTTAGCTACACTACGTAGGGATTGAAAAAGCTATACAAACGTTTAGGGTGTATAAAGCTTATTATAAGGTACTATAATACAGAAAATACAATAAATAGGAATCGAGTAATTTAAGCTGTATTTTACTTCTAGCTAACCCAGAAAACGCTGATTTGCCATAGTACCTAAGGTATCTTATGAAAAACAACAATTAACCATAATTTTATTCTTGAACTAGCAGTTGCCCGCGACTTCGTCCGCCTCTCCCTCGTCCACCGGCCAGAGTATCATCTCGACTTGTGCATCATGCGCGCGTGGGAATTTTATTCGGAAGTTATTGTAAAATTGCATTGCAGTCAACTCTATCTAGGTCGTAATTCTCTTGAACTTGAAAAATTTGAGCATTTTTTATGATTCCCTTCAGTTGTTCATACTTAAAGCATTCCCTTGGGTGAACTCTCCCTAAATCTAATATCTCTCTTACTTCTGCATCGTTTTTTTTTCGTTAAGTAATTTTTTTTTCTTTAAACTGAGTATATTTTTTAGTTAAGAAGTACATAAAATGATATTGTTTAAACACAATAATCTGCACAAATAGTGCAATCAATCACATTCACAAATCAATTGAACTCTCAAAATTCTAATTTGAGCAGTTATTAGGCCAGTTCCACCTAACAACATCTCACTGAGATCTCAATGTCACCTTGACTGAGGCAAAATCATTTGGTGCCTTGGTGGAACATAATTCTCAGTTATCATTGAGATTTAATGGTTACCTTACTAATTGTTGCTGCACATATGTCAGCCACGTCAAATAGCTGAGTGAGAAATCGAATCCAAAATAATTTCATCTCAGAGATCTCAGGAAAAAATCTCAGTTCTCACATTTCCACAGATTCTTCGCTGCTATTGGTCACAGCTTAATGTTAAGTAGCCTAATGTCTAAGTCGATTAAGGCACCATCCAACACAAAAAGAATTATACCATTCGAACCAGTAGTTCCTGAGATTACCGCGTTCAAACAAACAAACTCTTCAGCTTTATATATTAGTGTAGATGTAGATTGTATTGTATTGTTTGCCGTTGTTTCCACATTTTACACAAATTCTTCGCTCCCATTGGTCGCAGCTAAATTTTATATAGCTTCAAGCCTTCCTTGATAAATGGACCATTCAATATTAAAAAAATTGTTCAATTTCATAAAGCAGTTCCTGAGATAAGCGCGTTAAAACGCAGAAAAATGTATATTTTTTGCCGTTTTTTCCATATTTTCCACAGATTCTTCGCTGCTATTGGTCACAGCTTAATGTTAAATAGCCTAATGTCTAAGTCGATTAAGGTACCATCCAACACAAAAAGAATTATACAATTCGAACCAGTAGTTCCTGAGATTACCGCGTTCAAACAAACAAACTCTTCAGCTTTATATATTAGTGTAGATTCTGCAAACAAATAAGGAACACAGCTAGGTAGCTCTGCACACTTTGAAAAAAAAAAATATTGACAATTACATTTTTGACAACGATCAAATCTACAATGACGGTTTATTGCAAAGAGAAAATAAACTAATAGAATTAAAGAAAAATGCATATTTGTTTTTGGATCGTATTACAATGCATTCGATGCAATCCTGATACGATCGTATTCGTTGTTAATAGTTAGTATTTTTTAATGAAAATTTACCGACGTTTACCAAGAAAAAAAAAACGCTTACGATAATGTGGTTCATAATAAAGATGCTCTCTTTGGATACTCCAGCAGTAAATGGGAAAACCTTTTTCGCAAACTTGATATTGACAAATGTAAGAAAATCTGGGAAAACTGTACTACCCGTGGCTTCTTCCAGAATTGTGACAATTCTGTTAAGTGCGAAAACTGCACACTCAAGCTTTAAGTTTCCACTAACAATTTCTTAAGAGCGGGAACAACGTCCCGCAGGTCAGCTAGTACAATATAAAGTTCGTTTGAACGCGGTAATCTCAGGAACTACTGTTTCGAATTGTAAAATTCTTTTTGTGTTGGATTTTTTAATCGAGGAAGGCTTTATTCTACTTAAAATTAAAATGCGACCAATAGCAGCGAAGAATCTGTGGAAATGTGAGAACTGAGATTTTTTCCTGAGATCTCTGAGATGAAATTATTTTGGATTCGATTTCTCACTCAGCTATTTGACGTGCACGTGGCTGACATATGTGCAGCAACAATTAGTAAGGTAACCATTAAATCTCAATGATAACTGAGAATTATGTTCCACCAAATGTTTTTGCCTCAGTCAAGGTGACATTCAGATCTCAGTGAGATGTTGTTAGGTGGAACTGGCCTAATAACTGCTCAAATTAGAATTTTGAGAGTTCAATTGATTTGTGAATGTGATTGATTGCACTATTTGTGCAGATTATTGTGTTTAAACAATATCATTTTATGTACTTCTTAACTAAAAAATATACTCAGTTTAAAGAAAAAAAAATTACTTAACGAAAAAAAAAACGATGCAGAAGTAAGAGAGATATTAGATTTAGGGAGAGTTCACCCAAGGGAATGCTTTAAGTATGAACAACTGAAAGGAATCATAAAAAATGCTCAAATTTTTCAAGTTCAAGAGAATTACGACCTAGGGAGAGTTGACTGCAATGCAATTTTACAATAACTTCCGAACAAAATTCCCACGCGTGCATGATGCACAAGTCGAGACGATACTCTGGCCGGTGGACGAGGGAGAGGCGGACGAAGTCGCGGGCAACTATTGGCTATTGGTCACAGCTTAATGTTAAGTAGCCTAATGTCTAAGTCGATTAAGGCACCATCCAACACAAAAAGAATTATACCATTCGAACCAGTAGTTCCTGAGATTACCGCGTTCAAACAAACAAACTCTTCAGCTTTATATATTAGTGTAGATGTACGTAGGAGTTGTTACATACATATCGCTCTCACCTCACAAAAAAACCAACAATATCAAACCTCCTACACTAAGTGTAGTAAACCATTGTTTAAATTTTTTCTCGAATATCAACTCTACAGTCATAGTAAAAATGAAAAATATTTTTAGAGCAATAAAACCAACTCTACCGGTTTTTGAAATTTAAATAAAAAAAAAAGAAGTTATAACAACAAATTTTAAAAATCAATTTTCAATGAATTCATATTAAGAAGAATTCTCTATGGTGAAGTAGGTTTACATGATTTGTTTCTTATCTTTGATTCGATTATATATTAACAAATTACCAAATAATCTCGGGCAACCTGCAATCATTATTTTTTTCCATACATTTTATTTATTTTTATTATAAACAAATAATAAACAAAAACGCCACTTCAGAAATTTCTCGGAAGGTCGAGATCAAGATTAGCGCCATTTATCTATGGCTGTACGAGTACCTACATACCTACTTTTAAACATTTCAAAATAATAGTATTTACTCATTTCATTGTTTTGTTCGTATCAATCGCTCAACCTTTGTTTTTTTGTTGTTGTTGTTTTTTCAACAAACCTCAGCAGGACTTAATTCCAATAATCATAATTATTATTGTCTCTTGTGGTAATTTTGAACTCTGCTCCTGCAGATAATTGCCCTCATCATCTTCGGCTGTTGATTGTTCCAGTTATGTCAAAAAACTCATTCCAATGTTATTTCTCTCTTTTATCTCGTGGCTGATTAAACAAATTATGAACAAAAATAACGCCGTGGTATAACCCTAGACATCTGAATCGCTTCTGATAATTTTGTAAGTGCCTTCTTAACTGTTAAACATTTCTTAAAGTGATGAAATAAGAAATCGACCTTTGGATCTTTTTTTTTAGCTATTGTTGTCGAAAAGAAATGTTATTAGGTATTTATTTTTTTCTTATCCATCACCGATGAAATTGAAGATTTCTTCCAGTTCTTATGAGTGATTCTCGTGGTTCTCGCATGAAAGTAACAAAAACTTTTTACGTTTTTGTGTATCACTCTATATTTGATAATAATTGTAATCAGAACCACAAGACACACAGCATTGCCAAAACTAAAAAAAAAAATGTTATCAGATCTCAGAATCCCGATTGAACTACACATTCGTTGTTTGATGGTTTTGAGAAACATCAAATAATTTTAGTCGAACGAAACTCGATCGCCCGCCCGATTTGCCATAATCATAATTGTGGGGTAGTTTAATTTTCACCCTTCTCGCATATCAATCCACATTATATTAAATTACACATTCTTTCTTATAATAGTATAACTATACCCCACGGTGTGCGATGTAGCATGTAGCGCACAGTTAATTCCTTCAAGTCTAATAGCTCAAGCAAATCAAAAGAAAATAAAACAAAAATATTAGAAAAGACAATCACAAAGAAAAAGAAAATAATATCAGTCTTGTTTCGTTTTCGCTGGTCATTCTGTTTTGTCTGATGCTTTTTGTTTACTTTCATCAACCTTTCTGTGGGGACAAAATGTGTAGGTGTTTTGTTTGAGGTTAAATCTGGCTGTGAAATTCCGATATTGGGGGATGAGCTGCGTTTTAGTTTTCTTCGTTCGTCTTGGACACTGATAAACATAATGATAGAACATAAAACAAAATTATTTTATTTTCTAACTAATACGTCCGTCGCTCGTCGGAGAATAGAATAAGGCATGACGGATCTTTCAATAGATGAAACGACCAGACGACGATTGAGTTTGTTTTGCTTTGATCTTTTGGTTTATTATCTGTGTGTACCTTTTTAGTTTGTTTTTGTTTTGGTGGTAGGTAGTAGGTACGTTCATCTTTCAAGGGTCAAAAAATCATAAGAGATACGGAAGAAAGTTTTCTTTCTGCATCAATCGAAAGTTTTTATTAATTTTTTTTTTAAAGGTATATCAAAAACAAAAGTAAAAAGTGAGCTTCCTTCGAGCCGGATTTGAACCAGCGACCTATGGATTTCCACTTCTATGTCAAGTATATGACATTATCTCTTCTACAGTCCACCGCTCTACCAACTGAGCTATCGAAGGCGATGAGGGTAATTGAAATTCTTGCTTATATTTACCGATCTCTTGACTTCCTGAAAATTTTCTAAGCAAGAACAACGACGAATCGATTCGTCACGGAACCCAAGTAAAACTCAGCTACAGCTATAGTCTTACCAAAAAACGTGCTGAATCGATGAATGAGGTTGAATATTTTTGAATGTAAATTGAGCCTCAATTTTACGAATGGTATTGAAAAAGTTGGTTTTCAAGATATATATGTATATCTACTTCCAGTTCGGTTTTAACCAACGCTCTTTTACGTCTTCTTACAAATCCATCCCTGAAAGAGTGTTCTAAATGTGTATGATGTTAAAAACATATTTTAAAAGCACATGTACTAAAAGATGTTCATCTGTCTGTTTTCTTACTAAAAGTCCACTCTCAAAAGCCTCGCCACCACTGACATTCTGATCATCCATAACTACACCAACAACAACCATGCAATCGTATATGTATTACGTTATGAAATTAGCTTTGAAGGCTCTTCTTACAATTTTTACGGATTGAGATGATGCGAATCGCTGTCGTCGCTTTGTACTTACTTTAGTTAGTTGTGGGATGAGATGCAAACAAGATATTAAACTTATTGCTTTCCGCGATTGTGTTCTCTGTGAAGAAAAAAAAAACAATAACATAAGCTTACCCCAAATAAAAATCCCCCACTCCTTTAAATTTAAAAATTTACTAAGCCATATAGGAAAATTTGAAATTTTAATTTGCCCAAAATTCGTTTCGAAAAAAAAAGAAGATACAAAACGGAAATCAAGTTGAAGTTCAAGTGCATTGTATAATCAGCGTTCACTCGATAAAACAATAACAACAACAACGAAACGGTGTAAATGCGTCTTCTGTCCGGTTGGTCGATTTTTACATTGTAATTGAGTATTTGTGTGTCATCGAGTTTCCCAAGTCGTCGAGAAACGGATCTAATTTCCAATTAAGATTTTCAAGTGTTTCAGACTCTCACTGGACGCCCCGTCCTCCCCCTCACCCCATATCAAATTTTATCCCCTGTTTTGTACATTTTCGTCGTCAACATTACTTTTTCTTCTATCAAACAAATTTGCAAAAGTATTTTTTGATTTGTGATCTTGTCCCAAAAAAAAGTTCACTCTTATTTAAAAGGTACGAGTATTTCTGCTGAGTTCATCATCACACTGATGAGTGAAGATGATACAAATTCAGTGAAGTGATTTGTGAGAGCTTAAGTGGCGCTTTAAATGGAGGCAAACCGTAAAATCTAGCTTCTAGTCTCTCTTCGTTGCTCTGCGCGCTGTTGGACTTGAAAACAAAATCAGACATCGTCCATATCGTAAGATTTCTTAAGCAGGAAACTCATTAGCAGACAGTTATTTTTGTTCGTGTGGCCGTAGACAAAGTGTACAACATTCCTTTTGTTTTAATTAATTATTTGTGTAAACGCTGCATACAAAAATGGAAACATTTAGAAACAAATTGGAAGTGACGCGGATGTGAAAAAATTTTGGAATTTGCGGCAGTAACTATTGAGGAACGCGACGCAAGTCGTTCACGGTGCGAGTGGGTGTTTTTTTGTTGAAAAATCTTTAAACAAGAACGAGATGTTCTCTTTGATATGCTAATTCAAATAACGAACATTTCTTCTACTGATCTAGGAAATCATGAGTTATAGAATCGATAGGAAGACATTGGAAACTATAATTGTTCCAAAGTCATTTCTATATGGATTAATTATTCTCTCCTTGCTGGAAAGTAAGATAATTTTGCTTATCAGTGTAAAAATACACACAATGTTAAAAGTATCAGTGATAAAAGTTTTGTGTTAGCTAAACTAACTTGAGAATAATTTTAAATGCAGTTTAAATTAATCAGTAATTACCTCAAAAGAACTCGCGTAAAATGGTTTTACTGCCGCTTATAGAACATTTCGCCAATTTTGAATTCGATAAAATGTCTAACTCGATATTCTTAATTAATTAAGAATATTTTATGCAGTTATTAAAGAATAAGCTTAAAACAACTAATTCAGAATAAACAAATCCGTCGATGCACGTCAACAAACACAAGGGTGTCATGTCGCAATATCCATCATTGTATTGAGAAATCTCTTTGGAATTCTTGTCATTCCAACCAAAATTGAGAAAAATGAAATACCGTACAGATTTAAAAAGAATTTGTTTGTTTCATTTTTATTTAAAAATTTGCCGTAGTGTATGTCGATCAGCACAAAGTATTAAGGGTTCATATTTTGACATATTTTATTATTCGATTCGAAAATTCCTTTCGGACCATTCAATACAAGTCGTGTTGGACGGGTTCAAGTCTGATCCCCATATAATAAAAACGCTGGTGTGCGCCAGGGCTTCGTATTGTCTCCGACACTTTCTCATTTTCATTTATGATCTCCTGTCTGAAAATTCTAACCTACTCTCATGTTTTGCTTGATTTCGTTTTCAAAACCCTGCTCTTCGGATGCGGATATTCAACGGCAAAATGAGACAAGCTTTGTGTATCACCACATAGATTTTATAAGATGACCTAAGACATTTTCTCTCCCTCTGATCTGGCTTTCATCTATACCTAAAGCTTGTGTGCGTCCACGGCTTGAGTAAAATTTATATTTCTAGGCTTGTACTCCAGTAACGTACTTAAGCATCTTATATTTACAATATACAAAACAGAGCGTTTAGGATGATTGATGACTCCAGCATCGTAAGGATAATTACGTTGCTTCAACATAGAAGCAATTGGCAACAACATTTCACTCAGATCTCCTCTCGGTCAAAGAGAGGCAAAATCATAATTCTCTGTTCTCATTGAAATATCTACGATCAACTTACAAATTGTTCTTGTGTATACATAATGTCAATAAATTAGAAATCGAATCTAAACTGTTTAAATAGATCTGCCTTCCCCATTCAATGCAATGTTCATGGATGAATGAATCATGAATGAATGAAGACATAGGTACACTGGCACATCCTTTCAAACCCTATCCGCCCCTTTAATTGATGTTTTTCTTTTATAACTCTGAGTAGATCACAGAAATGTCAAAGAAAAAATCTGGGTTTCTCAGATGTATCAGAGCTAAAAAATGTTATGCTCGAAGCTAAAATGTATTTGCTCAGGATAAAACGACCGAGCAAATGGAGCGAATACCGGAGCGAAGACAACTTCACTTGTTTTCTGATTTTATAAACAAAAAACAACATGTAATTAAAAATGGAGTCCCAAGACAGTAGCGCGTGTACTATAGGTTAACAAAAAATATAAAACAATTAATTAGTAAAAAATTTCATTTCGGTGCTCGGGTCTGTTTCTTTTTTATATCGGAGGACTTTGAATATGATTTGCTCAGAGCTTTGTCTTGACACATCTGTAATCTGCTCAGTGGTAAAAACGAGAAAACGCCAAATGCTTGCACTGTGTCTTGGCATAAATAGGGTATGAAACCCCTTTATTGTGCGCTCATTATGAAAAAAAAAAAAATCAAAAGAATCGGTAACCCGATAATTAAAACAAAAATTGTCTGCGATGTTTTTTATCGAACGTTTTCATAATTGTTTCAAAAGTTCGCTCAAAGTTAGAGTAGGTGCGGAATATTATTTAACACGTTCGGAGAGATTATTTATGAAGATATTGTATTGTGTGTTTAAAAGACTTCTGATCTGATGAGCAACACGTTGATATTATTTTATTGATATTAAGTCCAGTCATTTTAGTAATTTTAGATATTAATCTGCGGAAAAATTCCTAGTGGGCTGAATTTTGAATTTTTTGAAAGATGTGAAAAATCGACATTGATATCGTGCCGGCTAAAAAAGTTATAATGGCCAAAAGTTTTTTGTAGGTATTTTGCGACCTATTAGGTACCCGAAGGTAAATAGTGGTGAAAGACAAATTATTGTTCTTCTTGAAATTATATGTAAAGAAAACGCCTTAAGCATTCTTCTGTAAAATTAAGCGTTTCTGAAGTAAGTAGAGGGACCAGAACGCGCTCTATTGTTTTTTCTTCTTCTATATCAAAATCTTCAGTTTTTATTTCATTAAGAGTGTCTGTCACATCGAAATCTTCATCATTGGTTGACTCAGTCTCAGTGTTCAGATCACTTGTTTTGAAAATGTCATCAATTGCACCAATACCTACTTAAGGTGGCGCTACAGTCCATTGTGGACTTGGGCCTCAATCAACAGACTGTATTCCCATTCAATGCACACGGGGCCAAAGATGACTCGAAGAACTTTCCTCTCGAGGCAACCTAAGGTACATTCATCCGATTTTGTCACGGTCCATGCTTTTGCACTATACAGCAGGACTGGGATGATGAGGGTGTTATACAGTTTTACCTTAGTTGCTCGTAAGAGGGCGATTCCACTCAATTGCTTTCTTAGCCCAAAGAAACAGCGATTAGCAAGAGTTATTTTTCGTCTGATCTCGGCGCCCGCTGGTGTTATTGCTCGTGTTAACAGTGGAGCCTAGGTAGACAAACTCCTCTACTACCTCGAAGTTGTATGCGTTTATTGTGACGTTCTGTCCGAGCCGTCAGCGTTGTACCCTCATTTATCGCTAAATCCGTTTTTGCCGCTTCTGTCTCAATTCTGACAAAGGCGCCGCCGTTTACATCACGCTGTGTTCTTCTCATTATATCAATATCATCGGCGTACCAGCGAAGTTGAACAGACTTTTGGAAGATAGTGCCTCTGGTGTTGACGGTGGAGTTTTGCACTTCTCAAGAAAGAAAGATTCCGTAAACTCGTTGCCAACCTAGATGGCGCAGTGTAAGTTCTCCATCGTCATTTTGCACAAGCAAAAGCAGCAGGGATGTCAAAACTAGACATAGCTCTCTACGGTTCGTCTCATGTAGATGCTGTCATACTCAGCCTTAAAATCGATGAAAAGGTGGTGGGTATCGATTTGGAGTTCATAACTTTTTTTCAGGATCTGCCGCATAGTGAAAATTTGGTCTGAAGCCACATTGATAAGGATCAATCAGATTGTTGACGAAAGGCTTCAGAGTTCTCATATTACGGCAGAGAGGATCTTGTAGGCGATGTTAAGTAGGCTGATTCTTCTGTAGTTGGTACAGTTTAGAGAATCTGCCTTTTTCAAACAAATTGCTCCAATGCAGGAAGATAAGAAACTGCCTCCAAGAATTTTATTATGTAAATCATTCTCGAAGCTTTTCTGTTCTGTAGTTCTTTTTATAATGCTTTTAAGGTTTAAATTTGAAACATGGACAAAATGTTTCTCCATTTGACTTACTAAAGACTTTTCATTTAGTGTTTATAGGCATAGAAAAATTAAAAAAATTAAAAATATGTTAAATTAATGAAATAAACACGGATAAAAAGGCGAAAAAATTGGATTCCATTGCAAATGATTTGTTGATGATTGTTCGAAGTCTTTTCCAAGTCTTTTTTTTTTTTTTGGAAAATATGCCAAATTTGCATTAAATGTAGGTATGCGTAACTTAGGTTTGCCTTCATTATAAGCCTCAAACAAGGTTTCGCCAACCTAGCTCATTTCTTATCTTTTTTATCTTGTCAATGAATGAAATTAAATTTTTAAAAACAAACACAATATTTTTTCTTTCTTTTACCAGAAATACCCATTCGTTCATCTTAATCTTTATCAATTTAAAATATTTACCAACATAGACAAGCCCTGGATTATTTGAGATGATTATTATTTTCCTCAGAAGCGATTACTCTGCGTCTGCACTCTCCCGCTGCCCTCATAAACTCCTAGAGCAGTTGTAAACGGCATCGAGTTCTCAATTCGTAACTTTTTTCTTCATACAACTAACAGCTTTTCAACGCCTGTCAACCTTAGCAGGCAGCAATAACAATATAATTTAATAACATACATTGCTCCCAGCTTAACGACTGACGACGACGATAGAGCATCAGCAATAATAGTTTTATATTTTGGGCAAATAACAATAACATCCGAAGGCGGTATAAAACTGAAATAGATCACTGAATCGACTATTAATATCGCGATAAGTTCACTGTGATAACAAAATCATCCTCATTAAAAGAGGAAAAACAGTCTGCGAAGATCGTCTTGCATCCCAGAAGACTATGCATTTTGATCGGACACATTCATCATCGGAGAAAGTAGAATTCTTCATTGGAAGATCAAAATTTGTTTAAAGAGCTTCAAGTGGATGATCGATCATCCTTTTAACCAAGGATTTAGGATCAAACAAAGTATAAGAATACCAAAAAAAAAAGATTGTGATATCGTGTTAGTGAATATTTAGAAAGTAGGTATTTTTAAAATGACTGAAAATAAGAACGGAAACGTAAAGGATAATCGTGATGAGGATGTCGATGTTGAGGCTAGATTGCTCAACAATGGTGTTGGACAAACAACGGAAAAAGAGAAAGGGAAATCTAGTGAGACGGAGAAAAATGGCGAAGAACCTGAGGTCAAAATGAGTGTGGACATTGATAAGCTGCTCAAGGATATGCCATTGACAGATGATCTTACCTGCGGATTTTGGATCTTCAAGGGACGATTTTTTCAATTGTAAGTAGAAATTTGAAAACCTTGTTTATCCCATATTGAAATTTATTAAGCCCATTTTTGTATGTAAATGACAAAATATCGACTTTCAAAATGCAAATTAGGTTTTTCTCAATTAAGCTTTTACTCCAAAGCCAATTTATGCAAAAACTTATTTATTTCAAAACAAGACAGCTTATTATTGTATTTGAGTAGTTAAATTTGTGTAGTTGTTTAAGATTTTAATTCTTTTGATTTACTTTTCGTCATATTTTTGACATTTTTACAATTTTCAAAACAGCTTTGTAGGCTTGAACTTTAATACAAACAAACAAACGCGGCATGGTTTCTTATTTGTACCTAAGTACTTAATTCTATTAAATAAATTACAAATAAATGATAAACATGTTTTAAATTTTTACTAATTGGAATATTTGTATGATTTCCGAACAAAAATATTTTTGCTTTGTTATTTTTTTTTTTTCTATTTCTAATTATTTCCCAAAAAAACGTGCTTCATTTTTCTTATAAATTTTGAGTTGTTGTAACTGAAACAAAACTTCGTTAGCCAAGTATTTTCAAAAATTGATTCACTGCTATTTTTTAAAATCTTAATTTTTTTTTTTATTCATGATGAAATCTTTAAGAGTATTCCGGACCAAAACTGCGTTTTTTCAAATGGTATTGCGAAGCAATTGGTTTTCCTATCGAAATGATTAAGGTGTCAATGGGTAGACAAAAACTGTTTTTAGGGGACTATTTATAGAAGGGTGGTCCTTAAGATAAAATTAATGAAGACATCCGCTCAATCGTCTCCAAATAAATAAAAAAAAATCCTCTAATTTTTTCAGATTTTTATCTATACCCGTTACTAGCCCGTTACCTATATCGATAAGTGTTATAATTTCTTTGTAAAAAAAAGTGAGGCATTTTAAAACGGTGGTGGTTAATTTGCTGAACAAAATCAGGAAAAAAGATGAAAACAAAAACTTGCGTACAATTATTAGAATTTTCGCGCATAGCCTATATTATTCAAAGGTTAATGTAAATGTTCCCAAATATATCAAACTTAATTTTAACATGACGAATTTTGTTAATGCCGATTTAAATACGCTGAGTTTTTCCTGAGAGGAACACTGAATCCTTTTATTCTCATAGCCTGTTCAGGCCTTTGAAATTGTTTGTTGCATACCAGATATCATTCGGGATAAACATTAACAGACAGTTTTGAACAAAAATAGCAATAGTGCAGCTCAGTTGTTTTACAAAAAACTCTAAGTTATTCTGTTTACAACTTTTCTCTTCGGCAATATTCAAAGTAGGGTGTATGAAATTTTTCATGAGAATTTAATCCTTTTAGTCACTCAAAGTTATGAGAACTTAGAAGATCGAAATCTAGCACCATTTTTGATTTTTCTAACAGCCCTGAATTAGGCCAAACCTTTTCTCAAAAACAGAAATTTTATGATACACTAAACGCTGAGAATCATGGAGAATAATGCGTTTCAATTCTTCGTTAAAATACCAAATTCCAAATAAGAAATTTCATTTTTGTGAAATAAAACACAGTTAGTGCCAGATTGTTAATGCTACGTGTGTATACGTCAATTGCTTTTTAAATAAAATACGAAGTTATATATAGTTTAAAATTCGCGCGGATTTTAAACTATGACCTTTTATTGTATTTTTGGCTTATTTGTTTTTGATTGAAGTAATTTTTTTTTCAACAGAAGACAAAACATTCTTGAAATAAGTTACTTCAACTTCAAAACTGCAATTGCACTTCCCCATGTTTTTTTGTTTTTCTCGAAAGTTAAGTAGTTATTTGTTTTTCAAATTTCAAATCAAAATTATTTAAAATGTAATGAATAATGATTAATGAACGACAATTGGCTGCCTTTCTTATTTTCTTTTTCTGACAAGACCAACCATCTTAATATCTTATTTCAAACAGTGGGAAAATAAAATAATTATTATGTTTAGAAAAGATATTTAAAAATGTGCTTTCATTTAAAAAAGAATACGAAAATTAAACTTAAAAATACGTTTTCAATTTTCTTATGAATCAAATTTTGTTTTTCAGATTTGCCAATCAAACAGCCTACGTTTGTCTCTACGGTCTCGTTGGATGTGTATTCTCAATGACATACGCCTATTTCAACGGAACGATAACAACGATAGAAAAACGTTTTAAAATTCCATCCAAAAACACCGGAATTATATCAGTTGGAAATGATATTAGTCAAATGTTTGTGTCAGCGGCGTTAAGCTACTACGCTGGTAAAGGCCATCGACCAAGATGGATTGGGTTTGGTATAAGAATCATCGAATTCAACCTCTTTCGCTTTCAACAAATCAAACTTTTTCTTAGGTCTTCTTACGATCGTCGCCTTCTGTCTATTAACGGCGTTACCTCACTTTCTCTATGGTCCAGGAGAGGATGCCCTCTCACTGACAGAAGAGTTTGGGGCCTTGCCTGATGAAAATTCCACAATGGAGGCTCTAGAAGCACAGCGATCAAAATTACTCTGCAGGAACAGGGGTAAGAACAAAAACCACAATTTTTTCTAATTCTTTTAAAAACGAAATTTTTCGATTCAGGAAGTGGCCTTGAATGTGAACAAGGAGAAGGTAACCTGGCTCCACAGCTGGTCCTATTCATAGCCCAGTTCATCTCTGGCATCGGGGGGTCGTTGTACTACACCCTGGGTGTGTCGTACATGGATGATAACACGAAGAAATCAAAAACTGCCGCTCTCTTAAGTAAGTTCAGATTCCGCAAATCATTATGTCCATAAACGAGAGATTATAAAAGTCAATTTTTGAAACAAACACGCTCCCGAATCAACCTTCAATTGTCCGTCAGAATCAGTTTGTTTGACATCACTTAGGGTATTTGATAAGTCTGTAATTGTTTATTTACTGTCACCAGTAATTCATACCCCGCCAAAGTTTAAGTATTTTATGTCATTGTTTAAATTGGTGGGCTTAGGGTTTCGAGTGCATTGCTTTAGGCGTCTTGAAGTTTTACAACTTTCTTATCTGAGGCTTCGAATTTTCCATGACGATGTAAGCACCAATAAAAAGATTTATCGTCAACCTTTCAAACTAGTTAGGACTCAATCGAACTTGATTTGGTTGGTTGTATGAAGTATGATGTAAAAGTGATGAAAACTGGTTCAGCTGTTTATTTTATGCATACACATATTTTCTCTTCTTAGGTCTTTCATACTTCCTCCGAATGCTGGGTCCAGCTGCTGGCTATGCCCTAGCCTCATTTTGCCTGCGAGTGTACATTGCCCCAAATCTACGTCCGGTGATCGGCCAGAAGGATCCCCGATGGCTGGGCGCCTGGTGGATGGGTTGGTTGCTGCTCGGTGGACTGCTTGCATTTTCAGGATTCTTTCTGACAATGTTTCCAAAACAATTGCCCAGAGCTGCAGCTAGACAAATTGTCGAAGCCGAACGCAAGAAAATCAAAGAGAAAAACCTTCCAAAGTCTGAAAAAGAGCTTGAAGCTGAGGTAGAGACTCCAGCCTCGATTAAGGACATGCTAAAAACATTCAAAAGACTGCTGAAGAACCCGACCCTGATGTGCAATAATTTCTCGTCGGTGTTTTATTTATTTGGTTACACACCGTATTGGATTTTTACGCCAAAGTATATCGAGATCCAGTATCGACAATCTGCAGCTACTTCAAGGTTTGTGGGGATGAAACTGCTTCAAAGAGTTTATTTATATAAAAATTCTTTCTTTATCAGTTTGGTGACAGGAACAATAGCATTGGGCTTCTCAGCAATTGGAATCCTTTTGTCCGGATATGTCATCTCGAAGTTCAAACCAAAAGCTCGATCAATGGCTGCGTGGAATGTTTTGGTGGGATTTCTCACGGTCGCTGGCATGTTGACGTATTCCTTTATCGGATGTCCTGGAAATGAAAAATCGGTTATTGTCAATATTCATGATAGGTGAGGATTTAGTTTTTTTTTGAAATTTCCAACTTCCGGTGCTTATAAAAATGGTTTTCTTTTCAGTTCATCAATGACTTCAACTTGCAACTCAAACTGCCAGTGTGACTATGTGCGGTATTCACCAATTTGTGGAGAAGACGGAATGACTTATATTTCTCCCTGCCATGCTGGGTGCAAGAACGAGCAGATTTCATCAAAAGGAATAAAGGTAAATTCTATTAATCGTATATTCAAAAATGTTAAGATTTGTCTCTTTTTTAGACTTACTACGACTGCTCCTGCATTCCGGCTAACAATTCAACAAGTGCGAGTCCAGTATTTGCCCGCTTAACCGCTCTCAATGACAGCTCGCAGGACGATTTCTTGGACTTGAGTGACGGCACATCAACAATCATGCCACCAGATGTAAGAATCCAAAACCTAAAATTAAAACAATTTAAAATTTATATGATTTGTATGAATTCTAGTTCGGTTCGGGTGGACAAGCTGTACCCGGATCTTGTCCCGTAAATTGCTACAGCTACTTTGTAACGTTCCTCGCAGTTCTGTGTGCCCTCAAATTTATCGGAGCCACTGGCCGTGCCTCGAATTTCCTCGTCTCTGTGCGATGTGTCCCCGAAAAGGACAAAACAGCTGCCATGGGTTTCGGTCTGATGATGATGAGTCTGTTCGCCTTCATCCCAAGTCCCATTTTCTTCGGTTGGGTGATAGACAAGCTTTGTCTCGTTTGGGGCAAAACCTGTTCGAACAAAGGCAACTGCTGGCTCTATGATCCCGAATCTCTCAGGTAAGCTTATTTTCGACGGAAACATCTTTATATCCTCACCCCAACCAAACAAAACAAACTATTTCTACAGATACACACTGAACTTCATTGCCTCGATATTTGTGACTCTGGGTTCCATCTTCGATGTTGGCGTCTGGTACTATGTTAAGGACTTGAAAATATTCGATGAAGAAATCAAAGATGTGGAATTGAGGGTGGTGCAGCATGAGGAGGATGCCACTCCTGAAAAGAAGACGGAAATTTAATTTCAATTCAAAAGCATCAAACTAAACGGCAAGAACAAAAAAAAAAAACAACAAAATAAAGGATGTGACAGCTTTTTTTTCTTTCTCAATGTTCTGATGTACAATATTCATTCAATTGAAGCCATCCAATGGGGGGCTTAGAGGAAATTCTAAATGGATGGTTTTTTAGTTCGATATGGGGGGAATGGGATGGGCTTTATTTTTAGTTTTGAAGCGGAAGTGTAGATTGATTTCCTTTGTCGGTTCGGTTTTTAGTATTCTTTTTTTTCTCGTCACATTTTGATGCGATGCTCATCAGCTCAAAGGAGTTTCGATTCAATTAGATGCATATATAGTGGCTAACAAATGACCGACAAAGGAGACTCGCCCTGCTCAACTAATTCGATTCTCTTGAAGAAGACGATCCTTTTTAATTACATTCTTGTTTTTCTTGTTTCTTCACAATTTTTTTGTTTTTATTTTGTTCCGTTTTCCTTCAAAGTTGATTTGCAGGACTTAATGCCATTGGTCAATAGCAAATGGACACATTTTTTTTCTTTCTCCAATTCGTCCTTTTAGTTTGACAAATGAATATAATTTGAATTGCATTTTCAGTCATTAGTACTCGTAGAATTTGATAAACTTGTTTTAAGAACTAAAAAGATGTCTTCTTTCATACTTTTAAGCTTTGTTTTTTTTTTTTTTTAAGTTTACTTTAAATGTAAATATTTTGTAAGTGTATTTTAATGATGTAGAATAGTCCTTTTGAAGGATTTAATAAAACTGTGTTTATACGCTCATTAATTGCATTTATGTCTTATACAAACTTAATACTGGACCGTTTACATTTGTCAAAAATTTGGTTTTGAAAGCAGAACATCTAAGACCTTTTCTGAAGAATATAAACTCATAGAAGTTGGAAAAAAAACATTGAAAAAAAAAGAATAAAATTCCACTGTCTTGTATCTCGAAACTTCTGATTAATTTGTTGACTTTATTTTCATCTTTACGAAGTGTGCTTTTCAAATTCTCACATTCACAAAGGTTTTCTTCTTAACGTAAAAGACACCCTCTTGTGACAGGCTAAATAACATCAACGTTCTAAGCGAATACAATGTCACGTATTTCTTTCCAGCGTATGCAAGAACCAAACACAATACAGTTTGAGAGCTGCTGATATGGTTTATGTCTGTACTGTATTTCAGCGCCACCTATTGTAAATGATATTATATAAATGATAGCCGTTTCTTATCAAATATTATAGATGGCCTGTTGGTAAATAAACAAATTTTTTGAATTCAAAATCAAATCGGCATCGGTATAGTAGAGTAAACTAAACAGCCCAGCCCTATTATTGGTACCCTAATGATTAGCACACAGATTTTAAACGATGAGCAAAGATTAATTTCAAAAATTTCAGAAGTATACAGGGTGATTCACGAGCGTTGTGCCAAAAAGCTAGAGCGAGTAGGTTGCGTTGAGACAAGAAAAAAATCGTATGGGTGGGGGGGTCTATTCCCCCCCGTTTAGTCAGGAGGGGCAATTTTCTGAAAAATTGACTTATTTTGTAAAAAAAAATATTAAAAATCAATGGCTTCGTCTGCAACACCGTGCTATACCTTTCTGGAAAGCCAAAAACTTTTTCTTTCATTTTGTTTTTAAATTGAATTGTTTTAACGAGTAGTTTAAAAAAAAAAAATTTCAAACTCAAAATTTTCAAAAAAAAAAGCAAAAAAAACATTTTTGAACTAATTTTTTTCAAAATTTTAAGTAATTAAGTACTAATTTTGTTTTCAAAATTAATGTCGTTAATTTTTAGTCGAAAACAGAAAACCGAATGCAAAAATGTCTTTTCGTTTTTGAGAAATTAAAGAAAAACCAAAACAACTTTTTTCTAAGAAAATCTTTGTTAATTTATTTTTACCTATCTGGACTTATAGTTTAATTTATTTATGAAACATTAACCTTTCTTTTACTATTTGTTTTGTAATTGGAGTTTTATGAGGACTCAATAAAGTAGAAAAGTATTGGATTTCCCCTGGATTAATCATTTTGTTCATTGATAACGTCTGCCATTGACCTTTCACTTCTAGCTCTCCGTGCTCTCGTCGGCGGATTCTTGAAAACATGCTACGACTTGGGCGCCATCTATTGGGATACCTTTCAGCGTAGAGTCTTTCGGCTTCCCGATCTCGACAACAAGTTAAATCGTAGCAGAAGTTCCTGTCTGCTAACTCTTCTCGAGCGTATGAGTTTGTTATTGTTATGTGTTGATGAGTTAATATATTGTAATGTGTATACACTTTATTTTATCTCATACGCTCTGTATCTCCTTCTATTGCAATGTCTAATGTGTATACGTTATTATCTCTTACACTCTGTTTAATGTATACACTTTTCTTACTCTCTTTACTTACTCCGTATCTCTTTCTATATTTAATGTACACACTTTTCATTACTCTCTTTACTTACTCTGTATCTCTTGTTTATTTAATGTACATACTCTCTTTACTTAATATCGTTTAATTGTAGTAGTAAACACTTATGTGTATAACAGTTAAAAATGAGGGGCAACATCTAGTGGTTAAAAAGAGAACTTCTGGAACATTCGGTTTAGTAGTTTCTAGAACCATTATCAGGACTATATATACCCGATTCGAAATCGAAACGATAGTTGAATGTGAACTGCGATAAGTAAAGTACACTGTGTTTGAAAAGTTATAATTGAAAGTGTTGAATAAATAAGTTTGTGAGTGATTTGAATAAAGTGAATTTGTGTTTTATTTAAAAAGTGAATAAGTTTTAATTGTCGGACCAAGCCGAATATTACATTGGTGTCAGAAGTGGGATTAAAACTTATTGAGAATAAAACAGTGAACAGTGATTAAACTATTTTGTGTGAAATAGTGAAGTTAAAAAAAAAATGATAAGTAAAGTTTTGAAAGACTTAACTGTCGCTGAGCTAAAGGCCGAATTAAGCAAACGTGGCTTAAGTGCGGCAGGATATAAAATCGAACTCGTAAAACGGCTACAGGAATATCTGGAAGAACAAAATGAAGACCCAGATGCGTTTGCTTTCGAAGTGGCAGCAAAATCGGAAGAGGTAAATGCAACTGCCGACTTATCTACCATGATGACACTTCTTCTAGCCAAATTTGAAGAGAATCAAAAGAAGCAAGAAACTCAAAACAAGAATGTTCTGGAGCAACTAGAAACTCAAAGAAACGAGCAGAAGACCGAGCAAGAGAATGTCCTCAAACAACTGGAAGGAAATGTCCTCAAGCAACTAGAAACTCAAAAGAATGATGTTCTGGAACAACTACAAGCTCAAAGGGATGACGTTCGAGATCGGTTTGATGAACAGAAAAATCTGCTAGAAGGCAGGTTTGCGGACTTCGAAGACAAAATCAATACTCTCGATGAGCGTGTCGAAAAACAAAATTCAACGACTAATGCACGTTTCAAGAAAATAGACGACCAGATCGAAACCATTACAAGCGAACTAGAAAAAGTGCGAAAGATGAAAGCTCGAGAACCTTCTGGTGAGTGCTCAAGAAAGAGAGAAGTGAATCCCCCAATCTTTGATGGTCAGATACCGTGGTCAATCTACAAGAAACAGTTTGAAGCAGCAGCGTTAACAAACGGCTGGGACGATGACGAAAAATACATTGCTCTTACGCTTGCCTTGAGAGGAGCAGCTGCTGAACTGCTACAAACCATCCCAGCAGAGAAGAACGGTGACTTCAAAGTTCTGGTAAACGCAATCGAACAGCGGTTTGGGGATAGCCACATGACAGAAGTCTTCCGAGTACAACTAAACAACAGGGCACAGAAAAGAGGTGAAACTCTGCAGCAGCTTCAGGCAGATATCGAGCGATTAGTCCACCTGGCATACCCAACAGCTAGCAACGAGATAATAAATCAACTTGCTGTTGAAGCCTTTGTGAGAGCTGTGGGCGATATAAATCTCCAAAGGGCTATTCGCACTGCCGGAAAGCAAACACTACCAGAAGCATTGGCTTTCGCTCTAACAATGGAAGCCGCAGAACAAGCATCCCAAAACGTGCATCGCGTGAGAGAATTGGAAGTCCAAGAATGCTCTTGTCAGAAGGCTACTCTGGAAAGGAGTCAGCGAGACGGACCAGCACGATGCTGGAACTGCAACAAGACTGGGCATCTTCAACGACAGTGCAGATTACCGCGAAGACGAACCTCATGTCAACACTGTGGAAACAGAACTTACTCAACAAGCCAAAGTTACAACTACAACAATGTTGCTTCCCAAGTTGTTTCCCACCCCACCAACTTCGAGGGACAGAAGCTGGCTTCTAGTACCGATAGCTACAGAAACACCATCCAGGTTTCTCAAACGAAACGTGACAACAAGAGCCTGACCGTGGAAGCAAGTATAAACGGCAACAAATGTGTGGCTACCATCGACACCGGTGCCACGGCGTCCATTGTACGGCAGGACCTCGTTAAGAAGACATGGCTCCACAACACCAACAGCTATCGTCTAAGGACTGCAACTGGAGAAGCCGCAAAAGTTTATGGTGAGGTACGTCTTAAGATCCGGATGGCAGAGCTGGAATTCTCTCACCTGTTCCTGGTAGCAGATATATGCGACGAGTGCATTGTCGGCGTCGATTTCATGAAAGATCACGGAGTGATATTGGACATCGGGAACCAAGTCCTGAAATATCGAAACATCGAGATTCCGATGATCTATGGGATCCACTCGTATGAGACCTCGTTATCTGTGAAAACCGTCATCAAAGAAGATCTGACTTTGCCTGCTTCTTCAGAAGTATTCGTGTGGACGAAATTGAAAGGTAAGCCTGGCAGCCATCGATACCTCATGGTCGAACCAGCATCTGTAAAGTCCTCCCAAAACGTCACCATTGGGAAGACTCTTGTTAGACCTGTAAAGAACATGGTTCCCGTACGAATACTCAACATCAAGCCGTACGAAGTTAAGCTTAGAAAAGGTGAG
This sequence comes from Sphaerophoria taeniata, assembly GCA_943590905.1. Taxonomy (NCBI): domain Eukaryota; kingdom Metazoa; phylum Arthropoda; class Insecta; order Diptera; family Syrphidae; genus Sphaerophoria; species Sphaerophoria taeniata. Next base: position 33,560,826 of record OX016540.1, on the reverse strand, counting down.
ATTGTCGGACAATGCGAATCTGTATCAGCGATAACAAGGATCAGCGAAGAAGACCCAAGGCAAACATTGAAGTCCAAAGAGCTGAACTCCATAAAGACGAACATTCTCAAGTCCTCTAATCTTGGCCACCAACAACGAAGAACTGCAGAAGGTCTCCTCGAAGAATTTGCAGACATCTTTTCGTCATCGCAAGGGAAATATGGCAGAACACAACTGGTTCAACATCGAATCGACACCGGGGATGCAAAGCCGATTCGTCAACCTGCAAGACGCCTTCCACTAGCCAAACAAGGTGAGGTTGAAGAACTGATAACCACCATGAAAGAAGAGGGTCTTATCGAAAACTCAAAAAGCCCTTGGGCGTCTCCAGTGGTCCTGGTAAAGAAGAAAGACGGATCAACCCGCTTTTGCGTGGACTATCGAAGGTTGAACGATGTGACCAAGAAAGATAGCTACCCTCTGCCTAGGATCAGCGATACTCTGGACGCAATGGAAGGAGCACAATGGTTCTCAACTTTGGACCTGAAAAGTGGATACTGGCAAGTAGAAATCCATCCTGAAGACAAAGAGAAGACAGCTTTCTCGACAGGAAACGGATTGTGGCAGTTCAAAGTGATGCCTTTTGGACTGTGCAATGCTCCAGCGACTTTTGAGCGCCTTATGGAATGCGTCCTGCAAGGACTCACTTGGAAATCTTGCCTGGTCTATTTGGATGACGTCATCGTATACGGGAAAACATTTGACGAACATTGTACAAATCTGAGAGCCGTGTTTCAAAGACTTCGAGAAGCCCACCTCAAGCTCAATCCAGAAAAGTGTTCACTCTTCAAAACCGAAGTGAAATACCTGGGACATATCATCTCATCCCAAGGAGTTAAGACGGATCCTGATAAGATTGACACCGTGAAGAATTGGCCAACACCACAGGACAAACATCAACTCCGAAGCTTTCTGGGTCTAGCCACCTACTATAGGCGCTTCGTCAAGAATTTTGCTGAGATCGCCAAGAGTCTACATCAGCTAACGGAAAAGGGAAAGCAGTTTAAATGGTCAGGTGAGTGCGAGCGCAGCTTTCAAGAGCTCAAGCAACGCTTGTGTAATGCACCAGTGCTGACCTACCCGACTCCAGGAAAACCGTTCATCATTGATGCTGATGCCAGCAATGTCGGGATTGGTGCTGTATTGTCACAGGTACATGATGGCGAAGAAAAGGTGGTTGCCTATTACAGCAAGGTACTCTCAAAGTCGGAAAGAAACTATTGTGTGACCAGAAGAGAACTTCTTGCACTGATTTTGGCAACAAAGCACTTCCATAAGTATCTCTATGGACAGAAGTTTCTTCTCCGAACCGACCATGGAGCACTAAACTGGCTTTTGAATTTCAAGAATCCAGAGGGTCAAGTGGCGAGATGGATTGAGAGGCTGCAGACGTACGATTATGAAATTCAACATCGGAAGGGGAAGCTTCACGCAAATGCTGATGCATTATCTCGGAGACCATGTAAGCAAGACTGTAAGCATTGCAGACGCCAAGAAGAAAAAGAAGTGGTTACTGTCCTACGAAACAGAACCGATCCCATTTATGGCTGGAGCAACGACGAGTTGAGGAAGGCTCAACAAGAGGACCCAGATATTGAACCCATCCTCGCATGCAAGGAACACCAGGAAAAACCAGAATGGGCTGATATCTCCGACAGAAGTCCGGCTCTAAAGGCCTATTGGGCACAGTGGGACTCATTGCATGTCCAAGAGGGTGTCCTTCGACGTAAATGGGAATCAGCAGATGGAAAGTCCTATGTAATGCAACTAGTCTTACCGAGATCAAAGATTGTGGACGTTCTGCGAGAGATGCATGATGGAGTTTCGGGAGGCCATCTAGGAGTAAACAAGACGCTAGAAAAGGTTCGACAACGATTCTATTGGCTACATGCAAGGGAAGATGTCGAGAAGTGGTGCCGAAAATGTGATACCTGTGCTGCCACCAAAGGCCCGAACAAAAAGAATCACAGCCAAATGCAGCAGTATAATGTCGGATCACCCTTTGAAAGGATTGCAATAGACGTGGCGGGTCCATTTCCGGAAACAAATAATGGAAATCGTTATATTCTGGTCGTCATGGATTACTTCAGCAAGTGGCCTGAAGCATACGCCATACCGAACCAAGAAGCCAAAACAGTCGCAGACCAAATTGTGTTCAACTGGGTGAGCAGATTCGGTGTTCCATTAGAACTGCATTCCGACCAGGGAAGGAACTTTGAATCAAACATATTCCAGGAAGTTTGTGGGCTCCTTCACATTAAGAAGACAAGAACAACACCACTCCACCCACAATCTGATGGCATGGTCGAACGGTTCAACCGAACCCTTAAGGAACATCTTTGCAAAGTTGTGGACGACAACCAGCGAGATTGGGATCGACACATTCCACTGTTTTTGATGGCGTATCGAAGTGCAAGACATAGCTCAACTGGCCATACACCGTCTGAGATTTTAATGGGAAGGAACATCAGACTGCCGAGCGAAATCAAATTTGGATGTCCCACGTCGGAACCGCAAGCCGAGGATGTCTACTTGGATGACCTGAGAGAAAGACTCCTTCAGATCCACGACGATACCAGGTCAAAAATGAAGATGTTCAGTGACCGAATGAAGACACGCTACGATATACGAGCGACAACAACAGAGTTCCAAGCAGGAGATCGAGTGTGGCTTTACAATCCCCATCGACAAAAAGGGTTGTCACCGAAACTTCAACGGGACTGGGAAGGCCCATATACAGTGATTAGCAAAATCAACGACGTCGTGTACCGGATACAAAAAGGAGTCAGAGGTAAACTTAAAGTCGTACATCGCGACCGACTACATCGCTACAGTGGTGATGAAGATGATGGATTTGTTCGGGACGATCAATCCTAAGGAGGGGGCAATGTAATGTGTATACACTTTATTTTATCTCATACGCTCTGTATCTCCTTCTATTGCAATGTCTAATGTGTATACGTTATTATCTCTTACACTCTGTTTAATGTATACACTTTTCTTACTCTCTTTACTTACTCCGTATCTCTTTCTATATTTAATGTACACACTTTTCTTACTCTCTTTACTTACTCTGTATCTCTTTCTATATTTAATGTACACACTTTTCATTACTCTCTTTACTTACTCTGTATCTCTTGTTTATTTAATGTACATACTCTCTTTACTTAATATCGTTTAATTGTAGTAGTAAACACTTATGTGTATAACAGTTAAAAATGAGGGGCAACATCTAGTGGTTAAAAAGAGAACTTCTGGAACATTCGGTTTAGTAGTTTCTAGAACCATTATCAGGACTATATATACCCGATTCGAAATCGAAACGATAGTTGAATGTGAACTGCGATAAGTAAAGTACACTGTGTTTGAAAAGTTATAATTGAAAGTGTTGAATAAATAAGTTTGTGAGTGATTTGAATAAAGTGAATTTGTGTTTTATTTAAAAAGTGAATAAGTTTTAATTGTCGGACCAAGCCGAATATTACAATATTAATTGTAAATGGTTGTTTAGTAAATATGCGATGCCTTTTATTTATCTTTAGGTTGCTATTTGTTTTTTTTTTATTCAAGAAAAATTTCGGTTTAATTATGTTAAGCTCCTAGCCGGTAGAACCCTTCGCCGGCGAGTGGCCGCGACCCCAGGATAGTAAGAACAAATTGCAGGTCAGTTTTCAGACGTTATCAATGAATAAAATGGTTAATCCATTGAAAATCCAATACTTTTCTACTTTATTAAGTCGTCATAAAACTCCAATTACAAAAAATTAAATTTGTAAATTAAACTAATAAGTTAAACTAAAAGTCCAGATAGGTAAAAATAAAAACAAAGATTTTCTTAGAAAAAAGTGCTTTTGGTTTTTTTTTTAATTTCTCAAAAACGAAAAGACATTTTTGCATCCGGTTTTCTGTTTTCGACTAAAAATTAACAAAGACATTGAAATTTTAAAACAAAATTAGTACTTAATTATATAAAATTTTGAAAAAAATTAGTTCAAAAAATTTTTTTTGGCTTTTTTTTTTGAAAATTTTGAGTTTGAAAATTTATTTTTTTAAAACTATTCGTTAAAACAATTTATTTTAGAAACAAAGTGAAAGAAGAAGTTTTTGGCTTTTCAGAAAGGTATAGCACGGTGTTGTAAACGAAGCCGTTGATTTTTAATATTTTTTTACAAAATAAGTCAATTTTTCAGAAAATTGCCCCTCCCGGCTAAACTGGGGGGAATAGACCCCCCCCTCCCATACGATTTTTTTCTTGTCTCAACTCAGCCTACACGCTCTAGCTTTTTGGCACAACGCTCGTGAATCACCCTGTATATATATTAAATGTGAATAAAATTATGGTTAATTGTTGTTTTTCATAAGATACCTTTGGTACTATGGCAAATCAGCGTTTTCTGGGTCAGCTAGAAGTAAAAAACAGCTTAAATTACTCGATTCCTATGTATTGTATTTTCTGTTATAGTGAATACTGAAAGAATTTTTTAAATCGGATAAGTACCTATTTGCGAATATTAAAAACAATATAGCAAAAAAAAAAACGTTAACAGGGTCAGCCAGAAGGTCAGAGACCATATTCTGTAATAAACGAAGCTAAAAAGTGTGTTTTTCAAAAACGAAAGAAATTGTGCGAACACGATTATTGGCATTCTGTATCTGTATCGCATTTTATTTTTAGTTTTGTATTCGTTTATACTTCACATCAACCAGATTTTTTAGGATGTTAACAGTTGTAAAATATTTTAAGAGAAATAAATTTTAATCGATACCTAAAACTCGAGAAAATCGATAATTATATACAGGATTTATGATGAAAAATGAAACAAAACAAAGAAAAAAACATGCGTATTTTCTTTTTTAAGGATTTCAACTTCAATTTCGACCGTTATTAAGTAAAAAACACTTTAAATAATAAGAAAACAACAAATGAAGTAAAATTTAATATAAGTACATACATGCATTCAAAGTTTGAGAAGGCCACTTTTATTGTGGCAGATTGTGTGACTGTTAAATTTTTTTTTTTTTTTGTAGGTCTGTTCTTTTACTTCCTTAAACTGCCGAAAACTGCCATATTCTCCCACTTTTTCGTTTTTTTAATCCCATTTTTAGTATTTTTAGTAAGATCTGTCACTTTTGAAGGAGAACAATATTTCACTTCTCTGCCGATTTTAGCCAAAACAATTTCTTGTGGCAGTTTTTGTAAGTTCTTCCAAACCATAAGAAGCACATTGAATTTTGTTGACGTTTGATATAATTTTGTGCATTTGTCAGATTTTTGCTGCGAAGCGTTCTTTTACTTTTTGGGAGAATCACAAATTTTAATCACCAAGCCTCGATTTTTGACATTTTTTACAAAAACTGCCGAAAAAGTAAAAGAACGGACCGACCTGATGGGTGCAAGGAACTTCGCCTCTAATGTAAACACTGTTTTCTGTTTAGTACTTCTAGGCTAGGGAACATGAGCATGACTAAGAACACGTCAATGGCCACAAATAGTGCAGCCGAGATTATCTATGATTTTTTTTTCAACCCATTTTCTTAAACTTGTTGTCTGAGCTCAAGAACTGAAAAACATTGGAGGGCACTCACAGACCAGTCATATACACCTTTTGCTCTTCCTTTTAAAGACAAAAATGGCACATCATGCTACTATTACCAATCATGATTTCTAGGTCCATCACATGAATACGGGTACATCGTCAAATATTGTTGCAAGCTTTTTAAAATAGTTTCTGTATCGCCCTCGTCCTTGTACATATAGCATACATATGTATGTACATGTATAATTAATTTTCTATTAAAATATTTTTCGATTTGACAAAAAATAATTTCAATATTTGAAATCGATCAGATTTTTTTTTTTTTTTGTAGTGAAAAAATATGTTTTTTTAATATTGGAACTGTTTGTCATTTCATTGCATTTGAAAAATATACATTTTATTTTTGCTAAACCTTCTACCCTAATACCTCTTGCATTTAGAGAAAAAATTAGGAAAATCGGTCAACCAGTGTGCCCGGTTAGCGAACGAACACAAAAATTAGGCTGTTCTTTTATACAGGGTGTCCCAAAATTCAACGATAAACCGGAACCAGGGGGTGGCCCTACTCATGACTGCATGGAAAAAAAATATAAAAAAAATCAAACGCCATTTTGTTTCAAATTACAACAAAAAATGGAAATTCTCAAAATAAAAAAATCTCTCTTGACATTTTTTGCTACTGTGACCACAAATTTTCATTAATTTTTGATTTTATATTTTTATCATCATCTTAGAACATATAGCGATCCTTTCTTAGTTTCCAAAAATTCCAAATTTTTAGCGGTTTTTCCACGAAAATTAATCAAAAAAGTTTTTTTCCATAAAATTTTAATTTTTTTTAAGTTTCATTCCACTTTCAGTCATCGTGGTTATAAAAAAATGTATGGACACTACCATGGCATCTTTTTTAAAAAATTGGCATCAATTTTCTTGTGCCTTTAAGAGTGTTCCGGACTGAAACTGAAAATTCGAATTGCTTGAAGCGCCACCCAACTGTAGAGTTCGTTGGATGTCGCGCTTTTTTCGCCCCGGTCTTTGTGTATAGAATTTATAGTTTATAGTGGCAGCATCGGGAATTTACAGCGACGTCTGGAACGCGATACAGAACTAAAATCTTTGTATATAGAATAACTGCCAGCGCCAAGACGGGACGATTTTCCAACCAAAGAATCACTAGGCTGGCCTTGAAGAAGTGCAATTTTTGGCCATTTTGGCGTTTTTGAGCCAAAAGAAGTACCAAATTGGAATTGTGCTCCATTAGTACCCTAGAAACAGCAAGGCAAGGAAAAAAGCTTCTGAAAGTTCCTTGTCTGTTAAGAGCAAAAAATGTTTCATTTTTTTCTGTAGGGATGAGACATCTGTATAAATTTATTATCTGTGCTTGAATGAAACCCATTTTGCTGAATACAGTTCAAGCAGGCCTATCTTTTGATGTTACATTTTTCTGACCAATATTTTGGCAAGTCGATGATATTTTTCGAAAATTAAGAAGAAATCGATTTCGCTTAATTAAACATAATTTCATAGTTCTCATTATCCTGAGCTTACTGCTGATGAAATCCCAACATTCCGAGCTCTGGTTACCGAGATATTTGCATTAGCAGATATTCTTTATATGGGACTAGCCGCCTTACCCCAGAACCAGAATAATAATTACACAAATTTGTTTATCAAAATAAAATGTAATTTACTGGAATCTAATTGACATAGAGACCAATATGAATTTTTCCAAGCTTTCGAAAGGAGTAAAGTGTTAACGCTGGTATATACTAATAATAATAAATGATAACAAGTTCTTACATCACCCTTGTGTGAAAATAATTACAATGCCCCAAAAGAAGAACGCTTTGCTCCACCACTGGGTCGATTGACTTCAAATCATGGAAATAAAGGTATAAGAAAATTCGTAAGGCCCCATACGTTTTTTTATAGTTTTAAAAAACAAGCATTTCTGTTAAATCGCCACTCACCGTAACGAGTTTCACGTGAACAGCATTCCACCCGAAAAGAAATCCTTTTTTTCCTTTTGCCTATTGAGAGTTTCGGGCAAAAAAAGTGCATGTTCGAAAGATTTCCCTTATTGCCAGAACTCAGTTCAGGCGGAATTAAAATGTCATTCACACTCTTAGAAAAAAGTAAGTATACGCCACAGTGACTTGTATTGATTTTGAGAAACAATTTATTTTGTCTATTAACTAAAATTTATCAAAGAAAGGTTAATTTTTCAGTTTCCTCCTAGAAAGTTAGTGGGGTCGTTTTTTATTGAGTTTCTGACATTTGATATCTCCATGGCAGTCGCCAAACCTGCCATCAACAATTCTACAAACAGACAACTACTACCCTTGGGGAGAGGGAGGCAGATATTTTTGAATAAAAATAATAAATCTATATCTATACTAGCTGACCCGACAGACTACGTACTGCCTCAATCGATATAAAAAAAGACCTAGACTTATGTAGCCCGCTACCATACCACCCGCTAACCTCTCCCCGCTTCTCCACTACCGTTTACCCGCTACCCCAGTTACCCTGTTACTCGCTACCGGCTTAACCGGTAATCCCTACCAACTACCCACTATCCTCTACACGCTATCCCGTTATACCCAGCTACCCTGTTATCCGCTACCCCACTTCCCGTTACCCAATACTTCTACACGCTACACTTTCCCCGCTACCGACTATCTCGTTTCCCCACTTTCGGTACCCTATCCCTAAGCATTTGGTGCAAAAAAAGTAAAAGTTTGTAATTAACAAATAAACATAGGGGTTGATCGTAGAAGGGTAAAAATTATGAGTAATATAATTTTTGTTATTCTAAGTTGATCATAGAGGGATGAAAATTTAGGGTTATATGTATTTTAGTATGAAGTATCATAAAAACATAAAAAAAGTAAAAATTTAAGGGTGGACCATTTTGAAATTTTCCTGTTTTCCATTTGAAAACCAATGCACCTACAATCACATGCAATTTTCCCTCTGAAAACCAATAAGTTTCCCGAGTTTTTCATCAAGAAATTTCTATTTTCCTTTTGAAAACCCATTTTTTCCAAATTTTTCAGTTTTCCATTTGAATACCAATGCAGCTACAATTATATGCAATTTTCCTTTTGGAAACCAATAAGTTTTCCGAGTTTTTCATAAAGAACTTTCTGTTTTCCATTCGAAAACCCATTTTGAATTGAAAAACCCACATTGAAATTTTCCATTTGAAAATCAATGCACCGGTGGACCACCCTTAACATTTAGGGCGATGAAAAATAGATGTTGTCCGATTCTCCACCATAGCCGATATTCTCGCAAAGATTCACGAAAATCGGTCGAGCCGTTTCGGAGGAGTTCAATTACGCACCCCGTGACAGGAGAATTTTATATATTAGATCTATACTCTATACTAATATATAAAGCTGAAGAGTTTGTTTGTTTGAACGCGCTTATCTCAGGAACTACTGGTTCGAATTGTAAAATTAAGGCTTAAGGCTACATAACATTAAGATACGATCAATAAGAGCGAAGAATCCGTGCAAAATGTGGAAAGAACGGCAAAAAATTGTTCATTTCCTTGGAACGCGCTGATCGCAGGAACTGCTAAATCAAAATTCTTTTTTTTTTTTTTAATAGTCCATTTATCGTGGAAGGCTTTAAGCTCTACAAAGTTACGCTGCGAATAATAAGTGCAAGGCATCAGTGAAAAGTGTTGCTAAAACGCGGAAAATTATACATATTTGAAGGCTTCGAGTCAAGATGAATTTCGTCTAAGGGAGAGTCGTCTGTTATAAAAAAAAGCTTCGCAACAAAATTCGTGCGCATGATGCGCAAGTCAAGACGCATTTCTGGCGAGTGGACTAGGGAGAGGCGAACAAAGTCGCGGGCAACTGCTAGTAAAGAATAAAGATCCTTTTTGGTGCGTTTGAACAAACATTTGAATGACATTTTTTAAGGATGCAAACAGCCTGGATTTATGTTTCTGTTTTGGGACATGCAAGCATCTACCCACACAAAAAAACTCTAAATGAAAATTTAACATTTAGTGGGAAACAACTTTCCCAAACTTTAATATTTTGTAAACAACTGGTTGATTCCCATTTTACTAGGTCACACATTGGTTCTAATTTGTGCAACCATATAAATTTTACACGAAAAAAACCACAACCACTTACTAACTAACGAAATTGAGAGCAAAGTTCACACATGATTTTTCCAACTCTACTTTGAAAATTTAACTTTACTTCACTTACCCTCTCCACCAATTTAGAAACGCCATCAATTCCGATATCACAAATAACCATACTGCTAACCGGAAACACTGTTGTTCTATTGATTTCCTATAAAATTTCTCAATTATGTGGTTTGCATAAAAGAGTTTTGAATTAAAGGGAAATTCACCCTTTAAATTACCAAACCACTGATGGAAGCAATTTGAAGTAGGTTTCTTCATTACATTGTCATCGGAAAATGATGCACTAAAAAATATTTATAAAAGTAAAACAAGCCACCTACATTATCAACGCCATTTCCACACGTTGAATTCCTAACTGAGCCGGTCATAACAAGACCGGTCCAACAACGGCAATGGTGTAGGTGGTCATGGTTGTATGAGAGAATGAATTGCATTCCAATCAGCCGGAAACAAAGTAGTGTTGAAAATGTCCTCGAAAACTATTTTGGCTGAAATTGTACTTTTGCCAAAATTGTGTTAACATACCCATTGACCTAAATTGCAACAGTCTATAACCCAGCTGGAGGCATGGTTCGTTTCGGTTGGGTTAAGAGTTTGGCAGTTGGGCGATTGTGGTAGATTAAGGATGGCCACGGGTTGGGGGAACACTAGCGGCGCATCACATTCGCTGGTGGTGAAAGTTCGTTAGGCTCTCTTTATATCATGCCTACCTTTTGGGGATAACGGTTAGTGGTTTTCATTAATTTTTTTTTGTAACTATGAAATTGAAAACTGTTCAGGGTCAGCGACAAAAATGCTGCTGTATGGTGCGGTTTGAGATGAATGTAGGTCGTCGACAATCAATAGGAATTTAAGTGGAATGGCGCCCAACGTACCTCATGCAGGTAACTTTCCACTACGTCCTCAATTTATACTTTTTAAAAAAGAAATAAGAGCTAACAATTTTTTTAATGATTGATACCTTAAATATTTCTTCATAGACGAAAAACGCTTATCAAACACGATATGTAATATTTCCGAGGCTGCGTGACCGTCGGCATTACTCAAACCTTATTGATTGTTAAATAATTCAAAACTTTGATAGTCTTGTCTAAAAGGTGCACAAAAGGTGATGGATATCAATGCGGATACGTGACAACATTTTCCATCGTCAAACAAAAATAATATCGAGCTCAAACAATAAGAACCTTTAAAAAATTTATAAACAACCCGAGTCTAGAGGCCCCGGAACATACAGACGTTCCCCTACCTTTTTGTGTGTTTAAGTTCTATTCATACAATGGCAACGTTACACTTCCGTTATTTCGTGACGATAATTGGTTAATTATTATTGACTAACATCAGTTCACAGATAAGGTGCTGCAGAGTGAGGTTGAACAATACATATGGTCTCAGGATAAACACGTCATGTGAACGTTATCTTGACCAGTCTTAGGGTTTTGCGCATTGTTCCGATTCGACTTCCGACTTTCCGAGCTGTATATGAATATGAAGGATATTGAATATCCTTATGGACTTTTGTCTGCTTGACCAAGCCTGAAATAATTGGTGTCCATTAAACTAATAGAACTCTAATGCTGTTGAGAGCCGGCTGATGGCAACTATTCTCGGCGGTCAGTGTGGGTGTATTATGCTTAATCTTGCATGCATCGTGGTAAATATAAATTTAATTTAATGATTTCCCTAGATTCAAGTCAATAAACACTGATTCATATTTTATGCTTTTTAAATATTAACCATTGGGTACCTTTGTTTTTGTATATAGCTCACTTAAAGGCTTGCTTTCTCTACTCAAAGGAAAGATTATCTTTTTTCTGTTGTTCTCTGTGAAATTTATGAAATTCTAGTGCTCAGCTAAGGGTATCTAGATAACCTCTTGGGTCATTCATAATACATTTTGGGGTTCTTTTGAGACAAACTATTCAACATACAGTGATTTCCCATTGTTGGAGAATTACTTTTTTGAGATCCTGGAAGCATGGAGATCCACTTGAAAAATATTGAGAACAACTACAAATATATTTCCGGGTATCACGCCTCACCGAAACAGAAACAAAACTCGTCATAGCACCTATGTAACATAGTTAAGGTATGTCAGCTGCAAATTTTCGAATCCGAAGTGCCCAAAATGAACCGAATACAGCACCAGTCTAAAATCCAACAAAACAATCTGGAACTAACTGGTTTGGTTTGGTTTGGTATATAATTATTTGAACGAAGAATTTTAATGATTCGTTCTCCATGATTCTCAGCGTTTGGTTTCTCATAAATTTTCTGTTTTTGAAAAAGGGTGTTGCCTAGTTTAGGGCTGCTGAAGAAACAAAAAAGGTACCAAATTTCGATCTCTGAGAGAGATCTTCGAGTTCTGAGACTCTGAGTGACGAAAAAGAGTAGATTCTTATGAACAAAACGGGATTTTTAATGGGAAAATGATCTGCGGGCAAAAGTACTGTGGGAAAGTACTTTTCAGGATTTCGCTATCCGGGATTTTGATTACCAGTCTTTCCATCGTTTTTAATATTGGAAAGTTAATTGAACATGCCTAATAGACTTAATGACATTTGTTAACTTGACGTTTATGTAATAAACTCACTTCCTTCTCTTTCCTGTAATCAAAAGGACCTCGTGTGTTTTACTTTATCTCTGGTAATTTAGGTAAATTCCATCGATAGAAATCTAACAGGTTATGGCCTTATGGGCCATCCGCAGCCTATTTTTTTCAGAAATAAGTAATATTTGATTTAATTTATTTGCCGCGGTTAATATTTCCTTGAAATTTTCCTTGGTTGTAATTTTTGTTTCGCTTAACCTAATTGCGAACTGCCTTGTATATTTTTGTCATATGGTTGATAAAGTTGAGGCAATTAAAGCAAGCGACAGTGTGAAGACATCTCAGATATAGCTGACGATTGTGAAAATATTGTTGTAAAATATTACACGAAAAATTCAACTGAAGAAATGACCTCTCAAATTCCATTCAATCGTCTTAAAGGCAGGGAGAATCACTCTGAATGGAAGGTCGGTGCAAGAGCTCACATGATAATCAGAGGTTTGTGGGACTATTGCCAAAATGAATTACCCGCCGCAGCAAATGATGTTTAGAAGAAAGCAGATCTTAGAGCAATAGGTGAGTTGACGTTATTGCTCGAGCCGTGCAACTATAATCATATAGAAGGAGCAAGCACACGCAAAGAAGCATGGGATAGTATAGCGGCGGCTTTTGATGACACCGGCACCGGTCGCAAAGTGGCACTGTTGCAACAATTGGTATCTCTCAAGCAAAAAGAATGTGCGTCAATGGAAGACTACGTCAATAAGATGAGTTCACTGTGGTCCAAAGTGAAAGCGGCAGGCTTCAATATAGACGATGAAGTAGCTGGCTCGTTGATGTTGGTAGGTTTACCTATGGAATATAAACCTATGATACTCGCAGTAGAAAACTCTTCTAATAAAATCACTTTCAACTATGTCAAGAACTTGCTGATGCAAGGCCTAGTCTTTGAGAACGAAAAGTGTGATTCAAGCGAGGCGGCTTTGGCAGTCAAAAATAAAAAAATCTAAAAAGGAACGTAAAGCATTTTTTTGTATGTGGTTCCAAACAACATTTCGTCAAGAATTGCCCTACAGCAAAGAACAAAAAAAAGCAACAACACAAAAATGAAAAAAGTGAAGCCATGCTATTTTCATCTCTGCTAGTTCAGTCTAGTGAATTGCCATCAGATTGGTACATCGATACTGGTTGCACCATGCATATGACAAAACACAAATCGATCATCTACACTAATATATAAAGCTGAAGAGTTTGTTTGTTTGAACGCGGTAATCTCAGGAACTACTGGTTCGAATGAGATAATTCTTTTTGTGTTGGATGGTGCCTAAATCGACTTAGACTTTAGGCTTCTTAACATTAAGCTATGACCAATACCAGCGAAGAATCTGTTTAAAATGGGGAAAAAACGGCAAAAAATATACATTTTTCTGCGTTTTAACGCACTTATCTCAGAAAGTACTGGTTCGAATGGTATAATTCTTTTTGTGTTGGATGGTCCATTAATTAAGGAAGACTTGAAGCTATTTAACATTAAGCTGTGACCAATAGCAGCGAAGAATCTGTGGAAAATATGGCAAAAACGGCAAAAAATATACATTTTTCTGCGTTTTAACGCACTTATCTCAGAAAGTACTGCTTCGAATGGTATAATTCTTTTTGTGTTGGATGGTCCATTAATTGAGGAAGACTTGAGGCTATGTAACATTAAGCTGTGACCAATAGCAGCGAAGAATCTGTGGAAAATATGGAAAAAACGGCAAACAATACAATACAATCTACATCTACACTAATATATAAAGCTGAAGAGTTTGTTTGTTTGAACGCGATAATCTCAGGAACTACTATTTCGAATTGTAAAATTCTTTTTGTGTTGGATAGTCCATTAATCGAGAAAGGCTTTATTCTACTTAAAATTGAGCTGCGACCTATAGCAGCGAAGAATCTGTGGAAATGTGAGAACTGAGATTTTTTTCTGAGATCTCTGAGATGAAATTATTTTGGATTCGATTTCTCACTCAGCTATTTGACGTGGCTGACATATGTGCAGCAACAATTAGTAAGGTAACCATTAAATCTCAATGATAACTGTTCCACCAAATGATTTTGCCTCAGTCAAGGTGACATTGAGATCTCAGTGAGATGTTGTTAGGTGGAACTGGCCTAATAACTGCTCAAATTAAAATTTTGAGAGTTCAATTGATTTGTGAATGTGATTGATTGCACTATTTGTGCAGATTATTGTGTTTAAACAATATCATTTTATGTACTTCTTAACTAAAAAATATGCTCAGTTTAAAGAAAAAAAATTTACTTAACGAAAAAAACGATGCAGAAGTAAGAGAGATATTAGAATTAGGGAGAGTTCACCCAAGGGAATGCTTTAAGTATGAACAACTGAAGGGAATCATAAAAAATGCTCAAATTTTTCAAGTTCAAGAGAATTACGACCTAGGGAGAGTTGACTGCAATGCAATTTTACAATAACTTCCGAACAAAATTCCCACGCGCGCATGATGCACAAGTCGAGACGATACTCTGGCCGGTGGACGAGGGAGAGGCGGACGAAGTCGCGGGCAACTGCTAGTTGAAAATATAAGTGAACCTGTGCAAAAAGAAGTTGTTGTGGCAAACAACGATAAAATTTCAATTAATTGTGTCGGCAACGTAAAGCAAATGGTGTTAAACGGTAGCAACCAGAATGAGATAACAATTAACAAAGTTCACTATGTACCTTATATTTGCGCTAATCTGTTATCGGTAAGCCAAATTGTAAAAAACAATAAATCAGTTTTGTTTACGAATGATGGGTGTAAAATATTTGACACAAATTGGAATATAATTGCCACGGCCAGCTTAGTAAACGATTTGTTCAAATTAGATGTTGCATATGATGTAAAGTCTTTTGTTGCTGAGGCGCAGAAAGAGCCAACTGTCACGACAAAACCCAAAGAAAATATTATTTTGTGGCATCGTCGCTTTGGACATGCTAGTTTTAATTACATGTCTTTCTTGAAGAGCGAATTCAAAAATGTTTCGATTCCTAGAAACAGTGTGTGCGATACATGTGTGAAAGGAAAACACAGCCGTTCTCCTTTTAGTGAAGAATTTATTGGAATTGGTACATAGTGACGTTTGTCAAGCCTCGTCGGTGGAGTCTATGAGTGGCTTTCGTCATTTTGTGTCATTCATCGATGACTTTTCGCGAAAAGTATTCATTTATGTTTTAAAAACAAAAGCGAAGTATTTGAGTGTTTTGTTAAATTCAAAACTATGGCCGAAAAACAAACAGGCCACAAATTAAAGTGCTTTAAAAGCGATAATGGTACCGAATTTTGCAATACTAAATTCCGAGAATTCTTTGGATGTCGAGCTTTTGCTCACGTTCCAGCTATGAAGCGAAAAAAGTTGGACAACAAATCCATAGAATGTGTTTTCATTGGTTATGCTTCAGATGCAAAAGCATACAGACTTTACAACACACAGTCTAACTCAGTCATTATAAGGCGAGGTGTGACATTCTTGGAGTCAAATGGCATTAATGAGGTAATTAATTCCGAATCTGATAAAACTAATCGTTTTTTGTTAGATTATTCCGAAGCGAAAAAGATGAGATTTGCGAATTAGAGGAGGATATCTCTCATGATGATCTTCAATCCAGAAATAATCCGCAAATTACAAGTTCACCTACAGCCCATAGTGATTTGGAAGCTGTTGATTCCTCCGATCAAAAACCAGTTGATGATTCATTGACTTCACTTACTGATGACAGCAATGGTAGCGTGTGGACACCAAGTGATGAGGAGGAGTTGATCCAAGATTTTGCACCTCGCCAGAAATCATCTCGAAATCAAGGGAGACCAACGCCAGATTACGTCAATTTTGCTTTCGCTTTTTTTGTGAGTGATCCGTCAACGTTCAAGCAAGCCATTACGAGTGAGAACGCCGATTCGTGGAAAAGTGCGATGAGAGATGAATTTGAATCACTTCAACAAAATGAAACCTGGAAGCTAGTGGAGCTTCCCCCAGGAAAATCACCGATTAAATGTAAGTGGGTATACAAATCAAAGCGTGATACCGAAGGCAAAGTGGTCCGATACAAAGCGAGGTTGGTAGCCAAAGGCTTTACTCAAGTCGAAGGTCTGGACTACCATGAAACATTCTCCCCGGTTGTTCGCTTTACAACAATTCGGTGATGGCGATTGCAGCTAAATTTGATTTAAATATCCGTCAATTGGATGTTGTGACCGCGTTTCTCCATGGCAAGCTGCAAGAGGAGATTTTTATGTCACAGCCGGAAGGTTTAATCGATGGAACCAATCGTTATTGTAAGCTGGTGAAGTCAATCTACGGACTCAAGCAATCGAGTCGTGTTTGGAACTGTACCATGAACCAAGTTCTTTTGGATTTTGGGCTAAAGCGTTCGTCGACAGATCAATGCGTATATTATCTAATCGATGGTTCTCGTTTGTTCATTGTAGCCATTTACGTGGATGACATCTTAATATTCAGCAATGATGACGGGCTGGAACAGAAGCTAACCGATGCTCTCTTCAAGAAGTTCAAGATGAAAGATATGGGAGATATATCATTCGTCTTGGGAGTTCGAGTGACAAGAAACAGACAAACAGGTACGATTTCTCTTGATCAAACACTACATAAAAGAGATTTTATCTCGTTTTAACATGAGCGACTGCAACCCAACGGTTGCACCAATGGATATCAATCAGAAAATATCTGCCAAAATGTGTCCGAGCAACGATGATGAGAAAAACCTAATGAAGGATGTACCCTATCGACAACTGGTTGGCGCTCTCCAATTTTGCGTGCAAGTCTCAAGACCTGACATCTGTTTTCCGGTCAACGTTTTAAGTCGCTATAATAATAATCCTGGCAGAGCACATTGGGGTGCTGCAAAGCGTATCTTACGTTACCTCAAAGGGACGCTTGACAAGAAGATAACATACAACAATTCCCAAACTGAACTCAAAGGTTATTGCGATGCTGATTGGGCCAGTGATGAGGACGAGCGACGATCAACTACTGGTTTTGTGTTCACCATGCAAGGTGGCGCAATTTCGTGGTGCACCAAACAACAGAAAACCGTCGCAATCTCAACGACAGAGGCGGAGTTTATGTCTATGACAGCAGCAATACAAGAATGTTTTTGGCTAAAAATGCTCGAAAAGGAACTTTTTATAAATTCACCTGTGTCAATTGAATTGTTTTGCGACAACATTAGTGCAGTATAGCTGGCGACCAACAATGCATACTCTGCACGAACAAAGCACGTCGATGTCAAAGCAAAGTTTGTGCACCAAAACGTAAAAAAGGGTTTGATTAAACTCACTCACTTGCCAACTGATAAGATGCCAGCTGATATTTTGACCAAACCAACTTCTGGCCACAAGTTAGAAATTTTCTCAAGTATCTTTGGTTTTAATTGAAAATAATTTATTTAAAGCCTTCTGCCAATTAAACGAATTAATTTAAATAAAGTCATTGGAATCTAATTTAAAATAGTTTGATAAAAATGATGAAGTTTGCAGTACACTAAATTTGTATTTATAGATACTAGATAGGTATTTATTAAGATATTGAAGCATTGAAGCATTTCAATTAAGGGACAGTATTGGAAAGTTAATTGAACATGCCTAATAGACTTAATGACATTTGTTAACTTGACGTTTATGTAATAAACTCACTTCCTTCTCTTTCTTGTAATCAAAAGGACCTCGTGTGTTTTACTTTATCTCTGGTAATTTAGGTACATTCCATCGATAGAAATCTAACATTTAATTTTTTGAAAGTCGAGTTTTACCAAGAAATTAAATTTTTATAAACTTCAATTTTAACCAAAAATTTCAGCTTTTAATTAAAATTGTATTTTCTTTAGTTTCACGTTTTTATCGTTTTGTTCTGGACCTTATCATCTTGCAAATTTTTCTTCCGCATTGTTGCTATAACATGAGCTTTTCACCATTAGCCGAAAAAAAAACTACGGACGGGTAGTTTTCGAAGAAAATTTGTATCCACAATCTGCACTAAACTGGCATTGGCATGCGGAATTTCCAAGTTCCTAATCATCTGCATCAGATAGAAATTGAAACAACAATACAAAACACGCTGTCCAAAAGAGTGATAATATCCAGAAACATTGATAACACATCATATTTGTTCAGCTCCATATCACCCTGAATTGAGCTCCCAATATGACCCACTCACTTAAAATTAGAAGTTCAATATTAGCCCGAATCCATTTTCACCAATATAGAGTGCGTGTCAATATGCCCAAACAAGACAATAAAACTTTATTCCATGCACAAGGACAATAATTGAAGGATTAAAATACCATTGAATTGTTTTATTGACAGATAAACAAAACAATCGGCAATTGCACCGTAATTGTTCTCTGATTACACGAAACGCGTTTTACATGCACTTAAGCACGCAATGTTGCCGTTCGTGAAGCAACATTTTTGCTCGCTCGAATATACGTGAACGTGAACGTGATGCACCAGCACGGCGACAGGATAATGCAATCCTACATGAACATCAAATAAATGCTCTTGCAACCATAAAAAGGACAACAAGGCGTCCGTCATCGTCATTCAATGCCAATGCATTATTTGTGTAAGTCTCTGAAGGCTGAACAGCAAAACAAAAAATCGAAAAACACGTCAACAACATCGCGCTTTCGGAAAAAATGCAGTTTAACCGTCAACCGAACTTCCAGATTCCGTCAGCATAGTGTTTACTAAAGTGGCTTTCTTGTTGGCTGAGTTTTTTTTTCATGTATCCTCAATTTGGCGCTCTGACTGAAAAAAAACTTTGTCGGGTAAACAAACAACAAAAACTGGGGAGGAGGGTGGTAGTGGCGGCACCAAGTCCAATAGCTGCGCTTTCAAGCCAAAAAAAAAATCAAAATCGAATGCAAAAACACAGCTCTTTCGCTGCAGCCCCATCTTGTCGAACACATAAAATATCGGTTAAATTTACCTCGAAAGTATATGTAAACATTTTCATTTCCGCATGAAACAGTGGCAAAAGTTAATCGCGAACGTATAATTACGTTGCAGGTTGCAGCGCACCGACAAACAGAAGCAACACCCATCATCGCTCTCGTTCGCTCAATCGCTAGTGTTACCTAGTTAAAAAAAAGACCTACATTGTGGACGACGACAACCGACGCGACGTTCAGAAGTTGTTGCAGTTAGTTTGTAGTTATACTTTTCCCAGGACACGAGTATACTCTCTTAGTCGCGTTCTTTTTTTTCGACTCCATTTTTTACCAGGAATGTCGTGTGCTTTATATCCTGCACCAGTATTTTTCATAATTATGTCAGAACTCATCTTTTTTTAATTCAACTTGTTTGAGTTTGAGTTTGGCCGGCAAATTATTTCACTTTTATTTCTGATCAAATCTACCAAAAGGAAAAGGGAGGTGGGAAGAGACTCTCATTCATAGTTTTTGCATGAAACCTTTTTCAAATAATAACATGTCAACCGTCTGACAGTATTGTCCTCTAACAAGAAAAGGGGGTTGAAAAACTTCAAGACAGACGAAATGTGTTTCAGCCATTTTAAACAAGAACAAATTGAATTTTTGTGGGGAACAACAATTTCCTGATCACTCAAATCCATGAGAATCATGGAGAACGAAGTTATTCAGTTGTTTTATAGAGAACTAGCTGACCCCGCGAACTTCGTCTCGCCGCCCTTCAGAGCAACTCCAGAATAAGTACCTATGTATAATTAACACAGATATTGTGATAATGTGATTTGCTTGAATCCAATTAAAATAGAGAAATAAATGTCTGATTTTTTCCAAGCTTTACAACTAACTTTCTACTTTCATTAAGCATGCAGTAAAATGCAAATTTCGTTGTGAAATTCAACAAGTTCTCGTTCTTCCGGTTTATTTTGACTATTTCACAAAAATCAGAATTCCAAACAGCTTGCGATTTTCCCCTTTATTTGCTGAATTTCCTGTAGGGTTGTCCCAAAAATTTGTTTTTATTCCGACTATATCCATACAGTGAAAATTTTATAAAAATACATTGAGGATTGCGCGGATAAGGAGTCCCTACCGGACATACAAACAAAACAATGCACCTTAAATTCCATGCAAAAACTTGATTCTAGATCTTGAAGTTATTCGTGCTCTCGCAGAGTTTTCCGAATCCCCAATAAAACATTTTCCATTTTTCCATTTGAAAATCTGTGCACCTACAGTAACAATTTTCCCAATTTCCGAGTTTTTCATCAAGAACTTTCTGTTTTCCATTTTGATTTTTCTAGTTTTCCGTTTGAAAACCAATGCACCTGCAATTATATGCAACTTTTCCTTTGAAATCCATTGAGTTTTCCGAATTTTTCATCAAGAACTTTCTGTTTTCTATTGGAAAAGCCATTTTGAAATTTTCCAGATTTCCATTTAAAAACCAATGCACCTGCAATATAATGCAATTTTCCCTTTGCAAACCAATGAGTTCTCCGTGTTTTTCATCAAGAACTTTCATATTTCTATTTAAAAACTCATGTTGAAACAAAAAAATTCAAAAGCAAAAAGAATTATTAAAATAGCTTTTTCAAAGACATAGATAATTATAACAACAATACATACGTCAAAACGTTACAAGGAACTAGCTCGACCTCAAGTGGGAAATAAATATTTACTTTTTTCTGGGGAAGTTATATCCCAACTCTGGTGGGTTATAACTTTACTTTTCTTAACAACGGCAACTTTAAGAAACAATTGCCGATGTTCTTACCTATACAGTATACATGCAATACCAATAACACTAAATTAAAATGTGCATACAATTTTTAACAAACTTTGCAATTTTATGAAAATTAAAGCTCAAGTAAAGTTCGTTTGCTTTCGCCATACAGAATCTGGCCCCAGATTTGACTTCGTGAAATTGGAATGAACATTACTGGTGTGGACATCAACAAAATTTCTTCAACTAACATTATCAATCCCTTACATTGTGAAATCGCTCTCTTCTTCAACATGCACTCAAACTAAAGCGTGAGAAAATTCACAGCTGTCGTTGGAGAAAGCAATCCGTGACTCTGGAACATCTATCAGGGGGACTATCGCGTCAGAAGAACAACTATTGGTGGAAGAGCACGAATTAGCTTCGGTCAGTAGTAGAAGCCGATAACAATAAGGAGGAAGAAATACGGGGGCGGCTGCTCTAGTCCAACAGAACCTACCGCGAAGAAGACTTGATGGTGGGCTACACACCTAGCTCGTATGAGCGAGACAAACTGGCCCAGAAAGTCCTTTGCGGTACAATTAATAGTAGGAGGTAGCGCGGAAGATCAAATGGCGTAGAGCCCAAAGCCTGAATGGCGTCGGGACACATACTTACTTGCCCAGAACTTGGAGGCCCAGACCGGATCCTCGTTGTGGCGCAGACGAACTCTCCAGGCCGACAGTGATGATGATGATAAAACCATCAGCAACTTTTTGATTACTCTTTTGTGTCGCCTTCATCAGAATAAATTTTCAATACAAAATTTTAGATTTGACAAATATAATTTTTAATAATTTGATATTGATCAGATTTGTTTTTTTTTTTTTTTGTAGTGAAAAAAATATGTTTTTTTAACATTGGCACCGTTTTTCATTTCATTGCATTTTATTTTTTCTAAACCTTCTACCCTAATACCTCTTGCATTTAGAGAAAAAATTAGGAAAATCGGTCAACCAGTGTGTCCGGTTAGCGAACGAACACAAAAATTAAGCTGTTCTTTTATATATATAGAAGAGAGTATCGTTCTTATTTTAATTTCTTGATGTGAAAATCAAATTGACCATCCATAAAAACACTTGCTGTAAAGTTTAGTAATATTTTTTTGTACGTGTGTTCATCAGCCAACGTTTCAAAGGAGAGCGTTCCTTCAATAACCTAGCGTCAGTTGTGCAACAGAACTTATTTAAGTCTTTCAAGGCTGCGAGCATTACCAGAACTCACTTGCGGATCCGAGGTTTGAGTCTTTAGCCAAAGGAACTCGGAATACTCGGATCATGTTCGAGGTGTATGTCCTAAGAATATTTGGTCCCATTTGTGATGTAAGACGATTTTAGAGAGATGTAAGCTTGGTAGACTCACCTGAGTCTGGCTTAACACCTAGCTCTACTGAGCGAGGAGGAATTGCCCCGGAAGGCGGCGCGCGTGGCCTTTGCGGTTCAACTCAGATTAGGAGACAAGATTTGAGCTGGAAGAATGGAAAAATTGGATAACGTCAGCCAATGAACGGGATTGATAGAAAAACTTCTTGAAGGAGACCTAGACTGGATCCCCATTGTGGCCTAGCTAGATGAAGGTGAAAAATGCAATTTTTGCCAATAAGAACATTTATAATAAACAGTTGAAATCCTTGATTCTCATCATTTTGAGTGTCTTATTTTCACAGCTGTTGTGGTTTGACACTATAATGACAGCAAAATACATGTTTCAATGGAAATAGATAATTTTTGTGAGATCAGTGACCCTGACATTAATGTGATATGGTTTACGTCAGGACTTGTCAATCAAGACTTATGCATATTTTCAGCCTAACAACAACGTTAGCTTTACCGAACTTTAAAATTAAGAGCCTTCATCGAGTCTCATCTCATGCCTATAAGTTTTAAAACACCAAAATTGGTCTTGTTCGTTTCATAAAAATGTGAAAACATGTCTAATAAAATTAAGGGACTCAGTATTAGAAATCACACTCATTCCACGCTTTTATGAAATTTCCAAAAATAATGTTTCCCAAAATTTCATTGTTGTTGCCAAAATATATAGCCTTCCGCTCGCAAATTAAGTTTTCCTATCCAACTCTAAACAAAACTGAACATTTTTTTTTCGGTTCACATAATATCTGTCATCATCATCGCCATAACCATTAACATCAAATAAAATTTCTAACTCAATAACATGCAAAACATCACGTAAACACGACCATTAAAGGTGAAACTGATTCAATAAAAACACATAGCAGAATTATAATTCCCATCAAAAGACCTAACGCCACGGCTCTGGCTGTGAATGGCATGTGACGCCCTCGCGTCTACTCCGCGAAATCCCTTTAGGTTGGGAAAAGAACATGCGAAACAAAATTTCAACATTCGGCTGATGAATCCTGAACAAACTCTCCTATAGGGGATGAAGCAGAAACACCTCCCAACTACCCGTCATCACTCTCGACAGAAATAAAAAAAACACTTTACTGATGGATAACATGGCTTCATCAACTTCTTCCTGCCATCCTCTCGCAGCCGCTGATGCTATATCCCTTTTCGGAGCGCCCAACAACGAACCAACAACTGTCATGTTGTCACTAACTAACCTCGGGCTAAATTTCATCAACGCAAACATCATTCAATGGTTTTTATGCGAAAAACTTTAATGGATTTTAACGTCAGGAAATTAAACGACTAAATCAATAAATCCTTTGTCCATGTCCTTTGGGATGATGATGAATTTCGAGAGTGGGCGGTAAACGAGAACGGCAACGAATCCCGGTGAGGTACATAAAACCGAGTTAGCAACGAAAACGACGCGACGCACAACGACGACGAAGCGACCGTGCTGCTGTAAAGAGTCCTGCCGATGTCGCGCTCGACTATCGTTTTGGAACCTGCAGTATAAAGACCCGTCATAAATCTGAAATTGGATTAAATCTTGATAATTTAATATTTTTAATGGAGCATCGTAAGAACATCAAGCTGCTGTGGCATTTTTATGTAAGTTGGCTTTGCAACACACTCATCTCATCACTTACCCCTACCCCATTTACACACGCAACGCAAAGGAAAATGCCTACCTTTTTTTAATTCATACTTATGCAATAAATTGATAATGGCGGTTATGGTTGCGAACATCAGTTTGAGGTTATTCCCAAATGCTGTAAGCTGCCAGCCAGGCTCAAAGTGTTGCTGTGTTTTTTGCCAAAAAAAAAGTTTGCCGCATGTTTTTGCCCAGAGACTCATTTACTGTCACGATGCGCGGCGGCTGAGGATGGCGTTCGCATTATTATGATTAACATCGAAATAAGGTTACCCCATCAAAGTAGATGGTGGAGCTGTGTTCATCCGCTGACAGTACCTAAGTTTTAAGAACTAAAACTGGGCTTGGGGGTCTTATGATCCATAGCGGGAATATGGGGCAAGGGCGCGCTGCGCTGCTTACATGAAATTCTGGTCTAATTTTCAAAATTGGACGTTAATGAGTTTTGCGGCCAGCCTAATCTACGAAATTCAAGGATGCAATTATAGTTGGTGCTCGTCCAGGTTTGGATACAGTCCGAACTATAGAGAAAATAATAGCCATTTTCTCGATTAGTGTAAAAGTACACCAAAAGCGGGTTAAGTAGAATTTCATTACTATAGCAGCATCATCATCGCTTTAGAATGTGTGTCATAGATAAATTGGGATGTCGATGTCGTTGTATGATGATGAAACATGATGGCGTAAGCGGCGCGCGGCGGCGTGGCGGTGGACGATGGTGATGGTGGTGGACCGAAAACTTCCTTCATTCACAAGAACTCTACCGGTGGGTTGGACTTATTACAGAGATTTAATTGAATGTAAAAAGTTTCAAGTGCCTTAAGTGGTCGGACTGGCACTGGAGTGAGTGAGGGTAAGTCTTTGTGGTTTCGTGTTTATGTTCTTTTTTTAATGAAAAGTTCTCTAAGTTATGTTTTTTTTTTTGCTGGGATTTTCGTTTTTATTTTATTGAATTTATGTCACTTGAAGAAGACATGGTAGTAGGAAAAAAAAAGAATTTCTTTTTATCAACTTGTTTTCTTGCCTTGATTTAAAAAGTAATTTGGGAATTTTTTTTTTTCAATTTGAAGGGCTTTTGCATTGATGTAAGAAAAAAAAAGAAAAACGAGAGTGAACAATTTTTTGTTCCGAGCGTGGATTTTGTGGAACGCGAATAGATTTTGGCAGTTCGCCTAAACTAGAATTCTTTTCGCGACAAATAAATTTGTATTTTCAAATAAATTAATATTGAGTATTAAAAATTAAATGTATGCATCACAAATCATAATATTGATTATATTTCTACGACTTGTTGAGAATTTTTGCAGAAATAGGGATAAAACCGCGTTTTTCCCCTTTATTCGTCGTTCGTTGGTCTTGCTCATGTGCCTTAATGAGAAATCATTATCTGGTAAAACGTGTCGACTACACGTCAAGAAAAAGTTCTCAAGTACCTATTTGAAAAACCGTTTAACTTTTTGTGTATAAAAAATATAAAATTCAACATGTCACCGATACAATCTTTCACAAAATAGAATGCACCACTGGGGTTGCAAGAACTTGTCACTATCCCCAAGAAACTGTCAAAAACCGACAGTGAAGTCATATATTTTTGTTCAACCAGAAAGGAGTTCTAAACATTGTACGAATCAGCAACTTGCCTTTAATAAGACCAATTTGTCAGCTGTAAAAACAAACGCCAATTAGATCAAAATCAAAGCATAGGTACCATTAAAGGCAGATAAGGGTTAATACTGTAGCAAACTTGTCGCCTTATTGAGAACTAAAACTCATAATTTTTTTAATGAATCTCATTTAATACACAAACACAGACACTTTATTTTGTTTTTATTACAATCGATTGGAGTCAAGTGGTTAAGGGTTAAGGGTAGTTAGTCATTACAAAAAGTTAGTTCATAAAAGTTACAGGCGTTTTGGTGTTCTGCTAAAATATATGCATATTTAAATAAATAGGTACTTAAGTGTTTATAAATGAGAAGTATTGAGAAGGCAAAGAGTGTTGCTTAATAAAGGAATTGAAATCGAGATGGACAAACTTCAACTCAAACTAAATGTAATCTTCTAAGATCACGAGCAATTCTCACTTCAATTATTACTAGAATCAATAACTTATTGGAAAGCCCGTTTAAGTTATATAATATGCCACCGGACATACCAAAAAGTGTAGGGAGTTTTAGATTTCTCTCCAATTCCGTTAATACATTTAACTTATAATTATTTTTAAAGATGGGTGAAATATTTTAAACCAAAAATTAATAAATGTTTTTGAACAAACATTTTAAAACATTTGCAGTTTCAAAGTTCAATAAAGAGGCCAATTTTTGTGACATTTAATTTAATTTAATATTTAATTACTACGACTTCATGTATGTATCACCTTCGCATCCGTTGGTCGTAATCAGAGTGAATAATGCATCTTGCGAAGAACTGACAAATCTTCAAAGACAATGGTTGATCGTGAAAAAGTGCTTTTAAACCCATGTAAAAGTGTTGGTCCCCATAATTCTTTACGCGCTATGGGAATGATTGGAGAGTTAAGACTACTTGGTTTTTCAGAGTTGACGTGACGCCCTATATAATGAATCACATATTATATCTATACATATTATGTTTGTATGTCCTTTATGGGCTCCGAAATGGCCCAACAGATATTTGCGAAATTTTCATGGTTAATACTGTTGTATTCAGTGGTGGTTTCTGTGAAAAAAAAAATTCATAAGCCTCATGGAAGAGTGGAAAAACTGCAAAAACCAACCAAAGGTCGGAAATTGAATGGAAAATAGAAAGTTCTTGATGAAAAACTCGGAAAGCTCATTGGTTTTCAAATAGAAAATTGCATGAAATCGTAGGCGCACTGATTTTCAAATGGAATATTTTTGATTGGGAACTCGGAAAACTCTGCGAGGACACGAAGAACTTCCAGACCTATATCAAGTTTTTGCATGGAATTTAAGGTGCATTGTTTTGTTTGTATTTCCAGTAGGACTCTTTATCTGCTCAATCCTCAGTGCATTTCTATAAAATTTTCATAGTAGATTTAGCCTGAGTAAAAACAAATAAAAGCGACAATCGAAAGCTGTGTGGAATTCTGATTTTGTGAAATAGTCAAAACACACCGGAAGAACGAGAATTTGTTGAATTTTTCAACGAAATTTGCATCTTGCTGCATGCTTAAATGAAAGTAGAAAGTTAGTTGTATACCTTGGAAAAATTCAGATACATAGTTCTCTATTTCAATTCAAGCAATTTCATTGCATTTTAACAATATCTGTGCTCTGAGGCCACCTGTGCGATAATATGAGACAATATAAATCTATGTCTCCTCCTCTGAGCCAACATAAACCTATGTTATATGTTCTTTCCTTCTATATGTCTATCTTACTCTCGCTGTCGTATGTCTTGTTTCAGTACCAGCCGATGGCCTCAGTCGCCAGTGCTGCTATTTGTCTGTGCGAAATACTGTAATGTCAATGTCAATGTCAATAATTATTCTGGAGTTGCTCTGAAGGGTGGCGAGGCGATTTTCGCAGGGTCGGTTAGTAAATCATAAATCATGTAAAAGGTGTCCTGTAACTCGGCTGTCATACTTTGGGATGATTCTTGGTCATATTCTAAGAAAAAAATTGGTTTGCAGTAAGGTCTGGTTTTGAACTTTTACATACCTTTTTGATGGTTCAATACAAAGGTTACTTTGGTGTACCTAGACTTATGTTAAGATCAATGTCTCTGACAGTACTAACGTCAAGGATCTCAATTTGAATTTTTTTAGCAGAAATACTAATCTTCAAATAGTGTATTAAAAGAATGAAAAAAAAAATTCATTCATCATATTATCAAGTTAAGTCACGATACTGCCTTCTGATTTTCTACCTTCCCATCGATTACCGTATTCTTCATCCAGCCAACCCTTAACTTCGTGAACAAATCGCGAATCTAAGTCATTCTGGTAACCACTGAAACACATACAAATCTCATCTAAATCGGTCCAGCAAAGAAGACTCAGCTTTTCCTTGCTAGGTTAGCTAGTATAGCCAAATAGCCTTAAGCCTACCCCGATAAATGGTTAGTATTCCATTTCCAAGAAAAATTTCAGTTCGAACGAGTAGTTCTTGAGATAAGCGGGGTCAAACAAACAAATAAACATTATATATTATTAGTGCTAGAACGTATTGTTTCGTCTAAAAAAAAAAATTGTTTAAAAAAATCCTAGCTAGTCGTCTCCTGGTCCTAAGCTACCACCAATTTTCAGTCAAATTGGTGCTGCCGTTCGTAGAAACTATTTTATATGATATAAAAATGTTTACGGAATGTATGATAAAATGACCTAGCAACCGACTGCAGCGCCACTTGTCGGGCTAATTTGTGAATCTAAACTATCCAAGGCTCCAAACGAACGCATACAAGAAAAAAATTAATTCAAATCGGTGTAGCCGTTTAGGAGGACGTCGATAACATACACACGAACAGTAAAATTATACATACAAGGTAAGACATAAGATATTTAAATTCATTGTGACGGATTTTTTGTACTGCTGTCAATTATTGTTTTCAAACATTATTTCTTTTAAATGTCATTTGGGACATGTCGCGCACACTATAAATAAAATGTTCTGTAAATGATAAAATATGATAACAAAATGACCAATTCCACACTCAAATTTCTCAATGCAAAAAATTGTGTTACTTATAAATGTGCATGTATTTTTTTGCTGAATCAATATCCTTCGAATAGGAAAGCTTTTAATATCATTGAATAGAAAATCAAGCTTTTTTACTGCGCTATTCTTACAATGATTTTTTGTTTGTGTACTCATTCAAATCCATTTGAAATTCTTTCCCTCAGTCTGGTTTACTTCAGCTCGGAAATGCTTGTGCTAGGACTTTTAGGATTGCTGCAAGAATTTCAGAGACCAACTGAAGTCATTCTCCCAGCAGCTATTAAACAAGCAATATCGACATCATTCAGCGCCAATGAATTAAATATTGCTATTAAAACGGATCTTTGGGAGAATCGAGAGTACTTTCTTGACACCGTAAGTAACCTCCTTGTGGGCAGTTGGAATTTTAGTGTTCAAATCGAAGCTAACGAAGCCTCAGCAATCGGTGACTACAATCTGTGGTTCATTGATTCTTATGATGCTTTTCGGTGAGTTCTGTTCATAATGCAGAATTTCGAAAAAATGTCTTCTTATTCATTTTGTTTAAGGAGCTTCCTCCCTGCACTTCGATCGTATTACAGAGAAACACAACTTTATTTTTACCTAGTCCTACGCACTTCTGCGCCAGAAGAGGTCTACATGCGTGAAATTAAACAAATTTTCTCCGATTTTCTGAAGCACAGTATTGTCAACGTCAATTTGGGGATTGAAACAGTTTCTGAAGGAGTCATATTTTACACCTTTTATCCTTTTCGGAAAGAGCTTGAGTGTAGGTCTACCGAGCCCTTTCTATCACATCGATTTTTTTCAAACTCATCTGTTTCCGAGAGGCTTTTTTTTCCATCCAAGGCGAACAATTTCTTTGGATGTCGTTTAAGAATCCGATCCAGAAACGAACTCATCCTTACTATGGGCAACCCTAATACACCCAAGAAGCTCGTCAACTATGCCATGTCCCGTTTGGAAGTATTGATCGTCAGAGAACTTGCATCGAGACTGAATCTTACATTGGAAATATATGATTTCACAGGATTCCCTATGTTTCCAGCAAACGGGTCAAGTGATTCAGAACAGTCGGTGAGTATTGAAAACCCCTTAGAGGAAATTATGTAAACAATTTTCTTTCTGTTCAGATGACTTTGGGTCAGATCGATGTTGTTATGGGATTCTTCCGAAACGGACCGGAACAGAACCACTTTTATTCAACAAGTCCTCCCTACTTCTATTCATATGTCGTGCTCGCAGTTTACCCCCATCCCGACACTTCTCTCATTCAGGCCTGGATCCTTGCTCCGTTCAGCTCAGAAACTTGGGCTTGTGTTGTTATTTCTCTGATCCTGATAACTGCAAGCTTTGCTCTAAGAATCAAAATTGAAGAATATGTTTTCAAACGTCGAAAAAACCATTTTGGAGCCCTCGATACTTTGTCTCTTGCGATTGGAACGCCAATTAAACGCTCATTTCGTCAGAACTACCTTCGTTTTCTACTTGAAGTCCTGAGTGTTGCAGCACTAGTTCTGAGAGCAACTTATCAAGCGGAATTGTTCGATGCATTTCGCAGGCATAATATGTTGAAACCGCCCAAAAATGTTGCTGAGCTCTTTGAGGAAAATTACACAATTGTCGTACATCCCAACGGCAAAGAGGCAATTGACGAATTACACAAAAGCTATCCCAAGATGGAAACTGTCGATTTTGGTGCGAAAAATGTAAATTTTTCGCAACGTGTCGAGCGGATAGCATTGATTTCGTCATTCATGTACATGTACACTTTCTATTCGACGGACGAGCTGAGGAACTTGTTGATGGAGGAGGTCTTTCCTGAACAAGTTTGTTTTTTCTTTCCGAAACATTCGTTTTTGACACCGAAAGTTAATGAAATTATAATGCGAATGGAAGAAGCTGGGATTTTGTACTATGCGAGACGTGATTTTGATGAGTTGGCGGATTTTGAGGAAATCCCTAAAGATCGGACTCACAGCCGCCGAAAAGCAGTGCCTTTGGGTATTGAAAAGTTTACTTTTATTTTTTATTTAGTGATTTTGTTTTATGGGATTGCGCTGTTGGTTTTTGGTGCTGAATTACTGTGGTACAGGTACAAGAAGAAGACTAGGAAAAAGTTTAAGATTCGTTTGAAAATGCGATGGTGGAAGTGCAAAACATGATTGTAAAGGATTGACTGCAGACGCAGTTAATAGATTATGTACATACTTACTGCGAATCAAGAACAAAAGAAATAAAGAAAGACGTAGTCGTGATTTTTTTGTTTGTATTTGTTTCATTCTAATGCAAGTGAAAAGGATTCTTTGGTTTTCGGGTTATTGGTTTGCCAGTTTCTGGGTTTTTGGAATTTTGGGTTTTTATTCATTTTTTTGCGTTTTCGAGTTCTTAAGTTTGAGAGTTTGGGTTGTAGAGTTTTGCATTTTTGAGATTTTGGGTTTTCCCGGTTCTCAGGTTATTGGGTTTAGATTTTTGGGATTAAGGGCTTAGGGTTTTTGGGTCTTGGGGTTTTCGATTTAGGTTCATGTGTTTTGTTTTTCGGATTTTTAAGTTTTCTGTTCCGGTTCATAGTTTTTTTGGTTTTCGGGTCATTGAGTTTTAAATTTATCAGTTGTTGTTCGCGTTTGTTCTGGTTTTTGGGCTTTTAGGTTGTCGCGTTGTTTGGGTTTTGTTTTTTTTGATTTTCGCGTTGAGTTTTTGGTTTAGGTATTAGATTTTCTGGGTTTTCGGTTTTTGGCATTTGTGGGTTTTTGATTTATCAGTTTTTGGAGATTTTTTAATTACGGTTTATGGATTTTCAGTTTTTTGTTTTTCGGGTTTCTTAGGTTTCTGGGTTTAAAGTTGTTCGGGTTCTTGGTTTTCGAGTTAAAAACTATCAGTTTTCGAGTTTTTTATGTTTTCGGTTTTTTGGGTTTTTGGATTTCTAGGTTTTTGTTTCAACTGTTTTCAGGTTTTTTTGGAGAGGTGGAAAAGGGAGTTTCGGGTTCCTAGGCCTTAGGGCAAACGGGCTTAAAAATATTGGATTTTTGCCCTGTTTGCAAAAGTTCAAAATAAAGCTATTTGCGAATTTATCCGATTATTCAACTCGACTGGTAAGTTTTATTAAGAGATTATCTTTTGACCTCGTATCAATCAACTAGCCGAATGCGGACACCCCTACTGGCCAGCATAAATGACTTTCAAATTTGTCTCTATCGCTTTCATATAGACGTCTATGATTAATTCTATGAGAAGAAGTTCAGATCAAGTTGCTCCGCTTCATTTCCTGATTACTATCGCAGCACAACTTAATATTGCCAGCAAAAGAGAAGAAACTCTTGACAATTGATTAATTGAAAGAACATTTCATCATTTATCGGAAATGAGGCAGAAAAAATTTGTAAGAGTTTCCCATTTCCAGTCCTAAAAAATGCCCATCGAAGGGTTATGCTGACTGATATATGAACAAGCTATTACACCACTTAATTCCGGGCTTAGTAACTCCTGCCATCATCCACTCTAACTACACTGCTGCTGGTTTATTTCTATTAACTGCAACTTATCTTGTCGGGAGATTAGTATCCTGTTACCGTTTAGGTGGCATCCGGAATACATCACCTTCGTGCAAAAAAAAAAAACACAAATTCGAGTCTTATCGCAAGGCCACACGCTACCGCCCATAATTCTTATCAATCATTAATGGCACCATGCATTGCCGCATATCTTCAAGATGTTTTAAGCACCGTCTTACATGTTTACCGGTTGCCTTGCCGTTTTCTCTCACTCCGTATCGGTCGCCCTTGGCAATGCTCTTGCGTGTATCTGCAATTGCATTCTATTAGACAAACAATTTTCTGTCATGTTGAAGCATTGATAGCTCCTTCGCCAAGGGTTGTTCTGAATGGGAATGGCTTTCGATCTCTGACTCCTTGATGGCCCTTGTAAACGTGGGTTCATCCCTGTTTCGAGGATTACCAAAGATTTTTCTTCTTAAATTTTTTGTCTCTCGTCGAAAATTCAATAGAACTGATGAGGTCATTGCAGATATACACGCTCCAGTACAAATTTTTGACATTTAACCTTATTTCGAGACTAGGGGAGTTTTTTCTTCCTTTCTTGTGTTGAGTTGCTGATAAATGCAATAAACGGGGGCAGGATAAAAATTGCGGAATGATGTCGGTAATCGAAGTTTTACGACTTTAGATAAGCGAATTATCAAAATATCGGTGTTTCATAGATTTCTTAATAGTCGACTTAATATAGTGGAGGTTGGTTTGGTATAGAATATCAAATGAATGAGTTGATTTTAAGAAAGCTGTCCTTTTGTGTGTTTATGAGGATTTGTATTGCAGGAAAAGTGAGGGTGAATATTACTTCTTCTGATGTGACATCAGCAGTCAGCACCCTTCTGTGGAACTAATGGATAATGTTTTTTTGATGGCTCGACATTTTGACAATATTTTGATTTTTATCGTCTTGTTCGATTTAAACCTCTCATTCCCAAGTTTAAAAAAATACAACGTATTGGAGAAAGAATGGTGTTAATCCTGTTTTGTTGAAAGACAATGTATTACGAACAATTAATACAATTTGGTTAAAATCAATGGAACCGTTTCTATGAAAATAATAACTTTCAATTTGCGACCTGTGTCGTATGGAAGCTATACTGTTTTTTAAAAAGTTCTTCACTTGAGACACTGCAGTACCGGCTGGGACCTCCTTTAGTTATTAAAAGCAAGCGTTCTTGCAATTTCGCTACTCTACATATTTATACTGAGAACTCGTCGCATATACAGGTTGTTCCCATTTTGCCTTTCGAACAGCATACCTAAACGGTTCGCTTTGAAATCTCTTCGCTCAATATCGTCCGAGGGTTAAGCAAGTACTTGTTACTTCCATTCGACAGTATGAATTTATTCCTTAATAAATCTTCATTACGATGCTCGAAAAAACATTTAACTCAGAAATTTTCTTTTCTCGATGATTAAACTGATTAACCTTAGCCCGAACATATCATTTGATCAAAAACATTTATTCACTCCAACAATATTTCAAAACTTACGACAGCCATCATGAATATAAAATCGCAACATACAAGTCATATTACTCACACATTAGCTCTAAGATCTCTCTCCCCACCCTTCTAAAAGGCATTTCAATAAATCTCACAGAAAACAATCATTAAATCTCTCAACTTGACGTCCATTATATTTTTATTGGCCATCAAGGCTTTCAAGCTTGAACAGAAAAACACATCAAAATGTATTCTCATCCATCCATGACGGTGCTATAACGGCCTACTTGCTGGCCAACAAAATCATCACATGAATAATGAGTCTAACTTTTGCCTCCAAAAGTCGAATTCAAAAGAATATATCCTTATGCCAAATGGTACTCAAATGAATTCACAGAAAAAAGGACAATAAATATTGATCTTGATTTCATGAGTCAGCTCCTGCATTCTCACTCCTCCCCCTGATGGCATTAAAGTCAACAAAGAAAAATCCAAATCAAATCTTAATCCTTCGTCCATCCACCAACCGCCCATCCGCATTGCTTTCTCAAGACAAACCAATACCAGACCAAAACAGACAGTTTTTCGACATTAACGAAAGCGCATTAAAAATTAGCTCGTATTTAACTTTCCCTTCCGCTCGATTAATCATAATTTTATGCTCGGGCTATAAATTTTCTATCGCACATCGAAGCTCTGGAGTAGTTCAACAAAGTCGTCTCATAAGAAGTCCTATAGTCCCAGTCGTTTATGGACCAAGACGGAAAAAACTGATAGAACCGAAATAGGAGTGGGTGCAGAAAAACAGCTATTGAACGGTTCCTTATGAAGTTATCAATTCTCTAACTTTTGTTGAGGACGGTTTGTTTCCACCCCATTGAGGCTTCGGCAGGTTAAAGACCAAAAAACGCATTGAAGCGATCATCCTTAATGGTATTCAGTTAGAGACTTAGACCGACCGACACATCGACATTGGATTCGAACAGGTTTTTCGTGTTCGCCTTCTTCGTTCTTGTTGTTGCTGTGTGAATTTAGAGAAGAAAAAAAAATGATGAAAAAAGAAAACGTGCAATTAATCAAAAAAGGACGAAGTTGAAAAGAGAAAACACACAATTTCCCATAAATCTCACTTTTTAAGCCATAAATCCTTCCGTAAGTGAAAAAATAAACTTTCAAGTCTTGTGTTTGACATAATCTTAGGTACCGCAACCAGTGCTTTTAGTTTTGTCCTATTTTTGTGTATTTTTTTCTTCTGCAAAAGCTGACCTACTGCACACATTCCTTCTTTCAGCATTAGCTCGCCCTCGTCCGTTTGTAGGTACTCTTTGGCCATTTCTCTAACCTTATGATCCTGTTCATCCGTTCGTCTTTGGCATAGTCTCGAACGTAAAGATAATTCTCGCATCATTAAATTCGACCATAAGGTTAGGTTCAGATGAAAATGGACACAAGAATCAGGATCTAAAAGGATAATAATGGGTGTCCATATCTTTTTTTGTTCGTGTGTGGCCCTTATTTTGTTGTTTTTGTTGTGTGTTCTGGGGTGTGACCCTGAAAGTGATTGAGGAAGGATGGTATAAACGTTGCTCTTTGACAGCCTGCAGAGTGAATAGGCAGACTGTTGTGTCAGATTAGTGACATTTTTGGATACAGCTTTTAGCAATTGGCTGTATTGGTATTGTTGATGTTAAATTAGGTATTGGTTATTATTCTTTTAGTCCGTGAGCTTGGGAAGTAATAAAAATTGTAAGATGTCCTTGTTGTCATTGAGTCATCTCCAGTCAAATAGACCTGCTCCTTCTATAATTGGTGGCTTCAATACAGAAGAGTTCACTTTATACTGCGTAGTGTTATTAAAAGCTGCGTTGGCGCCACATCACCGCTCCGCCCCGTGTGCCTGCCTCGTGCTTCAAATGGATTGGTAGACCTTCCGAACCTCTAATTTAATCCTTATTCTTTGATAAAATAAGAGAAAAATCTTAAAACGTTTACATTCCCACACGTGTCATGTTTATATGAAAATAAAAATACCTTAAAATTACCCGCTCCTTAAAACTCTTTCAGTGTTTACACTTGATTACGTGCCAAGTGCCCTCTTAGCAACCAAACCAACCAACTTATATGCAAAGCTTATGAGCTGTAAAATCGATATGACGTAGTAACCCACTTAAATAAAAGCAACAAAATATATAGAAAGTCAGTCTGACTTAGTCATTGCACGTGTCCTAGATGAAGATTACACTCAACAAAAAGCTATCGTTGCTAGGTGGAAAAGCGGTAACCCCAATGCAAGAACTTCAGAGAAGAGGAACTTCGCAAGCAGACGAAGTGCCGTCATTAAGAGCATTCTCAGATTGTCATTTTCAACAACTCTCCGAAGAACTAATGTTTCCTAACATTGTTGCTAAGTGTGATGCGATAAGATTTCGCAGTACAAACAACGTACACCAGCATTAGAAAGAGAGAGACTCATCCCTATGCCATTTTCCATTCACGCCTTTCTGGAGTTATAATAGAAGACACCTTCTCGCCTGTTCCTTCAATATCATGTCTGTCTGCTGTCACCGACGATCTGTGTTTTTCTATTCAAAGGATTAAATAATTCCATTTTCGACGAGTCGAGAACACAAAACGGAACAACAGAGTCCCGCTCAAGTATATTTGTTCCCATTACATTTCTTCAACTATAGCTAGGGTTAATCCATAAACGTAGCAACACTAGGGGTTGATTTTTTGTTCAGCTATTTGTTGTGTGCCCCCAACTCCAAAAACCGTCTGTACTGACAAAATAATCATTTTGTGATTCACCCTCTCCCTTCTGACGTCGCGTAGCGTGTGTCGTCATAGTCTTTATACTCGTTTGTTGTTACCGTCATCCTTAGCAGCACTTAGCTTCACATGTTGTCATTTAGACGGGTGGCTGGGTCTGGGGGATGAGTGAAAGTGGAAGCTAACAACATTGATGATAAAAAGGGTAAACCCAAAGTGGCACGGGTCTATTTATTCATACACTTTAATCGCTCTGAGATTTTTCAAGCACAAAATCCTGAAGCAATATTTAAGCCCTCTCAGCTCTAACACTGCAATCTGTTCGCGCCATAGACAAAAGAAATTGAAGGAGGCATATTTAAGGTTGGTATTATTTTGCTTTAGCAGTGGCCCAGTTACACGTATCATAAAACCTAAACGACAGACATTTGCAAGGCAAATCATTTCTAGGTTTGGTTTCGTTTCGACTTTCGTACGAAAGCGGAACTAGGACGTGAACTTGAATTTATTAGAATTTTATTTAAATGCAATTTTAGAAGCTTGAAGGAAGAACTGGAGATAGTTTACAAGGACAAGCTTCCTTTAAAGCAGAAGCGATAAGGTCCATTAAGAACGAGAAAGGACGTGCTTTCGCTGATATTATTTGTGAGTTTTCTTTGTAATGACTTCTGTTGGTTTTGGGTGTTTTTGAGATTAGCTTCTTCAAAATATAATTTAACACGTTCTTTTGGTTAAATGATAAGACTAAAGAGTATTTACAGGGATGCTTAGCTGGCTCTA
Organism: Sphaerophoria taeniata; assembly: GCA_943590905.1. NCBI lineage: Eukaryota > Metazoa > Arthropoda > Insecta > Diptera > Syrphidae > Sphaerophoria > Sphaerophoria taeniata. Next base: position 33,523,536 of record OX016540.1, on the reverse strand, counting down.
ATAATTTGTATTTCATAACGTGAAAACCAACATTTGAATGATAAATGTCCAGGTAAATTATGAGAAATGAGACTGTACTACAGTAGAAGAGTGGCGGAAGTTCGGTTACCGACTCCGAATTTCAGTAGATTTTTTTTTTTAATTGCAAACCTTCCTCGTGACACATGTCAAAATTAACGCCTCTGTTGCGAATAAATTTTAATATAAGACAATTCTCCAGCAATTACTTATCATTTCAGGCGTATCTCATCTCAGAAAAGAAACAACCTTCGAAATTACCAAATTTACACCCAACGTCTTGCACCATGACAGCTAAAGACAAAGACAATACATCAAAAATTATCACAAACTGCTGTCAATGTTCACATTAGATGCTCATAAACTCTAACATAATGTATCCACCCACACGATGAGCTACAATTTAATGTAAAACTCAAAAGGACCCTTTCATTATCACCTAAGACATTATATGAAATGCTCAGATCGAATGTACATAAACACCAAAGACTATTAATCATGCTTCAGGTTGCTACTTTGCTTGCTTATTGATACGTAGTACTTCAAATCACATCCTTTAAGCTGTACACACATTAACCATCATTGAAATCTATATTTTGGAAATTGGTGGGAGCATGAGGTTGGGGTTTTTGAAAAGGATATAATTATTTATGTCATTTAACCCTTTGTGTATATCTATGTCGTTTTGGGGTTCGTCTCTATTTTGCAATATTAATAAAATTATAATGTGATATGGAACACAGAAGACGATATTCCGCTCTTTAGGCTCAAGAACAAAATAGGAATAGGGTGTTCCCGAAAGTATCACATAAAAAAATAAAATTGTTAGGTAGGATGTGGTAATACCTAAACAATAAAATCCAATGGTGTCGAATTACATTATCGTGACGACCAAATAACATCGCCTCGACGTGATTTTCTCGCTCAAGAGAGGCATTTTTGTCACTGGCTATATGGAAAATGTCTAAGTCCTTATCCTAAATATTTGGTCACTATAGAAGACCATTAGAGTCTTTCGATAGTGAACACTATTTACGGTAACTGCTTGACCAACCTCTTCTTAGAACAAGTACGACCCTCTTTGTAAATGAATCGGCCTCTCAACAATCACCCGTGAATTTTCATTTGCCCTGATGAGTTATTTCTGCGTGTTAACGAATCCACTGAGGTGGAAGTGTACCCCGTCGCTGACGGTTCTTTTCTTTACAAAGTAATTATATTCACTTAACTGTCCGTTCAACCAACAAATGGGGATGTTGAAGACGGACGGTCGCTTGAAATTGTCAGTAGGCTTCAGATCTTCAGTCAGCTGAACGTTGTAAGCGTGTAAATTCTAATCTTAAGTAAGGCATTCAAAATTCGCATCACTGATGTTCGTGAGATGTTCGATTGATGGGCAAACTGCTAAAGTGCCAAATACGCTGTGTATCAGAGACTAGCAGTTGCCCGCGACTTCGTCCGCCTCTCCCTCGTCCACCGGCCAGAGTATCGTCTCGACTTGTGCATCATGCGCGCGTGGGAATTTTGTTCGGAAGTAATTGTAAAATTGCATTGCAGTCAACTCTCCCTAGGTCGTAATTCTCTTGAACTTGAAAAATTTGAGCATTTTTTATGATTCCCTTCAGTTGTTCATACTTAAAGCATTCCCTTGGGTGAACTCTCCCTAATTCTAATATCTCTCTTACTTCTGCATCGTTTTTTTCGTTAAGTAAATTTTTTTTTCTTTAAACTGAGCATATTTTTTGGTTAAGAAGTACATAAAATGATATTGTTTAAACACAATAATCTGCACAAATAGTGCAATCAATCACATTCACAAATCAATTGAACTCTCAAAATTCTAATTTGAGCAGTTATTAGGCCAGTTCCACCGAACAACATCTCACTGAGATCTCAATGTCACCTTGACTGAGGCAAAATCATTTGGTGGAACATAATTCTCAGTTATCATTGAGATTTAATGGTTACCTTACTAATTAATGCTGCACATATGTCAGCCACGTCAAATAGCTGAGTGAGAAATCGAATCCAAAATAATTTCATCTCAGAGATCTCAGAAAAAAATCTCAGTTCTCACATTTCCACAGATTCTTCGCTGCTATTGGTCGCAGCTTAATTTTAAGTAGAATAAAGCCTTCCTCGATTAATGGACTATCCAACACAAAAAGAATTTTACAATTCAAAATAGTAGTTCCTGAGATTACCGCGTTCAAACGAACTTTATATTGTATTGTATTGTATTGTATTGTTTGCCGTTTTTTCCACATTTTACACAAATTCTTCGCTCCTGTTAGTCGCAGCTAAATTTTATATAGCTTCAAGCCTTCCTTGATAAATGGACCATTCAACATTTAAAAAATTGTTCAATTTCATAAAGCAGTTCTTGAGATAAGCGCGTTAAAACGCAGAAAAATGTATATTTTTTGCCGTTTTTTCCATATTTTCCACAGATTCTTCGCTGCTATTGGTCACAGCTTAGTGTTAAATAGCTTCAAGTCTTCCTCAATTAATGGACCATCCAAAACAAAAAGAATAATACCATTCGAACCAGTAGTTCCTGAGATAAGTGCGTTGAAACGCAGAAAAATGTATATTTTTTGCCGTTTTTTCCACATTTTCCACAGATTCTTCGCTGCTATTGGTCACAGCTTAATGTTAAGTAGCCTAATGTCTAAGTCGATTAAGGCACCATCCAACACAAAAAGAATAATACCATTCGAACCAGTAGTTCCTGAGATAAGTGCGTTGAAACGCAGAAAAATGTATATTTTTTGCCGTTTTTTTCCCCATTTTAAACAGATTCTTCGCTGCTATTGGTCACAGCTTAATGTTAAGTAGCCTAATGTCTAAGTCGATTAAGGCACCATCCAACACAAAAAGAATTATACCATTCGAACCAGTAGTTCCTAAGATTACCGCGTTCAAACAAACAAACTCTTCAGCTTTATATATTAGTGTAGATATACAAAATGAATGGAATCTTTTCGTTTGCCAAGAATAATTCACATTCATGTTTTGGCATGAAGTTAACTAATAGAGGTGAAATTTGAAGACAAAGGAATGGACAAAATTTGTCTTTTTGGATATTTAATATCCCAGCGGTGAAGTACTAGACTTGTTGTACTATTGAAGGTCCGTTTGTAAATTTTAATAGACTGTGAGTTTCATTCACTGGGTCTTAAAAGTGGCGTCTGCGTTCAGACTGTTATAATCAAATGACATCTGCTTGCTCAGATTGTAATAACCAGTCGCGTCTTCTTTGAGACTGTCACAACTAGTAGCGTCTGCTTTCAGACTGTAATAAAACCAGTGGCGTCTACTTTCAGACTTTAATAATCAGTGGCGTCTGCTTGCTCGGATTGTAATAACTAGTAGCGCCTGCTAGTTCAGGTTGTAGTAGCCTCTGTTATCTTAGAGTGAACCGTAATAATAAGACCATAGCTATAAGAAATTGAATAATGTACTCGTAAAAATGGAATGTTAAACTCAAAATAGTAAATATTGCTATCAAATCAATAAATCTATTTGGAATAAAATAGAGGCTTTGTATGAACTCTCAAAGAGATTAAGTTTTGTTATTCCTTTGTAAGACCCTGTAAGCCTCCGAGTCCTACCTCAGCTGACACTTTCGCACAATTCTTAAGATTGTGACTTGAGGTGGAGGTGTGATTTACAATAATTAGGAACATGCTGTTGCATGTGACGTATGTCATCACAAAATAGTCTCCTAGCTCGTTTTCACAATCACATCGTCGGACCACCCTATGCTGAGCAAATAATTTATCTTTTCAGAAAGAGGACTTCATTGAGTTTATAGACAAAAACGTTTCTGACATCATACGAGCTTTAAGGCGGCTGATATTTTAAAAGGGATCACTACATGCGTATTTGCAAAGAGGGTTGAATTTTTTTAAATGTGTCATATTCCTTTGAAATCATTTTCGTAAGTGTTTTCTAGAATTTAATTAATATTTTGATTCGTTATTTGGTCTGAAGTTAAATTTGAAGAAAGGCATTTAAATTTAAAAAAGAAGGGGGTTGGGATTAACCCCTAAATGTGTGGGTGTATTTTTTTTGTTTAATTAAAAAAAGAAATAGCTAAATTAAAAAAATCAACACATGAAAATTTGCATCCACAGATAAAACACTGCTAAAACTATAAAGGAAATTCCAACAGGTGGTCTGAGTCAATTCAATTTTAAACGACTTCCCCAAATATAACCCAAAGAGCAAGATACCAAATGCTTTCATTAACTCTGTTTTGTATACCCAGAGTTAAGCTTCATAAGCTGACTACTCTAACACTGAGTTTTAACATCAAAACTATGTTTGTGTGTCAAAATGTATACATAGTGGAGGTCTTTGTTGTTTAGTGTACGTCCTCAACCATGTTGTGCAATAAACTTCTATTTGATTTAGACCATGTCCCACATTAACCTCAAAAACATGCAAACCTGGATTATGGCGAATATAAAATTTCACAGCAGCAGCAGTATAACAAGAAAAATCGTTTTCGAACAACACTATGCCGAAATGGAAGGTAGCAGTGGCAGAAGCATTATAACATTTTACCAACGAATATAACCTAAACGGTACCATAGCAGCTTTGCTCGTAAAAATCCAACAGAAATGAATAAATTATGTCGCCCGAAACCCAACATAGTTAGTTGAAAAATATTACGGACAAAAAAGTAAAACAGCAAAAAAACTGGAAGAAAACAAATCAAGTGTAAATTTCAACATAGGAAAGAAAATTAGGGACAAGCAGATGTCGCAAAGCTTTGAAATTAATTTTTTTTTTTAATTGAAGACATTTTTAAACCGGCCGGCGGCGCGGCGGTCAGTGACTATTTCAGGAATTCTTTTGGAAATAAAAAGAAGTCACACGGTGCCATACATTCATGGGGCGACACGGTGGATAATCATTGTTTCTTCGCCTTTGAACTTCCCCAGGTTGTAGATGTGAATCACACTTGCGAATCCTAGAAAACGGTGGCGATCACCTTTCGAGACGATGGAACAGTCTTCACCTTCTTTGTAGCACATCTGCGGCGCAGAATATCCTTTGGAATTTTCAGAGTCACTTAATAGTACTCGAAATGATGAGAATCAAGGAGAACGAAGCACATAAAATCTTCGTTAAAATATTTCCATTGAAGCAGATGCTTGCTTCTTATTTGGATTTCACGCTGTTTTGAAATGATTCTCAGTTGCACTTGTTGTCCGGAGTGAGCAAACCCGACTTGGGCATTCGAAGTTTATATAGCACTTGGACCTTAACAGCTTTTTCTTGAGATTCCCTAAATAACCGTTATAAGCTCCTTACAAAGAAACCAAATTGCTTAAGTCTTTTGAACCATAACACAGTTCGTACAGCAGCACACCAGGACAATGGCCACCTTTCCAGAGCATAATAATTCTGTTTTTGCACAAAACTTTCTCTCTGTCTCAAGTACAATATTCCTTGACACATTAAAAAACAAGAAAAAAACGAAGCAACTTCAAATAAACCCAATGAAAAAACTCGAAGACCAAAAGTACAACAGCCTGAAACAACAAAAATATGTTTTGTCCTCCTCCGCAATAAATGGTGTCGCCTACAACAAACAACTCGGCTCGTTACTTGTGTCTTTTTTCCCAACCTCTTGCCTGAGAAGGGGAGTCACTCAGTTCCCTCAATTCTCGAGACCAACTACGAGTAGTCCGGCTAAAGTTCTCTCCAAACTCGAAGTAAATGTTTCACTTGGCCATCTTCCCACTAATACAATTATGTCAAAGGTTGAGTTGTACTTGGGGCTATGGTGGTGTCCAACCTATCAACCTCATGCCCCGAAAAAGTGATGTTCCCAGTTTTTTCCCTTTTCTTATGAAACGGATTGTCTCAGGACAAAAGTGAACATTGCTGCCCTTGTTCTCTGCCTGGGTGTTGCGTCCATATCGTCCAAACACTTTGTATGGTGAATTTTCGTAACCAGAGTGCTAATTGCTTCCTAGGGAAAATGTCTCAACATTTTCCAGAGATAAAACAACATTTCAGTGATGCGGTTTTTGGTCGTTCATCGTCATCGTCGTCGGTCGTCGTATAGTCGTTGTTATTGTCGTCATACAGCTGTGAAAAGGCTTTGGCTATATGATAAGGAAAAAAGAAGGCAATTGAGCGCTGTTGGCTTGGGCTGGCAGGCAGCCATACTCTTTCGGTTGCCAGTGGTCTTTTTAGCTCGGTTTGGTGCTGGCAGCCAAAATGTCCAAAACACTTTCCTAAGAGATTATTAAAAGAGATTTATGTCTTTCCTCTGGGCCCCGATGCAGTGAGGAAACAGGAGAGATTGCTTTTGGCTTTTCGTCCAGTCCAGTTTAGTTTCACATCGAAATCCAGATTTTCTAGACCCACAACAGACAGGGCAAGAGAAAAAAAAATATTTCATGTGGCCAGGGAACCTGGAAACCATGATTTTTGGTACTTTACTGTTGCTGGCATTGCGGTGAGAGTGCCAAAGCTGGGATGTTGCTTTTAATGCACAACCAGGGCTCTATGAGGTCTACAGCGTTGGTCACTTGCATTGCATTGCACTTGATCTTTGAGGAGGTTGGCATTTTAGCTGTCGCGCGCTGCTGTTTTTGCTTTCACAAAGGTGGCAGAGAGGTGGTGCTTGGTTTAAACTTTTTTTTCTTTTTCTAAGTGACTTCTTTCCAAAAAAAAAGGGAAAATTTTATTATTCCATGTCATCGTGTGGAGAAAATGAAATCCTTAACATGAATGACGTATACAGACACAATTTTTCTTGGGTGCTTTCGTTTTCGTGGTGGCATTTCACCTACAGAATGCATCATGCTGGCGCTGGCTGGGTGTGGGTGATGGTAAATGCATTTGAAACGAAGACGTAGTTGGAATGACGACGAAGAAGAGGTTAACGAAGCCAGAGGAAGATGATGGCATTCCAAGGTGATGATGAAAAGTCGTTGTGGAAGCCATGTCACATGATGGGGATTTTAAGACGTTGAGGAATTTCGAATTGCTGCATTAGAATGGCTTCTTCTTCTTCTGTTGATTCCGTTTTGTGAAGTTTGATGGAAGAAATGATTGCGGAAGCAAATTGTTGTGATGTTTTATGGATTTGGAAAAAGACGACGATAAAGAAGATTCTTGCAACATGTTTTGTATATGGGGCCACTTGGATTAAGGGAGACTACCAAAGTGGCTGTAGAAGGTGTCAAGGCACTTGATCTTTTTTGATGGGCTAGTCATAAAGAATTAGTACAAATTGATTGAATAATACTGTGTGAAATGCGAACACCTTTATAATCAGCATTGAGCTTCTGAACAGTCTTAAAAAAAGAAAACGGAGATATGGACTTTTAATTGGCTGAAGGAAGATTACTCAGCAAACAAAAGAGAAAAAAAAAAGTTTGAATTTGTTTTCAACTTTTAACTAGACACACTGAACCCAGCGATACTCCACCTACTTTAAACCGTCTGAAAAATACGTTTTCTAGAGGTATGCAAAATAATCCACCGTGAAGCCAATGACCTCGTTATTCGACATAAATTTCTTCCCGGCGAGTAACTCATTCCAAACAAAAAAAGTCAGACGGGGCCAAAATCTTGAAAAAACGGTGAATGGAATGCAGTTCGTAACCCAATTCGACCAATTTAGAGGTGGCATTTGCGGAGATATCAGTTAGTGCGTTATCATGGGCGAGCACCAATCAATCGATGAGCGTCAAACGTTGTGAATCCCAGAAAACATTGGTGATAACCTCTTCGAGCGATGGGACAGTTTTCGCAGTTTTTGGAGCACGTTCGCCTGCTGGAAGACATTGTTTTGACAATTTCTTAGTCTCTGGTGTGTACCACTCGATCCATGTTTCGTTGGCTGTTAAGAAACGGCTCAGAATCTCCTTTAGATTGAATTAAAATAGCTTCAACAGTGCTCTGAAGTGGTCCACGTGGTCGCTTCTTAACGCGGTCAAAACAAAACCACTTGTCCAATCCGGCTGAAACTTTGATAGTAGCCGTCTAGTCTATACGGCAAGGCACTACACGATGGCAACATGATGTACCTTTGTCAAATTTCTCGTCTTTGTATTCGCCCGTAGCTAGGATTGTTTTTGAAAACAGAGAAGTCTCCAAACGAAATCCGGCATCACGCTAAGCATCAAATATGTTTTAAAATCCCAGACAATATTTTTTTTTCAATAAGTGTATTCAATCCCCTCCCCACATCTATCACCCTGGCAAAAGTAGATAAACCACCTTTCACCATAAGCCATTAATTACAAGCAACGAATAATTAAACCGACATTCACGTTCTCGAAATGTAAACACAAATCAAGCCACTTAACATATAGGTGAGCTAAAGTGCAAACACAAAACGTTATCCCTAATAAATCACTACCGCCAATTAATGAAAAGTTTGGGGGCTCTTTAAATTCTATACGAGCACTTTCGACACCCACCTGCCTTATCGAAATCGCACATCATCAGCATTGTAGTCGCTTATTCCTTATCCACTTCAATGTCCTCATGATCCCTCGGCGCCCGCCCTTGTGACAAGCTAAACTTGAAAATCATGGTCGCATCGAGAAAATATTTGCGTATTCAATATTTACATGGGAAGATTTTTTGTCCTGTTTTTTTGGTTTTCCTCACTCATTTACAGGATACAGGAAAAAAAGCAACCTTCCACATCAGAAGATTCAGTTTACGTGACGGTAGAAATTTTACAACTCACGTTCGTTGTTTAATTTATTTTTATAATTTTTTCCCACTCTGTATCGCCCTCCCTTCGCCAACTCATCGAACAAGAATTTTAAACTTTTCCTCTAATCGTCGATGATTGTTTACAATATCAGCGAAATACCTGAAGCTTGGTCAGAAAAACCAGAGCCTCCCCTCCCACACTAATGTTTGATGTGAATTCACAACATCCCTGCCATTCCATCACGCAAGGTGGTTTGTTAATGGAATCTCCCCAACCCTGATATGTTGTTTGATGGTTTTTATTTAGCTTCAAAGAGGGTCCCGTGTTGGGCGCCATTTTTTTCAAGCGTCCGCTAGGAGAGCTCTTAACAGAACTTCAATCAAACTCAATTAATTTCCCCAACCTATTTCTATTGTGTTATCAGAAACGGCAGATTTGTATGTTTTTGATGTTTTGAGTTGACATTCGCGCGTGGTAGGACTTATGGAGACATTTTAATGCAAATGAACACATATTTAGCGCCTTTGGGAGAGATTTTCTATGCGCGTTCGTGAATCAAAGATTGACACTTTTTTTCTTGATGGATTTTGTGAAACAATTCAAGTGGCACCTACATATTTTGAAAATAATAGATTTTGTAATGAAAAATTTCAAAAGGAAAATTCAATTTGCATACACACGCGGCACGCAGCGTGGCGGGCAATTTTGTTTTCATACAGGAGAGGTTTTCTTTGATTTTGTAGAAAAGTTTTGACAATGGATTTGACACATTAAACGTTTGACATAAGCAGCATGACGAATGATGGCAGTGATTTTTCAATGACATAAATTTGATAGATAGAAGTTTGATGCGGCACATGTAAGTAGATATGACAGGTGAAATGGTTAAAGCGACATCTGTCAAAAGCATTTGTGACAAAGCAAATGACTGTGAAAGTCTTTAAAAAGATGAATGTGCGCATGTTCTCTGAATTTTAAACTTAATGATTTCATGATCGCTACTTACTTGACGTTCTAAAGATTTTATTGCCTTGTAATTCTCTACTGATTTTAGAGATTTGGCAAATTTAAGGGAGTGATGGCGTCATATAGTTACTTTGGTACAAATAACCGGTTATTGGTTGTCCGTAGGGGACTTGGACCTGAACTAACATCCTCCGTCAGACAGCGCGGTCCCTAGCTCACTGTCTTCAATTGAGTGCATAAACTGAATTGCGGTCTTTTTCTACTTCTACGTCCCTCGAGAAGGGTGTCGAAGGCTTTCCGGACCGGTGTACATCCACTCTATATGACCAAACCATGTGAGTCGTTGGACCACGACTCTTCTGCTTTGGTCCGTGTCGCTGTACAACCCGTAAGGCTCGCTATTGAATTTTCTTCCCCAGTCTCCATCAATGCACACGGGGCCATAGGTTATCCCAAGAACTTTTCCCTCGAAACCGCTTAGGCACTTTCATCGATTTTGTCATTGTCCACGCCATTGTCATTGTGATGAGCCGTCGGTGTTGGGTGTCCTTTTTGAAGAACTTCGATTTGCCCTCATTTACCGCTTAACCCATTTTCGCCGATTTTATCTCAAGTTTCGCCATTGAAATCACACGCGCTGGTGTTTTTTCAATTATGCCAATCATCGGCGTATGCGAAAAGTTGAACAATCTTTTGGAGGATAGTACCTCTCAAGCACGGTGTTAAAGATATCGCGTGACGGTGCATCGGCGTGTCTGCATTCCTTTTTGCCATTGCATTTAATCTTTTTTGTTACGTATACGCCGCAGTGAACGGGATGGGACTTGTCAGATTTCTACATAGAAAAGAGTTACATGCGTTAAGAAATGTCAAAAATTTAAATACATAATTCACAAATCACAAATCAACATTCTTATACTGGCGAAGGGGTGATCTAACAGCATTTAAAGAGCAAATAGTCACCTGCGACAGAGCCATGAATTTGTACATTGTGTTATCCTAGACTATGATAGCACGCTTTTACAATTTGTTAAGGAATTTCCCTTTACAAATGTCACCATCTTTGAAATAAAATACAAGCAATTGAAAAGGGGTAAAATGATTGTACAAAAAAAACCTTGCGCCATAAATATTCTTTTAACAGCAAAAAAAAAAAAAACAACTTTTGAGACAGCTCCAAAGAAATTACACACATACTCTATTCGACTAATGAAATATTATCTGCAATACAACGCCATGTCAAAGGCAATCCAAATAGAAGAATAAGTTAAAAAACGACCGTGAGTGTGAGATCACTTGGGGACTGGAAGTGGCGTCGAACAAAAAATTACATCAGGGCTTAAGGGATTGTGTCTGGCACAATCCAATGAATTCAATTCCAAATAACAAGAATACAATCGAAATAAAAAAAAATATCTCCCCTCGATATTCCCAAAGAATATCAGAAAATAAAACATATCAACAGGAAGTGTTCTTTCTCGCCCGCTCGACCAGCCTCTCCTAGCCTCCTCAATCCTAACATTATTGGGCCCAACACTTAACGCTATTATTTTATCGGCTCCAAAAAAACACATGCTATAAAAATATCCTAAACAACATCCACAACAAAAAAAAAAAGAGAAGATGACAAAAAGAAGAGCAGACAAAAAAACTTGCAAAACGGAGTCCAAATGGAACGGACAACAACTCGAAGGGCCCAAATCACTTGGGATTTATCGAATGACATCGACAATGTGAACGTTATTATCGGAACGGAATGATGCCAACAAGTCAGGAAGCCAAAACAGCCAGCCAGAATAGTGTGAATTGTATCTTAAGTTGTATTGTGCAAAAAGGCAGGCGACGTAAAAATTTGTTTTCATAGTTTAATCTAATATATTCGTCGTAAATTGAAAACTCCATTTTCTGGATAATGATGGTAGGTTTTTCCAATTTTTTTTTTTTTGTAGGAATAGGGGTTCCGGAAAGTTATTTTTATTCTCAAGCCCCCTGAGGAAAGGTCCCATCTAAAAATAGATTCTGGATGCTCGTAGAGACTTTCGGACTTCTTTTAAGGGGATAAGGGACAGAGCAGACATTCCCACTGGGCAACCAGGACGAATCGGAATCCGACAAATTATTATTTCAACAAAAGGTAGAAAAGTTTTGTGACAATATTGATGCCTTCCTCCAAAGTCTAGCGATATCAATATTTCCCCAACTTCCTGGAGATGGGTTCAAAGGTTCGACCTGATGGACTTTTTCTTTTGATTTTTCTCAGAGATTAAAAAAAAACTTGGTAGCTTTTCTGAGCCAAACTTTTCATCGCCTTTGACTAGAATTTTTCCACCAGTGTCGTCGTCAAAGTTCTTCTTAGACGGGACCCGGAGAACTCCTTCCCAAAAGTGCCTGTACCTGCACGAAAAGTAGAGCTGCTGTTTCTTTGAAGAATCGGAATATCTTTATCTTCTGGCCCGTATCTGTTACTTGTTCGTTGTTCCGAAACACAAAAAAGGCTTAAGTTTGTTTAGCTTTTTCCAAGAAAGTTATTTTTTTTACAAAAGGGTTTCAATCTTTTGTACCAGTAGCAGGACGGATATCTAGACTGCTATTTCCGCGCTTTACGAACAAGACAACTTAAACGGTGGATGGCAACGTCGTCGACGCCGACAATGGATCACAAAGCAGTGGAATATAAAAATATTGGCTTAATAATTTGCCTGAAACTTTATTTATTTCCTTTTTTAGCCTGCATTTTTCTGTCCTCCAAAGCTGAAAAAAAAAACAATTCAAAGACAAAAAAGAAAGAAAACTTCAGAGGACAAAAAGAAGGAAAACGAAAAGACTTAAATAGAAAAGTTTTCGGAGGTCCGCTGACTTTCTAGAGACACAAAACGTTTTAATATTAACAATTTTTCTTTTGGCGTGCTTCTATGTTATGCTGGTATTTTTGTTAAGGATGTGCATGTATAGAGATTTTTTTCGTCTTTTTAGATCAAAGCTTTTATAGGATAAGGTACAAAAAAAAAAAAAATAATCGACGAAACTTTTTCTTTTCGACAGGAAAAAGTTTTTAGTTTAAGCTTTAATGAATGTCAAAATTATAAAATAACGCCATTATTTGCGGCTTTGTTCCGTTAAAATTATGGCATTGAGACTTTTCCGATTATTAAATTAATGCAACAATAGGTGTCAGTGTGGTTTTATATTGAATCCATAATTTAAAATATGTCAGAAGAAAAAAGAAAGAGCTGTGATATTTAAAGGGATTATTAGGATAAGGTTCATAGATGTTCCGAAAAAAAGTCCAGATTTTATTTTCGTGCGACAGTACCAATTGCGAGTCAATCAAAATTGGGCCTTTGGAAGAGACTTCCTCAGACGAAGTCCTGGGCCAAATTTTTAGTTTAGTTTAGTTTAGTTTTGTTTAGTTTATTTGGTCAAACAGAAAACAGGGGTGGAATCGGCTAGGGCGATTGTTGACTATCACTTTGTTGATAGTCGTTTTTGATTATCAACTTTATTTTCCTCTGTGTAAAGCGATCAATGAAATATTTTAAATTTTTGGCAGCACCGACAATAAGCAATGTCGTTTTGCTCAGTGTTCGATTTGTTTGTTGCCAGATTGACAACTAAAATAAACTAAATTAAATTAAAAGTCAATAAACTACTTCACACAGAAGCTGTTATTGATTTGTTTGTGTGTTTCTATAAAAGACAAAAGTGAAAATTGTTGTCTTTTGTCTGTGGAACTAATCTGTGCGCTGTAAAAATGTAAGTAAATCTATGGATTTGGATTATGAACTTTTTGCTTACAATTTATCTAACATATTTGCTTTGCATAAGGTCGCATTCGAATTCAACAAAGGAGCAAATTTTCATGCTTACAAATATATGGAAGAACATCTGGAACTAGCGAGATCTTTCAATACCCTCTCAGCCACTGCGCGTGCCTCCCAAAAGAACTAGTGTGAATAATTTTTCAGAAGTAACTTCTACTGCTACTGTACTTTGCCCCATCGGAGCAGCCCAATCAGAACCCACTTGTTTCTGGTATGCACCAGCACCACCACTAAGAATATTTGACGTTGCAGCTAGTTAAAGAACAGATGGTATGTGTGTCAACCTAGCTCCAGACTACAAGTCGAGTAGCCTCAACACAACCATGAAGGCTTCTTTCGATAAACGAATTTATAATTGTTTCTCTTCTATTTTCTTCTATTTGCGTTAATAAATATCCTTAATAAAATGAAGATTCCAATTGTCTTTTATTTTATGACACTTCTTAACACACAATTATTTTCCTAAGAAATTGATTGAAGCCAATCCAATGATATTGCTTACAAAAATATATGAAAACGACATCAAAATAGCTATCGCTTCCAAATGTATGGAAAAAAGCGATTATCGTTTTGATAATCACCTTACGTGAAGCAAAAGACTATCAACTATCAACTATCAGCTTAGCCGATTCCACCCCAGTATTCTTATAAACTAGAATAAGTACAAAAATTATTTTACAAATAAATATACAACATCCATAAAATTGAACAATATTATAATTAAATATGTAAAAATAAATTAAGAATTAACAAGTAAAATCAGTAGTCTATTTTTAAAGGATTCTCTTGAACAAATTTCGAAAAAATCAATAGAATTACAAACCGAATTAGCCTCTTTTAAACATCTTGTAATTGGTTCATTGCAGCCATAATTAGTACGATGAAACCTTTCATCGAAGAGAAAAGATACCCTGAAGTTTCTTGCAGGGATACGAAAACACATTTCATTCAAAAGAAATGAGCAATTAATCCGAAAAGAAAGTATATCACGAACAAACATAATCGAAAAATATTTTCTACGAACAACGAGAGATTGAATTCCTATTAACAAACACCTTACATTATAGCAAGGCATAAACCTATACCAATAATTTGTTTTGGAAAGCGCATATCTTGTGAATCTTCTTTGCACCCTCTCAATTCTATCAGATGCATTTGAATAACAGGGGTTCCAAAAAATAGAGCAGTACTCTAAAATTTAACGAACCAACGAGAAATAGAGAATTTTAAGCGTTAGAAGATCTCGCGAGTATTTCTTTTTATAAATCCAAGCATCGCATTACTCCACCTATTCACAGTTAAATCAATGTGCGGTCTTAATGTTAGCTTTTGGTCAAGAATTACACCGAGATCTTTCTTTTGAGTTATTCTTTCAAGGGCGATATTTGTCAGATTGTAGCTGTAACCCAATATTTTTTTGCAATACGTTAAAACCTGACATTTGGCAACATTAAGATGAAGATGATTGTTGTTACACCACTGTAAAAGCCTAAATATATCCTCTTGCAGCAAATAACAGTCTTGGATGGATTCGATTTTTTTTTTAAGTTTTAAATCGTCAGCATATAGAAGGCAATAATAGTGATCAAATATGTCTGATATATCATTGATAAATAACAGAAATAACAACGGCCCATTATGGCTATACTTGGAAACACATGATTCGATTTTAACAATCTGAACACGATCAGTTAAATAGGATTCATTAAATTTCAGCAAACTGGAATGGAAACCAAGGCATGCAAAAGAATCAAATTTTGGGTGTGAAAATAAAAAAATTCACGCGAATTTTTTTATTTTCACACCCCAAATTGATTCTCTTTTGGGCAAAATTTTTTCCGCTGGCTTCGCTCGCAATTAAATCAAATCGATCTTGAAGGGTCGTATCGACCTCATCCTCAGTCGAAATTCAAAAAGATGTTGAAAATGAATAATTGAAATGTTTGCAAAAATCCTTCTTTGCATTACCTACAGGATGTGTAGTGGTTGCTTTTCCAAATAAAAGGAAACCCCAGCAGCTTTGAAAAATGTATTGCTCAGACCATTTGTCGACGGCTAGTAGAGAAACGTGGTCCTTATTATTTATAAGATTTTTTTGTAGTGGAGTACACATACAGGAATTTACGGATTTTATTTATTTTTTTTAGCATGAACATTCGTTGTATCACTTTTTTTATTTGGACTTTTGTCCCATTAAAAGTAAGATCTAATTGGGACTATTGACCCACCATATTGGGTTAATAATTCCTAAATCGAAGTCGGCACTTTTGACCCTCCATAGAAGATCAGAAGTTGTGAAAACAATTTTCGGGAATTCTGACCTCGGGACGAGTTTTCCTGCGCCAACTTTCTAATCAAAACCGAAAAACCGAAATAAGGCCCCACGGGCATTATTTCTAAGTTGCAATGGAAATAAGACCGCAACCCTTGTAAGGGTCTTATTTCCATAAGAAATGGAAATAAAGCCCTATGGGGCCTTATTTCGTCGGGCGTTATTTCACGTCACCGTATGAAACCATGCTGATGAACCGATATGTGTTCTTGCACAAAGAAAAAAATGTTATCGCAAATGGTTTTACAAATTGGTCTATAGTTGGTTATATTCGTATGCCCAGCTTTGAATATAGGAGATAGGAATGAAACTATCCATTCATAAAGAAATAGACCATTTTGTAATGAAAGATCGAATATACTCGCCAGCGGTTCAGCAAGGGAGGAAGCTAATTTATTAAGAAAGTATAGTGAAAACCCATCAGGTTCAGTTGATTTTGAAGAATCAATTTGTTGTTATGCTTGCAAAACTTCATCAGAGTTGATTTGGAGAAATCCTAAACTAAACCGTTCAGACACATTAGGAAGACTTTGAACATTTTGATCATGTGCATAAACGGATTTGAAATAACTTGCAAAGAGATTACATATTTCTGAAAATATCACTTGAAGACGAATATGAGTAGTACATACAATTTGGGAAGCCAGAGCTTTTACGCTTGGAGTTAATAAATTTCCAAAAATAACCACTATCTTCTTTTATCTTAACCTCAGTTGAAGTTATATAATCATTATAAAGCAATAAATTAAGGGAATCAAACTCTTGTTGTAACAATAAGTACGTATTACGTAAAAGTTCATTATCTTTAATATATTTGTATCTTTTATAAGCTTTCTTTTTTTTATTTTTTAGACGCGACAGCGTTTTATTTAACCATACGGGATTAGAGTTGCATGATATATTTTTTGTAGGAACGAACTGCTCAACCGTATTATTAATAAAAGTCTTAAAGGCGTTATAAGTAGAAAAAAGATCGCTTGAACTCTCTAAATCACTCCAGGATAGGGAGGCAAGGTACGCTTTGATTGCATTATAGTCAGCATTTTTGTAACTATATACAGACGCCACCGGTGAAGAAGAAGAAGACGAAGAAAATAACGAATATGCGAGCAATGGTCAGAGTCAAGTGGAAATGAGCTGAATTGCGCCACCACTTCAAAATCTGTTGAAAATGTTAAGGACACGGCATGCAAAGCGAAATAAAAATGAAGTGCTTTGTCCAATTTGCAGTTAAATTGTCAAAAATAGCACAAATTTGTTTTGTTTTTTGTAAAGGTTTTTGAACTTAATTATATAAGGTGTCCCAATAAGAGTGCACTTTTTAATTTGCAAACAAAACCAAGTATTTTATAACAGAGGTGTGATATTTTTATTGTATTGTAAAGAAGACATGTTCCGATTAAGTATGGTATAAAATATCCGTAAAATGACCCCCCCGGCTCCGAAGACAGGCAATTACTCTTTTCATGAAATTTTCCATGACTTTTGCACAGAGATGTGGCTGTATCTCACCGACAACACGTTGGATTCCCGATTTGAGCTCAGGAATTGTTTCGGGTTTATTCGCATAAAGCCGAGATTTCACAAAACCCCAAAGAAAAAAATCGCACGGCGTTAAATCGCACGATCTTGGTGGCCAGTTCAAATGAGAATTTCGTGAAATAATGTGTTCTGAAAATCGTTGCTGCAATAAGTAGATTGTTTCATGCGCAGTATGGCAAATTGCGCCGTCCTGCTGAACCACATGTTTTCCAGATTCATTCCGTCCAGTTGAGGCCACAAGAAGTCCGCTATCATGTTCCTGTAACGAATGCCGTTCACAGTCACTGTCAAATTGATGTTTTCGGGTTTTAGACAACACTCTCCTTTACAGCAGCAATGTTTTCAAGAGGCAGGTGGCCATGGTTCAGAGGATAGAGTAGTGGATTGCTAAGCCGAACGCTACGGGTTCAAACCCCAGCTTCAGCAGCATTCTTTTTCTACAAAAATCGCCAGCTTATCTGAGGCCACCTGTGCGATAACATGAGACAATACAAAACTAAGTCTCCTCCTCTGAGCCACGTAGGTTTATGTTATGTGTGCTTTCTTTCTATGTGTCTATCTGTCTCTCTCTGTTGTATGTCTTGTTCTGTCCCAGCCGATGGTCTCAGTCACCAGTGCTGCTATGTGTCTGTAGTTCGTTACATTTATGTGCGAAGTACTGTGAAATGTAATGTAATGTAATGTTTTCAAGAGACCGACCAGTACGTTGACGCAAAGGATTCTCGTCATCCATAATTGACCCAGTTTCTTCAAATTTCTTGACAACTCTTCGAATAGTTGACATATTAGGTACACTCTCTCGACTGAAAATTTGGTGAAGTTTGCGAAGTGTAACTTTCCCCATTTTTGTATTGAGTTTTTACTATTATAACGTGTTGTTCTTTCAAAAAGCGCTCCATTTTTAGTAATCGGAATAAACAGAGGTGATATCTGCCAAATTTCAGAGTTCCTACTTGCACGACAAAGAAATTATTCCAATTTTAAAAAGTGCGCTCTTATTGGGACACCCTATATTGTTTTTGTTTTTCTTTTTTTTATTCATTGTTTTTTTTCTTCTGAAATAAATTTATTTTATGTTTGACTAGATTATGGACTATTCACCAATTTTCTTTTAAGCATAATGGACTTACTTATGACTCAACTTTTTGTGGAATTTTGACTCACTAGGGTGGGTCAAAAGATCATAATGAAATTATGGACTTTTGGCCTCTGGACTTCTGACCCTGCGCCATTTGAAGAAGTTTCTTTTATAAAACTATAAAAACCAAGATTACCTTCTAACGCACAATGATGGAATGTATTCGGAGAAACTGGTATAAGACACTTATTTACTTCAACAATAAATTTTTTGTCAACAAAAATTAGTATTTAGATTGAATGATATCATACTGACTAAAGAAATCAACTACAAGTGTGTCAGTATCCGTCATAATATTAAGAGGTACCAGATATTTCTCATCCTGGTCAAAAACCCAATCTATATTACTAGGTTAAAATCGCCCGCATAAAAAATATGTTGAGAATTCGAAAGTTTTTCAAGAAGAGTCTTACAATTGCTAAGATGTATTTGATAAATGTCAATAGAACTTCTAGGTGGTATATAACTACAATATTTTTGTTGTTTGAACAACGATAGCAACTTAGAGGTGCTTCCACCAATGGCTTTTTCCGTCAATTTCTTTGTTTGGCTGGAGTTATAGCTATTTCACGGGTGCCAAGCCGATCATCAGACTCCTTTGTTAGTGGTGCTGCCTAGCGTAGTGCATTGGCTTCACAACTAGCAGGTCCTAGGTTCAAATCCCAAAGTGAACTAAAAAAAGTTTTTCGATTAATATGAAAAATAACTAGGCAGCACCACTAACAAAGGAGTCTGATGATCGGCTTGGCACCCGTGAAATAGCTATAACTCCAGCCAAACAAAGAAATTGACGGAAAAAGCCATTGGTGGAAGCACCTCTAAGTTGCTATCGTTGTTCAAACAACAAAAAAGGAAATAACGGACGCAGCCTAACTGCAGTGTTAAATAACACAAAAACAAAACTATAACTACAATATTAATAATAATTTGATCAATATCTAAATTGGAATGCATGGAAGAGGAGTAGATGGAAAATTTACCATTTTACAAGATAAACACAACCTTATAGCAATCAAAACTCTACTGCCACGCTCCAATCCAGTTAATTCTTTACATCTGTCTTTAATAAAAATAGTATAAGATGAATTACATATCTCTGAAGAAAGAAAGTTTTCAGTTAGCCATGTTTCAGCAAATATAACTACATCGTACAATTCAGAAGAAAGAAATAAAAATAATTTACTTAATTTCGTTCTTAGTCCACCAACATTTTGATAATAAATAGATAAGTTATAAAGATTCTGTGAAATAAATTTAGAAGTAGGTATTATCAATGCTGAAATCAATATAGCGCAAAATTTAAGTCCGCCTTCTATTAAGGATTTAATGCGATACTAGTTAGCATCGCATTAAACTTAGCATTGTGCTAATTTTTTTTTCCAGCATATTTAACATTTTTAATAAACTGATAACTAGTATCATACTAAAACCATTTTATTAAGAAATATTCAATAAACGCAGTTAAAAAGTGACAGTTCGTTCAAAACCACTAAACAAACAAAGCTTTCAAGAAATAAATATAGTTGTCATTATTCAAATGTCACATTACATTGAGAATAAATTAAAAGAAGAAAATTTGTGTATTCAAAAAATTTGTATATTGTTATCAGTAAGCAGTATCGCTGATAGTCGGCGCGACTATACGAAAAAGAAAACAAACTTTGAACTTATAACTTATGCGTGGAAACTGCCATGAAAATGTAAGGAGCGATTTGGCTGCGCAGGTTGTAGCGGTGCGTAGCTGGTTCTGTCTCTTGCTGTTGTTGTTGGTTCGCAAGTTGGCAGCAAACCGAGCTCATTACATCGTTGTTGGTATTAATCGGTAATTGGACCGACCGTGAAAAGTTTAGGATGGGACCCCAAGTTCAAGTTGAAACTGTCGTCTCGATTGAAATTGTGGTGACTTTTTATTTCAATAGTTTTGCGTACCAGACGAGGAGTGTAATGAGGCTCGTTAGCTAGAACCTTTACTTTATCGAAATGAATTCAGTGGTGTTCATCTGGATGGTCAAGTACATATATGTTCGCATATGGCTGATTTTTCCTTTTGGTTCTTTGCTACAATGCTTATATGTTCTTTTAAGCGTGTACCAATGCTCCTCTGAGTCTGTCCTACATATGATATCCCAAAGCTGCAGGGTACAGCATATACTCCTGGTGTCTGTAGCGGGAACTTGTCTTTCGGAGACTGGAGGTAGTTAATTACCTTTTTAGGTGGTACAAATATGGATTTTTCACCATATCTTTTTAAGACTTTCCCTACTCTATCTGTTACACCACACAAATATGGCAGGAAAGCTTTTTTGTCTAATACGCCATCTTTTATTTTACTCGGCAAAGTTGGTTTCCATGTTCTTTGCCTCTTGGAATAACCATTAGCCTTGAGAACTTGAGATCCCATCACTTACTTTTCACGGTCTGTCCAATTACCGCTTAATACCAAGAACGATGTAGTGAGCTCGGTTTCCTCTCAACTTGGGAACCAACAACAAAAGCAAGAGACAGAACCAGCTACGTACCGCTACAACCTGCGCAGCAAAAATTGCTCCTAATAACATTTTCATGTCAGTTTCCCGGTGACCACGCTCAATGCAATTTGAAGAGAAACGTTCGGGGTGAGAAGGGTTTTCTTAACTCATTTCATTATTTAAGGCGGTTTATCCGAAAACAAATCATAATGTCAAACCTTTGAACTGACATTAAGCAATTAATTTGTGCTATCAAGAATTGTGTGAAGGCTTAACTTTATATTCTGTAAAGCAGAAATCAAATCAGTTATTATTTATTTGTTACAGGGCATTTTTCTTAACATAAAAATTGTTTCCTATCCCCAATACGCTCAAAAACCAACAACAAGGATAGTAGATACAGAATCACTTAAAGAAAAACCATTTTCAGGTCTGTTTTCGAATATTTAAAAAGTTATTTTAAAGAAATGGTACTCTTTGAAGGATAGAGTAATATAAATCACACCAAAAACATAAATGTAAAAAAAGAGCCAAGTTCTCCCGTACAAAAATTCTGCCTAACAAATCAGCCACGAAAAGTAATGAGATCTAAAAGAACGCCAAGTTCTAAGATTCAGCAAGTACTCGTAGGTGCATTGCAAATGTTTTAAGTGGACTTACATCGAATCAACTATTAGTTTTGAAAGTAACTTGTAAACTAATGTAAATTAGTTAATTTTTTTTACTTAGCAAGTTTTCCAAACTTTTTTAATAGTAGGTTACTAAGAGAAAACCCGCCAAGTAAAAAAAATTAACTAATTTACATTAGTTTACAAGTTACTTTCAAAACTAATAGTTGATTCGATGTAAGTCCACTTAAAACATTTGCAATGCACCTACGAGTACTTGCTGAATCTTAGAACTTGGCGTTCTTTTAGATCTCATTACTTTTCGTGGCTGATTTGTTAGGCAGAATTTTTGTACGGGAGAACTTGGCTCTTTTTTTACATTTATGTTTTTGGTGTGATATCATTACTTTTTGCAAAGATTTTTTTTTTTTGATAAGCAGAAAAATCTAAAAATTAATTTTATTTCTTTATATTGACTGGCAGAATTGCTAGTTTGCCAAATTACAATATTCTACGATGATCAGAGGTGCCCCATATATTTTATAAAATTTATTTTTAAATGGGTCGGTACCACGCCCCCTCAGTTGAAAATCATAAAATTCATATTTTATTTGTTCTATTGCACGTTGTACTTGTATGCCGAATTTCTTGATTCTACTGCACTCCAAAGTGCTCCATATAATTTAAATTAATAATGTAAAAGTAGGCGGATACCACGCCCCCCGACTAAAAAATTTCAAATTTTCGATTTTTTCCTTTGTTTATACTTTATGACATATCACTGTACCAAATTTCTTGATTCTACTGTACTCCAAAGTGGTCCATATAATTTAAACTAATAATGTAAAAGTAGGCGGCTACCACGCCCCCTGATTGAAATTTTTTAAATTTTCGATTTTTTCCTTTGTATGTACCACATGACCTACCACTGTGCCACGGGAAGTGCTTCATAATTTTGATGATCTGTCAGTGAGTGAGTGAGTCAGTGAGTCAGTCAGTTACGGTTTTCGTGATTTTTGGAACATTGTATCTTAGAAACTACTTATGCTAAATATCTGAAATTTACTGAGGTGCTTCTTCTTGACTAGCTTAACAAATGATGTGAGTTTGAAACTTTTGGCTTCTTTGGAATAGAAGTTAGAGGGGTGTGGAAAATGCCCTGAGTTGTTTCCTGTAAATAAGGGTGTAGTGCCAAAGTTGCTAGAGAACTTGGCTGGGCACTACCGTGCCCCTTGATACATCAACTTAGAGAAAAATTACATGATAACAAAATCCCAAAAACTAGTATGACACTAAAAATTTAAAAACGCAATTTCATGATTTTAACTTTAGCATCATACTAAATGCCTAGTGTGATACTAGAACCCTTTAAAATTTACGGAAAAGTTACATTAGCCTAGTATCATGCTAAATTTGATTTAGTATCGTACTAAAACGTTCAAAATTTTGCGCTAATATTGTTATTCAGATTTATGTGATGGCAATTTTATCGTTTTTTGAAAAGTTGACAAATTGTTTAACTCGTACAGCATAAGGCCAAATAGAAGATTCATTAATTAAATAATCAAAATGTTCAATCTGTACGCATAATTTAAAATTAACAAATTTAACATCTTCAAAAGGCAATCCTTTTTTAATAAGTTTACAACATTTGAAGGCATTAACAGGAATGTTAGTTTTGGTAGAGATATAATTGATGATGTCATCAGGTTCCGTTTTCAGATTACATCTAGATACATGAATCCATTTAGAATTGAAAACTACGCCGAGATTAGAGTTGCAGTCTCGTCCGACCAAAACAGATTGACTTTTTCGAGTCAACTTGGAAGCGACTAACTTAGCCGCATCGA
Source organism: Sphaerophoria taeniata (assembly GCA_943590905.1). Lineage (NCBI taxonomy): Eukaryota > Metazoa > Arthropoda > Insecta > Diptera > Syrphidae > Sphaerophoria > Sphaerophoria taeniata. Next base: position 33,500,091 of record OX016540.1, on the reverse strand, counting down.
ATTGAGCAGCAGCAGCAGATGAAATAGAAGAGTGAGTATTGATGATATCGTTCGGTGAAATTTCACAAGCAGTACGCTGTCCATGAACAATAGTCGAAACTTCATCGTCAGCATGAAGAGTAGCATCAAGCACAACCGCACTATTGACGTTATTCAACGCAAAAATATTAGATCCATTTTTCACAACAAAATCCCCGAGATGTTTACCAGACTCGTCGATAGCAACAACATCAGACACATAATTAGGAATATCAACTACATCAACTTCAGCTTCAACAACAACAACATTGGAATAACATCTTTTTCAAGAAGATTAACAAAAAAAACTTAAATTACAATCATAGAGTCAGAAGCAACTACAAAAACTTTGTTCTTTTAATCAATGTAAGCCTCAAAGTTTCCAAATTGAAGATTAAGAACAGAGAAAGAGCCATTCTTGTCATTAAATCACATTACCAGAAGCTGTCCCAAAGTCCATTTTGTGTGCGTTCATTTCGCCTTCTGAAGTGTAGAATTCCACACACAAAATGCCTCCAACTTTATGACCCTAAATAATTAATGGTTTCATTAACACACCCGAAAGGGCAAAGAAACCAACACACTATTAAAACGATACACAACAACTCTCAATGGAGTTTCGGCGGCGGTAGCGCTTCAACCTTTCAAGTACCTTCATTTTGCATTCTTGGCAGCAATAAAAATCAAAACATCCTGCATGATGTCGACTGAAACTGACTCTATATTTTGAAAAAAGCCATCAACAAGCCACCAACGACTGCTCAAAGATTTCCATTTGTGAGCTCTATTATGGTCTTGTCCGGGAACAGACTTCTCAGAAAATTGGACTGATATGGAACCGACTGAAGTTGTCCTGTTTTTTGTCGGATGTATATACGGTCTGATAATGTGGCAATGTTAAGACTTCCTGCAACACACAAAATTGTCTCTCGCACATTGGACAGGCGAGTGCCCTTTAATACAAAAACCATAGACCATAAATCTTCATTCTTCATCTGATGATTAAAGTTCTCCTCAGTATACACTCTGCATTCTCAGAGATGGAAAAAGCTGGTTTTTGAATCCATCTTATTCGGTAAACGAACGCGTAGGACTGTAGGTGTAGGACATTCTCTGAAGTTAGCTTTATAAATGAAATCATCCCACTCCCATGATGGCCTAGCCTATTACAGGAGCAACTTCTGTCGTCCAGTTCAGAAGGTCATTCTTGCTGAGTCCAAAAGCTTTCAAATAATTTGTAAGCTTTAATGTCATTGTTGCCAAAAACTCGATTGTAATAAAAATGGAGATGAATGCGTATACCTTGTGAAAGCAGCAGCCACTCGGCCAACCTAGAAAGGTACATACAGCCTTTATCCCGGTGGGAAATCCAAAGAGTGTAAGAAGAGAATGCTGGCTGCTCTGTTCACTCCAATTCCAAAAAAAAAGCAAAATGGCCCATTACCAGTCATTAGGAGATGAAATCTCTGAGAAAATACGAAACAAAAAAAATCAACCTCTCATTATGAAGGGTTAAAGGGGATTCCATTATATTTTCATTTTGTGGGTTAAGAATATTCCTTCGGGGATGTAAGACAGCTTTAAGGTTTTATTATTGGGTATATTTTCGCTGATATCAGGGGGAAAAGAAGGATATTCTTTATGGTTAATTAATAATTTTGTGGCAAGAAAAGGGTCTTCAATTTTTGGTATTCATCGAAAAGTGGTGGCACAGCTGAGAGCGAGAGGGCTAATAGATTCAATGAATATTATAATCGAGATCGCACATTTTGTTTGTTAATTTATGATGGAAGCTTAGATAATATCGGTTGAACCAATGATGAGGAGGATGCTGCAAAGTAATTGCCGTAGATAGGCTTTGGAGAGAATTTTGTTCTTTTCTTTTTCTGATTTTTGTTTGTGTTTTGTTTTGTGCCTTCTCTTCTCCTCAGGTAGGTAGTCCGGTCAAGGCTCACGACCCCACAATGACTACCCAGCATGAAGTGCTTACTAAAACCCCCAGTAATAGTCTCTTTCAAACACAGCTTAAGGGAACCGTAAGAGACCGTAAGAGAAAGATGGCTCAACTCTGTGCAAAATTATTTGGGGAATACGTCAAATAATTTACCTCAGTGTGGGATATGAACGTACATACATGCTGGCCAAATTTTAGAGGGCAGGACGGTATACTTTAGTAGCTACAGAGGATCAAAGGGGAACTCAATAATGGTTTTTTCGTTTGAAGTCGCCCTGTGCAAAATCCTGTTGAAGAATTTGTCCAATAATTCAGCCCAGTGTGCGGATATGAACGTACGCACCTGCTGTCCAAATTTTATACAGCAGGGCCGTAAACTTTGGGTGCCATGATGATTTCTTCATTTGAATTTACCCTGTGCTAAATTCTGTGGAGGAATTGGTCCAACTTTTAAAGGGCAGGGCCGTTATGGGTAGTAAAAGCCTTTTTGTCTAATGGGTTCTTTCAGTATCTTAGTTCATAATATTTAGAAAATAATATGGATGTCAAAAGTGCTTAAAAAAGCAAACAGCTTATATGAGGCAAAACAACAAGGTTTAGGAAATCAAATAACCTTAAGTCACCAAAGTAGCTTACCCACTAAAAGGAACAAGGAAGGTATGTGAACTACTTCTGTAATTTATTACTACCCCGATCAGATCTCGGTCAGTTGACAGTAGTTCGAAAAGATAACTCCATTCTACATGAATTCCCTCGACAATACCAATAAGCCAAAGAATAAATGTAATTAATGTCTTCGCGTGAGTCCTATCTATCCAATTTGTCAAAAACTAAGCCTTCGAAACCAGTGAAGTTCCACTCACCCAAACATAACGGACATCATCAAAAACCAAAGAATCTGTCCCCCTTTAACACTGTCTATATCTGGAAAATACTGAAAACGTCTTTCTAACAAAATTCAATTAACCCAAGGGCAGCTTTTTCGAGTGCATTTGGGGTTTTTGGTTTGGTTATCGAAACGGGATCAAAAAAACAACTTTCAAAAATGTTAATTGGCTTATACATTAACTTTCAAAGGTCCCTTCGCATCGACCAAGTGCAATATCTTAGCTCCCACCATCAGCTACCCAAAAAGCTGTAAGTTGAACTTATTAACAGCCTTGGTGCGGTATGGTTTGACGTGCCGAAAAGCCTTTCTAGCCGGCCGATAGCCCGATATGTCTTCCTTCTTCGCACCAAGCCGTAATCTTGATTCTAATAAATCCTGAAGTTTTTCATGGTTTGGGGATTTGAAACCCTTTTCCTAAAAGGGTTTCACTATCACCCGCCGATGTTGTCGTCGTCATCGTCGTCGTCGTTCAAAGGCCGTTATTTGAACCGCACCTACCGCCGCACCACTGCGTTATTGCCACCATAATGCCACACCATACCACTATCACCGGACGGACGAAGTAAGGAGCTCTCTTAAAAGGAAGCCGGATCGTGACGGAGGAAATGAGTTTGTGAAAAATTATTTCGTGTTGATGTAATGGTAATGGTAATTACTGTTGACGGCCGAGCTAATGCAATGTCCTCCTTAAAGAACTTTATGTTAACAAAATACAGAAAAAAAGTACAGTTGAAAGCGTGGGCTTCTCTGATGATGACGAAAACAACGCAAAGGGAATTCCACCCTCATATAAGAATGAGACAAATGTCAGGATAAATTAACTTCAGGAAATTTTTATTATCGCTAAAGGATAAGAACAATTTTCATTTAAATGGCTATGGGGGGGGGGGTTGCGCCAAGTCAAGAGCCATAAGGACTCTTGAGCTTTTGCTTGATGCTCCTGATGGCCTGATGGATAAAACAATATTTCAGGGGCATATTGGGGTCGAAAAAAAGAAAAGAAAAGTGAAAAAGCATTCATCTTTCGAATCTTGGAATGCTGCCACAATTAAGCATCCAACTAGAAGCTGGCAGGAGATCTAATTTTCATTTGAGATGCATCGCTCATCAAAAGAAGGGAAGCTCGGTATTTCCTTGGAGAATTTACATCGGTGGGTGATATTAATCAAATTTATTCCCATTTTATTGTAATTGCAGTGGTTTATTATTTAGCAAAAGTCCCCCTTCCCCCCTTCTTTCACCCTGTCGCGCAAAGATTTTTTTCTTCTGCTGTAAAACAACATGCCCATTAAAAAATCTTGCTGCCAGCACAGTACCCCACCACAGGGGCAACATAAATTGATATTAAAAAGTACGAAACGTCAAATGGGAATCCATTTTTCGTCAGCAAATTGCTCATTTCAAGGAAGAATTATGAAGGAATTTGTCATTTTTCTTCTTCCTATAAAAATGAAGGTAAATAAAATATAAAGTCCTTTCTTCTGTGTGCGACAATACACCTGGAAGAAAAACGATGAAGACGAAGGAAAATATAATAGAGACTTAACTTTGGTTTGATGTGTCTAGAAGTTGGAAGAATTTATTTGTGTTTTGTTGAACTTACTGCCTTCAACGTAACGCACTATAGACGCATAATGTTCGTTCTTTGAATAAATGAAAAAAAAGGACATTTCTCCTAGGACTTAGTTAAGATATGGATTTTTGTTGGAATGTGCCTACGTCTGTGTGGGGGGAAGGGGTGTAGCAATGACAAGTGTTGGTTCATTTGAGGATATAAATTGCTCTGTGCGTTGTTTGGTGATATATGAGATGTACATTAACGACCAAGAAAGCAAGGATAATTTAAAATATCCTGTTTTGGCTGGGATAATATAATTTTATGTCTTGGCTTTTGGGTGTAGGTGTGCTTTAATTCGTGGTATATGTTCTGTGAAATTTGAAAATGAATAACATCTCTCTTGTAGTCGGCAAAGGATTTTTTCTTATTCCGTTGAGGTTTTGTTCTTTAAGAAAAGGAAAAAACGCGATTTTTTAAGGACAAGCTTGAAATGAGGTTTATTTCTTCATAAAGAAATTTTCAAGACTTAATTTATTTTTCGTTCGGTATCTTGCCGTAAGCTAAGAAGACTCTATGTATAGGCCGACAACGATCAACGTCTCAAGCCAAATCAAAGTGTTGCTTTGCCGATGGGTTAATATTTTCAATGGACTCCATGAAGGGTGTGCACAGCATTCCCCTTAAACCTGCCACTAGAGAGAGCAATCCATTACTCTGGAACCTTAAGAAGGGGATCCTTCAAACTGCACAAAGCTAATTTATCTATACCATGCAAGTTGCGAGGAACCTGAGGCTCCGTCTATGCGGGAAAATTTGTCAAAAGAAGAACAAGAACTATTAAGGAAGAGAAGCACGAGTTCGAACCAGAGCGATTGTTCAACTTATTTGAGTAAATTCCAGCAACTGCTGACAAAATGGAAGATCAAATGCGGTAGCTGCTGCACAAATCCAAAATAACCTACTTTAGTCTTTCAAGGTTTTTTAAATCCAAAAACGTGACCAGTGCTGCTGTATAGTATGGCAGTCTTACTAGTTATGGATCCAAGACCTGGATGCTGTTATGCGCTTTAGGTTTCATTCGCTAGTCTTGTCAAAGTCTATTGTAAAAACTTCTATGATTAGTCTTTCTGAACCTAGTGCCAAATTCTTTATTGGAACCATATTCTTATTTATTTGTTTATCTAGTAGGTGCGATAAGCGGATATCCAGTGGTAGTACTTCCGGTACGTGGACTTTAGTTCAAGCTTCAACTTGTCGAATGTCCGGTTATTTGACCTCTCTATCGGAGATTGTTGCCTGTAGCTTAGTGGTTAGGTGCGTTGGCTGCTAAGCAGAACGTCGTGGGTTCGAGTCCTACTCGTGCCCATAAAGTTTTTATTTCATCTTTCACGAGTACTGCCTCTTGCGAAGAACTGACAAAATTTTCAAGAGTATCAATCTGTCATGAAAAAGTGCTTCTCAACTTTGCCGTTCGGAATCGGCGTTAATTTGTAGGTCCCCTCAATTCTCCACACGCATTCAGAGAATTGTTGAAGAGAGTAAGCCACTTAGGCCTTGGCTCTTCAAGAGCTGTCGCGCCACTCTATTTTTTTTTTTTTTTTTGTGGAGATTGTTGATGTATCAATATGCTTAACCGGTTTATTTTCAGGGATAAGTAGGTACCTACATTTAAGGTCCTGGTGGCACAACACACCAAATAGCTGTGGTAGATCAGCAGGTTTATTTAAGGCCCCTGGTGGCACTGCACGGCATAGCTCTGGTGGCAGGTACATTTACGGCCCCTTGAGGCACTACACAGCAAATAGCTCTTGTAGATCAGCAGGTTTATTTAAGCGCCCTGGTGACACTCAGCACGGAAAGTTACAATTTTCTTTAATATTTAAACCTCTTTAATATTTAAACCTTTAAACGGCGATTGCTGCACGGTCAGCGGCGGAAACCACTAAAAACACTAGTTTTGTTACAAATGTTGAAATGACAACTAAAACTAGTTGTAGAGATAGGTAGTGGTTCCTTTTGTTAAAAAATTACTGGCCCTCATATGAATATTTTTGCTTTTACACTGAGTGTGAATTATTGGAACGCGAATGTTAATTTTTCCCATGATTTGAATTGTTAGTAAAGTATTCGAAAGAGACGTCAAACGGACAAGTGTTGTCCACGTTATCAACTCTACCGCGAAGCAACTCATCTGTTTTACAAGCTTTAAGCATTAAGTTATGTTGATTTCGGTTAGCTGGGTTCATGGTTTCCATGTCTAGTCAGAAAAATCTATTATTGAAACGGTTAATTGAAAATGTCAACCGAAATACCCAAATTCCATCCAGATCAAGAAGTTCACTCGAGCAAACATATTTTTCTGTCCAATTCTATTAAATCCAATAACACCGGCCCTTACATTCGTAATTTCCTAATTAAAATATAAACCAGTCTTCGATTTGGACATCACGTTTCCAATCTCACTTAATCAGTCGCATGAATATTTAACAGATAGATAGATATCTAGCCAGCACGATTATTATCATACGATTCGACAGCACGAAAGAAGATGAACACAAATTCTTTGAAATTTGTCCAGAAGTCCTATCCGCCGATGTACCTGCACCGTTCCGAATGACCAGTACTACTACCACCATCACTAACGCTGCCATACTTGTATGATCACCGGGATTAAATTTAATTAGCTTTCAATGTATCACGTACCGTATTTGGAAAGCACCGCACACAAAAAAGAATGTAAGAAAAAAACGAGGCAAGAGCTCGACACAAAGAACCCCCCAACTTACCTGGCCAGAAGTACAAAAAAAAAAAAACCAAAAAAGACCAAGAAGGAGAGTACCTATAGAAAGTCAGCCTTATTCGGACACGTCCCCAGCATAACAAAAGCAAAAGTAATGGAAATTGAAATAAAATTCTACTATAATGGCCGAAAGAGCTCCCATTTAATACGAATATCCTTTTTTCCCAAGCCCAAGATATCATTCTCCAGAACATGATATGGCAATGGCTCTGTTTCTGAGCTCCACCAAAGAACGCACACAAATATACGAATACCAGCACATCGTACGAGCATAAATTCTCAAATGATATAGCATTATCCTGATGATATCCACCTTCGCATTGAAGCGTTTAAGAAATCGTTTATAATTCCGCCACAGACTTCCGCATTGTCTCATGATACCTGTTTGTGTGTGGGTTTTCTGTTTTATATGTGTAGAGGAGGATGGACAAGTCATCCCCTGTAATTTGCAATCTGGTCCTGGGTATCAATCCACCTGACTGGAGTGTAATTTCGATTCCATTTTGCTGCTTTTAGTCGAACATGCCCATGTCCTTTGGGTACATTGTCTACAAGAAGTGTACGTTTGTGTGTGTGTGTGTTTCAGAACAAATCCTCCAGGTACATGTAATTCATTCCGAATCTAAAACTGCAAGCAAGGAACCAGCTAAATTGTTCTTATGCGATGAAACCACCACAATCGGCTTTCTTTTTCCAAAGGGGATGATGATAATGATGATGATGGGGATACTCCTTACCAACGACGCACGACGGACAACAGGATGACGACGAAGACCAACACAATGACAAGAGGATGTCCAAGGAATACGGCCCAACTCAAGGGGAGGACGAACAAATAAAAAGTGATATACGCACGACGATGAATGAATATTAATCGATGGAATTTGCTTTCTTTCGTTTTGTCCCTTTTGATTTTTCATTGCTATCAAATATTTATTCGAATGTATTGAGGGATCGAAATTGAAACTGGACCGGAGAACCGATGTTCGACCATAAAACACCGCACCTATATGATTATGTGGAAAATTATTGTTCAACAATTGCTTGCGTTATTGCGGTGCAAATATGTGGAAATATATAATTTCGAGCAAATTGACAATTTGGTGCAAAACATTGTGGTTTTTCTTTTTTGCAGCCTTGGGTCGGGACTCGGGATAATAATATGGAATTATGTTTTTTAGTGGCTATCGTTCTGGTTATCGATATGGGTTTGATGGATATCGATAACGATGTTGGCTTGGGTGCAATTTCGTACAGTTAAGTGAAAAGTGATACCAAATTGATTTTTTTTATAGTCAAATCACGCTAAGGGGAGTTAATGAAGACACCTCGAGCTGATCCGCATTAGTATTGAACCTCTGAGCATTTTAATGTTTAGTTATGTGCCGTACCGTAAATTTTGTGAGCCGAGTTAATGCGAGGAAGTTTTTATGTTAACGCCGAAAATCGGTCTTGAAAACACTTTAAGAAAAGGAAAATTATGAGGTTTTTAATCCGTCAAAATCTTTGGCATCCACTGATGAAATTTTACAGTTGATGGCTTAATAGAGAGATAACATAAGAAACTAGGTCGGTAGACTCTCTCTAGAGATATAGAGAGAGAGAGAATGAAGAAACCGTCTTGAGATCAGAAAACAATGAACTTATCATACGTTACCGTTGAAGATCTACATCCGAAGTGCAGAGTTGTGAATCCAGAAAGATTATGAAAAGCTGAGCCGAGCTGAGCGTAATCGAAACAGTTTTGCGGATTCAAGGTATTATAAGACAGAGTTTCATGGATAGTAATCAGAAAGAAAGTTGGAGACAAAACGGAGCCCTATGGTACACCAACACTTATTTTACATACATCAGGAATAGGCCAATCGAACTAATACTGAACCCAAAAGGTAGTTCTAATCTATATGCAAAGATGAGAGTTATGCTGTTGTCTGCATAGCGGAGCATTATTAATAGCCAATCTAAAAAGAAAGGGTCCTAAATGTCTTACTTGAGGGACACTGGATTTAGCAATCAAGGAGTTAGAGACATGATGTCTGACTTTCAAGACAATTTGATACAGAACATAGGAATGATGCTGCATTCTTAAGAGCTATTTGTCTTAATGGTTACTTAGCTAAATGGCTGAATAATTATTTCAGTTTTCGAGTCATAGAAAGAAGTTCATACAACAAATTGATATTGCTTTACAAAATTTAACTTAATTCAAGTTCTTGCTTTGTTAATATTTGATTTAAAACTACCATAGTAACACTCTTACTTCTAGAAAGAAGAATAGCCTCAAAACAGTTCATAAAAATGATTCTTGATTGAAAAATCCCAACGCCCCGACAGACGACTTGTTGCCAGTGTCTTTCAATATTGTTCCTTGCAAAGCAAACACAAATTGAACTTAAGTATAGTTTTTGTTCTCTCAGAAAGTGCAATTCATGACATTGACTCAAATTGCATCTCAGAAAATTTTATTAACTGCAATTCTCAAAAGACAACAGCATTTCCCTTTTCTTCTCATTTTACTCAAACAAAATTTGTCTCTCGAAATCTTGTTTTCAAGCTGGGTAATTCTACTTGTCATATTCTATGAAATTATTTTTTTTTCCTCCCTTACTCAATGTTGCATTATTAAAAATTCTCTTGAAACACGACTTGTGCTCATGAATTTTTAAAATTGTTGATTCCCGTCTGGCCACAATGAGGACGTGTTACCTGGTGACAGCGACTCATTTCATCACAATTCCCTAGACAATTTGCGGATTTTCCAATTTCTTCATTTTTATAGAAATGGTCGTTGATGCCATAAGATGGAAGCTAGATTTCTGTATTTTCGCCCTCTGTCTATCAGTGAAGCTGGGAAATATTGTAGTCGTAGCGAATATAGCTTTATGGTAAATATTTGATGAGCAACTGCTTTTATGTTCCTATAAACATCATAGACAGTAGCAAAAGCAACAACAACAACAACAACATCAACGAAAACATCTTCCCATCAAGGATGGCTTCACGCAACGGGTTTGGTGAATTCAGGGGGCAGTAAATACTCGTTGGTCGTTAATTTAAGAGCAGAGCAGCAACCCCTGATTTTCTAGCAAAGACAAGGTTTCTTTTTACGCAACGCTAGCTGCCGAACCCCTCCCGAAACACTTTGTTCGAATAAAAGCAACCCCAAATTGACAGAAGGTGCGAACGAAAATATATAAAGTGGAGATTTTTAATAGAAGTCATCATGAATCATTTAGTAAGTGAGTTTTCCTTTGAGGAAAATATGTACCTACACATGATTGCCAAGTGCAAATAAATCTTAAAAATCGAAATTAAGGACACCCTTCTCCTGAGATATTCAACTCACTTGGCAGCCATGAAGCGGAATTTTTCTTTTGTTTTACCTCAATGCTTTGTTAAAATGCAGTCTAGGTGGGTCATTATTTCGTGTAAGATTTATAAAGGTTCCTTAGCTCGTCTTCGCACCCGTGTAAGTGAATCAAAAACCAAATTTCCTAAGAAAAGTTTTCCGGTCATGCTTGTAGCCATCCGTCTGCATTTCGCATCTCACACCTCACACAAGTTCATCTCAGCATCTCTTGGGACGCATGAATTTTTCATTGTCAAAGCAAAAAAGGACCTTTACGCGAGAGAAAAGAACTCAAGCCTGACCAGAAATACACACAAGACTAAGTAAGGTGACTAAATAATGCATTTCGTATATTAAATGCAATTTTTGTACAAAGGTGTTCCCCCGAGATGGCGTTATGTGTTGGTTTTTCTTTTATCTAGGAAGCCAAAAAAAGATATTTAGACAATTTATGACACGTCGCTGAATTGAATGGGCGGCTGTTTTAATGAGGGTGAGTCGAGGGGAAAGTGTTTGGACCCAAGGGAGTCACTTTAATCGCCTGTTTTGTGTTTTGAAGGGAAAAGCGGTCATAATATTTGGGAGGACGAGGTTTGCGGAGAAAACAAACAAATTGGTCAAAGCTGGTCTTCTTTTTGTGAATTCGGAGGATTTAGGTATATGATGGAAAATGTAAAATTTTAAATTGGAAAGTTTGTTGGCTGAACACGAGAAACACGACAAAAATTCAGGACTATAATACATGCATGTTTCTAAGTGATGCTGTGTCTCTCTTTGGTTAGTAAAATCTGATATGGGTTTGAAGCTGACTCAATTAACTAATCAAAAGTTATAAAATTCCCTTCGAAACACTTAGTAATAGGTTCTTCGAAAATAACACATGTAACAAAATGTCCTACTTCACCCTATTCCCCTGTACCTTTTGTGGTATGTTTTTACATAAAATCAGTTAACAGAAATTTCAAAATTTATTTAAAAATTCAATTGCCACAATTAAACATGATTTATCCATTAAATGTGTAAATAATTAAAGATCCTTCCGATTTTTTGACAGTTCATGGACCCGCTTGAAGTCCTTACCATACATTTCTTAGCATTCCTTAAATTTTTTAACATAACCCATAACCTGAGAGTTCCATATTCTGCTTCTTTTTTCTATTGAAACTTTCGCAACCCTTCCCGCTTAAGTACCCCACTTCTTGGTTGTTCTAAACATTTGCCGGTCCATTGCTTATAGTGGCTATAACACAACAAAATTTTCCTACCACGTCATTTCAATCGGAATGATTTCGCATAAGCCCGTAAAAATGGTCCCGAAAAAATCAAAAAAACAGGAAAAAAAAGGAAAAAGGAAACATTTTAACCTTCGTCGAAACTACCCCCGACCGGATAATAAAATAAACAACTTCCGAGCGGTCCTCATGTGTGGCAGTGTGGCACACATGGGCAATTTAAAAATCCTGACTCAGCCAGAATTGTGAATATATCAATCCAGGATACATGACCCTGCTTTTCCTCACACCTATCCAAAGAACAGACCGAAACCCAAAGAGTATATCCCCATGTTGTTGCTTCTAGAAATATTCTGTTTTTGGGATTACGTAGGTATATCTGTGCAGATGTATGGGAAAACACTTATGCTAATAGATATTCCTTTCGCAGGAATTCTCAGCTCAGCCACATTTTATCCTGGAACCCAACGAAGAAAAGAGAAACACGAACACGACTGAGTTTTGGGCATCCCAGAATTTCCATATAGTAACAAACAGGACTCGCTGACACTGACTCAGAATTCATGTACCTAGTTGTATAGTCAGGTGTTGTTGGCAGGGAATAGTGGCTTGGTCCATATATTCATGGACTCAGGACAACGCCATCCTTGAATGCCTAATATACATGTTTAACTGAATGCTTTCATTTTTTGTATGGAATTTCAAAAGGGCCCGTCCCGCACTTAGTTGTTTTTTCAAACCATGTTTTGTTGGTATATCCTTACGAGTAACGGTATTTTTGCCAACTGGCTGTTCGCGGAGGTGGGGGCTATTTATGTGGGTTTGGGGATTGCTTTTATTTCAATGGATATGTGCGATGTTGAAATGGCGTGATAGACTGTAGCCGTATGTCTTGGTTGAGTGTTAAGAAAGGAAGGGGGTGGGGGTGTTTTGGGGGTGAAATATTTTATAAAACTATTTACGACTTGATGCTGGACAGGTGAGTGGGTACATTTGCTTATATTATTATGTTGTTTTCGAATAAGCAGAATAGGAGTTGTTCGTACTATTAACAGTGGGCTCCAAGAAATTTGTTTCCAAGTTTTGTTTTTTGAAAGAATAACAGGCACATGAGAGGATTTTGTTTTGTCATTATTCAGATTGATATTATCCGATTTTGATTTTGCCCCACTGTTTCAGGTGCAGACTAATATTTGATATTCGGTTCTTGTCCATGAAGTTATTCAATTTTATTGAGGCAGGCGGATAGTGGGCATTTTTGAATATTTAACTCGTAAAGGGTGTTGGGATTGATATAAACAATTTGAAGCTCTGGAGAAAAGAAGAGGAATCGGGCAAGAAGTGGGAGGAAGAATTTATGCTATCTTAGAGCATATTATAATTGCCAAAATCCTATTCTGAAGTTTTCAAATGAATCGACTATTCGAGCAAGGAACTACTAGGGTCGTGCAAGTCAAACCGAACGTAGCCTTCCATCGCATTCATCCGCTCTTGAAGAAGAAGACAAGAATGTGGAAGTCCACGAAGCTGCTGATATTCAAGTAGATATTCAGACCAATAATAAGCTACAGCTTTTCAGTGTGTTTCACTATCTTCAAGACATCGACATCCAACTTTATAAGAGGAAGTTGGAAAGGATTTGTACTACTGGCTGATGTGCAAGCGCAACAACTTAATAAAGCCTTTGCACTAAGCAAACTCTACCTTCTTTTAGATCGCCGTTTACGATTATATTTGAGATAATAAGAGATCTGCTCGTAAAGATGCTTACTCGCTTCCTAGGGTTATGGTTCGTATTATATCCCCTCTCCGGTTGGCTGTGGTTATAGCTCTCCTCACTCTCTTCTTAATTGAAAAATTGAAATAAAAAAAAAAACTGAATTGTTAAGCATTGCGACAAAATAAAAAATCCAAACTAAACAAATACCCAATCGATCTCCGCAATAAATCAATGAACCTTCAGTCTTGTTTTCAGTTTCTCCATACTCTAAAATAAAATGAAAAAAAAAAACCAAAATCTGTCATCCATAAATTTGTATTAAACTTCCTCCTCGCCAGCAGCAAGGCCTTTAAACTTGAACTTCCAAAAATATGTGAGTACAGTAGTTTACATTTTCCCATCACACAAACTCGAAGACGAACGACATAACACCGACCGAAAGACGACATAATCATAAATTTAAATATGAAGCTTAGCAATTTTTTAGATTTCCCCACTTTTTTTGGGGACTTTTTTTATGTGTTTGGTACACACAACAAGCGGCTTATTTTTCTTTTTCTCTGCATCATAAGGTCTCTCGTCGTGGTCTGTTTCTTGAGTTACTGTGTATATGAACCAAAGAGTACATATAACAAGTCCAAGTTTAGTTGTCCATATAGTGACATCCCATATGTCGCCTGGCCTTGCTTGGGGCGCATCCCTATCACCATAATTCAATCTATAAACCATGTTGGATTATAAGGAAATGAATGCAAAGTATTTTATGATCACATATAAGTTGTGTCCTTGCTGCACGAAAAGGAAAAGTGAAAACAACAATATTATGACCACTCTGAAACTTTCACGATTTACATTATTTTCCTATAATATGTGTGTGCATGTTTTGTTCGAGTGTGAGTGTAAGGAAAAGTTGTGTCGTTTGGTTTTTCGACAGTTCGAGCCGTTTGGCGACTTTGCAACGGCAGACATCCGTTTTTTCTCCCCTTTTAGTTAGCCTCATCATTATATGTTTTTTTTTCTTTTTTTGTTGTAATGCGTGACGACATAATAGAAGATGACCTAATCCTTGACAGTCCTTAAGGAATCAACATTTTTTCCAACCCAGATGGTTTTTTGCAGATATTCGATAAAAAGATGGGACATAAAAGGGTTTAAGTAAAGGTTGAATGAAAAAGTATATGCACCTTGGGGGATTTTACGAGGATACTTTTTAAGCATGTGTTGATTGTTGGTTTTTAACTCTTTTAACTTCCATAGTTGAAGCCTTTTAAGATTGTGTTTCCGAATACTTTTTCATATCATCGGTAGCATCACGATTTCACAAAAAATTTAAAAAATGCCAAATCACAGTTTAAACTGGCAGTTAACATAATGTAACAAAAAACACGAGAAAACGCGAACAGAAGAAAATGTTCACTGCGGCGTATGCATAACCAAAATATTACAAATGATGATTATCTAATAAATTTCTTCTTAAACGAAAAGAAGAAGGGAAGTGATAAAATAGGGGTAAATAAATAAACAAGTACAAAGTAATTAATTGGATGAATTCTCACGAACACCCGTTGTCGGTACGGAATTCGAAATTATTTTCGTAAAGCCAATTCGAAAAGTAAAATTCGAGCATGCATATAATTTTGCAGGTTGGCAGGAATGTTTTTGGTAAGCAACAAAATCTTCAATAGCTCTTTTCAATTTCGGATACCAAGCCTTCAACATGTAGGAGAATAGCCTTACAACAATATAATTTGTTATTTTTTAATTAAGTTTTTCTTATTTTTTGATTCTAATACAAACTTACTTTCCGCAACCTTAGTAGTTAAAGTTCGCATTCTACGAAAGCGTGAGTAAATTGTAGAAAGAAAACATCCAACATCATAGGTCATTCTGGAATAGGTAATTTTCTTGGAAATTTAAGACTTTATAATTTCTCTGAGGTGCATCGATCATAGGGTTTTGGCTTGTCAGCAGTCCGTCCGTTGTTCAAAAAAGGAAAAAAAACCAACTGACCATCTGGCGCACCCAGCCGCTTATGCAAGCGTATCAACTCCGTTCCTGGATCTCTTATTAAAACACAAAATTCGAAGAAATAGCTCTCTAACTCTCACCGTTGCGTTGGTCAAAACGTTGTCCCAAGCTTTATTTTTGAAACACGAAAAACGGTTCTATATGTGGATGCGTTGCCTACTCGACCATCATCATCATAATCGTGGACCTAGCCTCTGGAAGCGTTCGTTCACATAAAATGGACCAACTGTTTTCCGTACGACTTTGCTCTTGAACACGTCTAAGATTTCCGAGTGCCTTTGGCTAAGCGTCCAAATCTCGGATTCGTAAGTGAGTGTTGGTCAGACTCACTCCACTACGCCTTGATTGTGCTTCTTTTGCCAATGTTTCCTAGCAACCATGAACTGAACTTAGTTTTCTTACCGAATCCGATTCACTCTTGTGGGATATAAGATAATTTCTTACAGGATTGCTGCAATCTGTGATAACTCCATTTTTATATAAGGAAAGTACCTAATGATTTTTTGCCATTCTTCCGACGTTCCCTCCTGTTCCCATACAATATGCAATATAACTTCGTGGATAAGTTAGTGATGGCCCCAACCCATTCCTTCCGTTAATTCAGGTTGGCTGGTATGTCATCCAGTTTGTTGTCTTCAGTCTTTCTGATTTCATCAATCACCAAGCATTGATTGTCATCAAGCTAATTGTTGAGCAATTCATTCAATCATACTTCTCACTGCGCCGAATGTCTTTGCAACCGCTTGTCAGATTTCCATCTGTATCCTTACCAGTAGGTTAAGTGCGATATACTCTGAGTCATGTTTCGGACAGTAGAACTAGTGCTACTGATGCTGCCCCCGCTCTCTATTGCTATTTTTCTAATATTTCACTGTCAATGCTCCTACGCTCTCTGTCTGTCAAGTTTCCGTTCTTCTTACCTAAGTCTTTCATATTCCTCTTCACATGCGGGAGTTCTAAGTAATTGCTGCGTTGCTCGATGAACAGCATTAAAACGTTCAAAGTCAAGATTGCATTTATCCGCAGGAGTAAGCACTACTTATGATATGGTTTCTGAGATGTGTCCACTTTAGTTTTACGACCAGTATTTAGGGTCTAGGACATACTTTGTCCTTTTCATTAAGCTCTTCGAGTCCCAGAGGAAGACTGTTGCTGAGGTTACCATAACGCAAGGCAGTCAAATTGATTGGATTCTGAAAACGGATGCAGTATTGTATGACTGTCTCGATTTTAACGAGCAGGTTGTTCGAGCTTAAGACCAGCGAACAGCAGGCGTGGATGGGTGCTTCAAATTTTCAAGCTGGAAACAGTTGTCCTTGTCCCTGGATGACCAAGCATGTGATAGTTCCTGCAAGTAAAAAAATTAATAAAACCAAATAGAAAAACGCTTACAACTATCAATTTTTACTCTATCCTCACTGACACTTATGCTTAAAAGTAAAACACACGACACACCAAATCAGACAAGACAAAAAATCGACAAAAAATCGTGAACACATTGCTTTTACGAGGCAACACACACCGAAAAAGACACGACACGTTAAAAGTCTCGTCCGATCGTCGGTTGCAGTAAATACATGGGGTTGTAAAGGAGCAAAACACACCAAACAAAGACAAAAAGTCCGGGACAATATGTCAACGCCTAAAATAACACACTGTCTTATGAAGTAACACACAAGACAAAGAAAGAGGATTCGACAAAAAGACATGTCAGTTGTGTAGGTTGTATAGGAGCAACACACACCGAAGCAGACAAAGACGAGAGTCGAAAGACAAAAAGACGTCTTGTCTGATTTGGTGTGTTTTTAGCCTTACGCCGCTACCACTACCACCCGTTGGCCATCTCAAATTTCTGTTCAATTGCTTAGCCTTGTTGCTACGGTTAAAAATAAAAGGATTTGAGTTCCCAGAATTGAGTGTGAAGCCTACATTTCCTTAGAAAAACGAAAAAAATGGAACCTGGAATATTTGCAAATTTCAAAAGAACTCATTCAAGTATAATACAGCTCCTGGTATTACATCAAATAAACATTGAAAGCTAACACCTTTACGAAAATAAATTTTTGGCGTAAGCCGGTTGTTATACTACAAGTTTACAACACGTCAGACATGTTCCAAAAAAAAAAGAAACACACACACACACACACAAACAACATCACCTTTTTATTACCATATCAACTTCTAATGAATAGCCAGGACTTTATTGTCTCGTCAACTTCAATGAAGTGAGGTGTGAAATTAAAGAAGAAGCCATAAATTATCCCCAAACAGTGACCCTTTAATGCCATTGTTTTTTTTTCGTAAAGCGTTTGACTTTCACTTCATTTCTATGGAATTTTATTTTCAGGTGACCGCAGACATTACCGCTTACATTTAATACTTGAGAAAGGTGTTGGAAAAACAAATTACTCAATATCAACCCCTTGTATTTCTCTCTTCTTACATTTTAGTATGCATAAACTCCCAAGCAACTACATAAAATGTCAAGAAGAATAACGACCGATATTATGCAAAGCCGCACATTATGTCATTGGACCAACAAAGCAACTTCATTAATTTTCATCCCGCTAACGATGAATATCCAAAAAAAAAAAACACAATAAAAATTATAAACACAAAAACTCTTGCCAAAAAACTATAAAAGTTCCTTAACCTATTTCTCGTAATCCTCCCGTTCGTCTTCCTGGAGCCATCACCTCATCCCTACTCTACTGTTGTTACAAAATGCCTTCAAAAATAATGAAGATCATAACTTGAAAATGTTATATATTCTCGTTTTTAACAGATGCAATTCATTTTGTGGCAACACAGTAAAGTGTCTGTGTGTGTCAGACAGAATTCGCCCGCTGCCCCTTCTTCAAGAGAAAATACAAAACTAAAAGCCCACGACAGGAAATGACAAAAAAACAACCACAATCCTTTCATATTTACACATTGTGCAGTTGCATCCTAGCCAGACAAGCTTACCGAAAATCCATATCAAGGACCTCCTTATCCTTCTTTTTTTGTGTACCCCAGAATTCCCGCTGCTGCAACTGCTGTTGCTGTTGCAGTTATGAGACAACAACTAACTGTACTACAACTCATTATTCAACAACTATGTTGGTTGTTTTTTTTTTCCTTGTCTTTTGTTGTCCTTCTTTTTGGCAACACGTCTGCTAGCTGTCTACAGTAGAGGAGCGACGAACGTAAAATGCAGGGGAGGTTCTTTTTGATTTTTTTATGCAAAAAGAATGCTTCCCTCTTGCATCAATGTTCGCTAAAGTTACGCGTAGCGATAATGGTGACACAAGTTTTCCTGGAAAGGATTCTTCAGTTGTTTTTCTCAGTTTGTCCTTTGGCAGGAGGTTGGTACTAAGGCTTGGAGTTGAATTCACTCATAATGATGATGACTGTGCAATCGAGAGATGGTAGAGCAGTGAGTGGGTGGTATTGTACTGCAAGAGACTTTTTATAGATGGAAATGGCAACTACGTCGAGTTGTGTGTGAATTATGCCAACCGTTAGCCGGGTAATGTGAGTGAAATTACAAACTTTTTCCAGTTGAAATCTTACTTTTTTTATTGACGTTAAATTTTGTTTGTTTATGATTTTGTGCATTTTTCTCTGAACCTCGGAAAACGCTGAACAGATTTTCACAAGATTTTAGCTGTGAAATGTGACTGATTCATTACAGACATGGTGACGTCAAGCTCTGCTAACATCCGGCTTCGCGACCGCTTTGAGTCACCAGAAACCCCCGTCAGAGCACTTGCTTGCTTGTTCTTCTTAAAATAATTAGGGTCAAATTTATGACTAATTTTGGTGTTAGAAAAAATAACCAAAAATTACCTTAACAAAGCAAAGATAAAACTTCAAGCTCGTAACCACAGCGATAAAATTTGAATAAAATTCCCCCTCCCAAATTGTATGTAATCGCCTCAAAAACAACTTTTCTCACCTCACAACTCATCGTTAGTTATTCCTCGTTTGAAGCTTGTTATAAAAAGGCCAACTCTGAGCGCAAGGATTTTCAAACATCAAAGAACACCTCAAATCCTTCGCCATATCGCCTTTACCAACTCTGCACACAAATCTAGTCCCGTAATTTTCATATACATACTACAGAACTTGTAAAACCAAGGCCGACAAAAAAGTTTAAGGTCTAATACTAAAAAGACGACCCTTTCGATCCTTATTAATATTTATTTATTCAAATTTTCTGAGGGTGGATTTAAGCAGCCTGCGGCGTTGGCGGCGGCGGCGGTGACGGTGCTATGCTTACGGTAAAAACAATTTCATGTCCTTGTTAGAATAAATTTATATATTTTTTATGATGGGATGTTCCACCTACTCCATAACACTATACCGACCATCAGAGCCAGAAGGTTTGAGGATGGGTTTCCTTTTTCGCATATGGATGTGTCGTCACAAAATATGAATATAATACCCCTATGTGTGTCGTTTATTAGTGTACATCTTTGTTCTAACCCCACTCGAAAGTCACTAGACTATAGTTTGAAATAAAAGTGCTGTTCTATGTTTTTCGGTTTGAAGGGTTGTTGTAAAAAAACCAAATTACCTCCTCCCAAGTTGTTAAGAGCACATAGTTAAGTTGCAGACTTTACTGCAGCGCTGTATTGCGTTGCGTTTGTCTCGGAGGAATTCGTTCTTCATCAACCCCCTAGGTGTGTTTTTTTCTTCGTCCTTTCAGTGCTGTGGAATTGCAACATGTGGCAAAAGTGGAAATTCACAAGTTCCTGTTTGCTAGTCATTTGTTCGAGTTAATTTGCGTTTTCCATTTTTTTCTTTATCAGGATAAATGCCAATATCAAGAAGGTTTCTGGCAAGAAGTCGTCCTTTAAAAATTCTTTTGAGGAGGAGTGTTTTTTCTTATTCTTTTATTGGATTTCCTCCTTCTGTCTGATGTGCATTGATTTTTCTCGGTTGTTTTCTTTGTCAAAAACAGGATCTACGCACTTTTGAGTTCAAAGAGTCCTTTTTATCTGTCCTTTGCAACAATGCCCATATAGAGTGAGTTTTTCCTGCTATAAGCCGCAGGGAAGGTTAGTTACTTTTCCTCGATTTGACAATGTGGCGGGTATGCAGAGTTATTTTAGAAAAAGGATATTGCCATATTATTATGACTGTTATTATTGCTATTGTATGTCGGTCTGTAGCCTAATAGAGTTTTCATAGTACTGTGTGTGGTGTGAGGGAGTGATGACAGCAATCGACATTTGACCCGAAGCTCTTTTTAAGAAAAGTGCTTTGTTATGTTATGGACCTAGAAGGTACTGTTTCTGGTCTTGAATTTGATCCATTCATATATGTATACAGTGAATTGGCTGAGGCAAATAATTTTTCAATTAAGGAATGGTAATAATTTCAATTGAGATCCTTTTTTATGGGTTTTTTGTAGGTTGTAGTGCTACGGGGCTCGATGATGTGCCAAATATCTACGCAAAATTCGGTAGGACAGAAAAGATAAAAACAATTGGTTTTGATATACATTTGGGTGGGCGGGAGGCGTGGACATGAACGTTTGAAAGAGAAAGAGGCGTTTAATTGGATTTTAAAAGATTTTGATTTTCTTTGAGATTGTTGAAAATTTTGACAGATGTGATTTTTTAATAAAAGGGCGTTGGAAGAATCCGTTATAATTTATTAACCGTATTTTGGGAAGCACATATTGCTGAAAATGGGGGAAATCCGTTTCATACAATTTTTGTTCATACTCAAAGGGTAAACAGACAATCGGGGATCCTAGAGCACAGACATTTAACCCATTTTTTTCTTAAAGTAAACCTCTGATTTCCATTTTTTTTCACCTATACGCGGTATGACCTTTTGGATAATATTTCTTCAAGATGAAGTCAGCGGAGAGAAAAGGGTAAAAAAGAACACCCGAAAAAAGTTCATAGAAATCAACTTTTTTAAAACCAGAATTTTCAAGTATTTGGACTTTTTTTATTTGAATTCTTTCAATTCACAGTATGTCATTACATAAAATGTAATAAGGGAAAGTACCTAAACTTTGTAGGTAAAATCAGTTTTATTGCTTCTCTGTTGCCGATGGTACCAATCCAATGTATTAGAAATAAGAAACGCGCGCCGGGAGAAAAAATAATGAATATTTTACGCAACAAAATTGCATGCTTACGCAACGAAATTGCATGCGCAAGCATCAAGTTTGCATGCATACAGATACAATCTTGTTAAGGAATAAGGACGGTTAATCTTTAACAAATAATCGATTAATTTTATTCTCTGCTTACGCTCATTTTCTTATCATTGATTTCTGTGTTGCATGCGAAATTCCGAGACTCATAAAATACCCACATTTCAATGATAAATTCTTGAGAACCAGAACAGGTGTACTTAGCCTACTTTTAGCTTATCAACGATTGCAAATCATATCCTTGCACTTTCATTTCAATATACCTATCAGTTTCTTCAACCACTAAAAGGAAAATTTCTCATAAAAAAAACAAAGAACCCGCACTCTCATTAAAAAATCTTATTGAGGTTTAGCAAACATACCCAAGAATCATATTCCGACTTGCCTCAGATTTTTGTCAGCAGATTCTTTTGCTTGCACTCATTTCTCCAATCCTAGTAAGAACTTCTTTCTTTCTCATATCGTAAAAGGATATCAAAAAATAAATGTGTGCAGAAATGGGACGACTTTTAAGACATCTCCAACCCATCTTCATTTCGGTTAAGATATAAAAATCATGGATTTATACGAGAGTCGGAGAGTCGGTATATGCTCGCACACAGAAGAACGATTTACCCTCGGGAGGGAAGCATCCCCTTGTCTTTTTAGCTGATGGAGAAGAGTAAAAGGATATTACAGACAGATTTACACTATTTCAGTTTCATAGGCATAAATATCGTTTCTGAGGTTTTCTTTTCTGAACCATCAAGCCATCAAGCCGCATACCTATAGGTACAGCAGCAGGCAGAGCAATTTCTATTTCGAGAAATTTTTGGCTAAAGTTGGTAGTAATAAGTAATGGAAAGTTTTGCAAATGGGTTTTTTCCATTTAACCGAGCAGAGTGAATATCGAGCAGTGGAGAGGGGAAATTTTTTGAATGTGACCATTAAATTTGGGTTAACTTATTGGGAAAATTTTTAGGCAAAAATTATGAGCTTTTTCGGAATGTAAAGTCGGAGAGATAACTTTTCTTTTAGGCAAATTGCGGAAGTATGAAAACGTTAATTTTATTTTTTGGCGGGGGAGGGGTAGAACAGTAAATTATACGTTTTACTTTGCGGGATTCTTATATTCAAGATTCTAGGACCTAGGTAATCCTGGATGTGACTTATGGTGTTTGTTGAGTTGAAACATCCGAAATAGGTTTTCTTAACTTCAATTCAAATGAAAAATACAAAATGTGTTTCGGATAAGTTTTTGTCGTTCTTATAGATGAAGGGCTTTTATTGCAATTCATTATCATAGTGCACTTCCTGGGATATTATCAAAAGAAATGGAATTTTTAAGCACGTTGCTCAGCGGTTATGAGGACTCCACCAGATAAAAAAAAAAAAAAAAACATTTCGGAAATAAGAACGAACAAAACTGTTGAGTCTTGACGGGCAATTTGTCGCAAACACCACCAACACACTTATAATAAAAATTATTTCGTACTCCGCCTTACAACGAACACCAAAAATTCTTTCTCCTTCTCATGTGTTCCCAACAAACATCCATGTTGACGTTGCAAAAACAGGAATTGCAACACAAAGTCACGACCAAAGCAAACACTCATTCGAAGGGGGGAAGTGCCGAGCAAATAAAACTCATCCTCGCAAATTTATTCCAATTATCAACACCTTTTTTTACTTTTTGACAGTATGACTCTTGACATTGCAGTGGCTCTGAGTGCAGTTTTTCACGGTCGTGTCTCGTATGCTTTTTTTTGTTCAAATAATTTTTTCGCACTTCATATGCCCTCAAGGCACAAATATAAACAAAACCACCTAACACCTCATTGTCATCGTCGCCTTGGCATCGCAGTTGTCGCTTAGGCGCATATCCGTTTCCATTGTCTTTCGAGTTTGTCGAGTCGTGCGTGGCTCAATCAAAAGAATGTTAACTCTTACTCCATTAATTCTTTTGCTTGAGAATTTGCATGTATCATTGGTATAAGAGCCTTTCATGATGTCTGCTTCAATCCTTTATCCAAAAGCGGACACCATATTTCTGCGAAGGTAAACAAAACACAAGAACAAGAATCCGCTGACAAATTAAAGCGGCAATTTTGTGGGAAATATTACGGATTGTGTTACACCCATTTGCACGTTTGAGTGCATTCAATGTCATGTCGGAGTAGACAATGCGCTCTAAGAGTCCATAACAGCTCAGGGCTTAGGTAAAGGGAAGGGACTTAGAGTGGTAAACGCGTCTGAAAAGGCATAACAAGAGCTCAAATGTGTAAACACGACGACCGCAACCGACAAACCAACGACCTTAATGTCCTCCAGGTTAAAATCTTTAAAGTCTGGACGGTATGGTTTTTTATAAACAGGAAAAAGACTTACGTATGTGGGAAAAAACAATTTTGCAACACAACCTCCCGGACATTAAAAAAAACTTCAGGACGTGTTGAAGGTGTTTAGCTAGCGCACTTGAAAAGCATATCCGGTGCGCGTTCAACAGCGTGTGCAGTGCACAAGCTCATCACACCGACATTCCACTGGAACGTCTTCAAATATACAAAATTTCATTTCTGTCATTGCATCGTTG
The DNA here is from genome assembly GCA_943590905.1 of Sphaerophoria taeniata. Lineage (NCBI taxonomy): Eukaryota > Metazoa > Arthropoda > Insecta > Diptera > Syrphidae > Sphaerophoria > Sphaerophoria taeniata. The sequence goes on along the minus strand of OX016540.1, from coordinate 33,475,811 downwards.
CGTTTTCGTTGTCATTGTCGTTATCGCAATTGCAAGGTGGTTTTTGTTGAGAAGGATAACATTTTACTTTAGTTGATGTTTTTGTTTTTTGTTCTGCTATAGCATGCAATGGAAAATTTGCCGGTAAATCTTTGGTTTACTTCTTCATCTTTTTGTCAATGGAGTTGACAGCACTCACACCTGAGCCGAATAATTTCAAAAATAAAGCAATACCTTTCATGGCTGGATTGGTTTCTTTTGTTGAGTGAAAAGTTATCGAAATATTCAAGAAATTAGAATTGAAAATGAGGCATACAGAAATGTGAGTTGTTTCTTACCAAACAATTTATCTGGGTTCCTCCGTTTATTCCCGTATTTCAGAAGGCCCCTTTTTCAAAAACAACAAAAGCGATTTCAACAAAAATTCAGCGTTTTTTCTTCAGGTGTCAAAAGGACAAAGGCAGTTCTTAAATGAAGTGTTCTTCATTAGCGTATGTAAGTAATCTTTTTTGTACCTACATTCAGGGCCTGCCTTTGCTTCCAGACAAGTAGTTTTGTGTGTTATATTTAACACGTGTAAGTGGAAATGGTGTTCATTCACAGAATTCGACGCCTGTTCCTTATGTTGTGAGATAAGAAAAAACTGCATTGTCCTAAGGTCAATAGAAGAGACGATGTCTGAGTCTGGGCTTTTGAGTAAGCCGTTGGGAATAATCAGAAACCTTCCATTCAAGTTTAAGAACAAAAAAAAAAAAAAGAACTCAAAACTTCTTAAATAATAATGAAAACTCCTCATGAGGATGAGGTGAATGGGTCTTAATCAGTAACTGTTCGACTGAAATGTGAAGCTGGTTGAAGCATTGCTAGCTCGAAATGTAATTACATGTGATTCATTTCACAGTTTCAAGATGGTAGCGCTGGCATTTGACACCTGACAATCTCAGCTGTCTTCTGAAGTATTATAAAATTAGTTGATCATGGAAACATTGCAAATTTTATGAGAGTTTGGAAGAGTTACACCTTTGTGGTATGGCCTGTGCAAGATCGTAATGTAGGCTCAGTTGAAAGTTCAAATGTTGCTGTTGATCCGATATCTGAATTAAGCTGGCGTTCACTGCAATGCGTCGAAAATAACCAAAGAACAGCATCAACTATGGCTTTGTTGCGAGGATATTTAATGGGCCCTATTTCATAAACATTGACAGGTGACAAACCGAAAGACCGCAAGTCATATGACCGCAAAGTACTTTCCCGGACTACTTTTGACCGAATGTCATTTGACAACAAAAAATCCTATCTTTTTTATAACAATTTACTCCTTACTCACTTAAAATAATGAGATTTCTTATTCCTTTTTCAATTTTTCTAACCGCCCTTTTTCAAAAACAAAAATTTTATGAGACATCAAACTCTGAGAATCATGGAGAACGAAGCATTCAAATTCTTCGTTCAAATATTTCTATAAAAGCAGTTGTTTCTTGATAAAGCTCACTTAAGCAATTAAGGCTAAACTATAATTGCTTAAGTGAACTTAAGCTAATGTCAAAAAACCAGACGAAAATTTCCTCAAGTGAGAAAAAGAAGAGGGCATGGCTTTCTCTATGTCAAATTGTCAAATTCACGAATGAAACCGCACTAGTAAAAGTTGAACGAAAATTTAACGAACGTAGCTTAAGTACATCATGGTTTGCTCATAGGGTTCTTGTGTATTCGCTGGTTCACTTAAGCGTGCTTGCGTGAGCAAAATTGCATTATAGTTCAGCATTTATAGTTGGGCATTTAGTAATTCTCAGGTCTTAAGTAACATACAATGACATTGACATTTCTGTAGTTTCATTTCTGCTTTTAAATGTGTTGTATGATCTGCTGTCATAAAGCATTAGGTCAGTTCCACCTAACAGCATCTCACTGAGATCTCAATGTCACTTTGACTGAAGCAAAATCATTTGGTGGAACATAATTCTCAGTTCTCATTGAGATAAAATGGTTACCTTACAAATTGTTGTTGTACATATGTCAGTCACGTCAAAATAGCTGAGTGAGAAATCGAATCCAAAATATTTTCATCTCAGAGATCTCAGAAAAAAATCTCAAATATCAGCTGAGATTTTTTGTTCCACCTAAATATTCCAATTATCAAAAATATTGTTTTTGGATCTCTCTTTATAAACAATATAAAAATTGTTTAAACAATATAAGCAATTATTTCCCCCAAATGATTTGTTTCAGACTTTGAAGAATATAAAAAACAAAAAATTTGTAAAATTTTTTTTTCAAAATCCGAGCTGTTTCTGAGGACTTTCTGAAAACGCCATTTTTTGAGCTTCATTGACTCCACTAATTTGCAAGAACTAAGATAATTGAGTTTTATGTGGATTTATTGGAAGTGTCAAAATTGAAGCGAATCGAATGTTATACATTAGTTCCAATGAAATCTGAGACAAGAAAAATTGTATGAATAGTATGATGTGTAGGAAACAATCGATTTTCAGCGTAATAACTTATAAGAGAGTTTATGCAACCCGAACCCAGTGGTGGATTTTTTACATACATATCTACCTTCTTCTTTTTTTCATTCCGTTGGAACCTTTCTTGCATTAAATCCGAATCAATTCAATGGTGACGGGGCGGTGGTGTATGTCGGCCGGTCAGCCAAGCAAATCGTACCAACCAGGCTATTTGAATTTGAGGAGTCGAACGTGTGCCGCATGCCGCTTCAACCTTACAAAAACCGGTACATCAAGTTTAAACAAAACAAACAAAAAATAAGATACCATACGACATACGAGCAACGAACTACTTATGCTTCGAACGTTATATTGAGACTTGACGGGACAGAGCCCGAGCCAGTCAGAGCTCAGTCTCAGCATCGGCATCGGCACTTCGGCTTTCGGCAGCAAAAAACCAAACGCTAAATAAAACACACAGAAACCTGTCCTGCGCAGAATAAACAGTTCCCAATATTGTTTTATTTCGACGAGAGCAATTTCTCTGCAAACACACCAAAAGTGTTCCCAGTTTTTGTGCACCGTCAATGTTAGTACTAAATGCCTGCTTCTCCTTCTCCTCGCGATTGAAGTATCCCCCAGTTCTTATACACACTCCACAGCCCCCAAAGATTAAAGCTACCTCTGTGCAGACATTAATCTGCAAAAGACCAAAGTGGCAAAGCGCGAAGCCTCGCCGACGCTAGTGTTTAGTTAGCACGGTAACTGCATATGAAGCGGTACGTCAGCGCGTAAAATTTTGAATACCAACGTCAAGTCCCAACGAATCGTGTATCTTTGTATCTCATTTGTCTATTTCTCGTATTTCTTGTGATGTCGAAGTTTGGTTAAAAAAATCCCATTTTCTGTGAAACAAACCAAAAATACAAATCCAATGATTCACGTGAATCCAAAGTGGAAACAAAATTATTGAAAGAATGTGAAGTGAAAGGAAATTAAATAAGTTTAAAAAATAGAAAATAAATAAATCTCAGAAGTGTATGTCGAAAAGATACAATATTTTATTGTTGGTTTTTTTTTTCTGATTAATTGTATCTGAGAATCGCAGCATCTGGATGGACGTAGACAGAAATGGAAGCATAATTACACTGGAATCTGTTGCAGCATTTATTTTGATTTTGTTCGCTGTTCTGGAATCTGGACTTGGAATGGAATGGTGCGTGGATAATCGAATTAATCTTATTTTTTTTTATTGTTTTGTATCTTTATTTACTCACTCTTCTTTGTTTTGTTCGTTCTGCATTTAATTTGGCTGCCCCACCGTGTTGTTGTTGTTCATTGCGTTCCGTTTGATAGTTGTTGCGAAACCTCAACAAGTATCAGCGAATGAAAAAATATCTTGTTGAATGGCCTGTTGTATCTTTTGTGTTCTGCACTGGGTGCGACTCGGCGAATGCAGTTGTTGTTTGTTGGGCGATTTTTAAGCAGATGTTGGGATTTGGATTGGAAGTCCGCACTTGGGAGCATTGTACTCAAAAAAATATTTTGAATTCGTTAACTAGCTTCGTTTAAAACGTTTTCTGCTCATTCTCGGTATAGTTAGTAGGTATCTGTTCCGAGTTCTGCTTTGAGGTTATTTTTGTGTTACCGGTGATGATGGAGCTGTTGAAAGTGGTCGATGCCGGAGCGGTCGGTTGGAAGGAAGGTAGTCTAGTCATTTTGTGCAACAAGAATGTTGACGGCGCGTCTGCCTTTGCGAAGCCAATAACCGGAAAATCATACCGGACCGGTATTGGCGAGCCTTGTTTTCGGTATCCACTGCATGAGCAAGCCGTGTGTTTCTTTTTGTGTGAAGGTATTTTTGTTGGTTCAGCGCTTACAATAATCGGTTTCGAAAAATAACGATCTTTTGTTGAATGGAGTAATTGACAAACTTGACATTGCGTGTGAGTTGAGTTCCACAGTGTTATGGTGATTGCAAAGATATACCTCCTTCCTTCTATCTATTGTCTGGCTTACGGATTTCTCAACTTTTGAGTAATTTTTCGTTCTGATTGATTAGTTTGTACTCCAAGTTGATTGATGAATTAAAGTTTTAAATTAGAAAGGCGGGTGAATGTATAGATTATGTTGTTTTTGCGGAACTCGGACATAGGACAGTTGGTGTTCTCGAATAGGAATTGCATATTTTTACCTATCGGAAATATCTTAAGAAAACCGCTTGAGCAATTTTTGAAAACAATTAAAATTAAAAAGTCTGATTTTTATTATTCTTATAAATGTGATATTCAAACTATGTTTAGAAAATCTTATAAAAAATAGAACAAAATTCAGTTTTCATATTTCTTTCTTAGTTTGTATCGGCTTTTCTGACTCCTTTCCCTTCCAGCATTTTATTGAGTTTATTTAAATTTAAAAAAAAAGAGGTTTTATTCAACGCATAATTGTCATTTTATTTTGCTGAAGAAAAATACCTACAATTTAATTTTGGCACAATAATAAATTTGTGCCTACTATTTCACATTTATTCCTACTCCATAAGGAGTAGGTATCTACATATATTTTAATTAATTGTTTCATGAGTTTGAGTTCTGAAAAAAAATTCAAACCAAAAATCAACAAAATAACTTAATGGTCATTTTTATGTTCTTAAATATCGAATAAAAATGTCGTTTTATCGATTTCTATATCCGGTTCGCTGCTGATAGAAAATAGAAAAAAGCATCCCTCTGCAATGTTCGCAATGTATATGAACTCCAATGCAACCTCATCGTCAAACAATGTATTTGTCTGTCATCAAAATTGCGATCGAATCTATTCGATAACGAAAACGGCAACAAAGCAGGAAAACAAAACAAAACCAAACAAAAAAAAAAAAACAGAATATAAAACCAAATGAACATAAAACCAAATAAATTAATAAAAACATCGGCAAACATCAGAGGAGGCACATTTGGTGCTTCGTGCAGCGGGTTAAAATATTTTCATAGGATTGCCACGGCTGGATTTAGATTTTACTTAAAGTGGAAAAAGTTTTGGGTTTTCTTGTGTGCCTGTCAATTTTATCAAGCTTGCAAATATGTAAAAAAAAAGCGGCCGATTGAAGTGAATGAATTAAAAATTAGGATTTTTTGTTTTTGTTCATGTTTTAAGGACCAAAAAAGAGTTTTGCTAGTAACTGGCTGACCCGGTGAACGTTGAATCACTGCTTTTACGTTTCAATACTTTGAATTACCTGTAGGCATCTGCGTACGAAACGAGTAAACAGTCAAACACCATGAAAATAAAAGATTAAAGGGTTTTATTAACTATATCTTTATTGTGAAGAACATTAATTAAGAGTTGTGATTCACGAGTTACAAATAACCGAACGTTTATAGAGTAAGTTCAATTATTCATAACGAAAAATGCATCTACAGCGTCATCTGTAACTGTGCTTCTTTTGTGTTTTTGAACAAACATTAAGTTAAATTGAACAATAAAAAATACTCGAATCGGATAAAAAGACTAGCAGACCCTAAAAACGTTGTACCTATCCTCATGTTAATTGTCATCTAATTTTTACTAATCGTTGTTATAGCTGGTAACAAGGCTTACCTAGAAAAATTCATTAAAATTTTGTTTGCAGCATCTAACACTTTGCGAAAATCCACATAGAATTCTGGTTTTATGAATTATGAGTAGCGAAAAAGAAAATGCAGTTGCCAGCTCATAACTCCGGGTAGCCTGTGTATACATTTTTTGGTGAAAAATAATAAATTCGATTTTTTTTTTTCGAAAACGGCGTCAATGATGTTATTAAACCTTTCTCAAAGTTTTTTTTTTTTTATTATCAAGAAAAATTATTTTTCCAACACACCGCGAACTATTTTAAGACTAAAAAACTTATTGCGAAGATCAACTATCAATTAATATTTGACACTTCTTATCAATCAATTTTGTTAAATGCTATTGTGACTGTCAACTGTCAATTTTGTTGACCCATTGTGATTTTTTTTTTGATAGTCTATTGTGAATGAAAAAATCGGTATCATGAACAACAATTTTCATCAATTTTGTTGTCAGCAGTCAATTTTGCTTTCAATCGTAAATTTGTAGTTGATGAGTTCGGTCTGGGTATTGAAATAGCTAAAAGATGTGAGTTTAAAATTAAATAAGTGATCATTTTTTCATTTTTTATATTTCCAAAGGTCTCAAAAAGTAGTAAGCAACAAAAAACAGTTGAACAAATTGGTCCAGTAGAAGGTAGAACTCGCCAAGGGAATTTGTTCCAAAGCTGTGGCAGAGTGGGAAATAATTGGTATAGAGCTAAATAGCCTAGGGCCTCCAGCACGCATAGATTAATTAATTTATATCTGAAAATCGAAATCACTATGTACTTACATTTGGCTTTCCAAATGGATTGAATTCATCCCTCAAACTTGTTCGCATTCTTGTGATTTCAACCAAAGCAGGATCATCCAAATCCTCATAATCATCAAAAAAAATTCTGTTTAAGTCATTCCGTACCTATTTGTTTTTTAATTATTTCTTTTGTATACGTTCCGCAAAAAAAAAACATCTGTTAGATGTATCTACATTCCCATTCACAATAATAGAAATATTTGATATATTTGTAAGGCATTCAGATTGGCATAATATTTTATCAATTCATTTTCACAATACCGATTCTTAATTCAATTGATATATCAATCGTCAATCGGTTGATAGTTGATCTTCGCAATAAGGGTGTAATTTAGGTAACCTATTTCTTTTCATTACTTTTGAAAACGCGTCAAAACAATATTTCACATTTAAAAATATTAAACGGCGACCCGACAAACGGTGGTTTTTCAATGAAAAAAAAGTTTCTTATGAATGTCCAATGTCTTCTGTTTTTGTTTTGTGCAAGAAATGTACATCTTTTTCTCTTCTTATAACTGTGTTAAATAGTTAAAGTGTTGTAAATTATAACTCAAGGTTCTGATTCAAAGGATAACAAGATATTAAGACTGTCATTGCCAAACGTCCGTTTTCTTTTCCGTTGGAATAGCAACTTCGTAAACTGGCTTTTATCACACACAATGGTCCTTTGAATGTAGTTTTTAAACTTTAAAACTAAAAACATTTCAGGACATTGATAATATGAAGGAAATCAGGTACATATGCAAGTAAATATTTTATTCTCACATTTTATTCCCTACGTAATTAACAAAAAAAAAAACTTTTTCCAATGGTATTGAAAATTTGAAGAAAGAAAGCAACGACAGTCGGGGAAGCTAGTTTTTTTTTAACCAAATATATTTTATTAAGAATTTGAATAAAAGGAAACATTACTTTGGTTTCATTTTTCATAAAGTATATGTAAAACAGAATTTTACTCATAACAAGTGTGTTGGTCCATTTTTCAAAAGGTTCTCCCCGTTTAAACCTTCCCTGAACTTCCACTGATAATTCGAAATCAAAATCAAAGACTAACGAGTAACGAACAGGAATTGATTTTTATATATTAGAAGATTAAATATATGTTTGATTCTTTAAACTATTTTTTGTCGAAATTCAGTTAAGCGAAAAAAAAATATAGAGAATTTATTACGTAATTCGAAAACAAGTCCACCCCTGTGTATTGCGATAAATTTTTAAGCTCTTTTGTGCTTGCTACAAGTGGAAGTTTATGGTGAGTCAGAATCATCCAAATCATCGTGTGTACCAGTATCAAATAGCAAACGAGTTTTATATTGATGATCCGTGACTCACTCAACTTCTCATATAAAATACCAATAAAATTGGCTAGTTCTACAATTCGCATAAAAAGCACTAAAAAAAAATAGAGCTCCAAAACAACATGCTCCTATCATCATCCTGGCAATTGCAATTGCAATCCTTTCCTTCATTTTAATATCCTGTGCAACCAGCTCTAATATCGCTGTGGGATATTATTTTCCATCATTTTTTTTTCTTCTTCTGTTTTTATTTTCTTTTAATTTCTCTTGTTTTTGTATGGGTTTTTCTATGGGATGCTCTCCCTCGCAGCAAATGGTGTGTCTACTTTGCAATTCATGTCCTGTCCCAACAGAATAATCATGAATCCTTCTGTCGCAGCCCTTCCCGCCTCTTTCTTCACCGCATTCATATAAATAAAATAAGATCTGCAAAATAACCCGCAAAAACACAACAATTATTCCTGTTTGCCTCTTAAATATAGAAAAAGAAACTTCATGAGTTGACAACTAACATAACGTACACCTACGCAAATAGAGGTCGTATATGTCCTTTGGACTTCTTTGACAAGTTAAACAAAACATTTTTGGTCAGACACATATCAGCAACACTATATTGTTTGTACTTTTTTGTAGAGCGTAGAGCTCCGGGTTGCTTCGAGGTGAACGATATCAAAGTCATAACAAAAACGGCAGTCCTTCAGGGATACCGACTGAGATGTATTATTATTGTTGTTTGTCAAGGAAGAAACTAAATTAGTATCCTTTTCTGTATAAGGATATGAAATTAGTAGACTATCATGACAGAGTACAGAGTGTACGAAAGTACTTGTGCCTAGCGATACCCGAGCATGTAGAACACGTCAAGGACGACAAAGCATCTCTCATTCGTTTCTCCTCTTTTTTTACTTTTCCTTTTGCTGGTGAATATTTATTTATCTAGAAATCTCCCTTTTTATCCAGATAAAGGTTAGAAAAGGACTGACTAACCTGCTTTTGATGTGGTTCTGTCTGGTTGGAACTTTTTTGTGTCTACATGAAGGTGTAGTTAGGTACATTTCCTGTTTCCTGTTGTTCCTTTCTGCTATTGGATAATGTCTAGACTAGACTCTCAACAGCGCACAAAGCTGGAAATTTAAAGATGTTGTTTGTTGCCTCTTTTTGTAGTTGTTTTCAAGTGAAGAACTTGAAAACAATGAACATTAATTTAAAACAGCAGAAAGAAAAGAAAAAAGACGACTTTGAGCTTTAAATTTAACCCTATGGACCAGCTAAGAAGAATGTCGGAAGGTCAAGGTTGCACACAAATTACAACTTTTTGTTCCTGTTCAGTTTTCCGAGAAAAAAATACCATCTAGAAAATTAATTAGTGTTGTTCATTATAACTTTTCCTGATTGGTCGTTTAAAGAGATGGAAAAAGTGGTCTCCTTCTTGTTGGAAACACCGACCGACACAAAGAGACTAAGCCGCAGGCACAATACCTAAATGCTAAAAATTTAAGTTACCTGCATGTGGAAGATGGATTTTTGCTTTTTAAGTTTTATCTCAGTTTGATAAGACAAAATAGTCTAAAAAATTTACATTTTAAATGAGATCACTTTTTGGAAGGCAAAGCAATTTTGCAAGTAAGGTGGTTTACCTTAACGGGTACCTACGTAGGAACCTATTCAAAATTCTACTTATTAAAGATGTCGATAATAAGAAAAGATAACTCGAAAGGAAATAATTTGATCAGTTAAACTTCTTATTAATTAAATGAATTTAAAGGAAATCTTAACTTTAGGTCCATTAATATGGAATTGCGTCTGCGAATTGCGAATGGTTGTTGTATTTGCTATTTCATTCATATGAGTTGTCGCAGAGAGCTGCGAATTGTCATTAAGAAAAAAAAAAATTAACCCACACAAACAGAAAATATTTGTTTATTTGATATTTGATTTTTAATTTCTTTAAATCCGAGCGAATTATTTATTAGTAGCTTTGTGTTAAACGTTTTGTATTTGTGGATTGTGAATTCTCAATTGAAAATTCGTAGTTGTTGGTCGCATAGAAAATATTAAAATGTGTTTTTTGTGTGGTTTTGACTAGTTTTAGGCAATATTCTATATTGGAATATGTAAATACGGTCATTTATTCACTTTATTAACAAATATAAAAAAGAATTGGTTGATATTTGCTTTAGAAATAGCTTCAAAAGAATTATTCGCAGACGCAGCACGCACGCAGGTCGCAGATTATATGAACGGACCTTTAGTGGTAATGAATGTGAAAATTATCAGTTTGAAGAACTTTTAAGAGAAGCAGATAAAAGTTGGTGCTCTGTTTCTGGCCATTCAATAAGGGACAAAAAGTCGCAAAAGTCGGCATCGGATCGAAAAAAGTTTTCGTATTGTTTCCAAGAATTATTTTTTTTTACCAAGCCGAACACTATATTATTTTTATAGAAGATTTTGCAAACGTTTTTTAAAGGCATCGACAGATACCATAAATTCTCATCTTTGCTGATGATAAAGGAAGATATAAAGGAATATAACTTCTGCAAATGATCGCATTTAACTACAAAATGATATTAACCTTTTTACATTATGGTGTGAAAAGAACAGTTAAGATCTTAACCCGACAAAGTGCCAAACGATGACTTTCGCAAAAAAAACGTTCACCTTCATCTCTTGACTATGTCATTTCACCCTACATTTTAACGTGTGTTTTAATAGTTAAAGACCTTGGAGTGCTTTTTACACCTAATTAAGATTTTTCTGAGCACATAAACGGCATCGTTAACAAAACCAATTCCATGTTAGGTTTTTAGAATTCCGCGATCCGAATGTTACCAGTTTTTTATACAACAGCTTGGTTCGTCCCCATCTGGAGTATATGCAATGCAGGTATGGTCTCCTTTCTATAATATTTATATTGAAAAGTTTTAATCTGTACAACGGAATTTCACTCGTTTTTTGTTAAAAGAGTTTCAGTTGATTGATCCCCTGAATATCCCTCTGAACGATAACCGTTTGTCAATCCTTAAGATGCAAATACTTCAACAGAGAAGAAATAATAATGACATTGTCTTTTTCCTTCAAATTATTACTGGAGTCACTGATGCTCCGGACCTTCTCTGTAAAATTCTGTTTTGCTGTCGAGGGAGAGGTTATAATCTCCGTAGTCAGGATCTGATTAAGATCCCTATTCACCGAACAAATTATGGAATGCATGAGCCTTTGACACGTATGGGTAAACTTATGAACTAGAACTCAAACTTAGGTTAGGTTAGGTGATAAGGGGTGTGCACAGCGTGAGCTGTTGCATACACGGGGGCCTACTGCGATCCCCTATAAAAATAAAGGTTAGCATCAATGCTCCTCAAAATCAATTAACGTAGACTGGCTAGTTAACGAACCAGCCTGCGCTATATATAAATTTCCTCATGTTTGCCATTGAGACCTGTGCTAGATCATCCAGTTCTCCAACAAACCTGTTTCCGAAATGTCGGAGTCGGCTAGTTTGGAGGTTCGGACAGTCACAAGCAGGTCCTGACAGCTCCTACAGAAATCGGGTGCAAATGCCCCTATCTTGTTGGCCATTGTGCCAATGGCGCAATAACCCGTTAGTACACCTATCAAGATTTTAATGTTCCTTTTGCTCAGCGATAGAATATACCGAGTTTCCTTTTCATGTGTGTTAGGCCATAAACTTCTAGAGATTACTCAGACTTTTTTTGTTTTTAATTTGAGTAAAATTCAACTAAAATTAATTTTAACAACCAGTGTTCCACTTTCTTAAATGTTTTATGTTCATTTCGTCATGTTTTTTGTTTATTTTATGTAATTATTTAGGTATGTGTGCTGTGTTATAGTTTCGATATTTGCCTACTAACAACTAAAACCACACTAAGTGATGAGCCGGTGGTGGTATAACACAGTTTCTGTGTTGGCGAACCATTGGTCGTAAAATGGTGCTTGCTATAAGTATAAGCCCATATGAACAACTCTGACAGTGTAAAAAAGAAATATTTAACAAATATTAAATTGATCATAAAATATTTCCCACAAAAATAATATAGGTATAAAATAAGTACAATTTTAATTTGTTTTTATTTTTTCATAAATTTCACAATGGGTTGTTTTGGGTAGAGAGTTTAAAAATTGAAAATAACATTTCAAGTAATTTTTCCTCCTTTTTGGAAACACTTTTAGATTTAAAGAGTAATTATATTTGTGCTTTATACCTTTTTTTTAGTTTCTTTTTTATAAATTATGTATTTTGTTTGGCGTATTTGTTGTGTAACCATATTTCAATATGTCTTAGCTCGATTAAATTGCACCTATCTAAATTGCTAAATTAGAATTTTTTTCAATAACATAAAGAAATATAATATGTACTAGGTAATTCTTTTACACAGTAAGGCGAAGTTTTCGTTTGTTAATCTTTCTCTCAAAATACAAATTAAGCCAAATTATTGTGACTTTTTTTCTCTCTTTTAATTTTTAATTGGATTACAAAGTTTCATAGATTTTTTTTTTACTCTATGTATACTTGGCTGCTATTAAAATGGAAAAAGTTTTAATATTTAATTTATCTAGATCAAGACAATTTTATTGTTTTCAGCTGATTTTATTTTTCGAAACTATGCCCAGATGGCCTACTTAAAACAAATAAATAATTCACAAAAAAATGCTAAACAAGAAATAATTTTTCCTTGATAGTGTAAATCTCATTAAAAATTAAAGAAACTAAAAATGAATTTACTTATTTTCTTGGACTTTAAAAATCATTGGCAAGGTATTTTTTTTAATTAATTTTTTGTTTATACAGTTTTTCAAAAATGTAACATTAATCTTAATTAATTTTATATTTTATAAAATTACGTACTGTATTTAAAAACCGTATTAAAAGCCTTATTTTTTTTCTTTTTCAATCAAAAAATTTATTAATTACCTACTACCTATGCTATGTATATTACTACGCATTTTCAGTAGAGTTTGTTTTGTCATCTTCTTAATGTTATTTAGTTATTGAGTTATTATCATTAAAAAGCGTTTCTGTAGCATGAAACGTTTTGTAAAGTCCTCTTTCAAGATTAATTGGGGTTTTCTTTGTGGCACGTAACATTTCTTTAAAAAAAAAAACTTAAATGAGTGAATAAACTTTCAAATATCCGTTTTATGAGCTCAAAAATTACAATTTTTGACTTAAAATAACTTCAATGGGTTAGAGTCGAAAGAATGGAAATCAAAATTCCAAGTAACGAAATCCCGCAAAGTTTTTTTTTCACAGTACTTTTGCCCATAGGTATACTTCTTTCGTCAGTCAAAGTTTTGAGAATTAAGGAGATCGAAATTTGGTACCTTTTTAGAGTTTTCTAACACAAGGTAAGCAATTATTGACTTTTTGTGTATTTTATCAATTCCAGATTGTTCATGCTACAGAACGACTCGATTCTGTTTTTTTTTTTTGTATTTTTTTATACAAAAACTTATATATTTTATATTATTATATTTTATTGTTTATGAATGCTTTAAAATTTGTCTTCTCTTCCGTCAAGACAAGTCTTGTTCAAGTAATTTGTTAAGCATTAGAACCCAAATATCATGCATGTTTTCAATATTTGTATAAATTTAAATTTTAACAAAAAAAAAACAAAAACAAAAGTATTTCGAACAAAAAACATTTTTCTTTTCTTTAAACCAACTGTAGGTACCTCAAACAAATTTCAAGAAATGATAAACCTTTACCTAAAATTAAAACAAAAAAATAACATCAATTTTGCGAATCATACATTCCTAAATAATAATTTCGGAATAAAATTCCGGAATAGTGTTAAATACCGCAAAATATCGGTAGGTAAATACTAGCTATTTCTTTCTCTTAAAAGTTGTAAATCCCGAATTTTGTTTCCCGGGATTTTAATTTGTAGGCTTTCAACATGAACCGGGTCTCAATGACCCTATATTGAACAATGATATAGTTGAAGTAAAAAATAAGTAATTAATACCAAATTCATAAATTTGCCCCAGCTTTCAAAAATAAAATAAATAAATAAATAGAGTGGCGTGACAGCTCTTGAAGAGCCAAGGCCTTAGTGGCTTACTCTCATCAACAATTCTCTGAGTGCGTGTGAAGAATTTAGGGGACCTACAATTTAACGCCGATTCCGAACGGCAAAGTTGAGAAGCACTTTTTCATGACAGATTGATACTCTTAGAAGATTTGTCAGGTCTTCGTAAGAGCTTTCAACAACCTTGACAATAAATCTTCTTCTTGAATCTTGAATATTGTAATCAGGATTTCCCGAATTTTTAAATAGTTTATCTACACTAATATATAAAGCTGAAGAGTTTGTTTGTTTGAACGCGGTAATCTCAGGAACTACTGGTTCGAATGGTATAATTCTTTTTGTGTTGGATAGTGCCTTAATCGACTTAGACTTTAGGCTACTTAACATTAAGCTGTGACCAATAGCAGCGAAGAATCTGTTTAAAATGGGGAAAAAAACGGCAAAAAATATACATTTTTCTGCGTTTTAACGCACTTATCTGAGGAAGTACTGGTTCGAATGGTATAATTCTTTTTGTGTTGGATGGTCCATTAATTGAGGAAGACTTGAGGCTATTTAACATTAAGCTGTGACCAATAGCAGCGAAGAATCTGTGGAAAATATGGAAAAAAACGGCAAAAAATATACATTTTTCTGCGTTTTAACGCGCTTATCTCAAGAACTGCTTTATGAAATTGAACAATTTTTTAAATGTTGAATGGTCCATTTATCAAGGAAGGCTTGAAGCTAAATAAAATTTAGCTGCGACCAATAGGAGCGAAGAATTTGTGTAAAATGTGGAAAAAACGGCAAACAATACAATTTAATACAATATAAAGCTGAAGAGTTTGTTCGTTTGAACGCGGTAATCTCAGGAACCACTATTTCGAATTGTAAAATTCTTTTTGTGTTGGATAGTCCATTAATCGATGAAGGCTTTAAAATAAAATAAATAAATAGAGTGGCGCGACAGCTCTTGAAGAGCCAACGCCTAAGTGGCTTACTCTAATCAACAATTCTCTGAGTGCGTGTGAAGAATTGAGGGGACCTACAATTTAACGCCGGCCGATTCCGAACGGCAAAGTTGAGAAGCATTTTTTCATTACAGATTGATACTCTTGGAAGATTTGTCAGGTCTTCGCAAGAGGCAGTACCCGTGAAAGATGAAATAAAAACTTGGCCTGAGTAGGACTCGAACCAACGACGTTCTGCTTAGCAGCCAACGCACTTACCAACTAAGCTACGGGCAACTGCTTTAGGCTTTATTCTACTTAAAATTAAGCTGCGACCAATAGCAGCGAAGAATCTGTGGAAATGTGAGAACTGAGATTTTTTTCTGAGATCTCTGAGATGAAATTATTTTGGATTCGATTTCTCACTCAGCTATTTGACGTGGCTGACATATGTGCAGCAACAATTAGTAAGGTAACCATTAAATCTCAATGATAACTGAGAATTATGTTCCACCAAGGCACCAAATGATTTTGCCTCAGTCAAGGTGACATTGAGATCTCAGTGAGATGTTGTTAGGTAGAACTGGCCTAATAACTGCTCAAATTAGAATTTTGAGACTTCAATTGATTTGTGAATGTGATTGATTGCACTATTTGTGCAGATTATTGTGTTTAAACCATATCATTTTATGTACTTCTTAACTAAAAAATATGCTCAGTTTAAAGAAAAAAAAAATTTACTTAACGAAAAAACGATCCAGAAGTAAGAGAGATATTAGAATTAGGGAGAGTTCACCCAAGGGAATGCTTTAAGTATGAACAACTGAAGGGAATCATAAAAAATGCTCAAATTTTTCAAGTTCAAGAGAATTACGACCTAGGGAGAGTTGACTGCAATGCAATTTTACAATAACTTCCGAACAAAATTCCCACGCGCGCATGATGCACAAGTCGAGACGATACTCTGGCCGGTGGACGAGGGAGAGGCGGACGAAGTCGCGGGCAACTGCTAGTTTTAAATAATTTCCTTATAATTTTTTTTTTTAAATAAGGATACAATTGACTCTTAACTAATTTTTTTGCGTTTAATTAAATTTTCGCGTAATATTCACGTTTTCTTAATTTTGTTTCTCTTATTTTGTTTACCTATACAAAAAAGTTGAAGTATTCTCTTTTTTTTCATTTTGGGTTTAATGAAACTCAATTTTAAGGCTCCTTCTAATATTCCTCACATTTAAGACAGTCAATGATTTTGTTTATTTCTTAAAATTTTTGATTTACTATTACTATAAAAGTAACTTAAAGTTCTAGGATTATCTGTAAAAAAGCTTTCAAAATATATAATTAAAAATAATGGTAATTTTTTTTTTTTAATAAACCCTCACTTTAAATTCATATAAAAAAAGCCGACAAAACACTCAACATTATTGTTAATTTGTTAAAAAAAACTTAAATATATATAAATATAATAAAATAAATTAAATAATTCTTAATTACAAAAGTAGGTATTAAAATATATTTATTTTAATGTTAAAGTTTTTTTTTTTTTTTTTGAAAATATTATTGGAGAAAATTTGCTGGAAGACGCTGCCTAACTATGACGTTATTCGTTTATTGATAGATACCTAGTTGTTTCCACTGTAACCGTGCGTTATCCTTATTAGTTCCCTGCGAATTTATGTGTATTGCTTAAAACTCGAAAAAAAAATTATGATCGTTTACTATACTAAGCAGTTTATTAAATACAAACAAAGAACATTAATTATTTTCAAAGTTTGCTAAGGGGGGTAGGTATCTTCTTTATCTTCTCTAAAGACATCAACTTGTTATATGAAGTTCTTGATAAGATAACGTTCGACCACCTTATCTCTCAAAGTCATAAAATCTAAATCTTTAAAGTCTATAAATAAAAAACTATAAAAGTACAACATTTCTATTTATGCACCTGGGACTGTACAATGCATATAAATATCGAAACACATATTCACAGAGGCTAAAGCCGTCGGGAGAGAGATAAGAAACGCAATGCAACGCACGCCCCTATCCTTAAACAACTGCATCGTCTCGTCTCGTGCAGGCAGGGTACTTAAATTCTTTTAAAGACACAACTTCATGCCCTTTTAATCTAAACCTTCATATCTATAGTCATACACCGCCGTAGAAATTTTCTATCCGTTCGTTGCGAGTGCTTTAAACCTATGCATCATCAAATGAACGGAGCCCATGGCATATTCAGTTAAATTTACTGCATCCATGCTATTGGCATCGCCATCACCATCACCATCAACTGCTCTTTGCTGCGCTCGGGGTGTATAATGTTCTCCACTCAAGTTGCCCGACCAGAATCGAACCTCATCGACAGCTTGGGGGCTCCAACTCCTCTCTATTACCATCACTTTATCCCGACACTAGAAGAGTGATGTTGTGTTTGTGCGTATGTTAGGGTGGCTCTTAACCAATTTTGTTTGAAACTATTGTTTGTTTTCTTAACACATTTTTTTAATTCAAGATCAAATCCAATTCATTTAGCTTTTCTGGGCCACCCTACTGCGTATGCATCTGTATGTAAACCTGTTATTGCCATCACAGCAATCAGATGGACGTGATACTCAATAACCACATCGATGAAGTCATTAAAAGGTGCGAGGAGCTGGCAACACGAACACAGTGGGTGTAGACGAAGAGTGTGGAGTATAATGGTGACGGATAGCTTCGACGACAAAAACGAACAGTGGAGAGCGGAATCATCTCAGATTGCTTGCCCTCTATACTTGGTTCACCTTTATTGTTGGTGATATCGTAGCTCAAAAGATGATGAGCCTACGGCACTTTTCAAAGGTTCTGTCTCTGGGGTTTGTTGGTATTTTAGAACGGGCCGAGCGAGGTGCTGAACGAGCAACTAAAGCATTTCAAACGAAAATGTGTTTATGTGTGTGTGTGAACATAAAAGATGGCTGAGTATTGATTTATTTATTCAATGGAATTCACTTCAACTTTGGGAATACACAAAAAAGACAACACAAACGGCTTTAAAACTTACATATGGAACTTTAAAAATATACCTTCCGGTGTAGACATAAATTTAAACAAGCTTTGGAGTATCAGAACATTTGGCAGAGATTCTAAAGTGGGAGAAGAAAAAAAATAAAGGGTTTAGGAGATGTGCCAGGATTAATGACCTGTCGCAAAAAAAAAAAATGTTGAACATAGGATCAATATGTATCTCCTTCACAGGTTGTTTTTTTTCTTCTCATCAATTTTTGTTTATTGAATCTGCCGCACACCCATTCACCCATGTTCGACCGCGAAATCCATGTTCCAATTAAGGACCTTTCGCAAAGTCCACTCCTCACAGACTGTTATTTTATTATCACAAACAACTCACACATACATCAACCAGCCATGTTTTTGAGGCAGCTCCAAAGCCCTATTCAATAACTAAATCGTTCAAGTACAACCGAACACACCGAGTACCGGATTCCGCGTGCCTAAGCCAAATATCGACAACAAGACAACAAACCAAACTAAAATCAACAACAAAATAGCAACAGAAATTTCCCTAGGGAACCGCCATGTCGACCGAGGTCCGTCCACACAATTTGGAGAGAAAAAAATAAGCACTTTGAAAAATAACAAACTAATCCACTACTTTTAATTATTCCGCTCACATAAAATAGAAAAGTTTCAGAAATTTGTTCGTCGGTGAAATGTTTTTTGCTTGCTCTTCCGGCGCATTGTTGTTGTTTCTCCCTCCAGAGATAGCCTCAGACGATGAACTATCTGCACCGAATAAAATACGGAGCCAACTAACCCACAAAAAAACGAGAAGTTAAAATTCTAAAAAAATATATATATTTCAAGCCCCAACCACTTCACAGAAAAATCAAAGAAGGACAATTTTTTTTTATTCCTATCTATAGTCGATGTTCAGTGACGACGGCGGCGGATATAGAGAATGGAGACTGACGATGACGCCCCCGCTGAATATTGACGGATACACAGCAATGCTTTGAATTGGGACCGAGATTAGGAATTGGTAAATTTGTGGGAGGCAAAGGTAGAGGTCGTTTCGGCGAACACACAAAATTTACTCTGAAAAATCATCGACAAAATCTAATCCGAAATTGCTTTTATTTTCGAGCAACCAGCCAGCGTAAGAGGAGCATCGGAGCGCGATACAAAAGAAGCCAGTTCCGAAAAGATATACAAAGTGGCGCCCAATTTTTGTTTATTTTTATTTTTCATTTTAAAATCGTTTTTCTCTCCACATATAGAAAATATGAAAACTCGGGCTAGATGTGTAGGGTATAGCTCTTCCGGGTCATGTACTTGGCAGATAGACGAAGCGTATGACAACTCAAAAACGTGTGCTTTAGTTGTGTGCTGTGTTTGGGAGTGCATCGTTGTTGTCGATGTTCGAAGCTATGCGTCACTTTTCTATTGTATTGTTTTCCCACGTCCCTAAAGTTCATAGAATGAAGGGAGCAGAAGGCGGAGAGACACAAATGTGTCTTTTGTACTATAGCATATCGAATGGTATAGACACTTCAATTTACCTCAAATTGAAGAAGCATTCGATCTGCAACTTAATTGTTATTAGAGAAATGCATTAAAGACACAAATCCAGATGAAACTATTTAAGAAAAGAAAGGGAGTCCCTGAAGTAAGAGACAAAATCTCTGTTGTCGTAAATCTTAATTTGAAAATTGAAGAAGGAAGTTCTTATAAATATTTATTTCATTATTCCGGATGAATTAAAAAATTTTGAAGTGGTTGGAGCTGACTATCAATTTTTCAGTTGAATTTTTAACATTATCATTCGGATTTCCCAAGCACGGATGCTTGAGATTGACGGTATTAGTACCGTTGTCTTCCAGAAGCCACAGTCTCATCTGTGAGTACCGTTCGAGAACCACTATCATGGAAGTCTCACCCACTTTTTAAGCAAGCTTGTGTACCCACTACCCAGCTTTGTTCAAGTGCAAAAAGACTTTTAATGAACTTCTCAGAATTCAAGGAAAACAAAAACGTACAAAACAACACAATGCCAGACTATACAGGGTGATTCACGAGCGTTGTGCCAAAAAGCTAGAGCGTGTAGGTTAAGTTAAGGCAAGAAAAAAATAGGAGGGGGGGTCTATTCCCCCCCCCCCCATTTAGCCGGGAGGGGCAATTTTCTGAAAAATTGACTTATTTTGTAAAAAAAAATATTAAAAATCAAAGACTTCGTTTACAACACCGTGCTATACCTTTCTGAAATGCCAAAAACTTCTTCTTTCACTTTGTTCTTAAATTAAATTGTTTTAACGAATAGTTTAAAAAAAAATAATTTTCAAACTCAAAATTTTCAAAAAAAAAGCAAAAAAAAACATTTTCGAACTAATTTTTTTCAAAATTTTATGTAATTAAGTACTAATTTTTTTTTAAAAATTCAATGTGTTTGTTAATTTTTAGTCGAAGACAGAAAACCGGATGTAAAAATGTCTTTTCGTTTTTGAGAAATTGAGAAAAAACCAAAACCACTTTTTTCTAAAAAAATCTTTGTTTGTATTTTTACAAAAAAAGATAGGACTTTTAGTTTAATTTATAAGTTAAATTTATAAATTTAATTTTTTGTGATTGGAGTTTTATAAGGGCTCAATAAAGTAGAAAAGTATTGGATTTTCCCTGGATTAACCATTTTGTTCTTTGATAACGTCTGCCATTAACCTTTCACTTCTAGCTCTCCGTGCTCTGGTCGGCAGATTCTTGAAAACATGCTACGACTTGGGCGCCATCTATAATGATATTTTTCAGCGTAGAGTCTTTCGGCTTCCCGATCTGGACAACAAGTTAAACCGTAGCAGAAGGTCCTGTCCGCTAACTCTTCTCGAGCGTATGAGTTTGTTATTATTATGTGTTGATGAGTTAATATTTTAATTGTAAATGGTTGTTTAGTAAATATGCGATGCCTTTTATTTACCTTTAGGTTGTTAATTGTTTTTGTATTCAAGAAAAATTGCTATTTGACTATCTTAAGCCTCTAGCAGGTACAACCCTTCGCCGGCCGGAGAGTGGCCGGTATAGTAAGAAAAAATTGCAGGTCAGTTTTCAGCCGTTATCAACGAACAAAATGATTAATCCAAGGAAAATCCAATACTTTTCTACTTTATTGAGTCCTCACAAAACTCCAATCACAAAAAATTAAATTTATAAATTTAACTAATAAATTAAACTAAAAGTCCTATCTTTTTTTGTAAAAATACAAACAAAGATTTTTTTAGAAAAAAGTGGTTTTGGTTTTTTCTCAATTTCTCAAAAACGAAAAGACATTTTTGTATCCGGTTTTCTGTCTTCGACTAAAAATTAACAAACACATTGAATTTTAAAAACAAAATTAGTATACTTAATTACATAAAATTTTGTTCGAAAATGTTTTTTTTGCTTTTTTTTTTTGAAAATGTTGAGTTTGAAAATTTATTTTTTTTTTAAACTATTCGTTAAAACAATTTAATTTAAAAACAAAGTGAAAGAAGAAGTTTTTGGCATTTCAGAAAGGTATAGCACGGTGTTGTAAACAAAGTCTTTGATTTTTAATATTTTTTTTTACAAAATAAGTCAATTTTTTCAGAAAATTGCCCCTCCCGGCTAAACGGGGGGAATAGACCCCCCCCCCCCTCCCATACGATTTTTTTCACAAAAAATCATAAGACAACAACTCGATCGACGAAAAAAATAGAGCTCACTGACCACTTGCTTTGGTTTATTGCACGAGATTAAGTCTTTATTGTCGTTCTTAAGTTTTTCTCCCACTCTCCGTGAGTTTGAGGTTTCAGTTTTAACCCGCTCCAATGAGATTGAGGGCACACTTTTACCCCGTTTCCCGTGAGTTTAAGGTCGTAGTCTTACCTCTCACCCAGTGAGTTTGAGGGTGATCCCGCTTGCCGTGAGTTGAGGGCAACGATATAGCCCGCTCCCCTAGAGTTGAAGGCAACCGATTAACCCCTATTCTTCTAAGTTGAGGGCACCTGAGTCACAGATTCATTTGCGTACGTACAATGCTTTTTGATAAGGTTTCAAGAGGGCTGTTAGACAAATCTATCGATTCGAACTGAAAATTCAGTTTTCGTATAACTAAGACCTGTACTCTCGAGTCTTAGTAGTTAGTGATTGGAGCCAATATTGGCAAACCAAAACGAAGCTGCCTATTATATAACTTATTATCCATTAGTGTTCTCCATAACACCGACAATATATTCACATTGTGTTTTTAATGTTCCATATGGCTCGATTGCCAATATTTGTCTTGTCTCTTTGCTTTCTAACAATCACCGAAAGCTATTCCATAAACAAAACAATACTAATCCCTCCCAAAACCATCTGCTTTAAATACGCCTACTACTCGGCCTTGCTCCCTTGCATCAACAACATTTCCATAATCTCATTGTATTATATTTCAAAACCCTCTTAATGCATGTTTTTGGTTAAAATTTGGTTTTTCCTTAAAAACCACTTTCACATTTCTGTTCTATTTCTGAATAGACAGAAATTTGCGAACCCTCAATTTTGTCCGATTGATTGCACTTCGCACGCATTACCAACAGCGACTGTCTGCTAAATTATTGTACAAAGAATATCCTGTGTCAGCAGCAGTCAAGCGATCTAATCCTTTTCTTTCAAGAACGGCTTAACTAGACAGCCACACACAAAACATCACCATTACTTATCACGAATCTATATAAGCTATTCGACGAACAAGTCAGTGTCGACCCTCTCTGACAACACTTTGTCAGAATAGAAAAGCCAACTCTTTTACGAATTAACTTGTCGTCATTTTGTTTTTCTTTCTTTACTTCATTCATGCACAATCAATTCACCCACCCGCCGACTCGTCGTCGATAGAAAGAACGCCACTATGCCAATGCGAATGCAACCCCTTTTGAATAATACGTATTCTCCTCCTTCGAACATATGATACGGATGATGGTCTAACATAAACCCATTTATTTCGGACTAACACTCAATTTTTATCCGCCCAACTCTCGAGCGACGTTGAACAAGCAAAAATACTCCCAATTTCAAAAAACATCACATTGATAGGAAGTCACTCACAGGATTACGATTCCGAAGGTACAACTCCAATCGAATGTTCAGAGGAAGGAACATTCATTTTTTCCCTCTTGAGATCACTGACTGAAGTGAGAAACCTAAAACAACTCTGCCTCTGCGGATGCAATTTGCTATAATATTCAAGGCTAGAGATAATAAACAGATATCCAACCACGACCATCCTTAACATATCAAGCAACCCGTTTGTTGAAGGACGGCGAAGAGGCAGGGATGAGAGAGCGAAGTAGGTATCAGTCTGCATAGGGAATAAAAATGCAGGCAAACAATATAAAAGCATACTACAACAAGTTTAATTAAAAATAAAAGATATACAAAAAAAACGAACGAACATTTTAATGGTTGTTTGTTTACCCAAAGGATAAGCCTGCGTCTGGTTGTAGAAATTAAACCATCCACCTAGTGATGCGATGTTATAATGGACAGCAAACCACCCTCGGAGTTAGCTGCACAATGCAATCAAGTCTCAACTGACTCTGGTAGTCTACTCTAACAAACCGACATCACATCGACAGGACAGGCACAGAACTCTTAACAACCACTACTGCTGGAAATAGATGAGACTTTCAAGTTCAGTCTCTCTGTTGATAGGTGTAACGTTGAAATTATCCTTGCTGATTAGATTCACTGTACAATTGCATGTACTTTGTCTAACAGGGTGCGGTGGATTAGTGGTGAGTTAACTCAAACTCCGGGGCAGGTTATCTTTTTTTTGTGTCTTGTTGCTTCAATTTTAACGAACTATTTACTCGAGCCGAACGTTCCTGTTCGAAAAATTAGGCAGAGGGGCATTTTCTTTGTGCTTGTTATGTTCTTGTGGTGTACTTTCTCTTGATGGGCATTCAAGTTCAGATCGTACATTTTTATCTGAGATTTTTGGAGCTCGTCATACTCCACTCCCCCCCCCCTCTTTATACGAAATGTTCACTCTTTGACATTGAAGTGTATCACAAGATTTACTACTTAACCAGGGAAGAATTTAGTCAACAAGTATGACATAATGAGGCTCGATCCTACGGATAACGGATAAGGTCAAGGGATAAGCATTTCGGTCAGCGTTGAGCGCTACAGATAAATGTTAACCCACCTTTTTTTTAATTGAAAACAGTGATTTCGATGTCCCAGCATTCTAGATGATAGCACTTTAGCTATCCAAATTCTCATATCTGACATCTGTTCGTAGGCTCCTGAGGACCAAAATACGCCCCTATAGGCAGTGGTGAAGATACTGTCAAAATATGGGGTTAGCTGTGTCTCCTTTTAAGGCAACACATGGGGATATTGCATGCAAACACTTTGCAGCAGACAACAGAAAATAGACTTGTGTTCCATCCATTTTTTTCTGACTGGCATCAGCACCACCGCAGACACACTGAAATGAATTATATATTCACTAAAACAACAACAACAACAACAAGAAATAAAACATAATAGCAGCAATATCAAGCCTAAACATAGATACGGTATCCAGAATAAACGAATACATTGCGGACAATGTCCTGCTACAAGCTCTAGATTGGCGTGGTAACCCGATGTTACCGAAAGCATCCAACCAAATCCACTATACCTTCATCCAAACGAGCTATAAGACCCACTCTGTTTATAGTCAAAGTCAGTCATGCTGCTCATCAGTTTCAGCAACGTTAGACGTACCTTTATAAATACTATATGCACCTAGTTGGAGCACGGATGTAAGGTATAGTCTTATTATATGAAGAAACAGATCCTTTTTTAGGTCCTTGTTTTCCGAAGGATCTCTTTTACTAATGAAAAGAGCTTCTTTACTTCTCGTTACTTCGTTTGCTGTCCATTTTTGCAAGTGTTTTTTTTCGTGCTATGGTTCGGTGTCTTGTGTTATACTTGCTCTCTGGACTGACAGGTCAGTGTGGAAAATAAGGATGCTATCAGGACACAAGGGTTGAAATTGGATGTTTCTGTTTTTGATGATGCGTAGCGCGCCCTCTTTTGGGGTTTATTATTTTTTTGTTGCTTGATTTTTCATTTATTTTGTTTTTTTGTTTCATTAAAATTTTAAACGAATTCTAATTTGAAGATATTATACTGCATTGAATAAACCCTTCGTGTGATTTTGGTTTTGAGTTTGAGAAAATAAAACGAGTGGAATCAAAAGGAAGAATGGGAAATTAAATAAATTTTACACCAGACATTTTGTTCCACGGTATGAAATGAATAGAGCCAGAGGAAAATTGGCTGAAATCCTTTGAACAGAAATAGGATTGGTTGAATTAATTTTGATTTTCTTTTTTTTTCAATAGAAATCACGGGTTAAGGTGTTTGGGTTTTATTAAGATTTAATTGGCTTTTATAAGAAATGAATATTAAGGTTTGGCCTCGAAGTTATTCAGACTGCTAAATGGCTTGGTAATAAAAAGCACTGAAAAATCAAAAGAAAATAGTCTTGAGCTAGATTTTCATAAATGTTCTTTTTTAAGCGGAATCAACCCATCATTGATTTTTTTTATAGCAATATCGCTCTAGATTTATTATTCCATAGAAAGCGATTTCTGTTAAACAGAGTGTTTTTTTTATAATAAATTGCGACAGAAACCTGGGGTTCAAAAGCATTTATCTATAAAAATTTCGTGTCACTTCCATATAATGAAAAGAGTATTTCTCAACGTTGCCGTTTTGAAATTGTAGGTGCCCTCAATTCTTCACACGCACTCAGAGAATTGTTGACGAGAGTAAGCCACTTAGGCTTTTCTATTAGCTGTCGCACCACACTTTTTATATTTTATCTATTTAAGTGTTATGAGTGGCTACTACCAAACTTTTGTGTGTGCATTTTTTTGACAGATTTGTTTGGTTACGGTTATTTGTATGGTGTGGCATTAAAAAAAAAAAATTAAATCCTTTATTTTCACCCTTTTGCCACCTTCCTACTAAGTTTTCGTTATTGTTGCTTGTAGGAACATAATATTGATCCCAGAAATGACGTTTGCATGGTGCTGCTTCTTTGCACCGTAAAACAAGTAACGCTACAGTCATGCAGATTGCAGAATGTAGAACAAGTCCAGCAAGACAATTCTGATGCACGTGAGAGCTTGGGGCGATAGCATCAACTAGATTTAGAAGATGCAAGATCTGAGCCAAAGGAACAAAAAACTAAAAAAGATTAAACTCACATTTAATAGACTGAGAGTAAATGAACAACAACGCCAAAGGAACACAACGATCATTGACGTCTCAGTCATTTCTACGTCTAGTATTCGACTATGAGCCCGGTATTAGGTAAATATTATGCTCATTCAAAAGTCATAACTAAAAATAAAAAATGAGCAAGCTCAGGTTTGTTGCGCATCAGGAAAACTGTATTTCATTTCATAGACAACCTGTACCATTGAACGTGTTCCTGAAATCATTACGAACATTCGAATCATGTTTCCAAATGACATCATTTGTAGCACCATAAATAAAGTTAAAAATATAACTCTATATTTGGCAAAACAAAAACTGCCGGGACAGCTAGCGATCTTATGAAAATTTAACTTGACAATCTGGTGAATAAATTGGTTTTTCAATTTTTTAATACCACTTATGTATTAAGTTAATTCACCCATTAAATATATTCATACCTACATACCTAATTAACCTCTGCCTGAGAAGATTTAAGGAAATAAGGGTTTTGACAGCAAGTTAGGTAGGCATAAGTTTTCTCTTAACCCTCTTCATGATTGCACATTGTTAAAAATAACCTTAAAAACTATCAAGGAAAATTACAAAGTGCTGGTATAAAGTAGTTGAAACCCCCAAAATTCGATGTTTGTGGGTTTTTGGGTGCATTTTATTTTATTCTTGTTCTGTTCATCTTCATCAGGTAAAAATTAGAAAACTTTGTGTATTACACATATTTTGACTTAAATAACTCAGAATCAAAATTCTGCGTGGGCAAGAAAAATTGAACACCATTTAAAATTGAGTATCTGGCAACCCTTAAAACACGTCAGCGTAATTTAAACGTGGTTTTAAAAGCTGGTGTTTCTACTAAAAGAAGGTCCAAAATGAGGTCCCTAACATTAGTAGGTACTGACGGAGAAATTGATCTTTACATTGGTCAGGATACACCAAAGTTAGAAGTACATATTGTCAAAGTTCAAAATCAGACTTTATTGTAGAATTTGTTTGGCACACAAACACTTTTTTCAACACAAGTGAATCACAATTAGATTGAACGACTTTAAAACGTACATAGAACTTACAAAGATCTACTTAATTGTTCTGCATTTTAATTTCTTCGCTGACTTTGACCTAGTCCTGCATTCTTATTTTAAGTTCAGAGGTTCAAAGAAAGCAAAGAAAAGCCTGTAACTTATTCGAAAATGAAAAATTAGAATAGAGATACACAAACGAGAAGGACCTTCATCTGGACATTCAATGTAATTGAGATAAAATGTTCTAAAAGCAATTTCACCTTGTCCCCCTTGAAATAGTTGTATCCATATATGAAGATTTCGCCAACATCTACTCTCATTATTTCCCCAAAAAAAAATCCTTGTCCGTATTTTTATGTAGATGAAAGTTGTATGTTGTATTTTCTTTTTAATAAACTAAATGGGAGCCTCGTTTTCAGAGCTTAAGCCATAGAACTAGCTTATTATGCAATTACCCACCAGCATTAGCATTTCTTTTGTAAGTAAAATACTTTTATTGCTCAGTCATTTGTATAGTTCTACCCGCTGCCTCCTTTCCGTCTCTCCAACCAACCAACCAAAGAGATAATCATGAATACCTGCTGTTTTCCTGATGTAGTTTTGTTCTATTCACATAGGACGAAAGAAAAGAAAGAAAAAAGAAGAAGAATACAAATTCCACCCAATTTAGTGCTATTTAAATGTTTCCTTGATCCATTTAGCTTGTCCTGCTTAGATAAACTCAACATAAACTTTATCCTCATTGCCCTAGAGTCAAAAGGAGACCAACAACAATTACACAATGAACAAGCCGACAAAAAAAAAACTCATCCATGTTTTCTACAACTCTTTAAAAATGCATATTTTTAGGATTTCTATTTGCATTGCATATCCCTTAGCGCGGTAATAAAATTGCACAAAATTACCGCCGCGCTTTTGTTCGCCCTTTGCGGTATTTTTATTTCGTTGTATGCATGAAAATTATATATGTTTGTGATTTTTTATTTACAAAATGTTTCTTTTTGAATTCCAGGATGCACCCTTGAAAATGTATTTTATGAAATTTTCTAAAGCATACGTTTGTGCGCAAAATCTCTCTAATTTGATTCCTTTTCTATTTTTTACAGGAAACAGATTTTCCTGGATGAATTTGATGCTTTTCCAGATAGTGTTTGAAAATTCTAGCAGTTTGCTCCCATTTTCACCTGTTCGCTTGGAAGGAAATTCTACTTATTGAAAAAGAGAGACAGCGAGAGAGTCTGCGCATCAAGGAGCGAACTAGACTCACTGAACACATCCCGTTCATAGAGGATAATATCCTTTCGGAATTATCATCACATCCATCGGATTCAGACATTCGGTATCGGTAGAAAAAAAAATTACGAACAAGGTGTTTAATAACAAACGTCTGTGCGAGAATTTACTCAGTTCGATTGCGGATACGGAAGTGCAAGGATATTTTACGGACAGAGAAACTAAAAATATAAAATTTATTTCATGTGAAATCGATGTAGTTAGCCGTCCATATAGAATTTGTCTCATTTATACCGCGAAAGGATAGAAAACATTTTTTGAAAATTAGAAAACTCAATGTTCAATGTGAAATTGACAGAAGATTACGATTTTTTTTAAGTTTTCATTTTTTAAAGAAAATTTGGCCTTAAGGCAAAAATCAAATAAAAAATAAAAAAAATTTGCAAAAGTGAAATCCGGAAGAAAATGTAAAACGTCGCTTGAACCCTGTCGAAGGAAATTTCGATTTTATTTTAAGTTCCGTTTAGTTTGTTTTACGTTCCCCTCCGCTCGTCACACCACCGACTACTGCCGCTTCGTTGGATCACATTTGCAATAAAAATCAAAACTAAAGCGTTAAAGTGTTTTGTCGTCGACGCTGACAAAAAAAATTACTATGTGCGTGCCCTAAAGTCTCGTCAAATCGTCAACAATATCAACCAAAGTGAAGAGATAAAAAAATAAATAAATACAAAAACAACAAAAAAAGATAAAAATAAAAGAAAATATTGGAATACAAATAAAGCAAAAAAGGAAGAAATAAAAGAAAATGTGTAAATACGTGATCAATTTGTGTGCACTGCTCGTGGTAACATTTGTGGATAACGTTTATTCGGATTACGAAAATACTTGGAACCTGTACTATGAACAGCCGTGTTGTGGAGCCTCCAGTGGCCATCACATAAGACATCACAGAGGTAAATGTTTGTTTTTAGGAGACAATATGCCTCTGCCTAATAGTGACTTAGAGAGAAAATAAAGTCCTTGATCCTTGTTTTGGGATTTTTGATGTTTCTATACGTTTTGTTCTGTGATTTTTCTGTCTTTTCGTCAGCTATTTTTTGGCAGGATTCCTTTTTTTCTTATGGATATGTGAAGACATCTCAACTAGGATGTATGAATTTTCCTTCGTTTATTTTTATTTTCATTTCAACTTGTTTTTGCTTTTTTTTTTTGGTTTTTGTCTTTTTTGTGGCTTTTTTTCTTCGTCCAGATGATGGTCCCACTTGGTGACAATGATAATAATAAAACGGTTTTGCACTTTAACTGGGCACAAAGGAGCAACTTAGAAGAGGATTAAGGGATGTTGTAAAAAGAAATAGAGACGACGAAAGAAGATGACGCTGACGAAGAAGAAGAAGAATAAGTAGTTGAATATGACTTTGACATTTTCATCTTGGTACTCTCGTTTACTTAGTTTTCTTTCTTTTATTTATTTTTTCATCTCCGTCGTTGCTTGAATTTTTTTATTTCTTTTTTGTTGTACAAATTTCTGTAAGAAAAAAAAAGAAAAATTATAAAAAAATGAAATAAAAAAATAAAAACCAGCAAAATTAAAAGAAAAGAGTAAACAAATTCTTGAGAAAAATTTCTACGAAATTTTCAATTGAACAGGCAGAAGTTGTCCAGTGGGTTGAACAAATTATATCATTAAAAGGGGTTTTTCTCGATTTTATTTAAGGGAAATTAAGTGGTATTGAAGTTTAAGGATTTTAAAATCTTGAAATCCCGAATTAAGACATTTGAATGTTGTTTAGAAAGGGAAGGGAAAGTGAAGATAAGATATTGAAACTTTTAAGAGTTTATTTGTTCCAGAATTTTCTTTAGAAAAAATGTCAATGTCCATTGGGAATGCAGAAAACATTCCTAAGGGGAGACCCTAGAAAAAAAAGAGATTGTATTTTTTTTTTTTTCAAAAACATAAAATCATCTAACATGTGTCCCTAAATGGAGACTTCTCATTTGGTCGAATTTTTCACACTTAGCGTTTTGACATTTTGATTGAAACGTATTCTCTTAAAGAACAAGAACCTACCTTCTGCATGTAATTTTTTTTTATGAATATACGTTTTTAAAACGCGAAAATTTGGTTTATAAGTTGGTTAATTGAATTGAGAAAAATTATCTTAGTTTTCTGATAGCCAAATAAGGAAAGACGAAACAATTAACTAACAGTCATGCCCTTAAATTAAACTGATTTTCGAGACTAAAAATGTGCGAAATAAATTTTTTTAAAGAAATTGTTCCTGGATAATCTTTTGATCAGTTTTCTATAAGAAATTTCAAGAACAAAATCTTAAAAGTTTTGAAGATGATGTACATGCAGTATTCGAAAACATGTTAAAATACGCAGTTACGTGTTAGTTTAGTTTAGTTTAGTTTATTTCGGGTAAGACTAACACAGTAAAATAAATCTTATAAGCTAGTGATAGTTTATAAATATACAATATTCAGATTCAATTATCATTGATATTAATTCAAAAAAATTTACAAGAAAAAAAAATTAAATACTAAAAAAAAAATACATATATATATAAGATGTAGATGTATAGCCGTAAAATTAACACAAGATGAAAGAGATACGAAAAAAGTTTAAGGATAGAGAAAAAAGAAAAGAAAAACAAGAAAACAGAAAAATAAGGCAATGAAGCTAGTTGCTTTGACTGATAAAGAAAGATCTCAGTTTATTCCGAATATCATGTGTTCTGCTCAAATTTTTTAAGGGCTGGGGGAGTGAATTCCATAGACGGACTACAGCGATGAAAAATTGTCTTTCAGATGTGAGACACGAGAAAATTGGAAGTATTAAACAACGGGATCTGGTTGATGCTGAAAATCGAAGTATTTCGTATAAATAAGATGGTTGCCTTGTTGTTATAATATTAAAAAGTAGACTTAGAGTTCTAAATTCCATATAGTTTTCAAATGACATATTAAAGAGATTCAAAGATAGATGTGAGACATGATCTTATTTTCTTAGGCCGAATATGTAACGAATTGTACTGTTAAAGGTTAAAGGCTACCTTCAACTTTTTCCTACTGAGAATCACAATTGCTATATATTTCACATCCATATGTTAGTACTGGGATGACAAGTGTTTTGGCAAGAACCATTCTCGTTAGAAATGCTTAGATACATTTGGTATGATGGAGGCTATTTCATTGATGTAGAGCGAGAATAAAAGAGGAGCTAAGATTGATCCCTGAGGGACACCCCGTTCGATTGGTAAGAACTCGGAAAGTTGGTTTCCTGTAGATACAGCTTGCTTTCTTTCAATAAGATACGAAGATATCAGCTTGATAGCTTCTGGTGAAAGGTTAAACTCATAACGTAACTTTCTCAACAGCACAAAGTGGTTTACATTATTGAAAGCCTTAGAGAAGTCAAGTAGAAACCAAAAATGTATCACAATTACAATTGTTTAACTTGTCCTTCGTTGAATTTGAATTTCTTGAAGAAATAAGAAAACAACAAAAGATATTTGTTCTCGAAGAAAAATTTAATTGAATGAAAATAAATTTGATGTTGCTTGAAGAAAATATCAGAATGAAGTGAAAACAAATTTCTCAGAGTTACTTGAGTTAAAATTAAAAATTTAGAAATGTAAAACTTAACAACAATCAAGATTCTCTCTTATGTCCTCAGAAACTTTTAAAAGTGCTGTCGAGCAACTGTGTTTGGGGCGGAACCCGGATTGGATGTTAGCTAAAAAGTTGTTTTGCATAATGTAACCGTTGAGTTGTTTTTGCATGATACGTTCACAGACTTTAGCTAAAAAAGGTAGGATCGATATCGGCCGAAATTCTGTTTGCAATGGATTTTTAGGTATTGGGACTATCTTGGCGAGTTTCCACTGGTCTGGTAAAACTCCAGTTGTGAGGACGGTATTGAAAATGTGAGTAATGAACGGTAACAACAACGGTTATATGGCTTTTAGAAAAATTGGATCGATTTCATCCACACCTAAGGCATTTGACTTTATTGAAAGAAAGCTCTCCAAAACATCCACACTACTAACACACGAAAAATTGAAAGAAGAGTTTGTAAGAACAGCTGAAAAATCTGGAGAAGCATCCAAAACTACCGAGGGAGCAAGGCTGGCAGAGGATATTCGAATTTTTATTTTTAATATTAATCTGTTTTTGAGGCACAGAAAAAAAAATGGGAAATATATATACGTATCTTTATTATTTAATTGGTCGGACGGATAGTTTTCGAGAAAATCTTATAACAAAAACTCAGTTCTACGAGTGGAACCTTTTTGAAGTACCTAATACAAAAATAATTTTTTTACATTAAAAATATTAGCTTTCAGAAAAATAGTTATGAGAATGTTTAAGAAAAATCATAGAAGTCGTTTTTAGGAAAATTAACATTTTTGATTTTTGTCCGAAGAAATTTGTACATTGACTATCCTAA
The DNA here is from genome assembly GCA_943590905.1 of Sphaerophoria taeniata. NCBI lineage: Eukaryota > Metazoa > Arthropoda > Insecta > Diptera > Syrphidae > Sphaerophoria > Sphaerophoria taeniata. The sequence continues at coordinate 33,442,728 of OX016540.1, read as the reverse complement.
ATTATGATCTTTAAAAAAAATCAAAAAAAAGATCCACTCAAATTCGCTTAAACCACTTATTTCAAAATTTTGTTAATCGAACCAGTATTAAAGGCGGCTGAAGGTACAGAGTTATAGTATAAGGTTCGATACAACAGTTGGCTTTCTTTTTCCGAATATAGATCATCTACACTAATATATAAAGCTGAAGAGTTTGTTTGTTTGAACGCGGTAATCTCAGGAACTACTGGTTCGAATGGTATAATTCTTTTTGTGTTGGATGGTGCCTTAATCGACTTAGACATTAGGTTACTTAACATTAAGCTGTGACCAATAGCAGCGAAGAATCTGTTTAAAATGGGGAAAAAACGGCAAAAATATACATTTTTCTGCGTTTTAACGCACTTATCTCAGGAAGTACTGGTTCGAATGGTATAATTCTTTTTGTGTTGGATGGTCCATTAATTGAGAAAGACTTGAGGCTATTTAACATTAAGCTGTGACCAATAGCAGCGAAGAATCTGTGGAAAATATGGAAAAAACGGCAAAAAAATATACATTTTTCTGCGTTTTAACGCGCTTATCTCAAGAACTGCTTTATGAAATTGAACAATTTTTTAAATGTTGAATGGTCCATTTATCAAGGAAGGCTTGAAGCTATATAAAATTTAGCTGCGACCAATAGGAGCGAAGAATTTGTGTAAAATGTGGAAAAAACGGCAAACAATACAATTTAATACAATATTAAGCTGAAGAGTTTGTTCGTTTGAACGCGGTAATCTCAGGAACTACTATTTCGAATTGTAATTCGAATTGTATTGTGTTGGATAGTCCATTAATCGATGAAGGCTTTAAAATAAAATAAATAAATAGAGTGGCGCGACAGCTCTTGAAGAGCCAACGCCTAAGTGGCTTACTCTAATCAACAATTCTCTGAGTGCGTGTGAAGAATTGAGAGGACCTACAATTTAACGCCGATTCCGAACGGCAAAGTTGAGAAGCATTTTTTCATTACAGATTGATACTCTTGGAAGATTTGTCAGCTCTTCGCAAGAGGCAGTACCCGTGAGAGATGAAATAAAAACTTGGCCTGAAAAGGACTCGAACCAACGACGTTCTGCTTAGCAGCCAACGCACTTACCAACTAAGCTACGGGCAACTGCTTTAGGCTTTATTCTACTTAAAATTAAGCTGCGACCAATAGCAGCGAAGAATCTGTGGAAATGTGAGAACTGAGATTTTTTTCTGAGATCTCTGAGATGAAATTATTTTGGATTCGATTTCTCACTCAGCTATTTGACGTGGCTGACATATCTGCAGCAACAATTAGTAAGGTAACCATTAAATCTCAATGATAACTGAGAATTATGTTCCACCAAGGCACCAAATGATTTTGCCTCAGTCAAGGTGACATTGAGATCTCAGTGAGATGTTGTTAGGTGGAACTGGCCTAATAACTGCTCAAATTAGAATTTTGAGAGTTCAATTGATTTGTGAATGTGATTGATTGCACTATTTGTGCAGATTATTGTGTTTAAACCATATCATTTTATGTACTTCTTAACTAAAAAATATGCTCAGTTTAAAGAAAAAAAAATTTACTTAACGAAAAAAACGATGCAGAAGTAAGAGAGATATTAGAATTAGGGAGAGTTCACCCTAGGGAATGCTTTAAGTATGAACAACTGAAGGGAATCATAAAAAATGCTCAAATTTTTCAAGTTCAAGAGAATTACGACCTAGGGAGAGTTGACTGCAATGCAATTTTACAATAACTTCCGAACAAAATTCCCACGCTCGCATGATGCACAAGTCGAGATGATACTCTGGCCGGTGGACGAGGGAGAGGCGGACGAAGTCGCGGGCAACTGCTAGTTGGTTATATGAGCCATACTCAAACCGACCGATGATGATGGTTTAAATTGTCTCTTTTTTGGCTCTTTGGCTTAACAGACAGAAAGAGTTGTCCAAAACGCTTTTTTGTATCCTTTGATCAAAACCTCTACTTCGATTTTTTTACGAATACAAAGAATATTGAATGCATACTTAGGTCAAGAAATTATTGCTAAAAAAAGTTCTTAAAAAATGCATATAAAATGTTTACACTCCTAAGAAAGTGAGGACTATTACCCTTGGCGCTTATTTAAGATTCCAAAACTAGCATGATCATGCAAAAAAATCGTAAAGTGTTTTGTGCATCCCCAGATCTAAACACCAAGCACTTTATTCGCAGTTAGCAACAACTTCAACTCTTTTCAATTTTCCTATTCGCCTTTTCTATGCATTATTGATTTTTGATACCTGCCTCAAAAAAGAAAAAAAAAAACAAAAAAAAATTGTCAAGTTCGTAAAGTTAAACTTCCTCACCCTTTTGAAGTTCAAGATGAAAACATTTTTTCCACATGGTTATATTTCAAAACCCATAATCATCACATCTACTTAAAAAAGGTATAGACGTGAATCATGTGTCAAAAATACTAGCAATTGTTTCAAAATTCTTTTTGTCGAAAAAAAAAATAATAATAAAGAGAACTCCGAAAAGTTAGAACCCATATTCAATTGTACCTCATCATTTACGTTTCTTTACCCAGTGGTTTATTTTGGCAAAAAAGTTCCTACGTGTTTGAGCCTTTTCGACACGACTTTTTCGCTCCCCATCAAGAGAAAAAAATTGTTCGTCCTTTTTTTTTTGCTTCCTTCCGGAAAACAAACTTTTTTTAACTCCATTATTTGTACTTCAAAGGATGTCTCGCCGCCTCTTTGTTCCATTCTCTACAAGCTGTGCCATTGCATTTTTCAGTTTTAAAAGTTTAAAGATGTATGGGTTTGAGGGGGAGAAGGGGAGGAGGGGGAATAGGAGTTGGTTTGAAAAAACACAGGATCAGCATTTATACTTTAAACCAAATCGTCAGCATATAAAAAAAGAAAATATTTCGGAAACTCCAAAAAGGACGAAAAAACCATAGAAGAGAGAAGGAGAAAAAAATAAATTAAGAATAGAAAGTTGCTTAATGCTGTACCCTTTATCACTGGTAATACGGAAAACGGAACCCGGGCATCATGCGGATTCATGGTGCTGATAAGCTGATGGAGTCTTTCGAAGAGGGCGGAATGGGTGGGGAACTTTTCTGCTAATTTAACTCCTATCCTTTGAGATTTTTATTCCATTTTTTGTTTAAAAAAAGAAATACCAACTCCTGCATCACTTGAGAAGTAGACGAAGAAGAAGAAGGTAAAAAAGTAAAATGGGGAAAAAATAAAAAAATGAGTAGGTAACACAACTTTGTGTGGTAAAGTTGTTATCACGATGTTCTTGTTGTCGTTTTCGTGCGGGAGAGTCTGTTGGCCGACTTTGCTTCTATACACATCATGAATGTAGTACAATCCTCCTACCAGCACACCGACACCGTCTACCGACACAATCACAACGCAATTACCTCCTTAAATCGATGGTTAATTACTTTTGTTGTTTGTAACTGAGTTTGTTGTTGTTTTTATTGTTGTAATTTTTTTTCGTCTTCTCTGTCGGAATTTTTCCCCCTCGCGATGTGTAATTTTTTTTTCGTTTTTTTGTTTGTATATGTGTGCAGGGAAAACCACCTCATACCATCACCCGCCCGCCGAGGTTCGTTATTATCATCAAACTTAAAGAAGAAAACTTTTTGAAGCCTTTTCTACCCTCATAGTGCGGTGTTTGCGGTCGGTGCTGTGTGGCAGCGATAATAATGTTGACGGGTGGCAAAATGGCGGCTAACGGGATGGGGTAAAATCGTTCATTTTCCAATCTACCATCAAACCCTGAACAGTGGCAGCGGCAGCAGCGGTCGGGAGGAACATGTTTACAAAGTTTGTATGGGAGGATAATAATAATTCTGATAAAGCCAGCTGGCCGCCGAAAATTTAGCAATTTTCTCTTTTTTCTCTTTTCTTACCTTTGGATTGCTTTTCTTTAATTAACCGGGTAAACACGGGTTTATTGGATTTTTTTTTCGTTTACTTGTTTTCAGGTTAGTACCTACTTCGAAGCTTTTGTCTGGAAAGTTTGTTTGTTTTTGGGAGTTTCTTTTTTCGTTTTTATATTTTTTTTCGGGAACTTAATGAAGAACTACGAGCTCTTGAACAAAAAGTTGTTAAAGGCGTTTTGTTTGCATATTTTTGGAGCAAAGTTCTAAGTTATTGAGTTAATATTAGTTTTTTGTTCGAAAGTGTGTTTTCTTACTAACCATGCTTGAAATAATTTTAACCAATTTTGTTTAAATTGATTATGGGTTTGAATTGAAACTGCGTTGCGAGCAGTCTTTTAGGGATGGAAAACTTCAGATCATTTGTGTTAAAATCACTTTGGTCAAATATTTCATATCAGATCTTTAGATCACGAGACGTTTCTCATCTTGTTGGTTAGTGGCACCAGTGTCCGAGCACTAACCGAATAGACAATCTGTTCAATCAACAATTTACAAATACGTATAATTTTTCATCCCTATCGGATGGAATACAGGAAAGTTAGGTTTGCGTGATTCAAACGAATTCTATCGAAGTTTGTTCCAAATCGTTCGGAGGCTGAATTCTTACCGTCCAAACTCCGGAGACTAATCCCGAATTGTTTGCTCTATTCTAAACAATTAACAAAAAAATGTTTAGTTTTTAACTGAAACTGTCCGAATACTAGATTTTCGATCGTCCGGAGACTAGAACTATCGTCCCTACAATCCGAAAAATCGCGCTTTTTAGAATGTATCTTTTTGAATTAATGGTTTAAGTCACTTTCAATTGATTTATCCAAAAACTACTGGGGATCCACAGCTTCATGTTAGAATCTCTTCAAAGAGATTTATCAGCTTTGCCCTCAATTACAGAACTCCTAAAATTGTCCTTCAATTTTCTATTTTTAACGCATCATAAAAGGCCTTAAAGCTGAAACCTCTTATACCTTAGTAAATTATTCATCACAATTGGTAAATAGCTTTCATGTGCTTTTCATCACACCTGACAATATTCCGCCCAATTTAATCTAAAAAAAACTGTCTATCCTCCCCATTCCTTGCAACACTCCCAATCGATGTTTCAAATAAACTTTTTTGTTCGGTTAATAAACTTCTGTCAATTATAATGATTAAAAATTAGTTCCAGGTGTCGTTTCGATACCCCAAAAAAATGCATATTCTCACTTAAATAATTAAACTTCCATAACTTCCCCCATTGTTCCCCTTCGAAAAAGTCTCCTCGTTATCTTTCTCTTAAAATAATTTAATTACCATTTTCTTTTCCAGTGCTGTGATATATAAAAAAAAATATTCTAATTTTCTAAGCAATTAAATCTAATTACAGACAATTTTTCAATTTTTAATTGCCACCCCTCCGTTAACCTAAGGATAATTTTCCAAAATTTCCTGACCAAAAGAATGGGGAGAAAAGTGAGTGACAATAATCCAAAGTTTTGTTCACGCACCATAATTCTGACACAAACTTTCTTCACTTTCTCTCAGGAAAAAAAAAAACCAAATTCGACAAATTGTTAAACACATAATTATTTATAGATGTCTAAAGCCACAGACAACATTTGTATTCCTTTCTTAACGAAACGAATCGAAGCAAAATGGAAAACCAAAAGCCCACCATCCCAGTTTGGTAATTATCCTCTTACCACCTCAGCAACATCCAGGTCTTCGGCACCATCGCCATTCATGTTCTCATTAATATATTCCTTCGTCGTGAACAAAGTGTTCTTCCATTTAAGAATCTTGCCAGTCTACGATTACGATACCCAAACACATACACACAAAAAAGAAAAGCAATATTGAAAGAAAACAGTTCGTAAAAGAAAACAACAGCAATTAATCTCGTTATTCAGCTGAAGCCATCCAGCTCCACTACAGGGAAGCAATGATGGTAATTGCAAAAAATAGAACAAACACAAGACAAAGTAGGTATAGGTACCTCTACCTGGCCTAGGCATGGTATATGAAACTACTTAGAAAGAACTAAAAAGGACCATTCATAAAACCTCGCTTAAAGTTGTGTTGTGTTTTGTGTTGGTAACGCTGAAACTAAAACAACTTAAAAAAAATATTAATCGCACTTTTGCAGTCATAAATAACCGAGAACCTAACTTCCAGCACACACAAGGACCCAAACGTTTTGTAGCTCCATCATTTGCACAAGTCTGTAAGACTTTACCCCTTTTTTTGTTCTAGACAATTCTACTTCTGAACACTGCCAGCTGACACGCGTTCCCATAGAATTTCTAAGTGAAAAGACTCAACTCGTAAAACTAGGTGAAAAACTTGCTTAACATAACGCACAAAAAGAAAAAAGGAAACCGAAGAAAACGGGTCATACAAAAGAACGAGAGCTCCTCCTGAACATTAACAGGAATATGATGAATTTTCATGTAAATATAAACCTAATTAGACCACGCGCCCACCACACCACCACCCACTACGAACTCACTTTAAATAAAGAGAACAACAATTAAAACAAACTTTACTCAATTCACAAGGAACCGCCCTATACGTCTGCCGTGTGCAACCTCGCTTCCAAGGACCTCGGTTATTTAACGACACTTTCAACAGATCATATAGAACAATATTCATGCTAAGTCGGCGACGTGTAACTATTTTTCATATCGTGCTTACTATTTTATGAAGGGTTTCATATCTCATAAAAATATGTTCCTACTCTCTCTCTCGCCAAAAAGGACTAAAAATGAATTTTTATTACACTCAAAATGAAGGCCTATTCATGTTTTCTTGTGTTTATCCTTCGACGCACAAAACAAAAAAGAGAAACATTTAATTGAAATAAAAAACCTATAACTCTTTTGTAAAAAGGGATAAACCTTAGCCATCAGGAGGACTTTCGGCTCGACGCTCTCGAGAAATACTATAAGAAAGAAAATTCGTGAATCGTGACAAAACGCAACTCGTTGAAGCTAACAAAAGCTGATTATTTATTTACACCTTCAAGAGGAAAGACGTTGGCGTCTTGTGTGTGTGAATAAAGAACATTGTAAGCTGCCATTTGTAGCTCTTCAACACGCACCTAGCTTTGGCAGCCGAGCCGTCCAAAACGACTTGATCCTTCACACTCCTTTTCATTCTCCCCGAAAAAAACCAGAAGCAAAAAAGTAATAACAAATAAACAAAAAAAAAGGATGAATACAACAAATTTGCTTTCTCGTTTTCCTAACAACACAACTCAAGAGCCGCCCCCGCACAGCACGCATCGCACCAAAAAAAGGATAATAATATTGCGTGTTTTCACACAGCTTAAACGAATGTTTACTGTCAACACGAAATTCTTTTGATATCGGTGCGTCGCATTCATCATTCTGCGTGTAACGGCTCTGGCTGTGGGTTAGCAGGACATAGTCAGCTCTTTTATTCTTCCTTTTGTTGTACCTATGTGTGAATAGTGTAGGTGGTGGCATAGAGTGATCCTTTCGCATGTTATCAGACTGTGTGTTACATTCTTCTGACACAAAAGGACGTTATCCTCATAAAAAAAACTCAAATCCTTGCTGAAAATTGCTTTTTATGTTTCACATACACACAAATTAATATCATACACAAACTTTCTTCTTCACTAAAGCTGAGAGTTAAGGTAGCTGGTAGGACGACTATATACCAACTGGTTAGAAGAAGTTTTTTTGAATGAATGAAAATTGTTCGTCTTTGAGGCTTAGTCGTCTATGAGGCTTGGTTTTATTATTTTTGTTTGTCGTGTTTTTAATATTTTGTTCGAGACGTACGGAAAGGATTTTTGGGATTATATTCACTTATGGGTGTGTTAGCTGTACGAATGGAAGGCTAAGACAATATTTCATCAAGTTTATGTGCCGAATTCACGTAAATAGTCACGATTTATTGCAGCAAAGCCTCGTTGTTGGGTTATCATTATGTATAATTTAAAAGGGGGTTGTGGGGCCCCCTGGATTTGTCTGTTTTTTTTTGTTTTTTTTTTATGAGATGCAGATAGGTAGATACGTATCGAGGAAGAAAACTAAATTATTAATTTTTATTGGGTGTGTGAAGCTTGAAATAAGGAAGGTAGAGGAATATTTGATAAGTTTCACCTGCCGAGTTTGTAATTTTTTGCTGGGCCTCTCCAATAAGATCCTTCCTTAGTCATTCAAGTTGAAGGATATAATGTACTCTGGGGTGGCATCAAGTTTGTTTATTGTTAAAATTAAATGTCAGTGATGAATGTACACAGAGACTAGGAGCAATTTGGAATTTCAAAGTCTATACATAAAGATCAAACCTTAAAGAAGTTTTTTTGTATTGCGTTCGTGGACCAAATTGTCTTCGTTATTTGTCTCATTTCATAATTTGTTGGGTTAATGCCATTCGAAATTTTGAAAGGTTTGTTCCTGTTTAAGACTTTACTTCCGTTACACTTTTCGGCTGATTTTAAAACATTCCTTCAATCGATTCAGCATTTTTCTTATCGATATCTAAAAAAAAAGACTGCCTCTTCGGCTTCCGATTTGGCCGAGACTTACGCTCATCGGATTGCCAACATTCCGTCTGAAAGAAGACACAAAACATCATAAGCAAGGTCCTTATAAAATTTTACTCCGGAAAAAAACTCTATTTAACATATTCTATTTACCGCACATGTACTAAGTTTACATTTTCTCTTTAGGCTGGTTTGCTTGACTTCCACCATTTTTCTTAGATTTTATCGTAATTATTTCCTGTTCTGCGGGTTTCTGTGAGTCTTGCAAGTGGCAATACGAAAATAAGCTTCCTACATTCATTAAAGTTCCAAGGTCTGTTGGAACAACTGGTGGCAAAAGATGCAGCAAGCAATATCTCTGATCGGTTAATAGGTACTAGTACAGTTCTTGGTGAATTTATTAAAAACTACACTACAATCGAATTCTCAATGAAGCCCCTTAGCACTGGTGTGGAGAAGTTCTACGGAAATAATAATAACACTTCCGAGTTCCGACTGAGCGTACGACCACACTACTTATTCCCGATCATTTTTTTCTTATACCACACTAAAACTAACTGGTCATGTTGTTTTGACATGGTGAACTTATTTTTCATAGCTGAGTGCAGGCTGTTTTATGCCTTTTTGGGTAATGACTGAGTGTGAAGTGTATCATATTGCACAGACATCAAAATTATAAGCATAATCAGGATCTTACGGCTGTGTTCTATGGTGATAGTTGATAGATAACGATAAGCAATGGCAATGACGTTGGTGGACGTATGTTTGTTTAAAAGAAATTAAGAAGTATGTAATGCTTCGTTTCAGACATATTTATCCACGATGAGGAAGAAGAATAGGAAGCTATGTATAATTATGATCTGTCAATGCCAAAAGACGAGTAACCTTCCAATTTTTTTTTTTGTCGACCTTACCGATCTGATCAATTAAGACACTAGCAGCCATATTAATAACTAAAGCTTATTTGTTATTCTACTCTTATTCCGCAGGTAAACTAACCCATTGAATAAGAGTTCATCCATCATGGATCTCTCATTAATAAAAAAATGTGTTCCTTTTGTTGTTGTTGTCCCTGTTTATATGGCAATCGATTTTGGCACCATCTAATCACTTGCAGAGAAGCAGTTTTTTACATTTTTCTTATTCCTTCGCTAAACCACTCTCCACGGTGGAATACGTTAGTAAACGTCACTTAAGAGAATTTTTTATTTCGCTATTCCTTGTTTATTATTTTGACTGTAAGAGTCTATAGACCCTGCCTTAAACACCTCAGAGAAGTTTAGAGTCTTGCTCCCGTCAAGAATCGACTGGGAGGAAGGCGATGTGACGAAAGACTTCGACACGACTATCTTCACGGATGCTTCGAAGATGGAATGCGGTGTTGGTTGGTGCTGGTGTCTTCTGTCAATCTCTTAAGATTAAAAATCCTATAGACTTCCCGACTTTGCCAGTGTATTCCAGGCAGAATTGTTAGGGATAAGGGAATCTTGTATAGCCCTGACTTCGCAAGTTTTCGTTTGATCCGTGATTACTAACTTTTTAAAACTTGAAAGGTGAACTTGTAAATTTTCATCCAAACTGTTTTCTATTTTCTTTTAATATTGTTGGATTATTTTCTATGATTTAAAATATTCAATACAACACTTTTACATGTAAGAACCTAGCGTTCTTTTAGATCTTATTACTTTTGGTGGCTGACTTTTTACACAATGTTGTTCGCACATAAGATAATTTGGCTCTTATTTTACATTTTATGTTTTTGTTCTGATTATGCTTTTCTAAATCAAATCCCAAAAATAGTCACAAACAAATTATTCACAAACCTGATTCATTTGTTTTGAAAGTTCAGAAAAGTTCATGAAATTTTTTTTCCAAAGAAAAATTCTGCTTCATCTGAAATTCCCACTATGAATGAGCAATCAAATTCAATTTCGAATTAACATTTGTTTGCTTTCACGATTCCAGCCGTTCTCAAAATAGATAAAGGTACTTATAAGGTTAGTAACTTATGCTTATTTTCCATTCAACAAGGACACCATTAGGTTGAAATTTCAATTTTCATCCTCCATTAATACGAAAAATATAGACGACGCAGGGTGCATAAATTATAATATCCCCAAACGAGGTCATGAAAGTGTTTCCGTAGCGAGCACTCACTTCCAATATCTCCAGGCATATCTTAAGGGGATCTAGAGACAGAATGAGATGTCCTTCTTCCGCCCCTATGCCCTTCGTCTATCATGAGATAGACGCGTTGTCCTGAAACAAAAGACATCGATATAAATTTTAATGCATATCTTATTTTAACGCACCACCAGCTAGAGTCACTTCCAACGCACCCTCCCCCCCCCCCCCCAAAAAAAAAAAAACAGACACATACACAAAGGTGTCTTTGTTGGCTTGGATCGTTGTGGCTTTTATTTTATGAATGCAAATGAATTTGACTATAAAAAAAGTTTTCAAAGCAACGTACGTTGTTGTCGACTGACGACTATAGGTCTCACAATATCTTGCCCTTTTGTCACCACATACGTCATGAACCTGATGATAAAAAAATATTAATAAAATGGTTTCCGGATATAAAACTTCTTTTTGTGGTCGTCTCTCTCGTAGAAATTAGCTCAACTTTTTACATATTTGATATTATGTTTGTGGGGTGGCGGGTGCAGGGTGCAAAAAGTTTGTGTTTATACTTTTTTTTCGTAGCGAAAACTTTTGCAATGCCATTATAAATACGCGATGAGATTCCCCAACGATCCTCCCACCCCTCTGGAGAATCTAAAAAAAAACTCCCTCCCCAAAGATATTACAAGTAATTTGATCTGAAAGCAGAGTATCAAAATTCAAAAAAATGCTTTTACATCTAGAAAATGTGTGCGAGCGAAACCTAAGGTGAAAGTTATCATGGCCCGGTTCCCGGTATATGGATGGAGGGTTGGTAAAGAGAGATCTGAGGGTTGTTAAGTTTAACTGTTGCTCGAGCCATTTATTTTTTTGGTCTCTTGAGTAGGAATATTATTGTGTGCTCAACTAAGTGTTGCTAAAGATAGATAAGATACGAATAAAATAAAACTGACTGTTAGGAAGTGTATTAAAAGAAAACTGATCCCAGAGAGAGAGAGTAAGGGGGCGAGAGGTAATAAATATTAGAAGCAGAAAAAATGCTCTTGTGGTAACGTTCAGAAGAAACAACAACGATGGGGCTCAAAGATTCATTTGAATTTCAGAGTTTTTTTGAAGCTCTTATTGATTTTACTTTGGAGAGTGAGAGTTTTATTATTTAAATTACTTGGTTACGGCGAGATGATGGGATTTCACTGGAAATATTAAGAATATAAAATAGCTTATGCAATTCAAGGAGATTACAGAAAGTTTTTCTGTTGGTTTGTTATTCGTTTGCTGGAGGGAGTGAATAATAATTAAAATTAATTTCGACACGTAGAATTGTAAAACAAAAAGTTTTATTGGAGCAAAGTTTGTTTTGTTTGTACTTAACCACAATAAAATAACAAGATATGATATTTTCAAAAATAAGCTTTTTTTATTTTCCTGTTTTTTTCCGATGTGAACGCCTTTAGTGTGAAAATTGAGAGCCTGAAAGCCTGAAACCACATCACGTTTTAGGGGAGGCGTGATATATTTATATTTAAGGCTGCCGCGTAGCAGAGATAAACATTGACCTTGTTGTTTTTAAATGTGCTTACTTTTTGTGTTTTTTTGTAAAAAAACGAAATTTTACAAGAGAGTGGTAATCAGCATTTCAAATATAGAAGAAATATTTCAAAAAGGGTCTGATATGAACATAGTATGACGTTAAAGAAAGAAAAAAGGTGCGCCATCTCTTATGTCGGCATGTTAATATAGAATAACTTTGGCATTTACGAAACGGATTTCCCTAATACAGATTTTATTTAAACTGAGAATTTTGTTCAATTTGAATCATTTATTGATTGGCACTTGAACAGCGCACTTTTCTGCTATAGAACACATTAATTCTGTAACCTTAAGGGCATAGAAAATCGTGGCTAAAACTCACTATTTGTTACGCAGGTTTTAACGAACCTATCCTACCTAGATAGAACTATAGTTGCGGACTCAATTTTTGATGAATTCTAAAAACACTTCATTGTTTCAAGTTTGGTTTTTTTAATATCGTTATATATGCCGAATTTTTCATCTCTTTTTTTCTTCAGAACACACGTTGTAAAATTCGACATCCCCCTTTAAACCTCCCCTGTTCAAAAGTCTTAATTCAATAACTCCTTTAAGTCAATTTGTCCTACGAGTTCACCCAATAAGGCATACCTCCAACCAACGTCATGTTTGATATTTGTGATCAATATTGTTCCTTAAAGGAAAAGCTTAACATAAAATAATTCAACTAGAATTTCGCCAAGCGCATTCCGTTACCCGTAAAATGACATGAACACACAATTCCAATGTCCGTTCGTGCGTCGCATCGCTGACGTTTTCCGCCACCACTACCACTGGCCAAATCGTCTGTTGGTCAGTCAGTCGCTGGATTTCATATCGTTCCTCATTTATACGGTCATTTTAGTTCATGTTCCATTGAACACGAATCCAACCATTCAAGTCATTGACTCTCAGCACCGCAATCAGCTCCAAACAATCTCTATTTTTTTTTTGCATATGTATATGTTCGTAGAAAACTTCACACGTAAATATATGTGCCTAACATGAAAATCGTATCAACAATAAACCGGCATAACATTGAAGGTATAGGGTGTCGGAGTCAAGCAGCAGCAACCGGTATGTCTAGTTGAAGGCATTGTTGTCGGGGACACTAACACACACACCTCTCAGACACAACATATGCAAACAGACAGCTATATAGAATAAATTATATCCCCCCTTCCCAGATCCCATTCGGTCATCAACAAAGCAATGGAATAAATTTTGTATAAATAACGAACAACATCATCATAATCATCATCAAGCAAGCATAACTTTATCGAAAAACCCTCCTCAAACCGTCAATTCGTTTCGCACAAAAACTTCGCTTTTGCCACCCTCAAAATAACACCATTTGCAATTTGCTATCGATATGCTGCTATTGGCAAATATGAAATTCCAACACACATGCCACAGAATGAAACCATTCCACACCCACAACCGCATTTGCTGTCAGTCGGGTTGTCCAGCAACAGAAGCAGCCGGCAGCTGCCGATGTAAGAATTATTAAGGACGACTATAGTTTATACGAATATACGGAAATTGTCTATGTTGCATTCCATGCCGCCCATCCGCCCACTCGTGCTCGCTATCTATTTCTAATCAGAATCATATGACTAAATGAAGAATACCAGCAATATTTACTTTAATAAAATTGTATATGTTCCGTTTAAAGACTTTATCCTCGAAGCATGGTCATTTCTGCTGTTACATATTATACAAAAATTGTTTAGTTCTGTCCTTAGAGTGTATGGCAGACATACATAGACACCAGTCAAGAATATCTTTGCTTTGGCTGGGTGTTCTTTTTCTACACCCTTCGGTTATTTTTTGCAATAAAAATAATTAATAACCATGCAAAGTCCCTTTTCTAGATATCCAGATTTTACACCAGGGGTGGACTTGATTAAACAAAAAAGACGCTTATTAATAGAGGGCCCGATAAAAAAATAAACACAATGTTTCTTAGTTTCCTTATTATAAAGTTTTCAATTTACTAATTTATTTTTTATATCTACCTACACAAATTTCACAGAGGCGCTTAATAAACCTTAAATCCACTCCTGTTTTATTAACTGCAATCGGGTCAATCAATATCTCGTGTATGAAATCTAAGAAACAGAGAGGACTTATAATATCAAAGATGTGTTCCTACGAACAGGGACATTTGAACTCCTAACACACATACATGAGCAAGCATACATCGATCCAAAAGGATTCACACTCGAAGTCCTATCGTTTTCCGTTACTAAGCTGGTGCGGGAGCCTTTTGTGTGTTTATTGGTTTTAGCGGATTAGAGTTTTGGTCTTCGTTTTACTATTTTATCCTTCTTCATCTGTATGTGGCAATGTTAGAGTCTTAGTTTGTGTGCATATGTTCCAATCGTTCGTTCGTTAGTTGATTTGTAGTTTTCGTGTTTAATTTGTTTTCTGCATTTCATTCGATGTCGTGTTCATGTATATCCGCCCTTTTTCTGGATAATTCAATTACAAGTCGATATTTTTATGATGTGTTACTGAACTGGACATATACGGTCATGTTTTACCATTCGTGTCTTCTCATTCGGAAACTTTACAAGTAGATTAGGCCAAAGGGAGCCTGTTGTTATAACTAGGGCCCATCTCAAACTGAATTTGAAAATTAAAACACAAACGTTTTGAGAAGAAAAATAAGTCTATTCTATTCTTGCATAAGACTTTCTTAGAATGTTTTTGACTTCCATACAGCTTCTTCAGACAGGTCTTAAGAATGATAAGGGAAAAGATCATAAATTAGAGAAAATATGCCCAAAGTAATTAAAGCCTATTACACCATAGAAGTAAAAAGGAACTGCAGCTTCCTGACTTCTCTGTTAAGCTTTTTTTGTGATTTAGACATTTTCTTTCAAACCTGCAAGAAGTTTGAATAATCGCCGTGTGAATAGAATAAGAAAATATATGAATTTAAGTTTTCCCAAAATAACCAAGATATTGCAACTTCCATAATAGCAAATCGTTTAAAATTTCTTTCTATTCTTTTTTCTTTTGGATGATTTACTCAACGAGCAAAATTGTCAAAACTTTTGTAATTTGCAACTTCCATAAAGCTTGCATAACAAACTTATACAAATTATTGTATGTTGCCTTATTTAAAGAGAAGCTCCTTATTTTTACTCGTGTTAGTAAGTAAAGGCGATTTATTTGAGAAATCTTATCTGCCATATTTATGACTTTTACCAACTTCCTTAAGCCTTCTTTCTATAAGATTTTTTTTTAAAGCTTATAACCTTATTTTCTTTTCGAAGACAATTAAAAGTCGACCTAGATCACTAAACAAAATCAACGTTTCTTATGAAATCATTAACATAATATTTTAATTTTAATTATTGATCCGTCTGTAGCTTCCATAGAGCTTGCAATTTTTTTTTTGAAATCTCAGTTACATATTCATAGTCTTATTATGTTGCACAAAGAATATGTTCGACAGCTAGTTTATTTTACTGTTTTCTTTAACCTTATAAGAAGAAGTAATATCTTCTTTAAGGCTTCCTTATAGAGACTCGTCAAAGTGATATAAGGCAAGAATTTGAAATGTTTAACAAAAATATCAAGGTTAAATACATTTAACTTATGCAATATGAATCAGTATTTTTTTTATAAAAATAAATGTTTCTTTAAACTTTCTTAAGGCTTGCATAATAGGCTTATGAAAATTATTGCATGCTGTTTTTTCTCTAAGAAAAATTACTTAGTTCATCAGAGTTGTCAGCGAAAGTGATTTAATAGGCAGATTAAATTTTCCATGTATCTGAAACGTACCAAGCTTCTTTCAGGACTTTTGAAGCATTTTTTTTTAATTTTTTGAAATTAAAGAAAAAAGTATATCACCCGTAAGCTAATATATGAATCAACAATAGAAAAAGAAGTCATACATTTTTTGTGTGAATTCTAACTGAGTATGTAACTTCTTTAAGACTTGCATTATCGTTTGAAATTTTTCCGTTGTTAAATAAATCTAAATTCCCGCCTGAACTAATTCTATAATAAAAATAATGATAAAATAGGGTGTCTCAGTAAGAGTGCACTTTTTCATTTTACTATAAAAAACAAGTATTTTATAACAGAGTTGTGATATTATAATTGTATTTTAAAGAAGACATGTTCCGATTAAGTATGGAATCAAATTTCCATAACGAGCCACCCAGCGCCGATGACAGGCCATTACTCTCTTCATGAAATTTTCCATGACTTTTTCACAGAGATGTGACTGTATCTCATCAATGACACGTTGGATATCCAATTCGAGGTCAGAAATTGTTTCGGGCTTATTCGCATAAACCCGAGATTTCACAAAAACCCAAAGAAAAAAATCGCGCAGCGTTAAATCGCACGATCTGGGTGACCAGATAACATCAGATTTTCTTGAGATAATGTGTTCTGGAAATCGTTGCTGCAATAAGTCGATTGTTTCATGCGCGGTGTGGTAGGTTACGCCGCACTGTGTGTCAAATTCCCGATTTCGTGCGATAAAGTCAATTTTGAAAATTTAAGGTTTTCATAAAAATTTGAATGCAGTTTTAAACTAGACATTATTTCCAACCTAGCTTCAAAATTTAATAAGATTATGTTGCTCCCCTACGAAGATAAAAGGCTTCAAAGATTGGGAATTTATTTGAAAATTGGTATTAATTTTCTTATCAAGAAAAAAAAAATTGACTTTGGTTTGAATTTTGTTTGCTATATTCTTATGATATATCTTTTTATTGTTTTTTTTTTTTCTTATGTATTCTTAGAGCTGTGTCACTTTTTTCCAGACTTAAAAATGTTAACAATTTTATGTTAGGGGTACTTTTCGATTTGAGGTCAAAAATTTTATATGAATATCTTCAAGTGGCCGAAAACCATATCAGGGGCAGAATGATCAAACTGATCTTTTGCATACATTTCAACAAGTGTTTCTTCAAGCAGAATCAAAAGCGTTTTGTTAAATCATTCTGCCCCGTATTAAACTTTCAAAAAACTATAAAAATCAACGAATCGAAAAAATTAAAAAAAATCATTTTTTTTTGTATTTCTCTTTTTCTAAGATTCAAATAAAAGAATTGAATACAAAATGTTATTATCGTACTATTAAAGATTTTTTAGAATTTTAGATTTTTTAGAAATTCATTCAAATTGATCAATTACCTTTCGAGAAAATTGAATTTAAAAAAGATTATGAAATCACTTTGTGTTTTTTTCTTAAGCATAAGAAAAAATTGAATACAAAAATTTTAATAGCATAGTATCAAAGATATTCCAAAAAACAAATTATGAAAATCAGTAGTTTGCTTTTCGAGAAAATTGAATTTAATTTTATTTTTAAAATTTGTACAAAAACATCTTTGAGTGACTGTAGTTCTCAAATAGGTAGAGTAAAGAACATTATTTCTTGTATACTTATTAAAAATTGCATTTGTAAGCAAGAGCTAAAGAGTTTTTTGCTGTCAAGTAATGTAAAAAAATAAATATTTATATATGAATAATAATATATAATATAATATATAAATCATTAAATATATAAATATTTCATTGAACATTTAAATTACAGTACTTCGCACATGAATGTGACGAACTACAGACACAAAGCAGCACTGGTGACTGAGACCATCGGCTGGGACAGAACAAACATTAATACAACAGAGAGAGACAGATAGATACATAGAAGGAAAACACATAAGAACAGAAACCTACGTGGCTCAGAGGGGGAGACATAGTTGATATATTGTCTCATGTTATCGCACAGGTGGCCTCAGATAAGCTGGCGATTTTCGTAGAAAAAGAATGCTGCCGAAGCTGGGGCTTGAACCCGTAGCGTTCGGCTTAGCAATCGACTACTCTATCCTCTGAGCTATGGCCACCTGCTATAAATATTTCAAAGGATGCTTTTAGTATCCGACCCAAATAGTTTTTCTTAATCGTTAACTGACAAGTTCCAACAGAAAACAAAATAATCCTGACGTAATTCAAATGTTTGAGCCTGAAGAGTTTTTAGATACTAGCCTCGGTGATTGATAAAAGCAAAATATATAGTTTTTATTTAAAGAAAAAAGTTATTTTTATAAATTAATACCTTAATTAACTAAAATAAACACATAATTTATCCATTTCTAAACTCAACTTACTTATATTTTGAAAAAAAAAAACAATGAATAACAACCGTTTTTAATTAATCGCACGAAATCGGGAATTTGCCACATAGTGCGCCGTCCTACTGAAAACACTTGTTGTCCAGATTGATGCCGTGCGGTTGAGGCTACAAGAAGTCCGTTATCACATTCCTGTAATGAATACCGTTCACAGTCACTGTCGAATTGATGTTTTCGGGTTTTCGACAACACTCTCGTTTACAGCAGCAATGTTTTCAAGAGACCCACCAATACGTTGACGCAAAGGATTCTTATCATCCATAATTGACCCAGTTTCTTTAAATTATTTGACCACTCTTCGAATGGTTGACATATTAGGAAGTTAGGTACACTCTCTCGACTGAAAATTGGTGAAGTTTGCGAAGCATATATAACCTTCCCAATTTTTGTAATTAGTTTTTACCATTATTACGTGTTGTTCTTTCAAAAAGCGCTCCATTTTAAGTAATCGGAACAAACAGAGGTGACATCTGTGAAATTTCAGAGTTGCCACTTGCATGACAAAAAAAAAATTCCAATTTTAAAAAGTGCGCTCTTACTGAGACACCCTATATTTGTTAATCCGAAGTGAAGCTTCGAATTACTATAAATTTACATTTAGCGTTATAATTTTGCTTCAAAGCAGTACCCATACCTATAGCAGTTTCTACGAATATTTAATAAAAAATCCAACGATTTTAGTTCTAATATCCAGCTGTGCTCCCCTTCTTGTCCTTATATATATTTTACTCTAATTTCAACACAACTAAAAAACTTTAGTAAATAATTATTCTTGTAATTACTGTCGCCTTCCTCGAATTAAATGCTAATAATAACTCAGGAAAACACATAAAACACAATCAAACAAACCAACACAATAATTTAGAGAAAAAAGAGAGCAAGCAAATTATCCCTTGCAATATGTCCAAAATGTCAATTAAACATTTCTCACGGCCAAATAACTGTAATTAACCTGACAATTACATAATTGAATTTTTGCTAAATTGCAAACCACAAAACTAAATTCACCCAATTTCTTTGCCCTCAAGCCTCAAACCAATCAATCCAATCACTAAACAAAACTTAATTCAGACAAAAATAAAACAAAATAAATATAGGTCTGGAGGTATAGTATAAATAAATAGTCCTGCGGCCTTTTCGCTAGCTAGCAATATAAAAATGGTTTATAGAAGTTGCCACCCTTCAACTTCAACACACATAGAAAACAGAAAACTGGACCAAAGTGCCCATAAGTCAATAAAATGTTGGCTCAATGTACTCAATGGATGGGTGAGGGTGAGCGCCGGTGTCGGAGTTCAAATAATACTAAAACTTTCCTTGTATATACCTTTAGGTAGGGTACTCTAGAATTCACTATTAAATTACCGCCATTGTTTTTGAACGTCAATTGTAGAAAACATGTCATTATCGTGCCGCAAGAATAATCCGGAAAATTTAATGCCCACACGCGTAGGTTAGTTAGTCGGTTGGTTGGTTGTTTGGTTGGCTTAGTTTGGCATACCAATACCGATGTCCTGTGTGTGTGCCTTTAAGTTAGCCCCCAGCAGCGGCAGTGGCAGGTTTATTGTGGTGTTGTGGTTATTTACACTCTAGTTCATTGACTAAGGTCACTTTCATCATATTTTATTTCATCTGTTGTAAATCAATTTTTTGTTGACATTAAAAATATCAATGAACCTAATTCAGTGATTTCGATAGTTGAAACAATAGATTGGATGAAAGCAGAGTAAACATGCAGTCACAGACTTAACTTAGTTGGATGGAAAAGAGCAATTAGTTTCATTCTCATATAAATGGAAAATAAATCAACCCTCTGGGTCCGAGAGGACGAAGACGCATGATCTAATATCGAACATATTTTCACATGTGTTTTGATAACCTAACTTCGATCCGTTTATTGTAGTTTTTGCACCCTCCTTTTCAATTAAAGTGGAATTGATTACTTT
Organism: Sphaerophoria taeniata; assembly: GCA_943590905.1. Taxonomy (NCBI): domain Eukaryota; kingdom Metazoa; phylum Arthropoda; class Insecta; order Diptera; family Syrphidae; genus Sphaerophoria; species Sphaerophoria taeniata. The sequence continues at coordinate 33,422,483 of OX016540.1, read as the reverse complement.
TGTTTTATTTCATTTAGTAAATGATGGAAGTATAAAAAAACAAGGACCGTAGGCAGATTTACTTGAAAGTTGTAAGGTTTTGAACTCTTAAAGAAATTGACACATGTTTTTTACACATGACACTTGTTAGACAGAGAAATAAAAAAAAGTAAGGTCGGCAATTCCGTCCGTCCGTCTGTCGTTCGCTTTGTAGGTCTGTCTGTTCTTGCACCTATGCTCGTAGACTTAAAATTTCATAGAACATTTTAAGGTAATTATGACGGATCAAAATCACCTGAACTGTTAGTCTCAAAAAGCATTCCCCTCTAAACCATTAAGATTTAAATAGTTGATTTTTTCCTCAAATGAGAGTGAAGCAATTCCTCCGTCTAGACACATTTTCATTGCCATCATCGTGAAAGACGCTCTACACGGTAAATCCAAGAAAACCGCGTTCTCCTCAAGAAGACACAAATCGCATCGCTGATGTACGTTATGAATGAATGTGAATATTCCATACTCCATCTAATGCAATGAGCCACAAGCCCCAAACATCTAAGGATGAAAGTGTAATTATCCACCCCATGGACGACCGACTGACGACGACGCAAGAGTCATACATTTTGCAATCCCAACTTTTTAACGTCCTCGTTTTTCTTCGCTTTCCCTAACTAAAAACGAATTTTACAGGACAACAAGGAGTACAAAAAAAAAAATAAGCAAATCCAAAAAGTGAGCTTAAAAATGCAGACACACAGGGAATTGCATAAAAATTCCAGAAATGGCTAGCTGCTTTTTTCCTTCTTTTCCCTTATTTTGGTTTTCTATTTTTCCATAATTTCTACCCCAGGGAGCCAAGCAAATGATCCTTCCTCAACCCTTTCGTATGAAATTGGTCTGAAGGATATTCACAAAAAAAAAAACACCTCTAGCTGTGCTATTCGACCCACAAAATGCTTTAGCATGTGCTATTGGTTCCATTTTCACACAAGACAGAAAGAATATAGAGAAAAACCCGGTTCCGGAATAAAATCTAAAATTCCAAACGATGTATAGCAGCCAGCTTCTGCATCACTCCATTGGGACGCAATTTGCTCTTTTGCATGGCTACAACTTCTATGGAGTCCATAAAAACGTTTTTTTCTAACAGATAGATGCTCTCTGGCAAGCTCATAGGTATGATATTAAGATGGCAATGCCCCCATGCGATGAATTGAAACCGGAACGATGAAGAAGACCTGCTTGTGAATTTCCATTTTTTTTAAAAGGAATTTCTCATTTTTCACACAATCCTCGTTTAGCCTCGGCGAAAATAAAGGACTTAACAACAGATCCTCTTTATTTTTTATTCGTCGAAGGTTGATGTCATAATTTGACGCAGCAGCTCAGAAATATGTGTCAACACATCCAAACACCCACCCATACAAATTACACTCACATGCACACATTGACTAGTCAATGGATGATGAGGAGAAGAGTTTTGGTATGGCTACGACGCGACGTGACATTGACAGGGCGGAAAAATTAAATTTTCTACTTTTTTTCTTGTCTTCCTGGAGGTTCCTCAACTCCCTCACTCTCAAGGGTAAATCCTTGAAGAGGATGATATTTTTTTAGCATTGCTTGAGGTAAATAAAATGTCATGGGTGCGACGTGCTGATGGAGGTTTTAAGGGCAAATTTTCGCAGATAAACATCTTTCAGGAGCAGCCAGAGTAAAGTGTACCACTACCAAACTTAGCAACGCACATATTTTCTTATTTTTTCGTTCTTGATGGTCGTCCTGCCTTGATCCTTGTTGCTTTGAAATATCTCAAATTGTATTTAAGGAGAATCCTCTGATGCTCTAAGATGGAAAATGGTGTGTGTGTGTGCGTTTCTATAAGAACATACAAAATAAAAATGGAAGACGGCAGAGGGCGAAAAAAAAACAACAAGGTACAACCTCAATCTACCACAAGTTCTCGTCTCGTGTTGAATTTAGATAAATTCACTTGGAGCGGTATAATTCAGTGACGCAGAAGAAATTATCTTGTATAAGGATGATAGATGAGTCTTGAGATTGGTTTTCCTGCTTCTCTTTGTTGTTTTATTTTTTTTTTTTCAATTTTTTTTTCCTGCGTTCTTGCTTGATTTTGTGTAGACCAAACAATGCCACTAGAGCATTCCAGGAAATACGAAGGAACCTATCAGCTAAAGCTTTTGATGTGCGCAATGTAGGGCATTTAATTCAGTTGTCTGTTTGTTCCAAGGTTAATGGATGATTTCAATAGGAAATAATAATTTTTTGCGTTGAGTTTTTGTTTGTTTTTTTCTGTTCGAATAAAAAAAAATCGAAATGGAAGAAAATTAGCAAATTATGGATTATTATAATATTAGAAGAACGATTATGACAGATTGGATTGAGGAAGCTGGGAGTCAGTTTGATGAACGTCTTCCGATGTTGTTTTTGCTTTCTTTTTTGCATTAGGAAATTGTCTGTTATTGTGTATTTTGAGGAAACATTAAAGCTGATGCTACAAATAAGTTTAAACAAATTATTTTCTTTTCTTTTGCAATCTAATTTAGATTTATAGCTCATAAGAGAACAGTGATGCAAAACCAGAAAGTCTATTAGGACGGTTTGAGACCGTCTTAAGCTAATTAAAGATTAAAAAGCTAATCTTTTTGCTTGGCAGATTGGCGTACATTTCAGCTTTCAGAGCGTTCGATACCTACAAATACTATTGGTTGAGATTTTCTCTCATACCATGCTGGCATGCTGCAGGGCTCCGTTTTGTCTCCCACACCTTCATCTCTTCTTTGGACTCACAGTTCTGCTTAGGATGTAAATTTTTAACAGCAAATTATCAATTATGGATTTACCATTTAATTCATTCGATGAATATCAACAGCATCGTGAAAAGAGAAGTGAGAAATTGTGTCAGAGTTCATGTGTCCCATCCCAAGTGACACTTTGGCATGGTGGAAGCCTATCATCTAGAAATTCACATCCGCGATGTGAGATGGTAAAACTAGATTTTTGAGGAGTTCTTGCTCTTTTCTGTCTGTATATCTGTCTCTCTTTCTCTCTCTCACTCTTCTCTCTTATCACATTGATGCCACATTACAGACACAGAGTTCAGAGATTAATTTCTTAGCCGCACCACTCGAATGTTAAATATGTTGACCAGTTGAATTTTCCTATCACATTACAATGCTCAGAAGTTCTAACTAAATCTGCACCTATCATCAACTTTTGTTTCCTTTTTCCTTAGCTTGCGCTATGTTTATATTAATAGAGTATCGCAACTGCTCGTTAAACGTGTGTGCTGTTTGGATGATTTTGGTCTTGAATTTTTGGCATAAAGTCGATGATCTCAGGTTCCACAAGCACAAAATTGTCCTTTTTCAAAAATTAAACATTTTCTATCATTCTAGAATGGTCAGGCTTAGATCAGATTTAAAAGAAAACCGCTAGATGGCCAATCGTGTTGTATCTTGTATGTGGTAAATAAAAACAGAGTCACAGACCAAAAAGAACCTGAAAAGTCAACCTATCCATTTATGTCCCATTGAACAATAAATCTAGCTGACAATGCTCAACACCACCCAAGCGTTCAAAAAATCGTCAATTGCAATAATTTTTTCCCTGATTTCGCACAATTCCTTGTCCATTCGGTTCGTTAGTTACCTTCACAATCGACGGACGACACAAAAGCTTCCCTCTGTTCAACAACATTTTCCACAAATCAACAATGAAATCCCTCTAAAGCTCAAATTGACGTGTCTCACATTTAACCCAATAACCTGAACTGCAAACAAGACAGGACAAAGCAGAAGACTTCTTTATATGGAAACGTAATTGTTTATGAAGAACACTTACAAAAAGTTAACAACATTGAGCTCCCTAACAAGCTGTTTGTGCCGCAATAATGTTTTTCTCATTTCCAAAGAAAAAGGACTCCTCTCTGCACACGAACCGCACCAGGAGGTGCCACACAACACATCAACACCGTTGGCTGTGGGAAAATTGATATAAACTGTCAATTTATTGATGGTCTTAAGTGGGACACTATGAACTAGTGACCGCCTTCTGTTTTTACTTTTCTATAGAAGAAATTGTCGGTAACTTAAGTCCTGCGACCTGCGACACAACACACACATTTTCATTTTCTCTTCACTTCTCAGTGGGAAGTTCTCATGACAATATCATCGACACCGCACCACCACTGACCCCGCCGCTGTTCCTGCCATTTGAGCATGAGAACCAAGGACATTAATGGAATCCGTAAATTTAAGTTCAGGATTGTCGACCATATTGTTGTGTCCACTGTCCATTTTAACGTCGCTTGTCGGTCGTTTCTCGTTTATAAACGTTTTTAGAACAGCAGGTCATATAATAATGTTTTTCTGAAGGTACACAGAGGTTATTCGTTTTATACTTAATCCTGTCAGCAGGACTCGAAAGCCAGGTAAATCGCGTGGCTCCTATCCAATCTCACAGGCAACCTCAACAGCAAACTCCGAAGACACCCCCAAACCAAATTGAGCTCCCGCCACCGACGGACGACGACGACCGTATCGTATAATATTATCGGCAGCTGCTGTGGCTGGGAATATGAGTTTTGTTATTACGAAATTGTCTCCCTCTCTTATTGTTTGGTCAATAATAATGACCTGGGTCAGCCATCATGAGAAGAGCTCCATTAAGTCAATTGACTTACTTCATTATTAACGATTTGTGGGCGGGGTGAGAAGCCGAAACTAAGTATAGATAGGTGGTTTTTCGTATTTACATCAGGATGGTCGATTGGTTTTGTTGGTGTATTGGGTTTAAATACTGTAAGCTTATGTGTTATTGATTGTATCATTTTGTGGTATACCGATTGTAATGTAGATGTGATAATAATAGTCTTTTATGGCAGTTTTAGGTACACCGTATACCTAACAGTTGTTGCAAACTAATGTTGAAGTCGAGGAGGGTTGGAGGGGGACAGGGGGTAGTATACATGAAATTGAAATTACTCAATATGGATTTCGGTTGAGGCTTAAATTTCAGCGGTTTTGGTCTATTTTCAAGTATTTTATGAATTACTGTAGTTCTTGCAGTTCAGGGGATTCTCTTTCTTGAAAGCCAGTCATACGATTCTGAGGTTTCATTGGTAGGACATGTTTTCTTAAAGGTGAACTAAATCCTTAAGGTGAACTGGTGCATACGCTTTCCTTAATCAACTCCAGCTGCTCTATTCGACTTGAGCTTACCCTTCACTATACCAAAATGGCTTCAGTTAAATTGTATACCTCCACCATATTCATATCGGTTTGAACCTCATTACCTTTTCAAAGCGAGACCCAAAACATCGCTGCACAAAACCACAGCAAAACTACTTAATTATTTAACAGTCCGAAAACTCATGCTACCAACGCCAAACGGAGTGCAATACACAGCCGACCATTTTTTTCTAAAGTAATACTTTCACATCCTGTCAGAGAAAAAGAAACAAAAATGGTTTCTTTCCAAATGCACAACCATACGTGGTATGGTTGGGGGAGATTTGCCTTCTTGTATGTCACAAGTTTCAGGTGCTTCCTAAATCTTTTGCTACATGAAATAGTGCACAAGCATAAATATTGTACATTCCTGCAAAGAATATAACCCAGGTGAATGTACCCACCGCCATTTTTTTTTTGCCCGCGAAAGCTGATAGTGGAAAAAATCTTCCACAAGGACCATCAACCAAGCAGCAAAACCCATCCCAAGGGTAAATGAAAATATTTTATTTTTTGGGAAAAATAGTAGTGTACGTAACTTTTGTTGATAGTTATAAAGAGGGAAGCGGAAAGGGTTGATCTAAGGAGAAAGCTGGAAAAAACGAGCCATGTACAAAAGTACCATGAATACGAGAATCAAGTAATCCTTTTGTGTGCATTTTCCCAAAAAACCAAAAAAAAATCCATAAAACCGGAGAAAATCCTCGCAGGACCCCCGTTTCATACCACAACACACTACTAACAGTGTATCAAGTATATTAAAAAATAGAAAAAAAAATGTATCTACTTTTTAGTGCCGCTGGTACTTGTGTGCGATTTTTTGCTGTTGTTCTGCATGCACACTTTTACTCCTGGCATTCCGCTGTTCAGCTGGTTGTCCTTGCTTGTTCGCTTTTTGGCTGCGCTCTAGTGAATTGAACCATTTGTCTTTGCCATATGTGAATGGTATAATAGTAAATCGATATTATGCCAACATTAAGGCGGCAGTAACGACACTGAACGAAAAAAAGAATTACCAGGCAACCAAGAATTTTCTTTTTTTTTTGCTTTAAATTTTTCCCTGTTTCCCTGCCCCCTTCAAGGAACCACATGAATCGATATCGACGCTGTTGCCTAGGATTTGCTAAGTAGCGAGGTTTGAGTTTACATCTTCTCACAGGATATTTATTAAAGCAACGGCAACACAGCCCGACATGCAATGAAATGGAGATACTCGGAATGGATGGGTTGGTAACAGGATATAGATAGGCGATTTAAAGGTAACTCGAATTCGGAGTGAAATTTCAAGCCGAAATCTTTAAACGGAGACAAAAATCCACAAACATCACAGAAAGCTGTCCTGAAGGCTAGGGTAAACCTCTTGAGCTTTATCCAATTTCAGGATAATTCATACTGCCAAGGTTTTGTCTGGATTTTCTTTAAAAAAATAAATAAAAAAAACATCTTTTTTTTGTTGTTCGTTTTTTTTTCATTTTCCTTTCTTCATCATGTTTCTATTGCTTTTTACTGGGATTCTAAGGCTGGCTGGCACTTTTCATCTTATTTAACTCTGCTTTCTTGTGAATCGGTTTCCCGTTTGTTGGTTGTGTTGTACCGCATCATGCGCGGCATCCAGAAACACACTGGCTGGCGTTGTTCTTGTTATTTAAGCTAAATGTACGTTCATGTTCATATAAAATAATGTGTGTAGCAACGTTTTCTCGGAGGATATGATGTCAAGTTGTACTCTGTGTTGATACAGGGGGATATCCTAGCAACGTGTGCCAGAGTCTTTGGCTTCAAGTCTCATTGTACGCTTAAATCTATGAATTTTTCACAGCGCACAAGGCTTGATTGTAACTTTGTTCTTTTAAGTCTGGAATGATTTTTTTTTTCAACTTCAGGTGTATTGTCAGAGCTCTGAGGTGTGACCAGGATTTAAATTCGTTTGCAAGTTTTTTACTCAAAAAGATTTATTTTCATGATAATCGGGTGGATTTGAGTATATTAGGAAGATGAACACGACGGGTAACGGCCGTTTAGGACAAAAGAGAAATACCTTTTCTTGAATTTGTATGCAATCGTTTTAGAGGGATAGACAATACTTACTTGTACTTACTTTTCCGGCAACCAATCCATGTAGGATCTCTACGGTCCCTCGCATGCACTCTCTAGTCACCAGAACAAATCATTCTGGCATCTGCAGTCACATGATGGAGGTTCGGTCTTCCTTGTTGTCTCGAACCTGGGGGCTGCGAAGAGAAGAATTTTTTGGCTGGAACGTTGTATTGTATTCGCTCGATGTGGCCGAGCCAATTTAGTCGTCTTTTCTTGGATTTCTAGATTAAGTTCACATCTTGGTACAGCTCGTACAGTTCGGTGTTGAACATATCCTTCTCCATTCGTAAATTTCGTAATAGTTTTCTAGAACAGTTTTTGGGGCTATACGGTATTATAATAATAATATTTAGAACAAAATATCCCTTTGAAAACCTAGATTCGTATCTTATCTTTCTATTGAAAATTTCATCAGCGGATGGCAAAGATTTCGACGGATTAAAAATCACATGGCAAACCAAATTGGCTACCCGGCTTTCAAATCGGTTTACATAAAAACCAACTTGAGTTAACTCTATTTACAAAATTTACGGTTTGTCACATTAGGCCAACCACAAACCGAAGCGGACAAAACGTTTGCTTGTCGCAAGACAAAAAGTCGTGTCGTAATCCACCCCACACCGAGGACGACACAGACAAAACATTTTGTTGTTGTCGCACTCGGTGTGTTTTGCCAGCGGACAAACAAAGAAAACATCCACACAAACATCCACACAAAAGAAATCTCTACGTTTTTCTTAATTCTTCTTTTTCTTAATTCTTTTTACCATTACAACAACATCCATACCAAATTGAACAAAATACAACAAGAAATATCGCAATAAAATACAAATCCAACTATGAGCAACCGACATGTCCGTTTGTCGAAATCTGTTTGTTTGTCTTGTTCACTTTGGTGTGTGGTTCTTCATAAGACGGTGTGTACTTTCAGGCGTCGACATTTTGTCCGGGACTTTTTGTCTTCTTTGGTGTGGTTTGCTCCTATACAACCCCATGTATTTACTGCAACCGACGCACAGTGGCCCGTTTTCACTTTTTACCTTGCAAAAATCATAGCTCCTAAACAAAAAAGATATCGCTTCAATTTTTTTTTTATTTAGCAGGGAATTTCCAAAGCTATGTTTCGTGAAAATTTTAACAAAATATGTTCACAGGGTGTTTCAGAATTAAGTCCCAAAGTTGGAAGTTTTTTCAATGTCATAAAAATTGTTAAAAATGTATCCATAATGGCGAAAAATGTGTTTTTGTGAATGATTAGAGAACAATTAGTTTTGGTATAGCAGGAAAAAGAAAAAAAAATAACAGTTGAATAGTCATAAAAGCAAAAAAAAAATTTTTTTTAAGTTAAAGTTTTTAAGTTTTATAATTTTTGATATGCAACCAATCAAACCATCAATACTTACATTCAAAATCAAACAGGGTGTTTCAATTTAACTGAAAATTACCATAATTTCAATATTTCAATGAAAAAAACAATCCTCAAAAGTGTTTTAAAAGTACGAATATGGAAAAAAATAAGATTTTTATCTTGTTTTATTCTTAATAATTTACTTATATTATTTCTTGAAAACCATCATCTAAATTCAATGTTGAATCTAATAGATCTAACATTTCTGGGGGGCAGTGTGCTTTCAGTTCTTTTTGATTTCTAGCATGCCTTTTGGAAGAAATAAGTGGATTTGATGAGATTGCTAGCATAGTAAACAGGTCTTCATTTTGCCGAATTCTTGAAACCTTGCATGTATTTTGATACCTTTATCTTTTGTAGTCCTTATTTTTGCATTCCTGAGCTTCTTCTGATAATTCCCCAAGTGGAAGTGACTGATACTCCATAATATTTTGACTATGAACCAAAATTTTATGAAGAGTAGGGGTGAGTTGTTTTTCTGGATACAGTTGTCTTAATAACACTTTTGTTTCTCTTGTATACTCCCCAAATTTTACTGTATTAACTTTTTCTCGACAGTTTAAGACATTAAGTATTATTTGAAGCCTTTTAATAATTTCTTCATTGACTCCAGTTATTCGGGCAGCTGCATCCGGTTGTTCAAAGAATCGCCTGGAAGTATTGCCATCATTGGCCAAACCCAGGCTTAGGTTTATCCACATCAAGTCCAAGTTCTTCATGGAAACGCTTTTGAATATCCTGCTTCCTCTTTTTTTCTAACTCTTTGATTCCAATAGAGCTATCCTCTCCTTCCTTAGCAATTGTATAGCTAAGTTTCAAAATGAATTCCATGCACCTAATTCTAGCATGCAATGGAAATGGAGAAATTCCATACTCGTAGTTATGTTCGTCCGTAATATCTCCTATCTCCTTCATCCTGTGCGTACCTAATCTTGTTAATTTCACTACCTGTAACCCTAATAAGAATAAATATTTAATTCCATATAAATAACCCTTCGATTAAAATCCTTTTTTTTTGGCTACCTGTAATCTACCTGTAACCCTTATATGTATTAATTCTTAATCTAAATACAGTAATCTGTCAAAAATAAATACCTGTGCACAACAAATCTTATAGAAAAAAGTAATGGCAGGAATCATCATTGTTTTTTTATTATTTTTTTAGAAATAGGTAATCCCCAAACCATAAATTTTTTTTTAGCTATTCCACTCATTGCACTTATTTAAATACCTAAATTAAGTCATGCAAATCCAAAATAAAGGTTGCGACAAAAAGATTAATTATATTCTTTTCATATGAAAAAAAAGTGAATAATCACTGACTTGAACCAATTAAATTGCCATAACTCGGCCTTATGCAACTTTACGCAGCTGAGTTTTTGAGGACATGTTAAAGAATATGTGGGCATTCATCCCTCACTTAGTTTGGTTTGACGGGTTTTGACGTTTTTTATATGAGCCAAGTTAAATTTCAAAAATAGGTGCAAAAAGTGATTTTTTTTTCATTAATAAAAAGATATGATTTTTTTTTTCCAAAATATGATTAAAATAATGTCAAACTTTTCAACAAAAAAAAAATGGATTTACTTGCACCGTTTTTCTAATATTCAAGTTTGAAGTGCAACAAAAAACAAAAGAAAATATATATTTTTTTTTTTAAATATTTTCTGACTTTGATCGGCTCCTCAAGCCAAACCGTTCATCTAATATTTTTTTTGTTTTTGGATTTTTACACTTTAAACAATTCTAAACAAAATGTGATTTTACTTTTCCAAAATAAAATCACGCGAAAAATGATTATTGCCACGTTCCTCGCCTAAACGGGCCACTGTGCGACGGACGGACACGACTTTTTGTCGTGTCGTGTCTTGTTCGGTGTGTGTTGCCTCGCAGTCGTAAGAGCAATGGACTTGTGTCCGCGATTTTTTGTCGAAAGACAAAAAGTTCGTCTGTCCGGTTCGGTGTGTTTTTAGCCTTACTACTTGTCGATTCCGACAACTTGGCACATTTGACATGCGGTGATCTAGGTCCTAAAGTGTACAACATTCAAAAGAAGCAAGAATTCAAACCAAGCGAATTAAATTTGCGTCGCATTTTCAGTGATTGCGGGCTTTGAAAAAACGATCTCGTGAACTCTGCTTTCAACAAGATGGAACTTTGAGTCACATTGATGAGCTCCTAATTTGGCATTTTGATACGGTAACTTGGCCGGATAGATCACACCTTTGGACTATTTGCTCTGCTGATAAGTAAAGTCTCAAGTTTTTGAATAAGGCAGCTTAAATTGGCGTGTTAAAAGTTTATCCATGAAAAACAACGGATCCTTGAGGTCTAAGTGAGTCAACAACAACTAGACAGCCACTACAACCTAACCTAACCTATCCATGAAAAACCATTCTCCAAAGCTCGAAAGAGTCGCGAAATTTGGACCTTCCAAATGAACCACCTCAGACCTCCTATTTTGGCTAACGAATACACGACATCATTCCTTTAAATGCCATGAACTGTTCTTTTAACCGATCATAAAAATCTTGAATTTTCAAAACGTTTTTTTTAAATCCTCTTCATTTAATTTGATTAAAAACTTGAAATTATAATTTTTCACCAAGAATAAGAGCAAGTGAAAAATTATCTCCGTCCTAGTTAAAAATGAATTAAAAAATTGCAAGGACAATGTTAAAAAAACCGTTTATGCAGATTTCTGCCTGCATCTGAATTAACTTTCGTCCTTTAATCTCTCTACATTAAGATAAAAGCATTAACTCCTCATCCTAATTATGTCTAAAAGCAGAATGCGAAACCTTCATCATTCTATTGAGGTCATTTAGTAATTCTGTGATTTCAGCTTTCAATTTGAATTTTCAATTAATCTCTCTCCGCATTTCGGTTGGTTAGCTATGGGGTCCTTGTTATTTACATCAAACAACATACGTTGCAAAAAAAATTCGAAAACACTGCCCAAAGGATACTCTTACACAATCCGTTCACCGAAAAATTCTAATAAAATGAAAATGAATTTTAAGTGCAACGATATACAACAGCATCATTTAGTACCGAAATCTCTCTCTGGCCAATGAGGAACAAGACATCCTGACCCAAATAAAATTTACTTGATGTTTCTGTATCTCTGCAACCAATTTATCATGCATTTTCAAGCTGTTTTACATTTTATTCATTTTTTTTTCTTAACAAAAAGCATTTTGTGGCATGGCAAGAAAGGGAGAGGAAGAGTTAGAAGATAGAGAAAGGCACTGACAAATCTCTTTTGAACAGCTCACTTTGCTTATCCTGTGCACTTTATTTTAGCTTTAGTCTCAGCTCTCTGCCCACAGGGGTCCATGATGCACAGCGAATGATCCGTTCTCGACTCGCCTGGGCTATGTCTGATGCCTTAGTATTAAAGGACATTAAGGTAAAAGTGATCCTTAAATTTCGGACATTCATTTTTCGGGATAAGGCCAAGAGTTATCCTCATCCGATGATAACCTACCTTACCTCGAGCATCCACAGCTAGAGTCTTCTTCTGCTCACTGTCTGTACCCAATTCTGTCGGTTGGTCGGTGGTGGCCGGCGATAGTGTTGCGGCTAGCTTGCAGGCAGGATATACCTGCTTCCTGCTTGGTTTGTTGTTGAAAATGTCAGTGTGCTATGTCTTGTCGGATGTTGTGTCTGGTGAATAGAAGCAGATATAGAGAGAAGCAAGGAAGAGAAAATAAATTGTTTGGGCTTTTAAGCATAAATAAATCAAGGATATTATTTTTCATCTGTATGTACCCAACCCGCACTCCTGCTGGTAGGGCTTGCTCGTCCTCTGAGTGTTCGTTTTTCCAAAAGAACTAAAGTGCTCTCTCGGTGATTCCCTGTTTGTCGACTTTTTTTTAGGTTGTTTTTCTTTTTCAAGAGGAAAATAAAAAAAGAGAAGAAAAGCAGAAAAAAGAGAATAGAAGAAACAGACCGTATTGTATAACCTTACCTAAGCATTACCTGCCCCATTTATTTACAAAGAACAGCAGTTAGGTTAGAGAGGCCTTATCTGGTATGTGGTGCTGAGTGGATTTGGGGCTTGCACAACAGGGTTGCATTTGGTCGGACTTTTAAAGAACTTGAATCGTGGTTTTCATTTGCTGAATATAATATAAAAGCTGTTTAATAACATTACTTTGGTTCAATTATGTGGACACTATGACACAACGCATGAAAATTTGCATGAAAACACATTATTTGAAGGTTTTATTATACTATACATAGATGTGCCCTTAGCTTAGTGGTAAGTTGCGTTGGCTGCTAACCAGAACGTCGTGGGTTCGAGTCTTACTCAGGCCCATAAAAGTTTTTATTTCATCTTTCACGGGTACTGCCTCTTGCGAAGAATTGACAACTCTTTCAAGAGTATCAATCTGTCATGAAAAAGTGCTTCTCAAAATTGAAGTTCGGAATCGGCGTTAAATTGTAGGTCCCCTCAATTTTTCACACGCACTCAGGGAATTGTTGATGAGAGTAAGCCACTTAGGCCTTGGCTCTTCAAGAGCTGTTGCGCCACTCTATTTATTTATAGATGTGTCAACTCAAAAGAATTTGAGGTCTACCACATTGTGACGTGATTTCAGATTGTTTTGATGTCAAAAGTTATGTCTATTCAACATGTTTTGACTCTGCCACATTTTTTGTCAACAAAATCCACCCCTGTATGAAAACATACGTACGCCTGATAAGGGCACATTGCGGAAGAAACCAGGATGCGTTTGTTGTTTCCTTGACACACGCTTTAAGTAGGATACGAGCAGAGGATTCACCTTCTTATCTGGGGATTGTTTTTGTCTCATCCTGGTTTTTATCATCATGTGGGTGTGTTTGTTTGTTTTTTCTTTTTCATTTTCTTTTTATATTAACGAAAGTGTGCTTTATTCAAAATGGAATGCGATGTGTGGATGGGGATACAACAGAGACAGAAAAAAACAAAAAAACAAAAAAACCAAATCACATGAGATTCACCTCGATTTGCATATAGTATAGATCAAGAGAGTAGATCCTATTAGAGTTTGCTGCCGTAGTGATGTTGCTGCTTAGTACCAGGAACCGCAGATTTTTGATGTGCTTGATGGATAATAAAACGTATTTTAAGACAAACTCCGTCTTATCCTTCGTTTAATCATCAAATTCCAAGGAAGCAACACAAAAAAAAAGCAAAAATCTGTGCGAGAAAAAGGAAAACAGGATAATATGCATCATTTGTTTTATTTTGTTTGCTTGTATTTTTATTACTTTCCTTCACCCTAAAGTCGACCTCCATAACAACCCCTCGATGCGACGACGACGCGTCGCTATCCAGCACAAAGTATCAGCCTGTCCTTGGGGACTTGATGTTGACTCAGGAAAAATGGCCTCATATGCATAAGTTAAATTTACTTCTTCCTTATCGTGGGCTTGCAGGTTATGCGCATCGAGTTTTGTTTCGGAGTTCATTTTTTAAACTTATTGTTTCGATCTTTTTTTTTTTTGTTCTTTTTTTTGGTCGATTGGGATTAAAATCAATTTCATTTAATGGAACAGTAACTTTGTCTCTTCCTCCTCTCTTTCAACAACTCAGTCGGGGTCTGGGTTGTTTTTTCTTCCTTTTTGAAGGATTATTCAAATTGGAGACGATTTTTTATGTTTTGCACCTGTTTTCGAATAGGAAGGATATTCTTGTGAAAATCATACACAGCCCTTGGGGGTGAATCTGTGTTTTTTTTTTTGGCTTTTGCTCCTCAGGCCATTTTAATTGACCATAACCGTAAATTTTACTGAAGCTAAAGTTAAATGGCTTTTGTTTTAGAGTTTCAAGTTTGAGCTTTATTTATTTTTTTATTTTTTACTGTTGGTGCAGTTATATTTTTGTACCTCCGGTTTGTTCTTTTCAAAAGTTTCCTATGAACTGGTATGGAAATTGCTTTTTGGGTTGAACCCTGTCTGAGCTGGTTTTGGCGTTTTTTTATGTTCGATGAATATAAAAGAATTGGGTCGCGAACATTAAACAAAAATATATTCACACTATCACTGCTGCAGGGAAACTATCAGAGTTCTGATGGAGTTTTTTGCGTTTTTTTTTGCGCCTGAATAAAGTTAAACTGTGGTCAAAATGCAATTGCGGATATAAAATAGTTTCATTTTCATTTTTTTATTTGTGCATTGAAGATTGCGGTTAAAAAAGATTGTGGTAGAATTATTGTGCAGTTCATTTATAAAAGTTTCAATTGGGTTTTGTGGGAATGAAATAATATTTAAATAAAGTGTAGTGATAGTGTTGATCTAGGAAGCATGAAACGAAATCAAATCGTTCTATGGAAGAAAATACCTTAATCTTTTCCCATTGACGGTTCTTGCGGGACAAAGCGAACTTGTTAGAGTTTTGTTTCCCTTAAAAATTAGACGGTTTATTTATGAGATGTTTCATCGTCGATGAAGTTTTTACCTTCATCTGTGCCGGTCCGTGCCTACTTTAACAAATTCTTCCACCTATTCCCATCGTTGGCTGACGCCATCCCTTAGGTTTCGGACGCTTAGGTACACGCCATATCCTTCAAGAGTAGGTATATTTGTCTGCTTCTACCCACAGCACAATTAATCTGAAACTGATGTATTTCAATTTGTTTTGCTTCGGTTCTCATCATTTCGATTATCCTAAAATTTCTTCTCAACATGCTTCATTAAGAAGTTGCGTATTTCAATTCATAAATACGACCGACTTTTGCCTAATAATGCGAAAATCTACCATCCAAGGACTTTCCGGGCGAGTTTGTCTTCGCTCATATGCACTTAGAACAACCAGATTCTGCCAAGCTTCGCAGGACAATAATTTTTGGTTATTTCGTCTCTAAAACCGTTTTTCCTCTCAATCCTACCTAGGACTTTTCTCGCGGACAAGGGTTAAGAGTTCAAAGTGCAATTGGCTAAACTTTCAAGTCTCAGATCCGTAATTCATCACTGGAAAGACTTTCGTCTTATATAGCAGTAGTTTCGAAGTTCCGGTAAGACAAGGATTTAAAGATCCTTGCAGGACTTAGTAGGTTTTGTTGGATCTGAGCTACTACTAGCGAATTTTAATTTGCTGCTACTACTGACCCAAGACAATAGAAGAATCACACTAATTCAAACTCTTTATCTGCTGTCTTGAACGTTTTTTTTTTCTGCCAACGTTTTCTGCAGATAGAGTCAGCATGTGCGTGAGCTTACTGTCTGGGCTGCTCGATCTGGGTTAAATAAGGTTCTTGCATCTTATTGATTCCTTTTGAAGATACTGCCGTTATCTGTCACTGTCGATGTTCAAGAGTCACGCATTGCTGCAGTGATCTTTTTGGCATCTTCAATGCTTCTTTGGTTCAGCAGGGGATTATCATCTTGAAGTGTAGAACCGTCATCGTCACTGCTTCAGAATACTTTTGGAATCGTTGATTAATTGTCCCTCTGCCTCGTTACTGTGCAGCGCAGTAGGAGCTGCATAACTGTACAAATTCCGCGAAAAATATATAAGTTAATTAGCTAACAATTGATCCACATGTTTGTGTTCTATGGCGTATACTTGCTTTTTTTTATTTGTGCATTTCATTTTCTCTTACCTCAATGAGGGATTGACATAGATTGATTGTTATCAGAGGCGTCTTACGTGCTATTTTCATGGAGCTTTGGCCATCTGTTTTGAGTACCATCGTTCCATCAGTTTCTCACAAACTATAAATAACTTGACTAACTAACTTATTATATTGAGTTCCATCTTCCACCAAAGGCGGAAAATTTTATTCCCATTATTCTTTTTTCGTTTTCAAATATGGCTTAACCCACGGAATCAATTCATATTCGTCATTTTCCAAAATCTTTGTCAACATCCAGGAAGCACAAGCTAAATGTCCTGCCATTCATAAACAACAAATATTTATTCAATACTAAAACCCTTTCAAATAAATTTGCATTCAAAAATCATCATAAATTTATTGATAGTCCAACATTATTTACTACCTCCACTTAAGACGGCAAACTGACAGCTGTCAAAATATTTACCTAACAAATAAAAAAAGAAGAACAACAACTTCAACAAAAATCTCTGCCAAACACCAACGTAAGGTCCTCATAACTTCAAGAAAGCTCACAAGTATAAAAAAAACCTAATATGCAAATGAACTAAACAACTAACTATGCCACTTGGCATAATGTACAATGTTCCTCCTCGCACATTTTTTGCCTTCGCCGACTATAGCGATGACGACGACGCGTCTTCGTTCAACAATAAGCAGTCAGCCATGTTCGTTCAATGTATATTTCCCCTGCGTCGAAAAAAAAACATCATCATCAGAAACATCTATCAAATTTGAAAACAAGACAACAAACACTGATTTCCATTTTCGAGCTGAGGAAGGTCCTTAAAAAAATCGCACACACAAAAAATAAACTCCGTACCCGAAACATTGTTGCTTGCTGTCAAAGAGGACGAGTATAAAATTTTGTGTGCTTAAACTCTGTTTGCTCCTCTCCTTTTTGTGCCAGCAATTTATATAGACTCCAAAATCAACTCCCACTCTGAACGTCAGTCACTAGGCGACGAGGGTGCTGGAGAACTCAGTCAGGAAGTGTGGCTTGACTATCAGTACACTCATAATCATCGACCATGAGATATTTTGTAACACACATTATGTGACCGAATAATTTAACAGCTTTTTGAAATACCGTTTTCCGCACAAAAATTCCTAACAAGGAAAATGTTGACGGGAAAAAACCACTCTCTAATTTTTTCCCAACCAGGATATCCTTTTTTTGTGGATTATTTGCTGCACAGAGAAGAATGAAATGAAAATAATAACAAAGGATTTTTTCTGTCTGTTTAGCTCCTGATGACATTATTTTCAGACAATATGAAAATATCCGAGTTTAAAAATAGGATCCTTGATGGCTTCATTTGCTGTCCCGTTTTGTACGAACATAAGACTAGAAAAAATGTCAGATGTCCTTAAGTTGACTTAAGCTAATTTGCATAAAGGTCAATATTTAACCAGAACAACACCATTAGCAGCAGATAGAGCATCAACAACTAAGAAAGCCAGGAAAAATATTCATTGGCATGCAAATCACACGGATTTGACTTCTATTGTTCTGTTCGCAGTTCTAGCGCAAGTCATCGAGTAAAGGTAGGACAGCTTCCTCAACTCAATCTCAGGGTGAGTTTCTCACCCAACAATTATTATTATTATTATTCACACAAAAGCATCATCATCATCAACGCAGTCCAAGGACACTATAGAGAGAAACGAGGCGAACTCGTTTGTAGAGTCAAGTCATCGAGTCCGCACAGGATGCTACCAGGGACACGAGGAATTATTCTCATTATTTGCGGCAGAACAGTTTAGTTGTGATGATGGTGTTGTTGGTGGCGATGGCGTCAGCCGGATGCTGTGGCTGTGACTTAATGATGATAACGGTGCTGACACAATTTTTAATGCGTGTTCTTCATTCTTTGAAAGACAGCTGAAAAATCATCACCTCTTTCCAACGTTCTTTTTATCTGGGTCGCTATTACTACCCAAACTCACTACTGGATCGTATTGTGAGGGACGAGGTGTAGGTCCAATAAGAAAACCCTAAATAAAGAGGAGGTCAAATTTGCTGAAGCTTTTTGACTTAAGATTTTGTGTCTCACAGCGGTACTATTCTAATTAGCGGACTGTAGAGGAGCAGGAGATGATGATATCTTGATGGGTTATTGCCAATTTAGAGCTTGATCACTGTAAACAATATTTTAAAATCAAAGATACTTGAAAGGAGACTTGTGAAGCGTAAGGGGGTTGGCAGTAGGGGTGCTATTAGACATTTTTAACAAATATTTTCATCCTTATCACAATATTTTTCAAAAAGCAGTTTTAAACAATAAAGGGGCGTAGCAGAGATGAATTCAATTAAGAGGAGGACCATAATGTTTCAAATTTTAATTACGTTCAGTTCTGTAAATTTTGTCTGTTCCGAATCTAGTATCTTCGTGAAATGTACACTTTTTTTTAAAGTGATCGTGTCAAAGTAGTACAGTTAGCTTGTACCGCAGTTCGAAAACACCAAAAAAGTATAAAACTTAACAGTAGTAAGACTTATGTATGTTCTTTTGCTTAGGTCGACAGAGAGATGCAAAGAAGTTAACTGGGCGGTTCAAGGATTGTCAAGGTGGTTCATAACTCGAGAATGGTTCGGATTATCGAAAAAATTGTCGGCGTTTTTTTTGTTCAAAATATCACTTTGATCTATCAAATTTGTGTTTAGAATCAAAATTCAAGTGCCATTTGCCTAAATGATAAAACTAAATGGCGGATTAATGATGACAAAATCTTCTTCTGGTCGTGAATTCAAAACACAACAGCTCTAGAAGTAGTTTTTTGTCACAGAATCTTGATCTGCATTCTCATTATCGTCACATCAATTACCTTTGTGTTGAGAGGGGTGAATCCTTCTGCAAAAAACAAAACACAAAACTCAAAAGTTGTCAATGTCTGAAAAATTACCTGCAAAAATTAAATTAAAACTAACTTAAAATAGACAAAGTTAAGAAAACAAAAGTTTTAAAGCTTTTAGAAGTGATAAATAGCAGTAGACGTTACGATCCTAGCTGAGCTGGTAAAAAGAGAAAGCAAAATAGAATAAAAGGAAGAAAAAAACACTTCTCCCAGTGACACTGATGATGAAGACAGAAGACCCCTGAATCAAGTTTATTAAGACAAATGGTTGCTGATGGCTCTGTAAGATGCTGTTCCTTCCGTTGATGCTTCCACATAGCTTAATTCTGCTCGTTCTTGTTCAGTTTGGTCTCCTATTTTCGGATGTACATTTACTATGATTTTTTTTTTCATTCAACTCTCAGGCAATGTATAGGTATAAACAACAATTTCTCACTGTTTCGGTGGGTCAAAAAGGGGAAGCGACATTTTAAGAGAGTGTAAAGCAGTAGCAAAGGACGCGACAGAGGTTGTGACTTCTCATTTCTTCAGCCAAAAGTTAAAATCAACTTGGAATCATTTTGGTAGCGATAGCGATTGCGATGGTTTTCGCTATGGATAAATTGAATGAATTAAAGTTCATTTTGGTTCGTTGGCAGCACAGTCTGGTGCCATCTGACGACAACGTGGCTCGTCGTCAACAACGACGAACTACGAAGGGCTACTTTTGTCAGATTTCTTTCAACTTAAATTTATTTTAACAATTGAACCTATGTCACATTTTCCTCGTACAAATTAGTTTTACTTATTTTTGCGTTTCGTCCTTTTTTTTGCTGTTGTCTATGCCAGACTAGGAGCTGTCCCTTGTGAGATTGACCCAACGAAACGTCTATCCTCACTGGTAGGTACCTCCATCCGTTGAAGGAGTTACGACGTTCTCTCTTTTGTTCTGCTGTTTTCGCTTTCTTCTTCGTTATTTTCTATTTTATTTTTCGTTTTTTATTTTGGAAGAAGAATTCGTGACAGTTGACAAATGAGAGTCATTAGGGATGATTCACGTTTTATCTTTGAATTAACTTTAAAATTTGATTAAACCCGAGTAAATTGGACTAGCTTCTTTGGGATACCTCCGTACCTTATCACACCAGATATAGCTGCTAAAATTGCTGACTGATGTTGCTGGGATCCCAGCGTAAAAAAGAGAAATATTTGACAACATTCGTAGGAGCTAAATAGGATATATCTACTAGAACATGGCGTTGAAATTAAATCTAAAGCTGACATTTATCCGAATGGACTTGTTAGCAAAACGAATACCTAGTACAACTTCTAATTAAGAATAAGAATCAAATTGGAACGCAGTTGTTGATGTGATGTTTATTCATCGCTATGACAAGAAGTGTATCTTTCTTCTTTATCTTCTTAATGAACTACGGTACCTATCTTTAATTTGATATTAAATTGGTCCAACATCTAAATTTTATGGACGTTAAAGAACACAAACAGCTTCAGTGAAAGTTTTTGTTAATTTCGTGCAATACTGCATGCAGGACTGCATGAAAGATTGAAAAATGGACGAGTAAGAATTGGTAGGAGTAGTGTTTCTATCGGATTTTCCAATAAGCACTTGACAACTTCGAATTTAATTTGTAAACGCACCCTTACACTAATCATCGAACTGTCATCACATTTTCCTCATAGAAAAGGACAACAGCGAGCAACATCTGCAAATTAAAAACATTTTCTACCGAATTTGAAAAGCAATTGCTTATATAAAATTTAAATTTAAATGCTTCGTTCTCCATGATTCTCAGTATTTGGTGTCTCCTAAAATTTCTATTTTTGAAAAAGGGTGTGGCCTAATTCAGGGCTAATGGAAAAATCGAAATAGGTATCAGATTTCGATCTCCTTAATTCTCATAATTTTGAGTGACGAAAAGGACTAGATTGTCATAAAAAAGGTAGAATTTTTTGCGGTCAAATCACATTCAGGCAAAAGTAGAGCGGGAAAATAGTTTGTTGTCTTGTTGTTTTCAGTCTTTTGACCCCAACCACTAGATGCAACCTTTTTTAGATGCAGCGTTAAATATAAATTAAAAAAATATTGCAAAGAGAATTCTAGTGCTAAGTAACCTAGATGTATTATCAAAAAGAAACAGACTGAACACCTTCTAAAATTGTATCCAAAACTAGAATAACTCTTTTTCCTAGTTCCCATTAACACAACACTAACTAATCACATTATTCATTTTCGTTTCGTTTCGTTTACAGATCACGTGAGAGACTTCAGTTGCGGCCTACTCTACTACAAGACTTTCCACTTTGATGAGGCCAACAATGCTTTGTTCGTTGGTGCTATGTAAGTACTACTTAACTCAACTTAACACCCCTTTAAGAACAAATCATAATTATCGTTCATTAAGGACCAGACTTTTACTATGAACACAGTTAAAACACAGAGAGAGTATCGTTATGCGTATTTCATTTAATATAACTACTCCCAGCCTCACACTCCTTCTCGTTATTTTAGAGAGAGACCCAGACCCCAGCAAGGACAACAATGACGACGACACGATGAGGGTAGTATTTACCACCCAAAGTGACCTTCCTTTTGTTTCTTTTAAGTCTACATTTATAAATGTTGTGAACTTTGTGCAGACCTCGCACCTCCTCTTTTTGTACAAAGAAACATAGAATTGTCCTCGTCCTCGATGATGCTGATCCTTTTTTTCTCGTTTTGTTTGCGGAAACGGTTTTTTCAACAAACAAATGAAACAAACGAACAAAAAAGAATCATAAACCCAGAGAACAATACATAATGTCCGCCAACTTGAAATGTTGCTCCTCGTAATTATGAATTAGTGTGGAGGAAGTAACTCTGAGGCTAAAGAGCATCACGAATGAAGATTAATGATGGTAATTTAAGAATGTGCCTCAGCCTTGCTTGGTCGTCGTCGTTGTCGTTCGTCGTTGGTACCTACTCATACTCACATCATAAATGAATTTTTAAACTCGCCCCCTGCCCCTTACAGGGAGTCAGTTCATATTTACACACCAGATAGCGACGTATACTCATCTTCATGTTGGTCGGTCGTCTTGACAATGCAAACGCAACGGGGTGTGTCGAGGACGAACAATTATAATTAGCCAACGAGTTGGAAAGTTATGAATCGACTCACATAAGACCGGCTTTCTGTTTCATGGTTCATGGACTGTGTGCCGCCGCCCCAACCTCAAGGCAAGCCAAAATGATTGATTCAAATATAACGGCAGGCTTTCGTTTTAGCTTTCGTTTACAATTATTGTAATTTCGGAAAACATTTTCGGTTCATTTTTCAAAATTTGACAGCTGAAGCCGTACAGGAACATTTGGTGTGTTGCTTTGCAAAAAAAAAAAAAAACCAATAAGGGAAGCTGGCTGTGGTGGCTAAGGCTCGCTTACCAACGAAGAAATGATTTATTGTTGAACTGAAAGATGGTAAAACGGTTTGGCGGTGGTGTCGCTTGCTGCCGCTAGCATGGCTGGTTCATCTAGCAGGTGGGTGATTAATCTGTTCCAAAAGTACCTTCTATCGTATATTAACTCAAGTCGAGAGTTGGAAAAAGGGGCGACAAAGTTTAATGAAAAATGATTTTCATTTTTCAATCATTTGCTTGAAGATGTGTCATTAGGCTGAGTTTGAGATCTCCTCTCCCTTTTTTTTTACTTTTATCTCGACTCGTTGGGAGTCCTCGAGGTTTAAAGAAGAATTCCTGTTACTGAGGCGATGCCAATGCCAACGATTATACTTGTTATTGGTAAACTTCAAAAGTCTTGTCGTCTTTTTGACAGATTTGACTTTTTGAAAAATGACAGTTGAACATGCTCAATAAGTTTTTAAAGAGATTTCTCTTATTGCTTATTTTCTTCGTCCTTCCGGAGTGATTAACGACTGGGTAATATAATTTACAAAGCACTTAAGTAAGGGTACAGCATTATTTATCATTTAAGGAAGTTTTCTCGTAATTTTTTAAATTATTTTTCGCCGGCTAGACAGTTGGAAAAATAGGGAAAGTCGGAGTGATTTGCCGTCAATATTAATCTTTTCCGATGGAAGAGATTAGGAAGAGATTTTGCGGTATTTGTTATCGATTAAGAAATTATGAAAAAGTTTTGAAATATCGAAGAAGGATATTTTGAATGATGTTGAGGATTGAAAATAATTAAAGGGACCTTGATTGGTCCAAAAGTATTATTGCATAATGTTAACTATTTGTTCCGGTAAAAATTTATGATGTTAAATGCTAATAACTTTTTTTTCTTTTACAGGGATCGAGTTTTCCGACTCAATCTACAAAACATCAGCCAGTCAATATGTGAGGTAAGACAATAATTTCAATTTTGTTGAATCAAAAAACAAGCCCACTCTCTTCCTACCTTCCCTCTTAATATTTTTAAAGTTTTTCCCCATAAAAATCATTGAAACCCAAGCGCTTACGACCCATATTTTATGAGCCATCTCGTCGCCGCCGTTGCCGCCAGGAAGTTCATAAACTCTCCACATTCCTCTCGCTTTATTATTAAGTAACATGGAACCAATCCTCTGACGGCAAGTCTCATTAAGAAAATATCACTATCACAAGGCGGCATTTTATTGCTCTTAGCCATTATTTCATTACACCACATTATGGTCGCCCTCCTCTTATTTTCACTCCCAGTCTTGTTCTAAATTCCCATCCAAAAATTCCCATAAGTATGCTCTAATGGAATCGTATTTTTCCCTCGCAAATCACAAAACCCTCCCGGCCGGACCAAGCAACCCCCCACACTATCAAACCTCAAACCACTTTGTGTGTTATGTTGGTTCGGTTGGCCTCTGGGATTGTTGTCGTACAAAACCAAACCAAATTGAAAACGAAGAGAATTCACCATCTTCGTCCTTTTCGATCTGAACTTTCTATCTATCTATCTTCGGGCAAGCTTTTGCTTGTCCGCCAGTCTTCTTGTGAACTTTAAGCAAATAAAAGTCACACAAGAAGTAATATACAACTATCCTCCCACAGTCTCTGTCTCTGTCAGCCAACTTTCTCTCTTCCTTGCTCACAAATTGTTCTTAAAGCAATCTAAAAGGACGACGATGAACAAAAAACAAAAATGAAAATAAAAACAAATCGAAAGAAAAGTGTCCAAGTCCAAATCCAAAACAAGACGAAAAACTTTCCTAAGGACATCCCAACCCATCACTATTTCTCGGCACTCGATTCCTGCCGAAGAAAAACAAACTTTAACTGAAATTGCAAACATATGCGGGCTTTCTACCATTTTTTTTTTATTTTTCTTTATGTGTGAGGCTGTATGTTCAAGGATAAATGTTCTATGTTCACTATTCGATCTATTATAGAACCGACAAACCATCCAAGGCGTGTGTCGTCCAAGGACAGCCCAGACTGACCAGTCTATATGGAACGAATGTGAAACTCTTTAAGGATATACCCCCAGAGCAGACATGGAACGAGTTAAAATGAACTCTTTTCTTGCTTTTATACATTTTTTTTTGTGTAGGTCCTTATTGAAGCGGATATTTGAAAAGTTTCACATGCACACACTCTTGGGCTATATTAGTACGAGACAAGAAGACACAATTTTCTCTCACTATGTCCTGTCGAGTTTTCCTTCTATGTTCAATCCCAAAAGTAGAAATCAATTCAAGAAATAGATCCTCTTCAAATGGTCTTGGTTTTGCTTCATCTTGCTATTTTGATCCTTTCGTATACCTTTACACATATGAAGCAATCCCTTCTGTGTGCTGAAATGTGTTTTTTTGTGATTTTTTTCTTTTTTTTTAACAGGTGCAAACACCTTTGTATGTGATGCTAAAATGTTTGTTTGGCAATTCTTGAAATTTTTGTCTCGTTCAGCTGAAGATTTTATAGCTTTTATTATATTCTGAGTTGAATTGGATGAAAATGCAATGGTCAACAATTTTAAAAGGTTTTATAGAGCATGGTAGAGATGTTTGTGTCGAGAGATTGAATCCAGTTGAGGTAGGTTTATTTGACATTAGAGTTTTTGTCTCCCTTTTGACCTATATATTAACGCATCAACTCAGTTTTGTCTTCTCTTTAATGGATTCCATATGGCACTTGACAGACGGGCATTTGTCGTTCTTCAAGAAGGTTTTCAGGTAAAAGTGGAAAAAAGAATTCGGGCTTTCAAGTGCAGGAATGTTGGGTCTTGGGTGGAACCAAAAGGCCTTAAACATTAATTCATACTTGTTTAAAACAGTTTTGACTTAACATGGTATTTTGATCGCTGGGGAAGGGGAAGTAAAACAAAATAATTCAGTTTCCAATTGATCTAGGAATAAAGCTCCAATAAGGTCTTGACAACTTTTCTTTTAAAATAAAACGCAAACCATTTGAGATATTCCAGTTTATTATCGCCTTGGAGTACAACAAAAACATTTACGAATGGAATTCGACTTTGTTCATATGGCTGTGTTCTTATGAATGTGTAGCTGTCGATTCATTTGACTCAATTTTCGATGACCTGGCCAAACTTATTTTTGACGAAACGGCCGTTATTTCACGTTCGATGTTGGCTCTGACCTCTTCCAACTTCGTCGACTTGTTGGTATAAACCAGCCATACTCAACCTTTTTTTTTAATGGGCCACATTGATAATTTTGTAACGCTACCCCGGGCCACAAGAAATTTGTTTATCGTTAATAATAATACTCATTTTAATGTGCATAGTAGTAGTAGTAGCAATGGCGGCCACGAGCAGTCTAGCTCGGTGACCCAATTAGCTCTGGGTTGCGCCGTTTTGATACCATAAAAACTCATTTGACATATAAAATTAAAGTTAAAGGAACTGAAACAATTAGATTAAAATACGCCTCAAATCCACTGTGTTTCGTTTAGAAAGGAGATCAAATCATTGATCTTTAGTTTGGAAAGCTCATTAAGGTTATTGAAGAAGGACTTTCCCAATGATTTGGCTCTCGTTTTGGCTAGGGCAGGACACTTACACAAGAAGTGAAGAACAGTTTCCTTTTCTCGCTGGCCCCCACAACTACGACATAAAGTATTGTGAGGAATGCCCAGCTAAGATGCGTGTTCCCAACAGGCCAGTGTCCGGTGCATGTTGCAACGACCCTGGCTATGTCTTGCCTGGGTCTGCAAATTAGGTTATTAGTGCAGGATCTATTGTACGTGGGCCATATCCTTCTAGATATGATATAGTTGGTTAGGTTACTCCACCTGTGGTTTGATTCAGCGAGAAAAATTGAGAAGATCTTGCTTTTCATAGACCAAGAAGAATGTTGACTCTTCCCGCGAGTGAGCTATGAAGGGCTGATCCTTGCCTTGCCAACTCGTCAGCCCTTTCATTGCCTTCAAAGCCACTATGACCCGGAATCCAGACAAGAGTGACCCTGAGTCCAATGTTCATGCTCGCTAGCTCACTTCGGCATTGTTGAACTAATTTGGAGGATGATGTGGACGAGCCAATCGCTTGAATAGACGCCTGACTGTCCGAAAAGTTAGCTGAATTGCGGTTTAGTAATTTGCATGCTACCTTAATCGCGAGTAGTTCAACCTGAAAGACACTAGCAAAGTCAGGAAGCCAAAAAGACCTGGAGACATTTAAAGACTCGGAGAAAATTCCTGCACCAACCCCACACTCCATTTTTGAGCCGTGAGTGAAAATAGTTGTGTCGAATCCTGTCGTCACTAAGTCATCATCCCACTCTTTTCGAGATGGAATGATAACTTTAAAATACGCACTGAGGTCCACAGTAGGAGTGCAGTAGTCGGTTTTAGTTGAAAAGATGTCCATTCAAATTGATTCCAATTCAGTTTCGCAATGGTAAGAAAAGTAAGGAATACTCAGCGACATCTGTTTTTCATTTAGTTGTTCAAACCTTTCCTGGCGTAGAAAGGATTGATATCTAGAATAATTTTCTGAAGATACACGATGTCCACTTTTCCACTGCTGTACGTTCTAGTTTTGCATTCCATTTTGAAAACTCAAAAGGATATATTTTTCTCACATTTTTCTGCAGTCACTCGATATTTTAAGAATTTATTAAACCATGCCGCGGGCCAACTTTTATAAGCTCGAGGGCCGCAGGTTGAGTATAGCTGGTATAAACCAATGACTTAACTTAACCCCAGAGAAAATAATTAAAAAAGTTTAACCGCCAATTTCTTGAGATAATACTTTCACCAAACTCACTCTTCAACAAATCGATTGTAATATGTTGTGTGGTTTATGTGACATCATCCTTTAGGAGCCACGTCATGTCGTCCGAGTCCGTATCTTCAAAGTTGGGCCAAAAATAATCGGTTACCTATCATGGCTTAATTACGCTGGTCAGAAACGTGACGATCGTTGACGAAAAACCACGGCCTAAAAAAACTGGAGCCGGAATGTAAACCGCACCTAACAGTTATTTTTTTGTGGATGAAGTGGTGATTCATGAAGCAAATGTTGATTTTCACCCAACCAACAACGCATATTTTGCTTAATGACGAACCAAAAATGAGCTTGGTCACTGAACATGATTTTGCGATGAAATTCACTTCTTTTGCTTGAAGGTCATTTGACCTTTCTATTCTACCTTTTTCCATGAGAATCTAGTCCTTTTCATCACCCAATGTTATTAAAATTAAGGAGATCAAAATCTGATACCTTCATCGATTTTTCTGATAGCCCTAAAATAGGCCACACCTTTTGTCAAAAACAGAAATTTTATGAGACGCCAAACGCTGAGAATCACGAAGAACGAAGAATTAAAATTATTTTTTTTTTAATAATTCTATGCAAGTAATTGCTTTTCAAATTCGGTAGAAAATGTTTATAATTTGCAGATTTTGGTCGTTGTTGTACTTTACCATGATGAGAATGTAATGACAATTCGATGATTAGTGAAAGGGTGAGTTCACCAATTAAATTCAATGTTGTGAAGTCCCTCTTGGAAAACTCGATATTTTCATTGTAAAAATATTCTACAATAAATTACATTAAATTTCCGACCATATCCTATTTTCCCCATCATAATCAATCATCACCTGAAAATTCAAGAAGTGACTACAGCTCCCAAAAAAAAACTTCCCCAAATTCCCATGCATAGCCCCATCAATCCCTAATTTTTGTTATTTTAAACAAAACAACCCATAAACACCCAATCACAGCTATTCTACGTTTCTTGTGAAAAATATATTAGGTGTCGACAGAGGCACAAAAATTAATGACACTAATAAACTTCTTCTTTTCTCACATCCGGCCCCGCTCTTAGCCACGTCTCATCGCTGCCACATTTTTATGTTCACAAATTATTGCCAATGAATCGTCATACATCATTCGACAAAAGAAAATCCAGCCTTAGTTTTGTTCCTTTGGAATTTTTCTATTTCTCCAATTTTTCTTTTATCATTCGAAAAAAAGCAAAAATCAATTGACTGCGATAAAGAATCCATTGAATTTATATCGCCAAACAAAACTCCACGTCCTCACCGAAAACCAAAAGGCAACAACATCGACAAAAAAAATCTATTAATTATCAGAAGGAAGGAGAAAGAGAGGAAAACACACACCAAAATAAAAGGAAACATAAATTCGTGACTTGTTCTTATCCGCTCCATTGAGCATTTGCATCATCAAACGATTGCTCCAAAATCGTGCTTTTGTTAGCTCCAAGAAAAAAAAAACTCACTAGCCGTTGGAAGAGAATATTGTCGCTGAGGCTACGAAACGACGACGACGATGACTGCACATCCACATACTACCCCACTATCCCCTCGAATAGCAACAGAGAAATCGAATTAAATAAACAAATTCAAATCGTGAGCGAACTGCCGAATCAAGCTGGCAAGTGCTTCTGGCTATGGGTACAGCTTAGGTATAGCTTTTTTGTTCATCCTCAAGCCACATTTGAGAAACTACATATAGAGAGCGCCGCCAGAGCTCATGCCCTGCCTCTGCCGCCAGATTCAATAAACATTTTATCACGATTTAAATAAAACAACTTGTACATGGGTTTTGCTTCTTCTGGTCCTGGAGCTTTGGCTCCTTCGCATATTGCTCGAGCTCCCAATCCTTGAGCCTGCTGGAACGTAATCGATTGGGAATTCCTTCACACGTATAGAAACCGAGGATAAACTCGAACCTAACTCAAGGCGGAAACGCGACATTGTATTCACACAAAAAAAGTGCTCACTTTAAAACGCGTGTTCGTGTATCGTTTGCTTTCGTTTCGTTTTTTGGGCAGTGTTGTTGTTTTGTTTTGTTTCTTCAGGCGGCAAAAAGAATAAATTTTGAATTTCAGAGCAATGGCAACAAATTCTTAAACACTCTTTACGTTTCGACAACCTAAAAAAAAAATCATCATTCTCAAAGGATCGACGTATCCCTCGAAAATGAATCGAAATAATTTTTATTCGTCGCACGTGATTGGCAAAATGGGAACGTGGTAAAGAATTTTTCTTAATTCTTTAACAGTATTAGGCAAGACTTGCAGAGTGTTTGACAAATAAAAAAAAAAAAAACGTTGGAGTGGGAAAGAAAAAATTCAATCAAAATTCAATTTGTCGTCAAATTTTGTATTCCAAAAGTCAAGTGAAATTGATTAATGATGTCAAAGAGGGAATTTTCGTCATCGGTGTAGAGGTTGGGGTTGTCTTATACATACTGTCCTACAACTATTTGGACCAATGTCTCTGAAAAAGGACCACTTCCTGTAAGAGGGAGTACACAAAACATTGACGTTGCGCTACAATCCAGGTCAGCTGAAT
Source organism: Sphaerophoria taeniata (assembly GCA_943590905.1). NCBI lineage: Eukaryota > Metazoa > Arthropoda > Insecta > Diptera > Syrphidae > Sphaerophoria > Sphaerophoria taeniata. Next base: position 33,392,526 of record OX016540.1, on the reverse strand, counting down.
GTCTTTCAAAGTGAAATTAAGTTTTAGAACTATTCAAATGACAAATGAAACACAACCTTGACACATGTTCTCTTTAAAAAAATCTAGTATGCTAACCCAAAGACGTCTTCATTTTGTGTTTGTCCCCCAGGCAATACAAAGAAACGAGACTAAAAGTACCATCAAAGTCCTCCTTGCAAAAGAAAGACATCCAAACCTCCTTAGATTTGTGATTTTATTTATCCTTTTACTCCTGAAGAACCTGTTGACCTGTTTATTTCTTCAACTGACATCTGTCTGCCTGAAGTCTTAAGTCAAAAACAAATCCCACTAACCTCTATCCGATTGAAATCAAACAATTTGTTTTGACTATTTTTCTTCTTTTTTAATTTTTAGTGCTTGCTCCCATTAATCTTAAAAAATGTCTTGATGTTTTCAGTTGAATGGGAAAAAAAGGCAGAATAGCACAAAGTGTATTCTCAACTGCTACGCTGCTGACCTGCAATTATTTGCACTGCACTTGCCGCACAAAATGCAATTACTTGTCCCATTCAGAGTGTCCGAGATCCATCTACCATCCGTCTCACTACTGAGGCTCTCCCAACCCCACTAACTCAGCTGAAGTTTGGTGTATATACCGCGGACCGGACTGTAGATTTTCTCATGACAACACCAACTTTTCTAAGAAATAATGGCAAAAAAGGATTAATATACCTACACAGAGAAAGAAACTAACAAAGACATCATGCTCGCTTAAAAAGGAAAAAACGGAATTGCAGCAATTCAACAAGAAAGACGTTTCTTTTTTTCCCTTGTTCCGCTTCCGACTTCGATACTTCTTCCTCTTTTTTTTTTGTTCGAAAATGTGTAGGTATATAGATCCTTTTAGTTTGCAATGTGCCGATAATTTTGCCTTTCCATCAATAAGACAATTGTGTGAGAGACGTGTCCTTAGTCATTTGCACTAAACGAAAAGTGTGTCCTGATGGAATTTTGTTTCCCATCAATTGCACTAGTCGCACTATATTTTCTTGAAGTTTAGTTCATAAAGAGAAAAAAAAAACTCTCAAGATGTCAACACGACAAATGAAAAACAAAAATTGTACAGCAAAAAGACGAAGAGAAAAGAAATCAATATCCTGCAGGAATCTTTTGATTTTTCTTCCAATTTTCCTATATTCACGTGGCCTTGTGTTTGTTTTTATATTTTCTACATTTTTGAAGTGAAAACGTTTTTTGTTCTGTTTTTTTTTTTTTTAATTTAAACCCATTTCTCTAAATAAAAATGCTAAACGGTTTTTCGCTCCACTTGGCCTTTGATGGCTTCTTTTGCGGATTGAAGTATTTGCCCTTAAATTTATTCGGTTGCGCTTTTTGTGAATAAATAGGAAAAAAAATTATAATCTTGAAGTTGAGAATGCTTAAGTTTTGGAGGAGCATTTAAAGATTTCGTTCTTTTTCTCAAGATTTCTTTTGAGAAAAAAAAACATTTTTAAGGATTTATTTCTTTTCAATTGAGGTTCGAGAAAATTTTTTCATGACATAGTTAAGATTTTGTTTGGATGTCGATTTTTTTAAAAGTCAACCTATAATGCTGAAGTGCACTTAAGTTAGTTTGTTTTTGAATAATATGTTGGGAAAAACGTACTTTCTTTGCCTGTACTTCCTTTCGTTTAGAGCCTACATAATTTTATGTTTATACTATTTCGTGATAAGAATATAATACACCGATTTATTCATGATAAAGTGCCACGAAATGAGAAAAAAAAACAAAATAGTTTGAAGTCAAATAATGCCCAAATTGTTCGTTTTGTCACATTTCATCAAAGTTCGAATAGTCTTACGAATGGAAAATCTGAAAAATTAGCCACAAGTATAAATACATAAAATAGTACGTATACGCCACAGTCACCCACAAATTGTTTTTAGTACATAAACCTTCAAAAAAGTCGATTTATACAAGGGGACTTGATCAATTAGCTAACAAAAAGTTTGAGCATATTAGGATCGAAGGACGACATTGACCCACGACTGTAGGGTATTATTGACGCCGACCACTAACTCTTTGTAGATTGCAGCCAATGATTATCAGAATTGGAGGCAAAAAAAAAAAATTACTGCACAAAATTCGACATCAGAAATGGCCAAGTTCTCTTCCGATCAGGTCGAAAAGAACATGATAGGAAGTCCTTTTGTCCAATTATCAAGTGCATAGAACTAGTCGTAACTTTGCCGGGGAATACCAGCTGTAAAGTGCTGGGTTTCATACAGGCAAACAAACGAATCGTTGTCAACGGCATGCATGAGAGCTATATTGTTAGAAAAACGAGAGGTAGTTCTTGTATCAACTGATGGTTTATTGCAGTTAAGCTTAAAACTAGACAGTTGGTAGATAACTAAGAAAATACGAAATATGTTATACATACATAGCTACAATGTCACATTTACGATCGATGACGTGCGTTATCAATGTCTTTTCGAGTTATTTGAAATATTTAACATAAACGAGCAAGCATGAGTGCAGACCTAGGAGATGATTGATTGGAGCACTGGCTTCTCAGAACTATAAAAAGGGATCATGGCAGGACCGTTATTTATTCGTGTAGCCAACAAGCATGTACGGGGAGATGTAAAAATGCTCCAACAAGAATTAATGTCACAAACATTACCAAAGGCACAAAAGTTCATCCGAGCTACTAATCAAGATGTCAGTTTTCTGTGCGGAGTGTTTTTGGTTTGGAGTTAAACATTTTTTAAGCTGTGGCCTTATTCTCCATTTGCTCGACGTTATCCAGTCTTTTCAGCCGTTTAACTTAAACTTTTCCGACCAGGTGCATATCCTTGTTCAGACATTAAAGATCACTGTTGTGTCTTATCTTCCATTCGCCTTTAAAGGGAGCCAAAAATTGGTCGGAGTTTTTTTTTCATGTATAAGTAGTACAAAGCAGACTCTCTATTCCCGCCTTGTAAAGCACGACACAGGACTAGGATGATCAAGGTCTTGTAGAGAGACAATTTTGGTCGATCACTATGGATCTGCTTCTCAATTCCCTTCTCAGTCAAAGGAAACAGACAGTTTGCAAGCAATTTTTTCGTTTGATTTCAGCACTGGTCTCTATTGAAAGTTTCAAATTGCGTTGCTGAACGATGTTTAAAAAAATCGCATGACAGCGCGTCACTTAGTCGAAAGCCTTTTTTGATATCGAAGGTATTCGTTAAGCCTTTCTCAATTCTGATTGTGCAGCGTGATTATATCATCGGTATCCTGCACAAAAGGAGAAAGTTGGGATGGATACCAAAACCAGGTATATTTCTATATAGTTCTTCCTCATATATTCTGTCAAACGCGAACTGATATTGATAAAATGTGGTGGGTATCGATATAGTGCTCTGGAGTCTTTTCCAAGATCTGACGTAGTATGATACTGATATGGAATCATCAGATTGTTGATGGAGGATCTCAGAGTAAAGAGCAGTTCGAAGGACAAAATCGTAAAGATCATGACTTAAGTCTATACTTGGAGCAATACAAGGGTCTTCTTCCTTCAGAATTCGACAAACTATGCTGAGGTTAAATTCATCAGACAAGCTTGCATTCCAACATTTTTTGAATTTTTTTGAGCTCTCTAAAGTAAGCTTTGGGTTTTCTTAATTGTCCTGATGAAATTTTCTTCATCTCAAATTTCTCAAATATCTATTTGTTCTGTTTCTTGAAAAAATTACCATGAAATTGTTTCAATTTAACATATTCAAGCTCAAAGACAACTATCTATTATTTAGTTTCATGTCCAAGCTAGATTATATACCTGTCATTTAATCGTCTTCCCTCGATCCCCATTTAATGTTTATTCATTCATATCCCATCAGAATCCTTATCTCTGCAACCCAATGAATCAATTAACATCATAATAAAATAATGCCCATCAAAATCCGCCCAAAAAATTTACCTCTCCACAGGTACCAGGCCCCAAGCGAATATATCCCCAAAAAGTGTCTGAAAATACAAAATTTATACACAACTTTCAATAAATCTCTTATTTATCATGTGTGCTGAACGAGTATAATAATATTTTGCTAATTCCAATTTGTCATATTTGTTTGTGTCCTTTTTCATATTGAATAGAAGGACGTTATCATCCTCAAGCCAACTGGATCCGATATCCTTAGCTGTGTGTCAAGAGGCAAACGAGAGGTAAGTCAATAATAAAATATAAATCCTTATTTATTATATCTTCAAGACAAAAATGATATACTGTAGCATGAGTGTTCTTCTTCTCATTTTTTATTTATAAATATCTGTATCTCCTGTATCCTTGTTTTTTGACAGAATTTCGAATGTCAAAATCATATACGTGTGATTCAGCAGATGGATTCGGGTAATCGTCTATACATTTGTGGTACAAATGCTCACAATCCCAAGGACTATGTGATATATGTAAGCAAGTGACCATTTATTTTTGAAACAAAACAAAAAATGAATTCGTTTTTTGGTTACACTTGATTCTTTTTGGTTTTTAAGGCGAACTTAACACATTTACCCAGATCTGAATACGTGCCAGGAATTGGATTGGGCATTGGTAAATGTCCCTACGATCCATTGGACAATTCGACGGCCGTTTATGTGGAAAAAGGAAATCCCAATGATTTGCCAGCTTTGGTGAGTTCACTTCCGAAGTCAAAAAAAAGAAAAAAGAAAAGTGAGAGAGCAAGCGTATGAAACTTTCGTCATTTCTTGGAAATATTTTTTGACAACGTGGTAGCGACATCAATTGAAATTCCGTAAAAGGACACAAAATTAAATTACCAATCAAAGGATATTGACGCGTTGTCAATATTCATCGTTCTTCTCCTTGCTCTCTCATGTCCTTTTTTTCTGCTTTCAGTCAGTAAACGACAAAAAAATCAATCCATTTCTATCTGTTTCGTTTCAGTATTCGGGAACAAATGCAGAATTCACAAAAGCAGACTCCGTGATATTTAGATCGGATTTGTATAACTTGACTTCTGGCCGGAAGGAGCATAATTTCAAAAGGACACTCAAATATGACTCGAAATGGCTTGATAGTAAGTTTTTCTTTCACAATTCTATGTATATGGTCTGATTTTCATTTTTGGTTTGATGTTGATGAATGAATAATATTGAAGAAGGACATGGATTAAAAGATTGCAGAGGATAAAGTATCCTTAGTCGGTGTATAGGTTCTCTCTATCTACATGAATGTACAAATAACTTTTCAAGGATTAAATTTTTGAATTTATTCACTGAGTGGAAAATGATTTTCGACAGTACTTTTTTGTGTTGGTCCTTTTCTTGTCAAAATATATAATTCCCACACATTAATCCCCGAGGGGTGACAATAAACGAGATCATAACGCAATTTCACATAAAAAGGTCATGGAGCCTTTTTTTATTGTTCTTTTGTTCGTGTTCAGTTATGTGGTTAAAAATATAAATTTCGATTTTAGTTTTTTTTTTTCATTTATTATTTTGTATTATTTTTATTAAACTGTGGACGTTTCAAGGAGAAGATACACAAAAAATGTGGGAGCAATCGGAAGCAATTTAATAAAATACCCGAGCATAAGCTATGGAAAATTGACACACACACACGAATATGAAAAAAAAAATTGACGAACAAAGAAAAAGTTTTTGGGCGATCGACTCTAGGAAGGACGAGATTAATTGAAATGAAAATGGGAAGGTTGCGTTCTTTTATTTTTTGTTTGTATTAATTTTTTGTATGTTGTGGGCAGTTATTGCTACCTTGTATGCGAAATCAACATTGAAGGATAAAAAGCAAAAGTTAAATATAGTACATATATTGTTGACGTTGTTCGACCGGAAATGATTTTCGAAAAAACGGATATGAAATGGAAGGATTCTGGAAATTCTGTTTTTTTTTTCGACTTTATTTGTCGACAATATAATCATCAACATCATCGTCGTCATATCGTAAGGGCTGTTTGTGATGTTTCAATAAATATATATCGTCGTAAATTATATTGGTATTTTTTTTTTACTCAGTTTGTTGTTGGGTGTATGTGTAAGGCTGAAATAGTTTACATGATGTGAAATATATTTTTCAGTTGATGGTTGTGAATATTGAAATCGATGTAATAAATTTTTTTTATTATGTTCGATTTAATAACGCATTCAGGATATTGAGTTGTAATTGCCAACTAACAAGCTAGAAATGTGTATTTTGTATTTATTAGCATTTTGATTTGATTTAAGGAGTAATGTTTTTTCATTAAATCAAAACTGAATTTGCGTAGTTGAGTTAAAAATGAGTTGAGTTAAGAGTTGTAATTGTTTGTGATAAAAATAGACATCGCATCTGTTAAGTCCTTTGATTAGATTAATTTGTTGGTGTTATTTTGGAATTCATCAAAAATAAAATGCGTTTCCTTCAATAAATCTAGATTTCGCCAGTTAGGTTTAAATTTTTTATAAATTCTGAACAAAGCTGGCATTGATTACGAGCTTACCATACATTGTAATGAGGATTAAGAAAATCATCAGAACCAATTTCAATGTCTAAAGAAATGAGGAAATCCAACTAGCGGGGGCAAATCTACCTTTTTAGTAGAAGAATCACTTTGAAAGAAATTCAGTGTAGTAAAATTTAAGTATTGGCTTGCGACATTTAAGGTTTGGTATTCAATAAGTTTACTTGACGGATCACTACCATGTTCGATGGTAGTGTCGTTTTTGTCAAGCATTGTTTGGCAAGTCCTCATGGAGAGATTCCCACCACAACAACGTCTTCAAATTGTTTTACGAAAATCAACGATTTGGGAGAAATGTATCATGTGTATGTTGTGTGACTCGAGGATGTTAAGCTGTGCATAATCGACCCACTAAAGAAACTATACCCTTCATAAGCTTGAATCCCTGTTGGGACCATCGCTACGACTTGAAAAATCAGGAACCGAAAAATATTTTAGGAAAAGAGAATTTGATAGAGAAAAACGAAAGTATATTTTCACCCTCGCATAGAGGGACATAGACAAATACTGTTCTAAATTTGAACAAAAAATCGTTATTATATTATGAAATTACCCGACCCGATAAACGTTTTTTCATCTAACGTTATTGTGATCAAAACTCAGTAACCAGAGCTTAAAGATAGATTTTGATAGTTGCTCTGAAGGCACAAGTCGAAACCAATTAGATTTTGATTATAACTTTTAAACCGAGTGTTCAAAAACAGATTCTCTTGCAATTGCTGATAGAATAGTCTTGTAAGCCCTTATTTTGATGTATACAATTTGTGTATAACAGTTGCGGAAGAAAATTGTGAGTAACATCAGTTTGATGGAAAATGTTTGCAAATAATTAACATTTTAACCAATATCTTGACTACCTGGCCTTCAAAAAAGTTAAAACTCATTTCTTTTGATCATTCGTTGGGTTTTGGAAGAATTTTCTTCTGTCAAATCGAAATCAATTTCGCTAAATTCATCATATTTCATAGTTCTCTTAGTCCTGAAAGCCAAACTTACTTCCAAGCTCTGGTTGCATCAGAAGATATTCTTTCTATGGGATTACAATAAGTTAAGGACAAAAACCAGAAAAAAGAAATGTTTTTTGATCATAACTCTGCGAGGTTTAGTTGCCGAGTATTGATCAAAAAACATTTTTCTTTCAGTTTTGGTTTGCAGTAGCAGATAGAGGATAAACAGACCTTAGTTCTTAAAGGCTGCCTGGGAAAATTGAGAGACCTGGCGATATGAAATCCCAGAAAAATATCATAAATATCTGCTGGGCCGTTTAAGAGTCTATACCAGTCATATACATATTTTTTTTTTTTTTTTTTGAGTGAAGTAGATTTCAAGAAATTTTAAAAGTCGAACGATGTAAAATTTTCGATATTACTTAGAAAATTACTCGTCATTAAGTAACTCTTAGGCCCTCCGCACACGAAGCAACTGTTTTGCAACTGTTTTGCGACTAGAATCGCAAATCAGTTGCTCAAGCAACTTTGTATATGAAGCTCTATAGCAGAGCTCACACGCTCGACTGAAATGAAACCGGTTTGCAATCGGTTTCCAACGAGTCGCACGCAACTGATTTTGTAGGTCGAATTTGAGTTGCTTAAGCAACTTTTTTTGTTTTTGTTATTAAAATTATAATATTATATATAAAAACAGATGTGTTTGTTTGTTTCTATGTCTGGTATGGACTTCTAAATGGCCCAACAGATATTTATGGATTTTGCATGTTGTATTTCTGGAATTTGTTTCGCATTGGAAAAACCATACGGAAGAGTCGGAAAACTGGAAATATGAAATATGATATGATAAATAGACGTGAATTTGGTTTCTTGCATATTCTTTTTGTTCCAGAATCGCTTATCAAATAGTAAAATAGAAAGTTCTTGATGGAAAACCCGCAAAACTCATTAGAGTTGTAGGTGCTTTGGTTTTCAAATGAAATATTGTTGATATAAGACCGCGAATCTTAGGTGCATTCGTTTTCAAATAGAAAAATAGAAAATTGTTGGTGGAAAACTCCAAAAATTAAAAAAAAGTGAGTCATTTGATGTTTGATAACATTTAGGATTTTGACTACGTAAAGGTAAACGATATGTGGTGTTTAATCATTCAAGGAGTTTATCTGAAGAAGCTTAATTGAAATGAAAAGGGCTTGGTTTGTTTGTATGTCTGGTATAGAGACCATCAGCAAAAACACATTTTCTCATGTTCGTGTCCATCTTTTGGATGTTGGAAGCAACCAACTTTGGCATCCGTTTGAATTAAATGTTCTGCTGCCATAAAGTCTGCATTTCAAATTTTTTGGATGTATGGATGGGTCCAATGTTCTCTTCGTACAAGTTTTCTTTGTCTTCAGTACTGGTAATAGTCAATTAAATCATCTTCATCAGTACAACTGTTTGACATGTTGAATAGTTTCTTATAAAAACTGTGAACAAAAAATTAAAAAATCAAAATTCGGTCGTACTCGTGTGCGGAGAGAAGTCACAAATCGATCGCAAACTAGTTGTAAAACAGTTGCTTGAGCAACTGATTTGCGACTCTAATTGCAAAACAGTTGCTTCGTGTGCGGAGGGGCCTTACACTTTTCTTACTTCCATTTCCTAGTTACATTTATTTTTTTTTTCTTAAGTCAAATTTAATTCTGTGCTTCTTTTCGGTATCTTTATTTATTCCATTTAAAATTATCGTCTGCACTTAAAATCACAACACTCGTTGAAGAACAATCGTAATAAATGTTCCACATACGCCATAGTGTGTAAAGTCAAAAGGCATTTGATTACTTAGCAACGTGAAATACCAAGCCAAGGTGGTAATACTTTAATAAAAAGAAGAAATGTTAATCTAGCTCTCTTTTTAAACCATAAGGCTTCTCGTTGAAGAAATCTTAAAATAATTTAAAAATAATGAAAACGTTGTGTAACTGTTCCCAATATAAGCTCTGTGTTGTGAGGGTAGGTTATTTTCAATTTTATTTTGACAGAAAAAAGTAGTAACTGTCGACAATCACAGCACGAAGCTGTAAACGTATAGTCGTATATGCGATATCCAATTGAAATCGAATAAATTCCAAGTAAATTGACATTTATACATTCTCCAGTCCAAGTCCATATTTGACATACAGACCTTCGATTTGCATTTACTTTGGTGTACCAAACGATTTGGTTCATACGAACTTTAAATTTCATTCAAAATGGCAATTTCAGTTTCGTAGAAATCAAAATACAGCCCTAGGAAGGTAAGAATTGAAGAAAATTTTCATTAGCTGTATAAAAAATTAGGACAAACGTTTTGTCTTCTGATAAAGACCTGGTAATGATTCATCAAAATTAGTTTAATTTTCTTCAAAGAGAACAGTCTTGGGTTCGTGGTCTCAATACTGCAATTATTATAAATTATTGTTTTCCAAACATAAAACAAAAATCACTTTTAAATTCTGTTTATTCTCCTTTGCAGAACCAAATTTCGTTGGAGCCTTCGATGTCGGCGAATACGTCTACTTCTTCTTCCGCGAGCACGCTGTCGAGTACATTAACTGCGGCAAAGCCATCTACTCCCGCATCGCTCGAGTATGTAAGAACGATCGCGGTGGCAAATACATGATCAGTCAAAATTGGGCCACCTACCTGAAGGCGCGCATCAATTGCAGTATTTCCAGTGAATTTCCCTTCTACTTCAATGAAATTCAATCTGTCTACAAAATGCCACATGACGATACAAAATTTTACGCCACCTTCACAACGAACACACATGGCATCCTGGGATCAGCAATTTGCAGCTATGACATTAAGGATATCAATTCGGCGTTTGAAGGTGAGTACTGCTCCTTAGACTCCTTTACAAATGACAAAAGGAAATAAAAGAAGAATATTGCTTTCCAATAATTGCGAAATCAGTATGAGTGTAAGGGTGGTCCATAAAAAAAGGAAAATGTTTGAGAAAATAATTTTGAGCGGCCCTTAAACACATTTGAAATTTTTATTGGCCACCCTATCCACTGTCTTTGAGGAGTGATACATGTAGCTGACTCCAGCTTATTTCCAGCTCCTTATAGTTTTATTTCACCTGAAGGGGGGCTCTTTTATAACTCTTCAAATTCCCCCCCCCCCCCTCCACTGCCCCTCTTATTGCCGTGAAAGCGTGAAAATGATATGCATCTGAATAGGTTTCTAGACGAATTCGACATCATCCTTCCAAGCGAAAGTAGTAGTTTGGCTTTCTCTGGCTCACACTATTCGTGTTGTCGCATCGTCGTAGCGTCGTTGTCGCCAACTGCGAGTACACGAATTGCAGCCAACAACTCTTGAAAACTCGTTGAATTTTGTCACCAAGCCATCCTCATCGTCATAGTGTCATATATTTTTTTTTTGCTGCCGTGCATCAGTAATGTCCTTTTTTTTCATTCGGTTGATTCGTGAAGTAGTTTGACACATCACTGAAGCAAGATGTAACGAAATGGAAGGTATCCTTTCTCATCCAATTCAACCTCCATATCCTTTAAACCTACAGTAGCCCAGCAAAAAAGCTCAGTTGGAATGGTGGGATGAAAGAGAAAAAGCAATAGGATGATAGTTGCATGATTCAGATGATGCACTGCGGAAGCAGAAATTCAAGTGACACTTTTACGCGGTTTTTGCAATTTTTTTTGTATGTTTTCTTCTCACTCGAAAAATTATCCTCTGGGATTTTGCCAGGACGTACGTTTTCCCTAAACCTTTCGTGTAAACCTAACAGAGCCGTTTTTTCGTTTGCTAGTCGCTAGCGATGGTGCCAGCTTTGTCGAGCTATATGTGTGTAGTGAATGACACCTGGCAATAACAGCAGTAGCAGCCGGATATGTTATGTGTGCAGCATGGAATATCAAGGATTTCACACCTCACAAGGTGATTCATGTCGTTTGTTCGTTGTTTGTGTTTTCTGCTTTCGTTTTTTTTTTTTTTGCTTCTCTCTTTGATGGGACTTTGGTGGGTGGTAGATGATGGTGCTGGATGGATGACATTTATTTGTAAAACTTGCACGCATTTTACAGCCAAGGAGCAATAGTGCCATGTCCTGTCGCTCGCTAGTTTGTTCAATGTTGTCGGTACCGAATATAATGTAATATACCATGTAGGTTGGAGCTCTCGGTGTTGGCTTGAAAGCGAACCGAACGTTTTATGTTCGTTTTTATTTGATATTTTTTTCTTCCGTATTTTCTACTGAACCGGAAATGGAAAAAAATTCTTTACACTGTAAAATAAGGATATTGCTTGGGATGGCTAAATTTTTCAGAGATCCACGGATACCTACATTGAGCTGTGCGGACTGACTTCAAAGCTGAGTTTTTATTTCTTACTGGATGGGATTTTCTTTTCGATTTTGAAAGGTGTATTTTTCTTCTTTTTGACAAAAAAATATTGCGAGAGAAATTGAAGACGTTTTTGTAGCTTGAGATAATTTAGTTTGGTCGTAGTTTGGAAGGTATTGTGCGGCAGAAAATTGATTTCGGGATATGGCAGCTACTTTGTGGTGTATTTTATGTCAGATATGTTTGCCAGCTGTGTACGAGTAAATGTTTTTTTTTACATGTAAAATAACAATTGATCAATTTGCAGTTTTGATGATAGTTTGAAATCCAATTGAAGGTGTTCTGAGAAGCTATGACATTACCTTCCATTTCATTACATCATGTTTGAAAAATGGGGCAGTGCGCTGAGTAAAACGAGTATTGTTTAAAAGGGATTCAAAATTTGTAACAAAATTTTATAATACCCCTAACTTACTTACGTACTAAAGGTTGCACTACTGTCCGGGTTTGACCAGGGCCTCATCAATAGGCGTTCTTTGATCAATGCTGGACTTTTCGGGTCTGAAGCCATACTAATAAAGACCTATTTAGGTTGTTCATATAACGGTTTACATAGTTCTGTAGACAAGATCTTGCAGGCAGTGTTTAGGAGACTTCTGCGTCTGTAGTGGTGCATTTAAAAGGATTTTTTTTCTTTAAGGTTGGTCATATGATTGTGAGGTTCCATTCGTCGTGGGTTCGAGTCCTACTAGTGCCCATAGTTTTTATTTCTGCTTTCACGGGCGCTGCCTCTTGCGAAGAACTGACAAAACTTTCAAGAGTATCAATCTGTCGTGAAAAAGTGCTTCTCAAGTTTGCCGTGTGGAATCGGCGTTAAATTGTAGGTCCCCTCAATTCTTCACATGCAGCCAGAGAATTGTTGATGAGAGTAAGCCACTTAGGCCTTTTTTTATTAATGATGAGTTGAATTGGTGGTCTGCGTCACTTAAATTGAATGGTTCTGTATATTTGGAAGAATTTTGTTGGTTATCAAAGTTTGAGAGCTTGAAAAAGTGGTCTTCCATAATCCTCAATACTGACTATGGTTCTGCTCTGATACACTCTTGATAGTCTCTACAGTTTTCGGTTCGGGGTACCTACATAAAACCGTTTGAACAGTTGTAATTTCCCTTTAAAAAATCGCTTCTCTAATTTACCACGAAACAACAGAACAAAATTGAGAACAAAAAATAATAAGGCTGCCAGAAATTGTTTCAAAATATGTGCCAAGAGGTCTCAAAACTCCATGGCACATCCCTTGTTCTTTCGACATAAATCTGAAAGCCAAACTCTTAAAGTCATCCATCTTGTACTACACATCTTATAAAGAAGACAACAACCTCATTTGCAAAATGAAACCATTTATTCACATATCCATCCCTTCCACTTCCATTAAGTCCTTTGCCAACAAATTATATAAAAAAAAACCAACAAACAAATTTCGAATAAATTAATTTTCAACTTTTTTTACTCAAACCAAAAAATAAACACAAAATTTACCAAAAAATAAAAATTTTATAATTCCGTCTTTTTTTTGCAGGAAAATTCAAAGAGCAAGCCACATCCAATTCCGCATGGCTGCCTGTGTTGAACTCAAAAGTTCCTGATCCACGTCCTGGCACATGTATCAACGACACATCAACCCTTCCGGATTCGGTGTTGAACTTCATACGAAAACATCCGCTAATGGATAAAGCTGTGGATCATGAGTTTGCCAATCCGGTCTTTTTCAAACGTGATATTATCCTTACCAAATTGGTGGTCGACAAGTAAGTTATAAGTCTTGGCACACATCCCAGCCAGGACTTTATGGTTAAGTGTTATTTTTATTCTCAGTCGTTTTATTTTTATTTTTGGTCCATAGTGCACTTGAAATACAACAAAAATTTTATAAATAAAAGAAAAATGTGAGAAGAGTCCTTAAGAAGAGTAGTTTTGTGAGTAAAGTGCACACGAAAAAAGAAAAAAAGTGTTATGGACTCTTTTAAATGAAAAACAATTTTCTTGTGAACCTATAAAAATATCCTTTCTTAAAATTTGTTTTAAATTTTTTATTTTCAAGGATCCGAATAGAAAAATTGAATCAAGAATATCTAGTCTATTTTGCCGGCACGAATACGGGCAGCATTTATAAAATCGTTCAATTCATTAAGTACGGACAGCGCCATTCGAACTTGCTGGATATCCTGGAGATAGCGAAAAATGAGCCCATTAGAGAGATGGATCTAAGCCAAAAGACCGGCTCGTTGTATATAGCAACAGCGCACAGTGTGAAACAAATCGACTTGGCAATGTGCAATCGACGGTATGACAGTTGCTTCCGTTGCATCACAGATCCGTATTGCGGCTGGGACAAGGATGTGGGTGCTTGTCGGCCATATCAGTTAGGATTGCTTCAGGTGCGTTCAATGGATAAACATTTATATCTTTTCTTTCTTTTTTGAACGGTGCAAGGAGAGGTGCTCTCTTTATCTGTCGATTTGTCAGAACCGCTAAATGTTCACTAAACGTTTCCAATCTCGTTTCAACTTTTTTTTTCTCTTTCTTCCTCTGGTTCTGTCTCTTTTGCAGGATGTCGGCAATGAGACGTCAGGAATTTGCGATACGAGCGTATTGAAGAAAAGAATAACAGCCTCGTATGGACAAACATTGCATTTGTCGTGTTTTGTTCGTTTGCCGGAAGTTCTACGACAGAAAACGATACGATGGTATCATCATTCAACGGAAAAGGGAAGGTAAGTGAAATAGAGAAACTTTCTATTTTTGGTTCCGTATCTGTTTGGGTGGATAGTTTGTTGAAAACTGTTGGTTGGGTTTTTTCCTTGTTTTTCAAATTGAATGCAGCACTTATTCTTTTGAGTCGAAAGACAATCAGAACGATAATTTTTCAATTGCAAGGGAGTCTTTGAGAGTTGAAGCGAAGAAATATGACAAACGATTTGGACACTAAAACATTTAAGTTGAAAGTGCTCAAGAATATCTACTACTTGTTATATCAAGTTTTCCAATAAGGACTTTTGATAGCTTTGAGTTTAATTTGTGAACGCACCCTTTCACTTTCCTTCGATATGTCATTGTCGATTTATTCGGTAAATTCAACATTTTCATCATCGTATAGTAGACGAACGAGCAACGTCTGCAAATTATAAAAATTTTCTACCGGAATTCGGAGGCGGAGACCGCAACTTTAAGAATGGTAACTGCAATTTTCGGTCGTAATTCTCACCTTAGTTGACAAGCATTGAGAAGTTTAATCAAAAATTTGAGTATACATATGTATTCGGTGTGTGATGTTGCAGTGTCAGTGAGATAACAGGTTGGTTGAAGTGTCGATATTATCGCTGCCGTTCAGGCATCCGTAGCAAACGATCCAAATCAATGAATTCCGCGGCGTTGTCAAGAATTAGGCATCGTTCCGACAACATTATGGCGTATGTTGCGTCAGGATATTGGATTACAGCCAAACAAGACTCAAGAATTGAAGTCGATGAACTATTGAAGCTGAAGCGACGCGGCGTTTGGGCTCTGAAGAAGATGCGCCAAGATGATGGCTTTCATCGCAAAATCATCTTTATTGATGAGGATCATTTTTTGGTCGATCACTACATATATCTACAAAAAAATAACAGTTTAGTGCTGTTTGCATGCCTGCGGCATTATTAAGCCATATTTTTTCGTCCACAATAACACGATCGTTATATTTCTATGGCCTGAAGCTGGCCATGATAACCGACTACTTTTTGCCCGAATTTCATATAGACTTGGACTACATGTTTTTTCAACAGAATTTCGCCACAAACCACAGAGCACACCTTACAATCGATTTCACAAAGAGACAAATAGGCCATTTTATCAACCGCCTCCTTACGCGTTTTAACGCCTCTAGACCAGTGTCTTAGAATTTTGCCAACTAACTGACGAAAACCTGGAAGAGCTCATAGCCAAGAGATATGACTGCTCAAGTCATCGAAAGTTATGTCCAATGAATCGACCGCTGCAAATGTGCCCGCGGTGGCCATATGAACGAAATAAGTTTCCATTTGATTTCTTCATGCCGACAGTAAAGCTTTTGAAATATCACAAGAAGTTTGCGTTTTATTTAAAAAAAGAAAAAATGCTGAAATAGAGTTCGAGTACTCTATGACTATATCTGAGGTGGCCCATTTGGAAAGTTTAGTTTTCGCAACTTCTTCGAGTGACTTGTACTTCTCCATCAACACAATTGCTTTCTTGTCCTCCAAACCGTGCGTCGGCCGTAGGCAGTATATTCTTTAAGACCTTACACTCTACATAACCCCAAGGAAAATAGTCGAAAGCTCTGATATCGCACTATCTACGCTGCTACAGTACGGTAGAAAAATCTGAAACTAAGCACTCACCAAAATCATTTCTCAAAAGTCTGTTACACGCACTGTGAAACGCGGTACAAAAATCAATTATTATAATTCCAAATAGTACTGAAAAGGTCTACGCCCGCCAGAGCTGCAAGTTTGGGTAAAAAGTTCGTCTCACTGCTTCTCTAGTAGACATCACTCATGGTCTGCGTCGTCGGTCGTATGATGCCCCTGGGGTGCGAAAGGGACTGTGTAGACGAGAGTGTGAGACGATTCTCAACTCGTCTACGTTTTCAACAGCTCAAAATTCCATGTTGCATATAGAACTAAGAAAGCTTAAAGCTAAGGGTGTTATTGTGGTTGGAAAATCGGCCTTAACTAAAAACATGCAAAGAACAAGTATCACTTTTAGAGTTAACACCGGAATTCATAAAAATATGTCAATTGAATAATTCCACTTAAACTGGATTGTCATCGTTCGGCATTTTGTCTACAAAACCTTATGTGCATAGAAGAGATAAATAATCAATAAGCAAAACTACCTCTGTACATCAAAACGACATAAATGTTGTTAAAAAAAAATGTTTAGTCAAACTTTTCCTCTTAATCATTGTAACGATAATATTTTCAAGCGCATTAATGCATACAATCCTCTTAACAAAAGAAATAAGAACCCTCTAATTGGGTGAGTAATAAACCAGTCATTCAAATCCAAGTTTAAGCAGATAAAAAAAAAGTCAAAAAAAAGTATAACCAATTTAAAATGATTAAAAAAAAAACAAACCCCCCAGGAAGCGAATTCCCTGCTGCAGCAAAATTGGTACACCAAACTCTCCATAAAATAAAATACTCAATTTGGAAAGAAAGTACCAACAGCGCCACCCCTTTTTGAAATTAAAATATATATCATTCAAAAACATCTGTTGTCTCCATGGAATCGAAGTACGAATAAGGTAGTTAAATACACAAATATACACCACCCCCTTTCGAGAGTGGAAAACATTTTGAGGTGTGAAATTGCAAGTTGTCTATATTATGTACGAAAATGTACCCTTCGTCCTGTTTCCAGAACATTATAAGAAACTGTGTTTTCTTTTTTATGAGAATATCCCTACATGCAGCAAATTATAACCAACAACGATTTTCAATTTGAAAATTCATCCCCTGGAGAAAGCACGAATTATATGGAAAAAATACTCTTCAACAGTTTTCTTTTTTCTTTTGAAAATGCGTTAACGAAAAAACTAATTAAAATCCGATGTTTATTTTTGTTTCTTCCCTTTACGTGAAAATACAAATACTCCTTGTTCCTCTTAATACCTATGAATTTTTGGTCTTCATCTAACAGAAATGTGTTTGTTTTATTGTCTATTTTGTGTTTAGATACGAAATCACTTATACACCATCAAAGTATATCGAAACGTCAGAGGGTGGCCTGGTCCTGATATCGATAAACGAGGGCGACAGCGGTCGTTATGACAGTTATTTGGATGGCACGCTCCTTTGCAGCTATAGCGTGAATGTCGATGCGCACAGGTAAGTTTATTTTTGTATGTTTTACAGCCAGGATATCGAGATATCCCTTTTTGGATATATTTTTTGGATAGACAAACTTTTTTGGCAGCTTTCCTATGGGCAATTGAGATAATTTGAAACTTCGTTCCGTGTACTTTTTTGTGTTTTTTCTGTATCTCGTATCACGTATCTCGTATATCTGATGTGACTTGACTTTTAGACAGATTAGAGGTCGTTAGAAGTTTTTTTTTCATTTTTGTGAATTTTTAATCCTAGTCCCAGACGCAAGTCCTTAAAAATTGACAATTCTCGTTTTTTCAATTAAATCGAATGGCCATGGTGATTAAATTGATTGCAGGCTTCTCTCTAATGTTTTTGCTTTTTTTTTTGAAGAACGTTAGTGTTGAACGCTGGGGCTGTAATTAAATTCCATTTTTCATCTTGTTACCTGAAGAGAACAGGTGTTAAATTTGAATAGAAAAGTTGTGTTTTTGTATTTTTTGTTATATTTAATTGTAACGGTTTTAGGGTGGAAAGGACGTTTCATTTGATTTAAATTAAATTTTTCACTTTGATTGTATTTTCGTTTTATTTAATTTTTATTTCAGGTGTACACCGCCATCGAAAAAGAATGATTATCAGAAGATTTATTCGCATTGGTGCAACGAATTTGAAAAATACAAGTCAGCGATGAAACAGTGGCAAGCGACGCAGGAGGTATGATTTTTATTTCCTGTTTTAGTTTTGTTTTTGTCTTAAGTTAATGTTGTTAAACAAAATCCTTTTTTTTTCTTAATTTTTTCAGCAATGTAACGCAAAAGAAAAGAAAAACAGCAAACACATAAACGATGTTCTCAGTGATGAGGCAACAGTCTGACCTCCTGGTGAGTTTCACCAATCTAAAAACGGCACATTTTTAACACGTCTTGCACACATTTTTCAAAAAAAAAATTAAGACACATATTTTCTTGAGTTAACAAAACTATTCGTCTTTTTCTTTGCAGGAAGTATAACAACAAACAAAAGACTGACATTTTAGCTTTTGAGAGACAATATTACAATTTTATTTTCACAAAAAGATTTTTAAAAATAAATTTAACGAATTCAGTGTAAACTATCATCAAAGAAAAAAATCACAGTCACTCAAAAACAAGCCAACAAAAACCACTACAACACGAGCCACACGCCACACCAAGCATAAAAACTAAAAAAAAAAAATCTAAAAAAAAAAAACAATTCCTGCCAATATATTTCTCTACTTCAACTACAATTTAAACAAAGGATTATTTTGCCAACTTGCCTACAGCCTATAACTAAATAAAATAAAAAAAAAACTTTCCAAAAACAAACAAAAATTATATGAATTCCAACGACCCATTGCGCATTAAAAAAAGGAAAAACAAACAAACAAATTAAAACACACTCCACAATTTCAACAGACAAAAACAGAAGCACCACCTTGAAACAAACTTACAAAAAGCTGCAGAACCCTAATCATCCAACAACAATAACAAAAACAAAAATCATCTTAAAAACATAAACAAATAAACCCGAAAAAAATATGAAAAAGAAGAATTTATTTTTAAAATTAACCTGTAAGTATATTTAAGTTTTTTAATTAGATATTTTTGCAAAATAAAATTTTAAAAATAAAATATAAAAACTGTATAAAAGAATGAGAGTGGACCTAAGCACACAGCAAAACAAGAGAGACAGCTAAGTTTTTTTTTTTTTTAAACTTAACAAAAAAGAAATTGTTACAATGTCAATGTAAATAGATTACATTTTTGTTTTTAAATTAACTTTTAAGCTAAGCAATAAAATATAAATGTTGTTGCATTTTTTTTTCATTACAAAAATTTTGGTTTTGCATAATTCTAATTTCTTTCATTATGACTGTACAAAATTAAAAATAAATGCGCAGTTAATTAAAAAAAAAAATAGCAAAATACATAAATTGACAAAAGTGAGAAAAATCTATAAAAATAGCTACATAGGTATTATTATATAATAAAATCTACTTAACGTATAAGAAAGCATTTAAATATTTTTGTGAGTTAATTTGTATAATGTTATCTCGTTCATCTACAATTGCTGGCAAATAATTATTCAATACTTTGGTGGATCAAAAACATATAATAAGAAAATATATAAACAAAAACTCAAATCCAGGAAAAAATTTGCTCATTTTTACGAAAAACCAAATTTCAAAAAAAAAAAAAAATAAACAAAAGGGAAAAAATTAAGAGTGAAACTGTCAAAGTGGTGGATGATTTCTTTGCATATGGCAATGTAATGTTTATGATAAGCAATAATAAATCTAATGAAGCTTTTATGAGTAAAATTATAAATCAAGAAAAAAAAACATTAATAAGTGTATATTATAAAATTTTTCAACATTCATAGTTACTAGCAAAACCTGTTATTGTAAATTTGCCAAAACAATAGAAAACTTTAAAAAAAATAGGGAATGAGTTTTTTCGTCAACTTTTGTTTAACAGTTTCGTTTTTATTTAAATTTTTTGATTTTATTTTTAAAGGTTCTCATTCATGATTTGAACCCCGTTTTGTGTGTTTTTTAATAAATCCGTACTAAAACTAAAATAACATTAACCCTTTATAAATTAAATAAAAAAAATCACATAATTTTTGTACTTAAACGAAAATAAAAATAAAATAACCCAACTTCAAAAATAAATAAAACTTAAAATGTAAATTAAGTATTTTTTAAAAATCGAATATTTTTTTCTATAGGCGCTACATAAAACGTGTAAAAAGAAAATAAGTATTCTCTTAAAAATCTTAAGACAAAAAAAAAACTACCGCTTATGATTTCTTATTATTTGATTTAAAATTTTGTGGATGTGTAGTGCAGGTGCGAATGGAAAAAATATATAAAAAAAATGATGTGAGCGGCCTTTTGAATGAGTGTAGTAAATGGCATTTTTAATTAATGAAATATATATGTATAAAAAAGTATATATATATATAATTGTAAAATATTAAATCTATTGTGAAATGTTTTGTATGACAATCACATGATGGAAAGTTTTCTAAGAAAAAAAAATAAAAATTAACAAACAAGCAAGAGATAATAATATGAAATTAAAATTAATGAATAAAAAATATAGTTAAAAAAATAAATTTCAACGACAGGCAAAATAAAATATAAAACAAAAAAACCAACCGAGAAAGTTTCATGAAAACGGGGTAAAAACAAATTTTAAGAATTAAATAAGAAAATAAAAAAAAAAACAAATGAACGATGGAATATGTAAGCAAAAAAAAAATGCAAAATGAAATTTAAAAATCAGAAAAAAAAAACACTTTTAACTAAAAATGTCAATAAATGTGATAAGATTCCTTTAAAAAAAATGGTTGTTGTGTTTAATTTGGACTTGTTTAAACTTTCAGGATAAAAGGTAAGGACGATTGATTTCAACTGATTGAAGATATGATAACCCATACCCGTATTTACCGTAAATGCTTGGACTTACTTAAGAAAAGACTGCAGAAATATGCGCATTATGGTCGTTTGGTTTGTTGAGCATTGATTGTCAATTCAATTAATTAATTGTCAAAACAGGCCTGAGGAGAGATGTTCAATAAATCCCAACAACTACGAATCTGTTGTTTCGATAATTGTGCCCAAAAAAATTCTACAAAATGGTTTAAGGATTAACTAGCATGGCTAAGAAAAACGTTTCAAAATCTGCTTTGAGAATTTGAAAAAGGTATGGAACTCCAGCAATTGTATATAGTTTTTAAACCAAGCACTCAGAATGAATTTGACATTAAAATTCTGTCGATTTGAAATCTCGGAAATTTTTCTGAAGGCAGAAATCAAAAATTAATTTTGACTATACCTTTGTAACTGAGTGCTGAAAAAATAAATCGTTTTCAATGGCTGATAGAATACCTGTAAGCCTTTTGTTCGATGTACTATGTACAAGTGTATAGGGTGTCTCAATAAGAGCGCACTTTTTAAAATAGGAATAATTTCTTTGTCATGCAAGTAGTTTGACAGATGTCACCTCTGTTTGTTCCGATTAAAAATGGAGCGCTTTTTGAAAGAACAACACGTTATAATAGTAAAAACTCAATACAAAAATGGGGAAAGTTACGCTTCGCAAATTTCACCAAATTTTCAGTCGAGAGAGTGTACCTAATATGTCAACCATTCGAAGAGTGGTCAAAAAATTTGAAGAAACTGGGTCAATTATGGATGCTTAGAATCCTTTGCGTCAACTTATACTGGTCGGTCTACACGGCATGAATCTGGACAACATGTGGTTTCAGCAGGACGGCGGCGCAACTTGCCATACTGCGCATAAAACAATCGACTTATTGCAGCAACGATTTTCAGAACACAATATTTCACGAAATTTTGATGTGAACTGGCCACCAAGATCGTGCGATTTAATGCCACACTGAAAAAAATAACCGTTGTCATATTGAAAATTACTGGTTGTTAACCGAAAATTGTCATATTGATGAAAAAAAAATTCAATGTGATGTAAATTTTCAAAATTCGTCTCAAAATCTTACAACTTGATAGTAAATGGGACAATTTGAAATATTCAATATCTTGTTGCTAGTTTGAACATCAAAGTTGTCGTTTTAACAACTGAGATGATCAAATAGAATATAATGGTTGTCAATATGAAAAACTTAGGTTGTCCGTCAGTTAATTAAAAACTGCAATCATCATATGTACAACAATGATTGTCAATATGATTACTACCTAAATGCAACAAGTGCATTGAAAAAAAAATCATCAAATTGACAGTTGCAGTTGTTAATAGGACTGTTTAATGAAGAAAAACCAGATTAGAACAGCACAGAACAGCACAAGTAAATAAAAACTGTCAGAACAAGTAAGAACAGAAAAGATCAGCTCCCTATGTAATCTTTTTGACAGAAAAAAATCATCTGTAAAATAAATATTCGAAGTCAAATCAAATTGAAGCAAATTTTCATTTGTTGGAAACAAGATTCTGAATAGCTTATTAGATTTTTGCGAGTAATTTTTACTTGGGAGTATAGTAGTAGTATTTTTATTTCCTCGGAAAACTTTTCAATCGAGATAATTTCAAAAAATTATTTGATTGGAAAAAAAATAAAATAATTTGGCATTTGAAATTTTGACATTTTTGATAGTTTTCACAAAGCTGCACCACAAAAAAAGTAGGGGCAGAAAAAATTGTACTAAACTGAGATTGACAACTTCATGGAACACAAAATGACAGATTGTAGAACAGTTTGGGGCAAGGTTTTTACTCATGGAACACACAAACGTGTACTTTTTAGATCTTTTCTGTACTTTTCTGTGCGGAACAGATTCATTAAACAGACCTAATGTGATGACTGAATTTCACCGGCATCAGTTGCTTGATAATTCACCACATAAGGTTGTCATATTGAAAACTATGTTCACCAAATTGACAATAATTATTGTTTTCAATATGAAAACCAAGTTTTTCTTGAATTTAACAATAACAAACAAAAACAAATGATAAATTGCTTATGCCGTTATCAAAATTATTGTATTGAAAACCATAGTTGTCAAGTTGAAAACCGCAGTAGTAAATGTGATGGTTCAACCGTTTTTAAAAATCATATTCACAATTGCGTTTGTCAATACGATGATCGACCACATAAGGTTGTCATATTGAAAACTATGGTCATCAAATTGACAATATTGTTTTCAATATGAACATCGAGTTTGTCTTGAATTGAACAAGTAGTGTAATCTTCATTCAGTAGCCGTGCATAAAGTCGATCAGACGTTTGTGTGAGAACAGTAAAAAAGTGTAAAATAAAAAATAATCAAGAAAGGAACAAAAAATAAATCTAAAAAACAAAACTAATCCCAAGCAGAATATTATTACAGGTAAGACAATTATATTTTTTGTAGAGTTATTTGTAAGTAAAAAATATTAAATTTTTGTTATTCAATATAAGTGTACCTATAGGTGTGGAGAGGGGGGCACATTTGAATACTTTTTGCTAACAACCATAATTAAAATAAAAACGATTTCGATTATGATTTTTGAAATGCAGCAAGTAATTATATTGTGAAGTGATTTTCTTTGAATATCTATTGCAATCTCAGTTTAAAGGTCGCTGTTTAATAATTCAAAATATAACAATTTTATTTAATAAAGAGATATTTTACAAAATAATATTAAAAAATGCAAATTTGGATGATTATCGATTGAAATTAAATACTGCTTCAATAGTCTGAATATTTCCTTATATTCTCAAACGAAATGGAAACTTTTGACAGATGTGATTTTAATTTCAAAGCTATTGTTTTTGTTTAGGGTTCAGTTCTTTAGATATTGGTCACAACAATATCCAATGTTTTGTATTTTTCGTATGCAAAAAATGTTCTTCTTTTTCTTTTCTTATATTTGGGTCTTATATGTGGTCATTTGAATTATCAGTGAAAATTGAAAAACTCTAATATGCAACTATTTGGTTACGCAGTCATTAAAAGAGTTTTGTTTTTCTTATCATTTCTTTAATTTTAATGTGTTAAAAACTGTTTTTTTCTACCCGTTTTTAGGGCTATCAGAAAAATGATATTTATTTTATAATAATTTAAAAAACTGACTTTACATATATAACAACTAACATCAGTATTCAAACTGACAACTTACATCAGTATTTAAACCAACACCATCACCAAACCAAACAAAAACATCAACACTAAATGTAAAACCAACAGCAACAACAACATCAGCTACAACACCAATCTCAAAACCAAAACAACACCAAATCTAGCACCAAATCCAGCTTCAATCTCAGCCACAATCCCAATAGCATCGCAAAAACAAAGGTCAACACCAACACCAACACCACCAACAGTACCAAAAGCAACACCAACAACAAAACCAACAGCAACACCAACAGCAACACTAACAGCGACACCAACAGCAACTCCAACACCAATACAATATTATTAACAAAATTTCATGGTATTTTCTATGTTTCAGATTGACAAGTACTTTCAGTCATGTACACCGAAAGTTCCTTCATCCTTTTGTTGTGGGAGCCAACTTTCAAAAATTTAAGGCAGTTCTTGATGAGAAATATTGGATAAGAACGTATTGGACACACTCAAAAACACAAAAGAAGCGGATTTTGATAAAGGTAAACTACTTATTGATGCTTAACAGAAGTAATTCTAATTGTTTCTTTTAAAATTATTATAGATGGAATTATTTTGCGAGTACTTAAAATTTGCAAAGTTTAGTCTTGAAGTACCACCAAAGGAAAACCAATAGTGGGGACAAGTGTTCCACCAACACCAAAACCAACAGCAACACCAACATCAACACCAACATCAACACCAAAACCAACAGCAACGCCAACAACAACTCCAATACCAACACCATCACCATCCCTCATCAACCTCAACCACAATACCAACATAATCGCAAAAACTAAACTCAACACCAACAGCAACAGCAACACTAATACCAGCATAAACCCCAACACCAACAACAGTACCAACAACAAAAAAACAACATCAACAACAACACCAATTCCAGTATCAACCACAATATCAACACAATCACAAAAACCAAGTTCAACACTAACACCAGCACCAACACCAGCCCCGCACCAATTCCAACTCCAACTCCAACCACAAAACCAACACAATCGCAAAAACCAAGCTCAAATCCAACACCAACAATAGTACCAACACCATATTTTATTAGAATTATGTATATGTATTTTCATAACAATTATATGTATGTATATGTAAGTCAACTTAGTTGTAATAATAAATAATTAAACATGATACAAAAATTAAATCTGCCTTATATTTTAAACAATCCTTGCAACTTATATTTCAGAAAAGGGGTGTCCTGGACACGCAGGAGGTATTATAGTATTGAGAATCACGGTAATCTAATTGAAAATCGAAGTTTTAAAAAGTAACATAATGATTGTAATATTGAAAACCAAGCAAATTGGAAATTTTCAAATTAGTAACCACCGTTTTCAATATGAAAACCGTAGTTTTCATATTAACTACCGTGGTATTAAATTGGTTAACTGTGTTTTCAAATATGACTACTGCGGTTGTCAATTTGAAAAGCACGATCTTCAAATTGACAATCATGATTTTCAATCTACCAACCGCTGTTTTCAATTTTACAAACGTAGTTTTCATATTAACTACCGTGGTATTGAATTGGTTCACTGTGATTATCAATATGACTAATACGGTTGTCAATTTGACTACCGTGGTTTTCAATTTGAAAGTCATGGTCTCAATAAGACTTCCTAGGTTTTCAATTTGATATTTTGAGTTTTCCAAATGACAACTGCAATGTTTAATACGACTGCCATAGATTTCAATATGACAACCATGGTATTCGATTTGCCAACGCAAATTATCAATGTGACAATCCTGGTTTCGAATCATGAATTTAAAAATTTTAAATTGTCATATTTACTACTGCGGTCATTGGTTGTAAATTGACAACAAAATTGTCAGTTAAATGAAAAAAATTATCATTATGACTACTGTTTTTGGTTCAGTGCATGTGATTTTTTTCTTTGGGGTTTTGTGAAATCTCGGGTTTATGCAAATAAACTCGAAACAATTCCTGAGCTCAAATCGAAAATCCAACGTGCTGTCGGTGAGGTACAGCCACATCTCTGTGCAAAAATCATGGAAAATTTCTTAAAAGAGTAATGACCTGTCATCGGAGTCGGGGGGTCATTTGCCGGATATTTTATTCCATACTTAATCGGAACATGTCTTCCTTACAATACAATGAAAATATCACACCTCTGTCATAAAATACTTGAGACACCCCTAACTATTGTCGAGGAAAATTATTGTGAGTAATATCGATTTGAAATTGTGCGAGAATGTTTGCGAATAATTAGGTTACATTATTGCAAATATCTCGGCTCCCAGGCTTTCAAAAAACTAAGCTAATATTAACTTATTTCGAAGAATGGACTTCAAAGAGACCTTTTCTTTGATGTAGAACTCGAAGGGTTTTGGAAGAATTTGTTTTATCTGTACAAAATTTAGGCATGATTTTCGAAAGTCGTGAAGAAACAGATTTCGCTAAATTTCATATACACCCCTGTTCTGATTTCCGTTACGAATATAATTCGTTTTCGAAATTGATTTTCGCAAAGCTGAAAAAACTGTGTTCGTAAATTCGTACGAATATTTCTCTGAAATTACTTAAATTCTTAAATTTACGATTTCAAATTCGGTCAGCAAAATCGAAACGAAATCAAAACGAAAAATTGAGAACACCTCAGCTTTAAAAACGAAAGTATTGTTTTCGTAAACGAAAATCAGAACAGGGGTAATAGTTCTCATTATTCTGTGCTTATTCCTGAAATCCAAACTGAATTCCGTGATATTTTTTATCTGGGATTGCAATAACCTAAGGACAAAACCCAAAAAGAATAGTTTTTTGAAAACCAGACTTTGCACATGGTGACTGATATCGGGCAAACAGGTCTTTGTTCTCGAGCATCATTTGATGTAGGGTAGCTGGGAAAATTCAGAGATCTGCCGATTTGAAATCGTGCTAAATGTCCTTAAGGCGGAAATCGAATGAAACTGAAGACTTACTCGACAATGGTTCGTTTCTGTTAATTGGACCTGGTTGTAGTTGATGCTGAACACGGTATCATAACTTAAGACCATATTTAACGTCTTTCCTTTGGTTCTCTTTTCGCAAAACCATCCGATTATCTTCAACATGCAGCTAACATTTTGATTCTACAGAAAAGACAACATTTTTCCATGTGTCCTGAGCCCAATTTAGATTCAACTGGACTTAGATCAATGTTTTCTTTTACTCATTTTCAAAATACCGGCTTCAATACTGGCTTCTTACCACCGAACTTGAAAAAGTTCTCTGTCCTGTAGCTCAACCCTCGTAGTTGGTTTTTAATATTATAATATAGCTATAAGACGACGCACGGTACAGCACCAACAAAGATCTTGATTTGGATTTATGAGAATTTATGAGAATTCAACCCTAGTTGAAGGGCTGTGCCACCTTCAGCATTCAAAGTTCTTTTTGTCACTCAAAGTTATGAGAAGTAAGGAAAACGAAATCGGGTACTTTTTTTGATTTTTCTAACAGCCAGAGAATAAGGACACACTCTGTTTAAAAAACAGAAATTTTAGGAGACACGAAGTGATCAGAATCATGGAGAACGAAGAATTAAAATTATTCGTTCAAAAAATTCCATATAAAGACAATTGCTTTTTCTGTGAACACAGGCTGTTGAAGTTTGTTCATCCTAAGGGGAGCACACGTCGATCGCGTTTTTTAAAAATAAAGTACAAAGTTACTGTTAAAAATACCAATACGAAATAAAAATTTCGGAATAAAATTCCAAAAAGTAGTCAATCCCGCTAGGAAAATTTTCTCTGTTGTCCATGATTTGCTTACAGTACACAACTTCACAACTTTTTAAGAACTACATCTCCCTTCTCTACAAAGTGTTGTGAACTCTGTGTCCCCCATTTCTTATTGAAACTTACAACTTGTTGTCAGGGTTATTGCAGTTACCCATTATCACTATCTCCTTCTAATTGCGCTTTTTCGTTATTTTATCTCAAAAATAAATAAACCAACTCAAACACTATACACAACAGAATATCCGATTCGTGTCCTCTGAGATTTATTTTCAGTTTTGGCAGCTATAATGAGGCAGTTAAAAAGTTTTTAAATTCCATTTTGCTGGTCCTGTTGGCCCTGTATTTTATATTGAGGTTGCAAAAGGCAAGTTGAATGGACTCAAAGTTTTATTTGGACTCAACGAACAAATCCAATTACTCATAATTATTTGGTACACAAATTGAGGCAGTAAGCCAACAAAAACCATCAGCCAAAAACCCTTAAACAAAAAAACCAAACTTAAATTTCAACGTAGGTAGAATTTAAATAGCACAAGTTGTCGGTTGCTAACGCTTGTGCTGCTATATTTACTATACTGCTATTCGTGACGAACAGAAGGATGATGATGATGATGATGACGATGCAATTTATAAATATAGACTTTAGAGGTTCGACTGAACAGAGCCCAAATTGGGGATTTTGAAATTCCGGAAGCTATTTGTGTGTCATTAGTGCCTTGAATGGTTTTATAAACGAGTGAGTAGTTGTTGTCTATTGATAAAGTTTAGTTTTGCTAACGAATTAAGTTGCAACTGTTATATGGGCTTGTTAGTTTACAAAAGTGTTTTCGGCTGGGTTTTATGGGAGAAAATTAATTCGGGTTTTTGGATGCGTGGTGTCAGGAGACAGAGGAAAAATCACTTTTGCAATCAAGGTGGTTAAACAAATTTTTGGAGGTACAACGATGTTGTCAAGTTTGTTCGAAGTTTTGAAATTCTCTCAGCTTAAGTTTTACTAAGATTTATTCAGATGGGGAAAATTTTTTTTGTCGTCGTTTTGGCTTGTGTTGAAATTGGTGTTTGTCAACATTCTTCAATAAGAAATTAAAAAACAAAAAACCATGGCTTTGATATATTGGGTATATTTGATATATTGGCGAAAACATCTTAACGGATTCTGATGATTTTATCGCAGACGAAAGATATGTATATTTGTCTATCTTACTCCAATATTGTGCGTTAGTAAAAATTTTGTTTGGACTAAACAGATCTCGATTAGATACAATTTAAAAAAAGCCTGAATGTATTTGTTTTAATTTTAAATTTCTAAAAAAAAGTTTTAAGGCACTTTACAGTTTCATTACCGCCCATGAAAAGAAAAAAGAAAAAAACAATTTTCTATTCCAGCCGCATTTTGCGAAGATAGAACCAAAATATTTAAGTTGAAAAAAAGCAAATAACAACATTCAATTTACCACATAATACGTGCATATTATACTGATTACAGTATTGCCAACAGTCATAGAGAACTGTTTACCAAATTCTGTGTTGTTGTTGATTTTTTTTTTTGGTTTGAGAACGAATCGACGACGATGAAGCTTAAGTCGCTGTGGAAGCTACCGCAGCGAGCCGCATAAGCCGCCCAATGAATACCGAGAAACAAGACGAATCCAATTTGCAACAGTTTGTTTGCTTGCACGGGATGATTTTGAAGGAACAAAAAACCGTTCACCTAATCTGTTTCTTCTGCAAGGAACGTTTCCAAGAAAATGAGAAGCACCAACCATCTGACTAAACCTGTCTCTCTCCCTGTTCAGCTTGTGCAACTTAAGGAGATGGATAAAAAGAATATTGCCAGAAGCAATGTTTGCACAGTTTTTGTGTGCTCCACGTTTTTCTTTCAAATTTTCTTTTTTTTCTGTTTTGCACACACACAGTTTATTTTTTCTTGTGTTTTTTTTTCTGTTGCTTTCTCAGGAAATGGAGAGGGAAATTAAAATCTGAAAAATAAATACTTAGCAGCATCTAAACGAGAAAAAAAAACAAACAAAACACCAAACGAAAAATAAATAAAAATACATAAAAAAATAAGCGAAACCAAAACCGAAAAGAAATAAACGTTCCCCATCCAGTTTTTTCATTCGGAAATGGAAATTGAATTGAATCGTTTGAAAGCGATACAAGCGAATAAAGAGACGTTTTCAAAGCCCAAAATTGGTCGGCTTTCGGCTACCGACTATGACTACGTTTCCGAAAACAGCGGCGCAGCGATAGAAATTTTAATGAGAACAATGTTTTTATAATTTCGATGGTTTTTATTATCAAAGTTGAAGGTGTGTTTTTTGAGCCCTGATTGAAAAACAATATGAGTAGTAGAGTGTGTGTTTTTGACATAACATCGTTGGTGTCGCGTGTAGAGCATGAAAGCACTGCTTTTTGCTTTCAAAGCAGAAGGTACACGTGAACGCCTACTGAATATCGTATGCAGATAATATTCGTCGACAACGTCTTGATCAATAAAAAAACCATTTTGTGCTAATAACAAGGACAAGACAAGAATTTTATATTACGTGGAATACCAATTCCAATTCCAATAAAAAAGAAAGCAACAAAATAAATAAACAGAGAATAGCGAAGAATTATCCCTTATTCTGTGGACTAAGAGCCGATTTTTCAATCATCGAAAAAATCTACAAATAACAAACTGGCAAATTAACTTATCTGAGTATCTATTCATCAGTCGAATAAATAAGAGCTTTGTTTATCAGATAAAGTCTATCTGACGATTGAAAAATCCAATATTTTGTTATCTGTCGAATAAATACTATCTGCTTGTTTATCTGACGATTGAAAATCGGCTGTAAGTAGAAAATGATATAAATAAAATAAAATTACTTTTAACTGAAATGATAATTTATTCCACCGTGTAGGTGGCTTAGGGAAGGACCTTAAAAAAATGTGAAAAAGCTGTTTCTTTGTCAGTTCATTAGATGGCGCCACAATCGATTCCCATAAATATAGCAAAGCCAACAGCAAATCGGTTGTCAAGTATCAACAACACTAAAACGTCGAAATTCTTATCTATGGCTTAACTTTTACTTTATTTGTTAACCTGTGGAATAAGAGTGAAATAAGCTTTGCGGTTTCTTATCATATGTTATAGCTCTAAGTGTTGTTGATTCTACTTTTTGTAAAGAAAGTTATCTAACTGTCAAATCTCATAAGTATGTTTTCAAGAACGGTTTTCAGGGCAAACTGGTAACGTTTAGAAGGAAATATTCCTCTGGCGATCTAGATTCCTATCTTATCACTCTAATGAGCCATTAAGTGTCAAATTTCATCAGCGAATTTCAAGGATTTTGACGGATTAAAAACCTATTTTTTTCCGCGTTTACAAACCAAGTTAACGTGTTTAACTTGATCGAGTTAACCCGTTTTACTAAAATTACGGTTCGGCATCGGCACATCACTTACTCAAACCACAACAGCGTCTCTAAATTGTTCAGCTGTACTACTTAAACTAGCGTTCTGTAAAAAAAAATGTCCATGCGATTCGAAGAACTAACGGTACGCTCAATCGCCCTACTGAAACCACTACAGCCACATTCGTAAAGTTGATTCCCTGATGTTTAAATAAGTGGAAGATACTCGGTCAGTTAGACTAGACCATATCAAGGGATCAAGCACGTAGTTGTGATATAATATAGCATCATCTACACTAATATATAAAGCTGAAGAGTTTGTTTGTTTGAACGCGGTAATCTCAGGAACTACTGGTTCGAATGGCATAATTTTTTTTGTGTTGGATGGTGCCTTAATCGACTTAGACATTAGGCTACTTAACATTGTGAGCAAAAGCAGCGAAGAATCTGTGGAAAATGTGGAAAAACGGCAAAAAATATACATTTTTCTGCGTTTTAACGCACTTATCTCAGGAACTACTGGTTCAAATGGTATAATTCTTTTTGTGTTGGATGCTCCATTGATTGAGGAAGACTTGAAGCTATTTAACACTAAGCTGTGACCAATAGCTGCGAAGAATCTGTGGAAAATATGGAAAAAACGGCAAAAATTTACATTTTTCTGCGTTTTAACGCGCTTATCTCAGGAACTGCTTTATGAAATTGAACAATTTTTTTAATGTTGAATGGTCCATTTATCAAGGAAGGCTTGAAGCTACATAAAATTCAGCTGCGACAAATAGGAGCGAAGAATTTGTGTAAAATGTGGAAAAAACGGCAAACAATACAATTTAAAGCTGAAGAGTTTGTTCGTTTGAACGCGGTAATCTCAGGAACTACTATTTCGAATTGTAAAATTCTTTTTTTGTTGGATAGTCCATTAATCGATGAAGGCTTTAAAATAAAATAAATAAATAGAGTGGCGCGACAGCTCTTGAAGAGCCAACGCCTAAGTGGCTTACTCTAATCAACAATTCTCTGAGTGCGTGTGAAGAATTGAGGGGACCTACAATTTAACGCGCCGATTCCGAACGGCAAAGTTGAGAAGCATTTTTTCATTTCAGATTGATACTCTTGGAAGATTTGTCAGGTCTTCGCAAGAGGCTGTACCCGTGAAAGATGAAATAAAAACTTGGCCTGAGTAGGACTCGAACCAACGACGTTCTGCTTAGCAGCCAACGCACTTACCAACTAAGCTACGGGCAACTGCTTTAGGCTTTATTCTACTTAAAATTAAGCTGCGACCAATAGCAGCGAAAAATCTGTGGAAATGTGAGAACTGAGATTTTTTTCTGAGATCTCTGAGATGAAATTATTTTGGATTCGATTTCTCACTCAGCTATTTGACGTGGCTGACATATGTGCAGCAACAATTAGTAAGGTAACCATTAAATCTCAATGATAACTGAGAATTATGTTCCACCAAGGCACCAAATGATTTTGCCTCAGTCAAGGTGACATTGAGATCTCAGTGAGATGTTGTTGGGTGGAACTGGCCTAATAACTGCTCAAATTAGAATTTTGAGAGTTCAATTGATTTGTGAATGTGATTGATTGCACTATTTGTGCAGCTTATTGTGTTTAAACAATATCATTTTATGTACTTCTTAACTAAAAAATATGCTCAGTTTAAAGAAAAAAAATTTACTTAACGAAAAAAACGATGCAGAAGTAAGAGAGATATTAGAATTAGGGAGAGTTCACTCAAGGGAATGCTTTAAGTATGAACAACTGAAGGGAATCATAAAAAATGCTCAAATTTTTCAAGTTCAAGAGAATTACGACCTAGGGAGAGTTGACTGCAATGCAATTTTACAATAACTTCCGAACAAAATTCCCACGCGCGCATGATGCACAAGTCGAGACGATACTCTGGCCGGTGGACGAGGGAGAGGCGGACGAAGTCGCGGGCAACTGCTAGTGTTTAATAAGAATGTTTGTTTGAGATCCAAAGAAGAAAGCAAAAATAAGAGAAATGTAAAAAAAGCGTCCTAGTTCAGCCTTCTAAAAACTAGTTCAATTTCATTGCATTTTCGAACTACGAAAAGCTTGCAATGGAAAAACTGAAAAATAACTTAGACTGAAATCGATGGATAAAAAAAATGATTTCTAAAACAGAAATTCAAATTGTGTGTAAATCCTTCGAATATTTGCTGCCTTCCGGCTTAGCAGTTTATCCAGTGTTCTGTTTTCTGTCTTCTAATGACGAACTAACTGAACAAAGTCCTGTCAAGGTTCTTTTGGAATAGAATATCTCCCTATTTCAGCAGCAAAGCTAGATTTACCAACCAGTCAGACCTCAGACAACAACCGCCCACCAATATCTTCTCTCCATTTACAAACACCCACCTCGGCTGCTGAATAAAATCGCAGGTGCCAGATAGCTGGGTTGTTCAACAACAACATCCTCGCTTTGTAGTGATAATTAAGTCTTCGTTGCTCGAGGAAATCCTTCCTGTTTTAGTTTTTTAGTTCTGTCTATTTTGTTGCTGCTTTGTTGCTTAAGGAGAAACACTATAGTTTTGTTCCCTCGATTAGTCCTATTTGTTTGACGATGACAATGACGATGATGATTTTCGAATAAAAAGGATTTCACAACCCATCAGACACACGCAAAACGAAACACAACACAGACAAAGCAACTATCTACGTCTACGCCAGTCGCCTCCGCCGCTGGAGGCAACAGAAGAAGAGCCCTCTGTTCCTAAACGTAATTGTCAGAAATAATGTTAGTAATCTGCACTCGGGTTTTTCGTTTTATTGAAAATTTCATTTAATTGGTTGAGATCCTTTACAATACCAAGTCTAACCGAGTCGTGTAGGTGGAGCGATATGAAGAGCATAATCCAGCTCTAACATTAAGAAAATCTAACAAACGAATGTGTTAATTCGGTTTGTGAGTGTGTGCGAGTGTGTTGTAAGTGAATTAAAGTGTCATTATCATTTTAAACTGATTTAAGTCCTTGAAGGCATTCAGTTTGTTTTCTGATTTTCATTTCGAATTATTTTTGTTTGTCAAGGATCCAAACGGATCTCCTTTTTTTGTAAGAGAGATGTTGGTAAATGTGATTAGTTCATTTAATGCGTTCTCCCTACTGTTTCTTTTTAGAGAAATGGATTCGCTAACGATGTTATTCATAGAGATTTTGTTGAGATATGATCCAGGAGAACATAGTGAAGATTGTCTTCTTCTGTGCTGATAAGATTGTTGACTTTGTGTTTGAAGGATGTTGAATTGAAGATTTAACAAAAAAATTAACAGTTTAATTGAGTTGTAGGAACTCTTGGTCTTAGTGTTCATAGCATCGTGAAAACTCAACTGAATCATATTTGACTTGGGATTTGTTTGATGTTTGCTTAGAGGGATAATGAAGGCTTTTGAAGGAGAACGTGTATAGGAGTTTTTAATAATTGAATAAATTAATTGTTTTAAGAATCTATGTAGTAATTCTTTTCTTTGAATGGTTTTTATTGTGACTTATGTATGATAGATAAATACACTTGATTAATATCAACTTTGTTTTTCAAAAACTTAAGCTTTGAAAATCATGTTTTGAGTTTGTTTGGAAATGGAACAAAAACAAAATACTTTTTTTCGTCTAGAGAAAAGTGAAACGTTGAGAATTGGGGCATTATCAACGTAGCTTTTCTAGAGGAAGGTGTGGTAGTAAATCCTCCCTAGACATCTTGGGCCCTTAAAGACTTGGTCCTTTCATGTATGTAAATTTGCTAGACAAATAAAGTCGAATTCTCAGGGGATCTGTACGAGTTAGAGAGAGTTTTGGGAAAGTTTAGGTATATAGAATGGCATTTCTTCCCCTTTTCTGGTATGGTTCATAGCTCGAATTTTAAACTATTACTTGGTATTTATTAAAACAGAAAACAATACAAATTGAGCATATGCCCTATTACATGAACAATCTGGAACACTGATTTGATCTCCCAAAAAAAGCAATTGGTTCTATACAATTTTAATTGTTCGTTCTATATGATTCTCAGCATTTTGTGTTATTCATTAAATCACTGATTTTGAATAAAAGTGTGGCCCAATTCAGGGCTGTTAGAAAAATTGAAATACGTACCAGATTTTAATCTCCCTCATTGTTTTAACGTTGAGATTTGAGTGCTGAAAAGGAGTACCCAGAACCTAGATTCTCATGAAAAAGGTAGGATTTTTTTCGAGCAAAAGGAGCTACTGCGGCAAATTACTTTCCGGGATTTTTTTTCCGAGATTTCGTTTTCCGGGATTACGATTTCCAGTTTTTCGACCTAAACCCCTCTTAAAAACTAGTAGTAGAAGTAGTAGGTATTATACATATTTTGTGAGCACATAAATTATTGAATTTTTTATTTCTTAATTTTCGTGACACAGTAGGTGTTTCAAATCCTAATAACATTTTTGTGGTATAAAAAAGTCAATTCACCCGTTCTGATATGAATTACACAATCAAATAAGAAGCATTCCAATTTTGACATGATACCAATTAAATAAATAAACTTGAAATAATTTCTGTTTTCATTCTTCTGGTTTTGTTGCATTTTTCTAATTGTAAAACGCTCTTTGAGCAATTCTTTTAATTATTAACGAGTGTTTCAAACTCAAATTACCCCATTTCCATATAAATACCAATTTAAAAAAGGTTACAATCAAACAGTAACAACAACAAGTAGAACATCAAATCAAATGGAACTGGGTATTCTTAGAATTATTGACATCACTTAAAATGTGAATACAGTCTATTATTGATAAAGTATAATTACATTTTAATTGAGAAATTGTGTTTTTAGACCCCTTCCATTGAAAAATTATGTCTGCACACCTCACCAAATACCCTATTCTCCTTAAAATTGACAAAACACAACAACAACACCAAGAACAAATAAACCAAACCATCATTAACCGCTACAAAAGGTAACGCAATCAAATGGATATGTTCGACATGATTCCACCGAATAGGAAATTAAAGTAAAAATATACAAACAGGGGTGAGTGGAGGAGTGGATGGTAGGCAACATGGGGGCCAATCCTTATCACACGCAAAGTTTTCTATTTTCTTTTCTCGAAAATTTACGGTTTTTATTTTGCTTTTCATCAATGCACAGTGGAAAGGGTCTGTCAAAATTTTAGAACCTTTTTTGAAAGCTATTCAAATATTTGAAAGACATTGTTGAATTCTATTTATTCCACTGTAAGCCATAAGGTCTATTCAACCCAGTTCGGCCATTCTAACAGCCAGCGGGGATATCGCGGTAATGAATGATTCCAGGATATATAATAATGTACAATTAATGTGTTCATTTGTACCCACAAAGTCCGCGTGTATCCAAACGGAAAGAGCTCCTGTAAATTCTGTCGAATAATGAAATAGAAAAAAGACCTGCTCTGCTATAACACACACACTCATTCGGTTCAAGAAAAAAAAATGAAGCAAACAAAGAAAAAATGGGAAGGTACAAGGCAAAATAATACCTATGGAAAGGAAAATATTTGATTAAGCCTGAATGAAATTGTTTAAGGGACATATTGTCGTCAAAGGTTGTGATTACGTGCAATTGATGTGACAAAGGACATTCTCAAGGATGAAAACGCAAATAACCTTAGATGATATAAGCTGTTTGGCAGGTTGTTGACGTTTGTAATTGGCAGATTGAAGGTAATTATCGGGTACCACGTTCACAAAGGATATCGACATCGTAATATTTCCTTAGGAATTCTTTTTTTTTCTAGTTAACTTGTAATCAGCGTGATTAATTTTTTTTCTAATTCAATTATTTAAAAGGTCAAACAAGGCTAACACTGACCTGTGGGAATTTCGATTTTCGTTGCACCTGGAGTCTAACAAGACAATTTTTATTAATATCTATCTATTCTTTTTTTAACAAGGAGAAAAAGTACGCAAAATTGACCAAAAGCAATTATATAGCATAAAAGCAACATCTAATAGGTTAACAAAACGAAGAATAAGTGGTCTTCAAAACCACAAAATCATCATCGCAATCGTCGGCCAATTTGATTAAATACTATTCTCTAAATTCGCAACAACCGAGTTGTGGCAATAAAATTTTTAGAGCTCTTCAATGTTTGTTGTTCGATATATTGTTTCCCAATGAAAGAATTAAACTATGTAGGTAAAGAAAAATATTATAAAAATTCAGTGAAAACAATATTTAGAGGAAAGCTAAAAATTAAAGTGTTTTTGCCAGGTATTTTGTTCAAGCTCGTTTGGGTATGGATTTCGGTAGCAATAAACAACATTCCCGCTCCTATGTTTCGACTGCTTCTTGCTGTTGAGTCACACTAGCAACTGAGTCTCTGTTTTTCGTTTTTAAAATATCAATACCTAACTTCTAATTTTGTCACTGGTCTTTCAAATAATCCTGACGCTGTTCTTATTGCTGCTCTTCTTACTGCTCCATCTTAAGCCGTCATCTTTTTGATTATGATTCCTTTGAGCCAAGAAGATCGTGGAAGATTTTCATCCACAATAATAACCAGGTCACCTTTTACCACATTTTTTACATTCTCAAACCATTTCGTTCTCCTTGTAAAAGTTGGATTGGAAGATTCTCACGTACCCAACGTTTCCAAAACAAGTCAGTCACTCGTTGACATTTTCGCCACTGCTTATGGAGAAGAAGATCTCTGTCGCAGAGAACATTCAGCTCATACAAGAACCTAGTTGTTTTCTGGAATTGATTTTACATATATATAAATAGGCGCTCAACAGCGAAGCGGTTCAATTGATTGTGAACTGCGATAAATAGTTAAGATACTGTGTTTGAAAGTGAAAATTGAAAGTGTTGAATAAAAAAGTTCGTGAGTGATTTGACATTTGAATAAAGTAAAGTTGTGTTTTATTTACAAAGTGTGAATAAGTTTTAACTGTTGGACCAAGCCGAATATTACAGTATGTTAGGGGTCTTGTGTTAACAATAATTTAGATTTCAATCAGCGTTGACTGTAAGGACTCGTCAGTAAGTCTCTTCATTACCTGATTTATTACGCTCTTATCTGAGCCAACAAGTCGTTCCCATGCGGAGCTGTTGGTGGGTTGAAGAATCATTTCATGTCGTCAATGGTGAATTTTTCTTGAATTTTATCGGTGTTTAGAACTGAGAATGCTTACCGAAGTTCTTTTTCTGCACCTCTCAAGTTTGTTCCGTTGTCTGAGTTAAATTCTCTTGGTAAACCACGTCTGCATATGAAGTTTCTGATGCAGATGATACATGAGTCTACTGATAAGCTATGAGCCATAGGAATAGGGTTTAGCTTGCTTCAAGTGGCACTCGTTACATTTCATTCGAGCTTTTCCAAATAACTGACGAATTTTGGGAATTCAAAACTTTTGTCTCATTTCCTTCACCACAGTTTCTTGATATTGGTGTTGAAAATGCTCATGCAATCGAAAATGTCACAGTATTCCTTTGGTAAAATTAAAGGCCTTGTCGATTCTTCCTCGTAAACGTAGAAGTCTATCATCGTTAGGGTGTGAGTTTGTATAACTGACTTGTTTTTGGGATTAATTTTTTGTCTTATAGAAACATGATTTTATCACTGAACTGGGAACTAACAGGTCATTGTCATTGCGTAATTGGCATAATGGGCTACAGAATGGAGGCCTTTGCACCCGTTCTGCAGGAGCTGTCAGGATGAAGAGGAAATAGACACCTGCTCTTTGAATGTCAAAACCTTCAAGCAAATCGACTCCGTTACTTCGGAAATAGATTTGTTGGGGAACTGAACGATCTGGCGCAGGTCTCAATGGCAAAAATGAGGAAATTCGATCCAGTCTTTATTAATCAATAGTTTTGGGAGCATCAATGCTACCTTTTTAATAGGGGATCTCAATGGAACAATAGGCCCCCAAGTAAGCAACACCTCCGTGCTGTGCACAACCCTCGTAACCTCACCTATCCTAAGGTTCTTTGGATTTGTCAAGCCTTGAAGAACTAAACAAAGTTCTGTTGGCTTTTAGAAGCCGAATTCATAAATGTTTCGTGGATACAGCACGAAATAGAAATCTTGAGAAATATTTTTCCACTTTCTGCAAAAAGTTGAACTGTCTAATTGCAAACAAAATTAAAACCACCTTTCAACCCTTCATCCACTAATTCATCAGGCAATTCCAAGCCTTCACAAAAATGTCAACTAACCCCAAAGATGAATTTGATTTACTTGAATGATTCATTTCCACTGAAATCAGTGAAAGATTTTTAAAAGAGATAAATCTCCAGGGCCAACCTAGTGATGTATGTAAGGTGGCGCACAACAGAGGGAGAGGTACATAAAGTCAAGAGAGTATTGACACTAAATCTTCTGCAGAGCATGTTGCATAAAAGGATCTTCAAAACCTATTCGAATGTAAATGGAATTTATTTTGCTTCATTCACTGGCGGAAATTCGTTTAAACAAGATTTGAAATGTGAGTTTTTCGTTGGCGGGCGGGGAAACGAAACAGAATTCGATTTTCTCAAAATTGACTAAAGGTATATCTTCGTTTGCCCCCAAACCAATATTAGTTTTTTCCTCTTTTTTTATTTTTTTAAACTCTAAACTGACAAGAATGATTTCTTGTTCAATCTTGCCTTGATTATGCCTTAAAATAGAACAACAACAACAACAAACAACAAAAAGTTGAAAAGAAGAAAAAAAATCCATCATCATGGAAAGAAAGTCCTTAAATTCGCGTTCTATTTGCCAAATAACAACATCAAATCAAAATACGTGATAAATAATCCAAGAAGAGACAGGAATTTAGGAATTTATCCTTCATATTGTTCAGAGGTTGAGAGGTAAGAGTTGTCGTCAACCCCTCTTCATTCTTCTATGTAGGTAGTGTCTTGTGGCCCGTGGGTTGAAGTCAAAGAAGCTAAAAATAACAGAAGTACACAAAAAAGCAGTTCACAAATCTTTTGAACTTTTTCGTCATCATCATCATCCTTCGTCCTTCTAAACACTGAGGAGACTGAGTCTGTCTATAGCTGGCGTGTTTATTTTAACAGTTAGACAGGACTGATTTGCTTCTGACAATAATTTTGTTAGCGTTACTCAAAATCATGGAAAATACATTCTAACAAGACGAACGACAATCGGTTCGGTAGATGCGACGCATCCGGTAGAGATGGCGGCAAAGGAAACACCATCATCCCTTTCACTCTCTCTCAGTTCATTGAATGAATGGTTGAATTATTTTGATATTATCCTTTTTCTGTGACAAGTTTCAAGTTTTAATTTAATTTCAGTGTGTAAATATTCATTTTGATTCATGACAATGATGCGACATTTGAGATTTTATTGTTATTTGAATAGTGAGTAGAAAAAAAGGATTCGTTTTGCAAGAAAAAGCTGGGGTGCTATAGTATTTTACTGTAGAAGCTATCTGTCGCAGGACGAACAATACACGAAGGAAGGTTAAAGTGTTGGCAGTCCTCTGGATCGATAAGAAGTTTTGGTCGCAGACGAAAGACGATGAAGACGAACAATAAAATGAAAGTTTTTAATTCGGATTTTACGGAATGGGATATAGTTGGGTTTGTTGACATTTCAACGGATTGGCTTGACTTTTGTCTTGAGTAAATATTGAATAGTTATTTGAATTTTGCAGGACATTTAGCAAGTTTACTTTTGTACCTAGAGATAGAGCTGCAACGGGAAAGGTCGTGTTGGGTCGGAGTCGTATATTGACTTTTCAAGAGTTTTAAATTAATTTTGAAATGTTGGCATTCCTTTTTTTCTTTCATTCGTCGAATAGATGATTCATGAGGTTTGATTTTCAATGGGCTTTTTTTGACAGGTCACCTGTTACTTCTATAAAACTGCTTGTGACTCACATCACAGCAGCAGCGTCTCGAAAGTGTATTACGATAAACAACATCAAATGTTGTGGCAGTGGCACAACACCACTCCTTGACTCTACGCATCTCTCTGCCGCCGGACATTATGTCTAAACCAGTTTAGGTTAAAATGCCAACGAATATGTGAAAAAAAAAACGTTTTCACTCCCGAGCTACGCACCTGCATCATCTCAACCACTCTGTATATTTGTACATACCACTTTCCATTCAACAAACATCACCACCAAGGTAAATTCCTTTTTCCATGGTATTTTACTTCACCATCCTCATAATTCACACTCAGTTACAGCCAGAAAAAAACATAAGGTACACACAGAAAAATAATCCAATGTAAAATCAACACGACAAATTATTGTTTTTACAATGATGCACAATTTTTAAGTCAACTTTTTTTTCATTTAGATTTGAAATGGTTTCGTTTTAAATTGATATTTTTAGTGATTATTTTAACATGAATGCTTTTTGAACTGTCATTATTATTAATTATTAATAGTTGTGTTTAAAGTATTTCGTTTAAAAAAAACTTTGAATCAGATTTAAAAAAAAGTAAATCGTGTTGAAATAAAAGGGAGTCGTGTTAATAATCGGATTAAAATAGAAAACAGACCCAATGTTAAATCAACACGATAGATTATTGTTTCCTTAGTATTCAATCAACAGGAAATATTTAAAAAAAAGTAAATCGTGTTGAAACAAAACGGAGTCGTGTTCATATTACTTCATATCGAGTTGAAAAACGCTGAGATTTGCCGACCAACAAAAAAGATCCGTTATCTTTTCAGCTAACCCTCATCTCCCTCATCTAATCTCAAAAACTGTTTAGTAGCCGATCTACATTTAATCGTTTAAAATAAAAAGAAATCGTGTTGAAGTAAGAGGGAGTAGTGTTCATACTACATCAAATCGTGTTGAAATACATTAAGTTTTGCCAAACCAGACAAAAAGATCTGTTATCTTAATTTGCCTTCAGTATCAGTGTTGGACCGAAGTCAAACAAAACTAGACGAGCTGCTGGATAAATTTTACTCACCAGAGGCAAAATATTATTTAATAAGTAAGTACATACCTACATAAGTAGAACATAATCAGTTTTGATTTTTTTTTATTAATACCAATAGCAACAAAAATAATATAATATAACAAACGGCTTCATGCGTTTCTTTTTTTGCAGAGGCGTCCATACATAACCTAAGAAAGCTTGCAGTATTTGTCAAAAGAAGACATCCAAGAGGCAATACCACTTATTGGCCTGCGAGCATGTTTCAGAGAGAAATTGTTAGGTGGAGGAAAACTGAGGTAATAATGAATCCTTCTTGAATTTAAAAAGTGTTATTTAATAAGAACTATAATATTCCTTTCTTTGCAGTTTGGGATTGCCGATGAAACTTTGTCGAATTCCATTGCGAATAAGTCGTTTCGTGGTTAAAAATCCAATCCAGTGGTTGCTTACACCAACGCCAACGCCATCAACGAGTACCCAGCTATTCAAATTCTCAATTATTCGAAGTAAAAACTGATATTTCAAACGTTTTGAGTGTATTCTAATTTTTTGTTTCTATTTTATTATAGAAACATGAACATCTTCTGGAAGAAAACTTAAAGGGCAAAGCCGTTAAAAAATTAATGTACAAGGATAATAATCCCTTGATTGACTCATTTCGGGCCGTTTTAAGTAATATTATTTTAGAAGATATTTTTTTTTTCAATCTTAGAAGAGATTCTAGAGCTGTTTAACAGTGAAATAAAAGTAAATAGGTAGATTCAAGAGGATATGTGTATTATTTTAGAAGGAACTTTCATGTTGTTTTGACATGAGAGCCATGTTGATTCAATTCGAATTCTGATTTTGTTTTAAGGTGAATATCATTTTGGTTTAACAGGGATCATCGTGTTATTTCAATTTTAAAATCTATTTGATTCAAGAGGATATGTGTATTATTTTAAAAGGGTAGTCATTTTGATTCAACAGGAATGAACGAGTTATATCAATGCGATAATTTTTTCAAATTAAGCTGATATCACGTTATTTCAAAACGAAAATAATTTACGCTTGTTTTACAAGAAAATCATTTTAAATCAACACGAAACGCCATTAGAGCAAAATCATCATGAATCATTATTATTTTTTTTGATTTTACACGATTTTTTTTCTGTGCGTACGTAGTTGTTGCCGTTTACTGGTCTTGAAACAAGAAACTGCTAGTAGTAAGAATATTAGTGCGTCCATTTTTCGATAAGTAGCGAGCTAAGATTT
Source organism: Sphaerophoria taeniata (assembly GCA_943590905.1). Classification (NCBI taxonomy): domain Eukaryota; kingdom Metazoa; phylum Arthropoda; class Insecta; order Diptera; family Syrphidae; genus Sphaerophoria; species Sphaerophoria taeniata. Next base: position 33,348,902 of record OX016540.1, on the reverse strand, counting down.
TATAATCCCAGCAACTTTTTGAGTCTTGAAATACCTTCTTCAAGACATAAAGGTCGCTAAGCGTCCGCCTTATTGCTCTATACCTTGCTATTAAAACAGGTCCGTACACCCTACCTTTTACGCTACTAACACATTCATAATGAAAGGCATAGGGTACTTGAGACATTGGGTCTCCCCCGACCTGTTCTATGAGGATTTATGTTCATCACAGCCATTAAGGCTTATAAATATTAAACAAAAAACTCATCAGTCAAAATACTCCAAATTGAAATCTAACAATCCATTAAATTTCGATACCCTTTTTGTCCCTCCAGACTGACGCTAAGTGTACACAAAGCCTTGCACATCATGTGACAGTCAGCCCGAATACAATAACGAGCACCTAGTTAAAGCCCCTTGTCTATTTGCTTGTTTTATAATGTCATATCCTTGTCACCTTCTAACTGAATGGGAAATACCGCACACGTCATAAACAAGGCGATTTCATCGCGCATATCGTTTGCAGTTCATTAACTTTCCCCATCAGCTATAGAACCACAACACTATTATAAACAAGAGTACTAAAAAAAGACCCTGTGCGGTCTGGTCTAGGAGCTAGAGAGGTAGAGCCCTAAAGCCAAACGTGTGTCAATAGTGCATTGCCATTGAATAAAATATGCACCTTTGTCGTCGACAGTTTCGTCGCGCCTAAAACTAAGCCAGTTATCGTTTTATTGCACATAATTGACAGTTGTTGTCGTTTTCATAATTCCTCCAACTCTTCGCCCTTGTTTCTAAGGCAGGTCCAACTAGCGATTTTCCAACAAGAGATAAAGTCATAAAGAGCTACCACTTTATTTTGTTGCCCTCCATACAAAGTACACCCATTGTAGTCTGCTAACATTTTCCGACTGCATGTCAAGAGTTCGAAGTCCGAAGAACTTTCGGACTGAACTGGAACGTTCAACTAAATAGACGAAAAACTGACCGCGTTCACTAATAAATGAATTGCATGCAGCTAATTATCGGTGTAGTTTAACAAAAGTGCAGCTTTGCCAGTTTTTTTTTTTTTTTTTTTGCAGGTAACAATATTTTCAATTGTTAGCTTCGTAGTGGTAATATTATTGCAGCTAAATGGAGAATCTCGAGGGAATAAGAAAAGCAGAAATTTGCCGCCATCGAAACGTGTAATTCGAAAATAGCCCGACTGGTGCCGCTGCTGGGTAACACAACTGAATTGGGCTAAGGTGAAACTGCCAATTTAAGAAATTCCCTCAAGACATCAAACAAATGCGGCGATTACAACATGCGGGACTAAGGCAGGACCTGATGTTGTATAAACGTGTTGAAATGATGAAGGCTCTAGATTCTACTAATTATTTGAATGGATGGTTGCTTGCATGGTGTAGGTCTCGGTGTGTCTCGGCGGTCTTGATTATGTAGCGAAGTTTGATTTGTCTTTACTGTCAATTCTTTGTAGATACATGAATCAGCGATCTACGTTCTTTCACATTGAATCATCTATTGGCTTGATTGGTGTGGCTTCCATCAGATGCTTCTACTGAGAGAGAGAGAGAGAGAGAGAAAGAGAGAGATAGTTATGTGGTGATTGTGGAGTGGTAGCATCATGTGACAGTTTTTATTCGAAAATAAGCCTTCAAACACATGATTATCGAGGGCCTGGCCGATCAAGTTTTCGTCTTCAACTGTGTCAACACCTCTTCCTTAATGGTTGGAGGGTGCAGCTGAGGATCATCATCTTGAATATGAGAATCCGCATATTTTTCGGTGAGCTGACTGAAAGTGCCATACGAACAAGATAGGGATCAAAGACGATGTAAGCACCTCGAAGAGGCGTTTCACCATTTAGGCTCAAGGAGTGACGCCGGCCGGCGCCGATTGATCCTCCGTGGTCTACGAATATTTGGTTACGACTGACTTTTTGATTAGTGTTCTGTCAACTTCGCCAACTCGAGTTTACTCGGTTTATTTTCATTTTCAACACGAGATACCTAACCGGTTTGCTTGCTTCTATCCGGTAACATTTAGGACGAAATATCCCTCTGGTGACCTAGATTCAAATCTGATTCGAGAGGAAAGTTCTTCGGGTCATCCTTGGCCCCGTGTGTTGATGGGGAATGGAGAAGAACATATAACAGCAAACTTTACGGGTTGCACAACGACATGGACCTAGCCAGATGAGCCAAGATCCAGAGACTCAGGTGGCTCGGTCATTTAGAGCGGATAGACACCAATGCTCCAGTCTGGAAAGCCTTCCACACTTTTCCCGAGGAACGTAGAAGAAGAGGAAGACCGCAACTCAGGTGGCGCACACAAGTGAAAGAGGACCTCAATCAACTTAGAGTGTAAAACTGGAGACAGCTAGCTAGGAACCGAGCTGGCTGGCGGTGACTGATTGAGGCCCAAGTCCACAACGGACGGTAGCGCCACCTTAAGTAAGTAAGCAAGTAACCCACTCCGTAGACGCAACAAGTGACTGTCTGGTGAATTGTTATATTGACACCACTAAAAAGAATTAGCTTCCACTGAGTATGAGACACTATTTTCAGTTAAAGCACTAGGCATCGAATGTTTAGCGAGGATCATCTTTTTCGGTCAAGATCAATAATAATAATTTATTTCTAATTCAAGTGCAAGCCCCTTATGTCATAAGCTTAAGTTACAAAAAACTTCAATTGCCATTGCATGTGACCTCAGTGATTGACTCGAGAGTCGCCTTTTCTTCATTTCTATTGCAATCGTGTAATGCATTCTCCCAATAACAGCTCCGTTGCATACGATATTCCCCTTTGTAACAAAACTTCTATACCTTTTGCAATTTATAAAATACAGTCAATACAAATGTGAATGGAATACTTCATGTTATCCGTAATGAAGGATGACATGCAATTTTCAGAACATTATACAGAGTCCCTGTATACATATACCAACACAAAAAAAATGAATGCAAAGAAACCGAATTGTTCTCTGGCATAGTGTTTACCTAAATTACTGACAACTAACCAACAATCCCAGGATCACCAATTTAAAATTGAATTGAAATGCATTTCGGGCTTTGAATTCTCATTTCTTTACAAATTTCTTTGTAATCGCATGACGAAAGATAGAAATCGGTTTGGCAATAATTATTTTAAGGATATACATTTCTGGCAGCCAGGCAGGGACACTAATAGGACCTTTGTGAAAGCTGAAAGTTAATTTAAAAGTTATCGAAACGTTTCGATGGGATGACAACAAACAAATCAACTCTATAAAATGTATGTTCTTTGCTCTATTCAATAGGAATACCAGACAGGGACTTTATGTCCTTTGAATTAAATCATTGAATTTAAATGAAATCCAATGAAGAGCCCCGACCTTGAACTGATTTAATTCAATCTGAAAGAATGTTCAGCTCAATTTTGTGTCAAAAGAGACACTATGCCTTTACTGGTTGATCACCATCAATCAAAAATGATAAATCTCCAGTCTTGAATGGTCGTTCAGTCGGTCGTTCGGTAAGTAAAATGTAACAGCTTTCTGTCGAAACATATGTTTCTCACACAAGAAAATGTCCCCTTCAAAAGTGTGTCATAGCTCGGTTGAAGTGTGTTCATTCACTTTGATACTGCATCTTCTTCAACATGATGCACAATAATACAACTTCTTCAGAGTCAAGTAGTTCACCTTTATTAGGGTGGCCTGCAATAATATATTAAAATTCTAAAAACAATGAGTAAATGAAATTATGGCTCCATAATTTGGACGACTGCTTCCATAGCGACCGCCCATATGTTGAGAGAACTCTACCTTCGAGAGAGTTACGGCCGTTGTCACTCGTCCAAATTGGAAATTTTGAATCAACATTGACGTCAAATCCTTTGGTAGGGATGTCGAAATTCAAAAAAATATCGATATTTATCGTATCGATATTTAAAAAAAATATCAATATCGGTTTTGATATTTAAAAAAAAAAATATCGATATATCGGTAAAATATGACAAAAAAGTAATTTTGCCTATTTTAATTATTATTTTAAACATTTCTTTTCATTTTCCCCCAATCAAATGCTTGACATTTGTTTGTTCACGCATTTTGCTCACAATGCTCGATCTCTTTTTTCCGAGCACGTTGGTTTGACTCTGAACACTCAGAATCAGTGCTTTGAACGACCTTTGGAACGTGATCCCGCAACACTTGTTCCTTCAAGACTGAAACTGCTGGGTGCCGGTTGTGGTGCGGTGAAATTCAGATTAAAGTTTGAGTTCTGCAAAAGTACAAACAAAATTTTATGAATGACTCACTCTTATGTCGAACTCTTCGTGAGTCGAACTCTCCCAGAGTCGAAGTTTCCCTTACTCGAACTTTCTATCTGTATTTTAACAGGTCTGATTTTTTTGAAGTGAACTGATAACATTGTCCAAGTTCCAGTTAGTATTTATATTCGCAAGCTTCTTGTGGTTGATGGTGATTCCCGCAGGACTCAGGGGACTCACTCTTGATGAGGATTTTGTTATTGTTTTTTTTTAAATAAGAATAGAGTGAGATAAAAAATCGAAAGAGATTAATTCATTAATTCATGGAAATGGTTTTGAATGTTCAAGTAAACATAACGAAAATATGAATCTTTTTTGTTGAAAACAAGCTATGCGGTCAGTTACTCACATTCCGGGGCTCTCTCAATGAATTCAAAAATTAACTGTATTTTATGGTTGTGTGTAGATATAGGATCTTGAGACGTATGTTGAATCTTCGCACTCTGTGTATCAAATGCTTACTTTATCTCTACTGATTAGGTACTGGTCATGGCTCTTAAAAATGACTTGCGACAAGCGCGTATTTCTTCTTTCATACAGCTATCGGATTAAAGTGACCCAAGGTTAGTTTATTTTGGATACCAAATTCTCTCATGGTTTTGTAGAATTCTAATTCGGTTTTCCCAATTCTTAGGACCACCTTAATCCGCAGACACACAGCCAGTATGTTAGAATGTCTGTATCTACACTTTAACATCCTTGGAATGATTTATCATTTGATAATAGAGCTTGATATGTCGCAAACTTGATGGATGCGGTGCAATGTTTTAAGGAAGTGATAAGTTAAAGGATTCCCCGTACAGTCACAAACACACACACGCACATGAAAAAAATCTTCGTACTAACTCACTTGAGAAATAAACAGACAGACTATGGTGATTTTGTATAGGAGACCCAAGTTTTTGGAGTTGAACTTGGAATCAACATCAAGAATAGAACAAACTAACAACGTTTCCTTGCGGTGGTAATTTATCGATGTCCTTCGTCAGATATATTACACTCTTGGGAACAGGCAGGAAGGCCTCTTTTCCCCCTTTTGTCACAATGCCTGGATGCGAAAACTAACACGCATGAGGAATTGCAAAATTTACAATCCACCGTGTCGGCAAATTGTGTGTGTAGTTAGGAGGCATATTATCCTTGGATGCCGGTGTATATGCGATATTCCTTTTCAGGTGGAAAAGATTTGGATACCGACACTGCCATTGCCATTGCCACGGTCTTTGTGTTTATGTAACCCCTTGATATGCTCCAAGAGACAGCAACACTCTTGTTTTGATAAAGCAAGGGGCGTGAGGGTGGGATGAAAGGAAAAAAAACCTTTCTGACATCTTTCCAAATTCTACCTTCGCCTTTGTTCTCGTAATTTCTTCTTCATTATTTTATTTCCTTACGTTTACTTTTTTTTGTTGCTCAAAAGTCAAATTCAAAAGTTTCATTGATTTGCTTAAGAGTATCCCTCGGGAGCAGTTTTAAAAGTGTTTGAGGCTCATAAATTTCGTTTTTGTTGTATGTGTGTGAAATTTACGGCAAATAATCTTGGGCTTGATACTTCAAATGGCATCGCAGCAGCAGAGTAGACCCAAAAAGATGGCACGCGATATATAAACATTTATGTGTTGTACACCTTTGCCTTTGGGTGTGAGCTTTAGTGGGCGTGAGTGAGTTAGTTTGTATAGAAACCTCGACGGAGGTTATGTTATTATTATAACATTATGTGCGGGAATGTCTGGCTCAGGTGGCAATATGGCAATGGCGAGGGCAAAAAGGATATATTCAAACTAATTGTAGTGAAATAATCCTAAATTTATGGTCGGGAAACGAGTGATGGAATGGTGATTTGTTTCCAATTATAAATGGAAATGTTTCTGGTTGAGGAAACGGATACTGAACTCAATGGCCTTAGGTGTTCGGATTATGGGATTAATAATCCGTGTTTTGATATATGTTCGAAATGAGGTGAGTCGGTGGTATCTATGTGAAAGTTTAAGGGCGAAGAAATTTTCTCTTTGATTTTCAATTGATAAATGTGGATTCCGTTAAGGATTCACAGCAGAAAAACAACTCCGCTTATCAAATTTTGACGAAATGAAGGTAGAGATATTGAAACTAAACTAAAGTCAAGAAGACCATTTGGAAGAGCTCACGTTCTGAAGATTTCAACGCTGAAGGCATGCACGATCTAGGGAACTATAGAATTATTGTAAGGCTGATCGTTAAACAGTGATACAGTCTGCACCAACAACATCGACATTCAGCTGGAGAACTCACTTTTGACTTGTATTCATCTATGTATGTAGCTTCCAGCCTTCAATACATCAAAAAAAAAATGAAAATAAATTTATTCAACCGAAATCTAGAATCTTAAATTTACCAGAAAAAAAAAGCAAAAACACCATAGACCAGTCTCCTTCATTGACCTAAATTAAATTTGTCAATATACAGTTTGCCTTGCCTTCTCTGTAAAGTCTGAATATAGGGTATGCCAGCAAACCTACAATTTAAACAGCTTCCGGTCAAAATAACATAATTGATAATAAAACAACCAAATTCCCTCCGGGTATATTTTCAATACTACACCACACACATACAAAAGTAAATTCTATTTGAACATTTGTCCTGAGTTTACAACTTTTGTAATGAGCTGAATATGCATAAAATTACTTTTTGTGACATTATTACATCAATGATATTGTTGTTATCAAACAAATTCAATTTATCTATGTGGTTGTGTACAACAATTCATAATAATCGAATCGTATGTATGTGTACGACGATTTTCAATTTGGTTCATTAATTCAAATTGATAATAAATTACCCTAATGACTGCATAACTATCAGTATGAACACATGAATCCATATCGACCTTTATTATAATACTGTTATACTTAAATTTCTATATTGTGTAAACGTAGAAGCAACATCCGTTCATCGAAACGGAATTTATTGTAATTATATGGCCATTATGAGCTTGTTTTGGAAAAAACGTTCCAAATATAGATTCAACATTTATAAAGAATGTAATCAAGGTAAATGTCAATATTTCGTGTAGGGATTTTTTGGGGGGAATTATTTAATGACACATGCACCGTAAAGAGTTCGATAACAAGTAAAACTAATTGCCTCGAGTTCGATAATCGAACAAAAAGAAGCACTTTAATCAAGAAATTATTGCTATTTGGAGACATTATTAACACTTAAGGTTATCGAAAATTCTGCCAATGAACTTGAAGGATGATGAACGTGCTGGAAACACAGACATCTCAAGTGAGTTGGATCGAAGGGCTTAAGGCATTGCTTTTTTTCAATAAAAATGATACACGACTGATAGCTCTTTCACCAAAAGAACAAAACTAATATTTTTGTTGTTTGAACAACGATAGCAACTTAGAGGTGCTTCCACCAATGGCTTTTTCCGTCAATTTCTTTGTTTGGCTGGAGTTATAGCTATTTCACGGGTGCCAAGCCGATCATCAGACTCCTTTGTTAGTGGTGCTGCCTAGTTATTTTTCATATTAATCGAAAAACTTTTTAGTTCACTTTGGGATTTGAACCTAGGACCTGCTAGTTGTGAAGCCAATGCACTACGCATTGCGCTAACAACTCCACTGATTTTTGGTTTCCCATTGTAGACTTTTATTGTTTATCAATTGCAATGAACATAGGCGCATTTTTACAAGCTCCTCAAAGTAATGCTATCTTGTTCCGCTTTCATTTTTTCCTGATTTCCTATCTTTGTGTCACAACAATTCGTTGTGTACACCAAGGGTCAGATTATTGAAAGTTTTGACACTAGTCAGTTTATTTGTTATAGTTTTGTTTTTGTGTTATTTAACACTGCAGTTAGGCTGCGTCCGTTATTTCCATTTTTGTTGTTTGAACAACGATAGCAACTTAGAGGTGCTTCCACCAATGGCTTTTTCCGTCAATTTCTTTGTTTGGCTGGAGTTATAGCTATTTCACGGGTGCCAAGCCGATCATCAGACTCCTTTGTTAGTGGTGCTGCCTAGTTATTTTTCATATTAATCGAAAAACTTTTTAGTTCACTTTGGGATTTGAACCTAGGACCTGCTAGTTGTGAAGCCAATGCACTACGCATTGCGCTAACAACTCCACTGATTTTTGGTTTCCCATTGTAGACTTTTATTGTTTATCAATTGCAATGAACATAGGCGCATTTTTACAAGCTCCTCAAAGTAATGCTATCTTGTTCCGCTTTCATTTTTTCCTGATTTCCTATCTTTGTGTCACAACAATTCGTTGTGTACACCAAGGGTCAGATTATTGAAAGTTTTGACACTAGTCAGTTTATTTGTTATAGTTTTGTTTTTGTGTTATTTAACACTGCAGTTAGGCTGCGTCCGTTATTTCCATTTTTGTTGTTTGAACAACGATAGCAACTTAGAGGTGCTTCCACCAATGGCTTTTTCCGTCAATTTCTTTGTTTGGCTGGAGTTATAGCTATTTCACGGGTGCCAAGCCGATCATCAGACTCCTTTGTTAGTGGTGCTGCCTAGTTATTTTTCATATTAATCGAAAAACTTTTTAGTTCACTTTGGGATTTGAACCTAGGACCTGCTAGTTGTGAAGCCAATGCACTACGCATTGCGCTAACAACTCCACTGATTTTTGGTTTCCCATTGTAGACTTTTATTGTTTATCAATTGCAATGAACATAGGCGCATTTTTACAAGCTCCTCAAAGTAATGCTATCTTGTTCCGCTTCACAACTAGCAGGTCCTAGGTTCAAATCCCAAAGTGAACTAAAAAGTTTTTCGATTAATATGAAAAATAACTAGGCAGCACCACTAACAAAGGAGTCTGATGATCGGCTTGGCACCCGTGAAATAGCTATAACTCCAGCCAAACAAAGAAATTGACGGAAAAAGCCATTGGTGGAAGCACCTCTAAGTTGCTATCGTTGTTCAAACAACAAAAATGGAAATAACGGACGCAGCCTAACTGCAGTGTTAAATAACACAAAAACAAAACAAAACTAATATTGTTTTCGATACCAAATTAAATTTATTCTTCTATGTATGTAAGTAAGTAAATCATATAAATTCAAATCTTGACGTCCTTCCGATTTGGATTTGAAGACTTTACGGGCCGGAGCATTATTTTCCATCCAGCCATCTTAGTCGTTGGACCTTAAGTGTTCTGGCTAGGTCAGTGTCGCTGAACAGCTCGTACAGTTCGTCTCATTCTCTATTTATGCAGACTGGACCAAAAATCACTTGTAGAAATTTTCTCTCGAAGCCGCTCAATGAGTTTCCATCCGTTGTTATTGTCATGGTCCATGTCCCTGCACCATACATTGTGACCGGGATGATGAGAGTTTTCTACAGTTTATTAATCTATTTTCTTCTAAGTCCAAAGAAGCAGCGATTGGCAAGATTGATTTTTTGTTTGATTTCAAATGTCTGAGTTTATAGCGGATTCTAGCTAGACGAAGTCCTTAACTAGCTGCTTTGAAGTTAAATCTGTCTATATTGACGTTGGCTCAAAGACGTCGATGTTGGGTGTCCTTTCTTGTTGACAGGATAAACTTGGTTTTGCCCTCGTTAACCGCTAGACCCATCTTCCTAGCCTCCGCTCAAAGGCTGACGAACGCTCCACTGACATCACGCTGTGTTTTTCTAATTATGTCAATGTAGTATGCGTATCCTAGCAGCTGGACGGACTTTTGAAAGACTGGTACCTCTGGAGTTTTGCTTTTCCAGAATGCTGTTGAAGAAATCGCAAGCGCATCACCTTGTCTAAAACCTTTTTTGACATCAAATGCACCCGTTTAGTTTTTTCCGACCATGATGGAACAGCGTGAGTTTAACATTGTCATCTTACACAGACGGACGAGTTTTTCTGGAATGCCAAAACTAGACATTGCTCTTTATGGTTGGTCTCTACAGACGCTGTCGTACACACCCTTGAAATAGATCAAAAGGTGGAAGGTATTGATTTGAAGTTCCTGGGTCTCCTCCAATATCTGCCGTAGAGTGAATATTGGATCAATGGTGCACTTTCCTGGTCTGAGGCCAGACAGATAAGGACCATTCAGGTTGTTGACGAAAGGCTTCAAACGTTCACACAGTAAGGCAGACAAGATCTTGTAAGCGATGCTTAGAAGACTTATACCTCTGTTGTTGGTGCAGTTCAGATTAAAGCTTAGATATCGCTATCTTCAATGTTGGATGGGTGGAATTGGTAGTTGCTCCACCCAAATTGAAGGGTTCTGTATAGCTGGCGGAATTTTGCTCGTCATCGCCATTATACAGTTTGGAAAAGTGGTCTTTCCATATCATCAGCACTGACTGTGGTTCCATTGAGATTTTCCCATGATGGATTCTACAGGCTTCGGTTCGGTGTGTAAGACCCCTGGTGGTTTGTTTTACATATTTGTAAAAATTTCCTGTTGTGACATCTCTGTATCTCGCTGTATCTCCCTTTATCTCCTCCATCGCGAGCTTCTTATACTCCTTTTTTTCTTTCTGAGAAGTTTATGTTCCTCTCTCCTTTTCTGCTCTCAGAGCTTGCGAACGGCTCGAGTCCTGGCAAACTTCGTATGGAGGAAAAATGGGAACATCGATTGTAGCGCTATCTTGAGATCTAACAACCAAGCAGTATATGTTTACAAATGTTGGTGGTAGGGATTTTTTTTCTTTTGCCGTACAATGTAGTACCGATAAACTTTTGTATTTGTGGCTGTATGGAGCAAATAAGCCTGAAACATAAGAGACAAAATACGAAATGTTGTTGGGGAAAAAGAACCACATTCAGTAGTTTTGTTGTAGCCAATTGCCTGATGTACTTCACATTTAATAGGAGTAATTTTCGCTCTTTGTTGAACTAAAATGTTAGCATTCATAAAATAAATGTCTTTCTCTTTAATAATAAAATCAGGAGCTCTTGCGAGGACACTCCTTTGAAAGTTTGTTCTGTCACGCTGCTGGATGTTCAAGGCTGTTAAAGTTTTCAAAAAACATTAGCTTTGCTGGTCGTATTTTGCTCAAGAAATATTTACGATTCATTAAGACCTCACCCAAACTTGTTCCCATAAACACTATAAGGACTATAACCAATTTGAAGTATGGTAGAAGTCCTTTTTCAAACAAACTATCAAGTTCCAGGTTATTAGTTTTCATAGCTTTATTTGGCAATTAGACCTAAGAAAGATCCAATAATGCAAACAATTCTATTACACAAAAGAAACTTAACACTCTTCTGTTCTCTAATATCACTTAAATCCTTGCATGCTCTCCTTCATGCGAAAAGTTTTATTTGTTCATTTTTTATGACTACCAGCTGACACTATTCGATAAACAACGATTTTGACATTGATAGTGCTTCTCCACACATTAACTTGCTACAAAATAAACAATAACATGAATACGAATATAGTTTAACAATTTATATCTTCTAGACTTTAATACTCTATAACATAACCTCATAACCAAATCCACCACTGCACCGTACCTAGTCAAAAGCAAAAAAAAAAACGAAAAAAGAGACAAAAAGTGTAATAAATAACTAGAACATTGTCATCGTAAAAAATCAGCTCGCTATAAAAAAAAAAACAACAAAACTTTTACTACGATCTCGTTAATACTTAAAAGGCACGTAAACGGATTTTAACTCCTTGTCGCTGCTGTCGTCCTTTCCCAAGTTGTAATCATAAGCTAAAAAGATAGATATTCTGTTTTTACTAGGTGCGTGTATTTATATAAATTATATGGCCTCGGCGAAAGCAGAAGGCGACATTATCAATGCCAGAGATTTATGGAACTCGCCTCAAACTTTCATTCATTATCACGTAATTTATGTATGCAATTGTTTCCAGACCGTAACCCACCGCCACCCTTCACAACATTCCCATATTGACATAAAAACTCTTCCTTGAACGGCGTGGGTTTGTTGCAACGAAATAAAATAAAAGCAAACACACCAAAGGGTTCTAAAATGCGCGTGGAAACGTCAGACTGACTGCTTTTTCAGTACCATGAAGCACTTTACGGCACGCAGAATTTTATTAAAACTACCAGTTTGTCTCTGTTGTTCTCATTTGAAAGGATGTGCAGCGATTTCTATTCAGCAAATCCTGTTTCAATATTTAGACAGTGCGCGAAGCGTCCTTATTGAAGCTGATATGAAAGGAAGTCCTCGAAACACATCATCTTCTGTGGAGCTTGGTCTTTAAGTGTTCTTTGGAGGATGCTTGCAGCTAAATTGCAAGCGAGCGATAATGTTGGTGGATATAGAATTAATTATTGAGGGGTTAAATGTGTGTAATTTATATCTTATCGCGAGAACGTTTCTTTCACAACACCCGCCTGCCTGTGGCACTCGATGGCATGGCCCAATCCCGCCCCCTGCTGGTCGGCAGACAATAAGTAAACATGGTTTTATTATTATGCATGGTGTTTGGAGAAAAATGTATTTTGTGAGTTGCGCCCGGAAGGAATTGACGGTTTTTGGGATGAGGACATTTTTAATGTTAAGTTTATGAAACCAAATGATAACGGGAAGAGCACATAATCACGTTGTAAAGTAATTTATTTCGTTTCTTTGATATTTTGAATTATTGGCTGTTCTTTTTTTTATGAGTTCATATTGTTGATTGGTTTTTAAGACGAAATTTAGGGTCCTCCTTATTTGATCAGCTAGGCTGGTATTGTAATGTAATGGCTTATTTAATTTGAACTAAAATCTATTTTATTGAAAAGAGGCCACTGTAAATGCTCACTTATTGTGAACTAGAATATGTGTAATGTAAATGCTTATTTAAGTTGAACTACAAAACTAATGTAAATGCTCACTTATTCTGAACTCGAATATCTATCCATCAACTTGCGTGTATGTAGGTATGAAAAGAAAACGTCAAACCAGTTGAGCTTCAACCACGTTACCAATGACATCACGATATTAAGCAGACGATTGATAGTTAAAATTTTAATAAAGCCATTGTAAATGAAAATAACATTGTGAAGTGTTTTTATTCAATAAACAATATTTTAACGTGTGGATGACACACGTTACATGGTGTCAGAAGTTAATCCCACAAATTAAAATTCGGAAACGTTAATTAGAAACACGTGCGTAGTTTCATTTTATAACCTTATAAAATGGCGTCGACAGATCGTTTGCCAAAACCATTGGACTGCTCCAATTTGGCAAAAGAATGGACAACATGGAAACGCACATTCATGGTCTACATGGTCGCTAATAACAAAATGAATGAGCCGGAGCATCAAAAAATAGCTACATTTCTATGGTTAGTCGGGCCCGATGGAGGAAATATATACAACACTCTGTACCCGAATGATGGAACACTTGAGAACATGTTTGGTGTTGCAAATGCACGTGCAGGTGGGAACGCAAATCCAGGTCAACATGAGGAGGACGACGACGAAGAGGGCGGTAGAGGCGAAAATCACGAAGGTGTCGGGGATGGAGGGCAGCAAGACGAAGAAGTGGCAATCACATTGGAAGGCGTTTTAAAGGCATTTGATGATTATTGCCTTCCCAGAAAGAATATCGCCATGGAATCTTTTAAATTCAACACAGTTATGCAAAAAGAAAATCAAACGTTTTCTGACTTCGAGACCGAATTAAGAACTCAGCTGCGATTTTGTGAATTTAACTGTGGGTGTGGTGCAACTTATGAGCACCGAATGCTGCGTGATCGCATAATTATCGGTGTTTACGATAAAAAGCTGCAATTAAAACTTTTGGACGGAAAGGATGATCCATTAAAAAAGGTCATCGAAACTTGCAAAATTTATGAAGCTGCAAACGCAAACAAAATTTTGTTAGATCGTCGTAACAACAATGCGTCGACTGTTAACGCTGTCTCGGACACAACAATTGACTCAGCATGCAACGCTGTGTCTCGTTTTTGCTTCAATTGCGGTGCACCTTTCACACCAACTCACATGCGCTCCTGTAAGGCAAATGACGTCAATTGTTTAAGCTGTGGAAGAAAAGGACACTTCGCTAAATTTTGCAGACAAAAGGGAAAAGCAAAACCGAATGAACAACATTACTCATCTTCATCTGGGAATCAACAGCAAAGGAGGGACAACAAGACCAACAAAAATAACAACAACAGGCAAGCACATAGTCTCAACTGGAATGATGAAGGTATTTATTGTAGTTATGAGCAGGTTGATGGAACTAGTATATTAAGTAGAAATTGTAATGCTTTTAGATTAAATTCAAACACTGATGGAACAAACATATTAAGGTGGACCAAAACATATCGAATTAACAATTGGCTAACCACATTCAAGATTGACACTGGTTCTGACGTCAATTGCATACCGATTAACTTAATCAAGAAATTTAATATTAATTTTGAAAAGAAAAAAAATGAATTTGTTGTGCTCGACTACAGTGCTAATAAAATTAATATTCATGGGTTGGTGAATTTAAAATGTTTTGATGTGGAAAAGGGAACTATGAAAATGGCTGAATTTCTTGTTGTTGATGATGCACTTGAACCGCTGCTGGGGTTGTCGACTTGCATTGAGTTTGGTTTAATAAAACGCTTAAACACTGTGCATTCATTGCCATGTTTACCACGGGAGAAGGGAGAATTCTTAGAAAAATTTAAGAAAAATTTTAGTGGTGTGGGTAAATTTCCGGGAACTTGCTCCATTGTGTTAAAAGAAGGTGCCATACCCTCATTGCACTATAAAAAGCGCATTCCTTTAAGTCTGTGCGATCGTTTGAAAGTGGAGCTCGATTCGATGGTCCAGGCTGGAATTATTTCTCCAGTCGATTATCCCACTGATTGGGTGAACAACGTTCAGCTCGTAGAAAAACCTAATGGAAAACTTCGGGTTTGTCTTGATCCGAAACCGCTTAATGCGTGCATTAAGCGTGAGCACTTCCTCATTCCAACGATCGAAGACATGATGGGGCGACTGGCAAATAAATGTGTATTTTCTGTGCTGGATCTAAGCAACGGATTTTGGCACATGGAACTTGATGCCAAGAGCGCAGATTTAACTACTTTTATGACACCGGTCGGTAGATTTAGGTTCAATCGGGTGCCATTCGGTATAAATAGTGCACCAGAAATGTTTCAAAAGAAAATGGTGCAAACTTTCGGCGATATTCCAAACATTCTTATATATTTCGATGATATGGCTATTGCTGCCGCAAATGATTTTGAACATGACCAAACCTTAAAAATAGTAATGGAACGCGCTCAGAAGTATAATATTCAATTTAATGCTGATAAAATTCAGTTCAGGCAAAAACAAATTAAGTTCATGGGACATTTAATTTCAGAGGGTCAAATCAGACCAGATTTTCGATACACCAGAGCTATTCTCGATATGCCAAAGCCAACAAACAAATCCGGGGTTATGAGATTACTTGGGTTATTTAAGTATCTCGCAAAGTTCATTCCTAATTTGTCATGCCAATCAGCAGCCTTGCGTGATTTAACCCGGAAGGATGTAGAATGGAGTTGGACGGATAGGCATGATACCGAGTTAAAAAAATTGATTAGCATAGTGTCGTCTGAGCCTGTACTGGCAGTTTATGATCCGAGGAAACCAGCTATCATTCAAACGGATGCATCAAAAGATGGTTTGGGATGCGTTCTGTTACAAAACGGACACCCAATTGCTTACGCTTCACGCACTTTAAGCTCTAGTGAGCAAAAATGGGCACAAATCGAGAAAGAGTTGTTAGCCGTTGTGTTTGCCTGTGAACGCTTCCACTTTTTCTTGTATGGTCGGGAGTTCACGGTTCAAAGTGACCACAAGCCGCTCGAGGTTCTTGTCAAGCGCGACATTGACGACGTTACTCCCCGATTACAGAGGATGTTTATGCTTCTTCTCAGATATCCGAAGATGACTATCGTGTATACACCGGGAAGGGATATGCTTGTGGCAGACTGCCTCTCAAGGGCACAATTGCCTGATCAATTGGAAAACCCAGATCTTCTTGGGGTAATTCATACAATCACTCGACAGGTGTGTTTATCAGAAGATAATTATAACCTTTATTTGCGTGTACTTAAAGATGATGAAAGGTACATGCGTATATGTGAATATGTGCAGAAGCAATGGCCTCGATATCATCAGCTTGATGATTTGAGTCAAAAATTCCACAAATACCGCGATAATTTGCATTTCGAGAATGGACTTCTTTTTAAAGACCATAGGCTTGTCATTCCCTCTGAACTACAGGAAAAAATTTGTAAGTGGTTACATGAGCCACATCTGGGTATTGAAAAAACGCTTGCACGTGCACGCTCTCTATATTTTTGGCCTGGTATGTCCGAAAGAATTAAGGAAATCGTTTTACAATGCACCATTTGTGAAAAATTTAAGCGTAATATTCAAAAAGAACCGTTGGTTCAAGACTCTAATCCTGAGTACCCATTTCAAAGAGTTGCCATTGATTTATTTGAAATCGCAGGGCACGATTACATATCAATCATTGACTAATATTCAGGTTTTGTCATGTCAGAGAAACTGAGCCGAAAAACTTCAAACCATATAATTGAAGTAATGGAAAAAATATTTGATCGGGTAGGATATCCATCGGTAATCAAATGCGATAATAGCCCGTTTAGGTCAGCGGCATTTGAGAATTTTGCAAATCGGGCAAATATTTTGTTTAGTTTTTCTAGTCCAAGGTATCCGCAAAGCAACGGATTGGCGGAAAAAGGCGTTGCCATAGCTAAAAATCTATTAAAGCGGTGCTATGAAGTACAGGAAATCGATCGTTTCCAATATCGTCTTCTTGAATATAACATGACTCAAGTCGCTAGCATGAAACTATCGCCGGCTCAATTATTCTTTGGGCGACAAATCAAGACCAGATTGCCTGTAGTGGGTCAGCTGTTACATCGAAACAACTTGAATGAGGTCGATATTCAAGAAAAAATTAAGAATAAGAAAGAAAAACAGAAGTATTATTACGATCGAACCGCGAGATCTTTGCCAATGTTGAATGTGGGTGACCAAGTTATATTTAAGAAAAATGGAAATGATTGGCACTATGCAAAGATTGTAGCTAATGTCAACGATAGGTCATATATTGTTCTCGACAATTTTGGTAATTATTTTCGGAGAAATCGAAGATTCTTAGCCAAGACAAAAAATAATGAAATAAATACAAGTGAATTGTTATTTGAAGATCATATTAGAAACACAATCAATAACCAAGACAATAATGCAAAAGAAATTAATATTATACCACCAAGTACTAAGAACAACGTTGATGCAAACGCAGAATTAAGTAACAATTGTAACAATAAAAATAAGCCAACTGATGGCAACTCTTCAAGTGAAGCCGAACGATCAATTGAGCAACCGATCTCATCAGTTGATCCAGTTGATCGCTACAGCTTCCAACCTAAATTAGAAATTAAGGCTCCTAAAGTGCCCGGTGTAAGATCTACACCTTACGTGACTCGAAGTGGTCGAGTAAGTGCACCACCAGTTCGATACGGTAGTCAATCCCTCAAATAATAAAAAAAAAAGAAGCGTGTAATGTAATGGCTTATTTAATTTGAACTAAAATCTATTTTATTGAAAAGAGGCCACTGTAAATGCTCACTTATTGTGAACTAGAATATGTGTAATGTAAATGCTTATTTAAGTTGAACTACAAAACTAATGTAAATGCTCACTTATTCTGAACTAGAATATCTATCCATCAACTTGCGTGTATGTAGGTATGAAAAGAAAACGTCAAACCAGTTGAGCTTCAACCACGTTACCAATGACATCACGATATTAAGCAGACGATTGATAGTTAAAATTTTAATAAAGCCATTGTAAATGAAAATAACATTGTGAAGTGTTTTTATTCAATAAACAATATTTTAACGTGTGGATGACACACGTTACACGCGGCTGTATTTTTGTTGTCCTTTTTATAAGCCCTCCTCCTCCGTAACTACGTCAATGTCTTACCCAACAATTCTTGCACTTTTCTTTTGAATTTTCTTTTTCGGCCAAAACTTTCAACGATGAGCCAAAAATCATTCTAAAAAGTTCAAAGTCTGACACTCAATGAAAACAGTCGTGAAAAAAAACACAACTTTTCACTTTTGAAATTTCCTAATTAAACGAAGAACAAAAACTACCAATTTCTCTGTATTAGGTATTCCACCTGCAATAGCAGACACCATCTCAACAATGACCATCCTTAAGTCCCAAACTTTCAACCTTAATGTATTTTATTTGTTTATACAGCCAGATCTAACCACGACGAAGACAACCACCTCAACCGTCGCCACTGTTTAATGAATGGCTCAACTATCCTCAAATCCCCTTTGAGACAAAGAAGGTATTCCAAAACATCAGCTTGCCGTAGTTAGTTAACTTAGAGCTCAGACTAGTCACCACACCACCTCTTTGACCTTTCTCCAATACCACCACCTCTCTGATACCTAGTTAAGAAAATTACTCAAGACTTCTCTAGACTTTAAGTCTTTACCTCAAACCAAATCTGACGATAGTGCTTTTTGCTTTATTTCAAAAACACCGACAATACCAACTAAGAAAGTGAGGGAGAGAGTGAATGAAGAGTTTTCTATTTTCCAAAAAACTTTTCCTCAAGTACCGTTTGCCGATAAATTACAACCAAAGTCTACCGCACTCAGGGCATTACCCAAAAACTCTAACGTCATTTTGTACACTCTTCTAATGGTCTATAGGTAGAAATAGTTGTACAATTGTATGTACAGTGCCGTCATTTGGATGGTGTTGGGTGGACATAATTTATTGTGAACTAAAGTTTTGCTAATTTGCGGTAGTGTCGGGCCTTCCCCTTCCCGAACAACAAAAAAAAAAAAAAAAAGAAAAAAACCTTTTCGAACTTCCTCCAGTACATAATCGTAGTTATGCTCCAAGTCGTACCTGGGGTTTTCAAGAAAGAAAAATTACCAACTTTAAGAGACGCCTCTGTGCATTCGTCGTCCTTGTAGTGTTGTGGCTATATCGGGCCAACCAGCAACTTCTTTGCCATGTCATAAGTCCAAGTATCTGAGAGTCTTAAAATTTCATTTTCGAAAAGGGTTAAGGAACTCATTCAACCTGCAATTTTGCAAGCTTCACAAAAATTAAAAAAAAAAGAAGAACAAAACACCATAATTGACTAAATAGATGCGAAACAGATGCTCGGTTGGTGGAATTTTGTTGTCACTTCTTCTTGTTGGTCGGGGATGTGCTTCATGGCAGAAGTTTTATGTACTTCATCCTATTCCAGATGATATGGGGTGTGGTGTACATTTTGGCTGGTAACTTCGCCTGGATCACGGAGAGCACAGGTGCAGTGGCAACTTTGCCCGGATTGTGTGGATCATAATTTAATTACTCTGCTGGTGCTTTTGCAAAGTATGTGGTAAAATGCATAAATTTCGTGTGAAAAACAAACATACGCGTTGTCAAAGGAAATTTCGGCTGGGGATGTCCTTTATCGGGGACTTACATTTTGTCGGTCGCAGACATTGGCCCGGAGGTAGTTAATCTGTATATGCCACAAGTTGCTTTTCAAGCATTTAAAACCGAAATATTAGTAAAAAAAAAAGTTATTTAAAAAAAATATTTTTTATTGATTTTCAAAATTTATAAACAATGAAAGTGAGTATGTAGATTAGGTTGGGCCGAAAACCAATTTTCAAAAACAACGAAAGAATAAATGAATTTTTAAAATCTTTTCATGTCTTCCGGTGTGACATTCAATTCACCTTAAAGTATTTTATAAAAAAAAAAAAATATTAGGGTTTGCCGAATTTCTTCGAAAAAAAATTTGTTTGTGGAGTATGCGCAGATCATTTGAGACTGTTGATCGTTTTTAGTAATTATCTACTGTTTTTAGTTTTCTGCGCTAAAAAAAGATTGATTTTCGGCCCTCTTTGCTGTCTGTTGCTTGTGTTCACCAGGTAGCGATAGAGAACTACATATTATGATGGGTACAAAATCTAAATGAGACGAATGAAAGCTCTGTTTTTGTTTGTTTGTTAGAATGTTCCCAGGAAGAAATACGCTTTCAAGGAATCGATAATTTTTGTTACATAAATGCCGTTATTATGCAGAGTGTAGATTAAATTTCGCAACGCAATCGAATCCTGCAAAAAAAAAGGAGAAGATTTTAATTAGCTATATTAAATTTTGTCCAAATTGGAAAAAAAGAATAATAAAATACGTAATAGCTTAATAATAGAAAAACATTTCTTAGTGGCTATAGCGCTCTTCAACAATTCTTTTTACTCCACAATATGAGTTTTACTCACCTACAAATTTTTGTCGGTTCAGAATGGCTTGATAAGGAAGTCCAATTTAACAATTGATTGATACCTAATCTTGAAGGTTTTTTCGTTTTTTTTTTTTTTTTAAAGAAAGTATATTACTCATTATGAGTTGGACTGAGAGGACTTAAGATTTTATGCCGATTTAAAGCGGGTAAATTGACAAAAAACACTAAACACGAGTTGGATTGAGGGGACTTGTGATCTTATGCCGATTTAAAGCGGGTAAATTGAGAAAAAAGACTAACCACGAGATAGATTGAGGGGATTTATGATTTAGGCCGATATAAACCGACTAAATTGAGAAGAAACACTAAACACGAGTTGGATTGAGGGGACTTGTGATCTTATGCCCATTTAAAACGGCTAAATTGAGAAAAAACACTGAACACGATTTAAATCGGCTTAATTCAGAAAAAACACTAAACACGAGTTAGATTAAAGGGAATTATGATTTTATGCTGATTTAAAGGGGCACACTAACCACTACATGGATTGAGGGAAATTATGATTTCATGTCGATATAATGCGGCTAAATTGAGAAGAAACACTAAACACGAGTTGGATTTGGGGGGACTTATGATTTTATGCTGATTTGTTGGTTCAAATTCATGTTCCCGGAGGACTATTGTTAATTCTTGGAAGAAGTACACAAAACTACTTCTTAAAGCCTGCAGCTAACTTAAAGTGCAAGCGTTGTTGATAGATAATAACGCTGTCCATTACTTAAGATAATCTTTAATATATTGTTATAGTAGAAGTGTCGTAAATATTCATATTCGCTTATGATTGATAAAACGGCAAGTTTGAAAGTTAAACATACATGCGATGCCTTATGGCGAATTAAATTCATTTGCAGTTTAACGTTTCAAGCCAACACAGCAAGTCCTACCGGAATTTGGTTCAAATCAGTTATTCGATTAATTAGCATTAGCAGTCATGTTGATAACAGCGCTTCTGCTTACACCATTATTTGCTCTATCAGAATCGGTCTTACAACTTGCTTTGAAAGAAGCAATCGAAAAATCCTTCAACAATACCGCAAATCTGGTCAATATTCTCATTGAAACAGATCTTGAAGAAAACCAGGTAAAATTCATCGACCGAATCGATGATATTCTCAAAGAGAATTTCAGATGTCAGATTTATGCAAACAGCAACGAAACTGAGCTAGCGGGTGACTTCAACTTGTGGTTTATAGATTCCTATGAAGCCCTTAGGTAAGTTTCAAAATTTTAAATACTCTAAGTATGATGTTTGATAACATTGACACAGTGCTGGCATTTATACCAAACGGAGCCCACCTCAAATATTTGTATTCCAAAAGTGTGCCTTACTGTCAGACATGGATTATAATCGTTGTTTACACAGGGTCAAATTAATTTCCGACAGAGGATTGGATGCTGGCTCCGTTTAGTTCGTCAACATGGTTTTACATACTTGGTCTTTTGGTCTTTACCGTTTGTTGCATGTTCCTTAACCATATTCCGTTGTTGAAGCAACTTCCTGTATTGTTGTTCTTCCAGTGCGAAAACAGAGACAAAATTAATCTAGTCATTTCGGTTGCCATTGGAGGATCAGTTCGATATTTGCCAAGGAAGTGTTGCCAGCGATCTGTCTTCGTTCTTATGTGTATGCTGTTCGATGCATTTCGAGGCCGAACAGTATTGAAAACTCCAATTCGTGAGATTTTTGCCGAGAACTACACAATTTTCTAACATCCCTACTACAAGGAAACTATCAACGATCTCAATGAAATGGAATACCTTAACGTTCGTAAAAATCTTGACTACATTTCGAAGAGTTTTGACTTGTTCCAAACGGACAAGAGAATTGCATTTGTTACATCGTTTGTGTATGTATTTACGTTCTGTTCGAGTGAAGAGCGCAAGAAATGGGTTAGGGAAACGGTATGTTTTTCCAACAGCATTCTGTGCTTTTGCAAAAATCAACGAAATCATTATGCAGATGGAGGAAGCTGGCATTTTGCATTATCTTAGGAAGGATTTTGAGAATTATGTATAGAATGATGTAAGTGGATCGTCGATGGATTTTGGTGGAGGTGCTCCCGTGGTGATGGTAATGGAACGTTTTGGGGGATATTTTCTAAGTGATGGGATTGATGCTGACTTTTTCATTGGTCGTTTTAATTTTTGAGTTGTCTTGGCACAGGATCTTGAGATGTTAATTTTCAAGAAATTAAAATAAAATTTAAAAAAATACTTAAATGGTCTTTAGAATTATGGCGTTTTCAAATAGAAACGGGTTGATTTTGACATTTCGTGGCGGCCATATTACTTCTAATGACTGCTTCGAGTGACATGTTCAAATTAAAAAACATCAAAATGGGTATTTTCTAGAAGCAGCGTACATAGTCGTCCTATCAAGTCGAATATAAAACGTTTGGTGGCCAAATTTGAGTGCGCCAGCTCAGTGAACAAATAGCAGACACCCGTACATCAACGAAACGCAAGCTCTGCCGAAAACATCACCGCTGTTCGTGAAAGTGTGCAAAAGACTCCGAGGCACTTAAGAACTTAGTCTGTCGCAACATGGCGAACTTTGCGTCGTGATTTGGGACAGCACTTATACAAAACCAAACTGATCCAGGAGCTGAAACCAAACGACCATACGCAGCGTTGCGTTGAGTGTTTGCTAATTGGGTTGCGGAGCAGTTGGAAGTTGATCCCAATTTCGGTCGAAAAATCATCTTTAGCGATGAGGCCCATTTTAGTATGAATGGGTACGTGAAGAAACAAAATTCAGGGATTTGGGACGACACCAATCCACGCGAGATTCACGAGGGCTGGAGGCGTCATCGGTCCTGTCGTTTGCCTATCCACTCGTCACAACATTTGCTTAGATTTCCACCGTCTTTGTCTGTTTAAAGACGAAAGGTTTCTAAGAGTATGCTCATCCTTATGCACCCGGTAAAATTTTAATTCAAAACAAAATTGTTTTACAGTCTGAAAATTGTTCGAATCTTCAATAAGATCGATTTGAAACCTTCGAAAACGAATTAAATGAAAAAAAAGAAAATAAAACTCACCTCCAATTTGTGCAATATCTTTTCAAATTCTGGACTTCCAATATTCTCGACCAATTTTGCAAATTCCTCACTCGTCTCAAGTTTATCAAAGAACAATGACAAAATTTGATCCTGTGGCAGTGTATCGAGTATACTGTCAACTAATCCATGGAGTCCGTTTAGGCTTTCAGTAGGCGTTGTTGAATTTTCATTTTCATCTAAAAAAAAAAATAATAAAAAATTCATCCCCATTTCAAAATTGAAGGTTGAAAGCATTTTAATATTTTTTTTTTGTTCAGTTCCTGCCTCTCTATCGCATTTCAAACATAAAACAAAAAAGGATTAAATGCGCAAAATTAAATATTAAAATAAAGGACTGTCGATATACGAACACACAAAAAGGATCCCACAGTTGGTAGGTTCGAAAAGGTATTACAAAAAGGAGACCTGTCATTTGACCTTTCTCTGTTGGTACTAAAATTGAAGGTGTGAAATTTACCCAACAGACAAAAGGGGGTGGGGTAGAGAAGAGAACAAAGGACAATATCTCGTCATCACTATACGACTTTAGTTGGTTCGCCTCTCCAAAGGACATGTCCAACAAAAAGAAGAAAGAGGAAGAAAAAAGGAGAAAAAATGGCAACCGACTTTGAATGATTTTAATATTTATGACGTGTGGTTGCGCAGCCCCAGCAGCAGTAGCAGCAGCCCTCTTCGACATCGACATTGAATCACTTTTCAGCGACGAGACACAAACGATCGGGAAGCGACATAACCAAAGAAAGAAATTCAAATCTAAAAAGTTTTTATTGCGAGAGTGAACAAAAAGGGTATCCGGTATCCGTTGTCCACCTTTTTGAGTGTAAATATATGAGCCAACCGGAACCGGATGAGGGGGGAGCAAATGAGACGAGAGTCGGGTTGATGTTCATAATATACAAAGAGGAAACGCTTTTGGAGACTTAACGCACAAACGATCCGAGATCCATTGTGAAACGCGCTGGGAATAACCAAAAAATTGCCAGACACTCATTTCCATTTCATTAGCAAGGACATGGGACTGCTTTAGCACGTCGCCAGATAGATTACGAGCTCAGCAGCTCTTCGGGTCCGAATACTTGTCGTCGTCACTTTGTGGGATTGTTGGGGTTTGGGTTGGGTGGCTTGAGGAATGAGGTCGAAACGACGACGACGACGACGATGTGGTGAAAGGGATTTTTCATTCTTTATTTTGTTTTGTCCAGGATGTGGATTGTGGATTATGTGCAGTTGAGGTTCTCTTTTTGCTGACCGTGTCGTCGTTTGCAAGATACCATCCCACCTCCTTCATGTAAAGGACAGATTATGTAATATAACAAAAGGTGACCAAACGATGTAATTCTCCAGAGATAGCCCTGACAATCGAAATTGTGTTTGTGTTGCGGTAGGTGGTGCCGGTTGCTTCACATTGTTCCTCTACTTCCGTTTGTCCTTGTCTCTATTGACTGCCATGGTGATGCGTGCGGTCCTCTAGCCGCTCCGAAACAGCCTTGAACGTTAGACGATATGGGGTATTAAATGTTGTGAAAGTAACAATTAGGATTTGGTATATCGGCAACTTAGGAAATCCCAATAAAAAGACACAAAAAAGCAGAAAAGGGACAATTTCATGGCAGTTTATGCAGAATGAAGCAATTATTTTTGTGTTGATGTAGGCTCATGGGTAGAAAATCGATGGACAAACTATAAAAATGGCCGACTTTGCTGAAAAAAGGACTAAAAGGCCTTTGGAAATTCTTTAATCTTTACTTTAAGCATAAAAGGCTTACTGAATCAAAAACATAAAATAAACATACCTCCATCCTCTTCAACAACCCCATCTTCCGGCCTTCCCGTCACATTGACCAGTTCATAAGCCAATCCCACCACATCTAGCCCACTATTATTCAAATAATTCAAAAACGAGTTCATTTCCGGATTGGCAATGATGCGATTTCGCAATTCCTCAAACTCTTTACTCTGCAAGTAACTAAACGCCTTCCGCACTTCTAAATCCTTCCGATAATACCGCTGCACAATTGCACTCGCCTCATCCTGCGGCACCAA
Organism: Sphaerophoria taeniata; assembly: GCA_943590905.1. Lineage (NCBI taxonomy): Eukaryota > Metazoa > Arthropoda > Insecta > Diptera > Syrphidae > Sphaerophoria > Sphaerophoria taeniata. Next base: position 33,323,218 of record OX016540.1, on the reverse strand, counting down.
ATCCACAAAATCACTCATATCAATCTGAGGCTTCTCAAAATCATAATTCCCGTCCTCGACTTTTACAATTTCATCGACGTCGTCGTCGCGAGTAATGTCCCAATGTACAAAATCATTGCGTGGCTTAGTTTCGACAAATATCAATTCATCCGTTTTGAGATCAGTCTTTAGACTGTCCTGAATGGATGATGTTACATTTTGTGTGCCATAGTGCATAATGTCATCTATGATACCAAGACTGCCGGATATTCTGGCTAAATCACGAGTCTGGGGTTTTGGATATGCCATCGTCGTCGTCATCATTGCCATCAACGTCATCATCAAAATGATTGAAGAGACCGCGTGGAGGCAATTCGCCAACATAATCGCAGGATTTAAGGAGATTTTCAAAGGATTAAGATTCACTACAAGATTTTGCGAGACTCGAGTACGGAACTGGAGAGCAGTTAAAGTAGATGCACGAACGAACCGTTAGATATCTTTATGTGACCGAATGCGACCCCAACATTCGACTAATTGAATTAAATGCTCAAATCTGTTGCTTGGGTGAATTCGTTCCGGAGGCTATTGAGTTAAAATGAAGATTGGAATATATCTATGTAGAGACCGCCAGCTTTGTCCCCTTCACTATCATATGCGAGTGCAATGAAATGGTAGACAGAGACAGACTGTTTGGTGTGTCGCTGTGATTAAATTCACGCCAAGTTGTTTTCATCCGCCACCGCATTGTCCACATTTTAGAGCGCGTAGTTGACCAAGGGGAAGCGAGGTATGGGTGGAACATATAATATTGTTTATATGTCAGATGAAGCAAATTAACTAATTTAACATAAGCACTTTTCGTGGCGGATTACTCCAGTCGTGCGACGTTTAGCATTACTGGGAGGGATTGCTGGTGCTGTGTATAGGGATGGGTTCATGTTAATCAAATCTCTGTTGCCGAAGCAGTTCATCGTCATCGGTTGTCGTCACATGAAAATGTTGGAGTCGTTTATTGTTTCGACCCCCAATTTGGATTCAGCATTGAATGCGTGCGAGTCTTGATTATTATCTTGCTTGTAAAACGTTCAAAGGGTGACCAAAGACGCTGAGATTGCGGACGCATGAAAGAAATATGACGGAAACATGTTAGTTATCAATTGAATGGTTGAAAAGTTGAACAATGGTGTGTTATTAGATGCAAGTTTATTCAAAACACTTAAGGTGACCTCTTAGAGCCGATTATTTCCGGTTTCAAGATGACTTTAAAATGTCAAAACTAATTCTTTGCTCGGATTTGTGCTTTCCTTGTTTCTTCAAATGATAGAACTGGGTGATTGGAAAGACAACAATCAGCACATTGATTAGAATTTTCTGATGTGCTTTTTGGTTCCCAGGTTAGGATTCGTCTCAGGTCTCGCACGAATCAACAGGTAAAATGCCACTGGGCCCTAGTGATATGGATCTGCAGGTATAATGCCCCTAGTGGCACGGATCGGCAGATATAATGCCACCGGTGCGTGGCATTATATGAGGGACAATGCCCCTACTGGCACAGATCATTAGGTATATTGCCCCTGGTGGCACGTATAATGCCCCTGGTGCCACGGATCGGCAGGTACGATGCCCCTGGTGGCAATTAATACGGACGACCGTAGCACTAACCATGAATCAGAAGGTACCACAGCCCCTAGTGGTAATGACAAACGGACGCTGGTAGGGGGAAGTTCCGATTATGACATGTTCGGACTACTTCAAGCTTTTCTTTGACCAATATTAAAAATTGATGCTATTGTATGATTCGGTAGTAGTAGTAGAGGTGATTTTAGCACTATCGTACTAGTCTACTTATAATATTTTTCGAAGGGAGTGAGTGTGAATTGTATAACATTAAGTTAACTTAATGTTATGGGAAAAAATTATATAACGGGTGATTTTTTTCGAGGTATAGAACTTTAAGTAAGCATTACTTTTCAAGACGGCAACCGATTTAACAGTTGTCAAGTGATTTATTCTCAGTTTGGTTTGGCAATTCATCATGAATAGTCTCACGCCTGAACAACGCTTGCAAATTGTGCAATTTTTATCGAAAATAATGGTTCTGTGTGGAATACGTATCACGCACTACGTCCATTTTATCGTCGGCAAAATCGTCCATCAGAGCAGTTAATTCGATTAACCATGGAACGTTTTCGCACCACGTTTACTCTAATTGATAACTCGCATCCCCAGAGATGGCCTACTGTGCGTACAGAAGTAGCTATTGCTACTGTAGAACGTTTCATTGAGGAAGACCCGAATCAGTCATCGAGCACAGGAGTTGGATCTGTGTCCATCCACTTTATGGAAGATTTTGCGCAAGAATCTTGGTTTTCGTGATGTCCTGTGGTTCCAACAAGACAGCGCAATATGTCACACAGCTCATGCCACAATCGACAACAACAAACAAATGTTGGAAAAAGTCATCGAAAATTGGATGTCCAGATTGGACTACATCCGAGCCAGTCGTGTCAGTCATATGCCAGAAACCATATTTAAAATGTAACAAGATTATCTTTCGAATTAATAAAGAACCATGTCAATCAAATATTTCATCGTTGTTTTATTGCAATTTAAAGTTCTATACCTCTAAGAAAAACACCCTATAAAAAAAGCATGTGACTCTGTTACAAAATCTCGATTACAAAGGGACCGATAAAGTTAGCTAATAAAGTAATAAGAGAGCAGTCGCAGTTCTATATAATTACTCAATTCATCGAGCTTCGCTTACGCAAAGGTGAAATCGGTTATAAAGAAGTCACTGATGGTATAGGGTTCAGATATCCCAAATCGCAGAAGGTCTAACGCAAAATCGCAGTGAAGTCAAAATTTTCGCAGTTATTGAATTTCAGCAAAAAGAAAAAATTAACGAGTCAATATTCTGTGTTTTTGTTGTGTTTTTTTTAATTTTTTTCTAAAAAAAAAATAGAATGAGTGACATTTAATTATAAGACATTTAAGTTAGTGGTTCTACGGCTTGTACGTTAAACCTGCTTCTGAATTTTTTGCTGCCCAATATAGGGGACTTTAAAGAATACCAACATTTTGATTCATGCTAAGATTTATCGCTCTAATGCTACTTTTTGATTGATTTGTTAGATGACATGCTGATGCTCATCGTCTGAAGTATGTAATTGTGTTGAGGGAGGTCATTATACAAATATGTAACTCGCGTGTGCGTTATCAAATTGTGGGAGTGGAATGAGAATAGGAAAATAAAACCAAACAAATATTGACAATAAAATTAGCTTGTATGAAAGTAATACAAATAATTTGTTTGTGTTTGAAATTTGACACTTTGTTCCACAATAATTTCTCAGAACAGTTATTCTAGACAAATTTGGAATAATCGCAGTAATAAATTGCATTAAAAGCGCTGTGGGGCAGTAGATTTTCAAATTTGGAAAAAAGTGCAGCAAATATACTGCAATTGCAGTGAAGCCCGAACACTGATAGGATCATTGATGATGATGAAAACGATTTTGCTTTCCTTGCACACAGATCCAACATTTTCAACCTCGCGCACACAACCCCATTTTATTTTTCATTTCTCCTTCTCAACGTTTTTTTGTTTTTTGTTATTAACAGACAATCAAGTAACTCGAACCGCGGAAATGGTCAACTTGAGCCCAAAACGTGTTCAAATATTTACGAAACGTGTCAAAAACTCAGCAACAATAGCAGTTAAACTGATTCAAGTCGAAGTGTTCGTCGTCAGTCGTCCTCGTCGTCTGTTGTCGGCTGTTCGCAAAAGGAGCAGGAGGTAAGCATCAAGTTAATAGATGCTCTACGTGCGTAAAGTAATTTTTTATTCACGAAAGGTAGCCGAAAATTCACCTATACTCGTTTGTTTTATTCAATTTTTTTTTTGTGAACCACAAAAAGTAAGTAATGGCATGAAGGCTCCACAGCTCATAAGAAAAAAAGTTACATCGACAAGAGTTGGTGCTTTTTTGGTGTGAGTGACGTGATTGGAAGGTATCGAGGGTGGTCTTTCGGCATACTTAAGTATTTTCAGTTGCATAATATATAACAAGGAAATTTGTTCTGCCACACCCTAGAGGTAATGCCTCAAGAGGCAGGTATTGTTTCTTAAACAATCTTTACCGAGACAAGTTGTCCTTACATTTTCAATGGATACTAAAAAAAAAAAAAAAACTCCAAACTTTTTTATTGTTGCAAATTAAGGAAGAAGGGATGACACATGATTGACGTGTTTTTATTGGATTCTGTCATTTAAGTTTGGAATCTTTTTTTTTCTTAATTTTGATTTCTTTGCTTGACCTGGCAAAATTAAGTAAAATACAGAAACAGAAGGAAAAAAATGAGACAGGCTTTGTTTTGAAGTTTTTGAAAGTTGGTTCTTATGAAAAATTGAGTTAAAAAGTTTATTTTTCTTTGTTGGTTTCCTTTTTCGAAGACTCATGATGCTGACGATGCAAACAAACGAAAACAAAAACACCTTCTCCAATTTCGGTGTTTTGAAAGTTTTGTTGGTAGGCGAGGCTGTCTTTTTGTGGCTTGCCATTTCAAGGTATTTTCTATCGAAATTCGTATTAAGAGTTCGTGGAAAACAAAAATTTAATGACAACCAACTTTTTTCGTGTTCTTTTGGACATTTGCATAATTTTTTTAGGGAAAAGTTTGAATACATTCCTGAGAAAACTTGGTATTTACTTTTAAGATGGAATGCCGTTTTTTTTCTTATTTGTTTGAGGAAAGTATTTAGGACACTTTTATGGTTTAACGAATCTCAAGTAATGCCCACCAGAGCATTGGTCCACATTGACCCTGAACTTTGGAGTTGTTTTCTGTTCAAATGGGTGAGACTGCATACTTCAAAATCAATTGCTGTCGTACAAATAGACATTTACCCTAAAGATTGTAATGTTAGTAGTTTTATTTTCAATTCACTCAAACCGCCCTTAAATGAAAAAGAAAGTCGCCATTCCTTCACGAAAACTTATCTTTCCTTCATCCATCAACTGAAATCAAAACTCAAACAGTCTTTGATTTATAGTCAAACTTTCTAAACTCGTCTTTAAAAAAAACCCAGCCATTTCTCGAAGTTGAGTTTAAGTAGGTACAATTCCAAACTATGATACACTCAACTGCCTCTTCATGCTAGACCTACAGCTGTCAACTGTCAACTAAAATAATGTATAACTGTATAGTTTCGTTTAAAACACGTCCTTTATAGTTTAAAACTTTTCCGGTTGGTAAGTACTCATATACCTATTTAAGCTCATTGCCTTTAGGCGAGGCGAGAGGGCTTATACCGTTCGGCTGGCACCACCACCACCACCGCCAAACCGTCTAGCATAGAGGCGCACACATCGTTTGTCCTCTAACTCATTTCACATTTACACACACAGTATACGGAACGGAACAAGGAAAAAAACATCATACTCGCTTACAGATGACAAATGACAAAACTTAATCATCCAAGAAATAGCAATGTGGTATTCGTAGTTAAGGAGAAATTTGCCGTTAGATCAAATAATGCCATTATGATATACAGGTGAGCCTTAAGTTCCTCGCCAAGTTGCAAAAGAGTCGGTCTTGTTGCTAACGTTTGCCAACACCCACCGCAACTACCGTTATCGTCATCGGTGACAGTATAGTCGTTTGTCACTCTTGATATACGCCAAGTATAGCAAAACCCACTTCGACATTAGCATTGAACTATTGCAAGTGCTATACATGAGCAACGACTTTGTTCCAAGAACTCTTTTCAAACATATCAGTTGAAATCGAGGTAAGGCATTACTTGTGCTTTCGATGTGGTTGCAGAGTCTTACTCTTCAACGAATGAATAAAGACGATGGTACACTCGGGCGTATACGTACTATTTTTACTATTATAGATTTAATAAATTATGGTTTTAATCACATTTTAAGTCCAAGGGGTCTTTGATTAAGTACAAAAATAAAGTCGGTTAAATTTTGTGTTATTTTTAGCCTCGTTTAAAAAAAAAAAAAATTATCCAATATTGCCATCAGTCCACAACAAGTATAAGACTGCAAGTGACTCGCTTTGGGTACTTTGCTTGTTGACACTAGTGCTAACCCAATATGGATGTCAAAATCAAAGTCATTTAAGGCCCAAGGAAATGAATGGTCGATTTTTTAATCAATTGGATTTTGTCCAAAGTTCTCCTTAGGATAGTCCGTAGCGTTATAGTGTAGAGATCGATGGGGAATTGTTTTCGGAAATTTGTTTTCTTGAAACAATACCAACCCCTTTAGTTTTCCAATCATCAAATGAAGCTGAAAAAAAAAAGAATGAAACGCATTCTTAATACCTAGCTCCATCTACAATAACTCGTTTATCGCTATGCTAAAAGTAGTTGTACCGTCTGAGAAGTTTTTTCTCCATACAATGTTTAAAATTCCATTTAGAAATACGTGCTCCGAAACATACCGAGACTATTGCAAAGAAAAATCCTGAAAGACGTTCAGACAAAAAGTTCAGGTACAAATGTCAGACATCAAACAGCTCGTCTTTTTGTCGAAACAGCGTCTCGCAGGTTGTAAATTATTACCACAGCTCGACCGGTTTCTGGACTCTGACCAGGCCGCACTCTAACGCAGCACATAAATTTCTACACACTTTGAATAATATTGACCGTAAAAAAGACAAAAATGAACTTAAAGTCGTCCAGCACAAGCAATCCTGAGAAAAATTCTCAAGTGTATCATTTGGACATAGGGTATCAGCTTGGGTCATAAAACTTTGCTGATATACTTACGAAGATTAGACAAGACGAATAGGCCTGCCTAGTTCATGGCTAATGGTACGGAAATTTCAACCTGGCCTGCAATAAAGCATACCCATACCTTAGCTAAGAACGTAGTAAGTATTATGAAGAAGACGATGGCCATCATGGTACAAGAACACATCCAGAGCAGACCAAGAAGACGATGAAGAGGTGAGACATAGATAATAATAAAATAATAGAGAGAAACTTTAAGGATGTGTTACCTTGAAGTTGAAGATAGATAAGATTATTATTACTCTTGGTATGAGTTTGAAGGATTATACCTAAGAGACAAACAAAACCTCTATTTCATGCATAGTTGCAGAAGGCAATAGAGCATTTGATGGGCCGGTCGAGTAACGACGCCGGCCGGCCGGATTCTATCCAAGGAGTTTAAAAAAACAAATTGGATGTGATTTGTGTGTGAGAACTCCTCAGGTGGGATGCAAATTAGGTATTTCCTTTGCTCGGCCTACAAACTTGGTTTATTGGAGCGAAATGAAATGTGTGTTTTTAGTCGGGTGTGTTTGTAATTCTACTCGTTTATATGGAGTGTAAAGTTTCGTTTTTATTGAAAGGGCAAACTGGGTCTGAGGGAAAATGGGTCTCAGAAATATTAAATTTTGCAAAACTGACACTTTAAGGGGCGAATGGAGTTTATGGCTTGTTTATTGATTTTTGGTACCTTTTTTTAGAAAGCTTTTGGTTGGAATTTACTATAGAAATTGAACAATTACGTCAAAAGAATTACAGAAAAATGCATGAAATCTTTATTTGAGACCATTGTACGGTCGATATAATTTAATTTTTGAAGATTATTTGATGCAAATTATTTCCTCGGCTGTGCTACAAATGGTGCATCCGAATAGTTTAATTTTCGTGTATAGGTACTCTTTCTAACATTTCGGCTGGCATCTCATGAACAAATCCTTCAATATTAGCTTTCAGTGTGTTAACCGTAGGCGGCTTGTCACATGAGCCTTAACATAGATAGGTTTATCAAGTAGAATTTATTGAAATCGATTTCTTCATGGTTTTTCGAAAAATATGCCAAAATTTTGAACACAAAAAAATACAATTCTTCCAAGACCCATTGAATGATATGAATGAACTCTATTCATCGCAATAGGTTTCAAGTTATTTGAAAGCCTAATTGATCGCAAACATTTTCCCGTAAAATCAAATCCAGTTGTTATTCCAAGAACGTAAGATGAAAGAACAAAAAATTGAGAAACAAAAGTCGCAAGGCTGCAAATATTATAATTTGTATGATAGGTATGCCCTCAGAATTTGGCCCCAGTTCTAATTTTTTACTTTTCTTTTTGTCAGTTTGAGAATATTTTCTGCACAGTGCAAAGATATTTTAAGCAATCTTCATTGGGCTATCTTGAAGAAAAACGATCGAAGGAAAATCCTTCATTTGGTAAGAAAACGTGACATCGGTTGAGACATTAGGCGTGTTTTTTTGGCATCGCTATCTGCAGCCAAATTCGATTTCCCAAAAAAACGTATCCGCAGTTACCCATCCGCAGCAGTTTTGTTTTATTTTTAAGTTGGTAGATGACAGATATAAGAAAGTCTCATATAAGAAAAACACGGATATAAGAAACTTCTTCTGATGTAAAATCTTATTCACTACATAGAAAATAAAACGCGTATTAGAAATTTTCCAGTGTAAACATGCAAATGACGCACCGTGTAAACTTCCACAAAATTTATGAACTGCCAAAAAACTGACAGACAGATGATGAGCAAGAAAGAAAAAAACAACCCACACTTTGTTTACTTCATTGAATAAGAAGTACAGGAAGGGGTGTTATGAAAGAGAAGTGAAGCATTTTTGTAAGTAGTGTGGGTTTCACAAACACAAACGCATAACAACAGGGCTGGTCTGCAGTTGAATGGTTAATCTCAGGGGCGCCAAGCCAAATATGATTGAATCAAGATTATATAGATTGTGCATCAATTTAATTTTTCAATTTCAATTCTTTTTTGGACCACATGGTGTTTTAACGTTCAAGGTGTACATGCACGATTTTTTATTTTTATTTTTTATTTTTTTATTTTTCGTTACATTTTCTTCATTTTTCATCCTTAATTCATCATATTTATTGACCTTTTCGAGTCGTATTCGAAAGCGCATTCTATGAACAACTTGATCAAGTGTTAAGAAGCAGCAAGAAATTGTGTAGCGGAAATTGTGTAGAGGAAGGTATGCCGTTAATAATGGAACACAACATCAGCCAAATGGCCGCCACGACCACGCTTACAGAACCATATCCTTTTCATGAAATTTTCCATAACCAAATCGCAAAGTGGCTGCCCTATGTCCTCGATAGCCTCACGAATTCCATCTTTGAGGTCTTGAATCGACGCTGGGCTGTTGGCGTAGACCTTATCTTCTTCCTTTGGGGCCACCTCTATTTAGCTGTCAGATTCACAAATTTGACTCGACTCTTAAGGTATGACTTCAACGAGCACTTTTTGCAAAATGTCAAAAATTGAAAATTTTCAATCTCATTTTGTGACAGTTTTTCCACCCAAAAATAAAAGTAATGATGCAGAAAGCTTTTTTTTACGTCAAAAACAATTTTTGTAGTTTTTTTTTTCCAAATTCAAATGGCGCTACAAAGAAACAAAAATTTTACTTTTGTAAATTTCGCACTTTTTGCAAAAAGTGACCGTTGTAGTTGTACCTTAAATCTCGCAAATAGAAAACGACATTACAGAAAAAAAATATTAAACACCATAAAACAACTATGTGTGACTCGTTCCTTGATTTATGCGTTCCAATTTTAATTCAAAATATTTTTTTTTAATAAAAGAACGCACTTAAAATGTTTTGCACTCTGCGAACACAGCCTTAAGACTCTTTGAGTTATCCGATTATCCGAGTTACCAACCTAAGAAATTCAATTTTACTCCGATCGAGTATCGATACTCGAAAAAATTTCAATTTTTTATCCGCAGTCAGATTTAAACTTAAGTTTTATCCGCAGCTGCGTGTTGTATTTGTAATACATGGAAGCTCCAACTGCAGATACGGATAGCTGTGCCAAAAAAACACGCCTATTTTGTTTAGTAATTGTTGTTGCTTTGTTTGGCCTCCAACTTCTTCCGAAAAAAATTAAACTAAATTGTTTAGTTGCATTGATCGATATATTTCGGCAACAAGTGACATCATCAGGATCTACAATTAGCAATAATACAATATAAAATAGACATAAATAAATACAGTTAATATTAAAAAGATAAAATTATAAACTGTGAACCTATAAATTAGTATCACAAATTTACTTTTTTCTCGCAATTAATTTTGGCAAGTGATCTGTCAAAGAATGCTTCAAAATAAAAAACAAAAACAATTGAAGCGGTTAGCCTTTGTCATTGGGTGATGATTAAGCTGCTAGCCGTCATCACGGTGTGTGGTGTTTACACGGTCTGTAGTGTTTACGCTGTCTGTGATGTTTACACGATCATGTGTCACTCGTTGTAAATTTCCATTGTTTCCATACGAGATGAGGTTGGAATATGTATTTGTGTAGTCTGTTATGTTTGTTTTGAAATTGCACGCATCTTCTCCCAGTTTAACTATTTTTTTTGTTTTTGTTTTTCCAATTCATTTTTTTATTCATTTAAACTTAACTCTACTTACATACTAGAAAAAAATGTGAAACTAGCCTAATTAATTCTCCTTATATATAACTTACTGGCCCTAATCGGGCTCTCTAAGTAATTCATGGCTCTTAAAATTAATGCCTTTCGGCCTACGCACTAAGTTTAGATATATGGTGCGGGGAAATAACTCCACGGGAACTAAATCCACTGAGGGATTTGCTTCCCACCAAGTGAGAACTTACTCCACTTTTGTAAAGTGGATCTAGTTCCCATGTACGGTGAGAACTTAGTTCACTTTCTTATGGGAACTAAGTTCACACATTTATACACTGGTCCGGAAGTTAGAAATCCCGAAAAAAACTTAAATTTGTGTTTACCTACATAACTACAACCCCTAAAATGTCTTATAAATAAATAAGATCATTTTTATTTACTACCTATTTGTCGACAAAATGGATAAAGCAATTCATTTTTCAAAAATGTTGCCGTTTCCTTTTATTTGGAAAGCATGCTAGTGTCTGGAAAGTAGGTGCTGCACTGCAATGATTCATTTTGAGCATCTTTTTTCACCTTGGTCTGAGGATGATGACTATCTGTAAACTGTAACATTCAAAATCAATTTGGTTTGATTGGGAGCGAGGCGAGCGGAAAAAATTTTGCCCAAAATTTTCACACCCCAAATTGATTCTCTTTTGGGCAAAATTTTTTCCGCTCGCTTTGCTCGCTTGCAATTTTTGGTTAAGGTCTAGTATTGAAAAAGTAGTAGGTACTTACTGAACATCCAATCAATAAAAAAAATGTTATTGAAATAGCTCAGTTATTTAAGGGGACAAATATTTCAACCGTTATATACCGTTTTACAAAATGTTTAAAATTAATCGCAAAGGTCAGAAACCCCGACCTATATAGTGGGTCAGATTCTTAAAAATGGGTATCCGAATAGCTAAGTTTCTCAATATTTTTGTACATGCGATTTATTAAAATTATTTTCAGTCTTTAAAACTGAATTTCGGAATGACTTCGTTTCTAAAAGACATTTATTTTAATTTCACAAACAAAATTGCTCTGTAGTTATACTAAAATTCTTATTTTAATTTTTTCTCAATTAAAGTTGCAAATTATTTCAAATTCGAAGGGAACTAGATCCACTAATTTTTTTAGGAATTTAATTCCCACTGTACATGGGAACTAACTACACTTTACAAAAGTGGAGTAAGTTCTCACTTGGTGGGAAGTAAATCCCTCAGTGGAGTTAGTTCCCGTGGAGTTATTTCCCCGCACCTAGATATATTCCATTTTACTTCACTTTAACTTTTATTTTATTTATTAGAAAGTTTAAAAAACTAATGGCTTTGACTTTATTTTTGCGATTAACTTACAAACTAAGGTTCTTAAAATAAAACTTAAAAATTACCTAATCTACCTACAAACTACTTAAAACTAGAACAACCACAGCGGCAAGAAATCAGTGTCCATTTATTTTCTCCTCATGGAGTTTGTAATTGTCTTTTTTTTATATTTACAGCAGCGTTGCCACGAAGTGCCTGATCGGGCCATTTGGCCCGCTGTTTTACATTTTGGCCCTTTGCCCGGGCCAGTTTGAAATGGCCCCCAAATGTTTGTTTTTGAAGTTTTGACATATACATATAAGAAGTGCTGAATAAAAGCTGAAACGTTTTACAAAATTAAATATAAATATATCATCATTTTACCGATGTTGTTTCACCGCAAACAAATAACCATAATTAAAATATTACTGAATTCATTCATTTCGGAATAGGCTATCGTATTAGTCCGGGAGGCGACCGTAACCTACCTCATCAGCAGAAGCAGAGTGGAAAATTTATTTTATTTTTTTATAGGGCAACTTGAGTAACTGTGGAAATTTTATATCTAAACCAGGGGCTGAATTACGACATCCGTTATGGATACGTTTCTGGGGTCGAATCACGGCATCAGCGATCGAATAATACAAGACTGAACTGTGTGCATTTGGCACTATCTCTAACGTTATCGAGTTATCTATCGAGCATCTAGTACAATAATTTTAAATTCTGTCTTCAGTAATCGAACTAAATTTCATTCGACACATAAACAGCTCACTGATGGGAGGAACTTTCTAAAAAACAAATTAAAATTTTTTCTTTGGGTTATTTTATTATGAAATTCTTAGCCAATAATTTATTAAGGTCAAGATTTTCCTCTCCAAAGCTTCACCATTCTCGTCTTCTGTTAACAGTCAGTATGTGTTTTTTTCATTTAAAAAAAAAATAATATTTCTGCCTTCGCTATTTGGCTCAACTTTTTGTTTTTTTATTTGTCAAACCTCTCAAAATTCTTTCAAAATAATCGAAACTCGATATTCGATAAGAACTACTACAATTTTTAATTCTCAAACGATACGTGACCTTACGAATGTCATCATCTCAATGTGGCTACTCGTTCGTTCGTTCACTGATGAGACACGCTCACTCGTTCACGTGAGCGGTAATTCGGTCCCTGATCTTATTAATAGAATTATACCTTAAAATATGTTGTCATCAAGCCATTGAATTTTCAATTTAATAACATCTACATTTTAAAACATCTATTTCTTTTCAATATCTACTTTGCCTTTTAAAATTAATTTGTTTCTTTTTCTTGTTTCTCAAATTGTTTTTCCTAATATATTCTCTATATTTGCCAATTCTTAATTTTCTATAGCTATTTGTTGTTTAATTTGATACATATTTTTGTCCTCCAATTTGATTTCCTGTTGCCAATTTGTAAGTTTTTAATATCCTTTTTACATTTTCATTCTGATTTATAATAACCATTTAAATATGTTATACATATTTAGAAAATAAAATCGAATCAATTTTGGAATTAATTTGTCGTCCTGTTTATTTCTTTTCTTTTTTTTTTGATATTGTTAAAGAATCCATAGCTGCGATCAATTATCAATTATTTAATTTAAAAAATAAATACGCATATTTAAAAATGTATTTTAATTTTTTAAGGATCGATTTTAATTTTAAACATTTGGCCCGCTGTTTAGCCAAATGGCCCTCAAAATATTTCGAAGTGGCCCGTTTTGCTTTTTTCTTCGCGGCAACGCTGATTTACAGTGTCTTTGTATTTTTTTTTCAATTCAGTTCAATTTCAATTATTTGTTCTTCTTTTTTTTGTCTTTTTTGTTTTTTTGTTTTTATGTATTATATATATATATATACAGGGTGATTCACGAGCGTTGTGCCAAAAAGCTAGAGCGTATAGGTTGGTTAGGTTAGGTTAGGTTTGAGTGGCTGTCCAGATGTTGTTGACTCACTTAGACCTCAAGGGTTCGTTGTGATACCACAAAATACTCATGGGAGAGTAATGAGCTTAAACAAACCAATTCGTGCTTCTAATGAAGTTAGAGAGACATTTTGTGTCGATTGTTGCCAGTTCACTGGTATTATCGAAAGTGATTACCTAGAAAGCTGTTCCTTCTAATGGAGAGTGCTGGACATGTACATAGAAGGTGTTGGACTGTTCCCTCTTCCTCCTCGTCCATGCAGCTTCTACAGAAGTCATTTGTGTAGACCCCCAGCCTCAGAGCATGTCTGTCTATGAGGCAGTGTCCTGTTATTACTCCAATTGTAGAGCTTATATTTTGTCTGCTCAGGGATATCAAGCCTTTTGACCGTTTTAAGTCTATGCTTGGCCATATTTGCTTGGTTGCTAGGCAGGTGGTACCCTGTGACCATCTAGCATTGGTTGATTCTAGAGCATATTGTTTGAGAAGATATTTGCATGTAGCGAGTGGTATTCCTATGTTGTGTTTTTGTCTAACATTGGGCAGAAGTGTTCCGTTTTTGGCGAGCTCGTCGGCTTTGCAATTTCCCGGAATGTCTCTGTGGCCCGGCACCCAAATGAGGTGAATATTAAACTGTTCCGTCATCTCATTCAGAGATGATCGACAATCGTGGACTATTTGAGAGTTTATGGAGACAGACGCGAGAGATTTGAGAGCGGCTTGGCTGTCCGAGAAGATTCGTATATCCTTGCAAGATATAACGTTTTCTTTGAGCAAGCATAGTGCCTGTAGCGTGTAGGTTGAGTTGAGGCAAGAAAAAAATCGGATGGGATGGGGGGGGTCTATTCCCCCCCGTTTAGCCGGGAGGGGCAATTTTCTGAAAAATTGACTTATTTTGTTTAAAAAAATATTAAAAATCAACGGCTTCGTTTACAACACCGTGCTATACCTTTCTGAAAAGCCAAAAACTTCTTCTTTCACTTTGTTTTTAAATTAAAGTGTTTTAACGAATAGTATAAAAAAAATAAATTTTCAAACTCAAAATTTTCAAAAAAAAAAAGCAAAAAAAAACATTTTTGAACTAATTTTTTTCAAAATTTGATGTAATTAAGTACTAATTTTGTTTTAAAAATTCAATGTGTTTTTTTTTAATTTTTAGTCGAAAACAGAAAACCGGATGCAAAAATGTATTTTCATTTTTGAGAAATTAAGAAAAAACCGAAACCACTTTTTTCTAAAAAAATCTTTGTTTTTATTTTTACCTATCTTAACTTTTAGTTTAATTTATTAGTTTAATTTATAAATTTAATTTTTGTAATTGGAGTTTTATGAGGACTCAATAAAGTAGACAAGTATTACATTATCCCTGGATTAACCATTTTGTTCATTGATAACGTCTGAAAACTGACCTGTAATTTTTTCTTACTATACCTGGGGCCGCGGCCACTCGCTGGCGAAGAGTTCTACCTTAAGATAATTAAACCGAATTTTTTCTTGAATGAAAAAACAATTAACAACCTAAAGGTAAATAAAAGGCATCGTATATTTACTAAACAACCATTTACAATTAAAATATTAACTCATCAACACATAACAATAGCAAACTCATATGCTCGAGAAGAGTTAGCGGACAGGAACTTCTGCTACGGTTTAACTTATTGTCGAGATTGGGAAGCTGAAAGGCTCTACGCTGAAAGATATCGCAATAGAAGGCGCCCAAGTCGTAGCATGTTTTCAAGAATCCGCCGACGAGAGCACTGAGAGCTAGAAGTGGAAGGTCAATGGCATGCGTTATCAATGAAAAAAATGATTAATCCAGGGAAAATCCAATACTTTTCTACTTTGTTGAGTCCTCAAAAAACTCCAATCACAAAAAAATAATTTTGGTTTTTTCTTAATTTCTCAAAAATGAAAATACATTTTTGCATCCGGTTTTCTGTTTTCGACTAAAAATTAAAAAACACATTGAATTTTTAAAACAAAATTAGTACTTAATTACATAAAATTTTGAAAAAAATTAGTTCAAAAATGTTTTTTTTGCTTTTTTTTTGAAAATTTTGAGTTTGAAAATTTATTTATTTTAAACTATTCGTTAAAACAATTTAATTTAAAAACAAAGTGAAAGAAAAAGTATTTGACTTTTCAGAAAGGTATAGCACGGTGTTGTAAACGAAGCCGTTGATTTTTAATATTTTTTTAAACAAAATAAGTCAATTTTTCAGAAAATTGCCCCTCCCGGCTAAACGGGGGGGAATAGACCCCCCCATCCCATCCGATTTTTTACTTGTCTCAACTCAACCTACACGCTCTAGCTTTTTGGCACAACGCTCATGAATCACCCTGTATATAGTGCCACCATACCACCTACTCTACTTAAACCTAAAACCTAAGACTAAAACAAGCATGTAAGCCGGCCAAGGCAAAAATACCCCACCCCGGATTACCCATTGTCAGATATAGTTTGAAGCCACCAAAACTGGTTCTCCTGCTTCACCCTATCAATGCGGTCCTTAATGGACACAGCCCTACTTAACCGAAGCAATTCCGCTCCATCACGAGCGAGGATGCCTCGTCAATACAGGAGCCGCCGGTCTACGGTTTTTCGCCTGACGAGGTAGATAAGCGGTACTGCCAATCTATCCTGTATCATGCCGCACTGGTCTAAATAGAGGAATGCCTCTGGTGGGATGAAGCCGCTCAAGCGTGCATTGTCAAAGTAGTTGTCGTTCGGATAGAACAGCCCGAAAATCAAATTGTTGGTCGAAGTCATAGCCCTCGCAATATTGCCCCGAACAAGTTTCATCACGAAATTGTCAATTCTATTGATTCGAGCCCCGTTGTATAGAAACTCGTTTGAATAATAATGCAGATAAGAAGATTCGGGTGTCTGATACAAACCGAGACAGCGCCGAAGACACTGCCTCTCGAACACCCGAAACTTCTCCATTTGGGAAGGGGCGATGTTGAACCACACTGGACATTCATAAACAATCATTGGCCGTATGAGGGCCATGCAGCAAATTACGTTCACTCTCGGGTCAAGCCGACTGCTGTAAAACAGCCGTCTTGTCAGAGCGAAGGCTCCTCTGGCCTTAGTCAGAGCAGCATCTATATGTCTGTTGAAATACAAATACTGGTCCAACCAGATACCGAGGTACTTCACTACACTTTTGCTCGTCAATGCCTGTCCGTAAGGATCTACAATGACCATCTTGAGTCAGTTTAACTATGTATATGGTTGACTTCATGAATCTGTAATTTGAATCTATTGCGTTCAAACTTCAATACTGTGGTGTTGTCGAAATTGAAAGAGTGGCCAGTTTGGTGATTGTGGTTAGCCAGTGCTGCAATACTTTTCAAACTAGTAGTCCCTGAGTCAACCTTATCATATTCATTTGAGTGTTGTTCTAGTCTTTTACTCAATTTTTGAATGGTTTCACCGATGTATTTTTTAGGACAATCCTTACATGGCACACTATAAACAACACCTGATTTTTGTGTCAGAGGCAGTTTATGTTTCATGTTGGCAAAGAAGTTTGACACTTTTTTCACTGGGTTCATAGCTACCTTAATATCCGGAACGAAATATTCACAGCATCTGGCCAAAGATTCCATAAAACCTGGAATATAAGAAATCGCTGAACGAATTTTAGCTGATGCAGCAGGTGCAGTTGTGTTAAAAATTCGTCTGCTGATAAATAAAGGTAGCTTTTCCTGTCAAATCTTCTCGTCTCCGAACCATTACGTACAGATGAAATAAGTTTGTTGATGATATCGATAGGGAAATTGTTTTTCTTTAAAATATTTCTTACACGTTCAATGTTGGTTTTCCAGTGTGATTTGTGGCTAAATGAGAAAACTCTCCGAATAAAGTTTTTAGCTGTGTTGTATTTCATGTATTTTGGATGTGCTGAGTAAAAATTTAATAATCTGTTTGACGCAATTGGCTTATGATACCAATTCGTTGTGATTTTAACGTCATGATGGCGTTTAACCGTAATATCCAAATAGTTAATCTCATTTGTACATTCATCTTCAGTCTCAGCCTTCCAAAATTGAGGTACGAAATCTATGTTGAAAAATGCGTTGTCAATCACTTCTTCAAGAACCCATTCTACTAGTACCGGATCCAATGAAGATCCCACGAAAAGTCCATTCTTCATGCGTATGATTTTTCCCTTGTAACAGCTAACTGAAATTGTTGCAGTCCACAAGGCAAAACTTTAGTAAGTTCATAAATTCCCTCTTGGGTATTGATGTATGTATTTGGTTCTATTCGATCATCAAAATTTTTATTGACAATGTCCAATGCTAAATCAGTGGAAATGTTGTTAAAACAGTTGGAAACATCAAATGACACCAATTTATATCCAGGTAAAATGTGTTCTTTAGCGATGAATTTTACAAATTGTTTTGAATTTTTGATGGAATATTTCGATTGAAACGATTTTTTCAACAATGTTGCTATAGTTTGTAGCAAGCTGAGTTAATAGTCGAAACAATTGGTCGGAGAGGCAAGCCTGCCTTGTGAAATATAAACTGTCTAAAAATCCGTGGTTGAAGTGCGGTGTATGTGCGCAATAAAGACGATTGTTGTTGTGTTATGAAGTGTCTGTTTTACTAATAAGAAAAGGTAGGAGCGGTAGGTAATAACTCAAAATTCGCAGTGTTATTAAGTAGCTCTTCCATCTTCTTGTTAAAATCTGACCGCTTTGCAATAATTGTGACATTTCCCTTATCAATGCAACTAAACAATTAAGTTTGATTTTTTTTGGAGGAAGTTGGAGGCCAAACAAAGCAACAACAATTACTTAAACCCTCATTCCGGCAATACAAAATCCTAAATCATTTTGTTTAGCTTCAATTTCATTTCGTATACCTAAGTTGCTATTCCTTGTCGAAATATCGGGGTAACAAACTTATTCAAAGTGATTCCTCACTGATCACCTCCTTTTAAAATATTTATGGAAACGGAAGCGTTAAAAAAAACTGTTAATACAATTTAATCAGATTAAACATGCACCACAAGATGAAGGGATAAAGAAAAATGCGACATGTTTTCTTTGAATTTTCAAATTTAAAATCAAGATTCATTGTGATAAGTGTGTTTTCCAGTTTTTCCATTTTCTTATGAATAATTTGGAAACCCATTCAAACAAAGTCCTCAAACACCATACATTTATAAGACGTTTATTAGAAAACCCTTAAACGTCTGACCCTTTCAATTTGAAACAGGTTTATTCCTAAAATAACAAAAGGAAATGCTTAAACTAAAAACTAACTGTCGTAGTATTGCAAAACCATCACTTGACTACCTACAAGCAAACAATAAAAAAGCATCCAACACGATGACGAAGAGAATGAACCAGGAACCGTCCAGAATTTGAATTTCACAAAAAAGGTAACGTAAATATTTACCATCGTCATTGCCATCGCCCGAAACGACCACTTCCAAATGAAAATCAATAACGTTTTGCATGGTAACTAAAAAATAACCTCCGTTATTTTTTCCTTCTTTTTATGCCCCCCAGGGGCAAAATCGAACGACACAAAACCGACAAAAAAAGAACGATAGAAAAAAGGACTCTTAATGATTTGTTTTTCACCTTTCCCTTCATGTTTTGTTCGTCCATATCGTTCGTTTCTTCGCATCGCATCGCGTTCAAAGGCCATGTGTAAATTGGGAAAAATGCAAATTAGAAATATGCCCACACACGGGCATATCGACTTCGGCTGTGATGGTATGCCACCCTTACCTGACGTTCCTATTTACCTATATTGTATTCTCGCCTATCATCCTTAAAAGGGATTGGAATTGATAACAAAAAATAAAAAAAGGGAGCAATCCAATCGCTGGCCATTTGCATACTAAAATAACCATTTTTCCACGAGCTAATCCACATTCACACCTCATCCTGCTTGACAGGGTTTTGTCCCCTTCTGTGCCGTTGGTAGGTATATCAATTCAATTCCGTTTCTAGTTCCCATCCTTCTCGAATTATTCTGGCGATTTCCCAAAACACAAAGCCACAACCGGCCGGCCCCATCACATTCAGTTTTCATGTTCGAAATCGACCAAAACGTTGTTCGGTTGAACTGCGACAAGCTGATCCGTTTCAAGGGACATCTCGCATGTGAAAATAAAAAAAATTTAGGGCCACTGTTGAAATTTTTTGATATTAAATAATATGGAATCGCAAAAGTTTTCTCATTCTCTATCAATTTTAACATAATGCCTTCGGTCCATTTTTATGCGAATGCGTTGTGTTTCGATCAGAATATAAATTGGCTCGTTCGCCGTGACCTCCCCAAGGGTTTACAGTTGGAATTTACACTTTTGTTCCAATTGATAAAAATACCAAAAAAAAAAAAAGAAATAACTCGCACAAATGTTTGATGGAACTAGAGTGACATTAATCCAAACGATTCTATTTTTACACACGTAATGTGAGTCAGTGGGGCCACAATGAGTATGAATAGTTTATTGAAATGAAGGAATTCCTTCTTCTTCCAGTGGAAAGTTATATGAAGCTTGGAATGCCGACAAATCATGAACTGTACCCTACCCCGCACTCTGAGTATCCAATTGTCAATAATCTACAATTTTTAAATTATCGATAGGCTCCCCTGATTTTTTCACGGGATTTTTCCTTTCATTCTTCTGAAAAATACTTCTATAACTTCTTGATGTATCTCTTCATTTTTGCTCATATGAAAATTTGCCGTAGGACCTGAATCTACATACGAAATCGAGTTTTCCTTGCTTGGAAGCTAAATAAGACATTCGCAGCACACATTCACCATTACTATACTCGTTATAATCGTAATAGACAAATTTGTCCTTTTCTACGCCATTGACATAGCCAGGAGGTGTTCAGCCTGTCCTACTCGATGCTAGGTCTATGAAATAGGAAGGTGACAAATCTTCCCTTCCCCTTCAAGAACGAACCCACACACACTATGTGGCTTTACAAGAATCATCCGATAGATTCGCACCGACCGACCGACCCTAACCAACCGCACTATCTACATGCAAATTTGTAGGAAAATGAAAAAGTTTGTTTTGCTAATGCTAATACTGTCAGCGGAACCGGGCGCGTAGTTGTTTCTTAGAGCAACTGCAAGCAACAACCCTCTTGTACATGAAGCTGACTGGGCTCATGTAAAACGCCTGTAACGGGTGTAGAATGTCACTGGGAATGGCTTTAACTGGCTCTCAGGTCGGTCTCCACTTGCGACTTGCCTCTGATATTTACATAATTTCCGATGCAAATTGAGCAAATTGAAAGTGGAGAGATGCTAACGTTTCTCTGTCCCGCATGCTAGCGCGTTTGTTTTGTCGGTTGGGGGCGCTCCTATGCATAGTTTCGAACACACGATGATGTTTTGTTAGTTAAACGTGTTTTTTGCCGTTGGCTGGTCTTGTGCTCGATCAGTGTTGTGTCGTTTGCGAACATTTGCTTGTAGTTCCTTAAAAATACAAAAAAAAGGAAAGGAAAAATCTGCAAAATTACTACGCAAAACTTGGTGTGATAGAATTTCCTAGGCGTTGGGACTATGGCTTAGTCGAAGTTTGTGAATAGTTCTTTTGCTAAAGGTTACGTTTTATGTGCGATGTAGTAGTTTTCGGGCTCAGGGTGTCGTTATGCTGGGATTTTCTTACACCTGTGACGATTTTTAATGCGGCAATCACTTGCGGTTGGCGTTGGTGGCGGCAGCTCCATAAAAAATGGTAGGGATTGGGTTTCGTTGGGGGTTGTGCTTATGGAAAATATTTTACCGCTGGGAATAGATTTGCATAGCAGAAACTATACCTTCACATTGTTTGCATAGAAAAATCACTGTGGAAATTGTTTTACGTAGAGCAACAATGATTCTTGTGTGTTTTCGTTACGAAATGGTTTAGGTTTTTGAAATAATTGTCTGAAAAGTTTAACTCTGATAAATGGCAAGGTAACTGAAATGTTTTCTATTTTTCGATATCTAAGGGCGGGGAAATTTCATTCAGTGCACAAATAATTCAAGGGGAGGAAAATGAGGAATTACAAATGCCTATTGTGATACCTCCTGTTAGGACATTCCTTGGCGTACATATATCAGTTTTCTAGGTCAGCAGTCCATCATTCTAATCGCGTTGAAGTACCAGCTGTTGATTCTCCTTGGGTAATGTGATAGGTATGCCCTTCAGGATATGGTACCAAAATTAGCAGTCATCGTATTGGAGTTAAGTTAACTCAAAGAATAGTTTCTGGAACATGAGGATCCTTCTTGGGAAGGACATTAAAATGAAACGATCTTATTACCTGATGTTTTTTAAGTAAGAAATCAAAAGCTTACCACTTCGAAAACGCTGCAGAAAGAGCTCGCGAATGTAAAGTCTACGTACTGCTCACGAAAAAGCATCAAAGATCCAAATTTCATGATAAGCCACTGAATATATGATAATTTATCAAAGCCATTTTCACAGCCACAGCGTTGGTCATTGCAGGTCCCCTCAATTCTTCTTATCCACTCAGAGATTTGTTGATGAGTGTAAGTCATTTAGTTCTTAGAGCAACTAAGAGCGTAAGTCACTTAGCGATCCATATATGTATCAGAAGTATTCCCCAAAATGCAGAGAGACCTGACCGATATGAGCTTTGGGGCTTCCATTAGCCTACTAACAGTTCCAATTCGAAGAACCAACGTCTATTATTTCATTAGCCGGTACCGAAAAGTATTCAGCACTTATAATTTGTTGCTATTTGTGCCGCAAAAATTGATTCTGTCGCTCCATTAGTTCTTGGAAAAATCGATGTTCAGATATGAACTAGCGGCAATTTTTTGTTGCTAATTTGTGCCCCAAGAATTAATTTTGTTGCTCAAACAGTTTTCGGAAAAAAAGCGCGGTTACGTTTCTTCTCTTCTTCTCTGAAAAAAAAATTATAAGTATACGCCCGAGTGAACTTTCCCATAAATCGTTAATTTTAATATCTGGAAAGGTATTTTCAAAGAGAAAACAACATTTACTGGGTCAGCTAGTAGAATAAAAAGTATCATATAAACACTTGTTTACTTCTTGTAAAACTCAAACATAATATTTTAGTGGGGTTCGTTAATTTACCTACACAATTAGTCCAGGTACAATTCTTTTTTCTCATTGACGAATCTCGGTTTTTCTTTGAGGTCATCAAACTTCATCCATGGGTGATTTACTTTTCTGTACACTTTAGCCGTATAATGCCCACTTACTGAACTGGGCCCAAGTCTTTTGCTCATCACGAAGGTAGAACTCCAGCTCATCTTCGATTCAATAAAGAATAAGAAGTCAGCAGGTGTCGACAGTATATCCAACATTGTACTAATACACTTACCGATTGAGGCAATAGACATCTACACCACTCTGTTCAACAACGCGCTGAATAATGCATATTATCCAGAGCGTTGGAAGACAGCTGTGGTTCATCCTCTCCCGAAAAAGGGAAAGGACAGCTCCAATCCTTCAAATCTCCGGTCAATAAGTCTTCTTTCAAGCATCAGCAAGGTATTCTAAAAGGTAATCAATAGGGCTCTGGCTGAGTGCGGGCTGCGGACAACAGTATAATTCCGGATAACCAGTTCGGGTTCAAGGCGGGACATGACACGTCTAAGCTCGTTTCTGATATCCAATGGAATAAGTCCAAGAAACAATGCACGAGTGCTGTTCTGGTTGATTTGGAGAAGGCCTTCGACACCGTACGGTTAGAAGGGTTGTACCTAAAACTCACCAGTTTGTTGTCAAAAGTGGCAATGTAACTTCTACCACCACCCTTGAAATTAAAAACGGTCTTCAACAGGGAGCGGTGAACTCACCGATCCTCTTCAGCATTTACACCAGCGATCTGATAGGTAGCCTTTTCCAGGCAATTGCGTATGCCGACGACCTTATTGCGTACAGAACTGCCCCAAAGGTCGAAGTCATTAGAATTCTCTTGCAACGTGACTTCGAGAAGATTCAGCGATATTGCGATGAATGGAAACTGAAAATAAATGTCCAGAAATGCGAAACAATTCTGTTCCGGACCTCGTTGGCTGGGGCCACAAGGGATACACGCCTCACGGACAGCGATTAACGAGCAAAAGTGAAGTAAAGTACCTCGGTATCTGGTTGGACCCGTATCTGTATTTCGACAGACATATAGATGCCGCTCTAACTAAGGCCAGAGGAGCCTTCGCTATGACGAAACGGCTGTTTTACAGCAGTCGGCTTGACCCGAGAGTGAAGGTAATTTGCTACATGGCCCTCATACGGCCGATGATCGTTTATGGCTGTCCAGTGTGGTTCAACGTTGCACCATCTGAAATGGAGAAGATTCGGGTGTTCGAAAGGCAGTGTCTTCGGCGCTGTGAATTCCTTTGTCGAGTATACAAGTAGTTATAAGTGAATGAATAAAAAATGAATTTTGAAAAAAAAAACGCCCACTTACGGCAGCATGACTCACTTTTTTATTTACTTTGCCTCCGTTAAAGGAGACTATTCCGTGCACCAACATTTTTTTACCCTGCTTTTTGGGATGAAGTATGTGTTTTTGTATATTTTCCAATGCAATTGGAATACTTTTCTCTTACGATTTGAAAATTTTGAGAAGAATCACGTCACCTAGAATATAAAATTACAATATTATAAGTTTTTATATAGACTTTTATTCAGTCAAGGAATAAGGCCATTGGCAATTCTAAAAGATATTTTATTGATTTATAAAGTGACTAATCTATACTAATATATAAAGTAAGACTTTTGTTTGTTTGCCGGTTGTATGTTTGTAGTCGATAAACTAACAAACAAACAAAATTCTAAGGCCCTCCGCACACAAAGCAACTGTTTTGCAATTAGAGTCGCAAATCAGTTGCTCAAGCAACTGTTTTACAACTAGTTTGCGATCGATTTGTGACTTCTCTCCGCACACGAGTACGACCGAATTTTGATTTTTTTAATTTTTTGTTCACAATTTTTATAAGAAACTATTCAACATGTCAAACAGTTGTACTGATGAAGACGATTTAATTGACTATTACCAGTACTGAAGACAAAGAAAACTTGTACGAAGAGAACATTGGACCCATCCATACATACAGAAAAATTTGAAATGCAGACTTTATGGCAGCAGAACATTTAAATCAAACGGATGCCAAAGTTGGTTGCTTCCAACATCCAAAAGATGGACACGAACATGAGAGAATGTGTATCTGCTGATGGTCTCTATACCAGACATACAAACAAACCAAGCCCTTTTCATCCCAATTAAGCTTCTTCAGATAAACTCCTTGAATGATTAAACACCACGTATCTTATCAATATCGTTTACCTTTACGTAATCAAAATCCTAAATGTTATCAACCATCAAATGATTCACTCTTTTTTTTTAATTTTCCGAGTTTTCCACCAACAATTTCTATTTTTCTATTTGAAAACGAATGCACCTGAAATTCGCGGTCTTATATCAACAATATTTCATTTGAAAACCAAAGCACCTACAACTCTAATGAGTTTTGCGGGTTTTCCATCAAGAACTTTCTTTTTTTCTATTCGATAAGCGATTCGTTAACAAAAAGAACATGCAAGAAACCAAATTCAGGTCTATGTATCATATCATATTTCATATTTCCAGTTTTCAGACTCTTCGGTATGGTTTTTCCAATGCCAAAAAAAATCCAAAAATACAACATGCAAAATCCATAAATATCTTTTGGGCCCTTTAGAAGTCCATACCAGACATAGAAACAAACAAACACATCTGTTTTTATATATAATATTATAATTTTAATAACAAAAACAGAAAAACTTGCTTAAGCAACTCAAATTCGACCTACAGTTAGAAAACTTATTGTTTTCCAAAGGGAAAATTGCATGTAACTGTAGGTGCATTGGTTTTCAAATGAAAAACTGGAAAATTTCAAAATGGGTTTTCGAATGGAAAACAGAAAGTTCTTGATGAAAAACTGAGAAAACTTATTGGTTTCCAAAGGGAAAATTGCATGTAACTGTAGGTGCATTGGTTTTCAAATGAAAAACTGGAAAATTTCAAAATGGGTTTTCGAATGGAAAACAGAAAATTCTTGATGAAAAACTCGGAAAACTCATTTTTAGAAAATTGCACGTAATTGAAGGTGCATTGGTTTTCAAATGGAAAACTGGAAAATTTAAAAACAGGTTTTCGAATGGAAAATAGAAAGTTCTCAATGAAAAACTCGGAAAACTCATTGGTTTCCAAATGTAATTGTAGGTGCATTGGTTTTCAAATGAAAAACTGGAAAATTTCAAAATGGGTTTTCGAATGGAAAGCAGAAAGTTGTTGATGAAAAACTCGGAAAACTCATTGGTTTTCACACCGAAAATTCCACGTAATTGTAGGTGCATTTGATTTCAAATGGAAAACTGGAAAGTTTCAAAATGGGATTTCGAATGGAAAATAGAAAGTTATGGATGCGAATCTTAGAAACTTCATTGGTATTGAAAGGGAAAATTACATGTAATTGCAGGTCCATTGCTTTTAAATGGAAAATTGGAAAATCTTGGATAGGTAAGTTGGAAAACTCTACGAGAGCACAAATAACTTCAACACCTAATATCAAGCTTTTGCATAGAATTTAAAGTGCGTTGGTGTGTTTGTGTGTTGGGTAGAGACTTTATCCGCTCAATCCTCAATGCATTTAAATAAATTTTCACTGTAGGTATAGGCTTGGTAGAAACAAATTTTTGGGACAAACTTACTTTAAATCATTAAATAGGGGGGCAATCGAAAACTGTATTTAGTGTTGATTTTTGTGTAATAGTCAAAACACACCAGAAAAACGAGAATTTGTTAGACTTTTCAACGAAATTTTATATTTCTGAATGCTTAAATGAGAGTAGAAAGTTAGTTTTAAAGCTTGGACAAACTCAGATATGTAGTTTTCTATGTTAATTGGATTCAAGTAAATTGCATTTTAACAATAGGTACCTGTATTAGTAACAATTATTTATGAGTTGCTCTGAAGGGTGGCGAGACGAAGTTCGCAGGGTCAGCTAGTTTTTATATAATGCTTTTAATGAAAAGTGTATAAGATTCAAATAAGCCTATCAGAGTTTCATAAAAAAATAAATAAATAAACATTTTTCTGTTCAACTGTGCGAAATTTGATTCGCATTCGAGTAAGGATAAAATTCGCGACCTTAGGACAACGGATATTTTTTCCAAAATATAAAAAAAAAACATGAAAACGGCCGACTAAAGACTTAAGAGTGAAGACAGAGGGCACATCAAGCTGTTTGAAAAAAAATGAAGTAAAACAAAGAACGATATTAAATTGTTTGACTGTCTTAGTTTATGCAAATAACAGTGCAATAAATGAAATAAATGATGTGAACACATAAATATAAAATTTTATAAACCTGAAACTTTTTGTGTAATATTTTTGGTTTACAATTGAAGATAAACGACGAGGTATGCTTTCTTCTTGTTCATGTTTTCGCTTTGAATATCACTCGGGCGTATACTTATTATTTTTCAGAAGAGAGAAAAAGAAACTTAACCGCGCTTTTTTCCGAAAACAATTTGAGCAACAAAATTAATTCTTGCGACACAAATAATTAACAAATTAGCAACAAAATATGCCATTAGTTTCAAATCGCTAGCTGCATTGGATCTAATTTGGTTCTGTTATCGTCATATTACGCTCGTTTTTTTTTCAAGGAATTTACGGCACAAATAAGCAACAAATTAGTTTGAAAATACTGATAACTTTTCGGTGCCGGCTTATGAAATGGTTCTGCTAGCGTAAGAGACGTGAAGAACCAATGCAATAGCCAGAGCTCAATTATAATGCAGTTATGTCCCCATTATGTTGCTATTATGCAAGAAGCAATGGGTGCTGCCTACAGGGATAATAGTATAACCGTCTAAAGAATATCAAAAAAGCTGACTGATGTAGAGAGCGAGTGAACAACGACAATGTGCAGTATAAGTAAAAGAAGTATCAAACCCGCGATTTCACACTTCATCGCAAATAAGGGATGTGATTGTTGGAATTGAAGAATCTTTTTTTCAAATTTGCTTGATATCGGTTGGACTTAAAACTCAACTCAACGATATCAACCAAATCGCAACAAGCACTGATATTTTTTCAATCTTTTTCAGAAGTTCCAACGTCCAACTAATCAATTTACTTAAGCGTGGTGAAGAAAAGACTGATGGCCTGTCAAACTCATTTGAATTAGATCTGAATAAGTCCAATACTCCAGTATTGCTGGTCGTCCAACATTTTCGATCAGTCATGTAACATGCTTGAAGAAAAATAATATCTGCTTCACTCCAAAAAGCTGTGAAACACTTCATTTAACTGCCTCTACCTACAGAAAGTATTAAATATATGAATTTCATTTTGTATATTTTAAGTTAAAAACTGAACATTCAAATAAAACCCTTTGAGTAAAACCAATACATACGCACATATAAACATCATACATTTCCGCCTTAAAATAGCACCAAATGAAAACATGCATCCAAATTAAATTTCCTTTCCGCATCAAAGTCATTCTCTAACAACGTTTCAACGTCAACCCAAAACAAGATTTAACACAACTAATCCATTTAAAAATTTTCCAAAATTTATTCAAATATAAGTTGCATTTCGCAGAGTTCCACGAACGGCTAATAATAAATTCAGTTGTTTTTGAGAATAACAAAAATCTGACACCTCATCACAAAATAACACCATTTTGTCATACACACAAACACACACATACGCAATCGTGAAAACAAAACCCTCAATCCATAACAACTCTCGGAAAGTTCCATCAATGTGTAATTCTATCGAATTAATATTCATAGTCAAGGCGTGAAATTAAATAATAATAAAACAATTTCAACAAATATTACATCTGCATCAGCAGCAGCAGGAGCGAGGACAGGTCCAGGGAATATCATCGACATGGGAACTCTTCATTATAATATACCCACCACACTCAAAGCCACAATATCGCTAGTTCCAGAGATTTCCATTGTTTGGCAGATGCCATTGCACGGGATATTATTTCGCATATACGAGTGCGAGAATGATGTCCTCGATGTCGGTCAGTCTCATTTGCATTTTTAATTGCAATTGCAGTTTGGTATAGTTGCAAGCCAGTAAGCCCCCACACAAAATAACATGTTCATGTGAAAATAGTTGAGGGTCCATCTGGAGTTGGAGTTGATCGGCGCGTCGCGCCGGCCGTCCTTCGGTTCCAAAATTAACTCTTATGTGGCACCTGTTTGCAGCAGGATATGCTATTCTATCGCCCGTTTGCAGGCTGTTTTCAGAAATGTCAATCCACAATTTTCCAAAGTAGGACGTTAGCTTTCTCGCGGGCGATATACGCGAGGAGATAAGCAGCAACGCAGCATAGATTCATTTGAATTGTTCATCTCGATGGCAGACCTTTCGCCTGTCTCGCACTCTGCCAACAGGACTACACAACGAGCGACCAGCAGACATCATAAATGCATGGAAACGTTTATTGCAACATGGCCAATGCCATGTTGTGAATTATGGAACAAACATATAATAACCAAGAACCTGAACCAGAGATACCATCAGGACGCACGAGTTCGTGGAAATTCAGTTGGAAAATTATTTTTGATTAAATTTGCATAGCATGTTGTGTGCGCAAAGGTTTGTTGGGCATAGCTGCTGTCCATAAGTCCGACCTACCGTCCAACTGACCAAAACGATGACGCGCGACAGTGGAGCGGTATTTGTGAATTTTTGGAGGACTCGCCAAATAACATGCCCGACAACTGGGACATGAAACGAATTTATTTCTCTGATCTGATTTTTGACGCAGCGGAATTGTGAAATTAATTGAATTCGATTATGTGGAGTGAAACATGAATTTCGCTTATGTAAGCACGTGTCGAATTACCCATTTTATGATTATGAGTCGATGCCAGCGCTGGGGCTATAATGCACCTTTATACGGTTCGGGTTAATTTTTAATGGATGTAGATGGCCGTAAGCACCTAGTTTGCTTATAGATTAAGTCAACACCTGGTGATGGTTCGTTTTTTTTCAATTCTGTCTGCTTCTGTATTTGATTTAACAGTTTTTATATATTTTTTAAGCTTAAGAGTATCACTTCAATTTGTTGAAATAGCATTTAAAAACGACAGACAAGGGTAGTTCTATTTTTAGGCTAAAATAGTATTCAGATAGCAGAAAACATTCAACTGTTATTGGAGCATTTTTTTTTATATAGTTGTAGGCTGTTGTTTGACTACTGCCTATAGTTTTAATTAGTCCTGACAGAAAATAAAAATATTTGACTTAGGCATACAAATCCTCTCGTTCACTAAGCCTATAAGAGGTAGTAACTTGGCCATGATATAATTCTGCATCCGAAATAGACTAACAAAACTGTGATCGACCCGACAGCGCCTTCCCGTGTGGAAAAACTTGGCAAAAGAAAAACTGCTATGATGGTAAAAAAATAGGTCAGTATAAACAGCCGGATACAGATCCTATTTGTCTGTTAAGGTTCCTCAAATCCAAAACCCACCTGTAACTTTGACACTTCAATCTTGTCCTGGACCTGGGAAATGCCACTCTTTACTCATAATAGTGTTCGATGGATTGATGAGCACCATTTATCGTTGCACTTATTATGGTATGGTGTACGTCACATCGCGATGCATCGCACCAAAATTTTGTTTGGATCTGAGATTTCTTTCCATTTTCAGACAATCTAGCAGGCAGCTTTCATTTGCCCGTATCGATTCTTCTCTGCTTTTCTGAGCCGTTTACATTCCTCTGCTTGGCCTATAAGTTTCATCCACACGTTACTCAGGCTTCAAGTTTGTTAAACTTGCTCCTGAAGATTTGTCACTTCCTGAATTGTTTATAAGTTTCTTGTAAATATTTCAATAAAAAAAAAATTACAGTCAGATTACAGGAATCAACAGCACCCTCTCACTAAGAAAGGATAAGCAAGCAAGATATAAACGCAACATTTAATTTATTGATGATGTTTTCAAAATCAATTGAACTGATAAACTTTCCAAGAAAATACCATTCAGTCTTTCAAAAATCCACCTTCCCACTCCCACTCCAATAACCAATCAATCAATTCAAAGTCAAGCAATTTATCCACAGTCAATCCACTTGATCAACGTTTATAATGTATTCATCCTTTCGATCAAAAACTGTCATTGGCATGCTCCCTCTTAACCTTAACTCCCATTCCCCTTCACTCTTCGCTCGCTTTCAAATCCTTCAAAATCACCTCATGACTGCATTAATATTATGGTTCCCCCGACCGACATAAAAACCGCCTCAAAGCAATGTTAAAATACAATTTGAATTTCTGGGTATGTAGTTGACAGTGCTACACATAAGGAAAAATAAAAATTTGAAACACAGCATCATCCACATTTTGAACCACGAAAAATCCCAAACCCAATTCCCCAATATACTCTTTTGCCGAATTATAACAAATTTTATTTCTACAGAAACTCTATGATGCTGAATGCTGCCATCCCCTTAAGTCATTCCGATTGTGCTGTGTTCTCGGCAGATAAATCGGTTGTTGATGACTGTTACTGAAAAGGCCAAAAAAGAGAAAACAAACAGGTTCTTTTATTTGACCGTTTTTTGTCGTTTTTGTTCGTTGACAATGTTTGCATTTACTGTTAATGCAATTGCTGCAAAATTATGCAAATTTGTCAAAAGCCAGCAGCGTGGCGGGTCGCGGGTGGTCGGTTTTATAGAAAAATTGTCCAATCCACAGCGTCATCGTCATTCCCTGTCATCAATGGCGATAAAGGAGCCACAAAGTTTGGACGATTTTTTTGTTCAGTATCAGGACCGCGCTGTCACCCTCAGTCATTTTCTGCAAGGTAAATATGTTTGCTTGAAGCAAACACCTGTTTGGAGTATTCGTGATTTTTGTGAATTTTTATTTTGGGACTGTTTCGTCAAAATCAGTCATCGTGGTGGTCCCGAGGTCGATTTTTGTTTTGTTATCTTCTTCTCTGACTTTATGATATGCAGATGCGAAGGTGAATTCCACAAAAGTGGTTTTTGTGACATCGTCTGCTTATAGCACATCGGTTTTTTGATTAAGTGCCCCGAAAACGGCTTCTATGACACAAAAATCCACGATCTCGTATTGGCACATCGCTGATTGAAGGTGTGCGAGATAGCTGGCTGAGACAAAACGAATTTCGGAAAGGTTGCGTGACTCATATCTTGCATAAAATTTAAGACTTAAGGCTTAAGAAAGCTCTTGGCTTGATGGGTGTCGCGCTAGCTCACTCCAGATAACAAACGCAACCGACAGACCACTTCAAAAGAGTAGTTGAAGCTGTGTAAACGTAACGTGTTCCTTTATCATTTTTTTACAGTTTCTGAAACATGTATCGTAGGCAACATACAACACAGTGGATTTCAGCCGGCAAACGTGCTTCGAAGAAGAAGAAGACCCATTGCCTGGAAATGTCATATCAACAGTTTCCTGTGATGCACAAGGTTTGATGCACATCGACTACTTGGATAAGGGTAAAATGGTCACAGGGCTGTACTATACCAAATAAATTCTCCCATTCGACACCGAATTGACGAAAAAACGCACCCTCTTTACGAATAAAAAAGTGTATTTAACTCCACCGTGTCGCCACGGCCAAATTGGTAGATTTGGGCTGCTGCCTTGATTTGGACCAGTGCGACTAATTTTTGTTTCTAAAGTTGGAAAAGTCACCCACCGAAGGTAAATGTCAGTCGAATGAGGATGAGCATTTTTGGCAGACTTGAAGGAAATTAATTTTCATGGAGGGCTAAAAAAGTTGGAGAATCGCTTGGTCAGGTAGGTGTAGGTAATGAGAAAGGGGAGTATGTTGAAAAATAAATCAGCACTTTTCAAAAATGTTTGATTTTCTTTTGAACGATAAGAAAGACTGCGATTAATTTTGCTGTTCATTTATTTATCTACACATAAAGACGATCTCATGAAAGCAATTTCTAAAAGGGTTCTATCAAAACAGCTTCATCTTCCGACAAGCACAATGGCGAAATTCTTCTTGGTCAAGTATAAATCTACAGATCTCTCACGCAAGTGAGATTTTCCCTGATTCGGTTGTTTCATTTTTTTTTTAGAGAATTCCTTTTTTCCGTTATGTCGAACTGTCGAACAGTGGGACGAGTGTATGAGAAAACACTTCAAAATTAATATCTTGTGAATAAAAGAAAGATATCTACCAAACATGCCTTAAATAGTATTTTAGTGCTTATATCTATGATTGTAACCTAAAAATAAGAAAATTGATTCACTAAAACTTATGAATTCAGGATATTTCATTCAAAAGAGTTGAGCAGCGAACTTGTTTTTATTTTACTTTTTTTTATTTATCATTTTCTATTTATGTTTTTTGCATAAATTACATGATTTTGATAGCAAAATAAATAATTGTAATAATACAGACTAAGAAAAATTAAATTAATTAAAGTTTCGCTTTCAGATAAGTAATTCATTTTACTTAGAAATCCTGGATCTTCGTTATTGTTTACCAAATAGTGATCTATATTTGGGTCATTTTTCGATAACTTTCGGTATTTCTTAAAACTTTTAAGAGGTCTCCCTTTGCTTGTTCCAGGTGAATTGACACACTAAACAGAAAAAAGGTTTGTTTTGGAATTCTGGATGATTTTTCAAGTGAACTCGGAAACAGCAAAGGTTAATCAGGAGGAACTTAACTTTTTTATTTTAAGAATTTCGCATAAAAGTTAGTATTATTACTTACGGAATTTAAAAACACGTCTGGTTAGGACAAATTAAGGTTAAGCCACCGTTGGTGAACCTCCATAAACCTGTCCTTCTTTCTCTGGCAACACTGCCATTTTTGCTTTAAATTTACACAAAAAAGCCTCGAAATTTCTTGTAAAACCTTGTTTTCTCCTTCATTCACCTCTTCCAAGCCAAGTAACTGCAGGATTTTATTAGCAACGTTTGGAACTTTCCTGGAATATACACTGTCCATCAATTTTGCTAAAAAGTCACCATGCTTGATGAATACGCTTGAACCCAAAAATGTCGATTTTTTCAAAAAGCGCAAACATGCGCAAGATTTTTTTCGTGATTTAGTTTACTGACACATTGCTTATTATAAAACAAAAAAGATCTCAAGACCCGTTTTTGACCCTTCTTAGAAAACTCAACTTGAAATTTGACGTTCAGGTTTTTTTCTTGTACCAAACTAACGCATCAAAAATCGCTACTAAAAAAAAAAAAAACAAGAACAAAATCTATTTCTTACAAAAGTTTCTTAAATTTAAATACCTTCACTATTAAAACTCTCCATTATTAATTTAGTTTTCAAACGCGGAATTTATTTGCACAGCAATTAATGAATCACAAAAAATCACCTTATAACTCTTTATACAAAAAGCGGAAAAAAGGACATGTTCACGTGGCTATAACTTGCGGACCAACAAATAAAAGCCAAAAATTTAATTGCATTTTGAGCTTTTATATAAGTATTTGGGATGTCTTACCAATTAATTTAAAGTACCGCTAAAATAGTTGAATTTTTTATTTTTTACTATGGGTCGTCCCACTGTGGTCGTAGTGATCGCGATTGAATGCACAGCGACAAGTAATTCTATATTAGTGCTGATTTTCGATTTGACAAACGAGCACAAGCACTTAGGGTTCTTTTTGGAGCATTTTTCATAGTTTTCCTTTTGTTTGTTTTCTTGTTTATCATATTCAGATTTTTTATTTATTTTTTCGTAAGACTGAACCAAGTTACACTGCCACTGTCAGAGAGATGAAACAGCAAGAGGGATAATCGGATGGGCAAACTATATGTTAACCGATGAAGAACTCCCGCATCCACATCCAGTCAACCTCAGCCACCAAAAGCTTCCCTTTGATCTCAATCAAATGTGTGTAATTCGCGTTGTTCTGCTTTTTTATTTCCTCTCGGGATAAATTGAAGGGTTTCAACGGCGGCAGTGTGGCCATGATGGTTGATGATGTGAGAAGCAATAGAAAGTTGCAAATCAAGTCAGTCTATTTGTACCTGCAAATCAACCAAATGTTGACAATTTGTCTGGATTGAAATACTGGTTGGGTGCGGAATGCGGGTTTATGTTTGTTGTTGATTTTTAAATGGCTTTTTTCCTGCCCTTATAAATGGCTTCAATGTTTGTAAGTTTACCTTTGACTCGGTTAGTAATTGGGTAAATTGCTCTCGATGGTATGCCCGGATTATGTATACGGACTTTGTCATCTTTTGGTTACTAATGAGAGACGGGTAAGGAATTAAACCAAATGTGTAGCGTAAATTTTCTTTGGGAATTCAATTGTTTGTGTTTGTGAATTTCAAATAGATATAGAAGAGTGATTTTTAAAACGGTTGGAAACACTGTCAAAGCGATGTGTGGTTGTTCTGATACATTTGGAGGGGTTTTCAGTGTTTGTTTGGGTACGCAAATAGCGAATGAAGGAAAATGATTGGCATTTGGCGTTGATTGACTTTTGAGGGAAATTTCACAACAATTAAAACAAACTTTTATATGAGGGTTCTTCGGGCAAATTTTTGTACTTTCGGAAAAAAAATTGATCGTTTTTCAAGACATGACAACGGTCATGTATTTCAAACGGTACCTACTTCCGAAAAACATTTGGAAGTCACTTTCACAAGTGAAAACAAAAGAAAGGTCTAAACCACACAATATGCAATGATTTTTGAATCAAACATAATCGAAGCACCTAATAACCTTATTATCTCTTTCTCAAACTTACTCGAGTTCATATGAAGGACCTGTTCTAGATTAACACAATTTTATGAGAAATTTTGTGCACTGAACACAAACGAACAATGTCCAAAAGTGCTTACAAAAACGCTCCCTTAATCCTATCCACTCCTACTACACTTGAAATAACTTAAAACCATCCAACAAAATGTAACCTGCCAACTCAAACACCCAACAACTTAAGTGCTATCCCCTTTTTGTTGAGATTCAACACCCACGCGCATTGCAAATTGTCATCGCACACTCGACTGATCATTCATTCAATTCCTACAATAAACCTTTGTACCTGGATATCCTTTAATCTAAATTACATTGCAAATCATTTTTTATCCTCAGACCTAGCCACGCGGCGCACTTTCTGTTTCACAAACTCTCAGGCATAAATTTTTCCAACAACAAAAAAATCACACATGAACAAATTTCAAGCCAGCCGGGCGGCCCGGACCTGACAGCAGCAGCAGCCGCCTTGATCCAACACCAACACACAAGACACAAAGGTGAAAGTGGAATGTGAATAATAATAATTCACTTATTACATTAAACAACACAATAAATTGTACAAAAGCAGGGAATATAAAAGTATCCTTAACCTAATCGCATGTATCCGGCGAATGACTTCTTGGATTCGTTTTCCACTTCCAACAGCACCAGCCAGCAGCATGGACATTTCAAAAACAACAACATCAAACGCAGGGTACGGTCGGTCGGTCGGTCGCCGCGCCGGCCGGCCGGTTGGTCGATTCTTCGAGTGTAAGCCTGGAAGGAGAGCCTTCTGTTGCTTTTGAAAAAGCGCACGCAGCACATTAGCACGAAAATGGTTCGGCAACGTGTCTAAAATTCAGTTGTAATAAGCATAATTCACCCCTGCTTATAAAATATACCCAAACGTATATATATCAAACGTACGTTTGATGATGGGATTGAAAACAGTGGGGGTGATGAAGCTCGTTTGGAGCCTTCTATAACGCACTGCTGCCTTGGTTGATTCGGATGAAAAGGGGCGATTTAATTTTACGATGCCAGTCATTAACGTCTCCGTTACCAATACAAGTTTTCACTTGGCCATCGTGAGTTTGGTAAACGTTGCTTTGGCATGCAACACACAAAAACCACCCGAACAGCCGAACTGTGTTGAAACCAAACAGGTACGAGTTGACCAGACTTTCAATCCCACCTCAGCACAGTCTGTGTGGATTGTAATCGAAAAGGAATCGTAAAAAAGGTATTGAAGTGCGCATATCGTTGGGGCACAACAAAATCATTTGTTTTAATTAAATTAAGTCTCCAAGAACAGTGAAATATATTTAGGGGAAATGTGTCATATCACGAGTTGTTTGCCTTGTTTCCTTCATTCACTTGAATGATTTATTTTAATTTGCCATCATAGCTCGGCTTGAGTAATGTTTGGAGAGAAAAATGTTAATAAACTGATTTTGATAGTGGAAACGGCCGTTGCTTGTTATAGCGTACACACAAAAGGGAAGGTATTTAAAATTCTTGGAGTGTGTAGGCTGTTTAAGGTTTAGATTAAGGGTTTTATGAATATAGAGATTTTGCGGGTGAGTTAAATGCATTGAAACATGAAATTAGTCAGTTGAAAGGGGTGTGCTACTCAAAAACTTGAATTTCCCTCCATGTGATATATCAGGCTATATTACCGACAAAATGGAGATTCGAGGGGTAGGACCAGATACGGCAAAAACCGGCCTGCAAATTCTTTTATGGTAGGAGACAATGATATACCGTATTTACGGTGAAGTGCGAAACTGTATTTCTAGTAAATGTTTGAACTTTCATTAACAATAAGAGTCTTTTGAAAAAAAAACCCGAATTTATAACATTTATGCTTAGCTGTCCCCCTCCAATTCACCAGCGACATCATATCGCCTGACAGATTAACATGCTATTTCCATCAATGAAGCATTTGCCAGCCATATCATTCCAAATTGAATGTCCAAACATAATCAATGTTCACCTACTGGACCATTATTTGATTGACTCTCCAACAACTGACAAACAGAAACAACAATTGTAATCCACCAGGAATAACATGCAGATACAAAATCACTTTAGCCCTCCCATCGATTCGATACCAGCATGCCAATAACACAAGCATAACAACATCCAATTTTATTCTAAACAACAAACAAACAAGCCAATCTAGCCGCAATGACATGACTCACCCTCGGCATTATCACATCAGACGGATATCAAATCTAACCACCCCCCTAAAAATGTTTAGCTCTAGCTTCTCGGATGTGTACAAAAAAAAGATGAAAAAAATCGAAAATAAAATATTATTACGTCAATGATGTATAAAACTATTAGCCAGAGCCAAATGTCAGACCATAAAACCTGTCAGACTGCTGTCGCCCATATGGTGATTTGCTGCCACAGCCACAAAGCCATCAGTAGCCACCGTGCGTCCGTGTCGTTCGTCGGCAGACTAGCTACAAACAAAAAAAAATAACAATTTCTGCCCTCTGTTTCCATTTTCATTTATCAAGCCTAAAAAGTATATGAACAAGAACATCAAACAGGAGAACATAAAAAAAATAACTTCGTGTCTCTCGATGTTCTCTAAGTGCCACCCCCTTGTGGCCGAATGTTAGTGAACATCGTACCGCCATTAATCAATTACACCGCGTGCTCCCCTGGGAGGCGCAATTGCATCTCAGGATCAGAGATTTTTTTTTTGTTCCATCCGTCCGTCCGTCTGTTAGCCAAATGGTGGTTGTATATTCAATAATTTATGAGCTTAATATCCTTCGCATCCTTGGGTGCGTTTTCTCT
This sequence comes from Sphaerophoria taeniata, assembly GCA_943590905.1. Taxonomy (NCBI): domain Eukaryota; kingdom Metazoa; phylum Arthropoda; class Insecta; order Diptera; family Syrphidae; genus Sphaerophoria; species Sphaerophoria taeniata. Next base: position 33,284,966 of record OX016540.1, on the reverse strand, counting down.
AGGCAGCAGTCCCTCATGTAAAGTCACTCGTCTATATTTGACCACACAACCGACACTGACGATGATGTAGAGATTTTGATCCTGAGCCTTGCGTCGTCGTCGGTCGTCGTCGGTTGTACAAACAAAAATATTGTCAAGGTGTGTGACATTCCATGTAGTGCCAAAATTCCCAAAAAAATCAAACATCCCTTTCCCACAACTCTTGTTATGGACTGCCAACGACATACACGACGACCAAGAAGGTTTATTGAAAAAATCCATTTGCAGCTTGAAAACAGCAACTTTATAACTACCACCGGAAAACTGAGACCACGGACCACCCTGTCACCATCATCAGAGAGCAAGCAGCACTCTTCCAAAAAAAAAAAAACAACACCCTCATGTTTTTCTGGTTTTTGCATTGCAAACTCTCTGGAGGATGTCAGAAACATAAAACAAAATTAGGTTATGATTTATAAGTTCAGAGTTTGCCGGCCACGCAGACCAATGCATTGGTTTTTCGAACTTCATTTTCAAGCACAAGAGTTGCAGTTTGGTGTCATGTTGGGCTGTGTTCTGGGTTATGGTTCTTTACACTTTCTCTGAAAGAAGGCGGACCTTACTGGCCTCGAAATTGAATTTGGAATTCGTTTTGTTTAATTTTGTTATTTTCATTTGTATTTGACTATACTCTGATCAAAGTGTCCTTAATTGTAAATGGATGAGACTGAGAATAGAACCTGTGGGACTCCTGATTGCATGATAATTTCTCTTGAGAAGGAAAAGTTTAAATTTAATAAAAAAAAGTCAGAAATGTCGAAAGTGTTTCAGAATTTCCGAAAATTACAATTTAAGGACATAAATTCAAAATTTTAGTCTTACATGATTATTAGTACAATTTCGTACTAAAAGTAAGAAGTATGTCTTCTGCAATGCATTGTGTCATAAAAACGAGTTCTAAATTTTGACCCTAGGATGCAGAAACTAAAATCGAAAGTCAGAAATAAAATTTTAAAACACAAAACATCATGAGCTAATCATGTCAGGTAGGTGCCAAATCAACTTTAAGCAATTTAAAAAAAAATGAGAAAAATTAAGATATCAGATTTTTGAAGCCAAAAAGAAAGTTCAAGTTTGAGATTTTGGCATTTAAACCAAGAAGTCACAATTCAAATCCTTTAACTTACTTAAATGGTCCAAAATACAGCGTGGCAGTGGCAGATTTCCAACGAGAACGTTCCCGCGCTCGTATTCTCTAGTACCTAATTCAAAACCAAACGTTCTGGCATCCACAGTCAAATGGTTTTAGTACCGGAGGTTCAGTCTGCCTGGTCGTCGCGAACCTCAGGGCTGCGAAGAGAAGATCTTCTTAACTTGAGCTGTGTCGTCTATTCGCTAGATGTAGCCTAGCCAATGTAGTCGTCCTTTTTTGGTTCAGCTCGTAGAGTGCACGGTTGAACATGGTTCTCCATTCGACTTATTAGGTAGGTACTGAATATCCGACAAAGCTTCCAAGAATAGCATGGTGTGACTCTGAAAGGTGCTACTCAACTCAGCCGGAATCGGTATAAAATATTGAAGGTCCCTTTAATTCATTACACGAACTCAAAGAATTGCTGAAGAGTGGCAATTGGGCTTTGATTCTTCAGAGCTATTATCCCCAATGTCTTATTCTATTGCAGATGCATTCGACACACTCAGGAGACTAAACTTTTTTTCGCTCTACCTCAAAGTCTTGTCGGGCTTGCGCCATTTGTGTCCCGGTCTCGTGTGTTCTTTTAACCAGACTTCATGTCTCATATGAGTGTACGTGAGTTATTATTCGCATTGGATTCCAATTCACCGCCCAGAATTCTGTTGCGGGTGTCCCTGTTGCAAATTCTATGGGTTGAGTATTTTCCGGACCTAAAGTTAAATGAATTCAAAACAAAAAGGACATTCAAATTGGAACTTTTGCAAATACAAGAGCGACGGTAGTGTTTTGTAAAAAAAAAATTCAAACTCATTTTAAATCTCTCGTTTTTTTTCGAACAAATGTGCGTTGCGTTGGCAAACAGGTCTTGCACGCTCTTTCAACAAAAACCAAACACAAACCTTGAAAATGAAAACAAAAGTTTTTTTTTTTATATCGAATCATTTTGAAGCTTTACTCAATCAACGCAGGATGTAACCTTTTCTGCAATTAACAAAAGCCCCTAGATGCGTAGATTGCTCAAAGGATTTGTGTGTGTTTTTTTTGCACTCCCAACGTTGGTTTTGGTTTTTCCTTTTTTGTGTTTTTAATTCAACAAGGACTCGGTTAGGTTAACATTTTCATGCTCCAATTATTCTTTTATTTTTTTTTTGCAATTTACATCTGCCTTGGATTTTTTTTTTAAACAAAAGCGAATGAATATGAAAACGGATGGACGGACTTTGAAATTGAAAAATCAAGAGAAAAAAAAAATTAATTTGTTAGCCTTGAGTTCGGTTTCAATTTCTCAAGTATTCCGGACTGGGCATGATGCTGACCCATGCCAATTGAACAATAATTGAAAAACCCTACAAAACCAAATATGCATCGTGGTTAGATGTTCCTAACAGATATGACTTCTGGTGTTGCTTGTTACAAGCTGCACTTTATGGTTCAAGGATATGTATATCGAACTGGTATTGGTGATTAAATGGCACTCCCACTTGTGAACCCTTGTGCTCAGGTTTGTGCACCTGGATACAAGATGCTCCTCTCGAACATACGTGTGGGTATGTAACGAGGATACAGAGAAATAAATAGATGTCTCTGTTACAGGAATTGTGGCATTCGAATTGTGGTTAAGTGGCCGACTTGAAAGGGTCATTTGCTCTTAACTTATTTGCAGATAGAATTAGTACCAATACTCGTCGTATATGCAGATGGAGTGTGGTAGTGGTTTTGATATGAACATTGTCAAGTGGCTGTTGCACTTGTTGTTATACAAATTTCCGAGAATATTGATGATACCTACCATTTTGGTTTGAGATAACGATGACGAATATTGGCTTGCTCTTGTCGGGAGTATGGTTTTTGAAAAGATGTTTCAATTGGCAGACCAATGACCAATTTATGTGTGTACTTTGTGAACAGACTTGATTTTCACGTGGGTAAGGATGTTTGTTCTAATAAACGGTATGAATTGGATATGGAAAGTTGAGGGTCTTACATTTTAAGATTTTAATTGAGTATTTTCAATAATATTATTTTAAGAAACGTTAAATGAGTAATGAGGGGAGGTAGACTTCCGTATGTGTCTTCTAATCGGTGAAGTCAGGCGTTATAGCATCAGCTTGCGTTTTCTTAGTCTTTCTTTTCAATTCAAAGAATGAAAAGTAAGAGTCCCTAGGGTTGTTTCTTATATAAGACTCCAATGATCCTCTGAAACTGCTTTGCCAACCAACATAAGACATCATCAGGACCTTCAGCCACAAAAGGATTTTCAAATTCTTAAATATTTAAAATCAAATAATAATAAAGCATTTTCCCAGTGCGCGTTGTGGCCTTACCGTCGTAATATAACCTTTTACATCATAAAAAGAAAGAAACCCGTACTACCAACCATGTTGGTATCCCAAATAACAATTTAGAGTTATCCATCCCCCGGAACCCAAGCACGTTTTTACATTATTTGAAACAAAGTGGTTTCACACCCTATATACAGTATTCACTAAGTTTTTTTTGTAAGTTCACACAACAAAATACGGAAAAAAAAGAAAATCCATTACTTTAGCTAAAACACACGTCCATCTATCCATCTTTCATCACCACAAATAACCATATTTACCTACTCAACACCCTCCCCCCCTGCCCGCCTCAGCTGACAAAACCCAAAAAGCCCCTTTTACATACGCTTTACAATAATTTCTTACAAAAAAAAATACTTGGGATTTTAAGAGCAAGAACATGTTCAAACTTTATGATAATGGAACTTTCATAAAGCAGGTGAAAAGTGTGCAATATAGGAGAAGCTCTACCAAACCACCGTCATCGGGTACCTTCAAGCTCCGCAATAACATATAGAAACTCCCATGGGTCTCACATCAGCAGCCAGCCATCTTCCATTAGACCATGGCGAAGCACAAGATGACAAAACGAAACGACTATACGCTTACACTCCGGCTCTGACATTGTATTGCCCCATAAAATCACATATGCAAAATGATATAAAAGAAGTTACTAACCAACTTGTCAAAACCAATCCCCAGCCTCACGACACTGAACAGCAAACAACAACAACAGCAAGAACATCGCCAACATAGGCTCATGGTGCCAAATTTGCCTCAACACCATTGCTTCGCGCTGCTGGCTGTGCGCCGTCATCGTTTCTGTCGACCCTGTCATATATGTATGCTAATCCCGTATGACGAAAGCCGCTTTTTTAACTTGTGGGATAAACACGACCCCAAGCCACCAAGCAGAGAGCCATCACCAAAACGGAATCTCTTTTAAAAAGCCATTTTGTAAACAGCTCGCTCGCCAGCTTTCCGTCCTTAAAAGTTTTCGAGATGAATGTGTGTGTCAGTGTATTAGAAGTTGGCAATCATAATTTCGTCAACATATTTATTGTGATAGGGAAATGCACCACCATCAAGGACACAAAAAGGACAATAGCTTGGAAACCGTGTTGGCATGGCGGGCGTTCCATCCTCGTCCTAGTTACTCATATGTCAATTCAAAACGATAGGATTCTATTATTATGAAAATATTATGCAAATTTCATGGGCATATGGCAGCGAAGGAAGTTGCGATATATCCTTTTTTCGGTCGTCTCTCACTTAAAGCCTCAAGATAGTCATCTACCTAACTACTTACAACAACAAGAAGCAAGCTCCTTTTCATCATGCAAATGGATGCTAAAAAATGTGTTCCTTCATTTGTTCATCCCAAAATCGGATCAGTGTCACTGTTTTGATGATCTTCATCTCGGGTTCTATGGAGAGTGGAAAATATGTGTTATGTGTATATGGGGGGATGGGATGGGCATCATCATCATCATCTTCAAAAAAGGATTAAATTTCAACAGTCCCTTCCCCTAATTCATAAAAAAAAACCCAAACACACTAGGTTTTTTTTTTTTTTTTGTAAACTGGGTTGGGGGTGAACTGGTTTGTTTTTATTGAGTCAAACTTTTTGAAAGTGCCTGTTGTTACAAAGATGAGAATCCAGGATATCACAGGATACATGGGTAAAGGGATTAGTTTGATGATGTTAAGGATTTTGAATTTGCATTTCTGATGATGCCTCGCTGGGTGTGGTGGGTCTATTTCAAAAAGGCATTGAGCAACAGGGGTGGCTTAGTTCTTTGCACCCTAATTCGAAGTCCTTTGCTTTCGGGGGTACATAAACATACTTGTATAATTGAATAAACTTTCGCGTGATGGTTCAGGTTTATATCGCCATGTTGGTCGGAGTGTTCAGGCAAATAGTTTTGTGGTGTTATTTTGGTGAGCGGGTGGGTCGGCATTTGCATAAGTAGAATGCAATTTAATTTAAGGGATTAGAATAATTCCTTAACATCACCTTAATGTCTGTCGCCATCATCCTCTGTGATTGGTCGTCTTTTCTGTCATGCAAGTATAGTGGGTATTCAAAGTCTGCTGCGAACTTTAAACTTTTCTTTTCTGTCAATGGAAATTCGAATGCAAATGCTGGGGGAAAATTTATAGACGGACACGAGGTTTTGAATTAGAGTTCTAAGGCCCTCATTGTTATGTCAATGTCTTTCAATTGAGGAATTATTTTGGTTGGGAGTAGGTGTGTGTTTCTTTATTTGAATACATTGACGGAACATGCGAATGACATGGATGGGAATTTAGAAGTGTTTTGTGTTTCCTTGTGACAGGGATATCAATTGTGGGTTGAAATTAACATTGTTAACATTTAAATTAGATGTTCTAAACAGATGTCCGCTACACAGAAAGTTACCAGTCCAGCTACCAAGTAACAGATACCAAATAAGATTGCCCAAACAGTTGAATAACTAATTATATGTTCGACGCTTGAGTGATCTATTTTTTATTTTTGGGAGTAAATCTTCTTTTTCTTTTCACAAACTTTTCCTTATTTAGTAAAATAAAGTGTAAATTATATCAAAGTCAAGAAAAATGGAATGCATATAAATAATTCCAATGTGGTTAATGCTTGTTTACGTTTCTACTAGTATATGCAGTTTGTTCTATCAGCGTCTTACTTAGGTTAACACGATTGGTACATTTTCTGGTACACTGTGTAACGCTCCGTTACAACATTCATTAACACGTTGGTTTCTTGATCTAAAGACAAAATATTATTAGCAATGTTGATGAACGTCCTCTCGAATTAGCTGCACGACGGATAAGTTATACCAAAGTAAAGGTGTGACGCTTCGTTACAAAACCGATTAACATTGCATTTTGAATAAAAGTAGGTATTGTGAATACTGATTCTTTTAGGTAAACACTTTCTCACATTTTCATTAAATTCTGGTGCGAAAAATAAGTTATACTAAAATGGAAGTGAAGGTAACGGTCGGCAATAACAGATGAATAGAGAAATTACGATTCACGTCACCGTTAAGGCATAACACTAACGGGGGCGTTGCATCGAAAAGATACCTTGTTTCACTGTGTAGTTTTTCTTAGAGTTCCGTCTGTTTTGGTTTTTATTTTTTTTTATATTGCAATGATTGAAGACTTCAGAATCGATTATTGTAATATTCGCGGGCTTCGAATCAATTTTCTGGCTGCATACATCCACACTGTATCCCACAGGCCAGCTGTTTTGGCGCTAAGCGAGACCCAAGTAGGTGAGAATTCCGATCCTACTGAATTTCTCATTCATGGGTATAGCTTAGTGCCATTATTTTTTCCCCACCATGGTCTCGCCGTTTACATTAGGGATGATGTAGCTTATCAATTCTTGCCTCAATATGGACGTTGTTCCAACTCTTTTTTCAATTTTATATGGTTTAAATTCTCCGTCAATAAGCACATCATTCACTACTGTTTTCTCTATCGAAGCCCAAACCTGAACAGAGCTTCAACTTCTCGTGAATTTGACGCTCTGTCTGACTCCATACAAAGAATTGTATCCTTGTATCCTCACACTGAAATCGTTATTACGGGCGATTCCAATGTACACAATTCTTCGTGGCTTCTCCATTCGGGCCCGACAACACCCGGAGGAATGTGTGCCGAGATCTTTGCTGAGTTTAACCACCTTACTCAGCTTGTTACTGAGCCTACTCGTATATCGGACATTGATGGCCAAGCGGAAAATACTCTTGACTTGTTCCTTACGTCCGACCCTGATAAATACACTATCTGTGTATTAACGCCTCTAGGCAGATCAGACCATAGTATTATATCTGCAAATTTCTCGTGTCAAACTAATCCAGTTAGAGAAAGAGCTCCGAAGAGAACCGTATGGCAATACGAGAAAGCCAACTGGGACGGTCTCAATAATTTTTTCCGGATCTTTAACTGGTCACTATGCTTCCTCGATAGTGACGTAGACTCCAGCGCTGATATGATTACTAATATGATTATTCTGGGAATGAAAACTTTTATCCCGAATAGGGTTAAAAGCATCAAACCCAAAGAAAAATCATGGTTCGATTCAATCTGTAAAGAGGTTGTCAGGGAAAAAGAAGTAAAGTTCCGGTGTTTTAGAGCCAACCCAACTGAGGAAAACCGGAACAAGTTTAAACAAGCCAGGAAGGCCTGCAATGCCCATATTCGACGGACCAAGTTTTTGCATGACCAAAAATTAAGGCAAAAAATTCTGCAATGTCCCAAAGGCAGTAAAAATTTTTGGTCATTTGTAAAAAATATGAAGAATTCTTCTTCTTCCTCGGTCCCTACACTCGTTGACAATGACACTCCAGTTGTAAGCTCTCTCGCGAAAGCTAACCTTTTTGCTAGGCAGTTCGCCTCCAACTCTTCGCTGCCAGAGAGTGTCATGACTCCCCCAGCTCTTGAGCGCGTCAATGATTCCATGGGGCAGATCTTCTTCCGCACTCGTGCTGTGGCGAGAGTCCTAAAGGATTTCAACATACATAAATCCGCGGGTCCGGATGGTATCCCCGCCATTATTCTGAAGAGGTGTTCTTCCACGCTGGCAAAACCCTTGCGTAAGCTTTTCCATCTATCCTATTCTTCTGGGCTCGTTCCGAGCAGTTGGAAAACAGCATTTGTCCAGCCAATCCCAAAAAAAGGCGAATCTTCTTCTCCCTCCAACTATCGACCGATTGCACTTATACGTCCCTTCTTTCTAAGGTCATGGAAACGCTGATAAACTATCAGCTCAAGAAATATCTCGAAGACCGAAAGCTTCTTAATGACCGGCAGTACGGCTTTCGCAGCAACAGGTCCACTGGTGATCTGATGGTTTATCTCACCGAACAGTGGAACAAATCTTTACATCGTTTTGGAGAAAGCAAGATTGTTGCACTTGATATTTCTAAGGCATTTGATAAAGTCTGGCATCTTGCTCTTTTATCGAAAATGCGTGCTTTCGGTATCGATGAATCCCTTCTTCGTTGGATTAGAAATTTTCTTTCGAATCGTTCAATACAAGTTGTATTGGACGGTTACAAGTCTGAAACCCACAACATAAATGCTGGTGTGCCCCAGGGCTCCGTTTTGTCTCCGACCCTCTTCCTCATTTTCATTAATGATCTCTTGTCTGTTACTTCTAATCCAATAAATTGTTTCGCTGACGATAGTACCCTTAGCTTTTCATATTCGTTTCCAGACTCACATCCTTCCTCTTTGGATGTGGAACTGCAACGGCAAAATATGATAAGCTCATTAAACTCTGACTTAAACAGCATTGTACAATGGGGAATACAAAATCGAGTAGAGTTTAATGCTTCGAAAACTCAATGCTGTCTTGTATCGTCGAAGCAAGATATACCTCCCTTGCCACTATCCATGAGTGGCACTTGCATCGATGAGACCGAACATCTCGAGATTCTCGGTATGTGCATCACTGACCACCTTCTGTGGAACGAGCACATATGCGATGTCGCCAAAAATGCCGCAAAATTTTTAGGTTTCTTAAGGCGATGCAAGAAATTTTGTTCCCCTTCTGATCTGGCTACTATCTACAAAACCTACATACGTCCTAAGCTTGAGTACAATTCTCACGTCTGGGCTGGTGCTCCAGTGACGTACTTAAGTCTTCTGGACAGTATCCAAAAAGGGCTTTCAAAATGATTGGTGACAATACCATCGTTGAGTCATTTACATCTCTAGAACATCGTCGTAATGTCTCATGTCTCACCCTGTTTTACCGATACTTCAACGGTATATGCTCTAGTGAAATAGCCAGTTGCATTCCCCCCCTTAAGACATTCAACCGTAATACCCGCGCCTCCAGGAATGCCCATCAGTTCACCCTTGAGCCCAACTTCGAACGTACTGTGAAGTACAGAGAATCATTCTTTAGCCGTACTACGCGAATGTGGAACTCTCTTCCCCAGTCATTGTAATGTTCAAGAATTCAAAACCAATGTTCACCGGCACCTCCTTTTACATCCCCTATCCTTTCCCTAATGCTCGCACTGTGCTCTTGGCATATAAAGGTTAATGAAAAAAGCCCTTGAGTGCGCGTTTATTATAAAAAAAAAAAACGTTGATTAAAAAGTTGCAGACAGCCTCTTGAGGCGGAATATAAAACGTAAGTACTAATTTTCTATGAGAATCGTTATACTCAATTCAAAGTGTAATGCTTCGTTACAAGACTAATTTTTATTTATTTATTTATTTTATTTATTTGTATGCTTACACATTAAGAAGATAATTCTTATAAATTAGTGTTAAGCTAATATTTAAAAACAAATTATAGTTACAGTTATCGTAAAAGAAAAGAAACAAACAAACAAGTTTTTAGAAGAAAAACAAAATTTAAACAAAATTAATTACAAAATTACAACATTTTATTTAAAGAGAAAAAGAAAAACAAAATATAAAACAAACACCGTATCTCTAAGTTCATTTTCTAATTCAGATTTATCAGTTCAAATTCTCATAAAAAACTCGAAGCGCCCTTCGAAATTGACTTTCATTGCTAATTTGTCTTAAGTGAACAGGAAGTGAATTCCAAAGGCGGATGACACCGACAAAAAACTGTCTTTCAGAAAGAAGGCAACTATATCGTGGATGAATGAGTTGAAAAGATCTATTCGAAGAACAAAATTCTATCCTGTTGTATAAACTGCAGGGTTGTTGAGATTGGATGATTTTGAATAACAGCATAAGACAACGAAAACGCAAAAGTTGGTCAAAGGTCATGTTATAGATTTGTATTGAATAAGTCGATATGTGGTCAAATCTGCGTAAGCCATATATGTACCGTGCAGTATTATTGAAAGCTACGTTAATCTTCCTCTTACTTGCTGAGTCGCACTCACGGAAAACTTCACATCCGTACGTCAAGACAGGTAAAACCAAGGTTTTCGCAATTATGAGACGAGTTCTCATTGGAGTAAATTTTTGCGACGACCAAAGGAGTCGAAGAATACCATATACTTTGCCGATGGTTGAGGTAATATGGGTATCCCAAGACAATGTTCGGTTAAATACCATTCCGAGGTTTTTAGCCGTGGAGACGTATTCAATTGCTGCATTGTTCAAATTCAGTGTAGGGAAATACTCAAGATTCAAAACTTTTCTGCTAACGACTATACACTTTGATTTAACCGGATTTAGGAAAAGCCCATTACAATCAGACCAGCGTGCTATATTTTCCAATTCCTTATTTATTTTAAATGCACAGTCCTCAATTAACCCAAGAGGGCAGCTTTTATACAATTGCACATCATCCGCATACATTTGTACAGAGCAGTCTTTTAGAAGAGCAGGAAGTTCATTGATATATAGGGAAAATAGCAATGGACCCAAAATTGAACCTTGGGGAACGCCTCTAAGAACCGGTAGAAGAGAAGATAGCTCATTTTGGCTTGAAACCGCTTGTTTCCTGTCCTTAAGGTAAGAAGCCAGTAAATTAACTGCAGATGGCAGGAAACCATACATAATTGAAAGCTTATGACATAAATTATTATGATCTACGGTGTCGAATGCTTTCGAAAAATCTAACAGGACCAAGAACGTTACTTCGTCACTGTCAAGAGCTAGCCGTATATCTTCGACCACATTAATGATGGTGGTCGTACAACTGTGATGTTGACGAAAACCTGCCTGCTTCCGAGAAATAATCTTGTGCGACACAAGATGTTCATTTATTTGCCTCTGCATAACACGTTCAAATACTTTAGACAAGTACGGAAGAATAGAAACTGGTCTAAACTCGTCTTTTTTCCCAGGTTTTGGTATTGGCAAAACTTTAGCCAGTTTCCATTGAGAAGGGAATGAACTTTTGGTTAAAATTGTGTTGAAAATGTGAGTAATATATGGCAGTATGAGGGCTAGGATAGATTTCGCAAAAACAGGATGTATATTGTCCATTCCAACGGCATTTGACTTGACAGATAAAATGCTCTCCACGACATCTAGGCTCTCTACACACGTAAAAGTAAAATTTGCGTCAGTAAAAAAAGAATTTTCATCTACGGGCGCGTTTTGAGAAAGGGTAGGAAACGGAAGAGAAACGAAATCATTGTTTAAGGAGTTTACATCAATGTTCTCCTCTACTCGGTCTAACTGTTTTCCTATACCATTTTTCTTCAAGTTCTTCCATAATTGTCGTCCACCTATAGAGGGGTCTAGTTGTTCACTATAGAACTTGATTTTAGCTAACCTAATTTTTCTTACCGTTTTGTTACGCAGCTGACGATATCTTAACAGAAACAAATCCAATCGAAAACGTTTCCAAAGAGAATAGGCCTCATTGCGTTGCAAAATGAGTGACCAAATTTCGTCGGAAAACCAACGTGGTCTCCCAGCCTTAGACGAACAGGATCGTAATTTAACATTGCTATCAAATAAGTGCGACACATTCTGGTTTAAAAATTCAACTTGTTCATCCGGTGAGAACAAGTAATAAATTCTCTCCCAGTCGATAGATCGAGTTTCATTTTCTAGGCGTAAGTAATCAATATTTTTAAAATCTCTATATTTATACGAGGTGTGCGAGTTCACAAACGTAAAATTGAAAGCCATGAAAATTAAATCGTGTCTCGAAAACGCAGGAGCTGATAATTGGTCGTACAATAGGACATCATCGAGGCTACTCACAAAATAAACATCAAGAAGTGTTTGAGATTCACGACAAAAATGAGTAGGATTGGTAGTATTCACCGGAAACAAGTTAAATGTTCTCATGCCATCAACAAGAGAAGAATCCTTCAACAAATTACTGTTAAAATCTCCACAAATTATAATTTTAGTAGCACCAAGAGAAATTGTTTCTAGTAGCGAGAAAATGGTACTAAGATTAACATTATTATTAGGTCTATAAACAGCACCTATGAGAAGTCTTTCCTCATTGTTGATAACATCTAAAAATACATATTCAATCTCACATCCTAATGCCGATCTACAATTCACTTTACAAGCTATACCGTTACGTACATAAATTGCTGTACCAACCCCTCTCCTGCTTATCCTATCACCACGAAAAAGTTTGTACCCATGTAGTCCATACAACACATCATCATTTTTGTCTGAAAACCAGGTTTCAGTAACACATATTATGTCCAGCATCGATTCCTCAAATATATCCCTAAACTCATCCATTTTGCAAAATAAATTTTGAGCGTTGAAATGACTTATCCTAAGTCCATCCTTCTGTTTACTTAAAACTCTGATCATAGAGTGAAGATTTATGTTGGCCCCAACAGCTGCCAAGGTCACACTATCATCTCCCATTTGAATTAACAATGAACGAAAGGGAAAGGCAAAAAAAAAATAATAATGAAATTTTAGAGATATTGTGTATAGAATTATTGTATTATTATTATTATACTATAAAGAGAGAAAGAAAAAAAAAATTTCCTTTATATAATCAATAAATAATAAGTAAAATAAAGTAAGAATATAAAATAATAATTAATTAGTTGCATTAGGGAGGCTGGCAATTCCATTTAGTGTTTCGATATCGCCCACGTACGTTCCTTTCTCATCGGTTGTTTGACGTTTCACATACACGAGACCTCGTATCGTAAAAGCCGTAGCTATTTTGTGCTGCTTTTTAAGTTGAAGCGCCGCTCTATAAATCGCGTTATTTTTGTTTGTTAAACATTCGCGGAAATATATTAGAGACTTTCCATTAAGCCCTACTTCATTCAGTGTAAGTTGATTATTCCGTTCCTTGCGAAATTTTGATATAGAAGTGATCACATAGTTTTTATCGTAAGCCGAACGGAATTTCACTATGATCGCAGTGTTTGTGTTTGTGTTTCCGTTTCTTCTTGAATTGGAGCGAGTGCGAAAAATGTCAAGTAAGACAGGTGGTTTGATGTTTATATTGTGGCATAAGAGATTAAACATGGATCGTAGATTCTCGTCAATGGTGTACGGTATGCCAAACATCACTCCATCAGCAGCAATATGTTTATTCTCTGCTTCTTCTTGATTGATTAGTGATTGATTAACCATATCTGTGAGATCAGTGATTTTATGTTCCAATTCGTTGTGTTCCTTGTTATTATTTTTGATTTGAGTTAAGGTTTCGGTGATATTTTTTCGGAAGATTTTAATTTGATGACGTCGGATTTAAGAGCATCAATATCGGCAATGGATTTAGAGAAAGAGAGTTCAATTTGTGCAACGCGCCCAGCGACGTCATTGAGGTTCGTTTTGATTTCGGCGAATTGAGTTTCGAGTTTTTGTGCGAGTGATTCATTTTCATCTTTTATTTTATTAGAAATTAAATTTATAATCGATTCACTTTGTTGTTTAAGCCTTTGATCAATTTTATTAAAAAGAGTTTCTTCACAAGACATTTTAATACTTTTTTGGTACAAGGTCTTAGAATGGGTACTCACTGGTGTAGTAGGTGAGTCTTTGCAAATTGATGTTCGAGATTTAGTTGGGTTGGTTTTACGATTACTCGTTTAAAGTGTTTGAGTTTGATATGAACAATGTGTTAAGGTTTGAAGTGACACAAAGAAAGTTAATTTTAAGAAAATTTATTAATTGTGGAAAATGATTTCACTTCTTTATTAAACAGTAAATGTTAGTGCAAATATCCAAAATAAATGTTTGTATTCGGATAATCGTGCCTTTCAACAGCGTACAGACTATTTGATCACTTCAATTTGATAAAAACAAAAAATAAAATTGCCCGCCAACAAAAAATACGTCTAATCAGTAGCTCTCTTCATTACGATATGTAATGTAAGGTTTTTACCAAAACTTTGAGCCAAGATGTACTGGTTCATTATGATAAACTTTTTTTTCGCATATTCTAAATTAGGTTTACTAAAATGAAAGTGTAACAGCTCGTTACAAAGTCAAAAATTATATTGCTTTTGAGGATTTCACGCAGCAATATTTTAAATGCTGATTAAATCTGATAAACGTTCACTCGATTAATCATTCTGAAATTAATATGTAACGCTTCGTTAGAAAATCGAACAACGCAAAACTTCAACGGCTTTTAGGCGAAATTTTAGAACAATTGATTCTTTATGGTAAACGTTCTCCTGAATTATTGGTACACTTTAAGGCTACAGATTTGTTATACTAAAATTTAGGTGTAACACTTCGTTACAACATTAAGGAAAAGTTTCATGAAATATTCTTAAGTAGGAATATTGGAATAAGGTGCAGAGTTTTTTGTTCAATGTTCCCCCGCATTTGGAAAGTCCTGACTGACTTAATCATTTCCAAGCTTATAATTATAAAAATATATTAAAATCATGAGATTAAATCGCAATGTCATATCGTTAGCATTGAGCAATGAATATCAAATTTACATTTAAATTTATTTGGAATTGAAATTACAGTTTCAGTAATCTCACAAGTGCCCCTCACTGCCCCCCCCCCCACTCCCAACAAGAAGAAAAGAAAACAATTAAAAATAGGAAATTACAATTAAATTAATTTCCCTTCGTTATCTGCATGAGCATCAGCACATGCTCCCAATCTTTTTTTTTCTGGCTCTCAATGTACGAAATTTAAAAAAACAAATCTCAACGTCCAAATGTGGAAGAGACAGGCGGAAGTAACATTTATTTAAACCCAACTCCAGCCATGGTACAAGCGACAACTGAGGGCAAGCAAAAGACGAATCTCATTTTAATTCGCTGGCAATAGGTTCCTATTTCTATGTCCTACCTCCAATATCCAAATGTATAACAGAATGAGATTGGTTTGGGAAGAGTCCACTTCCATCTTGTTGGCTCTTCCTCTTCTTATAGGTTTTGCTTGCATTAGAGCTAATCGGAGTGAGCCAACATTCGGCTCATTCAGTGTTGGATTCATCTGACAACTGCGCCCTATCAATGAATTCTTGAAGGTGAAAAAATAGACCATACAATGTCTCGGTCCGTGTTTTTCTTGAATTCATACCAAATCCACCCACCCAATGTAAATTGTCTTCTACAATCACAATACAAAGACAAGAGACTCTAGAATAAGATCCCAGGTGAAACTTTGGAAAATGTATTTTATTTTATTTTTTTTTTGTCTCCGTTGCCTCTCACCCTCTCCTCAGCTCACTCTTCCCAAAAAAATAAACGGGAATTAATGGCCTTCACGATGATGAGAAGGAAGAGATTGGAAATGAAAAGTACCTTTTACCTTCCTTACGCTCATTTCGTTGAATGCAATCCAATCTTAAGGTAAACGAATGGACATTAAAATCAGCTCAAGGCAAAGGACATTAATGGATTTACATTTTCTTTTATTCATTGCATTGCACACTTTAGGGGACCGGTCTGTTTTTACAATCTTTGTTCTTCGTCTTTTTATTGTTTTTGTTTGTTTTTTTGTTTTTATCACTTTTTGTTTGTTTCTTGACATCCAGTTGTTAAGGACTTATTTTTGGTCCTTGATTGCTACATGCGAAGCAGTGATCGAAGATTTTGAATATAATTTTGGCTTTTTGATAGTGGAAGAGTGCATATAAAAACTGTAGTCGATTTAAACTTTCGACTTTAAAGGCTCATACCCAAAGGTAAACCTACTTTTGTCATCTATGCTTCCAATTAAGTATTTTTCGTAATTCAATCATATCGTCAAATATTTTGAAAACTTCCCCTTCCTACGCCCTTTTCTTAGAAGTTCAAGCAAACATGTTGATTTGCATATTGATTTTGACAGGCTACCAAAAGGCACTGAAAATTTTAGATTTAATAACCAAATCGAACAATTACAGGCTCACAAAATGCATGTTTTCACTTTTAATTGGTTCAATTATTATTGCAAGGCACAATTCCTTGCTGGCAATATTGAATTTCAACAAATTGGAGAACCCAAATATGCGAAATACGAACCAATCAAATTCGTTTTCCTTAATTAAGGCCAAGTTTGGAGGGGGAGGAATGGGCATAAACCATATTTCACCTGCTTTCATTTCATTTGAAACTAGTGCAAGCTTAGTTTCAAAAGAAGAAAATTAATTTTTTAGCAGATTTCTAATAATTTAACTGCTGACATTTTTTTGTTCGATGTCGAACAGAACTCGTCACAAAGGCGAGCATAGAGAATTATAATTTTTATATTCCCTGGAAAGATGTCCTCGAAATGTCCTTATTCCATTTACCATTTAGCCTTTCGGTCACTTTCCATAATAACAAAAAAAAGGAAGTAGAAAAATAGGATATAATCTTTTTTTTTCCAACCAAAGAAGAGGCATAACGAGAAGAAACGAAAAGAGGAAATGTTTAATTTTAGTTTTTATCTTCAACTTGAAAAAGTGTTACTTTAGTTCTGCTGCGGACACAGAAAGCAAGAAAAAAAAAGAAACGAAACCTAGAAGTCAAGGAAGTCATTTGCAATTTAATTACTGCGAAATGGGCAATGGAAGAAAAATTAATTGTCCACGAAATGCAATTATCCTATATAAAGGATGGAGAAAATGAAAATTTGGATTTTTATCTTAATTCTCTCTCTTTTTACGTAACGGTCATAACATAATGAATAAAATGAGCGCACAGCTTCCGCTAGCATCAGAAAACTTGTCGAAATCAGTTTTACCGCAAAAGTGAAACCTAGTTGAATTGATGAAGAAGCAATAATATAAATAATTGAGACAAGGATATGTTGTTCAAAAGCTGACGTTTTCCAGTTAAATGAATCAAATTCTTAACGAAACATGCATTTCCTCTTAAAATAGTGACATACATTCGTCGTTACAAAAACTAATACAGTCCTGAAGTCAGACAGTCAAGTTGATATCTCTGGGTCCATCACAAAATAATCTCATTTCTAAGAATCTGAGCGTCGTCGAAGATGTTACTCCTAAGAATTGATTAACATTTGAAAATTTAGTCAGTTTCCCAGTACGAATCTGGGAATAGAACTTGAAGTTTGCTATTGAAGCCAATGCCGTAGCCAGCCGGTGTTGAATTCCCACGACCGACGACGGCGATGATTTTGGTTCGCAAGTGAACATGAAATTTCACTTTATTTTTATGTGAAGAAGGAAAGTCTTTGTGGAGTATGCACATGTTTCATTTGAAAAAAGAAAAGTAAAGTGATGATAAACAACAATAAACAAGAGAAGCAAATTAACAAGTCACCATTGAAATGTTTACACCACAACAGCGTCTCCGAAATGATCAGCTGTATTATGAAATTCAGCCTTTCGGAGAACTTACTATCTTTTACATTACGACCAGCGATTTCAATTTTCGTTCTATTTTCAGTGAATGGGCTCTAGGAAAACTCAATTAAAATCCGGCGTTGCATCGTCAAATTTTATGATGGAACGGTGATTAAGTCCATTTCGGGCACAAATAAGATATGTGCTTCCCCAACTTCAAGCCTTTGGTCTCGGTTAGCTCTGTTTTCTACAGACGGTGCTACGAGTGCGTGAAACAATAGACTTGTTGGAAAAATCATTTTGGTGAGTACTTATTTTCACGTTTTGCTAAATTGGCTGCGTAGGCCGTGTGATCATATCTTTGTACTTTTTTCGCTGAGAATATGCGTCAAGTCTCAGTTTTTTTCAAAAACCTAGCCAACTGTGATTGACGCTGTGGAAGCCAACAATACCCGTGTTTCTCGCAAGATTACAATCGCTTATACTAGAACGCGTAACCCAAAATTGGACCTTCCGAATGGACCCTTTCAGACGTACTCGTTCTTTTCGTTCTTTTAACCAATAGTAAAAAATGTGAAATAAACTCACAAATTGTTTTATTATTACATTTTAACTCCAAATTCTCGATGAATCACCATCAATGAATGTAGCAGCCATTTTTGCTACTTTAAAGAATCATTTTCTTTGTGTATAAGAGATTCAAACTGATGAGAATCAAGGAGGAAAATAATTCAAATTTTTCTTTGTTTGAGATTATTAATGTTTACAATAGTTACTAGTTAGTCAACGAACGCTATTGGAAGTGTTTTGTTTTCGTCAAAGAAGAAATGTTTACAAAAAATAACCCTGTTTATATTTTATTTTATTTTCTTTATAAGCAGCTAGCAAACTCGGCGAACTCCGTTTCGCCACCAGATGCCTTCGTTTTATGTAACATTTCGAACGAATTCCTGCAATGCATCAACATTGTATTGCAGCTCTCGATTTAATTCTTGGTTGAATGCATCGTGCATCGATCGATTTGGCGCAATCATTCCTACTTCAATCAGTAGCTTCTTTGCAATAGTCAAGCATTGATCCTCAATCAGAATCAATCCTTCATTGTAGATTTTATCGGTTATTTGGATGTCAGGATTATTCGTTTGAATGCATGGTTCAATCTTGCCAACACCAGATCATTGGCATCATACAATCGCTTGGCTTTCCACTATTATCCCACTGCGAACTACAGTGATAATGATTTTGGCCCGGAGCTGATCCGGGTTGAAGCTCAGATCAAGGGTAAAACTTCATGGTCCAGGCCGACGATTATGATGATGACCTTCAGCAATTTACATACATGTCGCCAATATCAACAGAAATACAAACACCAACAACCACACCAATCACCACCTCCAAATTGATGACCTTCCCAAACACTAACACCGTAACCAACGCCACCACCAACACCTTACAGCATCAACCTCAACCACAATACTACTGAAACCAACTCAAAATCAAAACTAATGAACGACACCAACACCAATAACAATACCAACACCATCAACACCTACATCATCTACTCCAACACCATCATCAACATGAAAAACAACAACAACATCAACAACAACACCAACACCATCACAAACATCAATTTCCACACCAACCCAGTGGCAAATTTCCCAATTTTCACCAAGGAATCACCATGCGATTCACCTAGGAATGGAAGCTTCACTCATGAATTTGAAGGTGAATCATTTGGCGAATTTTACATAGGGCTGTCATTGGAATTCACCAAGTGAATTTCTTGGTGAATATGCATCAGTTAAATCATTGAATAAAAGTATTCTGTGTTTTCATTTGTTCTCTAACTCCTATGAAATGTTAAATGAAAGCTCATTGGTGAACTCATCTCTTCTTTGAAAGTTGAATTTTCCACTACTTTTTTCATGAATGAAAAATATTATGAAAATGCAACTGTGATCTCACCAAATGTAAATATCAAAACAAATTTATTAAATTTTTTGTATTGAAATATTTCTGAAAATAAATAAAATGTTTTAAATAATAACATATAAAAACAATTCAAGTCTTTGGCTGGATCTGCTACTTTTTTTTAAATATTTTTGACGCTAAACGACTCCTTTAAGGTTGCTCCACATTCCAGAATACCTTTAAAAATGTTAAGAAACTTAGTTGAATTTCTTTTCTATACAAGTGGAAAATAAATATTTATATTTGAGTACCTGGTTAATATTTCCGATTTCCCTCGTGTTTTCTCCTGTGCTGTTTATTATTATTAATTCACTTTTAAAAATAGCTTACATATTCTTCAAATCAACCGTCTTTAACTAAGATTTCGATTGCACTGATTTTACATAGAACAAAACCTGATTTTACCGATCGCACACAAAAATAGACAGTGGAAAAAAACCAAAACCGTTGCGTCGTCACCGGTCGTCGCGTCGTCCTCAATCAACAAAAGTAGAAAATAGGTACATAATGTTTATATACACGGATTCTTGCAGGTCATTTCCACCCCTAAAAGAAAATATAAAAAAAAAATGTTCAGCTGCGATAGTAGCTAGAAAATATTTGTGTTTCTTTTTTGTTCGTTTATTCTTCTTTTGTGAAAACAACACACAGCGCTCAGTGCCAATTACGAACTCGTGAAGCTGTGCAGGACTTTTCCTTGCTGAAATCACAACGTTTTGGTATGCGAAGAAACGAAAGCGTTAATAAAATAGAGAAAATGTACAGAGGAAAAAGGGCATTACTTTGTTCCCAAGATATACAGAATAGAAAGGTAATATATTCCGGCGCAACATTTTGTGTATCTTCTGCGCATCTACGTCATCCGTATCGTTGTCGTTTGACAGCTGCCTATTCTTTCTACTTAAAAAAGGAAAAGAAGAATTTCTAGTTCATTTTGAAAACAATAGTTGATGTGTCAAGACCAATTTAAACAATAATATGTTTTATACATAAATGATACATTTTGAAGAAGTCTTAATCAAAGATACCCATTCAAAATTATGTTGATAAAGAGGATAGTACCGGCTTAACATGGACAAATGTCGTCAATGAAGGGGTTCTTCAGAAGCCGAATGAACTATTTATAATAGAACTTAAGAAGTTAGATTCTATTTTTGATGCAGTTAATGTTGAAAAGGAAGAATCTGCCCTCAAGCCATCTGAAGAGTACATACAACATCTTTTTTCTTTGGCTACCGACTGCTCTTTGGAGCCTCATATCATAAAAAATGTCTTTCGATGCAAAATGTATTTAAGAATAAGAATTCAAAATAAAAATCTACTAATAATATTTGGAAGAAAAACGAAAAGCTTAAAAGAAAAATAAATAAAACCGGTTCTTAAAATTTTATTAAAAATATCTGAGTTTCAAAAAGGTACAATATAAAGGGTTTTCCAATAAGAGGTGTTATTTTGAATAGCCCGCTATTTCGGTAGCTGTCACTTTTGAAGCTGTAATTTTTTGACATTTGACAAGTAGAAACTACGCCATTAATAAAAATGGAACGATACACGCTTCAACAACGCATTGAAATTAAATTCACTGTACAAATGGTGAAAATTTGGCAGACGATGAAACCATCGATCTTTTACAGGAAAAGTTTCCGGACCGTGTTATCTCTCGAAGAGGTGATCACAATTGGACACCGAGATCTTGTGATTTAACACCTTGCGACTTCTTCCTTTGGGGCCACGTGAAAGATAAGATCTACGCCAACAGCCCAGCGTCGATTCAAGACCTCAAAGATGGAATTCCTGAGGCTATCGAGGACATAGGGCAGCCACTTTGCGATTTGGTTATGGAAAATTTCATGAAAAGGATATGGTCCTGCAAGCGTGGTCGTGACGGCCATTTGGCTGATGTTGTGTTCCATTATTAACGGCATACCTTCTTCTTTATAATGAAATAAACATCCGATCTTTTATCAAAAAATGCCATTTTTCTTTGAATATCAAAATAACACCTCTTATTTGGAAAACCCTTTAGATAAGTTGAATATGTCGTAGTTCTTAGTTGCCCAGAGGAATAAGGAGGTTTCTAATGATTACAATTAGCATTTTTACACATCAAGATTTTTATATTATTACACATCGAGATATATTTAAATCATTCAACAATATCTGAGTTTATTTTTCATTTTTATGTAGGCTGAGTCGAGTAAGTAAATACTTTTCCATAGTAATTTGCACCAATTGCATTGAAAATACGATACGAGTGACGTCACATTAAAGAAAGAGATAGGATGACACATGCGCAATATATTACCTTGATGTCTTGCTTTGTTCCTATGAAATCATTTCCTTATTTTTCCTCTACAAAGTGTAGAATAAATTCCTTGCTCTTTTCACCAAAATTTTTCATTGAGGATGAAATTTGCCACTGGGAACTCCATCATCAACACCAATATCCCGCATCCACAATACCAATACCAACGCAAATCTCAACCTTTATATGCACACCAACTCCAACGCCAGTAACAGGTCGCCTTCGTCTATAACAGGGATGGCGAACCTTTTTTTGACTGCGTGCCAATAAATATTATTTTTATAAAATGAAAATACATGCGTGCCAGTAAAAGTTACATTTATTGAATGAAAATACATGCATTTTAAAAATTATGTAGGTATAGATTCATTGGGTCTATGAAATAACTCCCACGAAATAAGTCCCACTTTTAAAAACGAAATAAGTCCCACCAAAAATTGCTATTTTGAAAGTGGGAGTTATTTCGTTTTTAAAAGTGGGACTTATGTTGTCAATTGGTGGGACTTATTTCGTTACGCGTTTTTATTTTAAGTGGGACTTATTTCGTTTTGAGTGGGAATAAATTCGTTTTGTAAAGTGGGACTTATTTCATACCCCTTGGACATTTCGTAAAAGGGACAAAAGTGGGACTTAATTCATTTAAGAAATATATTATTCAAGGGGGAGTTATTTCATTTTGAGTGGGAGTTATTTCATTTGAAGTAAATTTTTAAATCATTTCATTTTGGTGGGACTTATTTCGTTTTCAAAAGTGGGACTTATTTCGTGGGAGTTATTTCATTTTTTTAAGCAATTTTTGATGGGACTTATTTCGTTTTTAAAACTGGGACTTATTTCGTGGGAGTTATATCATAGACCCGATTCATTCCTATAATATGCTGACATATTTTTTAATGGGATTTTTGTTGCTGAATATTTCTCGAAAATGCATCAATATCCGGATCATAGTTTGACAATTTTAATGTAATAAAAGCCTCCTCACATTCATCGGTAAGTCTGTTTCGTACATCAGATTTTATATTATTCATAATCGAAAATAGACTTTCACAGCTATACGTTGATGAAAATATTGCTAAAGACAATTTTCTTCATCGCATTAAATGTTTCTGGGAGCGAACACAACATATTATTCAAGTTTTCGTATTCTTCTTCATTAAATCTTTTTTTTTGCCATTATTTTCTATTTCTCTATAATCCATATCTCTGCTTCCAAATAAAGGGTCTGCCAAATAACTTTTTTTTTTGAAAATGCTATAAAAAAAAAACTACTGAGGTTTTTCTCAAATTTCTTTTTTATTTGAAAGTACAATCTTTCGGACTAATAATGAAAAAAAATTTCATTCAAATGACTGCCTCGGCTGGCCATGCAGTAGCCTACACGATCGGTCCAATTTTTAAGCACATTATCGATTGTGTGCAGCTGTATTTCACCAATGTAAATAGAGTGGCCTGACAGATCTTGAAGAGCCAAGGCCTAAGTGACTTACTCTCATCAACAATTCTCTGGGTGCGTGTGAAGAACTGAGGGGACCTACAATTTAACGCCGATTCCGAACGGCAAATTTGAGAAGCACTTTTTCATGACAGATTGATACTCTTGGAAGTTTTGTCAATTCTTCGCAAGAGGCAGTGCCCGTGAAAGATGAAATAAAAACTTTATAGGCACGAGTAGGACTCGAACCCACGACGTTCTGCTTAGCAGACAACGCACCTAACCTCTAAGCTACGGGCAGCTGCTTCAGCAATGGATTCACGAGTATTGTCCTTTAAAGCGTCAATTCTCTGGCTTGTCGGCGTAGCACTTATCTTTTACGGCACCCCACAAATAATAGTCCAACGGTGCCAAATCGCAGCTCCAAGATGGCCAAACGACATCAGCTCTGTGCCTGATACTGCGATCTTCAAAAACAGGGCGCAGCTTCGGCTGTGTGGCACGTAGCGCCGTCCTGTTCAAACCAAATGTTGCCAATATCCTCCTCTTTAATTTTTGTGAACAAAATTCGTTCAACATGGCCCGATAACGATCGCCATTGACTCTAACGGTCACTCCTTGCTCATTTTCGAAGAAAAATGGCCCAACTATGCCTCTGGACCAAAATCCGCACCCAACAGTGACTCGTTTTGGGTGTATCGTCTTTTCAATATATGCGTGCGGGTTTTCTATGCCCCAAATGCGACAATTATGCTTGCTTACATACCCGCCAAGATCGTTCAGCGGAAGGACAAAACTAATTATCTGTCAAATCAGACATGAGCTAAGTGTTACCATTCACGAAATAAGCACTAGTCAAAAAATAAACGTTAGATGGCGGACCCTCAACAATTATATTTTAACGTTATGAATAAAGGCGCCAGAAATCTGGAAGTTTGTTTTCATTCATTTGGATTAGTCAGTACAATTGTATGAAAATGAAAAATATTATACGTGCCAGCGAAAATTTATCTGCGTGCCACTTTGGGCACGCGTGCCATAGGTTCGCCATCGCTGGTCTATAAGATAATAAATTTGAATAAAAATAATTTTCTGACACACATAATACACAATTTTCAATATTTTAAATTGATCAGTTTCGTTTTTATTTTGCTGTAGTGAGAAAATCATTATTTTTTAACATTGGTAATTATTGTGATTTGAAAAGTAGGTATACATTTTCTTTTCTATAAGCCTCATGGAGCCCGAGACCTTCCCAACGAATGCAAAACCGTGGAAATCGGTTCGTGCGTTCTGGAATTATAGCGTCAGGAAGGAAAACCCGACTTATTTTTATATAGAAGATGTTGCGTACCTCGGTGCTGAAGTATTTGCTTATGTGCTCTTTTTCGAACAAAATTTCCAGCCTATTCAGAAAGAAATGTATGTTGAAATTGCAATCAGGCCATTACTCGTAATTCGAACGTCTTCAAAAAACTTGTATTCCATTTTGATGAATAGAATTCAAGTAGACCTTTCTTTTGATGTAACTATCATTCGATAGGATTTGGAAGAATTTTTGTTTTCTGCCTAAAATTTCGGCAGGGGTTACGCCCATGATATTTTTTGAGAATCATGAAGAAATCGATTTCGCTTGATTCAACATATATTTCATTGCCTTGAGCCAGCTTATTCCTGAAAGCCAACCTGAATTCCAAGCTCTGGTTGCCGAGATATTTGCAATAGAAAAAAGTCTACAATGACCTACGGTTCATAACTCGGTAACCAGACCTTGCATGCAGCTTTGATTTTAAGTGACTAATAGAAGTCAAATAGACCTTTGTTCTCGTACATCATTTGATATAGGCTTCCTAGGAAAATTTAGAAATCTGGTGTTTGGAAATCGCTGAAAATTTTCTGAATGCAGATATTGAAAGAATTCAGTTTAAGATTATAACCGAGTACTGAAAAAAAGATTCACTTTCAATGGCAAATAGAATACTTGTAAGCCCTTTACTTGATGTACGATTGAATTATTTAAAGCTGTTGTGCCACCCTTTTACGATTATTGTTAATTGATTTTTGTTGTTGCTACAAAAAGTGAACCTTAAGTTTAAAAATACAAGAACATAATCAATCAAACTCATCAAATGAAATAATGAAAATACCACATCTTTCTTAATTCAATCGAAGTCAATTTTTTCTTTTTTTAAACTACAATAAACATTGAGTTCTTCCAGTTTCAAAGCATGGTCAACAACCAAACACCTTTGCGTTGTATTATTGACAACTCTCATTTCACTTGAGTGCTCTCCTAATATCTCGATAAACTCCTTGACTATAATGAAATGCAGCTCACCCCAACAATGGAACCCCCCATCAAGGAAAAAAAAAAAACAAATAACAAAGGCACATCATTGAAAGTCAACCTCACATCAATATTACCAATAACATTTTACCTCTAACACAAGGATTACCATTTGGCTTGGCAATTTTCAATAGCAATGACCATTGTTGGGTCATATGAAAATCCAATTTTCCATTTGAAAGGTACGAGTCCTTGAATTTTTCTGCCTAAACACATTCTGTCGACTTTGTCGTCGTTATCGTTTTCGTTGTCGTCTCTTTTGTGAATTGAAAGTAAGTGTGTGATATTTTGTTGAGTTTTGGACGGCTCTTCAGTTGCAGTCAATTGTTAATCACACAGTCAAGTTGATGACAATACAACTACACACGCAACACGGTTCAGCTAGAGATTTCCATCTCTCGAGATATTTCACCTGCCAATGACAGAGCGAACCTCTGCTGGCGTAAAATAGTATTCTTCTGAACAAAACATGAACAAAGGCTTAAGGGTCATCAAATCAAAGAATGTTAATTCGCTTGATTATGACATCACTGAGGCAAAAATATAAATCAACGGGTTTGGTACAGTCGAAATCTCGTACTGTCAAATTGAAAAAAGAGTCATAAAACCATGGATTAAGGAAAGCTTGCAAAATAATAAATTTCACATATGTGGTTTCTATTGTAAGACTTAACAGTGCTTTGTGCACCCACAATCAGATTGAAGTACTTTCAAAACCTACCGCCATCTAGTGTCATTGGTAAGCATGCAATTCCGACAGACAGAACTCCAACAAACTTCCCCTCCTCCCCCTCTAACCAAGCATAATGTCCAATTCACGGAAAATATATTTAGAAAATATGCAGCAAAATATTTTCATAAATATTTATGTATGCAAAATTTTTGGAATGCAGACGGTACCGCTTTCGGCTTGGAGTGTTATTGTATTGTTCCGCTATTATTATGCTGTAAATTTTCTATTTGACAAAAGGCAAATTTATACGCATCAGCATAAAGCATCGCAGACGCCAAACCGTCGCTCTCCGCTCGTCGGTCATGTCGAAGTCGTGTCCTTGGTCCTTGTTGTCACATATGTTGTTGACAGGGAAGTGTATGTAGTTGTTCCTTAACCCTTTCACAACATTGCAGTCCAGGAGGGTGGGTGCTCTAAATCAATGTCCATCGGTCGTTCTCGTTAGCTGTAAACACAAGAGGGTGCGAGGTCCATTTTTCGTTTGTGATGTTCGTTAATGTCCCATTGTTGAAATCTAATCATTTTAAATCAATTTACTCATTGCAATCCTTTTATTGAGTAGATGCGTCGCATACGCGGAGACAGAGATAGAGAAAGGGGGTTTCAAAAGTGTCAGTAAAAATTACTTCCCCCAACACTTTCAACTGATTTGATATAATTCAATTTTAAAAGGCTCTTTGCCAGCAGGAAATTATGGGATTTGTTTGTTTAATTTATAGACAAGCTTAAGGCAAAGGGTCGACTCGTTTGGCTAATTCTATGAACTTACCTATTTGAAACAAAAATTCGACGCCATGTTTTTGTGATTGTAACAAGAAACATTTTGATTTATTTTCGAAATTTCAATGAATAATGACAAAATAATAATTACCTACCCCCAGATAGGCTGTTTTTAAGTGAGCCAGGAAATAGCTTAAGTGAAGGAGTAGAACATTTTTTTTGTATTTATCTTATGATTTATTGATAGGGAATCTGGCTGAGCCAGCCATGTGATGCTCGATTCCTTTGAGTTTTCAAAAATTCTAAGCGAAACGGAGTTAAGAGGAAAGACATTTTTTGTTTGAGATGAAGAAGACAAATAGCATTTTGATTGTGAAAGGAGTAATTAATTGGTGTTTCTTGTTTTGTTGAATTGACAAAATGAAAACCGGAAAACGGTTCCATGTTGTTGTGTATCCTTTTTAAAATGTTGGGGTTTGATGGTTCAAAGAAAAATGTGCTTGAAGTTGTTTTTGGATGAGAAATGGCTACACAGAACTTGAGTTTTACTTCTTTTTAAAGAGACTCAAATTGATGAGAATCAAGGAGAACGAAGGAATGATATTCTTCGTTCAATCTTTGCGTTTGCTTTAATTATGAATTTGTCAATAGTTATTCACCAACAGCCCTATTAATAAACATAAAATAGCCCTAACACAAGACTAACTCGTATTTCAAATTAGAATTCCTATTAATAATAGTCCAAGAGACGGCTGCTCAATCCCACTCTACATTGCGTCCCGAAACTAAATGTTGAAAAACCATTTGTTGGTGTCTGGGATAACTCCAAACCGACAACTTGCCTGATTTTAAGTGGTGCGTTATCATAGTATTTAACTAATGAAAATGCAAAAATCGACAAAAATATGTTGCATAACGTCCCGGGATAAAATTTACAGTTTTGGAAAGCTTTTTAACTGCCCATTCCAAAAACATGGACTTGCCACCCCGTATTTGGTGCAAAGACCGTGGCAAGTCACTTTGAATGGCGCGATATTCGGGGAAAATATGTCACATTGCGTCCCGACTTGAAATTTTGCTAGAATGTTTACCTCAATGTTTTTAAGCTAATGGCGTCAACTTGCCAGCTCTAATTTGGTGCAAATCTAAACTTGCCAGCATTCCAAATTAGCGCGCGAATAACGAGAAAAACGAAATAATGTGTGATGAGTTAAGATCCACATAGCTTATGTTGGTGACTCCTTATTATATGTTTTATGACCACATGTTTTCCAACAACTTATTCGGTTACTCTATTGATACCCCTTGGTAATAGCATATCTAGGCCTTTATAATTTTATTTTTAAAAACACAGAAATCGTCTATTTAAGTTTACTAGCAAGAAAGAATTCCAGTGATCTTGCAAAACGTATGTTATGAATTATATTGGTAAGTTTAAATATGAACGTAACTTATTGTTGAAAACATTGGTTTTATATTAAATTTTTCATATTTTATTTCAGATGCAATAAAATGTACACTGGGGCGTATACGTGCTTTTTTATAGATTTTTTAATATTGTATACGCTTTTAGTTTACTTTTTGCTTGGGAGCCTTACGTTTTTTGTATGGATTTCAATCTTGTTATTTTTAAAAACCTCATGTTTGATAAATTTTGGAGCTAGCTTTTTTCTTCGATCATCTGCTTCAAATAAAACTTCACCAGGGATAAAGTGAGAAGGTTTGTCTCGAGATTTTTAAGTCAATCGTTTCTTTATTAGTTAAACATCTGTCCTTTACTGAATCCGTCTAGTTGTATGGAACTCTTGAATTTAAAAGTTAAGTACCTGTTATTTACTAATTGCCTTGCTCAAAATGGAGAGAGATATCATTGGTAGACTTTTGGGGATAGCTGTTGAAAAGAAAGTCGACATCGAGTTTTGCCTCACTTTTCCTCTTGCTCCAGTTCCTCCAGCTTTATTCAACTATTCCAGTGATATGCATAAGACTGAAAAATCCTTACTAGGCCACCTTTTACGATCTCGCGTCAAGGCGGTGTGCCCACCTCGTGCCGATGTAGATGTGATTGACGGGTTTTACTTTTTGTATCAGCTTGGAACCACCCTTCTACAAAAATTCGGAAAAGTAGCTGAGTCCATTTTGCAAAAAATTTGCAGCACTTCTTCAAAAGAAATTCATCTTATTTTCGATTGGTACTTCCAGCCTTCAATAAAAGATATTGAAAGACAGAGTCGCAATGAAGTTGACGTTCAATTTGCCATACAAGGTCCGCTTCAACCTCGTCCAAATAACTTTAAAGATTGTTTTAAAAATGTTCGCTTCAAAGAGTCTTTAGTACATTTTGTAGCTACTCACTGGGCGAATGATGAAATGGGTCCAATTTTTGGTGACAAGAAAGTGTTCACAACAGTTGGTGAACAATGTTTTTCGTTCTCCGTTTCAAATAACCGTGTAATTAAACAGAAAGAGAGTAACTTCGAATGCCAGCATGAAGAGGCAGATACAAGGGTTATGTATCACATTTCCAAATTGGCATCCAATTCAAAGGTTGTCGTAAAAGCCTCGGACACTGATATTCTAATCACTGGAAAATTTAAGTAAAGTGCCTGGAATGTCAGTTTGGATGACGTCTCCAAAAACACGGAAAGCGAGTCGTAGTTACGACCAAGTATGCATAAATTCACGGAATTAGCATCGATCCTCGGACCTACGTTGAATTCCGCCCTTCCAGCATTTCATGCGTTCACTGGTTCAGATTTTACAGCGTCTTAATCGAGGAAAAGTGAAACCGTTAAAGATTTTAGAAGACAACGTTTTCTTTCAAGAGGTTTTCGCTTCTCTGACCCATCCAGCTGATATCTTTGACGACGAAAAAATTTATGCTATTCAAGAATTCACTTGTTTGATGTATAAAGTGAAAGGTTGCAATAGTGTTAACAATGCACGATTTCAGCTTTTTCAGAAAAAATACGGCAGAACGAAGGAGAATGAAAATTTTTTGAAGGAAGTGAAAGGTTTCGATTCCAGTACAATCCCGCCATGCTGGAAATCTTTGAAACAAAAAATGTTGAGAACAATATATGTAAATTCCATGTGGTTAAATGCAACAGTTGCATCCTGCGTAAACTTTTCTGCAGAAGACTGTGGTTGGTTCATTGAAAACGGGGTTTTTAAACCACGCTGGTTTGCCGGCGAGTCAACACCTTTCGATGTTGAAGATGTCATATGCATTGCAGAAAATGACAATTTAAATAATGATGACTCTGATGTTGTTATTTTGTCAAGTGATGATTCTGACACGTATTAGACGATGATAGTTTCGTAACTATGTTTTTTATTGAAGTTAATTATTGTTAATAAAACGAACTGATTTATTCATTGAGATGTGCAATTTTCAATTTTTTCTAAACTTGCAATGAGGGGAATAATGGGAATAATGGAACAGAGAAGGGTTTTGGTGCTAGGTTTGTATTAGCGCACACCTCATTGTGGCTTAAAAACAATTAATTTAATTATTTGGATTATTATTTCGTTTTTCTCGTTATTCGCGCGCTAACTTTGAATGCTGGCAAGTTTAGATTTGCACCAAATTAGCGCTGGCAAGTTGACGCCATTAGCTTAAAAACATTGAGGTAAACATTCTAGCAAAATTTCAAGTCGGGACGCAATGTGACATATTTTCCCCGAATATCGCGCCATTCAAAGTGACTTGCACGGTCTTTGCACCAAATACGGGGTGGCAAGTCCATGTTTTTGGAATGGGCAGTTAAAAAGCTTTCCAAAACTGTAAATTTTATCCCGGGACGTTATGCAACATATTTTTGTCGATTTTTGCATTTTCATTAGTTAAATACTATGATAACGCACCACTTAAAGTCAGGCAAGTTGTCGGTTTGGAGTTATCCCAGACACCAACAAATGGTTTTTCAACATTTAGTTTCGGGACGACATGTAGAGTGGGATTGAGCAGCCGGCTCTCCTACTATAAACGTGTGTTAGCCTTAAATGACACTTGTTAGCAAACGGATAACTTATTTTATTGATTTTTGTGTATGAGGAACGAATATCTTTTTTTCTTCAAAATATTTGACAACAATTTAAGGAATTTTTGTATTTTAGTCAAAATAGAAATTTTGTATTTGGCAAAACAGACTGACAAAGTGACAAATCTAGTTTTGCGTCAATGGAGATTCTTTCTGAATACTTGGGAGACCCAAATACCAAGCTTCTTCACCTCGATCTTGAATCAAATAACGTAGGATCACAAGGAACAGAAATTATTCTCTCTGCGCTAGCAAAAAACGGTGCACTACATAAATAATATCCCCTGTTTTTATACTTTCAACACAAGATGATGATGATGATGCTGACGACAACAACGGTGGCTGGTGCTGGTAGTATGGTGTGTGAGAGTGCGAATTTGACTCAGGCTCAAACAATGTTTAGTACTATACCCAGCCCAGCAGAAGTCCTTAGTTCTTATGATGTTCATGCTCCTCCTCGACTATAGGACGAAGACCGACGATTCGACGCGAGAAATAAATGGCAAGAAAATAAATATTTCACACCATTGCTATTGGCATTTTTATTAAATTGCAAAGTTTAGACTTCGTTTGGATACAAGAAAATGGTATTGCTTACACCATCCCCTTCAAGAGCATAGCCACCAAATTGCACATGGAGGCGTGCACCATAATCATCATATTGGACTTGAAGGAATTACCAGCATTTGGATCAAACTTGTGCTTCTCGGCGAATTTTTGAATCTTGAAGCCTCCGCGCCCTTCGCCGCTGTTTGCTGGTAGCTCCTTCTCGTTAAAATTAATTTGCAGTTTTGTTTGTCAACCAAAAACGCAAATAGAATGCAATCCAGTTACTTTTGGTAGTCCAAATATGTATAAGCCGACAAAACTTCACCCTTGAATATTGTATTCGCTTATTTTTATTTTTAAATAATCAAAAAACAATTAATTATTGACAATAAACCTTCAAATTCGAAAAAAATACTAGATTTTATAGAACATTTCGGAGCTATTCAATGAATATGTAACACGAGGAAAAAATACGTTTATTAATAAACTTTTTTAACAAATGAATAATTTCACTATCCGTGTGCTAGCTGTAACGTGTGTTATCCAGTGAATAGGGTATTTTTATTAATAGGGCTGCAAATATATTGTGAATTTTTTCAAAAGGAAAATATTAATAAATTATTAATTTTGTTTACTAAACGATATTGCTTTTCTCGACGCTGCGCTGGGGCATTTGTTTGGGTACGCTTTTTACAACAAAATGAACAAGTATTCTCAGCTAAAACAATAAACAATTTTCAATTGAAAAAAACGCATTCCTCAACTCCTGAATATTGCCAAAACAAATTCTCCAGCCTAACGAAAATCTTAAAAAAAAAAATAAAGAACATAGCCCAGCCTTCACGTTGTTGGTCATCCATCTTTTCTCGCGTTACTCTTTCCGCAGTAGAAGAATTTTTCAACGACAATTTTGTGATGGTCTACGTCGTTATGACCTTTGTTACTTCCGCTTTTTTGGAAGGTTCTAAAAAAAATACCAAAACAAAACCCCTTCCCTTCGAACGCAAGGACCAACGACCCCACCTCTCGTCTCGACAATGGGTGACTTTTATGCCAATCGTAAATTACAACAATTAAACACTATAGGCCCGGAGGCCTGCAAGGCGAGTTGAAAATTTATATCGCCGCATATTTTCAATTTTCGTTTTACAGGCAAGAGCCCAACCAACCGACCCTGCTAAGCGATGAGAACACGAACGTTAACACCAGCGATATAAAAAAAAGAAACCTTTTTCGTGTCGTGTTGCAGACAATTCTTGTTTTTTGTTTCTCTTTATTTTTCGGTGACAAAGGATGAATTCCTTTTGACTGTGAAAACGGTGTATTTTAGAGATCTGGTCAGGCTGAGCCTTGCAGGACTAAAGGACATTTTTGGCAACAATTTTGCCAACATAAAAAATAAAATACCACAAAACAATAAAAAGAAACAAGCCTTTCTCGTTTAGGGGCTAGCTGTGAACTAATAGAAAAAAGGGGTAACAAATCTTGAAGAACCTAAGGACAAGGATTGGGTAGGGATAGAAGTAAAGCAAGCACTCATCAACTTCGTGTCTTGTATAAATGCTCGCGCGAAAAACTTTGAATTGAGAGGAATTCCTTATATATTTTTTGGCATTCCGATCGTTGTTTCGCTAATATCAGTAAATTTTTCATTCTTTCGCCAAATGAAAATTTACCCTCCTTCTCCTTGTCTCTTCAACGCTTGAATATTCGTTAACTAACGGTTATGGGTAAAGTTTGGCTATTCGAAAATTCCAAAGGAAGTGCAAAGTGGGACTGTGTCTCCCCATACCCATTTTCCTCCTCAATGGTGATTATGTTCATTGGATAATTTTTACTAAAGTCCTGGGAGTGGAAAACGAGAAACAAGAAAAATGTTCAGCGAACTTGCATTTGGAAAGCCAAAGGGCACTCAATAAAATAGTAAAATAATAATCATAATTTGGTGGAAATTAGAAAAGTTATTGGCGATTGTGAACTGGTCATTAACTGCTACAATTGAGGTTGTAAATTTTCAATTTTTGCAATGCTCCATTGCGGCGTGCTTGTTTAACGTGTTACCACTTCGAATAAATGTTCGTCCGGTTGCTGGTACTTCCTTGATTAAAGTTTGGTTGCGGGGAGTATGTTGTTTTTGTTTTTGGGGAAGAGAAAATTACACGAGCGAGGAAAAAGTTTCGTGAATGTGATTTTAAACTTTCCCAATGAAATTAGGTTTCTAGGCGAGTAGAGTTTTCTTTCTCCTATTTTGAGGATGTTATTAATTAGAGTTTTTGTTCCCATGGTTGTTTTTTTTCAGTCTATTGTAGAAATGTCTCGAGATTGTATTCAAATTTGCGGAAGCTCAACTGCCCTTGAAATATATTGGTTTCTCAAATTTCCGGAAAATCCAAATAATCCTAATTTTTTTTTGACCCGGAAAACCACTGACGCGTTAAAAATTAACAAACTTCTAATAAATATTTAGTTGGTGTAGAATACAGAGAGGGTTAAAATTACGCTCCAATAACAACGTTTCAAAGTTTTGTTCGTATTCAAAAGTTCAGCAAAGTATGACGACGACCGAATCGGAAATTGGGAAAGGATTAAAAGTATCTAGCGACATAATAAAAGTTTTCGTCGGTGTTTTTTTTCCTTTTATTTATCTCACAGGACGATGAAAAGTTTGTCCTTTTTGCATGCATTCATGGCACAAGCTGTACCTACCAAAAAGAAAAAACACAACACAGCCAAGAAAAATTAGAAAAGTTTAAATTGTTTTTATTATAATTTTCCTTTGAATTCAAGAGCAAGGACAAAATAATGTCATCTTCCCCCACCCGCCGGCCATCTTCTTCGAGATGTCCTTATGGCCATTTCTGAGTGAAAGTTAGAATTTTTATGAAGACGAATTGAAAAATTTAAATTTTTGCTGAACTAAACAAAACACAACCAATAAATATAATTCTACATCAAAATCCCAATCCACAATATGGTCGATATTTTATTTTTAGTTGTTATTTCTGCATCCCTGAGCAACTGACATTTCGAGTTCAAAATTTTGCCACAAAAAGAAAACGAACCCTCACAAACTTTCGTCTCTCTTTTGAAAAAAAAAAGAAAACTTTTCATTTCTGTGCAAACATTTTTGGGGTTTTGCGCTAAGTGCTTTTTTGGTGTCTAAAGTAATTTTTATGATGATACTCTTGGTAACGATGTTAACGAAAAATACTTTTCGAATACTTTGGCTTGAATTTAATTTTCAAGTTTTGTATGGCATAGTCTTGGGTGCGATATGGGTGTTTAATGATAGGAATTCAAATGAAACAAAAAATATGTATTATATAGTAAAATTTCGAAATTGAGCTTCATATTGGGGTTTTAATTACCTCTAAGGAAATTTTAAGAATGTCAGCACTTTTCTTTTATTAAATAAACTACAATGAGTACCGAAACGATCCTATTATCATCGCCGTATCGTAATCGTATATTAATCGTATCGTAGTCGTGTCGTGATTGTATCGTGATCAGATAGTGGTTGAATCCATCACGATTGCTGAAACAGAAACACGCTTCAGCTTCGACTTCGTCTGTGTAAAGTCTCGATGCACCCAATTCGAATTTGCTTTGAATCACATTTCTCCCTCTATCATCATCATCCTTCCAGAAACCATTTTTTACAGCTGTTGAGCTGCCAGACAAACCAATCTTTCAGCATATTTGAACTAGAGCTTCCGTTTGGAGTCACATTACGTACCATTACGTGCGGGACATGAAGTTGAAACTTCAGGCTGAGCTCGTAAACGTCAGGCGAAGCTAAGGCTATAGCACAGATAATAAATTTATACAGATGTCTCATCCCTGCAGAAAAAAATGAAACATATTTTGCTCTTAACAGACAACGCCTTAACAGACAAGGAGCTTTTTGAAGCTATTTTCCTTGCCTAAGTATTCATTTATGGGCAATGAGGCGAGCAAAAATAGATTTTTAATGCATTAAGTGAATGCCTTAAAGCTTTTAGAAAAAGCTTTTTTTTGGTAGCTTTCAGTTTCATATATCATTTCTCGCCATAAGGGTGAGACATCTGTATAAATTTATTATCTGTGGCTATAGCGTATATGTGTTTCAGCCATGATTAACTTCAGATCACCCGCAGCGTTGCCACTTGAAAATAAGGAACCGACGTAGATTTTAGGAGGAAGCGAAGTAGATTGAGAAAAAGGCAAGTACCTAGATCTTAAAATAGCACGTTGGTTTTTAATGTCAAATTCCATAAAATTTGAGGACAAACATTAAGTTCATTGAATAACAGTGGCACCATCTGTCAAAAGCTAGTCGTACCAACTCGTGGATTCATGCACAGCCTATATTGCATCTAATGCACCTAAGAAAACTACAATATTAAGAAGCAATATATATTTATATATATATATATATTTTAAGGAAATTTGAAAAAAATATTGCTAATTATAGTGCTTTGTATGTGCTTTTTTATGAACCGAAAAATAAAATTTTGTGCTCCATTGCAACATATATTTTTTTTGTAACAA
This sequence comes from Sphaerophoria taeniata, assembly GCA_943590905.1. Taxonomy (NCBI): domain Eukaryota; kingdom Metazoa; phylum Arthropoda; class Insecta; order Diptera; family Syrphidae; genus Sphaerophoria; species Sphaerophoria taeniata. The sequence goes on along the minus strand of OX016540.1, from coordinate 33,248,689 downwards.
AAAACCGGGGTGCAGCACGATATCGATTTAGACCCCGCATGGTGAAGGAATTGAAAAAAATCATCAAGAATACTATCAAAATTATGTGCTATTTATGTGCTTGCGACAACTGCAAAAATAAATCATGCACTACATATACCTATACATTAAAATAAATATTTTTTTTATTCCCAAGCGGTGGGGTGTGGCTCCAAAACGCTTAGAAATAAATAAGGACTCTCGGAAAATATAAAATTTTGGCACTAGAGTTGTGTGCTAATAATGTGCTGGCAATAATCGCAAAGAAAACCGAGCGCTGACAATGTTCAATTTCAAATTTCAAAATTAATAAAAAACTTCCTACGTAGCTCACATTGATGAACAAATGAGAGAGAAAAATAACAGAGAAGGGAGAATTTCTATATACTCGTAAAGAGTACCTACATTCAGACCTTGAATTGGAACCAAATTTAGCCATTTTCCTGATGGGTTTTTTATGGTTAAAAATCAGTGGCTTCTGAGGCGGTTTCCGACCGCTTCGCCCTGGTTTGAACTATGCAACCCATTAATATTATGGGTTTCGTCTCGTCGAGCTCTATAGTTGGACACTAATGTTATCCATATCCCTGATAGGTTAATTTTTGCCCAAAAAACACACCATCAGTATCCCGTTTTACCCCCTTTGCCCCGGACTTTGACTGGCAACCCTAGTGCGCTGTCTTTATCTCCAAAAATTCTATCTAATAATGGGTACAAGATCCATATCCAGATGGGTTAAGTAATTTGACGGTCGCCTCTTCGACTACTATGCCACCAGGGGTTGAACACAATATTATTAACCTGCGAGACTAACGTTTTAACACGAGGATTGTACGAGTTTGGTTCAAAAAAATTCAAATTCCAAATTTTCAACAGAAATCGCCAGTTAGTTCCTTGCATACTTTGAGGCAATATTCAAAAATTCAAATATGGACTTTACAACATAGATCTGGCGATCAGTTCTTTGCATACCTTATGGCTTTTTTATTTTCTGTTATTTTTCTCTCTCATTTTTTCATCAATGTGAGCTACGTATGAAGTTTTTTATTAATTTTGAAATTTGAAATTGAACATTGTCAGCGCTCGGTTTTCTTTGCGATTATTGCCAGCACATAATTAGCACACAACTCTAATGCCAAAATTTTATATTTTCCGGGAGTCCTTATTTATTTCTAAGCGTTTTGGAGCCACACCCCACCGCTTGGAAAAAAAAAATATTTATTTTAATGTATATACTATATGTAGTGCATTTTTTATGTTTGCAGTTGTCGCAAGCACATAAATAGCACATAATTTTGATAGTATTCTTGATGATTTTTTTCAATTCCTTCACCATGCGGGGTCTAAATCGATATCGTGCTGCACCCCGGTTTTTTGTTACAAAAAAAATATATGTTGCAATGGAGCACAAAATTTTATTTTTCGGTTCATAAAAAAGCACATACAAAGCACTATAATTAGCAATATTTTTTTCAAATTTCCTTAAAAACGGGGTGTCGCGCGATGTACCTAGTTTTCTTTTAGTGGAAGAATCAACATTTATATGGCAAAACAGTGTTTGGTGGGTCAGCTAGTAATAAAATATAGTAAATGATACTGCTGAGTCCTGAATATTGTTCTTTTTTCACACTTACTGTCCCTGAATACAACTGGATTAACCATGAAAAATCTGTTGGGCTGTTTAGGAGTCCATACCAGACATCCAAACAAACAAACATCAATCCATTTTTATAATAGAGGGAGATTTAAACTCACTAGACTTATATTTTCAATTGTTCATAACAAATTATCAACAAATAATATATTTTATTGCATTAGGTGTGTTTTTTTGGCAAATCTTTCCGCAGTGCATTAGGATTTACAAAAAAAAACGCATCCGCAGTTGTTAAATTTTTGTATTTAGAAGTTGGTCGCTGCTATCATTTCAAAGAGGGTTATTGAATTTTTCTAAATTCTATCCGCAGTATGATTCTACTTCTACTTTTATCGGCAGTATCGTGTTGTTTTTGTAATATATGTAGTCTTCTACTGCTGATGCGGATAGCTTTGCCAAAAAAACACACCTATTGATAAATAAGATTTCTTGAACTATTGTTGACATTTTTTGCAGAAATTATCATAATTTACATTATATTAGGGTTGTCTTAGTTTTTTTATTCCTATTAAGAAACCACTAAGCGGTTTTCGCTCAAAACCTAATCAGCTCTTTACAAGACAATACCGCAATTTCATGACAAAACGATGAGTGGTTCGTGAGATAATCGAGTCGAAAAAAATGTAACGCACATACGTACATACGCACAAACGTACATACGCCCATACATACACACACAGACATCATCATAAAAAGGGTTGATTCGGATTCTAGTGACCTCGAAACATGGAGATATGCAAAAATCGGAGATTCACAAAATCGGCCCCATTGCAATAACTTCCTCTGGGCAGTTAAAAATGTTTCTATATTTGGTCAGCTAGCCAAATATAAGTTTTTTTCATTTAACGGTTTTGGGTAACCGGTAACTAGAGCTTAAACATATATTCAGATAGTCCTTCTAAAGGCAGAATCGAACAAAAAAAATCTTTTTGACTATAACTTCTTAGCCGAATGCTGAAAAAAGATTCGCTTGCAATAGCAGATTGAATACATATGAATCCTATATTTGATAAACATTTTTATAGTTGTTGTAGTGGAAAATTGTGAGTAATATCGATTTGAAATTGCTGGAAAATGTTTGCGAATAATTACACATTTTAACCAATATATCTGGTACCGGGCCTTCAAAAAACGTACATTGCGACATATAGAATTTGACCAATCTTTCTTTTGATGTATCATTCTTTTTTTGTGTCCAATATTTAGGCAAGGGGTTTTTCCATGCTATTTATAGAAAATCATGAAGATTTCGCTGAATTCAAGATATTTCATTGTTCTCATTATCCTGAGCTTATTCCTGAGAGCCATTCTCAATTCTGAGCTCTGGTTGCCGAGATATTTACATCGGAAGGAGTTGCTATTTGCTAAGAACAAAAACAAAAAAAAAAAGTTTTTGGTTTATAACTCGGTAACTAGACCACGCATGTAATAAAGGTTTTCAGTGACTGATAGAGGGAAGACAGACCTTTGTTTGCTCGCATTGCATTTGATATAGGTTGGCTTATAAAATTGATAGACATGGCGATTTGAAATCGCGGGAATCCTCTGTTCAAATTGATAGGTCTTTGTCGAACGTGTGGACTTGCAATGGAATGGGTTGAAGTATTCGCATTTTTCAAAGGACACGCACGAATTACTATAAGTCTGGAGCCATTGCGCACCGCGTCGTCTGCAAAAAACAATAAATTTTTTTGATGAACACAAAAAAAAATTGATCAAATTGAAAGCGATGCATATTTTAAGGTACTTTCACTAACCGTAGTACGGGTTTTGTGCTTCATCATGGTCTAATTCAACCCTCACAAGAGGCAGTTCCGTCGAGGTATGAAGGGAGATTGTCATAGAAAAAAGGTGCGCATCAAAACGATAAATGCCCCCATTGTCCAGTATTTTGGTATAGTCATGATGATAAAAGAATTTTTAAGTGCATTTGGAGCAATCTCAACGAATTGGGAATTGAATTTGGTTTCAAACCCTGACTGAAAGACTATTCCACTATTTTTATTTGTAATTCTGCATGTGGATATTAATTATTGAAAGGATAAAAAGGGGACTTCAAAAAAAGAAACGATTCAAATTCCAGTTGAATTAAGCAGAAACAATGGGGATGATGATGAATACTCCAAAATTCATGTATAGCACGATGGAAAACATTAGTGAATTATATTGTATGAATGTGTTTCGGTTTCATTTGGGCGACGAAGTAGATGATGATGTTGGTTGGTGTCAATGATGGGTACAAGCACAACGACAGCATTAAGAACGACTACGATATACCACGAACCACGATACGTCAACTTGCGTCAGACGGACGAACAACTTCAAAGAATTTTTCCATTAAGCGATTTTGATGGAATTAACATTTTACCAAAAAGGGTTTGTCTCTCTTAATTTTCCATAACAAAAAAACCCATCTACGATAACAAGCGAACTGAACTCGCATAAAGATCCTTTTACTTTCCAGGCGTAGATGATGGCATTGGCGGCTCGAGGCAGGGATGGATTTTCTTCTTTGTGATTTTTTTTGTTTGTTTGTTTTTTGGGTGAATTGGTAGGTATGTGAGTTATAAAAATCAATGGCACTGATGAGATTTGTGCAATTTGGAGTAATGCTTTTGAAAATATCCCCATTTGCTGGATTGTTAATTGTGTGATTTTGCGATGGTATTAGTTAACCTTTTTTGTTTTTGTTGAAGTCCTTAACGTTAGGTCTGGTTGTTAAAAAGGACCCCGAAATGGTGTTGGTTATGGGAATTAACTTTTTTGGATTATTCAATTATTGCGTTACAAGAAATTTTGAAAATTCGAGATTAGTACGAGCATATGAACATAAAATTTATAAAAATATGATTAAAGGATGAATAAATACAGTGGCGTGACAGCTCTTGAAGAGCCAAGGCCTAATTGGCTTACTCTCATCAACAATTCTCTGGGTGCGTATGAAGAATTGAAAGGACCTACAATTTAGCGCCGATTCCGAACGTCAAAGTTGAGAAGCACTTTTTCATGAGACATGACAGATTGATAGTCTTTGAAGTTTTGTCAGTTCTTCGCAAGAGACAGTGCCCGCAAAAGATGAAATAAAAACCATAGCATCGAACCCACGACATTTTGCTAAGCAGCCAACGCACCTAACCACTAAGCCACGGACCCTACATATTGAAGGATGAGAAATCATAAAACTAATTTTTTTTAATTTACAAAATGCTTTCATGGCTTTTGGAGTGCGTGAAAACTCAATTGGCACTGAAATATTACAACCACTACAATTTTTTTTACCAAACAACGCAATGTTATAAATGACAAATGATAAAAGTTTCTTTCTTTCTTAGTCCTGGAGTGTTTTGTTTTGTTTCTTTTTCTCCTTTAATGAGCATGACGGAAATGGAATGGTTTGTCATACAATACTGTTTGCTGAATACGTTTGTCCTTTTCTCCGGAATGTAATTTTGTTTGTTGGAACAATTTTCCCTGCCCACACTCTTAATTGTAGAAACCAATATCCTCTGATATGAAATTCGAAAAGTTGAAAGAAACTAATGAACCCAGCTAATGGTTTTGTTTCCTTATTTTTTTTTTTCAGCTGTAGTTAACTTTGGTTTTGAATTACTGTGTCTCGCTGTTAATTATGATTATTATTTGTGTCCCTTGAGAAAAAGAATTTAATTCTTTTTTTTTCGGAAAAATAATTAAAAATCCAAACCGATGATGATGTATGATGGTTGGAGTTTGGATCTCGTAAAGGTACGTTGACCAATTTGCTGTGGCCACTAATGATGTCAAACCGCATATTTCTGTTTCGTAGTTACATGTGAGTGGTTTGTGTGCATTTGTCGCGTAAATAATATTTTAATTAATAAATCCAGAAGCTTAATGGTGGATTTGGCAATGGCAATGCCAATGGGAAAGGAGGAGAAGAGAAGTATTTAAGCAGAAAAAAAATTCAACTTAATTGATATAACTTAAACCTAATAGGTATAGGCAGGATGTTGAAAAATTCAATTTGCATTTAATGATTTTATGAATAATTTCACATGCAATTGACCACAAATTTTAATCTCCAATAAATGCATAATTAATTAAATTATTATTAATGAATAAGAGTATTGTTAATTAGTTGCTTGGCTAGCAGGTAAGGCTGAATTTAGATTCTTGTTTACCGTGGTTTATTTTTATTGCCGTTTAATTAAGACGAAAATTATCAAAAAATTTGGAATGAAGGACATTGCCAGAATGAAGATAGCGCAATCATCTATAAAGCTGCTAGAGCAAATGGCTTACCAAAACTGAAATATAGCATTGATTACAAATAATAAAAATTCCACTCCGCCATCTATGATCGATGTCAAACTGCAGGCTGCAGCAGCGCACAGTCAAATATCCACCACACCAGCGGTCGATAAACAATAGCTGGACACACACAACGAAAATCGAGCGCACTCAGTGGATTCTCACAACCAACCAAATGCCAAATATATTGTGTATCAGTGAGATACATAATGTATGGAATTATTTAGTTTGCCAACGTATAATTCACATTCATGTTACGGCACGAGTTTGACTAAAAGAGATGAAATTTGAAGGAAAAATGTAAGAGAGAGCAATATAAATATCAGTAGGGCAACCAAAAATATGCTCGAGCATGTTTTTTTTGGAACGTCGAATTTGCTAATTGACAAGATAGAAATACGTTTCATGAGAAAACAAACATTTTGGACCCTATTCGTTAGAGCATATTTTAGCATATTTTGTTATAAATGCATATTTTTGCATATTTTGTTTTAAAATGCATATTTTGGCATATTTCATCATTATTTGTAATTTTTGTTGCAAATGTTAGAGTACCTAAATACTTTTTTTAAACTTTTCTTTTTTTCGAAAAATTCGCGATGCTATTCAAGTATTTTATCCAAAAGTAACGCATGTCACTTGTGAGGCCCACAGGCTCCATAGAACTTGTGAAACACTTGGAGGTTAATTTCCAGAAGTTGATATTTTCATCGCAAACGTGAAAAAGTGTTTAAAAGCTCCGTCAAAAATAAGAGTATTGAAGGATATTGCACCGGAAACACCACTTCCTTTGCAAATGATTACGACTCGTTGGGTATCTTGGAGGGAAGCAGTTTACTGTGTAGAATTTTTTTTTTTAAAGTGGAAAGCCTTTTCGAAACACTACATGAAGAGGAATCAGCTGCAATACGAGTTATTAAAAAATTGTTTTAATGAATTGGCATTAAACGTGACTTGATATTCCTATCATCCAATTACCTATACATTTTTATTGAAATGTATTGCACAGCTGGAAACAAGCGGCCTTCAGCTAGCATAAAATTATTGATCGATGCCCAAGTTAAAATTAATACCATCGACTCCAATATCGAATAAATAAAAAAAATATCAATATTTCGGAAAAATTAGTGGGCTCAAATTGTTTATTATGGCAGAATTTATTCGTAGAAAAAAAAACTGAATCTGAAATAATGGCATTAAAGCTTGCACGTATAACTGGCGGATGATGTACCTACAAAAATGTTTTCAGAGAAAATTTTTTAAGTAAAACTGTTTTCTTTTATTGCAACAAAAATTTTAACAAATTTTTTTTCTTTAATTATTCTGGTTTATATTTTCATTTTTGATTTTTGGTATTTATTTAGCTTTTTATGTTTTTTTTTTTTTATTTTGTTCTTTTATTTGTGTCTAAGGATATTTTGACCTCTGTTTTTTTTTTTTTGTTGAAAACTCAATAAACTTTAAAAAAAAAACACGAAATTAAAGATTTTTGGCTATTTCAAAATTTTTTAGGGCATATTTTTAGAGCATATAATTGGCTTTTTAGAGCATATTTAAAGCGCTATAAATGGTTTTTATAGAGCATATTTTTGGTTGCCCTAAATATCAGCCTTGTTGTACTAGAAGAGTTTCTCAAACATATTTTGATAATCTGTGAATTCATTCACTGGGTCTTTAATAGTAGCGTCTGATAACTCAGACTGTTATAGCCAAGTGGCATTTGCTTAATAAGATTGTGATACTGTTAACTAGTAGCGCCTGCTATTTTACCGGTGCCGTGAACGAAGGCCATATGAACTAACGCAATAATGGCTTTAATTCTCATTCAAATGTGAATTAACGCCATAATCCGATTATGGCCTAAATACACATTGGAATGAGAACTAAAGTAATATGGCGTTAGTTCATTTTAAGAAGTGGCCCAAGTACTCATTTCAATGTGAAGTAAAGCCACTCGCAGCAATCAAAATAATTTTAATAAGATATTGGAACATAATGTAGATAGGTAAATATATAGTTAGGTGTTTTATTAATCTTTTAAATAAAACCACCTTTTTCTTGTATTTTATGTTTAAATACTTTATTTAATACAAAACGAAAATAACGAGTTAACAATAAGACGAATAATAGTCGACTGAACTTAAAGACTTAAAAACTATCATACACAAGATTACGATCAACATGAAAGAAGCTTACGATATAACGATTGATCTCTCCAGCATTGTCTTCTTAAGAAGACGATATTGGAGATATCATACGTTCTTAACTTAAACCCACTTCTAGCGTATGTGGTGCATACGATGAGAAGTGTTTAGAAATCTCTTTTACTTAATGGATAAGAATGTAAATACAATCAGTGGAATTTCATTATGTAACTCCTCCCCCAATAAGTATTTTTGGTCTCCAAAAATTTAAACAATAAGTAATAGAAACGTAATAATTGAAATTCTTCTTATTTTGAAAAAGTACTGTTATACTACCATATTTTTGTATTGTTATTATTTCCATAAATTTAGTATTTTGTATCTTTTCATTTTCATTTATAATTTTCAATTGTAACACTTTAAATTTTCACATTTAAAACGCTCGGCCTAATTTTCTTACTGATTTTCATAATTTTTATTTAAACATTTGAAAAGCTCGGTGAATACCGGCCTTGTTTTCTAAACTTTTAGTTTTCATCTTTTTATTTTCATAACTTTTAATTTTAACAATTTTAATTTTCATATTTCAAAAGCTCGGTGAATACCGGCCTTATTTTCTACATTTTGAGTTTTTAATTTTTTCATTTCCATTATTTTGAATTTAAACAAATTTAATTTCTTTATTTGGATCCTTCGGTGGATATCCACCTTAGTTTCCACATATTCATTTTTAATCTGTTTTTTTTTTTATTATTGGTATTTTAACAATCTATGCGTGGGTACAAATTAAGGAAAATGTCATTGCCAATACCTTTTGTATGCAAACCTCATAATTCTTTCTTCTGAATTCGACTTCATCCTGCTCTTAATCCCATAAACTCAATTGTTCAATTTTTGTACTTCCATTAAAAACCTCTTGAACGGATTTCCCAATGAAACATACTTAAATCTCAGATTTAAACTGTAATGTGTAAACCCATCAATGTCATTAATGAAATTTAGCTCACAGTGGCAGAACACATCCAAATGTCATTTCAGTTCTATTGTGAACTGACCACTCAAATCAAATCAAATCGGAAATTTAAATCTGCTGACAACAATGGTGAAAGGAAATCCCAATAAATAAAACAATTCAAGCAAGAAAAACGAAATATATTGGAATTAAAGTTTTGTTCAATGATAAATAAACAAATCAAACTATAATAAATTGATACGAAATGGTCTACAGAAGGGTACGAAAGAGGAAAAGAAATTTTGTTAAGGTATGCACTATTATGGAGGTATGTCTGTATGTATGTACATTTAAATTATTCAATTATTGAGAATTTTGATGTTTGTATTTAAGTTTAAATTGCTTTTTATGGTATCTTATGTTTCTTTTTGTTGACATATCAACAACATAATTTCCATCCCTTTGAAAGTTTTTCAGGTTTTTGTACTTGGGTTTATTTTTGAAAACCGTTCTATTTTGGACAATGTTTTCGCATAGATCCAAGTTGCTTCCTATACCATTATTTCTTTTATTCATTCTCATTTCTTTTTCTGTTTTGAATTTGGCTTGTAGTGATTCAATGTCTTCCTTGGTAAAGTTTTTTAAAATGAAATCTATTGGTCTGAACTTGGTCGTCGAATGGATTGTGTTATTATAAATTGAAATAATTTTAAATAACTTCTCATCCATTTCGGAATTATCTTTAGCTACATTTAATATTCTCAGATGTTCGTTTAAGGTTCCATGTAACCTCTCAACATCCGCATTACCAGTCTTCAAAGAGGCCGTTGTTCTGTGAAAGGAAATGTTGTTTTCCTTCAGAAACTGTTCGACCGCCGAGTGCAAGATGCAAGTATCTCCATCTGAAATTATTTTTTTCGGCTTTCCGAGAAATTGGATTCGTTGCTTGATTGCACTCAGAATAGCAATCCAGTTTCTGTCTTGCAAGGGATGAACAGTGGCATATTTTGAAAACTTGTCAATTGTTGTTAGGTACATTTTTCCTCGTTCAGGAAACCAAATGTCCATATGGATTACGTCGTTAAAATGTGTAGGTGTTTCTGTTATTTGCATTTGTATTTTAAGTGGGTGTCTATCATGTTTCGCTAGGTTGCAAATGTCACAATTGTTGATGAACTTTTGTATCTCCAATTGTAACTTGGGAAAGAAATAAGATACTTTCAGTTCCATGAACATTTCGCTTATACCACGGTGGTTTTTTGTTATGTGTTCATTTTTTATTATTTCGATCATTTCATTTCTGTCTAAGATATCTGTTAACTTGGAACTGGATTTTAATATTTTAAGGTTTCTATTCATTGAAAAGTATTTAACATAGAGATTTTGAAAAAGTAAGAACAAAGACAAACCATTGCAATAAATGCAGATGAGTCCTTTTGCAATGAGGAGTCTTTTCATGATTTCTAGTAAATCACTACTATCTTTCTTAATTTGAACCAAATTCTGGATTTTCTTCTTTTCATTGAAACTTTTTCATTAGGACCATAAAAGAGGTAGATTTGGTTTTTAAAGAGATTTACAGGTTTTTCCGTTATATAAATGTGACGAGTTTCATCTTCCATTGCGCTATGGATAGTGGCATCAACGGACATAACTTCTTCGTTATGGCTCCTAGCCAATGAAACTTCTGGAATAACTTCTTCGTTACCACATTCGTCACTCAGGTCCATTTCATTATTGAAAAGGTCAACCAAATTTATTTCCAATTTATCTTTTAACGTTTGTTCGGCCTCAATTTTGTCAATGAACCTACTCAGTCCATCTGCTACGCAATTCTCTTTCCCTTTAAGGTACTCGATGTCAAAATCATATTCGTTGAGCATGATTTTCCAGCGTTGGAGTTTCATGTTTGGCTCCTTTATTCCATCGAGCCACACAAGGGGCTTGTGGTCAGTTTGAACTACAAACCTTCTCCCGTATAAATAGGTCCTGAAATATTTTACGGACCACACAACAGCTAGAAGTTCTTTCTCTATGGTCGAATAATTTAACTCATGTTTATTTAACGTTCGCGAAGCGTAGCAGATAGGGTGGCTGTCCTGACTAAGCACTGCACCTAAAGCATAACTAGATGCATCCGTAGTAAGAATAAATTTCTTACTGAAATCGGGACTTTTCAAAATTGGATCGGAAGTAAGTAAGATTTTTAGGGTTTTGAATGCATTTACGTATTGGGGATCTAAAATGTTTACTTTTTGAGACTTTTTCAGGTATTTTATCATAGGGTATGCAACTTTAGCATAGTCCTTGATAAATTTTCTGTAATAGCCTGTTATACCGAGGAATTGTTTTATTCCTGTTATAGTGGATGGTAATTTCATTTCCGTTATTGATTTTACTTTATTCTGATTTGGTTTTATACCATTATTTACTATAATATGTCCTAAGTAATTGGTTGATAAGTCTGCGAAAAGACATTTGTTCACTTGAATTTTCAAGTTACTATCTTTAAGTTGTTGGAAATTTTTTTTTAATGACTGTAGGTGTTCTTCAAAACTTGTTGAGAATACTAGAATATCATCTAGGTATACAACGCAGATTTTGTTTATGAACTCTCTTAGGACATGGTTCATAAGCCTCTGGAATGTCGCTGGAGCATTCTTTAGCCCAAACAGCATCCTCGAGAACTCATATTGTCCGCTTTTCGTCGAAAAAGCAGTTTTCGCCCTATCGCGTGGGTCGACTTCGATTTGATGGAAACCCTTCACGAGATCGATTGTCGAAAAATAATTGCATTTTCCTAGTTTGTCGAACAGGTCGTCGATATTTGGCATAGGGAATCTATCCTCTACAGTCTGACTGTTCAGCTTTCTGTAGTCGATTACAATCCGCCATTGTTTTTGTCCGTTACGATCGTCCTTTTTAGGGACTACCCAAATAGGCGAATTGTAAGGACTACTGCTGGGCACGATAATTTTCTGTTCCAACATTTCGGAAATTTGCTTTTCGACTTCATCTGAATGGATTTCAGGATAGCGATATAACTTGCTGTATATAGGAATGTCATTTTTCGTAATGATTTGGTGTCTTATTTCGTTAGTATAGGAAAGAGTATCACCTTCTTTATAGATAATGGATTTAAAAGAATTTAACAAAGACTTAAGTTTTGAAACATCATCGTTGCTTAAATGGCTTGCAAAGAGGTTTTTAGGAATTTCAGATATGAATTGTTCACTGCAAAATACACTCAAAGCTTCTTCGTTTTGGTGCACATGATTCGCATATAACTCTTCCTCTTCGTTGAAATATATAGGAATGGTTGCCTTATCTGTTATAAGAGATCGTGTTCTATAGTTTATGATTGGATTAAGGCTAACAAGAATGTTGTTGCCGATCAAGCCGTCAAAATAGTCGTGAAATTGAAACTCTAAGAAATTTACGTAATAATTTTTTTCGTTGAACTCGTCGAATAGTGGAATTCTTAATTCAACGTTTGCGGTGACATTGCGGCCGAGTACTTTTAAAGTGCGATTGCTTGATGGAATTTGCCATTTAGGGTTGCATACATTTTTGTTCATTATGCTGTAATCTGCACCACAGTCAATAATTAATCTTAGGGTTCGGATTTTAGTTTTTATTGTTAGATAGGGTAATCGTTTTGCCGAGTTTCGGAAAAATTTTGACCGTTTTGGTCGTTTCCGTGGCTTCCCTCATTAAGTGTTATATCCATGGGCTCATTAGTATAATTTTGAGATCTATTTCTATTTGACCTTCGGCATTGGTCACTTGCCAAGGAGTAATTATTATTATAATAGGTTTGACCGCTTCTATTGTTATTTTGGTACTGTTGGGGTGCATTACTATTTTGTCTTGTTTGATTTTGATGAGAGGTTCTACTTTGTCTACTTTGATTGCTCTGCACATTGAATTGGGTTGAACCACCATTGTTTCTATTATTTGAAAAAAAATTGTTTTGCCTGATGTTTCTATTTAATGGAGTATAATTACCTTGTCTAGTATTTAAATTTTCACTTCGGTTTCCCTGTGAATAAATTTGAGACGTATTGGGACCATAAGTTTGGTGATCAAGTTCAAGAATCACATTATATGTCTCATTTAGTGACATTGGATTTCGGCTCAGCACAATGGATTTTGTGGGCTCAGGAAGATTATGTTTGAAACAATCGAGAGCAATTCTTTTATTAGAATCGATCAGTGTAGGGTCGTTTTCATTTTTAAGCAAAAGAGAGTTATTTATCCTGCTTAGTAAGTTATTAATATGATTGTAATACTCTTCTATATTTGTTTTTATTCTAGCAGTACGTATCTGATCGATTAAATGATTGACTGATTTTTTTTCCCCGAAGCTGTTTTTTAGAATAAGCTTAACCTGATCCCAGTCCTCTACTCTACCATGTTTTTGTAGCTCAATTCTAGCTTTACCTGTGATTTTGTCCCTAATAAACCCAGAAAGAATAGATAAAGAAGTAGCATCAAAGGAAGACAAAATAGGTATCAATGAGTCTATTCTGTCTAAAAAGTATAAAAGGCAATTGGAATTTCCATTGAATTATGGAATTTTACTTATTAAATCAATAACTAGCTTAAACTTATCTGCATCGTTTAGACCATCCATGTTGACTTTGTTGACAGGTTATTCTCTTCTAGGATAAATTTATTAAAGCTGCTTCTTCTTGATTTTTGTAATTTGCCTCTTTGTTATTTATTTCCAGCTTCGTTGTTAAATATTTATTAAATTTTGTTTTTAATTGTTCAATAAATTTTGCGATTGAGTTTTGAGTTAGGTACTTATTTTGTTTAATTATTGAAAATAGTTATTTTTGTTTAATTTATTTGATTATCGCTTCAGACTGAACAGAAGTTTAATTATCAGTTTCTCGGTTTGTACCTTTGTACAATTTTTGTTCTTAAACGAAAAAAACACTATACTATAAGTACATAAAAGCTTATTTGTTTTTTCCTAAATGAGTTGTTAGAGTCTTAGTTTGATTATGTTTTGTTCGTTCGTGCAAGGTGTACTTTTATTTTTAAAAGCTTTTCATGGCTTGGCTTGCATTTTTGTTTTCGAACTATTTTTTTGTTTGTTGGTTGCCTTGTGGTGGGAACATGTATGATATGACGGGTTGATGCTAAAGACTCCCGCGTCTTTTTTATAACTGCAATAATTGCTGGTTTTATGAATTTGATTTTTTTTCAAACACTTCAACTTTCACACATTGGTTTTTAAGTACTATTTTGTTTTTAACTTTTTGTTTCCTTATTTGTAGCTTGAATTATAGTTTTTTATTTTGTCAATTGCACTTATAAATCTTTTTCATAAATTTTGAGTTTTAAATATTACTAGACAATCATTACTTTTATTTTATTATTTATGTCTTTTTTTTCTTTTTAAATTTTTAAAACTTCAACCCGACTTTAACCGACTGCGCCAGTTAGGTATTTTATTAATCTTTTAAATAAAACCACCTTTTTCTTGTATTTTATGTTTAAATACTTTATTTAATACAAAACGAAAATAACGAGTTAACAATAAGACGAATAATAGTCGACTGAACTTAAAGACTTAAAAACTATCATACACAAGATTACGATCAACATGAAAGAAGCTTACGATATAACGATTGATCTCTCCAGCATTGTCTTCTTAAGAAGACGATATTGGAGATATCATACGTTCTTAACTTAAACCCACTTCTAGCGTATGTGGTGCATACGATGAGAAGTGTTTAGAAATCTCTTTTACTTAATGGATAAGAATGTAAATACAATCAGTGGAATTTCATTATGTAACTATATGGTTTAACGAAAAAAGGATGAACGCTCTATTAGTTAAGGGGGTGTAAACACAAATATTTTAAACACGGGTTACTCTAAATCAAATATAAGATCCAATAGTCCCACATTTGCCTTATTCTTAACTTTTTTCGTCACGCTCATAACTTAAAAATTTTGGAAAAATTTCTTTGTTATTTATACTTTCGCGGTCCCCTTAGTTTTTGGCTCCAGAATCGAAAATAATTCGTTTTCGATGATATTTTTTAAATCTCCGTTTTTCGGCGGAGTTATACACAAATTTACGAGGATGGAAAACAAATGAAATCGTTTAATTGTTGATAATGTTTTGCAAAGTAATCGAATGAAGTTGCTTTCTTAACGAATAAAAAAAATCAATACAAAAATAATGATTTTTCATATTTGTATTGAATTTTAGAATGAGTACCTAAGTTTCTCAATATTTTCGTAGATGCTTCATTCGGAAAATTAGTTTTCCACAATTTGAAAGTAATAAAAAAAAGTGTACCGCAGTACTACTAGAAAGCGAGCGGAGCGAGACGAAATTTTTTTTGGCAAACAGAGAAACAATTTGGGGTGTGAAAATAAATTCTTTTTTTATTTTCACACCCCAAATTGTTTCTCTGTTTGCCAAAAAAAATTTCGGCTCTTAGAACGCGATTTTTTTTATTACTTCAGAGTCTAGAAAACTAGTTTTCCGAACCAAGCACCTACGATCACCTAATTATTAGCTGTAGCACAATTTTCAAATTTCAGCACACAGAAAAATAATCCAATGTAAAATCAACACGACAAATGATTGTTTTTACAATGATGCACAATTTTTAAATCAACCTTTTTTTCATTTAGATTTGAAATGGTTTCGTTTTAAATTGATATTTTTAGTGATTATTTTAACATGAATGCTTTTTGAACTGTCATTATTATTAATTAATAGTTGTGTTTAAAGTATTTCGTTTAAAAAAAAAACTTTGAATCAGATTTAAAAAAAAGTAAATCGTGTTTAAATAAAAGGGAGTCGTGTTAATAATCGGATTAAAATAGAAAACAGACCCAATGTTAAATCAAGACGATAGATTATTGTTTCTTTAGTATTCAATCAACACGAAATCGTTTTAAAACAAAGTAAATCGTGTTGAAACGAAACGGAGTCGTGTTCATATTACTTCATATCGAGTTGAAAAACGCTGAGATTTGCCGACCAACGAAAAAGATCCGTTATCTTTTCAGCTACCCTTGTCTGGTTGCATTAGCATTTTAGTTTTACTTTGAGTTTTTTAGATTGCGCGTCTCAGCTCAAAAACTGTTTAGTAGACAATCTACATTTAATCGTTTAAAATAAAAAAGAAATCGTGTTGAAGTAAGAGGGAGTAGTGTTCATACTACATCAATCGTGTTGAAATACATTAAGTTTTGCCAAACCAGACTAAAAGATCCGTTATCTTAATTTGCCTTCAGTATCAGTATCAGTGTTGGACCGAAGTCAAACAAAACAAGACGAGCTGCTGGATAAATTTAACTTACCAGAGGCAAAATATTATTTAATAAGTAAGTACATACCTAAATAATCAGTTATGATTTTTTTTATTAATACAATTGCAACAAAAATAATATAATATAACAAACGGCTTCATGCGTTTCTTTTTCGCAGAGGCGTCCATACATAACCTAAGAAAGCTTGCAGTATTTGTCAAAAGAAGACATCCAAGAGGCAGTGCCACTTATAGGCCTGCGAGCAAGTTTCAGAGAGAAATTGTTAGGTGAAGGAAAACTGAGGTAATAATGAATCCTTCTTGAATTTAAAAAGTGTTATTTAATAAGAACTATAATATTCCTTTCTTTGTAGTTTGGGATTGCCGATGAAACTTTGTCGAATTCCATTGCGAATAAGTCGTTTCGTGGTTAAAAATCCAATCCAGTGGTTGCTTACACCAACGCCAACGCCATCAACGAGTACCCAGCTATTCAAATTCTCAATTATTCAAAGTAAAAACTAATATTTCAAACGTTTTGAGTGTATTCTAATTTTTTTTCTATTTTATTTTAGAAACATGAACATCTTCTGGAAGAAAACTTAAAGGGCAAAGCCGTAAAACAATGTTACAAGGATAATAATCACTTGATTGACTCATTTCGGGCCGATTTAATTAATATTATTTTAGAAGATATTTTTTTTCAATCTTAGAAGAGATTCTAGAGCTGTTTTACAGCGAAATAAAAGTAAATAGATTCAAGCGGATATGTGTATTATTTTAAAAGGAACTTTCATGTTATTTTGACATGAGAGCCATGTTGATTCAATTCGAATTCTGATTTTGTTTTAAGGTGAATATCATTTTGGTTTGACAGGGATCATCGTGTTATTTCAATTTTAAAATCTATTTGATTCAAGAGGATATGTGTATTATTTTAAAAGGATAGTCATTTTGATTCAACAGGAATGAACGAGTTATATCAATACGATAATCTTTTCAAATTAAGCTGATATCACGTTATTTCAAAACGAAAATAATTTACGCTTGTTTTAAAAGAAAATCATTTTAAATCAACACGAAACGCCATTAGAGCAAAATCATAGCAAAAATATGTTGAATCATTAGGTATTATTATTTTTGATTTTACACGATTTTTTTTCTGTGTGAGTGAGATTCCTTGAAATACATATTGTTAACTCATGATTACGTTCAAATGGCTGACCAAGAAAACGGATCAACACATTTTTTTCTTTTATGAAATTTTAAAAGAAAATATCAGCACTCGCTGAGAGTGCGATCTCTTGTTCCATTTTAGAAATATCTGAGGTCCCTGAGATCTCGATGAGGTTTTGTTAGGTAATTACTTGCTATGCTAACTTTGCTTCAAAGCTCAAAGCATGTTATGGCATCAGTTCTCATTTGTATGTGAACTTACCCCATATGGCGTAAGTTCTCATTCAAGTGATGGCTTTAGTTCTCATTCGACTGTGAATTAAGGCCATAATCGGATTATGGCGTTAGTTCACATTTGATTGAGAACTAAGGTCATTATGGCGTTAATTCATATGGCCTTCGTTCACGGCACCTATTTTACCCTCAAAGAACTAAAGTTTTGTTGTTTCTTTAGTCAGACCCTGCAGGACGCTGCGTTCTTCCAAACCCTGGGCATCTATCTCTTTATTTTTGGTCTGTCATCTTGAGAAATTCCCCTTCAAATATAGTACCAGTTCTAAGGACGACCCCTCGAGAGCTGGAGACAAAAAATAATGTCTCATAAAAGGATATACATTTTTGTCACCTTCGCGTCTCCCTTGGCCAACAACAAAACCAACACCCACACCTATGCTCAAATCTTAAGAGGCCTTTCTTGTTTTCTTTGATACATTTTTCCCCCACATTTCCCACTTGACACTACAATTTTTCAAATGGAATGGGACAAACAAAACTGCGTTATTTGGATCTTTTGTGACCGTCTTTCAAGCTCCTCTCCGCATTCCCCAAAGTTAGGAAATTTCGTTAGTGAGTTAGCTTTCTACTTTTCTTTTCGTTCCAAGGTAACATTGGTGTTATTTTGATATTTTCAATGGGAAAACAGTGAATAAGTGGGGTGGCTAAAGTACCCTTCTGCTTTTTGTGCTCTATCAATGGTTTGAATATGAAAGTGGGGGACGAGTCCATACATCTTCAAAGTGACAAAAATAGATTAGAATCAGCTTAAGACATGCAACGCAATATTTTTGACTATACAAACGAATGAGAAGACTATAACACGAATGGCATGAAGGGATGTTGGGTAAATTGAATTTTTTTTTTGGGAATTCCGTTTGGGGTTTTTTCTTTTTTTTTTGTGACTTTGTTTATTTTGAATGCCAATGTTAGATATACCTTTGGTGCAGGAGGAATTCCCTTCTCTTTGAGGTGTTAGTGATATTTTAGTCAAAAAAGAATTTATTTTGGCTAGGTTTTGTCGGAGGGGTGGAGTTTGTTGAACAAATTACCTCGAAACGTTGGGGGATGGGGGTGTTTACCTATTATATCCAGGAAGGGGAAGAAATCATTTTTTGACAATAGATAAGAACCGCCTGGCTTTAAGGCTTAAGTAAATCAAAGAAATGCCTTCAGGCATGAGGTAAGTCGAAGCGATTGTTAATCCTAGGGAAAAAAATGAAAAACCTCAAAATTGAAAAACAAGGGTGCGCACTGCGCTGATAATGACAAAAAAAAAAACAACGATTTTGCAGATCAAGATGTAATTTCAAACTTTATTTTCGAATCACAAACATTATTTACAAATTTTGCAAAACTTGGCAAACTCCAACAGTGTACTTGTCGTGTTGGACGGTGGTAGCAGTCGAGCAGAGAGCGTGGAGCAACAAGTGCAAGAATTCGGTCCAGCTGAATCCGTGTTCGGCAACATTCTTGACAAATTCACCCAAAGTGTGGGAGTTCTATGATTTAAAGTATAAAAATATTAAGATTCACATTCTTTATCACAAAAAACTTACCACAGCCTTCTTGACGAGATCCCTAAACTTCTGATCATTGACCAAATTCAAGACTTTGTTGAATTTTGGATTTTTCTTGGTCATATTCTTGAGGACATCAGTGATCTTACCCCATGGAATGTGTTCGAAGACGTTGCCAATGGCACTACCAATAGATCGTGGTTGAGCTTCAAATTGTTCTTCATCATCATCAATTTCTTCGAAAGCATCTGGGATGGCGTCAAGCATTTCATTAATATCCTTTGGAGAAAGATTATATTGCAAGTAGCTGACAACGTCGTCGAATTCAGGGGTCTCCTTGGTTTGGATGACCTTATAGCTTGGTGATAAGGGATGCAATCCGAGTGTTGGCCGGTATATGGCACTGACAGCAGAAATTGCAACTGCTGACAGTAGTAGAATTGCGATGGTTGAGCGCATTTTGTTAGAGTTGTTAGTTTATTCAAGAACTGATAGCTTTGACAGTAAGTTGAGGGGCTTTTATACTCATAAGACTTAAGCAAATGGAAGATTGTTAAAGATTCGATTACGGAAAAACATGCAATTGAACAAGGCCTCAAGTACCTCAAGTGTGCAAACAATAAGTTTGTCATAATTGCAAATTTGAACAAGCTCATGCTTTATGGGTTTTGCTTACGAGATTTAAGTGTTCAATTTGCCAAAAAAAAAGGTTATTTCAAAAAAGTTGTTAGTGTTCAACTGCATGCACAACAGACTTGCATTTAAGACCCAGAGTCTCGACCTGTTAACCAGGACGTTATTAACTGAAGTACCTACTGACTTGTAGGCGGAACTCTTCCGCATCCTATTTGCAAGGAATATTCGATAAGTATTCGCAGAGGTTTTCATAAATAATTCTGCAGGAGTTAGGAAGTTTAAATTTTAGGGCCCTGTGGTCAGAGGACAAACAAACAATAGCTTATGGGACTTTGCCTACATCTTGAAAGTAAATAATGTAAGATGTAACAATGCTGCGGCGATGTTTTCTAGTGTTGCATTATGTTTCGCAAATACTCAACCTCCTTATTAAAAACATGTTTGGTCAACAATATTTCATTCAAATTTCTCGCGATAGTGTAACCGAGAGTTTGGAGAATTGCTAATGGGCAATATCTTCAATGTTCCTACGTCCATAGTAGATGTTCATACAAGTATTTCCGGACTTGTGGTGGTACCTCAGTGTTTACCAGAAGCCAAAATGCAAACGGGCTTTGTTCGATTAATGTGAGGAACTCCAACAGGATAAGTACAATACACAGAGGAGAAATGTAGAGCAAAAATTAATGGAAGGTTGTTCTCTTAAAATTCGTTCATCGTCAGATGCAATTATGCAAATCCCTTCCAAATTTTTTGTCAGTGCAGAAAAGCCGAAGCTAACCGACCTTCATATTAATGCAAGGGTCAATAATACCTTTCACCAAATGAATAAGTTAACATGGCTTTGGGATATTTTCCAACAAACACCATCGTCCATCGAAATGATGACGGCGCAGTCGGGGAGGCGCTATTCGACTCAACATAGTAGATAAAATATTTTATGTTATGCTGGTTAGTTATCTCTTTCAACAGGGTGAGTGCAGCAAAAGCAATCAACTTTACATCAGAACCATGTCATGTTTTCGATAGCTTCTGTTGTTACTGCGGCATTCAAATTGATATTAGAGAACGCGCCACCGTGCGTCATATGAGTATTGTGGATCACTCTTGTATCAACTCCAACCGGACAATAAGAATTGTGAAAAATGCATCCCCCGAAGTGAAGCAAAATTGATTTAATTAATAAATGCATTCGTTTTCTGCATGATGGTTATCCTTTTTTTTTTTACTCATTTTAGTCGTGAACATTATTACTGAAAATCAAAAATGCATGGAGCGGTCAAAAAAAAAAAAAAAAACAGAAATGAAAACATTCATCAATCTTGATGCTACCGTTCCACCAAAAGCCGGTATAGTTATCACCGATTGGAGTACAGGTCTGCGACGCGGTAGCTGAATGAATGCCCGGATCTGCCCGCCTTGTTTTCGGAAGGTTGGTATTGCGAAATAATAATTATTGCACTCTGAAGACTATCCAAAGGGCAAAGGACTTTGGTGAAACAGCAGCCTGTGTCGGTCGGTCTCTGAAGAGCAGATAAAGGATACAATCGTATAAATTCGTTAATTACGGCTTGGCTGAAATGAGACGAGGTGTACTTAATGCTCGATGGGTTTCTGTGTTCTCAATATAGATGCTGCTGCATTGCATTCGACAAGGCATGTTGTTTTCTTGCAATCGATATAGCATGGACAGGGATAAGGGGTTCATACCTTTACCCGGTTAACCTCTGGAGTGCCTGATCATCACCACCACCACTCTTCCGCGGGTAGGAAAAGATACATTTAATGTGGCTTTTTGAGTCAGTCACTTTAAGAGCCTTGATTAATGGTTGTAAGGATTAAGTTGGGATTGTGAAAAGGAATTGCAATAAATCAGTCAAATGTCATATTTTGATAGATGACTGGCGAAGGAAATAATTATTATTCGTTAATACTATTTTCAGCACTTTTGCTTATCATGTCAAGTGTGAGGCATCAGATGTCTAAAAATACGCATTAAAGTAAAATATTTGAAAACACTCGTGAAATCTCAATACTATTTACTTGGTGCACTTAAAACTCACAAATGACAATTTCTTAAGAGGTGCACCTGCATTGAATTTTGAGTGGACTCTCGAGACAAACTGACTGTCAGTTTTATCTTTTCTTATCTTCCAAAGTAAACATTTGCTGAAGCTCTTGCAAGTTAACGCGTGGTGAAAACAATTTTTGCAAGATAATACTAATTAAATGCAGGCAGACTGGTCAACATTGTCAAAATGTAAACATCAAAGAATTTTTTAAGAGTATTGTGTCAGCGTTCTTACTTTTAAGGGTGTGCCAATACAAAAATGCATATTAAAAGTGTCTCACTCTTTTTTGAAAGAACGGACATACAAAAACTTATAGCTATCTGGGCGGGCTTGTAGAAGCGCCTTTTGCATTTTTTGAAGATAAAACATATTTTCAAGCTGTGCTCAAATCATCTCCTGAGTGTTATGTTGGTACAACATCAGTTCCCATAAACAAAACAAAAGTCCAAAGAGGTCAAAACACATCTCTGAGAGCCATGATAGAGCGAAGACGATTGGTAGTTTGTTTTCTCATTACCAACAAGTTCTTCGCCACCTATGTATAATAATCGTTGGCCACCACCACCCAATTTTGCATCCCATGGCCAAAGCAAAGTTCTGGTCTTCATCATTCTTCCAGCACAAAATTTGTGTGCACTGTTTCCTAAAGATTCATTATACGAGGTAAAGTAGAGCCAACCGGAGTATATCAAGCTTAATTTTTGACATCAAATCAAATGTAGATCATGATTTATTCGTCCAAAAAATCACCTTTCCTCACAGGCGCACAGGGCCAACTATTCTCTCGAACGCCAATTCAGACCTTCAGAGTAATTTCTTTAGTTTAAGCATCTAAGAACCGGATCCCTTAGCAAGTACTGGTAAGATGGCAGTTTTGGAGTAATGAAAGGTTTCGGATTTAAAGAGCCTTGAAGGACTAAGGTAGGTTGTGTTGGCTTTGAGCAGCTGCCCACTTAATTTTTCTTCCACAATGTTATCGACTATATTAGGTATTCACCCAAGGTAATTGAAGAAAGCTCTACCTCAAACTGTCTTCTTCCACCAAGGTTTTGTATAGACGGACCCATCCATGTATTTGATATCTTCGCTTCATTTATATGTATATAGTCACCGACTGCTCGATCAAGTTTGTCCATTATTTCCAAAGATATCAAAGTCGTGTGCAAAGGCAGTCCCAAGGACTATTTTACCGTGTACGCCAAGTTGGAGAGGAGGCCATTGCACCCCCTTGTCGAAATCCATTGTTGACTGGTCTGAATAGCAATTCCAATACCTTGATTGCCTTGAAACGTTGGCCATGTCTAGTCTGCGTAGTCAAATAAATGCATGTGTTATGTCGAATTCTTTCATAACTTTGTAAAGTTCTACCATCGCTGTGCTTTGGTAGGCGTTTGAAGGTCTAAAAACAGATGAGAATTTGGTGCGACATTATAGCCCAGGTCGTTTGCTCGCCATCCTGCTGTAAACATTACTTCATTACGCCCATCATTGACCAAAATGTTGTTCCCAGCCTCCATAATGCAATAATAACTTCATGTTCCGCTCGAAAAATATCACCCTTTGTAGATACAATTGCTTCTAGACAGTAACATTAGTGTTCTCCGGGCACTAGGTCCCCCACAGATAAGACCGAGTCCCATCAGAAAGGAGCCACCTCTGAGCTGGTGCTCCAGTAACGTACTTAAGCTTCCTGGTCAATATTCAAAACAAAAAACAAAACATTCAAGATGATTGGTGTAATACCATCGTTGGCTCGCTTAAAGGGTGATATATTCAAGAGAAATAGCCAGATGCATTTCTCTGCTTAAGAAACCTATTCAACCTTTATGTATGCACATCCAAGAAGGCCTGAAGCCCACTTTTGGTTGTACTGTCAAGTCTAGAGTTTAGTTTTTTAGCCTAACAACACGAATGTGGATCTGTTATTCACTCTGTCTTTCCAGGTCATTGCAATATTCAGGAATTTAACACCAATTAATCTTTCCTAATGCTCGCATTGTGCTTTAGTATATAAAAAGGGTATCCTACAGTGCGTGCATGATATAGAAGAAAAAGGATGGCGAGTCAATGATGGTAACATACATACAGCAGGCAAAAAGTGCACTGTATCGTTGTTTTTTTGTTGAGCGGAAAACAGCTGTCAATTCTAAGTAACCTTTGCTTTAAAACGAAACCACTTTATGGCCCACCCTTTAAATAGCGTCTCTATGTCGAAAATAATAAATTTATGGCAATGATGAAATTAATTTTAAATTTAGGTAATAAAATCGTTATTTCGCCTTAAATTAGTTTTCTCAAAAGAAAATAGTACAAAAGTGTCTCATGATCAAAACTTGACAAAATTTTAATTACCTTCTCATGGAGTAAAGTTTCGTGCCAGGCGTTTGTCCTTTCGTTGCATTCATTGGCCCTGAATTGATTTTCATAAATTTAATTTTATTTTTCTTGTTTTTCTACTCTTATTGCAAATTATTGCCCGGTCTCCCTATAAAGGATCAAATAAAAAAAAAGAGTAAAAACCCCAAGAAGAAATTCTTTACAAGAAAGTCCTTTTGAAACTTGAAAAGACTCCTCTTGTGGCTTCTTCTATTTGTATTAATTTTTTTTTGTCGTCTTGTGTGTTTTCTGCCGGCTGATGGGGCTTGGGATTATGAAAATGAGAAAATCTATGTTTCTTTGGCGAACCTGCCTTAATCTTTCAGGAATATTAATTGGTAAAGTTTCATTGCCCGCATTTTTATGTACAACCGTATATTTTTCTTCCTGTCGCGTTGTGGTTATTTTTTTTGTTTTGTTTTTGTCAATTTTAATTTTGTGTCCTTAATATAAGATCCTTCTTTAGAAGAATCAAGTGCCACCGCGTCTCTGTCGTCACTTTCCTCCGCGAGCCACCATATCGGTCGTCGTCATCATTGTAGTGTCGTTGTCGTCGATGTCATCACGGTTTTGTACATCAAAAATTACAAAGGGTGTGAGAGGGCAAAAGATATTGAAACTTCTAATTAATGCTTCGGAGCTAGCTGTATGCTCTCCCGGAAAAATCCCAGAACGCGAGAGTGGGCGAGTCATTGTAGTTGTATAGAGGCAGCAGGAAATATGAAAAAGAAACAAAAGGAAATCATTTCTTTAGTCCTTAGTTTATGTTTACTTTGGTGCTGCTCTTTTTATTGGCATAAGCCAGACAACTTGGAATTGCATTCGAAACCAGGGTCTGGGGGTTGTTTAAGGAAACTCATCCAGGTAACCAGGTAAACCAAGCTAAATGGTAAAAGGAAAAAAGGGTTGGGTGCTTCTTGTGTATCGCTGAAGACTTCGCAACTGAGACAGGTTATCTCTTGGTATGTTTTTTTCTCAAGCCAATTCATGCAACAAAGCTGATTACTGTCGCGTATTAATCAATTTGCTTTGCAAATTTCACAATAGCTGTGCTTGCTTTGAGAGTGCGAGTGTTAGAGATGATTCATGATTAGATTAGTATAGATTCTTTAATTAGACAGAGTTGGTGATGTTTGGATGGAGGATGTTGCAATTTGGAAAATGGAAAATTACCCATGCCCTTATCATTTAATCCTTTTTTTTAAGCAAGGGGTCTTTAAAATAATGGTGAACATGTTCAAGACTAAGACAGGAAAATCTTTGGATTTAACAACGTTGACTTTTATTTGCAAACATCAAAAACACATTGCAACAACTATTTACAAGCTCCTCAACATAGTGCAGACTCCCTCGGAGTATTTGTCGTGGTGTGAGACAATAGCTGTATCACAAATGGCCTTCAATGCGAAGCTAGCAAAAGTTCCCCAGGTGAAGCCATTAGTTTCAACCGACTTGATGTAGTTCCTCAATGCAACAGAGTTCTGAAACGAAACCAAATTCTTAAATAATTTTCTTACTAGACTCTCAAAGCCCCAATTCCCTTACCACAGCCTTGTGCAAAAGATTTTTGAATTCAGGATCGTTCAAAATAGCGTAAGCCTTAGCGAATTTGGGGTTTCCAGCCATTTTCGACATAACATATTGGTTGATCTTTGACCATGGAATATCTTCAAAGACTTCATGGACTACACTGCTGAATGATCGACTCTCTAGTTCGGCATCGAAGTCATCAAGAGCATCATTGAAGCATTCGATGAGTTCGTAAAGGTCATTGCCAGATGCATTTTCGTTCAAGTAATCAACAACGTCGATGAATTCCTGGCTGTCACTGAATTTGTGGGGTATTGGTCTGACATCGGCAGAAACGACGGCTGCAACGATGAGCAGGACAAAACAAGCGGCGCGCATTTTGATTTGGTAGGAAAGTAACTTGTGAGTGAAAAGTGTTTGAATAGACTGATGTTTTGATGAAACGCCTCGAACTTATATAGGTAACGGGGCAGCTGTTGTGTTTTGAATGGGATCTCAAGGGTCTATCGAGTAACTTGTCAACCGTTAAGCAGACAGCTTGAGATTACTGCTTATCTAAGTGTTGAAATCGACGTCTGATAAATTCTGTGAGTTTTTCAACACCGCAACTTAATTTTCTTTCATGTAAGTCATTTATTTCGTTATCACTCCACACTTGTAGGAAATTAACTGCAATAAATTTCCACTCAAGAACTGAGTATTGGTTTGAGTGGTTGTACTTGAAAATTTAATTAATTTAGTGTAAATAAACAAGAGTGCGTACGTCTTAAGTCAATATTTTTGAAAATAAAACGATACATTGTTCGTGTCGCGTGCGAGGTTCTTTAAACTGCGACAAGCTATTTTTTCCATATTTTCAATTTATACAACCGATATTCTACAAACTAGTTACTAACTTACTTATTAACTTAAGGTGGCGTGACAGTCCGACGCGGAATTTGGACTCAAGCAACCAACGCCTGAAAGTGACCAAACTAAACTCCATCATCATTATGCACCAAGCTAACGATCTTGGTAGGAATGCTAAATGTAGACACACAAAGCTTTATATACAGTCATGTACGCGGCTTTAAAATCTATAAAAAGGTAGTGGTAGTGTCAATATTGAATGCATAGGTCTTTTTTACAGAACTAGGCACAAAGTGAAAATTCGGTCGTTGGGTGATTTTCCTGGTCTGAAGCCACATCGACAAGGACCAATCACATTGTTGTTCGCATATTACGGCAGTGAGGAAGAAGAAGAAAAAACGGAAATTGCTCGGTAATTGGCGCAGTTTAGAGATCTCCTTTCTTCAGGATCGGGCAAACAATGCTGAGGTTCCATTCATCGGAAATACATATCTTTCAGATGATTTAGTGTATACTCCTTTAAAGTACGTTGGCCTGCTTCTTTGAACAGCTCAGTCATCCATCTGCTCCAGCGGCTTTGTTGGATTTCAGCCGTGGTATTGCCGATTTCTCTTCAACCTAGAGTTGGGTTCACGAAATCGTTGGCTATTGTCGTGTTCAATGTGTGGCTCCTACCTGACAGCGGATTCTTTTCGTCATCGCCACTGTTATGCAGTCTACAGAAGTAGTACCAAATCCTCAGCATCGACCACCTGACAGCGGGATTCAGCCCGTGTCGTCGCCGCCACTTAACAATCTACATAACTGGTCTTTCCAAATCCTGAGTTCCCTTGCTCATCTCTGCAGGAACGGCTGCTGATGGCTTGATGAGCCAGCTGGTTTCCCTTCGGTAAAACTTCCGAACTTCATAGTCCAGTCATTATAGGAAGTTCACCTCGGAATTCGAGATACCCAGCTGTAAGTCTGTAAATACTTGCATATTGACACCCTAAAACTTGTCTCAAAACCTACATATGGTAGGGTGTAAGCAACTATATAATTTCAAGGTCCAAGGTCACAAAAAACGTTTTTTTGGAAATATCTCATTTCCTATGGGTTTTTAGCTATTTGTATATATTATCAATATTGTAGAATACAAAATTCTCTACAAATTTTGTTCAAAAATTTTCTTTATACGGTGAACCGTTTTCGAGATAGAGGGCGGAGAGCGCGCGGTCACAGCATCACTTCAGGTCAACCGATGCCTCCGGTCGAAAACGCTCCGTATATAGTTGATGAACGTACCTGCCCATGTAATTGCAGAATTGTTAATGAAAATATAGGAATTATATTTGAATTTTAACCTAAAGGTTCAAAGGTTCCATCTTCTAGAGCATTGAGACAAGCTTGCCCATTACATTGGCCACAAGCTAAAGAGCATTGCAAGCCCGCTTTACTGCATCCGCATCGCGAACCACAACCACTCTTGCAGTTGCAGAATATTGTATTTAGCAAATCTTCTGGAGCAGGTTATAAAATTGTCATGATAGGCTCCAGAAAATCGTTTCGCATTGCCCAACCCCATACGTGGGGTTCCAAATCATGTCCTAACCAAGTTTGAACTTGATAATATACACGGTTAAAGTGTTGATGAGCAGCTGCACTTGTTGGTGGAATATTT
Organism: Sphaerophoria taeniata; assembly: GCA_943590905.1. NCBI lineage: Eukaryota > Metazoa > Arthropoda > Insecta > Diptera > Syrphidae > Sphaerophoria > Sphaerophoria taeniata. Next base: position 33,220,253 of record OX016540.1, on the reverse strand, counting down.
GAAAGCTGCACATTAACGAAGATGGAACCTTTGACCACGAAATCATGGAAGAACTTGAGACAAATGTCGTTGAAGACGATAATGAAGACCAGTTTGAAATTTACCAGGAGCCAGATGACGACGATGAAGAGGAAGAAGATGATTAAAATTATAAATTGTAGTTTTTGTACCCTTTATTCCATTTCTTTACTTTCAATAATGTATTCTGTGATATTTTTTAATAAAAACATTAATTCATAATTTATTTTTTTTTTCATCATGTAAGAAGCTAATATTAATTAGGTTAAAATTCAAATATAATTCCTATATTTTCATTAACAATTCTGCAATTACATGGGCAGGTACGTTCATCAACTATATACGGCGCGTTTTCGACCGGAGGCATCGGTTGACCTGAAGTGATGCTGTGACCGCGCGCTCTCCGCCCTCTATCTCGAAAACGGTTCACCGTATAAAGAAAATTTTTGAACAAAATTTGTAGAGAATTTTGTATTCTACAATATTGATAATATATACAAATAGCTAAAAACCCATAGGAAATGAGATATTTCCAAAAAAACGTTTTTTGTGACCTTGGACCTTGAAATTATATAGTTGCTTACACCCTACCATATGTAGGTTTTGAGACAACTTTAAGGGTGTCAATATACAAGTATTTACAGACTTACAGCTGGGTATCTCGAATTCCGAGATTCTTACCAAATTTTAGCTTAAATGACTGGATTATCATACCTATTGTGGGCTCTCTTCTTGAAAATTTTTACTCTTTCACTCAGTATTTTGACGGTTCATCACCTAATCCATGAAGTAGGCACATCTCTTGGCTAATTTTGATTTTTGACATTTTTTTTACAGCTGCTGAACTATCAGACGAAACTAAACTGTTCAGCATAATTTGAGAAATAGCGTCCGTTTGTAGTCCTATTACGTAAAATAACGTACGAAACCTGAGGTGAAAGCTTCATCGTGACGGCATGCATATAATTTCTGTTGATGAATTCGTAAACGTCATGCTCATCCAAAGCTAAAGCGTGTTTGTGTTTGAGCCATTAAGTAGTCATGAGAGTTGATATCCCAAATTAACTTATCAGAGTATGTAGGCTGACTATGATCAACGTTTCAAGCCAAATTGAGGTATTCTAATTTAAAACGAATACCTATAGGTACCCCCAAAAAAACGTTTTTTGTTTGATAAAATCTTAAAGTTCAAACTCTACAAGCATATTTCTTAGTCAAGTAAAGCCTTCATTCGGTTTTTCATTCCTTTCGTTCAATAACCTTAGAAAATAACTGAACCTGCATTCAAATTTGTGGTTGAAAATAAATGAAAAAAAAAGAAACATTCAAAACAAAAAGAGCTTCCATCTCAATTCTAAATCCATCTATTTTCTAACCGCAATGCAACAACTTCCTATTCAAATGAACAACACAGGAGGTTCTCTTTATTCATACCCTTCAATCACACATTTATACATATTCATGGTTTTGCAAAGAAATTACTTTCTTTCAAAATTTTCAATTCCAGACTGCCAAAACTACCCCAGATGAAACTATGCTGCAGCCAGGAACTCCATAACTACTGCTCTAAGCTTAGCTGATGCAAAAATGATACATAGAAACTAATTATGAATACTCTTCTCATCTTTCTATTTCTATGTATCTAACTTCTTCATGTGCCTCTGTGTTCCTTTGGCAAAGTAAAATGCAAGTTGGAGATATCTTACTTTTCATTACCTTTTACTGTTTAAAGTTACTTTTTCTTCCAGTAGGGCTTCCGAGCATCATTTTAATCAATTAATAATATTTCCCTTGGTTCTATGTCTTTCATTCAATTTACACATAACATGCCCTCACTTGGCTCTCGTGCTCCAACTCTTTCCATATTCGTCAGCTTCTGTTGTTTAGTTAGAACTTGGTTAAGTAATATTTAAAAAGAAATATTGGAATTAGGGATATACCTCAGTCGTATGGATTTGATTGCGAAAGAAGATGGTGGGATTAAGACTTAATTTTTGGTTCCTAATTGGGATGTAAGGTAACCTCCCTGAAACCTTGTTATCTCCCTTGAATCTTAAAAGACCAAAGCCAAACATTTTTGGGATCTAAAATCAGTAATTCTGAGCCTAAAAACTGAATTTTTGAAGGACTTACATTTTTGAGATGTTGAGGGCTTAGCCCCTTTAAGGGTTTTCCAACAAAACGAAAAAGAAACGTTAAAACTGAAAATTTGAGCAACTTTCTCCCTTCCACTACAAAATCCCTAACGGGAAACAAGAACTAATAAAAACGAATTGAGCAGCATGACGGAAGCTCTCGTATCCCTTTGAATCCTTCTCATATTAGTTTGATGATATCCTTTCCGCTTTTGCTCACACACATCCTTGATAAATGCTTATGTTAGAGTTGGAGGTGTTTGCTTTCAGCTATATAGCTTCATCATCCTGGGCTACATTTATACAGTTTTCTTTCTTTTTTTCTTTTCGTCTTCACTTTGGTTGAAGTTTAATTCAAATTGAAAACACGATCACTTTCCAACTGAGAAGATACACTTGTAGAATACTAAATGAGAACACAGAGCCAAAGTCATTTGCTTTTGCTTTTGCAACAACTAAGCCAGCAAACTAGAAGAAATAGTGCAAGTCGTTCGCTGTGATGTGATGATGGAAGAATGCATGACGACGCATAGCGGAGGGAAATGTTGCCGACCACGACTACGAGACGATGACGACGAGCTCAAGGTTTAGATGAAATCCTTTGAGGGAGTGAAGCAGTTTTTCGCAAACAAAGAATCCGTTACAATTTTTTGTAATTTTTGTTTTTTTTTTTTGCTAAGGCGATTTTGTGGAACGACTGTACACGAATTTTTTACGGCGGATAAGTACGAGTTTGAAATGGAAAATTGTTTTCATTTTTTTTTCTTGTATTCTTTAATTTTGTTTCAAGGAGGCAACTCCCTCAATCTTACGTTCTTCTATAATCCCCGCAAGCTACACATTCGCTGAGGATACTTTGTAATAGATGTGAAATAGTGAATCCTTGTTGTAGTTTGTAGTAGTTCTTGTTCCTTTTCTTGTTGAAGGGATAAAGCAAAGTGCCAGCGGAGATGCTTGTTAGTCTATTAAATTATCTCTTGCTACCTAGTTTTACTTTTTTCTCCTATTTTGGTTTTTCGTCTTCATTTCTCTCTCGGTTTTTTGCTTTAAACTACGAAAGCGGTTTTAGGTGTGTTTTGTTTTAAAATTAAAACGATCGAAGGGTGAAATTCACAGAAGACTGGATACCAAATCAATTTTTGTTTTGTTTTTATTGTTCGTTTCGTTCCTCTCCATCAGAACCGTTTTCTGTTGCTGTCTATTTGACTTTCGAATTGAAGTTTTAACTGTGGGCTAGGTTACGAATGGGTGTATGAGAGAAAAAAAACAACAGAAAATAAATAAACCAAATGAAATAAAATACAAATTTTGAACAATTTCTGTTAATTGCTATAAAGCTCGGGGGCAAGCGAAAAGCTGCTATATTTTCATTTAAGATCGAAGGTACACAACAAACGGAAAAGCAAAAGGTTCTGTTTGTTTAGGAATTTATTTTATTTGAGTTGGATTGGATTTTTCGATTTGGATTCTTTGGAGTTTTGATGGTTGAAGAGTTTGTTCAAAATAGTTTTTCCTCTTGGAACTTACTGGAAAGTGCTAGTCGTGATTAAGTAAGGTTTCTTGTTAATTCTCTTGAATAAATAAATATTGAACAGCAAATGCTGACCTGTTGAATTCGATAGTAATTAATGGCAATAATAGTTAAAAATTCAAGCACATCATTTTAAAAGTTCTTACAAGAAGAAGAACAGCCGATTTATTTGGATTTGTTTGCCTTCTTATCTTGGAGTAAGAGATTAACGACAGCTCCGAAAGGAACAAAGCCTAAGTAGCTTACACTCCCAAGTAATTCTTTCAGTGCGTGTCATCATTTGAGGGAACCTACATTTATTGTAGGCCGATTCCAAACGGAAGATGGAAGCACTCTTTGGCCAAGATTATGCTCTTGTAAGCTTTATCAGTACTTTGCAAGAACAGTACTCATGAAAGACAAAGAAAAAACAAAAAGCTTAAGTTTTTGTGTCACAGCTGTTTCACGCTCTTCGGTAAAAATTATATGATTTCTGGCATATGACCGCTACGGCTGAATCGAACGTAGTCTTATCTGGAGGTCCATTTTTCGACGACCTTTACCAACATTTGTGGCCGTATATTGGAGAATGTTTTCCTTCAATTGGTCAATAGTATCGGGCTTATCTAGAGGCTTCAAAAATCCCCACAGAAAAATTCAAGCAGCGTTACTTTTAACGATCCTGGCTCCGTTACGTGGAACTGAAACTATGCGGTTACCAAACGTTTCATTTGATATATCAAATGTACCCCAGTTGTATAACATGTATTGTCGTCTTATCTTTTGAAACCACAGCTCCTGCACATCATGGTCGTTCAATTGATGAACGAAAAAGACAGTTATCATGATTCTAAAGCAGTCACCATTGACTGCTCACGTAGCACAAAAGTCTAAAATACACCAAAATTTTAGTGATATAATTTTCAATATAAAATATACACTAAGTAGGTACTTTTCAGTGCAGTTTTTGAACATTTAATATTGATTTAGTGTAAAAAATACCCATGTTCTTGTACATAAAGAACACCGATTGCACAAAATTTGTACCGATATTCGGTATATACATTTTCCAAGTGGATAAAAATTATCGTGGTTACTAGGATATAATGTACTCAAGGGGTGTAAACTATGAACTGATAAGTTTATTTTTTAAATCGGAAAAAAAAACAAAAATGAATCAAAATTAACACCGTTTCTTATTTTTTGGTGGAAGATTTATCTGCAAGAATTATGAATTAATTATATGATTCTATGTGTTCACCTTCATAGTAATTATGGACGCAATAAAATCATGAATAAATATGATTCTACATGTAACGTTCTGCATGGACCAATTTTATTGTGATTGTAACGTTGAAAGTTATTAACATATCAATTCAACCAAAGGAGAGATTCATCGCTTTAAAAAATTCGCTTATGAAAATTGGCTCCTATCTGTAACTTTGTTTGGGGATTTTCCTGAAGAAGGTTACTAGGCTCACTATACTAAGTTTTACAAAAATTGGATCATCAGAATCCGCATCGTGGGGCCCGATATAGAGAAGGGGCCCTTAAAGAATTTCACCTTTTTTTTATTTTTTTTTTAATTTTATTTTATATATGTATATGTTGTCCTTGTCAATGTATGTGCCACCATGCCTACTCTACTCAAACCTAAGCCCAAAACCCTTAGACTAAAACAAGTATGTAAGCCGGCCAAGGCTCAAAACCCCACCCCGACTACCCATTATCAAGTGCTGACTGAAGCCACCAGAACTGATGCTTCTGCTTCCCCCTATCGATTCGGTCCCGTTCGGACACAGCCCTACTGAACCGAAGGAGCTCTGCTCCGTCCTGTGCGAGGACGTCTCGATGGTAAAGGAGCGGTTGATCGACGGTTCTCCGCCTGACGTGGTAGATTAATGGCACCGCCAATCTGTCCTGTATCAGACCGCATCTAAATGAAGGAATGCGTCTAGTGGAATGAAAGCGCTCGAGCGTGCACTATCAAAATATTCGTCGTTCGGATAGAAGGCGCCAAAGATCAAATTATTCGTCGAAGTCATAGCTCTCGCAATGTGACCCCGAACAAGTTTTATCACGAAATTGTCATTTCTATTGATCCGAGCCTCGTTGTACAGAACCTCGTTAGAATAGTAATATACATAAGAAGATTTCGGTGTGCGATACAAACCGAGACAGCGCCGAAGACACTGCCTCTCGAACACCCGAATCTTCTCCATTTGAGATGGTGCAACGTTGAACCACACATGGACAGCCATAAACGATCATCGGCCGTATGAGGGCTATGTAGCAAATAACCTTCACTTTCCTTGTTTCGCATTTCTGGACATTTATTTTCAGTTTCCAGTCATCGCAATATCGCTGAATCTTCTCGAAGTCACGTTGCAAGAGAATTCTAATGATTTCGACCTTTGCATACGCAATTGCCTGGATAAGGCTACCTATCAGATCGCTGGAGTAAGTGCGGTGAATTAACGGCTCCCTGTTGCAGACCATTTTGAAATTCAAAGGTGGTGGTAGAAGTTACATTGCCACTTTTGACAACAAACTTTCTACCGTTGAGCATATCATAAAGCGTATACAATAATGGTTTACTGATGCCTAGTCTGGTGAGTTTTAGGTACAACCCTTCTAACCAAACGGTGTCGAAGGCCTTCTCCAAATCAACCAGAACAGCACCCGTGCATTGTTTCTTGGACTTATTCCATTGGATATCAGAAACGAGCTTAGACGCGGCATGAATGGTGTCATGTCCCGCCTTGAACTCGAACTGGTTATCCGTAATTATTTTGCTGTCCGCAGCCCACTCATTCAGAGCCCTATTGATTACCTTTTCGAATACCTTGCTGATGCTTGGAAGAAGACTTATTGACCGGAGATTTGAAGGATTGGAGCAGTCCTTTCCTTTTTTCGGGAGAGGATGAACCACAGCTGATAATATGCATTATTCAGCGCGTTGTTGAACAGAGTGGTGTAGATGTCTATTGCCCCAATCGGTAAGTGTCTTAGTACAATGTTGGATATACCGACGATACCTGCTGACTTCTTTTTCTTTATTGAATCGAAGATGAGCTGGAGTTCTACCTTCGTGATGAGCAAGGGACTTGGGCCCGTTCATTTGGCGATTATAGCGTTGGCTAAGAAGTCGTCATCAAACCGTGTAAAACCACGGTTCTTGGATCGCCATCCAATGCGTAATATCATTCCTCAGGTAGAAGTGATGAAGTAAGGCTCTGTTCTCCAGGTCGTGGTTCGGGCGAGTGCAAGCATTCACCTTATACACTTGCTGGAAAGCAGCACCAAATGTCTCCACTTTCTCCTGCGGATCTTCAATCACAAAGAAGTCATCGTCCAAGACGGCTTCCTCAGGAACAATTTGAGCTGTCAGGAGTACGTCTCTGTTCTCTATAGTTCTCTGGAGTTTCAGGCACGGAAGGTCGCTCTGATTTTTTTTTTTAAATATCTTATTGATTTGGGTAAAAATGCTCGGGTCAATAGAATTAACGGCCCGAATTTTGTTGTCCCAAAACAAATTGATAGATAGTCTATAATTTTCTTTAATCAATTGGTTGGTGTTTTTGATCGACGACTTCAGCGCCCTTACTTCCAGGTCGTGTGGGTCTGTAAAGCGTCTGTACAAGTTTTTCAGTCTTGTCAGTAGTCCACTTTTATTAACTCACGTCTTTTCTGATAGTTATTGTCGACAACAATCGGTATCTGTATTTTTTCACCAGAACTGATTTTAAGTTGTTTTTTTTTTTGTAACAAACCAAAGCAGCAGAGAAATTTACAAAAAAAAAAGATAGCAAAAAACTCTCAAATTGAACGATTTTCACGACCATCATCATTCAGCGAAAATAATAAATCGAAATATTTGCATTTTCTGTGTTTTATTATTATTTTATGCTTGCACAATAAAATTGTTAAGTTCTTCATCAAATTGATAACAATGTGCAGCACCACCCTTGCCCCCCAACTGTACACACAAATTGTATACCGACCGATGTTCATATAAACTCAATTACCTCACTTGAATGCATTCAATAGTTGCTGGGAAACAAACAACCTCTGATGAGGACCATCCAAGCTCGCCATTCCCATTCCCAATGCCATTGTCATCAGCCAGACGGAAAAATAATTTGTGCAAATAGGTTTTTTTTCGTTCGTTAAAAAATATATAAAGTTGCAGTTAGTGTGTGAAGTGAAACCATTAAATTGCAGAAAAAAAAAATAATTCAAATGAAACCTGATGGCAATTTTAATATCCTTTAATGATACCCTTCCGCTCACAAAAATCTGAATTGAATTTTCAAATTCTCGTTCCTCCCCATCTGACCAAAAGAGGTTTGGGAGGTAGCTATAATTTCCATTCAATATAAATCTTCCACAAAAATGCATCCTCGAGCGATATTGCTCTATTTTTGTACTTCAAACCATATTTCCACACTTCCTCGCTTTTCCCCGCCACATCACCTTCGAACGATCAGAAAAAAAAAACATTAAATCGGAGTAATATTAAAAATGCAAATTTTACAGTGGTGCCTTTTTTGAAGTCCTGGAAATAAAGTACGGTGCTTATAAATCACTCTCCAAATAGCCAGGACGACACAGGAAAGTGGACTAGCAGTGAGGACAAAGTAATGAGCGTGTCTCCTGGTTTTATTTCTTTTCCCAAAAACTGTCTCATTGTTTTGGTTTTCCTGTCCTCAAAGCTATCACTGTGTACCTATATGGCAGGCTCAAAAGCTGCCAGTCTCTTTCTCCTGGCATGATGATGACTTACAGTACACTGCCATACAAAAAAAAGGGAAAACAAAAAAGTAGGTACGTGGATGAAATTACGTCAACATTTTTGCTCAGTTTTCGCACACAGCAGCTGTCACATTCGGTCCCATTTAAATCGCATTTGATGTTGACATAATGCGGTTTTTTAATGATCATTTAGGTCTAGCTGGATGTGGCTGTTTTTTTTTTTGAGAACGTAAAAACGTCGAGTTTGGGTGCTAAAGGAAACATTTATGCCTAAATGAAATTTTATTACTAACGGAAATTGGTGCTTTAATGCTCTCGCACACTGCCTGATGAAGTGCTCGATGCTTTGGAGACACTACCGCCTATGTGTGTCTACTCGTACGAGGCATTGGAAATTGGAGAAAATTTATTGCTATTTCAGAAAGTGAAAACAAATTTTATGACAGTAAAAAATAAAAAAATATAGAAATAAATGACTATCTCGATTCAGACACAAATTTTTTTAGTGATTTGTTGGATTATTATTGGTTCGTCCTGCTTTGAGATCAGAATTGTCTTATTTTTATCACTTTAGTTTTTTTTTGTTCTAAAATGTCCACAGGGCATCGTCAAAACTAATCTCAAAAGCAAATCGGGCTAAAAAACACTTAACCCACTGTCTCCGTCCATTAAATTAAAAACTGTAAAGTAACAAAATAATTTCCTACGATTAGTCTATCCGTCTCCAGAGTAATTTCTAGCTCAATTACGTTTACGTGCGATTTTTATATTTTTTCCAACAAATTTCCAACTTGCAAGCATTTTTTTGCACAGATAGGTACTCCATTGCCCCAGAAAGGTGTCATAGAAACAATAAAAATAAATTTCTGCAATAATTTCACTAAAACATGTTATAAGTCCGTAAAAATATTTTTTGTTAGCTAAATGAAAATAATACGATGTATCAGACTGCAGCAGCGGGTTGTACATTATAATCCCCTTGCGGCGAAAGGACCTAATTTACTGCAATGCAACAGCCGGAGAAAAATGCATTCTTCTGCAACACGCAAACACTTAAGCCGATGGATTAAGTTTTTCGTGGCTTTCATTTGGTTCTTTTTTTCGTTCGTTGTGTCTGTTTTTATAATTCATTTTTTGTTTTCATTTCTGGAAAACAATTTCGTTTCCTTAGAATTTCAATTGCGGCGCTATAAACATGCAATCTCTTCTAGGCAGGAGGATAAAAAGCAAAACGCAAATTGTGACAGTTTAAAATTAACCAAAGTGCCACATTTAAATTACGGTTGTGATAGTGAATAGAATTTTTCTGTCAAATGACAACCTTAGCTAAGCATTATAAAATTAAATAGCAAGTGGCCATCGGCCATGGTTCAGAGGATAGAGTAGTTGATTGCTAAGCCGAACGCTACGGGTTCAAGCCCCAGCTTCGGCAGCATTATTTTTCTACAAAAATCGCCAACTTACCTGAGGCCACCTGTGCGATAACATGAAACAATACAAATCTAAGTCTCCTCCTCTGAGCCACGTAGGTTTCTGTTATGTATGCTTTCTTTCTATGTGTCTATCTGTCTCTCTCTGTTGTATTAATGTCTTGTTCTGTCCCAGCCGATGGCCTCAGTCGTAGTTCGTTACATTCATGTGCGAAGTACTGTGAAATGTCAATGTCAATCCACACTATGGCCAGCCCGGCGCGGTGCGGCGTCCCTATAGATATATACTTTACTTAAAAAATAAATAAAGTGGCGCGACACCTCTTGAAGAGCCAAGGCCTAAGTGGCTTACTCTCAATCAACAATTCTCTGACTGCGTGTGAAGATTTGAGGGGACCTACAATTTAAAGCTGATTCCAAACGGCAAAGTTGAAAAGCACTTTTTCATGACAGATTGATAATCTTGGAAGTTTTGTCAGTTCTTCGCAAGAGGCAGTGCCGTAAAAGATGAAATAAAAACTTTATGGGAACGAGTAGGACTCGAACTCACGACGACGCGACGTTCTGCTTAGCAGCCAACGCACCTAACCACCAAGCCACGGGCAACTGCGATGTACTTTACTTAGGTAAAGTTAATTTGAATATACTAATTTCAACACACAATACAAAAGTCTTTCTTCTACACATTATAGCGGAGTCAATGAAGCTTTTTCAAAAAGTCCACAGACCGAGCTACAATTTGAATGATTTCACCAGCTACCCATGCTTCGCCCTCTATCCTCTCACCCGCTTCCCTCATAAGGTACCCACCCGCTAACCGCCAGTGGCGTAGCAAGTGAGGGGCGTGTAGGCGGACCGCCCCACACACGGCAAAATGACTACTTTAGGAGGCCAAAAATCATAGACATGGAAAATTGTTTTTATTTCTGATTTTTATTGGGTTCCTGACCGATACATTATCAAAAATAATGAATGGACACACGGTACACTTAAAACAAATAGAACGGTTAACTTAATAAAAAAAATATATGAATTTAGGAAAAGTAAAAAAAAAATAATCATATTTCACTAAACAATAATTTATTAGTGGTACTTATGAAAATAGACATAGTTAATTATCAATCATCTCCAAATAAATAAAAAAAAAATCATCTAACTTTTTTCAGATTTTTATCTATACCCCTTACTGGCCCTGTATCGAAGTGAAATTCTAATACTAGGGACTTTGCGGCTGATTTTTTGATTATTCCCGTATATCTCCATTTCGGCTTTACCGATTTTGTTAAAATTTTGCACAATTATACTAAACATTATCCTTAGTGATATTGCATTCCAAGATTCTATTTAAAATATATTCTTCAATAACAAAAAATTCGGAAAAGAGATCCATTTTTGTAGTACCTTTTGGGTTTATAACACTCTTTTCTAGATTTCTCAAAAACGGCTCAACCAATTTTTTGGAAATTTCGTCAACACGTTTATATGCAATGTCTTAATAATGCTGCATACCAAAAAATGTGTGTTTTAATTTTCCTGATTTTTTATACAAGGAAATTAAAACACTTATGAAATTTGTGAAGTATTAGAATTTCACTTCGATACAGGGCCAGTAAGGGGTATAGATAAAAATCTGAAAAAATTAGATGATGTCTTCATTAATTTTCGAAAAAATAAGCAAATAAGAACCACCCTAATGTATATATATATATTTCGAGTGACTTGGATCACTCCGACTACCTGTCAATAAAAGAAGATAGTATCACAATGAGTTGGTTTGAGTTTTCAAAATTCACAATAATAACGGTCAACAAACAACTTGATGCAAATATCAAGGACAGAAAGCGGTACCTAGCGGAACTTTTTTTGTAAGTCTAAGTAAACATGAATTTTAAAGAAAAATTTGTCTAGAACCGCAATATAATATTTTAATACTTACCATCACATTGTTTTTTATCAAACGGTCTTTATTAAATGTACATACCCGTAGATTTCATATTCTTGAAACAGTGTTTGTATTTTAGCACGGGATTTAAATAAAAATGCGTGATGTTTCGTTGACGTTTCAGAGAGCAATTAACCGTACCATCACTTCGCTCATTTGCCGGACTCTCGCAGTCTTTTATTTTGAACATAACAGAGGCGACTTATGCTCTTTGTGATTCCTAGACCATCTGACTAAAAAAATATAAGCTTATTTAGACTCTATCTTTATTTTGGTAAACCGCTTTTTGGCCTCTTAAAGCAGTAATTTTGCCGTGTGTGCGCCCCAAGGAGTAGGTATCTATACTACGGCGTTATAGATCGCAGAGTATTAAAAATAAAAATTGTGACATTGTATACGTAACTTAACTGCCTACCAGTTTCTATTTGCACAACATTTATACTATCGGCTAGCCTAGGTTTTGACCGAAAATTTTGATGAAATCTTAGCTGCAGCTGAAGAGTTGTGTGATGCAAGAGAAAATGTGGACACCAGAGGTGCTGCAGAGAACCTAAAATCTGCAATGTTCGATTTCGCGGTTCTTTCTTTTCTCTTTTTCTTCTTTTGGAATAATGTCCTTAAAGAAATAAATTTTATTCAGATTGCACTAAAAGCTAAGGGATTAAGTGTTAATCACTTGGCTAAAAAAATAGAAGCCCTTCGCATTAACGTTGAAGAAAATCGGGCGAAGATCGTAGAAGACGTAATTCACCTTGGTATAAAAACCTAAGATTAAATAAGTAACAAGATGGGAAACTGACTTACGTTTTACCCATCGGATACCGCAAATTTTATTTTCCTGTTACTTCGTGTCATACGCATACTTTCACAGTAGATAACTATGGTCCAAAGCTTGTAGGCATTGTCATTTTGACAGCTTTGTTTCCCATCTCCTTACCTTATATCATCTCTGATAAAAACATCGGACAAATATGACATTCTAACAGAAAAAAGAATTCGTCGTAAAAAGCGAATGGCTGGTGAGTTGGCAACTGATTCAGGACTTTCTCTGAGCGCTGAACTACGGAAAGACATGTTCGAGTGCCTTGATCGATTCATCACTGAACAAGAACAGAGTCTATTTAGGAGGTAGCTTCATTATTTGAAGTTGTACAGGCGAATACTTTACTTTTTGCAAACATTGATGATATGAAAATAGCTGTATCAAAATTTGCTAGTGCTTATGATGTGGTGTCAGAGTCAGAATTTCTCTCAGAGATACCAAGGTTGAGAAGTCATTTGATAGCGGCTAAAGTGACAACATCTAATCGGTTATCTTTAGACTTTACGAAATTCATCGTTGAATGTGACTTTGCAGAATCTCTTGCGAGCAACAAAGACGGAAAAGAGGCTCAAATTTTAACAATTGAACATGAGGCGACCCAGCGAATAAATTTTTATGACGCTATCAGCAAATTTTCTGTTTTTTTTTATACAATGTGAATATGTAGAAACATTAATTTTTATTCTCCTTTTTTTAAATTTTTTATTTGAATTTAAATAAAGAAATCGTAATATACGGAATAGCAGAATTTCATTTATTTTACTGTTTTTCATTCTGGGGGTGACACCATAATTGCCGCCCCAGGTGCCACCCATGCTAGCTACGCTACTGCTAACCGCTACCTTTTACCCCAGCCCCCTTCCCCACTACCCGCTACTTTCTACCATCTTCGCACTTTTCACTCCACCCCGACCCTCTTGGGTATATTAAAATACTCTTTTGTTTATTACTTTTGTTAAAACTTCTTACTTTAACACAAATTTTTAAAACATCTTGTTAAATTTGAAGCGGTATCTTTTTTGGTTTAGAAGATATAATTTTTGTCACCAAAAGAGTCACAGCTTAGAACAGATGAAGACGTCAAAAAAGGATTCAGACAAGGCGATGCACTGTCATGCGATTTCTTTAACATCGTTCTTGAGAAGATAGTTCAAAACTCCACCGTCAACACCAGAGGCACTATCTTCTATACATCTGTTCAACTTCTCGCGTACGCCGACGATATTGATATAATGGGAAGAACACAGCGTGATGTCAATGGCGCCTTTGTGAGGATTGAGACAGAAGCGGCAAAAATGGGTTTAGCGGTAAATGAGGGAAAAACGAAGTACATGTTGTCTTCGAGTAAGGACACCCAACATCGACGGCTCGGACAGAACGTCACAATAGACGCATACAACTTCGAGGTAGTTAAGGAGTTTTTCTGCCTAGGCTCCGCTATCAACACGGACAATAACACCAGCGCTGAGATAAGACGAAGAATTACTCTTGCTAATCGCTGTTTCTTTGGGCTAAGAAAGCAACTGAGTGGAAAAGCCCTCTCTCGAGCAACTAAGGTTAAACTGTACAACACCCTCATCATCCCTGTCCTACTGTATGGTGCAGAAGCATGGACCCTAACAAAATCGGATGAATGTGCCTTAGGCTGTTTCGAGAGGAAAATTCTTCGGGTCATCTTTGGCCCCGTGTGCATTGATGGGGAATGGAGAAGGAGATACAACAGCGAACTTTACGGGTTGATCAACGACGTGAACTTAGCCAGAAGGGTCAAGGTCCAGAGACTCAGATGGCTCGGTCATTTAGAGCGCATGGACACCAATGCTCCGGCCCGGAAAGTCTTCGACACTATTTCCGAGGGACGCAGAAGGAGAGGAAGACCGCGACTCCGGTGGCGCACACAAGTGGAAGAGGACCTCAATCAACTTGGAGTGCAAAACTGGAGACAGCTAGCTAGGGACCGAGCTGGCTGGCGGAGACTGTTGATTGAGGCCCAAGTCCACAACGGACTGTAGCGCCACCTTAAGTAAGTAAGTAAATAGGAACACTTTGTAGTTTTTTCTCCTGTCCTCACTGTGCTCCTAATCTCCGCACTTTACCCTTTCTTTTAATTTTCAAGGTCCATAGTTTTTTTTTTCTGGTTCCCTCAACGAACTTGAAAATAAAATTGTTTGCTATACGCTCTCTTAACACATTACTCGTACTTCAAACTTATACTCTCACATTGGATGAGATATGTATGCCAGCAGAGAAGTCTACTCAAAATAATGGCCCAAAATAATGTGAGTATGGCACTTTCGTTTATTAACATTACGCACCAGTCTGTGATACTCTGATATCTTCTTCGCCTTGCCTACACCATCCTTACCCCACTCCTCGACATGAGAATTATGTTTGTGTTTGTCAATCTTAAGTATTTGCTTGGCTCTTCAAATCGGCTTACGGTTCATAAATCTTACATCATCAAAAAATTCCCAATTAAAAATGTTTCCAACATTAAAATTAAACTTACAAAAAAAAACATCCTTATCCTGTTAATAGCAGAAATGTTGAAGAGGAAGGCGAATATTTATAATTCTGGCGGTTTGCATAGACGAAGTCGTCCCATGGGAGATATCCATTTCTGTAACATGGCTAATTTAATTGTGTGATTTGTTCCGAGCCTGGGTTTTCGTTACATATACAATTTCTGTTGTTTAAGAGGGTTGCGTGGGTTGGTCGTCTGTCAAGGTTTTTCAAATTTGTCGGGTCGTATCCATGTCACTCCTTGACAGGAATCCTTACCTTCAAAATTTTGCTGTGTTTCTCGGTTTGTCATTCAAACTCAAATCTCAAATGGAATTAAATATTTTTCAACTACGAGGAGGCGTTGTATTTTTTGCAGTTGAGTGCGAAAAGCGTTTTGACACACTTTTTTAAAACGAGGTTTAAGCCAGGATTCGAACCCAACTCACGTGCATGCTTGAAGTGACTTTGATTTTAATTTTCATAAAGAATTAATGCAAACTAGATCCTTGGGGAGGATTGCAATAATATTTCCCCAAAAAGTTCCGTAAAATGCTTGTATGAGTGTGTGCTGTGCTGCGATACTGCAAGAGGAAGCGTCTATGAACAATGTACCAAATAGAGTATACACAAACAGTGAGGTGCGAGATGAATGTTTGGCTTGTATGTCATCAGTCATCACCATATCCTCCGCTCATCATCATCGTTTGTCTTTAATATCCAGGCATAATTCTAGTGTGTAGAGTGTTTATCTGCAGACAGAAGGGTTAAAACTATATGCGAAATACTTAATGCCATAGTTGGAAACGTTAGCGTCAATCAACGTTACTTTTTAACTTGCATCCTTTTCAGTAAGAATTTTGATGATGACAATGCGGTGTAGGTGTGTCTGGAAGGTAGGTACTAATGAAAAGCCACAAGAAGTTTTCATGGCAAGGAAAAGCTTCGAGAGTTAAATTCATGTGGGACAAGAGGAACGGCGGCGCTGGGGGATTTTGAATTTTTACTTAGATGTTCACTGTGCAATGCACATCCTCATCTGCCATGCAAAGGTTTTGAAGAACTTTTTAATTAAATAACATAGTCGTAATACAATTTTCAGCTAAGAAGTTTTTGTAAGGACAATTTTAATAAAAAGCTTGAACAACAGTTGTTTTATTACGAGGAGAATTATTTTTTTTTTTTTTTGCTTTACGGCTTGGCTTTGAGTTGTATGACATTTTTAATAGACACAAAGTGACTTGAAAGTGATTTGAGATATTTAATGAAAGAGAGACAAACGTTTTTCTATTTATATTTAACTGTTGCTAATGAGACAGGTGATATTAAATTCAAATCGAATCCCTAGAGTTCAATGCACAAAATTCAAGGAACGCTTAGGAGATTTGTTCTTTAAACTTCATAAATAAATGCTCAAGGCCGGAAGACGTCGACATTCTACAGAAGCATTGGAGACAGTATAGTGACGGGCTTAAACGAAATATCGGACTTCACAGTCGAAGAAGTTAATGAGGCCGTTAAATCCTTCAAAAATAAAGTCTTGGGACAAACGAAATATTATCAGAGTTTGGGAAAGGGATCGGAGGAATCGGGTTCAGATGGCTTTGATTCTCTTTTAAGCTTATCGATTGCAGGGAATGTTTATTTCTTCAAAAAAGAAGGAGAGAAGGTTGATGAGCTAAGCTGTGATAGTTACCATTTGATTAAGCTAATGTCTGCAAAAAATAATTTGGTTGTCTTGTCTGGTGGCCAGTGTGGACTTTCTGCATTAATTTAACCACGGATGCAAAGTATTGGGATTATTCCAGAAAGACATCGGGAATGCATGGACAGCGCTATCGAACTAGTTGATTTTGAAAAAAGCATAGGTATGATCAACATCCACGAGGCTTGATTAGATTAGTAGTAGAGTAGCTGTTATTCTTTGCCGACGAGGGAGCCATCATAAGTGGGATCTCAGATCCCTTGATAACGTATATAAGCCCGAATATGACACAAATATTTTAACTGCAAGAAGTGGAGGCAAAATGTTGCTTTCTTCTGTGAAAGAAAAATTTATATAAGATTAGAGGAAGGCTCTACACCGTGTTTGTGTAGAACGTACTGTTGGACAATGTACATACGGTATGAGAGTAAATTAACGGCAAATGAGGTTAACAAGAACATAGCATATTAGGCAGAGGTCAATAACAATGTATACAGGAGGAGAAACTACTACCATAAAAGACGATTGTCTTACCAGTACTCTACTTACTTACTGATCCGAGACTAGAATGCATAGCTTAGCATAGTATGTTCCAGCTTTATGCACAGAAAATGTAATAAACTTGTTTTATTGTTTTACAAAATGGTAAAATTAATTAATTAATTAATGTCGGAAACCCTGAATTAGATTTCTGGACAAATAAACCAGCATAGTGGGTCAGTAGTCGCAAAATGAAATTCGACACTTATCTATCACCCACAATAATGGGCCATTAATTTTATCTTCTGGAAATGCGGCCTTATTTCCATGTAAAATGTGGCCTTATTTCCACAATTCAATTGAAATAAGGCATGTCGGGTGTTATTTCGATTTCTTCATGGAAATAAAGCCGCATTTAAGGTGGGGCCTAATTTCGTAGGGCGTTATTTCACGTCACCGAGCTTTGGTCTAGCTCATGATAATATCGTCTTCGGAATTTTAATTCTTCATAAACGGGCCAACTATTCCACCTGCGTCTTTCCTCTAGAAAATGGCTAGTCCTAAGCAGTCCTGTAAAGTTAGCAAAATGATTGTTGAAAATTTAATAAAAAATGAAAGTTCCCGGTAGCTAATCTAATTGGGACTATTGGGACCCACCATAGTGGGTTAATAATCCTTAAATCGAAGTCGGCACTTATGACCCTCCATAGTAGATCAGAAGTTTCGAAAACAATTTTCAGGAATTCTGACGTCTGTCGGGACGAGTTTCCCTGCGCCACTTTTTTAATCAAAACAGAAAAACCGAAATAAGGCCCCACGGTCATTATTTCTAGGTTGCAATGGAAATAAGACCGCAACCCTTGTAAGGATCTTATTTCCATAAGAAATATAAATAAAGCCCTATGGGGCCTTATTTCGTCGGGCGTTATTTCACGTCACCTCAAAGCACATGCAGAACAGATTAAATGACAAAAACTTAACTTGCTAGGCGTCGGTTGGCTGAACACCTAGACTGTTTGAGCGAAGGGGAACTTGCTCAAAGAGTCCTTTAATACTCAATTCATGACGTCGGTCAAAGATCGAGACTTAAAGGGAGGATTGTATTGGATCCTGGTTGTTGCACAATGATATGATGATAGATGCTTCGTACGATAGTAAGAGAAAAAAAGCTTTATTAAAAGAGATTCCCTGAGGACACCGTCAAAAAGGCAATACCTTCAACATTCCGATACGACCGCAAATTACGATGATAAGGTGGCTTTAATACTTCTGGTACTAAAAATGTAAGAAATACAAAATCGGGAAGCAGAGACTTAAAAGAATGGAGTACTTTGGTAATGCTGTCAGTAAAGTCCCAGTTAATTAACTTTAAAAAATACTTTAAGTTACAAAAGTAATAACTGGATAGGAGCAGTCACCAGCCAGTACTTATTTTTAACTTGCAGTCAATTGACTAAAAGTTAATTTACTGCAGTACTTTTTAACTGGCTTTAGTCTGTTAAGTCACTAAAAAGTCATTGAACCTAAGCGATTTTGGTTTTAGTCAATAAGTCAATCGACTATTTTAAACTTTTTGACTAAAATGTATTGAGTCAATACTATTAAAGTATTGTAAATTAGAATTGTATTTCAGCACAGAGTGGTTTTTGCGTTTGACACTATTGGGATTTGAACCCACGGGATCTGCGTACTAGCCAACGTATATATAGCCACTACGCCACAGGCACTGAAACATTCAAGAAATTTTAATTTAATTTGGACTTTTCCGACTCAAACAATTTCAGAAATTCACTGTTATTTTCACCGAATTTATATGTTCCCTTAAATAATACAACATCATAATTATGTGTGTATAGGTGCACGCATGGGTAAGGCATTGGGTTTTCATTCTATTCCACAGAGGATGAAATTTAATTTTCCACCAAGGACGACCTTTTCGAAGAACAATGAAATGTGGCAAAACTCATGCCATCTCATAACATAACATATTATGTTAAACCATTACCTGTAATAACCTCATTTGGTTTTTTTTTCTCTTCTTCATACATCTATACGTACCTATGTAATAAGAACTAAGAGTCCTCCTAGAAGAGACCTCGTGCAAAAAACAAATCATTAAAAATATGTTACTCCCATTTGAAAACCGTTTGTTTCTAATGTTGTCGCGCGTCGTTGTGTTCTGAAGGCTATAGGGTCTAAAAGGCAAAAGCAAACACAGAAAAAACAATAAAAGAAGAGTGGATATTATAACCCTCGATTATCCAGCCATACGAGCGTAGAGGTATGTCCATAATGCCTACAGAACAATAGGTTAATTTTGAAATCATCCAAATGTAAAATTAAAATGAATATAAGACACATTTTCTGTTTTGGTCTTTGTCCCATCAGATGACATTTAAAAGGGACAATACTGGAGTCATACAAAAAAGGCTTTCAGAGCTCCAAAATGGCAGAGTAAAACTTCCTTATACTTCGATGTTGTCGACCATGTCTAAACACCCCTTATTCTCTTGCATCCAAATTTTTTCAGAAAAAAAAGTAAAACGTGTGAGCAACTTCGTGCAACCCAATTGAGCTCGCATATCCTCGATGCCTTTTGATATTTGCTGTTGTTTGGCTTTGGGCCTTGCTGCGTGTGAATTAGTTTCGAGTGTCTTCAAGTATCTCTTCCAGACACTTCCCATTTCCCCCTTGAAGTATACTAAATTTTGTCGCCTTATGGCTCATAACATTCCGCATATAAAATGGAAATAAAAATTAAACCAACGAAAGGCCCAAAAGCAAAAAAAAAAAAAAAATTAAACGCACAAAAACTCGAATATAATTTGCCAAAGAATTTTCCACAGATTAATTTTTATGGATTCTCCAAACATTACGCGGTGCGTTACACGAGCAGATAGATGCTGCCTCCCGTGCGTCGTGTCGTCTGTCAGCCAACCACTCCGATGATGGGGCAATGTATCCCTCATCTTAAAAGGCCTTATAATGATACAAAAAAGTGGGGAAGAACACAAGAAAAATGCCAAAGTGGGCATATTTCTGAGATTAAGAGGGGTGACTCTCAACTTAGACCGCGTTCTTTTTCTCTAAATATGCACGCTTTTTGTTGCAAGCCCCTTATCGCGCGCCGCCGCCGCCGACACTTACTGCGTCACAATGTTTGAAGTGATAGAGTGTTGGCCAACTTTTTAACCAAATATTTTGAGAAGCTTAATCACTTTTATGCACAGGGTGGTGATGTTTTTTTTTTTTTTGCTTTTTTTGGCTGGCCTTCTCTATTTCCCGAATTCATTAAATGGACTTTCTGCGTTTTCCATGATTTTTCTTGTTGTCGTCTTTATTTTTGCTTGGTTTTTGTTGTTGTGTCTAGGAAAATCTCGTAGGCGTTAGATTGGGTGTGAATTTTGAGGACACACTCATTGCAGTGTTTGTGTGGGCGAAGATGTTGATTTTTCCGGAGTTTTGAAGTTTAGCTTTGATACGCTAATCTGTTTTCTTTTAATTGGAATTAGAAATGTTGTGTTTCTAGCTTGTTTGTGTTTTCTTTTCGGTTGAGAGAGAATAATTGTTGATTTTCTATTTTTAATTTCTTTTTCGTTTGTGCGGGTTGGGGCCTTCGAATTTAGAAATGTTAATTCTCTGCAAACATTAGCTTACTGTTAAGGGGCAGAGCGGTGTTGGTGTGCTTTTAAGGAACTAAATGAAAATTACAAATAATTTTTTTGTTTTGATATGATTTTCGCCCACCATTCGGCCACACAAACCACACAGCGGTATTCCAAGATATCATATAATGGTAATGTCAAAAAAGTATCAGCTTAACCGCATGCAAGCCAATCATCATAGTGGTCATTTCACTCAACTCCAACGTCCAGAAATATTCAGAACCAAAACCAAACCATCAACATTCAAAAATAATAATTATTACTATTTCTGTGTTAAAGTCCTTTTGCAGAACTCTGATGCAGAACAGATAGCTCGCCGCGCCGGGGGTCTTCGCAAAAGTAAAAAAAAAAAAAAAATTAATTTAAATATTAAAATTAAAACATTGTGGCCTGTGTAGGACAAAATTGTCAATTTTAAACCTTTTGAGGATTGAAAAAGCTCACGTGCCCCACACCAACATTCAATTTACATGCATCAATATAGCTCCTATAGTATAACCATTACGAATTTACCTAAAGGGCCATATGAGTGCGTTTATAAATGACATACGACACGACGTGTTTTATCGAAAATATAGTTGGCGTCCACAGTGAAGATTGATAAATAATATTTGGTCTGTGAAGAGGGTCTGCGATTATGGCAGATAGTTATTGAGCTGTTTGCCGATTGATGTGGTCATCGTTAACGAACCTTGATGACGCACTTTTAAGAGATTTTAAGTAAAATTTGGTGAATTGCATATTTGTTGAACATTTCCACAGCTTGGTTCGTACACTCTCAACGATAAAAAATGTTCTAATAACCGAAAATAATCTACGCCCATCCAAAAAAGTTATTTGCGTAGGTACACATGACTATGAGTATCCCAAAACAAAAAATCAATCAGTTCAAAGAATTTGAAACCATCGCATGGTTAAAAATAAAAAACTAAGCCACATGTGACAAGCAAAAAATTATTCAAATGTTATTTTTTTTTTAAGCCCAAATGTTGTTTGACTGGTTAAACTGTTTATCCCAAAAAGCACTACACTTGAATCCACATTTAAACATTATATGCTAGTAAATGAGCCACTTAGCATCATTAATATAACATTTTAAACCTGGTAAATTTTAATATAAATTTCAGCACAAGCCACGGTTATCTTGACGTTATCCTATCCGTACAGCTACTCTACAAAACTTCAGGCTTACCGCTTACCCCATGTTTCGAAAAACCATCCAATATTTAAACGTTTATCCAATGATATTGAATGAAAAGCCCAAAAGCAGCCTGTGTTTCAAATCTATATTTACCAAATATTTGCTTCTTTGGCGCCAACAACTGGAGCTGTATCCACAAGTCTCCACAAGTGTATTTTACCAACTCCATAAGCCAAATTGACAACACCACATTTCAGCTTTATGATTGCAATTTATTTTCCGAAATTCAAAATTTTTAATGGGTTTTCTGATGCGCCCAAAAAACCACTCACAGAGACACACAACGCGAACATAATTTGCCTTTTAAGTTTTTAAGCAACCGCTCAAAAAATAACTTATTTAAACATAAAACACCATCGTCAATAATGCATTATGCGCAAAAATCACACTGTGTATACAATTTTCGACAGTTTAAGTTCCATTAGCTGGCTTTCTGAGTGAGATTTATATTTTAATTGCGAACAAATTGAATTTTTAAGCATTTCGTATGATATCAAGGAACTGCGTAGAAATATAAATAATTTTTGTATAGGGATTTGACTTTTACAAAACATTTGCAACCCCAAAGCCAAAAAAAGTCATTTTTTTCAGATAAGGCCACCATTTGGTTACCTTTTTTGATAATTAAGTTGCAAGTTAGTTATCTTTCACTGAACACATCCTGCAGTTTACCCTTTTTCACCAGCTTTACCTTTCGTAACAAACTTGGACATCCGTGCGGATGTCATAAATTCGTTTAATGATCCAAACGCAGCCATGCGTTGCTATTCCAAAAACGAATTTGAAATTGATATTCCATTGAGTCAAGCGATGGAGATGATTTCGAAATCTAAATCCAACTCAAAATACCTTTTCGAACACCGCATCACATCGTTCTTTCCGTTTGCTTATGTTTCCTGCATTGAGCAAAGTAGCAAACGGAAGTGTTTGCAGATATGAAACAATAACGCATATTGGCTCTCCGCAGTTTTCATACTTATAAAGTCCTTCTATTTCACATTCTGGTTTGCCATTAATGTACTTATGATGTGGTGGGGATGGATGTCCTTTTGTTGTGCGGTCCAGTATCATCGAACACCGCCGGCCGATTCGCCAACATCAACGCACATTGTCTCCATTTTACATACACGCCATACTTGAAGCAATTGCGAAGTTAAATCCTTTTCAGCTGGAATGAGTAACAGGTTAGCGGTTGGGGCAGCATTTCCGTTTTGTGTTTATCTTTGTGTAATGTGGTATTAGATTTGAAAATAGAAAAAAGAGGGTCATTGGTATGCAAAACAAACCTGCCATCATGATAAACCGCTAAATTTCATAATAATGTTTGGATGGTGCGGTAACATGAGGGCGTAAATACAACTATGTATACACGGAAAGAAATGAAAAATCTGTAATCACGAATTTCCATGTCGTAAATTATGAAAAATCTTCTTTTTGTAAATCATCCCCCTTTTTTCGTAAAATGAGAGTCAAAATTGTAATTCAATCTTTATTCCGTCTAAATTTACAAAACTGTATAATTTGAGAATTACGAACAAATGTCATGATTTTAGATTTCCATTGTAAGAGCAATTTACAAATTTTGTATTCGTAATTTTAAACATTTGGAGCATGATATAAATTGTACGACTAAATAATTCTGATTTACAAAATCAAAGATCGAGATTTATGATCTCAATATTCTAAAAACAAAGCTCTTGAAGCTAAATGAACGAATTGATCTTAGACAATCGTAGTTTACAAAAGTATTTCCTGAATTAAATAATAGGTGTTTATTAAATCATGAATTCTTATCGCATTTTACTACTTTTGAATCCAAACTGTTTTCTTTTGTTACGACTCATGAATCGTAAAACACGATAATAAGAAGAAAAGGTATTTTGTAAATCATGAATTCTTATATCGCATTTTACTACTTTTGAATCCAAACTGTTTTTTTTGTTACGATTCTTGAATCGTAAATTACGACAATATTTCCTGAAAAAGAAAAACGTTTTGTGTTGTTTATTTATTCCCTAGTTTTCATGCGGTCGAAAATCAATTCCAATTTTTTAAAGCGTCAAGTAGCTCAGTGGGTAGAGGTGCCGATCAAGAGACCGTCGTGCATTAACATGCCTGGGTTCGAATCCCAGCAGTGCGGAGTGACGGATTTGTAAAAAAAAAAAAAATAGTCGCCACTAAGCAGTGCAGAATGAGAAGTAAGTACGGAGATTGATCGGTGAGGTGAGAGAGAGGAAGGGAGAATATAGTACCGCGGGAAGGGAGAGAGAAACGGGGATGGTGGGGGGGGGGGAAACAAAACGGATAATTTACGTAATTGAAAACTGGCTGATCGTAAATTACGCTCCTGAATCGTAAATGCTTTTTTTGGTTATGATTCAAAAGTGTAGAATTACAACTTTTGAGTCATAATTCTTGACAAGCCAAATGTAAATTTACAACTGGCTGATCGTAAATTACGCTTCTGAATCATAAATGCTTTTTTTTTGTTGCGATTCAAAAGTGTAGAATTACAACTATTGAGTCGTAATGTCTTCATTTTCCTCTTTTTCGTAAATTACAAACACGAATTCGTAATATTTGATTCCCAATCCAAGGTCCATAACTAGATTCATTTTTCGTGATTTACCGCTTGTTTTTCTTGATTTGATCTTCGATTTCTTTCTGTGTAATCGTGAGGTTTTTTCGGTTTTCAGATTTTCCATCTGGCTACACAAATGGTCATTGAGAGGCTTTTTATTGGTAATTAGTAAAGCATAAATGGGTGTGTATGAAGGCTTAAGGCAATATGAGAGAAATAAAAACGGTTTGTTTGATTGTTTTTTGATGATTGGTTTGCCTGAAGTGGGGCTGGTGTGCTGATGAAGAATACTCTTAGTTACGCCCACAGACGAGATGTTGGATGCAGCCGCGGTAGTGTGAGACTCCATTTACGAGAATCACCATCGATCTTGTAGGACATTGTACCTATTCTAAAAATTTCTGAGGATATTTGCTTTTACTAATTCAGCCGAAAAACATATTAATTCTGATCAACAAACACAAAAAACGCTCAACTTTTAAACAAGTTTAAAGAACACTCAATTAATCAATCAACGTGCAAAAAAAAATAACAATTCAGCAATTTTCCATATCGACCGGACTACATTTAAAGGATCATAAAATCCTGCTATATCAAACAACGATGAATGTCAGTCATTATGACACCACTTCAACGTCAAAATTGCTCCCTAGACTAGAATAATGATTTTCATGAATAGCTAACGGCTAAAACAATCAACTCGACATCCAGCACTCAAAGCACCCCACTACCCCATCCAAACAGTGTTTCTGACCTTCAGTTTATATAAAAGCTTACAACACCAGACATCTCCACCAATTCATACAAACCAAAAAAATTATAAAAAATTTACATCCTCCAAAAAGCAGGATCAAGACCAGACGATGACTATGGATTGTTAGAATAACAACATTCGAACAAAAACAACTTAACTATTTTGAAATCTCCTTCCACTTTCTCTCACTCTGCCAATATTATTTTTAAAGACAGCAACAAAACAGTTAAACCAAATCCTGCAAGGATAAATAGTTAAAGAAGAACGTGAAAAGGATGCTTCATAAAACAGAAAGAAAAAACCCGATAATCGTTAGTAAATTATTTTTAATCGATTTCAGGTTAAACACTTAACTTGTCCATTCAGCTGGCACAAGGCAACAAAAAGAAAAAAAAAAGCTAAACAGTTTTTTAGCTCTGATCCTGATGCTTCCTTTATATTCCTTAAATTTTTTGGCAACTTCCCATTTTCTGTATATTTTGTTTCACGACACGAACTTAAGAAAATCCTCGAATTCGATTCAATTCGACTTTGGCATTTTTGTGTGTGTTTCTCTCTCTCTCCCGTCTTTTTTGGCAAAACGAAATCAAACAATATCAACGAGGACAAAAAGGTGTTGAAGGGAAAGAGACAATCTTTTAAAAGCATTTGCCGATAATCGCTTGTCTGTGGAATTATTGAGTTGGATTTCATTTGATGCGAAAGGAATAAGGATACTTTAGTCTGAACATCAATCGTTTTTCGCAACAAATTCAAAGAAAAAAATGGACAAATACAAATTAATGTATTCCTTGTTTAGTGATTTCGTTTTAAATGCTTAAAGCTTACCAAGATTTCGAGTCTTAAATTACTTCTCAACAAAGGAGCTAAGCTCGAAAAACCTTGGCAGTGAATTTGTGTGTGTCCTTTGATATTTTTTTAAGGTTTCGAAACATAAACTACTCCTTGCAAGGACGAAATGAAATAATAAAAAAAAAGATTTCGTATTAAAATGCTCACAATGTCTCTGGTCTCTATGGCGTATACGTACTTTTTTTAATAGGAAATCATTATCCATTGATTCTTCTGTTTGGTAGGTTTTGCATATTTCGCTGTTTGCTTTTGGGGGCAACAATGAATGCCAACACCATGTCAAGTTGTAAAAAGTGGCATCCTTGAACTTTTTCATCATGTTCGAATTGATGCGAGCGTGCCTAGTTACACAATTTTTTTGTTTAAATAAATTATATGACTTGTTTTGATTGTGTTGTCTCCACATTCACAATGTGTTCTTTCATTGTTTATTTAAAGGAAAAAAAATACAAACAGCCAACAAGACCAAATCTGCCTCTGCCTGTGTCTCAATCTACTTTTGTTGTTAAGTTTGCTTCAGCAATAGTAGGGTGAATCTCCAGCTCCATCTCGATCCGTCAGATATTTGAGATTCAAGGGGGCTGTGGTGAAAAGAGATTCCGCACCAATTAAATCCATGTTTGATTGCCAAAAGCAAATACTCAAATCGGATTAAAAGCTTTGTCTTTCTTAAATTGGCTCCGTAAACTCAACTGAAATCCTCAATTGAAATTTGAGCGCCTGCAAAAGGATGTGAACGACTCTATATATTTTTTGCCGAACGCAGTACATCGCACTTCGTCATCGTGTTTTTGCCTCAGTTTGTTGTATACAAAAGAAATCGTTGTTGTTATTTTGAGAAGAAAATTGCGCGGCAATCGGTTCGGTTTAATGTAGCCACTTAAGATTCTGCCCTGCAATGTTCTTATTAAAGTGAAATGTGAAATTGTTGAGTGCGGTAAGGAGCCTTGGTTAAATTGACGAAGAAAAAGGAGTGTGTTCCCAATTTTCTGTACACACTTCTTCTCCGTCGTGCTCTTCCTCTGACGAAACCATTTATTTGAGAGTTTTCCAGCTGCTATTTCTTCTAACTATATAAACCAGATATTTCTGTGGTGTTCTTCTTTTGTGAGAATGCAACATTTAGAAATGAAATGAAGATTTCAAAATTTTCCTAATATCCTGTTCGCTTTCAGGATATACAAAAATAATGAAATTAGTTTTTTTCTTCTACAATGATACTCTTTTGTTATGACTTTGCAGAAGGGAGAAGGATGAAATTATAAATTATTTCGAGATACGTATCTTCGGGGCAGGTTTTTCCTTTCAAATAATAATTCGAGAAATGAGTTCGGTTTCAAAGTGTGTCAGGCACAAAATTATTTGAATTTGGTTTTCTGTGCGGTGTAGGTGCATGTTTTTGAAATTTGAGTAGTTTAAATTATTAAAGCTGTTGATTTTTTTAAAACTTCGTCTTTCTTGGTTTTGCTCTAATTACAACCACAAAACAAACGATTAGGATAGACTTGAAGACACAGACTTCAAGACAAACAAAAGACGACCCAAAAGAGTGTCATTCCGAAAACCATAACCTTCCTAATGTCGTTTTCTTAAATGAAAATAATGGATAAAAACAACAGAAAATATTTTGGTTGCCAGAAAATGGTCCCAAATGCTTGTGACAGCTTTGTGATATCATCATCAAGTCAAGTGTCACGTAGTATATTATGCAACTCCCGCCCTCTTCGTAGGAGACTCTGGTACCGACCTCACATGTTAGAATCCCCTTGAACAAAAGCTATGGTGCAGCTTGTGTGTCTGACAGTTCACCTTCACTGGAGAAGAGAGATTTTAGCTGAAGTTATTGCTTAACCATTTCCAGAGCCAAACAGTTGTTGCTTTAACATGATATACCGGGTCAGAGAGAAGACGTCGCACAGTGTGACAATTCACTAATCTAGCGGAATTTAATTACAAAAATCACTTCCAAGAATCAATGCAAAAACCGGTTTTATGTGCAGCTAATACCTTCTACTAAATAATTATATATAAATTTTTGGGTTACGGTTAAGCAAAAAAAACAAAAATTGATCTTAAAGTCAGATTTTGTGATCATTTTAATTAAAATCGAGTTTTAAAGGCGCTTTGGTTAATATGAATTTATACGGGTTTTTTTATTTGTTATTGGGGATTTTGTTTTATTTTTCTTAAATATAATATAAGAGAATGTAAAAACAAGTAAAACCTTATTTCATATGATGCTCAATATTTTGTTATTCTGCTCAAAAGTTGAAAAATTGAGTTTTTTGTGTCAATTTTTACATTAAGTGGAGAAAATTTAGTAATATTCCGCATTATTCCGATGGGAAACTATATGTTTTTTAAAGCTCAATATATAAGCTTTCATTCTACGTTTTAAGTTGCTGCGCATAGGTGCGACACCCATACATTTTTTTTAAATTTTCGAAGTTGCTTCCAAAATAATTTCTTACAAAATGATAAAGATATTATATTTAAAAATAAAACCAAGACCACAAAACAAGAAAAACTATAAAATAAATGCATAAACATATTTAATTACATAAATAAATGCATTAATACACATATATATGCTTCTATATAAATACAAATTTGAGAAATTATGTGTTTTATGCAATATATATGTGTCGTTGCTGTCCTAGCAAAACTCAAATCGATTCAAAAGGAATTTTATGTTATAAGTTTATATATATATAATGCAACAACAAAGAGATTAAAAACTTACTGTTTGGTATATAAATAACATTTTTTTCATAGGGTAAATAAGCAATGTTTTTCAAAATTTACCAAAAAAAAAAATGATTTTGCCAAAATATGAATCAAATTGAATTTGAACTAATTTTATAAAATTTTTGGTTAATTTATCTAATAATCAATAATTTTTAGGAGTGAATAACAGATTTTCAATTGCATCAGATCCATTTTTAGTAAGTAAAAGTTATGTTCTTGTCCTGGAACTTTTAAATGTAACAATATAAGAAATCTAAGCTGCCTGAGGAATTCGGAGTAAATTTTTGTTAAAAATGTTATAAAGTGTTGTCTATTATTATGTGTTTATATGTTATTATTTTTTACAAATCTAAACAAAAAAGAAACAGCAGGATTTTTGGTCAAAATTTTTTATCTGTACAGAATGGGCCTTTGTATGTGCACTAAACAGGCACTTTCACAGGGCCGTTTGTTCCAAAATTTGGTAACTATACAAATCTTTGTAATTCAGTTACATTTTAATACATATTCATTATGAAAACTAAAGAAAAAACTGTTTGGGGAGAAAAATTTAATTTTTAGTAAAGGTCTGCCAAAGTGCAAAAAACACGAGAGTTTAAAGCTCTTTAAGTCAAAAACGTGTGTGGATATGTACAAAAATTGCAGTTTTTGTACATATTTGTTATGAATCTGATACATAAAATTTAAAAGAAGCAACAAAATTACAACATTAATTCACTCTTTGGTATGGGTCTAACATAGGCAAAAAACATGTACATTCCGATCTCTGCAAATTAAAAATTTGGCTATTTTAATAAATAGTTCTAGTTAAATATCATTCTTTGAATATATTTGTTGAATCTTGCGAAGGAATCACTAAAAAAAAAATTAATTTGTTAGAGCTATTAATTGTATTCCGCTAGATGAGCGAAATGTCACACTGTGCGTCGTCGTCGGCTAACATACATATAAAATTTACAAAATCTGTCCACAGACACACATACATATATCAAAAAAAGATATATACTCTCTGAGAAAATGAAATTAACCGTAATGGAGTTTAAGGATAAAGTTAATCCAAATAAAAAAGAGAATATAATATTGATACGTGTGCGGCTTCCTTTTCAACCAAATGATACGACCGACTACACGACGTAGACGTACGGATGTGTATGTCTTTCTATCAACCTGTCAGTCACATATTGGAACGCACTCAAAACAAATAAAGGATTCAAAGAAGAGGATAGGTGCGAGGAGGATTCATATCCTACATCGTTCTAGTGCATGCCTCACGTTGCTTTACTTTTTGAAATTAAGTAAATAATTGCTACTTAAAATTCTTGCATCGTTTTCACTTTGTGAGTTTGACTACTCAGCTTTGTGGAAAAGGAAAAAAGAAGACAATTTTTCTGTGTTGAGAGTGAGGATGCGGGCGAAGGTGCATGGTGATGTTGTCAAACCGACGAGTTCGGAGTCAAGATAATGTATGAAACAGTCGGAAGGCAAATTGCTTTGGAAGTTTTCTTTTTGTTCTTTTTTTTTCGTTTGCTACTAGTGTCTCAGTGTTTCACAGTCTGAAGAGATGCGAGATGAACGACAATGACACAAAAAGACTGATGCGTGCCATGAATCAGCTGATTTATTTCCGCACTCGACTTTGGTTAAGTCAAATTTGAAAAGAAGCTTTGCTTGATTGTGCTTTCGGTTTCTTGTGAAATTTCAGTGAATTTATTTTCGTCAACATGCAAGCAAGGTGCTCTTCTTCAACCGAGGATGGGTGCTTATTACCTTGTTCTTCTATAAATTTGCTGTTTAAACATAAGCGAAGAAAAAAAAACAGATCGGCGTCTGTAAGGTCGCTAACGGACACTAATATTAGGTGGTAAATTCCGAGTAAAACATGAATGAAAATTGATTTATTTTATGAATCGAATTCAATTGCATACTTAAAACCAAGACAGATTGTGGCTCTCTGTTAATCCGCGGGGAAAGGGTACAAAGACTTGAAAACGAAAGCTCGGAAAGTTCTTTCCTGAAGTATTTTTGCCCGTACAATGTTTTTCCTTGAAAAAATCAAATTTGTTTTCATGAGAATCTACTTATTTTCGTCACTCAAAGTTAAGAGAATTAAGGAGATCGAAGTATGGTACGTTTTTCAATTTTTCTAGCTATATTCTAGCTATGTTCTAGCCATTAGTGCCTTTGTCGTCTTAACATTAATTTGATTTTTTTTTAAGTATGCAAAATTTTGCTTCGAAAAGCATGTGTTTCATTAAGATTTGTTCCCTTAAACCCTCTTAAGTTTTTTGAATTATTTATTCTCCCTACTAAAAACACCATTCCTAGTCCAAATAATTGACGATCCTCTTCTCTAATTCGGCCACATTAAAATATTGAAAATTTATTAATTCAATTCCTTTCTCATTGCCATGAAAGAGTAGCCAGAACCCTAGGTTTACCAAACGATTAACTCTATGCAAACCCCAATAAATATAATCTCTCTCCTACGTTCCTAAGCTTTTCGAGTATCGGAATTACGGCAAAACACACATTTTAACTCTTTTAATGCGTTACGCATTTATATCTGCCCCATAAGGACCCAGCAGCACCCAATGACCATACCCAACGGAGAGAGAGACCATACAACAGCAATAATGACATGGAATTTATTTTCCCAAACGAAGCAAATAACAAGGACGAGAACAAGAAATAGAATCCTAAACACCAGCCTAATAAATTGAAAAGTTAAATTTACATTTTAATGAAATTAAATACAAAACCATCGACCAGGTACGAGGATATGTTAAAGTCTTTTCCTCTAAGCCTATACAAAACATCCCCACCGCACAACAATTTTGCTGAGCTCGTAAATTTTGTGGGTAGTCGTAACAAATGATCTTGATTAGAAAACATCTTGACTTTAATAATACATTTCCATTGGGGATAAGCAAAAGTTCGAGGGGGAGGCTGGGGAATTAGCAGAAAACCCAAAGTTTAAAGGCGGCGCGAATGGTCCTTAATCTCATCACTTAGCCTAATTGTTCCGGGATCACCATCGCACACCGATTGCAAAACGTTTGCTTAACCGTCATTAATAAGGACCTTCGAAAATCGAGTGAAAAATTCCAAAATTTGTTTCGTCTTTTGAGTTTCCACAAAGGAAACAGAAAGAAGATGGAACATCTTCGACGGTCTTCCAAGATGAATGTTGCATGCTTGATTTTTGTATAGATTTTCAAAGGCACTCGATGGCAGCTCGGTGGGGGGAGGGGGTGCCGTTCGGTAACAAATGTACGAAATAATTGCCTCTGTCAGATGAATGCCAGGATAATTATTCACCTTCAATGAGATGATTTTCCATTTTTCAGGAGTGTATTCCCATAAGCAATCGTTTTCATGGTTTTCCGGCGACGCACGACGACGCAGCCGAGAGGGTTGGCATGAGTGTGTTTTGCGTTATTGTATTCCAGTGATGGATAATAGGGATATATGCCCATTTCTAGCTCACTTAGGAATTCAAAGGCTCTACTGGGTAAATGGGGTGGGAGTGTGTCTACCTGGGTTGATGGTGGTTTGCATTTACGATTCGATTTTCTTGATGGTTTCATAAAACATTTATCCCAAAACCATGTTTTGTGGTGTTGTTGCTATAGCGCGCGTCCATTTAAGTGCTTGGCAGAGGAGATGAGGGAAATTGAATGATGTTTTCGTGGAATTCGTGAAGAGCTATGTTAGAGAAGGGGTAGTTGGCTGGAGATACAGAAACACATTGGTATTTTGGTATCCATTAGTTTAATGCTCTTGAAGTGGAATTAAGATAAATTGATCGAAATTAGGCGCATAAAAGTCAGCATTGTTTGCAAATAAAAATCGAAAAATCCAAGAAGAGGAATGGGTTAGGAGGATAAATTTGTAGGGATTTGGAGGTAAAACGTTGAAGTAATAGAAATCTGGGTAGGGAAGGAAGAACGATACTGGATTCATTTGTTTACATTTGGTGGAATTGAAAAATAGGCTTTTTCTAACTGGTAGCAATTTGTTGCCAGGGCTTAATATTAAAATTGATTTGAAATCATTTTTTTAAGTCAAGAAGTAGATTTCGTTTCATTATGGTACTGTTTCGCAGTTTTTATCCTTAAGATGACAATGACAACAAGAGCTTTCTAGTCAAGAATTTAAAGAGCAACTTTGTGGTAAAATAAGGAAACTCAAGGAGGTAAAAGTAAGTACATTCCATCCAGCATATTATCATCAGAAGGCTTATATCATCGCAAACTACATATAAGTCTTCGGAGCCCAACACAGTTGCTAACATAAAGATATGTATGAAGTTACGCCTCAGACTCATCCTCTAATCGCTTTTGCATGGTTTAAGACCATATGGGTCTGGCAAAAATCAGGAGTACTGGTTTTTGCACTGATAAAAAAAACATCAAATTTTTTGTCCAGATGAAACACGTCCTTTTTAGGGTTCCGTGTGTTCCAGAGTGTAAACGAAACCCTTATAACATCACTTCGTTTTCTGTTCATTCGTCTTTCACTAGCGATTTCTTCGAATCTGGTAGGCCGATTGCAATGAAATTTGGTACACATAATTAAGTATTCAGTAGTAATCTAAAAATGTTGTTTTCATGTTTTTAAGATAAATAGTTTCGAAGTTATTAATTAGAAAAGTTAAAAAGAAAAAAATCAAAAAGATCAGTTCGTTTTCTTTTTATTTGTCGTTCACAAGCGATTTCTTAGAATCTGCTAAGCTGATGGCAGTTAAATTTGGTTCACATTTTCTAGAGTAGATAGAAGTGATCCGAAAATGCTGCTACCAGATTTTTAAGATACACAGTTTCGAAGTCATTGAAGAAAATAGGCAGAAAGACTATTCAAATTATTTTCCAAGAATATGTTTGGTTTCAAATCTTAATTATTGTATAAAAAATCCTTCAAAACTGAAAGAAAGTAGGGTCGGATAATCAAGTACGGAACCCTCCTCGAGCGAGTTTATCTCGCACTTGTCCACTTTTTTTTTTGTCTGGCCCGAACCCTCCGCACCCTTCCACCTTCCAAAAACATCAGCGTCATCACTTAGTGCATCGATTAAGTGCCGCACCCTGACGCAATTGGATTAAATTGAAAAATTCTTGATGTTCCAACATTAGGTCCACATAGTTGGAGTAAAAGCCATTAAGGACCCACTAACCCTTTTGTCCATGATGCTGCAAGAATCAACCATCACAAAATTCTACATTCGCCAACGATGACGAAGGCAACAACGACGACTACGACGACGATGATGATTCCAGATCAGAACAGGACTAAAACTAATTGCATTACATCACTTATATCCTGTGCCGCTCTTAAAATCGGCAATCAACAAAGGGTTGTGCATCATTCGACCGGCTGGGGTTTCATCCCAACCCACTTATCCATCTATGCTGGCAGGGTCATTTGTCATATAGCCTCTATGCTCTATAACCGGGATTTTTAACAGGGGATGTCGTTCGGTCAGTCGGTGGGTTGGTATTTGGTCTTGTCGCTTGGGGTCATTTTTGACTTTTGCCCGGCAAGCAATCTCCAATAAACTTTTCAATTGATGATCAATTTTATTCCTTTTAGTCGGAACTGCACTCGTCTCGTCCATCACATTGGCAACGGTATGGTGTGTCGCGACAGCAGCGGTGAGTCACGTTTTATGGCCCCACCAATATGGTATACATTATGCTGTCAACTATTTTCTTGGAGTCTTTTGCTGCCACCACCACCAACACACGCTGCTTAAACTCACATCATGTGACTTTTATTGGCCAACAGTTGAAGGGTAATGTTGCCGGTTGTTGTCGTGACGATGGCCCTTTGTATCCGCGATGCATCCTGTGGCTTGTGTATCCTGGTTAATGTTGCATTTTATTGGTTTCTGTTTGTATACTGATCGACAACGAGACGATGCGCGCTCTGATGTCTCAGATCAGAAAACGAACTTTAGTGCCGAATATTTAAACCTTTTATAGGTTAACTAGCAAAACCCCCGCCCGCTTCGCAGGGCTTATAAAATTTTTTTTTATTTTTAATTTGATTTATAAATGTGCTTTATTTAATACTTTTTATTAGGATGCGTTTTTAATAAACAATATGTTTGTTTGTATAAGGTGGAATGGTTTATCAACACGTGATAAGGGCTAGCGTTGCAGTAGGAACCGTTGGTGTATTTACGGTACCTTTCATAGAACCGTTTTTTTTTTTGTAATAAGATTTTCTCGAAAAATTAAAGTTCGATCAGCGTACTTTTTTTCTGAAAGTACGTAGGTATATATTGTCCAAATAATACTTTGTTTTCAAAAAAAATGTTTTTGTATTTAAAAAAAAAATGTTTTTTAACTTTTTTTTCAAAATTCAGTATCTCAAAAACGGATCAATATTAAAAATCGAAATTTACTTATAAAATGTTCTTGATTACTGCATAACCAAATTAATTTGAAGACGTTTTCGAAAAATTTTATATGTAAAAAATTAATTAAAAAAAACCGCTCCAAAGATTTAAACAAAAATTTAAAAATCAAAAATTTGTTAAGAATCTTATGACATCAAAAAATCTTCCATTTTTATACATAGGTATATGTAGATACTTTATTATATAGAGACTTATGTATATAGAGACTTTGTTCCTTACATCTCAGAATTAACCAATTGTTCTTAATTTTTGCTATTTATTGCATAACCTTTTCATCTGACAGTTCGTTAAAATTGTGCGTCTCTGAGGGCACTGAGGTCTTTAAAACATTTGAAAATGGAATGAGCCCAATCCAATGCTGGTGCTGGACACCTCACAATATTCTTATCAACGCATTTTTCCAAGCTTTCACGCGAAAATTGTTCATTGATACGCATTGGCTTTTTCGGAAACTTCTTTTTAAGCGAACATCATGCGATCAACTAAAAAACTGTATCCCTCCAAACTTCAACACCATGCAAAACACAACACAGGTTCGAATATTTATTTGGGGATACTTAAATTTCCCATGTCTGGCCTTTTGCATCATTTCCCTTTGAACAATATAATGTTCATTGCCAATTAGACCAAAATATGACTGTTCTCGTGAACAATAAGTGGCTACTCACCAATGCAACAATTTCATTGCTAATTTTAGCTATGTATGTAATGGGTGATTCCAGTAGAGGATTTTTTCAATAGCATTTTTTTTGACAGATCACGTGTGAGTCGTGTCATTGTCATGTTATTTTTGTTTAATATTGTTCGGCATTTTATAATGGAAAGACTGAACAACGTTTACAAATCGTTAAACTTTCTTATAAAAATTCACGTTTTGTAAGGAATGTGTTTCGTGTACTCCGCTCAACTTATGGCCAAGATAATCGGCCTACTGAGCGGTCTATTCGCAACACCATCACCCACTTTGGGACCCACCATTCATTATTGGATAATATTCAACCGAATAGACTACGTTCAGCACGCTGTAAAGAAAATATAGCGGCCGTAGCGTCGCGTCGTATATTAAGGGTCGTGCCATGATAACCGACTACTTGATGCCTAAAATTGAAGCTCGTGATCCCGGAGACACTTGGTTTCAGCAAGACATTTGGTTTCAGGCGCCACTTCACACACATCGCATCAATCAATGGATTTATTGAAAGAACACTTCGGTGAGCATACAATTTCCCGTTTTGGGTCGGTTGATTAGCCACCAAGATCGTGTATCACACCGTTAAACTTTTTCCTGTGGGGATATGTAAAGTTTAAAGTTTATGCAAACCAGCTTAATTTCAGGCCTTGGAGGAAAACATCACGCGGGTCATTCGCCAGTTACCAGTCGAAATGCTCGAACGAGTCATCGAAAATTGGACTCATCGGATGGACCATCAGCGACGTAAAAACGGCCAAAATTTGATAGCCATAAACATACATAAGTAATCTTCAAAAAATAAATGCCAAAGAATGTTCTTTCAAACGATAATAAACATTCTCCATTAAATTTGAATTTTCTGTGTTTTTTTCTTTAAAAAATTAGGGAAACTCGAAATGGATCACGTTTTATTTTGTTCTTTATGAAAAACTTTGAAACTTTGACTTTTTTCAAATATTATAGATTTGGAAATATTAAAAACTTGGCAAAAATATCAATCGAATCGATCGGCTTGTACTACAGTGAGAAAATCATTATTTTTTAACATTGGTACCGTTTTTCAGTTCATTGCATTTGAAAAACATACATTTTATTTTTCCTAAACCTTCTACCCTAATACCTCTTGCATTTAGAGAAAAAATTTGGAAAATCGGTCAATCAGTGCGCCCGGTTAGCGAACGAACACAAAAATTAGGCTGTTCTTTTATATATATAGATTTGGCTCAGATGTGTAAAAACTCATAATATTGACTTGCAGGATAATAAGATCTTTCATTGGGAATAATTTAACGATTCAGTTAATTGTATTGTTGGTCTGGAACGTCTTGGAACTGCAATTATTACGACGCGCAACAAAACACCAAATACATTTTGATGTTTATGTGAAATCGAGCAAACAATTTGGATCAAGATTGAGTAGATGTGTTGTAATAAATTTTGAAGTAATTTTATTCTAATGGAAATTTACGGCGGGTGTAATTGAGATGTTTTGTGGTTGACGTAAATGGCGGTATGGTGAATCCTCGGAACATCGACAGATGCACGGGCCCCGGTAATGGGTTGTTAAATTTAAACTGCAATTTTGTGGTTTTGCATCGGAATTTATGTGAAGGCTTTTAGGGATACTTGAGGGAGAATTGTGGACAAATGAATAAAAGATTTGCAATCATAATAACAATTAAGTGGTCCAGAGAAATTAAAATTAACATTTTTCTTAGCAGATGGACTATTGAAAGAGGACTACGTTGTGTTAGTATGAAAAATTAAAATTAACGAGTGTGTGATTTTTTAGGATTCGACTATAATGTTGTTTAATATTGTGACCTGCGCTATTTTGTCGACCACAGTAGTAGGTAGTGTTTTTATGACATTTTCGAGTTAAAGTGAGTGTCGCAAGTAAAAATCTACTTGCGGACCATATGGAATCATAATATCAAACAAATAGCTTCAAATCTTCACCCATATATTATCCTCCAGTGACACTTATAGTTCGATATGACTACAGTCCAGACAATAAAATCCTTAAGACCTTTATTCACTAAAAAATCACATTCTTTTGGCAACAATGCCTTTTTACGCATTATACTCAGCTCTCGGCGGTCGGTAGTGGTATAATAAAATTTTATTGAATCGTAAAAGATTTCAAAATTATTGCCATTCATGCATAAAAATCGTTTCTGTTTATTTTTTGCAAAATCCTTTTTTACCCAAGGAGAAACAAAACTTTCGAATTGAAGTGGTTTTCTTCTTCCTTTTCTTTTCTTTTTTTTTAGAATGAAAGTGCGTTCTGGAGTGAGGGGTGGTACCAATACCGTTCCATTAGACCACCCTCAATGCCATCAGGTAAAGAGTTTTTTTTTTCCTCTCAGTTGTAGGAATACAATAGAGTTCGAACACAGACTTTGTTTAACCTAATCGGTGAGCACGTTTTGTTTTGTTATCCTTAAAGAGGATAAGTGCTTTATATGTATGTAAAGAATGGAGATTTTGCGAGAGAGAAGTCTTATTTTATGCCATTCGCTTATACAAGATTCTTCGGTGTGTCGTTTTGGGGGGGGAAAATCGAAAAATGGACTGTTTACCTTATTAAAAATTGAGACATGTTGTGTTTTCATAGTAATCGATAAGAGCTTTTATCTTGTGTTTTTAGTATTCATACACAGGAAGTGCTTACTCTGTTCGGTGATTTAAGCACTTAGACTATGATTGCCTAGCTTTGTTTCAAGTGGACTAATATCCATTGAATGATTTTGGGAGATTTTTTCTAAGATCGAAGATCAGAGTTTTTGACAAGCGGTAAAAAAAAACACGTAATTTTCTTGGAGCTAAATCGAAAATAAAAAAATAAAAAAACATACAAATGAGAAAAGTGCATGAAATCTTTATTTGACTCGATAATACCGCCCCGCTTATAGTTCAATTTTGGCATACACTTTCCAACATATCGAACGCCATCTATCTCACAAAAAGTTGTATAGAGGCGTTAAATCGAACGATCTAGGCGGACAATTGACTGCCTCAAACGTGTTACGCGTGCTATGTGGCAAGTGGCACCGTTTGGTGAAACCACAACATGCCATGCATGTCAAGTTCCTCCATTTTGCTGAAAAAAAATGTTATCATCGTACGGCAGCGCTCAATATTCACAGTTACATTGAGATTCGCATCATCTTTGAAAATAAGACCCAATGATTTATCTGGATGTACTGGTAGCTCTTGCAATTCTTCTAGCCTGCCTGCTCTTCACTCCAAATACGGCAAATTTGCTTGTTCACGTATCCATTCAACCAGAAATTAGCTGCGTCACTAAAACCAATTTCCGGTTAAAAATTGGATTTTCCGCAAACTTTTCAAGGTCCCTTTCACTGCCTTGTGGTAGGTTTTTTTGGCAGAAATTCTTGCACCAGTTAAATCCTTATGAAACTTTCGATACTTCACGGTCATCACTTACATTGACTGATACAGCTGCGTTTTGGTGGTTAACTGTCCAACAATGTTAATTTGGTGCGAACAGGAAAATCCGCCAGACAGTGATTTAAAAGACTGCAGTACTTTGATAACGCTGTGGTCACAATCCATAACCGCTAAAGTCGAGTTAGGTCGTAAATGACTTATTGATGTAGACGTGTTAAGAAAATTAAACTCTATCGTCAATCAAAATTTTAGATCTGTATCTTTTCTTAAACGAAAGTTATAAACAAAAAACCTAACAGCTTAAGTCAGTTTTTTTTTTAAATGTCATAAGCCAAAAAGACTTAACTTGAAAAATATATGATTTTTCATAACGGCGGTTTCATAACTTAAATTAAGTTTTTTAAGTATAAATATTTAGATTTGCCATAAAAACCTATCTCAAGATAAACTACTATGATCTAGATAAAAAAAAAAAATTGCCATAAAATCATAAGTTGAGTTAGGAAAGTTTTTGTCTTCCCATATTTAAAAATTGTATTTTTTTCTATTTCTTAACTAAGGCTGTTATTCCCAAATACAAACTAAATAAATTATTTTCCTAACTTGAGTTAGGGTGTTATGGAAAATTAAATTTTAGATTTTTAGTGCACCTAACTTAAGATAGGTTGTTATGGCATCCTCCATCCTAGTAATTTCAAAATAATACCTCAAGTTAGGCTGTTATTCCGTATTTGAATTTGAAAAATCGCGAATCTAAGTAGACATAGGTTTTTCTGTCTCGAATAAATTAAATTCAAAATCGTGGGGAGATGAGTCATAACTTGATTTAGGCTTGTTGTGACCGGTCACATCCAAACAAAACAAGTAGTGAAATATTTAAAAGTGAGTTATTTATTTAAAAAGTGATTGTAAAAATAAGTGTGTGAATTGAAAAAAAAAACTGAGAATAAAATGTCGAGCAGAGCAATGCAAATGGTTAAATTGGCGAAGAAACTCGCAGAACGTGCCGAAGCTAAAGGTGAGTTAATTTTTGTTTATTATAATTCTAACGATGTGTGATATACTTTTACATTATATTTTAACAAGATGTTTTACGTATAAATAATCTACACTAATATATAAAGCTGAAGAGTTTGTTTGTTTGAACGCGGTAATCTCAGGAACTACTGGTTCGAATGGTATAATTCTTTTTGTGTTGGATGGTGCCTTAATCGACTTAGACTTTAGGCTACTTAACATTAAGCTGTGACCAATAGCAGCGAAGAATCTGTGGAAAATATGGAAAAAAACGGCAAAAAATATACATTTTTCTGCGTTTTAACGCGCTTATCTCAGGAACTGCTTTATGAAATTGAACAATTTTTTTAATGTTGAATGGTCCATTTATCAAGGAAGGCTTGAAGCTATATGAAATTTAGCTGCGACCAATAGGAGCGAAGAATTTGTGTAAAATGTGGAAAAAACGGCAAACAATACAATTTAATCTATATATATAAAAGAACAGCCTAATTTTTGTGTTCGTTCGCTAACCGGGCGCACTGATTGACCGATTTTCCAAATTTTTTCTCTAAATGCAAGAGGTATTAGGGTAGAAGGTTTAGGAAAAATAAAATGTATGTTTTTCAAATGCAATGAACTGAAAAACGGTACCAATGTTAAAAAATAATGATTTTCTCACTGTAGTACAAGCCGATCGATTCGATTGATATTTTTGCCAAGTTTTTAATATTTCCAAATCTATAATATTTGAAAAAAGTCAAAGTTTCAAAGTTTTTCATAAAGAACAAAATAAAACG
Source organism: Sphaerophoria taeniata (assembly GCA_943590905.1). NCBI lineage: Eukaryota > Metazoa > Arthropoda > Insecta > Diptera > Syrphidae > Sphaerophoria > Sphaerophoria taeniata. The sequence goes on along the minus strand of OX016540.1, from coordinate 33,178,830 downwards.
TGATCCATTTCGAGTTTCCCTAATTTTTTAAAGAAAAAAACACAGAAAATTCAAATTTAATGGAGAATGTTTATTATCGTTTGAAAGAACATTCTTTGGCATTTATTTTTTGAAGATTACTTATGTATGTTTATGGCTATCAAATTTTGGCCGTTTTTACGTCGCTGATGGTCCATCCGATGAGTCCAATTTTCGATGACTCGTTCGAGCATTTCGACTGGTAACTGGCGAATGACCCGCGTGATGTTTTCCTCCAAGGCCTGAAATTAAGCTGGTTTGCATAAACTTTAAACTTTACATATCCCCACAGGAAAAAGTTTAACGGTGTGATACACGATCTTGGTGGCTAATCAACCGACCCAAAACGGGAAATTGTATGCTCACCGAAGTGTTCTTTCAATAAATCCATTGATTGATGCGATGTGTGTGAAGTGGCGCCTGAAACCAAATGTCTTGCTGAAACCAAGTGTCTCCGGGATCACGAGCTTCAATTTTAGGCATCAAGTAGTCGGTTATCATGGCACGACCCTTAATATACGACGCGACGCTACGGCCGCTATATTTTCTTTACAGCGTGCTGAACGTAGTCTATTCGGTTGAATATTATCCAATAATGAATGGTGGGTCCCAAAGTGGGTGATGGTGTTGCGAATAGACCGCTCAGTAGGCCGATTATCTTGGCCATAAGTTGAGCGGAGTACACGAAACACATTCCTTACAAAACGTGAATTTTTATAAGAAAGTTTAACGATTTGTAAACGTTGTTCAGTCTTTCCATTATAAAATGCCGAACAATATTAAACAAAAATAACATGACAATGACACGACTCACACGTGATCTGTCAAAAAAAATGCTATTGAAAAAATCCTCTACTGGAATCACCCATTACATACATAGCTAAAATTAGCAATGAAATTGTTGCATTGGTGAGTAGCCACTTATTGTTCACGAGAACAGTCATATTTTGGTCTAATTGGCAATGAACATTATATTGTTCAAAGGGAAATGATGCAAAAGGCCAGACATGGGAAATTTAAGTATCCCCAAATAAATATTCGAACCTGTGTTGTGTTTTGCATGGTGTTGAAGTTTGGAGGGATACAGTTTTTTAGTTGATCGCATGATGTTCGCTTAAAAAGAAGTTTCCGAAAAAGCCAATGCGTATCAATGAACAATTTTCGCGTGAAAGCTTGGAAAAATGCGTTGATAAGAATATTGTGAGGTGTCCAGCACCAGCATTGGATTGGGCTCATTCCATTTTCAAATGTTTTAAAGACCTCAGTGCCCTCAGAGACGCACAATTTTAACGAACTGTCAGATGAAAAGGTTATGCAATAAATAGCAAAAATTAAGAACAATTGGTTAATTCTGAGATGTAAGGAACAAAGTCTCTATATACATAAGTCTCTATATAATAAAGTATCTACATATACCTATGTATAAAAATGGAAGATTTTTTGATGTCATAAGATTCTTAACAAATTTTTGATTTTTAAATTTTTGTTTAAATCTTTGGAGCGGTTTTTTTTAATTAATTTTTTACATATAAAATTTTTCGAAAACGTCTTCAAATTAATTTGGTTATGCAGTAATCAAGAACATTTTATAAGTAAATTTCGATTTTTAATATTGATCCGTTTTTGAGATACTGAATTTTGAAAAAAAAGTTAAAAAACATTTTTTTTTTAAATACAAAAACATTTTTTTTGAAAACAAAGTATTATTTGGACAATATATACCTACGTACTTTCAGAAAAAAAGTACGCTGATCGAACTTTAATTTTTCGAGAAAATCTTATTACAAAAAAAAAAAGGGTTCTATGAAAGGTACCGTAAATACACCAACGGTTCCTACTGCAACGCTAGCCCTTATCACGTGTTGATAAACCATTCCACCTTATACAAACAAACATATTGTTTATTAAAAACGCATCCTAATAAAAAGTATTAAATAAAGCACATTTATAAATCAAATTAAAAATAAAAAAAAATTTTATAAGCCCTGCGAAGCGGGCGGGGGTTTTGCTAGTATATTATAAACATAAAGGTACATACATACATATGAACATACATTTTAAAAAAAAATTATAACAAATTCAATATTACAGTTATTGCAAGTGGCATGGTAACGTTAAGTTTCATGAGCTGTTAGCTGCTGTCGCCGTTCACGTTGGCGCGGCGGCCGGCGTGGCGTCACGACGCGTCATGGTTGTTTAATGTGTCTTTGTCCGTTCGTATGTGCGTTTGTTTACAACCCATTCCATCCTCTTTTAAGTTACAGAATAATGCAGTTGGGAATTTCAGATACCATATCAAGCGATGATTTTTTTTTTTTTTATAACATATATAAATGTATGCATATTCATAGTAAATGAATAGTTTTTTTTTCTTACAATAAGCTGTAGGTAATTTTAAATTTAAGTTTTCTTTAACTTAAAATGTTAATTATTAAAAATATCTGTCGTAAATTAATTTATATCATGAAGGTCAAGTCGCTTAAATTTGTATGTATCGTTATTAACCATTTTTAGAAAACATCCGGGGTTTTGAAAATGGGGCTTTCCAGGGTGAAAATTTTCCTTAATATGCTGGTGTTGTTGACATAGGTAAGGAGTATGTATGTTTTAAGGTTCAGATCGAAATTAGAAAAATGTATTCATTTCCAAAACTTAGAAAAACCAAATAAAATGCCAGTTGATTGTCAAATAATTCAAACAACGATTACCCTGCATCAAGACCACAATTATTACATCCTGAAGATGCTGTTATGGATCTGATGCCTAATTTTGAGCCTTGTCAATGAAACGAAACACAATCTTGCGGGATAAATTTTGATGTTGACTTTCTCCAAAGTAAGACATTTTTTGTTGTTGATATAATTACCTATGTATGCATGTATTTATTTTTTAAGCTATCCAATCCTGTTATCTTTCCTTATTTTGAAAAAAATACTTAAGAAATGCAATATTCGTATTAAGTTAAGCTAGGCCAATTTTTTTTTTTTCTAAAATTAGGTAAGTTTCAACATACCGAAAGCAATCAAGATAATTCCGAGATACAATTAGAATCCGAGAATATTATATTGGATAAGCCTGAATGGAATTTTAATTTATCAAGTAACTCAGGTAATTCCAGCTCTGAAACCGATGAGGAATTAATAGCTATGGGAGCCGAACTTGAGCAAGCCTTAGCATCACCGAAAATCAAAAATAAAAAAAAGATTCGAGTTAAGCAAAGAAACATTGGAAGAATGTATGAGTCAGTCAATGGCAAAATAGTAAGGGCTAGAGCTTTCAAAATATTTAACTACTGTAGATCCAAATGTAAAGAAAAAGTAGACGCTAAAAATATTGAACAATTGTTCAATCAGTATTGGGCGCTAGGGAGCTTTAATCAGAGAATTCTGTACATTAGCTCATTAATTACAATAGGCCCCTTAAAAAATCTGATACTCTGATAAACAATGTAAACAGGAAGCGACAACGGGAGCATTCTATGATTTATTCATTAATAGTGAATGGAAATGCTGTCAATGTTTTTAAAAAACATTTTCTTTGCTGTTTCGATGAAACAGAAAGTTTTGTCAAAAATGTAATCCGTAAAAAAAATACTCTCCTCATTTTCCCTTTCAAAGTATGAGAGGAAAACATTCAATTGCTAACAAATGCAGTACAGAGGTTGAATCCGAAATAAGAAAGCATAAATTTTAAAATTTCCGGCTTATGAAAGCCACTACAGTCGGCGCGATACAAGTAAAAAATACTTGTCGAATTGCTTAAATCTAACATCCATGCATCGCTCATACTGTTCTGAAATAGAAAATCCAGTTAGCCTGGCGAAATATTCTCAAATTTTTAAAACCATGGGCTTGAAATTCAAATCCCTAAATGTCGACACATGTTCAACCTGCGACTCATTTTTATCTAAAATTAAAGTTGCAGCATCCGATGATATAAAATTAAAGCTAATTGAAGAAAAAAGGAGGCATTTGAACAAGGCCGAAATTGCTTACAATGCAAAACGAAATGATAAGACAACAGCAAAACAATCAAAATTCCATCAAGCGTTTACCTTTGACCTCCAGCAGTGCCTTCCGACACCATTTTTAAGAAATTCCATAAGTTTTTATAAAAGGCAGCTCTACACATTTAACTTAACTGTTCATGATTTGGATTCCAATGTAGCAAAACGTTATATGTGGCATGAAGGAGTAGCGCGTCGTGGTGGGAATGAAATATCATCTTGCCTTTACAAACATTTAAGGACAATTCTGGAGGAAACGAGAAAAATAACGTTTTACAGCGATTCTTGCTCCGGACAGAACAAGAATACCTTTGTTGCTGCAATGTTTACGGTTTTTGTATCGGACTCCAAAAATGTTGAACAAATCGATCACAAATTCCTTGAACCAGGTCATACGCATATGGAATGCGATAGTGATCATGCTCTTATCGAGCGAAAGAAAAAAAAACCACCGTAAAAATAGAAATCCCCAGAGATTGGTATCAGTTCGTCGATTCTGTTTCATCAAAGATGGAAGCGGTCGAAATGAAAGGGGAAGACTTTTTTGATTTCTCAAAATTCTCCAAGTCCAAGTTTTCTTGGAAACGCGTTGGTGAAGATGGCAGCAAATTTGACTGGAATTCAGTTCGTTGGTTGCAGTACACGAAAAATTGCAGTGAGGTATCCTTCAAATACTCCTTGGATGACGAAGAGCCTTTTAAAATTTTAAAAATAGGGAAAAGAGGAGCTGGTCTTGTGAATGTAAGCCACATTTCAAAGGTGGATGAAAATCCAAGCATTTCAAAGGAAAAAAAAGATTTGATGGACCTAAAACATTATATAAATCCTGATTTTCATTCGTTTTATGACAACCTTAAATGCAGCACTGATGAGCCCAACGTTCATCCAGATTTTATAGAGTCTGATCAAGAAGAAGAATCATAGATATGCATCTTTAAAATGAATTAATTATACTATGTATGTTTTACTAATATTTTGTTTTTTTGTTTTCTTTTATTTGTATGAATTGATTGTTATTTATTTGTTTCCTATCAATTAATGTTTAACTTAATGTGAAATGACATGAAAACTTTAAAATATATTTTAAAAACAACCATAAAAATTTATATCTAATTTTTCATTTACTTATTTATACACAAATTGGTGAAGAAAATAGGCACATTCTGCAATTAATACGAATAAGGAGTGTACTTACTAAGTAAGTATTCGCAACAGTGCACTTTAAATCCCTATACTGGATTTTCTTATTTTGATTTTCATGATTCAATAAAACCAAAAATAATTGAATAAACGACAAAAAAAAAATAAAACTGAAGAAAATATAATAAATTATTTCTTCTTCAGTTTTATTTTTTTTTGTCGTTTATTCAATTATAATACATATGTACGTAGCTAAAATGTTTTTTTAATATTATGTACATACATTTTTGACCTTTGTTTTTTGAAAGATTGATTGGACATCACAAAGAATGGTGGTCGAAATGAAAAAAATGGCTCAATTGTTTAAATGATTGGATAACGTGTTGTTAATAAAAAATAAATAAATAAAACAATTTAACCTTTATTTTAAATGCATTGACTGTATCTTAAAATCATGGTGTTCATTGTTTAAAACACTGGTTTAAAAAAGCTTAACTCGGCATAAACTCTTTTATCGCGACATTTCACTGAAGGTAAAACGGCCTAACTGCATATAGACAAATAAGTAATTAAACTTTAAAGTACCATAACAGACTATCTCAATTTAAGAAATTTGCTTGAAAAAAAATATACGTAGCAAAACAACTTAACTGCAGATATGCAATTTTTTGTTTTAATTCGCAATAAGCCATAAGAGCTTAAGTCTTATTTTCTTAAATAACTCTTTAAAAAAAATCGAATAGTTATTTACTCTTCACACAGGATAAAAGAGTACCCCTTCTATTTTTTTGCATTTAAAAAACTAAAATATAACAAGTTTCCTAATCCCAGTGAATTTTTGAAACTTTAAACTGCTCTCTTGAAAAGTATGAAAAATAGACTTAAGCGGTTATGGCTTGTGGCCACAATGCATGTCAGTTAAATCGCACTTAACTATGTTAACTAATCAACTGGCTTTAGTCAGTTACGGGACCAAAAATCCGTCGAAGAAATTTTCTTTCGAAAGTGCTCAGTATCAATTCCCTTTTTTACTTACCTATCGTCCAACACTCGGCGCCGTAGAGTATAGAACAAGTAAAACCAAAGTTTTGTATAGCAAACAATGTCTTTTGAGTGAGGAGTTTTAAACCCAGTTGTCTTGCCGAACCAACGGATCTCAACTAAGGTGTCCTTTGTGGGATAAATGTTTATTCCAAGGTAGGGAAACTCCTTAACTATACCTCAAAATTGCTGCTACCAACATTCAGTGACGTTTCTTCCTAGGCGGTGGACAGATGATGTTGTTTTTTTTCACTTTAAGATCAACGAGTTTCGCCTGTTCTTACATCGCTGTAAAGGCCTAAAGCACAGCACAAATTCAATTTACATATGAATAAGAAAAATATGTATCTACCTTGAAAATGGGGTGAGTCAAGAATTGACCGTAAATGATGTTCGCTATCGCAAGATTATAACGGACAATTGTAACCATAACTTGAGGATATGGATCTGAACTGGTATGTGGTTCCAAGAGTGGTTATGTCACACCGACGCCGTATGATGATTTTAAGTCCATAGTTTGTATCACACATCACGCGATTTTATCAAAAACATGAAACTACTTAATGAATAAAATAACCCAGTAAAATCTTTTACTTTTCTTGATTGTAATAATGTTTTCCAGGTTTAAGTCTTGTTTTTGTTTTATGAAATCGCGGTTGTGTTTTCCAACTAACATGTACCTACCAAGCTAACTGTCTGACCTCCAACGTGACAGAAATTACAAGTATGGTAAGATTCGCAACACTAATATTTTTGTTAATGAATGAGATACCACATTCTTATGAATAACTTTGTTTATTAAAAAATGTGTCTAATAGACTTTGACATTATAAGTGCCATTCAATTACTAATACCTCAAAGACAACGAACTGTCAAAGAATCATTGTCTCATACGAACAAACAATTTTCAAGAACATACTCAAAACTCACTTACGAACAGTGAAAAAAATCTGTCAATATATCTATTGAGAGAATTAGATCTCCCCCATTTGAATAGAGAGCTTACATGCCCAAACAAAGGACACATACAATCGAACCATAAATACGCTAATTTCCAATTGACTATTCGACTTCTTCATTGCCAATATTCCCCCAACTTTCGTCTTTCATCGCATCGTTGTCATCGCACTCGTGCAATTGTTTCGTTTTAATATCGAAATGAAATTGGAAAATTGTAATAAAACGAAAATATCCCTCGGGTTAGAGCTATCCAGGCATATTCATACAAGGCCAAGTCAGCTGAAGACATCTATAGATAGACATAAGCCACGTATGCAGGGAAAAGCGTCTTACCATTATTGCTTCGAATAGAGCGACGCACTCATAAAATCAAATAAATCAAACATGGCTCTATACTGCACAGGAAATACCGGAGGGGTGGTGCGGGTGCTGTGGCCATGACAGCAGCATTGGCAGAGCCAAAGAAATGTCATAATACCTCGCCAATTCAGGGTCATATTTTTAGCCAAGGGGGAGGACATCGGAACCAAATGTAAACATTAAACAAGACCGACGAATACAGACGCCCCCGCAACCGCCGCCTTATCTATGGATAACAAAAACGTCTGTGATTATCTGCTTGTTCAACGACGACGATGGCAAACGTACCGGAAAGCGACCTCTGCAAACAAGAGCAATAACAAAAACAAACAAACCTATTAATAAGTCGATTGTTGGGCGAATGTAGAGTATATTCCGAGACGACTGCAGTTACGACTGGCACGACACGACTGTAGGACGCGACGACGACGTCAACGAATACGCCCCCTTCAGACTTTCATTTCAAGCCAAAACCAAACCCTAAGCGATTATTCTTTCTTGGAAATTGGAATTGGAATCGGTTACCTATAAAAAATGGCTTTTCATTTGGTTTCCTATTGCTGTGCGAGGGAGAGGGGTAGGTTGACAGACTGCGTTTATCGTGGAATGCCATCAAAGCGCGGAATAGCGTGTTGAAGTCTGAGGATCTACGGTAAAGGAATTCCATTCTGACTGTGAGGCCCTAGCCATAAAAAAAATAAATTGAAAAGGGAAGGATTTGGTAGTTTTTTTCATTATGACATTATCAAAAGTGGGATATAACACAAATGAAAAACGAACAAACGGAGTTTCTTACAAAACAGATCCGTCCCTGTGCTGCCACTTTTACCATTCCTTGAAAACGATTTGCAGCTCTTGTTTTCCTCCACTTGATTCCTCGAGGATACCGTCTCTGCCGGTCGTTTACAAAAAAAATGTCTACTTCTTCCGCTAAAAGTCGTAAAAATGTTTGTGTTTTGGGCCTAGCCCGTATTGTGAAAAATTTCCCTTTCATTATTTCTCCAATTGTTTTATTTCAAATATTTTTCTTCGATTTGTTTCATGCCGCACCGCAGGTATTTCCATTCTAACCGCCCGGCTCTATGCGTGCCAGTGCTTCCTCCTTCGTATCATGCAATGCACATAAAAGGATTTCGCATGGCATACCGCATTTTGCTGCGTGCCATGCACCACCCCACTGTGTTGTTTCTTCAAAGGATAATTCAATTCACTTTAAATGTCTGTCCGCATATGTTTTCAATTTTTTTCTCTCCCCAATTGAGCGAGCGCCGCACGCCACCACCCTTCATTCTCCCCTAACTTTGATTATTATATTTTGTTTGTATTTGTATGCAGGCTGTCAAGGGGTTGTGTTGTGAATTTTCAAGTCGCTTGAAATGGTCCTCTTGTCGCCGTCCGTCCCGGCCGAAGCGCACCATTCCCCCCATTCAATGTTTATTTGTTTTCTTTCGCCTCCTTTTGAAGGATCATTCATATGAGTAGAGAAGTGTATGGAACCCTCTTATTTGAGTTGTGCTTGTTTTGGCCAGTAGATGGATGAAGGCCGCAACGGGGGTGGTATTTGGATGGATGATGTGGCGGACTTCGGTAAACTGCTATGATGCATGTGAAGCACATAGCTGATATGCCTTCTCTATTCCATAATATACAAACCGGGTAAACCGGGATTCAATATGTACTCTCGTTTGTTGAGTATCGAGAGAGAGCTCATTCATTACATTGTTCCGATGTTTTGATTAAATGAAATCGAAACGGAAACTAATCGAACGGAATGAATTATTCATGTGAGCTCTGGAGTGGACGTTCGTTGGTTGTTGCCTCTGTTCAAATGGTGCAAGTTATAAAAACAAAGCTCTTTCTATTTCTCTGATAGGACTCCGGACTCCCCCTCTTGTTGCTGCTAAAGTCCTAGTTTATAGAATAAATGAGTGTTTTGTGTTTGCTGCATGAAGCATATTGCTTAGAGTGCTAGGGAGTGCATTGTTTGTAATGTTAGTGCTGGGAGTTTTTTTTTTTTTTCTAAATTATGATTTGAAGGATGTTTTTGAAAAATCAATTTCCTGTGACAGTAATAAGCCAATGTTTAAGTGTCTGGAAATTTTCATAAATGGAATTTAAGTTCGAACTTCAAGGTAATTTGTGTTTTGTGTTTGGGTTGTGATGACGATATATTTGTCGAGTTTTTGGTTTGGAAAACTTAGAAGGTTTATTGGCTTCATGAGTGGGAAGCAAATTAGGAGCAGATTAATTTCATTTTTGTATTTTTTTGGCAACTTTCGGACCCTTATATTAACCCAGATATATATTTGCCTTCCTTAATGCCAAACATGCATTACGTTTCAGAAAAATGGATGATGAAGTAGTTTCTAGCCACTAGAAGGTACTTATGAGTTTTTAATTTTTTTTCAAAAATATATCTATCCACTCATGTTCCAGGAAGACATTCTTCAATGACATTTGGATGGGGCTGTTTTATCAGTCGCTTGGGTGGAGATAAAGCCTTTATTCCTCGAAAATGTCGGAAGACGTTTCTGAGCATTAGTTTCGTGTTTAAGTGTTCAAATCCCCACTTAATATCATTATTTTTAAAATGGGTTTTTCTTTTTGATCGCCTATAACTCAAACCTTTTTCTGTGCTAACAATGCTTAGGTATATATAAAATGCTAGTCATATTAACTTAATGTCCTGGTAAATAATTGTGTCGTGTTTCATGTAACTTCGTTTTTGTAGCCAAAGTTATATGAACTTTTTCAATGGCCATTCCTGAAGAAGTTAAAAACCTCAGAACCAAGTTTTCAAAAACAAAACAAAAAATTAAATTCGCGTGAATTAATTTTTTTTTAATTCACGCGAATTTAATTTTTTTAATTCACGCGAATTTAATTTTTTGTTTTGTTTTTGAAAACTTGGTTCTGAGTTCTTGCGACGTGCCCTCCCTGAAGCATGAATGCAAATATGCAATCACTTAATTATTTGGATCATGAATTATTTTACTTCGTTCTCGATGATTTTCAGCATTTGGTGTCTCATTCAATTTTTGATTTTGATAAAGGTTGTGGCCTTATTCAGAGCTGTATGAGTTTGAGTGACAAAAAGGAGTAGATTCTCATGGAAAAAGGTAAGATTTTTTTTTCAAGCAAATGATATGCGGCAAGTGTACTGCGGTAAGGTACTTTCCAGTATATCGCTATCTGGGGCCCTACTATGTAATTTGATTCTACTCGAATCTCATTTGCGATTCTACTTTCAAATCGTACTACCTATGTATGAAAATATAATAAAATGCTAGTAGTGCCAAGCTACTTGCTAGAAAATTTGCGATTTTCGAACGAGTCTCGGATTTTTTGACACAATAAGCAAAAATAATTGCTGTGGAGAACTTTGAATTAAAATATACTTTTGTAAGTGAATTGATTTCCGACTCGTTTTTCGAGAAGTGATATCGTCATTCGCGCCTGTGGGACATTTTTTTATCAACGTAGGTAAGCATAATTGTGCCATTTTCATTCTTTTCCGCAGGATGAAATCACGACATTCAAAACCAAAAACATCTAACTCAGCGTTGGCTGTATGTTGTTTTCTGCTGCTAGAAGAATTATAACATAACGAACCACTCATTCCATTAATGGCTTCGTCCAACAGCCACATTTTTACTTCCGCGAACAGATTAGGAAAACAAATACACACGGACACCTGGCTCAAGGCCCTAATTTCGTGGTGGATTGAATTCCAATCCACTCCATTTTTATATGCATGAATTACATGCATATTTATGGTGTATGTTGCCGTGTAGAATATGAAAAAAAGGCAAGATTAATCTTCTGCATCTGTCCTATTGCCGTAGACTTTACCTTCCGTCATTTCCATTTTTCTCAAGTACCAGTTTGTTTTTCCCGTTAAAAAAAGCCATACTGGTAGATGTGTTTTTATCTATGTAACTGAGCTTAAGGAACACCATCACTCAGTTACCGAGAACGTATTTCTCGTTAACCACAGCCACTCTGAAACTCCCACAAGGGGGCCGACCGCAACTGTAGTTGAGATTCAATTAGAATCCGGGCACAACTACCCCAGAGCACCAGTTTTTTCAGAAGACATGGTAGTCTCTTTTGTTATTTTGTACTCTGTGAATGTATGACATTATCATCATACATTCTATCGGATGTGTGAAATTATCACACATCCGTACAAACCAAAAGGATAATTTTCCAGCTTCGTGACTTAACAGCTCACAGGAACACTGGTGTCCATTGTCATGCAGTCCATTTTACCAGAGAGGAGTCGGGTCGACCAAACTGGAAGACTGCATGACATATTGCCATGCACCACCAACTTTCTTAAGAACACTCATTAGTGCCTTATTCTATCACAATGATATCAAGTACAGTCTCATTAATCACGGTATCAAAAGAAAGTGATTATGATGCATGTACAATAAAACGTAGGTTCATTCGCCCTGACCGAAGTCAAGTTGACGCTCTGCACCACTTGGAGGTTGAACCTTCCGCACATGAGCGGCAAGAAATCTGTACTTGGAATTGCAAGCAATCCTTTCCAAACCCTCACCCACTCTTCGCAGAGCACTTCCGCGAACAGCGGAGATAATTTAGGCAGATCTTGGGTTTTGCTGACGTAAGGGTGTTGGATGATTGTTCACTGAGCCGGTGGACTCTAATTTGGCCACCAAACATTGATTAGTGTTCTTGGAAGGACGACCCAAATAAATATGGCCAAGCATAGACCTGAAACAGTCAAAAGGCTATAGATTTCCCTGAGCAGACAAAATGTAAGCTTTACAATTGGAGTCATAACAGGACCCTGCCTCATAGGTAGACATGTTTTGAGGCTAGGTGTCTACGCAAACGACTTCTGTAGAAGCTGCATGGGCGAGGAGGAAGAGGAAATGGTCCAATACCTTCTGTGTACATGCCCGGCACTCTCCAATAGAAGGAATAACTTTCTCTGTAATCCCATCTTCGATAATACCAGTGAACTGGCAACGATCGACACAAAATGTCTCTCTAACTTCATTTAAAGCACAAAATGGTTTGTTTAAGTTCATTACTCTCCCATCACAATAGACCCTTGATGTCTAAGTTAGTCAATAACATCTAGACAGCCACTCTTACTTAACCTAACCTTGGAAGGACGATGATGTTCCCCATAAAGAAAAGAGACCGCAGAGCGCATATGGTTGCTTTAAGAGAACACCTATTTTGATAATACAGTTTTATCATTTGTATAGATAGGTAAGGTACCTACGTATTTCTCCGCGCTGTACCTTGCCATGATGATTTGTCCTTAGTGCGTGAATAAAAGACAATAATGTTGAAAGGCGCCACGAGCACGGTTGCCAGTTTGGTCATTTATGACCAAATCTGGTCATTATTTTTTCACTTGGTCCCATGGTCATTCTTTATTACATTTGGTCATTTTTTTTAAATTTTGATTTTGTTAATAAGTAAGTGTTCTCAATAACTAAGTTTACGAACTGCAATATCTAAACATCAACTCTTAAAAGAACATAAGCATAATGCAATGTTAGTTTACCCCGCATTACCAGCAGACTACCACCTATATCTACCTGATAGTAGATGTTTTTGCTTAATTTTGCATTTTATATCTGCAGAAAAGTAAAAGATCTCAGCTTTATACTAAACATCAAAGAATAGATAGAATGCAGTAACGGGTGGTGGTCTTTTACGCACCAGATTCCCAAATCTTGTTTTGGTTATGTATGTCGATTGGGCACCTCGGAGCTGCGATTTGACAACTTTGGACTTTTTTTTTGTGGGGAACCGTAAATGACCGATGTTTTGTTAACAATCCAGAAACGATTCATGCACTTAAGGCCAATATCAACCAAGAAATCCGTGAGCTACAGCTCGAAAGCATCAACAAGGTCTTTGAAAATTGGAGTGACAAAATGCGCTACTGCTACTGCGAAACCATTCGGGGCGGCCAATTGACCGAAGTTGTGTTCCATAGTTAATGAGAATGTTGGCTCTTAATGATAAAGCCATAATACATGGACAACAATTTAATTTTGCTCGTTTTATTAAATTTTCCAAAGAAACCACCCTGTATACGTGATTTTCTCTTGCTATCACAAGTAATTTGTATTCATGTGATTTTTTATTAGTGATTTCATTTTGGTTTGAGAAATCGTTTTTGAAAATAAGGCCGTGTGCGAATTGGATAAATTGTGGTTAAAAAATAAAAATGGATGAATTTTTAACCACTACTGTCATATTTTAACCTGCTCAGCAGCTAGTCAAATAATTGGAAGTGTCAAAATTTAACCTAACTTCAAGATTTAACCCATTTTTAACTGAATTCGCACACGGCCTAAATTCATTAAAATGATACAGTTCATTATTTTTATACTAAGTTTTCAATATTTTATAATGATGGTCTTTTTTTGCTGCATTTGGTCCTTTTTCTTTCTAATTTTGGTCATATTTTAAATTTACAAGTGGCAACCGTCACGAGCCGTCAAAATCAACTCGTTTCTATTTGAAAACCCCACATATATATGGAAAGTGTGGTAAGACTTCAGATAAAAATCCGGAACGAGTTCAACAAATAGAACGAAGGCGGATTAGGGATAAATCTAATGTGATGGAGCTTACGGAGAATAGGTTTCAGCTTGAAGTATTTATCAAAGACATCATTTTTAATCCAATAAAATAACTTAATACCAGTTTCGTCCCAAATTACCGCCTTTCAAAATGTATCTGTTGGAAACTAAGTGTTAAAACATCTTTTTACTTATTTAGTACTCGCAAACACATTTGATGTAGAGCGATTATTAGCTATTTTGCCTATTTTTGAATTCTACTTTCGAGTTACGTAGTTCCTCGAATATGAGAAGAACATAAAAATATACTTGGCACTACTAGAACTATCGCATATTAAAATATTCTCATAGAATTACAGAGTACGGAATTTGCGAAATCGAATTACATAGTTAGGCAACTGACTTTGATTTCCAGTCTTTTGACCTCAACCCATTTTCGCTATACATAATTCTTATGAGCTACTTCGATTAAAAAACTTTGTTTTGTGATATGTTGTCGTATCCCATGTGCAAGTCCAATGAAACGAACTTTAATCATAAGTGACCCTTGTTATTCGAGAAAGAATTTCATCCCATTAGTACAATCCATTATTTACAGTGTTTTCTCATTCTTTTGGCAAAAATGAATTAAGAACTGAAGACCTCTCCAGAAAACACCAACAATGCGATTGCAATTGGCCTCCATACACAACTCATCATTCACTTTTGGTTACAGACAGACATCTGGGTCACTCTTGAAACAACGCCAATTAAAATGCTCTTCGAGAACTATACAAAACAGATCCTGATTAACCTCAATCCCTACTGGGCCACCAGCCCAGTAGCCGAGTAGCGAGCGGTAAAGGCGTTGCAATGAACATTACAACAGCAACAACGCGTATCCATCCAAAGTGTATAGTTGTCGTTTACATTGACGACGAACAGGCCGGACACCCGCTTGGCATTGGCACGCGCACTCATTTCACGCCCCATAATCGCATTATGGTCATTTCAATTCGGTCCAATTCAATTTCACACACAACAAAGTTAACGGTTGAACATTTCCCATCTGCAATTAACATAATTACGTTAATTTATTAACATTAAACGGGAATTGTTTTCAGCAGCAGCGGCATGGCGGTGGCATACAATCAGATCCAGCCCGCAGTATTCCGCTCAATTTCGCCTGCCGCCCGATTCCCGGTTATATCTTGCTTTTCTTCGGCAAAAGGCAATCGCGGAATTCTGCCCACAGCTCGCGGTACTCTTGAGTTATTCGAGAATCGATAAAGTTCTGACATGTCGTCGTACTCGGTGTCGATGACGTCGACGTCGATAAAACCGTGTTGGTATTTTACTTGCGGCCCAATGGGATTAAAATAAATTGATAAACGCAATGCCTCTATCCGTTTCCGTTTCCCTTGTTTATTGTTTCATCAACACAACATTCAGTTCAACCGTCAAAATAATTATTATTTAAGGGCGGAGGAGGGAGATGAATTATTCCGTTATTGTTGTCACATTAAGCTGATTGTGTTTTAAGAGAGCGCCATTTTGACAAGTTGTAAGTTGTAACTGTTACATTTTTTTTTGGAACGAGTCTCGCATGACACATGAACGTCAATCAACTATACAAAAGAAACATATTCCGGTGGGCGGTGGTGGGGGTTGTTGGTGTGTCGAATTCGAAGAATCTAATAATTTGAAGACTTGAGAGGGGTTGGGTTTGATTGGAGAATTATTTGCTTCTTGTGAAAGTTTTTCGATTAACTTCGCCTCCGATATTAGAATTGCTACAACCGTTGTCCTCTTTGTGTAATACATAGTCTGTCGGATAATAATTGCAGTCGAATGATTTGGCCAAAAAGTGAATTGACTTCATGAGAAGGACATAGCATTTCACTTCACTTGTCAATGGTTTTTTCATCAATCATAGCCATTCATCCCTCGACGGGCAGTAATGATGGCGGCGGGCGCGGTGACAGCATAGGCAGGCATTCCATTGAGGAGAAATTAACCATAAAATGAGTATAGGATTTTTTCCGTCTTCTTCAGAAGCCCGAAACTATGTATGAGACTTGTTTCGAGCTTAACCTATAATAACGTCCTTTGGTCATCAGTGCAGACGAGACGAGCTGAGTAATCCCCAGAGGTGGTATATTATATTTATGGTTGTTCGAGGTTAATGAATTTGGGGAGATTGTTTTGGCCTTTTCCGGTGGGGATGAATGACGCACGGTGAGTTTTAGGATTTTCATATAATATACTCGGCTTGAGATTATATTCGGTCTAACATGACATGACGAAATGGTCATTGTCATAAATCAAATGAAACGTTGTTTGATACCATACAAGGTTGATGGTTTAGGGTTTGAAGAGCAACATGTGCCAAGTGCGATATAGGCTTGAAAGAGCACACACATAACCTTTGGGGAGTCAAGAGGTGATGAAAGCTTTCGGTTAAGGCGTTAGGACTAATTGGATTGCTGAATAAATGGAATGTCGACGAATTGGGAGTTGCTTAAGTTGTTTTTAGTTTTAGAGGCGGTTAATTGGTGTTTTTACGGTGATGCAAGTGATTATGATTTGATATCAATTGAGGACTTTTGTAACTTGAATGAGTTCTGAGGTAGTAATCAAAATCAAGTTTTGTGCCTTAAATTTCTTTCGGATTCGAATAACCTACCTTGAGCTTCTAATGATCCAAATATAGGAGAAGACAACACTTCTTTGAATTCGTGTACCTCTACGGTGGGGTCCTTGTCAAAAGCTTGTTGGTTTCTTCTCAATATATCGATGTCGTCTGTATGATCAAATTTTTGACGATAGGACTTCTACAGTCACGGATTTGTTTTCCAACTGTAAGTTGAAGAGGAAGAAGGAATGAATTCTGCTTGTTAATTAGGTATTTAATTCATTGGCCAATTGCCACATAAATCGACATAGTAACTGCCAAAATAGAATCCCTTTGATTGTTCTACTCTCCAAACAATTCCATGTAATCAACTTATGAAAACTTAATTATTTTTCAAGATGTACCCACTTTGCCCAAAAATCATTATTACACAATGGAAAAATATAGTTGCCCGAGTCCTTCGAGTGAAAACACTTGAAATTCAATCGAAACTAAATTTCCGAGAAATCATCCTTCAAAAATCTCTCCAAAAAAGCAGTTGGTGTAGAGCTAGGTTCAAATGAAATGCGATTTGATAAGGCAATTCATAGAATCCTTTTGGACTCTTATAATGGTCCTAATTACAACGAACAATAGTGTCCTTAATTTCCAAATATTCACCTCTTCACTTTCCTGATTGTAGATTTTATAATTCCCCTTGAGAATTTCATGATTCTATTCCTGGTATACCTCTGTATTCTACCTATATCATACAACACTTATACATCTAAACGAAATAAAACACAATGGAAAGGAATTCAAAGTGTTTGCCTTTGCGAATTTCAAATCAAACCTCTTCGCCCCACTTACAGCCAAGCAAAAATGCAAAAGAGAACTTTTTGTGTTTTAAAAACAAAGGAAAACAATTTGAAGAGATTAAATGTTGAATAAACACTTTTTAGTTAGCAAAAGATACCCAAATTGAGACAAGGAGAAGGACGACAGGGTAGAATAACTTCATTAGTAACGCAACAGTGAGGTAGGGCTGCCCCTTACCTAATCATATTCCAAATTCCAGTACTAATGAAATTGCTGATGATGCGATGGCAGCCACTAAGCTTGGACCGAAATCAGGACCGAGACGCAGGTATTAAGACTTTACCCTATCAATGAGAACGCCGGATGACGACGACGCACTTATACATGACCTTTCTTTGATTAAAACAAGACAAAAGTGTTGAACAACAAAAAGTCTGTTGTTAATGAAGGAACCACTACTGAACCGAAGATGGAACTTAGATAGGCTTCGACTCTGGCTCCGAATCCAAGTCCCATTCAAATAAAATTGACGACTTATCTTGGGTAAAGTTCTCGACTAAAGTTTGAACATTTTGCTGATACACATACAAATCACAAATCGTACAGACATTTCCAACACACACACTCTTGTACGTTTTATGAAAATTACCAGTTTTCCTCAAATTGTTGAATTAATTATGACTTTACCGACGAACGTCGTCGTCGTTTTTGTCTTCATCTAAGGACGGGGGTGTGTAGAACTGTAGACAGAGACGTCATGTATTTACATCGAACATTATTTGATAAAATTGCTAATTTTGCACAAAGTTACCGACCGACCGACCTTCATCGACTCACCTTCTTGCCACAATATACGAAGAGGTTCTATTTCTAGGCCGGTTCCAGTGAAAACTAGCTTTTGTTTCCAGCGAAGAGGAAGAGGATGAATCCATTTGATTGAGGACAGGGAGGGAGGGGGGCATATAGGCACATACTTGGATGTGTGTGCGCTTCATCATGTTGTTTAATATCACAAACTCCCTGGGTCTGCAATTCATTGGAAGATAACGACTGCGGGGCTGTTTACTGTGTATAGAATCAGTCTTGACGTAATTGAATGGATGTGAGTCCGTGCGTTAATGGCTCGTGTTGCTTGCGTACACACATAAGACAGGTATCAATAAAAAGGTGATACTTAGCTGAATATATATTCCAAATGTTTTCAAATTCGGTTTCGTAGTTTTCGAGATATTTGAGCTTAAAGTTGATGTATGTAGAATCACAAAAATGGGTTATTTTCACTATAAAATTCAATAACTTTTGACTCATAGGTTTTACGGAAATGATTTTGGTACCAAATGAAAGATCATAAAAGTATATTTCTTAACAAATCAGTATTTTTCATATATATGTAGTACATGATCATATACAAGACTTCGATTTTGTTTGAAAACATATTTTTAAATTGCTATTCAAATGCAGATATTTTGAAAATATCAGTGATGACATATATATTTTTATACATAATTCTAATCCTTATTTCATATATAAATCAATTATATTTTCTTACATAAAAACCATCTTATTAAAAGAATTCTTCTGAAAATAAAGATTTTTGTTTTCAAAGACAACATACTTACTTTTTCTTCATATTCTTTTTACTTTTTTTCTCAGAAAATAATCACATATTCTATTAAGCAAACTAAAATTCATTCAACGTTTATTTAATGTCTTAATTTATTTTCTTTTTTTGTAAAAATATGGTAGCTATATATTTTTTTTTAAGTGTCTTCATCACCGTTTTCATCAAAAAGAACACTATCTAAATATAAAGCTGCGGGTATCGTTATATTTGTACCATGGCGTGCATAACCCAAGTACCATAAGATACTCATTACATGTGCGCAACACCAAACGGTTCGCATACCAACAAGACATTTGCAATAATATGCCTAAATTGCATTGCACCTGTTTGCATCATTTGGATCGTTGCTCACTAGTATGTAAGTGAAATAGATTTTTAAACTTATGTGCCGTGGCCCGTCACTTGATTCTTCCCCTCATTAAAAAATTGTTTCCAACTAGGCTTGGGTCAGCTAAGCTAATACGCTCACGGCAGCGCGGCGTTCGCAGACTTTCATAACGTAGTGGCCATTTTCTTTTAAATGCTCTCCACAGTAGGAGCGGGCTTGCTTTATTTGATAGTTCCCCAAATATATTTTTCGAAGCTCGACTAAATTGAGAAGCGGTAAGTTGTCAAGACTTGGAATTTGCCCATTAATACGAAGAAATGCAGCCCTTGCTATAATTAGATTTTGCTCTTTAACAAAATCTCCCAAATAATTTGGAGTGTTTAATTTATTTAATGCCAACTCCAGTACCCATGTTCTGTAACTTCTCACATGGAGAAAATCATACCGAAAACAGTGTAAACGGAGCGTAATTAGTTTTTTTTGTACGAAATTTGACACAATTTGTTTCGATTTCCTATGTTTCTCGACTCCGAAAGTTTTCGACCGAGTTACAGAACATGGGTCCAGGAATGAGTTCGTATTAGAATTGTCTTCTATTAATGGATGGAATTTATTAAGAAGCGCAGCTGCAATTTTAAAATCATCCATTAAATGACCCGCTGCTAAGTTGTTAAAGTCCTGCCGAAACAGCTTAAAATCTCTTTTAAATCGGCCGTTTACAACTTCAACGACCCATCGAACATCGTAACAATACGCATCTTGACCTATTCGATTGTGCTGTTGTGAGTTGAAAATTATCTTCCAACACAGATTCAGGCATGCGCAAGGAATTGCATCTCTAAATCCTCTATCCAAGATGAACACATCGGCTTGTCTGAAGAATTGTCTTGCATAGGTCTTTTCGTCTCTAAAAATGCTTTTCATGATGTGGGCATCCGATGTCTTTGCAGCATACGGTCCCATCACACACCCGTCACAAGATGTCATCATAAACGGTTTGACCAAATTCTGGTACTTATGGAGACTGTAGGTCTTTTTTTGAAAATTATAATTAGAGCTTTTTGCAAAGAGATGTATGTGCCGTCGCAGATGGTAATTGCTGGTCGCTGGTCCTTTCATAAAGGTTTGTATTTCCAAACAGACCATTTAGAATTAAGTTGTTCCGACTGGCAACGTTGGAAATAGAAACATTCTGCAGACCCAAGTTGAATGGCACAAAAAGGTTTAACAAAATTGTCCTGGCTGCAGATTATGTCGTCTAATGGTTGTCCGCGGTATGTTCACAAGACATTTTCAGAAGAATTCTTTTAATAAGATGGTTTCTATGTAAGAAAATATAATTGATTTTTATATCAAACTAGCTGACCCGGCAGACT
This sequence comes from Sphaerophoria taeniata, assembly GCA_943590905.1. NCBI lineage: Eukaryota > Metazoa > Arthropoda > Insecta > Diptera > Syrphidae > Sphaerophoria > Sphaerophoria taeniata. Next base: position 33,157,984 of record OX016540.1, on the reverse strand, counting down.
TTGTACTGCCTTAATGGATAAGTAAAAGACCTAAACTTTTGTATAAAATAAACTTAAAACAAACAAAAGTAATCCGCAATTAATTAAAAAATGCTCGGTATGAATGAAGTTTTATTATTATTATTTTCGATTAATTGCACATTTATAAGCTTTTGATATTGACAGACACACACAGTTACATATTATACAATCCGTTAATCAATTTAAAGCTTTCTGATATACATCCTATATTTTTTATTTTGTTTTGGTGTGGTAAGTCCGTTGGAATCATCGGTATGCGCCTTTTAGTGATTGTTGCCTAAATGACGTTATTCATCACCTTTTTCACAGCTAGTCTTGTTCCACTTCACAGTCGAGGTTGATTGATTTTACGCAGCATGACGACAACTGACCCTACTTTTAACTACAAATTATGAGGTGGTAAACCAAGCAATTCCAGTGAATTAGGAAACTCTGTGGGATAGTTGACTGGTTCATAATGGTATCGACTGATTTAAAAGAACCAACTGTCATGGAAAAAAATTCTGAATTGTCGCATTTAGATCCTCCACATCTTTATTTTTCGCCGCCAATATTGCTCGTTCACCCAGCCAATTATATTTGTTGAACTGGTGCGCTCTATCTGTGAAAACACGCTGAATAAGTTCTTCTTTTGAGTCAATGATTTGAGAAAAATCTGTGGGAATGTGATGAATCCGGTTTATGGGTCCACTGCGATTTTATTACTCCCCATGTCTAATAATTGCTTCGCAAACACATTTGCACTTTCATTTTGTTGTAAAAATACTCGCATGTTGGTTATTAATTAGAGTGTCTTTACATACCGCCACGAATGAAATGATTCAAGGCATGCGTTAAGTTCATCAGCAACAGTTGATCGGGGAATAACTGTAAGAGTCTGACGAAAATCACCTGACGACAACAGAATCATAGCCCCACCAAAAATATTTTGGTTGTCACAAAGATCTTTCAACGTTCTTTCGAGAGCCTCCAGTGACCTCTTATGGGCCAATGTACATTCATCCTAAACAATCAATTTGCATACCTGTAAGATCTTGGCCACTGCACTGTTTTTGGCGATGTTGCAAATAGGCGTTTCATTGATTTAGATGTTTAATGGCAGTTTCAAGGGAGAATGTGCAGTTTGCCCGCCTTCTAGCATAGTCGCAGCTATTCCAGATGAAGCCAACGCTAGAACTACATCATTTCACTATCTGATCCTCGCCAAAAGCAATGATATAAAGAAAGTTTTTCCCGTTCCTCTAGGAGCATCGAGGAAATAAATTCCACCAGATCCACTGTTCACAGCTTCTATTAAAGTGTCGTACGCAATACTTTGTTGTTGATTTAATTTTGGAACATTTGTACGAACTGTTTCGGCCAATGCTTCAATATCGTACTGATGTTCTCTTTGCAACTCGTGGTTTAATGCATCGTGAATATGACGATTTGGTCCCTAGTTTTCGACGATGCATTCCATGTGTAATAGCGTGGTATGTCAGCATACAATAAAGTGCGAGCAAAATCATCTGTTTGACAGATAGTAAAGAAACTTGTTAATGTTGTCGACGGTGGACGTGCCGCTCTGTCTGCCGCGTTGGATTCATTAAAATAAACTCGTTGACCATTTTTATAAATGGACTGCCAAATGGGCTACAGTAGGGTGTCTTCATGGATCTCAAATGAATAGATACGCCAAATTGCTTCCCATCTGGTACCTACTGTGGTACTTCGTCATATGCATTGGTTACAGCGAAAACGGCCATATCGCTATCTTTGTTAACATATTAACATATATGTACCCTATCGACTTCACAGAGTTATAATATTCCACATTGATGTGGATCTCGAAGGCTTCGGACAATATTAGCGAGAATGGCACAATCCAACAATTGTCTACATCAACATTTTGTCCTCTTAGCTTCACAACTACCGATCGCCCATTGTCTGCAACTTATCGCCGACACGATACAATGGGTATCCATCATATCCTGTTATCGTTTCAGCAAACAGGTCTCTTGGGTATAGCTTAGAACACTTGCCGTTGACCATCAATTTTCAATTTCTTCAAATTCAATTTGAATTTGAATTTGAAGATTATTTATACAAAGTATAGATATGGGAAAATGATTTTTTTCTTTGCAAAGTATGGGAAAATGAATTTTGCTTATAACGTGTGTGTTTGAACTTCCACCATTATTTCAAGACCACAATTAGCCAAATCGGTTGAGCCGTTGTCGAGTTTAAGCGAGACTAACGAACAACTATTCATTTTTATATATATAGATTAAAGGTTATGAAACAAGGATTAGAACTATGTATAAAAATATATATGTCATCACTGATATTTTCAAAATATCTGAATTTGAATAGCAATTTAAAAATATGTTTTCAAACAAAATCGAAGCCTTGTATATGATCATGTACTAAATATATATGAAAAATACTGATTTTTTAAGAAAGATATTTTTATGATCTTTCATTTGGTACCGAAATCATTTCCGTAAAACCCATGAGTCAGAAGTTATTGAATTTTATAGTGAAAATAACCCATTTTTGTGATTCTTCATACATCAACTTCAAGCTCAAATATCTCGAAAACTACAAAACCGAATCTGAAAATATTTGGAATATATATTCAGCTAAGTGTCACCTTTCTCTTGATACCTGTCTTATGTGTGTACGCACTGGGCCCAAAAATGGTCATTGTCCTTTGTTTATGATCTCCTTCTTGTCTTCCAAACCAGAAAACAATTGCATTCGGGGATATTTTAACTAGGAAGAAAGTTTACCTCTGCTTCGCTTGAAATCTAAGTCCTCAAAAAATTTGTCAGTGAGCAAGGATCAGCTTCATGTGTCCCTATAGTGTTTTTGATTTTTTTAGATTCTTAAACTCGAATTGATGATCCTTGCAACTTCTATTGCTATAAAACTCCAGAACTACGAAAAGCACTTTGCATTGTTTGTTGATGCTATTTCACATTCAACGCGGTAGGTATTGGAATTCACTGTAACTTCGACAACAGAAAATAACACGAAACACAAATATACGATTGCATGTCACCGTCTCGTTGTCGGTCGGTCGTCGATCGTTTCCTATTTAAGTAAGAAATCTCTGCTTTTACCATGTCCGCTGGTGCTGAGAAAAAAAAGGGTTATAGGGTCCTGGCTGGTTCCATTCAGTATTTCATGGTTAAGTAAATTGTATGCAAGAAAAATATTGAATTGCATGCATGGCTGCATAGAATAAAGTGCATTGCATCACATTTCTTTGTTCGCACAGAATTTGTAGGTATCCTTTTTTTCTCTTTTACACAATATTACTACGCCAACAACAAGTCGAACTCTAAAATGGATGAAAATGAATGCTAGACAAAGTGCAGAATTGCATGAAAGAATTTTCCAATGATGACGATGGCGGCGGAAGACACGAAAAAGATCGAAGAGATGTTCAGTGTCAGGATTTTCGGTAGGTACTCGTACTGTCGTCTTAAAAACAAAAAAACGCCAAGAAAATCGAAAATAGGAGCACACCACACAACAAGGACCAAAATATTTCACTGACTCTAATGCAAGTTATGCGAATGTTACCGGAGCGGATACAAGTCGAATGCAAAAGTGTGTGCAATATTTCCTCTTTCCATTTTTGTCGGCGTCACTTTCAAGATGCACGCTAAGGAATTTCCGGTTAGTTTCTTTTCAATTTTTTTTCTTCTTTTTTAAGTGATTTGATTCAGTGAAGCGTTTTTGATTCGAATTTGATAGGAAAAGCATAAAAGAAAGAGAGAGAGAGAAAGCGAGAGAGAGTAAGATTTTCGCTTTTCCTGTCAACGAGAATGCATTTTTGCAGACAATTTTTCAAGTTGTTTTGTGTTATGCGTTTCCTTGATTTTTTTCTTCTTCACTCTTTAACATAAGCGTCTTCCTCCTTGAGTTGTTGCAGGCAGAGAAGCTCAGGCACAGCCGTTTCCTTTTGGGACTTCAGGACTCGGTAAAGACGAGGTGAAAAAGTGCAATGTAAATAAATATTGGAAAATATTTTTCCATTTCAATTTTTCTCCATGAATTAATGCGTCAACTTCGTCGTGGGTCGGGTGAGCGACGAAGCAGCCGAATTCACATCCTTCCAAATATGCAGGAGCGTTCATAATGCCACACGGGAGGAAATTGACAATGCGAGTAGGATAGAGAAGGAAGCCTTGGAATTCGGTCTGTGATTTTTATTTGCTTTTGCAAGATGACGACGAATAAAACAGGGAGTCATATTAGTTGAAAGGAAATTGCTTTAAAAGAAAATAAGTTCCGTTATATTGACAAAACATAAATAAGAGCCGAAGCGTAAATACTGAGGAATGCAATTTTATGCGAAGAATTTTTTGTTTTGTTTTTTTGTTTTTTTTGTGTTTGCTTTTGGGAAATATTTTCCATTTGCAGATTTATGTAAAATTTTGTTTATGTTTTAAAATATTGTTTTTGCAGGAAGCAAGGACATTAAGATCAGGTAAATACAATCAGTTAAGAAAATAACTTTTGCAGATGGCTCGAGTGCATGGTTCATCGCGTTTAATGTTGAAAAGCTTGAATAAGCACTAAGACTGTTGGGGGGTATTTCCTCTGGTTTTGCACAATACTATCAAAAACGAAGTTGTCTATCATACCCCAGTAATTTGGTGATTCATAGCTTTCTCTTACTCTTTTCCATTTTGGATCCCCAAAGCTGAATTATCAGGTCCTACAGGGATAAGAGTTCTATATAAATATGACCGTTTTTATAGCTCGAAATACATAAGTAAGTGCTCACCATGTTGTTTATAATGTTCATCCAATATTATCTCACCTTGAAGATTGTTGCGCTACGGTCTAAACATTTGAAGTGCTTTGCTGGTAACACTTCTTGGAATCAAGGCTTCTAGTTACGACACTGCTTCACTTAAACTTTTTGACACTATAGGAAGCCCTTTTGCAGACATGAATTCCGTGAAAATATGGTCGTAAGGCTGTTTCGTTGAATGTGTTGGTTCGAGTCCGACTCGTGCCAATATTTGTTTAATCTTTCACGTGTACTAACTCTTGCGAAGGACTGACAGCACTTTCAAGGGTATCAACTGTCAACTTATTTGGAATCTGAGTTGAATTGTAGGCCTACTACTCAGAAAATTGTTGATGAATGTAAGCTACTTGGGCTCTGGCTCTCCTAGAGCTTTCGCACCACTGCATGGTGCGATTGAAGCACTTTTTGTAAGACTTAACGTGTTCAAGAACTGGTTAGAAGTGCATAAGAACCCATTAGGCTCCACTATGCGATGCCAAATGCAATGTGGTTGCCATCAACATTCCCTCATTAAGAATTTTTATAAAATTTTCAAACAGGAAGTTCCTACCCTTGAGTTAATGGAAACTTTGCATCCGAAAATAAGTTCATCATTTAGAAAACGTTTCAAACCTATTTGCATTGTGTGAAAGCATATGGGCTGGCTAAGGAAGGAGAACTTGAAAAGTGCATTTCGTATATTTTATTTAAATCAAATAAATTGTAACATTGATGCAAGAAATTTGTGTCAAGGACTCTGAGGCAAGATGCATTTGGTAAACCTCAAGACAATGCTTTTAGTTTTAATTGAAGCCATAGCCTTAGAATAGCAATAAACATTCTTTCAACTCAAAGTCTCAATTAAAAACCGATCAATCCTGTCGATGAATATCCTCCAAGGGTATTTGTCAAAAGACAAATCTAGTCTACTTAATCCTTCAGTGTTAAACGTTTACCAGCGAATATTTCTTCCGTTTGACATCCTCTAGAGAACTGATTGAGTTGAGTGTTGTGCACATTCTAAGCTCAACAACTAATTTCATTCTTGTGCTTTTCACACATAACACTCAATAGGAACGCCAAGATTTCTAACTCTTGAAAAAGCGTTCTGCTTCTTTTCAGATTTCCAGACTAGCTGAGGTTGATGATGATGTGTTGTGTGCAGCATTCCATTCAAGTTCCATGTCAGTCAATTGGTTCAATTAGCACTTGTGAACCTAATGTGTTGTTCCGTAGATGATAATCCGGCAGTAATGAGGTATACACCCAACACTCCCGCTCACAAGTAAATTTCGTATTATCTTGTTGCCTTTCGTTTCTTTTATCCTTTCTTTTATCCTGCGAGTTACGATCTGAGACAAGACTCCTTCATGTTGCTTTGTTAATGAATTAACGAGATTTAGTTACCCCCGATGCACAAGCATTTGGCTCCTGGCTCTTTCGGTTGCTGTTACTTCTTTCATATTATATTGCTGCTGCTGTTGATGGTGATGTTGATGAGTGTGCGAGTGTGTGATGTCTGTCAAGGCAACCGAAATGGAGTCCTTTGTTCATAGCACGTTCGTTCAAGTATCCACCTTGTATCCATATGTGTATCTCTCTACTAGGAATATCCAAAGTTCCTGTCATTCAAAAGGAGTTCATCTTGGAAATCTATTGTGCGATATGTGAAAAGAAAAACTGATCATGACAACTGGATGTCGTGTGTGTGAGTGTCTGTGTGCATCTCAAACTTAACAGAGAGGCAGTCAGGCAAAGTATTATAATTTGACATTTGAACTTAATTTTCAATTTAATTTCAAACAAAAGTGAACTTAACAGCTAACGTACGTCATCTCCATTCGACCATTATTCAGCTAACGTAAAGATAAATCAAATTAAAAGTGTTGAACTGGGAAAGGGGGTAGGATGTGAATGTGTGATTAACACTTGATGTCAAATCCACAACGCTTTTGAAGTTGGTTTAATGAAATTTTCAAAAGTACACAAGAGTTTTAAGTTGATGAACAGATTTTAAGACGATTTTAACATGAGGACTGGATTCAACTCTAAGAATGACACTTTGGCACTTAATTTTGAAAGATTTATTCGCATTCAGCATATGAATCCATGTGAATCTATGTGAAACTTGCAAGATTCTGGAATTTTTATTTCCTTGGTCCTTAGCAAAAAGGAAAAGAACTCTGTCAGAGTTAAACACAAGCAGAAAGATTTTTAAACGGATTTTTAAAAGATGTAAAAGGCCATACTTGATCGGGAGCGAATTTTCGAAATACATCACCATCATTTCCACAACGATCGGAGTGTGGCCTCGATTGTTTGCCTTGGGTACGAGATTGTTTAGCTCAATACCCGTCGATGTTCACGTACAGATACAGAGATCTTGGATAAATTGCACCCAAAAAAATCGTTTGTAGAAATGATGAAAATCGTGATTTTTATGATTGCATTCGTTGTCAAAATCGACCCCACATAACATTGGATATCAATTTGACTAAGTCGTGGTTGTAATATCAATCACCAACTTGTATAAATCACAACACCTGTCATGAAACAAAAAACTGGAGAAATTAGAAAAAAAAACAACATTTGTTGCAGACAAATTGTGTTCTACACAATTTGTAGAAAATATAAATTTCGTTGTGATTTTTATAAATTTTTGCACTTAAAATGATCGTCCTGTTGTCAGAAACAAAAATTTAGTTGTGGTTTTCACAACTTGCTGCAATCAAATTGAACGTATTGTTGTAGTTTTCTTGAATGTTCGTAATCAAATTGAAATCGTCATTATCAAAATTACAACATTTTGCTGCAGAAACTACAACTTACTACAACTAAAACATATTTGTGAAATTTTTGTTGCAAAAAAAAAAAAAAGTACAGACCAATAATTTATCTTTCGCTTTATTCAAATAACTAAAAGATATTAATAAAAACATAAATTCTTATTATCTAAATTAATCAATTATACTTATTCCTCAAAAGGTTGGGTCCATCATTTAGGGTATAAGTAGCTGGTTGAGAAATTCGTTGGTGTTGGCTTAAATTGCTGACTATCTATTTTCCCAGCAACTGTTAAAGGAACCTGCTAGATTGCATATAATTGTTAATAAGAAATCATAATTTGAATTGAATACATAAGTTAAGTTTTCTCAAATCGATTTTGTTTAAAAAAAATAAACTTTATTAAATCAGACTGGCAGCGATTCTGCCTTACAAGAAACTGAACAAAAATTCTTTCTTAAACTTATTCTTAAATACTATCAAACTGCAGAGTTGCATTTCCCACGTTGCCGTCGGTCGTAGCATTTCCCTGGAATTGTTGATGTTGCTCGCGTTGTTGAAATTTCCTAGAATTGGTGTCATGGGTTAATGTCCCGCAGGTTGACGATTTTTCTGATGTTTCTAAACTGAATCAAAATCAAGGTGATCGTGATTCAGTTTTTGTTTTGTTAACTCATACAATAATTATAACTGACGATGCGGCAGATGCCTGAGAGGTTCTTCCTGTACTTGTTGGTTAGCTGTTGAAGTTGCTCGTTTTGCTGGTGATTGTGCTGCATTATGAAAATAATAAAGTAGTTTTTTATTTTGAAATTAACAAAGTAAGTACATATAAGGAAATTGAAAATCACCTCCTTAGACAAAAAAACAGAACCCAAATTCTTATCTCATAATACTTCCATTTCGAATTACTTCAAAAAAAACAAAGTTTCTGTCTGAGATGGTGACTCTGGAACCTTAAATTCATTATTATTTGCTTACATAGTTTTTCTTCCACATGAGTAACTCGTGTCCGACCTCCAACTGCAGCCTGAGTTCACAATCTGAACAAATCCTGAATAAATGCTTCGACTAAGAAGTGAGCTCCTCTTTGAAAGCCGTCGTCCACCTTAAAAATATAAATAGAAATAATGATAGTTGTACATTTATATACAGAGGTAAAATAATGAATTCTGTATAGGGCCAACAAAAAAAATCCGTACTCTGTTTTTAATTTTAAAGTATACAAACAAATTCGTAATTATGATATAGTCTAAGAGGCAACCGTCAGATTACTTAACCCATAGGGATATGGATTTTGTACACATTATTAGATAGAGTTTTTGGAGACAAATACAGCGCACCAGGGTTGCCTGTCAAAGTCCGGGGCAAAAGGGGTAAAACGGGACACTGATAGTGTCCAAAAATTAAACCAACAGGGATATGGATAAAATTAGTGTCCAAGTATAGAACCGCCTCAGAAGCCACTGATTTTGAACCATAAAAAAACCTACAGGGATATGGCTAAATTTGGTACCAAATTCAAGGTCTGAATGTACTCTTTACGAATATATAGGGTTGCCTTGGCTAAGCCCGGGCAAACCACTCGGCAACCCTACTACAATGAAAAAAGTGCACGATACAAATTTACACTAAAACATTCATAACTGGATTATTTTTTATCAATTGTTGTGTTTTATATAGGAATAGAAAGCCTTACGTATGTACAAAAATAATAAAATGTCAAAACCTATATAAAGATGTAAGTTTGCATATCGCTGGTTCTACGGAAGGACCTCGTTAGAAGAAAAAATCACTTTTTGGAAATTAGGCTCAAAAATGCACAAAAATCAGAGCCACCTTTTGGCATTTTTGGTTAAATGTGTTTGTTCTAAAAAAAATTAGAAAACTCGAAAATACAAAACCTCGAAAAAAAATCTTTGTAAAATGAAAATACAGTGCCTCGTCTCAAAACTCAGATTTTGAGTCGTTTTTTTTCTGTGAAGATTTAATTGAAAAATATTAGACTTAATTATTCAAAGTAGTGTTTTTTGGTTTGTATTTAATCTCAGGAAAATAATGAGATATAAGTTTTTTGAAAATATTTTGTAATAAATTAGCTACAAGGAATATAAATTGAGGCAAATACATACGAGGTCCTTTCGGTGTTTTAATTTCAGAAAATTTTTTGATACATACGAGGTACTGCAAAAACAGTTTTTTAGTGATTGTGGAAAACACCCCAAAAGTTCTAACAAGGTCCTTCCGTAGAACCAGCGATATCTAAAATGATAATTTGGATTTAACGGCATCTTTCATTGAAATTACGTTTGACCACATAACTCAGTAACCAAACGGTTTAAATTAATTTGGTTTTCAGTGACTTTAAGAAGCCTTTCAAGCCTTTTTTTTCATATGTCATTTCATATGGGCTTCCAAGGAAAATTGAGAATAATAGCAATTTGAAACTGTGTGAAAATTCCTAAGGGCGAAAACCCAAAAAATGTCATCATTGCCACACAAATTGATAATGGAGGCTTAAAAATTTTAAAGGGAGGAAATCATTAAGACAAAAAATTCTTAGGACGATTTACGTCAATTCAATGTGGCAAAATGCTACCCTAGCACAATGCGTTAAATTTAATCCTAGTGAGTGTGGTTGGTCAATTAACAAAGAATATTTAGAACCGCTTTGGTTTGAAGGAGATGCTACTCCAGTATTTATAGAAGACTTATAGTCCAGACAAAATAAACATTCGACCCAGAAAAAATTCGCATAGAGCTGAAAATTGGTACAGAGCATTAGAACACCGATTAAAGTAAAATGTCAAAAGTCCCCAAAAATCCCATGTGTGCATAAAAAGTTATTCAAGGTGAAAATGTTGGTTTTTCATGCATATCTTTGAAACGGGGGAAGCTATCAAAAAAAAGTATATGAAAGGCTTCTACGCCTTCTCTAAAAAAAATATTATGACACTTTTTTTCCTACGAGCAAGCGTTTAGAAAATATTGTGATTTTAAAATGTGTCAAATGTCGAAAATAATGGTTTTTTGCGTATTACTCTTAAACGGTGAGTCCGATTGAAAAAATTTCTATGAAAAACTTGTAGATTATGTGGTTTTCTATATAAAAACATTTTTTTTTTAAGCTGTCAGAAAAAAAAAACATAATTTGGTCAAAACTCAAAATTTCGAATTTTTTATAATTAGCTCCTAAGCCCTGTACAAAATTCGCATAGAGTTGAAAATTGGTACAGAGCATAAGGACATCTCTCTTTATAAGATGTCCAAATTCCCCAAAAATCCCACTGGTGCAAAAAAAAAAATATTCAAGGTTAAATATCGAATATGTTGTTTTTTCATATTTAACAAAGAGTTATACATAAAAAAAACAACATATTCGACATTTAACCTTGAATATTTTTTTTTGCACCAGAGGGATTTTTGGAGAATTTTGACATCTTATATAAAGAGATGTCTTTATGCTCTGTACTAATTTTGAGCTCTATGCGAATTTTGTACAGGGCTTAGGAGCTAATTATAAAATTCGAAATTTCGAGTGCACATCATATAAATGATCGCTCAAACGAAAAAAAGGATAAGGCCAAGGACTCTACCTCATGGGTGGTGTGGAAAAAGGTGTGGGCAAGAGACAACTTTTGGATAGGAATCAAAGTTTGAAAACTGTTACTTTCGTTTTTGCAGGGATTAACAAAATCTACAGAGTTAAATATGAAAAAACAACATATTCGACATTTAACCTTGAATATTTTTTTTTTGCACCAGTGGGATTTTTGGGGAATTTGGACATCTTATAAAGAGAGATGCTTAAAAAAAAAAATGTTTTTATATAGAAAACCACATAATCTACAAGTTTTTCATAGAATTTTTTTCAATCGGACTCACCGTTTAAGAGAAATACGCAAAAAACCATTATTTTCGACATTTGACACATTTTAAAATCGCAATATTTTCGAAACGCTTGCTCGTAGGAAAAAAAGTGTTTTTTTTTTTAGAGAATTACAAGGCGTACAAGCCTTTCATATACTTTTTTTGATAGCTTCCCCCGTTTCAAAGATATGCATGAAAAACCAACATTTTCGACATTTGACCTTGAATGACTTTTTATGCACACATAGGATTTTTAGGGACTTTTGACATTTTACTTTAATCGGTGTTCTAATGCTCTGTACCAATTTTCAGCTCTATGCGAATTATTTCTGGGTTGGGGCTTTTTTATGTCTAATTTGACTGGACTATTAGTTGTTGATGAAAATGAAGAAGAAGAAGAAGAAGAAGATGGTACTTTTTCTTCTGACGATGATAGAAACATTTGATTTCTGTATGTTTTAAATTTAACTTTTCTGTGTTTCTATTTATACTGTATCTGTCAATTTGATATTTGTAAATAATTGTTATTGTTTAGTTTATTTTAATAATGAAAATGTATTTTTAGTCCAAAGTATTGTATTATGTATATTCAGAGAACAAATATTTATGTTAAAAAAAATTAAATTAAAAATAATAATAAAACTGAAACTGTTTTAAATTAATTAATTAAAAAAAAAAAAAAAAAAAAAAAAAAAAAAAAAAAAAAAAAAAAAAAAAAAAAAAAAAAAAAAAAAAAAAAAAAAAAAAAAAAAAAAAAAAAAAAAAAAAAAAACTATTAATTGGCTTTTATAACCACATTTTCAAGGTAAGATGACATAAACAAAATCGATGCGAAACAAAGATTTTAACCCACATTTTATATAGGTTTGTACATTTTATTAATTTTCTATCGGACTTCATACCCTGTATAAAATACATATATTCATAGAAATTTGCATTAAGGTATATTGCTTAGAAGTTAAGATTTCCTCCCTTTAAAATTTCTATTTTTCTGAATTTCCGGGGGAATACCATATAGTATTATATATCAAAATAAAGGCCTGAAACTCCTCTTTGCACTACTGATAGCCTCCATTATCAATTTGTGTGGCAATGATGACATTTTTTGTGATTTCGCCCTTAGGAATTTTCACACAGTTTCAAATTGCTATTATTCTCAATTTTCCTTGGAAGCCCGTATGAAATGACATATGAAAAAAAAGGCTTGAAAGGCTTCTTAAAGTCACTGAAAACCAAATTAATTTAAACCGTTTGGTTACTGAGTTATGTGGTCAAACGTAATTTCAATGAAAGATGCCGTTAAATCCAAATTATCATTTTAGATATGCAAACTTACATCTTTATATAGGTTTTGACATTTTATTATTTTTGTACATACGTAAGGCTTTCTATTCCTATATAAAACACAAAAAATGATAAAAAAAATAATCCAGTTATGAATGTTTTAGTGTAAATTTGTATCGTGCACTTTTTTCATTGTAGTAGGGTTGCCGAGTGGTTTGCCCGGGCTTAGCCAAGGCAACCCTATATATTCGTAAAGAGTACCTTCAGACCTTGAATTAGGTACCAAATTTAGCCATATCCCTGTAGGTTTTTTTATGGTTCAAAATCAGTGGCTTCTGAGGCGGTTGCCGACCGCTTCGCCCCGATTTGAACTAGGCAACCCATAATATTCTGTTTCGTCTCGTCGAGCTCTATACTTGGACACTAATTTTATCCATATCCCTGTTGGTTTAATTTTTGGCCAAAAAACGCACTATCAGTGTCCCGTTTTACCCCTTTTGAACCGGACTTTGACAGGCAACCCTAGTGCGCTGCATTTGTCTCCGAAAACTCTATCTAATAATGGGTACAAAATCCATATCCTTATGGGTTAAGTAATCTGACGTTCGCCTCTTACTCTAATAGCTTACCTGATAAAAACGGTACCACACTTATAGTCAAATTGAAATTGCTGACTGTCTTTCAAAGTCCAAAAGAAAAGGAGACGATGAAGAATTAGTTTCACTTTCACACATGACTTGATGGTTACTGTTCTCAGTGGTTTGAGAAATGACAAGAAAATCACTGTTCATATTCATTTTTGATACTTTTTAACACTTTCACCGACCGACATATTGAAATGCCAAGTGATTGAGTTGATAACGCGACTGTTCCTTAAATCTCAGAAGATGGTTGGGACTATGATTGCGATGTTGTGAATTCAATTAAATTGGATGTTGAAAGCACAACTTTTTGTACTCTCAATGCTAGGATGGAGAATTGAAGTAAAGGTTTTGGTTGTCCATTTGACTGCTTTGTTCTTAATTCAACAACTTCGGTTCCCATTTTCACAAACCGTTGTACTTTTGATAGATTTAGGTGTTGAATTTGAGACACCCGTAATAATGTAGAATTGACAACCAAAATTAACAACATGTTGTGAAATTTACAACAGGAAATGACAATCATTTTTGATCCTTGTGAAAATGATAGCAAATCTGTTAAACCAACAATTATTTGTAAATTTTATCACAAATGTTGTTAAATATAGAAATAAACCGTTAGTTGTTAATTTGATATCCACATGTTGTTAAATTTACAGCTAAGATTTTTTTGGGTGTGCTTACAAGGATGTGTGCGTTCATGTACCTATGTTCGCATACCTATGCTTATTTATAATATGGGCATGAGATTAGTATCATTCGACGAGAAATCGCTTCATTGAGAACTGATCATTAGGCCAGTTCCACCTGAAAATATCTGAATGAGATCTCAACGTCACTTTAACTGATGCAAAATCATTGGGATATTTTGGTTACCTCATTGTTGTTGTACATATGTCAGTCACGTTAAAATAATTTCGTCTCAGAGATCTCAGAAAAAAATCTCAGTTCTCACATTTCCACAGATTCTTCGCTGCTATTGGTCGCAGCTTAATTTTAAGTAGAATAAAGCCTAAAGCAGTTGCCCGTAGCTTAGTTGGTAAGTGCGTTGGCTGCTAAGCAGAACGTCGTTGGTTCGAGTCCTACTCAGGCCAAGTTTTTATTTCATCTTTCACGGGTACTGCCTCTTGCGAAGACCTGACAAATCTTCCAAGAGTATCAATCTGTAATGAAAAAATGCTTCTCAACTTTGCCGTTCGGAATCGGCGTTAAATTGTAGGTCCCATCAATTCTTCACACGCACTCAGAGAATTGTTGATTAGAGTAAGCCACTTAGGCGTTGGCTCTTCAAGAGCTGTCGCGCCACTCTATTTATTTATTTTATTTTAAAGCCTTCATCGATTAATGGACTATCCAACACAAAAAGAATTTTACAGTTCGAAATAATAGTTCCTGAGATTACCGCGTTCAAACGAACAAACTCTTCAGCTTTATATATTAGTGTAGATTAAATTGTATTGTTTGCCGTTTTTGCCACATTTTACACAAATTCTTCGCTCCTATTGGTCGCAGCTAAATTTTATACAGCTTCAAGCCTTCCTTGATAAATGGACCATTCAACATTTAAAAAATTGTTCAATTTCATAAAGCAGTTCTTGAGATAAGCGCGTTAAAACGCAGAAAAATGTATTGTAATGTGTATACACTTTATTTATCTCGTACGCTCTGTTTCTCCTTCTATTGTAATGTCTAATGTGTATACTTTATTATCTCGTACGCTCTGTACCTCTTTCTATATTTAATGTACACACTTTTCTTACTCTCCTTACTTACTCTGTATCTCTTGTTTATTTAATGTACATACTCTCTTTACTTAATATCGTTTAATTGTAGTAGTAAACACTTGTGAGGGGCAATACCTAATAATTAAGAGAAACTTTTTGTTTAGCATTAAGAACGTTAGCCCCTACAAAAAGTAATCTAAGTATTTTATTTGTAAATAGAAAGCTTCTCGAACTTTCAAAAGCTTCTCGAACTTTCAGCTTCTCCAAGAACCAATAGGAACCAATAGTAGTTTCTAGAACCCATCATTTTGTATATAAATAGCCGTTGGATGGCGATGCAGATCAGTTGATTGTGAACTGCGATAAGTAAAGTACACTGTGTTTGAAAAGTTATAATTGAAAGTGTTGAATAAATAAGTTTGTGAGTGATTTGAATAAAGTGAATTTGTGTTTTATTTAAAAAGTGAATAAGTTTTAATTGTCGGACCAAGCCGAATTTTACATTGGTGTCAGAAGTGGGATTAAAACTTATTGAGAATAAAACAGTGAACAGTGATTAAACTATTTTGTGTGAAATAGTGAAGTTAAAAATGATAAGTAAAGTTTTGAAAGACTTAACTGTCGCTGAGCTAAAGGCCGAATTAAGCAAACGTGGCTTAAGTGCGGCAGGATATAAAATCGAACTCGTAAAACGGCTACAGGAATATCTGGAAGAACAAAATGAAGACCCAGATACGTTTGCTTTCGAAGTGGAATCAAAATCGGAAGAGGTAAATGCAACTGCCGACTTATCTACCATGATGACACTTCTTCTAGCCAAATTTGAAGAGAATCAAAAGAAGCAAGAAACTCAAAACAAGAATGTTCTGGAGCAACTAGAAACTCAAAGAAACGAGCAGAAGACCGAGCAAGAGAATGTCCTCAAACAACTGGAAACACAAAAGAATGATGTTCTGGAACAACTACAAGATCGGTTTGATGAACAGAAAAATCTGCTAGAAGACAGGTTTGCGGACTTCGAAGACAGAATCAATGAGCGTGTCGAAAAACAAAATTCAACGACTAATGCACGTTTCAAGAAAATAGACGACCAGATCGAAACCATTACAAGCGAACTAGAAAAAGTGTGAAAGATGAAAGCTCGAGAAACTTCTGGTGAGTGCTCAAGAAAGAGAGAAGTGAATCCTCCAAGCTTTGATGGTCAGATACC
The DNA here is from genome assembly GCA_943590905.1 of Sphaerophoria taeniata. NCBI lineage: Eukaryota > Metazoa > Arthropoda > Insecta > Diptera > Syrphidae > Sphaerophoria > Sphaerophoria taeniata. The sequence goes on along the minus strand of OX016540.1, from coordinate 33,141,661 downwards.
GTGGTCAATCTACAAGAAACAGTTTGAAGCAGCAGCGTTAACAAACGGCTGGGACGATGACGAAAAATACATTGCTCTTACGCTTGCCTTGAGAGGAGCAGCTGCTGAACTGCTACAAACCATCCCAGCAGAGAAGAACGGTGACTACAAAGTTCTGGTAAACGCAATCGAACAGCGGTTTGGGGATAGCCACATGACAGAAGTCTTCCGAGTACAACTAAACAACAGGGCACAGAAAAGAGGTGAAACTCTGCAGCAGCTTCAGGCAGATATCGAGCGATAAGTCCACCTGGCATACCCAACAGCTGGCAACGAGATAATAAATCAACTTGCTGTTGAAGCCTTTGTGAGAGCTGTGGGCGATATAAATCTCCAAAGGGCTATTCGCACTGCCGGAAAGCAAACACTACCAGAAGCATTGGCTTTCGCTCTAACAATGGAAGCCGCAGAACAAGCATCCCAAAACGTGCATCGCGTGAGAGAATTGGAAGTCCAAGAATGCTCTTGTCAGAAGGCTACTCTGGAAAGGAGGCAGCGAGACGGAAAAGCACGATGCTGGAACTGCAACAAGACTGGGCATCTTCAACGACAGTGCAGATTACCGCGAAGACGAACCTCATGCCAACACTGTGGAAACAGAACTTACTCAATAAGTCAAAGTAACTCCAACAACGTTGCTTCCGAAGCTGTTTCCCACCCGGGAAACGAATAAGAACCAACTTTGAGGGGCAGAAGCTGGTTTCTGGTATCGATGGCCCCAGAAACGACATCCAGGTTTCTCAAACGAAACGTGTGGCAGGACCTCGTTAAGAAGACATGGCTCCACAACACCAACAGCTATCGTCTAAGGACTGCAACTGGAGAAGCCGCAAAAGTTTATGGTGAGGTACGTCTTAAGATCCGGATGGCAGAGCTGGAATTCTCTCACCTGTTCCTGGTAGCAGATATAAGCGACGAGTGCATTGTCGGTGTCGATTTCATGAAAGATCACGGAGTGATATTGGACATCGGGAACCAAGTCCTGAAATATCGAAACATCGAGATTCCGATGATCTATGGGATCCACTCGTATGAGACCTCGTTATCTGTGAAAACCGTCATCAAAGAAGATCTGACTTTGCCTGCTTCTTCAGAAGTATTCGTGTGGACGAAATTGAAAGGTAAGCCTGGCAGCCATCGATACCTCATGGTCGAACCAGCATCTGTAAAGTCCTCCCAAAACGTCACCATTGGGAAGACTCTTGTTAGACCTGTAAAGAACATGGTTCCCGTACGAATACTCAACATCAAGCCGTACGAAGTTAAGCTTAGAAAAGGTGAGATTGTCGGACAATGCGAATCTGTATCAGCGATAACAAGGATCAGCGAAGAAGACCCAAGGCAAACATTGAAGTCCAAAGAGCTGAACTCCATAAAGACGAACATTCTCGAGTCCTCTAATCTTGGCCAACAACAACGAAGAACTGCAGAAGGTCTCCTCGAAGAATTTGCAGACATCTTTTCATCATCGCAAGGGAAATATGGCAGAACACAACTGGTTCAACATCGAATCAACACCGGGGATGCAAAGCCGATTCGTCAACCTGCAAGACGCCTTCCACTAGCCAAACAAGGTGAGGTTGAAGAACTGATAACCACCATGAAAGAAGAGGGTCTTATCGAAAACTCAAAAAGCCCTTGGGCGTCTCCAGTGGTCCTGGTAAAGAAGAAAGACGGATCAACCCGCTTTTGCGTGGACTATCGAAGGTTGAACGATGTGACCAAGAAAGATAGCTACCCTCTGCCTAGGATCAGCGATACTCTGGACGCAATGGAAGGAGCACAATGGTTCTCAACTTTGGACCTGAAAAGTGGATACTGGCAAGTAGAAATCCATCCTGAAGACAAAGAGAAGACAGCGTTCTCGACAGGAAATGGATTGTGGCAGTTCAAAGTGATGCCTTTTGGACTGTGCAATGCTCCAGCGACTTTTGAGCGCCTTATGGAATGCGTCCTGCAAGGACTCACTTGGAAATCTTGCCTGGTCTATTTGGATGACGTCATCGTATACGGGAAAACATTTGACGAACATTGTACAAATCTGAGAGCCGTGTTTCAAAGACTTCGAGAAGCCCACCTCAAGCTCAATCCAGAAAAGTGTTCACTCTTCAAAACCGAAGTGAAATACCTGGGACATATCATCTCATCCCAAGGAGTTAAGACGGATCCTGATAAGGTTGACACCGTGAAGAATTGGCCAACACCACAGGACAAACATCAACTCCGAAGCTTTCTGGGTCTAGCCACCTACTATAGGCGCTTCGTCGAGAATTTTGCTGAGATCGCCAAGAATCTACATCAGCTAACGGAAAAGGGAAAGCAGTTTAAATGGTCAGGTGAGTGCGAGCGCAGCTTTCAAGAGCTCAAGCAACGCTTGTGTAATGCACCAGTGCTGACCTACCCGACTCCAGGAAAACCGTTCATCATTGATGCTGATGCCAGCAATGTCGGGATTGGTGCTGTATTGTCACAGGTACATGATAGCGAAGAAAAGGTGGTTGCCTATTACAGCAAGGTACTCTCAAAGTCGGAAAGAAACTATTGTGTGACCAGAAGAGAACTTCTTGCACTGATTTTGGCAACAAAGCACTTCCATAAGTATCTCTATGGACAGAAGTTTCTTCTCCGAACCGACCATGGAGCACTAAACTGGCTTTTGAATTTCAAGAATCCAGAGGGTCAAGTGGCGAGATGGATTGAGAGGCTGCAGACGTACGATTATGAAATTCAACATCGGAAGGGGAAGCTTCACTCAAATGCTGATGCACTGTCTCGGAGACCATGTAAGCAAGACTGTAAGCATTGCAGACGCCAAGAAGAAAAAGAAGTGGTTACTGTTCAACGAACCAGAACCGATCCCATTTATGGCTGGAGCAACGACGAGTTGAGGAAGGCTCAACAAGAGGACCCAGATATTGAACCCATCCTCGCATGCAAGGAACACCAGGAAAAACCAGAATGGGCCGATATCTCCGACAGAAGTCCGGCTCTAAAGGCCTATTGGGCACAGTGGGACTCATTGCATGTCCAAGAGGGTGTCCTTCGACGTAAATGGGAATCAGCAGATGGAAAGTCCTATGTAATGCAGCTAGTCTTACCGAGATCGAAGATTGTGGACGTTCTGCGAGAGATGCATGATGGAGTTTCGGGAGGCCATCTAGGAGTAAACAAGACGCTAGAAAAGGTTCGACAACGATTCTATTGGCTACATGCAAGGGAAGATGTCGAGAAGTGGTGCCGAAAATGTGATACCTGTGCTGCCACCAAAGGCCCGAACAAAAAGAATCACAGCCAAATGCAGCAGTATAATGTCGGATCACCCTTTGAAAGGATTGCAATAGACGTGGCGGGTCCATTTCCGGAAACAAATAATGGAAATCGTTATATTCTGGTCGTCATGGATTACTTCAGCAAGTGGCCTGAAGCATACGCCATACCGAATCAAGAAGCCAAAACAGTCGCAGACCAAATTGTGTTCAACTGGGTGAGCAGATTCGGTGTTCCATTAGAACTGCATTCCGACCAGGGAAGGAACTTTGAATCAAACATATTCCAGGAAGTTTGTGGGCTTCTTCTTATTAAGAAGACAAGAACAACACCACTCCACCCACAATCTGATGGCATGGTCGAACGGTTCAACCGAACCCTGAAGGAACATCTTTGCAAAGTTGTGGAAGACAACCAGCGAGATTGGGATCGACACATTCCACTGTTTTTGATGGCGTATCGAAGTGCAAGACATAGCTCAACTGGCCATACACCGTCTGAGATTTTAATGGGAAGGAACATCAGACTGCCGAGCGAAATCAAATTTGGATGTCCCACGTCGGAACCGCAAGCCGAGGATGTTTACTTGGATGACCTCAGGGAAAGACTCCTTCAGATCCACGACGATACCAGGTCAAAAATTAAGATGTTCAGTGACCGAATGAAGACACGCTACGATATACGAGCGACAACAACAGAGTTCCAAGCAGGAGATCGAGTGTGGCTTTACAATCCCCATCGACAAAAGGGGTTGTCACCGAAACTTCAACGGGACTGGGAAGGCCCATATACAGTGATTAGCAAAATCAACGACGTCGTGTACCGGATACAAAAAGGAGTCAGAGGTAAACTTAAAGTCGTACATCGCGACCGACTACATCGCTACAGTGGTGATGAAGATGATGGATTTGTTCGGGACGATCAATCCTAAGGAGGGGGCAATGTAATGTGTATACACTTTATTTATCTCGTACGCTCTGTTTCTCCTTCTATTGTAATGTCTAATGTGTATACTTTATTATCTCGTACGCTCTGTACCTCTTTCTATATTTAATGTACACACTTTTCTTACTCTCTTTACTTACTCTGTATCTCTTGTTTATTTAATGTACATACTCTCTTTACTTAATATCGTTTAATTGTAGTAGTAAACACTTGTGAGGGGCAATACCTAATAATTAAGAGAAACTTTTTGTTTAGCATTAAGAACGTTAGCCCCTACAAAAAGTAATCTAAGTATTTTATTTGTAAATAGAAAGCTTCTCGAACTTTCAAAAGCTTCTCGAACTTTCAGCTTCTCCAAGAACCAATAGGAACCAATAGTAGTTTCTAGAACCCATCATTTTGTATATAAATAGCCGTTGGATGGCGATGCAAATCAGTTGATTGTGAACTGCGATAAGTAAAGTACACTGTGTTTGAAAAGTTATAATTGAAAGTGTTGAATAAATAAGTTTGTGAGTGATTTGAATAAAGTGAATTTGTGTTTTATTTAAAAAGTGAATAAGTTTTAATTGTCGGACCAAGCCGAATATTACAGTATATTTTTTGCCGTTTTTTCCATATTTTCCACAGATTCTTCGCTGCTATTGGTCACAGCTTAATGTTAAGTAGCCTAATGTCTAAGTCGATTAAGGCACCATCCAACACAAAAAGAATTATACCAATCGAACCAGTAGTTCCTGAGATTACCGCGTTCAAACAAACAAACTCTTCAGCTTTATATATTAGTGTAGATAATGTTACGAAAAAATTAACGTATACTTCGTTCTCCTTGATTCTCAACATATCGAGTGTGTTTTTGTTTTTAAAACGGCTTTTGCTCATTTAGGCCTGTCTCCTGACAGTCAAACTCACTTCCGAGCTCTGGTTTGTGATGTACTTTGGGTCAAAGGCTGAGGTTTAGCTCGCCGGTATGTCCAGGATGTTACTAAAGAAAGCACGAAACTTTAGTTAAAGGTCTTTTCTTTATTTAAACTTCAGAATGTCTTAATTTATTTAAATAACAATATATTTATATAAGTTTGAAATGTTGATGGTATCAATGTGTTCTCCTTGTCTCACGGCTGGGTATCCCTCTGATGAATCGATCGGGGCTGTTAGCCGTCTTCCCTGGGAAAATGGTGTCTGATGCTGTAGCAGCTTCAATAGTTGTTTACTAGCAATCAACGGGCGAACCCGGCTATCACGGACGAATCCGGCTATCACAGGCGAACCTGGCTATCAACGGGCGGACCCGGCTATCACGGACGAATCCGGCTATCACAGGCGAACCTGGCTATCAACGGGCGGACCCGGCTGTCACGGACGAATCCGGCTATCACAGGCGAACCTGGCTATCAACGGGCGAACCCGGCTGTCACGGACGAATCCGGCTGTCACAGGCGAACCTGGCTATCAACGGGCGAACCCGGCTGTCACGGACGTATCCGGCTATCACAGGCGAACCTGGCTATCGACGGGCGTACCCGGCTGTCACGGACGAATCCGGCTGTCACAGGCGAACCTGGCTATCAACGGGCGAACCCAGCTGTCACGGACGAATCCGGCTGTCACAGGCGAACCTGGCTATCAACGGGCGGACCTGGCTGTCACGGACGAATCCGGCTGTCACAGGCGAACCTGGCTATCAACGGGCGAACCCGGCTATCACGGACGAATCCGGCTGTCACAGGCGAACCTGGCTATCAACGGGCGGACCCGGCTATCACGGACAAATCCGGCTGTCACAGGCGAACCTGGCTATCAACGGGCGAACCCGGCTATCACGGACGAATCCGGCTATCACAGGCGAACCTGGCTATCAACGGGCGGACCCGGCTATCACGGACGAATCCGGCTATCACAGGCGAACCTGGCTATCAACGGGCGAACCCGGCTGTCACGGACGAATCCGGCTATCACAGGCGAACCTGGCTATCAACGGGCGGACCCGGCTGTCACGGACGAATCCGGCTATCACAGGCGAACCTGGCTATCAACGGGCGAACCCGGCTATCAACGGATGAATCCGGCAAAAGAGTTGGTTATTAATAAGACCCCTTACCACTGGTGGGATGAAGTCTTATCGGTTAGTATTACCTGTATTAATTCGCGAGCACAACTTGCCTCGACGACGATCGGCACCAGACTGATTTTTGGTCGGTCGCAGCAGCTCTATTTATACTCCAATTCTAGTACGCTTTTTATTGGTACAGTGTGGTATTTCAAAAGGTAGTATGTAACTTGGTCGTACCTTTAGTACTTTTGTGGGTAAAACGATGGTACGAATGAATGGATTTATGCTAGTACGCTTCTCAGTGGTGCAAAAGTAGTACGAAAGGTATTTAAGTAGTTGAGTGAGAGTAGGTAATGGAATGATACATTACAGGTTGATGAGATATTTGCATCTGAAGATACTCTTTTTATGGGAATACAATTAGCTAAGGACACAAAAAAAAAAACAGTTTTCTGATCATATGGTAACCAGACCTCGCAGGTACTACGAAAGGGGTAGAAAGGTAACGCTGATACTGACGAGCTCTTCTACATCGTAATGCTATTTTGAATTACATTTTTAAGGCATAATTTTATGAACTTAATGAATTAATTTCATGTTCTTTCTTAAAAAAGTTATTCCAACTCCACTATCAATTGATACTCAATATCATAAATATTATCACTAAAAATTAATTAATTTAATAATGAAACTATGAACGCACAATTGAATTTCTATCTGATTAAAAACCAACACAACAACAATAGCAGAAAGTCCAAAAAACAAAGATCACGAACAAAACACCCGCGTAATACACAACGAAGCAAACAATTAAATAAAAACTCGGCAATTATAACGATTTTAAAATTTTATATTAACCGCTGCTGCTTCTGCTGTTGCCGAAGCCCCAACACGCTTGCTACGGACTCATTTCTCTTGCAGACGCATTAATCAAATAAACAATTTGTAGGAATGGAATTGTGAATGTAACGAAACTTCAAACAAAACAATACAAAATCTGAAAAACAAAAACAAAAAAGGCGGCGGCGGCGATGAAAAACCGCCAATATTCGAGTTGCATAAATATCCTGGCTGGCTGAAAGTTTTACATTTTCACTTTTACAGTATCAAACCGCCCATACCGACAATTTTAAGTCTCAAGTCCGCCACTGAAAGTGGTTTCTGCGTATTGAAAAACAAAACAAAAAAAAGTCGAACTGGATGCTTTATGCATCCGCACATTCGCGTCGGAATCTGATTGTTGCATATATTTTTTGGCTTTTGTAAAGCAATTATTGCTGTCATTTCCATCATCTCTTTTGTTAATTAGAGTCGCATGCATATGTATTGGTGTGGTGGTCGTTGTTGGTACAATAATGGTCATGGAATATTCGTGCAATGTACTCGTTATAGGATATCCGTCCGATGCGGTAATGAATGACCGGGCAGACATTGTCCACCAGCATTGCTGTACAATAAAAGCGGCGACACGAAAATGACGTTGAGAGGGAGGACATGGACGGACAGCGATATACTCTTAACGATAATTGATTGTTATTATTGTTTTCTGAAGCACTGCTTGCTTTGTTGGATTTAAGGATTTTGGTACAAATATTCGTCGGACCATTTCATCAAATCTTCATTATTTCATGTTGATCCACGGTAAGTGTGGCTGCCTGCCATTTTACGGTATATCCCCTGTAACAAGGGCCCAGAGTTGGGCAACATCCTTTTCAAAAACACAAATTTTACAAGACTCGAAGTAATGAGAATAATGGAAAACGAATCGAAAGAATTGTTCCTTCGTTCCATCAAGACAGTTGCCAATTTCTGGAATTGAGTAGTTGCAGATCGTTTCAATGCTACTTAAAGCTAATTTCTTTCTTCCTCTCAACACTGTTAACGTATTGTCAACTAAACAAGAATTCACCCTCAATTTTTTTTCATTCATCCACTTAAAGAAGAACTACTATATCATCACAAGTCATCTGATTTCCAAAAACAATTTCCTTACCTTCCACAAGGACAAAACACCATTCCTCCCATGACTTAACCTTCATCGTATCTCATCGGATTTTTAATCATTTTTTTGTTCTTTTAAAAAGTTGTTATCCTTTTTTGAACGACGACTTTTTTCACGCCATCTTAAGATTGTTGATTTTTCCCGCCCTCTCTCTCTCTCTCTCTCTCTCTCTCTCTCTATCTTTGCTTTGTTTCATATTCTTTAATAACTGCTTTCGGTCCAAATGCGTACCAATCTACCTTTTAAGATAATTATCTTGCAGGAAGGTCCTAGTAGCTTCATTTTTTTTTTGTCACTTCTCCATACCCCATACTGCCTGTGGAAATTCGTGCTTTCTTTTTTCAAAATTTCATCTCAAGACAAGGGTTTGGCATTATCCTGAAGGGAAAAGGATAATGATGAATATTTCATTTGTCATTAGACTCAAAGTCTTTGGGTTTACCTACTTTCGGTCCGTGTCCAGAACAGAAGGCGCTGGCTCATCTATTACACAAACGTTCCTCCTTCGAAGAAGGTATAAAAGGTATATAAAGGATTAGAAGTACGAAACTCAAAAACTCAAAAATAAACTTCAAGGTGGTATTAAAAAATAACATCGGTATCCAAAAGGAACCAGAGACTCATTGTGGAATTTCTTATGAAAGGCAGGTATTTATTTTTTTTCCAGCTATGTCATGTTGTTGGATGGAAATTTGAGCGAGAAATTACATAATTAGCATTCAACTAAATGAGGGATTAAGGTTGATAGCGGTCCATAGCGATGATGAACCAAGACGTACGTACCTACCAAGACGACAAAAAAAAAAGCCAGCATAGTAGAACAGCGACAATAAATGTCACCGGATAAAAGGGTTTCAGTTTTCAATTAGAAGGATGATGATCTTAAACCCTTTTCACGTTTGTTTGGCCAGAGCTGCTCTACCACGACTCGACTGTAGCCGCGGGCTAAGATGTTTCTGATATGATATTTCCTTTTCGTTTTCGTTTTTGTTTTGTTTTTCTTTATTTAGCCTTCAACGGGTTGTGAACTTAGGACGTTAACTTCGTCGTCGTCGGTCGGACCTTCGTTCATCTTAGGAAAAAACTGTTGGCTTTCGTGGGTTTAATGTGGGTTGACTTACGCTAAGTAATTTATAAATTAAAGAACATGTTGTTCTTCTTAACAATGTGTATCGGTCGACTAAGGATTTTATACGTGAAAAGATAAATGAACGTGGGGATTAAAAGCCTTCTAGTATGTTCATTTTTTTGTGGTTCGCCTCCTGTCGGGGTTTTTGATGATGCGGGTGGGATTAAAATTTTTGGCGTGGGTTTCAGTTTCTGTCAGCTCACAGGTAGGTTGGTGGAAGATTTGTTGATGTCATATTTTGGCTTAGGACAAAAAAATAATTTCAAGTAATTTAAGAGAATTATTTTATCATGATTGGCATTTTAAACATTGTCGAACTCATCTATTTTAATAATTCCAGAAAATTCTGTCGCTGTTCACAACCACACAACAAACAACTCACATAAAACAGAAAATGCAAGGAAATTTAATAGCGCTTTTATCAATAATTCAATTAAATATGTCATACTGTCCTCTCGACTTCCGTTGAACGTTCTTGATCATTGCAGGAAAAGGCAGAGAAATGTGCATGTATGTCAACATGTTTACATCTCGATTGATTTGAGGACAACATACATCAGCAATTATTCACTCCCACGTTGGGGCCCTATTGAAGAAGTTGATGTGTATTTCCACCTTTTTCTCTGCTTTACTAGAAGTGGTTTTAGTCAGGGTCTACAAAACCTATAATTTGACCAATTTCAGTTTGAATAAATGCAACTCAAGTACGTATCCATGTTTGTGGGTAAAGGTTTTGTATATTGCATTTTCCCTTTTCTTGGACTTATTGAAATGTGTTCCTAGTTACTCTTAAAATTATTGTACTTTTAGTGTTTTCTGGGGGTACGCCGTTAACTTATCGTCGAGCTTCCAACTTAATTGAACAAAAGATTGAAGGCATGAAGGAAATTTTAACTTAACCAACTTATAGTCCTCACAAAGTAGAAATGTGTTGGGGTCGAAACGTCGCACCGCAAACCGATTTGCTACACCACAATCGAATTCAATCACATAACTATTAGCCGTATTCCAAATTACCTCAAAAAATCCTCCCTTTTTTCATGAAAATGTCGTCCTTTTTAGTCCTCAAAGTTATGAGAATTAAGGAGATCAACCACCACTACCATTTCCGATTGTTTTAACAGCCGCATTACTCGTAATGCTGAGAATCGATTGAATTGTTTGTTCAAATATTATCTACTAGCTGACCCTGCAGACTTCGTACTGCCTCAATCGATAATCGATAACCCTCTTCCTCTATCGTTTGCATTGTTTTTTTGTTAATTCGTATGTATGGATCCGTCTTAAGTAAGCGATATCAAAAAAACAAAACAAAATGGTAATTATACGCCCCGTTGCCTGCGGTGCACGGATTTGTAAAACGCGAATCATTTCGGTTTCACTTCGCTTCTCATGTTGCTGTTGTGTAAACATTTCGAGTTCTTCGACCCTAATTGTTGCATATAAAACACATTGACCATGATATTGAATGAAAAAAGGATTTTTTATGATTGCTCTGAGAGTTACATAACTGTAAAAAACGGTGGAGCAATACAGCAAAATAATTTTTTTACTTAAAAATATCAGTAATTCAAAAAAAAATTACCAAAATCACGAATTCTCTATTTTCCCAGTGTTTAAAATCCATTCAAAATTTGACTTCTGATTTTCTTGCTCTTCTGGATTTTTCCATTTTACCACTCATTTTACCACAACTAATGCATTTCATATGAAAGAGTGTTTTTGAGATTTTTGTTTAGCTAATTTGTTTTTTTTTTGCATTTCAAATTTTCCATTTTTCCAATTTTTTGTTTACTTTTTCTTGCTTTCCTGTTCCCCATCACAAATTTTCCAGTTTCCCTGTGTAAACCAATGAGTTTTCCGAGTTCCTTTCGAAAACCTTTTTTAAAATTTTCCAGTTTTCCATTTGAAATTTTCCAGTTTTCCATTTGAAAATCAATGCATCCACAATTTCATGCAATTTTCCATTTGAAAACCAATGAGTTTTCCGAGTTTTTCATCAAGAACTTTCTATTTTTCCATTCGAAAACCCATTTTGAACCAAAAAATTCCAAGCAAAAAATATCTCATTTCCGACCTTTGTTTGGTTTTTCCAGTTTTCCCACTGTTCCATGAGGTTTTTCCAATATTTTTTTTTCACAGAAATCATCACTGAATGTAACAGTATGAACCATGAAAATTTCACAAATATCTGTTGGGCTATTTCGGAGTCTATAAGAGACATACAAACAAACAAACAAACACGCTTCCATTTTTATATAGGTATATTGTTTGTTCAAATATTATCTATGAAGGATTGAAGGCAGTTACTATTTTTTGGAATCGAGTTATTCCAGATTTAAACAGAAACCTGTGGTTGGTTTGCACTTTATTTATCCGCACAAACTTAAATATTAACATATTTAATCGATCATCGCTCTAAATTCTTAAAAAAAAAACGCATCCATCACACATTATCCGGGATTATTTGCTTGTGGGTACTTAAGCCTTTCAAACGTGCCAAATACCTGAAATGCCAATTTTGAGCTTCCACAAAGCAAACCATCCGAACGATGCACCTTCAAAATAGAATCCCATTTAGGGACGCAAGAAAGTATTTATGCAGTCAACACGACGTTTCCGCATGCTAAAATACTTTTCGCTTTAGTCGAATCGAACGAAATACAATGAACATAGCGACGTTGGCACTAAAACTGTCTCCGTCGTCGCTGACTGCTATGATAATCGTCGTAATTTCGAAACCATTTAAAGCTCAAACCAATTAGTTAGCTCTACAGAGAACAGGTTGCGTATACATACTATTCGCCCCTTAACTGAAGGATGGTGGATTTAATTTAGTCGCTCCGTAGAGTGTTTGTATCGAAGTGGAGTGCTACTGCATACCACATATCCGTTGCAATTACGCCCGCATTCAAATGTGAGCCAAACCTAGCCCAACATACCTACATGGAGAAAGAGTTATTTTGTTTAGATGGATAGAATTCGAGAGACAAAAAGAATGACAGACGCAGATAAACTTGAAAATAAAAGTAAAAGCTTTTTCTGCGAATTTGTGTATGTTTTTCTTTTTTTTTTTGTCTCGTCGTCGTTGTGGTGTTGCATTGGCCTTGCTTTTACTGCTACCTTTTTCTATCTTTACTTTCCCGATGCCCCGACATTGTCAGTCGCATTCACCATTCACATCCCCTTGAACAATTTGTAACGTCGTTGTTGTTGACGTTGGTCGCTGCAGCTTGGGTAGGGTAGGTCGTGGTTGGGGGATGGTGTACTCGACAAAGTCAACTAACCATCCAACCACTGACAGACAAATAAACAGACTAGAGCGAGCGAGTGAATCTAGATATCTATGTTTATGGAACTGAAAGCATGGATAGATAGATAAGTAGATAGATAGACAGCCCTAGCAGCCAGACATGCGGGGCACAAAGGCCCACCACCAGACAGATCAAGAGCCATGCAAGTGGGCTCTCCATCACACCCAACTCCCACAGTCCCTATACGAGTTTGCAAGTATTTTACCCAGAAAGTGCATGCAGACACAATTCATCCAACCGTGTGTGAAAAGTGAAATCCATCAACCGCTATTCAAGCTACAGGGTGGCTAAGCAAAATATTAAAAAATACCAAAGAATACCAAAAAAAAAAATGATATCAAAAGAATCCCAATGCTCCTTCTTCAGAATAACCTCATCATGCTTCTAATTTCTGAAACACCCTGTTATGCAGCATTTTTTACATCGCGCTAACATCTCATTGCAGCACCTATGCATGAAACAGGCAAAATTATTTGTAAAGTCTGTGAATATAGTAGGTGCCTGGTGTCGGTGTGCATTTCTAATCCTAAAAGCCGGATGCCATCCACAAATCGTGAAGAAGGGGCTTCGAGGTTGAAAACGAAATTACCACATTTTGCCACCCTAGCAAAATGTCCTGCTGCATATTTTTAATTTGTGTGTGTGGAAAAAATGCTTTCCCGCTTTTTTCGGTTTTGTTTTCATTTGCATTTTGTCATATTTTTTTTTTTTTTTTTTGGATGATGCATGGATTGGCATGGGACCTCCTTTATGATTTAAGTGAAAAAACGGATGACTGGAGTAGAATAATAGGCAGATAACAAGGTATCTGTTCCCGCCAGCAGCTGAATAGGATTCTTCTATCGAGTTTTCTGACTTTCACTCTCTGTAACAGTCTGGCTTTTTTTGCAACATCTGTTAGCTGTAGGACTTATAAGAATTAATAGAAAACAATTGAGAGTTATTGAAAATTTCGGACTTGCGCAGATGTAATAAAAAGTCTAACTATACCCAGTATTTTTATTCACCCATGCTTGTTTATTGAGACTTTTTAGTACTAAGAGTACCTTGCTCTCTTTTTGGAGAGTTTAGTTTTTGTTATTGTCTTGATCTTGCAGCTTTGGAAAATTTGAATTTCAAATAAAATATTTAAAAAAACAAAACGAACGAGCACATAACTTGAGACGAAGCAAGACATGTCTACAATTTTTAAGTATATTTGTCAAAATCAAAAGCTTGAATATAATTCATATATTTTTGCTTGTGCTTCAGTAAGCCTCTTGAATGGTTTTTTTTTGTCGAATTATTTCACACATCGGGTTGTGTTGTAACGTTTCTTGTATGTCACTCTTATATCGTTACATAAACGGTTAATGCTACCCTCCCGTCAAACAATTCAGCCCTTATACCCTTCTTCAGGGAATGCTCATCAGTTTATAATAGAGTTAAGCTTTGGACGTACTGTTAAATACAGAGATTCGATTTTTAGCCGTACTTCGCGAATACACTCTATCTTTTTCAATCATTGCACTGTTCAAGAATTTATTTATTTATTTTTATTTTTATTTTTATTTTTTTCAAATAATTTACAAATAAATTTACAAATTATTTAATGAAGGCATCAGGGTAGCAAGACCATAAGGATGCCGTCTTTTAGAGGAAATATAAATGTCAGTATAAGGACAAAGTGAAAAAAATATAAGAGAAAAAAAAATAATAAAAAGTTAAGATTACTGAATTGATAATAGGAAATACTAACGTTGAACACATTTTATTTTTAGTTTAGTTAAGTTAAGTTAAAAGAAGAAAACAAAAAAAAAATTAAATTTCATCAAACTTATTGTGCTTATCTAAGGCAGTCTTTATTCTATGGATTGTTTTATAATCGGCAGGGTTAAGGATGGCAGATAATTCTTTGGCTAATTCTGAGCTTTCAAGCATAGGATCAATCAGGCTTGATAATGGACACTCTACAAATATGTGATGAATTGAAAGAATTTCATTGCAAAGTTGGCAGTGTTCTGGTAGTTCATTGTTGTAGAGGTGTTTGGTAGAAAAAATTGTTTTTCCAACTCTGATTCGGAGTATTCTAATACAATCTATCCTTGTAAGCTGTCTGTTGTACGAAGTGCGAAGGTGATGAGGATTGTGTGTGCGAAGGAATGTATTGCAGTTAATCCAATCGGTTTCAAGTTCCTTTTTCAGTTGCTGGTAACAGATTTGGCGAGTAAGTTGGTACAGATTTGGCGATTCGATTATAAGTGGGTAGTTAGCCGCATTTTTGGCTGCCGCATCCGCAGCTTCGTTGCCTTGAATTCCAGTATGTCCTGGAATCCATGCTAATATAACGTTTTTGGTTAGAAGGCATCTTAGTTGTTCGAGCGTAGGACATCGATTTGTTTCATTTGTTAATCCTCTAAGAATACCTAGGTTATCTGTCAGGATGAGGCTTCGTCCAGTGAAAGATTTGGCAATTGACAGTGCTTTCTTAATTGCTGCTATTTCTGCGATGTAGCTTCCTGCTTCAATGGGAAGCAGTCCTTGCCAGACTATGGAGTATGATGAATATTGTTCCCATTTTATCACTGCATAAGACGAGTTGTCATCACTATATGATCCATCGGTGTAAAGGATGTGGTCAGGATTGATGTTATCGATCATCTCTTGATGCAGCTTTTGAAAAACTTGGTCGGTTGTATTTCTTTTTTTGTACTGTGCCAAATTCGTGTTTATATTTAAAGATTTTCTTTTCCAGGGCGGTAATTTGTCTGCAATTGAAGTTTGATCATATAAGGAATCGGGTGAAATATTTACCAAATTGAATATTTTTTCCAGTGCAGAGACAGAGTTCTTAGGTTTTTTCGTATTCGAACAAACGACTTCATTTGCAGTGTTGTTCAGAGGATGCGATGAGAGAGCCTTGCAGCCTAAGTTAATGGCTTTTCTTTTTCCGAGATCTTTAAATGATTGATAGCCAGCTTCCAATCTAAGAGCCTCGATTTTAGTTGATTTAAGTGCTCCTGATGCCGTACGAAAACAATTATTTATCGCCGTGTCGATGTCCTTACAATTTTTTATTGTTGTCCACATGTAGACAGTAAGTCCATGCTGTAATGCGCCTTCAACGAGTGATTTTGCTATTCTCAAAGCTGTTTCCAGATGAGGTCCTTTTTTCTTGGAGCATATCATTTTTAAGAGGTTGTTTCGTTTTTTTAGCTGCTCAATTATCCGTTTAACCTGATTATTCCATTTCAAATTTGAGGTGAATGTAATGCCCAAAATTTTTAATTCTTTTGAAACCGAGATTGAAGTTCCACGAATATTCAAAGTGGGAGGGGTACAGTTTCTTTTTCTGCAAAGGTGGAGTAATTCTGCTTTAGATGGAGGAACTATAGCTCCTGTACTTTGTGACCAGGTGTGTATGACAATGTCTGCTGCTTCTAAAATATTTTTCACTTGCATGGGGTTTCCAGATGCTACTACATAAATATTATCGGCATATACACCAACGAAGTCAAGTTGATTTTCGGGCTGCGACAGTTTGACTATAAGTGATTCAAGATAAATATTATACACAACCACTGAAAGAGGAGATCCTTGCGGAGTTCCATTTTCCATATTAAAGTGTGATGAGTTATAACCATCGATATTGACTCGGAATGTTCTTGAAGTCAAGAATGATTCAATCAGTTTAATTATTTGGATAGGGACCCCCCACTGTGACATCTGTTTGAGGACAGGAATCTTCGTGACGCGATCGAACGCTTTTTGAAGATCCAATGACATAACTACACTATGTTTGGTTTTCGATAGATTTTCTGATAGTTTGTGCTCCAACAAGTGAACAAGGGTGTGAACTCCTCGGTTCTGTCTAAATGCATGCTGTCCCGAATTTGCATTTTTTCTGTAAGCCAACTTATTCGTCTCGCTAAAAAAATTTTCAAAAATTTTGGAGAGAATGGGAAGCAGTGAGATTGGCCGATAGTCATCGATATTGTGCCGATTTCCAAAGTTTTTGGGAATCGGCTTAAGCTGAGCCTTTTTCCAGTCGTGTGGAAAAATGCCAGTTCTTAATATGTTGTTATATAAGGAACAGAGTCTATTTTTCAGATCATCCGAGCATTGTTGAACCATTCTGTAAGTTATTTTGTCTTCACCCGGTGTTGTGCCCTTCGCAGTTTTTAAGGTCATGTTAAGTTCCAAGCTTGAGATTTCTTCATTCAGTATTTCGCATTGCCTGACATTTGTTTGGAGTTGGTGAAGATCAAAACTTGTTTTTTCGTCGATAATAGATTGGGGATAAGTTTTGTCACAGCTGTATTCATTCCATTTTTTACCAAAAATATTTGCTATCATCTCGGGATCGTTTTGTATATTGTTGCCTTCAATCATGTATGGGAAGTCTAAGCGGGATCCGGGACATTGTAGTGATCGGATTCGGTTCCACAATGTACGCGTATCTAGTGTTGGGTTCATAGTGTTGATAAAGTTTTCCCAAGAACATCTTTTTGACTGTATAGATTCTCGTTTTAGTTGAGCACAGATTTTCCTGTAGATTATGCAGTTTTCCGTTGTTGGAGACTGGCGAGCCGTTTTCCAAGCTTTATTTTTACTTTTTACTAGCTTAGCAATGGCAGGTGTAAACCAAACCGGGTTCGTTGAGGAGGAATTTTTTCTTGTTACCGGTATTGATATGGCTGCAGCAGTTCTGATTATCTTCTTTATTTTTGAAGCTTCTTGATTAATGTTATTAGACGTTGCAATTGACTGTGAAAGAGTTTTGTAGCATTTGCGAATGAGGTCCAGTTGGCAAATTCTTCTTTAAAACGGGCTGAGAATTTTTTATTAATCTTCAATTCATGAGAACGGATTATAATAGGAATGTGGTCCCTGCATTCTCCATGGGGAAGAACCTCCCAATGGAGACTAGGTGCCAGGTCCTGAGTTGCTAGAGCAACATCTATCGCCGAAAAAGTGTTTCTAGTACTAAAGAAGGTTGCTGAGCCATCGTTCATAACAACTAGATTTCTATCGTTGGTGAAGGTTTCAAATATTGTGCCTGCACTGTTTGTAGCAATTGAACCCCATAGCGTGTTGTGAGCATTGAAATCACCTAGTATTAAATGATGACCTGCATCATTTGCTATGGGAATCGTTTCCAATAAATCTAAATTAACTTGAACATCATGTTCTCTATAAATGTTTGTTATTTTGATTGGGATTCTGTCTTGGATATCTATCGTTTGATGAAGCAAATTTGAGGAGGAAGTAATATGCGATATTGTTGGAATGTTATTTTTAACGAGCAAACCGATGCCTGCCTTACTGTAGTCATAATTCTTATTAAAATGAAATGATTTATAGTTTTTCATTTTGAATAAATGTAAGTTTTTTGTAATTATATGTGTTTCTTGCAATGCTATGATATCTGGATTATATTTAGCGATAAGTCGCTCAAGAGTATGTTTGTTGTTGCAATAGCCTTGTATGTTCCATTGGATAATGAGTAATTTTGATGTTGTTCTGTTCATTGTGATGGTTTATAGTTTGTTTGTGTAAATAATTGAGTGTTTTTCAATTGTTGATTTAAGAGAGTTGAGTTGTTAGTGTTAATTGACAGATTTGGTTTAGTTTTAAGAGAGTTTTCAGCTGTCTGTGGTGAATTTTGAGAGTCACCATCATCCATGTCAATATCAGTTTCGGATTCCGAAACAGGTGACAGTGACAGATGTTGTTTGTCGTTTGATATATTTTTTTCTAAGTTGTCATTATTTGATGAGGAAGATTTGTGGGATGTTGAAGTTTTTAGATTTTGTGCTGTGTTAAAATTTGTTAACTGTTTTAAATTTTGGCTTTGTGTAGTAGATGAACTTATTGTGTTTTCAATTATGTTTTGTTTATGAATGATGTTTTCTTTTTCTTGTTGAGGTGAATCAGTTGTTTTAGGCGTTTGATGTGGATTTGAAGGATCGGCTGGAGTTTGTTCGCCTCCAAGCACGTGTTGTTTTGATTTTGTTATGCGAGATTTTATTAATTCTGCTATGGTTGCATTACCAGCATTTCTTTTCTTTGGTGGAGCGAGCTGGTGGAGGGTAGGGTTATCGTTAAAGATCTGCCAAGCATCCCGGACGGTGCACCGACGATCAATTTTGATTTTATTGACAGACTTGTATCGCAGGAAGGTGGGACAGGCGGGATCGGTGGGAGTGTGGCCTTCGGTATTGCAGTTGATGCAAAAGACGCGTGTGCAGGTTTCATGGGGCGGGGGAATGCAGCAATTTTTGCACAGAGGAGCTGCTGTACAGCGATTTTTGGTGTGTCCGAGTTTTTGGCAAGACACGCATCGCATCGGGTTGGGTATGTATTCGTCAACTTTGCAATTAACCCATCCAACTTTAACTTCATTTGGCCGATGAATCAAATCAAATGTCAAAATAGCTGCACCTGTTGGCACTAATGAATCATCTTGTTTTCGTAGCATTTTCTTAACCTCAATAACTTTGAATTTTTTTAATTCTGACAGAAGATCTTCTTCGCTGATCTCAATAATGTGTTTTGAGTATATTCTTCCTTGAATAGAATTGAGGCTTAAATGGTTGGAGACCTTAACGGGGATAGAATCTACGAACTTGGCCTTAAGGAATTTATTTGCGGTATCAACATTAAGAACCTTGAGTAGAAGATCTCCTGATCTCATGGCCTTAACTTCCAAGATGTCTTTCGAAATGAATTCAAGTCCACGGTTGATTTGGATCGGATTATACGAAGATATTGGTCGCATACTTTCGCCTGTCTTTTCTATTCCTGTGATGACTATATATCTAGGAATATTTTTGTCGTTGTTTATGACTGGGAGTTCAGGGAACTCTTCACCTGAATGCTTGCGTTTGGGTTTTTTGGTGGTGTTCTGGTTAAGACTTACCTCGGGAGGTAAGCCTTTGAACCAGTTTTTTCTTGGGGGATCTGTACCCCCATCCATTTTTAATTAACACAGTTGCAATTGATTGTGTTTTATTGTTTTATATGTGTTGGATCAAAATGAATTCCACTTACCCTTACGAGTAAGTAAGTATAAATGTCAAATATAAATACGTAAGCTTAAAGTTGACACAGATCAAATCTATTTAACCAATACGTGTGTGCACGGCGATTGCCCGAACAGTACTGTGTTCAAGAATTCATTTGGCATACTAAGAGTTGGAAAAAAAACTCCTAAAAAGCGTGCAAAATATCAAAAAATATGCACGACTGGCACTGGAACGAACGAACTTGTTCCTGTATACCAAAACTTAAACAACACAAAAAAAAAAATTAAAAATCATAAATTGAAATATGTAGGAACCTAAAAAACAAATTTTATCTGAAAAAAATTGATGCCATAACATTTCTTAAGAAAATGTTGATTTTTCAAATCTTAAACAAAAAATTGTTCTAGCGCTTTTTTTAATAAATTTTTTTATATATAAGATTTTTCAAAAAAGCCCTAAAATTAATCTTTTTTTTAGGAGTACATATATATTGCACAAATAATATTTTGTTTTCAAAAAACATTTAAATTTTTTTGGATTTAAAAAAAATTGTTTTCAACCTTTTTTCAAAATTCCAATATTATAAGACGTACGAGTATATTAACATTTTTTTTAAATACTGCATACCCAGATTAATTTTAGGACATTCTAGAAAAATTGTACGCATAAAAAATAATTTAAAGAAAACCTCTCCATGGAATCAAAAAAAAAAATTAAATAAACAACTTTTAAAGAAATCTAATGGCATAATTTTTTTCAAATAAAATGTGCTTTTTATGTACCTTTAAATTTTTATTGATGAATTTTAAAAACTTGTTTTTATTGTTAATGATTTTTTGTGTGTTAAGTTTTAAGTACTGGAGCAAAGTGAGTGCGACCCAGTCGTGCAAATTTTTTTTAGTTGTATCTTAAACTTTCCCGAAGAACGTTGATATAGCTAACCCACAAAACTTGACCAGGAATCGCCACTGTTTGCAAGTAAAAATGAAAATGATGGAAAATTAGGAAAATTAGCTAGAAAAATGTTTGTTCATAAAATCATAATCAATGTAATGGTAGCCCTTGATACACTTTGGGTTGCTCATCAGCTCAAATTTGGTTTATTAACATATATGCATTGAGCCAGGAATAGCCGAACCGAACGAAAATTCACGACAATGCACCGCATTTTCATTGATAGTTTCCAACGCCCGTGCTAGTTAATTTGGGTAAGCTTTTAAGCAAAGATTCTCATGTAGAATACACCAAGTTGTCGACCCCGTAGAGCGTAACACTTAAAAAAAGAAACCGATGTAAAATTTTAGGACAAAGCGAAGTAGAATCAGAAAAGGGGAAGCAGATCTTAAAACAATATATTTTATATAGACCCTCGCATAGAGGAACATAGATATGTACATAAGTATACCCTACGTAATTAAAACAAAAAAATATTATATTAGGAAACTAGCTGACCCGATTACCGTTTTTTCATCTAACGTTATTGAGGTCACTACTCGGGAACCAAAGCTTAAAGAAAGATTTTGATAGTTGTTATGAAAGCTGAGTGCTGAAAAAAAGATTAACTTACAAATAATGCAGATAGGATACCTACCTAAAACACTATTTGTTATAAAATTATATAACTGTTGTAGTGTTCTGTCCGTGGCTTTAGGTGCGTTGGCTGCTAAGCAGAACGTGCGTAGTGGGTTCGAGTCCTACTCGTGCCAATAGTTTTTATTTCACCTTTCACGGGCACTGAAAATGAGCAAAATAGTTACTACCTATTGATTTTGTTTTTGATTTTTCCAAAAGTAGTTTTTTGGAAAAAGAAGAAAAACGATTGTCCAAAATTTTCATTGAATAGTTTGTAGCGCGGAGGCCTTTAATTCTCTATTTTTAGCTTAATCATGCAAATTCGGTTATTTATGCTTTTGGCCATTCATAAATTTCACGAAATCCAAAAAATGTTAGAAATTAACTTAAATATTGCCAAATCCCCAGCTATCCATCAGCGTTCACAAAGGCTGAAAAAGACTTCCCCAAATAGATATAAATAACTTCTTTTGCTGCGTCCATATTGTTAACTTGCCTCTCAGGATTTGATTAATTTATTGAATAGAGCTCAAAGAATTTCCACCAATGGCTGCTGGAATTGTTTATTATCCTCATTATAAATCCTTTAACATGCTACAAAAAAAGTAAAATTAACAAAATTTATGTATGTTTATTGTTTCATCCGCACGCATGCAACAACTCGAAGTGAGCTCTAGCCATCACGCATTATTTTTATCCCAGCGAGTTGGTCAATTCTGAGTGCACTCATCCGTCATTTGAAGAGAGTAATCCAACATCGAACACAAACAAGCTTTTTAGCTAGGCTTCACTCCAGCTCATCCAGCAATAAAACGCTTTTAATAAAGTACACAATTGGGAATAATTATTTTCTCATGGTTCGCATTACAAATGATTATCTCTCTAAATCACTTTTGTGGGGTGACGTGGCGGTCGGGGTGGGAGTCATGTAGAATAGGCTTTCGACTCTTTGAAACAGAAGTCCCTCACTTTGTAAGGATCAGAACCAAATGAACCGAAAAGGCTGAAGTTGGCTTGTTTGCGGGTAGTTGTGTAGTTGGGGGGTTTCGTTTTCGCTGTGCTTTCACTCATAATATAATTAATGAGCATCATTAAGTCAAAATCAGCTGCTAAGTTCAATGTGAGCCTACATTTCCCTCGGCTCACAACACCGGAGTGTCCTTATGATTTAATCATGGATGTGAGTTGCGATGGGCGGCAGTGGGTGTGTTTGTGTCAAATTTAGATTACCCATTAACATCTATAAATTATGAAATGATTATTGTTCATTGCCGTCATAATTATTTAGCTTTCATCTTAAAATGTCATTAAGCAGAGATAACACTTTGTCACTCGTCATGCTAACAAACACACTCAATAAGGGTAAATTGAGTGGAGTGCGCGGACCTGAGTTACAATGAAATATCAACAAAGCAAAACAGCGTCAAGAAATTTCAAAAACATGTTCAACTTCGAAAATTGCTACTAAGAGAATTTTTAACCATTGAGGCGGTATTGAAGTACAGAATGTTCAAATGGCAATTTAGGTTGAGGGTACGTCAAAATTTGGAGTAAATGATACATGGTTAGTTCGTAAATTACACACAAATGTCAGAATCTTCCAAAAACAATTACTCAAAAAAACAGGCATCTGCCAGTCTCTTACCCACACACTCTTGAATGCAGATGATAGAAAACAATAATTATGTCACATAGCAAAGTTATGAAAGTTTAAGTGGCGCCCAACACACAACAAGACCTTACATTGTTGCTTCTGCCGTAATGTAATGAAGGAAGAAGACGAAAAATAATGTGAGGCAGGAAGTTCTACTTTTTATGAAATGGGAAAGTAAAAACCACCCAGAGAAAGGGTAAAAAACGCCAAACACCAACACCATGTGGAAAAATCATTCCGTTTATTATGGAAGAAAATTTCCGGCGGCCGGTAGTCCTGTCATTTTAATGGCGATAAAAATATTCATAAGTTTATAATTTTGAGGATATTTTACGAATATGAGTGGAGTATGAAATTTTATGATCTTTGGTAAATTTTAACACTTTTTTAATGGGACTTTTATTTGAAGTGAAGAGTCTTCTTTGGATATGTGATCTGAGCAGGATTACCATGTATCTACATTAAAATATCGAGTGACTACGTTTTAAGAGGAAAATAAAATGACATAACTTTTGATATGCCTATCCTTCCTTAGAAGGGAAAGAGGTGTTTGGGGAGAACAAACCAAGTAGGGTCAGAATTAAGGAGCTTGTAGAATCTCTCATCCTTGTTTACCCTATGGACTTTCTTCCTCAAGAGGCTCATGTAGAAAAATACAGATCTGAATGTTGGAAGACATTCACACAAATGTAAGCAAAAATAAAATTGCAACCATATTAATTGTTGCGATCGGTGGTGAAAAATCAGAAGTTAACATCCAAATACACATTGTTCCTTGATAGCTGTCCAACGCAATGAGGTTAAATAATAATCTTCAATCTCTTCAAAACCTTGACAAGTTCGATCGACGTTCAACAATGTATTGTTTTTCCCTTAAACCATTTGATACACAACATTTCTATTAATTTCATCTGTTTGTCGAAATGACACCTGCCAAAAATGCTGTCTAGAAGTAGAATTGTCATTCAATATTGCGAAATCCCCCATGCCTCATCTTCTATCTCCGGATCAATATTTTTTGAAAATTTCATCCATTCAAACAAAGTGAAAACAGAAAACCACTTCATCAAAGCTCTATGATGTATGAGTCAGCTCAGTGCAGTTACTTCCGTCATCCCACCATCAACTATAACCTCAACAAAATATTCATCGTCCTGGATATTCTTTGCTCTTTGATGTGTATAAAATAACAACAACAAAAAACAAAATCCCCAAGGAAATGCCGGCAAAAAGGAAAATATTATGAATTTTCCATTTTTGCAATCTTCGTTTGACAGCCCAACTGTCATTCCGTTTAACCAAAAGTAATAGAGTTTGCATAAGGTCCACGTCCTTGGCTTGTCCAAAAATATATCCACATTTTTTTTTGTCTTCTTATGTTATGAAACATGCTGGCTATGGGACTCGAAACACTATACGTACAGACAGGTCTACACATACACGCTTTTACATTCACATTAAAAAACTTACAAAAAAAAAAACCAAGACGATAAAAAACTATAAATATACTTTTTTGGCATCATCTTAAGACATTTGAAATTATTTCAAGCATAAAACCGGGATTCGTTCTCCCTACCACCCCCTCGTGCCGTGTGCCCATATTTCATCTCGTAAGGTGGCTTCATATGCTTTATGCACCATGTACCGTTAGACGCTGTGCCCCTAGTTAAACTCAGTGTCGCTGTCAACGTTTGGGGGCATGTGTGGGTAGTGGCAAGGTCCCTTTTGCCATTCGGTATTGCGCTCAGTCAACGGAGCATAACGTAACAGTGGGCAAACATGACGGAAGGAGAAACAAACTTTTCTTTTTGCAATATGTGTTTATCTTTTGCTTCTTAGACGCCAGCCATATTGAGGGAGAGCTCGAAAAAGTTCACAAATTTTCGACAGAATGTGGGGGCCGATTTTTTTTTTCTTCGGACTTTTTGTTGGCATTTTTGCCATTCAAAGGTGATTTTAAAAATCGCGAAATGAAAAAGATCAACGGATTTATTTTCTTATCCGACGATGTGTGCTCAGTGCTCGGGATTTCCTTCTGTCGAAGGTGAAGGTTGGATGTGTGAGTGAATGGTACGGAGAGGAAATCGAAAAACAAATATCAAGCTTTCGGTGAATTGAGAAAATCGAAAAATTCTTTGAAAAAGATTCAAATCGTATTGAGGAGGATTTTAGTTTTATTGGATTGAGATTTGTGTTTAATTTTTTCGCAGAAAGAAGTGGTTACGAAAGTCAATGTTTTCTGACGAAATCTCATACTTGATTTATTTTTTATGGTAGGTACAGCAGTTGCTGCGAAGAGGAAGAAAAATAGTCAAGATTTCGTCAAATGATCAAATTATCTTCACTGTCAAACCAACAGAAATGAAGTCAAGTGATAGATTTCTTCATTACATCCACAGAATTTCGTGCATGGTATATCAATTTTAATCCGCCCGCCATTGTGCGATTCAACATTCCACCACAATCTGTTACCCGAAATTCGAAACGAATTATTCCACCGAAAAACCCACTTCTCTTTCCGGGATTCTGTCAAAGGAATAAGCAATAAAATCACCAATTCCCCCGAAATCAGCCTCAACCATCACCATGGCCTGCGTCGACTGACGACAACGACGACGCAGGATGGAAGCGACCGCAGCAACATCTCTTGGACCTTATAAATTCAAACCAAAAAAAAAGCTAAGTAATTGCACACTGGTGGCACAGCCACTTGATGGATGACCATCTCCCCGTTTGGTTTGTACTTTTTGGTATGTAGAGCCACATGCTGTGTCCCTTTTATGGTGAACCAAAAAATTACAGCGCCAAAGTACATTTGATGATGGCGCGGCTTGAGGAAAAGAGGAAAAGGAAAGCCCATAATTGCGAATTCGTTTGCTAACAAATGCTCCTCGGAGCGTGTTTGAGCAGCGCAGCAATGCGAATTGACCACAAAATTCTGCAACAGACAAGTGGAGACAAATCCCACCAACAACAAAAAATAAGCTTTGCAACAGTATAAACCGCCACAGAATAGTGTGGCGGAGGGAAGATGAAAAGACTTACAAAAAATGCAATTATTCCACGCACATCTGAGAAGAATATTCTTTGAGACCGCACAGAGTAGAACAACACAGATCTGTGTGCTTTCGAATCAGGATCAGTCATTTTGTTGCTCGAAAGGGGGAGTCCGGCGAATTCATGCCAGACTGCTATCAGTTGACAGAATTTTTTTTTTCTTAATTCTTGTACACAGTCACAAATGTCACCAGCAGGACATCGCAGTAACCAGCAATACCTCAAGCCTCCACAATAATTGAAACAAATGGCTAGTTGTGTCTTTCGCAAGACAGGACTATTTTTGAATTCCTAACTTTTTAAGATATTCGCTTACTTCATTGCTTTGTAGTTTCCTTGATCATCTTGAACCTATTAGATGATGATTTTCTTTGCTGGAAAGTTGACGGTGAACGTCTCGATATAGCGCATGCAACTGTCGCGTTGCCGGTTTGCTTCTCCTATTGGCTTTCATTAGCTGATTGAATACTTGTGAGCCCTTTTAGATGTATAATCATTGTAAAACTGTTGCGAGGAAAATTGTGAGTTCCTTATATCGTTTAGAAATTACGCCAAAATATTTTGCGAATAATTAAGATGTTTGAAAATATTTTCTGTCCAAAATTTTTGCCGGTCAGACCAGCGCCTCATCGAACAGGGCCACGTCTCCTACCAGCTCAATCCTTAGATAGCTGCATCTTGTTTTGCTAGCTGAGTTCTTTGAGGTCCTCTGTGTGCTGCAAATGAGCAGCGACCTTACTACGGGTTAGATTCGAAAACGTTATATTGTTATTTCCTGGTCTGAAGCCGCACTAATAAGTTTGTTGACGAACAGCTACGTCTACAAAGTACTTACTGCAGTATGCAGACGATGTTTCCCAGACTATTCTGCCTCTGTAATTGGTGCAACTCAGCGAATCGCCTTTTCGGGTGCGCGGAAATGCTGGTCTGCGTCTCGGTGTGTGTTGCTCATATCGTGTCGTGTCGGTTCCGGTGTGTGTTGCCTCATAAGAGGAATGGACTTGTGTCCTTGTTTTCTGTTCCAGCATCGGCAAACGCCTTTGTTTTTTTTTTAGAATTTAGAATTTTTATTATTATTCAAAAACATTTTACAATTGTGTATATATTCCTGCGAAGCCTAGGCTTTCCTGCAGAAGATTGTGTACCATTCATATTTATAAATCAAATAAATAATAATAAATAATAAAAATGAAGTGCGCTTAATTATACGATATAAGGTTTACAATTTTTAAAGTAGAAATTTTTCAAACAAGCTAATAATTTTCGTTTAAGAAGTGATATTTCAATTTTTCTTTCTGTTTTTATAATTTTGTATCAGTTTAAGTTCATAAGGTAAGGAATTAATTATTATTGATGGTACTACATATTGTAGCTGTCTCTTTCCATATTTGTTGTAGTGTCGTGGGATCTGAAATACACCTTGTGCGCGTTGTCTGGTATTGAATTGATGTTGTATTGGTCGAATGAAACGGTCGTTTTCATGATATTCTAAAACTGTCGTCATCTTGAATATTTGCTCAACTTTAAGGACCCGGAAATTGTTTTCAGATTGCTGCCTGTTGTTAGCTTGAATTATTTTTAGAGCTGAATTTTGGAGTTTTTGAAGCTTTTCAATGTGAGTTGTTGCTGCGTTTCCCCAAGCAAGTATGCCATATCTCAGCTTTGATTCTAATAAAGCGTAATAGACTTGCCTCAAAACGTCTTCTCAAGCATGGTACTTTAAGTGCGATAGTGCATAAAGACCCTTCTTTAGATCTGTACGAAGTTTGTTAATGTGTTTGTCCCAAAGGAAATGGCTATCAATAAGAACTCCAAGATATTTGTAGCATTCAACAACTTCGATACATTCAGTAAGTGTGTTTGGACAAAGATCATTCTTGAAGTATATCTGCTTATCGGTTTTCTTGAAATGTGGACTTCGGATATGCATAAGTTTTGTTTTAGAAGCGTTTATTACCAAACCGTTGTCGTGGCACCATTCTACAGCAGCGTCAAATTCTTCTTGCATTACCATTGTCGCTGAATCCGGAGACCTATCGCGAACAACAATGGCTGTATCATCAGCAAAAGCGAATGGAATGCTTTGTTTAAAAACTCTGAGAAGCTCGTTGGTATACAGGATGAATAGAAGTGGTCCCAATTTTGATCCCTGTGGAACTCTATATTCAACATTCTTTGCTTCACTATACACATCTTTTATCTTGACGCAGAACTTTCGATTGTGAAGATAGTCTGCCATCCAATCGGCCATAACACCTCGAATTCCGATTCTTTCTAATGCTTCCAACAGTTTTGTATGATTCAGTGTATCAAAAGCCTTGCTGAAATCCATAAACAACACAAGTACATGGTGGCCTTTATTTAAGCTCTCGTTCACACAGTTCGAAAATTCACCTAGCAATTGACCTGTATTTTTGGTCTTCTGAAATCCGCACTGGCTTTTGTTTATCAGTGAATGTTTTTCAATGAAACCTTGTAATCTATTGACTACAATTCCTTCCAGGCAATTTTCTAAGACCGGTAGTATGGAAATTGGTCTGTAGTTCATCAGTTGGTTTTAAACTCCACCTATATAAATAAGTCTAACGACAGCTGTCTTTAGTGGTTTTGGTATCGTTCCTTCAGTTAAGGTTGTTTAAGAAATAAATGTTTAATTCATTTTAAATGAAATTCATTTTATTCAAAATAAATGAAAAAAAATATGAGTGTGACCCATGGAGTCCACACGACTAACTTCCCATAGTAGAAAAATACGTAAAAACATTAGTTGTTTTGCAAAATATTCAGCGGATGCATCCCGTTGTAGTTGTACACGCACGTTGCTTCAAAGTCAAATTCCAAAAAAACTGATGAGTTTATGAAAAACATTAAGTGTATTGAATAACAGTGGCGCCATCTGCCACTGCCGAGTTGATCGTACCATTTCGTGGACTCATTCTTAACTACTTTGCACAGTAAAATACAGCCTACATACACTAGTCAAAACAATTAAAGGAACACTTGAAAAAACTCAAAAATGGAGTGGTTTTTTAAAAGGCTGTATCTCAGTAGAAAAAAGTCGGATTGAAGTGAAATAAAATTTTTTTCAAAGGTTATCATTTTTCTTTTCAAATTATTTTGAGTTAAAAAAGTACCGTTAGTCGTTTTTGCTTGAGCGAAAAAAATGTTCACTCAATTTCAAAATCGAAAAAAAAAAATAAACTTTGAGGTTTCATACAATGAACGGAATTTTTTTTTCAATCCAACCAATCTAACATTTAATTTTAGAATTTTGTTGGCTATAATTCACTGTTAAGTTCAGATCGCTACGATTTTTTTTCTAATCAAAAAATGGGTTTACGTGCAAAAACACAATTTTGACTTTGGACCCTAATAACTCTGCTAAATATTGACTTACAAAAAAAATAAAGGCAGATTTGAAAAACTTGTTAAATTTTCTACACAAAAATTTTTTTAAAAAATAAAAATATTGCTTTTTTCAATTTTTTCTATCAATTTATAAAAAGATCCAAAATACGCATTTTTCAACTTTTTCATAAAAACTACCGTTATTTTGTGCTTTTCAGTGATACAACTAATCTGAGGCTTAATTATTAAAGCTCATAAAATTTCCTTGATTTCGGTGAAAATTTCACATCAATACGATTTACCGTTTCTCTGTTTCGATCAATCAAACTTACGAAACACTTTTTTTTTCAATTTTAAGGAAAGCTTTGTTTTTTCTTATTTTTCTGTTCTTTTGAATTTGTTAATTTTTTAAATTTTTCTTATTTTTTTCATTATCATTATGAATTTGTGAAATTCGGACGAATTTCCTTGATTTTGATGAAAATTCGTCCGAATTTCACAAATTCATAATGATAATGAAAAAAATAAAAAAAATTTAAAAAATAAACAAATTCAAAAGAACAGAAAAATAAGAAAAAACAACACTTTCCTTGAAATGGAAAAAAAGTGTTTGGTAAGTTTGATTGATCGAAACAGAGAAACGGTAAATCGTATTGATGTGAAATTTTCACCGAAATCAAGGAAATTTTATGAGCTTTAATAATTAAGCCTCAGATTAGTTGTATCACTGAAAAGCACAAAATAACGGTAGTTTTTATGAAAAAGTTGAAAAATGCGTATTTTGGATCTTTTTATAAATTGATAGAAAAAATTGAAAAAAGCAATATTTTTATTTTTTAAAAAATTTTTTGTGTAGAAAATTTAACAAGTTTTTCAAATCTGCTTTTATTTTTTTTGTAAGTCAATATTTAGCAGAGTTATTAGGGTCCAAAGTCAAAATTGTGTTTTTGCACGTAAACCCATTTTTTGATTAGAAAAAAAAATCGTAGCGATCTGAACTTAACAGTGAATTATAGCCAACAAAATTCTAAAATTAAATGTTAGATTGGTTGGATTGAAAAAAAAATTCCGTTCATTGTATGAAACCTCAAAGTTTATTTTTTTTTCGATTTTGAAATTGAGTGAACATTTTTTTTCGCTCAAGCAAAAACGACTAACGGTACTTTTTTAACTCAAAATAATTTGAAAAGAAAAAATGATAACCTTTGAAAAACTTTTTATTTCACTTCAATCCGACTTTTTTCTACTGAGATACAGCCTTTTAAAAAACCACTCCATTTTTGAGTTTTTTCAAGTGTTCCTTTAATTGTTTTGACTAGTGCATATTGCTCCTGAATATTGTAGTTTTCTATTATTGAAGCAATTTTTCTAATCGGATTAGTATTTCTGAAAATTAATATTTATACGGCAAAGCAGCGTTTGGTGGGTCAGCTAGTAATCAAATATAGTATATGATACTCCTGAATATTGTGTTTTTTTCCCCACTAACTATAAGATTTTTTGCACTATTATTGAAATTATTGCAGAAATTATCATAATTTTCATTATATTAGGGTTGTCTTAGATTTTTGATTGCCATTAAAAAACCGCTAAGCTCGCTCAAGACCTAATCAGCTCTTAACAACACACTGCCGCGTCGAATGAGATCAATTCGATGAGTGGTTCGCGAGATAATTGAGCTGAAAAAACGTAACGCGTAACGAACACACATACACACACACAGACATCATCATAAAAACGCTTGATTCGGATTCTAGTGACCTCAAAACATCGAGAAATGCGAAAATTGGAGATTCACAAAATCGGACCCATTACAATAACTTCCTCTGGGAAGTTAAAATCATTAATCATCTCTCGATAGCGCAATCCATTGACCGTAACTGTTGCTCCAGCCTCATTTTCGAAAAAGTAAGGTCCAATGACCCCGCGGGACCATAAACCGCACCAAACAGTCACGCGTTGAGGATGGAGAGGCTTTTCAACAATAACTCCTGGGTTTTGCTTGTTGACGTAGCCTCCGATGTGGAAATGGGCCTCATCAGTCAAGATGATTTTTCGATGAAATTCCGGATCATTTTCATGCATTTCAAGGACCCAATCAGCAAAGACACGACGTTATTGATGATCAGCCGGCTTGAGTTCTTGTGTTTACTGAATTTTATAAGCCTTAAGACCCAAGTCCTTATGCAAAATACGGTGTAATGACGTTTGTGGAATGCCTTATTCCAAAGAACGACGAGGAATGGACAAACCTGGGTTTTCTTCAACACTTTGGGCTACAACAGCAATATTCTCAGTTGTTCTTGAGCGACGTGCACGGATTTTATTCTTCACATCACTAACTTGTCCCAACAGCTCGAATTTGTCCACCAATTTCTGTATTGCGGTCCGACAAGGTGCTTCACGACGACCCAAAAATGTTTTAGTTGTGCGAACCGTCTCTGCCAAATTTTCACCATTTTTTATAGTGAATTTTAATAATTTCAATGCGTTGTTGAAGCGTGTATCGTTCCATTTTTATTAATGGCGTAGTTTCTACTTGTCAAATGTCAGAAAATGACAGCTTCAAAAGTGACAACTACCGAAATAGAGGGCTATTCAAAATAACACCTCTTAATGGAAAACCCTTTATAATAATAAAATAACTCATTTTTTATAAGGTTGTCTTAGATTTTTGATTGCCATTTAAAAACTGCTAAGCGGATTTTGCTCAAAATCTAATCAGCTCTTAACAACACAATACCGCGTCGAATAAGACTAATTTTATGACAATACGATGAGTGGTTCGCGAGATAATTGAGCTGAAAAAAACGTAACGCACATACGAACACACATACACACACACGTGGACATCATCTTAAAAACGCTTGATTCGCATTTTAGTGACCTCAAAACATCGAGAAATGCGAAAATTGGAGATTCACAAAATCGGACCCATTACAATAACTTCCTATGGGAAGTTAAAAATCAATTCAAAAGAACTTTGTTTAATGTTTCAACAAATAAAGAATGAATATAAAACAAAACATTTCGTGAGAAGAACGGTGTAAGTAGACGTACCTGAATATTGGAGATTTGGAGATTTCAAGGAGATTTTGGAAAAAAGTATTTTTTCTTTGGGGATTTTTTTCGTGGGGATTTTGTCGTGGAGATATTGGCAAGTTGGATTTTTTTTTTTTTGGAGATTTTGTCCCCATGGTGATTTTGTCTTTTGGGGATTTCGTACGACTCCCATTCCAGGTGACTTACTCTCCCCAAGCGACTTAATAATCAATAATCACTTACGTTTGTAGCATATGTAAAGATTGTTTTCTCATTATGTATATTTGTATTATGTGATGTTTTCAATTTACAATGATGTATTATATTTACAGTTTGCATAGAGAAAAATTCAGCAAAATCGTTGGTAAGTGAATTGAAATCTGTTTTAAAGTTGTTTATCATTGTTTCATCAATGCTCGATTTCTTTCTTCCTAGAATCTCATTTATTAATCCCCAAGTAATACGAGGATTTGCTTTGAACTCTATAAACTGGTTCTTATAGTAATTAGATTTTTGGATTAATATGTCTTTGTTGATTATGTTCCGTAAAATCTTGTAATCTGTTTCATAACTTTTGTTTCTTAAATTGTTTTTCCATTTTCTATATAAGTTGTCTCTTTTTTGCAATCAGCAATAAGAGCAGGTGTAATCCAGGGGTTGTTTTTCCTTACTTTTTGAACGGGTTTCATCACTGTTGATTTCCCGTAGAGATCATTTAGTTTGTGAGCAAAGTTACCATACATTCTTTCAGCATCTTCCTCTTCTAATACCGAACTCCAATTTTCTTCTCGAATAAGTTGGTTTAATTTAGAATTTAAAATGTGCGAACTACTAACAATCTGTTTATCTGAAAATGTTTGATTTTTAGTGTAGTACAGTGTTGGATAGTGGTCTGTGATTTCGTTTTCAATTACTGCAGTGTAAACAGGATTATTGACTTCGCTTACTAAGATGTGATCAAGCAATGACTTAGTTCCATTCCGTGGATCAACTCTGGTGCATTTTGTTATGACGTTCGCAAGTTTTGACCCTGCTAGCATCTCCAAATAATATTTTACATAGCTTATATCTTGTTGTGACTCTTGTACATCAATATTTATATCCCCCAAAACAATACATTCTTCGTTTTTCCTCATTTCTCTTAAATCATTGCCAAGTTCCTCGATAAATGCAACTTTACTAAAACGAGGAGGTCGATATATTGCTATCATATTCATAGTTTTATTATCTTCCTTGAACTGAATTTTGATGCTCTCATATGTTGATGAGGGTATTCTTTCGTGATTTCAATTATTTTGAATAAACATCATTGTAGATTTCACTTTTCACGTTACCCGTTCGCATTGGCTTATGTGCTGGCCTAAAAAGCAAAGTACTCTGTCTTATTTGAAGTTAAAATGTTTTCCTGATTTCAACACTCCACATAGTAGCTAGAGCTGTTGTTACCCTAATTTTCTGATTAAAAGACACCTTGAGATGTGTTCTAAGGCAATGTTCATCAATTTTAAAGTCCTTCTAAGCCGTTGCTAGCAAATTATGCACCAATGTCATTTGTCATTTCATTCAAAATCACCTTCCGCCTTTTTCATAATTTCTTACCAAAAACGACAAAAGTCAAAAGCTATGAATAATTGACACACAAGTGTCACTGTCATAAAATGTCTTCTCTCATTTTGTACAATTTGCAACGCCTCCCGGTGAAGGTATTAAATTTTTCGTTTTATAATAATTTTAATTCTTCTTCCCTTTGTCTCTCTTCTCTACCCTCACGAACCCTACTTTATAAATGGATTGAAATTTATGAGACTGTCATTTGTGATGTATTTCCTGCCATCAACGTAACACAATCCTTATACTCTTGAGAATGCAATTGTAAGTTCCATTTCATAAAAAAAAAAGAAAAAGAATGTAAGAGAAAGTAATTTAAGTGAAGCCAGCCCATGCCACTTTAAAAATTCCCTGGACAAATTCATAATTCCATTTTGACTTGTCTTGAAGCTGCCGCATGTCCTGTGTTCGCTGGATGCTGCAGGAGCAAATATTATTTGTCAAAACACTTTCACTCTAAAAAACATTTTTTTTTATTTTCATATTTCTTGAATTACTTAGATTCGGAAAATTGTCTCACAAGGGTCGTTTTTTCTCCTGGCTTCGCATAAATTAGTCTCGACTTGGCAATAGTCTGGAGAGGGGGCGAAATATCCTTGCACAGATGCAATACGCATTAAAAATCAAACCCCACAACACCCAATGATACAGGACATTCACAGACCGTTCAGTTTTTTCGTCCTTCCCCTTCAATTGGATTCTAGTTTTTTTTTTCAATTTTTGTAAGATGCTTTTTTGCGTTACTACTATGTTTGGTTATTGCGATTGCTTTTTTTTGTCCTTGAAAAAGGAACAACAAAACTTCAACCGACAAAAGTTATTACGAACAAAAGACACTCTTTTCGCTGATACACTCTATGATGGTACTCTAAAAATAACCATGACAGTACGGGAGGATAAAGACGCGACGAGGGTTGATTTTGAAGAGCTTGAGTAGCTTTTCTCCCTTGGAGTCCTTGTCACTGCATAATGAGAATGAAATGATGGAATTATTTTTCCATTTCTTCAAAATGAATCATGTCCTTTGTTTTGCTTATAATGGAGTTGAAATAAATGTCCTTTTATTTTTGTGTAACATTCTATACGTATACCTACGCATTTTGCCCCCTTTTTAGTTTTCACATAAAATAATTGTTTGAAAGGGGGAGGGGAGGTACGTTGGGCTGTCTGTTGATTCGAAAATAGAGTATTATGTTTAAAAAAGGAAATGCTTTTACAAGGATAATTTGTTACAATTAGTTACATTAGGGCAGTGCATTAACTGACGTAGACTGCAAGGAGATGTGTTAGTCTCTGAGGAAAAGGACATCAAAGCCTTATTTTTTGTTTTGTTTCAATGAAATCACTACACAAACTAAATCTATATGTCCTTTATCCAAACCAACCAAAATGTTCAACAATTGACTGCCAAAAAAGGGCGACCAGCGGTTGATGACGCCCAAATGCACACAATTTATTCCCACCTCCTAAGGTCTGCTATCAAACCTCACGTCACCCAAAACAAAAAACACAGCCTCGAACCTTGATAATCAAAGCCAACAAAATTCTTAAAAACGCGCAGCTAAATGCTACACGAAATGTTAATTCAAAATTCCCGCACTCAAAAATGACTACATGAATGCTCTGTTCGCCTGCAACCGCACTATCGTTTTGTCCCTTAAGCCGTGAGTGCGTTTGAATTGTATTCGCTTTTGTCTGTTTGTTGGCTAAATTGTTTGATGCCATTTTCATTCGTGCAACTATAGACTGTATTCTCCCCCAACCACCATCAGCCTTAGGCCCATTTGCCCTTAACAACTGCAACTAATTGCATACAACACATCCCTTAATGTGCATCAGAAGGTAAAGGTCAGAGGGGATATTTATTTACACAATGCGAACCGCTTTTGCACTGATGACCGGCTATATCGCCAGCTCCACTCTCCTCTCATGCGATGACCACAATTAAAGCATGTCCAACACAATGTTTGTGGTATTTTGACATTTTCAATGGGACCGGGGACGAAAGACCCACGACCGACGACAACGACAATGTTAGAAATTTTTGGAATAAGTATCCCAACAAATATGTATGAAATTTTTGCTTTTCAATGGAGTTAGGTGGTTTCGGGTAGGTTTTACGAGAGGGCGATGGATGAAATGAGTTTTCAAGGGAGAATGACACTCGAGTTTTCTGCAGAGAATTTTAACTAATAGTTAGGATGTTGGGAGAGCTACTTACTCTTGACAAACTGCTGGACATTTTCCTTGTTCTGCCTCAGGATATGAGTGACAAGTAGTTCAGCGGATACATCACCATGGACAGGTATTTGAAGACTGTTAAAAGTATAATGTATAATGGCTAACTTGGTGTTTCTGTACGGAACTAAGAGTTAAGTTCAAAATTTTTGAGGTACGTGGTACGTGATGTGCACAATGGTCCTTTTATGCATGATATGTGGTTTGTGTCTCATTTACATGCGAGTGAAGTAAAGTTTTATAATACCCACTCAAAGGTTGTTGCATACATTTTTAGTTTCTCTGTCTCTTTCTGTTTAAGTTCTCAGAATAAGAACACAGATGAGAGATCCCTGTTTGCATGAATTGCAACTCAACGTGTTAATTAACTCTGAAAGGTCCTTTGTCCTGATGTGGTTAACGCTTATGAGTGTTTAATTAATATTGTCAACAAAAGTTTGAAACAACTTGCGAAACGATGTCAAAATGGAACATCATATGTTAAAAATAGTATGCAGGAACAATTTCGAAAACCTTATTTCATAAATTACTGAAAACTAGCTGACCTCGCCAACTTCGTCTCGCCTGCCTTCAAATCAACTCCAGGATAATAATTACTAAACAGATATTTTTGAAATGTAATGAAATTTTCTTGAATCCAATGAAAATATAGAACGATATGATTTTTCCAAAGCTTCACAACAACTTTCCACTTTTACGTTGTTCGAAATCATTAAAGTATGCGATAAAATGCAAGATTTCTTATTCTCGTTTTTCCAGAGTTCACTGACTATTTCACTAAAATCTATTTCGTTCGAAAAGTAACTTTTATACAATTGTATCCAGAATTTCATACAGCTTTCGATTGTCTTGTTTTTTTGACTTTTACTTAAGATTTTCGCAAAATATGTTGATTTTTTCCTTCAGAAAATTTTCCCTAAATTTAAATCGCCAGATTTCTTAATTTTCCCAGCTAGCCTATATCAAATGATACACAAAAATAAAGGTTTCTTTGTCCTCAGGCATTTAAGTGAGATAACTAGTTGGTCAATGTGCCGTAAATAGCGCTTCCGTTAAGGCGTTTATATCAAACGTTCCCAAACAGGGAACCCTCAAGAATTGGACATTGTTTAGACCACATTAAGAAAGTACAAGATCAAGCTGACTCAAGAATTAAAGCCAATGGACCATTTGACCCATCGTTCTCCGATTGGGTTCTGGAGAAGCGTCAAGATGAAGAATTTCGTTCCAAAATAATTTTCAGCGACAAAGCTCACTTTGGGCTGTTAACTGACATCATCTAAGATTTAACACACAAAATAGCGTCCGTCGGCTTAAAAGTTCCTCTTTAAGCTGTGGGTTACGCCTTTTCAATTTGTGACTCATATTTTCTTTCGCTAATTGCAGCTGCCAAAAGATAAAGGAAGACACTTCCTTTAAGTTATTCTGTAAAATAAATGATTGCGTTGGAATCTTATGTGCAAGTGTTTTCGCCCTGGAGGAGCAAACATTACACTCAGCTTCATATTGAAACGACTTCATTAAAATAGTTCACCCAGTGTGTGCCATGGTAGAATTTCTGTAAATTTATTCGATTTCTTTTTCTGTCATTTATTTAACCTGTTTCGCTGTGAATATGGAATTCAACAGCAAAGTGTAAAAAATATTTTAAAAAAATACTCGACCCGTTAATGCATCCTTCTTTCAAACTGAAATAAAAAACCTGCCGTGATTTTTCTCACTTCCATGCAATTAAAGATGCAAATCAGAACAATTTTTCCATCCAGCGGTGCAGCAATTTAAATCTGTTGAATAATAGCTGCTAATTGGATACACATCACAGTCTGGTTGATCCTGGAAGTTGAAACGAAATCCATTCAAAAAGGATTCGGCCCTATATTATTAGTTGGCTTGACAAAAGCTTGACGTGTAGATGGATTTATAATGCGCCAACCTTCTCGTTAATATTTTGCATTTATGTTTATTCAAAATTGTCATAAATGAAGAGAGTAGACATATGAGTTATGCACAGCAGGATCTCTCACAACAACCCTCTTCTTTCCGCTACGTACAAAAATTTAATCGTGAGTCATTTGATACGGTTCGTTTGAAGAAGATGATAAAACGTTGGTTTAGGACCTAGTAGGACAAGTGTATCGAAAAACTTCAGAGACATGGTTTTTGATTACCTATCAGATTTAACTTAACATCCTCCCAAGTGACACAAGCAAAAGTTGAATTTTCAATTAAAATTGTTAAATTCTATCAGCCATAAAACACCAAATAGAAATTTCAATATCAATAAACCCAATACAGCTCCTAAGCTTTTTAAAGCAAATTAAATTGTTCAGTGCCGCCTAAAACCGTAAACAAAAAAGCTTAACGAAAAATAATCTCATAATTCATTGAGATAAGAACTGCGGAAATCATCATTTTCATCACCCCATCCGCCTTCTCCTCTCGCATTGCACACAGACCCTATCTCTCTTTCGCTCATCTTCTTTGCAAACTCATATTATACCACAACGGATGTAATATCCAATTAAAGTCCCCCATTTTACGACTGTTTAATTGCCAGGATAACAGCCAAAAGCCAATACCATTTGAAATTATTCCACAGACAGATTTAATGGCAGCAACGACCGACCGACCGTACCAAAGTGAATCCAGCCAGATTTGGGTTTTATGTTACGCAGATTGTAACGGCGGCGGACAGTATGAACTCTATCGAGAAAAACAGAGGTGGAGATGTAAAAAAGGTCACTTTTTACGATTGCCCCGGGTTTTTATCTTGAAATCCCGATAATGAGATCGCTTATCCTCTGCAAAAAAGTAAAACACGGCGGCCGACCCTTCGAGGTGAATTTAGTCAACACTGATGTTGTTTATACCCTTTGCTTTTGGAGCTGTGAAAAATGGTCCTTGCATCCGGATGCGGATGCTCTTTGTATAAACTACCTATGGCCTTATCCCCACTTTCCTCAAATTTCTACTGATGATGATAAGCCAGGTAGAGTAAGGTTAGCTGGTATTTGCTGAGAAGGACATGGCATGGCATTCTGTTTAGAATAATAAACGAGCTATCACCAGTCCGCCTAGAGGACATACATACATATATAGGTTATGTTTGGGCTTATGCTACCAACGGTAACCAACGCACTGGATTTGGATTTCTTTTTTTTCGTTTGTTTGAATTCAATCGTTCTCAGTTTTGAAATTCGCTTTGGTATTAGATAACAGGGAAGACACAGAAAAACTCGAGTCAAATTTATGCGTAGGGGAAATTAAATTTCCTGTTTTAAAAGGCTCAGTGTTTCCTTTTTATATGACGGTGATGGGGCGTGCAACGGCGGTGTAAAGGAAAAGAAGATAGCGGCAGACAGGAAAGGCTTACACATATTTTCATCGTGCTTTTGCTTAGAAGTGGGTTTTGGATCATCTTCTTTTCCTGCAATCTTGGCATTTGAGGTTTGGTAGGTATTCTATTTCGTTCTCTTTTGATTACTGTTAATTATGAATGGCTGAAAAACTGTCAAGTCGTCTGAAGAGAACTCGAAAAAGGTCTCTTGTCCAGCCTCTTGAAGCCAAAGACTACCATCAGCTGAATGATGCAATTGCATGAAAATTGACTGCATTTTCGCATTATAATCACAGTCCCTCTTGAGTTTTCCCCCATTTACGCAAAACAAGAACACCATCATCATCAATCTCCATTCAGCGACTCAGAGTGCTTGGTTTTCAAATGGCAAAAGTTAAATTTGACGTAAATTGATTTAGAACATTTATTCAAATTAAATTCGGCCAAATCCTTAATCGGTCTCTCTTCCTTCCAGCTCAAATGAAAAACTTGCGAATATTGCAATTCTCTCATTTTCCATCTCTCATACCCAGTTTCTGTGCAAGCATACATATTTAAGAAGAACTTTTAAGGCAAATCAATAGCAAGGACATACGGACAATAAAGTCGAAAATCGTCTTCGTTAGCTTTCAAAATGCTTATTGCCAAAGTGGATATTTACTTCCAAGCTCTGTGTCGAAAATTTGCTTAGGGGCGGAAGGATGTTTCATCTTGGTCCAAATAAAAGCAATTATTCAATTTAGAAACTTTCGATTGAATATAGAAACCATTCGTGCAAACTAATAGGAAAGCCGGTAAGCCAATTCTAATTGAATGCGATGCAGTTTTGGAATCTTGTTTTCAGTTGCAGCAAGTACCTGCTGAAGTAATGATTCCAGCATGATGAGATCTTAACGCAGTAGGATTGGTAGGTATATAAGTTAATGCCATCCACAACGGAGGATACTTTTGCTTACAGAACTATTAGCACCATTGATATTATACTCTTTTGCTTATTTCTGTCACTAAAGATTATCAAGTCAAGCGACAAGTGACAAGCAGACAGTGTTCACTTTCAAACCACTGTAAGTACCACGCATGAAGATCTATCATCATGTTCATGGTGCTAGGTAAAATTATATGCATACTATCAACCACTTTTCATCAAATTAAGGTGTCCGGATTGCTATCTAGACCCGTCAAAGTTTTCAATAGACTAACTAGCTCCTTTTTCACATGAGAAAGCTATTCGTGGCTCTGGAGCATCTACAAGAGGTAATATCGTCACCAAGTTATGCAGACGACATTAAATTTTTTGAAAAAAAATCGGAATTCAGATGGAATAGACTGCGAAAAAAAAAATTTATATTGTGGCTCCTTCTACAGAAATTGTTCTCATAAGAAGAAGAACAATACTAACAAGATAGAGCCTCTTTAAATCCCAAAATCGTACCATTTCGTCAAAACTGCTGCTATATAAGATGAATGTCTTCCCAGTGGTCGCCTACTAATCAGAGACTCTAAGCAGCAGTTAAACTGCCTGATGTGACGAGGGACGATTTCAGAGACGATATATTATCATGAGCTTAATCAAATCCACCACGAAGCACATGTGATGACAAAAATAAAAGTTGGTAGACTCTGGTGGGCTGGACACCTATGCTATAGCTCATATAAGCCCGGAAAGTCATTGACGATACAATTCACTGTCCGACAAACCAAATTTTTGCCATTTTCATTGGAAGGATGATGTAGACTAAAGCAATTGCCTTCAAACGAATTTGGCTAGTACAACATTGTGACGTCACACAAATTCGTCAATATTTCTTAAGGTGTCATATTTTTCAAAGAAATGTTTCTGACTAATATTTTTACTCTAAAGAACATATTCAAAATCTTTTCAAAAAGGCGTTTATCATGTAACACCCTGATTCACATAACCCCACCATACGTCTGTGGTGACTAAGTTGGATTTTTTTCTACAATATTATTTCCAAAACGTTTTTATTTTATCTTATCGATGACAGAAGCTTACATAGCAATTTCACACCCCATTCAACCCCCTGCCCCAAACTGACACATTATATCCATTGAGACAGTCTAACGGTGGGTTATCTTCACTTAAATAAAAAAAAAGGAGAAGAAAGAACTCTAGCGCCAGACCGCCTTTCAACGACTCGATTTCCGTATAGACTCAGTCGTTCTTATCAATTTTCTGAAATCAGAGTCGTACTTGAAGCGTCTTAAAAATCCATAAAGGAAATGTTTTTTTTTTTTTTTGCTGCTTGCTCTTCTTTTTCTATTTCTAGGTATTTATGGTATGTTCTCGGAACATTGTGGATTCTGGAATGGGAAAGCCATCAACATGACCCCCTTTATATTTTTGATGTGCCAGTTCTCTATGGAATGATGGAGACACCCACCACAACAAACAGTTAAGTTTATCCTATAAAGTGGATATGAATACGATAGAAAACAAAACCCCGCCAACCAAGCCATATATGCAACAGAGCAGTCGGCGGTAAGCAAAGACGAAACCAAAGTAGACGAAAATAACTTCTTGATGATAAAAAATGTGATTTTTATTCAGGGTGTTCAATGTGATGACAATTTCAGATATAAGATTTCTATCATCTCTTTTACGAACGAAGCTCTCTCTCTGGCTCTGTGAGTTTTTTGATCCCTCTAATAACACCAACTGACACCGACACCGACACCAAAAAAGCCAACGGCAAACAACAG
The DNA here is from genome assembly GCA_943590905.1 of Sphaerophoria taeniata. Classification (NCBI taxonomy): domain Eukaryota; kingdom Metazoa; phylum Arthropoda; class Insecta; order Diptera; family Syrphidae; genus Sphaerophoria; species Sphaerophoria taeniata. Next base: position 33,099,328 of record OX016540.1, on the reverse strand, counting down.
CAATACAACTAGTTCTTCTTCTTGGAGTGCTTTTGGGGGAATCCTACATCGTAAAAAATCAACTAGACTCGTGTTTTTTTTTCTCTTTGTGATGAAGCTCAAAAGTCGAGAGGGTGTCCTTTCTTTTGAAGACAAATAAACACCAGCAGCACCGATTTGGGGAATATTGTGAAAATTCTACTATTTTGGCACTTGAAAGCAGCCAAGGATAAGGACGGGTACAGAAAAAAGGGACAAAACGAATGTGCAAATTATGCCATAAAAAATGGCACACAATTTAATTTATTAGCAGAATAAAAAGAAAATTCATGTCAATAGAGTAAATTGGCTTTTAAAAAAATACTCACACACACAGAAAAAAAAATGTAAATGGTAAATAGGCGCCTCGCCTTTTTTATTCGAAAATTGTGTCAGTGGATTTAACATAATGTAACTGTCAGTGTCACTTTGTTTTATCTCTCGAAACAAGAACATTATTTATTTGAGACAAATAAATTGTCACATGATTCGGGCCAAAATTGAGGAAATATTTCAATGAACGTATTGAAAAGGTGCTGGGAGTTGATGGAAGGACTTTTGCTTTGTTGAGCTTGCATCTTCATTTGAAATCGGAATTGAGAACCTAATGATACTAACATTAACCTTAACTTGTCTTTTTTTTAATCAGGTTGTTTTCAAAGTGTGCATCTGTAGACTGAACTCCCAAACAACTGGACCGATTTTGATGACATTTTCGCTTCTACTAAAATTCACTCCAGAATAGTTTAGATCACAATAGACCTTGTAATGTTTACACGTCTTGAATATTAAAATGTAAAACTTTTAAGACTTTGTTAAGGGCAAGGCTTTACAATTGAGCATCCCAGCGAATTCGATTAATTTGTGAAAAATACCGAAATATAATTGAGAGATTCTACTCCTAACCGATTTAACCAATGTTTACCAAATGCTTTATCTATTTTCAAATGTGTTACCAAAAAACGTAAGAACTATCGGGTCTGACAAATTATGACAGATTTTGTAATATCTAATACTAGCTGACCCCGCGAACTTCGTCTCGCCGCCCTTCAGAGCAACTCCAGAATAAGTATGTATAATTAACACAGATATTGTGATAATGTGATTTGCTTGAATCCAATTAAAATAGAGAACTAAATGTCTGAATTTTTCCAAGCTTTACAACTAACTTTCTACTTTCATTAAGCATGCAGTAAAATGCAAATTTCGTTGTGAAATTCAACAAATTCTCGTTCTACCGGTTTATTTTGACTATTTCACAAAAATCAGAATTCCAAACAGCTTGCGATTTTCCCCTTTATTTGCTGAATTTCCTGTAGGGTTGTCCCAAAAATTTGTTTTTATTCCGACTATATCCATACAGTGAAAATTTTATAAAAATACATCGAGGATTGAGCGTATAAGGAGTCCCTACGGGACATACAAACAAAACAATGCACCTTAAATTCCATGCAAAAACTTGATTCTAGGTCTTGAAGTTATTCGTGCTCTCGCAGAGTTTTCCGAATTCTCAAAAAAAAACATTTTCCATTTTTCCATTTGAAAATCTGTGCACCTACAGTAACAATTTTCCCTATTTCCGAGTTTTTCATCAAGAACTTTCTGTTTTACATTCGAAAAGCCATTTTGATTTTTCTAGTTTTCCATTTGAAAACCAATGCACCTGCAATTATATGCAACTTTTCCTTTGAAATACATTGAGTTTTCCGAATTTTTCATCAAGAACTTTCTGTTTTCCATTGGAAAAGCCATTTTGAAATTTTCCAGATTTCCATTTAATAACCAATGCACCTGCAATATCATGCAATTTTCCCTTTGCAACCCAATGAGTTCTCCGTGTTTTTGATCAAGAACTTTCATTTTTCTTTTTTAAAAACCCATTTTGAAACAAAAAAAATCCAAAGCAAAAAGAATTATTAAAATAGCTTTTTCAAAGACATAGATATGTATAACAACAATACATACATATGTCAAAACGTTGCAAGGAACTAACTCGACCTCAGGTGGGAAATTTATATTTACTTTTTTCTGGGGAAGTTATATCCCAACTATGGTGGGTTATAACTTTACTTTTCTGAACAACAGCAACTTAAAGAAACAATTGCCGATGTTCTTACCTATACAGTATACATGCAATACCAATAACACTAAATTAAAATACAATTTTTAACAAACTTTGCAATTTTATGAAATTGAGGCTCAAGTTAAGTTCTACTCGCCTAGTGACAAAAGTCTTGTTCTGAGATCGATCGGCAACTCCAACTTCAGAACAACAACAAAAAAACAGATTTGACTTCGTGAAATTGGAATGAACGTTACTGGTGTGGACATCAACAAAATTTCTGCAATCAACATTATCAATCCCTTACACTGTGAAATCGCTCTCTTCTTCAACATGCACTCAAACTAAAGCGTGAGAAAATTCACAGCTGTCGTTAGAGAAAGCAATCCGTGACTCTGGAACATCTATCAGGCGGACTATCGCGTCAGCAGAACAACAATTGGTGGAAGAGCACGGATCCAAGGATCCAGACCGGATCCTGGTTGTGGCGCAGACGAAGGGGGAAACTTAACTCACCAGGCCGACAATGATGATGATGATAAAACCATCAGCAACTTTTTGATTACTCTTTTGTTTCGCCTTTATCAGAATAAATTTTCAATAAAATTTTTTAGATTTGACAAATAATAATTTTTAATAATTTAACATTGATCAGATTTGTTTTTTTTTTTTTGTGTAGTGAAAAAAAATATGTTTTTTTACCATTGGCACCGTTTTTCATTTCATTTCATTTCAAAAATATACATTTTATTTTTTCTAAACCTTCTACCCTAATACCTCTTGCATTTAGAGAAAAAATTAGGAAAATCGGTCAACCAGTGTGCCCGGTTAGGAAACGAACACAAAAATTAAGCTGTTCTTTTATATAATAGATTGTATTGTACTGTATTGTTTGCCGTTTTTTCCACATTTTACACAAATTCTTCGCTCCTATTGGTCGCAGCTAAATTTTTTATAGCTTCAAGCCTTCCTTGATAAATGGACCATTCAACATTAAAAAAATTGTTCAATTTCATAAAGCAGTTCCTGAGATAAGCGCGTTAAAACGCAGAAAAATGTATATTTTTTGCCGTTTTTTCCATATTTTCCACAGATTCTTCGCTGCTATTGGTCACAGCTTAATGTTAAGTAGCCTAGTGTCTAAGTCGATTAAGGCACCATCCAACACAAAAAGAATTTTACCATTCGAACCAGTAGTTCCTGAGATTACCGCGTTCAAACAAACAAACTCTTCAGCTTTATATATTAGTGTAGATATAAAATTCTTCTGTCACAGTTTTAGTGGTCATACTCCTCCGACAAAAAATATTGTACATTCCATTGCACTGAGAGATTAATATTGGTGACTTATATTTTCCGAATTCGTTGTAAATATAATTAGAATAGTAATAATAAATTAAATGAATTATTATTTTATGTGTTGTTATTTTTACATTCCGTCATGGTTCACAGCGCTCCATGCCTCGTCCACTGAAATTCCTCATACGCACACGCTCGAGATGAATATTATATATTTTCATACTCTAGAAATAATTCATATGGCAAAACAACGTTTGCCGGGCCAGCTAGTAAAATCTATAATAGATAAATGAAAAGGCTTATCCTTTATTGAAGAAAAAATAAAAAAAACTATAGAATAAGCAAAAATGTTCCTTAAAATGTTCAATGAACTTACAACTGAAAGCGATATAACAACGCTGTGTAAATTTTGTGAAAAATAAACAAATTCTTCAAAGTAAGTCCTAAGCCAACTTTGAATACAATATAAAACTTTATTATCCGTAAACATTCATTGAGCAAAATTCCTTACAGCGTTTGATAGAAAGATGTCTGTCGGGTCGGATTGTAGATATAAAGGGTTTTCCAATAAGAGGTGTTATTTTAATATTCAAAGAAAAATGGCATTTTTTGAGATAAAGGATCGGATGTTTATTTCATTATAAAGAGGAAGGTATGTCGTTAATAATGAAACACAACATCAACATTAGCCAAATTGCCGCCACGACCACGCTAACAGGACCATATCCTTTTCATGAAATTTTCCACAACCAAATCGCAAAGTGGCTGCCCTATGTCCTCGATAGCCTCATGAATTCCATCTTTGAGGTCTTGAATTTACGCTGGGCTGTTGGCGTAGACCTTATCTTTCACGTGGCCCCAAAGGAAGAAGTCGCAAGGTGTTAAATCACAAGATCACAATTTCCGACAAGGTGCTTCACGACGACCAAAAAATGTTTTAGTTTAACGAACCGTCTCTGCCAAATTTTCACCATTTTTATAGTGAATTTTAATAATTTCAATGCGTTGTTGAAGCGTGTATCGTTCTATTTTTATTAATGGTGTAATTTCTACTTGTGAAATGTCACAAAATGACAGCTTCAATAGTGACAGGTACCGAAATAGCGGGCTATTCAAAATAACACCTCTTATTGGAAAACCCTTACATAAAAAGCTTCAGTGGATTTTCCATGCCACTGAACTACTTAATGAACCAAATTTAGTGAAAATTTTGTTTCATTTTTATTCAAATATGATCAGCAATGCATTCAAAATTGTGCTTAGTAGCTGACCCGTCAGACGCTGTTTTTCTTCTTCCAAAGCTAAGGAATGCACAGCTCTTGGTTGCATTATACGTGGAATGCATTTAAGAATGTGGCGGACCCGGCAAGCGCTGTCTTGCAAAAAGTTCTTATAGAAGTGTTGACAATTGCTTGTTTGTATTTAAACTAAGCATGACACATTATTTACAATTAGGAATACTAGCGAACTAGAGAAACAAAAAAAAAAAAAAAGCGTCGTATCGTCATTGGTGCATTATGGTTAATGAAGATGTTTCTCTTCGTTAGCGAATACGTTGCAATTAGCTAATTTTTTTTTTTTTTACGAAACGGCTCGTAAGACTATCAAATTTAAGTAACACATCATAATTTTGATATCCGCATCGCTTAGTGCTCTCTTTACGTAGAATTTTCCTCCTTTCGGTCCAGCAACTATTAAAGGAGTCCAATAAAAACCATCTAGCTCTCAGACAAATGTGTTGAAATGCAAAGAAATTTTCGAATAAGGTGCATTTGCAGTTCTTTATTGAACTTCAACTCCGTACTTAAGAAACCCGAAACCATTGTACCTATCTGCGCCCAACAAATTCAAAGACACTATACATGCCCTCAGTTAGGGAGTCTATTTTGAATTCGAAGAGCACAAAAGGAACCTTATCCTACACCCATAAAACAGAGGGAGGCGTGTTGTTGTTCGACTCAAGATGCCAAAAAACCGTCTTCCAACATAATACGATGCCATTTCAACTCAAAGGCATTCGCACAGAGAAGCGCAATGATAAGCTTGACTGCCATACCAACAATATTCTTGTTTGATATATTTTTTGTCAGGAATAATGCTCCTTCTAAAAAGCTTCCATACACTTTGAAAGTGCATTTTTTTGGTTGACTATGAAATGGATAATAGCCAATGGTTGGTTAGGTTCAGCATTTTTATCGGGACGTCTTTTTCTTGTTTTGTGCAATATGCATGCCAGAGAAAATAGCTATAAGGATATCCGATCGAATACAATACAAAAGTGTAAAGAAGGACTTTTGACGGTTGGATTCTGCAGTTGCTTTTAGCGTTAAAGTATGTGAAGACATATGCTTCATGTAATTCGAGAGGCGGTAAAGATATTTCATACAGTGAAGACAGGGTTTTTTGTATATCCTTTTTGTACATGGGAAGAACTCCAGTCACATATAATATTGGTATTGAATTGTTTCGAATGAAAAGCAACATCCTTTTTAAGGATAAAAGATGAAATATGCATTTTTTGTTTTGAAAACATGACATCGAGCTTCGGAAGATATTATTGCTTGTTGTCTAGAATTTTATTTTATTACATCTTCATCTCATTCAGCATTTCAATGCTAAGGATAGGACGAGTGTAAGGAATAGCGCTTTCAGATAGAATCCTTAAACATTGAATGGATGACAGGTTTTGAAATAGCTACTTAATTCCATTTTGTCAAAAACACTTTAAGACAATCGATTTCCTTCATTAATCGAGGAACTGAAAAATCCTTTAACTTACACCTTGAAAGCTCTTACCAGTCTTTAAAACCCCTCCAAAAATAACAAACAAAAATTTAACTCCCTTACTCAGTAGCTTAGATTTTTACTTTTCTTTCCTTTTACTTTTTTGAACATTTTTGAAAATAAACTTCGTCGTAAGAGCTCGACCGACCGCCCATAAATTAAGTCCTGGCATCAGTAATTTATGTTCATACACGACGAACAGTACTAATTGCAATAGTCAGTAGAAAAGTTTTCTGCATGCTGCTTGCTTGCGATGGAAACCGGAACGGATGTGCATATAAGTTTGCTAGCAGACGACAAAAACGACTTCTAACCAACCCGACTAAGGCAAGGACAAGGCAAACTTTTCCCTTGTGGAATTGCGGTCTCAATCTCATACCTAAAACCAACTGCCAGTTTCGCAGAGTAGGACTAAACTTAAGTTCTTGAGGTCTTCAATAATTAATAAAGAAAAACAGCCGATTAAATCATATGCACCGCACCCTGCTCACTTTGAATACTGTGACGCTGCTGACGACACGACGAAGACGGTGAGGTTTATAATAAAAATTCAATTCACATAAAATGAAATCCTGCCGGAGGATAATAAACAGCCAGCGTATGGGTTTGTTTATTCAGTTCGGATTCAATTGCAAACAGGGTGTTTTTCATTTCGTTTCATATTTCAATGTTATGTCGACCGACAACGACACACGATGGAGAACTAAACAGGAAGTTGAAAAAAAGTGAAAACATTTCGCTCCATCTTAATTAGGTAGTTCTTGAAAATTAGACCATACAAATACCTAACAGGCAGTTTCGTTTTAATGTCGACTTTCTGCCGAATGAGTCCTCGCCTTGTTTGTCTAGGTTGCCCTTGGGTGACTTGATGAGGAATTTAATTAGGAATCAAACAAATTTGATTTCGACACGCCCGCCCGCCCGCTTGCTACTGCTCTCAGCGCGCAACAATCTCTATTGCCAAGTCACGTTCTCTTTCTGCTTGCGTTTTAATTTTGGCAGAAGGACACGACGCAGTAGAAGACATTTTGACGATGTGGTCATTAGAATAATAAATGGCAAACCCATTTGACCATAAATCCTTTTGGTCATAATCGAGAGTGAACTGACTTAAAATAATTTTCAATAAAAAGGCCCCCATGCCCGCAATACAAAAAAAAAAAAACATGAAAACGATTATGGGACCATCATAGTGCATAACGATTATGTTTATTGCCGCCTAGACTATCCCTGGCCTCTTTGAACTCAATTTAGTTGGAAAAAAGAACAGTTTTCAATTGAAAAGCAAATATTAGAAATATTGTCGAAGCACTACTGCCAACATAACACTGCGCCAAGTCGATATAGAACCTCCAGACAACAACAGAATGGGATTCAAAGGACTTGAAAGCAGACAAAAAAAAACACGCAATAATAAAATAACAGCAGGACGATTTGTAGCATCTTTTTCTTTTCATTCCGAATGATTGGTGGAGTTCTTTTATTCTTGAACAGTGAAGCGGTGGAAAGCGAGTGGATAAACTGATGCTTTCTTTAAGGATATGTTTTCAGTTTTATTGTTAGTTATAAAGGACGCGTTTAAGTCCTCACATCGAGCATGGAAAACAGATCTGTAAGAAAGTGCTGTGGTACTGCGAATTCAACGGCAGAGAGAAAACCTGTTAGGGTATAGTAATCAAAACTGCTAAATTGTAGCAGGTATGTTTCAGAAAATCGGCTTTGAATTGAGTTGCTATCGATAAGATCGTTTGCAGCCTGAAGGGACCTTATTCTGAAGTTACAAAATGGATCCAACAATCAGGCTTAGAAAAACCCCAAGTACATAGATACCTCGAAGTTCAACCTCATTTCAACACAGCAGTTATTGAACCCAGTCCCAGACTCCAGTTATTACCAACAGCATGTTGTAGAATTGTATTAGCTTGAAGACGAAGCTACAACTGTTCCACTCCTTTACGGATGCAGCACGAGAAAAGTCCCGTAATTTGTAACCCGAAAGCCGCAACATTTCTTACTTTATATTAAGGGCTTTTTAACCAATCACATATTCACACAGGACAACGGATCAGCAACCAAGAATTAAGCACAGATAATAAATTTATGCAGATGTCTCACCCTTACGGTGAGAAATGATATATGAAACTGAAAGTTACCAAAAAAAAAGCTTTTTCCAAAAGCTTTAACACATTCACTAAATGCATTCCAAATCTATTTTCGCTCACCTCATTGCCTATAAATGAATACTTAGGCAAGGAAAAAAGCTTCTGAAAGCTCCTTGTATTTTAAGGCTGTTTCATTTTTTCTGCAGGGATGAGACATCTGTATAAGTTTATTATTTGTGAATTAAGGAAAGTTGGACGACTCAGATATACAGGGTGATTCACGAGCGTTGTGCCAAAAAGCTAGAGCGTGTAGGTTGAGTTGAGACAAGAAAAAAATCGTATAGGAGGGGGGGGTCTATTCCCCCTCGTTTAGCCGGGAGGGGCAATTTTCTGAAAAATTGACTTATTTTGTAAAAAAAAATATTAAAAATCAACGGCTCCGTTTACAACACCGTGCTATACCTTTCTGAAAAGCCAAAAACTTCTTCTTTCACTTTGTTTTTAAATTAAATTGTTTTAACGAATAGTTTAAAAAAATAAATTTTCAAACTCAAAATTTTCAAAAAAAAAGCAAAAAAAACATTTTTGAACTAATTTTTTTCAAAATTTTATGTAATTAAGTACTAATTTTCTTTTCAAAATTCAATGTCTTTTTTAATTTTTAGTCGAAAACAGAAAACTGGATGCGAAAATGTCTTTTCGTTTTTGAGAAATTGAAAAAACAAAAACAAAACCACTTTTTTCAAAAAAAATCTTTATTTTTATTTTTACCTATCTGGACTTTTAGTTTAATTTATTAGTTTAATTTATAAATTTAATTTTTTGTAACTGGAGTTTTATGAGGACTCAGTGAAGTAGAAAAGTATTACATTATCCCTGGATTAACCATTTTGTTCATTGAGAACGTCTGAAAACTAACCTGCAATTTTTTCTTACTATACCTGGGGCCGTTGACACTCGCCGGCGAAGGGTTCTACCTGCTAGGGGCTTAAGATAATTAAACCGCAATTTTTCTTGAATGAAAAAACAATTAACAACCTAAAGGTTAACAAAAGGCATCGCATATTTACTAAACAACCATTTACAATTAAAATATTAACTCATCAACACATAACAATAACAAACTCATACGCTCGAGAAGAGTTAGTGGACAGGAGCTTCTGCTACGGTTTAACTTGTTGTCGAGATCGGGAAGCCAAAAGACTCTACGCTGAAAGATAACCCAATAGATGGCGCCCAAGTCGTAGCATGTTTTCAAGAATCCACCGACGAGAGCACGGAGAGCTAGAAGTGAAAGGTCAATGGCAGACGTTATCAAAGAACAAAATGATTAATCCAGGGAAAATCCAATACTTTTCTTCTTTATTGAGTCCTCATAAGACTCCAATTACAAAAAATTAAATTTATAAATTAAACTAATAAATTAAACTAAAAGTCCAAATAGGTAAAAATAAAAATAAAGATTTTTTTTGAAAAAAGTGGTTATGGTTTTTTTTTAATTTCTCAAAAACGAAAAGACATTTTTGCATCCAATTTTCTGTTTTCGACTAAAAATTAACAAAGACATTGAATTTCTTAAACAAAATTAGTACTTAATTACATAAAATTTTGAAAAAAACTAGTTCAAAAATGTTTTTTTGCTTTTTTTTTGAAAATTTTGAGTTTGAAAATTTATTTTTCTTAAACTATTCGTTAAAACAATTTAATTTAAAAACAAAGTGAAAGAAAAAGTTTTTGGCTTTTCAGAAAAGTATAGCACGGTGTTGTAAACGAAGCCGTTGATTTTAAATATTTTTTTTTACAAAATAAGTCAATTTTTCAGAAAATTGCACCTCCCGGCTAAACGGGGGGGAATAGACCCCCCCTCCCATACGATTTTTTTCTTGTCTCAACTCAACCTACACGCTCTAGCTTTTTGGCACAACGCTCGTGAATCACCCTGTATATGGCGTGCATTGTACAGATGAGGCAGAATATTTACACAAGATGGTGCGTGGTTGTAGACTGTCCTTGGTTGGATTGGAAGAGTTAATATAGTAGCTTATTTCTCAAATACCTTATTAGGTAAGCCAAACTCGTTGACATCCCACATTACTTACTTACTTAAGGTGGCTCTACAGTAAACGTTGGACCAGGGCCTCATTCAACAAGAGTCTCCAACTAGCTCGGTCGCTAATTCATCTCCATTCCAAATGCATATGGGACCAAAAATTACTCGAATAATTTTTCTCCCGAAGCAGCATCCGATGTTGTGAAGCTACACATCTCTGCGCCATATATATGAGAACCTCAAAAAAGGACACCCTCTGACGTGCAACAACAACTATAGAAGCATAAGTCTATTCAATGTCTACGATAAGTCGTTGTCAGTTTGGCCTCTGATTCATAAGGTCTACCATCGATCAAATATTCTCTACGGTAGATCTTGGAAAAGACCAAGACCCGGGCTTCTAAGCGATATACCTACCACCTTTTCATCGATTTCAGGCTGCCGGATGCTTTTAATGTCAAAAAAAAGGTTTTAAACAAGGTCATTCGCTGTGATGTGATTTCTTTAACATCATTATTGACAAGATTGTGCATGCGCAAACCTTCAAACTTTGACACAGTTGGAAGAACTTAGCATGATGTCAGTAAAGCATTTGTGAGTCTTCAGACGGAGGCCAAGAATATTGATCTAGCGGTTAATGAGGCCACGACCAAGCTAATGCTATCTTGGAAGAACACTCAACATCGAATCTTGGAACAAACGTCAGTATTGAATTCGAGGTAATTAAAGGCTTTGACTGCATTCGGTCCGCCTTAATTGCAAATGAGTATGGTGAAGTGCTCTCTCGAGCAACTAAAATGTCACTATACAAAACCCTCATATCATATTATGCCTTATCACATTCAAAATCTCAAGGAACAAAATATTTACGAACAATTTTCATATAAGTACATCAAAAAGCAGCAACTTAATTCATGCATAATTAAAATGAGCAAACTAAACGTTTTCTTACTCAAACACGCAATTAAAACTTCCCGACAATGATATTGCGAGAACGGTATCTAAAACTGTTAGCATTTAGTCGCAGCATTTATGTTCAATTAAAACAAAATTAAAATACCAAAATAAACCGCTCGAGGACTTTATCTGACAGCAGTTAATATATTCAAAGAGCTAACTATCCTGTTGCCAAGCTATTAACCGCACAAAAGTCCTTATGACTTCTTTTTGCAGCTTTTTCAGTTCCTTCTTGTGACTCTGGTTGTCAGTTTAATTATACACAAACTTCCACGTGCAATTAAATATTCCATTATCAAAAACATCACGTAAAAGGTACAATTCTAGCATTTTTTTTCTCTTTTTTTTGTAATAAAACAGCCTCAGACTGGCCTTAAAATGAAATTGTTGTAAGGCATTGCTGGGTATAACAGCAACAAAAGCAAGAGCATGTTTAATTAGTTATTTAATGTGCCCGCAGCTAGAGATGCCATGATTCGAATCCATTCATTAATTTTCAACTAATCATCGCTTAGCAGTAACTTCCAAAAAGTTCTCAAATAACTTTTCTGCAAAACGAAATATATGTCCATTTATCCTGGTCATGAAGGTCCTGTTGGAGTTCATTAAAAAAGAGACTTTTTGCACGCATTCTATCGGGACTTTTGGTGATAAATTCTTGTTTAACATCCAAATCACATACACATACTCCTAAATCGAGTCCAAACTTTTTGAGTTGTTTTTTTTTTTCTATTTTATCTCATCTTGAAAACAAACTCATTAACAAGCCAAATATCCTTGCGGAACCGAAATTATAATCAAAAGTCAGGTCGTTGCAGGTAATGAGGACACGACCAATTGCTATATAAATGCTAAGACCTGACTTATTTGAAGTCGGAATGGGGGTACAAAGTAATTGCAAGCTATAACACGGTAAACACAATGGAAAGCTAAGTTAAAGTAAGTCAAGTCAAATAAGGCAGCGTTTGCTATTGAAGGACCTAGAGGCTTCGTTTAGTTGTTTTAGACCTAGAGGCCTCGTTTAGTTGTTATAGAAATAAAGTCAATGTTTTGTACATCTATACATAAATTAAACATCTTCAGGCGTTAAGAATATTGAGTTTTTGGACACAATATTGAGTGATAGTTGATTAAAGATTGGCCCCTTTAACAATTCAGCGGTAATACTAGCGCTCATAGGAATTTTCATCGAGCTCAAATTCGGTCGTATTGTTAAGGAATGCAATACAATGCCGTACAATGCGAATGTGAAATTCGGTACCAATATTCAGAAATTCAAAAACGACACTTCCTTATAAACTAACTCCTAATCTCCTAATGCTCACACCGTGCTCTTGGTATACATATAAAGGATATTTAAAAAATATCCGTGTATTATAAGGACAGAGAAGTAAATCTGATCACCGGTCCCAAAAGTATTCTACAGCGTTGAGGGAGGCGAAATAAATCCACAGGTGCTGATGGTATGCCAGAGCTCAGCTTAGCTTAAGTATAGGACGATCAATCCATGGAGTAATAGCGCAAGTTTGAGAACAGGAAGAAATGCCGGAAGGGTTGCGAAAAGGTATTACATGTCTGATACATAATAAAGGATATAATCACAGTCCTACGCCAATGTGGTTTCAGACATACCATCTTCTTATTAACAACGACAAAATAGCCAGTCCTTATATTTGTCAATTACTTATATAATTTTTCATTGGTCTTTCTTGTCGAAATAGGCGGACCTCTGTCTTTTTTCAGAAAAATATTTATCTCAATTATTCAAAGCGCTCCTTAAAGTGCAGGATTAAAATCAGCCTGCCCTAAGAGAAAAATTACAATACTGTGATCATCAAACATTTAAATTTTACTTTGTTTTAAAGGATCTGGCATTTTAAAATGTTATGCTAATATAATAATGAAATAAATAATTGAAGCCTTCAATTTATTTTAATGCGCCTTATGGCCAAATGAATATTCATATTCATCATTCTGATGATGAAACAAAGAAAAAGATCACAAGAATTTTGAATTTTCTTCATCTTCGTCCACCAATAAAATGAGACTTATCCTTGTCCCGGTTTCTGACGAGAAACAAAAAAAAAAGTAAATCGCCACAAGAAATAGTATCACATTTCTGAAATTCCATTTCCATTATCCTAAAGCATATTCGTTGTTCCAGCATTGACGTTGAATAGGATAGGGATACCGAACCGAACGATGAATTTTATATTTATCTCCTCTATTGGTTGCTGCTTCCCCGCTCTTTCCCCTCCGGAGTTCAAACCTTGTCTAAACCAAACCGCATAACAAACACCCAACAACAAGCGGGCGAACGTCCATCGCTATCGTCATCCACGTCGTCTCTTCGTCGACTTTGTCCACCAGAATTCGGTCGGTTTAGGGGGCCATTTAGAGTACTTCAATTCCTCAATACCGAGCTTTAAGTATTTCTTCGGGATTTATTTAAATTGTTCGGGCATCGGGATGAATTGTAAACGAGCCTGCAATACAAAATGTTTTCAAGGTTTTTCATTTCTACTTTTTTTTCACTTTCTTAAATTTTTGTTTTCTTCGATATTTTATTTTGCTCTTTCTCTGTTTGGTGTTGGTTTGGTTTTAGTTTAAAAGGATGGAAATGGTTTTTGGTTGGGCAGTCATGTAGCCACAGGGCGGTAAAAGCATGGGCGGAACTCTGTAAGAACCCTACGGTACAGGAATTTACTGCAAAAACACTAATGAATGGTATTGAGCATTAGAAGGGGTGGGCTCGAGCTGGGTTTGATCTGATGGTATCAAAACTCTTTGCTCTTCGATTTTCTAATGTACAAGCATATACAAAAGGCAAGGACGACGACGTTGAAGCTGATTTTCAATGAAATTCTTGCTTTTGTTATTTTCTAGCTTTTTTTCTTCTCTTATTATTCTTTTTAAAGTTATTTTCTTGGTTTGTCGGTTAAGTGGAGAACCAAGTTTTGGGTTTTCTGGTGTTACTTGCCAAAGTAATGTTTCAAAGAGATGCCCTGGTTAAAATGTGGAAAACCTTGTTGTTCCCTCTTTTGGAATTCGGAAAACCTATTGAATTGTTTTGGTGAAATAGTTTATGGGAAGGATTTAGTTTTTTTTTTGTGTTCTTTAAGGATCCGAATGAATTTCAGATGCGGTTTCATTTTCCAATTCAATATTATAATTATTCAAATATTTGCCTACCTGAAGTTTTTTGTAAGTTTAAATATTTTAAACATTTTTCTATGAAAACTAACATTTAAATTTCGTGTTAATTGAACATGATAGTTTTTTTTTTTTGTTAATAAAATATTTATTAACCAGGAAATGTAGTACTTTTGGTCGTAATCAACGCTAAATTTATTTTGACGTGCTTATAAATTCCTAATGAGAAACTGTTTGGGTTTGTAATTATTATTATTCAAACAATCAGAAACTGACCGACAATAAAATCAAATTTCATATTCAATTAAACTTGTAACAGGCTAATCCGCACTATGTTTAAGTTTCGTTATTGTGGCATTTAAATGTTGGAGCGTTGGAGAGGTGTTGTACTTATGCAAATAAAACGGAATTTATTTTTTTAGGAGGTTAAAAGTGGGTGCAGCTTGTCATGTCGTGATGTGTGCATGATTAATGATTACTTAGTTTTATTTTCTTTTTCAAAAAAATAATAAACACCATCGAGTGCCAATAAAATGTATTTTAATTAGCTTTTCATGAAAGTAATATGAAACAAGTGAAATATATAGATCTAGGGTGACCACACTTATGTTGTATTCGAAGCAGAATTTGTATTGCTTGGAAATAGAGAAAGAGAGGCTTGTATTTCAAGAAAATGTAGATTCTCACCGAACCTAACAGATAATGATAAAAAAAGTAAAAACTATTAGACACTTGTCTAATATTTTCGATCTGATGGAAGTGTTCATCCTCAAGGCAGCTGCTGTACACCATTTGTTCAAAGTCCTTTTCTCTACTATAAAACCAAAATTACTACATCGAAGGCGCTATCCGTATCCAGTTTGAACCCTAATCGGCTGACTTTTCGAAAGCTGTCTCGCAATACCTGAAAAATTACACTCAAAATCCGATACAAAAAAAACTGTCCCCAAGGACTCCGAATTGACTGTAACCTTCAGCCTGACCAATGACACCTTTCGACCATAGAGCACACCAAACAGTAAATTTTCCTAGATGCAATGTCACCTCCCCGATCACTTGTGGGTTTTCAGAGCCCCCATATACGGAAATTTTGTTTGTTAACATACCCACAGGCACAGGGTAAAAAATGAACCTCATTCGCTAAAAAAAATGTTATAAGAAAAATAGGAGTTTATTATTGTCTGTTCTTCCAACAGCCAAGAAGCGTATCTACGGCGTTGTGAATGGTTAGCAGGCATTAGTTGTTGCGTGGGTTGACCTTTAAAAGCATGGCGATGCAAATTCAAATGCAAAATACGCCATAGTGAGGTGTACGATACGCCCAGTTGCTGTGAAAGTGTGACTATCGGCAAATCGATATATTCGGATAATCAGCAACACTTGTGCTTTCGGCAGCAATATTTTCGACTGAACGTGTATTACGACATTAGTAACGCGCCCACTCCTTTCGAATTTCTTCACAATTTTATTTTACATATTGAGTTCGTAGTCGGTCAATTATGACGATCATAATCATTGCTAAGGACGCGAAGATTGGCTGCGTTTGAACTATCACTTTTGTGGTAATTGTTAATATTTTTAACGCATTGTTCGATTCTTCAGCGATCCATTATCGTTATTGACAAACATTCAACAAGTTTTATGCCTATGACAGTTAAGTTTGACACGTATAAAACGCCAGCGCTTCCAACTTGAAACCACGAACTGAATGACCCTTTACAAAGAAACAAAAAAACATTCATTCATTTTATATAAAGTGATGAGGGATTTATGCAAGCCAAAAAATTGGTCAAGCTGGTCACACTTATCGGCATCCCCTGAAGAAATCCATAATTATGTTGATTAACTCGTTCTTCCGTAATCATTCTATTAATTATTTGCCAGGGTTGGCTCATTAGAATTTGAATTCATTAATGTTTGACCTAATAATCAAGGACACAAAAGGACGAACAAACAATAAGAATAAGATGATATGCCACCCACAACAGATAAATATAGGATGTATACCCATACTTACCACCTAGTTCTCCCTCCCTCTCGTAAACTAACATCGCAACTCAAATTTCAATATATATGGACGACTTCCTGTGGTGTTCATATTACATTGTGTGTGGTTTTTCGTGTTTATATCCTTGTAGCTATCTGGGCATCGTGTCTTTATGAACTGTTATCACGTATTTCGTGTTTATTATGTTCTCGTTTTGTGTTCTTATCGCAGAATATTAAAAATTAGCAAAATACAACAATTTCGCTTTAATTCGCTATAGTCGTTGTCGTCTTTTCACTTTTTATTCAACTCAGTGACGATAGTTGTTTTATATGGCATGTTGTAGAATCAACGTCCTTTTGACACAGTTAATATTCTGCGTTGTTATAGTAAGAAAGTTGGAATGCGGCTAGTTAAGGAGGCTAAATACCTTGTTATGCTATTATTATGAGTTAACTGCTATAGTCAGCAGTGAGAGTGCTACGTGATTCCATCAGAATTGAACAGGACTCACTGCTCACTCAAATGGAAACAATATAACAAGGAAGTCAACAAAAATAGAAATAAAAGTTTTCTGTGTTAATAACTCCATCGGCTATAGTTTTGTTAATTTTTGTTTTCCCTTATTGCCTTAGACTCGAAAAATCGGGGAAAGGTTGCCTACATTTAAACACAAAATTGTTCAAGAAGTGGCTTCTTAAAGCTGATACTATTTTTTAATCACGAAATCGTGAATTCTATTTAAACAAGCCCCTTTGTGTCCGAAACAAACCCAGAAAGCACCGAAGATAGTTCGCCTCGAACTCTACTACCTTTGGAGCATACGTAACTGCCTGAGTTATTCTGCCTATTAGATTTCTGGTGTAAATATTGAAGAGAACGGCGAATTAAGTGCTGCCAGCTGCATAGCGTTTTTCATTTCAAAAATTGTAGTAAGCAATGAAAAAGTTGACTACACATTGACACAAAATTTAATGAATTTTGATTTGAAGCAATAAACCTTCACCCTCTAGAACAGCTATACTCAACCTGCGGCCCGCGGGCCGCATGCGGCCCTCGAGCTAATAAAAGTTGGCCCGCGGCGTGGTTTCATAAATTCTTAAAATATCGAGTGCATGCAGAAAAACGTGAGAAAAATATATTGTTTTAAGTTATCAAAGTGGTAGCAACACTAGAACGTTCAGCAGTGGAAAAATGGACATCGAGTATCTTAAAAAATTATTATAGATGTCACTCCTTTCTATGCCAGGAAAGGTTTGCACAACTTAATGAAAAACAGATATCGCTGAATATTCCTTACTTGTTCAAATTTCGAATGGACATCTTTTCGACAAAAATCGACTACTGCACTCCTACTGTGGATCTCAGTGCGGATTTTAAAGCTATCATTCCATCTCGTGACGAGAGGCTTCGACACGGACAAGACTGCTCAAAGGAATTCTCTCTGAGTCTTTAAATGTCTCCATGTCTTTTTGGCTTCCTGACTTTGCTAGTCTTTCAAGCTGAACTACTCGCGAATCGCGATTAAGGAAGCATGCAAACTACTTAAACTAGATTTAAATCAAAACCGCAATACAGCTATTTTTTCGGACAGTCTGGCGGCTATTCAAGCAATTGGCTCATCCACATCATCCTCCAAATTAGTTCAACAATACCGAAGTGAGCTAGCGGATATGAACATTGTACTCAGGGTCACTCTTGTCTGGATTCCGGGTCATAGTGGCTGTGAGGGCAATGAACGGGCTGACGAGCTGATAAGGCAAGGATCAGCCTTCACAGCTCACTCGCGGAAAGAGTCAACATTCCTCTTAGTGCTATGAAGGGCAAGATCTCAATTTTCTCGTTGAATCAAACCACAGGTGGAGTAGTCTAACTAACTCTATCATGTCTAGAAGGATATGGCCCATACCTCCAATTAATCCCGTACTAACTACCTTATTTTCAGACCCAGGCAGAACATAGCCAGGGTCGATGCTACATGCCTGTTGGAGAACATGCATCTAAGCTGGGCATCTCCCATAATACTTTCTGTCGTAGTTGCGGGGACTAGCGATAAAAGGAAACTGTTTTTCGCTTCTAATGTGTGTCCTGCCCTAGCCAAAACGAGAGCCAAAACATTTTGAAAGTCCTTCTTCAATGACCTTAATGAGCTTTCCGAACTGAAGATCAAAAATTTTATCTTCTTTCTAAACGCAACAAAGTGGATTTGAGGTGTATTTTATACTAATGGCTTCAGTTCCTCTTCGAACTTGAGATCGCCAGCTAGCGAACTCAAAACAAAAACTCAGAATTTTATATAATCCCTCTTTTAATTTTATAGGTCAAGCGAGGTTTTATAGTATCAAAACGGCGCAACCCAGCGCTAATTGGGTCACCGAGCTAGACTGCTCGGCGCCGCCATTTTTACTACTATGCACATTAATATGTGTATTATTTTTTACGATCAAAAAAAATGTCTTGTGACCCGGGGCAGCGTTACAAAATTATCAATGTGGCCCATTATAAAAAAAGGTTGAGTATGGCTGCTCTAGAACTATTGAAGCATCTCATTTTTCTCTATTAAAAAAAAAAATAATAAAAATTCCTTTTTCCTAGATTTACTATCAGAATTAATTACGTACCCACATCAAGTTCAAAAAAGACCAATAAACCACTTCCGTTTAACATTTTGATTTGTGCGGTTGCTTCATTTAAATTCAATCTGTGTATAGGTAGTATATCCTGAGAATCAAGAGATGCTCCTAAAGAAACATTTTCTGACAAAACACCAGATGGGTTTTTGGGCACATTCGTTGATCCCTTTATTCAAAATCGAAATCTCATCATTTGCTAGTCACTGAATGTTTTCCGTTTCAGGTTGTCTTGTTTGTTTATCTTTACCCACAAAGAGCACAAATAAACTCTCGACGACGACGACGAATAACTATTAACTTCAAAATACTACCATTGATTCTTGCGTGGAAGGGGGAAACAATATGAAGAGTCAAAGCATCATCACCAATTGAAGTCTTTTTGCATTTTGTTTTTTGGCGAGAAGCTCAAAATTATTTTCATTTCTTCATCAGTGTATAGGGGAAGGTCTCCTATTTTCTCTCTCGTCAAACACCCGTTACCAATAAACGGAGTAAGATTAAACACTCTCTACCTCTCGATTGGTTGATATTTGTCTCAAGAATTTGCCTTCATCGTCATTTCTATCAATGTTTGCACAAAACCCTCGTTGTCTCACAATGCTGATGATGATGCTAGAAAACGATGATGAGGATGACGATGCGATATGGTGTCCTTTTGATTTTCTTCTGGCATTTTCGGGGCAACACTAAGATTACCATACCGAATGCCAATAATGTCGTTTGGCATACACGAGCAACATCCATCGCAAAGATCCTTTTCATTCAATCGACGACGACAAACTAACGAACGAACGCAACGCAACCAAGCATTCGTTCTATCCATCCATTCATTGAACCATCCATCCATCTATCCAGTCAGTCATCCATTTGGTTATCCAGTTCGTGGCCTTATCTCTCTTAGATCGTAAAATTGAATTCATTTACAAGGATTTACATATTCAATCAAAGTGTGAAATAATATGCAAATTTCCTTTAGCGTTTGTTCACCATTGTCTATGTGTGTGTAGTTGTGTTGTGTGTGTGTTCTTTTTTCAGGGAATGTGTGAATGTGTGCTGCAGGATATTTTGTATATTGGAATGTGTTTGATCATAAGCCACATGAGTGGGTATAGTTTGGGCCATTGTGAAATAGCAGTGTTGCCAAGAGTGTAAGACTAAGCATAAATTGGACAACAGCTTGTTTATCTTCTGTGGACGAAAATTTATCATCTTATAATACTTGGGACATTTTGTAGTGAAAAATTAAGCATATCAAAAAGTTGGCAAAAAAAGTGCACATACGCCATAGTGAACATTCTCAATTTTTTTTTTTAATTTTTGATTGTTGAACTTTATTTAAGGTTGGTAATAGTATCAATATGTCAGAGCCAATGCGTGGGATGTCAATCTAAACAAGAAAATTCTTGTTTACGCTTGACAGGGCACAACGTACACCTGAAGGACTCGACTAGATGTTTTGTTTATTTTTCTGTCTAAACCATCATGAGAAGGTTGCTAGCGGTTTTCCAACGAAGAGATTTATTAGAATGATGGAGATGGCGGGTTGGGAAAGAGGGGGAATCCATGTGGTAGTATTTGAATTGGTTTGTTTCAGTTGCAGGCGGTTGAAATCACATTTGTCTTTCAGTTGGTTGATTGGGGTGTAAATGTCCGTTCGAGTGAATGCCCAAACTATACCTTTGTCTTGGAATGGGTGTGAGTAAAGCTTTTCACTAGCATCTTCCATCTTGAGGGTTCAGGTTAACTTGATGATAAACATTGATTAAGTTGCTCTGGTAAATTGGGGTTTTTCGTATTCTTATTTAATTCAATTTTAATTTCTTCACTTATCACTTTAGCCATCTGAAAAAAATCAACCAAGTTCTTCGGGAACAATTTTCTCCCAAAATCTAATTTCTGCTCTCTGCTTTCCACATTAAAATTTTAGACATTCAAAATGCCTAGAGCCATTTCCCTCTTGGCCCACATCACTTTAAGTCTCCAAAATTTGATAACCAATTGCAAATTTTCACAGCCACAATTGAACAAGACAGACAGTGATCCTAAGAAGGCTGCTCCCAAAAATCATGATTATACACACAAGACTTTGTGCGAAAAGCACACACCGCACACACCAAAAGTTTTCCTCTGCTAACAACATTGAGGCTTCCATATGTACCGCAGGAGATACAAAGAACACCACAAGCTATATATGGCACAAACCACCTTCTACCATCAGATGTGCGAAGACGAACGCTTAACAGAGGTTGTTCTGATGAACGTTCATGAATATTATGGAAGATGTGGCAAGTCGGGAATGGAACGGAAATGCATGGCGGACGTCGAGTTATCAAGAATTAATTGAGAAACCTTTTCGTTCGTCTCTTGTTTTGTTTTGAAGCGCAAAGTTTTCAATTTGTGTTTCGTCTTTCTATCTCTCTGACTCCAGCACGAAGTTGGAGTCGTATGAGCTATGACTTCGACTTTCACTGGTAGATTCTATTGAAGCAAAAAAAGTCGAACTGGAAAGATATTCAGGGAACAGTATACATAGGAGAAAATGGTAAGTGTGTGGTATTTCATATGTTCTGTATGTTCTAACACCACTCCTATGAACAACTTTGTATGCTTTTTTGAAAAATCATCCGTGCAGGGCCGTCTCGTCTGGAAGAATTCTGAGACAGCATTTCTAACAGGACATCAGCAATTATTTACGATTTGAGAATTTCATTCAAAACGCGTTCCTCGATTTCCACCCAAGACTAAAGAAGAAAATATTGATTAATCCTTTTCATCAATTTCTGAAGAAGAAACTCCTTCAATCTTAAGACCTGTAAAGACGGCCCTGAAATAAAATTTAATAAGATTTTCCATCAAACTAAAAAAAGAGTTTTCTGAATTTTTATTTTCAATTATGTTGCAGATTTGTTGCTTCTATTTCAGTTTTGATAGTTGTTCAAGTTATGAAAATTCATCAAACATGAATGTTTTGAAGATGCGCTTAAGAGCGTGGGCAAAAGTTTTTGAGTAAATTTCAAGTAAAAATATTCCTCATTTTCAAATGATTTGTTACTCTGTTTTACATTTAAAGAGTATATCAATCCACCAACGAACAGTGGTCGGATATCATGTATGGTAATGACTTCAGGCTTTCTATTGATTCGCTGAAGAATTGACTTGATCCTTGGTAGTCGTGGACTTATATCGTTATCTGCCTAGTTCTTAATGTTCTCAACTAATTTCACTAATGATTACAGAAGCAATTAAGGAACTCAGCAATATTGTAAAGGAAGTTTTAGGCTTAAAGTTTAAGAGCTGCTTAACTAACGCCCGATTTCTTGACAAAGTTCTAGCCCTTAAAACTCGGTTTAGTGAAATTTTAGAACTCATTTGAGTTCTAAGTTATTTCTTCACCAAGTTCTAACGCGTTAGAACTTCGATTTAGAACTTTGTTATAGTTAGAACTTCGATAAAATTAGACCCTCGAATTCGGGGGTTTAGTGCCTTAGAACTTCGATTTATTAGAATTTCGTTTTTTCAACGAATTTGCTGATTTCATATTGGACAACGGCGTCGACCGTTCGTTGGGAAAAATTGGTATTTACTTTGTAGCATTTGTTGGTAATGATTAATGAATTATTGTTGGTGTTGTCAGACGACCGCGGCACCGTTGTTTCGGTGGACAAAGCTGTAGACACATGAGCTGTCGGTGGAAAATTGACGGTTAGAGACGGCATCATTAGGGTTGTAGCTTTTTTTTCAACCAGAGAGCATGGGATATGGGAAACGTCGAAATCTGGTGGCATTGCATCAGAATCAAATGATGCTAATCTTGTTGCAAATGGTTAGTGAAGTATACTTCGGCGATGGTGACAGCTTAACGAAAGCCAAAGCCTAAGTGTAAGCCACTTATCATTAACAATTCTCTGAGTGCATGTGATGCACAATTAAAGGCCGATCCTATATTCAGTTAGGGGACCACTCGTCCCGATTAAGGTACTCAAGAGGAAGATAGACCTTAAATTAAAAGAGAAAATCAATAACTCCTAGAAATCCAGGGACGATTGCGTAATCTCTAGAAGTTTATGGCCTAACACAAATGAAAAGGAAACTCGGTATATTCTAAGCTGAGTAAAAGGAACATTAAAATCCTGATAGGTGTAGGTACTAACGGGTCATTGCGCCATCCATTGGCGAAGTACTTTTTTTTGACAGTTTATGGGATATGGGCACGAGTAGGATTCGATTCTGCGTAACAGCTTACAGCCAACACACAAACTAATGGCGTTTTCAATTGGCAATCTGGAATTTGAAAAAAGCATTCTGGTTTTATAATCACAACTGTCACTTTGAGCGCATTCAGAATGCTTTTTTTCACTTCCAGATTGCCAATTAAAAACGCCATAACACGCCACGGACATCACCAAAATAAACATACATAGCTACACCGTACGCACATATGTACAAACACAAACAAAAAATCAGCGCAACTTCAAAAATTATATTTATTTTGTTTTGAATTGAATTGAATTGAAAGAAAAATCTGTCAAAAATTGTGGCCGGGTGACTCAAAAATTTAAAAAACATGCTAGAACTAGGTTCTAAAAATGACAAGTTCTAAGCGCTTAGAACTCAGTTATGATTTTAGATCGAGTTCTAGAGAAGTGAAGAAATGCCCGAGTTCCAAATTTTCTAAAAACTAAGTTCTAACGTTAAACCGAGATTTACTAGATCGAGTTTTAAGGGAACTTTAGAACTTTGTGAAGAAATTGGGCGTAAGAGTCCTAGACTTATTGCAAAAAGGTAACGAATATTTTGCTCTCCAGAGAATAGTAAGACAAACATTTCTTGCACAGCCGAAGAAAGCTCAAACAACTTGCCGTATTCTTGATGAAATCGAGTATGTGATCGCTCCACAAAAAGTACAACACGATTTGTTAATCCACATTATTAAATTGACTCTATGAAATGCTATCATCATCTAAAAGTTAAAGGGATTAGAAGATGCAGACCGGAGATCATTGATAAAAATGAGGATGAGACTTGGCGAAAGAAAGAAGAGCCCTGCGGTACACCAGCATTTATTTATTGGAAATTAAACCTGAACCAATCCAATTGTACTGCTATTGAACGGTCAAAAAGTAGCTTCTAATCCAAGGAAGAAGAGGTTTACCATAACTAAAAAAAACTTATTATTGGTTAATAGGGAGCCTGACGCCAAACACTATCCATTGCGCTAAAGCGGTGTAATGACGTATTCCTCTATTCGGTAAGATAAATCAATCATAACCCAAATCGGAACCCAAACTGTCAGTCATTAAGAACCATTCGTTCGTCAAGATATTTCTTGTGCCTAAAATTAATAAGCTTTTCAAGCGAACAGGGAAATAAGTGCAATCGGTCGATATAAAGAGGAGAATTCCGAGAAGTGGGCAATAGAAGGTTGACTTGGAGTTAAGATCAGTAGCCATTGATGTTTTCTTTCAACTCATACTTGTTTCCTTTTTCATTTTCGATTTTTAAGTATTTGAAAACGGATAGAAAATACAAAACAAAACTCCAGGCAGTCCACATTGTAATTATGTATGTATATGCTACATTTTCCCCTTATCGGCGCCAATTTTGAATTTTGCATAGTATGCATAAGTCGTGGAATTTGCCTCCCATCTCCCAATCTATGAAAAGATGAATAGACTTCCGCAAGGTAAGAGGCTTTGTCAAACACGCTCATCGTGTAACCGGATTCGTGCGTTACCTGAGGAATCGTAGGTTGATTGTCTTGATTCGTCCGTTGATTGCCGGGTTAGTCCGTTGGCTATTCGGATTCATCCGTTGATTGCCTGAACTCATCCAATAGATGTTCGAATTTGTTCATTGATAGCATGGATTCGTCCGCAGCTTGTTCACCAGGATAACTTAAGGGGCCTTATTGCGGCCATTATTTAAATAAAGTAAATAAAAATTGACTGAAAATAAAGTTCTGGTGTACCTTTATTTAAAACCCTGAGTAGCTCGGCTAGCTTACCTCAGCCCTAGACAAAAGAACCCCACATCATCAACTTATCCGTCAGTCCGAACGCATTATTGTCTGCAAACTTTGTGCGAGCCTTGAGCAGCCATATTTTGTAATGAAATTTAATCTAACCTAATTAATTTCCAAAATCCCCACCCAAACACTTTACGACTTTTAATAATTTTTTCTTCCAAATCAGGTCCAGAAATTCATTTAGCTTCATTTGTTTTTCATCAAACTTTATTTGGGAATACAACAAGCCTACCCGTGTAGTTTACAAACAAAAACAACAACAAAAATTTCTAATCGCCTTTTATCCTTCAAAAACATGATCCCGAATATCTGTTTCAAATCTCCATGCCTTTCGAAATTGATGGTAATCGAAAATTTTCTTTTTGAATTGAAAACTTTCCAAAGCATCCTCTATATCCGCTAGCTCAAAAGTTAAACGCTCCCCCATGGTGTCACAGACTAAAATAATCTCATGTAAATCAATCAACTCAGTTTCGCAGGAAGTCATGCACAATGAAAGCTCCAATCTCCTTCCTAATCATCCATTCATGCTTCAATTATAGTATGTAAATAACTTTGCTCAACAACAGTAATCACTATCCCAATTTTCCGAGAAGACTGAAGATTCAGTTCGTTTTTTTTGTTGAAAAATATCAACATTCAAATTCATCTTCAGGTTGAGCTTGGAGCTTTATAGAAAAACACTTCTAAAGGATCCTTAAAATCTCATCTCATTCACCCGTCAATCTTCGCATTTCTTAACATAATCGCTTTTTTCACACCCACCTCTCTGGCGCCTGGCGCTCTGCTGGAGTGGCTCCCAAACGGTAAATCTTTCCATTTTGCGTTTTCTTATGCTAATCAAAATCCTGATTTACCTTTTGCCATAAGAAGTTGTATATTAAAAGCGAATTTACAAAGTAAACTCGTCTATACCGCTGCTGCTGTGATGATGTTGTGTCGTTGTCGTTTACCCCAACCCGACACCACATTTCTGGTGCCATGCTTTGCCTGATGGCTTGAAGGAAATCCTTTGAAGTCACAAAATGATTCTACAACCATAAACTGTCAATCGATCTTGGATTAACGTGAAAATTGTTGACTGTTATTTTTCTATTCCTTCTTCCCGTGTCCCGTCCTCGGCGGCGGCGTGCGTCTTCATCCTGGATCTGTATTCATCCTGTCCGTCCCCGTATCATCAATTTTCTTTTTTACACAATCATCAAACAAAGAAAAGAAACTCTTTACCTTGTCACAGAATCGATTAAGAGATAAACACCGAGGATAAAGGCAAACGAGGTCCTTGACAAAAGCCAGTCCTCTTCGTATATTTTTTTTTTCTAGGACGATGATGATGATGTTATTTTGTATTTTGTTGCTTGTCACTGCGTGCAACAGGGTTTGTTGTAGACAAATCGAATGGAGGGGAAAGTTGTATATACATAACGCCAACAGTTGATTGAATTTGAATTTAAATATTTTGAAAACCCTTAATGGACCGAAAGGGATATCCGGCTCGACTATTTACCGAACACTACACACGGTGTGGCGGGCTCGGTGGAGATGGCATACCTTTTGTTCAAGTATCTTTGGACGGATACGAATGAGAATCCCTGATGCGAGAACGACAACAATGTGTCGGCTTCATTTAAATCCCCATGTTATATCCTTTTGAAAGGAAATTTGCATAATTATTCAATCAATTGTTTATAATACATTTTGTAAAACATTACCATGGAACTGCAAGAGTGAACGTAGAGGCGCGGCATGACGATGCTTTGAATGATAACAACATAACAAAGTCTCAGGGTGCTTGTCTTCAATGGGAAATATAAGAGCCATGTTTGAAAAGGCGATAATCATGGCTACGGGTGGGGGGTGAGGTTATAACTTATAAGTAGGTGCCGTCGTCGTCGTCGTGTTATGTTGTTTGGGGGTGAATTTTATAACCTTAATTCAGATTATCAAGATTGGAGAGGATTATTATTTAACGAAAAAAAAAAACTTTTTTTAGAGACCAGAATTTGGTGTTGATGATAAATTTGTGTAGAAATTTCGCTTGACCATTCGTGTGAAAGAAGGAAGCTTGACCCTGTGCAGTATACACTACCTTTTTTATGGTTTTTCAGCTGCTTAAGAAATTGCATTCACACTCAGTCATATAAAGTGAATTAGTTCAATGGTTTTCAATGTCATAATTCACTGAAAAAAAAACTGACATCAGATTGATGAATGGCGTTCGTTCTTTGTATATTATGCTGTATAGTGAATCCAAGTTTCTGATAATAACGAACACAATCAACATACACTGCCAATCACTAGGATGAGGCCACATATTTTTAAATCGATTTTCGCTCTGTATACACTCAGAGAAAAAAAGGAGGCTAAATTCAAGTACGAGTAGGCTTATTTCAAGATTTTTATATTCTTATTTTTTTTTATCCTAAAAATGACACCTTTTATTCTTAAAATAAGAATTTATTCTTAAATTAAGAACAAACATTTTGATTTGAGCTGCCACGTTCTTAATTTAAGTTATTACATTCTCAAATCAAACCGAAGCAATCTTAAATCAAGAACTTTGATCTTAAAACAGACTTGCAGTCTGAAATTAAGAACAAAACTTTTAATTTGAGCCGCTTCGTTCTCAAATTAAGTTTTAACATTCTTTAAGCAAGTCGAAACGATCTGAAATTCGTTTTCAAAAATAAAGAACAAAAATCTTTATTTGAGCCGCTTTATTCTCAAATTAAGTCTTGGAACGAAGTCACATGCTTTTTTCATATAAAATACTTTTTCATACAGAATTGAACTTCAATTCATCAATTCACACTCAATCCCTTCGGAAAATATTATAGGATTATTAGAACGATAGTGATAAGATCGCCTCTACTACTACTAACAAATGATGCTATTGTATCAACTAGTTGGTAATATTGGTTAAAGATTTAGCCTGAAAGGGTAAAAATACTAAAAAAAAAAAAAATAATTCAATTAAATAATCAAACATGAATTCCATTGTGTTTTCCTAAAAGTCAGCTTAAATCAAGAATAATCGAGATTCAATCCGGAAAAAAATTGAACTTAAATATGTACAAGGTTATTTGTTCTTATTATAAGAATAAAAAATCTTGCTTTAAGTATGTATTGTTCTTAAGTCTGATAAAATTTAGAATATGTGATCTTAATTTGAGTTTGAAATGATCTTTTAAGCTTTTGCATTCTTAAAATTAAGATTTCACAATCTTGAAATAAGAACTCAAGGGTAAGACAAAAATCTTAACTTGAGGTTGGAATAATCTGAAATTAAGCTTTTTTATTCTTAGATTAAGATTTCAAAATCTTAAAACAAGAATTTTAGGGCTTAGAAAAAAACAAGCTTAAAATAAGAGTTTTGGTCTGGAATTAAGAATTTTCGAGCTTAACAGACTTTCGTCAACGCATCGGCTTGATTTGAGACCGATAATCTTGATTTTAGCTCGTTTTTTTTCTTAGTGTACCTGTTGGAATTTGTTTAACCCGGAAAATTTTACTACATGAGAGTAGGTACATATTTTCTTAAAATGAATTGATATAATTATAGGGTTAATTAGAAAAGACCGTTGGAATTTCCCTAAATTAATGAATGAGATACCTTTAAAGGCTATAAAAAAATGCGTCACTAGGATGAAGCCATTGCGAATATTTCGTTGTAGAAGTTCACATCAGCGATTTTTTTCAAAATTTTGGTTGCAATATTTAAGAACGTTTTAGAAATAACTCTTTTTATTTAATTTCAATTACAAATGGGTTCCGGAAAGACGTTGACAGTAGCAGAAAGAGGACAAATCGATGCTTTCAAGGAAATGGGACTCTCGAGCCGAGAAATAGCAAGGAAGCTGAACAGACGTAAGACAGTTGTAAACAACTATCTTGCTGATCCTCAAAACTATGGAAAAAACCAAAAAGGACGCACAGCCCAAGCAACAACATCCCGAGAAAAGCGGTTAATTTCACGTATTGCTTCAAATTCCACTCAATCAGCTACTAAAATAAGGTCCAAAAGCGGTGTATCAGCCAGTATTTCGACAGTCCGAAGGATTATGAGAAAAGATTTTACCATCCAGAGAAGAAAACTTAAAAAGAAACCTGTTCTAAAGCAAGTACACAAGGAGCTGCGAATGAACTTTGCAACAGAACATGTCGCTTGGAGCAGTCAATGGAAACGCGTTGTCTTTTCGGATGAAAAAAAGTTTAACCTTGACGGCCCCGATGGTTACAACTTTTATTTCCATGATTTAAGAAAAGAGGAACTAATTTTGGGAAGACATCACAGCCGTACATCAGGTGTCATGGTGTGGGGAGCTATCACCTACTATGGCAAATTCGAGTTGGAGTTTCTTTCTACAACAATGAACGGAAACAGCTACAAATGCTTGTTGGAACGGTTATTTCCGAAGATGAAAAATATTTTTGGACCTCTGCCTTGGATTTTCCAACAATACAATGCCCCCATCCACACTTCCAGGGTTGTCAAAAGCTGGATTTTATCAGAGGACGTAGAGCTTTTGCCATGGCCGCCCTATTCACCGGACTTGAACATAATCGGAAACGTATGGGCATGGCTATCTCGAAAAGTTTATGAAGGTGGTAGACAATTTGAAGACAAGGACACCTTAATTGAAGCTATCCGTGATGCCTGGGACGAGATTTCGCTTGACTATTTAAAAAAACTTTATGATTCCATTCCAAACCGTCTAATAGAGGTCATATCAAAAAATGGGGGGGCATACTCATTATTAATGGAGAAAAACTTAATAAATAAATGTTTGAAAACCAAAAACTGTAAACATTTCTTTCAATTTTTTGATATTTTATAAGATTTTTAATGTGGCCTCATCCAAGTGACGCTTTTTTTCATTCTGTTTTTAAGAAGCTCTTTAATTGATGTAGGGAAATTCCAACAGTCTTTTCTAAATAACCTCTTAATTTTATGACTTTTTTTAAAGAAAATGTCTACCTATTCAAATGTAGTAAATTTGTATGGGTACGAAATTTCCAGCAGGTATAAGGAGCGAAAATCGATTAAAAAATATGTGGCCTCATCCTAGTGATTGGCAGTGTATGTATATTATAGACTGATTTCTTAAAATTTATGAAATTCGAGTTCAATAAACAGGTGCAGTGCATTAACGCCCATGGAATTAACGCCCGCGGGTGTTAATTCCAAAAACAAAAGGAATTAACCTCCGCGGGTGTTAAATCCTTTTTGAATTGGCAATAAGGCCCACCATAAAAAAGAACTAACGACCGCGGGGGTTAATGCCATTTGAAATTGGCACTAACACCCGCGAGTGTTATTTTCTTTTGGAAGAGCTCTTTTCAACCTCGGATGTGAACACACTTGCGCTTCCATCCTAGACACCTTGGCCACGAGAGTAGAAACAAATTAAACATCACAAATGAAGTTTACAAATTTTACATTTTTAACTTCGTACGATTATACTTTTTGTCATTCAAGACTTATTCGGTTTGTGAATCAATTTTTTTTTTCAGGTGAGGATATGGCATTCTACAAGCACACTATACTTGAAGCCAATTTCATCTTATTGTATCTATCTGTCACCTAAAATAACCAAGCTTTTTCATTTACATTGAAAGATGGATGGACACAAGCGGAAAAAATTTTAGCCAAAAGAGAATCAATTTGGGGTGTCAAAATAAAAAAAATTGAGCGAATTTTGTTATTTTCACACCCCAAATTGATTCTCTTTTGGCCAAAATTTTTTCCGCTCGGTACGCTCGCGATCAAATCAAATCGATCTTGAATTGTTTGTATCGACTTCAACCTCTGTCGAAATGATGCTGAAAATGAATCATTGAAATGCTTGCAAAAATGTAAAACCACTACTATTCCAAATAAAAGGAAACCTAAACAGCTCTGACAATTTTGTCGTTAGCTAATAAAGAAACGTGGTCCTATTTATTTCAATCTGTACTTAAACAATACATACATACAAGAATTTAAGTTTTTTGTTTATTTGTTTAGCATGAACGTTCGTTAAATTTAATTGGGACTAATGACTGGCCATAGTGGGTTAATAATCCCTAAAACTATTTCGGTACTTTTGAGAGAGTGGCTCAGAAGTTCCGAAAACCATTTTCGGGACTTCTGACTTCGAGACGAGTTTCCCTGCGCCAAGTTTCTAATCAAAACCGAAAAAACAAAATAAGGCCATACGGGCATTATTTCTAGGTTGCAATGGACATAAGACCGCAACCCTTGTAAGGGTCTAACTTCCATAAGAAATTGAAATAAGGCCTTATTTCGTCAGACGTTATTTCACGTCACCATTTGTTTCACGTGTGGGTTTTATTTCCAATTAAAATTGGAATTAAAGCCCACCAAAAAAAGGAATTAACCCCCGCGGGTGTTAATTCCAAATCAATAAAGGAATTAACACCCGCGGGGGTAAATTCCTTTTGATATTGGAATTAACACCCGCGGGCGTTAATTCCATGGGCGTTAATGCACTGCACCCAATAAACATACCTACTTGTAAATCATTTTATCACATACATATTCATCAAATTGACGAATTCATTCATCACACTTTTTTATCTAATTTCTTCACATTCATCATGAAAGTAATCATCATATTCATGATGCACAAGATTTATAGGTAAAAACTGCTATCATGTTGACGAAATGTTGTTCATTTTATACATGAAGGTTCATTCGACTAAATTTGACGAATTTTTCATCATATTGACGACTTTTTGCATCTGTAAATATTACCAACCGATTAAGTTCAGTGTTCTTTTTATTTTTCAGAGTAGAAGGTATATTGAAAACCGTAAAATCAATCCTTTGCGAGTGTCCCAGAATCGGTCTTCAAATGCAGAAATAGAAAATTCTTAATATAAAATTTCGGAAAAGCGAGACAAATTTTAGAATCGAAAAAATTATTATTGGTCTATTGAATTTTGTTCCCCCATAGCTCGAGAAGAGTTTTCGAACGGAAAAACAGAAATCTGCTTGTAAAAATTCCAGAAAATCTGAAATATTTGACTTTTTACAACATTTTTGTTTGTCAACTATCGAAGTTAAGAATTTGAATTATGAAAAGGTGAAAAATTCTTAGTTAAGCTTGAATAACTTCAAAATGAAAATGGAAATATTCTGGATTTCTGGATTTTTTGAGAAAAAAATACAAGATTTCGAAGATATATTACATAATATAGCTAGCTGGGAAAATTCAAAGAGCTGGCGATTTGAAATCGCTAGAAATTTTCTGAAGGTAGAAATCGAATGAAATTATTTTTGGATTATACATAATGTATGTAACCGGTGACGTGAGATAACGCCCAACGAAATAAGGCCCCATAGGGCTTTATTTCCATCTCTCATAGAAATAAGACCCCTACAAGGGTTGCGGTCTAATTTCCATTGCAACTAAGAAATAATGCCCGTGGGGCCTTATTTCGGTTTCTCTGTTTTGATTAGAAAGTTGGCGCAGGGAAACTCATCCCGAGAACAGAATTCTCGAAAATTGTTTTCGGAACTTCTGATCTTTACTATGGAGGGTCATAAGTGCCGACTTCGATTTAGGGATTATTAACCACTATGGTGGGTCAATAGTCCCAATTAGATTTTACTTTTGATGGGACAAAATCCAAATAAAAAAAAAGTGAAACAACGAATGTTCAAGTTAAAAAAATAAATAAAAACCGTAAATTCCTGTATGTATACCTACTACACTACAAAAAAAAAATCTTACAAATAATTAGGACCACGTTTTTTTATTAGCCGTCGACAAAATGGTCAGAGCAATTCATTTTCCTTTTATTTGGAAAACCAACCACTACACATCCTGTAATCTTTTGGGCAAACATTTTTCTGCTTGTGTCCATCCATCATGATGCAGTTTTTAATGTAATTGAAACAGCGTGGTTACTTTGGGTGATAGATAGTTGCAATAAGATGAAATTAGCTTCAAGTATAGTGTACTTGTAGAATGCCGTACCCTCACAAAAATTTGACATCCTAGAATGCAGAAGAACGTCGGCATTGGATAATGTTTTCTTAACGTCACATAGACGTAAAGCATGTGGTTCAGCTTTATGTACAGAAAAAAACCTTGAAAATGTAATAAACTTATTTTAATCGCGAAGGTCGGAAACCCTGAATTAGATTTCTGGACAAATGAACCAGCATAGTGGGTCAGTAGTCGCAAAATGAAATTCGGCACTTATCACCCACAATAGTGGGCCATTATTTTTATCTTCTGGAAATGCGGCCTTATTTCCATGTAAAATGTGGCCGTATTTCCACAATTCAATTGAAATAAGGCCTGTCGGGTGTTATTTCGATTTCTTCATGGAAATAAAGCCGCATTTAAGATGGGGCCTTATTTCGTAGGGCGTTATTTCACGTCACCTATGTAACATTATTACCGAATGCTGAAAATGTATTTGCTTTCAATGGCTGATAGAATAATTTTGAGCCCTTATTTTGATATTTGATTTGATATTATTGTTAAACTGTTTCGAGGAAAGTTGTGAGTAATATCGATTTGAAAATGCGGAATAATGCTTGAGAATAATTAACATTTTTGTAAATATCTCGACTAACAGCCCTTCAAAATACTTGTAAATCATTTCGATGAATAGACCTCGAGCAGATCTTTCTTTTGTCATAACGTATGTGTTTGAGCTTTTTTTGATAATTTTTCACTGTTTAAACCTTCCCTGAACTTCTATACCAATAATTCAAAACCAAAATAAGTCCAGCCGTTCTAGAATTTAAGTTTGGAATGTTTGGATATTGGGAAAGGATGCTATACATTTTAGGATTCTAACACAAATATAAAATCAAAAATTAATGAAAAATTGTGGTCACAATAGTAGAAAATGTGAAGAGAAATTTATTTTTTTGGAGAATATACATTTTTTTGTTGTAATTTGAAACAAAATCGCGATTGATCTTTTTAATTTTTTTTTTCATGCATTCATGAATAGGCCCACCCCCTGGTTCCGGCTTATCGTTGAATTTTGGGACACCATTAATGTGTAGTGTATAGATTGCTCCAGCACGGTACCCTATAATTTTTTTCTTAATAGTTTTTCTCATAAATCAATGGATTCCAAAAATGTGTTTCACATATGTTAAGTTCCAAAACTTTTGAAAAAATTTTTACTTTCAAAAATGTTATAATTTTTTTTTTTTTATTCAGCATCTTGAAAGAATGTAAATATAAAAATGTATTTAAAAAGATACCATTAACTTTTTTCATGTATTTTGATGAGGTAAATGCGTTTCGTGCAGTTGCCTGTAGCTTAGTTGGTAAGTGCGTTGGCTGCTAAGCTGAACATCGTTGGTTCGAATCCTACTCAGACCAAGTTTTTATTTCATCTTTCACGGGCACTGCCTCTTGCGAAGACCTGACAAATCTTCCAAGAGTATCAATCTGTCATGAAAAAGTGCTTCTCAACTCTGCCGTTCGGAATCGGCATTAAATTGTAGGTCTCCTCAATTCTTAACACGCACTCATAGAATTGTTGATGAGAGTAAGCCACTTAGGGCTTGGCTCTTCAAGAGCTGTCGCGCCACTCTATTTTTTTTTAAATGCGTTTCGTTGTAGGTATGAGAAATCATTATTTATTTGTGCTAGTTAAAAATGACAAAAAAATAATGTTCATATGCCAAATTTCATGAATATCTAGAAGGCGATGAATTGTTTCGATAAACTTTTGTATGATCAACGATTTCAAACATTTAAAACAAATAATTTTTTACCGAAACTACACGTGAAAGAATTATTTATATTTAATGTTCAAATATTTAAAATATTGCTTTGATTAATATCAAAATTCTCAAAGTTACTCTTCATTTTTAAAAAACACGCAGTTTCTACATAAAAAAACAAACAAGAAATAATTTGAAACGCAGAGACAAAACTCATTTATTATTATTTATTAAAATAATTTGTACATGTTTAATACAATTTTATAATTAAAAACGCATTTGAAAAAAAGACAAATTTTAATTTGGAATTCAAAATAAAAATTTTAAACACTTCAAAATAAAACAAGTGTATTGTTTTGACATAAACAATTATTTATTGTAAGAATTGTATAAAATACAAAATATATTTGGGTGCGCCATCTAACTTTTTTTTCAACTAGTGCTTATTTCGTGAATGGTAACACTTAGCTCATGTCTGATTTGACAGATAATTAGTTACATCTTTCCGCTGAACGAATACGGTTGTGTATTTGTTTGAACAATACAGGGAAATATTGCGAATTTACTTTGAAAATCATGGTAATGTTGCAAAATGTGTAAGAAAATTGCGTACAGATTTTGGAAGAAGAGAAGCTCCGTATGTTCGTTATCTTGTGAAAAAAGTGAAACAAACTGGCATCCTTATCGATAAACCAAAGCGTGGTAAGCCAAAAAAAGTCCGTACACCCAAGAATATTGCTGCTGTGGCAGAAAGTGTGCGTGAAGCGCCATCAACATCAATTCACCGTCGTTCTCAACAATTGAACATTTGGGAGAAATAATTGAGACGAATTTCGCATAAAGACCTTGGTATGACGCCATACAAGGTCCAATTGGTTCAGGAGTTGAAGCCAACTAACCATCCAATGCGTTGTCGCTTCGCTAAGTGGGCCTGCGATCGACTTAGAGAAGATGCCGATTTTGCCAAAAAAATCATCTTTTCAGATAAAGCTCATTTGGTCTTGGCGGGTATGTAAACAAGCAAAATTGTCACATTTGAGGTACAGCAAAACCCGCACGCATACATTGAAAAGCCGATGCACTCAAAACGAGTCACTGTTTGGTGCGGATTTTGGTCCAGAGGCGTAATTGGGCCATTTTTCTTCGAAAATGAGCAAGGAGTGGCCGTTACAGTCAATGGCGATCGTTATCGGGCCATGTTGAACGAATTTTTTTTCACAAAAATTGAAGAGAAGGATATTGGCAACATTTGGTTTCAACAGGACGGGGCTACGTGCCACACAGCCGAAGCTACACTCGATGTTTTGCGCCCTGTTTTTGAAGATCGCATTATCAGCCGCAGAGCTGATGTCGTTTGGCCACTTCGGAGCTGCGATTTGACATCGTTGGGACTATTATTTGTGGGGTGCCGTAAGCCAGAGACCATTGATGCTTTAAAGGACAATATTCGTGAAGCCATACAGCTACAAACAATCGATAATGTGCTTAAAAATTGGACCGATCGCGTAGGCTACTGCATGGCCAGCCGAGGCAGCAATTTGAATGAACTTATGTTCCATTATTAACCAGAAGGATTATACTTTAAAAAAAAATTGTGCGTGTCAGCTCCGACGCGCGACTGGAGTTCACTCAATAAGAATGATTTGATTACCTTAAAATATATAATACGCAAAGGATTGAATTCATATATTCATACACAATAATTTGATAAAATATATTATACTTAAATACTTATGGTAAGCAATATGAATGTCAACAACTTTGTTTAAAACGTTCTTACGTATTTTTTAATGAATCAATGTGGTTACTTCTACAAACAT
Source organism: Sphaerophoria taeniata (assembly GCA_943590905.1). Classification (NCBI taxonomy): domain Eukaryota; kingdom Metazoa; phylum Arthropoda; class Insecta; order Diptera; family Syrphidae; genus Sphaerophoria; species Sphaerophoria taeniata. The sequence continues at coordinate 33,062,732 of OX016540.1, read as the reverse complement.
TTTTGTAAATAATAAAAAAATCTACAAAACTGCATCATTACATTTTCAGAACAGTGACATTTCTTATCAACTTTTCATTAATTAATGATGAAAATTCAAATGGGTCCACATTTATCGTACATTATTGCATACAAAATGGAATTGAATGTTGATAAATTCTACATTGAATTAAAGCCTGAAGCCTTATGCTTCTTAAGAGATCTTAATCTTGAAGATCCGATTAGAACGCACGCTAGGATGCTTTTAATCGAAAAACAACGATCGAATTTTGGCCATAGCGGGATTCTCCCACAGGTGATGTGTCATTTTGTACGAACCAAGCAGGTCGTTTGTGTGCAATTATATTTATTTTAAAATCGAGATTGTCAGGCTTGTGCTAGACGTATCCTTACAAATGAGGTATCAAAATCACGGTTATTTCTTGTAGGTTAGACTTATGGAAATTTCAACAACCAGTCTATAGGATTAAAACTTATATACCAATTTATGTGAAAATGTCTTAATTGGCCATATTAATGAGTTACCGTTATAATTAAAGTATAATATATTGAAGAGCATGAAAATCTGTATCATGTGTGAAAATTTCACCGTTCTACGTTGAAATCTCTGTTCAATAAAATAGATTCGAAATGGCACTAAAACTTTTACCCCCTCTTTTCACCCCCCCTCGGTTAATTTTTTTTAAACTTTGAATGTCTTACTTATTTATGTTTAGTCAAAAGCCATACAAATAAGTTTTAAACTTCTAACCTAACCGACCTCCATACAAACTTTGACCTAACATTTCAACCTTTTGTGACCTTTTCAACCCCTTTTATTGCGTTAAAAAATACCGTATGCCCTTGCACAGGTTCTAGTCTATCTTACTATCAAATTTCATCTAAATCGATCCAGTAGGTTAAAAGTTATTAAGAGTTAAAAAAAAGCGTTGGTAGTCAATTTTTATAACGCTTTTTTCAATGATTGATTTTACTATCCATAATTTTTTCATACCGGGGTCTATATATGAATCGATTCTAAAGGAGTAAACTCCAAAAAAGAAATTTGAGAAAAAATTCAGTAGTTTTTTTATAGCATTTTTTTTTCAAAAAAAAAAAACAAATGTTGTTTGACGGACCCTTAATTTGTGTTTTGTTTCTATGGCCCGGTACCCCTTCTCGAAGTTTTTTGTTTCTTAACATTTTCAGCAATGTTCCAGAAATTTAATTATTTTTATTATTGATGCATATTACCTATTCCTACAGTAACTTATATTTTCAATGCGTTTTTATTTCGTGAAAAAATAACGACTTTCTTAAGTAGACATGTGTTTACAGGAATGAATGCAAGAAATTTAGGAAAAACAGCATAAGTTTACTTGTGCTGTGAACTTTCGAATAACTAAATTGGTTTAATAACATAAGTACTTCGGTTGTTTGGAATATTTATGACTTGTGTTGTTTTTTCTTTTGCGAATTTGGAATTTCCCAACTTATGTTTTTTTAAAGGGCTATATCTTTGTTATGGCTAAAGATATCAAAATGAAAAATTAACAGATTAAAGCACAAATTAATTTCTGTTTCCTCCTAAATCCGAAATATATATATTTTTTTCAAGACTAAAGTTAATCCTTTAAAAACACAAGCTATTTGGTTCACAAGGCGTCGAAAATCTTGTTTCCTGCCAAATAATGTACAGCTTCAAATGGGCTCTGTGAAAATTGAATGGTCCGAACATTGTCGATATCTTGGGGTTATAATAGACAAAAAATTTAATTTTCAAAAACATATATCTATAACTAATGACAAGATTAATCTTTACATAAGAATTCTATACCCGTTAATATGTATCTAGAAGTTCTAAGCTTAGCAAAGAAAATAAAATTCTATTGTATAAATCAATCTTCCATAACCTCCTGTTTGGTACGATTGTGCCAAAACTCACAAACTTAAGCTCCAAACATGTCAAAACAAAATTATAAAAATTATGCTTGGCTTACCTCGGTATTATTCAACTAACAGGCTTCATGAACAAAGCAATGTCAATCTTTTGGACACCCTTATCGAAAAAATAACTCAAAAATTTTATGCAAATTGTTCTTCCTCTGATAACGAACTGATTAAATGTTTATCTTCGCTATAAATTTATATATACATGTATACCATATAGGTATGTATATCACCTGCTAAACATGGGAGATTCGCAATATTAGTTTTTAAGAGTTGAATAAGGGTTTTTAGTTGTAGCTTTCCCTTGTATAAATAATATCAAAATTCATTCCACAGCGTATTATTATTATAGATTAAATTATAGTTGAAAAGGAAAATGCATCCTAAATCTCTAAATCTGTAAATTACCAAATGTAAAAATAAGGGTTTATGAAATAACTCCCACGAAATAAGTCCCACTTTTAAAAACGAAATAAGTCCCACCAAAAATTGCTATTTTGAAAGTGGGAGTTATTTCGTTTTTAAAAGTGGGACTTATTTCGTCAATTGGTGGGACTTATTTCGTTACGCGTTTTTATTTTAAGTGGGACTTATTTCGTTTTGAGTGGGAATAAATTCGTTTTGTAAAGTGGGAGTTATTTCATACCCCTTCGACGTGTGTTTTTTTCGAAGAGCCAAATACTTCTTATTTGAAATCGCATTAAACAATGAAAAAGTGGAACTTATTTCGTTTATGGAAGTGGAAGTTAATTCATTTAAGAAATATATTATTCAAGAGGGAGTTATTTCATTTTGAGTGGGAGTTATTTCATTTCAAGTAAATTTTTAAATCATTTCATTTTGGTGGGACTTATTTCGTGTTTAAAAGTGGGACTTATTTCGTGGGAGTTATTTCATAGACCCGTAAAAATAATGTACATATATTGCTACTTAAAAATAAACAAATGAATGAATGAATGAAAATATATTTTTTTCAATTTGTCAGACTGTTTTTGTTTTATTTGTTGATTTTTGTTTTACATAATTAATGCTGAAAAAACGGACTTCTTGAAAGTCATTCTGAGACTTTCAAGAAGTACGTTTTTTAATCAACTCCGATCTCCTTGTTATCTATTCAATCGTTTGACTCTTGCAACCTTTCAATACTAAACAAAGCAAAATTTCGCCAAGTACGTAGCAAACACTTTAAGAATTACCAGCCTTATTATTTTTCCTTCTCCTAAATCCTAATCGCATAAAACACCAGCTTGATGCATTTAATCAATTTCGTCCACCACCCAGGTTCGACACAATGAGCTACATTTCTTCTTCCTCCCCAATTTTATTCGCACAAGGATTCGCTATTGCTACACCTTCTTAACTCTGGTTTACTTTGTGCTAATCAAAACAACCCTTATCTCGATGCTTTCTCTTCGAAAATGAAAACCCAATTTGAATCGCTATCGCAGGTAAAGGATCTACCTAGGAAACCCTAACAAAAGAAGAAAAAGGTTACAAACCATCAAAATTGCCTGCCAACATAAAGAAATTCAAAGAATTAATTTTCAACATAGGAACGAAGAATATTCAATGAATCCATGAATTTTGAGACATGCGCTGTTGAGTACAAACCTTCCATATCGATATCGCCTGCAACTGACACCAATAACGGATTCCTTCTGTCAAAAAATTTCCCTTCCCTGGAATCGAAACAAAAAGAGGAACAAAGCGGAATTGAAGCAAAGAATACCTTCTCTTTCGAAAATCCTTTTTTAAGGATTTATTTCAAAATTGCAATCTTGAACAAAATTTGTCTACTGTGAAAAATGATATTCACCATTCATCCTTAAGGATTTTAGTTGATTCTACATTTTTCCCATTCCCTTCCTCATAGCAGCAGCCAAGTTAAGGGTGCATCTGGTTTCTGGAATATGGCACGAATGAATAAAAAAAAAACAAGGATGTAAACTGTGCCGCCAGAAACACCCTTGTGTTTCGTTTCCATAGCGTAGCGTCCTCTTTAGGCTCGTCAGTTAAATTTTGTGTGTCGGTTCGGTTTTTGGTGATTTTCTGCGAGTTGTGCTAATTTTAATACATAACAACTGGAAATTGGTTAAATTTCAACTTAAAAACTGGATTATTTGACTCCCAGGGATATTGTCCTTCGCTGAAATAAATTAATTCGCTGAAAATCGTACGCGTTTGGTAAATATTTCGATATTTTTATTCAATATTGTGGCCCCATTCACTGCAGGGAATCCCTGGTTGTGTATTCGCTTCGTTGTCGTCCAAAATCGATTTGCGCGTGTGTGTACATGTGTTAGTGCGGTTTGTGTATATTTACCAAACAAAAAACTCGTTGAACAAAATAAGAACAATATTTCATCGGAAGAGTTTTAGTAAAACAACAATTAATTCGATTTCCTTGGTCCTTGTATCACAAAATCTTCCTTAGCGTCCTTTTGCCCAGTAAGAGCAATATCCTTCGCGGAGGAAAAAAAATTATCTGTATCTGTAACCTAGTTGTGTGTTGACGTTTGCTTTCGGGTGTGAACATAACCGTTGACAAAAAAAGGACTATTTTCGCGCAATATGTTCGCAAAAGGATAATTCAAGTGAGTCCTAGCAATTTAAATAAACATAAATCTTCCTTCTCATCCTTTTGTAGTTTATCATTTTCGCTTTAAATAATTACTTTTCTGTGATTGTTTCCTGGCCATAGCAATCCCTCTGTTGACAGTTGGCATAACCTCATTTCCTCCAAGCTGTCAAAAAATCAACCCTTTTCTAACATTTTTTGTTTCATTTTTCATAAATCTTTTTTTCCACCTTTTTTTAAGGAAAAAAAGTAATATGAAGAAGTTTTCATTCTGACATATGTTTTTGTGGAGCTCGCTAGCAGGAAACATCATCATCAGAATTATGTTGAATGGGGACACTTTCCCAGGGAACGTTAGTTTCTATTGAATGAATTTACTGTCTAGGTTTGGGTGTGTTGATGTGCGGGTGTGTGGGTGGTTGGCTTGATTTATATTTTTCTTTTGTTAACACGAATAGCTTACGTTGCCTTATCTTTGTCAGGTGTATCTGAGAATGGGGGCGAATAGGAATCGTGGTGGATATTTTGGTTCGATATCGGTTAATCGAGGGCATTGCCTGTCTGAAGTCTAGTCTGCAGCGTACCTACATATAGGGCATGGGACACGCAAGCAAATGCGAAATGTGTCATCATCAAGAGGGTTTTGTTAGATATGGTTGGTTTGTGGTTTTAATAAGTGTTCCAGACAGAGGAAAGTATATAATTGTATCCAATAAGGTGTGGATTAAAGCGATTGACATGACAGTTAGTAGATAATTATGAAATAGAAGTTTCTAACTTACAAAAGTAAAAATGCTTCTATGTCTCTAAACTTCAGTTTGTCGCTTAATATATTGCCCTATATCTCCCACCATAGACCGAAACGTTGTGCGCCAAACTGTCACTTTCTGTAAAATATTTTTTTCACGAAAACAGAGTGAGGATATCTATTCCGCCCCCTTGATGTGGACACTGGACATCTTTTTTCATATAGTAGCCGGCAAAATGATTTTTCGCTGTTCATTTCACGCTTGGTTCTGCCTGAATTATAAGAAGGCAAAACTCAAATTTTTCGGTCGAGTGGTCTTTGCCTGGACGAGAAATTTGAAGATCGGACCTTGGTGGTCGAAATTTCTTAAAAGATCCCCTAAGGTTATGGACAAAAAAAGAGACCGTCGATGCTTTCATGTCACGATAAACGACAAATAATTGAGGAAAATTCGGGACGAACTGGAGTTAAACACTTCTGTTTAGACTGTTTCCCGTGTTTTGAAAAAGACCAAAGTGATTGGCCGGGCCAAAATGCAATCAGTTCCAAACCTGACAATAGCCCACAAGTTAAAAAATAACATTTTGCTCGTCAAAACTTGGACCGGAACTTGAAAACAGTAGGTAAGTTTAAATCGTTACACGGCTGTTTGTTGGTGTGGTCATCGTCGATTAGGTAGATTAGTTCTTAATTTTAGGTTTGCTGGCATCTGACCGCTTGGACCATTCTGGCGGATAATCCCTTCCGATCAAAAATCCTTTTCAAAAAAGCACTGCTTGGGCTACACAGCAGTTCTGGCGAATAATTCCTTCCGATCAAATAATATATTTAAAAAAATCACAGCACTCATTTCGAAATATGTATATCTACTATCAATATTTCTCAATGTTTGTTCAATTTTGAAGTGACTCATATTGTTCCGTGGAGTTATGATACTGAATTTCTTTGAAGTTTGTAATGAAGTTACATGCTTTTCAAAGAATAATATTTTCCCATACGGAATTGAACTTTATCCATACAATTCACACTCACTCCTTTCGGAAAATATTATAAACAACTTCCGAGTTCTGAATGATACAAAAGTATGAATTTAGAAATATTGGTCAAAGTCAGCCTGAAAGATTCCGACCATTTTACTATCGGAAACTCTCTCCACAAGCCGTAGGGGCATTGTACCTTCCGATGGCCGATCAGTATGCCATAAGGGCCTAGGGACATCGTTTTCGTACCTACCGATCTGCCGCCGCTTAGGGTATCAACTTCGATCATCGCACAGTACCTAAAGACGTGTCAAAGCGTACCGGAAAAACAACCAACGGCTGTCTTCTAGGAATAGATCAGAACAGATAGTATCAGCAGAAATTATGCTAAGCTTTATTTCTGTTAATTGAAGATGTTCAAAAGGGTCAGAAAACTTCGAATTGAATTTTCGTGTTTTCTTCAATAAGATATTGGCGAGGAAAACCTTTTAAACGTTGGCGACAAAACATTATTTTTCAAAAGTTATCATCAGATCACCAACCTTTTATTTTGATTATGTTATAATTATTAGACCCTCCGTCAAATTCAATAAGAATATCTAAATGAGCTTAAAATTTCATTAAAATGTCCATCAAAGCACGTACACAAATCATTTTGTAGTCGCCATTCCATAAATTCAATAGAGCCCCAAATCCCAAAAATAAAATATTACGACAACTAAAACAATATTTACTCCTTTCCTTATGCTAACGAAATAGTAGCCCTTAGTTAGTCCGGGCTATTAAAAAGAAGATCTTTATATTTGTTTTGTTTTCCTGTTTTTTTTTTTTTTTTGACAAAGGTCCAAAACACATTAAGACCGAAAAATTATATTTTTCTTTTATTTTATCATTATGATTTAATAGCCTCATATAACATAAAAAGGACCACAGGTAGTACCTATCATAAGCCATCGTAGAAAGAGAGCATATAGTGGATTTTAAGAACCACCCATATGGAGGGAAATCTCTTTAGGACCGTAAAAACCCATGTTCACTGAAGGAAATGGTCCATAAAAACCAGCCGCAAATTCAATTTGACCGATGTGACCTTTGATAAATCCTCAATTTAACCTATAAGTACATATACTTCCCTACATGGTCCCTTTACCTTTGATGACTAAAAAGGAGCATTTAGGTATACCGTTTTGTTATTAGCTGTAGCGCCCCCTAAATGCAAATTTACCTACGACCCGAAATGGATATGTTTATGCACGTTTATCCGAGTGAATCATAGGCGAATCCATAAAATCCTTGCAATAAAATTTCTCAGTTGTACCTTCTTGGTTTGGCTTGTGTTGTTTTTTCTTTTAGGTTCGTCCTCAATCCTCGTCGTCGTCATCAGTCAAACGAAACTAGCCTCGTGATTTACTAGCCTTCCGTTCGTTCGTTCGTTGTGTAATTAAATGAAATTCCCTATAAAAGATTTATTACCCATACTATTACCGTCGAGATGTTTGCGCCTTTTTTTGTTTTTGTTGGGTAGAGGTACCTGATGTATTTGTCCCGAAGGAATGATGTTCCTTTGGATGTCTAAACTAAAATCGATTAAAAACGTTGATCAAATAAAGTGCACCTTTCCCGTTGGGGTCTTAATGGTTTTATGAATTAAAATGTAGAAATTATATCACCGGTGCTCCGTGCCGACTTTAACCAGCAGCCGTTTAGGACATAACAAAATTGAATTGATGAAATTTAATTAAGAAAATAAAATTAAGACAAGAAGAAGAGGAGAAAAATACAAGAGAACGTCAGAAATTTCATTTTATTCTTCGACCCTGTAGAATGAAACATTTTACGAGCATCGTGCAATTTACTTTTGGGATCATTTCAAGGAAACAAACATCTTCGATTTGGAAAATAAAAATATCCTTCAAACGAGAATTGTATAGGTATAGGAAAGGAATAGGCAGGGGCCCTGTATTTTTCACAAGGACCAAGGATAAAATTGAATAGAAAATTGCTAAGCAAGGAAGGACTTTTTCATAGTATTACAACAACAATGAACACGATTTTGAATTAGACGAGTATACGAATGTGGAACACAAACCTGCACCGTTTAAAGGCTATTAAAATTCTAAACCATTCTATTCGTGAAACAAGGTTGCTAGGTATATGTCAAGCAATTTCCAATATTACAAAAAGAAAAAACTGTAAAGCGTATTATCCTTGAAGGCAATTAGAATGTTTGTTCATTTTATTTCATCTAGGCTTTTGGAATATTAATGCTGAGAATTGTAACCTACTTTTGGTAGATTGGATGGTCGGGATGATGCGGGCGGAAATATAGGTTAAAAGTATTTTTGAAACGAATTCTTAAGAAGGGGAAAAACAAGGACGAAAGGGTGTTTGAAATCGAATTTCAATTTATAAGCAGACACGTAGTATTTGCTAAGCTGGTATAATCACAGATAAGACTAAGAAATTTAGGATTTTGTAATTTGGTATTGAACTTGAAATTTTATCATGAAATTTTGAATGAAAAAATGTGTGCCTTTGATATGTTATGCCGGTGTTGTGGCATTTGCATGTGCCAGGAGTTTTCAAGTCTACATTTCTCCTTAGTTTGTGGTCGTACAGGAACGTTTTACGATATTGCCTTTGGATGGAGTTGACAGGGTCCTTATTTTTAAAATGGCAGTGCGTGATAACTTTGGGATGAATTGACTTGCCACTAGTCTAGAATGTAAAACTCTTTTTTAAGATCGAAATTTGTGGATCTGCAAGGGATGACATCCAGGAAGACGGAAGTGATCTCTCTAACAAATCATAGCGACATAGCCAACTTCGGTTCGAGTATATACCGCGCCGACAGATGCGGGTATGCCCACCGTGAGGTATACCTTAGTCTTAGTTGCAGGGACTCACTTAAGGCCGACTCTAAATGCCCAATACAGGTCTTCCGTATTCTTAAATTAAAACAAACCTTACAATGCAGTACAACTTACAAGTATCGAAATATCAAAAACAAGCTGAAATAATACTCAAGCTCTCTAAGCAATTAATTTAAGCCTGATAGTCCGTTAGATTTCAATTTGTCACCATTTTAACAATCACAACATGTTGCCTACATTCCTTGGTTTATAACAAGACCAGCAATATGGTAGCTTTATAAACGATTTGATTGCATGTCTCCGAGTCAAGTCCAAACTGAAGTTAACAAAAAGTATAAAAATAGTTGATGTTGGTATATATCCTTTTCCGGCTGTCCACCCCTACTAAAGGCATAAACAAATCCTTGAGGACTAACTGGAAAAAAATCAGGAAACAATCGCATACACAAACACAATTAATGTCAAGCACATTTTGATTAATCAGAATGTCTAGCCACAAATACACACACACACACACACACACACACACACACACACACACACATACTCCTTCATTTATAATAAATTGCTTCAAAAGCAAATGATATAGATTTTCGTAAAGCAAAGCAACACGACACGATACTGACAAAAAACAACAACAACAACAAAATCAACATTGAAGCTTATGATACTGGTGTTTTGTTCACAGGGACGACGACGATGACGACAGGAAAGGAAACACTTTTTCCATTCCAAATTGTATCCGAGAGTTAACAGTCAACAGGGATTTTGTCGATGGCAATGCATATTAACACATCGTAAAATATTAATGCCCCTAATTAGTGTGTGTGCTTTGGGTATAAACGGCAATCGCCAAAAAATATATGAAAGCTCGTTTTCAGTGAATTTTTTTTTTTTGAAGTTTACAAGCTGAATCGCCCGCCGATGACAGAAAGGACGAAGGACGACCTTAAAATTGGGTAATCAAATAAATGAAAGTCATCATGGCTCATGGGTCATTGTCCGGTTAACTGAAAATCATAAACGAATCCGTTTTGTTTATTAAATGGAATTTATTTTCCCCAGACAGACAATGTAAACAAATTTCAGGAAAAAAAGAGGGAAATTGAGCGAAAAATCTGATTAACGATTAGTAGGATTTAACTTAAGGGCTTTTAAAGTGCACTTCAAGCCGACACGTGTCTTCATAAAACTTCTATTTATTGAAAGTAAGCTGTTAAATGAAAAAGAAAACTGTTATCGATAATTCCGATAGATAAAAAAAGGGGCCTACAACGCCACAACCGCACTTCAAAAATTCAACAATCATAACAGAATTTTGTTTTTCTTAATGAAAATAATGTTAATAATATTATTTTATGTTCCTGTGAACATGATGACTACAAATATGGGCGATGATAATGGAATATATCGAATGTAAACACAAACTTTTAGTTCAAGTATCGATAATAATGGGAAAACAAGAGAAAGATTTCCAAGGAAAACAAATTCGAAAACTTCTTGAGTGCAAGTGGATTCTACACTCTCTCTCTAGGTCGCCCTGTTTTTCTTCTTCAATATTTCTATAATTTTTTTTTTTTGGGAAATTCATACAAACTTATGGATAAAGATAAAGATATTGAGGGTCAATAAAAGAATAGAATTGTGCTGTCGAATCAGTTCATCCAAACAATATTCTTAAGTGGGTTTTGAGTGCCTTTAATGGAAATATGAATGTTTTGGTTATTTTTTTATGGACACAACTGGGTGGTTGGGACTCATGGATATGGGAAGGAAAATACACAATAGAAAGTTGTGTGTCAATTTTGAAGGGTTATACAAGTTTTTGGTCAGAAACTATAAGTACTCTTTGATTTCTATAGGAAAAAAATAATTCCAATATTTGCAAAAAATTAGAAATACCAATTTTCCATTTCGAGTAAAATAAATAGTTGAATAACATGCATTTCGAAATCACCTAATCTTGCTGACGTCACTAAGTATTAATAAGCTTTTCGACAGATCACTATCGACTCCTATCAAACTGCTTCTTCATTAATGATTAGATCGTTTGTCAAGTCATCATGGGAAGACTCACACAACAACAGAGTCTCTAAGGTGTTCATCTGCATTACGAAAATAAGCGTTCTGTCAGAAAAGTTGTTTGTAATCCGAAGACCTTACGATGCACATGATCGATCTATTGAAACCTCTATATAAATAGCTCAATATAAATAGAGTGGCGTGACAGCTCTTGAAGAGTCAAGGCTTTATTGGCTTACTCTCATCAACAAATCTCAAGGTGCTTGTGAAAAATTGAGGAGACCTACAATTTTACGCCGATTCCGAACGGCAAAGTTGAGAAGCACTTTTTCATGGCAGATTGATACTCTTGGAAGTTTTGTCAGTTCTTCGCAAGCAGCAGTACCCGTTGAAGATGAAAAAGTAAAACTTTATGGGCACGAGTAGGACTCGAACCCACAACAATCTGCTTAGCAGCCAACGCACCTAATCAGTAAACCACGGGCACTTGCCTATTGAGAACTCTATCTACTGAAAATTCCACTCGAATATTGGAGTCCTTGTTAACAGAAGTATAGATGATTCTTGACTAGTGTAAGTGTAACAAAACGTTACAAATACTCCTCCTTAATTAGTTAAAACCAGAGTTAAAATCAGCTTTTTACTTCTCCGTTGCTGAGTACCTATCCACTGCACAAGAAGTATTGTAGTTAGCTTACGACCATCAGCTTCACAACCTGAACCTTTTAGGGAAACGCTTGTAATTTTACATAAGTAGGTATACGAAATCCATTTCTTATAACTGTATCTCTGACAAGGCAAATCTTCTCCTTAAACAATTTTTTTTTTATTGCTGGACGCTTCAAAAAGATAATTTGGTGTTTTTCTATTTTTTTAAAGCATCCTTCATCCGAAGACAGCTCACCGTTAATTCTCTAGTTTTTTAATAGAGACAGTACCCATTCCAAGCGATTATTCTGTGGCTGCAGTGCTGCACTACTTCTAAGCCCATTTCTGTCTCAATAACACTGATAAACAACATTGCCATATTTGGGCTTATGAGCAGGCGGAAGAGTACCAAGAGCTTATATTAAGTCCATTATCAGAATCACTGATTTATATTTCTTCAAAAAATTAGGCCAACTAGAATGTTTCTATCTTTGGAAATTTATATCGCGCCATTTCTATAAATGCTTTTCTCTCTTCGATTTTCTTCTATTTCGCAAAACTTGTTTTGTTTTTTGTTTATTTTGTTTTTTCCTGTTTCGCGCCAGAATTGTTTCGCTCTTTTTGTTTTGCCATTAACTCTCTCGCAAAATTGTTAATTTGCAATGCGATTGTTTCGCCACAGGTTATCTCGCTAACGGTTATTTCGCATTTTTTTCTGAATTCTCTTGGGAATGTAATAATTGTTATCTAGTTAGTCTTCATTAGATGGCTTTTAGTCTTTGAAACCGCCCGCGTAAGGTTAGAATACAGTGAATATTTTAATATTGTCTTTAAATTAAAAAAAAATGGAAAGTAAAATCATATGCAATAACTTTAAAATCAATTTGAGGAAAGGATAAGCTAAGTCGTGAAGGATTTTCCTATTATTTTGAAAAAATCGTCAATTCAAGTACATGTGCATACTTCGTCTGCTTTTTTTTAATTTTAATTTTTGTGTACGTACACAAAAATTAAAATTAAAAAAAAAAAAAAAAACAGATGAAGGCGAAACAATTAAAATCAAAACAATAAAAAAGCGAAATAATTGAAAAGCGAAATAAACGAATGCAATATAAACGAATGCAAAATAAACGAAAAACGAAAAGACTGAAAGGCGAAAAAAAATCAGCGAAACAATCGAAAGCGAAGCAACTAAAAGACCAAACGAATGAAATGTGAAATAACGAAATGCAAAACGACCGTGGCGAAACGACCAAAAGCGAGATAAAAAAAGCGAAATAAACCATACCCGTTTTGGTGAGCTTTGGTTTCAACAAGAGAACAGCTCTAGAGGCCATACAGCGCAGCGCGTTAATCAATGGACGCCTGCTATGTTTTGACTTCTCGGAGTTGATTTGACTGGCCTAACTTGGAGTTTGAATGAAATACCTACTTAAACAAAGATTTTCCTTTTTTATGTCGTTCGGATAGGGACTTTGATTTTTCATCAAAATCCCAAAATTTGAATCAACTCTAGCCGTGTTTTATTGGGAACTTAGCTTAGCTCAGTAATAGAAAATCCAATAAAACGCTATAGTCAGTTTTAAACTGAGTTTCGTTCACCAGAATATCAAATATCGAAAGCTTTCAAACGCCATCTGAAAGCAATTTTTTTACATAAGTTTCTATGGTGAAAAACTATTTTCTTACAAAAGGTTTTGACATTTTATTAACAAAAAACACCACGAAAAACTCAAGTGTCGAATTGCTGAAACCTTATCTTCAGGAAATTCCTAACTAAAATTCCTATCTTATTTTTACTCAGTTTTCGGTTGTTGTTGTTTGACATGTAATTCCTATTACTGAGCTGAGCTAAGTCCCAATAAAACACGGCTTCTATTGTATCGCCAAAAATGTAACACATAGAGTTAATAAACTTCAAAAAACCTAAATGAAATCGTCTTTTAAGAAAAATTACCTCCAAAATGACTTTATTGATCTTCTGTCATACTTTTTAACGTTTTCTTTCATCTCCCACAATGTGTCAAAATATCAAATTGCAAGACCAAAAGTCATATAAAACCATCCCGTTATTTAAAATGCTTTTTTTCTCCCATCAAAGCGATGAAAAGACGCCAAGACGTCTCGGTAAACATTCACAAAAAAAATGAAAAACTACAACATCATTCGCTTATCATCATTTACAAATGAAATTCAATCCTTGTATAGGGATTCTCCTTACGGTCCCCCGCTCGTTGGCTGCCTTCCAGTTAGAATTGATGGCAGAACAGTGTACAGAGTACAGCGCGCAAATATACCCACGTTGAACTTCCACTTCAAAGTTAAAACTTTTCTCATAAAATGCGTTGCTATGGGGCAAAACTGACTGCCCGCTTTTCAACAACATTTTCCGCCACCAACATCCACCGTTCGCTGCGGCATGTGGAAATAGCAAGCAGCACAAGGGTAAGCATAAGCATCCTTAATCATCGGTAATATGAACCCGTGTCAAGAACATCCATCACCGTCAGTGCCCGATTGTTCACAATTTCACATACCAATTATTATCAATTGAGTTTTAAATTGAAAGTAATTTTTCATTCCTTTCCATTTCGTTCCCTTTTGTGCTTCTGCTCATCGTTCGTCGTATACGTTGCTGGCTGGTCTTCTTGATGTATAAGGAACAGGACAATGAAGCTTTTGGCTTGAACGAGCGTCATGCTGCGCGTTCTTGGATGGTGGTCGTGTCGTTCTCGTTCGTCTCCCGTGTGTCATCGGGAGATTTTCATCTTGCTGATTTTTATATGTATTCGAATAGATGAACAAAAAATAGCCATACAACGAAAAACCGTTAAATTGCAACTGAACAACACAGCAAATCATTTGTCGTTCACCGTAAAGACGGAGTGAAAAACTGCTACACAATGACTCCGGGTTTTCGTTTTTTTTTGTACTCGAAATGAAAAGTGGGATGGTTTCACAACGATAAGGAAATTCCTACAAAAAAAAATTGTAGGGATGGCACAAAAATTATTTACCCGCGCCAATATATCAAAGTAAAACGTCGATGTCGACCTGGAGGACGCCCGGTCGCCGTCTGTGTCCTCATTGCGTTTCCTAGCCAACTTATATGACGTATAAGATAATATGTTCCGTATGTATTGGAGTCACTTCAGTCATCATTGTTTGTCATTAAATTTAAAGGATGTCGGGAAGGATGCGTGCGGACCAAAACCAACCATATGTCATTGCCAAATCGATGAGAATGTTTTCCCCGGCATGACACATTTCACAAAATTTAACGAACACTCTCATTGTAATTTTTCATGTCAATGAAGACTGGACTCGTCGGATCATGTTGTCGTCTTCTCCGTTCATTGTCGGCGGCGGCGGGGGCGTTCATCGTCATAATAATAAAATAATGTATATAGAAACAGGAACCATAAAATTTGTGAAAACCTTTTAACAGGAATTTGAGGGAGTTTACATTTTTGTTCACATTTTATTTGATGTCAATGAAGAATGTTTAACTGTCAGTAAGGAGGTCAAATGAGAGCAAGGAATTTGTAAGGGTGTGACATAACACATAAGATCTTGATTGTTTTTAGAATATTCCACCTTGTGTTCGACTTTTATTCCAAGGGAAAAGTTTTAGAAATTTGCAAAGCAGAAAGTTTAGCATTTTATTTCACATAAACGACAAAGGAGACATCTCAGAGTGCAGCAACCAAAGAGCTTTAAAATTGTTGAGTACACGGAGAAAAAAGACTTGCTAAAAACAATTGGAATCTGTATTAAATTAAGTGGATTTCTGCATGGTTTTTTGCCAAGCGGACTTTCGGCTTAAAGCAATTCGACAAATCACCTTGATTTCGGTAAAGTTATATTCAAGGTGAATCCGTTTAGTTTTATAAGAAAATCATTCTCTTTTGAGTATTTTATCAAGTCGAAAACATCTTATTTTGAAATGCATTTGCATACAAATAATGTATCTTCCACGTTAAAACAAGCCGTTTTCCGATTGATTTTATTCTAATCACATTTTTTTAAGACTTTTTGAAAGTTGATATTAAGTGAAGCATATCTTAATTTTAAGTGCGTTCAATTAAAACTAAGATTTTTCGCACTTTGGTATCACACGTTTACGAATATATTTTACAACAAAATCTGTTTCTTTTTAGACTTCTCCTAGGTAAAAATTAAATGAAGTTTTTCTTAATTTCAAGTTCATTCTTCTTAAAGTAAGATGTTCACCACTTAAAAATCATACGTTTTCCAGTAGATTTTACAAAAATTGGTTTTTTTTCAATTTTAAAAAAAGATTATTTAATTTTGCATTACCATACAATAATATATAGGTACGGAACTGATCTTAGTGTGTCGAATATCCTATTTATATGGGCATGAAATGTTAATATAATTTTTTTGTTTTCCTTTCAGTTTCCTTTTTCAACAAAAATTGAACAAGTCTTACCTTTTAAACCATTTAAAGTTTGGAGTTTAAATTAAAAGATCACAGCAGCAAATCTTCTGCAATGTGATCTTAATAATCTTAAAATACAAACAAATCATTTTTATATTGTTCATCAGCTGCAAAATTTAGGGCGAACAACTTTGAGCCCGTTATTTAAAAAATAAAAATGAATAGGTGGTCCATCCACATTTTTTATATTGATTGCACAATAATTTTCATCTAAATCCCCTACTTCAAAAGACAAATAATGATTGAGGTATTTAATTAATTTCCACCTTTTACAAATTAAAAAAAGTTCTTCACTTTTTGGTAAAAGATTTTCAATTTCATAAACAAAATTTGATGACTTCAAGCATGTTGTTAAAATAAAACCAGGTTTATAAGTAATACCTTTGAAAACAACCTGATTTGATTGTTCCATTGGCAAATCTGATATGTCGCAATCATAACAAATTAAATTTGAAAAATAGTTTTGATCATTAATATTAAAATAAGGCCTAAGACAGAAATGTTAGAACAAGAAATGTTGGATTAGAAAACCAAAATCATTACTTATATAAATCATTGTTATTGACTAGTGCACAATACATACATACAATACATAAGAAAAAAACAGAATATCAACATACCAACGAATATCCTAATTCATCGTTGTAACGCGGCCAATCTTTAAGCAATTCGCCTAATGATTTGTCATTATTCCTCAAAGATTTAATGCGAAGTTTGCTTGTCTTCTTCCAGTTATCAAGGACAGTTTCCCATGGAGCAACATGATTCGCTAACCAGATAATACATTGGTCTAACTCATCTTTAAATAAATATGAAATGAAATAAGTATATAGTTGGAACACTTACATATAATAATTTAAAAAAAATACCGCCTTCATCACAGTTGTCTTTATCGGAGTCGGAAGTATGGCCTTCTTTGTGGGATGTGGACGCAGTACTGCTGGGCTTAGTTCTCTTCACAAACTTAATGCGAATTTTACTATTCGCCCACTTGGAATGAAGTTTTCGAGTTGGATTTTTTGAGCCTTGCTTCCTTGGCATATAATATGTCTCCTAACAATTGTTTATTTAAATATCAATATGATTTTTTAAGATAGTTTAAAAAAGTAGGCATAACTGGATCGCTTTTTTAAGAATCTTGCCCTCTAAAGTACGTTGTTTATCGCAAGTAAAAAATTATACATACCTTTTTCTCCGTTGGAAAAAGTCTAACAATACTTTCTGAAATTTGTTGCATTAATTTGTAATTTAAGACAACTCTCTTGTTTAGGCACTCGTCTACTATGCATTGGACCAAGTCCTTTTGACATTTATTATCCAAGATGTTATTTTTCTTGTAAAACTCAATTATGATCTGCCCTTTTATCGTTTTTTGTAACACACTTTCGATATTCAGTACATCTATGAGATTCAGTGTTTCAGAAGAAGAAGTTAAGGGTGATGAAGACTGGTTTAAATTATCCAGCCAACTTATAACAGATTTGGACATTGAGAGTGTGTCTCGATCAACTATACTTGGTCCTGACAACGGTTTGCCCTTAAAATCAGATAAAAACAAAAATATTGTCAAAAATGAATAAAACCTTTCGAATAAAAAAAATATTATTTTTGTTAGATCGCACCACCACCCCCCTCAGAAAGTAAACTTTTATTACTTACCTGTGAAATGCGCCAATTTAACAATCCGTCTTTAAACAAAATATATTCCCGAAAATCTAAATTCACCTTTGAAAAAAGTACTTCAATATCATGACGCTCCATTTTGCAGAGTATATTTTGATCGACTCCCTGCGCATGAAGCAGTGCAATCGAATTTTCACTTAGACCCCATTCAGAAAGAAGGCCTTCGATTGCACTATCGCCAGTTGTATAAACAAATTGATATATCATATTTTCTTCATTATTTTCCAACATTTTTAGTCACTTAAGTTATTTTATAAGTTATTTAATAAAACTTCAACAAATTATATCGCGGTCGCAATCAACGAACTGTACTTACTGCACTGGAAAAAGAATAAAAACACAATGCGTCTACCGAACGAGTATAAGATGCAACAAAACTAACAAAAACAATGAAATTGTCTTATAAAAAAAGGAGTCACAACTTAAATTAATGTGGAAATCTCCTTAAAATAGAGAGTCACCACTTCATTTAATGAAAAATCCGTTAGTTTGTCTACCGTACCTACATAAACATGAACATGCACACTGTTGCAAAGACAAAACCAAAAGCAACAAAAAATTCAGTTTTAAGATGTTCACCTTAGTTTAAAATGATTCTCTTCTAAAATTCATAGGTAGATGGGTTGATTGGAATTGCTTTTTGTTTTTGTTGTTGCAAAAATCCTCTTGCACAGTAGCATGGAACGTTTTTATCACTGCATGTATAAGTGGCGACTTTTGTTTAACGAGATTATCAACTTAATTTAAAATGATGCACCTTTTCAAGAAAATTTTATTGAATCAATAAGTTAACACATAGAATTATTGAGAAGTCAGTTAATTTTAAGCGGAAAAAGCATGGTTTGTTTTAGCAGAAAATTCTCTTGAGAATGAAATGATGAACTTAATTAAATCTAAGAGAGTTTAAACGGAATCCATTTGTTACGATATGAAGTCCAGTTGTGTTAAGTAGATTGGTATTAAGATTACCATCACCTTATTTTAAAGTGGCTGATTTTTCTCCGTGTAGGTATATCCTATGAGATATTATCCCATTTTTTAAAGGATCGGATAGTATCATCGAAGTAACTTGTAAGTGCAAGTGGTGGGACTTTCATTACCTTTCATATGACATCTCGATCTTTTTCGTGGGTCTTTTCGTTGTTTGAAAAAATGAATTCATGTGAAAATTACGAAATTTCGATTTGTCACCACCGATCACAGCGCTATCTATTGGGAAAAAGTGAAACTAACTTAGGTTCTTGACGGACAAATTTTAAATCACTTACACTACTAAATCACTTACACTACTACTACAGATGGCGCTGCAATTGTTGGCGAAAAATTGATATTTTAGAATACCCACATAAATGACACATGACCTATAGAATACGGTGTCACATAAAAGCTTTTGAAAATTGCAATATAATATTGCATAATGCATTTTTGTGAATACATATTAAGAAATTGCAATTTTCCACCACCGATTGCAGCGCTATCTATCAAAGTCGTAACAGAAAAATTTAGGTCAGTAACTCCACTACTTTCCAAAAGATGGCGCTGTGATCGGTGGTGAAAAATGGTAAATTTGAAATTTCTACACATAGCTCAATACATTTTAAGGCGCGTCCATATTATGTCGAATGACGCCGATCCGCCCATGCCAATCAGCCAAGCCGATTGAATCTGGACGTCCCGATCGGCATTTGGTTCATGCCGAAAGCCAGCCCGAACCGAACTGATTTCAAACCGAATCAAATGGATCCGATGATGGAAACCAGAACCGAATTATAAAGTGTGGACAAGCCGATGCCGAATCGATATTTTCACTTTTTCGTTGACAGCTCGTGATATTTTGTTTGTCGTTAAATTTACAGTTCTATTTGTATTTAGTCTGAAGTGCATATTCAGTGATTTCAAAGGAATGTTGGTACGTGTTTTTGGGTAGCGTTTTGTTCAAAGTATTTTTGTTAGGCACCATCCACACTGCAAATCAATGCAGACGTCATGCAAAACCGAATGTTCCGACCAGAATGTGCCGCGCAGCCCAGGCCGATCGACATCATTCGGCATTATATGGACGCGCCTTTAGAAATCAACCAACGGCCTGCGAACTACGAAAGAGATCGAGAAGTCGTTTGAAAGCTTATAAAAATTCCATGTGAAATTGTTATTCGCAGTTTACAAAAGAAATAGATGAAAGCTTGGTTGGGAGCATGAACCAGCTCCCTGTTGTGACGCAAATAAAGTCAAGAACTCCATCGGCCAGGCCAAACATGATGATAAAGATAATCGAAAATGCTGAAATCGCGTATATACATTATGTGTTTAAGGAATAGAAACCAAAAAGTTTCCGTTCGTGCTCAGCACTGAACCCGAAACAATGAGTGTTTTGAACAACTCTTCCAGTCTTGCTTCGCTCAGTACTTTGCTTCGCAATTAAAGAAGGAATAGTATCCTCAAAAGATTCTCTTTCAAAAGCAAACAAGACAAATCATTCCCCTCACATCCTTCAACACATTCTAATTTAATTCGCTTCAAAAATGTGTGCCTTTTTTTGTTTTTTCATCTTCTCGTTTCAAAAAAGGATTTAACTGGATTTCATCTCGTTTATTGCCAGCTTAAGAGTTAAGATGCCTTACAACAAAAAAAAAGTAGGTATCATCTTATTGTGACATATAAAAAGATTTTCGCCGAAAAAGAGTCGACACTCAGGATCAAATCGTATAAAATACTTTAATCCTGACATACGAAGCAAATATTTTTCCTTTGAATGCATTTGTGTAAATTTACCTGGGTACGGTTCTGTATAAAGAGTTTCCCTCACCTTGGTGATGATGTTTTTGTTTTGTTTTAAACTCCCCCTTCCCAATCTCTGATATACAAAAAACTGCTTCATCCACTGTAAGAAAAATAACTTGACGGCATGTCGACTCTCTACTTGACTTGTTCCTTATTTTGTATTTATCTTAACCATTTTATCTTTTTGTAAAATATTTTAAAAGGACTTAGTTGAGTGCTTGCATTCAATTGAATTCCCCTACAACACCCCGTCCCCAGCCCTACCCCATCCTTCTCAAAGACTTTTTTATTAAGTTGATGTGGCAAGGAGGAAACCATCTTCCCATAGCTTCTGCTTTTCAACAGATTAATCTAAAGAAATTTAAGAGCACGAAGAATACAACATTTAACAGGACATTGTTTTGTTTACTATATTTTCAGGAAGCTGTCAGCTCGTTGCTGTTGCTGCCACTGGCCCTGCTTGTTGTGTGTGCATTCGAAGTGCAATTTTGTGTGTTTATTACAGTGAAAGGACAAAAAAACACAACCAGCTTTGGACCATCCCAATAAAGAAGGATTTACACAAAAATTAAACAATCCCAAAAGAAGAAGCAGCACCCAGTATTCAAGTGGCCAAGGATCAAGACAAGGAAAAAACTTACAACTAACTTAACAAAACACTTTTTGACAATTCGACGAAGAACATAACATCCATATCGTAGTGTCCTTGGTGTAGTCTTCATTGTTGTCGTCCAACACCACCTCCACATCGGTTCATTCTTGTTGTTCGTCCTGTTTGGGAAAGGAAAATTAAAACACTTGCTTTACATGACAGTAGTGGATACAATGGGAGCTGCAACTTGGAATACAAAAGGCTCTGCTGCTGCTATGCCATTTGCCGTTGGCTATGGTCGTAGCATCATTGTCGTTGTCCTGCTAGCAATGATGTCCTCCGTTCGAGCGATTACCGAGGAATTGTCACCAGGTAAGTGTGTGTTCTAGTTTTGTAACATTGTTAAGGATTTTTTTTCCTTTTTTTAATTTTGGTTTTTGTGTTTAGTTCAGTTTTGTGTTACTGCATAGCGGATGCCTTGACATATAAAAATATGCAAAAAAACGGGTTTGAAGGACTTTTGATCAGTTTTTAAGATAAGCATGTAAAATGATTGCTGAAGGTCTCTGCTGAACATGTCCTTAGCACTACATTATGTGGGGTATAAGCTGTTTAATTATTCATGATGTGCAGTTTTTTTTTATGTTTAAAATGACATGATCATCATAACCTTCTTTGTAGCGCTTGTATATAATTTGATGCCTGTGTTCCTCATTTTATTTCTGACATTTCGCCTTCTCGCAAGTCGAGTGTCATTGAATCTGTGAGGTGTCCTCTCTATGGTCCTTGTGTTTGTTTTAATAGGATTTTTTCCGTTTGCAGTCGGCATGGGTTTTTGAAGCCTAGCCCGCTCTGATGCGGATTTAATATCTGCTGCATGAACAAACACTTCTAGACTCGTTTTGCATTTTTTAAATTTGTTTTTTATTCAAGAACTCATCTTGATTGATATGTCGTCGTGCTTTTTTTTTGAGAGAGAAAATGCAAGAATGAAAATATTTCCGTATTTTGAAACTTTTATCGAATAAAGAAAGAAAGATTATTTACATATATGAAAGTTTAAGTACATCATCTTGTATGTCTTCCTGCTGAACTGCTGTTGTGGATATCCTGTGTAGGTCTGCAATTTATTTAACATATATGGAAGGGGAAGTAAGTAACCTTGTGTGCTGTTGACTTTTTAATAGGTGTAAAAATGGGTCAACTTGTTTTTTCCGGCATTTTTTAATTTATGTCTTGTTTTGCGGGCGGTTAAGAGGTGTGAGCTTGAATAAAAGTTAAACTGAGCTATGAGTAAAATTCAAAGTTTAAAACGTAGGGGAATAGGACATATAATTAAGAAGAAAGTTGCAGCGATGGCAAAGGATATAATAATTATGTAGATGCTAGATATATTAAATTATACTTACATGGATTTTTTTTTAGTTGAATTTAATTTAATTTAATTTAAGTAAAAATCATTTAAAATATTTATTGAAAGCCAGGTGTTTTATTTGTGTTTTTGTATTTTTTAGTTGGTATGTTATTTTTATCTTGTTGTTTCGCTTGTGTAAGTGTTTGTTTGCCTTAGTGTTTGCCTACTAACAACTAACACTGCACTAAGTGATGAGTCGGTGGTATAATACAGATTCTGTGTTGGCAAACCATTGGTCGCTAGACAGAGTTTGCTATAAGCTCTCTTCGACCAATTCTGATAGTGTAAAATAAAAAGAATGGGAGGTTAAAAATTGCGGAAGGAACGTTCTTGATTTTTTTTGTCTAAGAATAATTAAAATTTTGTTTGTAACTGTCCGGTCCGTACCACGTGATTTTTACTCTTTTGAATATCTTAAATCTGGACTTTAAGAACTGCTTTAAGCTCAAGATTTTCACATTTAAGGCACGAGCAGAGTCCAAACTCACTCCTTCTATTTTATTCGGCAAAAGAGTGTGTTCTTTTGCAAATCTATCCGCAGTGCATTAGGATTCCGAAGTTGTTAAATTTTTGTATTTAGAAATTGGTCGCTGCTATCATTTTAAAGACGATTATTGAATGTTTCTAAATTCTATCCGCAGTATGATTCTACTTCTACTTTTATCGGCAGTATGGTGTTGTATTTGTAATACATGTAGTCTGTGGTTACGGATAACTTTGCCAAAAAAAAAAACACCTAATAATTAGACCAATGCTAACCTATGGTAATTTGGTTTGGTGGAAAGCTTTAGAAGCACGAAGCTGAAAACTTTGACAAAAGTTCAAAGACTTGCGTGCACAGGCATTACAGGGGTAATGAGATCCAATCCAACTGCGGGACTGGAAGTTATACTCAATTTAATACCCGTAGACCTCTATTTTCAAGAATCTGTGGCCAAAAGTGCCTTGAGACTTAGTCAAACTAAAGTCTGGAAAAACAGTTCCATAGGACATGCTCAGAAAGTTATGGATCATAGTACTACAACAGACTATGAAATACCCGAACTTGATTTTCATAAACTATTCCAGGCTGCCATTCCAAGTAGAGAGGAATGGAAAGAAAACATACCATACCCGAGTGAGTCGTTAATAGCTATCTATTCTGATGGCTCTAAGATGGACACTGGTGTAGGGACAGGCTTCTATTCTGAATCTCTCAAGTTAATCGCCTTGCTTAGGCTTCCAGACTACAGTAGTGTCTTCCTGGCAGTGACAACTGCTGCTAAAAAGGTACCAATGGTGGCGATACAACGAGCTGATATCACCTTTTACAATGATAGCCAAGCGGCAATAAAAGCGACTACTGCAACTGAGGTAAAATGAAAGCTTGTTTAATGCTGCTCAGAGCACAACATAAGACTCTGCTGCGTCCCAGGCCACAGCGATATACCAGGCAACGAGAAAGCCGATGAATTAGCAAGATTAGGGTCAACGCTTGACGTAACTACCTGTTATTTAAAACAGGAAATCTCAAAAAGAATAACTATGACAGGTTGAACCTTCTTGACACCTGCGGCACTACTAGAAAGATCTGGCCCTGTTTTAACAAACAAGGAACGGAAAGAATTATGCAGCTACACAAGGAATCACTTCGATCTGTTGTAAGCATAATTACCGGACATAATCTTTTTATGAAAAAGATGAGAATCAGTTCAGATGATCTATGCAGAGGATGCGGTGACGAGGAGGTGCATGAAGACACTTCGCACTTTCTGTATCACTGTCCCGTGTTCTCCCACCAAAGGAAGAAATTGCTCGGCAGCTTTTTCTTCGGGGATTTAGAAGAACTCTCTAGTACACGAGGTACATTCTGAACTTCGTCAATGCCTCTAAATAGCTGGATTTACTGAACATATAGGTTTTTCTTATTAGTTTGAGTAGCAATACTCACTGGTATCACAATGGATCTGTATTGATCTAAGTGTGACGGTAACGACACAAACTGTCAGCCCCATAATTTAACCTAACCTATAACCTAACCTATGTTACGAGTCAGCGCACATTAACACAACAAGCAACATTTTGTGCAATTGTGACAATTTCAATTATTTTTATAAAAATTGCATCTTTCATAACCATGCAAAATGGATTATTTCTCCTAATGCTTACCAGAATCGACATTTCACACCTTGGAACCCATACCGGATATATAGTATAAATATTGGTAAGCAGGAGTCCGAAAGACCGAAAAACAATGTTTCGCAAGTCAAAAGACAGCCCTGATTAAGGTCACAACCTTTTCAAAAAAAAAAAAAAAAATTTGGAAGGCACCAAATGCTAAGAATCATGAAGAACAAAACAAAATAATTGTGTGTTCAAATAATTCCACGTAAGTAATTGCTTCGTTGTGAAATCCAAATCAGTCAGTTGCAAAAAATTCACAGACACGTGAGGTATGGAAACAAAAATCTATCTGCAATAAATCGAATGACTTCATATTAACACTTTCAAAATGTGAATCTTTATTGCTGTCAAAAATAACAATAAACATTGATCTTAAAATATCTCAATAAAACGCTGACCTAATTCAATTCTGGTTCCTTTTGAATTTCTATAATTTCACAATTCCACTGCAAATTGAATGCCTGAACAAAAATTTGGAGCATGAATCAAAACGAGTTTACACACAAACCAATTTTCGTGACCATCGAAACTGAAAAGAAAAAAAAAATAAAAGAACAAAATTGCGAACTGTTTTCGAAATGATTCTGGCAAATACCTTCGAATTGGTTCAATTTTTCATTCTTTTGCTTCATAAACTTTTCATATCAACTCGAACAATTGTGTCCACACCACATTCCTTCTCTCTCTGAAAATCCAACGACCGACGACAATTCAATAAACTTTGCTGCAATGGTTCTTCACTCTGATAAAATCACTGCAAGTGCAAGTCAGAAAATAAAAATACACCAAAGTAATAAAATTCTAAAAACCGTCTCCACCCGCCCCGAGGCACAATCCAATTGATGAATTTCAAGTTCCTCTCTAAAATTCCTAGAGAGAAGCTTTTTAAGAAACACTGTTCTCAATTTCTACCCACTATACAACTGTCGTCAATGACATTACCCTCGGGGTGCAGCAGAGCTGTAAATTCTTGCATCGTCCTTCTTTACTGTACGTTCTTTATTTTCTCACAGCCACAGCTAGTGAAAACTGGAAAGTGAAAAACTAAGATTTACTGCCAATTGAAACTGTTTATCACCTTTTTCTCGCTCCAATAATTTTTTTAGAGTTCCTTTTCAATACACAGGTTTTTCCTTTGTGATTTTAAGACCCGTGAATGTACATCCAACCTACTATCAATAGAATTTACAAGTTGACGTTAAACTCTGCCAGGGGTTCCTTGAGTTAACAGGGCATTTTGTTTGTCAAAGAAACTTTCTTCATTATTAGCAATAGGCCAAAAAATCACATCGCATTCCTGCTTAGCATTTTGAGAGGAATCTTAAGACAAACCGTTTCTACAGTAAAATATCTTCTTTTCACCTCCAATGACTAAGTCCAGCCCTGTTCAAGGAAATCTAGATAAATACATGAAACCTGTGACAACAGAAAAAATTGCGAAAAATTTTACCCGCTTCTGTAACTATTTGATGTGCATGGAAATATTTTTATTCTATTTAATTTTTATTTACAATTACATAAACGACTTTTTGAAATCAGTGAAACAGAACACTGGACACGGGACACGATTTGTTTTATATTTTTCTTTCTTTTTTCCTTGAAAACATTCCTTTTACATGGAGGTGTTGTGGAGTTCACTTGGTCTGTAAATTATGGCTTCAGACGGTAAATATTCGGCGAGAAGTTTTTATTTTTTCATTTCACTTTTATGTCCTTTCTTGGAGGGACTCCTTGTGTCCTTGTCCGATTTGCTGTAGGGTGTTTCCTACATCGCTGTTTTTTTTTTTTTTTTTTTAAGAAACGTGAGACTTTCGTATAACTTTTGGGATGGCTACTACCTCTCCTATAATTTCAAGTGTGGTGAAAATAACAGAGACGAGAAAAAAAAGAATGTTGGCAATAAATTTTACTGCCAGATGATAGTTTTCTTTGTGTCATTGCACATTGTGGCATCTAACATCGCAAGTTTATGGTCTTTAGTTCGAACAAGGGGGAAAAGTGTATAAAATGCATTTCTCAAATTGGATTTATGGCCGATTGAATTTATGCAATCCTTGGCATTGGTGAGTTTGCACACGAGTGGCAATACTATCTGGGGGGAGAACAATCAAAATCATTGGTGGCCATTGTAGAAAATACATTCACACTCATGAAGTAAGGTCTTGAGGAAAGTGACGGTTGAAGGCGGTTGTACTGGACAATTACGTGTTATAGTTTCTTCTTGTTGCTTTGGGTATCAGAAAAGTTCAATTTTCTGAAATGAGATATTTATGGACTGCGAAAAAGGTAATGCGATTTTGTTAAGGGAATTCATGTGCAAGGAAAATAATCTAAACCAGTGATACAGGCAAAAGCCAAGAAGTTAACTTAACTTACACTTAAGGTGACGCTACAGCCCAGATCAGACCAATACCTCATCCAACAAGCATCTCTAGACAGCTCGTTCCAGTTTCTCAGGCAAAATTGTTAAAGGTACTATTGCACCCGTGCGCTCCACATGAGTTATGGCCATCCTCTTCTGCGACGTTCTTCAAGAAATAAATGAAGACTCTCCGAGTCACTCTATATGAGATGAGAAAGCCATCTAAGACAATGAATTTTACTTTTGCAGTAACAAAGTTACTCATTTTTCTCCGCCGAAAACAGAAAGAAAACAAAAAACCAACAAACAAGGCGTTTTGTTCACAATGATCGGTCTCGTTTTTCCGAGCGCGTCGGTCGAACCTTTGTATATAGATTTAACAGGTATAATCGACCTGGCATTCGGCTCAAGCGCCACCTAGTTACAAGCCGAGATAGCCATTTTTTTGCATAAGTTTGTATTTAGCAAAAAAAAATTTGATGAATCCGAAAAAATTTAAAAACATCAATCTTGATAATACAAAAGGTTTCATATACAAAGGGTCGAACTCTAAATACTCAGAATCAGTGCTCTGAGCAAAATAAGTAACACAACTTTTATGCTCTGAACACACTGAACTAAAAATGAAACACAATTTTGAGTTTGGCAGTTCATGCTCTGTTCAAATGTAAAAAAAGCGCCTTGTATAGACGGAACCAATACGAAAAGTGTGTCCAAAGCCAAACAGTCTCCCTCTGAACAACAGACGAGGACCGGGCTGATTAAGGCCAAGGCCTAAGTGGCTTACTCTCATCAACAATTCTCTGAGTGCGTGTGAAGAATTGAGGGGACCTACAATTTAACGCCGATTCCGAACGGCAGAGTTGAGAAGCACTTTTTCATGACAGATTGATACTCTTGGAAGATTTGTCAGGTCTTCGCAAGAGGCAGTGCCCGTGAAAGATGAAATAAAAACTTGGCCTGAGTAGGAATCGAACCAACGACGTTCTGCTTAGCAGCCAACGCACTTACCAACTAAGCTATGGGCAACTGCATGCATGATGAGGGCATGATGAGGGCCTATTGTCTCCTATATTCTAGACTAGCAGTTGCCCGCGACTTCGTCCGCCTCTCCCTCGTCCACCGGAAGTTATTGTAAAATTGCATTGCAGTCAACTCTCCCTAGGTCGTAATTCTCTTGAACTTGAAAAATTTGAGCATTTTTTATGATTCCCTTCAGTTGTTCATACTTAAAGCATTCCCTTGGGTGAACTCTCCCTAATTCTAATATCTCTCTTACTTCTGCATCGTTTTTTTCGTTAAGTAAATTTTTTTTTCTTTAAACTGAGCATATTTTTTAGTTAAGAAGTACATAAAATGATATGGTTTAAACACAATAATCTGCACAAATAGTGCAATCAATCACATTCACAAATCAATTGAACTCTCAAAATTCTAATTTGAGCAGTTATTAGGCCAGTTCCACCTAACAACATCTCACTGAGATCTCAATGTCACCTTGACTGAGGCAAAATCATTTGGTGCCTTGGTGGAACATAATTCTCAGTTATCATTGAGATTTAATGGTTACCTTACTAATTGTTGCTGCACATATGTCAGCCACGTCAAATAGCTGAGTGAGAAATCGAATCCAAAATAATTTCATCTCAGAGATCTCAGAAAAAAATCTCAGTTCTCACATTTCCACAGATTCTTCGCTGCTATTGGTCACAGCTTAATGTTAAGTAGCCTAATGTCTTAGTCGATTAAGGCACCATCCAACACAAAAAGAATTATACCATTCGAACCAGTAGTTCCTGAGATTACCGCGTTCAAACAACCAAACTCTTCAGCTTTATATATTAGTGTAGATTAAATTGTATTGTTTGCCGTTTTTTCCACATTTTACACAAATTCTTCGCTCCTATTGGTCGCAGCTAAATTTTATATAGCTTCAAGCCTTCCTTTATAAATGGACCATTCAACATTTAAAAACTTGTTCAATTTCATAAAGCAGTTCTTAAGATAAGCGCGTTAAAACGCAGAAAAATGTATATTTTTTGCCGTTTTTTCCATATTTTCCACAGATTCTTCGCTGCTATTGGTCACAGCTTAATGTTAAGTAGCCTAATGTCTAAGTCGATTAAGGCACCATCCAACACAAAAAGAATTATACCATTCGAACCAGTAGTTCCTGAGATTACCGCGTTCAAACAAACAAACTCTTCAGCTTTATATATTAGTATAGATTTGCCTAAAGTAAAGTTTATCCAATACGAAGTCGATGTTGGATGTCCATTGTCCACCCATTGTCCATCCTACAAAAACGGGCTTTTTGATTTTGGCGTTCCAAAACTATAACACATTGGCCACTACATACAATACATGAGTACCTACTTTCAACCAATTTGATACCTACTTAAATTTATTATGAACTTAACACACAGACATTTGTCGTAAGATTTAGCTTGCTATAAGCTTTCTTCGGCACTATCTGATAGTGGTGAAAAAACAATTTTATTTTTATGGGTACTCAGAAAATGCGATTTCAACTTGAAGTTGTTTTCACATAGTACATGTCGAGCACATGTATCCAAGTGTTTTCCCATCCTTCTTTCAATCGGAATTGAAAAAGAAAGCTTCACGGTTTTAACCTATGATTTTTATTTATTTTCTTTTATTAAGTAAACATAATCTAATCAGATCAATTTCATAGCCAAATATTGAACTTTATTCAAAATATCAATATCGAATCAAATTGATAAAATAAAAATAATAAAATCTAGATAGTACTTCAAAAGGGTTGATAGATAAACAATGTTTCCAGGCATAAATAAAAATCTCCAATAAAAAAAAAGAAAATTCGATTCAAATCGAGTTAACCCAAAAGTGTTGCACTTAGCACAACAAGAAACGAGAAATCATCTTTCCAAATAACAGAAATCATGGAAAAAAGGTTTTTTTTTTCATTATAATTTTTCCTCCTTTTCTGCTTTTCCTTTTCACAATCACTTTACTTCTATTCACGGTGAAAATCGTTTTCTTTTCATTAGGTGTTCAAAGAAATCGGTCCTTTAGTGCTTGGATTTCTCAATAGACTCTCCATCTCCCATCAGGTCCCCACGTTCCCCGTCGATAAAATCTCTTCTGTTTTGTTTGCATAGCAATATGAAGGGATACCTTTTTGGAAATGAAAACCCCCCAAAAATCTTCCATTTCCAAACAATTCTCCATCACATCGCATGATAAATTGACAAATTTCTTTGGGTCAAAGCCTAAACCCATTCATCATCTCACAGAATTTCCATCCATTTGCCGAATTTGGCAAATGTGCGTTGTCGTTGTTGTTTGGGAGGAGTGGAGTTATATTGAGAAATTAATGTCCTTAGAAAATGTCTTTCGGGTTCATATAAATATTTTCCATTTGCATTCATAATCATAATAATAATAATACGATATTGAGTTCATGAGGTTGTCCTCTTCCACTTAGCTACCCTCGAATTGAACCTCTGTTTCTACTTCATCTTCGGTCTCCTGGAATTCTTCATTTTGTCCTTAGTCTGTTGTTTCCTTGAAACTCTCGAGCTTTGAAATAAAAGAGAAGAGAAAAATAAAAACAAATTGTCTTAAAATTTCTAAGGTGACACACCCATACAGTTGCGAAACAGACAGAAAATCAGAACAAAATCACAACCATTGAATTAGGATTTAACGAACCGTTTACGTCTTTGCGTTAAGTAAATTAACCGAAAGAAGACGAGGAGATTCTTTTTCTTCTTCCTTGAGGAGAGACGGGGTAGTGCAGTCTCATTCTCGTTGTCCTTATTAATGACTTCTAAGAAATAAACACAAGTAAAGTTCCTGTCGGTTAAAGTACAATTTGATTTTTTTTATTTAATAATGATTTTGTTTTTGTATTCGGTATAAATGAGAGTTTTGTTAGTTATTCTTTTGGTTTCTATCATTTTACAAAAAATATCTGATTTTTATAAAAAATCTTCTTAAATTTCAATATTTTTCTGTTTCAAATTTCAACAAATGAATAAACTTTGTTCAGAAGAAATGTAAGATATTTTAGAGCTTGTGAGTAAATTTTGCATAAAGCTAAGCTTCGTCGATGTGCCATACATTTTTGAACATTCTTGCTGAGTATTCTTTTGGCCTAAAAGCATCATACCGGCATAGAGACAGTCTAATTTGGCAGCACAATATACATTTTTGGTCACTCAAATGCATAAGAATCATGGAGAACGGAGGTATTTTTACTCATTTAGAAACCAGATATCTAGAAAAGCATCGTGCCTGCTCAGAAAAAACCTAATTTTTGCCAGCACAATGCACTTTTGTTGGTCACTCAAATTCATGAGAATCATGGAGAACGAAGGAGTTTCTATTTATTCTGAAATCAGACATCTACATCAAAAGCACGACGGAATCTTCAAATTTGTCATGTTTTGTGCATTTAATGTTGTCAATATTCTTATTAAAAACTAATATCGTTTTTTTTCTTCTAAATCAGCCGTTCGGTTCCTGGTTTTTTGAGGGACAAATGGTTGATAATTGATAACGTACGTAGTACATTCTAGTTCAATGGTTTCTAGAATTGCTTGTTGTTGAGATGGAGGACTCAAAGGTTTGTTTAATTTTTGTGAAACACCAAATCCACATCCTGAGTGTCCTATGTCATGTTTCAAAAACAGAGCAACTATTCTTTTTCCCCTCTCTCTCTCAAAAAAAAAGAACACACCACGCTATTTGTACAAAAGTCGAGAGTGCTGAAAAGCATCCAATTGCGCTGACCAATTCGACTCTTAATTTGAATATTTGATGACTTTGCTGTTCTGTGTACACACCCACACAGAGTTCACATGAATATTCGTATTCCGTTTCGAATAAGGAATGGATGCATGTGCTCGCCATTTTCGAGAACATCTACTAGCCGTGATAAAACCGGCAAGCAACAAGACCAATGCCTGTGTCTCTGTGCATGTTTGAGTATTTTGTTTGTTTTAAATAAATAAACTCAATATGCAATTGTATAATGAAATATTTTGTTGCAGCCATTGCAGGAACATAAAATGAACAAAGGCTTCTGTCCGCATTTCTCTTGTTTCACTTTGAGGGCGAAAAAAAGCAAATGAAAATAAAAATGTTAAAAATCAGCCAAAGTTGCGGGTAAAGTTTTCCATCTATTTATTTATTTATTTATTTAAATGGATTCGCAGAAATTTTTTTTTATTTCGTTAGAAAGTTGATCTTACGTATTTTTCAATTAGATTGAAATTAAATATTTGTTTCCGTCTTTTTTTGTCACATCCTAAAACTGGGGTGCAAACGAATATTTGGTGCCTTTTTTTTGTTAGAAATGTTGGGGAATCGGTAACCAGGAAATATTGTCCTTTGCACTTTTTTTTCATTGGAAAAGTAAAATGCTGGTAAAAAAGTAGATATTTTTATTCGTTTGAAAATAATGTTAAATGAATTTATGTGTTCAAACGAAAACCGTCATAAATTTCATTTGAAAGCAATTTAAGTACAAAAAACATAATTTCCTTCATTCCATTTGATGTGTTGGTTTGTATGTTTCAGTCAGTTAAAATTTTTAATTATTATATAAATAACACACAAAAAATACTCCCTACGAAGTGCAAAAAATATCAAAACCATAATAATTATCCCAAGCCCGCGACACGAGCAAAAAACCTTCTTTCTTCTGTAATCCACAAAAAATCTGTCTTTTTCAATTTGGAGTGATGCCCTTCTCTTTAAATTTAACGTTTTTTTTTTTTGTAAGAGAATTTAATTTTTTTTTATTTATTTCATCACTTTTCTTAAGTGTGACATGAAAATTTTGTGTACCGTGTCAGCGGCGACGACGGCAACAACAACGGTGGGCGTTCATCGCTACCGTCGATTTAATTACGAGAAATTTTACAATTATTCAGTGAACAACGTGCCTCCGGGGGACATTCACGTCTTCTTTAATGGTCTGATGATGATTAAAAGAAATGTACGCCGCGGTGGGGTCTTCTTTGTTGGTTAGTTTATTTAACTTATTATTTTTTTCGTTAATTTTCTGAATCTTTGAAATCGCCCCTCACAGAAAAAGAAATAAACAAACCCCTATTAACATTTTTTTAAGAGCAAAGACAGAAAAGGACGAAAGGCGGTGCGATTCATGTCTGACCACCGGATAGCGGAAACCGAAAGAATCATCATAATAAACAAGAAAACAAATAGGGGCGGTTTGGGAATCTTCTTTTTTTCTGTTGAGCTTTTGAATCGAGAGAAACAATCGTGGGCGAAACAATCTCAACACGAAAAAGAAAGTGGGGATTTGGCAATTAAATACTGATTTACTAATTTAAATGAGAATTTGGCCTTAAGGATGAGCAAATGATTTGGTTTTGATTATAGAAATTTCGTTTAATGGTGTTTTCGCCAGCAGTTCATGGCTCGGAGTCTCCTTTTTCTTAGAAGAAGAGGAGTTGAAAGCATCTGGCAAGAAATTTTCTGGTTACAAATTTTATCAATTGACACTACCTCATTTTGTAGCCTTCTAAGCCAATTGTGTATACAGCTTAGTTCCGCCGATAAGCTAAACTTAAGCATTTTTGTTCTTTTGACCTAAGAGCAACTTGCCGGGATGCATATGCATAGGGACAAACTTATAGTTTGCCAGCACAATACACTTTTTCGGTCACTCAAATGTATGAGAATCAACGAAGGTGTTTTTATTTATTCAGAAACCAGGCACCTCTATCAAAAAAAAGAAATCTTCAAATTCTTCAAGTCATGTGTCAATATTTTTTTTTTCAAAATCTAAGACCTCTTTTTTTTTTAAGTTTATTTCGAAATTTCTGCTAGCTTGAGAGTTACGCCCAAGGAAACACTAGTCTCTGCATAAACAACATCCTAATAGCTCCCTAATAGCAGTCGCCCGTAGCTTAGTTGGTAAGTGCGTTGACTGCTAAGCCGAACGTCGTTGGTTCGAGTCCCACTCAGGCCAAGTTTTTATTTCATCTTTCGCGGGTACTGCCTCTTGCGAAGACCTGACAAATTTTCCAAGAGTATCAATCTGTCATGAAAAAAGTGCTTCTCAACTTTACGGTTCGGAATCGGCGTTAAATTGTAGGTCCCCTCAATTCTTCACACGCACTCAGAGAATTGTTGATGAGAGTAAGTCGCTTAGGCCTTGGCTCTTCAAGAGCTGTCGCGCCACTCTATAGCTCCCCTAAAACTTCACCAGTCATGTAATGTCAAAATCCCACAACACAACATGTAGCTCGAACTTGTACACAAACAACTTGCCCCAGGGACAAACATCGAAAAATGCAAACTGCAAGACACCTTTACACCATGTTAAGAGCATCCTCAAACAACATTATGTATCAGCCACCCATCACTAGCCCAGCCTCCATGTTAAGCCATTTATCCCACAATGAGACATCAAAAACATCATACAGCACTTAGAGACAAGTTGAAACTAACCATCCTCTGTCTATAGTGATACCGCACCCCATCCATTAAATTCACCATAACAGGCGTAACACCTTTGTCCTAAGGCTTAATCAGTGTGCGATTATGATGCTAGAATTTTCAACAGCAGCTTGTCAATTTATTCCATTAAAATCTCTCTTACTGTCCCTCAAGGCATCTTAGTTTCAATCCCAACAAACAAAAAATCCTATTTAACTTCAAAGAATTTATGTATGTAACAATGTTGGCTGAAAATCCCCTTTTACAACACAACAGCTACACTAAAAACAAAAACCATTGAAGGTATTTCACTTGTAACAGGTGCTTTTTATTATGTTCCTTTGTCTCACAGACACTTTTTGTCCCGTGTGAAAGTTGAAATTGAGACACAAAAGTTCAAGCAAGAAGAAAAAAGCGTTACAAAACAATTTGCAACTCCCTTTGGCATAACGACTTGCGTTAAAAAGTCATAAAAATAAAGTTTTTTTTCTTATAATTTTTGGTTCTAATTTAAATGAAAAAGACACAAAATTTTTTGAGAAAAGTGGGTCGACACATTTTCTAACCGAGTCATAGGCCTTGAGAATAGCTGGGTCCTTGAGGGCGTATGCATTTGAAATTTGTTTTTATTTTCTAGCCTGTCTTTGATCTTACGTATTTTCTGTTAATAAGTTTCTTCGAAAAGATTAATTTCGACAGCCAAGTATTGAAATAGAAAGTCGTATGCAATTTTTCCATTCATCTAACTTTTGAAATTCATTTTTTCACAATGCATACACAGAATTAAAAAAAAAAACACACTTAGAAGTTAGAGCCATCCAGAGTCTGTCTCTGAATGTGAATTTTGGAGTCATGTCGGTGAGTCGTCTGTCGTCCTGTTGAGTGAAAAGTTATCATAAATATCCATTTCGCTTGTCCATTGTGGGCAATTTATTTTCTATATAAGTAGGAAGCAATTACGTTTTCCTTTTCGTTTTTCATCTTGTTTTCCTTTTTTTCATTCCAAAACAAAATCAGAAAGATAGAAATTGGTAAGTGTAAAATGGGAATCCTTGACTATGAGGAGAAGGGACTTAACAGAACTTTGCTGATGGGGAACAACCTGGGTTACTGAATGAAAAATCGAGGTGACACTTTGCTGAAGTTGTCGAATTAATCTCTCTCAGAGAAGTCTTCCAGGGGTTGTCCTTGTTCGTCTAAGCATTTTTCTTCATGCAATGCTGCAGAGTGAAAGGGAATTCAACCCGATACGAGATAATGTAAATGAGAGTATCAACCAGGGGCTGGACGATCTGTCTGTCTACTGTGTGGTGTCTGCTTTTGTTGCTAATGCGTTCAAACCCTAACATTTTTTTTTTATTTTTTATTTTTTTTTGTTACTTTATGGACGGATGTGTAAGGATACATGTAAACTTGCAACACGTTGCTTAATGGGAAATTATGGGGGCATTTTAAAATTCAACGATGTCACAGATGGCTGGAGATGAACCCAACAAAAAGGGAAAAAACAACAGAGAACTGCATGGACATGGGCAGGAACTCTGTATACATATATGCTGCTAACTAAACGAGTCCTTGATGGATGTGGCCATAAAAATCATGCTCCCCGGTCTACTGGCTTAACGTCTATCTTTCTAAATTGAGACATAAAGGGAATTTTCAATGAGCTTCAAAAAATTGCGACATGAAACAGATTTTAAGAGGAAAAGGCAATGTTATGACGCAGTATGTAAATTATAGGTAATTTAAAAATTGATTGCTTTTGCACTTTTAACTTCATTAGGCGAGTTTATTTAACATATTGCTTGATATATCTCGAATCGTAATGCTGCCTTCATATCACCACCACAACAAACTCCTGGCTTAATGTAGAATGGCATGAAAATTTTGTTTCGAACGCGTACGACTGCAAATTTTGTTGCATGGAATTTGTTGAGATCCCTGATTTTGCATGCAAATTTTGTTGCGAGCATGTGATGAGCATATGCAGCTAAACAAGAGGCATACAGCGGCACTGTAAAGAATTAGGTTCTGGGGTCAGTCCTAAGTTGACTTAGTCAAAATGTAAGAAACAGTGGCTTCTTTATCAGACCCTTCATCTCTCGGTTCAGCCGACCGGTTGCATCCTTTTGTACCAACGAAATGTATTTATGTCCAGAAAA
Source organism: Sphaerophoria taeniata (assembly GCA_943590905.1). NCBI lineage: Eukaryota > Metazoa > Arthropoda > Insecta > Diptera > Syrphidae > Sphaerophoria > Sphaerophoria taeniata. Next base: position 33,025,878 of record OX016540.1, on the reverse strand, counting down.
AAATCATTCCCCTACACATATTATTCCAAGAATCCTGAATCTATAACAAGAGCTCTAAGCTCACAGAGAAACAACTATGCCTTGGCCTTAACATAAAAGTTTGATCTATCAATAAAGCGATGTAGAAATAACAGCGAAAGGTGAATTAGGCCATATATACCAAAAAGGCCCAGAAATCCCAACCGCTTCAATATAACGACCAGCCGATTTATCTTGTCCATGCTTTGACCCAGTGAAAAGTCGCGAAACCACCATTTAGCCTGAAGCAAGGATGCCAATCTCAATAAATAGAAGCCAGCCCCTCGGCGCGCTTGTCTGCAAACATTGTTCTCTAACTTTGAACTCCTGAAAATATCATCACCGAACGGTGCCCCCATGGATTTGAAATACATGCGAATATATCCCATTCACAAATGTTTTCCCTTTTGTGCAATTATTATCAAAGTAGTGAATTCCATCCCCAAGAACTCAACTGGCTGTTGTGTTCGCTGCAAGGTATTTGTGCATCAGCTTAAACAGAAAAAGGACATTCTCGATATTTTCCTCATTCAAACAATTTCCCTAGAAAGGAATAATGAACATGATGCACTTGTTGTTGTTGTTCTTGTTAGAGTGCTTCAAACTTTTGCCGTGCATCGACCGATTCGCGCGTGTGATCATCGAAATGTGCGTTTGGGGAAATATTTCACCGTTTGTGCATCCTTGTGGTTTTTGGCTCCAAGGACCAAAACAACAACACACACACGAGGGAAACACGATTTAGCAGTCACAGAATCTGAAACATGTATTTGCCATTTACTCGTCGCTGCAACAAATTGTAAGAGCAGCTGCGATTCATGCAGCACTGCGAACAATAATTCCCTGCGAAAATGTTGAATGCGTAATACGAAGATATGACTTTGGGATTTGTGGTTAGGATGCAGTTTCCAGTTTGCAATTTTTGCGAACGAAACGGAATTCACTTGACTTCGTATGATGATGAAGATAGACAGGGAATTGACAGCGCGCCTGATTGCACTGATTGCCATGGCACAAGGAGCTAGAGCTGGAGCCGAGCCCGTCGGATTTATGTTTTCTGGATCTATGCTTTGCTTGATTGGAATGTGTTTTTTTGTGCGAGCTGGTGTTAGCTAGGTTAGAAACTTTGCTATGTTTTGGAAACAATTCATTAGCAGATAGATGAGATTGATTGTGAGTGAAGTATTTTCAAGGGAAATATGAACGTGCGTCGGAAATTCAAAGTTTTCAAACTATTTTGTTGCATTTTGCATTGGCTTCTTGATTTTTAGTGACATGTCACCTGTCAACAGAATTGAAATAGAATTTCGGATTCGAATGGAATCTTTTTGCTAATTTTGTCAAACAATTGCATTCCCCTCCACGGATGTCACTTTTTTGAAAACGAAGAAAACTCTTCCTCTCGAGCAGATTTACGAATATGCACATAAAGCAAAATTCAATTCATTTATGACCACAAAGCGAAAAAACAAACAAACTTACTAGGAGAGGAAATCCTTTTCCTGCATAACAAGTGACAAAGGCAGAAACGACACATCCGAAAACCGTCGAACCATATCGAATTCCTTCTAGCCTGAAAGTTGTACCAAACCGCTTGCTACCACCAATTCGCTTTACCTTGTATGCATAAAATAAGGATGAGGAGCAGAAGTTAGCATAATCTATTCGTACGTGCATTTATGAATGTGTGTGTAACTTGGTAAAATTTATGATTAATGTCCATCATGGCATTTATAACGTTGTGTCCCATTGTTTGTCGAGCATAATCATGGTATTTGCACCTTTGTGCATTGTGCAACAAAAACTCTAGCCAAAATGCTCAGCCACAATATACGAACCTCCCTATAGGTCAATATATGAATATTCAGATAACCTTACTTTACCAACGACGCCGACGATGACGCCACAACAGGGCAACAGACTAAGTTGACTGGAAGAATATTGAATTTCCATACAATGTTTTCTGACAAAACCTTACCGACAACGGACAACAAAACCCTATCAAATAAATCCACCAAGGTCCTTCTGGCTGAGAATAAGAGTATATGAATGGACGAAAGGACATTTATACAAATTTTCCACATTGGTCATTGTTGTTTTTTGCTGTGGGCCGGAGAATGCACAAATGTTTGAGAGTTTTAGGCTCCAGGAACACATTTCCTTCCTCGTAAAGGTAATAAATTCATAATTCTCTTGTTTGAACGCAAATTGAACATTTCGGAAACCGCATATTGTGGCAATATATTGGAATGGGTGGGCGTTTAAGGAATCATGATAAGTGTCGGAGTTGGGGAGTGTGCGTTGAATGCGTTCGGGTGACAGAATGTAACGACTACTGTTTGTGGCAAGCAAAATGGTAACTGAAATCAATGTTACAATGAGCTAGTAATTTTCAGAGTTGTGTGTTAGAAGTTTTGTTCCGGAATTGAGGCAGTTCCTATAAATAGCATATATAAGTGAAGTTAACATGTTCTATCTCAGGTAAGAGTCAAGAAATCGAATGATTTTAAATGAAATTTAAGGCATTCAATGGATGCCAATTACAAGTTTCTTCTTAAAATTGCAATAAAATGGACAAAATGCAATTCTCTCTATGTAGGTATTACGGCATTAAAATTGTCTTCATTCACATCCTTTCTCATATACAATAATTAAGATTAACCATACGGAATTAAACTTTATTTATTCAATTCACACTCACTCACTTCGGAAAATATTATTTGTAGACCAGACAATCGTAAAAACCAGCCTCTAACAATACTATAATCGAATAATACAATAGTATCAAGTTAGTAATATTGGTCAAAGGCCTAGAATAGTCCGACGGAACTTCACCCACCAGTGGTAAGCATTTTCGATTTCATAGTAAGTTTTTCCTTTTCTGTTTGCCATCAGGGGCTTCATACCTGCTGATCCATGCCACCCCCACCAGGGGCATTACACCTGCTGATCTGTGTTACAGGGTATCGTCCCCGATCATACCACCACACCGATTTTGTCCAAGGACCTGTCAAAACGTACCGGAACAGCAACTCATTGACCGGGCTGATTTCACAAAAAGGAATTGTTTATATACAGAGTGTCCCAAAATTCAACGATAAGCCGGAACCAAGGGGTGGCCCTATTCATGACTGCATGGAAAAAAAATATAAAAAAAACCAAACGCCATTTTGTTTCAAATTACAACAAAAAATGTAAATTCTCAAAATCAAAAAATCTCTCTTGACATTTTTTACTACTGTGACTGTGACCACAATTTTTCATTAATTTTTGATTTTATATTTTTATCAGAATCTTAAAACATATAGCATCCTTTCCTAGTTTCCCAAAATTCCAAATTTTCAGCAGTTTTTCCACGACAATTAATCAACAAAGTTTTTTTCCATAATTTTTTTTTTTAGTTTCAGTTCACTTTCACTCATCGGGGCTATGAAAAGATGTATGGACACTACCATGGCGTCTTTTTTAAAAAATTAGCGCAGGTTATCAAGATTCTAAAATGGTATAACACTTTGGCTAAACTTGCCAGAAAAAGAAGTAATGCATACTTTTTCATAACAACAACCGATTTTCAAACAAAAAATTTCTTCAGAGAAATCACTTCACTTTATGGAAAAAATTGGTTTTCTGATGCACATACAATTTCCGTTTTTGAAAAATCAGGGCTGTTTGAAAAATCGAAAGAGGTAATAGATTTCGTTCTCTTTAATTCTCATAGCTTTGAGTGACGAAAAGGAGTACATTCTCATGACAAAAGATGAAATTTTTTGCGAGCAAATGAAATCCGGTTACCAGTGATTTTGATACCCCAATTTTCTACGAGATTTAAAAATTCTGAAAAAAAAACTAATTTTTCCTTACAAATTTAATTAGTCCTGGCTACCTCAAAAAATATCTTCCTTTTTTTAATATTTCAAATCCTGTTATTTATTTTTCATGCATGTCTTCATAAATGAACACAAACAGAAAAAACTAATAAAAAACAAAAACACTTCAAAACTTTTAAAACAACATTGTTTCTTGAAAAATTTCAATTCACAAGAAAAACCAGTTTTGTGTGTTTTGTCTGAAAATCCCAAGTGCTCAAGCCAAAACATAAAACAATGAAAAGAAGAATATTCATTAGAATCAGAAACAAGTGAAAGCTATATGTTGTAACCTACCTACCTGACAGACCGCAAATCCCAACACAGACAGACAAAATAGCAAATAATATTTTGGGAATACGATATATGGTACGATACTTGTATTTTCGTCTATCGCACGCCTTGTATTCCCAAATGCAAATGAAATTCAAAACCATACTTAACCTCTTTCCAATGCAATTCTTCCTTAACACAATACACAATATTCATAGAATTTATACTAAAAAAAAAAAAAAACAGAAAATTCAAAATTATTTTAAAACCTCATTTATGAAATTTTATTCCATGGACATGAACATGGGGAATAAAGAATAACTCTCTCTTTCTTTCTCTGTTGTTAGGGTTCTGATCTCCGATACCGTGTGGAATATAAGGGAGAGGGACAATGATAATTTTAATGCAAGGACAGAAGCAGAGTTCATGCAAATATTTTTTTTTATAATTTCAACATGACATGATGATGAATTTTAAATACAATATTGTTCTATGTGTATTTGTCTATGATGTGTACAAGAGTACCTGTGGAATTAAGTTCTTCCCAGACGTGGTTCTATTTTTTTTTTTTTTTTTTGATAGAGGAAGAGGAGGAGGCGAAAGATTAAATTGTGTGATTTTGGGTAGAGAGAGTTTTTTTCGGTTCTGAGGTCTGGAGGAATGGATTTACTCGTTGAACGGGTTGTTGGCATTTGAGTACTTTAGTTTTTAAGTGCTATTTGCTGTTGCGTTAAGAAGCTTGGTAGTATTTTACCTCTCCATTTTACCAAATGGGGAATAGCTATCTTTTGTTTTGCATTTATTTTATTTTTTATTTTGTGGCTATTGAATGGTCTGGATTCTGAAAATTGGTATCCAGACATTTTTCCAAAACTGATTTAAATTGACAAGGAAACATTTTTAACTTTATTTGCCACTGTGTTAAACTCATAGAGTAGATTCTAAGAAAAAGCATATTCATTAACGAATTCCAAAAATTGGTTTATTGAATTTGCTATTTTTATGTATCATTGCCTCTTAAAATCAATGAATGATTACTGTTTGAAAAATAAAAAAAGAAATGAACATCACGTGCAATTAAAATGTGTTGCTACCAGATGAAAAACCTCAAAAATATAACTGTTCGACAGATCTTTTCATAAAACAAAAAGCACCAAATATTTGTTCTCCCTTTTAACGATTTCACATTTTTTATTCTTGTGAAAAAATTTGCCTCATCGCTACCTTTTTTCAGAAATCAAAAAGTTATGTTTGGGATTAAAGCAAAAGCACAAAACCTTAACACTGCTCCATTTTGTTCTGTTTGTTTTCTTATTTAATTTTATAAATTCGATTTTATATCGTTTTTTATATTGTTTTGATTATTTTTTTATTTTGCTTCAAATTCCTTAAAGTTAAATCTTTTGTATCCATGGAACTTGGTTTTTTGAAAAGAGAAAAACTGTTTGTTTTTGCTAAGTGACTGTGGTGAATTTATAGTTTTTTTTTTATAGAGGTGATTCATCGTCAAGTTTGATTTCTAATGTTTAATAAGACACAGCACACAACTACGTCTCAGATGGTCCATTAGGATACATTCTTAGGCAGCTTGCTCGAGCTTAACGACTGGTATCCCGCGAATAATGTTGGCTTCCAAAGCATCAATCGCGGTGGACTTTTACTGAAAACCTTACATCTTACATTTCCCAAAAAAGATAATCTATAGGTGTGATATAGCACGATCTTGTATCTTCCACTGATGTTAACTGGGACCCAAATTTTTTGATTGTATAATCAAGAGTGGTTTGAGAAGTAGGTTTTTCGAATTGGAATTTGCTTTGAATGACATTTCTCTCTCCATCATCATCATCCCTCCAAAAACAAACGAATTTCGTTTGTTGACTTTCACAGCAAATTGAACTAGAGCCAGCGTTTGGAGTCACATTACGTAACATTATGTACGAAAAGTGAGGTTGAAGCTTAAAGGCTGAATCACAAACACGCTTCGCTTTATTCCCAACACTACTTCGATTCCTTTTTGTTTTCAAGTGGTAACGCTGCTCCAAAAACAAATGAGTTTTGTGATTGTATTATTTTTAAACAGCTGGTAAGCTTTCAGACAAAGCAAAAGCTAAGCTTATTTGAACTAGAGCTTCCGTTTAGAGTCACGTTACGTACGAAACTTGAAGTCGAAGCTTCATTGTGATAGCTAGCAAGCATTGAATTCCTATGGTTGAACTCGTAAAGGTCAGGCGAAGCTGCAGCCAAAGCGTGTTTGTGTTTTAGCCTTAAGCGTGATAGCATGCTTTGAATTCCTTTGGCTGAACTCGTGAACGTCAGGCGAAGCCAAAGATAAGACATGTTTGTGTTTCATGAGATTTTACTTTTTGTTTTACGATTCACATTGTGATTTTGTTGAAAATAAAATCTCTCTTCTTTTCAGTTTGTTCTTGAGCACTGAGGTTACTAACGAAGATGTTATTTTGCTTATTTGGATATTGGGAGCTGCAAAATTCCTCTGATTTACTATTTTCAGATGGTTCCCTGTTTCAGTCATTGATTTTCCAGTTTCCTTAGCCGCTAAATAACTGTCAAAACAAGGGAGCACGTTCGAAAATTTTATTTCAAAAATCCACTTTTTTGGTTATGAAAAAAAAATGTGCAAATTCCAACGCAGCAATTCTAGCGACCCATGGGGATTTTCTGATTTTTTCTTCTTTCTTTCTTCTTGTAAAAGGCTATACAAGAAATTCTAAAATTGTTAATTTTCGGTTTTTTTAATAAACGTACCTTCATGAAAATAAATAATTGTATCAGTGATTATTTTCCTTATTTATTCCTCCGTTCTTTTTTTTCATGTTTCTTCAAATAAAAGTATATAATAATCAATTAAGGTTTCCCCAAGCCCCAAACTGTGACGAGAAAGGTTATAAGGTACTTTTCGATTTTTTTCTTACCATCCTAATTTTATTTTTGTTTAGATGAGGTGAGAGTAAGGGTAACGAACCAACATCAAAGCAATTCGAGCCCTTGCATACTACTGAGTGTCTGAAAGAGATGTGTTGTTTGGGTTCGATGATGATAATATAAGGTGAAAAAACTTCCATCCCCTAATGTGTTTTTTCTTCTTCTTATTTATAATCACCGAAAATTCCATCAAACCAAATTTAAAATGATGGAAAGAAACGCAAAGAACGGATTTTATGGGGTCTTCATCTTCAATACACATTTCTCTTAGTTGTTCACCATTTTTTAAACCAATTTTTTTTTTGATGCGTCGTTGATTGTCCCTTCCTGGTAGACAACGATAAGATATGAAAAAAAAATATTAATAAAGGAATTTTTCGCACGGATGATGTTTTATTATCGTTACTTAACAATTAATGAAGAAAGACGCTATTTTGTTATTGCTGTTCGGAGAACTGCAAGGAAAAATCAAAAAAAAAAACAAATTGAAAAAAGGAAGACTCCCCAATATTATTTATGCTAATAACTACTCCCATAGACACAATATAAGGGAATCAAAAAAGTATTACTTATCAACATTTTTGAAAAGTTAATCTGAAATTTATGAAAAAATATTGCCATCCCAGTGTCTGACACAATACGATAAAAAACGATTTGCTGAGGGCGATGTTATTGAGGTGTTGAATTGAGAAATTATTTAAAAAGTCAATAGAAACGCCTTTATTCAAATATCAAAGAGCATGGTAGTGTTCAACCAAGTACTAGCACTGATCCCGCTTTACAGGATCTAACTCAAGCATATTCTTAACCCCCTATGATTTAAAAAAAAATTGAGTTAAAAGCTTCAAATTTGAACTACGAATTAACTTCATGGAGACAACGGTATTTTAGAACCACTACTTCATGAGGTATTGAACAATACAAATTTCAAAAACCGTAATTGTCTCGCTGACTGACTGACTGATCATCAAAATTATGAAGCACTTCTTACAATAGTAGTTCTTGAAATTTACAGCCCGATTCTCCCCATCATCACTGATACCTCACAAGTCATAAGAAGAGGTGAAATTGATTTTATGACTTTTTCGTATTCTCCCCCAAAGTCACAACTTGTGAGAGTCACAAGAACAAACGAAATTGTGAGCAGGTCATAACTAGCAAATTATTTGAGATTTGACATTTTGATTTTTGAGTACTGAAAAAAATGGAAGTTGAAATGTTAATGGTGCATATTATTGACGAAGTTTCCTCCGTAAATGAAAAGTAAGAATTTTAGAACAGCACATCATTTGAAACAAACTAATAAAATTAATAAGATTGCAGCGAAAACGTCTTTTACGAAACCTGAGAGACACCAATGGCTATACAAAATAGCACGTTTGTTAAGTTTTTCCGTTTTCCAAAAACATTGTGCTGGGATCTGTTCAAACGACTTTTATGTTATACTAGCAGTTGCCCTCGACTTCGTCCGCCTCTCCCTCGTCCACCGGCCAGAGTATCATCTCGACTTGTGCATCATGCGCGCGTGGGAATTTTGTTCGGAAGTTATTGTAAAATTGCATTGCAGTCTTGAACTTGAAAAATTTGAGCATTTTTTATGATTCCCTTCAGTTGTTCATACTTAAAGCATTCCCTTGGGTGAACTCTCCCTAATTCTAATATCTCTCTTACTTCTGCATCGTTTTTTTCGTTAAGTAAATTTTTTTTTCTTTAAACTGAGCATATTTTTTAGTTAAGAAGTACATAAAATGATATGGTTTAAACACAATAATCTGCACAAATAGTGCAATCAATCACATTCACAAATCAATTGAACTCTCAAAATTCTAATTTGAGCAGTTATTAGGCCAGTTCCACCTAACAACATCTCACTGAGATCTCAATGTCACCTTGACTGAGGCAAAATCATTTGGTGGCTTGGTGGAACATAATTCTCAGTTATCATTGAGATTTAATGGTTACCTTACTAATTGTTGCTGCACATATGTCAGCCACGTCAAATAGCTGAGTGAGAAATCGAATCCAAAATAATTTCATCTCAGAGATCTCAGAAAAAAATCTCAGTTCTCACATTTCCACAGATTCTTCGCTGCTATTGGTCGCAGCTTAATTTTAAGTAGAATAAAGCCTAAAGCAGTTGCCCGTAGCTTAGTTGGTAAGTGCGTTGGCTGCTAAGCAGAACGTCGTTGGTTCGAGTCCTACTCAGGCCAAGTTTTTATTTCATCTTTCACGGGTACTGCCTCTTGCGAAGACCTGACAAATCTTCCAAGAGTATCAATCTGTAATGAAAAAATGCTTCTCAACTTTGCCGTTCGGAATCGGCGTTAAGTTGTAGGTCCCCTCAATTCTTCACACGCACTCAGAGAATTGTTGATTAGAGTAAGCCACTTAGGCGTTGGCTCTTCAAGAGCTGTCGCGCCACTCTATTTATTTATTTTATTTTAAAGCCTTCATCGATTAATGGACTATCCAACACAAAAAGAATTTTACAATTCGAAATAGTAGTTCCTGAGATTACCGCGTTCAAACGAACTTTATATTGTATTGTATTGTATTGTTTGCCGTTTTTCCACATTTTACACAAATTCTTCGCTCCTATTGATCGCAGCTAAATTTTATATAGCTTCAAGCCTTCCTTGATAAATGGACCATTCAACATTAAAAAAATTGTTCAATTTCATAAAGCAGTTCTTAAGATAAGCGCGTTAAAACGCAGAAAAATGTATATTTTTTGCCGTTTTTTCCATATTTTCCACAGATTCTTCGCTGCTATTGGTCACAGCTTAATGTTAAATAGCCTCAAGTCTTCAATTAATGGACCATCCAACACAAAAAGAATTATACCATTCGAACCAGTACTTCCTGAGATAAGTGCGTTAAAACGCAGAAAAATGTATATTTTTTGCCGTTCTTTCCCCATTTTAAACAGATTCTTCGCTGCTATTGGTCACAGCTTAATGTTAAGTAGCCTAATGTCTAAGTCGATTAAGGCACCATCCAACACAAAAAGAATTATACCATTCGAACCAGTAGTTCCTGAGATTACCGCGTTCAAACAATCAAACTCTTCAGCTTTATATTATACTAGCTGGTACCCGCGGCTTTGCCCGCGTTAAGTTAAAGTTAACTTATTATTTTAATATGATGTTGTACAGGATGTAAGGTGAAACACTGAAAAGATTCTGGGCATTGAACACCCGTGAAAACGCATCGCATATAGCTATCCATGGGAGAAGCACATTTTTTCTTGACTATTTACATATCTGAATTTTTCCTAGCTTTGAAACCTTAAATTCTATGCTCTCTCTATGCTAAATTCATGCACTCGCAGAGTTTTCCGAGTTCCAACCCAAAATTTTCCATTTTTCCGTTTGCACCTACAATTACATACGATTTTCCCATTGAAAACCAGTGAGTCTTCCGAGTTTTTCATCAAGAACTTTCTATTTTCCATTCGAAACCACATTTTGAAACCACATTTTGAAACAAAAAATTCCAAGCAAAAAATCAAATATCTGCCCTTTGTTTGGATTTTCCAGTTTTTTCAGTTTTCCCACTATTCCATGGAGTTCTTACGCATTTTTTTTCACAGAAACCACCACTGAATACAACAGTATTAACCATGAAAATTTCACAAATATCTGAGGGGTCATTTCGGATTCCATTGGATATATACATACATATGTACATGTACATACATTTTTATAAGAAGAAGAAGATAATTTGTAATAAGGAGCAAGTTCGTACGTTCCAGCCGTGCACAAATTTTTTTAATTTGCATTGGTGTTTCGCAATAAGTTTTGAATCAATAACTTAAGCTTCGTCCAACCGTCCTTTCTCAAATCCTTCGAATAAAAAAAAAAAAAAAACAAATGTTCTGAACAAAAAAATATTGACAACCTATCGTTGGAGAAAGCAATCCGTGGTTCTGGCACATCTATCAGCGGGACTATCGTCACCAAATCCACCCAATTATTGGCATACGCAGACGACATTGGAAGAAACCCACTTAACTAAGTTCATGGTGCCCCCTCTGCTGAAAACGTTAGCAATAGTAGAAGAACAACTATAAAGGTGGAGGTGTACGAATTCGAAGTGGTGCTATCGTTCAATTAACTTGGCTATGTAGTAGCAGCCGATAAGAATATGGAAGAAGAAATACGCAGGCGGCTGGCTGCTCAAAACCCACAGAACCTCTTAAGTCTTTCAAGGCTATTTATATCCTAAAAGGTTACCATTGCATTGCTTCTAAAATGCTGCTTTAAGACGATAGTCTTACCAGTACTCACCTACGGATCTGAGACCTGGGTGCTTAACCAATGGCACTCAGAATTCTTAGATCTCCCTCTCCCTGTTTGTGAGGAAGGACGATTCTGGAGACGATAAAACCTTGAGCTATGTATGTATATGAAATCTAAAAAAAAATTAGCGTGGTAGACTCTAGTGGGCACCAAGTTGTATGACCGAAGAATAACGGGTCGGGAAGTCTTTTGAGGTACAATTCATGGTAGAACACAGCGTTGCAAACCAAATTTGCGCTGGGATAGTATACATACATACATATGTATGAATGTACACCACGACGCTCACAGCCGAGGGTGCGAAACTGGATTTCGATTTGATTTGATTTCGATTTTGTTTATTATAGAGATTGTCCATTTAAGTACATAAACGCACTTATATTAGGACATTTATCTGATTTCTTAGCATCGATTTGGAAAGCCTTGGACATTCGTCTCCAAGTCTGTGCATCGAAGTAACAAAAGGTTCCTCGTTCTTTTGTACCGTTCTTTTCATATTGATTAAGACCTGGAATTCGAGTTATCCAAATTTTATCTCCTATGTGATACCTACATTCTCGATTATGTAATTCTGCAGCGGCCATCAATTGCATAACATCACCAATATTTGTGTAGAAAAGAAAGAACAGCAGGTAATTAAGGACAGATTTCCCCGGGATATATGGAAGAACTTGCGGCTCAGATGAAGAGCGAAAATTCATTATCTCTTCCTTGTCCGTATACATACATATGTATATGTGTGTACATATGTACCTATACATACATACATACATATAGCAAATATAAAATATTCTAAAAATTTTTCGATTTGACAATTTTCGAAAATTGAAATCGATCAGATTTGATTTTTTTTTTTTTGGAGTGAAAAAAATATTTTTTTTAACATAAGCACCGTTTGTCATTTGATTGCATTTGAAAAATATACATTTTATTTTTTCTAAACCTTCTATCCTAAAACCTCTTGCAGTTAGAGAAAAAATTAGGAAAATCGGTCAACCAGTGTGCCCGGTTAGCGAACGAACACAAAAATTAAGCTGTTCTTTTATATATATAGATATATGTAGATGTAGATATATGTAGATACTTTATTATATAGAGACTTATGTATATAGAGACTTTGTTCTTTACAACTCAGAATTAACCAATTGTTCTTAATTTTTGCTATTTATTGCATAACCTTTTCATCTGACAGTTTGTTAAAATTGTGCGTCTCTGAGGGCACTGAGGTCTTTAAAACAGTTGAAAATGGAATGAGCCCAATCCAATGCTGGTGCTGGACACCTCACAATATTCTTATCAACGCATTTTTCCAAGCTTTCTCGCGAAAATTGTTCATTGATACGCATTGGCTTTTTCGGAAACTTCTTTTTAAGCGAACATCATGCGATCAACTAAAAAACTGTATCCCTCCAAACTTCAACACCATGCAAAACACAACACAGGTTCGAATATTTATTTGGGGATACTTATATTTCCCATGTCTGGCCTTTTGCATCATTTCTCTTTGAACAATATAATGTTCATTGCCTTTTTTATGGATTTATGTATAAGTCAATTAGACAATTAGACCAAAATATGACTGTTCTCGTGAACAATAAGTGGCTACTCACCAATGCAACAATTTCATTGCTAATTTTAGCTATGTATGTAATGGGTGATTCCAGTAGAGGATTTTTTCAATAGCATTTTTTTTGACAGATCACGTGTGAGTCGTGTCATTGTCATGTTATTTTTGTTTAATATTGTTCGGCATTTTATAATGGAAAGACTGAACAACGTTTACAAATCGTTAAACTTTCTTACAAAAATTCACGTTTTGTAAGGAATGTGTTTCGTGTACTCCGCTCAACTTATAGCCAAGATAATCGGCCTACTGAGCGGTCTATTTGCAACACCATCACCCACTTTGGGACCCACCATTCATTATTGGATAATATTCAACCGAATAGACTACGTTCAGCACGCTGTAAAGAAAATATAGCGGCCGTAGCGTCGTATATTAAGGGTCGTGCCATGATAACCGACTACTTGATGCCTAAAATTGAAGCTCGTGATCCCGGAGACACTTGGTTTCAGCAAGACATTTGGTTTCAGGCGCCACTTCACACACATCGCATCAATCAATGGATTTATTGAAAGAACACTTCGGTGAGCATACAATTTCCCGTTTTGGGTCGGTTGATTAGCCACCAAGATCGTGTATCACACCGTTAGACTTTTTCCTGTGGGGATATGTAAAGTTTAAAGTTTATGCAAACCAGCTTAATTTCAGGCCTTGGAGGAAAACATCACGCGGGTCATTCGCCAGTTACCAGTCGAAATGCTCGAACGAGTCATCGAAAATTGGACTCATCGGATGGACCATCAGCGACGTAAAAACAGCCAAAACTTGATAGCCATAAACATAAGTAATCTTCAAAAAATAAATGCCAAAGAATGTTCTTTCAAACGATAATAAACACTCTCCATTAAATTTGAATTTTCTGTGTTTTTTTCTTTAAAAAATTAGGGAAACTCGAAATGGATCACGTTTTATTTTGTTCTTTATGAAAAACTTTGAAACTTTGACTTTTTCAAATATTATAGATTTTGAAATATTAAAAACTTGGCAAAAATATCAATCGAATCGATCGGCTTGTACTACAGTGAGAAAATCATTATTTTTTAACATTGGTACCGTTTTTCAGTTCATTGCATTTGAAAAACATACATTTTATTTTTCCTAAACCTTCTACCCTAATACCTCTTGCATTTAGAGAAAAAATTAGGAAAATCGGTCAATCAGTGTGCCCGGTTAGCGAACGAACACAAAAATTAGGCTGTTCTTTTATATATATAGATTAGTGTAGATTTTACCTTTTATGTTGACAGAGTAAGGCCATTTTTTTTAAATAAAGCTTCGAACGAAAAAAAATCACTAGTCTCTCATCAGCATTGAACACAGTTTCCAAAAAGATATAAAACGCCTCTTTAGGTCAACGCCTTCAAGCAGGGCATGCAAGGATCTGTGCGCCTTTTGGTTTTTTTTTCTTAAACAAAAAGAAACTGGGTACAATTCGAAGAGATTCTTGAATGTCCCAACTGAAGGCGTTGTCATAGAAGCATGTTTTATAGTTAACGTGTTTTTAGTTGCTCCACCGATATCGCGATTTTCTTCTGAAAATATATTAATTTATTTATTTATAACTTCAATTATAAACATTTCTTTAAAATTTATCATAGACCTGTTGCAGACATTATTGTAGAGCTGAGTTTTTGATTGGCAAATTTGATATCTTTTAAATTTTTTCAATGAGAAGCTGATGACATTTCCATATTCACCTTGGCTGTGATGAGTTTCGTTGTGACTTTTCTTGTGAGGATTATGGGAGAATCCGACAAATGTTATAGAATCACAAAAATCCTCACAAGAAATAGTCACAAGGGTTTATGACTTGTGATTCCTCACAAGGGAGAGAATCAGGCTGTTAATATAATGTTAGGTTTTCGGTTGTATAGCAAGGAAAAAATCGAAAATTTAATTTTTTTTCATTCAGAGGCGTGGTATCCGCCCATTTCCTTAAAATGGTAGTAGGATGTTGAAATTCGGAATTCTAATAAGGTTTCTGTTGAATATAAGGAAAAATATAAGTAAAACATTTAAGTTTGATTAAGGGGCGTGGTTTCCGCCCACTTTCTTAAAACGGTCGTAAGATATTGAAATTCAGAATTCTTGTAGAGTTTTGTTTGGATATTTTAAATCAAAGAAGATAAAACAACAATTTTAAAACAAAATGGAAACTGAGTACAAAAAATTTAGTTGGAGCGAAAAATTTCAAGTTCATTTGGCAAGTTTTTGTTTGACGCGTGATTACTAACCTGAACAGTGAGCTTGTAAATAATCGGACGGATCAGCAGCACCAAAGCCCCTGGTGGCAATCAAAATGGACGAAAATACTTTCGAAATACCATACCGCTGGGTAGGGAGAAGTTCCGATGATGAAATCACCGACGTCGAACTATTTCAGGCTGACATTGATCAATTTAACTTAATTAAATTGATTTTTTCATTCGGTAGTAAAAGCGATTATTGTACGATGGTATATTATTTTCCGAGGGGAGTGAGTGTGAATTGTTTAAACTACCTTCAATTCCGTATTCAACTCACTTGTGAGATATGAGAACAAGCCATAGAACACGTCCAATTATTCTTTTACTATGCTTTTGATATTGTAATGTGTATACACTTTATTTATCTCATACGCTCTGTATCTCCTTCTATTGTAATGTCTAATACTAATGTGTATGCTTTATTATCTCTTACTCTCTGTATCTCTTTCTATATTTAATGTACACACTTTTCTTACTCTCTTTACTTACTCTGTATCTCTTTCTATATTTAATGTACACACTTTTCATTACTATCTTTACTTACTCTGTATCTCTTGTTTATTTAATGTACATACTCTGTTTACTTAATATCGTTTAATTGTAGTAGTAAACACTCGTGAGGGGCAATAATTAATTAAGATTAAGAGAAACTTTTTGTTTAGCATTAAGAACGTTAGCCCCTACAAAAATCCCAGTATTTTCTCTCGAACTTTCAGCTTCCCCAAGAACTAATAGGAACCAATAGTAGTTTCTAGAACCCATCATTTTTGATATAAATAGCCGTTTGGTGGCGAGGCGAATTAGTTGATTGTGAACTGCGATAAGTAAAGTACACTGTGTTTGAAAAGTTATAATTGAAAGTGTTGAATAAATAAGTTTGTGAGTGATTTGAATAAAGTGAACTTGTGTTTTATTTAAAAAGTGAATAAGTTTTAATTGTCGGACCAAGCCGAATATTACATTGGTGTCAGAAGTGGGATTAAAACTTATTGAGAATAAAACAGTGAACAGTGATTAAACTATTTTGTGTGAAATAGTGAAGTTAAAAAAAATGATAAGTAAAGTTTTGAAAGACTTAACTGTCGCTGAGCTAAAGGCCGAATTAAGCAAACGTGGCTTAAGTGCGGCAGGATATAAAATCGAACTCGTAAAACGGCTACAGGAATATCTGGAAGAACAAAATGAAGACCCAGATGCGTTTGCTTTCGAAGTGGAAGCAAAATCGGAAGAGGTAAATGCAACTGCCGACTTATCTACCATGATGACACTTCTTCTAGCCAAATTTGAAGAGAATCAAAAGAAGCAAGAAACTCAAAACAAGAATGTTCTGGAGCAACTAGAAACTCAAAGAAACGAGCAGAAGACCGAGCAAGAGAATGTCCTCAAACAACTGGAAGGAAATGTCCTCAAGCAACTAGAAACTCAAAAGAATGATGTTCTGGAACAACTACAAGCTCAAAGGGATGACGTTCGAGATCGGTTTGATGAACAGAAAAATCTGCTAGAAGGCAGGTTTGCGGACTTCGAAGACAAAATCAATACTCTCGATGAGCGTGTCGAAAAACAAAATTCAACGACTAATGCACGTTTCAAGAAAATAGACGACCAGATCGAAACCATTACAAGCGAACTAGAAAAAGTGCGAAAGATGAAAGCTCGAGAACCTTCTGGTGAGTGCTCAAGAAAGAGAGAAGTGAATCCCCCAATCTTTGATGGTCAGATACCGTGGTCAATCTACAAGAAACAGTTTGAAGCAGCAGCGTTAACAAACGGCTGGGACGATGACGAAAAATACATTGCTCTTACGCTTGCCTTGAGAGGAGCAGCTGCTGAACTGCTACAAACCATCCCAGCAGAGAAGAACGGTGACTTCAAAGTTCTGGTAAACGCAATCGAACAGCGGTTTGGGGATAGCCACATGACAGAAGTCTTCCGAGTACAACTAAACAACAGGGCACAGAAAAGAGGTGAAACTCTGCAGCAGCTTCAGGCAGATATCGAGCGATTAGTCCACCTGGCATACCCAACAGCTGGCAACGAGATAATAAATCAACTTGCTGTTGAAGCCTTTGTGAGAGCTGTGGGCGATATAAATCTCCAAAGGGCTATTCGCACTGCCGGAAAGCAAACACTACCAGAAGCATTGGCTTTCGCTCTAACAATGGAAGCCGCAGAACAAGCATCCCAAAACGTGCATCGCGTGAGAGAATTGGAAGTCCAAGAATGCTCTTGTCAGAAGGCTACTCTGGAAAGGAGTCAGCGAGACGGTCCAGCACGATGCTGGAACTGCAACAAGACCGGGCATCTTCAACGACAGTGCAGATTACCGCGAAGAGGAACCGCATGCCAACACTGTGAACACAGAAATATGTCAACTGGTCAAAGTTACACCTACAACAATGTTGCTTCCCAAGTTGTTTCCCATCCAACTAACTTCGAGGGACAGAAGCTGGCTTCTAGTACCGATAGCTACAGAAACACCATCCAGGTTTCTCAAACGAAACGTGACAACAAGAGCCTGACCGTGGAAGCAAGTATAAACGGCAACAAATGTGTGGCTACCATCGACACCGGTGCCACGGCGTCCATTGTACGGCAGGACCTCGTTAAGAAGACATGGCTCCACAACACCAATAGCTATCGTCTAAGGACTGCAACTGGAGAATCCGCAAAAGTCTATGGTGAGGTACGTCTTAAGATCCGGATGGCAGAGCTGGAATTCTCTCACCTGTTCCTGGTAGCAGATATATGCGACGAGTGCATTGTCGGCGTCGATTTCCTGAAAGATCACGGAGGGATATTGGACATCGGGAACCAAGTCCTGAAATATCGAAACATCGAGATTCCGATGATCTATGGGATTCACTCGTATGAGACCTCGCTATCTGTGAAAACCGTCATTAAAGAAGATCTGACTTTGCCTGCTTCTTCAGAAGTATTCGTGTGGACGAAATTGAAAGGTAAGCCTGGCAGCCATCGATACCTCATGGTCGAACCAGCATCTGTAAAGTCCTCCCAAAACGTCACCATTGGGAAGACTCTTGTTAGACCTGTAAAGAACATGGTTCCCGTACGAATACTCAACATCAAGCCGTACGAAGTTAAGCTTAGAAAAGGTGAGATTGTCGGACAATGCGAATCTGTATCAGCGATAACAAGGATCAGCGAAGAAGACCCAAGGCAAACATTGAAGTCCAAAGAGTTGAACTCCATAAAGACGAACATTCTCGAGTCCTCTAATCTTGGCCAACAACAACGAAGAACTGCAGAAGGTCTCCTCGAAGAATTTGCAGACATCTTTTCATCATCGCAAGGGAAATATGGCAGAACACAACTGGTTCAACATCGAATCAACACCGGGGATGCAAAGCCGATTCGTCAACCTGCAAGACGCCTTCCACTAGCCAAACAAGGTGAGGTTGAAGAACTGATAACCACCATGAAAGAAGAGGGTCTTATCGAAAACTCAAAAAGCCCTTGGGCGTCTCCAGTGGTCCTGGTAAAGAAGAAAGACGGATCAACCCGCTTTTGCGTGGACTATCGAAGGTTGAACGATGTGACCAAGAAAGATAGCTACCCTCTGCCTAGGATCAGCGATACTCTGGACGCAATGGAAGGAGCACAATGGTTCTCAACTTTGGACCTGAAAAGTGGATACTGGCAAGTAGAAATCCATCCTGAAGACAAAGAGAAGACAGCGTTCTCGACAGGAAACGGATTGTGGCAGTTCAAAGTGATGCCTTTTGGACTGTGCAATGCTCCAGCGACTTTTGAGCGCCTTATGGAATGCGTCCTGCAAGGACTCACTTGGAAATCTTGCCTGGTCTATTTGGATGACGTCATCGTATACGGGAAAACATTTGACGAACAATGTACAAATCTGAGAGCCGTGTTTCAAAGACTTCGAGAAGCCCACCTCAAGCTCAATCCAGAAAAGTGTTCACTCTTCAAAACCGAAGTGAAATACCTGGGACATATCATCTCATCCCAAGGAGTTAAGACGGATCCTGATAAGGTTGACACCGTGAAGAATTGGCCAACACCACAGGACAAACATCAACTCCGAAGCTTTCTGGGTCTAGCCACCTACTATAGGCGCTTCGTCAAGAATTTTGCTGAGATCGCCAAGAGTCTACATCAGCTAACGGAAAAGGGAAAGCAGTTTAAATGGTCAGGTGAGTGCGAGCGCAGCTTTCAAGAGCTCAAGCAACGCTTGTGTAATGCACCAGTGCTGACCTACCCGACTCCAGGAAAACCGTTCATCATTGATGCTGATGCCAGCAATGTCGGGATTGGTGCTGTATTGTCACAGGTACATGATGGCGAAGAAAAGGTGGTTGCCTATTACAGCAAGGTACTCTCAAAGTCGGAAAGAAACTATTGTGTGACCAGAAGAGAACTTCTTGCACTGATTTTGGCAACAAAGCACTTCCATAAGTATCTCTATGGACAGAAGTTTCTTCTCCGAACCGACCATGGAGCACTAAACTGGCTTTTGAATTTCAAGAATCCAGAGGGTCAAGTGGCGAGATGGATTGAGAGGCTGCAGACGTACGATTATGAAATTCAACATCGGAAGGGGAAGCTTCACTCAAATGCTGATGCACTGTTTCGGAGACCATGTAAGCAAGACTGTAAGCATTGCAGACGCCAAGAAGAAAAAGAAGTGGTTACTGTTCAACGAACCAGAACCGATCCCATTTATGGCTGGAGCAACGACGAGTTGAGGAAGGCTCAACAAGAGGACCCAGATATTGAACCCATCCTCGCATGCAAGGAACACCAGGAAAAACCAGAATGGGCCGATATCTCCGACAGAAGTCCGGCTCTAAAGGCCTATTGGGCACAGTGGGACTCATTGCATGTCCAAGAGGGTGTCCTTCGACGTAAATGGGAATCAGCAGATGGAAAGCCCTATGTAATGCAGCTAGTCTTACCGAGATCGAAGATTGTGGACGTTCTGCGAGAGATGCATGATGGAGTTTCGGGAGGCCATCTAGGAGTAAACAAGACGCTAGAAAAGGTTCGACAACGATTCTATTGGCTACATGCAAGGGAAGATGTCGAGAAGTGGTGCCGAAAATGTGATACCTGTGCTGCCACCAAAGGCCCGAACAAAAAGAATCACAGCCAAATGCAGCAGTATAATGTCGGATCACCCTTTGAAAGGATTGCAATAGACGTGGCGGGTCCATTTCCGGAAACAAATAATGGAAATCGTTATATTCTGGTCGTCATGGATTACTTCAGCAAGTGGCCTGAAGCATACGCCATACCGAATCAAGAAGCCAAAACAGTCGCAGACCAAATTGTGTTCAACTGGGTGAGCAGATTCGGTGTTCCATTAGAACTGCATTCCGACCAGGGAAGGAACTTTGAATCAAACATATTCCAGGAAGTTTGTGGGCTTCTTCACATTAAGAAGACAAGAACAACACCACTCCACCCACAATCTGATGGCATGGTCGAACGGTTCAACCGAACCCTGAAGGAACATCTTTGCAAAGTTGTGGACGACAACCAGCGAGATTGGGATCGACACATTCCACTGTTTTTGATGGCGTATCGAAGTGCAAGACATAGCTCAACTGGCCATACACCGTCTGAGATTTTAATGGGAAGGAACATCAGACTGCCGAGCGAAATCAAATTTGGATGTCCCACGTCGGAACCGCAAGCCGAGGATGTTTACTTGGATGACCTCAGGGAAAGACTCCTTCAGATCCACGACGATACCAGGTCAAAAATTAAGATGTTCAGTGACCGAATGAAGACACGCTACGATATACGAGCGACAACAACAGAGTTCCAAGCAGGAGATCGAGTGTGGCTTTATAATCCCCATCGACAAAAGGGGTTGTCACCGAAACTTCAACGGGACTGGGAAGGCCCATATACAGTGATTAGCAAAATCAACGACGTCGTGTACCGGATACAAAAAGGAGTCAGAGGTAAACTTAAAGTCGTACATCGCGACCGACTACATCGCTACAGTGGTGATGAAGATGATGGATTTGTTCGGGACGATCAATCCTAAGGAGGGGGCAATGTAATGTGTATACACTTTATTTATCTCATACGCTCTGTATCTCCTTCTATTGTAATGTCTAATACTAATGTGTATGCTTTATTATCTCTTACTCTCTGTATCTCTTTCTATATTTAATGTACACACTTTTCTTACTCTCTTTACTTACTCTGTATCTCTTTCTATATTTAATGTACACACTTTTCATTACTCTCTTTACTTACTCTGTATCTCTTGTTTATTTAATGTACATACTCTCTTTACTTAATATCGTTTAATTGTAGTAGTAAACACTCGTGAGGGGCAATAATTAATTAAGATTAAGAGAAACTTTTTGTTTAGCATTAAGAACGTTAGCCCCTACAAAAATCCCAGTATTTTCTCTCGAACTTTCAGCTTCCCCAAGAACTAATAGGAACCAATAGTAGTTTCTAGAACCCATCATTTTTGATATAAATAGCCGTTTGGTGGCGAGGCGAATTAGTTGATTGTGAACTGCGATAAGTAAAGTACACTGTGTTTGAAAAGTTATAATTGAAAGTGTTGAATAAATAAGTTTGTGAGTGATTTGAATAAAGTGAATTTGTGTTTTATTTAAAAAGTGAATAAGTTTTAATTGTCGGACCAAGCCGAATATTACAATATCATTAAAAATGTTCATGAAAAACCGAAAAATCAATGTCCCTGCGACATTGATACTTCATACTTTAAACATAAGTTCGAACTAGGTAGTTTTCCAGACAAAACAAAGATTGTTTCTATCAATTAAAAAACCTCCGCAGCCCGAACGCCTGAAATAAAAATCATTAAAATAACCAGGGTTACTCTTATAAATACTTTCAATGTACAGGAAAAAGTGTCTTTGAAAGCTAAACATTCAAAAGAAACAATTTGAACTATTCCCGATCTTCTCATTTCCCCAAATTTATCGACCTTCATCTTTCTTATAGTAGTTTCTTGCCTCAGCGTCAGACAAAGAAAAATAATAAATTATTATGAGGATATAAAATCATTTAATCTCTTCCCGTTTATGTGTGAGTTTCTTTTGTTAACCGAATCCTTTAAGACATTTTCTTTCTCGTTTTCTTTTTTGAATAGACCTTGGTTCGGTTTTGATGTTTTATGCTTTCCAGACCAGAAGATGGTGGGAGATATGGCAACCGTCAGGATGGTAATGAAAGTGAGTTCAGGGAATACCTTCAGACCAACCTTCCTAATCCAACACAAGACAAGACAATAGAGACTGTCTGCGTCTGGTTTACTTTAAAAGCTTCACAAAAAAACAGGAGTTGCGGGGGGATAAGGTGTATATTTAAAGAAAAGCGGTCCATCCAAATCCAAAATCCAAAACGTAAATATTTTCCTTTCGCTTTTCTTAAGGTCTATTTAATCGTCTATCCAATGGCGCAAAGAATAGAGGTAAGTGCAGGGCTTTGACTAGGTAGGTATGCCACATCTAAGAAAACACATAAAAAATAACACAAGTAAGCAAACAGAAAGGAAAATCCTCATCAGGATGAGCTTGCTAAATACTTTGCACAATTATTCAACTGGAAATGCTTGTGTCTGGCAAAAAATGTGAACTGTACCTCACGAGCAGGAGCAGCAAGTCTTAGATGCAGCAAAAATAAGGACGAACGACAAGTCCCTATGGCTGGAAGAGAGAGAAAAATAATTGGTTGCAAAGACGAACACAATAAAGCCAGTGAGAGGAAAATCTAATGAAACCGCACTGAAGAAAAACGAACAACAATAACGGTGTTAGCAGGAGTGTAGTAGGTTCTAGAGAAGGATCACATCAGAAGACATCAAGTGGTGAGATATTTATAGGGTTTAAAGTATGAGGGTCGGATAAGTCTATAGACGAGAGGTTAGAAAGTAGTTTCTCTATTTTTCTATAATTTGATTCTTCTGTTGGAGGATACATTTTCGTTCGCTAGGCGGGAGAAAGTTCACTAGGACTCAGAAGAAGTTGTATTTGAGCCGATAACCAGTTAGGAGCATTTAATGGCTCAAAGTGGCTTAGTCGTTTGTTATAATTTTTTTTTTCTAATCGATGAAAGGACTTTATGGTGTGGAAAATGAACTCTGCGCTTATTTCTTTTATGCTTGATCGATGGCTTTCATTGCTCAATTTCCAAAGCTGAACAATTCCTTCCTCGATATGCAAAAGTTCACTTTTTCCAAAAACTCTCAGATGTTCAAAATTTCTTTGGAATTACAAAAACTTTCATTTTGACACGGACATTAAGCCCACTAATCAAATTTCCGAACTCGAATGCTAGCGAGGCTTTTTCACTTTATACCATTCTGATTTTGCTTTTATTTTGAGTCCCAAAAAAAAAAAAAATCTAAAGAATCCTTATTTCCCTTAACTAACTGACACGCAGTCCAGGCAATCTAAACTTTGTATTATTTATAGCTCTGATATTGAAATTGAGGAGCCGGCAAGGCAAGCCCTTGAGACAGATCGCGATAGCCGCGTTCCTTTATTTTGGACATTGCTTGCTGTTTTTTATGTTGGCCTTGTCCTCAAACCTTTCTAGCCTCATAGAAATGACCAACGAAAACGCTTCGTCCAACGCCGCCGCCGGTCGTTTTTTGTTATCATCGTGCTCTATGCTGACGTTAGCAAAACTGGAAAATGAAATTCATAAATAATTTCCAATTCTAGAACGAGTTCGAGTCCGCCACGTCCAGATCTAGACACGCAAAAAACAACAAATGCAGATAGGTGGAAATGATATCCCTTTTTTATTCTTCAAGAGCCACTCTAGTGAGTCCTGCATGTGAGTAAAAGTTGTTTGGGCTAAAAGTGCTTTCGGGGTCGTTTCTTTTGAATGTAAAACGAATGGAGAGAATGTTTTTTTTTCCGACGGGAGCGTATTTGATTTAGCTCAGTATTGTCCTTTTTTCATTCTGGCCACACAAATTTTAGCCAGTTTCGTCGACGGGGAATGTCAGGAACACGTTATAGCTTAGGTTTGCTTACATTCACTCACCGCTGACCGTGCGTTGTTGGCCGGCCGTGTTGTCGTCGCCATCGCAACAAACATGAATCCCATTTACATTTGTTTGGTCCTGAAAGTTCCATTGGTCATACATCGTATCGTTTCAAAAGTGCCTAGAAGATTGAGTTGCGTATTCACCGGGTTGAAGTACCTGAACGGAAGAGTGTTTTATCCTCTGTTCTTTTTTCTCTCTGTTGGTGGGTGAAGGGAGCATCAACCTGTGTGTGAGAAACTTGCACACGTAGCAGACAACATCAGTTACATTGAAACCGACGAAGCTCCAAATCTCTATCTGGATACGAACGCAGTTAAATGTTCACCCAAATGCCATGCAGCTGGAATAAAAAAAAAAAGACGTGCTTCAGTTCGTTCCAAAAGGTAAATTTGTAGTTGATTGATGGGATATTCTCGTGTCGAGTCGTGGAGTTGGATTTTGGTTTGGTTCTAACTCTTAGTTTTTTTTTGTTTGCGTTCACCAACACACTGGACTGACTGTAGCTAATGTTTTTGATGAGTGAATATTTCACCAAGTCGAGTGCGGGCAAAGTTGAGTTCATGGAAAAGAGCTCTGGATTAGAGCTTAGTCCTTGAGGAAATCCGGAAAGAAGGGTTGTTTAGGTACACGTATGGAATCAGGTTGCAGGCAAGTGCAGTATGAAAAGTGAAAGCTGCTTCTTTGTAAAAAAAAAAAAATGTTATAGCTAATTGGATAGGTTAACTTAGCTCAATTTGTTGAGAAGAGAAATTAGAGAGTTCTGTCATTATTTTGTGGTTGGTTGGAAGCTGTTTCTGACAATTTCAATTATTTATTTAACAAAGCAATTTTCAATTAATATTTTAACCCTCCACACACCCCCAAAAATAATAAGAACTTGCATAGTAAATTAATGTTTCTGTTCTTTGGATTATTTTCAGGTAAGAATGAACATCGCATTGAAATAATATTTGATGTCAACACTCACCATTCGTTGTCAATATTTTCGAAATCAATTTTAAAAATCCCTCAAAACAGCAAATAAGGTCAGTTTCTGCTTTCTGGTCGCTTTGATCTCGGCAAATCCTCACATCTGAATGATTTGCTATCAAATTCCCGGCTTTCCTATTATATTCGTCAGTCAATTTGGATTGATGAAAATGGTATGATGATGATTTTGACGATGACGATGATGAGGGCAAAGGTGATGTCCATTTCACTTTTGGAATATTGCCTTTGCAACAATTTGCTAATTTAATTGCAAAATGCCAACTGCACACATATACATGCTTACATTAAACAATATTATCTAGAACAGATGCAAAATGAGTAGAATTGCAGATTGTTGGAAGATTGGCAAAAGAGTTAACCATCTATAGAGACGATACACAACAAAAGGGAGAGAGGACGAGAAGGGAGAAGAAAAAGCATCTGACTTGCACAGATACAGGTTAATTGCCGAATGCAAATGTCGTAAGCAAATTAACATTCTAATTTCGTTGTCCTTGGATGCTATTACAAACACACGCTCACACATATTGGTACCTGCATATAAAAGGCTACTGTTAGCACTTATGGCTTTTGCATTGGAGGTGGATAGGATAGAGAAATTCGAGAATCCCCCCTCCCCCATGCAACAGGGATATAATGGCCAAAGCCGGAGCATAGTCTAGTGCATGCACTCTTTTGCAATTTCAAAATTCCAAATATAATTATCAGACATGTCAGAGTCGGTTGCTTTTGATTATCCTTGGAGCGAAAGGATTGAGGTAGCTGCAGGATATTCAATAATCCACCATACCATCATAGAGCATAGTATCGTATAGCAGAGTAGAGTAGCGCTAGGGCATGTCTTTTGCTGTCAACTGCAGTCTGGTAATTAGCCTTTTGCCTGGATGTCCTTCAAAATTTCTATTTCTCCATTCATCGTTCGTTTTTCCTTAGTTAGAGGCAGTCGATCGGTGTTTGTTTGTCTGCCTGTGTGTATGGACTGAGACCGAGTAAATCAATTAAGTACACTTGCCTTTCAGCTAGCTGGCAATCATGTTTACCTGGCTTTCATTTTTTCAAAATATTGATGAAAAAATCAAATTCACTCCGCCCACACAGATACCATCAGAGTATCAATCACCGAAATTAGTTCAATCTCAATTTGCCTGGCTTCTGTCAGAACATTTCAAAGACTCTTTTTTAACTGAGATTTCAATTCCATTTCGGTTTCAGTCGAAATGGACTGTCCGTCCGTTTCATCAATAGATTCCTCTATGAAAAATGATGAGGAAGCAAATATGTTTATGATATCAATCCTTGTCAGATGAAAGAAACCTGACCTGCAACTAATGCAAGTCTATGTAGGAATTTCAAAATTTTGAAATCTTGTGTGTCTGTGTCTGTGTCTCGTCGTCTTGTGTGATGTGCCAGCGAATATTATCTCTATGAAATGATGATACATTTGCTTTCGTCTTTGCCGTACATCACATATCTAGATATCTGTATCTAAATTTAATGTGTTATGTGTGTGTGTGTATTTATGAAATATGTGTGGACTGTTTCTTCTTGCAAAATCTCCAATATTGAGAATTGCCTCAAACAATAGGAAAAAGCCTTGGGACAGATCAAATGTGTATTTTGTCTGAAGATGAGGAGGTATTTGGGGATATCCACCAGTGAATTCACATTCACATTCAATTTAAATGCTGAAAACAATGCAGGTGGGTACATAATGCAATAAATGCATTTATTTCAGTTCAGTTTGGAGCATTACGGTGAATTTTGCCAGCACAGCAGCTTGAATCAGCGTGGAACACTAGCTTTGAATGTATTTGAAGGCAAACCGGGTAAAATGTCTCTGTTCGGATTCTTACCTCTCAAAATGAATGTTGTAAAGGGGTGTCCATGTCCATACCTGGGAATCGTATTCAAGGTGAGGACGAAGAAAATAATTATTTAGAGAACGAGTGATATCCAGATCACGGAAATCCTTGGACGAACTCTTTAAATATCCCAACATTGAATTGGCTTTATTGACGATGCTGTTAAGATGTTCAGAATAGTCTAAACGAGATATAAATAAAAGCTCCAAAATCTTTTACAGTGAATGGATGAACAAATGTCATTCAAAGTCATGAAATTTCGGCATTCACTTCTTAAAAAATTTTACTATTTCATATTTTATGGAATTAAATTTTTAACTATTTTTCTCACACCACACTAAAAAAATGTTTATGGTATCCTGCAAAAGAATTCTATCATTCATTGAAGATATCTTTTTAACATCTTCATATCGTCTTAAATGATGAGAATTTTACTGTTTTGAACCCATAGCGGGGTATCGTTAATAGCCAAAATAAAAAGAAGGGGTCCTAAATGACTACCTAGAGGGACCAGCAATAATTGGTTTAGAGACATGATGTCTGAATTTCACCTGGTAAGACTTGTCTTCTAGATCTGTGAATACCGAATCAATGAAAAAATGTGGAAAGCCATATGCTTTCAATTTAAAAGTCTTAACTCGTATGGGATAATTGGTCGAAAGCTTTCGAAAAGTCAGTATAGACACAATCTGACCAATCTCCAAAGAGTTGGCGCATTTATTCACAAAGGCAAGAAAGTTGGTGACCGTAGAACGTTTCTGCATGTTTTAAAGGACAACTCAAATACAATCGTAAGATTCAGATCTGAAACAGACTTGATTTTTTGTTTAAACAGTAAATGGAATCGGAATGCCATGTGGTCCACTTGAATAATCTTCTTTAAGAAGTGAAAGAGATTCAAATATCCTGCCACTCTCTTTGAACTGCTAGCAATCAAAAATTGAGAAAAAAATCTAATATAAACTTTTTTCAAAGCCACTGGCTCACCCACACACACTCTCACACACACACAAACACACACACACACATGCACACATCGTTTCTGTCGTTCAGTCACATCGCAAAAAGGAATTTTGTATTTAGAAACTGTCACAGCTCATTTTTTCATAATCAGGAATGTTCACTCCGGCGAATACTTATTATTTTTCTAAGAATCAAAAACATCCGAATAGCAATACATGCATTTAAAACGTTGCTTTTATTTCTAAATGTTTATTTTTTTTTTCAAAATTCTTTTACTGGTAAGATGTGAAGTGAATATATGAATTTGTATGTATGTGAATTTATGTATGTAGATCGAAAAAAAGAACTTTTATGTGAAATCTTATGAGCAACTGTCCTCGAATAAGCTTTCAAATGCAAAAGTAGAAAATGTTTGATGGAAAATAGAGGAAATTCCGGGAAAGCGAGAACAAGTTGAGAACCGAAAAATGATTTGTTCTCTGGAATCTTGTACCAACTATATGCAAATCCTACAGAAAAATCAGCATTTGAGAGATTTTGAAAGCTAATCGAAAACTATTTTAGTTTATGAGATTCTGGGTACAATTATTTGTTCAGGAATTACTCTTCAAAATTTGATTTTTCTTCAAGGAATTTTGAATTTCGTCGTAAACGTATCGTTCCCTATTTCGATTGCATTCTAGGAAGTCACATTGCGTTTTTTGGATTTTTTTGATATTTTTACATTTTTGAAAAAAAAGTCTGACAAAGCCTTAAATTCCTATGGTGATATTCCACTAACAATAACACCACTACCTCTTTTTGTTCTTGCAAGTTGGACTTTAAGGTGATTATATTATCTCATCGAAGGATGAAGTGAACCACTCGAACGCAATATTCTCAGTTAGAATGTTAGAATCGAATTTCCATCTTAGAGCTTCAAAATTTCCATCAACTGCCAAGCCAGCTGGCTACCAAATAGAATTGTCTTGAATAAATTTAAAGCTTGTTGTCAGACGGGAATTCGACTCTGGGAATGCCCTTTATTCAATATAAATGAAGAATTTGTTGCTTTTTGCTTGATATATCGTTAGAGAGTGTTTTGTGAAGAGTGAATTGAAATCCAGGTGATTTGATTTTGAGCATAATACATCTCGCATATATCCAATCAAGATGCAATTTTCTGATCGATTTCTAGATAAATTGAATGAAATTTGAATTTTTCTCTTTTGTGTGCTTCCAACACTTTGCTGACGTTTAGTATTTTCTCACATACAAGACAAAAAAGGAATTCTTATTGGATAGGATTGCAATTTTCTTGGACGAAGATTTCTTTGATGCCACTGTTGGATCAAAATAAAAGAACAAGTAAATAACAAACGAAAAGCAGTTGATGCAGCAAATACAGTTATGCCTAGAACTCTACCAAAACTATTGTGCTAACGATGTCTCTTTTACTGAGGCTCATGCCTTCCTTCCACTTTAGTGTCCGAGATGTATAAAAAAAAACCCTTCAATATTGCACATTCACTTCCTAGTTCATTCCGTGTCACGGTCATCATGCCGGAAAATATCAAATCAACACACTCTCTTTTCCTCTCCACTGCTATAATTTTCAAGCAGTTTTTCATTTATTTATCCCCGATTACTCGCTCTGGAAAATACTCCTTTTTTCCAATAAGACTCTCAGAGAAAAATCGTCTGAATTTTCTCCGAAAAGGTGCACCGGAGTTCCTCCCCGATTTTACTTCAACACAACATACAACAAACCATTATCCTGGAAAATCAAGGACAATATTTCCCGAATGCGATTTCACCGACTCAGTTTGGTTTTCATCACAAGTGACGTTAGACCGGTAGAAAACGTTATTCTACACCTTGTTTATTATTCTCCATTGTACAGTTTTGCAATAAAAATTTATTCGGTGCATGCGTAGAAACGCCAACAGAAAAGGATTCTCGTTCGAAAATAACATCTTCCTCCGATGTCACTCTCCTCCTCTCCGAAATAAAAGTTTTCTCTCGCCCGATAACAGATTTTTTTCTTCTTCTTGGTTTGCTATCGTGTCATCTTTGTGTCGTGTTTTTTTCGTTTGTTTTGTCCCGTGCCGTGTTTTACATCCGGTTAATGTGTGTTTGTCGTGTTGTCAGTGTTGCTTGGATGCAAATAAAATGAGAAAGAAGAAAAGCAATTGTTAGTGGCGGCAGTATCCATGCAGCTACAACATTGTTGTCTTTTGTGTGTCTCTTCGGTGTCGTCATGTCAAAGAAGACAATCCTCACAAGCAATGGATAAGAAATGAGAAATTCTGCTCAGTAGAGACTGGGTGATGCCACAACGACCACGTTGGTGGTTTGAGAAATTTTATTCAACATATGTTTAAAAAGGATTAAGGCATCTTAAAAGATTGAGCAAATAAATGGTAGTACTTATTTAAAAATATATTAAAAATGACACTCATACGCCACAGTGACCAATATCAATAATTTAGTTGGATAAACGATTAATGATGAACAACTGGTACAGATACGATTTAAAGCTCATAAATAGTCTCAATTAAAGTAAACCCCGTTAAACTAGATGTTTTACTGCGTTGTAAGGTTCCTGAAAACATTTTGATAACAGCTTGACTCCATTCTACGCCTATAAAATTATTTTTGGTGATGGTGATAAGCAGGAAGTTACTGCTTTTTCCTTCAAAGTTTTCAGCGAAAATCATTTAAGGCTACACCAAAGACTCTTTACTTTTACTTACTTATTTATATAAATAGCTCCCCAATGTGTGAAATGCCATAACAGTTTTCTATCTTCCTATTCGTCTTGAACGTGTCGGGTCATCGAATTTAATTGGATCGTTGTTGTTCATCGGCTTGATTTGGCTAAGCTAAGGTAGTCGTTGCGTTTTAGCTATAATTGCGGTTTTGCATCCACTGTTTTCTACAGCTTTCACAGTCCCCGGATGAAAACCGCCGAATTTCGAAATAATAGTTCTCGATTCTATCTTCTCTTGATGTTCAATATACATAATGTAGGCCATATGCTCCTTTACTTCCTCAGCATTGCTTCTTCTAACAATGACGTCGTCTAAGGCAATAGAATGTCCGTTTTTGTCCTCATTTCATAGTACAGCTCTTTCTGAAGAGTTGACGATATCAGTGTCATCCGTATAACCAAAGTGTAGAATGTCTCTCTTAAGGTAGTGTTTTGCGTGCTGATATACATATATCTCACTGATGTTCAAAACGATCTCGAGGAAGTCACATGTAGTACATCTTTGAGTAGTATCTGTACACTCTGGCTCTACTTATTGTTAATTGCCACGTAGCTCTAGATCTCGAATTAAGACATCATCGCCATTAAAAGTTTTTTGCGACGATAACTGTCATAAGAATTTTCAGCTTTGGAATTGCTCTTTCCGATACTGGGCATTCATACTGGGCCTTCATTGATTTGTTTCTCATTTCTTCTACTGCTCCAGCCTTAACGATAACAAACTCTAGGTGGTACAATTAACCAACGTGCGCAGCCACAAAACTCATATGGCCGTCACTGGCCCTAAAGAGCTCTAAAGACTTGTAATTCCAAAGCAGACTTCATATTAGCTCCCTAATAGGGGTCCTTTCAGGACACTGTCTTATAGGCAGACACGCAATACGACTTGGTGTAGCCTCAAAAGACTTCTGCAGGAGCTGTATGGACGAGGAAGAAGAGGAAACAATGCCTTGCTCTTTCACTAAGACGCAAACTTCATCTGGGAGAATACTTTTATGATAACCCCAGTGAACTAGCTTATAAGTATATCAAATATCTTCTTCGCATTATAAAAAGCGTTTATAACACATGTTTTCAATTCTGTCCTCATGACAGGCTGGTATCCTCAGCAGTGGAAACTTGCCAAGGTTCTACCTATCCCCAAAGGAGGTAGTAGCAATGAATTTAGGCCTATATCAGTGCTTCCATTCTTATCGAAAGTCTTTGAGAGAGTCCTACAAAAACAAATAAATGCTTTCCTCAGTTCTCGACATATGTTGTCTAATAAGCAATACGGTTTTCGTGAAAAGCATAGTTGCACCACAGCCGTCATAAATATCGTCGAAGAAGTAAGGCACGCCATTGACGAAGATAAAATTACATTTACCTATGGTTCTTCTAGATTTTTCCAAAGCGTTCGACACAGTCGATCATAACAATTTGTGTCACAAACTTTCTCATCTTTACGACTTTGCACCCACCGCAGTGAACCTTATTTCATCTTATCTTTGTAACAGAAAACAATGTGTAAGTACTGGTAATCAAACCTCTAACTTCCTTTCCATAACTAGAGGTGTCCCGCAAGGCTCAATTTTAGCACCTTTACTCTTCTCCTTATACATAAACGAGCTTCCAAGAACAGTCACCGCATCCTCAATTCAAATGTATGCCGATGATGCCAGCTTCACAGAAGTTGTGCGCTTGGTTTGATTGAGGACTGCGTTTTTAGAATGAATGAGGACCTCGAAGAAATTTCGAACTGGTCTACCCTTAATGGCTTACATCTCAACCCTACTAAATCCAAATGTCTTATAATTAGCAAAAATCCTGTAAGCACCAATTACTTTCCAAACTTGTGTCTGAACAATATAACGCTAACCTACGTTCAAAACGCTCGAAATCTCGGAATGTTGTTTAACAATAAACTTTCCTGGGATACTCATATAAATAGCGCTGTGGGTAAAATGTATGGAGTTTTACGTACGCTTTGGTCATCCCAATATTACATCCCTCAAAAAACGCGTCTCCTCGTGGCAAAAACGTTAGTATTACCCATTCTAACATACGGCTGCGAAATATTTTGTAGCTGTGATTCGATGAGTCGAAAAAGATTGAATGTGGCTTTCAACAATACAGTGCGATATTTATATGGGCTACGTAGATATGACCACATTTCTAGGTTCTCAGTGGGGGTATACCATATGTCCTTTGATCAGTTTATGCGCTTTCGTACCCTCGTCCTGTTATTTAATGTCATCCAATCGAAACAACCTTGTAGCCTGTTCAACAAGATACAATTTGGTTCCTCAAACAGAACCCATCAATTAATTTTACCGCGTTTCACGTGTCTTAAGATAATTTTTCATCAATGCCATCCGGTTGTGGAACACTTTGCCAAGGCACATAATGATAGAAGTGGATCAAGCTCGGTTTCGCAGGGAGTTGCAACTTTTTCTTCGAAATTAATAAAGACAATTTTCTCTTTTCTATCTTTTTTCTTTCTTCTGTCTCTATCCTCTACTTCTACTACCAGATATACTTTTACGTTCCGATTTTTATTTTTAATTTGTTTAATTTTTACTTCTAATATTGTTCAAATTGTAAAATTTTCAAATATCAGTCTTATGCTGTTTTATAAGAAATGTTTTCTTAATGTGTAAGCTTACAAAATAAAACAAACAAAAACAAACAAACAAACAAAGGTCAAAATGGTTCGACTAGTAAGAAGTAATTCTCTAGATTCATGTGGTATCACAATGGGCCTTTTATTTTGGCTTAAGTGTGCGGATTCTATATCAGCAGCCACTTTAACCTTACCTAACCTAACGTACTGTTCCTTATTATTTTTTAATAGTTTTTTTTTGTTTTGAGATTCTGGAACCAGAGGCCAATTGCTTGCATTGATGTAAAAACGTCGATTGTTGTTGCAATCTCGGGATACCTTGAGATCTTGAGACGGTTATCATGCAAAACTTTCCCATGTAGTGGTAGTTGGTCAAGCCACCGACAGGTCACACAGATTCACGAACAGGATGGAGCAAACAACTCTCATAACATTCTACACGATCGATGTGGAGTTAAAAATTTGAGTAAAAAATGATGAAGCTTGTATTTTCTTTCTTCACCACATGTTTCTTTTAGAGCAAAATTTTATTGAAAAATTTAAAATTTGCCGTAAAAGGACTCCTCACTTGGCCAACAACCTAGAGGGCAACAAAAAGCCATTTTTTTATATTCGATACTTAAATTCCAAATTTAAAATAGTTGTTCCGTTAAACAAAACTAAAATAAAAACATAAGCACCGACGGATATAACTTTAAAATAAAAAAAAAATCATCTGTACGCGACAATTCAAGGGTCGTCAGTTTTGCTCATAAAAGTTGTTAACAAATTCGCTCTTGCTGAGCGAAAACTATTTCAGACACAAGCAACCGGAAATTCCTTTGCCATACAACAATACAAGCTTTATCTGGGTGGGTATCCGCCATATAGGTACCCTTAATACTTGTTCTGTATGTGAGCAACTTCTCACATTCTTTTGTTCAACGAATCGAGTACGTATTATATGTGTAAGCGGAGCTTGTTTCGCGACGGCACATAAAATAATCATACCATGAATAATGAAATACTATTCCTGCTTGCCGCCTTCTTCTTAATCGTTTCAAACGAAAAGAGGTTATATAGGAACAACGTCCCAGCGTCTATTGTAAGCCCACACGCATATTTAAGTTTTTCTTAACTTTGACATTTTGATCCTTGAGAGAAACAATGAAAAATTTAAGTGTTTTTCAGGTCTAATCCTAATGGAATTTTAAATGCTTAAGTGAAGGAATATGAATGTTGGAATTTTATAAGCGGGTTTTAATGTCCACTCAGTATACGGGTGAAATTAAAAATACCTACTCACTAACTGTTTCTATATATAAAAACCATTTATTATTAGTCTGAAAGGACGAAACATCGCTTGTCCGTTTCTTTTAGAAAAAGGACGATGGTCCTCTCTTGAAGAAAAATAAAAACCTACAAAACTGCAGAAACAGGACATGGCTATAAAAAAAAAAACATAAAAAAGAGTACCTAACTCTAAAACATAAAAAAAACCCAAATGATGTCCCTTAACAATAGCAGAGTCGCCGGTTGAGGATATTTTTTTTTTCACTTTATTGTTGCATATTTGTTGTTACTGTTGTTCTCGTTATTTTGTTTGTACTAAAAGTTCAACAACAAGAGAAGTTGTTGCCTCCATCGATGTGTTTCCTGTTGAAAGGACAAAAAACGATGCTTGAGTATATTAGTCTCGGAGTGCATATTTTGAGACGCCAACCATGGACTATGGACAAACAAAACAAAACTGGAAAAGAGTTGGGAGAATCCCATCTATTTGGCTTGATACATTTTTATTTGTTTACAGTATGAAGTTCTATTTAAATTTTTCAACTGATTTGCTAAGTAAATATTAAATTAAATGGAATCGGGTCTTGAGTGCAAAATGTGTTTACAAAAACATAAATTGATGTGAGTTGTATGTAAATGCCTTATTTTGTCTGAAGAAAGTTCTGGAAGAGGTGTTTGAACTTAAATGAAAACAGTGTGTGTGTATTCAGCATAGCTCGATTGAAGAATCTGTTATGTGATTAGGGATACGATCCTTTCAAGGAGGAATAAAAGGCTCAGCTTTGTAGTTGCCCGTAGCTTAGTGGTTAGGTGCGTTGGCTGCTAAGCCGAACATCGTCGTGGGTTCGAGTCCTACTCGTGCCCATTAAGTTTTTATTTCATCTTTGACGGGTACTGCCTCTTGCGAAGACCTGACAAAACTTCCAAGAGTATCAATCTGTTATGAAAAAGTGCTTCTCAACTTTGCTGTTCGGAATCGACGTTAAATTGTAGGTCCCCTCAATTCTTTACACGCACTCAGAGAATTGTTGATGAGAATAAGCCACTTAGGCCGTGGCTCTTCAAGAGCTGTCGCTCCACTCTATTTATTTATTTAAGGTTATCGTTTTGTGGAACTGAACTTTCTTTTTTTTTTAATTAGAGTTCTGTCTAAAATTCCATCTCAACTCTTATAAGCATTTGAGCTTCAAAATGGCTTAGGTAAACCTCTTTCGTGCTGACTTACGCAGTGTGCGATAACATTATACCAATACTACAGGATTTCTGCGACTAGCACTATGTCGTTTGTTGTTTTTGTATTTTCCGCGCTTGAGAATTCCGAATTTACTTGACGGTAGCCTAAGTTCTTTCAAAGTTTTCGAGTCTGTGAAATTGAAAACAACAAAATAGTTATTTCTGATCACTACCCATTATTCAGTTTCTTCGCAACTCACCTGCTTCAAAACATTAGCAATAACTAAATCGGCTATCAGTGGCGATTCCTGGTCCTCATCCTTGGTTTACCTACGACCCTCGGGAAAGTTAAGACAATAATAAAAAAAAAACTCAAAATTGTTGTTGTTCAAAAGTTTTTTTTTTTAAATTTATGATAAAAATTTTAGTAAGGAAAAATGCTAATTTTATATATTTCAAAAAAAATAAAATAAAATAACAACACATAATGAATTAAAACAAATATTAAAATACAAAAATCAAAATAATTAAGAAACTCGAAAAATATTTTTAGTGAAAATTTAAATATAGGTAAAGTAAAAACTGCTTTCACAATTGAAATTACAATTTATATTCAGTTTTAAATATTAAATTGAAGTTATAAAAAGAAAAAGATTTGTAAAATCCTTAGAGCTATTTTTTCGTAAAGAATTTTTTTCTTCTTCTAAATAAAATGTTTAAAAAATTCTTAAAAGTAGAAGTTAGTGTTTTTAGCGAATTCATGACGGATGTTTTTTTTATTATTTTTTTTTTTAAGTCAAAATTGACCTTAGTAGCAATTCAATTTTGTTGAGCAAAAATCGGCAATGTTTGTTTTTTGTTCTCTATGTTCTTCTTGATTGATCAACGAAAAAAAAATATTTTTTTTTATTTCACAATATTAAAAATTTTTGTTTGTTTGCTTTTTTCACATGTATGTTTATAAAACCTACAAACTGACATACCAAATTTATTTTTCAAGAATTTTCAAAAAATTCGATTAATACAAAATTATTAAAAAAAAAAAACAAAATTGCTCTAACGATTTTCAAAACAAAAATTTTTCATAAATTTAAATTTTGTACTAGAAAACTCTTTTTCAATTGAAATTTTCAGTTTAAGAACAAAACCTTTTTTGAGTTTCTTATACCCAATTTCATAAACAAACACTGAAAGTACTTTTAGCAAAAATCTTTTTAAATTTTATCAGACCCTTAAAACTTTTGAGTTTCATCAACTTGAAATGGGAAATTTCAGGGAAATTTTTGTCAAAATTGACATCCTCATTATGTGAGAAAAAATGAGAAAGTGTTATATTCACTTTTTAAAATATTCAATGACACTTTTAAAATTTAATGCGTCAAAAATTGCCATTTAGTTTTAAAAAGTGTCTAAAAGCTTGGTGAAACCAAAAAATCTCATTTTACGTTTTAAAAGCCTGTTTAGTGTTTAAAAGTTGTTCGTGAAATCGGGCATTAATATTTTATATTAATACCCCGCTGTTGAAGACATGGGCAAGTACGTGCGACCCGAATTAGAATATCTAATTAGAATGTACATAATCCGCCTTATTTATTATCAAATCTTAAAGGTAAGTTTTCATTTTATGACTATTCTTAAGTTTACTTAAACTACATATTTCAGGGTCTTAAAAAACTTAAACATAAAAAACGTCAAAAACTGAAAATTTGTCATCTAAATAAAGCCGTAAACAATCGGCTTTAATATATTATTTAAGATTTCAGTATAGGTACATAAATAAGAGGATTTATGTACTAAGTACTCAAAATGAAGAAATTGATGTACCTAAATCAAAACAGCGACTATGAGCATAATCGTTTCGTGTTGGCGAACACGTGCGTCGTCGTACGTCGTCGTGCTAATTGATATAGAAACATTAGAAACACTACGACTACGACCACGAAAGTTGCTTAAGCGTGCTTTACACGATATGGATTTTTCATATGGACTGTCACTTTTTCCATATGGAAAATTATACAAATCGTGTAAACGTATTAAGAATCCATATCGAAATACAGATGGAAATTCCATATGGAATTTTTTCATTTAGAACTGTTTCTAAATTTCATCTGTAGGGTGACGTGGTCATCGATGCACCACCCTATTTTCAAATGACCATAACTTTTTCCAATGAACTCTTTTTGCTATGTATTTTTGTATTTCATTCTTTAGATATGTTATGAAAATACGTACGAACTTATATTTTCGATATGATCTTAATTCTTTGTGTAAAAAATACTTTTTCCCAAAAAACCAAATGGTGCATGGTGCACCATGGTATGTACTGAATGCATCAGTCGTATGTACACGATGCACCACACATTTATTTAAAGAATTAAAACAATTTTTTAACGTCATAGACAGATTTATTTTTTCAAACAAAAAAAAACGAGAACTTAAATATAAAAAAAATCGATCAAAAGACCATATCACTTAAGGGAACTTTAAAATAAAAACAAATAGAGGAACTCCACTAAAGCAAAGTTATTATAGGATTTAAGTTCATTAAATGGACGGTTAAGAAGTTTAGAATTCAAAGCAACTGATAAATTTGCGGTATCTTCTTGATCAGATAAATTTTAGCTGATGCAGTCGTTCCTTTATTTCATCTTTGTCTTTTTACACAGTAAACCACGGTGCATTGAGCACCATGCTTATGTGGTGCATTATGCACCACCCCGACATTTTTTAAACAAATTGAAATAGTTTATAACAAAAGGAACAAAACTATTCACTCCTTATTTTAAAATGTTAGCAAATGTTCAAAAAACTGTTTAATTGATTTGTTGTAAAGAAACTTTTTAGTTTCACTCAGATATTAAAAAAATAAGCTAACCTTATTTTTTCACTTTATCACTGTAAATTTATAAAATACTCCGCACAAGTGAGCCACCAAAGAGAAACACTTTCAAACTTAAGTCTATCGGAGTTTCTGAAAGTAACGGTTACATTTGAAAGAGGTATACACTAATCCAGCGTCCGGTTTGGCGTGTATAGCCGTGGTGCATTCTGCACCACTGGTGCATTGATGACCACGTCACCCTATACAGACGAAATTGGATTTTTTAAACGACAAAAAAGCTTATATTTAAACATGGAGAGCGCGATAAAAAAATAATAAAAATATAACACATTTTAGGTGTTTTGGACGATAAAAATGTTTTGAAACTACAAAAGAAAAATCCAAATCGTCTAAATGCTTTTCTGATTTTACAAACAAAATCCGATTTGACATACACATGAAAATACATTTGGAAATATAAACTGACAATCCATATGGAAAATCCATATCGTGTAAAGCACGCTTTAAGAGTTAAAAATGTGTATCTGTGTGCCTTCTCAGTCGAAGGGAATCGCTTTTTTTTGCGCTTAACCTTCTCTTTATTTTTACAGGCGTTTAGTGGAATGTATGCGTCTATCTCTCTCTGAAGATTGTATGCAAATAGTGACCGCAAATTTTTACGGTATCAGAGATTTTTTGTGTATGCCAAATTCTCATCAAAGGGAAGGGAATCGCTTTTTTTTGCGCTTAACCTTCTCTTTATTTTTACAGGCGTTTATTGGAATGTTTGTGTCTACTGTTTTGGAAGATTGTATGAAAATAGTAACCGCAATTGTTTACGGTAGCAAAGCAGTGTATCAAATAGGTTTTCTGCACAAGTTATTTCTTGTGTATGCCACGTTCTGGTTCAAAGGGAATCGCTTTTTTGCGCTAAACTTTGTTTTTTTTTTGTGTTCAGGCATTTATTAAAGTGTTTGAAACTATAAATTTTTTGAACTGTTGATTTGCGGAAGAATATTAAATATCTGAAAATACATTTATTTTTTGAAATTCTTGGTTTACCGCCGATATACTTGGTTACTATGAGGAATCGCCCCTGTCGGCTATAACCCTTCTCAAAATGCTCTTTTCTATTACAAACTAAGCCAGTTAAGCTCTCAACGAAAGATTTTATCACAACAAACAACACCATAAAACAGCCAAAACCAACCACCCTCGCTCCATATTTTTCGTTTGCAATTTATCCTTTCACCAGAGGATTACTCGTGATGACAAAAATCATTTTTGGCTTACACCCATTACACACGGTGCACAAAGCTTTTAAAGATACACGAAAAGTATGAATTTGTATATCTTTTTGGACGAGTTTTGCTTGCAACAATTCGCCACTCGAAATTTTCCACAAAATTACAACCCAAAATCAAGCTGAAAGGACACACGAACATCACTTACCAGGGATCAACACTCTCGCCCCTGACAATATTTATACCCAGGCCAGAGAGCCAGCCAGCGCGCGGAGACATAACCCATGTCTATATAAGGACTTAAAAGCACTTAATTAAGCTACATAATGATGGTATAGTTGCGACCATTATGCCAAAGTGTTTTGGTCCTTCGGTCGTTTTTTTTTGTTTTCTTTTTTTGGGTGTGTGCTTTGTTATATGGTGATGATGTTGGGTCCTTTTTGGATATGGTTTGGTACCTAAGCTATTGTTCTCGGTTTTGTGCGAAAAGGAAGCTTTTTATAATAGTT
The DNA here is from genome assembly GCA_943590905.1 of Sphaerophoria taeniata. Taxonomy (NCBI): domain Eukaryota; kingdom Metazoa; phylum Arthropoda; class Insecta; order Diptera; family Syrphidae; genus Sphaerophoria; species Sphaerophoria taeniata. Next base: position 32,985,382 of record OX016540.1, on the reverse strand, counting down.
TCTTGCTTCGTGATGTCGACACCTCTGAAATCGTAACGAATAGACCAAGTGGGATAGTTAGGCGAGGCATACATCGTCGTTGGTCGTCGCAGTTGTCTTTGGGGGGTCTTTGCATCATCCCTGTTCAAGCTGTTCCTTTGACTACTTTGTTTTTCTCTGGATAACTACGATGAATAGACCAACTTTTGCAAAAGGGGTGATTCAAGTCGGAGTCATCGTTGCCATTGTCTTAATGCCCTAAGTGGATGCTTATAACGATGATGGTGATGACATGGTCAGGCAATGTGCCCTAGACAGTTATTATACAAACGCTCCAACTTCAAATTGACATAATATACAAGCGGCTCCAGACATAGCCATCAAACTACCTTCAACCATTTTCGACGTTTATTTCTGTAAAAAGCTTCAAACTAAATGGCATCCAAGGCCAAGGGCCTATAACACAGACATAATCTACCTTACTCTGGTTTGAATTCCATTGATGATGATTAAATGCACATGTCGCCTTTATTTTAGATATATGTAGCCGTTTGGATGGCATTCAGAGGAACTCGAGCTGTGCTTTGGAACGGTATAAAATTGAAACATGAAATAAGAAAACCAGCTTCCTTCACTCTACCCACTCTATTTTATAATGAAGGGACAGACTAGTCAAACGAATGGCAACACTTACATTAAAGGAGAGTATTTCCCTTTTTTGTTGCAGCAGGCAAGGCGGAAAAGAAAACCGTTGTAATTAGAAACATACTCTTAGGAGGAAACGTGTCTGCTGAATGCTGAATTTCTGTACTCCGCTGGATAGTACCCCGGATAGTACTATGATTTCAAGTGAAAGGGGAATTTCACCATTTTCAAAAAATAAATATGGATTTTTTTAATTAAAGACATTAACAGGGTGTCCAGTAATTGGTTTGTCATACTTTGGGATGTGATTCCTGATCTAAGAAAAACGGTGTTTACAGTAAAGTCTGATTTTGAAAGTTGATGTACCATGTCCCATGTTTAGATCAATTTCTCTGTCAATACTAATGTTTGGGACTTCATTTCGGATTTTTTTTTTAAATAGTAGCCTACTATGTTAAAATTGAGCTGATACGTTTTTAGAATTGCCAGATATTTAATTTTAAATGGTGATTAATTTTTCTTGCCATAGTAAAACTATGATTGAGTTGTCTTTTTTTTAAATCCGATATATATATAAAGTGTTCTTAATTAGACCTGATTAACAAAAGAATTATAAAAAATGTGCACTCAAAAAACCATACTTGGGATAATCTAAAACAGTTTAAAAATCGAAATTTGTGTTTTTGACCAACTTTTTGGCAGTGCACGTGGCCTTGTGCACATAAGCGTGTGGATTGGAGTCCTACTCGTGTGCATAACGTTTTCATTTCATCTTTCACGGGTAGTGTGTCTTGCGAAGAACTGACAAAACTTACAAGAAAATCAATCTGTCACGAAAAAAGTGCTCCTCAACTTAGCCGTTCGGAATGGCAGTTAAATTGTAGGTCCTCTCAATTCTTTACACCCTCTCAGGGAAATGTTCATGAGTATAAGCCACTTAGGTCTTGGCCCTGCAAGAGCTGTCGCAGCCAGTGGCGTAGCAAGTGGGGGGCGGACCGCCCCGGGTGTCACCCATTTGGGGGTGACACCCAAAAGCTACCAAGGAGTGTATAATTACTATGGCGTTATAGATCACAGAGTATTAAAAAAAAAATTGCGACATTGTACCTAACCTAACTACCTACCAGTTTCTATTAGCACAAAATTTATAATATCGGCTAGCCTAGGTTTTGGCTGAAAATTTGGATGAAATCTTAGCTGCAGCTGTGTGTGATGCAAGAGAAAATGTAGGAACCAAAGGTGCTGCACAGAACCTTAAATCTGCAATGTTCGATTTCGCGTTTTTTCTCTTCTCTTTTTTGGAATAATGTCCTTAAAAAAATAAATTTTACTCAGATTGCACTACAAGTTAACGGATTAAGTGTTGATCACTTTGCTAAAAAAAAATAGAAGCCTTTCGCAATTACGTTGAAGAAAATCGAGCTAAGATCGTAGAAGACGCAATTAACCTGGGTATTAAAACATCGGAGAAATACGACATTCCAACAGAAAGAAGAATTCGTCGTAAAAAGCGAATGGCTGGTGAGTTGGCAACTGATGCAGGGCTTGGCTACATTGTTTGAAGTTGTACAGGTGCATACTTTACTTTTAGCTAATTCAAAATTTGCTAGTGCTTATGATGAGGTGTCAGAACTTCTCTCGGAGATACCAAGGTTGAGAAGTCATTTGAAAGCGGCTAAAGTGACAACATCTTATTGGCTATTTATAGACTTTATGCAATTCATCGTTTAATGGGACTTTGCAAAATCTCTTCCGAATCTCATTGTCGCATTAAAAATGTTTATGACAATTTGTGTGTCAGTCAAATAAATTTTGATGACGCTATCAGCGAATTTTCTGCTTTAAAAGCTTTATACAATGTGAATATGTAGATAGGTACATTAATTTTTGTTCTCCTTTTTTTTAATTTTTTTTTTTGTATTAAAATTAAGAAATCGCAATATATGAAATAGCGGAATTTCATTTATTTTACTGTTTTTCATTCTGGGGGTGACACCATAATTGCCGCCCCAGGTGCTACCCATGCTAGCTACGCTACTGGTCGCAGCGCTCTATTTTTATTTATATTGGCTTTCGAAGGATTGAGACAGAACTAAAGGTGAGGTATGAAATCATTATGGGTATAACAAAATTGAAAAACAAATACATTCATCAGATCATCAATTAAAGTCACGAAATTTCAAATCTGCTGAATGTTTTCCAATTCTGTTTATATAGTTTTGAAAATATAATTTTTTTTCTCACCAAATCGTTTATATTTTGTTTTTATTTCAAAATTTCACACGAAATTATAAAATGTTTTTAAATTGTAAAAGTTGAAACCTCGGTGAAATTCACCTTTAAAAATAATACATATTTATTAAAAACTCCCATTTGAGGTAATTTTTTGTAGAAAATGTTAATATACATCAACTTCAAAAAACCTACCTTCACAACCCGACCCAAAAAGCGAACAAGGACACGAAGGAAACGTCAGAAACGAAGGTAAACACGAAGTAGGTATCATTATTAAGGTATATGTGAAACTTTTAATAATGACAAACTATAAGTGGCATTATGTACCTCTTTGCATTTAGCAAAATATTCAAATAGCTAGACGTCTAAAATGTCGTCTATAAGGCCATATAGATGGAATGAGAGAGTGAAATACTCAACCCTTTCAACAAAGCAAAGAAGATACATGCTTTGGAACGAAAACGAATACCTATAGGTATCATTAATAAGCGACGTGCTTCAAACAAGCATCAAGGAAATTCTTAATTAAAATTTAAAGGATGATGGCTCTGCTGTCAAAGTGCTGGATTTCAATTTTCATTATAATGCTTGTTTTGACGAACATCAAGGGGGCGATACGATGATATTATTAGAGAACTACTTTTATGGAACTAAAATAACGGATACAAACAAAAGGCACGTTTTGGAAAAAGCACAAAGGTCTCCAGTCTCAGTCTCCATCTCACCCATACCACTGATTATGCAAAAGGATACCAACAATAAAGTGGTTATTCCCGATGATGGTGATGATGACGACAATGACGGTGGAATGAGAAGAAAGGAGAATATTGAAATGACAAAGGTAATTGGGGGTTTTCATTTCGTCGGAAAAAGGTTAGGTATATGAAAGGACATCACAAAAGAAACAACTATCACAACTGTGATTAGTTTTGATTTAATTTTGTCACTCCACAAGTGACAAAAGTAGTTTCCAATCAACTTTGAAAATAAAGGTTGAATTTTTGAGTGGGAAGTGCTTTGGGGAGGTTGAACAAGTCTGTTAACAACAACTGTGCGTTATTGGACAAGTTCAAAGGATATTTTTCAATAAAGACATTGTTAGTCTTTGTACTTTGTATACAGTCTCAAAATAAGCAAAATATGTTTTGAGGCTAGACACTCACTCCTTACAAAGGGAAATTGCTCAACAAAATCAAAGCCTTGGTATTTTTTTTTAGGTGGGTTGGGTCTAGTAAGTCCTGCGAAGTTTTCTTTTCTCCACCAGAAATGAAAAAGGTCCTCGCATCCAATGTCCAAAGAGCGTTTGAGTAGAAACTTTTTACCAAAGCAGAAAACTAATTTGACAAATTTGTCGAGTTTTCAGCCTCATCCCCTCACTCAAAAAAAATCCGACCCACCAAAAGTAAACTTCATTAACCGCCACAACCGGCTATAGAGTTCAAAATTTACATAAGACTTTTTCCCATAAACTTATATTACCTTATTTGGCTTAAAAAAAAAAATTATATCCTCTAATTATTAATTCCATCGCTAGGGATGACGAAATTCCGCCGTCAACGTAGTCGTGGTCGTCTGTCATAAATTGCAAAAGTTTTTCAATTTATTTCACGAAAAAAGAACAACAACAACACACACAATCGACGGCGGGCGACTTTCGACGACGACTCGTTCCGTTCGTTCCCCGTTCATGGATCGTTTTAAATTTCCTGGAAATAGTGCTGCTGCATCCCAAATAACAATAATAGGCAGCTTGGAACAAGTTATAGCACAATGGAGTCAAGTCTATGAGTCTCGGTTTCCACCACACCGTTGGGGTTGTCGATATTAAATCCAAAACGCAGCTGTTACCCCAGAATCCTTGAATTTATACCTACAAAAAATTTAAACAGTAACAATATCCCAACCCAATGAAGGGGGGATAGAAGGGTGCAAAAAAGAGAAAATTGAGGTAATAGACAATTCAAAGCGTAACCTTAACATTCATTCGTTAACCAGGCTGTAGCACGAAAGCTAACAAATTGCAGACATTGCCGCTGTAATCTGATGGGAAATATGAATGAAATTCCACAAAAAGCCTCACCCCATCCGCACTTTCACCCTCTTCGAACAACCTCACTTTGTTTAGCTTTTGCAACTTTGTTGTGAATAGCGATGCGGCAGACACGACAGTGGCACGCAAATCCACATTCAAATGTTCCAAGGAGCCAATTCGCGGATTCTGCAATAACAAGGGACAGTATTCCAGGGAATTCTCTGTTATGTGCGTTGTCAGTGCTTCCAAGTGCAACTGTGAATGCGGGGCTACCAGACAACCAGACGACATGACTTCGGCTCTATATAGCTCGTTCTATGGCTATGCACATCTGCTCGAGGACGACGACGAGACAAGTGCGAGACGAGACCTCGAACTCAAATGTCTGCTCTGCACTCGAGACACTCCCGTTTTGACTCATACCAGTCCGACCGACCACCCCCACCGATTCGACAGGGATTATTTGTTTCAATTGCAGGAAAATATTACAGGGACAGCAAAAGGATACCCAGAGCTTGGGAATTATTCCTTTGAATGGATGTGCTCTCCATCTCCAGCTCCACTTCCTACGCGTTTGATAGAGAGAGGACCCATAAACAATGTGTATAAAATGAAGAGAAAAAAATTGCAGACGAAAAGCGCGGCATAAAAGAGTTCACTGATTAGTTTTCGCTGCTGGGTTCTGAAGCTGGACTTTTGGATGTACATTGCAAGTTCTTATCTGTTAGTTTTTGTTGCGGTCCGGAGTCCTACCACAAAGTTAAAGATAGGAAATGTGCGTGAGTGTGTATGTGTATGCAGGAGAACCCTGAACATATTCTAACGTTTATCATTCTGTCTAAAGCGAGAGTTGTAAAAATAATGACAAAATTGCATGTTGGATATTTTTAATTACTTCCCTCAGAATAATTGGAATCATTCTGTTAATTCTGGGAAGTGAGGTTTTTTTTACGGAGTTTGAATGCAGGCGTAGATAGTAGTCCCTATGTCTTAGTGGTCAATTTTTAATAAGAATTCTTTAAATTAAATTAAATTTTTGTCTATTTAAAGCAAGAAAACATTGAAATACGTTTCTACATTTGTGCGGAATGTAATTGCTGTGAAGAGTTTTAGAACTCTATTGAATTTTGTTTGTTTAAGTTATATTTATGCTAAAGCTTTTGAGGCTTTAAAGCTAACAAAGAAATATGTATAATTTGCTTTTCTCCAATGCCCATTTATATTCCAAATTCAAAATGTCTTCCATTGGTACTACATGGATGGACATTTTTCAGCTTCCTAGATCAAAGAAACCAATCATTGGCGTAGTTAGCTTTTCGCTATGGGGGGGAGGGGGATGGATCTATTTCGCTCATTTTTACTTGCGACATATAGAATACATGTAATAACAAGTTTTGGATTCATAAAAAAGTGGGGCCGCAATTCCATCCGTCCGTCTGTCTTCTGTAAACGCACCTACAGCCTTAACCACTTTTCCTATTGACTTCAAACTTGAAAATTAGAGGTTTCAGTGAATTCACGTGGGTGTTTTTTTTAATTTTTTTTTTAAGATCAAAATTTAGGGTAGCCACCGTACAATTTTTTTTTGGCAAAAAACCAAAAGTTTTAATTTTCTTCAACACGCGATTTTGTTAGTGCCTGGTTACACGAGCGCAAAAAAGAATTAATTCACGAAAGAGTGCGGATGATTTTAAGAAAGAAGGAAAGGGATGGAAAAAAATGCCAAGTTTCGTCTTTTTCCTCATTTTCAGATATGAGTTTTGCGTTAAAAATCATGTTTTTTCTCATCATCATGTTTCTTCTCCCTTTCTTTCTTTTGTGTTTTAATCTCTGACTGTCAAATTTTCTTGCATGCCCACTTAATTTTTTGTTCTGTGTGTATCCACAAAAGTAATTCTTTTTTGCGCTCGTGTAACCAGGCACTTAATCTTCCTTGATTTTTTTAACACTGATGTATTTTATGAAAAAAAAAAATTTAGTATTGCTCCAAAACGGTACCTCTCATAGAACGGTTTTTTTTTGTTATAAGATTTTCTCGAATTTTTTTTTGTATTTTTAAAAAATATTTTTAAACTTTTTTTTCAAAATTCCATACCTCGAAAAATGATCAATATTTAAAATCGAAATTCACTTATAAAATGTATATTTACGTATTCTTGAAAATTGCATACCCAAATTAATTTAAGGACAATTTCGAGAAATTTTATGTATAAAAATTAATTTAAAAAAAAACGCTCCAAGGTTTTTTTTAGAATTTTAAAATCAACAATTTCTTAAGAAATCCTATGACATCAATTTTTTTCAGATTAAATGTATTTTTGAGGTACATTTTTTTAATTTAATTTTTTCTTATTAATTAGAATAATTACATGTTTTTATTTCTTAAAGGTTTTTATGAGTTATAATTTGGAATACAGGATCAGTTTCGTAAGGGCCAGTCGTGTACATATTTTTTTAAGTTTAAATAATAAAAAAAAAACAAATATCAGAACAAAAACATAAAATGTAAAAAAATAGCCAAGTTCTTTTATGTGCGAACAACATGGTGTTAAAAAATCAGCCACCAAAAGTAATGAGATCTAAAAGAACGCCAAGTCCTTACATGTATAAGTGTTATATTGAATATTTCAAATCAAATTATGAAAATTTACAAGTTCACTGTTCAAGTTTAAAAATGTTATTAACCACGCTTCAAAAGAAAACTTGCCAAGTGAACTTGTAAATTTTCATCCCAACTATTTTCTATTTTCTTTTCATATAGCACATTTTTTTCTTATCAAAATGAATGAGTGTGAGTTATGGTTAGCGTTAGGATTCGCGTTAACTACACCGCAGTTGTGTGGACATTTGTGTTTGTGTGGATTAGTGTGCTGCGTTGTTGGGGTTGTTTCTTACACCAACTTAACAATGTGCCACACACACGGTGCGAAGAAATCTAAATAATTATCATTTTTTGTTTCAATGTTGGCTTTTGTGCTAGATATGTGATGGAAAGCTGGATGGAAGCTCATTTTCTTTTTCAATGTTACCTACCAATAATTATCAATTAGTGAGAAACGTAAAAAAATACTTTTTAAAAATCGATATAAAAAAGAAATTCAAAAGATTACGTGATTTGCCGAAATAATAATTTCTTTCAGTTGAAGTTGACTTTGTGTTTTCCCCGTAGAATATAGGTAAAGAATGCAAAATTAACAATGCCTCTAGGAATCCTTAAAAGACTTAATTCACGTAGGAAGAAGGTACTAAATTTCAGAGTGCGTTTCCTTAACTTATTTGGCATGACTGGTTATGTTGAACAATTAGCAATTATGGTGACCAATGAGGGGGGATATATCCCCCCCCCTATCTACGCCACGGATACCAATTCAGTTGTCCTGTGGTGCGTTAATTACAAACATTGAAGTTGGTTTGTGAAAACAAATTTGGAATTCGTTGGAAATATATAGTTGAAATCATTTTAGAACGCGTGCATAATTGCATAGGTACGTTACATATGAGACACGGCCACAAAAACAAAACTGCATTCAAATGAAAATCACTTTTCTTATACTCAAAAGATAATATTTTTTCCACTCTCTACACATAAAATGTAATTTCCTTTAAAAGTATAATCCTCATTTTCATTTAATACGGGAATATAGTCCATTCTGTTGCTGCCACAAAAACTTTGAACTAAAGACAAATTCTCGATTTCAAAATGCAAACAAACAAAACAACAACTGACAGATCCTTTTTTGCTTCTTTGTAAGGGGGCTATTTAAGTCAATTGATTTAGGATGCAAATAAAACTACTTCTATTTCATCGTTCCCGACGTTTCGTCGATATTCCACGACTTCTTCAGGGGTGTCTTTAATTATATTTTAATTAATATATATATTAATATTTACATATATAAGAAATAAATAAAACAATTTTTAAACTCACATTTTGAAATATTAAAAATAAATTATTTTTGTTGCGTTACATATGTTTACATCGAAACTTCACAATAAATAAATAAATAAATTAAATACAAATTGAATAAATTAACAACAAATAAACAAACTTTTAATGAAACAGAAAATTCTTGCAGTGTAGACAACACAGCTGATTTACTTACCAGTTTATCATAGACTAGATTATTTTTGTAAAGCAAGAGCGTAGCTTACTATTGTATTGTCCCTGTCTTCTTTCGTATTCATCGTTCTCGTCAAGTTTTGCTGTATACGTAAGCTCTCTAATGGGAATCTTGTCTCTTGTGTTTATTTTTCTTTCTTTGTCAATGTCAAGTATGGTAGTGTTTTCAATGTTTGGTATGTGTCCACTCTCGATCATATGCTGTGATAGTCCCGTGCGTCGTCCCCTTTCTCTTCTTTACGTCTGCCTTGTGTTCTGCTATTCTCTTCTCCAGTTGTCTCTTTGTTGTGCCGATGTATATGAGTATGAGATTGCAATTTTCCGCCCTTCTTTTCCGTTTCCGACCGATCAATCCTTTCAACTCATCTTTGTAGTGATCTTTCTTCTATCCATCAAACTTTTAATGTAGATCTACTTCTTATTGTTTTTTGATAGATAACGAAAAAAAAATGTTAAAGATAAGGTCCATCTCATCTGTACTACAATCTACAGGGAAAAGAAAACCCTTTGCTGATTTTTGGAAACGATAAAGGCTAAATCACAAAGGCGCTTCAGCTTCGGCTTCGCCTGACGTTTACGAGTTCAGCTATAGGAATTCAATGCTTGCTATCACAATGACGCTTCGACCTCACGTTTCGTACGTTACGTGACTCCAAACGGAAGCTCTAGTTCAAATATGCTGAACTTTTGCTTTGTCTGACAGCTCAACAGCTGTTTGTTCATTTGTTTTTTGGAGCAGCGTTACCACTCGAACAAAAATGAAATCAAAGTAGATTTGGGAATAAAGCGAAGTAAATTGAGAAAAAGTGAAATAGTTTTCAAAAAAACGTATTTTATATTGTCCGTGGATACATTGACGTAAAGAAGGACAAACAGTTATTATCAAAAGTTCATATAGAAAGATCTACAATTAGGGCCGTGTGGGAATTGTGTTAATATGTGTATAAAAAATTGACGTTCGATTTTATTTTGACGCTACATGGTCGATAAAATGTGTTAAATTTTAACTAGCAGACTAAAATATGACACTAGTGGTTAAATTTAACCCACATTTTAACGCAAGTCGCACACGGCCTAAAATATTAAACACTTCAATACAATCACGTAACTCATACTTTGCGTATATGTATGTGTTGACATTTCGTGTTTGTAAAGTGTGTCCGCTTATTGTTCGTGTATAAGGATAGAAACTGCAGATGCAGATGCAGATGTCGATTATCTATTTTCCTGATGAAAATAAGAGAACTGTAGGCATAAAATAACTCAATGAATTAATCCAAGCAGATTTTGGAAATATCAAGTATAATCGATGTAAGTTTTTTCTGAGTGAAGTAGATTTCAAAACATTCTCGATGGTGCGAAGTGGGAACAGATTTTCAAAGTTTTTTAAAAATCAAAGTAGACTACTACGAAAGGAGTAAAGTGGCAAATCTGCTTGATAATGACGGGTGCATCGTAACGCAGACGGAGCCGAAGCTGAAGCGTGTTTGTGTTCTAGCCTTAACTCAAAAATTATATTTCTATAAGTTCGACGTTTGATGGATACCATAGACAGAGAGAGACGAGAGAGACAGAGACATATGACATGAGCATAATCATACATATATGGCGTTTTTCTTTTTACCTCTGAGCAGATCAGATCAGATTACAGAGCTGTCAAAAAAAAATCTGTATTTCTTTTTTATCTCAGATATATCGGAGCAAAAAATGTTCATGCTCTGAGCTAAATCTATTTGCTCAGGATAAAACGACCGAGCAAATAGAGCATATAGCTGAGCGAAGACAACTTCAATTGTTTTTTCGGATTTAACAGACAAAAACAAACATAAAATTAAAAAAGACAGTCGCGCGTCTATTGTAGGTGAAAAAAAATTGTTAAAATAATAATAAGTAAAAATTACATTTCAGTGCTTGTGTTTGTTTCTTTATTAAATCGGAGGACATTGAATATGATCTGCTCAGAGCTTCGCTTTGACACATCCGTGATCTGATCTAATCTGCTCAGAGGTAAAAAAGAAAAACGCCATATTTCTATATCATTTTATCAATTCATCATAATGATTCTCCAATGTCCACTCCATCTGCCATCAGCATTCTAACAGAGCATCTGCATTCAATTTAAAGTTGTGATAAGATTCTCAATACTTAATCAATTAAAAAAAATTACATATAACATACACCAAAATTGACAAAACTCCATCAAGCACCAAAACCATTCCATAATTCCATCTCCATTCCAGTTCCACCTACACAAAAACACTTGCCTCGTTTCGTTTTCACGATCTTTGCGTTGGTTGAAACGAAACAACTATCCGTCTCCTTCCGACAAGTAAAAAAACATCCAAGATCCAAGTTACAAAGATAACTTCCTTACTCTTCTCGTGCACTTGTAAACAACTTCATTTAATGGAATTTCTTCGAATATGAGACAACTGCAGGCTGGCGTTTCTATCAACAAAGTGAATCAAAGGGAGATGGAGTAGGTCCAAATTGAAGTTCCATTTCCATGTTTCGAACATTGAATACAGATATTTTAATTTTTTAGTGATCGCCGCGATGTTGTCTTCGATCGACGCCTTCTCGTTAAGTGGATAAGTATAAGTAAAGAAAACGAGCAATTTTATCCACTCCCTCGAGATTTTCCCTAATTGTTATGGTAATAAATGTGAAGATTAAAAACTCAGAAACACTAAATTATTGTGTTAAAAACCGTTGAAAGAATTAAAATGCAATCTTCATTGCCCCAATGAAAATTCCTTTCCAAAGAAAAAAAAGCAAAATAAAAATTGTATATCTTGTCTTTGTGGCCCTTCGCCCTTGTGGTTGATTTTGGTGTTTTTATTGTTCTCTTTTTTATGTGTTGAAACTCGAAAGTCGATTGTGTCTTGTCTTTTTTTTTTGTGTGAAGTCGGTCCACGCCTCCACGGTGGACAACGAGATTGTAGAAGAGCGAAAAAGAAGAAAAGTACATAAAGGTATTTTATTTACAGACGAAACGGAATAAAATTTATTTTAGGAAAGAAACAAGAAAAATAACAATGAAGCGGTTTGTCATTCTCGTTCACTTGTGTCGGTTCGATTGTTTTGCCGCTGAATTATTTTCATGGGAAATGAAATTCGTTAAATTATTTCTTGCTTATTTAGCGATAAAATTATTGTTAATTGAGCACATGCCTATGTCCACATGTTGTCAGTGAAGGGTCTCTTATTTCTTCTTCTAGAAGCTAGAAGGTTGAAGCTTGAACAAAAAGAAACAAAATTGGTGATGTTTGATTTTGGTTGTATGAGGTTTGACGTTTGAACCCTTCGAGTTCAAATTCCTCAGTCCATTCCATACCTTTGTTGTTGCCACTTTTGTTTTTGGTAAAGAAGAATCTCTTCCCCTGAAGAAGTCGAGAAATTACGACGAAACGTAAGGAAAAATATGAAATAAAGTTTTTTATTTGCATATACAGATGTAAGTGACCAAAAAAGCCCGATTTCACATAAAAAACAAACATAATTTAAATAGTTGGTCAAATCGTTATTAATTCAAAGATCATAAACTTCAGAAAATAAGGAACTATGGAGAAAAGTTACCATATTGTCACTTGGCTAGCGTTTTTGTTTGGTAATCCGGAATTGGTACACAGAATACAGAACTGTCCGATTCCGGATGCCAAACACATTGGCCAAAAATTATAGTCCGCTAATGAACTTTAGTGTGATACTAGCTTAAAATGACATTTCATTCATGACTCAAACGTCATTTTGCTAGTTGCTAGTATCACACTAAAATTCATTAGCGGACTATAATTACGGTGACCATATTTTCCGAGAAAAAATAATGAACAGTAACCAAAAAAAAAAAAAATGTTGACCAGTTTTCAAGATTTTTTTTTTATTTCATTGAGTAATATAAATGAATTAATAAATATAGGGGAAGTACGTCCAAAATGACATACACGGACAATATGACATACTAGCCTTAACTTGAAATGTACCCCACATATAACTCTACTTTCCATCTCAGTAGGTTACAACAATGAAAATAGAAATTTTCTCAAAACGACAACTCAGTTGACAGCCGCAAATTAAAAATATAAAGTAAAGTGTGTTTTTAGGTGTTGAATTTTTTTTTTGTGTTGCAATAGTTTTGTTTTTTGGTGAGTATGTATGTAGCTTTTTTGTTTAAATTTTTGGTTTTAACGATAGTTTACAATGCAAAGTTTAAAATTTATATATTTTTTTTTAATGAAATCATAGTTTTAAAAAGTGTTTTTTATAAAAATGTGTCAAAACTACGATATGGACAAAATGACATACCCTAGCTATGGACAAAACGACATACCTACAACTTCATAGAAATCAAAAAATGAACCCAAGGCACCTTAAGAGAAAAGGAAAAGAAAAGTTACCAAGTTCCTTTTTAAAGATGAGGATGCAGAGGATGAAGACGACTGTCCATGCGTTTATTGCAATGACCTTGGGTGTTTTCATAAACGTCGGAAATCTGCGTTAGTACAATCGTCTTTCTGCTTTGTTGCATAAATGAACGCACCAATTCTGCAGAACGCGTGCAGGCCTGCTTTAGTACAATTTTAAGTAAGTCACTGAATGTTCATAAACATCAGACTAAAATCCAAAAAAATCCTTAAAAAAAGATAAATTTCACTTAAAACAGAAATTTATTAAGAAAATATGAATAATAAATCACATTTTTCGCAATTCAAATTATTTTCTTTTGTTTCCCACGTTCTCTTCTTCTGTCTCCTGTCTGCAGTCAGTGTAAAATGGGTGCACAATCTGCCCGACGCTGATGATATTTATGACGTTTATGAACATGCCTACTGCAATTCATCTGCGTTTGTACGACGCAGTTTCTGAGTTTATGAACAGATCTAAGTTAGGCCTAAGTTAGGCTGACGTTTATGAAAACACCCCTTTATTCCCATGCCAGGTGAAACTTGGCTTCGATGCATAAATTGCAATCTTTGGCCTCATGTGCTGACATGCCGAAGAGCACCAAGAATTTTATTTGTGAATTATATTTATTTTAGACAAATTTGCGATCAACTGATGTGATGAATTGTGATGCTATATTATGTCATTTTGTCCATATTACCTATATGTCGTTTTGCCCATATGACCTATGTCATTTTGTCCATACTATATGGACAAAATGAATTTTATTACTTTTTTTAAACTTTTAATTTATTAAAATTTAACTATTTTTTTAATAAAAAAAAAAACATTATAAAATGTTCCTAATAACAGAAAGATTGAATAATAAATGTAAGGATTGTGATAAATATCATGGTTATTATTTAATTAATGAAAAGGCTTATGGTATGACATATTGGACGTACTTCCCCTAGTAGGTAAAATTATTAATTTAATTTAGTTATTTTAATTAATTATTTATTATTTATTTTCATTTTCATAATATTTAAAGCTGAAGTGTTTGTTCGTTTGAACGCGCTAATCGCAAAAACTACTGATTCGAACTATAAAATTCTTTTTGTGTTGGATAGTTCATTAATCGAGGAAGGCCTTAGACTACATAACATTAAGCTATGACCAGTAGGAGAGAAGAATCAGCTGAAAATGTGTAAAAAATGGCGAAAAACTCATTTTTCGTTTGTTTGAACGCGCTAATCTAATGAACTGTTTAATCAAAGTGAACTGTTCTCTTTGTGTTGAATAGGAAGGCTTCAAACTATTTAAAATTACTTTGTGACTAATAGGAGCGAAGAATTAGTGGAAAATGAAAAAAAATGGCAAACATTTTTCATATTTGAAGGCTTCTGTTGTTTTTTTGAACGCGCTGATCCAAGGAACTGCTAAATCAAATTGAAAAATTCTTTTTGTATTGTATAGTCCATTTATCGAGGAAGGCTTTTAGGTATACAACGTTACGCTGCGAATAATAGCAAAGCATCAGTGAAAAGTGTTTCTAAAACGGGGTAAATTATTCATATTTGACGGCTTCGAGTTATGAAGAATTTCGACTTAGGGGGACTCGATTGTTATACAATTTGTTATCCATTCTAAATCTTCAATATCTACATACACTTTGTCCCACTGATTTAAATAATCTAGACAACTGCTGTAGAATTCATAGACATGGCATTTTATTTCATTTAGGCCGTGTGCGAATTCAGTTAAAAATGGGTTAAAACTTGACGTTTGGTTAAATTTTGACACTTCGCATTGAATAAAATTATTAGACTAGTTGCGGAGCAGGTTAAAATATGACAGTAGTAGTTAAAATTTCATCCATTTTTATTTTTAACCACAATTCATCCAATTCGCACACGGCCTTAGTATACATCAGGATCTTCTCGTTCAAAATCTTTGATATTATTTCTGAACAAAATTGGCAAGAAACCGTCAATTTTTCGTTGTTCAATTTTAGACTTAAGTTTTTTATTTACTAGGGGCACTTCTATCATGGATATTTGTTGAGTTTCTATTTGTAGAATTCTATTATGAAAAAGCGAAGCCTGAGAAGTAAATGGGGAATAATATTGTTGGGCACTTTGGTTGAGATAAGAAATACACCTTTAAATTTTCGAACAATTTAAAATCCTTTCTATTAATGGTTGAAGAGTAAGCCAGCTAGTCTTACTAAAACCCATCAATTTTGTATATATTCTGTGTCAACTTCATCGCATATTTCTTTTAAGTGTTCAACAAGAATTGTATACATAAATATAAAAATAGGAATATATTTTTACTACAATTACTTCTTTGTCAAACGGTAAACATTCAACAGCAGTTTGAATGCAATTATTTATGTTAGTACCTATGTATAATATGATCTTCTGATTTTTGTAATTGTGAGAGTAGGAAGTGTTCCGAAAAAGAAAGACTACGAATTATGATGTAAGAGTATGTTTTCATTAAGCATTTAATGGTTTTCATGCTTAGGCTTTCCTTAAAAAAAAAATTATTAAATAATGAACAAATAATGAGCAATTTCTAAAATAATGAACATTTTTATGTTTTCCGACACACAATAATTCATAATGAACATTTTCTTCAAATAATGAACTGTTCATTATAATAATGAACGGATGGTCACCGTAACTATAATTAATTATTATACTAGAATTATTGCAGATGACATGACTTTGTTTTTGTTTTCTTTATTTCTAAACATGGCGGCGACTACCTACGTATGTGCGTGATTCTGTTTTTGATTTCGACTTCTAATTCGAGATCGTTTTTCTGTTATTTTCAGACCAAAAGCGCTGTCATCTTGGCCAAGTGAACGAGACGAATTAGTCTTATGTACCTACTTAACTTCAAGCCAAAATATTGTCAAAACGATTTCAAAAAAAAAATACGTTTAGGTACAACGCACAAGTAGGCATAGATACGTGCAATTAACGGTTTTTCATCATTTTAAAAGATAACTAGCTATGTACCAATGTTTCCATTCGTTTGATTATCTAATCAATTCCCTGCCTCAAAACAATTAAAACCTCCACCAACACAAATCTTCTTAGAAATAAATTCATTTTAAAAACGATTAAAAATATCAGTTAGAATAAAAACAGAACAATGTTTTTTCTATTGCCCCGCTGCTGCTACTCAACTTTAATTCTATTGTGCGACTTTTTATCTCCATTTTTCACTCATACACTACACATTTCCTCGCCACGCTACGCTCCCCCTCCCGTATCAAGTCTGTTGGCAAACCCATTTATCTCAACCATCCAAATCCAGACCTATGTGTACATCCGTTCTAATTCTAAATCACTAAATTTTTTTCCAATTTTCTTTGTTTTCTGCAACCATGTGCAGTTGAAACTTTTCTTTCGTTTATTTTTTGTTTTCTACATTTTTTATTGCAATCTCGGGCTCATCCTCATTGAGGGAATGGAAATATGTATATTCAAGAAAAATATTTATTTTTAGTTATAAAAAAAAACTCGCGTCTAATGACGTCAACAGTTGCATCAAAGAGTTCCTCCGAATTTTTATCAGATTCAGATGTGGAAACGTCTGGGTGTAGGGTGTCTGCACGCTGAAGTCTTTAAGTGCAAATTTTGATAAGACGCAGACACATTTTGGGTTCGAGATAAAAATGAAAATTCATTTTCTTTCATTCGATAGCCGAAAATTGTATTATTTGCTCATTATCTTAAACGTTTATCCAAAATGGTCCAATAATTATTTCATTTTGTTTTTATTGAGAAAGCATTTAAATTTGAAAATCAACTTAAAACCAAGTCTTCACACAAAAAAGCATCCTCCCTGTCCCTTGACACATAAAATATTTCAATCCATAACAATTAATTGAACATTAATAAATTTTACGAATTGTGAATGTCCCACAGGTTGTTATTGTTCCTGTTTTAAATGTGTACAAAATTAATCACGTGTTAACGGAAATTCAATAATTGAAAAATAAAAGTGAAAAACGTTGCAGTAAAAAATAAGCTACATATCAAATAAAAATTTTCCTTTTTTAATGCAAATAAAATAGTTGTGCCGAAAGCTTGCCCCGAAATTTTAATTTAAAAATACAAATTATTTTAATACAACATTTTTGCAATAATTATGTTCCGGCTGCCATCGTTAGCAGTGTTGATGGTTTTTACCGTCACTGTAACTTGTTCCTATGAGAATACATGGAGTTCCTACTATGAACAACCTTGCTGCAATTTCAAAGGAGGTAATTATGTGTTATTATTATTATCTATTTCATAAATTAACATGCGGTTGTAAGTACATAGCGCCTTAAATGTGAGTGTTATGTAGCCTGTTCATGTAAGTTTTTATTGGTCCATTAAATTTTATGTGAAAATTTGTTTATTCTGTTGGGAACACCTTTTGGTTGTCAATGTAATTTAAATGAATTTAATATCCTCACTATAAATAAATAATGCACTAAACTTTTAAATGAATGAGGTTCTTCCTCGATGAACATATAAACGGCTCTAATAATTCTAGGAAAAATTATAGCTCGTGTTGTTTGAATTTTGTTTCAGATCTAAAATGGAAAGTGATGTTGATTGTCAAGCAGGGGAATTTTTGTTTAGATGGTTCTTGAAAAAAAAAAAATTAAGTTGGGTTTCAAGCAGCGTTGCCATCCGCTTTAGCCGAAAAAAAATGCCTAAATAAGAAAAAACAAAATGCCTCTTATTTAAAAAAAAAAAATGGCTTTCCTTGACTTGACTTGAATTCCACATTTCCACAACTTAAATTTTTAATGTTTAACCAAAAACCGTAGAGGTCTAATGCATAATGTATGTAAGTAAGTGAAAAAACCTCAATGAATGCAAAAACGGTTAACTGACAAAACAAAACAATAGAGAAAGTCTAAAATCTTAGCTTCAATATTTAGACAGTGAAAGACAATGAGACAGATGAACACCAGAAGAAACTGTTCGGAAAACTCGAATACTTTGAGGGTGAAAGCTCATTTCTTAAGGCCGAATTTACATTTTACGATCTTATAGGTTTAATATTTTAAGAATGCTTTAATAAAATAAAAAAGTCAGTGGTTTGAAACTGAAAAAAAAGATGCTGTTTTGCGAAAAAATACATTCAATAAAGCCTCAGTAGGTAAAATAATGCCTGAAAGCATGAAAATGCCTGGGCTGGCATCGCTGGTTTCAACAGTAGGATGAGGATCAAAGATGATGCAACACATACTTGTATGATCCTTAGTATGATGTTGTAACTAGCAATATCCCACTAAAAAAAAAAAACACTATTAAAGGGTGATTCATCGTGAGGCTTGATTTATAACGTAAAATAAAATCAGAACAAAAACATAAAATGTAAAAAAAGAGCCAAGTTCTCTTATGTGCGAACAACACTGTGTAAACAGTTAGCCACCAAAAGTAATGAGATCTAAAAGAACGCCAAGTTCTGACATGTAAAAGTGTTATATTTAATATTTTAAATCATAGAAAATAATACAACAATATTAAAAGAAAATAGAAAATAGTTTGGATGAAAATTTACAAGTTCACTGTTCAAGTTTTAAAATGTTATTAATCACGCTTCAAACAAAAACTTGCCAAGTGAACTTGTAAATTTTCATCCGAACTATTTTATATTTTCTTTTAATATGGTTGTATTATTTTCTATGATTTAAAATATTAAATATAACACTTTTACATGTCAGAACTTGGCGTTCTTTTAGATCTCATTACTTTTGGTGGCTAACTGTTTACACAGTGTTGTTCGCACATAAGAGAACTTGGCTCTTTTTTTACATTTTATGTGTTTGTTCTGATTTCACATCTTTTTGCAAAGTTTTTTTTTTATGGAAGCATTATGCAAACTTTAACAATATAATTGCTCTGCCAATTAATAAATAAATAATATGTAGGTTAGGTTCGACTGGCTGTCTAGATGTCACATTCAGACGTCAAGGGTCCATTGTGAAACCCATAACTCATGGACTTTTATGTAGTTAAGCAAACCATAATTCTAATTTTCAACATCCTATGACCATTTGAAGAAAGTGGGTGGCAGCCATGCCCCTTTAATGAAACTGCAATTTTGTACTTATATTTTCTCTTATACTCACCCGAAACCCTATCAGAATTTCGAATTTAAACATTTTCTAACATTTTAACAAAGTGGGCGGATACCACGCCCCTAAATGGAAATAGATTTTTTTCTCATTTTTTTTATGTTTTTCAACCAAAACCTTACAAGAATTCCAAATTTCAACATCCTACGACCGTTTTAGGATAGTGGGCGGAAACCACGCCCCTAAATGAAACCAAAATATTTTCCTTATATTTTTCCTTATATTCAACCGAAACCCTGTAATAATTCCGAATTTTAAGATCCTACGACCAGTTTTAGAAACTGGGCGGATACCACGCCCCCTGAATGAGCAAATTGAAATTTTCGATTTTTTCTTTTGTATGCACCCGAAAACCTACCACCGTACCAAATTTTAAGATTCTGCCATTGTTAGAAGTGCTTCATAATTTTGATGATCAGTGAGTCAGTGAGTCAGTCAGTGAGTCAGTCAGTGAGTCAGTCAGTGAGTCAGTCAGTGAGTCAATTACGGTTTTTGAAATTTTTGTTGTTCAATATCTCAGGAAGCAGTGGTTCAACAAAATTATTTTTTTTACAGGGCCTTTGTGCCCATGAAGTTAATACGTAATTCAAATTTGAAGCTTCTAACTCTATGGGTTCAAAAGTTATGGGGGGTTAAAAATGTGCTTGAGTTCGATCCTGTAAAAAAGGGGGTAGTGCTAGAACTTGGCTGGGCACTACCGTGCCCTTTGATCGATAAAGTAGAAAATCAACTCAAATTTTGTGTCATCAGTTAAAATAACAGTTTTTGCACAATATGTAATTTTAACGTTGGCCTGGACTACGTCTGAAGTGAGGAATTTGGAAAGGCCAATTTTGGGCAATTCCTACGAGGATAGCAACTGGCATTTTGCAAATAAAACGAGTAATTTTGGGTTCCAAGCCCTTTATCATAGCTAAGACTTTACATACCCTCAAAGAAAATAGTCCATAGATGTGCCCAATAAAATGTGCGGCTGCATACATTGCAAATTCCAAAAAAACATAAATTATACCAACATTATTAAAACTCAATTAAATAAAGTTCAAAACCAGTTTTTGTAGGAAATGTGCATAAGAGAACGAACCACAGAATCAGGTTGAAAAGTGGTTACACTCCATGTCTCCTAATATACAGAAACCGATCAATCGAAAAGTATACTTCCGGACCTGTCCGTTGAAACAGTGGTTAATCGCCGTTGAAAACCCTAGGAAATTCCGTTGATAAACCAGTTGATGACCCAAGGGGCCAAGGGAAACCTTGTTGAGAGCTGGTTACCAAGCCGTTGAATGCCGGAAGAAAGCTCCGTTGTTTAACTAAGGAAAGCCCTAATGAACACACGCAAAGGTACGCCGTGCTCATCTTTAATCATCACCAATCCAAAAAACACACGATCCTTGAAGGAAGGAACTCCAGTCAACCAAGCCTGGTACCGTGAACAAAACGATATACAGGGTGATTCACGAGCGTTGTGCCAAAAAGCTAGAGCGTGTAGGTTGAGTTGAGACAAGAAAAAAATCGTATGGGAGGGGGGGTCTATTCCCCCCCGTTTAGCCGGGAGGGGCAATTTTCTGAAAAATTGACTTATTTTGTTTAAAAAAATATTAAAAATCAACGGATTCGTTTACAATACCGTGCTATACCTTTCTGAAAAGCCAAAAACTTCTTCTTTTACCTTGTTTTTAAATTAAATTGTTTTAAAAAAAATAAATTTTCAAACTCAAAATTTTCAAAAAAAAGCAAAAAAAACATTTTTGAACTAATTTTTTTCAAAATTTTATGTAATTAAGTACTAATTTTGTTTTAAAAATTCAATGTGTTTGTTAATTTTTAGTCGAAAACAGAAAACCGGATGCAAAAATGTCTTTTCGTTTTTGAGAAATTAAGAAAAAACCGAAACCACTTTTTTCTAAAAAAATCTTTGTTTTTATTTTTACCTATCTGGACTTTTAGTTTAATTTATTAGTTTAATTTATAAATTTAATTGTTTGTAATTGGAGTTTTATGAGGACTCAATAAAGTAGAAAAGTATCACATTATCCCTGGATTAACCATTTTGTTCATTGATAATGTCTGAAAAGTGACCTGCAATTTTTTCTTACTATACCTGGGGCCGCGGCCACTCGCCAGCGAAGAGTTCTACCTGCTAGGGGCTTAAGATAATTAAACCGCATTTTTTCTTGAATGAAAAAACAATTAACAACAATTAATTAAATTAAAGGCATCGCATATTTACTAAACAACCATTTACAATTAAAATATTATCTCATCAACACATAACAATAACAAACTCATACGCTCGAGAAGAGTTAGCGGACAGGAACTTCTGCTACGGTTTAACTTATTGTCGAGATCGGGAAGCTGAAAGACTCTACGCTGAAAGATATCCCAATAGATGGCGCCCAAGTCGTAGCATGTTTTCAAGAATCCGCCGACGAGAGCACTGAGAGCTAGAAGTGAAAGGTCAATGGCAGACGTTATCAATGAAAAAAATGATTAATCCAAGGAAAATCCAATACTTTTCTACTTTATTGAGTCCTCATAAAACTCCAATTACAAAAAATGAAATTTATAAATTAAACTAATAAATTAAACTAAAAGTCCAGATAGGTAAAAATAAAAACAAAGATTTTCTTAGAAAAAAGTGGTTTTGGTTTTTTCTTAATTTCTCAAAAACGAAAAGACATTTTTGTATCCGGTTTTCTGTTTTCGACTAAAAATTAACAAACACATTGAATTTTTAAAACAAAATTAGTACTTAATTACATAAAATTTTGAAAAAAATTAGTTCAAAAATGTTTTTTTTGCTTTTTTTGAAAATTTTGAGTTTGAAAATTTATTTTTTTTAAACTATTCGTTAAAACAATTTAATTTAAAAACAAAGTGAAAGAAGAAGTTTTTGGATTTTCAGAAAGGTATAGCACGGTGTTGTAAACGTAGCCGTTGATTTTTAATATTTTTTTAAACAAAATAAGTCAATTTTTCAGAAAATCGCCCCTCCCGGCTAAACGGGGGGGAATAGACCCCCCCTCCCATACGATTTTTTTCTTGTCTCAACTCAACCTACACGCTCCAGCTTTTTGGCACAACGCTCGTGAATCACCCTGTATACGAAACTATCATTTATATCATTTTTGAAAGCGTTTATAAGCCCGTTTTACTGTATCCATATGTTTTAGTGTATTAGTTTATTTTTTTTACACTCACTTCGACCTTAACCTCCATTCATTCAAGAGTTTCCTTATCACAAAAAAAAAACTACTATAATTTACAACTGCAGAGTACAAACAAATTATAATGACGGCTTAGTATCAGCTTTATGGCATAATTTTGCATCACGCAACATTTGAGATAAATGCCTTGTAACATTTTATATAGTTTCTAGGCAGAATTTATAATAAAATGCTTCCGCTAAAAAAAAAAACAGCTTAGGCGCCAGTTAGGTTCAAGTTGTTTTAAGAAAATGAAAAAAAAAACCTGAAAGAAGGCGGAATAATTTAAACAAATTAATTAAGATTTCCCCTTCTGAGTGAAATTTACGTCAATCCGAAGATTTTCCCAAAAAATATCCCATATAAAGAATGCTTTTCAGTTTCAACTGATTTCTCTAAGTCAGTTCTTGTTTACAGACAGGAAACTAGTTTTCATCGTCGTTTTGTGTGTTTTTGTTTTTACTTTTTTTATGAACAAAAATGATTCAAAAGAAAACAAGAAATAAAAATTTCACGATTTATGTAGGTACATCATTTGTGGTAATTTTTACCCTATTCGTAAATAGGTTTGTAATTTTCATTCATCACCCTTTAATCAACCTAGGGGAACGTACATAGTTCTTTCCGAAAAGGCGAACGTCCTACCCCCACATCTCGCTCCATCTCACTATGTATAGAAAACACAAAAGAAACTCCAAAAATAGGTGCTGCCACCGCCATACGGCCATACCACAACCAGATGGATGCGACATGCGAGTGCTAAAAAAGAAACTAAAAAAGATAAAACATAAATCTCTTAAGATTCGCCAAATAAAAGTCTGTTTCCTTGTACACATTTTATATTTTTTTTATTTTCTGTAATTCTTGTTTTGGAAAAATGTCAAACATGTGTGAAGAGAGAGAAGATGCTGCGATTGAATAAGATGTTATCGATGGCTTTTAGTGATGACAGCTCTTGTGGCACCCTCGTTCGGAAATTGAAATTTATGTGGCATTTGAAATAGGAGTTTCGGTGAATGATTTTCAAAGATTTAGTTTTGTTTTCGTTGACAAGAACAACACAAAATGAAATTAATTATTACTAAGGTGACTAACATTTTGTAGGTACTAAGATCGAAAGGAATAAAATTTGAATAGATTTTATTTATCTGATTTCAGGCATGGGAATTGAGTTCTTGATATGATAATTAAGTTGTTTTTGTTTTAAATATGTTTTAAAATACTGATAAAGTAATTTGTTTGAATAATTTATTGCATGGTGGTTGCAGCCAAATGGAACATTCATGTTCACAAAACTGATTTCAATTCATTTAAAATTTAGCTCCGTTTTAGAATCTTAATCTTTTTCATCTCTGAGGAAAAAGATTAAGATAGTTTATGCAAGAAATCCCAGAAAAATGCCAAGAAATAAAAAATCGCAAAAAACATACAGACAATGTCGAACATCATAAAATCGATAAAATAGAAAAGTAAGAAAAACTGCACATTGCCAAATCGAAACCAAAACACCTGTATCAGAGAACTGAAAATAAAAGTAAATAGGGTAACTGCACCAGTCTCCCGACAGACCTCAGTGTCCGGACGATTTTGCCTTTATGGGGAATAAAAGAGAAACTAAACACAGAATTTGCAAAAAAAAAAATAACAAAAACATACAGAATCAATAACATTTTCCACATATACCTACACATGAAGTTTCAAGCGATCGATGTATAACGGAAAAGTTATGGGTGGTTTAAGCAGCAGCCGTTGCTGTTCTGCTGTTTTCTTAGCAACAAAATAGTGGCAGGCCTTGGAAAAAAATACTGGGAATAGTTGATATTCTGAGATCTTCTAATCAAATGGAGTTTGTTTCAAAGAAAATATAATGAACTTCCAATAAGAAAAAAATATTGAGTTTTGCTGAAAAAATATTGAGTTTTCCTTTTTTTAATCGATTTTTTTAAGTGTCCGGACACTGGTACAAAAAATAGCGAAAATTTAGTCTCCGGACAGCTCCAAGACTTTATTTTATTTTTTATTTATCTTCAAATTCTTTTTGAATCTCTTTATTTCCTTGTCAAAAGTACCAGAATAAAAATTTTCCATTATCAAATTTTGTATTACCATTTTTAATTCTCTGTCACACAAACACAATATTTTGAAATCAGAATTGTTTAAATCGTTCGTGCGATATCAACAGCTGAAGGGAATATTTTTGTTTTTACCGAAACCTAAAAATGAGAATAATAAATCCAGTTTACTCCCTCCACCTCCACTTCTCTATTTATTTGAAAATTACATTTTTCTTCACTGGTAGATATGCATATGCATACAAAAAACACAAAAAGAACCCAACCAAACCCACCCCTATCGAAGATATAATATTTGAATTGAATGCGATGTGCCCAAAAACGGGTTTGGAAGAAAGAAACAACAACTAGTTAACCTTGAAACAATTAAGTAGGTATTTCAGATGCATTAAATTGCCATGGTTTAGTTGTGTAGCGTAGATAGAGAGGATATGAATAGTCTTAATTTTTTTTTGATTGAAGACGATATTAGATCGAAGAAATTAGGTGCCAGTCAAGCAGCAATCAAGAATGACAAAGTAGGTTCAAAGTTGTCCGGAGACTCTGTTTTGATCGTCCGGAGACTGGTACCGATTTTGGTTTCCTTATATTTCATCTAAAAGAACAATAACCAGGCAATATGCCAAACAACCATGAAATAATTATCAATGCAGACAATGAATTGCTATAAACTAAACACTTAAGAGAAAAACGATATTGAGTTTTTAAGTGGAACTGTCCGGAGACTCCATTTAAGATCGTCCGGAGACTAGAACAATTGTCCGCAGACTCCAGAAAATAACCCTATTTTAGAATTCATCTTATAAAATCAATGTTTAAAGTTACTTTCAATTCATTCATACAGCAAACTACTGAGAAATATCCATAGTCTTAGCAAAATATTAAGATTTGAATGAAACAGTAATAGAAATAAAGATATTTACATTGAAAGCCAAAAAAAAGTTATATTCCGGAGACTGGTACAGTTACCCTAATTGTTCCGCGCTATTAACAAATTAATGCTTATTGTTATTAAACATAAGAATCACAGCTTAAAAACAAAATTTAAACTTGTGTAAATATATGAAGCCAGGCCACCTAGATCGTGCTATCAGGTATTTAAAAAGAAGTCAGTTATGAATGACGCCTTTGAATATTACTCGAGATATTTGCCAGTCCAGAATGCTGCTTCTATACACATAAGGAGAAATGGACTATATGCTCATTTTAAATACAGGTTCATGTCAGTGATAGTTAATTTTGAAAGTATTTTATGATTATGCTCAAGTAGTGTCACTAATCGAAGCCAGTATCAGCCAAATAAAACTGATGTTTAACTATACTACACCTTTCGTTTTGATCATTGAATAAACAATGAAATGAAGATGTTTCAAATTTAATACTCAATAAACACAGGTCATTTTCAAACTCATCCAATTTTCGCCGTCACTGTTAAAAGTCTCTAAAAACGAAATGAACTCAGTCTCAGACGATGTTTCAAAATGCACAAACATCACGAAGCAGTTTAAAATTTGCAATTTAAGCGGATGTGGATATTCCATGACATGTGATCTAAAATTTAAGAAATTCTATCTTTCACAAAAAATAAAAAAAAAAACTATCGAAGTTGAATTCAACGGAAAATAACAACAACAAGATTGAACAAAAAACAAAGAAAAAAACGAAACGAGAAATTTGTACATGAAAAAGTGTCACGAACCAAAACGTGTGATATGTATGTCTCGTGCGTCCTGGAATTTCAAGAAGGACATTTCCTCATTCGTTCTGAGACCTGTTTTTGTCTTCTGTTTCGTCAAATAGATTCCAAGCAGGTATATCGAAGAGCAACCGAAAGGCATTGTCCTTGTTGCTTTTGCTGAAAAGCAACAACCATCATGTTTGTCAATTTCATTTAACTACATTTCGTCTGTTTTGCTACTGTGTCTCTGCTTATTTTCCTGAATAATGCATTTGGATAGTTGAGTTGAGAGCCCCTAGAAGATAAAAAAAAAACTACTAAAAGGATATAAAATTCATGTAAACAAGGCACCAGTCAAATTCTCATTCGAGTAACCAGATAGTTTTTGTCTCACAAGGAAGTTGGCGAATTTCTCTGTTTAAGGTGTATAAGGACGAAATGTCGATTGCTTGTCATAGCAATACGAAAAGACAAAAAATATACAAACTTTCCGAAAACGATGAATTTGAGAGCGAACAATGTCCTCTTGCCTTACCTTTTTAAAGACACAAAAAACTTCCACACAAACATTTAGCACTAGCACTTATAATTCAGACACAGTATAGCACTTTGCATTACGTGACTCGATTGCTAAATATCCTTCGAGGAAAAAATGACACGGCAGGAGACACACGACCAAGGACATCGAATGCAGACTATACACAACAGCTCAAAGTCACGGTATCGATGATTTCTGTCTTTCTAGATCGACAGAAGACTTCTTCTAGAATTAAAAAAAACCCTAACCCAACGGTCGAAAGCAGGACGAGCAAATTTTCAAGTCATATCATTTTTATTTTATTTTCTCCGACGAGAATGAACATTTTATTGCTACAAATCCGCCTCCTCAAAAAATAAAGCACCTAAGTTGCGACTTCCGGAATGTCCTCCTTTACCCGCACACATAATCCTCCGACAGAGTTTTATTTCATCAAGCGTCAAAGTGTATAGGAGCTTGAGTAGAGGCAAAAACTCATCTTATATGTAAAGCAGGATACTTTGTTCAAAAATAATGTGCACTCACATCGGTGATAATCGGAAATTTAATTTGTCTATAAGTTTCCTGCCTGCTGATGATCCTATCCAAAAAAGGTTAGAAGGATATTAGGAATACCGTATTTGGAAACATTTGATGTCGTTTTAGGTGAATTTTAAGAACCTCAAAAATTTATTCTACAGCCAACGATAAGTGCTTCCTGTTTGTCTATTAATATCCAAGTACGTTTTGATGTTTTTTTTTTCTGCATCAAAGGACATGAACGAGAAGTCCAGTTTGAAAGAGGTACAGGCAAGAAAGAGAATATCTGTCATTATTAAAACAATAGCACACACTTAGGAAAAACGAGGATACATATTGCGAACGATCTAAGGATTACCTATGTATAGTTCTAAGGAAAGGCAGATGATGTCGGTTTCATGGAGAACAAAGTATTGAATTTGAAAGGCAATTATTTCTGATATCTCTATTTCTCTGGTTCTTTTTTGTTGGAGAATGGTCTCCACCTGCAGTTTTTGGGTAGAGAATTGTTTTTTTCTGAGCTTCACAGCAGGCAGAGAAAAGACTAGATTTTGGTAGGAGCTGGCATCTTAAAAGATCAAAAAGTCACCGAGTGTCTTATACTCGAACAATGTAGGTAGGTACGTGAATATCAATGACAGGTTAACTTGACAAGGAAAAACCAATTAACAATTTTTGATCAAAGTTATCCCAAAATGAGATAATGTAGGTACCATTTCGAATAAGATAAATGTTTCTTAGGATTGGAAACTATTTTTTGAGTCTGAAGTAAGGAAATGAGATTCACAGATTGTTTTTGTAGTTTTAAATAAATGTTGAATTTGTAATTAAATAAATGCAGCATGAGGTAAATATGGTACATAAACATTTCTATGCATGCGTGGACCTTATAGTCGATTTTCCGTTCTCATTATATCTGTCCGATTTAGTTTTTTTTTTTTTCGATACAAAAATCAAGTGAGAAAAAATCAGGAATGACGCATCTACGAAATAAACAAACAAAACGTCAAAAAATAGAAATGAAAAGCGCCAAATTCAACTTTGGTAAATTGATAAATTGTACTGAACTGTAGCTGTAGGCATTCAAAATAAGTCTCTGAAGTGTATGGCTGATTTTAACTGGCAGGTGGCCATGGTTCAGAGGATAGTGTAGTTGACTGCTAAGCCAAACGTTGCGGGTTCAAGCCCCAGCTTCGGCAGCAGTCTTTTTCTACAATAATCGCCAGCTTATCTGAGGCCACCTGTGCGATAATATGAGACAATATAAATCTATGTCTCCTCCTCTGTGCCACGTAGGTTTATGTTATGTGTTCTTTCCTTCTATGTGTCTATCTGTCTCTCTCTGTCGTATGTCTTATTTCAGTCCCAGCCGATGGCCTCAGTCGCCAGTGCTGCTATGTGTCTGTAGTTCGTATCATTCATGTGCGAAGTACTGTAATGTCAATGTCAATGTCAATGATTTTAACTGAAGAATGAAAAATCGGCCCAAGTATCGACACACCTTGAAACAGTGCAAAAAACAACACATTATCCAACAAAAGTAATGAAATGTGGGAAAAATTTCGTTTGCTTTGACTGAATTCACATTTGGTTTTTGTGTTTGAATTCATATAGGAACATAATTTCCTAGACTTCACAGTTGGGAGCTGAGTAGGTATCTATCAATCCTTACTCGCCTCTCATTGAGTATGCGGCTGTGCCTCTGTGGCATGTGGTACCACGGTTCTGTTGAATCCACATTAGGGTGTCCCGACAAATTTTTTTTTGGATTTTCCGAACAAAAGACCTCTCAAAACTTGCGTAATTGGACCTAGATTACAAAAATGTATAAAAAAAAAATATTAAAATTTGTCTTGGGGGTTGTACCGACCCTCAAAATTTTGACAAATTGATATTTTTATGCTTTTTGTCCCTTCTTTAATTTCGGTTCCTGAGCTACTATTTATTATAAAATATTAACTTTTTGATCTTATTAGGTTTAGGACATAGTTGACGTTTTGATTTGCATGCAACAATACGTTTCCAGCGGTTTCAAATTTATAAGGTTTTAAGCTAAAAATACCCTCAATAGGTGACCAAAATTGAAATTTTTTAATTTTTGGCGCATATTGCTATTATCATCATTTTCCTGGAACTTAAAACCACTGCTCTATAAATCTGAGACAATTTGAATTAAAGTTTCTATACCTATCCGATTTTGAAGAAAAATTTGTTTATAAATTTGACGCCTACCTGCACAAATGACTTAATTTATTGATGTCCTTTAAGGATATGGGTTTTTACCTGTTCCTACCTGTAAAATACACAACTCAATCCGGCAATAAAGTCGGATTAAAAACTGAAGGCTGTTTTCTACCTAACAAATATCTACAAAATTCAATCCGGTAATAAAGTCGGATTTAAAGCGCAAGGATTTGAAAAAATGAAAAGTGGGCGTTTTGTGGACAAATATGGGAAAAACCACATATGTGGTTTATTGAGGAAACGTAGAGGTTTTTCATTCACCATTTGTTTATGACTAAATGGGTTGTTGAACTTCATAATTTGTAGACCTGATCTTATATAAAAGCCACACTTTGAAGTCCTTAGTATTCATTCGAGATCCTCAACGGGTTGTGTAAAGTGCGTTGTAACAGTTTTAAAAGCAATTTTTGTGATTTTTTTTTTAAATAATGAGTTCAAGACGTAGTGGGACTACTTGTGCTATATTGGGATCATACAAAAAACTTGACGATCGGCAGCTACCAACTACAAGAGATGTCATTAAATTCATTTTGTTTGTAAGGAACGAACTAAAACTTAAATTCAACGGAAAGGATCCTTCCCATTCAGAAATATATGCGATTGTTTTTGAAGAAATCGACAATATTTGGGCTAAAGCTTCGATTCCAATTGTAACTAAGGAAAGAGTTATTCAACTACTTAAATCCTGTTTCGAAAGGTACAATATTGTGAAGCGATACCCCAAAAGCAAACAAAATGCTAGTTTCGAAAACAAACTGAAGTGTTTTTTAGAGTCATCTGAGAAGCTTTTCGACGTTGCTGCTTGTAAATGCACTTCATTTGAAACTTGTTCGTGTTTAAAACCAAAGAAAGTTCCCATCCATGAGAGAAGTTTTTTGTTGGATCAAAGAAATGAAAGGAAAATGGTTATAAGCGGGGTTGACAAGAAAGAAACAAATATCTTGAAGAAACGACGGCAGAGGCAAATTGAAGAGTCAAAGAGGGAAGCAAAAAAATGGGCAAAAAATTAGCTGATTGCGAAAGTAAAACCACCGTGAGCTTTTGTGCAGTGGCTGGTAATATGCCTGACTTGCCGAAAAATGTGGTTGATGAACTTAGCACGGATCAAAAATATCTTTATCAGAT
This sequence comes from Sphaerophoria taeniata, assembly GCA_943590905.1. Classification (NCBI taxonomy): domain Eukaryota; kingdom Metazoa; phylum Arthropoda; class Insecta; order Diptera; family Syrphidae; genus Sphaerophoria; species Sphaerophoria taeniata. The sequence continues at coordinate 32,954,446 of OX016540.1, read as the reverse complement.
ATGTCAAGCTGTATCTACTGGTTTCTGTTCTCTTGAGCTGGCAAATCGTCAACCTGGAAAAATGGCCCACTCGAGATGGCTTACTTCAGCTAATCGCATACTGAGACTTTATGTTAGTACTCTTCGTCCATCCGAGAATTTGCTATTGCTTGTCAACTACGTCGTCAAAGTATACGCTCCAATTTGGTTCCGAATCAAGCGACAGGCGTCTTTTAAGGATGGAGCCAAACATATTTTCCAATTAATTATGTACTCTCGATATTTACCCGAAAATTTGAGATGTGTTGTGGATTCTGTTATAGAAAGAAATGCTTATTTTGCACATCCAGAAAACCTGCTTATCAGTATGTTGTTTGATGAAAGGGACCACATTCGGGAGCTGGCATTGCGAAGGATAAAAAAAGCTAGAGAAGCTGAAAATATCAACAAACGCAGGATATATAAACCACCAAAGATCAACTTCTCTGTTAAAGATTATACCGAAATTATTTTTTGGAACGAATGTCAGGTAACATCACCCCCGGTTCTTCGAGATATTTCTTTTGAAGACCTTCACATCATGGCAAAAGATAAGAGCTTGGAAATTGTTGACTTTCCCTGTCACACCCAATCTGTGGAAAGATGTGTTAAACTGGTAACAGAGGCATCACAGAGTGTAACTGACCCTACTTCTAGAGATGGCTTTATTAAAAACAAGTTGAAATCCCGTGCAGAAATGCCAAATTTTGGACACAAAAATAAGTTTAAATTCTAAGGTTATGCCATTAATTAAAAATTTTTTCTTGCTTATTTTGTTTTTATGTGATTTGTTTAAATAATATTAATAATAAAATACGTTTAAAACTTAATTTTTTAATAGTTTTATTCAAACGGTTAAAGTATGTAAAAACATGAAATTTAAAAATCTTCAAAGCCCGGTACTACCCCCAAGATAACATGTTCTTTCAGTTTTTTTGACGTTTTCTTTATCTGTGTAAAATTACGCAAATTTTGATACCCCTTTTGATAGTGTAGCTCGAAAAATTTTGTCTCATACATCGACGGGACACCCTAATCCACATGTTATGCAAGGATGCAAGTCATGCTCTTCCATGTTGCGAAAAAAAGGTTATCATCGCACGGTAGTGTTCACCATTCACAGTAAAGTTACGGTTGCCGTTGAAGAAATACACAACAATGATTCCGCCAGACCATAGTCCGCACTAAACAACAGTGTATTTTTCTGGATCGTTTCGGCTGATCTTCAATACAAATAATGCATTTTCGCTTGTTCACTTATTCATCCAACTAGAAATTAATGAGTCGTCGGTCGCTGAACAATATTTTTCAATAAACAAGTGTATCTTCGACCAAGACCAAGAGCCATTCACCATTTTATTCGGCTTTGTGGTGGGTCGTTCGGTTTCAATTTTTGCACCAGCTGTATTTTGACCCCAAATCGTTAGAATCGAATCGATAATTCACGGCGCCGGATCGATAATTCACGATCCGCACCCACACTGGCACAGAGAAAAATAGATCCGAAAAAAAAACTGTGATCCATTCGTTCGTCAACTCTCGATCAATTGATTCTTTTTCCGAATCGTCACTTTTTTTTTGTGAGTGTATTTATAACAATAAGCTTGAGCATTTACACATCAATTACCCGAAATTTAAAAATAAACTTTAAACAGAAAATCACTGACTCAATGCAATTAAGAACAAATTTCCAAAAACATTTCCGTTTTAGGCAGCGAGAAATATCTCAACTCAAGTGCTAATTTTAAAGAGGTTTGTATATCAAAAAAGATGTGCTGTCAAGACTGATTTAAGAAAATGTGACGGAAAAAAAGTAAATCACAACACACCCATGTCTCTACACTAGACTATATTGTTTCGTCTCTCCTTATATAAAATGCATTACTTGACTTTGTCAACTCAAACAGAATTGATAGTCTCATCCTCATTACAAAATATCCACAAAAGGGAACTTTTGAACCATTTAACAGTTTCAGAACAAACGTAACAACCGAACCAACAAAAAAAGTCCAAAAGCATTATTCGAAGAATTTCTTTTTGTTGTGTTTTTGTCTCCAAATTGTCCATCCTGGCTGACTCTGGCTCTGCTGTTTTGGGTCAACATCTGACAAAGAGCAGCCCCAACCGATGAACACCAAACAATCGAACACATCCAATAATGGCCTGCCTGCAGCCAGCCTACAAAACACACGTCAGGATAGGCATATACAAAAATAAAGGACGAAAGGACATCCAAAAAACCAAAGTGTTTGTCCCAGCGACCCATTTTGTACTTACTCTGCTGTCCTCCCACTTTTCGACATGGCATCCACTTTACTTCGTTCCAATTCACATCACAACAATCCAACTACATGACACACAATTTCGATATTGATTTCCCACGCGACGACGACGACCGGCAACGATGCGAGCGCCAAAAATTCAGCAAAAAAAAAAAACAAACATCAGCTTTGTGAAAATATAAATTTCAAGCACTCTTAAATTTAGTCCTCGTCTACGCTCTTCTATTTTCGATGTCATTCTCCACTTCAAGTCTGCCATAAAATAAAAAGGAGACTTGCTTTTATATTTAGACATACTACGACCCAATATCGATATTGTCTTGTATTCCTGTTTCTATTAATGATTTTATTTGGTTTAACTCCGACGCGTCCTTCAAGTGCCTATACCTACACCGGATCAACATCAGCAGGAGAGAAGACAAAAAAGGACATCCCTTTAGCCTATAACTACGAACCAAGCAACAAAGACCAAGAACGAAGGACCAAAGGCCCCAAGGACGAGAAAAAAACAACACAACGACGACCAAGGAGACGATGCGATGCGAAATGGTAAACGTGTGTTTAACATCGAAGAGGCGGAGGACTTCGGTTAAGTGGTTCCAATCATGTCCTCGTGTTATAATAGGACATGGGAACGCATTAAATGAATGTGCACGCTATAAACATTTTGTGTGAAGTGTCCTGTTTTGTCTTTTTCACATTGGGGTTGGTTAAGGACGAACCACAAGGCGATAGGCATGATGTTTCGAGTTGATTGTGCTATGTTCTCTCTTTTGATGAAATTTGTTGTTGTTGTTGTTGTGGATCCACATCATCATCATCATTATCGTCATCGATTCATGGATATAGCTCTTATGAATGGGAATAAATATTGTACACAAACAAAAATATGGGATTTCATCAAGGATTTGAAGCGATTTGTGCTGTACGAAAAATAAACGTCCTTATGCCAGCTCATATAGAAGTACACGCATCTCTATTTTATGATGTTCGATGTCGATGTTGATGTCGATAGTCTGATGTGAAACAGGACATATGTTGCTATTTTGGAACAAATATTTGCCAAAGGATAATTGAATATTGCTGTTGTTCCGTATATCCTTTATAAGTTGAAATCAGTGTACTGTATATGGGATTGATTTGCTTAATAGAATATTATTTTAATTGTTGAAAAAATTCTGCTGTTTGCTTTCGAAAAAGGATAAAGTTAATTCAAGCATTTTAGAAATATTGACTGATGGGAAATGGAACGCATTAATGCACTTGCTCAGTGCTCATACGTGATGCGAAAAAATGATGACTATTATTGTGTGTTTGCATACTTAAACAAAATATGTTAAAAGAAAAGTCGGAAATCGTTTGAATATATTTTTTTAAATTTTGATGAGTGCAAATATACCTACCTTGTTAAAATGACATTCATCAATGTTTTTTTGGCATTTAACAAACACACATTTTTTAATGATTCAGAGATTTAATAAAATGGAGATGACACCCCAGATGTGACACGATTTGACGATTAGTTTTTCCAAGTTGTGTAGGTACCTACCTATAATTCTTATTTTGGGCCATTGTTCCTCGACTGGCTTCGCAATCTATCAATCTATTTCTCCAAGAACTTGCTATAGTTTCGTTTCGGTCCTTAACGGTTCAAAAAAATATTACTCCAATAAAGAGTCAAATGATAGCTCAGAGACAGTCAATTGACATCGCCAAGACAGCTGATAACGTAATTTCGGAGATTAGTGCAACAACGTCTCTTGTTAGCTGCCTCCTGTTTTGCACGCCAAGTTGGTTGAGTTCCTTAAACACGTGTGTTCTCCACCTGAGTCACGGCCTATCTCTGCAACGTCCTTTCGGATTGAACTGGAAGACTCTACGGGCTGGAGCATTGTTATTCACGCTACATGACTCAACCATCTTAGTCCATGGACCTTTTCTGGCTGAATCTGTGGCGCTGCACAACCCGTACAGTTTGTGATTTAATCTTCATTCATTTTCCATCTATGCAGGCAGGACTAAAAATCAAATGAAGAATATTTCTCTCTATATTATAAGCAGTCCAAAGCGTTGTCATTGAAAGTTGTCAAGATCTCTTTATCATACATGAGGATTAGGATGATGAGTATCTTGTAGAGTGACACTATAGTTGCTCGAGACAAGACTTCTCTACTTAATTGTCTTCTGAGTTCAAAGAAGCGATTGGCAAGAGTGATCCTTTTTTAATTTCGTTGTCTGAATTCATAGCGGTTCTCAGTCCTAGGTAGGTTAGGTTATTTTAGGTTAAGCGGGCTGACAGTTGGTGTTGTTACCATCACACTTAGGTCAATGTAGATCCATTGTGGTACCCCGAAGTATTGTAACTTCCTGAAAAATATATTACCTATGAATCATGTGGTTTGTTTAGCTATTTAGAGGTTCGAATAGTTCCTCTAGTTCATTGATGAAGAAGTTGCCTAGAGTTTTCTTCCTAAGTAAGACAGAGTAAATTTCACCTGAAAGGGAGAAGATAGGTATACCGATAGCTACATGTAAACTTTTGCTAAAAGAAGCAGCTTTAACGATAACAAACTATAGGTGGCACAATTTACCAACGTGCGCAGCTACGAAACTCATATGGCCTTCACTGGACTTAAAGCGCTCTTAAGACTTGTTATCTCAAAGCAGACTTCATATTAGCTCCCTGATAGGTGTCCTTACGGGACACTGTCTTATAGGCAGACACGCAATACGACTTGGTGTAGCCTCAAATGACTTCTGCAGGAGCTGTATGGATGAGGAAGAAGAGGAAACAATCTCTCACCTTCTCTGCACTTGCCCTGCTCTTTCACTAAGACGCAAACTTCATCTGGGAGAATACTTTTATGATAACCCCAGTGAACTTCAAACATCTTCTTCGCTTTATAAAAAGCTCAAAATGGTTCGACTAGTAAGAAGTAATTCTCTAGATTCATGTGGTATCACAATGGGCCTTTTCTTTTGGCCTAAGTGTGTGGATTCTGAATCCGCAGCCACTGTAACATAACCTAACCTAAGACAGAGTAAAGGACAGTGGCAGAAAAAATGAGCAGTATCTTCATGCTCGTCTTCATCACCACAGCCTCTACAAAGGTCATCGGTACTAAGCCCCATCTCCTTCTTATGCGGTAGCCAAGTAGGTTGTGTCCTATAATAATGCCGATAAGGGATCTTAGGGAGGGTTTATTAAGAGTTAAAATCCTGAGAATCTTTTCTTGTCGTACCTAGGCCATAGTCTCTTGGCATTAACTCAGGTTTCTAGAAGATTCCATCTGTTGTTGGATTTTTGGAGGATGATTTTACTGACATTATGTTTCAGTGTCAGTAAACATAATGGGATTCCTATTATGATGGTCTATGAGAGAGGTGTCCAGTGTAGAGCCTTCCCTTGCCAGCTTGCAAGCGTTGCCTGGCACATCATTGTGGCCAGGAACCCAGCAGAGTCTTCTTTCATTATGCTGTGTTCCAAGAAGCTTTAGCTCTTCTCGACAGCAAGGTACAAGCTTCGACTTGATTTGGGTGGCAGAGATAGCTTTTATTGCTGCTTGGCTGTCAATGCAAAAAGCGATGTCCGCGTGTGATATCGACATTATGGATTTATGTTTAGCAGCGTTTTTCACTGCCAAGATCTCGGCTTGAAAGACGCTGCTATGGTCGGGGAGTCCTAGGTAGACAAAGTTCTTGCCTTGAAAGTAAATCTGTCTATACTGGCTTTTGTTCCAAGATGTCGGTCAATGTTAATTGTAGTTTCTTGTTGACAGGATTAACCTAGTCTATCCTTTATTTTCCCCTAGAGGCTAGACCTTTCTTCTTGGAGTCGATTGAAGGCTCACAAACGCCCCACTCACATCATGCTGTGTTCCTTCTTTTATGTCAATCTTGTTTCTTTCAGTTTCAACATTTCAATCAGACACTTATATTTTATTATTGTGAGATCAGGGCTAGCATATTCGATTCAAATAAAGATCTTATTCTTATATTTGAAATGTAGGAAATCACTCATTACAATTTGTTTTTCTCAAACGAACTCTGTAACTCGTCTGCCGCTAAAACCACTGACTTGTCATTGATTTTAGCTACCTATCAACTACTGTCAAAAACTCAAGGGTCTTAATGTTTCAAACTAAGCAAACTACCTATATGTTTATCAGTAGGGGAGAGTGGGTATTTTTGGGACACAGGAGGAATGGGACACAGGCATTTTTTCAGTTCCTATAATTTTTTTTCTCTTTCCTTGTATGACAGATTCTGTCTTCAGTCTGTCCCCATCCCTCAACAAAACAAGTTGTGTCTAGGAAAAAAATCACGGAGTGGAGATTTAAAAAAGTTAATTTGTGCATAAAAAGTAAAACATCTGTGTAAACTTTGATTGAATTTTTTTTTTAATGTGTGAACTTACTGCGCAAAACAGTGTAATAATTAGATAGCAGCACCATTTTTGAAGTGAATTAATCTTTGTTTCGTTTAATTAGTGCCACACGAAAAGTGATATTATAAATTATTTATTCAAAGTGCCATGCAGGATGATTGGGACATCACTATTCCACCCCATAGTTGTCCCAATCCTATTGATCGCAGGAGGAATGGGACAAACACAATCCGCCTGCTCGCAGGAGGAATGGGACAAAGTGAGTTGGTTCATAAAATGATTTTTTGCTTTTCTTCTGTCGGACTATCGCCTTCTTTATAGCTGAAAATAGGTTGCCAAAATGTTATTTTATCTTTAGAAATGAATTTTGCTCAGATACGATCTATAAAAACTCGACAAATTTAATGTATTTCAAAAGTGTCCCATTCCACCACATAGTTGTCCCAATCCTCCTCCTCTCAGGAGGAATGGGACAAAGTGAGTTGGTTCATGAAATTAATTTTTTGCTTTTCTTCTGTCGGAGTTTCGCCTTCTTTTTAACTGAAAATAGCTTGCCAAAATGTTATTTTATCTTTAGAAATCAATTTTGCTCAGATACGATCTATAAGATCTAAGCAAATTTAATGTATTTGAAAAGTGTCCCAAATATACCCACTCTCCCCTACTTAAAAAAGACTCTCTATCCAATCAAATTAAATTAAAACAATTCTTCTTTTTTTTTTAATTTCAGGTAAGCATCGCAACTAAAAAAAAATCTAAAATAGCTTTGTCAAAACTTGGCTTCTCAGATAAGTATTAAAATAATAATTTTAAACTTTAAATTTGTCAAAAAAAGAAGTAATTTTCCTAAACATGAAACAAATTCTAATAGATTTCGAACTAATTTTTTAAGTATACACACACGTTTGCAATAAGCTCTTGAACACAAACCTTTAAACATTATCGTCTATTGTCTATTCCGTTCCGTCCTTACAGCGACTCTTCTATACAATAAAGCTTAGGAACATATTCATTTAGAAAACACATTTTCTTCAACACAAAAGAATGATTTAAAATTATTATTCATTCATATTCACTCTACCTAACTCGAACCGCACTTCGTTTTCTATTTGTATGAAAAGTACCTAACAAAGGATTTTAGAATAATAGCGAACCATTTGTGTGTGAATAAGGACAAGGAGAGCTGGCTTGGAATGATGCACTGAATTTGAGAATTATAGATTTTCTTTCCATTTAGAGTACGTCCGGTTCAATCAATATGCCATTGAATAAACACTTGACAAGAAGATTTACTGATACGAAAAAGACCATTCAACGAGACACACTTATTTACACATTATCCTTTTTGGCAACGATTTTTAAACAACCATTTATAGTAAAAATTTGACGTAGTGTCATGTCATGTTGCCACCTTGTGTGATCGACTGCTTGAACATCATTTTGACATTATCGTCCTTGTGGACAATATTGACCAAAAACTCAAAAACATCGAACTAAAGTTAACGAACGAATTTCATCGCACAAAGAGAAGATATCACTGCTACAGTGCGGACACACAGTAAATGCGACCGTACTTTCTAAATTTCCATTTTAAAGACTTTTGCAAAAAGGAAAAAAGGACACGACTCAACTCTACGATGAGCTAATAATCATCCAAAATGAACTTTCCAACAACTTGTCAGTGGAGGCAAAAGTAAACGTCATATGCGAACGCAGTGAGTGTGTCCTTGCTCGCAGCAAAAAACAGAACATCTAACAAATTGCAGGACGACCAACGACGACAACGCGACAGACGAACGACTAGATGGAGTGAAGCTGATTTTGGTCAGCAAAACCATCAGCTTGTATGAATGTTCTGCAACAACATCACTAGCAGGACATGTATGTAGTTTGAGGTCTCGCATCACTGCATCGGTGAGTTTTCATAGCTTGCAACGCACCAGCAGGATAATGTCATAAAGTTGAAATCCTTTTGATGGCCGGTAGAGTCCATGTCCATGTAGGTCCTTTTTTATGAAGTTATGTGAAATGTGGGAAATGTTTAAACTTGTACAATTTTGTTTTCACGACACATATTCACAAAATAAGGAAACATAAAAAAGTATTACAAAAAAGAAAGGATAACAAAATTTGCTAATTAAATGTAATTTGGGGTTTTTCTCTGAGCCAGAAACTTTATACGCTCTGGTAAGGAAAAGATTACTTTATCTGTGTGAGGTTGAACATTTTGAAAAACCCCAGAATGATGTGTGATAAAAACCGGGAGTAAGGAAATGGTGGGGATTTCAAAAGTTTTATTATCACGTAAGCTTTTGCTTTCTATGAAATAAACTTTTTTCTCTTTTTGTGACTTTAGTTATTCGTAGATTCATAGGTATATGAATATAAAATCACAATTAGGTTTGAATACGTTTTATGAATACCAGGGGGAGTCTTATGTATATTTTTTTGTCTCATGAATAGTCTTTTTTTTTTTTTGAAAAGTTGGCACACATATCGCACGAAGACAGAGATGCTTACGGTTCTTGAGATTTAATTATTTTTAATTAAATTTAACAAATTTTTGGAAGCAAAGTTTTTAGCTGTTCGCTAAAAAGACAGAGTTTATTAAAAAAAAAAATATTTTCTCTTTCTTAAAATTTTGAAATGTTCTTGAAAAGTTGTGACGTTGTTACTTGTGAGTGATGTGGAGGATTCTTAATTTTTGTGAGATACAAAAATAATAAAAAACTGACGTTGACAGGTGTTTCTTTTTGTTTTTTCATCATTTATTTTTTTGCTTTTTGATGTACCCACCTACATCGAGAACTGCGTGTGCTTGTCGAGAGAATTTTAATGAAAAGAAGCAATTGAATTTCATTTTAGTGATAGAAATCATTTATCCTTTGACGGGTTGGAAAAAAATATACAAAAGAGAACGTTTAAAGTGATAACTGATAAGTAATGTAATGGCTATGGTTGAGTGCTTACAATTAGAGAGTATAGTCGAGACCATTGATGTGATGTAATTTTTGTAAACCGAGTTATCTCGAGTTGGTTTTCATGCAAACTGAAACTCATTTTACAGGTTGAAAAACGAAAAAATAGATTTTTAATCCGTCAAAATCCTTGCGATCCGCTGATGATATTTGACGATTGATGGCTCAATAAACAATAGAGAGACTCGATGAGAATCTAAATCGCCAGGTCTAAATGTTACCGAATTTCCCTGATAATCGACCAAGAAAATAAAAACGCAAAAAGTTAGGTTTTTAATCCAGCAAAATCCTTGTCATCCTTGTCATTTGACAGTTAATGGCTCAATAGAGAGACAAGAGACGAATTTAGATCGCCATTGAGATATTTAATTCTGAATGTTACCACCGAATGTTGCACCGAAGACCGTTCTAGAAAATACTTATGAAATTTGACAATTTGAAAACTCAACCAGCAAGTTCAGTTCCAAGTCTCCAATTTTACATGCCTATTTGGTTGAGGTCCTTAACCACATTTGTCGTGTATGCTCTGTCAATCAAGGGTTAGCTGTGGGAAAAACGATGAGATGTTAAACACAATTTGCCCTATTTATTGATCAACCTTGCAAATATAAGACCTTTAACATGGCCTCATCAATCCCCTTCCCAACAATTTCGAAATCAGTTTAATAATGCGAAACTATTTATTTGTTAAAAAAAATGTTTGCAATGCAAAACACGATTTGATATCCAAACAAAATCATCAACGCACCAAACCATTCCTCTGCTGCATCCCAAAACTTAAATATTTGCCCATTTGCTGGCAAATGTTTTCCATATAGATTCATTTTCACTAGTTTTTGTTTTTCTAGTTCATGCTTTCTTTTTTGTTTTGTTTTTTGAGTAAACAAATGGTCTCGTTTTCACACAAAAATTCAACAGCCGACACTACCGTTGTTGGCTTCAAAAATTTATCATTTCGCAAATCAAATTGAAATTAATATTTCATTGGAAATCTCGATAGGTTAAATATGAAATTGCACACAAATTCTAAAATATTTAAATTTCAATTTGCATGCAGGCGCACAGCATACCAAAAGTGTTGCATACCTACTTTTGATGAGCAAAAACTGATAATAAACAAATTCCAATTCCGACGTCGTATTTTCTTGTTTGTTTGAATTGAAACTAATATGTTTTTCCTTTGAATTTTTAACAATCAATGTGGTGCATATGCAAATATGAAACTTGAATTTATTTGCATTTTGCAATTTTTTGATTGCCTGCAACCTTGACCTCATGATGGAGCAAAAAACAATCAGAAAAATATTGAAAATTAAATCTTCCTTAGTCACGAAAAGGGACAAGGACATGTGCGTCATCAATTTGATCTGTTCCACAAAATGTAATCCTTTTTTGAGTAAGTCACAATTTAATGATAACAAGAAGTCCTGTCAACCTTGTGATGACAACTCAAATACAACCTTCAGGCGAACAGTGATGTGCACAAAATGCTTTTCAAAGCTGTCCCAAAAAGTTCACTTAATGAAATTGAAATTTTGTTACCACAATATTGTAGATATCCTGAAATATCAATCCTACGCACCCACGTGTGTAGTTGATTTCTCTTTCAGTTTTTATTGCAATCAAGGATGCGTTATATTTTTTTTTATCGTCGCTTTCAAGTATCGACAATTTGCTTAGGTACAATATATTTTTCTTTTGCTTTGGAAGAAAGAAAAAAGATTTGGTTTTTTGGTCTTCATTTTATTGCCTGAAGGTTATTAAAAAAGGATTCCTTGCTCCCTTGAAAGAAAATTGTCGTATTCATCGGTGAAAGGTAAAATCATCGTAAAGCAAAACAAAAAAAAAAGTCGATCGTATAAGCTCAACGCACGTTACAATATATCGAAAGATTTTCAAAGGACATTCGTTTCTATTGGATAATTTAATGGCTCACTCACATTTTGAGTTTAAAATTGCAATTTTGTTTGATTTCTTTCTTTTATAACTTGGAGCAATAAAAAAATTACTTCATTTTCAAAAGGACGTTAAATTTTTTTTTTGCGTCTTGAAATAAGGACCTTACATCCAGTTCAGATTGATGACAGATTAAGGGAATATAAAATGTCCCGAAATGGGAAAATTCCTATATGAATGATTTTATTGTTGCAATTTGAAAGTACTCACCTTCCGGCGGCGGCGCGGCGTAAGTGTATTTTGAGGAGCTTTGATAGACCGCAGAAAGGATATTTTGTATGGCAGGCGGGTTTAGATGTTGAAAAAAAAACAACGCAGCAGTTCATTATGATGGCTTTTGAAAGGTAAATCTCTTTCGAGATCGTAAAATTATGATTTTAAGAGTTCATTTATTATTTAAGCCTTACTTATTTTTTTTATTGAACAATAATCATTGAATGAAAATTTATTTGAGCTAAGAAGATCAATAATGGTGGATGTTTGAGGAGGTAAGAGATATTTCAGTCCTCATTAGGAAGGGGGTTCAAAGGTTAAACTGATTCACTGTTTTTATGTTTGAGGACTTGAGATGCAAATTGTAAGGGTCCTTCAGTACAATGTTGTAGCCACTATAAGGACTAGTTTCTCTCCATAGTTCGGAAAAAGATTTCAACGATTAACGCTCTCAAATACCTACAGATCAGTGCTGAAATCTATTTTAGTAATCAAACAATAATTTCTTTCGATTTCCGCCTTCAGAAAATTTCCAGCGTTTTCAAATCGCTAGATCTATCACTTTTCCCAGGTAGCCTATATCAAACGATACACTAGAACAGAACTCTGATTGCTTTCTATTAGCCCCTCTCACCCATAACTATTTACGATGTCTGGTTACAGAGTTATGATCAATAAACTGTTTTTGTTAATTTTAGTCCTTTGCTCATTGTAATCCTTTAGAAAGAATATCTTCTGGTTCAAATATTTCGGCAACCAGAGCTTGGAAATGAGTATGGCCCTCAGTAGTTATACCTCAAGATAACGAGATAATCGATTTCTTCATAATTTTCGAAAAATTTCATGGGCTCCCTTGCCAAAATTTTGGACAGAAAAAAATTCTTCTAAAACCCATCGAATGATACATCCATAGAATTTATTCACCGAAATGGGTTACAGAATTTCTGAAGGCCTGGTAGCCGAGATATTGACAAAAATGTCAATTATTCGTAAATATTTTCCTGCAGTTTTAAGTCGATATTTCTCACAATTTTCTTCGACAACAGTTAAATAAATTATAGGTACATCAAAATCAGTGCTAACAAGTATTCTGAAGCCATGTTAAAAACCAAAGTTGTGCTTCGTCCTTTATCCAGGTAACGGATTTAGGTCCCTTGTCGCTATAGTACAAATGTCGAAGAAAATTAATCCCATCCATACATGCCAGAGATGAAATAGCGAACTGGTTGCCATTTTGGGTGACGTGAAATAACGCCCAATGAAATAAGGCCAATTTTCGAAAATTTGGTCTTATTTCGTATTCGAAAACGAAATAGAACCAAATTTGAAATTTGTTTTTTTTTTTTCATTTGCTAAAACGAAACTAGTCCATTTTGGTCTTATTTCGTTGTTGAATTTATATAAATATTTGACAGCATTTACATTTTCTTAGCTTGCAGAAGAATTCGCGTGAATTTTCTGTTTCGCCAAACTGGCCCCTTTGCAATGGCTTGGTAGCTTTTTTTCCCTTGACATCTGACCGACCGACAGCTTGCTAAGTAGTTCGTGTCTTATGGCCATGTGTCATAAGGCCACAGTTCGAAATATGGACATGTGGCGATATTTACTTGGCACTATAGAAAACATTTTGAATTTACAAGAATAGACTTTAACTTATTTAGGTACTTGATACAAACTTTGAATTGAGAGAAAAATAATTTTCATTTGCACAAGGCGTAGCGAGGGGAAAAAATGTTTTGCCCCAGAGGGAATCAATATGGATTGTGAAAATAAAAAAAATCGCGAAAATGACGATTATTTTTCTCTTTATCTAAATTTTACATCATGTAAATAAATTAAAATCTATCCTTTAAAATTCATATTTTTTCAATAGATAAACTCATGTAAAAATAACAACGCAATTCTCTGCGAAATTTGCAAAGGAATAGTATAAAACATCAAAACTGTCTAAGAGTTGATAAGAATTGTTGATTACATGAATGTTTGTTTAGTTTAAATTCTTTTTTTTATGATCATAATTTCATTATCTTTTCTTATTTATCTACGCTGTGGAATTTTTAAGTTTTTTTTTCAGGAAAAAAGACTTGAAAGTGTCATTTGGCCCTAATGGCAATATGACGCTTTAGAAGAGTGACATAATATGGCCATGAGTTCAAATATAACAAAATTTGCGGTGCGGCAATGCAATTTATTAAAACAATAATATGGGTTATATAACAAAAACTGCACTGTTACGCAAAAATAATAAAAACAGTTTTTTTGTACAGATCTTACAAAGGATTCAAAGTTTTTGGTTTACAAATAATTATTCGGCTTTAATTCTTTTTTAAGATTGCAAAACAGCCGAAAAACTTGTTTTAAAAATTTTGTCCTATTTCTAAAATCTTTTTGGCACAATTTCTAACTGACTTTAGAATTAAAGCCAAGTTGGGGTGGTTTCATTTTTGAAAAGGAAATAAGGCCTCATTTCAAATTTGGTTCTATTTTGTTGGGCATTATTTCACGTCACCGCCATTTTGAGTGCCATTGCAGAATTTCTGGGTGCCGTGCAATAACGCCGAGCGAAATAACGCCGAATTCTGAAGTTCGGCCTTATTTCACTTTACTAATGTGAAATAACGCCGAATTTTTGCATTCGTCCTTATTTCACTATGACAAAGTGAAATAATGTCGATTCGGCGTTATTTCACATTGTCAGTTTTAATTTTTTTAAGTTTTCATCAGGTTTTCTATACTTTATAATAAAAAAGACAGTGTTTTATAGGTTGCCTTCTCATATGTTTTGAAATAAATTTGCCAAACAAAATTTTGCTTTTCACAAAATTTATTTTATCAAAAATTAATAATATGTAATATGTTCATATTCCTGCTTCATAAGTAGGTATTTTAAAAATACTTGGTCTCCAGCTCGTTAAATTAAGCGAAGTCACATGAAGTGAAAGTTTCAGTATTGATGGAAATTAAAAACTATTTAAATAATACCTACGCAGGTACCTCTACAACATCAAGGTTAATAACTAAATATTTCAGTTTCTTTCAAAACCATTTAATTACCACAAATGAATTTGATTTTGAAAACGCATGTTGTTTTTGAGGGCTGTTAGAAGAATTTTGCGGCATGGGCCAGGAAGAATATTAATGTTAGATTTTACATTTTTAAGAATTTGATCAAATGAAAATTAAAAATGATTAAGGATTTGGAACTTGAAACCAAAAAGATATAGTACAGGTACAAATACCAGCGAGCGAAAAAAATTTTGCCCAAAAGAGAATCAATTTGGGGTGTGAAAATAAAAAAATTCGCGCGAATTTATCTTGAATGTTCCGAATCGACATCATCCTCAAACTAGAATAAAAGAATGAAAATGAATAATTGAAATGCAGCGTCAACAGTTTTGAAAAATGAAATTCTCTGCCCATTTTGTCGACAAATAATGAGTTAATGTGGTCCAATTAATTTGTTAGACTTCTTTTGTATTTGTAGTTTAAGTGTTTATATTATGAATTTAAGATAATTTCTTCTTTTTTGTACCATGAACATTTATTGTTTGTACATAATATTGACAAGTACAAATAAATTTTGTGAATTAATTTTTTTTTTCATTTTGTCCCATGAAATATAAAAAACATCTGACCTACCATACTCGAAAAATTTTGTTCTACAGTTGATTTTGCGTTAATTCCAGCTAAAATGCTCTTTCCAAAAGTTAAATAAAACCGGCTTCCTTGTTTTCTCTTTCTCGGCTTTATTTCTCAGTTGGTATTCGGCGTTATTTCACATTGTGGAAGTGAAATAAGGCCGAATGATAAAATTTGGCGTTATTTCACTTTGGTAAAGTAAAATAAGACCGAATTTCAGAATTCGGCGTTATTTCGGTCGGTCCCGAATTTCTGACCACCAAAAATTCTTATTGCTCATGCAAATATTTCGGTAGACGCTTTGTTTGATTTTATTTTGGTTTGTTTTCCAGGAACAATTCTCAGTCTTTGACTGCTTAAAAAAGGTGTAACTTCAAAATAATCATATTTGCAATGATTATGAGTTCTGTGCGCTTTTTCGGAACAAAAAGCCGACTTAATTCCTCGATCGGGACGTCAACGTCAAGCCTGTAACTAAACAGACTTGTCCAAGATTAATATTCAGAGAGATCAGTGATCCTTATCTTACCAGTTCTCATCCCCACGGTTTTTGATCCCTTCTTCAATTTTCATTAAATATTAAAAAGTTTATATTCAATATATTTTAAGAGTACCTACCTACGATTTGTGTGTCTAACCCCCCAAAATATAAATAACAACAAAGTCTTACTCTTGAATAAACCATTAACAAAAAAACACTTAAATTTCCCATAAATTTATAATGAGTAACCTTATATTGCGTCACTTTATATTTTAACGAGAGTTTTAAGGGTTAATTATCCTCAACACTCCATAAACCTTATAAGCTCCTGTCATCTCATGTATCCATCTTAACTGGCGGTCCTGAGCTCTTCTCGTAACAAAAAAAAAAAAAAAAAACCTTCTTTAATTTTGCTTCTTCATTGCGTTTCTCAACATCTGCTGTCGGAGAATGAAATTCCCATTTAACAGCTAAAGTGTTATAAAAACAAAATAGCTCGAAACCACATTCTTCTCGTTCTTCGGGACACCCAATTCCACCCCCCCTAGCAGTAAATAAGCAATTTTAAAACTCATTTAATATTTCTTTCGACAAAAATTTAACGCAACTTAAATTTCCCGCCAGAGCGCAACAATTGACTTTGTTGCTGTTAAATTAATTTTGAAACAAACCAAAAACAACAAAAAATACATAAAAGAAAAATTGTAAACCATATCAGTACCTATGAAAAGTTATTAAAAATTAAATTTCATTAAACATAAAGCCCATCGTGGTTGCATGCAACAGACAGACTACATGAAAAACATCGGCGCGTCCGTCGTCGCCTCCCACCATGTATGTCACCAACAGATGGGTAGACAGTACTGAACGAAGTTAACAGTTTTGATAGTTTGAATATGATCCCGTTTTATAACTGCACTGTTGTGGCAAGCATTTCAGAAATAAAGGACTCTTAGTGTCAGTTGTTGGCCTCATCGTAAAATTGTTTTCACTGTAAAAACCGTAAATGTCATGTTTTCTGTCAAAAAAACGAAAAATCCCACTTACAACTGTTCATATTCTCCGTCTTATTACTCATGTGTTGTGCTCTGTGCCCTGCCATACGAATGCATACCTACACCTACAATGAAAATAGAGAAATATCACATGTAGAGAGTTTAAAGCTTGCGGTTTATGCTGTGAGGACGTAAAATTTTGTTATTTTGTCAATTTTTTGGAGAAATGACATAATGGCGTGGTGTTTCGTGATAGCCATAGCTGAGAGTAGATTGCACAAGCCAAAAGCTACGGGCTTCTGTTGGGGTGATTTGTACTCACATTGGTATGAAGTTTGGGATGGAGGATGCTTTTTTATATTTCTTGAAATTTATTTTACGTGTATGACATTTTTTATGGTTGAAGTTAATTCGGCACAAAATTTCAGCGATAATACACCTAGAGTTTATTGGTGGTAAAATTAAGTAGAGAGAGGCAGGGGGAAGAGTGTTGAGAAATTTCGCTGAGAAATATCCTGGTGGCTGATTAAACATTGGGCTGGTCGATCGTAGGAACTTACTTCTCAAGTTTTATGATTTTAAAAATTTTAAAATTAAAAATAACTCAGGGACGTTTTTTTGTTGATACTAACTTGTCAACCGATTTGTTCTTGTCTTTGCTATACATATCGCAATCGATTGTGGCGCCATCCAATGAACTGACAGCGGAGTAGTTTTTTTTAACAATTTTAGCATTTCCTACGCTAAACCCCCCTCCACGGTGGGTGGGATAAGTTAGTGAACGTCAGTTTAGAAAAATGTTGCTTTATTAATGTTATTTTCTACTTAATTCACAGAATAAGGGTTAATCCTACGTTATTCTGTGTTTATAAATTTGGCTGATATATCAGCTTCAGCGCGTTTGTAGCTTTGTAGGTGAGGAAACTGTTCGTAAACGGCTGGACGGATTTTGGTGAAAGTTTTTGTATGTTTCAGTGGATTCGAGAATGATTTGGATTCATAATTGAAATTGCCAGCGGATCTGTCCGACAGGCGTAATTCTGTGATAAATTCGAAAACTCCTAAAGGGTCGTTAATATGTTCGATTGCATTGAAAATAGTTCATGCTCACTGTTGATTCCGAGAGACGTTTTCTTCAAAGAGAGGACTCTTTGAAACGGCTTGACCGATTTTTATGAATGCATTGACAAATAATTTGGGCTAACAATACTAGCCGCCCCGCCAGACGTTGTCATAAAGAAAAGCTCTGATATACAACTATACTCTTCCTAATGGATTCACCTGCCCATGGTAAGGAAATTGGCATGTAGTTCGGAGTCGTTGAAGTATAATAATAATAAAATAATGTATGTATTCAATTGAATTAGAAGATGGCAATCGGTGTCGTAAAGAAAGGCTAAGAAATGCAATTGCTTCTCCTAAATGGCTGAACCGATTCTGCCAAGGTTTGCTTGTCGTTCAAATGAGTTTAAATGCTTGAGTTAGAAAATGTAAATTGTGGCGGGCATATTATGTCGAGAATCAAATTTCTGGAATATAATTTTTAAGCGTTAAAAAAACACACTTTTCTTTTTTATCTCCCTCTCCTCTCCTCCCAAAAAAGCATCGATAACGATTAGCTCAGAACCAAGACCGATAGTTTAAAACTATTTAGAAATGCCAGAAATTTTATTCAAATTAATAAAGTGTCTTCATCTTCTTCTTCGTAGAAAATTTTCAAAAATAATTGACGCTAATCCAAAGTTGACAAAATATTTGCCGCATTATTAGGCAAAAATAATATTCTAACATTCAAAAACTCTTCCCTCCCCCCCACTCCTATATAACACATAACTCGCACGCATCGAGAAAATGCTGCCATCTTCCGCTTTCCGGCAAAATTAATTGAATTCCTATAGAAAACGAGTCGATTTCTGCTCGTGTGACATTTTGATGCATCTTGCCACAAGCCATAGCCAGCATAGTGCCAAAAAAGTCAGCAATTGTCTTTTGGCAGCATCCGAAAACTGTGCTATGTTTTCCGTGTGTAAAGAATTTTTGCTTGTTTTCCACACAAAAATTGCTCTTTTAGATTCCTTGTCAAATTTCATATAGTTTTCTGTCTGAATATTCAACGACAGCCACAATCCCACACAACGTTTAATAATGACGTTCGGCAGCTATCGACAAGGACAACAAGACAAGCAACGTTCCTTCGTTCATATTAATCCAGAGATAAAAGGTTTTTGTGTGCAAAAACTTTGGCTTGTGCAAATATTTGGATAATGTCCTCCTCGCGTTTTCGATTAAATTAACTCTGCTTGCGCTCGCTGAATATTTTCTTCTGACATGGAATGGACTTTGACACCACCCACTCAATTTCAGAAGGAAGACAAAAACGAATGAAGGAGAAGGACTCACACCAATGAAGCAATCACATCGCATCTTAGAATGTTTTCCACTTGAGTAATTTTAATGGCGTAATTGTCTGCAAAAGTCGACCTCATCTTGTGTGTCGGCATATCGGCAGAACAGGGAATTCGTGGAATTCTTCGACGTCATTATCATCAAGCGTAGATGCTCGTTGTCGACGTGTCGTTTTTGATATTCTTGATTTTTGCAGCAGTCGTCTTCTGCCCGGAAACATCGCGTCCCTTATGCTCCTGATGGCTGACTGTTATTGTGTAGAATAATATTTTTCTTATAATTTTCTGGGGGGAAGCAACTCATGCATGCCCCCCCTACTCATCTCCTTATGACGATAAATCATTGAATATTTTGACAGTGGTAATAGGATCGAGGATTTTGGGAATTTTTTTTAGTCCTTTAACGCGTACTACATACATTTCCATCGTCAGATGTGCGCAGCAACTTCCTTAGGCTCTTCATCATCATCATCATCTCCAACGGAGCGCGTCTCTCTTGGATCGTCGAAACAGATAGAGGATGATGATTTTGGGGTTGATTCGTCGTCGTTCGTCCTTTTGGCCTTAAAATATTTTTATTGAGTTAACCTTCCATATGGGCCATAATCGTCTTTATCCTTATCCAACCCCGCATTTTACATCACCTTTTTGACATTGGGGTGATGTGGGGATCGTATAAAATTATCGCACAGTCCCATTAGATGAATTTTCGAATTCAAGGATTAAGACGCATTTCTTGAATAATTTTTTGAACGGGAGAATTTTTTACCATATTTTCTTTCTTTTGTTTTTTTTTTTTGTTATGATTTACGAGACGGAGAAGGGGAGGGTAATATATGAGATTTTCATTTTTGTTTCAAGGAAAAAGGAAATTAGATTTGCTTTGCAAACTGATGGTTATCAGCGATGGAGCGGGGTATATGGTGTCAAAGATTGAATAAACAAATTTTGTTGGCATAAACAATTCGGAGGAAAGGATTTCTTTTAAAGCTCATAAAGACATTCGGATTTGGATTACGAACTGAAATGAAAGAATGGAGACGTTATTGTTTTTTTTTTTTTTTTGGAAAATTAATACCGTCCCGCATTTTGTTGACTAAGATATGATTTTTGTTATTTTTCATTCTGGTGCTGATTTTATCATGTCGTCTTGGAAAAGCTTATTACGATACTAACGGGAATCATTATAAATTACAGCATGTGATTGAGGATAATATTTGGTACGCTGGCAGTGCATTTTTTTGTCAGAAGAATTTGTATTTCTTACACCATGTTAGAGGGCCAGCGACAAAAAGCTGTCAGTGTCAAATTACAATGTAAAAGACACCGCTGATGTTTCCGCGGACACTCCCGCTTTCACACGCGATCAAAACAAAACTTTGATTCCTATCGGAATTAAATTTTGACAGTAGCAATCATTTATAATGTACTACCCGACAGTAAATTGCTCTCGCGCTATCTGGCTGTGAGGCTAAGTATATCTCGGACAACCCTTGTAGACAAGACTATGTACGATGACCATCACCATTTTCACCAACCAAGCCAAATAAAGGTATCCGGATTGCTATTTATATAAGGAGATTGGCTTCAACCGAGCGTTGGAGCAAGCAATCTTTGTGTCTGTAACGTATGCAAGACGAACCCGAAAAGGAACCCACAAGTTATACAAAACTCATTTACTCAGATCAAAGAGGCGGCGAAAAACCTAGGGCTGCTACTGCATAAGCGAAGGGAAAAAGAAGCACAAGACGGCTTCATCTGCAGAAAACGCTCGTCCTTAAATAATGTGACACTTTGTTCCTACAGAAACTCCCTCAAATACTAATTTTTGATCTGCCTGATTGTGAAAGTTCTTTTTGTTTTGTTTGTATTGTTTACATTTTAAATTCTATTAAATCTGTGAAATCTGATGCGATCGGTCCTGACTGTATTTCTCCAAAATTCTTAAGGCTTATTTTTTCCGCTTATAACTGACAACTTGATTTCCGGAGGAGTTGAAACATTCATACATTATCCATGTTGACACAGTTTTGAGTCTGAGTATTATTATGTTGGAATTCCTCAAGGTTCAGTTTTAAGTCCATTGCTGTTTTCGTTGTTCATTAATCATTAATGATCTTACCGGATTTTGTTATCCACAGCCAGGTTCATTTATATGCTGATGATGTTGTCCAATATATTTTTCGTCCAAGGATTGTATTGGTCGGGTAAATGAGGATCTTAGTAGTGAAACGTGTTAGAGAGGGAAGATAGAGAGGATTCATTCGTTAACCTGACTCAGTGGAAAATACGAAAATCATAGTAATTATTATAAAGTAAACATTGAATTATAAATTGGAGTTTCATCAGAGTTTTATTGAAAACTAGCCGACCCCGCGAACTTCGTCTCGCCACCCTTCAGAGCAACTCCAGAATAATCATTATGATTAACACAGGCGTTGGTAAAATGCAATGTGATTTGTTTGAATCCAATTGAAATATTATTATTATTTATTATTATTTATTTGGATAAATTTACTCAGTAAGATACAATACCTTATAATTTAGAGTAAACATCAGTATAGTAATACTATTAGTACATTCATTGTGCTTATTCTAAAGTGGTTTAAAATTTATCGAAAATTGAAAAGCTAATTCATTCTTCTTTTAAATTATTTAATATAAATGTTATTTTATTTAAAACAGAAACAAAAGCAAATATAATTATGATTGTCATCATCACTATCATAACATCTTCAAGAAAATTTAGGAGAAAAATTCTTTGAGCATCTTACAAAACAAGGTCGAGCTGCTTATCATCTTAATAGATTGAGGCAGGGAATTCCACAATCGAGTGGCATGTACATAAAACTGGCGTTCAGAGACTAAAAATGAGTAGCGTATTGATATAAGATTGCAAGATCTTACAGATCGTGTAGGGTTGATTTTGTTGTATAGATATTCCGGCTGATGGGATTGCAAAATATTATGAAACAAAGTTAGTGTTCTAAGTTTAAATAAATTATCAAGGGTAACACCAAAGATTGATTTAGAAAAATTTGAGATATGATCATATCTTCTAAGACCAAAGACGTAACGTGCAGTACTATTATAAGCAACATTAAGTTTCCGCTTGTGTTCAGAATCACAGTTACTAAAAATCTCACAACAGAAAAGCAATTGTGGTATAATTAAGGTTTTAGCCAGAATTAGTCGGGTTTTTAATGGAGTAATATGTTGAGATGCCCACAGCATTCTAAGACCTCCATACACTTTCCCCAGCGAAATTCTAATATGGTTGTTCCAACTAAGCGTTCTATTAAATGTTAGACCAAGGTTTTTTGCAGTGTCAACAAACTCAATAACTGTATTATTTAAATATATCTGAGGAAAATAGGAAGTGTCGATTAAGGTCCTGGAAATTACTATGCACTTTGATTTCTTTGGATTTAAGCAAAGATCATTTTTACGGGACCAGATAACGATTTCTTTCAAATCCTCATTAACTTCGTGCACACCGTTCTCGAGCATACCAAGTGGAAAACTGTTATACAATTGAACATCATCTGCATACATGTGAACAGACGAACTCAATGGGCAAGATGGTAGATCATTGATATACATCGAGAACAGCAAGGGGCCCAAAATAGAGCCCTGAGGGACACCTCTCTGCACAGGAAGAAAAGATGACATAGAGTTGCTTGCAAAAACAGCTTGATATCTACTGGTTAAGTAGGAAAAAATCAGTTTCACTGAGGGAGTTAAGAAATGAAATTGAGCTGTAAGCTTTTTACAAAGTGTATAATGATTGACGGTGTCAAAAGCCTTGGAAAAATCCAAGAGCGTAAGTACAGTTACTTTTCCATCATCCAAAGCAATTCTTATATTTTCCGTAACATCGATTAAGGCGGTGGTACAGCTATGTTTGGGCCGGAAACCCGATTGGTTGATACATATTAACTTGTTTCTGTTGATAAAAGTCCTAATTTGATGATTCATTAGTCTTTCCAAGACCTTAGAGAGAAATGGTAATATGGCTATAGGTCGAAAATCATCAGCATCACGACTTTTAGGTATAGGTATAACCTTGGCTTGTTTCCAAGAAGAAGGGAATGTGCTTGTCATAAAAATATTATTAAATACGTAAGTTATGTGTTTGAGAACATAAGGCAGTATAGCTTTTAAAAACACAGGGTTGATACCATCAATTCCAACAGAGCTCGACTTAATAGCTAAAATACTTTCTAAAACATCAGCCTCATCAACAGGTGAGAAGCAAAAACCACTTGTAGACGGACGGTCATTTAACATATCTTCTTGCAACTGTGTGTCAACAATTTGGGTTTCAGGAAGAGAAGAATTAAGAGAAACAAAGTTTTTGTTGAGTTCATCACAATCGATAGATACGATTTTGTTGTTAATTTTTTTGCCTACACCTATCTCTCTCAGATTTTTCCAAAGTTTTTGCTTTGCTAACGAAGGGTCTAATTTTGGGGCATAGAAACGTTGTTTAGCTTCACGGATTATAGAGACTACTCTATTTCTTAAAGATTTGTATTCACTATGTAATTCGTCAACCCTTAAAGCCTTCCAACGTTTATATGCTCGATTACGTTCAGTTATAAGGGACTTAATGTTGTTATTAAACCACGGTTGTCCTTTATAACGTGATTGCCTTGTTACTAGAGGAACATGCAAGTTATAGAGATGGTTGATATTGTTTTGCAGAAATGAGACCTGGTCATCAACAGATGGCAAGCTATATATTTGAAGCAAATCAAGTGAATTCAAATCAATTTCCAACTGCTGCTTGTTGACATTTTTGAAATCTCGAAAGCTGAAAGTAGATGAAGAAATCAGGGGCGAACATTGAAACGTAAGGTAAATTAGATCATGATGAGAAAAACAGGGAGCGGAAATTTGGTCATAGAGAAGAACTTTTTGTATATGACTGACAAAAAACATGTCAAGTAAGGTACTACTATCCCTGGTAAAGTGAGTTGCGATTGATACATTAGTAGGAAAAAGATTAAGTGCTCTCATTCTATCAACAAGATCAGGGGTTCTAAGAACATTATGATTAAAATCTCCCGCAACAATGATGTAGGGTGATACAAACGATAACTCCTCTAATATTGCAAACAACGGTGTTAAATCAATGTTCCGATTTGGACGATAAACTGAACCTAGCAAAATTTTATTGTCGTTACACTTTACTTCAACAAATATATATTCGACTCCACTACCTGATCGAGATTTTGAAATTAACCTGCAGCTCAATTCACTGCGAGTGAAAATCGCCACCCCACCACCTACACGACCTACTCTATCGCAACGAAAGACGTTAAACCCTTCAATGCAACAAACAGAATCTGTAGAGAACCAGGTTTCACAAACGCACACTACATCAACGTTAGAATGTTCAAACAAATTACGAAATTCATCTAATTTAGGACCTAAACTCTGGGCATTAATATGACAAACCCTCAGGCCAGTGTGCTGCGCACCTAAAATTCGAATCATTGAACGTGTAGAATCATGTACACCCTCGAAAACCGAATCCCTGTTACGATGACTCAAATCAGTCATTGATAAAGACATTTAAACGACAAGGACCCGAAATAGTCCAGCACAATACATAGATAAGAAGCAGCACGACCATGATATTATGAAAGAATTTCAAGGACAGAAAGCCGAAGACGATGAAAGTGTTATTAACAATGATAATGACAATGGCAATTACAAATTTATGTGTTTCTATATTAATATTCATTTTTTATAATAACAAAGTATAAATTGAAAGGAAAGTTATTATCACTAACTATAAAAATTATATATAAAAAAAAGAAAGAATGAAATAATAAGAACAAGAAATTCAAATAGGGAAAACAAGTGAATACAGAGAAAAAAAAATTGCTGTTTATGGTTTGTTGTTTTTCTTCTTCAGTCTTATTCTTTAATCAGCTGTTTCAGTTCTCATAGAAGATTTAGTGGCAATATCAATGAGAATATCGTTGTTCTCCACAAAAAGAGCTTTAGCATTGCGGTTCTTTTTAACGTAAACAAACCCACGCATTGTTAAAGCCGAAAACAGTTGTCCTTCATTTTTCATTTTGATTGCAGCTTGCAGAAGTGCTCGATTTCTTTGAGTAAGACATTCGTGTATATATACAGCGTTGTCAGAAGAATGTCCAAAGTCGCGAAGAGTGAGTGCTTTTTTTGATTTAGTGCGGTAGTGGGAGATCGATCGAAGCATATTACTTTTGTCGCGTGGTGAAAGAAATTTAATTAAAACGGATGGATTAAGCACAGATTTATTCGTCTTAATTCGGAAGATATCACGAATAATGAGTGGTTTCATTCCTAAGGTGTTGCACAAGTGATTGAAAGTTAATTTTAAATTTTCATTTTGCAGTAGAGGAAGACCATGAATCAGAGCGTCACTCTCTGTTTGTTTATAAAGCTGCATTTCTTCATACTTGTCCATGCGTGCGGTAATTTTTCGAAGATCATCATCGTGTTGTTTCAGTTGTGCTTTAAGTGAGATGTTTTCTTCTCTAATGACGTCAATTTCGATTAACTTAGTTTCCAAAGTTTGCATACGGTTGTTAACGTCATCAATAGAGCTCTTTAGTTTGGATATGTCGGTGTCAATTTTCGCCGTTATTCTCTTTTCGAAATCGTTCATTTTTGACGAAAGAAGTGATATGATGTACTCACTTTGATTACGGAGTGATGCTTCGGATTGTGACATGTCGGTGTTTAGATAACTCGTCGGTGAAGTGTTTGTGTTTTTTGCCTGTTTAGGTTCTGGGGACAGAGGCTGCTGCTGGCCAGGGGATAGTGACAGTTGTTTTCTGTTCCGTTTACTTGTCATGTACACTTATGATTTATTTAGGTGAGTGTGAGCACAATGTTCAATAAAGAGTTATCGTTATTCGTTAAGATGATGACTAATCGAACTTTTATTTAAGAGAAAATGCTTTTTCACGATCCACAAGATCAAAAATCAATTTGGCACACTATAGAATAAAATTTTAAATTAATTTTGCAGCTTTAACTATGTAAACTTTTATAATGTTTTTCAAGGGAAGTGTTCGAAATTGTTTATTGTTTTTATTTTTGAGGAGTAAGACCTTGGTACGTTTAAATTAACGTTTGAAACTATAAAGATTATTGCCACTTAATCACACACGTCCACTCAGTTGCACATCAAGAATATATTATGATATGATATATAGAGAACCACATATCTGAATTTTTCCAAGCTCTACAACTAAACATTCCCCTTTTATTAAAGCATGAAGTAAAATGCAATTTTCTTTGAAAAATTCAAAAACTTCTCTGCTTTGACTATTTCACAAAAAACAGAATTCCAAACAGCTTACGGTTGTCCCCCTTATTTGCTGACTTTCTCGTTAGATTGTCCCTAAAATTAATTTTTATACAATGAAAAATTTATAAAAATGCATGGAGGATTGAGCGGGTTAAGAGTCCAAACCGGACATACAAACAAACCAGTGCACCTTAAATTCCATAACAAAACTTGATTTAAGGTGTTGCAATTCTTCGTGCTCTCGCAGAGTTTTCCGAGTTCCCAATCAAAAAATTTCCATTTTTCTATTTGAGAATCAGTGCACTTTCTATTTGCCATTGGAAAACCCATTTTGAAATTTTCCAGTTTTCCATTTGAAAACCAATGCACCTGCAATAATATGCAATTTCCCCGATGAGTTTTCCGAGTTTTTCATCAAGAACTTTCTGTTTTTCTATTCGAAAACCCATTTTGAAACAAAAAATTCCAAGCAAAAAAATTGTTTGGTTTTTCCAGTTTTCCCAATCTTCCATGAGGTTTTTTCAATTTTCTTTTTCACAGAAAACATCACTGAATGCATATGCATATTTTTAAATATTTTTGGAAATGAAAATGAAGAAGAACAACCGTGTGATGCTTTTCACTTTACAGTTGAGGTTACCATCCGAAAATTTACAACATTATAATTACAGCCAACAATACCATAGTAATTCATACAACTAAGAGAGGTAGAGTCCCTGGCCGGTTAAAGTACCATTAGGATTGGAGTAGAGTCCCCGACCGGTTAGGCAACAGTTAAGATTGAGATGGAGTCCCAAGTCGGTGTAGGCGGATAGAGCTTGGGATAAAGTCCCCGGCCGGTTAAGGTACACTAAGGTTTTCAGCCCTTGCTGATTCCTCTAGATTCTAGAATCACCAAAGTGCCCCGCTGGCAGATGTTTTTGGTGTATTCTATATCCGCTCGTGCACTTACTTGGCAATTTTGGCACCAAGAGAAGGCGTGAAGCGAGAGAGGCAAACACTAAAAATCCACGTACATTAACATTGCTTTAAGATCCAAGACTTGGGTGCTTAGCCAAAGGCTTATCGTTTTTAAGAACTAAACCGGGGACAATATAGCCATAAACTTTGTCTAATCTACCACGAAGCGGTGATGACAAAAATTATGTAAGTTTGGTAAACTCCAGTATGCTGCACACCTAGTGCATATGAGCGAAGAGAAACTTACCTAGAAAGTCCTTTGGGATGCGCTGCCCTAGACTGCTTGCACTAGAGGGTTCCTTTATCTTTAAAAACGTTATAGCCCTTTGTTATTTTTTTCTTTATCTCTTGCCTTCAAAGTACCAGAAAAAAGTGAATGCAAGTCAAGGTCGGCAGCGCCATTAACAACCATCTAAGCTCTTACATTGAAAACAATGCAGCTTTTTGCACGCAGATATATGTTAAAACTTCAAACCCACTACGTACCTACTTGTCTATGCAAAAAAATATGTTACAACTTTTTGAAGGCACTCATGCTATTCATCCTTTAAAAATATAATTAAGTGCAAAACCCATCTCAAAGCTCCAAGGATATGAAGAAATTGTGTCAAAAGGATCTTTTGTCAATCTAAAAGGAAAACTCGATGTTTATTCTTTAATTTTAACAGAAGCATATAACAACTTTTTTAACAAAAAATACCTCCGAGAATGTAAAGAAAAAAAATTTACCACATCATAAAGCATTGTTCGCACACGCATTGTCAACAATGAACAGGAAAAAACAACTTTTACAAAAAACATTTCAATGCTAAGAAAGTTATTCAAAGTCGGCCCTCTCTCTAACTTTCCCGCACAATCAAGGACATCACAATACACTTTTCCCAATTGCCATTAATGTTGAATCAAGAGAACTTTAACCATAAATTTCTGGCTTTTGTTTTGCATTCAATTTGAATTATTAAAAACGAGTCTTAAATTCTTGGCAAAAACTTTTGGTATTCTCTTTGGCCTTTGGTTAGAGGACTCAAAGTTAAAACATTTTTATGTTTTGTTTGCAAATTAATCTTCAATCATTCTTACAGTCCGACAGGGACACTCAGGCAATTTAGTTTTTGGAACGATGAATTGAGCTGGAGGTAGTGATCCACATTCTTCTTAGACAAATGTTTGTTGTGTTCGTTGTTTTCTTTTTCTCTCCGCAAAAGTAAAGAAAAAGAAAAGTGAAGGAAAACATAATCAATTATCCTCATTACTGGGATGATTTCTGGACATAAACAAATATCTATCTATTAGTCCTTCCGCCGTATTCACAGCGCAGCCATCTTCACCAAAAAGATGCCTCGTTGTCATTACGTTTTAATCAGAAAAAAAGTCTAATTGGCTATTAGCCTCTAATCGATCATGTAAATGACGGCAACACCAGTCTTCCTGCCAGCTGATGTCTTTAAATCATTCATTGCTGTTTCGTGTGCCGGCCCATATCCTTGCCATCAATTTATCTTTCATAAATAATTTTCCTTATTTACTTCCGGTCCTCTGGTTCATCATACAAATCCACAACATTGGCAGGCACTTAAAGAATTAGGTCGTCAAAGTTGTGATGCTTTATCGTGATGGGTTGGTTTTTTGGTATTCACTGTTCAGCGATGCAATAAGAGTAATCCAGTGAATCGCACTTATCCGCTGCTTCGAGTATAATCGACTCAAGATGCAGTTCCAGCTTACCAAATAAAATCGAAAA
The DNA here is from genome assembly GCA_943590905.1 of Sphaerophoria taeniata. Classification (NCBI taxonomy): domain Eukaryota; kingdom Metazoa; phylum Arthropoda; class Insecta; order Diptera; family Syrphidae; genus Sphaerophoria; species Sphaerophoria taeniata. The sequence continues at coordinate 32,925,076 of OX016540.1, read as the reverse complement.
TGCATTTTTGTCTTCGTTCAAAATAAATGCACAGGACGGACGACTCTGGTGTGGTTGATTCACAATAGGTCGAATATTTCTCGCACTTTAAATATATAAATTTGGAATGAATTGAATATAAATTATTCATGCACTTTTAGTTTTCTCTCCATTTCGATTGCTTCCGCTGATGGTTGGCAGCAGGAATTGTTGCAATAAATGTCCGTTGGTCCGCACTAGAGTGTCCCAAGGCAGGGCTGATCGATTGTCTGCATTGGGGGCTTAAGTGTTTCCATCATCCATCGTAGAAGATACTTGTATCAATGTATATGCAGAGTGGCACTTTGAAGAGATTTTCAACTTTAACAGCAATCTGGAGAAGTGTCAATGGGCAGATTGGCAAATGTTTGCATGAGCGGATTGCCGCTAATATTTGAGCCTGTCGGAAATTTGGAGTAAGAAATTTTGTTATGAATTGTATATGATTCACCATTAAAATTTTTTGAAGCAATCCACGCATCAGTTGAAGTTGATTTAAAATTCTCTCGAGTTTCTTTGCACATTTGTTCATACATCCTACCATTATGAAACGTCCATGTATCTGATATGATTCATGGTGAAACTATAAACACATATGAGTACAACGATTTAAAAAATGCGTTGCTGAATAATTTGATGTAAATTATATTTTTCGTTCGTTGTAAGACTGGAAATCAAACACAAAATGTCATGTATCAAATGTGATTCAAAGACCGTGATACAAATTGTATTTTCTTTCTGCAATCTAACAATTTAGATATAATAACATTTATATTTTTACTAATGTGATTCATCGCCATAAAAACACGGCGCAGTATGAACTTCATGAATCAAATACAATGCAGAAGACAGCAAAATACTGCTTGAAAAGTTAAACCCACTAAAAATTTGGTTAAACTATGGCTGAAATCCTGAAATTTGGTTCAAGCCAGCAGTTTTTACTGTTTTTGACTAACGTCGTGTTAGTAAAGAAATAAAAGAAAAATCCGCTCCTGAAAATTTTGTTTTCAATCCCAAAGCCACTTGCTCTACATTCTTCTTTTATTTCACAAATATCCCACATTTAATATTAAAATCATCGGCTCCATTGCAAATAGGCTTCGAAAAATGGATGGTTAAATTTTATTGTCTTCAATAGGAAATGCAATTGTCCAACAAAAACGCAAACAGAAAAATACAAAAAGTCCCACTAAATAAATCGTTCGTCTAGAAATGTGATTTTCAATTATTATACATATCTGAGAGAGAAGAAGGACTCATCCAAACAAACACTCCCAAGAAATGTACCCCCTCGAGGTAAAATATATATGGACAAACAATTTTCCCATTGAATATACTATACCGAACTCGAGTGAATATTGACGAAAATTGAGAAAATGATGACCAAAGTGAAGGACACACATTGAATTGAATTGTCAAATGCATTGTGATGATGATGAGTATTCAGGGCCCTATTTGGCTGTCGATGCACTGATGGTCGACCTCGAACGTTGGCGTTGTCGCTGTCCTATAGCTTTGGCTTTTTCGGAACGTCAGTCCTTTCTGTCAAATGGAGTGTTTTATCAAACGTGATTGGCAAGTGTCCTTCGGAGCAAGAAATCGATCTGAATGAGTTGAATGTAGGCCACGACCGATTGACGACTCTATGGAACACATCGTTGATTGGATTCCAGCTGGTGTTTGATGGATTGTCGTGATGATGTTTACTTTTTTGTCTATCGCTTTTTAAATATTTGCATTGAAAGAGTTCAGGTTCTTTTACCACAAATGTAGAATTATTACATTTTAACATTCAAACGGAAGTTGTATAAGGAAAGCCGCATTTTAAACGTTTTTGAATTGAATATAGTTTAACTTTAACTTCGATCAGATTTTAAGCAATGAACAATTTTCTGAACTAATACTTGAATTAATTAATGAATTCTTGAATGAATTCAAGCATGAATTATTAAATACAATTAAAAAACTTAAGACCCCTCGAACTTTGGCTTTAATTTTCATCAACATTTATAATATTTCAACTTGTTTCTAAGTAAACAGCCAACAAAATCGGAGATAAAATTAACTATCCGTCTCGTTTTCGTTTCAAGCACCTTTTTTGTGCAAAGTGCACTTCATCAAGTGCCAATCCAAGTTAGCGAACCAAACTTATTTGGAGATTTTTAATTTACCAAGAAAACTTCATCTATCATTAATCCTCCACAATCGACGCTTCCTTACTTCAATAAAAGCAAACTCTATCTAAAAAATATAGACGAAGGAGCGTCTTCAAAATCTTGTTAAACATTAATGTACTTTTCGCCTCAAAAAGTGTTTAAAATATAATTTTGACCAAAATCGTTATTTGCACCTTACCACAGCTCCTCTCAAACTTTGCCATGAATTATCCTTCCACAGAAAATGAACCTTTTCATTAACTCTAAGCTAAAAAGAAAATAATAAGCAAATAACGACTACAAAAAAAAAGAAACAATATTTATCCGTAACCGAAATTAAAAAAAGAGGACGATGCTGATGTCGAAGAACCGACGAAACCATATTAAATGAAGGAGGAAAAAGTTCAAGTTGTGTGAAAGGAGTAAAAAGTATTTCTCAGGCTACTTCTGCTTATTCTACTTATTTATAATTTTCTTGTTTTTTTTTTTTTTACTTCAAAAGAAATTTCTTAATTAACTTATCTTGTTACTTCGTTGGATTTTTCCTATTTTTCAGTTTACTTCAGCCAAAGATTTTCTTCTTGTTTTTTAGCTAAACATTTCTTCGATTATAATTTACTTGATGTCCTTAGATGCTGTTTTGTAACCCTTTCACGTTCTATGATGAGACTCAATTATTGGCAGGGCTGGATTGAAGGGAAATATATGGAGGAAGGCCAAACATTTTCTCTTCGGTCATATGCCGGATTGTTTTGATTTAATTTTATATTTCTTGAGCCACACCGCTTAAGTAACGGCTTATATGTGTATAGTCATTTAAAAGAAAAAAAATTAGACCGCTTGTGACGTCATAAGACGTTACTCATCAACCTTATTTCACGTGTTTCATTAATTAAAGATTTCTTGCAATGATGAAAATTATTTTGGGTATATTGTGTGCTTAGTACAAATCCCGCCATGTCTTTGTTGTACTCGAGCATTGGTGACCATCATTATACCATCTAGCCAACTTCAATTTCCGCAATTTCCCTTTCCTCCTAATTAAAAATAAAAAAAATTATTTTGTCTCAAATTCTGTTTTGTTTCTTGTCCTGTGTGTGTTAATGATTTTCTCATTACTTTTTGAATAACTAACTCTTGTTTAATTATTTAATTTTTTTCATCATTTTTTTTCGTCTGCTGTATCTACTCGTCGTTGATGTCGTTGAAATGAGACACAATCCTAGTTCTTTTATTGACCAAAGAACTAATGTAATGCAGAAATTGCATTAACATCAACGACATACAAAGTAGAAGACATAATTGGAAGGGTTACCAGCAGAAGAAAAAATATCAAAGCATTAACTGCAGAACTGAAGAAATCTCTTTGGCAAAAAAAAAAAAACAACAACCCCCACCAACTCCACTAATACACAACATAAAAGATAGAAGAAGAATAGAATTAAGTAGGAAGAGCAATTTTTAGCAGCCGAAGCAGCAGCGAAATGGTAAAATGCGAAAATGGCAGTGAAAAAGGATACCAAGATGAAACTGCATTAAGTTGATTTTGTGTAAATTCCTTTTTACAAGAGGAGTTCGTTGTAGTCTTCGCCACCACCGCTCCTGTCAAAGGATTAATTTCATTACATGCGGTCTGTTTATCCTTTATCTGTTGGTTGGGGTTTTTCCTTTTTTTCTCAAATTGAAGATTTAAAAAAAAAGCGAAACTAGCATAACCATGTCGTGGCCAGGAAAAAAAGTTGAAAAAAAAATACGGACAAAACTCTAGTTTAGTCTTAAGTTATGTTCAAAAAGGAATCCGAAAAAAAAACAGCAGAAAGATGACAAATAAAGAAAAACAAACTCTTTAAGGATGCTTTTTTGCAAAACGAGCGAAAATACTATACTTTATTCAAGAAGAATTGTCAGTACAGGGTTAAAAAGCGAGCATCGCCTGCCCGATGAATGGTTTTGACTTCCATTTTAAAATCTGACTATATTTTGAGATTAACAATAATTATCGCTTCATTGTTTTCAAAATCCCTTTTATTTATTAATAGAAAAACTGTTTCAAATAAGTATCCATCTCGAATAAATCGACCTCATAAATTTATCCCTACCCACTTGAATCCTTTAATATCCTTTTCGATAAATATTATTAACAAATGCTTAATCCCCAATACTGCAATCAATTGCAAAGTACAACATCACCCCCAACCTGTGATTTTCAAAATAAATACAAAATAATAATTCAAAACAAATCCACTTGTCTCCACCACATTTACGTTCAAATACCAATTAAACTGCCAAAATATTACTAACACAAACAAAAAAATCATAACAATGGAAAATAATAATTCATTGTTAATGCGCTAACGAGAACAATTGAATTTTATTGAAGTGCGGGATGTTTTTTTCATTTCATTTAAACATTTTCAATATCGCAAAATTTTATGAAATTTCATTAGAGGCCAAAAAAAACATGAAGCAGTTTTTTTTTTTGTTTAATCAGCATCAAACCCAAAACTAGTCGTTTAAGCGCACTCTACAGAATTAAACTAATCCCTTACTCTAACACCACCTGGCAGCGTTTCAGTTTATTGGAAAATATAAATCAACAACAACACAATGGATGCTTTTTCCTGCGTAGTTTTTTTTTTTTAGTGAATTTTTACTATTACAATTCACAGAATCAAACCCACAAAAAAATAGGACACAATATAAACAGCCATCCCACGAGTGGAGAGTAAATGCATATATACCAGCGGCTTTAATCTCTACACGATTTTCGGATTATTGTTGAAAAAGTTTCAAAATGCAAAAAAAGTATATTTTTTTGTTGGTTTTTTGTTAACAAATAAAAAAAAATTACAAACAAAAATGGAAGTCCACAGTCGAACGATTCGGAGTGTATGAATTTGGATGACTGAAAAAGAGAGAGTCGGTAAGCGCTGCCACTCGATGGTGGTGTCCTCAACTCACCTGGGGCTCACATATAATCCAGCGCTCCTCTAACCTCTCCACTGAGTACTGACACCCATCTGCAGATGAAACTGTTATTACTGTCCACTCATATATCCTTTAGAAATAGGAAGCTGCCGCCGGAGCATCCGCGTCTCTATGAAAATGAATTAATGAAGTTCATTGTATACCTGCTACCATTTCAGGACACACGATTCCCATAAAACAAAAATAAAGCTAAAACACGAAAACCATAAAACCCAACCTCATTCAGTTAAAGCTACAGAAAAATATCCCAAAAGTAAATAAAAATAATCAAGAACTACCCTAACCAGGTGGAGGAGGTGTTATCCGCGGTAGCAAAATATCGATGACCATTGCGAAGTGGAATATTGTATTGGGGTGGTGGAGGATATTCGCTTTATTTTTTTATTTTTATATGAATGCGAATGTGAAATTGCATAAGGGAATTTAATTGTATTCCATTGTTTGTGTTCGAGCATTTATGATATTGGTTTAACGGTACAATCAAAAACAACACAGAGTGTAAAGAATAGAGATTTTTGTCGGTTATTTTTTTCCAGAAAAGAGGTTAAATTTATGTTCTTGTTCTTGCATTGTTTTTCGGGGAAAAGTTTTATTTTCTTTTTGGTCTGAATTAATGTTTTTTTTTTCTAGACGATATTATTTATGCACAGAGGAACGTAAATTAAGATACCATCGAAGGGAAATGACGAATGGTTATTACCTAAATTGAGAAACCGCGATGGAGTATTTATCAGAATGTGGAGAGATATGAACAATGAAGAATATATTTTCAGTGATGCCAAATAAAATAATAATTGGGTTTTGGGGAGGCTATTTCTTATGAGTTATGATGTTCGCTTCAATGAGTTTCTTAAAAAATAAATGACGGCCCCAGCATTTCAAGATGACAACTTCGTCCTGCAAGCATCAAACATTCAGGAAGCCATAAAGGCTTCTTACCGGCTAAAGGACAACTTACAAGGCCACAGGTACTGATGGAGTAACAGCCGAGCAAATCAAACGAAGTGTATCGATGGAAAAATGTCTAGAATTTGACATGTCAATATACCATCTATTGGAAGATTTTTAAGCCGCCTATGACAGCATAGAATTTTGCAAGGTCAGATCTGTCACCTTTTTCAATCCACAACGACAAGATGGTAGACTCACATGTATGCTCTTCAGTCTGTCGTTGAAGAGAGTTATCCGTTACTCTGCAATGTCTTCAAGTCTGATTTTTGTCGTCAAATTCATTCAATTATTGCAGACGAAATAGACATCTTTGAAAGAAACACACTAGCTTTACAAGCATCTTTTGTTCTTATTAGGCAGTCGGCGGCGTACAACCTGGAGGTGCAGAAAAAATTGTGGCTCTGTCGGTCGGCAGAATGGCAGGCAGATGAAGATCGAGTAGGAAGATCAAGAGCTCGAAGTATTGCGATTCTTCAAATTAACTTGGGTCCGTAGAAACATCAGCCGATAACAATAAATAGCAGGGAAACATACAGGCGGCTGTCAACAGGCTTTTTCAAACAAAAACTTTGCCATTTCTTCAAAAATCTTGCTGCATAAAACAGAAGTCCCGCCAGTACTCACGGGTCAGAGACTTGAGTGCTTAGCCAAAGACACTTTTTTTTCTAAGCCGCGTTCTTCTTTTACGAAGAAGAAGTGAAAATGCGGAGACGATATGATCATGAGCGATATCAAATTTGCGGTGCTTGAGTGGATATGCGATGACAAAAATTAAGTTTTGTAGATTTCGTTGGGTTGGGATTACTGTTTCTTATGAGCAAAAAGAAACCGGCCTGGAAAGTCTTTTACGGTGCAATAAATGTAAATAAAATGGAGACACCGCGGCAGACTAAACTTCAATGGAATATTGGCGTAAACTAGGATGTCCAAAGCTGTGGGATGTGAAATTGGAATACGTAGACCAACGATCGGGATAAGTGGAAGAACTTTTTGATGGAAGCCCAATCCGGATCCCAGTTGTAGCGCAAAATCTTTATCAGCAAGGGTGGCGATGATGAAGCACAAAAATCTCCGTAAACATATCTCCCCATCATAAGATTTTAATGAGTTTTTGTTTTTCAGAAAAAATCTTATGTCAAATGCCTCAGTCTCTATTCTACTTATTCTGCAGCAAGAGCAAAATATTTTCCTCCACAAAACTCGCATGTCGGTCGTATGTATCTTGCTCTTCTATTCCCCTGCTATAAACTTGACATCGGAACACTTTACAGACACCTAAATTTCACCGCACCGGAACACCCACAAAACGTCAGAACATGTCACGTCATTTCTTCTGTCCTATGTACATTCTGTTTTCTTTCTTATATTTACTAGACCAGAGACACAATGTAGATTCGATTTGCCACTGCTGCATCTCGTGAGCCCAGTTTATGGTGTTTCGGTTTTGACAACAACATTCCATAAACCGGAAAACACCAACATCAGGTCTTATGTGCTAACTGAAAACCTGCACTTCTATGTTGAGTTTACGATTTCCCTTACAACATGCGAGTAGGTAATTCGTTCAATTCGCACACACTTTGTCCGGCATCCGAAAACAGATCCTTGAAAAAAACTGGAGAATTGAATATGTTTGCCATTATCCTATCTAGCAAAACTGAAGAAAATATACTAGTTACGAGCCATGAGCCACCATTGACTGCAGAGGCAGAGAAAAAAAGTCTTCTTATGTCTTGTGTGTATAGGTTTGTTGTCGTGTCCTTCGAAGCAAGAAACAACCAGAAACAGGACTTTTATTTGCATATACGAATGCCCTGTTTGTCCTAACCCAAGGCCTTCTCTTTGGCCTTCGTCCTTGCCTTCAGGTCCTTAGATCGGAATCCTGATGAAGCATGGCAGGCCAAAGCAGACATCAAGTTCATTCACATAACATGGCCTTTGGGTTCATTTTCTTCTCGTGTGTCGTTCGGTCATACGTTCGTCGGTCGAGAACAGAAAGAAGGACATCGTCGCAACTTACACGTCGACCATGGTCGACTGGTTTGTGTGGTAAAAATCCTTGACATGCATTACAATGCCAGCAGGAAGTGCTGATGGTTATGTGTTAGGTAACGTTACATTCTTTTCTTTCGTTTTTCTTTTTCTGTTGCTGGTGCTATCGTCGTCATCGTCATCGTTGTCCTTAGAACTTGTGGTCGATCTGGTGTCCGGGAGATTTTGTTGGGTAATCCATTCAAGTTGACAAACGGACGTGATGTGTTGCTGACGATGATGATAGCCATGAAAGTTGCTCTGACTGGTCAGGATGCAGAAGTGCATTGCAATTTTTGTCCTGTATTCCATTTTGCAATTACCCATGAGAATGCATACATACACCATACAGTTTTCGATTGTATTTTGGTATTTTTTTTGTTTTCATTCTTTTTTGTGTGTCGTTGGAGGGTTAGATGGTTGACTGGAGTCTAGAGTCAAGTCCAAAAGTGATGGGTTGCAGTTGGGCAATGCTCGTTTTATGTGGTTGGCAAAATGTCCTTTACGGTGCGTGATTATATGGGCTTTTGTATATTGTCCCAAAAGTTATTCGTTTTATTGCAAGGAATTTTCGGAATGTGTTTTTGTGCGTAATCTATCTTGTGGGATTGAATGTTGCGACGCAATGGAATTTTGAATTTGGTTTTTGTTTTGTTTCGTTTTGTGCAAAATGCAACGAGTTTTTGAAGGGACATATCTTTTGTATCTATCTTTATCTGGTGTCCTGAGGCTTTGGTATTTGTGATGATGGGACCGTAGGGAATGACATGCAAATGTGTCTTTGCCTATCGTCTGTGAATGCGTTGCTATTGTCACAAAACAAAAACATTGCCAACTGCATATTCAAAGTTGAATGGACACCCTATCCCTCTTTCTTTCACTCTCTGCGTGTTTCTCTGTTGGGAATGATTGATAAATCTTCAGAGTGCATTGTGTTGGACAACAATTAGGTCTATAGACGGTGTGTTATTGTCTAGAGTGATGGAAGGGAATTTTATTTTATTTACATAAAATGTGTTCGTACGGGAGTTTTGAAAATGTTATGTCTGTTAAACGGAACCGGAATGATAATTGAAATGTGTTTTTCCTTTTTTGGGGGTAAAAGTAGGGGACGAAAAGAAAAGAGGATTTCAATGACAATGAGCTGTCTTGTTTCAAAGAGTTGCAAGGAGGTACGTATTTTAGGTCCTGTTTTGGCTTAGGTAGTAGGAAAATAACAATAGGCTCCGATGTTTACGAAAAAAAAATCTTTTGTAAGACAACCAAGGAAGAATAAGAAATCTTGTTCCTTCTATTCGCATCCTTCTTTTTGATTAAAAACAAAAGAACAAAATTGTGTACACTCGGGCGTATGCGTTCTTTTCAATAAATTGACTGATTTTTGTGAAATGTTTGTATTCCTTCGTCTTTTAATACCAACGTTTGTGTTGCTGAAAGCTTAAAAAGGTGCAAGTCGTGTAGCGGTTTGCAAGTGGCCTCAGACCGGGAAAGTCAACCATGACACCCCTGACCTTGGAAAAGTCAAAGGAGCTTCAAATCTATAGCTAGAGCTACCAATTTGTAAAAAAGTCTAGGGTCGTCTACGGATTCAAAAAACGACTTCAGCGCTAAAATCAAACAAAGATTAATTCTTGCTCTTCATTCCTTTTTTTGTACTCTTACCTGTAAAGTCTTCAAATCTTACCTCGGGCGACGTTAATAAATAATGAGATTCGATGGAGCACGAAAGTGGTAAAAGACCTACAGCAACTTGCGATGCGAAACTTGAGACGCTTGTTGGATGAGGCCGAAGTTTGACCTAGACGGTATGGTGACCTCAAGTAAGGAAGTAAGGCTGGAAGAGTAAAAAGCTTGGTTATCATTTATTCCTAGAATGCACTTTCACTAACACATTCAAATAGATTTTTTAATGAATAAACCTTTTCCTGAATGATTTGCAAGCCAAGAAGAAAGTTTGCCGAACTCAAAATTTCAAATTTAATAAAACAATGATAGTCAGGTCAGCTAGTTACTTATTAGTTTTAAGATTTTTACTTTTTCAAATTTAAATTTTATAAATTTTAATGATCTAAGATTATTGGAAACGAAATAACCGGTCATTTTCAAGCTATGATATTTCTTATGAATAAAGTTTCACCTATGCAATTGTACTAGCTGACCCAACATGCATTGTCTTGATAACAAAAATTTGAATTTTTGTTTAAAACAAAAAGAAATGTTTTCGACAGCCAATTTGGCACTTAATTTATCGGTTCAATTTTTGTTTAATTTTTTTTTTAACAGTTGGCATAAGTTACATAAAAAAAATTGCTTGCTACAAAAACACCAAACTCAATTAAAAACTCAAAAACTTCTTTATGCCAAACTTTAATTAATGCAAAATCTCCGGGAATACAAAATGAAATAAAATTAATTTATTCAGTTTGGTTATGCGGAAGCACATTGAAAGTTAAAGCTGATGGTGTATCTCTTTCATTTTTTTTTCTCAACAATCAGTTTCACAACCGCCCATGTTCCTTCACATAGACACTCTCGACTTAATCCTTTGGTAACTTCAAGTGATTACATTCGCAAACTGAATTGCCAAACACACATTCCAACCTCATATCCAAAGAGATAACAAGAGTTTACAAAAAACAAGATCCTCTTCAGCCCCCAAACAACTGTTTTCAATTAACGGTTTTTCTATCAGTAAAACAATCCACTAAATCCCTTATAAAAAAAAAAAAGGAGCAACAAGAAAAATGTGTAAACAAAAACAACACAAATCCACAAAATCTAATTTGCATTCGCAAATCGTTACGCCGGCTGTTAAGCAAAGAGCACGTTTCATATACATTCAAACAAAATGTTCCTTTTTCGAACAACCAAATACAAAAATAAAAAGGATATTCAAAAGAGTCACCAACCAATATACGCTAATGACAACGTCGACGACAAATGTCTGTCCAGTGTATCGGATTTCATTTCCCAAAGTACTTTCAGCAGTCAAAACAGTTGTAATTGTATTCCCGTTCGTCCTCCGCTATCAAACACCGAAAGCAAATTCCTGCATGTCCTTTTCTTTTGACACAGACAACATCAAGCTATTACTTTTTTGTTTAGCCCATTCTCAGGACTGCTATAACAACACAAAACCTCCCCCCAATCCATCAGCCATATTAGAGCGAAAAAAAGGAAATAGATTTTGTAAATAAAACATCCATTAGACGAATGCCAATAAAGGATTCCCGTATCGTAAGTCCATAGAGTAGGCTATAGGAACTAAGGAAAAAATACCCTTGAAAAATTGAACAATTCCACTAAAACGGTCTGTCGGTCAGTCTCAGAACGAAAAAAAAAACAAAAACAAATTGAAATGACAAAAAAAAATGATTGACAAATATTTGTTTCTTCTTCCACTACACAAAGTCTACGTTTGTGTAAACCTCTGCGGTGCAGCGACGTTTAGCGGTAGCCGAGACGACATGAACCAATTGTCATCAATATTATGTATCATCAAATGTCCTGGGACGACTCATGTGATTGCTCCTTTCGATTGTAATAAATATGACATGTTTGTTCATCGTCGTCGACGTCGTCGTCGGTCGTCGGCTTCTTTTTCCTGGCTATTCCCTAACAGTTTAATAAAAACGTTTCATTTTTTGTCTTCCTATCGTTTCCGGTAATTCAAATTGAGCAAAAAAAAAAAAAAGCAAAGGACATTCATCAGTGCCATTGAAGACATTGTTTAGTTATACAATGACCATTTAGCTAAGGTCAATAGAAATGAATTGATAGACGATAATAATTTCTCCACACGCAAAGGACGAACAGGACATAATAATTCTAATCCGTCTTTTTCCAAATGCCTGAAATAAAAGAAACAAAAGAATTGAGTAAGGACACTTAAAGGACATGTCGTAAGAGTCTATCAAATATTTGCACAATCAGAAATTATATCCAATAAGTATGATTAACGTTAAATGTCAATCGGCGAATTGTCAAAACGACGCTCGAGGACATGTGGCTCCTTATTCTGCACACACACACACACATACACAAAAAAGAAAAACAAAGAAGATCAAACAAAACTAAGGGCAAATAGATTGGGTGTTGGAATAGGGCGTTTGTTCTGGCTCTAATATGATTAACTTGAAATTTTTTCCTTTATATCTTTCAAAGTCATCTTAAGGTCAAATTTCTTGTTGTTAATTTTAATTATCTATTGATCAAACAATACATTTTTGTAACTCTTTTTTGTAAAGAATTTGAACTTTGGATGTTATGGCTAGCGTGGTTTTCGGCGATTGAGCGTGGGAATATTTTTATTTTTTAAAGAAAAATCGAATTTGAACCATTTCAAATTTTGTAAAACCAATACTTTACCCTAAGGCCCTTGAAAAAAAATCAATTGAACAAACTGTGTGATGGTCAAGGACTGACTCTTCAAATTCACTGATTGAAATAAAATCCGGTTCTTTTTTTGAGAACTTTTTTTTGACATTCTTCGTCTCCCTTTTTTCCTTGTCTGTGAATTGTGGCTTTCTCTTTGGCCCTTGATTTTTGCTCCCTGTTTTTTTTCTTTCTAATACTAAATTCTAGTCTTGCCTGTTGTGTCCCGATACGGCATTTGAAATGTTTAAGTTGGTTTCGAATTTCTTTTGTTTTGACAGGAACAGGAAATGAACAACGAAAGTTTATTTAAAATTAGATTCCCGATATTTTTCTCTGTTGTTGTTGTGTTGTATTGGTTGTGATGTTTGGAAGTGATGAGAGGAGGAGAATTTTAAGAGAAATGTAGGTGGAATCAAGTTTTTTTTTCAAGATAAAAAGGATGTGAGTTTGTTGTTGATTTTTCTGATTTTTTTTGTCATCCCGATGACTGTTTGAATGTTGGTGAAGAAAACAGAGGACATCGTTACAACAATAGAAAATCGGATGTGAAAATCAGGAAAAGTTTATTTCTCTTCTTCTCTTCTGGCAAAGTTGATTGACATTTGAGATTGGACGTTGAAAAAAAAAATAATATACGATTTTGGTGAGGGATTTTTTGTGATGTTTTTTTCTCTTTAATTTGTCGCCAAACAAAAACTGGATTTCAATTGTTTCGGTAAAGAAAAAAAACAAACTTTTTCACTTTGAAAATGCTTCTTTGAGTATTGAATTACATCTGGGGATAAGGCTTTAAACAGAGCGAATTTAAGGTTTTTACGATTAAAAAAGAAAGTTTAAGTTTTGTTGAAGCATGTTGAACTCCCTTATCTGGACGAACTGCATATTGGCAATGCTTATTTTTTCCTTAACCCGTGATGAACGTGCTTCTCATTGGCCAGTAGCTTATGAGCTGTGGGCTTACATATTTTATAAAAAGACCTCAAAGCACCCCTGGTTAAAATCTAAACATGTAAAATAATAACAACAAAAAATACAAACATTTCTTTTATTTTCTCCAGATCATGTCCGGGAATTCAACTGTGGCAAACTGTACTACAGGACGTTCCACTTGGATGAGGATCGAGACTCGCTCTTCGTTGGTGCAATGTGAGTTAACTTTTCCTAAAAAAAACACTAATCCCACCTTTCCTATTCTTATCCTTTGTCTACTCTATTCCACAGGGATAATGTATTTCGTCTGAGCCTTAAGAATATCTCCGCATCAGGATGTGATGTAAGTACACAAATTTATCAAATCACCCTTTTTGCATTAAGAAATTTAAAAATTGTCGACTTAGCACAAATCGGAAGGCACAAACCTCAAGATGATTAATGAACTCCTTATTCGAGTCATTATTCAAATCGAAAAAGGACATGTTTGTGGTAGTGCGAGCAAAGTGAAAATTCAATTTCCTGCCTATGCACGGGACCCTCAAAGCTAACGCATTCGCATAAATTTTGAATGAGACTGACTTTGCCAACATATCAGCTTCAACCTGCTTGGTTCTTAAATAGATTTACACATTCGAAGCTAGAGTCTCTAAAAAAAAACCTTTCCCCCGGCACTTAAAACGGGTTTGGGGGAAGAAAACAATAGAGAGAAACCAAATGTTATGACACGCAACAAAAGTTCCCCAAAGTGACACGCCACCCTCTCCCAACGCGCAGCAGAGTCTGTGCTCTTGAGGCAAAAAGTTGTATTCTACCCAAATCTGTGTTCAGTTGGTTTTTCTTTTTTCTTGTCAGCCCTGACTGTGCTTCCATCCGCACCAGAAGCACCGGGATAATTAATTATTAAAACAAAAGCGGTAAAAGGTTCGCCAGGTGGATTTCCTTCCGGAGCACTTGTGTTTGTAAGTTTTGGCAGCCAAATAGAAAGAGAGAACGAAAAACACGTAGCCAGCTATAAGTAATACCTTTTCTATTCTCGTAACACATCAAGGCTATGGAGTCTTAAATTTTCGGCTGCTTTTAGCTTCGCAAATGAATGGGGGCGAAGAACTATCCTAGTCTAGGTCGAAGAATAGTGTTTGTGCCATGGGAATTGGGAATCTCCTATAAAACTCTGCCACGCCATTAAATCTATTCATGAGGAAATTCTTTTGAGACTGAACACTCAAAATGCTGACGCCCACATCAGCTACCTCCCGTCCCTTCTATCTAATATTATGTATATTGGTCGAGGAGTATTTTAGTGTTGTGCGTTTTTGGTCGCGTCGACTAGAACTGGTTCGTCCCGAAGGATTGCTCGTGCGGTTTTGAGCTTGATGCTGATGCTGTCGTAGTAAATAATGTATGATTTGGTTTTAACATGATGTTGTTTGGGGTTTTTCGGAGAGATACCTACCTGAAACATCAACGTGATTTATAAATCAATTAAGTTGAAAGCAGTGTTGGTGGGTGTGTTTTTTTTTTTGTGTTGTTAATAGAGTAGGTTTGCTAAATTTGGGGGAAAATTTCATGGTTTTCTGCAAGAATTCAAAGATGCGCAGAACATTTTGTTAGTAGCCAAAGTCTGCCTAAAATTCGCAAAAGTCGCAGAACGCAAATTTATTCGTAACACCTGTAGATGAAAATGGCTTACAAGACAATAGGTACTCAATAAAAATGATAAAAGAGTTTGACAGGTTTCATGCATGAAATCTGTCAAAAAAGGCCTTTCGAAAATTAAACCTCACAATGAACCACGAACTATAATGAATGTTACTTCCGTCCGATAAAAAATTAGTCATTCAATGACTTTTCTTTGAAATGTTGTCAATTTTTTTAATACACGTTACTCAATGAGTAATCTGAATCAAGCCTTGACTTCCTTGTCGAAAGTGTAAAATATCCATTAACTGATTACTAGCTTGGAAGTATAAATCAATTAACCGAATGAAATTTCTGCTTCAGTGTTTTCATTTTTCAACCAACTCAACCTGCAGTTTTTCCTGCTGTGTCAAACTCGAAATTAAAAAAAAATTCATCTTGTGATTGATGCACTTTGCGTCTGGTTTCCGTCATTCTGTCAATAAAGTGAATTGTAATATTGCAACCATATCCCATAATTGATGGAAGCAATCATCTTTGGCTAATTTTGGTTTTGACAACTACCTAACCTATCGTCAATTTGACATGCGAAAAAATCGTTGAAAGATTCACTCAGACAGTAAAATTTTACAACAACGGAAAAGTTCTAGTACCTTCTCCTCAACTTCAGACAATATAAACAAAAACTTTTTTTCTACGGTTTCTCTAATTGCCTCAACTTATTCATGTACACACATTTCTTGAGAACACTCTCCATTTCTGATTCGGCAAGGATCTTCTTCGTGAGGTATTATGCGTGCGTTACTCGAAAAAGTCCTTTAGAAGGGATATTGTTGACTACTTGAGTTTCGCAGTAACGGGCCGCTAACTGCTGGAAGGCTTTTTTCCTGTGTTGCGTATGATGATAGTAGAAAAAAAAATGCCTGTTGTCTGATGTAAATTTGACATGACTTGTGACACCATTCCGAGACTTCTGATGGCAAGGATATGTGTTTCAAAAAATATATAATTGTCATCTTCGTCGTTCTTCAGACAACTCGACGTTTTGCCATTCTTCCATATTGACGAACTTTATAGTTGTATTGTCATTGTAGTCATTAATCTTCTCGTTGTTATTCCTGTCTCGTCGTCGCGTCATTGTCGAGTCGGCAAAAGCACCAGGAGAGAAGAAGTACAGTCATGTGGTATGAGTGTAATTCTTGTTAACTTTTTTTTTTTTTTGTTAGGCTTATCTGGAAATCTCCAAAGGCGATGTTAGCATAAGGATGTGTAACTTCAAGTACTTGTCAAGAAGTGTATTGACTATGTTAATGTCGAGCTTAAGTGGAATACGGTATAGGTTGGAGACGGATCCGGATGCATGGTATGATGTTTGTCGCCTTTTTCAGGAAATAATGATGGATGAAGACGAAATGTCGTCATCAAACTGAATTTAGAGTGTTAAAAGGCTGACGGAGAGAGATTTTAATGTCTCACATGACAGGTTGTCTGTCAATTTACATTCATTTCATGTAGTTTTTGCCTTTTTTTTTATAAAACTGTCACAGAAAAAGAGTAATAATGTATTTAAACTTGATTGAATTCGAATAAGATTCAAATCGTGTCGAAATGTTTTTTTTTTTTTTTAGTTGCAGAATGTTGGGGTTACGTTTTTGCTCAAATCTAAAATTGTAGTTTGAGCGTTTCTTTTAAAATTTCCAACAAGGACTCCTTGAAGCACTTGTCAAAAACCTCTTAATTGTGGAGAGCTTTCTCCACAATTCTGAATTAATTTTGATTGTAACTAAACTCGTTTCCAAGGTTTATTCACTTTATTCCTGAATTGATTGAAAAATATTAATTTGAAAATCCCTTTCAAACAAAAGGTGTCAAGGTTGCTGTTTTTGAACAATTACCAAACTCTCCAATTAGCAATAAATCCTCGAAATCTTGTTCAAACACACACAAAACTACCTTTTACTTAACTCTCACCCTGTCTTTTCGGTCCAAAATAATCGATGTCCACTGAAAATACCATTTACCGCCCTCCCCATCACGACGAAAGTCCATGATCCTTTTTTTCAGCTCAATACATATTTTGTAAGCCTTATTAAAATTAAGAGCACCACTTTCAGTTGCACAGACATTACCTAGTTCATAAATTTTACTCTTTCATTCTGAAACCTAAAACTGTTAAGTGCAAACCGAAGGTTCCTTTAGTTCATAGTTGGTTAAAGCTTTTCTTTCGTTTTTTTTTCTATTTAAAGTGTAGGTCCTTATAAAAGCAACATTTTTCATCACATTGAAAACAAGGCAGAAGGTATTTCGAGTCGACCCTCTCCAACAACTACGACGATGTCGAAGGTCCACTTTAAGGACCAATAAAGGTTAAAAAGAAAATAAAGTTGTGGAAAACCACTTAATTGGTTGTAGTTGGAGTATAACCGCCATCATTGTAGCCACCGCGCGCTGTGCCACCTTCACTTAACCAACTTTCATGATGGTAAAGCTGTTCTGCCAACGCAACGACCGACAGGAACGTGTCTTTCGTGATGCTAACTCCCTAAGTGCTGGCTGTTACTGCTTACTTTCGTTTCTCGGTCCATAAATCCATCGAGCTACTTACGTTGTTGTTATACCGAAACAAATATCTTAACTTTCATCTCGAAATAGTGAGGAGGTTGTTGTTGTTTTAAACTGCAAACTGCTGGTCTCCTTAGACTAAAGGAAAACTTCGCTGCTTTAGAGAAAACTAATAATCTAAGATTTTCACTCCGCTTCTTCTTGGTCGCCTTTTGGAAAATAATTTGTGGACATTTGAAGTTTACAGGGTTGTGTTGGTCTCTTAGTTTGGCCTCGAAAAAGGAAAGAATGACAAAGTGATTTGGTAATCCAAATAATGAACTTCAAATAAATTTAAAAAAAACACGGGCCTAGAGCAGAACCTTCTGGTACTCTAAACGAAAATGTAATTATGATGTCAATTAGGCCCTCTTGTCTACAGTTATGTCTTCATTCTGGTTATGGTTCTTTTTTGAGTAAAATTCCATCGTCTTGTACCTCATTTTTACCGCGAAAAATGATAAAATAATGTTAAATGGTTTCAACAACACACTCTCAATGAATCTTTAACCTTTTTCGTTTCTTCATTTTCTCATGCAGAGTTTCCTGAATATTGCGGCACCTCACTTGTTATTGAGTGTCCTTAATTTACTAGAGGAAGAGGAACCTTTTCGTTGTTTCATCATATCCTTTTTTCGTTCCATCTTCTCGCAACGAAGATTTATTTACGTGCGGAAAATTTAATGAGATTGGTGTTGCGAAACTAAAAAAAAACAAAAAAAAAAGGAAAAAGAAGGATCTTACCGCACATGTCATCTCAAACAAGTCCTGAAGCATTTGCTCTCGTCCTCCGTTCTCATAACAAATTCAATTTGTTTGGCCAGGATACTTAATGGCATTTTATTCAATGTTGTGCATGTATATTTACTTGTCACACCTTTGATCGGTTCGCTGTTTTGGTGGCGCTAGCATCGCCTTGAACCATGGCAAGTAAGGTCTGTGAACATGTTGGAGGATTTTTTTTTCTTTCGTTTTAAAATTTTGTTTTCACTTCGTCCTTTGCTTCACATTAAATATATAAATTTTTGTTTGCTTGTTTCTTTAAATAAATTTTGTAATGACATCAGTTTGAGTGAGACGTTCCTTTGGTGTAGCGGTAAGGCGGTTGGGGCTTAATGGTCGGTTTTGGTGGGAGTAAATTGAATTTTCATCGAGCGATCCTTTGAATTGGAAAGGACATGTTAAGATGTGGATTTTATGCATGTAAATGAAAGCATGCAAAAACTTTTTCTTGCTATCGCCCTCTCCCCTTCTTGTCGCTGTAAATTTGGTGTAGTAAATTGTTGTGTGCAAACTTGTTTTGGTTTTTTCTTTAATTTAGTTTTTCTTTTTTTTTTTATTTAAATTTAATAATAATTTTGTATGAAAGGAAAGTTGTTTGAATGGACTTTTTCTTTCTTCAATTTAATTACTTCCTGACAGGAAAATTTACTTTAAAACAGACGGAGTACAAGAGGTCCCGTGGCATAAAAGGATTAAATGTTAGTATGTTTTTCTAGTTCCGGTTAAAGTGGTGGTGAGTCTTGAATGTCGTTTAGGTAAATAGGATGCTATTTGAAATGAGTTCTAACTGTGGGGAAAATATTCTCAAAGAAGTTCTTAATGAGTTTGTATTTTATCTAGTAGGCATCTAGTATTTATATATCGGTCTTGGACTTTACAGGTCACCGAACTTATTTTTCTTGTTCATAATATTTTAGAATTTTCCGACTTCTTTTTACAAACAAAATAAATTTTAAATTAATTTCTGTTCTCATCTTTCTTCCAGAGAGATGTTGTCAAGCTCGAACCAACAATGGATGATGTACGTTCCTGTGTTTCAAAGGGCAAAAGTCAGGTAAGCATGAACAAAACCGTAAATTTATTAACAAAAAAAAAGTCACTCTTGTGACCCTAAAGTGACTTATAAAGAAAATAAAAAAAATCGATCATCCTCATCTGCAGCCACAAATCCTCCAATACTTTCCTCTAAAAGGATGAAGAAGACAAAAAACCGTACACATCCCCTCAATATTTTATACAAGCACCAGAAGCATATTGGAACCAAAAGAAGAGCCCTTTTATCTAAACCGCAGTCAATCACAAGAAGTGCTTCTGCTTTGGTTTATTGTTGCAACGCAATGTTTTCAATTTCGTTGTCAATTTCCAATATTTTTCTCCGCACCGCATACGTGGCGTTCGTGTTGATATTTTTTTTTTACCTCTCATCCTTCTCGTCATCGTCATTGATGTCAGCTAACTGAAGCAACATAGTATACATGGCAGGGAAAAAGAAAAAAAATGAACAAAATGTATCACTTATCCTGACTGCTATTCTTCTTCAAAGCGATTTCAATTTTCTTCTCACAAATAAAACCATTTGTCTATATCAGGACTTTCAGGACAACATCACGACCTCCCACCCAATCTTAAGTGAATGGTGTTGTGTGCATAGAAAGGCTGTTCCTCTTGCCTGTCATGTATATACGGATGCCTGCTCGTGTATGTCTTCCTTCCATCATCATCATCATGATCGGGACATGACACATACTAGCATCGAATCGAATCCAAACGCGAACTCCATCCGCTCTCAAAATTCTTTTTTCATACTCTCTGACTTAGGGGCATCCCACTAGAATTTAGGTTTAATGTCCTTTAATGCCGCTGGCAATCTGTTCTCGTGTAGGAGCAAAGAGAATAATGTACCAATTTTTCATCATATCTTCTTCGGTTTCAAAATTGATTCTAAGCCACAGAAAAGGGGATGAAATTTATAGTTGGATGTTAAAATATAAGACGAACTATATTTACCGGCTTTTGTGAAAAAAGGAATTTCTTTTTCGCAGAAAATAATGAAAAAAAAAAACTGGTAAATGCAGTGGGAATTGAATGAAAAATGTGCAGTGCTGGATTTTGATGAAATCATATAGAAATAAATGTTTTCCAACATGTAAGACGACGACGGGAATCGAGCTGGTGGTCGTTCTTTTTCGAAGTCGTAGCTAAAAATGCTATATTACGATGTTGAAAAAGTTCTGGGAACTTCTATGTTGCGACCATAAAATGCATACTTCAAACTCAAGTTGTACACAAATCAACAGAAAAAAATTGCAATTTGCATGGCCATGCAGGTGGCCATGGTTCAGAGGATAGAGTAGTGGATTGCTAAGCCGAATGCTACGTGTTCAAACCCCAGCTTCGGCAGCATTCTTTTTCTACAATCGCCAGCTTATCTGAGGCCACCTGTGCGATAACATGACACAATACAAATCTAAGTCTCCTCTTCTGAGCCACGTAGGTTTCTGTTATGTGTGCTTTCTTTCTATGTGTCTATCTGTCTCTCTGTTGTATTATTGTCTTGTTCTGTCCCAGCCGATGGTCTCAGTCGCCAGTGCTGCTATGTGTCCGTAGTTCGTTACATTTATGTGCGAAGTACTGTGAAATGTTATGTTTTTATTTTACCCCATTTTTGGTGAAAAATTACCTTTTGTGTCAATAGGACAAATAAGGTATCAAATACAGATAAGAATGTATTCTTTCTTAAGAAGAAAGATGTACACAAAGTTATGTTCTTCGGCCACTAACAGTAAAACATAGCACTATCTCATTTTTCCTCCAATTTCCCATGCCCAACCGACCTCAAACCTTCTGAAAATAGCATGGTGATGATGACACATTAAAGGTAAATACGTGATACCATGAGGATTCCAAGCACTGCATGAAACCGTAGCTCAAGATTCAAGAATAAGAAACCAGTAATCGTATAATGTAAAAATATGATGTCAAAATAAGGTAGGTATATTAAATGTTTGAATCGGCTTGCTGCCGCTTGCTTATGAAACTCACTAAAATGTTCTAAATTTTGAAATTTTTAACATTTATGAACGATAAAACTGAGAGCTAAGAACCACAGAAATATGTTCAGTTATAGAAATAACACGTATTCGCCGTAGTGAACTAAATTGAAATTTAAGAGAAAGTGCAAATATTAATAATGTAGCAAGTGTGGCAAGTCTGTTATATGTTAATTGTCCTTGATATTTTTTTTACTCCGCGCCAATAGAACAATTATTTTATTCATCATCATAAAATCCGCCCATGGCACAACAAAAACCCATATCGATAGAATCTCACATTTTTGCAACCACGTCACGCCATTCAATTGAATTCCAAGCGAGAGATAGGTATTGCAATAATGCACATCCTGATCAATCATATTCACTCTGTATAGCTACCTCCTTGCTAGTCGCAAAACCTCGACTTATACCCATTCCCTTATCAAATCGTTATCCCTTAGCGGTTCCGTGGATGACTTACTACCGATCATATTATTTTATTTCATTTTCTTATTTTTCCCCAATACACCGCACCGTGCGTCGCGGTGGTCGTCACAGCACATAATAACTCATTTTCTTTTTCATTTCAGGTCTTCGATTGCAAGAACCACATTCGTGTCATTCAATCAATGGCGAATGGCAACAGGCTGTACATTTGTGGCACAAATGCTCACAATCCCAAGGATTATGTCATATACGTAAGTATCTTCATTTTTATTTTATTTTTTTGTATTTATGAAAAAAATGGAGTAAGAGAAGAAAAAAACACATTTTTCATCGTGGTGCAATATGTCATCCTTGATGATGACGACCTTTATTTTGATGGATAGAGAAAACCCCCCTCACCCCCTCTTAACTCTGTATTCAGAGTTGACACAAAGCTACTAGGATTTTTTTTCTAGATTTTTCCAATTTTTCTGGCTTGAGTCGGATCTCGGATATATTCTTAGAATCCTTGCACCACATTCATACTCGTACACGAAACCTAGATTTTTCTATTTGTATTTCTAAAAGCAAAACAACTGTACACTACACACTGTATGTAGGGGGAACGGAGGCGAACCGACTTAACCGAATCCAAAAGACTGCACAGCTTCAAGGATATCACTATATACCCATCAACTAGTAGAAAAAGGCTTTGTATGAATTTGGAACAATGCGGAGGAAATCTCGTTAGCTCGGAAGGATATAGAGATTTTTTTTGTTCATTCTTTCTTGGTCCTTGCGCCAAAGAAGGATCATCGTGTTATAATAGAAATGGAAATAGATTGCGTGAGCTTTTTTTTCCTTTCTATTCACATGTTTACTTAAGGTAGCGAACGGATATGCGTGTTTGTTTGTGTGTACGAGTGTGTGTTTGAAGTTTGCATCATTTGCGAACGTGTGAAAAAGTCAAAGCACGTGCTCAAGAGAGTACTTGGTGTGCTTTTGAGTGATGTGAAAATGTGCGTATACTCAAGTACTTTGGATAAGAACTGTGCAATACCTCCTTCAACTTCTGACTACACTACTTCACTCAAGGGTATAGTCGACTTAATGGGCTTTGTGATTTATTTTAATATATTCAAAGCGTTACTTAAATTAAGAGATGCTTAAAGATTCCAGAGGATTGCGTTTGGTAGTTTTTTCTAATTTGAGAATATAGAAACTTGTTGACATGAAAAGTTGTAGTTGTATCGGTGGCCTTGTTCGCTTTGCATAAAATGTAGTTCAATAGTATGTTGATAGTTTGAAGATTTGTCTGAATATAAGGTTTTGAAAACAAATAAATCAGCAACAGCGGCTTTATTCTCAGCTATTAGCTAAATGGTATTGGCAACAGAAACATTTCTCAGAAGAAGAAAAACTAAAATCTTGTAAATTTCTTTTGCTTTTTCCTTAAAATAAAAATTACTTGTTTCAATTGTCAACTCCCTTTAACTCAAAATCATCATTACAATAAAAGAAGAAGAACTTACATCTTCTTGGAGTTCATCTTCCGCTGTAACCTCACGTCTTTCGTCGTGCTTCGAAATCTCACGACTTAAAAACTTCATTGATTTCTCTCATCACATAGATCACTTTTTCTTTTATTTTTCCTGATAGTTTTAAAGTTCTATCGTCTTTTGTCATCATTGCCTCACTAAAACCCATTAATCCGCCATTAAAGTGAAATTATCGTGATTTTCCGCACTCAAAAACTTTTGTTGCCAACTCATTTGCGACCTTCGCATCGAGTTCGGAAAATCCAACCTCACCGAACTTACAAAAAGCAAAAAACAATGTAACATCCAAGAGACGACGAAGTGTTAAACTTTTTACATGACAACCGAACGTGTATATTCTTTTTCATCTTCCTTAAAACTGAAACTGGCGAAGGAGAAAAAGATAGTGAGACAGAGAACCGAGCATCACAATTATCGAAGTTTCCGTTGTTCTTCTTTAATTTTGTTCTTTTGTCTTTTTTTTTGTTCTTCCTGCTGTTGGTATTTTGAAAATTCAAGCAGAGTCCCAACGCGTTAAGGATTATCTCGAACAAAACTCGACGCCACGCGTTGCAAAGCACAAACTTTCTGAATGAGTTTGATGCTTTAAACTTTAAAACTTCCTTCCAACACTTTCGTGAAACGCGACCCATTTTACTGATGCTAGTGGCAACTAAACCAATGCTTGAAGATGCCTTTGAAACTTGCATCACAATGACTGGCTGCATCCTTATGCAAGGACTCAACTCAAGAGAAGTGATGTAAAGAGCGAGGTGAACACAAGGATTACTCTTGTAAGACGTGCAACGGATAATTTTTGTTACAAAACGATATGTTAAAACGAATCACCCTGTGTTGTTTGTTTGGGGGACAGGGATTCACCTTTGCACATGTTAAGCGGGCGCGTAGGACTTTCAGACAAAGTTGTTTATCCTGCAACCTACTTTGTTGTTTTTTTCTTCTCTTCTCTTGGCTTATCGGTGTTTTTTTTGTGGTGTTTGGGAAATTTATTCACACTTTTTTTTGCCTTTTCTTCATGCAGTCGAATCTAACCCATTTACCAAGATCGGAATACGTGCCAGGAATCGGTTTGGGTATCGCCAAGTGTCCATACGATCCACTTGATAATTCAACAGCGATTTACGTGGAGAACGGAAATCCAGGAGGTCTGCCTGGCTTGGTATGTATATTTTTGTGTACAAGATAAATGTCCTTTTCAACGGGAAGGAAAATATAAATATTGTGCGCTTTAAATATAACAGGAACGATAAAACGAGCTTTTGAAAGTCTTAAGATTGACCGCAGGGTATTAATTGAATCCTAGAAAAAAATTTAGGTGAAAATATTTAGTTATTCTTGAATTAATTTTAGTTTTGTTTTATTAGTGAAAGTAAATTTCTTAATCAATTTCAAAATCAATTGCAATGGTCACCATTTCGATGAATTCAAAAACGAATACATAACTTCAATCGATATCAATGGTTAGAAAAGAATAAGAGTCAAAATACTATTCCTATTTTTTATTTAAATATTTCATCGTTCCTGATAAGAAGCTTTTTATTTTCTCCTTGTCAGTTGAGAGTCAATGTTTATTATTTTTTTATTTGATTTTTCCCCTTTTTTCAATTGCAATTCTAAAGTACTCAGGAACAAACGCGGAATTCACCAAAGCAGATACGGTAATCTTCCGAACGGATTTGTATAATGTAACAGCGAAGCGAAAGGAATTCGGTTTCAAGCGGACATTGAAGTATGACTCTAAGTGGTTGGATAGTAAGTATAAAATGTTTATCTAGTTGAAAGATTACTTAAGAGTTAAATTGTTTGTTTTATGAGTTTTTCCCAATTTTCTTATCTAAAGAGTTAGCGGGTTTTATGTGTTTTGATTAAACCGTAAGTAAAATAGGAAACGTTTACCAAGATCTCCGTTAATAAATCTTTATAGCTTTCTTTCTAAACTTTATGAAGTCATTAGAATAAACAGTTCAAAAGTAAGTCCTTGACAAGACCAAACGGTTTTTGATGACAGCTTGACAGCAAACCCCCTCGTATATCAGACATTGATGCCCAAGCTGACAACATGCTTAACTAGACCTTCTAGTCAAATTAACCATAGCAACTGAGGAGAAATGCAATATTTTTAAACAAGCCTCGGCCCAGGTTCCTCAATGACAAAAAATTAAGGCAAAACATACTGTTATGTTCCAAAAGTATGTAGAATCTTGGTCGTTTGTTAAAAAAATATAGAGAATTCTTCATCTTTTCCTTCTTCGGCTCCTAAGCTCATTTACAATGATACTGCAACTGTAAGCCTTCTTAAGAAAGCTTACCTTATTGCTTGGCAATTTGTTTATTTGGGAGAAATTTTCTTTTGTACTTTGGCTGTGGCAAAAGGCTTTACAATCGGTATATAGAAATTGTATTGGACAGATTTAAGACTGAAACCCGCAACATAAATACTGGTGTGCCTCAGGGCTCCATTTCGTCACCTACACTCTTTATTATTTTCATCAATTATCCCTTGTCTGCAACTTCTTACACCATAGATTCTTTCGCTGACTATAGAACCCTTAGCTGTTCATATTCGTTCCCAGACACACATTCCTCCTCTTTGGATGTGCAACTGACACGGCAAAACATGATTAGCTCATTAAGCTCCGACTTATACAGCATTTTTCAATGGGGAATAAAATCGCGTACAGTTTAATGCTTCGAAAACACAATGCTGTCTTGTATCGTTGAAGCGAGATAAACCCCCCTTGCAACTGTCCATGAGTGAGCTCTAAGAATGATTGATGATAGAGAAATCTCTTACTCATTCATTTCATTGTGACACCGATCCTTCAACAATTTTACCGTAATACTCGAGCTTTGGAAAATGCTTATCAATTTACTCTCGAGGCTTATTTCAGACGTTCTTTCATGTAAAGTGAATAGCCGTACTACGCGAATGTAAAACCTTCCACCCTCTGTCTTTCCCAATTATTGCAATGTCCTGGAATTCTAGACGAATGTACACCTACACCTCCTTTTCAAGGTCTCCCTTCATTTCTAATGCGCTAAAAACAGAGGGTCACTCTTATTTACCGCTTTTTCCACAGACAATGCGCTAAGTTGCATTTCCACCCTTTCCCCCACATTCAGATATGAAACCGTAATAATCCCTCCTCTAGAGCCCAACTTCGCTTGTACCTACTGTCAAGTACAGATAATCGATTTTCAGACGCCCTACGAGAATGTCCTAATGTTTGCCAAGCTCTGTCCTCCCTGGGTCATTGCAATATACAAACATTTCAGATCAATTTACACCGGGGCCATCTCCTATCAAACTTTCGTTTCCCCTCTCACAGTGATTCGGGCTTAAACACAAACCCCTTGAGTGCGCTTGACAAAAAAATGTCACTTCCGTTTCATCGTGACATCTCAAAATACACAAACTTATGAATAGTAACAATTATTTCAATTTTGCAAAATAATTAATTTTCCGACTCAAAGTCTTATTAAGACAAGAACGCACTGATTTACATAATTAATTTCGTCTTCCCCGATTTCTGTCTGAAGGCAACAAGGAAAACAACTCAAAAAAGCACTTCACAGTGCCTCCAGTCCTCTCTTAAAACTGTTCGTTGAGTACTGTTTCGGTTGGCTTTAGTTGTTTTGCTTCGTTCATATTACTCAAAAATATTTATTCATCGTGCAGAATACTAATCTCTAGCTAATTTTGAATTTGTATTCCATTTTGTATTGTTTTGTGGATTTTAATAATAATTTTCCAGGATTACCACCATTCTCAAACCTCTCTCTTTCTTTTCTTCTTCTATCGCATCATATTGAAGACTGCCGGCCTTCTTCTTCTCTAACTTGATTTGCCTCATTGTTCACGCTAAGTGAGTATCATAAAATTTAATGAAATGCGGCGACATCTGCCACTTTGAATACATTTGTTGCGGGCGCTTAATAAAATCGTCCTTATGACCTTTACGAGCGACGAGCACAGAGATAGAAATATGCAGAGGTACTTTTGTCTAGCGTTGATCCTTGAACGTCTATTTACCGCTTGAAAGCGCGTATTACAATAGTAAACTGGTTGTAAGGCTGTCCTCTCTAGCCCCCCCCAGACTCAACAACACCCGAGACAGCAACACTCAGAAAGTCAACGCCTGATTTGAGTGTCGGAATGGCAAATGGCTGAAAGTTAAGCTCCCCTACTGGGTCTAAGGTTCGAATTAATTAAATGAAAACTCGTCCTTTTCTTTGATAAAAAAAAATCGAACGAAACATCTGTTGAAACAATCGTGCCAAATCGAACGGATAAGAAATTACTAATTAGCTGGAAATCTCTTTTCTTCGTAATTCACTCGTTGAGCTCTTCTTAAACTTGTACTAAGGAGCTCGTAGAGAAACAATGATACAGGAAAAGGATATCGTTTCCTTCCATACCTCTGCACCCCTCCTCCACTCCCTTCGAAGAAAAATATAAATTGATTTATTAGACGAACTATGAGCTTGGGTATAGCAAAAGTTGACTTCTGACGATTTAATAAAATCTAAGTAAGTATCGTTGTCTTTTGCACATCCTAACGATGAGGGTGTGTAAGTATCTTACATAAAAAAAGTTATTATACAGCGAAATGCGCTTTTAATCTCTTTGAAAGTTTAATCAATTCTTAGTTGATTAAGAGTTTTTAATTGAAAAAAGTGAAAAATTTAATTTTGCCAGTTTGGTCGTATTATTGCTTTGAACGTGGAATCATTTCATTGTCGAAACCGTATGGGTCTTAGAATTGAAGTTATATTTTGGAACGTTGCTAAAGCAATGATACCTTTAGAAAATCGATAAAGAAGCTTCTTAAGAACTGAAAAAAGTCCTTTCTTTTGACTCCTATTGAGAAAATCGGTCAAACAATGAAAAAATAAAACCCCAATTGCTTTTCACTTAAGTCATAAATGGAGAAAACAAAACTCATTCCGGCAAAATCCTCACATCACAAAAAAAAAGAGGTATATCCTCTAATCCTGTTATCCATTCGGCAATCTAAACTTTGCACACAAAATCGATGTTCACTCACCCGTTTGAAAAAATATTTACATAGCCTCACACAATCTCCAAGAGTTGATTCAAAACTAAGCCAGCGACTCACGGAGTCTCTTCCTGAAATTTAGTTGTTTATTTGTCCAGGACCCCTCTGACGAGAAACAACGCAAATCTGAAATGTTGAATGTCATAAAATCCTGAAAGGCACCTATATTCGTGGAACACACAAAATGCAAAAAAAACAACGAAATCAAACAAACAAAACTTGCTAACCCACTTTTCTAACTTTTCTTTTCCTTCTGATTGTATTTTCATGTGGATGTGTGTTTGTATTTTTTTTTTTTGCAGAACCAAATTTCGTTGGATCCTTCGAAATTGACGATTATGTGTATTTCTTCTTCCGTGAAACCGCTGTCGAATACATCAACTGCGGCAAAGCTGTATACTCGCGCATTGCACGCGTCTGCAAAAAGGATACCGGTGGCAAAAACATCCTCTCGCAGAATTGGGCAACCTATCTGAAGGCCCGACTCAATTGCAGTATATCCGGTGAATTCCCGTTCTACTTCAATGAAATTCAATCCGTTTATCAGTTGCCGACGGACAAGACCAAATTCTATGCGACATTCACTACCAGCACCAATGGTCTGATTGGATCAGCAGTATGCAGTTTCGACATCAACGAGGTCCATGGCGCTTTCAATGGTAAGTTTTTTTTACAAATCTATAGATGTAGCTAGCCCCAGATGATGATGGACGGTCGAGTGAGCGGTACATTTTCTGGAGAAATGTATTTTCGAAAATTCATGCAATGGATATTTTTGTCCTTTCGTTTGCCAACAACAACCAGTGTCCGCTATACGAGGATAAGTCTGTGTTATTAATAAACATGCCAAAAAATAGGTTTGAGGTTGACTCGATGTTGTTATTGGTGAGTCCTTGAGGATATGTATGGAGAAGCATAATCGGAAAATCCATTTTGATGGATTACATCATCAGAAAACGCACGCTTTGTTTTGCTCAAGGATGCAGCAGATACACTTTTCCCATAATCCCATCAACAATTCGGCAAACCAGACAGTGCAATTCCCAGAGGAAAGGGACTCCTTATAATAAAATTGATAGAAATGTCTACCACCTTTGCTGAGTTATTTGTCGGATAAAATCCTATATCCTTGTGGGAAATTCATTTAATTGTTAAAGGCTTATTTTTCTCCCAAAGACGTCGCGTCGTGTCACTCGGACTGTCAGTCTGGTCCTTGTTGCAATAACAATATTATTATTAAAACCAAAATCCCATCATGATAATACTATCGTCTTGTTTTAGGTAAATTCAAAGAACAATCGACATCGAATTCAGCATGGCTGCCAGTTTTGAATTCGAAAGTACCAGATCCAAGGCCGGGTACATGTGTCAATGATACATCGAATCTACCGGACACTGTTCTTAATTTCATCCGATCTCATCCGCTTATGGACAAGGCCGTCAACCACGAACACAACAATCCTGTTTATTATAAAAGGGATTTGGTCTTCACTAAGCTGGTTGTTGACAAGTGAGTATTTTATATGAATGTCTGATTTATGATACTATTTTGTCTTCGTTTGATTCATTTATGCAAGGATTTGATGTTTTGTATGTATTTTTGCTTATTACGATGGTTTTTGTTTTGAATTTCGGTGAGAGACAACATTTAAGCCGACTTGGTTGCTTATACCTACGCCTTCGTCTTTGGCAATTTTGTGTTGCTTTCAAGGACGAATACGACATTGTGGCAGGGATGTGTGTGGTTTCCTGTGAGGATTACAAGTATTTTAGTTAAGTGGATTTAGTTTGATATTTTCATATCAACGAAGGGAGCAAAATACATATGTTTGTTCTCAATAATAATAAATTTTTGTGGTGTGCTTATAATGTAATTATAAGAGATTTACATGTGTGTTTCTGAGAAAACTTTGCTTGAAAATTTGTGTGATGAGTGGGAATTAATTATGGCAAATTAGTTCGTTGAAAAATTTTGTGGTTTGTTGAAACTTTCACGGCAACATCAATGACGGCCTCAAAAATCTTATGCTTACTTACTTTAAAAAAAAAAAAAAAAACATGTAGTATTTTCTAAAGGCAAATTGTTCTTCCTTTTTTTTACTTCCCTTTTATCGGGGACCAAAATTTTTTATTAAAATCTTGCATTCATTCTAGTAAATTTTAGAAATACAGAGATTTAAAATTTTAATTCAAAGAAAAACGAATGCAAAAACAAGAGGAAAAGAAATATAAAATAAATAGAGTGGCGCGACAGCTCTTAAAGAGCCAAGGCCTAGCTTAAGTGGCTTACTCTCATCAGCAATTCTCTGAGTGCGTGTGAAGAATTGAGGGGACCTACAATTTAACGCCGATTCCGAACGGCAAAGTTGAGACGCGCTTTTTCATGACAGATTGATACTCTTGGAAGTTTTGTCAATTCTTCGCATGAGGCAGTACCCGTTAAAGATGAAATTAAAACGTTATGGGCACGAGGAGGACTCGAACCCACGACGTTCTGCTTAGCAGCCAACGCACCTAACCACTAAGCTACGGGCAACTGCAAGAGAAAAAGAAATGCAAAAAAATATTGCCAATACCAACATTATGTTAAAAAAAAAAAACACTCATACGCCACAGTGTGCCAAATTTGTTGAATCGTGTAGTGTAACGTTGTGATGTCAGTTTGTTTTTGAAAGTGGCGTGAAAATTAAAAAAAAAATATTCAAAATTTAGAGTACCACTTGTACATGTACATATTTGCAAAAGAAATAATTTTTTTTTTAATTTTCATTTAATTTTGAAATTCAATGTTTGCTTTAGAAATCAAAAGACTATTGAATCATTTGCTTGATTAAACAGGAAGTTTTGAGTGCATTGAATAAAAAAATATTAAGAATATATTTAAGAGGAATTTTCTAAAGAAGATGGTATGCTCGACAATCAAGCAGCGTTACCACTTAAAAAAAAAGAAGAATGGAACGGAGTAGATTTTAGAGTAAAGCAAAGTTGATTGATAAAAAGGGAAGAAGAGTTAAAAGTAGTGTATTAACCATGGTTGCTTAACAGTTCATAAGTGAGCTTAGCTCAGCTCAAATTTTGAACTAGCTCACTTTTGAGCTATGTACAATAGCTCAGCTCACTTGAGCTGAGCTGAAAGTGAGCTGAGCTGAACAAAAAGTGAGCTGAAAGTGAGCTGAGCTGAAAGTGAGCTGAGGTGAAAGTGAGCTGAAAGTGAGCTGAGCTGAAAGTGAGCTGAGCTGATGGTTGAGCTGAGCTGTCGGTGAGCTGAGCTGTTGGATGAGCTAGGCTGTCGGTGAGCTTATCTGAGCTGTGGGTTGAGCTAAGCTAAAGTGAGCTAAGTGACAGGTAGCTCAGCTATTGTACATAGCTCAAAAGTGAGCTAGCTCAAAATTTGAGCTGAGCTGAAATGTGAGCTTTTTGCAACCCTGGTATTAACCCCTTACTGCATGGTGGCTCATATATGAGCCAAACCAGTTTTTTGTTCATAATTTTTAAATTTGTTTAAAAAGATTTATGCTTCGCATTGTGTTTTAAAGAAAATAAACATCATCCAAAACAGAAAAGACAATAAAGTCGAAAATGAGTACCAACGTGCAATTCAAAATTCCATAAAAAATATAAAAAATGGGTATTTCCTTGAAACCAAAATACATTGAATCATACATTCATACAATATAAAATATAAAATCTACACTAATAAAGCTGAAGAGTTTGTTTGTTTGAACGCGGTAATCTCAGGAACTACTGGTTCGATGGTATAATTCTTTTTGTGTTGGATGGTGCCTTAATCGACTTAGACATTAGGCTACTTAACATTAAGCTGTGACCAATAGCAGCGAAGAATCTGTTTAAAATGGGGAAAAAACGGCAAAAAATATACATTTTTCTGCGTTTTAACGCACTTATCTCAGGAAGTACTGGTTCGAATGGTATAATTCTTTTTGTGTTGGATGGTCCATTAATTGAGGAAGACTTGAGGCTATTTAACATTAAGCTGTGACCAATAGCAGCGAAGAATCTGTGGAAAATATGGAAAAAACGGCAAAAAATATACATTTTTCTGCGTTTTAAACGCGCTTATCTCAAGAACTGCTTTACGAAATTGAACAATTTTTTAAATGTTGAATGGTCCATTTATCAAGGAAGGCTTGAAGCTATATAAAATTTAGCTGCGACCAATAGCAGCGAAGAATCTGTGGAAATGTGAGAACTGAGACTTTTTTCTGAGATCTCTGAGATGAAATTATTTTGGATTCGATTTCTCACTCAGCTATTTGACGTGGCTGACATATGTGCAGCAACAATTAGTAAGGTAACCATTAAATCGCAATGATAACTGAGAATTATGTTCCACCAAGGCACCAAATGATTTTGCCTCAGTCAAGGTGACATTGAGATCTCAGTGAGATGTTGTTAGGTGGAACTGGCCTAATAACTGCTCAAATTAGAATTTTGAGAGTTCAATTGATTTGTGAATGTGATTGATTGCACTATTTGATTGCAGATTATTGTGTTTAAACCATATCATTTTATGTACTTCTTAACTAAAAAATATGCTCAGTTTAAGGAAAAAAAATTTACTTAACGAAAAAAACGATGCAGAAGTAAGAGAGATATTAGAATTAGGGAGAGTTCACCCAAGGGAATGCTTTAAGTATGAACAACTGAAGGGAATCATAAAAAATGCTCAAATTTTTCAAGTTCAAGAGAATTACGACCTAGGGAGAGTTGACTGCAATGCAATTTTACAATAACTTCCGAACAAAATTCCCACGCGCGCATGATGCACAAGTCGAGACGATACTCTGGCCGGTGGACGAGGGAGAGGCGGACGAAGTCGCGGGCAACTGCTAGTATATACATATATGCATTTATAAAACCTTTTATTTTGCATTTCTCCACGGTGTGGCATATCTGATCCAAACCGTAAAAGTCATATTTCTCGAGTTTTTTGGAAAAAAATGAAAAATCCTGAAAGACGTGTTTTTTATTTTTGCAAAACTATCCAATAATTTTTTTCATAAAAAAAAGAAAAATCATTAACTTCAACTTTCAGAACATTGACGTATGGACTGAAATTATTTTTTTGATTACAACCTTATAAGATACCCGAGTGCTTAAAAAAATATTAGCTTTCAATGACCGATAAAATACTAATAAGCCCTTTATTTGTTGTAAAATTGTCGAGGAAAATTGTGAGTAATATCGATTTGAAATTGAATTTAACCAATATCTACCAAAGCTACCAAGCCTTCAAAAAAGATGAAACTCATTTCAATAAATAGAGTTCGATATATTATTCGATAGGTTTAGGAAGAATTTTTTTCTGTCTAAAATTGTGGCAATATTTTTGAAAAATCATCAAATAATCGATTTCGCTAGAATCTACATATTTGATAGTCCTCAATATCTTGCGCCTAGCCAAACCAAAGCCAAACTCAATTCCGAGCCCTGGTTGACGAGATATTTCCATTAAAAGATATTCTTTACATGGGATTACAATCAGATGAGGTCAAAAACCAAAAATAATAGTTTTTTGATCATATAAGTCGGTAACCAGACCTCGTACACAGTCTTGGTTTTCAGTGACTGATAGAATGCGAATAGATCTTTGATGTAGGCTACCTGGAAAAGTTGAGAAACCTGGTGATTTGAAGTTGTGTTTAAATGTTTGCCAATAATTTAAATTTTCGAAAATAGCCGTGTTTTATTGGGAACTTAGCTCGGCTCAGCAATAGGAATTACATGTCAAACAACAACAACAACCGAAAGCTAAGTAAAAATAAGTTAGGAATTTAAGTTAGGAATTTCCTGAAGATAAGGTTTCAGCAATTCAACACTTGAGTTTTTCGTTGTGTTTTTCGTTTATCAAATGTCAAAACCTATTTGGAGGAAAATAGTTTTTCACCATAGCAACTCAATGCAAAAAAATTGCTTTCAGATAAGTCTCAAGATGGCGTTTGAAAGCTTTCGATATTTGAAAATAGTTGTACACCATAGAAACTCATTAAAAAAAATTGCTTTCAGATAGGTGTAAAGATGGCGTTTGGAATGTTTCGATATTTGACATTCTGGTGAACGAAACTCTGTTCAAAACTGACTATAGCGTTTTATTCGAATTCCTATTGCTAAGCCAAGCTAAGTTCCCAATAAAACACGGCAAATATCAGTTACCAGGCCTTTAAAAAAACTTGATGGATAGAGTTCGAGCAGACCTTTCTTTTGATATTCCTTACTAATAGTTGTTAGGCTTTTGAAGATTTTTTTTTCTTTTCTTCTTTTTTTCTGCTTGCCCTAGATCTTCGCGGTACGATACGATACCGATATTTTTCGTTTGCATCGAGATCGTATTGGATGAAAAGTTATTTTATCGTATCGTATCGATATGGGCTATACATTTATGACAAAGATATCGTATCGTTATTGACTTCGATACGATGCCGATACGATACTCGAAATTATATCGAAATAAAAAAATATTTTTTGTTCATGATTATGTATTACTAGCAGTTGCCCGCGACTTCGTCCGCCTCTCCCTCGTCCACCGGTCAGAGTATCATCTCGACTTGTGCATCATACGCGCGTGGGAATTTTGTTCGGAAGTTATTGTAAAATTGCATTGCAGTCAACTCTCCCTAGGTCGTAATTCTCTTGAACTTGAAAAATTTGAGCATTTTTTATGATTCCCTTCAGTTGTTCATACTTAAAGCATTCCCTTGGGTGAACTCTCCCTAATTCTAATATCTCTCTTACTTCTGCATCGTTTTTTTCGTTAAGTAAATTTTTTTTTCTTTAAACTGAGCATATTTTTTAGTTAAGAAGTACATAAAATGATATGGTTTAAACACAATAATCTGCACAAATAGTGCAATCAATCACATTCACAAATCAATTGAACTCTCAAAATTCTAATTTGAGCAGTTATTAGGCCAGTTCCACCTAACAACATCTCACTGAGATCTCAATGTCACCTTGACTGAGGCAAAATCATTTGGTGCCTTGGTGGAACATAATTCTCAGTTATCATTGCGATTTAATGGTTACCTTACTAATTGTTGCTGCACATATGTCAGCCACGTCAAATAGCTGAGTGAGAAATCGAATCCAAAATAATTTCACCTCAGAGATCTCAGAAAAAAATCTAAGTTCTCACAATTCCACAGATTCTTCGCTGCTATTGGTCGCAGCTTAATTTTAAGTAGAAAAAAGCCTTTCTCGATTAATGGACTATCCAACACAAAAAGAATTTTACAATTCGAAATAGTAGTTCCTGAGATTACCGCGTTCAAACGAACTTTATATTGTATGTATTGTATTGTTTGCCGTTTTTTCCACATTTTACACAAATTCTTCGCTCCTATTGGTCGCAGCTAAATTTTATATAGCTTCAAGCCTTCCTTGATAAATGGACCATTCAACATTAAAAAAATTGTTCAATTTCATAAAGCAGTTCCTGAGATAAGCGCGTTAAAACGCAGAAAAATGTATATTTTTTGCCGTTTTTTTCCATATTTTCCACAGATTCTTCGCTGCTATTGGTCACAGCTTAGTGTTAAATAGCTTCAAGTCTTCCTCAATTAATGGACCATCCAACACAAAAAGAATTATACCATTTGAACCAGTAGTTCCTGAGATAAGTGCGTTAAAACGCAGAAAAATGTATATTTTTTGCCGTTTTTTTCCACATTTTCGACAGATTCTTCGCTGCTATTGGTCACAGCTTAATGTTAAGTAGCCTAATGTCTAAGTCGATTAAGGCACCATTCAACACAAAAAGAATTATACCATTCGAACCAGTAGTTCATGAGATTACCGCGTTCAAACAAACAAGCTCTTCAGCTTTATATATTAGTGTAGATGTATTGTATTGTTTGCCGTTTTTTCCACATTTTACACAAATTCTTCGCTCCTATTGGTCGCAGCTAAATTTTATAAAGCTTCAAGCCTTCCTTGATAAATGGACCATTCAACATTAAAAAAATTGTTCAATTTCATAAAGCAGTTCCTGAGATAAGCGCGTTAAAACGCAGAAAAATGTAAATTTCTTGCCGTTTTTTTCCATATTTTCCACAGATTCTTCGCTGCTATTGGTCACAGCTTAGTGTTAAATAGCTTCAAGTCTTCCTCAATTAATGGACCATCCAACACAAAAAGAATTATACCATTTGAACCAGTAGTTCCTGAGATAAGTGCGTTAAAACGCAGAAAAATGTATATTTTTTGCCGTTTTTCCACATTTTCCACTGATTCTTCGCTGCTATTGGTCACAGCTTAATGTTAAGTAGCCTAATGTCTAAGTCGATTAAGGCACCATCCAACACAAAAAGAATTATACCATTCGAACCAGTCGTTCATGAGATTACCGCGTTCAAACAAACAAACTCTTCAGCTTTATATATTAGTGTAGATTAAATTGTATTGTTTGCCGTTTTTTCCACATTTTACACAAATTCTTCGCTCCTATTGGTCGCAGCTAAATTTTATATAGCTTCAAGCCTTCCTTGATAAATGGACCGTTCAACATTTAAAAAATTGTTCAATTTCATAAAGCAGTTCTTGAGATAAGCGCGTTAAAACGCAGAAAAATGTATATTTTTTGCCGTTTTTTCCATATTTTCCACAGATTCTTCGCTGCTTTTGGTCACAGCTTAATGTTAAATAGCCTCAAGTCTTCCTCAATTAATGGACCATCCAACACAAAAAGAATTATACCATTCGAACCAGTAGTTCCTGAGATTACCGCGTTCAAACAAACAAACGCTTCAGCTTTATACAGGGTGATTCACGAGCGTTGTGCCAAAAAGCTAGAGCGTGCAGGTTGAGTTGAGACAAGAAAAAAATCGTATGGGAGGGGGGGGGGGGTCTATTCCCCCCGTTTAGCCGGGAGGGGCAATTTTCTGAAAAATTGACTTATTTTGTTTAAAAAAATATTAAAAATCAACGGCTTCGTTTACAACACCGTGCCATACCTTTCTGAAAAGCCAAAAACTTCTTCTTTCACTTTGTTTTTAAATTTAATTGTTTTACCGAATAGTTTAAAGTTATCAATGAAAAAAATGATTAATCCAGGGAAAATCCAACACTTTTCTACTTTATTGAGTGCTCATAAAACTCCAATTACAAACAATTAAATTTATAAATTAAACTAATAAATTAAACTAAAAGTCCAGATAGGTAAAAATAAAAACAAAGATTTTTTTAGAAAAAAGTGGTTTTGATTTTTTCTTAATTTCTCAAAAACGAAAAGACATTTTTGCATCCGGTTTTCTGTTTTTGACTAAAAATTAACAAACACACTGAATTTTTAAAACAAAATTAGTACTTAATTACATAAAATTTTGAAAAAAATTAGTTCAAAAATGTGTTTTTTGCTTCTTTTTTTTTGAAAATTTTGAGTTTGAAAATTTATTTTTTTAAAACTGTTCGTTAAAACAACTTAATTTAAAAACAAAGTGAAAGAAGAAGTTTTTGGCTTTTCAGAAAGGTATACCACGGTGTTGTAAACGGAGCCGTTGATTTTTAATATTTTTTTAAACAAAATAAGTCAATTTTTCAGAAAATTGCCCCTCCCGGCTAAACGGGGGGGAATAGACCACCCCCCCTCCCATACGATTTTTTTCTTGTCTCAACTCAACCTACACGCTCTAGATTTTTGGCACAACGCTCGTGAATCACCCTGTATATTGGTGCAGATTACAAGAAAACTACTATTTGTAAAGACATCGATATGTTTGATAATTATATCGTTCAGTTTTTATCGACGATACGATAGAATCGAAAATTTATAAACACGTGTGTCGCATCGATTCGGGATCGCAGGTACTGAATATCGTATCTATTATCGTAGCGACCTTCGATACGATACCGATTTCTTTTTATCGAATACCGTGAAGCCCTAGGTTGCCGAGATATTTGCATCAGAAAATAGTCTTTCTATGAGATTACAATAACCTAAGGACCAAAAACCAAAAACAAACATTTTGTTTGATCATAACTCGCAGGTAGTTATGTTTTTCAGTATCTGATAGAGGGCAAACAGAGCTTTGCTCGCTTAGGAGTCTTTACCGGACATACAAACACACATAATCCATTTTAATGCAGAGAAATCGACGTAAGTTTTTTTCTGAGTGAAATAGATTTCAAGAAATGGTGAAGTAGGAAGATTTAAGAAAAAATTCAAAGATCGAAGAAGATCTATTTCGAAAGGAATAAAGTGGTAACTTTACAATCAAGTAACATATTTACGACGAAATATTCAATAAATCATCTTATCAATTTAAAAAAGACTGATTGTACTATTAAGGATTTAAACAGCTGCAATAAAAGTTGTCGCAACTATTCAAACTTAATTCCCGGTGCAGTGAGGTCCAACCAACATACCCTTAACAGTTTAATTTTAGTTCTAATTTATGTCCACTTTCTTCACCGAATTAATTGTTCTAATATGAATTAGAAAGACAATTGGGAGTACCTTTTTTTGTTAAACAATTTAAATTAAATTTATTTGCTATCATTCCCTTGTTGAAGAGGCGTTTGGTTGTTTACTTTTCTTCAAATAACCGCATTGTCTCTTTTAATTCCTCACACTAAATTTTTGACATTCGAAAGTTGGAAAATTTACGTTTCAATATATTTCTGGGCGTCATCCTAGCGTGATGAATGTTTGTTTTGCTTTCGACTTTATAAATCATCGTAATATGAATTTCCCTTGGATCGTGTTTCCACATTTCATGCTGTTTTCAAAATTAAATATTACCCCTCTTTTACCTATGATGTAACGACCGCGACGCAACGCAGCTTCGAACATGAACAGAAGGATATTCCCAAAAAATGTGTTTTTCATTTAGAAATTGTTTTTTGTAGTCCAGACAAAATAAACATTTGACCCAGAAAAAATTCGCATAGAGCTGAAAATTGGTACATAGCATTAGAACATCGATTAAAGTAAAATGTCAAAAGTCCCCAAAAATCCCATGTGTGCGTTGAAAGTTATTCAAGGTCAAATGTCGAAAAGGTTGGTTTTCATACATATCTTTGAAACGGGGGAAGCTATCAAAAAAAAATGTATGGAAGACTTGTACGCCATGAAATTCCCTAAAAAACCATGTTAACATTTTTTTTCTACGAGCAAGCGTTTAGAAAATATCGCGGTATAAAAATGTGTCAAATGTCGAAAAAAAATGGTTTTTTGCGTATTACTCTTAAACGGTGAGTCCGATTGAAAAAATTTTTATGAAAAACTTGTAGATTATATAGTTTTACATATAAAAACATTTTTTTTTTTTTAAAGCTGTCAGAAAAAAAAAACTAATTTGGTAAAAACTCAAAATTTCGAAGTTTTTATAATTAGCTCCTAAGCCTTGTACCAAATTCGCATAGAGCTGAAAATTGGTACAGAGCATAAGGACATCTCTCTATATAACATGTCAAATTTCCCCAAAAATCCCATTGGTGCAAAAAAAAATATTCAAGGTTAAATGTCGAAAATGTTGTTTTTTCATATTTAACTCTGAAGATTTTGTTAATAAATGCAAAAACGAAAGTAACAGTTTTCAAACTTTGATTCCCACCCAAAAGTTGTCTGTTGTCCACACTTTTTTCCACACCACCCATGAGGTAGAGTCCTTGGCTTTGTCCTTTTTTTCGTTTTAGTGATCATTTATATGATGTGCACTCAAAATTTCGAAATTTTATAATTAGCTCCTAAGCCCTGTACAAAATTCGCATAGAGCTGAAAATTGGAACAGAGCATAAGGACATCTCTATATACAAGATGTCAAAAATCCCCGAAAATCCCACTGGTGCAACAAAAAATATTCAAGATTAAATGTCGAATATGTTGTTTTTTCATATGTAAATATAAGAAAACAACATATTCGACATTTAACCTTGAATATTTTTTTTTGACATGTTATAAAGAGATATGTCCTTATGCTCTGTACCAATTTTCAGCTCTATGCGAATTTTGTACAGGGCTTAGGAGCTAATTATAAAATTTCGAAATTTTGAGTGCACATCATATAAATGATCACTAAAACGAAAAAAAGGACAAAGCCAAGGACTCTACCTCATGGGTGGTGTGGAAAAAAGTGTGGACAACAGACAACTTTTGGGTGGGAATCAAAGTTTGAAAACTGTTACTTTCGTTGTTGCATTTATTAACAAAATCTACAGAGTTAATTATGAAAAAACAACATTTTCGACATTTAACCTTGAATATTTTTTTTTGCACCAATGGGATTTTTGGGGAAATTTGACATGTTATATAGAGAGATTTCCTTATGCTCTGTACCAATTTTCAGCTCTATGCGAATTTGGTACAAGGCTTAGGAGCTAATTATAAAAACTTCGAAATTTTGAGTTTTTACCAAATTAGTTTTTTTTTCTGACAGCTTTAAAAAAAAAATGTTTTTATATGTAAAACTATATAATCTACAAGTTTTTCATAAAATTTTTTTCAATTGGACTCACCGTTTAAGAGTAATGCGCAAAAAACCATTTTTTTCGACATTTGACACATTTTTATACCGCGATATTTTCTAAACGCTTGCTCGTAGAAAAAAAATGTTAACATGGTTTTTTAGGGAATTTCATGGCGTACAAGTCTTCCATACATTTTTTTTTTTGATAGGCTCCCCCGTTTCAAAGATATGTATGAAAACCAACATTTTCGACATTTGACCTTGAATAACTTTCAACGCACACATGGGATTTTTGGGGACTTTTGACATTTTGCTTTAATGGATGTTCTAATGCTCTGTACCAATTTTCAGCTCTATGCGAATTATTTCTGGGTTTTGCTTTTTTTATGTTTAATTTGTCTGGACTATTGTCTATATTTCTGCTTAATGGGTACTCTGCGGTGAATTTTTGTTCCCTATTCGTTCCATCTAGTCTTTTACTTCCCCTAAAAACTGTTAAAAAACCTAAAAATAAATAACAAGTGTCATGTGTGGGTTTCAATGGTATTTCAATTGTTCCATGTGCTCACATTTGTGTTCGAGAGCTTGTATGTTGAAGGATAATTAATAAGTATCCTGGGAGCTTAGCGCGTTGCTAAATGTTTTTTTTCAATTTTTTTTAAGGATCAATCGGAATATAATGTATGTAAGCATCCTTCCACATGATATGCTAGTAGAGAGGAGGCTCGTCGAGTGTCATTGAAATATAATAATT
The DNA here is from genome assembly GCA_943590905.1 of Sphaerophoria taeniata. Taxonomy (NCBI): domain Eukaryota; kingdom Metazoa; phylum Arthropoda; class Insecta; order Diptera; family Syrphidae; genus Sphaerophoria; species Sphaerophoria taeniata. The sequence goes on along the minus strand of OX016540.1, from coordinate 32,883,347 downwards.
TCAATTTGTAGTTATGCCTGAGTTGAGACCGAAATGGATTAAAATTTCTCCTAGGAGACGAAATTGATACACAACAGCGCATAAAAAAAAGCAAAATGAAATAAATCACAATACTTTTCATATATTACAAAAAAAAAAGAAAGAGAATAAATAATAAATTCTCAAACAATTGCGAATTAAATTTAAAAATAAATCCTTGTCGGAAGGCAAAAAAAAAACGAAAGGATTACGTTCGACAGGATTAAATAATTTAATATTTCATAAGAGTATTTCCAAGCCAGAGTGTGTTCCCCTGCGATGGCTACTATTATAAGCCATCTCAATCAGTGCAGCGAAAATAATACATAATAACACAAAAGATGGAAACGAAAATCTATTACAGTGCTGTGCTGCAGAAATTTACATTTTTTGTTTCTCCAACTGCCGTATCTCAAACAGAATAATACATTTTGAATGGTAGCTCATCATGTTCACCCCACTGTGAATATAACGAGAAAAGGATGTTCTTACCCACACTCCAGTGGCGACATAATAAGACCCATTTGCGTCTCGTCGACTGCGACAGTGCGACCACGCCGACGGACGTCGTCATTCCTTTCACGCTGCGCTGACAAAAAAACAAGGAAGGATAAAAAAGAAATTCCGATTGCAATAATAATTGAGAAGTGGATGTTGTGTGTAGAATGCACACCGAATCTCTTCTGGCCGAACAACACTACAGACCACAACTCCTCATTCGCCCTTATATCCAAATAAGCCACGTTATTAATTTGCGATTACGAGAATTATTTAATATATTTCTGAACCATCGGTTTGCTGAAATTTTGTAAGTACCCTCCAAATTCAATATCCGCGGCAAACCGGATACATCCCGCCCCAAACTCAGCAAATTAAATTGAATTTTAATTTAATTAGGACTCAATGCAGCCATTAATCGTTAATATTGTGATTATGGTGTGCAAATTAATTGTTGGCTATTGAGCAGGAACCAAAGCTTTGTGCACAGCTACGAGTGGCATCCTTTATCTACTGTGTCCATGGAATTTCATCACAACATTAAGATTTGCAAAGTTAGTAGTTTTTTCCTCTTTTTTTTTGTGATTGAAAATTAATTTTATAATCAATTGGAATTGAAATTGGAAATTGATGATGAATTTGGTTATTTGATTTACCCTCCGAAAGGTTGTTATAGGGACACACACCTTACACCGCACTCAGGAAATCTCTGGGTGCATTGAATGAATGCATAATTAATGGGCAAATTTAAGTGTACGGAGAATCTGTTTTCAATTGTGCACAGATAGTTTGTATCAAATGGAGAATGAGAGAGAATGATGGGCGATGGTCATGTGCCAGAAAATTAAGTGGAAATGGAAACAACCATAAAGGACTTCTCGATCCTTTGTCTTGCAGTCGGATGTTCATGCTCATGTGTATTAAATTTGAGATTTCAATTGGTTTAGATATTTTGTTGCAAGTGCATTTCTAACAAGAATGCCTTCGAAACTCTGGTGAATTATTTTCGAATGCATATGTGTTGAGGTATTTCAATTTTATTATTCGAGAATATACTAATATGTATGTGGTAATTGGAAAGTATTCGTTTTCGGTTTTAAGTCCGATAAGAAACAATTGTTAGAGAATTTTGAGTTTAATGTCCTTTTTGGATTGGTATTTGAAGTTTAAATCAGTTTGGGTTTATAGAATTCAGAATTTTGGAATGCCATGCCAATTGTGGGTTTCCTAATTCTGCCTTTGGATCAACCAATGAAGTTATTTGGAGATAACGAGATTTATTTTAAATATTTTATTGTAGTAATTGTTCTTCGAGTAATTTACAAGCAATTGGTATTCGTTAGTAATTTGTTACAAGAGGAGTCAGATTTGTTTTAGAATTTTCAGAGTGTGTTGTCTTGTAGATATGTCCTAATATGAATACTGATGACTTTCATTCATTAGGGCTATATCGGAAGACATTAATTTAAGCATTAAAATTGTAGTGAAATGTTGTTTTAAAATCATATTTTCTTTTATTAATCGGTGAATAAATATCAAAGTTATTCAAGGTTTAAATACCGACATACAATATGGCGCACCTTAAAGAAACAGATGAAACGATGTCACTGTCTCTTAAAAAATTTCCAAAAACAAGAAACAATTTTGAATTCGATCATTTTTTGTTTTTTCTTAAGAGTTTTTTTATGAAAACAGAAACCGGAAGCCCCCTTTATGTTAACATCCTATTTTCTTACTTTCAGAATTGATCAAGAAAACACTGTCTACTATGTAGGCACCAATCTCGGTCGCATCTACAAAATCGTCCAATACTATCGCAATGGCGAGTCCCTCTCAAAATTATTGGACATCTTCGAAATAGCCCTAAACGAGGCCATTCAAGTTATGGAAATCAGCCAGACACGTAAGTCACTTTATGTGGCCACAGATTATCGCATCAAACAAATCGATTTGGCAATGTGCAATCGACGCTATGACAGTTGTTTCCGTTGTGTTCGAGATCCATATTGTGGCTGGGATAGGGATGCCAAAGTTTGTAGTCCATACAAAATGGGATTGTTGCAGGTAAGAGAAGACTCGTCCGGTTATTGTTATGGTAATTTATATTATATTCAAAATTTGCATTAAATTTGATAAAAAGGATGTCGGTAACCGCACCAATGACATTTGCGATTCGAGCGTGCTGAAGAAGAAAATTGTCGTCACCTATGGACAAAGTGTGCACTTGGGTTGCTTTGTTAAGATTCCAGAAGTGTTGAAGAACGAACAAGTTACTTGGTATCACCATTCCAAGGACAAGGGGCGGTAAGTTATCTTGATTGTTGTCAAAATGTTGATGACATTTTAACGGGGAATTAATTTTTGTAATTTTACATTTTAACAGTTATGAAATTAAATACAGTCCAACAAAGTATATTGAAACCACCGAACGTGGCTTGGTTGTTGTGTCGGTGAATGAAGCTGATGGAGGACGATACGACTGCCATCTGGGGGGATCACTTCTGTGCAGTTACAATATAACCGTCGACGCTCACAGGTAAGTTGTAATTTATGTCATAAAAAAGGAAGGACTGTGCTAAGAGTAGCAGAAACTCTGAAAATCACTTAATACAAATTCAATGACAAAGGTGAATTTCACCGAACATCATACATGATACTTTTTTTTTCGTTAGACTAGTTTATACCATTCCAAATGAGAACATATTTTTATGTTTCACAGTAATGCGGTCATGAAAATTAGTTCCAACTCGCACTTCACTCCACTTAATTTTTAGCGAATCTGATTGGTATAAAATTGAAATTCGTTTATTTGGACAACTTTTCAAGTCTCCTGGATTATTCTTTCTCTTCTTGTTACATTCATTTTGCAATTGCACCATCAAAAATTTGAACTATAAGTCAATTTTGAATGGTATAAACTGGCCTAATGGAACAGAAAAGAGCAACAAGATTAGTTTCTAAGATTGGAAGGTCTTGACATCAATTTTGTTTGTTTTTTTTTATGAGATTTGAACAACATTTGAAGTAATTTTGTGTATATACGTCACTGGTCATACAAAAGTCTCTTAATTCCACCGAGAATGATGTTTGCTTGTGAAATTCCACTTTATTTCATCTCTTAAATTTTTTGAATTATTAATACCTTAAAAGTGCTGGTTTCCTACAAAGAGTAATTATTCAAAAAGTGACGTTCTTCTCTAATCTCTGGAGCCACATTCAACCGCACACCAATTAAAATTGTCCTTCCTTAGCTTATATTTATTTTCGGTACTTTTAATCTCTTTGTATTTGCATTGAGTGACGTGACATTTTGAACGAATATCCTTTTTCATAAATTTGGTGTTTTTTTTTTATTTTTATTTGCAGATGCACACCGCCAAACAAAAGTAACGACTATCAAAAGATCTATGCGGATTGGTGTCATGAATTTGAGAAATACAAGTCAGCCATGAAGTCTTGGGAAAAAACGCAAGCGGTAAGTTTTGTTAAGATTAAAATGAATGAGTCATAGAAAAAGTTTAAGCCTTATTGAATTTTGAAAGAAAGTCACCCTTTCTTGAAAGCAAGAATAATCATTTTGTACTTAAAGAACAAGTGGTTGAAAATTTTCTAGAAATGTTCGCAACTGCATACAGTTTGATGTTTGCGTGAGTAGTTTTAATGGATTTTTAATAAGTCGATGTTGGGTGAAATTAATTTGTTTCGTATGCAAGGGCTAAAAAGGTAAAACATATTCCAGAAATTGTTTATCGGAATACTTTTTTTCTTGTAGGAGAAAAACAAATTCATACCTCGAAAATAATTTTGATTTTTAGAGGCATGTGGGGTCATTATGTTTTGGCCAGCAATATTACGGAAAGGTCCCATTTTAACTCAGTTCACTGAAACCTGAGCCAAGCATTCAAGATTTCACACATTGTCAAGTTTTGGCCCAGTGTTTTTAAAGAAAGAAAAGGCTTCGATACTTGGTTCAACACAAATTGTCACCACATGAAGTTCATTTACCTCTCGAAGTAGGGCTTTTTTTGACACTTGTACTACATATCGGAACTCGGATATGATTGACGCTTTGAAAAGCAATATTAGTCTTTTTACTAAGAGTGGCACTATGCTCGAACGAGTCGCTTAAAAATTGGATCTTCCCGTTGACTACTTCGAACGTAGTCGAAGCGAACATTTGCACAGTATAATTTCAAAAGGGAAATCTTACTCTGAACCTCAGTTTCCTTAATTCAGATCAGCGAGCGTGCAAACGGACGCCTTTCCATTATGAAGAACGAAATTTGCTTGCATTAATTTACCATCATAATATACAAAAGAGTAGCAATTGTCCAATGAATTATCACTTATTTGAACAAGATCTTTACCTACTGATAATGCAGTTTTGAACATAGATAACAAAAAAAGCAAGTCAAATTTTTCATCAAACTAAATGTGTAAATTGAGGTCAAAGTCTAATGTTTCAAAGCAGTAGAAAATTCTGCCGTACCAAATACGTCCGATTTTTAATTGATATAAAAATACCATTATCATTTTCCCTTTTTTTTCTCTCTCTTTCAACAGCAATGCTCCACCCGACAAAACTTCAGCAATCAACACACCAACGAAGTATTTCGTAAAAACAATGTCTGATATCAGAATAAACTTTCAATTTCGTCCATAAAACTTTTCCAATAAGTTAACTCATAAAAACCACATCAAACAATCCTTTTTTAAAACCACTTCGTCCTGGCGATTAAATCATAAAAGAGATCAAATTTTTTATCCACAAGGAAAAAAATGTAAATTAAAATTGACATCTTCATAAAATTTCATATTTACATTTTTTGCCTGAACCACATAAAAGAATTTTTAACAAAAAAAAAAAAAAAAACTAAGTAATTTTAGAAAAAACTGCACCATCAACTGAAAGAAATTTAAAATTAAAGTTGCCCGATAGTCGAAAAAAAACCTTCAAAACACACCAGTGGAGAGTCATCAAAATCTAAACTTTCAACTTTGAAAATTTGGAAAATATAAAAAAAATTTAATAATCAAAAACAACTATTCCGTTTTTTCATACATGCATAATCATTTCTACATTCGGCGCAGTACTGATAGGAATAAGATAAAAAAAACAATATTCCCCTTCATAATCACTCACACAAGAACCACATAACCTAGCTACCATAACAATTTTACATACAAATTTTTGTCATGAAAATTAACTCAACTAAAACTTTAGCTAATTAAAAAAAAAAAAAATATTTTATCATATAAAACTAAAAACAAAAATAGATAAGTATAAAAGTAATTAAACATTTTATAAACAGTATTTCAAAGCTTATATTTTCAATAATAATCAATTTCTTCGCAAAATATCATCGTCATCATCAAAATAGAAAACAAAAAATTATAATGTAAATTAGATTTTATCTTGCAGCTTTTTTGTTTTATTAGAATTCTATTTAGAATTAAAAAAAAAACACCCATTCTCAGCAATTTTTCATATCGATTTAAAAAAGAAAAAACATCTTAAAGTTTATTTAAAAGAAAAAATATAAAATTATAGTAATAAGAAAATATTATATATATTAAATTACTAAACATAAATATAAAAATAAAATAAAATTCAATAACTAAGTGAAGCATTTATAAATTGAGTACATAAGCAAATAATACAACAAACAAAAGCAAAAACAAACAAAAAAAATCAAGCAATGTGATGTTAAGTTTTCATATTAATCATTTATTTATATGTAATTTCTTCTTGTACTTACAGTAAAATTGTTTAACCTTTTATTTGGACTTTAATCTACCGCAGCAGAAAAAGTTTTTTTTCCAGTAATTGTGCAACACACTTAAATTCTAAAGTATGTATCAGAAATTTCGGTTTTTAATAAGATCTTTAAAATTTATTTTAATATTATATTAAAATTTTGATTTGTTTACATTTTGTTTAATTAAAAAATTGAAATTACTATAAATAAAAAATATTCTTAAATACAAACTAAAAATTATATTGTTTTATTTTTCAATTGGCAATTTCCTTTCGTATGTTTTCTAGAAATAAAAAAAAAAATAAATAATTTATCATAAAACAACGAAAACTTAAAAAAAGTACTATTAACATAAATTTATTGAAAAACGGAAAAAACCCGCTCTCAGAAACAAACATTTGATGGACCGTTCGAAGCAAAAGTAAAAACCTACAAGGGCTGATCAAGAGAGTGGTACTAAACAATCGATTAGAAACAATTTAAATTTCCTAACTAGCTTCTTCATAGACACTCCAATGAGTAAAAATAATGAATCAAGAAAGTTTGTTATAACAGGAATTAAATTAATAAAATATATTCAACTGGAGCTCCGTCCACCGAAAACTATAATGAAAGCAAAGTAAAAAAAAAAATAAAAACATGAAGCTTTTCTCACACAAAAACTAAATACATAATAATTCAACTATCTACAAAGATGTAAAACTTAATTTCTGTTTACAAAAATAAAGAAAACAATAGTTAGATGGTTCTTCCTTACTTATATCTGAATAATGCATTTAATATTTTAAAAAAGCAGTGTAAATTAGTTTCTTTTTTTGTTCTTCAAATGTAATCATTAAGGTAGTCTTATAAGCTAATATATATACTTAAAATTGAAAAAAAGAAGAAAAGAGTTTTGTTAATGACAGCATTTAATATTACGTACAATAAAATAAAACAAATTTTTTGAAATTAAAAATTGATGTAAATTTTATTTAACTACCAAAAAAATGCAAATGGAGCTTGGGATTCTTATTTGCAAAAATAATTTGGCAAAGGCTGACAAAGGTTCAACGAAGAAAAAACTTATAATGATAACACACTTATAGATCGAGAGCTAGCGACTGAATTAAGTCCTTTAAACAATGTTGTAAGGCATATTAATGGAAAGATCTTGGGAAGTTAGGCACGAAACGTTTTGTCTGGCAGCATTTTGGTGTGACCAACATCTGTTAAATTCGCTCCAAAGTGTAAAAAGTTAAAAAAAATGTTACTTTGCGTAGTTTCGTTATTTTAACCGAAAGTAATTTTCGTAATTTATTTTTAGATGTCATTTATAACACAAAATTCCCATGTTTTAATTTAATGTATTCAATTTCGTTAAATACTAACGTGAAACATGCTTATAAATAAATAAGTACTTAAATACTAACTTAAATCTAAATTTAATTTAAACTATTATAAAACAATGTTTTGGATTTAAGACTTTTTAAATTGTCATTTGGTGAGTCAATAAGAAAATGAAATTTATTATAAATTATTATATAATTATTATATAAATTTTATATAAATTATATAAATTTAAATGAAGAAGAACCAATGGGGATGATATAGCTCCATTTATTATTTTAACGATAAAACAAAATTGTAGATATTTCCTATGGTTTCACAAAGAAGGAAGGTTAATGAAAGAAAGTCTTTGAGAATACGGGGCAGAGTAATTCCACGAAACCAAGGAGAGAACGGAGACAAAAACGCAAGAATTTTCTCTGAATCGCTTCAATTCTAACTATTATGTACAGAATAATAATGTGCCCACACTACACAGGCGAGAGAGTTCGAGAGTTGGTCTCACGAAAGAAATAAAAAGTAATTTTAGAACGTAAGAATCACGGAAATCACGACCAAACCTCTTAATGAACCCAAGGACTCTATTTGCTTTTTTAACTACAAAATGTATATGTTCAGTAAATGTAAGTTTGGAATCTAAAACTACTCCCAAATCAGAAAAAATAGGTACTCTACTTAATGGACAAGAATCAAAAACTCATGGTTTTACATTGATTTGTCAACATTTAAAACAAGACGATTTTTATTGCTCCATTCCCTAAATAATATCAAATCTTCCTGCAGAAGTAGACAGTCAGGTGTAGAATTTAAACTTTTGAAAAGTTTAATGTCATCAGCATATATTAGGACAGACGAGTTTTTTATGATCGAAACAAGGTCAATTATAAATAAAATCGGGCCTAAGTGGCTGCCCTGGGGGACACCAGAATTTATAACAAATGGACTCGAACACTCATTACGAAATATTACAATATATTGTCTATTTTCTAAATACGATGAAATTTAAGAAATTGTCGTTAAAACCTTGTTGAGATAGTTTAAGAGTAAGTGTTTTATGACACAACTTGTTTTATGAGTGAAAAAAAATCAGACCAATTTTCGTGGACAACTTTAAATGTCGAAAATTCGAAATTTTCCAGAAATTCAGGAATCTAAAAAATATATTGTTAGGCTTACCAATAGAAAGGTGTCGATTCGTGTGACCAACATGGCTTAAATTGCGTAATTGTGTAAATTTAATTCATAAAGGACTATTCATATGGAGATACGACCTGCGTCTGCGAATTGCGTAAGGTTGTTGTATTTGCTATTTCGATCATATGAGTAGTCGCAGAGAGCTGCAAACTGTCATAAAAAAACAAACCAGACCCTGTTCGGATTTTCACTCCGATTCGAACAGAATAAAAAATGTTCTTTATTTTGCAAGAATTTTCCTTTTATTTTAAACTAATATTTGTAACATTTTCAAATTAACGATTTCAAATTCGGGCAGCAAAATCGAAACGAATTAAAAACGAAATAATTTAGAACACCTCTTCTTGAAAAACGAAAGTTTTTCTTTCGTAAACGAAAATCGGAACAGGCGTGATCTTGTGATTTATTTAATTTTTGATTTTTGATTTGTGAAATCCGAGCGAATTATTCATTCGTAGCTGTGTGGAAAGCGTTTTGTATTTGTGGATTGCGAATTCTCATTTGAAAATTCGTAGTTCGCATTTGTTTGTCGCATAGAAAACATTAAAATGTTTTAGGTAGCCATTCATTCACTTTATTAACCAATTTTAAATTTATTAGCTTTAGGTATTAACCAATTCAAAATTATTTATTTCTGTATTTTACTTTTTAACGCGATTTGTTGCACAATACCTATTCCCAATTGTGTGCGTAAAAAGTCAATCGAAAATTCTTCGACAAAAAAAAACTTAGTGTTAAAATTTTCAAGAATAGTCTGTTTTTCTTCTTTTTTTTTAACCCAAGTCATCAATCAAAGAATGTCAGGGACCTTAATCGAAAGGCTTGGGGAAATACACAAGAATAATTTTGCCTGGTAACATTTTGGTGTGACCAACATGGGTTAAAAACAACCCGAATTTGTGACAAAGATATGAGAAAACTTGTAATTTAGGAGAAATATGGCAAAAAGCTAGAGTGTGTAGGTTTTTTTTACACTTTGGGACGAATTAACAGCTGTTGGTCACACCAAAGTGCTGCCAGACAAAATGATTCTTGGTCTTGTCTAACACTCTTTAAATGACTTGATTCATTATGTGACTCTTAGACCACAAAGAATGATTCTTGACCTGAAAGCGCATCAATTCGAATAAACTGGTGAAGCTTCTAAATATTAAGATCGAAAACTTCAGAGTCTGATTGATAGCAAAATTTCAAGTAAAAAGTCGTTTGTTTGTAAAACGAACTTATTCATCAAAATAATTGCAAAATCAAACCAATAACTTTGCATCTGGTGAAAATTGGAACTTCATCTTTTCCCTCATTGAATCTCTCTCTCTCTCTTAAGAAATCAAAATTTGCCTACCTGCCAAAAATTGCTTATCAGTTATCACACTTGTTCATTCGTTTACAAGCACCAGGCACATTTGCCAACTTTTTAATTTATCTTTAATGCCTATCCAAGTGGCTAGACTCCGTTCCTCAGAACTCAACACAAAAATCACTCAACTTTTGCTGGCACTGCAAAATTCTCAACAAACAAACATCCATTTGGCAAACTGTACAAAATCTGGTTTTCTACTACCATCGCAGGTACTTCATTTAGAGAAGAGACAGAAGCCCCTTCCTGTCTCAAAACAAAAGTCGACCTAATCAAGAGTAAAGTTTCTTCGATTTTTCCACCCCGAATTTCAATCCGATCAATGCTTATCTTTCCATTTGATTTTGCACATATCAAAGGTGGGTTCTTCCCAACGAATATTAAATCACTGAAAATGAAGGACGAACAGAAAACGAAAGAAAAACCAACCGAACCGCAATAATAATTCAAGCATAAACCGGGAATGAGCGTAGGCGAAAAAAAACGAACCGAAATCAATTAAAACCCGGATTTGGGAACCGGGACTTTTAGGCAAAAGAATTTCGCACCAGCCCATCCCAAGCAGTCTTTTCTTTGTTCTCAAATAGGACTGTGCTCTGATATTCCGAAGGTCGGGGTGGTCTTGAGAAAATGAATAAATTACTTCTAGCGATTTTATGTGTCGATAAGAGCGACAGCGACGACGACGACGACGCACAAATAAGGCAGCTGCTCTAGCCATAGTTAGTAATTGAATACTCTAACACCAGTCAGCATCCGACAGAAAAAGAAAAATATAAAGAGAAGAAAACGGAACACTGCCGGAAATCCACTTTTCATTGTGCACACACCTTGTGAACGTGAAGAATGGCTTTTAATTAATTCTGGAACAACCTGCTGATGAAGGAACCAATTCCGCCACTTCCAACCAATCTGCCATACCACCCGCTTTCTTTACTACCACCGAACCGATTTCACTTCCTCTTCCTCCAATGGAACATTGCGGGGTTTGCAAAAATAAAGTTAAGGACGAAGACTCTGGTGCCTTTGGAGATGCGCAGTCCCTTTGTCTCATTTTCTTTTAAAAAAGCGAAAGCGATTTCTTTTGTTCAAAGAGAATTTCACCAGAAGCAATTTTTTCATTGTGTTTAAACGTTTTTGCGATCTTACTCATAAAAGTGATAATGTTGTATCAAGATAGTTTGTGCAGAAATTTCTCACTGTCGTATATGCCAAATCTTCTGTCCCCTTAAACTTGATGATACCTTCTTCATTAGTTATCTATCACCTACCACCACCCAACGCCGCCGTTTGATGATTTTAATTCATTATATTGTTTGTGCTGTTGCTGTTGTGTTTCCTTAGATGCCATCCACTTATCGCATTTTAAAATTTATTTCCATGGCGATAATTCCACAAGAAAGTAGTAAGTCCTGCTGCTCCTTGAATAGTGTTATCGTTGTTTTCATTCTTCCGTTTAAAGTCCTTTATCTTAAATGGAAGCACTAAAGAGACTAGAGTTAAGAGTAATTCCATTTTAAAGAAAGTGTCGACAGCACAAAAAAAGGTTCTTCGAAATTGATTTAAACCAATTGGTTGACTGGAGACGTTTGATGAAGGTGCTGAACTGCTGACTTTTTTCACGGCGATTGCATCTCGAGAGAGTCGGTTTAGAAGCTTATGTCCAGGGGATGGCAAGAAAATAATAAGAAACCCCTACTTCACTTCCTGTTTAAGTATTAATTTCGTATTTCACAGCCGATTTAAAAGTGAAATATTTGTTGTTGTTATTGTATTTTGTTTGAATCGTCTCGTCGCTGACGCCGCAGCGGTCTTTTCCGGATTCTTGGTTTCGAGTAAGGACTGTTTAGGTTTAATTAAAAATGAGTCTTTTTTGTCCTGTTTATAAAGGCATGAGTGCACTTAGAAAAATATTTTTGTTGTCTTTTCCATTTGCAGAATTGCTTAAACAAAAGCCTTACATCTACCTAAACAAAAAGCATTGCATGTATGAACATTTTTTTCAGTGTAAGGTTAATGAGATTATTAAATACATAGATTTATCTGAAAGTTATTTTTGTGGTTGCTATGGTATATAAGTAAGATTTTTGCAACCTGAACTGAAACTTGTCGGACCTTTAAATGATGTTCGGGGTACGAGATAAGAATTAATTAAAGGTATTTATGTCCTTGTTTAGGAAAAGTTTATCAACAACTTATGCCAGCTTTATTTTCAGATTTTTTTGATTCTATTGGAAGTCGAAAGTCCGCTCTGACCTTTGCAAGAATTATAAGTACGCAGCACCTTCAACCAACAAGAAGAGGTCTCTCAAAAAAATTTGTTTAAAGAGCTTTTGATAAGTTGAAACTAAACTTGTTTATATTAAATGTTTCCGTGTTTTAATTAGGAAACTTTAATTATTAAAATCAGCTAAATTTTGTTTGGCTAAGGTTGAGTAACTAAAAGAAAATTAAATTGCAGCCGAATTTTACCTGAGTCTAGGCTGTTATAAGGTACCAAGCATTTTTTTGTTTTCCTCCCCTATTCCTAGACTAATTTCGAGTTGTCAAATGAATATTTTGATCAAACACGGCGTTTGATGGTATTTTTCGTAAAAGTGTGGTCTTTACTCAACCCTACCTTTCTTCACACTACTCCACTCGATTGTGTCTAGAGCTGTGTGGCAAGTAGCGTCATCCGTTTCATGGGAAAATGGGCCTCATCGCTTAAGATGATTTTTCGACCAAAATCGGGATCAATTTCCAAACCGCTCCAAAATATGACACTGCATATGGTTGTTTGGTGTCAGCTCTTGTGTCAGTTGGATTTTTTATGGGTGCAAGCCACGAACACCAAAAGTTGAACAGTCGACTTGGAAGGACGACTATGTACTTCATAAAAAGGGCGCAACGTGCCCCTCATTTGCACGTTTTACTTCACGCTGTAAGTTGCCATGATAATCTGTCTACACTCTACAGTGACGATATTTTGACAGAGCCACGAGCTGTCAAAATCCCCTAGTCTTAATAGCAAAATCCTTGATAAAGTGTAAAATGTCGTAGAAAATAATCTTGGTTACACGAATTATGCGATTTTAAAATTATAAGCAGTCTTTTGTTGTTTTTAAGGTTAAAAGTTTCACTGCGAGCATAGGGCTCGCATACAAAAAATTACCCGCTAGCCACAAGAGCACAGTAAGTTCATAACCCATCCCGTTCTCCTCGTTTCCCCGTCGTACAATTGCACAGCTTATCATATGCATTACATTGCATTGAGCTTTTTTTTTACTCATTCAATGTGTGCATATGGTGTGTTGTCAATAAAAGATGAATAGAGATTAGCTGTTTGAATTCCAGGGTCGGATCGATTCACGCTGCCGTTAAGGCATAACACTAACAGTGGCGCTGAATCGTAAAGATTTCTGATATTCAATTCAGTAACTCTTTTAGATCTTGTCTGCTTTGGTCTTTTATTTTTTTTTAACTTGTAATGATCGATAATTTCAGAGTCGATTATTGCAATATTCGTGGGCTAAGAATTAATTTTCTTGCAGTGTACATCCACACTGTTACAAACAGGCCAGCTGTTTTAGCACTGAGTGAAACCCAAGTAGGTGAGAATACCGAACCTACTGAATTTCTTATTCATGGGTATTGCTTAGTGCCCTTATTCCTCTCCCACTATGGTCTCGCCGTCTACATTAGGGATGATGTCGCTTATCAATTCCTTCCACAATATGGACATTGCTCCGACCCTTTTTTCAATTTTATGTGGTTCAAGTTCTCCGTAAATAAGCACATCATCCACTATTGTTTCCTCTATCGAAGCCCAAATTTGGACAGAGCTTCAACTTCTCGCGAATTTGACGCTCTGTCTGACTCCATCCAAAGAATTGTATCCTTATATCCTCACACTGAAATCGTTATTACGGGCGATTTCAATGTACACAATTCTTCGAGGCTTCTCCATTCGGGCCAGACAACACCCGAAGGAATGTGTGCTGAAATCTTTGCTGAGTTTAACCACCTTACTCAGTTTGTCACTGAGCCCACTCGAATATCGGATATTGATGGCCAAGCGGAAAATACTCTTGACTTGTTCCTTACGTCTGACCCTGATAAATACACTATCAACCTAGATCAGACCTTAGTATAATATCTGCAAATTTCTCGTGCCAAACTAACCCAGTTAAAGAAAGAGCTCCGAAGAGAACCGTATGGCAATACGAGAAAGCCAACTGGGACGGTCTCAACAACTTCTTCCGGATCTTTAACTGGCCACTATGCTTCCTCGATAGTGACGTAGACTCCAGCGCAGATATGATTACTAATATGATTATCTTGGGAATGAAAACTTTTATCCCGAATAGAGTTAAAAGCATCAAACCTAATTAAAAGTCATGGTTTGATTCAAGCTGTAAAGAGGTTATCAGGGAAAAAGAAGTAAAGTTCCGGTGTTTTAGAGCCAACCCAACTGAGGAAAACCGGAACAAGTTTAAACAAGCCAGGAAGGCCTGCAATGCCCATATTCGACGGACCAAATTCTTACATGACCAAAAATTAAGGCAAAAAATACTGCAATGTCCCAAAGGCAGTAAGAATTTTTGGTCATTTGTGAAAAATATGAAGAATTCTTCTTCTTCCTCGGTTCCTACGCTCGTTGACAATGACACTCTAGTTGTTAGCTCTCTCGCGAAAGCTAACCTTTTTGCTAGGCAGTTCGCCTCCAACTCTTCGCTGCCAGAGAGTGTCATGACTCCCCCAGCTCAAATCTTCTTTCGCACTCGTGCTGTGGCAAGAGTCCTCAAAGATCTCAACATACATAAATCCGCTGGTCTGGATGGTATCCCCGCTATTGTTCTGAAGAGGTGTTCTTCCACGCTGGAAAAACCCTTGCGTAAGCTTTTCCATCTATCCTATTCTTCTGGGCTCGTTCCGAGCAGTTGGAAAACAGCATTTGTCCAGCCAATCCCAAAAAAGGCGTATCTTCTTCTCCCTCCAATTATCGTCCGATTGCACTTACGTCCCTTCTTTCTAAGGTCATGGAAACGCTGATAAACTTTCAGCTCAAGAAATATCTCGAAGACCGAAAGCTTCTTAATGACCGGCAGTACGGCTTTCGCAGCAACAGGTCCACTGGTGATCTGATGGTTTATCTCACCGAACAGTGGAACAAATCTTTACATCGTTTTGGAGAAAGTAAGATTGTTGCACTTGATATTTCAAAGGCATTTGAAAAAGGGTGGCATCTTGCTCTGTTATCGAAAATGCGTGCTTTCGGAGTCGATTAATCCCTTCTTCGTTGGATTAGAAACTTTCTTTCGAACCGTTCAATACAAGTTGTATTGGACGGTTTCAAGTCTGAAACCCACAATATAAATGCTGGTGTGCCCCAAGGCTCCGTTTTGTCTCCGACCCTCTTCCTCATTTTCATAAATGATCTCTTGTCTGTAACTTCTAATCCAATTCATTGTTTCGCCGACGATAGTACCCTTAGCTTTTCATATTCGTTCCCAGACTCACATCACTCCACTTCGGATGTGGACCTGCAACGACAAAATATGATAAGCTCATTAAACTCTGACTTAAACAGCATTGTACAATGGGGAATTAAAAACCGCGTCGAGTTTAATGCTTCGAAAACTCAATGCTGTCTTGTATCGTCGAAGCGAGATGTACCCCCCTTGCCACTGTCCATGAGAGGCACTTGCATCAATGAGACCGAACATCTCGAGATTCTCGGTATGTGCGTTACAGACCACCTTTTGTGGAGCGAGCACATATGCGATGTCGCCAAAAATGCCGCAAGATGTTTGGGTTTCTTAAGACGGTGCAAGAAATTTTTCTCCCCGTCTGATCTGGCTATTATCTATAAAACATATATCCGTCCAAAGCTTGAGTACAATTCCCATCTCTGGGCTGGTGCTCCAGTTACTTACTTAAGCCTCTTTGATGGAATACAAAGAAGAGCTGTAAGAATGATTGGTGATAGAGAGATCACTGACTCATTCACTCCTTTAGACCACCGTCGTAACGTTGCGTGTCTCTCCTTGTTTTACCGTTACTTCTATGGCAATTGCTCTAGTGAAATAGCCAGTTGCGTTCCTCCCCTCAAACAATTCGCCCGTAATACTCGCGCTTCTAGGAATGCCCATCAGTTTACCCTCGAGCCCAACTTCGGGCGTACTCTCAAGTATAGAGAATCATTCTTTAGCCGTACTACGCGAATGTGGAACTCTCTTCCACACTCTGTCTTTCCCGATCATTGCAATGTTCAAGAATTCAAGACCAATGTACACCGACACCTCCTTTCCAACCCCTTCACTTCTTCCTAATGCACTCACTGTGTCTCTGGCATAAAAAGGGTATAAAAAATCCCTTGAGTGGGTTTCAAATTATAAAAAAAAAGCGCCTTTTAAGTTATGGACCAAAGTATAATTATTATAAAATCTTTTCGTTTTTCCCATAGATGGCAAAGATTTTATGTACTAAATGATTCTCATTTTTAAATTTAACTCGTCTAAACGATCATTTAGTCATCATTAAATTTTGACGTTTAAAAGTGTAAAATTATTCATGTCGTGGTTTGAAGGTGGTAGCACTTGATACGATACGTGTCAAACTAAACTGTCATCTGAAGTGTCATATTAGTTGAATATAAACACCGATTTTTGAACAACATTTTCTTAAGCGATTAGGCACTTTTCTGTTTTCTCATTCTGTCGGTAATGTAAACAAACAAAATTCCTGTATAAGGGGCTCAGAAAACCCTCAAATGATCGAAGAGTTGCCATTGCATCCAGAAAAAGTGACTGTTTTGTGTACTCTATGTCTATGATCGAAAGATGTCATTGGTCCAAGATCAGTCACCCGGGTCATGCGATTTGACACCCTTAGATCTTTTTCTGCGTGGGGTTTCACAAAAGACCGTGTTTACGCGAATAGTCCCCGAACTATATACGCCGATATACCGCCTAAAAAGTAAACGAAAGAAAACTCCCGAGGTGGGCATTTGAATTTTATTGTTTTTCACACTTAATAGCAAAGTCCAATCTTTATCATAGAATAAAACTTTCATTGAAAATTTATCGTTGTGTTTGTTTTATTAAGCTTTACTTTCGAAGTAGAAAATGAATGACAGTATACCTACGTTTGCTTTTAGAAACCTTGAATCAAAAATATCCGAAGAGCTACAACTTTATGAAGCATCCTTTGTGTCATTGTGTGTACATCTTAAAAATCTGTTCCGTTTCAATTTTCCAGTTAAATGAGTAGGAAATTGTCCAATTGGTTTTCTGCATTTGGCAGTTTATTTGTTACGTGACTCATGTTCAATCGCTGTCATCGTTCAGTGAGGCTCCAGCCCGGTGAAAAAATGTGTTGCAGCATGAGATATGCACCTAACCTACCATAAAAAATTCTAAAAGTTTTTAGTACCTTACGCGTGGTTAAGAAATTTAAGGTGCATGTAATACTTAGGTACCATGAAATTCATATTTTTTTCCTTTCAATGGAATTTTAACGACTCAAAAATCCAACGAATAATGTTCAAGCTAATGAAACCTTTGTTGCACGCGATTCAAGTTTTCCTCGTACTCGTATCGCGATTTATTCCCCGTAGTTCAATTTTTGCTACTAACTGAGATATAAAATTCTCATAAACTTAACATCCTTGTGCACATTATAGAGAACGCAGCAACAAACAGCGCCAAACGTGTTCCAGATAATTTCCGCACACGGAAGACAATTTTTTTTTTTTTTTGTTATATGCTACCCTTCGACCAAACACCGAGAAATGCTTTCATATCCTCGAAGTAATCGAAAATTTAAAAATGTATAAATGTTGGAAAAACGTCTTCGTTAAATAATTTTTATTCTCTTCGTTTTGTACGGTCAGAGTATTGGTTTCATTGAATTTTTAAATCCGGTGTTAATACCAATGACCATAATATTTCGTTCAGTGTTGACGGTAGAGAGTAGGTAACTCAGAATATTTAATTTGGAATTCGTTAAACAATCCAATATTGCGTACAGAAGTAGAAATAGGAGTTCGAAAACAGAAAACTGGAAGACTTTAATTGGAAACCAAAATCAAAAGTTCGATTTTCGTTCGGTTTTTGTAGTTCCATTAGAATGTCATACAGACAGTCGATTTTCTGCGCCTTTGCCCAAAACCCATCTAGACCCCTAAGCGAACTCCATAGCTACCTCATACAAAAAAACAAAAAAATTAACGCATCTATCTTTAATCAGACCACAGGATGTCGTAGAAAATTTCTTTCCTTCCAAAAATTTACGAAAAAGGAAAATATGAAATTGAAAAGTTTAAAGCGCGGAAATCCAACACAACACGGTATCGTCCTTGTTGGTAAGGTTGTCGTCATCCTTGCGTATTCATCGTCTAACAAGACTACGCGCTCCATCCATTCGAAAAATAGCCCAAATAACCGTTAAATATCTCGTATTTTAATAAAGTTAGATTAAATCCCGCCACGCAATGAATTTTGTTAAATCGCTGAAGCGGCAAACACCAACAGCAGCTATTTTGGTATGATATTACGATGAATTTTTTTTTAGGGAGGGAGATGCGCCAAAAGTCCTATCGGAAGAAGCTACTCGTTGAGATTTTTGTTGTGTTCCGCTTGATTATACCTACCTAAGAAGTGAGTCGAAGCAGGGATTTTTTTTTGTGGATGGGGGGTTTGGTTTTGTGGGCAGAGTATTAATATTTGTAAACCACAAATAGATATTTACGTGCCTAGGTTTTTTTCTTTTGGTCTGGATTACAGATACCAAAGACCATCGTCGTCGTGGTTCCTCGCTGAGGTTTATTAAATTAAATAAGGGTACTGACAAATAAAGAAAGACGCTGTTCACAGACTTTCAGACTTTCAGTAAGACAGACACAGTTAGGGATAGAGAAGCTATTTGCAAATGGATTATATCCTTCGACTCTTTTTTGTGATTGGTTTGTTAAACAGCAGAAAATCAAGTTGATTGATATTAAGACTCGAGACATGACGTATTTACTAAAGTCGCAAACAAAATGTGTACCAGATGGATGACAAGATTTAAAGGACATGACTCACTTCAAAATCTCTCAAAAACAATCAAATACCAACAACGAGTTGATGTTTGAAAACGAAATTAAATTAACATATAACCAAAATGTCATTTCAGATAAGTAACTATCCTGTCTTATTTTTGAACAAAATATTCCACTTCCACAAAAACATTATGAATTGATCTCCATAAGGCCTGGTCTTGTCGATATAAATTTCTTGAAAAACGATGCTAGTCCGAAAGGACATCCGACATTTTGATAACCACAGGAACTGCATGCGGACGCTTAACAAACCATCATGTTCATTTGCATGTTAACGACGGACGCCACCTGACAAGGTGTTTAATGCAGATATGGAAGGATACAAAATTCTATAGCCATTGTTGTACTTTCAATTTGTGAGAGAATGGGATGGTTCGGCTCCAGCAACAAACTTTATTGGACCCAAACGACCAACGAAGCAAGTGAACTAGAATGTTAGATGGGATGAATGTTCGTCCCTCCCTGGCTAAATAACTCAAAAGTCTAACTAAAGAGTCGGTACCTATAGGCTAACTTTTAGCCTTACTCCATATCCCGAGAGAGAGAATAAACCACAACAAACTACAACATCCTTGTTCATAGGGTATACAAAAAAGTAAAACAGGACCTTCACTTTGATCGAATTTAAAGTGCACTTTAACATGTTTGTAGGTAGGATCGCATTGTCCAATTGAGTGCACTTTCCTACCTTTAGTCGTTTTGTCGTCATTGTCCTTGTCAGTGTCGGTCGGTTAGGTTTTTACCTATCATCCAACAAGGACCAACTCGTTTTCTGTATAATTTTCCTTGCTGTTCTGGCCTTGCTTGGGTCACTCCTCCATCAATTCATATCTAATGCAGTAGTACTGGGGCAAGAGAAGGACGAGAAGTGGAGCTCAGTTGGAAGATAGTGTTCCTATCGCTACTGGTGTCTTTGGCTAAAATCCAAACACCTTCTCTTTTAGCAAGAACTTTTTGGATTCGCAGTTGAATCGCTTATCAAATCGCATTCAAGAATTTCCAGAATTCAAGGACTCGAATGGCAATTCATTCAACCAACTGGCGGAGCTAAGGCAAACCACTCATTCTTGGTAAGGATATCGGTGATAAAATTTAAGGCTAAGTATTATTTGTGTTGAATGTAGACATATTGCGGTGGTAGACGACCAACGAGAACGACCATCGAGTTATGTATTTATCTGGATAGGATAAGTTATAGCTCCCAGGTCCCAACTCCCAATGGCAACGTCTTATTCGTTTTTGAGATTTTGTGATTTTGATATTTTTGGTGGTGGAGTGTCAAATATGCAATTATCGGAGGATTTGCATTTCATTTTGCTTCTTCCCCAATTTTTAGGGGATTTTACTTTGGAGGTGTCATTCGAACCTAGAAATGACCTTCGAGTCGGACAATGGAATGCTTGAGAGGAATTGGATTTAGAATATCAGTGTTTGTTAATCTTTTTAGCAGCGTACTGAGGCAACTAGAATAGGAAGAAAGTTTAGCGATACTTTTACAGGGCACCACTTTTGTTCTGGAATAAAAAGCTTTTTCTGTTCTAAGGCAGAGGTTATTCACCTAAAAATTGAAATTGAAGAGTTCATCCAGCTCCCGATAAGGGTCTTTGCTTTAATTTTGTGGGCACTTCTTCTATCGGGGAACCCATTTTTGAATCGTCGTCAAAAAGCGTCGTTTTGAGCTGCCACGAATTTCATTATACATAGCCCGACATAGTCTGTTAGTTCAAACATTAATTATTATTGGTATCGTGTTCTAGAGTTAGAATATTAATTTTTTTACCTATCAACCAGAATAAACGCAATAAATTCAATAACCCAACTACTCTTTATCCAGCACTAAATCTATTAAGAAACAGAAAAAAATTCCTTTTTTATCCGCAAAACTATTTCCGCAGCAAATACTCCTTCGGCATCTCTGTTAACTGGTCGACCGACTACCAAAGTGTTTTCGTCTATAAATCTTCTTCAAATTTTCTGCGACAGCGGCTAAAGTGTATTGTCGTTGTCGTTTCAATGTTTACTTACCTGAAACCTGGAAACCTCACTATAAGCCCGCTTATACACGTACCCACCGCAATTCGATTAAAAATTTATTTTCTAACGCAGTATTTAATTTTCCAAACCAGTGAATAGCCGACCAGAAAATCTATATCCACTCCAGCTCCGCAATAGAAACGCTGCAAGACGCGGGCAAACCTTCCAACACAATACATTAACGTACCTAGCAACATCACACTAAAGCGGAAGCCGAAGCCACTCATGTAGTTTTTCACATTTCACGGCAAAGAAAATCCTTTTAATGAAAATTTTGCCTGCTCCCGTCCACCAACCGCGCACAGATCCCTTGTGCGACGCCGACGACGAACAACGACGTTCTCCCGGGCAAAAATAAAGAACAACATGAGGACTCTGAAGATGAAAGTCGAAAAAATACAAAACAACAACTTTTCACATTTTAGGTGGAAAATTAATTAAAATTTGTTTGTTAGTCGAAAATAATCCTTTTGGTTGCGAAAATTAAAAAAAAAGACGACACACACATACGAAAGAGGAAAAACAAAAAAGCCAGAACACCAAAACTGTAGTGCGAAATGCGGCTTAGTTTTGCAACACCTGCTCCTCGCCATAAGCAACAGCAACTTCAGCTCCTGTTCCAGTTCCTGTTCTAGACAGAGAAGGACTCGTTAAACATATTATAACATCGCATCTTCGCCTGCTTCTGATCCAGTACAACAGCAACACATATCAAACCCAAAAAAGGACTCTCTGTCGCAAAGCGGATGAGGTCGTCGGAGTGTGATGGAAAAAACTTATAAGAAGAACGCAATTATTGCCTCAAGCTTACTGAAGTGAAAGTCCTGCATCAGGCTCAGACGAGACGGCCAACCAACTATGACGACGACGATGAGAGCGAGCAAGGAGGATCATCTGCCATGCCTAGAGGACTGTAATTCGTTTACAAAACTTACACCACGCCTCGCCGTAACTGACAATAACACAAACACTATACCGATGGCATTGTCCTGCGAGGTAAGAGTAAGACGAGTGTGTTGTACAGACTACAGAGTGTAAGGATACACACATTCATGGGTGCGATGTTGAAAATTAATGGCCAAAATCCAACAGCCATAATTCAGTGCCTTGAAGTCTTGAATCCTTATTAAGCGGATTAAACGCTTCCTGATTTTAATTGTGTGCCGGAGAACAAATTTGCGGACATATGAATTCCTGTTACCGACACCGCATCTAAGGAATGGGCAAAGCAGCAGCAGTGTAGTCCAAAATTTATAAGAGCTTGAGGTGTACCTCCATACCGATTACAGACCATCAAACAGCAAAAGACGGCAGGCACAACGATGACGACGACGACCAACGACGACGTCGAACTCGAAGTGAAGTTCCTTTCCTTTGAAATTGAGAGAAATACAATTAAATGTGTTGTGAGAGTCCTCACTATGGAGAAGAAGAAGATCCTTTTGCATACCACATAACGTACATACCTCAAACTACTTTACCTTTGCAAACCATATTTACGGGTGCTCAAAACCATATCGCATCGTTTGGAATGAGGAATGAACCATGTGCAGGACTTGCCACGTGTTGGAATATCCGCAGAGAGAGCGGAGATATATCGAGGCAAATTGCTGAATCCTTGCATATTCGCCTGATCCATTGGCGGTTTACGTTGATTTGAAATGAAAGGATAATACATAAACCACCAACAGTGTAGTTCAACCAATTTAACATTTACCGAGGTATCTCGTATCTAGCATTTCGATTGTCTTAGAGGGTTTTTGGTGAAAATTTCAAGATAAAAACCAAGCGAACGCAATCATAGCTTTATTTCGTTGAAACTGCTCTCAAAAAACGCCTGAAGATTCGGATAATTTTATTGGGAAAATATAATTCGAATTTATTTATGTAATGATTCATTTTCGACTTTTTACTTGCGACATATAGAATACTAGCTGACCCCGCGAACTTCGTCTCGCCGCCCTTCAGAGCAACTCCAGAATAAGTATGTATAATTAACACAGATATTGTGATAATGTGATTTGCTTGAATCCAATTAAAATAGAGAACTAAATGTCTGAATTTTTCCAAGCTTTACAACTAACTTTCTACTTTCATTAAGTATGCAGTAAAATGCAAATTTCGTTGTGAAATTCAACAAATTCTCGTTCTTCCGGTTTATTTTGACTATTTCACAAAAATCAGAATTCCAAACAGCTTGCGATTTTCCCCTTTATTTGCTGAATTTCCTGTAGGTATGTCCCAAAAATTTGTTTTTATTCCGACTATATCCATACAGTGAAAATTTTATAAAAATACATTGAGGATTGAGCGGGTAAGGAGACCCTACCGAACATACAAACAAAACAATGCACCTTAAATTCCATGCAAAAACTCGATTCTAGGTCTTGAAGTTATTCGTGCTCTCGAAGAGTTTTCTGAATTCCCAATAAAACATTTTCCATTTTTCCATTTGAAAGTCTGTGCACCTACAATTACAGTTTTCCCTATTTCCGAGTTTTTCATCAAGAACTTTCTGTTTTCCATTCGAAAAGCCATTTTGATTTTTCTAGTTTTCCATTTGAAAACCAATGCACCTGCAATTATATGCAACTTTTCCTTTGAAATCCATTGAGTTTTCCGAATTTATCATCAAGAACTTTCTGTTTTCCATTGGAAAAACCATTTTGAAATTTTCCAGTTTTCCATTTAAAAACCAATGCACCTGCAATATAATGCAATTTTCCCTTTGAAAACCAATGAGTTTTCCGAGTATTTCATCAAGAACTTTCATTTTTCTATTTAAAACCCCATTTTGAAACAAAAAAAATTCCAAAGCAAAAAGAATTATTAAAATAGCTTTTTCAAAGACATAGACATGTATAACAACAATACATATTATGTCAAAACGTTGCAAGGAACTAACTCGACCTCAAGTGGGAAATATATATTTACTTTTTTCTGGGGAAGTTATATCCAAACTATGGTGGGTTATAACTTTACTTTTCTGGACAACAGCAACTTAAAGAAACAATTGCCGATGTTCTTACCTATTCAGTATACATGGAATACCAATAACACTTAATTAAAATGTGCATACAATTTTTAACAAACTTTGCAATCTTATGAAAATTGAAGCTCAAGTTAAGTTCTACTCGCCTAGTGACAAAAGTCTTGTTCTGAGATTGATCGGCAACTCCAACTTCAGAACAACCACAAAAACACAGATTTGACTTCGTGAAATTGGAATGAACATTACTGGTGTGGGTGGACATCAACAAAATTTCTTATCAATTAACATTTATGAATCCCTTACATTGTGAAATTGCCCTCTTCTTCAACATGCGTGAGAAAATTCACAGCTGTCGTTCGAGAAAGCAATCCGTGACTCTGGACCATCTATAAGGGGGACTATCGTCAGACAACTATTGGTGGAAGAGCACGAGTTAGCTTCGGTTAGTAGTAGTAGCCGATGGAGGAAAAAATAAGGGGGCGGCTGCTCTAGTCCAACAGAACCTACCGCGAAGAAGACTTAATGGTGGGCTAGACACCTACATAGCTCGCATGAGCGAGACAAACCGGCCCGGAAAGTCCTTTGCGGTACAAAGTCCTTTGCCTCATAGTAGGAGGCAGCGCGGGAGAAATTTGCGCTTAAAGGATGGCGTAGAGCAGGACGCCCAAAGCCTGAATGGCGTTGGTATACATACTTACATGCATGGAAGAGCTTGCCTAGAACTTGGAGGCCCAGACCGGATCCCGGTTGTAGTGCAGACGAAGGGGGAAACTTAACTCACCAAGCCGACAATGATGATGATGATAAACCCATCAGCAATTTTTGATTACTTTTTTTGTGTCGCCTTCGTCAGAATAAATTTCAGCTTAAGAAATTTTAGATTTGACAAATATAATTTTTAATATTTGATATTGATCAGATTTGCTTTTATTTTTTTGTAGTGAAAAAAATATGTTTTTTTAACATTGGCACCGTTTTTCATTTCATTGCATTTGAAAAATATACATTTTATTTTTTCTAAACCTTCTACCCTAATACCTCTTGCATTTAGAGAAAAAATTAGGAAAATCGGTCAACCAGTGTTCCCGGTTAGCGAACGAACACAAAAATTAGGCTGTTCTTTTATATATATAGATATGGCAAGTATTGAATTCGTAAAAAAAAAAATTTAGATGATAGAGAAGTCGAAAAAAGTGGGTCCAGCGATTCCGTCCGTCTGTCTGTCGGGAAGTTTACAGGCACCTACTGCCTTAACCACTAGACCGATTGACTTCAAACTTGAAAATAAGAGGTTTGAGAAAAAACTCATATCCCAGTTTTTTCATTTTTTTTAAGATCGAAATTTAGGGTAGCCACCATACGATTTTTATGGCAAAAAACCAAAACTTTTAATTTTCTGCAAAACGGCTCCTACGATTTTTTTTAAACTTCCTTGAATTTAATTTTTTTAATACTCCTGTATTTTATGTAAAAAAAAATTTCTATTGCTCCAAAACGGTACCTCCCATAGAACCGTTTTTTTGTTATTAGATTTTCTCGAAAAATAAAAGTTCGATCAGAGTAATTTTTTTTAAGTACTTTTATAGTATCCAAATAATATTTTGTATTCAAAAAAATTTCAAAATTTTTTTTTGGATTGTTAAAAAAATATTTAAAACTTTTTTTTTCAAAATTGTGTATCTTGAAAAGGGATCAATATTAAAAATCGTAATTTACTTATAAAATGTATATTTACATATTCTTGAATACTGCATACCCAAATTAATTTTAAGACATTTTTGAAAAGAAATTATATATAAAAAATTAATTTAAAAAAAAACGGCTCCGACGATTTTCAAAAAAACAAATTCAATAAATCAAAAATAAAGTTTAAATTTGTTTGGCATTTAAATTTTTGGAATAAAATGTATTTACGAGGTTCATTTTTAATTTTTAATTTTTTTTAATAAATTAAAAAAATTTGAAAAACCAACAGTTTCTTAAGAAATCATACGACATCAATTTTTTTTCCAATTGAATCCATTTTTGTGGTTCATATTTCAATTTAAATTTTTATTTATGATTTTTTTTTAATGTTTTTTTATGATTTATAATTGGGAATACAGGAGCAAGTTCGTACGACCGAGTCGGGCACATTTTTTTTGTTACCTATTACAGGGTAATGGTAAATTGAATTTTTATAACAGAAATGCAAATCAATACCCAAGATAATTCCGTCGCACAAAATCGTAATCTCCAAACAAGAAGATTAAGGGAATAAGTGTTTTTTTATTAATTAAAAAATAAAATAATTGGAGTGGTGCGACAGCTCTTGAAGAGTAAAACCTAAGTGGCCTACACGCATGACGCTTCAACAATTCTCCTGAGTCCAAAAGTCCTGAGTGCGTGTGAAGATTTGAGGGGACCAAAAATTTAACGCCGATTTTCATGAGTTATGCATGACAGATTGATGCTCTCCAAGTTTTGTCAGTTCTTCGCAAGAGGCAGTACCCGTGAAAGATGAAATAAAAACTTTATGGGACACGAGTAGGAGTAAGATAAAAAGTGTCCTATAGCTGTCTCCTGCTTCAATGCTACCCCCTCTATCAATTTTGAGCCAAATCGGTTCAGCCGTTCTTAGAAATCAAAATCATAGAATAGAATAAAAAAGTATTATACGTACACAAATAAATTGAAATGAATAAATGAATGAATGCATACCCGAAAATTCATTCGGTTAAGGGCGCCGCCACCTGAACGCATTAAAATAAAATCATTCAAATGCACTCAAGAAGGATTTAGAAAAAGAATATAAAGCTTTTCACCGAAGCTCTTAGATATTGTTCTGTAGAAAATTTTAAACCTGCTGATTTGTTGCTATTTTATGCAGCTTACAGCTTCAAAACATCTACTTTTATCTCATCTTAAAGCCATTTGTATTTGATAGAATGGTGTCTATAGGGTCTGATAGTTTGATTGCTTACAGTCCGTAACCGAAGAATGAAATTGTCAGACCTACTTGTTTCAAGTTTGTACCTCCAAGCTCATTTGAATTATTGATGAAATCTTATTAGTGCTGTTATGAAGATGTTCGACATTGATTTTTTTCGTGAATATTTCGGGACCTATTGACTCGCGAGGTCAAAGACAATTGTTCGTCTTGAAATTATCAAAAAAAAAAAGAAATGTCTCAGTCACATTTCTGTAAAATTAACCGTTCTTGGAACAGAGGGACTAGAACGCGGTCAAATTTGCTCGATTGTTACCGATGGCATCGAATATGTTGCAACAGTGATTTGCAGCTTACTCGCATAGACCTGCGACTTAAGAAAGGCCACAGGTTAGGTTAGGTTGTAGTGTAGTGTCTAGTTGTTGTTGACACACTTAGACCTCAAAGATCCGTTGTGATACCACAAAATACTCATGGGAGAGTAATGAACTTAAACAAACCAATTCGTGCTTTTAATGAAGTTAGAGAGACACTTTGTGTCGATCGTTGCCAGTTCGCTGGTATTATCGAAGAAGGGATTACCGAGAAAGTTATTCCTTCTAAGGGAGAGTGCTGGACATGTAGGTACATAGAAGGTGTTGGGCTGTCTTCTCTTCCTCCTCGTCCATGCAGCTTCTACAGAAGTCATTTGTGTAGACCCCTAGCCTCAGAGCATGTCTTCCTATGAGGCAGTGTCCTGTTATTACTCCAATTGTAGAGCTTATATTTTGTCTGCTCAGGGATATCAAGCCTTTTGACCCTTTTATGTCTATGCTTGGCCATATTTGCTTGGTTGCTAGGCACGTGGTACCCTTTGACCATCTAGCATTGGTTGATTCTAGAGCATATTGTTTGAGAAGATATTTGCATGTAGCAAATGGTGTTCCTATGTTATGTTTTTGTTTAACATTGGGCAGAAGTGTTCCGTTTTTGGCGAGCTCGTCGGCTTTGCAATTTCCCGGAATGTCTCTGTGGCCCGGCACCCAAATGAGGTGAATATTAAACTGTTCCGTCATCTCATTCAGAGATGATCGACAATCGTGGACTATTTGAGAGTTTGTGGAGACAGACGTGAGAGATTAGAGAGCGGCTTGGCTGTCCGAGAAGATTCGTATATCCTTGCAAGATATAACGTTTTCTTTGAGCCAGGATAGTGCCTCTTTAATCGCCATTACTTCTGCCTGGAATACACTACATTGATTGGGAAGTCTGTATGATAGACTGAGATTCAGTTGTTCCGAATAGATACCACTTCCAACTCCATACTCGGTCTTTGAACCGTCTGTATATAAGTGTACCGCATTGTCTTCCAGGGGTCTCTGTTCTTCCCAGGAGGATCTCGAAGGGATGGAAACATGGAAGTTTTTACCGAATACCATTTTTGGGCTGGTATAATCTAAGCGATCTGGGATAGATCTTAAATTGTCTAGAATAGTAGTATGACCAGTATTGTTACTGTTCCATTGAGAGGTGGCTCTAAGCCTCACACATGAGTTGGCTGCCACCATTTTGGAGAAGATGTCGAGAGGTGTTAGGTTTAAAAGCACTTCCAGGGCTGCGGTTGGTGTTGAGCGAAGTGCTCATGTGATGCACATACCTGCTGACCGCTGAACTTTGATGAGCTTATTTAAATTTACCATCTTGTCCAGTGCGGTCCACCATACGACAACTCCATAAATGAGTATCGGCCGAAGTATTACCGAAGTGTATAGCCAGTGGGTTATTTTTGGGGAGAAGCCCCATTTTGATCCTATGGCCTTTTTACATGTAAAAAGCGCTACGGTAGCCTTTTTTACTCTTTCATCAATATTTGCCTTCCAATTTAGTTTTTTGTCTAAAATGAGGCCTAAATATTTGGCTTGGTCGGAAAAGCTTAATGGTATTCCTTTAATCTTTGGTGGGTTAATCTGAGGAATTTTGTACCTTCTCGTGAAGAGTACTAGTTCTGTTTTATGTGGATTGACGTCCAAGCCACATTGCTTAGCCCAATTTGTTAGCCTATTTAAGGCATTTTGTAGGAGTTCCGAGAGAACTTGGGGATGTTTCCCAGATACAGATATTGCAACGTCGTCAGCATAGGCAATCACCCTGAAACCCTAAGCTTCCAATGATGTTAGTAGGTCGTTTACTACCATATTCCATAAAAGAGGTGAAAGGACCCCACCTTGGGGGGTACCTCGATTTACCGATCTGGTGGTAGTAAAACTTCTCATGCTGGAAGTTATTGTCCTGCTTTTGAGCATGTGACTTATGAGATCACTGAGTGATTTCTCTATTTTCAGCTTGTCCATTGCTGTTGTTATCGCCTGGTAACTGACGTTATTGAAAGCTCCTTCAATATCTAGGAAAGCTACAAGATTATATTCTTTGTATTTGAGGGAATATTCAATACTAGGTACCAGCGTATGAAGTGCTGTTTCTACTGATTTTCCCTTAGAGTACGCATGTTGAGCTGTGGAAATGAGACATGGTTTTAAGCTATGTCAAATGTAAATTTCAATCAGTCTTTCCAAAGTTTTAAGAAGGAAGGATGATAGGCTAATTGGTCGAAGATCTTTAGGGTTAACGTGGGAGGGTTTCCCTGCTTTAGGAATGAAGACTACTTTTGCCATTCTCCAGGCCTTGGGAATATATTTCAACCTTACACAGCCTGTCAGAATGATTTCCAATGGTGGAATGATCATGTCTGAGCATTTTTGTAGTTCAGCCGGAATAACTCCGTCTGGTCCTGGAGATTTGTATGGATCAAAGCTGTCTATCGCCCATTGCAGTTTTTCCCGTGTTATTAGATCAACTTAATCACTTGTAGAAGCTTGCGACTCTGATGGTAAGTCGTTAAGTATGTTAGAGCTACCTGGAAAGTGGGTGTCTAATAACAGATTAAGAGATTCTTCATCTGTGGTAGTCCACGTGCCAGTATCTGTCTTTAAAGCACTGGGTATTGTTGGACTTTTGAGAGAAGAAAGGCCACAAGACTGTTGTGAAATACAAACCGGGTTGGACGAGAAATTCATTCAGAACAGTGAGGTTGGGAGTTAAAAGAAAATATACCTACTACAGCCAATAACAACATTCTTACCACCAGTACCCGATGATCTACTGAACACAGTATTTTATAATTGTTCAAAAGGTTGTGGCGGCAAATGTCGATTTTTGCACATCTTCTTCTTCATAGCAGCACCGTAATAAAGGTGTAGGTAAGGTATACAAAAATTCAGCCCACTAGTAATTTTCCCGCAGATGAAACCTAAAATGGCTGGAGTATATTTGAAAAAAAAAGAACAAACACATTTACAACGTCAGGAATGTACGAAATTCGAAAAAGCCTATTGAAGCACTTCAAAGTTCATCGATTAAAAAAAGTCAACAGCAGCTATTTCAACAAAATGTCAATTATACCGATCGGAGCAATATTGTTTAAAAAAAATTGCTAGTACGACGTGTTAAAAAGTTGATAGAATTAATTACAAGATTAAGTGCACCGCTTAATACGTTTTTTCAAGCAAAAACAGTTCAGCTCAGGCGAAAATCGGCAAACGATAATTTGCATACATACAGTGTAGCAAATACAACATTAACGCTACCCTCTAACCTCCCCTTTCATATATACCACACCATTTAATAATTACGCCTGCTTGCAATGTATTTATCTATCTTAGAAAGTTTACATCAATTAAAAACAAATAAATATGTAATGCGAAACTAGCTCTGATTAATAAAATGGTAAATGACGTTTCTATGCAATCTATTATCAATAGTGCTGCACGCGATGCAAATCGAACCACTGGCTCATATTTGATTAAGACTCCTCCCAAAGAGAATTCTGTGCGTTGATCAGTAACATCAAGATAAAAGGTTTCGGTTCGAATTCGCCTCAAGTGTACTTATAATTTGCCAAGCCAGCTGTTCGGAATCAGCAAACAACTGTAGGTCCACTTTTTTTTTAAATTTTTTTAAAATAATGGTTTCGCATTTTAAACAGTTTGGAATTTTACAAACGATGCGATGTTATATTAGTTAATTTTTTTTTAGCCAATATGAAAAATCGATTAATCGTACTCACCTGTTTGACGAATTTAGCTTCGAAATTAAAAGTTTGAAGTGTGTTTGCAACTTATGTCTTTTATTTTCGACTCCTTTTGGTAACAGGTTGTAATCTGGCTGTCTTATCTCTAAAACTTATATCCTTCCAAAGTTAAAGTTAAATTCTATCCTTGGGCTGGTGCTCCAGTATTGTACAAAAGCCTTTTGATGATTGATTTGTGAATGGTGATTCCACTCTGTCTTTGAGACATTATTGTCGCTTCATCACAGATGAAATATCTCATGCTTTCCCCATTTTTACCGCCTTTTCAATGGATATTCAACTCTCGAGTCCAACTTCGGTTATACTAACAAGAACTGAAATTCGCTTTTAGCCGCACTACTCGAATGTGGAACAGTTTACCATGTTCTGTCTCACGTTATCATTGCTTCAATTTAGTACCTAAATTATTTAAAAACCAATTAACACCGCGAACGCTAACCTACCTTCCTAATTCCTCACACTGTGTCTGGAGTCTGGACATAAAAAGGCCATCAACAACTCTCTTTAGTGGCCGCTGATAGTAAAAAACAAAAACCAATTCGAATAATAGATAGATATATAACATCGCTGACTTTTTGTTTAAACTTAAGATCATACGCGTTTTTTTTTTCGTCCTATAGAAGCTTTAAAAAGGTAAAGTAGGTAGTCGTAAAGTTCTCTGCAGCATTTTGCTTTTCTCCTTCGTTTTAATTAGTCACAGCGTAAAAACACCTTCTTACCAGATCCCAGCACAAAGAGTATATTCGAATTGTAGATTAGTGCGATCGACCAAACAAACGCTTCAACCTTATAATAAAAGTATAGATATCCAAAAATTTATTTAAAAAAGTCAAAATTTCATCAATCCAGTTGTTAGGCATCTCTGATGTTATTTTGTTTTTCCTAACTCGGCTAACAGCTGAAATTTGTTTGCTTACTTTGCTTAAACCTTGATTATAGTCTAGAAGGTATTCTGAAATGAGATACAAATTTTGAATTTTTTATGCTTTAATACATAAAATTGCCAAAAACTGTTCATAGGTATAAGCAAATATTGTCTTTGCTAAATATTAACTTTTTTACTGCTGTTTGTTCAACTGTTAGGTATACCACATAAATGAAAACACATCTTAGTTAAAACGTTTTACTATAAAAGCAAAGATTTTGAAACTAGATAGATTAGTCTTTCTTTTCTGTACGAAAAATTCGAAAACTTAGAAACATGTTTCAATTTAATTTCGCTTTCTTGTTAGTTGTCCTTTTGGCCATCATTGGACTATCGGCTGGCCAGTCAACTGATGACCTCCATCCCATGCCATCACCAGGAAAGGAATCAGAGGATTAAAACATCAAATAAAATAAAATACCTAGCACTATATAAAATACAATAAATCATGTATTCAGAGTGATTGCAAATCACTAAATAAAATGTCAACGAAATAATATACATATGTACATATTTTGTTTTTTTCTTCTTAAATTATTAATATTTCACAGGATAAAGATTAAAAATTGATAAACATGTGTGTGTGCGTATGTTTTTTTTGGCAAATCTATCCGAAGTTAAATAGGATTTTCCAAGAAAAACTTATCCAAATCCTAAGTTGTTGGTACAAATGACAAGGGTTCTGTTCGCAGACTTAAGTAAGATTTTTCTTATAAAAATGCTGTCGACAGTGTTTTTAATTTTGTCGCTTTTTTGTTTTGCGTTAGTTTGATTGCAGATAAATCGTGAAATCCCAAATTTTCAGCAAAAGGTTAAGTACCTACACTCTCAGTACAAAATTAATAAAAAAAAAACTATTAATCATTCTCTACGAACATGCTCTCGAGATGCACAACAGTTTGCAATTGTACCAATATTTATTTTCGAGACTCCAGAATTTTAACGTTTGCTGGCCTCAGTTGGTTTGTATTTGCGATTATGTAAAATCTTAAACAGCTAATTTTACAATAACCTTTGGTACTCAGAAGTACCAAAGTACCCGTTTTTCATATTTTTATGAATACACTTATTTGCAAAAATTTTAATAGAGCTATGAGGAAATGCAATCAAAGTATTGTATTTTCTCAAACCTGTCTCTATCATAATTGCCTATGAAATAAATGTGACTTTGTGAACTTTAAACAGAGCGAAAACAATTATTGTCTCGTAGGCCGTTAATTAGAATTAAAATTTCTTACGCATTAAGCATTTGAATCAGTCTCATTCAACCCCTTGTTCTAATATGAAGTTAGTTCCCTAAAACACTTTAAGATGCTTGGTTATATTTTATTCTTGTTTTTTACTTTGCTGTGTGTTACCTTCGCCGTTGCTGTGATGTTATTGACACCGACTGTAGACAAAATAAGCCCAAGATCACCTTGGCCACTAGTTGGATACCCAAACCAACCTCAAACATTGAATAAATTAAAAAATTCATAATTGTAAACAATGTGTCTTAAACTAAACGCTGCAATCAATAAAATTATATTCTAGCCAAATTGACGAAGAATTTATTTAAAAAAACGAACACTTGATGGAAATTTTTCAAGTCAGTGTTTGCACAACTTGTCTCGCAATAGATTATTTGGTTAATAAATTAATATTTAAACAAATTGTGTGTTAAAAGAGCTTAAATGCCATTTCTTAGGTTGAGTTGAGGATCTTGAAAGTTGTAATAAAAATTAACTTCAGTGAGTATGGTTGTATTTTTACTGGTGTTGTTAGTTTTGATTGGAATAAGCCAGTGTTCGTCAACTTTATGGAATGACGAAGACAGCTATTTAATTCCTCCTGGTGACCAGTTTAAACTAAGACGAATGATGATAAGAGCATTGATGAACGATGTGATTGTTGTGGATGAACCAAAGATCATAGAAAAACCGCTGAAAAAACGTGGAAATCGAATATTGTATAATGTTTAAACCATAAGCTTTATTTAGAGAGAAGAACTTTTAATTTAAGAAATAAGTTAAAAAGCAAAACAAAACAAAAACGATTGAAATAAATTCTGTGCTCATTCTTTCTTTTGATATTTTTTAAAAAATGTCGAGGCATTAAACGATCTTCTATTTCCTTATTAAAGTGAAACTCTTTGTATTTCCAAAATAAATATTAGCAGGGATACCGACCACTTGAAGGCTTTCCAAGCTTGAAGTTGACATTGTTGAAAGCGATAAAGTTGTCAATAAATTCTTTCTTCTAGAGAATACTGAGCTGTGACCATAATGCCTTCGTTGACTAAATTGAAAACTCAATTGAGTTTGGTTCAGATTCATAAGGTTCAGTTGAATATTTTAGTACTTTAAAGAATTAAAATATTTAACTGCGTTCTTCACCATTAAGTCACATCCCTCAAAAATAGTTTAAGGTGTTTTATTCCTTCAAAAAATTTTTGTCGAAAGATGAATAAATTCAAAATCCTATGATACGTCAGTTTTGTGTCTATTTTTACCATTATAAATAAAACAAGAAGGAGTTAAAATTTCCTTACCTGTTTTCTCTAAAAGTGTGAGTGTGTACTCACTTCATTCATTAATGGGAAGTATCTAAAAAAAGTCATTAAAAATGTAACCCGAACTACGATTTTAATGAGCTGGTCTCTTTTCTTTAACACTTTTACATTAAAGTTTGTTCTCAGGAAAATATTTTTGTCGTATGTATCCCTATTTGTCGTTGTTCAGACAAAACCACTTTGTCAAATGACGACTATAAAATTTTAAGGATTCAAGTCTTGCCTTCTGTGCTGGGAATTCAAATTTAATAAACATTGCAGCAGTAACGGAAAACAAAAAAGAAATGCTCTGCAAAATCTATCTAGACTATAATATCTGTTGTCATTGCAGGTTTTAGTCACGAATCAGCCAAAGAAATCCAATTCGAAGACACCAAATTATACAAAAACATTTTTAGAAATACCGTTTCCGAACACAACAATGTATTGAAAAAAAAAAAAACAATTTATACCATTTTCCAACCGTGTTGGTGCTATAAGCTGTTTAAAGTTTAATTTATTAAGGTGAAAACAAAAATAATAGAATAGATACAGTCGCTAGCATTTTTTTATAATAAGTATCCGCCGTAGTGCAATGTTGTGGATCTGTTTTTTGATGGATGAAATTGGGGTTATAAATCACTGTTTGTATATAAAACACCATTATAATCGGTAAAAACTTTTGTTTGTTTTAAAATTGATTGAAAAATCACGTTTTACAAATGACTGAGACTGACAAGAAATCATGTCTTCTGTTCGGTTCACATGTAATAGAATTACAATACCAGTATTGAAATACGCTCGAACTCTGCTCATCAAAATATGTTTCTAGATGTTTCTAAAGGTCTGGTATAGCCGAGATATTTGCAAAAATGTTAATATTATTCGCAAACATTTTCCCCCCAATTTTCCTCGACAATAGTTTTACAATTATATAAGTATTACAAGTATTCTATCAGCCATTTAAAGCGAATATTTTATCAGCACTTGGTTATAAGGTTATGACAAAAAATATGACAAAAAATAAATTTCCAGCGATTTAACTCCGGGATTTAAAATATGTTTCCTCATCATTAACAACAGGCATGGGCGTATACAAGCATTCCTGAAATCCTGAGGACCGCAACAGTTGCATTATGAAACAAAATATTCCTTCTGAACAGTGTTTACAATTTTTTATTGCAAATTTCGCACAAGACCTGAAGTTTGGGGGTTCCAGGGAATTAGTCTTATTCGACGCGGATTAGCTTTTTTAAAAACTGATTAAGAATTGAGCGATAACGTTGAAGCAGTTTTTTGATAAGAACAATTTATCATTTACGCGTGAAAATCTCGCGAACCACTCATGATATTGACATGATTGCTTATAATATATATAAGTATAAGATTTCGCCAAAATCGGTTAAGTAGTTTCTTAAAAGGAATGTAAGAAACTTACAAAAAACTGACAAAATCTGAAAGTATTATGATAATTTCTGGATAAACTGCGACAAGAATTTCTTATTTATCGATGCAAAAAAATATATTATTTGTCAATAATTTTTTGTAAACATTTGAAAACGAGTTTAAGCGGATATGCAGAGTGCGCCATCTTAATGGTCGATGGAAATATTAAATAACTTTTACGGAAATAGTGACAATGTTCATTAAATGTAATGCAACACCGCGTGTGTAACGTCAAAATGTGACACTATTTATCGCTTAGCTTCGAATTCTTAGGCGGTCTGCAGCGGACCGTCCAAATTCCAGGTGATCTAATCCTCAAGTTCCCAGGACGCTATGGCATAATTTGGGAGATATTGACTGGCCACCGAGATCGACCGATTAAACAGCACCGGGCTTTTTCTTGTGGGGATTTTATTTTATTTATTTTTGTACTCTGGGAATTTAGTCGTGAAGACCACAGGACCATGAAGGTTAGTTAGTCTTACTGTCAATATCATTGATTAGTTACGTTAGTTATTTAGTTACACCTAACTAATTAAAAGTTGTAACCAACCTAGTTTGTAGTAACAGATAAAATTTGGTTGTAAATAAATTAATATTTAAGCAAATTGTGTGTTATAAGAGCTCAAGTGCCAATTTTCAGGTTGAGTTGAGTATTGTTGCAAGTTATTTTTTAAAATGAGTCTAACTAAATTTTTGTCAGTGACTATGGTTACTTGTGTTGTTAGTTTTGACTGGTGTAAACGGCGAAGACATTCCTCCTGGTAACCAGTTTAAACAAAAAAGATCAGTGACCAACAATGCAATGGTTGTGGAGGATACAGGGTATATAGTAAGACCACGAAACCCATGGATATCGGATGATAAAAAGCAATTAAAATAAACCTTGTGATCATACTTGTTTTGGATTTTTTTTTAATCTTCAATTCCATAATTAATGGACAGAGTTACCGGCCTCTTGAAGGTTTTCCAAACTTGGAATTGACATTGTTTGACGCAATAAAATTCTCAGTAAATTCTATTTTCCATTGAACATTATAACGATGCTTCTTTAACTGATTGTTCAACAAATCCTATGAACCGGAATCGGATTCAATTAAGTTTTCAAAGCACTAAAATAATTTAACTGCACTTCACTATGAACTTAGTTCTTTCATTTTTTTTTTGATTTTTTGCAAAACTTTCGCCGAAAAAAAAATAAATTAAAAACTAGCTACTTAAGATTGATGCGAAGCTTGATTCCTCACATTCGACTCGAAAGGTCAACAAACCAAAAACAAACTTTTCCCAAATGCCATCAAGTTTCAAACCAAACCAACAGCAAGACAAAGCCATTTTTACACTGCAAAAAGGATGCAATCAAAACCAAACAAAAGGAAGGATACGAAAAAGAAGAAAAAAACAAACTAAAGAAAAATAGAGTGCCAATCGAAGTCTTATCTGATGCGAAGCCAATAAACCTCTGGCAGACATATAAAACATCTAAATCAAAGCCTTCCACCGAAAGCAAGTAGCTGGGCGGATCGAAGTTTTTCTCAAAACTATTTCACTGCACCAGTTCCATCAGCAAGGCCCTGAAAGGACGAATTTCGATGATTTTAAGACTCTTTGTCGATTCTGTTGCCATTGCCATAGTATCATCACTAGCCCCCGTTCGGCACAACAAACAAACAACAACAAAATTCCGGCCACAATGAACTGACACAAAAAGGCGGACCGAAAATTTAGCTGCTGGCTCGAATTCGACTCTTCGACAATTGACATCACAACTCCATCGACATCAAGGCACACACAAACTCTTATAAATTAAAGGCGACATGGGTAAAGAAAAACTTTTCTGGAGGGTCATAAATTTTCAATCGCTGGCATGGCATTGCCATGCCATGTTATCCAAATCGAAGGGTTGTTTGCAGTCATCGTTCCAAGTCAGTGAATTTTATGATTACAATCTACGCATGATTTGACAATTGAATCCTATAGATACCATGTGTATTGTCAACAAATTAGTATCAGTTACGAAATATCGACTTATGAAAAAAAAGGATTTTTGTTTGTGCCTTTTTTTTTGGGCAAGTGGAAGGAAAACTTTGTGACTCCATCCGTCTGTTTCTGTTCGTTTATTTGAAAAATTCAAATTCCCTATGTCGAAGTTTTTTTCGGTCTCAGACAATCGAGCCAAATAGTCCAAATGCCAATGACTAGTAGAGATTTCGAATATATGAGCTAGGGCGGTCACCCTTAAAGGAGAACCCAAGAAGGCAATTGAAAATAAAATTTCAAGCATCATAAAGCATTGTTTTTAATTTAAAAGTTCGTCATTGCCATTCTCCTAGACGAAATTGTGATGTTCGTTTGCTTTTTTAGGGTTAAAATGTTTTAGTTTCGTCGGGATTGGGAAAATTGGTTCAATGGACATTCCGTGAATTAAATTGCGGGGATAATATTTTGGTATGTGCGAAATGGATATTTTTAGAGGTCATATTTTGCAAGAGCTACTTTGACAATCGACAATCTGCTTGCGACCAATTTAATTAAATTGCTGGTCGATGTCTTTTCGTGTCTTATGGTACCTGATTGAAATCTGCCATTAATTGAATTGTTTAGCTCGATTAAAGCTTAAGGGTTTTCCAATTACCACTATTTTTTTCGCGGTGTTCCTCTACTTTTACGTCCCTCGGGAATAGTGTCGAAGGCCTACCGGGCAGGAGCATTTGTGTCCATCCGCTCTAAATGACCCAGCCATCTGATTCTCTGAACCTTGACTCTTGTGGCTAGGTCCGCGTCATTGTACAACACGTTAAGTTCGCTGTTGCAAACAGTGGAGTTTTGCACTATCTACTTAAGAACAATGTTAAAGAAAACGCATGACAGTGCATCGCCTTGTATGAATCCTTTTTTGACATCGAAAGATTCCGTAAGCTCGTTGCCATCCTGGTTGACTATCCTTTTCAGACGTTCACATATCACGGCAGAGAGGATCTTGTAGGCGATGTTAAGTTGGCTGATTCTTCTATAGTTAGCGTAGTTTAGAGGACCTTCCTTAGTCAGGATCGGACAAACAATGCTGAGGTTCCATTCATCGGGCATTCATCTTTTGACCATATCTTACAGATGATTCGTGCATGCTTTCTATCTAGATCATCGCCTGCTGCTTTTAACAACTCGGGGCTTTGTTGGATTTCAGCCATGATATTTCCGTTTTCACTTCTTCTAAGTCGGATTCACGAAGTTGGTGGCTATCATCGTGTCCGATGAAAGGCTCCTGCCTAACGGCGGGATTTTGTCCGTCGTCGACGTTATACAGTCTACAGAAGTGGCCTTTACAAATCCCCTGCACCAACTGCGATTTTACTATGATGTTCCCTTGTTTATCTCTGCAGGCATAGTTTCTTACTCGATCTTTTGCCCTGCCCATACCATCGCATTTCTTGGGTAGCGGTTATGTCTGCTTTGTAGCAGTTGAGGGTCTCCGCTAATTGTTCGGCAGCACGCGGTTTATTAAGGGACCTTACATTTCACGTCCACATCTGAAATTCGTTGTCCTTTAAACAATTGCTTGGGTCACCACGAGCCCTTTTGTTGTTTCGCAACTACATAAATGCTTTTCTATAGGGGGGTTTACATGGTCACACATGGTGTGACAACATGGTTGGACAACGGCATGACAGCATTGCGTTTACACGAAAAACGATGTTGTACAACATCAGTTTGTGATTTTTCTTCTAGAGTGTGGACATACTATGGCGAGTAAAATTTTAGCTTCAATTTACTTTCCACAATTCCGGATGACTTTTGTAAATTTAAAAAAATTCCCTCCAAAAAACATTATTGCAAATTGACAACATTTTCAACCAAAATTTCAAAACGCAATGAATTTAACGTAGACGAAATGGCTTCAGTTGTACGTGTACCTACAACATGTGTTTACAAAGGTTGGATGGTGTGACACACCACCAGGTTTTCCAAAAAAATGGAAAACCATCCAACATGGTGTGTCAAGCGGTTGTTTTAGCGTTTACATGATCAAATTCGTCATATTCACACCATGTTGTCACACCATGTGTGACCATGTAAACCCCCCTTATACGTAGTCGGGAAGACAACTTCCAACCTGGACCAACCATCATCAAACTTACTCTTCAAATCGATTTTAAGGTGCTGTGTGCCACTGTGATGTGTTACACTTCCTGCTAAAACCACATATCGTCCAAGTCCATATCTTCCAATCAGGGCTTAAAATAATCGGTAATCATGACGCGATAATTACGGCTGAAAGTTGAAGTTAACGCTTAAAGTTTGGGTCACCGACTTCAAATCGGTAGTAAATTTTTATAATTTTTGCAGACAAGAACGGTGCAGGGAATTAACTTCACTGGGAATTAACTTCACATGGGAATTAACTTCACCTCAAGTGGGAAATACCTTCACTTTTTTCTGGTGAAGTTATATCCCAACTATGGTGGGATATTACTTCACTTTTCTGTGGGTAATAACTTCACTTTGATGTGAAGCTATTTCCCACAGAAGGTGGGAATTAATTTCACTTATTTTTATAAGAATTACACATTATTATCGGTGCAGGGAAATTACTCCACGGGAATCTGCTCCACATGGGAATTTACTCCAGTCAAAGTGGGAATTTTCTCCACTTTTTAAAGTGGAATAAATTCCCCCTGCAAGTGGGAAATAACTGCACAAATTTTTTGGTGGAATTATTTCCCAGCATGAAACTGAGCTCTACAGGTTTTAACGAGGAATGTTAGTTATTTATTATAATGCAATCAATTTATGTGATAAATTCAACTAATTTATTGACTATGAAAACAATTTTACAATTTTACAAATTAAACAATTATTTATTTTTGCACACAGTTTAACTATGGTGGAACATAAGTGCCGAATTCTATTTTGGGACTACAAACCCATTAGTCATTAGTCCTGAAATTAAATTCGGGGTTTCTTCGTGATAAGTTATAAACATTTTATAAACCAATAAATTGAGTAGACAGTTTGAACATATTTTCAAGGTTTACATACCACATGCTCTAAGTCTATGTGACGTTAAGGAAACTCTTCCCCATGAAAACATTCTTCTGAACTTTGGTGTTCGGTGAGAGTAGGGCATTCTACAAGCAATACGGTACTTGAACCCAGCTTCATCTTATTGCATCTTTTTGTCACCTAAAATAACTGAGCTGTTTCTATTACATCAATAGCTCCATTAGAAAGACATTTTTGTATTGATATGATTTTCACTGTTCAGTTTTCTTGCATCATGTGGATGCAGACTAAGTAGGTACTATTTTTGCAATACTTAACCTTAACTCAGTCTCACATGTTTTAAAATATTATTTCAATAAAGGATTTGGAGCTTGAAACAAAAAATGAAGCAGGTACAATAATTGCAAGCGAGCGAAGCGAGCGTAAAAAATTTTGCCCAAAAGAGAATGAATTTGGGGTGAAAAAATAAAAAAAATTCGCGCGTTTCGCTCCCAACCAAACCAAAACGATTTTGAATGTTCCAGATCGTCATAATCTCTAGAGTCAAGACGAAAGTGAAAAAAGATGTTCAAAATGAATCATTTCAATGCAGCACCTGCTTTCCAGACACAAGCGTGCATTACAAAGGTGCGTGGTGGTTTCTTTTATAAAGTAAAGAAAGCGGCAGCAGTTAGTTTTGAAAAATGAATTGCTCTGTCAATTTTGTCCACAAATATGTAGTAAAAAAAATGGTCCTATCTATTGCTAAGACTTTTATAATTCAAAGAAAAAAATCATATTCTGAAAAATTTTTTAATAAGAAGTGCAATAATATTGTTTCTCACACTTTTTACTTTTAGTGGACTATTTTCTCACACAATTATGCAGTTATTTCCCACTCGTAGTGGGAATTTATTCCACTTTAAAAAGTGGAGAAAATTCCCACTTTGAGTGGAGTAAATTCCCATGTGGAGCAGATTCCCGTGGAGTAATTTCCCTGCACCATTATTATCATGTTTTGTAGTTTACTTTCGCGTCAAAATCAATGACACATTTATTTCCAGTAGTGGGTAGGAAGAAAGATTCGTGGGGTTCCTGATGCTTTTCTGTTTTAATGTTTGCATTGAAAAATCTGCTTAACATTGGAAGTTGGTCATGATTTTTTAAGAGTACCTTATTCTTTAAATCTATATAAATGAATAGCTTTTTCTTCTGTACCTACGTTCGCTTACCAGCCGAACCGGTTTACCGATTTTCTTATATTTTTTTTTTAACTATAGAGGAATAATGTAAAAGGTTTAGGATAAACAAAATGTATAATGGTGCAAATGTTAAAAAATGATGCAACATGATACAACAAAATATGAACTAAGCTGATCAATTTAAATACAAAAAGGTCATCAATTTTGTTTGAAAATGCTGTCAAATATTTTTTAAATTATCATCGTACAAAAAAAAATATGTTAGCGCAAATTGTGCAAGAGTAATTAATTTGTACTATAGCACTGTCAAGCGAGCGAAGCGAGCCGAAATTTTTTTTGCCAAACAGAGAAACAATTTGGGGTGTGACAATAAAAAAAATTCGCGCGAATTTTTTTATTTTCACACCCCAAATTGTTTCTCTGTTTGGCAAAAAAAAATTCGGGTGTGAAAATAAAAAAATTCGCGCGAATTTTTTTATTTTCACACCCCAAATTGTTTCTCTGTTTGGTAAAAAAAATTTCGGCTCGCTTTGTATGTATATTGAATTTCCTGAAGTAAACCTAAGGATGTTGGTTCCATTATACGCGGGCAATCCGCAGAAGGGTGTGTAAAATCCACGATATTATACCAAAGCTGAGGACCAAACCCAATTTTTCTAAATGGTGCAATAAACCCTGGTTTAGTCCAAATAATATACAAAGAACGTTCGATTTATTAAAAACTGAAGCTTAAACTATGAACTTAAGCTCTTTGTCTACTCTGGCTGCTTATTATCAAAACATGACATTTTTGCATTCATATATGTATTCATAATTTTCTTCATTTGGCTGGTTGTTTCTCTTAAAATCTTTGAATTACGGATGGGAATTAACTTCACACAAATTTCTGATGAAGTAATTTCCCATCATAGTTGGGATATAACTTCACCAGAAAAAAGTGAAGCTATTTCCCACTTGAGGTGAAGTTAATTCCCATGTGAAGGTAGTTCCCAGTGAAGTTAGTTCCCTGCACCGACAAGAACACGAACGAGCTCTTTAGCATGATGAACATTTTGAGTTTAATGAATAAATTGACAATGACAGTTCAATGATAAGTAAAATTAAATTCAAAGCTTTCAAGTCCCTTTGAATATCTGATAAATAATGTGATCCGAATTTTGTCTTGCAAATGTAATGCATCAAGGGCTTCGTACTTTTTTTTTTTTTGTTGAATTTTTTGAATTTGTTTCGATTTTGAGTTAAAATTTCTATTCAAAACAACTGCAGTCTTCTTTTTCACAGTTACAAAATTTACTCATTTAGCCGGAAACAAAAATTGCATTTGAATATTCATTTGAATTAACTTTCAGAGTAAAACTCATCCTACTTAGATGCCGATATAACCTCATGTATGTAGGTTCATCATAGAGAGCACACTTCTTCCTCGGCTTTTCAAGTTGAAAAAATATTCCTCACAAAATGTGATACAGCCATCCACGAATTCACCTTTTGTTGGTGTATCCACTCTCTAGTTTGCCTTTTCATTTGTCCATTGTGGTAGCCTAGCCACTTATATCCTGGTATTTTTTTTTCCCCAGTGAATATGTCCGGACCAACACGGTTTTAAAAATGAAAAAAATAAAAAAATCGGCGCAATGCAAATATAAAATTTAGTTTACTATCTTGTTAACATTGATATAGTCAAGTTTGTTTCTTTATATTTTTTCAACATTTCCTGGCAGTTTTTGGTTGGAAAATTGTTTTTTTTTTATTTTATGGTTTGGCGGTTCTTCTATGCGGTTATCTGTAGGTAGTCCACAAAGGACATAATCTAGTGGAGCTTACCCGATCCAGCTCAATATTCAGTGAGTGGCATTGAAAAAAAAAAAGATTATCGAAAAAAGAAATGTTAGTATTGGCTAGAGAGTAGCCAAACTGCTGTCTAGTGGGTACCCATGTGGATGCCAATGCGGAATTTGTAAAATGCATTCTGACCACATTTCCATTCAAACGAACTCCATCAACTCTTTCTCTCGATGAATTAATTTATTTC
The DNA here is from genome assembly GCA_943590905.1 of Sphaerophoria taeniata. Taxonomy (NCBI): domain Eukaryota; kingdom Metazoa; phylum Arthropoda; class Insecta; order Diptera; family Syrphidae; genus Sphaerophoria; species Sphaerophoria taeniata. The sequence continues at coordinate 32,838,911 of OX016540.1, read as the reverse complement.
AATTGAATGACTGCGTTTTGAAAATAATGAAAAAAAAGAGAACCTTTGAAACGAAGCAGAACAAAGGTACACAACATTGGATATCTAGGTAGACAAAAGCAACTTGGTTAGGATTATTGGGTCTGCATAAAAGTTTTGTGAATTTTTTACTCTGAAAAAAAAACACGACGTTTTTTTTGTTGTAAAGGGTTTGAGATCCGAATGTTATTCACAAAAAAAAAATGAAGGGTCACACCAATTTGTTTCCTCGTTCTAAGGATATTAGAATCTATAAATTCACATTCATAAAGATAAGAATAGGTAGAAAAACTTGTGTCAAAGCTCATAAATGTATTTGTTTGTGTTTGTGTTTGTTGCTTGTTACTCCTCAAAAGAGAAGATGAAGCTTACGCAGTGCCCATACTTTGAGTTTAAAAGAAATTTCATCTCTTACGTAAGTATACCTATTGTAAAATAATATAATGGGCGATGCCTTATGAGGTTAGGGTCTTGAACTCACTCCATAATAAAGTCTTGAAATTGACCAGCTGAATCTAAAGTGTTTTGTCTGTGACTCGAGGAACGTATACTGTCTACTAACCGATCTGCAAACACTATGGCAAAATGTAAGTCGAGTTGGACAAACCGAGTTGCCGCACCGATAGGTCTATAGCACCAGGTTTTTCAGTCTATTTGCTTCCTGAAATTCAAGCTCATTTCAATAGGGGACTTAATGAGACACTTTTATTGTGAGCATTTATTTTTTCACGTTTCGCTACGGTCAATTGGCAGTCTCAATCGTGTGATACCACACTCTTGGATTAACTTCTTTAGGGATATGTAATGTCTCATATCTTCGGGAATAAGCCAGCTACGATTAACTGCTTTGACAGTCAAGAAAATTCTTCAGACGGTCTTGGAAAACTGTGACTTAGTGACTTAGCAAGCATTCCGAATCATTCTCAGAGAATCGCAAGCCTGAACAACGAAACGCAACTTCATAAATGGATATTCCGTAATCCTTGGTCAGTCACCTACCATTATTGTCATTGCAATCATTTTAATGCTTTTTTCTTACAAAATTCATAAATCCTTCCGAATCTATCACGATCCCACCCCATCGTTATTAATGTTCTGACTGAATGTTGTTGGTTGTTGTAGTTGAAGTACCCTCTTTTGATGCAAGCTATCTTAAGACATTGTTAGTAATCCAAATTTTCATCCTCCTAAGAAGCTGAAAGCATCTTGTATAAGAACGAATGAATGCTAATGAATACCTACCAATCAATTTTCAAAAAGCCCAAATTGTCATCATATCCCCTCCACATCCACATAAGTATTGTGTCCACGTACTAGTACATAACTTCACAGAATTAACCCAAATTCACCAGACCACACAGACTACTCATCACCGACATCACTTTTCCTCAATGTGTCAAGTCCTTGTCGTTGTCAAACGATATACACATATCTTGTCATACTTACGAGTATTGTGGAAAAGGAAAATCTTTTTTCAAGGATTTAAATCCAAACAACTGTTTGTGTATCTGTTTTGAGTACCTCTATAGACGATACTGAGTGAATGATGGCAACATTTACGTAAATTTGATTTTGATGACATCCAATTCGATGTAAGGATTTGAAATCAGAATAAAAGAGCATTACAAAATCAACTTAAAAACTCAGTCAAGGCAAAACCAGTAAATAGGTAGGTAGGTTGGTTTTGCCACACACATTCCAAATCCTCTAACCATTATCCACATTTAGCTTTTGAAGTATGCTGATGGCCTTTGGCATCTGTTTATAGGGTTTAATCTGAAATAATGATATCAGAGAGACCGTTAAGGAAACATAGAATCCTTCTACGAGTAAAGCAAGTGTCTAAGTATAGGTAACTCCTTATCCCATACGAGAGATAATACAATTAGGGAACATTTCGCATAGCTTTGGTCCTTTTAAGTTGAGAGTTGGTTTCGAACACTCATCCAAGCTGAGGAATGACGATGACGACAACGACGAACGTAGAAGCTTCTCTTAATTTGTAATTCGATTGATTAGGTGATTTATCGAAGCGTATGTAATGCTCCAACTCCTAACGAATAGTTTGTCAGTTAACAAAGTTTCGTTGTAATTAAGACTTAAGCCAGAGTGAGAGCGGGTAAGTGAGTGGAGTGGCAGACACATTCGCATATATGAGTGAATTTTGGAATCGGAAGGTTGAGTTGTTGATTCGATTGTCAGGACGAGTTAACGAGCTAAAAGTTCACTAAATAGATTTTAGAGAAGATTTTTTTTTCTCTTAATAAAGTTAAAAAAAAATCATCGTGATTTGGAATGACATCGAGGTAAATAATTTCATTTGGAGAAAAAATAATATGTTTTTGGCATTCTTTATCCCTACCTTGCTGATTGGAAGTTTGATTCCATTTAAAAAAATATTGAATTAAATTGCTCGAACGGCACGCGGATCACGTCCCTACTAAAAGCTTTGATATTGTAACATACTTTCGGCGTGTTCCATGTGTTACACACGTTACCTTAGGATTCTAGCACAAAAAAGCAAGAACGTGCAAAATACACGCTGATCACGTTTGTATATAACGTCCTTAAGAAGAAGCTGCGAATGTATGAGTAACGAAGTAACTGAGTACAAGTACATCACGTTACTATCGTTACTTCGCCATTTTTTTTCTTGTTAATTCAAAAATTTTGTTGGCACATATGGTAACGAAACAAATATTATGTAGTAAGGAATCATTCGTGTGACGACTTTGATATCAAAATAACGCCCCGGTTCTAGTTACTAAAGTAATAACCCTTCTCTTAGTAACAAGGCCGTTACAAGCCTTCATTGTATTGAGTGTCTTGTTAACGTTACTCCTGTCAGATAGATTGGAATTGAGAAGTTACGTTAGGATCAACCGTGTTGGCCTCATGAATGAAGCTGAAAACTAACACCTTTCATTTATGTTTCAGCTGTGTCGATGATGTTACCTGTAATTCCTTTAACTTTATTAACTTCTCTCATTTGCCAAACATCAAAATTCCAATTTTAAGTCGAATTTAAGAAAACACATTAGTACTTCGTTTTGTAACAAACTTTCTTGCAAATTGAAACAATTATACTGCTCCTTAATTACCTTTGGATGCATTTTATTTCCTTTTAACACAAAAACAAAATTAGAAAAAAACTCATTACCTAATACAAATGCAGCTCTTGAACCTGACGCCATTCGTTTTTAACTTTAAAAAGGTAATCGTATACAAAATGAAAGAAAATAGTTCAAAACCATTAGAGTTCCCACTTGAGAACAATTTTAGTTCGCAGCATTAAGTTTTTTTTTAAACTCTCTTAAGCATTTTCAAAACGGTACTTTTAATTTGTTTTCAGAAGCAAAATGTATTGTTGTTGCCAAGAAGAAACTTAAATTTCTTAAATGGTACTTTTTGGCAAGACTGAGTGTGAATTGTATAATGAGTGAATTTTTGCAGGTTATTTATGTCTTGTGGGCAGGCTAATCTGTTTGCGGAAAATTTGGGCACATTAAATTAAAGAAATTTCCTTGTTTCGAAAAACACCAAAGTGGAAACAATGACAGGAGATCTGCAACAATGTATTTTTGTTTTCGTTTTTGGTTTTTTTAATGCAATTTTTTTAATGTTCCATTGAAAAGGTAACTACATTCACTCCCGCATATCTCTTCATCTGCTGCTTTAATGCAGAGCGCGTTTTAACATCACCGAACAAAAGGTGCAAAATTGCACACCATGACCTCTTCAATTATATTATTCCTACCTACTCGTCCATTGAAGAGTCTGCATGGAGTGTAATTAACCGACTTTTCTTGTGGCATTCATTATTCAAGATGGCCTTTGGAGCGATTTTTTTTTGTTCGTCCGTTCATTCGGTGTTATTCTTTTTGTTTCCTTTTTTAACTACCCGTTAACCTCGACAAAGGATTGTTGCGTGGAAAAGATTATGGCATAAAAGATGATTACACTCTCGGGTTCAAAAAAAAAAAAAATCCACTGAACCATGTGAAATGGCCAATTCATGTGGAAGAGCTAAGAGCATCAGTAACAGCAGTTGAAACAACTCATTGCTGATGCAAAGGAGCACAGGTAAGTACATACAGGATCATGGATATAGTTCCAAATTATACCGACAGATGGAAGAGCTGGCTGGAAGCAGAAGCAGCAAGGTGCACTATATGCAACTTGCAACGTTCGTTAAACTCAACGGAAGAACGAAGGAACAATTAAAATTTCGAGATTTTTATTTTATAATTATGTATTCTTGTGGAAAATATAGCTTTCCTGAGGATAACCGTTACAGCCGGAAGGATACCTGATATTCAAATAAAATTTTCGGCTTTGGCCAGTCAGAGGTGATGTTGATGGGTTTCGGGGTGCGATGCGATGCACAAAGGGGAAGACAAAGTGATTAAAAATGACAGACGAGCTTATTGTTACAGTCTTGATGCTTTATGAAAATGCTGATGAGGTAAATGAGATGGAAAACGTATTGTAATTTTCAACATGTTGCATTGAAATTGAATTTAAAGAAGACCGTACGTGAGTCGAACTTTAAGTTCCTTCCTGAATCTGTCTGATTTCCAAACTCCAGCTAAATGAAGTCTTAGGTAAGCTAGGATGTATAAATAAGCCTCTTCTGTTTCCTAGAGACTGTAGACATTTTCAAAAAATTATCTAAAACAGTTAAGACCTACAAATTCTTTGCTTTAGAAAACCAGTGTTCCCATTGTACCCAAACCATAAGCTGAGTTGCTGTGAGGGTCGCCTCGAAAATGTAAATTAGTCTCTGAAAACTCCTGGAATAAAATTTCATGCGGAAATAAAGGAACCAATCCTAATCTGTGGTTTTGATGATTACTCAATGTTTCAAACTTTTCCCACAACAGGAATGCATAAATCTAAAACTTCAATGAACACAAGGAGTACAAGGAGGTACTCCACTTAGGATTAAGAAAACAAGACGAGAAGCAGGAAGGTATGTAAGTCTACCTATGAGTTTGAAAGACTGTGGCTTATCTCATGAGCATTCATGGAATTCTCGCTCCGGTCCATGGTTACATTCACTAGTTACAAGCTCGACCAGGTATTTATTCAGCAGCAAGATATGTGAGCACTGAGTATCAGGAGCTGTGGACTAGAGTACATTCAATATAGACACAATGTACCAATTCGTCTATCGCACCGCATGTATAGGGTTCGAATTGGATATTCATTACTCTCTTGTGGTTTGATGATGGGAATTTTTCCCTCGGGGCATTATTTTTTGATTTTGATTTTAAGGTGAATCCTGAACCATACTATGCAATTGAATAATTGTTAGTTGCAAAATATTGAACAAAAATTTATACCAAGGGTAAGTTTTGGGGGTTTCACAAGTTTGCTTTGCATAGAGACAAACCGAAAGTGCCTTAACGAAATTTGGTTTCATAAAATTAACATCCCATTTTCTGTTGGTAATGCTATTGACCCAATTTATTTATTCGCTTGAAAACTACATAGGACACAGACAGATAAATTTTCTAACTTTAAATCAAAATTTGTAGGGTCACTTTTTCACTATTGTCAAATTTAACTTAAACTTTTAAACTAAATTCAAAAAATATTGAAATTCGTTAACAACAACTGAATCTATTTTCACACATTCACAATGACTTTTCGGGGTCGACAAAAGTTTGTTAAATTTGTATTTGCTACTTTTCGACTCTTTTCGGCGCTTGAGAGGGCTAGGATAGCCTGCTAACCATATAAAAAAAAAGTATTCAGAGTGTTGGGTATGTGGAGAATTGATGTTGCACGTTCGGTTGATTGCACGTAAAACTTTTTGGATTCGCTTTATGGAATTGCAAAGCAGTGAACTGCACATATCACGAAATAAAACTCTATCCGAAAAGTTGCTGAATGTTGTATAGGTTGAAGGAGAACGACTAAGTTGGCTGGGTGCTCGGTTTTTTAAATGGTGTTGGCTCTTCATTGAAACTGGTCAACTGAATAGTTTCCATGTTACATTTGTTGATCTCTGGTCCTGAACGTTGTTTAGGAAGGGTGCTGGAATGTTTTGCAAACATTTTGAGAAAAAAAAGTGAAAATTCATCTTAAAACTAAAAATTAATCATAAATTGAATACATTTTCATAAAGCAAAAATAACGAATTTAAACTCTCATATGAATGAAATGTCAAAATCGACGAATTTTCGTTCATTCGTTGGTCGTTGTTCATGCTCGAAGTAGTAGAAGTATTGGTTCATTTAATACCAAGATCAGAAACCCAAAAGGTCTTAATACCAAACTGTTTTTTTTTGGTCTTACATCTTTTTTTTTCAATTTCGGTCTTATGGTCTTTTGGTCCTTAAGTCTCTCTTCCTCTTTTATCTTTTTATTTTGGTCTATTGTTTTTTTTTTATTTTTATTTTTTTATTACTTGTTATTTTTAGTCTTTTTGTTCTTTGGTTATTTGGTCTAATCATCTACTGTCTCTAAGTCGGTTGGATGTTTTTTTGTCCTTTGGTTTTGATGGTCTTCTTGTTTTTTGACCTTATGGTGTTTTGACTTTTTTTAATATTGTCCTTAACTAAAGCTTTAATTTGTGGCTGATTAAAGTATTTGGCTTTTCTCTACTATGTATTTAATTTTTTTTTGAAAGTCAAAATTGAAATCTTTGAAATTACATTAGATCGCATTGTTTGCTGATGTGCAACGGCGGCGTTTATCAGACCCAAAAGCACTTTAATTGCATCGAAAATTAATAAACCCTGCGAAATTATTCTGTCGGACAAGGCCAACAACCAAATCTTAAAGTGAACCTAATTGATTCGTGAGACTAAGAGCATTTCGAAAATTAAATCCATTTCAATATATGAATAATAATGAAGCCAGCATTTCATTACACCGAAAAGCAAAAGGAAACACTCTCAAAGTGCCATCATTTCTCCATTCGCGCGAAACACACGCGCGATTTAAATCATCTGATTATGGGTCAATTAATTTGCATCCCAACACCGGACGGTTGACCCTGCCAGCCGGTCAGTTGACACAGTCGAGACGGTTAACCAAAGAGCCGTTTGGCCCAGTTTATCGCCTCATGTACGTGTGGCTGAAAATTAATTTCCAAATAGCACTTTGTCCACATTTAAACCTAAATATCCTAGCTTTGGTGTGATGACACTCGCCGATTATGTGGGAGGCGGAAAAGCTAGGATGAAGAAAATGAGCATTAATTATTCAAAGGTGGACATTTGTCGGTCTGGCAAATAATGCAGATGCAAATAAAGCCGACAATGAGGACCACCGCATTCGCCTTGAACTACATCTAAGCAAATAGACAAAACCACACTTTGAATCCGAGTCCGAAGTGCAAGATGAATCGGACTAAAATTCCAAACCATCGCCGCCAATGCCGCTCCGCTGCCGCCTACCACCTTGGCAGGGGCTAAAGTGCATATAGAAGGATAATTGTTTGGTTGTATAAGTTGCATCTAGGACGACGTCTTGTCCAAGTGAATTTAATTCTACTTATTTTATGTCAATATGGCTCTGTTTCGTTGTCACTTGTTTGGTCCCTTTGACCGAAATAATTCAAATTTTCCCCAATCGAAATTGTTTAAATATAGTAGAAACTTGAATCCCTTCTCTAACCCAACCCCAAAACTCAAAATCAAACAGGTAAACAGAAAGCTCTTTGGGTAATTTGTGTTAGGAAATGCTTGAACAGTCTTACCTACCCATAAGGCAAATAAAACCTAAATAAGCCTGAGACATGCTTTCATCTCCAGTGCAATTTGTTTGTCTTGTCAACTAAGATGCTGGTTAAGGTGCAAACAAAAGCCCTTCGCTGCATTATAAATTAGGCAATGCGTTGCGTTGCGTCCGTCTCCATCGTCGTCGTCATGTCGTTGGTTTCATGCGCCAGTGCACAACTATTTGACATTTAACTGCGAACGCTTGAGCAAATAAACTTTGCTTACTCGCTTCGGCTTGACTAATGATCGACGGGCACCAAACAATTTGTCATAGGTACAAAGGTGCAGAAGCTAATACGTATAAATTTGCACAAAATCAGAGTTGTCGTGTAATCTGGTGTGGTGTTCTCGTGAGATGCAGGAGCTTTGGAAGACGACACTATTTGCTGATAATTGTGCGTTGTAATTATTTAAATTGGTTTTAAGGCTTTTGGGCTCAATATTTGTATAGCAAATGATGTTTATCGGCAATCAGCGCAGACCTAACGGTAACGACAACAGGCTTAGAACATGAGCGACATTTTCAACATTCAAAGAGGATTTGATATGAAAATAAAGAAATTATTTTTCGGTAATTAAAAATAAAATAAATAAATAGAGTGGCGTGACAGCTCTTGAAGAGCCAAGTGGGTTACTCTCATCATCAATTCTCTGGGTGCGGTGTGAGAATTGAGGGGACCTACAATTTAACGCCGATTCCGAACGGCAAAGTTGAGATTGATACTCTTGGAAGTTTTGTCATTCCTTCGCTAGAGGCAGTGCCCGTGAAAGATAAATAAAAACTTTATGGGCACGAGTAGGACTCGAACCCACGACCGACGTTCTGCGTAGCAGCCAGCGCACCTAACCACTAAGCCACTGGCACTTACATTTGGGTTATTATTAGAGCAAAAATCGATTAAAAACTTTGACAGACATAGACATAAGGTCGATGGTAAGTGTCGAAAAAGTGGGCTCCGTTCGTATTGAATCCACCTACAATTTGTTATGGTCTGCTTTTAGTAGAAAGAAACAACTTCTTTTCTTATACAATCTTGGCTCAACACATATCCCTGCATGAAAAATAACAAACTACCATCGTGAGGACCTTAATATTTCCCCAAACATATTTTCCGTATCCAAATCAATCCTCAAAAAGACATAAAAAGGACAAACAAACAAATAATAAAACACAAAGAGGACAGGAAAGAGAAAATAGCAAAAATGTTTAACACAAAATGTATGAAATAATTTTCACTCAGCTTTCAATGCCAATAAATGTCTAGTCTCGGATTTATTCGAGAAAGGATATAAAACCCGATTAACTTCCAAAAACTACTAGCAACTTCGAAATTGGAATTGGAAAACTTTTCACATATATTTTCTCGCTGAAAAGTTATTTTTGTAATCGCCTGCCATCTTCCTTATTGAGGCATCACCCCATCCCCGCACACTCACACATTTTCATATCTATTAGAGAAATTGTAGCATAAGTAAAAAATTATTATTCTCTTGTCGTGAACTATTCTCAATGTTCGGTCGGGCTTTTCAATGGGTTGTATCGAAAGTATCGACTTCGAAGTGAAAGCGCCCCAAGCAAGCAACAGGATTATTCTTATACGGAAAACGAAACTACATGAGAACCTTGCTTTTTGGTTCCAAGAAGAACTTCATCTTGATGGGAAAAATTGAAAGGCAAACAACAAATGTGAAATCCAATGACAATCGAAAAAAGTTTTCTCACTTCGACTTTTGTACACACACATATGGAACACACATCCATTGATGTGGAAGGCAGCAAAAATAAAAGGACGAATTTAAGGTGCCAAAATGGCAGCTTATAAAAAATATTGTTATGACAACGGGATCGGAAAAGTCGTAGAGTTGGTTGTTTCATGGTCTTTGTGTGCTCTTTATGATGTGATTCATGTCGTAATTAATAGATCCGAATCCGGATTTTTGTTGAAAGGGACACACAATACAGATGAACTAAAATAGTGCTGATAGAAAAAGTTTCAGCATGTCTCTCAACCTCATAAGGGCAAGTCTTGAATAGAAAGTTTGAGGGTAGTGTTCGAGCTGTCAATCGTAAATTCTTTGAGTATTCGGCTTGCCAGTACATTATCCTAGATGTAAAACAAAATTTATTCATTCACTACTCTCGTAAGTGGAACAATAAGCTTCTCGTTCTCTGGTTGACTAGGAGAGGGCTCATGCATCATTTGATATTGGCTAGCTTGGAAAATCGCAGGAAATGGTCTGAAGTCAGAAATTGAAGAAAATATTGTTTTTTTTTTTTTTGTTATTATAGCCCTAACCGAGTGGTGGACAAAATATTCGATTTCAAGGGCTGATAGAATACTTGTAAGCCCTTATTTGATGTACAATTGTATAACTCTTTCGAGAAAATTTTTGAGTAATATCGATTTGAAACTGCGCGCAAATAATTAACATTTTTGCAAATATCTTGGCTGACCGGCCTCCAAAAAACTTTTCGATGATTAGAGTTCGAGTAGACCTTTCTTTTGATGTATCATTCGATAGGTTTCGGAACAATTTGTTTACTGTCCAAAGTTTTGGCAAGTGGTTAGCTCATGATATCTATTCTTCTGCATGACAACATTCATTCTAAAGTGTTGCCTCTCACTCCTCAATTTGAGGCCATAAACCTTACTTTGGCGAATCCCCAACCAGAAAAATCAATTAAATCCGTCGATTTAACTTATTAAATTACATTATCTTACGCCAAATGCACTGCATTCGTAATTTATACATCCACCAGTTTCAATACTGCTTTATGTACTTACTTCAACACGTTTTCTTAGTGTTCAATCCGTGCGTCGCGCTCCTCTCAACAATTGTTTTAATAAAAAATCTTTACTTTTCCAATAACTCTATATTTCAGCGACGACAACGACTAACTTTATTTCATTTTTCCAATTATACAGACCTGGACCGTTTTTCCTAAATTTTATTACTCCAAATAAAAAAAAAAAGGAAAGAAATTCCAACTTTTAATTCAAGAAATCTGGACTCGTAAAAAGTTGGTCTCCTTGCGTTCGATGCGATGGATGTGCTTGCTGTTGCTCTCGTTCTTCATTTAATTCTTTCTTATTTTTTTTTCTCTTGTACTTGTTCTTTCAAAACTTCCATCCCACAAAAATACGTCAGAAAAGAAAGAAGGGGGGATAAAGGATAGTAAAAGAAAATGAGGACCAGTTTCAAAAATTTAGAACTCATCCACAAATTGTAACAGATGACGCCACCACTTTCGCATCGCCGCGGCCGCGTGCAGTAGTGAATAATATTTTATTCGGAATCTGATTCTTTATTTTACTTATTAAACTTTTTGAATGAATTCGCGAACACTTAAAATCCGTTTTTCATTAGAATATCCTTTACCTAGGACATTTATTGTAGCCATTTGGGAGTTTTGTTAACCACACGGCTGGACTTTGGTTCGTAAGAGCCTGCTCGATGCATAAAACTCAAATGCAGGAATTTGGACTTTTGTTCAAAAAGGTTCCTTAAAGACTATTCTATGAAATTTAATTTAACTTATTTAGAGGCGACCAGTATTTTTCAAGCAGCTTTTTGCATACTTCCGCCAGTTATCAAGCTTTAAATACTTGGCAAGAACGTATAAAACCATATTTCTCAGCAAAAGTACTAGTTATTTTAAGAACGTACTTCGAATCTCTCAAACAATACTACTGGAACATACATCAAAGTACTTAAACTCTAGATTTGGATATACAGAGTGCGGCAAGAAAACTTGCTGATTTGTTTTTGGCGCCAAGCGGGGGGGAGTGGTCGATGTGGGTGGAGAATGTATCATTTTTGAGGGGACTTCCTGAAGTTTCATCTACGCCGCACTCAGTCGACATCATGCCTTGGACGAAAGAGCAACGCGCATTTGCCTGCGAGGCTTACTTTTCCAACAGTCTAATTTCCACTCAACGTGCTTTCCGTACTCGCTTCAACATCCATCCCGCAGGTCGTGTTCCTGGCCGGCAGTCGATTGTTTCGTGGATGAAAACATTCAGGGAGAGCGGAAACGTGACGAAATCCCATCCAGCACACCGGAGAATCAGTACAGAGGAAAACATTGAGAGGGTGAGAGTTTCTGTCTTGCGATCTCCCCGGCGTTCGGCGCGCAAACATGGAGTTGCTTTGGGCATTTCTGATCGCACTATGAGACGAATTCTTCACCAGGATCTTCAATTCCATCCTTACAAATTGGCGCTCTGCGAAGAGTGGGTGAGGGTTTGGAAAGGATTGCTTGCAATGCCTAGTACAGATTACTTGCCGCTCATGTGCGGAAGGTTTAACCTCCAAGTGGTGCAGAGCGTCAACCAGACTTCGGTCAGGGCGAGTGAACCTACGCTTTCATTGTACAGGTATCATTAAATTTTTTTGGATACATGGTGATTAATGAGACTGTATATCATTGTGATAGAATAAGGCACTAATGAGTGTTCCTTAGAAATTTGGTGTTGCATGACAATGTGTCATGCAGTCTTCCAGTTTGGACCACCGTACTCCTTTCTGGTAAAATGGACTGCATGACAATGGACACCAGTGTTCCTGTTGAGCCGCTAACTCACGAAGCTTTAAAATTATCCTTTTGGTTTGTACGAATGTGTGATAATTTCACACATTCGAAAGAATGTATGATGATAATTTCATACATTCACAGAGTACAAAATAACAAAAGAGACTACCATGTCTTCTGAAAAAACTGGTGCTCTGGGGTAGTTGATGCCCGATTCATTGTGTTTTAGGACCGGTCGGTCCCCTTGTGGGAGTTTCAGAGTGGCTGTTGGTTAACGAGAAATTCGTTCTCGGTAACTGAGTTTAATCTGTTTCTGGCTCAGTTATATAGATAAAAACACATTTACCAGTATCAGTATGGCTTTTATTAGCGGTAAAAGCAAACTGGTACTTGATACAAATGCAAATGGCGGAAGGTAAAGTCTACGGCAATGGGACAGATGCTTCAAGATTAATCTTGTGCCTTTTCCTTTTTGTACAAGGCAACATACACTATGAATATGCATGTAATTCATGCATATAAAAATAGAGTGGATTGGAATTCAATCCACCACGAAATTAGGGCCTTGAGCTAGGTGTGTATTTGTTTTCCTAATCTTACAAATTGGCTTTGGCGCAGGAGCTTCGTGAACGCGATTTTGTTGCACGTTGAGTGGAAATTATGGAACGACTGTTGGAAAACTAAGCCTCGCAGGCAAATGCACGTTACTCTTTCGTCCAACGCATGATGTTGAATGACTGCGGCATAGATAAAATTTCAGGAAGTCCCCTAAAAAATGAGACATTCTCCACCCACATCCGACCACTCCCCCCCGTTTGGCGCCAAAAACAAATCAGCAAGTTTTCTCGCCGCACCCTGTATTTAGATATCACTGAGTCCTTATCCTTAGTGTTTGGCAAGAACCTATGAGAACATATTTCTCAGTCAGTACTTGTTATACTCTAAAATACTACTTCTCGTACTTGAAAGCCCCCCCCCCCCCCCTTAAACTCTAGGTAAGGATATTTCTGTAGGTACTTAAGTCCTTAGTACCTGGCAAGTTCTAATAAGAACATATTTCTCAGTTTAAGTACTAGTTTAATGCTCTAAAATATTACGACTAGTACTTAAAAGTACTAAGATTTGGTGACTTACTTAAGCAACACTTACAGGTATAAACTTTTACCAAACTACCAATACCAGATAACTGAAGAACAAGCACCGAGTATTTGTACCTCCAAGTACAAAAAAGAATCTTTGAAGGTCTCCACTCTTCGAAAACTGTTTTAAATCATAGCCTTCAATACAGCCGTGGACAAAACCACAGAAAATAAGTTCAAACTTTCGTCGCGCTTTTGCTCACATTTTATATGCAAGATGTCGGAAGAATTATACTCCTCACCAAAAGAATGACAAAGTTTTTTAATTTAGAGCTTTTTTCAAGTTACAGGCAATTATTCCCGAGAACCCGGTAGAATTTCCGTTTGCTCCTGGACTTCGAATATCTTCTAATAAAAAACATATATAACTCCCTCGCGGTAATAAATCCCCCCACGAGAGACGTAGGAAAAGAGCTGCACATTCAGAAGAAGTAATCAAAATTTGACGACCGTATGCTGCAGGCTGGGCCGCCATTACTTTATAGATTTCGAATTGTATCTCTTCGAATTACGGAAGTTTATTTCAAATGGAAATTCCCTTTAGCTGTAAAATTGCTTAAATTGATTTACGAAACAATTAGCTATAGAGCCTTCGGTCCGGTGATGGGTGACGATGCAGCATATTCCAGCCAACCGAACCCTCTTGATTTAAAGCGGACTTCAAAGGTTCAACGCACAATTTATTAGAGCGTATGAGAGTGTATGGAAAGTTGGAATTTTTATTGAACTGTAAAAATGTCGATTGGATTGTTTTCATTTAGAAATTGGCGTCAATCGAGCAGAAGATATTCTCTGAATGGGTTTCTGCTGAAAGAGTCCGACACATTGGGGACTTCAAGTATGTAAAGGGGAACAGGTATGATCAACCGGCAATATGTTTAACTGAATCGAAGCTTCCCAAAAGCTGATTTGATTTTTCTCATTCCTCTGCAATTTTGTATTTGAAAGTGAAAGATTCTTGCCCCAGGGATGGGAAATTAAATCGCTTGGAAAGAAAAAGAAAACCATCTCTCTACTAAAGAGCTTTTTGCCTTTATTTAAATATATTAGTTTCATATGTGAGTCGAGTATGGAGGGCATTTACTCATGAAGGGGTTCTAACATGAAACAAGGGGAGCCCGACGTCTTTTGCAGCTTTAATTAGATTGTAGCGGATTTTGAAGCAAACGAAAAATGGAGTAAGAATCATTCAACTGTTGATTTTATTGGTGAATTTCATTTTTTAAGAATATCACCAATACCCAAATGGCCGAAATCAACATCCACGCCCATGTACGGTACAGCGAATTTAAGGTCCTTGTAGGCACTTTACACAAATTTACAAAAACATTGTTGTTCGAGTCGAATACTGCTTTTGAAGCTGTTTGTTAATAGGTTCTGTGGTTTTTAAGACCAATCTAAGAGTCTATATTGTAAATAAGAATTTTGTTTACTTTTCGATCAAAGAACATTTTAATTACTTCTCCATTATTACGTTTTCTTTGGGTATCACAAAAGTCTGAGGAAATTTACCATGATTCACTAAATTGCATGTCTTGTACCTTCCAAATAAATAAGCAAAAAGTATACAAATCTGGCAAGAACAGCACCTGAATCTGGCTTGTGTATATTACTTCAAATGTAGCAGTTCTTGTTATTTTTTGTGTTGAAAAATTGTTATTAGGATCATCATCATTATCAAAAAATGTCCTTTCCAAAGTTTCGACTTGTTTCCGTAACAAAAACTATACCGAATAGTCTTCGTTCACATTCACAGCCGCATACCTTTCAGGGGGTCTTGGATTCTTAGGCAAATAGTGCAAATTGCTTTTCAAGTTTGTCCATCCTTTTATTTTCGAAATAAACAACAAAAACATTCTATGAGCAAACCCTTTTCACTTTAGTTTGTTGCAAAGAGGAAGGACATCGTCTGCATATTTCCTTGAGCAAATAATAATTTCCAAGAACTTTACCCGTGGCTACAATACTGAAATTTCACCCTCTTCCTCCTCTCTGAGTGTTTAAATAGCCTTGCCTTATATTCGGATAGGTACATTTACGATTTTATTGTCGTGTCCTAGCAAACAGAAATAAATAAATCCCTGAAAGGTAAACGCTCATTTCAAATATCCCCATTATAGTAAGCAGATCCTGTGTGCATGAATCCTTGCAAAATTATAATTGCCCTCTGCTAATGGCTGGCTCCTCTGAACCTTAACTTTGAACAAAATAGAAATCCCTTCGGCCGATTGCAGTATTTTGCATAAATCCTAAAATTCACTCTAGACAATGGCTACCTGGAAGCAAAATTGCATATTTATCACCGAAACAGGACCTTTTAGTGTAAACAGTCTTTAGTCGCATTTTATTTGCCATAATAACAATATTTGTTTGTTTTTTGGTCAGTTGTGACATTTATAAGGTGATTACATCTTCCCTTCACTTCATTATTGTCGTGTGTCCTTGTTGCAATCATTCTATCATAATGGCTCTGGGAAGCTGGAGAAATGAAGAAAGATGCATCGAACCAAAGAGTACATGCAACCAAGTCGAGAGCAATCTGTATGCACACATGTTTTCGGTTGGCCAAACAGACAAAGGTGTGAGCCTTAATCTGATGAAAGCCCTTCGGGCTGTGTTTGTCTTTCTAACGTCGTCCCATCCGGTTTTAGGTACACTCGATCGAGGAACAAAGGTAAGCTTTGAGACTGGATGCTGTTTTTGGCCTCAAAGAGTTTTGGGCAAAGTTTTACCAACTCGTAGGAGCAGAAGTTTGAGTATGGGAACGTTTTGTTTTTTTTTTATTGGAAACTTACTCAACCATCGATAAGTAAATGACCGAATGTTGTGTTTTGTCGTTTTTGGTTCAACCTACAACCAACCACAGGACCTCGTTGCTGTTGGCCAACAAAAGAGAATTCCTCTTCTGCAGGGACTAGGAAGGTTTTGAAAAACGCCCTTTGTCCACATGGGAAGGTTCTTGTGTATTTTTGTTTTTTTTTTGAGGTTGATGGTCCATTTTTTGGTATTATTTTTCACTGCAAAAAGGTGTTAAAAGGACTTTTGCAAGAACATTCATGGGATTATTTTTGGTCCTTGGTCGTCTTGCCTAACAAACATTGAATCTCTGCTAGCACCTTATACAATTATGGATGTTTGCTTAAGTGGGCGGGCAAAAGTAGTGGACTTACAACCGAACGGTTGGTATTGAAAATTGGTAAATATATAGACTCTTGTACTTCTGCAGGACATTTACAAGGATCTCGATCGTCTATAGGTGTGCTGAATGTATTGAAAATTGAAAATGTAATCCTCTTGTTGTTTGGATTGTGAAAGTAAAACTTTGGGAGATTACACTTGAGGCGGAATATGTCGGTTGCTTTGGCTTCTAGTGTTTGCTGGACGGCTTTTTCGGATCAACTTTAAAATTTCTCTTTTTTTTTAATTTTTATGTTTTATTTCTGCAGGGGATCTGTAAGAAAAAAGGTGATTGGTTTTAGAGTTTACATTGGGAATAGAAATTATGTGATTATGTGGAATTTTATTGGTGCTTGTTGGGGAATATAAGTTTTGTTAAAGTTTTAAAGTTTGATGATGATTTTTGCTGAACATTGCTTTGATATTGGATTTTCGAAGTTTTGTTTTCTTTTTTTGGGGGGTTTGGTTTTGAAAGCAAATGTTTTGCTTGGTTTTCGAAACAACAAACAGTTTACAGGTTTTGAAACTTTGGGATGGCCGGGATTTTATGATTTTCAATTCTGTATCATTATCGTTGCCTCGCTCCATCTGAGCCAATGTAGAAGAAGAATAACTTTTAAAGGAGCGAAGAGCCCTGTTCATCACAGAGACTACCCTAATTTATATTTGAAGACTCTTTCAATTCAATATTATTTTATATTTACAGCTCTAGATGACAATAGTACTCACGTACGCATCCAAGAAAGACATGCATGGTTAGCCAAAGGCACTCTGGACTCTTGTCTTTTCTGCGTTCGAAAAAAAAGTCCTACGAAGAATATTTTGAACCGTTAGTGAGGAAAGACTATTCCAGAGACGATATAACCATGAGCCATCATATGAATTCTACGGCGAAGCTGATATAATGACTCCGGTGGGCTGGACAAGTGGACATTCAATTCGTATTTGCCAAGCCGAATCGGCCCCGAAAGTGTTTTGCATGATAGGAGACAATCAAGCGCAGCGCAATGAAGTCTTTAAGAACAGGCAAGCTTGCTAAGGAAGTTGCGAATTCAGTATATGAACTAAAAAAATTAAACTGGAGACCGCAATCTAGGGACTCAGCTGGGTAGAGACAGTAGTTGAATAAATTCTAGTCTCATCCGAACCATATTGTGATGGCTTGGAAGTATTTCAGGTTTTTCATAACTCAAATCAGACAAAATTGACAACAGCTGAAACTTACTTACTTAACCGGCTCACCCAATCCATGAAGGATCTCAGCCTGAGACCAAGCAGTTTTCCATCGGAACGGTTCCTTGCATGCATTCTCCAGTCGTCAAAACCAAGCGCTCTGGCATCCGCAGTTACCTGCTCTTTGCACCGGAGATTCGGTTGTCTTCCTGGTCACTCCTAGATTGAGAGGAAAAGACTCAAGCACAGCTCTTTGAGAGCGACCGATGAGTCGTCCGCATAGCACTGCTTTTCGTACTCATTACCTGCCTTGCGTACTATCTGCTCCTGACCCATGTGGAAGAAATCGCCTTGTCTAAGACCTGCGCATGTTTGAAACTATTCAGAGGAGTTGTTACCCATTCGCACACTGCTCTGCGTATTGTCATGCTGTACAGCTGAATGGGTTTGTTCGAAATCCTGAATACAGACATCGCCACTATCGCTCTTTATGTCGATGAAAAGATGGTGGGTTACGACTTCTTAGTCTGTTATAGGATTTGGCTCATTGCGAATATTTGGTCTATCGTTGTTCTGCCTGGCCTAAAGCCACTCTGGTTCGTGGCGATCATAGTGTTGAAGAAAGGTTTAAAAAGCTCGTACAGTACGTTGGATAGGATTTAATATACAACATTTAGTCACCAGACATACATTCTTCCTCCCACAGTTTGTTGATGACCTGGTGCATGCTTTTCATCAAAACACCGCCTGCAACGACAGCTGAAAATGTCCTTAAACCTTTTAAAAGGGTACTAAAATATATAAGTGGAATGTTGCATATAATGAATAAAGCAAAACCACCTACCTAAATTCTATTGACCTATTAAGCAATTATGTCTTCACTATCTGCCATCTATGTTGAGCGATTGGTTGTAACAAATATAACAAGTAACCATCTGAATAGAAGCATGAAACTGAAAACCCATCATTCAACCCTTTCACGCTTTTGTTTTGACAGATTACCCAGAGGCCATTGATTTTTATGAGTTTATCATAGAAAAGGCTACACACTTCCAAAATTGGCATATTAAATGTTGTAATCTGACTTTTGGTCTTCGGGGGTAAATAAATCAAAATCGCACGCCATAACTGCTATTTATCGAGTCAAAAGCATTAGCTTTTCAGATTTCTATGGCAGCTCAAAAAAATCCCCCAAAAAACATGAAAACACATTTTCAATAAATTATTATTCTATTGTGTTTATTTAGGCTTGTCAATGGGCGGGGAGCACTGGGAGTTGAGAGTGTTTTATCTATTCTACTATATTGTTATTCTTATTATCACCAGAGCTATGGCAGTCAATCGGAAAACGAAATCAGCTTTGAAATTTAAACGCGTGCAAATAATTTGCATTAATAAATTTGCCCGACAATGCTGGTGACGTTTGAGAGTTTTGTATTAATGTTGCAGGGTCGGGCGCCTATGCTCTTCAGCTAATGAATAGGTATGAGAGACACACACTGCTGCTGCTCACGACACATCCTTTTGTATCCAATTTGTTGGACTCATCGGAGGCCTGTGCATAACTGTTTATAACTGGGATTTCCAATCAATGACCGCGATGTTGCCATCCTTTTGGTTGATAATTTATTTCGGCCGACCGATTGACCAGTTGGGTAATTCGCAATGTGGTTGAATTTTTTTTTTTTTTTTATTTCAATTCAAAAATGCAACAGAAATTCTGATTGAATTCAAGACCAGACTTGCATCGATGCTGATAAAAATATATTCACAGGACACGCAACAGCCTTTTTAAACGAGATAAAATAATTGTGTGTATAAACATTCATCCAGCATGTAGTGTGGCATAGGATACTGACTCTGCAGATTCCAATTGCCACGTTCGTCGTCGTCGTTGCTGGCTGACTGCATCCGAATACCGAGTCAAAAATCAAAACCTTGGAAAATTATTTTCGTGATTTTATTGAAAATTGTGGTCACAATTATCATAACTCAGTTGAAAATGTTTTGATTGGCGTATTTGTTGAGGCGGTTGGGGTGACGTTTCAGCCAACACACACCAGCGCTCGTGAATGCGCTTGTGAATGAGAAGTTATTCGAAAGATTGGGTTTTTGAGAGTCGTCCTTTTGCGGAGAAATGACGGTTTATTTTCAAGTTCTTATAGGTTTGTTACTGTGTATAGTTGTTTTCATTGCTGTCAGTGTGTTTTCGACAAACGCAGAATTGTGATGATTGCGGCTTCGTGGTCGGCACCGCAACCGTAATAATAACTATACACTTTTTATTTTAACATTTTTCTCGATTACTATGTGAGATTTCCAACTGTGTTAAATGAATACAATATTATCCGATTTTTTTTTTAAACCCATGCAAAAAATCAATATTAATTAACTTGCGCTACATACTACAGGAGGACGAGGCTATTCATCAAAGTTCATCGGCCAACTTGGTCTTTATAGCTAGCTTGTTTTGCACGCGCTTTATCAAAGGATTGCCTACAACTTTTTCAAATCACATCAAAATGCTACTTTCGGTTTTTCGGATCTTGGTGATCAGGCTTAAATTTCCGATTGCCATCTTACACTAACTATATCAACTTTCGGGATGACATTTTTAAAGGCACGGGCTTGATGTCGATGAAGTGATGGAAGGTGTTGATTTGTATAGTTCCCAGATGTAGATCAAGCTTTTTCTTCAGTCTAGAGTCTTAAACTTTGATAGCTTTCACTCCTGTTATGGCATCCTTCTATATTCTCGAAGTTACGGTTTTAAAGGCTTTTTTCCTTCTGACCCACGGAGAATACAGAAATCATATCCCTCCCCTTACTCCCGGAGCTCGCTAGTAACTCGAGGTCTTCTTGCAGCGTAGGTTTTCTATGCCTTTCCTGAAAGCACTCCTTGGCAACCTTGTGTAAGCTGAGGACATATTTTTGCATTCATGTAAGCCTGGCATCCTGCCTCTGGTATTTATTATTGGTTTTTATTAATTTTAAGGCCGCGTATGACAACATCTACAGGGACGAACCACGAACTGTATAAAGCTATGTCTAGTTTTGGTATCCCTGCCCAGTTCATTGGTTTGTGCAAAATGATAATGGAGAATTCACTCTACTCCATCAAGGTTGGCAACAAGCTAACGAAATCTTTTGATTTCAAAAAAGGATTCAGACAGAGCGATTCAGTGGTATATGCTATTTCTTTAACATCGTTCTTGGGAAGATAGTGCAAAACTCCACCGTCAACACCAGAGGCATTATCTTCCAAAAGTCTGTTCAACTTCTCGCCCACGACGATGATATTGACAAAGTGAGTAGAATACAGCGTTATGTCAATGGCGCCTTTGTGAAAATTGAGACATAAGAGACATAAAATGGTTAAATGGTAAATGAGGGCAAAACGAAGTATATGGCGTCTTCGAGGAAGGACACCCAATACCGACGGCTCTGACAGAACGTCATACTAGAAACATATAACTTCGAGGTAGTTTGTCTTCCTAGGCTCCACGGGCAATAACACCAGCACCGAGATTAGATGGGCTAAGAAAGCAATTGAGTGGTGAAGCCTATCAACTAAGGTAAAACTGTACAATAACCTCATCATTCCAGTCCTGCTGTATGTTACAGAAACATGGACAATTACAAAATTGGATGTGTGATGCTTTTTCTTTCCAGCTGAGGTAGCTCAGCTCTGTCCAGGATCGATATAAGAAAACACGTGAACTTATATTTTGAAGAAGTTATTTCGAATACAATATCTATTTATTATTTCAATATTTTTTTACCAATTGAATAACTTACTGCTACCTATAATATCTTAATAACTAAATTGGGATAGGTTCCCCGGCCTGTGAGGGCACAATTAGTATGGGATAGGTTCCCCGGCCTGTGAGGGCACAATTAGTATTCCAGCCCTTTGCTGGAGTTCCACCTTTTACTTCTTTCTTGGTAAATATTAGGTGGGAATGCTAATTCTTCATTTGCACACGAGGCAAACTCCGGATGTTAGCATGAAAATACATGGAAATTTTACCCTTATTTGGTACTTTTGCTGCCAAACTAAAATGTGAATCATATTTAACAAGGAAATTATATTCAAGATTATTTCATTTTGCCTTAATTTCTAATTTTTCTTTTGCGTTGCTACTTATGAATGAAATACTATTATCGTTGTTGTTGACAACGACTTCAGTTGTTTGTTTATTTATATTGAATTCCTTTATGACGGCGGCGGCAGTTGTTTGTTTGTTTATATTGAATGAATTCCTTGACGACGGCAGCGGCAGTTGTTTGTTTGTTTATATTGAAACATGTAACTTCGTTACAGATGAATGTGCGCCATAGGCTATGTCGAGAGGGAAGTTATTCGGGAAAGCTAAGGCACCGTGTGCATTAATGGAAAATGGAGAAGAAGATTCATCAGCGAACTTTACGGGTTGTACAACGAAACGGACCTTGCTGGAAGGGTCGAGGTCCAGTCCTTCGGCATCATTCCCGAAGAACGAAGAAGTGGAAGAGGATCTCAATCAACTTGGAGTGCAAAACTGGATACATCTAACTAGGGACCGAGCTGTTTTGCGGAGACTGTTGGTTGAGGCCCGAGTCCACAAATCACAACATACGGTAGCTGTGATTCTTTCAAAGCAGAAGTGTTTCAATCTGAAGGCTCTTAAGCTTGTAACGTCAAATATTCTTCTTCACAGCGGTACCTCGGCTTAAACGACGAAGTGGTCAGAATCAGTGTTGTCCTCTTCAAATATGCTGTTTCACTGCATGGGAAGTGCCCCCCTCCTTGATTAACAGATCTTTAGTCAAATCAGTCTTAAAAAATAAATAGAGTGGCGCGACAGCTCTTGAAGAGCCAAGGCCTAAGTGACTTTTACTCTCATCAACAATTCTCTGAGTGCGTGTGAAGAATTGAGGGAACCTGTAATTTAACGCCGATTCCGAACGTCAAAGTTGAGAAGCACTTTTTCATGACAGATTGATACGCATGGAAGTTTTGTCAGGTCTTCGCAAGAGGCAGTACACGTGAAAGATGAAACACAAACTTTATGGGCACGAGTAGGACTCGAACCCACGACGTTCTGCTTAGCAGCCAACGCACTTAACCACTAAGCTACGGGCAACTGCCAAATCAGTCTTAACAAACATAATCTCCGGCGTTCACTCAGTTCATCCTTGTTGGAATTGTTGATTCCGTGTGGGAACTTCTTTCGAAACCTTCTGTTGCATCATAAGCTTTACACATTGGTTGCTTAGCAAACCTAGAGTTAGGGCAAAAGCCGTCCAATGTTCTTTCCTTGATTATTATCGAAGGCTTTGTAGTCCTTTTGGACGCATAATCGGAACAATGTTTTAAGTCGAAAAGACAAAATATTCTGAACAACGATGTCAGTCCGGAATATCATGCAGAACTACTGTGAGTAGGAGCTTGTTTGTAGGGAAGTACGTCATATTTTTACTGTTCAAAATGTTCCTCGGGTGAAATGGTACAAGAAAAATTGTGTGAATTTTATTTTTTTCATAAAAAAAATGATTTTTTCTTTATTTTTAGAGCACTTCCCACATCTAATATTATAATTATTTTTTGTACAAAAGTTTGAAATCTTTAAAGGAGCTCATTCTGAGTTCGAGAAAAAAATAATGATTCTCATTAACTCAAAAACAGAACTTTCCAATCAATTAAGATACTTTTCAAATCATCCGAGAACAATATTTCGTTTCTAATTAAAAAGTTATCATTTCAACAAAATTATATTATTCCAATCAAAAAACAACAAAATAAAAAACTTAACAAGCTTTCTAGACAAAATCACTCCCCTACCTTATTCGAAACATCCTTCAATCAAAACTTCCTTTTTAAGCAACTTTAAATTTAATTAGCAATGAAATCGTCTTAATGAAATCCTTAAAATATCAAAATTAAACAAAAACAACAGCAACAAAAAAACTTCCTTGATTACTTTTCAAAATTGTTTTGTTCGCCCTTTAAAAGCACCATCACCAAGAACTCAATTTCTCCTTAAAAAGAAAAAATATTTCATCCGCATTCCAATACCAATTCATTTGAAACATTTTAATTACCAACATCCAACCACCCGCACTGTCTATCTCCCTCATTTGCTTTTCTGTTTCAATTTTCAAATAAATTTATAAAACATTTTCCTTAAACAAATTAAATTTCTCAAATAAAATGTCCTAATGGGGAAAACAGAATATCCTGTTTGCTGTTTTGTTTGATAAGGAATAGGGTATCCAATCCAACAACACCTGGCTTGCTTAGGCGCCTTCGAAGGATGCTAATACAATTTTGTGCTGCTTGAGTTGGATGATAGAAGAATGAAATACCTTTTACACGCGCGAGCACATAAAACGCTTTTCACTTCACTTGTTTCCAAATATTCCCCCTCGACTTTGGTGGTTGGTATTGTTGTTGTGATGGTCTTGGTCCTTTGATTTAATACACAAAACCAGGGATGTGGGAAAAGTGGTAGATTGGTATCATCGCCTGTTTTTCTTCTCTCTATTTAGAGGCTCTAAAGCCAGTTTTCAGAAGTTAGAAACGTTTTTGTTTCCGTATAATTGAATTGTCGAATTGTGTCCTTCTCCTTGGATCTCTTTGATATAGCTTGACGGAAAATATAGAACAGAACTAGGCAATGACAAGGACATCAAAAATTTAGAGTCCTTTTTCTAGAAAGAACGAGACAGAGATGGAACAATGGCTTGCTTGCATTAAAGACCTTTTAAAAAACTTTAAATTGAACACTAAAGCAATTTCGCGCGACTTTGAATTTGGGCCACGCCGCCGCCGCTGCTTTGGTCTTTGGAATTTTCCACAAGGGGTTTCCCCCTTCTGTTCTTGTTTAGATAGATATAGAATTCTATTAAAATTTACTTTTAAAATCAAATTTATGTCCTTTTCGACACGTTCACGTTCACGTTGTCGTTCATGAAGTGGAAAAGGACATTTTTGTTATTTTATATCAGAGTCAGTTATTGTTGGAGGTGTTAAGCTTCTGTCTTTTATCAAATTTGATTTTGCAGCAACATTGTAAGGACATTTTCCAGGTACACCAGCAGAATCAAATGAACATCTATAAATTCGTGAGTATGCTTCTTAGCCTGGAAGCAATAATGTTCGTTGTTGATTTGTTTTCTTTCGTCTGAATCTGAATTCGTCCTTTACAGAGTCGTGTCGAAGGTAAGGTTGATTCGATAGTTAAAGTCATCGAGAGGGTGGGATTCATTGGGGGTCCTTCGAACAATTTTCGGCTGGCAAACAGATTGAAGTTTCATAAAATGAAATTACTTTTCGGTCTAATGACCATCATCTGGTGATTTTATTATTTTTCTTATACCACTCGTCCATAATATGGAATCAAAGTGGAATTTCCTCATACCCCTAGATTTCGACTCTTTCATTACATACATCCGCAGTCATTGGCTGGCTTTTTTGTTGTTGTTTTGTTTCCTCGAAAGTTTGATTGTATCCTGTTTTTGGAATACTTTATTTGTGTTTATGTTGTTTTGTCTGACTTTGATTTTATTACTTCGAAAACTCTATTTTTGGACATAATATCTGTCTTCTGGGCTAACTATTTGGTCATGTTGGGTATACGTAACTTTCCAAACGACCGACCTCACAGACATCCTTGGAATATTTTTGTATGAATTTAATATCCTTGTATAGTAATTAAAGCACGTGTGGAAGACGTTTGGTTTGAGTTTCCTTAATGTATGTTACAATGATGTTCGCGTTTGAGAACGTGAGACCACTAAACTGATGAGGTTGTGAACGAACGAGCGATGTACATCAACGTTATTATGATACTTCCTTTTCGGGATAACCTTAGATGTCAGGATTCTGTGTTGTTTCACGTAGAGGTTGAGTGAAAAGAATATCCTTATGGACTGCACATGATTTATAATTTTCTCTCATGACTGTCGCATGAAAAATATCCCTTGAGATATTTGTGTATCATGACATTTTGCAATGTCTGAAGGAAAAATTAAACACATACCTAGTAAAAATCATACTTTGCTACTTTGTCTCCAAGCTGCCAAAGATGAAATATATGTATTTCATGAAATATTTTTGTATCGTGATATATTTTGGTGAAGTGAAAAATTAGGAAATAAATCATGAAAAAAAAAGGAAATTATGCTTTGACGCTTGTTTCCGTGCAGTCGGCAGCTTATTTTTTTGAAAATTCAAGGGCAAACACTACAATAGTTTTCTCCTTCTGGTCTCC
Organism: Sphaerophoria taeniata; assembly: GCA_943590905.1. Taxonomy (NCBI): domain Eukaryota; kingdom Metazoa; phylum Arthropoda; class Insecta; order Diptera; family Syrphidae; genus Sphaerophoria; species Sphaerophoria taeniata. Next base: position 32,812,882 of record OX016540.1, on the reverse strand, counting down.
GAAATTGCTAAGCCGATCGCTACAGGTTCAAGGCCCAGCTTCGGCAGCATTCTTTTTCTACAAAAATCGTTAGCTTATCAGAGCCACCTGCGCGATAACATGAGGCAATATAACATCTATGCCTCCCCCTCTGGGCGTAGGTTTCTGTTATGTGTTTTCCTTCTATGTATCTATCTCTATGTTATCACAATGGACCCTTGAGGTCTAAGTGAGTCAATGACATCTGGACAGCCACTCCAACCTAACCTATCTATCACTATGTTGTATTAATGTTTTGTTCTGTCCCAGCCAATGGCCTCAGTCGCCAGTGCTGTAGTTCGTTATATTCATGTGCGAAGTACTGTGAAGTCAATGTCAATTACTTTTTTTATGTATTTAACTTATTTCATTTTTTAAAAATTGACTATTGATACTAATGGATCCTTAATCCTTTTTATGTAAGCAAATTATTTCTTTGAAATTAATTATAGCTCGCTTCAATAATCAACTCGCCTTTTGTTTACAACTTGTCCTTCTACTTCTCTTCTCGTTTCATATTCTTCCATATTTTGCAATCATAGATAGACTAATTTGTGATAATGATGTCATTATGTCCAAGTCCTTCCTGTTGCTCTGTCGGCTGCTACTGTGTAGGAAAAAAAATTATGCCATAATGAATGCGAAAGAGGATTAATTTGTTCTTTATACTATTTTCTTGTCCTTAATTTTTTGCTTACTCTCTTTTGTTCAAAGGAAAAGTGTTCATTCAATTTCAAAGTGAAAATTAAATAAGAAAAAAAAAATACAACTAAATTGATGGCAGTTTAATTTGAATAAGAAAAAGGACCTTCGCTGACATGACATTCTCCCTTCCTGATTTCAAGAATGCCGAAGAAGAGAAGTCGGAACTTTAAAATAGTTGACATTAGAACTAGCAAGAGCGAACAAGAAATACATGATAAGAGTCATGAATGCTTTTCGTGACTCTTGTTCCACTGAAAGTGGATGGCTACTTATGTAGAACGCAAAGCAAAAAGAAAAATACAGAGAGGGTGTAGGATGGCAAACGGTATCAGTGCGGTAAAAAAAAAAAGTTTTTTACCTAATTATATTTCTAATCCTTTTCCCTCCACCAGTGTCAAATTGTTGATCATTTTGAACACGAAAAAGAAATAAAAAGCGATTAGCAGTCTCAAGAGCCCATAAACAAGAGCCTTTCATAAAATATTAACACCCTTTTAAGTCTACTCAAAAATAACATTCCTTCACTTAACAGCTATAAAGATTCTTATATTAATTTAAGACTAAAGAAAAAACATCATTTCCATACACCGGAATTAGTTTCATCCGCACTGCAGAGTTGTTGCTTTCATCATCGCCATCAATCCTGCATTTACGACTTTTTTTTACTTTACGACACCTTAAGAACTTTAGCCCCTTGAAAATTAACCTTTTCTCGCGAATATCAGTCGTCATTTTATTACGTCCACCTCTGATGTTTTACTTCTTATCCACCCCCGAATTCCCTCTCCAGAAAAATTAATCGACCTAAAATACTTCGACTCAGTCTCAAGACCCCAGCAAAGCAACGGTATAGATATTATATTCAACAACATCTGAGGGCATCATAAAAAGAGAACAAAAAAAATCCTACTTCCTTAATTTTCACAAAAGAAACTCCTTATAATACCGTCACAAATTTCCGTATAACACAAAAATTACAAAATTGTTAAACATAAAAATTCCACCATCATCGCACTCCCTTAAAGCTCAAGCGTTAAAACCCAAACGCACCATAACTAACTCTTATACCCATCCCACGCTCCCAGCATCCGCCATCTGCACCGCACCTTTGAATTCACCAAATTCACCTTTGGAGTGATATTTTAACGCCATTCATTCACCCAATTCAAATAATACTGCTATGGAATCAAGGCAGAGCGTCACAAAGGATCAAACAATGTGCGGGGGTTGTTGTTAAAATTGTAACAATTTACGTTTGAATGGAATTGTTGTTGAAACATCAAAATAGAGTTGCCTATACGTTTTCAACCTGTGCTGCGCCTTCGTCGTCTTTATCGTTGTTGGTCGAAGGATCTGGTGGAACGTCATTGTAACCTTGTGCCTTTGATTGAAGGTGGTAATTTGATTTTAGCGTCACCTGGTGAATGCTTTCATTTCGCGCTTACACCGTCACACACGCATAAAAATAAAACCTCTAATGGAGGTGTACCACTTTTGCCCCCAACATATCCTTGCCACGGCTAAACAACAGGTGGTAAAAATGCCAAAATTATACAAAATACAAAAAATATCCTTTTTCTAACGTCTTCATTCTTCATTCGCCCTCAACTTGGAACAACTGACGACGACGACGACCTCGCCTGCGGGGGAGTTGGTTAATACTTCTCACTGCCACCACATCACATACACATCGTGTATAAATTCCTTTTAAATTGCCATGTGTAACCGAGCAAAAGGAAATAATTGAATATATACGCCGCCGCTCGCTACTGCTGCTGCTGCTATAACAAAAACAACAACAACATCAATATAAAAGCAGGAAAAAGGAGTCAGGGGTACAAGGACGAATTCGAAACATAAAACGCGATTGTGTGTGGAAATTAAACGGAATCACGTCCCGAAATTGCCTATTTTAGTGCAGAAAAGGAACATTTCTTTTGGATAACACCATCGTTCCTTACTCTATACCTAGTACTTCTTAAAAAAAAGAAAGAAAAAAAACGTCCTTCCATCCTTCCATCAACAACAAGGAAAAACAACTAATTCAGCAAAACAAAATGTGTTCCCAGTTCAGACCGCCATGCCAGGATCTCCTGAAGCCGAGATGACTTTTGACGAGTTTTTTTGTTTTTCCTTTCTTGCCGAGTCACCCAATTTCGCTGAGGTGTTCTTGTTATTTGAAAATTGGGGGTTCAAACAGGATGCCAGGTGTTGTAAACATTTCTTTTTTTTTAATGTTTGAAGGTGAAGGAAGGACATTCACTTCCACACATTCTTTAAAAAAAAAAATTATATTTTTCGCTTACTTCTCCTTGATGTTTCTGTTTTTCTTTAAATTTTTGAGTGAAGCATTTTCAATTTCCAGAGCGTTGATAATACCTACGTTGTGTGGAGTTGATTGAAGAATTTGTGTGGAAAGGGAGCAGAAAAAATTAACCTGTCGAGAAATATTAAGGGAGTGATGTGTTTGGGAGTCTCATCAAATTTTCTCTTGAAAAATTGCAAACATTATCGGCGTAATCATATTGGGAATTATTTATTTTTTGAGGAAGCTGATTTGGTTATGAAGAGGAGTTGAAATGTTTGGTAAGATGTATTCAAGTTTTTTTTTTCAGACCAGAGGATAATGAAATGAGGTTATTGAGGGTTTATGTATTTTTTAAAAAAGCGAAAATGTGACAGAACAGATTTTGAAAAATTAAGGCTATGTTTATGACCGAGCCTTAACGCATCTCGCGATGCGACGATTATCGCCAGTGCCGGCTTTAGGGTATGGCGACCCAGGCGGTCGCCTGGGGCGCCGTGACCTAGGGGCGCCGCGTCAGCCAGCATAACTTCAACATACGCAAGAAACAAATCAACAAGTTGTTAAGTTGTCAAGCTCTTGCTCAAAAAATTCATATCGAAAAGTTTCATGAGTTACATTTTGTTTTGTTATAGCAGACTATTCCCTTCTGTTTCCAAATGTCATTTTGTTTTTATTTTCACCATACACTTCACATAGAAAACACAAGAGAAAATTCAGGTAGTGTTTAGTAAGAAAAAGTTGAGTTTCGTTATGGCAATGTATTTTAACCGCTATATTAGTCCTATGAGATTTTTTAATGCAGGGCTTCTCACCAGTTGGGGGTTGGGGCTGTTAAATTCTTATTCTGTTTCTTTTGTCTATTCATATAAGTAATGAATCTTTCCGTTTTTAGCGCCACCAGTCAAAATCAAACCATGGACTTTTATAGAGATAAGAAATACAATGGATGTGCAGTGCATATGACATGATACAATTAACATAGTATTATCATGAGACATGAGAAAAGAGATTGCAAACTAGGTATTTTAAGATTACTGTCAACTATTTTTTTTTTTATTGTTTTTGCTGTCATCCAGAAAATTTTGTTGTAATTTTCCTTTGTTCTTGGCATTTTGATATTTTTTTTTGTAAATTTGCGGAATAATGATAATATCCTTAGAAATACAATTAACTAGGTAATTCTAAAACTAGGAGGAGAGGTGCAGTGACCACGGAGTCACTATATGTATGTATGTAGCGACTTAAGGGAACACTCTATGGCTAAGAACACCTGTGAGCCCCGATTAAAAAGCTAATTTTGCCGTTAACATGAGGTAAACTAGAAGTTATGGAACGATATTTAGAAGATTATTTTGTAGTATGGATTTTCGGCTCAAGGCACTATATTGTCTAAAGGGAGTATCAAAATTCCACACCTGCGATGAACAAGCCCTGCCGGCAGCTCACAACCAGGACATCCTGCTCAAAATAGACCAAAATCCTTGAGATCCTGTGCAACACGGTATAATGGTGTATTTGCGATTGCAAGAGTTAAATAGGAACAGCTTACATAACGTTACAAGTTGTAGCCCTTAAGACTAGGTTTAGTGAAGTTTTAGAGCTCATTTGAGTTAGAAGTCAATTCTTCTCCAAGTTCTTACACGTTAAAACTTCGATTTAGAACTTTGTTATAGTTAGAACTTTGATAAAATTAGACCCTCGCATTCGAGTATCTAGTGCCTTAAAACTCGGTTTATTTATAATTTCGTTTTTTCAACGTTCAAATTAAAATAGAATAATAGGTGGAGGAAGATATATGAAAATTGATCAAATTTTCCATGATTTCCTATTTTTGGACGTTGAGTTTAAGTAGGATGCGAACGTTATCCTGGAAGAACGGCGTATTTATCGAATGCCAATACGTACGTGCCACTATTAATACATGGGACGACACTGATTTTTCCGGTGCTTCTATTTAACAAAGCAAACGTTTTTAGCAGTCCTTTAACTGGTGGCAGAAGACCTTCGACATCCACAACCACAGTAAAAATTGGAATGAATTTATTATACACTTTTTTTCTTGACAGTTGATGGGCACGAGTAGTATTCGAATCCCACATTCTACGTAACAGCCAACGCACATAAGCACATAGGTACACACATACAAGAAAAAAACAAAAAACAAGAAAAAAGTCAAAAATTATTCGTATTTTGTTTCGAATTGAAGGAAATGTCTGTCAAAAAATACTGCCGGGTGACTCAAAAGTTTCAAAAACATGCTTGAAATAGGTTCTAAAAATAACAAGTTCTAAGATTTTAATCGAGTTCTTGAGAAGTGATGAAATTTCGAGTTCCAAATATTCTAAAAACTAAGTTCTAACGTAAGACCGAGAAACACAAGGTCGTGTTTTAAAGAGAATTTAGAACTTGGTGAAAAAATTGGGCGTAATTTTATCGAAGTTCTAGCTAGTTCCAAATCGAAGTTCTAACGCATAAGAAAAAATTTCACTTAACCGAGTTTTAAGGGCTAGAACTTTGTCAAGAAATTAGGCGTAAGTGTATATTATGTTTGACATTTTCAAATTCAAAAGAAATCAATATTAACAGGATAAAATTAATTATTATTATTTAATTATTTAGAAAAATTAATGAAAAATGCACGTAGGTAATGAATAGCTAACGTGTAACATGGTGACTTGAAATGTTTATAATATTTGCGTAGTAGAATTAGCTATACACAGTTTTTCTTTAAAGCATAAATTCTAATTTTTCATCAACTTGCAATTTTATAAGTGAGATACAAGTTTCATCCTTTTTAATTCTGGGGAAGGAGGTCATATAATTTGCAATTAAAAAAAGGGCGCCAAATATTTGACTCGCCTGGGGCACCAAGATGGCTAAGGCCGGCCCTGATTATCGCTCCATCGCTTGTTACATTTTCGCTTGCGTTATCGCTAGCTATTGAGTGTTTATAGTAGAGCGAAACTTCGAGCGATTGAATGTTTGAAATATTAAAACTTTATTTAAGTTTTGGCAGTGAAGAAAGCAAAATGCGCGCATTGACTAGGAAAGTTTTATTATAAAAAACCAGCAATTTATTGCGTTAAGTAATAAAAGCATATATAAGAGGTTTCAAGTGCATCCAATTGTAAAGAAAGAAGAACTTACGGTGAATTTCATTATCTTCATTCACGACTGCTAAAATTTCCTGAAAAATTTAAGGAATACTATCGTATGAGCAAAGAAACTTTTGAATACATCTTGGAGCAGATATCGGCAATGACTGAAAAAAAAAAAGAAATCAGAAAGTACATAGTCCATACTTGATCGCTCGTATCGCTCAAAATATCAAAATATTTTGATTGCAAATTTTCGTCGCTTTTGTCGCTTGTAATCGCTCAATTCGCTTTTCGCTAAATCGCTTTGTCATAAACACTATCATAAGCAACAATGAATTTAGTCGCTTGTAGCGATTCTCGTCGCATCGCGCAATGCGTTTACGCTCGGTCATAAACATAGCCTAATGAATAAAATTAAAATTAGGAGCTTATACAAATTTCTAAGTGAGGATTTTCTAGTCGGTTTTAGCTGTGTTCTCGCTCCTCTGTTAGTTCGGTAAAACTTGTATTTGCGCATTTTGAACACATTGGACCAACCATCAACGTTTGAACGCACTCAAATCTATCACAAAAGACTTTTCTCACAGTGCGCAATCTTTAATTAAAATTTACGGCCTTATCTCTTTTTTTTTGTACCGGAAGAGAAGACTTAAACTTACAGTGCTTATAACATATTCGTGGTAGCATAGACTGTTGCAGTGAAGGCGTTGAACGTGGTTGTCCGCAGGGGCAAATAGCAGGCCCAATTACACTAGTCAAAACAATTAAAGGAACACTTGAAAAAACTCAAAAATTGAGTGGTTTTTTATAAGGCTGTATCTCAGTAGAAAAAAGTCGGATTGAAGTGAAATAAAAAGTTTTTGAAAGATTATCATTTTTTATTTTCAAATTATTTTGAGTTAAGAAAGTACCGTTAGTCGTTTTCGCTTGAGCGTAAAAAATATTCACTCAATTTCAAAATCGAAAAAAAAATAAACTTAGATTGTTCATAAAATGAGCGGAATTTTTTTTGCAATCCAACCAATCTAAGATTCAATTTATGAATTTTGTTGGCTATAATTCACTGTTTAGTTTAGATCGCTACGATTTTTGTTCTAATCAAAAAATGGGTTTACATGCAAAAACACAATTTTGACTTTGGACATTAATAACTCTGCTGAATATTGACTTACAAAAAAATAATGGCAGATTTAAAAAATTTATTAAATTTTCTACACAGAAACATTTTGAAAAAATAAAAATATTGTTTTTTTCAATTTTTTCTTTCAATTTAAAAAAAGGTCCAAAATAAGCATTTTTCAACTTTTTCATAAAAACTACCGTTATTTTTTGGTTTTCAGTGATACAACTAATCCGAGGCTTAATTATTAAAGCTCATAAAATTTACTTTATTTTGGTGAAAATTTCACATCAATACGATTAACCGTTTCTCTGTTTCGATCAATCAAACTTACCAAACACTTTTTTTCAACTTTAAGGAAAGTTTAACTTTTTGTTATTTTTCTGTTCTTTTGAATTTGTTTATTTTTTTTATTTTTTTCATTATCATTATTGTTGTGAATACTCACATACACATGTACTATCCATGTTATATATACCACATGTATTGTATTAAATATAACATACAGCATTGTACCTAACATTCATGACAGTCAGTCGATCTAATAAAGTCTTAAAGTAAACTTGTCCGACTCCTTATTATAAGATTATCACATGGTGTCAGGTGTGAATGGAAAAAAAATTACGACTAAAATTTGACATACTTACTTTAAAAAAAAAACTTAATGAGTAATATTAAAGATAAAACAGAAAAGAAACGAACAGAAAAAAATACAATGGAACCAGCAACAAGTGGTTTTAGCATGCAGCCAATGAATTTTCAAGCGACTAACCTAGCGAGTGCATGGACAAAGTGGAAAACTCAGTTTAAAATTTACTTGGGCCAGTGGTTTCGAAGAACAAGATGATCAGCGTAAAACAGCCTTACTCTTGCATCATATGGGATCTCAAAGCGTAGACATATTTAGTTCATTCAATGAAGACATCGACAAGATCAGTTTTGACAGTCTCATACAAAAATTTGATATCCACTTTATTCCAAAAACAAATATTTCTATGGAGAGGCATTGCTTTTTTACACGCCGGCAACATGCTAACGAATCCATAGAGGATTTTGTTACAAGTCTCAAAATCCTCAGTGCAAATTGTGAGTTTAAAACCCTTAAAGATGAACTTGTGAAAGACATTTTTATATGTGGTCTGCATGAATCTTTCAGTTATATAAAAGAAAGACTCCTTAGTGAAGGTGATATCAAATTGGAAAAAGCAATTGAAATATCCAAATTACTTGAAATTTCAAGGTCACAAATCAAACAATTAGAAAGCTGCAGTGATTCTTCGAATACAAATTTCGTTGGTGCATTGCATACCAACACAAAAAATAGAAACCGCAATCTTACATACACAAATTCTAACAGAAAAAATCAAACGGAAAATCAAAAAACATGGAAAACTAATACTTATGAAAAAAATGAAACAAACATCTGCGGACGATGTGGTCAACATCATAAATTTAAATGTCCCGCTATTGGAACAGTATGCAGAAAATGTAATAAACCTAATCATTTTGCAAAAATGTGTAAGTCAACCAAAAATGTCAACGTCATCGATTTGCACGAGTGCGACCAGGATAGCGAATATACGTCATCAAATGAAGATCTCCACATCGGTACCTTACAAGCTGGAACGTCATCATCATCATATACAGATCTGTACATCGGTACATTATTAACGGAGACAGAGAAGAAAGATAACAACAGTATTTGGTATTGTAGTGTAGAAATAAATAATATAAATATTAAAGTACAGTTGGATACTGGTGCGCAAACTAATATAATTTCATTAGCAACTTTTGAAAAACTCGGTTTAAAAACAAATAACTTACGGGGATCAAATACCAACGTCTTAACATTTAGTGGTGAAAAATTAGTTGTTAAAGGAGTGGGTAACATTTCCTGTGTTGTCAATAAAAAAGTCTATTCTATCGAATTTCATGTAATTGATTTGAAATGTCAAACAGTGTTTGTGTTTGTGAAATTCGGATGAATTTTCATCAAAATCAAGGAAATTCGTCCGGATTTCACAAGGTCATAATGATAATGAAAAAAATAAAAAAAAAACTTAAAAAATAAACAAATTCAAAAGAACAGAAAAATAAAAAAAAAACAAGACTTTCCTTAAAATTGAAAAAAAAGTGTTATGTAAGTTTGATTGATCGAAACAGAGAAACGGTTAATTGTATTGATGTGAAATTTTCACCAAAATAAAGTAAATTTTATGAGCTTTAATAATTAAGCCTCAGAGTAGTTGTATCACTGAAAACCAAAAAATAACGGTAGTTTTTATGAAAAAGTTGAAAAATGCTTATTTTGCACCTTTTTTTAAATTGAAAGAAAAAATTGAAAAAAAGCAATATTTTTATTTTTTCAAAATGTTTTTGTGTAGAAAATTTAATAAATTTTTTAAATCTGCCATTATTTTTTTGTAAGTCAATATTCAGCAGAGTTATTAATGTCCAAAGTCAAAATTGTGTTTTTGCATGTAAACCCATTTTTTGATTAGAAAAAAAATTGTAGCGATCTGAACTAAACAGTGAATTATAGCCAACAAAATTCTCAAATTGAATCTTAGATTGGTTGGATTGAAAAAAAATTTCCGCTCATTTTATGAACAATCAAAGTTTTTTTTTTCGATTTTGAAATTGAGTGAATATTTTTTACGCTCAAGCGAAAACGACTAACGGTAGTTTCTTAACTCAAAATAATTTGAAAAGAAAAAATGATAATCTTTCAAAAACTTTTTTTTTCACTTCAATCCGACTTTTTTCTACTGAGATACAGCCTTATAAAAAACCATTCAATTTTTGAGTTTTTTCAAGTGTTCCTTTAATTGTTTTGACTAGTGTATTTTGAATCTGATGATGGACTCTCTGCTCACAACCCTTACTTCGAGGGCAGGGATAAGTTGTAGCGCTTTTGCTTTGAGCTTAGGGGGTCAGAAGTTATATGAGTTCTGTAGCTTCGTGGGAAACTTGTGTAGGTGTTGATGTTTCGCTGGACAAGACCACGGCAATGTTGCTAACAGGCTCATTCAGTGATCGTGGTCTAGTTGTTATGATGACTTTTGTATCTTTGAGATGTGTGAAGCAAGTAACATATCTTGGGGTTACAATTGGAGAGAAGTTAAACTTTCTACATCATCTTGACAATAGGCGGGGAGCCCCCATACAAGAAATTCCCGTCATCGCGCCCACTAAAATTTTTAAATTTTTAATGATGAATGTAGCGCTCCTGGGCTACAATGTCAAGGAGAAGATGTTAGTGGTAGTTCCAACGGTTAGGAGGTTACATGCTAGAGACTGGGGTCTCACTAAATGGGCTGCGCTTTCCATATATCGTGGTTTTTTTGTGGCTTGTGGGCTCCGATTTAGTATAGTGCAGTAATGAAAGAAGCTGGGAAGAAAAAGATTCTCTCTTGCTAGAGAGTTATGTTGCATGGAATGCTGCCTGTATGTCGTACCGTTTCTACGGAAACGATTCAAAGTCTTGCGGGCGTTCCGCCTATGGACTTGGAAGTAATACGCATTCAAGTTAAGGAGGCGTGAAACCTTGTAATCAACGGATTGATTTGTTCCGATTTTCTTAGGTTGAATAGGAATGAGTTGAAGCTATTTTTAGCCAGGTCTGTTTCCTCTAGATGGCAATCTAGATGGAACAATAGTGAAGTGGGAACAGGAACTTTTGAGTTGATTCCCAGGCTTGTTCTGTAGGTGTTCTTAGGTTCTCTCTCCCGGCGGGCTTTTTGCTGACTGAGCATGGTTCCTTTGAACGCATTTTTCCTTCCCTGGGCATAGTAGTTCACAGTGTTTTTCTTTCGGGGGAAACTGCTGAGCGTTTTCAGACATTTGCCGGTGAAGCACTAAGGAGCCCATCTGTAAGTAATCTTAACGGTTGCGGAGCTCCACCGGAAGCTAACTTTTGGCCCCACTAGAGACAGGAGCCCACTGAGTTATTCAGGTTCTCTGGTATCTTTGATATCGGTCTGCTTAGCTTGGTCCTGTCTATGAGGTAGACCTCCTTGGTGGCTGTGGTTATCCCAAATTCGTGGGAACTAGTAGTTCCTAGATGATCTGTTACCAACTGAGATTACTAGGGTGTAAGAGGTGTTAGATAGACCTCGCCCCTCAGCAAGGGGAGTAATATGCCTAAACGTATTGCTAATTGTATTGGGGTGGTACTTGTACTGCCACAAGGCGTTGGCTGGAGCTTTTCCTCAGCCCTGATATTGTGGGTAGGCCCACCGATAAATTAAGCCTCAACGGCAGGTGTTCTCATTAAGTTTACTCTTTGATATCTGTGCTTTTAACAAAATAAATTAAAGTTTAAATAAAAAATTCACGTGATTGAGTTTACAAAAAAGCAATAATTGCTCTATAGAATTATTTTGCTTCGCTCTAAATGATTCTCAGCATTTCAAGTATCATTTCAGGGCTGTTAAAAAAATCAAAAGGGTACAACATATCGATATCATTAATTCTAATATTTTTCTATGTCGAAAAGGAATAGATAATTCAATCGTTTTACATAAATCAACGTGATGAAATTGAATAATTACTTTCTGCTTCAACTGTTCTATAAGATTGCAACACATCTTTTTTGAGGTTCCATCTACATTGAAAACATTTCACTTCCTAAAAATAGGTGGAAACATTTAGCTTACTTGAAAACCGAACCTTCTATAAAAAGCAGAATCTAGTGACTAAATGAAGTAGCAAACCAAGCTTAACCATAATTACAAACCCATCTTTTTCAACACCAAAGACAACAACCATTAAAGCTTAAGAACTTTGACTTAAGCTCAGCTTTTGTGCGGACCTTAGCTTTTCGCCATCTTTAATTCGAAGTCGAACAATTTTCTAAGTTTGTGGAAAATGTTTTGACAGCAAAAACAATAAATTTCCCAAAACATGCGCATTACTAATTTCCACCATTCAGGTTATTTTCTATTTTTAGACTTTTCTCCGGATAATTCCAATGCAGTGCAACAGGCGCAACAGAGACCACACTAGTCTACCTCAACAAGGGAATTTTATATTTTCCATTTTCCATCACCATTCCAATGTGCACGCTCATTGCTCTTGCTGGTTCGATTTGCTCGTGCTCGTGGGCAATTTTCAAACTGCCTCTTGTATTTTGTTGTGTATTCCAGCTGTCAGTTCGGCCGTGAACTGCGTGAGGAATCGATGCAAATAAAATATACCGTTGCTTCGCGAGTGGTAAACCGTGACAAAAAAAGAAAATCATTTATTCCATTTTGTATCTGTTTGCCTATTGAGCGAGTAATATTTTAATTTCAAATCTTATTTCATTGCATTCTTGAAAATGTCCTTGTGAAAGAGAATACACAATTTTGTAATTCATTCGTGAACATTTGAAGGAAAATCTCACGGGAAAATATATAATTTGTATTTATCCTTTTTTAACCCAATCCTGGGTGCGGTGTGTTGGTGTAAGCAAAAAAAGGGAACGAAAAAATATCCCCTGCTTTGATAAAAGAAAAAAATAATTTTCATCCTCTTTCCCTGTGAATTCTGTGAATTTTTATGTTTCGTTGTCCTGCTGCTCCTGTCATTACCGTTGCTGCTGCACTTGAAACTTTGACGGAAAACTCAGTTTAAATAGCCTCGTAGCAGGGCCTCATAACAGGACACGCAAACACAAGAGCGACAAAGACACAAACAATCTTTAGGGGTCAGTTGTGCCATCAAACAGAGAGAGGAACAACACCTTCAAGGACTATAGAAAGCAGAAACACTGTAAGTCGTAGTTTATAGATAGAAGTGATTGTAGGAAGCGGAATAGAATAATTGATAAATTATTGACATAGGTACGATAACACACCCCTTACAGTATTGGCTGCAAATCAGCTATATCTTTGAACTGCCACAAGGACATTGCATATCGTTTTGGTTCAAATCAAATAAATTGTCCTGATACAAGGACATCAGACAAATAAGTAACACGGAATGTGTCCTTATTTTTGTACACAAGAAAAAAATCAATATAGAGTAAAAGCGTGTACTCAATGTGGGGGTGGAATACCACAAGAATTACGAATGATGGAAGGGACGAAGACGAAGGGAGGATATTTTTTTAATATGTCAGTCTCTCTTTTATTTTGTCTTACTCTCCCTTTCTCTTTTTTCTATTTATTTTTCCATTTTCCTTTTGGTAAATGTCTCTGTATCTTGCGTATCGCAAATCTGATCCTGTAACAACAGAATAAATATTAGTTTTTTGAGTTTTGAATGAGACTTCCTTGGAATTTTTCGGATTTTTTTTTTGTGATAATTTGTAGTACCTACTTGGTGTTGAGCTCTGGGGAGGTAATTAAACTGAAAGCAAAAGGATGTTCAAAGATTTTTTGAATAGAAAGCTTATGAAAGATTTTCTGACAGGATATTGAATGTTTTATTTCATTTCTGTGTATGAATATTTGAACCTCCTAAATTCCAACTGCAGCGTTAAGTTTGAACAAATTTTCCTGTCATAGGCCCGGAAAAATGTGGAAGGAATGCTTCTTTCAAGGACGTTATTTGGGTTTTAGAAGAAAATTCAAATTGTGAGGCACGCAAGGATAACACAGTTGAGGTGAAGGACAAGTTAATCGTTGTTGATGATAAAAATGTGTAGAGTGCAGCATATTCAGGAATTCAGGACATTCAAGGGAATTGCTGAACACTATAAAGTAAAACAGTAACAAAATCAGGACAGTGACAACTTTGTTTATAGTAGGAACAGATGTTACCTATATATGTTATATCACTCAATCGAATGAGAATCAAGGAGGACGATATTTGGATTGAATGATTTTCAATTTTCCTATCAAACTGAAAAGAGATAGTTGTTCTATTGAAAAGAACTAGGTCTGAGTTTGTCGTGATCATAAATGCGACTAGACCTAAGCCGATCAATTTGCAGAAGTTTTGGTCACAACCAGAGATTAAAATGAGTATGTTTGAACAGTTCGAACACATCCAAATTTTTCTTGTGTGCTTGTTCATACTCGTTCGATTGCAACCCTTATTTATGAACAATTTGACTCATAAATAAAAAGGCTTGTAAGTCAAACCAAGCAAACAGAGGAAACTCGTAAATATTTTTCGTTTTCGATCATTTCAAGTCAAATTGATTCACAAGCAATTCGCTTGCTTGTACTTACTCAAACATGTTTGAGTTTTCGGGTAAAATTGATTGGATGTTTCAATTTTTTTTTCTCAACGAAGGAAAAATAGAAAGATGCAGGCTTTGTATGGGTTGTAATTTAACGAATAGAAATATTTATAAATGAGTTAGGTGGCTGGATTTGCATTCATAAATATAATAATCCGCACTGGAAACATAATTTTTCACATTAATTAAAGAAAGGATTTATTAATGAATGCATACTATACCTCAATGTGGGTTAGGTTTGTATATCTAAATAGAAAATAGTGATTGACGAAGATTATGTAGTGGGAATACCTGCTTCCGGTTGGTAGAGAATGCAGTTTTGTTAAGATATTTTAAATATTGTTAATCTTTTTATAACATATCTGACCTTCCTATAACCAAGCAACCTACTACTTTCTGGATAATATGTAATCCTTTTCTAGGGTCGGATGTTGGCTTTTTAAAATTAGAGTAATAAAACAAAAAAAGAGGTATGAATGAACATTTTGAGGTCAAGCTATGAATGAATTAGTTTCAGTAATAATTTTTGGTTTTTACGCATCTTTTTTTTATAAAAAAAGGATTTTTTTGTTTCAATTAGTACATTTTTAAATATAGTCCAGTCAATAAAGGTTTTCACCTCAAAAAAAATCCAACAGTTTTGAAACTTGGCACACTTACTAGGGGATGTCTGGTGATGACCCAAAAAAAAGTCCCCAAGAATCTGACGTGAGCTCTAGCGGCAGTTAAAAGAAACATGGAGTTTGTTTCAGTTTTTCACGTTTATCTCAAAAACTATTTGTCGTATCAAAAAATTTTGTTCTACAAAATTAAAGCTCATTAAATATAATAAAAAAAAGCTTACATGAACTTTTTCGTATCTCTTATAGTTTATAAAATAACTCTAGCGGCAGTGAAGAGAAACATACGGTTTTTTCGGTTTTTCGGGTTTATCTTGAAAACTATTTGTCGTATCAAAAAATAATCTTCTACAAAATTAAAGCTTATTAAATTTCCGAAAGAAAAAAAAATTAGGTTATAAATAACTCCACCCACATTGAAGGAAAACAAGTAATTTTTTCATGCTTATCTTGGAAAAATGGTTTCTCGTATTAGTCCAGACAAAATAAACATTCGACCCAGAAAAAATTCGCATAGAGCTGAAAATTGGTACAGAGCATTAGAACACCGATTAAAGTAAAATGTCAAAAGACCCCAAAAATCCCATGTGTGCATTAGAAATTATTCAAGGTCAGATGTCGGAAATGTTGGTTTTTCATGCATATCTTTGAAACGGGGGAATCTATCAAAAAAAAGTATATGAAAGGCTTGTACGCCTTGTAATTCTCTAAAAAAAAAGTTATGACACTTTTTTTCTTACGAGCAAGCGTTTAGAAAATATTGTATTAAATCTGCAGAGTTAAATATAAACAAAACAACATATTCGACATTTAACCTTGAATATTTTTTTTGCACCAGTGGGATTTTTGGGAGAATTTTGACATCTTATATAGAGAGATGTCCTTATGCTCTGTACCAATTTTCAGCTCTATGCGAATTTTGTACAGAGCTTAGGAGCTAATTATAAAAAAATCGAAATTTTGAGTTTTGACCAAATCATTATTTTTTTTTTCTGACAGCTTAAAAAAAAATGTTTTTATATAGAAAACTACATAATCCACAAGTTTTTCATAGAATTTTTTTGAATCGGACTCACCGTTTAAGAGTAATACGCAAAAAACCATTATTTTCGACATTTGACACATTTTAAAATCGCAAAATTAGTAGATTTCCTTATTTCTATTTTGTTCGAAATTTTTTACATTGATTCCACTCAGCACACAAATCTCAAAGAAACCAAGCATTATTTTTCGATTTACTTACAAGCGCCATGAATAATGGAGTGGTGATTGCAAGCGATCTTACTTTCAACCAAAAAACTCGTTTGAACTCGTTTGAAATGAGGGATGATTTGTAAATAATTTTACTCATAAATAAAAAGACTCGAAATTACTTGCTTGTGCGTTGACTCAGTTTGTTCAAACTCGTTTTTTTTGAGTAAATACCCGAAACTTACAAACAATACTTGACTCATTTTAATCTCTGGTCACAACCTTCATCTGTGACGTTAGCCTTTGTTAAAAACTGAAAAATTTTCCAAGAGTGTAATTTTTCACAATAAAGTGCTTTTCAACGCAGCAGCTGTTCGGAATCTGCATAAGATTGTAGGATGTAGCTCCCCTCAATTCCAACGGAATTACTCAATGAATTTTTAAATTATGTAATGTGTAAGCCTCTTATGGCTGAAACACAAACACACTTGATAACGGTATCAAAAGAAATAAAGCTGAGTGCTTAGGTGCGTTGGCTGCTAAGCAGAACGTCGTGGGTTCGAGTTCTACTCGCAACCATACAGTTTTTATTTCATCTTTCACGGGCACTGCCTCTTGCGAAGAACTGACAAATCTTCCAAGAGTATCAATCTGTCATGAAAAATTACTTCTCAACTTTGCCGTTCGGAATCGTCGTTAAACTGTAGGTCCCCTCAATTCTTCACACGCACTCAGAGAATTGTTGATGAGAGTAAGTCACTTAGGCCTTGGCTCTTCAAGAGCTGTCGCGCCACTCTATTTATTTTTTTAGGTATATATTTACCATTTTTTTTATCATTTTCAAGTTTGGCTGCTGTGACTGACGTTGGTGAACACACCACTGACCGAAAATTGATCTAACGCAGACCTGCTCTACAGGACAAGAGTATGTTCATTAATTTAGCATAACAGAGAGACGTACTTATGTAGATTCTTGATTCAAAAGTAATACAAAAAAGCTTTTAAGTCGCCTTTCTCAAAAACAATCTGCAATATTATACTGACTATTAAAATCCAATCACTTAATTAGAAACAAAATCGAAAGAAGAATTAATTTCATTCGTTCTCCTTGATTCTCATAATTTCGGGTCTCTTGCACTCAAAAATGTTGCCGCTTTTCACAGTTCAGTTTCTCTCTCTTATGGTGAAACGCTGATAATTTTGACTGACTTAAACAGATTGAGTATCTTTTTTCGTAAAAATTCAAAATTCTACCATTTTCTTATAATATTTACCTTTCCTTCAAAGAGCATTAATGTCATTCAAACTATTCTAGAAAGTCTTTTTATCAGCAAGACAACAGCATGTAGAATTGTTCCAATTATTTCATATTGCTCTGGCAACTCCATTTGAAATAAATCCGTCCCTGACTGTATCCCATACGGCTTGCGTCACTGAGTGATACGTGCAAGTACTTATCGTTATGTTCATACTACTTTTCTCAAATTTATAGCTCTTGTTCCTAAAGTGGATACATAAACTTCCGTTTTTATTATAATTAACTCCACTTTTGTTTTAACAATCATGAAGATAATCTGCACAAAAATAATAAAATAACCACAACCTTTGACCGCGTACTTAATTAAGTAGAGCAACAACTAGCTAGTATGAGTAGACAACATGTCACTCAAAATAACCTTCGAAACGAACATCACGTGCGTTTCGATATACCCGACAAAAACATCTGGATTTCGAGAAAAACGCACAAGCCCGAAATTTTGATTGTTATTCGCACGACCGCACACAGCCAAAACCATCGTCTGTAGTTGAAAAAAAAAAAATTGGAAAGAAAAGAAAGTCGTCCTTTTTTTTGTTGAGATAATATTGTTTTGTTGCAATCTCGATTAGCAGCAGCTTCGGTATGGTATAAGGTGTTAGCTTATAAATAAAACTTGTGGGAGGATATGTGAACTGGACAGGAACACGTTTGACGGCATATCCAACAGATGTCCATTGTTCAGATAGAGAAATCCTGCCCTATTGTGGAGTCGTCCGTGTGGAACGATGTTTCTGGTCATTTGGTCACGTTCTTAAGGTTTATTTTTATTTATTAAATTGCAAGATTTTTTGACGCCATTGTAAATGGAAACAATTCCGAAAAAGAAAAATATATTTTAACGGATATCGAAAACTTCCAAGAGAACTCATTTAAGACCTTCCTTCATACCTCAAAAAAGGAGAGTTGAATGAACAACTGAACTGTACACAAACTTGTAACCTTAAGGATAATTTGGAATTTCGAACGAAAAGAAACGGTAGTTGGTCACTCTGGCGTATACTTGCTTTTTTCATGAAAGAAATACATACACTGAAGTAAACTTAACGCCTTAAAGGAGCGTAGTAAATAAATCGATAGTGTTGAAGGTTTAAGCCTTCGACTTGAAGCTTAGAAACTGATCAGGGTTCATATTCATTGAACTTGAATGTTTCAAATACTGGTGGATGATTGATGTTTGGTGTTATCTGTTTACATAATTTACTCATTAAAAACTTCTACATTTAATTATTTACAATTTAACCGCTGTGCAGAATTTTTTGATGTCCTTATTGCTCGAGTCAGTCCAACTTTCTCATCAAAATTCACCCTCCAACGTAGCTCAGGGCACTTGTTAAAATATTGTGGTCGTGCCTGGATTTAATTTAAGTTTGTTCTTTTTTTTCCAATTTTCCTTTCGTGAGAAATAAATTAGTTTTTTTTCGTCCTCTTAAAGGACTATTTATTTCTTCATCATGGCTCGTTGAGATTTATTTTTATTTAAGTTCAACATCAATGTCATAGCCATCACGCATAAGAAACACTATCAGTCATAATTTTTGTTGTTTCGTCCTTTTTTTGAGAACTTCGTAGGTGGACCAGATGGGACACACAGAAACACAACCAAATTAAATGAATAAATGAAGGCAGAGAGGGGCCTGTCAAATGCGAATTGAAAACCATTTTTCTTTCAAGGTCGACCCACAAGATAATCGGTGTGTACATAATTTAAAAGCTAGCTAGCTCTGTGTTGGAACGATTTTGTCCTATGAATTATGACCAGGGTTATTATCGAGGGTGAGCTAGAGTAGCTAGACATCATAGTACACATACAAACACAACTCCATGACGATGGTTTGGTTGCTCTCGCTCGGTTTGGTTTTTCCTGTTCAGCTACAAGATTGTTGACAGGATAATTTTTCTCTAATGACATGGAAATTTATTTTTCGATTTCAGTTGGCCAAGGTCTTTTGGTTTTGGATTTTGTTTTTAGGCACTTTTTTTATTGTTTTTTTGCTATGACGTATGAACGTTGACATGGTGTGTGTTGTGGGAATGTTGATGTTTTTGGACATTGTGATAGGTTAATGTCAGTCAAGCTTATTATACTTTTTTGTGATTTTCGAGAGGGCAATTCAGAACCCAATTAGGGATGAAAATACATTAAATATGTAAATGGAAGGTAATTTAAGATTTTTTTCTCTCATTCATGAGGCCAACTTCTTCTGTGGTTCATTCGAAAATGTTATTTTCATTCCAACACATGGACTCACCAGCAAACTTCCTCCGCTGTTTTCAAAATGTACACCGAGCTGAAACCTCCATCTCTCTTGTACAATAAGTCGGTTCATCTGGGTTGCTTGGTGATGACTGATGAATGTGGCCAAAACCACCTCCTCGATTAATTATAGTTGCCACAACAACGACGAGTATTTTCTTGACTTAACTTCGTCTTTTGTTTTGCAATCTACGTGAATGTGGGTTTTTGAATTTTTCGGTATCTGCGAATGAAAGTCTGGCGTTATCCACATCATAAATAATTATTATTTTGCCATCAACTGGCTCTTTCTTGTTTGCAGAAATTATTTCTGCAAATGAAAATGAAAAACAGAATTTTCAAATTTAATAATTGTTAGAAAATACAAATTTTAATTGAAAAAGATTAATGATGGCCTTCCGGTTTTGGAAAACAATGCGCTGATGCTGTTTCTCTTGTTGAAAATATGGCTTTTTGTTTGAGAAGTTACGGCTAAGTCATTAGCTTGATATCATTATTCGTCGATTTAATATAATTTTAAGAATTTTGAGAGACAGTTCATTTCATGTTATTCAATCAGACGAAAATTTTTGAAAATAACAAAATGAAAACAAACAAGGAATTCCAAGATTTGTTTTTACCAATTTGATGTTGATAGCCATGCCTACCGACCTTGCTCGATCAGAGGATATGTAGCCCTAAAGGTAGGTCAGTCGTCTTTTCTTTTGATTCCATGAAACAAAAACAATGAAAAAACACAAGGCTTTCAACATAATGAATTTTAATCAAACTTCCCAGAACTCAGTCGGTACTTCTATTTTGAAGTTGAAGCTTTATCACTCCTGATTGTGCCTTATTTCAAAGGAAAAGCAAAATGCAACTCCCAAGCCAATTAATTTAATTAAAAAGCTATTTATCAAAGGATGTGACATGAAATTATCTCAGAAATTTTCTATCATCTGGGATAAACAATGAACCCAAAAGGGATATCTTGGCTAAATCTTAAACCATAAAATGATTAAAAGGACTTTTACGAGTTGTACGGAGTGGGAATGTAGAAATGCATTTGCAGAGAAGTAATTTAAGTTGAGTTAGGTCTTTGGATTGGATTGGATTGGATTGGATTGGCTGTGGTGAAGAAGATATTTTGTATATAAGTTGAAACTGGGGCAAAAGGGAATAAATTGGAAGAAGCAGGAAAAAATATCCTTTAGAGAAGTTGTAAAAATAAAGCTGCTGATATTTAAGAATTGAACAAGTTATGCGTAATCAATGATTCGAAAGACTTTTTTTGACAGATCCATCAAACTGATTGGTCACTTTTGTTCAATATCAGCACAAACAACCCCTCCTAATTGTTCCGATCGGGAAATATTTTTCTTGTGATTTGAGGGACTTATACAGTGCACATTATAAACCTACTGGAACCACTCTTGACGCAAATTTGAGTCCCAGTTTAAATGAGCGGATGATACTCGACTGAAGAGGCCACATCCAGCACGTAGTGTTGATAAATTGTCTGTAGCTTAAAATCCACGATAAGACTACGACAAATCTATTCTATTCGACAAGACAACTTGTTGTATTTGCATAAGGATTTCGGCCTTAAGGCGTGTAAGCATTGAAGCCTATCGATTTGTTCTTTTCAGCGAATTTGCTGTTTGCTATGCTTAAACAAACCGCCCAAAAAAGGGCCTTCCAAATAGTCGACCCCAAACGTAGTCGTAACCAACAATTCCATGTTCTCAAAAACTAAATGAATGCTTGAATTGCTGTTAAGACCTTCAAATCAATGACAATGAATCATGACAAACCTCATGATAAACCACACTTTACAATAAATCAACAAAAAGTTTATAATTTTTTTTCACCATCGAAACGCCCTGCCTTTGATTCCGAATCAAAGTGATTCGCCTTTTTTCTATAAACTCAATTTCCCGTAACCCACTTGTTAGTGTTAAATGACGTTGAACCCACTTAACCCCCAGCGTCAATGACATTTTTGATGCAATAATTTCGCTATCGATCGCGACTGAAGTACCAAGAGGATTTCCCTTCAAGAACTATCATCATTCGAGTTGAAATAAATTTGTTTAAAATGAGAAATAAACAACCCCTTATCCGTTTTTTGAAGAGCTTTTCCCATTACTTGTATATCCCATTTAGGAACATGCATCTGTTTGAGCTTAGAACTAATGCAATATTCATGCATCCATCGCACTTCCTTTAAGAGAAAGAGATGGAGAGAGAGAGAGTACCTAGTACCTACCTACTTCCTTCGAACACAGCTTGAAACTGTTAGATGCCATACCGGGAAGTATAAAACTCTGTATATACCTTCAAAACCATTTCGTTCCGAGTTTATTGCCAGTAAAGATGCAATCCATTTTCTATATAAACGCTAACTTATTCAAAGTGGCTTTGTTTCTCAAGCGAACTAATGTAAACATCCGTTTGGTGTGTACATAGGTACAGTTGCCAGGAAGTATAACAGAAACAACAACAGTAACAATATTGGCGGTGGCGACGACATATAGTGGGTGGATGAGGGCAAACGACTATTCAAATACTAAAATCAACCCTTTAAGTGCTATTGCGCCAGTTTTCTTCGGTTGCACTTTGCCTTCCTTCGAAAACATCAATAAAAACAACAACAACGACAAATAATATGGATTCATAAATATTGCTTGAATCTTCCTCTTGCTGATGTTGCTTCTCGTGCCGAGTGGAATCTGGTTCCCTTTCGTCTCTAAGTAAAGGAAACGATTTCCATACTGTTTGTGACTTTCCCTCGCCTATGGAGCCGCA
This sequence comes from Sphaerophoria taeniata, assembly GCA_943590905.1. Taxonomy (NCBI): domain Eukaryota; kingdom Metazoa; phylum Arthropoda; class Insecta; order Diptera; family Syrphidae; genus Sphaerophoria; species Sphaerophoria taeniata. The sequence goes on along the minus strand of OX016540.1, from coordinate 32,790,292 downwards.
GTTCCTGCATCCCGGAACAGCTTTGTGGCTGTTGAAGGAAGCGTGAAGCTTTCGGAAAATGTTTTCCTTTCGTAGATTTTCATTATTGCATTTTTTTATTATTCTTCTTCTTCGATTTCTGTTTCGTTTGAATTTTCTTTTTACAACTGCACAGTCTGAGTTCCTTCTGACAATGCTCGCATATCCTTGCAGTTATTTGGTTTCTTTTTTTTTTTTCTTTTGAAAGCGCAATGTCTGCAGATTTTTCATTTCCGTTTATTTGCGGCTCATGAATGAACAGTAAAAGAAAAGCAAATTGTTCACACGCGAAGAAAATTCAGTATGTTGCCTGCAAGAATGAGGAAAAACACACATAAAATGTATGCAATGTTCGGTTTGGGGCAAAAACATGTTGTTTCCTTTTATTTACATGTGTAGCCGAGTGTGGTGTTTTTTTCGTTCAATTTTGTATGTTTTTACGTTAAGTTTTTGTGTTGAGTTGTTTTGTGTGTTATAACTTTGATACTATGGAGCAAGGCATATCATTTCAATCACACAGGCACACACGCCTTTTTTTGACATAAAGAGAATAAATTTACCCTCAAGGCAGAAACACGGGAATCAGTGAAACGACACCGCTAACGACTACTAGTGAGTTTACAAGTAAATCATTTTTTATTGTGTAAAGGCTCTGTAAAATAGAGTTTAAGTACAGCGCCGCCCTTTTCTGGAGTGAAGTACAAAGGGGAACTGTTAAGAAATGTTTCTCGAAAACGACATCAATTCGTTATGTTTTTGTCATCATTTTCTTTTCAAAAAGACAATAAGTCTTCATCAATTTGATCTCCACTTAAAGTACAAAAAAATCTTAAAATCAGTTCAAAACATGTAAAACTGAATTTAATCCTTTTAAGCCTTGACATTGAACAAGTCTCAAAAACTTGTTTTCTCCAAACTTAAACTAAAAACACCTCTAGCCGAACTTAAATGAAAACATCCAGACACAAAGAGTTTAACAAAATTATAAATTCACTTAACCGTGACTAATGCTCATGGAAATTCGAGCGAAACTCCGTTGTCGCACCCACTAGCATCTGAAGTCCCCACTTGAACGCACATCGGTTACAATTGAATAAAAAACAACAACAACAACAATTAAAAAACTGTTATTTGCTTTAATCCAGTGACAGTAGTGTGAAGTTAAGCGTGTGATTGTTTAATTCAGTTTTTCCACCAACAAAAATGTCAACAGCGACAACATCGTCATGACGTTGTCGTAATTAAATCAGTGACCTTTTTTTTTGTCAGTTTAAACGACACAACTTCACCTTCTGCTGCGTTTATCCAGGAAGTTTGTAAATTGAATCAATTAAAATGAAAACAAATTTAAATTTTTATTCAATTAAATGGAAATACATTATTTCAGTCAATGGGCATTGAAAAATATTTGTATGTACAAATTATTGTTTCCAAAAAAAAGGTAAAAAAAAACAAACTGGATCTCCTGTAAGAGAGCAGATGTTTATTTTCGTGAGAAAAACGTGGAATGTAAAAGTCATGTTTATTTCGCTTTAGTTTTCGAAAAACATAAATTTTTTATTGAAAACAAACAAAAAGAAAGCACACTGTTCAAAAATGTACCATCAATCATAAACACTAGAGTGTTGCTTCACTCTGCACTTTAGGAAATAGAAAACAAACAAATAATATAAAATCAATTATTTAAACAAACAATATGAATTATCCCATCCACACCCAACGAGAGGGTGCTATGGTTGTTGAAAACAATTGGTTCTATACTTTAGGAAACATAAAAAGTGCGAATAAAAACAGTTCAGAAGGAAAACATAAGAATTGATGTGTAAATAACATTCGGTTTAAGGCGTATTTCTTAAACAACTTTAGAGAACAAGTATACGCCACAGTGAGCAGAGGAAGATCTTGTCTGAGTGGAGCACCTGTCTGGAATGGTTAGGACCTGACCCAATGCGAAGATTGTAGAGATCATTTATTTCCCTTAGTTCCACGACCCTCAATTTGCTTTATCAGCAAAAGTCTAAGCGATGAGGTAATACTCAGTAGCCTCAAAAGTCCAAAGGAACAATAAACTTAAAAGTCTTTGGAGTTTCTTTATTTTCATGGCATTAAGTTTCGAATATGATGTAATGGCTAAGACTATGCCTGGCAGTGGCGAAGGCACCATATAAGTCTATTCCTATCGACTTACCTTTTGTAAATCTCAATATCAACAAACAAACTTCATGCAACATGTATATAAGCAAATCATACAACAGCAACGCTTGCGACATTACTTTAAAATTCAATCAACATGTATCTTCTTCAAAAGTAAGCCGGGTTATAATTTTTTCGCTGAATAGAACAAATTTGTTTTCTTTCCCGTTTCCGCTTCTACTTCTCGCTACGCGTGTTCCTCTTTATTCAACCAACGCCATCTTAAGCGTAGAAGTAACCCGATGTTCACCGACTTTCATCGATGAAAAAAACAAACAAGTGTATTGGAAATGGAGAAATACGCATTGCGCATGTCTGGTCGACGTTGAGTTGAGTCTAAGCAAAGCAAATCTGAAAGCAGTACGTTGACGCACTACATCTACACTTGTTATTAATTTTGTAAACAAAAATTCATTCATTCTGTCTCTTATGGTTTATGGACTTATTGGACATTTTCCTTCATTCTCGGAGGATGAAGTTTAAGAAGTAGGGGTTGCCACTTAAAGAAATTTGCGTTGTGGACTAATTTTTTGTCACAAAGTTACTGTAATTTCAGTTTAGTGACACAACTAGCCAAAATGAACTAGGCAAATGAGATTTTCATTTTGTTATAAAAAACGGTTTACAAGCAGATTGCAGTGCAAGGTGTATAAATAAAAGTGTGAACAAAACAATTATTAATTGAAGATAAAAAGTGTTTTTATTCATTTTTATTTATTCAAAACATTGCATTTGTATCATCCAGAAAGGTTTCTTTCGAAGTTAAGGTCAGTGAAACTTAAAAATATAAAATGACTTGAGGTATAATAAAATGGGCTTGAATGTTCAAACTTCTAAGGCGTTATTACCAAAAATGCACTTTATCTTGTTTTTTTTTCTCTCACCTACTTGTAAAAAGAATGAGAACAAAAACATAAAATGTAAAAAAAAGAGCCAAGTTCTCTTATGCGCGAACAACACTGTGTAAAAAGTCAGGCACCAAAAGTAATGAGATCTAAAAGAACGCCAAGTTCTTACATGTAATAAAAGAGTTATATTGAATATTTTAAATCGTAGAAGATAATACAACAATATTAAAAGAAAATAGAAAATAGTTTTAATGAAAATTTACAAGTTCACTGTTCAAGTTTTCTAATCACGCTTCAAACGAAAACTTGCCAAGTGAACTTGTAAATTTTCATCCAAACTATTTTCTATTTTCTTTTAATATTGTTGTATTATCTTCTACGATTTAAAATATTCAATATAACTCTTTTATTACATGTAAGAACTTGGCGTTCTTTTAGATCTCATTACTTTTGGTGGCTGACTTTTTACACAGTGACCACATAAGAGAACTTGGCTCTTTTTTTACATTTTATGTTTTTGTTCTGATTTCACATCTTTTTGCAAAGTTTTATACAGGGTGATTCACGAGCGTTGTGCCAAAAAGCTAGAGCGTGTAGGTTGAGTTGAGACAAGAAAAAAATCGTATAGGAGAGGGGGGGGGGGGTCTATTCCCCCCCCCCGTTTAGCCGGGAGGGGCAATTTTCTGAAAAATTGACTTATTTTGTAAAAAAAAAATATTAAAAATCAACGGCTTCGTTAACAACACCGTGCTATACCTTTCTGAAAAGCCAAAAACTTCTTCTTTCACTTTGTTTTTAAATTAAATTGTTTTAACGAATAGTTAAGAAAAATAAATTTTCAAACTCAAAATTTTCAAAAAAAAAGCAAAAAAAAAATTTGAACTAATTTTTTTCGAAATTTTATGAAATTAAGTACTAATTTTGTTTTAAAAATTCAATGTGTTTGTTAACTTTTAGTCGAAAATAGAAAACCGGATGCAAAAATGTGTTTTCGTTTTTGAGAAATTGAGAAAAAACCAAAACCACTTATTTCTAAAAAAAATCTTTGTTTTTATTTTTACCTATCTGGACTTTTAGTTTAATTTATTAGTTAAATTTATAAATTTAATTTTTTGTGATTGGAGTTTTATGAGGACTCAATTAAGTAGAAAAGTATTGGATTTTCCCTGGATTAACCATTTTGTTCATTGATAACGTCTGCCATTGACCTTTCACTTCTAGCTCTCCGTGCTCTGGTCGGCAGATTCTTGAAAACATGCTACGACTTGGGCGCCATCTATTGGGATATTTTTCAGCGTAGAGTCTTTCGGGTTCCCGATCTCGACAACAAGTTAAACCGTAGCAGAAGGTCCTGTCCGCTAACTCTTCTCGAGCGTATGAGTTTGTTATTATTATGTGTTGATGAGTTAATATTTTAATTGTAAATGATTGTTTAGTAAATATGTGATGCCTTCAGGCCCGGATTTAGAAATTTGCCGCCCCTAGGCAGTTGCGAAAATTGCCGCCCCCCGCCCTACGAAACTTTTTCAATGGTGTAATAAGTTTGGTTCGGAAAGTTTTTCAATAAATTAAATGCACCTTTCTGAGAGCAGATTTTTCATTTTATTATAGTCAGTTTATTATAATCATTTAACAATTAGCATTGTGTATCAGTGGCGTGGCGTCCATATAACACGATTCCTATCGTCTTACCTTTTAAAATTTGTCTCTTGTTCATAGAAAAAACCAGCAACATAAGTCTACAACTAAGCAGTCAACAGCCTATCTTTTCCCATACAATGTTCTTCAAGCCTTTTAAATTTGCGAGATACACACACAATACACAAAGCATACACGAAGCATTGAAAATCGCCGCGCAGAACATATTTTGTGTTTGTTCCTGTCTTTCCTACGATATACTTCCACCCTGGTGCCTCCCTTTTCAATGCACGTTCTCTTATTGAAAAAAGTAAGACGATAATTTTCGTCTTTCTGCAATATCTGCTTGGAAAAAATAATACAGTTTTCGCCTTCGAGTAATGTACGGCGAATTCGGTTGTGTTTTACTCAGCGCTGCCACCCTTCGAACAATTGAGCGCAGTATATTCGACAAAAAAGCGCAGTATATTGAAATAAAGCGCAGTAGATTTTAAAATATGCAATACCTAATGGATACGACTATACGCCAGATGTGCGTCTTGAGTTGTGCATCATGCGCCCGTCGGAATTTTGTTTTGAAGTTATTTTAAAATTGTATAAAACAGTCGACTCTTCCGAAGTCGAAATTCTCCTTAACTCAAAGCCTACAAATGTATAACTTTCCACGTTCTCTCAACGCTTTTCACTCATGTTTTGCTCTTATTATTGCACCGTACCGTTGTATAGCTTAAAAATTGATACATTCCAACACAAAAAGAATTTTTCAATTTGATTTAGCAGTTCCTGAGAACACGCGTTCAAGAAAACAATACCAGCCTTAAAAAATGAATATTTTTTGCCGTTTTTGCAAAATTTTTCTCTGACGCTTCGCTCCTATTTTATATCGCTTCAAGCCTTTTTCGATAAAGCGGCCATTCAACACAAAAAGAATTGTTTAATTTGACTAATCATTTCCTGAGAAAAGAGCGTTAAAACGCAGAAAAATGAATGTTTTTTGCCATTTTTTCAACATTTTCTACAGATTCTTCGCTCCTATTGATCGCAGCCTATTGTAAAGTAGCCTAAAGTCTTCATCGATTAATGGACTATCCAACCTAAAAAGAATTATACAATTCGAACCAGTAGTTCCTGAGATTACCGCGTTCAAACGAACAAACTCTTAATCTTTATATATTACTAGCCGACCCCACGAACTTCGCCTCGCCACCCTTCAGAGCAACTCCAGAATAATCATTCTGATTAACACAGACATTGTCAAAATGCAATGTGATTTGCTTGAATCCAATTGAAATAGAGAACCACATATCTGAATTTTTCCAAGCTCTACAACAAACATTCTACTTTCATTAAAGCATGAATTAAAATGCAATTTTCTTTGAAAAATTCAAAAACTTCTATGTTTTGACTCAGAATTACAAACAGCTTACGGTTGTCCCCCTTATTTGCTGACTTTCCCGTAAGATTGTCCCGAAAATTTATTTTTATACAATGAAAATGTTATAAAAATGTATTGAGGATTGAGCGGATTAAGAGTCCAAACCGGACATACAAACAAACCAATGCACCTTAAATTCCATAAAAAAAACTTGATTTAAGGTGTTGAAGTTCTTCGTGCTCTCGCAGAGTTTTCCGAGTTCCTAAACAAAAAATTTCCATTTTTCTATGTGAGAATCAGTGCACTTTCTATTTGCCATTGGAAAACCCATTATAAAATGTTCAAGTTTTCCATTTGAAAACCAAACCAATACACCTGCAATAATATGCAATTTTCCCTTTGAAAACCAAAGAGTTTTCCGAGTTTTTCATCAGAACTTTCTATTTTACATTGGAAAACCTATTTTGAAATTTTCCAGTTTTCCATTTTAAAACCAATGCACCTGCAATTATATGCAATTTTCCCAATGAGTTTTCCGAGTTTTTCATCAAGAACTTTCTGTTCCATTCGAAAACCCATTTTGAAACAAAAAATTCCAAGCAAAAAAATCAAATTTCCGACCTTTGTTTGGATTTTCCAGTTTTCCCACTCTTCCATGAGGGTTTTCCAATTTATTTTTTTTCACAGAAATCATCACTGAATGCAACAGTATGAACCATGAAAATTTCACAAATATCTGTTGGGTCATTTCGGAGTCTATAAGAGACATACAAACAAACAATTTATTTTGAATGAAAGATTCGTAAAGTTGTGTAGAAAATATATACTCTTTTTCAAAATTCTAAAAAAGGAGTAGATTGGTTTTGCTGCGCAGTATATTTTCGTTTGGGCCAAAACGCAGTAGATCTACTGCTATAGGAGTAAAGTGGCAGCGCTGGTTTTACTGTTTTGTTTTGTTCTACTCATCATTGTTTTGGATTATTTGCAAGTTTAAAGTGAATTTTAAGTAACGTAAATTGTCAAAAACTGAAAATTCTGAAAATTGTGAAAAGTAAACGTTGGAACTGTTTTGTTTTAATTATTTAAATGGCTTACAATGAAATGAAGTTCTTATTTTTTTAATACTAGTTACGTTACTTAAAATTTTATTTCATTTTCTTGCATTTCCACATAGGCTTCTTTTGAAGCCGCTTTTTTATGCTTTAGGCTCATTGTGAATTTTAACGTAAATGACTTAAAGTATAGAAAAATTGGCTTCGATTAATCCACGTTTGGAATTTAAGGTACCTTCTATTTATTCCTTATTCATTTGTGTAGGTGATTCATTTTTCTCGACTTACCATTTGAAAATATCCACGCCACGCCACTGTTGTGTATGCGATTATTGATTATTGGTTGAAGTTTTTACGTCTCGATTTTCGGACGGCAAACTCATCGATAATGGAATTGAAATCTAAAGACATAAGCAAATCTGACTCTATAGTCAACAAAGCGAGTGCGTTCAATCGTTCTGCAACCAGTTTTGATCTCAAGTGGTTTTTCACTCGCCGCAGTACGGAGAATGATCGTTCAGCGCTACAATTTGATACGGGTGTGCAAACGAGCATTCGGTACGCTATATCAACATTTGGAAAAACTGTGTGGAGCTCATTGCTTCTTAGTAATTTGAGCAGATCCATAGGAGAATTTTTTTCTATATTCTTGTTGACGCAATAACTTTGAAATAAAATCATTTCATTTGCGAACGAACGAAGAATACTGTAGGATGGATATAGAACAAGTCTGAACAAGATGATTTTCGATACAGAAGCTTATCGAATATTCGATATTAGTCCAATATCGAGAATTGTCCGAATCGATTTTTTTCGATTCGAGCATTTTACACTCATAATGTTGGTACGCGTGCTGACGAAATAGGCGGGAAATTCAATTCCCACGAATATAACAAGTTTTGAAATTTTCTCTCAAAATTTGCCGCCCTCCAATTCTTGCCGCCCGAGGCAACTGCCTACTGTGCCTGCATGGTAAATCCGGGCCTGGATGCCTTTTATTTACCTTTAGGTTGTTAATTGTTTTTGTATTCAAGAAAATTTGCGGTTTGCCAGCGAGTGGCCGGTATAGTAAGAAAAAATTGCAGGTCAGTTTTCAGACGTTATCAATGAACAAAATGATTAATCCAGGGAAAATCCAATACTTTTCTACTTTATTGAGTCCTTATAAAACTCCAATCACCAAAAATTAAATTTATAAATTTAACTAATAAATTAAACTAAAAGTCCAGATAGGTAAAAATAAAAACAAAGATTTTTTAAGAAAAAAGTGGTTTTGGTTTTTTCTCAATTTCTCAAAAACGAAAACACATTTTTGCATCCGGTTTTCTATTTTCGACTAAAAGTTAACAAACACATTGAATTTTTAAAACAAAATTAGTACTTAATTTCATAAAATTTCGAAAAAAATTAGTTCAAAATTTTTTTTTGCTTTTTTTTTGTTGAAAATTTTGAGTTTGAAAATTTATTTTTCTTAACTATTCGTTAAAACAATTTAATTTAAAAACAAAGTGAAAGAAGAAGTTTTTGGCTTTTCAGAAAGGTATAGCACGGTGTTGTTAACGAAGCCGTTGATTTTTAATATTTTTTTTTACAAAATAAGTCAATTTTTCAGAAAATTGCCCCTCCCGGCTAAACGGGGGGGGAATAGACCCCCCCCCCTCTCCTATACGATTTTTTTCTTGTCTCAACTCAACCTACACGCTCTAGCTTTTTGGCACAACGCTCGTGAATCACCCTGTATATAAGCATGAACCTTGAAATAACTTAATAAGCTAGCAATTTGCAAAATTTAACACTCTAATTGCTCTGCCAATTTATAAATAAATAATAGGTAGGTTAGGTTAGAGTGGCTGTCTAGATGTCACATTAAGACCCCAAGGGTCCATTGCGATACCAGTAAAGAAAGTTACTCATGGAGTTTTATGAAGTTAAACAAACCAGAATTCTAAATTTCAACATCCTATGACCATCTTAAGAAAGTGGGCGGCAGCCACGCCCCTTTAATGAAACTGCATTTTTATACTTATATTTTCTCTTATACTCAACCGAAACCCTATCAGAATTTCGAATTGAAACGTTTTCGACCATTTTAAGAAAGTGGGCGGATACCACGTCCCTTAACGGAAATACATTTTTTTCTCATTTTTTCATGTTATTCAACTAAAACCTTAAAAGAATTCCAAATTTCAAGATCCTACGACCAGCTTTAGAAAGTGGGCGGATACCACGCCCCCTGAATGAGCAAACTGAAATTTTCGATTTTTTCCTTTGTATACACCCGAAAACCTACCATTGTACCAAATTTCAAGATTCTGCTATTGTTAGAAGTGCTTCATAATTTTGATGATCAGTCAGTCAGTCAGTCAGTCAGTCAGTCAGTCAATTACGGTTTTTAAAATTTTTACTGTTCAATATCTCAGGAAGTAGTGGTTCTAAAAAATTATGTTTTCCACAGGGCCTTTGTGCCCATGAAGTTAATACGTAATTCAAATTTGAAGCTTCTAACTCTATGGGTTCAAAAGTTATGGGGGGTTAAAAACGTGCTTGAGTTCGATCCTGTAAAAAGGGAGTAGTGCTAGAACTTGGCTGGGCACTACCGTGCCCTTTGATATTAATTAAAGAAAACACTTTGTCCGTAAAAAAAATTAAGTGAATTTCTGATATTCTTTTATTTATCTTATTCCAATCAATTAAGGTTTCATCTGCAGAATAGAAAAAACAATAGAGCAAATGTGAGTGCGTTCTAGTCCCTCTACTCCGAAAACGGTTAATTTTAGAGAAATATGACTGAGGCTATGTTTTTAGATAATCTCCAGAACAATTTGTCATTGACTTTTATCGCCCTCCGGGCAATAGGTTGCAAAATATTCACGAAAAACTGAATTTCACGACCTTTTGACCACCATAACGGCACGATATCAATGTTAATTTTTCACATCTTCATAACAGCGCGGTCATAAAGGTGTACACAAATATCTAGCCCACTGGATTTTTTCCGCAGATTCGGGTTTTATATTACTAAAATGACTGGATTATTTCTAGTCGCTTATTTTTCTCCGACTTACCTTTAGAAATTAGTCATGCCTCGCCACTCTCTTCGGTGATCCTTTCTAAAGATCCGACTAATGTATCTCGCGAATAACAGTAAATTTAACTCTCAATGAGAAGAGGTAAGGTAATAAGGATTTTGACAGCAAGTCAAGTGGGTATAATTATACTGTTAACCTTCTTCTCATTGCATAGTGTTTAAAATTACCCTTAAACTATCAATTATTAGAAAATTACGAAGTGCAGTAATAAAAATAGTGAGAAAAAAATTTATTTTTACCTATTTTAGATTTTGCCGAAAATCAAACAATGTCTGTTTTTTTTTATATTGTTTTGTTCACAAAACAAAAAAACTTTATGTTTATTATGCATTTTTTGGAAATAATTAACATCAAAGTCAAAATTTCGTTCGGGCAAGAAAAATTGAAACCATTTAAAATAGAATATCTGGCAACCCTTAAAACATATAGGCTCAATTTAAACGTTATTTTGATGGACTATCCTGTAGACCAATATATTTTTTTAAATATGACGAAGAATCGCATCCCAAAGTATGGCACACGAAGTACCGGACAGCTTGTATAGAATAACTTGAACGAAGAATAAATTTGCTTCGTTCTCCATGATTCTCAGCATTTCGAGTCTCCCCAAATTTTGAGTTCAGCCAGATTCATTGCTATTACAAAAATCGAAAAAGGTAGCAGATATCGATCTATTTAATTCGTTTTACTTTGAGTCACGAAAGGAGTGAATTGTCAAAAAAATGTTGAATTTTTTGTGGTCAAATCGCATTCAGGCAAAAGTAATGCGGGAAAACAATGTACGATAAAATGGCTTGCGGGATTTTGGTTTGCAGTCTTTCAACACAAACTTTCTGGTTGCTCATCGGCAAAATTGCTGCAATTTTGTATATTAGCGTACCCTCAGCACTGGCTTTCAATGGCTGAGAATACTTGTAATCCCTAATTTTCGTGTACAATTGTATAACGTTTGTCGAGGAAAATTGTGAGTAAAATTTTTGCGAATAATTAACATTTTTGTGAATTTCTCAGCTACCAGGTCTTCGAGAAACTTGTTGCCTATTTTGATGAATAGCGTTTGATCAGACCTTTCTGTTGATGTTTCATTCGATGGGTTTTGGAAGAACTTTTTTTCTGTTCAATATTTTGGCAGGGGAAAAAATGTCCCTAAATTCAACATATTCTATAGTTCTCATTATTTTGAAATAACTACTTAAAGCCAAACTCCAATCCAAGCTCTGGTTGCCGAGATATGAGATGCACTAAATGTCGATTAGGATATTGGCAATATAGTGACTTTGAATAGGTAAAGTCAATCAATGGCTAAAGCTGTAAGTGCGAAAGCAGAGAAATGAATCTTACTTCTCAGTTCACTTTTATTATCTTCAAAGCGAAAAATCTGTTTGCAATTAGTAAAGTGTTCTGAAATAAAACAAATAGAAAATACATCGATAGAAAAGCTAAGAATCTCAAGACGTTTTCAGTCTTATCCCAAAAACTCATTACAAACTTTATAAATCGTCCGTTCAAAATTCGAAGACAAGACACAAAGCGAAAGAAAATTAAAAACAATTTCCTCTTTTCAACACTTCTACGTGAGTCAACTTTTAGAAGCAATATGGATTACAAACCTTTTTAAAATTGAACTCCCCAAAAAGTCATTAACCCACAAAAACGTGCAGTCTCTCCTAAATGATTTTATTTTGCAGTCATTAAATTCATTTCGAGCTACTGTATTGAACGGCACTATCCATTAGAAAACACATTCGGACTCAATCCAATATATGCGCCAAAAAAATGACCAGAGTGGGATCTTAGCAATTCTCTGCACGTTCGGCTTGTGTCCTAAACTCTAAACATAAACATATTATGGTTAAGAAGAACGGAACGAGGGTATATGTTGCGTTAATGTTCCCATTACAGATGAATGAGAGAAGAACTTTGGCGACACTTTTTTGTTCATTTTCATTTCGTCGGGGCTTAGTCCATGAGATCTCTAGAGGTTTGTTAAAGGTTCAACGTCATATGTTGCCTATGTCTTCAGTGTTCGAAGTTGGCTGGTTATATAACAACTGCAGAATTATACGAAATTTCCTTCTGTCGATGTCGTTATGAATTCTCACCTTGCTTTTTTTTTTGTATCTTTGTTATTTCCAATTTATGACAATGTCGATCTGTAATCTCCTGATCTGGTTATTATTCGAGACCTCATGCCATTTCGGATGAAATATATATCGCGACACTGACTAAGATGATGGCGTCAAGTGCGAGATACTGACTACAAATAATGCGACTAGTACTCGAACTGCAAGTATTAAAAACCTACGCACAGCGAAAATGTATACAGATTAGGAATAAATTGTATGATGTCCCATTCCCATTCCATCGGTCCTTATGTGGGCATATTATATGCTTCAGGGGCTTTTGGTTGTAGCTCATTTCTTTCATCGTTGTATCAACCGTATGCCGGTCGCGGTGGATATGAACAGAGAATAGAGAGCACCTTGGGAATGGAAACGAATATATTTCATGAATCCAAGGCTCTGGCAGGTGGAGTGTTTCTGGAATTGATTGGATATGATTAACGTTCGCTGTGTTTCTTGACATCAAATCAGTAACATGTGCCATTGTATTAGACTGATTTGCTGGAAAGCAGGTACTTTTGCACGCGTGTGTTGTTGGATTGGAATTAATTTTATTTTATATTTTTTTTCCGGAATTGTTACGAAGTAGGAATTTTTTGTGAGAAATGTCATTTAGATTGACAAAGTAGAATTTTGTTTTGGAGGATTAGGCTCAAACGTATAACATAAAAAGTAATGAAGAATTATATGCCACAATTCAACAGAGCCAAAATAAATGCTTGAGCAATTTCTATCTGAAATAATGGCTTAACGAATTTTGGGGAAGTTAAAGGAATTTCAGAGAAATATTAAAAATAAAATGTAAAGTGTACTGTGTGTATTTGTATTGTCTTATGCACCTTATCTAAGTAAAAAGTTCTAAGAAGCAGGCTTAACAAAAACGAAAAGTATACATTTTAAGGCATTCAACTTCACAATATTTAATCTGTGAATCTTCTTAATTGAATATTTTTAAGGTTGAATAACTTCAAGATAATACTGTATTAAAACCTGTATACACAAAGTGAAAACGCGATTTTGCAAATCTTTAAGACACCCGATACAAACCACGAATTTTTCCATACAAGTTTGTATTTCTCCAAAGCACAAGTTTTTGTTAAAACCATGCAAAACTAAAAAAGTTAAAGAGTCTAGCGTTTGGTAATTCATTCAAAAATCTACCTTTCTCCAACAGCAAGAGTCAACTGACAGTCGGTTTGTAAAATTGTGACAGCTGATGAAGGGGTGCCCCATTGACATTTATCAACTAAAATATAAAAGAAAATGGCGCAAAATTATAGTCCGCTAATGAACAACTTTAGTGTGATACTAGCTTAAAATGACGTTTCAGACATGACTCAAACGTCATTTTAAGCTTAGTATCACACTAAAGTTGTTCATTAGCGATTATAATTTTGCGCCAATATTTTTAATCATTTTTGGCCATATCTCTTTTCGATATATTTTCATTCTAAAAAGGGCTTTATTTCTACCGGAAGAGAAGACACAGCGTTTATATTGTTTAAAAAAAACGATCGATGTTGTAATCTGACTGATTTTGTTTTCGCATTTTTTTACACTATTGTTTATTGAACCAAAATTATATATGCAATGTTACTTATGCCTAACATTTAACACTTAATATTATAGATAATTTGGCATAAAATCGGCCTAAAACTCTACAATAACTAAATTTGAAATATTAATGTAGGTACTTAATTATACTTAGATTAAAATGTATTCCGTGGCGTGATTCATCTCCGATTGTTCAGTTCTTGTTGTCTACTGGGTTGGGTTGGATTGGCTGATGGCATCAAGCCGCGTTGATATGCTGAATCCAGGCCAGCAGAAAAGGAAACTGCTTCAACGTTGCCCATTGTTAATTCCTCGGGGATATCCATGGCACTCGTGTATCTTACTTCGGCATGTCTTTCCTCGTTGGTCATCCTTTTCATCAGTGGATTGGAGTAGTTAGTAACATTTGCTCCGTCAGCAAGATATGTGTATAGTGGCTTGACTCGGGCTTCCTCGAAGAGTCGCTTGTTGGGGAAGCGTATGAATAGTCAATACAAAAATGTCGACCGAACAAATCAAAATTTCCTCGACTGTTCCAATGTCGACTGAAGTTTGACCGACAAAAAAAGTTGACATTTAAATGCAGACTATCTTAATGTCGATTGTAAATTTGGCGGTACAAATGTCGACTGCGAAAACTGTGCTTTTACGCGTTGTACTGTTTTTTCTTTCACACCGCAGCCCATACCTATATTTCTTTTTGTTTCTTCTTCAAATGATAAACAAAACCGTAAATTATTAATTTGTCTTTGATTTGAAATGATTTAAGTTATGTAACCCAGCACTCCATTTCGTCTACTCAATTTATGACTTATTTTGACTGAAGATTGCAACAGGTTGTTATCAATGAAATAAAACTGATGTTAATGTAAACATTAACACTGGCAAAGTGAACATCATTCACTTTGTCGATCTGTTACTAGCCTTTTACTAGTCGATATTTCAAAATCGACTTTATAAGAGTCGAGTCGAGAGACATTTTGAAAGTGGACATTTTTTAAAACGGCAAATCGTACCCAGCCCAATTTTTGCTGTAGTACATTCGCCTTTAGCTATCCTTTCAATTTTCAAATAAAAGAAGCTTCTACATCGCTGTCGACTTTGTTTTCACAAAGAAAAAAATTGCATATTTGCAATTATTTGAACGAACAATTTTAGTGCTTCGTTCTCCATAATTTTCAGCATTTGGTGTCCTCAAAATTTCTGATTTGTGGTCTAATTCAGCGCCGTTAGAAAATTCGAAAAAGGTACGTACCAGATTTCTATTTTCTTTATTCTCATAACCCTGAGTGACGAAAAGGAGTTAATTTTCATGAAAAAAGTTAGAATTTCTTGCGATCAAATGATATGCGGGTAAAAGTTGTGCGGGATAGTTTTTTTGCGGGATTTCGGTATGCGGGATTAAATTTTTTTTTTATATGCATGAAATCTTTATTTGAATCTATAGCACGGTCGATACAATTTAATGTTTGGAGATTATTTCATGCACAATGTTGAACGTGACTGCTCCATAAATATAGTCCATCCGCTTTGTCCAATTTTGACATACTCTTTCTAACATTTCGCCCGGTATCTCACGAATAAATGTTGGCATTAATTGAGTCAATCGAAGCGGGCTTGTCGCTTTAGACATATTCTTAAAAACAGTTTAGGACGTTAAATCGCACGATCTCAGCGACCAATTGACTAGCCCAATTTCACGTATATAAAACTGTCCTCTCAATCTATCCATTGTAACGAGTGCTGTGTGGCTTTGGCAACGGCATGCATCGTCTTGTCTCTTGTAGAAGCCATGTCATGCAAGTCAAATTCTTCAATTTATCAACGCACTGTAAGCGCTTTCCATTCACACTAACGTTTCGGCCAATAATCCACACAAAACAGTGACTTTTCTGGATGCCTTGTTGGCTCTCGCATGCTTTTCACTCCAAATACGTTTTGATTGTTCACGATTCCACTCACCCAGCAATAACATTCGTCGCTGAATACATTTTTTCGATAAAAAAAGTAGCAAAATTTTCAAGAGCCCTCTCCGAAAATAAGGCATTGTGGTAGGTCGTTCAACTTCAATTCTTGCAATTTAAAAGCTTCACACCTAAATCTTTCCGCATTATAGTGAAGTAACATCGCCAATTCAATAATTCACGGTTATATCTAAAACGTGCGATATTTTCCTTACTTTGCACTCTACGTAAGCTTCTTGGCTAATGTCAAACCATGTTAATTTAGTGCGAAATATATAGTCACAATAGCCCCAATAGCTCGATTAAACTAGACGTCGTGTTCCACTTTCTTAACAGAACATGCAATTTGTAAGACAATTCCTGGATAAATTGAAGACAAAAGTGAATATGTTGGAAAATGATACAAAACACGAAACGTGCGCAAGCTGTCAAAACCAGTGTTGACAACAAGAAAATAGCGAGCAAGTCACCCCATATTTATCTATTTGTAATCACAGAGATTTTAAAAAACACTAAAATTGATTGCAACCCATTGCAACTTCAAACGAAGAAATGTAACCCGCGCTGTTTGGCCGGTTAAAACTCATATTCCTTTTTGCTCTTAAATCAGTTTTTTATGTTTCCTGAACTCACTTTTTGGTCACAAAAGTTTAAGGAACACATAATTTTATAAAGACAAAGGAAAAAAACACTTTGCTTCTTCTACCTCAACTTTATTGCACCCCCTTTGTTGCAGAAAGTCATTTCGTAAAGAATTTCATTAAAAAAAACTTTTTCTCATATACTTCATTCTCATTATTATGAACGCTAGAAATTTCATCTTATTAAACAAAAAAAAAAAAAAAGATAAAAAATAAATTTAAATTAAAACATTGTCCCTGCCTGCTTTTGCGAGTGAAACATATTTCACGTTTAAAAAGCCAGACGGTGATAAATCAAACCCTTATGCCTTCGCAAGCCTATACAAAACCCTACCACCTTCAGGAGACAAATTCATACAATTTAACCCAGCCACACCTTAACTTTCAAACCAACAAACAAACCCGAAGCTCCAATTAAGTTCTCCAGACATTTTATCACAAAATAGAACTTTTGGCCTCCGTTTCTTCTATCATTCCTTCCATCACACATCCTGAACAGAAAATTCTTCATCATGCAATTGCAGGAAACCCCATATTACAGCCCTCGCCTCGCAGAACACCGCCACCATCCACCTACCACAAAAGGTGTAAATAAATGTCAACCCTAACATAACCTCAACGACAACGACAACGATTCACCTTAACTCGTAATGCCTGAGCACACAAAAACCGTGTGAAGCTTTGGCGCGACCGCGCCCCTCGCCGCTGTCATATGTTTTTTTTTTTTATACTGATACCATTTAAATAGAGTTTTGACGTTTTCAGCGGTATTGTTGGAAAATATCTTCAGACTCTCTCCACGAAAATCTATTCCAAGGCGAAACAGGTATTCAGATTTTAGTTGTTTTTGTACGACTGTCGGAAGAACCCCGCTAAGACGAACGACACAGCACGTATCTATTCAGACTTTATGTCGGTTGTGTTGCGAGGTCTGACTTGTGAGGAATTGTCAACTATGAATCACAGAGAAGACGAGGTCGACCAAGGGAAGGGCAGATTATGGCAGGAGCTGTAGCTTCCTGGGCTCGTCCTCATTGTGACAGCGAAAATTGCATAACATTTTCGGTTTCAAGGAATGTCATATAATTTTCCAAGCGCCTTCTATAGCGCGACATTACTTCTCCAAGCGTGTGGGGTAGTGGGTGCGACAAAACTAAAGTCATGTGTCCTTGCAGACTGGAGACTCTCCAACTGACTGAATTCAAAGGAAGCAGAAAAAACGGCAACGTCGTAATTTGATGCTGAGAAAGCAAGGACGCGGGATGGAATACTTTCAAATTCTCATTTAGTTTTTTTTGTCTAGTCTCCTATTCGGAAGAAGGACTCCCTGCTGGCGTCCGTCACGAAGAGGTTCACTTAAAACGTTACACAACACACAAAAGTTATGCGGAAGGATTTTGCCATCGCCCGACGTATAACCATAAAATGAGGAAACCTCTCAAAAAAAAAAGGAAAATTCCGGACAATGCCACTACCGTCGCCTTGTCGCCATTGCTGTGGCTGCTGAAGAGCTGTTGTTGTAGTTGCTGGTGTGGTTGATAAAGTAATGTGTTTAAGAATGCCTCATTGTCCGAGCAACCATAATCAAGCATAAGCCATCACATCGACCGCCCAGTCTGCCGGAAGAACGAAAAATAACGAACAACACTGCAATACAACATTAATGGTCACCAATAAGCTTGGGTTCTTGTGTTCATGTAGCTGCCGACTACACTACTTTTAACCATTTCCGAAACAACAACACACGCAAACAACATGTTTCAGAGAAAAGGAGAAAACAAAAGTCTCCTGATGTGGCAATGGTGTCGTCGTCTTTTTGACCTTCCTGATTATTTGGGTGGTTTCTTGCAGTGTGTTTCGAAATGGCGCCCAACGCTCGAACAAGGCAGATCTATTATTCAAGAATGTGAAGTACTGTTGTAGACTCGACGATATTTCGTTTGTGGTAGAGTTTTTTCTTTTTGTGTGTAGTATTGTCACACAATTGGGTAAAAAGATTGACAATCGAAATAAATTATTCAGAGAGAAACAAGCTGAAATAGGACTTGGCAAATAGTACGTGACGTTGAGTGAAAATTGTTAAAAGACATGAAAAGTTGGATATAACAAATGTGATTATTTACTCGTAGGCACACGAATTTTTAACATTTCTTTATGGTTTTTGGTTGTTTTTTTTTTCTGGAATTTGATTTAGGGTGAGTTCCGGTTTTGTGTTTTGGTTGGATTTTATTATTATTTAATGGAAACTTATATAACCCACTTGGGATTTGGTTTCACGTATATATATGGTCATAAATTTAAATTGCACGACTGGGGCATGTGAACTTATTAATTTTATTATTTGTCGGGAACCGTGGAAGACCGATGTTTTGCCAAAATTCGCTTGGGGCCAATTTGATCTATGTGCTACAGCCCGGAGCTATCAACAACGTCCTAGAAAATTCTTATTTGATTATGTACTGGATTATAATAGTAATTAATGGAAGAATCCTAAGAATGTGGGCATTTACTTCACCTCCTTAATAGAAAACCTAAAATTGAAGATTTTTGCATTTAAAAATAGAATGAAACCTATCAAAATTTTGAGTCTTTCTAACAGAAAAAAACATCTTACAACAATTTTTAAAAAAGTAGTCGTCAACCACGTCCCCAAAATGTATATTTTAAGAGATACTTGTTAAAATTAATAGGGTTTTCACTCTAGTCAATATTATAATCATATAAGTAAGTAACGACCAGTTTAAAAAAGTAAGCGTTTACCACGCCTCCTCAATTAAAAACATTATAGTCTGGGAGGCGACCGTAAGATTACCTACCTCATCAGCAGAGTGGAAAATTTAGCCACCATCTAATGCTAAATGATATGAAATTTTCAAAACCAGTGGTAGGACAGACTTTTCCTGGGCCTTCTGGTGGCTATATTGCACTTCCGGTTGCGTTTTTTGGTGCTACTTATACCATGGGAAAATTGGAAAAAGTAAGTATAGAGGTCAATAGACATTTCGTCGAAGATACCAAATCATATGGTCGGACAGAAATAACGCGGGCCGTTCCCTCTATCCGACCATTTAAAAAACTGTATTTTTGGTGTCATCCTACCTCATCGGCTGAGTGGGCAAATTGGGTATCAAATGAAAGCTTGGAACGTCTATATTAAGAATCTGCTGGTCGGACAAACTTTACATGGGCCAATCATGCGACCGACCGCATTTTTCAAAAAAAATCTGTTAATTTCTGTTATGCTTTTCTCAACTTAGCATCAAAGTTTGTCCGACCAGTAGATTCTTAATATAGACGTTCCAAGCTTTCATTTGATACCCCATTTGCCCACTCAGCCGATGAGGTAGGATGACACCAAAAATACAGTTTTTTAAATGGTCGGATAGAGGAAACGGCCCGCGTTATTTCTGTCCGACCATATGATTTGGTATCTTCGACAAAATGTCTATTGACCTCCATACTTACTTTTTCCAATTTCCCCATGGTATAAGTAGCACCAAAAAACGCAACCGGAAGTGCATTATAGCCACCAAAAGGCCCAGGAAAAGTCTGTCCGACTACTGGTTTTGAAGATTTCATATCAGTTAGCATTAGATGGTGGCTAAATTTTCCACTCTGCTGATGAGGTAGGTAATCCTACGGTCGCCTCCCGGACTATTATTTGAATACACTAGAAAATCCATAAATATATCAAATTTCTACATCGTATAGTCATTTAAACTCAAAAAATTGTATAGGACTCAATTTCATAATCTTTCTGATTAAAAAAGTGGGCCACGTCTTCTTGAAAGTTATTTTTTTTAATATACAATTTTTGCCTTTAAAAATACAAGAAAACCCATTAGGGTACCAGGTTGCAAGTTCGTGTGTTCTTAATAACAATTTTACTGGAATGGGTAGGACTCAGCTAGCTAGGGACCGAGCTGGCTGGAGATGTTTGTTGGGTGAGGCCCTGGTCCAACCTGGACTGTAGCGCCACCATAAGTAAGTAAGTAAGAGTTGGATTCGCACCTACTGCTAGGATTTCTTGTGTCTATGGTTTCTTTTTCATAGGTTGTACAAAGTTTTTACTGTACTTGATGTTAAAACTCAATTTAATTTCCAAAAACATTAAACTAATTAGAAGACGTTTGCCACGCCCCCTGAACAAAAAATCTTAAATTTTCAATTTTGTTCACTTTAGAAGAATCTTTTCGTTCAGTGCAAAAAAAAAACGTACACATTGCTATGCCTGTTTTGGTTATTAGAGCTTAAACAACGGGATTTGTGGAAGAAGATGACACTTCATACCATATTGGTCCACTTAGTGGTTTACCCAACCATCTGGCAGCAGGCAAAAAGGATACAACTCCATTACCATAAAATTAAACAAGACTGAATGTCCTTGAGATTAGTTCTCTCCCTTGGATATTAACAACGAAAAAAAAAGAAAACTAATTCCACTTCAATCGAGTGGATGAAAATTGTTCAATTTGCTTCCGCTTGTTATTTTCTGCCATCAGCTTTAAATAATCCAATTAAATTTAAACCATGCCTAAATAGTTTGTAATGTGTGGTGAGATGACTCTTTCTACTAAACACACGCATTGGATTTGAATGTTCCAATTGTTTTGCTGGCTGAATGGAGATTCAACTAGCTATAATACACCGCATCAGAAGAGTGTGCGTTTGTCGCGCATCGTGTTCGTGTTATGTTTGTGTTTTGGGGTTGAGACACTATTTGGGCGCCAGCTAAGTGCCATCAGAGAAGTAATCTTTCTCTACGATATTAAAAGCAAACAACAAAAAAAAAAAGAACAAAAAGAGAAAATTGCTGGGACGATGAGGGTGGTGTTAATTTTCACTTTTCTTTGTCTTTGCACAGGCTGAGTTTTATTTTCAATACTATAATGGACGTCCCAGTTCCAGCCTTGATAATGGCGGTGAAGCCGTGCGTTGACTTGTGTACTAGCGCAGCGTGATGGTCTCATTCAGAGTCTAAGTTTAAGAACAATTTGTGTGTCTGAATGTATGTGGCGCCAAGAAACGAACTTTGTTCGTTTCTCAAAAAGAAAATTCTGTTGATGGATGTTGTTGGATCGATATTGAAAATAATATAAATTCTTTCAGAGCGAGTAAGAGAGCAAATGAGGGTGGAGGGGAAATTTGATGTGATGTGGTGATGTTGACTTAGAGGGGGCTGTTGAACTTTGTAGTATAGGGTTTCGTTTACGTGATAAATGATGTATATTTTTTTTCTTTCATGTATTTATTTATAATTATCATTGTTATGGTTATTCTATTGAATTGTGTGTGTGGTATTTTCGGATGGGAAAAGTTTTTGATTCGATTTTGATGATAGCATGTGGAGAGGGCTCCCGCTGTTGCTGCTTCTGCTGGTAGTAGAGCTGAGAATTAAAATTTGTTTAATAATAGATTTTTTTTTCTTTGAAAAAATAAAATGTTGTCAAATCAACAGCAGGAAGTGTTGTCTTTGAGTCGTTGAGGAGGTGATGGGTATTTTTAATTATACAAATTTTATAACGTTTGGCAGATTTTGAGGGATATTTCAGGGAGATAACTTTGATGAATTTGATATTCAAAAAAATTACAGAAAAAAAAATAAATAAAAACATCACAAACAGGGACAAATTCAAAAGGCAGTGCAGTTTAAATTTAAAGGCAAAGCTTAAGCAATCTTATTATTATTCCATTTTTATTCGGTACTATTATGATCTGTATGTCGAGGGGATTATAACTCTTCTACGTACCGGCCTCACACAAGTTATCCGCCGGGTTGATCTCCGTTTTGAAAATGGTAACTAACAACATAATCTAAGTCGGTTCTAATTTGGATTTTCAAACTTCTTCTTATTCTATTAAGCTGTTTTACTCCTGCTGATGTTATACAAAACATATTAGTCTCAGCCCTTAAATCGCTCTCATACTTTCTGTAGGTACAGTTTTCAACATTGTGAAGCTGTGAATGCAAGATGCATAACAGTGGTGTAGACCTACCTGTCAGCTTATGGGTCACAAGCGATAGCACAACTTTTTTCAAAAACTCTGAGGGTATTCTATCTAACCCCAGAGCTTTTCCCGTTTTGGAGTATCAAACCGCATTACTATCACTTTGTGACGTAGGTTTTATCGCTAAAGTAAGGTTGAGCAGTTGGGCTATTGAAAAGTAAAGCCTCGGAATTATTCATTTAAAAGACAAGCTCCGATGTTCGAAGTCCGATGACGACCAATGGTATTAAATTGATACTAATGTATCATGTTTCAAACGGTAATCGTAGGCCCGCATGACCGCACTGGCCACTTGTTCTCTGTTTTTGGCGTAGACCAGTGCTTGCACATAATCTCGGTGAGTTTTAAGTGTAGACATACAGAAGCCCTGGTGGGCTTTCCACACTTTAACTGTTGAATCACAGATTTATTCATTCTTGCTTGAATTTGGCCGTACTTCTTTATTGCATTTGGATTCTTAACTTATTTTGATCTGTATTATACGGTTTCTTTTTTATAGCTCTCACAATTCCATTATCATATTGATTTCCCTTGTTGATTCTGTCCTTTTGACCTTTTTTATGCAGTTTCAAGAATAAAAAGTTAATATTCAAAATTGAAATATTGAATTCCGTTGAAAACTGGACACAAATTACAAAGTTGTCTTAAAAAGAATTAATTAAATCTAGTTCGAAATTTGAACATATTTTAAGGATTCAGAAAGCAAATCATAGCATCTGCGATAAATTAAATTTTCCTATAATTCACAAAGGAAATCAGATTAATATCTGTTGCCGGCAGCCTTCCAAGAAAAATTATTATTTTCCAAACATCAGTTGAGATATGAAATCAAACTTCAAATAGCCCGAATTTAACCCCAAACGATCCCAACTAAATCTTATGATAATCGGATCCGCAAGAAAATCCCCAAACAGTTTTAGTTTTGAGTTCAATAAACTCTCCTTACCTTAATACCTACTTTGAATTCAATTTAAGAATTTGATTTTATCTCAAACAGCTATCCCAGTTCCATCCCAGTCCTCTTCCTTCTCACGAAATCCCTATATCCAAAGTCAAGCCATATAATAACCATTAACCATGATCATTAAAATTCAGACGGATAACTTCAGCTTCAATAATTTTCTTAGTCCTGAATTTTACGATAAAATACAATCAAACCAAACGAACCACCTGACCTATTTCGTTTTCTCATAACGCCGAGTTTCGTTCGTCATTGCCGGAAATGATACAAAAAGAAAAAAAGAGTCAGGATACACAATATGTGTGGCACACTGCCAAAGTCATTTGAGCCAAAACCCCACATACACAACTGTAAAACCATTTCGTCTTCGTGTGCGAACAAGAAAAGGAAATAAATTCACAGTAAATCCACGCGATTATCCTCATCGTAAACGATTAAATTGCATCGCAATCGAGAGCGAGACACTGCACAGACCCAATGAATGCAAAGGGAAGATAGAGGGAAGTGTGCCGGTGCGGAATATTGCATCCGGTCGTGGAAATGTTTCCCTGACCGACCAACATGCATACAGAACACAGCCCCATCTCAACCTGCCTCCTCAAATTGCAGCCTGCACAGCGCCTGAAGGAGTGGTCGGGTAGGTCGCCCGGTGGCAGTGAGTTTATCGATTCGAACTGATCCATCATATTACCTCATCCTTGTCAGGAGCTTGGCTGGGTGGTTGAAGCGTGTCGAAGACCCGTCTGGGGCCATTTGAGACAAATGATGTCCCCAAATAGCCGCGGAGAATAGTCAATCATGTCGATGGTTGAGTTGAAGACGATGACGATAAGCAACGAGCGAACATGAGAAAGGATGATTGGTTCTGTGTCTTGAGATTTATTTGACTCAAGAATCATTGAACCACCCGTTGGCAATTGAATTTGGCAGCTCACAGCAGAATTATACTGCAGAGGGGAGCAATCATCTAACATGTTTTGGGCGACAAAATCTTGCAACGAAGGGAAGTGGTGAATGGTTTACGATATCGCTGAGGAATTTAGATTTGATTTAATATTTTTAAGTGACGAAGTGGTTTTTTGTCCTCTGAAATAATTTAAGAAAATTGCTATAGAGGATGTAGAAAGCATCAAAGCGCTTGTGTAAGATGACGATGGACACTAAAGCAGCTCTATTATTTTCCTAGTGTCAACTGTCAGGTCAGTGTTACAACTGCTTGCAACGCCAATGGTCAGATGCTACACCCTGTATAATTTCCTGTCATACTTCTTACCACATCATGATTTCCCCCTTTCATAAATTTACTTCAAAAGGTTCAATCATCAATGATTCAGCTATTTATTTCCACATCATTTATTTTGAGTCATGAATGAACTTTGCTACACAAAACTACCTTCACTACAATCAATCCTGCACATCAAAAATCTCCTCTGGCTACGAGCCCATAACTCCTTCATTTAACCCTTCCTGCTTTCCAAGTGCCCACCACACTTCTCTTATTATTATAGAAATGGTTTAAGTAAGGTAACTGAATCGTAAAACCAACCTCTCAACTATAACTCCTTGTTGTAGGGTTTCGAATGAATCTCATTACGGCTAATGGGCGGGCTAGTGTTTTCCCTTCGTGTGTAAGAGGATTCCATAAATATGTATAAGCATCAACCTTTATTATTATGATCATTAAGGTTCGAAATAGACTTAGAGAGTTGTCTTTGAAAACGCTGCATCTATCCCAGCCTTAACTCGAAAATAGAAACAAACAATCCTCTTAGCACTGAGCCAGATGAGAAAATCCCGAAACAACGACGACTGACACTTGAAACCTTCATTTGTTTAAAATAGGAAGCTCTGCTAGAAGACATTTTGAGTGTTGTTTATTTTTTTATTTTTCTAAGAATAAACGTCAATTGTGTGTGATTGTGTCATTTTCATTCTCATTCTCACATTTGTTGACTATGACTATGACAAGCAGGATACGAAAATAGCTGCCTACAACACACATTTTGCAAATGTCATATATCTTCGTGATGGTTAAAGGCGACCTCGACCTTTTGAGAGGGAAAGCGTAACCGTCATCTTCATGCGTCCCCTAACACGGCACGGTGCCACGGGTAGGCTTTCGACTAAGATTAAAGTGATACTTGTGAGTTTATGTTAGTTAAAGAAATCTAATGTTAAACAAATGCTTCAAAGTCAAACGGACTCAAGGAGGTTGTCGTTAATTGGATTTAGAAACTAAGACTAAAAGCAGTATAAGTGAATACCCACGCGCGCTGGAAATACTTTTTTCATTTACACAGTTAGCAAAGAGATTAAAAAGGCAAGTAAAGCTTTGTTGAAAATCGATTTGTAGAAAATCATAAAATAGGAGTACGAGCTATGATTTATCAAAATTTTCAGTTTTTAATCAAAACCTTAATCTACTCACCTCAAGTTTTGGTATCACAGGAATAGGAACATTTTTGTTACTGTGATTCTAATTTGAAAAGCAGAAAAACTATAGCTCTCGAAGAAGGAAAGAAAAGCGAATTTGTCTCCCTATACCTACACAGTTTTTAATAATAATTTAAGGCCATATCTCTTTTTCAATTACTTTTCGTCCTGAAAAGGGCGTTTTTCCTATATCACGAACGATCGAATTATTTGCTTCGTTCTCCATGATTCTCAGTATTCCGTGTCTCATAAGACTTCTGTTTTTGAAAAAAGTGTATGGCCTTATTAAGGGCTATTAGAAAAATCGAAAAAGGTAGCATATATCGACCTCCTTTATTCTCATAACTTTGAGTGACAAAAAGGATTAGATAGTCAAGAAAAAAAGGTAAGATTTTTGGCGGGCAAATGTCATAGGGGTAAATGTACTGCTGGAACGTACTTTGCGGTCAAATGGATTACCGTATGGGTGATTTTGGTTTTTTTCTTTCGAGTTTCGAACAGGGTTGGCATGATTTAATCATTTTGATTTAAATCATGATTTAAATCACGATTTAAATCAACTGATTTTTTCAATAAAAATCAATGATTTAATCAAAAATGATTAATTTCACTTTCTTTCACAGAAATAAAAATAAAAATCAGATTTTGAAATTTTACTAAGTTAAAAATTAAGATAGAGTGGCGCGACAGCTCTTGAAGAGCCAAGGCCTAAGTGGCTTACTCTCATCAACAATTCTCTGAGTGCGTGTGAAGAATTGAGGAGAACTACAATTTAACGCCGATTTTGAACGGCAACGTTGAGAAGCACTTTTTCATGACAGATTGATACTCTTGGAAGTTTGTCAATTCTTCGCAAGAGGCAGTACCCGTGAAATAAAAATTTTATGGGCGCGAGGAGGACTCGAACCCACGACCGACGTTCTGCTTAGCAGCCAACGCACCTAACCACTAAGCTACGGGCAAATGCTAATGCTACAAACTAGGGTCGTTAAAATCTGAGAAACCAATAAAATCATTTATTATAATATTTGAATACAAGTCTATCGCGCCAAACAACTGCTTCACCACTGGACAAATGTTTGACTGTCCCTCTTATAAATTCAGCCATATCGTCGTAGAAACTTACGTTCGTAAAAAAATGCTGATTATAACATTGACATTGACATTACAGTACTTCGCACATGAATGATACGAACTACAGACACATAGCAGCACTGGCGACTGAGGCCATCGGCTGGAACTGATACAAGACAAACGACAGAGAGAGAGACAGATAGACACATATGTAGAAGGAAAGAACACATAACATAAACCTACGTGGCACTGATGAGGAGACATAGATTTATAGTGTCTCATATTATCACGCAGGTGGCCTCAGATAAGCAGGCGATTATTGTAGAAAAAGACTGCTGCCGAAGCTGGGGCTTGAACCCGCAACGTTTGGCTTAGCTGTCAACTAAACTATCCTCTGAACCATAGCCACCTGCCTGATTATATCATTTATTAGACATTTATGTATTTATATATATAGATACCTATAAATAGTTCCGCAAATGTTCCGTCACAATTTAGCTGTCGGAATCGGAACACTCTGAGATGCAAAGAAACAAAATAATTGCATAGCGTTAATTGTCTTTTTACTTTTTGCCGCATGAAATCGTGATGTGTTAACCTGAGTTCGACATTTCAACGCAAATTTGAAATTTTTTCGTAGGTGCATACGTAGAAACACCTATTTCGAACGTGCGTTATTAAAGTACCGACTTCAAAATAACTAGGTAGATATAATCTTCCCCAGACGCCTTTACGACCATATTTTCAATTTTTCTTCAAAAAACAAGATATGGGTTGTGGACGCAATCCGTTTTGAGCAAAAAAATATTTTAATTAAGTAACCAAACAAAACAATCAAAAATATCGTGATTAATTGGATTTTTTCAAAAAAATCGCGATTTAATCGATTTTGTCCAACCCTGGTTTCGAAACAAAACCACAAATTTCGTTCTTGTATCGTTTTAAAAAACCTTAACAACTTGTGACATTTTTAGAGACACTGTGTTTGTCACATAGTTTCTACGATACAAGTGCCACTGAAAATTGGCAAAAAGTGAAATATTACGTTTTGACGTAGACGGCATTGTATTTTCAAGCATTAAATTCAATACGGTTTCTCAATTTCCACTTTATAATACTGTCATGGTCAATTTTTAGTTAGCCCTTTCTTAATCGGATTGTAGAAAAACTCAAATTTTCACATGCAATTAGGGAGTCATCGATAGGTAGACGCCACATGGATTTTAAACAGTTGTGTAATTGTGTATTGCCGTTGAAGATTAACATCTTAATGACTTAATTCAAGATTAGTGGTTTCATAAAAATTTGAAAGAGTATTGGGGACAATGTGTAGCCCTGGGGAACACCACTGGTTATTTTGTAGGTGTCAGACCCTAGCGATTATGATTTAGATTGAACACTCTGAAAGGTATTTACTAATCCAACGAAGAATTGTTTAATCGAGACAAAAGCCGTTTATTTTCGATTGGAGAGCCTGATGCAAAACTCAACCGAACGTCTTTCAAATATCAGGCACATTAATCTTTCTATGAAACGTTGTAAGAATTTATAACACTGTTCGGTGATTTAAACCACCAAATCTGCAGCGTACTTAGTTATGTGAGCTTTGTCTCTGAGAGATGATATGATTTTCAGAATTGTTTTCTAGTTCAAGCGGATGTTTGTGCACTTTCAATGTCTGTGTCAATTAGACCTTATAAGCGAATAATTCAAGATCTTTGTACAGAACTCTCACTGTTCGACCCCGATTAGATGTCATGACTTCTAACCATACTAATCTCATGAACTTCTTGCTTGTTTTTAGAACATAAATGACAGTGATCTCAATAAATTTTTATCTAAAAATTAAAATGCAGGGATTGCTCTTAGAGTACTCATTAGTACGTTACATTCGAATGGATGTCTGTACGCATCGCAAACGACTTCTATGTTATTAAACGTGAAAAATCATTCCTTTCAAAACGTTTAAAGTCCCTTCCGAATTTATATTACCAACTTTAGTTTCTTCTCTAGCATGACTCTGATGGCCAAAAACAAGTTAACGTTTTTCAATTTTATTTTCTCCAAGCTGTCCCCATGAGCCCACTTAAAATCTAGTTTTTTTTCCAGAAGATAAAAATCAATCTACTTTTCCTTCCAGCTAACAAAACCCATATCATTATGAGTCCATCTTTTTCTCGATTAAAAACACTCACTTGCAACCTCATTAAAACTAACAAGCCAATTCACTTTGGGGCAAACTCAAATCCCCAACTGGGTCCATGTTAGTCCATTATTCCAAATAGATATGGCTCACATCCAATAAAACCCACCACAGCCCACCCAGCGACACACACTCAATTTTAAAGGATCAATGGGTTTTTCCTAGTTTTTGAGTTTATACTTTTTTCCTTTCCTTGGTATTGACTTGTCACACGACTTCAGCTGATTTCGCTATCAGCCTTTGTGATGCTAAGTAGGGAAGTCTCCACCCCGCTAGACTATCAACTTTCTGACCACAAAATCAGCACTTTAAAACGAGAACATAATGTTACAAATACTCGTAAGAAAAAAAAAAGGAGATACAAAAAGAATCGCAAAACGAATCTCTGTTTAGCCTCAATCTTGCTTTTTTTTGCTTTATGTAGAACACAAGAGAGGGAATGTAAATTAGCTTCGCTGTCATAGTGGCATTAACATATATGCTACAGCATGTGTATGTTTGTTGGTCCTAGAAAACAATTTAATGTCAAGTGTGACTAAAGGCTAAGGGCACAGAGAGAATAGGCTTTCAAAGACTTTTCTATACATTCTCTCTCTATTTCTCTTGCCTTGTGTCCTATTTCCCATATAATATTTTCTACTCTTCAGTGGGATCTTTCATTTTTTTTAGTTTTTATTTGGCTTTCCACTTAAACTAAAAAATAAAAAAAAAACATCTTTTAATCTTTGAAGTTAGATCTGACTCCATAAAAAAATATCTGAAAAATATTGAGTGAACAAAAGAAGCTGTTGTCCCCTTTTTTAAGGTGAGTACATGTACAGACTAAACCACCGAAAGGGCTTCCATTAGTTCAGGACCGGATTATATGCTTTCGGAGCTTCAAACTTTTGTTGAACAAAAAAATTCGAAGGCAATTGTTTATGCTTTAATTGGTTTTTCACTTCGACAAAAATCGAAATTGAGGCACTTGAGCGTGAGAATTTTAGTATTTGAATCGTAATATATTATAATTTTTAGTTTTGGAGTCCCCAATTAATTTTTTTTTCGTTGTCAATCCAACCCAGCATGTGTCCTCCTTTTGAACGACAACGTCATTAGGTTTCACCCACTTTTCGTATTACACACTGTAACGACAAAGCGGGCTTCGACGTTCACAAAAGCACTATAATGTTCGTATATAATATTTACACCTTCCCCCGCTCAAAACCCACTTGTACATCACAAGAGTGCGAGAGTACCCACTTTCAAGCTTTAATACAAGATTCGACATATGAAAAGCATTTCACCACAACCTCTACATCGAAGCAGTAGGGAGCGAGTAAAGCAGCTCCCAATATTACGAACGATTCTCTTCTTAATGAGAACCTTTTGACCGGATTTTGTTTGTTTCATTCATAAAAAAAAGAAAAGAAAAGTTGTAAAGACTCCTTTCAAGTATAGACTCACGAGGTTCTAAGGGGAGTAAAGGTGTCCTGAAAATCAACCCAAAAGAAAACTTCACCTAAAAGATGAATAGCAGAGAAAAATCATTCTTGAAGTTGAGAAGTCATTTTGAATTTGAGTTTTGACACTGACTGAGAGTGACTAAGAGAGGATGATGATAGGGGTGGTTGTGGTAAAATAATCATAACTACACCTGTCAACAGAAGTTTTTGTTGAGTTTAGGATATAAAGCAGGAAGTCTCACAAAGCACTTGAATTGGGTTTTTTCAGATTAACATACATAATCGCAAGAAACAGTGATAATTGCATGGCAGGGATTTTCGCATAAGTCGTTGCGTAGGGCTAAGGTGTAGGTGGTAGAAGCTGGTATATTCCAGTTAATGACTTGTGTGCGTCGTTATTTTTTGTTTTGGTGTTATTGTTATTTTTATAACGTGAGCAAGATGGTTTTCATAATTAAACGACCTTTTTAATGTGGTAATAAAAACACTGATTTGTTAGAAGTTTTGCTTTCGAGGGGAGAAATGAGTGACGTTGATAATGATTTTTAAGGAGAAAATCTTTTTAAGAAGTGACAAAATCTTAAAAGGGAGGAAGTTTGTATTAAAATAAAAAAGTTCATTAAACTGGTAATACGTTCAGTAGGGCGTATGAGTATTTTTTTCTTGCCCTTGCAGAAAATTTATTTGAAGAATTAATGGAGATAAATACCTGCTGGTTTTTATTAACAAGATTTTATTAAGACTCAATTCATTTTATAATTTCATTCATTTTTCTTTCCATATTTATTGTTCTTCATTAAACTTAAACGCAACATCATAAAACAGTTTAGTTAGAAAATGTTGCGGTATAAACTTCATATTTAGTTTTTTTTTTAACGCGTTAAAATACAAATTTTCCAGTTTTTCAACATCAGCCACTTGAAAAATTAAAAAGAGCTTAAAAATTTTAGTTCTTTAATTTCAAGTTATTTTTAAGTCTTTTTCTGTCCCGAGGAGAGTTTGAATCTATTTTCTTGTGATTTTATGAAAAATTCGTTTGGATGCCTCTTAAACTATTAACTATTTTGGTATGCTAAATACAGCCCTAAGGGGCCGTTCAAATATTACGTAAGCAGATTTATTACAATTATTTACCCCCCCATCCCCCTTGTCAGCAAAAGTAAGCAAAGCTCTTACCCCTCCCCCCGTGCTAACGTAAACATTTTTCAATTTCAAATGCATTTTTTTTTTAGTTATAATTTTAATTTTAAAAATGAAAAAAACAGATATACAGTATTCAAGTAATGCACAAAAACATTATAATCTTACGAACGTAACAAATTAATTTTTTTGGGTACATACATTAAATTCAAATTAAGAGTCTTCAGTCCAGTTCAGACCCGAATCCATGATTCTAAGTTTTCGATGACATTGGATTGCGTGGATTGCTGTTCAGTGTTGTGTGTCTGCTCACTTTCATTCGATTTTGGAATGTCTACATCGTTTTCATCGAGCCATTCAATTCAAAATCATAGTAATCCATGACGATTTGAATTTGAATCTCGTCTTGCGCTATATCTGCTTTGTTTAACTACATTAACTACATTTGATTTAACTGCGTTTCCTTTTAAACATATGCACTATTTTCGGGAATGCCCGAAAATGAGTTTCGTTTTCAAGCATAGACATTTGTGTAAAAAAGTTAATAGCTACCGATGACGAAATCATCATCTAGACCCCCCAACCCCCATGTCATCCAAAATAAGCAAAACAAAGACCCCCCCCCCCCCCCCCCCAATGTGCTTACGTAATACTTGAATGGCCCCTAACTTAGCAATCGACAATATTGAGTTCATGATATTAAAAGTTATAAAAACATGTCGTGCGATAAAGATGCTAATCTAAGCCAAAGGACTTAAGGACTTGTGTAAGTTGAGCCATGACATTATCCAGAAATCTTATCTCAATTTTATCGGCTTTTAAATATGTAATCTTGGTAATAGGATTCTATTAAAAAACCGTTCATATATACTATGTATGTATGTACTTGTACATAGATACATATGTATATATATATATTTTTTTTCAAACTCAATATCTCGAAAACACGTACCTAGGTATATTTATTCATACTAAGCTATTGTATATCGGCATTCCGTTTGAGTGTGGTGTAGAAAAATAAACATTTTTAACTAAATTAAACTTTGAATTTTGAAATATGGAAATATGTTTTTTAAATATTTTCTTACAAGAATTTTAAAATAATGTTTCAAAAGCCAGGATGAAGGTCTAGATTGCCACTGCGGGTGCAATTAATCATTATTTCATAAGGTGTTTAAGTTACCATGAACATAAAATAAAAACTTAAGAAAAAACACACATAAACAAATAATTATTCGTTTATAATTGAATCGCAGGTGCAACATTAAATTATCATGGGTGCAGCTATTCTTCTTGATGTAAACATAAACTTTGGCTTTTACATGACTTTCGTGTATTATGTTTTTTTTTCCTTGCTACAAATTTAAAGAAATTTTTTTTAGAAAGACTGAGACTGCTGCTAAATTACAGAAGCACTTTGTTCTGTTGGCATTCAACCCTATGATTCTGTAAACCATGCAGAATAAATAGTACAAAGACACATATTAAATGTACAGGGTCAGAACAGTCAAATGAATGATAAGCCAAATGCTGCGGGAACAGGCCCCAGCTACAGCTTATCGGAAGCCTCTCTTTCTTTTTATTTGTGTATCCGTCTCTCTCTCCTCTCTCTCTCTCTCTCTCCTTTTTCTCTCTCCCTTTCTCTCTGATGTGTTAATGTCTTTTTTTCCAGCCGATGGTCTCAGTCGCCAGTGCTGTTATAAATCTGTAGTTCGTTACATTCATGTGCCAAGTACTGTAGTGTCAATGTCATCTTAAACTTAAAGGTATATAGTGAAGGCATTAAAACAGGGCCGGCCCAAGCTAAATTCGCGCCCTGTGCAAGATTTTCAAAAAGCGCCCTTTATACATATATTTACGCAAGTACATATATACATACAAACACAGACTGATACACATATAATAAGCCCTTTCCACATTACCCGGGGGTAGACTTTCAATGCGTTTTTTTTTATTGAGGTATACCCAGTAGGTCTAATCCTAACTTACAAACAAATACTTTTACATATACGATTGTATGTATGAGTATGTGTAATGTATGTTGTTGCAGCCAGAAGTAACAAAAAGAATTATCCTTTTGAATGCGGAATCCGTAATAAAAGACCACGATTTTAATTTTAATTGAACTTTAATTTCTACTTGTTGGTTTTTAACTCTTTTTAATATTAAGTTTTTGTTCTCAAAGATTTGTCATAAAATTATTATTATAAATTTTTCTTCTGACTCAAAAACGTTTAACTTTCATAACGGAAATAAGTATATTGCATATTAATTTGAATACAAAAAATTGGAATATTTGCAACTCAAGGTAAAATACGAGCTATCGAAACATGGTCCTTCAAGCCGGATGCTATGAACGAGCTTTCTATTTTGTGCATACATAGGGTTTTTACACAAATTTTGTGAAATATCAACAAAATGAAGAATTGCATTTTGATCGTAATGTATTTATTTATTATTATTATGTTGTTTTTTTATGAAGAACAAGTGCAAAATGAATCAAGATGAGGGTGAATTCAGAAACGAAATGTATTTGGACGGAAATGAAAATAGCAGCCAAAGCAGCGCAGGTATGGAAAATAAAATGTTGTTTAAAGTTAAATTCGGTGTTTGAATGTTCCAATTCGTGTTTTCGTTGCGCTGACGAAGCTTGAATTTGGAATTTCAAGCCTGAAAATCGAAAGGTAAAGAGCTTTATGGATTATGGATAAGATCGTTTGGTGTTGCGCTGACACAATTCGATTCAGATACAAATATTTTAGTGAAAGTGCGTTTGCTAAATTTTTGTTGTATGCTGTTGTGCATAAAGAGCTTTATGGATCATTGATTGTTTTGTGTTGCGCTGACACAATTGGATTTCAGCCCAAAATTTTTAGTGAAAGTGCGTTTGCTAAAAATTTTGTATATGCTGTTGTGCTAATAATTTCCTATTTTCAAGTGAAAGTGCGTTCATACAGAAAATTTTGGAGATTATCTATGCATTTAAATAAGTAATTGTTGCGCTGACAATTAACTATATATTTTATCATATTAGTTGTTTTCTTATATATTGTTATCAAGTTGCCTTCAAAAGAGCAATTGCAACGCAGTTAGATATTGGAAGTTTTTGTTTATTATTATCTTTTCTTTTAAAGGTTCGTCCGGAGCATTTGTCCGAATAACAAGAGAACATCAAGCAGAAATAGATGCTGCTAATATAATAGAGGAAGAGGTAGTTAATTTTAATTGTCAGTCATTACCGCAACAGGTTAAAAATTTGGTACCACAATCAATGAGACTGTACCGCGACACCTTAAAACGTGCTGTGAATAATCACACCAATGAGGAAATTGCTCAATGGTCAGCTGATGAAGCAACGAGTCATCTCAATCGAATTGAAGAGGTTTGGTCTAAATTTGAAGCAGAATGGCCATTGCTAGGTCAACAACAGCAACTTTCTAAAGAACAATTGGCTGGTTGCAGTGCTTTTTTAGCAGATGCTGAAGAAGAATATTTGTCCTATAAATTCAAGCTACGCAGACAAATTTCATCATTTGAGCTCTAGCCAGACCTTTTGAAGTTTCTCCTATTCAAATTCAGATTTCAGATCCTCCTCGCATAACTAAATTCTCTGGTTTGGAAAGCGACTGGGCTAATTTCCTAGCAATATTCGAAGCAGAGGTGCACAGTAATTCTAAATTTTCCAATTTCCAAAAAATGCGACATCTCTTAGGAGCACTACAAGGTCGAGCTGAGGCAATATATAAAAACTGGCCAATCGGTGACGGCAGTACTTACGATCAGTTATGGAAGGAACTATCCACACAATATGGCAACGAATATAATACGATTCGTGCCCATATGCGAACGTTATCAGCATTGAAGCCGTTACATCGTCCGACATGTGAAGAAATGCGAAAAATGCTTGACTCTGCACGAAATGCTTTTCGTCAATTGCAGCTATTGCTAACATCAGACATACTAGCGGAACATATGATTCTTTACCAGCTTGAAACACTTTTGGATTCTGAAAGCCAAGTGCAATGGTCAATACATCGATCAGCTGAAGAATTACTAACTCTCTCAGGAATGTTTCGCTTCCTTGAAATACGAGCAAGTCTATTATCTCAATTGTCAGAAACAGGTCCTAGTTATTGCGCACCGTCGAAGAGTGATAGGAATTATGAAAGTAGTGAAAATAATCAATCTCGAATAACTATGAGAAGCAAAGAGCCTCTTCCGAATTGCGACCTTTGTATAGGTCAACGCCATTGGCCATATCACTGTGCCAAGTTTAAAGGTTTATCTATGGCTGACAGATTAAAATATACAACAAAACACCGGCGTTGTATGAATTGTTTCAGTGCAAGACATTATTCATTAAAATGCCAAGAAAAACCTTGCCCAAGGTGTAAAGTCAAGCATAATAGCGTACTGTGTCCAAAGAACTTTAACATTGGCTCCCCTGTTGAGACACTTAAGGTTTTACAGGGAGATGTTGATAACAAGAGAATCTCTGGTGAGAATGTCACGTCACTTCATGATAAAAATTAGCAATTAATGACAACTTCAAGACATAGTCACTTCAGTAAGTCCATTAAGTCACCAGAAATAAATAATAAGGAAGAAAAAATATCGTCTGCATTACTAGCCACAGCTATAGTACGTATTGAGCTGAACGGCCAGGTTTGCACACTTTTGCGTGCATTGTGTGATACTGGAGCTCAAATTAATTTCATAAGTGACAATGCCGTTCGTTCACTAAAATGGTCAACACAACAATGCAGTATTCGAATCCATGGAATTGGTGATGCACCTGAGAAGTCTCACTCAAGGAAATTAACATGTCAGCTGCTATCTAGAATGAGTAATACATCAATACAAACTATTGATCTGATAGTTGGGCCAAACTTGTCAAAGCTGTGGTTGTCAGGTCAACAGATTCCAGAAACTGTAATTCCTTCAGAAGTATTGCTTAATTTGGCTGATCCTGGTGCATGTTACCTTCTACAATCGACATTTTGCTTGGTGCGGGTGTATGGGCTGCAGTGATACGTGATGGTAGTATTGTGAGTCCACAAGGAATTGCATTTCAACCTTCAACTTTAGGCTGGTTGATGTATGGTGGAGGATCAAGTTCATTTGGTGACTTAACCAATGTCATTGGTGTAACGGTGACAAATGAGCCACAATTGCACCAAATGTTACGGCGGTTTTGGGAATCTGAAGAAATTGAAGTAGCACGAATCCGCACAGCTGAACACGAGCGATGTGAAGATATCTTCATGAAGAAACATCTCCGCCTTCTTTGCGGTCGCTTTCAGGTTGATATACCATTGCGCGAAGGCATCGATCAAATACAACTTGGTTCATCAAGAGCAATGGCATTACACAGGTTTCTACAGTTAGAACGCCGTTTCAAGCGCGATCCAGAGTTAGAGGTAAAATATTTTGCAGCCATTAATGAACTGCTATGTGCTGGTCAAATGAAGCTAGCAGATCGTCCACCAAATGAATTATATTACTATATTCCGCATCATCCAGTGTTGAAAAAGTTTCGTATAGTGAACGATGCATCATGCAAAACAGATCGCGGTATTTCACTTAACGATGTGCAGTTAGTGGGCGAAAAACTACAGGATAACTTGGCTGATTTAATAATGCGCTTCAGATGTCATCCAGTTGCTGTCACTGCCGACATTAAAAAAATGTACTTGCAGGTGCGCATCAATCCTAAGCAATGGGACCTGCAACGAATCTTTTGGCGACCAGATGCAAATACCTCGATAAAAGAATACTGGCTAACAGTGGTTACGTTTGGGTTGTCGTCAGCACCACATTGTGCTGTACGCGCAATGATTCAAGGTGCCCGAGAAGCAAAAGCACAATATCCAATAGGTGCAGAAGTGGTAGAACACGACTTTTATATAGATGATTGTCTTACCGGTGCAAACACTGATGCAGAAGCTCGCCAGTTGAGTGAAGAAATAGATAAAGTGCTGCGATCATCTGGGTTTGTATTAGATAAATGACGATCAAATAGGCCGAATGTAATACCAATTTGTGAACAAGGGGCTCTAGATCTTGGCGCGTTTGAAGACACTACAGTTTTAGGATTACAATGGCTACCAACAACAGATGAGTTAATGTTCAAATTCAAGCTTCATCCACTTTTAGAAGCGAAAGAAGTAACCAAACCAAAATTGCTTAGTCGAATTGCGAAAATTTTCGACCTAAATGGATACATAGGTCCAGTGGTGGTAAAAGCGAAAATATTGATGCAAAAAATTTGGAGCGCAAATATTGAATGGGATTCTTTAGTACCCGATAGTATCTACCGAGAGTGGCGACGTTTCGAACAGCAGTTGCCACTTGTTACCGAAATCCAATTGCCAAGATGGTTAGGAATCAAAAGCGATCGTAATATCTCATTGCATGGGTTTGCTGATGCATCAACAGTGGCATACGGAGCTGCACTTTATGTGCGTGTAGAAACAAAAGATCAAATCGAATGTACTCTCATTGCAGCTAAATCTCGGGTTGCACCTTTTAAAACAATTACAATACCCCGATTGGAACTTTCGGCAGCGCTGATGCTCAGCGAATTAGTAAGGACATTTAAGAAGACAACAAAACTTCAATATGTGAAAACTACATTATGGTCTGACTCTCAAATCGTGCTAGCCTGGCTTAAAAAAGATTCTGCAACACTAAAGATTTTTGTTAATAATCGAATTCAGAAAATTCAGCAGCTCACAGCAGATACGGAATGGCGCTACATCTCTTCAATTGACAATCCGGCTGATCAATTAAGCCGAGGAACTTCCGTTGCTCAGCTGCGTGATTCAAGACTTTGGTGGAATGGTCCTTTATGGCAACGTCAGCCAGCTATCCATTGGCCAAACTATCAATTAAGGATAACATCTATTGAAGATTCAGAAATTGCAAAAGAAGAGAAGTTTAACGACAGGAATTCACATTTCAGACAGTGTCATAAAGAGTTAGCATTGATGAGCGTGACCTTGCGTGGTGTTAATCTTCTTGAACGTGCTTCAAAAATGTTTCAGCTGTGTCGACTCTCTGCATGGCTTTTTAGATTTATGCATAATATACGAGTGAAAACAGAATATCGCTGGAAAGGTCCTTTATCGAATAAAGGGATCAAGACAGCTCAAGAGTTCTGGGTTCATGAAGAGCAGCAGTTATACTACTCTAAGGTGATTAAAGCACTAAAGAATGAACACGATAAAAGGATTGATCCGCTAAGCCCAATTGCCAACTGCACTCCTTGGCTAGATAACAAGGGGCTGCTGCGATTAGGTGGCCGATTAGGTGGCCGATTAGGTCGAGCACCGATTCCAATAGAGCAAAAATATCCCATTCTTCTACCTGATGT
This sequence comes from Sphaerophoria taeniata, assembly GCA_943590905.1. Taxonomy (NCBI): domain Eukaryota; kingdom Metazoa; phylum Arthropoda; class Insecta; order Diptera; family Syrphidae; genus Sphaerophoria; species Sphaerophoria taeniata. Next base: position 32,751,157 of record OX016540.1, on the reverse strand, counting down.
CAGTCCTTTGGCAAAATTGGTGATAAGAGAAGTTCATGAAAGGTCTCTACATGGCGGGCCTAACGAAACTATGGCTTTTGTTAGGCGCAGATTTTGGATAACAAATCTCCGCCGTGCCGTTCGAAAACATAATTGGAATTGCGTGATATGCACACGGCACAGGCACCAAGCAACAACACAAATGATGAGTGAACTTCCTACAGATCGAGTGACACCATGTAGACCTTTTAGTCACGCGGGAGTTGATTATGCTGGGCCATACTTGCTAAAAGCACGTGGAGGTCGTTGCAACATTATCGAAAAGAAGTACATCGCAGTATTTGTTTGCATGGTTACTAAGGCGGTCCATTTGGAATTAGTTGAAAGTCTATCAACAGCAGATTTCATTCAAGCTTTTTTAAGATTCACCAGCATTCGAGGTGCCTGCTTACGTTTGTGGAGTGACAATGGTAAGAACTTCGAAGGTGCAGCGATTGAACTCAAGAAAATGCTTCGAAGTTGGAATGAAATGGATATGTCAAAAGCATTGCAGAAATATGGCACTGAATGGCGATTTATCACGCCATCTGCACCGCATCAAGGCGGGCTTTGGGAAGCTTGTGTGAAGTCTATGAAATACCATCTCCGAAGAGTGATTGGTCCGCACAAATTAACGAGCAGCGAATTTCAAACAGTTTTGGCCCAAACTAGTGCTGTAATGAATTCTCGACCACTTTCGGCCCTCACAGAAGATCCAGAGGATTTGTCTTACCCTACTCCAGCACATTTTCTTATTGGAGAACCAATGATACAGCCTTTTGGAGCGAACGTGTCGGAAATTCCGGACAATCGTTTGAGATCACCACAGAGAATTCAAAAAATGACCCAAGTATTTGGAATTGCAGCAACGGACGAAGTGGCGACAACCACAACCAAATTTGAAAACAGGCGACTTAGTAATTATCCGTGAAGAAAATGTTCCTCCAACATTCTGGAAGACAGCTAGAGTGATTGAGACATTCGCCGGGGCTGATGGTTTAGTCCGAAACGTTCGATTGCGAGTCGCGTCTTCAGATTGGAAGTTGAAACCAAGAGAGAAAAAAGTGCCGTTCATAATCTGGGAACGTCCGATACAAAAACTGTTCCGGCTGCCGTTAGAAACTGAAAGTGAAGCAGAGCATTCACGGGGGGAATGTGTTGCAGCCAGAAGTAACAAAAAGAATTATCCTTTTGAATGCGGAATCCGTAATAAAAGACCACGATTTTAATTTTAATTGAACTTTAATTTCTACTTGTTGGTTTTTAACTCTTTTTAATATTAAGTTTTTGTTCTCAAAGATTTGTCATAAAATTATTATTATAAATTTTTCTTCTGACTCAAAAACGTTTAACTTTCATAACGGAAATAAATATATTGCATATTAATTTGAATACAAAAAATTGGAATATTTGCAACTCAAGGTAAAATATGAGCTATCGAAACATATGTAATTTAATGTATTTACAAAAATAATATAAATAAATAAATAAATAAAAATAACATGTTTATACACAAAATAAAAATACTACGGGTCTTCATAAAGGAACTTGAGTTAATTTTTTTAAGGAAAAAAAAGTAAATCCATTTAATAAAACGCATCGAAGAAATCGGCAGATGTAACGTTTAAACTAGAAATCTTACTTTTCTGGCTTTTGCATTCGCATCATCATAGTCTAAGGAATTTAATAATTCCTTTTCTATTGACATAATGGACAGCCTACCAATCTCTCTTGAGTCATTGTTGTCCTGAGGTAATTCTTAATAATTTTAAGTTTAGAAAAACGACGTTCTCCTGAAGCTACTGTTACCGGAATTGTATTGAGAATTTGGAGAGCAATATCTAAATTAGTAGCAAGGTCTTCAAGACCTGAACTAAACATAAAATTTAACATATCTAAGCTTGAGCATTGTGGTACAACAAGTGGGGAAATGACTGCTAATTCTTGAATCAATTCTAATCCATCTAAATCCTTAAAACTACCAAATGTTAATACATTCTGCAAATTAAGGCATGAAGCACGGAAATTATTATTTTTGAAAACACTCGCCTTTATTATTTAAAAATGAAAAAAAAGTGAAAGAATAAAATTCGCACTGATGAGGTCGAGGTAGTGTGTCTGTGTATGTTTTCTGTATTCGATTAGTTTTTTTTTTGTTTTTTTTAGTTTTGGGACCCAGCGTGCAAGATGAAAAATTCGCACTGATGAGGTCGAGTCGGTGTGTATACTTTTTGAATTCAGATTTGTTTTTTTTTGTTTGTTGTTGTTTTTAGAATGTGAGTTTTGGGACCCAGCGTGCAAGATTTAAAATTCGCACCGATGAGGTTGAGGGGGTGTGTATGCTTCCTGTATTCAGATTTGCTTTTTTTTGTTTTGTTTGTTGTTGTTTTTAGTATGTGAGTTTTGGGACCCAGTGTGCAAGATGAAAATTTCACACTGATGAGGTATTAAGGTGGAGTGGATGTTTTCTGTTGAGATTTGTTATGACTTTTTGTTCTGCTGGAGGTAGTACAGAAGTATGAATGAGCTTAACGTCAGCACCTGGCAACTAAACCTTATCTGACGGTGGACCTATTCACACTGTCGACGTGCAATTTCCAACCGAAGTCGGCATTGTCACTATGCTTCTTTTAAGAGGGCGCTAAACCTCTTCCTGATGATCCACCAGAATACAAAAGAACACCTCAACTTTCAAAAGAAAGAAGCGGGTACCCTGCATCTAGATCCACACCAGTACCAATTGAATTAGTGCCAGCTCTTATTCATCTTGGTTTGATTCTAGACTACTATTCAGGCAATACACGGAACTGCACTCAACCCTCATATAGAAAGAAGAGCCGTTGTTCGGACACGGAAAAACTGCTCAACTTCCCGTACAAAAGAAGAGCCGTTAACCGTGATTTGCGAATAGCAGCTGAGGCCAAACTCAGACAACCACAACCCCCGCGAAGGTCCATCCCACTAGTGAGTTGCTAAAGCTCACTACCCGCGGTACCCAAATTGCCCCTGGGTGGAGGGTGGTCACATATATTTCTTTGCATAACAATTAGTTATACATATTTTGTTTGTTGTGACATCTTTTTTTTTTTTGCTGCTTTTGTCCTACTGGCGGACGAGGGACACTGCTCACCCTCTGTCAAGTATATCCACATTGATCGAAGGGATAGACCAGCCAATCAAGGGACACACCCAACATTTTGTCTAACTTCCTTGGCGTTTATCCACATTCGGTACTAGTTAATCGCATTTTCTTCCTTTACTATGTGTGTTAGCATAGTATCTGTTAAGGATCGCATTCATCTTCATTATACTTCCTGCTTCAATTCGCCAATTCCATTAGACTAAAGCTGCCTACGTCCGCAAGTTCCTGCCAATAAATTGACAAGAACCTCTCGGAGGCCCCACGAGAAGGTGTAGGTCAGCACGTTCACTTCAAATTCTTGCAATATATACTTGGAAAACGTGTTTCTTTTCTAAATCGCCAATCTCCATGATTTCACCTCCTGTAGGTAGTACGATGGGGTGGAATATTTTCCGATTACAATAATGGAAATTAAATGAATAGGTGTGCAAGAAATAACATCCTGCAGCTGCCATGCCGCCGCCTCCAGATTTCTGCGCCCTGTGCATTTGCACATCCTGCACATATGGTTGGTCCGGCCCTGCAGTAAAAACAACAAAATGTATAATGCGTCATATAAAAAAGGTTAAGTGACAAAAAGTTGTACTCGCGATCTTACAGATCGCCAGCAACAGCTTTTTCACGTCAGTGTTGCTAGGTATGATTTTCAGTTTGAACTTAATCTTTGGGAGGTAATATTTTCAAACGCTCCAGAGGTTTTAATAAGTAGTAAAATCGCAAAAACATTAAATATTAAATTTCAACTTTCTTCTCTGCACTATTCGAAAAAAAAACAACTTATAACATGATTTCAAAATTTGTTTCGGGCTATAACGGAATCGACCATTTTTAAAATGTTTTTGAAAAAGCTTATGTTTACCCAAAAAAATAATAAACAAAGAAATTGATAAATTGAGAAAATATTAATAAAATGTCTTTGCATTAAAATTTTAGGATAAATATGCTTCTCAGATAGTTAATTCAATTTTAAAGAGTTTCTGTAATTCTAATTTTAATTAAATTATTTTATTTTAGTTGAGAAATTTGAAGATATTATAAACAAATTCCTATGACCCATTGTAAATGCCAGCCCATCAAAAAATGATTTATGAAATTCTATTGAAAAAAAAGGATTTCGAATTCTATATTTACACAATAATTAATTTATTATTACAAAAATAAAAATTCATTTTCATGCATTTATAGTATGTACCTATTTTATTCTGTTTACTCATTCACACACAAAATAAACAGAATTAATTATGTTCGTACCGAAAGACATCCATCATATTTATTGTGGACAAAAACACAAATTGAATTAATTCCAAATTCATGTTTTGTTACCTTCAAGCCTCCAGCACAACATGAATATTGTTCGTGTTACGTAAACTATAATCGAACAATATGAATATCAATTATTCCTGCTGTCGAAAACATCTCTGGCTTGCAATATTTCAGCTATAAATTAACCATTAACTCGGAAATGATAAATGTTAGTAGTATTGAAATATTTTAAAATTTTCCTCAAAAAATTAAATTTCAAATGAGTTTAATACGCAAAAAAACGAAACTTTGTAAGTTCCACGATATTTACTAAAAACTTCAAAATATTTATCACGGCGAAACACTACTTTAAAAAGTTCTCGAAAATAAGACACTTTACCTTGTAGAATATGTTCATATTTGGTATTTTGCATCCTTAATCCCTTCAGACTTCTTATATCTTCAATTCTTCGGACTTCAATGACTGCCAACTTGCTATTAGCAATTTTTTTTTCCAATTCCATAAACAGACAAGTATCCTTCAAAACTATAGTTTAGTAGTGCAAATATTTATTGAAAAAACTTAAGAGCACTGGCAGTGTGCGAAAACATCTTTTTAATTGGACAAAATACACTAAGTGGTGAAGAAAAATTCACCAATTTTATTTAGCAAGTAGGTACCTACTTTTGCAGATAACTTTTCGAACTAAATATTCTTATATCCTTCTCATCATTTTAAGAGCCAGGATATAAAAACTAAACACAAAATTGTCTATCTTCTAGTGATAACAAAAACAACAACAAAAATATTCAGGAAAAAATTTGAATTGTGACCTAAATCTCTCACGACGAAATAAAAAAAAAATTGCATCTGGCTGAGTGACGATGTTGAATTTGAATTTTTCATCCTTACATGAAAATACCCCAGAGTCGTCATTAAAATAAAAGAAAAAAAAAATCACTAAATGTGAAGGGTAAATAGTTTCCTTTTTCTCTGTTTGTGTGCTGATTTTTATGACGGCAAACATGAAGGTTGAGAAGGAAAATAGGCTCCCTACAAGCATCAACAAAAAAAGAATGTATAGCAATTCGAGAACAGCAAAAGCACTTGAACTAACGAAAACAAGGTCAACAAGAGACTGTTATCCATGTTGATGTGAATAATGTCAGTTTAGGTCCTCCTTCAAGGCAAATAACAATTCATTGCTTGAACGAATTAAGGCATTTAGAGGTTAGAGCTCATCGCAACCGAATTCGAATGTTTACTCTAATCAAATGGAAAATTTGCCAAAAAAAAGAACCAACTTATTTCAGTTCATAAAATCGACAATGATTTAGAATGTATTTGTGTGTTTTGTTTGTCTGAATGCTTAGAGTAATAAAGGCTCTTATTCTTATTGGTTCTTGGTTTTAACTGAGAATTTCGAAATTAATTGCTCAAGAGCTTTCTTTGTTTTCAAGGCTTCAAATTCCTTCAATTTGCTTTGAAGCATTTGCAGTCAAGATTCATGCATAAATGGAAACAAAAACAGAAAGTTCTGATTCAGTAAACTAAATTGAAACACATGTAATTTGCATCATAAATGGCAAAATGAATTCAAACTTACGAAGGTGAAAAAGTTTATCTGTACTTTACTTGAAAATTGAAACTTTTGGTTGTGAAAGCACAGCTCCGGAATTGATATCAACATATGGAAACTTTGTTTGGTTATGAAGGTGAATAGTTCGGTTAAATGAATAGTTGGCTTGATATCAAAAGAGTTGAAACTGATTTTTGAAAGCTCTTGTTTCAAGTTTTTTACATACGTCATGTGAAGCATATGCGTAACTACTAAGGCAAAATATTGGATCTCTATAGATCTTAATTAAACTTTTGAAACTAAGTTTTTCTACTTAAAATTTATTTAATTTAAAAGTTGAAACGAATAAATCAGCCGCAATTGAATAGTTTCTGATTGTAACTCTGTCTTTATCAGGTTTTGATAACGTGTCACCATAAGACTCCCGGGCGGTATATCCTGAGTATATAGATATAGTATTTTGAGGCTGGTCTATGCCAAACAAGGTTAGGTCTAATGTAAGCGACGTTTTCTAAAGAAAATATCAATAGGAAGCCGACAAAAAAGCCTGGGATACAATTTAAATCAGAACTTATCAAATGTAACGTAGGGTGTACAGCCGATACTATGATCAGAGAGATGGAAGTCATACCAGCATGACAATGGCCTAGAAATGAGGCCTTGCAGAATACAGTTCTATTTTGGCAGCATTTACCCAAGATGCAAGTCTGACAAACTTCCACTGAATGAGAACTCCACCTAGTATTTGTTGAAAAAAACCTTTAGACCGTGATTAAGGTGGTGCGGGGAAATAACTCCACGGGAACTAACTCCACTGAGGGATTTACTTCCCACCAAGTGAGAACTTACTCCACTTTTATAAAGTGTAGTTAGTTCCCATGTACAGTGGGAATTAAATTCCTCAAATAATTAGTGGATCTAGTTCCCTTCGAATTCGAAATAATTTGCCACTTTAATTGAGAAAAAAATTAAAATAGGAATTCAAGTATACTGAGCAATTTTGTTTGTGAAATTAAAATAATTGTCTTTTAGAAACGAAGTCATTCCGAAATTCAGTTTTTAAGACTGAAAATAATTCTTAAAAATCGCATGTACAAAAATATTGAGAAACTTAGAGGAAACCCATTTTTAAGACTCTGACCCCCTATATGGTGGTTCATTAGTTTAGAAATAAAATTCGGGGTTTCTGACCTTTGCTATTAATTTTAAACATTTTCTAAAACGGTATTATAACAATTGAAATATACCGCATGCTATAAGTTTATGTTACATAAAGAAAACTTTTTCCTATGCAAACGTTCTTCTGAAGTTTGGTGTTCGGTGAGAGTAGGGCATTCTACAAGCACACTGTACTTGAACCCAGTTTCATTTTGTTGCATCTTTTTGTCCCTTTAAATAACTGAGCTATTTAAATAACATTAAAAGTTCCATCAGAAAGACATTTTCTTATTGACTCTATTAACTCTACAATCCCTCTCAAATGATTATAAAAATTGTATTATTAAAGATTTGGAGCTTGAACGAAAAATTGGAAGCGAGCGAAGCGAGCGAAAAAAATTTTGCCCAAAAGAGAATCAATTTGGGGTGTGAAAATAAAAAAATTCGCGCGAATTTTTTTATTTTCACACCCCAAATTGATTCTCTTTTGGGCAAAATTTTTTCCGCTCGCTTCGCGCGAATTTTTTTATTTTCACACCCCAAATTGATTCTCTTTTGGGCAAAATTTTTTCCGCTCGCTTCACTCCCAATCAAACCGAATTGATTTTGAGTGTTACAGATAGTCATCATCCACCAAGGTGAAAAAAGATGCTCAAAATGAATCATTGCAGTGCAGCACCTGCTATCCAGACACTCACACTAGCATGCTTTTCCAAATTAAAGGAAACAGCAACAGCTTTGTAATAAATTTGTGAACTTAGTTCCCATTAGAAATTGGACTAAGTTCTCACCGTATATGGGAACTAACTACACTTTACAAAAGTGGAGTAAGTTCTCACTTGGTGGGAAGTAAATCCCTCAGTGGAGTTAGTTCCCGTGGAGTTATTTCCCCGCACCGATTAAGGTGACGTGTTGACTTTATCTTTGGTAACTTAATATAAAGTAAGGTTCGTCCGTCAGTATTCAGCTCACACATTCCATCTTATTTGACAATGGATTACGATTTATGGCGTTATCTTACCCATTAAAAATATGGATTTTCAGACTTTGCAAGTAAGAATTTTCATTTGAAAATTTGAAGCTCGCTACCAAAGAGACTAATGTTTTTTGCTTCTTCTACCTAAGTACTAGTTTCCTCCGATATTCCCCTATCCCATATTTTGATGGGCTGTTTATAAAATAACCTGAAACCATCCAGTGGGACGGGCCCTTGAACCGATATTCCCCCAAACCCATCTGGTGGGGTGGGCATTACAAGATCGTGGTCGTTGCGAGTACCAGGTTGCCGCGGAATTTATCCACAAAGTCCACAAAGCTGTTGCCTGATGAAGTTTCTCATAGATATCGAGAGACCACAATGTGAAAGACTCTCGCTCATACTCGCTAATATCGAACATCGAGTCTGATCACTATCTTGTTAAAATAGTGTTCTGAAAACGAACTGATAGCATACACAATATATCCGCTTCTAAGGCACCAATAAATAAGGCTGCTGCTCTCAATGAAAACTACAGCCAAACCTACAGTCATATGTTATTGCTTTGGCTCGCCCTTGAAGAGCTTGATGGAGGAGAAAGCGCGGGTCCTGAGTGGCGGGTTTGAAAGAAATGTGGGCACGCTTTTAAATAAATGTCTTAGTGCCGATTCCAAGTATCGCAGAGAGAATGTGGTTTGATGAAAGTCACTTGAAGAGGAATAGAAACAAAGGCTTACAAAGGAAAGAAAGTGCTTCATAGACGCAGAAAGCACCCTGTAAAAAAATTGTCTGTTAAGAAGAAGAAGAACGAAAACCGCACTAGACACGGAATTTCTAACAATTCGTTCAAAGCATTCAAGCAAGCAAGCTTCATCTACTGTCAGAGTGAAGAAAGAAATTTGATTACCGATCAAAAAGCATTCTCAGACGTAGGAAAAATCACTTCATCAGCAAATACATGGATAGTTCGGCGAAGATGCACGTAGAATGACAAGAAGTAATGCTGGGAAGCCTTGCATATAGATATCGCAGGAAGGAGCAATTATAATGGTCAAACATTAGGCACAAGAGCAGAAACCATAATCGGCAATGACAAAATTGTTTCAGACCAATCAAATCGATGTTTAATGAGAAATTTACCCTAAGGCAGGCAATGGAAAATTGTCAAGAATCATCCCAAAGCAAACTTAAACATCTACAAAGTGGACGACATACCCGCTAAGCAAGGCCAATGCATGTGAAATATTCAGAGGACCTTCAAATTTATGCCGATTCCGAACGGCTAAATTGAATACCGCCTTCAACGTGTTTTCAGTGTACAATGTACATACTTCTACCATGACTCGCATGAGTTTGATTCGAACCCAAACCTTGAATATGCATGACTATACCGGTATTCCAACTCGCCGAGTTGTCGAAACTTCATTAATCCAAATTGTGCTGGCGGGCGACGAAAACAAACTGTTGACTTCCGAAAACTACAATTTACTAAATTTTAAGACCATCAACCCAACACCAACGGCTTAAGCTGCTATAGGCAAAACAATTAACAGACTGACAGATTTAATTGAAAGACAAATTTTATGAAGCCAAAATAACAGATTAACTGAACTGTAATGCCCAATTACTTTCTTAACCAAATTCACTTACAAAATCTTAACAAAATGGAAATTATCATTTTTCAAGAGTCATTACTAAATTAACAAGTCAAAAATAGCAATAGACAACTCGGATTAAAATAAATGTCAATTTGATGGAAATTCGTCCTCTCCAAATAAAAAAAAACACTTTTCTTCAATTTGCGTATTTACCACAAGAAGTTTATAAGCAGCTTTCTTCCTCCGTTTCACTTATCCTTAAAGACGATAATAAAATCAACATAAAAAAAAAAGAAAAACACCCCGAAGTCTCTTCGCCCTAACACATGCAGCTGGTTGAGGTATAATAATACCAAGGAACTGCTGTAAGGATTCCTCAGCTATTAAATCTGAATTAAGTGAAGTCATGATTTTCTTTACCCTCGGTTTTGCTGTTGTTGTTGTTGTTGATTTTTTAAAAACTTTTCTCCTTGATTCTTGTGAAAACAAATTCATTTTCATTTCGGAGAAAAAATAAGAAAAGAAAAACCGACTTTTCACATAAAATATACAAAATACAAATAATAACTGCCAGTGCGTACACAATACGAGTACTAGAGAGTGGGAGAGATGTTGGAATAGGGCTTTTGTGTTGAGGAAAAGTATAGCTTAATGTCCTTGAAAGTTATTTTCGCATATCCTCCGGGAAGAGCGCCCATGATTTATACAAAACTTACTCGTACAATGGAGGCATGATGCTTTCTGTTAAGTATTTGTAATTTGTAAAGTATTTATTTTGATAGGTATACGAATTGTATTTCACTCAGGATGATATCCTTGACTATGAATATAATAAATCTTCTCCTTTCCGCTTCTGTTGCGATTGGGATTTATTGATTTTCTGCTGTGGAGCTTCTTCTTGCGAAGAGATTAGGAAATGTTGTTGAAGATCATTTTCATTTGATTTGCGTTGCCTGTCAAGTGTGCAAATGAATTGATGAAAAATTAAAGGAAATTTTCAGCAATCAATCTTTGATGACAGATGATGCTTTTCAAACTGTTATACCAAGACAGTGAAAGTCTTAAAAATGTTCATCTCATTTTATATTCGTTTACCATCTCAAACTTCAATCTGACAAATAAACAACAATCACTAAACTGACATCATAGGACGAACCGAGCCAAACTGTTTGAGGTCAAGTGGTGTATGAGTAGGTATAACCCAATCGTGATACTTTCTTTTCAATCACTGCTCCGCTGTCCTGAATTGGATTGGCCACATTCTATACCATACCACCCATCCTTTCAATTCTATTCTCTGTGAATAAAAATGCTTCACACAGCCGTTGTCACTCTCCGCACCCGGACCTAGTGACACAGATTTTGCTTATTTACGTGTAAACAACATTGCCCTGATTTAAGCTGTCCTGTTTAATTTTTTTCAATCTGTTCCTGCAATCGTCTCCAACTCAAGTTTCGAACAGACCCTTTGAAAAGATGCTGACAAACACTGCTTGAAGATTTCTAGAGTCAACTAAGTGCATTCATCAGGTTTGTTTTTCTTGTACGAAAAGTACTTTAATAGTTTTTAACCAAAAGTGACACTTAAAATATGAGTGTGGCAACCCTCCTCTTGGTGGCATTCGAATTGTGGCTATGACTCGAAGAAGCATTAAAATTGTCAAGCTGTCAGAGTTCATAAATAAATTAACCTTTAGCTCATAAAAGCAAACACATTCCAGGAATCCAGCTCGAAGGACCAGGAAAAAAAAACATATGATTCGCCACTCCACTTGTTAGTTAAACTTTTTCCATTGAAGACATTTTTTTCCTCATCAAAAACGCCCCAAGTCATAGACGTTATTCGCTTCTTGGTTTGCTTTGTCTGAAAAGATGCAATGAGGTTACGCTTTTCAATGGAAAAGGTGGCATTAGGCTAGAGAGGTTGGGACTTGGGAGAGATCAAAAAGAAACGTGACGTTCCTTACATAAAAATGTCTTCGAAATGGGCGATGGGGCGTGATGGAATGAGGGTTAATTGACTTTTATCTAGGTTGGTCGAGAAGAGGCACATTTTAAATTAACTTTTTTTCGCTCTTTGGTTTTAAATTTAATATTTGTTCTTGCAATTTGTTTTGTTTGTTAATTTAATGAAAGAAATAAAAAATGGTGTTGGTATGTAATTGTTTGTGCAAATTGAAAGCAATTCCAACAAATTCATTTATTTTTCTGTCAAGTTCGCTGTTCGCAGAGGGGAATTTTTCAGCTTTTGTTTATTTTTTGTTTGGTTTTTCCTCAGTCAAAGAGAAATTTCGAAGAAGGATTAAGAACTCAACAATTACGGTGTGATCCTTATTTTTCATATTTTATTTATTGTTGTGTAAGCTGACCAACCATCCATCAGGAAAATTGATAAAATTTATAAAGGGAATTGCAGAACGAGAGAATATGGAGTGAAAGTTACGCGATGTTTTTTTTTTTTGTCTTAACTATAAAACAGAAAAGTAGTAAATCTACACTAATATATAAAGCTGAAGAGTTTGTTTGTTTGAACGCGGTAATCTCAGGAACTACTGGTTCGAATGGTATAATTCTTTTTGTGTTGGATGGTGCCTTAATCGACTTAGACATTAGGCTACTTAACATTAAGCTGTGACCAATAGCAGCGAAGAATCTGTGGAAAATGTGGAAAAAACGGCAAAAAATATACATTTTTCTGCGTTTTAACGCACTTATCTCAGGAACTACTGGTTGGAATGGTATAATTCTTTTTGTGTTGGATGGTCCATTAATTGAGGAAGACTTGAAGCTATTTAACACTAAGCTGTGACCAATAGCAGCGAAGAAACTGGAAAATATGGAAAAAAACGGCAAAAAATATACATTTTTCTGCGTTTTAACGCGCTTATCTCAGGAACTGCTTTATGAAATTGAACAATTTTTTTAATGTTGAATGGTCCATTTATCAAGGAAGGCTTGAAGCTATGTAAAATTTAGCTGCGACCAATAGGAGCGAAGAATTTGTGTAAAATGTGGAAAAAACGGCAAACAATGCAATACAATCTACACTAATATATAAAGCTGAAGAGTTTGTTTGTTTGAACGCGGTAATCTCAGGAACTACTGGTTCAAATGGTATAATTCTTTGTGTGTTGGATGGTGCCTTAATCGACTTAGACATTAGGCTACTTAACATTAAGCTGTGACCAATAGCAGCGAAGAATCTGTGGAAAATGTGGAAAAAACGGCAAAAAATATACATTTTTCTGCGTTTTAACGCATTTATCTCAGGAACTACTGGTTGGAATGGTATAATTCTTTTTGTGTTGGATGGTCCATCAATTGAGGAATGCTTTATTGTACTTAAAATTTAGCTGCGACCAATAGCAGCGAAGAATCTGTGGAAATGTGAGAACTGAGTTTTTTTTCTGAGATCTCTGAGATGAAATTATTTTGGATTCGATTTCTCACTCAGCTATTTGACGTGGCTGACATATGTGCAGCAACAATTAGTAAGGTAACCATTAAATCTCAATGATAACTGAGAATTATGTTCCACCAAGGCACCAAATGATTTTGCCTCAGTCAAGGTGACATTGAGATCTCAGTGAGATGTTGTTAGGTGGAACTGGCCTAATAACTGCTCAAATTAGAATTTTGAGAGTTCAATTGATTTGTGAATGTGATTGATTGCACTATTTGTGCAGATTATTGTGTTTAAACAATATCATTTTATGTACTTCTTAACTAAAAAATATGCTCAGTTTAAAGAAAAAAACAAAATTACTTAACGAAGACATATTAGAATTACTAGGGAGAGTTCACCCAAGGGAATGCTTTAAGTATGAACAACTGAAGGGAATCATAAAAAATGCTCAAATTTTTCAAGTTCAAGAGAATTACGACCTAGGGAGAGTTGACTGCAATGCAATTTTACAATAACTTCCGAACAAAATTCCCACGCGCGCATGATGCACAAGTCGAGACGATACTCTGGCCGGTGGACGAGGGAGAGGCGGACGAAGTCGCGGGCAACTTCTAGTCTTGTATAAAATTTTTTGTTTTCTTCATCACGAAAAACTGTCATATCTAAGAACGGAATACTCTTCATTTTTTCTTGTTCAAAAGTAAATTGAATTCTATCATCAATTGAGTTAAATAAAAATAAAATTTCGTTAATAGAATCTCTAGGCAGCAACAGGAACAAATCATCCACATACTTCTTTAGAATTTTAATTTTTTGGGAGTGCTGCTCCATGATTACTTGCATCTTATCTAAGATATCGTCTAACAACAACTCTACAAGGATCGGAGATATTGGAGCCCCCATTGGTGTACCGTAGCACTGTTTGTAACAAGTTCCATGGAAAGAGAAGTAGCTGTTTGAGGTACAGATCTCTATAATTTCAATGAAATCATTTTTTGCCAGCTGAGTGTGACAAGCGATTTCATCCCATCGTTTACTACAGATGTCAATGATTTTATCGACTGGTGCGTTAGTAAACAACGAGACTACGTCGAAGGAAACCATCTCTTCGCCATCTTCAAATGTAGCATTGTTGATAAATTCACAGAAATCGTATGAATTTTTTATATGATATGGTGATTTACACAACTTGTTAAGGATTCCAACAGCGTATTCCGAAAGGTTCCTAGTTGGACCATTTAGGTCAGCTGAGATTGGACGTAGGGGCATGTTTTGTTTGTGATGTTTTGGTAAAAAATACATAAGCGGTGGTGTTGCGTGATGCGATGATAATTTATATTTATTGGCAATGTCAATTTTTCCCTCATCAAATAATCTTTTAACGAACGTGTTATTGACTTTTTTTATTTAACTCAATTGATGATAGAATTCAATTTACTTTTGAACAAGAAAAAATGAAGAGTATTCCGTTCTTAGATATGACAGTTTTTCGTGATGAAGAAAACAAAAAATTTTATACAAGATGGTATAGAAAACCTGTCTCATCGGGACGCTTATTGAATTTTAAGTCAATACATCCAATGAATCAGAAAATCAGTACAGCATATGGTCTCATCGATCGTGTTAATCGTTTAAGTCATAAGAACTTTGCCCAAGACAACAAGGACCTTTTAATCGAGATGTTAACCAAAAATGATTACCCTAAGAGACTTGTCCATCGCCTTATCAACCACTATAATCTAAAAAACAACTCAACTTCGCTTACAGCAACACCTAATTCTAATAACAATATCATTAGCCGGTACTCTCTGCAGTTCGTCCCAAATGTATCACAGGTAATAGCAAAAACCATCACCCAAACTTGTGACACCGTAAGCATCGCTTTCAAAAACTCTAACAATGTCGGACGACTTTTTTCGAAGTTGAAGGACAAGCGGCCAGTTGCTGAGTTTGTAAACGTTGTTTATCGTTTACAATGCAGTGACTGTAATAAGTGCTATATTGGAACTACATCACAAAAAGTAAAAGAAAGAATGAAACAACATGAATTGGATGTAAAAAATAAGCGAACTACGAGGAGCGCTTTGGCTAATCATGCTTGCACGTGTCAACATAATTTTGATTTCCAAAATGTGAGCATACTTGAACGTGAGAATTTTTACAGAAAACGTATGCTTTTAGAAGAGATTCATATTAAATCAACTAAAAACTGTGTAAACTCCAAAAGTATAGAATCAAAAAATGTTAGCGATATCTATATGAATTTATTTAAAAAACTTCCACAATAATAATAATTATAACATTTTGGCCCTTTTGGCGCACCCTGTTTAAAATACATACTTCAAACTAATTGTCAGTGTCATGATCAGTACTTTTGACGTTTCTTTTTATTAAAAATTTTGCTTACAATTTGTTGTTCGGAATTGCTTAGTTTATATTTTAATATCAATTAACAACAAATTTTGTACGTGTCAATACTAGCTAATTTCATTAATTTTGCTAAAAATTATGTTTATGTGGCTATTGTTGATTAAAAAAACATCTAAGACACAATCGATATTACCAATAGAGTAAGCTATATAGAAATCAATGTCTTCACAAATTGTTGTTATTTAATATTAATGAATTCCCCTGTTGTAGGCCCTGAAGAAGATTCCAACAAGAATCGAAACGTCGGCGAATATTTAATAAATATCGATTAAAAACATAGACTGCATTTGGCTTTTCATTTATTATCTAACAGAGCAGTCGGTAGTCTCCAACAATCATATCGTTTTATGTACTTCTTAACTAAAAAATATGCTCAGTTTAAATGCAGAAGTAAGAGAGATATTAGAATTAGGGAGAGTTCACCCAAGGGAATGCTTTAAGTATGAACAACTGAAGGGAATCATAAAAAATGCTCAAATTTTTCAAGTTCAAGAGAATTACGACCTAGGGAGAGTTGACTGCAATGCAATTTTAAAATAACTTCCGAACAAAATTCCCACGCGCGCATGATGCACAAGTCGAGATGATACTCTGGCCGGTGGACGAGGGAGAGGCGGACGAAGTCGCGGGCAACTGCTAGTATTTAAATAAGCTTTAAAAGAAAGATGTTCTGTTTTGGTGTCTGTCTTTGATGAAGGGTTTTAATTTTTAACTTAAAGGCAATTATGGAGGTTCTTTGAGTCACTTAACTGATTAATTTTTTCTGTATTGCAAAGAAAACTTGAACAAAACTTTTAAATGAAAGGAAGCGAATATAATTGTTTGCCTTTTTTAAAACATGTGGTGTACTTATCAAGTTTCGACTCCAATTCCTCTTTGTACTCCTTAGAGCTATTCTTGACATATGTAACAAGGATTTACGCGTCGATCCTCGCTATATGAACAAGCTATTTGATTGGTTGGACCTTGACTACTCTTCCGGCTGGGTCCTTGTTATTGTACAACCCGTAAATCTCGCTGTTAAATCTTTTTCTCCATTCTCAATCGATGCAGAGGAAGCCCAAAGAACTTTCATCTCGAAACAGCCAAAAACAATTTCATCCGATTTTGTCACTGTCCTCACTTCTTGCACCATACAATACAACTGAGATGATCAAGATCTTGTAAAGTCTTACCTTAGTTGATCGAGAGATGGTCTTAAAACTCAATTTCTTTCTAAGACCAAAGAAACATTGATTACCAAGAGTTATACCTATGTGTCTATTGTAACGTTTTGTCCGAGCCAAACGTAGTCTGTTTTGGCTTGTATATCAGCTTACGCGAGAAGTTGAACAGACTTTGAAACAGCGGAGTTCTGCGCTATATTCTCAAGCCGAATGTGGAAGAAATCGCTTGACAGCATATAGCCGTGTTTGAATCCATCAAATGATTCCGTCAGCTCGTTGCCAACCTTGATGGAGCAGCGTAAGTTCTTCATCGTCATTTCACACAAACGAATGAGCTTGGCAGGGATGCCAACAGCTCATCACTGTAAATGCTATCATAGGCGGCCTTAAAATCGATAAGGAAGTTTTGGGTATAGATTTGAAGTTCCTGGTTATTTTCCAGGATGTTCAAAGGGCAGTCACGGTGCAATCAAGAGAACACAAGCGTCCACGCAACTTCTGTCTATCAACTCCTACTCTCCACCTCTCCGCAGTGAACATCGGATGCCTAGTACCTCAACCGAAGATTTGGTTCCAACCCTAGTGGGAAGTTGTTTGTGTATACGTTCACTAAGGCATGCCTCCTTTCTTTAATAGGCGTCATCGAGAGAATTCCCTAGATGGAATCAACAGTAGCGTCTACAGTTCCAGTCAGGATGGGCTACTTAGTGAATACCGTATAGGGCTACTATACTATGTGTGAGCGGCTCTCTGTGTTTGGAGTTAAGTTAACATCTGGCCCTTCAGGTTGGGGGTCATGTGTTGGGGTGAATGCCTGGCCACGTAAACAAAAACCACCTACTAACCTTAAATACGGCCGGAATTATTGATGACGACCCACACGAACGGTTTAAGAAAAACAAATTTTGGTTTTGCACTTGGAACGTTATGTCCCTTAATAGATCACGTGTAGCCAAAGAACTAGCGGAAGTCCAGTAACCGCCATCCAGGTAATACGGTGAGATGATCCGGGCCTACAAAGAATGAAGAACTGCAATATCTGCTAGGGCGACAAAATCATCGTTTAATTTGGATATAGATTTGTAGTTGGGACTCGACTTGGGAGGAAGGTCTTAAGTTTCGGCTCTGTGAAGGAGTGCATCATGAAAATCCGCAGCAAGATTCAACAACATAAGCTTCATCTGTGCTCAGCCCTTAACTACAGGACACCACCTCCGATAACGGATTCAGGCTAATCGACTTTGCTGCGGGACGAGACGTTATGGCAGCAAGTACGCAGTTCCTGCATCTTGATATACACAAGGGGCCATGGAAATCTCGATGGTTGACTTTCCTCTTCTAAAGCCACATTGATAAGGACCAATCAGATTGTTGACGGAAGGCTTTGCACGGGGTCGCATGTACAGTAGTACTGCAAAAAGAAATGTTGCTACTTAGGTTTTTATTTCGGATGCCGTATTCTTCAAATTCTATCCTTGGATAAGACTCTGGAGCTGAGCTTAGTTAATTATAATAAGGGTCCAGCAGGCTTACATGAAATGAAAAAGTAGGTTTTGAAATTTTCTCAAAACGAAATGAAAAAGGTTTTGAATTTTTTTCAAAAACCACTTTAAAGATTCTTATAAAATCTTACAACAAGAGCATGAATAAATTGACAATATAGCCTCATCTTTTGTTTTTGGCTCAAAAATCAAAGGTATGTAAAGAGTGTGTCCATTTTAGTTACTTCGCTTTTACAAATATTAATTTAACCTTTCAATAAAAAAGGTTCCCCAACATTTTCATAGTCGTGATTTCGATACAAGACAGCTTTCTTTCTTTTAATCATTCGAAATAACTACGTTATCAAATGATAAGAAAATCCCAAACACCTCCTTATTCCCTTCTGCTTTTAAATTCTTAATTGCAGCTTAAATGATTTAATCCCTCAAAACCATTATCAAAACCTGTGGTTTTGCCTTTTTTTTGTTTATTTATTTTCTCTACAAAAAGGATTTTCACGTCAAACCATTTATTGTCATTAAGTCCTTCTTCCGGAAAAAAAGGTCCTTTTCATATTTACTTGATAGTAAGTTTATGCTCCTTGAGACGGAAGAAACAAACACAACAGCAACAAATATAAATACAAATACAAACACAAACAAAATTTTCAAGCACAATAGACCCAAAAGAACCTTTAAATATTAAAGACTTTCCACCAGTTGTTATTGCATTTGGGGATTACGCTTTCTGCTTGAAGAAAATAACCTGTCCCTATCTAAGCTTATCATCGTCTTACTTTGTTTATCTCAAGTCATTTTCCATTTAGCACAGAAAAAAAAGAAAACACGACAATATAAGATAACAAGAACTTGGTTCTTTGTGCAAACACTTTCGCTCACGTTTATAGTGGAAAGGTATGGCGTAAAGTTGGCTGGTGCTGTTTTTCATTAGGCTCTTCACGACTTGCCTTGGGCATTATTGGGACATTTTCCTATAATCAAGCACTTAGCCTGGAGGCAGAGCGTTTCTTTTATTTTTCTATGTCCAACGGGAAATTGTTTTGAACTTTCATCTTGCGCCCAACGCGGAGTCTCCATCACCAGCGTTATACCACTTTGTCGCCAGTTGTTGAAAGTAGGGGAAACTCGTATCCTTCTTGTTTTTTTTTGTTGTCTTCTCATAACTTTAGTCCTTTGCTGCTTTTTTTTTTGCATGTCCTGTCCACACCGTTGCTAAGTTATTTCTATTGAGCTTCAACTACACATTCCGAGGGGGAAAGGAAGACCTACAAAAATAAATTACCCAGTCATGGTCCTGTTCAATTGGCACATAGCCAAGAAACAAACATTTTTGTCTGATGCCGAGTGTGTTTGCAAAATGCTTTCCAGAGTGAGTTTATGGAATGAGGGTGCTCCGGTGTACTTTATTCATGCCCGAGAGCAATGTAAGCACGTTTGCTTAACCTCCAACCTCCAGTATCGATATATTCCTATAGCATAGAAAATTGAACTTCTCACCCGCCCCTAAAGGACATGCAATATATTCAAGTTGTGAGCATTTTATGAGGTATCAGCGTGTCCTTAATTCCTAGACAAGGATGCGCAAATGACTATGATGGGGAGTGTTTGTGTTTGTCTATTAAGCTTGCAACATTTTATAGAGGATGTGATAGATTCAATGTGTTCTCTGTTGTGTCATGGCTGTTCGATGCTTAATTTTATTCATTTAAGCACCGCAACGGCTTTACATAGGGTCTTTGTGTTGCGGGTTCGTGATGATGAAGCAATATAAAATGAAAATCAACGAAACTCTTGTCGCACGTAGAATGCTTATCGCTCATTTAAAGGAGTGATTATAAACAGTTTAATTGTTACTTGTGGCGAAGTAATAGACAGACGGAAAATTAATTATAAAACGCAATAGACAGTGGCCTTATAGTTATAGGTCTCTTTAATGATAATTCCTTTAGAATGCGTTTTGAGTGTCGAAATTAAGGACCCCAAGATTAATAATTTGCACATTACATTTCCAGTCCTCAACAACTTCCGTTTGAAATTTCAATGCACCTACCATCACTCATTGTCATTGCTTAAGTAGCGTTAACTTCCTTATTTTCAAGCGCTCATCCAATGGCAACATTATATTGGTTGATTGTTTTCCCCAGCACTTAATTAATCCAATCAGTTGTGACAAAATTCTCTCATCCAGTACACTGCAAACGAACAAGAAGAATCGATTGATTTTTTGTTTACAGTCAATACAGGGTGTATGGAAATGTAAAAATAAATTACCATATTTTTTTTCATTCAACATCCATTGACAACACTCAAACTCAATCACTCCAATCTTGTCACAGTGAATTGGGAAGCACTTCAAGTGGTACATTACTTGCTCTGGGGAAATATTGTTGTATACATTGATATACATACGTAACGTATAGTGCGTTACATACTTGTCAGTTTTAAGTGGAAAAAGAATAAAATTAAAAAGAAAAATAAGTAGGTAAATACCTAGTAAGTAACATGGATGCGATATTGCGAAAGCGCACTTTTCAATTTCCATGCTTTGGATCAGTGAATTTCAATTTCGTTTTGACTTCCGGTTCTCCATTTCCGAGGGTGTTTGTTTCTGTGTGAAATGTTTCCAATAAAATTTGTATTTTTTTTTTCTGTGAATCGGGCTTCTCGCATGAATTGTTATCAAATTGCAGTTTCGATTGTTTCCAGGGGAAGAAAAAAATGCTTTAGTTCTTTACCCACTTGTACATTGCATTGTATGCCCACCGAACTCAAAAATGACAATTACATTAAAGTCCAAGTACTTACTTATCCGGCTCACAATCCATGAAGGGTCTCAGCCTGAGATACTGCAGTCTTCCATCGTGAACGATCCCTCGCATGCACTCTCCAGTCACCGAGACCAAGCGCTCTGGCATCCGCAGTCACTTGGTCCTTGTACCGTAGGACCGTCTTGAACCTGGGGGCTGAGATGAGAAGACTTGGCTGGAGCGTTGTCGTCCATTCGCTCGATGTGGCCGAGCCAGTGTAGTCGTCTTTTCTTGGCCTTCTGGACTACATCCACATCTTGGTACAGCTCATACAGTTCTCGGTTGTATCTTCTTCTCCATTCGCCACCGTCGCATACGGGACCAAACATCCGTCGAAGAATTTTTCTTTCGAAAGTGCCCAGTATCAATTCCCCTATTTTACTTATCGTTCAGCACTCGGCGCCGTAGAGTAGGACTGGTAAAATCAAAGTTTTGTATAGCAGACACTTTGTCTTCCGAGTGAGGAGTTTTGAACCCAGTTGTTTGGCCAAACCGAAGCAGCAGCGGTTCGCTAGGGTAATTCTTCTTCAGATCTCCACTAAGGTGTCGTTCGTGGGATTGATGTTTGTTCCAAGGTAGGTGAACTCCTTAACTACCTCGAAATTGCTGCTACCAACAGTGACGTTTTGTCCTAGGTGGTGGACAGATGTTGCTTTGTTTGTTGATAACATGTACTTTGTTTTGTCCTCATTCACTTCAAGACCAACTAGTTTCGCCTGTTCTTCAATCGCTGTGAAGGCCTCAAGCACAGCTCTCTTGGATCGACCGATGATGTCTATGTCGTCCGCATAGCTAGCTGGGTGGATTTGTTGAAGATAGTGCCCTCCGTGCTCACACCTGTCTTGCGCACTATCTGCTCCAGGACTATGTTGAAGAAGTCACATGACAACGCATCTCCTTGTCTAAACCCTGCGCAAGTTTGGAATAACTCGGATGAGCTGTTACCCATTTGCACACTGCACTGCGTATTGTTTAGCGTCATGCGGCACAGCTGGATCAGTTTGTTCGGGATCCCGAATTCAGACATCGCAATCATAAGCTCTTGGCGGTGGATGCTATCATAAGCAGCTTTAAAGTCGATGAAAAGATGGTGGGTTTCGACTTGAAATTCGTTGGACTTTTCCAGGATCTGCCTCAGTGTGAATATTTGGTCTATCGTTGTTCTGCCTGGCCTAAAGCCACACTGGTACGTGCCGATTATTGTGTTGCAGAAAGGTTTAAGACGCTCACACAGTACGTTGGATAGGATTTTGTATGCAACATTAAGCAGGGATATGCCACGGTAGTTTTTGCATGACATCGGAACGCCTTTTTTGTAGATGGGGCATATGGAGCTTATCGACCAGTCAGTGGGCATGCAGTCTTCCTCCCACACTTTGGTGATGACCTGGTGCATGCGGTTCATCAAAACATCTCCTCCATGTTTAAAGAGTTCCGCGGGTATGCCATCCGACCCTGCGGCCTTGTTATTTTTTAGCTTTTGGATGGCTCTTTCTACCTCTTCTCTGCTGGGGGCTGGGACTGGGTCTTCATTGACTGGTCTTGCTTCTCTTTCGTCATTATCTTGCTCGACATTTTGCGCATTCAGCAGCTGCTGGAAGTGCTGCTTGAAAACATCTACAATTCCCTGTGCTTCGGTGACTAGGTTTCCTTCACTGTTTCGAAAAGCTTGTGTCCCGGTTCTGAAACCAGAAGCTAATTGCTTCGACCTTTTAAAGAAACGCCGGGTATTGTTCTTGGCCCGAGACTCTTCTAGATCTTTGAGCTGAGAAACTGCGGATACTCTTTTCTTTCTTCGCAGGGTCTTTTTCTCATTTCTCCTTTTCGTGCGGTACTCTTCCCTTGCTGCTCTTGTTTTCCGTTGCAGCATCTGCAGGCGTGCATTTTCCGTCTCTCTTTTCAATATCACGCACTCATCATCATACCACGGGTACTTTTTTGGGGGCGGGTGGCTGGTAACCTATGGTGGTCTCGGCTACATTTTTTATTACTTCGCGATATTGGTTCCACAGTGTGTTGACGTCTGTAGTATTTGGGAGGACGGCGGAGAGTCGCTCGCTCAGGCGCTCGCTGTAGTCTCTGGCATTCCGATGTTGAACTTCTTTCTTTGGGCTGCACGTGTTTTTTTGTCGTTTGATATTCGAGCTCTAAACTTAGCCACTACCAGAAAGTGGTCAGAGTCGACATTTGCTCCTCGGAAAGTGCGCACGTTCAGGATGTTGGATGCGTGCCTTGCGCCGATTAGCACATGGTCGATTTGGTTGGTGTTTCGACCATCCGGAGATCGCCAGGTTGCTGTGTAGATCTTCCGTCTTGGAAACCTAGTGCTACTTATCACCGTATTACGAGCTGCAGCAAAGTTGATTAGTCGGAAGCCGTTATCTGTTGTTTCTTCGTGGAGGCTGTGCTTTCCAACTAATCCGCCAAAGATGTCTTCCTTCCCGATTTTTGCATTGAAGTCTCCGAGTACGATTTTGACGTCGTACTCTGGACAGGCTCCGTAGGCTCTATCCAGGAGGTCGTAGAAATCCTCCTTGCTAGACTCCTCAGCATCATCGGTAGGGGCGTGTGCACATATTATACTGATGTTTTGTAGTGTGGCCTTGATGCGGATCACAGCCAGGCGATCACTTATTGGCTTGAAATCCATGACTTTCGATCTAAGCCGGTTTCCCACGACGAATCCGCATCCAAATATATGCAATCTTTAATGGCAGCTATAATAAATGTCGAAATTCTTTCTTTCCTTTGTCCCTGATCCTATCCATCGTATTTCCTGGATCGCAGTAATATCTGCCTTATACTGCGAGAGGACAGATTCAAGTTTCTGAGTTGCACCTGGAGTGTAAAGGGTTCCTACATTCCAGGTACAAACTCTCAATGCGTAATCCGTTGTCGTTCCGGGTCTGGTTACCATAAGAGGGGGTTCATTATCCGAGGCTGGTATCTCTCTCATAACTTTCAAGTTTTTCACTGTGGAGGGGTTGTTAGCCCCTCGCATTAACCTCCAAATTTGTTGGGCCGTAGATAAGGTGCTCTTTTTTCCCGATTTGCACCCGCGCTTACAAGTTTCGCAAGTTATATCTAAGATATAACCAGTACCCGGTGGCTACCACGAGGAGGTAAAGTAAGCACTTGGTGTGTAGGAAAAGATACAGCCTAAGCCCCCAGATCCTACAACACCCAACCACCAAAGTCCAAGTATTGTGTTTTAAATAAAATCCATATTTAAATGCTATGATAAGTTACTTAGTGCAGACCGCATGTTATAAAAATGATAGTATCGGGTTTTTTAGCCGATTTAGTTTTTGTATATGACGTTATGCCTATTTTTTGACTCATTCGTAATAAAACTTTTCTTTGGAATATTTGCAGGAAATATGAAGATCAATGCAAAAATGGCGACTCCGATCGAGGAAAAAGTGGACCAGAATTTGAAGGTGAGTAATGATTTTCTGTTCTGTTTCTCTCTTTTTTTGGCTTGTTGTTCAAAAATAAATAAATAATTAAAAATAAAGAATCTGCAAAGCAATACCGTTGTACTTAAATCTCAGGCAATCGTTACAGAAGTATAGTTAGCAGTATTGTTTAGTATTTTAAGTTACATAATAAAGACATCAAGTATTATTTCGTTACTTCATTTGTTTAATTAACTTTATACATGCTACACATTCATATAAAAGTTCTGCTTTACTAAGGTTAGCAAAAAGATAACATGATTTAGAATTAGATTTAATACCAGTTAGCTATATTTTTCTTTTTCACAAAATTGACGTTACATGTATCGACGATAACAAAACAGAAACAAATCGGTATGATCATCATACATACATAGAATCTGGTAAGCCGATTGCATTGATATTTGGTACACATGTTCTATAATACAATTGTGATCGAAAAATGTTGTTTCATATAGTTTAAAATTATTAAAGAGTGAGAGAGAGAAAAAATCAACTGGACCTTAATTACGAACAAAAAAAAATACTAAAAAATAGATCACCACTTCTAGATTACATCAAAAATAATGAGTCTGCAGTGTTTGATATAACAAAGATATGACTCAGTATTTGTTGTAACTTTTTGAATTTTTGACTCAAGTTTATCTACAACTGATTTCCTCCGAAACCGTTATATCTGAGTGCTTAATCCAAATACAGACATATTATGTATTTATTTTTCCATTTTTAAGAGAAGAGAGTTTTGAAGTTATTTAAACAAATATGTAAAAAAAATGCAAAAAGGTCAGTCACAGGGACGGCATTCCCTAATAACCAAAACTACCATACCTAGGTACTAGCTAACAAACTTAAATACTAACTGGTCATTTAAATAGTTTCTAGAAAAAAGATCGGAAAAATTTTTTGTTTTTTTAATTTCCACAATTTTCAGAAGATCAAAAATCGATGTTAAATTTATTTAAATATCTCAGCCCATTTACATCCCAAAAAAAGTTGACAAAATATAAGAAGAGAAAACTCAGTCTCCAATGTTATTTTTATTTGTTTATAACAAAAATTTTCCAGTTGAGTAACATGAATGTAGTAACAAGCCTCTTGCACGGTATACAAAAAAGAATCCTTAAAATGATTGGCGAAGGCGATAGAGACATAACCAACTCATTCACTTTGTTAGACCACCGTCCGTCGTCGTAACCACTGCTGTCGTTTTTGCTACTATAGTAGCATTTTACTCCTTTCGAGAGTCAAATGATACTCTACTACCCTTAGACGAAATATACTCCCCAAACTTTGTGAACAAGATCTACCTATATTCCAAGTAGTATGAGATAAAACAAGAATCGAAAATCAAAATTCTCACATTTCTTAGCTCATTTATGTTCAATCAGTGAGAAAGTTGGCCTAAATTTAAGTCAAAGTAACCAATTTACGAAAATTGCCAAACATTTTAACGTAAATTTTAAGGTTCCTTAAACTACACACCTAATTCCACACTTTAATTACTCGAAAATGTTGAAAAAATGAGCCTGCATTTTTTAAACACGCTTTTATGGATCAAGATCGGGATCACTTAAGTCTGTATTTGTAGGCACGTTAATGATTTTGGATCACTACAACCTACACTGAAGATCCAGAAACGAAATTATAAACATTAACAGTAAAGTAAAAGTTGAAAACTAGATTAAACATTTTGTAATGAAATAAATAAAATTCAACTGGAGGAATTACTTTAAATAGAACTGTAAGAAAACCTTACCTTTTTTATCACAAGACCTTTGTCTGAAGTGCTATTTTCTGTGCAGTTCCGTTGTTAAATCTACACTAATATATATAGCTGAAGAGTTTGTTTGTTTGAACGCGGTAATCTCAGGAACTACTGGTTCGAATGGTATAATTCTTTTTGTGTTGGATGGTCCATTGCTGCTGTGACCAATAGCAGCGAAGAATCTGTGGAAAATATGGAAAAAACGGCAAAAAATATAAATTTTTCTGCGTTTTAACGCGCTTATCTCAAGAACTGCTTTATGAAATTGAACAATTTTTTAAATGTTGAATGGTCCATACATCAAGGAAGGCTTGAAGCTATATAAAATTTAGCTGCGACCAATAGGAGCGAAGAATTTGTGTAAAATGTGGAAAAAACGGCAAACAATACAATACAATACAATACAATATAAAGTTCGTTTGAACGCGGTAATCTCAGGAACTACTATTTCGAATTGTAAAATTCTTTTTGTGTTGGATAGTCCATTAATCGATGAAGGCTTTAAAATAAAATAAATAAATAGAGTGGCGCGACAGCTCTTGAAGAGCGAACGCCTAAGTGGCTTACTCTAATCAACAATTCTCCACTGAAAAAACAAATGTTCGTTAATATTAAAAACGGCGTTAATTGACTTGTTATTTATTGTCACAATAAAGTTTTTCTTGTCACAATAAACGGTTTATTAAAAAATATGTCAGCGTTTGATAATCGTTTGTTAATACTATTAATGACCATTTATTAAATGAAAAATAAAGCACTTAATCACCGTTTTTTTAAAATAAGTAACTTTATTAATTGCCATAAACATTTCATAATTAAAAATAATTAACCGTTTATTGCTATAGTAAACAAGATTTTTAAGATGGTTTCAAAAAGATTTTATCCCAACCTTCATCCAATACCACAACCAAATCTAAAATTTACAAGTCGTTTATTATTTTTAATAATTATATTCACTGAAACAATAAACGTTGTTTATTAAAAAAATAATAAACCGTTTACTGTGGTAATAAACAAAACTATTCATTTTTTTGTGATTCTTAGAGTTCACAGATTTTTTTTTCGTAACTGTGCTTGTATAAATACGATTGGATTTGCTTGATTAAATAACAATTCAAGGTGCTAGTAGTTCAAGAAATTTAAGTAATCAAGCAAAAGTTAAGGCGCGCGGCGGTGCAGTATGGGAGAGAAAGGGACTGTGTATATCGAGAAAACACACACAGTGACACTTGCAGAAAAAACCAAAACAAACATCAATAAATAAGAATAAGAACCAGAGAAGTAAATAGATACAGAATTCTCTGATTTTTTTTTGACAATCAATAAATTCTGTTTATTGGTGCTATAAACGGATTAATTAATATAATAAACGAAGATAATAAACGTTTGTTTGTATTAACAAACGGATTTATTAAAATCAATTAACTCTGTTTATTGTGGTTATAAACGAAAATTATTAAGGGTTAGCAAAGTTTCCAACCATGGTTTCTGTAGAAATGAAAAAATATAAACGGCCATTTATTGTCACAATAAACCTGTTTATTGGACAAACTCTATCACTAAATTAATTGTCCCAATAAACTTTTTGTTTGTATTTACGTACCTTTTTGGTTCAGTGTCTGAGTGCGTGTGAAGAATTGAGGGGACCTACAATTTAACGCCGATTCCGAACGGCAAAGTTGAGAAGCATTTTTTCATTACAGATTGATACTCTTGGAAGATTTGTCAGGTCTTCGCAAGAGGCAGTACCCGTGAAAGATGAAATAAAAACTTGGCCTGAGTAGGACTCGAACCAACGACGTTCTGCTTAGCAGCCAACGCACTTACCAACTAAGCTACGGGCAACTGCTTTAGGCTTTATTCTACTTAAAATTAAGCTGCGACCAATAGCAGCGCAGAATCTGTGGAAATGTGAGAACTGAGATTTTTTTCTGACATCTCTGAGATGAAATTATTTTGGATTCGATTTCTCACTAAGCTATTTGACGTGGCTGACATATGTGCAGCAACAATTAGTAAGGTAACCATTAAATCTCAATGATAACTGAGAATTATGTTCCACCAAATGTTTTTGCCTCAGTCAAGGTGACATTGAGATCTCAGTGAGATGTTGTTAGGTGAAACTGGCCTAATAACTGCTCAAATTAGAATTTTGAGAGTTCAATTGATTTGTGAATGTGATTGATTGCACTATTTGTGCAGATTATTGTGTTTAAACCATATCATTTTATGTACTTCTTCTAAAAAATATGCTCAGTTTAAAGAAAAAAAAATTTACTTAACGAAAAAAACGATGCAGAAGTAAGAGAGATATTAGAATTAGGGAGAGTTCACCCAAGGGAATGCTTTAAGTATAAATAACTGAAGGGAATCATAAAAAATGCTCAAATTTTTCAAGTTCAAGAGAATTACGACCTAGGGAGAGTTGACTGCAATGCAATTTTACAATAACTTCCGAACAAAATTCCCACGCGCGCATGATGCACAAGTCGAGACGATACTCTTGCCGGTGGACGAGGGCGAGGCGGACGAAGTCGCGGGCAACTGCTAGTAATTTATATATTACTTAAATACTTATGGTAAGCAATATGAATGTCAAAAACTTTGTTTAAAACGTTCGGTTCTTACGTAATTGTGAATGAATCAATCCAAATCTACAAAACTGCATTATTACATTTTCATAACAGTAAATTTTTTTTTCAACCTTTCATTAATTGTTAATTAATGATGAATAATTGATGAAAATACAATTGGTCCGAAATTTATCATGCATTATTGCAAATGGAATTATAATTCGATAAATTCTACATCGAATTAAAGCCTGAAGCTTTGTGCTTCTTATGAGATCTTAATCTTGAAAATCCGATTATTAGAACGCACGCTAGTACGCATTTAATTGAAGAACATCGATCGAATTTTAGCCACAGCGGGATTCTCCCACAGGTGATGTGTCATTTCGAGCGAAACAAGCAGGTCGTTTGTGTGCAATTATATAAATTTTTAAATCGAGATTGTGATGCTTGTACTAAACGTATCTTTACAAATGAGGTATCAAAATCACCGTTATTTCATGTAGATTATATGAAATTTCAACAACCTGTCCATAGGATTAAAACTTGTAAGCAAAGGAGAACCGGCATTTTGGCCTAAGAACCAATGCCGACATGATATATATCAATGGAAAGGTTTTTTTGTCTACTTTAACTTTTGCTCGGCAGTAAGTCCCAAATCGCTGTGTGGAAAAAGTTATTGCACAATAAAGTCATTCACAAGTAATAACTAATTTCTTGTTTTCAACTTGACCTTGGATCTAATAACGACATGATGTATATCAATTGAAAGGTTTTTTTGTGCACTTTAACTTTTGTTTTGGTAAGAAGTCCAAAATCGCTGTGGGGAAAAAGTTATCGCACCATTAATTCATTCAAAAAAAAAAATTGTTTGCTTGCAAACAAAAAAAAAAACAAAACATAGCTTATTTTTATCCTTTTTTTTTGACTTTGACTTAATTGTGCAATAACTTTTTCCCCACAGTGATTTTGGACTTCTTACCAAAACAAAAGTTAAAGTGCACAAAAAAACCTTTCAATTGATATACATCATGTCGTTATTAGATCCAAGGTCAAGTTGAAAACAAGAAATTAGTTATTACTTGTGAATGACTTTATTGTGCAATAACTTTTTCCACACAGCGATTTGGGACTTACTGCCGTAGCAAAAGTTAAAGTAGACAAAAAAACCTTTCCATTGATATATATCATGTCGTTATTGGTTCCTAGGCCAGCTTCCATACATTTTTGCCGGTTCTCCTTTATGTAAAAATGTCTACATTAACCATGTTAGTGAGTTACCGTTATAATAAAAGTATATTTAATTGAAGAGCATGAAATTCTGTATCATGTGTGAAAATTTCATTGTTCTACGTTGAAATCTCTGTTCAATAAAATAGATTCGACGTGGCACTAAAACTTTTACCCCCTCTTTTCACCCCCCCCTTGGTTATTTTTTTTTAAACTTTGAATGTCTTACTTATTTATGTTTAGTCAAAAGCCATACAAATAAGTTTTAAACTTCTAACCTAACCGACCTCCATACAAACTTTGACCTAACATTTCAACCTTTTGTGACCTTTTCAACCCCTTTTATTGCGTTAAAAAATACCGTATGCCCTTCCGCAGGTTCTAGTCTATCTTACTACCAAATTTCATCTAAATCGATCCAGTAGGTTAAAAGTTATTAAGAGTTAAAAAAAAGCGTTGGTAGTCAATTTTTATAACGCTTTTTTCAACGTTTGATTTTCCTATCTATAATTTTTTCATACCGGGGTCTATATATGAATCGATTCTAAAGGAGTAAACTCCAAAAAAATGTTTTGATTTGTTCAATGTGTTTTTTACAAAGCAGTCGATGTTACTTATTTGTTTTTATTTTGCTAGAGACCACCAATTACAAGAGAGTGGTTGCATCTAAACTGTTACAATTGAGGAAACGACTATGTTGCCTAATTATGGTTGACCCATTTGGAATTTGGACTAACTCGTCACTGATGTGAATATCTGTACCTATCTTAGTAACGATAACCTTAGGTAACAATAACGAGTGCCTTAAGGCACGTAACAGTCTTATTGGATATGGGTATTCACTTAAGACATTTTATATATTTTTTTTTTAAAGTCAACATAACGGTATATACATAGTTTGTACATAAGGGATTTGTTTGATAACAAAATCACAGAAATACTTAAGTATTCTATTTTACTTTATTTTAAAAATCAAATTTGTGGTACAAAATTCTCCTATAAATTTTTCGGTACCTACCCTACGTTTATTCTCGATTTTAACTAGATTTAAGTATAAAAATTGCTCAATCAGCAAAAAAATGTATTCCAGGAACGATAAATTTTCATAAACCTCATACTAATTCATGAATTCATTTATGCATATTCTGCAAAACCCATTAATAATAGAATTTTCACTTTACCGCTTTTTCCGCTCCTTTGATTTGTAAACATTATTATCTCAGCCACAAAAATCATGTTGTATGTATTTACTTTATTATTATTATGTAGAATACAGCCCAAACCTCAGAAATAACATAGTTCTAACAGGAAATTTCAATCTGATTTTAATCATCGTCATAACTCATCATAATCATCAGCGTCCTCGTCCTGTATGTTATTTCACGACAATATTAATCCAATTTGTTTCTATATGTTTTCTGACCCAAGGGAGTCATCATAACCAAATACCATCCGCATAAGCACAACAACATCCGCTAGAGACTTCCAGCTTTACCACTGCTCCACAGGTAGTGGTCCAAACACAACTATGCTATACAATCCTTGTTCAGTTGATATTTTATCATGGTCATGCCATGATGATGATAATGTATGCAAAAGGTAATTAAGTGCGACAACGTCCTTGTTGTTGCCGTCCTCGATGCTCTCCATTTCCAGAATGTCCTTCTCAGGGAAAATATTCCATTCAAAATTTAAAATTTAAATTAGCTTAAAAAATAATAAATAAAAAATGCACACAAACACGAAACGAGAGACGAAGGTATTTGGGAATTTTTCGTTGAAAAAGAAAAATAGTTATTCGATTAAAATTTTATTGCTTGAATATTAAAAAGCAAAAGGAAAAATATTTTAAAATTTCAATGAATAGCAAGAGTTCGCACAACTTTTCTGTTATTCGCCTTTCGATATTGAAATTTCTGACATGTCGAAATCGATTCTTTAATTGACATCTTGCCACCCAATAATAATGCCAAACTACACCACCCTAGTTACTATTACCCCCAAACACTCTACACAAAAGTATTACCATAATAATCACTTGTAGTAGTAATTCCATTTCCATTCCACCCCTGAAGGGGAAGAGGAAATTTCGCAAATATTTCTGTTTGTGTCACCATTTAAACTCTGGTTAATTCAATTCAAATCGTCTGTTAAACCTTATTTTCATCATGCATGTAACCGTGTAACGGATAATTAAAGTGATGGAACAAAATTAAACATCACGTGTCTGTGTGTAATTCTATTTTACGTTCTACGAGATAGCGGCAGAGTTGGGGTACCCCGCACTGTTTAGATAAATACGCGCAACAATAATATCCCAAAGGAATTCCTGTGTAGACTCACAAACTCGAATTTTATTACAACACCAGGAGGATGTGAATTCCAAAAGGAATTAATGAACTACGAACCACAGAGATAGTCACGTATGCTTTGCGGAGCATTAACCCAACCGCGCGACATTCGTGTGTGGAAATGTGGAGTTATGTTAACAAAAAATCATGATAAACACAGCACACCCCTTCAGCCCAATGACACCCTATTGTATTGTACTTTTGTTGCGTTTTTTGTGACGGTATGGTGTCGATGCGATACGGGTGGCAACGCACGGAACCCGGTGGTGGTGGCGTTGTTGATGCTGATGCCTTAATAAAGCTGACGTGACGATGTGCCATGCTATTAGCTCATCATTGTTTGGCATTATGGTGCTGGTCGTTGTTCCACTGACTTCACACCCGGCGGTGAAGCGGCGGCGGCACAAAAACAATATTTTAAAGCCGCCATATGTCGCGTGTTGTCGACGTTGCTCCTGTTAGTAACTTTTGACAGGCACCTGTAAGCTTCTTCTATATATGAATAATTGGATAGTGGGAAAGAAAACATAATTTCTAACTTGAAAAAGAAGAACAAAATTGATTCAAATTTGAAAATATAATGTCTGCTATTACAAGATGACTCATGTTTCAAGATTTTTCTTCGAATTCTCTTTTGAAATTTTATCCTCTGAGTCGAACACTATTACACTCTGACTTTTAAGTCATGACTCAAATTTTGGCAACACTCTTTCATTCAGATTCTTTGAAACGAAATGAAAAACATTCTTTCTCACTTTTTCAAATAGCAAGGTATACATGTGAACTGGAAGCAAGCGAATTTAAATAAAAAAGAATCAAAAAATATAGAACGAGAACAAAACAAAATTGAAAATGAGTCGTACAAAAATTTGCCAGCGACTCACCGGGCAAATTATTTTCCTTTTCAGCTTTTCGAATTTCGTATCCCTTTTACACCAACGTAGTTCGAAAAAAAGTCAGACTCATGAGTCACCGTGTAATAGCAGACAATGCTCTCTGTAGAGGATTCAATTTCTGTTTTGTCCAAGAATTTCAAAATTCGACCCCACTGTTCAAACTGCAGCACGCTACGACCACATATTTCAATTTATTTTAAAATTAAAAACAAAAAAGTTTCATTTTGCTTTCCATCACGTCAGCAGCGTCATCATGAGAACACTCAATCAGACCCTCTCAGATACAATATCTAATTTTCTTTTGAATGCAATCTTCATTTTTTTTTCGATGTTTTTGTTTTTCATAGATTCGAACCGGTATGGTGACAGTCAGCGATGGAAAAAGCAAACCCGAACCACTGAGACTGAATTTGACGATGGAACTATTGACGTTGCAAAAATTGGAAATTGTCACGCCCACGAATCCAATGTTTAATGGGCCGCCCACAGAATCGAAGGTAAGTTTTAAGTTAGTGTATTTAAAATGAGAAAATTGTGACGACTGACACGAGCCACCGCGACGCTAGCGCTCATACCTACGAGCTTTAAAAGTGGTGTCAAGGCGAACAAGATTGAGTGTGCAATAGTACCTACTGCAAAAACAAAGGTGTGGGGTGTATAAGCGAACGGTTGTTGTGCAAGGAATTAAAATAGCGTGCTGAGATAATCTCAGTTTAGTTGATGGTCTCTGGAGGGGCTATTGGCTTTAGTGCAGTTAGATGGGTTTCGTATGCGATGGCATACAATTTGCAAGAAATTTTGCAATTCGTAGGGAGGGTACTTTTGTGCTAAACGTGTAGGTTTGGTTCGATTGAAACGCTTTTGAATAGTAGAGTCTAGACTTGCCTGCAGGAGTCCCCCAGTGGTGGTTCGAGTTTGAATTAATTGCAAGTTGTAAGTGGTATCGTGTAATTAGGGTCTGACAAAGTGTTGTTAATTATTGCTTTCGTATAATGGCGAAGGATTATGTATTTTGCAAATAGTATTAAAAAGTCGTTGTGAGTGTTTTTTAATTCACAATTTTTAATTAAGGAGTCAGAAAATGAATGATGATGATGGGACACGACGCGACGCGACGCATATATTATCGTTACTTGGCGTGATTGGGACAAATTGCACATTAATGGGGTTAAAAGTTTATTGAACTTTTTGTAGTAAGTGGACGTTGGTCGATTTAAGGTTAAATTTAATGGTCAGGGATAAGGTCCTTATAGGCCTATTATTTTGGATTCTTTAAGGAGAAACATAATTTCGAACACGATTATTTGAACATTTCTTTGGTTCCAGGCCGTGATAGAAGCCTAATCAGCCCGATCATATGTTCAAAATATTAACAGACTTATTATTTAGATCGCGGTAACAATTGCTTGCAAAATCTAGAGTTGAATTCTACAAGGATTTTGCTTTGTCTACTAGAAATGTTCAGCCTTTTGAGAAAGAGTTTGAATATATTTATATTCTTTGGTTGTAAGATTTGGCGGTGGAGATTAGTGATGGACATAATCGAATGATTTCAATAATCGAGAAAATAGCATTCGAATGATTTTAATAATCGAATACCGAATGATTTTTTGAATAACGAAATCGTATGAAAATCGTATAAAAATCGAGTTCTCGTCATCGTCATTCGAGTTCTTTTCAATCGAGTTCTCGTCATCGTCTTTCTAGTTTTGTTTTTATTCGCATTCTCGTCATAGTTATTCGAACTCTTTTTATTCGAGTTCTCTTCGTCGGTATTCGAATTCTTTTCATTCGGGCTCCGGTAATCGCATTTGATTTATTTTCATTAGAGTTCTCGTAATCGTCATTCGTGTTCTCAACATTGTCATTCCAGTTTTATTCATTCGAGTTCTTGTCATCGTAATTCGAGTTCTCGCCATCGTCATTCGAGTTCTCGTTATTGTTATTCGAGTTTTTGTCATCGTCATTCGAGTTCTCGCCATAGTCATTCGATTCGAGTTCTTTTCATTTTAGTTCTCGTCATCGTCATTTCAGTTTTTTTTCATTCGAGTTCTCACCATCGTCATTCGAATTCTTTACGTTCGGGTTCTCGTCGTCGTCATTTGAATTCTTTTCATTCGAGTTTTTGTCATAGTCATTCGAGTTCACGCCACCGTCATTCAATTTAAGTTCTCGTTATCGCCATTCGAGTTCTCGTCATCGTCATTATTTGATTCGAGTTCTTTTCATTCGAATTCTCGTCATCGTCACTCGATTTTTCGTCATTCGAGTTCTCTTGAAATTTAAAGAGCAGTATAGCATTAGTAGTAGTAGGTTTGAGAAATCGTTCGAATCATTTTAAAGTTCATAATCGAGTGATCTCGAATAGTTCAAGCAGTCGATTATAATCGATTAAATCATTCGAATCACCACTAGGCGAGATATCTTTCGGGAATAAAATCCATATTTTCAGTTTGGCACATGTTTAGTTTCGCTTAATCAATATTTCCTAAAATAAATCACAGAATTTGAAGACTGTCAGAGTGTCAGACCTGTTTTAATCTTCACATGATTGATGACCTTTCCAGATACACTCACTAATTGTTTTTACTAACACACTCATATTGAAGAAACCTTTAAGATGTCCTCTTAAAGTAAACGTCAATCATCTAATTTGTTCGCTTATAATATTCATCTTACCTGAACACGCTTAAGTACCTTCACACACATTTTGAAAGCTTACAATCAAATTCCAAATAATCCCACCTCCGTCATAACTTATAACACCTTTTTGAATAAATCAATAATTTATTTATGTAATCATCTGTAAGTTTCTCAGACAATCCCCCTTCTGTTTGCAAACAAGATGGATTTATTTATTTTGCATTTAACATTTATTCATGACTAAGCAACAACAATTTTTATTACCAACACAAAATGTATTATGAATTTTGCAAATCACAAAAACCGGAGTGGGGGGAAAAGGAAAATATGTTATGCATAAGCAAAGCTAAATACCCCAATGTAGGTACGCAATGAATAAATTATTATATGAGAAATTTTTGGCTAATTTGATGTGTGTGTTTGTAATCTATGCCAATGGAACAGTCAAGACAGAAAGGAAATTCTATCTGAAAATAGAATCCAGGGGCGTACAGTTCTGTGCAACTACGGTCCGACCTAGTTTCATATATTACGGAAATGATCAGACATTCATAAGCCCCTTGAAGCACATTTTGATTACGGCCTAGGAGTAAGTTTTCGTTTTCTAACAAGAACCAAGGAGGAACAAGAGCTTTTCATTAAATGTTCAATTAATATTTAAAGCAACAGTTGAAGGAGAAAGGGAGAGTGTGCTGGTGATAGAGATAAATGCTTGAAGCATCACAAACATAAAATCATTTTCGGAATGGAATAGAACCAGAATCTTCTCACATTCTCCTTCGATCCTAAAAATAGAAACATTCTCTAATATGGACATCAAAAGAAATGGAAACAAGGCAAAACTACATCATTATAAATTAATTTGACATTTGGTGTGTTGTGGTTGAACAAATGCCCCCAAACGCAGGCCGTATCATGAAGCCGCCACCTATCACATCACACCCTACAAATGTTATCTTGATCCAGAAAAAAACATCACCCGAGACCGTAACTGAAGTTAAAGCTGACACATGCACGCTTTAATATGTTCTACCGGCGCACAATGGGGCAAAATCACGAAAAATTGGCATTAAATTAACGAAAAGAGGTAGGCACTTGAAATTTGGCACAAATTTTACT
Source organism: Sphaerophoria taeniata (assembly GCA_943590905.1). NCBI lineage: Eukaryota > Metazoa > Arthropoda > Insecta > Diptera > Syrphidae > Sphaerophoria > Sphaerophoria taeniata. Next base: position 32,714,100 of record OX016540.1, on the reverse strand, counting down.
GATACCAATGTTAGTTCATAGCCAAAATTTCGAGTCGCCACGCCCATTTTAAGGGTTACCACCCATACAAAATTTTAAGATTTTCGACACTTTTCGAAAAATCCTCAAACAATTTTAATAAAACTTTGTATGTCATCTATAAAATAGTTATAGGAAAGAAATCATAAAAAAAGTTATTAAAAATTAGGGTTGCCACTTTTGAAATTTTGTATAGGTCGTATTTGTACTATTAACATTAATATTTTTATCTAACTATTTTTATTTTCACTATTTTTCAAATATAAACACAAATATTATAAATAAACGAAAATAAAAAATTAAAAAAGCCGTTGAAAATTTAATAACTTTAACCATAAACCTTCATTTATTGAACATGACGTCACCAACTAAAAATGAGCATTACTTACAGGGGTGCAAAAAGTAGCAAGAAAATTTTTCAGATTCTAAAAGTAGACAAATTACTGAAGAAAATGACATATAAAACTTATTGGCGTTTTACGGCGAACACAACTAAATGACTAAGGCTTTCAGAAGATACAAATAAGCACGTTAATTTTAGTTTTTTTTTTTCATTTTTGAATAAGTATTAAAATAACATTAATGGCTGTTTTACATAAAATGAAAACGTACAATAACGCTCCTGAGCTTATTGATTTCTCCTCAAAAAGATTCAACTCCATACATGTAATAAATAAAAAATAGTACACAATTTATTGAAAAAACCCAAAATGATAAAAAGACGTCTGAGCTCGGTGCAAATTCTAGCTAACTCTTTATTTGCGACTTTCTCCTGAAAAACACATAGTGCAAATTAATTATCTCTCTTTCATTTTTGATTTTCTATTATATTTCGAAGAGAAATAGATCGGTTATTTAAGACAAGGTTCAACTTCACAATTTTATTTATTGCCAGCTTTTTTGAGTTTTGCCCCATTGTGCGGCGGTACTCTTACGCCACGAGGAAAAAATCAAAAGAATAAAACAAAAATCGACAGTAAAGCGCCCGTAGGCCTTAATAGCAAACACACACAAATTGATTAAAAGCATTCAAAAAAGGATATGAATGAATAGAAATGTGAAAGTAGAGGCTCGACGACGACGACTTTGACGGCTTTTTCAAAGCTCTATCACTCGCTTGCCTATTCTCCGCTATTGACTTAAAAATTCTCCACAAACTCATGCAATTCTGTTCTATGTTGAAACAGAAAACACCCGAAGCACCGTAAAAAAAAACGTCATCTCATCACTACTGAATTGACAGGATTGTTTTTTTCTCCTTTTTGCTTGCATCAACTGCATCGAGGACGAATTCAAAAATCTTACTGATTTTTCCTCAAAAGGGCTTCGGGGAATTTTAATTAAATGGCTCTGTCGATTTTTTTTCCGCTGTATTGCTATCTTTTTGATACGCTCAAAGTTCGATGTAAATGAAGATGAACAAAGGCAACAACTAGGTCGCACATATTTGTTCTTTTTTTGTAATTTCTAAATTACGCGCGCCGCGTCGCTTATCGTCATTGAAATTTTCGAGTCTTGTAACCTTGTTGCTCGAAAACTGCTCTAGGATCTGCTTTTCGATTGATATATTTGGGCCATTGGCATTGGTTCTGGTACTAAGCCGAATGTACGACATTATGCGAGTTCGGCTTCCATTTCCGATTCAATTTCGAGTTTAAGAGCTCAATATTTTTGAAACCTATTACAAAGCTAGAGGAAATGTATTGAGCCCATAGCTGCAGGCTTCCGTCAAAATTGGAACTGACACAAAAACATCAAACGTCAAAATCAAAGTAGTTCATCTCTTAAGTAGGATTAATTATTTCCACTAGTCCATGTTCATTAGCCTCAGAGCGTGTCAGCTTCAAAGAACAAAAAGCAAAGAGTATGAATCCTTTCAGCCCATAAGGATCTGCGTTATCTCTGGACGTCAAAAGTGACGTCCATCAAATCGAATGGTCTGCAAAAGTAGAGTAATTAAATGGACTCTAGATCCAGAGGTGCTATGGTGTTGCAATCCTATTTAGTTTTTTTTTCTGTGCTTTCAATTTTTTTTTACACACAATCTGGGACATTGCGGAAGAGGTTTGTTCTGACTCCCAACTAGAGAGTGAAGAGCGTTCCGAGGAAATGAAAAGGAGGATAAAAATTAAGTCAGCTAACAACGACGATGTCCAGGTGAGAGTCATTCATCATCCTTAATTGCGAGAGACATGCTGTGTGCTCGGTTCTTTTTTTTGCACTTTGGCTTATATCTTTCTGGCACCAGGACCAGGGAGCATCCATGGCGACAGTGTATATTCATAAATGAAATAAGAGATAGGATATAAAAAACTCTGGCTGCTAGGATGGCATATATTTGTTAGAAGTTTCCACACGGAAAGTGGTGATAAAAATGTGGCTTGCCTGCTGCTAAATACTGTATCCACTGTGGGGTCTCTATTTTCAATGAATATACCCGTAAATGGAATATGCTAACAGGTGTTGGACGGATGAAAATAGATGTTTCATTTTTATGCATTCGCGAGATATTTTTTTCTGTTTGTTTTGTATGGAGATGAAGATTTATCAATATTAATTTTGTGTTTGCTTTGAAATGCAATCTAAATTTCTATTTTCCGATATGGAAAATATTGTAAAACACGGGATTGCAATGTTGTGACTTTTGAGTACACAAAATGAAATTGAACCTAAAATTTGTTTGTTACAAAGTTTTTTTTTTGCTTTGCTAGATTCCAAACTGCGTTATTGAGTTTAAGTATTCTCCTCATAAGCGTTTGTTCGAAAGTACTAACTAACTTTATTAGATTCACTTTGTGGACTGCTAAAAGTATTTATTTAGATAGTCTAAATGTCGAGCTGGTATAGTTGAACTTTTGTTTGAAATTCAATAACAACGAAACAAACTCAATTATTTGCTTCACAGTTCGACGAAGCTAGACAAACTGGAGTGAACGCAAACAAAAATAACATTTTATTGATTTTCTAAACTTTGTTCAACAATTTTATATTTCAACGACTCGCTCTTTAAAAAATTAGGTTTAAATTGAAATTGTTTATTTCTGAGATATCGAATTGAGATGAGTTAGTTATTTCAAATTGAATCGATGTGGTGATAAGTGAAATAAAATCTACACTTCTACACTAATATATAAAGCTGAAGAGTTTGTTTGTTTGAACGCGGTAATCTCAGGAACTACTGGTTCGAATGGTATAATTCTTTTTGTGTTGGATGGTCCATTAATTGAGGAAGACTTGAGGCTATTTAACATTAAGCTGTGACCAATAGCAGCGAAGAATCTGTGGAAAATATGGAAAAAACGGCAAAAAATATACATTTTTCTGCGTTTTAACGCGCTTATCTCAAGAACTGCTTTATGAAATTGAACAATTTTTTAAATGTTGAATGGTCCATTTATCAAGGAAGGCTTGAAGCTATATAAAATTTAGCTGCGACCAATAGGAGCTAAGAATTTGTGTAAAATGTGGAAAAAACGGCAAACAATACAATTTAATACAATATAAAGCTGAAGAGTTTGTTCGTTTGAACGCGGTAATCTCAGGAACTACTATTTCGAATTGTACAATTCTTTTTGTGTTGGATAGTCCATTAATCGATGAAGGCTTTAAAATAAAATAAATAAATAGAGTGGCGCGACAGCTCTTGAAGAGGCAACGCTTAAGTGGCTTACTCTAATCAACAATTCTCTGATTGCGTGTGAAGAATTGAGGGGACCTACAATTTAACGCCGGCCGATTCCGAACGGCAAAGTTGAGAAGCATTTTTTCGTTACAGATTGATACTCTTGGAAGATTTGTCAGGTCTTCGCAAGAGGCAGTACCCATGAATGATGAAATAAAAACTTGGCCTGAGTAGGACTCGAACCAACGACGTTCTGCTTAGCAGCCAACGCACTTACCAACTAAGCTACGGGCAACTGCTTTAGGCTTTATTCTACTTAAAATTAAGCTGCGACCAATAGCAGCGAAGAATCTGTGGAAATGTGAGAACTGAGATTTTTTTCTGAGATCTCTGAGATGAAATTATTTTGGATTCGATTTCTCACTCAGCTATTTGACGTGGCTGACATATGTGCAGCAACAATTAGTAAGGTAACCATTAAATCTCAATGATAACTGAGAATTATGTTCCACCAAGGCACCAAATGATTTTGCCTCAGTCAAGGTGACATTGAGATCTCAGTGAGATGTTGTTAGGTGGAACTGGCCTAATAACTGCTCAAATTAGAATTTTGAGACTTCAATTGATTTGTGAATGTGATTGATTGCACTATTTGTGCAGATTATTGTGTTTAAACCATATCATTTTATGTACTTCTTAACTAAAAAATATGCTCAGTTTAAAGAAAAAAAATTTACTTAACGAAAAAAACGATGCAGAAGTAAGAGAGATATTAGAATTAGGGAGAGTTCACCCAAGGGAATGCTTTAAGTATGAACAACTGAAGGGAATCATAAAAAATGCTCAAATTTTTCAAGTTCAAGAGAATTACGACCTAGGGAGAGTTGACTGCAATGCAATTTTACAATAACTTCCGAACAAAATTCCCACGCGCGCATGATGCACAAGTCGAGATGATACTCTGGCCGGTGGACGAGGGAGAGGCGGACGAAGTCGCGGGCAACTGCTAGTGTAAAATAAAATTGTAGGGGTTCTAGATAGCTGTTTAATATGTATATGTTCCAACAAATTTTGAGCTTAAATTGGTAGAAAATAAGCATAAACATCAATCTAAAAACTGTTATTAATAGTAGAAAAGTGTTTTTCAAATGAGCCGTTCAGAATAGACACAAATCATTTTATTGCACGCACTCAATGAATTCTTGACAAGAGTGTAAGCCACTAACTACTTCTATTTTTAAGATGAAGTTTAGCTGATTTCAACTGGATCTATATAAGTCGCATTGAATTGATATTTATTTGATGGATGGACACTTAAAAAATTATTAGAAGGAGCTAAGGACTTAAAGCAGTAAAAATGGGTTTGGGATCATGACTTGTAAACGAGAACTTGCAGATCAACTTCAGTAAATGATAGAGAGCTTATTGATCTTTGGTTTCGTGTACAATTTGCTAAGCCTACCTGTGAAAATTGAGAGTTTTGTCGATTTGAAATCGAGGACAATTTTTTAAAGGCCAGAAATCGACAGAAATTAATTTTTGATTATAACTTTTAAGCCGATAAAGAAGATTGGGAAAACAGTGAACCTTACACTAATAAATCGAACTTTACCATCTTTACTGATAGTTCGCAAATGATAACTGGAGTAGGGGCAGGTTTCTATTCGAAAATCTTAGCCTTGCCAGTATATTCAGACTTCCCGACCATAGCAGTGTCTTCAAAGCCGAGATCTTGGTAGTGAAAAACGCTGTTAATCAAATATCCATGATGGCGATATTACACGCTGATATCACCTTTTTCATTGATAGCCAAGCAGCCATTAAAGCGATCTCTGCCACCCAAATCGAGTCAAAGCTTGTTTCTTGCTGTCGCGAAGAGCTAAGAGAGTTCTTGGTATGCAGCAGAACGTAAGACTCTGCTGGGTTCCCGGTGCCGTGAACGAAGGCCATATGAACTAACGCCATAATGGCCTTAGTTCTCAATCAAATGTGAACTAACGCCATAATCCGATTATGGCCTTAATTCACAGTCGAATGAGAACTAAAGCCATCACTTGAATGAGAACTTACGCCATATGGGGTAAGTTCACATTCAAATGAGAACTGATGCCATAACATGCTTTGAGCTTTGAAGCAAAGTTAGCATAGCAAGTAATTACCTAACAAAATCTCGTCGAGATCTCAGGGACCTCAGATATTTCTAAAATGGAACAAGAGATCTCACTCTCAGCGTGTGCTGATATTTTCTTTTAAAATTTCTGAAAGAAAAAAATGTGTTGATCCGTTTTCTTGGTCAGCCATTTGAACGTAATCATGAGTTAACAATATTAATTTCAAGGAATCTCACTGAATTTGAAAATTGTGCTACACCTAATAATTAGGGGATCGTAGGTGCTTCGTTCGGAAAACTAGTTTTTTAGACTCTGAAGTAATAAAAAAAATCGCGTTCTAAGAGCCGAAATTTTTTTTGGCAAACAGAGAAACAATTTGGGGTGTGAAAATAAAAAAATTCGCGCGAATTTTTTTATTTTCACACCCCAAATTGTTTCTCTGTTTGCCAAAAAAAAATCGGCTCGCTCCGCTCGCTTTCTAGTAGTACTGCAGTACGCGATTTTTTGATTACTTTCAAATTCTGGAAAACTAATTTTCCGAATGAAGCATCTACGAAAATATTGAGACACTTAAGTACTCATTCTGAAATTCAATACAAATATGAAAAATCATTATTTTTGTATTGATTTTTTTATTCGTTTAGAAAGCAACTTCATTCGATTACTTTGCAAAACATTATCAAAATTAAACGATTTCATTTGTTTTCCATCCTCGTAAATTTATGCATAACTCCGCCAAAAAAACGTAGATTTAAAAAATATCATCGAAAACGGATTATTTTCGATTCTGGAGCCAAAAACTGAGGGGACCGCGAAAAAAAATTTTAAGTTATGAGCGTGACAAAAAAGTAAAGAATAAGGCAAATGTGGGACTATTGGATCTTATATTTGATTTAGAGTAACCCGTGTTTAAAATATTTGTGTTTACGCCCCCTTAACTAATAGAGCGTTTTTTTCTTTAAACAATATATTTACCTACCTACATTATGTTCCAATATCATATTAAAATTATTTTGATTGCTGCGAGTGGCTTTAATTCACATTGAAATGAGTACTTGGGCCACTTCTTAAAATGAACTAACGCCATATTACTTTAGTTCTCATTCCAATGTGTATTTAGGCCATAATCGGATTATGGTGTTAATTCACATTTGAATGAGAATTAAAGCCATTATGGCGTTAGTTCATATGGCCTTCGTTCACGGCACCATGTACGGTGCCGTGAACGAAGGCCATATGAACTAACGCCATAATGGCCTTAGTTCTCAATCAAATGTGAACTAACGCCATAATCCGATTATGGCCTTAATTCACAGTCGAATGAGAACTAAAGCCATCACTTGAATGAGAACTTACGCCATATGGGGTAAGTTCACATTCAAATGAGAACTGATGCCATAACATGCTTTGAGCTTTGAAGCAAGGTTAGCATAGCAAGTAATTACCTAACAAAATCTCATCGAGATCTCAGGGACCTCAGATATTTCTAAAATGGAACAAGAGATCTCACTCTCAGCGAGTGCTGATATTTTCTTTTAAAATTTCTGAAAGAAAAAAAATATGTTGATCCGTTTTCTTGGTCAGCCATTTGAACGTAATCATGAGTTAAAATATTAATTTCAAGGAATCTCACTGAAATTTTAAAATTGTGCTACACCTAATAATTAGGTGATCGATGGTGCTTCGTTCGTTTTCTAGTCTCTGAAGCAATAAAAAAATCGCGTTCTAAGAGCCGAAATTTTTTTTGGCAAACAGAGAAACAATTTGGGGTGTGAAAATAAAAAAATTCGCGCGAATTTTTTTATTTTCACACCCCAAATTGTTTCTCTGTTTGCCAAAAAAATTTCGGCTCGCTCTGCTCGCTTTCTAGTAGTACGCGATTTTTTGATTACTTTCAAATTCTAAAAAAAAACTAATTTTCCGAATGAAGCATTTACGAAAATATTGAGAAACTTAGGTACTCATTCTGAAATTCAATACAAATATGAAAAATCATTATTTTTGTATTGATTTTTTTATTCGTTTAGAAAGCAACTTCATTCGATTACTTTGCAAAACATTATCAAAATTAAACGATTTCATTTGTTTTCCATCCTCGTAAATTTATGCATAACTCCGCCAAAAAAACGTAGATTTAAAAAATATCATCGAAAACGGATTATTTTCGATTCTGGAGCCAAAAACTGAGGGGACCGCGAAAAAAAATTTTAAGTTATGAGCGTGACAAAAAAGTAAAGAATAAGGCAAATGTGGGACTATTGGATCTTATATTTGATTTAGAGTAACCCGTGTTTAAAATATTTGTGTTTACGCCCCCTTAACTAATAGAGCGTTTTTTTCTTTAAACAATATATTTACCTACCTACATTATGTTCCAATATCATATTAAAATTATTTTGATTGCTGCGAGTGGCTTTAATTCACATTGAAATGAGTACTTGGGCCACTTCTTAAAATGAACTAACGCCATATTACTTTAGTTCTCATTCCAATGTGTATTTAGGCCATAATCGGATTATGGTGTTAATTCACATTTGAATGAGAATTAAAGCCATTATGGCGTTAGTTCATATGGCCTTCGTTCACGGCACCATGTACGGTGCCGTGAACGAAGGCCATATGAACTAACGCCATAATGGCCTTAGTTCTCAATCAAATGTGAACTAACGCCATAATCCGATTATGGCCTTAATTCACAGTCGAATGAGAACTAAAGCCATCACTTGAATGAGAACTTACGCCATATGGGGTAAGTTCACATTCAAATGAGAACTGATGCCATAACATGCTTTGAGCTTTGAAGCAAGGTTAGCATAGCAAGTAATTACCTAACAAAATCTCATCGAGATCTCAGGGACCTCAGATATTTCTAAAATGGAACAAGAGATCTCACTCTCAGCGAGTGCTGATATTTTCTTTTAAAATTTCTGAAAGAAAAAAAATATGTTGATCCGTTTTCTTGGTCAGCCATTTGAACGTAATCATGAGTTAAAATATTAATTTCAAGGAATCTCACTGAAATTTTAAAATTGTGCTACACCTAATAATTAGGTGATCGATGGTGCTTCGTTCGTTTTCTAGACTCTGAAGCAATAAAAAAATCGCGTTCTAAGAGCCGAAATTTTTTTTGGCAAACAGAGAAACAATTTGGGGTGTGAAAATAAAAAAATTCGCGCGAATTTTTTTATTTTCACACCCCAAATTGTTTCTCTGTTTGCCAAAAAAATTTCGGCTCGCTCTGCTCGCTTTCTAGTAGTACGCGATTTTTTGATTACTTTCAAATTCTAAAAAAAAACTAATTTTCCGAATGAAGCATTTACGAAAATATTGAGAAACTTAGGTACTCATTCTGAAATTCAATACAAATATGAAAAATCATTATTTTTGTATTGATTTTTTTATTCGTTTAGAAAGCAACTTCATTCGATTACTTTGCAAAACATTATCAAAATTAAACGATTTCATTTGTTTTCCATCCTCGTAAATTTATGCATAACTCCGCCAAAAAAACGTAGATTTAAAAAATATCATCGAAAACGGATTATTTTCGATTCTGGAGCCAAAAACTGAGGGGACCGCGAAAAAAAATTTTAAGTTATGAGCGTGACAAAAAAGTAAAGAATAAGGCAAATGTGGGACTATTGGATCTTATATTTGATTTAGAGTAACCCGTGTTTAAAATATTTGTGTTTACGCCCCCTTAACTAATAGAGCGTTTTTTTCTTTAAACAATATATTTACCTACCTACATTATGTTCCAATATCATATTAAAATTATTTTGATTGCTGCGAGTGGCTTTAATTCACATTGAAATGAGTACTTGGGCCACTTCTTAAAATGAACTAACGCCATATTACTTTAGTTCTCATTCCAATGTGTATTTAGGCCATAATCGGATTATGGTGTTAATTCACATTTGAATGAGAATTAAAGCCATTATGGCGTTAGTTCATATGGCCTTCGTTCACGGCACCATGTACGGTGCCGTGAACGAAGGCCATATGAACTAACGCCATAATGGCCTTAGTTCTCAATCAAATGTGAACTAACGCCATAATCCGATTATGGCCTTAATTCACAGTCGAATGAGAACTAAAGCCATCACTTGAATGAGAACTTACGCCATATGGGGTAAGTTCACATTCAAATGAGAACTGATGCCATAACATGCTTTGAGCTTTGAAGCAAGGTTAGCATAGCAAGTAATTACCTAACAAAATCTCATCGAGATCTCAGGGACCTCAGATATTTCTAAAATGGAACAAGAGATCTCACTCTCAGCGAGTGCTGATATTTTCTTTTAAAATTTCTGAAAGAAAAAAAATATGTTGATCCGTTTTCTTGGTCAGCCATTTGAACGTAATCATGAGTTAAAATATTAATTTCAAGGAATCTCACTGAAATTTTAAAATTGTGCTACACCTAATAATTAGGTGATCGATGGTGCTTCGTTCGTTTTCTAGACTCTGAAGCAATAAAAAAATCGCGTTCTAAGAGCCGAAATTTTTTTTGGCAAACAGAGAAACAATTTGGGGTGTGAAAATAAAAAAATTCGCGCGAATTTTTTTATTTTCACACCCCAAATTGTTTCTCTGTTTGCCAAAAAAATTTCGGCTCGCTCTGCTCGCTTTCTAGTAGTACGCGATTTTTTGATTACTTTCAAATTCTAAAAAAAAACTAATTTTCCGAATGAAGCATTTACGAAAATATTGAGAAACTTAGGTACTCATTCTGAAATTCAATACAAATATGAAAAATCATTATTTTTGTATTGATTTTTTTATTCGTTTAGAAAGCAACTTCATTCGATTACTTTGCAAAACATTATCAAAATTAAACGATTTCATTTGTTTTCCATCCTCGTAAATTTATGCATAACTCCGCCAAAAAAACGTAGATTTAAAAAATATCATCGAAAACGGATTATTTTCGATTCTGGAGCCAAAAACTGAGGGGACCGCGAAAAAAAATTTTAAGTTATGAGCGTGACAAAAAAGTAAAGAATAAGGCAAATGTGGGACTATTGGATCTTATATTTGATTTAGAGTAACCCGTGTTTAAAATATTTGTGTTTACGCCCCCTTAACTAATAGAGCGTTTTTTTCTTTAAACAATATATTTACCTACCTACATTATGTTCCAATATCATATTAAAATTATTTTGATTGCTGCGAGTGGCTTTAATTCACATTGAAATGAGTACTTGGGCCACTTCTTAAAATGAACTAACGCCATATTACTTTAGTTCTCATTCCAATGTGTATTTAGGCCATAATCGGATTATGGTGTTAATTCACATTTGAATGAGAATTAAAGCCATTATGGCGTTAGTTCATATGGCCTTCGTTCACGGCACCATGTACGGTGCCGTGAACGAAGGCCATATGAACTAACGCCATAATGGCCTTAGTTCTCAATCAAATGTGAACTAACGCCATAATCCGATTATGGCCTTAATTCACAGTCGAATGAGAACTAAAGCCATCACTTGAATGAGAACTTACGCCATATGGGGTAAGTTCACATTCAAATGAGAACTGATGCCATAACATGCTTTGAGCTTTGAAGCAAGGTTAGCATAGCAAGTAATTACCTAACAAAATCTCATCGAGATCTCAGGGACCTCAGATATTTCTAAAATGGAACAAGAGATCTCACTCTCAGCGAGTGCTGATATTTTCTTTTAAAATTTCTGAAAGAAAAAAAATATGTTGATCCGTTTTCTTGGTCAGCCATTTGAACGTAATCATGAGTTAAAATATTAATTTCAAGGAATCTCACTGAAATTTTAAAATTGTGCTACACCTAATAATTAGGTGATCGATGGTGCTTCGTTCGTTTTCTAGACTCTGAAGCAATAAAAAAATCGCGTTCTAAGAGCCGAAATTTTTTTTGGCAAACAGAGAAACAATTTGGGGTGTGAAAATAAAAAAATTCGCGCGAATTTTTTTATTTTCACACCCCAAATTGTTTCTCTGTTTGCCAAAAAAATTTCGGCTCGCTCTGCTCGCTTTCTAGTAGTACGCGATTTTTTGATTACTTTCAAATTCTAAAAAAAAACTAATTTTCCGAATGAAGCATTTACGAAAATATTGAGAAACTTAGGTACTCATTCTGAAATTCAATACAAATATGAAAAATCATTATTTTTGTATTGATTTTTTTATTCGTTTAGAAAGCAACTTCATTCGATTACTTTGCAAAACATTATCAAAATTAAACGATTTCATTTGTTTTCCATCCTCGTAAATTTATGCATAACTCCGCCAAAAAAACGTAGATTTAAAAAATATCATCGAAAACGGATTATTTTCGATTCTGGAGCCAAAAACTGAGGGGACCGCGAAAAAAAATTTTAAGTTATGAGCGTGACAAAAAAGTAAAGAATAAGGCAAATGTGGGACTATTGGATCTTATATTTGATTTAGAGTAACCCGTGTTTAAAATATTTGTGTTTACGCCCCCTTAACTAATAGAGCGTTTTTTTCTTTAAACAATATATTTACCTACCTACATTATGTTCCAATATCATATTAAAATTATTTTGATTGCTGCGAGTGGCTTTAATTCACATTGAAATGAGTACTTGGGCCACTTCTTAAAATGAACTAACGCCATATTACTTTAGTTCTCATTCCAATGTGTATTTAGGCCATAATCGGATTATGGTGTTAATTCACATTTGAATGAGAATTAAAGCCATTATGGCGTTAGTTCATATGGCCTTCGTTCACGGCACCATGTACGGTGCCGTGAACGAAGGCCATATGAACTAACGCCATAATGGCCTTAGTTCTCAATCAAATGTGAACTAACGCCATAATCCGATTATGGCCTTAATTCACAGTCGAATGAGAACTAAAGCCATCACTTGAATGAGAACTTACGCCATATGGGGTAAGTTCACATTCAAATGAGAACTGATGCCATAACATGCTTTGAGCTTTGAAGCAAGGTTAGCATAGCAAGTAATTACCTAACAAAATCTCATCGAGATCTCAGGGACCTCAGATATTTCTAAAATGGAACAAGAGATCTCACTCTCAGCGAGTGCTGATATTTTCTTTTAAAATTTCTGAAAGAAAAAAAATATGTTGATCCGTTTTCTTGGTCAGCCATTTGAACGTAATCATGAGTTAAAATATTAATTTCAAGGAATCTCACTGAAATTTTAAAATTGTGCTACACCTAATAATTAGGTGATCGATGGTGCTTCGTTCGTTTTCTAGACTCTGAAGCAATAAAAAAATCGCGTTCTAAGAGCCGAAATTTTTTTTGGCAAACAGAGAAACAATTTGGGGTGTGAAAATAAAAAAATTCGCGCGAATTTTTTTATTTTCACACCCCAAATTGTTTCTCTGTTTGCCAAAAAAATTTCGGCTCGCTCTGCTCGCTTTCTAGTAGTACGCGATTTTTTGATTACTTTCAAATTCTAAAAAAAAACTAATTTTCCGAATGAAGCATTTACGAAAATATTGAGAAACTTAGGTACTCATTCTGAAATTCAATACAAATATGAAAAATCATTATTTTTGTATTGATTTTTTTATTCGTTTAGAAAGCAACTTCATTCGATTACTTTGCAAAACATTATCAAAATTAAACGATTTCATTTGTTTTCCATCCTCGTAAATTTATGCATAACTCCGCCAAAAAAACGTAGATTTAAAAAATATCATCGAAAACGGATTATTTTCGATTCTGGAGCCAAAAACTGAGGGGACCGCGAAAAAAAATTTTAAGTTATGAGCGTGACAAAAAAGTAAAGAATAAGGCAAATGTGGGACTATTGGATCTTATATTTGATTTAGAGTAACCCGTGTTTAAAATATTTGTGTTTACGCCCCCTTAACTAATAGAGCGTTTTTTTCTTTAAACAATATATTTACCTACCTACATTATGTTCCAATATCATATTAAAATTATTTTGATTGCTGCGAGTGGCTTTAATTCACATTGAAATGAGTACTTGGGCCACTTCTTAAAATGAACTAACGCCATATTACTTTAGTTCTCATTCCAATGTGTATTTAGGCCATAATCGGATTATGGTGTTAATTCACATTTGAATGAGAATTAAAGCCATTATGGCGTTAGTTCATATGGCCTTCGTTCACGGCACCATGTACGGTGCCGTGAACGAAGGCCATATGAACTAACGCCATAATGGCCTTAGTTCTCAATCAAATGTGAACTAACGCCATAATCCGATTATGGCCTTAATTCACAGTCGAATGAGAACTAAAGCCATCACTTGAATGAGAACTTACGCCATATGGGGTAAGTTCACATTCAAATGAGAACTGATGCCATAACATGCTTTGAGCTTTGAAGCAAGGTTAGCATAGCAAGTAATTACCTAACAAAATCTCATCGAGATCTCAGGGACCTCAGATATTTCTAAAATGGAACAAGAGATCTCACTCTCAGCGAGTGCTGATATTTTCTTTTAAAATTTCTGAAAGAAAAAAAATATGTTGATCCGTTTTCTTGGTCAGCCATTTGAACGTAATCATGAGTTAAAATATTAATTTCAAGGAATCTCACTGAAATTTTAAAATTGTGCTACACCTAATAATTAGGTGATCGATGGTGCTTCGTTCGTTTTCTAGACTCTGAAGCAATAAAAAAATCGCGTTCTAAGAGCCGAAATTTTTTTTGGCAAACAGAGAAACAATTTGGGGTGTGAAAATAAAAAAATTCGCGCGAATTTTTTTATTTTCACACCCCAAATTGTTTCTCTGTTTGCCAAAAAAATTTCGGCTCGCTCTGCTCGCTTTCTAGTAGTACGCGATTTTTTGATTACTTTCAAATTCTAAAAAAAAACTAATTTTCCGAATGAAGCATTTACGAAAATATTGAGAAACTTAGGTACTCATTCTGAAATTCAATACAAATATGAAAAATCATTATTTTTGTATTGATTTTTTTATTCGTTTAGAAAGCAACTTCATTCGATTACTTTGCAAAACATTATCAAAATTAAACGATTTCATTTGTTTTCCATCCTCGTAAATTTATGCATAACTCCGCCAAAAAAACGTAGATTTAAAAAATATCATCGAAAACGGATTATTTTCGATTCTGGAGCCAAAAACTGAGGGGACCGCGAAAAAAAATTTTAAGTTATGAGCGTGACAAAAAAGTAAAGAATAAGGCAAATGTGGGACTATTGGATCTTATATTTGATTTAGAGTAACCCGTGTTTAAAATATTTGTGTTTACGCCCCCTTAACTAATGGAGCGTTTTTTTCTTTAAACAATATATTTACCTACCTACATTATGTTCCAATATCATATTAAAATTATTTTGATTGCTGCGAGTGGCTTTAATTCACATTGAAATGAGTACTTGGGCCACTTCTTAAAATGAACTAACGCCATATTACTTTAGTTCTCATTCCAATGTGTATTTAGGCCATAATCGGATTATGGTGTTAATTCACATTTGAATGAGAATTAAAGCCATTATGGCGTTAGTTCATATGGCCTTCGTTCACGGCACCTGTACGGTGCCGTGAACGAAGGCCATATGAACTAACGCCATAATGGCCTTAGTTCTCAATCAAATGTGAACTAACGCCATAATCCGATTATGGCCTTAATTCACAGTCGAATGAGAACTAAAGCCATCACTTGAATGAGAACTTACGCCATATGGGGTAAGTTCACATTCAAATGAGAACTGATGCCATAACATGCTTTGAGCTTTGAAGCAAGGTTAGCATAGCAAGTAATTACCTAACAAAATCTCATCGAGATCTCAGGGACCTCAGATATTTCTAAAATGGAACAAGAGATCTCACTCTCAGCGAGTGCTGATATTTTCTTTTAAAATTTCTGAAAGAAAAAAAATATGTTGATCTGTTTTCTTGGTCAGCCATTTGAACGTAATCATGAGTTAACAATATTAATTTCAAGGAATCTCACTGAAATTTGAAAATTGTGCTACACCTAATAATTAGGTGATCGTAGGTGCAACGTTCGGAAAACTAGTTTTCTAAACTCTGAAGTAATAAAAAAAATCGCGTTCTAAGAGCCGAAATTTTTTTTGGCAAACAGAGAAACAATTTGGGGTGTGAAAATAAAAAAATTCGCGCGAATTTTTTTATTTTCACACCCCAAATTGTTTCTCTGTTTGCCAAAAAAAATTTCGGCTCGCTCCGCTCGCTTTCTAGTAGTACTGCAGTACGCGATTTTTTGATTACTTTCAAATTCTGGAAAACTAATTTTCCGAATGAAGCATCTACGAAAATATTGAGAAACTTAGGTACTCATTCTGAAATTCAATACAAATATGAAAAATCATTATTTTTGTATTGATTTTTTTATTCGTTTAGAAAGCAACTTCATTCGATTACTTTGCAAAACATAATCAACAATTAAACGATTTCATTTGTTTTCCATCCTCGTAAATTTGTGCATAACTCCGCCGAAAAAACGAAGATTTAAAAAATATCATCGAAAACGGATTATTTTCGATTCTGGAGCCAAAAACTGAGGGGACCGCGAAAGTATAATTAACAAAGAAATTTTTCCAAAATTTTTAAGTTATGGGCGTGACGATAAAAGTTAAGAATAAGGCAAATGTGGGACTATTGGATCTTATATTTGATTTATAGTAACCCGTGATTAAAATATTTGTGTTTACGCCCCTTAACAAATAGAGCGTTCATCCTTTTTTCGTTAAACCATATATTTACCTATCTACATTATGTTCCAATATCAAATTCAAATTATTTTGATTGCTGCGAGTGGCTTTAATTCACATTGAAATGAGTACTTGGGCCACTTCTTAAAATGAACTAACGCCATATTACTTTAGTTCTCATTCCAATGTGTATTTAGGCCATAATCGGATTATGGCGTTAATTCACATTTGAATGAGAATTAAAGCCATTATGGCGTTAGTTCATATGGCCTTCGTTCACGGCACCTAAAACGGTGCCGTGAACGAAGGCCATATGAACTAACGCCATAATGGCCTTAGTTCTCAATCAAATGTGAACTAACGCCATAATCCGATTATGGCCTTAATTCACAGTCGAATGAGAACTAAAGCCATCACTTGAATGAGAACTTACGCCATATGGGGTAAGTTCACATTCAAATGAGAACTGATGCCATAACATGCTTTGAGCTTTGAAGCAAGGTTAGCATAGCAAGTAATTACCTAACAAAATTTCATCGAGATCTCAGGGACCTCAGATATTTCTAAAATGGAACAAGAGATCTCACTCTCAGCGAGTGCTGATATTTTCTTTTAAAATTTCTGAAAGAAAAAAATGTGTTGATCTGTTTTCTTGGTCAGCCATTTGAACGTAATCATGAGTTAACAATATTAATTTCAAGGAATCTCACTGAAATTTGAAAATTGTGCTACACCTAATAATTAGGTGATCGTAGGTGCAACGTTCGGAAAACTAGTTTTCTAAACTCTGAAGTAATAAAAAAAATCGCGTTCTAAGAGCCGAAATTTTTTTTGGCAAACAGAGAAACAATTTGGGGTGTGAAAATAAAAAAATTCGCGCGAATTTTTTTATTTTCACACCCCAAATTGTTTCTCTGTTTGCCAAAAAAAATTTCGGCTCGCTCCGCTCGCTTTCTAGTAGTACTGCAGTACGCGATTTTTTGATTACTTTCAAATTCTGGAAAACTAATTTTCCGAATGAAGCATCTACGAAAATATTGAGAAACTTAGGTACTCATTCTGAAATTCAATACAAATATGAAAAATCATTATTTTTGTATTGATTTTTTTATTCGTTTAGAAAGCAACTTCATTCGATTACTTTGCAAAACATAATCAACAATTAAACGATTTCATTTGTTTTCCATCCTCGTAAATTTGTGCATAACTCCGCCGAAAAAACGAAGATTTAAAAAATATCATCGAAAACGGATTATTTTCGATTCTGGAGCCAAAAACTGAGGGGACCGCGAAAGTATAATTAACAAAGAAATTTTTCCAAAATTTTTAAGTTATGGGCGTGACGATAAAAGTTAAGAATAAGGCAAATGTGGGACTATTGGATCTTATATTTGATTTATAGTAACCCGTGATTAAAATATTTGTGTTTACGCCCCTTAACAAATAGAGCGTTCATCCTTTTTTCGTTAAACCATATATTTACCTATCTACATTATGTTCCAATATCAAATTCAAATTATTTTGATTGCTGCGAGTGGCTTTAATTCACATTGAAATGAGTACTTGGGCCACTTCTTAAAATGAACTAACGCCATATTACTTTAGTTCTCATTCCAATGTGTATTTAGGCCATAATCGGATTATGGCGTTAATTCACATTTGAATGAGAATTAAAGCCATTATGGCGTTAGTTCATATGGCCTTCGTTCACGGCACCAGTAAAACTATCATTCAAAAAGCAAATGATAGATGGAACCTGCTAGAAACCTGCGGTAACACCAAGAAACTCTGGCCTTATTACGACAAGAAAAATTCTGATAGGATTCTACTTCTTAAAAAACCGTCCCTCAGATCCCTCATAATCATACATAACTCTATAACTGAGTGCTATAGCCCAGGAGCCCCCTTACAAGAAATTCCCGTCATCGCGCCCACTAAATTTTTTAATGAGGAATAAAAGTTAAAGCCAAGACGAATAAGATGCCTACTAGAAAATGTTCAATTGTAAAACTGTTTTCTAGTAAAATTGTGATTAATATCGATTTGAATTTGTACGAAAATGTTTGCGAATAATTAACATTTTAAACAACAGCTGGGGTCTCAGGTCTTAACAAAAAATTTGAAACTAATTTCGGTGAATAGAGTTTGACCAGACCTTTCTTTTGTTATATCATTCGATGGGTTAGCCATTATATTTTTTTAGAATTAAAAAAAAAATCAATTTTACTTAAAAAACACGAAAATAGCTATTTACAGAAAAAAATGTACCCAGCAGTCATAAAGGATGTTTCCCAAAAAAATATCGAAACAACTATTTTCATTTTCATCTTTTTGCTGTCTAATCAGACTGGCTGACTTTTTATGTTTCAAAAGTCTATAGTCTTTAAGAGACTAGCCAAAGAATAGCCTTAACTCCGAACGGTTTTGCTTTGGTACTTGAATTTGCTCTCAAAGTACTTTCTAGCAGTTCTTTTGAACGAATATCATTTGCCCTGAAAAAATCATGACTTTTTTCATGAGAATCTACTTATTTTCGTCACTTAAAGTTATGAAAATTAAGGAGATCGATATCTGCTTCGTCTTTCAATTTTTCTTAAAGCCCTGAACTAAACAACACACACATACATTTTAAGAGACACGAAATGCTGAGAATCAATGAGAACGAAGCAAAAAACTTCGATTGAATAACTCTTTAATTTGTCAGAAAAACATATCAAAAACAAACATACCTATAAATATGTACTAACCTATGTATATCTGAAATTCTGAAATTATATTTAACTCCGGCAGAATTCAATTAAACCTGTCGCGTCGGTATGGTTGTCACTTTTTTGTTCTCCCTTAAAACAAAAAAAATCACATTTTTCCACCAAAAATGTTCCATTACTCACTTTGAAAATCCTAACAAGATTAGTGTTAAACAATTTTTTCTCTTTCAAAAATGATACAAAAATGTATCACAGGAGCGAATGGTTCAAATAACTCGACAAAAAATGGGCGGACTCGGCCTGAGCATAAAAGGTGGTGCCGAACACAAACTTCCGATACTGATATCCCGCATATACAAGGACCAAGCAGCCGATATAACTGGACAATTGTTTGTCGGCGATGCGATTATCAAAGTAAATGGTGAATATATAACAGCATGCCCGCATGATGATGCCGTTAACATATTGCGAAATGCCGGCGATTTAGTTGTTTTAACAGTAAAACACTATCGAGCTGCCACACCGTTCCTGCAAAAACAACGTAAGTATTCTCTTTCGATACATAGTAATTGAGTTATATAGACGCACTAAACACCGCCATGCGTCATCATCGACTGTCACATTGGCGACAATTTTGATATAAGGTCATATTGAGTCTCCTTGATGACGGTCGATGCGGTGGCAATATGGTTGTTGAAGGCTAATTGCATTTACCGTTAGTGGTAAGTAATTAGTAATGGAAATACATAGTCTTCCGGTGTTTGTGCATCCACTCGAATCCCATCGTACGTATATACGGATGGATAGGTTTCGAAATTTCAATTTATATCCTCTTCTTGTCTATCAAAAACAGTTACTAAGGACACCCCCGACTCAGACAACGATGCAACATGTGCGGAACTGAAGGCTGACGAAGGATTCAAATCCTCTGTGAATAATGGCACAATAAGTAGAAGCTGTAGTCGACCTATGTCAATTTGTTCGGAGCCGGAGAAGAAGTGGGTCGATGTTGTTTCAGGTGAGTTGCCTTTTCCATCACCATACCATCAACCCTTAATGCTTGATCCATTGCAATGGTGGCTAAAGTCTAGGTGAATCTGAATATGTTAAAGGAGACAGTTGGGTTAGTGAGTGTTTATTTTTCGCTTTCTGCTCTTTGTTTTAATTTGCAATGAGAGGTTGGCTTTCTATTACTGATTTTCTCGTATAACTTTTTTTTTGTTTTGTTCGAAGGATGACGAGGATGAGTATGAAAACAACGAAGGGTACGACGATGACAACGGCAACCGACGACGCCGACGGCAAAAGATTGAATATGGAAAACGCTTCCTCCTTTTTGTTTTCCTTTAGTAATTCTTGTGGGATGGCTTTATCTGTTTTCTTTTTTTTTCATTCTTATTTTTGTTTGCGTTCAGTTTGTAAGGACTAACTGTCATCGCAAATGATGTTGTCTTCTCCGTCATCGTCTCGTCTGGTCGTCCGAAGTCACTTTCATTGTTGCTTACTCAACAATTGTGTTACACCGCATTTGCTACTAACTGAAGCTCGAAAGGATTCTCCAGAGAAGTGAACGGAACGATAGAAAGACTCGTCAAGAAGAATGTTTTTTTTCCTATTTTTATGTACTTGAATTGTGGATAAGAAATAACAAGATGATGAAGTAATTTAATTTCGATGGAGTGGGAGTTTTTTTTTACTTGTTTTGAATCTATTCTTTTTCCTTTTTTTTTTGCTGATTTCAACTGATTGAATATTGTTGGGATTTTGCTTGATTGGAATCTGTTCATTAGAGAAAATCGGATGCAGTCAATTGGAACATTTTTTATTTATAGTAATTGAAGGGGCAGGAAGTAAAACAAAAGGAACAAGATAAGGTTTTTTTGTTTTATAGAAAACAATTTTAAAAATTAAATGAACTGTTATATGTTTACCTATACCTACTACATAAAAGTGTTGTTGTACAAGTTATTAAGAGAAATAGAAACTTATTTGCCTGATGGAAAGGTAAACTAGCTTAAATTAAAGCAGAATTTGAATAATGTTCACTACGGCGTATTAGTACTTTTTTATCTTCAAAACGATGCATATCAGTTTTTTACTTCTGAGCATTGTATTGTGATAGGAAAACTTTTTTAACATTCAAGTGGTACGCCTAATTGACGAATCTTTGAACGAGTTCGTGTTATTGCTGTTGGGCGTTCCTACTAGCTATTTCCCTCGAAAAGTGTCGATGGAAATAACGATAAAAGAAAGAGAGACACATGAAACATCTCAATAATGTTTCATCTCTAAAAATAATATTTGATTCCAATTTTCGGAATCCCCAAATAGTCATAAGCTCTTAACTTTACATTTGAATTAATTCTCTCGAAAAGATACTTTTATCAAGGATATCGTCGTACATTATGCTTTCCATTATAATCATCTTAGTGTTTCCCATCGACACACAATATACTGAAGTGGCTACAAGCAAGTATACATTTCTACGCAAACAAACAATGTTAACCAACAAACACACTCCCATACCGACACACACATCTGTGGCCAAAATAAAGCCTTAAACCTCCCTTACACCTCTGGTCGTAATTAAACTAAATCGTTTCACTGCATTTCGTCCAACTTTTCTCTTAAACTCAACCTCTCCGCCTCTGACTCCAACTGACTATCCAATCTCCACACTCACTTCCTGGAATTTCTGTGCAGGTTTGCCACTCGAATTCCAAATCCTGAGCTAAAATATTTCAGGCAAACTGCATATTTAGGATAATTGGATTATATTATTGGAGCGGGTCCGGGCATTGTTGCGAATACACCTAAGTCTATGGAAACGGAACAGGGAACTTGGAAATAGACTGAAACAAAAACCAAAAAGCCTCCAATTAGCAAAAATTACCTTTCTAACTGAAATTCTGAAACTAATTTCACTAACTGAGTTTTTTTCTCTCTCTCTCTATTTTTCGGTTCTTTTTTTCCACATGCTGGATTTGGATGCACTGCTGAACAACTAAAAAAACAACAACAACACACACTCCAGTTCCCCTGATGATGGCCTACGTGACTCGATACATCTACGGCACAGACAAGCTGCGACCAAATGCCTTCGAAGTACGTGGCCTCAATGGAGTATCAACGGGAATCATTCACTGTGATGATCTGGCGATTCTCAGTCAATGGCTCAAACTAATAACAGACAATGTTGTTGGATTAACACATTTACAGGTAAGCGAACTGAAAGTTGATTGATGCAAAAGATCTGAAACTCTTTATCAGGTGGGATTAGAGTAATGGAAATTCGGGATGTTATAAAAAAGAAATAAAGCCTAAAAACCGGGATTTAGGCAGGAGGAAGAAGGAGTATAATCCCAGGGGCACCCGAAGAAAGGATTATGGGTTTTGGTTAAAAAATCCAAAAAGCCACCAAATGCCACTGAAGTTGGTTTTCGTTTTGAAAATGGTCAGGGAAAAGATTTTAATCCTTCAAACAGAGACACAGAAGTCTGTCTTCGTTATATTGGATTTGTGATGCAAAAACCGGATGGAAGGATGCACTTCAACTCCTTCCGGTTGTATTGTGGGCACAAAAATGCTTCCGGTGGGTAGGTATGTAGTGTATAAAAGAGAGACAGACTTTATGAGCATGTGAAAGGATTGTATTTTGCTAAATGTGTGCTTAAATAATAACTGAGAGAAAAAGCACGAAAGAGAAATAAAACAGTTTTTTTCTGGAAATGGCATTCAAAAAAGACCATCAATCAAGGGACTCTTTGGAAGAATTATGTATCTTCTGTCCCAGTCTAATGGTAAAACAGATCCAGGAGATTTATACCCAAAAGGAGAAATTTAACATTTAAAATGTTATGCTCACGCCGAAGTAGTAACAGTCGAGATAAATTACTTTTTGGAATTTGGAGTAAGTAGTTTTTTTTTCTTAGTTTTCTTCTTTTTTGTTGATGGAGCATTCTTTAGTTTGGATAAATGGCAGGGAATATCTTATAAGACAGTGTGAGAAAGGATTGTTATGTAGACAATGTGGTATTAACAGTTGTTATGTAAGAAGACAGGATATCGATTTTCCATTTGAGTGCTTGTGAGGAGATTATTCTGAATTGATTTTAATTGGCATAACAAACCCAAGAGCTAAGCCTTTTTCGGTAAATTTCACACAAGAAGGGATATCTTTTACGGTACAATAGATAAAGAAAACAATATTTAATTTTTTTTTCTTGCTTTCAAAATATCGCGAAGGCTGTGTCATTTAATTACCTCAGAAAACGTAAACGTAAAACTTGTCATCAGTGAATCAGTTAGAGCATAAAAGGAAAATATGGGCTTTCGAGGCTTGTCATTGGCAAATATATCCATATGTTCGAGCAGTCACTTCGAAGAACGACTCCAAGATATTGATTAAAAACTCCAATCCAAGGATAAGGAGCTAGCCAACTCGTTTTTAAGATTTTCATAGTTTCTTTTCATTCAATTACCTTCCTTTTCTTGATACAAGAACGCAATTATTAACATCCATTCTTAACACTTTCCGCAAGGCGAGATTATTCATCTAAATTGCAGTTTTCGTAAGCGTATGTATACCTCTTCATTTTGACATAAATGTTAAAACATATTCTCAGTATCGAGAGATATGCAAAAGTGCATTCAAGCTCATACTTCTCTTATAACCAATTTCAATATCATGAGTTTTAATTATTGTTCTGGATTAAGTTTCAAACATTAACTATTATTATTCCCAAATTTATCAGCAACCACTTTCAAAGCGTGTTGCTTTGGAACACAATCCAGCACTTTAAGTTTGCTAATTAGTTAGTGAAGTTTTAAATATTTTTGAAAAATGTTCCCGAAAAACAAAAACTAATGGACCCCAGATGAAAGCATTGTGTTTCGAGAGTATATTTAAATTACAATTAATTAAACTTATTTTTAAACAATAACAGAGATGCATTGAATGCAAAAGTACCTACATTATTCCATTAGTAGATATATCTCTGCCATAAAAATAAATTCAATTTTGTTCTTTCAACCTAACCAAAAATAAATGGAAATATTTTCCACTTGAAGTTTTCCAAATTGGTTGCTCTCCAGAGCCAGAAAGGTTGCACTTCTCTCTTGTTGGATGAATACGGAAAAAGGAATTTTATTCAGCGAAAAAAAATAAAAAGCGATTCAATTTTTTGCGTAGTGTTACGTTACGTATCTTTAGACTTATAATATAAGACCTTGTTCATACGTGAAGCAACCACCGAAATTGATCTTTGATTAGTGAAGGCAAGCGGGGTTGCTTGCAGAAGACGAAAGGGGAAGGAAAAAGTCAAATATTTATGAAGATTGAATGTAGAATTTTAACGTTTTTCTTTGTGTTCATTTCATTTTTATTAATATTTTTTTAGCACAACAGAATTTCCAAATTTCAAAGCAAATTCCATACTCAAATTTACAAAAATATTTAACCACTTTTCAGTTTCAAGTATGTTAACGGTTCCTGATACCAATCGTTACTCTTCAAAACTTTACGAAGATACTTAGAAAGATACACTACATTTTTATTCCGCCATCTTAAAGAAAATAAAAAAACATGAAGGAGTAAGCAATATCTACAGAATAAACTTGCGTGTACGAACACAATCGTTCTTCACGTGTGAACAAGACACAAGTAGTACCGTAACGTGACGTTTGTGACATAAAGTGTGAACCCTTGTATATTAAGCGTGTTTCACAATGGAGCAGTCAGAAGTTCGTGTGTTTCAAGCTTTACGTAAGCGTCAGGCAGTTTTGACAGTAAAACGCAGGTGCTTTCAACTTCAGCTCACAATATCGCGTTCATTCTTGCAAGTGACATTAGATTATTTTATCAGCATTTGTATTACACATTCGTTTTCTTATTTATGTAAGAGGCCAGTTATAGCGATCATTAAAAATGTTCATTTGGATAATGTGGTGTGTTGTACTTTGATTTCATATATCAATCTCATACCAATCGATGGCAAATGCATTGAAATATTTTTTTCTCTCGAAAAATAATCCTACAAAAGAATATTTTTGGTGAAAAATGCATTTATTTACTTTAATGATGAAAATTCGTTTTAATGACAAACTAATAATTAAATTTCAAAAAATGAAACACTTTGTTCCAGTGTTTGTGTTCAACTTTTTTAATGTGTCATCTTTCATTAAATAAATTAATGAAGGATTTTCAATCATTAAAAAAATATTTGATGTCAGTTTATTAAATAAATATTTGAATGACATTTAAATAATTTAATGATCGCTATAAACACACATAAGTAAAAAAATCAAATTTTCATGTGTTCCAACTTTTAATGATAGTTTTTAATGATAGCTATAACTGGCCCCTAAAAGTTTCCTTCATTTATTATTTTATTAGTGTTTTGTTATCATAAAAAATGGCCTGCAAAAAATTGAAGAAAATATTGTAACGAAGCGTTACATGCTTATCTATTTGTTTTTAACAAACATGTGTCCACCAGCATCATCGCCAATGTTTGCCATCAACAATAACAGCCGACACGATTTTCCACTTTTTCATATATAATTTTACCATTCTCAAACATACAATTCACATTTAGTCATCCCACGAAAAAGCATAAGGCAACCTGCACGAATCTACCAAAACACAGTTCGCCGTGGTGAGAGTAGTCCATCAGACAATAACTAAAACAGTCCGCCGCCGCCGCGGTGAAAATATTCACCAAAGTTCCAAGAAAATAAATAATTATCCAATTACCTCTAGGAGCTTCGTCTTTGATTACGTTTACGATGCACCCGCTTCGAGTTTGCTTTGAATGACATTTCTCCCTAAATCATGATGATCCCTCCCATCCAGCGTTAGAACCTTGCTCCGATCGGAGCAAATTTGCTCCACTTTTAAGGAAAAATAAAAATCTAGTCCAACGCTCCGATTTTTCGAGATTTACTCCACTTTATCCACAAGGATAATTTTGATTACCTTAAATACCTATACCTATAAATAATGTATAGCTGTATAGCTTTACGTTCCGTTTCCTTGAACAAAATTTAATTAAATAAAATTGTTTATCCTTAACTAATTATATGCTTGTTTCCACTGCACTTATCACGAGATTTAGCGAAGTAGATTTAGAATAAATCTCGGTTTTTCTTGGATTTTGGGTAGATGAAAACGTAGTATTATACTAAACATAATATTATTCAACGTTTTGACCTTCTAATATGTACCCTAAATCCCAGAAAAGTCAAGTTCTTAATATACTTCGCTTAGTCTCGTGATAAGCGTAAGTTGAAGCAGCATATTAATCAAATAATGACGACGTTGTTTCTCTTTTATTGAACAATGAAGCACTATCATACCGATAGCTTATGGACAACCAACGACATGAAATTCCTGATAGAATTAGGGTAGAACTACGAGAACTGGAGTTTTAGAATCAAAATGTTTTGGACTCGGTCGATGTTTTGGTAGTTGTGAAAATGAACTCCAGAAAGTGAAGGCGCTACTATTTTACGAAAATTCAATGAAAGAAATCATACAGCAAAGTTCATTGTAAGTTGCATATCTTACGACTATTTGGACTACGTCAAAAATCCAGCTACTTACGGCGCACAGTGGCCCGTTTAGGCTAAAGTCATTCCAAAATTCATTTTTTTCGTTGTTCCAGAATTCAAAATTTGTTGTTTCGCTGAATTAACAAATATTTGAAGTTCTTGAAACCGAAGTTTTTTTTTAATTTTCCCAACGGTTTGGTTTTGAGAGGGGGTCAAAGTTGAACTTTTTTTTCAGTTTTAATAACAAACAATTTTTTTTTTCTTTTTCTTGACTTTGAGAAGCTATATTACGAACGTGGGGAAAGAATTTTTGTTTTTTCTTTCTGAAATTAACAAATACGGTAAAATATATGTTTGGAAAAAATATTACAAAAAAAAAAATGTCTATATATATTTTTTTTTTTTTTTTGGACACCACTTTTTGTACCTTTTTCTGACTTTACATTGCATGGAAAAAAAAAGCTTCAAAAAGCATTAAGCAAAACTCAACGCATAATGAAAGCTGAAGTATTTCTTAATATAATCCTGAAGAAATAATTTGCGCCAACTTGCGCCCAACTGAGCTAGAGCGATTTTATTAATCGATGGCAGGCACTTTTTTTCAATTTTCTGGGTTTTCAATGGCAAATTAATAAAATGTTTAATACTGTAACTTTTGAACAAGTTGAGATATCACCACAATTTTTTTTTTAATTCGAAGAAAATGTTCACGGCTAACAATATAATGAGTTTTAAATTTATTACATTTGCAGGGTGTTCCAGAATTTTCGAACAAAAAATTTTTTTTTTTCAAATTCAAAAAATTATCTGAAATGGGGAATGAATTCACCACAATTTTGTTTTTGATGACGGAAATATTTTAAAATACGATATGTCATAAATATTACATAAATCGGAGGCAATAAAAAAATTAAATTGAAGGGTTTATATTATATCCATAATAAAATATTAGCAGTTACTTTTGACTTAAGGAGATTAAATGTTCAGTGATTATTTATGTAGGTATTAATTTTTAATCGGATTAAATGTTTATTTTTATTGCTCGATGTCATAAAATTTTAGATTGACGGAAAAGTTTTAAATGAACTTACAGAAACAAAATCAACGCGGTCATGCCCAATATGCAAAAGGACACAAAAAAGTTTCAATAGCCAAGATGAATCCAATGCAAACATTGACGAACATAACTACCAATATGGAATATCTCCACTGCATGGTAGAATCAGATGCATGGAATTTATATTAAAACTTGCATATACACTTCGACAGGATGGAGAGGATTTCGGTGAATCGATTGGGATCAAAGAAGCACAAAAAAGAAGAAAGGAAAGGATACAAACGTGTTTCCGTGATCAGCTTGGACTCGATGTAGACAAACCAAAGCAGGGATTCGGAAATACTAATGATGGGAACACTTCGAGAAGATTTTTCGAGCAATCGGTGATAACAGCTTAAATAACTGGAGTAAACATAGAGGTTATTTCCAGGCTGAAAATAATGCTTGATGTTTTGAACTGCAGGGAAGTTGTGAACGCAGTTAAATTTGGGGAGTATACTAAAGCAACAGCAGCTCTGTTGACTCAAAAGTATCCTGAAAAACAACTGACACCTACTCTTCACAAAATTTTGGCTCACAGTCAAGATATTATAGAGTATCAATCACTTCCCCTAGGAGAATTATCTGAAGAAGCCCAGGAATCCAAAAATAAGGACTACAAAAGGTATAGATATCAAAATACCTGCAAAGTTTCGAGAATAAGGCAGAATGAAGACTTATGCAACATGCTTGCAGCCTCATCTGATCCGCTTATTTCTTCTCTGAGGCACGTAAGGACCCAAAACGATATGAAAGCACTTTATTCTCCGGAAATGTTGAGTTTATTGAATATTACCACGGACCAAGTTGATAGTTTTCAAGAAATCTAATGTTTATACGTACATTTCAACTGTTTTTATTGTATAATTTGCTGTTCAATTTGTTATTTATTATTATTCTAATGTCAATTTACAAAAAAAAAAAAAAACTTTTTTCGCCACTGTTCCTCTAAAATCGGTGTTTTACTTTTTGCGCTACTGTTAAACGTCAATTCCTTTTGTTTTACGCCAGAAAATGAATTTTCTTGTTTGTTTAATTCACATTTAATCATTTTTATCTCACTTAATATAACTAAGCTTTTTGACAGCTATTTCCGAAACACCCTGTAATGTTTTTATTTTGAAATTCACCAATTTCATAGCGTTGGGTGTAACCTTCAAAATAAAAAAAAAATTGTGGAAATATCTCAACTCGTTTAGGAGCTATGATTTTTGGAACCAAAAAAGCCGAAACGGGCCACTGTGCGGCGGTTATAAGTACTTTGTGTGTTTAAAAGATGAATACACCCACTACATTGCAGTTATTTATCTAATGAGAAAGAAGTATGAAGCTTTGAGAAACATTTAAAAAATACGAAGCACTGGTGACAGCACTTCTAACGACGATAGGACCAGGGTCGTGAGTATTGTTCAGCTCAGCAACTTGCATTCTAAAGAAGAAGTCATAAAGAGGAATATAGCTAAATAAACTTTTATTGAAGAAATTTCCTTGAAAAGTAAATATCTTCTTCTTGTTTCAAATCTACTCCGAAAATTTTGCATTTGCTCAACTTTTTTTTCAAATTCGCTCCGAAATTTTATAACAGAGGTTCTAACCCTGCGTCCCATCCCTCCAAAAACAAATGAATTTGAATGAAGCAAATGTTCAGCATATTTGAACTAGAGCTTCCGTTTGGAATCACATAACGTAACATTACGTATGAAGCTTTATTATGAATTACCATGACTGAGCTCGTAAACGTCAGGTTAAGCCAAAGCTAAAGCGTGTTTGTGTTTCAGCCATCAATGCCTATAAATAAGTGATTACAAATCGTGGCATTCGAAAATAAACTTTTATTTTTTGTTTAACTCTCAGATTTGATCACCATTTTCGTTTGAAAAGTTATGGGCTATAGGGTGTATCAGATTTAACGTGATCCATTTTCGATATCCTTTTTTCACTCTTCCAATTTTTTTATAGCCACTCCAATTAAATACGAACGAAATATATTGACGGAAAATATACATAAAAACAAAATCATTGATAAATAAAAAAAAGGATCCCTTAAAACCTTTTTTTTCCTCGTGTAAAAAACTAAAAGTATTAACAAGGACTAATGAATTCATTTTTTATCCTCTTTTTTCACAGATGAAGCTATACAATCGAAATTTCGCTGTTGGCGAACGAATCGAATACATGGGCTGGGTGAACGAAGGAGTCATCAACAATAACATCTCGTGGCAGAGCTACAAGCCCAGATTCCTAGTTCTCAAAGGAACCGAGGTTATGCTCTTCGAAAACCCGCCGGTATGTATCTACATAAAAAGTTGTTTTCCCTCGTTTTTTTTATATTTTTTATTAATATTGATTGAGCGACTGAAGCTGGGTGAAAAAAATTAAGTCGATGGCTTTTTTCTTTTATAAGGATCTCGCAATTTTTCCCATCGAACAACAAGAGTGAAAATTTAAATTTCACCCCTCCTTCTTAATTTTAAGAGAAGCTTCTGTTGAACACGAGTACCTATGTACATAGTGAAAGTACCGTTGATAGTCTTGTTGTGATTGTTGACGGACTTTTTTCGTTTGCCAGGAGGACTTGAATGTTTGCAATGAATTTTTAGAAGTGGTCGATGGAGAGTCCTGTGGTAAAGAAGGGGTTCATGCGCTGCCTGGCTGTACCACTTGAGGCATGCTGATGAGGATGATGATGATGATGTTGATGGTGACGAGAAGAATGTAGGTCATGAGGCATGATGCTATGCTATAGGGTGCTATTTTGGTGTTGTTCTGGCTGGGAATCAAACCAAAACGAAGGATTTGTAAATGGGAACAAGGACTTTCAAACAAAAAAATTAATTCTCTCACTCACACACATAATTTTGGCATCGACAGTTTGTTCAAGGAATTAGGTTCTACGTGCACCAGATGTTGTTACGCCACAGCCTGGACTGGGGTGAGAGGGGGCAGGACAATAGTCCAATTAATCAAGCGAGTACGCGTTGCTCGTTGTGTTTGCATATTGAACGAAACAACATCCGAGAGAATGGCCGATAAAATTGAGTGCTCATAAGAACATCCGACTCCGAAACCGTTAAGAACGATAATGTTAAAATATAGGAAGAGCAATGTGTTCTACACTTTCCCATGACGAGCTCCATTTGGGGGGTGCTTTGGGGACTTTGAGTGCTTATCGGCTTGTTTCGGGGGATATCTTTTTCATGGTCTATGCTTGTTTGGCATATATAAAAACACAAACACACACACACGTGATGAAATGTTGATGAAATTGATATCATCTCATTCTACTTCATCTTTTTGTTTGTGTCTACAACTTGTGTTATGTTTTTGTGTCGAACATTTTGTAGGAGACTCAAGTGGATTGGGTTGTTGGTGTTTGTTTTTTTTTTCAACTTTGGGTGTAGCAAAAAATTTTGAATAAATTCCATTTTATTAAGTGACTTGAATTTTTTGAGTCTTTGGGAACAGAACATCGATGGGCTTATAAATGAGTTTATTTAAATTTTATTTTCATTAAAATAAAATTCTTTTATGGACTTTATTTATTCAGTTCGTAAGGTTTGTTTTGTCCTTTTTGAATTTTTTTTAGAAATGTTTGAATTTTAATTTCCAATTTTCGCTCTTTTTTATGTTAGGGCAAAATTTTACACTTGATGTTATGTTAAAGTTTTATGAAGTTTTCTTGCTTCAAGAACTCTTGCGGAGTGTTTCTGCATAGCCAAAACAAATTTTCATTTTTCAAATTATTTGATGTTATAAATATGGTTATGGGATATATTTCAAAACAAAATTAAAAGTTGCAAGAAATTGTGAGTCCGAGAACAATCCAAAGAAAAGTATACCGTCAAAAATACATTAACCCTGATAGAGAGTCCTTGGTTATATTTTTTCCAAATGGTGTTTATATCCCGTCGTTGGAGCCAAGGATATTCTTGTTTCATTTTGAGCGTCATAAGTCTTTAATGGCATTTGACCTACTTGCCTTCCCCAATCGATCAACTATTTTCAATAAAAATTCCTTAACCATTGACAACATACTCGACCCGTTGATAATGTATCCTTTATGTATGTATATGACAAGGAATATTACAGTGTTATGACAATTTTAGCTCGAAAGCAAGGCCATCAATTGCTTTCTGGCAGTATCATTAATATTAACCTCTAGCAACGAAATTCTATCCTTGGGCCAAATTGCTTAATATATTCACGGATGTGTGTGTATGTGATAGTAATTTAAGTATAACTTGAATACTTAATTTTCCCTGGGTGTACAATAAAAGTAACAATAGAAAAACAATAATACTAAATGAAAAAAAACTTCGATATAACCAATAATTTGGTAATTCAACTGGGTGGTGCCATAGGTATGGCATAAGACCTAATTATGGCCTGAAAAAAATTATAAATCGTTATTTATAAGTGAATGTCAAAAAATAAATTATAGCACTAAAGAAATTCACAAAAATGCTACTTATTTAATGGCAATAAAAAATACATTACGGCTTTACGGCTGTTTAGAGGTTACTTGTGTTGATAGGTATTTAATGATTTGTGAATTATAATGATTTTGCTAATTTTATGGCTTTGAACGTGAACATATTGAGAATTTTACTATTCTCGATTAATTAATTTCTCCTATTATTGTTTTGTCAACTTATTTTGACATGTTGTTCTTGAAGGTACAAGTTTTTTCACGAATAGAATTATTTTAATGCTTAATCTCAGTAATTCTTTTGTACTTGTTCAAATACATAATATTCTCAGTTTTTAATAGCCACGTGTAGTTCTACGCATTGAAAACTATTTAAACACTCTTATTTATAAAATGTTGCTGAAAAACGTTGTAAGGTACACTCCGCTTCAACTGAATAAGCACACAATTTTTCTGAAGTTTGTTGTCCTTTTTTTCCTAACTTTGAACGTTAATGCATTATTTGATGATGCTAACCGAAAGCTTATGATTTTGAGAAAACAAATCAAAAAGAATAATTTAAAAAGGACCACTATTTTTGCCCTAGCTCTCATGTAAAGCCTTCCAGATTGAAAAACTCAGTTTTTTTTGCGTCAACTGAATAAGCACAACTTTTAAAAATGCAAATAAAATCAAACGGAAAGAAATTAACAAGATTTTCTTTAAATATTTTTTTATTGGTTATTTCTAGTATTGGGTACTACCACCTTTATTCTTGATCCCTTCATAAATTCGGGCTGGCATGGAATCGTATAAACTCTTTAAGTAGTTCAGCGAAATTTCTCTCCATGCTAACTTAACGGCTGCAATAATCGATTCTCTGTCCTCAAACTGACGGCCTGACTCATAAACTTTACGTACCAACCATCCCCATTCATTTTCTATACGGTTCATGTCAGGTAAATAGGGCGACCATTGAAGCAATTCAACATTCTGGTCCTGTTTCCCACTTTTGACAGTGCGCTACGTTTGGATAGGGTCGTTGTCCTATTGGAAAATCCATTTATAGGGTCCACAAATATCCAAAAATGAAGGAAAATTTCTTTTCTTTCTTTTGCAGGTAATTGCACTCCTTATTGACGTTTAAAACTCAAGCTCAATAGTCCCATAGTAGCTAACTGCTCCCCATATCATAACTCTACCTTCTCGACTATAATGCCGCGCTAAAAATCGTGCTTTTCTCAAATCGTGAAAGCAATAATTAAAACCACCATGAACCATCAAAATTGAAACTCTTCTCATCCGAAAAAACCGCGTTGTGCCACACATTTTTCCAACTCACATCGAGTCTAGAAAATCTTAAACGAATATCTTTTCGTTGCTCGTTTAGTGGTGGTTTCTTTTGGAGTTACAATCGTTTTAAATGACCTGCGCGGTTTGGTACTCTGTGGACTGTTGAAACACCTGCAGTTACACCAACTTTTTGTTTTAATTTTTACCGCGGTGGCACATGAACTGGAACCACATCTCAAAATTGCTCGTCGATCAACTTCGTCAGTCTTTATTCTTTTAACGAATCAATCTTAACTCGTCCGACACTATTAAAGCTTCTGATCTAACCATATTTTTTTAAATTTTAATTAAACGGCTAAATGTTACTAAGAACACTTCAACTTTTGATTTGGTATACCAATTAAAAACTGAGTTTTTTTCAATCTGGAAGGCTTTGCATGAGAGCCAGGGAAAAAATAGTGGTCCTTTTTAAATTATTCTTTTTGATTTGTTTTCTCAAAATCATAAGCTATCGGTTAGCATCATCAAATGATGCATTAACGTTCAAAGTTAGGAAAAAATGGACAACAAACTTCAGAAAATTGTGTGCTTATTCAGTTGAAGCGGAGTGTATATATTTCTCACAAAAATCAATTATTAAAAGCAAATTATACAAAAAAAAATGCTCATACGCCACAGTGAACAAGAGAAGTTTTTAGTTATTAGTTTTGTTACTAACTTATGTATTTCTGTATCTTTCCTGATGATTAAAATCGAATCTTAGGCAAATAATTGTTACCCATAGGCAACTTTAAGAAATATGAAGGATTATCGTTCTCATCTTGGGATTTTTGGTGTCCCTAGGTAGATTTTAATTTTTCGTTTCATTTGATTTGCATTCTTGAATGGAAGAAATTGGCGTTTGGTTTAAATATATTCAACAATTATTTACCAATTCAACTCACTAACAGGAATAAGTACTATGACAAATTTTTAGAGAAAATCTTCTCCTTAACGTCTTAACCGATGTTGTCGAAATTTCAAGGCATTCGATAATTGCTTAAGTTAACTACTATAAGATTAGATTAGATTATTAGAGGATGTTACTAGTTTATAATCCACTAGCTGACAGACAGTCGTTCGAGGAAAAACAAAATGAAAAATATCCTGGCTCTCAAAGCACTCAAAGAAGTTGTTACCTATTTAGGCGTAAAGAGTTTGAGTAGACCTTTCTTTTGATGCACCACTCTATGGGTTTTGTGGGAATTTTTTATTCTGTCCAAAATTTTGGCAAAGGGAAATTTTTCAAAAATCGTATTTGATCATTATCTTGAGCTTACTACTGAAAGCCAATCTCCGTTCCGAGCTCAAAAATATGGTTTTTGATGATTAACTCGGTAAGCAGAGACCAGACCTCGCAGGTAGTTTTGGTTTTATTGGCTGTTAGAGGGCAGACAAACATTGGTTCTCGTGCATCGTTTGTTACAACCTAGCTGAGAGAATTCAAAGATCTGGCGATTGGAAATCGCGGGACATTTTCTTAAGGCAGAAATATTTTTTTTTATTATAACCTTATAACCAAGTGCTGGAAAAAAATATTCGCTTTCAATGGCTTATAGAATACTCGTAAGCCCTTATATTAATGTTTAATTGTATAGCTATTTTCGAAGAAAATTGGAGTAATATCGATTTGAAATTTAGCGAAAATGTATGCAAATAATTATTATTTTTGCAATTATCTGGGCTACCAGGCCTTCAAGAAATTTGCTACACATTTTGATGAATAGAGTTTAAGTATACCTTTCTGTTGATGTATAATTCAATGGGTCTCAGAAGAATTTTTTGTTGAACATTTTGGTAAAGGGTTATGAAAAAATCGACTTCGTTAAACTCAACATATTGGATAGTTCTAAGTATCCTGAGTTTACTACTGAAAGCCAAACTCGTTTCATAGCCTTGCTTGGCGCGATATTTGCATCAAAAATTATACATTACATGGAGTCACAAGAAACTATAAGGACTGAAACCAGGAAAAACGGTTTTTTTTAGTTTTGGTTTTCAGTGGCTGATGGAGGGCTTATTGATCTTTGTTTTCGTGTATCATTTGCTAGAGCCTACCTTTGAGAATTGAGAGTTCTGGTGATTCAAAATCGAGGAAAATTGTCTGAAGTCCAAAATGGAATGAAATGAATTGTTGATTATAACTTTGAAACCAAGTATTGAAAAATTACCTGGTTTCAGTTGATGATATAACGTTTAGGTGCTCAATTTGGTGTATAATCTTATAACAGAAGATGTTTGTCGGGTCAGCTAGTATGTAATAAAAATTCGATGTGTAGAAAAAATGAAAAGATGAAGAAAAACTTAAGTGGCCACTGTACAAGCTATGGTAATCTGACTAAGACTAAGAGCGTTGAAAATCCAAATAATACAATACACAAAACAATCACGTAAAGGCATGAAAATAATTCCTTTAAAACATTGATTGAAGCAATTCAAAGCTTCAAAATATAAGTTAAGAAAGGTCAAAACATTGACAGGACAAAATTAATACCCTTAGATATTTAGGGTCCATTGTGGCCCCCAAATAATAATATGAGTTAACCTTTATCAAAATAATCCCCTTTCATGAAAATTTACATATATTCAATTTATTCTTGTGATTACAGTCATGTTTTTTGTATACGGGGCAAAATTTACACATAACGAGATATTAACTTTGAGGTACAAAATTTCCCAAAGGTCCTCCCACAAGAAAAACAAACCCCACTTAAAATATAGAATTCCATGCAAATTCTACCATTAACCACATTCAACTTTCATCATGCACACGATAAAGAAGAAGGAGAAAAAAAGCGACCTTCCCATTGCCAAATTCAAATCAGTCAATCCCACAAGGATTCCCGACATTTCAATTGGTTTCCACCGACTTGAAGAGACCAATAACAATAATGGCCACCTCTTCACGCCATCGAATTAGATTAATGTCAGTGCAAGGAACACAGAGCAATTGAGTTCAGTGAAAATCTCATCGATTTACGACCATTCCTGTGCCAGACAATAAGATCCAGACATTCATCTTTGTTGGCGACTTGACGTTGGCACTCGTAAATCAAATAGGAGGGAAAAATCGCGAAGCCTTCCAGTACCATATTTTCTAATTTTCTTCAACCATTTGGGAAACTCTGATAATACACAAAAGTTAATGTGAATGAGATAGAAAAAGGGACTTAAGGAGAAGCAACAGTTTATGGAGTGGCTATTATGCGGGCTCATAGCAGTTCATCAGCAACACAATCAGAAACGTTCGTGCAATTGGCACAAATTGAGGTTATAACCATTAACATGCCTTGACACCCTTAATAGTGTAAGGATGGCTCTCGTTATCGACCAAAAATGATACACAAAACACTGTCTTTTTCTGTTTAAAATTTCTTTATTTTTTGTACATTAATTACGAATCATTCGACACACGCGTTCGGTTTGAGGGTTACACTTCAACTGAACTAACGCGGCGAATTGCAACACTTATTATACAAATACAATACAACCACTACCACCAGTAGCCACTATAAATTCTTTTTTTTCTCTTTTCTTTCATTTTTTTACATTCATTCTTCTTTTGTCGGCTACAATTCGGCCATCCTGATTACAATCGTCCCGATTGTCCTTATCTACTTGATCTAAATCTTTATATGCTTTTAAATTGGAAACTTCCCATATTCCTGTATAAGGTATCTGAGTCAATTGGAAATTATCTACGTCTTTCAACAAATACCTATCATTTGGTAATACCTGCGCTACTTCGTAGGGGCCTTTAAATTTAGGTATGACCTTCTTGCACACTCCTGGCTGGCTCACGAAGTTTTTTGTCATAACATAATCTCCTACCTTATATCTTTTTATAACTCTTCCTTTGTCTTTCAAATTCTTGTTATATTCCTGACTCTTTACTATTCTTTCTGCAGCTTTCATTCGTATTTTAAGTAACTCTCTTTTGTCTTCCCCATTATCTTCGTCTTCTCCTTTGTTTATTTCTTCCAATTCTTCCCTTAAATGATCGATAACTTCTCCCCTTTGTACGATCCCGAACAGCAACTTACTCGCACAAGTCCCTGTGCTTTTATGTATTGTATTGTTAATGGCATACTCGATTTTTGGGAGGATCTTGTCCAGGGTAAATTCTAACCCGCCATTCGATAATTTTGCTATCATTGGTGCCATACTGCGATTGACACGCTCCACCTGCCCATTTGCCTGTGGCGAGGCTGTAGCAATCTTTACATGGCGTATATTATGTTCTTTTAGAAACTCTTCAAAATCAGCTGGAGTGAAGGCACTCCCACGATCCGAGACTAATGTTTTAGGCCTGCTATAATTATTAAAATAAGCCTTCAAACAACTCAAAACTTCATTTGTACCTGTGGATCGTGTCGCATACAATTTTGTATACTTTGTGAAAGCATCAATCACTAGGAAAACATATTTCTTCTTTGAAGCTTTCAGAGTCACCGGACCGAAATGGTCTATGTGGATTGTATCGAAGGGTACATTACCCTTGGGGATGTTATGCATTAATCCTTCATGCTTACCACTCTTTGCTGAAAATACTATGCATCGGAGACAGTTATTTATATGAATCTGTATTTTTTCTCGCAATTTGGGAAACCAGTAGTATCGGGATACTGCGTCTGCCACTTTTTCGCTTCCCACATGTCCCAATTCATCATGGTATTTCTGTAAAATACTGCTTTCCATACTACTGGGTACATAGAAAAGAATATTTTGCCCGGCCTTCCTATATACCAATCCATTGCGTAATTCATACCGACTATCTTCCTCTTTTTCTAACCTGTTCCTTATCTTTTGTATTTCCTCATCTTTATTTTGGCAGATGGATAAAGTTTGTTCAAAAGTATTATTTTCAAGGACCAATATATTCGTTACCCGACTGAGCGCATCCACGTGTTGCATTCTGTTGCCCCCTCTGTGTTCCAAAGCATAATCATAATTTTCTAGCTCGAGAGCCCATCTAGCGATACGAGGATTAATATCTTTTTTGTTCAATGTAAGAGTTAGGGAGTTACAGTCCGTAACAATTTTGAACTTCATACCGTGTAGGTAAATTCTAAATCGTTTGAGTGCATAGATAATTGCTAGAGTCTCGAGCTCAAAACTATGATATTTGGATTCTTGCTCAGTTGTTCGCTTGGAGAAATAGAAAATCGGATGGAACAATCCATCCTTTTTCTTCTGCAAAAGTATCGCACCAAACCCAAGTGAACTGGCGTCGCAATGAAGCTCAGTCTCGTCCCTTGGATCATATATAGCTAAAATAGGCGCCTCAAGTAATTTCTTTTGAAGTGTCTCAAATGTCT
Organism: Sphaerophoria taeniata; assembly: GCA_943590905.1. Taxonomy (NCBI): domain Eukaryota; kingdom Metazoa; phylum Arthropoda; class Insecta; order Diptera; family Syrphidae; genus Sphaerophoria; species Sphaerophoria taeniata. The sequence goes on along the minus strand of OX016540.1, from coordinate 32,675,284 downwards.
TAAGCTCATTTTCCCCAAATTTAAACACAGCATCCTTCCGGATGAGTTTATATAAAGGTTCTGCCAAAATCGAAAATTCTTTGATGAATCTTCTAAAATAGGAACACAGCCCTAGAAAACTATGTACTTCTTTTGCGTTTTTCGGTATAGGAAAAGTCCTGACCGCCTCAATTCCCTTGTCATCTGGGCGTATTCCCTCTTTCGAGATAATATATCCCAAATACTGAATCTCTGACTGCAAGAATCTACACTTATCTTGACGTAATTCCAATTTGTTCTTTATTAATTTCTCAAAAACTTCCTGTAGTATGCTTAGATGGTCTTCCGCTGTTTCAGTGGCTATCATGATATCATCTAGATAGATTGCTACTTTTCCTGCCCTTATTAGATCTTCAAACACATCGTTGATAAACCGCTGGAACGTAGATGGGGCATTCCGAAGGCCAAACGGCATTTTTAAGAACTCAAACTGGCCCATCGGTGTCACAAACGATGTGTACTTAATGGATTCTTTTTCCATTCCTATGTGATAAAAGGCACTCTTTAGGTCTAGCAGTGTAAACACTTTTTTATTAGCTAACCTGTCTAGAAGGTCGTCAATCAGGGGCAAAGGGTAATTGTCCTTCAGAGTCGACTTATTGAGAACTCGATAATCGATACACAACCGAGTGTCACCACTTTTTTTCTTTACCAAGACAATGGGTGAAGAGTATTCCGATTTACTAGCTCTTATTATTCCCGATTCTAATAATTCATCTAAAATACCCTGTACTTGGGCTTTCTCCAAATACGACAATCTTCTTGGAGGACTATGGAAAGTTTTTTCGCTCGATAATCTAATTTTCATTTGGAACTTAGTTTCTGGAAAATCGGGACGCTTGCAGCACATATAATTGTTTAATATTTCATTAAATTTTATTTGTATTTCATAATCGAATTCTTTATTTATCATTTGCTCTACTTCATTGTTATCATTTCCAAAATCAATTGCCATTAAATTTGTACACTCTTTTTCAAATACATCTTCATTTTTACTTATCATTTGCTTAGCATCTCTCATTAGTTTTATTTGTGCCAATTTTAAAAAATCTCTTCCGAGTACAGCAGCATGCTGCATTGTTTCATTTGCAACTATAAACAATTCCAATTTTACCTTTTCTTTTTCATAACAAATTAAACTCTGAACAAAACCTATTATTTTAAGTGGACTTTTATTAATTCCGACAATGTTACATGTGTTTACATTTTGATTGTTTTTGAATCTAAAAAAATCTGGTACATATTTCTCCCTGACCATACTTATTGGGCTACCGGTGTCTAATAGTGTTCCTAATAAAATTTCATGGGTTAAATTATTTATATAAAATGAAAATAATAAAGATCTTACATAATCATCGTCGCTTTCGATATTAGGGCCAACCGTGCACTACTACCGCCTTCCTCTCTGGGCATTCTGCCGCAAAATGGCCAACCTTCGCACAAACATGACAGGAACCCGGTGGTCGCTTTCCTTTACGACACTCAGTGGCAAGATGTCCCAGCGAGTTGCAATTAAAGCACCTGATGAATGACTTCTGTTCCACTGCCGCCGCTTTCCGTGATGTCGATAGTAAAGATGCTGGTGTTGTTTTATTGAATGTGACGGCTTTCGGTTTAGGCAATCTTATTTTATTAAATGCCATCGCCAGTTGTTGTTTGTCGCCGAAACATTGCATCTTTGCCTGCGACTGCAGATGGTCGTCAGGAATCCCCTCAATTAAGCTCTCCAACAACTCGTCCTCACTCATGGATAGCTTATTAGCCATGATGATCTTCTCATGGAAGTAATGCTGGAACGTCTCGGTGGTTTGCCACAATCTGGCCTCGTACGCCCTCTTCAACGTTAGCCGACTCTCCTGGTTCATAAACATTCCACCCATCTCTTCGAGTAGTTTGGTGGTGGATATTTGTACCAAATCACTCCTCGAGTGGAACCATTTGAGTGCCTTTCCTTTCAAGCGACACGAAATCAGAATACGAACAGTGTTGTCGTCTAGTTTGTATGTGGCAATCAAATTCTTCAATTGTGTTTCCCAGTGGTGGAAACATTCGCCATCAAAATCTGGCAGCAACTCTTTAATTCCGTTGTGGAAGTAATCATTTGACGTTGTTTTATTTTTGTCACACTCTTTTGTTTTTAAAATTTCGTTTTCTCTCATTAGCAACTCATTCTCCTTCTTTTGTAATTTTAGCTCTCTCTTTAGTAAATCCAATTCTCTTTTCATTAGTTCGAATTCGTACTCTCTTTTTTTCTTTTGCTGGGGTGGGTTTTTATCTTTTCTTTTTTCTGTCTTTTCCTTTTCGCCGTCGTTATGGTTGCTGTCGTCTTCATCATTTGTCTCGTCGTCATCATCATTTGCCTCATCATTCTCTCCCTCGTTGTCACCGTCGTCATTCTCATCATCAGCCTCGTCGTTTGTTTCATTCTGTTGCGCTGCTTCAGCTGCGTCGTCATACACACCACGAACTTTTTCGGGAATCGACAACAAACGGAGTATGAGTTCGCTCTTATTCCCCGCCGTTTTCTCTCCTAACTTCGCTAGCCAACTTTTAAGTTGCTTTGCCGTGTAGGATTGGAACTGTGTGTGTGCTTGTTCCATTTTGTTCTTTTTATGCGAAACCGAAACTTAACTGTTTTTCGTTTGAATTTTTCTGCGCGTCGCGTCGTTTTATTTCGATCACACGAACACTTTAAATACTTTATTTTTCTTTTTATTGTGATTGTTGTACGACCGGCACTCACGCACTATTCTTTATTATTTTAGTTTTTCGTTCTACTTTCGTTTTTTTTTTTGCAAATTTAGTTAGTTTAGTTTTTTTTGTGGTTTTTATTTTTGGGGGTGGATTGTAAATCCCACTTCTGAAAATTGTAAGGATGGCTCTCGTTATCGACCAAAAATGATACACAAAACACTGTCTTTTTCTGTTTAAAATTTCTTTATTTTTTGTACATTAATTACGAATCATTCGACACACGCGTTCGGTTTGAGGGTTACACTTCAACTGAACTAACGCGGCGAATTGCAACACTTATTATACAAATACAATACAACCACTACCACCAGTAGCCACTATAAATTCTTTTTTTTCTCTTTTCTTTCATTTTTTTACATTCATTCTTCTTTTGTCGGCTACAATAGACAGAAACACCAAAGACCACCGCCACCACTGATACTGTCCAAGGACGATAGACAATCAGTGGTTTAAGCTTTTTTCTCTCTCTCTTTTTTTATTAATCAAGGGGACCTTTTCAAATGACAAACGAAACTTTATCAATTGACATTAAGCAACACAGAAGAAGTATCCTTTCATGCAAAATGGGCACTTTAGATCAAAACAAGCTGTGCTATAGTGCCACTGATAAGGCTTTGGACAAATGGCAGAAATAGGAATATGTAATTATTTCAAACGATTATTTGCTGCCATAAATTTTGACATTATTATTAGTTGTGGGCTTGACAGTGTTTTGGGTGCGACAGGGCCGACAAGCGTGAACCGTTGATGTAATTTTTTTTTTATTTCGCCTGTCGTTTGGATGCAGATTTAGTGTCAAGCTTCTCGGACAAGTAAATTATTGACAGATGAATTCGAATTGGTCATATTGGCATAGTTCAATGTCATAGTTACAGGGGTTTCGGTGCATTTTTGAAAATTATTCTTTATAGTGCAACTATACGGAAACTTATGATACAAATCGATATTGGAGCCTCATCATGAAGCAATCGATGGGCAAAGAGCTTAGCTTTAAAAAAATTAAATCAACCATCTTTAAATAAAATAATAGAAACTTAAACTTGTAAATTACAAAATAGTACGTATACGCCAGAGTGGACATTTAGTTCTTTTGAAATGTTTGGTTTTGTGGTTTGGTGGTAACTGTTAAGATGTGCTTGGGCACTTGTTTTCGAGTGATATTGAAATATCGGGAAAGTTTCTCAAGGCCTCAAAGTCAAGCTTCCAAGCGAGGACTTACTTTACAAAACGAAACTCGAGAATGAAGGACAAGGCTTGAACATGACAATGATGCGTAGAAGTTAGACGCACCCATTTTCAAAGCCTGAAGCAGGAATTGGCAGTACGTTTTACTCTGTATAGTCCTAACTTCCTTAAAGGCTTCATTTTATTTTTGAAAATATGATTATTGCTATTCATTATCCTTTTGTTTTTTTGTTTATATTTGATGGCTATTCCCTTTTAACATTTTCGAAATAAACAATTGATTGATTTCTTCAGGCTTAATCATCCAAAAAACTCTCTTCGTTGTTAAGAAAAACGTTTAATTGGTTTCGTTTCCTGGAAGAAATAAAAATAGTCGTTGTCATTTAAAATTTGTCTTAATTTGGGTTTTTTCCATGAAAACTTTGACAAATGAGGATCCACCATTTTAAGTGCCGAAAGTATTTTTTGTTACTTTTTGCTACGGCCCTAATTGAGAAGAGAAAGTAAATAGCGAACAAAAACTGCATCACACTTTCTATATTCTTTTCCTATATAAACTCCATTGAACTTTGGTTGGTAAAAAGAAAACGCAAAAACTAACTTTACATGACAATTTGTGTATTTAAGGTTTTTAAAAGTTGAGTCAGGCCATTATATTTGCCTTAAGGAAGTGAGAACACCTGGTTTCTTTTAAGAACTTCCTTTGAAGTCGTTTTCTGTTTTTCTTGTTTCTTGCCGGCTGAAACAGACGCACGATGGAAATGAGAACGAGGGCAACCCAGAAAAATTTCTTGAAGAAACTTTAACATGAACACCACTGTGTGCCTATTCCGGATAAAGTTTTTCTTACAAAAAATAAAAAACCCAGCAAACAAACTCAAAAGACAAAAGACACAACCTTTTGGCAGTATACCACTTTTTCTCGAGATCGTATACCAAATAACGACGCAATATACAGAGTCATGTTTTTGTCCTCTTTTGGCACTTCATTTAAATGCACATTAAACGTCTTTTATTTTAATTCAATTTTGCAATTGTTGTTTCTTCATTTTTTTTGTGTTTTCTTGCGCAATTTCAGCTAAACGTCGCAGGATTATCCAAGGCACTTGTTATCTATAAAGTTTATCAAACGATGTTTCGTGTAGTTAAGGAATCAGAAACCGTGGACAGTCGCCAACATTGTTTCCTGCTCCAAAGTTCAGGACATGAGCCCCGCTATTTGAGTGTAGAAACACGACAAGAATTGTTGCGAATTGAGAACAGTTGGAATGCGGCAATTGTAACGAGTGTCATAAAACTTGGGGTAAGTTTGTTGACTTGTGTGGTTGTGTTTACAAATACGGTTGGAATGGTGTTTTTTGTTTTTATTTGAATTGTTAGCGACTTAAAGCAACGAAACAAAAAAAAACGTGAATTTGAAATGAATTCAACATTTTATTCATTCACATCAAGGTGAAATATTTAAAAGGGGCCTTTTTTTCCTTAAAGGATTTATAATGTTTTTGTTTATTTTTATAGCGTTTTTTGGAGTGGTTTTGCTTTGTGGTTGTAAAAGTTTTTTTTTTTTTTAATTTTTTTGTGGGGTCACGTAAGGGTAGTAAATTCAAAGGTCATAAATATAGACATTCAAATAAAAAACGCAGAGAGATAGAAATACCCAAGAGCCAAGACATTCATTCTTCGGGGATACTTACTTTAATTTGGGGTACTTTTGAGTGTGTGGTCGGGTCAGGGTTATTGTTGGGTGAATGATGAACACATTTGCTTGGAATTTTTGTTTCGCATTTAATTTTATTAAGCGAACGGAGGCAGAGAAAAATAAAAATTTCGTGGAAAAGGAAATTCAAGCCATAATAAGTCACATATTTTGATTCATAGAAAAAAGTTGAATGGCAGTATTTTCAAGCAATGGTCTTTTATGTTTGTAGCTGCCTAACTTTTTTTTGAGGTCGGGCTTAGAAATGTTTTTGGGGCACCTTGTTAAGAGCTAACATTTTCGATGTTATTTTACAAATTTATTTTTTTCGCTAAAAAAGAAAAGGAGAATGCATATATGTATGTTTAAGGCTCTTCCCTTACGCGAATTCAAATTCAAAACTGAGTATGAATAATTAACAATGACATAAGAGCAGGGAACTCAAATAAACCTTAAATAACCAAACTTCCAAAGCTAATGTTATTTTCAACATTATGCAGGATTCCTTAGATACTTCTGCTTTTGTCTTCTTTTTTTTTAAATATAATCCTCACGCAGTGAATTTCACTCCTCAGAAAACCTGAAAATTAATGTTTAAAGTTTGCTTTCTGTTGAAGTGGAGAAAGCTTTTCTTTATTCCAGTTGAACTACATACTGTTGTAAAAATGAAAAAAAAGGCAAAAGAATAGTATAGTACAATACATTAAAAGTACAGCTCCTTGTACTTCCGATCTTAGACGAAAATCACTTTTTTGATATTATTACATTCAGAAATGTAAAATTTGCTGTAAATAACATTCTTTGATAGTGACGAAAAATTAAGGACTCGCAAGTTTCAACCAGTGTAACTACCATCGATATTTGTGGACATGGACACTTAATAATAAGCTTTAAGAAGGAACGCTATTTGCTCTTATTATTATAACCAGTCGACCCAGCTCTTGAAATTCGAGTGCTTTGATTCTTCATTTAATGAGGTACAACATGTTTATCAACTTGTCGTAATTCCAACCCATCTTAATTCTGAATGACATTTCTGACATTTCTTCGCGAACAACCCCTGCACCCAACAGCTGCTTGGCACTAGTGTAATTTGACATTGCCAATTGTTTTTGTTTTAGTAACCTCATTTTTTTAATTTTTTATTTTTGTTTTATACAAATTCGGTACAGAATACTGAAAAACACACAGTCACTGCACTTCTGCACAAAAATGCATTCGTTTGAGATGTTATGTATGCCCTTTTGATCTATTGTAGCGTAAAGTGGAAAAAACTGTTTACCGTTTTAGTATATGACTATGATTAGTCGATCCGACGGTATATGACGGTTTTTTCATTTAACGTTATAGCGATCACAACTGGGTAACCAGACCTTACAGATAGTTTTACTCAAGGCAGAAATCGAAGAAGTTATTTTTTTATTAAGACTCTATGACCGGATGCGCTATAAAAAATATTCGCTTTCGCTTTCAAGGGCTTGTAAGCCCTTATATTAATGTTCAATTGTATAGCTGTTGTCAAGGAAAATTGTGAGTTATTTCGATTTGAAATTGCGCGAAAATGTTTGCGAATAATTAACATTTGTGCAACTATGTCGACAAACAGGCCTCCAAAAAACGTCTCACCCGTTTTGATGAATAGAGTTCGAGCCTTTCTTTTGATGTATGTATATTGTATGGTGGTGACCTTTTTGTTTAATGTTTTGTGTTGAATGAAATGGGCTATAGGTCAAAGTTGAAATAAAACAAATAAGTTTTTTCACGACGTTTCGCTCATGGCTATGAGCATCATCAGGTGTCAAGTTTTCTATTTGATGTATCGGGTTTTTTAAAGAATTTTTTTTTCTGTCCAAAACTTCGACAAGGGGTTAGCCCATGATATTTCTCGAAAATCATGAGAAAACGATTTTGCTAAATTCTAAATATTTGACTAGCCGACCCCGCTAACTTCGTGTCACCTGCCTACAGATCAACTCCGGAACTCACAGATTTTATCAAAATGTGATGTGATTTAATTGAATCCAATTTAAATATGAAGAAGATGATTTGAATTCTCAGCTTCACAACTAACTTTTCACTTTACCGTAGTCATAAAATCATGCGATATAATTCATAATTTCGTTGTAAAAAAAATAAAAAAAATTCTCGTTTTTCCAATAAGCTACTGAAAAAAAAAAATGGGCAGCTCTTAAAACCAACTAAAGAACAACTACACCTGAAATTTCATGCAAAAACAAAAAAAAATAATTTTACCTTATGAGGATCCGTGCAAAAATTTGATATACGTTTTTTTTAAATTTAGGTATCTTCCTTTTCAGAAGTTTTTCGTGTTCCCTTTTACGAATTTTCTATTTTGCTAATTGAAAACCAATGCACCTTAAACTCCATGCAAAAGAACTGATTTGCAATCTTAATTTTTGTTTGCTTTCTTGCTTCTCCAGAGTTTTTCGAGTTTTCCATTTTATCATTTCAAAACCAATGCACACCTACAATTCACTTTGTAAATTTTCCACTTCAAAACCAATGAGTTTTCCGCTTTTTAAATCAAGAGCTTTCTATTTTTTTCATTCAACTAGCCATTTTCCCTTCAAAAATTCAAGTTTTCGATCTGTGTTCGGTTTTTTTTAGTTTTTACACTCTTCCGTAACTTTTTTTCAATTTTTTTTCACTGGAACCATCCCTGAATGCAACAGTATTTCCCATGAAAATTTCAAAAATATCAATTGGGCCATTAAGGAGTCCATACCGGACATACAAGCCAAAAAATATATACATCCATTTTTTTGTGTATTGGGATAGTATCCAAATTAATATTGGCGTAGTTGAAAATGTTGGTGCAGTGCAATAACACCCACGGCAATAACCCCTGCAGGGGTTATTTCCCAAACCAAAAGGAAATAACCCCTGCAATAATGCAAGTATTCTCTCTCAAAACGGAAGAAGTTCAAAACCTTGTTGATCAAAGAACTCATACGCTTCATTTTTTACCACCGTACTCCCCAATGCTAAATCTAATAGAAGAAGTTTTCTCGAAAATTAAGCTGCGCGAATGACGATTTTTTTTTCTTAATTTAAATTTTAAATCAAGTAATTTCAATAAAGCAAAAAAATAGTCCTGCAGTTAAGTTTATATAATATTTTGCGGGTGTTATTGCACTGCTCACTGCATCGAAAATGTTCGCTTGTGTAGAAAATGCTTGTCAAGACAAAGCGAGACCCAATTCTATGTATGCAATTATTACATGGCTTTTTAAATACGGTGAACAAAAAATTTGTGCAGTGTATCACTAATAACCTGATCCTATCCCCCTTTTACCTACGCCAATGTTAAAAGCAACTCGTAAAATATCCTGTCTTAAGTGGACTTTAAGGATAAAGGTAGACAAAAGGCAACATTAACAAAACTAACCTATCATAAATTTAATTCTATTTTACACCAATGTGCATTTCCATGTAATATATTACCTTCTAAATAGTCCACGCACACAATTCACTTTTTACCAGTACAAAAGTTTCCTTAGAAAATATTGCATATAGAAACCCTCTTTTGGGACACTTAAACTAAATTATGGCTCAACTCCGGTCCGCTTACACACATCGCTACCTTTGTATTTCCATATACTTGGCATACCAGTTGCTGTATCTTATCATTTAGGCTCTGAAGTTAAACGTACTTTAGAGCGGAGTTAATAGATAAAATGAAGTATAAAAGTAAATTTAAGGATTTCGATTGTTATTTATGACTTGAAGGATAAATGATAAAAGTTAATGTATAGTATAGACCACACACTCATTCGAGATAAATGTGTTTTGTTGCATTTGGTTTTGGAAATTTAGGAACTAGCATCATAAATTGGGGGATTTCAACAATCAGAGGAAAAGAAAGTTTCTAAAATTGTTCTACCGATTACATTGGTTTTTTTTCTTTTGTTTCAATGTATGCTCACCTTAGAATTCATGCGAAAACTAAAAAGTAGTTTAAATAAAAGAAACACAATGGTTAATACACTTGAAATTCTTTTAGTGAAGACATAAGACTACTTTTGCTTTATGATGCAAAGATCAAAGCTGAACTTTACCTACTCTTTTCAATGAAAATTATCTGCGTTCTATATCTAAAAAGTGAACTTAAAAGTTCTTGAAACTGAAAATTGGCTTCTGGGACTGAGAACCAACCTACAGAGAATGTATTACCTTAATACAAGTTATGTTTTATCAAATCAATTTTTTTTTTTTTGATAACTTATCATCATCAAACTTAATGCAACATTGAAACTTTTAACAAACTTTATGACACAAAACATTCGTCCTCAGCCTACTTTTGAAAGTTACTCTCACTCATTCCTTTCATCGTGGCAGAGGAGAGAGAAATACAGCAAAAGTAATATTAAACTTTCAAATAATGCCGCATGAGACGTTTTCAAAAAGAAAATCCATTAAACTTTGTTGGTCAAAAGACTAAAAAAAAACCTAACAATTTCATCTTATCAATAGAAGATACCTACGAGGATGAGTTCAAGTGAGGGTTTATGGAATTTCAATACATGAAGGAAGAATCTACTACCATTTACTTTTTTTTACTTTCTTTAGGAAGTTACTTCTGAAATCATTCAACTCGTTCAATGACAACGAATAGACCCCACCAGTATGGTTCCCGTTGCCAGACCAAGCAAGACATTCCTTATTCTCGTTGGCCATTATTCCTAAACCAGCGGCAATATTTCCGTATTTTCCTGTTTCCTTTTTCGTTCGTTAAACCGAATCCTTTGGCCCTGCAGGAATGTACTCTCTTCCTGTTTATTGGACTCATACTCTCTCAATTGGTTTTATTTTAGTTTTTTTAAGGGAATGTAGAATGGGAGCAATGTTTAAACACGATGAGTGCAATGAATAATAGCCTTTTTTTAACGTTGTTCAATTTATGTTTCTTTCTTCTTTCCTCTATGTTCTTTTTTTATTATGCCATTTTGTGTAGCGGAAAACCTTTGCTGTTTCACATCACGGTAAGAGTGGCGGATTAACGCTTGACTGGCAATCGGGATTCTCATTAGCCGAAGGGGCGGACTCGTCAATAGTTTGGCAGTATAAGTTTTCGCAACTACGTGGTAGCAGCGATGATGGCAAATCAAAGCTGAAACTTCATTTTCAGGATCATGAAACGCGTGCTATTGAAACAAAGGTAAGTGTATATAATCGACGGCAATGTTGCCCTCGACAACGTCGTGAGTGCTTTGTAACGAATTTTTAATTTCCGTTGTTCTTTTTTTTCTTTTTGTTGTTTGTTTTTCTCGAGTTTGTTTTAGTTTTTTTTTCTTTTTTTTTTAAAGTTGCTAATGTGCACTTTTTTCGGTTTGTTTTTAATTCTCTTTCTATTCTTCGGTTAAGATTCATTTGCTTTAGTTTTGTGATTTAAGAGCTTAAAAAAATATTTAAAGATACAATTTTTGTCTAATTTTACAAAATATCGCTTTTTTTAAATTCAATATATAAACGAATTATTTTTTATGTAGTTATAAAACTAAACAAAAAAAAACCTCCTTATCTACGACTTCTGAACTCAACGCTTTTCGCTTTTAAATAGGTACATAAATCGTTCTTCTTCAGTTAAGAAGGCCATGTTATGCTTTTAAAGTTAGATCCTCATCATCACTAGAGCTTCTTTTCAGCTCAAGACTAGGCAGTTCCTCAATAAAACATACCGACGTTTTCATTAATTTTATGAATTTTTCGTTGCGCTAATGAATTTTTTGTGGAGCCAACTAATTGTTCGTTGAGCCAACAAAAAGTTTCTTATCTCACTTAGTTTTTTAACATTGTTTCAGTCATGAGCTACAATAAATCCACAAAATATTGTCCGAATTTGCGTTAATTATTTCAACTTTCAAAATCATTTCAAAGCTTAAAATTACAAAATTCAAATTTTTAAAAATATTTTAATCCGCTAGCAATGTTACATTTTTGAAATCTATTTATTTACTTTTTATTACAGGAACTAGAATGCCAAGTGCTGCAAAGTTTGCTATTTTGTATGCATGCGTTTTTGACAGCTAAAGTTGCTTCTGTCGATCCAGCATTTTTAAGTTCAATTCAGCAGTCTTAATCAATTAATGAATAAATTAATATATTTAAATTAAATGTAGATTAAAATAAAACGCTGTAATATTGTAGTTTAATTTAAATAAAATACATATAGGTATATGAATATAAATAAATATTAAATGTAGCATAAACCATTAAATTAAATTTAACTATTATATAATAATAACATATTTATATTAATTTTAATTTTAAAAGTGATGCATTTATTAAATTAAAGTTTTAAGAAATGCTATGAAAAACTTAAGCTTATTTATGCATTGTTTGAAGAAAACCAAAATCAGAAAATCTTTAGTTGATTTATTTATTTTTGATTCATTTAGCAAATATTTATTTTTGATCAACAAAAATTCTATTTTTTAAATATAAGAAAATATATTTTGTATAAACACAAAACTTGTATCTACTATTTACACACAAAAACAAAATATTATTATCAAAGAAATAACAAACAAAACAATCTTAAACAAACAAAATATTTGTGCATTTATATTTCTGTAAAAATAATATATTTTTTGAAAAAAAATAGTTTCTTCATGTTCTGCATTGCCTCAATTCATGCTTTCCCAAAAAACAAAAAATTAATCCTGAATTTTTTGCTTTATTCGTTTTTTGACTTTGTAATTGACGTCAAAAATTTTGAAGCATTCTCTTACTAATTGGGTAGCTCAGTAAAAGTTAATACGCTTTACCACACCAAGCATCAATGACTCCTGTAATTATGGTTTATATGTAAACGGCCCACCATTTTGCACACTCTCGCAAAAATTCTGCGTTGCCATTTGCCACCAATCAAGATTCTTTTTATTGGAAAACTTGTTTCATTAATCAATCAATCAGAAAAATATCATTTAACCCCCTCGTTTCAATTTGTAAGCTTTAAATTTCCATGCGAAGCATGAATTTTAATTTTCATATTTCCCTACGATGAAATTTTAAAACCCATCATATACTATTAAAAAAATAATACGTATTCACTCACACACATCAAACAAACATATTTTAAAAATTATAATTGATGAATATTTGGAAACGTATTTTGTAAAGCAAACAATTATTGAAATTAAATAACAAAAAAAAAACAAGCGAAAAGACTATAAATTAAATGCCTATAATAATTGTACGATGTAATACAAAAAAAATTGAAAACACAACAAGCAGAAAAAATGAGATAAAAATTATCAATTAAATGTAACTTAGTACCTAAGTAAGCTTAAGAATTATATAGACAAAATTTAAATGCCGGTTAATATTAAATTATTTAAATATGATTTTCTTATTACTCGTGTTAAATAAAAAAACTGTATTCATTAGATATTTTCTTAGTCAAAATTATTTGTTAAAAGAAAAAAAAATTGTTACAAAATCGTTTTGGGTTAGATAAATCTTTAGACAAAATTTAAAAATTCGAAAAACTGTTTCTTGGCTACTTCTATAAATTTTAATGATCTCCCATAAAGAAAAAAAAGTTGTTGATAAATTTTGAAAGAAACAAATAAAAAAAAAAACTTAAAAACAAAACAGTCCATGGGTCAAGACAATTATAGCTTTCTTGGCACAAATTTTGCAAAATAATTACTGCCAAACATTGTAATTGTTAATGTTTTTTGAAAGAAGAAAATGGTGTTTGCTTCAATGGGATTTCATATTTTATCTATAATTTTTTCATATTTAATCCTTTAGAAGAAATTTAAAAAATAAAATCTTAAAAGGTGCTAAAATTTTCGTGACAACCTGTCCTAGAATCTAAATTAAAAAAAATGTTAATTTTATTTATTTATCATTCATTCATACAAATAAACTCCAACATACATAATGCATCAATTAAAAAAAGTACATAAATAAAATACAAACTAGATGTAGCACCATAAATATTTTACTGCACATTTATTTAAACGAAAGACCAATTTCACAATTGCACCGAATAACTTTGATAAACTAAACCAAAAAAATGAATAATATTATCGAAAAAATTATATAAGCGTACAACTTAATATAAATACAAAAAATAAAAATATACATTTTAAAAGAAAAATTAACAAATTTTCTATGTGTTTTTGTTTTTATTTTAAAAACTTATATGATGTACATTAATCAAATTATTTTTCTGTTATACAAATTTTCTATATTGAATTTAATTACTTTTAAGTTAATATTTTTTTCTGATGTATTTATGTTTTCTAATGTCATTGTGTACCTTTCAATTTCAAAAAAAAATTATGTATGTGTTTTTAAACTTTTAAAAAATTACAATTGTTGATAATTAAGTTTAAAAAAATTCCATGTGTAATTAATTACATTTAAGACAAATATTAACATTAAAACGAAAACAGAACTTGAAATAAAATGTTACACTGACTAAAAAAATTATGAATGACTTTTCTTACATACATTTTAAAGTATCTCTTGCGCATTTTTTTTATTTATTTATTTATTTATAGGAAAACTAGTATTTGCATGAGTAGGAAATATTTTAATCATTTTGAAACATTAAGTAGAAGTAAATTATTCTCTATAAACTCGCAGCATGTTTTAAAGATTATTTTCTGAAATACGCAGGTTATGTTTATAATTTTAGAAGGAGAAAAATCCAACAAACATACATGTATACATACATTTTTTACAGGAAAAGTTGCTATAAATAATTTCTACTCTCAAACCTCTTCAATTTCTGCACAAAATGAGCTTCCGCTTTTGGCACCTTCTATAAATCAACACGTAAGCTATAATGTCATATGGCTCGAAAGCAACATGTTGCAACAGAAAAGTTTATCTACATATCTTATTCTAATCATATTCAATAATATTGTATCAGCTACAAACATAAGCTTCAAGGGAAAAGTCTTTCAATCGCAAACAAAAAATACACACATATCTACCAGTTTTGTACTTAAGTGTTTTTTTTTTGTCAACATTTAACCTTTTAACACTTCTTAAATTGAGTTGTTTCATATAAAAAAAAATATCAAAATAAAGATTTTCTTCGTAAAAAAGTTCCTATAAATTAGTTTGATTGTGTCTTTACTTTACTAAATGTAGGTATGGTTTGTGTATAAACTAAGTGGAATTACGAAAATCTAGTACTGGTCTAAATGAACTTTGAAGGTAAGATAAACCGTTGTATGCATTGTATATGAAATCACCTAGTACAATCGAGAATGGGTTTTCCGATTTTTTTGTGCCAGAACAAAACCACAAAAAAAATCCCAATACCAAACTTATGTAAAAAAAATTAGCACTGCGCCAGAACTCAAGATGGCACTACAATCGATTGCCAGGTCGCGGGTACTAGCTAGATAGAAAAAGAAATACAATGGTTGTATGTATATAGAAGAAGAAGCAGGAACACGAAGTACTTAAACAATCTCGTTATCTAGAAATTATCCAATGTAAGCTACTTTTCAATTTAATTCTCACTTCGTTTCCAGAGCCCGCCATGGAAGAGTCAATATATGAAAGAGCAGACTCTATCACCAAATTCCTACTATAATTTGAAATTACAAATAAAAAACTAACCGAAATAGGTCTAGCTTCAATAAGTTAGTGATTCCTTGACAGTAGTTTTTTTTTTTGTCGTTGTTGTGAATTTTATAGAGAGAATTTTATTCTCTTTGAATTTTTGAATTAATGTGCTTGCTTAATTTTTTTTTTTTTTATATACATAATCCCACGCCCCTTTCCCCCCAGATACCGCACGCGCTGGAGTCCATTTTCACCGAGTACGATTAACAGTTACGGTTGTTAGTCGTATCGGCACTTAATTAGAAATTCTTTGGAATAAATAAAATAAAAAAAAAAGTTATGGCGATAAAAGGTATAAAGGAAAAACAAAATTTTAAATTAAAATATTACAAAAAGTAAAAATAAAAGAAAAAAAATGCAAAACCTTAAAATCAAAAATTTTAAAATTTTAAAGTCAAAAAATTTGTAAAACATGAAAGAAACAAAGAAAAAAGCAAATACGCGTGTAGAAGACACTTGTCAAGTAAGTAAAAAAAAATAAAAAAAAATAAATATCAAAATAAGAGTCATTTTCTTTTTTTTTAAACAAATGAAAAAAAAACATGAAAAGACAACATACAAATTTACAAAATACAAAAAAAAAGATATTTAAGAACGTGGTACACTGGTCTTAAGAATTTGTTTTAAAATGTATTTATTGATATGAAAATCAAATAAGTTTTCATTCGCATTCAAAAGCTTACTCATTCTTGTCAGTGGCTCATGCATTCCGTAGTTTGTTCTATGTTTAGGAACTTTAATCAAACTATGAGAACGCAAATTATGATCTCCACCTCGATAATTAAAGAGGATAGAATTTAGAATATCTGGAGCATCAGTGACACCAGTAATAATTTGATGAAGGAAAACAATATCATTATTTGTTCTCCTTTGACAAAGTTTTTGCATCAGGAAAAATGCAAGTCGATGTCGATCATCATAAGAAGGGATATTATTGGGGTCAATCCATTGAAGCCCTTTAAAGGCGAAACGTGTAAAATTGCGTTGAACTGATTCTAGTCTCTCAATATGTATCTCATAATGAGGAGACCAAACTTGTGATGCATATTCGAGATGGGGTCGAACTAAACTGTTGTACAAGCTAAAGGTAACGTTAGGGTCAAGAAATTCCTTGGACCAACGCTTAATAAATCCTAACATTGAGTTAGCTTTGTTGACGGTGTTGTTAATGTGTTCTGAAAAATCTAAATTGGAAAAATCTTAAATACACGGGATAAGATGTGTTGGGAGATAACATAATCATATGATGTAGGATTTCGCTTTTTAATATCTGGATATTTTAAGGTTTATGTGATTTAATGTTTTTTTTTATAAAATCTCGATGAAATCTCCAGAATAAGTACCTATAATTAACACAGATATTGCTTAAATGCAATGTGATTTACTTGAATCCAATCGAAATAGAGTACCTACTTCATATCTGAATATTTCCAAGCTTTACACCTAAGTTCCTAATTTCATTAAAGCATGCATGTAAAATGCGGTAAAATTTTGAAAAATTCAACAAGTTCTCGTTCTTCTGGTGTGTTTTGCTTTCGATTGTCCCCCTTATTTGCTGACTTTCCCTTAATATTGTCCCAAAAATTTGTTTTTACTAAAGCTATATCTACAGCGAAAATTTTATAAAAATGTATTGAGCGGATTAAGTGTATTACTGGACATAGAAACAAACAAATACATATGCACCTTAAAATCTATGCAAAATTTGATTTTAGGTCTTGAAGTTCTTCGTGCTCTCGCAGAGTTTTCCCAGTTCAAAATAAAAAAGTTTCCATTTTTCCATTTGAAAATCAGTGCACCTACAAATTCATAAAATTTTCTCTTTGAAAACTAATGAAATTTGCGAGTTTTTCTTCAAGAACTTTCTTTTTTTCAATTCGAAAACCCATTTTAAAATTTTGCAGTTTTCCATTTTAAAACCAATGCACCTACAGTTACATACATGCAGTTTTGCCTTTCAAAACCAATAAGTTTCCCAAGTTTTTCATCTAGAACTTTCTATTTTTCCCTTCGAAAACCCATTTTGAAACAAAAAATTCCAAGCAAAAAACATCAATAACCAACCTTTGTTTGGTTTTTCCAGTTTTCCCACTCTTGCATGAGGTTTTTCCATTTATTTTTTTGCACAGAAACCATCACTGAAAATACACCAAAGATTAAAGGAATACCATTAAGCTTTTCCGACCAAGCCAAATATTTAGGCCTCATTTAAGACAAAAAACTAAATTGGAAGGCAAATATTGATGAAAGAGTAAAAAAGGCTACCGTAGCGCTTTTTACATGTAAAAAGGCCATAGGATCAAAATGGGGCTTCTCCCCAAAAATAACCCACTGGCTTTACACTTCGGTAATAAGGCCGATACTCATTTATGGAGTTGTCGTATGGTGGACCGCACTGGACAAGATGGTAAATTTAAATAAGCTCATCAAAGTTCAGCGGTCAGCAGGTATGTGCATCACAGGAGCACTTCGCTCAACACCAACCGCAGTCCTGGAAGTGCTTTTAAACCTAACACCTCTCGACATCTTCTCCAAATTGGTGGCAGCCAACTCATGTGTGAGGCTTAGAGCCACCTCTCAATGGAACAGTAACAATACTGGTCATTACTACTATTCTAGACAATTTCAGATCTATCCCAGATCGCTTAGATTATACCACCCCAAAAATGGTATTCGGTAAAAACTTCCATGTTTCCATCCCTTCGAGATCCTCCTGGAAAGAACAGAGACCCCTGGAAGACAATGCGGTACACTTCTATACAGACGGTTCAAAGACCGACTATGGAGTTGGAAGTGGTATCTATTCGGAACAACTGAATCTCAGTCTATCATACAGACTTCCCAATCAATGTAGTGTATTCCAGGCAGAAGTAATGTCGATTAAAGAGGCACTATCCTGGGTCAAAGAAAACGTTATATCTTGCAAGGATATACGAATCTTCTCGGACAGCCAAGCCGCTCTCAAATCTCTCGCGTCTGTCTCCACAAAGTCTCAAATAGTCCACGATTGTCGATCATCTCTGAATGATATGACGGAACAGTTTAATTTTCACCTCATTTGGGTGCCGGCCCACAGAGACATTCCGGGAAATTGCAAAGCCGATGAGCTCGCCAAAAACGGAACAATTCTGCCCAATGTTAAACAAAAACATAACATAGGAACACCACTTGCTACATGCAAATATCTTCTCAAACAATATGCTCTAGAATCAACCAATGCTAGATGGTCACAGGATACCACGTGCCTAGCAACCAAGCAAATATTGCCAAGCATAGACATAAAACGGTCAAAAGGCTTGATATCCCTGAGCAGACAAAATATAAGCTCTACAATTGGAGTAATAACAGGACACTGCCTCATAAGTAGACATGCTCTGAGGCTAGGGGTCTACACAAATGACTTCTGTAGAAGCTGCATGGACGAGGAGGAAGAGGAAACAGTCCAACACCTTCTATGTACATGTCCAGCACTCTCCATTAGAAGGAACAACTTTCTCGGTAATCCCTTCTTCGATAATACCAGTGAACTGGCAACGATCGACACAAAATGTCTCTCTAACTTCATTAAAAGCACGAATTGGTTTGTTTAAGTTCATTGCTCTCCCATGAGTATTTTTGTGGTATCACAATGGATCCTTGAGGTCTAAGTGAGTCAACAACAACTAGACAGCCACTACAACCTAACCTAACCTATCACTGAAAATAACAGTATCTACTATGACCATGAAAATTTCACAAATTTCTGTTTGGCCATTTCGGAGTCCATGAAGGACATACCTAGGCTTTTCAACGGTGCCATTTTTTCGGTATCCAACTCATCGATACTAGTAATTGAAAGTAAAGTAAAGCTCAGCTAATAATTTATCTACGGTTTCGAAATATTCTGACTTAAACGGCTGGGCGTCCTGGTCTTCTAGATTTCTTTTCACGGAGAAAAAAGAAGTGCCGTGAATTAAATAGTCATTCATTTTGTTTGATATTTTAATTTGTCTTTTGTGGGTCGGTTGTCTATTTTTTATTTCACTTCGCACGCTTTTTATTTAGAGCTTCTTTTAATCCTGTACTCCTGGCTTGTAAGGCTCCACCCGCAGGCTGAAGCAAGGATAAATTTATTTTGCTATTACCATTGACAGACACCGTCATCACAGTGCATCGATTGTATGGAGATGGTGGACAAAATTCAATTTTACAAAAACTTTGTTAAATTTCGCCAAAATAATTGTTGCGAATTAATCTACACTAATATATAAAGCTGAAGAGTTTGTTTGTTTGAACGCGGTAATCTCAGGAACTACTGGTTCGAATGGTATAATTCTTTTTGTGTTGGATGGTGCCTTAATCGACTTAGACATTAGGCTATTTAACATTAAGCTGTGACTGTGACCAATAGCAGCGAAGAATCTGTGGAAACTATGGAAAAAACGGCAAAAACTATACATTTTTCTGCGTTTTAACGCACTTATCTCAGGAAGTAAGGGTTCGAATGGTATAATTCTTTTTGTGTTGGATGGTCCATTAATTGAGGAAGACTTGAAGCTATTTAACACTAAGCTGTGACCAATAGCAGCGAAGAATCTGTGGAAAATATGGAAAAAACGGCAAAAAATATACATTTTCCTGCGTTTTAACGCGCTTCTCTCAGGAACTGCTTTATGAAATTGAACAATTTTTTAAATGTTGAATGGTCCATTTATCAAGGAAGGCTTGAAGCTATATAAAATTTAGCTGCGACCAATAGGAGCGAAGAATTTGTGTAAAATGTGGAAAAAACGGCAAACAATACAATACAATACAATACAATATAAAGTTCGTTTGAACGCGGTAATCTCAGGAACTACTATTTCGAATTGTAAAATTATTTTTGTTTTGGATAGTCCATTAATCGAGGAAGGCTTTATTCTTCTTAAAATTAAGCTGCGACCAATAGCAGCGAAGAATCTGTGGAAATGTGAGAACTGAGATTTTTTTCTGAGATCTCTGAGATGAAATTATTTTGGATTCGATTTCTCACTCAGCTATTTGACGTGGCTGACATATGTGCAGCAACAATTAGTAAGGTAACCATTAAATCTCAATGATAACTGAGAATTATGTTCCACCAAGGCACCAAATGATTTTGCCTCAGTCAAGGTGACATTGAGATCTCAGTGAGATGTTGTTAGGTGGAACTGGCCTAATAACTGCTCAAATTAGAATTTTGAGAGTTCAATTGATTTGTGAATGTGATTGATTGCACTATTTGTGCAGATTATTGTGTTTAAACCATACCATTTTATGTACTTCTTAAGTAAAAAATGTGCACGACTCGGTCGTACGAACTTGCTCCTGTATTCACAATTATAAATCATAAAAAAAATTAAAAAAAACTCATAAATAAAAATTTAAATTGAAATATGTACCTCAAAAATGAATTCAATCGGAAAAAAATTGATGTCATATGATTTCTTAAGAAAATGTTGGTTTTTCATTTTTTAAAAATTTATTTAAAAAAAACATTAAAATTTGAAAATATACCTCGTAAATACATTTTATTCCAAAAATTTAAATGCCAAACAAATTTAAACCTTATTTTTGAATTATTGAATTTTTTTTTGAAAATCGTCGGAGCCGTTTTTTTTTTAAATTAATTTTTTATATATAAAATTTTTCAAAAATGTCTAAAAATTAATTTGGGTATGCAGTATTCAAGAATATGTAAATATACATTTTATGAGTATATTTCGATTTTTAATATTCTTCCGTTTTTAAGATACACAATTTTGAAAAAAAAAGTTTAAAATATTTTTTTTAAAATCCAAAAAAAATTTTGAAATTTTTTTGAATACAACAAATTATTTGGGCAATATATACGTACTTTCAAAAAAAAATTACGCTAATCGGACTTTTATTTTTTGAGAAAATCTAATAACAAAAAAACGGTTCTATGGGAGGTACCGTTTCGGAGCAATACAAAATTTTTTTTTTACATAAAATATATGAGTGTTAAAAAAAATTAAATTCGAGGAATTTTAAAAAAAATCGTAGGAACCGTTTTGGAGAAAATTTAAAGTTTTGGTTTTTTGCCATAAAAATCGTATGGTGGCTACCCTAAATTTTGATCTTAAAAAAAATGAAAAAAACTGGGATATGGGTTTTTGCTTAAACCTCTTATTTTCAAGTTTGAAGTCAATCGGACCAGTGGTTAAGGCTGTAGGTGCCTGTAAACTTCCCGACAGACAGACAGACGGAATCGCCGGACTCACTTTTTTCGACTTCTCTATCATCGTAATGTCATATCTCATCATCATCTCAAATTTTTTTTTTTGTACGAATTCAATACTTGCCATATATTCTATATGTCGCAAGTAAAAATATGCTCAGTTTAAAGAAAAAAAAAATTTCTTAACGAAAAAAACGATGCAGAAGTAAGAGAGATATTAGAATTAGGGACAGTTCACCCAAGGGAATGCTTTAAGTATGAACAACTGAAGGGAATCATAAAAAATGCTCAAATTTTTCAGGTTCAAGAGACTTACGACCTAGGGAGAGTTGACTGCAATGCAATTTTACAATAACTTCCGAACAAAATTCCCACGCGCGCATGATCCACAAGTCGAGACGATACTCTGGCCGGTGGACGAGGGAGAGGCGGACGAAGTCGCGGGCAACTGCTAGTTAAATAATAAGTTTTACGAAATTTCAGGTAATATTTACGCCGCTTGCCACGTCCATTTTTGAATATCATCTTATATCTTGAGAATGACTGGCAGGAATCGAATGAAATTTAAGGAGTTTAATTTTCTAGATAAGGTTATAAATACAAAAAATTATGGACTCAATACGCCCACTGCCACGCCCACTTTTAAAATTATTTATTTCTTATGAACCGCTTGGATGTTAATATGAATATTTTGGAAACAGGGATATGGGATACAGACAGATTTGAGATATTTTTGGTAACATCTTTAAAAAACAAAAAAAATTTACGCCAAAAATGAAAAAGGAAACCTCATTTCTTCAGTTTGGAGTTGAAAGATTCGAAACTCTTCTTTTTCCGTCTTTTTTGGCGCGTCTTAAAATGAAGTTTCTGGTCCATAAAAAGGCGGTACAGTTAGAAAATTATGTTAAATGCTATCGGGAAGTGTAAAATTATTTTTAAGTCAAGCCTCGTAGGGCTTATCTAAAAGACTATGGGTCTTTGAACATTGCATCCATTGTCGTTCTAGGCTTGGGTCAAATATTTAATTTTCGATTCAAAATCACTTTTTATTTAAAATGGACATTTATTTGTATTTGAATAAGCTATAACAAAAATTAAGACATCCTTAATTATCCTTAATAATTTTTAAATAAAATAATAGCAGGGGATAACAAAAAGACTTAAAATCCAGATATAGTTTGATATATTTTTTTTTAAACTCAACTTATTTAAATTTATGTACCTAAAAAATAGCACTTTTAATTAAATTAATTAAAAAAGTAATATCACATAAAAATAAACCAAAAAACATTTGTATCACCTCTTTATGTATCCATAATTAATATTCAAGAGAAAAAAAAATTATAACTAGAAACACTTTCTTGAACGAGATCAATAGTTGCATGCGAAAATCGAAATCAAAGCTAAGAAAAAAAATAAAAGTTCTTATTCTGCATATAAAAATCCCGCTAATCAATGCAGAAGAAAAAAACAACAATTGAAAATAATAAATTACAGTTACTAAACATGTTTTTGATAGGCTCCACAGCATTGTAGATCTCAAACGCATATTTAGTTTTTTGATTTTTGTCCACAGGTCGACGCACTGTGGCGTCACCGTTAAATCTCTCGTTTTTTATATCGTCTAGGGTTTTTTTGTTTAATTAATGTTATTAGTTAGTTATTTATGTATTAATCTTGTTTTGTTAACTGTCTTGTTTTTGTTCATCTACGTGAGTGTTTGTTTTGTTATGTTTGCTTATACTAACGACTAACACTGCACTAAGCGATGAGCCGGTGGTATAACATAGTCTACTATGTTGGCAAACCATTGGTCGTAAGCCTGTGCTTGCTATAAGCTCTCTTCGACCAATTCTGATAGTGAAAAAAGAGTCTTCAAAATTGATGAATAATTATAGGTAGTTGGTTATTTTTCTTTTAACGGCCCAGCGCAGCGCCCTGACCAAGAAGCCGGCCAATTCTTTTTCCCTGAAATATGGCAGATATTTTTCCATGGTGAAAAAATTCATGCAAAAATTCATGCAACATGATACGTTGATCAAAAAACAAACGACTAAAAGACATTTTGAATTCTGGGATGATGCTAGTCATGATTTTGTAATCGCTGCTGGTGATGTTGACTTTTGTATTTTTCGGTCGTACTTTGGACCGAGCACCGAGATCTGTGAATTGTATATTTAGCTAAGGGCAAATGAACCAACGATAAGGCGTTGTTGTTGATATGCTTTGCAATTTTAGTGGACCATTCTCCGGTCATCTTTATCTCACCCAACAATTCAAATATTCAAGAGTAATAAATACAATTTTTGTGCAATAATTATTCTAAATTCTAAATTAAAAAAAACGTACTAATGCTGGCCGTGCACTGTTGTTTATTATTCAAGTTAAACATAAGTGTACGAGTTTTCAATTAATAGAAAAACGAAGAATTAAATTTAAATTGATTACGATGACCCTCATTCCTAAACATACATGATATTTTTGAAGGTAGGGAATTTACAAGGCAAGCTGGAGAAATTTTGAAGGAACATACGGTATTTTAATGAAGAGAGCATTATGGATGGTAAGACATTTTCATGAATAGGAAATTTTTAAACGAAGGGCATTTTTAGGTAGGTTATATTTTTGAATGTAGCAGGAAAACAGCAGTTTTGTAAGCAGGACATTTTTATTAGTAGGGTATTTTTGGAGATAAGGCTTTTCTCAATTTCTGAAAGTATGCCCCCCCCCCCCTCTGGCTGCGGCCATGGCCTAAACTATATAAGTAATATATTTGCATCTAAATTTTTGTAGAAAAGTGGAACACGTTTTTGGAACCCTGTCGTGCCATTTTTACTTGCGACATATAGAATATATGGCAAGTATTGAATTCGTACAAAAAAAAAATTTGAGATGATGATGAGATATGACATTACGATGATAGAGAAGTCGAAAAAAGTGAGTCCGGCGATTCCGTCTGTCTGTCTGTCGGGAAGTTTACAGGCACCTACAGCCTTAACCACTGGTCCGATTGACTTCAAACTTGAAAATAAGAGGTTTAAGCAAAAACCCATATCCCAGTTTTTTCATTTTTTTTTAAGATCAAAATTTAGGGTAGCCACCATACGATTTTTATGGCAAAAAACCAAAACTTTAAATTTTCTCCAAAACGGTTCCTACGATTTTTTTTAAAATTCCTCGAATTTAATTTTTTTTAACACTCATATATTTTATGTAAAAAAAAAATTTTGTATTGCTCCGAAACGGTACCTCCCATAGAACCGTTTTTTTGTTATTAGATTTTCTCAAAAAATAAAAGTCCGATTAGCGTAATTTTTTTTTTGAAAGTACGTATATATTGCCCAAATAATTTGTTGTATTCAAAAAAATTTCAAAATTTTTTTTGGATTTTAAAAAAAATATTTTAAACTTTTTTTTCAAAATTGTGTATCTTAAAAACGGATGAATATTAAAAATCGAAATATACTCATAAAATGTATATTTACATATTCTTGAATACTGCATACCCAAATTAATTTTTAGACATTTTTGAAAAATTTTATATATAAAAAATTAATTTTAAAAAAAACGGCTCCGACGATTTTCAAAAAAAAAATTCAGTAAATCAAAAATAAGGTTTAAATTTGTTTGGCATTTAAATTTTTGGAATAAAATGTATTTACGAGGTATATTTTCAAATTTTAATGTTTTTTTTAAATAAATTTTTAAAAAATGAAAAACCAACATTTTCTTAAGAAATCATATGACATCAATTTTTTTCCGATTGAATCCATTTTTGAGGTACATATTTCAATTTAAATTTTTATTTATGAGTTTTTTTTAATTTTTTTTATGATTTATAATTGTGAATACAGGAGCAAGTTCGTACGACCGAGTCGTGCACATTTTTATTAATGTATTCCTAACAGTTTCTGACAGTAGGTATGCTGCTTGAATTATTGTGTTTTCTTCCTTCGCGTTTGTATCAAATTGTAAGTCCAGTCTGTCAAAGAAAATGGAAAAATAAAACCGTAATTCAAACTCATTTCATAAACAGAAACTATATTTATTTTTTTTTTTCAAACTAACAAAATTCTTAATTTACAACAGAAGCTTATAAGAACATTTTTCGATTAAAATAAAAATTATATTAATACAAGCGTAGAAGTTATTGATATTCCACATGGCTGGTTGGAATTTCAATTCACAACTGCGATACTTATAAACAATTTTCAATGATAAATATACGAAACTCAATATTTTGCTTTAAAAAAAAAAAAAAATAGATTCTTGGGCAAGACAAAGTCTATGGCTGAAAGGCTTTGTCTTTCCCTTGAACTTTAACTATTTCAACGATATCTTTATTCTTAAAAAAAAAATTGTTGCTTAAAATATTAATTTTTCATAACTTCGAAACTTTTTCATGGCTGTTCGAAAAACTTTCGACGATATGAATGCAAAAAAAAATGTATATAATATTTTTACGTTTATATAAAATGTCTATTTTAATACTTAAAAGTATTTACATTCATAATCTTGGTCAGTATAGTTAACAAGTTTAATATTAATTCACCCATAACAATGAACTTGTTCTTAATTTCCTATCAAATATATTTTAAAGCTTCAGTTACACTGATTTTATATACAGAAATTATAAAACAAAGATTTCTCTTTGCAGTTTGTTTCTCAATAAACAATTATTTTATTTAATTATAAATTGCTCCTAAGATTACATATGGTATAAACTAGCACAGGGTATATTTTTTTTAATTGTTCAGCACACTACTTATGAGGGGACTGTTTGCTTATAAATATTTAACTATTGAAGCATTTATGACGATTGGTTTTTGTCTATATTATCTACACAGCATTTTTCATCGTAAATTTTTATGATACAATATTCATAATTTTAATAATATTTAATTTATTTTTATGATTTTCAGCTAATTTATTTATGTTCTTAGTTTTGTTGATATAATAATTGTCTTGTGATTTAATAATTGTTTATCTAAAATTGTAAGTTTTATGATTATAATTATTTTGAACTACAAACTTTTGTTTTATAAATATGTGAATACTTGTTGGTACAAGAAGTTGTCCTTGTTTAACGAAACCTAATTTTTTTTTTAATTTTGTTCTTAAATAACCAAAACAATTTTATACATAGTATACTTGAAATCGAGCAAATGGTCGGTCTCAAACTTCTGCACCTTCCTTCGAGGCTATTAGACGAACTTGCGTTCTTTCTACAGTCACCCCATTGATGGCAATCTGATGGTCAC
The DNA here is from genome assembly GCA_943590905.1 of Sphaerophoria taeniata. Classification (NCBI taxonomy): domain Eukaryota; kingdom Metazoa; phylum Arthropoda; class Insecta; order Diptera; family Syrphidae; genus Sphaerophoria; species Sphaerophoria taeniata. Next base: position 32,648,532 of record OX016540.1, on the reverse strand, counting down.
GCCATGGAGTCGTCAATATTCGAAAACGCTAAGAAAACAAATTTTCTATAGAAAAATTTTGAATAAGAAATTTGTTACAAACCTGTGCAATGGTCCCTGGTGTGGTTAGAAGTTTAAAAATCGCAACCGCCGGAATCATGATCACCGACGATCCAGCTATACACCAACCAAGGGCGTTCGCCCATCCCGGGTAGGTGTAGTTTTCATAACTCAAAGGTTCATAGCCAATCAGGCCATAAACTGTTATAAAGAGAAGAAACAAAGGAGCTAAAAATCTCCAACAAACGCGCCAATACATTCCTGGAGCGAATCCAATCATATCGCGAATGTCTTCGCAGAAGCGATTGGTTCCTGAAATCAATTCGTTTATATTTAAAACGTTTTTTGAAATCAGCTTAAACTGTTTACCGTAGATCCAGGAAACTGCAATGGCCTCAAAAAATACAGCAATAAGTATGGAGTAACCAGCTGCATAACGATCTAGAAGTTGAAAAAAGTAAAATCCACCTTGGGTGCAGCTGGCTAGTCCGACAACAAAATAAAGTGAGAATAGACCAGCTACAAACACTTCACGATTTCGGCCGATTTTGGGAAATTCATCACTGAGGGCTGTTATTATTGCCTCTGATCCACCAAACTAGTTGAGAAATTGCAAACATAAAGTCAATAAAGAAGACTGTTACACTGTAAACTAGAGTATACAAAATTCCTAGTGCAAGTACTTTTGTATCACAGTTGTGATACTCTTCTTCCAAATAAATTAGTAGATACCTATGGTGAAGTACAAGTACAATTGTGTTATAAAGGCACAAAAGTCCTTGAGGACGGAGTTCAAGTACAATCAAGTACAAGAGTGCAATCAAAGCACCAAAGTACTAAATTGGATTAGATTACTTAAGTACTAAAGAACTGAAGTACTTTCCATGTCTTTTTTATTTAAATTCTTCTAATAAAAAAGTTATCTCACCGAACTGTCCAACCCCAAAGTCAGCAGCATCATGAAAAATATCAGCGCCCAAAATGTGCTCCCCGGCATTGTTGCTATAGCAGCTGGATAAACAACAAAAACTAATCCAGGGCCCTCGGTTGCAACATCTTCAATCAGCTGTCCCGATGAATGGGCCATATACCCAAGCACCGAAAATATCACGAAACCCGCAATAAAACTTGTCGCCGAATTTATAAAACTTGTTAAAATAGCATCTCTGCGAAGAAAAAAAAAACAAAGTATGTTTCATCAAAATCGAAGAAACAGAACCCAAAAGTTGTCTCTACTTATAAACATTGTTGTGGTATTTATTGTATGAAGCATAGGCCAGCAACACACCAAATCCAGGGCCCAAAGAAAAGAATACTTGTGTGGCAGCATCAACCCAAACTTCAGCCTTGTAGATCGCATCGAAATTCGGATTCAGATAGTATTTTATTCCCATTGCTGATCCTGGCAAGGTTATACCACGAATCAGTAAGATTAGGAGCACAGCATAGGGAAACAATGCCGTAAACCAAACCACCTTGCCTGAAGTACTGATGCCTTTCCACAAGGAGAAGTAACAAATGAGATAGACGACTAGCAGACAGGCGGCCATATCCCATTTGATCACTCCAAGGTCATGGATTCCATTGCTTTCGTTGAGTTCTAGAATATATCGGCTAATTGACAAAATAAAAACCGTTAAAAATATTGTCTTCCTTCTATTAATTTTGATCAAGACTTACTTGAAATATTCAGAAGCAGCGGACTGGAACTTTTCGATGGGTGATGGTGTGGTTGTTGTCGATGTTTCATTGTTAAATTGAGTTTGATTGAACAGATCGAGACTCGAATTGTATGATGGTGTAATTTGTTGGACAACTTCAAACTGAAATTGGAAATCGACTTGTGAAAAGATGGCGTCTATGGAAACGTTAACTTGACTTACCGGTCTGCAGTTTTCGGTGTTCCAAGGATTCTTGCACGTAGTCCATGGCAGGTTTTCCGTAAATGAAGCGAAGAAAAATCGTAGAGACCAGGCAATGATGACATTGTAGTAGAAGTCAACATAAAATGCAATCAGGACGACAGCGTAACCGATTCCTGTTAAAATTACAAGTAAATTAGGTTTTGTTTCTTAGGTTGTTAATAGCAAGCAAACCTTTGAAAAGAGGGACTAGCCGACCCCAACATGTAATGGCACCTTTTCGATTATGTTGACCGAGAGCCAATTCCATATAGAATAGGGGAATACCACCAACTAATAACATAATGCAGTACGGAACCAGAAATGCGCCTGTCAAAAATTGAGAGAAAGATACGTTATGATTGCGGGTTCTGTAATATTTAAGTACTTAAGTCGCTTAAAGTAAAAATACTAGGATTGTCGTAAAACTACTTATTAAATGGAACTTAGTTAATTCACTTAAGTATAAGGCACTTACTAAATACTACTTCCCACAATAGGTTTTTGGAGATAAGAGAAGTGTCCGATTTCGAAATGAAAATAAAAATTTGACAAAAAATTATAAAGGTCATTAAGAAACACACACAAAAAACTCCCCTCCGTCAATTAAATCTCAATTGAACGCCCCATGACAATAAAATACCATAACCTCAAAAGCCCTGACTAACACCTCTTTAAATCCGCCGTAAATGGAATCACTTAAATAACGAAGCAATGAAGCTTCATATACAGGGTGATTCACGAGCGTTGTGCCAAAAAGCTAGAGCGTGTAGGTTGAGTTGAGACAAGAAAAAAATCGTATGGGAGGGGGGGTCTATTCCCCCCCCGTTTAGCCGGGAGGGGCAATTTTCTGAAAAATTGACTTATTTTGTTTAAAAAAATATTAAAAATCAACGGCTTCGTTTACAACACCGTGCTATACCTTTCTGAAAAGCCAAAAACTTCTTCTTTCACTGTGTTTTTAAATTAAATTGTTTTAACGAATAGTATAAAAAAAATAAATTTTCAAACTCAAAATTTAAAAAAAAAGCAAAAAAAAACATTTTTGAACTAATTTTTTTCAAAATTTTATGTAATTAAGTACTATTTTTGTTTTAAAAATTCAACGTGTTTGTTAATTTTTAGTCGAAAACAAAAAACCGGATGCAAAAATGTCTTTTCGTTTTTGAGAAATTAAGAAAAAACCGAAACCACTTTTTTCTAAAAAAATCTTTGTTTTTATTTTTACCTATCTGGACTTTTAGTTTAATTTATTAATTTAATTTATAAATTTAATTTTTTGTGATTGGAGTTTTATGAGGACTCAATAAAGTAGAAAAGTATTGGATTTTCCCTGGATTAATCATTTTTTTCATTGATAACGTCTGCCATTGACCTTTCACTTCTAGCTCTCAGCGCTCTCGTCGGCGGATTCTTGAAACATGCTACGACTTCGGCGCCATCTAGTGGGATATCTTTCAGCGTAGGGTCTTTCAGCTTCCCGATCTCGACAATAAGTTAAACCGTAGCAGAAATTCCTGTCCGCTAACTCTTCTCGAGCGTATAAGTTTGTTATTGTTATGTGTTGATGAGTTAATATTTTAATTGTAAATTGTTGTTTAGTAAATATGCGATGCCTTTTATTTACCTTTAGGTTGTTAATTGTTTTTTCATTCAAGAAAAAATGCGGTTTAATTATCTTAAGCCCCTAGCAGGTAAAACTCTTCGCCGGCGAGTGGCCGCGGCCTCAGGTATAGTAAGAAAAAATTACAGTTCAGTTTTCAGACGATATCAATGAACAAAATGGTTAATCCAGAGATAATGTAATACTTTTCTACTTTATTGAGTCCTCATAAAACTCCAATTACAAAAAATTAAATTTATAAATTAAAATAATAAATTAAACTAGAAGTCCAGATACGTAAAAATAAAAACAAAGATTTTTTTTAGAAAAAAGTGGTTTCGGTTTTTTCTTAATTTCTCAAAAACGAAAAGACATTTTTGCATCCGGTTTTTTGTTTTCGACTAAAAATTAACAAACACGTTGCATTTTTAAAACAAAATTAGTACTTAATTACATAAAATTTTGAAAAAAATTAGTTCAAAAATGTTTTTTTTGCTTTTTTTTTTGAAAATTTTGAGTTTGAAAATTTATTTTTTTTATACTATTCTTTAAAACAATTTAATTTAAAAACAAAGTGAAAGAAGAAGTTTTTGGCTTTTCAGAAAGGTATAGCACGGTGTTGTAAACGAAGCCGTTGATTTTTAATATTTTTTTAAACAAAATAAGTCAATTTTTCAGAAAATTGCCCCTCCTGGCTAAACGGGGGGGAATAGACCCCCCCCTCCCATACGATTTTTTTCTTGTCTCAACTCAACCTACACGCTCTAGCTTTTTGGCACAACGCTCGTGAATCACCCTGTATAAACTTCATAACTTCATCCATAAAATTTACGCATCGTTTGGCACATGGTTACCAAACCAACCACTTGCCATGGCACAGATTTGATTTTATCCTTTTTGAATTTCAATCGTCCTGGCTCTCTGTCTTTTTTTTATTCCTCGTATAAAAAGAATCACATCTAAGAAGGATTAACAGTCATGACAAGAAATAGAATCACAGAGTAGAACACAGGCGATTGAGTGAGGGTTGCCTTCCCAAACCCAGTGTTCATATCCAATGAAGTATAATCGTCGTATCTTAGGAAAATTATCCTTTTATCGTCACATTTCTACAAAGTACTGTTTTTTCTTACTTCTCCTTTTTTATTCCGCACATCGTTGAGATGAAGGAAAGTCTTAAAAGCTTTCTTCTTCTTGTATTTTTTTTTTCTTTTTGTTTTGGTCCGTCCTTCAAGGCGACATGCTTGCTGGTTAAGAGCAACCTGTTGATCTCTATTGAAAGAAGGTGATTTTCTTCCTTCTGTTTCTGTATGTTCGAACGAATGAGTAAGTAAAATCGGTGGGGGATGAAGTTGGTACATAAAAAGTGTGGCTCCAACGATGAATGATGAATATGAATTTCCTTTCTAAGAATAATGCGGATGAGAGTAATTTTTCTGGCTATCCTTGGCAATCTCGAAGTCAGATTCAGTCAGTTGTGGCATGTTCTTAATCCCGATTTCAGCGGCATGATGGCAATTGACTTTGGACAGGACCCAGGACAAAAAAAATATTCTGAACAATGAGAAAAGGATTTGCAAGAGTTTGAGGGAGTGAAATATGAGGGAAAAGTTGTAGTATCATAGTGATTAAGGCATTAAAGCCGAGGCGAGCTACCACATCATAATATATTATCATGACATTGGTTGGATGTCACTGCCGTTGCGATGAAGCATCCAATCCACGACTAAGGACAATACACAAGTAAGAAGAACAACTTTGAGTTGGGTGAAAAGAATCACCGGGGTTGACTTATTTTCCTGGCTCTCTTAAGATGTCTTTTTTTTCCTTGTTCAGTTCTTCTCATGAAAGCACTTAACTTTTGTGAAATTATTTCCAAAGGAAGTGTGGAAGCATTTAATAGCTTCGACTTTTCTGTGTATGCCGCTGATGGAGATGGTAGGTGATGGCGGTGGAATAAGGAATTTTCATACGATTATATGCGTGTTCTGTGCAACAGTTAGAGCTGTCGACGCTTATAAGTGATTCTAATTGGTCCTTATAAGATGGATGGATGGGTTAGAGAGGGGTTTAGGTGTAGTTGTCTTATATAAAAAGATTTATAGCTTGTTTCTTATATTCACTGCTGTTTTGTAAAACTTAAATAATATCAAGGACTTTTATTACTGTTGAAAATTAACACTTAAATTTTTATGCGTAGAGATTTTTGTTGGAGTTTCGGTTAGAAATCAGGAAGCTGGTAGTAAATTCTTAAAAAATTTACGTAAAGGTTTTTTTTCTATTTTAAGACATAATCCAAGTAAAACATGTCCAGGAACAAAGTTTGATCATAAACGGGACACACCAGAAGACAATAGCTTTTATGCATATTAAGACAGTTTAAGAATTTTATTTAAAAAAGGACATCTTCGCATAATCCTTTCTCAAAACACACAAACAGTTGACAATGGACATAAAACATGTGTAGGTACCCTAATGATTACTCGACTTCTGAAACCTTAAATCAGTAAATCTTTCCAAGGCCAGTTTCTAATGATGATACTAATCTGACACTGTCAGAATGACAGTTTCTATTTTAAGACTTAACCCTCTTCACCCATTGGCATTAACTAACTTTGAAAAAAAACTGAGTTCCTCACCTTCAGACTACTCTTTAACTCTTCTTCTATTTTACCTATTTATTTACGGTATTTTTTGTAATGAAAAAGCTTGTCCAATCACCCCATTATCTGGTTGCTATACAAGCAAGACATCTATGGCCATTGGCCATCATAAATGGCCTCTTAAGCCATTCACATCCATCATCACTGCAAATGTCATCCTCTGGCATCAGAAGCAGGCAATGACATCTACCCAACTACCTATACAACACTACTATGCCACTGCCATCATCAACATTGTGTCATCAAGTGTGCCTATACCATTCGATTTCAAACACATCACACCTCGTTCGTTTGTTCCATTTCCAATCACCCTCCTTCAAACAGGCCAACACCACCCACAAACCTACTCTATATCAAAAATTAACCCTTTTATATCAAAAACGATCTAAAAGCGAAGTAATATAAAAATTGCCGTTATCATCATCAACATCGACACCACCACCGCCGCCGCCGCCACCCTTTATTATCAGAAGGACTAAGAGCGGTCGGTGTGTATGTATGGAAAGTTCTGAGTGGAGATATCTAGCATTATGGGTCTTCCTAGAATGATGTGGAACCACCCTATTGTCTTGGTGAAAGCTATCAATAGTACTTAACAGCTGCTTTTCAATTCACGACAACGATGCCAACGGACAGACGAACGAAGTCTCTTTTCTGTTCAAGCCCTTCGCCTGCTATCCCTCTCAACCCCTTAGGAAATTTATGGTAAAATATTTTATTTTAAAATAAAAGGTACAACATTTTCTCAGGGTCCTATTTTGCAACCCTGGCGTATTCTGTGACTCTCGTCAGGTCTCTTCGTCTCTGTGTCGTCGTTGTCTTTATTGTCGTTGGTGTAACTCAATTTACGTGGACTCAAAGTAAAGTGTATATCGTTCTGGGAAAATTTGATTATGTGACGTCATTAGATGGATATCTATCGATACCCTCGCCCCAAGAGGTGGGTATTCCTATTCGTGTTCATATTTTGTTAGAAATTAGATTTACAATGTCACTCCTCTTATTTATTTTTTTTTTATTTTGTATTGATCTCGCACTCCAGCTCTTTGCGTTGAATTTTGGGGGCCGGTGTTTGTTTGACATTTGGATGACGGTTTTTTTTTGAGAAGTGAAGTGCGATTATGATAAAACAAAAAAAAACTTCAAGGCTGATAGAACGATTTCCTTTGATTTTTTTTGCTCCATTAATTAATTTGGTGATGACATTAACATTTTGATTGAACCCTTGAGGGTGTTAAACATTTCTTGGGACAATAACTAGAATTGAAGTTATTTTTGTTTTAGGATTTTTTTTTCTGACAGATGATGCAAGAACAAAGCAAAATAATAGTCAAAGAGGAATTTCTGTTGGGCTTTGTGGCAGAAGATCTGACCGGAAATATTCAATTTCCTGAGGAATGATGGTTTGTTAAGTAGTGTGCTTTTAAAAATAAAGAAGACCGAAAACAATTTGAGGCTAAGACTTAAAAGTACTCGAATAAATATATATATGATGTATGCATATGGGTATGGGTACCTATGTATATGTTGGTAATTAGCAAAAAAAAAACTTGAGGAAAAACATTTAAAAGAATAAAGTGGTCACACTGGAATAAAAACGTTAATTTTCTTGTGATTTTAATTTTATGGAAAATTTATTTGAAATGAAGAAAACTTACCACCGCCATTTTTGTAACACAAATAAGGAAATCTCCAAACGTTTGCTAAATCGACAGCGAATCCAATAACCGATAATAAAAAATCGACTTTTCCTCCCCATGTTTCACGTTGTTCTGGATCACCGGGTACGTCTCTTGGAGTAGGAGTTTTTGCAATTTGTCCTATTGGTGACATCGCCAAGACGACGTCGTCGTTTGCTTCGGCGACGCAGCACTCTAAGTCTGCAAAATAAAAAGAAAAATTCAATTTATTTAGGATAAAAAACAGGTTCTTCAGCTATTCAATCGCAAAAACTGAAACCAATAAAATTTCAATAATCATAACGAAATCCGATTAGCAGAGCCATAACTCAATTGAATATTGAGCTTCTTTTATTCGTCTTAATTTTTTGTTGCTCTTAAATCAAATAAAACAAAGCTCAAATTATAAAACGGCTAAAGCTTGTAGTCGTTGACAATGATGGACTTGAATAGGATGTTTAGTTTTGGAAATCAAGGGCATGGGAAATCAATGACTACACAATATACCTTTAGGCCAACACATGCATTTAATGGTGCCATCATTGTCAGCTTCGACTTCAAGGTCCTCAGCTCCAATAAGCTCCTCACTATTGCTGTCCATCCAACTTCCAGCATATGTCAGAGTTCCAGAACGCCGGTTACTAAAATATGACCAAAATTGTATACTTTAAACTTTTAATGTCCTTAAAAATAAATTCTACTTGAAAAATTATTTGAGGAAATGTGTTAATTATCTGGGACCAAAATGGTGTAATTAAGGCTTTCAAAGTTTCGAGGTAAAAGTCGACAAAATTGCTTTAGACTTATAACGAAATCAAAACTATTTAATTTGAACAAAATTCAAGCTGGTCTACGAATTTTATTCGAATAATTTATTCATTGTACATTTATCACTCTTGACATCCATCATCGAATAATTTTTGATAGAATCAATTGAAAAGTTCATATTTATTCAATTGACCTGAACCACATCAAACACCTTTCAACCTTTACTCATCCCATCAATGAATCCTCTTGATAACCTGTTAAAGTCAGTTACATGTTTGGTTTGACTGGGAATGAAAAACAGAAAAAACAAAAACAAAGTTAAAAAAGGGGACTTGATATTGAAACGACATTTCTATTGTTCTGCTTTAACAAATTGGTAGGTTCTAAAAATAAAAAGTTTTGTCACTAAAAATTGTGCGAAAATTCAAATGTCAAAAACGTTAATATATAGAAACTAGTGTTTTATTATTTTAACATTTACAAATATGTTCAAGCAGAACTTTAAGAGATTAAGTTCAAGTCACTTTTGCAGGTACATAGGTCTTTTGATTACTTGAGTTTTAACAAGTTAAATGTTGTTGACACTGACGTTACAGCACATAAACTTTTTCTTAAAAGTAGGATTGCACACTGTTACAATTTTTTTTAATCAGTTCAAATGGAATGAACAGTTTAGTTCAAAGAATTCTATGGATACCGAAAAAGCAAACAAACTTTGAAGACACTTTTTGCCAATAATTTATTTTCTCAAAACTTCTATGTAGACGAAAGCATCAAATTTATTATTGACAGTCTACAATACCAAAAGATCGGAGGAATACATTTTAAATTTAAATATCTGCCAAGACTGGGAATAAGATTTTTATCGTTCTTATCTTAATTAATGCATGTTCAAAACATACGCTTATTCATAACATGCCATTGAAATATTGGAAATTTATAAAAATAAATGGAATTAAGAAAACCTTGTCAACTTCCCAGAGGAATTTATTATACTAATAAAGGGGCCAATTTTATGGATCCCCAATTTTTGCATACATTTTTCAAGGTCTCGAGAATTCGAATCAACCCTTTTTTGATGTATGTGTGTTCCTATATGCATATGTACGTTCGGTTTTTTTATTTTTTGCCTCGATTATCTCGCAAACCACTAATGAATTTGACTCATTCGAAGATAAATCGTTAGATTGAGACCTAAATCAGTTTTCGGTAAGTAAATCTGTTTACTTAAAAGGAATGATAAGTATAAGAAAAACCTAGCTAACAAAATCTGAAATTGGGTAAAATTCGTTACTTATGATGTAGAATCTGTGATTGAAAATTCTCAAGTTTCAATGTACGCAGATGACATGAAAATCTTTAGAATGATTTCATCACCCGATGATGCTTTACCCCTGCAGAGCGATTTAAACAGTTTCTATGTTTGGTGTCAAAAAAAAAAAAAAAAAACAATTTAGAACTTAATGTTTCCAAATGCCAAACAATCATATATTGCCGTAAACGTTTCCGTCCGCCAACACGGGACTATTATATCAAAGAATAAATTGCTTACAGAGTAACAGCTATCCGAGATATAGGTGTTATTTGCTTATAACATTAGGTCCCACTATGAAAATATTGTAGCCAGAGCTAATTCTGCTTTAGGTTTCGTCAAACGTTGGTTTAAAGAATTTTCTGATCCTTACGTTACGAAATCTCTCTATACCACGTTTGTAAGGCCTCTACTGGAATACGAAAGCCAATTATGGTCCCCTTATCACCAAGTCCATATAAAGGGAATTGAAGCAATACAACGTAGATCCCTCCGTTTTGCCTTGGGAGGACTTTCATGGGTTGACAGTTTGAACTTACCTCCGTATCAAGAACGGTTGCGACTTATAAACTTACAATATCTAGAAAAACGTCGTGAAGTTGCTGATATTATTTTCGTACACCAAATTTTATCTGGTGCTACAGAATCTTCCACCCTCCTTGACGCAATGAGTATTAACTTTAACTCGCGTTCTCTAAAATCAGCTCCCCAATTTCATCAAGCTCATCACAGAACTGATTATAGCAGTAATAAACCAATAACGAGAATGTTACGAAAGGTGAACGAAAACTCTAATATTTTTGATTTCAACCATAGCAAGATCATACAAAGAAAGCTTTTATACTGTACTTCCTTAGACAGCTTAAAAAAAAAATACGTACCTGCATACATATACCTATGTGCAGTAGAGAGAAACTGACTCTTTTTTTATTTTTTTACGAACTAGACAAGTGCCTTATATACAATACACTTATTTACTTTTTTATGTTTTTTAAGTTTTTGACTCTAAAATTATTGACTTTAAAATTTTGCATTTTTCCTTTTTTTTTGTTGCTTTTTGTAAAATTTTAATTTGTTTTGATTTTTGGTTTTCCTTTTTGTACCTGCTTGCATTAAGCAGTCCCGATCTCTTATCTTCCTAATGATATACGTATCGCCAACATTTTTTTATTTTAATAACAAATAATTTCTAATTAAGTGCCGATACGACTAGCAACCGTAATTGCCGTCGTACTCGGTGAAAATGGACGCCGCGCGTGCGGTATCATGGTGGGAAAGAGGCGTGGGATAATTATTTTAAATATTTATTTAAAAATTATGATAATTTCAGCATAATTTCAAGAATAGTTTGAAATATCTTGTTTGTAAATAGGTGTGTGTCCTTTTTAACAAAACTTACCGTAGTGATTAGTAAAGTATGATTTCCCAAAAAATAGTATCTATGTAGTTGTTGGTACTAAACTTACCGTAGTGATCAGTAAAGTATGATTTCCCAAAAAAAAGTATCTATGTCAAAACGAAAGTCAAAAGATCTGTTGGCAGACTTAAAGTTAGATTTTGAATTTCTCAACAGCGTTTTTCGTATAAACTTAATTTGCGTATTTCTTATAAAAATCCTGTCTCAAAAAGTGCAGCAAACCGTAAAAGACGTAAACTTTCAGTGTAAAATGATAAATGCTTAACAACAAACGATTTATTGTACTCTACGAAGTACGAACATACCTTCGATACACACAAGATTTACACATTTATATTCGAGACTCAACCAAACGTCAACATTCTATCTGCAGTTGGATTCAACTTCTACTTTTATTCACAGTGAAGAGTTTGTATTTGTAATATTTCCTTCGGATCGTTTAGAAAAAAAAAAACACTCCCAAATTAAAGATATATTTTCCGTCAATACTTTGTTATCCATTTATATAAAAACGAAATCCTGTTCGTGTGTAACCGCATAACTCACAAACGGCTGGACGGATTATGTTAATTTTTTTTCGTGTTAGTCTGTAGATGAAACTTAGCGAACAAAATTTTAAATTATTTGCATGTTATTGCAGGTGCATTGGTTTTCAAATGGAAACCTGGAAAATTTCAAAATGGGTTTTCGAATGGAAAATAAAAAGTTCTCGATGCAAAAATCGGAAAACTCATTGGTTTTCAAAGGGAAAATAGCAAATTATTGCAGGTGCATTGGTTTTCAAATGGAAAACTGGAGAATTTCAAAATGGGGTTTCGAATGGAAAATAGAAAGTTCTTGATGAAAAACTCGGAAGAATCATTGGTTTTCCAAGGGAAAATTGTTATTGTAGTTGCTCTGAAGAGTGGCGAGACGAAATTCGCGGGGTCAGCCAGCAAACTATAGAAAATGATTTTTAGCAGATATATTTTTTTTTTGTTTAATTTGTGCTGATTTTTAAGAATTAAATTATTTCTATTCAATCAATTTGTTTTAGGGATTTATTTGTTTTTATTATTTTTATTTTTATTTTATTTTTTTAAGAAATAAATAGGTAAGTGAATAGACAGATAAATGAATATATAAGACCGACTTGAAGAAATTGGTTTTATTTCGCTTTCAAAAAGTTAAATAAAGCCAACTTTTGATGCTAAATAAAAACAAATCGGTCTTATTTCATTTTACGAAAGTGAAAATAAGCCAACTATTGTTTTAAGTCAGAAATGTTTTTTTCAAGATTTCTAACATAACAGTTGACTTGCTCAAAACAACAAAACCTTACTATGCACTGTACTTTGCAATTATTGGTTTGCTGAAGTCTGAGTTGTAACGTCTAGGTATGATGGTTAAACGATATATCGTCCAACGATCTTGGAAGTCCTCCAAAATTACGTCCTAAGTAAATCAACTATCCGACGATGTCCCGTGTCAGTTTCTGATTTACGGAATTTATAGAGTAGTTCATGGATGTTACTTCTGATAATTCTTTCTTTTTTCACGAACATGTAAGTTAAATTTGTTTAATACATGTACAAATTTTTTTTGCAATATTATAGGTTTTGGAGAAAGATAGTGAAGATTTAAATTTCGCGCGAAATCACCGCTTCCTTTTATTTGGAAAAGCAACCACTACAAATCTTGTAATGCATTAAAGGGATTTGAAAGCAGATGCTGCATTTCAATGATTCATTTAAATTTTTTTTTTCAACCTCGTCTGAGGATGGTGACGTTTCCGAACATTCAAGATCAATTTTGTTTGATTAGGAGCGAAGCGAGCAGAAAAAACTTTGGCTGGGAAAATTTAAAAAATTGGGCAAAATGTTTTCCGATCGCTTTGCTCGCTTGCAATTGTACCTACCTCTAAATTTTTAACTTTTCACTATCTTTCTCCGAAAAAAAGTTTGCAGTATCATTTCAGGGCTTTTTGTTTTATTTTCTTCAAACATGATATTCGGAATGTGGGATAAGTTTTTTACAAAATACTTCTTACATCAGATGACCAAAAAGACAAATAATACTTTTAATGTCATAGAGAGAATAGAATGAGGATTAAAACGATTTTAGTAACGATGTAAGCATATATGTGTTAAATGTCATAATCCACGCACAATTAGTTCTGCAGCCATGTCACAACCTTAAACTTTGTTTGAACTGTTTTACCAAAAGATAACAGTTTGCAGGCAAATTATAAACAACAGCACTAGGAATTTTTTTAAAACACTTGTTTATTATTTTGTAATTTTTTTTATATTTTGTTTCATAAATTCTTTTATTTACTTTCTGAACTATACCAATTGAAAAAATAACAAGTATTGTAGGAAAAAACTGTTTTCTTATCAAAAAGTGTTCTTTTATATACAAACGTATGTACGTAAACACATCTGCTAAAAGTGAAATAAGGCCAATTTCTTCCAGTCAACCTTATTTCGCTTGGCGTTATTACACGGCACCAATATATTCATTTATCTGTTTATCACTTAGCTATTAATTTTTTTATATTGTTTTCTGTTTGCATTTAGTTATAAATACATTAACTTTTGTATTTATTTATTTTTTTATTTATATTTTAACTTACAGTGTATTTATTTATTTATTTTATTAACTTTTCTTGTTGTGGAATATTTAATTTTTGTTAAAATGTGTAGGTATATACCTACGTAATTTGAAAACCTATAAGTCAATTCATTTGTTAGAGGTAGATTTACTATTATTCAAGTTTACTACAAAATAAAATCAGATAATGTAATTTATTGATGTATTAACTATGTTTATGCCAAGTTTAATTATCTTCTTTTTTCAAATTATTTGAAAATGTTTTCTTGTTTTTTGTTCCTCAAAATGTTTGACTTCAATTGTCTAGCGATAAAGTCTCACTAGAACGGTTGCTGTGAAAACCAAATCTCTGAATGTAGAACCTAAGGCAACCACCTTTTTAAACAATTTTTAAAGAAAATTGGTATTTGTAGCTTTCTATATATCTAACTGGTTGTTGCCACTGTCATTATACGTCATAGTTTTATGATAATAATCGATTTTTTTTAATTACCGGATTTGTAATGACTTCAAAGCACACTCTATATTTCATTATTTTTATGGAGTAATACCTATAATTTGAGCTATTTCCACTTATTTCTACGTTTTAATTATCGGTCTCAAAAACCTGAACTATGAATTTAAAACCTGATTAAATTATTATTAAGAATGTAACAAGATTTTCATACAATATTTGCTTATGATGCATTTTTTTGTTAATTAGATGACCCGCATGACATCGTTCTGGCAAATTATACGATTTTTTTGATGGTGAATCTTTGAGGGTTTGTTTTCATTTTTTCTTCATTCGCCTTGTTCGAATCGAATCAAGCTAAGAACAGGTGCAGTGGAAGTTCAATTCGATTGACCGTTATTTATCTCATCACTGCATTAAAATTCAAAAAATTTAAATATTTTACAACATTTTTCGCAGTAGTGTGCATATCAAAATACTGTCCATGCTTTATTTTCCAGTGATTCTTGAGTAATGGACTTTTAAAAAGGAGCTAATTGCCAGTATTTATTTACAGAGCAACGATAGATTTACATATTATATTGTTTTCTCTTTAAATTCCACGAAGAAAATAAAATTGAAGAATATTCAACTTTGATCTTTTCTTTCCTTCTTTCCGTCAATTTGTTGCATGCATAAAAGTTCAAAAGACGGAAGTCGTTTCTTGTTGAATTCTATCTTTAGAGTAAGATATACATTCATGAACAAAAATCGCGGCTTCAATTTGGCGTGGATCTAAATAATGTAATCTACCACAGAGTCGTAGGTATATTTGTCTTCATCTTGTTATATTCTTATGATTTGTCAATATTTTTGTTATTAAGTATAGCCGCGTTCGCACTGCAATGATTTTAATTTAAAAAAAAACCATCCGATCTCCTATCTATAGTTTAATGAAAAGTTCCGCTCCAATTTTAACTCTTAAAATAACTCAAGTAGGTATAGCAATTTTAATTTTAAATACCTCGTTGAGATGATTAATTAATTAATTTATGTCAATTGTTCAATCTGTAGGCCGTGTGGAATGTCATTTAACATACTTGTCCAATTTAAAGTCAGACGAAATGTTGGAAATTCTTTTTTGAAAAAATTAGTCAAAATGTTTTACCTGAATCAAAAACGATTCTCTTCATGGCTTTCCTCAAATTTTCCGATGTTCAACAATCCACTTTACACTTTGAAGTAACTACTTCTTCTAAAAATTCATACTAAGAAGTTTCAATAGAACTGAAATAGCTTAGCTGTTTCTTCAACTTTTATAAGTTCACCAGCTGACAAATGTGCTTATCCAGCCATGTGCTGCTTGTTTATTGTTTACAAATGCACGTTTTAATAAATTTTAATTACGGTTCAAAAGGTGGATGTAAAGTGCACAGCGAGATTCACTTTTATTCAAGACTTGGGGCAACTGAGTTCATAGTTTGAATTAGAGAGTCGACTTTTCGATATGGCAGCGTTCAATGGACTGAGTCAATTATTTTTAAACTCGACCGAAGCACATAAAAAAAAAAACTAATCATCATAGGGTCGTAAGTCGTGTCTCATGTAATGAAACCGCAACCGCTTCAAACGCATGGCTGGCCATTTCGTTTTACCGCCGGACTCACCGCGTGCGAAAGGGTTGACAGTTTATATGATAATTTGTTTGCAACAATAATTTAAAGTTTGATGCTTAGAAGTAAATCTTTTTTTGAGTTAGGTATATTGCAATTAATAGGTTCTTATGTTAGAAATATATTTTTGATGTCGGTAAATATATAAATTCTTACAAAAGTTATGAGAAACGAATGACGTTATAAAAGTTTTAATATAAAAAAGTACTCATACGCCACAGTGGATTTAGGGGTAAATGTATAAGTTGTGTCCTGTTATGAATTGAACTACAAACAAAAAATAAGAAAAGAAGAAGTATAATATTAAGAGAAAACAATTTATATTAAGAACTTAGTCTTTTTTTATTAACAGATGAAGGGTTCTAGGGTAACCATATGAGTGTTAAGAAAATTATTGAAACAAAATCAAATTTGTGTCTAGTTTTTTGTTTTTTTTTTCATTTATAGTAGGTAGGTAGGTACTTAATATATTCTTGTCATGTTTAAAATTACTAAGAACACTATAAACTTGTGGGTACTCCAGGAAACAAGATTGACGTGTTTTACTCTTTGACGTGGAAAATATTTTACTGGCTATACCTCCGTTAAAAAGAAGCTTTAAAAAAGATCCGAAGATAAACAAAAATGGTCAGTTTATAGCTTTATTTTTGCTGAGAAATTAATCTGAAATACTTGCGTCCATAAATCTGAACTCAACTTCTATGTGCAGAATTCCAAGTTTTCCAACTGGTTATAGATGCACAAAATATCTATAATGGGCGTTTTTTTTCACTTATAGTTTTTTATGTACTTTTTAAAAATGTATTTATATTTATAGTTCAATTTTAAACTAATTAAGCAATTTATGAGCCTCCTACCTGTATATTCAAAGTCCTTACTCGGGACTACATAAAAGCCATGTTTAGATCAAAATATCTTCCAGGACATGAAACCACTTGAACTTATCCACACTTTAAATACCACACAAACACACTTAACTCTTAATGTTAATCACTTTTCATAACTTATTTTTTTTTATCGTTAACTTTAAAACCAACAATTTTTGTTCTCAACCAACAGACATTTCAGCAAATTTTCAATGTTCTACTCCTATTGGTGGAATTTACTTTCCAACTTTGTCCAACGATCTTATCAAGCCGAGGGTAGTAAAACTAATGGAACAATTTGAAGAGCAACGGCCTTTTTATACCCTTTACAGCCGAGGTACAGAAATTTCAAATCCAAACCAAAGCATAAGCCAAGTGTTCTGTAGCATCATTTAACAGAATGCAACAAGCCAACCAACGAATGTCACGGCTGCAGCGCAAGAAATTCATATTTCTGTCATTTCACTGTTAGCGCATGCGGCTGTAAACAACCGTCCTCCGAGCAAAGTATTCAAAACTGCATTTGCTTTATGTGTCCAAAAAAAGAGCATGGTGAGAGAATGCAACAAATAGCTAGTGGTGGAGAAAACAAAACATTGACGAGTCGAGTTGAATGAATGAAGTAAAATTCAAAGGAAATGGTTTCCATTTCCGGGATATCAGTGCAGTTGTTGGTTAGTCAATTTGAATTGTATGTATATTTAGAGCTGGTGGGTTTCTGCCTTTGACCGAGATAAGGTCTAGTCTCAAGTTGAATGTTGAAACTTGAAACCATTAATAAATATTCAAAACAGATGTTTATTTTAAGGTGAGGGTTCAGTGTTCCTGGCAAAGGAGAAAATAGGTAAGTATTTAGCGTTACTTTATTTTATTTTGGGGAATGCTTATCTTCACTCTTGTCAAAAGCTTTGATGGAAAAAAGAGACTTAAGATTTAAATGAATGAAAATACTCGCAAAAAATGTACAAAGAAAAGAAGACACAAGAATAGTTTCAAGAGTCGCTATCATATTGTTGTTTCGGTTTCTAAACCTTTAAAATAAGGCTGCCATTGAATCAAAGTGAAGTGAAGTCAGTTTCAAAAAGATAAAAAGAATTACGTTGTAAGCGTTTTATTGATAAATTTGTGTAACAAATTTTAAGTTCAACACCCACCCACCCTGTGGTAAATGCTTTTCAATTTCGTTTTAAATTTTTAAATAAACAAAAAACCTGCACTTTCAACAGCTGATAACACACAACAAAAACAAATTTAATGGCAAGGTATACATACAAAATATAATTTAGATACAAACTTCCACGTCTCGCCAATACACGTTTGTTACGATGATTGGCTGGGAATGTTTGTTATAAAATTTTAAATAAAGTAGATACCACCGAGATACCTACTCCTAAAAACGTTAATTAGGGGTAGAGTGAAGATACTCTTCAGTGAGCTAGGAAGGGTTAATAGACTGTCAGCTTTCATTTGTGATTATTGCCAGACCGATACTCAGACGGGAATGTTCTTTTAATATTGAATTTGCAAACGTATCAAAAAAAAACGAAAACAAAAACAAAACAAACAAAGAATACAAAATTTGGATAGACATTTCTTTGAGCAGTTAAAATTTTAAGGTATGTACATCTGTGCTATTTAATTAACATATAATTATATTTTAAAAGTTCTTGATTATTAGTTTGAATTTTGACGGATTTTTATTCCTTTCTTTTCTTTATTATTTGTGCAATATAACCTTTTTGTACTATTATTGTGTACTAGGTACAATTATGGGATGGTTTTATAAAAGTCGCAGTTAAGATAAACTAAAGATCGTTTTGAACGTCTTGATTATCATCAACTTTGTAGAATCTAGCAAAATCGATGTTTTATGATTTTCGAATAATGGATCAAAAGAAAGGTCTGTTCGAACTCTATTCATCTAAATGGCAGCCAAGATATTGACAAAAATGTTAACTATTCACAATTATTTTCTCGCAATTTCAAATCGATATTAATCACAATTTTCATCGGCAATTGTGATTCAATTGTCCACCAAAATAAGTGCTTACAAGTATTCATTCTATCAGCCATTGAAGGCGAATATTTTTTGCAGCACTCTGTTATCTGTAAGGTCGGCTAGTTTTGTGATAGGGTAGTGGCACCAGTTACCGAACATCCCCAGTTACAGACACTTTTGAGAAAAATTGTTGTATTTTCGATATTTTACCGCTCTTTCCAATGAAAACATCACATAGCGTAACGGGTACAATTGTTGGTACCCCTAAGCATTTTTTCACTTTAAATTGCGAATTGCTCTCGCATTTAAGGAGTGAGGTCTATGTTTTGAATGTCAAATTAAAGTTTATAGAATTTCTTACTTGAATATTATCATAAAAAATGTTAAGTAAGCAAAATTTTATAAAAATATGTATCAAAATAGGAAACGACCGCGAAAAGGCACAGTCATTGGCATCCAGGTACAATTGTTGGCACCCGTAAAATTGAGAGAAATACCATTGTTTGTTATTAAATTTTACTTTAAAAAATAGTTTATTTATTATAATGAAAAAAAACTTAGAAATTTATTTTAAGACATTTCAAAATGTGTCAGTCGGTATAGTTATAAAGAACAGGAATACATATAAAAGAGAGGTTGTACAATGTACTCAGAAAATGGTTATTGATTATAAAAACTTAAAAATAGATGCAACCACTGTGGTAAACATTATTAACTTCCCAGAGGAAACAAATAAAAAATAATAACTCACACAAACAAATTGATTAAATAGAAATAATTTTTGTATAATGAATTAATACAAAATAAGTAAACAATGAGATTATATCCGCTATAACTAATTTTCAATTGCTTATAACAAATCATTGGCAAAAACTAGAGATATTAACAAATAGAGTGGCGCGAGGCCCGACAGCTCTTGAACAGCCAAGGCCTAAGTGGCTAACTCTCATCAACAATTCTCTGAGTGCGTGTGAAGAATTGAAGGGACCTAGAATTTAAAGCCGATTCCGAACGGCAAAGTTGAGAAAACTTTTTCATGACAGATTTTCCAATCTCTTGGAAGTTTTGTCAGTTCTTCGCAAGACGCAGTACCCATGAAAGTTGAAATAGAGATATTAACACTGATAAATAAGATTTTTCGAACTATTGCTGTCATTAATGACAAATTGATCATAAGTTCCGAATTGTACCCAATTTCGGGTTTTTGTTTTTTTTTTTTATTCCTTTAAAAAAACCGCTAAACTGATTTATATGATAAAATTAATCAAGCAATTTCGCGTTGAATAAATCCAGTACCATAGGTGGTTCGCGAGATAATGGAGGCAAAACATACGTGCGTATGCAGTATTCACATGTACATATATGAACAAGCGATACACTATAATAAAAAGGGTTGATTTAGTCGAATTTGGCTAACCCTGAAACATGAAAATATGCAAAAACTGGGGATTAACGATATCGGCCCATTACAATAAACTCTGGGAAGTTAAAAATTAAAATTAATATAATATTTTTAACTTATTAAAGCTTGGTGATTGTTCTCTTCTTCATCATTGTGCCTGTTTTTGCCCCATTTTTCAAATTGAAATTTATAACTGATACGGGGTACCTACAGTTGGCAGTGCCAATAACTGTTGTCCCAAAGCACGAATGGTTGGTGTTGAAATTTGACTACTTTCTCTTTATTTTCTCATAAAGTGGCATCACTCTCATTTGAATTATTCATTTTTTACATAAGACATTTATTTGCCACTCTATTTATCTCTTTTTATTAAACTTTGTTAGTATACACTTGAATTAAACTGTAAATCTGAGCACTATAAAAGACATGCAAATTAAGAATTCTAGAAGAGTTATAAATTTTCTTTGACCCGTATTGTTCGGTTTGCCTTTTATTAAATAAAACCTGTTATAAATTGGACATTTAAGAAAGTTTTTCATTTTCCCGGACTTAATATTATCTTGGCACCCGCCTGCCAATAATTAAACCACAATTTTATATGGGACCAATTATTGGCACACCTATTTTAATAATTAAAAAAAAAATCACAAAAATAAAATTAAAAATATTTAATTCATTATATTGTTATATTACAAAAAATAAAACATATTAATCTAAAAACTCAAAAGAACTTGAAAAACGGACAGTTACAAAATTGAGCCTACTTAGCAGGAACACTGTATTTTTGACACTTTTTTCACGAATTTAGAACGACTTTACTTTTTTACTGACAAAAAAGAGAGTGAAATAAATCTAAGTAAAAATGCAGAATTGTTGAAAATTGGTAGAAGTTATGAAAAAACATAATTTTTAGTTCATACTTAGTAGATTTTTGAATTCTTAACTGAATTAAGCGTGCCAATAATAAATTAGTAGAAAAATTAGGGGTGCCATTGTACCCGGTACGCTACATGTCTGGGCATTATTTCTTTGCGAACATTATTAAAAATATATTTAAAAAGAGCAAAGTTTCAATGGTAGGTTTCATTCGATACGATTCTGATCCGTTTTTCCGAAAAAAAAAAATGTAGATTAGGACGTCCTGAAAAGTTGTTTTGAAGAAAAAGTATTTACGCAAGTACTTCTCCCAGCATTTTAAAGTAAACTAGTGTATTAGATTATTGATATTTTAAATGTTTTAATGAAAAAAAAGTAAAATTATATTATGATTTGCCACTGTTCGAGGAAAGTAGGGAACTAAATTTTTAATGAGAAGAATGATCCTGATAAATAACATGAATACTGGCGCGATTTACGAAAGAAATCGCGATTTTTTGAAGAGTAGGGATTATACTTAAGTGCTGCGCAGCAGTTTTATACTTCTTTTGGCAGATCACTGATCACACAAATCAGGAAACATTTCATTTGTTGGAACTTAAATCGGTGATCTTAATGCAATTGCCCGCATGTTCTTCCGATGTTAGCCCCATACAGAATCTTTGGGGAATTTGAGACAGGAGAATTTATAGAGAATTAAACACCTACAAATCTGTAAGAGCGCTAGAAGCTCTGCGAAGGGATTGGCTAAAAGTTGATAAGTCAGTTTTAGAAAAGTTAGTCAAATCCATGAAAACAAGAATATTTGGTTCTATTCAAATTTACTTGGGAGTCTCTATTATTATTTATTAAAACAAAACGTTTAAAATCTTTTCATATTGACATTAAGTTGTTGAAAAGAATTGTTAGCTCAAATATGCTCTCAAGCCCCTTACTATTATTAAAACCTTTTCATTTTCCTTGAGACTCTAATATGTGAAGACTACTAAATTGAAGATTTCCAAAGTTCGTTATTATTACAAATCGCGCTGAATATTAAAAAAATAAAATTTGATTATTTTTATTTTTAAGATAATTCTAGTTTCCTATAAACATATTAAAAATGTGATTTTTATTTTTAACTTCCCATAGGAAGTTATTGTAATGGGTCCGATTTTGTGAATCTCCAATTTTCGCATTTCTCGATGTTTTGAGGTCACTAGAGTCCGAATCAAGCGTTTTTAAGATGACATCGGTGTGTGTGTATGTGTGTTCGTATGTGCGTTACGTTTTTTCAGCTCGATTGTCTCGCGAACCACTCATCGTATTGTCATAAAATTGGTCTCATTCGACGCGGTATTGTGTTGTTAAGAGCTGATTAGATTTTGAGCGAAATCCGCTTAACGGTTTTTAAATGGCAATCAAAAATCTAAGACAACCTTATAAAAAATGAGTTATTTTTATTATAAAAAAGGGTTTTCCAATATGAGGTGTTATTTTGAATAGCCCGCTATTTCGGTAGTTGTCACTTTTGAAGCTGTCATTTTTTGGCATTTGACAAGTAGAAACTACGCCATTAATAAAAATGGAACGATATACGCTTCAACAACGCATTGAAATTCTTAAAATTCACTATAAAAAATGGTGAAAATTTGGCAGAGACGGTTCGCACAAATAAAACATTTTTGGGTCGTCGTGAAGCACCTTGTCGGACCGCAATATAGAAATTGGTGGACAAATTCGAGCTGTTGGGACAAGTTAGTGATGTGAAGAATAAAACCCGTGCACGTCGCTCAAGAACAACTGAGAATATTGCTGTTGTAGCCCAAAGTGTTGAAGAAAACCCAGGTTTGTCCATTCCTCGTCGTTCTTTGGAATAAGGCATTCCACAAACGTCATTACACCGTATTTTGCATAAGGACTTGGGTCTTAAGGCTTATAAAATTCAGTTAACACAAGAACTCAAGCCGGCTGATCATCAACAACGCCGTGTCTTTGCTGATTGGGTCCTTGAAATGCATGAAAACGATCCGGAATTTCATCGAAAAATCATCTTGACTGATGAGGCCCATTTCCACCTCGGAGGCTACGTCAACAAGCAAAACTGTCGCATCTGGGGCTCGGAAAACCCAAAAGTTATTGTTGAAAAGCCTCTCCATCCTCAACGCGTGACTGTTTGGTGCGGTTTATGGTCCCGCGGGGTCATTGGACCTTACTTTTTCGAAAATGAGGCTGGAGCAACAGTTACGGTCAATGGATTGCGCTATCGAGAGATGATTAATGATTTTAACTTCCCAGAGGAAGTTATTGTAAAGGGGCCGATTTTGTGAATCTCCAATTTTCGCATTTCTCGATGTTTCGAGGTCACTAGAATCCGAATCAAGCGTTTTTATGATGATGTCTGTGTGTGTGTATGTGTGTTCGTTACGCGTTACGTTTTTCAGCTCAATTATCTCGCGAACCACTCATCGAATTGATCTCATTCGACGCGGCATTGTGTTGTTAAGAGCTGATTAGGTTTTGAGCGAAATCGGCTTAGCGGTTTTTTAATGGCAATCAAAAATCTAAGACAACCCTAATATAATGAAAATTATGATAACTTCTGCAATAATTTCAATAATAGTGCAAAAAATCTTATAGCTAGTGGGGAAAAAAACACAATATTCAGGAGTATCATATACTATATTTGATTACTAGCTGACCCACCAAACGCTGCTTTGCCGTATAAATATTAATTTTCAGAAATACTAATCCGATTAGAAAAATTGCTTCAATAATAGAAAACTACAATATTCAGGAGCAATATATGTAGGCTGTATTTTACTGTGCAAGGTAGTTGTGAATGAGTCCACGAAATGGCACGATCAACTCGGCAGTGGCAGATGGCGCCACTGTTATTCAATAAACTTAATGTTTTTCATAAAATCATCAGTTTTATGAAATTTGACTTTGAAGCAACGTGCGTGTACAACTACAACGGGATGCATCCGCTGAATATTTTGCAAAACAACTAATGTTTTTATAGTTTGTTTTTGTGTTATTTAACACTCGCAGTCAGGCTGCTTTTTGGTTTTTTATTTATGTTTGTTTGAACAACGATAGCAACTTAGAGGTGCTTCCACCAATGGCTTTTTCCGTCAATTTCTTTGGCTGGAGTTATAGCTATTTCACGGGTGCCAAGCCGATCATCAGACTCCTTTTATTAGTGGTGCTGCCTGGTTTTTATTTTTCATATTAATGTTTTTACGTATTTTTCTACTATGGGAAGTTAGTCGTGTGGACTCCATGGGTCGCACTCATATTTTTATTTATTTATAATTTATGTTCTGATAAAAAATACGTTATAAGAACGAAAATTTTAGCTCAAAAATGTTTTTCTAATCGCTAACGACTCGTTGACTCCAGTGTTCGAAAATAGGAAACTCCTTGTTCGAGTTTAGGAAACTAGTGTTCGACAATAGGCAAAATGCTTATTTTCAAGATAATCTTTTTTTATATTTAGGTACCTACTGATAATTTTTATGAAATACAAGAGTATCATAAAATAAGTCAAAGTATTTTTTGCACATGTTCTTTCCTCGTAGTTCCGTGAACTGTTCGGCAACTGGTGACATGACCCTATAATAATGATTGTTTTTAAATTACGTAGTTTAATTGCCTATGTCAGGGTCAATTTAAAAAATACTGGCGCAAATTTATAGTCAGATAAAGTAGACTTTAAATTTATTTTAGTCGATACTAAGCTGATACTATAGTTTTTGACAATTATAGTCGAATTAAAATCAACTTTAAAGTTAGTAGCTGGTGCTAAAATTAATACCGAGGAAAGTATCTTTTATCTTTTAATATCGACTTCAATGTTCCGTGGAGTAGAATGTTTTCAAATAGTTTATTTAAAGTTTTTAATATTTTTGATGATTATGAACTTTTTCGAAAATCGAAAGTGTATTAAAACCAGGCAAATCCTTTTGATGAACTCGACGAAGGTGAATTTTACTCGATATAGGTTTGATAAGATCACTTCTGATCGAGAAACTTTGTCAAATCGTGGACTTCCTTACCTGCATCCTTATAAGTTCTTATCACACTTCATTTTCTTGGAAGGTGATATATTGAGTTATCGTAAGGAATAGATTTATTATTCCAGATTTTAAAGACACTTGCTACTTGCATGGAATGTTGTCAAGCGGGTTAACTTCGGTTCGTTGCCCCTGTCCTATATAGTAATACTAGCAGTTGCCCGCGACTTCGTCCGCCTCTCCCTCGTCCACCGGCCAGAGTATCGTCTCGACTTGTGCATCATGCGCGCGTGGGAATTTTGTTCGGAAGTTATTGTAAAATTGCATTGCAGTCAACTCTCGTAATTCTCTTGAACTTGAAAAATTTGAGAATTTTTTATGATTCCCTTCAGTTGTTCATACTTAAAGCATTCCCTTGGGTGAACTCTCCCTAATAATTCTAATATCTCTTCGTTAAGTAATTTTTTTTTTCTTTAAACTGAGCATATTTTTTAGTTAAGAAGTACATAAAATGATATTGTTTAAACACAATAATCTGCACAAATAGTGCAATCAATCACATTCACAAATCAATTGAACTCTCAAAATTCTAATTTGAGCAGTTATTAGGCCAGTTCCACCTAACAACATCTCACTGAGATCTCAATGTCACCTTGACTGAGGCAAAATCATTTGGTGCCTTGGTGGAACATAATTCTCAGTTATCATTGAGATTTAATGGTTACCTTACTAATTGTTGCTGCACATATGTCAGCCACGTCAAATAGCTGAGTGAGAAATCGAAAATCGAATCCAAAATAATTTCATCTCAGAGATGTCAGAACAAAATCTCAGTTCTCACATTTCCACAGATTCTTCGCTGCTATTGGTCACAGCTTAATTTTAAGTAGAATAAAGCCTAAAGCAGTTGCCCGTAGCTTAGTTGGTAAGTGCGTTGGCTGCTAAGCAGAACGTCGTTGGTTCGAGTCCTACTCAGGCCAAGTTTTTATTTCATCTTTCACGGGTACTGCCTCTTGCGAAGACCTGACAAATCTTCCAAGAGTATCAATCTGTAATGAAAAAATGCTTCTCAACTTTGCCGTTCGGAATCGGCGTTAAAGTGTAGGTCCCCTCAATTCTTCACACGCACTCAGAGAATTGTTGATTAGAGTAAGCCACTTAGGCGTTGGCTCTTCAAGAGCTGTCGCGCCACTCTATTTATTTATTTTATTTTAAAGCCTTCATCGATTAATGGACTATCCAACACAAAAAGAATTTTACAATTCGAAATAGTAGTTCCTGAGATTACCGCGTTCAAACGAACAAACTCTTCAGCTTTATATTGTATTAAATTGTATTGTTTGCCGTTTTTTCCACATTTTACACAAATTCTTCTCTCCTATTGGTCGCAGCTAAATTTTATATAGCTTCAAGCCTTCCTTGATAAATGGACCATTCAACATTTAAAAAATTGTTCAATTTCATAAAGCAGTTCTTGAGATAAGCGCGTTAAAACGCAGAAAAATGTATATTTTTTGCCGTTTTTTCCATATTTTCCACAGATTCTTCACTGTTATTGGTCACAGCTTAATGTTAAATAGCCTCAAGTCTTCCTCAATTAATGGACCATCCAACACAAAAAGAATTATACCATTCGAACCAGTAGTTCCTGAGATTACCGCGTTCAAACAAACAAACTCTTCAGCTTTATATATTAGTGTAGATATGTAGTTGAAATGTGCTTCTGGATCAATTGCCTTAAAATTTCCTTTTCGCCGTGGCTCATGACTCCAATTAGGCTCCCTTCCAAGCTTTAAATAAATTTTTCTATAAATAAATCAGAATAGTTTGGAACAGCAAATGTGTCAATGAACACCAAAAAACTGTACTTTTCTGTTCCACACTGTTCCAAACAGTGTCGCTGAACATACCTAAATTGTATTTAATTGTGTAAAACAATCGCTCTTAAACTGTATTTGATTTCCCAAACTGTATTTTTTTTGGTTTGTTCGACTGAAATGCATTGTGTGTGCAACCTAAGGCTTACACTAGTTACAGGCAGGTTACAAAATGTCTATAATTTGATATGAAATTAGTAGCTGGTTTTAAATTTAAAATGATTTTAACTAGTATCTACTAAAGTAACTTAATAGGAGGTGACTATAAATTTGCGCCACTGTTTTGAAATCTACTTCCCTTTTTCTAATAAGCTGTTTCCACTGAACGATAACCTGAGATTATCTCAAATCTACATGAAATCTATTCGAAATCAATAGATTTACCATACAAAATTTAATCATCTCGATTCAAGATTTCAAATTAATCTACTTGATTTGGACTGTGCTGAACGAACTCACTTTCCAATTTCCAAGGAATCTGTGAAAGAAGGAGAGAAGAAAAGACAAAAAAAAGAAAAGACAAAAGGAGATCGGAAACTGACTTACGTTTTACCCTCCGGATACCGCAAATTTAATTTTACTGTAACTTCGTGTCTGTGAATAAATGAGAAAAAACAACAACAAAAATGAGGTGGTAGGACCATATTTACTGTGATAGTATTGGTAAAAACACGCATACTATCGCAGTTACTATGGTCCATAGCTTGTGGGCATGGTATTTTTGACAGCTCTAATCTAACAAAATCCAGTGGAAACACTACTAGATTATTTTAAATCAAACTGGAAGATAATCTAGATTATCGTTCAGTGGAAACGTAATATAAATCTACTTCGCTACTTCTTCGACTTTTTTTAAATGCGCTGTTTATAATTTGTTTCTTGTCTCTGAATGCGTTCGTTTTAATCTGTTTCTATCCATATAAGACTCGCATGTCGCTTACTTTTTGTTTTGGCATTTCAGAATTTTCACTCGTCTTCGTCACCTTTCACAATTTCACATGTTTGTTTGTGTATGGATTTTTTTTTGTGTTGAAAGCAAAAATAGGCCTGAAAACTGTTAAAAGTTTTTTCATTTACAACAATCTAGTTTTCCTTCCATTTCTTCTAAAAACTGAATTGTGTCTTTTACATCACATGATGTATACAGTTTGAGCTCAATAAACTACCAATTGCAGATTAAAAACTTCCACAAAATATCGAAAAACCTAATCTGCAAGTAATAAGGTAAGAACTCAGAAGAAAAAAAAAAGATTGAAATGGCTTGCAGGAATCGATTTTCTTCAAAAAACAGCTTCATTAAAAATGAAGAAAATCAAATTAGTACCACTTCAGTGCCACATCAACAGAAAATGCTGATTTCTCAAGACACAAGCAAATAACCATTAACCCTCCCTTTCTGCTTCTTGTGTTGGAAAAATAATTACTCGAGATTCCAAGTCTTGATTGTGTTGAGGGCCCTAAACAAAAGACCATCTTTGAAGTTGTCAACATTGTTTACGTTGGCTCTGATCGTATAGATAAGATTTACCTACATTTTTGCAAATTTCGTTGTTTTATTGACTCTTGTTTTTGTTTATTTTGATCAGTCAGCTGTCTTTTTGTTGATTCGAGAAGTAAATTTTTCGAAGCCACCTTCCATCATATTCCATGGGTCTTGATCTCGAAATTAGCATTTTTGTCGACTTGATAGATACGCTTTCTAGGCCAACAATTATGTATTTAAAAAACTGCTTATCAGCTTATTTATTTATTTTCCTCAAGCTCCATAGCATTTTTTATAACTTTTTAAAGTGTGTAGATTCGAAATGAGAGTCTGTCTCTGTTTGGAGTGGAGGAAGTAGCTGCTCTTTTAACATGATCATGACTTCGACTTGCTTAGTTGTGTATACATTTTAAGCTTTGACTATTTTTCGTTTTTTAGTATTATTTTGTTCTGGAAGCGGAGAGTAAAAAAAGCAAAATAAGCAGCTTCAACTGAAATTGTAGGCGTTAGTTTGTTAGTGTCGTTGTCGCCTGTTGGAAGTTCATTTTCTTATTTTTTGTTTTGCTCGCTTTGAAATTTTCCACGAACGTAATAATTATTATTTTGTTCGAACGAGATAACATTTCAATCACTTGAGGCAC
The DNA here is from genome assembly GCA_943590905.1 of Sphaerophoria taeniata. NCBI lineage: Eukaryota > Metazoa > Arthropoda > Insecta > Diptera > Syrphidae > Sphaerophoria > Sphaerophoria taeniata. Next base: position 32,619,310 of record OX016540.1, on the reverse strand, counting down.
GTAAGTGGGCTTTTGAAAGTATGGGATGTCTTCTGATCTTAATTGAACCTTTTTCTTAATTTTTCTCAATTGAACGTGGTGTTTTATTTGACCTAAAAGAAAAGTTTGCTTTGCTGACATTTTACAACTTTTATCGCTCCAATTGTGGATAGCGTTACCCCCACTTGTCGAGTGTGTATTTGCAATTCTAAAGTAAAAAAAACAAAAAAAAGTCTCAGTCAAAGTCGCAATTTATTTAAAAAAACCGGTGTGTTACAGAATGATCGTGTAATGTCGTCATTTTTCGCTTATTGGCTTCGGTTGAGTTGAATTCATTGCAAATGGTGTTTTGATGATTTGTTACATAAGCAAAACTATGTTTTTTTCTACTCAGTTTAATGATATTATTTTCTTAAATTAATAGACTTCCGATAGGTATAAAAGCTTAACATTCACTCCCGGCACAACCTGATGAAAGAATAAAATCATTTACGCCTTCTGTTGCTGTATGCTCTTGTTCGAACTATCACCTCCCGCTCCCTGCATGGTGAACCTTTAAACTTAAACTTACTAAACGTCAGGAAAAAGATGGAATAAACTTGTTTTATTTGCATTCCAATTCAAATTGACCAAAAAAGCCTGCTTCAACTAATTCAACTGACAGCTGTTCTTCTTTCAGAAGGCAATAATTATAAAAATTATTTTTTGCAAATGGTTCATTTTTCTTGAATAAAAACGCAAACTTTTTAAAAGACAAGGTGAAAACCGGCTATGTCGACAGTCTACTTACTTACAAAAGGTGGCGCTACAGTCCGTTGATGGACTTGGGCCTCAAACAACAGTCTCCGCCAGCCAGCTCGGTCCCTAGCTAGCTGTCTCCATTTTTGTACTCCAAGTTGGTTGAGGTCCTCTTCAACTTGTTTGCGCCACCTGAGTCGCGGTCTTCCTCTCCTTTTACGTCCCTCAGGAATAGTGTCGAAGGCTTTCCGGGCCGGAGCATGGGTGTCCATCAGCTCTAAATGACTGAGACTCTGGACCTTGACCCTTTTGGCTAAGTCCATGTCGTTGTCCAACCCGCCATTCCCCTTCAATGCATACGGGGCCAAAGATGACCCGAAGAAATTTCCTCTCTGCACCATACAGCAGGACTGGGATGATGAGGGTGTTGTTCAGTTTTACCTTAGTTGCTCGAGAGAGGGCTTTTCCACTCAATTGCTTTCTTAGCCCAAAGAAACAGCGATTAGCAAGAGTTATTCTTAGTCTAATCTCGGCGCTTGTGTTATAGCCCGTGTTAATAACGAAGCCTAGGTAAACAAACTTCTCTACAATTTCAAAGTTGTATGCGTCTATTGTGACGTTCTGTCCGAGCCATCGGTGTTGGGTGTCCTTCCTCGAAGACAGCATATACTTCGTTTTTCCCTCATTTACCGCTAAACCCATTTTTGCCGCTTCTGCCTCAATTCTCACAAAGGCGCCATTGACATCACACTGTGTTCTTCCCATTATATCAATATCATCGGAAGATAGTGCCTCTGGTGTTGACGGTGGAGTTTTGCACTATCTTCTCAAGAACGATGTTAAAGAAATCGCATGACAGTGCATCACCTTTTCTGAATCCTTTTTTGACGTCGAAAGATTCCGTAAGCTCGTTGCCAACCTTGATGGAGCAGCGTGAGTTCTCCATCGTCATTTTGCACAAGCGAATGAGCTTGGCAAGGTTGCAAAAACTAGACACAGCTTTGTACAGTTTATTTTTGTAGATGCTGTCATACGCGGCCTTAAAATCGATGAAAAGGTGGTGGGTATCGATTTGGAGTTCATAGGTTTTTTCCAGGAACTGCCGCAACGTGAAAATTTGGTCGATGGTTGACTTTCCTAGCCTGAAGCCACATTGATAAGGACCAATCAGATTGTTGACGAAAGGCTTCAGACGTTCACATATTACGGCAGAGAGGATCTTGTAGGCGATGCTAAGTAGGCTGATCCCTCTGTAGTTGGCCCAGTTTAGAAGATCTCCCTTCTTCAGGATGTCGACAGTTTAGACCTGCTTAAAAAAGAGCTTCTGTTAAAACAGTGGGCAGCAGTACAATTTTACTTACTTTGAATTTGGGCACATTTATTGGATTAATAGCATCTTCAACGCGTTAACTCCAAAGTGTCTTGAAACCTTATGCAGAAAATAATATGCCGCTGCTGTTCTTTGAACGGGGCAATGACCTTACACGTACCCGTAAAAAAAGCTATACAATAATGAATAACTAGCGCAATAGCCTAACTTAAGTCTAGTCGAAATGCTACGAAAATCTCAAAACTGAAGTGAAAGGCCTTGTGCTTTCTACGCCAAAGAGTCCCAAAGCTTCTCATTCAAATGTTTAACTTGTCTTCTAAAACTTTATTTTATTAAACAACTTTTATTCACATTTCAGTTCCAGATTTTCAATACAGAAAGACAAATAATTCTGATACCATGGCTGACGATTGTAGCTGCGAGTGCGTTTGGACGCACGAAATGGCAATACGTCGATTGTTGTCATTGGTAAGCTTAACATTCAACTAAATGAATCAAGAGAATATTACCGTTTCGATTTCCAGATTCGCCAGAGTCAGTCACATTGCACAGACACAGAATGCATAGACCGTAAGTCCAACCTGTCACTATGTCCGTTAATTGTGTTTGATCTAAAATGAAAATATATTTTAGTGCCTAGTAGTCTACCAAGTCCAACAGGGGGCGAAGAAACTGGCTTCACCATGATGACAATGTTTATGGTCCTGGCTGTGATTTTATATTTCATTCGGCCCGATTCGATTATCAAGGTCTACAATTCCAAGAAGCCCAATGATCGACCATCCGGAGGGCGGGTAAGTTTTCTCATTTTCTAGGATTCTATTTGAAATTGATTAAATCTCGTATTATGAACAGGATCCTCCAAGTGGTGATGCACCGCCAGCTGTCAACTGATATTCATTGCAGTTTAAAATCAATCCCCCAGCAATTGATAGACAAACGACAGACACACAAGATAAATACACTTAGCCAATACAAAAGACAACATCACAAACACAATAATAAATATCAGAGAAATGAGCTTACGTGTCCATTTTAATACTTTTAACTTGAAAACATACATGGAATCTTGTGTATACCAAAATTATAGAATTTCGTTTTTGTGTTAAGAATCTGGTGCAATTTTGTACGTTTGTAGTATTTTTTCTCTTTCAAATTAAATGGAAACGAATAATCTCAGAAAAGACATTCTGTGTAATTGATTTTTTTCCAAAGAAGAACGATCTATGAAATGTAACTTTATTTATTTTAAAAATGGAAAACTTAATAAATTATTCTAAAGCCCCACACTTGTTTGTTTCAAGTTGCTGTGCATCCAGTGCGGACCCATTCACCCAAAGTTGTTGTCGGGGCAAGATTTGTAGGTTGTTTTCATGTGAAAACAAAACCCGAGCGAATTAACATACACCGAAGCGCGTAAGAGATGGGACCTATACTTACTTACTTCGACAGCAGCATGAAAAAATGCATTTGGTGTATCGTTGGGCAGATCTAGCTATTCCTCACCGCTATCCTGATCTTGTGGTCAATTTTGTTGAGGACTCCAACGTGCGTCTTTCCAAGGTACAACTGCGGGATCATCACTACTCTTAGGGCATGCAGGTGCTGCTGGGATTTTAAAGGTGCCCTAGTAACGCGCTGCAGCTTTTCAATGAGCTTGTCTTCTATGTCAATCTTGCATCTACCTTCCGGAGTGAAGCGCAGTCCTAGGTATTTTAGTGTTTGTTAAACGTGTTCTGCACTACGACTGAATTATTTTGCTTTGTCCTTTAATCGATATAGTCCGGCACTTGGCCGCATTCAAACTCATTCCACATGGAGCGAGGAAAGATTCCGTGCGATCGAGGAGATGTTGAAGACCAGCTGGAGTTTGAGCACAAAGAATCAGATCGTCAGGCGAGAGCATTTATGGATGCGTCGCCTATTTTGGCACTGATCTCCTTCGGTAGTGATTTGAGCAGCATGTCAATTATGATGTTAAATATGATAGGGGAAAGCGGATCTCCTTGCTTGACCCCTCTTCTGGCTTTTATTGAGTCAGAGACCCAGTTCGATCCTCTAATCTTCGTTGTTGATTTGCTGTACAAGGTTTTTATGTACTTAATGAAACCTAGTGGGATTCCATAGTGTTCTAGAGATTCCAGCATCGTCTGATGTGAAACCGAATCCAATGCTTTCGCCACGTCGAGGCTAGCTATGTAGCAATCTTTGTATGATAGGTGTTGGTATCGTAGCAACATATCAAATATTGTGATGTTGGTGGCGCATCCGTCAGAGCTCGTGAAGGCTTGTTGCCTGTTGTCTGGTCGTACTGCACTCTGGAGTCTTGTGCCGAGGATGTTGTGGAGCTGTCTGATCAGAACGGACGAAACAGCAATTGGCCTAAAGTCTCTAGGATCCTTAGCGTCCACGCTCTTGGGTATCATTGTTGTCCTTGACTCGTACAAATGTTCCGGAAGTTGGCCGCACCATACTAGAATGTTGAAGATCCTGCACTTCAGGTTGGCGCTCAGTGCGTTGAGGGTCCTCGATGTAAGACCATCAGGTCCAGGCGATGTTGAGTTGGACGTTCTTGACTTTCTTACCTCCTCTATGGTTACGGGCGTCCATATTGTAGTAAGCCTTGGAAGCTGCTGCTCATGAGGGATTGACGTTGAAGTTGATTCATGTTCCAAGATGTTCTTCCAGAACGGGATCATTACCTCTTTCGAAGGCATTGAGCTGTTCGATTGCCCTTCAAGAATAGTCTTAATGCATCTATTCTGGTGTTTGGACCAATTCGTCTGGACGTCGCGGTATTCTTGCCTTCGTCGCTTTCTCCTATTCACTGGTTGTTCGGTGCGGGGGGGCTCAGGTCGATCTCGCGCTGGTATCCTCTGTGGGCAGAGTACTCGCAGGAAATTTCCCATCCTCGCCGTAGTTTCGTCTCTTCCCGTTCGAATAGCTTGAGCAGCAATGCAATTAAGCTCCCTTTCATTGGCATCTCTGGGTGGTGGTAGAGTCTGTATAAATTCTATAAACACATTGCTTTGTTCGTCTTCTTCGCTGCTTTCATCGGGAACATCGCTGACTTGTTGATTGGAATGAAGAAACCAGCGCACGATATTCAGGCCGTTGTCTAGCCTTCTTGATTGCCTCTTGGCTTCTGGTGGGGAAAATCTTGCCCAGCTCCACCTTGTCGCCTTGTCTGAATCCTTTTTTGACATCGAAAGATTCCGTAAGCTCGTTGCCAACCTTGATGGAGTGAGTTCTCCATTGCCATTTTGCGCAAGCGAACGAGCTTGGCATGGATCCCAAAACTAGACAAAGCTTTATACAGTTCGTCTCTGTAGATGCTGTTAAAATCGATGAAAAGGTGGTGGGTATCGATTTGGAGTTCATAGGTTTTTCCCAGGATCTGCCGCAACGTGAAAATTTGGTCGATTTTTGACATTCCTGGCCTGAAGCCACATTGATAAGGACCAATCAGATTGTTGACGAAAGGCTTCAGACGTTCACATATTACGGCAGAGAGGAACTTGTAGGCGATGTTAAGTAGACTGATTGCTCTGTAGTTGGCGCAGTTTAGAGGATCTCCCTTTTTCAGCATCGGGCAAATAATGCTGATGTTCCATTCATCGGGTATTCACTCCTCCGACCATATCTTACAGATGATTTGTTGCATGCTCCTATCTAGATCGTCGCCTGCTGCTATGAACAGCTCGGCAGCAAGACCATCTGCTCCAGCAGCTTTGTTGGATTTCAGCCGTGATATTGCCGTTTTCACTTCTTCTAGGTCGGGCTCACGGAATTGTTGGCCTCGTCGTATTCGATGAAAAACTCCAGTCTGACGCCGGGGTTTTCTTCGCCTACAGAAGTGGTCTTTCCAAATCCTCAGCATTGACTGCGATTCTACTATAATGTTCCCTTGGATGGGGCCTATATGGAACCTAAATAAGCTTTTCACTTGTTCAAGAAATGGACAGAGAAATTGTAGGCAGCTATTTTGATTTAAAATTTAATAAAAAAAAACTAGTAAATAAAATAGTAAAATACAATTTATATCGCTGGAATTGGCTTTTGAACAAATTGAAAAAAAGTAAATACAACTAGCCCTAAAAAATGTCTGTAGAATCTCAAGAATCTTCACTATTCAATTTGGTCACTATCGTTCGAACCTTTTGAATGACTCCTTTCATTTTTTCATAAGTACCCGTCGAATCGGGAAGATTTTCAAAATTGATGACATCACTCACACCGACTTTGAAATTGTCTCCCTTCGGAATTTTATCAAACGGCGAGAATTTCAATAGAGGTGTCCCCAATACTGACTCCATTGCATTGGCGAAAGGTGTATGAGGAGTGGCAGATGATTCTTGCGAATCACTTTCAACGTTATTACAAACAACCGGTGAAGCGGAGTTTTCCGCCTCGTCAGCCAGTTTGATTTTTGACAGGCGTGATTGGTTGGGTGTCGAAATTATACTGTTTGTACTTTGGTCAGTTTCGAGTTCAAGGTAGGGTTGCTTAAACATCGCTTTTCGGCCCTATCGATAGTATCGATAGTTTTTGAAAAAAAAACTATCGATAGTATCGATACTATCGATTGTTCTTTTTAAATCAAAATAGGACTTACAAAAGTAATATTATAGACAAAAGTTGTTCATTGAATTACTATACATGGACTGCCAGTCGTGCAAAATCTCATACACAGTTACCACTGGACGTAAACTGCGCTCCCTTTCGCTTTTTACGGACGAAAATTTGACAGCTTATTGGTTTAATTGATTTTTCTCAAGAGGAATTCGATTTGTTGTTGATTTCAGGTTCAGGTAATAATTTTCTTGAAATTGCTTGTATGTTGCATGGCAACCGAAATTCACAAATTATTGGAAATAAAAACATATAATTTTATTTTGAAAAATATTTCCGTACATATCCGTTCATTATGGGTAAAGTGTTCAGATGGCAGTTCGGAAGGGAGCGTTTGGTTCGGTTCTGGCACTAGCTTCCGCACATTATAGTTAGCCCTTTAGCTTTAAGCTTACGAAAAAAGTTTTTTTTTCATTTCTGCCTGTTTATTGACATTCTTCTTCTCAGTCAGTTTATTATATGTGAACAATAACCCTGAAAAACAGACTGAATAATGTCGTTTTCCATTGGTCTTTTTTGACGTTTCTTCTTCTACCTAGAATGGAACGGGTTATGATATATGTAGTAAGTGTCATTCTTCGGACGATTTATTTTCAAAATGACTCATTTTTCAGCTGCGGGCACTCACTTTAAATTTTACCTGCACTTTCTCATATTAAACGTAGTTCGAAAAGAGTCACTACCGATGAAGTGTTGTGTAGTAGCAGTCGTAAGGAACATAACATTTTCAGCTCATTCCGGAAACATATTTCAAAACATAAAACAAAACACTTAAAAATGAAGCAGCTTCAACGAAAACACCTTTTTCAATTCATTAAAAAATACCAAAAAGAGAAAAATAAGAGTTTCATAAATGTTGAATGAATAGAAGATGTTTTATCTTAAATTTGTTTCGCAAATAAGTCAATTCTTGTCTGCTTTTGAAAAAAATTGCTCAAAATAAACAATCGATAGTTTTTTAACACCATCGAATATACGCGATAGTTTTTTACTATCGATACTATCGATAGACTATCGATGTTTAAGCAACCCTAGTTCAAGGACTTCATCGATCAACGAGTCATCGTTGTCCGATATTGTAACCGTACTCGATTCCAGGAGTTCTCTGAGAAGTCGTTGTTTTTCTTCGAGATCTTCGAGTGACGGTGAGGGAGAGCGTTTTGGTGTTTTAAGCGGCGATTCTGGTGGAGGTGGAGGAGGTGCGGCTGTGTCAACGTCTTTTGGTGGAGTAGTCGGCGGTGGCGGACGCGTGAATTCAACATTTACCGTGGCAGTTATATCAGCATCTTCGATTTCCATTTCTGATAGTTCCATTGTATTTTTCTCGACTATTTCTCCTTCGGGCACAAGTTTTAGCTTCTTCCGTTTGTAGCCCTTGATCACGTTATCGCCGAGCATTTCAATAAACTTCTCCCGACAGTCTTTTCGATTTAGAGGTGGAACATTGTGGTGTTTAAAGTCCTGTAAGGGAGCAATAAGAAACTAATTTCACTCAATCGTCACACTTACATCATAGAAATTCGGTCCAGGATCGGAATTGAATCCCGGGAATGAAATTATTTTATTCACGTCGTACTTGTTCTTGTCCAAGTCGACTTCACCTTCTTCTTCCTCATCATCTCGTACAGATCGTCCCTAGAGTTTGAACAAAATCTATTATTCATTTGACTTGAAAACTTTGAAAAGTAAAAAGAACTCACCTCAGAATCGAATAAAGAAATGCCGGAATGTGCGACTCTGGCATCTTCCAGCCACCCAGGAGGATATCCCAAAACTCTCATGCGATAAAAGAAGAATGGCAATTCACCGGTTCCAATGCCTAAGGCCTCTCGCAGCTGCATGCTCACTTGTCCCGGTCGTAAATGCGCAAAACGCTGTTCTATATCGACGTGATAACGATCTCGCCGCAGAGTCATTGACTTTTTAGCTTTATTTATTTTGGCATTGTTTCGAGGTTTCGGACACGTCCGCAGATCATGATCGGTTCCGTCGCAATTAAAGCAGGATTTCTTAATTTTCGGGCGGCAGCAATTATCGTCGGTTTTTTTCCTTTTCTCGGCTGAGCTTTCGTTGAGAATTTCTTTGATTGTCCGTTTATATGATGGAATTCGATCGATTTCGACTTTTTCAGCTGGCTGAGTATCGATCATGAATAATCCGGATATATCTTCTAATGCGTCATCTTCGGAAGGTGCTTGAATATCATCTTTGTTATCTCGTTCTTCAATCATAACTTCATTAGTGGCCGGAGGTTTCGGCTGAGTTTCTGTATCTTCATTCTTACAGGTTTTTGTTGCCTCATTTTCCTCCTGGATATTTTCAGTATCTTGAAACACTTGAATCTTGGTATCATCCTCGACTATAAGAAAGCCTTTTTCTTGCAAGGTACTTTTCAGACTATCCAGAACCAAATCCTTGTATTCATTAAAAATCTCGTCGTTTTTGAAATTAACCTCAAATATTAAATGATCGGAATCCTCATTTGCTGTTTCTACTAATTTCAATGATTGATTTTGGTCATCTTCATCTTGGTCGATGTCTAGAACCGCCACGGTGGATTCAGGAGAATCGGGAATTGTTATGGAACTAATATCGACTTCTTGAATTTCACAATCACTATCGTTGATGATTATTTCTTCACAATTTGTTGGGGATTTCGATCCCATGATTATTTGGTTTAAATTTTAATTATTTTTTATTTTTTTATTATTTTATGAAAATTGAAAATACAGGACGAAAACAAACTTTCAAAAGAAAGATGACATCTGTCATACCAGTGACAGTGACGCTTTCTTCAGGATGTCGACAGTTTAGACCTGCTTAAAAAAGAGCTTCTGTTAAAACAGTGGGCAGCAGTACAATTTTACTTACTTTGAATTTGGGCACATTTATTGGATTAATAGCATCTTCAACGCGTTAACTCCAAAGTGTCTTGAAACCTTATGCAGAAAATAATATGCCGCTGCTGTTCTTTGAACGGGGCAATGACCTTACACGTACCCGTAAAAAAAGCTATACAATAATGAATAACTAGCGCAATAGCCTAACTTAAGTCTAGTCGAAATGCTACGAAAATCTCAAAACTGAAGTGAAAGGCCTTGTGCTTTCTACGCCAAAGAGTCCCAAAGCTTCTCATTCAAATGTTTAACTTGTCTTCTAAAACTTTATTTTATTAAACAACTTTTATTCACATTTCAGTTCCAGATTTTCAATACAAATACAGAAAGACAAATAATTCTGATACCATGGCTGACGATTGTAGCTGCGAGTGCGTTTGGACGCACGAAATGGCAATACGTCGATTGTTGTCATTGGTAAGCTTAACATTCAACTAAATGAATCAAGAGAATATTACCGTTTCGATTTCCAGATTCGCCAGAGTCAGTCACATTGCACAGACACAGAATGCAAAGACCGTAAGTCCAACCTGTCACTATGTCCGTTAATTGTGTTTGATCTAAAATGAAAATATATTTTAGTGCCTAGTAGTCTACCAAGTCCAACAGGGGGCGAAGAAACTGGCTTCACCATGATGACAATGTTTATGGTCCTGGCTGTGATTTTATATTTCATTCGGCCCGATTCGATTATCAAGGTCTACAATTCCAAGAAGCCCAATGATCGACCATCCGGAGGGCGGGTAAGTTTTCTCATTTTCTAGGATTCTATTTGAAATTGATTAAATCTCGTATTATGAACAGGATCCTCCAAGTGGTGATGCACCGCCAGCTGTCAACTGATATTCATTGCAGTTTAAAATCAATCCCCCAGCAATTGATAGACAAACGACAGACACACAAGATAAATACACTTAGCCAATACAAAAGACAACATCACAAACACAATAATAAATATCAGAGAAATGAGCTTACGTGTCCGTACTTTTAACTTTAAAAACATACATGGAATCTTGTGTATACCAAAATTATAGAATTTCGTTTTTTGTTAAGAATCTGGTGCAATTTTGTACGTTTGTAGTATTTTTTCTCTTTCAAATTAAATGGAAACGAATAATCTCAGAAAAGACATTCTGTGTAATTGATTTTTTTCCAAAGAAGAACGATCTATAAAATGTAACTTTATTTATTTTAAAAATGAAAACTTAATAAATTATTCTAAAGCCCCACACTTGTTTGTTTCAAGTTGCTGTGCATCCAGTGCGGACCCATTCACCCAAAGTTGTTGTCGGGAAAAATTTGTAGGTTGTTTTCAGCGCTCGTTGCATGTGAAAACAAAACCCGAGCGAATTAACATACACCGAAGCGCGTAAGAGATGGGACCTATACTTACTTCCTTCGACAGCAGCATGAAAAAATGCATTTGGTGTATCGTTGGGCAGATCTAGCTATTCCTCACCGCTATTCCTCACCGCTATCCTGATCTTGTGGTCAATTTTGTTGAGGACAGGTACAACTGCGGGATCATCACTACTCTTAGGGCATGCAGGCGCTGCTGGGATTTTAAAGGTGCCCTAGTAACGCGCTGCAGCTTTTCAATGAGCTTGTCTTCTATGTCATTCTTGCATCTACCTTCCGGAGTGAAGCGCAGTTCCAGGTATTTTAGTGTGTCGGTTCTCCTGAGTGCTGGTATGCTATGTCCATTGGTGTTAAACGTTTTCTGCACTACGACTGAATTATTTTGCTTTGTCCTTTAATCGATATAGTCCGGCACTTGGCCGCATTCAAACTCATTCCACATGAAGCGAGGAAAGATTCCGTGCGATCGAGGAGATGTTGAAGACCAGCTGGAGTTTGAGCACAAAGAATCAGATCGTCAGCAAAGGCGAGAGCATTTATGGATGCGTCGCCTATTTTGGCACTTATCTCCTTCGGTAGTGATTTGAGCAGCATGTCAATTATGATGTTAAATATGATAGGGGAAAGCGGATCTCCTTGCTTGACCCCGCTTCTGGCTTTTATTGAGTCAGAGACCCAGTTCGATCCTCTAATCTTCGTTGTTGATTTGCTGTACAAGGTTTTTATGTACTTAATGAAACCTAGTGGGATTCCATAGTGTTCTAGAGATTCCAGCGTCGTCTGATGTGAAACCGAATCCAATGCTTTCGCCACGTCGAGGCTAGCTATGTAGCAATCTTTGTATGATAGGTGTTGGTATCGTAGCAACATATCAAATATTGTGATGTTGGTGGCGCATCCGTCAGAGCTCGTGAAGGCTTGTTGCCTGTTGTCTGGTCGTACTGCACTCTGGAGTCTTGTGCCGAGGATGTTGTGGAGCTGTCTGATCAGAACGGACGAAACAGCAATTGGCCTAAAGTCTCTAGGTTCCTTAGCGTCCACGCTCTTGGGTATCATTGTTGTCCTTGACTCGTACAAATGTTCCGGAAGTTGGCCGCACCATACTAGAATGTTGAAGATCCTGCACTTCAGGTTGGCGCTCAGTGCGTTGAGGGTCCTCGATGTAAGACCATAAGGTCCAGGCGATGTTGAGTTGGACGTTCTTGACTTTCTTACCTCCTCTATGGTTACGGGCGTCCATATTGTAGTAAGCCTTGGAAGCTGCTGCTCATGAGGGATTGACGTTGAAGTTGATTCATGTTCCAAGATGTTCTTCCAGAACGGGATCATTACCTCTTTCGAAGGCATTGAGCTGTTCGATTGCCCTTCAAGAATAGTCTTAATGCATCTATTCTGGTGTTTGGACCAATTCGTCTGGACGTCGCGGTATTCTTGCCTTCGTCGCTTTCTCCTATTCACTGGTTGTTCGGTGCGGGGGGGCTCAGGTCGATCTCGCGCTGGTATCCTCTGTGGGCAGAGTACTCGCAGGAAATTCCCCATCCTCGCCGTAGTTTCGTCTCTTCCCGTTCGAATAGCTTGAGCAGCAATGCAATTAAGCTCCCTTTCATTGGCATCTCTGGGTGGTGGTAGAGTCTGTATAAATTCTATAAACACATTGCTTTGTTCGTCTTCTTCGCTGCTTTCATCGGGAACATCGCTGACTTGTTGATTGGAATGAAGAAACCAGCGCACGATATTCAGGCCGTTGTCTAGCCTTCTTGATTGCCTCTTGGCTTCTGGTGGGGAAAATCTTGCCCAGCTCCACCTTGTCGCCTTGTCTGAATCCTTTTTTGACATCGAAAGATTCCGTAAGCTCGTTGCCAACCTTGATGGAGTGAGTTCTCCATTGCCATTTTGCGCAAGCGAACGAGCTTGGCATGGATCCCAAAACTAGACAAAGCTTTATACAGTTCGTCTCTGTAGATGCTGTTAAAATCGATGAAAAGGTGGTGGGTATCGATTTGGAGTTCATAGGTTTTTCCCAGGATCTGCCGCAACGTGAAAATTTGGTCGATTTTTGACATTCCTGGCCTGAAGCCACATTGATAAGGACCAATCAGATTGTTGACGAAAGGCTTCAGACGTTCACATATTACGGCAGAGAGGAACTTGTAGGCGATGTTAAGTAGACTGATTGCTCTGTAGTTGGCGCAGTTTAGAGGATCTCCCTTTTTCAGCATCGGGCAAATAATGCTGATGTTCCATTCATCGGGTATTCACTCCTCCGACCATATCTTACAGATGATTTGTTGCATGCTCCTATCTAGATCGTCGCCTGCTGCTATGAACAGCTCGGCAGCAAGACCATCTGCTCCAGCAGCTTTGTTGGATTTCAGCCGTGATATTGCCATTTTCACTTCTTCTAGGTCGGGCTCACGGAATTGTTGGCCTCGTCGTATTCGATGAAAAACTCCAGTCTGACGCCGGGGTTTTCTTCGCCTACAGAAGTGGTCTTTCCAAATCCTCAGCATTGACTGCGATTCTACTATAATGTTCCCTTGGATGGGGCCTATATGGAACCTAAATAAGCTTTTCACTTGTTCAAGAAATGGACAGAGAAATTGTAGGCAGCTATTTTGATTTAAAATTTAATAAAAAAAAACTAGTAAATAAAATAGTAAAATACAATTTATATCGCTGGAATTGGCTTTTGAACAAATTGAAAAAAAGTAAATACAACTAGCCCTAAAAAATGTCTGTAGAATCTCAAGAATCTTCACTATTCAATTTGGTCACTATCGTTCGAACCTTTTGAATGACTCCTTTCATTTTTTCATAAGTACCCGTCGAATCGGGAAGATTTTCAAAATTGATGACATCACTCACACCGACTTTGAAATTGTCTCCCTTCGGAATTTTATCAAACGGCGAGAATTTCAATAGAGGTGTCCCCAATACTGACTCCATTGCGTTGGCGAAAGGTGTATGAGGAGTGGCAGATGATTCTTGCGAATCACTTTCAACGTTATTACAAACAACCGGTGAAGCGGAGTTTTCCGCCTCGTCAGCCAGTTTGATTTTTGACAGGCGTGATTGGTTGGGTGTCGAAATTATACTGTTTGTACTTTGGTCAGTTTCGAGTTCAAGGACTTCATCGATCAACGAGTCATCGTTGTCCGATATTGTAACCGTACTCGATTCCAGGAGTTCTCTGAGAAGTCGTTGTTTTTCTTCGAGATCTTCGAGTGACGGTGAGGGAGAGCGTTTTGGTGTTTTAAGCGGCGATTCTGGTGGAGGTGGAGGAGGTGCGGCTGTGTCAACGTCTTTTGGTGGAGTAGTCGGCGGTGGCGGACGCGTGAATTCAACATTTACCGTGGCAGTTATATCAGCATCTTCGATTTCCATTTCTGATAGTTCCATTGTATTTTTCTCGACTATTTCTCCTTCGGGCACAAGTTTTAGCTTCTTCCGTTTGTAGCCCTTGATCACGTTATCGCCGAGCATTTCAATAAACTTCTCCCGACAGTCTTTTCGATTTAGAGGTGGAACATTGTGGTGTTTAAAGTCCTGTAAGGGAGCAATAAGAAACTAATTTCACTCAATCGTCACACTTACATCATAGAAATTCGGTCCAGGATCGGAATTGAATCCCGGGAATGAAATTATTTTATTCACGTCGTACTTGTTCTTGTCCAAGTCGACTTCACCTTCTTCTTCCTCATCATCTCGTACAGATCGTCCCTAGAGTTTGAACAAAATCTATTATTCATTTGACTTGAAAACTTTGAAAAGTAAAAAGAACTCACCTCAGAATCAAATAAAGAAATGCCGGAATGTGCGACTCTGGCATCTTCCAGCCACCCAGGAGGATATCCCAAAACTCTCATGCGATAAAAGAAGAATGGCAATTCACCGGTTCCAATGCCTAAGGCCTCTCGCAGCTGCATGCTCACTTGTCCCGGTCGTAAATGCGCAAAACGCTGTTCTATATCGACGTGATAACGATCTCGCCGCAGAGTCATTGACTTTTTAGCTTTATTTATTTTGGCATTGTTTCGAGGTTTCGGACACGTCCGCAGATCATGATCGGTTCCGTCGCAATTAAAGCAGGATTTCTTAATTTTCGGGCGGCAGCAATTATCGTCGGTTTTTTTCCTTTTCTCGGCTGAGCTTTCGTTGAGAATTTCTTTGATTGTCCGTTTATATGATGGAATTCGATCGATTTCGACTTTTTCAGCTGGCTGAGTATCGATCATGAATAATCCGGATATATCTTCTAATGCGTCATCTTCGGAAGGTGCTTGAATATCATCTTTGTTATCTCGTTCTTCAATCATAACTTCATTAGTGGCCGGAGGTTTCGGCTGAGTTTCTGTATCTTCATTCTTACAGGTTTTTGTTGCCTCATTTTCCTCCTGGATATTTTCAGTATCTTGAAACACTTGAATCTTGGTATCATCCTCGACTATAAGAAAGCCTTTTTCTTGCAAGGTACTTTTCAGACTATCCAGAACCAAATCCTTGTATTCATTAAAAATCTCGTCGTTTTTGAAATTAACCTCAAATATTAAATGATCGGAATCCTCATTTGCTGTTTCTACTAATTTCAATGATTGATTTTGGTCATCTTCATCTTGGTCGATGTCTAGAACCGCCACGGTGGATTCAGGAGAATCGGGAATTGTTATGGAACTAATATCGACTTCTTGAATTTCACAATCACTATCGTTGATGATTATTTCTTCACAATTTGTTGGGGATTTCGATCCCATGATTATTTGGTTTAAATTTTAATTATTTTTTATTTTTTTATTATTTTATGAAAATTGAAAATACAGGACGAAAACAAACTTTCAAAAGAAAGATGACATCTGTCATACCAGTGACAGTGACGCTTTCTTTAACGATATACTTAAAGCTCTGTTTGCACTGAACAGATTTGCTAAAGGGCATCGTTCACAAGGTTAACTGACACTAATTTCGATAAATTAATTATGAAGCTATGGAATTGGTCTGACATGACGTTGGATCTTGGTACTCCTCCAATTTGTCTCCAAAGAACTCAAAAACTAAAAAAAAATGATTCTTATATTACGTTTCCACTGAACGATAATCTAGATTATCTTCCAGTTTGATTAAAAATAATCTAGTAGTGTTTCCACTGGATTTTGTAGATTAATTCTAACATTCAAAATCTTGGTTACAAAAACTGTCACAATTGAAAGTTCTTTTCGCATAAAAATACAAGGATAACCTCCAATAAAATTAAAATGTTGGTTTCAAATTATTTAAATGAAGAAAAAAGTAAGTTTTTGATGGCGGCCATTGAAATGGATCCGGAAAAATGTTTGAATGGATATTTAACTGTTTTCCTTTGAACAGAAAGGCAAAATATATACCAATCGATCGGAAATCAATCCAAGAAAGAAAAGAATTGAAATTGAATTGAAATCAATCTAAGATTTTTTTCTAACATAAAAAACACTCAATTGCACACTTTTTTCCATAAATTGTGTTTTTCCACTTTTCGGTTGTAAATTCATTTTCCTGAACAGATGGAACAACCATTTTGTTACATATTTGTTTTTGTTGTTTGTTGTTTTTATTTTCTTTTGTTCAGTCTGACAAGAAACGTTTTTTTCTCTCTTTCTTCCTCCTTTTCATTGGAAATGGGAAAGTGAATCCGTTCAGCACAGTCCAAATCAAGTTGATTAATTTGAAATCTCTAATCGAGATGATTAACTTTTGTATGGCAAATCTAGTGATTTCGAATAAATATCAAGTAGAATTGAGTTCATCTCAGATTATCGCTCAGTGGAAACAGCATATCAGGCCGTAAGCGAGTTCAGTTAAAAATGAGTTAAAACTTGACGTTTGGTTAAATTTTAACATTTCGCATTGAATAATGGTGGATTTACATTGATCTGCATGCCATCATCTGCGAAAATAGAGGATGCAAGATACAAAACTCATCCTAGTGTAATAGAGAGGTAAGACCAAAATGCAGACGTCTGCACGGATGAAGATTATAGGAAGTTCAACTCATGCAGAAGAAAATTATGGTGAAGACGAACATGTTCATCTTTTTTATAGCGTTTTCATCTGCACCATAATTTTTTCATCTGCACCATAATTTTTTGTTGTTGGCTGTTGTTGTTAGTTGTCACCGAGCTTTAAAAATTATAGCAAGTAAAAATGGGTAGGTATATGTGTACTCTTTCACTCTTTCGTGTTATGTCGTATAGCTCCCCCGCTTTACTTTTATGCGAATTTGCAGATGCAGACGTCGAAGATTACATGTAAATCCACCATAAAACGTGTTAAAATTTGACTAGCTGCGGAGCAGGTTAAAATATGACAGTAGTGGTTAATTCATCCATTTTTAACCACAATTCATCCAATTCGCACACGGCCTTATATATTTTATAACCTCCAGCCCGTTATAAAATAACCTTGTCAGATTTTAATTTAATTGTTTGGTTTAACAAATTATTTCTTGCGATTCTATAAATAATGTACTGAACACACTCTTTTAATATGCTCACAGTGCCCTCTCACCCTTAATTCAGAATCTGTCAAAAAATTGTTTGATTTTTATTTTTGTATTGCACAGTTGCCTAAACTGCAAGAAAAAAAAACGTTAACCGCCTTGGCGCCTGCCGTGAATTTCATAAAGAAAAATAATTTTAATATATTTTTATTTAATTTGCCATATAGAACAATTTTTAAAAGCAGACAAAAATAATTAAAAGAAGTAATAATTCGTCAAGTCAGTTTAGTGTTAATCCTATGAAACAGAAGACTGCATATTGTTCAAATTCGTGTTCAAAAACATGTCCCACCAACAACTTATTCTCGATTTGAAAACTTCCCGCGAATCCGCTGCAAAAGCAATTAATGAAGTTCACATAAAAATAACAAAATGTAAAGATAACACAAACAACTCAAGTTCAATTTCTTACAATGCCGTCCATGCAATATGCATGGCAATCAAAGATAAAGCGGATTTCTTCGATATTTATGCCGAGGCCATTGAGAAAGTAGCTGTGAATATTTTGGAAACCAACTGGAATGCGTTTGTCGAGATTCTGCGATTTATTCTCAATGAGTTCTATTCAAAGGTTGGGTTGTTTGTTATTATTTTTCAACAAAATGTACATAGATTTCAATTTCAGAGTCTCTTTAAATACGCGATTTCTCTGGCATGCTTTGTGACAGCCGATCGCATCTCCACTCCTGCCGATTTCAAGTCTCACTTAAAGCTTATCTCACGTCATCTACTCTGTACACATCCTCATCTCACACAAGATCAGTTTAAAGAAACATTCAAAAGTCTTGCCGATATCATTGTGAAAGCCAAAGAAATACAACACCAAAACTTAATCGAAGATCTCCACACAAATGTATTCAATTACTCCACAATGCTGCAACAAGTAATCATCAAGAATCTAGATAAGGCGGCGCTTATGATCGATAAGTTTTTCTCAGTTTTAGTTGCACTGAAAATTGATTCAAACAAATTGAGCGATTCATTCATGCTCCTCACAAAGTACCTCATGCATTTCATAAGTATCGACACAACCGACAAGAACAGTGTCCACTCGCAGAATTTCCTCAGGTCCTGGAGGGACAATCAGTCTTTTAGATCTCACAAATACCAGAGCTACGTTCTGAATCTTTTTTACTACTTCATAAAGCTTATGCTCTTCCCGAACACCCTCGACTTCAATCGGAATTTCGTGGAAATCATAGACAAATTCATGATATTCTTCGATCGCTCCGAACTTGTCAAAGAATCTTGGTTTATGGACACAATTGTAACAATGGTACGAGTCTTGGATTCTTTCGTGGGTCAGAAGGAAGTTTTGAAGTCCCTGGACGAGAATAACCACAAAATTGCTTTCACTCTGTTTGAGAAATTGATAAAACTCGCCCATGGAGTGAACTACGATAGCGGACTGTTTATGTGTTGCAATAGCGTGAGAAAGCACGTCATCTTCATGCTGTGCACCATTCAAATGACACTGTTTGAAAACGCAGTCAAACGTGAATACAAGGCAATCGAACTCGGCGTGGCGGTGGAAAAAATATTCAAGCACACAATTGCCGTTGCTGAATTTTTCCCATGCTGCACTGTCAGTTCTGAGATTGCCATCATTATGAACATTCTGATACGTTGCTCTCAAAGTGTCAAGACTAAAGAACACGCTACATTAATCGTACAAATGTTGCTCCTCACAAAAAAATTCAAAGACCACTTGCCAGACAATAGTTCCCGGACAATATTGAAATGTCTGCTGAATGTTCAAAAAGTCGCAGAGAATGTTCAGGGACAAGCGGAGGCTTATGCTCTGTATATAGCCCATCTCATGGAGACCAATATGGACACCGATGTGACACGAAAGTATATTGGAGCCTTCTATTCCTTGGAACCATGTATGAGTGTCTGCGAGACCCTGGACGAATCGAATTCTCCATGGAAATCATTGAATTTCAATCGTCGCCTGCTACATTCGATGGAAACGGAAGTCTATGCCAAATCGCGCGGCAGTAATATTCTCGTTATCACTTCGCTCCTCAAGTCGGCCACAAATATTCTGCATTTTGTTCTTGTGGCTCGTCAATTCCCCCAAGTGAACGTCAGTAAGAAGTTAGAAAGGAAGTATGCTGAGCTCAGGGGGAACCCTTCTCTTTCTCCTTTGGACCACCTTGCCCTGGGACATATTTGTAAATTCCGAGCTGTCCAGCAGATGGACAATATAAAAAATCTCTTCAATATTCCAAAAATCAATGATGACACCCTGTTGGAGATATCTAACAGGGGACAAGTCAAACAAGTTGATGTGTTTGCCGAAATGGAAATTCTCAAGATTGGCATCGAAGCGATAGAAGAATTCGAACTGATCTTTGATGTGGCGAGTCAAATAGTCCTTCCCGAGAAGGACTTCGCAATCGACTGGGAGCCGATCATCGATGATGTGGCTATGTTGGCACGCCTATTCCACTTTCGTGGCTACATCGACTTTGCCTACAGATCCTGGCGATTGCTGCTTCGCATAACCACGCACATCGACGATGTCCTCAATCAAATCAGAGCTCTGGGATTCATGTGCGATGAATGTCAGTTTGTTGAACTGTACGAACCAGAATTTAATTTGGAACAGGAGACAACAAAAATGGAAAACAGAATCCATGTGTGCCTGCTGAATCTTGAGTTCCTCACGCCGCGGCGCCAGAACTACGTACTGATTTGTATTTGTAGCATAGGATGGTATCTAGCAACCAAAGGAAGATTCCATGAGAGCCAGATTCTTCTCGATTTGGTTTTCTTTAAAGTCGACGAACTATCGGAAAGAAAAGGCAAGTTTGAACTGGTTCGAGCAACACATTTGGCGATTGCTTTTCGCATCAAATGGAAACTACTTAAAGAAATATCAGGGAAAATGGTGTTCACGTATTTGGATAGAATTTTGGATGAGATACGTGGTGTGGCTTATGTCACTTCGGAGGATACGATGAATTTTCCCACCCTTCTCTTTGCCTTGGTCAATGATATTAGTGAATTTACAACTAATCGATTGTGTGAACCGGCGACATTGCCCTACGTTCAGATGGTATTGAAGTTGGCCTTAGATTCAGGAGCGGCTTTTCGGAGTGTGCAGCTTTTGATTCTGTGGACGCATATAAACCTACAGTCGGAGGATGCTTCCAAGTGTCAGGTAATGTAGAAATAACAAAACTTGTGCCGACGCTCTATAATAGTAATCTTACTTTTCAGGTAAAATTGGATCTGATTGACATCTTCTATCGAAATATGCTCTCCTCGAACAATGTCCTCACATCCAGCGCAATTTCAACTACGAAACATTGTCTCGAAGTGCATCCAGCTGACACCCAGCTCATGTATGAGGAGCAAGCTGTGCGGAAATCAGCTTATATCAACTCAATATCGCCCGTTCGAATGGTTAGTAAAGAAAACAATTCTTCACTGTAGATGACTCATTTTTTATTTCAAATTTAGATACACACGGCAACCACAACCCACAGAGATCTGGAGTCATTCCTTATTTCCCATAGTTCATCATGCAAGTGCGAGAAATGCACTCATACATTCTTCAAATGGCAAAGCTTCAAAATCGGTTGCCTCAACGCAAGACTGCTGTATCTCAGTGATAACTACAATGAGTCCGAATCATTCTTCGCCAAAGCCTTGGAATGGTGTTCAAATCAAGAGCATCAAACACACACCAGATTTTATTTCAGAGAATATCAATTCTGTATGCTGATTCATTTCATAAATGTTCTGCGACGGACGAGGAAGTTCAACGAAGCTATCGCCACCAGCAAATGTTCAATTGAAATGTACAATCAGTTCAAAAACGCCTTAGATGGAGTCTATCATCTTAATTTGTCCCTTCAAATGGAATCAGCTGTAATTGAGATGAATCAAAAGCCCATAACCCCAAAAGTAAAAAGAATTCTTAAATTCAGTCCGATTGAGGCATCAAACTCAGCAGAACAAGCAGCTTCGACAGCTGCATCATCATCAAAACGAAGAGGAAGACCAAAGAAAGAATCACCACCAACGCTCAAGGATGATATAGAACAAATAATCTACAAAGGTTTCGAGGAAACAGGCTCACGTGCATCAAAATTAAGGGCAAGATCTGTCAAACATCAAAAGAAGCCATCTTCAACTTCGCCAGCTGTTGATGATATCTGCAAAATCGTAGACACAATTAAAATATCCGATGAAGTTGCTGCTACACAGAAAACCACTTCACGCAGGAGAAAGGCCAATCTTAATACGGCAATTATAATAGTTGAAGACGACGACGATTCGCCAGCACCAACAACGTCTAAATGCAGCATTCCAAAAGTGGCAATCAAGGTGGTGGAGAGTACGCCATTGGCTCGAGGACGCCGTCCAAGGAAACCACCGGCGGCGGCGGCAGCTGATGTCAAGTTGGGAGAACTGGATGCTCGGAGTAAGCTATTGAGAAGGCGAATTTGATTCCACGATAAGTAACGTTTTCTTTTCTTATTGTTTTTGTAGGTGTAGGATAATTTTTGTAATTTTAATTAAATTTTCTTTTTCAACATATACTCATTTTTGTAATTATTAAAATCTTTTTTTTTTGTTCCTCTGTTTGCATATTAAACAGTTATTTATAAAATAAATTAAATAAAAATGACTGATTCTTTATTTTTATTGAATAAAAAGGAACATAAAACTGAAGTAGCATTCGATGGCTTGATTCCTACTTACTTATCCGGATAATGTTCGAAGGGTAGACACATGCATTCAAGAGGACACAAGCGTCCACAGCAACCTCTGTCAATCAACTCTTACTCTTTACCTCCCCGCGGTGAACCTCGGGTGCCCAGTAGCTCAACCGAAGATTCGGTTCCAACCCCAGTGGGAAGTTGTTGGCGGTAGCAAAGAGAGAGAGGGGGAGGAGGTATGCGTCCACGGAGGCATGCCTCCTTTTCAACAGGCGGCAGCGGAAGAACTCCCAAGATGGAATCAACGGTGGCGTCTGCAGTTCCAGTCAGGATGAACTACTTAGTGAACACCTTATAAGGAGCCGTCTCTTCATTTTAGAGTTAAACTAAAGACCTGTCCCTCAAGGCTGGGGGTCGTGCGTCGGGGTGACTGCCCGGCCACATAAAGAAGACATGGTTCTGAAACACCAACAAGCTTAATGATGACGACCCACGCAAACGATTTAAGGACAACGAATTTCGGTTTTGCACTTGGAATGTTAGGTCCACGTGCAGCCGAACAACTAGCGAAAGCCCTGGACTGCTATAAAGCAGATATAACTGCCATCCAAGAAATGCGATTGGATGGTCCGGGCCTAAATGAACAACTGTGATATATACTACGGCGCGGCGACTGCTACCGGTAACAAAATCAGCGTCTATTTGGATGTTAATTTGTAGTTGGGACTCGATTCAGGAGGAAGGTCTTGAGTTTCAACTCAGTGAATAAGCGCATCACGACAATCCACATCAAGGCTAAATTCACCAACATCAGCCTCATCTGCGCTCACGCCCCTACTGAGGAAAAGGATGAAGACACCAAAGACAGGTTGAACGAGCTCCTCGACAAGACCTATGAGTAATGCCTTAGCTATGACATTAAAATTGTCCTAGGAGATTTCAATGCTAAGCTGGGTAGAGAAGAAATCTTTGGTGGAATAATCGGACGACATAGCCTACACGACACCACATCCGATAACGGGTTTAGGCTAATCGACTTCGATGCGGGGTAAGACGTAATGGTAGCAAGTACGCGATTCCCACTTCTTGATATCCACAAGGGGACATGGAAATCTCCTGATCAATCAACCGTGTGTGTGCAAATTATAAAAAAAAAAATCCGTCAACGTTACTTCTTTAGCATGTAAGATGTCCGTAGATTCTGAGGCGCCAACATCGACTCGGACCACTACCTTGTTGTAGCCGAGGTACGAATGCGGATATCCCGATCAAGGCCAACACACGTAAATGCTAGGAGCAAATTCGACGTCAAATGGCTACAATCGCAAGAGATTGCTAGATCCTTTTCCGATCGTGTCTCCGAAAATCTCCTCAGAAGTCCCTTGCTGCCAGCACAAAATATAGAGAGCCAGTGGCAACACTGTCAAGCAGCCATCAGAGAGGCCACCTCTGAAGTGCAAGGGTTTACACGGCCACCACAACGAAACCCCTGGTTTGACGATGAGTGCCACCGAGCACATGCAGCTAAGCAAGAGACATACAAAGCGGCACTGCAAAGAAGGAAACGAGCAGCTCGTGAGCTCTTCTTCATAAACTTCTCAGAAAGAAAAAAAGGGAGCATGAGAAGCGCGCGATCGAGGAGATAGAGGGATGTCACAACAGAAACGAGGTTCGAAAGTTTTAAAAAAAGCTGAAAAAAACCTCCAGGGCTTATACATCCCGAACCGAAGCCTGTAGAGACCATCATGGGAACATCGTAGTGGAACCACAGTCAGTGCTGAGGATATGGAAAGACCACTTTTCCAAGCTGTATAATGGCGATGACGAGCAGAACTCCGCCAGCAATACAGAACCATTCAATTTGGGTACAGAAGGCCAACAATTCCACCCACACGACATTGGCGAAGTGAAGATAGCGATATCTAAACTTACTTACTTTACTTATCCGGCTCACAATCCATGAAGGATCTCAGCCTGAGATACTGCAGCCTTCCATCGAGAACGATCCCTCGTATGCACTCTCGAGTCGCCGAAACCAAGCGCTCTGGCATCCGCATTCACTAGGTCCTTGTACCGTAAGTTCGGTCTTCCTTGTCATCTCGAACCTGGGAGCTGCGATGAGAAGACTTTCTTGGCTGGAGCGTCCATTCGCTCGATGTGGCCGAGCCAATATATTCGTCTTTTCTTGGCCTTCATCCACATCTTGGTACAGCTCGTACAGTTCTCGGTTGAACCTTCTTCTCCTTTCGCCATCGTCGCATAAGGGACCGAAAATCCGTCGAAGAATTTTTCTTTCAAAAGTGCCCAGTATCAATTCCCCTTTTTTACTTATCGTCCAACACTCGGCGCCGCGCCGTAGAGTAGGACTGTTTTTTGCACATAAGAGGAGGGGGGGGGTCATTATCCGATGCTCTGTCTAATTCTCTCAGAACTTCATGTGTTTTACTGTGTAGGGCCGTTGTTTCTCGCTTACAAGTTTCGCAAGTTATATCCACTGATATAACCAGTACCCGGTGGTTACCACTTGGAGGTAAAGTAAGCACTTGGTGTGTAGGAAAAGATACAGCATATGCCCCCAGACCCTACAACACCCAACCACCTCGATGGCTTGATGGCTTAACAATAAATAGATTTCCATTACTTTAGAAATATTTTTTGTGTCAAGTAACCGCAACCACCGCTACGAAAAACCTTGAATCTATTCCGAAAAGTTATTGCCTCCAAAAAAGTTTCTAACACGCGATGGGAAATCTTTTAGAAGTCAAATTATTTTCATTCTAATATCCACAACACTCGTTTGTTCATAGATATACAGAACCGGATGTCCGCCAAGAACAAGTCATATGCCTATGCGTCTGCATTCATTGTCTTTTAGTTAAGAGAATCGAAAGATATAGCACCAAAACTAATGAAGTTCATTCCAAACTTCAAACATGGGACAAAACCACCATCAATTTTCAAGACGTTAGGTGTATTGCGAGTGTATCCCATTATGCTTCCAATTTACCACCCAACCACTATAAATAACTCTCACACCAGGAACCCCAACCACATTGACATGACATGCAATCGGAAGTGAATTGTTAACATTATTTGTCGTTCGGCTTCCACTCCTACTTATTCAAATTTCCAAGCTTCTCAAAGTTCCTGTGAATACTTTCACTTTCAGTCTGAAATTCGACACAATCGGCGGAGAGACACAAATCTTTTATATTAAATTTTCTTTTGACTTATTTTAGGTTGACAATCAGAATAAATTTTGGCAATAATGAGACCACGAAGTGAAGATGAAATAGCAAAACGCAATGCCTATATCAATGGATACCGCCCTTTTGTCAAGTACAATCCTGATGCAACCTATCAAGGATGTTATCATAATAGTCGTATGGAAGGGTATGGCGTCATGACATATTCAAAATTAAAACTCGTCTATGATGGTCAATGGAAGGATTCAAAAGCTCATGGACAAGGTACATTGAGGAGACTTATGGACGATGGAACATCTAAACGGATATACATTGGACAATGGGTGAAGGGAAAACGCTGTGGTGAAGGGAAAATGTTCCATAAAGATGGGATTTATTATGGATTTTGGAGGGATAACCAACGGTCGGGCATTGGAATAATGTGGTTCAAAGATGGGCGGCTTTATTTGGGCGAATGGGATAATGGATTGTTCCATGGAAATGGAGTATTAATTTATCCGAATGGCAATCGATATGAAGGATCATTTGAAAAAGGTTTGAAGCATGGCGAGGGCTTGTATGTGCATATTGAAACGGGACAGGTTCAAAAAGGAGTGTGGTGTCATGATTTCTGTAAGGCGTCGATGATGTTTGATGAGTTTAGAAATCAAGTGATTAGGCCGACGCCATATCCAATTGAGAAGGTTTGTAAAAGAGCGAGAAAGATGATGAAAAATATACATTTGTCGATTCTCAATTTAGATCAAACTCGCAGATCCATCCGATGTTGTTAAGATGCTTTTTAGAGAATATCTTCCGGAGCCAATTTTCAAAATAGGATCGGTAAGTGAAACTACCTTTCAACAGAACCTTCTTTCAAGGTCTCTTAATCCAAGAACTAAACGATTCCTTCGAAACTACTGATATGTATGAGACGTAAGTCTTGTCAGAACTTTAACTTACAAGGACGATTCTGGATCGTCAAATCTACCGCGAAGCAAGTGTCTTCTTCTTAGCGCTCCTCTCCGCTTCGGAGGTTGGAAATCATTGAAGATAATACATTTTTATTTGTGACTCTCCTTATAATTTGTTTCGTGGGAAGGTTCAGCCAGTCTCGTAGGTTTGATATCCACAGCAGTCTTTGACGTCCCACCGTTCGTCTTCCCTCTATTTTTCCTTGCAGAATAAGTTGTAGGAGTTGATATTTGTCATTGCGTAGGATGTGGCCCAGGTAGCATAATTGTCTTGTTTTAATTGAGTATAAAAGTTCCCTTTTGCAGTTCGTCCGTCGGAGCACCTCTTCATTAGTTACTCTGTCCATCCAGGAAATTCGGAGTATTCTTCGGTATATCCCCATTTGGAAGGCTTCAATTTTTCGGGTTGTTTCACTTTTGAGCGTCCAGGTTTCTACCCCATATAGCAGTACTGACCATACATTTACATTATACATACCAATTCACCATTCTTACTTTCATATTCAATTGTATCTCTCTACTGCACAATACTTTTTCACTTTGCAGAAGACCGCCCTCGCTTGTTCAATTCTGCATTCAATTTCTTTGTAAGGGTTGGCATTGCTTTCGATTATGGTGGCTAGATATTTGAACTTGTCTACTCTTTCAATAATTTTATTGCCTATTTTCAGCTCTAAGTTCGGTGTTGGAGATCTTCTGGTTAATACCATGA
The DNA here is from genome assembly GCA_943590905.1 of Sphaerophoria taeniata. Taxonomy (NCBI): domain Eukaryota; kingdom Metazoa; phylum Arthropoda; class Insecta; order Diptera; family Syrphidae; genus Sphaerophoria; species Sphaerophoria taeniata. The sequence goes on along the minus strand of OX016540.1, from coordinate 32,592,299 downwards.
ACTTTGTTTTGGAAGTGTTTATGTACACCCTATTGAGCTTGTTCATCATATTGCTTAATTTATTTATATCACTAGCTATTATTATGGCATCATCCGCATATCTTAAGTTGTTTATGTGCACTCCGTTTACTTTTATACCTCCGTTGCTTTCCTGAAACCAAATTGAGAGGGACTTACATCAAATTCCAGCTTGTTGTATATTTTCTTGTGGATTATTTTTTAGGAAAATCTTTAGTGTGTGACTCACTAGGCTAATGGTTCTGTAGTCTTTCTTTGGGAGTGTAACAAAGGCAGTTTGCAACCAGTCCTTAGGGATCTTACCATACTTATAGATCGCGTTGAATAGGTTGACTAGCACCGGGATATTCTCCTCATCAATAAGTTTCAGAAGTTCGTAAGGCAATCTATCTGGACCTGCTGCTTTTCTGTTCTTTGATTCATTTAGTGCTTTCATCACTTCCTCTTACATTATTTCCGGCCCCTCTGATCCGTCTGAGGCTATTGTCTCATGTCTGGTGTCTTTCGTCCAGTGTAATGACAAACATTAAGCTCGGTAGACTCCGGTGGGCTGGACACCTAGGTCATATGAGCGAAAAAAACGGTTCCTTGCGTTACAACTTATGATATGTTGTAGACCAGGACGTCCGAAACCCAGGGGCCTGATTATGGGATTCGCGGCGAATCGTTTTGCTAGCGAGTTTGACATTTTTCAATTATTGCGTTCGCTTTCGTCTTCTTCGTTTTGAATTCGACCAATTAACGAATTCGAAGGCGTATTTGAAATGTCATAATGTTTGCTGGCGAGTTGAAATACAACAGCTTTTTATTGGCGGATTCACAGACGAAATAGTGTTTATTCAGAGTTACCACCACTCGGCATTTTCTGATAGAGTGATTTTTGATAAGCTGGCTCAGGGACTCATATAATTAAATTTGACTCATCTTTTTAAGTATTCTACAGTTAGTGCATGAAAAAAGGGTTTATTTTCATTTCTGCATGTTTATTTACATTCTTCTTCTCATGCAAATTATAACATGTAAACAATACTCTTGCAAAACAGCAGCGGGGACTCATTTAAATTTTAACATGCGGCAACACTGTTATCATTATTAACTGGAATATTAAGTGTCGAATCACTGGAATACTGGAAGACGTTTTCTCGCTTCGCCGCGAGTTCGTTAATAAGGAAATACGACGCGAGTCGAATTTGAAAGGTCGAATTGAAAACGATCCGCCGCGAAACCCATAATCAGGCCCCAGGGTTGTGCGTCGGCCAACGGTCGGGATAGGGAGAAGGAACTTTTTGATAGAGTCACGAACCGGGTCCCAAGTGGGCGCTTCTGAAGGCAAAATCTATCAGCCATGCTGACGATGGTGATGATGAGTCAACCTTCAGTTTCTCTCGCCGCAGAATTTTTTTTTTTTTTTTACGATTTAAGTAGTTGTAGTAAAAATGGCGGCCACGAGCAGTTTAGCTCGGTGACCCAATTAGCGCTGGGTTGCGCCGTTTTGATACCACAAAAACTCGTTTGACATATGAAATTAAAAGAGGAATTATATAAAATTCTGAGCTTTTGTTTTGGGTTCGCTAACTGGCGATATCAAGTTCGAAGAGGAACTGTAACAATCAGTTTAAAATACATTTAGAAAGGAGATCAAATCTTTGATTCTCAGTTCGGAAAGCTCATTTAGATCATAAGAAGGACTTTCCCAATGATTTGGCTCTCGTTTTGGCTAGCGCAGGACACTTACACAAGAAGTGAAGAACAGTTTCCTTTTCTCGCTAGTCCCCACAACTTCGACGGAAAGTGCATCTTGCAACGACCCTGGCTATGTCTTGCCTGGGTCTGCAAATAAGGTTATTAGTGCGGGATTTATTGTAGGTGGGCCATATCCTTCTAGATATGATGCAGTTGGTTAGGCTACTCCACCTGTGGTTTGATTCAGCGAGAAAAATTGAGAAGATCTTGCCCTTCATAGCACCAAGAGGAATGTTGACTCTTTCCGCAAATGCGCTATGAAGGGCTGATCCTTTCCTGGCCAGCTCGTCAGCCCGTTCATTGCCCTCAAAGCCACTGTGACCCGGAACCCATACAAGAGTGACCCTGAGTCCAATTCCCCCGAGCTCACTTCGGCATTGTTGAACTAATTTGGAAGCTGATGTGGACGAGCCAATCGCTTGACTGTCCGAAAAGATAGGTATATTGCGGTTTTGATTTGGATCTAGTTTAAGTAATTTGTATGCTTCCTTAATCGCGAGTAGTTCAGCCTGAAAGACACTAGCAAAGTCAGGAAGCCGAAAAGATCTGGAGACATTTAAAGACTCAGAGAAAACTCCTTCACCAACTTCACACTCCATCTTTGATCCGTCAGTGAAAATAGTTGTGTCGAAGCCTCTCGTCACTAAGTCATCATCGCACTGAGGTCCACAATAGGAGTGCAGTAGTCGGTTTTTGTCGAAAAGATGTCCACTGGGATTAGTTGCTTAGTGCGGGCCACCAAACAGTCGTTATAGGTTAAGATTGGACGGACTACGGCTGTATACGTCCACAAAATCATCTCCGATTGCAAACCCCACTTTTTGCCAGGCATACAAAGCTAACGATTTAAAGTAATTGCAATTTGTCCTTTCTTCTTTTTCTTTTCAGAATGTCACCTGCCTCGACCACATTATCAAAATGAGAAGGTAAGTGAATGTACAAGTTTTTTTTTCTTTTATTCAAATAATTATTATTATTGGTTGTATTCGCTTATGAGATAATTTAAACTTACTGTTAAGTACTTAAGCTCTATTATAATATTGCTTTGCTTATTTGCGTCCTCTCGGTTAGAATCGAACTCTTACGTTACACTTCATGGTGAGTGGACTCCATGCTACTGAAACATTAAATTACATTCATAAAAAACTAGATCTTGACAATAACACTGAATAATTGTCTGTTAAATAAATAAAAGATAAAATTACAGGAAGACTTTGTAATAGAAGTCTGTGGCTTTCGACTGGAGTACAAAAACACTATTCGAATTTGAAATACAAACTCCATTGTTTTGGTCCTAGTTCTGTACAAGGAAATATTTGAATAAGATTCTTAACATGGCTGAACAGAAATATAGAGTGGTGCGACAGCCCTTGAAGAGCCAAGGTTAAAGTGGCTTACGCTCATGGCTTTTGTCCACTTAGCTTTGATAGACATAAAATTTTAGCTTAAAAAATTAGAAAAACAAGATAAAAAAACAGTACAAATATACAAGTTATAATTTTTCGATGACAACATTGCTCTTTTAAGGCCAATACTGCTCCAAGTATTGCTGCTTAGTAAATTTATCACATTTGCATTTGTTTTCAATGTAAAAAAATTGCCTTATTCATATACTTATCATCGTCTAATGTTCACATAAATAACGGTATTTTTTTGTATTTTTTTGCAGGAAACTTTTGTCTCTATAGTCCCAGAACTTCAGTGCTCATCACACGGCTAGACAACTCTGCTTCTAAACACTCATCTTCAAATATCACATTTAAATCGTTTGTTTTTATATTTAAGTAAATTTAAATTGCCCGCCTGCTGTTCGATGTTAGACAATTTCACCACTGGCTCCATAATTGAGTCCGTTGTTCCGATGATGATGATGTTCCATGTGATCCTGTTCCATTTGTTCTTTGAGAATTTCCAGCTCTCGTATACCGGACACTGTGACCTCGTACTTGTGGGTCACTAGCGAACGATAAAAGTGAATGGCAAAAGCCAGAAAAATAACCAACACCGGAAGTAGAACAATGCACGCTGACCAGGCGGCCGGTTGACTGAGATCGTAGAACTTCACCCAACACAGAATGGCTATTTCGAGGAGAAATAGAATCAAGCCGAGTAGAGTTGAGAAGGCCCAAGCCGTTTCGATGTACCAGTGAAGGCGTTCGTGTGGTGATTCGTGAACGAGCGATATGCTGTGCAGGTTACAAACAACTTCGATATTGGGCAGGATGCATGTACTTATCATCAGAGCTAACATGTGCACTGCCACGAGGAGCGTTGTACATATGGCGAAGGCGACAAGCATTCCCGCAGGTACTTGTGTGTCATTGTTTAGTTGTACTTCAACCATTGCAACCTGAAAATTAAATCGAAAAATCATGAGTATTTTGAAATTAGGAGATGCCAAAATAAAATTGATTCAAATTAGCCATAAATCGTGGAATTTGTTATTCATTCTGGGAAAATCATATTGAAAGAAACATAAAAACTGGTGTGTTTTCTGTTTTCTCTAGCGCCCTCCACACACGTTTTTCATTAGACTCAGATGTGTTCCGCATTGCCGGCTTTTCAACGAAGACAAATGCAAAACACCTTTTCTGACTCATTCTGAATTATTTCCACTCATGATTTTTATTTGACAAACAGCCAAGAACTTGTCTCCCCACCTAGTTCTTGTTGTTTTTCCAATTGAAAACGCAAAATCTACATTTGCATGTGTATACCACATAATCAGATGCGAAAGAGAACCGTTTCAGACTGAATTTATTTCTAGATTCTCTTGGCGCAAGGTTGGGCATTATAAAAGTAAATTAATTTCTTTTTTTGTTTTTGGCATAACCATCTGCCTGACCGATGACTTTGTTATGAAATTATTTTCACTTGCATTTTATTGTCGATTAAAACTTAAAATGTGATCAAAATCACTTTGAAATTGAAAGAGAATTCGGACGTAGACGACATTTGTTCATGGGAATCTATTTTTAGGAATTTATTCTTTTGAGAATTCTTCAAGAAATAGGTGAATAACAGAAAAAGGTCACTGTGGCGTATGAGGTATGAAGAATACAAAGAAAAACAAATCGATCACTGTCACTAGGTTTAATGACTGACTATAAGAAAGTGCTACTTTGTTTAAAAGTTGTTCAATGGAATGCCTATCCACATGATTGTCTAATAACTGTGTTCCAAGTGTGGTCAGCTCCATCGAGGTTGGCAATGAGCTTACGGAATCTTTCGACGTCAAAAACGATTCAGACAAGGCGATGCACTGTTGTACGATTTCTTTAACATCGTTCTTGAGAAGATAGTGCAAAACTCCACCGTCAACACCCAGAGGCACTATCTTCCAAAAATCTGTTCAACTTCTCGCGTACGCCGATGATTTTGATATAATGGGAAGAACACAGCCACATAGCGTGATGTCAATGGCGCGTTTGTGAGAATTGAGACAGAAGCGGAAAAAATGGGTTCAGCGGTAAATGAGGGAGAAACGAAGTATATGCTGTCTTCGAGGAAGGACACCCAACACCGACGGCTCGGACAGAACGTCACAATAGACGCATACAACTTCGAGGTAGTAGAGGAGTTTGTCTACCTAGGCTCCGCTATTAACACGCTATTTCTGCGTTTGTGTTATTAGCGCCGAGATCAGACGAAGAATAACTCATGCTAATCGCTGTTTCTTTGGGCTAAGAAAGCAATTGAGTGGAAAAGCCCTCCCTCGTGCAACTGAGGTAAAACTGTACAACACCCTCATCATCCCAGTCCTGCTGTATGGTGCAGAAGCATGGACCTTGACAAAATCAGATGAATGTGCCTTAGGCTGTTTCGAGAGGAAAGTTCTTCGGGTCATCTTTGGCCCCGTGTGCATTGATGGGGAATGGAGAAGGAGATACAACAGCGAACTTTACGGGTTGTACAACATCGTGGACCTAGCCAGAAGGGTCAAGGTCCAGAGACTCAGATGGCTCTGTCATTTAGAGCGGATGGACACCAATGCTCCGGCCCGGAAAGCCTTCGACACTATTCCCGAGGGACGTAGAAGGAGAGGAAAACCGCGATTCAGGTGGTGCACACAAGTGGAAGAGGACCTCAATCAACTTGGAGTGCAAAAACTGGAGACAGCTAGCTAGGGACCGAGCTGGCTGGCGGATATTGTTCATTGAGGCCCAAGTCTACAACGGGCTGTAGCGCCACCTTAAGTAAGTTAATAAGTGTGGTCAGCTAGGCCACAAGGCATCATCTAAGGCCACGGCCAGAGAAATCTTCCAAATAGCGAAAAGGCTTTAGAGCAGTCTATTTCGGGCGAACATAAATAATGCAGTTAAGAGCACCAGATTGGGTATTTATCGTGAATACTGCTGCCCAGATTCATCATAAGTTGAACATTAATCGTTCAACAATACCGATTGTATGACGATTGAGCCAATGACAAACATGTTGTCCAGTTTTTGATCCAGCCATAGGTAGGTAGAAATGGCTGTCCCACTTCCGTGTAGGACACAATTAACGCTGAGAGTGCCGTTTTGATACCATACCTCATGAGATTCTAAAAAGATTTGAGGATGGGTTAGGAAGGATGTATGTTTCGCACGTACAATCCTATACATAATTTAGTATTATTCTCCTACACTACGGCTTATTGTCTCATAGTGCCATCTAGTTTAGGAGAAAAAAGGGGGGGCGCTAAAGCCACTTTGTGTTATTGAGGTATGAGATCATGTCTTTGATATTGAATTCTGAGAGTTCTTCAATACCGTTGAGGAATTCTTTACCTTAGTAGAGTGCTCTATTCCTAGCCAAGGCCGGACAATGGCAGAGAAAATGTGGGACTGTTTCTTTTTCATCCTTGTCCTCACAGCTACGGTAGGAGTTATGTGGTATATCCAATCCCCCTATAGGCCAATGCCCTGTACAGGCAGCAACAATCCTGGCTATGTCATGCCTTGGTTTGGAAATTAAATTGATTGATTTTGGTTTGTTATAGGCGGACCAGATTTTCCTAGATATAACGCAACTCGTTAAACTATTCCATCTATGGTTTGCTTCTGATGGTCAGGATATTGCTCTTCGCAACTCCAAGAGGAGCATATTCTTTCACCGCTAATGAGTTGTGAAGGGCTGATCCTTGTCTAGCTAGCTCGTCTGCCTTCTCCTTTCCCTCATAGCCGCTACGTCCCGGTATCCAGATTAGAGTGACGCTCATGTCAAGTTCCTTGAGGGCCTCTCTGCATTGCTGGACCAATTTAGAGGATGATAAAACTGAATCAATGGCTTTAATAGCTGCCTGACTATCTGTTAGTATAGCTACATTTTGGTTCTGTTAGATATTTTTAAAGGCTATACAAACTTCCCTTATCGCTAACAATTCTGCCTGGAATACACTGGCAAAGTCGGGAAGTCTATAGGATTTTGAAATCTTAAGAGATTCACAGAAGACACCTGCACAAACACCGCATTCCATATTCGAACCATCCGTGAAGATAGTTGTGTCGAAGTCTTCCGTCACATCGCCTTCCTCCCTTGATCCAGCCATGCTCGTGTTGCTTTTTTAAATTTGACCCCAAAATGAAGAATGTGTCTGGGTCTCGCTGACCACAACGACAAGACAGTGAAACACTTAAATTGATGATTGAAATTCTACTCAATTAACCTTGCCAAAAGATGGTTTTTTATGTATCAGTTAATTATTGCCAACTGAAATCAAATATGGCGCATTTGATTTGTATTAAACTACAAAACCACAGAGGCAACAGAGCACGAGAATCAGGGTTGAGACCTTAATCAATCCAAGTGTTCTTTAACTGATGTTTACCAAATGAAAGCCCTCTTTTGTCATTTGAACAGGAGAACTTTGAAGTTAGTTCAACAGAAAGACGTATCATCTTTTTGTAGTCTTGTTGATGATGTTATGTGCTGAATAATAATTGCAATCATCATTGAGACAGGTCAATGATTTTAACCCACCCTGAATTGTTTTTCGTTGTTGGTGTAGAATACAAAGTTAGAAATTAATTAAAACACTTAAATTGCCACTCGGAACTTGTCACTTGAAAACCCTGTCGATTCAAGCAAACAAAAAGAAAATAGACAAATAGATCGCAAGCAATAGAAAAAATCATTAAATGGCTTTTAGTCGTAACACTGTTTATCTCAATTCAGCCGTGGAAAAAAACACACACAATTCCCATCAAAAATAAATTAAAATTCACACTCACCATTGCAAATCCAGACAGCAAGGCCGAAGTTTTACTGGACGCCTTGAGTTTGGCTCGACTCAACTGCAACTTCCTCCATGACAAGTAGCTGGGCGAATGCAGGTCCTCTCCCGATTGTGACATACTGCTGCTGCCCGCACGCTTTGGCTGAAATCGAAATTGAAACGATTGATGTTGTAAGCGATAGGGATTACTGAGACGCGCTAATGCTGGATGAAAATTATTTGTATTGGCATTTGATGTTGCTGTTGGCGGCGTAAAACGCAACGGACTCGGTCGACAGCAATCACAGAAATTATAATCGTGCGGCAAATTATGCACGGGGCCGTTTAAGGGCGTTGTTTCCGACCGTGTGTTACAACTCAAATTCGATCGCGAGCAACTGAAACTTGAATACATTTTGTTTCAGCCTCTTGGTACACAAGTATACAATAAATAATATATTTTGTTCTTCTTATTTGGTTTTTTTTTCGTGTGTTCACCAGATTATAGTTGAATAAAATCTTTAAGATCACTCGAGATATTCCCAGAGAAAGTCTAGACAAGGGTTTCGGAAAATGTGGGGTGGACGAGAGGACACAGTTGGGTACAAATCACTCAACTCAAAGATCGCGCCGCCGGTGAATGGGGAAGGTGCACAATAACAACTGGGTGTTTTTAATTAAGCACTCGCGAGTGGATTGCACGCAGTGCTATAAACCGAAACAATGGGAATGTTTATTTGAATATGGAAAACAAAAATTAAGCAGTCACCGCGCGCTTTGTGGTTAGTATTCAACTCAGCGGCCTGAGAAACTCACGGAGGCGACTAGCACTTTGCGGAACTGAAAATTCTATTTCACACTGTGAGAAAATGAGCACTGACATTGTTTCTTTTATTTCAAGTTCACTGGCGAGAGAGATATCCCATTTCTGGATTTAATTGGTTGTAAGTAATTGCTGTGATAGAAAATACCAACGTCATAATGCCCAAAAACGGCAAGGCTAGTTGTGGAATGCTCGATAAAGACTCAAATCGAAGAGACAGCGAACAGTCCATCAATCAACACGACGACCAGGGAAGGTATTTCACGATAAAAGAAAGAAAAAATAAGCAACAAGAGGAGCAAACATTATTGTTTGACCATATGACAAGACTTCGTCTTCGTTCTGGGTTATTTTTGTACATGAGCTTTAGATCGATACAGTTTCGAGAAGAATAGGAGGAAGTGATAGCCGGTGGCGAGATAGATACAATCTGTTGCTGCTGATAGCATAAGCAAACAGAAACAGTGAATAGTTGCAGTCTTTTGCCGAATATTCTCAGCATTCAGTTCTGATGTTTTTGAATTGATTTCATCGGTTTGTGGGAAGCTTTTATTCGCTACACATAGTTGAGCTTTAAAAGTTTTCTGTTTAGATAGGGTTGCCAAGAGTTGTGTTGGTTTATGGAAAGTTGTTGTTTTAAATTTTGTAACTGATTATCAGCGCAAAATGAGAAAAGAGTGGAACATTATTCAAAGTTTATCTGTTAAACTATTGGACCTAGAGAGCTGGTCATGATTTCAACTTGTAGACATTTCAGTGTCCTTGAATTAGCCCAAATATTCGTCAAACAACACCCGGCGTTTCTTTAAAAGGTCGAAGCAATTAGCTTCTGGTTCTAGAACCGGGACACAGGCTTTTCTAAACATTGAAGGAAACCTAGTCACCGATGCACCGGGAATTGTAGATGTTTTCAAGCAGCACTTCCAACAGCTGCTGAATGCGCAAAATGTCGAGCAAGCTAATGACGAAAGAGAAGCAAGACCAGTCAATGAAGAGCCAGTCCCAGCCCCCAGCAGAGAAGAGGTAGAAAGAGCCATCCAAATGCTAAAAAATAACAAGTCCGCCGGGTCGGATGGCACACCCGCGGAACTCTTTAGACATGGAGGAGGTGTTTTGATGAACCGCATGCACCAGGTCATCACCAAAGTGTGGGAGGAAGAATGCATGCCCACTGATGGGTCGATAAGCTCCATATGCCCCATCTACAAAAAAGGCGATCTGATGTCATGCAAAAACTACCGTGGCATATCCCTGCTTAATGTTGCATACAAAATCCTATCCAACGTATTGTGTGCGCGTCTTAAACCTTTCTGCAACACAATAATCGGCACGTAGCAGTGTGGCTTTAGGCCAGGCAGAACAACGATAGACCAAATATTCACACTGAGGCAGATCCTGGAAAAGACCAACGAATTTCAAGTCGAAACCCACCATCTTTTTATCGACTTTAAAGCTGCTTATGATAGCATCCACCGCCAAGAGTTTATGATGGCGATGTCTGAATTCGGGATCCCGAACATACTGATCCAGCTGTGCCGCATGACGCTAAACAATGCGCAGTACAATGCGCAAACACCTCATCCGAGTTATTCCAAACATGCGCAGGGTTTAGACAAGGAGATGCGTTGTCATGTTACTTCTTCAACATAGTCCTGGAGCAGATAGTGCGCAAGGCAGGTGTGAGCACGGAAAACACTATCTTTAACAAGTCCAACCAGCTCCTAGGCTATGCGGACGACCTAGACATCATCGTCGATCCAAGAGAGCTGTGCTTGAGGCCATCACAGCGATTGAAGAACAGGCAAAACATGCTATCAACAAACAAAGCAACATCTGTCCACCGCCTAGGATAAAACGTCACTGTTGGTAGCAGCAATTTCGAGGTAGTTAAGGAGTTCACCTACCTTGGAACAAACATCAATCCCACGAACGACACGGAGATCCGAAGAAGAATTACCCAAGCGAACCGCTGCTGCTTCGGTTTGGCCAAACAACTGGGTTCAAAACTCCGCACTCGAAAGACAAAGTGTCTGCTATACAAAACTTTGATTTTACCAGTCCTACTCTACGGCGCCGAGTGTTGGACGATAAGTAGGAATAGGGAATTGTTACTGGGCACTTTCGAAAGAAAAATTCGTCGACGGATTTTCGGTCCCGTATGCGACGATGGCGAATGGAGAAGAAGGTTCAACCGAGAACTGTATGAGCTGTACCTCTTGGTGGTGTGGATGTAGTCCAGAAGGCCAAGAAAAGACGACCACGCTCCAGCCAAGAAAGCCTTCTCATCCCAGCCCCCAGGTTCGAGACGAAAAGGAAGACCGAACCTACGGTACAAAGACCAAGTGACTGTGGATGCCAGAGCGCTTGGTTTCGGCAACTGGAGAGTGCATGCGAGGGACCGTTCACGATCTCAGGCTGAGATCCTTCATGGATTGTGAGCCGGATAAGTAAGTAAGTAAGTAAGAACCATTATTTGAGGTTTTTTAGGGTAAGCTAGGACTTACGGAGATGCAAACTTGGATGGCCGATGGCTTAGTGGATAGGTGCGTTGGCTGCCACTCAAAACGTCTTGGGTTCGAGTCATACTCGTGCCCATAGTTTTTATTTCATCGTTCATGGGCACTGCCTCTTGCGAAGAACTGACAAAACTCCCAAGAGTATCAATCTGACATGATAAAGTGCTTCTCAACTTTGCCGTTCGGAATCGGCGTTAAATTGTAGGTCACACGCACCCAGAGAATTGTTGATGAGAGTAAGCCACACGCACCCAGAGAATTGTTGATGAGAGTAAGCCACTTAGGCCTTGGCTCTTCAAAAGTTGTCGCGCCACTCTATTTAGTAAGCGTCGATATTGAAAGCAACTATTGAAAAGATTTACAAGACTCAAAAAATTGCAAATTGTAGTCTTACCAGTTTCGTAGTTAAATCTTCAAATCCTAATTGTTCATCGATAACGCAATTCCGTGCCAAGCTGGGTCGAAATTGGGAGCCAAGTTGAAACTAATCAGAGGTTAAATATAAGTTACAGATAACACACAATCAAAATATGCAAAAGAAGAGTACTGAACTTGCAAACATTCTCTATGGAGACGTATGTACAATGAAAAAAAGTAAAACGCTTCTCAAAAGCTAAAAAGAACATAAGTACTGGCATAACGCGTCATTCCTCAGTGCGGCTACAGTATACATACAAATAATCTCGATAGAAACAACATAAGCTTCATAAGTCGAGTTGAGTTGCGACTCTCAGGGCCACCTTTGTGCACTCGATAGACAGAGACACGCAGAGGCAGGGACTAAGCAACCTAACACAAACTAATTACAGAACCTCACGAAAGTTTTAATGTAAATATGACTTCAATATGTACAGAAAAGACACTAAGGGGCCGAGGGTTAAGCGATAGATTGCCGCCAAAGCAAAAGAAAAACGATTTGTTATCAAAATACCAATTTAAGCTTAAGAAATACAAGTCTTTGTTTGCCTTCAATTAAATTTGCATGTACATACCTTGTTATTGTATTGTTGTTGTTGCTGATAAAGTTGCTGCTGCGATTGGGACTGACTGTTTCTCTTCCAATTGGCTAATATCGAGATCTGTGACTGTAGCGAGGCGATATTGTTACCAGTAAATTGATGATGCACACTTGCCGTTTGTATATTTTGGCTATTGTAAGATGATGGTGTGGTAGGTGGTTGAATTACTGCATTTCCATTTAAATGTTGCAAGCTTGTTGATTTTCCATTAATAGTTGGAGTTCCAAGTGCTCCAAGGGCGGTCTCTATGCCAGATGTTGTTGTGGTCCACACTGACATTGCGATGTGACGTGAATTCTGTGAAAAGCCATTGTGATGCGATGAGACTTTATTTTTGCTCAAGCAATGAAAAATATATATCTATGATGGGTGGTGATTCAGATAAGTAGAATTTAAATTGATAAAGAAAAATAAAAGACGAAAATAGCCGGGATGTGCAAGAATTCCAGAGAATTCTCAACAAAAAGTGGAGGAATAAAAATTTAGAACTTGTTTAGCAACTGAAAAAGTCAAGAAAGCAAGTTAAATGTCAGAATGACGTTTCGCTTGTGAGAGAGCATTACATCGAACGTAGCATAGATGGCAGCACGTACGGTAGAAAGTTAACATTAAGCTGGAAGCACATGCATTGAACGATTATTTAGGATTTATTTACAGTTTTGCGTTTTAAACACGGTTACGTTTTATAATCTTTTAGGTGGTATGCGAATTCAGTTAAAATATGGTTAAAACTTGACGTGTTTTTAAATTTTGACACTTTGCATTGAATAAAATGTGTTAAAAGTAAACTAGCTGCTACAGGTTAAAATGTGACAGTAGTGGTTAAAAATTCATCTATTTTTAACCACAATTCATCCAATTCGCACACATAAAGCCGATTTTTCATCCATCAAAAAACTCTACATATAACAAACTGTCAAATAAACTTATCTGAGTATTCATCGGTTGAATAAATAAGAGCATTATTCGTCAGATAAAGTCTATATGATGATTGAAAAAGCCAATATTTTGTTATCTGTCGAATAAACACTACCTGCTTATTTATCTAACGATTGAAAAATCCGCTCTAAATATTATGATTAACCTTTTTGAATCTTTGAAGTCTGATAATCATTTTGACATTTAGTGAAGTTTCAAGGATAGAGAATGAAGTGTTGAGTGCAAGGAAACGCACTAAATGGGAATGTTAACTACAGTCGATCAGAAAAATTCAATCGCGCCCACAAAATCAGGTAATTAAGCAAAGCTCATTCCCTCACATCCCTCCTCTTCGGATGTGGAACTGCAACGGCTAAATGTGATAAGCTAATTAAAGTCTGACCTAAACAGCATTGTACAATGGGGAATGAAAAACCGAGAGTTTAATGCTTCGAAAACTCAATACTGTCTTGTAATGCCTCGACGACTTCTACCGGTATTTCAACGGTATATGCTCTAGTGAAATAGCCAGTTGCATTCCTGCCCTTAAGATGATATTCAACCGTAATACCCGCGCCTCCAGGAATGCCCATCAGTTCACCCTCGAGGCCAATTTTGGTCGTACGGTCACGCTCAGAGAATTGTTTTTTAGCCGTACTACGTGAATGTGGAGCTCTCTTACACACTCTTTCCCCCAGTCATTGCAGTGTTCAAGAATTCAAGACCAATGTTAACCGACACCTTATCCTAAACCCTCTCCGTCTATCACATTTTCTCTAACGCACGTACTGTGCTTTTGCATAAAAAGGGAATACAAACCCCTTGAGTGCGTGCTGCTCATTATTAAAAAAAAAGCCAAGTTTCTATAAATTTGTTCTTTCTTTGATCCGTGGTTCAGAATAAACCCTCGATCGTGCAAGTAGCCATTCGGCTCATAGTTAAAGTCGTGATTTCGTTTGATAAAGAACTTAAAAAAAGGTTAAGATTATGTAGGTATGGATATTTTTTAGATTTTCCAACAACTATGCTTTTCATGAAAATGACCGAAAATGAATAAAGTTCAACAGCCAAATACATACAAGCCAAACTGACGAAATTGTGATCTAAAAAAACCCAAACCGCCAATTTTATTTTTATATCAGTTTTTATTCACACTTGCTAATCGATTCACTGCCAACAATTTTCCCTTTTTTCTTCAATAAAACGATAAAAAAAACACTCGTACAGCAAAAAAAAAAAAAACTACCAACTGTTGAGGAAAGAGCCGATAATGACCACTTGGGGTTCATATAGAGGCCAATGATTTGCATTGACTACGTTGCCGAGTGCATCTTGTCACAACAGTGCCAGCCAGTTTATAATTCGTATCGATTGGGACTTTTGCGATTATGAAACAAGTGGTCGTCGTCGTCAATAGACTGAATGATGTTGACCATGAATGTTGTGACTTACATATTATTCAAGACTATTCTTGGCAATTGGTTATTTTTAGTTGAGATACCATAAAGTTTGGTTGGTTTGTTGGCTTTTGTATCAATCAAGCAAGTTCGACCAAATGCGATGCATTTCTATTGCGGAAAAAGAAATGCGAAAAGGAAGATTGCAAACAGATGCCATTTATCACAGAAATAGACATGGTTTTTGGTGAGCTTACTTCACTGATCCACAAATATGTATAGTGGGCACTTTTTCTAAGAGAGTTGCCCTTCTGACATTATAAAATTCGCCCGAAGGTTGAAAAGAAATTTTCCATCAGATTCTCCATAATCACAATTAAACAAAGCACTAGCGGTTCCGTTAACTTCTACAATCAACACCTTTGTATATATAGTCCTATATAGGACTATATATACAAAGTCAACACGACTGATATGCTCAGTTAGTACTTAATTAGGCATACCTAGTTAATTAACTTGACAAAACCACACAGCAACGAAGCGACAAGGATCACGATGAAATTAAACACGACAACAAGAATATTTAACAGTTTGCCGTGTGCGGTGTGACTTTAACTAATAATTAAATTTTTATCTCAAAATAGAATGATCATCAACATTTTGAAATTGCCCATTAAATTGAGCAATAACTGTTAAAATATTGACAAATTCCCAAAGCCATTTCAGTCATTTCAAGTCGCTGGATAATTTATTATTCATGGTGCATGAGGAAGCTTACACGTGTTCATAGCTAATAAGGCACCGATAAAATTATTGAAAATTGTATAAGTGCGAGTATTATTGCATGTAACAAAGCTAATTAAATGGATGTTGCCAATTTTCAGTTTATTTTCACAAGCCAAATTGCTTCTATTACTTATAGAAAAGCAAAGTTGAGTGTAATGATAAGATGTACCTATGGCATTTAACTATGGCATTGCAATGAAATTCTATTTCATTGAGTGTCACACTGAGAATGACGTTCACAAGCAGTTTAAAGCTAGAGAGATGGTGTTACGTCAGTTTGGAATTCTCCAATTTTACTTGAAAACCTGCATATACATTGTATGTACCTTCATTTACAATGCACACACATGAGGTATAATTGAGAAAGTGTAGTCAAAACCACAAGAGTAACAACTTACACAAGTCATTGGCATGTGGGTTTAACATATTCATGGGATGCAATATCTTCAGTTGTTCGAGTGAATTTGTTAACCTTAACAGCTTAACCAGCTGATTGATAAATAATTGATTGGTGTTTACCTAAAACAACTTTCATTTAAATGCCTAGATTTCGGACAATGTCAGATGGGAGGTGTCAAGAAAAAAATGTATAACAAATTGACTTGACTTACATTTGAATTGGAAATGTTATTTCATATTCAGAACGCTTTTTATTTTTTAAATTCTTTTGCTTCTTTGGACCAGCTTATGTATTTTGAATCTGAAAAATAAAACAACAAGTCGGTTTCGAAATGGAACTTGAAGCTTTGATTTTATTAAATACTTGCATTTGGTTTGTAGGCAGGGTGTCTTATTTTGACAAAGCTTAGACTACGCAAAGGGTTCTTAACTAACTCGTATGTCCTCTATAATGAATGTTAAATTTTGAATATCATTTTGGCGTGTAATTCAAAAAATGTTTAATAAAATTGAAACAAAAAATCAGAGCTTGCTTTAGTACTCGTAGGAGCATACATGGAAGTAATTGTTTAAATTTTATCAATTGAATCGTATCGTAACCGACCACAACTAACATTCTGTTGATATACACACTACACAGTAGCTGAAGTATAATCGGTGTTTATACCTACCTATGGATGTACAATAAAGTTTGCCCTTCCGTAAGCACTTCAAAAGTTATTTTAAAAACAATTGAACATTTGAAGTGGGATTATTATTCAACAATTTTGTAATAAATTGCATGCAATGATTTATAAGGAACTTTGTTGTTTTTTTTTTTTATAATTTGCAACCACTCAAGGGATTTTATACCCTTAATAGATATGCCAGAGACACAGTAAGTGCAGGAAAGGAAAGGGTTAGATAAGATGTGTCGGTGTACATTTAGTCTTGAATTCTTGAACATTGTAATGACTTGGAAAGACAGAGTGTGAAAGAGAGTTCCACATTCACGTAGTACGGCTAAAAACTGATTCTCTACACTTGAGAGTACGTCCGAAGTTGGGTTCGAGGGTAAACTGATGGGCATTCCTAGAAGCGGCAGTATTACGGGCGAATTGTTTGAGGGGAGGAATGCAACTGGTTATTTCTCTAAAGGACTTACCGTAGAAGTAACGATAGAACAGAGAGAGACATTAAGTATGTAGCTGGAGCACCAGCCCAAAGATGAGAGTTGTACTCAAGCTTTGGACGAATATAGGTCTTATGTAGACAGTAGCCAGATCAAACGGGGAGAAGAATTTCTTGCACCGTCTTAAGAACCCCAAAAATATTACGGCATTTTTGGCGACATCGCATATGTGCTCATTCCACAAAAGGTGGTCAATGATGCACATACCGAGAATATCGAGATGTTCGGTCTCGTTGATGCAAGTGCCGCTCATGGACATGTGGCAAAGGGGTATGTCTCGCTTAAACGCTTGGGTTTTTGAAGCATCAAAATCTACGCGGTTTATTTTTCCCATTGTACAATGCTGTTTAAGTCAGAGTTTAATGAGCTTTTCATATTTTGCCGTTGCAGTTCCACATCCGAAGAGGAGGGATGTGAGTCTGGAAACAAATTACAAAAGCTAAGGGTACTATCGTCAGCGAAACAATTTATTGGATAAGAAGTTTCAGACAAGAGATCTATATCTATACTTCTATACTAATATATAAAGCTGAAGAGTTTGTTTGTTTGAACGCGGTAATCTCAGGAACTACTGGTTCGAATGGTATAATTCTTTTTGTGTTGGATGGTGCCTTAATTGACTTAGACGTTAGGCTACTTAACATTAAGCTGTGACCAATAGCAGCGAATAATCTGTTTAAAATGGGGAAAAAACGGCAAAAAATATACATTTTTCTGCGTTTTAACGCACTTATCTCAGGAAGTACTGGTTCGAATGGTATAATTCTTTTTGTGTTGGATGGTGCCTTAATCGACTTAGACTTTAGGCTACTTAACATTAAGCTGTGACCAATAGCAGGGAAGAATCTGTGGAAAATGTGGAAAAAACGGCAATAAATATACATTTTTCTGCGTTTTAACGGGCTTATCTCAAGAACTGCTTTATGAAATTGAACAATTTTTTAAATGTTGAATGGTCCATTTATCAAGGAAGGCTTGAAGCTATATAAAATTTAGCTGCGACCAATAGGAGCGAAGAATTTGTGTAAAATGTGGAAAAAACGGCAAACAATACAATTTAATACAATATAAAGCTGACGAGTTTGTTCGTTTGAACGCGGTAATCTCAGGAACTACTATTTCGAATTGTAAAATTCTTTTTGTGTTGGATAGTCCATTAATCGATGAAGGCTTTAAAATAAAATAAATAAATAGAGTGGCGCGACAGCTCTTGAAGAGCCAACGCCTAAGTGGCTTACTCTAATCAACAAATCTCTGAGTGCGTGTGAAGAATTGAGGGGACCTACAATTTAACGCCGATTCCGAACGGCAAAGTTGAGAAGCACTTTTTCATGATAGATTGATACTCTTGGAAGATTTGTCAGGTCTTCGCAAGAGGCAGTACCCGTGAAAGATGAAATAAAAACTTGGCCTGAGTAGGACTCGAACCAACGACGTTCTGCTTAGCAGCCAACGCACTTACCAACTAAGCTACGGGCAACTGCTTTAGGCTTTATTCTACTTAAAATTAAGCTGCGACCAATAGCAGCGAAGAATCTGTGGAAATGTGAGAACTGAGATTTTTTTCTGAGATCTCTGAGATGAAATTATTTTGGATTCGATTTCTCACTCAGCTATTTGACGTGGCTGACATATGTGCAGCAACAATTAGTAAGGTAACCATTAAATCTCAATGATAACTGAGAATTATGTTCCACCAAATGATTTTGCCTCAGTCAAGGTGACATTGAGATCTCAGTGAGATGTTGTTAGGTGGAACTGGCCTAATAACTGCTCAAATTAGAATTTTGAGAGTTCAATTGATTTGTGAATGTGATTGATTGCACTATTTGTGCAGATTATTGTGTTTAAACAATATCATTTTATGTACTTCTTAACTAAAAAATATGCTCAGTTTAAAGAAAAAAAAAATTACTTAACGAAGAGATATTAGAATTATTAGGAAGAGTTCACCCAAGGGAATGCTTTAAGTATGAACAACTGAAGGGAATCATAAAAAATGCTCAAATTTTTCAAGTTCAAGAGAATTACTACCTAGGGAGAGTTGACTGCAATGCAATTTTACAATAACTTCCGAACAAAATTCCCACGCGCGCATGATGCACAAGTCGAGACGATACTCTGGCTGGTGGACGAGGGAGAGGCGGACGAAGTCGCGGGCAACTGCTAGTCTTTTATAAAAATGAGAAAGAGGGTCGGAGACAAAACGGAGCCCTGGCCCTGGGGCACGCCAGCATTTATATTGTGGGTTTCAGACTTGAATCCGTCCAATACAACTTGTATTGAACGGTTCGAAAGAAAATTTCTAATCCAACGAAGAAGGGATTCATCGATACCGAAAGCACGCATTTTCGATAAAAGAGCAAGATGCCAGACTTTATCAAATGCCTTTGAAATATCAAGTGCAACAATATTACTTTCTCCAAAACGATGTAAAGATTTGTTCCACTCTTCGGTGAGATAAAGCATCAGATCACCAGTGGACCTGTTGCTGCGAAAGTCTTACTGCCGGTCATTAAGAAGCTTTCGGTCTTCGAGATATTTCTTGAGCTGATAGCTTATCAGCGTTTCCATGACCTTAGATAGAAAAGACGTTAGTGCAATCGGACGATAATTGGAGGGAGAAGAAGATTCGCGTTTTTTTGTATTGGCTGGACGAGCCTAATGACCAAAAATTCGTACTGCCTTTGGCACATTGCAGTATTTTTTGCCTTTATTTGTGGTTCGTCGAATATGGGCATTGCAGGCCTTCCTGGCTTGTAAAAACTTGTTCCGGTTTTCCTCAGTTGGGTTGACTCTAAAACACCGACACTTGACTTCTTTTTCCCTGATTACCTTTACAGCTAGAATCAAACCATGACTTTTTTTTTTGGCTTGATGCTTTTTACCCTATTCGGGATAAAAGTTTTCATTCCCAAAATAATCATATTAGTTGTCATATCTGCGCTGGAGTCTACGTCACTATGGAGGAAGCATAGTGACCAGTTAAAGATCCGGAAGAAGTTATTGAGACCGTCCCAGTTGGGTTTCTCGTATTGCCATGTGGTTCTCTCCGGAGCTCTTTCTTTAACTGGATAAGTTTGACACGAGAAATTTGCAGATATAATACTATTGTTTGATCTGCCTAGAGGCGATTAAACATTGATCATTAACAGGGTCAGACGTAGGGCACAAGTCAAGAGTATTTGCGTCCGTTGATCCCATAGCCGTAGCTAGGATTTTGTTTCAGGGGGGGTTAAGATAAATGTAAATTTTTTCAACATTCTTGAAGTACGGCTAAAGAACGATTCTCTATACTTGAGAGTTCGTCCAAAGTTGGCCTCGATGATGGCCATTCCTAGAAGCGCGAGTATTACGGGCGAATTGTTTAAGGGGAGGAATGCAACTGGCTATTTGACTTGAGTACTTATCGTTAAAGTAACGATAGAACCGAAAGAGACACGACATGTTACGACGCGACGGTGGTCTAAAGAGTTGAATGAGTTGGTTATGTCTCTGTCACCAATCAGTCTAAGGGCTCTTGTTTCTATACCGTCCAAGAGGCTTAAGTATGTAACTGGAGCACCATCCCACAGATGGGAATTGTACTCAAGCCTTGGACGGATATAAGTCTTGTAAATAATAGCCAGATCAGTCGGGAGAAAAATTTCTTGCAATGTCTTCAGAAACCAAAACATTTTGTGGCATTTTTGGCGACATCGCATAATATGTGATCGTTCCACAAAAGGTGGAAATCTCGAGATGTTCGGTCTCATTGATGCAAGTGCCACTCATGGACAGTGGCAGGGGAGGTATATCTCGCTTTAACGATACAAGACAGCGATTTGTATTATCCCTTGTACAATGCTGTTGAAGTCAGTGTTTAATGAGCTTATCATATTTTGCCGTTGCAGTTCCACATCCGAAGAGGAGGGATGTGAGTCTGGAAATGAAAAAGAAAAGCTAAGGGTACTATCGTCAGCGAAACAATTTATTGGATTAGAAGTTACAGACAAGAGATCTTTTATAAAAATGAGAAAGAGGGTCGGAGACAAAACGGAGCCCTGGGGTATACCAGCATTTATATTGTGGGTTTCAGACTTGAATCCGTCCAATACAACTTGTTGTGAACGGTTCGAAAGAAAGTTTCTTATCCAACAAAGAAGGGATTCACCGATATCGAAAGATTTGTTCCACTGTTTGGTGAGATAAACCATCAGATCACCAGTGGACCTGTTACTGTACTGCCGGTCATTAAGAAGTTTTCGGTCTTTGAGATATTTCTTGACTTGATAGTTTATCAGCGCTTCCATGACCTTACGAGGAAGGAACGTGGCCGGACAAATGCTGTTTTCCAACTGCTCGGAGCGATAGATGGAGAAGCTTACGCAAGGGTTTTGCCAGCGTGGAAAAACACTCTTAAGATTGTGATGTGCTTTTTGTTTCCCAGCCGAGGTTTCGCTCGTCGGTGCCAAGGTCTAATGAAGAAAACACGAAACTTCAATGATAGGTCTTTCGAACCTAATGACAAATTCTTTATTCGAAACACTTAATAACTACAATTATTAATATTAACGTAAATTCAATAGTTTTTGGTTTTGGTTCTTCTTAATGCGTCACTTCCGGTATTGCGATCGGACTTAGATATTGCTGCCGCCTGTAGAGTGACTGGCTTCCTGGTCGTCTTGGTATGGCTTCACTACTGGGCTTCCTGTTCCTGTTTCCGCTTGAGCTTGTGGTATTCGTTACTCGACCGGTTTATTTCCGGGGGATCAGCAGGTACGTTTAAGGCCCCTGGTGGCACTACACGGCAGGCAATAGCTCTGGTGGATCAGCAGGTTTATTTAAGGCCCCTGGTGGCACTACACGGCAGGCAATAGCTCTGGTGGATCAGCAGGTTTATTTAAGGCCCCTGGTGGCACTACACGGCAGGCAATAGCTCTGGTGGATCGGCAGGTTTATTTACGGCCCCTGGTGGCACGCAGCACGGCAGGCAATAGCTCTGGTAGATCGGCAGGTTTATTTACGGCCCCTGGTGGCACGCAGCACGGCAGGCAATAGCTCTGGTAGATCGGCAGGTTTATTTACGGCCCCTGGTGGCACGCAGCACGGCAGGCAATAGCTCTGGTGGATCAGCAGGTACGTGAATGGCCCCTGGTGGCACGACGGACAAATCTCCTTCGATATTTAAAACCCCTTACCGCTGGTGGGGGGAAGCTTTAAAATCGAAATTGCAGTTGCTGCACGGTCGGTAATGAGGACAATTTCCTTCGCTATTAAAACCCCTTACCACTGGTGGGGGGAAGCTTCAACAACGAAATTGCGGTCGGCGGCGGGAATGACCAATAACACTCAGTCCAAAACCTAAGTTGAAATGACAACTTATCGTAGTGATGAAAAGTAGTGGTAGTGGTGGTTTTAGTACGAAATTACTCATCACCATATAAACTTTACTACTAAAAATGAATGTGAATTGTACGAACATGAAAGTTAAAGTTTCATGTGTTTCGGTGTAACTTGCTGCCATGCAATAAGAATGCTATCGATGATGAATGTAAACACGCCATGTGTTAATGAGTCATACGATATGCTTTGTTTATGCATTTCTTGGTATAAATTCAAGGCCAAATGAAATGTATGCAATATATGCACGAATTAGTTTTGCCTGCATATGGGATTTTTAAAGCGAGCGTGAATCATATGAATTCGAAATGCAAAATTGGCCTGTATATATAGGATTTGATGGAAAAATTGATGTTGTTGTATGAGAGCATGTAACGCTTCGTTACAAGATTAATAGCAGGGATACCATCCGGACCAGCAGATTAATTTATGTTGAGAACTTCCCCACAGCACGAGTGCGGAAGAAGATTTTTGCCATGGAATCATTGATGCGCTCAAGAACTGGGGGAATCATGACACTCTTTAGCAGCTTTCGCGATAGAGCTACTGGAGTTTTTTTTATTGTCAACGAGCGTAGCGACCGAAGAAGAAGAAAAATTCTTCGTATTTTTTACAAAAGACCAAAAATTCTTACTGCCTTTGGGACATTGCAGTATTTTTTGCTTTAAGTTTTGGTCATGTAACGATTTATGTAAAAGATATATGGTTATCTCTGGTTGTAGGTAACTAGATGGCGAGAGTAGTAAATGATATCTTGATTATACCAAACCGAATAAATATACAAAGGTTTCTGGAAGAAAATAGAAAAATACCCTTAAGCTTCAATGGAAAAGTTATAAATTCAGTGTTAGCAAGACAAAAAAAAATCATGAAGTTATTAATCAATAGTTATTTGATTTTGCTTTACAAAATTATTTCGGGGAGGGTTAAACCCCGTAACCCTCCCCCTAAATACGGCTATGGTTGATCCATTGACAATTGAAATTAACAAGCAGTTTATTTAATGTGTTCCGGTTGCAAAAAGGAAAAGCTATGGATTATCAAAATTTTTTGCAAAAATTCATGTTGACACAATTTTGGCATTGTTTGCATGTTTGCAAGTGTTGTGGTTAATCTTCACACAAAGCTAATGAAACTGTCAAAGTATGCAACGCGTATTTTATGGGACAGTTCCGTTCGGAAAATACGTTGACAGCACGTATACGTTGACGGATAGACGGATTCTTTGGGTCACCATCTTAACTTCGAATTTGCACAAATTCAGACGGAATGTACATAGTTCTTTTACTCAAGTTTGTTTTTGTAGTTTCTGTCTCCCTTCTTCTCAATTTTAAACCAAGAAATTTAATGAGAGATTTTCGTCAAAACTGAAAACGACATTTGACGTTTTGCTTGTGATTTGAAACTTCGCTTCAAGCTCAAGCGAATGATGTTTAAAAATTTATTTTAAATATTTTAACATTTTTTTTCCATTTAATTTGTTTTTGAATAAAATTCCTCCTTGAAATTTGACAGCTAGACGAACCGACCTTAATTTTTCCTCTGTCAGAGTTTATAGAGGTCTGTGAGATTTTCGACAGTTGGAACTGGTCTATTTCTCTTATAAAATAACGCCAAACAATCGTCCGCTTGATTGGTCACTGTGGCGTATTCGTATCATTTCGCATTAGGTACATACATTTGTTTTTGTTTTTTAATTAGTTGGTCCTTCAATTTCAAAACTATAATTTAAATTAAAACGAAATAATACCTGACAAAACAAAATGCATTGCAATCACTAGATTCAAAATAAATGACAAAAACAAAAGCAATTATGTTGATGACCTTCTGACATTGGGGTGTGCTTTAAAGGGAAACGGAAACTTTGTGTCATATGTGCCAATTGTTATGTGTTTGGTCTAGAAATTACATAGTACAGAAAGTTTAAAATTCCTTTGTTCAGACAATGAATAGTAATTATGATGTATGCATTTATTTCAAAACCTGTAATAAAACGTGTATGCCTGGGTTAATACACTGCTCTGTCATTAGACGAGAAAACACCGAAATAACACAATGTAGATATTTATTAACATTTTATTGTGAAACAAGTCGTGCCTTTTGGGGTTTAATTATAAATTGCAATGACACGATAGTACCTATGGCATCATTTAGTTTCCAATTCTTTCATTATTTGTAAGTCATAATATAAACTAAATGTGCAAGATTGCTATTGGTTGCTCAATAATTATGAAAATTTAGTATCAAAGTTAAAAGCCAAAAAAACATGTCAAACTTATAAAACAGAGTTTAACGTAGTGCTTGAGATAACATTAACTTTGTTACTTCCAGAGCACATATATGCAAATCTGGACTTTGGAATTTTTCCTTATCATTTGTTATGACTGCAAAACATTCAACTTAATAAACGACATTGACTGAATAATGTTTGTGCATGGAAAACACTGTAAAAATATTTATTTAATAATAATACTTCTTATCGTCTTCGTGGATCTTGTTGTCTATTTATCAGAATTTAATGGTTTCTCTGAACTCATCATTTATTCAATAAAAGTTTATAATGATTACTTGTAACCATATAAGAGCTAAATGTCTGTATATCTCTTCAAAGAAAATTCTTTCAGACTCCACACGTTTGTAAACCAGCAGACAGTAAAAACATAATGTTTACAACTTTAATGAGCAATTGAGTTTATGTTTTGACTTGACAAATTGGGTGCTGTTAAAAATGACATTTCATCATTCGCCATACTGACTTGCAGACTGCACTGTGCCTGTGTCTCCACAGTCTACAGTACTCAATCCAACAAAAATATTAAAAAGAAAAAAAATATCAAAGCACTTGAATTCAATTGAAATTAATTTAACTGCGCTGTCGTCGTTATGAAATTGCGACTGTGGTCCGGGCGCCATCAATAATAATAATGACGATGATACAGCCAGCGTTGCCACGAAGTGCCCGATCGGGCCATTTGGCCCGCTGTTTTACATTTTGGCTCTCTGCCCGGGCCAGTTGGAAATGGCCCCAAATCTTTGTTTTTGAAGTTTTGACATATATAAGAAGTGCTTAATAATAGCTGAAACGTTTTACAAAATTAAATATAAATATATCATTATTCTACCGATGTGTTTCCACCGCAAACAAACAACCATAATTAAAATATTACTGAATTCATTCATTTCGAAATAGGCTATCGTATGAAGTTATCCACTCTATAATGAGTAGGGCAACCAAAAATATGCTCTATAAAAACCATTTATAGCGCTTTAAATATGCTCTAAAAAGCCAATTATATGCTCTAAAAATATGCTCTAAAAAATGTTGAAATAGCAAAAAATCTTAAATTTCGTGTTTTTTTATAGTTTACTAGCTGACCCTGCAGACTTCGTACTGCCTCAATCGATAATCGATAACTCTCTTCCTCTATCGTTTGCATTGTTTTTTTGTTGATTCGTATGTATGGAACCGTCTTTAAACAAATAAGCGATATCAAAAAAAAAAAAACAAAAAAAAAATAGTAAGTATACGCCCCGTTGCCTGCGGTGCACGGATTTGTAAAACGCGAATCATTTCGGTTTCACTTCGCTCCTCATGTTGCTGTTGTGTAAATATTTCGAGTTCTTCGACCCTAATTGTTGCGTATAAAACATATTGACCATGATATTGAATGAAAAAAGGATTTTTTATGATTGCTCTGAGAGTTACGGTTATGGAGCAATACAGCAAAATAATTTTTTTACATTAAAAATATCAGTGTTTCAAACAAAAAAAAAATTACCAAAATCACGAATTCTCTATTTTCCCATTGTCTAAAATCCATTCAAAATTTGACTTGGGATTTTCTTGCTCTTCTGGAGTTTTCCATTTTACCACTCATTTTACCACAACTAATGCTTTTCATATGAAAGAGTGTTTTTCAGAATTTTTGTTTAGCCAATTTTTTTTTTTTGCATTTCAAATTTTCCATTTTTCCAATTTTTTGTTTACTTTTTCTTGCTTTCCAGTTCCCCATCACAAATTTTCCAGTTTCCCTTTGTAAACCAATGAGTTTTCCGAGTTCCTTTCGAAAACCCATTTTGAAATTTTCCAGTTTTCCATTTGAAATTTTCCAGTTTTCCATTTGAAAACCAATGCATCTTCAATTACATGCAATTTTCCCTTTGAAAACCAATGAGTTTTCCGAGTTTCATTCGAAAACCCATTTTGAAATTTTCCAGTTTTCCATTTGAAAATCAATGCATCCACAATTTCATGCAATTTTCCATTTGAAAACCAATGAATTTTCCGAGTTTTTCATCAAGAACTTTCTAAATATTTTTCCATTCGAAAACCCATTTTGAACCAAAAAATTCCAAGCAAAAAATATCTAATTTTCGACCTTTGTTTGGTTTTTCCAGTTTTCCCACTCTTCCATGAGGTTTTTCCAATTTTTTTTTTTCACAGAAATCATCACTGAATGTAACAGTATGAACCATGAAAATTTCACAAATATCTGTTGGGCCATTTCGGAGTCTATAAGAGACATACAAACAAACACACTTCCATTTTTATATATATAGAGATTGACTTATCAACAAAAAAAAAAGACAGACGTCAAAATATCTTTAGAGACAAATAAAAGAAAAAAAAACAGAAACATAAGGTCTGTTCCAGACTTTTTGTGCACTAAATTAGGCAATCTGTCCAATTCTGAGCAGTGGGGAGAAAACTCTCTCAGAGAGGAAAAAATCTATCAAAAAGTGTCTAATTCAATAAAAAATTTACAAAATTGGATTGTTTTTTTTCTGTCTATGTCAAATTCTCATTTGACAGAACTCATATTTCTGCCGGAAGAAATTCTTTGGGCTAAATTTGTCAGGGTGGGGAAATTTTTTACTCTCACGTGAGCGCTCTCTTCTACACAATTTTTGAAGTTGGGAACAGACTCTGACCAAAAATAACCAAATATTACTAAATTCGGCAGTTTCAAACTGGGTGTGGAACGGACCTATAAAAAGCTAAATAAGTACCAAAAATCAAAAATGAAAATATGAACCAGAATAATTAAAAAAAAAAATATTTGCTAAAATTTTTGTTGCAATAAAGGAAAACAGTTTAACTTAAAAGTTTTTCTCTGAAAACATTTTTGTATAGGAACATCATCCGCCAGTTATACGTGCAAAATTTAATGCCATTATTTCAGATGCAGTTTTTTTTCTACGAATAAATGCTGCCATAATAAACAATTTTAGCCCTCTAGTTTTTCCGAAATACCGATAATTTTCTTTTTTTTTTCCTTATTGGAGTCGATGGTATTAATATTAACTTGGGCATCGATCAATAATTTTATGTTAGCTGAAGGCCGATTGTTTCCAGTTGTGCAATATATTTCAATAAAAATGTTTAATTGGATCATAGAAATATGAAGTCACGTTTAATGCCACTTCATTAAAATAATTTTTTAATAACTCGTATTGCAGCTGATTCCTCTTCATGTAGTGTTTCGAAAAGGCTTTTCACTTTTTTTAAAACATTTCTACACAGTAAACTGCTTCCCTCCAAGATACCCAATTAGTCGGAATCGTTTGCGAAGGAAGTGGTGTTTCCGGTACAATATCCTTGAATACTTTTATTCTTGACGCGGAGCTTTTAAACACTTTTTTAACGTTGCGATGAAAATATCAACTTTTGGAAATTGACCTCGAAGTGTTTCACAAGTTCTATGGAGCCTGTGGGCCTCACAAGTGATATGCGTTACCTTTGGATAAAATACTTGAATAGCATCGCGAATTTTTCGAAAAAAAAGTTTAAAAAAAATATTTACTCTAACATTTGCAACAAAAATTACAAATAATGATGAAATATGCCAAAATATGCATTTTAAAGCAAAATATGCATTTATAACAAAATATGCTAAAATATGCTCTAACGAATAGGGTCCAAAACGTTTGTTTTTTCATGAAACGTATTCCTATCTTGTCAATTGTCAAATTCGACGTTCCAAAAAAAAACATGCTCGAGCATATTTTTGGTTGCCCTAATAATGAGTTTTAAGGATTATAATATATGCAGGGCAACTGGAGTAACTGTGGAAACTTTATTTCTAAACCAAGGGCCGAATTACGGCATCCGTTATCAAATAATACGTTACTGGGATGGAATCACGGCATTAGCGATCGAATGAATTGCATGCATTTGGCACTACTTCTCACGTTATCGAGTTATCTATCGAGCATCTAGTAGGTACAATAATTTAAATTCTGTCTTCAGTTATCGAACTGAAAACTGAATTTCATTCGAAACATAAAGAGCTCACGGATAGGAGGAACTGATGAGCCTCACTTACTAGTTCACGTGAGCGGTAATTCGGCCCCTGATCTTATTAATAGAATTAAGATAAGATGTGATAACTCATTATACCTTAAAATATGGCTTTATTTTAAGTTAATTTTATTTATTTTTATTTACTATATCAATCTCAAAACAAATGTGATAGGTACATCAGTGATTTTTTTTTTATTATTTATTTTATTTATGTTACAATTATTGAAGAAATTTAATGAATTATTTAATTCAAAAATGAATACCCATATTTAAAAAACGTATTTTAATTTTTTAAGGATCGATTTTAATTTTAAACATTTGGCCCGCTGTTTAGTCAAATGGCCCTCAAAATATTTCGAAGTGGCCCGCTTTGCTTCTTTCTTCGCGGCAACGCTGGATACAGCATTATGAAATAACTTTTCATCTCATCAAGCAAGGACCATAAAAAGAATTAAATGACAAGGGAGAGTTGCAAATATTTTCCTCTTAAAAAAAAAATGCAATTTCAATTTAATTGGCTTGTGCTTACGGTGATTCATCATAAGCAATTTAATTGGAAAATTCCAGTACCTAACCTATATAGACTCTTAAGTCTGAACTTTCTCAAATATGTAACAATTGATTAATATTTATGTTCTTCATTAAAGACGTATTTAAAGTGTTCAAATTAACATACCAGCAAAATTGTTTATAAATAAATAAGAGAATACCCTTGAAGCCAACTTAAATGGAATACTAATTTGGTTTCTTTGTCAGTCGGTAAGGTAGAAATAAGGTTTCACCTTTCGACATTTATTAGGTTATTACTCATTTTCATTACAAATGTAAACTGTAAGCTAAGTTTATATTTTTTTCTTATTCTAGTGGAGGAGTATTATAGGGGTCGTATAAAAAAGTTGTAAAAGAGGTTTTAATCTAATCTGGACAACTGCACTGATTTTGATAATATTATCTACAAAGGGCAGTGTTATAGAGGCACAGCGAAATTATTGATAAATGCAACTTTGTGCGACGCAGGCTTAAATTTATAGGATTCTTACTTAAAATGGTGTAAGGGTTCGTACGGGACTTTGAAACTTTAATTGATGTGTTAACATCTTGAATATTATCGAATACAAAATTAATTATAGGTTAGCCAGTGCTGATGGAGTTATATGACATTCCGAATTACATACATACTTTTTATTCAAGTTTTATTCATGACAAAATGTTGTAATCATTGTAATTTGTGTTTAAAGTGGAAAAGTACAAATTGCATATAAAGGTACCTAGTTTTATAAGTACAAAAGCAGATTGCGGAAATAATTGTATATGCACAATATAGTATTTAAGTAAATGTTTATACAATAATATTGCACGATAATAGTAAATTTAAATTGTATTCTTATATACTTATCAAATAGAAGGTTATTATAGTATTTTATTTTTAATATGCTGATTTTTCTTACTGCAATTTAAGCTAATTGCATGACTTGAACAAGAACCTACGTGTGTGTATTTGTTTCTATCAAAGTTCAAAAACTAAACCAATACCAAATCAAGTCAGAGCTTGTTTCTTGCTTTCACGAAGACATAAGGGTTCTTGGAATGCAGCATAATGTTAGACTTTGCTGGGTTCCCAGTCACAGTGGTGTGCCGGGAAACGAAGAAGGCTCAGTACTTGACCCCTCTCACATAGACCATAACATTAGAATCCCTCCATGCGAATTAACACGAAATATTAGTAACAATATCATTCAAAAAGCAAATGATAGATGGAAACTCCTAAGAACCTGCGGTAACAGTAGCCAACACTCACCGAATAGCGACAAGAAAGGATCCTACTTCATAAAAAACCCTCCCTGAGATCCCTTGTAAGCGTGATTACGGGACATAATCTACTTGGTTACCACAAAATGAAGATGGGGCTTAGCACAAAGGAAATATGCAGAGGCTTTGGCAATGAAAAAGAACACGAAAATACCGCTCTCTTCCTATGCCACTGTCCAGCACTCTGCAAAACAAGGAACACTTCAACGAACTAGAACAACTATCCGAACTCCCAGGCAATCGCCTACTGAACTTTGTCAAGTCATCTAAATTGATCGACCAACCATAGATTTCATAGGTTGAAATACTTTTTCAGGAGCTACAATACTTCGGGGTATCATAAAGGATCTACATTGATCTAAGTGTGACGCTAGCAACACCAACTGTCAGCCCAAATAACCTAACCTAACCTTAGTTCAAAAACTATCAATGGATACAGGTTCTCCTTCTCTGAAAATGATGTTATTCTTACTAGGAAAACAGATACGTTCGTAAGTCTTATAAACTGCTTAAAATATAGAACTCTCCAAAAATACAAGACAGACAAGTCTATGAACTGTAAATAGGATCAAATTTAAAAATGTAATTAATAAAAAAAAAAAGAAAAACAATATGATAACGAGCTTTCTCACATCTCACGCCGACGTTTTTGCTGTCCTTAAGGGGCCGGTTATAGCTATCATTGAAATGGATCCGGAAAAATCTTTGAATGGATATTTAACTATGTTTTCTTTTGAATAGAAGTGTAAATTATATACCAATCGATCGGAAATCACTCCAAGAATTTTTATTGACATAAAAAAGTTCAATTACACACTTATTTTTTCTTTAAAATGTGTTTTTCCATTTTCCGGTTGTAAATTCATTTTCCTGAACAGCTGATTGTTTTATGTCAAAAAATGAAACAAATCGTTCCAATGATTTGCGTTTCAATTTTGTACAATTCCAATGACCTGTGTTTCAACTTCGCACAGTTCCAATGATAGAATTACGGCAGGAAAAAATTTCCGGACAGAAATTTTCAATGATTGCTATAACCGACCTACCAGAAAAATTCCAATGATGTGTTTCAATGATGAAAACCAATGATAGCTATAACTGGCCTCTAAGCCGGTTAACAGCCTTTTTAACTTTCGACGATTGGTAATTGAAACACTAGATTATTATATTCTTTTCAATTTCAATTTCAATTTTTTCCCCAGGTTGCTTTTTTTTCATGTAAAGCTCCTTTTATCCTTACCTAACTCTTATATTCCTCTTCGTTGGTCCACGTGACTATGTGACTTTTGCTTTTTTCGATCCGCAGCATTTTTACGCTGGGTGGCTACATTTGTATGAATGTAAGGATCTCTGTGATTTGCTGTATTCGTTCTTTTCGATATAATGGGAAGAACACAGCGTGATGTCAATGGCGCCTTTGTGAGGATTGAGACAGAAGCGGCTAAAATGGGTTTAGCGGTAAATGAGGGGAAAACGAAGTACATGCTGTCTTCGAGTAAGGACACCCAACATCGACGGCTCGGACAGAACGTCACAATAGACGCATACAACTTCGAGGTAGTTAAGGAGTTTGTCTACCTAGGCTCCGCTATCAACACGGACAATAACATCAGCGCTGAGATAAGACGAAGAATTACTCTTGCTAATCGCTGTTTCTTTGGGCTAAGAAAGCAACTGAGTGGAAAAGCCCTCTCTCGAGCAACTAAGGTTAAACTGTACAACACCCTCATCATCCCTGTCCTGCTGTATGGTGCAGAAGCATGGACCCTAACAAAATCGGATGAATGTGCCTTAGGCTGTTTCGAGAGGAAAATTCTTCGGGTCATCTTTGGCCCCGTGTGCATTGATGGGGAATGGAGAAGGAGATACAACAGCGAACTTTACGGGTTGTACAACGACGTGAACTTAGCCAGAAGGGTCAAGGTCCAGAGACTCAGATGGCTCGGTCATTTAGAGCGCATGGACACCAATGCTCCGGCCCGGAAAGTCTCCGACACTATTCCCGAGGGACGCAGAAGGAGAGGAAGACCGCGACTCAGGTGGCACACACAAGTGGAAGAGGACCTCAATCAACTTGGAGTGCAAAACTGGAGACAGCTAGCTAGGGACCGAGCTGACTGGCGGAGACTGTTGATTGAGGCCCAAGTCCACAACGGACTGTAGCGCCACCTTAAGTAAGTAAGTAAGTTATTTTCGATAAAAAAAACGTCCAAAAATTAAGTTATTGGGATAGTCTTCGATAGTGGTCTAGCTTCTAGTTGCTTTTGCTCTAAGGTCTAAGCCTATAGTATTAGTTGACACCATTGTGAAGGTGAGCCAGAAGTCAAAACTTATAGACCGTCTGTTCACTTCGTAATTGAAATCTATTGGATTAATTAATTAAGTGAAATTCCTCACTCCTATCTCAAAGTCAAACTGAATCTATTTAAATTAATTTATCTACTAAGAACATTTGCATCCATAAAATTTAAGTATGTATATACTTAACTACAAGACCAGACCAGAGTGATAATTGTGTTTTTGATGATGGCGAATGGCGATAATGATGGTGATGATCTGATCATATGGCCGGCCGGTTTGATAATTTAATCAAACAAGTCACGTAGAAATATAAACATTTGTATATGCAAAGACAACGCGACGGGCAGCGATGATAGGATATACGACTAGGTTTATTGATTTGTAAAGTCTAATGAAGTGTGCCAAATCAATGACGACATGATGTACGTGTTGGGTTAGTCCGAAGAAGGGTAAAAAGCTAAAAATATCACTTTGACACAGAAGCGAATGTATAAATAGATGCATGTTGAAATGCTTTGGAATTTCAAAATTTTGATAATGATTCATTCATTTGGCAATAATATTTTTCTCTTATCTATCAAAATTGTGTTTGCGTTATTTTATGTTAAGCGGTTTGATAAACATTATTTCAGCTTAATTCATGGAGAACAGCGCATTAAATATTTTGCAAACTCTGAATTGCTGCACTTTGCATTTAAAGCTGTTAGTCGAGTTACATTCAACTTACTTATTACCTTAGGCATTTTGCGACTACGTTCTTTTGACACAAAAGCTGATCTATTTTAAATTTTGGATTTAGGATCAAACAAATATTTATTTTCAAAAATATTTGAACAATTCTTTTCGAGCGAATTTTGAACTATAACTTTGTATTTTATTTTACAAAAAATCACTATCGACACGGTGAGCATGAACAATATTTAACTGACTGATTTCAGAAAATAGCAATTGCTCACATGAAATTATTTGAACGAAGAATTATATTGCTTCGTTCTCCATGATTCTCAGCATTTGGTGTCTCGTTTTTTTTTTGAGCAGATGCTCAAGATGCTATTTTCAAAATATGCTAAGGAAAACGGTAGGTACAATTTTTTCTCATTATTTTTCAATGATTAAAAAGTACTAAAAAAATCTAGTTCTTAAGGAAAAAATATAGAGTTTTTGAAGAGTTTGCTAGGAACAAATATATGAAGTTTTTTCAACTGTATCCACTAGGTATGGATTTGTGGAATATTTTTTTCATTAGTATATTATGTTTTTGTTGAGAAAATGTCACTTAAAATGTTTTGGATGGCATTAAAATTTTAAATTTTGTCATTATTTCTGACAGGAAGAGGCGTTCTTTTTTAATGCCAAGGTGTATTATTTTGATTTCTGACTTAATTTTGAATTTTTGAATATTCATGCTGTACAGCGAAGCGACTATCGTGGCTTTTGGAACAATAGACAGAAATTAACTGTAAGGTTCTTTCGACAAAGTCAAAATTCTTTGCCTTTGTAAAAAACCCTACACCGGCTGGCCGACAAACAACAGCAGCACACACACAAGCAAAACCAACATCGCAAACTCAGTTGATTTTCACCACCAGCCCAGCCAACTTTCAATACATTGTGTATCAGTGAGATACAAAATGTATGGAATTATTTCGTTTGCCAGCGTATAATTCACATTCAAGTTCTGGCACAAAATTGATTTTGTAGAGTTGAAATCTGAAGAAAAAAACCAGAGCAATATTCCGGTTGTATATTTCTCTCATACTTATTAACACTGTGACTGTGAAGTCGTTCACAGGATATAAAATAGTAGTGCCTGCCAACTCAGGCTGTAATAATCAAGTGGCGCTTGCTTGCTTAGATTGTGATAAAATTAGTAGCGGACCTAAAGGATTTTTTAATAACTGAGAAGATCAGAATGATGCGCTATCCATCGAACATCGAACTGACGCACCGTCAATTTTTTTCTTCTTCAAAAATGAAGCAAATTTTACCTGATTGAAGCAACGTTGAACCGATGCTCCAGTAAATATTTGTTTTCACATTTTTTATCTCTAGTTTGCCATTATCAAAAATGCAACGGAATAAGTTTTAAATTTTAAATTTTTCAGAAAAAAGCTTTTCCTGTCTGTTGATATTAATTTGGAGGCGTCTATAGAATTTCTCATTAAAGATTTCTGTTAAATGGAGACTCGATAATCAGTTTGAAATTAAGTTTGAAGAAAACTATTTCTAAATTGCATTAAAAATTTCAAAATTAATTAAATTCCATTACAAACACGGCAATGCTGCTCCACAATCACGTACCTTGTGATAAAAATATTAATTTTTCCATTTCCAACAAAAATAATAAATGAATTGAATGTCTTGATTCATTCTAGGAATCTGAAAAATGCTTTCAAATTAACAAGCTTTGTCTTTTAATTACTTGTTAGTTCAAAACAAAAAACGTCAATCAATGTGAAGCAAAAAAATGTCCATTCAGATCCGTCAACGATGTTTAATATTTACCTTTCCTAATAAAACCTAATTGTAGTGTAGTTCTTTGTCGTCTTTTTCCTTTAAATAGTAAAATCCACTCCAATCATTAAAAGTAGACGTAAACAAAATAAATTATCTTATACGTCAAGTCAGCTCACACACGACAAGCTCTCGGAAGAAGGCACGTCTCGTTAAAAAATACCAAATAAGGCACTCATCGGTCTTCAAATAAAAAAAAGAAGATAAACACACAATCTGAGTTGTTTTTTAAGTACACACTAGAAAATATTTTAATAAGTCACTTAAACTGATAAGAAATTAACAATTAAATTAGAATTATACTCTATCATAAACAAAGAAAATAAAACAATAAGTCCTTAAGTACACACTTCCACAAAATAACAGGACAAGTTTGCTACAGAATAAAATTAAGAAAATATTGTCTTTAAGTAACATTTTCAAGATAATATCAGACGATTAAGAAAAATGGTTCTAGAATTGATCTATCGACCCGAAAGACTTCTTGCGCTCGTTCACCTCAAAGCGCTGCATTATCTTGGCAACAATACTCGATGGCGGAATATCTGGATTGCCCGTCAATCCTCGATAGCCCAAAACACTGTTTTCATGCAAATGACTGGCGAGTTGAAGTCGCTTCACAAACGCCTCCGTGTCCACGCCCTTCACCTGGGACGGCTTGAGGAATCTCTTTGGTATGCGCGACAGAATGTCCTCCGATTCGACTGGTCCGAAGCCTAAATTGATAAGGATCGCCTCTGGGTCGGGTTTCCTCGACTCCAGCAAACTGTCAACACTGGAATAATGACTTGAATCCGAGTGAACCGAATTGTCACGAATGAGAAAGG
The DNA here is from genome assembly GCA_943590905.1 of Sphaerophoria taeniata. NCBI lineage: Eukaryota > Metazoa > Arthropoda > Insecta > Diptera > Syrphidae > Sphaerophoria > Sphaerophoria taeniata. The sequence goes on along the minus strand of OX016540.1, from coordinate 32,556,176 downwards.
CTTTGCGACGAGTTCGCGGACTAGCAATTTGTCTGACAGTAATCGGGCTGCTTTTAACGATCGGACTGATGGGCATAAAATTCGGCAAGCTGCAGCAGCTGATGTTGTGATCACTAGTGCAATGGGTGCTCTCCATGATGTCAATAGTAAGAGGATTGCAACCAGAATTGTTGGGGGTGCTGCCATCACGAGAATCACTGATCACATCGTGATAGCTCCGCGATCGTTCCATACTCATTTTATCACTTTTTCTTATCACAAAAAATTGCCGATCGTCGAAAAATCTCCAAATATGAAAACAAAAGCTCGTCAAGAAGCCGCCAACTGGAACCGTTTAAAGTTAATTTTCTTTGGTTATATTTTGTGTTGTGTCTTTTAGATATTTTGTTTGTCTCTTTTTCAAGATCAAGTTTTGTTTGCTGCTGTTATTCAACACAGTGCTTGTGTATGAGTGTGAAAAGCTACGATCACGGGGCCAACAAGTTACCTCTACCTGCAAGCTCAAATGAAAGCTTTTTCACGCGTTCCCTTTCTTGCGCCTTCGAAATGATATCTCTGCCAGAAACGCAAACACAACTGGTGCGTTGTTAATTGTTTACTTGGAAGATCACTATTTGCGGACATTATAAATTAATAATTGAGAAGTGAAGTTTATTTTTTTTTCGTTTTTGATCATTCAATTCGCAAAATACTATCACACGCATGCGCCATTAAAACGTTTTGCGGATTTTTAACTTCTTTTGGCTTAAAAATTAATATCACAATAAAAATTAATTTCCTCAAAAGTACAGCTGTCGTTGTTGAATTTTTCACTGAATTTTCACTACATTTTTGGATTTTGAGTCTAAAATTTTGATTTTTCTGAGACAACTGGCGGAGAGGCTTATTCCAAAAGCTGACTGTTCGCCCAGCTGGGTAAAGTAAACTGGCTATCTCACTCTTAGTGGCGCTTAATTGAACTCCGTTAAAGTCTACACTTTGCTTTATTGTAATGTAAGTCGGTTTTGACTGACTGAGATCATGTGAGAGAGAAAACACGCAAAGCTTAAGCAAATTTGAGACTCGAGAAATAAATATGTAAAACTCAACTCGCATTGCTAGTAAATTGTGTCACACTGGATATTTGTGTAGGTTTCAATAATCGTTTGTCTGCGATCACAAGTAAGTTTAATCAAGCTCGACTGGAGAGACACAAAATTTAATTTGCCGCTGGTGCCAGGGCAGAGCACACTCTTTAGACAGCGACCGAACGCACGACAATAATAAAATCTATGAAAAGTGGCGCGATATACAAATATGCTTTGGGAGCTAGAGAGAAGCTTAGTCTGAAAGTAGAATGTACGATTGCGACATACATATATGGACTGGAAGCTTCTGTTTTGAAATTTTAATAAAAAGAACACAGGGGTGCATTACCTTTTACTTTTGGACGTTAACAAAATGTTTGATGATTTTAAATTAGGTGTTAGGTGATAGAAGATCAGATTTTCTATTTTTATTTGAAAACGACTGCATTGATTTTGATAAAGTCAAAACTTAAAGAAATTTAGTATAAACATGACTTAATGAAATTAAAATTTAACAACACTGCATCTACCAATTCACTTTCTGCAAGGCTTAAGCAAAGTTTTTTACTAATTTTAATAACATTTTGCGAGAAATCTTATGCAAATTAGTTAGGAACACTTTATAACGGGTGTTTTTTTTTCAAGGTATAGAACTTTAAGTTGCCATTACTTTTCAAGACGGCGACCGATTTAACAGCTGTCAAGTGATTTATTCTCAGTTTGGTTTGACAATTAATCATGAATAGACTCACGCCTGAACAACGCTTGCAAATTGTGCAATTTTATTTCGAAAATAATTGTTCTGTGCGGAATACGTATTGCGCACTACGTCCATTTTATCGTCGACAAAATCGTCCATCAGAGCAGTTAATTCGATTAACCATGGAACTTTGTCGCACCATGTTTACTCTAATTGATAACTCGAATCCCCAGAGATGCCGTAGGTGCGTACAGAATAAGCTATTGCTACTGTAGAGCGTAGCATTGAGGAAGACCCAAATAAGTCCATCCGCCATCGAGCACAGGAATTGGATCTGTGTCCATCCACTTTATGGAAGATTTTGCGGAAGGACCTTGGTTTGCATGGTTACAAAATCCAACTCGTGCAAGAATTGAAGCTAAACGATCATCAAGCAAGGCGTAGATTCGTCGAATGGGCCCAAAACGAGACGGCCGTTGTTCCCGATTTTCATAAGCGAATTTTGTTTAGCGATGAAGCGCACTTCTGGTTGAATGGCTACATCAACAAACAAAACTGCCGCATTTGGAGTGAAGCTAATCCTCAAGTGTGTGTCGAAACACCGTTACATCCAGAAAAACCGATTGTTTGGTGCGCTTTGTGGGCTGGTGGAATCATTGGTCCGTACTTCTTCAAAAACGATGATGGCCACAACGTTACAGTCAGTGGTGATCGGTATAGGGCCATGATAATTAACTTTTTCATTCCTGAATTGAACAATCATGATGTCCAGGAGCTGTGGTTCCAACAAGACGGTGCAACATGTCAAACAGATCGTGCCATAATCCTAGTTTCACGTTTTGGACCAGTGAATTGTCCTGCAAGATCTTGTGGTTTAACACCGCTAGACTATTTTCTGTGGGGTAATGTAAAGTCATTGGTCTATGCAGATAAGCCACAACCGCTTGACCATTTGGAAGACAATATTCGCCGTGTTATTGCAGATATACGACCACAAATGTTGGAAAAAGTAATCGAAAATTAGACGTCCAAATCGGACTACATCCGAGCCAGTCGTGGCAGTCATATGCCAGAAATCATATCGAATAAATAAAAAATCATGTCAATCGAATATTCCATCACTTTTTGTTTTATTGCAATTTAAAGTTCTATACCTCTAAAAAAAAACGCCCTTTACAAGCAACATATAATATAACGATGATGTGACAAGAAAAACAGGCTGAGAATCTTTAAAGTCAATTATTTTTGCCGTAGCGATGCTCCCGACTTCTATTAAGGTCTTTTTATACTAATATTGAAATCGGATGGCTCTAAAAATGACACACTTCCATAGAGAAGAAGCCTCATAAAAAGGATGCTAGTTTTCGTAAATGAATTTTGATTTTTTTTTCAACGAAAAAGGAAGATAAATTCGTACTAAGATCGAAATGTCCATTGAAACGGAGTCGTCCTGAAGAAGGAGGTACTTCTTTCAGGAAAGCAGAAGGAATAACCAGACATACAATACTAATTTTAAAGCCAATTATCTATCTTTGTAATGTTTCTTTTGAGACTATTCAAGTTTAACGTAAGACTGTTTTCTATGATTAATAAACCTTCATTATCAACCATAAAGTCGACAATATTATTCTTAGTAGGTACTTTTCCGTTGACACTATTGACAACCCCTTCTTGGGAACCCCAGCAAATGTAAACATAGTTTGTAAAAATTTATGAAGAAAGCTTAAAAAATCGAAAACATTTACACAGCTGGTTGGGCAGAACAACCGACAAGACTATAAATGCTAAGTTTAGACCATTATGCTGTGCGAAAGGAAAAGTCAAGAAGCTTTGTTGAAATGAGAATTCATTGAGCACTTTTTCTTGCTGATTTGAGATAAGCTTAATCAGAGACGATCTATGTTTCATTTGAAGTCACTCAATATTTTAATCGATAGAATTGATACTACCAGCGCTGTCGTTTTTTTTGTCTTCGGAGTGTTTTACTTTTGTTGACCAATTTGCATATTATAAATATGTTTAAGAATCATCGATTGCATCATAAGCTTTTTTCTAATTTCTTCTGTTTAAGGTGGTTCATAATTTGAATTTTAAACTGATAATGCAAAGCACAGAAAACAAACAAACAAAGAAAATTGGTCATCAACTTTGTTTAGAATTTTAAATGAGATAGATAGTAGTTGAATGTTTTTATTATTTTGATGACTAAGAGGAGTGAAGAAAGAGAAAAAGAAGACAAGTTAAACAAATTGATTTGCATTGGAGTCATTAATAAAATACCAGGTGTTTTATTGTTATTTATTGTTTTTCATCAAAACAATGAAATTCATGCTTCGCGGAATTTTGGGGGTTTTCATTTGTTGTTCAATTGAAACCAACTCGTGTAAAAACATTTTTGGAAATTTTGGAAGAAAAAAGTTAACTGAGAATCGGGCTAACGAACTGAAGCAAGTGTCAGATGGTTGCAGAAACTGCAGTTCCTACACTGAAAACTGGAACATTGGAAACATTTTTTCTCAAAAAAATTAAGGGCAGCTGTTCAAATTGAGGCATTGCAAATATCCAGGAGTATAAATATCTAACAGATATTAAGCAAACATATTGTTTTAAGTATTAAGTAAATTGACAAAAATTCCCAGTATACCTAAGTACACAATCAGTAGCAAAAAAAATGTTGAAACAAAAACACTTGCATAAACAAAGTTTGACAAAAAATTCCCACCCAAAATGCAACATTTTGAGCATGATGACTGTTGAATTTTGAACAAATTGATTTTATTTTTTTCCATTTTTCACAGTCAGTCTTGATTGAATTGTGATTCAGTGCGTTTGCTAGTTCCAGCTTTAAATCTTGTGTTTTTGTGTTGTAAAATGAAACTCCTTATTTTGTTGGCCACTTTGATGGTGGGCGGACTAGGTGTCAACCAAAATAGAGCTTATAATCCTGCACCAAGATTGCTTTGTTTTTATGATTCTACTAGTCTGATTCGTGAAGGTCTTGGCAAGTTAACCCTGGCAGATTTGGAACCAGCTCTTCAATTTTGTTCACATTTGATTTATTGATATGCTGGCCTTCACAATGACAGCAGTAAACTCATCAGTTTAAATGAGAACCTTGACCTAGATGCCGGCAAAGGTCATTTCCGTGGAATTACAAATTTAAAGAAGAAATATCCTCATTTGAAGGTCCTTCTTGGTGTTGGTGGTGGACGTGATGAGAATCCTGAAAAATATCTGTCCATGCTAGAAGCAAGTGTCAAGCGTATGGCCTTCATAAACAGTGCCCCTGCTTTGATGAGAACATATAATTTTGACGGCCTTGATTTGGCATGGCAGTTCCCGCCAAATAAACCAAAGAAGGTTCGGGGAACCATTGGCAAATTGTGGAAGGGATTTAAGAAAATTTTCAGTAGTGACTCGGTTCTTGACGAAAAGGCCGAAGAACATAAAGAGGAATTTACATCACTGGTCCGAGAATTGAAAAGTGCCCTTCGACTAGAAGGATATACATTGTCATTGACTGTTCTACCAAATGTGAATAGTTCAATCTTCATTGATGTCAATGCCATAGTAAACTACCTGGATTTTGTTACTCTCGCTGCATTCGACTTCCAAACACCCACTCCATTGTACGAACTCAATGAACGTAATCCAGAACATAACGTGAATTATCAAGTGCAAAATTGGTTGAATGGTCATTGCCCTGCTTCTAAAATCAATGTAGGAGTTGGTGCTTACGGTCGCGCATGGAATATGTCATCGCATTCTGGCATTACTGGAGTACCACCAATTCCAGAAACTGAAGGCGAAGCACCTGCTGGGCTTTCGAGTAACACTCCTGGATTGTTGACATGGCCAGAAGTTTGCTCTAAATTACCAAATCCATCTAATTCACATTTTAAGGGTGCAGATGCTCCTCTGCGTCGTGTTGGCGATCCTACTAAACGTTTTGGAACCTACGCTTATCGTCTTCCTGATGACAATGGTGAACATGGTATGTGGGTAGGCTACGAAGATCCCGATACTGCTGGCAACAAAGCAAGCTATGTCCGAGCTAAGGGACTAGGAGGATTAGCTCTGTTTGATTTATCCACCGATGATTTCGGTGGACGTTGTACTGGTGACAGATATCCGCTATTGAGAGCTGCTAAGGCTCGTTTGTTAAACAGTCTTCCAGTTTTTCAATGGTCTTAAACAGATCCAATTTTCTTTATATTTTAATAAAATGTTACAGTGTTATACTGTTAAAAAAAAAAACAGATAGGTACAATGGTACATATAGATCTAGGTCAATATTTTTTTTTTGTATCATATCCTTAATGTTACCAAAATTTAATTCCAATCAGAAGTTTAATATAAAAAGTACATTTAATAATTTCAGAATTAGAAATTTTTTTTTATAAAGATTGATGTTTTCAATTTGTAGCACAACTTAAAAAAAACTTGTGTTTGCACGACTTAAAAATTTTCAAACTCAATCAGCAACTAAATTCTACTGAAGTTGAAAGTAAATGGCAATAGAACTTACATTATATTTGCATTGGTATGGTAATATCAATTAATAACTCTTCGTATTTTTTTCACTTTGTAAACATTTAAAAATATTAAATTTCTTCAAATATTGAACATGTTATTTACCCACTCAAATATCCCTTCAATAAATTAAAGTTGAATATGCATGAGATAGTAATTGTTATTGGTTTTTTTGTTTTTGTTTTTAAGAGGTGCACGAAATATTAATTTCATTGGGTAAGACAGCTAATTGAATTGCGGTTAACCAAAAAGCATGCAATTTCCTGAAAACGAAAAGTGAGCAGAAATTCCAAGCCTCAAACCACAGCAATAAAAAAAGCGGCAAGAAAATTTAATATGACAAGAAGTTGTCGTTTTTGGGAGATAAAATGATATGAGAATGTAAATAACAGAAGGCATGTAACAAAATCTATAATTTTTTTTTTTTAGATAGGTAAAGAGAAGAGATTTGTTTGTGAATACAATTAAAAGTTATTTATGGAGCAAGAGTAGACTAGGTACATAGGAAAATGAAATATGAATTAAATTTAAAATTACCATACCGGTTTTTTTTTTTAAAGAAATAATGAGACATTATCAAACACGTTGTAGAAGCTTGAACGATGTCACTTCTTCATTTATATAAGATAAGATACAAGATAAGGAGCAGGGAACTAACTTCACTGGGAATTAACTTCACCTCAAGTGGGAAATACCTTCACTTTTTTCTGGTGAAGTTATTCCCCAACTATGGTGGGAAATGCCTTCATCAGAAGATTGTGTGAAGTTAATTCCCACCCGTTACTAATAGATTTTAAGAGAAACGACCAGCCGAATGAAAAAAAATTATGAATATATGAATTCAATAAAGCCATGTTTTTGATAATAAGCTACGAGAGTAGAAAAAGGGCTTAAGCTCATAGTTTTAGCTTCAGTTTTTAATAAATCGAACGAATAATCCTGGTAACACCAGGAGCTCTTTGCACCATTTAGAAAGATTAGGATTGGATGTCAGGTTTGCTTTAATATCGTGGAGTTTGCACATCCTTCTGCGGATTGCCCGCGTATAATAGAACCAATTTCCTTTGAGGTCTTCTTCGGGAAATACAATAGGTATACCCCAAATTGTTTCTCTGTTTGGCAAAAAAAATTTCGGCTCGCTTCGCTCGCTTTTCAGTACTACAATTAAGTTCTCTTACACAATTTGCACTAACATTTATTTTTTGTACGATAATAGTTAAAAAAATTTTTTTTTTAATTTTCAAACGAAATTGGGTACCTACACATTTGTTTATTGATCAACTCAGTTCATATTTTGTTGTAGTAGGAAATGTATCATTTTTTAACATTTGTGATTTGAAAAGTATACAATTTGTTTATCCTAAGCCTTCTACATTATTGCTCGGTATTGAACGTACAGACAAAAAAGCTATTCATTTATATAGATTCAAAGAATAAGGTAGGGTGGTGGCACCTGTTACCGAACGTCCCCAGTTCCCGGACACTTTTGAGAAATATGGTTGTAGTTTCGTTATTTTAACATTTTTCGTAATGAAAACTTCACAAAAACCTGTGGGCATTCTTTCTTTAGAAATAGGTAAAACGTTTCATTTAAACTAATATATCTTAAGAGAGCAACAAATTCAGTTCAGTGGTAGGTTTCCCTCGGTACGGATTTGATACGTTTTTCAAGAAAAAAAAAAACTAGATCAGGACTTCCTGAGAAGGAAGGAAAAATATTTGAGTAAATTCTTTTCCCAGTGTTTTAAAATAATTAAGTATGCCAGATTATCGATATTTTAAATTGTTTAATGAAAAAAAGTAAAATTATGGTATGATTTTTGACTGTTCGAAGAAGGGAAACTAAATATTACCGAGTTGCCTATTTCCGAACAAGTGTGTTCGGAAATAGGAAACAGTGAAAAAAGACAAAATCCTATTTTCGAACACCCTTTTCTTTCATGTTCAAGATAGGGATTGGAATCAGTGCCCACATTCCGAAACCTAGTGACTACGTAGTGAACTCATTCTGATTGGTTGAAAACAGCTAATAAGCCAATCAGAACGAGTTGACTACGTAGTCACTAGATTTCGGAATGCGGGCAGTAAGTTTTAATTAGAGGTTTTTTCAATATGTGCCTTCGATTCGATTAAAGGTCATTTTTTCTGATGAAAAGAAATTGAACTGAAATGACCCTGAAAGATTACATATGGATACTTGAGTGATTTACGACAGGAACCGAAATGTTTCGATGGCCTAATTTTGGTATAGGATCATTGATGATATGGTGATGGTGAGCTTTCTCTTCAGTAGGGTGCTTCGAAATTCGATTTACGTCAGCAAAAATCAACAGTTGGGATTATGTTTAAGTGCTGCGCATCAGTTTGATACCTGTTTGGCTGATCACTATCGTTTTTCAGCTGGAGGCGGGAAAATACCAAAATTCATACAAATCGGGAAACAACTGATTGGTTGCAGCTTAATCAAAGACAAAGGAATTTATGGAGAAGGAAGGAGCTACGGATCTGTTGGAGAGCTTAAGAAGCTCTGCGAAGAGAATAGCTTATAATTTATAAGTCAGTTTTAACAAACTTGGTCAAATCCATAAAAATTTCAAATCAACTCCTGCTAAGGATGTATAAAAAAATAAACGTTAAAAAACTATTAAATAAACAAAATTATCTTTTTGAAAAATGTTGTTTGTTTAAAAAAGCTCTCAAGCCCCTAACTATTAGATATTTAAAAAAAAATTCTCGAAACTTGATGTGACAACTACTTCCTATATATTGAAGATTTTCAATTATAAATCGCACTGACTATTTAAAAAATAGAACTTTAGTACATATATTTATTTTTAAGATACGATACGATATTAATTTATTTTATTTTTGCCAATGGATCATTCAATTATTTACATTTTTATTTAATGAAAAATATGCAAAAATAGAGAAATTTTTGGCTTTAAAATGGTTTTCTAACCACTTACGACTTTTTGATTCCAGTGTTCGAAAATAGGAAACTCCGTGTTCGGGTTTAGGAAACAATCAAAATAAGGTGTTCGAGAATAGGAAAAAATGCTTATTTTCAATAAAATCTTCTTTGAATATTTACTTATAATTTTTATGGAAAAAAAGAGTATCAAACCTGAAAATATTTGAGATAATAATTCAGAAAAAACTAAAATTATAATACTAAACTCAGTTAAAGTATTTTTTGCAACATGTTCTTTCCTCATAGTCCGTTAAGTGTTCGGTAAGGTGCAGGGAAATTACTCCACGGGAATCTGCTCCACATGGGAATTTACTCCACTCAAAGTGGGAATTTTCTCCACTTTTTAAAGTGGAATAAATTCCTCCTGCAAGTGGGAAATAACTGCACAATTTTTTTGGTGGAATTATTTCCCAGCATGAAACTGAGCTCTACAGGTTTTTACGAGGAATGTTAGTTATTTATTATAATGCAATCAATTTATGTGATAAATTCAACTAATTTATTGACTATGAAAACAATTTTACAATTTTACAAATTAAACAATTATTTATTTTTGCACACAGTTTAACTATGGTGGAACATAAGTGCCGAATTCTATTTTGGGACTACAAACCCATTAGTCATTAGTCCTGAAATTAAATTCGGGGTTTCTTCGTGATAAGTTATAAACATTTTATAAACCAATAAATTGAGTAGACAGTTTGAACATATTTTCAAGGTTTACATACCACATGCTCTAAGTCTATGTGACGTTAAGGAAACTCTTCCCCATGAAAACATTCTTCTGAACTTTGGTGTTCGGTGAGAGTAGGGCATTCTACAAGCAATACGGTACTTGAACCCAGCTTCATCTTATTGCATCTTTTTGTCACCTAAAATAACTGAGCTGTTTCTATTACATCAATAGCTCCATTAGAAAGACATTTTTGTATTGATATGATTTTCACTGTTCAGTTTTCTTGCATCATGTGGATGCAGACGTAAGTAGGTACTATTTTTGCAATACTTAACCTTAACTCAGTCTCACATGTTTTAAAATATTATTTCAATAAAGGATTTGGAGCTTGAAACAAAAAATGAAGCAGGTAAAATAATTACAAGCGAGCGAAGCGAGCGGAAAAAATTTTGCCCAAAAGAGAATGAATTTGGGGTGTGAAAATAAAAAAATTCGCGCGAATTTTTTTATTTTCACACCCCAAATTCATTCTCTTTTGGGCAAAATTTTTTCCGCTCGTTTCGCTCCCAACCAAACCAAAACGATTTTGAATGTTCCAGATCGTCATAATCTCTAGGATTTGGAGCTTGAAACAAAAAATGAAGCAGGTACAATAATTGCAAGCGAGCGAAGCGAGCGTAAAAATTTTGCCCAAAAGAGAATGAATTTGGGGTGTGAAAATAAAAAAATTCGCGCGAATTTTTTTTATTTTCACACCCCAAATTCATTCTCTTTTGGGCAAAATTTTTTACGTTTCGCTCCCAACCAAAACGATTTTGAATGTTCCAGATCGTCATAATCTCTAGAGTCAAGACGAAAGTGAAAAAAGATGTTCAAAATGAATCATTTCAATGCAGCACCTGCTTTCCAGACACAAGCGTGCATTACAAAGGTGCGAGGTGGATTTTGGACTATTTTCTCACACAATTATGCAGTTATTTCCCACTCGTAGTGGGAATTTATTCCACTTAAAAAAGTGGAGAAAATTCCCACTTTGAGTGGTGTAAATTCCCATGTGGATCAGATTCCCGTGGAGTAATTTCCCTGCACCGTTCGGTAACTGGTGCCACGACCCTACTCTTAAAAAATATGCTTAACACCCAATTTAAGCAGACTTTTCGATGCAAACATTAAAACAGAAGAGCACCATTGACCTCACGAAACTTTCTTTTTCCCTACGATTCGAAATAAATTTTTCACTGATTTTGATGCGAAAGTAAACTACAAAACATGATTATAGTGCGTTACTCTTATATACAAAGTGAAATTAATTCCCACTTTCTGTGGGAAATAGCTTCACATCAAAGTGAAGTTATTACCCACAGAAAAGTGAAGTAATATCCCACCATAGTTGGGATATAACTTCACCAGAAAAAAGTGAAGATATTTCCCACTTGAGGTGAAGTTAATTCCCATGTGAAGTTAGTTCCCAGTGAAATTAGTTCCCTGCACCACAAGATAATATCTTAAAAATTTAGAAATGATGAAGATTCACTTCACTCAATTTTTAGTTTAACAATTCATACAGACTCATATCTGAAATAATTTCCCTAAATAGTAAAAAAATACAAAAAAAAAAACAAACAACATTATGGAAAATTTGTCAAATTAACAATTTAACACTACACTTCACATATCTCCGTATTAACACAAAAACGATCTTAATTATTGAAAATTATTATTGCAACAAAAGAAACAAATTTGTGGCGGTCATTATTCAAGTCATTAAGGGTTAACTTTTTTTTACTTTGTAATAAATTATACATGGGTGTTACGTTTACTGCTGTATTTTTTACTAATTTGTTGTCTAATTGCATTTGTTATGAGTTTTATGAAAATGCAAGTTTTTCGCTCATAAATCAATAATATTTTCCATATTGAGGTACTTGAATGATGTGTAAACATGTAAATTCAAAACGTTTTATAATCTCTGGTTACTGTGGCGTATACGTAATAAATTTTTAATAATCTTCTCAGAACATTTAAGACGAGCATGGATTGAAAAAAAAAACAGAAGATGATCTCATTTGATTTCTTAGATACTTTTTTCTGTAAGCAGAAAAGTAAATCGATGAATAAATATTCTAGAATAATATTTAAAGAATTGACAAGGAACCAGCCGGGTCTTCCGTATTTTGCTTGAGTTTTGAGAGAGGAAAAAATGTAGAGCTCGAAATTTAAATTAAAGGGTTTTTCAATAACAGCGCTACTAAAACAAAAACGTTTTTGGATATCAATAAAATTCTTTATTTTTGTAAAAGAACGTTTGATGCCATTATGTATGGAACTCGATTTCTTTTGCATGGCCACCACGGACACGCTTGCAGAAGTCCAGACGCTGTACCCAGTTCTCGACGGTTTTCAAACATAAATCGGCCGATACTGCTGCAATTTCACGTTCGATATTCGTACGAAGTTCATCAATCGTCGCTGGTTTGTTGGCATAGACCATAGGTTTGACGTAGCTCTACAGGAAATAGTCTAACGGCGTCAAATCGCCCGACCGAGGCGGCCAAGCGGCTGGATCATTTCGTGAGACAACACGTTCTCCAAACTTGGTTTCCAATAAATTGATTGTAACATTCGCTGTGTGAGAGACACATTTGGGCTTTCTGCAACTGAAGCCTCAGCGGCAGCAATATCCTCGACACTACGGGCACTCACTGGCACGAAAACATTTTGTACATTTGTCAATTATTGATCTGCTAGGACGATTATGACCACCATGAATTGGACGTAGCAATCTTAGCGTTGAGGCCACTGACTCCGAATTTCGGTAATAAATTTTAATAATTGCTACTCGTTGTTGGTTCGTATATCTTTCCATCATGAAATGGCAAACCTTACTGAAGAGAAATATCAAAAGAGCGGCAAGAATTATGGTGTAGTTTGTTGTCCCTGTGGCTCTACTTTTGTAGCGTCCCTGTTCAAAAACTTTTTAGTAGGAAAAAAACTATTTCCAAAAATCCTGTCCGTTATTCTGTCTTACTAACTGCCTGCCTGTCATCGTATAGCCTTGCGCTTAGTCTCACCCAGCTTGACCGGCAATAGCGTTGGATCGAATTGAGTGTGCAAAATATGTTCATTTACTTTATACATGCTATCCTTTTACTATTAGTTATCAAAGAAATAAAACTCAGAACAGCTTTGCAACAACTTAGTTTTTAATGCACTTGGGCGTATACTTATTTTTTTTTTGTCTAACGTTGTTAATTGAAATCTTTACTTCTTTTTATTTGCTGTTCAAGTGAAGTGATGAGCTTATCCGGTTTATTATGTATGTACAAGTACTGAACTCGAGTACAAATTTCCAAGAAATCTGGAACTTGCTTGCATTATTTTTATTTTATGCAAATTTTATGCATTTTCTTAATTTAAATAATTTTTGTCTAGTTCGTACTACGCGCTTGTAAACATTTACATTTGTTTAATTGTTGTTGGTCTTTCCTAAGTTAATAGTCCTCGAAATGACATGATTCGGTTAATTCTTAAGGAAAACCTCGAAACTGAGTTTATATCTTGTTCATCCCTTAGCGCCATGGCCAAAAAATACCAAAAACATGATTTGAACGAGATTGGAGCTAGTAAAATTTGCTCACATTAAAAGAAAATATATTGAGAATTTCTATCAAATCATTTTTATCATTTTTATTTTAAGAGTAGTGGGCTTGTGAGCAAGTTCGAAAAATTTCTTCGAAAAAAGCCCACTCTGCAGCAGCAGAGGGATAAAACTAAAAAAGGATAATTACGAAAAAGGTAAATTTAGTTTGGAAAACATAAACTTTTAATTAAAATTTTGCTTTTTTAAACACATTTTTCAATCCAAAACTATATGTTTGTTTTGTATTTTAAAATAAATAATAATTACATATTTGTTTTAACTAAAGGAATGACTAAGGCTTTCGTTTATAAGTATTTCCCATAGACCAACCTTTTTTATCAACACGCAAAAACTACGTCAATGTTGTTTAAGTTATTCAAGTAAACAAGGTGTTTTGTACCCTCTCTTGTTTGAAATAAGTTTGACCCTTCATTCGGTTCTTCGACCCTCATCTCATAATGTTTTGATCTCAAAATATTTTCATATAGCATGACTAATAGGATAAGAGACCGGTTAATTATTTTGTTTTGAACGTATTACTCAATGTTTTATCCTAAACTCTGATCGCACATAGCAACTAACTCTAGCTCATCTCCCTATAATTAGTTAATTTTTCCATATACTTAAACTGATAACATATTAATTATATTTTTTCATTTAGCATATTTCAAAAACAAGATGTTATCCTCTACCCTTTTTTCTTGTTTATCAACAATGAGTGAAAAGATACACAAGCTCACGTCAAGATGTTGTCTAAAGTCTGAAAAAAAAACAACATACCAGACGAACACTATTTCGAAACCCTATTCAAATAGTGATGTTGATGTGATATTTTGCGTGTTTTGTGATACAAGATACTCTAGTCAGAGCTACCTAAATTAAGATGTCAAGCATTCAGGAAAACCTTTTTTTTTCTCTACTTCTCTTCTGGTCTATTCATGTTTCATCTAGAAGATTGAAATCAGGCTCGGTTTTTTGTTGTTCATTTGGCTTTGTTGGGTTGTATTTATGAAAACAGAATGAATCTATCATCTTTTTTTTTCTTCGACTTTTTCCTCCTATTCAAGAATATGATATTTTATCATGAATGGATTTTTTTTTTTGTAAGTAATGTTAACGAAAAGAGAGAAAAAAAAACCTGTCAAGATGACACACAAAGCCCTTCATTAGGCGTTGTAAATTTGTTTATCTTTAAGATTTACACGCAGTTAATTTATTTATTTCGTTAAATGCCTTTGAATTGAGGGAATTATTTATTAAGTTCATATTTTCACACAATTTCTATAATAAAGTTAGAGTATATGATTTGGAAGAATTGTCAATTGAAGATGTCATGTTTGTAAAAGGAATTATCACTTTTCGGCATGAACAAGACCTAAATTGAAAAACTCAATATTGTGCTCTTTGAGTTCAACTCATTTTGCACAATTGAAAAAGAAAGTTGTTTTACCTCCAACACGTTGGACAGTGACTGACGCGGACGGTTGGATGGTAGGAGTAGCAAAAGTTGTCTAAACTTAGTTTAACAAGAATCCTTTGATTTGGCAGAGAGATTGTTGGTTAGCTGCGTGGGACACACACAAAGTTGCTTTGAAATTTACTTTGTAGAAATTCTGCGAAAGAAAACTTGATTCAGGCGTTGAACTGCTTGTGTTATAAAAATAACAACGATAAAATTATATTTACAGGGTAAACGGACAATTTGACTTGGTCAAAGAGCGGAAAATTAGGGACAAGTCCGCAGAAGGTTGTACATTTTTGAATAAGAATTTCTCATGGTTGCTTAGTTTTTTTTTTTAAACAAAATTCTTTTAAATCGACTGTGAAGATGGCTAAGAACGAGACTGAGTTCGGAGAAAGTCCTTATTTTATAAAACCGCGACTTTTGTTTCAAGTGTTTTCATTTTTATATGAAAATCAATTTCTGATTTTTGCCTTTTTAACACTAATTTCAAAAACATTTCCTTAGAAATGAAATGTTACAGTTCAATCACAAAATTCAAAGAAATTAAACAAATCAATTTAAAGGTAAATACATTAACAAACAATTAGGGAACATGTAAATCTTCTCACAATGTTACCAGAATTCTGAGAAAATTATGTCCGTAAAATTTATGTCTGCATATTATGTTTTGCTAAACAAAGAATTTTATCGGAATCAACATCATCTGTCAGGCTGTAACCAAGAAAATACAATTATGTTATTAATTTTAAGACCTAAAAGGAATACCTACCCAAGAATATCTGTGTTTTGTTTTTTCTTGGAAAATATGCAAAGTAGTGTGGTTTACAGAACAGTTCCGTGAGCGAATAAACAATAAAGATGCGAGTACATATTTGCAATTCGTCTTAAAAACGCAAATGAAATAAATCACCGTACTTCATTTAATTGAAGAGTTTGTGAAAAAGTACCGACTGAGGCAGGGTTAAGTAAATGAACTGTTCTGTTGGTGGTTTACCTTAACATTTATTATTCAGCAGATGAGGAAGGTTGCAAATTGCTGACAAATGTAGGTATTATTATGGAGATTTTTTATAATTATTCTTAATGTGTTGTCGAAAATTGTTCACAAACCAAACTCGATATTTTGAAATTGGTTCAAACAAATCTCTTTTTCTCTGTCCTTAGATGTTAATGGTCTTTTAATGAGTGCATCTGCAAAACTACGTTTGCAAATTTTTAAGAAATTATTAACATATGAGGTCATTAATTTTTTTGGTTTCAACTTTCAAGTTGGTTGCATTGGCATTTAATACTGTCAAACTTAATTGCTATCTGAACAGTCGTAATATTAGTTGAATGTTCCCATTAACTTTGTGAAGGAATTCGAAGAGAGTGGATGCGTTACTGATGTTGCAAGGGTTATGCATCATCGTAAGGCACGGTCAGTCGAAAATATTGCTGCTGCAAGCGCAAGTGGTGCTGATAATCTGAATTTATCGCTTTCCCGGCGTTTGCTGATAACTGATATTTTTTTGGCCAGCGATTGAAGATCATGACTTGGACAATATGTTTCTAAAGGTGACAAGAATGGTGAGCATACGTTCATAAGCGGACAAGGACAATCAGTTATAGACATCTGTGCAATATCAGGTGAATGGTTGGATTCAGTTGACGATTTTGAGGTTCTCAATGCAAACTATTCAGGACACTTACCTATAGCTTTAAAAGTGCGCTTTAGTGAAGAAGTCGACCAGATGAGCTCTAATGCTATTCAGAAGCTTCGATGGGTTGAAAGCAAGGCAGAGAGGTACAAATCATTACTTAACCATCAGTGCAGTCATCTTCCGGTACAAATGCTTACAAATATCGATGAAATTGAGGAAAGCATAACAAGAGCTGTCCGTAATGCTGGATCAAACCCAAATAACCCCGTTTCATACAACTTTAAATGTGTTTGGTTCGACAAAGACTGCATAAAGCTTCGAAATCTGTCATTTAAATATTTAAAGCTGTTTAGATCTAATAACCTTGAGGTGTTCAAGACTTTATACTTACGAACTAACAGGGAATATAAACAGCTATGCCAACAAAAAAGATTGCAATATCTGAAAAACGTTGCGAACAAAATCAATCAAGCGAGAGATTCTAAAGAATTCTGGCATAGTATATTTGAACTGAGTCCACGTAACCATTATACAAGGAACTATCTCGAAGCTGAAACAATAGCAACTCACTTTAAAATTCTATTGACAGCCGACGAGAGCCTGCACTCCTTCAGTTACGCATTGCAATTTGAACAAGTTCCTGAACTGGACTGCCCGATCAATTTACGAGAGCTGGAATTAACGCTCACGCTTTTAAAGAACAACAAAGCTCCAGGATGTGATGGGATCCCTTTAGAATTTTTTAAATACAGCACGGAAGAACTCAAAACTTATCTGGTAGAATTCTTCAACAAAATATACAATGATGCTTGTCCACCCATTTCGTTTATGAAAGCGATTATTTTTGCAATTTTTAAAAAGGGTGATCCACTCCAGCCGGAAAACTACAGAGGAATTTCGATACTTAATTCGCTTCGGAAGGTCTTTGCATCGATTCTCTACAATAGACTCTCCCAATGGGTAGAAAACACTAACCGACTTAGCGCATTCCAAGCTGGCTTTCGCTCCGGGTTTTCAACAACAGACCATATCTTTGCACTGACTAGCATAGCGAGAAAGTTCATCGAAAACAAAAAGAAGATGTTCGTCTGTTTTGTTGACTTCAAAGCAGCTTTTGACACAGTGAACAGGCAAGCATTAATATATAAATTGGCATCAATGGGAATCTCTAGGAAGCTCTTAGAAGTTTATTCAAAACTGTTGTAAATATGTAATTCACTACTGTACTTTAAACTTAGTTTTTTGTATGAACATACTTTTATGTTTTTCATGTTTATAAATATTTTTTCATTCCTCAATAAAATTTATAACGTTCAACATTCAAGATTAAATTCAATTCCCTGAATTATTGTTTCAAAAGGTTATGGGCCCAGGAAAACGCCCAGGGAAACGCCCAGGGAGACGCTAAGAAGAATACATATACCGCAAGAAAGAATTACTCCGAAGATTTGTTGTGTACAAATAGTAATATCTTTTATTATATTATTCTTTGTTGTTTTGTTTTTTATCTTGAATAAGAATTAAGACATTATATAACTGTAATTATGTCAAGCAATTTTTTGGCCACGATTGAAAAGCTAAAAGGGCGTGACAATTATGCTAGTTGGAAGTTCGTTATAAAAACTTATTTAGAACATGAAGGACTTTGGGAATCTGTTGAAGGTACCGAAACGAATGCTTCCCTGATTTCAAAATGTAGAACGACTTTGATTTTGTCCATTGATCCGACTAATTTTATTCACGTTCAAGAAGCAAATACGGCAAAAGAAGTTTGGGACAAATTACAAAATGTTTTTGAGGACAAGGGTAGAGTTCGTCGAATAGGTTTAATTCGTCAATTGTCTCAGACGAAACTGGACGAATGTGAATCCATGCAAGTTTATGTAAACACAATCGTTACAGCTGCACAACGATTGAATGCTATTGGCTTCAAAGTGAATGACGAGTGGCTAGCGTGTTTTTTATTGGGAGGTTTATCCGAAAAGTATGGACCAATGGTGATGGCATTAGATAATGTCGAAATTCAACTTTCAAGTGACGCTGTCAAGACAAAATTATTACAAGAAATTCCATCTAATAGCAAGAATAGTGCATTCTTAAACAATGCGAAACAGAGGAAAGGTGGCATTCGTTGCTACACATGTAATAAGAAAGGTCACAGATCACCTGATTGTCCAGACAAGAATAAATTTAATAAGGATTCCAAAAAGAAATCTCATACAGCTTATAATGTGAAGCCTGAGTATAGTTCAGTGTTTTTGACTGGACAGTTCAATAAAAACGATTGGTATATTGATTCGGGTGCAACTCAGCATCTCACAATGAATAGTGATTGGATTTTCAATGAAAAGAAATCTAATATTACAGAAATAATAGCTGCCAACGATACAAGAATGAAGGTCGAATCTTGTGGCACTGTTAAGTTATATGCTGATGTTATTGGAACACCAAATCCAATTGAAGTGCGTGAGGTTTTATGCGTTCCTAATTTAACTGCCAATCTTTTATCAGTAAGCCAATTAACGAAAAATAATAATTATGTTGATTTTAACGCAAATGGTTGCATTATAAAAAACAAATTCGGTAAATTGATGGCATCTGCAAGTTTAGTTGATGGTTTATATCGTTTAAATGGTTCAAAATGCCAGAGTTATGTTGCAGTATCTAAATGTGATGACATTGTGACATGGCATCGTAGATTAGGCCATATTAACATCAATGATTTGTTGAAAATGAAGAAAGGCACTGTGAACGGTGTTTCTTTTAATGAAGAGAAGTTAACCGATGTATGTGTTACTTGTTTACAAGGTAAACAAGCGAGATTTCCCTTTAAGCATGCTGCAACAAGAGCAAATGAGATTTTGGAACTTGTTCATGCTGACTTGGCAGGACCAACTCCAACTACATCAATTGGTGGAAGTAGATACTACTTTGTTTTGGTAGATGATCACTCAAGAATGACTTTCACATATTTCTTAAAAACCAAAGATGAAACTTTCGAAAAATTCTGCGAATTTAAGGCATATGTCGAGAACCAAACCGGCAAGAAGTTGAAAAAGTTTCGTTCAGATAATGGAACTGAATTTTGCAACAGAAGCTTTGACAACTTGTTTAATGTTTGTGGAATAGAAAAGCAAACGTCGACACCATATACTCCACAACAAAATGGACTTGCTGAGAGGACAATTCGAACATTGACGGAAAGAGCCTTATGTATGATTACAGATGCAAATTTAGGTAAGAAATTTTGGGCTGAGGCTGTTGGTACTGCAACATACATAAAGAATCATTCATCTTCTCGGGTTTTAAATGACAAGTCACCGATTGAAGTTTGGTCTGGATTAAAACCAGATTTATCTCACTTCAGAATTTTTGGATCACCGGCTATGATTCATGTTCCTGACGAGAAACGAAAGAAGTTTGAAGTTAAATCCGTTGAACATATATTCGTAGGATATTGTAATGGAAACAAAGGATATAGGTTGATAAATCCTGCAACAGACAAAGTGGTTGAAAGCAGAGATGTTTTCTTTTTAGAACCCAAAAATATCAATAATCCAGTTATGCCATCTACAAAATCAAATGAAAGTTCAGATAATGGTTGTATAGTTGTTGAATTGGGTGATAGTGATTCATCTGATGAATACTGTGATGCTGTGGAAGTACCACCATTTCAAGAAGATCAAATTAGTGAAGAGATAGTTACATCAAATGAAATGGTAACATCAACATCAGATCCAGTACAAATCAGCAATTCAAATGAAACTACAACGTTAAGAAGGTCAACGCGAATAAAAAACAGACAAGATTGCGTTCAATATTCTGTACAAGATAATGTTAATGAACCCTCATCTTATAGTGAAGCAATTGCAAGTTTAAATAGCGAAAATTGGAGAAGTGCAATGAATGAAGAATTTCAATCACTCTTAGGAAACAAAACTTGGCAATTAGTAGATTTACCACCGGACAGAAAAGCAATCAATTCAAAATGGGTATTCAAAATCAAGACCGATACAAATGGAAAAATACTTCGATACAAGGCGAGACTAGTTGCGAAAGGATGCAGTCAACGTGCTGGTATTGATTATGAAGAAACGTTTTCACCAGTTGTTCGATATTCTTCAATACGTTTAATGATGGCATTAGCAGCTAGATACGACTTACATATCGAACAGATGGATGCAATAACAGCATTTTTACAAGGCGATGTCAATGAAACCATTTTCATGAAGCAACCCGAAGGTTTTGATGACGGAAGTGGTCGAGTTTGCCAGCTGAAGAAGGCTATTTACGGCTTAAAGCAAGCAAGTCGACAGTGGAATATCAAGTTGAATGATGTGATGATCAAGAATGGATACAAACGCTCACAAATTGATTCGTGCATTTATTTTCGTCGTCAAGGGAAGAGTATGATTTTTGTTGCCGTCTATGTGGACGATTTTTTAATTTTTTCGAACAACAAAGGATGGACAAACCAACTCAAATCCAATTTGACGAAGAATTTTAGTATGAAAGATTTGGGAGAAGCAAGTAATTGCATCGGGATGAGAATCACTCGGGACAAGAAACAAGGAACAATTACACTTGACCAACAGAAATACACGGAACAAATAATTGAAAAATTCAAGATGAATGATTGTTATCCTGTGAAGAACCCAGTAGATTCAAATCAAAAATTAACCAAGGATATGACAGCCATTACACCGGATGAGACCAAGGAAATACACAATATACCTTATCAAGAAGCAGTTGGAAGTTTACTATATTTATCTGTTTGTACTCGTCCAGATATATCGTTTGCGGTTGGAAATGTGAGTCGTTTCAACAACGAATTTGGAAAAGGTCACTGGAATGCAGTAAAAAGGATTTTCAAATATCTCAGAGGCACAACAGACTATAAACTTCAATTTTCGCGTGATGGAAACCAAAGTTTGATTGGATACTCGGATGCAGATTGGGCATCAGACATTGAAAGTCGAAAATCATGTACTGGCTATTTATTTAAGCTTCAAGGTGGAGCAATTTCATGGACTAGTAAACGTCAACCAACAATTGCTTTATCAAGTGCAGAAGCAGAATACATGGCTTTGTCATCGGCTACACAAGAAGCTATTTGGTTAAAACAACTATTACAAGAAATTGGTGAGAATATCGATTCAGTTGAAATTCATTGCGACAACAAGAGTGCCATCAATATTGCACACAATCAACTCTACAGTCCAAGAACTAAACATATTGACATTCGACATCATTTCATAAGAGAAAAAATAACAGATGGCTTAGTGAATATCAAATATCTCAACACTGACAATATGGTTGCTGATAGTTTAACAAAAGGTGTTACTAACGATAAACATAATTTTTGTTTAGAAAATATGGGCTTAACTCGTTAATATTTTGTTTGTTTGTTTTTAGTAATATTTTAATTTAATAATGTTAACCATTTATGTTAGTGTTAATTTGATGTTATTTGATTGTGAATTAAGGTGGAGTGTTGTAAATATGTAATTCACTACTGTACTTTAAACTTAGTTTTTTGTATGAACATACTTTTATGTTTTTCATGTTTATAAATATTTTTTCATTCCTCAATAAAATTTATAACGTTCAACATTCAAGATTAAATTCAATTCCCTGAATTATTGTTTCAAAAAAAACTAATCGCCACATCAAGTGCAGCTGTATGGGATGGCACCAATATGTCGGAATGGTTTAGCACATCTGCAGGGGTTCCGCAGGGATGTATACTTAGCCCCTTACTCTTTTCACTATATATTGATGGAATAGTAGATATTCTTCCAGGAGGAGTAAGCTTTGCTGGCCAGCTTACAAAAGTGCTACTCTATGCAGATGATTTGGTTCTGCTAGCAGATAACCCTTTCTCTCTCCAACTACAATTAAACAAACTCGTTATCTTTTTGCAACTTATGGGACCTTAAAATCAATGCTTCAAAAACAAAAGTTATGATCTTCGAAAGTCGGAACCGCACTAGACAACGTGAAGAAAATTGGAAAATCGGATGTGAGAGCATAGAAGTAGTTCAAAATTTCAAATATCTTGGTATAACCATCTCTTTCAATCTCAATTTTGATACCCATGCCAGACAGAAAAGTCAAGACGCCAAGCTTGCTCTTAATCTGATGTGGCCAAAGCTTTTCGCAAATCCAAATATTGACCTTGTTTCTAAATACAAGATATTCGAAGCAACTGTAAACACATGCTTGTGCTACGGAGTGCAAGCCTTTGGTATCTCTCCGATTGAGGAATTCGAGAAGACGCAAAGATACTTTTTTAAGCGTTTGTTTAGACTGCCAAACTCTACACCAACGTATGCCATTCATGTCGAATCGGGTTTACCACCTATATACATTCGAAATTTAAAAGCCCACTCGGACTACCTTGTCAGATTTATGCGTAGAAATGAAAACAGTCTTCACAGAAAAATCTTAGAAAGACTAATGTCAACTAACGCCTCCCCTTTCAGGGAATGGAAACAGATGGCCTTATCACATAACCTTGCAATGCCAACGTCTATAACTAACGTCGGAGAATGGAAAGATATGTTTGAGAGGGTGATTGCTAAGGTTGACGAACAAATATTCAATCAACATATCATCAGAGCCTGCTCTTCAGAATCCAGAGCAGCAAGTACTTCGATAACTGTTTTTCTGCGGAAATTATCAGTGTGATTTTCAAGGCGAGAGTTGAACTATTAGATCTCAATTTTATCCCGCATCGCAATGATAGACAGCAAACTTGCGATCTATGTAACAGAAGGGAACTTGAGAACGTGAACCATTTCATCGCAGTCTGCCCTATGCTGCAGGAGATAAGAAGATTGTATTTTAACGAAAGCTTCCTCAACCAAAATGGTCTTTACGAGATTTTGAATGGCAGTCGGGGCTGGGAGTGTCTGTTCAAATACTGCAAGCACGCCTTATCTTACCGCAACAGCTTCTAAATATTTTTGTGTTTTAAATCATTTCAAAATTAATCGACTTTATGTTGCAAATCATTAAAATTGCTCACTCAATATTCTTGCTCTTCCATCTTTCTCGCTTTGTCATCTCATATTAAAAAGTTTATTCAAATAGTAATTCTCACAATCTATGTACAAAATGTATAATACGACTTATTTTTAACTCAAACCTTTTTTATTTTCTAAATCTTTTTATTTTAAATTGTATAAAATGTATTTCATTTTCTTTATTATTTTGTTAATGCAATCAAATGTCAATACCGGCAGACGGCTCAGGTAGCCACGTCCGTATTCTTTTTATAAAATATTGTAACTATTACTGAAAAAATAAAGAAGAAATCTATCTATCTAATCTATCAATATGTGGTTCCAACAAGACGGGACAACAAGTCACACAACACGACCTATTATGGTTTTATTAAGTAAGAGATTCCTTGTCGGGTAGTTCCACGTTTTGGCGACGTGAATTGGCCACCAAGATCATGCGATTTGACCCTGTTAGATTTTTTTTTCTCTGCGCGAACTCTAGACGCATTCAAATTAACATTACTCAAAATTAAAAATTCTGAAGAAAATAAACCGTCAGCTTTTTGAGTGATTTTTCGAATGTTGGTGAAAAACTTATGTATCGAAAAGATTTAACCAAAAAATGTGCGTACAGTTTTTCTTTTATATCATTTTTTTTGGGCATTACTTTTTGGGATTGTGGATTTTTAAGATTTTAATTTCTGGGAATATTAACCCTGTTTCTACTTTGGATGCTAAGTGTCTGGCTTCAAGTAACATTTAGTATCACTCCACTATGAAATGTTTAAAAAGACCTTAAATCCTTAGACTAAGCGTCTTCGATTAGTACCGACAGCGACTCTAAACTAACCATATTAAAATGGGGTAGTATTTTTATTTTTGTTTTTATACAAAATCAATGCGAAATCAGACAGCCTAACAGACTGGAGCTTAGGCATAATGCAATTACGTTAACACAAAACAGGAGCTGTATAAAGTTATCAAATTTGTACTGAATCTACAGGGTGATTCACGAGCGTTGTGCCAAAAAGCTACAGCGTGTAGGTTGAGTTGAGACAAGAAAAAAATCGTATGGGAGGGGGGGGGGGGGGTCTATTCCCCCCCGTTTAGCCGGGAGGGGCAATTTTCTGAAAAATTGACTTATTTTGTAAAAAAAAATATTAAAAATCAACGGCTTAGTCTACAACACCGTGCTATACCTTTCTGAAAAGCTAAAAACTTCTTCTTTCACTTTGTTTTTAAAATAAATTGTTTTAACGAATAGTTTTTAGAAAATAAATTTTCAAACTCAAAATTTTCAAAAAAAAAGCCAAAAAAAAATTTTTGAACTAATTTTTTTCAAAATTTTATGTAATTAAGTACTAATTTTGTTTTAAAATTTCAATGTCTTTGTTAATTTTTAGTCGAAAACAGAAAACCGGATGCAAAAATGTCTTTTCGTTTTTGAGAAATTAAAAAAAAACCAAAACCACTTTTTACTAAGAAAATCTTTGTTTTTATTTTTACCTATCTGGACTTTTAGTTTAATTTATTAGTTTAATTTACAAATTTAATTTTTTGTAATTGGAGTTTTATGACGACTCAATAAAGTAGAAAAGTATTGGATTTTCAATGGATTAACCATTTTATTCATTGATAACGTCTGAAAACTGACCTGCAATTTTTTCTTACTGTACCTGGGGCCGCGGCCACTCGGCGGCGAAGGGTTTTACCTGCTGGGGGCTCAAGATAATTAAACCGCAATTTTTCTTAAATGAAAAAAAACAATTAACAACCTAAAGGTTAATAAAAGGCATCGCATATTTACTTAACAACCATTTACAATTAAAATATTAATTCATCAACACATAACAATAACAAACTCATATGTTCGAGAAGAGTTAGCGGACAGGAACTTCTGCTACGGTTTAACTTGTTGTCGAGATCGGGAAGCCGAAAGACTCTACGCTGAAAGATATCCCAATAGATGGCGCCCAAGTCGTAGAATGTTTTCAAGAATCCGCCGACGAGATCACGGAGAGCTAGAAGTGAAAGGTCAATGGCAGACGTTTTCAATGAACAAAATGGTTAATCCATTGAAAATCCAATACTTTTCTACTTTATTGAGTAGTCATAAAACTCCAATTACAAAAAATTAAATTTGTAAATTAAACTAATAAATTAAACTAAAAGTCCAGATAGGTAAAAATAAAAACAAAGATTTTCTTAGTAAAAAGTGGTTTTGGTTTTTTTTTTAATTTCTCAAAAACGAAAAGACATTTTTGCATCCGGTTTTCTGTTTTCGACTAAAAATTAACAAAGACATTGAAATTTTAAAACAAAATTAGTACTTAATTACATAAAATTTTGAAAAAAAATAGTTCAAAAAAATTTTTTTGGCTTTTTTTTTTGAAAATTTTGAGTTTGAAAATTTATTTTTTTAAAACTATTCGTTAAAACAATTTATTTTAAAAACAAGGTGAAAGAAGGAGTTTTTAGCTTTTCAGAAAGGTATAGCACCGTGTTGTAAACTAAGCCGTTGATTTTTAATATTTTTTTTACAAAATAAGTCAATTTTTCAGAAAATTGCCCCTCTCGGCTAAACGGGGGGAATAGACCCCCCCCCTCCCATACGATTTTTTTCTTGTCTCAACTCAACCTACACGCTCTAGCTTTTTGGCACATCGCTCGTGAATCACCCTGTATAAATTTTGTTTCCAGGAATCAAATGTGAGCACGGTCTAAACATACAATTTAAATCATTCAATTTCGATGACGAAAATAAATACTGGTAATTTTTTTTAACGTACATATTATAGTGTTTTATGTAAGAAAGGAAGGAAAGACGTGATTTTTCTTCAAAATACCCCTTCGCAAATTATATCTACCTTCCAATAACAAGTAATCTCATGAGCATAAATTAATTATTAGTCATAGTTATTGATTTTCCATATAAACACTATGTAAATACAAATTTCTTAACATTCTTTCTTCAGATGCATACAATTAATAATAAATAATAGTTATTAATGCTAACCTTGATAGTTTGACAAACGAAACAAAATAACAAAAACTGTCTGATAGTCTCATAAATACAAAACAATGTTTGCTGAATCAGCTGCTAAAACAAATACTCATACTACGCAAAAAAACAAAAAGAATAACTCAAGATAATCGTGATAAATACAAAATAACAACAAAGAAACTGAAAGACTTTCAAGAAGACTTTAATGGAACTTCGTGCCATCTCCATGGCTATACCTTTGCTCGAACTCAACTCAAACTACCCGCATTCTCATTTGCACCATAAGCAGATGATTGAATTAAAAATGCAATTAAATAGTCGCACTTGCAATCAAGTTTAAATTAAGTATTAATTTGTAACTTACCCGGGAGGAATTAAATCGATATCAATTCGCTCTGCACAGACGACGAACGAGACCTGCAATCCAATCAATGCGAGCGAGTTCAGTTATTTTGTTTATTTATTTATTTTTGAAAATAAATTATTTCGATTAACCACAGTATAGTTGTTGTTGATGAAGTTGGGGAGTTCTAGAGATACTTTCTCTCAACCTTCTTTTTGTTTGTAATTTATTCCAATGCAACACTGTTTATACACTTCCTTGTGTGCACCACTTAATTAAGAGCTCAGACAGGCATAAATAAATCGAACGACTTTAAATTAAAATCTTTAGACAACACTGTTCTTAATCCACTTTAAAATTATTATTTGCGTGACGCGCCAAAATGCATTTCTCCTTATTTCAACCAACTCATTAAAGAGGAAACTCTTGTGGAAGAAGCTCGAATGCGAAAGGCTAATGCCAACACACGAAAGAGCAAGCAAACAAAATTTTTGACCGCAAACAAGTTGTTGCACTCGCGGGCGGGAGTCTATATCTATGAGGTTCGATTTGAAATGCACTTATGTATTCCGAGCACAAACAGTTTTAACTGCACTTGGTTGGTCGCGGTAATGTTGAAATTTTCGTGTATCACGATTCAAGTGCGTTCAAGATTTGACCGTCTTTCACTGAAGACTGAGAATTTATAAGCAAGAATCTTATCTATATTATTTGAAGACTAGTTTTGATGAAATTCTTACACTGTTTATCTTTGCAGCCGGCGCAGAACTATTTAAACATTTTTTATCTTATTTTATCTTATTTGATACAAGATCACAGATCTTGTCCAACTTTTGTTGATAAATTTATTTCCTATTAACACTCCGAAGTGCGGTAGAATGCAGTTGATGCGAGAACAGCTATGTTTTCACCCATTAAGGGTGTCTAGTTGAATAATTTACCGATCGCACGTTGGGGGAATACAACCAGACAACGCAGACGACCCACAAAACCAAACGAGAAAGAAAAACAAAACAACGGACGAGACACGCTAGACCTAGCCCCAAAGTCAACGTGATGTTCAGAGAGAATGAGAAAGAGAGTGTGAGTTGTGCTTACTTTTGTTTGAGAATGCTTACCTTTATGTTGGCTTTTGGGGTCCCCTTTGGGGGAAACCCCCTTTCTGAACCATGAGATTTTAGTTGATGACTCGTAGGTAAATTGGAGTCATTTGAGTGAGAGTTTTTTTGTTTGTTTGTAGAGTTTGTTCTCTAGTTGACAAAAGCTCTTTCGAAGCGATATAGCTTTTTGACATTAAGACAGTTCGACTCTGATGAGTAGAGCATTTTCACGTTGTTTTGAGTTCAAATTTGAACTTAACGGTTATTTTTAGTTGAGATAATGAGAAATTCGTTGCCATGGAAGATGGTATTTTTTTTTTATTGACCTTGATTAAACATAATACAAGAGTGCGGAAGTTGAGAAATGTATTAGACAATACAATCGTATTGCATGTTTTTCTGTATACAACCTGAACGTAATTGACTTTCTTGGAACATTGGTATGTAAGTGAAATATTAGACTTGTTGAGAAATCATTTGTGTAAGAATGTTTTGCTAAAGTAAGGTGTTATACAACACATCAGG
Organism: Sphaerophoria taeniata; assembly: GCA_943590905.1. Classification (NCBI taxonomy): domain Eukaryota; kingdom Metazoa; phylum Arthropoda; class Insecta; order Diptera; family Syrphidae; genus Sphaerophoria; species Sphaerophoria taeniata. The sequence goes on along the minus strand of OX016540.1, from coordinate 32,527,502 downwards.
TCTTCAGTAATAAACCATAACCAGCTATGATCAACTATGATCAACCATATTCCGCTTCGTTAAGGCGATGAAAACCAACAATCCTGCCCACCCAACCTTGAAGAAGTAAAGATAGTGAAAGGAGATTAAGTCGAATAAATCCGGCTTGGCTGTCGAACTGTTCAATGTAGCAGGGAATTGTAAGTATCGCTTAAAAGATCTTATTTGAGGCAAACAGAAGTCCAAGGCATTCATCATCTTTATTTGGCTACAGATTTGTGGGATGAAGCATTGGGCGAACCACTTCTAAAAAAGAAAGTGTTAAACTTTTTTAATCAAACACTTTGGTGTAATTGAACCATTTTGATCGTTTGACAAATTGAGTACCAAACACCAAAGAGGAAAACATAAATACCATACTTCCGGGTATGTAACGTCGTCGCGTCGTCTCGAATGACGTCCTTTGATAGCTTTATTTAAATATATAAACCTCCAATGCAATTGAAAAATAAATTTTCAAATTTCCATATGTATTATGGCACTCTCACGTCAAGAGCCAATGTTAAAACCGTCAAATTATAATAATCACAAGGCCATCACAGCACAGACATCCAAAAAGCTTAAAAAAGGAAACTTTTCGAGCGTACGGTAAACACTTCCGTCACAAAAATTATGTCCTTATCATATAAAATGACAAAAATGTTCTACCCTCAAAGCAGAACGGAAGAGACAAGAGAGGAACCAAGTCTGAAAGTCAGTCAAAATAAAAATAAAAATATATGTATTTGTATATAAATAAGATTCCCTAGCAGACGCGACAAGCACACACAACGTCAATGGCGTCAAATGCAAATGAAAAACAATTTTCCAATTTATATGCAAACAATTTCATTCCTGGCTGAAACTTAAATTGCCGTCACACTGTGCTGCAGCCCGCCTTTCGTACGCCAACGCCATCGACATAAAAAAACCGCACCCACATAAAAAAATGAGTTGTAGATCAGACTTCCAGGCACACATACATTTTGACAGAGGCGATTATCGGAGGATGATGATGGCGATGATGGTTAAGTAAATAGCTTACTAGATGCCTCGAACAGTTTTACGACGAGAGATAACGTGGCAGGACCCATATGTAAGACATATTTTTTTTTTATTTCTATTTTTATATTTTTTTTGCGTTTTGGTGGCGGCAGCGGCAGTGAATGAGATGAACTCTCACATCACGGGTTCACCTCGTTGAATTGGAGTTGGAAGTGGAGCTCGGTTCAAAAGATGAAGAAGTGAATGAAGGGAAAGTCTTATTGAATATGATATTTATTCAGGACCTTTGCTGACTATGGTACACATCAACGTTTAGGTTTGGGCAAGGTCCTGAGGGGCTTTTGGCAATAAACTACCTTGCTCTCCCACATCCATTTTCACATGTCACCTTTCTTAGAAGCATGAGCATGATAAGACATCATCAGACTGTGCCATCTATATGACGACTTGAGAACCCGACAATGATGTTGAGATGTTGATGCTGAAGATAACGACGACGATGACAACTACACATATAAACCGACATAAAGTGCCAAAGGCGGTAATGGGTTTATGCGTCCTTTTTTGTGTACCTACAAATTCCCTTTTCAATTTTTTTTTTTGCTTTTACCATTTTAAACATCTCCTTCTGTTTTGCTGTTTTTTTCTATTTTTTTCTTGAATGATCCTAGGTCCTGGTTTGAATTGCTTGCACTATACAGTAAAAAGAAGTGTAGATTCGTTCATCTCCTGAAGCCACTAGACGGCTTTTTCCTGTTAAACGAACGAAAAGAAGAAAGATCTTCTTCTTTTTTGGGATCATCAGATTGTGTTTTTTTTTTTGCATTTCAGAAAAGAAAGAACACACTAGTGGTGTGTCGTGTCTGTATTTTTTGATGATTTCTCAACATCTCGTTTGGAATAGAATAAAAGGCTGCAATGCATTGCACATCAGCAGCATCACACCGACACCGCACCGTTTGGATTCAAAGTGGGTACCTGTGCAATTTAGGGTGTTTTTTGAGTTTTTTTTTCTACGTTGTTAGTTCGAGGAAATAAAATTGGTGCAGAGCTGCAATAAACCTTTTAGACGATTCACAGGAAAATTGACAAAGTCATCGCAAGCAAGGTCTGGTTGGAATTGTTCAAAGTGCATTACGCTACGTATTTCATTTAATATCCTTTTTCTCCTTTATTTTTGCTCTGGGAAATAGAAGGATCCACAGTTGACATGGGAGGTTACTCATTTTACCCTTCTGGAAGGTAAATTCAAAATGAGAATCACGAGTGGCAATTTTCTCATTGAATTCGTTCTTTGAAAATCAGTTCCTTTTTTTAAGAATTCTGTTTTGGACAAAAAAAAATTAAATTTGTTGGACGTTGTGTCCAAATACGGCGAATTCTTGAAAATAAAAGTCGATCCCAAAATTATTTAAATTATGTACTTTAATCCACTCTAAGAAACAGAATGAATTTTAATTTATATTTTTTGTAAAAAGTGATAAATAAGATTCTCAATCTGGCAATGTGATTTGAAGAACTTCAACAAAGTAGAATTTAAAATAATGAAATATTATTAGTTAATAGCTAAAGTAGTTGCACCTTATCGATTGCTTTAATCACTTTTTAGTTGGAAACACAAAGGAACAAACCACAGACAATTGAAATACAGGTGTGCTTCAGGGCTCCGTTCTAGCCTCGAGTCTCTTCAATCCTGAACAAAAATATGAAAATAACGCTTCTTAGAAAAATCATTTCAAAAGTGTATTTATAATAAATCTTAAAATATAACGTTATTTCTAAATTTTCACCGCTATGTTTGTTCCATCAGAGATCTTACATATGAACACAGAATTGAAATTCAATTCCAGAAATATGAATTGAAAGTTTAGTTTGCAGAATACTGTTCTGTGGTCGTTTTATCTCAATAAACTTTCATCCCTTGTCAACTTACAGACGAAACCACCATTGACTAATAGCATTCCATTTATCAAAACAAAAACCCCAAAGCCAACTCATAAACTCTCAATTTCATTTCTGAAAAGCGAACTGGTTTAACATCAGTAACGCAAGCCAATGCCTCAATTTTTCAGAATCTATGCACGATTTTACTTTTAACAGATTGTCCAATTTTTTTTACAAAACATTTCGAATGTCGTGCGTCAATTGCAATCGATGTCATGTCATAAGTTCAGCAAACAAATGTTTCACAAAATTTAACGACTGTACCGTGTCGATTGCAACGATACCATGAAAGTGGTGGTTTACAAATTTATAATTTTCTCTCGTCAACAACACAATAATAATAATAAGTTCAAAACTCAACGAGGATTCATTTTAGTTCAAATGCTTTGAAAACTTATCCCTGCTTTCACATATGAGCTCGAGCTATTATGATTACATGTCCAAAACGAAAATTACGCAGCTCCAAATCATATTTTGTAAATGCTTGTCTGGACTAACTTTTCAACTCTGAAAAGCTACTCAAAAACATTGCAATCAAAGTACACAATTAGAAGTTTTCATAGCTAAGCCATTCGCACGTAAAAGGATTTGGGATTGCAGGGGAGATCTATGGAGCCGCTGTAATCCTGCGTCGTCGGCCGCCGACAACAGCATCAGCATCACTACCATTCAAATGCCTAATATATTTCGATGTTAACATGGCAGCTTATTAGACACGAGACAAAGCTTTTAACTTTTATTATACTCAAAAACTGTTCGTATTGCATTACACAGCGATGCACTTTCAATACCTCGCACTAAGTGAGTGTGTAAGCCAGTGTGTCGCTATTCAAAGTCTGAGAAGCTATGTTGCGTTTTTGCTTTAAACCAATTGAAATACTCAGTGAAATCACTTTTTCATTCACAATTTTGCAAAATTACAACCCAAACAAATTTGACTATGAAAAAGTAATAGAATTTCCACAAAGCCAAACTGCAACAACTAAATCCATCTGATGTGAGTTTGAGCGAGAAAATGCAATTAACATTGGCAGCCACTCTAGTAATAGCTTTTCCGCGGAATGAAGCCAATTTAATTAGTCACTCTGGCTAAAGCAAAGGTAGTTAACATTGACAGTGACTTTTAAGCGAAGGCTTCAATAACTTGTTGTTTTACCTCTATTTCAGGTATGAGTAGACAAAGTTGTGTGCCGGCTTTGCTTTGAAATTATTTTTTTCTTCGTTTTTGTTCTCTATTAATTTTTGTTTTGTTTTGTTTTTGTCATTCGTTTTGAGAGAAATTAACTCAATTTGTTGAGTCTTTTAAATCAACCCCGGCAGTATACCAGGTGACGAAAGAGGTGTATGTTTTTAACAGTTATTCATAAAAGCGCTGCAGCTCTGACAGGTGTTATGATGATTCACAATTGAGTTAGGAGAATGTGATTTTGAAGGAATTCAGGAAAAATTTATTTTTTAAAATGAACAATGTGATTATGTGGTCTTTTTGGTTTTAATGGTTTACACTGAAGCTAACATTTTATAACCACTTTTTATAATTATTGTTTGAACTTTTCAAATTAATGGTTTCAGAGAAATTCTTTAAGAAATTATAAGAAAAAATAATTGAGCAAACCAACACCAAAAATATAATTTGGTTCAAATGGTACGTATACGCCATAGTGAACAAAAAAGAATATAAATTAATTTAAGCTTTAAAATTTTGAACTGTCATAGAAAATGGGTCTTCCTCTACCCTTTTATGAAAAGAACTCTGAAGCCTGAATGACAAACACGGACAAATTAATATAAGGGTGGCACGACAGCTCGGAAAAAGAAGTAAAGAATTTGATAAACATAAAATAAGGTTGAAAGAGAAAACAAAAATTGTTATTTTATTCATTTTTTTCAAAACATAAATAAAGTAAGGTGAGCTTAGTTGACTTTAAGTATTTACTGTGCTTCCTAGTTAAATTATATTCGGGGATAAAAAAGAGTGCTCCAGCCAACTTGCTTTAAAACCATCACATTGTAATAATTCTCTTAATTTCCCACATTCATTTATTGACGATGAAAATAAATATTCCCACTTCCTTCTCTAATAAAACACAGAAGCCGATAACACTTCTTTTTATTTCACATCCTCTGTCATTCGTTTCCGTCCTGTTTCATTTTTTTCTATTGAATGCCTTAAGTAAAATTTCAATAAAAAACAAAAAAAAAATCAACCTGTTCAGAGATTCCGATACCAATTCCAAACGCCGATCCCTTAACAAGCTCACACAAAAAGCAACGAGTTCCTTTAAAAACTTAATGTGAAAAATTTGTCATCATGAAGCCTTTTTTCCCACATTCAAAGACCATTAATATTGTATCGTCTGTAAAATAACTCCATACACATCTAACATCCCAAAGGCACATACCTTCCCACTTCGTTTTGTGTCGTTGTCGTTATATTTTTTGGTGAAAAGGTTAATGTTTGTTCCATTTCTGCAGTAGCACTTCAAAGTGAGACAAATAAATAGAACGAACCAGCAAAAAAAAAGAAATCTCACTCAAAAGGACATGAAACAGAAGAAACAAACATTTTGTAGGAGGCTTAGATGGAGGAGCTTCTATGTTAGGAGCAAAACCAGAAGAAGAAAAAGAAGAAGAAATGCTCCTGGCACATGACAGTATATTTATTATATTCCTGGGAAATGGGATAACAGGTGTATATTCCCTTCGTGTTTTCTTTCATAAACCCTTTTTATTTCTTTCGGATCTTTTTAGATCTGTTTTTCTTTTTCCTCCCCTTTCAATTTCTATGCACACTACATTAAATCCATTTGTCACGATTTCTAAGGGCAATTCTATACTATATGGGTTGCTATGGGTACCTACGTATAAAAGAAGTTGTTCCCACCTCACTCCCATCGCATCATGACAACAGTCTTTGAAAGAGAAATGTTTTCACATTATTCACTTTAAAGATCAACCCCTCAAAGCTCAAGACATCCCGAATCCCTTTCCCTTCAAAGATTATTCACAATTCTTATCCTTATAAACAGGGATATGGATTTTTGTGTAAGTTTAGTGCTTAGTAAATAATGTGTGAGGCCAAAAGTCACTTTCTTTTATTCAAGTTCAAGCGGGTGACGGAAAGTACTTAAAAAACACCTTGTCATTTTAAGTTTTTTTTTCGTTCCAATCTGGGCATGTACGAGTGCATGTGTGTGTGTGTGTTTTTTTTTCTTCTTTTCTTTGTCATTTATTGGGTTGACGTTGAGTCTGGGGAAATTGAACTGTTTTGGGAGTATAATGACGTTTTAATCGATATTTTTGCTCTTCCCTATAGAATTCCGGGACATGTGAGTAAAATTTTGTCCAGAAAATTTTGGCTCAGAAGGAAACGAGTTTGAAATGTCTGCTAACGATCCTGGTGTGAATATGCCACAAAAAAGACTGTGGTAGACCAAGAAAATCATTAAAAACTTTATTTTTGTTTTCAATCATAATTTCAATAAAATATTGCATACTTTCCAGAAGCTGCCCCGGCTTCATATCTGGTTACTCAAGTATTGGGCTTGGGCAGTACTCAAGTATTTTAAAATTTACAAACAATTTTTCAAAAATCCTTAGAGTTGTATTTGAAATTTAACATGCACTGTTTGGCATAAGAAAAGCTATAAAAATAAAATCTTAATTGCTTAAGCACTAACAGAATCATAAAAAAATCATTCAAGAAGAACTTAAGATTATTAACAAAAAACTCAAATATTAAACTTGAACACACAAAAAACCTCAACAAAAATTTGATAAATGAATTCGTTTATGATGATGATGTTTATGTTCTCATCAAAGTAATTCATTTTTTTTGCACTCATCTAATATTTTGTTTTTGTGAAATGAATGATGATGGGAGAAATATTAATTTTGAAAATATGTTCTCATACTCCTTCCGTATTCATCCTTACAACACCAGCAAGCAGTAAGGCTAAAAAAAAAACAGAGTGAGTATAGGAAAAAAAAGCACCAGAAATGTTTTTAAATACCCAAAAGTTGTAACATGGAAATCCCATTAACCATATTGTGGATTATAAATGAAATTTCCTAACCTGCACCATTCTTCATATTTTCATTGGTTGCCTATTTTGACGGCAAGAGTATTTATTATGCCCTTTTGTGCCAAAGAGCAGGTAGTTAACCATGAAATAATGTATTTTCTTGTCTTAAAACATTTTTCATAATTTTTTGTTCTGTATTTTGATGAGAAAGTCTTATAAGGAGGAGGTTAAAGAGGTGTGTACAAATTTGATATTAGCCGCCATATTTCTTAAATTCACAGCAAATACCTTCCTTTTTTTTGTTAAAAGAAAAATGAGTGTAAGACCATTGTACGTTTTAAATAAAACTTATTCTTTCAGTAAAATCCGCGTTTCCTGTCCTAAGTTAAAAAAAAGCAAATAAATTTAAATTTAAGGCTTTTCGGTTTCCAGTTACGTCTTCCGGTGTTCGGTTTGCTGTTTCCTGTTTCTGAATTCCGGTTTTCGACTCTCAAAACCTTGTTCTCTATTATTTGACTCTGCTTCTAATATGCCTTTCTATTATCAGATGAATGTTACTTCCGTCACTTTTTTCTTAAGGCGTTCTAGCTGCTTTAAAACGCCAAAAAAGAGTTTTCAGACGAAAGTAACGTTTATATTCATTAAAACGGATATGTACGCTACCGAAAATATAGTAAGTTAATAATTTTCAAAGTGCTATTTATTTTTACACAGCAGTGTTAATAATATTTTCATGACGATACGCACCTTAAAGCCTCACGCAAGCCATGAAAATACAATTTTCTTCAATATTATACGCAGTTGACTAGATGAGTTAACATCACTGTCGTTCTCATGTCTCATCATTCAGGATTGGATTAACTAAAAGATGTCAAAAGGCTCCAACATTTTTCCTTAAACTTTCTTGTAGCCTGTATTTTCTCTTCAAAAATCCAACCTAAGACCAACAAATTGATTTTCTTTTTTGTTGCGTTCAGCCGCCCCATCTATCTGAAGCGGCCTTTTCCAGTTGATGTATAGGCTTAACAAATGGATCGTTCGCCTGTTTTATAGCTCATTCCGTTGGGGGAAGATGTGAATTTTGAAGTCATAGCCAAGGATAACCTTGGATATAGGGCGTTGAAAAGGCGTCTGCCGTTTTAAGTAGGCTGTAATATTAAGTTCACTCGTTAAAAGTGAAAAAGGTACTTCCATTGGGGGAATACGCCTAGGAAAGGTAGGCAATATAGGTATATCCTTGATGGTCATTTTTATTCTTTATTTCTGAACACAATGTCTGAACGGAACTGAGTGGATAATATAGTCTCTTGACTTTTCTATGGAAGGAGCTCAATTTTTCAATGAGCTTAGAAGGTTTTCGTTTTCTTCATTAAGAGTTATCTGTTCTATTCAAACAAAGTACCTAATTATGGAGTTTATTATGAAATTCTTACAATTTTTCTTTTTGTCGAACGGAAATGGGTTTTGTGTTATTGAAACTCATCGTCTGACTTTATATTTTTCTCTCAATAAAAATTGTTTGGAAATAAATAAAAATAATGATTTGTTTTGTTGATAATGACCAAAATAAACCCTTGCCGTTGCTCGCTTATGGCCTCCGTGGCGCAATCGGTTAGCGCGTTCGGCTGTTAACCGAAAGGTTGGTGGTTCGAGTCCACCCGGGGGCGCTTCTTTTTTTTTTTTTTTTATAATGTTCGAAGAAATTGCGTAAGAACTCACTATACTTGTTTGTTTTTTAATATTCAAAAAAAAACAAAAATTGATGAAAACGAAAAAAGGCTTAAAACTTAATCTAAGTCTAAACAATATAAACCTCTAAATTTTTTAAATTGCAAATCGCATAAGACCCTGGCCAAATAGTGAGCGGTGCAGCATTGAGTGGCGTAGAAAATTAAAACATATTGAACGGTATGGAGGTGGCCAAGTTCGCTCTGCGGCGTGCGATTTTTTTAAGCGGCCGGCGCGGCGCCGCTCTACAATAGAATCTGTTCTAATTTTTCTGAGCGGTGAAGTATTGAAGTTAATTATTTGAATTTTTGCACTATGCAATGGCGACGTGCAAATATTTTTTGAATATAAGGTGGAATTTTTCCAGAATGGGTTGAGTAAATTAAAAATTAGAAAATAATTGGTGGCAGTCTAGAAAAATTTAGGAAAAGAGCTAAATATAGAGTTTTAAGATTATGTGGACCTTTGAAATCCCGTGAAAAGCCCTTAATATTACTGTAATTTATACATTGAAATCGATTAAACAGCTTTTTATTGTAGAAATATATGAATAGGAAAATTAATTAACATTAGCCGCGTTTTATTATCCTCACTAACCCATATGGGTTACCCCGTGATAATAAAACGATCTGGGTTAAAAAGGTAGAAGTTTAAGCTATGTTTTTATCCGAGACGCAACCCTCAGCTAAATTTTATTTTGCTTTTCCGCAAACAACTTGTTTTTATTAATTAATTGGATTGACTCTTATCCTATGGCTTTATAAAACTGTGGCTTAGAGTGCAATACGCGTTATTTTTTATTAATACGGCTGATATTACTAAATCTTTTTACAATAACTTCTTTTTTGTCTCAGACTCGCCATCTATCCGCCATATTTATAACATAGTTTTTGAGTTACAAAATAAACCCCGATAGCTATCGGGATCCAAGGTTGTTGTTGGTTTGTGTACAAAAAATAAACCCATATGGGTTAGTGAGGATAATAAAACGCGGCTATTGATGACGACACACTGTGGCGTATGAGTACTTTCTTCTTCTTATTTTTTTTTTTTTTGGTATTGTGAGTTTTTAAATATTACATTCTATATTAGGGTTGGATATTGTTTATTTTTCAATGATTTTCGGTTTCATATCATACACTCAATTTTGTATAAGTTGTCCTCAACTTCTGGATTAAGGCCTTTAAAAAGGCTTTATACTTTGATTGTAAAAATGGCTCGGTAACAGTATCGATCGATTTAAATAATATATCTTTGCCGTGCAGTAACTTTGGAGTTTTAAAGTTTATAGCGTCATCATCGACATTTTTTGCAGCTTAAACAACGTTTACCGGGTCAGCTATAAGATAAAAAGCATGCTATAGCCGTCTCCTGCTTTTAAGCTACTTGCTTAACAATTTTAAACCGAATCGGTTATGCCGTTCCTATAAAATACTTCAGCTAATAGGATAAGAAAGTATCGTATAGCCGTCTCCTGCTTCTAACTACCTACCCCCCAATTTTGAGCCGAATCAGTATACCCGTTCTACACTGAAAAATTTTATTAGTAAAATTGCTACGAATAGCATTCGTACGAGAAAAATTCGTACATTGAACGAATATTCGTAGATTGTACGAAGCTTTTCTGTAATAAGAAAGTTACGAATGTATTAGTAAATTTTGATTAAATTTTTGGTAAAATACACGAATTTTTTCGTTCTATGTACTAATATTATTCGTAAATCAAAATTATGAGTACATTGTACGAATTTATTCGTGTATTGAACTAAATTATTCGTAAACCATCGTGTACGAATGGTTTCGTAATTTTTCCAAATTCATTCGTAAGATTTACTCATGCATTTGTTAAATGTACGAAGCAAAACTAATATTCGTAAAAAATATAGTCTCGAAAGTTGACCTTACGAATAATTCGTAGGATTTACTCATTATAAGTAGAATGCAACTTCTTTATCTGTATATTCTACTAATACTTCGTATATCATAACCTCCATTCGTATATTTACCAAACGCAATAGTAGATTTTACTAATACATCGTACTATTTTTCCTCCATTCTAACACTAAGCGAAACATTAGTACATTTTACTAATGACTTCGTAATATTTTTCCTTCATTCGTATATTTACCGAGAGTATTAGTACATTGTACTAATACAGATATAATATACCAAGATCATTAGTACATTGCCGCTACTCGAATCGGTTTGAGTCATTGTTATTAAATCATGGCAATGGCTCATTTTGGTTGTGATTTTGATCGTGTTTAGTTTGGTTTGTGAGTTTTTGTTAAAAAAAATTAAAATAACATAAAAAGCGTGCTAAGAGTGCTAAGTATTTGATGACAGAAAGAACGACTAGGTAAGTTGTATTTGAAGAAATTTAATAGGACACCCAAATTAACAGACAACTTGCGGAAAGTTTTGGTCGAGGTTGTTTTACAATTCTGTATTATAAAGAACCACGATCTCACAACAAACGACTGCGATGCTCTTTCGCAACAAATTTGTCAGGCGTTTCCAGAGGCAAGTAAGTAGTACGAAGTACTAGTAGAATGAACTAATGTTTTTGGTTAACTTACGAATGGCAAGTAAATAGTACGAAGTATTAGTAGAATGAACTAATGCTTTTGGTTAACTTACGAATGGCAAGTAAATAGTACGAAGTATTAGTAGAATGAACTAATGCTTTTGGTAAATTTACGAATGGTAAGTAAATAGTACGAAGTATTAGTACAATGAACTAATGCTTTTGGTAAACTTACGAATGGCAAGTAAATAGTACGAGTATTGGTAGGATGAACTAACGCTCTTTGTAAATGTACAAAAGGAAACGTAAATATTGTCATTCTTTTTAAATATACGAATATGAGTACATTGTACGAATTTGTTCGTGGCTGAAAACTACGAAAAAAATTCGTACGATGCACTCATATTTTCGTACTATTTATGCATGAAAATTTTTCAGTGTAAGAAATCTACACTAATATATAAAGCTGAAGAGTTTGTTTGTTTGAACGCGGTAATCTCAGGAACTACTGGTTCGAATGGTATAATTCTTTTTGTGTTGGATGGTGCCTTAATCAACTTAGACTTTAGGCTACTTAACATTAAGCTGTGACCAATAGCAGCGAAGAATCTGTTTAAAATGGGGAAAAAACGGCAAAAAATATACATTTTTCTGCGTTTTAACGCACTTATCTCAGGAAGTACTGGTTCGAATGGTATAATTCTTTTTGTGTTGGATGGTCCATTAATTGAGGAAGACTTGAAGCTATTTAACATTAAGCTGTGACCAATAGCAGCGAAGAATCTGTGGAAAATATGGAAAAAACGGCAAAAATATACATTTTCTGCGTTTTAACGCGCTTATCTCAAGAACTGCTTTATGAAATTGAACAATTTTTTAAATGTTGAATGGTCCATTTATCAAGGAAGGCTTGAAGCTATATAAAATTTAGCTGCGACCAATAGGAGCGAAGAATTTGTGTAAAATGTGGAAAAAACGGCAAACAATACAATTTAATCTACACTAATATATAAAGCTGAAGAGTTTGTTTGTTTGAACGCGGTAATCTCAGGAACTACTGGTTCGAATGGTATAATTCTTTTTGTGTTGGATGGTGCCTTAATCAACTTAGACTTAAGGCTACTTAACATTAAGCTGTGACCAATAGCAGCGAAGAATCTGTTTAAAATGGGGAAAAAACGGCAAAAAATATACATTTTTCTGCGTTTTAACGCACCTATCTCAGGAAGTACTGGTTCGAATGGTATAATTCTTTTTGTGTTGGATGGTCCATTAATTGAGGAAGACTTGAAGCTATTTAACATTAAGCTGTGACCAATAGCAGCGAAGAATCTGTGGAAAATATGGAAAAAACGGCAAAAAATATACATTTTTCTGCGTTTTAACGCGCTTATCTCAAGAACTGCTTTATGAAATTGAACAATTTTTTAAATGTTGAATGGTCCATTTATCAAGGAAGGCTTGAAGCTATATAAAATTTAGCTGCGACCAATAGGAGCGAAGAATTTGTGTAAAATGTGGAAAAAACGGCAAACAATACAATACAATACAATACAATACAATATAAAGTTCGTTTGAACGCGGTAATCTCAGGAACTACTATTTCGAATTGTAAAATTCTTTTTGTGTTGGATAGTCCATTGATCGAGGAAGGCTTTATTCTACTTAAAATTAAGCTGCGACCAATAGCAGCGAAGAATCTGTGGAAATGTGAGAACTGAGATTTTTTTCTGAGATCTCTGAGATGAAATTATTTTGGATTCGATTTCGCACTCAGCTATTTGACGTGGCTGACATATGTGCAGCAACAATTAGTAAGGTAACCATTAAATCTCAATGATAACTGAGAATTATGTTCCACCAAGGCACCAAATGATTTTGCCTCAGTCAAGGTGACATTGAGATCTCAGTGAGATGTTGTTAGGTGGAACTGGCCTAATAACTGCTCAAATTAGAATTTTGAGAGTTCAATTGATTTGTGAATGTGATTGATTGCACTATTTGTGCAGATTATTGTGTTTAAACCATATCATTTTATGTACTTCTTAACTAAAAAATATGCTCAGTTTAAAGAAAAAAAAAATTTACTTAACGAAAAAAACGATGCAGAAGTAAGAGAGATATTAGAATTAGGGAGAGTTCACCCAAGGGAATGCTTTAAGTATGAATAACTGAAGGGAATCATAAAAAATGCTCAAATTTTTCAAGTTCAAGAGAAATACGACCTAGGGAGAGTTGACTGCAATGCAATTTTACAATAACTTCCGAACAAAATTCCCACGCGCGCATGATGCACAAGTCGAGATGATACTCTGGCCGGTGGACGAGGGAGAGGCGGACGAAGTCGCGGGCAACTGCTAGTTATTTATATGACAAAACAACGTTTACCGGGGCACCTAGTATGGCTGATTTGTGAATCCAAACCATCCAAATACAACCAAATGTTTTTTTTTTTTAACGGTCTAGCCGTTAAGGAGGAGTTCAGTGACATTCAGCTGTTCTTAAAAATTACTTAAATAGCAGAATAATGTTTGCTGAATCGGCTAGTACGATACAAAGTATTCTATAACTGGCTCCAAGTTCTAAGCTACCTTTCCACCAATTTTGAGCCAAATCAGTTCAGCCGTTCATAGAAATTATTTATATGGCAAAACAACGTTTACTGAGTCACCGCTCACCGCTCAGAGTCGTTGCTCAGCGCCGCGCCGCTCAGTAAATGGCCACCCGCCTCAGCACCGCTCCGCTCAGCCGCTCAGACGTACGCCGCTTACTACGTGGCCAGGGCTTAACAGGTTATTTTTTTATGAAATAAATCTAATCAAATATTTTTGGTCTCCAAAGCGAAAAAAGCAGGTTGAATGCAATACCCCACAAGTTGCAGACCGCTAGCACAATATTGCACCATAAATTCCAAAATAAATTCAAAACTTATAATTACTTTAACTCAATTTTCTCTATTTGTAAAATTTAAATCCCCAAAGTATCATTCTCTAACAGCAACCAAAAAAAAATGTTAGTTCAGCATTTTAAAACCAATTCACGCTTCAAGCACACACGTTAAGCTTTTTTTTCTCTGACTGCTATCCAAACTATCGAAACTTCAAATGCAAATATTAGAGATATCAAATTTTGAATATATTCCAATGCGAAGAAGAAAAAACTGCAACCCACAACATGGCCCGCATGCAGTAATTCGAATCCCTCCGGTAATATTTTCATTTATATTGTATCCAAAAAGTATGTTTGAGATGAGACTTTTTTTTGCTCTCTTCCATTTCGTATCCTTCAAAGGGATATCTTATTATCATAACGACAAAATGATAAAATAAAAAGATGCCATAAAAGTTTCTCAAAACTGGAACTGGAACTGGAATATTTGCGGGCTTAGACAAAAAAAAAAATAATAACAGAAAAATATGAAAAAAAGAACTTCAAATAAAATTATTCGAGGGGTTGATTTGTTTTTTCTTTTTTTTTTTAAGAAAACATTTTTTCCTTTATTTTCTTTTTATCAGCTGCTGCATTAGTATGCCAGGAATGTTGTGAATATCTTGGGTGGCAGCGGCACTGGCACTGGTCGTAGCAGTAACAGTGGCAGTGCTGCCGGTGGTGGTGGTGCCATTTTTCTCCCTACAAAAATATGCAAACTTTTGAATTCTTTTTGTTTAATTTTTTTTTTGTTTCTTTTGATTCTCGAAAATATCCTCGAGGATGAAGGGCAAAGTTTAAGTATTTCTTTTTTCTCAAAAACGCTTTTTTTTTCTTTTTCCGAAATAGATCGTCGAGGATGAATGGCAGCTGATGAGGCGGAAGAAAAGGGGGACTGTGCGGTGTGGTGTTGGCTGTCATGCAAATATGTTGCTGTGCGGTTTGGCTTATGGAATTATGTAGCGTTTTTCGATCTGATATATATTTTGTATTTGTCTTGTTTCTATTTTTGAAAAAAAAAACAAATAAGAGAAAAAAATCAATAAACTTGTCGAATATCCCAAACGGTCTAATATCTGGTTGAATATCGGGTTGGTTGGCGGTTTTGTGCATTGAAGAAGTTAACTTGGCTTTGCTTTTATTTTTGGAAATTTATACACAGATGGGACCAATTTTCGGTCCTTATGGAAATGGATGGCTTGAAACATTTTTTATTTTTGTGTTTTGTGTTTATTCTAAGTTGTTGAACAACTCGATCTAACTCGTCGAAGGAACAAAAACGAAAAAAATTACTTATTTTTTCTCTGATGCTTTTTAATGTCTACACAGTTCTCGATAGGCCAAGTTCCCTTACTACGACTTCTAAGGGAACAAATTTATTAAGAATTTAAATTTTCTCAAAAGAAAACATTTTACATTTTTTTTTTTGTGGAAAGAGTATCCAAATAATGACATAACAAGTTTTACTTGCGACCAGAATAACAATGTTTACAATTCCTCCGTTGGTATAAAGTTGGTAGAAGAACTTCATTAAGGACGAGAAGTTATTTAATAAGAAGATTGCGCTTTCGGAAGGTCAATGTTTTTGTTTGGGTTTGGTTGGACCTTCGATGAAGCCGACGACGACGTTGGTGGCTTGAAGATTTTTTTATTTAAAAGTTAAATGGAGATGTCTAACTTTTTCAAGAATGTGCTGGTATGTTTTTGAGCTAAAAGGAGGTATTTTTAGAATTAATTGAATAAGAATTTAAGTTGGTTTGAAGTTTGGTATCGTCGACGGACGTGATGTGTTTCGGGTCGAAGGTAATTTAGAGTTTCCAACTCAAAGTTTTCAATTCAAAATTGCCGATATTCAAATTGGCTCTTCTCTTCGATGCATTAAACCACTTAACGTTGCGTCGGGAAAAGAAACAACCTTAATTTTAGAATTTCTCACCGACTCTGTAGCATTCCATCACAAAGTGTTGCTCCATTCCGATATCTTCATTTAATACAATCTCTTTACATCGAGGTTCGCACTTCACTCACTCGGGAACCATCAGAGAATCAAAATTAATGATTCGCCCATTAGTCTTGAGCGATTTGATTGATTGAATGTTTTATCAGAGGTCCTTTTTCAAAACACCGCCAATGTAACAGCCGTGCGTTGCTGCTGACGACCGGTTTCCTTCAATGAAACTGTCATTTTATCTCTGGGCTTAATTTATAGCTCAATTTAAAAACTTTCTTTACTCACGAAATTTCTGGGGGTTGGGTCTGTTTTGTATGTGTATGTGCTTATCCATTTTTGAACACCACAAAAGCTTGGAAAAAGTAAGGCCTTTGCTTAGTCCTTAGGCCTTATATGTGTATACAAAACCGAAAAAGGCTCATCACACACTCGTCGTGGTAATCAATTTTTTCGGTTTTTTGGTTTGCGATTGAAAATCAGCGGGACAACTTTTGACACGTCACAGATGAGGCAATTATTTTACAACTTTTCCATACGCGGTATATCCTTTTGAGCCAAAAATCATATCAGTCTTAATTAGTTTATTTAATGTGGTACTATTTATTCGAGTCATCAATTTTAACACTCGAGAGTTGTGTAGGATGAAATTATTTTCAGCGTGATTGGAAAATATATATCTACTTGATATCGGTTTGACAGAAAAATTGTAATAATTTCGCAAACCAAAATACCGCAAGCCCTTTGACCGCAATCTACTTTCCATAACTACTTTTGCACGAATGTCATTATCTGCTCAAGATATCCTTAATTTTTTACATGACAATTTACTCCTTTTCGTCACTCAATTTATGAGAGTAAAGGAAATCGAAATCTGGTAGCTTTTCCGATTTTTCTAACAGCTCTGAATTAGGCCACGCCCTTTTTGAAAACAGAAATTCTAGAAACACCAAATTCTGAGAATCATGGAGAACGAAGCAAAATAATTCTTCGTTCAAATAATTCCATACAAGCAATTGTTCTTTTATGAAATCAAAATCAGTCAGTTCTAGATTGTTCATGCAATAGAGAGGACATTCGATTGGGTTATCGTACGTAAGAGTTTGAAAACATCAAGAAACAATAATAATGAATAACGCACGTACAGATAATAAAACCAATAACTTACCTTTAATCAATGCTTGATTATTGTAAAACCAACTACTGGCCGAAACGAAGTTTTTAAGGATAGATTTTTTGGAATAAGAATAGAAAAAAATATGTGTATGTATCAGAAGCTTAAGAAAAATTCTAAGCTTGGATCCCCTAAGTGAACCAAATTAATCCGGAAACTCACTCATCCACATTTAAGTCTCTAACTTTTTACTTGAATATTCTGTCTCACTTAATTGGATGGCTAGGTGGATAATACAATATTTTCTTGGCTTATTTTTTAAATTAACAAACTTTTTGACACTAAGATGGTCTGTCAGTTACGAAAAAGCAGAAGGGGATCCAGCAACAGTCATCCAGGTAAGATGAAACTCACCCCAATGGAAGTTATCAAACCACCCCTGAAAATAAATAATAGAAAAATAAAAAAATGGACAAGTTCTGTTTAAGCACAAACTCCCCGGTGCTGACGATTCGCTGGCTATGACTATGGCCGACGACACGACGAACGGTTAGCTGCTATAGGGTTAGCTTAAAAACACATCTGCAATGCGAAACTTTTTCGCTTTTACGATGATTAATATTGTTTGCTTGTGGTTCGGGGGGAGCAAGGCGACTTATAGAGCGGATGGAAAAGCGGCATTTAATTTTTCTTCCTAAACAAGGTGTTAATGTTAATGAATTCGTGTTATTCTATGTTTGAGTCGTCTACTCACTTTACAAACTTCAGAAAAAAAGAGAAATATGAAGAAAAACCGACTGCATCCGGAGGCTCTTTTTTATGAAATTTCAAGTGCATACTAGAAATATTTCAGTGAGTGTGCGTGCGGTGTGCCTTTATGTGCAAATTCCAACCAGTTCTGTTTGCTCCTTCCCCAGCTGATGGTGTGCTGATGCTGGTTAACCAGAACGTGGGTGAGTACGTGCTTGGTTGTTTCCACCTCCACATCCTCTTTAACACATGTATTTTCAAACAAAAGTTCTCTCTGCAGAGTGTCAGTGAGATGCCCTAAGGCAGTCTGTTATGTGTGCACAGTCGAGCTGAAATGGAGCGAGATGTAGCGATATAGGGGACAGAGAGAACTAAAAACAAAAATCTAAAAATAAGTTTGAAACACATCAAAAAACAGGTGCAAGGATTCTGGTTGAAGTATATAATGAAAAGAGTTGTTTTGTTGTAGTTTTGAGTTTGGCACAACTTTTGTACACACCACACAATTCATCCATATTTATACCAAAAACGGTATGCAAGCTTTGTACACACACCTTAAGGGGGCAGATTGAGTGCTTCTGTGCTGCTACTGATCTCCATCAGTGGTGTTGAAGCCGGAGGCCATTTTTGTTGATACACAATAATTACATTTTCAGGATGGAATTATACCTATCTACAGCAGGTAAGTACTTTTATTCTGTGTCGAGTTTTTGTCATAGTTGTTGGAAGGAGCTTAATGAACTAAACGTGTTTGTTTTTTGTGAATTGCTTGTGAAATGTGAAAAATAGTTGTCGCAAAAAATTAACAACTATGGTGCTGTTAGGTGGAGTTGAAAAGTAAACGACGACACCGTTTATGTGTTTTATAATGTCAAGCCTCGTTATGACAAAATTAAGCTTGAAAGACTCCGGTGGGCTATGCATCTATTGCACCGAGGAAAGTCCTTTTTTGTAAATTCATGAGAGGAAACTGTGTGGACAAGAGCGCTGGTAGTAGTAGTATTATTTTAAACTTGCGTTGAACCTTTTAGTAAGTCATCTCGTCTAAACTCAATGGCATTTCAAGAAAGTGTCTTTTTTAAGTGACATTTCACTCTGTTTGAACATCCTTGAACTTCTATTTTCTAGATATTTACTTTATCCATTTTAAAAGTGACAAAAAATGAGGATAAAGAAACATGATGTGTCAATTCCGCCTTTCTTTTTCTGTCTCTGAAATCCTTAAAAATAAGGCTAAGCTCCTTCGCATGAGAGCCTCAGTAAAGGGACCAACTTAAGCCATCAAAGCCAACACATAAAACATGAGACATATCACAATTTTCAAACACAGCAAGCAGCAAAATTCACTTGAACTCAAAAGCCAGTGTGTCAAATCCAAATGGATGCCACTATCAACGCCCATTTCTTCCGCCTTACCGCCTGCCTCAGCCTTAGCCTTACTGACGACCTCTCCAAGGACATTTCGTGACCATTCTGCGCCCATGCTTGCAGTATCACAAAACGTCAACTGACATTGTAACACTCATTGTGTGTGCTCCAGTCTCCAGTTTTATAGCATTGTCCCATATGTTCGTTGTGTCCTGTTTCATATTATATGTCAAACACATACAATTCTCATGTTCATCCGTGTTGATGCGAGCGAAGAAATATACATATGCTGCATGGGAAACACAAGTGTTCAGTGTGTGTTGAACAATTTCAGTTCAGGTCAGTACCTCACTTAACTAAAAAGGACATCTGAGTTTATATCTCTTTTTTTCGTTTTTGAAATCTTTCTGTCATTGTTTCTTACACAACACCACCATCATACAAATTGTACATCTGTAATTCGAATGTGAATGAAAAAATGCACAACAAAGTGGCAACAGCTGTGAAATTCAGTTATTCACAAGATGCATCCCAGAAACACATTTATTGTATTTATCCATTTCATCATCGTCATCCTACATTTGCAGTGAAGGATATTGTTCATCTCGTTGGTCGTCGGTCGTCCTTTGCTGTTCACGTCATCATAATTATGATCCTCCATTGTCCTTTTCTGTTCTGGGATTTGTTTTAAAAGTGATTCACAGAGGATGACCTACATTGTACATTAAAGTCCACTTGTCTAATGGGAAAATACATCGCACTCATAAAGATCACAACAAAGAAGAAAAATAGTAAAAATGTTAGAAAGGATCAAATGAAACTCATTTTATCGTTGCTTGAAACACAAAGTCTAGTGTGCAGTTGAAATTTTTCATGGTGTTCAACTGTAATCTTAAGAAAAGTTTATACATAGTTTTTGTTTTGAGGAATTTTTACTTTTTCTTCCTTTTGAATTTTCAAAGGAAAGTATACTCTTCCAGTAATTTTGCCTTTGTGAAAGTTTTTGCTAAACAATTTGTTTGAGAGATTTTCTTGGTTTATATAAGCAGGAATTAGGTTAAGCAAAATGCAATAAGACTGATTAAGCATTTTCGCAAATAAGGAGCAAAACAGTTTTCTGGAGTGCTGCTTGCGATTTCGAAATTTTAATCGCTAAGAACATGAACTCGATGAAATTGATTTAAATGGATGAGAAATCCTTTTGAGGTTCAGAACTTCTTTGACCTAATTTCAAGCTCAAAGTTTAATCTGAATGAGAATGCAAGCTATGGGCATAAGACAATTGCCATTTACCAAAGAACATTTCAGTGGCGATTCCTGGTCAAGTTTTGTGGGTTAGCTATATCAGCGTTCTTCGGCAAAGTTTAAAATACAACTAAAAAAATTTGCACGACTGAGTCGAACGCACTTTGCTCCAGTACTCCAAACTTAACACATAAAAAAACATTTAAAATAAAAAATAAGTATTTAAAATTCATAAATAAAAACTTAAAGGTACATAAAAAACACATTTTATTTGAAAAAAAATTATGCCATAAGAACTCTTTAAAAGTTGTTTATTTAATTTTTTTGTTTTAATTACATGGAGAGGTTTTCCTTAAATAATTTTTGTATGTATACAATTTTTCTAGGATGTCCTAAAATTAATGTGGGTATCCAGTATTGAAAAAAAATATTAATATACTCGTACGTCTTATATTGGAATAGTGAAAAAAAAGTTTCAAAACAATTTTTTTTAAATCCAAAAAATTTAAAATGTTCTTTAAAAACAAAATATTATTTGTGCAATATAATATGTACATACTCTTAAAAAAAAAACGTTAATCGGACTGCAGCTGCCCGTGGCTTAGTGGTTAGGTTGCCAATCAGAACGTCGTGAGTTCGAGTCCTACTCGTGCCCATAAAGTTTTTAGTTCATCTTTCACGGGTACTGCCTCTTGCGAAGAACTGACAAAACTTCTACTCTTTCTTCAATCTGTCATGAAAAAGTGTTCTCAACTTTGCCGTTCGGAATCAGCGTTAAATTGTAAGTCCCCTCAAGTCTTCACACGTACCCAGAGAATTGTTGATGAGAGTAAGTCACTTAGGCCTTGGCTCTTCAAGAGCTGTCGTGCCACTCTATTTTATTTTTATAATTTTAATCGGACTATTATTTTTAGAGGAAATCTTTTGACAAAAAAAAAAAACGGTTCTATGAGAGGTACCGTTTTGGAGCAATACAAACATAATTTTTTACATTAAAAACACCAGTGTTCCGAAAAAAATTTACGAGGATGTTAAGAAAAATCGGAGGAGCTGTTTTTGAGAAAATTGAAGCTTTTGGCCGAAAAAATTGTATGGTGGTTACCCTAAATTTTGATTTTAAAAATAAAATAAAAAAACGACCCATCTAAATTCTCTCAAACTACTATGTATATTTAAAATTAATTTGAAGTCAACGGAAGCAGTGGTTAAAGCTATAGGTGCAATTACAGACAGACAGACAGACAGACGGACGGACGGAATCGTCGGAGCAGTTATTTCGTCTTCTCTATCATCGTTTATTTTTGATTGGAATCTCAAGTTTTTTTTACGAATGCAATTTTTGCCATATATTCTAATATGTCGCAAGTAAAAAATAAATAATATAAAAATTAACATTAACATAAAAAGAAACAAGGTTCATTTTTGATATGAAGTTCAGTAAAAAAAGCATAGGCATACAGCCGACAGCGACAGCCCACAGGCCACAGCGCACAGCAACAGCACAACAAACAGCAGAAGCAGACTCGTTTTCGTTACTCGTGTAATCGAATCGTGTTCGTGTTTCGTGTACGAAACGACTCGTATCTGACGTTGTTGTGTTCTCGTTTCATAGTTAGCTGTGATTTTTGCGCTAACCCTCCTGTTCATTTTTGAAGGAATTTATTCAAATGTGTTTATTTTCTGTATATGAAGATTGTATGAAAGCTGTTAGCGCAAACTTTGGAGCTAAATATAGTTTCATGATAGATTTTTGCATGAGAGTTTTGTTTATATGCAATGATAGATTATAGTAATAGATAGATAGATCTTTATTCAATATAATAATTAGTACATAAAGTCATTGAGAAAATCTTGAATATTTAAGGGCATGACATATCTGTCGTCTGCCCGAGTGGCAAAATTGCTTGAATCTCTTACAGTATATATTTTTTTTTTTAAATAGTTAATAGGACTTTTAGTTTAGTTAAAACAAAATTTAGAGATACTTTTTATACATCATGAGATTTTTTTTTTATGAACAATTTTTTTAAATAGTTAATAGGACTTTTAGTTTAGTTAAAACAAAATTGAGAGATACTTAATACGCATCTTGAGATTTGTAACGGTTTGATTGATTTCAAATTGATTCTTTCTTATATATTTTAAAAGGCTTCATTAATTACTTTGGATCTGTATGTGCTGGCGTCAGTATAATAATCAAAAAGTAGCTTCCAATCACCACCATTCAGAAAATCATGCACCTCTTCCTCCTCTAAAACATTTTTTCCGAAGTAGACTCGCCTTATTTCCTTTAGAATTGGACAGATTCCGATGAAGTGATACACATCTTCCCGTGCTTGTAGGTTACACAAGTTGCAAAGACCTGGACCCTCGTTTCGATGTGGCATGGCGTTCAGCTTGATGAGCTCCCCTCTGATTTTGAAAATCGTCCCAATGACATAGCAGGAATAACGACTGTTAAAATAGTTGAGCTCTTTTAGATTAAGGTTAGCCTTTGAGTAATACACTCTTTCTATCGACGCACGAGCTTTTTCAATAAAGGCATATCTTTCATTTTCGTCAGTGAGCATGATGACTTCGTATAAATCCTTTTTCCAGTTAGCTATGTTGCTCACTTCCCAGTTCAACGTAACACCACAATCAGCCGCTATCTTTGTCCATTCCTTGATAAAGAGCGTTTTATTTTGTATTGCCTGGCGCATTATCAGATTAGGCAGCCTGGAATTACTCATTTTTGCCACCCTTAATAGATAGTCAGCATTCAATTTTAGAGTTGAGATGAACATTGTTGGCAGACCAGATTCTAAATTATACATATACTTTGGTGTATTAATTGGTAAGAAAAAAACTTTTCTTAGAAAGAAACGTAGTAGATATTCAACGATTTCGAATTTCTGTGCACCCCACACCTGCGCTCCATAAAAGAGAATGGCCTGTGCCGTTGCATTAAAGACGTTATACTTTGTGCTAAAAGTTATCAGTTTGTTGCAAAAAATCCTTTTCCAATTCGAGCAGATTGCTATCTTAGCTTTTTCTAGTTTAGTTTTAAGGTGTTTTTCCATTTTTAAATTAAATGTCAGATCCATGCCAAGATAAAAATACTTTTTAAAAACCTCCAGTGTTTGTTCTCCAAATTTCCATTTTTCACCTCTTGCTAATCTGCCAGCTCCGTTTTGAAATATCATCACTTTCGATTTTGCGACATTAACTTCCAAGTCCCATAGATTGCAATACTCAAACAGTTTATTGATCATCATTTGAAGATTTGCAATGAAAAATACATATTGGTAGGAAATTCTGTTTTGTTGCTATTAAGTCCCTACAATATTGTAACGTATTCGTTGTCGTTTATTGACTTTTACATAAGAATAATGTTTATATTTATTAAAAAAAAAAATAATTTGTATTCTGAAATTATTGGTTTAGCGCCGCTAAACTAGCCAACTATGAGGAATCGCCCCTGGAACATTTGCTATTTTTGTGTAGTGTGACACTAAGTGAAATTAAACCAATCTGAATG
Organism: Sphaerophoria taeniata; assembly: GCA_943590905.1. Lineage (NCBI taxonomy): Eukaryota > Metazoa > Arthropoda > Insecta > Diptera > Syrphidae > Sphaerophoria > Sphaerophoria taeniata. Next base: position 32,503,382 of record OX016540.1, on the reverse strand, counting down.
GATATTGGAAATGTAACGCTGACATTTTGCAGATCTATATTTGATTTGACAAGCTTGTTAAGTAGTGTGTTGAGAGGGAACTGAAATATTTAACCAGAAAAAGATGTAAGCTATCTCGGTTTTGTCACCCGAGTGAACTAGAGATAAATTTAAGTTTAATTAATCAAGTTAAATGTTCTTTAAATCAATTTTTAAATCGACGTCATTCACTGATAAGAGGGCCGAACGCATTTTATTCGGTTTGCATTAAATTTTTTAAGGTATGACTTTGAGCTTAATAGCTTCTCCCTCTTGAGTTGAATCAGGAATTTTCAATACATATGGGAACTTTGAATTGAATAGAAATGCATTGCTTTGGTCGATTTTGAATCGTTTACTTTCGTTTTGAGTTGAGCTGAATTCTCTTGATTCAACTTAAATCGTTTCAAAATTGTTCGCATTATTACCAAACATCTGCGAACATTTTTATGCTCTTGAAAATGCTTGTTTTTGATCAGTTCTTCATAAACTGGTTTCTCGTCTTTTTGTCAAGCCATTGAAAACATACAATTTATTGTGTCCTTTTATAGAATGAAAAATGCGTTGCCTGATTCTGATCAGTTTTGCAAAATTTTTGAAATGGTAGAATAGAGACCAGAGTTTTAAAGACTGCAGTTGTTTCTGTACTTTGGTTAAGTCTCGAGTACGGCTTTTTTGTTTAGTCTTTTAACTTATAAAAGCATTTAACTGAAAAAGAGACTAAAAATTAATTAACTGCAGAACTTCTAACTGGCTTAAGTCAGTTAAGTCAGTAAAAAGTCATTTATGTAACTCAAGTGGATTTGCTTTTTCGTTTGAGTTCACCCTGAGCAAAATTGTGTAGGTGAATTTATCCAATAATTTAAACTAGTGTAGGATATGAACGTACGCACCCGCTGTACAAGTTTCAGAGGGCAGGGCGTATACTGTAGTAGCTACAGAGGGTCAAAGGGGTACTAACTGCTCTTTTCCAGTTAAATTACTTTTGTAAGTTTGTTAACTTAAATGTCTTTTTTAAGATAGGCTAGGTTAGGTTTGGTTATATGGAATGACAGTTAATTTTGTTACCGTCACACTTAGATCAATGTAGATCCCTTGTGATACCCTGAAGTATTGTAACTTCTGAAAAAGTAATTAAACCTAGGAATTCTAGGTGGATTCTTGGTGGATTTGACAAAGTTCAGTAGGCGATTGCCTGGGAGTTCAGATAGTTCTTCTTTATCATTAAAGAAATAGTTGCCTAAAAATTAAAATCTAGTACGGCAGAGTGCTGGATAGTGGTATAGGAAGTGAGCCGTGTTCTCGTGCTCTTCCTCATCGCCGCAGCCTCTACAATGTCGTCTGTACTAAGCCCCATCTTCTTTTTGTGGTAGCCAAGTAGGTTATGTCCCGTTACCACGCTTATGAGGAATCTTAGGGACGGTGTTTTGAGAAGTAAAATCTTGTCGGATATTTTCTTGTCGTAAAAAGGCCAGAGTTTCCTGGTGTTACCGCAGGTTTCTGGTAGGTTCCATCAATCATTTGCTTTTCGAACGATATTTTTACTGATGTTTCTTTTTAATTCGCATTGAGGGATTCTGATGCTTTACCAACTTTACTGACTGTTTTACCAAAGTACTGCAGTCTTCAATCTCTGATATAGACCAGAACTTAACGGGACAAACATTGACGTAAAAACTAACGTAGTCAAAAGAGTTTTAAAACAAGGCGATGCGCTTTCTTTAATATCATTCTGTTAAAGGTTCAGCACCAGAAGAAGAATCTTTAAAAAGTCCGTCCTATTACTAGAATTCACTAACGACATTGGAATAATATTTGATATAATATCAGCGTTTGTGAGCCTTGAGACAGAGGTTAAGAAGATGGTTTTATTTGTTAATGAGAGCAAGTTAATGCTGTCGAAAAACGTCGCTATTAGACATATTATATTTTTATGTAGTTAAGGATTTTGTCTACAATGACACCAGCGCTGAATTCAAATGAAGAATCATTCTTGGCAGAGTAAAATAGAGCCGTCATTACCCCGACCTTACATAAACAGTACCGGTAAAAAAAATAACACCACTAATACAATATTCGCCATAAGAGAAATGGCGGAATTTTTAAGGACGGTCGAAAGCAAAAATGTTTTGCTTGGAGGCAAATGATCACGCTTCTACGTTAGAAGATTTGACGGCTGCTTCCGTCAATTATTCCATTTATGTATTTAAACATGGCTCAGAGGATAGAGTAGTTGATTGCTAAGCCAAATGGTACGGGTTCAAGCCCCAGCTTCGGCAGAATTCTTTTTCTACAAAAATCGCCAGCTTATCTGAGGCCACCTGTGCGATGATATGAGGCAATTAAAATCTGTGTCTCCTCCTCTGTGCCACGTAGGTTTATGTTATATGTTCTTCCCTTCTATGTATCTATCTGTCTCTCTCTGTTGTATTAATGTATTGTTCTGTCCTAGCCGATGGCCTCAGTCGCCAGTGCTGCTATATGTCTGTAGTTCGTTACATTTATGTGCGAGGTACTGTGAAGTCAATGTCAATGTATTTGAACAACGATAACAACTTAGAGGTGCTTCCACCAATGTCTTTTTTTCGTCAATTCCTTTGTTTGGCTGGCTATTTCACGGGTGCCAAGCCGGTCATCAGACTCCTTTTATTAGTGGTGCTTGTCTAGTTATTTTTTCATTTTAATCGAAAAACTTTTAGGTTCACATCATAGGAATTGAACCTAGACTAGCTAGTTGGGAAGCCAATGCACTACGCACTTATTCTTGGTTTCCCATGGCAGACTTTTTATTGTTTATCAATTTTGCTATGAATAGACATGCATTTTTACAAGCTCCTCAAAGTATGCTATCTTGTTCCGCTTTCATTTTTTCTAATTTTCTATATCTTTGTGTGTATCTGATGATCGGCTTGGCACCCTTGAAATAGCTATAACTCCAGCCAAACAAAGAAATTTACGGAAAAAAACATTGGTGGAAGCTCCTCTAAGTTATTATCGTTGTTCAAATACATAAATCAACACGTTTATGTTGACATTCTCAAAAACATTATGCTATACTATGTGGATGAAGAAATACCGCTTTTGTGGGTCTTCCAACAGCTTAAATACCCCAAAATACGAGCAAGAAGACTATTTTTTGGTTTCAACCCCATTCAATAAACGAGAAAGATTGGCCAGTCCAGTCGCCTAATCTCAACTGAATTGAGAGTCTGATGGGCTGACTTATACAAAGCGGTCTCAGAAATAAAACCGACTAACAACGAAGCACTCCATAGCTATTGATCTAACTTTATTCTTCAAAGTCAAGAAAAAATGTTTTTGGTGCTATTATTGCTACCGCAGGTGTATATAATTGCATAGACATGGACCTTTTCAAAACCCTATGAAAACGCTTTGGGTTGCTTCAATAGGAAAATCTTCATCTGCATAAATTGCATAAATAAAGAATGGAGACAAAGATTCAAAAAAGAAACGTGCGAGCAGAAAAGCCGAATAGATCTTGTCAGATAAGAGGCAATTGACAATAGTACTCTGGATCGTCAAGTCTTTAATTTAAACCATGAAGGATGTAACAGATGGAGAAGTCTTCTACTCTTGTGGAGCAGACAGATGGTAGAACTAACTTAGGGTAAGCTATATCTAGCGACTGACGAACGCTTGTTCTATGATGCCCTGCTCCGACATGGATTTAAAACTACCTCAGATGTTGAACCTCCTCACAGCCTATTACGTAGGAACGTTTAGACATCCATTATACTTTCCAATGATCGCAAGATGCTCCCTACTTATTTCTCCCTCACTAAATGGAACTATGAGAAAATATGCCGTAGGGTAGGAGTATAATACAACATTATATAAAGGATTGTACGTGCGGAACATACATCATCCATAACCCATTTTCAAATCTATTTAAAATCTCATGAGGTATGGTATCAAAACGGCGCACTCAGCGCTAATTGTGTCCTAAGCGAAAGTAGGACAGCCATTTCTACCTACCTAACTTCCAATGATCGCTTTGTGATCAATTTGGTTTACTCCCAAACCAATCCGAGGTTGGTAGGTAAGTTAAAATTTGAAGGGCAAACGTAAATTCAATTCAATTTTCTACGAAGCCATATTCCATTTCAATTTCTTAATGCTTCTTTTTGTTTTAAGTTCGCAGAAAATTTCACTGTAAATTGAAAACACATAATGAGAAAACCTACTTTAATCTGTATAAAAGCAAAACCAAAAAAACATAACATAAAAAAAAGCAAAAAAGTTCCACACCAAACAAATGAATTTTTGCAAGTGAAACCGCACAAATCCATTTCATCTCATTCGCATAAAAAATTCAATCGAAATTGAATTTGCATTTCTATAATTGAAACTTTGCCCTTCCGGTAGGTATTCGATATTATCCTTGCGTCTAGTTTATATCATCTCTTTTTCTTCCCAGATTTCGTCGTCCTTCATCTGTGACTGCGATATCGCATATAATTTCATAAGCAAACAAAAACAACAAAAACAGTGAAAGCAACGTTAAATTTCCACTTAAATTTTGAAACTCAATTTCAGAATAAAATTTTCGAAATGAAATGAAGAATTTAAATTTCACAAAAATAAGTCAGAAAGCAACTTTTACTGTCGTCGTCGTCGTGAAATAAAAAAAGAAACACCAACCGCAACGGAAAATTTAGCACCCCGCTTTCGCTTTCGGTTTTTCACATTTTTTTTCTCATTTTGAAATATCCATTTCCAATCTACATAGCGAATTGCACAATACAGAGGTTTAGGGATAATAAATAATAACAAAAAAGAAAAAAAAAGAAAATAAATAAATATTCAAAAGCGCGCTGCACGTAAACCGACTGAAGGGTTGTTATCCACAGAGTGAAAAAAGTATGTCTGTTAGGTAATAAATTTCACAGTGTAATCCGATGATTTTCGCGCGCATTACCTTTGGTTTGCGAACTTTCATCCCGCTTTTAGATCTGGATCGAATTTCCCATTCAAAGCAGATGCTTCGGTGTTCTGTTCATCTTGAAGTAATATTACGAGCGAAAAATTGCATATTGATTGCTGGAAAGAAGACAAGATAGAAACGAGAAAAAAAAATGACTCCAGTGAAATTGAGTTGGATTTTGGAAATAAAATTGGAAAAAAAGATTAGTAATGTGTTTAGAGAATAAGAGTTTTATGTCAGATTGGTTGTTTGATCGAGAGGGTGCTGTTCTCGTAAATTGTCCTTTGCAGATGGAGATGAAGTTCAAGTTTCGACTTTTTGACATGAAATTGATGTGCGCTACATAGCAATAAGAATTATGTTGTGAATGAGTTGTGTAGAAGCACGAAAATTGACATTGATATCATTTGCTAGAAACGCGAAGTCAAAATTGAATTTGAAAACGGAGAATTGGACGAAAACCAATTTAGAAAGTCAAGAGATTTTGTAGTAGACAGACTTGTTTCCCTTAAACGGAAGGACGGTTTATAATATTGAGATAATACGGTTTTGGTCTCTGGTGGAAACCTGACGATGACGTCTTCACTTTCTCACTAAAGTTCATAAAAATGCATAATGATATTCTTACTGGTGTTTAAATGCCAACTAAGCGAGAACTATTTAGATTACTTATGTCTATTTTTGATACTCTAGGCTTTCTGGCGTTTTACCTTATAAGAATTAAAATTTTACTGCAGGAAGTCTGGCGAGCCAAGACTAACTGGGACGAAGTAATTGATGAACAACTAAGTCAGAAATGGGATGTTTGGCGTCGTTTTCTCCCAAATATTGAGCATATTCGCATTCCTAGATGTTACTCAGGATTGGTATGGAAGAAAAATGTCACAGTCCAATTACATATTTTCGTCGATGCAAGTGAAGATGCGAATTTTTGAGAGGGAATTTCAACCGAGTGTTCAATTGTTGGGGCTAAGAGCAAAGTCGCTCCACTACAACCAATATCCATCCCAAGAATGGAGCTTCAAGCAGCGCTCATAGGTTCTCGGATGGCGAAAATCTTATCTGGCAGTCACAAATTTGTATTAGAAAAACGAGTTCTATGGACTGACTCCCGAAATGTAATTTATTGGTTACGGTCAGATGCCAAACGGTACAAGCAGTTTGTCATGTTTCGTGTTGCGGAAATCCAGGAAAACACAGATCGTAACGAGTGGCGATGGGTGCCAACCAAGTTGAATGTGGTCGACGAAGCTACAAAATGCACCAAGATACCAAGTTTTGACGAGAATAGCAGATTGTTGAAAGGCCCAAATTTCTTAAACGAAGATGAAGACAAATGGCCAAGCGAAATATCTACAGAGCCGGTAAATTTACTTAAGGAAGAAATTCGACCCAAGTATTTATTAGTTTTAGACAGCATTAACCATGATGAAAGTCTATTGATAGATCCAAATCGTTTCTCCAAACGGGAGCATCTTCATCGATCTGTTGCCTTTGTCGTGAGGTTTGTTGCGAATTGCAGAAAAAAGAAAAAAGAGCTATCATTAGTATTGGGTTTTCTAAGAGAGATCAGCTGAAATCATCATTCTCAAAATGGTACAAAAGATGGCATATGAAGATGAATTAATTCTCCTAGGAAAGGGCAAAAGTTATCGAAATCAAGTCAGCTCTGCAAGTGTTCAACGTATTTTGACGAGGATGGAATCTTGCGTATGAAGGGTCGGATTGATCATGCTGAATTTGTTGAAGAATCCTTACGACGACGGCCAGTACTTTTACCAAGAAAAAACAGGGTGAGTTTTCTTATTCTTGATTTTTATCATCGAAAGTTTAAGCATTCTTGTACTGAGACTATGATCAATGAGGCCAGAAAAAGGTTCTATATACCTGGTTTGAGATCTTTGGCCAGTTCTGTTCGAAGAAAATGTGTAGACTGCATGCTGAAAATGGCCTCCCCTAGATGTCCTGAAATAGCTCCATTACCAAAAGCTAGATTTGGTGCTTTTCATCGGCCTTTTACATTCGTCAGAATAGATTATTTCGGCCCAGTCTCTGTAAGTGTTGGCAGGAATTCAGTAAAGAGGTGGGGAGTGTTATTAACTTGTTTGACCATTCGAGCTGTACACATGGAGGTTGCACACTCGTTCACCACCGATTCTTGCATACTTTGTATCAGGAATTTTATGGCAAGAAGAGGAATTCCGTGTGAAGTCTACTCGGACAATGGAACTAATTTTGTTGGGGCAGATAAGGAGTTAAAAGAAGCATTCAAGTCGATCAATCAGAAAACCGTTGTCGAAAAATTCATTACGTCTCAGTTAAAGTGGTTCTTCAATCCACTTGCCGCCCCTCCATATGGGTGGCTGTTGGGAACGGTTGATTGGATCTACAAAGAAAATTCTTAAAGATGTTCTACGAAATCAACGGCTTACAGATGAAACACTTCTTTCGACTCTGATAGAAATTGAAGGAATAATCAATTCGCGACCATTAACAGCCATACCCCTGGACAATGAAAGTGAAGAAGCACTTACGCCAAATCATTTTTTATTGGGTACTTCAGACGGAAGTCGACTCCCTGGAGAATTTCAAAGTCAAGATCTTTTGTCAAGAAAAAGTTGGAGAAGCTGTCAACAATATCGAATATATTCTGGAGAAGATGGGTTCGGGAATATCTGCCAACGTTAACCAAACGAACAAAATGGTTTGAGAAGGTCAAACTAGTGAAGGTAGGAGATGTGGTCATAGTCATTGACGAAAATTTACCCAGGTACTCATGGCCAAAAGGCATAGTCATTAAAACTATTACATCGAAAGACGGACAAGTAAGACGAGCATCTGTAAGAACTGCAAATTGAATTTTTGAGAGGCCCGTAGTGAGGTTGGCGGTACTTGACGTCAACAATAATACTAATAGTGAAGAATCCGAATCCTGATTCCTCCCTGGAGGGGAGAATGTTGTCGCCTAAAAATGTTATTTCAAGAAAAAATACTTTTACTTAAAATCACTTTGCTAATTGAAAATATTCTATTGTTCATGTAAATTTCAGTTTTTTATTTTCATAACGAAATATGTTATTCGTATTTTAAAGACAGAAGAAGCAGCAGAATTTTTGGTGCCGTGAACGAAGGCCATATGAACTAACGCCATAATGGCTTTAATTCTCATTCAAATGTGAATTAACGCCATAATCCGATTATGGCCTAAATTTACATTGGAATGAGAACTAAAGTAATATGGTGTTAGTTCATTTTAAGAAGTGGCCCAAGTACTCATTTCAATGTGAATTATAGCCACTCGCAGCAATCCAAATAATTTTAATATGAAATATATGGTTTAACGAAAAAAGGATGAACGCTCTATTAATTAAGCGGGCGTGAAAAACAATTATTGACATTGACATTTCACAGTACCTACTTCGAATAAGAATGTAACGAGCTACAGACACACAGCAGCACTGGCGGCTGAGGCCATATCGGCTGAAATACAATTATTTTAAACACGATTTACTATAAATCAAATTGAAAACACGCTTATAACTTAACTTATATTTATAACTAAAATTTCATTGTTGTTTTATACTTTCGCGGTCCCCTCTTTTTTTGGTTCCAGAATCGCAAATTACCCGATTTCGATGATATTTTTTAAATCTTCGTTTTTACGGCGGAGTTATGAACAAATTTACGAGGATGGAAAAAAAATGAAGTCATTTAATTGTTGATAATGTTTTGCAAAGTAATCGAATGAAGTTTCTTTTTAAACAAAGAAACAAATCAATACAAAAATGTTGGTTTTTCATATTTCTAATGATTTCAGAATGAGTACGTTTCTCAATATTTTCGTAGATGCTTCAATCGGAAAATTAGTTTTCCAGACTTTGAAAGTAAAAAAAAAAATAGCGTACTGCAGTACTGGAAAGCGAGCAAAGCGAGCCGAAATTTTTTTTGGCAAACAGAAAAACAATTTGGGGTGTGAAAATAAAAAAAATTCGCGCGAATTTTTTTATTTTCACACCCCAAATTGTTTCTCTGTTTGCCAAAAAAAAATTCAGCTCTTAGTACGCGATTTTCTTATAGGTGCTTCAGAATCTACAAAACTATAGTTTTGAGAACGAAGCATATACGAAAGTTATTAGGTGGAACACAATTCTCAAATCTCAGTAAGAGTTTTTGAAATTAATATTGTTAACACATGATCTCTGACCAAGAAAACGAAGAAATTTTAAAAGAAAATATCAGCGCTCGCTAAGAGTGAGATCTATCTGAGAAATATCTGAGGTCCCTGAGATCTCGATGAGATTTTGTTAGGTAATTACTTGCTGCCAACTTTGCTTCAAAGCTCAAAGCATTTTATGGCGTCAGTTCTCATTTGAATGTGAACTTACCCCATATGGCGTAAGTTCTCATCCAAGTGATGGCTTTAGTTCTCATTCGACTGTGAATTAAGGCCATAATCGGATTATGGCGTTAGTTCACATTCAATTGAGAACTAAGGCCATTATGGCGTTAGTTCATATGGCCTTCGTTCACGGCACCGAATTTTTTAGTTTTTTCTCTTTTATAATAATTTAATTGTTCCATTCTTTAAGTTTCTTTTGTTCATTAACTTAACTAAACTCAACTTTATTAATAAATATGTTCTTGTATGTTAATTAAAACGAGAATACTAAAAAACTGCTTCATTTTAAAAGTTGCGGAGCAACACGCAGAAATCGAAGAAAATAATTATTTGATATTTTCCACATCGATTTCGTTAAATTGAACATCTTTCATAGTTCTCATTACGCTGAGCATACCACTGGAAGCCAAACTCAATTCCGAGCCCTAGTTAATGAGATATTTGAATTAGAATTTTGAAATAACGTGATATCAGCTTAATTTGAAAAGATTATCGTATTGATATAACTCGTTCATTCCTGTTGAATCAAAATGACTATCCTTTTAAAATAATACACATATCCTCTTGAATCAAATAGATTTTAAAATTGAAATAACACGATGATCCCTGTTAAACCAAAATGATATTCACCTTCAAACAAAATCAGAATTCGAATTGAATCAACATGGCTCTCATGTCAAAATAACATGAACGTTCCTTTTAAAATAATACACATATCCCTTTGAATCTATTTACTTTTATTTCACTGTAAAACAGCTCTAGAATCTCTTCTAAGATTGAAAAAAAATATCTTCTAAGATAATCTTAATTAAGTCGGCCCGAAATGAGTCAATCAAGTGATTATTATCCTTGTAACATTGTTTTACGGCTTTGCCCTTTAAGTTTTCTTCCAGAAGATGTTCATGTTTCTAAAATAAAATAGAAAAAAAAAATAGAATACACTCAAAACGTTTGAAATATTAGTTTTTACTTTGAATAATTGAGAATTTGAATAGGAAGTTACTCGTTGATGGTGTTGGCGTTGGTGTAAGACAACCACTGGATTGGATTTTTAACCACGAAACGACTTATTCGCAATGGAATTCGACAAAGTTTCATCGGCAATCCCAAACTGTAAAGAAAGGAATATTATAGTTCTTATTAAACAACACTTTTTAAATTCAAGAATGATTCATTATTACCTCAGTTTTCCTTCACCTAACAATTTCTCTCTGAAACTTGCTCGCAGGCCAATAAGTGGTACTGATTCTTGGATGTCTTCTTTTGACAAATACTGCAAGCTTTCATAGGTTATGGACGCCTCTGCGAAAAGAAACGCATGAAGCCGTTTGTTATATTATATTATATTTGTTGCTATTGGTATTAATAAAAAAAAAATCATAACTGATTATTTTGTACTTATGTAGGTATGTACTTACTTATTAAATAATATTTTTCCTCTGGTAAGTTAAATTTATCCAGCAGCTCGTCTAGTTTTGTTTGACTTCGGTCTAACACTGATACTGATACTGAAGGCAAATTAAGATAACGGATCTTTTTGTCTGGTTTGGCAAAACTTAATGTATTTCAACACGATTTGATGTAGTATGAACACTACTCCCTCTTACTTCAACACGATTTCTTTTTTATTTTAAACGATTAAATGTAGATTGTCTACTAAACAGTTTTTGAGCTCAGACGCGCAATCTAAAAAACTCAAAGTAAAACTAAAATGCTAATGCAACCAGACAAGGGTAGCTGAAAAGATAACGGATCTTTTTCGTTGGTCGGCAAATCTCAGCGTTTTTCAACTCGATATGAAGTAATATGAACACGACTCCGTTTCGTTTCAACACGATTTACTTTGTTTTAAAACGATTTCGTGTTGATTGAATACTAAAGAAACAATAATCTATCGTGTTGATTTTACATTGGGTCTGTTTTCTATTTTAATCCGATTATTAACACGACTCCCTTTTATTTTAACACGATTTACTTTTTTTTTAATCCGATTCAAAGTTTTTTTTAAACGAAATACTTTTAAAACAACTATTAATTAATAATAATGACAGTTCAAAAAGCATTCATGTTAAAATAATCACTAAAAATATCAATTTAAAACGAAACCATTTCAAATCTAAATGAAAAAAAAAGTTGATTTAAAAATTGTGCATCATTGTAAAAACAATAATTTGTCGTGTTGATTTTACATTGGATTATTTTTCTGTGTATATTCTTGTCAAACCTTGCCAACCTTGTCTCGCCAGCTAGATCAACTTAAGAATGCATGACATATTTTTATCAAAATGCATTGCGATCCACTCGAATTCAATTGAACTATATGGATTTTTATAAGCTTCTTAGTCCGAAATCATTAAATCATGCGATAAAATACAAAGTTCAAAAAATTCTTGTTTAAATTTAAATTTTTTTTAATTTTCTATAACCTTATCCGAAGCATCAGTCGCCAGTACTGTTTGTGTTAAAACTGTGAGCAATAATGTGCAAAATATTGTAATGTGAATTTCAATTTCTTTGAGACAGTTAATTTTAGTTTGAAAAACAACATTGTTGTAAGTCTGACGCCTTAACGATATTATAAAATCTCAAAAACTTCACCTGACTGGGAACAAAAAGACAAAAACAAAGACAGACAATTTTTTTATACAAACAACTTGTGTCCTTTTATTCCATTTTCCAAATAGTGTCCTACGAAATGAAAATCTTTCAAAATTTGAACAACCCCAGCTGCACCCGAACACGTTCATTTCTAAAAACCCACGAACTTTTCAATACTCATTCATGTCAACGTCTCCTATAGCGAGACTGTAAAAAACAATAAGCGAAATCAAAACATTGCAAAACTTTTTGAATATAAAAAATCCTTAAAGAATTGGACATGGTAAAAAATACAAAAATTAACTCATTCCGTTTTTTCTTTTTCCATAATAACAACGAATAGAAAACAACAAACTAAGAAGCTTACAAGAAAAAAAAAACGAAATGATAACAGCAAAAACAACAAAGAAAGAAAAATTAATCATAAACTATACAATGCTGTTCTTCCACACTTACAGTTGCCGAAACAACGAACTTCAACAATATTTTCCATGTTTTGATTTTTATTTTTGTTCTTATTTTCAATCCTTTGTTTAACGGAAAAAATGTTTCAAAAATGAGTCGTATGTATCAGCTCATAGTTATCCCACCTCTCAGTAAGTAAACTTGCATTTTACCTTGTGTTCAGGGGAACCGGAACTAGTATCGATAAAAACAGAATGTCGTTTATTTAAAATAGCGTTAACATAAAATTTCACATTTTTGAAATTTCTTCCAATGTAATTTTCAAGACCAAGTTATTTACCCTTTAAGAGTCATACAAACTGCAAACCACCCACTTTCCGCCACGCCCAACATATACATGAACTCATATTGTGTTGATTTTAGTTTTATTTTTTTTTTATTTTTCGTATTGTGAATGTGCTCACCCAACATAATGGAAAAAAAACTTGAAGACAGGAGAGATTTATGACTCAAGCATTCATCTGTGAAGGAAGCACAAGGACAAAAACTACAAAACAATGTTTTTATTTCGCTTGATATAAAAAGTTATTTCGCGCCTTATCCTTGAACATTGGTGGCATGATGACTCTTAAAATAAAAAAGGAAAAATTGCGTTTTCCCATTGAAAAATGTCATCAGCACACACATGCACTCAACTTATTTTCAGGAAAAAAAATGTATTGTTGAAGCAGTCGTGATTATCCTCTTTAGTTATGAATGGCGTAAACACAGTTCTGTTTATTTGAAAAAATCAGTGACTGAGGTTCATGGTAGGCTAGTAAACATCATCAAAGTGATTTGGTATGTAAAAAAAAGGTGAGTGAAAATTTCAACAACAAAATAAATCGATATGTTAAAGTGCTCATCGATTTTATCCGCTTACCCGCTCCATAAAACTCATCCCCCGCCAAAAATTGTATATTCAGAAACAGCACCATAACAACTTTTGATTAAAAACTGAAAACTGTGTACCTTAAAATTAAAAACAGCTTTTCCATTTTCCCAGCCCAAAAACTAGGCTCCGACTTGCACACAACAAATCTTCTCTCACATAATAGCCCTCTGCCTTTTTACCACTACCGCTTCTCTATGCAAATTGCAAAGTCATTAATGCTAGTTGCCGGCCATTTAAAACTCTATATCTGGATTAAAAAATGGGTTAGCAGTTTTCCTATCTCCTTATTTAACATTCCACTATCGGTGGCGGATCGCTTTTAAAACGAAGCATTATAACGTTGTGTGCATACTTTGCTTGGTGCGAATAATCCATTTTGTTAGATATATTGCGGCCCGTGAACATAACTGGAAATATGCACTTTAAAACGTGAAGTTTCGTTATGACCCAAAACGCCGGCCGCCGGGAGTCCATAAGGATAAACTGACGCATAATACACTTGCACTGTATACAGTGGCAAACAGAATAATTCGAAAACGAGATTCAGAGCAGGATAAATTTGTTTTTGTTGTCGGATACACTTTCACTGACAGAAATAATAGTTCCCGCTCTCTATTTCACAAATGCGGAAAAAGCTTGTAAATTCATTTGGGCACCATACAAACATTGTTCACCATTAATTACTTCGGTATATGTCGAAAAACTTTTTAAAAGTCATTAAGCTCAAACCACGAAACCAGGGAGAGTAGGACAAATTTCAGCAAAACATAGACAAATGAAATGATGAAAATACCAAACGACCGAAATGAATGAAATGTAGGGAAGCCGAAAAACAACGCTAAAACAATACTTAAAAAGTTTTTGTGAACAAAACGCTCTCTAGCTAGATGAAGGGGTTTTTTATGGCAGCGCTCAGGGATTGTCCCTTTTTTCTTAAAAAAAAGTAAAGTGATCAGAGTTGTCGGTTGGATTAGGAATTTGAACGATTTTTCGGCAGACAAAAGAGACAAATTGGGTTCCGCTTTTACTTTTGTCTGGAGGAAATTTGTTCAGACAGTACTATATTTAGGGAGGTAGAACTATAGGTCGACAGCCCTGTCGTATGTTATCCAAATAATTGAAAAGATACACATTAAAGAAGCAGAAGGGTGCGGATGGTTGTAATAACGAATGAGTTTAGAGTTTTGTTTAATGACGAAGTTAGTTGAATTAATTAATTTATCGAATAAAGCTCCCTGGAGGGTGATTTTATTTTAATCAAGTCAGTATTAGAAAAAATGCAACTAAAATTAGATATTCGGTGGATTCCACTGAGACTTTAAGCTAGCAACCTGCCAGAGTTGTTGCCGTGGGAGTTTTTCCGAAAGAGTGTTTTTACTCTTTTTTTACCAGTCAAAAGTTTGGGTTAGCTTTTCTTTTTTATTGAATAATTGAAGGAATTAATTCTCTGCGGGTTAATGGGTTCAATCTTCCAGTTTGTCGGTACGGTTTCCAATTATAAAACCACCAAACATTTATGTGAAGAAGTGGAAAATTCTGACCAAGGCTTTTAAAATCAATTTTTTATGAGGAACAATTTTTGTTGGACAAAACTACAATATTTTGATATTATCAACAACGAGAATGAGACCAAGATCGAGACCGAGATCGACACCGAGCTTAAGACCGAGTTCGAGACCAAGTTCGAATCAAAATTTGATAACGGGTTCAAAACCGAGTTCGAGACCGAGTTCGAGACCGAGTTCGAGACCAAGTTCGAGACCGAGTTCGAGACCGAGTTCGAGATAGTGTTGGAGAGCGATATGAAGACCGATTTCGACACCAAGTTCTAGATTGAGTTTGAGAAACGTTATCTATATTGAAGTTAAATGTTGTTCACCCCACATAAGTCATATAGGTATCTATATTAGGGTGGTCCTTAAGATAAAATTAATGAAGACATATGCTCAATCGTCTCCAAATAAATAAAAAAAAAAACCTCTCTTTTTTCAGATTTTTATCTATGCCCCTTACTAGCTGACCCTGCAGACTTCGTACTGCCTCAATCGGTAAATAAAAGCTTTAGGCTTTGGTCCCTCTACTACTCTACCCGCAACCCTCTACCCGTTATTCCAATACCCTCTACCCGCTATCAGCTTTGCGCTACCCTAGTAACCGCTATGATTGTCCCCCTTATTTGCTGAGTTTCACGTTAGATTGGCCCAAATATTTGATTTTACTCAGGCTATATCTAAAGTGAAAATTTTATAAAAATGCATTGATGATTGAGCGGATATAGAATCCTTACCGGACATACAAACTAAGCAATGCGGCTCAAATTATATGCAAAAACTTGATTTAAGGTCTTGAAGTTCTTCGTGCTTTCGCAGAGTTTTCCAAGTTCCCAATCAAAAACTTTCTATTTTCCCATTTGAAAATCAATGCACTTACAATTACATGCAATTTTCCCTTTGAAAAACAAAGAGTTTTCTGAGTTTTTAATCAAGAACTTTCTATTTTCGAATCTTCCAGTTTTCCATTTGAAAACCAATGTACCTACAATTAGGTACATGCAATTTCCCTTTGAAAACCAATGAGTGTTCAGAGTTTTTCATCAAGAACTTTCTGTTTTCCATTCGAAAACCTATTTTGAAAACCAATGAATTTTTCGAGTTTTTCATGAAGAACTTTCTATTTTCCATTTTAAAATTTTCCAGTTTTCCATTTGAAAACCAATGCACCAACAATTACATGCAATTTTCCCTTTGAAAACCAATCAGTTTTCCGAGTTTTTCATCAAGAACTTTCTATTTTGCATTCGAAAACCCATTTTGAAATTTTCCAGTTTTCAATTTGAAAACCAATGAACCTACAATTACATGCAATTTTCCCTTTGAAAACCAATATTCATTGTGGAAACTTAAATCCATGCCTTTTTAAAATAACGATTTTTGCACAGAAAATGGTGCCCAAGAATTCGCGTGTAAACATTGTCTTGGTCCAAAAGCTGAAGAAGGAATTCAGCCTTTAATATAATAAAGAAGAATGAATAGGAAATGAAATGAAAAATAGAGAGACATTTCAAAAAATTGATGTCGGCTGTCTCTCTGTCAGTTTCCTGAATTTAAAAACAAAATTTTGGGTAAGTAAATTAAAAATCAATGTTTTTTGCTCTTAATTATTATTTCTTTTCTTTACAGAACCTTCTATTGCACAATCAGTGCATGGATGAACAGTTTGTCAACATTTATAAAGTATGACTTTTGTTTGTTTATTGGTTTATCGACTACAAACATATAACCAACAAACAAACAAAGTCTTACTTTATATATTTGTATAGATATATAACAATGGATGTGTGTTTGTTTGTTTGTTTGTTTGCTTGTAAGTCTCTTATACTCCGAAATGGAACAACAGATATTTGTGAAATTTTCATGGTTAATACTGTTGTATTCAGTGATGATTTCTGTGAAAAAAAAATGGAAAAACCTCATGGACAAAGGTCGGGAATAAGATTTTTTTGCTTGGAATTTTTAGTTTCAAAATGAAGAATATTGATGAAAAACTCGGAAAACTCATTGGTATTCAGAGGGAAAATTGCATATTATTGCAGGTGCATTGGTTTTCAAATGAAAAACTGAAAAATTTCAAAATGGGTTTTCGAATGGAAAACAGAAAGTTCTTGATGAAAAACTCGAAAAACTTATTGGTTTTCAAAGGGAAAATTGTTATTGATTAAAAATAAATTTTTGGGACAATCTTACGGGAAAGTCAGCAAATAAGGGGGGCTATCGTAAGCTGTTTGGAATTCTGATTTTTGATTCAAAACACATCGGAAGAACGAGAATTTGCTGAATTTCGCAACAAAATTTGCATTTTACTGCATGCTTTAATGAAAGTAGAAAGTTAGTTGTAAGGCTTGGAAATTTATTTCAATTGGATTCAAGCAAATCACATTATCACAATGTCTGTGTTAATTATTCTGGAGTTGCTCTGAAGGGCGGCGACGAAGTTCGCCTGACCCCGCGAACTAGTTAATTTATATTGAGTGTCATTTATAACTATTTAAATTGTTATATATGAAATGTCACTAGGTATAAGAGAAAAGAAAAATTAAAAAAAAAGAAAATAAAAAAAAGTCGGAAGGAAATTCAGATCAATGTTGGCCCTTTGTTTTACTTCGAAGCATTATGATGGGTTGTCACCACCCGGCACCCATTCTCTTTGTTTCCTTAATGAAGCAGTCAAAGTGGCTATTTCTTTAAAGGCCTTCAAGTTTTTCAAAATTATTGAAGAAATGGATACATAAGCATTCTTTTTAAGTGTTGCGGAGCGCTTGGCAGTGGAACACAAAGTGCTGAAACCTGTGACATGAAACTTAATTGTTTCATAAAAAAAATATTTAAACCAGAAATCGGTGAATGATTTTGGAAGTTATTTTTCACTTTTTCAGAAGAATATTTGAATTTGAGGTTAAGCAAAATTCGTTTTTCCAATAACTGCATGATCTTCGAAAGACTTTTCCACTTGACGAATTCTTTCTTTTCAGAATATTTCCAGATTCAAAATTTCTGCACAAGTATTAAAATTTGGAAAGCAAAATTTTAATGCTACCGAAAAATCGGCTTTGAACTCGACATTTTTCCTTATTTTTCTTTTCCTATAAATGTATGACATACCTTGTCGTCCTTGAGGCGATGCAATATTCATTTACTTCTTCTAAGAACCCACTCCCCTTTTGTATAGATATCACTTTCTTCTCGCATCGTTCATATGAAATCTAGATCCATTGCATTCATTAATTGACTTACGAGTACCTATACCTACATGCTGTATGCAGTATGCATCGTCATTTACCAACTTTTCATTATGCATGAGTGCTGCTCGTTCCCTATCGTCAAAAGGAACTGGGTTGGTGGGGTGGTGGTGGGCGTGGACCGTTTCTCAAGCAAAAAAACAACAACAACCATCAGCATCCGTCATAAACGAGGTTGCAGTGATTTTTGCCAACCTTCGACGAACGTTTCCTTCGTCCTTCAAACAAAAGTTCGACTTTTAAGCATAATTCCATGAGCACAACAGAGGCTGAGTTTTTTTTTTTGTAAATGAATTATCGCAATGCACAGGCACACCCACACGCGTTATCCTCATCATCGTCGTTGTCGTTCTCGACGTGTCGTGTCGTTGTCGGCGGCGTTTCCTTGGCAATAAAGCAAGTGAACCTGCAAATGGCTTCCGGCTTTGCCATTTTACTGTCGCAGTGTGTTGATGATACTTGTATTTCTGGTACTTTGTCACAAAATGTCCTTGGGCTGTCATTATAATTCGTTTCTCGAGTTTCGATTTTTAAAATTTGATTCTCTTGAATTTTGTTCTCTTCTTCTCTTAACTTTGATAAAAATTTTCATTGCAAGGAGCAGAAAAAAGGATAATACTCGTAATTTGGCTAATTCAATTCATTAGCTTTCGGCGCTGTAAGGTGGATTTCAAGGATTTTGTTTATATTTTTTTTTCGATTTTGAACTCAGTTTGCACTTGAAATGAAAACCTAATCGAGAGGGCGGATTAAATCTCTGCTTCAATGATGCTTATGTATGACGATGATGAAGTAATTGAACAATTCAAGGATGTACTTTGTACAGATCCACATCACGAAAGGTATAATGAGTTTATTGCTCGTGTTTTGTTTGTGTGTGGTTGTTTGTGTTTGAGTGTTAATAAGGATGAGTGAGAGTGTGTTATATGTATTTGAATTAATTAACACCGAGTAGAGTTGGAGAGTGAGAATGTTATGTTTTCTTTGGTTTAAAATTGAGGACTTGTTCGGTTGAGGAGCAGATTTTAAATATTGTTAGCGAAGTTAGGCAAAATTTCTTCTATTGAAACTAATTGTTTTAGGGGATTGATTGTCTCACAATTTGTTTTAAGAAAAGAAAAGTAGACATTTAGAACATAACTTTGTTATTGCACTTAGGGTTGGAGTAGTGTTCGACCTTCTGAATTAACCCAACAGACTTTGTCCGCGTTCAAAAAATTGCATGATATGCATTTCTGGGGAGCAAATCTCGTCGCTGACTCTTTAAAGACTTAAATTATGGCATACTTTTTATAAATTTTAGCCGGTATCCCACGAATAAATGCTGTATGTTGACTTCCAATACGTCAATCGAAGCCGGCTTGTCGCTGTAACATGAGCCATAACTAAGCCCAACAAAAAATTGCCTAGAAGCGTTCAATCGCTCGATTTAGATGGCCAATCAACCGGCTCCAAACATGAAATAACTGTTCACCGAACTCGCTTCTCAATTCGTCTATTGTTACGCGTGCTCTTTGGCATATAGGCACCACAATAGTGAAGATTTCTTAGAAGATCAAACAATGATTCCGCAAATCCATAATCTGCACTAAAGAGTGGGTTTTCTGGATGCATTTGTAGCTCTTGCAATACTTTGGCTGTTTTTCACTTCAAATATGGTAGTTTTGGTTGATGTACACGTATCCATTGATAAAAAAGTGGATCTGCGGCCAAATTTTCAAGAGCCCATTCACCAAAAATTTGACGTTGTGGTAGGTCAATCGATTTTAATTCCTATTGCACCTTCAGTATTTTAAAATTTTTCATAGCTGAATCCGTCTGCAAAGAGAAACAGAGGCCCAATTGCTGCGAATGGCGCTGCGAAAATAAAGAGAAGCAAACAAACTATCCATTACTTACAAGAATTCAAATGCGCGTAGTGTCCGTGGCTATGTGGTTAGGTGCGTTGGCTCATTGGCTGCTAAGCAGAACGTCGCCGTCGTGGGTTCAAGTCCTAACTGTGCCCATGTTTTATTTCATCTTTCACGAGCAGTGGAGGCGAAATCATGGATATTGGCAATTTAGAAAAGAAACACGTTTTCCAAGTACATATGGTAAGAAATTGAAGTGAACGTGCTGACCTACACCTTCTCGTGGTGCCTCCGAGAGGTTCTTGTCAATTTATTGGCATGAACTTGCGGACGTAGGCAGCTTTAGTCTAATGGAATTGGCGAATTGAAGCAGGAAGTATAATGAAGAACAATGCGATCCTTAACAGATACTATGTGGCCCATAACATAGTAAAGGAGGAAAATACGATTAACGAGTACCGAATGTGGAAAAACGCCAAGGAAGTTAGACAAAATGTTGGGTGCGTCCCTTGATTGGCTGGTTCATTCCTTCGATCAATGTGGATAATCCTGACAGAGGGTGAGCAGTGTCCCTCGTCCGCCAGTAGGACAAAAGCAGCAGCAACAAAAAAGATGTCACAAAAAACAAAATATGTATAACTAATTGTTATACCTCAGCTGCTATTCGCAAATCACGGTTAACTGCTCTTCTTTTGTACGGGAAGTTGAGCAGTTTTTCCGTGTCCGGACAACGGCTCTTCTTTCTCTATGGAGGTTGAGTGCAGTTCCGTGTGTTGCCTGAATAGTAGTCTAGAATCAAACCAAGATGAATAAGAGCTGGCACTAATTCAATTGGTACTGGTGTGGATCTAGATGCAGGGTACCCGCTTCTTTCTTTTGAAAGTTGACGTGTGCTTTTGTATTCTGGTGGATCATCAGGAAGAGGTTTAGTGCCCTCTTAAATAAAGCATAGTGACATTGCCGACTTCGGTTTGAAATTGTCACGCCGACAGTGTGGATAGGTCCACCGTCAGATAAGGCTTAATTGCTAGGTGCTGACGTTAAAATCTTTCTTACTTCTTTCTTACTTTCACGAGCAGTGCCTCTTGCGAAGAACTGACAAAACTTCCAAGAGTATTAATCCGTTATGAAAAAGTGCTTCTCAACTATGCCGTTCGGAATCGGCGTTAAATAATTGTAGGTCCCCTCAATTCTTCACACGCATCCAGAGAATTGTTGATGAGAGTAAGCCACATTGGACATATGCCTTGGCTTTTCAAGAGCTGTCGCGCCACTCGTTTTATTTATTATTTTTAAGTGCTCCCAAAAAGATGACAGCTCCATTGTTGTTGACACAGTTTGCAATGCACTCTATTGCTTTCTTTTTAAATGTATATCATCCCCCGAAAATCAAAACAGTTACGCTTCAATTCACACCCTCTTTCCGGAATTTGAATTTTAAAGTAAATTGACGTTCACTAAAGCAAATATTTCATATTAATAGAATCCAATTTATAATATTCCGACAGAAGATTCTGGCTTCCAAGGAACAAAAAAATCCTTGTTCTTCATGTGCACTTAATTTCAATTACCCAAAACATCATCTGGGGTCGGTTCTGCACAAGAAAAAATAGAACGCTCTTTTGTTCGCTTTTCATCCAGACTTCATTCCACCACGGGGAAGGCTTGCTTCTCTCGCGTTTGCTCGACATCGCGTCGCGTTCGGTGTCGGTCGTTTGAGATGATTAATAAAAAATATATTCCCCGTCGTTATCATCTTGTCGGATCAACAGAGGAGTTTGTACTTCATAAATTTCAAGTCCGCAATAATGCGCTAAAGAACAAGAACAAAAATTCACATCAAACCTTTAAAAAATATAAACTTGAATAAATAACGGTCATAATGAAGATGGAAATTATTATGTGTTTCAGAAATGATGGGGAGGCTTTGTTTTTGCCATCCTGCAATACCTTTGAGCTTGGCCCAGCCAAAAAACAACGACGGGCTAAGTGGCGCAGCATGCTTCCTTGTTTCCACTCCACGATGCGAAAAAGAAAATGACATTGAATTTTGCGAATTTGCATGCGAATTACCAGAAAGGACTTTTTACTCAGAAATAAACTCACCCGAAAGTTGAATGAACATTTCCAACTGCAAAAGGTATGAGTTCATAAGTTAATGTTGGTGGTGACGGCGAGGGGCGGTAATAATGGATAATAACAATATTTTATTATTATCATTAATTTTATTTCTTTTCTTCTTTTTTCGACTCTGCTTGAAGGAAAACCTGAACATAATTCGAAAACATTACTTTGATGGATTCTTTGCATTTTGCTGTAACAAAAAAAGGACTTTTACGAGAGTGCAGAAAACATATTTCCTTGTTACAAACACATCAATTGGGGGGAGGAATAAAATGCTTTTGGGAAGAATTTAACATTAAATTTGGCGGTGAAAAATGAGGGGTATGTATGTTTTCATCTTGTGTTACATTTAAGCGCTTAACATTATTAGGAAAATGAATTGACTGCACTAAAGTTTCAAAGACCATCTAATACAAACAAGTAAATAGCTTTAAGAAGAAAGTTCTAATGTTGTTCTCAGGCTTACAAACTGCAGTACCCCGCATATTGCATCACGTCTCTTCTAATAGTCGAATATGAGAAACTATCGTTCTCATCAGTTGCGAGTTGCTAGCTAAACCGTCTAAGCACCAGTTACAAGATTCTTAATCAGACCGTTTTTAAGAGATTGTTAATAAGCGTGGTATAAAATCTGGTAACCACTTTGTTTTTTCTACCAATTGCCGTTCACTATGGCGAATACTTACTATTTTAGTTGAAGATAGGTTTTCGTTCAACAAAACTCTAGTACAGAAATCGCTCCCGAAATAAAACATGTAGGTAGTTGAAGGAAATAAAATTAAATAAACAAGAGTTTAATTTCACTTAAATTCTTGCCAGTAGATTATATTTCATTCCAAACTGATCAACAATTCGTAAATTCCCTAATTAGATAAACCGAAATGTGGTAAACGTGAAAATAATGATGAGGTTTATTCTTGGCTCCACCGGATTAGAATGCTTCAAATAACATCACATTATCTCTCAAACTGGAGCCACTAAGCAAACACCAAAGTAAGCCGGTGGGCAAATTCAAATCATATTACGCTTCTCAGATTACCACTGTTTACCAACGCAAATCTTATCCGCCCGAAGCCAATTCAATCACGCACCTAAATCATCCCGAAATCAAAATGATAGATCTTTGCCGTATGAATCTCTTCTCCTAATCTCGTCCTTCCACTTGAGTCGTTCTCTTCGGAGGCTCTGTGTCGGCTGGTGTCTATATTATTTGCGGTGTGGTCTTTCTGGCACAGCTCCACAACTTGCAGATTGTATACAGTAACCATGTCCCCCTCGGCTTCGCCACCTTCCACAATTCCAATCACATCCACAGCATCAAGGATTAATTGCTTAGCCATGCAAATATGCATTATCCTCGAAAGCCTTGTGAATAGCCAACCACAAATGCGTGCTATTTGTATAATTATAATGACTGCCGCAGGGAAAGTCGTTCGTCGCCGTAGCACCACTATTCACGGATGTTGCCGCTTTCACGTCCACGTAACTAATTAAATCAGATATTCACCTGCTATTGGGTTATCTAACACTGCACCTGTATACAAGTGTGACGACCGACTTGGCGTTGTATTCAGCTTCTGTCAAGAATTGTGCTCTTAGCGTCCGTCATCCGCATCGTCGTGTTTGCATTTTATACATTTTTTTCTCATTTCAATACAAAACATTGTGTGTGCCACTTAAGGCGAACATGCCACCACAAGCCCTTGTGCTCTTTCCGTTTTGCCAATAAGGAAGAGGCTGCATAGGAAAATAATCCACCTACTGCGTTTTATTTTTTCTGTGTCGCCGTGCTATAACTCCTGCGACGTCGTTGTCGCGTCATTTCCGTGGCACGTGATGAATTTATTATTGTTCTTCAACTATAAGTACAAAAATAATGGCAAGCATTATGGTGGGCGGCCTACAGACCCAGAGAGAACATCCGTTTCCAAGAAACGTTGCGTTTTTTCTTTCTTTCAAATGCAGCTTTATGTGACGTAATTATGCCATTGGCACAATACACACAAGCTTACTCATGTGATGCATCAAGGACAATATTCGAAATGGCACTCTGGTGGAGGGCCGGGCGCACTAGTACTGTATTGCGAAATCCGGCAACAACTTGGGCTTGACATTCCGCTTAAGCCCAACCAACCGGAGATCATTTCTCGACTACTCTTGGTTGCCAACAATGAATTAAAAAATGGATTTCACGATATGTAAGTCCATGCAAACTTTTTGGCTTGGAAGAAGAACCAGGAAGAATGAAGGGCACTCTCAATGGCATTCTCAGCATAGCAACACCGCCGTGCCACCGCCACCACCTCCGCCGTCGATCGTCAGTCGCTGCTTTCTCGATTGCAAATCCTTGTTGACAAATGTCCACACAAATACATACAAGGAATAATTAATGTACCAACTTGTGTGATGTATTGTCGGTTATAAGTAGGCATACAAGCTACACAGCAAGCATTATCGACTTATACATATTAAGGGTCACGAGCGTAGGGCGCAGGAGTTAAAATAATTTTAACTGCCATTTTCACTGAGCTAAATGATCCTTTGTGCCGGAGGAAACTGGACGATAAGGACTTCTCACGTTTTCTAAATGGGTTTTCGACGAAAATGGAAAATACAGTGTGGTTGACAAGAACTTGTTTCTTTTGCAAGACAATTTATGATGGACGCATTCGATTGATTTAATCAATTATAATCGATTCAGGCAATTATTTATTCGATTAAACACTGTGAAATCATTTGAATGACTTCTCAAAACTACTACTAATGCCACTACTCCCACTCTTCAAAGTTCAAAAGAACTCGAATGACGAAAAATCGAGTGACGATTATTAGCATTTGAATTAAAAGAATTCGAATGACGATTTTTAGTATTCGAATGAAAATAACTTGATTTTGTTAGTATTCGAATTGAAATAACTCGAATTTGTAAGTATTCGAATTAAAAGAGCTCGAATGAAGATTAACAATATTCGAATGAAAAGAACTCGAATGACGATTATTAGAATTGAAATGAAAATAAATAGAATGACGATAATTTTAATTCGACTGAAAATAACTTGAATGACGATTATTAATATTCGAATGAAAATAAGTCGAATAAGTTAGTATCTGAATGAAAAGAACTCGAATGATGATCCATAATATTCGAATGAAAAGAACTCGAATGATGATCAGTAATATTCGAATGAAAAGAACTCGAATGACGATTGTAAGTATTTGATAGTTTCACCAGGTCAACTTAGTATAGGTCTTCTGCAACTAATGGCTCTATATGATACAGGCGCTGGCAAAATCCGTGTCGCTGTACAGTCTTTAGAGTTCAGTGTTAAATGATTTATGCAGACCGGGACCAAAAATCGCAGCAATCCAAAACTTTTTTAGCAGATGTCTTTGTCAATGTCCATGTCTGTGCAACATGCGTGAGGACCAGGATGACGAGGGCTTTATGAAGATACAATTTGGTTGCTCCAGTGAGGACTTTATTACTCAATTGCCTTCTTATTCCAAAGAAGGAGCGATAGGCGAGAATAATTCTTGCTTATATGTGACAACAAAAAACTGCTGACATACAATTTGGATTCCAAACCTTATGGCCGGACCAAACGTCACAGATTTAACACCGACTTCTATTGAATTTTGTTTGCGCAACAAGTCCGTGCAAACATAAGTCGGTAAGATTTTATATGTGATTAAATGCAAGTTTGTACAGACAAAAATCTGTATGTCTGTGCCTTGTGGACGTTTGCTTGCCCCACTGTTCAGTCATCAGCAGGAATCGTTGCTACATCGTTTGCGGTAATTAAAATTCCTTTTTCGTGAATTGTTGGAATTAATTTCGACATTCAAGCATAAACATATGTTTTGTTTCGGCTCAATGGAATTTGTATCGTCGCCAACTTTACCGTTTCACATCGTCCGCCATCGTATATTTGAAGATTACTGTCAAAAGTACATGTATAAATACTTTAACCTTACTACAGGCAAATCCGCTTAAGTGTTATTGGTGTTTTTTTTTTTGTTCATCTCACCACTCGAGAAAGAAACACCATTCAAGTGGGGCATGAAATAAAAATTACCATCATCCGATTGGAATTGGGTCAGGATTTCATGATTTTCGTCCTCGTGTTGCTTTTAATGCATCCTTTGTTCCTCCGCCGCCGCGCGCCGCTCACAGCTCTGGGTACAAATACCCTTAGCTTAATTTATAAGCAATGTGATAGCAATAGCATGCAAATGGGGACACAGGATTATTGCGGTTCTTTCTCCGAAAAATTCTCCGTCACACCACAATCCTTTATCAGGGGTTTGCATTCAAGTTGTGGACCAGGAGATGTAGGAATATGGGAAAATAACGGAGGAAACAGGAAGCCCATCATGTGACCAGAAACCGAAACCAGCCGCTTTAAAAGGAGCCAAGAAGGGTCAGGCGGCTAAGCCCGATTGAATGTTTAAATATTTTTCACATTCAACCGCAAAACTAGAAAAGGACTAAATCCGCCGAGAGTGCGGCCGGCTGCCCTGTATAGAAAAAATAAAAATACCCGTGATTCCTTGCACAACAAACGAGAATTTAATGCTCCTCCGCCGCAGAAGCGACCGACCAAGTATCCGCCAGCCCGCCTCCTGTCGGAATAAAGTAGGAGCAGAGCTGGTGGATGGTGTTTTTTTTTGTTTGGAAATGGAACTGGGTGGTATGTGGATGGTTTTCGATTTGAAAAGCTCATTGAAGCTATTTAAAAAACAAGGACAAAAGGACCTGGTTGGGAAAAAAAATATTTATTCATGGTTGGAGAGCAGCAGGTTAGGCTCAGCTCCGATTGGGTATGTGGGTTTTAAATTTTTCTGATTTATGGGATCAACGGATTGTGGATTGCCCTAGGTTGCCTCTGAGCTTTGTTTTACTCTCTTTCCAGTTTCGTTTTGTTTAGAAGCTATCCTATCCTTTTTTTGTTTTGGAATTATATTTTTCGGTATGAAAAGGTACTTTTTTAGGACACAACATAGAAAATATAGGTCGAACGAAATGCATTTGTGAACTCGAATTTCAACAAACAACTGCGCGGTTTTTGTTTTTGTAGAGGAGTCAAGATACACATTCATCCAGGGGCAATTTATTGCCTACCGTAAAATATTATAGATATGGCCTTAACTTTTAAGCCCAAAGCCCATGGCAAGGGCATTGTTTTTGTATGTTTGTGGTGACTGTGGGGTTTTGGGATTCCTGGCAAATGGCTATTTTGAATCTCATTTTCATAGAATTTGCCAGTTGTCGTATTTTTTTTCGAGAAAGATTTTGTAGGTTAAAAGTAAGACATCATTTTGGAAGGGTGGCCTTTTAAGGGACACAAACGTTATAAAGTGGTTATTCCTTTTCGGTCACTCACCTTCGGTCCATATCTTGTGTGGGTTTGGTAAATATTTCAGATTGTCCCAAAATCTAATCAATTTGGTTTACCTTAGCTATCGAAGGATATGGGATGGACCTTTTCCATCAAAGTTTAAAAGGTTTGCTTGTATCAACATTAATGTTGATACATAAGGTTTGTTCCGTTGGTACTTATTTTTGATTTCTCTTTTTTTTCCTTGAAGATTGTCTTCCCTCTTTAAATAAGCTTCTTGTTTGTTTTTTGGGGAGGAAATGTCCGATAACCTGATTAGAGTAGAGATAAGAAATTATTATGTGACTGTATTATTTTGTTACTTTTTTTCTTGTGGGCAGATTTATTCAAGATTGAGGAAGATTAAAGTTGCAGGCTTTTGTCATATTGTTTGTGGAAGAATTTGAATCAGGGACAGGCCCTGAAAATTACCATACTTCCGTACTTGTACTATCAGATCAAAGTAATAGGATGATAAGAAGAAGAAGAAGTTTATGAAACAGTGGCATGGTGTTTAAAAGCCTGTGGTTTTTAGCTACTTTTTGTTTCAGAGTTTTTCTTTTCTTTTTCTTTTCTTTTTCTTTGACCAAAAATAATAAAAATAGATTGAAGGTTGGGGGCAAACGCACCTCAGCGCCTGCTTGTGAACTTTCGAACTAGTGCTAACAATTAAGTGGTAGTCTTTACTCTATAACGAAACGTCTACGCAATTGAATCTCTTGTTAACGGTTACAAAACACCATGAAAGACATAGACAGGTCCAATGCCATACAAGCACCGATCATCATTTATTACAAAAGGATAAATAAAGATTGTTTTATTCCGTTTACCAGTGGTGGCCTGATTACTAGCAGTAGCTAATAAGAAGAACGTTTTGTAACCAGGATCCGATCTGGACCTTTATCAACAAGAAGATCCCGTACCACTGTTTTTTTTTTGCTGTCATGTTTCTTAAATAAAACTAATGAAAGTTTACGATATAGTAAAGACCTAGATTGACCGTTCAACTACACTGCTGAAGCTACATACATGAATCAGAGCTTTAAGACTTAGAAAGCAGGGTCATGCTTGTTTGTCGGCAAAAAGAAAGGACTAAAACAGGGTTATGGAGAGGTGTTTAGTCTTTAAAACAAGGAGGCGTGGTTAAACATGCTGTCAGTCGTCTTGTTGGAACCAAACGTCGTTCTCAAAAAACCAGTCAGCAAAGATTTAAATCCCTCGCCTTTCGCTGTAAGGGTGCTAACGGCAAAAAAATTGTCAATTTGTCAATTTTCAATCATTAACTCCACATTAACTCTTAGTTAAACTTTTGAACTGGCTTTAACGATTCATGACGAATCCTTATTAAACAGAACTGTCATTAAAGTTTAACATTATCAACTGTCAAACGAAGTGTAACAAGTATTTTGTAAAGGGGCCGACCGATAGAATCCGTCAGTGCGTCAGCGTTGACGTTTTCAACTGGCAGCACAATAGAATACACATGTTCTTATGAAACTCGCCCTATAAGCAACGCACGTTACGGATATGACGTAAGGAGTTGGTTAACTTTCTACTTTTTGCGTCCGTTGTTCCGTTGACAACTGAATATGACAAGCAGTCAATTCAATGTGTTCCCACAGCAACAAAGAAAATCAATGGATTATGGATGATCAAAATTTTGTGCAAAAAAATAATTTTGACACGATTTTGATATTTTTAGTTATTTTTTTTTCAGATTTGCGGTTTTGTGAATTATTTTTACACCAAGCAAATGAGACTGTCAAAGTATGCAACGTATTCTATGGGACGGTTCCATTCGGCAAATCGGCGATAAAACTTCAAAAAGCATAAAATAGGCAACCGTCCCCTCGATAACCTAACACGATCCGCCCCTGGAAGCAACCAAGAACAACAAACGAGAATACAACAACCTTAAACTGCTGAGGAAGAGGATAATAAGTAAATGCAAGAAAACTCAGCACCAACCAAAAAATGTTTAAGTGAGGGTGTCTTCGTGATTGAAAATCAGTTTCTGCTCCGCTTCGGTAGAGTGCACACCGTGCTTTAAGGAAACGCCTGAGAGGTTTGAACCCACATAACAAAATATTTTAGAGGGAAGGCACTATGTTTAAGCTGTCCATTTATTTTTGTCGTAAGAGTATAATTATTCAAAATATATTTCAAAACGACGCGCCTGAAGTTTCTCTCCGATCCGATATTTTTTCCCGACCGATTATACTTTATATTTTTCCATCTGGAAAGAGAGCCAACGTTTCATCAGTGGAGTAGTGCCGCTTGCTGACACCAGTTCATAGCCGTAGCTAGGATTTTGTTTCAGGGGGGGTTAAGATAAATGATAATTTTTTCAACATTCTTGAACTACGGCTAAAGAAAGATTCTCTATACTTGAGAGTTGAGAGTACCTCCGAAGTTGGACTCGAGGCTAAACTGATGGCCATTCCTAGAAGCGCGAGTATTATGTACGGGCGAATTGTTTTAGGGGAGGAATGCAACTGGCTATTTGACTTGAGCACTTACCGTAAAAGTAACGATAGAACCGAAAGAGACACGACACGTTACGATGGTGGTCTAACGAGGTGAATGAGTTGGTTATGTTTCTGTCACCAATCGGTCTTAGGACTCTTTTTTGTATACCCTCCAAGAGGCTTAAGTATGTAACTGGAGCACCAGCCCAAAGATGGGAATTGTACTCAAGCTTTGGACGGATATAAGTCTTAAAGATAAGGGCCAGATCAGACTGGGAGAAATATTTCTTGCACTGCCTTCAGAAACCCAAACATTTTGCGGCATTTTTGGCGACATCGCATATGTGATCGTTCCACCAAAGGTGGTCAGTGATACCGAGAATGTCGAGATGTTCGGTAAGTGCCACTCATGGACAGTGGCAGGGGAGGTATATCTTGCTTGAACGATACAAGACAGCATTGAGTTTTTGAAGCATTAACGATTTTGTATTCTCCATTGTTCAATGCTGTTGAAGTCAGTGTTTAATGAGCATATCATATTTTGCCGTTGCAGTTCCACATCCGAAGAGGAGGGATGTGAGTCTGGAAATGAATAAGAAAAGCTAAGGGTACTATCGTCAGCGAAACAATTTATTGGAATAAAAGTTACAGACAAGAGATCATTAATAAAATTGAGGAAGAGGGTTGGACATAAAACGGTGCCCTGGGGCACATCAGCGTTTATATTGTGGGTTTCAGACTTGATACCGTCCAATACAACTAGTATTGAACAGTTCGAAAGAAAGATTCTAATCCAACGAAGAAGGGATTCATCGATACCGGAAGCACGCATTTTCGATAAAAGAGCAAGATGCCAGACTTTATCAAATGCCTTTGAAATATCAAGTGCAATAAAATCTTACTTTCTCCAAAACGATGTAAAGATTTGTTCCACTGTTCGGTGAGATAAACCATCAGATCACCAGTGGACCTGTTGCTGCGAAAGCCGTACTGCAGGTCATCAAGAAGCTTTCGGTCTTCGAGATATTTCTTGAGCTGATAGTTTTTCAGCGTTTCCATGACCTTAGAAAGAAGGGACGTAAGTGCAATCGGACGATAATTGGAGGGAGAAGAAGGTTCGCCTTTTTTGGGATTGGCTGGACAAATGCTGTTTTCCAACTGCTCGGAACGAGCCCAGAAGAATAGGATAGATGGAAAAGCTTACGCAAGGGTTTTTGCCAGCGTGGAAGAACACCTCTTCAGAATAATAGCGGGGATAGCATCCGGACCAGCGGATTTACGTATGTTGAGAACTTCTAGGACTCTCGCCACAGCACTAGTGCGGAAGAAGATTTTTCCCATGGAATCATTGACGCACTCAAGAACTGGGGGAATCATGTTACTCTCTAACAGCTTTCGCGAGAGAGCTAACAACTGGAGTTTTTTATTGTCAACGAGCATAGGGACCGAAGAAAAAAAAAGACCAAAAAATTCTTACTGCCTTTGGAACATTGCAGTATTTTTTGCCTTAATTTTTGGTCGTGTAACGACTTATGTAGATGGCGAGAATAGTAAATGATATCTTGATTATACCAAACCAAAAAAATATACAAATGTTTCGGGAAGAAAATAGAAAAATACCCCTAAGCTTCAATGGAAAAGTTATAAATTCAGTGTTGGTAAGACAAAATAAAAAATCATTAAGTTATTAGTCAATAGTTATTTGATTTTGCTTTACAAAATTATTTCGGGGAGGATTAAACCCCGTAACCCTCCCCCTAAATACGGCTATGCACCAGTTTACAATCATTCAGCCGATACATTTGTGCACAAAACACACAAATACGAGCAAAAGCTCCACCATTCATTTCACAGTTTTCGCTGTGGACAGGAGTCCTGTGACAGGCACAGGACTCTGATTTTGAAGTTTGAACTGACTCGGTTCATTTCATCCTTCGATTCACTCCATCTGAGTTCTGAGTGTATCGAAGACAGGGTGAAAGGCAATTCTTATACAGTGGATTAGTGCTGCTGGTGCTCGCAGCTCAATCGTTTATTTCACAACCGTCACTGTGAACAGTCTATTTCAAATATTCCATTGGGTGGGTCAAAAATATATATAAACTACGATGATTCTTTCACGACGTTTGCCGCGATTATCCAGGGATTGAGCCAGGAAACTGGAAGCAGTTTGTGATGGCTGTGGTATTATAAGTTGATTTCTTAAGAAATAAACTAATATACGACTCTATAAGATTTATGAATTAATTGAACAAAACGCTGTAAAACAAATGGTGAAGGTTGGTTGTGTTATTTGGTTTGAGTCGTCAACTTTACGTTAGGTGCCTACTGCTTGGTCGAGAACAACTCGAACAGAATGGGCATACATAAGCCTTAGAATAGAATTATTGACCACTTCCTGTTAAGCTATGCTATTAAAGATATTTGGTAAAATAATATTCAAAGCAATGTTCCACCGACTCAGAACTCCCACATTTAATTGAAATGTCTAATCCACCGAGTCAATAACTCTCAGAGTCAAAAGCAAACATCAAAAGTATAAACAGAAAAAAAAGGAAGGACCCAAAGTCCCTAAAATCTGGCCAATACCTACTTAAATATTAAAGACTTAACCTAAATAAATCCTAAGGCCTTATATACACACACACGTACGAGTAGCAACAAAATTAAACATGTGAATATGTACATTTGTATCACACAACACATTTTCTGTTTTTGCAGGTGGTCCTCTAAGCACAACACAAAACATACACAAAACGCCTCTTCAATCTATCCCTCCCTCTCTTTGTTGCTTCAGACGCAAAGTATTTCTGTCAAAGCAAAATGCAATTAATTTTCAGCAAGGACATTTTATTTATTCATTTCCAAGCAATTTCTTTCTTAATTTCATGGGCTCATCCATTCAAACGCTCCAATAAATCACATCCTAAACGCAACAAAATATAAAAGTCAACATAAAACCTTTCTCCGCCCGTTCATCCATTCGTCCGTTGGGTCCAGTTCGTTTTTATTCTCATCATCAGCTCCTACCGCATCGTACCGCACTGCCCCGAAAAAGCCAGTCAAGGAAGAAAAAAAAAGGTCTCAAGGATAATGCTTCTTCTAATATGCTGTGTAGGTGTAGGTATGACTATACACATTCATCCACATTTTGCTTGAGGATTATAATTCGTTTCTGTCATCTCTCAACAATGTTATAACTTCGCTGACGCGCATACACACTTCCACAGCAGGCAGCACAAAAAATTGGTATCCTAGCGTCCGAGGAGCTGAAATTTATGAATGAAATCCTGCACCAGAAATCGACCATCTTTGCTGAACATTATCCAGGAACTATAGGATCCAGCAGGACGAAAACTATTTTTGCAACAAAGAGAATGAAAGAAAAGAAAAAAGGAAATTTCTTTTGGTGGAAAACGGAAAACACACAAAGGGAAATATCCTTTATTCAATGAGAGCAATTTTATTTTTTCATCCTTTTCGTCAAATGGACACAGAGAACATTTTAAGGACAAATTGTGAAGGACTATCGGAGCGGGGCGGCGAACAAATTTTCTATTTTCTATGTCATTTTGTCGTCTTTTGCAAAGGCACGGTAATGGCAACCCTTTTAGTCATATAACCATTCCCACTTTGGACCACTTTAGTGTATGGACAAGGAAGATTGATCGGTGTAGGTATGAAATATTAACGTTGTCCTTCATACACAATAATGAGATTACTAGATAGGACCTTAACCTTATCTATAGAAGCAGAACACGAAGGATATTTTGAATTTTTTTTTCGTGTTTCATTCCTGACGATGCTATGAGGTGACGAGGACGACGACCATCATCGTGACTATGACACTTACGACCAATGAATACGACGATGACGACGACGCCAAAGGAAAGATTTTTATAAAAAAAGAAAAACTTTTTCCAACATAGTTTCAAATTATTTCTTTTGTTAGCCGTTGAGTGAAAAGCAGACGAGAGGGAAAGATCTAGGATCTATAAAGGATATTCAACACTTGCCAGTGGCGTAAATTTTCGAGTCTTCTTGCGTCGACATATTCGTGTGGTTTTTTGTATATTTTCAATTTAAGAGCTGTTAGAAGCCAATATGCCTGCAGTGTAGCTGAAGCAGCAGCAACAGAAAATAACTTCTAAAAGGACCTTGCTGAGCCTGTGTTATGTATGTATATGACGGGCTACACATCTTCTTGAGGTATGGCACTCGTGTCATAAGCGGGAAGCACCTCTATACTCGTACCTATGATGTTTGGCAAATTATATCCTTAAACTTTTAGACAATGCACCACATCGCCATCGGAGAGATTTTTTTCTACTCCTCCTCACATTCGTTCACTGTTCTTCGTTCTTTGTACTTTGAACTATTTGATGAAAGAATGTGTGGGTTTTGTAGTTCTGTTCTTGAAGAGTCAAGTATAGTGAAGTTGAATAGCTGCGGTTTTTGACTCTCGACAAGTTTCATTAGCATAGTGGGAGATTGTTTTCGCTTAATTGAAAATTTCAATTATCCTTGGCGAGGATAGCAGTTGATTGTTTTGAGAAGGTTTCTTCTACTTTTTTTTACTTTTTTTCGTGTTCCCATTATTTTTGATTAAAATAGTGAGAGCTTATGTTTTCATTGAAGGACTGAGTTATTGCAATTTCGTTCGGAGTGAAAAAGATATTTAAATGGATAAGACTATTGACTTTACCCCATTTCCTGCTTGAAACACAAAATCAATAAACTTAATAAGGTTGAGATGGGTCTGTGACAGAGCCATTATATTCGACAGGTTGACCCAAATTTTGGGCTGTAGTTGAAGAAGAAAAACAGCAAAGAGGAAAGCAAGTCATTGAAATTTCGGATTTAAAAGAAAAATTATAAAGCTTGTCTCATACCATAATATGCACTTTTTGAATCTGGAAGAACTGCACCTTAACTCTTATGAACTCTCCAATGGCTGCTTGACTTTGTCTCTAAGCTTGACCAAAGAATTTCTTAGGAGACATTAACGGAAAAGGACGTGAAAATCTCTTCCAGTCGTATTAAGTCCACTGTCCTTAAATTTTTGTGAAATAGTCTCAGCAAGAATTCCATAGTCGCATACTTTGTCTACAAGGAGCAATCGTCAGAGTGAATTTTTTAGAATTTTGCTGATCGGTCTGAATCCGTTTTCGAAAATGAGTGTAAACGCCACATATAGGTAGTCAGGGCCTTGCTCACAAGCCAAAATCTCTCAAACCAAAAGATCACAATCCATTTGATCGCAAACTGCTTTCCTGCAGTACTTTAGCCCGAATGTCATATGCCTTCAAACAGTCCTACCTTTTTTCATGACAATTTACTCCTTTTCGTCACTCAAAGTAATGAAAGTTAAGGAGATCAAAATCTGGTACCATTTAAGATTCTTGCAACAGCCCTGAACTAAGCCACACCCATATCGAAACACAGAAATTTCAGGAGACATCAAATGCTGAGAATCATGGAGAACGAAGTAAAATAATTCTTTGTTCAAATAATTCAATGTATACGCAATTGTTTTTCTTGTGGAATCAGTCAGTAAATGTCATGAATTGTTCTTTTAACCATAAGAAGTAAAAATTATAACCTCACAATGAATAACCCTATACTGTAAAGCAAACAACAATCTCCATGTTGAAAAGTTGCTATATTTCTAGACCTAGAACTAATAACCTAGATTTTTTCCTTTGTCAGATTTTTCTTCGATTTTCAAATGACTCGACATTGATTTTAATGAAGCGATAAGCGGAAATTCCGTGTCCTACATCGCAGTCCTTCAATCCGCAAATCATCACCAACACACCACTGAGCACAGCACACTTCGGAACACGTCATCAACTCTTACAGAAACATCAACCGTGAACCAATCGCAGCTATTCCACATCATGTTTCTCATAACCCATTTGAAAAGGACGAGAAACCTAGCCATAGCCTGGATGGGTGTGAGATTTTTTGATGTAATATTTCAAATTTCAATGGTAAACTGAAAGTTCCTTGAGTTTATTGAAGCAAAATCCTATTCCAGGATCTCGGGACATGAAATTATTTTCCTTCCTCGATCCTATTTGCCATATCCGGTATGTGGTCCCATTCCTTTTCGCTCTCATATCGTCATTCAAAGTGAATTTCAAAGAAGTACATTTGTTAGAGCCGAGTGTTGCGGTGTAAACATTTTTTTTTCACTCTAGAAAATCACACATACACACAGTAAAAATTCAAAGAGAATTTGTCGTTTGTCGTCACATATCGGCTTGTATAGTTGAAAAACATTTTGTAAAGAGGATGCAAACGTGTGAAATGATTTCTCGGTACCAAAAAAGAATTTGTCAATGCCACCAGAATTCTTAATCGGGCCACAACGAAAATTCAAAGTTCGCAGAAATATTCCGTCGATTCCTTTTGAACTTCATGCTCTCGACTTGGTTATGGAAAAGAATTTAATAAATCGAATTTCCTTTCGACTCATTGATACACAAAAAGAAGTTTCACTTTTTAGCAAAATAAATTCACGATCCAGAGAGAAAGTTTTTTTTTATTATTTCGTTCTTACAATTTTGTGATTTCCATTCCATTTTATGTTGAAAGCATAAGTATTAAGAGCTCTGTACACAGATAGTACAGAATTCGAGCAGGGGAGACATTACAGATGCCACTGATGCCAGATACCAGGATACTCAGGGATACTTGGGTTTTATAACTATAAGTAGGAGTAATTCGATTTAACAAGTCTGGGATGATAATTGGATGAATCAATTAATCTCAGAAGGTTTGGCATGACTCGGTTGGTCGGTTGTGCTCCAGACGACTTGAAGGTTTTGTAAGTGAGTGCGTCTCTGTTAATGGAAGGAAATATCCTTTTTTTTATTTTGAGAGAAAAATTAAATTACGAAATTGGGAGATGGGTTGTAAGTGGGGCTAAGGATGATGCTTTTGTGTTTTTCAGTCCTTTGACATAATTAAGTCCTTCAAGAGATGATTGCAGCAGTTCGTAGAAGAAATTTTAGTTTCTTTTCAAGTCGCTG
Organism: Sphaerophoria taeniata; assembly: GCA_943590905.1. Taxonomy (NCBI): domain Eukaryota; kingdom Metazoa; phylum Arthropoda; class Insecta; order Diptera; family Syrphidae; genus Sphaerophoria; species Sphaerophoria taeniata. The sequence continues at coordinate 32,466,431 of OX016540.1, read as the reverse complement.
ATTGATAAGATTATAAATTCTGTCAAAAATTGACTGAGTGATTGTGGATTCTTCCAAGAGAGCAACAAAATACGAGAAAGACACTCTATGATCGTGACAAAGTGTTTTCTTTTTGGTACCTATTCGCTATTCCTTGAAGTGAAGTTCTGGTCTTAAAAACACCGACCAGGTGACATTAAGTAAAGATCATCAGTTGTCGATCGATAGTATCCATTGTCCAGTGCAAAACAATTGATATAGTCATCGAATCAAAGAGAGAACAAAGCTGTCCGTTATTGTCAGTTGCCGAGCAGCGGACCGCGCTCCAGTTAAAAACATCGTTTGCCATCCAATTAGAGAACTACCTTATCATAATCACTTTCAGAAGTCAGCACTAAACACTCGAGCGGGGCAGACGTATTTTCAAGGGACATTATATCTACATCTACAGATATTATTAAGTAACCAACTGTGATTCTTTTTACTTTTCAGCTCAGGTAGAATCCAGGATCTCAAAGGTCGTCCAAGGAAACATCAAAACTCTGAGAGAAGGCACAATTAGGATTGGGATAGAGTCCTCGGCTGGTTAAGGCATAAATCACCAAAGCGTCCCAGGGGCAAATCTGTGGGTGTATGCTTAATCCGCTCCTGGTTCACACCAATAGATGATGTGAATCGCGAAAGGCAAACGCTAAGACCCCACGTATGGTAATGGCAGAAATGAAGCTGTGTTTGTTTGTCTTGATTTTTGTTTTGCTCTTTGTGTTTTTCTTTTCCCATGTTTGATGTTGGCTGGTTTCTGGTTAGGGAAAGAGTTGGCAGTAGCGTGCCCACTTGACAAAAAAAGAAAGAAGTGAAGTAGATTTGGGGGAAAAGCGAAGTAAATTGAGAAAAGAAAGAGATTTTAAAATGTTGTATTTTATATTAAGAGAACGTTTATAAGGAAACTAGCCGACCAAAACTCGGTAACCAGACCTTACAGATAGTTTTTCAGTAAACAGAAATCTAAAGAAGCTAGTTTTTGATTGAAACTCTATAATTAAGTGCTACATAAAATTTTATCCCCTTGAATGGCTGATAGAATATCTGTTAGCCCTAATTTTGGTGCACTATTGAATAAAAGTCACCCAGAGAATTGTTGATGAGAGTAAGTCACTTAGGCTTTGGCTCTTCAAGAGCTGTGGCGCCACTCTATATTTTATTGAATAAAAGTCGTCGAGGAAAATTTTGAGTAATATCGATTTGAAATTGTGCGAAAATGTCGGCTATCAGGCCTTCAAAGTTGTTACCCATTTTGATGAATATAGAGTTCGGGCAGAACTTTCTTTTGATGTGTCATTCGATAGGTTTTGGAAGATTCCATTTCTCTAAACTCAAGATATTTCATAGTTCAATTCCGAGCTCTAGCTTACGAGAAACATATTTGCATTTCTATGGGATTAAAATCAGCTGAAGACAAGAAAAAAAAATGGTTTTTTGATCATAACTCGGGAAACATTTGATAAAGGCGATCTGACGACTTGCAGGTAATTTTCTGTAGGCAGAAAATTAATTTTATTAAAAGTGAAGTAGATTTCAAGAAATAAGGGATGGTGCTAAGAAGAAAGCAGACTTTCAAACATTTTCAAAAATCGAAGTAATTCTACTTCGAAAGGAGTAAAGCGGTAACATTGCTTGGCAGTGGCGGGGCGAAAGAAAAGGCGTAACTTCGTTACACAACATAAAATGGACTTCCCATCACCAAAGGGTCTTGTTGAGCATTATTTCCCTTGGTTCTAGGATTCGTTCTTTGACTGCCTTGATTCTTCCGTCAATTGGTTGTTGACCGTATTTGTCAGATAATTGCCCCGATTCGTCCTTCAAATGCTCGAAAGTCGTAACTGATCAATAAATCTTTAGCCCAATTTTCCATGGGATTATTTAATTTAGGAATTATTTTTATGCAGCAAAGTGCCCTGCAGTATAATGACATATATTATAATGTAAGCTATCGAAATAAGACTGAAGAACAAAAAAAAAAAAAAAACAAGAAGAAAGTCTCAATCAACAACTATTCCTTGAAGATTTCTTTAAAAGACATCATTAAATCGCAACATAATTAACAGTAAAGATGAACTATTCGTCTTTCATTTTTATTTTGATACACCTTCCGTTCCTTCGAAATTGCAACAATTATCTAATAAAATTTCAACAAAAGGAATTCAATTATCAACTTAAGACCCTTAGCAAACTAAAGCACCATCCACTTAACTGCAAATCCCTGTAGTCTTTCCCTCCGCCCGGTCCACTCAAAACATAAAAATAAACACACTCAACAATCAACAAACTTTCCATCCTTGCTATCGACTCGGTATATTGCTCACTCACTTTTAACTAACAAGAAAATCAAGTAATTCAATTTATTAACTATATATACCCAACTATAAACTATCTACAGCTACACACACATTTTTGTATCAATAACCCTTCTTGCGTATACTTGCCCCAGATGATGCACCCTTATTACTGCAATGGTTACCCAACCATTCTCCCCTTCTCATTACACGGTTATGAACTTGTAATTTTCCATTATCATACAAAGTGTCATTTTCATAGTATAGAATAAACCAGAATAAATTGCTTTATCCGAAAAAGGACAATTGCACCATGACAAGGACCGAAAGGACATTCTCTTTTTCCCTCTGTTGTTCCTTTCCTGGATTCTGTCAACGTTTTGAGAGTGTTCAGTATTCATTATGATTATCAATATTGTCCAACGTTCCATTGCAAACAGACCAATGACGCAGAGAAAAAAAATCTCCGTCTGTGTGGAGACCTTAACCGCCAGAATGGGTCCCTCGACCTCACTGCACAGAATATCGAACGTATCCTGCTGCCAAGTACGTACTTAATTTTTTAAATGCAAAAAGGAGAAAAGGACATCATCATTATCATCACCATCGTCATCATCGCATATCGCAGGAGTAACACTTTTAACCCCCCTCCCGTTTTTTATCATGTTCATGAGAGTTAATGTATGCAAATGTTAAAAAAAAGTAGAATAAACGAACGATAATTTTGCCAACGAGTATGATTCAAAGGACACACTGAAACCAACGACATGATATCAACTACTCGACCGCTGCCGCCGGCTGGCCGTTGGTCGTCGCCGAGATGTATCTCTGGTCAGTAGATCCTTTCATTAAAACGTAATGCCCCGAGATTGACTGGGCTGTTAAAAAGGGTACACAACAAGCTCATGGTCATGGCTCATGTAAATAAAGTAGTTCTAGTGCGTCCTTACTTCTCAAGATTGTATTATGCTTTAGTTGAACTTTATGGCCCATAAAAGAAGCTGAAGCTGAAACTGAACATCGTCCTTTTTCTGCTGTTGTTGTACCATTCTCATAATGACACTCGTATATAACACATTTGAGTGGTGGTGTGAATCTTATTCTCGCCCTCTTCGTCTTCATCTTGTTTAAGCCAAGGATAATGTAAACCGATACAAATGCTCCTTATCGGTTCAAGTGTTATAAAGATTGAATGTTGTATGTCGTCGTCCTCCCCCTTCTTGCTGGTCCTTGTTGTTTCGGTTTTGGTTTTATGTGAAATTAAAGTGTAATTTATTGAAAATTGCACACAATTCTGCTGCTTGAGAAAGGACCAAGGAAGAATTGTCCTTTTTTGTAATCCTTAGAATAACAAAAATAGAATTGGCGTTTTACAAATTTTATTATCAAACGGAAAGTGAAGGATTATTTGGGGTCGGTGAAGTCATTTTTATCTTAAAACATACACACTCGATTTTCGAGAATCCTTTTGACATCCTTTAACAACATTTGTTTTGTTCCACAATCAAACAGTCAGTGTGATATTTTTGCAGAATATTAAGCCGTAAATATTGACTGGCAAATATAATAAATAGCACTGGAGGAGAAAATTATTGTGAAAAGGATAATTGGTCATAAAAACATCAGCACTTTATAAATCATTATTATTGTTTATTCAGAGTACGGTGAAAAGCATATTTTATTTCTTTCACCTGCAGATGTCGATATTTTTGCGGGTAAATTTATTGAATTTTAAAACATTTATATTTTAAATCTGAAAAAAAACGTTTGTCGAATTTTTGGAATTGAAATTGTTTGAAATGTTGTAAAGGATGTCTGCATTTCATAATTGCGCCGGTTCATTAGCTTCTGTCTATGACTATTTAACCAAATAATTTTCAATGAGTTTTAATCAATTGATTTGCAATGAGTTAAATATTAATGGGGTCATTTAAGTGCAAATATTTATTTTTTCTATCTGATACAGTTAGTCAGTGAGGTTTGTGAGGCTTGAATAGATAATAAAAATCAAAAACGTACATTTTTTTTAGGTGGCATGGTATCCCATAAAAGAAAAGTTAGGCTTGCCTCAGATCTTACTAGTCCCCAAAATTGGGACTAGGTACCAAGCGCACCAACTGGTCGTCGCCAACGTTAATACAATATCATTTTCATTAAGTAAATGCCATGATCGTTCTCTTAAATGTTATAAAAATTTTAAGTCAATTTTCCAATTTATCTATTTTATTTTAAATTAGCCGCTCCGACAAACGTTGTTTTGTCAACAAAAAGAAAAGTTTTCGTTTGTTAAGTTAATTAATAAACTAATTTTTGGAAATCATTGTTTTCATATTATTTCCGCTGAAATTTTAAATGAACATCATTTTTCTCTTCTAAGTACTCTGAAACTAACTGTACTCGTTTGTTTTTATGTGCATGTGCACTTTCATATTTTACGATTCACCCCTTTCGATTTTTCGCTTTTGATTTAAAATTTAGCAATTTCCGACGTAATGGCTATGAATTTTGAATTAATGAAAACTACTACCATAAACATAACAACACACTCAGCACAGACAAGAAATAACCATTAAACAGCAATTCGGAAGAACTTAATTACGGTAATAACTAAAAATCTGTGAGTGGTGATTAATGTGTGAGTGTATGCAACATGTCCTTTCATAAAAACATGACGTACACATGAACATTTATGTTTTTTGTTCAAAATTTTCAATTTAAATTATGGTTCAATGCATATCTTAATTTTGTGCAATTTATTCGGCTTTTTGTTTTGTTACGTTTTTTGTGTGTTGCTCTCGAAAGAATTGAACCATAAAACGCATGTTTCAAACAACTCTAAAATCACAAACGCCCACAACAGCCAGATATTAACTATCATAAAAGCTGAATACGAACAAGCCCTAGAAATGATAAAAGGTATAGAGCGGGAGCATATAACAAAATAATCAATGCCTGATGGTTCTAAAAATTAAAATCATTTAAATTCATCGTGGGCTTTTGGAAATTATTAATTTTGAAAATCGCTTTTTTGCGTTATAAGCTCTGGAAGCCAATTTTGAGTGTAATTAATTAATATTCCATTTTATTGGAAATCAAGATGTGAACGTGGAGTACCTATGGATTGTAAGCATTTTATAACCGAAAAAAAATAATAGAATATTCGTCGTGTAGGTATGTACAAAAGACGATAAATTTCAGTGTTTGATTTCTTGAATTTCTCGAAATTGTGGAAAGTTTGGAAAATATCAATAATTTTAGTTCACATTTCAACTGTGCATATTAATTTGTAATGCAGGCTGTATCAGATCAGAGCGCAACAACATATCTGATCTATATGAAACGCTTTACAATAAAAGAGGTTGGTTGTTTCAAACTTATATACAAATTAAAATTTTTTGTTTGTCGAATTCGTTTGGTGTTGTGTTGTGTTTACTCCTTTGATAAAGATGCATGTACATTTATTTCAATTTCGATATACTAATCACTCAAACTAATTATTTTATTAAATTTACATTTTCCTTTAATTTCAGTAATACAAACAAATTTATTTTTTAAATATTCTCAGAAAGCTCTTTAAATCGATCACCTGAGTTTAAAGAAGTATGACAAACACAAAGTCAATCCAAAGCGTTCGGCTTAGCACTCAACTACTCTATCCTCTGAGCCATGGCCACCTGCAATATAAACATAAATTTACATTTTTTTTTTGTCTAAGAACGTTAAAGATTTTTTATTTAATAAATATTGTCTACATAAATTTTTTCATTTTTTTCTTACTTTAGTTAGTACATATGCACGGACAGAGCGGGCAATATATTCAACGATCCCAAGGGAGCTTTGGGAAGTATCCTTGACCCAAACCAAAATCTAGCAAGCCATTTGACCGCAAAGTACTTTCCCGCAGTAATTTTAACCGAGTTCCATTTCCGATTTCATGACAATCTACTCTTTTTCGTCACTCAAAGTTATGAGAATTAAGGAGACCGGAGTCTATTACCTATTTGATTTTTCTACAAGTCCTGAAATAGGCTTCAACCTTGTACAAAACTGAAATGTTATGAGACACGCCAAAATGTTGAAAATCATGGAAAACGAAGTAAAATAATTCTTCGTTCAAATTTCTCCATTTAAATGTTTTCTTGTGAAATCAGTCATTTCCAGTTAGTATTTGTATTATACTAGCCGACTCTGCGAACTTCGTCTCGCCACCCTTCACAAAAACTCAAAAATAATTGTTATTAACACAGGTATTTTTTTTTGTTTTTTTTTCAAAATTCATTTTATTCAATTCACTTATGACTACTTAATACTAGACAATGAATTCAAAACAAGCTCATGATCTAAAATCTTATATATAACTTACTGGCCCCAATCGGGCGCTCTAAGAAATTCATAGCTTACTTAAAATTAATGCCTTTCGGCCTATGAACTATTTTTTTTTAACTTCATATGCTTTTTCTTGTTAGAAAATTTTAAAAAACTAACACAATTTCTTGTTTATTTGTTTCTTGCAAGCTACTTGAAATTAGGTCCTTAAAAATAAAACTTAAAATTAACTAAAACTACCTATTCTACCTAACAGGTATTGTTAAAATGCAATGTGATTTGCTTGAATCCATTTAATATAGAAATTTACAGATCTGAATTTTTCCAAGCTTTAAAGCTTTAAAACTAACTTTCTACTCTCATTTAAGCATGCAGTAAAATCAAATTTCGTTGAAAAATTCAACAAATTCTCGTTTTTCCGGTGTTTTTTGACTATTTCACAAAAATCAAAATTAAATACAGCTTTGGATTGTCCCCTTTTAGTGACTTTCCAGTAAGTTTGTCCAAAAATTTGTTTTTACTTAGCCCATACCTACAGAGAAAATTGATATAAATGCATTGTGCATTGAGCGGATTAAGAGTCACTATAGGCCATACAAACACACCAATACACTTTAAATTCTATGCAAAAGCTTGATATTAGGTGTTGAAGTTCTTCGTGCTCTCGCAGAGTTTTCCGAGTTCCATATCCAAAATTTTCCATTTTTCTATTCGAAAATCAGTGCACCTACCATTACATGCACTTTTCCTTTTGGAAACCAATAAGTTTTCCGAGTTTTTCATCAAGAACGGTCTATTTGCCATTCGAAAACACATTTTGAAGTTTTCCAGTTTTCCATTTGAAAACCAATGCACCTACAATTACATGTAATTTTCCCTTTGAAAACCAATGAGCTTACGACACAGGCCAAATTTTGACCGAGACCGGTCATGTGTACATGCACAGAGATTGGAAACTAAAATCCATGCTTTTTTTGAATATCGATTTTATAAATTTTTCTTTTGTACAGAAAATTGTGCCTAAGAATTCGCGTGTAATAATTGTCTGGGTGCAAAAGTTTAAGTAGGAGTTCAGCCTTAAATATAGTAATGATTAATGAAGAATGAAATGAAAAAAAGAGACATTGCAAAAAATTGATGTCGGCTGTCAGTTTCCTGAATTTAAATACAAAATTTCGGGTAAGTAAATTAAAAATCAATGTTTTTTGCTCTTAATCATTATTTCTTTTATTTTCAGAACCTCCTATTGCACAATCAGTGCATGGAATAACAATTGTGCATCATTTATAAAGTAGGATTTTTGTTTGTTTGTTAGTTTATCGACTTCAAACATACAACCGACAAACAAACAAAAGTCTTACTTTATATTAGTACTAGCTGACCCTGCAGTCTACGTACTGCCTCAATCGATAAATAAAAGCTCTAGCCTTTGGTATCCCCCTACTAATCTGCCCGCTACCCTCTACCCGTTAAGCCAATACCCTCTTCCCACTACCCGCTTTGCGCTACCCTAGTAACCACTATGATTGTCCCCCTTCTTTGCTGATTTTCACGTTAGATTGGCCCAAAAATTTGATTTTACTCAGGCTATGCCTATCTAAAGTGAAAATTTTATAAAAATGCATTGAGGATTGAGCGGATATAGAGTCTCTACCGGACATACAAACTTAACAATGCAGCTCAAATTATATGCAAGAACTTGATTTAAGGTCTTGAAATTTTTCGTGCTCTCGCAGAGTTTTCCAAGTTCCCAATCAAAAATTTTCCATTTTTCCATTTGAAAATGATATATCTTAGAACTCAATCAACTTTACTTTACATTTTCCAATCAAACTCAATCAACTTACTTTATATTTTCCAATCACTTCTTAAATAAATTTAATATAGTTATAGTAAGCAAGTCTCGTCTATTCATTTGAAAATATTTTTCATCAAAACTATAACATATTGGCGACGAGTAATTTGTTGTAAAACAAAGAACCCATGGACGAAGATTTAGTCAAAGAGCTGCTAGACCAGCAAAGACAATGGATGGAAACACTACTCAAATCTAATACGGAACGTATGGAGATGATTCTGAAGTGTTCATCGTCATCCTCTTCCATGACGAAGATCTCCAATTCGATCCCACAATTTCGCACATTCTCCGCAGAGAAAGAAACTTGGGACAATTACTTATTCCAACTCAACCAACATTTTAAGGCAAACGCAGTCGAAGATGACAACCTCAAAAAAGCAAGTTTCTTATCCACGTGTGGAAATTTTATCAACGAGTTACTTCAAAAACTTTTTGAGACAACTGATGTGAGTATTCACTCCTTTAAAGATTTAACATCAAAATTAACACATCACTTCCAAACGAAACTTCACATTCTCGCATCGAGATGCAAATTTTTGCAACTAAAAATGAATACCGGTCAGACTTACGCGGAATGGATCGCTGATTTAAGAGGACTTGCCAAAGACTGTTGTTTTACATGCGCAAAAGAAGGTTGTGGCACGTCATACGCCGACTACATGATCAGAGACATGATCGTCTACTATACCCCTCACGAACCCGTTCGTATGGCAGCAACACAGAAAAAGAACCCAACTCTAGCTGAAATCGAAGAGTTAGTCACAGCGTTCGAGTCAACACAAGTAGCCGCCCAGATTTTAAAGGGAAATATAACCTCATCAGCACCTTCAACAACTGAAATCAACCAAATTACACAAAAACGTGAGCATCATTACCCAAGTAAGTCAAATGAAAATTTTTATGTTAGAAAATCTTGCCCTGGTTGTTCAATACACCACGAAAGAGAGCAGTGCAAACACATGAATTCGGTTTGTAATAACTGTCATCGAAGAGGGCACATTAGTACAGTGTGTTTGTTAGGCAACAAGTCGCAAACCAGTTTTCAAGGAAAGTCTAGGCAGAGATCAAAGACTCGCAGACGAAGATCATCGTCACAATCTTTTTCAAAGAATCATAACGTGAACGAAAATGATAACCGTGTTAGAACAAATCCGCACTCCAAGTATACGGAATATAATCACTCTATAAACGAGATTATTGAAGATAATGTTGATCATTCAGAAGATCAGGTTTCGTCTGCACAGTTAGATGTTGAGAGAAATGGTCGTCAAATTTTTGTGTCGCTTCACGTTAATCAGCAACCAATGCGTTTCCAGTTAGACACTGGAGCAACCTGCTCACTGGTAGGTCTTGAAGGGTACCGAGCCTTAGGGGAGCCGCATTGTAAAACTACTAATCGTTCTTTGAAAGCTTACGGAGGGGCAAATGTCCCTATTAAAGGTGTTGTTGAGGCAACGATTCGCTGGAGAGATAAAGTTCGCAACCTGTCATTTTTAGTTAGCGAGAGTTCGAATGGCACTAATATCATGGGGTTAGATTGGTTCGATGCATTTGATTTTTCAATACATTTTCAAGAAGACGAGTCAGTTCTGCAATTAGAAAATAGTTTGACATACGAGGCAAAGGCTATATGTGAAAAGCACAAAGCAGTATTTAGTCCAGAACTTGGATGCAGCAAGCTGTTTGTAGCTCATTTGAGGTTAAAGCCGAACTGGCAGCCAAAATATTTCAAGCATCGACCTGTTCCTTTTGGATTGAAAGAAAGTGTACGTGCTGAGATAAAGCGTTTAGAGCAGTTAGGCGTTTTACGACCTGTTGAAACTAGCCAATGGGCAGCACCCATTGTGGTTGTGAAAAAATCAAATGGAAGTCTACGAATTTGTGGCGATTTTCGCATAACAATTAACCCACAGTTAGACGTCGATCGGCACCCTATCCCCAGAATACAAGAACTTTTTCATAAACTACAAGGTGGTCAATATTTTACTAAGGTAGACTTGTCCGATGCTTACCTCCAAGTCCCTTTAGATGAAGAGTCGAAGAAACTTTGCGTTATAAGCACCGAATTTGGTCTTTTTGAATACCAACGTTTACCTTTTGGAACCTCAAGCTCCACCGGAATTTTTCAGAGGTATATTGAGCAACTGACGTCTGACATAGACTTCTGCACGTCATATTTAGATGACATTATCGTTTCGGGGCGAACAAATGCTGAACATTTAAGAAACCTTCAAACTCTTCTAGAGCGTTTGGAACGACATGGTTTAAGATGCCGGTTGGAGAAATGTCAATTCGCAAAAAGTGAAATTGACTACTTGGGTCATATCATCGATGCCGCTGGAATAAGACCATCGGAAGTGCGGGTTGCAGCTATTCAGAATTTGCCTGAGCCAAAAGACTTAAAAGACCTTGAGGCGTTTATCGGCAAACTGAACTATTACAATCAGTTCATCGAAAATTTTGCCCAGGTTGCAGCCCCACTTAACAAACTACGTTCATTAGATCAACCTTTTATTTGGGGGAATGAACAACAGAGAGCTTTCGATCAATTTAAGGCTGACATTCTTAAAGTAACCCGACTTGTTCATTTTCGTGACGATTATCCAATAACGCTTGCAACGGATGCATCATCCCATGGAATTGGCGCCGTTATTTCGCACGTATACCCAGATAAGACAGAAAGACCCATCGCATTCGCTTCAAAGACCCTAAATAGTTCGCAAGTAAAATACAGCCAGATTGAGAAGGAGGCTCTGTCCATTATCTACGGAGTAAAGAAATTTCATCAGTATCTGTATGGACGCCAATTTGAACTGATCACTGACCACCAGCCGCTCGTAACTATTTTTAACCCTTCGAAAAAGTTGCCCCATATGACTATACAACGTCTTCAACGGTGGGCACTCATTCTTATGGGATACACCTACACCATCCGTTATCGTCCCACCAAACAACATGGGAACGCGGATTGCCTTTCGCGGTTACCTGAGGGACCCGATAAAGTTTTTGACCAAACCGAGGAAGCTGCACATCATATCAACGACATCGCTTTTACACTCGTTGAAGATTTTCCCATTGATTCTCACGCTATAGCTAAAGCTTCAAAGATTGATCCAGTACTCAGTAAAGTCATTAAATTTATAGAGAAAGGATGGCCAAATAAAATCATGGAATCTAAAGATTTATTACCCTATTTTCGTAGAAAGTTATCTCTTGAAATAATTAATGACGTTCTTATCTTCCACAGTGAAAGCCCGAGAGTAGTCATACCAGAACAGCTACAACCTAAGGTACTTTCACTTCTTCATCAAGGCCATTGGGGTCTTACCCGAATGAAGCAGATATCTCGACGATATTGCTGGTGGCCCAGCATTGACGACGATATGTGCAAGACTGTTTCCAGATGCTTCGCATGCCAAGGCAACGCTAACAATTCTCCAAGGGAATATAGCAGCTGGCCAACGACTGAAAACGTGTGGGAACGAATACACGTTGATTTTGCCGGTCCTTTTCAGAACCAGATGTGGCTAATCGTGGTGGATTCCAAATCGAAATTCCCTTTCGTCATCCGTATGGCATCAACAACTTCAGAAGCAACGATTCAAGCACTGCGTTCGCTTTTCACCCTAGAAGGACTACCTAAGACACTGGTATCTGACAACGGTACACAGTTCACGTCCAGTCAATTCCAGAATTTTTGTCGAAGCAACTCAATTCACCATGTGACATCAGCGCCTTTCAATCCTGAATCGAATGGGGCTGCTGAGAGAATGGTCCGCACATTTAAGACATCACTAAAAAAAATTTTAGTTGATACACCCAACTGGAACGAGGCTCTTCATGTTTTTCTCTCTACCTATCGATCTACACCAGATGACTCTGGATCGTCACCTGCAGAAAAGCTGCATGGCAGACAGCATCGCACAGTTCTTTCGGCAATTGTCCCCGAAGCCAAGAAACTTAGCAACAAGGAGAAAACTAAGTTTATCATTGGTCAACCAGTTTTCATACGACAATATCAACGAAAAACAAAGTGGATTGCTGCTGTTGTAGTCAAGAACTTAGGCAGAAGAATGTATCTGGTTGAATCTAGCAAAGGTTTATCCCGACGCCATCAAAACCAGATGAGGTTTCGCTCTACAACTGAAAATGAAGACAACAATCGATTTGCCCAGTTTCCTACTATAGAAGTTCACACAGAAGCAACTCAACCTGTTCCAGAAGATGACAAACACAATGACTCTGATGTTTCGCTAAATCCTGATTCATCCCCAGCTACGATAAGTTTGGACTCGTCACCTAAGGAACCACAATTGATACCAATTGAAGATCCTACAGAGTATCATCCCACACCGACGTCACCTAAGGAACCACAATTGATACCAATTGAAGATCCTACAGAGTATCATCCCACACCGAATAAAACATCGGAGCCAAGACGATCTGAACGGCTTCGTAAGCAGGTCAGATTTTTCCCAAATTAAGTGCAAGGGAGTCTGATATATCTTAGAACTCAATCAACTTTACTTTACATTTTCCAATCAAACTCAATCAACTTACTTTATATTTTCCAATCACTTCTTAAATAAATTTAATATAGTTATAGTAAGCAAGTCTCGTCTATTCATTTGAAAATATTTTTCATCAAAACTATAACAGAAAATCAATGCACTTACAAATAAATGCAATTTTCTTTTTGAAAACCAAAGAGTTTTCTGAGTTTCTCAAAAAGAACTTTATTTTTTCCATTAGAAAACCAATTTTGAAATCTTCCAGTTTTCCATTTGGAAACGAATGCACCTACACTTACATGCAATTTTCCCTTTGAAAACCAATATTCATAATGCGAAATTTTCATGCACGTAGATTGTGGAAACTTAAATCCATGCCTTTTTAAAATATCGAAGTTAAAAATTTCTTTTGCACAGAAAATCGTGCCCAAGAATTCACGTGTAAACATTGATTTGGTCCAAACGCTTAAGTAGGAGTTCAGCCTTAAATATAATAAGGAAGAATGAAAAGGAAATGAAATGAAAACAGAGAGATATTTCAAAAATTGATGTCGCCTCGCCTGTCAATCTGTCAGTTTCCTGAATTTTAAAACAAAATTTCGGGTAATTAAATTAAAAATCAATGTTTTTTGTTCTTATTAACTATTTCTTTTCCTTACAGAACTTCCTACTGCACAATCAGTGCATGGGAGAACAATTGTGCATCATTAATAAAGTATGACTTTTGTTTGTTTGTTAGTTTATCGACTACAAACATACAACCGATAAACAAACAAAAGTCTTACTTTATATACATACTAGCAGTTTCCCGCGACTTCGTCCGCCTCTCCCTCGTCCACCGGCCAGAGTATCATCTCGACTTGTGCATCATGCGCGCGTGGGAATTTTGTTCGGAAGTTATTGTAAAATTGCATTGCAGTCAACTCTCCCTAGGTCTTAATTCTCTTGAACTTGAAAAATTTGAGCATTTTTTATGATTCCCTTCAGTTGTTCATACTTAAAGCATTCCCTTGGGTGAACTCTCCCTAATTCTAATATCTCTCTTACTTCTGCATCGTTTTTTTCGTTAAGTAAATTTTTTTTCTTTAAACTGAGCATATTTTTTAGTTAAGAAGTACATAAAATGATATGGTTTAAACACAATAATCTGCACAAATAGTGCAATCAATCACATTCACAAATCAATTGAACTCTCAAAATTCTAATTTGAGCAGTTATTAGGCCAGATTCACCTAACAACATCTCACTGAGATCTCAATGTCACCTTGACTGAGGCAAAAACATTTGGTGGAACATAATTCTCAGTTATCATTGAGATTTAATGGTTACCTTACTAATTGTTGCTGCACATATGTCAGCCACGTCAAATAGCTGAGTGAGAAATCGAATCCAAAATAATTTCATCTCAGAGATCTCAGAAAAAAATCTCAGTTCTCACATTTCCACAGATTCTTCGCTGCTATTGGTCGCAGCTAAATTTTATATAGCTTCAAGCCTTCCTTGATAAATGGACCATTCAACATTAAAAAAATTGTTCAATTTCATAAAGCAGTTCCTGAGATAAGCGCGTTAAAACCCAGAAAAATGTATATTTTTTGCCGTTTTTTCCATATTTTCCACAGATTCTTCGCTGCTATTGGTCACAGCTTAATGTTAAATAGCCTAATGTCTAAGTCGATTAAGGCACCATCCAACACAAAAAGAATTATACCATTCGAACCAGTAGTTCCTGAGATTACCGCGTTCAAACAAACAAACTCTTCAGCTTTATATATTAGTGTAGATTAGTATAGATAGATTGTTTTGTTCATAAGCACTTTAAATTTTAGTCTTCTCTTCCGGTAAAATATTACCGTTTCAGGACTAAAAATTATTCAAAAAGAGGTACCTATGGCCTTAAATTGTAATTAAAGATTGTGCATGTTGTGATAATGTATTCTGTGATACTCATTCAATTGAGTAGCCATGCTCTGTCTAAAAGTTTTTCATACCATTTGGAAATTATTCTTCCATTGAAGATTAACCTCAACAAACAGAACAACAAATCCTATCACCAAATTAAAAACAGTTTATGAAATAATTGGTTAATGATAACAAAGAAGATTTAAACATTTTTCCGTAGAAAATTCTATTCATTCACACACAAATGTATGCATAGAATTAAATTGTTCAAACATTTTCCTAACAAAACTAGAATTCACAGTTAAAATAATTGCTATAATGACTCATTTGCACTAGCACTTAAGATTCAATTTCTGAAAATTCCAACACCCAACGAGTAGCAATTTAATTCAGCCATCAAACTTCATTTAGAAACTGAAATCAACCACATTCATTTTTTTTCACGGAACGAAAATTATTTCATCAAATCGGAATTCCACCGTAAGTACCTACTCTCAAAGCAATTCCAAAAATTTCGAAAACAATCCAGTCCTTATGCCAATCGCCCATCATTTCGTTTGTAATTTACTAAATGAAAAATTGAACCGACTAAATCCTTCGTCTTATCATTCCTCAAAGAGTCCTTAATTTCAGTCGTTTGGGCTCTTAAAAATCGTTCAATTTCCAATTTTCTCCAAAAACAAAACAAAATTCAAATTCTCCTTCCCACAGACATACAAATCGAACAACATCTTTCCTATCAATAACAATAAAATTCAATTGCAAATTCAAATCAATAAAACGCCCAAAAACAAACCACTTTGACAGGCGGACCCCGTACCCAGCATCAGCATCGGCAATCGACATAACAATTTCGAATACACTTGCCAAAAAACAGAGTGTTCGAATGACTTTATCATTAAATTAATCGCTTAATTTAACGTCTCGTCCCTTTAGTTGATCCTTCTTTCAGTTTTTAGCCCCTAAGCTGTAGTTCGTTCGTCCGCTGCGTCTCACTGTCTGTCGCTCTCTCTCTTTCGACAAAACCAATCGAATCGAAGACGAAGAGATGAAAATTAATTGGCAAATTAAAGATCCACACGGAAGAAGTGTCTATAGTTAGTCAGTTGTTGTTATTGTTGTCTGCCTGCTGCGAGGGCGGCCAAGCCCTTGCCGATGACGAAACGAACCTACCGGATTAAGGAGGGACAAACGATTTTTATTGCCCCTTAGCACAAGAATCATAAAAAAGGAAAAATTCTTAAGATAAACACAAACGAGAGCCAGAGAGATAGTCATCAATCGAAAAGAAATAATATCCTTTTGTGAAGATTAGAGTTGTAAATTTTCATCGCATCCTTATGCCCTTCCTTCGACTGACCTACTTCGAGAGTAATTTCCTTAAGTTTCGTTTGTGCCAAAATTACTTTCAGAAATCACACAAGTTTCATTTGGAATATGGGAAATTTGAGAACCCGCCCGCATCACCAGTTCAAAACAATTCCCTCTTATTGCATTCAGCAGTAACAGTGGAGGGAGCGCGAGGTCGAGTTCCAAGTAAAAGAAGAAACAAAGTTTTATGATAGTCGTTTTGGACCAAACTACTTATTCCCAAATCTACATTCTTACAAGACACTATTGTCAAGAGAGTATACCTTAAGTCTAAAACTTGAACTACTACTTCGACATCATGCAAATGAGAATATGCCGGCGAAGTGGAGCAGGAAAAGCAGGAAGCATCGCAGCGAGACAGCCAGCGTACCCCGCTCGCTGGCTGTTGTGAATTCGTAGGAAAACTTTTCCCAGACTAATTTTCAATGCAGAGCTTTTATTCTTTTGGATTCTCGAATGGAGAAGCAAAAGAAGAAACTCGCAACAGGACACACATCAGGATTCGGAATTCAGGACTCACAACTTAGAGAATGATACTGTGAAAGAGGACTCAGGACACAAACTCTCATCGCATACATTAGCAAGAAAATGAAACAAATTAGCATTTGGTGTATAAAAAGTTGCACAGATACTTCTTCCTGATGCTTGTTCCTGTTTGAGTACAGCCAGGCACTGACACTGCCACTGACACACCAGTAGACACGGGAATAGCTTCTTTCTGGATGTTTAGGGAGAAAGTTAATCGAAAAACTAAATTATTTTGAAGTTTTTTTTTTCATTTAAAGTAAAACTTTTTCCCTTTAGATTGCGCGGACTAGTCGTGTTGTTGTTGCTGTAATTGTATATACTTGTTGGTACGATAGTTCAGAGTGTTAGAGTCATATCGTTGATGGTGATTGCTGATGCTCTGTTGCTCTGCTCTAGCCCGCTTAATAGAACAAACGAGACAAGAGGGCAAGATTGTAAATCTTAACCTTAATGCGATTTGTTGGAGTGAACATTTAACAACTCAAGCAAATGTTAATTGCGCACGGCACATTGCTCCTACATATTTTTGTACACCTAGCTCGACAGTCTTCTAGCATGAATAATAAATTAGAGACGATTCGGTAGGTTGAAAATTCACACTTTGGTGCAATTGCCTTTCTTTCATAACTGGGATATTGTTTGAGTGTTTTAAAACTCTTGGATGGGATACGTTTTATACGTTATTATTATTACTTTCTTGAAGTTCTGAAACTTAAAATGTTGACAAATTTAATGTATGTATAGGTGCCTTTCGAGACATATAAAACAAAAATAAGTGATTAGTTGTTTGTTTGAATGGAAATTTGGCAAAAGTTTTAAGAATTTAATTTAAAAATATGAAATTGTTTCCAGGGAGACAAGAAAACTTGAGAGAAATAATTGCACAGGAGACATTTCTTTCTGACTTTAAACTAAGTTCCATAATTATTCTTCTTCTTTTATGGTATTTTTTTGAGAGCACTAAGGAGTAGAGATTGATTGTCGCAGATGTTAAAACCGTAGGTCACGTGAATTTAAGAGGTTACACGCGTCAAAAAATTTTTCTCTATTATTCTAGGACATTTTTTGTCCTAGCAACGGTCTGAGGGCGACAGGCTTCTATTCGTGAAATCACGAAATAGTCTTTCGGGAGCGGTCCAGCAATCAACAAAAGAAGTCTTTCCTGGTCGGATACACCTAGAAGGAGTGGATTTCGGACATGCAAAATTACGAAGATTTCCCCCAAAGGTTCCGTTTAAGAAGCTGTCGGCTGACGCTGAACTTAAGAACAACACTTAACCCTCGGCGTTTCTGTTTCTTACTTCTAGCACAGATAATAAACTTATACAGATGTCTCATCCCTGCAGAAAAAAATTAATTATTTTTTGCTCTTAACAGACAAAGACAAAGCCTTAACAGACAAGGAGTTTTTGGGAGCTTTTTTCTTTGCCTAAGCATTCATTTATAGGAAATGAGGTGAGCGAAATTAGATTTTGAATGTGTTAAAGCTTTTGGAAAAAGCTGTTTTTTTTGGTAGCTTTCAGTTTCATATATCATTTCTCGCCATAAGAGTGAGACATCTGTATAAATTTATTATCTGTGCTTCTGCACATTGTGTTGATACTCGGCAACGGAAAAGTAACAATCCTGCTTTTTTTTCTCGAAAATTTGTATGTAAAGACACTATGTGGCGGGAAAAAAATCATTGAATGGATTTCTCAACGATCGGTCGGTTGGTATGAGAATCTGGTCTTAGCTTAACGGACGGTTCTGATAATGAAATTTCAACTGGTTTCTCTGGACCTCCTAATGGAGGAGGAGTATTTATTGCGCTTCGTTTCAATGGAAGATGGTCCAATTTTGAGAAATTTGTTCGAGCAGAGCGACTGGTATTTCGCGAGAAATATTAAGGTCCAAAGCCTTAATCCTAGTTGTCTTGTCAAGAGCTGATGAGATCTTACACGATCTAGGCAAATAACTGCAAAGCAAACTGTGCAGTGCTCAGCAAAATAATTTCGTAACTTATACATGCCACACTAACAGTTACCGAAGTTAACATTCTTATTTGCTTAATTTTTGCAGAAATATGATTCAGTGTTCAGATAAGGAAATTAAATTAACTCAAAAGGCTTAAGTTACCCATAATACCTTTGCGACACCTTGAAAACATTTCAAATCAACCAATAACTAATGAATTCATTTTTTCACGCTCGAAAATATCCTACTGAACTCGAAATTTGAAAAAGCCTCAAGCATTGTCCGTACACTGTGAACTGATTGTGAAAGTGAGTCGCTTGTGTCCATTTTGTCTTTTGTTTCAATCAAATCAAGCCAATATAAAGGACATAGGAAGGTACCGTTTTTGATATTGCTTGTTCTATTTTGAACGCAAAAAGCTCATTGCTTTCAATCACCCAACATTTAATTGACTGAAAATTCAAATAAAAAACTCCTACCTCTCAAAATCCAGTGCAAAAACAAAAAGAAAAAAAAATACTTAAAGAGAAATAAATTCGTAATCCCATTTGCCTTCTCATTCGCATAATCAAACTCATCGTCCTTGTCGGTCGTTGATTCTGTTCGAGTGTGGTTGTGTGTGTGTCTGCACAATTTCGAAGTTTATCAACCATATCCACAAAGCATTGAATATACTCACTCGAATTCCTATTAAAACTGTCAGGGGTATAAATATTTAAGTTCCTATTTGCAGATAATCGACTTCAAGCTTCATTAAAATCCTTTTTGGTTGTTTTTATACTCTTTTTGCTTGACATTATTTTTCGACTAAAGGCACAGTTATAGTAGTACATGTTGTATTCTCTAGAATTGTGGTGAATGAGACAAAGACCCATCATCAAAAGCAGTCTAACAGAGACTCACATGAATCAATGCCAGGTTTTGGTTTACATTTACATCCTCGTACACCCGAAGTGTATTATATCCGCTTATACTCTTGCATTTTCCGTTTTGTTGGTAGCGTTGTCATGTCTATCTTGTGTTTTTAAGGGGGCAACAATAAAACGTGCAAAGTGTCATTTCACAGTCAGTTAAGCAATTTCAAATGAACGATTTCAAGTAACAGAATCATAATCATAAAAGGGCATGACAATGACTCAACACGCACGTACCGTTCAGTTTAACGAAAATGTTCGTACAAAAGGAATTATTACAAATCTGCAAAATAAAATAAAATGCTTAAAGGAGCAACAAAATCCCACACAAAGGATTCATTCAGCATTTCAAACGAATAATCCTTGAAGCTTAATGTTTTCAAATAAAAGCATAAAAATTGTTGTTTACCAAAACAACCTTATCCGCTAGATAGGTATCGTTTTTCTAACGGTGTGTTTAGAATTTGCAGTCATATTAGTGTCGGTGGTTCGTTGGATATCCTTTTTTTTTGTCAGTTGTGCAAATTTTATTTGCTGTATGTTGTAAGAGAGGTGTTCCTACTGTTTGTGTGTGTTCAAATCCTGACACTCTCGGTTTGATGATTATTACGATTCTTATTGTGATGTTGGCACATTTGAATGACATTAATTTTTGATTCCGGGAATTTAAGTGTTGTTTTGGTTTGGAATTTCAAAGCGAATGCGAGATTTCAATTGGAATAAAATTGGCTTTGAGATTTTTATGGGGGGGTAACAACTAACAAGGATTGAAGTCAAGGTTTTATTAAATTTATTTATTTTCAAAGGAATTGATCAGTTCTGGGCTCTGGTGAGAATATTTTTCAGTTTTCTTGTCTCAAATCAAAAGCAGTTGCTTACATATATTGTGGAATTAATTGAACGAAGAATTTATTTGCTTCGTTCTCCATGATTCTCAGCATTTCGTATCTTAAACAAATTTTGTTTGAAAAGGGTTTGGTTTAACTAAGAGCTGTTAGAAAAGTCGAAAAAAGAACCAGATTTGATCTCCTCAATTCCCATAACCTAAGTGATGAAAAGAAGTTAATTATCATCAAAGGTTTTTGCAGCCCTACTGCGGGAAAGTACTTTTGCAGGGATTTCGTTATACGGGATTTTGATTTCCGGTCTTTCAACCCCAACTGCGAACAAAATGGTGATCTGTAGGTACAGGATCTTAAAAAATCGTTCAAAACTTAAAAGTTTATTATAAATTAAAGTTTTGTTTTTGTTTCGAAAACGATAAAATCGGAATTGAATCACTAAAGGAACGTCAAATTGCTAACCTTAGGTAGGTATAGGTACCTACTATTCTAAGAAATCATAAAACAGTTCTTGAGTAAAAAAATGCTCAAGTCCGTCCTCATCCTTTTCGTTTGTCGTTTTAAAACGAAATGTTAATTTTCTTTCATTTTGCATACTTAGTGTGTCCTCTGTCTGCACAATGAACCTTATTGAACCGTTAATAAAAAAGAAAGTATAGAAAATGTTTTTTCTTCTTGTCTTTATGTGCCCGAAGCACCTAAAATAAGAAAAAAGTGAATAAAAAGAAAATAATGGAACATTAGAAAATGCTTTTGCTCAGACTGAAAGGAGAAAAAAGAAGAGTCAAAGTATACACTAAATGAAAGGATGAAAAAAGAAATTCAAATGAACACTACACTTTTGTTATTTTGAAATGAAATTCTCTCAATTTTGTGATTTTATTTAATCTCTAAAAGGTTCTTTTTAAGTTCAACTTTGGTTATCTAAGTAACGTTTAAAAGAAAAGAAACCTTTTGCATCCTTTCAAGAAGGACTAAGAGATATTTTTCACAAGAAAGGACAGCGTTGTTTAAACATAAAAAAAAACTGCCCTGGTTCACACAGCCACAATAAACACCTCTGGCTATTTATTAAATCAAAGGACTTGTCGATTGCAATTAATTGCTTTCCTTCCCAAAAAGTAATCTCACAATCCAATCAAAACAAAGATAAAAACTTATTTGAACCAAATTTAATCAACAAAAACAAGTGGCTGTACAAATACAAATACAAACACGAAATGTAAGCCATCCAACACTCCCTCCACTGCATCGACAATAATAAAAAAGGAGAAACACAAACCAACGCACATCAGACGTCAGCACATCAATCGTCGAACCCTCCACTGATCTGGAAGAACTTCCCTCGCCTTTGCAATTAAAGAAAAACAAACAAAAAGCCTGTCCAATGTCCATCAGTTCAATACCACTACCACCCTTTCTCTCGCTACTCACTGCCCTGCACAAATAAGAAAAACAAACTCGATGAAAGTTTGCAGATACAAATAACGACTTATCATCACACCTCGCCAGGCAATCCACCACATTCAACCGATTTCAGATCACCCCTTTTTTACGCCCAAGCAGCGCCCAGACCAATCCGAGCCAATTAAAGAAACATTCTTAACCAACAAACTGACACGCTTTGTAACATCCATCAATATCGGACTTTGCAGGCCAATACGCAACACTGACAACTTTGACAGGACGAACGCCCGGTGTTTATTACTCTCACTCGCCCAACCATATTGGCATCACCGATATCATCGCTTCGTTGGGCCACTGCCGTTCTGCCGCTCCAACGCCCAAAGGCAAAACACACCAAAAATGGCAAAATTCTACGAACCGGTTTTCAAACATAAGCCAAAAGAATCAATTCATAAACAATACCGTTGACCCAAATATCCGTCGTATGTTATTTCTGCTTTCCAGTTCCGGATTTCGTTTCCAATTCGTCCTTCAGCTTCCGTTCGCATGCAGACCTCGTCCATGTCATCATCGCACAGAGTGCAGTTGCAGAGTCGAGTCGTCTCGTTTGTTTGTTTGCATGGTTGAATGAATTTGCCACTTCGGACCACAAATCGAATTTCGCAAATCTTCCAATCGATCTTGGTTATCTGCCTTTAGGGGCTAGAGAAGCGCTCCCCAGCCAAAGCTCAAACCTAACAGCAAAGCCAACCGAACGAACTAAAGGACTGCAAAAAACAAAAAAAATCCCAGCCAAAGAGTCAAATCTGCCATCTGGAAACACAGCATTATGGCCAGGACGACCGATGAGTTCTGGTCTGTTTTTCTCTGCATATCGAAGCAGCAAGCAGGATGCTTAAATATAAAAACCAAGAGCCAACGATGAAAAAAAATGCATAAATGTATTCGAAATTCGAAGCTAAGTGAACTGATGCATGCATATATTTACTGAGGGAGAATATCCCGTTTTGCAAAAAATTGCTTTTTCAAAAAAAGAGGACTTTGCAGTGCGCTGCGCTTCGATTTGCACGTTTGCTTTGCCGCGCTTGGCTTTGGTTCAACTTTCATGCAAAGAAATAATGTGTACCTATAGGCTGATAGTCATCATGGACATTGGGCCATGCTGGGACACACGGATGGCATGGCAACCCGAGTCGGAATCGAGGGGGTTAAATCGAAAATTGAATTTAATTGAAAAAAGCAGGTTATGTGTGTCCTTTAAGGATAAACTACTTTTTTGCAGGGACTTTTTCTTTCTGAAGAATAAACGTGTCCTTTTGCTTGCATTTAACCCTCGGGAGTTGTGTGCGCTTTTACTTTAAGGATTAAATTCGATATTTATTAATGGAATTTGGGGATGGTATTTTTTTTTTGTGGGGGGGGGATAATGTAGATAGTTTGTGGGTGTTGCATCAGAAATGTAATACTGGGTTTTCTAGGAAATCCTCTTGCAAGGATTTTTGCCAAAAATAATAATACAAATGCAAAAAATGCTGAAGGGTGTAGTGAGAACTAAGAAGCATGTGCACGATGCTCAGCTAATCGGAAATTGGCATTATAGCTTTGGGTTAGGTTAGGTTTGGCTATTAAAGTTAAATGAATTTCGGGCGGATACAAATTCTTGAAGGATTTTCCGTCCTGGGAAAGGAATTTTTTAGTGTATCTGGATTATTTTTGACTGCTTGGAAATAATTTTAAAATTTAAGGATTTGAGGGTTAGTAAAATATGTGTCTAGAACATAAACTTTTGATCTTTTATCGTCGGACAGTTAAAAAAAAAATGTTTATCCGGTCGAGTGCTATTTTTGAACAGATGAACGGTGCCAGCCGGATGACCGCAATAGGAATGACCGCATGTCATAAGACCGCAAAATTTTTCCTTGCGAGATTGACTACTATTTTGACGGTACAAGTTCTTGGAGAAATTAAAAAAATTTAATTTTTCGAAAAAAAATTTCGATTTTTTTGTTAAAATTTTTATTTCGGTATGAAAAAGTTGAAAATAGACATGCATGATGTTCGGGAGAAATGTTTGGGATTTTGTAGTTAACAAATTACTAGAACATTGTATACAGCTTAAACAACAATTGGATGACATACGCGGCAAAAACTAACGTAAGGTCATAGAATAATATTGGAGCAAGTTCAACTTTCATTTAATTGAATGACTATCACAGAGCCATTTGCCTCAAACATAATTATTAACAATTTAAGGTCATATCTCTTTTTGAATTATTTTTCGTCCTAAAAAGAACGTTTCATCCTTTACAGGAAGACATGCCATATTCGAGCGAAGTTTGAACTATAACTTTGTATTTTACTTAATTGTTTATAAACAAATTAAATGAAGGTTTAAAGTGAAAAATTCGCGCGAAATTCGCTAACCGGGCACACTGGTTGACCGATTTTCCTATTTTTTTCTTTAAATGCAAGAGGTATTAGGGTAGAAGGTTTAGAAAAAATAAAATGTATATTTTTCAAATGCAATGAAATAACAAACGGTGCCAATGTTAAAAAAACATATTTTTTCACTTCAACAAAATAAAAACAAATCTGATCAATATCAAATATTAAAAATTATATTTGTCAAATCTAAAATTTCTTAAACTGAAAATTTATTCTGACGAAGGCGACACAAAAAAAGTAATCTAAAATTGCTGATGGGTTTATCATCATCATCATTGTCGGCCTGGTGAGTTAAGTTTCCCCCTTCGTCTGCGCTACAACCGGGATCCGGTCTGGGCCTCTAAGTTCTAGGCAAGTTCTTCCATGTATGTAAGTACATATATGTATCCCAACGCCATTCAGGCTTTGGGCGTCCTGCTCTACGCCATCCTTTAAGCGCAAATTTGATCTTCCGCGATGCCTCATACTATGAGGCAAAGGACTTTGTACCGCAAAGGACTTTCCGGGCCGGTTTGTCCCGCTCATGCCAGCTATGTAGATGTCTAGCCCACCATCAAGTCTTCTTCGCGGTAGGATCTGTTGGACTAGAGCAGCCGCCCCCGTATTTCTTCCTCCATCGGCTACTACTACTGACCGAAGCTAACTCGTGCTCTTCTACCAATAGTTGTCTGTCGATAGTCCCCCTGATAGATATTCCAGAGTCACGGATTGCTTTCTCGATCGACAGCTGTGAATTTTCTCACGCTTTAGTTTGAGTGCATGTTGAAGAAGAGGGCAATTTCACAATGTAAGGGATTCATAAATGTTAATTGAAGAAATTTTGTTGATGTCCACATCAGCAATGTTCATGCCAATTTCACACAACTTAACTTGAGCTTCAATTTTCATAAAATTGCAAAGTTTGTTAAAAATTTTATGCACATTTTAATTTGGTGTTATTGGTATTCCATGTATACTGTATAGGTAAGAACATCAGCAATTGTTTCTTTAAGTTGCTGTTGTTCAGAAACGTAAAGTAATAACCCACCATAGTTGGGATATAACTTCCCCAGAAAAAAGTAAAGATATATTTCCCACTTGAGGTGCACCGTTTGGACATAGGTATTGTTGTTATATTTATGTCATCGAAAAAGCTATTTTAATAATTCTTTGATTAACAAAAAGCATTATCTACATATATATATAAAAATGAAATCCTGTTCGTGTGTAACCTAATAACTCACAAACAACTGGACGGATTCGGCTAATTTTTTTAGGGTTCCGTACACAGAGTGTAAACGAAACCCTTATAACATCACTTCATTTTCTGTTCATTCGTCTTTCACAAGCGATTTCTTCGAATCTGTTAAGCCGATTGCAATGAAATTTGGTACACATATTTAAGTATTCAGTAGTAATCTAAAAATGTTGTCTTCATGTTTTTAAGATAAATAGTTTCGAAGTTATTAAAGAGAAAAGATAAAAAATACAAAAATGACCATTCTCCCCCCTGATCTCCGAAACTACTGGGCCTAAAATTATGAAAAAGACACTGAGAAAAGGTCTCAACCTGTAGATTACAAAAAAGCAAATAAGAAGTCTGTACTGTTACATACAACACAGATATGACTCAATATTTGGAGTAACTTTTTAATTTTTGACTCAACTTTACAATTTATTTCCTCCAAAACCGTTATACCGATTGAGTTAAAAGTTGGCCAATATATCAACGTGTTAAGTAGAAATACAATCATATTTTTTTTATATTTTTAAGAGAAATAGTTTTGTAGTTATATAAGAAAATATGGAAAAATAGGCAAAAATGTCAAAAACAGGCCATTCCCCCCCTCCCCCTAATCACCGAAACTACTGGACCTAAAATTCTTTAAAAAAATTGAGATATAGGTCTATAACATGAATATTACCGGAAAAGTGATAAGAAGTCACAGTTATTTATGTAACATGCAAAATTTTTCAATATACTAATTTCCAATTTCATTAAATTTTAAAACCATTTTTTTGAACAGGTGGTAACCCTATTGACTTCAAATTAAGTACAATCATTCATTAATTGCCTGCAATGACGAACATATTTTTTTTGTATTTTTTAGACAAATAGTTTTGAAATTATTCAAGAAAACACAACAAAAAAGGCCGAAAATGCAAATAACTAAACTTTACCCCCTCCTCATCACCAAAAAGGGTGGGCCTGGAATTTCCAAAAAAAATTCACAAAATAGTTCCATACGTATAGATTACAGAACAACAAAAAAAATTGCAGTTATAATGTAAATAACGATATATTTTCAAGGAAAATGGTTTTGAAGTTATTCAAAAAAAAACCAACAAAAAAGGACTATGAAAAACACTCAATTTCACCCCCTCCTCATATCCGAAAGGGCTTGGCCAGGCATTTCCAAAATAATTTCAAAATGTAGTTAAAACGTGTAGGTTACAGAAAATACAAAAAAACATTACAGTGATGATGTAAATAAGCATAAATCCGAATATGTATTGGGGTTCCGTACACAGAGTGTAAACGAAACCCTTATAACATCACTTCATTTTCTGTTCATTCGTCTTTCACAAGCGATTTCTTCGAATCTGCTAGGCCGATTGCAATGAAATTTGGTACACATATTTTAGTATTCACTACTAATCTAAAAATGTTGTTTTCATATTTTTAAGATAAATAGTTTCGAAGTTATGAAAGACAAAAGATAAAAAATACGAAAAATTTTGCCCCTCCGCCCCTCCTCCCCCCCCCCCCCTCCCCCCCTCATGCCCTCATCCAAAATATAAAACATTTGTCACAAGACAATACATGTGTGGTGTTAGCTGGATATTAGAGTACTCGCCTGCAAACGACAATGGCATTAGTTTTTAAAATTTTCTAATAAAAAAAAAAATAAAATGAAGTAAAATTAAATTAACATAGTTCGTAGGCCGAAAGGCATTAATTTTAAGAAAAAGAATCATGAATTGCTTAGAGCGCCCGATTAGGGCCAGTAAGTTATATATAAGTAGAATTAATTAGGCTAGTTTCACATTTTTGTCTAGCATGTAAGTAGAGTTAAGTTTGAATTGAATAAAAAAAATGAATTACAAAAAAAAAAAAAAAAAAGTACTCGCCTGATGATCTTGATGTGCCTGGTTCGAATCTTGTCGGGGGATTGCTTTTCTTTTTTTTTGTATTCGTATTACAATGAGACTTAATTTTTATTATAAGTTTAACTCTTGTTTGGTATATAAGAAGAGACAACCTATTCGAGTTATAATTAGTTTTTTTTTATTGTTGAATATTGCAATAAAATCAATTGCTGAAAAAAAAATAAAGTTCCTTATTCCTTTCTTACTGTGGTGTTTCGTTTTGTTTGCCGATGGCCAAAATTTTTGTTTCTTTTTAGGGTTCTTACGCAGGTGAAAACGAAAACCTATAAGATGAGTTCGGTTTCCTTTTATTTGTTTCACAAGCGATTTTTTAGAATCTGCTAAGCTGATTGCAATTAAATTTGGTTCACATTTTCTAGATAGAAGTGATCCAAAAATGCTGCTACCAGATTTTTAAGATACACAGTTTCGAAGTCATTGAAGGAAATAGGCAGAAAGACTATTCAAATTATTTTCCAAGAAAATGTTTGGTTTCAAATCTTAATCCTTGTATAAAAAATCCCTCAAAACTGAAAGAAAGTAGGGTCGGATAATCAAGTACGGAACCCTCCTCGAGCGAGTTTATCTCGCACTTGTCCACTTTTTTTTATTTTGTTCGTGTTAGTCTGTAGATGAAACTAAGGGAACATTTTTTTAAATTATTTGCATGTTATTGCAGGTGCATTGGTTTTCACTTGGAAAATTTCAAAATGGGTTTCCGATTGGAAAATAGAAAGTTCTTGATGAAAAAAGCGGAAAACTCATCGGTTTTCAAAGGAAAAATTGCATATTGCAGGTGCATTCGTTTTCAAATGGAAAATTTCAAAATGGGTTTTCGAATGAAAAACAGAAAGTTGTTAATGAAAAACTAGGACAACTCATTGGTTTTCCAAGGGAAAATTGTTAATGGAGTTGCTCTGAAGGGTGGCGAGACGAAATTCGCGGGGTCAGCTAGTTTGCTTATAAACAATCAAATAAAACACAAAGTTATAGTTTAAAATTCGCGCGAAACAAAGCATCGGCATGTCCCCCACTTAGCAAGTGTTATCTGGAACTGACTGATTTTCCAAGAAAGCAACTGCTTTTCGTGCAAAATTTGAACGAAAAATTGAAATGCTTCATTCCCCATAATTCTCAGCATTTGATGTCTCTTAAAATTTCTGTTTTTGAAAAAAGTCGTGGCCTAATACAGGGTTGTTAGAAAAATGGAAAAAGGTACCAGAATACGATCTCCTTAATTCTCATAACTTTGAGTGACAAAAAGGAGTAGTTTTTAATGAAAAAAGGGAGGATTTTTTGCGGTCATATGACAATTCGGTCAAAAGGAGTGCGGGAAAGTAGTTTGCGGTCATATGGCTTGCGGTCTTTTGTCTTGCGGTCATGTGGTTTGCGGTCTCGAGATCCCAACCCCAGATGAAAATTGAATTGACATGATTTTGTAGTTCTAACTTACTTACTAAAGATGGTCCCCACAGTCCAGGTCGCACGAGGGCTTCATCAAATGACATTTTCGCACGCTCAGTTGGTTGATCTCTTCTGCCAGCTGTGTGCTTCAACTAAGTAGCGGCCTTGCTCTTTTGCTATGCAAAAGGGGCTGATACGAAGATTAAAGGGGCCGTAGCACAAACCATCTAATGACATTACGCTGTATTATCTCAACTATGTGATGTCAATTTCGTCGGGGGCGGATCCTTGTAATTTGTCGGAATTTGCAAAATTGTTCCTCTAGTATTGATGTGTGAATTTTGTACAATCCTTTGAAGAATGATGATAAAGGTTTCACAAAGCAGCTCATTACCTTGTCATCGAGTAGTGATTAACAGCGTGGGTTTTTCATCTTCACTAGACTTTGATCTATATAGTGTGTCTCTTAAGACGATAAAAAAGTGGTAGTAAAGTATTGGTTTGAAGGGGTTCGCGTCGAAAGACTGAAAACCAAAATCTCCCACACCGAAATATCGCAAGCCATTTGAGCGCAAAGTTCTTTCCCGCACTACTATTGCCCGAATGTAATTTGACCGAAAATAATCTTACCTTTTTCCATTGGAATCTACTCGTTTTCGTCACAAAAAGGAAATTTAAATCTGATACCTTTTTCGATTTTTCTAACAGCCCTGAATTAGGCCACACCCTTTTTCAAAAACAGAAATTTTAGGAGACACGAAATGCTGAGAATCATGGAGAACGAAGCATTATAATTCTTCGTTCAAATAATTCTTCATAAAATAAATAGAGTTGCGCGAAAGCTCTTGAAGAGCCAAGGCATAAGTGGCTTACTTTCGTCAACAATTCTCTGAGTGCGTGTGAAGAATTGAGGGGAACTACATTTTATCGCCGATTCCGAACGGCAAAGTTGAGCAGCACTTTTTCATGACAGATTGATTCTCTTGGTTCTTCGCAAGAGGCAGTACCCGTGAAAGATGAAATAAAAACTTTATGGGCACGAGTAGGACCCGAACCCACGACGACGTTCTGCTTAGCAGCCAACGCAACTAACCACTAAGCCACGCCCACGGGCAACTGCAATTGTTTTTTTGTGAGATCAATAAATAATGCTACAAACAAAAAATGCCTTCAGTTTCCAGGCAAACCTGTATGTCACAGGTGATTAACAACGTCGTCGTTCGAGTTTATGTTTTTGGGATCAAGCTTAGTTTAATAAAAAAAACGTAACGCAAGGCAATTTTTTTGTCTGCTCACGAAACTGCGGTCTAGAAAAGAAAGATCTAACTGTACATTAGTCACCGAGTAAATAAAAAATTTACTAAATTGCGTGATCCTAATCAATCACCACATCTGCTTTTCTAATTATATCGTTTCTAATCTTTCAGGAGTAACAAAAACATTTTTAACTTCGAACCTAAATGCTTTCAATTTACGTCCGATTTTCGAATTGGCCATCAATCTTTCTGCCGTTTTGATTTCTCCTTTTTATCATGAAACTGAAAATACTCCTTTATATTTGTTCGAATTCACTAGAAATTACAACCGTTTCACTCCGCTGGATAAGCTTCACGATACACCAAATACCTATACCTACTTTTTTTTCTCCCACATGCCATACAACCCCACCCACTCACTGTGCCGCCTGTCAGTTCTCATACGAACTACGAACATCGGATTCATGTTCATTAATCTTCTTAAGATATTCACTTAGTCGAAACGTGCAATACGATTTGCACGCGGAAAATGTGTTCTGATTCCCAGCAACCTTGGAGGTGGAGTCGAAGGTGGATGAGAAGGAGTATATCAGAGCCGAAATGCCAGAAATGAAAGAAAGAACAACCAACGGCAACTATACGATAGGAAATACCAACGATGCACGCGAGAATTTTTCGCATTGCTTTTGCTTTGTGTGTCGTAAATCCTTTTTGTTGTTTTGCTTCGACCTAAGCTATATTTGGATAAAGAGCAAACTACACACGTATAATATGCTTGCAAAGTGTAAGCGGCTTAAATTTATTTTATTCAATTGCTTCCGATTGTCTGGAAGAGGATGAGACAAATGAAGAGAGTCAGAGGATATCTCACAAATGGGAACGGTGATTTACTATGAAAAAAAAACAAAAGGCAGTAATTAATTAATTGCTTATCTCGAAAAATTCAAAGACTATAGACAAAGTGGAAGCGGATGTGGAGGTGTGAAAGACTCCTTAATTTCGAATTCAGGGTTCTTCATCTTGGCCAACAAAAACACGCCCGATTCCCTACGATTTTTCCTCAACCCTCACCAGCTAGCTGAAGCAAGTTTCCTGATTTTCTGGGCGAGAAGAAAAAATACAAACAGACAAAAAAAAAACTGAAGACAGAGCGTGCGAATTAAACGCACTTGTCCGGATGTAGTTTAGCATTTTAATGAGCCATAATTTGTCATTGTTGTTGTTTGTTTTATTTTGTCGACAAGAAGAGTAATTCCCAGAAGGAACACTAATTAATTCGTTTTTCCGTGATATAATACAGGAAAATAGGGAACGCAAAAAAAGAAAAGCATTACTTTAAGAGTAGCAGTAGCGGAGGAATAGTTGTTTGCGGATATATCTTCAATTTCTTTAACTACACCATTAAAATGAGAGGGAGATGAGAAGACATCAGCCAAATTAAAGGTTTTATACTTCATATACTTCGTCCGTTTATTTTGTGCTGTCATGGTCTCAATCAAGAGGGGATCATAAATCTCCTGCGCCATGTCCAAGGTTTGTAATTCCATAAAGAAATGCGGTGTACTGTGTACAGTCAGTTAAACTTAAACAGAGCTAGTTCCTCTCACTAACATTTAAAATTCCAAAGATTAATGGAACCACATGCACATACTGTATACTTAGGTGTGAGGATTACTCAACAGTTATTCTCAAATTGCATCCCCTTCCGCTCAACATCTAGAAAATTAGCCAAAGAAGTCATCGCTTAGATTCCAAGGGAATAAACTGGGAACAACGTGTTTACGGAATTTTTGACTCCTTACCTAGATTTCGGTAAATCAATCACTTTACAATTCAGAATCGGTAGTTACCATCTTTACCGATGATGGTCGAAAATGGCCATTGAACCACGAGCATAGCAGTTCAAGCCCAGATCTTGGCATTAAAACAAAGCTTACTGCACTGAAAGCTATTTCTGTGGCTAAAATCAAGGTTTATTTCTGTCGTGAAGAGGTAAGGGTTCTCCGAATGGAGTAACGTTAGACTCTGTTGGATTCTTGGACAAAGTGGTGTGTCGGGTAACAAAGAAGCAAATGACCTGGCAAGAGAGATCGAAAATTGAGCCTTCTCCCATTGAAAATATATTGTAAAAATGCCATAGAACTTTAAGACCGAAAAAAACAAAAAGACAAAGACCAACATCAATTTTAAGAGCAAGATTCAAGTTTATTTCAGGTTTAAAGTTCTTATTATCGGTACACGGAAATCGTTTTTGCGTCAAGAAGAAACCGGGTCCTCTGGCTAATCATTTCATTAGATAGCAAATATCCCAATGCAATTCCTTTGTTCAGGCTCAACACCACAATATTCCTTTCGGACAGATTTAGCAGGTATTTGACGTAGCCAATGACAGCTCCAGTCTGGACCCCTGGAACAATCGGAATCAAATCGAATTAGAGAGTTTAACGATTAAGCTATTTATAGGCGCCAAACACTGGCTTCTGACTTAGCTTTGCTTTGAAAACACGAAGGCTAATTTTGACGTGCTACTAATGTCGTTTCTACAAGTGAGTAAGAGCATTTTTTGTCATCTGCTAACTAGTATGAAAAATCTCGAAATAATTTTAAAAGTATACGATTTGGATGACAGCTTTCAAATCAAAGAAAACTGCGGTCATCACCTTTCACGAAGTACGTTCGCTCGTTTAAGTCCACTGTTTCAACTGTCTGGTGTTCACAAGTGGATCCGTGTTGCGACGGAGGAACTCTCTTGGATTGCGCATTAAAAACATTAAACACTGCTCTGAAATGGTCTCATGGTTGTGCTCACTGTCAAGCGTGAGCAAACGCTGTACCCATCACGCCGCCACAGCTTTCTCATGCCCAAAAGTTAATGCAGGATATGGACCCATTTGATTTGTTGAAATGCCTTCTATCTGAGCCTTAAAGTGGGGGCACATGTACGTGGCTCATCACGACGTGCGTTGAAATTCGTTAGACAAATGCTTGATGTTAGCCATCGAAGGTGAAGAGTCATCGTACACAATCAAACGCTTTTAGATTGCGCTGAGCGACGCAACTCCAAAAATTCGAGTGGAATCACCAACCGATATTGGCTCTTTTTACATTTTTCTAAAATCTGTGGGAGTCACTTACACGGCTGAAATTTCTTCAGCTTAGTAAATTGCTCTCAAGATATTGATGAGATCAGGCACTGAGTCTAATTATATTAGACCACCCTCATAGTTAATATCCAAATTCACTTTCCAAAGTTCAGAAAGGGTGATCTTAGTTTTTATTATAGAAGAGGAAAAACATATCGACAAAAGAAATTTCCTTTATCTAATCTCCTTCATTTAAGTGCGGTTAAATGTCTGGCAATTGTTTTTATTACGCCGACATTTTTGCAATCTAATGAATTTTTGTTTGTAATCATATGAAAATTCATGCATCTCTTAAAAAAATTACAAAAATAAAATTCAACGTTTTAATGAAACAGCAAATGAATAATTTTATTTTTTTATTTTCTGCCATAACTTTTTATGATTGCAAATGAAAAAGCTGAGAAAAATAAATCTCAATCAATTCCAAATTTAATTTTGCATTGAATTTTTTTTAAAGCCAACATACATACAAAACACATTGTATATCGTCTGTCAAGTAATTTGTTTCCCTGCCAAATCGTCATCGTCAATTTATTTTGCTCCAAATTACACTTTACTTCAAACGCTTCGACATCCTCTCTGCCCTCTCACTCCACTTCCACTGAACAATCAAACAAAAAAGAAAGAAATAAAACTTCAAAAAGTAAGAAACATACCTCTGCACACACATTTCTCAAGATGTTAACTGCGAGTCCTTTGAAGGAATTTCGATTGGAATTTCAATCAAAAGTTTGCCGAAGTATTTAACGAATTTATTGCCTATTGAAATCATAAATAAACGACAGCTGAACGAAAAATCGAGGATGAAGGAAATTCTATATCCCTTTCTCTTTTTTTGAAAACCGAGCCGTCATCGCGACAATTTTGTGTTATAGTTTTTTTTTTTACTTTAGCTATTGTTGATTTTTCTTTCTGTTGTTTTTTGAATGTATTGTGATCTACACAGTTCAGCGAAAATCCGAGACCTTATGGTACCAGTTCAGGTTCAGCAGGTCCGCCACCGAAAGGAGAGGTCCCTATTCCTCTCTCCCAAAATGACTTCTCTCAGTTTTTTTCGACGAAGAGTAGTGGTAAAAATGGCACCACAGGCAACAAAACCAATTTCATATGAAAGAGCACTTTTAGCGCAGGCAAACGACTAGGTAGTCGGTAGGTATAGAATTTATTGCCCCAACAAGGCTGGAAGTTGAACGACTTTTATGTACCGACAATTTCAGCAAAGTTGAATCCTTTTTGTGTAAAAATGTTTAATGTCCTTTTTTGTGTGTTCTCGCTTTGCTTTATTTTGTACTTTGCTGTGCTTAACTGTGTGTTGCGCGACAGGGACATACAAACTGCCTGGCCTGGGCAAATCCTTGCGAGTGTTAACATTTTTATTACGTGTTATGTGTCAGCATCTCATCCACATCTCCCCAACTGCGGGCTTCTCAACCCACTCCAAACCATTCTGCGCTGCTCCATCATTCACTTCTTCCTTCCGTTTGTCCCTTGCAGTCCCTTTCTTGGCCCATCGGCTTTTCTGTGTTTAGCGAAGCAAAGGCAACGTTTATTTTAGCTTTCTGCTCCGTTCGAGGGGGTATCCTCTCCCTTGACTGTGCGTCGCTCGTCCTCGCCCGTAGGTCGTCGAGTAAGCAGACTTTTTCTATTGAACAAATTCTTAATGGGCTGACGGAGGAGGAGGTATGTATAGGCAACTCTGGTGCAATTGCAGAACTATTTACCCTCGGGAAGTGTGTGCGGTTGGTTGGTGTTGAACGCTGGGGTACATTTGGAAGACGGGAGAGTTGAGAAAGGTTTATTTTACTGCGCAAACTATTATTGTCCTTTACACAAATTGTAATTGCGGAGCACAGCAGATATTATATTCCTATGACGACGTTTAAGGGTGTGAGTTGGGAATCTGGGAAGGTGGCAAGATATACGAGAAGTTACTACTTTAAGGCTTGCTCGCTTTGCCACAGGTTAAATTCAACCACCATTCGAGGCAAGCTTGAATGCCAGTGTTGTCACACACACACAGACCAACCACATTCAAATAAGAAATTCAAGTTGTTGCAAACGGTTTCGGTTACGCTTTTTGTATTAAATTGAGCGGAAAGTGTTCCGGTAATAGCTATGGCAGGAACCTTGCTTCCAGCTATATAGCCGGAAGGGTTGATAGCTTTTAATTGAGAGTCGAGGTTTAATTTTGTCTTGAGAATTTGTATGTGATGGATGCGATGCTTAAGTCGTTAGACGATTAAAATCGAGTTGTGTTAGAGCTTGTGGAATATGGCAAAATGGATTTGTTAGTTTTCGTTTGTTTTTGGTAATGGGAGACTTGTTTTTGAAGTGAATGAAGGCTTATACAATTTTCTAACACGGGAACAAATTAATTGAAAAAGTAATTGAAAGAAACGAAATTTACTGGAATTCTTAAAAGGGGGAATATTTCTATTTGTTTCACGTCTAGATAACTTGTGAGATTTTGATATTCCTCGCCGTTATAGAGCTTGGAAAAGTAGTTCTGCCTCATTTCTCATTTTTAGCATCGCTCTATCTCGGTGATTGTGCAGTCCTTAGCTCTCTCTCATCTCTTTCATCCTGAGAAGTCGAAGCTCGTCTCTCCTTTTCGTCCTTCATTACACTTCTTGTTAAACAAGGGTTTTCATTGGGGTGGTGTACCGCTGTCTGTCTAGTATTTACTTGGAGACACGATCGAAAGAGGATCTTTTCTTAAGCGGAATATCCCCATTCGTACCTTGGCTTTAAACGAGCTTGAATCTGTTATAGGAAGTGGTGTCGTTCAGGCTGTGTTGAGGGCCTTACTGGCATCCAAAAAGAAATACAAACTTTTTCCCAAATTCAATAAAAAATAATTTATGTGACTAAAAAATTAATTTCCTCGCCAGGACATCCTTCTTTTCGTATCCCATGGAAAACTAAATCAAATCATATCCCTCAAGTATCACCTTACAGATGACAGCACGCGAAAATGGAAATGATTCCATTTAAATTGCCGTCGTCCCTGCAAATTTGATGAAAAAAAATTGCTCATAAGTTGAAGATAAATTAAGGACGAATATGAAAGGAATGACGAATGAGCAATATAATAACACTACTCCTCCTTTACACGTTGCTTCATGCACAGATCGTGCCATTCACATTCACATGTCGCTCTGACCCCCATAAACTCACCCACTTTAGAGCAATGTCAGATACCAAAATTTACAC
Source organism: Sphaerophoria taeniata (assembly GCA_943590905.1). Classification (NCBI taxonomy): domain Eukaryota; kingdom Metazoa; phylum Arthropoda; class Insecta; order Diptera; family Syrphidae; genus Sphaerophoria; species Sphaerophoria taeniata. The sequence goes on along the minus strand of OX016540.1, from coordinate 32,429,914 downwards.
AAGCGAAAAAAGGATAAAAAAGAAATGTTATAAATCCATCAGATACAATATTTCAAATTTGCTTGGAATTTACACATCCAAACCGAGTCAGTCATGAGGGAGCATGAGAGGGCATTGGGATTGGAATCCAGCTAAAAGAAAAAAAAATGAAGAGAAAACACACCTTGCCGGGTGTTGCCGTTGAAAAGACAGCTTCACATTCAATTTCAAGTTGTGTGTCGTCCTTGCAATCCAAAAAGTGAGTTTCTAGGTTGGAAGCAATAGCTACCAGGAAGGATAACACTTAATATCAACAACAACAACAAAAACATCAACAAATAACTACAAAATAAGAAAAGCAAGGTATAGAAAACGATATGGTGTCGAGAACTTGGGAGCTTTCTATTTCACGCCTTTCTGAGTATGTCGTCCTTGCTGGCGTGTCATTTCATTAGACACGGTTGTGTCGCCCCCGTTACACCTGTCAACGTGACGCACAGAGAGAGTGAGATATGCCTTTTTCTGGCAGGGAATTAAACCTTAATAAGCGGCGAGGGTGCATGAGTCATGAGTAGTAGATATAGAACGAGGTCCTGACTTTTATTTCGGGGAAATTTCAACACACCGCCGATGGCGATAGCAATAATGACAGCGAAAAAATCCAAAGACTCCGAGAACGACTCGCATTTAATGATATTGTCAAGGTCTGAGATATCTCGCATCACAAACCACAAACCTTGTAATCCTTAAAGTCAAAAGCAGCTAATTAGTTCGATTTCTGTATAACCTTGTCATCCTGGCAAACACTCAGCTCAACAGCCCAGAAACATAGACTAAGTCAATTATCACAAAAACAGGACTCTTCATCGTCATAGTCTGCTGCTCATGCTCCTGCTTATTTGCTTCTTGTTCGAGTTTAATTATGATTTTTCACTCTGCAGCCCTTTCAATTCCATTTCCTGTTCCTTGAAGCAAATTTTGACCTTCTTCGTTGTGATTTTATTTCCTTTATTTGACTTTTTATGTCAAAATGAATTCGAGTTTATGCTACCGATTCGTTTGCTCAGTGTTGCATATGATTTGAAATACATATTTTTATGTAAGTATCCTTTTTTTGTTGTTGGTATTCGAGTTGGCAAGGATTTTCTCTACATTCAGTGACGGGGCGTATGACGGTTCATTGAATTTAACTCTTGGTGTGTCTCGGATCATCAAAAAAGCTAGCGTTGAGCGAGGATAAATTGGGGGAGTTTTTTTTGCATTCGATTTTCGGTATTTTTGAGGAAGGGAGGTGGGACCGAGAATACAGTTTGAAGGTTTTTTTTTTTGGTATAGTAAATTGGAGACATGTTTGCACTTTAATGAAGGAAAATCTCTCGCAAGGAGCCATTCTTACCAGAATATTGTAGATTTTAAAGGATATCGTGTAACAGGGTGTTAAAGATGAAGCATTTTTTTTTGTTAGCCTTCAATGTAAGGTCTTACAACTCAAAATTATTGATATATGAAAATGCATTTTGTGCGTGAGTAGTTGACAAAGCGTTTGTATATTTGCCACGTAAAAGTTCGTCTGCCGTTTGGAAACCGCACATTGTGTAACACTGGTTCGATTACTATCAGGAGTGTCTTGTTTTCTCTCTCCGCAATTTTTTTTTATTTAATTCAAGTTTTCTTGTGTTTTAAAAACTAAAATTGTGTTTTTTATATTAAACTTCATATTTGACATGCATGTAAACTCATGCTATTGGATTTTATAATCAAAATCAGTTTAAAATTTAATTTTTCATTCTAAATTTTATTGTGATTGCATTGCACGTAAGTTTTGATTCCATTTACTTGTTTACCTATGTGTTTAAACTCTGCATTACTTTCGTTTGTCTCCCTCTTAACAGTCCCTTTATAAATCACTCAAACATAATTTGAGCTTTTTTCCGAAATTTATAAGATTTTGACATTCTTATTAAAAAAGTGATTTCATTCCTCACAGTATTCCGTGGCTTAATTAGTTTGTGCGTCGATATTCAAATTCCGATTCTCTTACAAATACAGCCCCAGGTTCAACTCCCGGTAGCAGCACAAGTTTTTTTTTTCTTATTCCTTATTTTCTTTGTATTTCTTCTTTTTATTTTTTATTAATGAGTATGACTTTGGCTAGTACAAACTGTCTCGATCGGTCTGGCTCAGCCCCATTTTTTCACTGCTATGGTCCGTGTGGTAAAATATTCCACTCTAAATGCGTTGGTTCGAATAATACCTTTTTGGATAAAATAAACTCATCGAATCTAGCCCTTTGGTACTGTGCCGATTGTAAAAAGATTTCCCTGGCTCATTTTTCTATTAAATTATCTAACTTAAGAAACGAGCTTAGTAAAATATCCAAGGGGTTTGAAGAATTAAGTACCAACTTCATTAAATTAGCTTCCGTTGCTAATGAAATTCCTTCTCTGGTACAGGTTTCCGACAAATTTTGCTCAACGGATGATCTCTCAACGCAAAATGTATCTATGTCTGCTAACCCTAAAAAAAGTAAAAAAAGAGGAAGGGAAAACAGCTCTTCCTCAGCCAACGTAAGTCCGGCTCCAAAAAAACCTTCTTCTTCGAAAACTAATGAAAGTGGTGGTAGTACTGACACAATTTCCAAACCGGTACCTCCTCCCAATCATGAAATCAACACTATCGATGTTGAGACATATGCTAGGCCTTCTGAACCAAATCCCTCTGATACCCCGACCGATAAGGATCATTCGAGTCCTCATCACGTTCCTGCTGCTAACAATTCCCTTCCAAATATTCTTACCTCAGTACCTAGGCCTAAATCTATTTTTATCTCTCGTCTTTCACCTGAAACTGAGACTAAAGACGTAATAGAACATTTGGTTGCCTCGAAAATAATTAATGATTCATCGAGCATCAAATGTTCTAAAATAAGTAAATTAAACAGTTTTGTAGCGTCTTTTAAAATAACTGTTCCCAATTCCCTATTTGAACCCATTCTAAGTAGTCCTTGGCCTCTAAACACATTAGTTAAAGAATTTTCTGCTACTCAGAGAAGAAAATCAGGTCTCACTGCTCCGTCTGGTCCGAATTCAAAAAACTGCAAAGGTTCTCCCTCTACTACCAAAATGTAAGAGGACTTCGTAGTAAAACTACAACTATTTTTCAAAATTCCCAATCTTTGCCATACGATCTTTTCGCTCTTACCGAGACTTGGCTTAATGCCACAATTTTAGACACAGAACTCTTCGATAATGAGTTTGTAGTTTTCCGTAAAGATCGTCATGGTGATGTCATTAATTCGGTTGGTGGGGGAGTCCTCATTGCTGTAAGAAATAGTTTTTGTTCAACCAAAATAGTTTTCCCAATGAATCTGTCTATCGAACTTGTCTGTGTAAAAATATCTAAACAATCTTAAGTAATGTATGTATTAAATGTTTACATCCCACCAAAAAGCCCAATGTCTTCGTTTTCTGAACTTTCCCTTGCAATTGATTTTATTATGAACTTAGCGAGCCTTGATAGTATTATATTATTATTGGGAGATTTTAATCTTCCCAACATTGACTGGGTTCCTTCCGAAGACGACTCTTATTTTGAAGCTTCAACCAACTCATCCCAACTGGAGCTTCAATTGTTAGATACCATTATCTCTTCGGATTTGCACCAAGTAAGTTCCATAAAAAATTATAGAAATAGAATGCTGGATCTAGTATTCTCATCTGACGCCGTTAATACTGTTGTGGTAGAATCCTCCTCTGCTTTATGTAACAAAGATAACTACCATCCACCTCTTGACATTTTTCTTGACACGAGCGGTCATTTACTAGAAAATATTAATTCTCATGACTGCTCACACGCATTTGATTTTCGCAAAGCTGATTTTCAAAAGCTTTTGGATTGTTTAAATAAGTCCGGTATAGACCACTTACCGATCTCTAACGATATTGACGAAACAATTTCGAGTTTTTATTCACTTTTGTTAAATTGTATAAAGGAAGCAGTACCAATTAAAAGGATGATTCCCTCAAATACCCCTTTCCATCCCTGGTATACTAAGAACCTTAAACATCTTCGCAACAAAAGAAATAAGGCCTGGAAGAAATATATTAAACATATGACGGTGGAAAATCAAGTCATTTATATCTCTTTGTTTGAAGAGTTTAAAAAACTTTCGTACGAACTTTATAATGAATACATAGATTCGATGGGGGCTTCTTTAAAATCAGACCCAAAGAACTTTTGGAAATTTATTAACTCCAAGAAAAAGTGTGACGGATATCCTATTAACTTCACTTATAATAATGTAACATTGACCACTTCTACCGACATTTGTGACGGTTTTGCTAACAGTTTTAGTCAATCTTTCATTGATTCTCCTGTTGTTGTGGACGAAACCTATTTCCGTTATTTGCAAAACTGTCCCCAAGTGTCTTTTAATAGTATTACAATAGAATATAATAAAATTTTAGAATTTATGTCTCTTCTTAAAGAAGACTATTCTGTTGGACCAGATGGAATACCACCCGTAGTTCTTAAAAAGTGTAGGTCAGTCTTAGCTCTTCCCTTGCGAAACATTTTTGATCTTTCATTGAAATTAAGTAAATTTCCTGCAGTATGGATGTATGTATGGGTGCCTTTATAACTCCCGTTAATAAAAAAGGTGATAAGAACAATATCTGTAATTACAGGCCGATTTCTAAACTTTCATGTATTCCAAAGTTGTTTGAGCAAGTAGTATGTGACAATTTGGCATTCAACTGTAGAAATATTATTTGCAATCAACAGCATGGCTTTATGCAAGAACGATCCACGGTTACAAATCTGGTTATCTTTTTAAATAAATGTTTACATGCTTTGGAACGTGGCCAAGAAGTAGATTGTGTTAACACGGACTTCTCGAAGGCTTTTGATCAACTATCTCATGAGATTATCAAGTTTAAATTAACCTCTTACGGCTTCCCACTTTTTTTTATTTCGTGGATTGTCTCTTACCTTGAGAATAGATCTTATCTGGGACCCCTCCTCTTTATATTAGCTATCAATGATGCACCGTTATGTGTAAATAATAGTGAAATTCTCATCTTCGCGGATGATATGAAGATATATAAAAATATAACTTCTGCAAATGATCGCATTTTACTTCAAAATGACATTAACCGTTTTACATTATGGTGTGAAAAGAACAGTTTAAACCTTAACCCGATTAAGTGCCAAACAATGACCTTCTCTAAAAAACGTTCACCTTCATCTTATGACTATGTCATTTCAAACCATATTTTAACTCGCGTTTTTACTGTTAAGGACCTAGGAGTTCTTTTTACACAAAATGTAGATTTTTCTGAGCACATTAACGGCATAGTCAATAAAGCTAATTCTATGTTAGGTTTTATTAAGCGGTGGTCAAAAGAATTCCGGGATCCTAATGTCACTTGTGTTTTATACAACAGTTTGGTTCGTCCCCACCTTGAGTATGCATCACAGGTGTGGTCCCCTTTATATGATGTTTATATTGAAAGACTGGAATCTGTGCAACGGTGTTTCACTCATTTTTTGTTAAAAGGGTTTCAGTGGATTGATCCCCTTAATGTCCCTCCATACGAAAATCGTTTGTCAATCCTTAATATGCAAACACTACAACAGAGAAGAAATAATAACGATATTGTATTTTTCCATCAAATTATAACTGGAGTCACTGATGCTCCTGATCTTATCTGTAAAATTTTGTTTTGCTATCGAGGAGGAGGTTATAATCTCCGTAGTCAGGATCTGATTAAGATCGATATTCATCGAACTAACTATGGAATGCATGAGCCTTTGACACGTATGGGTAAACTTATAAACTGGAACTCAAAACTTTTCGATTTTAATTTAAGTAAAATTCAAATAAAAATAATTTTGAGAACCAGTGTTCCACTTTGTTAAATGTTTTATGTTAATTTTGTCATGTTCTTTGTTTATTTTATGTTATTATTTATGTGTGCTGTGTTATTTGTTATAGTTTCGTTATTTGCTTACTAACAACTAACACCACACTAAGTGATGAGCCGGTGGTATAACACAGTTTCTGTGTTGGCAAACCATTGGTCGTAAAATGGTGCTTCCTATAAGCCCATACGACCAATTCTGATAGTGTGTAAATTGTTCAAGAGTCTTACCCACTTGCTGGTTGAATTGTCGGAGCTCTAGTCACATCAAGAAGTTCCAAATAAGAACATGAACATTAGTTTTCATTCGGAATAATTGATATATTTAAGTAATTTTCATAACATGAGATTGCTTTTCAGATGTCATGTCACTGGAGATCATAAACTCAAATGGATTAATAGAAGCTCTTTATTTTAATTTGCACAAGTTGAACACCCTTTAAAAGCAAACTTCAAGGAAATCAGGATCCCAGTTATACTGTTCATAGTCTCCTTCTTAGAAGCATACAACTCAACAAAAATAAATTTTGCACATGTGAAACTTGTTGAAAAAGCTTTGCATATCTTCAGGCAAGTAAAGTGCACTTTTTCTTCTGGCGCACTGACAACAAGAGAACTAAGCAGGACGAGACGTTCAAAAGAAGTAAAACAAAAGAAACAAAAAACCACACAACACACACTCATCATTCAGGCCAAACGTTGACTTGGAAATTGTATTTTAGTGTTTAGTGTCGGGTCGAGACTCGAGAGTGAATTTATTCATAAGGCTAAGGCGGTACTACATGTGTGGTGATTTACGTTTTTACAGTTTTTTTCTCTCTCTCTTTCTTTTTTTTACATTTCGGTTTTGGTTTTGGTTTACGAAGTGAAAATGGAGTTTTCATGTTAAATATTATTTCTATATTGCTTTATAAAGTGGAAATGAAATTTGACACAAATATTATGCAAGTTTCTGGCTGGATTTGTGTCTGCATTATGCATTGTAGGGATTCATATAAAAGGGAGTTAGAATGGATTGGTATAAAGTATATTGGTACGTTTTCCCTTTGGGGAATTAACAAGTCATAAAATAGAGTGGTTCACGCTGACCTGGATTTTAAAAGATTATCTCTGTAGGTTTTGGGTTTTGTTTTTTTGAAACAGACGGATGTGGTTTTTCTTTTGGTTTTGAAAAATAATGTCAGAGATTTTGAAATAGAATTGAAAGATAAATTTTATGAGATTGAACTACTTAAACTCAACAAAAAACATAATATTTATAGTTTTGGATAATGGAAATAAAATGCTTTTCGAGAGAATTGCCCAGAAGCCCCATGGTTTTTCAAAATACTAAACCAACTCTTAATGTGGATCCAAAGTAGGTTTGTATTTATGATCTTTCACTTTATCAACTTGACTCAGCACTTGTGCTACGTAAGCTTACATCCCATACATTCCATATTCACGCAATATATTTCTTGCACACCATGCATCCCAAAAAAGAAAACAGAAATTAAAGTAAAAAGTGTGCTGATGATAAAAGTATGTCTCAGTTATTTATTTCCAACCCTGAACGAGGCCACAACCTTTTCCAGAACAGTTATTTTATGACACTCGAAATAATGAGAATCATAGAGAACGAAGCAAATAAATTCTTCTTTCCATATAAGCAGCTGATTGTTTTCATTTCATGAATAGCGCTGAGATGAGGAGGTATTGAGTGTGTAGTGTGTTGTTTTTTTTTATACAGGGTGATTCACGAGCGTTGTGCCAAAAAGCTAAAGCGTGTAGGTTGAGTTGAGACAAGAAAAAATCGTATGGGAGGGGGGGGGGGGGGGTCTATTCCCAAAATGATTAATCCAGGGAAAATCCAATACTTTTCTACTTTATTGAGTCCTCATAAAACTTCAATTACAAAAAATTAAATTTATAAATTAAACTTAAAGTCCAGATAGATAAAAATAAAAACAAAGATTTTCTTACAAAAAAGTGGTTTTGGTTTTTTTTTTTAATTTCTCAAAAACGAAAAGACATTTTTTATTAATTAATTATTCCCACGCCTCTTTCCCCCCCAGATACCGCACGCGCTGGGCTCCATTTTCACCGAGTACGATTGCAATTACGGTTGCTAATCGTATCGGCACTTAATTAGAAATTATTTGTAATAAATAAAATAAAAAAAGTCATGGCAATACGAATATCAGGAAGATAAGAGTTAGGGACTGCTTAATGCAAGCAGGTACAAAAAGGAAAAACAAAATAAATTTAAATTTAAAATTAAAATTTTACAAAAAGTAAAAAAGAGAAAATGCAAAATTTTAAAATCCAAAAATTTTAAAATTTTAAAGTCAAAGAAAATTATAAAAAGACGAAAAAAAAATAAGCGTGTAGGAGACACTTATCAAGTTCGTAAAAAACAAAAAAACAATAAAAATATATGTATATATAAAAAAGAAAAAAGAGTCAGTTTCTCTCTACTACAAATACGTATTTACTTATTTTTTTAGTTGTTTAAGAAAGTACAGTATAAAATCTTTCTTTGTGTGATCTTGCTATGGTGGAAATCAAAAATATTTGAGTTTTCGTTCACCTTACGTAACATTCTTGTAATTGGTTCATTACTGCCGTAATCAGTTCTGTGATGAGCTTGATGAAATTGGGGAACCGATCTTAGTGAATGAAAGTTAACATTAATACTCATTGCGTCAAGGAGGGTGGAAGATTCTGTAGCACCGGATAGAATTTGGTGTACGAAGATAATATCGGCAACTTCACGACGTTTTTCTAGAGATTGTAAGTTTATAAGCCGTAACCGTTCTTGATACGGAGGTAAGTTAAAGTTGTCAACCCATGGAAGTCCTCTTAAGGCGAAACGGAGGAATCTACGTTGTATTGCTTCAATCCTCTTTATATGGACTTGGTGATAAGGGGACCATACTTGGCTGGCGTATTCCAGTAGAGGCCTTACAAACGTGGTGTAAAGAGATTTCGTAACGTAAGGATCCGAAAATTCCTTAGACCAACGTTTGACAAAACCTAAAGCAGAATTAGCTCTAGCTACGATATTGTCATAGTGAGACCTAAAGTTAAGCTCACTATCACAAATGACACCTAAATCTCGGATAGTTGTTACTCTCTGAACAATACATTCGTTGATATAATAGTCCCTTTGCTGACGGAAACGTTTACGGGAATATGTGATTGTTTGGCATTTGGAAACATTAAGTTCTAAATTGTTTTTTTGACACCAAACATAGAAATTGTTTAAATCGGCCTGCAGGGGTAAAGCATCATCGGGTGAAGAGATGATTCTAAAAATTTTACTGTCATCTGCGTACATTGAAACTTGGGAATTTTCAATCACAGAATCTACGTCATTAATAGTCAGAATAAAAATAATAGGGCCTAGATGACTACCTTGAGGGACTCCCGATTTCGCAGTAAATGGTTTTGATATTAAAGATCTAAATAAAACGCGATATTTACGGTCGGATAGGTATGATTCCATCCATTCGATGAAACCAGGAGGGAATCCAAAAGCTTTTAGTTTGAAAGATATAATACTGTGGGAGATTTTATCAAATGCCTTGCTAAAGTCCGTAGCAATAACATCAACTTATTTTTTACTTTCTATTGAGTTTAATGCATAAGAAACAAATTCAGTTAAATTTGTGGTCGTTGATTTCCCTTTAAGGAACATATGTTGTTTGGCCGAAAATAATGGTTTGCAATGAAAGTACATTGTGTCAAAGATAATACTCTCGAATAATTTTGGAATGCAAGATAATTTGGCAATCGGCCTGTAGTTAGAAATATCTGATTTACAGCCTTTCTTGTGAATAGGTATTATGAAAGAATCTTTCCACAAAGATGGAAAGATTCTTTGGGAAAGAGATTTTTTAAAAAGAGTAGTAAGAGGCTGGGCCAAATTAACTATACACTTCTTTAACACAATCGCGGGTAAACCATCAGGTCCAGAAGAGAAATCATTTTTAAGTTTATTTATTTTGTTAACCACATCGTCAACAGTGACGTTGATCGATACCAATGAAGTTTGGTTACAATTGTTCAAATAAGTAAAATAGTCAGCATCAGGAACAAAATTACTGTCGGAAAAAGCAAGAAGAAGAAATTAGCAAATAAATTAGTTATAATTTTTGAGTCATTTGAAGAGTGGTCTAAATAATTAAGGGTATTAGGATATCCATCAGACTTTTTTTTTATGTTAATGAATTGCCAAAAGCGTTTGGGGTCTGAGATAATATCAAATTGCATTTGTTTGTACCTAGCGTTTGTTCGTGCCTTTCATTTTCTTATTTGTTTCCTGTTCTATATAAATTATTCTCAAACGATGTTGTTATATGAAGTTTTATTTTCTAATTGAAAATGTATAGAATTTGATCATACAAATATTTCAACGATGAAAACCAATATGTATATTATTAAGTAATTGTAAAGTAGATCCGACTTCCTTCTGGCTGCATTGGTATTATTAGCTGTTAGTTGCAACAGCATTTGATTGATGTATGCATCATAGAGGAGTTTTGAGAGAGCTGAGAATTCGTTGTATACTTCTAAATAAGAGGAATAGTCTGTTTCCGATCTGGATCTTAAATATTTTTTCCATAGGCTATTTCGGGAGTTGCGGAGTGTACGAAGTTCTCTTGAATACCATGGAGGTGACGGTGAGGTATTTTGTGTGGTGCATAGGGCACACATTGAATACAGCATTCAAAGATTATTGAGTAGAAGGTAGTGGTCAAAGTATTGATGCTATTGTTTACAGGTTGGTTCAAAATTAAATCAAAATTTATGTTACTGAGTAGTTCGTTTAGCTGGGCGAAGTTAGCTTTTCGGAAATTAAAACGATATGAGTTTTCAGATTGTACTTCAGAATTATGATGTTCGTAGGCATAAGTTAACGACAATGGCGGATGAAAAATGTCAATGGTGGAGAGAGTTAAGCTGCTTTCCTCTACGATACAGCTAGTTGCTTCATTGGAAAATATAAGATCGAGTTGTCTGCTCAAGTTATTATTTTTGACATCACTTATCTGATATAAGCCGCAGTCAGACAGATTGTCGGTAAATAACATTTCTTTTTCAGTTGTTGCGTTACCAGCAACAAAATGAGAGTCGTCCTCGGATCGCGACCATGACAGATTAGGGAGATTGAAATCCCCAACGAGCAATAGACCATCATGTACCTCCATTGTATCACCCAGATTGTCAATTGCTTTAATAAGGTTTTGGTAGGATTCAATTTTGCATCCGGTTTTCTGTTTTTGACTAAAAATTACAAAGACATTGAATTTTTAAAACAAAATTAGTACTTAATTACATAGGCGCAAAATTATAGTCGGCCTGTGTTTAGCTCATTAACGTGATACTACTTAGCAAATTGTTAACTCAAAAATAGTTTTCTTATTTTTCTTCAATAATAGACACTTTTTAGTGCGGTTCGATGATAGAAAGTGTTAAGTGAACACTTAATTTGACAGTTCTCGAAAGAAGATAGTCAATACACTTAACATTGAGGGCATTCCAAAACCTAGTGACTACGTAGTCAATTGGTTCTGTTTGGTCAATTAGTTATTTTGAACCAATCATAACGAGTTGACTACGTAGTCACTAGGTTTCGGAATGCGCTCAGTTCCTTAAAATAAACAATGTCAACATTTCATTTGATTTTATTTTGAATTTTCTCTTCGTATGTGTACAAATTGGAAACGAATGCATTTTAATAGAAGAGTACGTTTTATAAATGCCTGTCTGTCGAGTTTTTCTCTAATCATCATTCAGGTGCGGAGAAATATACCTAACTGTGGATCACGATGAACCACCAAAACATATTACGAGTGCTTTAAGCCTTGCACTCAGAACTGTGTTTTTGCTTTCGAACCCATTTTGTGATAAGTAAAAAATCGTAGCCATCTAAAACAAAAAGTGTATTAATTATTTCAAAAATAAGTCTTGAATCAGTTTGATTGAAAATTTTTTTTCGATTTAGGAGATGACGCAGTCAAGTGCGAAAATCCGACAAATGAAGCAGAGCTAACGTTGCATTAAAAAGATAACGTAGGGGTTTCATGACTTTATCTTTAATGCAAGTGTTTAGCGATAACACTGTTCTTTTGCTGATTAAAATTGACTGAAACGTCAATTTAAGCTAGTATCACACTAAATTCTCTTAAAATTGTTCATTAGCGGACTATAATTTTGCGCCATAAAATTTAGAAAAAAATTCGTTCAAAAATGATTTTCTTGCTTTTTTTTTAAATTTTGAGTTTGAAATTTTTTTTTTTTTAAACTGTACGTTAAAACAATTTAATTTACAAACAAAGTGAAAAAAGAAGTTTTTGGCTTTCCAGAAAGGTATAGCACGGTATTGTTAACGAAGCCGTTGATTTTTAATATTTTTTTAACAAAATAAGTAAATTTTTCAGAAAATTGCCCCTCCCGGCTAAACGGGGGGGAATAGACCCCCCTCCCATACGATTTTTTTCTTGTCTCAGCTTAACCTACATGCTCTAGCTTTTTGGCACAACGCTCGTGAATCACCCTGTATAAATATATCTATGTGTATTGTGTATGCATATATTATAAGTAGCAGTTGCCCGCGACTTCGTCCGCCTCTCCCTCGTCCACCGGCCAGAGTATCATCTCGACTTGTGCATCATGCGCGCGTGGGAATTTTGTTCGGAAGTTATTGTAAAATTGCATTGCAGTCAACTCTCCCTAGGTCTTAATTCTCTTGAACTTGAAAAATTTGAGCATTTTTTATGATTCCCTTCAGTTGTTCATACTTAAAGCATTCCCTTGGGTGAACTCTCCCTAATTCTAATATCTCTCTTACTTCTGCATCGTTTTTTTCGTTAAGTAAATTTTTTTTTCTTTAAACTGAGCATATTTTTTAGTTAAGAAGTACATAAAATGATATGGTTTAAACACAATAATCTGCACAAATAGTGCAATCAATCACATTCACAAATTAATTGAACTCTCAAAATTCTAATTTGAGCAGTTATTAGGCCAGTTCCACCTAACAACATCTCACTGAGATCTCAATGTCACCTTGACTGAGGCAAAATCATTTGGTGCCTTGGTGGAACATAATTCTCAGTTATCGTTGAGATTTAATGGTTACCTTACTAATTGTTGCTGCACATATGTCAGCCACGTCAAATAGCTGAGTGAGAAATCGAATCCAAAATAATTTCATCTCAGAGATCTCAGAAAAAAATCTCAGTTCTCACATTTCCACAGATTCTTCGCTGCTATTGGTCACAGCTTAATGTTAAATAGCCTAAAGTCTAAGTCGATTAAGGCACTATCCAACACAAAAAGAATAATACCATTTGAACCAGTAGTTCCTGAGATTACCGCGGTCAAACAAACAAACTCTTCAGCTTTATATATTAGTGTAGATATGTTATCAGTTACTATTCTTTTTCTCAAGAAACTAGAAAATCCTGCAAGTAAAAATTTGCTGCTTGTGGCATATCAAGGAGCACTGTTAAGTGTTAATCTGCGTGAGCCATATCAATATTCCATACACGCCATACACACCATACATATCATACATCACATACATGCCATACATCCTAAACAAGAATAAAGTACAAAAAGATAGCTGATGCGATAAAAATATTTCACTACAGTTTGTTTGCCAAAAGCACACATATTTTCAAAACCAATAGCCAATATTGAAATCTTCATATGGGGCGAGCTATATAAATTTACCCGGACTTGAATGTTGAGCTAGCATTGAATAAAGGAAAACGATAAGTAAGAATTTTCAACTGTTTTTCAAAACATATTTGGTATACAAAATCACATGGAGCCAGCGCACAGGTTTTATTTACAATCTTTTATCAAATACACTGACTTAACAACTTGTCCCCATAAAATTATCTTCAAACGAATGTCCAAATTGGCTTCGAACAACTTATCCCTTAATATCTTAACCCTGCACGAAGAAATGCCGCCTGATGAATTTGCAAAAATCCACCTCATACATAAACATTAATCCGCTTTTACTACTTTCTTCTCCCTTATAAATAAAAGTAACCTACACTAAAAAAGAGAAAAAAAGGAAAACAACATAAAAATAAAACTGTCTAATGGTAAAATTTTCGATTCGTTATGGTCACATAATCCCTTATTAGATTCCTTTCTCAAGAACTGCCAACATATTTATGACAATCATCATCTTGATTCGGAATAACAATAAGAATTTTCCTATGCTTCATAAATCCCCCCTTCTATCCATTTAACAACATCATATTGAGGACCCCTAGAACTAATCAATTTATTGTATAGTTCTTCACAATGTCCATTTTCAACGCATGCATATAAAAATGGAAGAAAAGAAAAGACTATACGAAATTTGCTCGTAAAAAAGGGATAGAAAACAATCTATCATCATTCGAAAACGTGCATGAGTAGGCAAAAGTCCTTGAACAACGAAAAATTCACAAACTTTCTATTTCATCAACCACCTCCCTGCAATGTCCAATCTGTAGGACAACAACAACGTTGCCAACTTATCAACTTAGTATCGCTTAATACTCCGTTGAGTCCTTTGCGAAACATACAAAAAAAGGAAAAGAAGCAAAATCTGTTTTTATAGCAACCCCTCGACTCATCATTCTCCTGTTCTCGTCCTTTGGACAAAGGAAAACTCAGTGTACGTGCCTAAAACGGGAATTCTTACGTTTTATCAATATGATCCTTCAGTTACGTGATTTGAAATATTTCCCCCACTGTGTCTGCTGTCCCGAGTCTTGTCTTGTCCTGTCCTGTCCTGTCCCTCCCATCAAGAACTTTGAAATAATAACAAAAAGTTCATGAGTGTACAATGCCAATGATGGGTGATAAGAGAAGAGTCAGAATAATAACAACAAACGGGGGGTGTCCTTTCGATCTTCCAGCAATTTCCTTTATTTCACATCCTGTTCAATATTTTCTTTTTTTTATTATATCAATTGAAGTTCTACCTAGCATGTGCACATACAAGGATACTCAACCGAAAAAGGATGAGGAAAAAAAACTTTTCCAATAAAATTCCCATCGAACTAGCGTTCGTTCGTGTTGAGTGTGCATGTGAGAGAGAGAGAAAAAGTCCTTTATAGTTTTGGCTAGCCTCAATTCCAAGCGAGGCGAGAGCGTTCGTCGACGACACGATGACGTTTCAAGGACCAATATAACGAGAAAAAGTAAGCTTACATTATTCTTAGGTAAGTAGGTAGTGTGACTGCATAACCATCACGCAATCAACATTTTTATCATCATCGTCCTCGTCGCCGCTATAGTTAGTCGATAAAAATTCAATTTCGACTGAAATGCTCATGATGGAGGCTCGAAGGATCTTCCGGTTGCATTGAAATTCAAAGGCTGTTCGTATGGAAAAGTTTCACTTGCTCAACAACACTCGTTTTTCTTCTTTCGTCCTTTTCTCGTAAATGGCGTTAAATTTACATAACTCTTGCCTATATATCCCGATTGGGTTCAAAATAACTCATAGGTACCTCTGCACAACCTCAACGCAATCGAGATAAAAATAGAAGGAGAACGAGATATCCTTATCCACCCACAATTGGCGGCAATTTAAAATCCGTTGGTATGCAAGTCCTGCACGAACTGCAGATTTGCATTTTTAATTACAATTCAGTACGAAGGAGCACGACCTGCATATTGGTATTCAAGTGTGTGCACTACTCACAAACACTCACACTTACACACTATTTCGCATTGAAGGAGAAAAAAAATTTCACGGTGAATTTGTGCGAGCTCATTTCGAAAGTGATTAATGTGACACCTGACAACTGTTCCCGAAAGGATTACAGAATTTTGCGGAGACGCTAACTCGGCACGACTGCGAATTCGTTTGAAAAATCTGAAGGGAGGTTATTTGGTTTCCCTCTGTCATAGTTTGCAAACACTGAGTCGTGAGTGCATATGAGAAGGTTTTCCGGTTCATTGGAAACAAAGTAATGACTTAGCGGAAGCCGAATGGGGGAATTGAGTTCATGTGAAAGTTGAAAAGTTTGAGGTGATATTCAGTTGGAGTTTGAATTGAATTGTCAAGAGAACTTTTTTTTTGTTTTAATGTGGAAAATTGACAGGAACTTTGTTCCAGGTAGACTTAATAATTCTTGCTGCCGACGAACCGGAGGAAGCATATTAGTTCTGAAAGTTACCGATGCACGGGGAGTTCAAAATTATGTCACATTTTCGTTTTGAATTGTTACCTCGAGTTGAAAGTTGAAAAAATTATCTTTTTATTTGGCTTTTGTGCTCAGATCAATTTCCTGCGTTACCTGTTAAAAAAGGTTTTGAAAAATTACAAACGAGAGATTTTTCTAGGAATTGTGCCAAGATTCCGTCTCAATATTACAGTTAAATTATTTATTTGGAATATTTGCTGCTTAACACCCTGCGATTGGGATTGTTGGGTTCCTACAACCACGTAGATCCGCGCACGGTAAGGTTGCAAGTACAAAGGTAACGTTAGAATAGATGTTATGGAATTCATATAAGGCTACGCCATCTGTATGTTAGTTCTCACCGCAGCACGATTGCCATTATAGTCACTTTATCTTATGTGAATTATGGAGATCAACACCTTGTACATTTTCTTGATTAACCTTCCAACCGCAACCCATAAAAAGTTAAAACACTTTTTCCAGAACAGTAACTTTATGATATCCGAAATGTTGAGAATCATGGAGAACGAAGCAAAAAAATTCTTCGTTCAAATGTTTCACTATATCAGCAGTTGCTTGTTAACTTCCCAGTTAGTTAGTTAGTTCCCAGGAAGTTATTGTGATGGGGCCGATTTTGTGAATCTCCAATTTTTGCATATCTCCATGTTTCGTATGTGTATGTGCGTATGTGCGTTACGTTTTTTCGGCTCGATTATCTCGCGAACCACTCATTGTATTGTCATGAAATTGGTCTCATTCGACGCGGTATTGTGTTGTTAAGAGCTGAGCAACGTCAAATTTCTAAAATCACATCAGCATCCTTAAAAAATGCCACAAGAGAGCAACAAAATGACATTTACAAAAAAATTCAATATATGTGTTCACCATGGCGTATACGTAATATTTTTTCGTTCTCTGTAGAAATTACAGAACAGACATGACTTTTCATTGCTCTGCTGTCGTTTTCCTGTCAATCGTAAGAAAAATACAATAATTATAAATGAAGTACCAAAATATATCCCCCAGAGCACTGGCAGGAAACCCTATCAATGTTATTTTTACTCACACGTGTGTGTCCGTGTTCACCCAAGAGCACACAAAAATCTAATTTCACCGAAATGACAAAACCACATAAGAGCGTCAGTCATTTCCCATAAGAGCACACGAAATTGAAACCGAAGATCAAAACAAATAAAACAAAAAAAGTCACCCAAAGGGAATGTTCCCAACACACACAACATTGCCACACTTTTCGGAGTAAAATTAACCCATATATTATATTAATTCTATATCCCAAGGACCTTTATTGCAGAATCTCGTATGTGTGTCGGATAAATGGAAAAAAATAACTCCTTTGCGGTGGTATTTCAAAACCAAAAAATCAAAAACAAAAATGTTTTTTTCAACTGTCAGAATACCTACCCATAAATTGTTCTCACATGGTAATCATTAACACAGAGGGAATATAAGCTTCCATTACAAAAATATAGCAAGACCAATATGAGTCCTTGAATTAAAAAAAAAACAGCAAACCCACTACATTATGAATCAAATTTACACACATAACGAATAGAAAAACGGAATGTTTAATTTTTCCGGGATTGAAACTCGAAAACTTAGTTCTTGACTGCAAAAAAAAATGAGTCGGTAGTCTTCTGTGTGTGTTTTCCTGTGGTTACCTTTAACCTCTTTGTTTGTTTACTGACTTTCGGTTGGTTGCCCAAGCTCGACTTTTCTTCTAGGTATTGCTTTTTTTCTGTTTTTAACAGCACACCGACTGTTTTCTTCATCATCCTTCCAACCACATCTCCTACTCCTGCATCCTTGTCACCGTTGTCGTCGTAGTCCCCTTTGTTAGTATGTATGTGGTTTATTTATTTTTTCTATTTATGAATACCCAACATACAGGTAATTAGGAATCGTAGTGTGCTTTGCGGTTTGCCATCAGGAGCTGTGCTAACTCAGTTTTACGGTTGGGGTGGTACTAATTAGAAAATGGAAGAAAACAAGAATAAAAAAACTAAAAGGAAAACACAAAGGTGCTTGGGATTAAAGGAAAACTTTACCAAGGAATATAGATTGGAATATAAATGTTTGCTAGCTTTAAAAGGGGATTAATTTTTATAAAGTTTACGGCAAGTTTTGAAGGTTTAGGGGAGAAAACCAAACCTTTAACCTTGTTAATCTGGCACGCTGCTGTCGACGTCGAGTCTACAGTTTGTTTCTGTTGTTTCTTTTTCCTTTGATGCGGCCTTACACCTTTGACACTTGTAATTTCCTTTACTATGTGTATTCCTTATGAACGGGGTACCCTTATGTAGGTTGACGTGCCGAATCATGATTCTATAAATATTCATATTTTTGATTTTGATCTTTCCGAGGAGAAACCTTTCCTCTCATCTGAACTACCTTTCGATTTTCTTTACAAAATGATAAAAAAAAGGTAAAAACATGTTCCAGAGAAAATTAAAATGAATTTGCCTTCAGGGCGTTCTCTGCTTGATGTTCTTCTTATATTCTCTCCTGTGGTGGCTTTGAACTTTTATCAAAAGGCAAAATAAAACCAATTCCAGATGTTGCTGTTGTTTTTCTTTTACATACATTCAGGAGGAGGGGTAGTGGCGGTTTTAAGGGTGCTGGCTTTGATAATAACTTTGGTAAATAAATTGGAAGACCTTAAAGATATAGGATGATACCAAATAGGTATGTCTTTTTTCCAAATGTATTGAATAATATTCCAAAGAAAATATTTTGTCTTTCTTAATTTTTTTTAAATCTTGAAATCAATCGACGAAATGGTTGAGGCCTAAGGTCCGAATGACAGACAGGCTTATAGACACGGATGAAATCGCCGTGAGTTGTCGTGAGAAATGGCCATGTGCCATTAGGCCATATTTCGAAACATATCCTGGCCATATGATACCTTGTGAAAGTGTCATATGGCCATATGCCACTTTTCCAAAGCGTCACTTTTGCCAAAGGACACTTTTAAAGGCGACAAATTACCATACGATGGCAATAAGGAACATTCCGAACGCCATGTGGCCATAAAATGTTTATGCTGGCGCTAATTTTTTTATTTTCATACCCCAAATTGATTATCTCTGGGGCAAAACATTTTCCGCTCGCTACGCCTTGCGCGAAAATTGAATGCGAACGCAGCAAAATTGCATGCGTACGCAGCGGTCGCAACAAAATTGCAAGCGAACGAATACGCTGGGTACACTTGCAATTTCGCTCCAAACGCACATACAATTTTGTTGCGAACGCTGCACACGCAAACAATTTGGTACAAACTCTGCGCACGCATGCAATTTTGTCGCGAACGCTGCGTTCGCATGCAATTTAGTTGCGAATGCTGCCTTCACGTGCATCATTTGATATTAACTATCTGCGAAAATTCAGAGATCGGGAAATTTTCTGAAAAAAAAATCGAAAGAAATCATGCAGCATTGGAGAAGCCATAAAAGGCTATTAACTCACTTAGTTATCGATGGCATACCGGCTGAGGTGAACAGCTATGAAGAGGTATCACATAGTGCAGCAATGTTATCAACAATTAAGGAAGAGGAGCGATCCATCTGCACGACAACAATAGAGAAGATGAAATACGCGGACAGAGAAGGATGTCCTTCCTCATAAACGGGCCTAACTATGGTTCTATGCAATATATCAAAAATACCTTGGCAAATATTAAGCTTCTTTGATTTGCGTGAGCTGACCACCTAGGTTAGCGGAGAGGCACACGCGCACACCTGGTATTAGACAGCGCGGCGTCGCGTCGGCGCACGGCGCGCGGCAGACCAAGACTTTTTGTGCGAAATTGGATAGCATCGGCCATCGGTCGGGATAGGAGGAAGAACTTGTTGAAGAAGTCTCGGATTGTATTCCAGATGTAAGCAAGAACTTTAAAGTACAATATTCAAATGCTTATAGACTACGCAGAATTTAAGTTAGAAATAAGTCTTGCCAGCTTTTTCAAGTGACAGATTTTATTCAGCGGAGACTTTTCATAATAATTTTGAGCGGTAAAAGGAAATAGCTAGATGTCACTCAAGTAAGAAAATAAGCAACCCAATTAGCGTTGGTCAAGGTCATATTTCAAAGAACCTAAGTTTTAATTCAATCAGCTGACCTTTCATTTAAAAGACCGAAAACCAACACAGTCACTTAAAAACGAAATATTGGTTGTAAAGAGCTGATTCTACTAAAAATAAATTGAAACGAAAAATAAACCTCCACTAAGTCTTTCTCTAAAATTGAAAATTCACTCAAAATGACAAAAGCACTGCATCAATTTTAGGGACAAGGATGACAACAAACGATAAAAGCAAAAAAGTGTCCTTTGAAGTCAGCTCACAGCCATCCCCACTTAACCAACATCATATACTGTCGCAACACAGCCCATTGCGCATCATGGTCCAGCAGTTGCTGCGGATTTACCTGCTCGTCTCTGAACAAACCCAACCAATGCCGTCCATTGCAAGAGTGGTGCTGACCAAAAATGTCCCAAAGTCAAGCTACAACCCATTCTGTAGGTATACCGTGAGTAAAAAGTTGCCACAAATGGTTTTAAAAACTCTCACAATGATAGTGGGCCCCGAGCAAGCTCTTTCCAACTTTTAAGTTGCAGTCGAGGTTGGGTTATCCCTTTCAGCAGTCATTGAAATAGGGTGACACTCTTACTCCCTATATATGACTTCGGGACTTGCTACTTATAGGTTCGTATATGAATCCTTGGACTGTTGCCAAAAAGTCATTGGAGTGCAGTCTCAGATAAGAACACAACCACAAATACACTTCTCACTTGCTTTTTGTACATCCTGCAGCCATCTACCTGACTGTGAGAGTTTTTAAAAATCTTACCAGCCTCGACTATACTAGATGCGTGATACTCGCTTTGCTGCCAGTTCTAACTTGACTCGAGGACGAGAGTATAACAATTCCAGGATTACATTGGCTGCATATTAAAGGATGTTCTAACATGGTTAAGAGTTAATAAAAAATAAGCACAAACGTATACTCTTCATCACCCACCGCCCTTCTCCCTTTTCAACACACTAAAGAAGGAAAGCGAAATTTCTGTGGTTGCCAGTACACGAGAACGAGCGGGTAACGAGGAGTACTTGTGACTTGGCGAGGGGTATTTAAGATCCCAGAGTGGATGTGTAAAGTGAGTGAGGGAATGGGAATTCTTGAAGGACACTTCATCGAAATGTGTGTGAGGCTGTTGTGGTTGCAGAGTCTAGATGTATTTGTATAAGGAGTACATTTTTGAGAAGAACAAATCCCCAAGAAAGTTTATTAAATTCCTAGAAATTGTAAAACATTCTGGTTTGGTTCGGTTTGGTTTGGTTCGGTTCTGACTGCGCTGGGCTGGCAGGCAAGAGTAAGACGAAAACAGCAGGCATGCTGATAGCTGATGCTTGAGCTTATGCTGTGCTAAGGCTCTAAAGCTTCTCCATTTCCGGTTGTGTATAGAATTTTACTGTACGTATGATTATATGAGTGTTTTGCGGTTTTTCGAAAAAAGGACTTTTATCGCATTTTACTTGAGGGGGATAATCTGAATTTTCAAGGATTTTTCGTGTGCATCTTGTAAGTTTGTTTTGGATTTTATGTTAGACAAGTGTTAAGCCGCAAGATGATGGGTTGTGTTCGCTTGTGTTCTATGGTTGGAGATTTTGCTATTGCTGTTGTTGTTGGTTTTTTAGATTGAAGTCGAAGTTGTGCTATTGGATGTGAGGAAAAGTGTGTCGAGTATTACTGCAATGCGATTACTTATTGCGGATCAATATCTCTGTATGTGGGCTCTTGACTATAGTGACTTTGTCTGTTGTGCTTAATCTTATATCTATGTTTAGAGAACGGGAAAAGATTGTTTTTTGACTGTTTTCGATTATCACAGTCTGAGTGGAGGATTTCAATGGATTTTGAGTGGAATTACAGAAAAATTGGAGTCAAGAATAGTTTGGTTTTTTTCTTGTTAAGAGTTTAAACGTGATTTTTATCCCATTTTGTGGACTTTTTTTATCATGTCAGCTCTCCACTTTATGAGTAAATATCTAAGAACAATTTGTTTGGTAGTCTTTCTTTGCCTTTTACCAGACAAGGGTGATTTCATGCTCTTAACCATGTTATTCGGTTGAAATTTAATTTTGTCTTTAAAATTTTTATTGATAAATCTTCAATTTTTAATTTTTACATTTTAGTGAACAGTTCCTAGTTCATATATTTTTTTAATTATTTTAAATCTTAATTTAAAAATTTTATTTTTTAATAAATTTATTTTAAATTGTTTTAATTTAATTTTTTTTTTGTATGTTTGACTAAAAATCCTTATTTGAAATAAAAGTTTTTAGATATTATTTATTATTTAAGCAATTTTTTTTGGGCTACGATTTTAGGTGCTTTGAGTTTGAAATACCTTTACATAATACATATTTTTACGAAATCTTGAAAGAAAACTGAAAAATTGATTTAATATGTTTTATTTTATTTTAAATAAAAAGTTGTTATAATTAAATTTATATACACAAAAAGTAAACAAAAAATCACCAAAAAAGATTAAAATTTTTATGTTTACGTTTAAGTCTTAAATTTTTATTTTTAAATCTTAAATCTTAAATTGTTATGTTTTAATTTTTAATTTCTGGTTTAAGATGTTTACATTTCTATAATTTATATAATTTTAAATTCCAATTTTCGTTTTTATTTTTGATTTAAAATGTTTAATGATATTGGTTTTCTGTACCTTTTATTTGAAATTATAATTTTGATTTCTAAGGTTTTTTTTCAGTCCTCAAATTTTATTTTATTTTCATTATTTACATTCATTAATTGTTATTATTTAAGTTATGTTTAAAAAAAAAAAATAATATTTTGCAGCTTATAAATCAGAAATTAACTTTATCTTATTTTCAAATACTTTTCGATAAAATGTGTTTTTCATAGAATTTCAAAGGTGATCCTTGATAACTTTATTAATAAATCCTTTAGATGGACAAATTCTCAGAAATTCTATGCAATGTTTCCGTACAAAGAAACTAAAATCTCCCTTGATTCTTTCTAAACGGATCTCAAAATCTTTTTTCTCAGAATAATAAATACAATTTTCGCACAAAGTTATAAGAGCTTTTGCTGGGAATTCAGAAATTCTTTGTCTTGTTTTAATAAACCAGGCTAATGAGATGGAATATGGACTTGAAGGTCTTATCCTTGATTATTATCATTGTACCATATCTCCACGTCCATCTGCTCCATATTGTTTATTTCTATATTTTAATTTCCATCTGCTGATGGTGATGCTAATATTTGTGCTTGAATCCTATAGATGCTGCTGATTCATTCAAATCTGGCAAACACAACTAGGTCAATTTATATAACCCCTTCCATTGCTTGATGAAATCATTATTATCATCAAACATCCTCCAGTGTTTCTAATCAACCATTTCGGAATCTCCATACACACACACATTACATATGAAACAAAACATTGTGTACCGTTTCGCCTACCCTAAGCATTACCATTCCCGAACCAATTATACGCTTCAGCCGTAACCGGAACCCTAAATCCATCTCCTGCTCGTCATGGATACGCTTCATCAATCTTATAACATCAGCATTTAACATATTGAACAACAAATTACAATACCAGAGATCGACCTCATCACTGGACTTTGGGGTAGGGATTTTGTAGGAATTAACGAAGAGGGGAATATGACATTATACTACCACTACCACCAATACCCAGCTTGCTCCTGCCTCTTCAATCATATTCAAAACAAATTGAAACATCCCGGACAAATTCCATCTGACAATCAGACGAAACGGAAGGCAACACACGAAGATGAAAAGGGACCCTCCTGAAATTGGTTGGGATGAGACAAGAACTAAGCCTATTTATGTCCCATTTAATCTGAATAAAAGATCACACCGTTCAATCACTCCTCATATATATTTTTCTCTTTTTTGTTCTCAATTCCTAGATGTCGTCCTTTGGCACAATGGCCCAAGGATACACCATGGATACCCATGTAAGATGGGTGGACAAAGTGAAAGTCAAGGTCATTGGATCGGTCTCTTACCATAAATCAACCGCAAAAGCTATTGTGTGTGCGTGTGTGTCTTGCTGGTTGCGACATGGCCAGAAAGAGATATAAGAAGAAGACCGAAATTGATTTCGATTATGAAACATTGCAAGGGTGTGACGATGTATGGCCACTGGCCAGCAAGCTGGTCGTCTTTTTTTCTGGGAAAATAATCTTCTCCATAGCGCTTAAGTCCTCTGTTGTCTAACTGACCAATCCTCCCAGCCAATTGAGTTGAGTATACAGACAATTGGTGGGGATGGTCGGCAGGAGAAGGTGGGGTAAACTTTATCAGTGATTTTGCCCGCGGACGTGATTTGGGTACTGATTCTCGTATTCGGACTCTTAAAAACACACGATACCCGAGAAATGACAAATTCAATACAGGGTTGGAATCGCTTCGCAGAAATTCAGAAAAATTACTCAGTTTCGGAAAGGAAGTTTTTTATCCAATTTTTTTTTTTTTTTTGTAATTTCGAGAGCCTAGATATTGTGAAAGAAGGGGCTCAATAAAATAACTTTTTCATAGAATTTGTGCTTGAGTAGGTACTCGAAAACGTCTTCAACATAGATTTGCTTCAATTCAAAATCCAACCCTGCACAAAATAAAAATGAGAGCAAGGGGAGCGTTTATCGGATTAAAAAGATTTATATGAATTCATCTCGTTTAAGGTAGGATTTTGTCCTAACTTGCCTAAATGGCCAATTGCTGTAAGGAGGTTCTATTTTTCCCTTCGGTCGGTTTCTCTTTTTTGGCTTCCGACAAAAAATAGCCTACGTCCTTGGCTGGGCCTTTTTTGTATTTACTTGTATTTTCTGTTTGTATTTTTTATTCGTTTAGTTTTGTTTGTTTGTGTTTAATTTTTTTTTTTTTTTTGGTTCACCCTGATGTCCGATTTTGAAATCGGAATCGATAGCAATTTATTTTTATTTTTATTTCATTTGTGCGAGACAATTTTTTTCGTTGGTTCGTTTTCGTAATCGTTGGCTTAAGTATACGATGAAAAAATGAAGCAAACAAGAAGAAAACATTTTAAATTAATTTCGAAAAGTTTGAGAGTTCCGAATCGTTGGGCGAACAGCATAAAAAAATACAATAAGAAAATGAAAATAAAAATAAAAAATGAATGATGAAAAAATAAAAGACAGAGAGGAAACACCACATAAAAAGATTATTATTCCTAAATTAAGCTTGCTGTTTCCTGTATTTTGTTTCGGAAATGAATTGAAAATATTTTCACAAAATAAGGAAAAAATTGCTAGAACGAACGAAAGCAAAAATATTGAATCGGGAAATTCGTGAAGGGAAGTTTTTTTTCTGCTCGAATTTCATTGAATGGACAATTTAATTGGAGACTTTTAATTGTTTGTTATTTTTTTCTTGGATTCTAGGAATGATAAACTTAAGTTATAAAGTTGAAGACATTTAAGGTGGCTTGGGATATATATTTTTAAAACTTTCAATTTATATCAATTTTTCGAAAACTGTGCTTGCAAAAACTTGCAAGTTTATTTCATAAACCTTATTATCAAATTGAAGTTCAATTAAAATGCACAATGCACGGAAACTCAACTTCGTTCATATTGTTATATAGTAGAATGTGACCTAAGCTTATCCCTAACTCCTTATCCCAAACCCACTACGGTAGATAATACGATCTCAGCACACACTCGATATTTGCTGAGCAAACATCAAGTGTGAGCCGATTCAAGCTTTGGAGAATTGACTCTTTCTCCAACAATGTTCTTCTAACGAAGAAAGGTGGAGAGATGGTCACTCTCACATTACGTAACTTCAGTTAAGTAAGTTCAGTTCTCATAGCGTAGTCTAAGTGTTCGTAGCTATAGTTTAAAAGAATAAAGCTAAAACTTAATTACAAACGTGAAGTGTTTCTTTTATTTGAAGACGGTCGTAATCGAGCTCCCTCTTAATTATATGGTCACCGCGGTCATGGTTTCAGCGGTCGATTCGTTGGACCCAATTTTCAATGACTCATCAACACATTTCAGCTGAAACGGCCGCTTTCAACGTCGTCATAGGCTTGTTGGCATAAAGCCATGACTTAACGTAGATCTAAAGAAAGTAGTCTAGAGGTATTAAATCGAACGACTAATTCGGTCAATCGACTGGTACATTTCTTGAAATGACACGCTCATCAAATTTTGTCTTCTTTTTATTGCCTCTCTACTTGCTCGAGAACAACGACCGAAAATTGGAATTATCACTCTTTAAAGTGCGGTCAACGACTCCGAATTTTGGTAGAAAATTTTTATAATTTGCAGACCTTGTTTGTCCCTATTAGGGGGTTCCACATGAACATGAAAACAATTCTGGCTCTTACAATCATAAATAAAATTCTCGAAGAAGAGGAAGAAGACTGGAAAACGAATGAACAAAAGAAAAAAACATTTATAGGTGAAGAAATAGTTAAGGGACAGAAAGTGGTTTTTTAGCAATAGTCTCCATTATTTCCGTGAGATTCATTAACGATATGAAAAACCCTCATAAGGAAACTCCGAAAAATACTTTCCCACAGCACTTAAGCCGCAAGAAATCCCACGTTTTCATGAAAATCTTTTCTTTTTTGCCACTAAAAGTTATGAGCATTAAGGAGATTGAAATCTGTCTGAATTAGGCCACACCTTTTTCCATAACAGAAATTTCATGAGACAAGATATGCTGAGAATCATGGAGAACGAAGCAAATTAATTCTTCTTTCAAATAATTTCACATCAGCAATTGTTTTTTTGTGAAAACAAAAATTCACACAAATTTTTAACTTTAATTTATTTTGTTTATTAGCAGTTAAATAAAACGCGCAAACTTTAAACTACATACATATGTTTTTGTAGTCTACTAAATATTTTGTTCATAAACGTCGTCTTCTTTTTCGGGAAAAAAACCCTTTTTAGGACCAAAAATATTTCAAAAACTAGCAGTTGCCCGCGACTTCGTCCGCCTCTCCCTCGTCCACCGGCCAGAGTATCATCTCGACTTGTGCATCATGCGCGCGTGGGAATTTTGTTCGGAAGTTATTGTAAAATTGCATTGCAGTCAACTCTCCCTAGGTCGTAATTCTCTTGAACTTGAAAAATTTGATCATTTTTTATGATTCCCTTCAGTTGTTCATACTTAAAGCATTCCCTTGGGTGAACTCTCCCTAATTCTAATATCTCTCTTACTTCTGCATCGTTTTTTTCGTTAAGTAAATTTTTTTTTCTTTAAATTGAGCATATTTTTTAGTTAAGAAGTACATAAAATGATATGGTTTAAACACAATAATCTGCACAAATAGTGCAATCAATCACATTTACAAATCAATTGAACTCTCAAAATTCTAATTTGAGCAGTTATTAGGCCAGTTCCACCTAACAACATCTCACTGAGATCTCAATGTCACCTTGACTGAGGCAAAATCATTTGGTGCCTTGGTGGAACATAATTCTCAGTTATCATTGAGATTTAATGGTTACCTTACTAATTGTTGCTGCACATATGTCAGCCACGTCAAATAGCTGAGTGAGAAATCGAATCCAAAATAATTTCATCTCAGAGATCTCAGAAAAAAATCTCAGTTCTCACATTTCCACAGATTCTTCGCTGCTATTGGTCGCAGCTTAATTTTAAGTAGAATAAAGCCTTCCTCGATTAATGGACTATCCAACACAAAAAGAATTTTACAATTCGAAATAGTAGTTCCTGAGATTACCGCGTTCAAACAAACAAACTCTTCAGCTTTATATATTAGTGTAGATTAATAACAACTGTCCATAGTGAAACAGTGCTTTTGAATACAATTTTGCCATGGTTCAGAGGATAGAGTAGTTGATTGCTAAGCCGAATGCTATAGGTTCAAGCCCCAGCTTCGGTAGCATTAGCAGCTTATCTGAGGCCACCTGTGCGATGATATGAGACAATTAAAATCTTTGTCTCCTCCTCTGTGCCACGTAGGTTAATTATATGTGTTCTTCCTCTATATGTATCTATCTGTCTTTCTCTCTCTCTCTCTCTCTCTCTCTCTGTTGTGTATTAATGTCTTGTTCTGTCCCAGCCGATGGCCTCAATCGCCAGTGCTATACTATGTGTCTGTAGTTCGTTACATTTATGTGCTAAGTACTATGAAGTCAATGTCAATGTCAAATAAATGCATTCAGGTGTTGTATATCATAATATTCCAATATAGTAGTTGCCCGTAGTTGTAAGGTGCGTTGGCTGCTAAGCAGAACGTCGTGGGTTCGAGTCCTACTCGTGTCCATAAAGTTTTTATTTCATCTTTCACGGGTACTGCCTCTTGCGAAGAACTGACAAAACTTGCAAGAGTATCAGTCTGTTATGAAAAAGTGCTTCTCAACTCTGCCGTTCGGAATCGGCGTTAAACTGTAGGTCCCCTTAATTCTTCACACGCACTCAAAGAATTGTTGATGAGAGTAAGCCACTTAACTTAGGCCTTGGCTCTTCAAGAGCTGTTGCGCCACTCTATTTATATTTCTTTTAATATTCCAATACAAAATAATACTTTCGGAATAAAATAATTTAAAAGTAGTGGTGAATCCCGCAAAATAATAGGAGGCACTCTCTGTTTTTCCAAAAAGTAATCAATACCGCAAGGAAAATTTTAGGGGATTACTTTATGCGGAATTTTCGTTTGCAGGTTTTCGACATGAACCGAAAAAATTGAAATTCTTTAAACATGTCGGTCCAGCGGTTGTTTTTGTGTTCATATGATCGTGCATTGATGGTCAACGAGCCATGTTGTCGACCATGTTGGTCCATGTGAACTCCCCTACCTATTGCAATTCCCGATATATTGAAAGCACTTGCGGTGTTTTTTTCCATCATTGAATATTTTGACGCGTACAAATTTTTTTTCGTTTTAAGCAAATAAGTACACTACGTAATTTAAAAAAATAAAAACGTTGACATAACATACTCCCAAAAATTATTTTAATTGAAAATAAATTCTTGTTCACCGCAAGCTTAAATTAAATCCTTTTTAATTTCCAACAAAAGCACTTTATCGTCTTAAGTTAGTGCAAACATTTCCACTAAACTGCTCCACTTGAATACCTCCCGATTAAAGCCTTGCTCTCATTCATTTCCAAATACAGTATATTTTTGTTGCCTGAGTAAGAGTATCAGCTTACACTGCAAATGAATGTGTGCTATTCACCTACTTCGAAGGAATTAGTAAGGAGCAATAAAAACAGGCTTTATTATGCCATGCCTCTAAGATAAACTAATAAAGTCTTCGTGACATATGCTCTGTACGGTATGGCGTTTATATGTATAATCCCTCCTTCCCACTCCACCAGCAAAAGAAAGAAAAAAACACGAAAAACAGACTTTTGTGTGTGATAACGTACCAATTTACTACTCTCACTTGTGCGCCGCACGGCAATTTAATATTTCCCTTTATTATGCTCTTTTTGGAAATCTACTACTTTCCTTACGCATCCTTTATCACTTCATTAACTATACCTTAGCTGATACGGAACGAATGTAAGCCGCACAAAAAAAAGAGGGAAAGCAGCAGTTGAGGATGTAGTAACAGTAAACAGGAATATGAAGACACAAAGTTATATGGCAAGAGGAGATATAAGCAAACACGAAAATCCCATCTTCCTTAAGGTAAGACGCGTAAGAGCGTCTATATACCTTCCTGGCTGACACATTTCATTAAGCTCCGTAGGGTAATCAACATGGCTCCGAAAAACCGCTAGCGTGTTAGAAGCACTAGGAATTTATTATTCCCTTTTCTCTCTCTTTGTTAAGACCAAAATTCTTAGAGAACGAAAAAGAGACTCACATCTCTAAGTACGAGGATAAAATTTAATTACATTCAATTAAGCACGAAGAGATACCCGAAAAACATATCACATGTCGTTTGGTTTGTTGTTGTTGGGAAATGGAAGTAGACAATGACGACGAACAGCGAGGACGGAGCACCTTAAAGGGACTCTAATTAATACTCCTCGACTTGCATGACACAATCGTGTGACATAAAATTTCCCATTCACCCATCTTAAGAGTGACAGTTGTGGCAGTTGGTGGGATGGCGGCTCAACCAATTTTCCAGAGATTTTCCGGCACAGATAGAAAAGGATATATAACCGCATTTGGAATTAAACATCACACCCAAAAACACCACGTAAAACACCTCTTTGAAATTTCCCAAAAATAACCAAAATGCGATCTCGACATCGTAACAACCGCAAACGGGCTGCAAATAATCGTAAACAAGAACCATTCGTTGGCATACTCGTGCTTCGGTCGTTGTCATCCGTGTCGCTTGTGACGACTTGTCTGTGTTTTGGCATATAACATCAACGTTTTGAGTATCACGCTTGAATCCCAGAATCCTTGAATCTAAATCCATATCCTGCAGAACCGGATGTAAACGACGAACCCTCATCAGTTTTTCATTTGTGAACCCAAAATCCAACACCGTGCGTCGTCGCCACCGCCACGTCGCCGAAGAGATATCATCAAAAAGTTAAATGCTCCAAATGGCCTTCGAAACCCATTTTGTCGCTTTGAGCACTTTTACAACATGCATACGGCCATTGCGAGGAAGAGGGAAAGGGTGAAAGATAGTTAGTGTGTCTTCGCCTGCTAGAAGGAAATTAAGGACCCAAACAAATTCTTCGACGACGCGACGATGACAACGACACAGCCCCAGCGAGACGAACAGCAGGACAAACAAACCCTTAGGCGGAAAGTATAAACCTCATCAAAAGTCACACAGAGACAGCGACAGTGGCGCGCACAAACATTTTCCATTAAACATGAGATGCGAGATGGCTATGGAGAAGCTGGAAACACAAAACAAAACACAAAAGGGTTGTGTTTTATTTTCGCGAAAACACCCTCGTAGGCATTAAGCGGCACCTTATGTGGATGAGTATGTTAAATTTTCAAGCCTTTCGGGACGTGTCGCGTCGTTGGTGCCGTTAGAGCGGGGGAGGTTGATATTGTTTGTCTGTTGGGGGATGTGGATATATTTCAATTAGCTCCCAACATCAGAAGATTTTGCTAGCGATTACAGTGGGCGCTTTTTGAAGCTTTTTCTTCAAAAATCATCAAGTTCCAATCATAGATGAGGAGTTCAAATTATTCCTGATATGGGCTCGATATGCGTAAGCTTAGAAAACGAAATAAGAAACTTATAGAAGATACGATTCAACCTTGTGGTACTCCACTTAATGTTTTTGTTTTTTGCAGAAAACAAAACCATAGTCATATATGACACTGACAGCGGATGGACGAGAGGTGGGGAAGAGGCGTTTACCATTGTTGGTTAAGATAACACCCATTGATTGTGTCAGCCGAAGGAGGAGGGTGGTGGGCACGGTGTCAGGATCTGGATTTTTAACACGATTACGTTGGGGCGGATTACAATTTTTAATTGCCAAACCTTTTTGCGCCGTGATGACGACGACGACAGACGCCTCCGCCGACCGTGAAGAGGAAACAGGCGATAATTAATTCCCTGTGATCGTGTTAAAGCCAAAAATTAATGCGTCGAACCACTCGTGCCAGAGTGTGGGGAATATGAGATGAGGTGATAAAATGTGATAGGGCTCTCTTGCTCTTGTTCTGGGTTCAATAAAAAAGGATTAAAATATTATTTTTTGTATACATATACGCAATTTTGTTTTTTTTTTGTATTTTTTTAATGGAGTTGTAAGAAAATTAATTTTAAGATAATTTCCACTTTTTTTTTTTGTTAGCTTGTATTTTTAAGCGAACTTTGAAAGTTAAATGTGCACATAAGGATATGATATGAATTATTAAAATTGTGAAAGATGGGGGATTGAGGATGACCAGCATCATTAAAATTTGATCTGTCATACTCATGCGATACACGTGCCAGTCCGGTCGGTGTTATGTCGGTGATAAGACAAAAATGAGATGACTTAATGTGCTTTAATAATTAACATACATTTTGCATTAATGTTGCGGTCAATAACGTGTGATAGGAAGGTTTTTGTGGTGAAATAAATTGTACTTTTATTGCCTTCATTTTTTTTAATAAGCAATTTTAACACTCATTTTAAGGAGTAAAAAGTTAAAACGAGCATTAGTCATGGACATTTTTTGTTGGAAGCAGTTTACCCTAAATTACGTCAGGAAAGGCTTACAATGTTGGAAACTGGAAACTGGAGTTCAAGCTAGTAAATCGACTTTAAGGAACTGTGCTCAAAAGCTCAGCATCTCAACCGAACCAACAAATTCTTAAATTAACCTCAAGTCCCAGAAAGTGCCCACAGAGCATTTTTCCCCTATCTATTGTTTCAAGCATTCTTATTCATGGAAACAAAACGTCAAATTAATCTTCAAAAAGTCAAAAGTTAATTGCTTAAGCTTCTTCAGATATAATCCCATCATAAGAGGCCAGACGAAATTCTTAGAACAAAATGTATAAGGACTTCATTCATTTATCCTCGCTCCAACATCAAACATTGCGCACAACAAACAAAAGCCATGTTTTTCCGGAAAACACTTACTGGGTCCATTTATTGGAACAAAATTCAGTCCCTTCTAACTTATTCCCAATTCAACCTCAACCTCAACTTCAATTTCGGAAAAACCAATTTCTCACTCAAAAATTCAAAAAACCAAAAAAAGAGAACTTAATAAAATTCATTGGAAAAGGATATTAATTTCGTTTGACTCCCCAAGCTATCCTCTGGCCTGTGAAAAGTCAAATAAAGAGAATTATCCATTAGCCAAACCCAAAATATCCATTGGCCTTTTGAATAAATCATTCGATTAGTGCTTCGATATTTCATTTCGAAAAATTGTATGTAGGAGACCCCAATCGAAGGACTCTATTAACTCTCAATTTCCCACTCAAACTCTGTCTTTGTTTCTGGTTTTGGAAGGTATTAGGCCTACAGGAACCACCTTGAAATTCAAATGGATTTTGGCTCGTTCCTCGCAAATTGCCGTCTCGTTTCTGGCACATTAATACCACTCAGTTTGACATTTGTTACTAACAGGCTTCCTCTCTATAACCCTTCCATGTTCTCTCTCTCTCTCTCTCTCGCTCCCTGGCACTCTATCTCACTCTAGAAACAGTCAATTTCAATATTAAGCTTGAATATTGATAGAGGGAGGTAGAAAACAAGAACGTTACTCAAAGGGTAACGAAAATAAATGAAGCCATCAGATTATATCCGGAATGGAGCTACAACATTCCGAACTTCTCTTCTCCCCATCATATTCATTCAAGTTCCAAGGAAAGAACATTCGAAATGATTATCCAGGTGAAGGTTTTGTTGAAGAACGATTTTGTTAAAGAGGATGAGCAGGGCTTGGAAGGAAAAAAATAGAAAACCCTTCTTGCAAACAAATCACCAGGATTGATGCTTCTGACAGGTGAGTAATGGGACATGGCTTTAAACCGACTGAGAGACTAGCTGCTTGCTTTGTAAAAATGGTGTGTGTCTTGGATTTATAGAGAACTCCACATCGTCGCACCGTCATTGTCATCCCCATCGCCAACGTCATCGTCATCATCATCAAAGAATTCATGTGTTCTTTCACTTCAACCAGGACCAAGGAGTATAAACGCAGATAGTGCAATAGTGACCGTCTGTGCTTTTAAGACTGCAGGAGCATCACCAATCGTAACAATATTATTACCTGAAGCGCTGCACTCGCCAATCCAGTGCCAAAGGCAACATCAAATAGCTACTACCAATGCTCACTGCCAATCTCTCCAATAATCCAGAATGTCACATAGCTCGCTATCGAGGAATAAATTGAATTCCAGCTGAAGGTAGTAAATCAAATTGATTGAAAGTTTCTGTCCGACAACATGTCAGGACAAACCAAGCGAACAGAGTTGTAAATTTTTCAAATTCAAATATTCTAGCTAGCTACGCACACACAAACACATTTGTATATTATAAGATACATAGCTCTGCGGGGTATAGGACATTGGACAGGACATTGAAACTGAGTAGATACACTCCGAGGCAAATCACGGTATTTTTTTATGAATGGAAGAAAAAGGATTATTCGCATGGGAAATCGAAAAACCAAGGCAAGGTACCTACACACTTGAGGTAATATATGGATGTGTATTTGGTTTGACAGGTTGGTGAGATGTTGTTGTTGCTTTTGCTTGTGTCGTATCATCCCGGAACCGG
This sequence comes from Sphaerophoria taeniata, assembly GCA_943590905.1. Taxonomy (NCBI): domain Eukaryota; kingdom Metazoa; phylum Arthropoda; class Insecta; order Diptera; family Syrphidae; genus Sphaerophoria; species Sphaerophoria taeniata. The sequence goes on along the minus strand of OX016540.1, from coordinate 32,395,579 downwards.
AAGCCTACATGGGATTTTCGTTCCAGTTGCCTTTCATGTAATTGAAGAGTTGTGTGTGTTTGATGCGGGGGGGGGGGGGGAATAAAGGAATTTATTTTTGATTTTTCGATTCGGTTGGTTGGGAGAGAACGCAGTGAATCGAAGAACGAAAAACTCTGGGGACGACCTCATAAATCAATCTATGATGGCAGGCACTCACATCATACATGTATAAAAAGGCCTGTAATAAGCTTGGGGTATGTTTTAAGGACTGCTTTTGGATTTTAAGAGAAAACAAAGTTTTGAGTTGTTCATTTTATGGTATAGTCCAGGCAAATTAAATATAGAGGACAAAAAAATGTTATCCAGAATTTTACGTTTTCAAATGGTTAAAAGGGTTAAGGTCAACATAAGGAAAATGAGTTTTGCGTCCAAGAAGGTAAGGGGATGATTTTAGGGGATGAAAAGGGGGGAAAATCGATTTATCTCGTGTTTTTTGCAATTTCACGCAAAATTTGATGTCCTACTGAAAAATGTTGTATGCAAAAGTTGTAGATCTTAAAAAAATCTACAACTTTTGTCTGGGTCATTTTTTAATATAACCTCAAAATTTTAGAAAAAAATGCAAAAAATCAAAAAAAAAAATTGTTTTTGTTTTTTACTTGTCAATTTCTCAAAAATAAATATTTTTTAACCAAACTTGCTGATAATACTCCTTTTTATGTTCCAAACAATAGAAAAAAATTTTATACTGAAATATTAAAAACTGTTTGAAATATTCATTTTTTTCGGTCCGAAGCAAGTTGTTTTCAAGGTTACATTTTACTACATACAATTATCGTAGAGAGGTCATACAGGGCTCAGTTTTTTCGTTTTGACGTCTTCTTTTCAATGAAATAATAAAAAAATACAACTTCCATTTAAAAAAATGTCTAAAAATTGAAAAATATAAAAAAGTTAATTTTGCAAAAACAATTTTTTTGGTTATTGTTAATAATTTGCTATAAATATTTTTTTTTTTTAATCTAATTAGACCATTGAAATGTACGGGAAAAAACACGAAGAAACATATGTTTTCCTATTTAAATACATTTTTTATTTTTGTACAATACTGCTTTAAACATTGTAATAGCATATTCCGTGTAGTTGAAAGATGTCAGGTAAGTACATACAATGCCATCGACTTTTACTTTAATAAGAAAAGTTCCTCATTTCTCGCGATAAAATTAATTAATTCAATTATTTTCTTCATATTTTGATAAAAAAATCGTCTTATAATTAACTTTTGTATACAATTATTTAAAACATGCTTTTAAATAATTGAATTATTTTCTTAAAATGAATTCTGAATCTAATTTAACTTGCCCCGAATTTATAATTGAAATTTATATCAACAAAATAGATTGTTAACAATGCTACTACTACTACTGTAAACGTTCGAAATAGTGGACTGTATTTTTAGAGTTTTTAAAGTTTTAAAGTTTCCTTTTTTTTTTAAATGATAAAACACCAAGTATTATCTTCAACTCAGAAAATCATACTATGGAAAAGTTTACAGAGGAATTTGATGAAGAAACGATTGAAGATAATGAGGAAGTCACACATTTCGATGATGATCAGCCAAACTTACAATTATTAGCGAAGAGACAAAAATTGGTTTAGTGTGCATATTCATTCATTATTAAGTATTGTAATAAATTCCATAGTAAATGTATAGTTCATATTTGTGTATATAAATTGTAAATGCTTGATATTTATCAGTACTTTCATTAAAATATAAACTTGATTAAAATTGAGTTTTTCATTATTGTCATTTACCTCCATTATTTTTTATTATTTTTAGTAGTTGTTTACCAGTCCCAATTTCATAACTTTTTGTATTACTTAATTTAATAACTCATTTTGCTTTTCCTCTAATAACTCATTGTGTTACTTACTTTAATTACTTATTGTGTTACCTACTTAATCATTTGTCACCTATTGTCAATTTTACTTTACGTCATTCTTTGCTCTTTCTTCGTTAAGTTGAGTTGAATTTTTTGTTAAGTCCCGTCGTGGCTATCACGACACAATAAAAGAGAATTCAAGCCAAGAAGGTCGAAAATTTAAAACGGTGTTTTATCATTTAAAAAAAAGGAAACTTTAAAACTTTAAAAACTCTAAAAATACAGTCCACTATTTCGAACGTTTACAGTAGTAGTAGTGGCATTGTTAACAATCTATTTTGTTGATATAAATTTCAATTATAAATTCGGGGCAAGTTAAATTAGATTCAGAATTCATTTTAAGAAAATAATTCAATTATTTAAAAGCATGTTTTAAATAATTGTATACAAAAGTTAATTATAAGACGATTTTTTTATCAAAATATGAAGAAAATAATTGAATTAATTAATTTTATCGCGAGAAATGAGGAACTTTTCTTATTAAAGTAAAAGTCGATGGCATTGTATGTACTTACCTGACATCTTTCAACTACACGGAATATGCTATTACAATGTTTAAAGCAGTATTGTACAAAAATAAAAAATGTATTTAAATAGGAAAATATATGTTTCTTCGTGTTTTTTCCCGTACATTTCAATGGTCTAATTAGATTTAAAAAAAAAATATTTATAGCAAATTATTAACAATAACCAAAAAAATTGTTTTTGCAAAATTAACTTTTTTATATTTTTCAATTTTTAGACATTTTTTTAAATGGAAGTTGTATTTTTTTATTATTTCATTGAAAAGAAGACGTCAAAACGAAAAAACTGAGCCCTGTATGACCTCTCTACGATAATTGTATGTAGTAAAATGTAACCTTGAAAACAACTTGCTTCGGACCGAAAAAAATGAATATTTCAAACAGTTTTTAATATTTCAGTATAAAATTTTTTTCTATTGTTTGGAACATAAAAAGGAGTATTATCAGCAAGTTTGGTTAAAAAATATTTATTTTTGAGAAATTGACAAGTAAAAAACAAAAACAAATTTTTTTTTTGATTTTTTGCATTTTTTTCTAAAATTTTGAGGTTATATTAAAAAATGACCCAGACAAAAGTTGTAGATTTTTTTAAGATCTACAACTTTTGCATACAACATTTTTCAGTAGGACATCAAATTTTGCGTGAAATTGCAAAAAACACGAGATAAATCGATTTCCCCCCCTTTTCATCCCCTAAAATCATCCCCTTACCTTCTTGGACGCAAAACTCATTTTCCTTATGTTGACTTTAACCCTTTTAACCATTTGAAAACGTAAAATTCTGGATAACATTTTTCTTGTTTTATCTTTGTAAATGAGTTAATTTGCCTGGACTAGTAAAAGCAAAATTGAATTGAACTGACTATTCAAAAATTGATTTTGTTTGTTTCACGAGTCAGGGATTCTTCCGTGTATCTCAATACTGTAGCTGATGAAGCCGAGAGAGTGGAATCCAATTGACGAAATTCAACTCGCCGTCCGTCGATTTCAAAAGTTCAGTATTCGCTGACTTGGTCTTATTGAATCAGTAACTGGAAGCATCCTAGCTGACTAGCTAGCTCATTGTGAGCATGACGTGAATTTGCTCCAAAGCATACGGATTAGACAATGTGGAAATGGACTCATTATTTCACCCCCCAAAAGACCCTAGCTGCTCTAAAAACGCTGGTTAAACTGTTTTCGGTGATTAATCCACATACTTTTCAAACTATTTCTAAAATATCTTCGTCAAAAACCATAAATATTCGATTTGCATAAACTAATTTCAAATTAAAAACCCCAAATTCATTTTCACATAATCACCCATAACGCTCCAGACGTTCTAAATCCAAACCTCAATGAAGTATTCTTGACTTTTAAGGCAATTTCCGAAAACTACCTTTAATTAATGTTTTTGAATTCCGGCATATTTACACTTTTAGAGTTCCAAATTTTCTGTGACAACATGGCAAAAAAACCTTCCGTCACCCAAAAACACAATTCTACCTTAAAACTTTTAATTCAATTCCGTTTTCCATTCAATGCGTCCATGGCCACCTCCCAAGCAGTTTCGAAAATTCCACTGAAAATTCCTTCATTTTAGATGATAAATCAAATTCTCTCACACCCCTTCACTACCTCTCTCTATTTCCTCGGACACTTTGGCCAAACTTTTGCTATGTGGCCTTTAATGAAGTGGATTTTATGAGGAACTGGGATAAAACTTTGTTCAAGCCGAGAGCCAAAACAGCAAAAAAAAAAAAAAACAAAAAAAACCAAAATAAATGTAGAATCACAAATACCTACTTCATCTTTCTGCCCAACAGGGACACGAACGAAACCCAAACAGAGCTATTTTCCAAGACGGAGTGTCCCCCAAAAAGGTGTGACAAGTGGCTCTAATTTACGAACGAAAACGTATTCGGCAACAAAATGTCTCTCCCAACCTATAACCACACACCATGTTACCTATACCCGACCCCGGGCGACGATCATTTGAAAAAGAAAAAACACCATTCCCCTGGGGAAAAGAAAGTTTTCTACATCATCTCCGCACCTAATGTCTGTTTTGGCATTGGCAAAGAGAACTCAACAAAGGAGCAGGAGGAAGAAGAAGTATAGAAGTCTTGAGAAGGAAAAAGGTTGATGTGGAAAGTGGGAAACTTAGGCTTGATTAAGTACTCTCTTGTAGCCACTATTTTGTTTTCAAATTGTGGAGATAGTTTGGGGCCTGTTAAGGGTTACTTTTCCGCATTCCTCTGGTGACATTGATGAAGTGACAATTCCTCCCCAAACCCTACTTATTCTTTAAAATATTCGATCGTTCGTCGACGACGTTCGGTCGTCTGTCCTCATCAGCTTTGTTGGGTGAAATTTCAAATGGGGTGAGCTAAGAGCTACACAGACGACCAAAAACGATTCGTTAACAATCTAATGGACAATGTAATTGATGGCCTCGATAGTGTCATTTAATGTAACTGTTTACATTTTGATGGGGTTTCTTGATTTATCGACTTGCCGCCAAAGTCCTTCCTTCAGCACTCGCATTGTTTGGAATTTTCGATTTGCGGTTATAAGTTACAATAATTATGGCTGCCTTTATTAATTAAGCGACCTGATAACTCGTTGGTTGTAATTTAATTATGCTCACTTTGTCAACTTATCTTCATCTGTCGATTAGTGCAAAGTTGTTTATTTTTTTTTTGTAAATCCCTCGAACCAAACTCAACATGTGGGCTGTGTTGTTTTTCGAATGGAAATTGGCGTTTTCAACATGATTTTCATTGAAAAATCCATTTGGGAGCAACCGCTTGTGTGACACAGGAGCCAAGCAAACAGAACGACCGAACGCAGAAAAAAAAAATTTAAATTAAACCTAAACATAAAAAAACGCTTTGACAACGAGTGAGTCTGTTTGTGGAGGACCTTGCCGCGCCTTTCAACCACCTATAAAATACTCGACACAAAATTGTCCTTTTGCTCTGTTGAAGTGGATGGTTCTTGCGCCATGTGGGACCATATACAAAAATAAAATTCCAATCTACTTGGATTTTGCTATTTTTTTTTTTCAAAAGTCCCTTCTCATATGAAATTTTTATGATATCGGGTTAGTAACAAATCCCTTTGCATATGCAATTTAAATCCCAAAGCTCCAATATGCAAATTTGTTAAAACATTAAATAAACAGAGGAACAGTAAAAAAATATTGTTTGAATGGGAAGAGGGCGAGAATGTTTGATGCGAAAGCGAAAGGATATTCGTCGGTTTTTTTGATGGTGTTGAGTTTTTGTCATAGAAGAGGGACTAAGCCGATGTATTACTTGCAACTTAAATTCTTATCAAATGTTAAACAGAAAATAAAATCATTGTATTGAATCGGGATTTGGAAAAAGGATTTCAGGTGTTAAATTATGGTTGAGGATTTTCTTGTTTGTTATTTGAGTAGATGTGATTGATGTATTTGATAGTAATATAAATATTCATTTATTTATTTACCTTGAAACAAAATACTATGCTCCGCAAAATGTACGTAAAGGATTAAGAATATTTTGAATTGATTGAGGTTTTAAGTGAAGGCTTTAAAGGTTCGTAATGCTTCCAAAAATGAGTACTAGCTATCATAGCTGGGCATTAACGGGCATTTTTTCGTTAATCCGTTAATCGTTAATTAACGAAGTTAACATTCCCATTAACGGATTAACTTTTCAGTTAACTTCAAAAAAATGTTAACGATCGTTAAATTTTCCAAAGTCCGTTAATCGTTAATCGAACAAAAATACCATTTAGATACACATTCAAATTAGATTATTGGTAATTTTTTTTATAACTTATAAAAAATTAGTCAACACCCTTCAGGAAACACAACGGCACGCGACTTGTCTATTTCGCTGCCTGCCTGTGTTTTTTTTTTGGGTGCTATAGGTATACAGAATATAATATCGCAAATTCAATTGCCGAGCGTTTTTTACTGGCTTCTTTATTGCCAGCAAAAAAAAACTGTTGTTGGTTCCCAATGGAAAAATTTGTTTGCGCTACCTAAGCGCTAAGCTATGCAGGGTGAGATTTTTTTTTTTGGGTTGTTGGTGAAAAGGTTCACCGTGCGCACCGCCGCGGCTTCGCGAAAAAACAACAATTCTTATACGAATCATGAGCTAGTCGAAATGTGCGGCGCCGCGCGCCGCCGCGCCGTGCCAGCGGATTCGTTCCCTATCCCTAGTAAAACTTTGAAATGCCACTATTATTCCAGGTGCCGTTATTATTGCAGTTATTTAAATACCACTATTTTCCAGCGGCTGTGAGTGGGAAAACTGCCATACTAATTATATATAATACGACGATACGACAATGTTTGATTTATTCCTTAGCGTGTGCTCAGAGAGTGACGAGTGTTTTTTTTTTTGTCAATTGTGCGTAGTCAGTGATAGATTCAGTTTTAAATCAGTACATTGTGTGTTTTTTTAGAAACAATAAACAAAGAGTATTGATTCTGTGAACTGTACTGAATAAAATTGTAAAATTATCATGGAATCGAACTCGAGTTCCGCAATAGACCAAAATCCGTGGCCACATATATCGAGCTTTAAACAACACGTAAAAAGAGTGCATGAGTGCCAGTATACAAAATTTGAAGTGACTGTCAAGGCATCGTTGAACCGCGGTAAACAGAAAAAGAGAACTGCTAATTTCGACCAAGCTGATGATAGCGCTAGCACAAGCTCGAGCAAGAGTTCGGCAAAAAGGGTCCGACAAATGAGCATCGGAGAAACATTTGGCATTGCAAAATAAAATTTTTATGGCGTGTTAACGGATTAACGATTAACGTTAACTTGCGTTAATTTTTCTAAAATTTAACGTTTTAACTGTTAACGAAGTTAAATTTTTAATTAACGGATTAGCGATTAACGAAGTTAACTTTTTGATTAACGGTGCCCAGCTATGCTAGCTATATACCTACACAAATATACAAAATAAAATATTTGGTGGAAATGAGGCAATCGGGCTATAGTGAGTAAATTTCGTGCAATGTTACCGTGAACTATGGATTCAGTGCGGTTTGCAGCAATTAGGGCTTCTGTTACTGGACTACATGGAAGATTTTGCTGAAAGATTTAAGTGTGAAGCCTTTCAGAATATTGCTGGTGCAAGAATTAGGGCCGAACGACCTTCCAAAACACATGAATTTTGGTGAATGGGGTCTTGAAATGTGGGCTCCTTTTTTATCGAAACATTGTTTTTAACGACGAAGCTCATTTTTGGTTGAATAGATACGTGAACAAGTAAAACAACCGTATTTGGAGTGAAGAGCAGCGAGCAGCAAGAGCTACCAATGCGAACGGGCAATGCGAATCGCAAAGTTTTACTGCGAATTATGTGCGCTACAAACTTTATTTTAACCTAAAAAAGAGCTTGACTTGCATGACATTTGGTTTCAATAAGACGATGCCTTATGCCACACATCAATTGAGAGACGAGTTTAGTGAACAGTTTATTCCACGTTTTTCGGGCTGGTCAACTGGCCGCCTAGATGGTTTGATTAAACGCCTCTAGACTATCTCATGGTCATGTTTATTCCGACAAGCCCGATTGACGCACTGGAAGCCAAAATTGAAGCAAACATTTGTGAGATACTGGCCGAAATGATAGAAAGATTAGGTATGCCAAAGTGGATGGACCATTTGAGGGGCAACCGTGCATGAAGTTATATCGACTACCCCTAGCGAAGTGGTTATGTGCATTGGCTGTACGCAGAACAGAACGCATGGGTTGGAATCCTACTCTTGCTCATACAGTTTTTATTTCGTCTTTCACGGGTACTGCCTCTTGCGAAGAACTGACAACACTTCCAAGAGTATAAATCTGTCATGAAAAAAGTGCTTCTCAAATTTTGTCGTTTGGAATCGGTGTTGATTTAAGGTCAATTTTTCACACTCACTCAGAGAATTTTTGGTGAGTGTAGGCCACTTAGGCCTTGGCTCTTGCTTGCGTTTTTTTCTGAACTCGATATTTTTTTTTTAATTTCCGATAGCTATTCGTTATTCGTTGTAACTTCTACTAGTACTAGTCTCACATTCTTTCTGTACAAAACTTGCGGAGACCAGTTAACGTGAGGGCTTTATTTTTGCCATAACTTCGTTTCAAAAACGCACTGTTTGAGTTACTTAGCAAACAAATTGTAAACAAACGACTTTCTGTCAAAATATACAAGGTGTTGTATGTTATCCTGCTGGGGGTAAGCCTTGACGTGGCGGAGCGGCTTACGGTAACTACTACTGCGATGCTTAGAGCTATGCGATCGCGAAACTTGTTTTCGCAGCAGGGCCTCCCATGGTCGACAGGTCAAAGCGGAGTAGGCTGTTACTACTAATTACCCCACAACGAAGGAGTGTTCCCACCAAGGCACTTCCCACGAGGGACGGCAGCGGATGAATTTCTTTTTGGAATGAACGGCGGTGGCGTCCTCAGTTCCAGTTAGGTCGAACTACTTGGTGAACACCTTTACGGGCTACTTCGACATATTTGAAGCTCAGGTCGTAAAAGGAGCGGTTTTCCGGCTTTTGTACTTGGAGTCACATCAAGTACCTGGTACTCCAGGTTGGGGGTTGTACGTCGGGGTGACTTCCCGGCTACATAGAAAAAATCTAGTTACGAAGCGACAACAGGCCTCGGAAACGGACGGATACACTGATGACGACCCAAGCAAACGTATAAAGGACAAGGAATTTCGGATATGCACGTGGAATGTTAGTTCCCTTAATGGACTGCGTGCTGCCGAACAACTAGCGGAGACCCTCAACTGCTACAAAGCAGATATTACCACTATCCAGGAAATGCGATTGGATGGACCGGGCGAAAAGAAGATGGATAATTGCGACATCTACTATGGGGATTGCTACCGGGAACAGCGACTCTTTGGATGCGGATTCGTCGTGGGAAGCAGACTCAGGCAAAAAGTCTTGAGCTTCAAATGCGTAAGCGAACGCATCACGACGATCCGAATCAAGGCTAAATTCGGCAACATTAGCTTAATATGCGCGCATGCCCCCAAAGAAGAGAAAAAGGACGACACCAAAGACGAATTCTACGAGCTCCTCGACAAAACATATGAGCAATGTCCTAGCTATGACATGAAAACTGTCCTCGGCGATTTTAACGCAAAGCTGGGAAAAGAAGGCATCTTTGGAAGAACAGTCGGAAAGCACAGCCTGCACGATACAACTTCCGACAACGGATTCAGGCTGATCGATTTTGCTGCGGGGCGAAATGTTGTGGTAGCAAGCACCTGGTTCCCACATCTCAACATCCATAAAGGTACATGGAGATCTCCTGATCAATCAACCGTCAACCAGATTGATCACATTGCAATCGACGGCACTTTTCCAGCATTCAAGATGTTCGAACTTTCCGAGGAGCCAACATCGACTCGGACCACTACCTCGTCGTAGCCAAGGCAGTGCTACGAATATCCCGACAACGGCCAAAACAAAGAAATGCTGCAAGAAAATTAGACGTCGGACGGTACAATCGCAAGAGATCGCCAGATCCTTCTCTGATCGAGTGACAAGTAACCTCTTAAGGAGTCCTATGCCGCCAACATCAAGTATCGAAGACCAGTGGCAACATTGCCAGAATGCAGTTAGAGATGCCGCCTCTAATGTGCTGGGTTTCACACAGCCACCAAAACGAAACCCCTGGTTTGACGAAGAATGCAGGCAGGCCCATGCAGCCAAGCAGGAGGCATACAAAGCGGCGCTGCAAAGAAGGACAAGAGCTGCTCGTGAGCTCTACGAGCAAAAGAGGAGAGAAGAACGCCGGCTTCTCAGGAGAAAAAAGAGAGAGCATGAGAAGCGTCAGATCGAAGATGTTGAGAGAGCTAACAGCAGGAATGAAGTTCGGAGGTTTTATCGGAAGGTAAAACAGCTGGCTCAAGGTCATCGAGCAAGAACCGAAGCCTGCAGAGATCAATAAGGGAACATCATAGTAGAACCGCAGTCAGTGCTGGGGATTTGGAAAGACCACTTCTGTGGACTGTATAACGGCGACGACGAACAAAACCCCGCCGTCAGACAGGAGCCTTTTATCATACACGATGACAGCCAACAATTCCGTGAACCCGACCTAGAAGAAAAGAAAACAGCAATATCACGGCTGAAATAAAACAAAGCCGCAGGAGCAGATGGTCTAGCTGCCGAGCTGTTCAAAGCCGCAGGCGACGAGCTAGATAGGAGCATGCACCAAATCATCTGTAAGATATGGTCGGAGGAATGCATGCCCGATGAATGGAACCTCAGCATTGTTTGCCCGATCCTGAAAAAAGGAGATCCTCTAAACTGCACCAACTACAGAGGAATAAGTCTGCTTAACATCGCCTACAAGATCCTCTCTGCCATAATATGTGAACGTCTGAAGCCTTTCGTCAACAAGCATCTACAGAGACGAACTGTATAAAGCTATGTCTACCTTTGGCATCCCTGCCAAGCTCGTTCGCTTGTGCAAAATGACGATGGAGAACTCACGCTGCTCTATCAAGGTTGGCAATGAGCTTACGGAATCATTCGACGTCAAAAAAGGATTCAGACAAGGCGATGCACTGTTGTGCGATTTCTTTAACATCGTTCTTGAGAAGATAGTCCAAAACTCCACCGTCAACACCAGAGGCACTATCTTCTATAAATCTGTTCAACTTCTCGCGTACGCCGACGATATTGATATAATGGGAAGAACACAGCGTGATGTCAATGGCGCCTTTGTGAGGATTGAGACAGAAGCGGCAAAAATGGGTTTAGCGGTAAATGAGGGAAAAACGAAGTACATGCTGTCTTCGAGTAAGGACGCCCAACATCGACGGCTCGGACAGAGCGTCACAATAGATGCATATAACTTCGAGGTATAGTTAAGGAGTTTGTCTACCTAGGCTCCGCTATCAACACGGACAATAACACCAGCGCTGAGATAAGACGAAGAATTACTCTTGCTAATCGCTGTTTCTTTGGGCTAAGAAAGCAACTGAGTGGAAAAGCCCTCTCTCGAGCAACTAAGGTTAAACTGTACAACACCCTCATCATGCCTGTCCTGCTGTATGGTGCAGAAGCATGGACCCTAACAAAATCGGATGAATGTGCCTCAGGCTGTTTCGAGAGGAAAATTCTTCGGGTCATCTTTGGCCCCGTGTGCATTGATGGGGAATGGAGAAGGAGATACAACAGCGAACTTTACGGGTTGTACAACGACGTGAACTTAGCCAGAAGGGTCAAGGTCCAGAGACTCAGATGGCTCGGTCATTTAGAGCGCATGGAAGAGGACCTCAATCAACTTGGAGTGCAAAACTGGAGACAGCTAGCTAGGGACCGAGTTGGCTGGCGGAGACTGTTGACTGAGGCCCAAGTCCACAACGGACTGTAGCGCCACCTTAAGTAAGTAAGTAAGTTGTATGTTATCTTTTCAAGTCTCTTGCTATAGTTTAACTGTTCAGCTGAAAGGATAGCCATTCCATTCATCAGGCATTACATGTAGAAGAGCTGCCTGGTGCATATTCCTAAGCAAATTGTCTCTAGCTGCTTTGAACAGTTTAACACCTAAGCCTCGATTTTTGATATTGATATAATTTATCTTTCACTTCATAAACTTCGGGTTAGTGGTATTGTATTGCATACATATTGCAATATGTTTGAATAGATGTTTTGTTCATTGACATATGCTTTCGGGTATTGGGTTCTAGCCCGAATCGAGAAAACAAGTAGAATATAATTCTTGGTCAATGAACGATGATGGCTGACGCCGATAAATGGTAAGGGTCGAAACACCGAAAACCAAAATCTCGCAAACCAAAAAACCGCAAACTCCTTTCCGGCACTGCTTTTGCCCATATGTATGTCATTTGACGGCAAGAAATTTTACGTTTTTTCATGAAAATCTCTTCCTTTTCATTGAAAGCTATGAGAATTAAGGAGATCGAAATCGGATACCGTTTTCGATTTTTCTAGCAGCAGGCCGATCCATTTTTGAAAAACAAAAACTTTGGAAGACACCAAATAATGAGAATCATGGAAAACGAAGCATTGAAATTCTTCGTTCAAATGATTCCACATAAGCAATTGTATTTTTTGTGATATTAGTCGGTTTCAGATTGTTCATTATTACAGGGAGGACACGTCGATTGCGTTTTTTTTTTTAATAAAATACAAAGTTATAGTTTAAAATTCGTCCGACTCTGTTTTGCGTTAGAGATGCGCCGTCGTCCGATAGACAGTTATGGTCAGTATATTTGTTGATTGGTTGTCTGGTCTACAAAGGTCATAAACTGTCATAATATTAGTATGGTTTAGCTGAATTCTGAACCATCTTGCACCAGTGGCGTAGATAGCTTTTCGCTATGGGGGGGGATGGATCTAGTTCGCTCATTTTTACTTCCGACATCTATGCTAATATATGAAGCTGAAGAGTTTGTATGTTTGTTTGAACGCGCTTATCTCAGAAACTGCTGGTTCGAATTGTAATTGAGTTCAATATTCCATTAATCGAGGAAGATTTAGGCTACATAACATTAAACTACGACCAATAGGAGCGAAGAATCAGTGGAAAATGTGGAAAAAACGGCAAGAAAGTATTAATTTTTTGGCTGTTTGAACGCGCTGATCTCAGGAACTGCTTAATGAAATTGAAAAATTCTTCTTGTATTGAATAGTCCATTTATCGAGGAAGGCTTTAAGCTATACAAAGTTACGCTGCGATTAATAAGAGCAAAGCATCAGTGTAAAGTCTTACTAAAACGGAGAAAATAATACATATTTGTAGGCTTCGAGTTAAGAAGAATTTTGACTTAGGGAGAGTCGACTAATATACAATTTTAAAATAACTTCGCAACCAAATTCATGCGCATGATGCACAAGTCGAAACGCACCTCTGGCCGGAGAACGAGGGAGAGACGGACAAAGTCGCGGGCAATTGCTAGCATAGAATATATGCAAAAGTTTTGGATGTTTGTCTGTCTTTCTGTAAACGCACCTGCAGCCTTAACCACTGCACTGGTCCGATTGACTTAAATCTTGAAAATTAGAGGTTTGACCGAATTCGCGTTGTTGTTTTTTTTCAATTTTTTTTTTGGCCAAAACCAAAATTTCAATTTTCCCAAAAACGATTTCTTTTAAACTTCCTCCAAAACGGTACCTCTCATAGAATCGTTTTTTTTTCTTATACAATTTTTTCGAAAAACAAAAGCCTGATCAGCGTACTTTTTTCTGAAAGTATCTACGTATAAATAATATTTTGTTTTCAAAGAAATTTAAAAAAAAATTTTGTATTTTTTAAAAACCTTTTTAAACTTTTTTTCAAAATTCTATATCTCGAAATCGGATCAATAGTTAAAATCGAAAATCACTTAGAAAATGTAAATTTACATATTCTTGAATACTACATACCCAAATTAATTTTAAGAAATGTTCGAAAAATTTTATATATAAAAAATTAATTTAAAAAAAACCACTTCAAATAACTCGCACAAATAACTCGCAAAATAACGACGAATGATTGTCAATCTGCCGCTTGTGGCTTGTGTAAGGCATACTTTATGTAATGAGTAATAGCGCATTTTGCTTTTTGGTTAAAATGAATTAGTGTGGGTTATTACCGGTAGGATTCGCGTTAACTTCACCGCAGTTGTGCGAACATTTGTGTTCGTGTGGATGAGTGTGTTGCGTGTTTGGGGCGGTTTCTTACACCAAATTAACAATGTGACACACGGTGAGAAGAAATCTAAATAACTTTAAATTTTTGTGTCGGTCTGGGCTTTTGTGGAAAGCTGGATGGAAGCTTGTTTTCTTGCACGTTTACCTATTATCAATTGGTGAGAGACGTTAAAAAATACTTTTTAAAAATCGATATAAAAAAGAAATTCAAAATATTAGGTGATTTATCGAAGTATTAATTTCTTTCAGATGAAGTTGACTTTGTGTTTTCCCCGTACACTGTAGGTATAGAATGTACAATTTACAATGCCTCTAGGAATCCTGTGAATACTAATAAGACTTGATCCACTTAGGAAGTAGGTACTAAATTGCAGAGGGCGTTTTTTTTTTTTTTAACTTATTTGACATGACTGGTTATGTTGAACAATTATGGATCCCAATGGGAGGGGATATATCCCCCTGATCCCCCCCTATCTACGCCACTGTCTTGCACTGTGTGGTATTGTCTGAAAAAGGTAACACTTTTATTAACATAAATATGAAGGTTAAGAGAACACAATACACAACTATATGAATTGAAATTAAAGACTGTAATACTGAAGATTTAACGATTTGCCTAACTAAAACGCATTACAAAAAAAAACATCTTGCAATTAAAATGGCTCCTGGCCAGTCAAAATAAAATTACAAATCCCACAAAATAAACTGAGCATCATCACGGTATTCAAATGAGAGAATTTTAAGCCTTAATTAAATCGTGTCCTGTTGATAATATTTTCTTGCATCAAAAACTATAAATAAGTCCGGCTAAAATGAGAAACAGGTCATTAAAAAACAGAAAGAAAAAAAATTCTCCCTACTCTGTCTATTCGTCCTTAGCGAGAGCGACCAACCAAAAATACAAACAAACACAGAAGTATACAATACTTTCCATGCTATCTGTCACATTTTAATTTAATTGAATTGCTCGACTTTAGCATAATTTTATTAAAAATGCAAATAAAACTTCACTTTGTTTCTCTTTCTCGCTCTTCATTTTGCTGACCTGCCAGATTGTCTGTGCGGTAGCCAGTGGCTAGTGGGTGGTTAAAGGGTGGAAACAACAACAACTCTCATAATTTACAGTCACAGAGTAAGAACATGGTCAATGCTGAAACAAACACAAAAACAGCGCCGAATATAAATCAAAATGAAAACTGAACAAAAAATAAATACATATTAATTTATTCCTCCTGCGCTGCGCCTTTAAACAAAAAAGGACGCGAGAACGATGACAAAATGAAAAAGCAAAAAAGAACCAAAAATATGGATAAATAATAATATTTGCTCGTGTCTCTCGTGTTGGCACGTTGGCTTTTTTATTTTTTTATTTTTAGCATGTTGTTTTCGGTTAACTGTTTTCTTTACACTTCCGCGCCTTTCACTCTCCTGAGTTATGGGATCCCTGCTCGTGCCAAAAACATTCAAAAGCGAAAGCCATACAGCAGTTACAGCAGCAGCCTGAATAACGAATATGTATGAATCCGCTTATTTTTGTAAACACTGATACTCTCTCGTCACATAAAGAAATGTTATTTAATAAATTTGGAATTTTCACAAGCTTTTGCGGCTACTGAAGCAGATATCCTTTGCAGTATCTATGGCGGATTTCGTTATACAAATATTACAAAAACGCACTTATGTGAGTGTATATTGGCCACTGGGCTACTAGGCTAGTAGAACGAAAATGAAATACCAGCGTTTTTACCATCGTCCTTGTCAGGATATTCATAGGCGTTCCTGCGTTGAAATGAAATACTTGAATAAACATCAATGGCGTTGGATCGGTGCCGCGAGGCGGGCGGGCGCTGTAAAATTTTGAATTTGCCGGACAATTAATTCCTGAAAGGATATTTATACGGAATGTTGTTGAAATGAATACCATACCATAACTGCCATAACCAGAGCAACATAAACAAATTCAAAGCCAGAACGCAAATGAAGAGGCGACAAGAACTCACTCCATATTCCATCATCATCATCATCATCATCCTCGTTGGTCGTTTCTGAGCTGCTGGGGCATAGGCATAGTGGAGGAGGAGGTGAGAAATGTTAAAGACTAAAAGCAAACTGGTGTCGGTGGTCTAGAGGGAATTTATGTGACTGTACATACGGTAACGGACCAATTCGACTCTGCAAAGTGTAGTAGGCTCTTTAAGTACTTGAATACGCTTTTAAGTCTATGAAAAGTTCAGCTTGTTTGACACTCGTCCGACCGTAGATATATTCAGTGCCGAGCTGTTACGTTTCCTATTTATCGTCCATTGCCCGAGGGGCCGGCTCTCGGAGAGCAGGGGCGGAAATGTATGGCAAGCTATTAAGTTTTGATTAATGTGAAGTCAACAACGGTTTTGCTTTCGGTCAGTGATGTGTAAATTTTGCTTGAATATACTCAAAAGCTGGTGTGTTTTTTATTTTTCTGGCAAGGAAAATATTTTCATTTTTTTTTCAAAATTATGATTTCAAAGAGAGGGAATTTTCGTGTTCAAGGCGTAAGGACTCACTTGGATTAATTTATTTCTTTATGGAGAATTAAACTCTGTTTTTTCAGTTTTTTTTTTGGCTTTTAATATGAATAAATGTTTGGTGAAATGAACAGAGGAGTTACTGTGTCGGTGGGTCTTATAAAATAATATTTAATTAATAAGAACAAGCGTGAAGCTTTAATAGTAAAACACAAGCTGTAAAATCTGGTTACAGAAAAAAAACTTTATAGATATTTTTAATTATTGATTTAAGAAAAGTTAGAGCTGGGATGTACCAGCTCTTGAATTTAAATCAGAAAGCCAGAAAAGAACTTCCAACACTATTTAACCTTACATAGTGTGCCCTACTTAAGTGAGATATGACAGAAAACTCAGATTTTCCAGACGAAAGTAACACATCGGGAATCAGAAGGAGATATCAGATACCAAAGGCGAAACACATATCTGTAAAGTAATAAGTTGCAAATTCAAATTGCAAAAACGTATTACATTTTGTCTTCCACCACAAATTTTTGACATCGAACTAATGTCTCCCATTCGCACTATAAATAGACCAAGAAAGTAATAACCACCAGTACTTAGGTATTTAAATATTTTCAACGTATAACATCAAAGAAATGGGTCTAAAGGTATTGAATCAAAAAGTCTCGGTAATTATTGTGATTACCTGTTCAAAAATTTGCTATTTGTTTTTGAATAAATAAATAACTTTGAAACACAGTTGAATATCAACCAACTTTTGAAGACACTCAATTGAATGACTCACCATGCACAACTTTTAATAAAAACTTACGGTCATATCTCGTTTTGATGTATTTTTCATCCTGAAATGGACTTTTTCTTTACCGGAAGAGCATTTACAGCGTTTATAGACAGTTAAATATAAACTAGCCGACCCCTTAAAGCTCAGGGTCGGATTTTATATATTTCCAATTTCAAACTATTCTAGCTAAACTACGAATTTACTACTTTTGCACAGTCGAAATCCTTAATGTGATAAAAAAATCAAATGTTTTGTTTTCTTCCTAAATTTTCCTAGTTGTCCACCAAGCATTTTTTATGTTTCCGTTTGTAAAATCAATTCTGGAATAATTGCGCTATAAATTCCATGCAAAAGTTTGATTTTAGTTCGGAAATTCTTCGTGCTCTCCCTGAGTTTTCCGAGTTTTTCATCAAGAACTTTCTATTTTTCAAAAATCAAATTTCTGACCCTTGTTTGATTTTTCCAGTTTTTCCACTCTTCCATGAGGTTTTTCATTCTTTTTTTTCACAGAAACCAATACGGAATACAACAGTTTTAACCATGAAAATTTCACAAATATCTCTTGGGCCATTGAGTCCGTAAAGAACATACAAACAAACAAACATAAAAACATTCGTATATACCTATATAGAGATACCTATACCTAATAAAGGGTCCGCCAAATAACTTTTTTTTGAAAATGCTATAAAAAAACTACTGAATATTTTCTCAAATTTCTTTTTTTATTTGAAAGTGCAATCCTTCCGGTTAATAAAGGAAAATAATTTCATTCAAATGGCTACCTCGGCTGGCCATGCAGTAGCCTACACGATCGGTCAAATTTTTAAGCACATTATCGATTGTGTGCAGCTGTATTTCAACAATGGCTTCCTTTAAAGCGTCAATTGTCTCTGGCTTGTCGGCGTAACACTTATCTTTTACGGCACCCCACAAATAATAGTCCAACGGTGTCAAATCCCAGCTCCGAGGTGGCCAAACGACATCAGCTCTGCGGCGATCTTCAAAAACAGGGCGCAAAACATCGAGTGTAGCTTCGGCTGTGTGGCAGGTAGCGCCGTCCTATTGCAAACAAATGTTGCCAATATCCTCCTATTCAAGTTTTGTGAACAAAAATTCGTTCAACATGGCCCGATAACGATCGCCATTGACTGTAACGGCCACTCCTTGCTCATTTACGAAGAAAAATGGACCAAAATCCGCACCAAACAGTGACTCGTTTTGGGTATATCGGCTTTTCAATGTATGCGTGCGGGACAATTTTGCTTGTTTACATACCCGCCAAGATCAAAATGAGCTTCATCTGAAAAGATGATTTTTTGACAAAATCGGCATCTTCTCTAAGTCGATCGCAGGGCCACTTAGCGCAGCGAAAACGCATTAGATGGTTAGTTGCCTTCAACTCCTGAAAAAATTGGACTTTGTATGGTGTCATACCAAGGTCCTTATGTAAAATTCGTCGCAATGTTGTCTCCGAAATGTTCAATTATTGAGAACGACGGTGAATTGATGTTGATGGCGCTTCACGCACACTTTCTGCAACAGCAGCAATACCCTCGGCTTTTTGGATTTTCTCGCTTTGGTTTATCGATGAGGATGCCAGTTTCTATCACTTTTTTTACAAGATAACGAACATACTGATCTGACGGTGCTTCTCTTCTTCCAAAATCCGTACGTAATTTTCGCTTACATTCTGCAACATTACCATTACTTTCAAAGTAACTAGGCGTGTTTTTTTGGCATCGCTATCTGCAGCCAAATTCGATTTCCCAAAAAAACGTATCCGCAGTTGCCCATCCGCAGCTGTTTTATTTTGTTTTTAATTTGGTATTTCGTTTTGCTTTTCGGATAAGTTTTTGACATTTTGGGGATATGTTCGTAGATTGGCTCCGTCGGCGTTCAATAAACAAATAAATAAAACAATAATAAATGTTCAGACAAATGTCAAACAGAGAAGTGTGTTTGAATGTGCGTGTGCTTGTACCTATGTCTGAATTTTGATAAAAATCCATTTGTTTGAATCTCAAGTCTCAAATAGATCATGAAATCTGAGATTTTTCTAATTTTTCCTCACTTCAACAACTCGTTTAGCTGCCAGATTCACAAATTTTACTCGACTCTAAAGATATGACTACAACGAGCACTTCTTGTAAAAAGACAAAAAGTGAAAATTTTCATACTCATTTTTTGACAATTCGACAAAATTAAAAGTAAAGGGGCCGACCCATAGAATCCGTCAATCCCGCAGCGTCAACGTATAGGTACGTTGTTGCCAACGTATTTGCCGGAGAGAACCGTCCCATAGAATACGTTGTATACTTTGACAGTTTCGTTTGCTTGGTGTAAAACTTATTCACAAAACCTCAAAATTGTGTCAAAATGATACTTTTGCAAAAAGCTTTGATCATTCATTGCTTTTCCTTGCTGCTGTGGAAACATATTGAGTTGACTGTTCGTTAAATTTATTTGTCAACGGATCAACGGACGCAAAAAGTAGACAGTTAACCAACTCTATCCGTCGTATCCGTCACATGCGTTGCTTATGGGACGAGTTCCATAAGAACATGTATATTTTATTGTGCTGTCAGTTGAAACGTCAACGCTAACGGACTGACGGATTCTATGGGTCGGCCCCTTAATGATACAGAAACATTGTTTTTTGATGTCAAAAACAATTTTTTTTCCAAATTCAAATGGTGCTACAAAAAAACAAAAATTTTACTTTTGTAAATTTCCCACTTGGCCGTTGTAGTTATATCTTAAATCTCGCAAATAGAAAACGACATTACAGAAGACAAATATTAAACACCATAGAGCAACTATGTGTGACTCGTTCGTCGTTCCTTGATTTGTGCGTTCCAATTTTAATTCAAAATATACTTAAATAAAAGAACGCACTTAAAGTGCGTTGCACTCTGCGAACACAGCCTTCGAGACTCTTTGAGTTATCCGATTATCCGAGTTACCAACCTTAGAAATTCAATTTTTCTCCGATCGAGTATCGATACTCGAAAAAATTTCAATTTTTTATCCGCAGCCAGATTTAAGTTTAAGTTTTATCCGCAGCTGCGTGTGTATGTGTTATACATGGAAGCTTCCACTGCAGATACGGATAGCTATGCCAAAAAAACACGCCTAATATAATTAATTATCTGTCAAATCAGACATGAGCTAAGTGTTACGATTCACGAAATAAGCACTAGTTGAAAAAAAAACTGAGATGGCGGACCCTTTACAAAGCTAAAGTAAAAAAAAAAAACTGTACGTGTCAGCTCCGACGCACGCGCGACTGGAGTTCACTCAACAAGAATGATTAGATTATCTTAAAATATACAGGGTGATTCACGAGCGTTGTGCCAAAAAGCTAGAGCGTGTAGGTTGAGTTGAGACAAGAAAAAAATCGTATGGGAGGGGGGGGGGGGTCTATTCCCCCCCGTTTAGCCGGGAGGGGCAATTTTCTGAAAAATTGACTTATTTTGTAAAAAAAAATATTAAAAATCAACGGCTTCGTTTACAACACCGTGCTATACCTTTCTGAAAAGCCAAAAACTTATTCTTTCACTTTGTTTTTAAATTAAATTGTTTTAACGAATAGTTTAAAAAAATAAATTTTCAAACTCAAAATTTTCAAAAAAAAAAGTTAAAAAAATATTTTTGAACTAATTTTTTTCAAAATTTTATGTAATTAAGTACTAATTTTGTTTTCAAAATTCAATGTCTTTGTTAATGTTTAGTCGAAAACAGAAAACCGGATGCAAAACTGCCTTTTCATTTTTGAGAAATAAAAAAAAAACCAAAACCATTTTTTTCTAAGAAAATCTTTGTTTTTATTTTTACGTATCTGGACTTTTAGTTTAATTTATTAGTTTAATTTATAAATTTAATTTTTTGTAATTGGAGTCTTATGAGGACTCAATAAAGTAGAAAAGTATTGGATTTTCCCTGGATTAATCATTTTGTTCATTGATAACGTCTGCCATTGACCTTTCACTTCTAGCTCTCCGTGCTCTCGTCGGCGGATTCTTGAAAACATGCTGCTTCTTGGGCGCCATCTATTGGGATATCTTTCAGCGTAGAGTCTTTCGGCTTCCCGATCTCGACAACGAGTTAAACCGTAGCAGAAGTTCCTGGCCGCTAACTCTTCTCGAGCGTATGAGTTTGTTATTGTTAGGTGTTGATGAGTTAATATTTCAATTGTAAATGGTTGTTTAGTAAATATGCGATGCTTTTTATTTACCTTTAGGTTGTTAGTTGTTTTTTCATTCAAGAAAAATTGCGGTTTAATTATCTTCAGCCCCTATCAGAACCCTTCGCCGGCGAGCGGCCACGGCCCCAGTAAGAAAAAATTGCAGGTCAGTTTTCAGACGTTATCAATGAACAAAATGGTTAATCCAGGGAAAATCCAATACTTTTCTACTTTATTGAGTCCTCATAAAACTCCAATTACAAAAAATTAAATTTATAAATTAAACTAATAAATTAAACTAAAAGTCCAGATACGTAAAAATAAAAACAAAGATTTTCTTAGAAAAATATGGTTTTGGTTTTTTTTTATTTCTCAAAAATGAAAAGACAGTTTTGCATTCGGTTTTCTGTTTTCGACTAAACATTAACAAAGACATTGAATTTTGAAAACAAAATTAGTACTTAATTACATAAAATTTTGAAAAAAATTAGTTCAAAAATATTTTTTTTACTTTTTTTTTTGAAAATTTTGAGTTTGAAAATTTATTTTTTTAAACTATTCGTTAAAACAATTTAATTTAAAAACAAAGTGAAAGAATAAGTTTTTGGCTTTTCAGAAAGGTATAGCACGGTGTTGTAAACGAAGCCGTTGATTTTTAATATTTTTTTTTACAAAATAAGTCAATTTTTCAGAAAATTGCCCCTCCCGGCTAAACGGGGGGGAATAGACCCCCCTCCCATACGATTTTTTTCTTGTCTCAACTCAACCTACACGCTCTAGCTTTTTGGCACAACGCTCGTGAATCACCCTGTATAATACGCAAAGGATTGAATTCATATACTCTACTCATACATCTATTCATAATAATTTGATAAAATAATATTACTTAAATACTTATGGTAAGCAATATGAATGTCAACTACTTTGTTTAAAACGTTCTTACGTATTTTTGAATGAATCAATGGAGTTACTTCTACAAACATTTTTGTAAATAATGAAAAAAATCTACAAAACTGCATCATTACATTTTCAGAACAGTTACATATCTTATCAACTTTTCATTAATTAATGATGAAAATACAATTGGCCCCACATTTATCATGCATTATTGCATACAAAATGGAATTGAATGTTGATAAATTCTACATTGAATTAAAGTCTGAAGCCTTGTGCTTCTTAAGAGATCTTAATCTTGAAGATCCGATTATTAGAACGCACGCTAGGATGCTTTTAATCGAAAAACACCGATCGAGTTTTGGCCATAGCGGGATTCTCCCACACGTGCGGTGATGCGTCATTTCGAACGAACCAAGCAGGTTGTTTGTGTGCACTTATACTTATTTTGAAATCAAGATTGTGATGCTAGTACGAGACACACCCCAACAAGTGAGGTATCAATAATACCGTTATTTCATGTAGTTAATCTACAAATGGAAATTTTAACAACCAGTCTATAGTATTGCATTGTCCATATTAATGAGTTACCGTTATAATAAAAGTATAATAAATTGAAGATCATGAAATTCTGTATCATGTGTGAAAATTTCACCGTTCTATGTTGAAATCTCTGTTCAATAAAATAGATTCGACGTGGAACTAAGACTTTCACCCCCTATTTTCACCCTCCCCCTCCCCGCTCTGTTATTTTTTCTTAAACTTTGAATTTCCTACTTATTTATGTTTAGTCAAAAGCCATAAACATAAGTTTTAAACTTCTAACCTAATCGACCTCCATACAAATTTTGACCTAACCTTTCAACCTCTTGTGACCTTTTCAACCCCTTTCATTGCGTTAAAAAACCTTTTGCCCATTCGCAGGTTCTAGTCTCTTACTACCAAATTTCATCTAAATCGATTCAGTAGGTTAAAAGTTATTAAGAGTTAAAATAGGCGTTAGTAGTCAATTTTTATAACGCTTTTTTCAATGTTTGATTTTCCTATCCATATTTTTTTCATGCCGGGGTCTATATATGAATCGATTCTAAAGAAGTGAACTCCAAAAATTGTGCCACTGATTTCACAAAAAACCAATTGCTTATAATTATGGAATTATTTGAACGAAGAATTAATTTGCTTCGTTCTCCATGATTCTCAGCATTTTGGATCTCATAAATTGTCTGTCTTTGAAAAATTGTGTGCATTAATTCTGGGCTGTAAGACAAATCGAAAAATTCATATAACTTTTAGTGATGAAATGGAAAAGATTGTCATAAATTAAGTAGTATTTTTTGCGGGTAAATTGCATTCGGGAAAAAGTTCTGCAAGAAAGTGCTTTGCAGTCAAATAGCCTGCGGGATTTGGATTCGCGGTTTCAAAATTGTTCAATTTTTAGTCATCTTTTGCAATTAGCCAGAAATGTATTTCGTGCTATTTTAAGAACTTACGGTTCTCATAATCAAAATTCTGAATCCACTATTGTCAATACTATTAGCAAATTTCTGAAAAATTCTGAATCCACTATTGTCAATATTATTAGCAAATTCTAGTCCGTACACATGATGAGTTGTCTGCTGACCATTGAATAGAACACAATTTTGCCAGGTATTAATAGTTGCAGAAAAGCTGCCATCCTGTTAACATCATACATTGATTGATCGCATAAAAAAGATGTGGGGAGTGGTTGCAAAGGAATAGTCTAGTCAGTGTACATTACTGAACATTGCAATGAAATGGGAAAAACAGAGTGTGGAATAGAGTTACACATTCGCGGAGTACGGCTAAAACACACAAATTTCTTACTCCGGGCTCGAGGGTGAGCTGATGAGCGTACCTATCGCGTGGTAAAGGAAGGATACCAAGCAGGTGAACATGGTTTTTCTTTACCGAAATCGGAAACAATCATACAGGGCCGATGAATTTAAGATTGGCTCCTCAAACAAGTTGTTAAAAAAAATAATAAGACGGTCTTTCGGTCTTTCGTTCCTAATAAAAGGCAAATTATAAAAGTTTTGTTGAAATTAAGAAATTCAGAGACGCAAAGAAATGTTCAAAAATTGCAAACAAATTTTATAAATAGAAATTTTCTATTGTGAAACTCCTCCAAAAATATTTTCCAAAAGAAAAAGAAATCATACAAGACATTGAAGGTATACTTACTTCACCATCTTCGAAATCGATTGAAACATTTTATTCCAAATAAAAATAGCTTCCTTCCGCCCTCATACCTTCCCCGCAATCTTGGAAATTTATTCGTTCGGAAAACACAAATTCAGATCATTCCGTAGACAGAAAATTCATCCTTCAGTACAGCACGTAACAATCTCTCTCTCAGTTCTGCTATCACACAACCAATTCCATGAATTTTCTGACGACAATTTTTTGTTTCTATTTTTTGGCTGTTCAAATCGTCGATTTCAACATCGACCAACAGAACGAACTCAAGCTCCCAATCCAAATTCAACGATGACATGATGAAGGAATATAAGAAAACCGGTCTGGTAAATCAAGTTGAATTGCTTCTAGTATGAGTATGAAGGAAGATACACGCAGTCGATATGTATATGAACCAAGGGGTATGTCAACGATACCTTGTCGCTACCGATGTCAAGTGATATTGCGACAAGACAATTTTCTTATACCCTTCTCTCCCGGGAGCTTCGTATGTAACAGCTGTGCAAATGGGACTTAGTCACAGTCACAGGACTAAACCAAAATTTCTGTCTCTCTCTCTTGTCGAGCACGTTCCAAAAGATGGGATATCAATAACTGAGCAATACTCCAATAGACGCCCACACTCACAACGACATAAAAAGGACAACTCACTGGGTTGAAGACCCATCCTGATGGCATATCCGAAATCTTCCACTTGGCCTTATTATTTTTCTTCTTAAAGAAGGCAAATATGTATTATATTTTTTCTTCCACAGCAGAAATGGCAGCGTTTCGAAGAATCCAAAAGTCGATGATATTGAAGCCGTGTGATGGCAATGACAAGAAACGGCACTGGCATTGATGGGCCACACTCTTAATGGAGAATTCTTTTGTTGTGTCAATCAGAGTCAACTGTTTATTTGGAAAACAACACAAAAGTATTTACCCAACTATTTGAAATCGCCAGAACGTTGTGCCATATACAATGCTTTCCCTTTCGTCAATAGCAGCAGCCGCCACGAGGCAGCTTCTTATCAAAACCGAACCGAACGAAAACAAGAACACGTTCGCAAGGATGATTTTTCACGGAAAAAGTGGAATCAATTGATTGTACACGACAGGACATCATGGACAAGAACACGAAGACTTGAAAAAAAAATAAATAAATAGCAGCAACAGTGGCAGGACACTCGTACCTTTGCTTGTTTCGGGATATAAAACAAACTGATGCGATAATTGAACAAACTTGCTGACATTACTGTCACTTGTCAGAGAGTGTTGCAAATTAAAATTGCTCCTTCTCACGACGACCGACGATGATGATGATTCGAGTTGTGATGCGACATCAACAAATACAAAATAGCAGAATGGAAACTGAATGACAACGGGAGGAAAAGAAACCACTCAGAGGACCGATGCTCCCTCTGAATATTAGTGACAGATGGATGGCCAATTTATTCTTGATGCTCTTTTTTTGGGGGAACTCGAGATGAGTTTCCTATTTTTGCTTGTTCTTTGAAAAGGACTTTAAGGATGTTCTTTTTTGGGCTTGACACCGATAGACAATTGGTTTTCACTTCAATATACATCACAGAGTGACAGTTTGCAACCAGCTCATATTGTTCCTTTTTTCGGTCACAGAATTTTATTAAATTTTGTTTGCTTTTTTCTTACACAAGTTTTTGGTTATTTGTTCTGGCCAAAGATGGAAAATGGATGAAGGCTCTTACAGCACCTACGATGGATGGAAGAAAATTGAAGTCAATTAGCAGCGAGCATAAGAACATCAAGGAGGATCCTTAGCCAAGAAATGTCCATGACAAAAATACAAAAAAATAGAGGAATGGGAGGGAAACCATAATTTAATTTCGCTGTTGATTTGAGAGCACCTCTTCTTGTTCCTGGCATTTGTCCATGATTTTTCCAGTGTCATTTAAGATCTTACTTTTTGGGTCTTTCAACTGTTTTGGAACAAAAGCGACATTTTTCATTATGTTGATGTAAAATTATGAATCTTCAAAATTTTTTGGAACACTTAAGCTTGGGAAATGATTGAACTGAGTTTTTAACTATTTTTAAGTAGCTAGCACTTGTGCTACGGCTTCTCCCTTTTGGGCATTGGTTGTATCTATTCTAACAGTGCCATTGGCCTGCTTGTCTGCCTATTTACAGTAAACAATTTACTCGTAATATGTTGTCTATATCAATTTGTTGATTGTCCTTAAACTATTTGGTTGTTGTTTTCAGGGTATAAAGGGGTTAAGGAAGAATCATTTCGATTGAGTTTTTGTCTTCATTTGCGATTCAACTGGGGTAAGCGCATTGCAATAAGTTAATCCGGATTGTTGTTCAAAATTACGAATCCGAATCAAGGACTCCCCGTGCCAATCATTATTATCAATTTTTATCATCACATCCGCTTCCCGGTATGTATTTGATGTAGTTCATGACTATAATAATTGTCTCCGGAATGGTCCTACGGTCCTACCTCACACACGGCGGCGGCGCAGCGGCGGATAAAGATGGATTACAAGACAATAAATTTGGTGAGATTTCATTTAAAATAACACAATTTGAACTAAAAATTGATGTTTCTCTTATATACCTACACAGCTACACACCTCTCGGTCTCGGGTCATTGCTTTAAATCACAATAGTTCACGTCAATTGTCTCTGCTCTTCTCAATTTGAAAACCAATTCACTCCCGTGTCAATTAAAATTTGGACTTGATTGTTGACATTCGAATCCTCGACAAAACTAGCCAAAGCCTTAAATAAACATTTCTGCTCATCCAGACTCTAAAAACTACAAAAAAAAACACCTCGGAACAATGATACACTTTGCTAAACAAACAAACAAAGTTGTCTAGCCTGCGGTGTTCCTTAACAAAAGAAGAGAACAAAACACAAACATCCGTCACTCAACTGTCCCAAGTTTTATTTAAATATTGAATACAGAATTTGTTTACTATTCCACTTGCACTTAAAATAGACGTCATCCAATTAAATTCGTCGACAACAACAAAAAAAGCGTCGTTCACTCGCCATCAAATTCGAATTTATCAAATTGAAAATGAGTTTTCCAATCACGCTGCAGTTCTAATGCACTCTGAAACTCTCTGAAAAAGCGCGAACTTTTGATATCATACGGTCATAGCGTGTGTGAATCGGCTGTGGTGTGCAGAAGGATATGTCCTCGTCCATACTGTCCGCCACCGGAAACACTTGTTTAATCATATGGTCGATTCCCACGGTCGACAATGTTACATATACAAACAGCTCCCATAGCCAGACTAATCAATCAATATCCTTCAATGCGGTTTTTCGACAGGATAAAGAAAAACAACAAAACCAATAGAGTCCTACAAACAGCAACATCACACAGAGAACAAAAAACAGAAGAGTTCGAAAACGACCGACCAGGCTATTCAATCGGATTGAATGTCCTTCCAGCCGCATGTGATATTGCATTTTCATTAATATTAAACAATCGAACTTGTGTGCGTCACCATTGATGGCATTCAAATTCAATTCCGGTTTCCGGTACCAGTTTCGATTGTGAGATCATATTTGCATTGGCACTCAGGCATTCACAGAGTTTCATTCTGGATGAAACTGTTTTATGGGTACACTTGTATTTTATGAAAGAGTTTTCAAAAATCAAATCAAATAGCCTCCCATTGAATTTACTCGGACTGAACTCAAGAAATGAAGTCGTGGCTCGTGGTAGACCTTAAAGGTATAAGGATTGAAACGGAATTCGGTTGCGTTTCAGTTAAAGACAAAAATATCGTCGGAAAGGTGGTCATCTACATCTATAGTTGAGGAAAAACAAAATTCAAAAAACGAAAGAAACTAAAAATTGACACTTTTCGAAGTGCTACGGCATATAATTTCGCAGAAGACCAAGCACTGACAGTTATTTGATTATTAATCCGACCACCACATTCGAAAGGCTTACTTTTGCTGAACCAGCCCCTGACATTAATTATATTAAAATACCGACCGAAAACGACCCACAAGCAGACAATAAATAATTTTGATTAATTGAAATAATTCAAATACTTGCAGGTTTAAGTTTTTCGCCAAAACATTTATCAACCAAAATATGACATTTCTGTTAAATAACAACATTGACGATATTTCCACTTCCGTTCCACACCGAATCAAAGACGACAAACCGAAAAACCCACAGTACTTCCTGTTCCCACTACACTACCACTACCACTACCTACCTACTAGCATCATCATCATTACTGTCAACCATGGAAGTTAAATGGATATCCCTTGGGTAAATTTACATAAGTGATTCATCTTTGTCCTTCTTGTTCTAGGGGATTTTTTTATTCATGAGCTCGAGCGCACAAAACAAAGCCAACAAAAAATAGTAGAAGAATATGTAAATCTTGAATATGTATGTATGTAAGGTGTACCGTGTACCTACAAGTATTTTGTCTTCCATTGCTTCTTTATTTCATCTGATCTCCAGCTCAGCTCATCTCATCCATTGGAGCTTTATTTTATCGAAGTTTATATGGAAAATCCAAAGCAGACGCTGGAAAAGGACTCAGGGAATGTCCTTATTCTATTTCAAAGTCATCCCTCTAGTTGTCTTGTAATAAAATAGAAATAAAATTAAATTTCTCAAACGCGTCCATGGTCGGATGAACTTTTGAGTTGAACACCAATCTTCTTTATTGTCCTTATATTATAAACACATAGACGCTAGAAGGATCTATTTTCTTTTTCTATAATGACATTAAGACGGCCATAGGACAGCTCGCAGCAGGATGAATCTACCTTACTGGTGTATTTCTCTCTGCAGAGACGACGACGACGATGCTGACGACGATATCAAGAGGCGTTTACATGTGGACATTTGCGTTTCTATAAAACTACAACCAGAAGGATATTGGATATTTTGTTGTGCATTGGCGAGATGGAGCAAATCTGAATACCAAAATCAAATAACTAAGCCAGAAAACAGAGAGTCTGAATAACTATTGTCGCAAGAAGAAAAATGAATAATGTGTTTTCTGTTTGTGCAAAACGTGCGGGGACCGCCTGTGTTTTTGTCTTTCTTGGGGGACAATTGAGATTGTATGCAATTGCATTATTTGAATTTATTTTGTTGTCAATTTCTGCTTTGTTGACTTTGTGTCCTTTTTTAAGTATTTTGATTGAATTTAGAAATAAAAGAATTCGTCACAAAGGGAATTCTTACTTCGATATCAATTTGATGAAATGTTCAAAAGGCAATGCAATAAAATCGTTTCTTTGATCTTGTATCTTTTGTTTTAAACGATGAGTTAGGAAAAACGTTTTTTAAGAGATAAAAGACGCATTATAAAATACAAATAATTGTTGAACAAAATTCCTTGCTGAAAATATTTACCTTAACGACATTTTTTGGCTCTGGAGAAGATGAGCCAAGATGACGAATTTTATCGCAAAATCATCTTCAATGAGAAGCTCTTTGGCTCAATGGGTTTGGGAATAAGCAAAAATAATCCGTTAATGGGGAGTGTTAAGGTCCAAAGCAGCCACTTTAGTTCTTTCGCAGTAGATCTACTTCAATTTTTGAAAATCTTTGAAAACCTACTTCTGAAAATTTCTATCGATTTTAAATCGGCAGATCTCTCAATTTTCCCAAGAATAAAAAAAAATTTAATGATGCAAATGGAGGGTGTCTCAGTAAGAGAGCACTTTTTAAAGTTGGAATTTTTTTTCATGCCAGTGGCAACTCTGAAATTTGACAGCTGTCACTTCTGTTTATTCCGATTATTAAAAACTAGCAATTTCCCGAGACTTCGTCCGCCTCTCCCTCGTCCACCAGCCAGAGTATCGTCTCGTCTTGTGCATCATGCGCACGTGGGAATTTTGTTGCGAAGTTATTGTAAAATTGCATTGCAGTCAACTCTCCCAAATATTACGTTTCCACTGAACGATAATCTAGATTATC
The DNA here is from genome assembly GCA_943590905.1 of Sphaerophoria taeniata. NCBI lineage: Eukaryota > Metazoa > Arthropoda > Insecta > Diptera > Syrphidae > Sphaerophoria > Sphaerophoria taeniata. The sequence continues at coordinate 32,364,947 of OX016540.1, read as the reverse complement.
TTCCAGTTTGATTAAAAATAATCTAGTAGTGTTTCCACTGGATTTTGTTAGATTAATTCTAACATTCAAAATCTTGGTTACACAAACTGTCACAACTGAAAATTATTTTCGCATAAAAATACAAGGATGACCTCCAATAAAATTAAAATGTTGGTTTTAAATTATTTAAATGAAGAAAAAAAGGCCATTGAAATGGATCCGGAAAAATGTTTGAATGGATATTTAACTATGTTTTCCTTTGAAAAGGCAAATTATATACCAATCGGTCGGAAATCAATCCAAGATTTTTTCAACATAAAAAAGCTCAATTACACACTTTTTTTTCATTAAATTGTATTTTTCCACTATTCGGTTGCAAATTCATTTTCCTGAACAGATGAACAACCATTTTGTTATTTGTTTTTGTTGTTTGTTGTTTTTGTTTTTATTTTCTTTTTGTTCAGTCTGACAAGAAACGTTTTTTTTCTCTCTTTCTTCCACCTTATCATTGGAAATGGGAAAGTGAATCCGTTCAGCACAGTCCAAATCAAGTTGATTAATTTGAAATCTCGAATCGAGATGATTAACTTTTGTAGGCAAATCTAGTGATTTCGAAGAGATTTCATGTAGATTTGAGTTAATCTCAGATTATCGCTCAGTGCCTCAGTGGAAACAACATAATATACATAAGTCGTAATTCGCTTATATTTGAAAAATTTGAGCATTTTTATGATTCCCTTCAGTTTTTCATACTTAAAGCATTCCCTTGGTCGAACTCTCCCTAATTCTAATATCTCTCTTACTACAACACTTCTTGCTTCTGCATTGTTTTTTCTCCTTAAGTCATTTTTTTTTCCTGTTTCTTTAAACTGAGAAATTTTTTAGTTAAGAAATATAAAAATGATATTGTTTAAACACAATAATTTGCACAAATAGTGCAATCAATCACATTCACTGCAATCAATCACATTCACAAATCAATTGAACTCTCAAAATTCTAATTTGAGCAGTTATTTTATATCATTTGCTTCGCCAGCCTGCCTTAAGTGTGATACAGCCACAATGGATTTACATTGATCTAAGTGTGATGGTAACAACATCAACCATCAGCCCGCTCAACCTAACCTAACCTAACCGATACAGCCAACAGATCATTTTTCGTTCTCATCTTTCTATCTTCTATGTTGTTATTGAATTGAAAAGGGACGACAGCGTGCGGGGCGGCCGGCATTATGACAGCCATTGCTACTGAATGGGAAAAATAGTAAGACTATGTCCACCTATACGATCTCGTATTGTTTTTTGTTGGAATTCTGGTACTTTAATTCTAAAATCAGTTGGTGCTGAGCAGTGCACAGTAATTTGTTCAACACATACCAAGAAAAATTAATATTTTTTTTGCCGTTTTTTCCACTTTTTCCACTGATTCTTCACTTATATTGGTCGCAGCCTAATGTTATATAGCCTAAGGCCTTCTATAATAAACTAGCAGTTGCCCGCGACTTCGTCCGCCTCTCCCTCGTCCACCGGCCAGAGTATCATCTCGACTTGTGCATCGTGCGCGCGTGGGAATTTTGTTCGGAAGTTATTGTAAAATTGCATTGCAGTCAACTCTCCCTAGGTCGTAATTCTCTTGAACTTGAAAAATTTTAGCATTTTTTATGATTCCTTTCAGTTGTTCATACTTAAAGCATTCCCTTGGGTGAACTGTCCCTAATTCTAATATCTCTCTTACTTCTGCATAGTTTTTTTCGTTAAGTAAATTTTTTTTTTCTTTAAACTGAGCATATTTTTTAGTTAAGAAGTACATAAAATGATATGGTTTAAACACAATAATCTGCACAAATAGTGCAATCAATCACATTCACAAATCAATTGAACTCTCAAAATTCTAATTTGAGCAGTTATTAGGCCAGTTCCACCTAACAACATCTCACTGAGATCTCAATGTCACCTTGACTGAGGCAAAATCATTTGGTGCCTTGGTGGAACATAATTCTCAGTTATCATTGAGATTTAATGGTTACCTTACTAATTGTTGCTGCACATATGTCAGCCGCGTCAAATAGCTGAGTGAGAAATCGAATCCAAAATAATTTCATCTCAGAGATCTCAGACAAAAATCTCAGTTCTCACATTTCCACAGATTCTTCGCTGCTATTGGTCGCAGCTTAATTTTAAGAAGAATAAAGCCTTCCTCGATTAATGGACTATCCAAAACAAAAAGAATTTTACAATTCGAAATAGTAGTTCCTGAGATTACCGCGTTCAAACGAACTTTATATATTGTATTGTATTGCTTGCCGTTTTTTCCATATTTTACACAAATTCTTCACTCCTATTGGTCGCAGCTAAATTTTATATAGCTTCAAGCCTTCCTTGATAAATGGACCATTCAATATTAAAAAAATTGTTCAATTTCATAAAGCAGTTCCTGAGATAAGCGCGTTAAAACGCAGGAAAATGTATATTTTTTGCCGTTTTTTCCATATTTTCCACAGATTCTTCGCTGCTATTGGCCACAGCTTAATGTTAAATAGCCTAAAGTCTAAGTCGATTAAGGCACCATCCAACACAAAAAGAATTATACCATTCGAACCAGTAGTTCCTGAGATTACCGCGTTCAAACAAACAAACTCTTCAGCTTTATATATTAGTGTAGATGTAGATAAACTATTCAACACAAAATAATTTTATTAGATTTGATTAAGCAGTTCCCGAGATCAGTGGGTCCAAGCAAACAACAGAAGCCTTCAAAAAAGAATATTTTTTGCCGTTTTTGAAATATTTTTAACTGACGCTTCGTTCCAATTGTTAGCAGCGTAATATTATAAAGCTTTTAGCCTTCCTCGATAAATTCACCATTCGACACAAAAAGAATTGTTCAATTTGACTGAGCAGTTCCTGAGATAAGCGCGTTAAAACGCAGAAAAATTAATATTTTTTGCCGTTTTTCCACATTTTCCACAGATTCTTCGCTGCTTTTGGTCACAGCTCAATGTTAAGTAGCCTTAAGCCTTCCTCGATTAATGGACCATCCAACATAAAAAGAATTATACCATTCGAACCAGTAGTTCCTGAGATTACCGCGTTCAAACGAACAAACTCTTCAGCTTTATATATTAGAATAGATGAAAATGTGCGCTCTTACTGAGACACCCTATATCTCCGCACCTAGTGTTCGGAAATTGATTTCTTGATGATTTTCGAAAAAATATTATGGTCTTACCCTGTCAAAATTTTGGACAGAAATTTTTTTTTTGCAAAACCCATCGAATGATACATGAATAGAAGTGTCAAAATGGATAACAAGTTTCTTGAAGGCCTGGTAGCTGAGATAATGGCAAAAATGTTAATTATTCGCAAACATTTTCCCGCAATTTGAAGTCGATATTAAAACTATTTTTATAGACAACAGTTATACAATAATTGTAGGTTCATCAAAATAAGGGCTTACAAGTATTCTATCAGCCATTGAAAGCGAATATTTTTTTAAGCACTCGGTTACAAAGTTATAATCAAAATCTGAAAGCTCTAGTTACCGAGTTGTGATCCCAATAACTTTTGATGAAAATAACGTTTATTGGGTCGACTAGTTTCCGTTTTTTTTTTTTGTATATTACGTATGGTATTTATCTATGTCCCTCTATGCGTCAATGAATAAAGCGACAGTATGAAATACACTATTTTAATATCTACTTCCCTTTTTCTCAATCTTCTTTCCATTTCTCCCAAATATACTTCGATTCCTTTTTTCAAGTGGTTACGCTGGTCGAAAAACTGGAACGAAATCCTGAAAAGTGAATTAGGCCACACCCTTTGAAAAACAGAAATCTTAATTGACACCAATTGCTGAGAATCATGGAGAACGAAGCAAAATAATTCTTCGTTCAAATGTTTCCATATGAGCAATTGCTTGTTTTTTGTGAAATCAGTCAGTCTCAGTTGGTCATGCTAGAGAAATTTTGAGACAGGAAAATTAGAAAATATCTTCATTCGTTCGAAAACTGAATTTAGATTCCTTTTTCCTTATGTTCTATACTATATCGAAGAAAATATATATTTTGAGACAACAAACAAAAAACCTTATGAATGCATTTGCAGTCTAGAAGTTAAATTAAAATGCAAAATAATCCAAATGACGTTACGTCTTACGTCAGTTTGGCCTTGGCAGCAGTATAGACGTACAATGTTCAATTTATTGGTTATAAGCATAAGATTCCAAACATTTTCCAAAACATCACGTATGTCTATCTTCAATTTTTCCATTCTAAAATAAAAAGTCTAAAGAAACAAAACTTTTAACTCCAATAAACAAACAAATCTTCAAAAATATTATTAATCTCAACCTAAAATCAAAAAAAAAAAAAAAAACAATTTGACATAAAAGCCAATACGAAATAATAATTTCGGAATAAAATTCCCAAATAGTGCTTAATCCCGCAAGAAAATTGTCCTTTTTCTTTTTCCTAAAGGATGTTATCTGGGATTTTCTCAACATGAACCGTCAGCTCTTGAAGAGCCATGGCCTAAGTGGCTTACTCTCATCAACAATTCTCTGGGTGTGTGTGAAGAATTGAGGGGACCTACAATTTAACGCCGATTCTGAACGGCAAAGTTGAGAAGCACTTTTTCATGACAGATTGATACTCCTGGAAGTCTTATCAGTTCTTCGCAAGAGGCAGTGCTCGTGAAAGATGAAATAAAAACTATGGGCATACGAGTAGGACGAGCCCACGACGCACGTTCTGCCTAGCAGCCAACGCACCTATCTACTAAGCCACGGACACTACACCGTTAGTAGTTGGGTGAAAATTCAAATTTGCTTCATGAATCACCACTTTATCCACAAAAACTAACTGTTTAATGGGGTTAGCATGACGTTGGCGCGCCGATGCTATTGGTACTTATTTTTTCGTCGACGACACGGATCGTGCTGTAAATGGCCAGCGCCATGGTAACCGATTATTTTTGGGCCAAATTGGACGTAGACTACATAAATTGATTCAAAAGGTTGGTGCCACAAGCCACCTACTATTCATGTCTGTTGATAATGAGTCACAATGGAGTGTCGTCTAAAATTCCAGATGTTAGGCGCTTCTGGAAACGAAAATATTGAAATTTCTTGCCTTTCAATGGAATGACAAAGGGGTAATGCTTTGACGAATTTTGTGTACAAAATTTACACATTTTGTCCTGCAAATTTTTTTTACGACACGAACGATTTCGACAAACTGTTATTCACCAATCACTTCACTCAATCCATTTGATAAAACTATGGCCAAATTGTTAAGCCAAGTCTATTTAAAAAGTTGAAACGCTATTTAATGATTTAATTTTTTCTGAATACCGTCGCTTAAGAAACCTGCGAATGCGCCCATAACCCAAATAAAATTCCGTAAAAACCACATTAGCAAAAATCATTTTTTTTATAATTGTCTTCAAAGGTACCATACCTAGCTAGAAATCCAGTCTGCATCTTATATAATATCGTTTTGAATTCTCTATTACAATTTGTCATTTAACCAACCAAACGGCTTGTGTCTTATTTTTTTCCCCGTAGCTAAAAACACAAGAAGAACTTACCAATCACTTTAATAATTTGTTGACTTCATCAATCTATAATTATTTGATGATTTGCCTTTGGAATACGCTTACCTTTTAATTCTACACATTTTTCTCAATCGAGCTTAAAATTTCATCTCTCTAATCCAAGATCAATATTATTTTTTTTGAAGACAATAAAACGCCAACCAACTTTCGATATGCGCAAATATATGTTTCATTCCATTTTATTCATATATCATCTTTATTTTTAATTATTATTAATTCTTATTTTCTTATACTCTTTATTTATTTTAATACTTTATCTGGTTCTTCATTTAATTCTCAATGTATAATACAATACTTTCTTTTCTGTTTTCGTTTTTAATTGCTAAGTCTACAGCTAAAAGATAAAATGTGAATTAAATTTTTTTTTTAAATAATTTCCCTTCCTTCCATATTTTTTTCGATTTTAAGTTTTTTTATACAATCACAATGTTTTTTTTCTTTTTGTTAAATGTAATTTCTTTCTCCATGTTCTTTTTTTAACTGAGTGTATCGTTCTTCTTTTTTTTGAATTATTGTTTTATTTAAGATCTTAATTTTTAAAACTCTCTAGAAGGAGAACAACGATTTTAGATTTTACATTATTTGTTTGAATTTTACAACAAAATTTAACAAATATCTATTTAATTAAGAAAACATCGAAATTTTTCGATTTGTTTTTTTCGTTTTGATTAAAAAAATAAAATAAGAGTCAAAAAATATTTATGCAATTTAAAATTAGTTTTTTTCGTTTCTTGTTTAAGTTTTGATTATGAAAAGACTTCGAATTTAAATATAGATAGATATATTATGTATTAATATATAATGTTGGTAGGTAGGTAGGTATATTTCACAATTTAAGGATAATAGATTTTTTTTGATGTTATAACTTTTATAGTAGATATTAGAGTTAAGAGAAGTTTTGTGCTATAAAGACACACGACAAAAATGATATTATGTTTTCATTTGGTTGTTATATCGTTTTTGTTTTGTTCGTCAATGTTTTCTTATTTTCGAAATGATAAATAATTGTGACTTAAGATTTGATGAAAAACTTAACATGATGGACTGGAGACATGTAGTTGTTGTTGTTCCAAGATGATGAAAGTTATTCACCCATTTTATGTGAGGTCCTTGAAGCGATTCACCCTTTTAACAAGGCTAAGACTTTCAAGAAAACGTTATGTGTAATGATGGAAATTCTTGAAGTGAAAAAACGTGATGTAAGAAGAAACCTACAGGAAGTTTAAATTCATTTTAAAACTGGGAGGATCTAGGCTCAAAACTGTTTTAAAAGGCAAGTCCTCTAATGCACTCTTTTACTCCGAGGAAATAGGTAACAAAAAAGTATTGCACGTTTTTTTGAATTCCACTTTTTAAATTCCTTTACATTAAATATCTTTTCCTTATCCCTTCTGTTGCGTTTCAATCCTCCAAAAATCCCCATGGCCATAAAATTCAAAATCAATTTCAAAAGGAATTTAATTGGTCATCATTCTAATAATTGAATTTGAATCTAGACCATTTTGTAAGTCCAAATTTCATTTCAAAGGACAGAAGGAATCTAAGAACAGAAAAAAAAATATTTCCCTCAGGCCGTCTATACCCAAACGCACAAGTTTTAACTCGTGCGTATTCTGAAGAAGTCCAATTGAATTCCATCACGTAGCCGTTCATCCATTATTTTTGCTATACCAATCCTCAAACCGTCTGTGTGTGGAGTATACGGTCGTATATTCATCATCGCATTGATTCCGCACCATAAAAAACCTCACCTTTTTCCGTTACGAATTTGTCCATTTTGGCCCATCATTACAATGAACATTTACCTTTCCGGCAATTTGCACACATCATCCTGTTTGAAGGGTGGTACCGGCGGGCGGTGTTTAGGGCAGTTGGGAAGCGACGGGTGTTTCTGGACTGCTAGCGGCGGTATTGTCAGCGACGCACGGTGGTGGTGGCGATTGTCGATTATATGACGATGAGACCCATAGCGATAATAGCGAAAGGGCGCCTGAGCCCTCAACCAATTTTGTTTTTTTTCTTGGAACAACAATTTAATTTTTATAGATGCTCATGTAAACGAGTTTTTTTACGTATCTGTCCGTGTTTTGTTGAAAAATAAATTGACAGGTGAATGCTTATTTTTTGGAATGATAAAATTAAGTAATGGTAACACATTCCGAACCAATCGATTAAGGCTAGATTTGTTTTCCTTTCTTGACTGGTATAAACACATTTGTTTGATATTGCGCATGAACAAAACTATTCAAGAGCCCCTTTTACGCGACTGAAAAATACAATATTTTTTCTTCCTTAGACCAGTTTATACCAATCAGAATTTGGCTGACGAATAAAAAAAAAGCTTAGTTGATTATTTTATACCAATCAAGAAAAAGTGTTTTAAGTGCTCTTATACCATTCAAATATTTTTACCAAAATTTGACACTTAGAACTTTGAAAAATTTGTAACAAAATAATTGGTCTTGTAAATATTTTCTTCCTTTTTTTCATTAAGAAGTCCTTATACCATTTGACAAATATTGACAAATTAAAGTTGAGAACATTTAAACCTCTTTATTACTATACTTGAGGTCATAATTCAATGTTTATACCAATCAGAAATTGAAATTTCGGCAAAATAGAGCGAATAAAAACATGAGTGACAAAGCTCTCCTTTTCATAAGTCCAGTTCAGTGGCTTTGATGTAGCCTTACCACACATATTTTTTTTTCAATATTTATTCCAGTTTATACCATTCATTTAAATATGAATTTTATTAATTCCATTTACATTCTTCTAATTACCTAATTGGCATAGGACTCAATCAATTGACGCGGAGTGTTCCAATTTGCCCTACCATTTATGTTGCAACCATTTTTGCTAGATAGAACAAATGGTTGTGCTTATAATTTTTGTGGCTATGTGTGATGATAGATTTTGTATACCTATAGTGAATGAGTATGTGTGTGTTTGTGGAAAAAAACTTGAATAAAGACAATTATTCAATTTTTTTTGTCAAATTTTCTTTATCTAGATATCACCCTGCTTATGCAATTTTACATCATGGAGTACAAAATTAAAAATCTCAAATTCTCATTTATTTCTTAACCAACAATCATCATTTTCCCCTTAAATATCCTTTTTCCCTCTCCCCCACTCTCTTCTTAAACTGTGCAGGCTTTTTTTATTCATAATTTTTTCTCAGTGTATATTCAGTTCTAATCCATTTTTTTGCATAATAATTTTTTTTTTCCTTTTTTCTAACTGTACACCCTTTTTACTATTTTTTTGCTTTTTTTTCATTTTTTTGTTGTTTCTATTTTGCATCCTCGTTTTACATTCCGCCTTCAGTGCCAATTTACTCGCACTGTCACTCCAATGCCACTGATGCCGCCGCTGTTGCTGTGGCATTAGCCTCATCGGTGGCACTCTGTCGATACCTTAGAAGCTACACATCCTCGTAGCTACGACATTGCGGCACTGGTCCTGACCAATTGCCATCGGGGAGGCATTTGGGACGTTCTGGCGGTCCAGCTGGACTGTATTCAACAAAGCCTGGCCGACATTGGACACTAAGGTAGTCACCCGAATCGTAATTGAATTTGAGCGGTGCTATTAGACCGTTTGGTGGATCGCCCGGATATGGACATTGAGATTTGCCTGCAAAGATGAAATGCGCCTCTGAGTGCCTTTGTGTCGGAAGGAAGAGATCAATTGAGGTCCCACTGTACTTACAGAATGGCGGCGGATGGGACCAGAATCCAGTTTCAGTGCAGACGATGCTCGCCTCACCAACCAGCAGATGGCCCTCGTTGCAGCTGAACGTCACTAGTGCTCCAACTGCGTAGCGACGATGACTACTCGAGCCGCTGGTTCCACCAATGCGGCCATTGAGTGGCACTAGCGGTGCTGGACATTGTATAGCTGTAAGATAGAGACAGAATGGTATGTTTTGTTTTTTGAGCAAAAATCAAATTAAAATAATTAATTTCCGCTTTTTAATCGAGTAGGCAGATGTATTAAGAGACGGGAGGGAAAACGCGTGTAGGGTGAATTTCACCAGTGAAATATACAATATGACTACAGTCTGACTCAAAATATCTAATTTTGACTTTTTTTGGGAAAAAAATAATTTTCCCTTGAAAAACTGGTGAAATTCACCTTTTAACTGTTTTAATCCCCCACATCATGTATATACATGTATACACCTGCAACTGTTGTACATCTAAATACATACCTCTACATCTCGGCACCGGTCCACTCCAAACACCACTCGGCTCACATTCCAATCCAGGTGGTCCGTTCAGCTTGAAGCCCCATTGGCATTTAAACACCGCCCGGCCCCAAGCCGACGTATTCAACTCGACCAAACTAAGATGCGAATCCTCGAGAATCAAACGGGGACACTGCACTGCCTGACATGTAGGTGGTGGCGTAGACCAATTACCAGAAGCCAGACAAGTTGAATTTACGGTACCATCAACCCGGTAGCCTTGGGGACATCTATAGAGTGCTCGTTGACCCAACTTATTACCCTCGAGGCGTAGTGACAACGGTGGTGCCGGTTCTGTAAGCTGTGGACATGTAGATGTTGCCACAATAATTGAAATGCTGTTAGTTAGGCCACGCGGAGAGGTGCATGTGAATGTCCCCGAATCACTGTTCTGGATATCCTTGATGGTCAGGCGATATTTCGTGGATTTTTCCTCATGCACTGTCGACCAACCTAAAAATTTTTGAAAAATACAAACAAAATACGAAGACCATCAGGACATGGATTGGCCAAGAGGAAAAGCAGATGGAGGTAGAAGAGGAAGAGAAGAAGGATGAATTTGAAGTGAGAGTATTTAATTAAGATGAAATGATTCACTACCACTACTACTATAACCAACACAAAAAAAAAACCTACCCGTATTGTATTGCATGTACCAGCTGGTCCAGGTCCATTCGGGCGTGCCACGAGCCCTCGGATACATGCAGTCCATGTGGATTGTGCTGCTGGGCAAAACGGCCAACACTCCAGACGGCTCAAAGGCCCCTGAGCCGGAACCAATTTTTATCCGGATCGATGGTGCACTATCGTCGGAGAAGTTTGTTAGAAGCGTTGTTGGAACGCACGATGGCATGCGGGGCGCCCAGAGACCATTAGAGCATAGCACTCTGGACTCGCCGAGCAATTTATAGAGGCCGAGATCCTTGCAACGAGCTTGTAGTGAATGTCCGTGTGGCAAATCCCAACCAACGTTCTGTTCGATGTTGTTTTGTTGAAAAGAGAGAGAGAGAAATAGAGTTTCGACGGTTAGTTAAAACGAAGGAGTAAAATTCGTGTTCGTGTATCGATGGATGAGAGTGATTGAATGATGTTTTATATGTTTCTACAGAGGAAGAATGTGTGTTCGTGTATTTTTTTTTAGCCGCCAAATCTATATGGAGTTGTTGATTGTTGTTTATTTAGCTGGCAAGTAAAATGAGGGCGAGTGATGAGGGGGTGGCATGGTGGCGTGGGCATGAACACGTTTATAGCTTAGTGAATGGAAACAGTTTTGTGCACTGTTATCGATGTGAAACGGCAAACGACGACGCGGTGGTGGTGGGTGGATTGAGATTTAGTATGGTAAGCTGAGGAGGACAAGGTTGAGTTTATTTTTGTTTTTTCTTTTTTTTTGATTTTTTGACTTTCAATGCACATAGAAGTCGATTCTCGAATGTGTGTTGTTCTTCTTGGGGAAAGCTTTATCAATAGTGAATGGCATGGTGGTTGCCGCCGTTGCATGTTGGGATTAAAGTCGATTTAGATGAATGGCAAGCGAATAGGATTTAAATTAATCCTAAAATCGATTTGATATGGTTTTCGATGTTTGAACACGAGAATGATAATAGACAAAACGAAACTTAAAGAACGATAGAAACGAATCCACGAATGAATGAAACTTCATTATTGAGTCTATTGAGTCAAGCATTTCTGTTTTTTTCTTTTTATCAGTAATATCTTCCAAAGGTTTTTGGCATTTTAATAGATTTTAAAGTTTTGGAAAAGAAAAGGTGTGAAAAATTTTCATTTTGGAAACAATTCTTCGAAAAATTTAGTTTTTAAATATTCTTTAAACTTTATTCGATTTGAACTATTGAGAACCAGATGATACATGACCATGACTTGGCGAGAAATCTATGACATGTGAGCGCTACGAAAGTTGTGTGAGACTTTATGAACTTCGTATTTAGAAATGTAAGATATGTGATGTGATAAACATCAAAATGAAATTATATATGAGATGCCATTTTGTGTGTTAAATATTTATGAAATCTTCTACTCACATTCTGAATCACAATAAGCAAAGCATTGAAGAATTTAAATTATATTAATTTTGTTGAAATTCGATTCCTTATTAGTTTAATGAGTACATATGAAATACTTCTTTTTTTCAATTTGACTTGACTTGAAAATGATATACCAAGACATGAAATACGATCCGTGGACAAAAGGCTCGATTGAGTGCAAATTTTATTAAAAACATAGTCCCTGCCATATGTATATGCACATAGATTTTTGCAGAATTTTTATTTTAACTGTCAGAAAACTTCGCACGAATTTTTCTATTTTCACACCCCAAATTGATTCTCTCTGGGGCAAATCATTTTTTTCGCTGCGCGAATGACGATTATTTTTCTCTTAATTAAAATTTTATATCAAGTACCTAAATAAATAAAAATCTATTCTTGTAAATTCATAATTTTTTCTAAAGATAAACTCATGTAAAAATAACAACGCAATTCTCTGCAAACTGTGCAGAGGAATAGTAGAAAACATGAAAACTGTTTAGAGTTGAAATATATTATGCTAGGTGCAGTGCAATCAGCGTTGCCAACCGCTTCAGCCCAAAAAAAGCCTACATTTGGAAAAAAAGATGCCTTTTTCATTAAAAAAAATGCCTTTTTTTAACACACTATCACTTTCCTTGAGTTTTATCAGTGGAAGTAAAAAAAAAACACATTTTTTTAAATTTAAGGTCTAAAAACCTAAAAAACTGTTTTTTTTTTATTCTTTGCTAAGAACTTAGAACTTAAAACTAAAACCTTGAATTCGATTTGAATTATTGATTTCATATGTAAGTAAATTAACAATCCGCAATGAATACAAAAACAGTTTACTTTCAGTTTAACAGGACTAGAAGTGGAAAAAACAAAATAATAGAGAAAGCCTAACATCAGAGCTTCCCTGGGATAGACAGTGAAAGACAGTCAGATATGTCCTTTTCTATGGTCTTTTTTTGACGTTTTTTTTTCTATCTCCAATGGAAGGGGTAATGATGTATGTGTCATTCTTCGGACGATTCTGTTTTCAAAACAGAAGAGTTCTGCTCTTCTCAGAAGCATTCCGTCTGTCAAAGTCAGTCCAATGGAATGGTTTCAGAAGACTTCTGGACTCTTTCCGAATGCTTCTGGACGACCAATAAAAAACGACAATAGACACCAGAAGAAACTGTGCGGAAAATTCGAACACTTTGAAGGTGGAAACTCATTTTTAGGGGCGAATTTACATACAGGGTGTCCCAAAATTCAACGATAAGCCGGAACCAGGGGGTGGCCCTATTCATGACTGCATGGAAAAAAATATAAAAAAAAATCAAACACCATTTTGTTTCAAATTACAACAAAAAATGTAAATTCTCAAAATAAAAAAATGTCTCTTGACATTTTTTGCTACTGTGACCACAAATTTTCATTAATTTTTGATTTTATATTTTTATAAGAATCTTAGAACATGCTATATGTTTCGATTTTATATTTTTATCAGAATCTTAGAACATATAGCATCCTTTCCTAGTTTCCAAAAATTCCAAATTTTTAGCGGTTTTTCCACGACAATTAATCAAAAAAGTTTTTTTCCATAAAATTTTATTTTTTTTTTAGTTTCAGTCCACTTTCAGTCATCGTGGTTATAAAAAAATGTATGGACACTACCATGGCGTCTTTTTTAAAAAATTGGCGCAGGTTATCAAGATTCTAAAATGGTATAACCCTTTGGCTAAACTTGCCAGAAAAAGAAGTAATGCATACTTTTTCATAACAACAACCGATTTTCAAAAACTTTTTCTATTCAAATAAATCACTTCCCCATGAGTCTTCAGAATGAAGCACGTTTTATTTGGGCCCAAATATTTTCTGTTTGTTTATTTTAAATCGTCATAATGTTCATTTAATTAAAAGACAAAAATTCTAAATAAGAAAAAATGCATAAGTGCCATTTAGGAGTACAAACATATTTTCTTTATTTTTTACAGTAAATGTTCGAATTTTTTGCCACCTGCATCAATATACGATGTTGTTGAATTGTTTTCAGTTTCCGTGAATTGTCAATACCATCTGATCTTGGTCTTCTAGCACTTCTTCTTTCTAAACACCCTTCCAAAACCTCTTGATGCACATTTATAAAAACCCGATAATCTGGATATCTTCCAGCATTTTTGAACCTTTCTCAGTATATTCGAGTAGCAGAATTAGCATTGCACCGGCATTCTCCGTACACTATGTGCATGTTTACTTATCCAAGGGGGCATACGACAATGGCATGATAAAAATGATGAACGTTCAAGGATTTTTCAAAAATAGTAGGTACACAATTTCAAAATCACACGTGAAATTAACACATTAATGGAATAAAAAAAAAAACAGTGCAAACAGATCGTACTAAATTTTGAAGAAAGCGCATCAGAAAACCAATTTTTTCCATAAAGTGAAGTGATTTCTCTGAACAAATTTTTTGTTTGAAAATCGGTTGTTGTTATGAAAAAGTATGCATTACTTCTTTTTCTGGCAAGTTTAGCCAAAGGGTTATACCATTTTAGAATCTTGATAACCTGCGCCAATTTTTTAAAAAAGACGCCATGGTAGTGTCCATACATTTTTTTATAACCACGATGACTGAAAGTGGACTGAAACTAAAAAAAAAATAAAATTTTATGGAAAAAAAACTTTTTTGATTAATTGTCGTGGAAAAACCGCTAAAAATTTGGAATTTTTGGAAACTAGGAAAGGATGCTATATGTTCTAAGATTCTGATAAAAATATAAAATCGAAACATATAGCATGTTCTAAGATTCTTATAAAAATATAAAATCAAAAATTAATGAAAATTTGTGGTCACAGTAGCAAAAAATGTCAAGAGACATTTTTTTATTTTGAGAATTTACATTTTTTGTTGTAATTTGAAACAAAATGGTGTTTGATTTGTTTTTATATTTTTTTTCCATGCAGTCATGAATAGGGCCAGCCCCTGGTTCCGGCTTATCGTTGAATTTTGGGACACCCTGTATAACAGTCTATAGATTTAATATTTTAAGAATGCTTTAATAAAATAAAAATAGTCAGTAGTTTGAAACTGAAATGAAAAAAGATGCCTTTTTGCAAAAAAATAAGCCTTAAAGCCTTAGCTAGCAAAATAATGCCTAAAAGGCATGAAAATGCCTAGGTTGGCATCGCTGAGTGCAATAATACCAGCGGCAATAACCCCTGCAGGGGTTATTTCCCAAACCAAAAATGTGGCAATAAAACCGTTGCATGTGGGGGTTATTTCCAATTTCTAATGGAAATAAAGCCCACCATAGAAAACCTAATAAAACAAAACAAATTTTACAAAATAATCATATTCGCTTTATTTTATATTGGTATATTTTTGTTAGCCGCAGGACTATTTTTTTGCAGTAGTGAAATTAAAAAAATTCGCTCGAATTTTTAATTTCACTAATGCGATTCCATTATTACTATAGTTAATGTTGAGTGACTTGGCCGACTAGAAGTCCATCTGTACTGAGCCTGAAGGCTCGCATATACAGAAGTATTATTGAAATACGCAGTTTTATCAAGCCTACAAGCATTTTTTATCGTCAGTGGGTAGGGTTCTGGCGATATGTTGGTGCAATGGTGTCATGGAGCACTTGGTTTTGTACCCTTGTGTACCCGGCCCAGTCACACAACGTTAACTATAATAATAAAGAATCGCAACAAGAAACCTTAGACTTGACATGACTTTGTCTAGATTACATTATTTTTAAGAGATAAGCAAGCAGCTCCATCGAGACTTGACTATTTTTTTTACAGAATGTTTTTGGTGGAATTTCACTTCTTTTTGTAGAAACGTGGACATATTGATTTATTTTATACGATTTTTTTACTTGACAGAATTTCTCTCATTTAAGGAATATAGTTTTTTTCATTATTACAAATATTTCTTTTCTTTTTTTCCGTTTCTGATTCTTGTACAGGAGCAAAAGTATTTCTATTGCTTATTCGCTTTAATTATTTATTCTTTTAGATAGTTTAGACGGTTTAATCTCTGAAAGATCGTCGCGGTATTTACGCCTAAGCCGGTTGTATTCGGTGATCGCTGAAGCTTGAGCTTTTATACTCTTGACGTCAACATATATGCATCCATGGTTACTCGTGGAAGCGCAACGTACGCTTGGCCACAAGAGAAAATGGAGGTGCCAATGTCCATGAGAGCAGTTTTTAGACTTAAACCTTGGCTCTTGTGAATTGTTAGTGCATACGCCATACAAATTGGGAATTGTTCCCTATATACGTATGCCTGTAGTAGGTCAATCTCTAATAGTTTGGTTGGGCTCTTGTGTTTTCTTATCAGGGTCGATAAATACTTCAGATCTTCGATTATCCTAGTTTTTATAGTTTCCCTTTATGTGACCATTAAACCCTAAAATATACCAAATTTCAGCTCTCTGAGTTTATGGGAAGTACTAGTTCTAATTTGATGATCATAAGTGAGTGTCTAAAATGCGAAAGTTTGCTTTGGCTTAGCTTCGGAAGTGTCAGATTTTAAGTATGTGATTATAGCTTCCTGGATGACGAATTTCTCCGTTCTGGTCTTATCCAGAATTTCTCAAATAGGGGCCTGAAAATGTGGCGAAATGGTTCCAATAAAAGATGGTACGGCAGTGTTTGCTTCGCGCTCGAATTGGCTAGGCACTGCATGCCGTGCGCCCCGATAAGGCCGAATTTCAAATTCGGCTCAATTTTGTTTGGCGTTTTATCGCGTCACCATTGAAATAACACACGAACGGGCCTTATTTTAATTGAATTATGGAAATAAAGCTGTATTTAACATGGAAATAAGGCCACATTTACAGAAAAAATAAAAGACCTGAATTGGGATATAGTTTCCATGCAACATGGCAAAAAGACCTCATTTTCCCGTTGTTGTCCATTAGTTGCATTCAATGAGTATACGTACACGAATTTAAGTTTTCCGTGAACATTTTTTGTTTCTACAAAATATTGACGAGTTCAAATAAATTTAGTGATCTCATAAACCATTTATTTTTTCAATTGGTACTATTGTTTCATAAAAGATAAAATTTAATTGGGACTGCTGATCCGCCATAGTGGGTTACTAGTCCCTATATCAAATTCGGTAATTAAGACATTCCATAGTGGGTCCAGTTTCCATGTGCAACATATATCCATGTATGCATTTGTAATAGGATCAATTTTAAAACCAATACGGAAAAAAAGAAATAAGGCCCCACGGGAACTTTTTCTTAATTGAAATGGAAATAAGGGACTATGCGGCATTGTTTCACGTCACCTAAAGTAGCTTATGTAATTTCCTGACCTTTACTGCAATCTATGAACAAAATCATTATTGCAATTCTTTGTTCTATGCAAATTTAAACAAATCTATAATTTCTATTTGCATGAGATGATATTCTTTATCGAATAAGATGGTGCAAATGCCAGATAGTAATTTCTTGAAAAATTAGGTTATCGATTATCACATTATTCGTCCCCGGATGGAAAATTGACAGTTTTGCTTTTGTGTGTGTTATTCGAGAAAATAATTTTAACGCCTTAACTTTTAAAAACTGTAAATACCGTAGGCTGAATGGATATTTTTAAGGTTGTCATATGAACGCTTCATTACATTCTATTCAGGTTCTGTTCTTGAAAAAAAATTCCATTCAATTCTTATGAAAAATTTTTTGTTTAATAATTTATCACCATTTTTAATCATAACACAAACTCATTTAATTTCTTATCATTCCCAAAAGGCAAACGCCCAAGTTTACAGCAGAACATTAAGTGTCTTTTTGTGTCATCTTCAACTTTCACCTACACACCATTCACCAACATCCTAAAACAACAAAAATAAAACAAACCCAACAACCAATTTAAATGTCACTTTACATAAACTTCAACAACAAAAACAACACTAACAAAAAACAAATTCACCAAACAAAGAATAACAACAGCAAAAAACTGTTTTGAGACAAGTTAATCTCATTGTGTCGGCAACGCCATTAAATTAATTTTGCCCACTCAGATAATAAAGTGACCATAAGATTGTGAAAAAGAGTGAAAAGTTATATCACCCCTCCTAGCCTCCAGCCCCTCAAAACAACTTTTTGTCCTTTTTTCGTTCACAATAGAAGAATTACCCTCACCATCACCTTACAAGGCCTATTGTTGTCGTGTCGATGTAACGGACCGGTATCTTGTGCGGGTGCAGAAGGTGATAGACTTAAACAGGACTTTTAGGTCTTTCTAAAGCCATTTCACCTTAAATAGCCGCATATTTATTCAGCTTCCACTTCCGCTCGGCTGATGGCCGGACTGGACATGAAGCTCTATCTATTCTTCACTTTCCATTTTCTTTTCATTTTGATTAATAAATTCCAATTTGTTATGCTTATCTTGTCAAAAGTTATTTTGTTGCTCATCCACTCATCTTCAATCTCCTGCTCCCGGGAGGAACAAAACCCTCTGCCAAAGAAGACAAAAGAAAAATCAACCCTCTTTTCTTTTTGTTGTCCCTTGCCCACCCCCATACACCTGTCAACTTTGAAGCACTTTAACATGTGCTTTTAGACCCGTTGTTTTTCTGTTGTGTATTTTGTTTATTTATTCATATTCTATGTATGTTTGATGGACTTTTTTTTTGTTTTTTACTGGTTGTGAAAGAGAGTTAAAAGCAAAGAAAGAAAAACTTACCACAGAGATGTTCCGATAGCTCAGGAGTAAATGCGGCGGTATGCGATTGACGTGGCAGCTTTTGTATAACGGTTGAAATTTGATGTGTCCATGTTCATCTGCAACAAGCGGGTTTTTGTTGTTGTTTTTTTTTTGGATTTCGTTTATTTTTTTTTTTGGTATTTTTCATTTTTTGAGTATGTTCGAAAAAATGATTCGCGTGTAACCAATGCACATTCACAACCAGAAGGAGAGAGGGAGAACAGAATGCGAAAAAAAGAAAAAAAATTAAAATAAATTTTGATTCAACACAAAAATAACGGTAAACAGAGAGAATCAGAAAGACGGACATATGATTTTTTGAATTCTTCTTCAAAGGAACAGAGAAGAAAAATGAAAACTCAAATATAGGATACGAACTTAATGCAAACAAAGAAAACACAAAAAATGATGTTGAAGTAGATGGATAAAAAGAAACAACATCAATTTTGGCTTTTTCACAATATTACTTGAGTTTATTCTCTGGCTAAGATAATTCAGAGGGAAAAATGTTATTTGTTTTTATGCTTATTACTTTTTATCTTTGTTTTATTTTTTTTTGTTTTTTTAATTAAAAGTATGAATTTAAGTTCTACAAACACACACAGTCTCGTATAACACTATGAGCTACTATACTGAGTTTGATCATAAATCTAACGGTAATTGGTAAGTATGTGTAACATGAATAAAATGGATTATGTATTTTATTTTGTTATATTGTTTTTATTTTTTTTTCTGTTAATAAATTGGCAGTTTTTTTCTTTTTTCTATTTTTTCTTAGTAAATTTTTGCATGGCAGTTAAGATTTGCATTTTTTTTTTTTGTAAATTGAATATTTTTTTTAATTTTCGAATTCTTGCATTGAAATATGTATTTTATTTGATGAATATTATTTTTATGACTTTTCAGTTTACTTACCCTCCTCGTTGGTTGCACAGAGCGGACCCACCCATTTGCCTTTGATGCAACGAATTTTGCAAAGACGTCGGTCGCCTAGAGGACCAATTTCACCAGGGAAACGTATTTCAGAGACTTCAGTGAAATGTGCCTGCTCATCGGAGTCAGCTTCTTCGACTTCCTCCTCTTCGGATTCTTCTTCGTCGGGATGAACCGGTGAATAGCCGCCTTCCTCCTCAAAAGCTCCTAAAATATAGGCAATCATTGACGAGTATTAAAATTTATAATGTACTTTTTTTATGAAAAATAATGATGTCGAATTCTTTGGAAACATTTTATGCCACTTATATTGAGGAATTTGTGAAAGGAAATACATATATCCATGTATTTCGGAAGAAATTGACGGAGTGGTTATTCAGATATGCCTACATGAATGTAATTGCATAACAAATGGGATTGAATGGCATGAAAAGAACAATTTTAGTTCAAATCATTTAAAAGAATTTAAATTTGAAATAAAGTTCGAATTGAATTTAACAAACATAAAATTGGCAAGAAGAGACAAATTGATTCCACAGAATTTTTCATTTTCAATGTTTTTTATCACTCAAGAGTCCATACAGGATTTAAACTTCGTTTTGAACTTAAATTTATTTTTTGAATCTGGAAGTTTATATTTATTCTTCGGGCAAATCTCACTCGAATTTGAATAAAGACAAATTTGAATATAAATGAGAAATAAACATGTGCGTGCATTTATTTAAGTTGGAAATTCTGATAATAGATAATAGGTACCTATTTAACTTTGAATATTTTGGAAAAAATGTGTGTGTGCAACTAAACAGACATCAGAGATGAAACACCACAAAAGTGGCCGTTAACAGAATAATAATTAACATTAGTATCAGGATATTGATGAAGCACAACGGACATGGAACAGGGATTAGACCATGCCGAATCAATTTCGTCGTTCACAATAATTATCGTTTATACATAACACGGCGGCGATACAAAC
Source organism: Sphaerophoria taeniata (assembly GCA_943590905.1). Classification (NCBI taxonomy): domain Eukaryota; kingdom Metazoa; phylum Arthropoda; class Insecta; order Diptera; family Syrphidae; genus Sphaerophoria; species Sphaerophoria taeniata. The sequence goes on along the minus strand of OX016540.1, from coordinate 32,344,444 downwards.
CAAACAGCGAGCGCGAGAAAAAATGGACTTTTCGGGGAATCATTTCGGTGAGTACATAATCATACTGTTTGCTTCTGTGAATTTGTCGCCTAGATTGTGCGAAGCCCAGCGTTACCACTTGGGAGAAAAGCCATAAGTAGATTGAGAAAAAAAGAAGTAGATTTTAAAATAGTGTACATTATTAAATTGGTTGTTGATACATTCACGCAAAGAGAGCATAGATATCAATAGACAAAATACACTACGTAATTTAAAAATAATGGTTATTATAATATTGGGCAACTAGCCGACCCGATAAACGTTTTTTTATTTAGATTTATTGGGATCAAAACTCGGTAACTAGACCTTACAGATAGAAAGAAGTTAGTTTTGATTAAAACTCTATAACCGAGTACTACAAGAAATATTCGCCTTCACTGGCTGATTTATTTATGATATTGATAAGTAGGATTTGAGCAGACCTTTCTTTCGATGTATCTTTCGATAGGTTTTGGAAGAATTTATTTTCTGTCCAAAATTTTGGCAAGGGGTTAGCCCATGATATTTTTCGAAAATCATGACGAGATCGATTTCGCTAAAATCAACATATTTTATAATTCTTTTTATCCTGAGCTTACGACTAAAAAATAAACTCCATTTCGAGCCCTGGTTGCCGAAATATTTGCATCCGTCTTTCTATGGGACTGCTATAAGCTATAGGGACAAAAAGCAAAAAAAAATGTGTTTTTGATTAAAACTCGGTTACCAGACCTCGCAGATAGTTTTGGTTTTCAGTGACTGAAAATTCTACCCAAAGAAAATTTCCGTTCTTTGTTTAATTTATTCAATTTTTCGACTCTTCCGTTTGATTTTCCCATTTTTTTACAGGAACGATGTCTGTTGGGCTGTTTAGGAGTTTTACCAATAATTACTAAGGTGTCAGCGGGAAGTAAACGCGTTTTTGTGGAGTGAAAAATTGGATTGTGTTACCCATAATGTAAGCAGTATTTGCTGCAACCACATATTCGATTGGAGGATTTCTAATTGCTCAGTGAACAATCAGTGAAAAAATAAGAAAGATCAAGAGATTTTCTGTTTTTTCAGTTCAAAAGTAGTTCGTTTGACACGGACCAATTTCTCATCTCTTCAAGTCTTCATTAACGCAGAAAGATTCATGTTAAATAAGGCCGAGGGGCAGCTGAGATACAGCTGAACATCATCAGCATACAAAATAATAATAGCTACAATTTACTAATGAGGATAGAACTTCATTCACAGAAAACAAAAGAGTACACAATATGGAACCTTGTGGTACACCAGTAGCAATCAGCAAAAAAATTGACAGCGAGTCAAAAACTCGCACTGGTTCCTATCCTATCCTATTGGTTGAATATGAAAAAATTAAAATTGTTGCACTTGATGAAAAATTCAAATTTAGCATAAGCTTTCGACAAAGATGGATATGGATAACAGAATTGAAGGCCTTCAAAAAATCCAACAGAACTAGAAACGTAAACTTGTCTTATATCTAATGCTTTTCTTATGCCATCAGTAACATTTAAAAGTGCGGTAACACAGCTGTATTCCTTCCAAAAGCCAGATTGATAAGGACTGAGCAGAGAGTTAGTACATAGATAAGAAAAACACTCATTTTATTTTGAAGGATCCTTTCAAGGACTATTGATAAAAATGGAAATACGGAAAACGTTAAAACATTAAAACGTTTTTCAAAAGCGGAATGATTTTAGTTACTTTCCATAACTCTGGGTATAGCCCGGACGTAAAAATAGTATTGAAAGCATTTGTGATTGATGCTAATATCAGGGGCAATATCCACAGTAAGGAAAAATGTATATCATCGAACCCAACAGCTTTAGACTTAGTGGAAATACCTTCGACAAATATTTTAGATTTTTAACGTTTAAAACAACTGAAACATAATTTTCGATAAAACTAACAGCTTTAGAGGAAAAAGCAACTGTCTGACTGTCATAATAATGTTATAGTAATCGTTATCTCGTTAAGTTTTAGAACCAAAATGCTATCAAAACGTATTGTTGCGTAACAAAATGCACACACTGAGAAAACTGTACTATGAGTTTTTCAAATAGAATCATATTTGAAAACTATTTAATAATGGCAAATTGAACTCGGTTTAATCCAACCTCTTATCTATTAAAATACAAGAAAAACAATTTTGTTTGAATATAGTCTATTTGAATCAAAAGGATTCATGTTTGCCTTACACTTTGAATATGAAATTACAATTAATGAGTTTGTTTCAAGTAAGAAGGCGTTTGAAATATCTGTAAAACAATGAGACCAAACAGACCATATTAATTTCAAACTTCCATCGATTTGAAACGATCCCGAACAACTTCAGATTTTGTATGAAAAAAAAAAAAATTATGTTTGATTCAAACTCAAAGCAATTTACAATGAACGCAAACGAAAATACAACCACATAACTGTAAATTACTGGCGTCGGTATGTCTTTGTTGTTCTCATCTTGACAAGTTATTTTCCGTGTGAAATGTGAAATTGAATCGTGTGTGATTTTACAAATAAAAACAATGGAATTGTCTCGTTTTGGTTTCCGTTTTTATTGTAAGTATTTTTTAGACAACTTGATTTTGTTTTTGAATTTTTCAAGTCATGTGTAATGTATTTTAGAAAATGAAGTGACACAAGACAGACATAGATTTTACCCTGGAGGGACTTCATTCCAAATTTACAAAAAGGTAACCTTTAAGTTTACTAATTTTTTTACATTGTCATATTTATCATGCAATGAAAAACGTTATTTTATTATAGTTCAACATCGATGACAATAGTTCAAAGGTCAGTGACAGGACCATAGCCGTATTTAGGGGGGGGGGGGGGTACAGGGTTTAACCCCCCCCCCCCCCCGAAATTTTTTTTACATCCATTTTCCATTAAAGTTAAAAGTATCTACATAAGTCATTACATAGATGACTATATTTAAAAGCGCCGTCTTGATAGCACATCCGTATTGAGGGGGGGGGTTACGGGGTTTACTGACCCCCCCCCCACGAAATGCAAAATCAAATAATTATTGATTAACAACTTAATAAATTTATTTTTTGGCTAACACTGAATTTATAAGTTTCTATTAAGGCTTAAAGGCATTTTTCTTTCAGAATAAAAGTCTGTTAGAGCCATAGCCGTATTTAGGGGGGGTTACGGGGTTTTCTTTTAAATAAGTCGTTATATAGATGGATACAGTAAAAACCGCCATCTTGATAGTACCAGTCAAATAAATATACAAAGCTCTGAACACACTTTTAACTGAACGTGTTCTGAGCGCCCAAATTTTTTCGAGACGCATTTAATATCTAATTGACATTCGTCATTTAACAGCCGAACATTCATGAGAAGTTTTTGTATACCTATATACAGGGTGATTCACGAGCGTTGTGCCAAAAAGCTAGGGCGTGTAGGTTGAGTTGAGACAAGAAAAAAATCGTATGGGAGGGGTGGGTCTATTCCCCCCCGTTTAGCCGGGAGGGGCAATTTTCTGAAAAATTGACTTATTTTGTTTAAAAAAATATTAAAAATCAACGGCTTCGTTTACAACACCGTGCTATACCTTTCTGAAAAGCCAAAAACTTTTTCTTTCTCTTTGTTTTTAAATTAAATTGTTTTAACGAATAGTTTAAAAAAAATAAATTTTCAAACTCAAAATTTTCAAAAAAAAAGCAAAAAAAACATTTTTGAACTATTTTTTTCAAAATTTTATGTAATTAAGTACTAATTTTGTTTTTAAAATTCAATGTGTTTGTTAATTTTTAGTCGAAAACAGAAAACCGGATGCAAAAATGTCTTTTAGTTTTTGAGAAATTAAGAAAAAACCGAATCCACTTTTTTCCAAAAAAATCTTTGTTTTTATTTTTACCTATCTGGACTTTTAGTTTAATTTATTAGTTTCATTTATAAATTTAATTTTTTGTAATTGGAGTTTTATGAGGACTCAATAAAGTAGAAAAGTATTACATTATCCCTGGATTAACCATTTTGTTCATTGATAACGTTTGAAAACTGACCTGTAATTTTTTCTTACTATACCTGGGTCCGCGGCCACTCCCTGGCGAAGAGTTCTACTTGCTAGGGGCTTAAGATAATTAAACCGCATTTTTTCTTGAATGAAAAAACAATTAACAACCTATAGGTAAATAAAAGCCATCGCATATTTACTAAACAACCATTTACAATTAAAATATTAACTCATCAACACATAACAATAACAAACTCATACGCTCGAGAAGAGTTAGCGGACAGGAACTTCTGCTACGGTTTAACTTATTGTCGAGATCGGGAAGCTGAAAGACTCTACGCTGAAAGATATCCCAATAGATGGCGCCCAAGTCGTAGCATGTTTTCAAGAATCCGCCGACGAGAGCACTGAGAGCTAGAAGTGAAAGGTCAATGGCAGACGTTATCAATGAAAAAAATGATTAATCCAGGGAAAATCCAATACTTTTCTACTTTATTGAGTCCTCATAAAACTCCAATCACAAAAAATTAAATTTATAAATTAAACTAATAAATTAAACTAAAAGTCCAGATAGGTAAAAATAAAAACAAAGATTTTTTTTAGAAAAAAGTGGTTTTGATTTTTTCTTAATTTCTCAAAAACAAAAAGACATTTTTGCATCCGGTTTTCTGTTTTTGACTAAAAATTAACAAACACACTGAATTTTTAAAACAAAATTAGTACTTAATTACATAAAATTTTGAAAAAAATTTGTTCAAAAATGTTTTTTTTTGCTTTTTTTTTGAAAATTTTGAGTTTGAAAATTTATTTTTTTTAAACTATTCGTTAAAACAATTTAATTTAAAAACAATGTGAAAGAAGAAGTTTTTGGCTTTTCAGAAAGGTATTGCACGGTGTTGTAGACAAAGCCGTTGATTTTTAATATTTTTTTAAGCAAAATAAGTCAATTTTTCAGAAAATTTCCCCTCCCGGCTAAACGGGGGGGAATAGACCCCCCCCCTCCCATACGATTTTTTTCTTGTCTCAACTCAACCTACACGCTCTAGCTTTTTGGCACAACGCTCGTGAATCACCCTGTATATTCTTGGTAGAGGCAAAATGGCAATCTATTTTGGTGACATCTTGAGAGGGAAGCAGTTTTTTTAACATAAAAAAATCCAATTAAACCCATCCTACTTTGACGCAGTTCGGACTAAAAATGTAATCCATTTTAACCAAACGTCAAAAAATTTCTAATTAATAAGAAATAATTTGTTTCCGGAGTAGTAAAGTAAGTGACGTTAAGCTTAAATTCCCTTTGGGAAATTTGTTGTTGTTGATACTTATAAACCATCTAATGAACTTTTATCTTACATTTTTTTATTGCTTCGCTAAACCACCCTCCACTGTGGAATAAATTTTTAAACGTCTGATAAGATATATTTCTTTTATTAATAGCATTTTGCACTTAGTCCACAGAATAAGAAATAATCCTTCGTTATTCTGTAGGTACTATCAAAATGGCATTTTCACTGAATTTAATAATCTTTAGGATATTATAATATATAAAATAAACTTTTTTAACACAGATCATCACTCTTGTGAATAAATAACATGTATACAAATAAATTTCTTAACATAAATTTATAAGATTTATATAATGTTATACTTTATTTATGTATTTATTCTTCTTCTGCTTTTGTTTTTATTCGTCCCTCAATAAACAATAATGCTTTTTATGAAAATAGTTCTCTCCTACTTTTTCCAAAACAAAATAATACAAAAATGTTATTGACTTCCAATAAAGGTAAGTTAACTTAATTTAAGATTCATATATCTAATATACCATGCAAAAACATCTACTCTGAAGCTTTGAAGCCAATATCTTCAGTTAGACTTCAATTTTGTAGGAGAAATGATTTTTTTCATATGAATTCAAATCTTTATTATGTGTTTTACAATATATTTAAAAATACTGCATAAATAACAATGATTAATATTAAAGATTAATATTAAAGTAAAAGATACACTCAAGAAATATTTTTAAACTTTCCATCAAAAATTGTTTCGTGAACAAATGAATTGGCTTCGGGGAAGTGTAAGAATGTGATAAATTTGATAAATATGTTTCCTTTTTTATTAAAAACTAGCCGACCCCGCGAACCTCGTCTCGACTGCCACCAGACCAAATCAAATCTAAAAATAATTTAAAAAATTCTCGTTTTGAGAAGTTTTCTGAGTTTTTTTAGATACCTACTAATTTTTGAACAATTGCAGCTATGATCCCATACAAAAGTATAATTTTCGACCACCATTTGATTGTTCCCATTTTTTAATTTTCCCGTAAATTATTCCCAAAATTTGTTTTCGCAGGAACCCTGGCTCGTGTTAGCTTTGCCTACAGTCAAAATTTTATAACAATGCGTTGGACTACTTAAGAGTCTTTACCGGTCACACAAACAAATCAACATGCATTGTTTACATTAATCTTTAGCTAACCTCGTTTCACCACCATTAAGTGCCTTCAGAGATAAGCTCTAAAATGATTATAAGACCTATATTTCCAATTTCAAAGATATGAAATTTTTCTAGCTTGACAACGAACTTTCCAACACAGTCAAAATCCTAAATGTGATAAACAAAATCAAACGTGTTGCTCTTTTCCTTAATTTTCCAAAATTGCACCTTTAATTCCATGCAAAATCTCCCAGAGATTTCCAAGTTCCCCATCACCAATTTTTTAGTTTTCCGTTTGAAAACCAATGCACATAGATACAATTCCATGCAGTTTTCCATTTAAAAACCAATGCGTTTTCCGAGTTTTTCATCAAAAACTTTCTATTTTTCTATTCGAAAACCCATTTTGAAAACTAAAAAAATTCCAAGCAAAAAAAAATCAAATTTCCGACCTTTGTTTGGTTTTTCCAGTTTTCCTACTCTTCCATGAGGTTTTTCAATTAAATTTTTTGTCACAGAAAGCATCACTGAATACAACAGTATTAACCATTAAAATTTCACAAATATCTAGTTGGCCATTTCGGAGTCCATAAAGGACATATAAACAAACAAACGTAGTATATACATTCATTTTTATATATAGAGATTTTGAAAAAAATTATCATTTATCTTAACCCCCCCCCCCCCCCCCCGAAACCAAATCCTAGCTACGGCTATGGACAGGACCCAAAAAACTATTTTCGTCGGAGTGCAGATATATGTAAGTAAAATAAAATATAAAATGTGCATTCCAAACTAGTCCTTTTTTTATCTTTTTTAGGTGCCAAACTAGTAAGCAGCGTGGTCACACCAACAGCCCGCTTAGCAACATTCGCAAAGAAGCACGAATGAAGATTCACCATCGCTGATGTGGCGGACTGTTTTTTTTTTTTTCAATACAACACCTTAAAAAGGTTTTTAATTTATGTAAACCGAACAGTTTAATAAAATCAAACTAATAAATGGTTGAACAAACCGAAACGTCTTTGATTTAAACATGGAAATACTAAGCAAAAAATAAATAAAAATCTATTTAAATCAACTTTTTATGAAGTAAGTTAAAATAAATATAAAAATGTTTATTTTAAATAGAAAACGAAGTTAACATAAACTGATTTAAGTTCAATTGAACTCAACTGAAACTTAATAGATATCATATTCAAATCAAACTCAAAACGAATCCATGCCAAATCATAGGTGTTTGAGTTTGATTTGAATATGAATCTGTTTGATATTTTTCTCAGTGCAGTTACCAATATTTCAAGCTTCAAAACGAATTTTCAATCTTCAAATCTTCCAAAATTATAAAACATGGGATTAAAAGCAAAATTCTATGCGTTTTCCAAAATGAACGAGTTTTACAATTAGATTTGTTTTTCATTTGGATTTGAAGAACATTTCGAAACAATTGCAATATTTTTCGATTTGCCGTAGCGGATTTTCCGCCATTTTTTGACTTTTTCGCTTCCATAGGCTCTTTTCTTCCATACCATTATCAAATTACAACGTTCCTTAAGTATTTTCACTTTAAGAAGATTCGTGGAATCCAAATACTTATTCCGAAAAATTCGGTCAATACAAAGAGTTGTTATGTACAAACGCCCAGACAGGCACAAGACCAAAGTCCGATGGCATTTCAAACCTTCTCGCTTGACTTTTTCACACTATATTTACAATTCTTTTCTTATTTTTTGATATTTCATGACTCATAGTCTTAACAGTACATCAAATTCTTCCCGTTTTTTTCTTTAGAGAAAACTCACTTTCATGATTGAAAGTAAAATTGAAATTTTCTGCCACACATCTCTGATGAAACTTCAAACATCATTTCTATAAAAAAAAAAAAATACGTATACGCCGAAGTGCACCATACAACTTTCAAATACAAACAAAATAACTTTTTCGTCTGTGGTTATATTTGCGCTTCGATTTTACTTTGACTCAAAACGATTGCAAGTGGACTCAAATTCCAAACACATTTCACAAAATTCTCCAATCAAATTCATAGAATTGTGTAAATATCGTCCCTCCCCAACCAAAAAGAGTCTTAAATTAAATTCCAAATCTTCCACTCAACCATGTTCAACTTCATAAAACAAATTTGAAACTTCTGGTGTATTTATTTCCCATCCAACTTGAATTCTAAGTCGTTCACATCCGAACCTAACCGAAACCCAAAGACCATAAAAGCACAAAATTGTTTTGCTCACTCACCTTTGTCCTTTCGACTGGTTGTCTTCGATCCAGAATCACCGCCGCCCTTGGGACGACTCAGAGCTCCTGTCGTTTTGCCAGATTTTCTCTTAACCCGTTGCAAATTGTCTGCGGTTCCCGCTTCACTGCCATTATCGTCCTCTACTGTGCCATTATCATGCCTTAATCCAGCACTAGGTTTTAATGTGGAATTGCCTCCGTTCCGAGCTGACAATTGACTATTGCTGCTACTGCTGCTGCTGCTGCTTCTGATGCTTGTGCCATCCAAGTGGCCATCATCCTTCTTGGTGTTGTCAATATTTGTTGTTTCGATGTCGTTATTGTTATTTTCTCCTCTATGTTGTCGTTGTTCTGTCAGGACATCCTCCGGTTCTCGATCACCCTTACCACCGACTTCGCTCAACGATGATGACCTTTTTGTGCGATGATGTCGTTTGGGTGGTCCATTGTCTGCGGAGTTGTACGGGGCTTGTTTCGGAATTGGCTCATTTCCGTCAACGACAACATCTCCGACAACTGCAATCGGCTGCTCCTGACGCTGCTGCTGCTTGTTCTTGTTACCAATTTTGTAGCTTGATTTTGTTTTGCACGAAGTATTCTTTTTGTCGCCACCACCACTTGAACATTTATTCGATCGTTCCTTGAGGTGCTTTTGCTTCATTTTGTGTAGTTTCTGTCGCAGTTCCTTATTTAACGATTTCGAATTGAGCAAATCGTCCAAATGCACGTAGTAGACTTCACCCTCGGCTGCCAATTTCGCACCACTCCATTTGTCGTGTTCGGCTGCTGGTGAATCGTCCTTGTGAATCACGTGCCGTTTGTACCTGCTGCCTCGGCCACTACCCGAACCACGACTTTGGCCATTTTCATTTTCCAAGCGTCTTCGGCGTCCACCAGCGCGACGCTTTTTGTTCATTTTACGCTCCATTCGCAAACGGTGTCGTCTTGCCAGTGGGTCTTCCGTGCCGTTTTCGTCTTCACTCTCGTCACTGTGCAAGGCAGCGGCATTGCCAGCACCGCCTTCCATATCAATTTGATATGGATTGATGGCCGAGTCGGTGTGGCTATTGGAGAGGTCGATGTTAATGTGTTCAATGGAGTCCATATCGGAGGTGGTGAAATCTTCGGGCAGGTAAATTTGCGTTGTCTCGAAATCAACATAATTTGCTTCGGTTGTTGGCTCGACGGCTTTCGGTTTGATATAGCGAATTTCTGGTGCCCTGCAGCCTGGTGCTGGATCTGAAATAATCGGTAAAACGGTTGAGTTAAAACGAAAAGGCTTAGTTTAATGGTTAAAATTTGCAATGAATTTAAATTGAATTGCTGAAAATTTACTTAAAGAGTTTTTGTTTTTAATTTAAAGTAAAATAACAATACAATGTAGGTATTTATCTTTTTGTTTGTCGGTTTAAAGAGGGCTTAAGCACGTTTAAAATACGAAAACCCTCCCATGTTTTAAATCGTTATTTAATATTTTGTTCTCGGATTTGAATAAATAAATGCAATTTATTCTAGCCTGATCCCTTTATTTTTTTGGTAATTTTCTTTTTGTGGAATTCTAGTTTAACACAAGTCATATTTTACACATTCAACTAGCTTTCTGTGTTCACTATAATCTAGTGCCGTCGCAGTGTTCGGGGAAAATTATTCACAAGCAATTTAAGGAACAATGTTTTTGAATGGATTATTTGACCTTTTTCCTTTACAATGAAAAGAATATTTGGTTTTTGAAATTCCTTAGGAAAATTAAAATATTGTTTCTCATTTTCCGTTGATCTTTTTGCCATACATGAAATTGATAAACACAACACTAAATTTGTTTGAATTTTGAAATTAAGTTCTAATATTTTAATAAAAAAAAACCTGTAAACATAAAATAAGTAATTTTTGAAACTGCCTTAATTAAAACAACAAACAGTTATCCTATTTCAGAACTTCTTAAAGCCTTCATGATTAAATGCTTTATCAGCTCGTACAACAGTCTCATTCAAACCAATGGACCAATGATTTCATCACATCCATAAAATCCTGAAATCGTAAAATATAAAAATTCATAATTCGCGAAGCTATGGAAGAAAAGATTCGTACTCGACACCTGAGACTCATCTAAGAAGCATAAGCAATGAACTCAGCTTCCAGCGGTCGCCCATCTCCCTGCGGCATTCCTGAGATTAGTTTCAAAGTGTTTCCGATCTTGTATCATCGTTAAGACCATATATTCTACATTTTTGTATCAAGGCTAAGGCTAACAAAAGCCTGCTTTAGTCTTTTAATTATTATGCCAGTGGAAACATCACAGGAACCATCTCACTATTTGCCATGAAAATCTTATAAATATTTGTTGGGCCGTTTAGGAGTCTATATCGGACATACAAACATGCTCTCTAATTCGAGTGCGTTTAATTTTCATTTAAAGGTTATCTTATTAAGCAACATGTTTACCAACTTGTCATGTTGGCAGGTTTGTGAATGTTGAACACACTTTAATGGTGGCACGAAAGGTCCGAAGAACCAAGAATTAACCCACTTAAATTACATTCTGCAACAACTCCATGATTGTGTTCAAGTTAATCGAGGGCACCGCTAGTTTCTTTGGTGTTTAAACAAATACAATATTTGGATTTTCTTTCACATTGTCATTATTTTTTAAAACACTTCACACAAACATTTTCCGCTCAAATCAAATCATTTTAACGGTTATTGACTCCATATTTCAAATTCTTCTTTTTACCTTTTTTTTTGAAAATTTCGTTTGTATTTTTTCAGTAAAAACAATGTTCAACAAAAAATTAAGGGTTTCCACTAGCTCAATTAATCTGTATGCACATTTTCCCAACTCATCCCCACAAGACGCTATTCGAAAAACCATATCGTTCCTTTTAATGTATTCACGTAGTCTATGTTCAACGACCTGTCCAATACCTCATCCACCACCATAACTCTCAACTTTGAAAAGTCTGTTCTTGTGAGCATGTTCAAGGAATATGTTCCATCGTCCTCGCACCCAGCAAAGGCACACTGTTCAGAGCACAGCTGCCCTTTAGTCATTTTCGCTGAACAGACATCCATATAGACTCTGGAGAACCCCGAACGTACAACTCGTAATTTATATTAACCATCACGCGTACTAACCAATATTTCACAATTACTCCATAGCTAAAAAGTCAAAAGTCTCTTTAACAATGCAAAGTGCTGTGAGCGGCTGGAGCTTGAGCACTCGGGGCAATATGATGCGATGTGGGCCAGTTGATTTAGCTGTTATGAGCTCTTGTACTCCAACTAATTACCATACCGCACATCGTTTGTGCTGGCAAGAGCTTCGCGAGTCACGACATGACCCAAAATAATAAAAAATGAAAAACCCACAACCAAGCATATCCGCCTGGCTGTCTCCATGTCTAGCAGAGCAAAGCATCAGCCGCACGACAAAAAGGCTTTTCTGTTGTACACAGCACGTGGAAGACTAAAGAATATAAGTAGGTCAGTCCAGCACAGTTCTGAGCAAAGAGTTTATGGGAACCACTCGCACAAAGTACCACCGAAACCCATCAAATTATTAAGTGCACTAGCGGATAAAATCCTCGTTCTCTGATGCTTCATGCCGTACACCGCACAATGCTCTTAAGCTGTGCACATTGTGTCTCTATGGCACACAAGCTGCTTCAGCAGCAGGTTCAAAGAATGAACTGTAGAAGAGCCCAAGAGGCAGAGATCTGACATAATGTAAACGCTCTCGCCTTTTTCATTCTTCAGAGTTGTTTGGTGCATTGTGGTTCCTCAACCACCCACTGCCACTGCCACTTTGTCGGTTGACTGCCTCGACCCCCCTGAGGACCAGCGAAATGATATAAATCTTTAAATTTTGGGATAACTCAGGGAACATGATGCAAATGGAATATCTAAGCACTGTCTTGAAGGATACTACTTCGGCGGCGGCGGTAGTAGCGGAGCCAGCGACGGATATTGAGATTCATGTACCTACCATCAGAAGAAAGGACGAACGTGAAGGAGAATAAAACCCATTCTTCTGATGACGGCTAAGGAGCCAGAAAAAAGCGAAGCAAACAAACCGAACCAAAGGAAAAAGAAAACTCAACAAATGCGACAGCATCTAGCCGTGTAGCAAGGACGACACACTCTGACGACAAGGACAAGGATGAGGATGCAAATTGGCGACCTACTCTCATATGCAAATGGAACTTCACAACTCGAGTGAATGATTTAGAAGAGTATATTTCCAATGCCATAGCGTTTTGGTTTCTGATCCAAAGTGAAGCAGGGAGAAAGAAAAAAGCCAGGAAACGTGTGGTGCAGTTGCAGTTGCAGTGCACATCGCCATGCCTTTTTAGTTGCTTTTCGTTTGTGCGCTCTTATAGGAAGAGGAAAGAAAAAAAATACCTTTTTTTACATCACAAATGAATAATGTGGCAACAATGGAGGTTTTAGCTTAGTATTTTGAGGGAAAACCAAATTACGGGGGTTTTTCGTGTTTCTGCTTCTTCAGTTTTCTTTTGGAAGAATATTTTCATTTCGAGTGTTATTCAGTGTACGCTGGGAGTGTGTGTGTGTTTTTGACTTTAATGAAAAAGGATACACTAAGGATTCAGGACATTGATTTATGAATGAATAAAATAAGTTTGAAAGGAAACGAATTAGAAGAGAAGTGCTTTTCTATTTCGAAGAAAACTCCATTGTGAGGCAGGTGAATAAGTCTATAAGATTTTTGGTTTGAAGAAGAGAAGTTTCCATTCAAAGTGGCAGGTGGGTTTTAAAATTGTATAAATTCATTATTTCAAAATTTCAACTTTTCTTTAGTTGGTTTCGCTTTGAATTTTGTTGGGTAAGGAAATTGGAGTTTGCTTAACTTCAAATTGAAATTAAAATCTTCAATCGCATATAGATTTTGTTGGATAGTTGAAAAACTAAAAAGTCGAGTGAATATTCTAATAAACCTCCTTGAAAGTCTAAATAACTATTTCAGCGGAATTTGGATTTGTTAGTTTAAATACCATTTTTAAATTGTATAAAAACTAGCTGACCCAGCAAACGCTGTTTGACCATATAAATAAAATGAATTAGCATGTTTTGAATATATGTGAATTACCTTCTTCAAATTTATTTAAATTAGTGGTGTAACAATGCCAAATAAAAAGACTTTTCACTCAATCATAAATATTTAACACTTTCTTGAAGAAAAATTTCGGTGAATATATTTACATAAATTTTCTGCAAATAATGCCACAAGCAGTGTTGGCAACGAAAGTTACTCTGCGTAAGTTATTAATATTAATAAAATAAAGGAACGTTGATTGACATTAATTCATATTAGCATTGTCGGGATCACGGTTGCAATTTCAGCAATCAAACAATTCAATCTTGGAAAGCAAAAACATTTAAAACTTATCTTTCTCCCAAAATATAAACACATCCGATGTATGTATTTTGTGGTTATGCTTCATCATAATAAGGGCTTAAGTTCTTAGAAGTATTCTATCAGACATTGAAAGCGAATGTTTTTTCAGCATTCGGTTATGAAGTAATATTCAAAAAAAAAATTCTTCGTTTGCTGCCTTCATAAAATTTCTCGCGAATTCAAATTTCCAAATTTCTGAAATTTTAAATATAGCCCAAATCAAATGATGCACAAGAAGAAATGTCTGTTTGCCTTCTTAAAGTCATTAAAAACTTAAACCATCTTCAAAGTTTGGGGTGCCAGGTGCCAGCACGTAACTTGACACAATCGAGCAGTGACAGAAAGTAATTTGTTTCAATCGAATGAACTCGATTGTATTGTCATATTATGCAGCATACAATTTTGAAATAAACGTTTGAAACAGAAAAAAATACTCGATAGAAAATAGTTATCGAACAAGCATTCTTTTTGGAAAAAGTATGGAACCCAAACCAAATCGAGCCATAAACAAAGAACAAAATGAATTTTGACTCATTTTATGAGTACGTTTATTGTTAAACCGTATTTTTGCACTTCTTTTTGTTGCATTCCCCATTATCACTCATTTCTAAGGGATTGCATTTGTCACTAAAATTTTATTTTTTATTTATTTTTGCATTAGACCATTCTTCATCCAGGATGAACCATCCTCACATTTAGAATCAAAAATGTAATTTTTGTATTGACTTGAAAAATTACATACAATTTTAATTGAAAAATGCTTGACATTTTTTTGATTTAATGATTCACAATGAAAATTTTAAGCAAAAACTCGTTTCAAGTTACATGCTTCTTAGAAATATTTGTTTGGAGTTGATAGACGGTGAACAATGCTCCATTGTATCAATTTACGTGCTGGCACCCCTGGTTACCGTTATAATCAAAAAAACATTTTGTTTTTTCGGAATGGTGTTTGGACTCAAACAGAAAGCTCTGGGTGATGAACTATGAAATATGTTGAATTTAGCGAAATTAGCCAAAATTTTGGACAGAAAAAAAAATTCAAAACCCATCGGATATAAAGTTATAATCAAAAAATAATTTCTTTCGATTTCTGCTTTCAGAAAATGTCCAGCGATTTATCTCTGGGATTTAAAATATGTTTTACTCATCATAAACTATAAGCATGGCTGTCTTACAAGCATACCTGATAACCGCAATAGCTGCATCAATAATGCAGTGGCACAATGCCACTGTTAAGTTAAAAGGGACTATCATATCATATTTAAATAAATCACAAACTAATTTTTTTGAATTATGTTAAATCGTAATTGACATAGGTACTATGCATGGTATTGAATTTTCGCACGACTAGCACCATAGTAAGTCAATGGTTAGAAATATCGAACAGCTATCAAACTTGAAATAGAAACCAAATTGATGATCCGAACTGTTTTATTTTCTTGTCCTGATCTGAATCGGATCATTGTGATTGTAAAACGCGACTTATGATAAAAGCTAATTACAGCTATAAATGGCCTCTAAAAAAGAAATTGACGAGTATTGTTACATTCCCCCTTCTTTGATTTTGAAACAGCAATCAAAAAAGAACGGAAAAAAAGTAAGAACAGTTTTTGAACATTATCGTTAGCCCGATACTTTTAATATTACATCATAAAATCTCTATTCTGCCAAGGCACTTCAAATTCAAAAATTAATCAATTCAAAAACATTAAAAGAAATGGAAAATTCCGGTGCCGTGCAATAACGCCGAGCGAAATAACGCCGAATTCTGAAATTCGGCCTTATTTCACTTTACCAAAGTGAAATAACGCCGAATTTTATCATTCGGCCTTATTTCACTTCGACAATGTGAAATAACGCCGAATACCAACTGAGAAATAAAGCCGAGAAAGAGAAAACAAGGAAGCCGGTTTTATTTAACTTTTGGCAAGAGCATTTTAGCTGGACTTAACGCAAAATCAACTGTAGAACAAAATTATCCCGAGTATGGTAGGTCAGATTTTTTTTATATTTTATGGGACAGAATGAAAAAAAAAATTAATTCACAAAATTTATTTGTACTTGTCAATATTATGTACAAACAATAAATGTTCATGGTACAAAAAAGAAGAAATTATCTTAAATTCATATAAACACTTAAACTACAAATACAAAAGAAGTCTTACAAATTAATTGGACCACATTTATTCATTATTTGTCGACAAAATGGGCAGAGCATTTCATTTTTCAAAACTGTTGGAGCTGCATTTCAATTATTCATTTTCTTTCTTTTCACTCTAATTTGAGGATGATGTGGATTCGGAACATTCGAGATCAATTCGGTTTACTAGCGAGCGTAGAAGCGAAAAAAATTTTGCCCAAAAGAGAATCAATTTGGGGTGTGAAAATAAAAAAATTCGAGCGAATTTGTTTATTTTCACACCCCAAATTGATTCTCTTTTGGGCAAAAATTTTTTCGCTCGCTACGCTCGCTCGTATTTGTACCTGTACTATATTTTTGGTTTCAAGTTTCAAATCCTTAATCATTTTTAATTTTCATTTGATCAAATTCTTAAAAATGTAATGTTAACTGAAATGTAAAATCTAACATTAATATTCTTCCAACATGCGTTTTCAAAATCGAATTCATTTGTGGTGATTAAATGGTTTTGAAAGAAACTGAAATTTTAGTTATTAACCTTGATGTTGTAGAAGTACCTGCGTAGGTATTATTTAATTAGTTTTTAATTTCCATCAATACTGAAACTTTCACTTCATGTGAATTCGCTTAATTTAACTGAGCTTGAGACCAAGTATTTTTAAAATACCTACTTATGAAGCAGGAATATGAACATATTACATATTTTTAATATTTGATAAAATAAATTTTGTGAAAAGCAAAATTTTGTTTGGCAAATTTATTTCAAAACATGAGAAGGCAACCTATAAAACACTGTCTTTTTTTATTATAAAGTATAGAAAACCTGATGAAAACTTAAAAAAATTAAAACTGACAAAGTGAAATAACGCCGAATCGGCATTGTTTCACTTTGTCATAGTGAAATAAGGCCGAATGCAAAAATTCGGCGTTATTTCACATAAGTAAAGTGAATTAAGGCCGAACTTCAGAATTTGGCGTTATTTCGCTCGGCGTTATTGCACGGCACCGAAAATTCCTTTCTGAAGTTGAATTTTTGGTGAGTAACAGGAATTAGTTTTATTTGCTTTTAAATCGTATTTGAGACTCTTCAGAATGTTAACTGAGGTTTTAACTCGCATGGCATGAGAGGATTATTTCTTTTTAAAATTCATTTAAAATAATTGAGTTTTGTTTGGGCTTCGAATAAGTCTTCGAAATGATTGCTTTGATATGGGTTCTAATTTAAGTGTGTATTTAACACAGTGCTCTTTTTGTTGCGTTTTTTTATAATGAGTTTTATTTGAAAACTTGCAACTTGTTTGACAGTGTCATTGTTCTTCAAAATGAAGAGAAATTGTCCGCAACATTGCTGCAAAATAATTTGTAAATACTTTTTCGACGATTTGCTACTAAATCGAATAGTCAATTTATTTATTTTGATGTCGTAACTGCAATTATCAAGAGACTCGAACGAGAACGAAGGAAAAAAATCTTTTTGTTCTACTTGTGCAAAATGCTTTTTTGTGAATCAGCACGTTGAGATCGAATTTCTTGCCAAACTTTTGTTTTGCTTTTGTTACACATCTTGAAAATGTACACTATACATGCATGCAGCTTCATCTACACTAATATATAAAGCTGAAGAGTTTGTTTGTTTGAACGCGGTAATCTCAGGAACTACTGGTTCGAATGGTATAATTCTTTTTGTGTTGGATGGTGCCTTAATCGACTTAGACTTTAGGCTACTTAACATTAAGCTGTGACCAATAGCAGCGAAGAATCTGTTTAAAATGGGGAAAAAACGGCAAAAAATATACATTTTTCTGCGTTTTAACGCACTTATCTCAGGAAGTACTGTTTCGAATGGTATAATTTTTTTTGTGTTGGATGGTCCATTAATTGAGGAAGACTTGAAGCTATTTAACATTAAGCTGTGACCAATAGCAGCGAAGAATCTGTGGAAAATATGGAAAAACGGCAAAAAATATACATTTTTCTGCGTTTTAACGCGCTTTTCTCAAGAACGGCTTTATGAAATTGAACAATTTTTTAAATGTTGAATGGTCCATTTATCAAGGAAGGCTTGAAGCTATATAAAATTTAGCTGCGACCAATAGGAGCGAAGAATTTGTGTAAAATGTGGAAAAAACGGCAAACAATACAATTTAATCTACACTTCTACACTAATATATAAAGCTGAAGAGTTTGTTTGTTTGAACGCGGTAATTTCAGGAACTACTGGTTCGAATGGTATAATTCTTTTTGTGTTGGATGGTGCTTTAATCAACTTAGACTTTAGGCTACTTAACATTAAGCTGTGACCAATAGCAGCGAAGAATCTGTTTAAAATGAGGAAAAAAACGGCAAAAAATATACATTTTTCTGCGTTTTAACGCACTTATCTCAGGAAGTACTGGTTCGAATGGTATAATTCTTTTTGTGTTGGATGGTCCATTAATTGAGGAAGACTTGAAGCTATTTAACATTAAGCTGTGGCCAATAGCAGCGAAGAATCTGTGGAAAATATGGAAAAAACGGCAAAAAATATACATTTTTCTGCGTTTTAACGCGCTTATCTCAAGAACTGCTTTATGAAATTGAACAATTTTTTAAATGTTGAATGGTCCATTTATCAAGGAAGGCTTTATTCTACTTAAAATTAAGCTGCGACCAATAGCAGCGAAGAATCTGTGGAAATGTGAGAACTGAGATTTTTTTCTGAGATCTCTGAGATGAAATTATTTTGGATTCGATTTCGCACTCAGCTATTTGACGTGGCTGACATATGTGCAGCAACAATTAGTAAGGTAACCATTAAATCTCAATGATAACTTAGAATTATGTTCCACCAAGGCACCAAATGATTTTGCCTCAGTCAAGGTGACATTGAGATTTCAGTGAGATGTTGTTAGGTGGAACTGGCCTAATAACTGCTCAAATTAGAATTTTGAGAATTCAATTGATTTGTGAATGTGATTGATTGCACTATTTATGCAGATTATTGTGTTTAAACCATATCATTTTATGTACTTCTTAACTAAAAAATATGCTCAGTTTAAAGAAAAAAAAAATTTACTTAACGAAAAAAACGATGCAGAAGTAAGAGAGATATTAGAATTAGGGAGAGTTCACCCAAGGGAATGCTTTAAGTATAAACAACTGAAGGGAATAATAAAAAATGCTCAAATTTTTCAAGTTCAAGAGAATTACGACCTAGGGAAAGTTAACTGCAATGCAATTTTACAATAACTTCCGAACAAAATTCCCACGCGCGCATGATGCACAAGTCGAGACGATACTCTGGCCGGTTGACGAGGGAGAGGCAGACGAAGTCGCGGGCAACTGCTAGTTTGTTTGATAAATGAAAGCCAAGATTCTGTTGGCTTTTGAAAAAACAACAATTTGAACATCTTTTATGTATCTACACATTTGATTTCTTGCACCAATTTTAAATTGAAACAAAGGCTTATAGTTCCCAAACAGCGGTTTTGAAGAAAAACGTAGGTTTGCTTGTTTTTAAATTCAATTAAACAGGAAAACATCAATTCAGTTAGTTTTTGAGTAGAACACATTTTGTTTGTCCCTCATGGAAAATTAATTTTAAACACGGAAAGTTTTTGAATAGTGATCTCGATGCCAAAAAAAACTAGAGATAATATTCTAAATTTCCTTAAAGCGTATAAAAATAATAATAACAAACAAAATCATATTTTGCCATACGCACAGGATCAAATATGCAACTAATTTATATTTTCCCTCTGAGATCAATTAAGCCTTCCATCAACTTCCCAAAAACAATTAAGCTGCATCTTCTGTCGTTAATCACATTTACCAGAGACACAAAAAAGTAATTACCTTTGGAATCATCACATCTAGTCATAATGAACATCCTTCCGTTTTCCAGGAGAAAATGTACAAACTACTAGCTCCCATGTATAAACACAAAAAAAAAAAACAGAAAACAAGCATTTACCTAACATCATTCCATTTTGAAATGCAATATCACCATCATTAGAAAACTCATTATCCTAGAAAATTACTAGAACTAGAAGCAATTCTATCGACATATGGAAAAGCTAACTTCCTTTCTCACACAATTAAGACAGCAAATCATCATCATCATTCCTTTCCCTTTTTTCCTTTTTTTTTTTGTTTTCTTAGGAACGACGAAACTCTGCCGCCATACTGCCTCGCATATCGTATAGTTAGAATCGTGTCTCGAAGGACAAAAAAACAAAAAATTAATTACACAACACACAGGCACAGTTGATACATAGAGCATTTAGCAATCACTGATTATTTTCACAGTTAGTTTGCCTCGGCAGTATGAGGAGATATAATAATAATAATCATAAAAAAAAAACGTTTGCACATTAATTAATATGAAAACACGAAATATCCGAACAATGTGTATTTGTATGGCTGTCGAAAGGATATGAAATCCTTTTTGCTCCACGAAATGAACGAAAATCTGCCACCCTGTCTTCTCATGCAAACATATAACTTTTCGTGGATGCGGCATGGTGTTGCTTGACTGCTATGATTTTGTATGGATTCATGGATGAAAGTTTTGCTATCTCCTCCATCATTTTATCCTCATACTTTCTCTTTGTCTGTCTGCTCTGTCTTTAAACTCTGTTAGGCCAAACAAACCGTAAAATAATTAATTTTCTGGCAAACTGGCAGATTTGGCGAAGTTTAAAGTTTTATTATGAGGCCTTTTGTTGTATTTCAGCCTACACTCAAAGGAGAATTTCACATTGAAGAGAGAATGAGAAACATTTTCTTTTCATCTTGCTGATACTGCGGATTATATCCAAGGCTCGAGGACAACAACCATTTCTAGGAGCTCTACAAAGCATAACGGATACTAAAACCTTGGTATGGTGTACAAAAAAGAGCTCTAAGAATGATTGGTGATAGAGATTTCATAGGAGCACTGTGTGCCGTTACTTCCATTCTACTGATACAGTCAGTTGCATTCCTCCTCATAAGAAAATCACCCGTAATAATCGTGCTTCTAAGATTGCTCATCAGTTTACCTTTGAATCCTACTTCAGTCGTATACTGTTAATCACAGAGATTCGTTTTTCAGCCGTACTATGCGAATGTGGAACAGTTTATCTCGTATTAAACCTTCTCCTGATGCTCACACTGTAATCTTGGCATATAAAGGGTATAGAAAAGCCCTTAAGTCCGCGCAATATATAAAACCAGCAACAAAAATCTCGGCTAACTGGTCCTGCAGGATTTTTCCTAATAAGATCTTAAATGCATGCAAACATCTATTCAGAAATTCCCCTTCTCCCAACCGGAAGGTAGATAATTTTATTGTTCTCTGTCTCGAGCCCCTTGTCTTCTTGTAAAACAGAAAATGATTTGTTTTTTTTTTCCTTTTTTGATAAATATTTGCCAAATAAGGACGTAAACTAGGTTCCAAGCTTTAAACGTGCCTCAGTCCCGGTTATGACAAAAATCACTTAAATGGGGTTGAATGGGTACATTTAGATCCACAATCTTGTGCCGAACAAAACACCACACCTTCCCCCTTCATACGTATAATATGGCTCTATAAAGCTTCTGTAGATTTTGCCGTTTAGTTTGCACAAGGGAGTCAAATTAATTAACACAGGATACAACAATACAAACAAACAATAAAAACAAACGAACGAACTGGAGATTGTTGTTCGAGTATGAACGTCTATGTTGGCGTTATAGAATTGGGATGATTGAAACATTTTCAGAGTTTAAATTTGTTTGGGGGGAGCATGGTAGGGTAAAAGTGAATAAAATCTGACAACAGCTGAGATTTGCAAAATTCATCCGTATAGAATGAATATTTACTCTCGTCTCAAGGCAGAGATTTATTATACCCCCACTGACACTTTGCAGAAATGAAAAAAATGTAGAAGATGAGAAAATTCGCACCCTTTTTTGGGCCATCATGGAATACAAGTAGAACCGAGAGTGGGGGAATGGAAAAATATTTAAATGGAAATTGCTAGTTGAATCATTAAAAGTCGCAAAAATTACCATTTGACTTTCAGAAAGAGACAAAAAAACGAATGGGCTGCTACAATGGGGTCAACAAAGGATTAAAAAGCAACAGAGAAATGATTTGAGTCTCGAAATGGTGAGAACGACAAGAGGAGGTACGTGTATAAGATGCAAAGTTTCAATGAAATTGTTTGTTAAGCCAAGGGACTTCTTGTTGATCTTGTTGAATTATAATTGGCTTCGGGATGTGTGTATGTGTGTGTTTGTTTGTAAGAGGAGGAAGGTTTCAGCTTAAAGGATATATTGTTGCTTGAAAACTAACTATGACTATTACAAAAACAATACAATTTTGGAATTTTAGGAAAATGAGTTTTGGAGCATAGTTTAATGGAAAATTCCTTTGGGAAATTGATTTTTTGTTGAAAAACAGGAATTAGTTTTGTTTGCCTTAAAATCGTATTTGAGACTCAGATTTGAACCGAGGGTTAAACTCCCAACAGAGCTGACATGAGAACCAAGAAGTCATTTAAAACAATAGAGTTTTATTTGGGCTTCGAATAAGTTTTCGAAATAATTGCTTTGATGAGTACGAATTTAAGTGTGTATTTAAGTCAGTGCTCTTGTTGTTGTTGTTTTGTAAAGTGATTTCATTGCCATCTAAGAGACTTAAACTCAGAGGATTTTGGGATGTTAAGATCGAAATGCAAGCTTACTTACATCTGTTTATAAGAAATTTCATTTTAAAAACAATTGATATTGACATTGACAGTACATCGCACATGAATGTAAAGAACTGAAGACAGATAACAGCACTTGCGAACGGGGCCAGTATTGTTTTTCATTTTTATTTTCAAATAAATTATATTTCCTTCCTTTGCTCCGCTATCAACCCAAACAACACACTCATTCCAAAATTTAGCTCTTCCAAATCGCAGTATCCTCAGGGTATAAGTATAGGCAATTAAGAGAAACCTCATCGTAACCCTAATTTTGGTGCAAGAAAATTGATGGAGATGATTTCACAAAAAAAAAGTTTATGGTGATTTATTGACAAATTTGTTAAATAATCAAACAGAAAAAAAAGTGATTCAGAGCTCAAATCTGGCTGGAAAAGTGGAGAGACATGTTGGGTTTGGAAAAAATTCAAATCGGATTATAACAGCCAGTTTGAATTATTTTCATATTATTCCATAATGGCACTGTCTTACAAAATGATTAAATATACCACTTTACTTAAAAAGGATTATTTTTTAAGAAACAACAAAAAATGTCAAACTTTGGATAAATAGATTTTTTCAGAATATTTGCTGCAATATAACCGCATCGAATAATCACCTTTTAAATTTCATGTTTTGACTGAATTCATCAAGAGACTCGAAATGATGAGAATCATGGAGAACGAAGGAAAATAAATTCTGTTTGATTTCATTTTACTTGTTATGCGGATGTTTTTTAGTGAATATTCAGCACTTTGAGATCGAATTTCTTGACAAGATTTTGTTTTGCTTTTGTTACACATTTTGAATATGTATAGTATATGAACGCAGCTTCATATTTGTATAAAAACATTTTTATAACCTTAAAAATTCATAATAATTGACGGCTGATGAATTTGCTTACAAAATTGAATAAAATGCTTTCAACGTGAAATTTAAAGGTATGTATCAAACATTTTGCAAGTGAATACTTATCTATAAGCTTCGGCAAAATGGAAACGAGAAAGTTATCTTTCAGTGTGTGATACACTTTAAGGGGCGAATGACGTAAATATTCATTATTCATGCATGCATGTCTTTTTTCGTACCATATTACAGTAATACTCTGTGAAATTGTTCTAAAATGAAAATATTTGAGGATTCAATTTCTTTCCTAAGAATTCCAATGGTTTTTATTTTTAAATTGCAAAGTCATCTTGACAATTTTATATCTGCACAAGGCATTTGTTTTACATGTTTCTTTGCATAAACACGGGGTTTTAATATTTCGTTTTTTTTTTTCAAATTGAAATAAATCATCCCCGGGCGAACGTGCTTTGATTCCCGGAAACAGGAAAGGAAATCAAAATGTTTCACAAAAAACCGTATACATAAATATGATATTAAGGACTCTTAAGTTGCTGAGGAGTAGACTTTAACTTTAAGACTTGAAACTTTTGAAGAGGATTGAATAAATTTAAATTTCCTGAAAATAATAAAAAATTACATAGAAATAAGGCATTAAATTTATATCCGAGTGCATAAGTGATGTCAGTGGATGAAATTACGTATTATTTTCGTATAGGTACCTATTATCCGAAAATCATGACAAATTGAATTGTTCAGTGCTTTTTTAGGGGATTTAATACATAAAACGAAGAAAAGCCTTTCATGAGTTTACTTCATAGAAAAGGCAGCAAAACATAATTTTTCTAGTTCGATTCTTTTGAAAATAAAACATAACATAATCTTTTAAGCCAATTAGCAAAATCAATATTCTGAAAATTGTTTTGAAGGAAAAATGGGAAAGAAAAATTTAAAGGCAATTCAATTACAAAATGCTCTCTTAAATTTCCCTGACAGCCCTTTTCAATTGACACATCGATATTGAGGATTATAAAGGGTCCACATCAATACTAATTGAATTTGATTATGATGAATTTTCTTTTTTTTTTTTTATTTCTTAAGGAGAAATAACCCTGTCACTTAAGGGCATTGCTTCAAAATATTAAAGAATCAGTAATCCTTTGTTTGTTATATTTTCCTTACAGTGATTCAAAACAAAATTCTTGCTCTTTTGTCCTTGTTAGTTCCCTATTTAAGACACATAGGCTCATATAATGGCGCTAGATTGTTGAAATTTTGATCTGCTTAGCTTTACTTATTATGATTGATGAAAAAGCCCAAAACCATTATTTTTACATCTTTTATTTTTTTATCTTAAGTCAAAAATTTTTAATAATTTTATGCAAACTTTGAAAAAAAAGTGGTGTTAAGAGCTAGAAATAAAGCACATGCAGAGGTCAAGAAAATATACAAGCTACTTAAAAACTGTTTGGCAGTAGAAGACGTTAATTTTTTAAGCGACGAACAGTGTTGGTAAGTTGGGCTATCTTTGACATAGCGTCAATCCGGAAGTTCTTACAAATGGTTATCAGGATCTAGGGTTTATTCCAAAAGAAAATTTCCTTAAACGGAGGTTTTGCAATAAGATATTGGAAAACATCGCTCTGCAGCGTTTAAAAGCACATAAATATATAGGTACGTTTTAAAACACATATAAGGGATATTTCGTTTCATAATGCAGCTATTGCGATCTTCAGGAATGTTTGTAAGACAACACTATGAGGAAACAAACTTATATTAAATCCCGGAGATGAATCGCTGGAAATTTTCGGAAGCCAGAAATCACCGAGCGCCAAAAAGAAAATATAAGCTTTCAATGGTCCTTATTTAGGTGTACAATTGTATACCTGTTGCCGAGGAAAATTGTGATTAAAATTTGAAATTGCAGGAAAATTTTTACAAATAATAAACATTTTTGCAAATATCTCAGCTACCAGGCCTTGAGTAAACTTGTATTGTATTTTGATGAATAGAGTTCAAATAGACTTTTAGATAGATTTTTTTTTCTGTCCAAAATTTTGGCAAGGGCCAAAAATCATTAAGGAATTGTTATCGCCAAATTCAACAATTCTGAGCTTGCTACTGAAAATCGAACACAATTCCGAGCTCTGGTTGCCGAGATATTTACATGAGAAGATGTTCCTTTTATGGGATAAGAAATATGCTAGAGAATTAAAACAAAAACATATAGCTATTTTTGATCATAACTCGGTAACCAGACCCCGCATATAAAGAGTAAACAGACAGAAATGACTGAACTTTTTCAGAAGTCAGAAATCAAAAGAAATTAGTTCAATTTTTTGAAGCAAAGGAAATATGTATTAGAAATGCAAAAATTATCGTTACTTAGCAAAAAAAAAACTGCTTATTTTGAATAACTTATTTGGAAATTGCATATTAAAATATTAATGTACAATATACAATTTACGTACCTACCCATAACTATATTGATTACAAAATTTGCAAAGGAATAAGATTAAATAATATGAACTGAACATAAAACAAACTGATCTTACAATTATCGTTCTTTATAAAACTGTTATAATTTGATTTAATTAATAACCTCACTTAAGCTAACATCTGTTCAGCTTCGGTTCGTTATTCCACTCCTTAGGTTAGGTTAGGTTATAGTGGCTGTCTAGTTGTTGTTGACTCACTTAGACCTCAAGGATCCGTTGTGATACCATAAAATACTCATGGGAGAGTAATGACCTTAAACAAACCAATTCGTGCTTTTAATGAAGTTAGAGAGACATTTAATGTCGATCGTTGCCAGTTCACTGGTATTATCGAAGAAGGGATTACCGAGAAAGTTGTTCCTTCTAATGGAGAGTGCTGGACATGTACAAAGAAGGTGTTGGACTGTTTCCTCTTCCTCCTCGTCCATGCAGCTTCTGCAGAAGTCATTTGTGTAGACTCCTAGCCTCAGAGCATGTCTACCTATGAGGCAGTGTCCTGTTTATTCCACTCCTTATAATCAAAAGAATTGATTTATTTAGAAAAGAATTCTGAAAATAAAATGATATTATTCCTTCCTCTTATTTTAAGGACATAATACCCGACGAATCGAATCTCGTCCTATATTTTTCCATTCCGAGAACTATTCTTCGAGCTAATGCACATAAAATTCCATCAAACAAATTATTTTGTTTTTCCATCAACGTTTTCTGTTTTTGCATATAAACACGCGCTGTTCCAGAATTTACCGAATTTTCCACCAAAAACATTCTATTTTTTCATTTGAAGAGCGATTGTGTATATGTAACAATCGCACAAGCAATTTATGAACAAAAATTCAAGTTTTCGAACTATGAATAGGTTACCCGATTTTTTTCAACTGTCCAACTTTTCAGTCCTCTACCCTCTATACCGGATAATACAACGAAACAAACATTCATCAATTTTTGTAAAGAAAAAAAAAGGAAGTAGGTAATTTCTTAAGGCATTCAAAATGTCTACTATATTTCATACTAATTAGATGAAAAGTCGAACCCCGAATTAATATTAATGCTATCAAAAGAAATCGACAAAAAAAATATTTGCTGACCTTTACCAGGACTACGAATGTCTGACACTTGAGCTAGTTTATTTTTAAAAACCAGACAGCGATATGAATAAAATAAAAGCCTATAGAAGTGAAGACAGTACCTCAAAAACTTGCAAACTTTCATCAAAAACACTATTCAGAGCCATCAAGGAGGACCTTACAAAGAAGGAGAGAAAAAACTTCCAGGAGTATCAATATTTCTGTTAAAATTGTTTCTCAAGCGTCAGGGAAGTGTCGCGCCAGTCTTTTATTCGTATTTTCAGTAGTTCCCGTGGCCTTATAGTTGTCAGCATTGAACAGTAACATACAAAACAGAAGTCGTGGTTTCGAAACCTGCTCGCCTGTAAAATGTTTTAATTTAACCTTTTTATCTTGTGTAGTCCTCACCAAGCTTCCAAGAGTAATCATTTGTCACGAAAAACTGCTCCTAAACTCTGCTGTTGGAATCTGCATAAAACCTTAGGCCCCCTCAAATCCTTTATACACCTCAAGGAATTGTGAAAAAGTGTGAACCTTTTAGACCTTGGAGATGTCGCTTTGCTAGCAACAAAACAAAAACATAAGTCGTGATGAATAACATGAGACATGAAATTACTATTTCAGGAAGGAAAAATAAAAGACTGCATTATATTTCGGATATAAAAATTGCTGAAGGCCGAAGCGATTGACTATTTTCAAAGAAAACAAAAAAACTGTAGCTGTATTCTTTGCTGAAAATATTGCTGCTATCTCCAATTCAAATAGTCAAGTTCTATCAAAGTAAAGATACCTAAATCTACTTCTATTAATTTTTCTTTACCCACCCATGCGTCGTCACTCCTTTGATATTATTTATCAACTACACAACAGCTTCCAATTTTGATATCTCCTTAATCATTTAAATTGCCTACCCAAATTCAAGTGCCAATTCCAATAAAAACTCTTAAAATTAATAACCAATATTATTTATAACCTTAATAATAGATTTTTGCACATTTCCACACAAAGGAAAAGCGCATTAAAAATACTTTATAATACACATAAACACAAGAGTATCCTTTTACAAAGTTAATAGTTCTCTTAAAAAAGACGAAAACGACGTCGTCGAAGTAACCATTTGGAAAATATTACACTCGCCATTATCATCAGTTTAACAGTCTTTTTTTAGGACACATATTTACGCCAAAAAAAAATAAAATACCCTTTTATACCGTTATATCCATAAAATAAACCAAATGTTACCCTATCATCATAATTTATCCAATCAGACAATAAGACCCTCAAGGACCAAAGTAAACCCACATCCCACACACATGCCAAACCAAACCATGTAACCCATTGATTCCCAATTTAACCGACAAAACCCCCAACATTCCACATCAAAAGAAGAGAGAGAGCTAGAAAACATCAAACATTATCATGACATGTTACCCAAAGCAGAGACCAAACAGAAAAAAATCACATCCTTTTTATGTCCTGCCTAACCACTTGTGTCAATTTCAGTCCGAAAAAAAGGAAAGATTTCCACAAAACGAATCGACAAAAACACAAAAAAAAGAACAAAACTCAAGGATCAACCTTACATCACACACATTACAGCCAGAAGGCACTATTCCATAAGAGAAATGGGTCATTCTAGGAATAACGATAGCTGGCGAAAATCATTCAGTTTGTCCATCACACCCTATTAAAACAAACAAGCTATACAAAATGACACAAAAAACGTTTGCACTCTTTCATCTTTGTTATTTTATCGCCAGCCTGGCACCACCCCAAGCTACTATACCTAGGATTTGTTCATCCGAAAAGTGTTAAAACATTTACCCACCATCATCATTGCCTATCAACTTCTCCCAACATCTCTTTCGAGTTAATGTGAATCCTTGCAAGAATTCATCATTTTCCCACGATGAACAAAAAATTATCTAAATTATTCTGAAATTATCCATCAAGCGGAAATGATTTCAAGGCGTGTTGGGTGCTTCGTTGGGGAGGAAAAAGAAGTTTTCAAAATTTTATAATTTTGTTTTTGCGCTAAGAGGAGACAAGGAAGCCGTAAATGATAATACAAAAAAAAATTAAACTTAAAAGAGAACGGAACCACCAGCAAAAAAATAGAACAAAAAAAAAAAAAATAACAAAAACGGTTTCGAAGTTTTCCCCAAAAAATGAAGCAACCTTCTCCTTTGTGACGCCCGACAACCAACAAGCACGACAACGATGACGATAACGGTAACCGTGCTACAGTGGAGCCGGGCAAAGGGAAAGTAAGAAGAAGAAGACGGAAAAAAAAAAACTTTTTAATGACTTTTTCCTCACTATAGCTTCACTCTGACAGCAGCGAGACACCCCCAACCATCGACACGCAATGGCTTGTCAGCCCCTTAGCACCCCCTATCCCCCCTACCAAACCAAATTTGAACACAAAAGGCCGGAAAATTTCAATTTGCTTCCGAAAAAGTAAAATAACGAAAATAACAACAACACGTCAAATAAAAAGCAAAGAAAACAAAAAATACGGTTATTGTATCCGTTTACCATAAAACACGACACGTACCTGGCTCCGGAGTCGAAGGAGTATCAGCCACCGGCGCTGTTCCAGTCGCATTAACGTTCATATCCAAATATCCAAACAAGAAGCTCGCACTCAATGCGGCAATGAGGACCGATTGGAGGTAGCTTCCGCCTCGATGTCCTCCTAGTCCTGCCAAAGAGCAACTTCTTCGTCGAATAATTTTCATGTTGGACAAAATTTTGTTTTTTTTTTTTAATTTTTGAAATTTCTTGGGAGCGAAAATAATTTCTTGTGTAATTTTTGTGTGTTTTCACTTAAACACTACCGAACACTGAGATAAACTCATCGTCGTCCGTCTTCGTGTAGGGACACACGGTACACAATGCAGGTCAGCAAAAAGGACACGACCGACAGCAATAAAAACAAAAGACAAACTTTCCAAGTTAAATACCAAACCAAGTTGAATATTATCCTCTTTAAAGGATATTTTATTGATTTTTGTATTTGGCACACAGCAAAAAACAAAATAAACAAAAAGTATAACAAACAATTACAAAACGAACAGGCAGATGAAGGAATGAAAAAAAACTTCTTCAAGGACCTCAATATCCTTCACAGTAAACACAATGCCCGGAAATTAAATTTCAACTTTTTTTTTTGCTTCCTCGCTTGTCGTTGTTGGTTGTTTCACTAGAAGAAGACCCGACCAAACTTTATCCTCGTTTTGTGCTCAAGAATCACTTCAAAGGAAAGATAAAAAGGACATTTATTTGTTTATTATCCTCGACGACGTGTGTGTGTGTGTTTTTTTTTTTTTTGGTATTGCACAACCAGAACCCCGATTATTGGGTAATTCAGTTTATACTTTTTTTTAATTCCTTTTATGGGTCTCACTCACGAACGGTTTTTTTTTTGTGTGTGGTTTGGTTTGTTCACTGCAAGGTCCTTTTAGTTCGGACTACCGGCACGAACTGAAAGCCAAAGCTCCACAACAAGGATATTTATAAATTTTGGATACCGTACCAGGAAACTGCGCATTGGATTGGAGCCCGAATTAATTTCGAAAAAGCTTCGAAGTTTTTGTAAGGATCTTCGAAATTTTGTTTTTGCTAGTCTGGCGGCAGGACGATACGCATTTAATTTAGTTGTTGGCACGTAGTCATTGCTGCAATATAAGCGGCTCGACTGTGATGGCGGGAAAGTGCACAAACAACCAGACTCCACGCTTGCTCTGGAGATTCATTTTATTGATGACGAGTCTAGAGAGTCATCTACACCTGTCGAATGAGTTTTTTTCTTTTTCTTTTCTTTATAGAATCAGGAAGCCGGAAACTACGCTCTGGTCTTTTTTACTCACTAAAATATTGAGAGTTCAATGGAATGGGGCTGGTATGTTTTCGGTGAGGATTATGTGGTTTGACAGGATATGACGAGGGTGCCTGCCTGCTGCCTGAATGAAACAAGAAGTTCTTAGCATAAGGAAGATATCACGGAAAGAAAATTTATAACTCGCTCGGTTGTCTTAGCTCTTTGGTACTTTGTTGAGAACTCAAATAATAAAAAGAAAAAAAAAACTTTTCGAAGGACGAATCGAGAATAATGAGGTCTGTATATTTTTTGTTTTGCTCTGAACGTATTTTGGGGAGGAAGAGTGCTCGAGGGAATAATTAGTCGCTTGCAATGGAAATTGTTGATATCTATAGTGCGATAAGTCCTGTTAAACTTTTCTTATGCAATTTGTCAGGTATACAAAGAACGAGGGATGGCAGGCCGGCCCTGGCTATAAATATAAATCGGCTTAAGAGGGTGCTGCTGGTGTTTGTGTGGATGGGCTGGTGTTTTTTGTCTATTTTGTTAAACCCTTGATTTTTATTGTTCGTTTTATGTCCGAGAGGGTCCAAAAATATCCTTTTTTTCTATTTTTGAAACATCTCTTGTTCTTTTTTCTTATATCTGCGATGACGACAGAATGATTTCTGAGGAAAAAAGGACTTGCTTTAAGTATGCAATTAAAAAGCTGCATAAGACTCAAGATTGTTGGACGAGGGGTGAGGATATTTTGTGTTTTTGTTTTTTTTTTTATTCGAAGGATTTTCTTATAGGATTTGACGATGAGAAAAGAAACGATGACGAAAAAGATGCTTTGTTTTATTTTATGACAACGATGTTGATGATGATCCTGATGATGGAGCTTTCTCGGGAATTTCATTCTGATGTCATTCAGGAAAGAAAATCCTTTTTGGAAATGGTTACTTATCTGCAATCATCTTAAGGGCTATGAAAGTTGGAATTGATAATCCTGTTGGATAAGAATTTGTTTGGCGGATGGACGGACTGGAAAAGGAATACAAATTTTAAATCGAGAAAAGTCATTTTGGAACTGGACGCATCATGGATAATGAAATTTTATATGAACCAGATCAAAATGGATTTGCTTTTCAACTTTTTGACGTTATTTCTTTAAGATTTGTGACTTACCTTAGCACTAAAATACTATGGTTTGTATGTTTGTGTAAGAGACATCCTTAAAATGATGGAAGGTGGAGGAAGAGTGTTTTTTAGAGTCAAAAAAGAATGAGTAAATAAAAATCGATAATATGCTTGAGACAAAATATTAAAATAGTACGTATACGCCGTAGTTGGCGCTAGACGATATTTTTTTTAACGAATCTTATACCCAATTTGATTGACGGAAAAACTCATACTGACTATTATGAGTAAATAACTTAAACTCTGAAAACATTTACCGGAGCGAAGTCTGAAGACTTATTTTTTTTAATACTCTTTATTTTTCATTATTAAGCATACATATAATAAGTATCTGCATGCCTTGTCTGCAGAAGATTGAATTTTTGATTTATCAAATAATATAAATGTGAGTTTTGATCAATTTCGTAATGGTAATAATAAAAATAATAGTAACTTCAATTTTCAATTATTATATGATTTTAAGAATTAGATTTATGTTTCAATATTTCAAATTTTTTTTTTTTTAAGAAAGGAAATTTGTTACTAGTAGAGATAGATAGATAGATTCTTTATCTCATATTAGGGTTTTACAATATTACATAAGACTAAGGACATCGCAATACTGCCGTCTGCCTGATAGTACATTTCATAATAAAAAATTTAAAGAAAAATTTATAAAAAGATTAATTTAGAAATTAATAAATAGGTTAGTTAAATAATAACAGAGTAAGCACAAAATAACATTTAAAATAATAAGCTGTAAAATTGATAATGAAACAACAAATCTTAAAACATTTTCAATTTTTGAAAGTTAACATTTTTTAAATAATTTTAAAGTGCTTTGTAACACAGAAAAGATCAATAAAGAAAAAAAAATTCTATTTAGATATGCATATAAACATTTTCCAATTTTAAAGTGATTTGAAACACAAAATTAATGAACAGTTATAAAGCTTTACATAATCAGGAGTTACAAGAAACAGTTTCGATAATAAAGAGCTTGTTCACAAACCTCATACAAAACCCATGCTTATAACTTTCACAGGGAGTTCCATTTTAAAATAATTTTAAAATTAGCTCGAAGTCGATGATTTAATTCAGTATAAGCCTTGTTGATGATGCCGCCGCGCGACTTATATGTTGAATGTATATTTGTTCATCAACCTTTGCTATTACATTAGCAAATATCTCACTCCAGTTATCTAAATTGGATTCAGTAAGATCAAACTCGAGGCCATGAGAGGTTGCTAGATCACTCCATTCTTTGAACGGTGTTGAATTTGTACGCAGTAGGTAAGCCATAATCGATTTGTGAAGACTTAAACCAGGCTTTTGCATGGTCTTTATCAAGAAATCGGAATTTACTTTGAGGTTTCTAATGTAAATTTGGGTAATACCTGACTCGACTTGGATAGCATTTGTTGGGGTGGAATTCGGTAATCGATATAAACGTTTGAAGAAGAACCTTTGAAATACTTATAACCGAAAGCTTGGATTCCATAACTCAAACAAGCATTGATAGTAGCTTCAAACACACGGTATTTGGACCCTAAGTCTATATTTTGGTTTGTAAAGAGGTTTGGCCACATTACGTTAAGTGCAATTTGGCTTTCTTACACTTTTTTGTACATGTTTTGCAAAGCTAATGTTTGAAGAGATCAGCACACCCAAATACTTGAATTCTTGTACTAACTCTTTGCGTTCACCATTCAAAAGCCAGTTTTCTTCTCTTAACATCTTACATTTACGAGCTTCAAACACCATAATTTTTGTTTTCATAGCGTTAATTTTTAAATCCCCGGTGTTGCAGTACCTCTGAAGCTTATTTATTTGGAGTTGAAGAGAGGTAGGGTTATCTGCCAACATAACCAGATTATCTGTGTAGAGAAGCACTTTTATATGAGTGTTGGAAATGCTGACTCCCCCTGGTAAGCACTCACTAATGTCTTCGATAAAAAGAGCAAAGAAAATGGGCTCAGAATACATCCCTGAGGAACACCAGCAGAAGTTTCGAACCAACTCGATGTCTCAAAGCTACACTCCGCTTCAACTGAATAAGCACACAATTTTCTGAAGTTTGTTGTCCATTTTTTTCCTAACTTTGAACGTTAATGCATCATTTGATGATGCTAACCGATAGCTTATGATGTTGAGAAAACAAATCAAAAAGAATAATTTAAAAAGGACCACTATTTTTTCCCTGGCTCTCATGCAAAGCCTTCCAGATTGAAAAAAACTCAGTTTTTAATTGGTATACCAAATCAAAAGTTGAAGTATTCTAAGTGACATTTAACCGTTTATTTAAAATTTAAGAAAAGATGGTTAGATCAGAAGCTTTAATAGTGTCGGACGAGTTAAGATTGATTCGTTAAAAGAATAAAGACTGACCGTGCGTGCTATAGCTACCAACATTGATCGGAGTCTTAGTGTTGTCTATTCGTACCTCAGAAACAAAAGTTTGTACGAGAAAAACATGAAAGGTGGTAAAAAAAACGGCAACATTCGAAGTTGATCGACGAGCAATTTTGCGATGTACTTTTAGTTCATGTGCCTCCGCGGTAAAAATTAAACAAAAAGTTGGTGTAACTGCAGGTATTTCAACAGTCCACAGAGTACCAAATCGCGCAGATCATTTAAAACGATTGTAACTCCAAAAGAAACCACCACTAAACGAGCAACGAAAAGATATTCGCTTAAGATTTTCTAGACTCGATGTGAGTTGGAAAAATGTGTGGCACAACGCGGTTTTTTCGGATGAGAAGAGATTCAATTTTGATGGCCCTGATGGTTTGTTTTAATTATTGCTTTCACGATTTGAGAAAAGAAGAACGATTTTTAGCTCGACATCATAGTCGAGAAGGTGGAGTTATGATATTGGGAGCAGTAAGCTACTATGGGACTATTGAGCTTGAGTTTTAAACGTCAAAAAGGAGTGCAATTACCTGCAAAAGAATATTGAAAAGAAAGTTTCCATCATTTTTGGATATTTGTGGACCCTATAAATGGATTTTCCAATAGGACAACAACCCTATCCAAACGTAGCGCACTGTCAAAAGTGGGAAACAGGACCAGAATGTTGAATTGCTTTAATGGTCGCCCTATTTACCTGACCTGAACCGTATAGAAAATGAATGGGGATGGTTGGTACGTAAAGTTTATGAGTCAGGCCGTCAGTTTGAGGACACAGAATCGCTTATTGCAGCAACTAAGTTACCATGGAGAGAAATTTCGCTGGACTTCTTAAAGAGTTTATACGATTCCATGCCAGCCCGAATTTATGAAGGAATCAAGAATAAAGGTGGTAGTACCCAATACTAGAAATAACCAATAAAAAAAATATTTAAAGAAAATCTTGTTAATTTCTTTCCGTTTGATTTTATTTGCATTTTTAAAAGTTGTGCTTATTCAGTTGACGCAAAAAAAACCGAGTTTTTCAATCTGTAAGGCTTTGCATGAGAGCCAAGGAAAAAATAGTGGTCCTTTTTAAATTATTCTTTTTGATTTGTTTTCTCAACATCATAAGCTATTGGTTAGCATCATTAAATGATGCATTAACGTTCAAAGTTAGGAAAAAATGGACAACAACTTCAGAACAATTGTGTGCTTATTCAGTTGAAGCGGAGTGTATCCCACACTGCCGCACTAGTTCCAATCAAATTGTCAAAAAATTTCATAGAAATACCAACAGAAGCCATTTTGTAGATGAGAGCTTGACAATTACTAGTATAAACTATAAAGAACTAAATTGTAAGTAGTATAAAGAAATAAAAATGGAATATATTTTTATACAGGCTTTATTGACTCGTACTTGTTACGCAATAGTTTTGCAAACAAATCGTTAAACTATGAATAGAAGGCGCTGGAGACAAACAATTAATCTTTAAGTCGATCTGATGTAAACAAATGAATGCAATTAATCTAAATCTGGCAGTCATACAACCTGAAAACAAGTACAATACTAGCTGACCCTTTTATCATCAGCATCACCATTATTAAAGTTAATGAAATATCGCAGCCTTACACACTTTTTCCTTCTTGACATCTTGGAATATTGAATGATTTAGAATGCAAGACGTTTCTTGTAAAACTTACCTTTCAGGAGAAGACCTCTGGTTGGTTGTCAAAACGAAAAAAAAAAAACTGTAATGATAATTTTGACGAAACTTTTTTTTTAAAGCAAGTGGCAGCCCGGTGGGGCCAGTAAGTTTATTATAAGATGTAGTTCATATGTATACTGATTTTGAATTCATGTTTCTAGCATTAAGAAGTGGTGAGTTAAAATATATAAAACTAGCAAAACCCCCGCCCGCTTCGCAGGGCTTATAAAAATTGTTTTTATTTTTAATTTGATTTATAAATGTGCTTTATTTAATACTTTTTATTAGGATGCGTTTTTAATACACAATATGTTTGTTTGTATAAGGTCGAATGGTTTATCAACACGTGATAAGGGTTATTAGCGTTGCAGTAGGAACCGTTGGCGTATTTACGGTACCTTTCATAGAACCGTTTTTTTTTTGTAATAAGATTTTCTCGAAAAATTAAAGTTCGATCAGCGTACTTTTTTTTCTGAAAGTACGTAGGTATATATTGTCCAAATAATACTTTGTTTTCAAAAAAAATGTTTTTGTATTTAAAAAAAAAAAATGATTTTTTAACTTTTTTTTCAAAATTCAGTATCTCAAAAACGGATCAATATTAAAAATCGAAATTTACTTATAAAATGTTCTTGATTACTGCATAACCAAATTAATTTGAAGACGTTTTCGAAAAATTTTATATGTAAAAAATTAATTAAAAAAAAACCGCTCCAAAGATTTAAACAAAAATTTAAAAATCAAAAATTTGTTAAGAATCTTATGACATCAAAAAATCTTCCATTTTTATACATAGATATGTGTAGATACTTTATTATATAGAGACTTATGTATATAGAGACTTTGTTCTTTACAACTCAGAATTAACCAATTGTTCTTAATTTTTGCTATTTATTGCATAACCTTTTCATCTGACAGTTTGTTAAAATTGTGCGTCTCTGAGGGCACTGAGGTCTTTAAAACAGTTGAAAATGGAATGAGCCCAATCCAATGCTGGTGCTGGACACCTCACAATATTCTTATCAACGCATTTTTCCAAGCTTTCACGCGAAAATTGTTCATTGATACGCATTGGCTTTTTCGGAAACTTCTTTTTAAGCGAACATCATGCGATCAACTAAAAAACTGTATCCCTCCAAACTTCAACACCATGCAAAACACAACACAGGTTCGAATATTTATTTGGGGATACTTATATTTCCCATGTCTGGCCTTTTGCATCATTTCCCTTTGAACAATATAATGTTCATTGCCTTTTTTATGGATTTATAAGTCAATTAGACAATTAGACCAAAATATGACTGTTCTCGTGAACAATAAGTGGCTACTCACCAATGCAACAATTTCATTGCTAATTTTAGCTATGTATGTAATGGGTGATTCCAGTAGAGGATTTTTTCAATAGCATTTTTTTTGACAGATCACGTGTGAGTCGTGTCATTGTCATGTTATTTTTGTTTAATATTGTTCGGCATTTTATAATGGAAAGACTGAACAACGTTTACAAATCGTTAAACTTTCTTACAAAAATTCACGTTTTGTAAGGAATGTGTTTCGTGTACTCCGCTCAACTTATGGCCAAGATAATCGGCCTACTGAGCGGTCTATTCGCAACACCATCACCCACTTTGGGACCCACCATTCATTATTGGATAATATTCAACCGAATAGACTACGTTCAGCACGCTGTAAAGAAAATATAGCGGCCGTAGCGTCGTATATTAAGGGTCGTGCCATGATAACCGACTACTTGATGCCTAAAATTGAAGCTTGTGATCCCGGAGACACTTGGTTTCAGCAAGACATTTGGTTTCAGGCGCCACTTCACACACATCGCATCAATCAATGGATTTATTGAAAGAACACTTCGGTGAGCATACAATTTCCCGTTTTGGGTCGGTTGATTAGCCACCAAGATCGTGTATCACACCGTTAGACTTTTTCCTGTGGGGATATGTAAAGTTTAAAGTTTATGCAAACCAGCTTAATTTCAGGCCTTGGAGGAAAACATCACGCGGGTCATTCGCCAGTTACCAGTCGAAATGCTCGAACGAGTCATCGAAAATTGGACTCATCGGATGGACCATCAGCGACGTAAAAACAGCCAAAACTTGATAGCCATAAACATAAGTAATCTTCAAAAAATAAATGCCAAAGAATGTTCTTTCAAACGATAATAAACATTCTCCATTAAATTTGAATTTTCTGTGTTTTTTTCTTTAAAAAATTAGGGAAACTCGAAATGGATCACGTTTTATTTTGTTCTTTATGAAAAACTTTGAAACTTTGACTTTTTCAAATATTATAGATTTTGAAATATTAAAAACTTGGCAAAAATATCAATCGAATCGATCGGCTTGTACTACAGTGAGAAAATCATTATTTTTTAACATTGGTACCGTTTTTCAGTTCATTGCATTTGAAAAACATACATTTTATTTTTCCTAAACCTTCTACCCTAATACCTCTTGCATTTAGAGAAAAAATTAGGAAAATCGGTCAATCAGTGTGCCCGGTTAGCGAACGAACACAAAAATTAGGCTGTTCTTTTATATATATAGATTAATTTCGGGAAGAAAATAATAATAATTCTTAGGAGCTAGGCTTTTTTATAAATTATCTGGACAAGAGTGTACTGTACAATATAAAAACTGTCACACTTAAGTTTTTTATTTTGCACCTTGAAATGAGCACAGCGTAAGTTTATGAAATTTTCAAAGTAAAAAAGTAAGTATACGTCACAGTGAACCTTAAGCTTTTCCACTTCTGCTCCTACCATCGGGATTGGGTAGATAGACTTTTTAAGCTAAAACGGGAACCAAAGAATCCCTAAATAAGTAGCAGATATGCGCTGTCAAATACACATGATCAGTTAATTTATGCACGTATTTTTGCTGACTTTTTTGAAAATCAAATTTTTGGATATCAATTTTCAATACTTTAAGCCCCATTGAATCGTCTATTTCAGATTCAATTTCAGTTGAGCAATCAGTTTAGTTCTCATTTACTGATGTGTAAATGCTCGTTTAACTGCAACTGAAACTGATGAAACTGCCATCAGTTTTCAGTTCAATTCTCAGTTTTCCTTATAAATTAAGATTTCTCACAAGTAAAATGAAAGCAAAATTGAAAATACAGAATATTTTTAACTGAAGTGAAAAGTGAACTGAGAACTGAACTGATAACTGATCGTCTAAAAGGGGCTTAAGAGTAACCGAGAAATTGAAAAGTGTTGTCATACGATATTTTTTTATTTAAGGGATTCATACAATATTCAGAAATAATCAACAGCGCGTACTTACTAAGGTCAACCCATCTCAAGTCAATTAATCACCTTAAAATCAAATATCAATCGAAGAATTTTTCTCCGCACATTGCTATCAGTAGTATTTTTCCCCCATAACGTTTTAAAAAGTACGAGAATTTTGAGCGCACTTTTAAGATTTAAGTCATATTTGTTTTGCCAGAATCGGAGTAGCAGGAGTTCATTTTATGTTATATTTTAAAGATTTCTCTTTTTCGGCTGTTTTGGTCTCAATAATTTATTAATGAAAGATATTCATTATTTTTCCCAACGTTTCGACTAAGTTTTTAGTCTTCTTCAGGGGCACTTTTATTAACAGAAGAAAAGATATACAAAGACAAATATGATAAGTGCGTAAATACATACATACATAATTAGATTTGAAGGAACTTACATTATTTGAATGATATTTACGTTATGTTACATTAGAAGATCGTCAAAAAATAAGAAAAGTTTGTATTAAAATTATGTTTTTTTAAACTATGGTCAAAATATGAGCACTTCTTTGTAAGAAGTTCAGTCAACAACTAGGAAAGAGACAGATAATGATGACAAACATAGAATAAACAAATTATGTTATTTGGTGACTAGCGAGCAATAAACTGACGAAATAGACTGTGTATCTTGTTTCCGGTTCATGGTGTTTTTGTTGTTTAGGATGTGAAGGGTTTCCAAAGTGTACCTTTTTGAGATGTGTTTTTCCGTTTGGAGAATTTTAGCGTTTTCGAAGTCTGGTTTGTGGTCTTTTTCTATGCTGTGGCTAGCAAGCGCTGTCTTTTGTGAACTTTTTGTTTTTATGTCCGATTTGTGGTTATAGATTCGTTGTTTTAGTAGTTGTTTTGTTGTTCCAATGTAGCAAAGTCCGCAGTTTTCAGAGTAATTTCCTGAGCAGTCAATTTTGTAAACAACATCTGTGCACAGATCTTTGTCATTTTTCTTTGTCAGTTTCGTGAAAAGCGTATTAAGTGTTTTGTGTGATTTATATGCTATGTTGACCTCTTTTGTTTTGTTAGCAACCGTTTTTTTGAAACTTTCTGCAAGTTTTGGAACGTAAACAAAGCTTTTAAAATATCCGGTTCTTTTTTCTTCATTTTCTGCTATTGTCCGATTTCTTATATGTTTGTCCAGTAAACTGTTTATGATGTTTCGTGGGTAACCATTATCAAACAAGATTTTCATGAGTATTTCTCTGTTGGCAGCATGGAATTTCTGGTCGCTTATCATGAAAAAGAGAAATCTTTAAAATATAACATAACATATAAATTGGTCAAAACAGGAGTTCATTTTATTACTTCTTGTCCAGATGTCAACCAAGGTTTGGCTTGTTCTGATGTAGTCCAACCCCTTAACAACTTCTATTCCAACCATAACATTTTATCGTTAGCATTAACATTGCACAATGCACCTGTACTTTGTTAACTCGTTTCTTTGTCTAAAATAAGCCCGTGCTTGCATAGAATTCCTCGGATTTGTCATTTTTCGATTGAAGTCAAGTACATAAGGATAAAAGCTTTTAAGAAAGGTTCAAGCCCATCACACAATTCGTTATATTGGCATTTTGATGCAGACGGGAATACACAAGGTCATTTTACAGTGAAGTGGTACTTATTTCAAAACCTGTTGGTGTCTGATGCCAGTGAATAAGAGCCAGAGTTACTAAGACGCTAACTGTAGACTAAGACAATTTTTTCTTGAGTCTCTTTCCTTTGTTAACCCCTTTATTTTGTACTAGCCGACCCTGCGAACTTCGTCTCGCCACCCTTGGATTAAAATAGAGAACTTCATATCTGAATTTTTTCAAGCTCTACAACTAACATTCTTCTTTCATTAAAGCATGAAATAAAATGCAAATTTCTTTGAAAAATTCAAAAAGTTCTCTGTTTTGACTATTTCACAAAAATCAGAATTCCAAACAGCTTATCCACCTTATTTGCTGACTTTCCCGTAAGATTTTCTCAAAAAATTATTTTTATAATTGAGGATTGAGGATTGAGCGGATTAAGAGTCCAAACCGGACATACAAACAAACCAATGCACCTTAAATTCAATGTTGAAGTTCTTCGTGCTCTCGTAGAGTTTTCCGAGTTCCCAATCAAAAAATTTCCATTTTTTTTTAAGAATCAATGCCTTTTCTATTTGCCATTGGAAAACCCATTCCGAAATTTTCCAAATTTAAATTTGAAAACCAATACATCTACAATGATATGCAATTTTCCCTTTGAAAACCAAAGAGTTTTCCGAGTTTTTCATCAGAACTTTCTATTTTCCATTGGAAAACCCGTTTTGAAATTTTCCAGTTTTCCATTTGAAAACTAATGCACCTGCAATAATATGCAATTTTCCCAATGAGTTTTCCGAGTTTTTCATCAAGAACTTTCTGTTTTTCCATTCGAAAACCCATTTTGAAATAAAAAATTCCAAGCAAAAAAAAAAAAAATTTCCGACATTTGTTTGGTTTTTCCAGTTTTCCCACTCTTCCATGAGGTTTTTCCAATTTCTTTTTTCACAGAAATCATCACTGAATGCAACAGTATGAACCATGAAAATTTCACAAATATTTGTTGGGCCATTTCGGAGTCTATAAGAGACATACAAACAAACAAACAAACATACATCCATTTTTATATATATAAGAGATTAAATTGTATTGTTTGCCGTTGTTTCCACATTTTACACAAATTCTTCGCTCCTATTGGTCGAAATCAGTTTTCTAATGTAGCTGAATGGAAGCTGCGCTTAGTTTACTTGACTGAATCCATATTGTTCCCTTGAAAACCCGATTAAAATATAGGCTTCATGCTCTTCAGGCACCATTAACTTTATGCTCCCTTTTTTTGTGAATCGTATACCTTCTATCTTATTCTATTAGCATCTTTGGTCAATTGCGGCACTGATAAGAATTTAATCTGGTTTATTGTGGAAATTTTGTAAGCACATCACACATACCTTAAGGACTTGTTGGGTTAAAGCTGTTTTCAGAATTCTCACTTACTTGCAAACTTAAAAAGTCATGCCTGAAAGTTATAAGACCAAGTGGTTAGCACATGTTAAATTAAGCTCATGTGGAGTAGAGCGATTTAGATTTCGCATTAAGATCCTTACTCATCCACCCACAAACGTAGATGACTTTGTAAAAATCTGATTTGAAAATCTTGTTGAACAAATTCATAAATTTATTATTTCTTCATCTTCTTTACACAATCAAAACAGCAATAGAGTCATTGATAAACACCGAAACCTTTTAGCAGTTGAGTTTATTAAATTTTAATAAAACTCCATTTTTTTCCAACTTTTTTCCATTTACCTATAATCCACTCCATCCAATTACTTAGCAAAACCTAAGTCTGACACCGATTCCATAGCTTGCATAACTCAACAACAACACAAAACCAACAACTAACCAAAACTTATGTCCATTGCCTTCATCACTCCATTCATCCAAGAGAGTTTGGTCCATCATAGACTACC
This sequence comes from Sphaerophoria taeniata, assembly GCA_943590905.1. NCBI lineage: Eukaryota > Metazoa > Arthropoda > Insecta > Diptera > Syrphidae > Sphaerophoria > Sphaerophoria taeniata. The sequence continues at coordinate 32,301,249 of OX016540.1, read as the reverse complement.
CTAGCTCCGTTACACTTTGCAATAAGAAAAGAAAAATGAATAAGCCATTCCCATCGAACATCAGCTCCGAGTTCACTTCAATATTGAAACATGAAAAAGCAAACATGAAAACGACGACGAAAAGGGAATGGACCCTTATTTTGTTCCGTGAGCTTTTCAAACTGCAATCAGCACGATCTCTTTCAATTCAGCGAATTGTGCAATGAAAACGGACAATCTTTCTTTTTTCGTTTTCCTTAGTCTCACCTCGGGCCAGGAGCGAAATGCGAGCAGAAGAGGGAGAAGAGAAAACATTCCTGACTTGCACAATCTATTCAATGTTTAATAGTTCTTCCTGAAAGGATTCTTTCACACACCCACCGACCCTTGGGCTCGTGGGAAAAGAAGAAGAAAAAGATGGTATGAAAAAACCACACCCCCACAAAAACCATATTTTTGAAACCATACCTTAGCCCCCGAAGCAGTGGTTGACTCACTTTTTGGTTACTATATTTCATAATTCAGCAAGCAACACCCGGATTCCAGTGAAATGATAGTTATTTTATCCGGTACGAGCACAATGACACCTTTCAAACCGACCAACCGACCGACCGACTCGGTAGTCCGCGACCCTATTTGGCAATAATTTGGTCAGGTGGAAGCACATTGTGCTCGCAATCGGAACCAGAATCAAGAAGAGAAAACTGCAGCAAAATCGGTTCGGTAGCAAAGCAATAGCAAAACACATTCTCCATTTCGAATCCTTGATGGCAGGTCCGATATGAAAATCCAGATACTGTTCATGAATTTGAGCAAAATTAACAATGAATTGCAATGTTTTCCTAAGGGCTTCTGATGGTTGAAGTCGAAGTCCAACAAGAACAAGAGTTATCCTTTCTTTATCTCTGTGTGCAGTGGATTACATGCGGACTATTCGTTGCTGCAATTTATCATGGAGAGTCTTGAATAATTGATGGAATCTGGAGTAAAAAAGAACATAAAGCCGCACAGTCTTATACTCTCTCGAGAACATAAATCAAAAAAACACAAGAAAAACAAAAGCGAAAAAAACTGTTTGAAAGAGAAAACAAAGCACACACAGAAACAGAAAGGTATCCTTGGAAAAAAGCTTGCGAGTTCCTCAAGTGTAACCATCATCTTTTGGTTTTTCTCTCTCTCTCTCTCTGGGTATATCTACTTTGCGTCGGAATTGTTAATGTTGTCTGGCCGCAAACATATGTAAGAAAAGACCGATGACTAGCGACAAGCAGGCGGCAAGCAACGGCATGATGCGGCGGAAGTGGTTCTGGTTATGTCAGAGTCAGAGAGTGAGTGGGCTGAAGGTTGTATGCTATTTGGATAGAGAAGAAGACTTGACGTCCACTTAAAGCCAAAGGACTTACAACACTTATGGCTTTTCGACCAAAGTACCACCATCACCGCCAGCACCGACCACAAATGTGAGTTAAGATGCATATTTTATGCACATTTGTGTGCATTTCCTTACATTGCATCTCACTGACTGAATATGTGTGTCTTCTGCACCTATACATACAGATAGAGTCAGTCATCATCGTCATCAGAGTTGAAGTCAAGTCACTAGAGAGATTTGTGTGTGTGTTATCCTTGAATGCATCTCAAAGAGAGGATGTTTCTCGAGGACGAGTAGGACCGGAAACACCAAATGGAAATCCTCTTTAAAATGTCCTTTTGATGCTCTGTGTGATGCATGTGAGTATGAACTGTTTTTGTTCGTATATTGCTTAAGGAATTCTCCTTCTCCATCTCATTTGGATGAGGAAAGGGCAGAGAGATATGATGATAATGAAGAAGTGATGCGTCTGGTGGTATCCTGGTAGCCTTCAGCATACAAATCACACATTTCAGTAGAATTGTGAGGCGTCAGACAGTGTCTGCGGTGAGTTCGGGTGGCAAAAGTATCCTTTTGTGGCTATTTTGATAGATGGCAACTTACACATTACATATACATACACTCACACACCCTATACTTTCGTCATAAATTGCTGTAAGCTTTAAATTGCAACAGTGAAAGAAGGGGACAGAGATAGCGATGAAATGGATTGTGTATTCTGAGAATGTATGTATCTGAATCTGTAAAGGACAGTAATTTATGCTTTATTGGTTTTGTAAAATGTTGAAATTGTGCAACTGACTTGAAGGCGAATTGAATTTTCTGAATTTGTTGTGACTTTTGAAATTGGTTTGTTTTGGGGAATTTCAAAATACATGTTTAAAAATTGGGAAAAAGGTTGAGAGGAAACTTAAAGTAGACAAGAAGGAAACTTTAAATGTTAAAACATTTTCAGCATTTATCGAAAGCAAAAAAAGTGGAACTGTCAGTTTTGCTTTAAATTTATCATTTCACACTAAACATTTGACATTTAACATTTTTTAACATTTACTGAAATTGCACAAAAAATGATGTCAATAATTTCCAAAGAACGCCGGAAGTTTGACCTGCACTTGTTAAAATCTTAACTCATAAAGATCGGTATACAAGGATACTTGCTCGTTCAGTACCCATTTCGTCCTCTTTGCAACATCTTCAAAATAAGACAACATCACTTGAACTCATATTAATCTCTCTCGAAAGAAATGAAAAAGAAAACATCGCCATCCACAGCATCATAAGATTTCAAAAAACCCCCATCAGCCTCACCCGCATCGCTAACGTCATTATATGATTTCCAATAACTTATCTATCTTCTTCAATTTAATGTCTCAAATAGATGTTGACACACTTTTTCAAGGATGTTTTTAAACAACACAAACAAAAAAATAATGAAAAATTTTCTGAACGAAGCAGCCTTAGAAGGATGTTGCTCCTCAAAGTATAATACAATAAAAAACATATACACATTTACCTCTTGTATACAGCAACGTTTTGGGGCTAAACAGAGTTTACACCTATTTTTTGTACCATCTCTTTTGTTGATATTTGACGCAGATTTTTCATTCAAGATTTTCAGTTGAAATTCTGTCATATAAACTTGCTTGTGTGTGTTTTAATTTATGGGTATTGTTTGCAGAGCATGTTCCTTGGAGGTGTGTTCTACACCTACTCTGGTATCAATTTTTATTTTTGAAAAATTTTCACTTCCGTTTTTGTGATGTAAATATTTGTGTTCTTACTTTGTCTTATGGAGGAATGTAGGAGGATGTGCCTGACAAAAAAAAATCAAAACAAAAAGGATAAATATTAGATGCATCCTGTTATAGGTTTTGTTTTTTGTATTCATACAACAAATTTTCTGGAGTTTGTTTGCCGAGCAGATTTGAGCTGATAGCAAAATATTTTTCATCGAAAATATTACCAGGAATTACTAACACCCCCCAAAACACTGCACTAAAAAGGTTATAGAAAGGAAAATACAAGACTTTCAATACATTTTATAAGCCGATTGGAAGACAAACTGATTCTAAAATTCTGTTTAAAAAAAAAGTACGTATACGCCACAGTGTATTTTAAGATTAAAATTGAAAGATATAACCCAAACAAGTTGAAAATCACTCTTCAATGCCTGAAAATGTGAACAAAAAGGTGAATGACAATCTGTCAAAATGCCTTCTCATCTCTCAAACCGCAAACACATGCCAACAATCCACAATCTCAAGATTATTGATTAGGCGTATCAAGATATCACTCGAAAGATGGTTGACATTTCCGTTCTTATCCTTGAACGTTTATCGGTCTCACTTAATACCAAATAGGGTCTTTCCAAGTCTCAATCACTTCCCAACTGGCTGCAGAATCAAAATCACTTGGGGCATAGAAAAAAACCACCTCCTCGTTTACCATCAGTTCTTTCAATGTTGTGAAGTCCTCAGCAATGGGCTCTAGAAGTAGCTTGCTATTTTTCTTGTATATATATATATATTTATTTTTTTTAAAGCCAGCAGCCCTACACAAGGCTATAAATCTCAATTGCTCCCCGAAGAACAATTACGAAACTTCAATTAGAAGTAGCAACGAGCAAGAACGTACATTTGGTATAGCCAAGTCAGTCGTCTAAGCAACACAATGAAAGTGTATAAGGAAAGCAAGGTAGGCAAATGTCATCCTTTTACTTTGAACACACAAGTGGATAGGTTTGCTTTATACTGCTTCTGGGACTATGAGGGAAATGGTGATGCCACTAAAGTGCACAGCCATCACAGATTGGTCGTTCTCTATGCAACCAGTGCATTGGGAATTGTTCCGTTGCTTTCTGTCCGGAGCCTTGGGATTCTTTTCGCTCTTCTGATGAAAAACGTGACGTCTGGCATTGTTGCGATGTTAAAGAAAATAATGGGAGGTTTGAATTGCATGGAGGTCTTTTGCTCGTCGCTGTTGTTTTTTATACAAAACGAGAGTGAGAAGTTTTTTATCAACTTTTGTTTTAGAGATTCTGAAAAAAGAAAGCAATCAATATCAATGAAGTGTTCTTGAAAATTTCGTTTTGCTCTTTTTTGTTCAGTGCTATGTAATCAATGGTCTGGTCACGTTGTTAAAATGAAGCAATCTTTCTAACACGTTATAATTTTTATGGAAAGGAACAAAATCTTAGAAATAAATTTAAGCAATCTTTGAGCTTTTATGATAGTTTGGTTTGGGTTTTTGAAAGACGAAATCTGTGAAGCTGAACAACATTTGGATTTCCTAAGAAGCCCAAAAGCCACAGACACACAGCCACAGTCAAGCGAATGGAGACCTTTCTTTTACAGTTTCTCATACCATAGTATGTGCAAAATAAAGTCAAATAACATATCTTTTTTGGAACAAAAAACAAATATACAACGAAAACATGAAAACAAAAAACTGGCAGACAGCTTTTTGCCTTCGATTAACAGCAAATTCAATATGTTACCAGATCAAGCCGACAAAAACTTATGAGACATGTTTTTCTGCCCGACAATATCTTCTAATTATTTTAACCATAAACTCGTCTCCACAAAAAAGCACACATAACCAACCATGCCTACATCACGTCAGCGGCAAAAAACTTAAAGTTTTCTCAATGTACAAGTTGCCTCAAAAGGAAACTTTTACTTATCTATCTCATTACTTGTTGAGAACATACAAAATTACTGTTTGCGACACCTTGTACCTTCAACCACAACACAAATCTACTTCCAACCATAGAACTCATTCGGTCAATTTGTCTGAAAGTGCTAATTTCCTTTCCTAGGAATCACAACATAAAAACACATAAAAAGCAAACCAAAAAACCACAAGTTGTGTTGGAAAGTTGCAACTGATTTTGTAAAACGTCAAGTTGGCTACTCAACAAAAAAAAAAACCGCTTTATTCAAAAATGACAAAAAACCCACAGTAAAAAACAAAAACTTTTTCCAAATGAAACTTATGTTCCTTTTTTTTTATTATTTTTTGTTTTAAGTAGGTATCCTCAGTGGAGGCATTGATGAGGAAAAGAGGACTTAACTTAAAACATGACGTCGTCGACGACAGCATGAACAACGACGACAAACGAGGAGAGCAAAAAATTAAATAGAACAATAAAGAAACAAATGGACAGGCAAATTTGCATTGCAGCGCAGAAATTTTTGTTTCATAATAAAGTTGTAGAACATTTTGTTCCAAATGGGCAACAATATGATTTGGAATTAAAACTTCCGCATACAAAATGAAAGGGACATTTTCAAGGATGTTAGTTTTTTTCTTATTCGCTGTCAGCTCAATGAATGGAATATTTTTTTAAGGTAATTTGTGTTTTGTTGCTTTTTTATTTGAGTTTTGTTAATTGGAATAGGAAGAGAGCCTATGTCGACCTAGTTTCTACGTTTTCAAAGAAAACCTAAACTAATGCAATGATTTATTTAAAACTCAGTCAGAAAGCAACCCAAACACGACGACGCGACGGTACAGTGAACAATTTTATATTCTTTTAACTACGCCATTTTCAAATCATTTCTGACTCAACAAAACGTTTTTATTTTTCTTAGGAAGGCTGCCTCATGAAACGAGAAAGAAAAACATACTAGAGAACTAAGAAAAGAAACGAACCGAGGCATTTATTTTTGGAATTTTAATTTTACTGCATCGGTCACTGTGGCGTATTCGTACTATTTTGTTTTCTTTATTTTTCGTAAGAAAAAAAAATCAACGATTCTGAAAAAAAATTACGCGATTGGTGTAAATGAAACATGAAACTTTGATGACATAGAAGTCGAAAAAAGTCTATCTGACCACTTGTCCCATTTTGTTCACAAATCAAAATAATCGAATTTTTTCAAGAATGGCTTTTTCGTATCTTTTGATCTTTCTCTTTTTTTTCTGTTTTTCTTAAGTTAATCTACACTAATATATAAAGCTGAGGAGTTTGTTCGTTTGAACGTGGTAAACTCAGGAACTATTGGTTCGAATGGTATAATTCTTTTTGTGTTGGATGGTGCCGTAATCGACTTAGACATTAGGCTATTTAACATTAAGCTGTGAGCTGTGACCAATAGCAGCGAAGAATCTGTGGAAAATATGGAAAAAACGGCAAAAAATATACATTTTTCGGCGTTTTAACGCGCTTATCTCAGGAACTGCTTTATGAAATTGAACAATTTTTTTAATGTTGAATGGTCCATTTATCAAGGAAGGCTTGAAGCTATATAAAATTTAGCTGCGACCAATAGGAGCGAAGAATTTGTGTAAAATGTGGAAAAAACAGCAAACAACACAATACAATACAATACAAAGTTCGTTTGAACGCGGTAATCTCGGGACTACTATTTCGAATTGTAAAATTCTTTTTGTGTTGGATAGTCCATTAATCGAGAAAGGCTTTATTCTACTTAAAATTAAGCTGCGACCAATATCAGCGAAGAATATGTGGAAATGTGAGAACTGAGATTTTTTTCTGAGATCTCTGAGATGAAATTATTTTGGATTCGATTTCTCACTCAGCTATTTGACGTGGCTGACATATGTGCAGCAACAATTAGTAAGGTAACCATTAAATCTCAATGATAACTGAGAATTATGTTCCACCAAGGCACCAAATGATTTTGCCTCAGTCAAGGTGACATTGAGATCTCAGTGAGATGTTGTGGAACTGGTGGAACTGGCCTAATAACTGCTCAAATTAGAATTTTGAGAGTTCAATTGATTTGTGAATGTGATTGATTGCACTATTTGTGCAGATTATTGTGTTTAAACCATATCATTTTATGTACTTCTTAACTAAAAAATATACTCAGTTTAAAGAAAAAAAAATTTACTTAACGAAAAAAACGATGCAGAAGTAAGAGAGATATTAGAATTAGGGAGAGTTCACCCAAGGGAATGCTTTAAGTATGAACAACTGAAGGGAATCATAAAAAATGCTCAAATTTTTCAAGTTCAAGAGAATTACGACCTAGGGAGAGTTGACTGCAATGCAATTTTACAATAACTTCCGAACAAAATTCCCACGCGCGCATGATGCACAAGTCGAGACGATACTCTGGCCGGTGGACGAGGGAGAGGCGGACGAAGTCACGGGCAACTGCTTGTTCTATCTAAAAAGAGAAGGTGTTTTCATACTTTTTGTATACTAGCTGTATCCCGCCTTCATACACCAGTCGAAGAAATTCATGGAACGCTTAAATGAACTCAAAAATTGAGTGGTTTCTTAAGGCTGTATCTCAGAACGTAGTCGTCGGATTGAGATGGAATAAAAAGATTTTTAAAACTTATCATCTTTTTCCTATTAAATCATTTTGAGTTTCAGTAAAAAAATTTCACTCATCTCTAATACACCGGGAGCCCTCAATCCTAAAAGTGCACTTACACGGATTTCAAAATTTCTTATATTAAAAGATAGTTTATAGAAATACCAACAAATTAAGCCTGGTATGACGAGGCCTATCCTGGCACCAGTATTTTTTGCATTTTTTTGCATTATTAATAATTTGCACTTATCGCGGATTTTAATTTTAAATAGCGCATATTATGGGAAATTTAATGTGCTTTCAGGAAAAAATGGTATGACAGCTGCCATCCTGGCACCAATGTCTGTCATACCTATTTTAAAAACATATGAGTGACAAAATTTTAAAATAGGTATGACAGACATTGGTGCCAGGATGGCAGCTGTCATACCATTTTTTCCTGAAAGCACATTAAATTTCCAATAATATGCGCTAGTTAAAATTAAAATCCGCGATAAGTGCAAATTATCAATAATTATTAATAATGCAAAAAATTGCAAAAAAATACTGGTGCCAGGATAGGCCTCGTCATACTGGGCTTAATTTGTTGGTATTTCTTTAAACTATCTTTTAATATAAAAAATTTTGAAATCCGTGTAAGTGCACTTTCAGGATTGAGGGCTCCCCGCCTATAAAATTGAAAAATAGGAAAAACTTTGATCCGTCATAAATTGGGCGAAAAGTTTTTCTCAATCAAATTGACTCAAGTTTTTATTTGAAAATATTGTTGGTTTCAGTTCAGTATATGTTTTAGTGATGGGCATAATTGAATGATTTCAATAATCGAGAAAATAGTATTCGAATGATTTGAACAATCGAGTGATCATTCGAATGATTACAAAATCGAATGAAAATGGTGAAAAATTTAAAGTTTACAGTCCACAATTAGCTATTTTACAGTTATAATAATATTGACGGTCATTCGTCAATAGACTTGGCTTAGAAAATAACCTCTCAGATGGTAGGTACCGACCTGGGTCTATTTTCAATTTCATTTTAGAAACATTTTTAAAAATAGCCTGTTATTCTTCTTAGCTATAAACAATGTTCCGTATTCTTATCATTTTTTAAACACTAATTCGCAAAAATTTCTACCAATCATGTACATATAGTAAAAGTTTTCAGACCAAAGCTATGATAAAAAAAAATAAAAGCAAAGAATCTCCAAATACAATTTTTTGTTTGCCTTTAAAAAAGAAACCGAAAGTCATAAGCAAAATTCCATTCCAAATATTTGCAAATTCAACTAGAAATAAAATCGTCATTCGAATTAAAACTTAAAATAATCATCATTCGATTTGTTTTTATGCGAATACTAATAATCGATTGATTTCATTCGAGTACTATTTTCATTCGAATGATTTTTCATTCGATTATTAATAATCGATTATTCAATCGAATGATTTTTCATTCGAATACTAATAATAGATTATTTGCATTCGAATGATAATAATGGTCATTCGAATACTAATAATCGTCATTCAATTTTTTCTTAGTTTGAGATTTTAATTTTGAAGAGTAGTAGTTGTAGGAGGGTTTGAGAAATCATTCGAATTATTTCAATAATCAAATGATCTCGAATGATTGCCATAATCGATTATAATCGATTATATCATTCGAATGATCCCATCACTAATATGTTTTAGATCGTTACGATTTTTTTCTTATCACAAAATGGGTTTGAATGCAAAAAAAAACATAGTTTTGACCTTGGAGCCCAATATCTATGCTGAAAACTGATTCACAAGAAAATGAGGAGAGATTTGAAAAATTGTTTAAGTTATTCACACACAAAATAAGAATAGAAATTGCTTTTTTCTATTTTTTCTATCGATTTAAAAAAGGGTCCAAACAGTTTATTTTTTAAATTTTTTGATTGATTTGGATGATGCAACTAATCCGAAGTTTAATTATTAAAGTTCAACACGTCTTGAATTCACTTAAAATTTCAAATCAATATGATTTATCGGAAGACCTCCATCATGACTTTCATAACTTTCCCAATCACCCACAACTAACACTTGTTCCAAGTTTATTTTATATTCCTAATTTCACAGTTCAAAGGCTGATTGGAAAATACCTCCAAATCGTCGTCGTCGTTGTCTGCCTGGGAGCCAACTTTAAATTGAATTGGTTTTAACAAAAACAGCACGTAACTCTTCATGACAATACCAATTTGTCCCCCCTTCTACCTTTCTAATCTAAATTCCTTCCCATATAACTCTTCAAAAAACTAAAACGAACCTAAACAGCCACTGACCCAGAGCCTGAATCAGACCCAAAATAAGCCTAACCCTCATCCTTCGCCAATGCCATCACCATCCAAACATATAAATTCCGATCCCCGAAATAAATAACCTCTCCAGCCTCCTATGGCATCCAACATCATCAAAAGTCATCTAAATTCCAATCGACAACTCATTCCTCCTTTGGCAGTGTGTATAATTTCGTATACAACAAACGACCTTACATTTAGTTGTATTTTGCAGGTTCGGCGTTTTGATGGAATCATTTCCATAAATTCAAATTTCTTATTATTCATGCCTGACTCGATTAGCATACCTAAACATCAAAGTGAGTGAATAAATTCGAGTGAGAACGAACGAACGACCGACTGAGTGATTGAAAGAGTGACTTGACAAGCCTCCTAATACGAAATACAAAATCAACTTAAAAACATTGAATTCATTTAGATTTCCATTTCCGGCAATCAGCCATACAACAATTGTCCAAATTCATCAAAGTCAAACGCTCGATTAATATCGAGATTGATGTGACAACACAACAAATGACTCAAAATTGTAGTACGCTCACGTCCATACGCACGAGCAAATCCATTGTGCAGCAACATGGCAGCGAATTAATGGCAAATTTATGGAAGCAAAATTTAAGCTCTGTTCTTCGTCTTCGTACACATTTTTATTCAAAATCCTGTCCTTGCATCATCCTTCGTCTTAATGCTCAATATTCTTTCAGTGAATAACTTTCCGTTTTATACTTTTTCTTTTGCTGCGAAAGTCGGTCAAGAGCAGATCCTATAGGTAGAACCTATATTTGGGAAAGTTTGTTTTTGCTCCATTTTTTGTTGTTTGTTTTTTTTTTTTTTGCCCGGAAAGCGAACACTTCATCTTAAACTTGATGCTTCAAGAAGCTCACTAATGAGATAACATACAAAATGAAAAATTCACTTAGCTCCTACTTTCTGCCACGCCGTTTGCTGTGAGTGGGTGAGATCTGGGTCGAAAGTGTTTTTACGACGACTACAATGGATTGCCAAGATGGCGTCGTCGTCGGCGGCGCGTTGAGGTGAGATGAGGGAAATTGATGATGTGCAAATGATGTGAAAGAAAGTCAAGGTAACGTTTTTTGTCCTAAAGTTGGTGTGCGAAAATGTTAGTTGAGTTGATATAATTATTGAAACATCTGTTTTCCATCTTCCACCAAGGAAAACGTAGAATGAAGCCATTTCACTGAAAAATTTCTGAAATGGCAAATATTTGATTTTTTTAGTTCTCGTTTTGTTCTAATAAAATGCTAATGTCGGAGATAGGAAGTTTTTATAGAGAAAAGTTTGGAGAGAAAATTATTATTTTGTGGATTCCTAATTGAATGCATATTTTCACTTGTTTTTCTGCAGATAGGATTGAAAGCTTAAATCCAAAAAAAAAATGATTCTGCTTAAATCATTTTTTTGGGGCGCTTAAAGCTAAAAAACAACGCTTTAAACAGCAATTTTATGAAGGCTCAACTTTGTTCGAGATAAGGAAGAAGAGTTTTTCAATTTTGGGCTTTGCTTGCCAATAGATTTGTTAATTGAAAAGATTTGTTTGTGAAAATATTTCAAAATATTATTCTTAAAGGTTTATTCATTTAAAATTTAATACAATAATCAATAGCCCTGTCGAAAGAAGACTGCCTTAAATTCCTCTTACGATTTTTCAAGGATCGATTCTAGACCCCAAACACTTTTTTCTTTCTTTTTTGTGAAAAAAAACCAATTCCATCCGACTGCGAAAAACAAATTTCATATTGTCCAGACAACATATTTTTTAACGCTCGACATCCTCCATTGTAATGGTATTCGTTTTATGAAAATTTTACCATAGACGACAGCAGATAAAATCTCGCTGACAATTTTGCCGATGATTCCAATTTGTATCCTTTCGCTGTTCTCCCTTTGGCATTGGCTATGGGGCCAAAATAACTACACCATCGCAAGGCAACCACAAAAGCATTTTGATTTGAAAAAGAAAAACAAAATAGCGAAGCTATAAAATATATCGGCCCCACCTCAAAATATACACAGAATGCGCTCCGGCTGGCCGGAGCTGTCCGTGAATAACAGACTCCATCTAAGAATGGGTTTTAGTTATTGTCCCGACTGTATTTCTAATTTGCATGTATCTCAGGGACGAACTTTAAAAAGCTCAGCGTTGGAACAAGTTTGAAGGGCCCTGGTTAATTTTAAAATCTCTTTCAAATCAACCTTTAAAATCGTTAAAACCATTGAAGATCCAATTGAAACACGATTTTAGTAAAAACTTTTTCTCTGCACTTTAAAATCTAATCAAGGGTTCTAAAGTGCACAAACTGTCTACTCCACCACCGAGCAGTTTTAGTGCAGCACCTTCGACATAAAAATAAAACCTTAAAAACACAAAACACAATATAAGACCGAAGGGCGAAAAAACAACAAACATCGAACTTGCTTTGAAACAAAAATACAAAATTTGCTATATCAACAGCAAGGACGACACAAATTCCACTTACATTTGTGCAAACACAAAAACCCAACTTGAAAGTTGAAACTTAGAACTGGAACCATGATGTTCACTGTTCCGTTTTGTAAAGTGTCACTCGGTTTTTTTGTATTTTTACTGTGCATTTTGTTTGAGGACACATCTAAATGCCTGATACATTCAGTACTACACTCGAATGATTGATGAATGTGCATCGGAAATATCCAGCAGGACGTGTGGTCGTTTGTTTTAAGAACAAGCAGCAAAAAGGGAATCAGAAAAAAAATACAGAGTGAACAAAAATGATAGCAGTGACAGTGTGGCCAGACCAATGCATCATAGCTTCGTTACCGTCAGTCAAAATTTCTCTACTTGCTGTTTTAAGTAATATTTCAGTATGCTGGTAACACTTCTTAGCTCCAAATATCTTACAAAAGTCTACAAAACATAAAAAATTCCTACAGCTCGTCCAAAACAAGGTAAATCCGAATTTAGTGAAGTTGGTACATGGACCTCCCCTACCAACAGTGGCAGTCTATTCCAGAAAGTTGTGCTCGGAAAGAAAATTTCATAACAAACTCAATGTCATGTTTCTGTAGACGGAAGGATGTTCTGGCTGGGAAACAGTGTTCTACATTTAACACGTGTCGAATTTGAGTTTTCATCACCAAATCAGGATGTGCATCAAGGATATCTCAATATTGGCTTTTAGGACACAACATTTCGATATTGCAGGGCCAAAACTTTCATTGAAATGGAAATTAACGTCATGGAACGAACTCTACTTTATCATATAAAAAAACGAACATTTTTGGATTTTCAGAGAATCCTGAAGTAGTTTGAAGTAGTCAAAGAATAATGCATTCTCTCGCTAACATAAGAAAAGAAATCCCTAGCTCCCATTCCAGCCGGATGAAGTTTGCCATGAAGGTATGTCCTAAAAAAATGAAACTCCATAAAATCGTGATATGAAGTTTTTTGTTTTTTATTCACATGCAAAAAATGAATGAGTGAGTTATGCTCATACATAGATGGAAGCGAAGAGCTTATAGATCCGAAGAACCGAAGGCAGAAAAGTAGGTCGTTCTTTTATTATGTTGGTTCATTCCCAGAGGATGATTTGTCCTATTTTCGGCTCGTATGAAAAGGGTTTTAAATTAACTTTTAAGAATTCGGTACGATAGATGATGATGAACAGACATCACATAAATGAACTATGGGCTCCGGGGCGAAATACTCTTTTTATTTTAACGTAGCTAACCTATTTTTTATTCTGTGTGTTTGGTGCAAAATGCCTTTGCTTCCTTTCGAGTTTCGAACCTATGGAAAAGAATTAATTAAGTGTCAGAGGCGATTTTTTTGTTCAGTCTACAAAGGTATGAATAATTCAAAGGATTTAAGATTTTTGTTCCTGGAAATTTTTTGATGGACAAAAAAAAATAAAAAAAAAAATTAAAAAAAAGTGATTTTATGATTTCACAATTTTATAGAAAAAAGAAAATAATTTATGTCTGAATTAAGAAAACAATATTCCGCAATATAAAATCATTACTTTGTGGAAATTCGCATTGGGGTACATAAATTATTGTGAACAAAGAAAGCAAACAAACGTGAGTGTCTATAATCGAGAATAAAAACGCATTAGTTTCGAACTGTACAACCCCAGGGATATTTGTTTACGAATTTATGATAGTGTTTTATATCCACCCCATTGCTTCATAAATCATAGCTCTCTCGAAGCAGGAAGAAGCGTTTTACATTTCAAAACAAAGTCAATACTTGGTTTTATATATTTGCAAGGAAATTATCTGGGCTTTGGGCATGCAAGCCTATGTGAATAAGAAGTGCGTTTTTGGAGTACGTGTCGTCGTCGGGAGCTTTTTTCGATGGTTAGTTTTGAGTTTTGATAAAATGAAAAGGCAATGAAATAATGAAGGGAGCCATCGAATTTTTAAGTGTCAGGATTGATGCAAATATATTTTTTTCGAAAATCGTAAAATTTTAAACTCTTTTTGAAAGCAAAGTTGTTGTTGTTTTGGACAAGATCTCATATGATAGAAAAATGCGGTCACACATGACTTATTTTGGTAAGATCTCCTTGACTGCTCTCAAACTGCTTTGAAATTACGGTGTGCATAATCGCCCTAATGAATCCACTAGTTTAGTTTACATTAGTGAATCATGTTTGACCTGTTATACCGCAATTAGCTCGTAGTAGTCAAACCTTATAAATCTGTTGTCGAGAGCCTATACGCGAGGACCATATTTCTAATCGATTCTTCGTCGTTCAAAATTCAACATGTGCAAGAATTGAAGCCAAGTGACTACAATTTACATCGTATTTTCAGGAAAACTCATTGCAAATCCAGTGTCTTATCGTGAAATCTTGTTCAGCTATGAATAACAATGGATAATTAATACATTACTATACAAAATTGCCGTAGTCGGGCACCTCGAAGGACACCAAGACTAACATACATTTAAAACAACGGCCTTGTGTGTTTTTTGGGCTTGTAGAATTATTGGTAATTTTTTTTTTTTTTTAAACAAATCAAAATGTACCTAACCGTCACTGCTATCGTGCCGTTTTAAAGGATTATGCTGTGCTTCTTGAAATGTAAGATTGATCAATTGAAAAAATCATAATAATATGCCTTCAAAAAAACATTTCTCGTGATATCAAACGATGCACAATGAAAACCAAAACCGTAGTTACCGAGTTATGGTCAAAAAACCATTTTTTTTTGTCCTGGCTTACTTTAATGCCATAGAAAGAATATCTTCGGATTCAAATATTTCGGCAAACAGAGCTTAGAATAGAGTTTGGCTTTCAGTAAAAAACTCAGGATTATGATGTTTAATTTAGCGAAATCATTTTCTTGATGGTTTTCGACAAAATATCATGGAAACAAACATCAAAAGAAAGGTCGAACTTTATTCATCAAAATGGGTTGCAAGTTTGTTGAAGGCCTGGTAACCGAGATATTATCAAAAATGTTAATTATTCGCAAATATATTCGCCCAAGTTCAAATCGATATTAATCACAATTTTTCTCGACAAGAGTTTTGCAATTGTACATCGAAATAAGGGCTTACAAGAATTCTAATAGCCATTGATATTTTTCAGCACTCGGTTGTAAGATTATGGTCTTTCTTCAGAAATTTTCCAGCGATTTCAAATCGCCAGATCTCTCAATTTTCCCATTTCATCAAACTTAGCATCTTAGCTTTTCAACTCCATTGTGATATCGTTAAAGCAAAATATTCAGCTTATCTGGTCTCCCTTGTGAATATTCTGCAGTCAAAAAAGTAATACCTCCTCGAAACCATCAGCCATATTCACAAATTCGAACAATGTGGACTCAGGAGTTAGTCAAGAAATTGGTGACTAAGGAAATTGAAATAGAACTGCAAACACTAAGAATAGTCAAACGGCAAACACATTTATCAAATCATCTTAATGTTGTTAAAATTACCTAGTTTAAATGATTTTAAGTTACTATCAAGAAAAAATTGTCGTGTTCACGCCGGTTTACAAAGTTTTGTTGGGGAGACTGAGTTATGGAACAATCTTAGGAAAGATAAAAATTTATCTCCAAAAACTCGACTTCTGTGATATCGTAAGAGAAAAATAGACGATTTTTTCCCTTCATGTTGTCCTAACCTAACCATGCACCACCGACCACCAGTTCAGTGGAAAGAACTTCAAGCACGTTGAGTAGAGTCAAAACGTGGCTAAGATCATGATCAAAGATCGTTTGGAACGGTAAAACTAAGATTGCTATCTGTTTGTATGTTTTATTTTACAGGATTATGTATGATAAGCTAAATTAAGATAGAGGGAAATTATAGAACTTAATAATACGATATGACAATAATCTGTTTTTATACAAACAAAATTTACAAAACTTTAGTTAATAGTTTTATGGAATGAGTTTTGATATCCTTATTTAATTATTCATGTCAACAGAAGCACAAACCAATTCTTTCAAACAAATGAACAGTTCTACCATCAATTATATTAAGTAAAGCAAGAAAACTTCATCACCATTGACTTTTCCCCAGCTCATTCTCATCAAGCAACATCTTCCTCGAAAACAAAAACTGATTTAAAATTTTCATCATAACAAGAAAACCTTCCACTGAAACAAATCCGGTAACGGAAAAACAAAATTGGCTGGGTCGTAACCTTGCAGAATAAAATAAGTACCGAAAATCCCCATCAAGGGACAAATTCTTATTTTTCCTTCTGCAAAATATAAATTCATAATAATTATTACTTTGATGCCCATTGAAGTGAAAGTCACTTCTCTTTTCACTTCTCTTGAACCAACCAAAACAAAATTATAAAAAAAGTCAAACTGCTGGCCGCAGAGCGCGCCAACGTTTACGAAATCACGTTCAAAATCCCCCCGGTATATTCCCATCCCCATGCCAATTTCTCTATTACCCTACCATCGTCGCATTATTTTCTTCCAACTTCTCAATCTGAATTCCAACTCGAAAATGTTGCCGGTTCGTAAAAGCATCTCACGAATGTTCACATCCACTGAAACAATAAAACTGAAAACGAAAAGAAAAAAAAAACAAACAAACTGCACCACAGAGACTTAACGTCAACGATCTCAATGAGTGTTCGCGCGAAATTCCTTAAATATACGAAATTTCACCCTCGGTGCCGATATTTTAAAATATAATCCCATGCCGCCGCCCGCTCCCGCCGCCGTGGAGTTTCTTGCTGCAGGCGCCACCACCCACTGCGAGAAGTATCACCCACCCCAACCATCCAGCGGCCGCGCCGCTGCCGGCAAGACACAACTTCGATGAATTCTCCCTTTCTTTCCGTGTTGTTCAGAACGTAATATTTCTCACTGAAGAGCAGGCTAAACTTTCAAAATCCACCATGACGAAGAGCAAAGTTGTTGTTGAAGATATTGTCTATGAGAACGAGAAGGAGGAAGCTTAAGGCAAGCCAGGCAAAATGAAATTGTTCACGGAGTGTCTTTATGGCTCTGGGTATTGAGACATAATGTCCCGTTTCCTTTCCTTCGCTGTGCACCACCGTCTTCTCGTCGTCATCGTTGGCATTGTTGTCGTTGTCGTCTCGCCCTAGTAAATCATTTTCGGAGGGTAAAGACGATATTATGGAGCGAGAAGCAAGTGTGAGACAACCAAGCCAGCCAGAGTGAGTAAGTTAAAAACACAAGTTTTAGCTCCTCATTGCGTTGCGAAGGGGATTTTCTTTAGTATTTTTGAAAGGAAGTGATTATCGAGGTCACGACCTCGTTTCGTGGCTGTGCTGTGAAAGTGTTGGAAATTAATTTTCCATTGACTTTGATGGGTTTTATATTTGAAACATGCGCCAAAATGTGGAAAGGGGCTGTTTTGGTTGTTTTTGTTTTCCTTTTTTTGAAACTATGGTTAAAGTGGGGTTATGGCAATAAGCAAATCTTCTTCCCTTATGAAGTGGAACTTTGAGAAATTAGGGTTACGGAGATAAAAGTTTGAATTAAAAATAATTTAGATAGGGTTAGCTGTGAGTGAATGAGTGCGGTGAGTCAGTTTGAAGCTCATTCCGACAATAAGTTGCGCTGATGGGGTTTTTCTTTTTGTTTGAAGATTTGCGATTGCTTGTAGTTATTTTAGAGGGGAGTATATTTGAAACAATTCTTCTGACATTATTAATTCTAATGAGGTTCTAAGACTCTGTGGTAAGCTTTTTGCATTGGAAAATTGATTGTCTGATTATGGGGGGAAGTCACGCTAGAAAAAACACAAACAAAACTTTTACAAAATTACGATTTTAATTGGGATAAGTTTATGTTGATTGGATTTAAATTTAAAAAGGACACGATCGAAGCTAGTTGAAAGCGCTATATTACAGTTTTGTAAAAAGATGTTTTTGAGATTGTGGCTTAGGTAGTGCAACAGCTCAGGTTAAACCTGAACCAGGGCACATCTCTCATCCAACAATCGTCTTCGGATAGCTCGGTGTATTAGCGTCTACAGTTTAACACGTCAAGTTGTGCTACACCTGGGACGCATCTTCCTCTTCTGGATTCGATGCGAAGGCTCTTTTCGCTGTATGTTACCGAGTCATCTACGTCGTTGGACCTTTTCTGGCTAGATCTGTGTCGCTGTACAATCCGTACAGTTCTATCTGCACCTTGCATTAGGGCTGGGATGATGAAGGTCGTATAGAGCGACCCTTTAACCCAAAAAGCAGCGATTGCCAAGAGTGATTCTTGCTTTGATTTCAGGACAGGTGGTTTTCTCCGGAATTTATAGAGGATCCCAGGTAGACAAATTCTTTAAATGCCTCGAAGTTAAATTTGCTGCGTTTTTCAAAAATATCGATGTCTGGGTGTCTTTTCTTGTTGAAAACATTAACATGATCTTGCTTTCTTTAACTCGCAAGCCCTCCACTGATTTTGTTCTCCTAATTATGTCAAGTTGTCGCCTCGTTGGCGTTTCCTAATAGTTGAACGGATTTTGAAATGTTGTGCCTATGAAACTGACGTTTGAGTTTTGCTCAATCTTTTCAAGCATGCGATGATGGTCAAGACATCGCATGACTGCACATCGCCTTGTCTGAAACCTTTTTTGACATCAAATATAATTCTGAGTTTTCCATCGTCATTTAGTACAAACGGAACAGTTTTTCTGGGATGCTTAAGCTAGATAATGCTCAATAAAGTTGAGCTCTAAAAACACTGTCATACGCGGGAATGAAAAGGCAGTAGGTATCACTTTGCAGTTCCAGGATCTTCCGTTGACTAAATTTGTGATCGCTGATGGATGCAATTTTCCTAGACAACAGTTAAGCAATTGTACATCGAATAAAAGGCTTTTTGCCATTGAAAGCGAATCTTTTTTTCAGCACTTGGTTATACATTTTCCCTCGATAACCACTATACAATTGTACTTTAAAATAAGGGCCTTCAAGTATTCTATCAGCCATTGAAAACGAATATTTTTTTAAGCACTCGGTTATAGAGTTTTTTTTTTTATAATAAACGCGCACTCAAAGGCATTACCCTTTATATGCCAAGAGCACAGTGCGAGCATTAGGGAAAGGATAGGGGATGTAAAAGGAGGTGCCGGTGAACATTGGTTTTGAATTCTTGAACATTACAATGACTGGGGAACACAGAGTGTGGAAGAGAGTTCCACATTCGCGTAGTACGGCTAAAGAATGATTCTCTGTACTTCACAGTACGTCCGAAGTTGGGCTCAAGGGTGAACTGATGGGCATTCCTGGAGGCGCGGGTATTACGGTTGAATGTCTTAAGGGGAGGAATGCAACTGGCTATTTCACTAGAGCATATACCGTTGAAGTATCGGTAAAACAGGGTGAGACATGAGACATTACGACGATGTTCTAGAGATGTAAATGACTCAACGATGGTATTGTCACCAATCATTTTGAATGCTCTTTTTTGGATACTGTCCAGAAGACTTAAGTACGTCACTGGAGCACCAGCCCAGACGTGAGAATTGTACTCAAGCTTAGGACGTATGTAGGTTTTGTAGATAGTAGCCAGATGAGAAGGGGAAAAAAATTTCTTGCATCGCCTTAAGAAACCTAAACATTTTGCGGTATTTTTGGCGACATCGCATATGTGCTCGTTCCACAAAAGGTGGTCAGTGATGCACATACCGAGAATCTCGAGATGTTCGGTCTCATTGATGCAAGTGCCCCTCATGGATAGTGGCAAGGGTGGTATGTCACGCTTCGACGATACAAGACAGCATTGAGTTTTCGAAGCATTAAACTCTACTCGGTTTCTTATTCCCCATTGTACAATGCTGTTTAAGTCAGAGTTTAATGAGCTTATCATATTTTGCCGTTGCAGTTCCACATCCGAAGAGGAAGGATGTGAGTCTGGGTACGAATATGAAAAGCTAAGGGAACTATCGTCAGCGAAACAATGAATTGGATTAGAAGTTACAGACAAGAGATCATTTATGAAAATGAGAAAGAGGGTCGGAGACAAAACGGAGCCCTGGGGCACACCAGCATTTATGTTGTGGGTTACAGACTTAAAGCCGTCCAATACAACTTGTATTGAACGGTTCGAAAGAAAATTTCTAATCCAACGAAGGAGGGATTCGTCGATACCGAAAGCACGCATTTTCGATAAAAGAGCAAGATGCCAGACTTTATCAAATGCCTTAGAAATATCAAGTGCAACAATCTTACTTTCTCCAAAACGATGTAAGGATTTGTTCCACTGTTCGGTGAGATAAACCATCAGATCACCAGTGGACCTGTTGCTGCGAAAGCCGTACTGCCGGTCATTAAGAAGCTTTCGGTCTTCGAGATATTTCTTGAGCTGATAGTTTATCAGAGTTTCCATGACCTTAGAAAGAAGGGACTTAACTGCAATCGGTCGATAATTGGAGGGTGAAGAAGATTCGCCTTTTTTTGGGATTGGCTGGACAAATGCTGTTTTCCAACTGCTCGGAACGAGCCCAGAAGAATAGGATAGATGGAAAAGCTTACGCAAGGGTTTTGCCAGCGTGGAAGAACACCTCTTCAGAATAATAGCGGGGATACCATCCGGACCCGCGGATTTATGTATGTTGAGATCCTTTAGGACTCTCGCCACAGCACGAGTGCGGAAGAAGATCTGTCCCATGGAATCATTGACGCGCTCAAGAACAGGCGGAGTCATGGTACTCTCTGGCAGCGAAGAGTTGGCGGCGAACTGCCTAGCAAAAAGGTTAGCTTTCGCGAGAGAGCTAACAACTGGAGTGTCATTGTCAACGAGCGTTGGGACCGAAGAAGAAGAAGAATTCTTCATATTTTTAACAAATGACCAAAAATTCTTACTGCCTTTGGGACATTGCAGAATTTTTTGCCTTAAATTTTGGTCGTGCAAAAACTTGATCCGTCGAATATGGGCATTGCAGGCCTTCCTGGCTTGTTTAAACTTGTTCCGGTTTTCCTCAGTTGGGTTGGCTCTAAAACACCGGAACTTTACTTCCTTTTCCCTGATAACCTCTTTACAGCTTGAATCAAACCATGACTTTTCTTTGGGTTTGATGCTTTTGACCCTATTCGGGATAAAAGTTTTCATTCCCAGAATTATCATATTAGTAATCATATCAGCGCTGGAGTTTACGTCACTATCGAGGAAGCATAGTGACCAGTTAAAGATCCGGAAAAAATTATTGAGACCGTCCCAGTTGGCTTTCTCGTATTGCCATACGGTTCTCTTCGGAGCTCTTTCTCTAACTGGATTAGTTTGACACGAGAAATTTGCAGATATAATACTATGGTCTGATCTACCTAGAGGCGTTAATACACAGATAGTGTATTTATCAGGGTCGGACGTAAGGAACAAGTCAAGAGTATTTTCCGCTTGGCCATCAATGTCAGATATGCGAGTGGGCTCAGTGACAAGCTGAGTAAGGTGGTTAAACTCAGCAAAGATCTCGGCACACATTCCTTCGGGTGTTGTCGGGCCCGAATGGAGAAGCCACGAAGAATTGTGTACATTGAAATCGCCCGTAATAACGATTTCAGTGTGAGGATACAAGGATACAATTCTTTGTATGGAGTCAGACAGAGCGTCAAATTCACGAGAAGTTGAAGCTCTGTCCAGGTTTGGGCTTCGATAGAGAAAACAGTAGTGAATGATGTGCTTATTGACGGAGAATTTAAACCATATAAAATTTAAAAACGAGTTGGAGCAACGTCCATATTGAGGCAAGAGCTGATAAGCCACATCATCCCTAATGTAAACGGCGAGACCATGGTGGGGAAAGAATAATGGCACTAAGCTATACCCATGAATGAGAAATTCAGTAGGATCGGAATTCTCACCTACTTGGTGTAGGTATGCAGCCAGAAAATTAATTCGAAGCCCGCGAATATTACAATAATCGACTCTGAAGTCTTCAATCATTGCAATATAAAAAAAAAATAAAAACCAAAACAGACGAAACTCTAAGAAAACCCACACAATGAAACAAGGTATCTTTTCGTTTTAATCAACAAAAATTTCTTTCGATTTCTGCCTTGAGAATAACTACCAAAAACTGTGTGTAAGCTCTGGTTCCCGAGTTGTGATCCCAACAAAGTAAGACGAGAAAACGTTTATCGGGTCGGGTTACGTAGGGTATTTGTCTATGTCCCTCCATGGATAAATGTAAAATGTACTACATTAAGATCTACTTCCCTTTTGCTCAGTCTTTTTCGGTTCCCTTTTTCAAGTGGTAACGCTGCTTTGCGTGCCTCTTGTTAAGCTGCATGTGTTCGCTGGCACTCCTCTACCAATCAGGGGTTTGCTTTCCTACGTTGTATTGCGTAGGAAACATGAGCAATTTTTTTCACCACTGTTCTTCTTATCAACTCAAATCTGTTTTAGAGATAGGATTTAATAGTTAGCACAGCATTTACACCCACACCACTAACACCCACTCAAAAATAAGCTTTTTACGCCAACACCCAACAGCCGAACAATAAAATCGAATTTATCAATTCTAAACGAGCTTCAGATGTATTCAACTTGTGGAATTTCATTCATGTTTCGAAATTTCATTGTAAATCATCCAACAAATCTACATCGAGCAACGTGTGAGTGTGTTGTCCCCATAAATACCCCAATAGAAAATTGATTCGTTTTCAATGGAATTCATAACAAAATAATATCCGAAAAGGATTCTGTCTCTCTTTCTCTGTATTTTGCATGTGTTGTGTTACAACAGGAATCCATTTTAGCTTGGAGAAGTGGGAAGTAGCTTTTTGAATTGCGAATACAATGGCTTCCTGTATTTTTTATTACTTCTCTCTTGAATTTGATTTGAAATTTCTTGGAAATTGTTGAATAGAAATGTTATCAGGTGCAACAGGGTTGGCTTTATTGTCCCATATTGGCTTGTTAAAGAAGCCAAAGAAATATATTTGCAAGAAGAATTATAAACAATGATATCCATGCGAATTTCATTTTGGTACAATTAATGTCCTTTGTCCTCGATTTTAACAAGACGTCATGTATTGTTATCAACAGGAATCCAGTTAAAATCGATATGCCTTTTGAAGTGTTCTAATTTCCTATAAATTGCAGACTCAATCGAAAAACTCGAGCATCATGTATTAAAAGGATATAATGAAGGAGTAAATGACCCACAAAATTCAATCGGCCTTAGTCAATGGCTAAAGTACTCCGAACTCTCTGGCCTTGCCCTCAATCTGAATCCAAAAATCTATTGACCACTATTTGGAGCAGAGAATCTTCTGGAATTAAGTAACTGAATAAAATGTCCATTATCCACAGGATACAGCAACACTAAACTATCTTAACCATGCAGGCCATACAAGCATACAGTGTTCTACACTACACGAATATGGACGTGGCATCGTAATCCTTCCATTTATGGGGGTCCAAAATGACAACGACAACGAGATAGGACGACGAGTCGGTAGGTACCTACCTATATCTTAATGGTATTCTGGGGAAGACTTTTAAGGCCACCTCATGCATCTAATACATATGTATAAACGGCATAGACCTGGACTCTTGAACACTTCGTTTTCTCGCATAATAGTCTATGGCCCATGGTGAACCTCAAGGTGAATGTAACGACACTTTAATTTAATTCCTTGACATCTTCCACAGAATTAATTTAGTTGGGAAAATCCATATCCTTTACAAAAGGAACTTCTCTATAAGAGAGAGAGAGAACGACTCCTTAACTTGGAGGGACCCATTATCATGACGATCATAATGACGATGAGCTCCTCGCAGGTAAAGTTGATGATGTGGATGATGATGATGATTCCACAGTTCCAAAGAAAATGATATTCCAGACTCATCTCATATGCAAGTTGAGGTACGAAAGAAAAGGCTTCCTAAATAAATAAATTGCTTTAATGACTAGGAAAGCCTTGAATTCCATGAATAACTAAACTTCAGGCTCGAATCGATATTGGTTGAGTGACACTGTCACTCTTTCACTGTTTCCTCCTTTTTTTTATTGTCCTGAATGCGGACAGGAATCTTAAATTGCTAATTTCAAAGCAAATTACCATTTGAGGATATTCTATCTCTCTCTCTTTCTTATAATTTTCTCCCTTTCAACATGGATGGAATTGAATGTGTTAAAAGGATGTGTAACAGAGTATAATGTGACTTTTGACACCTCAAGCCTGACTGCTGTTGTGCTGTGCCGGAATGTCGGTCGGTGCGAGTAATTTCCCTAAAGGGAAGTCTCGTTTACATATTGATGAACGGGTATGTTAATTTTGAGATTATTACTTAAGCAAATTTAATGCTGGTTAGATTAGGGTCTGTTGAATTTATGTGGGATACAGATGTGTAGGAGATGAAAATACATAAACATCTTGAGAGAATTAATTTTTCACCTGGAAAAGAAAGATGATACTAATAAGACTGACAGATATTCCTGGTTGAAATATTGAGAGAAGGTCGAAATTATAGCGGATAAAATGAGTCACTTAACGCTTGAACAGTGGGTTTTTTATTCAAAGATATTTTAATGGAAATAAAACACCCTCTGCTTCTGATGTAGCTGAAGTGAGACATAAGCCACTTCTGAGTCAGGAGGTCTGGCGCATGGTCACAAGGAACCTACTCGAAGCAGTCATTTGACTCTTTTGGATTTTATTTTATTTCATCTTTCACGTGTTTGTACAACCTTTTGCGAAGAACATGACAAGACTTCCAAGAGTAGGTATAAATCTGTCATGAAAAAAAGTGCATCTCATCTTTACTGTTTGGAATCGGCGTTAAATTGTAGGTCCCCTGTCGCGCCACTCTATTTACTTTATTTTTATCATCCAAGGGAGAAGAAGAACAATTATCAATTCGGAATAGTAAGAATTCGAAGAAGTTCAATCCTTCATCCAACTACTATTAGATCAGTGAGTGCTGCCCAAATATGACAAAAGCTACAGGGTCTTTCATTTATTGCTTTATTACTATAAATTGAGGGTTGGGTCCAAATACCGATAGCCAAAACCTCGCAAGCTAAAAGACCACAACTGCAAGCCGTTAACTACTTTTGCCCGAATTTCAATTGACCGCAAAAAATCCTACCTTTTTAACAGACAATTTACTCCTTTTCGATAGTCAAAGTTATGAGAATAAAAGAGATCGAAATATGGCACCTTTTTTCCATTGTTCTAATAGGCCTGAATTAGAACAAATAATTTTTCAAAAAAAGAAATTTTTGGAGACACTAAATGCTGAGAATCATGGAGAACAAAGAATTGAAATTTTTCGCTCAAATAATTCTGTATAAGCAATTGATTTTTTCAAATCAATCAGTTCCAGATTGTTCAGGAGGAAGAAAAGCTCTATCAGATTTCCTTGTAATTGTGTGGAACAGATTTTTACCCTGTTTCTTAAAACTATAAGTTATATCCTAGTTATGAGTAACTATCATTGAGCCACAAATATTTCATCACTCTGAACGTCTCGTGACATAGGCTTAATAAAAATTTCGCCAATCTGTCAAAACAATCTTTTTCTGTCTCATATCCTTTCCCATAAGCTATAAACACAACTCTCATAAATCCGCCGGAAAGGACAAAACTC
The DNA here is from genome assembly GCA_943590905.1 of Sphaerophoria taeniata. NCBI lineage: Eukaryota > Metazoa > Arthropoda > Insecta > Diptera > Syrphidae > Sphaerophoria > Sphaerophoria taeniata. Next base: position 32,275,262 of record OX016540.1, on the reverse strand, counting down.
GTTTCATCAATAATTCAGGACACAGATTAGGGATAATAATTTTTTGTATTATGTCGTATTAACGTAGATACTAACATGAAAATGTATTAATATTTTTTTTATATTTTCTGTCAGTCGGAATTGAATTGCCTCCTTTTGAATCCTGCGTCTTCTATACAATCATACAAAAAATCTCCTATTAAATCTTTTGCTCTGTAATACGAATGTTACATTCATTACGTTTCACAAAGAGGAACAAGAAGAAATATCAATCCAATTCCAGGGTTCATATAATCCCTTCTCCTCTCGATTCTATCCATCCTGCCAGAAGGATTCTTCATCGCATTTCTGCTATAATGATTGTCAAATAAAAAGCCTTTTCTTCATTCGAGCAAAGCAAAATTAAATGAACACGAAATGAGATTTCCGTCACAAACGCTCTCGTGTGTGTAGAGAGTAGGTATTGGGTGCAAAAATTGAGAAATACTCGATATGTCAAGTGGTCTTGCAACTCGAACAACGCGGTGCTAGCTGTGCCGTCTTTATGAAAGAAGAAAATCAGAACTCACATGAAATCCCTTTACTCCATCTATTGATTCACCACAACCACCAACGCCATTCAATTCAAAAGGATCAAAAGGACAAAATCGTTAATCGAAAACCATCCGGTTATGTGGGAAATTATTATATTATGTATACCAACTTGTAATCCCACCAATCAATCACTGTGCAACTCAATTCCGCCAAGAATTATAATATGTTAGCAGGATCCAGCTTCAAACTGCCACCCCAACAGCAGGGAGTTAATCCTAAACAACATTTATACTAGTGTTTTGTGTTCATTCCGGAATCAGAAATCACTTAAACCTCCGACACATCAGCCAAAAGATGATGTTCTTAAAATACATTTGTAGTCATTAGTGTCAGAAACAGAGAGGGCAAGCACATCACAGTTAAACCCACAGCTACCAATCAGCACTTCTCACCATTTATTGGCATTAGCTGCCTGTAAAGCTCCAGCAGCGAGTGCCGAGGACGACTCGACTGTGCTGTGAGAGTGAGTATATGTCTGGGGTCCTTAATTAAATTGCCAACCACTTTGACAAACCGAATTCTGTCCACAAGTTTTCGACATTGGAATTGGAATCCATAATGATTGTGGTTGGAATATTGTGGTCATCGAAGGATCAACGGAAGGCCGCCCCAAAAACCAGACAGTACATATACCACATTCCACGTATACCACTACCAGTTTCATGTTTGTTATGTCAAAACGAGTAAAAACCAAACATACAAAGGAAAGAGAGTCGGAGGGACAGTAGTTAGAAGCTTGGGTGAATGGAAAAGTGAAGTGAAGCATAAAACGGGTTTATGGAATAGATTCAGAGGATAAGAAAACAAAAAATGTAACCTTGTGTGAGCATGTGAGCATATTTCGACATTTCCAATTTTAGCCAATCTGCCCGCCATACACATTCTGGCCATAAATATGATAATAAACTTTTGCATTCCATTTGTTCCGATTTTTCGCAAGAAAAAAAGTCAGGAGCGGCTTTCGAAATTTGTAAGGATCTTCCATTTTCACATACCTACTATTTGAAAGACCTAACTTAGAGAGTCGTAGCCCACCTCATGTGTTTCCGTTTTCGTATTTGCCCGACCCCTTCACTTAAAAAGGAGAACGGACCCAAAGTAACCGAACCGTAGCAAAACCGCAAACTCATAGTTTATCCGGAATGATTTGAACACTCATACTGTTGAGCACAGCAGGACATAATATATAAATTTCGCATGACTAGAGTTGTGCTTTGAAGAGACATGGCGGTCGACTTTACACTAACTACACAACTTCCCCTTACAAGCAAGCTACACAACATGCGATAAAAGAAACAAAATCTACTGACAAATTAAAAAGAATAGTCCTTTTGATATGTTTAACTGTTTTTACCAAAATCCGAGTGGATGTTAGTTAAATGTGACAACGGGCTTAGTTACAGAGTGAGAGGTGTGTTGGCATTTTTACCAAACTGAATAGCAATGGCTTACCAACAACTTGTAGGGTACGCGTCTATAGAATTGTAATTTCTACTTCTGTTCAAAGAAAAATGGCAACATTGATAGAAATGTGGGAGCGAGAGAAAAAGACACATTTATTTTGTTTTTATGAGACAAGCAAATTAATTATTTACGTGTTTTGTTTGCTAAATCAGGTGTGGTAAATATTTGCGATGGTAAATTTTCGGGTAAATAATAGAAGGCCGCTCTGATTGTGATTTGGATTGGAGATTTCGGCTTCAAAAGACAATCTCATTTGTGGTTGGGAAATTTTATTGTATTGGGTAAATGGGTTACTTGTGTTACACCAAAAAATAAGGGTCGATAAATATTTTTGTTTATATTTGAATAAATTATTTTATTTATATTTGTAAAATAAATACATTATTAGTAGAGACAAGTTTGAGCTAAGGACATGCCTATATTTGTAAATATACCAAAATTGGGTCAAGTGAACCAGGAAACTGAACAGTGTTTTTAGTTCGCAATCATACAGGATGACGTTCTGTGTAAATAATTGTGCGCCCGGCTGTTTACACTGCTTTGATATTTGGTACGCTTGTCTTTTATCCACGTCATATTCATTTAAGTATTTAAGATGTGCTCATATAAAAACCGATGATGCTGACGAGTTTATTAATGCAAAATTTAACAACTTCCTAGATAGAACCTGCTAAGGGTATGATGTCTAAAACCGACTTGGAAACTACAGAAGTATGAATGAGAAGTATGAATGAGCTTAACGTCAATACCTGACAACTAAGTCTTACCTGACGGTGGAACTATCCACACTATCGTCGTGCAATTTCCAACCGAAGTTGGCATTGTCACTATGCTTCTTTTAAGAGGGCACTAAACCTCTTCCTGATGATCCACCAGAATACAAAAGAACACCTCAACTTTCAAAAGAAAGAAGCGGGTACCCTGCATCTAGATCCACACCAGTACCAATTGAATTAGTGCCAGCTCTTATTCATCTTGGTTTGATTCTAGACTACTATTCAGGCAACACACGGAACTGCACTCAACCTTCAGTCACGCGAAAGAAGAGCCGTTGTCCGGACACGGAAAAACTGCTCAACCCCCCGTTACACAGGAAGAGCCGTTAACCGTGATTTGCGAACAGTAGCTGAGGCCAAACTCAGACAACCACAACCCCCGCGAAGGTCCATCCCACTAGTGAGTTGCTTAAGCTCACTACCCGCGGTACCCAATTGCCCCTGGGTGGAGGGTGGTCACATATATTTTTGTATAACAATTAGTTATACATATTTTGTTTTCGTGACATCTTTTTTGTTTTTGCTGCTTTTGTCCTACTGGCGGACGAGGGACACTGCTCACCCTCTGTCAAGTATATCCACATTGATCGGAGGAATGGACCAGCCAATCAAGGGACACACCCAACATTTTGTCTAACTTCCTTGGCGTTTATCCACATTCGGTATTCATTAATCGCATTTTCTTCCTTTACTACGTGTGTTAACATAGTATCTGTTAAGGATCGCATTCATCTTCATTATACTTCCTGCTTCAATTCGCCAATTCCATTAGACTAAAGCTGTCTACGTTCGCAAGTTCAAGCCAATAAATTGACTAGAACCTCTCGGAGGCCCCACGAGAAGGTGTAGATCAGCACGTTCACTTCAAATTCTCACAATATTTATTTGGAAACCGTGTTTCCTTTCTAAATCGTCAAGATCCATGATTTCACCCCCATTTGGAAACTACAGAACAAGTATCAGAAAAGTATCGTTTCTGGGGCTTACCTATAATAATAATTATTGTTAACTGCCTCGATATACCTGCTTTAAACAGCGAAGTAATGGTTGGACAGATAATGCTGAGTTTGTTGGTATGGGCAAATTGAGAGCTCTGGTGATTTGAAATCGCTGGAAATTTTATGTGGGCAGAAATCGAAAGAATTTTTTTTTTTACTATAACTTTGTAATAAGCAGTTTCCAATCACGAGATTAAGCGAAGTAGATTAAGAAGAAATCTCAACTTTTCTAGGATTTAGGGTACTTATTAGTAAATCAAAACGTAGAATATTACTTTTAGTAAATTACTACGTTTTCCTCTACCCTAAATCCCAGAAAAGTCGAGATTTGTTCTTAATCTACTTCGCTTAATCTCGTGATTAGCGTCAGTGGAATCAGCATATAACCGAGTGCTGAAAAAAGTATTGGCTTTTAATGGCTGTAAGTCCTTATTTTGATGTACAATTGTATAACTGTTTCGAGGAAGATTCTGGGTATATTATCGATTTGAAATTGTTTGAAAATATTTTCGAATAATTAACATTTCAACCAATATCTCGACTACCAGCCCTTCAAAAAACTTGTTTGATGAAAAGAGTTTGAGCAGACCTCTCTTTTGATGTATCATTTGATGGGTTTTGGAAGAATTTTTCTTTTCTGTCCAAAATTTTGTCAAGGGAAAACCATGATATTTTTCGAAAATCATCAAGAAATTGATATCGCTAAATTCAACAATTCCAAGCTCTGGTTTCCGAGATATTTGCATCCGAAGATATTCTTTCCATAGGATAAAAATAGGCAAAGGACAAAAATAAGAAAAATATGGTTTTTAGATTAAAAATCCGTAACCAGACCTCGCAGATAGTTTTGGTTTTCAGTGACTCAAAGAGGGCAAAGTAACCTTTGTTCTCGTGTATCATTTTATATGGGCTACCATAGCAAGTGCAGTTGCCCGTAGATTAGTTGGTAAGTGCGTTGGCTGCTTAGCAGAAAGTCGTTGGTTCGAGTCCTACTCAGGCCAAGTTTTTATTGCATCTTTCACGGGTACTGCCTCTTGCGAAGACCTGACAAATCTTGTAAGAGTATAAATCTGTCATGAAAAAGTGCTTCTCAACTTTGCCGTTCGGAATCGGCGTTAAATTGTAGGTCCACTCAATTCTTCACACGCACTCAGAGAATTGTTGATGAGAGTAAGCCACTTAGGCCTTGGCTCTTCAAAAGCTGTCGCGCCACTCTATTTATTTTATTTTATTTTACCATAGCAAGTAGGTACATAATCGCTGATTCATCGTGTGTTTCTAAAGACTTTTTTTTCTGATCACCCTTCGTTCTTGCCCAGTACATTGAATGAATAGAGTGGCGCGACAGCTCTTGAAAAGCCAAGGCCCAGTAGATTGTTTTTTTTTTTTTTAATCAGCGTTCTGGGAGAAAAGTTGTTCAAGCGACTTGAGGAACTTCGGTGCGCATAATCGACCAACTGAAAAAACTTTTGCCGATTTCGAGTTCGATTTCAAGCCGGTTCCTCTTTACTCATACGAGCTTTGTGTCCAGCCGCCGCGCCGGAGGCTACCAAGCTTAATCTTTGTCATCAAGTCTGTTTCTTCGTAGATTTCATATAGCTCGTGATTATACCGTCTCCAGAATCGTATTTCCATGCAAACGTTGCCAACTATTCTCTGTAAGACTTTTCTCTAGAACGTGGCTCAGAGTCCAGAGTTCCTTTGGCTAAGCACCCAAGTCTCGGATCCGTAAATGAGTACTGGTCTGGAAGGAGTATCATCTAATACTGCAGCAGTTGCAAAGTATACAATTTTTATATTTAAATTTATGAGAAAGAGCCTTGAAAGACTAAAGAAGGTTCTGATGGATTCGAGTAGCCATCCGCGTATTTCTTGTTCCATATCGGCTGCTAGTATGATCAAAGATATTTGAAGGATCGCACTACCTCAAACTTTTGGTTACCCAGATCAACCTCAATAGTTTTTCTTCTACTTTTTCCACCACCATTCGCAAATAATAGACCCAGTTTCCATAAGTAGATGATACTCGACCGGTTTGAACAAATTCAGGATGTAGTGGGGCTTGTCGTATTCGAGAATTTTTCATGAATATCTCGGCAATAAAGTTGTGCAATAATTGAATTAACAGCATCGCCTTTGGGTATATGCCTAAGGACCAGTTGTAGGATGAGCATTTTGGCTCCAATCATTGGGTAATACTTTTCCACCTCATTGTGCTCCTGAAAGAACTATTTCAATGCCTACACTTCGGTGAATACGTTTCTAATTGATTTCAAAAGTTGGTATTTCGGTTTTTGAAACTAGATGTCAGTATTTAAGCTATTTTTTAAGAATATTGTTGTGTTGCTCTTGGCCTAACATAATTTTGATGTCATTTTCTGAACGAAATTTGCATATCACAACAACATTATTACTTATTAAATAAGGAGGGATCGACTCAACAACCTCAAGACCATTTTTCAACTAAATCAACCTATTTGATATTTGATATTTATTGACAAATGAGACAGCTGTACATTAAGTAAAACTTATTAAAAGAACAGGATAAATACAATACAAGAATATAATATTAATTGTTGAATAAAAATTTACATTATTTACATTATTCATTTAGAGAAATGATAGTTTCATATAACCTTATAGAACTATTTAAAGTATCCACGTATAGATTTCGTTAAAGGCATTCTTCTACCCTAATTTGTCTCCTTGGTACATAAAATTTAAACGTATGGAGATTGTGGTTCAAAATAAGTGTTTTTTTATCAGTCCACAATTCTTGAAATTCAAAAAGGTTAACCAAATAGACATAGCTTTCTTAGTAGCTAACCCTCATAAACAACACTTTTAACAGTTTGATACCCAAATTTCAGCTCGAACCAATAAGCCAAAACTTTGAAAACAAAATTTTAAGCCTCAACCAATACTAACTATAGATTTCTTCGAAAGAAAATTATTGATTAAGAAAATTGTTTTCAAATTTCATGCTCAGCTCACCGAGGATAACCGAAATTATGTACAAGAATCGTAGAAAACTAGATTTATTAACGATAAGAATTTATAGCTTCCGGAACTCATTTATGCACCAATAAATCATTGTCCTGGATTTGTCAGGACTTTCCAAGTTTATTGCTGTATTGTTGGCGACTATTCCTAAATCTCCTCCGAAACGAAAACCTTTTTGAATATTACTGTTTTCTCTAATTGATTTATTTTTGACCACAATAAGAAACAGAAATTTATTTCCGCATAAATAGTTTCTCGAATTTAATTTTTGTAATTAAAATCGCCTCCTTAGGATAATCAAAAGGAAATAACATTAGTAAAATAATGAGCATTATTTTGAAAGTGTAATTATAGGGTTACTCAGCGTGGGTCGGGATAGTTGTGGAATCATCATTAAAATTATAATAATCGATTAACTAAATGATTTTCATGCCAATTAGGAATGCGAATACAATAGCTATTTTGCTTGACTGGCATGGCATCACCCGGCCGGCCGACGACACGGTGGTGGTGGGGCGGGTGACCAAACACACTTTTGGTGCTCACTTCAACCACAAGGGGGTCGGTCTTAATTAAATTAAATAACAGGGTCCGAATTCGATTTCAATTGGAAATTGGTTATGTTATGAAAGTATGAGTGCTGTAATGGTTCTTACAGTGATGTGTAAAGGTTAATATTTTTTTTTTTGTGAAAAGCAAACAACAATGAAAAATATACAAAAAATCTCCACACTTTTTTTCAATCCTTATTTCAAATGTATTTACTCATCACACCTGTGTGAAAAAAGTGTTACCGTTTAGTTAAAATGCACTGAAATGAACCTTTTTAATTCTTTGTCTAATATTGAGTTTCGAAACCCTAGACTCGAACGGAGTCCAAATTGCTAAATGGCTTCATGTGTCCAAATGGCTCAATGTCTAAAAGAGCTAGCTGGTTTTCTAGGCTTTTGACTTTTTTTTTTTTTGTTAATGGCATTTTGTTTTTCTGGCTCATTGGGTCCTGGGTTCTTAAGTTTTCGGGTCCTAGGGATATTTTGATTTTGGTTTGTTGGGGTTCTGCGTTTACGATTTTTTTTTTTGCATTCAGTTTTTTTTTTTTGTATTTCGGTATAAGGGTTTACGGGTTTTTTCATGTTTTGCTGAAAGTTTTTGCGGTTTTTTTCGAGTTTTTGGGCTTTTGGGTTATCGTATTTTAGGGTTTTCAGATTTTTGAGTTCTAGGATTTCTAGTTTTTTGGATGTCTCGATTTTTGGTTTGTTAGTAAGTACTTGGGGTCGGGTTTAAAGGTGTTGGTTTCTAGGGTTTCGGGTTTTTTGGTAAACGGGATTCCGGATTTTGCGTTTTCGGGTTTTCAGATTTTTGGTTTTTAGTGTTTTTCCGATTTTGGGATCTTTTTCTGTTTTTATTGTTTACGAGTTTTGGAATTTAGGATTTTCGGAATTTTGGGTATTTTGGTTTTTGAGTGCTTGGATGTTAGGTTCTTTGGGTTGTGAGTTATCGGGTTTTTGAACTTTATGGCTGAATGACCTTAGAGATGTCATGCAAGGTTATTTTAATGATAAGTTTAGTGGGTATTTTGGGTATTTCTCACTTAAAAATTAATAACGTGCAAATTAGAACAACATTTTAATTTCAATTTTCACAATTCTTCCGCACATGACTGTATTAATATTTGCTCATTCGAAATTCGTATTATTGATAAAAAGGCATGTAGCTATGCATAATCGAATGCATTCAATTAAACTTCAATTTCAAATGTATCGACCCATCTCAGTTACCATTCCATTTCGTTTAGTGTAATTGTTTTGTTGGAAATCATTTTGTAGGCGCAATAATAACCAAAAACACATATCTTTCCAATTTATTGTAAAATAGAATGCAAACTATTTCTTTTGTTTCTATTTGGTTACATCATGTGTTATGTTCTTGGGTTTCCTTTGATGTCCCGAAAGGATTCAAATTTCCTTTTTCATTTTGAAGTCATTTTCATGTCCACAAAAATAGAAAAAAATCCTGATTTCTATTGTTTAAGGGCAATTTTCTTAATTGAATAACCTCATGATATCCTTTTTGTCAGACACAGAAAGAGGGAAACTCTGAAGATGTGTTTTTGCTTTATGCAAACAATTGCAAAACATAAAACTCACAAAGTCACAGTTGGAAGCCATGTTTGGTAATCTATGGATTTGTGGTGCTCCTCAGCTCCCACAAGCACCCTGAAACACGATAAAACTTTGTCTTGGTCAATTGATTACGTTTTGTTTTGCAAAAGCTATTTGAAGCTAGTTGGTAAGCTCAATTAATTTCACTCTTCTCTGAACGATGACATCTTCTATAAGACCATAGTCCAGCACATGGAAAAATATAATCCTTTCAAAAAAGCACCATTACCACACCGGAGGAGCTGCATCAGGAGCAAAAGCTGGATCCTTACAACCGACAAAACATTTCAGGATCAAGAGAAAATCTTCAAGGAGAGTGTCATGAAAACATAATGCATCATAGTCAAGGGATTATGTGGTGATGCTGATAGGAAAGGATTTCCAACTTGTTGGCCGGATTTAATTACAAGGTCTCGACTGTCCGTTGGGTAAGGGAGAGAGTTAGACAATTTAGCTTGTGCTCTGGTTTAAGGACTGTCTGGTTGGGAGATTGCAATGGCTTTGACTTTCAGTTGAAGTTTAAATTTGATGTTTAGGTACCCATTGAGGCAGACAAACAGATTTGAAGTGGATTAGAAATGGAATACCTATTAATGTCCAAAGGGGGATTGATGATGAGATTGTTCGTTCATCATTAACAGTGTTTGTTAATCTATAAGCAAAACAGACTTCCCTTCTGTTATGCATCTTTCCTTTGGCCAAGTTTGCTGCAATTTATCTCTGTGTCCATTTGCTTTAAAGATTAAATTGTTCCCTAATTTGTTAAGCAATTTTTTAATTTAATGAGATTCTTCAAACAAAATTCTTAATTTAATTATTGCGTTAACTAAAGCTTGCATCCCCCGGTTCAACATCCATTTTTAAGCCTAATCCGTCTTCTACGCCCAACGACAAATTAATGATTTAAATCTGGACCCACCCCAACGTCAATCACATCACGGTTGTCCAAGTTCTAATTTCATAAGAAAACCTGAAAGGAAAAAAAACACCACGCCTTACCCCTCGGTCGATACCAGAAGTTTGTATTTTGTATATAAACATTGAAGCACTTTTGGAGCACCCAAAAAAATGTCTCAAATCCATTAGTAGGATAAACCCAGAAAACAAATAAGGAACAAAAAAAATTCAATTAAATCTCGCAATTTTCTTGTGACGCCATGGCGCTGTAGATTACTGAAAATCCACCATCTAAAACACAACCACTCTCTCCTCTATAGCATAAGGAAAAAAGTAAACCAAAACAGCTAGCGCCTTAGCAAAAAGGACATTGCCGCCCCCAAAATGACAAACAAATTCCGCAGTGCTATCAAATCGACATCACCATAGATACTCATGAGCGTCAAGAAAAAAGTTAATTACACCTTGGGGGGAAAGCTTTCCCCCAAACAGGATATTTTCGCTATAAGAAATTGCCACCCTCCAAAACGAGGCATTTCGCAACCCTCAACTCTCCTATCGCGAGGAAAAATGAAAAATCGAAAGCAAATATTCCAACTCATCCAAATGATACGCATTTGTTGAGTTTGCCCCTTGTCATTAATTATCAATAAACTTTAACTTCCCACCTCGCCTCCTTGGCACCCCAATCCAACTAGGAAGAAACACAAAAAACACACAGCCATATTGTTTTTATTTATATTATCGATATCAAGGACCTTCGATCCTTTGTTGAGTCTTTCATCATCGGGCGGGTGGGCGATAGTCGAAATTCGGAGAAGTAGGGTGAGTACTTCCTTCATCCTCGTTTGATGAATTTTTGTTATTACAAAAAAGGACACTGCCGCAGTACAAACTGGGCGAAGAGAGCAAAGGATCAAAGTTTTATTAAATGACAATCGAATCGATTCAGGATGAATGGAAGAGTGTTCTTCATCGGTGATTACAAAACCATTTTCCATTTTCTTCGTTCGTGTCCTTTGGTTTTTCTCTCTCTGGCAATCAGTGGTTTAATTTCTTACTTGAGACATTTTTGGCAGCCGCTGACTAAAGGCACTTTATGGAATCTTAATTTTTCTCTCAAAGTCGCACTCGCTCGCAGAATCACTTTGTCAACATTTGTAGGCAACCCATTTGACACCATTTATGAATCTTTGGTTCGACATTTTTTTTTTTTGGCAAGAACACGAGGAACGACATCCGTGATGGCAGTGAATTTATCAGGATTATTGTACGATTTTTGTGTTGGCGAGATCCCATATTGAAAAAAAGTTGAAGAAGACTTGGATAATGGATGAGTAATTACGGCCGCTAAACTGACAAAGGGGATTACCTCTACATAACACAGCCTCGAAGAGATTGAAGGACGGGATGAATTATAAAAGGGTCAGAAAAGGATTCTTCTTTTTCATCCGGATTTAACTTCTCCTTTTTTTTCAGTAGTCCCTGTCTTGGGCAGAGACAAATACAACTTTTTTTGTTTGTTTTTGTAAAATATTATCGGCTTGACCTCGATTTATGTTAATTACATACACCTGATATTTTAATTTCAGATCAAAAAGTAAACAATCGGATTAACTGGGGAAAGCTGATTACAGTATAATGATGGTAATTTGTTCACTTTTGCATTGGCATCAGCCGAAACACGAAAGACTTAAATATCCATAATAGGTTCAGATCATTTTCGTTTTGGGTGATGTGAATTGACCCTGAAGAACTTTATGGCCGTGAACAACCAGGCGTGTCGGTGGTTAAAATCCGAAAGGATTTAAAATTGCATTGAGTCATTGACAAATGTGTAATGATGGTGTTTGGAAAGTATAAAAAAGAAGTACCTGCTTTAAACTCACAGGAATTAAACAGCAACATTTTTTGACTCAGCCTTAAGACTTTAAACAATATGATACTTGAAAGAAATAATTTTTTGATAACTAGCTAGCTGACCCCGCGAACCTCATATCGCCTCCCTTCAGATCAACTCCAGAATAGTAATGTACTAACACAAATTTTATCAAAATGCAATGATATTTATTTGAATCCAATTGATGATGATGAAACACTGTGGCTGTGTGTGTGTGTGTTTGTTTATTGGTATTTTGAGCTTTAAAATTTCATTATACTATATTCGGCTTAACTAAATGTTTAATTAATTCAATGATTTTCAGTTTCATATCATACCTACACTTATCTACCGCTTCTAAGCTACCTCCCTAACAATTTTGACCCAAATCAGTTTGGTCGTTCGAACAAGACAACGTTTAATGAGTACGATTGTAGGATCAAAAGTATCCTATAGCCATCTCCTGGTTCCAAGCTACAAACCCATCAAACTGAGCCAAATCGGTTCAGCTGTTCCTAGATATAACGTGTATGGAAAAACAACGTTTACCGGGTCAGTAAGTAGGATAAAAAGCATTTTATAGCCATCTCAGGATTTTTAGCTACCTCCCCACAAAATTGAGTCAAATCGGCACAGCCTTTCTCAGAAATTATTTATATGGCAAAACAACGTTACCGGGACAGCTCTCATATAGCTGATTTTTGATTCTAAACCATCTGGGGCTCCACTCAAACGCGTACGAAAAAAATGATTTATATCGGTCCAGCCGTTTAGGAGGAGTTCAGTGACATACAGTCGTACTTAGAAATTACTTATATGGCAAAATAATGTTTGTTGGTTAGCTAGTCTCGTAGTTCTAAGTTACTTCCCTACCAATGTTGAGCCAATTCAGTTCAGCCGTTCCTAGAAATCGTTTATATGGCAAAACAACGTTTACCGGGTCAGTAAGTAGAATAAAAAGTATCATGTGTATAAGTATACACGTAATGATTGAAATGATTCAATGAATGAGTGCATATAAAAATAATTCATTCACGACGATCCAGCCTTGTAGTTGCAGCATAGATAACGATAACCATCCAGGGTGGAACCCTGAACCTATACAACAAAAGTCATTCAAATCGGTCCAGCCGTTTAGAAGGAGTTCAGTGACATACACACGTACAGTAGAATTTTATATATACAGATTACCGAGCAGTGAAAAAAATATAAGCTTTCAACGGCTGATAGAATACTTGTAAGTTCTTATTTTGATGTATAACAGTTTCGAGGAAAATTGTGAGTAGCTAATATCGATTTGAAATTAAACGAAAATGTTTGCGAATAATTACCATTTCTGCAAATATCTCGGCTACTAGACCTTTAAGAAACTTGTAAATCATTTTGAATAGAGTTCGAGCAAACCTTTCATTTGATGTGTCATTCGATGGGTTTTATAAGATTTTTTTTTCTGAACAAAATGTTGGCGAGTGGTTTTTTTTAATCATAACTCAGTATCCAGACCTTGCAGATGATTTTGGTTTTCTGTAACTGATAGAGGGGAACAGATCGTGCATCATTTGATGTAGGCTATCTGGCCATTTGAATTCGCCGGAAATTTTCTGAAGCAAAAATCGCAAGAAATTATTTTTTAGTTATGACTGTAGGGGTAACCGGGGATAGTTGGCCTCAGGGGTAAGTAGACTAACTGCCAATAACTTCAAAACAAAACAATTTCTTTCAAGTTTGTCCTTGTCATTACATTGAGCACAGCAGCCCGCTTAGTTCCATGTTGTCTTTTGATAAAGTCTTGAGCCGTTCAAGAGTTATCGCGAAAAAACCCATTTTTGCTTTCAGGAGTAATTTTTTTGCTTCCCTTTATTTTTTTTCTTTCGTAAAGGTGTTTGCTTTTAACGTCAGTTTTTTTTTTTAAGGAATAAGAGCAAGTGAGTGTGTGTATTAACAACACCCAGCAGTTATATATTTATTTGATTTCTGAGTACCGAAAAATAATCATTAAGTGCTGAGAGACCGCTCGGGGTAAGTTGACATTTTTTGTTCGGGGTAAATTGACTCACTTGTTTTTGGTAATTTCCAGTATGAAACACAACAAGGAGGTGACTGAAAATCAGTTTTGGAGCTTATGTCCAAAAATTATTATTGAAAATGGAAAAACCATACGTTCTGTTGCTCGTGAGTATCGGTTCCCTTCAAAACGATGCAAAGATATGACCAAAACGGCAAAAATTTAAGCAGAAGAAGTTGGGGCATCTTTCTATCCTTATTGTGTTGCTGTCTTTTGAACATTAATTTTTGTTTCAAATAAAATTAATTTAAGTGCTATTTTCTTATAGTTTTGATATCAGAAATGTGGAAAAAGGATATAGTCAACTAACCCCATAGCCCATAGTCATAGTCTACTTACCCCGGGTTTGGGGTAAGTTGACCCACCTGAGATCGTTTTATAAATTTAGGAAAAAAAGGTCTTAAAATTCACCAATTTCAGAAGACATATTTTTTTATAAAGCACAAAAAAATGTTTAGTTAAAAGGCATTTAATTCGTGTTGATATCTTCTTTAGTTATTTTTTTAATTAATTATTCCCACGCCTCTTTACCCCCCCCCCCCAGATACCGCACGCGCTGGGGTCCATTTTCACCGAGTACGATTGCAATTTCGGTTGCTAGTCGTATCGGCACTTAATTATAAATTATTTGTAAAAAATAAAATAAAAAAAAGCGTTGGCGATACGAATATCAGAAAGATAAGAGTTAGGGACTGCTTAATGCAAGCAGGTACAAAAAGGAAAAAACAAAATAAATTAAAATCTTACAAAAAGCAAAAAAGAAAAAAAAATGCAAAATTTTAAAATCGAAATATTTTAAAATTTTAAAGTCAAAAAAAAAATTATTAAAACACGAAAAAAGAACAGTAAATAAGCATGTAGAAGACACTTGTCAAGTTCGTAAAAAAGAAAAAAGAGTCAGTTTCTCTCTACTACAAATACGTATTTTATTATTTTTTTCTTAGTTGTTTAAGGAAGTACAATATAAAAGCTTCCTTTGTGTGATCTTGCTATGGTTGAAATCAAAAATGTTTGAGTTTTCGTTCACCTTACGTAACATTCTCGTAATTGGTTCATTACAACCGTAAGCAGTTCTGTGATGAGCTAGATGAAATTTGGGAACCGATCTTAGAAGAAAAGTTAACATTAATACTCATTGCCTCAAGGAGGGTGGAAGATTCTGTAGCACCGGAGAGAATTTGGTGTACGAAAATAATATCGGCAACTTCACGACGTTTTTCCAGAGATTGTAAGTTTATAAGCCGCAACCGTTCTTGATACGGAGGTAAGTTAAAATTGTCAACCCATGAAAGTCCTCTTAAGGCGAAACGGAGGAATCTACGTTGTATTGCTTCAATTCTCTTTATATGGACTTGGTGATAAGGGGACCATACTTGGCTGGCGTATTCAAGAAGAGGCCTTACAAACGTGGTATAAAGATATTTCGTAACGTAAGGATCCGAAAATTCTTTAGACCAACGTTTGACGAAACCTAAAGCAGAATTAGCTCTGGCTACGATATTGTCATAGTGAAACCTAAAGTTAAGCTCCCTATCACAAATAACCCCTAAATCTCGGATAGTTGTTACTCTGTGAAAAATACATTCGTTGATATAATAGTCCCGTGTTTGCTGACGGAACCGCATACGGGAATATGTGATAGTTTGGCATTTGGAAACATTAAGTTCTAAATTGTTTTTTTGACACCAAACATAGAAATTGTTTAAATCGGCCTGCAGGGGTAAAGCATCATCGGGTGAAGAAATCATTCTAAAGATTTTCATGTCATCTGCGTACATTGAAACTTGGGAATTTTCAATCACAGATTCTACGTCATTAATAGTCAGAATAAAAACAATAGGGCCTAGATGACTACCTTGAGGGACTCCCGATTTTGCAGTAAATGGTTCTGATATTGAAGATCTAAATAAAACGCGATATTTACGGTTGGATAGGTATGATTCCATCCATTCAATGAAACCAGGAGGGAATCCAAGAGCCTTTAGCTTGAAAGATATAATATTGTGGGATATTTTATCAAACGCCTTGCTAAAGTCCGTAGCAATAACATCAACTTCTTTTTTATTTTCTATTGAGTTTATTGCATAAGAAACAAATTCAGTTAAATTTGTGGTCGTTGATTTCCCTTTTAGGAACCCATGTTGTTTGGCCGAAAATAATGATTTGCAATGAAAGTACATAGTGTCGAAAATAATACTTTCGAAAAGTTTTGGAATGCAGGATAATTTGGCAATCGGCCTGTAGTTAGAGATATCTGATTTGCAGCCTTTCTTGTAAATAGGTATTATGAAAGAATCTTTCCACATAGATGGAAAAATTCTTTGACAAAGAGACTTTTGAAAAAGAGTAGTAAGAGGCTGAGCCAAATTAGCTGCACACTTCTTTAATACAATCGCAGGTAAACCGTCAGGTCCCGAAGAGAAATCATCTTTAAGTTTATTTATTTTGTTAACCACATCGTCAACAGTGATGTTGATCGATACCAATGATGTTTGGTTACAATTGTTCAAGTAAGTGAAATAATCAGCATCAGGTACAAAATTACTGTCGGAAAAAGCAAGACTAAAGAAATTAGCAAATAAATTAGTTATAATTTTTGAGTCATTAGAAGAGTGATCGAAATAATTAAGGGTATTAGGATATCCATCCGATTTTTTTTTTATGTTGATGAATTGCCAAAAGCGTTTTTGGGATCTGAGATGATATCAAATTGCATTTGATTGATATATGCTTCATAGAGGAGTTTTGAGAGAGCAGAGAATTCGTTGTACACTACTAAATAGGAGGAATAGTCTGTTTCTGATCTAGATCTTAAATATTTTTTCCATAAACTATTTCGGGAGTTTTTAAAAAAAGATAAGTAAATTTTGAGTCTACTAGCCCCGGTCTCCCCTACCCGAATGCTTAAAATTGTATTGGCTTTCAATTTGTCTGTACAACATTTCAATATTTCACTCAAGAAATGCAAATTTTCGTGTTAACCAAAATCCAATAAAAAGCCAATTTTTTTCCAAAATTATAATTTTTTATTTCTCTTAAATAAAATCGTGTCAGTTAAACTTTTGCTCATTTTGTCTCATCCTCTAGTACACCAAAGGAACTGATGGCACATACGACTTGTACAAAGGCGATTTCAAATAATCATAACTGTATGGCAGAGCGTATTGCAGAAGTGGTTGATGGGCAATAACTGGTGCAGCATATGATCGGATGGCTGGAGTGATGCTAGTCTTAATGGCTGGAGCAACAATTGGAGTCACAATGTTAGCGCGGTTATGGACAATTGTTGAGCTTTGGTGTGAAACAGCTGTGGGCACACTTTCGACAACATCACCAACTTTTTCCAATGAACGTTCGTGTGTGATGAGGTGAGCTGGCTCATGGATAACAGCCGTTGCGGGTGCTGAATAGACAATAGCAGAGGGCTTGGCTGCAACAACGGCAAGGATAACAGAAAGTACCACCTAATAAGCGAAAGAGTATAAATTCCAAACCAATTTTAAGGTATAATAGTGAGTTGTTTCTTACCAACTTGAACATCTTGATTTAGGGTTTTGTTTGGTTAAGAAGGTCTGTACTTGAATGTAAGCAAACTGTAACTGATACCATTCCAGAGCGATGGACGCACTTTTATACTAAATCATCTTTACGCCTATCCTCACGGAAGCAAAACAAAACAGAGCAAACGTGAGATGACCTTGAGAGATAATTCAGCAGCCGCAGACAATCGATTGGACTTTCATTGATGGCTTTGTTGTCAGAGCGAAGCGACGACAGACGCACATTGACCATCAACCTGCCTTCCTGGCAATCTAGAGCATTAACTAATTGGAACTGGATTGTCGAAGTGAATGTTGCCCCATGGACCAGTTCTTCCTGCATATCTTTATCATCGCACATCGATTCGATTATATCGACCATCAAACAACTGAAGTTCAAGTCCAAGAACAATGAAAGGTACAAACAAAGTGTATAAAACGGAGAAGGAACATCACGACGACCTTCCGCAAATGGCATTGGCTGCCTGCTTTGGCATCCAATAACCAGTACGACATTCACTTCATTGCAAAAGGTATACGACGACGACCGATGGATGGCTGGCTGCCATGCCAACACGGAGACAGGGTATGCGCTTTGACTGCGTGCCAGCGTCATTTTGGAATGGTTCCAGAATTTATGTGCGAGAATTTCAATTAGCCATTTTCGTTCCACTCTGCACCTCCTGGCAATTTCGACAAAGAGTAATTTGCACACTAAAATCCATTTGATTATTATCAGGATCTGGGATAAGGCCATGGATAAATTCCAGCCTCCAGCCATCAGCCATGAAGTCGTAAAAATGTACTCTTTTCCAAACTAAAACCCTCAAAGTTTGTGTTATTATACTATGTATAAAGGATTCAGAACTGTTCTGAGTGTGTGTGGGTGTTCGCTGATGAAAGTATTCTAAGCTGCTATCCTGCCGCTGATAGTATCACTGTACAGGATATAGGGACTCAAGTTGGTGGGTTAAAGGACGTCAATGGTTAATTAATTTGTAATTAGCTACAGAGTTTCATATTCGCATTTAGTTGGAGTGTTGGCTTTGCCATTTGTGAATATATATAAATTCACTTCACTGCTGTCCGCCTACTCCTCTACTATTACGAAAGCTTCTGTTTGGCTTGAAAGCCTCGAAAATGCTTCCACGTTCTGACAATGTTCGTTTAATGATGATGATGGGATTTTTTTGAAGTAGTATAGCAAAATGCGGAAAATGCGGATATTGCGAGCAACTACTGAAACTGAAGCTTTGACAAATGGTATTTACTTTTGGTGCGCTTGGATTTCTAATTAAAGGCTCTTCATTCGAATGTTCGTTATATAAATATGTATGAATGGTAGGAGTGTTGGTTGGTGCTCTTCCTGTATCCAGTTTCGAATAGATGGCCATTCTCTGTTATTTACAGTTAAGTTTTTCGATGAACGAATAATTCGAGTTGTTTTTTGTAGGGACTGTGTAGTCCATAAAATGTAGAAGTATTGAGGATTTTGGGGTTTTCCTTCCATTGTTGTTTGCTTTAATGTTTTTGCCTACGAACCGAGTTTTATGATGAAGGATTATTATGGGCTGGAATAATGGACTTTATGGTTAAATAATTGTAGTTCTTAAGTGGCAAAGTGGGTAATTTTCTGGTTTTTTATGGGTTTAGGGAAGAGTAGGAGATACGACCACCATTGGAATGAAATTTGATGCGATTTTCAATTTATAACAGTTTTAATTTTAATCCCATCACTAAAAACCATTATCTTAAATTATAAGATTCAAAATTGTTCTTTTGATAAGATTTAAGATGGAATTTGGAAATTATCTTCTGAAACCATTGATTTAAAATTACATCAAAAGAATTGTGACACAAAGGTGGCGTTTTCAAAATTGTGAGGACATCAGTTACTAGTTACTATTGTGGCTTAAAAAACTAGTAAAACTATTTTTATAGAATCGGCATAAAAGGAACACTGAGAATGAACAATGAAAAGGGAGCTATTCATAAGTATAGGACTTTTAAACTCAAAGCCGGGGGTCATTGAATCAGGAAAGGAGCTGCAGTGACAATGTGCCTCAGGGGTTCACACTTAGTCCCGTACTATTCATTTAATTCACTTATTAGCTTCTAAGGGTCTTTAAGCAGCACAGCTTTTGCATATGCAGACTAGATAGCAATTCTGGTGAGGTAGGAATTTGATGAAGTAGTTAAGCAAGGGATCATCATGGTAGAATCGCAGTCGATGTAGACTTGTGATGCTTGTTTTCAAAGGCTGTTCTCGACTAAGCACATAACGTCAATTTAAAGATCAAAATCAAATAACACAACAAGCCTTCACTATTCATTTAACGGCTTTTTATTTAACAACTCATATCTTAGGTCTAACAGAGTTTTATATCAGTCTATTTGACAAAAAAAAACAATTTATAATACTTATAATACCCTAGCGACGATATGCTATCCTCCTTTAGGCTCAATGTCTGGATAGTCAAAACTCCTCGTGGATGAATCGTTGGATTGTATGACTGTCAGCGTTAAACGGTGGCTTTTGCCTTGTCCTTGATAAACTCAGAAGGAGTGGATCAAAGAATAAACTGAGTCTAGTCAAAATCAGACTCCTGTTCACAACAAAGCCTGTGTAATAAACGGTTGAGCAACAATTACTCCTATTTATATATTTTGCAGAAGGGAAAATACACAAAATAATCGGTCGGCAAAATATCGGATCGGAGAGAAGCCCCGGTCGGTTGAGAATATATTTTGAAGAAATATATTCTCAAATCAAAATATAAATGGGACGCTCTAAAAATAAGTGTCTTCTCGGAAAAATTGTAATAGGATGCTAGCTAGTGCTAGAGCAAACTTCTCACACGTTCACTCTACCGAAGCGGGGTGATTTTCATTGGCGACAACCTTTCCTCTTATTGATTTTTCTGTCGATGTTGAGTGTGAATCGTATCACACCCAAATCATTATCATATGTGTTGGCGCTTCCTGTTGTTGTATTCGGTGTTTTTCCGTTGTTGCTTCTCTTTGTTTACATGGTTTTTTCCAGGGGCAGATCCTCGTTAGTTATTTTTCAAGGGGTTGGTTGGCTATTTTATGCTTTTTTTTAGACGAAGCCGCTAGGGCAGATGTTCTAGCTAACGAGCTGTACAAAGCAGGAGGCAATGATCTATAAAGGAGCACACACCAAATCATCTGTAAGATATGGTCGGAAGAATGATACTCTAAACTGCGCGAACTGCAGAGGAATCAGCCTCGTTCACATCGCTTATAGGATCCTCTCTGAAGCCTGTCATTGCAGACCAGGAGAGTGAAACATCGACTGAATTTTCACTTTGCGGCAGACCCTGGAAAATACCTATGAACTTCAAATCGACCCCCACCACCTTTTAATCCATCTTAAAGCCACGTATGACAGCATCTACAAAGACGAACTGTATAAAGCTATGTCTAGTTTTGACATCCCAGCCAAGCTCGTTCGCTAAGATGCACTGTCACTGTCATGCGATTTCTTTACCATCATGCTTGGGAAGAGGCACTATATATCAAAAGTCGGTTCAACTTTTCTCGTACGCACATGATATGAACATAATGCAAAGAACACTGGTGCCTTTGAGAGAATTGAGACAGAAGGGGCAAAAATGGGTTTAGCGGTAAGGACACACAACACCGACGGCTAGTATATAACGTAACAAACGCAAAAGATGCATATAACTTTGAGGAAGTAGAGGGCAATAACACCACTGCCGAGATAAGACGCAGAATAACTCTTGCTAATTACTGATTCTTTGGGCTAAGAAAGCAATTAAGTGGTAAAGTCCTCTTTCGATCAACTAAGGTAAAGCTATACATTACCCTTATCATTCCAGTTATGTTGTATGGTGCAGAAGCGCATGGACAACGATAAAATCGGATGATTGTGCCTGAGGCTGTTTCGAGAGGAAAGTTCTACGGGCTAACTACGGCCCCATGTGCATTGATGTGATGGAAAATGGAGAAGAAGATTCAACAGCGAATTTTACGAGTTTTATAACACGGACCTAGCCAGAAGAGTCAAGATCTAGCGACTCAGTTGGCTAAAGCGGATGGACAACAAGACGAAGAAGTAGAGAAAGACCAATCTCAATTTTACAAAGACTCAAGTAGGGCTCATGTTATGGGGCTCCAGTTGAACAAATAAAACGCTTGGGCCCACCATGTTTAGCTTAGCAGTTCTGAAACAGCGTGCAGTACAACTGACACAAATGCGGACACTTCGAAAAGTTACTTACTGAAAAAATAGTTCTGTCGCAATTTTTCTATCTTACCTTTAACACCCCTTTAAGTGGGGATAGTACCTTATCTTCTTCAATTTCATAATTTTATGTAACAAAGAAAAAAAGAAAACAATTACCAAGCTAATCCACTCCTTCTCTTTATCTATGCAAATCCTTTGAGATCCCAAGTGAATGTTAAATTAACATTTTTCCATAGTCCTCTTCATTAAAATCGGTTTGCCTACTAACCTAATTTCGGTTTTTTTGCTATTGCCTCTTAGATCTTTTGATATGGACAGGTAGGTATGGATGAACAGAAACAGAATAGATGAAGTAAAATTCTTTTGCCCTTACACCCGCATATCATCACATGAGGATGAGGAGTTAAGATCCAAATGAATAAACTCATATACAATAATCCCATTAACCTTCCACAATAAGTGCCAGCTCTTTCTCCATTAAATGTACAAATAGATGTGATGGGACTCCCCTCACTGTACACTCTACTAGTATTTGATGTACATAATATGTAAGTATGACTGCAAATAGAGGACAAAAAAGTAGCCACGTGACTGTGAACAGGAAAAGACTTCGTTCCCACGGCTACAGTTTCTATCATAGACATTCCTCTCGCTGAACAACACAGCACCGACGTTCAATGTTAGCAAGGACTATGCCCCCTTCATATAAAAACAGAAATGGAGTCTTTGTTTATTGCGGTTACAAGGCTCAAGGTAGCTCTCTCTCTCTCTCTCTCTCTCTCATAAAATGGAACTGACAGGACATACATTTAAATGTCACCCACATGCAGGTCAAGTGTCAAAGTGACATCTTTAATAGGAACATCATGGATGATTGAAAAACAAACATCAAAAGCAAATGTGTGATCCAACAAAACCAGGAATTACAAAAAGCACTTAAGGATTTATGATGTTGGTCCTGGTCTACCGACCGTGTCGTCGTCAGGCGTCGTCCGTCAATCGTTAGTCGTCAGTCATCTTTAACATTGACACACAGAGTGCAGTGCAGCAAGCTATTAAATCAAACCCGCTTCCCTTCCCAGGAGTCAAAGTGTAGTGGAATTGTATTCCATCCCTTGGGGAAGAAAAAGAATAAACACATAAATAAATAAAAAACGGAAAATTAAAGCTAAAAATGGACACGACTATCAACTTCCTATAGATGCCGATGTATATGCCCTAGTCCTTGCTGTAAGATTCCACACAGATCATATGGAACCCCTGATTTCGGTTTGTTTTTAAGGTATACACGACCGACACCACTTCTAATGAGTTCTGTCCATAAAACTAGGACACCGACACGACCGACACAAGGAATAAACATCACATCTACGTTACCAAAGGACACAGGACACCATCAGGATCCCCGCCCCAATCGTAATTGAAAATAAAATTACTTTTTTGCTTCAATCAATTGGGGAATGGAGAGGAAGACTACAGAAAAAAAGAAAAAAAACGCCCTCCAGGACAAATCGAGGAAAACATTTTTTGTCCCATAAATCAGAGTCAGAGTCATCAGAGTTTTTTTGTTCTTTTTTGTTTTGTGTCCAAACATCATCGGTTGCCCTCACTTGAATTGGAATCAGATATCGAGCGCCCAGTCCCAGATTCAGGATCATTACGAACGATGCCTGCCATTGGCCATCGTCTACCGTCCTTAATCGCCCACCACAATCATCATCATCAGATAAGCATATTCAAATTGCAATTAAATTTCGATTCCAAACAAAGAGATGGGCGGACAACCTCGCCCTTGGCTATATGGCTTCACGACGACTGACGCGACGGTCGTCGACCGACGAATAAAACGAAAGATGTGGAAAACTGGCATATCTAATGAGCTCACGTGCTTTGAGATATTTTTGTTTGCTTTGCTTGTGGAGCTTATACAGCAGTACCATGCCAGTGCCATGCCAGTGCCTAAGAAGAAACCGTCCGGTCCTTTTAGAACAAGTATATAATGTCCTTCGGGAACGTAATGATTTTGTAATGGAGATGAAATGGAGCTATGTGCTTAAGTTTGTAAGAATTGACTTTTTTTGATTTTTTGCGTCTTTCGTTTCCGAACACAGGTTGATGGATTCGTAATTTAGGACAAACCATACGATTAATGGACGTCATAGTTCGGAGAAGAAAGAGATAGGGCGGAATCCAAAAAAAAAAATATGGAAATTTGCTTGATGTTGACTGACCTATTTTCCGAGAAGGATTTATGATTTTTGTACCTGTGAAAGAGGGTGGTGGGTGACCGAAATTAAACTAGCTTTATTTGTAAAAGTTTTATCAGCTTTTGAGGTTATAATCATAATTTAGAAATATTAGATATTTTCTCAGAAATGTTTTGTATTTTCAAATGGTTTTCATTCACCCTCATTTTTTTCCAGGCAACTATTATGGAATTGTAATGCAGCTGCACACACAAACAAAAGCACTTCATTTCGTACAAACAGCTGACAGCCAAATACGCTGTGTATCAGAGCTTCAGAGCGATACGAAATGTATGGAATTAATGCGTGTGCCAAATAAAATTCACTTCCATGTTTTGGCACAAAAGTGACTACTAGAGGTAAAATTGGAAGGAAAATTCAGAGAACATTATCCCAGCGGGTTAGTTCCAGGATAGCTGTACTAGGGAAGGTTCTCTCGAAGTTTTAACAGACTGTGAAACTATTCACTGGGTCTAAACAGTGGCGTCTGCTTTCAGACTGTAATAACCAGTGGCGTCTGCTTTCAGACTGTAATTATCAGTGGTGTCAGCTTGCAGACTGTACTAATCAAGTGGCATTTGCTTGCTCAGATTGTAATTAGCAGTGGACTCTGTTGTCCTAGATTGAACTATATTTATAAGACCTTAGCTTTAAGGAATTTTGTACTGTACTTATTAAATGTTTAGCTCAATACTCAATACTAAATACTATAATAATATTATTAATCTATTAAAATAAAATAAAGGAATTGTATGAAATCTCAGAGCATAAGTTTCGTTATTTCTTTAGTGAGACCCTAGAAGCCACTGAGTTCTACCTCAGCCTTTGATAAAAAATAACCCGTCTTACAGAATGATACGTCAAATTATTATTAGTTGTTCGAAAAACTTATCAAGTGTTACATCCTTAGGGCTGAATCACAAACACGCTTCAGCTTCGGCTGCGTTACGATGCACAAGCTTCGAGTTTGCTTTGAATGACAGTTCTCCCTCCATCATCATCATTCCTCCAAAAAGAAATGAATTTTTTTTTGTGTACTTTTTTTACAGCTGTTGAGCTGTCAGACAAAGCAAAAGATCAGAGGTCGAATTACCGCTTCCGTAATCGAGTGAGTGAGTCTCATCTGTGATCGAACGAACGAGTAACCTAATTGGGATTATGACATCCGTTAGGTCACATATCGTTTGGGATTTAAAAATTGTACTAGTTTTATCGAGTATCGAATTATTTTGAAGGAATTTTGAGAGGTTTGACAAATAAAAAAAAACAAAACTTGAGTGAAATAGTGAAGGCAGAAATATTAGGGGTATTCATGCAATAAGATAAAATTGTCGATTACGTATTTGCGTAAATTTACGCTCCGCTTTGCATGAACGCACTCATAAAGCAAGCTGTGTAAACTACTTAAATCTTAAAACGAAACTTCAAAATGTAAGTAAAATAACATAAAATAAAATGAGAACTTGATTTCAAACTTGAATTTTGTTCTGACACAGCAAAATAATATAAAATAAAATGACAACTAGATTTGAAATTTGAAATCTGAAATTTGTGTAAGTTTACGACCCCGTTTACGCGACAAAATAGTCGCGCAAATTTATCAGCCCTGTGTAAAAAAATTTCCATACAAATTTTGACATTTGAAATACGAGGTTGTAAACTTACGCCTTTTACGAGGTTTGCGAGGGATATACGACGTTGCATGAATACCCCTATTATTTTTTTTATTTTATGAAAAAAACATAGTTTGACTGTTAAAGAAGACGAGATTGGTGAAGGTTTGGAGCAGAATAACTTGACCTAAATAGATTATTGCAAAGAATTTTATAATAAAATAACTCAAGTTCTAAAAATAAGTAAAATTTAATTTTCTTCTTAGAAATTTTCTCCCATCAGTGAGCTGTTTGTGTGTCGAACGAAATTAAACTCGATAGCTGAGCAGACAATTTAAAATTCTTGTACTAGAAGCTCGATAACGTGAGAGGTAATGCCAAAAGCACACAAACACTCACAATTCAGTAACGTATTATTCGATAACGGATGCCGTAATTCGGCCCCAGCATATTTGAACTAGAGCTTCCGTTTGAAGTCACGTTACGTACGAAACTTGTAAAAGTCAAGCGTAGCCGAGGCCAAAGCGTGTTTGTGTTTTATATGCTTATTCCACTGACGCTAATCACGAGATTTAGTGAAGTGGATTAAGAACAAATCTCGACTTTTCTGGAATTTAGGGTAGATAAAAGGTAGTATTATAATAAATGTTCTATTATTCTACGTTTTGACCTGCGAATAAGTACCCTAACTCCTATAAAAGTCGAGATTTGTTCTTAATGTTTGCGAAATGCAAAAAAACTATTCACTGCTGATACAATTTATGGGAACTTGTAAATCCAGAAGAATGTATGTACTACATCAAGGTGAATATTTTCGTCTTTACCATAATCTTGATCTTGATTTCTCCTGTTTCCTATAATCTTGGTTCTTCAAGATGTTCTACATTTTGATTTTTATCTCTATCAAACGAGCATGATTTAAATATGTTGCATCATTCTTATTAGCAGAAGCTTAGATGCAGATACATCGCTGGCTGAGAACTATAAGGTTGCATGTTTTTTCGGATTATTCCAAGATAATCGCCTTCAAAGTTTCAAATGGACATTTTTCATATTCAAAATTATGATAACAATAAATAAATGATGCAAGATGATGAAGAATCGAAACAATTATTAAAAACCGTCAAACAAAATTTCAATTCTATTTGTTTAAACGGTTTTATGAACAATTTAAAATTATAACATGCAACATGGAACCTTATAGTATTGAAACGATTATATGAAAACGAGTTTATATTGTATGGAAATAAAATATTGATCTTACTTAAACAGACTTGAATTTTCAAAAGCCTTTATTTTCATGTTTTTAACTATGAAAAATCAACAAAATATCCTTTTATGGAAAACAAATATTTCAGGAAATAAGAAAGTGAAGAAAAATCGGACGATTTATTAAGTAGAAGGTGTTTTTCATCTCCTTTCTTTCAAGAAAAAGTAAGTTGACAATATACAGGATGATTCACGACCAGTGTGCTAGATCATAAAGGTTGAGTTCAGACTAGATATAAATCATATCAGAGGGAGGATCCCAGTTAATCTGGGAGGGCCAATCTTCTTAAAAAATTTACTTATTAAAAAAAAAAAAAGTAATAATAATACTATGGGCGGCTTTGTCCACAATGTTGGCTATACCTTTTTGTAAAGCCAATCGGCGGCTCTTAACATAGTGAAAAAATTGAAAGGTTAGATTTCAGATGTTTTCAATAAAAAGAAAAATAATAATTCTAAGTAAATCTAATATGTACTTTTTCACTTGAGTCCTCATAAAACTAGGATAAAAAAGAAAATAGAATAGCAAAAGAAAGTTAAATAAAAACAAAAAAAAAATCTTTCTTAGGAAAAAGTGGTTTTTTTTTCATTTTTTTTTTTTTAAATAGATCTACATTTACTTGATTCTACTGTACTGTACTGTAGTATAATATAACATAGAATTTGATAGAATGAACTCTTACTCTCCCAACTCTCCTACTCTTATAATTATGCTTATATTTATACTTATATTTATACTTAAACTATGATTATGGTTAGCAACTAAGTCATTAAATAAATAGCATTGGATTGAACAGGTCGTGTGTTTTACTTGGAGCTCTGTGCGTGCAAATACATAACAAGTTGGCGACGAGGATAAACGGTGTCTATATAAAGATTAAAGTGGTCTCATTAACTTTACAGTTGTCCAGAATAACATTTTTTTTATATAACCTACGGTTAAAATGTCTCACGTGATTGGAAAATTAGAGGAATTCGAACCGGGTGATGATTTTGAGTCTTATGAAGATCGGCTTCGAATTTATTTTGCGATAAATGAAATTAAAGAGGAAAGAAAACCTCTTATCTTACTTAGTCTAATCGGAAAAAATTCCTTCAGAGTACTTAAGTCCATAGTACAACCAAAAAATCCCGCCAAAATGAAATATGAAGAATTAATCGAGGTGCTATCACGTCATTTTGCACCACGATTAAATATTAGAGCTGAACGATATAAATTTAATAAAGCGATTCAGCGTGAAGGCGAATCGATTACGGAGTTCATCATACGGCTTAAAGCACTTGCACAAACATGTGCTTTTGGGGATTACCTCAAAAATATGACAATTGAACAGTCTTTAACTTTTAAATGCTGTGATAAATGGGTGCAACCAAAGCCAATAATTCCTGTCCATTTAAAGTCAAATGCAATTGATGATGCTTTGGTCGATCGCTTTATAGCGGGAATAAGAGATGGTGAAATCCAGCGTTCACTATTGAACGACGAGTCCTTAAATTTTGAGAAGTCATGTAACATTGCTTTAACCATGGAAATGTCGCAAAAAGAGTCAAAAGCTTTGCATCAAGGTCCATTACCCGAATTTGCAGTACGAGAAGTCAGCTCTGGGTTTAATACAAAAAGCAATAAATATAGTCGAGGGTCACAAAAATTCAATGCTGGAGGTAGTCAAAGTCAACAGAAGTCTTGGGATGGAGCTGGTGGTGTTGTCAGAAGGCATGGGAAGTGTTTTCGTTGTGGGCGTTCTCATGATCCAAAAAAGTGCCCAGCTTCGGAGTGGACATGTTTCAGTTGTGGAACAAAGGGTCACACGTCAGTGGTTTGTAGGTCTAAGAAGAAAATCAACATGATTCAAGCGATAAATGCCGTCGAGTCGAGAGGAGAAGTACAAACGATCCAAGTAGAAGGGGTAGACCTAGAGATGGAGATTGATACCGGAGCGTGTTCGTCATTGATAAGTTATGTAGATTTTATTGCAAAATTTTCCCATCTAGAATTATGTGAAATCGATGATAAATTTATAACAGTTACAGGTGAATCCATTCATGTAAAGGGAAAAATCAATGTCCGAGTGCGGTTCAGAAATCACGAACGGTTAATGGAATTAGTTGTCATCGAAGGTCTGCGGCCATTCACACCTCTTTTGGGTAGGTCATGGCTAAACGTTCTGGTTCCGAACTGGAAGAATCACATTTTTGGTAATTCATTTCGTCAAGTGAGTAGTGTACATGAAAATTTTTTAGAATTCATTAGCCAAAAGTTTCCAAATGTCAATGCAACTCAGTCAAGTCGTTACATTAAAGGGTTTAAGGCATCCATTGTTTTAAAGGAAGATGT
The DNA here is from genome assembly GCA_943590905.1 of Sphaerophoria taeniata. Taxonomy (NCBI): domain Eukaryota; kingdom Metazoa; phylum Arthropoda; class Insecta; order Diptera; family Syrphidae; genus Sphaerophoria; species Sphaerophoria taeniata. The sequence continues at coordinate 32,246,212 of OX016540.1, read as the reverse complement.
AGTGCCAATATTCCACAAAGCATATCCAGTACCTTTGCGAATTAAAGACCAGGTAGGCGATGAGTTAGACCGCCTTGTTAAAAACGGAATTTTAGTTCCGGTTAAGACAAGTGCGTGGGCCAGTCCCATTGTGTGTGTAAAAAAGCATTCAGGTGAAATTCGTATTTGTATGGATTGTCGAGTTACGGTGAACAAGTTTATACTAACGGAACACTATCCTTTACCTTTTATTGAGGAAATTTTCGCCAGTTTGGCTAATTGTTCTGTATTTTGTACACTAGATTTGTCAGGTGCGTATCAGCAGCTTTTAGTAGAAGCAAATTGTCAAGAGTGTTTAGTGGTAAACACTCACAAAGGTCTGTTTAAATATACGCGATTGCCTTATGGACTAAGTAGTGCTCCGTCTGTTTTTCAATCCGTAATGGATCAAATTTTAAAAAATTTGGAGAATGTGTTTTGCTTCATAGATGATATAATCATAGGCGGAAAAGATAAAGATGATTGTCGACTTAAATGCCTAGAAGTTTTCAGTCGCTTAAATGAACATAACGTTCAAATCAATGCAAATAAATGCAAGTTTTTTCAGTCCTCGGTATCGTATTTAGGTCATATTTTGTCAAATGGTAAGGTCTTCCCAAACGATGAAAAGTTAAGAGCCATTCAAGAAGCACCAACCCCCAAAAATCTCCAACAACTACAGTCATATTTAGGTTTGTTTAATTATTACGGTCGGTTTATACCAAATTTGTCACATCATTTGAAAGAACTTTATAGTCTTTTAAGAAAGAATGTAAAATATCAATGGTCAAAGTCATGTCAAGAAGCGTTTGAAAACAGTAAGCTTTTAATTTCAAAACACAATGTATTAGAGCTATATGATCCAGCAAAACCTATAGTCATAGCATCAGATGCTAGTCCATACGGAGTGGGGGCAGTCATGTCGCATATCATAAATGGTGTCGAAAAACCAATCATGTTTGTTTCGAGTTCTCTGTCAGATGCGGAGAAAAATTATTCCCAATTGCACAGAGAGGCCCTAGCAATTGTATTTGCAGTGAAAAGATTTCACAAATATATATTTGGAAAAATTTTTAAAATATATACCGATCACCAAGCCTTGAAGGAAATTTTTCATCCAAGAAAAGGTACTTCAGGTGTAGCAGCAGCTAGACTTCAACGGTGGGCGGTATTTCTCTCAATGTACGATTATACAGTAGAGTATAGGAAGAGTTCGTTAATGTGTCATGCGGATGCACTATCACGACTTCCTTTAACTGATAGCACAAATATTGCAGAAGTAAGCCTCATTCATTCAGTGACAATGCCTTGTTCGGATGAAAATTTCAATGTTGATGTCGAAATGGTTAAAAAAGATATGGAAGAAGATACTTTATTAGGCTTAGTCTATAACTGCGTTATAAATAACAAGTGGCCTAAAAAAGTCGATCAGGATATGCTTCCTTATTATAGAAAGCGAAATAGTTTTTCAACTGAAAATAATTGTTTATTCTATGGGGACCGAATGGTCATCCCTAAGCCTTTACAGTCTAAAGTTTTACAAATGTTGCATAGCATGAACCACTCAGGAGTGATAAAAATGAAAATGTTGGCGCGTTCATACATTTGGTGGGACAAAATCGATAATGATATCGAAAAATTCGTTAAACAGTGCCCTATTTGCCAAAAAACAATGAATGTTCCAAAAGAAGTAGTAACAACATCTTGGCCAGAAACGAATTATCCGTTTGAACGAATTCATATAGATTTTTTCTATTTTTCAAATTTTCAATTTTTAATTTTGGTCGATTCGTTTAGTAAATTTTGCGATGTTATATTAATTAAAAACAACACTGCGAAAACGCTAATTAATAATTTAAAACAATTTTTTTCAATTTTCGGTCTTCCGAATGAAATCGTATCAGATAATGGACCACCTTTTGGTTCATATTTGTTCAAATCGTTTTGTCACAATGTTAATATCAAAGTTACCAAGTCACCACCATATCACCCTCAAAGTAACGGCTTGGCTGAGAGGAACGTCCAAACCACAAAGAAAGTATTTAAGAGATTTTTAATGGAAAATGAAAAGCTTGACATAAATGAATTAATAACCAAGTTTTTATTAAATCAAAGAAATATTCCCCATTCGAAAACTGGTAAAAGCCCATCGGAGTTGATTTTTTCCTATAAGCCAAAAATTATGTTAGATGGCTTAAATGAAAATTTTAGAAAGAATTGTTCAAAAGAATTTGTTGATACTAATCATAAACCGAAGAAATGTGAATTTAATAGAAATGAAAAGAAAATTGATAACTTTGAAAACGAATTTAAGAAAGGAGATAAAGTTTTGTATTTAAATCATTTTAAAAACGAATATGCTAAATGGATTCCATCAGTTATTATGCAAGTTGTAAGTCCATTAACATTTTTGATTAAAGTTGGAGACAATATAAGATTTGTTCAAAAAAATCAAATTAAAATGTCAACCCTGGAAGATAAATTTCATCCATCTACGGATAATTGTATTATAACGAATAGATCAAATAATCAAAATTGTAACATGGGAATGCATGAAAATGAAAACAATTGCTCTGAAAAAACTAACTTAAAGCAAAAAAAAGTAACCATAAGAAAAAAACTGTATGATGGACCTCAGCGTAAATCAGAGAGAAATAAGAATAACGTTGTTTTTTATAAGATTTGAAATATTGTATCTAAATATTTTTTTTTTAAGAGGGGGAAAGTTGTACTGTACTGTAGTATAATATAACATAGAATTTGATAGAATGAACTCTTACTCTCCCAACTCTCCTACTCTTATAATTATGCTTATATTTATACTTATATTTATACTTAAACTATGATTATGGTTAGCAACTAAGTCATTAAATAAATAGCATTGGATTGAACAGGTCGTGTGTTTTACTTGGAGCTCTGTGCGTGCAAATACATAACACTACCTATAATATTTTGTTCTACAAAATAAGTAAGTTTTTTAGAAATTTGCCAACCGCCAAACCCATACATTTGCTCTATACCTTTTTTTACACACTGCTCATTTACAGGGTAATAAATAAAAATATAAAAATATCACACACAGAAATATTCTCACAAATATAAAATTTTAAAGTCGAAACACTGATTTTTTTTTAAGTATTTATTTGATTCTTATAATAAACACCCAGACAAAAAAGAATAAACGAATTCTTTAAATAAAAAAAAAACATGCTCAGTAGAGTAAATACAAAACTACCCGACCAGAGGGACATTGTACCCACTCTAAAGAAATTGTTAGCGGTAACTTAAAGGATGAGTGTGCAGTTTTCCCGTTAGTTGACAGAATCGCCGCAATTCCGAAAGAAGCATCGGATAGTGCAATTTTCCAAGATTTTCTAACTTATGGGAATATTAAATTTGCAAAATTTCTAACCGAGGTATCCCGTCGTGATTGTACATGAACGTTTTTTTTTGTTCAAAGTCAAACTCCAGTAAACTGATGGCTTGAGACATGCATTGTAATGACAGTTTCGCCATCTCTCGAAAATTGGTCGTACTAACTCACAACAGCCACATTCGTTGACTCAAGAACAACAACTTTGCAAAGTATAATACAGTCTATTTTACTGCTGAATATTGTTGTTTTCTTTCAGTGAAGGAATTTTCCTAATCGGATTAGTATTTCCGAATATTAACATTTATATGGGTTAGCTTGAAATAAAATAGGTATATCCTTTGCTAATAATAATGAAAATATTTTTAAAATCGAAACAGAAGTTTTGGAGTTTAATACAAATCTTTCCTCTTTATAATATGTACATAGGTATGAGTATAGATAAAGCGTTCTGATTTTTTTTATTAAGTTTTAGAGAAAATTGAAATCCACTTTGGGCATATTTAAATTGAAGAATACAAAATTAAGGTTTGAAAATAATTATATTTCAGTATACAATTCTGCTTACAAAAAAATTACAGAAAAAAACCGTAAAAAGAAAGTTGTTTCACACTTTCTATAAAAAATAGTATTTGGAAAAATGTGAATGATCAAGTCCACTGAAAACATGGGACTTTTTGATTTTATCCAATGATATTTAATACGAAAAGGTTCCATGTGACCCAAAGTGTGCAAAAAAGTTCCATGTAACTTAAGCGCGTTTGATTTTAAAGCGACATAAATTACTTAAAAGGTTGCATGTGAAACATGGAACCTTATAGTATTAAACAGAAGTGCGAATGCAATGAAAGTTGCACGTGTTTTTTGGCTGTAGGGTTGCCAATAATTTTTTGAAATTTTTTATTTTTCTTTTATCTGAAAGCCGGTCCAATTACGAAAATTTTGATGTAAAAAAGTCATTTTTGAAATTTTGTATGACATGCAACCCTATAGTACTCAGCCAGCGACATGTAAGTCAACCATAAAATGTCACAACTCGCAATCAACAGGAACAGACACATTTTTATAATTCTGCTTTTGTGTCTATAACCGCTTGTCTGACCCACTGTACAACTGTTTAAGTTTGTTTGTATTCCACATTGGCATTTTTATTTACCTTGTGTTCTTGTGTAGTGTAGTAAGATACATATTTTGTGACTGTCCAATTTGATTGCTCTTATTGATTTTCCAATAGATGTACGCTACCTAAATACTCTTTAAAACTTTATTTAACCAACAATTTTGTAAACATTTATTGATTTTGAATCGTGTTAAGAATAAAAAAGAAACATTTTTTTCTCTCTTTGTTGATACATTTTCTCATTTCATTTGACAGCAAGAAGCTGTGTGTGAGTGAAATGAGTTCCATTGATTTGGTATGCGGAACTGCCTTGCCGACAGTAAACATAAAACTAAATCCACATTATTTTCTTAGATCAGAGGCTTTCAAACTTTGGGTTGTCACAACGAATTGAAATGTGCTGTTGCGAGTATAGTTTATCTTGATTTGAAAGAAGGTATCTGAGGTTGTTCATATTTAGATTTTCATGTTTCAAGTGTTTTCTTTGCAGATGATAAAATTAGCTCCTTGGAACAATTTTACGACAAGGAGTTAGATTTGATTTATTTTCGGGTACAGAAGGAAGATGATGAATTCAAAACTATTTTACCAACTTCAAGTTGTGATGAATTGGATATGAATAAAGTAGCGCAGATTCAGAGGAACTTAAATTCGGAAAGCAACTGGTAATTCACTGCTTATTTTTTATATTGACCTCAATTTTTAAAGAAAGTTATTTTCAGTATCACAATTGCCATAAGCGATCCAAATTCAACAATTCTCTATTACAACGTTACGAACGACTTTTTGGAAAAGTTATAAGCACAGTTTGAAAATCAGTGATGCAGGGGTTTGGATGGTTGAACCGTGTACAGTGACACCAAGGAGAAATGTTACGTTAATATAATAAATAAAAATGCGGATGTTTATTATAATTCGTTAACTTTATTAATAAGCATTATAATAAAATACATTTTATGTATACTATTGAGTACATATTATTTTACTGAGTTTTACTCCTATTACTTCAAAAAATACAAACCTCTTTCTATACTTGAGTGGTTACTTTGTGTCTTGTTTATAAATATCTACGCTGCACAGGTTTTTCTTTTAATTTTTATGAATATCCAAAAATATCCTGATGGTTATTAAAATAAATCAAATTTGTTAAACTGTTTTTTTTTTCTTCATTCTATTTCTTGTTATTGCTTTGTATTATTTATCTCCTTTTTTTGTCATAAATTTCAGGCACATACTGTTTTGTTTTAGTTTTTTTTGTATTTTTTAGAACATGTCAATTTTAATATGTATTTGTGTTTGTTGACTTTGAGGTTATTTAAAATTTAAGAAAGCTTATTTTAAGAGAGAGAATTAGATTAGATTAAAATTTTAAAGGTTAATTTTTTTTTAATTTAATTGAAAAATTGGAACAAGCAAGCTAGACTAGGATAAAGAGAAACAGTTTTTTTTTTAATTTTTAAGTTCACTTACCTTCAATAATTTAAACTTCGCAATTTCTTAACGATATGTACCTACCAATATGCATATTTGATTTTTTCGTTTTTTGTGTGAGAAGTTTGGCTTTTGAATCTGTTTCAATGAATAATACATATTTTATAGTATTTTGGGGTCTTGAATGGTGCTTCTGAATACATAACAGGATGTTGATTCGGCGAAGGTATCAGCCTAGGTTTCACTTTAACGTTGCATTCTCTTATCTATTTTTGACAAAAAGTACTGAATACGACAATACGAGTTCTTAAATCTTGACAAAAAAGGGTGTTTGTTTTAAACGAAAACTACTTTCTTGGACTCTTGGGAAAATGTCCTTTCTAAATGGCTTTATCTTATAGATATGCTGTTTCAACCTACGCTAATCACCAGATTTAGCGAAGAAGAGTAAGAATAAATCTTGACTTTTCTCGGATGTAAGGGTAGATTTACCCTAAATCCTAAAAAGTCGAGATATGTTCTTAATCTACTTCGTAGATTAATATGTAGAAACAACATTTTAAGGGATTCTGTTTCGCTTCGATTTGTGAACACATTGGCGTACATTTAGTCACTTCTTTAAGAGTGGCAGTGTCGGATTAAAGGTTGAGGGCGGCATAGGCAAGTATCTCACTTGCGCCCCTATATAGAAATATTTCGTACTATAGTTTGACCGAAATCGCTGCACCGCGCCTAAAGAAAAATCGTTGAAATAGGGGGGCCAAGGAAAAAGAGACCTAGTTAACATGAGATCTATTAGTATTGTTCGAAAGATCTTACGAGTTCGGTTTGAAATATTTTAATTAACGAACCATTAATTTTGTGAACCAAACCTAGAAAATACTTAAAAAGCAGAAAACTTAGATTTTTATTCCCTCAAATTCTTTGCCATCTGCTGATGAATTTCGACCATTAGGTGATATGCTCTTACAATAATTAAATTCACAAACACTTACGCCTTATTTCTTCACAAGGCTCTAAATTCCCTTTTAAACTCGATCTAGTAAATCTCGGATTAACGTTTTTAGAGAATTTGCAACTCGGGCATTTCTTCACTTCTCAAAAACTCGATATAAAATCATAATTAAGAGCTAAGCGCTTAGAACTTGTTACTTTTAGAACCTAGTTCTAGAATGTTGTTGAAACTTTTGGGTCACCCGGCACTCCGGCAGTATTTTTCGACAGACATTTCCTTCAATTTGAAACAAAATACAAATAATTTTTGCCTTTGCGCTTATTTTTTTCTATGTTTGTACCCATTCTGTTCTGTTACGCAGAACGTGGTGTTCGAATCCTACTCGTGCCCATAAACTTTCACGAAAAAAAGTGCATAATAAATTAATTCCAATTTTTGCCGTGGTTGTGGATGTTGAAGGTCTTCTACCACCAATTAAAGGGCTGCTAAAAACGTTTGCTTTGTTAAACGGAAGCGTCGAAAAAAAATTGGTGTCGTCCCATGTGTTAATAGTGGCACGTATTGGCATTCGATAAATACGCCGTTCTTCATCATCAAGAATTAGATCTTTTTTCGTATATCTTCACCTATTATTCTCTTTTATTTTATTTTCCGAAAATGATTACAAATTCAATTTATTTCGCTCGTTGAAAAAACGAAATTATAAATAAACCGAGTTTTAAGGCTGTCTAGAGCCTTCCGATTTCGAAGGTCTGTTTTATCGAAGTTCTAACTATAACAAAGTTCTAAATCAAAGTTCTTATGCATAAAGTTCTTATGCATAAGAACTTGGTGAAAAATTGACTTAGAACTGAAATTAGTTCTTAAACTTCACTTAACCGAGTTTTAAGAGCTAGAATTTTGTCAAGAAATTAGGTGTAAGTCGATTGCCGAGTTGGCCGAGATTCAAACACTCTGTAGGTACTGTAAATGGAATTGCTGAGGACCGATTTTTATTTAAACAAAAGTGGCAAGTGCGGTTTGAATTCATAAGTTTGCTACTCAACAATGTACGAACTTGCATTATTTGCTACTTGTTAAAATCACTGCGCCCGCGCGCCCTTTGTTGCCACGCGCCCCTAGGCACATGCCTAGTTTGCCTTAAGGATAATATGCCACTGAAGAGTGGATAATTTTTTAATAAAGTCAATAATACAAAAAAAAAAAAACAATTACTAGGAGCAAGTCAGTTTTTTACTAGGTGATACACAAAAAATGTCAAGAACAGTCAACCCTTCATTCATAATCTAATCACAATCGAAAATTTAGTATTAAACATGAGAATATATTCCAGAAAACATTCAATTCAATTCAATTCAATTTTAATATCGTTTGTTTAACACAGAAAGATACAATATTATAAGCTAGTGAGAGACTTTTATAACAAACAAGTATATAAGTAGTATGAAGGATAATACAAAATAGTAACAATAATTCTAAAAAAGAAAAAAGGAAAATAAGAAGAAATATAATTAAATTAATTGTAAATTATAAGGTGTGTTTTATTGGGAACTTAGCTTAGCTTAGCAATAGGAATTCCAATAAAACGCTATAGTCAGTTTTGAACTGAGTTTCGTTCACCAGAATGTCAAAAATCGAAACATTCCAAACGCCATCTTTACACCTATCTGAAACAATTTTTTTTACATTGAGTTGCTATGGTGAAAAACTATTTTCTTCAAAAGGTTTTGACATTTGATAAACGAAAAACACAACGAAAAACTCAAGTGTCGAATTGCTGAAACCTTATCTTCAGGAAATTCCTAACTAAAATTCCTAACTTATTTTTACTCAGCTTTCGGTTGTTGTTGTTTGACATGTAATTCCTATTGCTAAGCTGAGCAAGTTCCCAATAAAACACGGCTATAATTATTTGCTGATAGGGTCCTTGTCTGTTCGAACATTTTAAGACGAAAGGTTATTTCTAATTTCTTTCTTCACCCTTCGCAGTTCTTTTGCTCCTACAGTGTCCCATTCCTCCTTCATAGTAATATCACTTTTAACGTGGCACAAAACGAGCAAAACAACGATTAATTCACTTCAAAAATGGTGTTGTTATCTGATTATTTTACTCTTTTGGACAGTTAGTTCACACATTAAAAAAAAAAATTCACTCAAAGTTTATTTTGCTTTTTATGCACAAATTACCTTTTTTCAAACTCCACTTCGCGATTTATCTCTAAGGCCGTGTGCGAATTCAGTTAAAAATGGGTTAAAACTTGACGTTTGGTTAAATTTTGACACTTTGCATTATTTGACTAGCTGCTGAGCAGGTTAAAATATGACAGTAGTGGTTAAAAATTCATCCATTTTTATTTTTTAACCACAATTCATCCAATTCGCACACGGCCTAAGAGATAAACTGATTTTGTTGAGGGAGGGGGGGAACAGACTAAAGACAGAATCTGTCATACAAAGAGAAAAAATAACGTAGAAAAAAAAGAAAATGCCTGTGTCCCATTTCTCCTGCGTTCCATTCATACCCACTCTCCCTTACTATTTATAAAAAATTGGAGTACCGATGTTAAGGACGAGTACCGCGAATGTATGAGTTGTCCGGATCTACTCGATGTACAATACACTGTTACGAATTTCGGGGAATAGTACGGGACTTTTAAAAACTGGGAACGAACTTTTTGTTCAAAAAAACTCGAAATATGTGACATATTTTTTGGATTTTGTGGATCCTTTCTGCAGGATTCATAGTGGATTAATCCACGGTGCATCGACATCCTGTGATAGGCCTAAATGTTAAACGTCTCAATATATCAAAATTCACTTTCGTAATTAATAATCTTACTAGCAGACCCAACATACGTTCTTACTCAACAATTCGCAAATATTTCGTATTTAAGTCGTGTGCACAAGAACACGTCTACCATGCGCGATAAAAGCTTGAATTGTAAGTCTACACCACTCTTATAGTCCGCACACAATTTCATCAAAATCGCTCCAGGTTTTTATGAGTTGCAAACTATTAAATATGTTCTTTAATATCTACTTGACGGCGCATCTTGTAGCTTGAAAGGCTTCCGAATTTCATTATTCATAATGCAAATTGATAACTTAATAAATCAGTCAAGTCAAAAAAATGTGAATTTGAAGAGCATCTTGCAACTTGCAATTCATTAAAAATATAATGACTGATTTTATCGCACGATAAATAAAATAAGCAATAATTTTAATGTTGAAAAATTTCCCTAAGAATCTTAATAATACTGAATTTCGCAATTTTACAAAAAAAAATAATTTCTATACTTTTGAAAAAAATTGCAAAGGATCTTCAAAAAGGGATAATATGGGGTTCTCTTAAATCACTTAGTTTCAAAACTCAAATATGAAGTCAACCAACCCTATGTGTATGATATTGAAAAATATCAATACAGACAGCCGGATTCACTTTCTACGGCTTTTTTAACATCGGTATATTCAATTTGATAAATATCTCGACTTGGAAATGGGTATGAAATGCAATATCTACTTCTCCAAAGGAACCTACAACTAAAAACATTCTGACCTTTCCTTTAAACACTATATACATATTTCAAGCCACCTCACCATTGTGGAATAAGTTCGAAAAAGTTTAAGAATGATTAACATAGAAGATTGAATATTACTCACCTTTTGAACCTAAAATTCTTGTCTTCTCCTTTCAAAATTATTAAACAACAACCGCATTCTCAAAAAAGTATCATGCAATAGCAAAATTTTGAAAAAAAAACCAATAAACAAAAACATTCAGCGACCAAAATTAATTTATAATTATTTATTTATTTGGGCTTTTTAATTTTTATGTAATAACATTATAATTATTTTTATATAAAGTTTAAAATTTCTAAAAAGTGAAACTATTTATATATTTTTTGTCTGTAATATTTCACTCAAACAAAATTAAATAATGATAAAGAAAATACTTAATAAAATTAATAATGACCAAACATTTAAATTTGATAATAACTTTTTCGTAATAATCAACTCATGCAATTTCCAATAATTTTTTTTATGGTTTTATATTTTTCCAATAATAACAAATCTTTAAAAATTTATAATTTCATTCAAAATAAAAATTTAAAATACTTTTTTTTTCTCAAATTTCAATAAATGAAAAACAGTACACAATCATTTTAAAATTAATTTAAATTTATAATCAAACAAAGAGAAAAGCGAAAATGTTCAAAGAGTTGAGCTAAAAAATACACGAACGTTGCATATTTTTTTTGTATTGTTTAAAGATCACGTAATAAGAAGATAGAGGAAGTGTCGATAGAGTGATTGTTGATGATTTTTTGTTTATATTTTAATTATTTTGTTGTATGTTTCTTGATTTTTTTAAAATAAAAATTGTTATAAATTAATATTAATATAATAGTTTTAAGTGTAATAATAATAATTCTTTAATAAAATTACGTCTCCATCTTGTAAACTACTACACTCATGTTATCGCTAAGTAAATTTTAACCAAGCACATTTTCGGCTTACAAATTCTCCATTTTCTGCTTAAAAAAAAAAAAGAAATGCTAATTTTTTTGTTTAATTCACTTTAAAAATATATATTTTTGATTATATATTTTCTTAAACGCATTTTTGTTGGTGTTTTCTTTTTGTTCTCATAATTTTAATTCTTTATGAAAATAATTTTCATTTTAATAAAAAGTTTTCTTAAATATTTAAATATGTATTTTTTTTTTTTAATTTTAAAAACGGCTACACGTTTGATAGAGCAGTGTTTTTGTGTTTATAAATTATATAATTTTTCTTTTTTATTTAAGTTTGTTCTTTAAGAAAAAAAAAACTTTTCAAAAAACAAATTTATATTAACCTCAACACCAATCGGCGGTGTAGGTGAAATCATGGAAGAACAATTGTTCTTCGTCAGTCAAATGTCGCGGCTCCTTTGGCGGTGTCAATTGGGGTTTTTCCGATGTGAATTCCTCGTCGAAGTTTGAAACGTCCTCGAGGTGATTCTTTTAGAAAAAAAAAAAAAAATAGAAAAGTAAAAAGAAAAAAAAACGAAAACATGCTTTTGAAACAAAAAATCCTAAAGTGATAGAGGGACTTACAATTGTTGGCACAAATGGCGGCTTGACCTTTCTTAACAGCAAGTCATCCCATGCAATCGAACGGAAGAAGGCTTGCTTTTTCACATCTTCTGCGTCTCTTTCCGATGAGCCAAGACGTCGTTCGGGATTCTTTCGTAAAAGCTGTAAACAAGAAATTAATTCCCGACATTTTGGGATAAGAAAAAGATGTGAGACGAAAAACGTGAACACTTACCCTTCTCATAATAGCAATAGCTTCCAAAGACAAAAATCTTGGATATCGTACTTCGTCGTTAACAATCGAGTCGAATACTTCTTCCTCATCATCTCCCGGGAATGGTGACTACCAAACACACAAATAAATTGCAAATTTCTCATCAAATGACGAAATTAAATCCAATGATTTACCTCTCCAACAAGCATTTCGAAGATCAACACTCCCAAGCCCCACCAATCCACAGCTCGAGTGTACGATGTCTCGGTAAGCACTTCGGGCGCCAAGAATTCCGGTGTACCACAGAAGGTTCCAGTTCGATCACCAAAGCCCATGCCCTCCTTGCAAAGTCCAAAATCTGCAATTTTCACATAACCTGCAAAACAAGACGAACACGTTCAAGATATAAGTGCCAGAAGCCAGACAGGAAAAAAAGCAACCACACACCTTCTGTATCCAAGAGCAAATTGTCCAACTTCAAATCACGATAGATAATCTTGTTCTCATGCAAATACTGTAGTCCCAGGACAACACAAGCCGCATAGAAGACCGCCCTTGGCTCTGAAAAGACATCCGTATGGATGTGCATCATCAAATCACCTCCAGCAGCATACTCCATCACAAAACAGACGTGTTGCTATAAAATCAAGACAGAGCGAGGGAGAAAGAGAGAAAAGGGAAACAAAGTCCCATCATTGCCAATTAGATAACGAACCGAAACCCATCATCATCATCAACTTTATCGGAAAACGCGCATAGACAGCACCAGCACAGAGCATCAGGGCTGCCATGTCTTGGCGTGTCTTCATCTGACAAAGTTTATTTATTTAGAAGACTTTTGCAGACTCACCTCAGTTTGAAAGCATGCATACAAATTGACTAAGAAAGGATGTCGCATAGCATTCGCAACCTCAAAGATCCGCTTTTCACTGAGCAACGACTCAACCTCGTCGCGAGCAATAATGTCACCCTTTTTGAGGGCCTTAATCGCATAGTAGTCGTTGCTTGTCTTCAATTGCGACAAGATAACTTTGCCAAAGTGTCCTCGTCCCAGTACGCTCAGCATTCGGAAGTTCTCAATCGATAGCATACCTGGCTGATGGGATTGTGATTGGCGGCGTGACTCATACGCCGAGTCTCGATATTGTAGACCACGTGCGACTTGGCGACGTCCACCTGCATTACCACCAGCTACCGCACCAGCACCAACAGCAGCAAGTTGAGCTGCTGCTGCTGCTGCTGCACCAGCATTCGATGGCTGAGCATGTATATGACTTGGGGGCGGTGGTGGCATGCATCCACTACTTGCAATGACACTGACATTGCCAGTGCCACTACCACTGCCACCCACAACTCCCAATTCGAATTGATTCTGATAGATTGGTTGATGTTGTTGTTGCTGTTGCTGCTGCTGTTGTGAATAGTGCTGCTGTCTCTGGGATGGCTGAGGGAATTGCTGGGCATGTGACTGATATTGCGGAGTTGAAGGCTCCTGAACAATCGGTGATGGTTGCACGTACTGCTGTTGATGCTGATTCGGATGCTGATGCTGTAGCTGTTGCTGATTATTATTGACAGACAAATTACCAAACTGTGGTATAATCTAATTTTCGTTCGTTGGTTTTCGAGCCATCAGCAATACCAGACAGGACAGAAGCGAGTGCAGCAGAGAGTGTAGAAAAAAAGAGACGAAAAAGTTTTGGGGTTAGAAATCGGTCGAAATCAACATTCAAATTTGAAAAGTTTTTTTTTTTGTTTTTGGTTTTGAAGTTGTCTAATTTGAGTCGAGTGACTCCTAGAAAGCGTGTTTTTTTTTATTTTACTTTTTCGCAACGATTTTAATTTTTTAAGGCATGTGTGATTTAGAACAGAGGAGTCCTTTTGCAACTTGAGAACTTAAATTTATGTTAAAAAATAATATTCACAAATAAATCTCTAACTCTTTGTGCACCAGAAACACACCAAAAACACACACTCAAACACACCAAATCAATGTTAAAAATTTATAAATTGAAAAAAAAGTTATTACTAAAAATGTGTTGTCTGTTTTGTGTATATGATCCAAATGCAATAGCTTGAGGGCAGTTTAGACTTTTACAGATGTAATGAAAAAATGTATTTTAAACATCCACAAAAGTTGGAAAATGTAAAAGAGGCAATGTATATCTATAAAAATATTTTGGAGCAACACACTTGGATTTTGTTCTACAAGGCCCAAATTGAATTGATTAATAATATATATCACAGTTCTGCACAATTTATAAAGAACACAAAATGTGACAGGTTCAAAAACTCATGGATGTTGGCTCTTTAAACAAAGTGTAGTGTTTTCCACAAGCATTCACAATTTTATTGCTATTAGATACCGGGTTTGTAAAATAGGGACGTGACAACTTTGAATTTTATTTGTAAACGCACCCTTTCACTAATTTATCGAATTATCATTGTCATTTGTTCAGTAAACTTGTGATTTTGCCGTCATAAAGAGACAACGAGTTGATCGAAGTTTCTCAAATATCGCTGCCATTCAGGCGTCCATAGCAAACGATCCAAATCAGTCAATTCCAAAACGTTTGCAATATTTGGGTAATGTGGCAACACTTCCAGAATAAAATGAAAGAATTAAAATATAAAACAAACTAAGAGAGTCTGTCGGTTAGGTCGTAGGACAATGACATAAGAAAGAAAATTAAGCATTCATTCGATTGTATGTTTCAGAACAGATCGGACGTCTTTTTTCAGGCATTTTTGTTGCTCAAAGTAAAATAATTTACACTTACAATATCGCCCTTTGTTAATATTTATACGAAATCAAGCTGATTAAAGAAAAGAAGCCGATGGACCATTTGAAGCGCCATGTTTGTACGTTAACCGATTTGGTTCTGGAGAAAATGCGCCAAGATGATATATTTCATCGCAAAGTCATATTCAGTGACGAAATTCATTTTGGGTCAATGTGAAAATTTTAAGCAATACAAAAAAAATTAAGAAACTGAAATTTTTTTTTAAATTAATAGGTCCGTTCGCGGACTTTCTGCACTAAAATTCGTAAAAATAGACATTTTAAGTGGGGATGAAATTCTTCACAGAAAGAAAAAAACTACAAAAAAGTAAACG
This sequence comes from Sphaerophoria taeniata, assembly GCA_943590905.1. Lineage (NCBI taxonomy): Eukaryota > Metazoa > Arthropoda > Insecta > Diptera > Syrphidae > Sphaerophoria > Sphaerophoria taeniata. The sequence continues at coordinate 32,230,906 of OX016540.1, read as the reverse complement.
AACGGGAAAAAAGAAATTTAACCCACATTTTAAAAGTCAAGTTTTTTGTATGAAAATTTAAAACTTAAAATAAAAACTTTCAAACCAGCAAAAGCAATCGATTTGAATTTTTTTAAAATTTATTTGTTATTTTCAATCAAAGGAGAATGGGCATTTTGGCCTACGAACCAATAACAACATGCTATATATCAATGGAAAGGTTTTTTTGTCTACTTTAAATTTTTCTATGGCAGTAAGTCCCAAATCGCTGTGTGGATAAAGTTATTGCACAATAAAGTCATTCACAAGTAATAAGTGATTTCATGATTTCACCTTGACCTTTGACCCAATAACGACATTATGTATATCAATTGAAAGGTTTTTTTGTGTACTTTAACTTTTGTTTTGGCAAGAAGTCAGAAATCACTGTGGGGAAAAAGTTATTGCATAATTAAGAGATTCAAGGATAAAAATAAGTTATGTTTTGTTTTCTTTTGTAAAGCTTTTCTATTATGATGAAAGCAAGAAAACACTTTTTTTTGAATGACTTAATTGTGCAATAACTTTTTCCCCACAGTGATTTCTGACTTCTTGCCTGAACAAAAGTTAAAGTACACAAAAAAACCTTTCAATTGATATACATAATGTCGTTATTGGGTCAAAGGTCAAGGTGAAATCATGAAATCACTTATTACTTGTGAATGACTTTATTGTGCAATAACTTTAAAGTACACAAAAAAACCTTTCAATTGATATACATAATGTCGTTATTGGGTCAAAGGTCAAGGTGAAATCATGAAATCACTTATTACTTGTGAATGACTTTATTGTGCAATAACTTTTTCCACACAGTGATTTGGGACTTACTGCCATAGTAAAAGTTAAAGTAGACAAAAAAACCTTTCCATTGATATATATCATGGGTGCGGGTGCATAACTTCACGGGTCATAACTTCACATGGGTCATAATTTCCCCTCTAGTGTCTTATAATTTCACTTTCTTCGGGTGAAGTTGTGTCCCATCTAAGGTGGGAATTAGCTTCACTTTTTTGTGGGCCAGAATTTCACTTCTGTGTGAAGTTATGTCCCGCTCAAATTGGGATATAATTTCACTTTATACTACAGCTGCAAGAAATTATCATTTTGTACTATTTACCTATACATAACTTGTGTACCAAAAACTGCATTACTCTGGCGTGATTTTTTAAAATTTTCAGAGTCTTGAAAACTGAATTTCCGAACTACTAACTTTAACAACAACTACAAAAAGTCTAGAGCAACAAAATGGATAGAGCAATTCATTTTTCAAAGCTGTTGCGTTTTCTTTAATTTGGAAAAGCAACCACCACACATCTTGTAATGCATACTAGTGTTTGGCAAGCAGGTGCTGCAGTGCAGTGATTCATTTCGAGCATGATGACGATCTGTAACATTCAAATTCAATTTGTTTTGATTGGGAGTGAAGCGAGCGGAAAAAATTTTGCCCAAAAGAGAATCAATTTGGGGTGTGAAAATAAAAAAATTCGCGCGAATTTTTTTATTTTCACACCCCAAATTGATTCTCTTTTGGGCAAAATTTTTTCCGCTCGCTCTGCTCGCTAGCAATTGTACCTGCTACATTTGTTGGTTCAAGCTCCAAATTCGTAATACAATTTTCTAAAACTTTTAAGAGTGATTGTAGAGTTAAGGTTTAGTATTGAAGAACTCAATAATGAATACGTTTTTTGATAGGAATTGCCGACTGATAGCATTGAAAAATAGTGCTTCCGTCTGCATTCACATGATGCAAGGACACTGAACATCCCATCAATAAAAAATGTCTTTCCGAAGGAGTTGTTAATGTCATTGCAACAGCTCAGTTAGTTTAGATGATAAAAAGGTGCAATAAGATGAAACTGGATTCAAGTACAGTTTGCTTGCCTTACTCTCACCTTACCGAATATCAAAGTTCTGAAGATCGTTTCCATTGGAAAAAATTTTCTTTACGTCACATAGACTTAGAGCATGCGGTATATTTCAACCGTTATGCACTGAAAAAACCCCACCATAGTGTTTCATTAGTCCCGAAAACCATTTTCGGGACTTCTGAATTCGGGACCAGATTCTCTGCGCCGTGGAATGACTAAATAGGTGGGAAATAATTTCACCCAAATTTCAGGTGAAATTATTGCTCACCTAAGGTGGGAAACAATTGCACCCGAAAAAAGTGAAATTATAACCCACTAGAGGTGAAATTATGACTCATGTGAAGTTATGACCTTTGAAGTTATGCACCCGCACCATATCGTGTCGGTATTGGTTCCTAGGCCAGCTTCCATACATTTTTGCCCATTCTCCTTTGACACTTCACAAATCAGCCCAAAGATATTTCTTGGGCTAAAATTCGAAGGTTGGGGAAATAGTTTGGGGCGAAATGTGTTGCTGAAAAATGGGTCCAACAAATCGACCGCTGCGCTGGCTGCAAACGTGTACTTGGTGGTTTAATACAGTAGTCGAGTTCGAGCTGTTTTAAATTTAAAAATAATCTTTGAACATTTAAAATTGCAAATCACAATGAACGGTTGAAGTTTTCACAAAAACTGAGTACATACCTACAGTACAGTCTACACGTTAAAATTTGCAGTGTGAAATAATAATTTTTTTTTTAAATACTTAAAAGCGTTTATATTACAACTGTTGTGAAAAGCAGGACAAAATATACGATGAAATAGGTATGTGCGATAAGCTCCACTTGGAAATATACCCCTTTAAAAACTGCTGAATTTTTTGAAAATATGAAATGTCGAATAGTGATATGAAAAAAATATGGACTGATGTTCAAAATACCCTCAAGCATTTGATTATTTGCATTTATATTAAAGTGAACTACACAAAACTCTTCTATTTTTCCTGTACTTTTGTTTTACCTGTTTCATATTGGAGGTAGAAGAAGAAGTTGTAATAGTAGGAGTAGTTGTATTATCAGGCGTGTCAGTGGAGGAAGGTTGTATTGTTATATGTACAATGTTTATATAATATTTTTCCTGTGAAATATATCCAGATATACAAAGATGAGGTTTTGATTAAATTTTCTAGGCCCCATGTAGATTTATGTGATTTTTGTTTTTTTTTGTCCAATTAAAAAATAACATAGATTTTGAAGCAAACATAAAATAAAACATACAAAAAACTTAGCACAAATGTCTAAAAACTTGTGATGAGATAATGGAGTACCACAAGGGAGAATTGGGAACCGCATCTTTTTTTTCATTAGTTTAAATGTATGCTCTTTTTTGTATTAGTGTAACTGTGTGTGTTTTGTAAAATAAGTTACAAATAAACTTTAATGGTGAGTTACAAATAATTTAATGAGAATGGGACATTTTAAAAATTTTATTTTGATGATCGCAAGTTTTGAATTTAGAAAGAAAAAGAAACGAAATGGTATTAACCCCAAAAAACATAAATAGTACCCATATTAAGGGGATTTAAAAAGAAATTTGAAATTTGGCCTATCTTCTTTTCTTAAAAGCAATATATATTCTATTCACAAAAAAATCGCAACTGTTTGCATGTGAAAAAAATCACTCAGTGATGGATATTGCAATAAAAAGACCTTTTTTTTTTGCTCCATTTCCTTACGCACATGAAAACTAATATTTTATCTTTAAACTGAGTTTTTTTTTATCCCGTATGGTTTTTGAACCTTTTAAATTCCAGTTTTGCTATAACAATATAAGTGTTCCCTATTTAGCTAAAAAGAAATGTTCGCTAACATTTTAACATCGAAACTGACTGTTCCCAAAAAATGATTAATGCAAATAAATTGTATTTTTGAAACTAAAAAATTAGACCAGTAAAGAATCTTTTACAAAATTTCTCTCTTTGGATTTTATAAACTACCATATCTAAAATTTAATTAAAAGTGTCATTAACTCACCGCCCGAAAATTAATTAAAATTACGTATAGTCTTTATAGTATTTCATAAGTGCTTTGATGGAAAAAACAGAAACATATAATTTGCCTTTGACCATACTGTCACTTTCAGTTAGGTATAGTTTGTTTTTTTTTTTTTTTTGTAGAAAAAGGCGTTGATGTGACTTATTTAAAAAAACAAATGAGTGCTATGTTATTAATCAAAACCCCACCTTTTTTGTGTATCTTTGAACACAAATTGTGTTTTTGTTCATTAAAATACAATTTAAACACCGTGCAAAGGAAATTATCGAGTGCATGTGAGTGTGTGCGGGGTGTGTTTGTTAATTAATATTAAATTTCTATTTAAAAAATTCACACTAAAATGTACAATGCGTTAAAAATGTATTTACATATATAAAAAATGGCAATTGCTCGACAACACAAAACAAAAATTAAAATAATAAAAAAAAGCAAAACAAAAAAATAGAAAAAAAACAGAAAGAAAAAAAAATAATAAACCAAACCTAACCTCAACACAACATCTATCACTGTCGTTGATGACCCGGCTACTACAGTCATCATCATCATCAGGATACTCAACAATTGGCATTGAATTTGGCTGCGGCGACGGTGGCATCTCAATAATGGGACTGCCATCCCCACTGCTGCCACCAGAGCCACCCATCAGGATCACAGGCGGCATCATAAGCACCGGTCGATGATAGGGTCCCACGCCTCCACCAACACCACCAGCAACAACACTGCCGCTATTCGTGTTATTGTTAAAACTATTTCTAATACTACTATTACGATTCATCGGCATAACATGATGGACGGCATTGGTGACGTGTTGTTGCTGTTGCTGCTGGGCCATGGATGATGATGAGGAGTTGTCAAAGGACGTTGTTGTTGGCACCTGCTGTTGGTGCTGTGGGGGCGGGAGGACTGTTTGTGGTGTATATTGTTCGGCTTCGCTGTAATATTGTTGTGTTGGTGACTGGTGATACTGCATCAGCTGTTGGGCAGCTGATCCAAGGAATTGCTGCTGTTGCTGTTGGGAGCGGGGAAGCGGTCGCTGCAAAGTTGAGGGCTGTGAATCCATTTGGTTGAGAAATTCAAATTCTCGTAAAGCATTCTGTAACTGTTGTCGGTTATAACAAACATACAAGAAAGACACAAAACGTTTCGGTTTTTTTTTTGTCGGATTGATTGATTTTTGTTTTTGTATGCAACAATTTAAGGATTTTTTGTACAAAAAAAAAAGAATAATAATGCATGCAATCATGAATTATATTTATATTTAATTTTTTGTTGTAATTTGTTTAAAATTTGTATATTTTTTTACTTTCTAAAATTTGGAACTGATTTTGTGTTCTTATTGTCTGTTTTAAGTACAAGGATGTCATTCAAAAATGGGATGGTTTGATGTAATATGTGATATGAGAGTCGAAATCGCGTTTTATTGGCGTCGACAATTACTGACAAAGGTGTCTCCGTTTGTGTTTTTCTTTGGGAATTTTTTTGCAAATGAAAAACGGCGTTTGTCCTTATAATTTCGTCAGAAGAAATGTTGAAATAAGAATTTTCTTTATGTAAATGCAACTGAGGCATAATTTTATAATGAATGAAGGAGAGTTGAAGCTTAAAGCAACAAAATAAAATAAGAACCGATAGGTCACCGAAAGGCGTATGCGAATGAAGAAATCGATGAGCAGTTTTTGTTTAAATTATTTTCTAGGAATTTGTGAAAAGTGAAAAGGTTGTTGAATTTCTTTTTTTTTCTTTGAACAAGGTATCTTTGTTTCGTACAGTTTAAATTAGTGTATAAATGCTCAATAACAAAAATCATATTGAAGTGTTTGAGTCTATTTTTTAGGAACTATTTGTAGCTGCCTACCTCACCAATATGTTACAAAAACCATGAAAGAATTTCGAGTAAATAAATTACCATTTTCAACCATATTGAATTCATATTCCAATCTTATTCCACAGATAAACTAATCCATGGAATTAGAGCCAGTCCATAGGTTAAAAATTCTCATTATTAAAAACAACCGGATTTTTGTTTTTGTTGGTAGGAACCTGACAATTGTCTAGTAAATGTCAGTTAAGAGAAATGTTATTTTATTAAAATCATTTTCAACATATTCCACCGAATAAGGGTTAATCCTTCGCTATTCTGTGATTATTAATTTGGCTGGGGGAGGAGTCGTTTTTGAGCTTGTTGAATAGGAGAGTAGACAAAATTTTTTATTCCGACTTTCTGTAAATGAGATCATGATGGAAAATTTTGCAATAAATTGGCCAGCAAATTGGAGAAAAGCAGTGTTGGAGGGTTATTCCAAACACACTTAACAAAAGGTTTGTTATTTGAAGACAATTTTGACAGAAACAATATTTTTTGTATGATTTTTGTTGCAACTTTGCCAAACCAAACTTGACAGATATTATATGGTTCTCCTCTCTAAGCTCTCTTTAAAATTTAATTGCAAAGAGCTGATAGAGAGAAAGTGAGATCTTATTCCATAAATGTTTGTTCCTATTATGAAAAAAATTGCAGTGTTTCTGAATTTTTGAAAAAAATAGTTTTATCGAAAAAAGGTTAGTGAATGAAGGTTTCTGTAAACAAATTTGAAGCCTCATCCGATCCGAGAAGAATTTTCCGTCCTGAAATGTCGAGTTCATTGAACATCTGTGGAAACAAGTGATGAGTCAAACCCGATTCACGAACTCGGTAAACAATTAATAAGAAAAAAAGCTTATAATTTTAGGTTTTTTTTATTTTACTTTTTGCAAGAGCAGTTATCTAATTGTCAAATTTCAGAAGTGTTTTCTAGAATGGTTTTCCGGTCAATCTGGTAACATTTAGAATGAAATATGTTTCTGTCAACCTAGATTCGTATCTTATCTCTCTATTCATTAACCATCAAATTTCATCAGCGGATGGCGAAGATTTTGACGGATGAAATACCTCATTTTTGTCGTTATTTTAAGTCTTTTCTAGATCGATTTTTGGGGCAGTCAATTAAAATTTAGAACGAAATATAACTCCCTCTAGCACTCTTAATTCTTGTATCCTGTCCCTCTGTTTCATAAGCAGGTTTTGATGGATTAAGAACCTAATTTTTAAGTGCTTTTTAAAAATTGCAAATGTCAAGAGACGCATCCCGGAATATCTATTTTGCACATACACTTCGTTTCAACTGAATAAGTACACAATTTTTCTGAGGTTTGTAGGGCGACCATTGAAGAAATTCAACATTCTGGTCCTGTATCCCATTTTTGACAGTGCGCGACGTGTGGACGGGGTCGTTGTCCTATTGGAAAATATCCGAAAATGAAGGAAACATTCTTTCCAATATTTCTTTGTAGGTACCTAATTGCAGTCTTTTTTGGCGTTTGAAACTCAAGCTCAATAGTAGCTAACTGCACCCCTTATCATAACTCCAGCTTTTCGACTATGATGCCGCGCTTAAACTAGTTCCACTGTCCTCAAATTGTGAAAGTAATACTTAAAGCCATCAGGGTCATTAAAATTGAAACTCTTCTCATTCGAAAAAAACCGCGTTGTGGCACTCATTTTTCCAACTCACATCGAGTTTAGAAAATTTTAAACAAATATCTTTTCGTTGCTCGTTTAGTGGTGGTTTCTTTTGGAGTTGGAATCGTTTTAAATGATCTGCGCTGTTTGGTACTCTGCAGACTGTTTTAACACCTGCAGTTACACAAACATTTTGTTTAATTTTTGAGGTAGAATTGGAAGCACATCTCAAAATTGCTAGTCGATCAACTTCGAATGTTGCCGTTTTTTTGCCACCTTTCATGTTTTTCTCGTACGAACTTTTATGTTTTATTTCTGAGGTACGAATAGACAACACTAAGACTCCGATCAATGTTGGTAGCTATAACACGCACGGTCAGTTTTTGTTCATCTAACAATTCAATCTTAGCTCTTTCGATACTACTTAAGGCTTCTGATGTAACCATTTTTTTTTTTATTTTAATTAAAGTGCTAAATGTCACTAAGAACACTTCAAATTTTTATTTGGTGTACCAATCAACTTCAAACTCTAAGAACCAATGAAGATAATGACAGTGAAAGATCGTGTGCTTATTCAGTTGACGCAAAAAAAAAAAAACTTAGTGTTACGATATGGGGAGCTGCGGAAAAGAGCCAGGAGAAAAATAACGGTACTTTTTAAACTGTTCTTTTGATTTGTTTTCTCAACATCATAAGAAAACAGTTAGAATCATCAAATGATACAATAACGCTCTAAGTGATGGAAAAATGGACAAACCTCCGAAAAATCGTGTGCTTATTTAGTTGAAGCGAGGTGTACTTAAAGACCACCAAATTTGATTCATTCTCGAATATGTGATGACAATCAATGGATTCAAAAATTGCTTCTTGAGTATTCAAAATTTCGAATTGGACGGGAAGGCCACCGTTCAGTTCTGATTGCAAAAAAAAGGGATTACTATGTTTCCGCGAACCGTCGCGTCGACCGAATAATAACTGATATATATGTACGTGTCGGGATTTCTTCTCTTTAAGGAATCAAACCTCGTTGACAGCCTCTTCCAAGAGTAATACGTATTTCGTCAAAATTTCATGCTTCATACCCAGATAAATGAAAAAATTGCAAAAATTCGAAAATTATAAAAATTAAGGATTTCAAAATGGAAAAAGATGCATTGGAAAACTATGGCTTTTGATGAACTTAATTACAGTTTAAAAAAAGAGGAAGGAAAATTAAAAAAAAATTCTTTCATGAGCTGAGAATAAGAGTAGGAGTTAATCGACTTAAAGGCAAGCGAAGGAGCATAACATTCTGACAAGACGAACGACAATAAACAACACCAATGACTTTTTTTTAGAATGAGCTTAACGAGTTCCAGGATGCCAAATGCATAATTTTTTTTTCAACAAACTTTTCACATTCCGAAACATAATTTCAAGACAATAAACGATAGAGACATGACAAACATCAAACGGAGGCTGAAGACAACTTTAAATGTAGATGTGTGTGTCTAATGAAATGATTCATCATTTTCGTAGTGTTAGTGTTTTGTGTGAACACACTGTGAACTTATCAATTTTAAATTAGAAAAAAAAAATCAAATTACTAAACTTAGTCTTCATATCTAGCCTTCACCTCAAACGTTAGCTTTGTCCTAGATTTACAAAATATTTAACAGTCCTACACCTGTTGTTCAAAATTTATCAAAAATCTACTTTCTACATATTTACTTTATTATTTTTACTCAAAAAAAAAAGTATAGCTGTACAACAAAAGACTAAGATCAGTGTGAATTATGGCATGCTCCACTTACCTCTTGATCCATCTTCTGCAAAGTTGGAGGCGACCCGATTGGCACCTGTGTTGATGGACTCGACACTTGACTGGTGTTGCCCGACTTTTTACCACCGGCTGACGCCTTCTGGTTGAGCTGCAAATGAAGACCAGTGCCGGGCTGCTGATTGTTATTCTGTTTGTTAAGATTCGCAGTTGGTGAGACCTCTGCTGGCAGAGCGGCAATACCCTGCATGGATAGCGGCCGGGCGCCACTCAAACCAGCCACACTGGGATCAGGAATCTCGCCAGGTGTAGCAACATGTTCGGTTTCGGCAATTGTCGGATCGAATTCCAAATTCATGGCCTGCTGGCCGGGAGTATAAGGCTCGCCATCAATAGTGCCCGACGATGGAGTTCGAGATATCGGCACATCGTTTTGATTGCTTGGCGTGTTACGTTTGAGCAAACGGCCCCAAGTGGCAACATTGATGTTCATTTGTTTGGCACGCGGGATGTTTTTCACTTGCTGCTTATTGAAGATCATTCGTTGACGTTGCAATTTTGGCTTCTGGGATATCATGGGATTCAAGAATTTGATTTCGGCAAAGAGCAGACCTTGTGGTTCCAGTTGTAGGGCCATGCCGTGTCGAACATCGTCGATGAATTCCTCAAGACGCAGGAATTTCACAGCACACAGTGAACGCCAGTCACGCCAGTACACGCCGATTTCAAGCTCTCGCGAACGATCTAGATCGATGGAGAATCGCTGATCCCAGGCCTGTTGCGAGCAGGGCTTCCATGAGGTTTGAGCAACGGTTGTGTTGTCAAGTTTGATAACTGCCATAATTTCAAATGATGTCTCATCTTTGACACTGTAGCTTTTCGACGAACTGCGACTGGTGACGCCTTTGACGAAACTACGCAAATCGCCGGGACTTGAATTGTTATCTTTGTCGCGACGTGATCGACCGGGGACGTCTTCGAGTAGATCTTGACAGCCCATAAGACGAACTTCCAATTTGCCAGTGACAGAAGCACAACGACCTAGCGACGTGACTTGATGGTAAGGCTTGCCGCCAAGGCCGCCTTGGAACGGTTGCAACGATGTGTATGTAACCGGAACTGGCGACGAGGCTTGAACACTTTGCAGCTCGGTTTTGAGCTGTTGAGCAGTTGGCGAATCGGGTGGTAGTTCTTGGCGGCGAAGGTCTAATGAGAGACGCAGCAGGTCGAGTTTTCGCGATGATTCGGATAGTCGAACTTGAGCCTGATTGTGAGGAAGAAAGTAAATCATTAGTAAATAGGTTGTCAGTAAATTTTTTGAAAAGCATATTATTTGGCATTTGGTGTTCTTGCATTTTTAATGTTGTAACGTTTTCATACTCACAGTTAATCATTCCTGAAACATATTTTGAATTAAAGAAGATGCAATACTCTCATAAATCACGTAGATTGCTTTCAGGCTTTTTGTTGAAACCATGAAAAAAAACGTCAAAAAGTCGTTCTAAAATTTTAAAACTATTTTATGAATGAAACATTGAGGATTAAGAATACATTTTCTATTTTCAAAATTATGACATATTTCTTTTATTGCTTAAATAAATTGTCTGTGAAAGATGATTTATGATGAAGATGACTTTTTCTCGATTTGTTTTTTTTTCAGAAATATTTTTTAAACACCTCATAGTTTGTGTCGAAAACAGGTGTTGATGTCATATTTATGGCATGTGTCCGTGAACTGGGTGGTTGTGGTGAAAGTACGAAGCACACTCTCGAAGCTGAGACATTGGCAGCTCATTTTAAAACTCTTTTGTCAGCTGATGAGAACCTTCGTACCTTTGATTATGCGTTGCCAAATGTTCAGGATAATGACCTTGATGACGATATTACCTTTTTGGAACTTAAAGGAATACTGCTCAATATGAAAAACAATAAGGCACCTGGGACAGACGGCATTCCAGTTGAGTTTTTCAAAAGTTGTACAGTCGAACTGATGAATTATATTGTCCAGTTTTTCAATAAGATTTATGAAGATAGTTGCGTCCCGAATCATTTTAATGAGGCTATTATTTTTGTTATTTTCAAGAGTGGTGATCCGAACAGTGCAGAGAACTATAGAGGAATATCGATATTAAATTCTATTCGAAAAATCTTCGCTGCGATTCTGTACGAAAGATTAATCAAATGGATTGAAAAACATAATCGTCTGAGTGCGTTCCAAGCTGGCTTCCGACCAGGATTTTCGACCATGGACCATGTTTCTAGTTTATCAAGTATAGCCAAAAAGTTTATTGAAAAGAAGAAAAAGTTGTACTCTTGCTTCGTAGATTTTAAGGCCGCATTTGATAAAGTGAACAGGCAGGCCTTAATTTACAAACTTTCCTGTATAGGTCTAACGCAAAAGTTTCTTTTAACGTATTCAAATTTTGTTTCCTCAACCTATGCTAGGGTCTGGGATGGTAACGAGTTTTCTGATAGGTTTGAAACTTCATCAGGTGTTCCCCAGGGATGTATCCTAAGTCCATTGATCTTCGCGCTTTTTATTGATGAAATCTGCGACCTTCTTCCAGGCGGAGTATCTGTTGCTGGGAAAATGGTTAAGGTCTTGTTATATGCGGACGATTTAGTACTGCTTGCAGACAATCCATCAGCGCTCCAATTACAAATAAATAGACTTCAATCATTTTGTGAAACGTGGGGACTCGTTATAAACATCCAAAAGACCAAAGTCCTAATTTTTGAAGCAAGACGAGGAAGAAATCTTCCTCAAGAAAAATGGGTTCTGAATAACTCTCGAATCGAAGTCGTTCAAGAGTTTAAATATTTAGGAGTTCTGTTGACATATAATCTCAACTTTGTTAAACATGCGGTCACTAAAAGCAATGAAGCAAAATTAGCTCTGAATATGATGTGGCCAAAGTTTTTTTCCAATCGAAATATTGACCTAGCGTCTAAGTACAGAGTTTTTAACGCTACAGTTAATGCTTGTTTGTCATATGGAGTTCAAGTTTTTGGCTATATTTATCTGGAGGCATACGAAAGTTTGCATAGACTTTTTTTTAAGCGCCTATTCCGTTTGCCTAATTCAACACCAAACTATGCCATATACATAGAGTCGGGTATAACACCTTTATATACGCGCAATCTGAAGGCCAATGCGCATTTTATAATTAGGGTAATGAAAAGAAGTGATAGGTGTCTTACGAAAATTATAATGAAAAACCTCCTTCTAACGAACGGTTCTCCGTTTAAAGAATGGAAACAACTCCCACAGAGTCACGGTTACGTTTTCTCTTTGTCAGAGTCAAATGTTCAGGAATGGAACCATCAATTTACAGGATTAATTTCAGAAATTGACCACAAATTGTTTATCGACAATCTTCGCAAGGAATCCTCTTCTACTTCCAGAAATATATACAAGAACTTAAATCATCAGTTAATGTCAGATGTAAATTATTTTCGCATTGAGTTTCCAGTCGAAGTTATTAGTACAGTTTTCAAAGCCAGAGTTGAAATTTTAAATTTAAATTTTATGCCTCACCGAGCTGACCTAATGCAAATTTGTGGTTTATGTAACAGAAGAGAAACTGAGGATATTTATCATTTCTTGGCTGTCTATCCAATACTTCAGGAAATCCGCCGGTTATATTTCCAAGAAAGTTTTCTTTCTGTAGAGCGCTGTTATGAAATTTTAAATGGAGCAGCAGGTTGGTTTACACTCTATAAATATTGTCAACATGGGCTTAACTATCGAAACAGTTTTGAATAAAATAAATTTTCAATTCTGTGAGATGTTGCAGTTTAAATGAATTTAATTATTTGTGTTTGAAACACCATAAAATTGTTACGATTGTAAAAATTTAAAAAATGTTTAGTGTTTCAAATCACGTTTTCAAAATTGGTATTTACTTTTTGTCTTTTGAGTAAACTTAAAATATTAAAAAACCCTATAATCTCCAATCTTATAACTTTTTGTGTTTCAAATAACGTCAATAAAATTGTTAATTTCAAATTTTGCTTTTCAAACCACTATTTTTTTCACTTTTATATATGGATTTACGATATTTATGATAATTTATTATTTTACATTTTAATTTATTTTTATTTCTTCAAGTTATATGAAATGTCAAATCAGGCAGACGGCAGGATTGAAAATAAAGAATTTATCTAATCTAATCTATCTATGGCATGTTGCAAATGTTTTCACCGTCTTTGAATCTAAAGTCAAATTAATAGATGCATATTCGAGGATTTTTCGTGATGGAGTCTCAAAAGTCTATTGATGAATATGCTTACTCCTAAGCGGGACAAAAAACAGGACGGAAAAATATCGGATCGGAGAGAAGTCTCGGTCGGTCAGTTGGAATTATATTTTTAGGAAATCTATCCTCACGGCAGCAGGATCAATAAGCAGTGCCTTCCCTTGAAAATATGTGTCGTATGCGGGTGCAAACCTCTATAAGGCGTTTCCCTTTAGCACGATGTGTACTCTACCGAAGCGGAACAGAAACTGAACTTCAATCACAAAAAAAATCTCGTCTTATGCATTTTTCGGTTGGTACTGCATGTGAATTATAATACACAAAAACCAAATGCGGGTCACATGATTTGGCGTTGTTGCATTTTCTTATTGGATGTGTTGGTATTCGGTCTTTTCATTCTCTTGCTATTCTCGATAGTTTCCAGGAGCGGATCGTCGTAGTAATTTATCGAGAGGGCGCCGGCCGGCTTTCTTCTGCTTTCTAGCTTTTTTTTCACCGGCCGCCTCCTGAAATTTATCGAATAATATAGAGTAACTGTAACGCTTCGTTATATTACCTACAGCTTATCTGTAAAACGACAGATTTATATAGGTACAGTAAAAGAATTTAAGAAAAACTATCTTTTTATTCGTAAAGATTAGGTTTGTTTTATTGATTTTATACAAAGTTACAGGAACATATCAAAGGCACTAAAATAACATATGAATAAAATTAAGTTAATTTTTTTAAATTTAGGATTAAAATTAATATTAGAAAGTCAAGTTATAAATGTTATTAAAAAAAAAAAAAAAACAGTCCACACTTTTCTTTAAATATAAATAACAAATAATTTAAATGCAAAATAAAAACAATTAAAAATTAAATATATAAAAAGCTGTTTCCTTATTATTTATTATTTTAATTTTAGTTGACTTGGCAGTGATTTAATTAATTTTTGCGTTTCTGGCCATAGCGATACTTTATTTTCTATTAAAATTCGGTCTCTTTAGTACGATTGGCTTGTCCCCAACTGAGAAGGCCCTGCTTCGAATCTGGAATCGTTCGGCCATCCAGCGTTGGCAATGCTCACACAAGCAATTCGGATTTTTCGTCGGCCCAATATGATGTCCAGGCTTTCGAACAGTGCCCATGACTTGGCCGAACTTTTGAGCCTTCTGTAAGTGCTCGGCTGTGTAGCCCTTAATTATAGCAGCGACACTGGTCGAGGCAACACTACTCTCTCGATTCGACGAACCCGGTTTGACTGATGGCACCGGAGATTGTGCATGTTGAACAGGCGGAGTTTGTGGCAAATCAGGCGGTGATTGTGACAAATCAGGCGACAGGGCTTTTGTTGGTGATGGAGTTTCACTACCAGCTCGTTGGAATGTCTGAGCTGGCCTTAATGAATGTGAGTCCAAATCATCCCGCGCTTCACTTTTCCACCTCTGAAGACCGGGTCTGAAACTCGGTCGGAATCCAGTTTGAGGACTCTGTGGTTTTGGTCCGAAGAACTGCATAAATGCCGGCGGATCTCGAGTTGGAGTTGCGGGGTATGAATAAACTATCTTTGGTGGATGGCTGGGCGAGACAGGAGGTGGAGGGGGTTCGTACAGCTGCTGATGCCCTGAACCACTGAAGCGCTGGTGATGATAGGGATAAAAGACGTTGTCGGACTCTGAGAAGTTCTCAGATTCCGATGGAAGAGTGTCGTTGCGTTGAACCGGAACGTTTCCGGTGTAAGGGGAGGTTCTTTGGGAATTGCCTTCTGAAATCGGATGAAGGAACACCGGTTGAGTTTGGCTCCTGGTGGTGGCAAAGTTCGGTTCGTCTTCGGGGTGAGACCATCGTGACTCCATTTGCCTGATTCGCAAACGGTCCACAGAGTTTTCATACTCAAAACTGTCCGACTTGGCCAAACTGAAGGGTGGCTCGTTGTCTTCCGTCTCCTTCCAGGAGGATTCCTGATCCTGTGAAGCCATCATACTCGAAATACTGCTGCAAGTCGCATCCCTCATAGTCGATCTCGACGAATTTGGGTACTCCGAACTAAGGCAATCTTCACTGGGTTCCTTGCGCATGTATTTCTGTCGCAGATTCTGGAGCTTCGCCGCTCTCTGGTCACCAATGTGCTTGCGGAAGAGCAATTGCTTCGATTCAGACACCTCCTCCGCCGTGCTCGACTTGGTGATGGCATGGCCAACATTCAAATCCGATCGTGAAGTACTCGACACCGTGGTTGGAGGATTTGGCGAACGGCCAGTGAATTTTTCACGATGTAGGTTAACTCTTCGCGGAAGTGTATTCGCTCCAATTCGCTGATGACGCAACAGCATTTGTTCGTTGTCCAACACAGTTTGGGGTGTGGAATTGGAGAGATGATTCGTTGCATCGGACGAGCTTGACGAGTCATCGATGTCCAATTCGTCGTCGTCGTCGTCATCATCTTCATCGTTTTCTTCTTCGTCGTCATCGGAACCGGTGCAATAAACATCGATGTGGACCGTTCTCGGTTTCTTCGGTTCTGACTTTGGCCCACTAGTGGCAGCATTGGTGACAGTTGTTGTTTGTTGCTGCAACAAATGCCTCTGGTGACCTGGAAGTGGAGGAATTCTTGGCAGGGAAGCTGATTTACACGTTTGCGTAGGCGATGGCGTGTACGAGGGCTACAAAATTAAACACAATCTCTTTAAAAATAGAAACACAAAATAAAACAAAAAAGACAAACCGTAAAAGAGTTTCCCTCGTCAACTCCAATTGTTGGTGAGGCAGGCGGTGGCAACAGACTGTCTGTGGCACGACGATTATGATCATAGAATCGTCTCTGCAGACGCCTTAAATCGTCGAGTGTTGATCGTCTATCGGTGGGCGGGCTACGACTTGAGTAGCGAAATTCGCTCGCTCTTAGGAAGGGGTCGCTAAGGAATTTAGTTTCTGTGTCACTCGTCTGCGAAAATGCATCGCGTAGAGCAAGAATTTTACTAGACGTAACATTTTTCGAAGCACCATTACTCTGCACACCATTACCGGGCGGCTGCTAAAGGGAGATGATAGTTTTTTTTGTTTTCGAAACTATTAGGTCAAGATGAAACGAAAATAAAAGTTTTCAAAACAACGCACGACGACGAGGGCAAGTGGAAATATTTTAACATAACAAAACAAAATATTGAGCAAGTTTTAGGAAATTCAAAAACATATTTTTTTAACAACCGGATGTTGATCTTTAAATCTTGGTCAGGATGAGGCGGAAATTATGATTTTGAATGGATACATTTTTATAGAAATGTTTTGCGGTGAATAAACATGTTAAGGCAATTATGTTATTGCAAACAGATGGTTTTTGTTTTCATAATTGCTTGATGCTTGTGGTTGGGAGGGAGAGCCAGTTGTTTCGTGGTCGGATGGGTGTGTTTTGAAAATGTTGTTCGATTTCGATGTTTCATGATTTCCCAGTTCTTTTTTTTCAAAGATATACTATAAGTTTTTCCTCATATTTTGCAGGATTTTGAAACTAATGTTTAAATGAGTGGAACAAATTTTATGTCTTTTCAAAAATAAAATTTATTAGTTGGAAAATTTATGAAAATTATTTTTGATGAAATGTTGAAAGAGAGAACATTAACACAAACATTTTGTGACATTTCACAATGTTATAAGATAATTTAATTTTTTTTTATCAAGAAAGGTTGAAAACTTTACATTACGTTTTCTACCATTTGGATTTTTTCAATAATCAGAATTGGAACACTTAGTTTATGTTAACTTGACAATGACTCTTAAGAATTCTGTCACAGGTTACATACTTCTAAGTAAGGAAGATTTAAGAAAAAAATATTTGGTGTAAGGTGTTTTTTTTTTAAGTGCTAATTCGTTTTTTGTCAGAAACATTTTTCAAGCATGTCAGACAAAAAGACTTATATGTACTCACTTCCTGCCTTGTCTTTTCATTCATAAAGAGAATAGTTGTATTTTTCAAGAATAAGGAAAATATTTTGAAAACATTAATGGCTTAATGAGAAGAGTATATTAGGACAGGGGCTGTGTTCAAAAATTGTATTTGGTAGAAAAACTTGCATACGTGTATATACAATTATTTCTGAGACAGTAAGACGTCAATCAACAAGGTAAATAATTTTATTTTGAAAAAAAGCAATAAAATAAAATAAAATAAAAATGTGACGTTTTACTTACGTTTAAATGATTTATAACTTTTATTTAATATGAATGAATAAAAATGCAAGAAAATCTCAGCTAAGTTATGATTTTAGTGGCATTTCGCCAAATTTTCAATCAGATAAATGTTTTATCAAATAAAACAGAAGTAATATCAAGAAAATTTTGATTTGTCCATCTAAAATGAATCATCACCTTGAAGGTGTAGCACTAAATAGGCTAAGGGCGTTGTGAAACTGTCAAAAAATGCAAGACAATCGAATAGTTTACGATTATAACGCTTGAATTAAATTTTGTGAGCCTTAAAACTCAATAAAACCAAAAATAAAATAAAATAAAAGGAAATTTTAAAATAAAAATCAAGTTTTAAGAGAATTTTTAATTGCTATTATGAAAACGAAATAATAAGACATTTGATTAAGAAAAAACTAAAATCATATCCAGGAAGATTTATGTATCTTCTTTACCTCCAAAACGACTCGACCGATTTGAATAAATTTTAGACGTATCTAGGTAGATATGTTCAGTAGGTCTGAGAATAGGTTTATAATTGATTTCTATCAACATCAGAGTGTAAGAGATAACAGGCTTTTTTGGGTTATTGGGTGTCTTTCTTCAAAGCCGAAATGATGAATCATATGAAAATGAATTGTTTGAAGTAAGCTTTCAAATTCTATATTAAAGCGGTTACGAAAACAGTGTCGCTAGAAATGCTTGATCGTTTTTCTAAAAAACAGAAATAGGAGTTCATGCCAAAATGGCTTGGTTTTTCGTCTTAGTCAAATTCGGAGTTGAAGAAAAATTCAATGTTGCTTTTTGGCCGAAACTCTGCACTCTCTACTAAATTTTGATGGCGTCCATCTGCTGCGCATGGAGATTGCGATGTGCGATGAGATTGCAAAGTATGGATGCAAGGGTGGCATATACCTAACCGACACTTTCTTTATATTTGCTGTGTGCGCTCAAAATTTGGGGTCATATTTTGGCTATAAGAGTTTCTTGGAAATAAATTATGACATGACATAAGCATTTTTAACAAAACGAATGAGAATTTGAGAGGCGTCATAGATACAGAAGCGATTGAATTTGATGATCTGTGAAAAAAGTGGACGCCTCGCACAATTCCAAACTGTCGATTTTTTAATTTAAAAAAAAATCCTTGCAGTTTTTTTTATTTTTATTTAATAGGTATATACCTATCTATTTTGTATATACCTACCTAATTTTTTTTTTAAAAATGTCCTAAAATTAATCTAATTAAAAGGAATTTTTTTTAAGTAAAAAAAAAATATTATTTGGTAATTTCTACGAGATAATGCTTTAAGGGTATAAAGCACGCTGATCGGGCTATTATTTTTCGAGAAAATCTTATAAGAAAAAACGGTGCTATGAGAAGGAGCAATAGAAAAATATTTTTTCTACATAAAAAATATCAGTGTACCGAAGCAAAATTTACGAGGATGTCTAAAAAATCCTAGTAGCCGTTTTTAAGAAAATTGAAACTTGGTTTTTGGCTGAAAAATTTGTATCGGTGCTTACCCTTAGTTTTGATCCTAAAAATAAAATTTAAAAAAAAGACTCACGCGAATTCGCTCAAACTTCTTACTTTCAACTTTGAAATCAATGGAGCCAGTGGTTAAGGCTGCAAGTGCGTTTACAGACAGACGGACGGAATCGTCGGACCCACTGTTTTCGATTTCTCTATAATCGAAATGTCATATTGGATCAAAATCTCAAGTTTGAATTTGCGAATAAAATACTTGCCATATATTCTGTGTCGCAAGTTATAAAAATACATGATCGGGACTATTTTTTCGTAGGCAAAATACCTTTTTACATGCAACAATATTTATAATGTCAAAATTTTTAAAAATGAGGGTAAATGCCTCAATAACTATAATGAAAATTATAAAATTAAGACTTTTTTCCAGCATTTAAGATATTTTCGTATATGGGCATAGTTTTACTGTGAACAAAGCCTTAGCCAGCCACTTTACAGTTTATCAACTGTCAAAATGACAAAAGGTTTTCATTTTGTCAAAGTGTCTGCCGGCACTGAGTGCAGTGAGTTTTTTTTGGCACTAAATTTTATACACGGAAAAACCTAAAATTTAATCGTTTGCCAATCTATCTATACTAATATTTAAAGCTGAAGAGTTTGTTCGTTTGAACGCGGTAATCTCAGGAACTACTGGTTCGAATTGTAAAATTCTTTTTGTGTTGGATAGTCCATTAATCGAGGAAGGCCTTAGGCTACTTAACAATAGGCTGCGACCAATAGGAGCGAAGAATCTGTGGAAAATGTGAAAAACGGCTAAAAATATTCATTTTTTTGCGTTCAAACGCGCTTATCTCAGGAAGTACTTAGTTAAAATTGAACAATTCTTTTTGTGTTGAATGGAAGGCTTGAAGCTATATAATATAATAGTACGCTGCCCGCTAGGAGCGAAGCGTCAGAGAAAAATTTTGCAAAATGGCAAAAAATATTCTTTTTTGAAGGCTTCTATTGTTTGCCTGCACGCGCTGCGCTGTTCTCAGGAACTGCTAAATCAAATTGAAAAATTCTTTTTGTGTTGAATATTATATATGGAATATATCAATTTTTAAGCTATACAACGTTACAGCATGAGTGAAAAGCGTTGCTAAAACGTGGAAAATTATACATTAGGCTTCGAGTTAAGGAGAATTTCGACTAAGGTAGAGTCCACTATTATACAATTTTAAAATAACTTCAAAACAAAGCGCATGATGTACAACTTAAGACGCACATCTGACCGGTGGACGAGGGACAGGCGGACGAAGTCGCAGGCAACTGCTAGTATTTGATAAATGATAGGTTTACGAAACGTTGCGATTGCTGTTTTTGTTGTGTTTCCCAACCCAATGAACCGAAGTGCTACGATATGTTATGTCTCAGGAAAAAATTGTATTTTTGAAAGTTAAAATTAAAAATCCTTAAAAGTGTGCCGAAAATCCCATCTTTTATACGCAAAACAGTTTTACAGCAACATTTTGCAATCCGTTTTGTTTATTTTTTGTTTGTTTCCAAAATTCGTGATTGAAATTTGTATTGCCCTTATACGGAAGTGGTGTGTGGGGAAGGAGGTTCGTTTAGAGAAGGTGTTTTGTTTTTGTCTTGACTTTGTTAGGGATATTCGCTGTGCAAAGGAATTCTATATTTTTTAGTGCACCGGAAAAATTATCGAAATATTGCTCAAAAGTCAACTGATGTCTATTTACATAATAGTTGCTAGATTAACGTTGAGGAAGTATAAGCAAACAAACATTGAAAATTAAAATGGAAAACACTAGCTAAACTTTGACAGATTTTATTAAAATACCTCTAATGTCAAGATTGTCAATACATTGCTGACAAGACTGACAGTTATATTTCAGACAAATCCATTACTTTTAAAATTACATTCCTCTCCGAAAATAGTTTCAAGAACTTGAAATTGGCCAGGTGTCAACACAATAATAAATTTAGCATTAAATAGCACGTCGTTCTAAACCACCCGTTGATGTCCAATTAGAAAAAAAAAAAAACAATATTTTCCACTTGCCGTCGTCGGTCGTTGCCAAAAATTCAATGAAAATACCTTTTCCGGTACAACGCTGTAACTGGCTGTCGTATTAAACACAAACGGATCCGGTTCTTCCGGAATATCATTACCAGCATTGTTGGGCAAAAAATCTGCCACAGCCGACACAATTATATTACAAGTACTGCGACATCGTGTTCCATACAATGGTTGCTGTTGAGTGCCCTGCGGTTGTTGCTGTTGCTGTTGACTTTTGTTGCCTGGCGTATTTGATCCACTAAATGCCGAATCTCCGGCACAAAAATCTCCCGAAGTTGCTGAATTAAAGCTCTCAGCATGTTTAGGCTTACCTTTTGTCTGAAAGATGAATTTGATTTATGAAAAAAAAGTCCTTTGAAAGCGTATCGACTTGACAACAACCTTTGAAGGTGTAGATTGTCCTGAAGCACCACCGACGAGAGTCTCTCGACTCGAAGGTGATGGTTTCTCTTCCTCACCGCCAGTAGCGCCCTCGCCCGAACTCCATCTGTAAACCACCCGAACTGGTTTCAAAGTTGTATTATTGTTGTTTGTCGAGAAATCCCTGGTTACGGTCTCGCCGGGTCGGCCGAATGTCAGCTGAGCTCGAACCACCCATTCAGCTGTTAATTCTGGAATTCCTGGAATTCCAGGACGTGCGGATGGTGAAGCACCAGTTTCTCGCTGGTGTCGTGAGTGTGATGATGACTGACTTTTGTCAGTCATTTTCAAATTAATGACGACGTTTGTGTTTTGTGCACGGCTGTCCCGTAAATTTGATCAAATTTTCATTTTTTTTCGCTTTCGATTCAAAATGACGTCGTCACACATCACGGGCAAATAATAATTAAAACGGACAAAGGAGAAGCACTAATTTATTCGAACATTTCGCCTACGTTTGGGATTAAGCAGTGAACACTGGTCGGGGACGTACACCGTACACTAAATCCATCGGACGCGAACACAATTTATTGATATGCCGAAAATGTACCCACACACACACAAGAAAACATATGATATATATGTATGCACTTATTTATGATAGGCGAACAGCAAGATACGGTATGAAATGTGTTTTCTTTTTTTTTACGTCACACAAAACATGGGAAGGGGGAGAATGTGGGATTTGCCCTCATTTGTTTTCGAGGAAAATATTTCGCCGAGTTGAAAATCACCTCGAATGGATTCGAAACACCTGAGGCATTATTTTTAAAATTTGAAAAAGAAATCAAATTTAATTATAAAAACGAAACTATAAAAAATATTATTCTATAAACAATTCCCGTTTTAAATGAATAAAGTTCGCTGCACGGTGCGTTTATTTTCTTATTTTCCTTTGCAAAATTCTATTTTCGTGTTTTTCGAATAGAAATTCAAAAGAATTGCTGTTTTACTTTTTTTTCAAAACTTTTCTATTTCGGGTTTTGATCATTAAAAATGCAAACATAAAAATCGGAACAAATTTCAACCAACAGGTTTATTTTTTGTGGTTTATTAAATTAATTTTATTTCAATGTCGAATTTCGGAAGTTACGCAATTTTATTCTCTAAATGTCTAAAGGAATGATGAATGATTGTTTTTATTAAACGAAAATTAAATTAAGTATAAAAAAGATTTTCCACACACGAGGGCTTAAAAATAAATTAAATGATAGAATTTCAAATCATGGGCAGCTTGCCGACCGTCAAATTTCGTTTTTTTTTTTCTTAAATATTTTCTGTCTTACAAAATAATAAAAACCACAACACGACACGCGAGTACAAAGGAAACAACTAAACTGATCGTTAGAAGATTATTTTTTGGATTTATCTCGGAAATCTGTGTCTGGTGTGGAAAACTCAGTGGTTTTGAAAACGGGAAAGTGGAAAATATGAGTGAGATTTTTTTCGAAAGAGAAAATAGATTTTTCTCTTATTTCTTGAGAGAAAGAATTAGAAAATCTCTTTGTAAACAAAAATGGAATGGGAATTTGGATTTTGAAAACAACGAGTTGATAAGATTGAGTGGAGAAAAATCTTATTTTGAGTGTGACAAATGGAACAAAGCTTATTTTGAAAGCTCATACAAAATTTACTCAAAATATGATAGGACTAGTGAATTTTTAAAACTTCAGTTCTCATGTTTTCGAAAGGGCTCTTAGAAATTAGGCCCCAGTAAATAAGGCCCCAAAAAAAAATGAAATAAGGCCCCAAAGCTTATACGCAAAACAACAACAAAAATAAATTGCATTTTATTGGGGCATAATTTCACTTATTGGGGCCTTCTTTCATTTTTTGAAATTGGGGGGAATTGGAAATCTGTGAAAAATCGAATGTTGTAGCAGCAGATTGATGATAAAAAATCAATCACTTCAAATTCACCCTTTTACAAATCAAATTCACCCTTTTACAAATCAAATTCACCCTGTACTTATAATGAACATTATGGTTAATAATATTACAAATCAGGTGCATTTTGGGAAAATTGTGTCGCATAAAGGGAGTAGTACGAAATACCCAAAAGACAAAATCACCATGGGGACAAAATCTCAAAAAAAAAAAAATCCAACTTGCCAATATCTCCACGACAAAATCCCCACGAAAAAAATCCCCAAAGAAAAAATACTTTTTGCCAAAATCTCCAAAACTCCAATATTCAGGTACGTCTACTTACACCGTTCCTCTCACGACATGTTTTGTTTTATATTATTATTATTATAATTTATTTACATATAATTGAAATTATAAATAAATATACATAGAAAAAAAAGAGCCTAGCTGCTAAGGCTTTCAGCTCTGTGTTTTGTTTTATATTCATTCTTTATTTGTTTAAACATTAAACAAAGTTCTTTTGAATTGATTTTTTTATTTATTTTGAATGAAATGAATTACATTTAAAATGAATTAAACATTTATTCCTTAAACAATCTTAACTGAATACAATAATATCTCCAAAACAAATATGTTCAAGTAGTGAATCATGCGATTAAATCGCGCGATTTAATCGCATGATTCACTACTTGAACATATTTGTTTTGGAGATTTTGGCATGGAGATTTTGTCCATGGGGATTCTCTCTTTGGAGATTTCGCTGCTGGAGATTTCAGTTTGGAGATTTTGGGTTTGGGATTTTCGTTTGGGGATTTTGGCTTGGGGAAAACGTCACCAACCCTCGCATAAACCCTTCATTTTAAGTACTGGCTGAATTTGATTTGTAAAAGGGTGAATTTGACTTGTAAAAGGGTGAATTTGATTTATAAAAGGGTGAATTTGATTTGTAAAAGGGTGAATTTGATTTGTAAAAGGGTGAATTTGACTTGTAAAAGGGTGAATTTGATTTATAAAAGGGTGAATTTGATTTGTAAAAGGGTGAATTTGATTTGTAAAAGGGTGAATTTGATTTGTAAAAGGGTGAATTTGAAGTAAAAATAATGTGCACGACTCGGTCGTACGAACTTGCTCCTATATTCCAAATTATAACTCATAAAAAAAATTAATATTCGTAAATAAAAATTTAAATTGAAATATGTACCTCAAAAAAACATTCTTTCTTGAAAAAATTGATGTCGTATGATTTCTCAAGAAATTGTTGATTTTTCAAATTTTTTTTTTTAAAAATCGTCGGAGCGGTTTTTTTTTAAATTAATTTTTTTTATATAAATTTTTTCGAAAATGTCTTAAAATTAATTTGGGTATGCAGTATTCAAGAATGTGAAACTATACATTTTACAAGTAAGTTTCAATTTTTAATATTGATCCGTTTTTGAGATACAGAATTTTGAAAAAAAAAGTTTAAAAATATTTTTTAAAAATCCAAAAAAAAATTTGAAATTTTTTCGAATACAAAATATAAATTGAACTATATAAACGTACTTTCAAAAAAAAACTTACCCTGATCGGACTTTTATTTTTCGGGAAAATCTGATAACAAAAAAACGGTTCTATGGGCGGTACCGTTTTGGAGCAATACAAAAATATTTTTTTTACATAAAATACATCAGAGTTTTAAACAAAAATTTTCGAGGAAGTTTAAAAAAAATCGTAGGAGCCGTTTTTGAGAAAATTGAAACTTTTGGTTTTTGGCCAAAAAAATCGTATGGTGGCTACCCTAAATTTTGATCTTAAAAAAAAAATCAAAAAAACGACCCACGCGAATTTGCTCAAACCTCTAATTTTCAAGTTTGAAGTCAATCGGACCAGTGGTTAAGGCTGTAGGTGCGTTTACAGACAGACAGACAGACATCGGACGGAATCGCCGGACCCACTTTTTTCGAATTCTCTATCATCGTAATGTCCATAGCTGGGCACCGTTAATCAAAAAGTTAACTTCGTTAATCGCTAATCCGTTAATTAAAAATTTAACTTCGTTAACAGTTAAAACGTTAAATTTTAGAAAAATTAACGCAAGTTAACGTTAATCGTTAATCCGTTAACACACCATAAAAATTTTATTTTCTAATAAAAATTGGAAGTTGGAAACAAGAAAAGACAAGTAAATTTTTTTTTATATTGTAAATTATATTTTATAAGAGTTTAAGTGTTAAAACAACAATTTATTCAGTCATGTATATGAATGTGATTGTTCCCCTTCATGAACATCAGCATGTTGAAATTCTCGTCGGAAAGCGAGGCCCTTTTCGGCTGAAGTATATCCTTGCCCGTGGAGAAGAGACGTTCAACAGCAGCGCTTGAGGGTGTGGCAGTATTGTATTGGATAAACAAATTTGCCAATACTTGTTCCCCGAATAATGCCGCTTCATTTAACGAGTCTTTTGACTTCAAATCTAGCCGCTCATTTATCATTTGTTCTCATTTGTCGGACCCTTTTTGCCGAACGCTTGCTCAAGCTGGTGCTGGCGCTATCATCAGCTTGGTCGAAATTAGCAGTTCTTTTTTTCTGTTTACCGCGGTTCAACGCTGCCTTGGCAGTCACTTCAAATTTTGTATACTGGCACTTTTAGGCAAACATTGTTTACACTAAAAAATTATTTGATCTCCCGTTCTAGATATAAAGTTCATGTAATCACGAATTTTGGTCTATCGCGGGACTTGAGTTCGATTCCATGATAATCTTACGATTTTATTTAGTACAGTTCACAGAATACTCTTTGCTTATTGTTTCTAAGAAAAACACACAATGTAGGTACTGATTTAAAACTGAATCTATCACTGACTACGCACAATTGACAAAAAAAAAACACTCGTCACTCTCTGAGCACGCGCTAAGGAATAAATCAAACATTGTCGTATCGTCGTATTATATACGATTAGTATGGCAGTTTTCCCACTTACAGCCGCTGGAAAAAAGTGGTATTTCAATAACGGCAATAATAACGGTACCCGGAATAATAGTGGCATTTCAAATTTTACTAGGGACCGAACCTCGCCGGTACGGCGGCGGCGCGGCGCCGCATATTTCGACTAGCTCATGATTCGTATAAGAATTGTTGTTTTTTTTCGCGAAGCAGCCGCGGCGGCGGTGCGCACGGTGAACCTTTTCACCAACAAAACAACCCAAAAAAAAATCTCACCCTGCATAGGTAGCGCAAACAAATTTTTCTATTGGCAACCAACAACAGTTTTTGTTGTTTGAACAACGATAGCAACTTAGAGGTGCTTCCACCAATGGCTTTTTCCGTCAATTTCTTTGTTTGGCTGGAGTTATAGCTATTTCACGGGTGCCAAGCCGATCATCAGACTCCTAGTGGTGCTGCCTAGTTATTTTTCATATTAATCGAAAAACTTTTTGAGTTCACTTTGGGATTTGAACCTAGGACCTGCTAGTTGTGAAGCCAATGCACTACGCACTGCGTTAACAACTCCACTGATTTTTGGTTTCCCATTGCAGACTTTTATTGTTTATCATTTGCAATGAATATAGACGCATTTTTACAAGCTCCTCAAAATAGTTTTTTTTGCTGGCAATAAAGAAGCCAGTAAAAAACGCTCGGCAATGAATTGAATTTGCGATATTATATTCTGTATACCTATGGCTATAGCACCAAAAAAAAAAAAAAACAAAAAAACACAGGACAGGCAGCGAAATAGACAAGTCGCGTGCCGTTGTGTTTCCTGAAGGATGTTGATTAATTTTTTATAAGTTATACAAATAATTACCAATAATTTAATTTGAATGTGTATCTGTATGGTATTTGTGTTCGATTAACGATTAACGGACTTTGGAAAATTTAACGATCGTTAACATTTTTTTGAAGTTAACTGAAAAGTTAATCCGTTAATGGGAATGTTAACTTCGTTAATTAACGATTAACGGATTAACGAAAAAATGCCCGTTAATGCCCAGCTATGGTAATGTCATATCTCATCATTATCTCAACTTTTTTTTTTTTACGAATTCAATACTTGCCATATATTCTATATGTCGCAAGTAAAAACTGTACACTATGCAAGTATTTGTATGAGTTTGGGGTGTTATTTCATTTCTTAAAATAAAAACACTAGGAAATAAAATATTGGGGCTTTATTTCATTTATTTCTTGGGGCCTTTTTTCATTTTGTTGGGGCTTTATTTGCACATTAAAAATGGGGCTTTATTTCATTATGAAAAATCACCCAATTTTTGGGGCTTTATTTCATTTTATTGTTTGGGGCCTTATTTCCTGGGGCCTAATTTCTAAGAGCCTTTCGAAAGATATCAGATAATGTCAGTTTTTTTTTTGTGATTATAAAATTGTAGATTTTTTAATTTTAATCATCAATCAATAGCGAAGTCTGAAAAAATTGAAGTGACAGAATGCCCTACTGCGAAGTAATGAAACCGGCATCCTTTTTACCACTTTACATAGGGTAACGGCACCAGTCACGGAAGACCCCAGTGTTCGGACGATTTTGCACTTAATGAGGAATTAATAACATTTTTCACATACACATACGAAGTTTCAACTCGATCGAATGAATGGAAAAGTTATGGGTCGTGTAAGCAGCAGCCGCTGTTGTTCTGCTGTTTTTTAGCAAAAATATAGTGGTACCCCTTGGAAAAATATACTGGGAGTAGTTGATTTTGTGAGATCTTGTAATCAAATGGAGTTAGTTTCAGTGAAAATATAGTGAACTTCCAATAATTAAAGAAAAAAAATTGAGTTTTGGGTTTTTTTTAATCGATTTTTTTTAAATGTCCGGGACACTGGTACCAAAAATAGCGAACATCTAGTCTACGGACAGCTCCAAGGTTTCACTTTTTTTTATGTTCAAATTCTTTTTGAAACTTTCAAATTTCTTGTCAAATGTACTTAAAAGTACTTATGTATTTGTAATCAGAATAGAAATTTTCCATTATCATCCCTCTGATGGATTAAAAATGAGAAAACCTTAAAAATTGTATTATCATTCTGTCATATTTATTCTCTGTCACACAAACATAATATTTTGAAATCAATATGGTGTAAATCGACCGTGAAATATCTACAGCTGAAGGGAATATTTTCCTTTTTTATCGAAATCTAAACATGAGAAACACAAAACCAGTTTCTTCCCTCCACCTGCACTTTACTATTTAATTGAAAATAACGTTATTCTTTACTGTTATGCATAAATATGCATACAAAAAACACAAAAAGAAACCAACCAAAACCCCCCTTATCGAAGGGGTATTATTTGAATGTGATGTGCACAAGAAACAGTGCATCAGTTAAGTGTTGAAGCATTTCTAGTGCGGTTCGTTTTCTGGTTTGGAAAAAAGAAACAAGAACTAGTGAATGTTTAAATACCTAAGTTAGTAGGTATTTCAAATACATTAAACTTAGCACGGTTTAGTTGTGCAGCGTAAATAGAGGATATGTCTGGAAATTAGGAGTTAAGGAAGCACCAATCAAGAATGACGAAGTAGGTTAAAAATCGTCCGGAGACTCTGTTTTGATCGTCCGGAG
The DNA here is from genome assembly GCA_943590905.1 of Sphaerophoria taeniata. Classification (NCBI taxonomy): domain Eukaryota; kingdom Metazoa; phylum Arthropoda; class Insecta; order Diptera; family Syrphidae; genus Sphaerophoria; species Sphaerophoria taeniata. Next base: position 32,201,893 of record OX016540.1, on the reverse strand, counting down.
ACTAGTCCCGATTTTTTTTTTTTTTATATTTCGTCTAAGACAACAATAAACTCGCAATATTTTTTAAATTAATTAGATGCTAAACAATCAGGAAATTATTATGAATGCACAAAATGAATTATTGCTCTATACTCAACAATTAAGAGAAAAAAGATATTGAGCTTTTTAAGTGGAAAAGTCCGGAGACTCCATTTAACATCGGCCGGACTAGAATTATCGTCCGGAGACTCCGGAAAATCGCCCATTTTTAGAATTCATCCTTTTAAAACAATGTTTAAGGCCGTGTGTGAATTGCGTTAAAATGTGTATTAAAACTTGACGTTTGGTTAAAACTTGACACTATCGTGGTGAATAAAATGGGTTAAAATTTACCCAGCTGTGGAGCAGGATAAGTGGGTTAAAATTTTGACGTGTATTTTTTTCTCATGAATGATACGAGAAGTTTGCTTCTGTTTTATTGTTTATATTTTTTTTTGTTGTTATGACTTTTTAAAAATTGCTTTGATATGTATTTCAATAAAATAAATAAAATCCTTTGAATTCATCATATTTTCAAATCGAAAAACGAAATTATTGTTTTTTCTTTTGAGAATTATAACAGATGTCAGCTGTGAAAACATGTTTTGCAGTGTTACCAGATGGAAGGCACCAATCATCCAAAAAGGGAAATTTTCGTTTGAAGATATTTTACTGTTGACTCAAATTATCAAATTACCACTGCAAAGTCGAGAAAAATGAATATAACCGAGTTTGTTTGTTATCTTAAGTGGTTTTTCATGAAATTTATTGCTTAAATTTTGGTTTTGTACACAAAATTATTTTACCTAGGTGGATAAAAACATTTTTATTTGAGGGAAATTTCCTAGTTCTACGCAGAAATGTTGGTTAAAAATATCCCTTTTAACGCAATTCACACAGCAAATGGCTAAATTTGATCCCATTTTCAATCAAACGTCAAATTTTAACCAAACGTCAAGTTTTAATACACATTTTAACGCAATTCACACACGGCCTAAGGTTACTTTGAATTTGTAGTCTTAGGAAAATATTAAGATTTTTATGAAACACTAATAGAAAGATATTTACATTAAAAGTAAAAAAAAGTTATCTTCTGGAGACTGGTACCGTTACCCTACATACATATGCCTTTAGTAAAAAATTGAATTGCGTCGTTTAAAGAATTAATTATTACACAATAAAATGTTAATTCAACCGTCTCATTGTTAAAAATTGACATTCTTTTCAGCCACTAATTGATCCTATTGTTTCCTGTCAACCTCCACCTCCCCTACAACACTGTTGTCGCTCATAATTTATTAATTATGATCACGAGCTGAAATTCAGCCAGAGACAGACAGCACAATAAGCACATCCAACACTTATGTCATTGCAATTAAAAAAGAAAACAAAGTGAAACATTAATTATTGCAATTTAAAAAGTTTTCACCTACTTTTCAATTTTTCTCCAAGGCCATTCTCAACAATGGGATTTTGCAGTTAACAAAATAAATAAATAAAGACAGAAACAAAGGCACCACATTCAACCCCTATGTATGCCAAGAACAGTTTCATTTATTAACTAACCGCACATCAATAATATAATTAACCATTCTGAGTGTCATGTTGTTCCAATCGATATATCGGTTTCGGTATACGCCAACCAAGAGGAGCCAAAACCTCATCTATAAAAAATTAATGTATGACTTTAGGCACTTTGGCTTTGAAAACAAGAGCTTGCATCTTTTAATAGTTAGAGAAGTTTTCCTTTTGTGGTCAACTGGTGAATTTTTTATTATGGTTTTCAGAGAAAGAGAGAGTAAAACTTTTGCTTTTCATTCAGAAAATCAACATCTGTGACCTAGATACTTTAAGGTTTGTTACACTCGACTGCTCAGACGTATGTACTTGTGCTTTTGTAGGGAAAACCTTTCAAGTTGGTGTATGGGGTCGACTTATTTATCTTTTTGTCAACTTCTTCAGAAAGTAAAATTTTGTTTCGGACGGAAGTAGCATTAATTTTACAATCGCAATTTGGACATCTTTACTGCGTCTTAAATCGAAATTCGAAAACAGGAAACTAAATTTTTCAAATCGGAAACTTGTATTTTGAATAATGGTAGATTTATCGCGAGGTTTGATCCATGCCACCAGGGGCATTGTTCTTACAGATCCGTGCCACCAAGGGCTTATACCTGCCGATCACTGCCACCAGGGACATCGTACCTGCTGATCCGTGCTACCAAGGGCTTCAAACATTCCGATCCGTGCTACAAGAGGCATTGTTCCTGCGATCCATGTTACAAGGTTTTTTTTTTTTTTTTTAAAGATAACTCGTGGCTTCTATCAAACTGCTTTGTTATTTTTGTTGAGTATCGTTTGGCAAGTCATCATGGAAAGACTCACACTACAACAACATACGAAAATTAGAGTGTTCCAAACCATGGCCTCTGTGAGACCTGGTTTTGTTGAGTAATAATTTCGGTAAGCACTTAACTTCATGTTTTGTAACGGCAATTTCGTCGCCTGTATCGTGTTATATAACACCTTTCCAGGGGTATAATTTGCACTACGGAAGGTCTGGACACTTCCATATCTGCAACCTTATTTGGTATGGAAATCCGGCCTTTAGAATATGAAAAAAAAACTTGACTACATCTTCACAAGCCCGAGGTGCAGTCAGGAAAAGCTTTCGCAGGCGAATTTCGTATAAAAAACCCTAGCAGCTCTCCCCAAACACAGTGCGTTATGACTATGAGGTCAAGTTCTTGGGGATCGTAATAATACCATAAAATTTCCAAGCAGCTTTCATCCCGGAGCTACGCCTCGCTGCACCCCGGGTTTGTGGGGTTAACAGCTTCGAGGAGAGCTGCTTGAATTTTTTTAACAGAATCGTCTCCGAGAACTTAGTCCGGCTACGCACCGGGTTTCGGGCAAATTCGTCGCCTGTATCGTGCTATATAACACATTTCCAGGGGTATCATTTGCACTACGGAAGGTCTGGACTCAACCTTAACAGGTATGGAACTCCAGCCTTTAGAATATGAAAAAAACTTAACTACATCTTCACAAGCCCGAGGCGCAGCCAGGACAAGCTTTCGGAGGCGAATTCCGTATAAAAAACCCTAGCAGCTCTCCCCAAACACAGGGCGTTATGAGGTCAAGTTCTTGGAGATTGTAATAATACCATAAAATCTCCAAGCAGCTCTCACCGGAGCTTGGCCTCGCTACATCCCGGGTTTGTGGGGTTAACAGCTTCGAGGAGAGCTGCTTGGATTTTTTTTTTACAGAATCGTCTCCGAGAACTTAGTCCTGCTACGCACCGGGTTTCGGTGTAAATATCGTATGGGATAGCTTTGTCTCCGGGTTTAAGGGTGCCGGACGGTTTCAAAGAAACGAAACCCCTGCACCTTTCGACTATTTTCTTTGGGTATACGTAAAGACTCAGGTCTTCAGGAAAAAGCCAGCTACAGTTGACTCCTTGCAAACCAACATTACGTGTAAATCATATACCAGCATACCATTATACAGGGTGATTCACGAGCGTTGTGCCAAAAAGCTAAAGCGCGTAGGTTGAGTTGAGACAAGAAAAAAATCGTATGGGAGGGGGGGGGTCTATTCGCCCCCGTTAAGCCAGGAGGGGCGATTTTCTGAAAAATTGACTTATTTTGTAAAAAAAAAATTATTAAAAATTAACGGCTTCGTTTACAACACCGTGCTATACCTTTCTGAAAAAACAAAAACTTTTTCTTACACTTTGTTTTCAAATTAAATTGTTTTAACGAATAGTTTTAAAAAAATAAATTTTCAAACTCAAAATTTTCAAAAAAAAAAGCAAAAAAACATTTTTGAACTAATTTTTTTCAAAATTTTATGTAATTAAGTACTAATTTTGTTTTAAAAATTCAATGTCTTTGTTAATTTTTAGTCGAGAACAGAAAACCGGATGCAAAAATATCTTGTCGTTTTTGAGAAATTAGAAAAAACCAAAACCACTTTTTTCTAAAAAATTTTTTGTTTTTATTTTTACCTATCTGGACTTTTAGTTTAATTTATTAGTTTAATTTATAAATTTAATTTTTTGTGATTGGAGTTTTATGAGGACTCAATAAAGTAGAAAAGTATTGGATTTTCCCTGGATTAATCATTTTGCTCATTGATAACGTCTGCCATTGACCTTTCACTTCTAGCTCTCAGTGCTCTCGTCGGCGGATTCTTGAAAACATGCTACGACTTGGGCGCCATCTATTGGGATACTTTTCAGCGTAGAGTATTTCGGCTTCCCGATCTCGACAACAAGTTAAACCGTAGCAGAAGTTCTTGTCCGCTTACTCTTCTCGAGCGTATGAGTTTGTTATTGTTATGTGTTGATGAGTTAATATTTTAATTGTAAATGGTTGTTTAGTAAATATGCGATGCCTTTTATTTACCTTTAGGTTGTTAATTGTTTTTTCATTCAAGAAAAAATGCGGTTTAATTATCTTAAGCCCCTAGCAGGTAGAACTCTTCGCCGGCGAGTGGCCACGGCCCCAGGTATAGTAAGAAAAAATTGCAGGTCAGTTTTCAGACGTTATCAATGAACAAAATGGCTAATCCAGGGATAATGTAATACTTTTCTACTTAATTGAGTCCCCATAAAACTCCAATTACAAAAAATTAAATTTATAAAATAAACCAATAAATTAAACTAAAAGTCCAGATGGGTAAAAATAAAAACAAAGATTTTTTTAGAAAAAAGTAGTTTTGGTTTTTTCTTAATTTCTCAAAAACGAAAAGACATTTTTGCATCCGGTTTTCTGTTTTCGACTTAAAATTAACAAAGACATTGAAATTTTAAAACAAAATTAGTACTTAATTACATAAAATTTTGAAAAAAATTAGTTCAAAAATGTTTTTTTTGCTTTTTTTTTGAAAATTTTGAGTTTGAAAATTTATTTTTTTAAAACTATTCGTTAAAACAATTTAATTTGAAAACAAAGTGTAAGAAAAAGTTTTTGTTTTTTCAGAAAGGTATAGCACGGTGTTGTAAACGAAGCCGTTAATTTTTAATAATTTTTTTTTTACAAAATAAGTCAATTTTTCAGAAAATCGCCCCTCCTGGCTTAACGGGGGCGAATAGACCCCCCCCCTCCCATACGATTTTTTTCTTGTCTCAACTCAACCTACGCGCTTTAGCTCTTTGGCACAACGCTCGTGAATCACCCTGTATATGTTCAGGTGAAGTCGTTACCAACGTTTAGGTGCATAATATACAGGGTGATTCACGAGCGTTGTGCCAAAAAGCTAGAGCGTGTAGGTTGAGTTGAGACAAGAAAAAAATCGTATGGGAGGGGGGGTCTATTCCCCCCCGTTTAGCCGGGAGGGGCAATTTTCTGAAAAATTGACTTATTTTGTTTAAAAAAATATTAAAAATTAACGGCTACGTTTACAACACCGTGCTATACCTTTCTGAAAAGCCAAAAACTTCTTCTTTCATTTTGTTTTTAAATCAAATTGTTTTAACGAACAGTTTAAAAAAAATAAATTTTCAAACTCAAAATTTTCAAAAAAAAAGCAAAAAAAAACATTTTTGAACTAATTTTTTTCAAAATTTTATGTAATTAAGTACTAATTTTGTTTTCAAAATTCAATGTGTTTGTTAATTTTTAGTCGAAAACAGAAAACCGGATGCAAAAATGTCTTTTCGTTTTTGAGAAATTAAGAAAAAACCGAAACCACTTTGTTCTAAAAAAAAATCTTTGTTTTTATTTTTACCTATCTGGACTTTTAGTTTAATTTATTAGTTTAATTTATAAATTTAATATTTTGTGATTGGAGTTTTATGAGGACTCAATAAAGTAGAAAAGTATTACATTATCCCTGGATTAACCATTTTGTTCATTGATAACGTCTGAAAACTGACCTGTAATTTTTTCTTACTATACCTGGGGCCGCGGCCACTCGCCGGTGAAGAGTTCTACCTGCTAGGGGCTTAAGATAATTAAACCGCATTTTTTCTTGAATGAAAAAACAATTAACAATCTAAAGGTAAATAAAAGGCATCGCATATTTACTAAACAACCATTTACAATTAAAATATTAACTCATCAACACATAACAATAACAAACTCATACGCTCGAGAAGAGTAAGCGGACAAGAACTTCTGCTACGGTTTAACTTGTTGTCGAGATCGGGAAGCCGAAATACTCTACGCTGAAAAGTATCCCAATAGATGGCGCCCAAGTCGTAGCATGTTTTCAAGAATCCGCCGACGAGAGCACTGAGAGCTAGAAGTGAAAGGTCAATGGCAGACGTTATCAATGAGCAAAATGATTAATCCAGGGAAAATCCAATACTTTTCTACTTTATTGAGTCCTCATAAAACTCCAATCACAAAAAATTAAATTTATAAATTAAACTAATAAATTAAACTAAAAGTCCAGATAGGTAAAAATAAAAACAAAAAATTTTTTAGAAAAAAGTGGTTTTGGTTTTTTCTAATTTCTCAAAAACGACAAGATATTTTTGCATCCGGTTTTCTGTTCTCGACTAAAAATTAACAAAGACATTGAATTTTTAAAACAAAATTAGTACTTAATTACATAAAATTTTGAAAAAAATTAGTTCAAAAATGTTTTTTTTGCTTTTTTTTTTGAAAATTTTGAGTTTGAAAATTTATTTTTTTAAAACTATTCGTTAAAACAATTTAATTTGAAAACAAAGTGTAAGAAAAAGTTTTTGTTTTTTCAGAAAGGTATAGCACGGTGTTGTAAACGAAGCCGTTAATTTTTCATAATTTTTTTTTTACAAAATAAGTCAATTTTTCAGAAAATCGCCCCTCCTGGCTTAACGGGGGCGAATAGACCCCCCCCTCCCATACGATTTTTTTCTTGTCTCAACTCAACCTACGCGCTTTAGCTCTTTGGCACAACGCTCGTGAATCACCCTGTATATGTTCAGGTGAAGTCGTTACCAACGTTTAGGTGCATAATATACAGGGTGATTCACGAGCGTTGTGCCAAAAAGCTAGAGCGTGTAGGTTGAGTTGAGACAAGAAAAAAATCGTATGGGAGGGGGGGTCTATTCCCCCCCGTTTAGCCGGGAGGGGCAATTTTCTGAAAAATTGACTTATTTTGTTTAAAAAAATATTAAAAATTAACGGCTACGTTTACAACACCGTGCTATACCTTTCTGAAAAGCCAAAAACTTCTTCTTTCATTTTGTTTTTAAATCAAATTGTTTTAACGAACAGTTTAAAAAAAATAAATTTTCAAACTCAAAATTTTCAAAAAAAAAGCAAAAAAAAACATTTTTGAACTAATTTTTTTCAAAATTTTATGTAATTAAGTACTAATTTTGTTTTCAAAATTCAATGTGTTTGTTAATTTTTAGTCGAAAACAGAAAACCGGATGCAAAAATGTCTTTTCGTTTTTGAGAAATTAAGAAAAAACCGAAACCACTTTGTTCTAAAAAAAAATCTTTGTTTTTATTTTTACCTATCTGGACTTTTAGTTTAATTTATTAGTTTAATTTATAAATTTAATATTTTGTGATTGGAGTTTTATGAGGACTCAATAAAGTAGAAAAGTATTACATTATCCCTGGATTAACCATTTTGTTCATTGATAACGTCTGAAAACTGACCTGTAATTTTTTCTTACTATACCTGGGGCCGCGGCCACTCGCCGGTGAAGAGTTCTACCTGCTAGGGGCTTAAGATAATTAAACCGCATTTTTTCTTGAATGAAAAAACAATTAACAATCTAAAGGTAAATAAAAGGCATCGCATATTTACTAAACAACCATTTACAATTAAAATATTAACTCATCAACACATAACAATAACAAACTCATACGCTCGAGAAGAGTTAGCGGACAGGAACTTCTGCTACGGTTTAACTTATTGTCGAGATCGGGAAGCTGAAAGACTCTACGCTGAAAGATATCCCAATAGATGGCGCCCAATTCGTAGCATGTTTTCAAGAATCCGCCGACGAGAGCACTGAGAGCTAGAAGTGAAAGGTCAATGGCAGACGTTATCAATGAAAAAAATGATTAATCCAGGGAAAATCCAATACTTTTCTACTTTATTGAGTCCTCATAAAACTCCAATCACAAAAAATTTAATTTATAAATTAAACTAGTAAATTATACTAAAAGTCCAGATAGTTAAAAATAAAAACAAAGATTTTTTTAGAAAAAAGTGGTTTTGGTTTTTTCTTAATTTCTCAAAAACGAAAAGACATTTTTGCATCCGGTTTTCTGTTTTCGACTAAAAATTAACAAACACATTGAATTTTGAAAACAAAATTAGTACTTAATTACATAAAATTTTGAAAAAAATTAGTTCAAAAATGTTTTTTTTGCTTTTTTTTTGAAAATTTTGAGTTTGAAAATTTATTTTTTTTAAACTGTTCGTTAAAACAATTTGATTTAAAAACAAAATGAAAGAAGAAGTTTTTGGCTTTTCAGAAAGGTATAGCACGATGTTGTAAACGTAGCCGTTAATTTTTAATATTTTTTTAAACAAAATAAGTCAATTTTTCAGAAAATTGCCCCTCCCGGCTAAACGGGGGGGAATAGACCCCCCCCCTCCCATACGATTTTTTTCTTGTCTCAACTCAACCTACACGCTCCAGCTTTTTGGCACAACGCTCGTGAATCACCCTGTATAACTTTCAAAGAGTAAATGCCATTAATTTTTCTGTTAGCCGATAACAAAAACTTTCAATAAAATTTCAAATTTCTGTGTTTTATTTCACAACATAAATCAAACTTCACATTGAATCGCCTAGTATCTACCTTTTCATATAGGTAAAGAACAATTTCATGCACCCTTTAGTGGTACACTTAGTTTCATATCTGACACAAGAGTAAATTCATGTCAAAACGAAAATTGAATTATTTTATATTCCCATCAATTCAAAACCACACCGCACCACAGAATGTGCCAGGTGTCTTCGCAACTCACATACCACCATAACCAAAATTACCAATTCCCCCCAAATTTTACCCCAAAAAACATTTTTATCTGAACTTAAATTTCTGCTCCTTTTACTTTTAATTGCACTGAATGATAAATCTGCAAAAATTATGAACCAGAATGAATCAACATTTATAAAAACATGAATACCTTCCAAATGAAAGCAGCAAAGAATTTTAAATGCCAGAACTGCTAGAATGAGTGAATTAATTTCCAACAATTATTGTGACAGCATCAGAGAGAAGCAAAAACGAAACATTAAAATAATCGTTTGTCACAGAGCGAGAGATACTTTTGCGCTACTGTTTGCTGTATTTGTGTGATGCCTCTGATGGCACTGTGACAGTGTCGTCCCGTTTTATGACCCATTTTCCTCTCATATCGCAATTAAAAAGATAAAGATACAACGAAAAGAAAAATTAGGCAAAAATAACAATAACAATATTAATTGTATGTATATGGGCAATGTATACGAAAGAGAAATGAATAAAAGTGAAATAAAGTTTGTGTAATAAATTTTCCGAGTAAAAAGAAATTGGGGAAAGGCAATTTTCATTTTAACACACGGCAGTTGTTGTCACTCCGTGTCGGTCATCGCGTCCGTCAGCACACCGAACCGCAACGCATGACCGAACGCAAACCGCAATATCTCGTCAATAATAAAATTTAATTTATTTTATTTTGGGATATTTTTATTTTGATGGACAGGAGAGAGGATGTGTGTTTGATTGTTGGAAAGTGTGGGTGGACAGTTAAGCAGTCAATGTCGGGAGTTCGGTTTGCGGAACTGGAAATTGCTAATTAGTTAAGTTTTTGATTTTTTCATTCATACTTCAGTTATTTTTTGTTTTATGTATAAAATTTGGTATTTAAGTTATTTAATTAAATTTTGGTCAGTTAAAAATGTAAACAAGAGAATTTGAGAATTTATTGCGACGCAAATTTATTTTGAATTTAGGAGTTCACTTAGTTCAATTAAAAATATTCAACAATTTAAAAAAAAAAATTGTAAATTAATCGACATCTCTGACATCGAATTCGAATGTTTTTTACGTCATTCCTCCTTTTGCATAAAGTTTGATTTCTCATTAAAAATAGTAACTTTTCGAATTTTCAAAAATATAAAAAAATGAGATTCCAAGAACACCAAATTGTAAATTTGTTAAAAAGTGCATAACAAAATCTCGACTCACCTCTTGAAGAGCTTTTTTATCAGGAACCTTATTATTCATTAAAGTTCGTATCACATTTTTAGCTCCGTCCACAACGGCTGCCTCAATTCTCAATCGATGTCTCAACTCATCGATTCGTTCCTCGAGCGATGTCTCCAATCGTTGTGGCCGCCCATCGATGCATCCGCCCATGCCACCAAGTCCGCCATTCTCATCGCCAGCTGCCTTTATCTTACACATATGATCCTTATTCTGTTTGACTTTCAAAATTCGCAATCGAAGAAATTCAATTTTGGCCTTCGAATCGGCAAGCATCTGTTGAGCTTCGGCTAATAGTTTTTTATCGCGACCATGGTGGCCACTCGATATCGATTGAATCATATTCTCGGCACCGTTTTTGACTTTCATCTCGATGTTGAGTTGTTTTTCGAGTGACATAAGCATTTTATCATTGGCTGTCAGTTCGTTATTTCCGCCGCTGTTATTTCCACCGCCCGATGGTGAAAGCGATGAATAGAAAATGTCTAGAAAAAAAAATAAAACAACAATTTTCATTACTCATTTTTAGTCGTATGTATGTCGATGAGATGAGAAGGACGTGGAGTTGGTTTTATTTATGTAGGAAGACGACGACGATGAGGAGTCGTCGAGCTCAGAGTGACAGCATTGTAATGGGTTCTTGGCGTGTTTTCAGAGGATTTACACACAAAAGTCGGCATAAATCAAAAGGAACATCATCCACTCGATATCCAGAGAAAGATTTGTACAGAATAGTTATTTACTCCTTTTTTTTTGTATTGCCCTTGGTATGTTGTAATAATGGCATGACATTGCATTGCAAAAAAGAAACAGGAAAATTGCAGACAAAGGCCGTGACCAGCTTTTCATAGAGAGGGGAATTAGTATAAAACGAGGACTATAGGACTTGGAGTTCAAGTGTTACCTTTTGTTCTTCTCAGCGGACGTCAATGCTCACTGATCGAATTTTGAATGAGCATGCGGGTATATTGCGGTTGAAAAACTGCGGAAAGATTGAATAAGGATGAAAAGGGAGGCAGAAGGAGGGAATGCCTTCGAGAGATTAAGTAAAGAAAATCGACATGTGGAAAGAATCCGAGAACACAAATCATTATTCATCTTAACGTTCTTGTACCTGAATATGTAATCTTTATATTCTAGCAGAAGAAATTTTGTAGGTAATTTACACCGAAGCGCACGGGGCTGAGTAACGATAAAAGTTGCAAAATGGAATTTACAAAACTATTTTGCAGCAAAGTTTTGCACAGATGTTTACTCATGGGCTGTGTGCTTTGGTGGTTTCGAATGGAAAATCGGATGTTCTGTTTTGGGTACATTCCATAAATGGCTAAAGGCAGTCTTGAGAAATAGGAAATTGAGTGTTATGAATAGTTGGGTTGATTAATGTTTTGTTGCGGAGGGTCTGTTGATGGGGCAATGGAGAGTGGATTTTGTTTAACTGATGCTTGGTTTATTAAATTGAAAAAAATTACGTAGTTTTGCAAAACATTTGGGGTTGGAAAAACTGTTTATTTTAAACTAGGATACCTACATGTTTTTGCATAATTTAAGTCATATCCTCCTCTTTTTACCTGTCATTAGGGAACTATGGGGTAATACATTTTTTGGTCTTGAAAGTAAAGCTGGATATAACTCACGCAGCGCTATATCGATTTTAAAACCGTGTATAACAGCATCTACAGAGACGAACTGTATAAAGCTATTTACACCACCAAGTTTTGGCAACCCTGCCAAGCTTATACCAAATTACGATGGAGAGCTGACGTTGCCTCATCGAGAATGGCAATGAGCTTACGGAATCTTTAGATGTCAAAAAGGATTCAGATGTTGTCATGCGATTTCTTTAACATCGTGCTTGAGAAGAACTCCACTAATAATGGGAAGAACACAGCGTGCTGTCAATGGCGCCTTTGTGAGGAGTAAGACAGAAGCGGATAAAATGACTTTAGCGGCAAGTACACTAGTCAAAACAATTAAAGGAACACTTGAAAAAACTCAAAAATGGAGTGGTTTTTTATAAGGCTGTATCTCAGTAGAAAAAAGTCGGATTGAAGTGAAATAAAAAGTTTTTCAAAGGTTATCATTTTTTCTTTTCAAATTATTTTGAGTAAAAAAAGTACCGTTTGTCGTTTTTGCTTGAGCGTAAAAAATGTTCACTCATGTTTCATCAAAATCAAGGAAATTCGTCCGAATTTCACAAACTCATAATGATAATGAAAAAAATAAAAAAAATTTAAAAAATAAACAAATTCAAAAGAACAGACAGAAAATAAGACAAAAAATAACTTTCCTTAAAATTGAAAAAAAAAAGTGTTTTGTAAGTTTGATTGATGGAAACAGAGAAACGGTTAATCGTATTGATGTGAAATTTTCACCAAAATCAAGAAAATTTTATGAGCTTTAATAATTAAGCCTCAGATTAGTTGTTTCACTGAAAACCACAAAATAACGGTAGTTTTTATGAAAAAATTGAAAAATGCGTATTTTGGACCTTTTTTTTAAAGTGATAGAAAAGATTGAAAAAAACAATATTTTTGTTTTTTTTTTTAAATGTTTTTGTGTAGAAAATTTAATGAGTTTTTCAAATCTGCCTTTAGTTTTTTTGTAAGTCAATATTTAGCAGAGTTATTAGGGTCCAAAGTCAAAATTGTGTTTTTGCATGTAAACCCATTTTTTGATTAGAAAAAAAATTATAGCGATCTGAATCAAACAGTGAATTATAGCCAGCAAAATTTCCAAATTGAATCTTAGATTGGTTGGATTGAAAAAAAATTTCCGCTCATTTTATGACAACTCAAAGTTTATTTTTTTTTCGATTTTGAAATTGAGTGAACATTTTTTATGCTCAAGCAAAAACGACTAACGGTACTTTTTTTACTCAAAATAATTTGAAAAGAAAAAATGATAACCTTTGAAAAACTTTTTATTTCTCTTCAATCCGACGTTTTTCTACTGAGCTACAGCCTTATAAAAATCCACTCCATTTTTGAGTTTTTTCAAGTGTTCCTTTAATTGTTTTGACTAGTGTATATGCTGTCGTCGAGGAAGGACACACAACACTTTTTTCATGACAGACTGATACTCCTGAAGGTTTTGTCAGTTCTTCGCAAGAGGCAGTACCCGTGAAAGATGAAATGAAAACTTAATGGGCACGAGTAGGATTCTGCGTAACAGTCAACGACTTAACCACTACGCCTCGGGCACTACAATGCTATGTCTACCTTAGCTCCGCTATTAATTGACGTTTCTAAAACGCCACCAGTACTGACGCAATAACTGACCATGTTGTGAGGCTTTTTGAACTCCAATCGCTGCCGGCAAAACTTACAATTGCAGAACCAATATTTTCGATGATGCAAAAACCGACAAGCGACATCAGTAGGATAAAATGGCTGTCTAGATGTTGTTGTCTTAGGTACCTTAGGCTAGGCCTCAAGGGTACATTGTGATACCACTATAGAAAGATACTCATGAGAGTGTTGGGAACTTAAACGAACCATTTTGTACTAATTATGAAATTGGAGAGACATCTCATGTCGATTGTTGCCAGTTCACTGGAACAGAAGGGATTACCGAGATAGGTGTTCCTTTTGTTGGAGAGTACAGAGGAGGTGTTGAACCGTTTCTTCTTTTTCCTCGTCCATGCAGCTCCTACAGAAGTCATTTGAATTGAGTTGAGTTCATTGCTTGAGGCAGGTCTACGTGTTTACAAAGAGTTAAGGCGCTGGGGACGGTGGTTGCCAGTCTATCTAGCCTGTTAAGCAGAGGGAAAGCAATTTTCCAAGAATTTGACTTTGTGTTCCTTCGAGAGAAAAATGTTTAGCCTGACTTTTGGTCCTCTCCGCATGAATGGAGAAAGGAGAATTCAAACAAAATCTGTGCGTGCAGCCGGCCAACAGAGATTTAGCCAGAAAAATAAAGGTCCAACGACTGAGTTGTATGGAGCAAATTTAAAATAATTAGCCGGCCAGAGTCTTCAAATCCAACCCAGAAGGACGTTGCAGAAGAAGTAGGCCGCTACTAAGTTTGAGCACACAGGTGATAGACTTAACGTGAGAAACTGCAGATAGCTAAGTAGGGACCGAGCAGACTGGAACTGCTCGTTCGATAAGGCCTCATCCGAACTGGACTATAGCGCCACTTTAAGTAAGAAGAATTGTATGAAAAGACCAAATGACGGCTAACTATTATTATTTTTTATTGGAATTGCTGCACATTGCAACCTTAAAAAACATCAAACATTTCAAACTTTTTCGCAGAACGAGCATTTTTTATTCATTCTCCCTTAAAAAAAAAAAAACATAAATATACCTACACAAATATGCACATAATTATATTCATTTCTAAAATGGCTGTAAATACACATTTTAAAGATAATCTCAAAGACAAAAGACCAAACTATCCAACGATAACATACTAATTCCATACAAAAATGTTGAGCTCCCTTAATTGTTTTATATCTCATTAAAGGCCCATTATCTTCCATTAATTTGCCATTTACGTTGAAGTTGTCTTTCGTTTGCCGCAGCCACCGTGGACCAAAAGCCGTTTAACTAATTAAGTCTGATGTTCATGCAAGCATACTTAAAAATGTGTGACATCTCTGAACCCAGACACTCCTTTAACCAAAGAAAAGAAAGAAAAAAATATGCTCTATCCCTGAACTTTGAAATTCCAACTGTCACGACTTGACAATGCAGGTTCACCTGCTCGCGCCAACCAACCTCCAGCAAATGTACTTCAAGTCAAGAAAAAAAACGACTCCTACTCCAGCGCGAACTCTATGCCATCAACATAATCATCACTATTATTATCATCGTCGGCGTTGTCGTTCACGTCGACATCGTCGTTGGTCGTCCATGTGAAGTGAATCCGTGCCATTCCTTAATCGCGCTTAAAACTATTTTGCCATGACACCAAGGCAACACAGCATCGAGCGAAACGAAGCGAAGAACGACTTCGTGTCTCCTCTTTGGGACTCAGATGGTTGCAGTGGGTCGGTCGTCTATCCCCTCACTCTTTTCTTCACGGAACATCGACTTGAAGTCTGTTATTGAAATGTCAACCAGTGGCGTAGATAGCTTTTCGCTATGGGGGGGGATAGATCTAGTTCGCTCATTTTTACTTCCGACATCTATACTAATATATAAAGCTGAAGAGTTTGTTTGTTTGTTTGTTTGAACACGCTTATCTCAGAAACTACTGGTTCGAATTGTTATTGAGTTGGATAGTCCATTAATTGAGGAAGGTTTAAGGCTACATAGCATTAAGCTACGACCAATAGGAGCGAAGAATCAGTGGAAACTGTGAAAAAACGGCAAGAAAGCATTAATTTTTTTGTTTGTGTGAACGCGCTTATCTCAGGAACTGCTAAATCAAATTGAAAAATTCTTTTTGTGTTGAATAATCCATTTATCGAGGAAGGCTTTAAGCTATACAGAGTTACGGTGCGAATAATAAGAGCAGAGCTTCAGTGAAAAGTCTTACTAAAACGGGGAAAAAAATACTTATTTGAAGGCTTCGAGTTAAGAAGAATTTTGACTTAGGGAGAGTCGACTAATATACAATTTTAAAATAACTTCGCAACCGAATTCCCGCGCATGATGCACAAGTCAAGACGCACCTCTGGCCGGAGCACGAGGGAGAGACGGACGAATTCGCGGGCAACTGCTAGAGTGCTAGTATAGAATATATGAAAAGTTTTGAGTGTTTGTCTGTATTTCTGTAAACGCACCTGCAGCCTTAACCACTGGTCCGATTGATTTAAAACTTGAAAATTAAAGGTTTGAGCAAATTCGCTATGGTGTTTTTTTTTTATTTTTTTTTTAAGATCAGAATTTAGGGAAGCCACCATACAATTTGTTTTGGCCAAAAACTAAAAGTTTCAATTTTCTCAAAAACGATTTTTTTTTTAAACTTCCTCCAAAACCTCTCATAAAATCGTTTTTTTTCTTATTAGATTTTTTCGAAAAACAAAACCCTGATCAGCTCCTTTTTTTCTGAAAGTACGTTTAAATTGCCCAAATAATATTTTATTTTCAAACAAATTTTACAAATTTGTTTGTATTTTTTTTAAACATTTATAAACTTTTTTTCAAAATTCTATACCTCGAAATCGGATCAATATTTAAAATCGAAATTCACGAATAAAATGTTAATTTACATATTCTTGAATACTTTAATTTTAGGAAATTTTCGTAATATTATATATATAAAAAAATAATTTTAAAAAAAGCCACTTCAAATAATTCGTACAAATAACTCGCAAAATTACGATGAATGATTGTCAATCTGCCGCTTGTGTAAGGCATGCTTTATGTAATGGGTAATAGCGCATTTTGATTTCTGGTTACCGTTAGGATTCGCGTTAACTTCACCACAGTTGTGCGAACATTTGTGTTCGTATGGATGAGTGTGTTGCGTGTTTGGGGCGATTTCTTACACTAAATTAACAATGTGACACACGGTGAGAAGAAATTTAAATAACTTTCAATTTTTGTGTCGGTGTGGGCTTTTGTGGAAAGCTTTAGTTAAGCTCTTTTTCTTGCACGTTTATCTTTTATCATCAATTGGTGAGAGACGTTAAAAATAAACTTTTTAAAGATCGATACAAGAAAGAAATTCAAAATATTAGGTGATTAAATAAATAGAGTGGCGCGACAGCTCTTGAAGAGCCAATGCCTAAGTGGCTTACTCTCATCAACAATTCTCTGAGTGCGTGTGAAGAATTGAGAGGACCTACAATTTAATGCCGATTCCGAACGGCAGAGTTGAGAAGCACTTTTTCATGACAGATTGATACTCTTGGAATATTTGTCAGGTCTTCGCAAGATGCAGTGCCCGTGAAAGATGAAAGAAAAACTTGGCCTGAGTACTCGAACCAACGACGTTCTGCTTAGCAGTCAATGCACTTACCAACTAAGCTACGGGCAACTATATTAGGTGATTAGCCGAAGTAATAATTTCTTTCAGATGAAGTTGACTTTGTGTTTTCCCCGTAGACTGTAGGTATAGAATGTACAATTTACAATGCCTCTAGGAATCCTGTGAGTACTAATAAGACTTGATTCACGTAGGAAGTAGGTACTAACATTCAGAGTGCGTTTCTTTAACTTATTTGGCATGACTTAGTTATGTTGAACAATTATGAATCCCAATGGGGGGGGATATATCCCCCTGATCCCCCCCCTATCTACGCCACTGATGTCAACTAATGTGTATAGCTCTGTGCGGTGCCCATTTTCATTGAATTTTGGACCGTTGCACGTCAGACTGGCTGTCTACTTGATTCTGCCTTACTTGGCAGTGGAACTCTCGTCGGAGCACCATATTGCTGCTGAAAACATGGAAATTCCTTCCTCTTCCATCACGACACCGCCGCGCTGCGCCGCCATCGTGTATCAACCACATTCTCAAAACTTGTTAGTGTCATCTTCAGTTTTGTGGGCTTGATACGTGGCCTGTGGACAAAACATTTTCATCAAGCCTCCCTCCTCTTAAATATAAAAGCATCATACCCTTTCTCACATAGAACCCAAACGAACCAACCTCCAGCGATAGTATAGCTGCAGCAGCAGTGTTTGAAAATTTAAATTTTTCTCAACAATATGGTACACTACGGCCACCACCTATTCCGAGTCCGTGCTGTAAGGGGATAGATTATTGTTAACTTCTGTTAGTGTAGTATGGCGAGAAGCCAGAGCTCATAATTGCGAGTGTCAGCATTACTCAGTGGCAAAATTATAGTGACGATTCAAATCGCACCACTTGAACCTTTTCAAGTGCATTGCCCTAGTAATGTGTGACCCAATTGAGTTCGGGTCTTCTTGCTATGCTTGCACTTTCTGCATTAAATCGATTTGTATAAATAAGGTGCAATGATATCAAATAAAGTAATAATAAATCAACCACATCAAGTCAACATTGTTTATTCTACCACATTACATGGCGATCTTGCTAGGCAATGAAAATATTAAGTGAAGTATTAAGAATCGGACCGCTTCCTCTTACAATCGAGGAATACAAACAACGTCAACATACAGCAAAGGAGAAGGAAACGCACCACAACGAAAGCAACACATCAACGATACCAACAAAAAGAAAGAGAGGAGGAAAACAATTTAAAAAAAAGAAGGGCGATCGCAGTACTGTATAGAGAATTAAACCTTACAATTTCAACAGAAAAAAAGATAGAAATAAAAAAGGAAATAAAAGCAATTAGAAATGGTAAATTGTCATAAATATAAATAATAAAATTCTGGCAACCTCACGGCTGCCTATTTATGGGCAAAAATTTATGCCTTCAAATTTAATAAAATAAAAATTTAAAATGGGTTGGGGACAATCCAAACTCGAAGAATCAAATGCAAATGTTATAAACACTATTAAAGTTGTAGATCACACCAGTCATTTAAATGACATTTGGTGGTTTTTATTAATTTTGATAATACTATCTAGTGTTAAATTATTTATAAAATTGTACTCAACACACAACAAATTTAAAAAAAAAAGATACACCCAAAATGAGGGGGTTTGTAAACTATAATTATTTATAAAATAACATTAAAAAAACAAAAATATATATCTATCCACATAAATGTATAAAGACGCATACGGACTATAGACAGCAACACATGTGTCAGTGGGACAAAATACTAACAGAGTTAATAGCTAGAAAAGCAGAAGCAGATAGGGCTTATAAATGTATTAACAAAAGGGTTCCTATTCGTAGGGAAACGATAATTAAGCATTGCATAGCAATATTAGCAGCTTTAAATAGGACAGCTGAAATTTTACGAAATCTACCTGTAGAAATAGTGACAGTTCATAAAGAACAGGGACAAGAAATTTTTATTAGTGTCAGAGACAAGTTGATAGCCGCATTAGGAAAGCATAACATAGAAGCAGAAGTACCTTCTACATACACCGAAGACATACAAATTGAATTTGAAGAATTATACCTGAAAAATGAAGACGATTCTCAGTTAGAAAAGGAAGAGTACACAGAAAATTTATTAAGTGGTTATCATAGTGTAGAGAAACATCATAAAATAGAAACCAAAATGCCAGTAACAGCAGTAGAATTCATAAAGTTAGCCTCATCAATTCTTCCAGAGTTTGATGGTAGTGTAGAAAATTTAACACGTTTTTTAGATGCAATAGACATCCTTGAACAGATAAAAGAGACTCATGAAGCTACTGCGGTTTTGATAGTCAAAACTAAGCTTAAGGGAACGGCTAGAAACTTGATTAACAATGAACAGACGCTACAACAAATTAAAGATAGACTTAAAACTAAGGTAAAAGGTGAATCAGTTGAAGTTCTGATTGCAAAAATCATGAATATACAACAACGTAATAAGACCGCAAACCAATACACTAGTGAGATAGAAACATTAACAAAATCACTAGAGGGAGCATATATTTCTGATGGCTTAACACCTGAATTGGCAACAAAATATGCTACACAGACGGCAGTAAAAGCAATGTGCAAGAACTGTTCAATGGACAGTGTGAAACTAATCATGCAAGCTGGTACATTTACTACAATGAACGACGCGATATCAAAATTTACAAATAGTTGCACTGATGCATCTGGTAACCCCAATACAATACTATACATAAACCAGAATCGAGGTAGTTACCATGGAAATTATAAACAAAGTAACAATAGGGGTAGATTTAGGCCAAACTATAGCAGAGACGACTACAGCTCTAATAAAACCAAAAGAAATTTTAACCAAAATGGCCAGAGGTTTAGAGGTCAACATAATCAAAGAAATATTAGAAATATAACACAGCAGGAAAACCAGCAAACTCCACTTCAAGAACAAGAATAGATAGTGCTTAAAAAAAAGTGTATGCAATTAATTTGCATCGCAGCAGTTATATATCTTCAAGATCAACTTTAAATAATTCAGTCTCAACGTTCTTAGTAGATACTGGTGCAGACATATCCATTTTTAAAATGAGTCACATAAACCAAAATGTTTTCATAGACACTTCAACTGTTACACGCCTTAACGGCATTGGTCATGGTACTGTTAGTACCATAGGCATGGTGAGTGCGGATCTAATATTGGAGGATCTGCTTGTTCGACATGATTTCCATGTGGTAGAAGACAATTTCCCCATACCATGTTCAGGTATTATAGGTCTAGATTTTTTCAAGAAATATAATTGTGTTTTAGATTATCAAACAAACCAAGATTGGATTATAATAAGATCGAAAGATTACCACGAGGATATAGCAATCCCCATGTCAAATTCTTTTAAAGAAAACACAATTTCTATTCCCGCTAGATCTGAAGTCATTCGACTTATCCATATAGAATCAACAGAGGAAGAAATTTTTATTCCTCATCAGGAGATTAAGACGGGTGTGTATATAGCTAACACAATTACTTCAAGAAATCAACCATTTGTAAAAATTGCCAATACTTTGAATGAAAATATAACAATACAGAATGTTAAGGTGAAAACAGAAAGTCTTAACGACTATAACATTATACATTCGATTCAAGCAACGGGTAATAGTGAAGAAAAATTAAATAAGCTTAGAAAACATTTCCCTAAATTTGCTTATAAGGCATTGAACAACTTGTGTTCCAAATATTTGGACATTTTCGCATTAGAGACAGAGCCCATAACAACTAATACATTTTATAAGCAAAAACTTAGGATGAAAGATGATGAACCAGTGTATATTAAAAACTATAGGATACCTCAAGTACACAAAGAAGAAATAAGTAGGCAGTTAAGTAAACTAATTAAAGATGATATAGTAGAACAATCCACTTCAGAATACAATAGTCCTATACTCTTGGTACCAAAAAAACCACTCCCAGGCAAACAAGAGAAAAGGTGGAGACTAGTCATTGACTACAGAGCGATTAATAAAAAACTAATGGCAGATAAATTCCCATTACCAAGAATAGACGATATACTTGATCAGTTGGGAAGAGCAAAATACTTTTCATGTTTAGACTTAACGTCAGGATTCCATCATATAGAGTTAAGCAAGGAATCAAGAGATATCACATCTTTCACAGCTGATGGTGGTACATACCGATTTAAGCGACTACCTTATGGACTGAAAATTGCCCCAAATTCTTTTCAAAGGATGATGACACTAGCATTTGCAGGTCTTAAGCCATCTCAAGCATTTCTTTACATGGATGACTTGGTAGTATTAGGTTGTTCCGAAAAACACATGATAAAAAATTTAGAAGATGTTTTTGATACATGCAGGAAGTACAACTTAAAACTACATCCTGATAAATGCATATTTTTCAATCAAGAAGTTACATATCTTGGGCATAAATGCACAAACAAAGGCATCTTGCCTGACCCAAGTAAATTTGAAACAGTCCAAAAATATCCCGTACCAAAGAATGCTGATGAAGCTAAGAGATTTGTTGCGTTTTGTAACTATTACAGGCGATTTGTTCCTAATTTTGCTGAACACTCTAGGATTCTTACAAGGTTGTGCAGGAAAAATGTTCCATTTGACTGGACTGCGAGGAATGCACTAACGCCTTTCAATATTTAAAAAAATCCCTAATCGGTCCACAAATACTCCAATACCCTGATTTTAGCAAAGAATTTTATATCACAACAGACGCCAGCGGTTTCGCTTGTGGCGCAGTGCTTAGTCAAAAATATGAAGACAAGCAATTACCAATTGCCTACGGTTCAAGAGCATTCACTAAAGGAGAAATTAATAAAGCCACAATAGAGAAAGAATTAGCAGCCATACATTGGGCCATAACCTTTTTTAGACCATATGTCTACGGAAGAAAATTTTTCGTCAAAACAGACCACAGGCCCTTAACCTATCTTTTCTCAATGAGAAACCCATCTTCTAAACTAATGCGAATAAGATTAGACCTTGAAGAATATGACTTTGAAGTGGAATACATAGCTGGAAAAGAAAATTACATAGCGGACGCACTATCCCGAATAAATATTACAGATTTAAAGCAACTTGCGGTAGAATCTAATAAAGTATACAGAGTAACAACAAGAGCAATGAATAAACATAATCCTTACATTGTTGCAAATGACATAAGTCACCACGAGAACCCCAAATTTACGAAGCGCTAAATAAATATGAAGTTAGAAAGCATGCTCAGCTCATTTTTGATTTTCCGAAAATGTATATCAAAAAAGGAAAGAAGATTTGCAGCTATATAGATACAAGCAACCTGATTGTTGAGACGAAAATTGACTTAGGACAATTCTTTGTCAGGCTTATGAAAGAAGCCGGCAAATTAGGGCTTGTAAAAATACAATTGTCCTTAGGAGACAAATTGTTTAAATATACTCGAGTAGATGAATTTAAAGAAAAGGGTACCCAAGTTCTCAAAGGAATAGAAATAGCGTTAGCTCCGGAATTAACGCAGGTGACAGATGTTGAAAAAATCAACGAAATCATTAGACAGTACCATGACGATCCAATTCGGGGAGGCCACCCAGGAATCGTTCGTACTACTAATAAAATAAGGCAACATTTCTACTGGAAAAATATGAAAAAAAGATATAAAGAATTATGTTACCGACTGTAAACAATGCAAAAAGAACAAAATAAATAGACACATTAGAGAACCAATTGTTATCACAGAAACACCAAGAAAAGCATTCGAAACTGTTCAAATAGATACAATAGGTCCTCTTCCCAAGTCTTTAAATGGGAATGAATACGCAGTCACCATCATATGTGATCTGACAAAGTATCTTATTGCAGTACCAATACCGACCAAGCACGCCAAAACAATAGCAAGAGCAATATTTGAAAACTATATTCTCGTCTATGGCTGTATGAAAAAAATGTTAACAGACATGGGAACAGAATATAAAAACAGCATTTTTGAAGAATTATGTCAATTACTTAAAGTTGAACACAAAACTTCAACACCATATCATCATCAAACGCTGGGAACAGTTGAACGTAGCCATCGTACATTCAATGAATATGTACGCTCCTATATATCTATTGATAAATGAATGAATATCTCAAATATTTTTGCTATTGTTACAACACGACACCATCAACCGTGCATGGTTACTGTCCTTTTGAACTTGTTTTCGGGAAAACACCACCTACATTTAACTTTCTCGAACAGAATGAAATTACGCCACTCTATAACTACGACGCTTACGATAAAGAATTAAAATACCGACTACAAGTAGCGCAACAAAGAGCCAAAGAGTACATAACAAAAAAAAAAAGAAAAACAGAAAACAATTTACGATAGGAAAATACAATCTAAGGAAATAAGTAGGGCAACCAAAAATATGGTCTATAAAAACCATTTATAGCGCTTTAAATATGCTCTAAAAAGCCAATTATATGCTCTAAAAATATGCTCTAAAAAATGTTGAAATAGCGTAAAATCTTAAATTTTGAGTTTTTTTTTTTATAGTTTATTGACTTGTCAAAAAAAAAAAAGAAAAAAAACAGAGGTCAAAATATCCTTAGAGACACATAAAAGAACAAAAGAACAAAAAAAAAACATAAAAAGCTAAATAAATACCAAAAATCAAAAATGAAAATATAAACCAGAATAATAAAAAAAAAAAATATTTGTTAAAATTTTGTTTGCACTTAAGGAAAACAGTTTTACTTAAAATTTTTTCTCTGAAAACATTTTTGTAGGTACATCATCCGCCAGTTATACGTGCAAACCTTAATGCCATTATTTCAGATGCAGTTTTTTTTTCTACAAATAAATTCTGCCATAATAAACAAATTGAGCCCTCTTATTTTTCTGAAATATCGATAATTTTATTTATTTTTTCGTTATTGGAGTCGATGGTATTAATTTTAACTTGGGCATCGATCAATAATTTTATGTTAGCCAAAGGCCGCTTGTTTCCAGTTGTGCAATGCATTTCAATAAAAATGTATAATTGGATGATAGAAATATCAAGTCACGTTTAATGCCACTTCATTAAAACAATTTTTTAACACCTCGTATTTTAGCAGATTCCTCTTCATGTAGTGTTTCGAAAAAGCTTTCCACTTTTTTTTTTAAAACATTTCTACACAGTAAACTGCTTCCCTCCAAGATACCCAATTAGTCGTAATCGTTTGCGAAGGAAGCGGTGCATTAAATCGATTTGTATAAATAAGGTGCAATGATATCAAATAAAGTAATAATAAATCAACCACATCAAGTCAACATTGTTTATTCTACCACATTACATTAGGCTCTCTGAATGTTTCAAAAGATTTCGACGTGCAGACTCATACCATTGGGAACGCTAAACTGTGATTGTTTCAGGTCAACGATATAGTACCTCTCTGGGAGGAATACTTAATTCAAGCATTAGCCTCAGCAGATAGGCAATGGCAAAGCTGGAAGGCAGGTTGTTCTTGTTAGGTGCTTTTAAAATAAAAGTAAGTGTTGCTGGTGCATGGTGGTAAGTTACTCGGAGGCATACAATTGACCGCCTCTTGGGAAGTAATTACTTAATTTTTGGAATGAACACAAACGTTTTGATGAAGTTATTATTTTGAACAAACAAAAAGTTTAGGGCACAGAGCTGATGGATGGGGTCTTGAGCATGAACAAAGTTTACTGTGAAATTAGAAAAAAGAACATTGTTCGATGAATTTATTGCCTTCAAAAACATCATCTATTTGCGTGAAACATTTGGATCGTTTTTAAGGAGAAAATGTGTGCTGTCATTCCAGGGAGCGTTGTAAGTCTTCTGATTGGTATTTTACATGGTTACAACCTTTGCGGATATCGCGTTCAAGGTAAATCCAACTCGCCAATTAATTTTTCCAGTGTATTGCAAAATGGGCGTTCGAATCTCTTCAAATACTACATTTAGTAGTGTGCATCATTCAAAGCTCTATTCCAATTTTACAAAAAAAAATCGAATTTCCTTAAAACTAGGCTTAGGTATATTTTTTAATTCCGGTCACTATACTTTGTTCAAGAAAAATTGTCAGTACAACATTTCATTTACATTTTGTTTGAATTTTGTGTTCATCTTTTTCAACAAAAGCCTACCCAGGGTTTTCGATCTTTGAATTATCCGTAGGTTTACCATCTGCTGACAAACATAAGGTATGTAATGACAATTTTTCTTCAACAGAGTTTAGTTTCTTTCCACATGTTAAACTGTGGAAATCAATTCTTTTTTTAGGCAAATGGGTCGGGTGATATAAATATTGCTTTGGGGGTGTTAAAAGGCTCAGGGAATAGTAATAGTCGTAATTTGAGTTAGTTTCATTCGAATACCAATAATCGTCATTCGAGTTTTTTTCATTTGATTAAATAAATCCTCCTTCGAGTTCTTTTCATTCGAATTGAAAAAAATCGTCATACGAGTTATTTTTATTCGAATGAAATTATTCGTTGTTCGAGTTCCTTTCATTCGAATACTAATAATCGTCATTCGAGTTATTTTCATTCGAATTAAATAAATCATCATTCGAGTTCTTTTTATTTGAATTGAAAAAATCTTTATTCGAGTTCTTTTCATTCGAATTGAAAAAATCGTCATTCGAGTTATTTTCATTCGAATTGAAAAAAAATCGTTATTCGAGTTATTTTCATTCGAATCCTTATAATCCTCCATATTTTTTCTTCTTTTCATTCCAGCTCTCGTCATCGTCACTCGATTCTAAGTCATTCGAGTTCTTTTGAAATTTAAAGAGCAACAGTAGTGGTAGTAGAAGTAGGTTTGAGAAATCATTCGAATGATTTCACAGTGCATAATCGAATGATCTCGAATAGTTGTCTGAATCGTTCTAATCGATTAAATCATTCGAATGTGCCCATTATAAATCCGGATTGCTATTAAACCCATCAACATTTCCAACTCGGAAAAGGGGGATGTATGGTGGCTCCGTTTGCAGGAATCGACGGCAAAAGGTTGTTAATGTTCTCAGGACACATTTACGGATCCGATACTTGGGTACTAGCCAAAAGGTCAGAAGACCTAGCCACGTTCGCTAAAAGAACCAAAACTGGTTGGCACAGTGCAGTTGAGCCGGTCCGGAAAGTCCTTTGCGTCACAATTCGTCATATAGCAGAGAGCGCAGCGCAGAAAATTTTAGCTTGAAGAATAGTGTAGAAATGTTAACATTTTTTGACAAAGCACTATTTTGATTTTGATCATTTTTGAGCCTCATTCAAAAATATATTTTTTAAATTAAATTGAGTGGTGTTTTAAATTAAAAAAGTTTAAAATAGAAATGGACAGGAAACTAGGTCAAGCCAAAAGTCCGAACAAGTCCT
Source organism: Sphaerophoria taeniata (assembly GCA_943590905.1). Classification (NCBI taxonomy): domain Eukaryota; kingdom Metazoa; phylum Arthropoda; class Insecta; order Diptera; family Syrphidae; genus Sphaerophoria; species Sphaerophoria taeniata. The sequence goes on along the minus strand of OX016540.1, from coordinate 32,175,465 downwards.
TTATGGAATTTTGTTCAAAAGCATCTAACAGGTACTTTAATTTAAAACACGACAATAACCCGCCATTACATTCTACCTCTATCTCTATAAGCAGTCGTTTAATTAAAAATCTCATTGTCAAGACTTAAGTAATTCATTTTTTACCACTTAAATGACTTCAATTAACCTTTCTTCCTCAACGTTCCGGTTGACTCGAACCACCTCACCAAATTCGATCCCAGGAAAAAACACTGAATGAAAAAAGGAGAAAACAATAACAACAAAAACAAGTAAAAGAAGTCCTCTAAAGGCCAAGTGAAGCATAACAAACAAAAATGGTAATGACCGCCCATTAAAAGGTATATATAACTTCCTTCAGCCTGAAACAACGACTCGACGAGCCACACTATCATCATTCGCCCTCCAGCAGCAGTGCGGCCACCGACCACATGGCATCTAGTCACTTCAACTTGAAGAAGAAAGTGCAGTGAAAACTGCATTTGCAATTAAGCCATTTCACTGTTGTGCTTCAACTTCAACTCTTCAGTAAAAAAAAAACTAAAAAAAATGAGAAGAAAAAAAACCATCGCCTTTGAATTTTCACTGACAGTTGTTGCTCGTGGCTTTGGTACAACACAATACCACAATAACACTATGACAACAATAACAACAACAACAAAAACAGATAATAACCACAGCCGCAAGCTAAAATTACTAAAATTAGAAATTCAATTGCACAGTTGATGCAACAAGAATTTAAAAAAAAAGACGACAATGACGATGACTTTCTTTTATGCCACCACAACTAACAATCATATCTAAACGCTGATGATGACTGTGCATGTTTTTTAGCCTGCCTCGACACAACTCTCCCCGTTTCAGCTGATGGATGGTGTGTTTCCAAAAAAAGACTCTCGTCAATTAGGAACTATGAATGGATAGCAAACTCCGGTTGCCGTACAAGCGGTGGCGATGCAGTGGCAATGCGGCGATGGCAGCGGTGGCAGGAACATGAAAAATGCGCTCTACCCAAAAGGTGTTTCGTGAAAATGCTTCGGGCAAGACAACTTGGAGACGGTTAAACCGCACAGTGTGAACAACAGGCATCTAAAATGGCAATGATTTGCCTCGAGTCAATGCTCTATGAAACGTTGACAGCGAAAAAAAAGTGATGCCATTTTATTTATTTTTTACGGAAATATTTTGTGGTAGCTTGTATCAAAAATTAATTGTTAAAATGAATTGTTTTCAAATGTCCATACCGGAAGTGACTTTTAGGCATAGACAAAAAAGTGGGCGTGTATTCTGCGTCTTTATAATACATAAAGGTTGTTTTCTTTTAGTTGAAATAGATATTGAGTTGATAATTTTGTCGTGGAAGACAATAATTGATGAATTGACATGATCAGGTATGTATATTCGACACTGGGGGTGTGTTCAACGCCTACTTAAAATAAGTATGTGACATTTTTACCAAGTCTTTAAAACTTTAAGAGCTCAAAACTATGAGAAAGAAACGAAATAAAAGTTTTGAGAACCAGTTTTTCCCAGAACCAAACACAAAACAAAAATTCGATGAAGTGGCAACCCTTTTCTCCGATTCCATGATAAACATCAAAACAATAATACATAATTCTGTCCTGTTTTATGTTTTCACCACAAAACAAAACACAACAAAATTCAAATGAATGACAACATCTGACAGTTGTGTACTACAAAGAGCGACAAAACAGACGAAAAACTACTTATGGGGTACATTTTGTCTTTTCTTTTTTGGTAGATAATTTTTTTGAATGAACGGAACGGGCTCTTTTTCGTTCGTTTCGGTTTCAAACCACAGAGTCGAGTTTCGAGGGTTATGTCAAGTTGATATCTTGGCTGTCAGATTCAATGTCCTCAGTGGATACACCATACTCACCACAAAACAGTGACTGCAACGAAACTTTAAAAGACAATGGCCGATATTGCAATTCAAAAAAATCGATTTGATTATTTCAATTTTATTAGCTCGATGATTGGGCGCTGGAGCGCGGGAATGCTTTCGAAAATTGCCTATAAGAAGAGGCATTGAGAATGAAGCGCTCTACCCCCGAAAAAAAAACATTGACGAATGTCCTCGAAACAAAATTAAATGAAAATATTTTTATCTCACAGAGATATGCATATATGTATGTGTATTTTCTGCAATCGAGCTTCAACGAAAGCCATCGACTTGTGTCTATTTTTGGATTTGTCGCTCAGCGCTGACTTTTTTTTTTGTATATCTTTTTCGATATGAGAAATTAGGTCGAGTGAATGATTAAGTAGGGTGCAGAGGACGGGAGGTACAAAGAGATAAATTTATGAATGGTTGAACCACGGGGACTTTGAATTTATTAAATTTGCATATACGACGACGAGCGATGGTAAAGTCGATACAAGCACACACATGTAGATGAGTTTGATGAAGCTTACTCATAGGATGACGACGCAGTGCGGCGGTGAATACAAAGTAGCCCATTTTTATAGAAACACTTTTTGGTGTTGTTATAATGTTTTTCTCAAGCTGAGAGGGCAACGGTTTGGGTATTAAATTTACAGTTCGTCAGGGAGTCGTTACAGCTATATATTTTGTTTTGTTTATGACAAGATTTTATGAGCTGTAAAACATTTCAATCTGAACTTTGTTATCTAAGCAAAGTAAGCTCGAAAGTGAGGTTGGATGAGTGCTTAGGTGTGCTGGGAACCGCTTTGCGAAACTCATTTAAAAGATGCAATAAGTAATTAAAAGGAGGGGTCAATATTCTTCAATTCCTGATAATGGTTTGTATATTAGAGAAACTTTCAACGTTTTGGGTCATGTTGAGCGTATTTTCAACTATGATCCAGCTCGTAAAATCTTTAGATCGGATCTGCAAGGACATCATAGCAGAAGTTTTATTGCAGACAACTCAAAACTCTTTGTTTTATAATTTTTCGCATGTTTGTGTACAACAATTTTAAGTGCGAAAGAAACAATAAAAATCAAATTCGCTTAAACAATTATAACAGATTGTTTCAATTAAATTCTTGAAATTCAATTCATTTGAACAAAGGCAATTATTCTTGTCTAAATTTCAAACAACAGTTCAATTAAATGGGTTAACATATCTGCACAAAAAAAATTGTCTGTTCATGCTGAAGGCGAAAGTCAATCGTAACTTTTAATTTTACGTTTCATTGAACACACATGAGACATAATGACGACAGACGTCTGGGATTTCTAAGAAAAGTAAAAAAAAAAATTGTGTCTGAATTCCAAACTGATTACCCATCAAAAACGATAAAAACGATAAATAAATAAATATTATCTTGTTTGTCTATGGCTTGATATAATGGCCATTCCCGTCTGGATTTTTATTTGCAACCAATTTATGATTTGATTAGTTCAAACAATGACCTCATAGTGGTGCGCAAAATACATTGAAAAAAATTGTGTGCGACTAAATTTTATATCATATTCGTTGAGACTGAACCGATTTTAATTACATTCTATGAGTTCTAGAGGATTGAACAATGGTTAAAAATCACTATTGAGCTTACTAGCGGACCCGACAGGAGTTGTTTTGGAGAAAGTTGTTAACGAATGAAGGAATGAATAACAACTCCAGAATAATTATAATTAATACAACAATATTGTTGAAATGCAATGTGATTTGCTTGAATCCAATTGAAATAGAGAACAACATATACTTATCTGAATTTTTCCAAGCCTTACAACTAACTTCCTACTTTCATTAAAGCATGCAGTAAAATGCAAATTTCGTTGAAAAATTCAACAAATTTATTCCGTTGCGTTTTGATTATATTTAACAATATCAGAATTCCATACAGCTTTCGATTGCCCCCTTATTTACTGACTTTCCGGCAAGATTGTCCCAAAAATATGTTTTTACTCAGGCAATATCTACAGTGAAAATTTTATAAAAATGCATTGAGGATTGAGCGGATAAAGAGTCCCTACAGGACATACAAACAAAATAGTGCATCCTAAATTCCATGCAAAAACTTAGAAGTGGATTTTCTAAGGCAACATAAAAGTGGATCAGAAGTCAAAAGCTACTTATTGCGTATATCAAGATTACAGTCCCTCTTGAGAACTTCCTTGCATAATTTAGCCGGTAAAATGCATGTTTAAAAGTTTTTGTTAATATATTTGGAAAAATCATAACTTTTTCAAACTGAAAATGGAAAAGTGAATAAACAAACCTAAAATATTTATTTCTCGGTTCTGCCGCTTCTTCCTATTGGGAGCAGAGCGTTTTCAACTAGAACATATCCATGAACTAATATTTTATGCAATGTAGGAGTGATTGAATACCATTGCAAATAACTCAAACTTCAATACTTTAATTTTGTAAAAGTAATTGTAGAACGGAATATCAAATAAAATCAAGTCTCGCTTCTTTGTAAGCGGTCTATTTTAGTCAATTGATTTTGGATGCAAATAAAACTACTTCTATTTCACCTTTCCCGACGTTTCGTCGATATTCAACGACTTCTTCAGGGGTGTCTTTAATTTTATTTTAATAAAAATATATATGTATAAATATTTTCATATATAAAAATAAACAATTTTTTAACTTACATTTTTGAAATATTTAAAATAGATTATTTTTTGTTTCCGTTACATATATTAACATTGAAACTAGAGAATAAATAAATTAAATACAAATTGAATAAATTAACAAGCAAACAAACAAACTTTTAACTAAACAGAAAATTCTTGCAGTGTAGAGCAGACACTGCAAGATGAAATAGAAGTAGTTTTATTTGCATCCAAAATCTATTGACTAAAATAGCCCTCTTACAAAGAAGCAAAAAAGATTTATCATCAAAACATTAGTCACGCAAAAAAATGCATAAAAATCAATTCTCGTTATTTCAGAGGCAACGTCAGGGTTCTCAAAAAATCTCCTCCAATTGAGCAGTTTCTCTAATTTGTTCAGTTTTTCATCTTTTGCTCCTATCACATAATTCTTCAAAACATTTTTCGGTTCAGGTTTGGCATAAGAGATTGAAATTGTGAATGCACTTTGAAGCCACGATTCATTCATTTCTAATAAGTTAGCTTTTCTGCGAGTTGATTAAACCCATCTTTGTTTAAAATCTTGAGGCTTATAATTATTTTATTTTTTTTGCAAAAAAGGACCAGAAGGTAAAAAGCTTTTAACTTTTTAATTTATATTTCCACTACAATTTTCTTCCATAATATGAAACAGGTAGTTTTGGTCACAACCGTTGAACCTGATTGCCTTTAATTTAAAAAAAAAATGTTGGTCTTAGGTTTTCCAACGCCTATTTTTGACTTTTATTGGAAAAAAATTAAATAAATTAATAAATAAATTGCTTTCCAAATCACATATACAAATAATTCACTTAAAACAAGTCAATAACATAAAACAAATGGTATACAACAAAACAACGTATGGCGTATGCGTGCTTTTTTTCTAATAGTGAACATTTCATTTACTAATAATTTTGTAAATCGCAAAAAATCGCACACAAATTTTAAGAATTAGATTAGAAGAATAGTCAAAATTACCATAAATATTTATTTCAGCGAGGAATGGCAGGGCATACTATAACAAAACCCTTAGAGTTTGAAAAAAATATCCACATGTGGAAGAGTATTTTCCAACTTTGATTTAAACAAACAAAAATAAATTAAATATTTCCGTAACTACTCTTTAAATATTACTTTATACCTGCAATTGACTTTTCCATTAAAAAATTTCATGTTTAAAAGAACACACACTCACAATCAATTTCTAAACCAAATATCCACAAATTACAAAAAAATGCAAGTAAATAAATAGTTGACTTCGAACTTGATTTTTCACGTCACATAATTTTCAATAAAAAAAAAGAAGTGCATCCTATGTATATTTCCCGACCACTTTGCATTGAATTGACTTCAAAAATTTATTTAAAAAAAAAAATTGACTTTTGGCCAGGTTTTCGATCAGAATTCCTATGTGCGCCGATCATCATGAAACTTTGTAAACATATTCTTGAAGGTATTAGAAGTAGCATAGGCTACTTTTTATGATAAAATTTTGCATAGGGCAAAGGATAACAGTATAAACAACAATTTAAAACAAGCTTCCCCGACTATCTGTCTTAAACTATAAAATGTCATTCCTGGATGGGTATACATATTGGGTATACAAAAAAGTAAAATAAATACCTTCAATTTTTTCAGACAAGAATGAAGGCATTGAAGATTTGCAAATCAATATTTGTTGGGTCAGCTAGTTAATTTTTAGTTACAAAGATGAAAACACTCGATTTCAGGATTTACTTTTGGTTAGCCATAAAATTTGGAAGGAATTGAAATTCAGCTATTTTTTAGGCTCAATGAAGTTAATTTTAGTTTCACTAGTAAATTGTGAACCAATTATAGTTAACATTTAGCGGCTTGAGTTTGACCTTTAAATAATATTAAAGCAACTCCCCTCTAGCATTCACTAAGTAGAATCATGTTTTTCAATTTAAACGCAAAAAGAGGATGAACAAAGAAAATATGCTCCTGCTTCTAGTGCTATTTCAGTACATTGTATCTCTACACAATCTGTCAATCGATAAAATATGTTTTTATTTTATTTGCGATGCATACTGTGCAACATCCGGAGAGAATGGAAATCTTGTGGGTTGGGCAGCTGAGGATATTTTTATATTTGAGAATAAATTAAGTTGAAGATAAAAATAACAAAATAATGCATGTTCGCATGTCAAGCTCAACTGTGACGACTACTTTGAATATTTATTTAATAATAATTAATTTAATAATAATAAAAAATTATCCATTTTTTTTAATTTTCAAAGGGTTTTTCAAGTGGTAATCATGTAGAAAAAGGCAAAAAACTAGACAAAATTACAAAATTTCGTACAAAGAGTTTCTCCAGTACTTCATTTGTTACCATTGATGCCTGTTGTTTAGAACTATAACTTCGTTATTGAAAATTTTACTTATCTACTGAAAATCTACCACAAATCATTTCTACATGTCAAATCAGTAACCGAAATTTGTTCAATATCCACACGATTCAATCGATCAAAAATAATAATAAATCATCAATTTGTAGGCCAACATTAAACAAAACTCAATTGACATAAAAATAATAAATATTCAATTCAGTTCTATTAAATAATAAATAATAACACGAAGTTTCTGCTCCATCGAAATTCAACTTAATTTTTTCAATTTGATTTATTAATGTTTTACAAAGAACCCTGAACGCATCCCATTCAATGTATCAACCAATGACACAAACCAACTTTGACACACTGTACAATGTTCAATTTAAGTAGTGGCCGGTACGCACTTTCAAGTACTGCCAAATGGTTTCAACGCTGTATGCATATATATAAGGCTTTTAGTGTAAATTAAAATCGGTGAGCTGGAAGGGCGCCGAGGTGGCGGCGGTGATATGTCAAAGTACATTATGCACAGCCTATACAAAAATCAGTCAAGTGTTTACACAGGGGCTCAATCGACGAATGTCAAACATTTTATAATGAATTAAATAAATTAAATTCACTTTGACTGCATCAAGTTCTCCGGTTCAGCCAAAAACACCACTTGCACCAAAAAATACCAACGACGACAACAGCAACGAGTGCAGCGCATTGCAGTAGCGAAAATTGTGCGCCATGGTGTCACATAAATCACACGTTATGGCCGTGTAAAACTTTGAAATTCAATTTTCCCAAAATTGTCCAACTCTATCAACATCCACGACCACGACACGAACGTGTCGTTAAAATGGTGAAACATCAACGCGGTGACGATGACGACGACAACAGAGGTGAGAAAAAATGGAATTTAATTGGCGATGGGAGTTGCTTTTTTTTTCTCGTCATATTGTGTTGTGACTTCTAAGAAATACCAACACTTTGTCTGTTTGTTGTGGTACCGAACGTCATCTAGGGCAATAAACTATTGCAAGTCTACAATTTCAATTCGCCAACAGATAAATCTCTAGAGATTACACAAGTCGCACACCACACATATTACAGTTACACTGCCCAAAGAAATATCAATTTCAATTGTTTGTCTTCTATGTCGCTGACTGACGGTATTTTCCTTCATTTGTTTATCAACCATTATGTCACAATTATGAAAATTAGTACCAGTACGAGAGTGGCGGCGGCGGCGCTACAAGCGCTATATCTGCTATGTCGAAATATGAACACTAGAAGAAATGACATAATACGCTTTGAAATAATTACTTTGCCGTGTTTTAAGCTTTTTGTGGCTTTTGATTAATTGGTCCTCTTTTTGAATACATCATTCGCGATACGAGACACAAGAAATTGAATCTCACGAAAATGTGATGTGACAGATTGAAATGAATTAAGACACGGAAATATTACAAGCAGTAATTATTATAATTAAACGAGGGAAGTTAGGCAACCCTAACTGTCATATGATCAGCTTGTGAATGTGCATCTGTCAGAAGAAGAATGATCAATCAAAAAGTTACGAAACAAATTACAAGAACCCATTTACTGGTAAATGTCATTGTGACAGAGGCAAATATATTTTAAACTGTCACCACTTGACTTAAGGATGATTAATACTGTCAAAAGAACTCTCTCTCGCCAATAAAGAGGGTGTTTCTTTTATTTTATGAAATAAAAATAATTAATAAAAAAAAAAAAACTTACCACGCCCATTACTTGTGACAGTGTTGCCTTGTGTAAGCAGAATTTGACTCTCCAATTCTTGCAATTCAGATTTCAGTTCAGCCAATTTGCTGTTACTCTTCTTAACAATCGATGCAACATCATTCAAAGAACGTCGATCCGTAGCTACTTCGCGTAGCTTTTCGGCGCCTTCTTTAATTTTGAGCTCTTTGCGAATCTCACGTCGGATGGCTTCTTTGATTTCTTCCAAACGATTTGGTAGGGCACTTTCTGGCAAATTATCTGTGAATCCATATTTATGGCTTAGTTCGTAGAGAACAGGGTGTTTTATGTAATCGCCCTGCAAATAGACAAAAGAATTGTATTAATAATTTGATTTTGTTTAAGTCAAAGAGTTAATGGAAATTTGTTGGAAAATTTGATTGAAGAGAAAGAGAGGAAATAAGAATGTTTCTATTAGATAGGTTTGACTCTTGAAAAGCTGTTTACGCTATCAAGGTAGGTTTAGCTTTCAAAACATTGTCATGTGGTAGATGTTTGTTTGCTACATGTCGAGCGCTGTTTTTGTATGAATTTTAGCAATTGAAGAGTACCTAACCTATGTACATCTTTCCATGCTAAGCAATTGCTTCATTTTTCTTATCAAATGTCAAAGTGACAGCTTCAAACTTGACAGCTGAGACGGCGGATACGATAAATTAAAACATTGTTTGAAATGTATGTTGGCTGATGAGTATGATGTCTGAATTAGGCCACTGATCTTTTGCTTGACTGATTTATAGGTTGTTTCGGCTGAATAAATGCAATGCTGTTCATTGTTTTGACTTTTCAACATTCACATGTGACATTTAATCGTTGATTTCTTTCCTGATTCCTCTGTTTTTTCGAAGCATGAACAACACTCCAATACTGAATACTCTTTCATTGTGTTCATGAGGAAGTTCCTTTTAACTGGTAAATATCCACTTCCTTCCGGAGGACTTTCCCATGACATGACACCTTCAGCAAAGGTTCGAGACAAACACAAAAAAAAAGCCTTACAAATTCTCAATGTCAAACTCGTCACTCCTGATATTGATACTACTGAAACAACATTACGACTCACAAGAAGAAAAAATATAAAATGTACCTACATTCAAAGTGACTCATTGATTGCCACGGGAAAAGGTGACTCCTACAATGTGTTGATAAGCGGCTTACACAAAGAAACACCTTATAATCATTCACAATAAACATTAAGCTAATAACAAAATGCTTTAGAAAAAAAAGAGAATATAATCACCTTAAAAACATAATGCAATTGTTTCTGACATAAATTAGGTTGAATTAGATAAAAAGGAAAACAGACGGCACAAACGAATTCTTGTTATTTACCTCTTCATAGAATATCGATGAGGCATGTGTGCTTACGGTGACGCAAACAGTTCCGCGACGTAACGTCTTAACGGAACTTCTGGACAATTTACGAAAACGTAATGATTTGATTGATTTCGAACGATGCAATTCCATTTCAGGATTGGATTGACGTTTTTTGTGGAGTTGTTGTTGTGATGGTGGGGTTTGTTGCTGTTGTTGGTGCAGGTTAAGGGGATTGGGTTGTTTTTGGGGGGAACAAAAAAAATCAAATACACGCCACCACACTGGCGGCGAGTTCTTCATGGGTATATTTTTTTTTCTTTTTTCTATTCAAAATAATCACTAATCAATGTGATGAAATGCTGTAAGAAAAGTAGGAAAATCCCTTAGGTATTAGTACGGGGAGTCACTTCTGTCGATGTAAATAAAACTTTAAATGCAAGTTCAAGCACAACTTGTCAGTGGTAAATTTTTTAATAACATGAAAGACCAAGGGGTTTAACAACATTTTTTCGTCATGATAGATTGATGCAGCTATAAACACGATTTTGCTACCGTTAGGGACAAAAAAAGGAGTTGTTGCTAGGTCGCGTTGAGTTACTGTTTAGTCGAATTAACTATTCCTTTGGAGGGTGTTATTGGCCATTATGAATTTCCGGTTGGTTTTGGCACTAGCTTTTAAATCAAACCACATTATAAGCAAAACCTTTTTGAATGTAATCTTTATCGCATGATTATAAACACCAATAAAGTGATTGCTAGTTTCGCAACATGCAAACTAATTCTTAAGAGACGATGACAAAAATATAAACAGAAACACTTTTTTCAAACAGCTAAATGTTCGTTCTATTTCAATTGAAGCTTTTGCTTGTAGTGAGAAAAAGTTATCTTATCAAGAAAATTCAAAAAATCTTATCTAAAATATTCCAAGTTCACAGGTGTAGGAAAGATAACCAAACACAAACAATCAATAAAATATTATTTCGGAATTTTTTGAGCAAATGTTTGTTTGAGTTAAGTATACGACTTGGTTGAACGTATATGTGTTTATGAGCCAAATTTTTGTTTGACAGATTAATCGTTAGGAGTAACAATCTGTTTTGTCATCTTTGTTCTATATTGTTGGGCAAGTCATCATAGGAAAGCTCCCTCTCACAACGACAGCAGCGTCACCAAATACATAATATTTAGTTCAGCTGCGTTCTGTAAGAAATGTTTTTCGGTTCATAAAAATCGAACCTACAGAAACCACTATGACCACAACGAGTACGACAGCCCCAAAGAACTAAGGCCATAGTGGCTAATACTCATCAACATTTCAGCAATATGCCTAAGGAATTAAGGGGACCTAAAATTCTATGCAAATTCCGAACGGCTGAGGTGAGGAGCACTCTTCCACGACCAATGGTACTCTTGGATGTTTTGTCGGAACTTCGCAAGAAGAAGAAGGTACCCATGGAAGATGAAATACAAACTTTATGGACATGAGAAGTATTTGAATCCATGCCTTCTAGGTAACTAGTTAAGGCAAATAACCATCAGACCACGGGTACTACAGCGGCAGTTAAACCCCATCCAGCAAGTAGTGGAGCAGCAGTAGATAACTATACGCACGTGAAGACCGTAACATATTGTTCTCAGCAACTTGACTGGTGCTAATCGACAACTTGGTGTAATTTTAATGAGGATCTCGGCCAAAAAACGTACAAAATTAAGTTGTGCGAAAATTGATGCCAGGCGACTTCAATTTGGGTTGTATTTTCAGTGAATGTTCAGTGATAAAGATCATTTCTGACTCAATGCATACGCTAATAAACAAAATTGCTTATTAGGGCTGATGATCAACTCATCAATTTCATCAGTTAAATACCTACAACAGTATGGCGTAGTTTATAAGCTGGTAGAAGCGTTGATCCATATTTCTTCAAAAATGACTAAAGTGTCAGGTCTACAGCGAAAAACGAGCTTTAAGATTGACGCTTTAGTTAGACGCTATGATTCAACCAACCTTTGTAAGCCATTCAATAAATTCCAGTATTTTAACATGAATTTTTCTTTTGTTAATTCTTTATTTAATGATAAAAAGAAAAATTAATTGGCCACAACAATTTACCAAACAAATCACGTATGTTGATAAAATTCAAATATTTACTGACGTTCAATTGCATATTGTTGACAAATATTTCTCAAGTTTCAAGAAGGTAATCTTGACACATTTGCATTGATGAATATTTGAATAATAACGGCGACTACTGGTCGATGGCCGCCAGTCTGTGTCGCCACTGCCTTGTCGACAATGACGATGCACAGCGGCACTTTAGTGTTACTGACGCATTTTTTTGACAAACGTGCGATCATGTCATTAAGACAAATTATTTTATCAGTGATGTTTAGAGACGTAGGTATGTTCGAAATGCCAAATAGGAAAATTTGCATTTCTTATAGAATTAACATTTTCTGTTAATTACTCATGTCAGAAGTATACCTGCACGTCAGAGTAGTTAATCAATTGTTCAAAAAACGACCGACACAGAAGCCTACCTACAGACGCCACCATTGATTGTAAATAAATTTTCTGTAACTGTTCTTAAGATTTTGATGTAATTTTAAGAGAATGTTCTACCAATTCATACAAAAATCAACGAATTTTCGTTTCAACGTCTTAAATCAGAATTGACTCATTCAAAACCTCGACTAATCACTGGATTTGTATCTCAAAGTGTTGAGTCCTATCAACCACTTTAAAACCATGAAATCTCATTTTTCATTAACTTAACACCAATTGAAATAAATGACCAATAACCCCATCAGGAAACCCCGAAACTCATTCTAGACATACGACTCCCTCGCCGTTCTAAATTTTGTTTCATGAACAAAACAAATAAAAAAAAAAACAATGAAATGCTATTTAAAATAGTTTCATGGTTTTCATGTATCACTGTCAAATTAATCCCCAACTTGTATCTCTACGAAAAGAAACAAAACAGCAGACAGGGAATATGAATAAATTTAAAATACTTATACGCGCGCGAAAAACACTTTTCGACTCATAATAAAATTGACAAGTGATAATAAAAGAAAAACGAAAAAACAAACGTAATTCGAATAAAGTCGAGACAGAGAAGACAAAAACAGGAACATAAAGACAGAAAAACAGTGCAATTTACACACTCACGACCGCGACAACGAAATCTATGCGAAAACGAAATAACGACGAATACGATGAAGACTATACAACTGCCTTTGCCTCCCACGTACACACTTAAGCCCGCGCACACAACATTTAAATTTATTTACACACGCAAAGTGCCAGTTGGAATCGACATAATATTTATCTTTTTTCGTTGCTTTTTTTTAACAAAAAAAAAAAAACTCAACTGTAGCAACGATTTTGGCACTTTTCCGACACTTCTCTTCGTAATTTTCTTTATTTTCTTAAATTTTCAATTTGCCCCATGTGCGAAGGGGAATTTCATTTATTTCGTTTCATTTTGATTTAGTAGAATGTTTTAGAATTCACAAAACGTATGGACAGACACAAAAATATGAACTCGACTACGTGTTAAAATTTTTGCACTGCGAACTTTGGCTTTACGTTTTTTTGCCTGATTTTTTCTGATAACAGAAAAAAATTTTCATAAATTTTGGGACGTTTCACTTCAAAGGACAAAACTTCACTTCGTTATTTCAAAGTTATTCCTGTTGTTGTTGGTGAAATAAGGAGGAAGGGGGCGCTCTAGAAGGGTGTACTCAAAATTTGTTTTATTTTTTTTATTTATTTTGCAGTAGAACAAAAAATTAAAAAAATAAATAACACGCGCGACGACAACCTGCAGTGCTGATGATTTTAATCACTGACGACAGGTGGAAACGATTGTCCGCCGTTGGTCGAACCACACCAGCTCAGCTAGTATCATCACCGCACCGAGGGTGACACATGCCTAATACCCAATAAAAACTCTTATATTCACTACTACTGCTGTTGTTGCTGCTGCTTCTTCCTTCTTCTGTAGCTGCTTGCTTTTGTTGCTTGTTGTGCTGCCAAAGTTGGGCGTAGGGTGTTCAGTGTTGAGAGCTGAGAAGATGAACAAAATAAACGAACCACGACAAGCAACCTCCCGCTCAGTCTCAGTCAATAAATTAACCCTCCAACCACTGTCTATGCGAAATGAGGAGTATAGATTCGTTTGAAGTTGTTTCAAAGATTTTGTTTTTTATTTGCTATTTTGTATATTGTTAGGGTAAGAAACACATAATGGCAAGCTAGAGCGTCAAAGGGGTGGTGGATTGTTTACCCTGTTTGAAGGTCAATGACATTTTTAGGATAAAATTGGTTTTATTTCTGCAAATAAGATGAGAGGGAAGGAGGCAGTATCAGGTATTTGCCAAGGAACGACGTAATCAACAAACGAAAACAAATCAACACACACACCTCTTCGAAAGGGTTTCAGGGACATAATTAGAATACACTGCGGGGGAACTAGGACTTTATTCTGGGACAGGAAGTAAAAAAAGGGTTATTTTTTTACTTGATCAACAAATTTACATATTTTACTTTTTAATTCGAGAAAATATTTGTCTATGAAGCTGTAAAGGATGAAAACCATGATTGTTTCAGGAAACATAATCAGACAAATTAATAAGCACGAGATAGCGAAGGATTAACCCTTATTCTGTGGATTAAGTGCAAAATGCTATTAATAAAGAGTGGATTTCTCTTACTAGCTTATTCTACCTTAGATGGCGCCACAATCGGTCGACAAGTATCAACAAGAACAAAATTACCAAAGGGGATTTTTTGATAAACGTCACTTTACTATTCCGGGAACAAATTTTTTTTATGAATGAGAAATTTTAATCTATGGATTAACTCCTATTCTATGGGTTAGTTACCCTGTGGAATAAGAGTGGATTGAGCGTTTTTTTATTAATATGGCTGAATGAGAATAGGATTGAGATGCAGTAGAAGTATGGATTCGCCAGTTTTTTTGTCGACAATTGTAAACATTGAATAATTTGACATGTATTCATTGGTTGGATTGATGATTTTGAAGTTCCAAAATCATACTTCATCAATCAGTATAATTTTATTCACATAAAGCACAACTTTTTGGAAATGCAATGAATAAAGGAAAAAAATAATAAATTTCAGCTTCTTATTCTCTTCTATGCCAATACTCATGCATGCACCCTATCACGTGCCTCAGAGTTTAAATAATTTATAGAGATATTAAGCACTTGCAAAGGTGTGCACTACAATCTTAACAAGTGTTCATTTTTCTCATAAAAAGTAAAATTAACAAAAACCCAACACACACACTTAAATCACTTTGATTATGTCTAAAGGTAGTGAGTTATCACGAAAAATACAATTATCTCACCAACAAAAACAAATTCTTATCACTTATCAGTTCACACAAACATTCAAATCCAAATCCCACGACCAAGACCAACACAAGATACAGACAAACAAAAAAATCCCAAAACAGCGATTGCTGAAATGCCGAAACACGAACAACGATAACGAGAGTACGTTCGAGAGGAAGGTGTAGGTAATCAAAATGGATGATACTGTAAACAAAATATGCATTCAGGGAGAAAGACATTTTATTGACTTAAGCATATGGTGTTTGTAATGATATGAATGTGTGCTCGTTCGTGCCGATTAATTGCGTGCAATTTATGGCCAAAAAGGGACTAACTCGACTTTGCAAATTGTTCGTTCTCATGGAAATAATTTCTAATATTCATCAACGACGATGCCGGTAGCTTTACACACTCAAGGTAAAAGCTGTATATAAATAGAAATTATAAGCTTTAAACAAAAAGTGGTAGAATGCTTTAAGGAAAATTGCTTGGGAGTTTTTTCTTCAATTTGTTTAAAAGACAAACAAGAGTCGTTATTGTTTTTTAATGGTTTCGGGGTTTTGTGGGAATTTTTCAACGAAAGACAATAAGTGGTGTTCACTGTTGAACACCGTATTCATAACAATGTGATATAAAGATTATTTTGTAGTTTATCTTGCCGGGGTTATGACGTTAATATGTAGCCAATCAATCAATAGCCGACAGGGAATGGCTAGTGTGGGAAGAACATCACTCATTTTAGTTTTATCATAAAACAGAGCAATAAGGTAACTTAGAATGTAACAGTTTTTATAAAGATAAACACGACAAGGTCAAAAAAAAAATAAATTGCGCAAATGCCTCAGCTCATTTTTTATAATATTATTAAAAGCGTATTGGCCATAAAAACAAGATACTTATTGTTTGTTTAAGATTTAAATGTGCCTCAAAGCATTAGACGTTCCAAAGTCAGAAATCAGCAAGCCAATGATTGCAAATGATGTGTTGTTCATTGTAAGGTTCTGTTCTTGAAAACACATTTTTGACTGAAACCTTAGCTGGTCTTATTTCACTTTCGTATAACAATTCGGACTTATTTTCACCATAAATTGGCCTCATTTCACTTTCTGAAAGTGTAAGTGTACTTTGAGAAAGTGAAATAAGGCCAATTTCCTCATGTCGGCCTTATTTCACTTGGCGTGATTTTCCACGGCACCGCTTTAAACATATCTTATTTTTAAGAATAACATTTTAAATTCATGAAAATAATCAAGTTGCACATTCCTATCGTAGTTTTGTTTTTACCACGTGCGGAAATGGCAGTGTCCACCTACGCGGATTTTGAGATAAGTGGAAAAAATCAATATCGGTGGAAGGGAAATCGCTCATCGAAATCATTCGATGGCGACCCTCAAAAATTGGCTTAAAGATTTGCAACGTGGTCCCATGTCCGTTTTGAATGAGGTGCCCTGAAAACAGGTACTACGGAGGACAATGCGACAAAAATCTACGGTCCTGTATTGGTAGACCGACACGATACAGTGCGCGAGATATCTGAAACATTAGGCAAAGGATCGCGTGTGCTATAACCTGCACCAAATTTTGGTATTGACAAAGTTATCGGCACAATATTTAGGCACAATCCGAAGAAGTGTTTGCTCCGTTCCGCGAAAGTCTGGTACACAACAGAGACCAAGGAACAGTCGAAACAGTGGAATTCAACCGACGAACCGAAGAAAGCGAAGACTGTCCGATCGGCTGAAAAAGTGATGACCAAAAGAGGTGACACGGTCATGGGCATGTACTATGCCCACGAAGAAAAAAGTGCTCTTCCTCACTCCGTTGTAGTGATGCATTAGCTGCATACACTACAAATTCCAAAATAATATAAATTAAACCAACAAAATTTAAGTGACATCTACCACAAACGCGTAACGTAAGAGAAAGAGTTTTGTATGCACTTTTACAACTCAAAAATATAATTTATTTCCAGTTTTTGTTAGAAATGTGCATAAGGGAGCGAACTGTTGAGGATAAATAGGGTTGAAGAGTGGTAACAGCCCATGCCTCATAAAATACTGAAACCGCTTATTCGGCCAAAGTATACTCCCGGACCTGTCCGTTGAAACTTCGGTTAATCGCCGTTGACAGCCGGAGGAAGCTCCGTTGATACACTAGCGAAAACTCTAATGAACGCACGCATAAGTTGTGCACATCTCTAAATCATCACCAATCCGGGAAACACACGAAGTTCCGAGTCGTGAAGGAATGAAGAACTCAAGCCAACCTAGACTGATACCACAAATTTATCAAAACAAAATTTTGAAATAAGAAACATTTATCTTTTCTTTTTTTGGACCCTGGAACCCTGAGGATACCCAAGTGTTTGACAACAAGGAACATCACATCGTCATCGCCAATAACGGGGTACGAACTGCTGCCCCAAGCGATTTCTTTTCTATTCCAAACTTGAAAAATAACTCGCAGGGTAGAAATTTTAGCCGAATGAGGAGGTCATAGCCACCGCTACGGAGGCCTACTTTAGAGACTTTACGAAATTTCACTTACATTGCTATAAGATTCAATGTTAAATCTTAAAAGTTGCGAAATTTTTGCAACCACAATATTGAAACAAAATAAGAAAGTTTAAAATCCTCTTAAACTTTATCTAAGATTATTGTAAGTTTATCGCATCCCACGTGAAAGAAACCAAAACAATTAAATGAAATGCTTATGTTCGCTTAACGGAGAGAAACACAAAACACCAAACAAAAATTATAAATAAAGAACAAAGTGAGTTTTTAAACAAATCCCACAACAAATTGAGTTGGCGGAAAACCATTTAGCTACCGAGCATTAAATCCACAACTCAACATAAACAAAAAAACAAAGGTTATTGACACACTTAATTTTTCGTACACACATCAATTTCTTATACACTCAAAATGAATTTTACACAATTATTATAGGCAATGCATCGTCGGGTATTCAATTTCTACTACAACTCACTTAAAGCTTGTCAAAAAAAAAAAAAATGTTTGACATCAATTAGGTACTATAAAATCTCAGAGGCATAGTTAGTGTATATAAAACTAGTTTCTTTTCACTTTTGTTCTCCAACTAACATCCTAACTGTCAAAAGCAATAAACTGTCACTCCGAAGTAGACCTCCCATCGAATAAAAAAGGGAAAAATAAAATACACCTTCAGCAAAGTTCGTCGATACTCCCTTCAAACTTTTTTTTTTCTGTCATTCATGGCCATCGGACACTACTTAAATTTTTTATCATTAAAAAAAATACAGTTGTAATGATGTGAAATGCTAGGGCCGCACTTCCACATTGTTTTCATTGTTTTTTGTTCGCTTAAATAAAAAAAAAAAACAGGCCCTTCCTGAAAGAGAAAAACAGAAAACAAGAACAAAAACCGGGAAAACGGCAAGAATACTGCATGCCCTTGGAAGTTTAATATCGACTTTCGGAAGATAAAGAGGAAAAAGAAGAAAAAACCACTGACTTTTGTTCAAAATTGAAAGATATTACTTTGGACTCTTTTGTTATATCTTATCAAGCGAACGAAGAAAAAAAACACTTGACAAATGCAAACGACATTAAATAAACTTGTTCCATAACTACTTGTCATAGTTCGATTGGTGTTGCATGAAGAAGCTTTTTTTTGGGGGGCCTAGCCACTATACATTTAGGAGAGTCCTTTTTCATAGTGGTTACGACTTCTTCTCCAAGTCAAAATGTTGGAACGAATTGTCTTAAGTCATTTTTGTTTATTTTTACTGCAATTATTACAAAATGAAATCACTTCCTACATCTGAATTCCAACAGGGCGACAAAAATAAAAGCGACAGACTAGGTAGTATTTTTTTATAATCAATTCACACGTGCGAAGTGCCGTTGCCGCCGTGGCGCGCCAAATGTCCCTCGAAATCTCATTCAAAGCATAACGACTGGCGTCAGGCGCACAGCTTGCAGTTAACACTGCAATTCCAAATTTGGTTACCTTTCCGAAATTTTGGAATAAAATTTATACCTTGAATACTAATTTTCTGCTTTGTTTGTGAGCGAGTTTCAGTTCACTCTTGATTCAATGGAACCAGCCAAATATTTATGTCCCAATAAAAGCGTTAGTTTTTTTTTTAATTTGTTTACACCCCAATATGGAAAAGTTGAATAAAATTTTATGACGCGAAAAGTGTTGGCGTGGAATTCTTTTAAGTGTGACTTGTTTACATTGGCAAAAGCTGTCGCGTAGCGTCGAGCGTTTGTTGACCAACATTTTTACGTAAGTGATGGCAATTTTTTGTTTGTCATTAATTGCTTGCCAAGACGTTAGCTTAGCTCTTGAGCTCCCCTGTAGAGCCAATTTAAGATTTCCCAAAATGAAAACTCAAGCTGACCCATGAAGTGTACACATAACGAAGTGACATAACTTTACAAAAATTAATAGCAATACCAAGTCCCAACTCATGTCTCTCTGACTTTGGTGCATGAGTTGCTGACTGGAGAGCGCAGCTCAAAAGTCATAAAGAAACACTCAACCAACAATATACTTCCTTTTCTCTACAACTAGCCAAAACAAAAAAACAGAAAAAACAACATTACCGAACATGCGGAAAATCTCCGGAAGTTTTTAATTAAGTTTTTCGAGATTTTGTAAGACTATGACACACGTAAAACAAAACACGTCTTCTATCTACTTGAACTTCGTCTTCTTTTCTTCCTCTCTTTCTCTCTTTGGTTTAATTGAGTTCGTCCAATTAAGTTTCTTGAAGAAGAATTTTGTTGTTATTTTTCGTATAGTCATCTGTCGTTGTTGCTGTCAGAAGTAATTTTTGATGTAAGACGCACATAAACGCTTGATTAAGTAATACTATCAAATTTCATCATAACAAAGTTTTGGGCGCATATTAAAAAGAAGAAATACAAATTTGAGTGAAGTCATCGTTTTTTTGTGTTTTGGTTTGGATTGTTTGGGGCAAGGGACTTTAATGAATTTGTTTGTGAATTTTTGAGTGACAAGCTTGGGGTTGTAAACAAAATTGTTATTTTATATAAAATCCGTAAATGCACAAAGATCAGATGCGAATTTGGAGTACTATAAGCCAAGTTTTGCCAAAGAAATGTTGACATAGAAATTGAAAAAAAGATTGATATTTGAAGACACAATACATTCGCTTCCCAGTCTCAAATAATAATCAAGACTGCCTTGCGCAACAGAAACACTTTCAACCAGCCATGGGCTTAAACTAGCCTTCGAAGACCTCGATAAAAAGCAAGGAGAAGGTTCAGAGACATGAATGCCGGCTGTGGAAAAAAACTTGACACGCCTCAAAACAATATCATTCGTACCTACTGTCAACACTATTGTTGGCAGAATTCGCGGTCGAGCTAAGATTATAAAAGGCTCATGTAAAGAGAAGAAGCTTGTAAAGAAGGCACATGCTTTTTTCTATGTATACAATTTTCCCATACGGAAGTGAACCTTATTTTATACAATACACTCAGAGAAAAAAATCCCATAAGCTGGGACTACCATTAATTAAAAAAAACGTGTTTTAATAGTATTTGTATTGTATTTGTTTTGTACCACTGTTTTAATAGTTTTAAAACTATACTATACTAATACTTATGGGACAGATACTATTGATTTAATAGGAAATGCTATTGATTTTATAGTATTCTACTATTAATGGTTATGGTACATACTATTTATATCATGGAACAGTACTAATATTACTTGAATAAATGGTATTCGAAAAAAAAATGTTTAATGGTGGATCCTATTAGATCCTACATGTTTTTATAGGACAAGGACCATTGACATTAACGGTTTATACTATTGTTTTAATACACCATCTTATTAAATCTGTCGAAATTCGAAAAAAAAATGTAGTTTGATGGTGTATATTCTATTAGATCTTATATGTTTTGATAGGACAACACCATTGACATTAATGGTATATTCTTTTGATTAAATAGTATTATCTAATATAGTGTGTCAAAATTCTATAGTTCGTATAAAGTAAGAACTTTGTCATTCGTTTCGTATAAGTCCGTGAGTGCTGTCATAAATTAATATTTCAAGAGCAAAATAGTGTGCAAGTGATCAATATAAATTAAAGTGTTACGTTTATTTAAACAACAGTAAATTTAGGTGTTTACTATAAAAAAAAATTGTGTAAAATATAAGTAAATTTTGAAGTGTAAATTTTGATTTAAAGAGTGAACACATTTCTCTTTTTTTTTATTCAAAGTGCACATTAAATAACACATTTAATTGTTATCATTGTAACAAAACAGAAATGTTAAAACAGAGTCCAGTACCATAGAATGAAAGGTACGATACCATATTATCGATAGTACAATACTATAAAATCAATAGTATTACACCATCATATTAAAAGTACGATACTATTATTTCAATAGTATTATACCATTAAAGTGTATATTCGAAAAATTTTCAAACTTCGAATTTCGAAAATAATTAATTGTATCTCACTATTAAATCAATAGTATGAACCTATTATTTTACGTTCCATCAATTTTATGGTATCAAAACCATTGAAATAATGGTACAAATCGCATTGACTAATTTTAATGGGGATTTTTATGGGATTTTTTCTCTGAGTGTACTTCTTTCGGAAAATATTATAAGTAGACTAGTACGATAGTGATAAAATCACCTCTACTACTACTACGGAATGATACTATTGTGTCAATTAGTAATATTAGTCAAAGACAAGGCCTAAAATAGTCCTACCATTTCATAATCGGAACTTCCTCTCACCAGTGGTAAGAGGTTTTGATATTGAAGTTGTTTCGTCCAGGGGCTTTGGTACCTGCTGATCCACGGTTAGTGCTACAGACGTCCGTATTAATTGCCACCAGGGAAATTGTATCTGCTGATCCATGCGACCAGAGGCAATGCCCTGCTGATCCATGCCACCAGGGGCATTTAACATGCTGATCCTTACCACAAGGGGCATCGTACCTACTGATCCGTGCAGGGGCCACACCATACCGATTTTGTCCAAAGACCTATCAGAACATACCGGAACAACAACCAACGACCGTCCTATAGGATTGTATGGTATTGTAATCTAAGGTATACCTATCCCTAATTAAAGTTATATTGTCAAAAGGTTAAGAAGACCCAGAATTGATGTTTCATGTTGCTTCAGTAAGACCTTGGCGAGACCGGCGAGCAAATCTTCGGCAAGAAACTAAAAAGCACATCACAAGTTAGATGGACAAAGTTAAGCAGCCTGGGAAAAAATAATTAGGTATCTGTGAATTAGGAAGAAATAGGGAGCGAGGAACGCACTTAACCAACGTCTCAAGCCAAATCAAGCTATCCGGATTGCTACCAGGGCCCGTCAATATTTTCAATAGACTCCGAGAATGGACTGGAATGTCTCTTTCTTAAAGTGGCGTTGGAGAAAGTAATCGACATGTTCGGAAGGAATACTGACAGCTGGTCTAAGCAAACAGAAGCTTGTTTCGACTTCTTAGGTTCATTTTTTCCAAAAAAAAATTACAAGCTGCGTTCGCCAGAAAAGTTTTGTCGATTCCTGAAACAATATAATCAAGAGCTATATCAAATCCACCGCGAAGCGTATGTGATGACTAGAATTAACCTAGTTCGTATGAGTGAAGAGAAACTAGCCTGGAAAGTCAACAGATCAAATATCCGCAGGAAGTAGGCATAAACGAAAACACCTGAAACTTAAGCCAAATTGTGCCAACGATTGGGTAAAAGAGGGAAGAACTCGTTGAAGGAGTCCCGGACCAGGGGCCGAATAATACGTTACTGAATTGTGTGTGTGTTTGGCATTACCTCTCACGTTATCGAGTTCTGTATCGAGTTTCTACTGTTCTCAAATCAAACTGAATTTCATTCGCCGCATAAACAGCTCACCCAGGAGAGGAACTTTTTAAGAAAAAATGTAATTCTACTATTTCAGTTATTTTTTTATGAAACACTTTGCCAATACTCTATTTATACATATGTCAAAACTCTCAAAATTCCTTCAAAATAAATAGAGACTAGATAAAACTACTACAATTTTTAATTCCCAAACAATACGTGACCTAAGAGGTGTCATCATCTCAATGTGGTTACTCGTTCGTTCGATAACTGATGAGACTCACTCCCTCGTTCACGGAAGCGGTAATTCGGTTTTTGCGCAAATAAAGGCAAATACTTTATCAGCCAGGCTGACGATGATCAGGATCAAAGCTTTTTCTTCCTTCTTCTTTTTCTGAACAAGACAATCTGAAGGTTTTAAAATACTCGGTCCAAATAGGAGGATTTCAACACAAGTTCTATCATTGGAAAATATGCTACATGGCTAATTGTTTCTCGAAAAAGGACCTTTGGCAAATTTTGATAAAAATGTTCTTAGTACTTCTGTCAAATTATTATATTTACCCTATGACCGTGAGCCGGGTAAACGTTTTCGAATGAGCTCAACAACATAAACGAGTTGTACACCAGGTGAACTCGTCAATCCACCCAACAAAAGGGGTCAGATCAAATTCATAAAATAAATATATTACATTTTTATTGCATTATTAAAAACACGGTTTCAAAAATTATAACGAAACTATTTTACTTTGAATATTCTCAGCTATGCGAAACTTTCCTCAGAATTTCATTAAATAAAAAATTTGGTAATAAAAACTACAAACTTAAAATAATACTTTTTTTTGTCAGACTTTTATTGCTCCCATCAAAAGCAATGAAAATGAATAGCCTCGACTCTTTATTGTCAAAAAATAGACGAAAAAAAAGCGATATAACCCAGTGCCGTCGGGAGACAGAAATATGAAAACTCAGTCCATGGAGTAGGTACAGTTCCAAAGCGACTGAATGATAAGTGGTTTGTCCACGACAATCACCAGTCTGTCGGTTGGGTTGGTTGGCCCCCGTCAAAATTCGTACACTGACACCAACTGCAACTTCATTTAACAATCTAAGCACGATAAAATACAGTGGAGCAGACTGCCTCATACTTGACCCAAAGTCAAAATGAATATATCTTCTTTCTTTTTCTAACCAGTTAAGTCAAACTTAGCACCACAGTTTGATGTCGAGGGAAAAAATTACAGAAAGGATTCCAAGCATTCCTACACTCAACTTGACTGCTGTCCATCGTCTATGTGCGGCGCTACCACTGCTGCCCGTCATCATGACTGATTGACGTCTTTATTGTGCATTAGATGTGATAAGTGTTTAGCGAACTGCTGCGGCCGGATGAATGACCGAAGCGTGTGCTCCATGATAATCTCAGACTGCTTCTCTATAGCTTCTAAACTAGTCAAACCAGCCAACCATATAGAAGATAAACGCTATAGACAGCAATTCAGGAATTTTCGGCGGCCGCTATTGCCGACATTCACAATTTTGCTCAGCAAAATTGTTAGAGTCTGTAGAGTTTGTTGATGAAAGAGAAAAATGCAAGCAAATTGATGTACTATGGGTGCCTTATGGGGCATTAAATGATAGCATCTATGTGCCTGATTTCAAGTGAAGGCTAATTAATTTCTAGAGAGAAGTATATGTGTGTAGTTCTAGGAATTCCCTACAGAGCTTTGAAGATCACCTGCATTGAAACAAGTTGACTAATTCAATTGAAGCCGTGGAAACCAACTGGGGGCATGGTATATTGGCGTGTCGAGAACTAACGAGTGTTAGCAGGTAGATCCAAAGCTGGAACGAACCGGTAGAGAGCAGTGCCCTGTCGACATTTCGGCTGCAGAGAGTGAAGTTAGGTGGCCAACCCAGACCAGCCATTAAAGGCGGGCGAATACGAGTTGTGTTATGTTTAAAGGTTTATTCTCAAGAATTAGCATTTGAAAGCATGAAAGACGGGCTTAGGAAGGGATTCGTGTTTATGTTAAATGAGGTTCACACCGGAAGAGAAGCCTCCAAACAAAAGCCTGCAACGTGTAAGCAATGAATTCAAGAGTGTCAAAAGTAAAGTAACCATAGGGAGCATAATTCATTGGAAATATCTAGATACATGTCGATTCTTGGAAGGGATTTTTATACAAATTAGAACAGGCAGTGACTGTCCCACGTTCGTTCGAGAAAGTTCTGGTAAATTTTTATTTTCTACACTGGCAGGCATTATTACAAAAACGAGACAGAAGGAGGAAGGAATAGAAGACGAACTTAGGAAATGTACCAAAGCGTGCCTTGTAGTGTGACTCACTGATTTGACACTAAATAGATAACACTGCTTCGTTTTCGCCACAATCGGCGTCCGATTCAGTTCTTTTGCGAATATCTAATATATAAAATTCTTCTGTCACGGGGTGCGTAATTGAACTCCTCCGAAACGGCTCGACCGATTTTCGTGAATCTTTGCGAGGATATCGGCTAGGGTGGAGAATCGGACAACATCTATTTTCATCGCCTTAAATGTTAAGGGTGGTCCACCGGTGCATTGATTTTCAAATGGAAAATTTCAATGTGGGTTTTTCAATTCAAAATGGGTTTTCGAATGTAAAACAGAAAGTTCTTTATGAAAAACTCGGAAAACTTATTGGTTTCCAAAGATAAAATTGCATATAATTGTAGGTGCATTGGTTTTCAAATGGAAAACTGGAAAATTTGGAAAAAATGGGTTTTTAAAAGGGAAATAGAAATTCCTTGATGAAAAACTCGGGAAACTTATTGGTTTTCAAAGGGAAAATTGCATGCAATTGTAGGTGCAGTGGTTTTTAAATGGAAACCTGGAAAATTTCAAAATGGGTTTTCGAATGGAAAATAGAAAGTTTTTGTTGAAAAACTCGGAAAACTGTCCATCTTGAAAACGGCCAGCGCGTATATTACACGAACGATACAGCGCTTGATCGTGCTATAAATCCACCAAAAACTACGCTCACCGAATTTTTTGAACTATGCAATCGTACGTATGCTTTTGGTGCCTTCGCACAAAAATTGCTCTATTCTGAAGTTACACGGTACTTTACATGGGCTCAATCGAGCCCGTAGCTTAGTTGGTTAGTGCATTGGCTGCTAAGCAGAACGTCGTTGGTTTGAGTCCTACTCAGGCCAAGTTTTTATTTCATCTTTCAAGGGTACTGCCTCTTGCGAAGACCTGACAAATCTTCCAAGAGTATCAATCTGTCAGGAAAAAGTGCTTCTCATTTTTGCCGTTCGGAATCGGCGTTAAATTGTTGGTCCCTTCAATTCTAAACACGCACTCAGAGAATTGTTGATGAGAGCAAGCCACTTAGGCCTTGGCTCTTCAAGAACTGTCGCGCCACTTTATTTATTTTAAAATGGATGCCCCGCAAGCAAGGGAAACCAGTTGATGCGTGCCCCGGTTTATTCAAATCAAATAGTTTGACTGAGTGCTTTTATCTGCGACTGTTGTTGATTAATGTCACCGGACCATTGTCATTTCAAGATATACGCAAGGTAGATGGACAACAGTTCAATACGTATAAAGATGCATGCCTTGCTCGAGGCTTGCTAGAAGACGACAATCATTGGGACAGTATGCTTGCTGAAGCAGCATTACCCTGCACAGGAACACAAATTCGTCTACTATTTGCTATAGTACTGACTATATGTTTCCCGGCCCGAGCACAAATGTTGTGGGATAATCACAAAGATTCGATGACTGATGATATATTGCATCGATATCGTACAAGATGCAACGATCTAACCATATCATTTAGTGGTGCAATGTACAATGAAGCATTGATTGCCATCGAGGATCATTGCTATTGCGAATTTACCAATCAGTCATTTCTCTAAGCAACTATTAGATATTGGAGATGGGAAAGTTGCTGTACATAAAAATACTGGGTGCATAAAATTGGAGGCGGACTTCTGCACAATCATCGACTCGCAAAATACTCTTATCGATCACATATTTCCCGACGTACACACACAATACGCAAATCATAAGTGGCTGACAGAAAGAGCGATTATGGCAGCTAAAAATGTGGACGTCAATGGGTTAAATTTAAAGATACAACAGTTGTTACCTGGGAACTTGGTGTCATACAAATCGATCGATGGAGTTTGTGATACCAACGAGCCTGTGAATTATCCAATTGAGTTTTTAAATTCATTGGATTTGCCAGGCATGCCACCACACCATTTACAATTGAAGGTTGGATCTCCGATTATTCTGCTTTGTAACTTAAACCCACCGCGGTTGTGTAATGGCACACTATTAGTCATTAAAACATTAATGAAAAACGTTATTGAAGCCATCATCTTGAATGGCAAGTTTCAAGGCGAAAATGTATTGCTGCCACGAATCCCTATGATTCTTACAGATGTGCCAATTGAATTCAAACGCACTCAATTCCCAATTAGATTGGCATTCGCTATGACGATCAATAAGTCACAAGGCCAGACATTGTCTGTATGTGTCTTGGATTTGGAAACACCATGCTTTTCCCACGGACAACTTTATGTGGCAAGTTCTCGCGTCGGAAGACCATCCAGTTTGTTTGTGTTAGCTAAAGACGGACTAACCAAGAATATTGTTCACTCTATTGCGCTGCGAGATTAATTTTTTTTCAACTTAAATAATTGAAAGTAAAAATATGAATAATTATTTTTGATGTTTAGGTAGCTATCAAGGATTGTACTTTCAAATATATTCGTTATTTTAATTAAGATTTATTTATTACCCTAAATAAAGCATACGTTTATTGTTTATAATGCTTTCAATTATAAAAACATCCCCGCACACTTACAGTAGATAGTTATTTTTATTGAACTAAAAAAAAAAAATTCCTAGAAATAGTATACATGGCAAAACAAAGTTTGCCGGGTCAGCTAGTTTACTATAAAAATCGGATGATGATGCGTTAGATGATTTGCTCTCACTCGAAATTATTCGTCTCTCAACCTAGTCGCGTAGTAGCCTTGTTACGTATACGCCGTAGTTAACGTGATGGATAAGTTCAGAGTTATAGTCAGTTGTCCAAAGCACCATCTCACGTTCGTTCAAAAGAAGGTTCCAAGTGAAGAATTATCCCTTGATATGATGCGTATCATGAGACGAACAGTTGGAACTCTAATATGTTAAATTTTAATCATTACCTACTTCCCAGTGCAAGCCACAGAATTTTCTCCTTTGATCAAATAAACCTAAAGCCCACCATTTTCACAATCAAATAAAAATCTCTTCCAAAACACAGAGTATACCATACTGCCAGGTACACCAAGCACAAGCTAAGCTCCCATTTACAATATGTACAATTCCTTCTTTGGATAACAAATGGTCACTGCGACAAGAAATCAACTTCTGGTAAACAAACGAATAAACAACAACGTACCGCCAAGCAATAGCTCGCTAAGCTGTTTGTTCCCAATGTATCAACTGAAGTCCGGAAATCGCACAAAACTCGATGTTGTTCGTCTGTCTGTTTTTGGTGTCGTCATATAATAGCAAACGTCCAGCAACAAAAACAAACTACATTTACTTGGCTTCTTTCCGGGTAAAACATTCTTAAACAGAAACAAAAAAAATGTTGCTGGATTTTCGAGTCTTAGGGGATAGCTTCAGGTCTTGGATTTATATGCCGGTATGCCATAAGTCTAACCTGGAAATTCGAGGTGTTATCGCCTCATTTAATGGCTGATAAAATCAACTCTTAATCGACTTAGGGATGGTGTAGGTTTTAGACTTTGTGGCGACACAATAAAAAGCGACGAGCAAGTATTAAAACCTCGCAAATAACTTTTATTGTTGTTTTTATGTTGCTTTCAGTTGACTAATTCGTTTGAAAGTTCCTTAAAGTACATCGAAACATTGCGGAGTGTTCCAGAGCGTTAATTGGTGTTAAATGCTACTTTCTCTTCGTTGATGACTTACTCATAAAAAATAAAAAAAAAGGTTGTGAAGAGCTTAAAAGGAGTTGATGATTAATCGATTTTTTGTTCACCAATGTCTAAGCTTAATGATGTTACCACCTTCCATGGCACTAATAATTTCACTCACGAATCAAAAATAGTAGGTTCCTAATGAATGACAGTTATGGAACAGGCAATTATAAGAGCATTGTTGACGACATTGTGCCTAGTGACCGGAACACAACCTCCGCTTTAATCTTCATTATCACAAGACAAACAGCCCGCGATGCGGTACACATTTGCATTTTAATAAAAGAAATAAAATTTTAAAATTCTTTTGTGAATTGGTTTCGCTCCATATATTAAAGTTTGAATTGGAAAAATTATGCTGCAGTCTTTCATCATCCTCAGATCAACGATGGAATTTTAAATTGGTACTAAATTTCGTTAATGAGGTTTTGGACGAACGATAGGTTAACAGTAAATCTTTGAGCAGTTCTTATTATGATCAAAAATATGAAAGAAAGAAAAACAGAGTAAGTCTTAAATTATGTGGAAAGAGACATTTGGTTTTAATTGTGGCAAACCTGTTGAAAGTAGAAAGTTAATTGCGATACTTGCAGGCGGGTTTAATTTGACGTCAAAGTTTGATGATAAAAGCTGATATTCTCGTTTATGCTGTTCTAAACTTAACCTAGTTAATCTAAGTGGCTTCGGAACTTGCTCTGAAGTAAAGAACATTAAATGGAGGAATACTTCCAGAAAAACACTACAACATGCTTTTTTCGTTTTTTGTAATGAAAACAGAGAGAAGGTTTATTCATCGTCCTAAAAAAGAAAAATGTCCAAAAAAAAGTTGTCAAAATTAAGAGAACCATGTATACTGGGCAAAAGAAAGACCCGAACTGACCGCGATTTTTTTAAGCACAAAAAGGACAGATGAAGATCGACTTTTCAGAAGAAAAGGGAGGGAGCTTGAGAAGCGCAATGTCGATAAAATAAGAGATAACACAACAGGGATGAGTTGCACCCACTATACGGAATCATAAACGTTCTTAACGTCGTTTTGACGGCCGGACTCTGTGTCTATTGGAATTTATACCTGATAGTACCCTTTTCAGAATGACTTCATTACGACAGATCTAAGGAAGAGATTTGTAGCATCTTCCAAGCGGAAATTTTGGCGATCAAAGAGGTTCTATCCTGATTAAGAGAAAACGTGATATCAACTTCTGATATCCGCATCTTCTCTGACAGTCAAGCTGATGATGAACTCACTAAAAATGGAACTGACATACCTTTCTCACCTGAAAGGAAAAAGATAGGAACACCGATAGCTACATGTAAACTAATGCTAAAAGAAACAGCCCTAACGATAGGAAGCTCTAGGTGGTATAATTTACCAATGTGCGCACGCGCAGCCACAAAACTCATATGGCCTTCACTTGACCAAAAGATCTCTAAAGACTTTTTATCTCAAAGCAGATTTCATATAAGCTCCCTTATAAGTGTCCTCACAGGACATTGTCTTATAGGCAGACATGCAATACGACTGTTGGTGTAGGCTAAAATGACTTCTGCAGGAGCTGTATGGACGAAGAAGAAGAGGAAACAATCTCTCACCTCTCTCTCTGCACATGCCCTGCTCTTTCCCTAAGACGCAAACTTCGTCGAGAGAATATTTTTACGATAATCCCAGTGAACTAGCTAACAAGGATATTTAATGTCTTCTTCACTTTATAAAAAGCTCAAAATGCTTCGACTAGTAAGAAGTAATTCCCTAGATTCATGTGGTATCACAATGGGCCTTTTCTTTTGGCCTAAGTGTGTGGATCATGTATCCGCAGCCACTTTAACCTAACCCAATCTAACCTAAGGAACAGATCAAGAACTCTAAATCCCCATTTCAAGAGCAATGTCTAATTTTGACGATGATATTTCGTTCCAGCAGGGCTTTTTGTGTGAAACGAGGGGTTTGAACAATGCGTTACGTCTTATGCGCCTTTTTCGTTAATCGTAAATTTTTTTTGCAAGAGTCACCAGTATTCACCACGGACACATCTTTTAAAAAAAGTTCGCCCAATTACTCACCGACACACGACATAATTGGAAGACAAGAGTGTGTTATGAATAGTGAATTTGTAGACTCAATTCGGGAACAAAGATTAACTTATTAAACGGTTATTGAGGGCAAGGCCAAGTGCTGTTCACGCCGACATAGTCATGGATAAAGATTCAGAATGGAAGGCTTGAACTTTGAAATAAGTAAGACTTTTGGCTGATCGAAATCAGTGAAGGATACGCAAATAATTTTAGCAATTCTTTCATCGATTCTCCGGGTGTTGTGGATGAAAATTTGTTTCGTTATTTACGTGGCTGTTGAAAAATGTCGTTTAACAACATCTCAGTAGAGATTATCGAAAATATTAATATTCTTTTTCTTCTAAAAGCAGCTTTTTCTAGTGGTCCAGATGGAATTAGGAATTTTATCTCTTAACCATTTTTGGTTTTTTGGGAGTTCCTCAGGGAAGTCGTCTAGGACCTCTACTTTTAAATTTAGCTATAAACGAAGCTCGGTTTATCCACAAAGCTTAGTTTTTCTGTGCACATTAACAACATAGTTACGAAGCGAGTTCAATGCAATGATTTAAGCGTTGGTCAAGTTGCTGTGTTCGTCCTCACTTGGTCACCTCATTACGATATTTATATTGAGAGGCTAGAATCTGTTCAACGAAATTTTGCCACATGGCGCAGATTAAACGGTATAGGCAAAGGTTGAAGGGGTCCAATTACTTTTCCTGGTAATAAGGGAAAAATCTGTACGTAAGACAAGACAGTAAGGCAACAGGATTACAGACGTTTTCTTTTTTGCAAAAGTTTTAGCAGCGCTTTTCTTTATTTTAAAAACTTTTTCACTTTTTAGCTTCATTCAGAATAAAATTCTAAGATTCATTGGAAATTATAAAATTGTTACCAAAATACAAGACAAGAATATTCTTTACGGTCGGCATCTTATTTTAGAAACAAAAAAAAAAAGTCCATGAAATTTAAATAAATAAAAATGTTTAAAAATTTTGGACACGTTATAAATTTTGTGATGCACTAAAATTATTAAATGCTACTTGGCTATCATCCAAGTTTATTCATTTTTTATATAATCGAACTCATTATACCTTAAATAAATCACTTTTTTATAAAAAAAAAAAAACAAAAAAAATTAATTAAACATTAAACAACATACATGAATGTATCCTTTAATTTTCGAGCGTAGGTCCTTCAGAAAAACCATATTCATTGTTATGGACGTCATTTGGTTACTTTAATTCCACATTTGTTGCTGGTAATTGAATTGTTTGAAAAAACAATTTGTTTAATTGAGTGCGTAGATCCGAACATAGCAAATTTTTTTTGTTTAACTAAATTTTTGTTGACAAACAATTTCTCTTTTTTTCAAACTTTCTTCACTGATTTATTTTTGTTTTTATTAATTTCTTTCTCTCTTTTCTCACTTAAAAAATATAAAAATAAAAAAAATGTTAATTCTTTTAACAGGTCTTTTCGCCTGCACCAGTAATAACAAAAAACCTCTAACTGAATTCTCTGCCAATTTGGGTAGGTACTGAACAAATTTGATGCGCCACTTGTGTGTGTCACCCCGAAAATTTTTGTACTTTTGTGTACATCATATTTTCCAAAAAGAATTAAAATTCATGTGGTGGTCTAAATATTCTCGCAAGAATTACATTCTGAAAGGATGTTAGTGTGCTATTTTTGAGCAATCACAAATGTCAACAAAAATTTGTGTATATTACTTTATCAATAAATTTGAAATGAGGAGGAATGAAAAATATATGACGTATACGCCACAGTGTTCCATGTCATTAGAAGGAAAATGAATTTATTTTAAAAATATAAGAAGACGACATAATTAATTTAAGCGCTTTTGGGGGTAAATTATATTTAAGAAAATTAACAACACGTGCTGTTTTGAGTTGTTGTTTCTTCTTTTTTGTTTTTGTTTCACCTTTTGAACACTGGCTGACAGTTGCAATTTTGTTATTGGATTTTTGTCAATCGTTTTTGAAATGAGGAAACAAACATTTCGGTTAGTTAAAAATGCGTTTTTTTTTTGTCTTTAAAAGTTTTGAAATGAGTGTCGTTAAATTTAAGTGTCGGAAAATATTTGATTCAGTCTATGGTATTTTTTTATTTGGGGCGTATTGAGGCCTTGAATGAAAGATCACAAACCTGAAATGAAAAAAAAGAAAGAAAATATTTAAAACTATGTTTTAGGACATTGATCTCATAAAAAGAAATAGATTTTGAATGAAATCTTTTTTAATAGATTTTTTAAATTCCTTTATCAGGAATTCGTTATATTTGATTTTCTATTTCAAGATGATTTACGAAAAAAAAAAACAAAAACATACCAACTTCAAACAATTCTACTTCATCAAAGTGATTACACTTGACAGCAAGACAAAATGTAATCCCATGTCCACAAGTAAGGCCAAGCTCGACATTCCAAGCCAACACAACTGACCAATGAGCGAAGCAACATGCTTAAAACAATTCATCCACTTCCAAGTAATAAAACTTTAATTCTCTCAAGTGGGCTCGACAATCTGTCTTTGGCTACATTTTTCATCAACAATTACCTTGGCTACACGTTTTAAAATATCTATTGCGTTCCGAGGGAAATTTCCTAACTTGAAACTGACCAACACCGATGACCAGTGCCCACTTTACACACACGTTAAAATGAACTCATGAGGCTACGAAATAAATTCATCATACTTTACAGGAGCGTCATCATAGAGAAGACCGCTTGGCGCTCACAGCTAAGCACAAAGCTACTGAATCACATTTTTTTTAATTATTAATTGCCGACTATGATGTTAATTGTATGCCTAGGTCTCAAAAGTGCACAAACTAGTTCCATGCGTGGCATTTCAATGCACATCAAATCTTTACAACAGAAGAGTCGAGAAAACCCGGAAAATCCATCTCGTGTCTAACCAATCAATCGTTACTGTCTTCGAAATAGCATTTTCAAGCCGACGTGTCGGCTCTGTCATCGGCATACCGACCAAGCGATCATCAATGTGCGCTATGTGCACAAAGCAAGTCAGGCAAATCGTCACTTAACCTATTCCAAGTGCATTAACCCGAGCGTGCAAATAATAATTAAAATAAGAAAAAAAAAGAAGAACTGGCACATAAGTTGATAGTATCCGCAACGTCAGTAACTTTTTGCCTTAATCGATCTGAGTTTTTTTTTTATTCGAGTTATGATTTCAATAAAAATACGAAGAGTAAATCGGACATTAAATTTTTAATTCATTGAACGAACAAAAATATTATAGATGGTAGAATTTCTTTCTACTTAAAGTGTTTTATTAAATTTTCAAACTAATTCAAATATAAACAAAAAACTCCCATGTCTGAACTAATTCATGAACCCATCAATTTATTGCTGATATAGGCTTTGTACATTTTCTTGTAAAATTTTAACTGTGTTACCTTTTTTATTTGACACTATCGTAAAATCTTATTCTTATAAACTTGGTTCACATGATAATTCACGTTGACTTATTCGCTTCGCGCAAACAAACCCTCCACTATTGCCTAACCAGAAATGTGAATCAAAACCATAGCCAATTAAATTCACTTCCCATCGTAAAAGCCAACAACTAAGTAAATAAATAAAACAAGCTTACAAAATTTCCACTCGAGAAATATTTCATTTAACAACTTTCTCACCCAATTTGCCACAAAAAAGGAAAATACAAAAACCAGAGTTAAGCTAGAGCGCACGCTTCAATGGATATGATTGTTGATGAGGGGGCGCCCGCGCCCATGCAAAATCAACACTTTCACATTTTAAAGTTGAGCAACAGCGAAAGTAAACAACGAAAAAAATAATAATATTAAAATACACAAATTACAACAATTGAGCTATTTCCGATGTGGGGATTTTTTATGACTTTCATAAGAGGGACGTGAAAATAACCCTTCTATTTTCAACTCAAATAAAAAATGTGACCTAAAAATGTTTGCGATTGCAAAAAGCTCCCTCGCGAAATGCTTGCATATTTACAATTAGCAGCCTCATTAAAAATACCAACAAAAGTGGTGACCCAGTAGTCTTGCAATTAGATTTCCAAACCATCTCCAAAAATACAACCCACTAACAAAATCTCTCTATTTTTGTTGTAATTTCAACTAAACACGTTGCTGTCTGTTAACTTACCCTATTCGGTTGTTTAATTTTAATTAGTAATTAATTTAACAGCCAAATTGTTTAACACACTCAATTAACATCAAAGATCGGATAACAGAGCGCATACAGATATAATTATTTCGCACTTGGATTCGCACTATTCGCATTGGGAATTCGTCGGATCTACACCTACCGTTGATGCAACTGACGACCGACTGACGTTGCAAGGGGACTAAAACACTGACAATTAGTTTTGGTGTATTGCTTCAGATTCGATAATTTGGCATAATTTATTGAATCAGTGCCACTGTTACGTGTTTCTCTGTTGACCGATGTGGTGTGGTGCATAGTAATGATTAGATGATTGATTGATGGATTTGAGGGGGCATTTAAATGCGGCCTACACTGGAAGGGGATGGGTGAGCAACTGGTTTTGAAATAGGACTCAATGTAGCGTCATGTAAACTAAACGAATTGAAATTAATTTGCTTAGAGCAACTCTAATTTTAATGACCGATTGAGCTGTTAAAAAGAATTAGGTAAGTTGTGCTTAAAATCTTCTTCATTTTTTTAAAATAGAAAATAATAATTTATGTCTTTTCCATTATTCATAAAAAAAAGAGAAACTATAAACAAATCAATGATGTTTCTTGGTCGTTCTAAAAATAACAAAAACACATTACCTGCCAAAACAAAACCATGTCCTTGTCGAACATTGAATGAAATTCGATTAGTCATTATTTCTGATTTATGTATCATGATGAACGCTTCAAATATAGGTACTCTCAGGCAAAGTGGATCTAAAAAAGTTTATTCTAAAAATAAAAATTTATTAATCGTCTCTTCAGCTTGATTCGTTTTTAGAATTAATTCTGAACGAGGACCGTTGCGTCGAAGTAAAGAAATTTGTCAAGAATGCACATCACTTG
This sequence comes from Sphaerophoria taeniata, assembly GCA_943590905.1. Classification (NCBI taxonomy): domain Eukaryota; kingdom Metazoa; phylum Arthropoda; class Insecta; order Diptera; family Syrphidae; genus Sphaerophoria; species Sphaerophoria taeniata. The sequence continues at coordinate 32,139,117 of OX016540.1, read as the reverse complement.
AGGGAAAAAAACATGAATTTTATCTTAAAAAAAAAAAAAAAATAATTTTCCAGATCATCAAAGGTCGTGATCTTGTTTTTGAAAGAAAATTCTTTTGTCGTGTTTTCGAATAAACAATAATTCATTTTGTCTCGATGGTATTCTAGTTCGGCAAGCTCCTGGGAGCATGATAAAATCTCAAAGAAAAAAAAATTACTTTTTCAACTTGATTACCGAAACTATACCTAGCACTTAATATAATTTATTTTTGTTTGCAATTCTTTGAGGCTAAACAAAAAACTAACCTAAATAATCAAATTTTTAGATTTTTTCGCAAAGTTTTCTTTTTCCTTGCAATCTTTATTCTTTTATAATTGTTTTGCATGAAACGATCTTGTGAAAAGCTCAAGTAAACAAGACAAAATAATTTTATCGGCTATAAGCAAGCGTCTTATTGATATACAAATCTTTCGATTTGTCTATTTTATTAAGAAAAACCAAGTTCTTTGATCAATCTTTTTGTTATTTATTTGTTTACGACTTGTATCAAAATGTTTGTGTTTACTTCGACCTTGTTCATTGTTAAAAATAAAATGTTTGACGATACTTAAACGATTGTCAAATAAGAGTCGAAAGGCCTATTGTCAAATTAGCATACAGCTGGTCAAATGGGTGATTTATTGGTTTCAAGTAGTTTGTAAGGAAAGCAATTTATTTTCAATGCTTTTTGAAAGTTGACATTTTGACATCAAAACAAATCCTAGTTTAGGGATGATTCTTATTAGAAAGAAAGAGCAGTGGGTGATATGAATAAATAATTTAACAAAGTCCAAAAACAAAAAAATATTAAAACCCGAAAAGGTACTTAGTTTTGAATGAGTAAGGCATGAATAAATTGAGTGGATGATGATTTTGAGTTGAATGATGATTTTCAAATTAAATATTTTAATATTCATTGATGTGGATCGAAGGATTTGCATTCGATAGTAAATGGTTTTTTGTTTTGAAAACGGTTGCGATTCATAAATAAAATAAATCACATCAATTTTGAGCAGCAGCTTGCTCTAGCCATTAGATTAAATAATGCATAAGGAGAACCCACATACAAATTAGTAATTGGGATTGGTATTAACCGTGATGTTTGATTTTTGATGTAAAATAAAAAATATTAATTTGACAGGTTACTTTGTATTATCAATTCATGGCATTTACGTTTGGAAACAACTTCACGTGAGGTTGTCAATTCGGTTTGTCCTAACATAGCGTATGGTATCTCGCAAAGAGCACTTGTAATGTGAACTTCCAAAAAGGGTCATTCGTAGCTGGCTTATTTCTGAAAATCTAAAGCATGATAGACTCTACTGGGCGAAGAGGAATCGGCCTGGAAAGTCCTTTGCGGTACAATTCATCATAAGAGACAGCACGGTAGACCAAATTTGCACTGGAAAGATGTAGTTAACCTGGAATGGAATGGCGCTTGGCGTAAGAAATGCGTTTGAAGTATAAATATGTATAAACAACCTTAGACAGCAAGAATTTTTAGTCAAACAAGTCATACAAAAAATGACTAAAAATATACCCAGCGGAAGGTAGATAACATACGACTTATTTCATTCGAAATAATGTGTGTTCTAAAAGAAAAGATTGTTGAAGAAAAAATGTCGAACCTCTGTGGCTTACCAAGACAATTGAATGGGGCCGAACTGACCGTTGTAAGGTTTTATAGTAGCTCCACAAAGGCGAATGAAGAAAATCGGATTCAAAAAGAGACATTAGGCCGACTCGACTAAATAGAAGTTTGTTTGAATTTAATATTAAGACAATCAGACGATATACGCGTTTTTTCTTGTGGCACAAAGGGTCATTCAAGCATCAAGTTAGTAGCGCTGGCATTTGATGCGTGGTCGAAAGTATTTCTTTGAAGATGTCAATGGGCAGGCGGTTAGAGTCAATTCGGAGGGATGGTCGAATTATATCCGATTATTTTTGGCCGGCGATTTAGGATCATGACTTGGACGATATGTCGTTCTAACAAGACGAGACAGCAAGACTCACAGCACGACCAGTTAAGGCTTTTTTACGTGAGAATTTTCCTTGTCGTGCAATTTTACGTTTTGGCGACGTCAATTGGATTCCAGGATCATGCTATTTGATACCGTGGGGCTACGCAAAAGCCCGTGTTTACGCGAATAACAATAATATTCATTAAAAAAGTATCGTTCTGTTTGTTTTATTCAGCTTTGTTTTCGAAACCAAAAAACGAATGACCCTTAAGTATTGCAAGTTTTAACTTCGTCGAAAATGTCGACCTCAAGATTTTGAACTCGAGGTTTTGATAAAATACGTTATTGCGATGGAATGAAAAGAAAGAAGAGGGCCGGCGATTTCGTCCGAAGTCTTTCTGTATTAATTGCACCTGCAGCCAGGCACGTAGCCAGAGGGGGGGCTAGAGGGGCTCAAGCCCCTCCCGAAATGATTAAAAAAAATATTTGAACAAAAGTTTGTATATTCTCTTATTAGTTCCTCACTACTTATGTAACCACATCGTAACCAGTTCAAAAAATGCAACCTATATAAGCCCAGATATCCAAAACGAAATCTTGGATATATGCTCTGATATTGTCACCAGAAAAATATCTAACCGGGTTATAAGATCGAGTTGTTTTAGCATTCTGGCTGATGAAACAATGGATGTTTCTGGCACTGAGCAACTTTCAATATGTGTCCGATATGTTGACTGCTGTACAGAGCCCACGAAAAGTATGCTTCGGGAAATTTTTTTAGGTTTTATTCCGACACCGACGTCTTGGACAAAACGTCACGATAGACGCATATAATTTCGAGGTAGTAAGGGACTTTGTATACCTTGGCTCCGCTATCAATACGGACAGTGACATCAGCGCCGAGATCAGACGAAGAATAACTCTTGCTAATCGCTGTTTCTTCGGGCTAAGAAAGCAATTGAGTAGTAAAGCCCTCTCCCGAAAAACTAAGGTGACGCTCTATAAGACCCTCATCATCCCCGTCCTGCTATATGGTGCATGGACCTTGTCAAAAACGGATGAGAACGCACTTGGCCGTTTTGAGAGAAAGATTCTACGTAAGATCTATGGTCCTGTCTGCATAAACCGTGAATGGAGGAGAAGATTTAACGACGAACTGTACGGGCTGTACAGCGACACTGACTTAGCTAAAAGAGTGAAGGTCCAAAGACTCAGATGGCTCGGTCACGTGGAGAGGATGGACACCACTCCGGCCCGTAAAGTCTTCGAATCCACCCCAGAGGGAAGACGCAGTAGAGGAAGACCAAGGCTCAGGTGGCGCGTGCAAGTTGAACACGACCTCAACCAACTCGGCGTGCGAAACTGGAGACAGCGAGCTAGGGACCGAGCTGGCTGGAGAGGTTTGTTGGTTGAGGCCCAAGTCCACCCCGGACTGTAGCGCCACCTTAAGTAAGTAAGTAAAGTAAGTAAGGATCCCTCTTCCGATGTTCTGAAACTGCTAGATATATGTGACAAGACCTACTTCAGGAGCATAAGCTACTTGCTTACAATTTTGGCCACACTACCAGTTACAACAGCTATCGTTGAAAGAACCTTTTCAACGATGAAAAGGATCAAAACAGTATCCCGAAGCGTTATGGGCCATCCAAGACTTAGCGCACTTGCAATGCTGTCTGTTCACTCAGGTATTGATGTGGATCCAGATGAAGTGATCGACATTATGTCTAAAAAAAAGACAAGGCGTTTATTGCTGTAAAAATCCAAACTATTTATTTAATTAAATAAAAAAAAAATACAAACAAAAATAAAACATTTACATTATGTAGTTTTTTTTTTTTAAATTTTTGTATAAAGAATTACTTCTTCGAAATTGAACAAGCCCCCCCCGAACCGAAATCCTGGCTACGGGCCTGCCTGCAGCACTAATTTTTGAGTGCCTCCATACGAACTCATTTGGTCAGAAATCAAACTTCAAATCTTCTCAAAAAATTCTCCTACTTTCAAAAACATCTTTTTGTAAAAATGGCTTCTTTTAAGGGTTCCGTACACAGAGTTGTAAATGAAACCATTATAAGATCAGTTAGTTTTATTAGTTTGTAAAACTTTCATTTTTGTATTGCTTCGATAGGTACCCCCATAGGACCGTTATTTTGCAATAAGAATTTCTCAAAAATACACGACGTAGGATTACGCTTTTTTGAAATTGTTATTGTCTGAAATTTTTGTGGATTAAGATTTAAATTATTCTTTTCACACCATACAACAAACTTATTAATATCATCTTGCAGTTGAACGCGATCTTCATTGGATGAAATATTTTTTTAAGATCTTCATATCATCTGCAAAGATAAGAATTTTACTATTTCGAATACTTAGCGATGCATCGTTAATAGCTAAAATAAATATAAGGGGTACTAGGTGACTACCTTGTGGTACACCCGATTTGGCGATGAAAGGATTTGAGTTAAAGTTTCTGAACTTTCCTGGAGAAAAGTCCTATGAATTCAATTTAAACTTGACAATAGTATAAGAGAGTTGATCAAATGCTTTGGAAATATGAGTGTAAACACAATCAATTTGCTTTCCACTTTCTACAGAATTTTAACATTTTATTTAAGAAGATTGTTGAAAGTTAGGACTGTTTCGCAGAAATGGGAGTATCGATGAAAGACTGATTAAAGTTACTTATTAGCATCACAGATTTCAGAATTGCAGTTCAAGACAATATTAGCCGTGTTTTATTGGGAATTTTATACTAAGCTTAGTAAAATCTTACACGAAAGACAATAAACGAAAACTGAGTAAAAATAAGTCGTAATTGAACTCAGTAGCTTGCTAAGGATAAAGTTTCGGCCATTCGACACTTGAGTTTTTCGTTGTGTTTTTTGTATAGATCTTGGCTAGTGCTATCAAATGTCAAAAACTTTCGGAAAGAACACAGCGTGGCGTTTTCTTCTAGGTCTCAACATGGTGCTTCTTTTTTCTCTGAAAGGTTTTGATATTTGATTCCAGTGAACGAAACTCAGTTTAATACTGAGCATAGCGTTTTATTGGAATTCCAATTACTGAGCTAACCTAAATTCCCAATAAAACACAGCTATTGTTGTATTTGAAGTATATAGGCTAAACATCACATTTCTTTTTAGAATTGACAAAATTCCAAAAACTTTTAGGGTCCTGTTTCAGTGAATTTAACATATTTATGAGATATTAATTGGAAAGATCAAAAGAGTCTTTTGAACTCTTCGAAAAGGGAGATATAAACTACCCTTTTCTCCAATGTCATAGAACTGAAATAATTTTTCCAGGCCTTGTTCTTTATTACGAACGCTTTTCAGTTCTTTGGTATATCAAGAATGAGTGCAGTTATTTGAATTGGCACTATTTCGTCAATGGATCTCATCACAACAGAGTTAAAACTTGAGATAGTTGCGTCGGTGTCATTAAAGAGCAGAATATTCTCAACACCGGAACTTCTCAAACTATCCGCAAACTGTTGAAAATTAGCTCTGCGAAAGTCATATTTATACGAACAATCGTGAGAATTACTATTTTTTAGTAAATGACCGCTCAAGTCAAAGGTAATGCCAAGGGGTGGGTGATATTTGTCTATATTAGATATAGCAGAAGAAGAATCAACAACTACTGTGCTAACAGCATTTGATGAGAATACCAAATCCAGTAAGCGATTCATGGAGTTTTTTATACCGCTTACTTGTTCCAAGTCAGGCGAAATAATGCTGTCTAAAAATTGAAGCCTCCGCCAGTTTATCGCAACAGGAACTTAAGACTCGTCGTCAAAATGAACCCAGTCTACGTTTAGGAGACTAAAATCACCTAACAGGAGAATATTATTTTCAATAGGGGAGAGTGGGTATTTTTTGGACACAGGAGGAATGGGACAGAGACATTTTCTCAGTTCCTACAATTTTATTTCTCTTTCCTTGTATGACAGATTCTGTCTTTAGTCTGTCCCCATCCCTCAACAAAACAAGTTGTGTCTAGGAAAAAAATCACGGAGTGGAGATTAAAAAAAGGTAATTTGTGCATAAAAAGTAAAACATCTGCGTAACTTTGATTGAATTTATTTTTTAATGTGTGAACTTACTGCGCAAAAAAGTGTAATAATTAGATAGCAACACCATTTTTGAAGTGAATTCATCGTAGTTTTGTTTAATTAGTGCCACACGAAAAGTGATATTATAAATTATTTATTCGAAGTGCCATGCAGGATGATTGGGACATCACTATTCCACCCCATAGTTGTCCCAATCCCATTGATCGCAGGAGGAATGGGACAAACTCAATCCTCGTGCTCGCAGGAGGAATGGGACAAAGTGAGTTGGTTCATGGAATGATTTTTTACTTTTCTTCTGTCGAACTTTCGCCTTCTTTATAACTGAAAATAGGTTGCCAAAATGTTATTTTATCTTTAGAAATCAATTTTGCTCAGATACGGTCTATAAGAACTCGGCAAATTTAATGTATTCCAAAAGTGTCCCATTCCACCACATAGTTGTCCCAATCCTCCTCCTATCAGGAGGAATGGGACAAAGTGAGTTGGTTCATGAAATTAATTTTTTTGCTTTTCTTCTGTCGGAGTTTCGCCTTCTTTTTAACTGAAAATAGGTTGCCAAATTGTTATTTTATCTTTAGAAAACAAATTTTGCTCAGATACGATCTATAAGATCTCGGCAAATTTAATGTATACGAAAAGTGTCCCAAATATACCCACTCTCCCCTACCAGTAATTTCTATAACATAGTCAATGGCTGACGAAATATATGTATTCATATTCTGAGAGGAAAATATGTTTACTTTTTTAACTGCAAAATGTAAGGTCAAACTTCAAACTTTGTATGCATAAACAAAAATCTACAAATTCCTTAAAGTATATGGCGCAAAATTATAGTCCGCTAATGAACAACTTTAGTGTGATACTAGGTTAAAATGACGTTACAGTCATGGCTCAAACGTCACACACACTAAAGTTGTTCATTAGCGGACTATAATTTTGCGCCTATGTATTTATCCACATCACTCAGCTGTACGAAAGCAAAGGTACATTTTAAATGTTAAAATTTTTTCAGATTCAGATTACAATAACAAAATCGATTTAATCCAACAAATACTACATTCCTAGTGCACCTCCTAGAATACAAAATAAAAAACAAGATAAAGAACGTGGAGGTTCATTTAAAAATATACCTTTTGTCTTGAATAAACAAACATTCTCACACTTAATCCTTGTGTCAGATACAATTTCAATTTCATGGAAATTTTGCACTTGATATAAATTTCACTGTAACCGACTTATTCTAATGCAAAATCCGAAACAACAAAGAAAGAGCAACAAAAATTCCACTAAACAGACAACAAAAAAATCAAATAAAATAAATACAATTCCGAAAAAAAAACGCAGAAAACAAAAATGTACATACGTGATTGCCATATTAAAGGTGCTCCATGACACTGTGATGGAAATAAATGGCAGCAGAATGCAGCGCGACTTGCTGCACTGTCTCACACAGAAAAACGAAGATGTATATTTTGTAGGAATTACAAAAAACAAACTGAAACATTCTCGAAATGCAAATTCCAGCACAGAATGCGTCGTTTGTCACTTAATGAAAAAAAAAATGAAAACCAACAACAATGTTAAATCGAAGACGTTGAACGCTTAATCCGTGCGGAAAATAATTCTTTCGACTTGAAGCATTTGCTTCGGGGAACACACAGAACCACCATAGGTATGTTGATCCACAAAAAAAAAGAGAAGACTATGAAATGCTATCTAGGTAACTTATCCGCGGAGCATACTAATTGCCCGAAAAAAAAGCACAGCAGCACCAAACTGAGAAAAAAATGTTGACGTATAAAAATTTAGGTTAAACTTGATATTTAATGGTGAACAAAATTCCCAAAGTTTTGGCAAAAAAAATCAAAAAAGCAATGGGACACTTTTCCTGATTTACTTTTCTCAATGAAAAACGAAAAAAACATAAATATTAAAAGCACATTGTTGCACTATCACAGAGAATCACTTTTGCGTGATCCCAACTTTCTCCTGCGCTGCACTACGGTTTTGTTGTTTCGATGGGGCAAAGGCGGCAGTGAGAGGATTCGAATTCAGATAAAGATTCGAATTTAACAGGAAACCACATGTCACGTAAACAAATCGCCCGATTTGCCTTTTTGGCATCAGACGACTATAACGAACGAACGAACCAACGACCGGCTTTAAACTTTTCAGGATTTCGAGGTTTGACTGCGACTTCGACACGATTTAAAAAACGTTTAATGACGCGTAGGAGTATTGACTTCTTATAAATTGTGTTTCACTTCGTTTTGGCCAATGGTATCACTATGGTAACGAGGAGGGCTCAACGCAGGACGAGAAGCAACACACACTCTCTTTTATTTTGAATACAAAAAAAGGTCATTGACGGACCAGAACAGAGGTATCCAACAATGTGTAGGGTGTTGACGAATTTATCGAGCCACAAAACCTGTCGAAAGGGTATGTGTATGCGTCATCGCCCGGCTCCAGAACAAGAACGGACTTCGAAAGGCAAACAAACAAACAAAACAAAAATCCTTTATCTCTTTTTTTTTCAAATAAACCGAGTCCAATGGATAGGATAAGACAGTTCGTCGTCGATCCGCGTGTCGTCTCGGAGGCAAACTAAAATATCGAAAAGCTACAAGCTGCGATTGAAGCCCGTTAAGTGGCTTCAGAAAGAATATGGCTATAAGGCAGCCAGACGACGACGGCAACGACGACGACACGGTCCGATGTTTGAGTTCGATTGCTGTTGGGTTGGGTATTGGGTTGGCTGCTATGCGTCACTTGGAACACTTGCTCGGCCTCAATCAACAAACAAACAAAGCAAATAACAAAAAAAAAATATTGTAGTCTTCTCCGAAGAACAATCCAGCGGTGGGCCAGAGAAACGTGGGGACAGCTTATACGAAATGTGTTTTGTTCTTCGACTTTTTCTTCTTCTTTGGTTAAGTCTTTCTTGAGAGCCAACACATACGATCACATATGAAGACATTCCTAGAGTAGCAAAGTCGTCGCGTGCCAATTGTAATAATGCACAAACAATTCACTGTCTGTTGTGTGTGCCTTTTACCGAAAGAGAGATAGATACGAGATACTTAGTCTCAGATACTTTTATTTCTTCATACAATAGATACTCTCTCATATCGGTGGAGCTATTTTACTCGCTTGTCGTAGATACTTTTGACTTTTTTTGTATTTTTTTTCGCTTTGACTGGATTCAAGAAACGTACAGTGGAATAGATATAATTGCCTTTGTAAACGGCTGAGAGCAGAGATGGAGTATCTTATGCGGCTTTATACGTATACGGACGACAAAGCGACGCGACGAGACGAGTTGTTTTGTTTGGGGCTGTTTGGGAAAATTAAGGCTATCGAATTGCATTCTTATGGATTGGAAAAGTAAGTTCACTCATGGAAGAATATATTGAATGGTTGGGTTTTCCGTGTGTTAGCGGTTTTTTTTCTTCTCTGGCTTAAAGTGAGAGCGTGAACATGTCGATAAATTATATCTTTAAGATACCTACAGTAGTTTTTCTGGTGAGTAAGGCTATTGTGTAAACTAGGGCCGAAGGTATCACAAGAGATTATTACCTTAATGGTAAAGTTGTTGCTTGTGTATTTTGTCACCATTAAGTGGATTGGCTTTGGATGTAGTTCGTTGATATTGGAGAGGGTATTATTTTTGCAAAATAACTTCAATTTGATACAAAGTTGCAGATGAGCATCAGTTTAGGAAGGATGCACAACAGGTCGGAAGAATCCATCGATTCGATCTTCTGAGTGCTCAATAACATACCAGTTTAAGTGGATGTGTGGGTATATCAGGACTTTGAAAGACCCAGTTTTATGAGAACCTGTCAAGTCATTAAGTCGTCAAGAAAAATGTCAATTTTTAAAGCTTAAAACAGTGGAAAAAAGTACTTTCAAAGTGGGTGTTAAAAAGTGTACCTCAAACATTAGCTGATAAATTTTAATTTCGCAATAAACACCTGCCTTTTCTAATTCACATTTAAGCTGCTCCACATTTTAACAAGTCATTTATTTTCATTTTACATAACTAAGTCATTAGGGTGCACAAAACTAAATACAAAACTTTCGCTCAAATTGCCAACCGTCAAGCAAAAGAGGGTTTTCCCCATTTTCATTCTGTAAAAGGGTGTCGAAATTGCAATTTAAAATATAAAGTCTGACGCATAACTTTCTCATTTTCGACAGTATACCCAGGTGGTGTGTATAAAGTCAAATATAATAATCATCCCAAACTCTTAGCAAGAAACTTGTAGGTAGAGAGACAAAACTTTAAATTGCAGTTTCTATACAAACGATGAACGGACGGACTGGTAGAGTAATTTCTATTCAAATGCATAACTTCTGCCATACTCTGTACTCCCCCACTCAATCAACTTTCTGCTGGTGCCGCCCTTTTAACAAAAAACAGGAAAAAAAACTATTTCACAAGCTAAATGTTTGAAAACGTTGTTGGTCGTTTGGTGTGTCTTGGCAAGTTTATTATTATAGTTGCTGCTCTGATGTCGAGAAATTAATTTGTGAAAATGAAAATGATACAAAAAATACACTTTTTTGACAGCAACAACAAGCAATTATGTGATAGTTCGCAAGGGAAACAACACAAAATGTAAATAAAAACGTACAAACAATTTGATACTTAAAATGTAAATACTTAACAGTGCTGTGAAGAAAATAATCTACAAAACTAATAAAAACTTTAGTAAATTTGGGTTTTCAACACATTAATTTTTAAACGACAATCTAAAACAATAAACACAAGGCTTATAGTTGGTTCAGCTAGTTTAATATTTGTTTCAGATTTGACAGTCCAACTGTCAGATTAAAATTTTATTAATTTGTTTACTGCCAAATGTGTCAATTATGAACAAACCCTCAGAAAGAAGTATTCAAATTGGTCTAAACTCTTCTTAAATCTATCCAATAGATGTTGTATTTATTTAGGACTAAGTCAAAGGAAGCCTCATATTTTTCTTCAATCTCGTCGAAGTTACTTAAAAACATACACCTCAAGGAGTTCACTTTAAACATACATTTGTTATGAGTGATTCATCGTCAGTTTTGATCTGCAAAAGGCTTTTTTTTGGCGGATCAAGAGGGAGTTCTATCAAACTGCATTGTAATTTTTATTCACTATTATTTGCAAATCATCTATCAAAACAATTCGAGCCCCAGTTATCGAAATCTATTAAAATTGTATCACTCGATCGGGCCGCGTCTGATTGACCGTTTAAAAAATCAAATTTTAATCTCAAACTCAATTCATCCATTCATAAAGCTTGAACAAAATTCTCATACAAACCGAACGAACGTTGAGAAATTCATTCAATTATTTCATTCGCTTACTTACAATTCACATTATGTCATTGCATAACAATTCGCTAGAAATTTCAAGTTTGATTTAAAATCAGGTTTTTAACTTCTCCCGTGCCAAGCATTTAAGTGTACTAGAAGTAAGAAATCTTGTGAAGCAAAGTGCCATACGAAGTGTACGGCCGACAGCTTCTTAACCGGAACCTTTTGGGGAAACTCTTGTATTTCCTTTTACATGTCAGAAATCGACTTCTTTCAAGTGTATCTTCGAACGGACAACTCCTTGACCTTAATTTTTGATTGTTAGATCGATTTCGAAAGAAAGGTAATTTCGACCGTCACCTGGAAACCGCTCAACGTTTATTCTCTAGTGTTTTGCTAGGGACGGGATGGTTCCCAACCGATAATACTGTACACATTAAAGGAGAAGTTAGTCGGGTACCGCTCACCTTATATTTTCTAGTTTTCGCTAGAGACAACTGGTCGCCTTGGTCGTGCAATATCACACAACAGTCTCAGGTTTCAAGTAATTAGCCAGATACAATTGAAGCTTTGAAAGCCAACGTTACTCGCGGGATATCAGACGCTTTGCTCGAACGACTTGTCCGAAATTGGAACTTCCGATAGGACTGTCTCAGACGCAGTCGTAGCCAACAGTTATTAGCATTTTTAAAAACTACATGCCATGAATTACCTATTCTTTAAACGATAGAAAAAAATGTTATAAAAAATGTGAGTTTACTTTCAAATGTGTTTTTCTTTTACTTTATAAATCAAACCTCACGTTCAATTGAAGGAATTAAAACGTTTTTTATAAAATGTTTGAACATTTTGTTTTTCGAAAAACGTTTTTGAAAAACATGTTTTTTTTTTAAAGAAAAAAATCATGATTTTGACTCAAGTGTACGTTTCCGACAGACTTCATGATTCGTAAATATTTAGCTTAAAAAGCAAGTGAAACGCGATTTATAGCCGCGGCACTGTATGTCAATAAAACATTTTTTTCGTTTCCTTTCATTTTACATTAAATCAGGTTATCGCGTGGGAGATCTGCCGAGATGAGACCAGTGTTTTTCTTCTTTTCTTTTTATTACAAACAACAAATACCACAAATCCCTGCTATAACAGACAAAAGCTGTTATACAGCCAAAAAGGTAGGTATCTCGAATTAATGTCTGTGGATTTTGGTTTCGCTTTGCCTATGGTAATCAAATTTATGCTCCCTTTTGATACAAAAAAAAAAAAGAAAAGAGAATAATTATGTTTCAAAATTAACCCAATTGCGAGTTCTTCCATAAAGTTTGATTTGTTTTCTAATTGTTTGAGTTTTTTTTTCCCTTCAAGGAAACAAAATTGCAAATTTAAAACAAAAAAAAGAATAATTAACCTAATCTTAAATACATAAGCAGGTGTTGGTGTATCCTCATTCTAATCTAATAATGAATTTAATTGAATTAACACATTTCGGGTGTACCAACGGAGAGACAATAAACCCAAGGAAAAAGAAAGGGAAATTAAATGAGATTATGTCATAATTAGTGCATTTATTTAAGGCTGGTTAAGAAGGTTTTGTGAATAAAACAAAAAACGAAAGGTGGTTAATTCAATGTAATTTACTTAACGAAGCTAAAATTACATTTAATGATAATGACTTAAGCAAATTTGTAATAAAAGTCGGTTAATGGTATTGCACAATTGAGAGGCTTATATCACGATGGCATGATGGCGTATACTTGTTTTTACTAATTAATGTATTAATTTTCACGAATGATATTTGAAGAACTTTTTCAAGAGCTTCATAGACATTGGTCGATGATGAGATGATCGGCTTCTTAACCTATGTTAATACCAAAGAGATTTGTCTGGGACAGATAGTATATGCAAAAAATAACAACTTAAAGTCTTTTCATTAGCTCAAGCAATCTGTTGGCTCCAAGCACTTTTCACAGAACAAATCGGATATCTTTTCGAACGCATCGGCAGGCAATTTTAGCAAATGTGCCCCAATTGCCCAGTCAGTTGACTCTTAAGCTTTAATCTTAGTGCAACACAGGGACGATTAAATAAATAAAACACACTTTTATGGGTTTAAGCCTATACGCAATGATTTTGCATTTTTCCTTTGGGGACATACACATTTTAATTCACGGCACTTAAAACAGAAGCTATTCCATTGGGATGTTTGTAGATTAGTTTGGTCACAAAGTAGTTCGAAATCGCATCGTACACACACATGTATGTAACTCTGCGAATTTTATTTCAATGTGCTGTATACTGTGTTGGTTAGGTAGCAAATATTATCTAGTGCGACTACCTTTGCGTTGCGTTTTTAAATTACATGCGTTCCTATATTTATATTTTTTTGCGATGGCAATGAAATGCTCAAGGGAACCATTCGACTCTATCTAGTCGTGCCATGTTGTTGCCTTGTATTTTGAGTTTTCTTTGTCTTTTTATTTTTATTTATACGATTTTTCGTTGCATGAAAAAGAATATAATTGCAAACTGGCCAAACACGCAATAATAACATTAATGAAGGTTGTAACTTTTAATTCATTACAACAAATTGTATTAATGACACTTAAAGGAGCATCCATACGAATAAATTTCAACCTGTTGCTGATGTGCGTTTAATTTTCTTTTATTTGAAATGAAAAGTGCTTTTGAACATGCAATGCGGTTTGTTTTGTTTTTTATTTGTATACATTTGTTTGTCAAGTTCAACAGACTGTTTAAATCACCACTCAGCACAAAATATTTATCAATATTGATTTAGAAGTAACGAAAGTATCTAACTAGTCACTGAAAACATAGGTGTATTCGCTACACTATCATCACTTCAGTAACTTCAGATTTCAGATATTAACCGAATACGTTACTCTCGTTACACGGAACTTACGTTACATGTAACGATTAAGTCATTTACTTTTAATAAAATCTATGTGTGTGAAGAAGTAACGAATGAATAACTCGTTCCTGAAATGTACTGTGTACTCGTTACAGTTTCAGCACTGGTTACTTAAATTACATCAAACATTAACCCAACCCGTTACTCTATTTACTCTCGTTATACGTGTTACATGTTTTTTCGTTACATGTTACTGTTACTTACTTTTGTGAAGAAAGAGAAAAGTGTAGAATCTATTTATTGTTAGAAAGAAAGATTAATATTCCATCTATTGACGAATTAGTAAAACTCCCAACAAAAAGTGTTTTGATATTTGGAACGAGATATTACTCTCGCAGCTTTAGTTTGGTTTATAGTCCACCTGTCGAAATCTCAACTGATTATTTCTATCAAAGGATGGCTAAACCAAATCATGTTGTTGTTTTTATTGGACGCACTGATAGCTTTTCGTACTCCTTGGGTCAGCCCAAAAACGTCAATCTCGTTTAGTAACGTAGGTTACATTGAGTTCAGAAATGGGATTTACCAAATTTGATGTCCACATACTTTGAATGGGACAAGATTGTAGTTTTTAAATGAAGCCTTTCGAAATTTGTTATTAGTTTTTATTGAATATGATTCGAAAAGGCTTCATTACCTACAGGTTGGAAGAGAGCGTAGTTTTTGGATTGCTTTCTCTCTCCGTACAATATATCAGCCTTCACAAAACTCAACCTCTATCCTCGACTTAACAATATCCATGGGGAAAAAAAGTTCATCACCTTTCAAAATCTGGTTACAATGCTCTGTTTTTGTTTTTTAATCTATAGAAATTGCCCCAACACACAACCCCAACGAAATGAGGTTAACCCCAATTGCAAAGGCTTTGTGCAAGCTAGGCAACACAAAAAAAAAATCAAGTATTATTTGTTTTTCTTTCTTTTTCATGGCAAAATATTTTCTCTCCTTGTGATGATTGGCATGCCAACAAAAAGTAGCAAAAAACCATCAAGAGGTGTCATTTCCATAAGCTAAGTCTCGATAAATTTCAATCGCATACATACAGCTATTGATTTAGTTCTCACAATATTCCTAATACTATGTCTCCACCCATCTACAAAACTGGCATGTTATCGAGGCAATATGTATTTTCTTCTCAATGCAATAGACTTGAAGCTAAATGATGGAATTTTGCGTATGTAGGTAGGTATCGTTATGCTCGATGGAAATTGTATATTGTGGGGTTTCCCTCAAATGAAAAGAAAAGCACAAAAATGCCAAACAAAACAAAACCAAGCTGCTTCAATGATCCGTAAATAACCGAAGCCCTACTAAGGGCTCTTCAATAGCACAAAGTTGAGCGCAATAATTAGCGAAAATTTGCAATACCCTGCTTACTTACTAACTGCGTATTCGAGATGGGGGTATGGAGAAACAAGACAATCGATATTTACACTTTGGCTGACTTATGCCAGTAGATGCCATGTTAGACTCGTTTGTTGTTTTTCAGCTGGGATTTAACATACCTGCAAAGATAGAGAAAAAAAAAATTGAAATTAGTCATGATAGTTTTGATGGAAGTTATTCGAAAAAGTAGAAAATAAACGATTTAATCGGTTTGAGCATTTCATTGAGGTGTGAAATGTTTACATTATTTTAAGTAGGTAGGTGGAAATGGTGCGCAAATAAGATCGATGTTGTCAAAAGAAAACAAACAAAAAAATACTAGAACACGCTCAGAATGTTTAGAAGTGGGGCATGAGCTATTTAGGGATTGCATATTACTGTCGTAATTCAGTATGTTGTGGTGTCATTATCCTCAACAATTATATCGATTGTTTACAGATCGGATAAAAGGGTTTAAAACGCACAAGGCATCAATAGTCCGACAGCAAATAATCTCTTCAACAAATTATCAACAAAATTATTGTCAAAATAATAACATCAATTAGAATCCATCAAAGATCAATATCTTGAAGTGTTTATTGCTAACCAAAACCAATCTCACAAAAATGCATTGCATTAAAGCCTCCAATCAACCTTATCCTTCCTGTGCAACACTTATAATGACTGTATTTGAATCGAATCAAATTTCTTCGAAAGCCCCTTATAGCATTTATAATATTTTGCACAAAAGAGAAACACAAAAACACAGAGATTCCCTTAAGCAACTGTCAATAACTTTTGTAAATCGTACAGCTATCTCCCCCTTCAAGCTATAAAATCCAACTTTTAACAAATTGAATCCCATCACGCAGAGCAATAATTTTGTTTTTCCCAACTCCATCCCGTCGCTCCATTCAGGATAAACAAATTCAATAAAAATCTATCATTCTCTCTCACAACCAACCGAACATGCAACATAACTAACAACAAAGTTAAACCAACAAAACTGTAAGAAGTCTGTTGGCCAACGACAACTGCAACGACGACAACGACGATCTTTGATATGTCAGATAAATTATCATTTGAATATTCATTCCACTCCTATTGGCGTTGTTTACACGTTGAGTTGTCCACTTTCTTTTCTTTGACAGTTAATTCAAACAAAAAAAGCATAACTGCAATCTGCCAGTGGAGAAAATTTTATCGACAGCTCGAGCTGAAAAATCGTGAACCAATTTTATAACACTGGATAAAATTTAATTTGAAAAAAAAAATCAGTTTTCAATTGGCAGTAATTACTGGCTTGGATAAAGGAGAAGGGGCTATCAGTCACTAAGCGGGACATTTTTAACAGGGTGTTCAAAGGGATTTTCGGAACGCTTGATACTAGATACTGCAAAAAAAAAACTGCACTGTACCTAATTGGTTTCGTAAATGGTTATCGCAAAGGTAAGCAGTTGCGCAAAAGTGTTGCCGGCTGTTTGGCTGATTCTCTCTAAACATTCTATCGCTGGAACGAAAAACATGATAAAATTTTGCCATAAGGCGATTGCGCAAAGTTTGCAAAATAAAGAACTCTATTTCGCAAACTCTGCGAAATTTCAATTTCAATTTTGAAAAGTCAAAAAAAAACTTCACAAAACTTAAGTTGTTTTTTCGGCAAATTGATAAACATATAAAAGTGAAGGTTTAACTCTTATTCCGTGGAATACTTATTCCGTAGAATAAGTGGAAGATGCTACTGATTAAATAAAATTTCTCTTAACTAAAGTTTACTAACTTATTCCACCATGGAGGGTGATTTAGCGAAAATGTAAAAACACTGCTTCTCTGTCATTTCATAAGATGGCGTAGCAAAGACAACAACAAATCGTTTGTCAAGTATCAACAACAACAAAAAATCATTAAGTGATTTTTGGGTGAACGTCACTCTATTATTCTGTGGTTTAGTTAACCTGTGGAATAAAAAAGGTATATGCGTTTCTTATTAATATGGCTGGAAGGGAATAGCAAAACTGTTCAGTTGCGAAAAATTGAAAAATTGCAAAATATCTTTTGACGCTTGTTTCTAGGCTTGCGAAATATATGGAAAATCGCAAAACTTTTTCTTCAAGCGATATTGCAACTTTGAACACTTTTTTATAAAATCATTAACCGAAAATCAAACACAACCTCTTTTTTCATGCCTTGTTTTCATCTGTTGGTCTTGACAGATCTAAATCCTATGCCATACTAAATGGGACTCAAGAAGAGTGAGTCAGACGATCTGCAAGCTGCAACGAATAACAAGTCATCGAAATTGATTGGCTGTTTTCAGAGGCAACGAACAAACAGATCGACTGTGTTAAAGGTCGTGTTAAATTTTTAATTATGTCTTGATGGTCGCCTAGCAGAAAATTCAAACAAAAACTTCACATTGTGAACTAACACGTAAACTCCCCGAAGCACATTGCAATTTAAACAGTTAAAAGACAATTTTCACTTTCACTGTTATTTGATCGTCGAACGTGTTAGCCGTCTGACACGGTCGATCTTGCACCAAGAAGATAATGACTTTACCGGCCTCCTCTTGGAGTATACAGATCGTGTTGTAATGCAACATCAGGCAGCAGCAGCTGTTGCGCCCCAATCAATTGACCATGCTGCCACCGCCGCGGGTTGCCTTGAAATCTAGCGGTCGTGTCGCTGTCATGGACAAGCGAAATAAGAGGATAGACATACAAGTTCGTGGATATCCAAAATCCATCCCCCTTTTAACGGAGAGTTTAACGATGTTAATGATTTTGAGCGAACTGGTTTGTTCTGTGTTTAATTCTTGTTTTTGAGAAAATTAAGATAATTTATTTTCCCCGGTTCGCAGTTATTTCGGGTATCAGATTTTTAAGATTAAGTCAATGGTTGGGAGTTGTTTGAACAAACCATTTGGATGGCACCTTATGTTCGAAAGTAAACTACCTTGAAGAGAAACAGAATGAGAGACTAACAGGTGGCGTGTGACGGCTTGATTTTTAGGATATTGCCATTTGAGAAGAAATTCACTTCTAAAAAATTTCGAAACAGAGATACAGCATTGACCAGAACAATTACACTTAAAAATGATTTCATGCCTAGGAGGAGCATAATGACTGCTGTTAGCCCTTGGTCCTATAGTCGAACATACGGAAATAAGAACCTCACTTTTGCTGATTTTCAACAAGAAACTGTACAGGTACATGCCATTATTTTTGAATATTTCAAAACAATTACATCAAAAGTCTGACATTCAGTTTGTGTTCCCACATCAACTCACCTTATCCCAAAACCATTTCAAAACACCCACTTGGTATTTCTTAATTTAATGTGTCGACAAAAGCCTCTTAACTATGTGACTATGCGAAAACAATGGCTTTTATGTGTGTTTGATTGAATTAAAATCACATATATGCACAACTGAGCTGGAAAACACTATTTTCAGCTAAAAAGTTATGTGTCTGCATTTCCCAACATTTCACATCGCTTCCTTTCTTCTTTCGAGATGTAGCTTTAGCAACGTTGAGAACCTCTATAATATTTGCCCTGGAGGCGAACTTTAAAGAAGAACCCCAAAAGAAGAACAAGAACAAGTCAGGATTTTCAGAAATGATTAGATTATAAAACAAAACCAATAAAACTAGGTCGACAGGATTGAAAACTTGTTTCAAAATTCCCTTTTGCGAGACGCTGGCTGGAGTTGGTGTCTAGAGATATTAAAGGATACATCGTCATCGTATAAAATCGTGCCATCTTCATTTCCTCGCAATTAAGACACAATCATCGTTCTTCTATTTCTACCCACAGTTCTGGTTTTGTCTCTTGCTCTCGAAATTTACTCTGCCAGTTTTTGTGGCAACATAAGAAGAAAACCCACTCGAGAAGAACGTTTCGCAACTAATTCCCTCAGCAAGTGGTATGACACGAGACACGACCTAGAATTTTGTGAATTCATATCACATATACGAATTATTAGGGAACTTTATTAACAATTTCTTTTTTGGCAGGTTTTTTTTTTTTGGTATGATTAAAATGCGTGTCTCGTATTTCATAAGCGATGCAAATTCAGGAAAAAGCATAATTTTCTTGACACGGAGAAGAAGAAGGAATAAAAAGTTACCAAGTGGGCTAATTGAATTGTGAAAACCTCTACTTATCTCTGACACTCATTCTGGTGGAGGCTGCGTTGGAAGCTGCTCATTTTAATCCGGCTAACCAGATTGGAAAATGAAAGGAAAGAAGAACTGAAGGATTTTTTTTAGAAGAAGACGACCGACGACGTGGAGTGTAATTACTTTCTTTTCTTTGGCTAATTAAATTTTACAACACCGTAATCATCTTGAGATCAGTAGTTTCTGCCTTTTTTTTCTTTCCTATCCTTTTGATACTTTGCTGTTCAATTTTTGTTCAGCTCTTAGGGATAAGTATTTGGATCATGCAAAATCTTTATGTAAAAAATTCTATTGTACGTTTGTATGTCACTGAATTCCTCATAAACGGCTGGACCGATTTGAATGATTTGTTTTTATTGCATTTATTCATTTCAATCATTTTATGCGTGTATGATACTTTTTATTTTACTTGCTGACCCATCAAACATTATTTTGCTATACAGTAGTCATTGCGCGGCAAAGGTATATTATGTAAATCGATCGACACTGATACCGAGCCATTTTTACAATCAATTTAAAGTCCTTAAAAGTTGAGGACAACTCTTACAAAAGTGAGTGTATGATATGAAACTGAAAATCATTGAATAAATTAAACATGTATCCAAGCCAAACATAGAATATGAAATTTAAAAACTAACAATACCAATGATAGAAAAAAAAAACAAAAAAAAAATAAGTTACTCATACGCCACAGTGTGCCATCATCATCTGAGGTGAGACGAGGTTTACGGAGTCAGCTAGTATTTTATATTTTTTGAGAGCTATACACAACATAATAAATATTTTCGGTGATCAAAAAGTGTTGCACCCAATCACCCTTATTATGCCAGCGACACAGTGAGCGCATCAGGAACGCAGGGAAATGTTGGAAAGGAGTTGTCGGTATTCGTTGGTCTTGAATTCCTGAACTGAACATCGCAATGATTGGGAAAGACAGAGTGTGGAAGAGATTTCTACATTCGCGTAGTACAGCTAAAGAACGATTCTCTATACATGACAGTAGGAACGTCCGAGGTTGGGCTCCACTGTATACTGATGATCATTAGTGGACGCACGAGTATTGTTTTGAATTGTTGAATTGTTAAGGGGAGGAATGCAACTGGCTATTTCACTAAAGCATTTATCGAAGGAGTAACGATTAAACGACGGTGTTTCAACGAAGTGAATGAGTCAGTGATATCTCTATCACCAATCGTTTTTAGAGCTCTTTTTTGTATACCATCCAAGAGGCTCAAGTATGTGACTTAAGCACCAGCCGAGAGATGGGAGTTGTAATCGAGTTTAAGACTTCTAAGGATAGTAGCCAGATCGGGGAGAAACATTTCTTGCACCTAAACCCAACCATCTTGCGGCTTTTTTAGCGACATGGCATATGTTCTCGCCCATAAAAGGTGGTCAGTGATGCACATATCGAGAATTTTGAAATGTTCGGTGTCATTGATGCAAGTCCCACTCATGGACAGTGGCAATGACAATATATCTGCTTCATACTAGACAGCATTGTATTTTCGAAGCATTAAACTCTACGTTTTTCATTCCCCATTGTACAATGCTGTACAATGATATCATTTTTGAAAATGAGAGAGAGAGTATCGGGGACAAAACAGAGCCCTGAGGCACACTAGCATTTATGTTACATGTATATTGAAGAAGGGCTTGGATCTTCATGATTAACAATATTTTGGGGGCGTTCTAGCCAAATGATGAATATTTGAAAGTGCTTGCTTGAGCATCAGAGTATTTCTGCAGATTGGTGATTCCGTAAATGTAAGACATCAGGCAAAGAACGGTGCATCTGTCTGTGACCTCCTTTACAATCGAGACGTCCTCGCACAATCAGAATACTTCGGTTCAGTAGGGCAAGGTTTGAATGGGACCGAAATGATAAGATGAAGCATGATTACCAGTTCGGTTGGCTTCATTTAGCACTTGGCAAAAAAAAAAAAGCACAAAAACAAAAAAACATCGATAATTTACATTACATTACATTTCACAGTACTTCGCACATAAATGTAACGAACTACAGACACATAGCAGCACTGGTGACTGAGACCATCGGCTGGGACAGAACAAGACATACAACAGAGAGAGACAGATAGACACATAGAAAGAAAGCACACATAACAGAAACCTACGTGGCTCAGAGGAGGAGACTTAGATTTGTATTGTCTCATGTTATCGCACAGGTGGCCTCAGATAAGCTGGCGATTTTTGTAGAAAAAGAATGCTGCTGAAGCTGGGGTTTGAACCCGTAGCGTTCGGCTTAGCAATCCACTACTCTATCCTCTGAACCATGGCCACCTGCAACATCGATAATTTTTAAATTTAATTTCGAGCAAAAATATGCAACCAATTGCAATACCCTACTGGACTCTTTTTTATTGCATTTTTTTTAAGTTGCATGCAACACCCATCACTTGCAGAAACGGAGATGTACAATTAAAATTCAAAAGACGTTTGTTCAAGTTGGGGTTTTTTCGAGAATTTTACATTAAGAGAATTTTTTTTTTGTTGCATTTTTTTGCGAGTGTTTAATCCCATCTTTCAGCAGGATTTCAGTAAAATTAATTAACTAGGGTAATTATGATAACGAATGCTTATTTGGTGTTCTTTCAGTTGTTGCCGGAGCAGCTGGAGTGAGCAAAAAAAAATATTATTTAGAGTTTCTTGTTTAAGCTTTTTCGAAAGGAGGATATGATGAAAATTTCATAACGGCATTATTTTATACTTTCGAACGGTTGTCTGCCATTAGATTAGTGTGCAACAAAAATGTTTTAATTTTATGAATTACTAAGTTTTCATTTTAAATTTGTTGTGTTTAGTTTTAGGAGCGTTTTGGAAGAGTTTCAAAAACGCATTTAAATCCAAAGAAAAAAACGTCAAAATATGTATTACCTTGTTTGCTTCATGTTTCTCAAGCTTACTTATTATTTTTTACTGTCATGTAGACTACCGTTTGGTAATCTTAAATTCAAATTAATTTCCGCTTCATAAATCAAATGAAACAAAGAAATATTGCCAAAGTAGACGTTTCAGTGCGACAAGCAAAAAATTACAGAAGAAAAAAACAAGGAATAAAAATGCGACATACTGGGTACTGGTACTCGTTACTTTTGATAGAATTCAAAACTCTTGCGGAAACTTTCTCTTCAACCAAGAGGAAATATAAGTTGAAGACAGACACAAAAAAAAAACAAAAAAAAAAAAACAAAAAATTGCATCCAACCCACAAACTTAGAGCAATAAAACAGAAGGAATGAAAACAAAGCCAAAGACATTCTTCTACATCGTCGCTAAACTTCGTCTCATCCATTTCCATCAGGAAAGGAAGTTAAACAAAAAAAAACTTGACTTTGTTCTACCTTATTTTTTCATTTCATTTGCTACATGTTATTCTTCTTCACTTGACGAGAATATTTCGCTAATGCAAAACACAGTGTTGCCAGGAAAATGTTAACTGATCAAAAATAGTTAGTCGATTCTTATAATGTGTCAGAAGGCAAACAATTTATTCTCCAGCAGCCATAATTATAAAAAACGCCTTTTCAGTCTTATTCCACAGGTCAACTAAACTACAGAGTAAGAGTTAATCCATGAGCTAAAATTTCTCATCAGTAAAAATAATTTGTTTCCGGAATAGTTAAGGCTAGGTTTCCCATTGAAAATTTCGTTGGTCTTTTGCGTAAAACTGTGTAGCTCCCAAAATATTCCGAATATTTAAATGAAATCAACGGGTATAGATTATACATTTAATAAGCTAAGAAATTATTTAGCTAAAAAAAATATTAAAAATATATTTCATCCCAAAATGGTCATGCGTAACGAAAAATTATGAAATTTTTGAAGATGTTTGCAGGGGAAAAGTTTTGTTGCCTTAAAAATTTATTTTTTATTCTTTTTATATTTTTTATCTATTCTTCAAATGTCTCACGACTCAGTAAAGTGGCCTTTTTTTAATATTTTGTCCAGTTTCGTCAAAAAAATTAACAAAATCACGAAAAATGGGGGAAATTTAGCAAAAGTAGGTCTGATTTATTTGGAATAATTTCTAAATTAGAAAAGATAAAAAATTGAAAATATTTTTTTTTATATTGTCGAAATATACATAATATCACAATAATTTTTTTAATTTTTTTATAAAATATTTTACTAGATTTTTTTGAAGTGCAAAGTAAAATATGCATGTTTTTCTTAGAATATTCTACGGCGAACAAGATTCCAGCCCCATTTAGTTTGACTCAACAACAAAAGTATTTTTTTATGAAAATTGAACATCTCTGCGACTCAGTAATGTTTTTAGAAAAAAAAGAAAAAATGAAAACATATTTAAAAATGCATTTAAAAAAGTCAATATTTGTGTATCAATTATGAGGAGAATGCAGCAAACAATATTTTCAAAAATATTTTTTTAATTTTTTTTTCATATTTTTATATAGAAATCAGAAATTAAAATAATTTTACGATATCCCGTTTATTTTATATTAATATTCGAAAATGGGTATTTTTTTAGATTTTTACAAGAAAAACCGCGTTTGCTCACACACACTAAGGTACTCAGTTCAAACGAATTGAACTACGTTGTTTTATATTTCATTCTCTTCTCCTTCGTTTTATTTTTATAGGATAGAGAAAAAAATGTTCATACCAAACGTTCTCATAGAATTCGTTTGAGAATGAAAATTAATTTTTTTATACTTCTGGAATGTTAGAATGTTAGATATGCAGACATATAAATGTAGATAGGCAATTGTGATCCTGATCACTTACTATTACTATGTACTTTGTAGGTATTCGATGAAAAAGTTGTTTTGAATACCTCCCTACATTTGTCATATTTGCAGGCATACATTTCGAATATGTATGTGAATGCGCGTATTTTTTGAAAATGAGTCAAGTGCAAGGGCAACGTAATAATATTCTCTATGTGCAAGCGCTTGAGAAGTAAAATCCTGTTACTGTTACGCAATGAGGAAACGATCTTTTTTCGTGGTGGTGTGTGCCATTTTTTAGGATTATGTGAAGGGTTTTGTTTCCTTTTTTTTTTGATTTGCTTTTGTTTTTGTAGCAATGACATTTTTTTCCTATCGTTTCTCTATGCTGTGCTGGTGGGATCGTAATATTCTTTTTTGAAGAAGCACAAGCCGATGATTTGAATTATGGTTATTTTATTGTATTTCAAATCGAATTCTTGCGAATTCTTTGTTTTATAGAATTATAAAAATCAATCTAGTGTCTAATCTTGACCTAATCTTGTTTTGTAAGATAACTAGATGACAAAAAATAATTTTTGATTCCTTGGAATCATTTTTCCTCTTAATATTATTACTTGCAGGTGTGGTAGGTTTAGAAAAATAAATTTTATTATATTATATTATATTAATCAGCCGATGGCCTCAGTCGCTAGTGCAGCTATGTGTCTGTAGTTCGTAACATTCATGTGCAAAGTACTGTGAAAAGGCAATGTCAATATTATATTCCTTGGAACCTTAAGAAAATAAACCCCAAAGCATTTGGGAATAATAAAAAAATGTTATAGTTTGAGTAATTTTTGGCCTATTTAAAAAAAAAATAATAATAAATAATAATCTCCCATCCGTGACCCAAATCGGTTAAAGAACAATCGTAGTAGTTGAAGACAATCGGGTAACTTTTGCCTAAATACCCAAGGAAAGACAGAATTGAGGCAATCACTTTTTTGATTTTTCTATCATCGTAAAATCATGCTTGATCAAAATATCGTCTTGAACTTTTTTAATTGTTCATAGCTTGTCAAAAAGTACCTCTTCGTCTTTTTATAGATAAATATAAAGATGAAACCAAAGAAAAATTAAAATCGTTCGTCAGGACCCCAAAAAAGAAACAATTAGAACACAAATGTCAGCAAAACTCAAAACCATCATAATCCCAATCCCAAATTACAAAATTTGCGTAGAAAAAAGAAAAACAACAATTCATGAATGCTACTCGTACTCTAAGTGCACATAACATAATACGTACATATGTAGAATGTAGATGCATTTTTGTGTATGTCCACACCACAGTCCATAATTCCACATAGTAAATAGATACATGCGAAAATACCTCTTTTTTCATCCCTATTTTGTGGACCTTCGTAAGCGAAACTCATTTCTAGTGATGGGATCATTCGAATGATATAATCGATTATAATCGATTATGGCAATCATTCGAGATCATTCGATTATTGAAATCATTCGAATGATTTTCAAACCCTGCTACAACTACTACTCTTCAAAATTAAAATCTCAAATGAAAAAAAAATCGAATGACGATTTTTAGTATTCGAATGACCATTATTATCATTCGAATGCAAATAATCGATTATTAGTATTCGAATGAAAAATCATTCGAATGAAAATAGTACTCGAATGAAAGTAGTAATTGAATGAAAATAGTAATCGAATGAAAATAGTACTCGAATGAAAATAGTAATTGAATGAAAATAGTAATTGAATGAAAATAGTAATCGAATGAAAATAGTACTCGGATGAAAATAGTAATTGAATGAAAATAGTAATCGAATGAAAATAGTACTCGGATGAAAATAGTAATTGAATGAAAATAGTAATCGAATGAAAATAGTAATTGAATGAAAATAGTAATAGAATGAAAATAGTACTCGAATGAAAAGAATCGATTATTAGTATTCGCATAAAAACAAATCGAATGATGATTATTTTAATTTTTTAATTCGAATGACGATTTTATTTCTAGTTGAATTTGCAAATCTGCAATGGAATTTTGTTAATGATTTTTGGTTACTTTTTTAAAGGCAAACAAAAATTTGTATTTGGATATTCTTTGCTTTTATTATTTTTTTTTTTTTGATAATGTATGTACATGATTGGTAGAAATTTTTGCGAATTAGTGTTTAAAAAATTATTAGAATACGGAACATTGTTTATAGCTAAGAAGAATAACAGGCTATTTTTGAAAATGTTTCTAAAATGAAATTGAACAATAAACCCAGATCAGTACCTACCATCTGAGAGGGTATTTTCTAAGGCAGGTCTATTGACGAATGACCGTCAATATTATTATACCTGTAAAATAGCTCATTGTGCACTGTAAACCTTAAATTTTTCACCATTTTCATTGGATTTCGTAATTCGAATGATCATTCGAATGATCATTCGATTATTCAAATCATTCGAATGCTATTTTCTCGATTATTGAAATCATTCGATTATGCCCATCATTACTCATTTCTTACATATCGCTCACTGAAACTGAATTCTGAGTGAGAAAAAAAAAACAAAAACTAGAAAACTAGAAATTTCAAGTGGCTATGTAAGACGGAAATAAAAAAAAAAGAAAGGGAAATATTCACTAACACTCGTGCATGCTTTTACACGAACTCGGAGTTCAAGAAAAAAGGAAACCCAGTCTTAAGTGACGTTTACCAAAAATTCAATTTGGGATTTTTTTTTTGTTTTTTGTTTTTGATACTTGACGATTTGTTGATGTTTTTAGATGGAAATCGATTGTAGCGCCATCTTATGATTTGACAGACAAGCGCTTTTTTTAATTTTTTTTTATTCCATCGCTAAACTATCCCCCACGGTGGAATATATTAAGAAACATTTTATTTTGTTAGAAGAATGTTGCCACTTAAAATTTTAATGTAAGCAAACTAATAATTTTCTTATACCTAACAAAAAATAAATAAATAGAGTGGCGCGACAGCTATTGAAGAGCCAAGGCCTAAGTGGCTTACTCTCATCAACAATTCTCTGAGTGCGTGTGAAGAATTGAGGGGACCTACAATTTAACGCCGATTCCGAACGGCAAAGTTGAGAAGCACTTTTTCATGACAGATTGATACTCTTGGAAGTTTTGTCAGTTCTTCGCAAGAGGCAGTACCCGCGAAAGATGAAATAAAAACTTTATGGGCACGAGTAGGACTCGAACCCACGACATTCTGCTTAGCAGCCAACGCACCTAACCACTAAGCTACGGGCAACTGCTTGTGCCTAATACAAATCGCAATATGGCACACTGCTTTTGCCTAATACAAATCGCAATATGGCAACTCTACATTAGTGTTTAAAGAAGGTTCCTTTAAGAAATGTGTCTGTTTTATATGCTTTAAACTTGTCATTGTCAATAAATGATAACCGCGATATTCTTCATCCCATCCATAGAACATTCATTAATCGATCCACGTTGGAAAACATATTAAGTTTGATGATTCATGCAATCTATACATTTTTCAAATTTCCCAAATTTGCCACGAATAACTTGGGATTGAGTTAAATCCATGTCTGGTAAATTCTAAACTTAAATTGGTTAATATAAAACAACAAACTGTGTCCCACTGTAATACAGTACTGAATGCGGGTGCTGGACTCCTAGATTACAACGATTAAGTGAGTGCGGTAGATGTAATTACACCTGTGATATGCTACAAGGCACTTGCTGCATTCAAATGAAAACTTTTTTGTATGCAATTTTCTTTTTTTTTTGTAATCCTTTCCTCAGTTTTTTCTTTCATATATTTTATCTCAGATGTATAAGTAGCTACCTACACGTTTTCATTTTTTCCATTTCTCTCTTTCCTGTCTGTCAACAAAACGTACTTTGTTATGTCTAAGTGGAGCAGTATATTGTATGCGATTAATAATAAAATGTGACATAGGAGAAGAGCTGTGAAGGGGCTAAGGAGAGTATTATTATAGAAGGAAGTGTCCTCAGGTTGACATGATATGAAAAGGGAATTTATATTTCATAGCAACAAGGATGCAAAAAAAAAACCATAGGTACATATCTATTATTATTGCGAAAAGAAAGGAAAGTGCTCTACTTGGCACTTCATAAATGTTATTTATGGATGAGGTGACCATACCTATTTTTTCTTTTAAAAGAGCAAAGATAATTTTTTACAAATTCTGGAAGGTTTACTTCCAATATTAGCAAACTGTCTAAACAAAAATTATGTTTTTAGTTAGGTTTTTTTTTTAAATTGCATACAAAGCAAAAGGTAGTTGGTCACCTCCACAATGTCACACATAGATACCATGTGGCAAGGATGTTTCTGCAACTTCTACGTCTACATAGTTCTAGACCAGAGCAACGAGAAATTAAATGTACAATGTATAGAAGATAGTTGTGCTTTCTCATTTTGATTTACAATATGAAAGCGCTCTGTTTAAGTTAAGGCTTTTCTATGTTTGTTTTTGTTGTCATATCTTTTTTGCTGTTTGATTGTTTGTTTTGTTTTGTGTTTTGAATGTCATAAGTCATACTTGTAACATAAGTATAAGTGATGATGATGATGATCTACTTGTTGCCGTGCGTTTCGTTTTGTTGTCGTTGACATTTAAAGAAGATCAAAGATGTAATTAAGTGGTACAAGCTGTTTAGTTTTGTTCTTAGATGGAAAGTTAAACACAATAAACAAATTGACGGGAAAAGCCCCTTTTTGCATTGTTTATATTGAGATGTGGAAAACGATGACTATGTTTATTGCAGTTTATAGATGTCATTAGATGTTGCTTCTAGATTAGTCGACAACGGCATGAGGGTTTAAAAATGAAAGTTTTCAGGCAGATGACACTTTTTGTTTTCTTCGACTTCATACACTTGAGGCTATAAGCTTTTCATACCTTTTTTGTTGTATTTTTTGTTTTTTGTTGAAGAGTTTGTTAAAAAAATAAAAATAAAATGGAAGCATTCAGTGATACTTGACATGCATAAGATTGAACAAAGTTTTCTTCTCATTTAAAATCAATTTTTGCACTTTACCACCACTAGAGATGCAAATCGGTTACAAATGCAATTTTTTTGCGATGACCGACACGCACGTCGGCTTAAAATAGATGTAAACAACAAAATTCAATATGTGTTTTCAGACAGAAAAAACACTCCAACAAACGAAATACACCATTTTCGTCTGTAATTCATAGACATTTCAGTTTTGTTTAGTTCCTAAATTTATTTCATAAAGCAAAATAGAGGAAAAAAAACCCAAATCGACCCCAATATCATTTCAGAGCGAATAAACACACATATCTCTCTCCATATACAATTTTTTATTTGTGTACTCAAACTCTTATACTCGTCGAGTTTGATTGTAACTTTGTTATCTTTTCCTCTCGGGGTACATTATTCATTGGGAATACTAAACAAAACAGAAAAAAAAATGTAAATTCTCGTTCTACAATCGCAAATTTATTTTTAAATTTAAACTCATGTAACACAATGGATACGTGAATAGACAGATGTAGATTGTATGATGGAGACTCGTGTAAACAATAGATGCACAAGAGTTCAGATGCATCCGAGCATTTCACTTTCAATCGATCGATGTCGTTGTTTTTGTTTTCAATTTCTTTCTTTCTTTTTTTTTGAAAAATTTGCATATAGCATAATTTAGAGAAGAAGACTTTACCACGAGGGAATTTAAATTACGTGTTGTAGGGTCAGTACATGCATAGGGTTGCCATGTAAATGCATATTTTAATTGCATGTCTTAATTTAATTTAGATTTCTATGGAAATATCTTTAACAGACTTATTTTGAGCTAACTGAGTATGATTGGGAGATATAATCGGTATGGGAGGTGGCCATTGTTCAGAGTAGTTGATTGCTAAACCAAACGCTGCGGGTTCAAGCCCCAGCTTCTGCAGTAAACATTCTTTTTCTACAAAAATCGACAGCTTATCTGGCCATTGTGCCACATAGGTTTCTGTTGTGTTCTTTCCTCCTATGTGTCTGTCTGTCTCTCTCTGTTGTATTAATGTCTTGTTCTTTCGAAGCCGATGGCCTCAGTCGCCAGTGCTGTATGCGTCTGTAGTTCGTTGCATTCATGTGCGAAGTAAAATAAAAAAACATTCGGTATGATTGTGTCATTTTTGCAGACTGTTTTGTCAAATTACTGTATGTTCTTGACAGCTGTGCCAGTGCCTACGATCGATAGGACCCATTTCTAGAACAAACTAAATTGTCGAATTCGGAACGATATCAATCCCAGACATCCTGATAATTGCGCTGTTGCACCAAGAGAAAACACGTCTTACTTCTTTTACTTCTTTACAAGAACTGTGATGTATTTCATTTAGAGCTAGCTTACAATGTATGTATGTATACTCAGATCGTAATTAAGCATAAAGTATAAGAGAACCAAATTAGTTATAGTGGGAGATAAAAGCAAGAAGTATATGAAAAGAAATGAGCAAAGTAATAATTCAAAACAGGGTTTACTTATTGAGTATTTAAAACATAAAATAAAAACTAATATTTTAACACTCCCACTTTTTATAATGTTTTAAATGAAAAATAATTCATAATGTTTTTGACAATCCAAAAAAATTTAATTAGTTTTATTTAAGGCAATAACTCCCATCATAGAACGAAATCGTTGAAATTTATCTTTGGGCAATGCTTTCGTTAAAATATCGGCCACTTGGTTTTGTGTTGGCACATATTCTAACTCGAAAAGACCATCTTCAAACTTCTCACGTATAAAGTTGAATCGCACATCTATGTGTTTTGTCCTCTTGTGGAACTCGGGATTCTTAATCAATCGTATGGCGCCTTGATTATCAACATAGAGAATTGGAGTCATCTTTTGGTTCAGCAAATCGTTAAAAAGTTGTTGGATCCACACCAGCTCTTTGACTGCTTGACATGCAGCCACAAATTCAGCCTCAGTTGTAGAAAGTGCCACGCATTTTTGACGTTGCGAGGCCCAAGTGATGCAGCTTGATTCCATCAAGAAAACGAACCCACTGGTTGAGCGCCTTGTCACTACGTCACCAGCATAGTCTGCATCACTGAAACAAGAAAATTTAAATTTAGTGCTTTTAAAGTATATACCGTAATCAGCTGTCCCTTTCAGATAGCGAATTATCCTTTTGACCATGGTAACGTGATGTGGACTAGGATTATCCAGGTAGCGACTGACACATCCCACTGCAAAGGCTATATCCGGACGTGTAGCCACCATCAGATACATTAGGCTGCCCACTGCTTGTCGAAAAGGAAAATTTATCTTTTCAGAGGACTTTTCTGAAAAGTTCCACACTGCTGATGTGTCTGCTGGAATAGACACAGGTACTGCATCCGACATATTGAATTTCTCAATCAAACGTTTCACATATTGCGATTGATTTATATGAATAGACCCATCTCGAAATCTCCTTATCTCCAATCCCAGAAAGTGTTTGGCAGGAAACACCTTTATTTCGAAGTTAAGTTTAAGATGCTCACAAAACTTCAAAATCTCACATTTGTCCGTTGACGCAACCAAACCATCATCTATATAAATCGCCAAAATAACCTTTTTACCCTCATCGTCGCTTATAAAAACACATGGTTCTGCAGCACATGGTCGAAAATTAAACGTTTTTAGAAGCTTAGTAAATGTTTGGTTCCAGCATCTAGAAGCTTGTTTAAGTCCATACAGACTCCTTTGAAGCTTGCAAACTCGAGTGCTTCCGTCCTCATATCCTGTTGGTTGTCGAACATAGATTTCTTCTTTGATATCGCCGTATAGGAACGCTGTTTTGACGTCGAACTGTTTGATGTGGAGTTTTTCGGATGCTGTTATACCCAAAATTGTCCTTATTGAAGTGAATTTAGCCACCGGGCTAAAAGTTTCGAAGTAATCCACCCCAAACTGCTGGCTAAAACCACGAGCCACTAATCTTGCCTTATATCTTTTGCCTTCGTTCTCAGTTGAATTCTTGATTGTGAAAATCCATTTGGTATCAACTAGCTTGCGTCCAGCAGGTAAATCCATCAAAATCCAGGTTTCATTCTTATTCAATGAAGCAATCTCTTCATCCATTGCCCCTTTCCATTTAGCTGCATCTTCACACTGCATGGCATTTTCAAAACAATCTGGCAAATAAGATTCCGCTAAGAAGGCAAAGCTTTCCTGCATACAAAAATTCGCATCACTTTCACCAATCCTGGTCTTACTTCTTAATCGGTCGCTAACAAAGCTCCTTCGGGCTTCTTGTTTATCTGCATCATTCATCTCACCTCCAAAATCTTCAAAAACATCTTCAAAGACTTCATCACCTTCATTATCAACATCAACAACATCGACATTCGTAGGTTTTTCTTCTTCAGCAGCAACATGACCTCCATGATCATCCTTACAATCCAGAACAATATCTTCCAAAGATGATTCACTATGTTCATGAGGATCATCATTAAAAACAGCACACAATTCTTCATGACTAACCATGACCTTCGAATCGTGAAAGCGGACATCACGACATATTTCTACCTTGTTATCTTCAGGTGAATATATTCTATACCCCTTGACATTGTCACCATATCCTACGAAAATACCCTTTCTGGATTTTCGATCCCATTTTCGCCTCTTCTGTTCGGGTATATCTGTTCCAAAAACTTGAAAGTTTGTTATATCGGCTTGCTTCCCATACCACAGCTCATACGGTGATTTACCTTTGATTGGACTTGAACCTGTTCGGTTGAGAACAAAAACTGCAGTGTTTACTGCTTCGGCCCAAAGTTTCATGCTTAAATTTCTACCATGAATCATTGTTCGAGCTGCTTCTACAATGGTACGCATTTCACGCTCTGCACGACCATTTTGTTCAGGTGTATAGGGCACAGTCCTTTGATGCACGACACAATTTTCCATTAAAATCTTTTGAACTTCTTTATTTGTATATTCTAAGCCATTATCGGATCGCAAAACTTTCATCTTTCTACCTGTTTCAGATTCCATCAACTTTAAATACCTAGCGATTAGAATGTGTACCTCCGACTTCTCTTTTAGGAAGAAAACAGTTCTGAAGTGCGAAAAATCGTCTTTAAACAGCAAGAAGTACTTTGCTCCTCCAACTGACGTGCACTGCATTGGACCGCATACATCTGAATGCACAAGTTCCCCTACGCAACTCGCCTTGTTTTCACTTGCATGAAAAACTGCACGATGTTGTTTTCCATACATGCACGCTTCGCAAAAGAACTTATCATCGTCTATAAAAGCAATATTTCTGGCCTTTAAAACGTTTCTTACTTGAACAATATTTTGGTGCCCGAGTCGTTCATGCCATATCTGAAGTGTTTCTTTCTTCCTTTCTGCTAAATTTGCACATGCACCAACATCATTGGAACCACTTGTGACCTTCAAAAGCAATTTGAAAAGTTTCGACTCTCGAACTCCCACTACTAAAACAGAATCTTCCTTAAAGAGCTCACATTTTAAATTATCCGAAGATAAGCGAAGACCCTTGTCTAAGGCACAGTTTAGAGAGAACAAATTGAGGCGAATATCTGGAACATATAAGACATCAGCCAAATGATTCTCCTCCCAGCTGACATTGTTAAAAGACAATACATTTATGTCCCCTCTACCATATGCATTAATAGTGTTTCCATCTCCTAGCCTTACTATTATAGGCTTATCAAAATCTTTGTAATTAAGGAACCACTCTTTCCTACTGGTCATGTGGTCACTCGCTCCAGAATCCAGGAACCACTCGTCAGCTCTAGCATCACCTTGTGACAGCATCGCCTCACAAACAAACGCATTCCCTCTTTTTTCATTAAAATTCGACGCACCAAACTGTTTCTCCTTTTTCCTTGGACATTCATTCTTCCAATGCCCTACACCTTTACAATAGAAACATCTTCCTGGCTTTGAATTCTGTCTATTTTTGTTCACAAACTTTTTGGGTGTAAACTGTTTGTTTGCTATCAAAGCACTACTTCCTCCTGGCTCAGAAAAATTGTTTTGCGAATTAATACGTGCCTCTTCAAGGACTAATCTACTTGTTAGATGCTCTAATGTTTGCATATCTGTTGCTGTAGATTCCCAAGCGCTATGGAAATGGTTAAATGAAGACGGCAAGGTCATAAGTATTTTCGTAATGACCATCGAGTCGGAAACCTTTTCTCCCACATCGGCAAGCTGTTGCACAATAGTCTGCAACTTAGAAATATGCAAAGCAATATCGTCTTGCGGATCTTTGTTGAAACTGTAAAATTGCTGCTGGAGCACGTGGATACTCGCTTTTGACTTTACCTCATAAACAGTATGGAGTTTGTCCCACATTTC
Organism: Sphaerophoria taeniata; assembly: GCA_943590905.1. Taxonomy (NCBI): domain Eukaryota; kingdom Metazoa; phylum Arthropoda; class Insecta; order Diptera; family Syrphidae; genus Sphaerophoria; species Sphaerophoria taeniata. Next base: position 32,104,217 of record OX016540.1, on the reverse strand, counting down.
CTTCGAGGATTTGCAGTTCATGATATGTAAAAGTGGTTGTGGGCCAATTGAAGTGGCTATAACCCTTTGAGCTTTACTGTCAAAACGATTCCACAGCAGCAATTTGTCAGCCTCAGTAGGCTTAGCTTCATCCCCTGTCACATATTTCAAAATATCATATGCACTTAAAATGATTCTTATTTGAAATTTCCAGATGTTCCACTGATCACCATTAATCAGTTTCTCAATTTTAGTTTCACTGTTATCAGATGACATGATGATACAAAAAAAAAACTAACGGTCAAACACAGTGAGATCCAAATAACCGTATGACAATGACCAGATAAGTGTGTATGTAATAAAATGACCAGTTATGTACGTATTTGATTAAATTACCAAAATCAAAAAAATTTGCAATTTTATGTGCAGCAAATTTACCCAAATACCAATCGTCGGCAAATTGATTATGCTTCTCGGTATTACACAGAATTTTCGATGCTTCGAAAATATTTCCAATTTTTGATTAAACTTTTAATTCAAAATTCGTACATCCACGTGATTCTCAAAAAAAAATCATAAACGCAACTGGGCCCATAACCTGTTGCACCAAGAGAAAACACGTCTTACTTCTTTTACTTCTTTACAAGAACTGTGATGTATTTCATTTAGAGCTAGCTTACAATGTATGTATGTATACTCAGATCGTAATTAAGCATAAAGTATAAGAGAACCAAATTAGTTATAGTGGGAGATAAAAGCAAGAAGTATATGAAAAGAAATGAGCAAAGTAATAATTCAAAACAGGGTTTACTTATTGAGTATTTAAAACATAAAATAAAAACTAATATTTTAACATGCGCTCTTTGATGTTGATTTTGGGCTTTCGTCGTCATTGGTCATTAGTTTGGAAAAGAGAAATAGCAACAGATTCAAATTTCTTCATGGCAACACCCTGAATTAGTCATCTAGAAGCATGAGAAGAAAACTGCAGTAGCTTTTAAACAAACACAAGGCAAACCAACAACATGCACAAAACAAACAAAACTCCGAATTAAATGAGATTCTTTGTCTTCCCATGTTCGCACTGACATACGGCAGCAACGAGTTTATTGACTCAGTCAATGCATTTGTTTACTTCTCTCATTCCAAGTCTAAGTGTGTCCATATGTGTCTCTGGATGTTTGTAGATATTTCTGTCTGACTTAGGTCTAGTCCATATTCCCATATCAGCCTCTCCCTTTTTAAAGTATCAACAAAAACAACAACGACAACAAGAGACTTTGAGCTCTCTATCTTAAATGGAGAATCTTACATAATTTGCTGAAGTCATAAAACACTTTTTGCAAAAATTTTGCATCCGTTTGAACAAAAAAGAAGTGATGAGTTAGAATTTTGCGTCGACAACGAATGCAATGGCAATGGCAATCATTCAACCAGGGCTGGCATGCATCAATGGCTTTAGGGTCCCTCTGGGATGATTATACTAAAACCAATTTCTATGAGTTTGTTTAGGGTTTGCAAAAAGGAAAAAGAGCTTTCGAGTGTTTGTTTTCTTTTATGACCAAATGTTACAATGTTTTTAGAATGCTACATTGTCTGGTTCTTGATTTCTTCTTTGAGAGTAGAGGGTAAATGGACTTAAATTCACAAAAAACTGACTGCACAAACGAGTATACAACATCAATTTCCAGTCAGCTATCAATCTGTCAAATCCTGTTTGAGTGAAAATAACAATACTTCAATCAACTCGCACACTTCGGACTTCGAGGAGTTGGTTAACCTATCAATGTCTATATGCATATTCATCTTATGCAATTATTGTCCATCAAATTGCCTTCATTAGACACGCAAACAAGCTTACGCTATTCTCTACAAAACTTGTACTTCCAAATCCAGGAAGCAAAACAAAAAAGGCAACAAACTAAGAGCCTAAACCGGAAAATTCAGTTCGTTCACTTGTTTCAAGCTCCCTGAACTGAAATTTTTAAATTGTAAACACCAACTTGGATATAACAGCGGTCCGCGTCCCAAGTTATTGGTATAGTCAATTATCAATGCAAAGCCACAAGCGTCATTATCATCATCATCATCATTATCAAAGTGTTCTTCTTCTTCGACATCATCGTCGTTGTAATCGTCAGCATTGGTCTGATCCAAATCTATCGACAAAATACGGACAGATTGCCTGTCGGCTATTAAAACGGTTTCGCCGTCAATCAGGCATCTTTCATCGACCATCACTATACTGCTGACTGCCATGCTCGATATCCCATACTGATTGTATGAAATCTGAGATGCGAAATCTTCACAATTATACACTGGCCAGATGTCGATCTGTGGGGATAGAAAAGCTAATAAGTTGTACCTTGGCGAATCGATCTCAGAGTTTTCCTGTTTAATCTTCAACAGCGCGCACTCTATTGGAACGAAAGGGGATCGCCGTCCGTGCGATGACTATGATTTCCCATAAAATTATAAATCAGGACACACATCTCACATAAAGCACTGTTCGTTTTGATTTCTAGTTCCTGCCTGCTCGACATTTACAACGAGAGTTGAATGTCGCTCTATGGCTGTCACGTTTTTTCAGTAAATTAAATTTACCGCATCTTTGGACTGGCGCAAGAAAAAGTATCATACTTGTCGAGTTGGTAAGTATAAGTACAGTTGTTTTTCTAAGCCGCAATATTTTTGTTCTCATTCGAACCGCATTCATTTTAATTACCTGTCTTGGTCGTTTGTCGTGTTCATCGGCCATGTTGGTTGGAGGCGAAAACATAGCCACAGGCAAGAGGGACAATTCAGCTGGAAGCGTGTAGGATGGATGTTTCAATGCTCATAAGAACCATATGTTATGTTTTGAGTGTCTAGCTTGACACATAACCAGCAATATGTCATCAAATTGTTGTTTGTCTTGTTTTGACTTTCGAAATTACATGAAATTTTATTTGGAGCTTAACGGGAACTTAAAACACGATATTCCAGTGGGAAAATTTTATATTGCACGCTTTATGACATAACTTGACGTGGAATATGGGAAAGTCAAAGAAAACGTTTTTTTTTATTGTCAGTTTCAGGAAACAATGAAACATCCATTTTTAGGGCTGGTTTTTGACAGCTGTAAGCGTTTGAGGTGCGTATGCGTAATAAAAAAACGAAAGCGAAACTTGTTGAAAACGAAGAGAATGTTGCAGATTGAAAATGGGAAAGTTTGTGATGGTTTGACGTTTATGTCATTGAACGTTATTAGTGGGATAAATCAATTTAATAACAACGACCAACCAGCAAAAAATAAATAACATGTTTGCTATTCAAAGTCATTAACACTGTCTTGTCTTCAACGTCAAAACGTTTTAACTGTCATCGTCTTGATGGATTTGAAAGTGTGAAGAAAATGTTTAAGTGCAATTGTGCCTCGGCGCGAATCAACAGATTGAAGATGAAAGTAAATTTTAATTCCCAGTGAATGAACTTTTGATTGAAATTATTTATTGCCTTCTATCCATCGTTGTAATTTTCATTTTTCATGGCAACGATAATTGCAACACGCAAAGGAGAAGGTATTAAATGTGAAATTAAATGTCATTTGTTTACTGCATTTTGGTTTTTTTCTGTGCTTCAACAATTCATAATAATTACTGCTGTTAAAATTTTATTAAAAAATATTTGACAAACGGCATTTTGAATGCTGAAGATAGAAAAGCTGTGGTAGGTATCACTTTTTGCAGCTACAAGATGACAGTTCACTTGACAGTTCATTGACAGCTCCCGAGAACTGTTTGTGAACAATCGAATTATGTTCTTAGATTTTTTTTTTTTTTACGAAAAGCAGTTTTGTTCCGAACAGAACAGAACAACAGTGTGACTATGATTAAAACTTAACGCCTTACATTTCTGTAAAATCGGCACATTGATACTTCCTCTCAATTCCGAAAGATGGAGATAGTGCCATCAAACTTTCAAAGCTTTTGTGCTTTCTTTTTATATCAATACTGGCACTTCTCTCAGTATTCTCTTGATCGTGAGTGTGTTCGCATCTCCTTCTTAAAGCAAATTTGGCACATTACAGTTGTGCCAGGATCGAGGTAAGTAAATTGTTCAGTTTTTAAAGCAATAACGGCATAAGTCGAGTTGTGCCACTATTACCGCTTATGGTAACGAATTTAATATTTACACCTGGAAAGAACGGCACATTTTGATTTGTGCTACTATTGCATCAAAGTCCATTATGGAAATACACCCAAAATTAATTTTGAGTTTATAAGAAAGAAATTTATTTAACTTTTTATTTTTAAGTTTATATGAATAAGAAATTAATTTTTTATTGGCTGAATAAAAAACATTAATTGGAGAGCTAACATGATTTAGTTTTTTTTTCCACTTTTTCAATTATTACATCAAGACTCGATATAATCTGCTTAATGCAAAAATGACACTTTCCCAAAATAGGGCGGTTGCCGCCCACTTTTTAATCTCGGATAAATGTTATTATGAAGGTAATGATTTTAACTTCAAAATAGCCAATTCGTATCAGGATAGCTTAATTTAATAACTGTGGTAATAAGTTAAAGGAGCTTAAGTCGACATAAGCGAAAATCGAGTTTTTTATTTCACATATTTATCAATTTGTTAATCTTTCATTTGGTCTGGGTCCCATTACTCTACGATAAAAAATACCCGTTAAATTTTAAAAATAGCAAAATAGCTTATGTTTAAATGGACAAACAATGCATTTGCATAACAGCTTATGTCTACTTTGGACACAAGTTGATTAAACAAAAACAGATAATACATTTTTTTCAAATGGCTTAAGTCATGAGTTAAGCCCTTAGTGCTTGCGAAAATCAAAAGAAGTGATAACTTAAGTCGACATAAGTTACTTTAAAATCTCTCAAATTGAACCATTCAGTAACTTATGTCGACATAAGCTTTTTGAAATGTAGTATAGATCAGAGTTGGGCAAAATTTATTCGAATAATCATTCGAATAATAAATAATCATTTTATTCGTTATTCACGAATAATGAATAATTTCATTTATTCGAAGAAAATTTATTCGAATGACGAATAAATTATTTTATTCATTATTCGAATAACGAATAAACGAATAACGAATAAAATAAACACAAGGAATTTGGTAGAACGATTAATGTTTTAATTTTTATTTATTTTTTTTATTTTTTATTAAAAGTTGGTTAAAGCTCCTAAGATTGGACTTCATCACTACTCTTTGTCGGACAGTGTGTTTGCTTTTGGAAAGTTTATCATGGTTGTGTATTATATTTTTTAAATATCCTCTTCACTTCTGGATAGCGATCCAAGGCTTTCAGCCTACGGTTTGGGAATCCTTTGATTGTTACAATTTTAGGTTTACACCTTGTACACTTCAGAATGCTTTTATCACTAGAATATAAAGCGTCATACTTAAGAAATTTTCCATTCAACAAAGTCAATGTCGTTTTTGCACAGATTTGATGCACAGATACATTGGTAGCACATTCATTAGAACCTGTTGAGATGTTCAAAATGTTTTGATTTTATTGATACATCAGTGCCCAAATTTTCATTTCTAAATCCATAACATCATTTAATGGCTCACATTTTAAAAATCAAAAGTACCTACACCACAACACCACTTTCATCAATAACGTCACCAACTGCTTTGTATGCGATAATAAGAATTAACTATTTCTAGATTTATTTTAAATTTAATCAATTCCAGGGATACTTCAGGGGATAGATTTTTATTACTCTCCCTAATAATTTCCAAGAATTATCAACCGCGGATATTTTGTCTTCTTTTTTCAATATATTTAACAAGAATTTGTCGACAGAATTTTTGTCAGCAAGGAAGAATGAATGAAGGAATTCCAGCGTCTAATTCCAAAGGAAACGTAAATAAAAAAAATTGAAGATAAATAGACAAATGAAAGAAGGTACAAAGTCGATTTTATTCGTTATTCAGAATAACGAATAAAATCACGAATAATTTTCGAATAACGAATAAAATCACGAATAATTTATTCGCGAATAAATTATTCGTGAATAAATTAGTGGCGAATAATTTTTTATTCGAATAATTATTCGAATAAAAATTTAATCGAATAATGCCCAACTCTGGTATAGATCATAAAACATTTTTTTGAAACAGCTTATGTTTGGAAAACTTGTTTTTATTAGCTTTCTTGTTGCTTTCAACAAAAAAAAGATTTATAGGTAAATAAAGAGTATTACAAGCATGTGTCCTGAAAAAAAAAATGGTATGCCTACCACCAACAGTTTTAAAGTTATCGCCAAAATAGTCTTTAAAATCTAGTTACCAAAACTTCATTTCATCATACTGAAAAATGACCAAAAATGACTTAAGCTATTTTAACTTATTGGCACAGTAAATATAATAACAGAAATCTAATTTGAAAAAAAGGCATGATTTTAAATCTCTTATATCTCAAAAGTGAAAAAATGAGTTGTGCCATTATTGCAGGCGGTGAGCGATGTTATGTTTTTGTCGCAAAAAAATGATACCTACTCTTGATGACTAGGTCTCTCTGTTGGTTTAACAGAGTTAATTTCTTGGAAACCTTAGTAAGACAAATTCTGTTAATCTAATATATAAAATTCTGGTGTCACGGGGTGCGTAATTGAACTCGTCCGAAACGGCTCGACCGATTTTCGTGAATCTTTGCGAGGATATCGGCTAGGGTGGAGAATCGGACAACATCTATTTTTCATCCCCCTAAATGTTTTTTTTTTTTGTGACAAAATTTTTTGTTTTTATTTTTTTTTTAAGATACATCATACAAAAATACATACAACCCTAAATTTTCACCCCTCTATGATCAACCCTTATTTTTTATTTATTAATTAAAAACTTTAATTTTTTGGCAAGATTTTTATTTTTATTTTGTCATGACTAAGAAGCGGGGTAGTCAGTAGCGGGTAGTGGGTAGTAATTACTGGTGGAGCGGGTAGCGTTTGAAAGTATTGGGTAACAGGAAGTGAGGTAACGGGTAACATGGTATAACGGGATAGCGTGTAGAGGGTAGTGGGGTAGCGGGTAGTAAGTAGCGATTACCGGTTAAGCGGGTAACGTGTTTAAGTTATAAGTAGCGGGTAGCGGGTAGTGGGGTAGCGGGTAACAGGGTAACTGTGTATAACGGGGTAGCGGGTAGACGGTAGTGGAGAAGCGAGGAGAGGGTAGCGGGTGGTATGGTAGCGGGCTACAAAAGTCTAGGTCTTTTTTATATCGATTGAGGCAGTACGAAGTCTGTCGGGTCAGCTAGTAAACCTATATTATGTTCATTTATTTTTGTTCAAAAAAAAGTTTCATAATTTATTTTACTTTGAGCAACAAAAATGTCTGAAATAAACCACAGGAATAAAAAGACGTCCGATCTGTTCTGAAGTATAGAATCGAATGAATGCTTTTCTTCCTTCTCTCATTTCTCTCTCTCTCTCTTTTTTTTTGTCAAGTGTTGCCACAATAATGAGAAAATTTATTTCATTGAAAAAAAAATGAATCAATTTCATGACAATCTGAGAAAGATAATTGATTTCATTTGCAATTAAACGCTCAACTATTTGACAAAACAACAGAAAATTCAATCTCTCGAAACTCAAAACAATTAACTTCAATTAAGTATCAAAAACATGAACTTGAGTACATGGTTCAACAATTCCAGATACTGGTATTTGAACAAAAAAAAAAAAACAAAAACAAAAACAACGACATTAGATAGAACCAATACAGCAATTAGAAAATGAAAACCAAAACTTCTTCTTCAAAATGCTCTCAGATTTTAAGTTGTCGTGTATAAATGTCGACTCGTCTCAATCTTTCCTTACAACACCACAAAGACATCTTTTGTATAGAAGACATTTCTTTTGTAAAAGGGTTTATTGACAGAACTTACTCTGTGGTTTGGCTTTGATGAATTGCATCAACCAAAGTGTCTAGCTCTGACTTCTCTATAACGGAAAACACCGACCGGCAAGCATATCTTACAACAACTTTGTGCACACTGGAGATGGAGAATGGATTTGCACGCGACAATGTCAATACAGCAATTGATCTGTCGTCTTTTAGTCTCGAGAGAGAGAATCTTCTCGACAAAGGGTTTACATCTGCAGTACACTACAAAGTCCTTTGTACAATACTTCCCTACCATCTTACAAAAGCAAACAAAAACTCAAATGACACTGTGTCTGTGTTTCAATTTTCAAACGTTTATCTATCTAACAGCTATCTAGCAACACGATTTAGGTACCAGGTGAGGTGTCAGTTCGGTTGCTCGAAGACAAGTTATTCGTTTCGCTTTTGGTCTTCTCTTAAGAACTTTTTAGTGTAGGTAAACAGACTCTCTGACTCGTAGTTGTTGGTGGACGAGCGCACTAGAGAAGTGGTAGCCAGTACTTGGATTTAATTACTTGACTTCCAAAAGGATGTGCCAATGGCAAAAGGTTCACCAAATGACATTCCATTTGTAGTTCGAACTCAAACTGCATATTTGTACAAGAAAATGTACTTTGATACAGAGTAATGTACGAGTACACATCTTACATGCCCAGGTTGAGTTAATGGGGTCATATTAAAGTGGTGTGATGCTTGGAGTGGTCTTGAGACACCTTGCTGGTTTATTTTTTTTTTTCGTGGAAGGGTTCTCTGTTGTCTCAAGTGAAAGCAAATGCAATTGAAATTAATGAAGACGTATTTCGCAGGTGTGGGGAATGCCGATATAAAATGAAATTTTCAAAATTGAGTTTAGTTTTGCTGAAAAATGTTACAAAAACAAGGAATTGAGGAGTTGTATTTTTTGAGCTATCGGCATTTGGAAAAGGGGGCGTGCCAATGGGTTGATTTGACAAAAGAGTACTTAACAACACTTTCCCCACATAAGAGAATAGATCCTGAAATTTCATCTAAGTCCCCGGTAAGAGTTAGAGTAATCGGGATTTTTATAAAAATAAATGGGCGTGCCAGTGGGTGGACTCTGTAAAAACCTGTTTTTGACGAAAAAGAAAACAAACCTTTGAATAAGCGAGACAAAAATTGATGCTTCAGTGCTCTTAAACTTGATTTAGAGAAAGAAGGCGAACGTAGCTTCTTCACAGGTTTGAAATTCAAGATCTATACTCAAAGAATATATAGAACAAAGATTATAGTCCTTTGTGAATCAACTCAACAGTTCAATGGGCAATTTGAATAAACCTATACTAAATTTCTGCCAATTTGTCATTCTTTTATTAAAGAAACTATCTCTAAGAATGAAAATTCACATGAACGAGTATGTGGAAATTGCATACACAGAAAAAAGTGATACTTATTCAATGCAAATTGTCTAGAAACAAAAAAAAATCCTGCGCTCCATTAATCTACCGCAGAAACCAAAGAAAAAAAAAACACAAAACAATTGACCGCAACAACACCACCAGACACAAAAGGCAAAGAGCGCGAAATCGAATAAGCTCCAAGTCGAAAACCCAAGAAGGGTATACCAGAGCAGTACAAACAGGGTGCATGCATCATCATAAATAAAATAATATCTTTTTGTCTTTAATGCGAGATTGCTTCTCGCTGGAACTATTATTTTCTCATTATTGCCAAATAAACGCTCCAATGGTCGGGTAGTCGAGCAGAGTTTTTTCTTCTGTTGGGCAAATATATGTATGAAGTGGTGGATACATAGACTGAGGGGATTATTTTGCATAAAATATAAAATAGTGAGCTGCATTCGCGGAACGAAACATTTTTTGTGTCAATTTATTGCCAGAGTTACCAAAGAGGGACCGGCTTTAGCTGTGACTCTGGACTTGAGCAAGGGGCTCCCATGCTCATGGTTTTTCGGAATTGGATGAGATATCTTTTGTCGACAACAAACTACTATGAAGACTATATCAGTCGGTATGTTGAGGTGATGCGACGCGACGCACAGTGTGAACTGTGAGGTCGAGAGCTGTATAGGGCTTGGTATATGGATGTCATATATCTTGTTGTTGCGACGAAGAACGCAACGCAAGCCATCGCAATGGCTAGAGAAATTGCGGTACACCACACTGCGATATAAACCATTAAAAGCTGTCGAAATGGCAGCCTAAGTAGGTAGGCGTTGTTTTATATATCGCAATGCGTGCTGGGAGGCTTTATGGGTAGGCTACCATGATATTCTGGTTTAAGCAACTACCTATAGTGTGTTGTTGCCTTTTTGGCTATACGTCTCGAACTCGAACTAGTGGGAAACTGAAGGGGATTTAAAAAGTCATCCGCATCGCATACATATATGGTTGCATGCGAATCGCATATTTAAGAATACCAAGTAAGGGAATCGCGTTCAGTGGGAAGCGTTTTAAATGTAACAGATTGCAGTGAGTTGCAATTAAATTTGACGTTTCATCTGTTGAATACAGTTTAGGAATAAGGCAATTTCACAAACATTCGTTTGTTCAAAATTACACACGAGCTAGTGTTTTAAAGTTTTTTTTTTTTGTGGAAGAGCGAAAATTCAACTTAACTGTGAGAAAAGTAAAAATTGAAAAATTAGTTAGCAAGGAAATTACCTGCATCAGTTGAATCATATTGCAAAACTGCAATGAGCCGATTATCGTAAAAAAACATAGGAAAATAAAAACACAAAAATAACGAGAAAACCGAAAACAACAACACAGCGCAATTGATACCAGCATTATCAGCGAACAATGGATACACATTAAAACGTGCATTTTTAGTGTTTGCTTCTCTCGATTCACACCGTCTATTGCTGCCAAATTTATCAAGTAGAAGTGGAAATCGACAGATTTCCTTTTTCTTCTTCTCTCGTGTGCGCTTTGATGATTTTACTAGGCAAGGGCTAAACTAATTGTGCTTTAACCGGCCGGGGACTCTATCCCCATTCCCAACCCTAATTGTGCCTTAACCGGCTGGGGCTGGGACTCTATCCCGCTAGGTTATAAGGTTTATGAAATACTGTGTTGTATTAGATTTGTATCGTTCGTATTTTATCGCATAAAATAACAAATTTGTATTCGCCGAACTTTCTATCCGAGTTTTGATATTTCTTCGCCCCCCTGGACGCCCTGAGTCCCACCTCAACTGGAAAGTGAAAAGCATCATATAACATCCCAACATATCATCTATTAATAGACTTAGAGGCCGCCTACTTTAAGCCAGGGTAGAACTGTACTAAACCATGGCATCCCAAATAAACATATTAGACTATGTAGGCTGGCCATATTCAACGTTTGAAGCCAAATTAAGGTATCCAGATTCCAGACCTGTCAACATTTGCAATGGACTCTGACAAAGGGATGGACTAAGAAAAGTTTTACGGAGAATAGTTGGCAAGAAATTACAATATAATAATATCCACCGCTAAGCAGACGTAGCGACAAAAAAAAAAGCTTGAAACTGCACAGACAAAATTGGCGCTGGAAGAATGGCGTACACCCTGACGCCCAAGGTTAGGTTAGGTTAGGTTAATGTGGCTGCGGATACAGGATCCACACACTTAAGCCAGAGGAAAAGGCCCATTGTGCTACCACATGAATCTAGGGAATTACTTCTTGCTAGTCGAACCATTTTGAGCTTTTTATAAAGCGAAGAAGATATTTAATATCCTTGTTAGATAGTTCAGCGGGAATATCGTAAAAATATTCTCCCAAATGAAGTTTGCGTCTTAGGGAAAGAGCAGGGTATGTGAGGCTACACCAAGTCGTATTGCGTGTCTGCTTATAAGACAGTGTCCCTTGAGGACACCTATTAGGGAGCTAATATGAGATCTGCTTTGAGATAACAAGTCTTTGGAGCGCTTTAAGTCAAGTGACGGCCATACGAGATTTGTGTTGGTGAAATATACCATCTAGAGCTTGTTATCGTTAAGGCTGTTTCTATAGCATACATATAGCTATCGGTATTCCTATCTTTTCCCTTTCAGGTGAGATAGTTCCATTTTTAATGAGATCATCGGTTCAACAATTTCCTGTTATGTTTCTGTGGCCGCGCACCCAAGAGAGGTGAATATTAAATTGCTGCGCCATCTCCATAAGAGAAGCCCCAGCTTCGGCAGTAGTCTTTTTCTACAATAATCGCCAGCTTATCTGAGGCCACCTGTGCGATAATATGAGACAATATAAATCTATGTCTCCTCCTCTGTGCCACGTAGGTTAATGTTATGTGTTCTTTCCTTCTATGTGTCTATCTGTCTCTCTCTGTCGTATGTCTTGCTTCAGTCCCAGCCGATGGCCTCAGTCGCCAGTGCTACTATATGTCTGTAGTTCGTATCATTCATGTGCGAAGTACTGTAATGTCAATGTCAATGATTGACAATTGAGGGCCGTTTTAGATTTGGTTGAGACACGTTCGAGAGATTTTATTGCAGCCTGACCGTCAGAGAAGATGCGGAGATCAGAAGTTGATATCACGTTTTCTTTTAGCCAGGAGAGAACCTCACTGAACGTTAAAATTTCCGCTTGGAAGACGCTACAATGATTTGGGAGGCGGAGTGAGAGGCTTAGATTTTTTTTTTGGGGGGATGGAATGTCCCACATACCGCCTATGCGGTATGCAGTAAGTGACTTTCTCCAGTGCAGTCCATCATACTGCAACCCCGCCCTAACGCCCTATTTCTTGTGATGGCCAACAATCGGGGTACATGGAATAACTTACTGAAGGAAGTCCGGACCGGACCCCGGTTGTGGGGCAGACCGACGATCATGATGAAATCGTTTGCCGACAAATGTAAAAAAGACAAAAGTACCTATATAACCACCAATCTGCAAAAACCGTTCGTTCCTCGAAAAAATTTATTTTTTTACATAAGAGTCAATGTTCTTGTAATTAAAATCTGCAAAAATTAAACATTAAAACTTTTTTCTATCCGGAGAGAGCAACTTTGTTGCAGTTTTTTTATTTTGATTTTTCATGCGATTTTTAATTGCTGGTGTCAGTCAAAGGAAATCGATTTTTGTTGGGTTTTTAACCTTGTTGTCATGTAAACGAAAATAACCGCCGCCGGATAAATTGTTTTCATTTAAATTAATTGGGTCTTTATTACTTTCACACTTGTTTGCATTTTTTGTTTTCAATCCACAACAGGCAAACTGTTAGTTACAAATTCGTGGAAGCATTTATATGTTTTTTTTTTCGCGCTACTGAAATTTTAATTAATCTAAATTTAAAGTATTTGGATTTTCTGTTAGGTTTTCATATCTCAAAAAATAAAAAAAATTAAAATAATGCAAAAATAATTGGAGTTTTGAGTTTGAAATTGATTTTACATTTTCATATCTAACGTTGACAAAATGCAGAATACTGCAGATGGTTGCATTTATGCAATCTGCAAACATATCAAAATATTGGTAGAAAGAACTCGAAATTAGAATACCACTTTAGATCAATTTAATTGAAATCCGATTAGTCTATTACGATGTGTTGTTGTTTTTTGAGTTGGGATATATTTTAAAAGTATTAAAAACTTTATTTTAACCATCAGCCGCACATCAGAATTTGAATTTGAATTGAAAATCCAATCCATCGAATTGCAATATGGTTGCACAGTTGATTGGTGGGTCTACACATTGATAGAAACCTCATGAATAATTATTTGTTGCCCAAAATGTACCAACATTGAACAAATTATTTGAAAAAGAGAAAAAGTACATAGATTTATAGGTTATTTGAAGTACAACACCAAATGAGATAGAAAACCAAATAAGTTTTAGGAAAATTAATGGTTGATTTTTAATTAGTTCTAACGAGGCGGACGGGAGTGCGAAATCCTCTCGAATCAGATTTATTCATTCGTGAACATTTGTTCTCATTGAATGTTGCACCAGACACAAAACAACTTTTTTTCTCCTATAGATTTTATAAGCGATTATTTATTTGTTTATGCGCAAATAAGCAGGATTAATCAATTTGACCTGTTTACCAAATAGATGCACTTTTAAATTAAAGCTAAGCGGGTTCACTTAGCTGTTGATAAAATAAGCAAAATAATAAGCTTTTTGGAAATCCAAAAAATGGTTAAAATTGTCGTATCAAGTTGATATTTTCTTCTTTTTTTTCAAGTAGATATACCTATTATAGGCTTACATTTATATTATTAACTGAAAATTGTATCCACATCGAGAGCCAAATGACAAATAATAGAGACCGTCTCAAGACGGTCTTGCCGGTTTGCGGGTAAAAAAAAGTAGGTAGTGAGATGAATATTGATTTAAATTTTTGTATTCAGTTAAAGGAGGAAAGAATTGATTTAGTCTCTATGGTGATAAACCCAGAAACAATTTTTGTTTGCTGTACAACACAACACTTTACTTATGTGTCGGATTTTTTGCAATATTTGCACCTTTTCTTATCGCTTCTGGTTAATGATTTTCTCCATCAAAACTACCATCAGCAACGGGATGAATTGCCTTTTTTCCAACATTTGAAGTACTCGGTATTGGTGACGCTCTGTGGCTATTTCTTTACGAAACTGCGGAGGTTGGAGAAGTGGTTGTCTTTCGGAACTATTTTGGTTTTCTGCACGAATTCGTTCGTTGCCGTCGTATCGATAAAATGAATACGAAAATAGTTTTTTTTTTGTCACATCAAAGATGTTCAATTTTTCTATCAATTTGCCGTCTGTCAGTCAAGCTGTTTGACAAATGTATTTTTGTAGTTAAATTTGTATTAACTTTATTTAATTATTATTAAAAATAAAATTACATGAAGTTAGTAATAAATGATAACAATATTAAATAATAATCAATAAATAAGTGACATTTTATGTTCTTTTTACAAAACAGAGTTAAATGTCACATCATAAAAATTATTGTTTTCAAAACTAGCGTGCTTGTAGAACATTGTTTCACCCAGATAAATAAATTCCAGGGAGATACTTAAACACAGATTTGATAGGTTTCAAAGAAACGAATGTACTTGAATGGAATCGAATTCAAGTGATATCAATTTTTCAAGCTTAATAACAATTTTTCCACCTTTGCATCATCCGAACCTAAAATTTCTTATGGAGATTACAAAAAAAATTTAAATTTTTTCTCGCTTTTCCAGATTTTTTCGAATTTTCCATTAAGAATTCTCTATTTTACCTTTCGAAAAGCAATTTCGAAAAAAAGCACCCACAGTGCTATTTAAAAAATTGATTTCCGATTTTCAAAGGAACATCCCTGGAGTAAATTCAAATTTCATGAAAATCCGTTGGGCGGTCTAGGAGTGCATATCGGAAGATTAGCGGTGCGTTTCTTGCTTTTTTAAAATTCATAATTTTTGGAGTCTCCCACTACAAACACAATTTTTGTGTCATTGCCAAGCTTATCGGCATGGTCTTGTTATACCAACTTCACATATTCCCACAGAAAATAGTCAAGCGCTGTTAAATCGCAAGATCTTGGTAGCAAATTCACGGGTCCGTAAAGTGAAACTATGAGATTTCCAAGTAGCAGTAGTAGTAGTAGTAGTAGAAATATCGGCCACGAGCAGTCTAGCTCGGTGACCCAATGGGTTGCGCCGTTATGATACCATTAAGACTCCTTTGACTTATGAAGTTAAAAAAGAGATTATACAGGGTGATTCACGAGCGTTGTGCCAAAAAGCTAGAGCGTGTAGGTTGAGTTGAGACAAGAAAAAAATCGTATGGGAGGGGGGGTCTATTCCCCCCCGTTTAGCCGGGAGGGGCAATTTTCTGAAAAATTGACTTATTTTGTTTAAAAAAATATTAAAAATCAACGGCTTAGTTTACTACACCGTGCTATACCTTTCTGAAAAGTTAAAAACTTCTTCTTTCACTTTGTTTTTAAAATAAATTGTTTTAACGAATAGTTTTAAAAAAATAAATTTTCAAACTAAAAATTTTCAAAAAAAAAGCCAAAAAAAATTTTTTGAACTATTTTTTTTCAAAATTTTATGTAATTAAGTACTAATTTTGTTTTAAAATTTCAATGTCTTTATTAATTTTTAGTCGAAAACAGAAAACCGGATGCAAAAATGTCTTTTCGTTTTTGAGAAATTAAAAAAAAAAACAAACCCACTTTTTTCTAAGAAAATCTTTGTTTTTATTTTTACCTATCTGGACTTTAAGTTTAATTTATTAGTTTAATTTACAAATTTAATTTTTTGTAATTGGAGTTTTATGACGACGACTCAATAAAGTAGAAAAGTATTGGATTTTCAATGGATTAACCATTTTATTTATTGATAACGTCTGAAAACTGACCTTCAATTTTTTCTTACTATACCTGGGGCCGCGGCCACTCGCCGGCGAAGGGTTCTACCTGCTGGGGGCTTAAGATAATTAAACCGCAATTTTTCTTGAATGAAAAAACAATTAACAACCTAAAGGTTAATAGAAGGCATCGCATATTTACTTAACAACCATTTACAATTAAAATATGAATTCATCAACACATAACAATAACAAACTCATATGTTCGAGAAGAGTTAGCGGACAGGAACTTCTGCTACGGTTTAACTTGTTGTCGAGATCGGGAAGCCGAAAGACTCTACGCTGAAAGATATCCCAATAGATGGCGCCCAAGTCGTAGCATGTTTTCAAGAATCCGCCGACGAGAGCACGGAGAGCTAGAAGTGAAAGGTCAATGGCAGACGTTTTCAATGAACAAAATGATTAATCCAGGGAAAATCCAATACTTTTCTACTTTATTGAGTCCTCATAAAACTCCAATTACAAAAAATTAAATTTATAAATTAAACTAGTAAATTA
Organism: Sphaerophoria taeniata; assembly: GCA_943590905.1. Lineage (NCBI taxonomy): Eukaryota > Metazoa > Arthropoda > Insecta > Diptera > Syrphidae > Sphaerophoria > Sphaerophoria taeniata. The sequence goes on along the minus strand of OX016540.1, from coordinate 32,087,521 downwards.
TACTAAGAGTCCAGATAGGTAAAAATAAAAACAAAGATTTTCTTAGAAAAAAGTGGGTTTGGTTTTTTTTTTAATTTCTCAAAAACGAAAAGACATTTTCGCATCCGGTTTTCTGTTTTCGACTAAAAATTAACAAAGACATTGAAATTTTAAAACAAAATTAGTACTTAATTACATAAAATTTTGAAAAAAATTAGTTCAAAAAATTTTTTTTGGCTTTTTTTTTGAAAATTTTTAGTTTGAAAATTTATTTTTTTAAAACTATTCGTTAAAACAATTTATTTTAAAAACAAAGTGAAAGAAAAAGTTTTAAGCTTTTCAGAAAGGTATAGCACGGTGTTGTAAACTAAGCCGTTGATTTTTAATATTTTTTTTAAACAAAATAAGTCAATTTTTCAGAAAATTGCCCCTCCTGGCTAAACGGGGGGGAATAGACCCCCCCCCCTCCCATACGATTTTTTTCTTGTCTCAACTTAACCTACACACTCTAGCTTTTTGGCACAACGCTCGTGAATCACCCTGTATAAAGTTTTGAGCTTTTGTTTTGAGTTCGCTAGCTGTAGATTTCAAGTTCGAACTAAAAATACGCCTCAAATCCACTTTGTTGCGTTTAGAAAAGAGATCAAATCTTTTATCCTCAGTTCTTACTTACAAAAGAAATGACACAGTTTCCTTTTCTCGCTGCTCCCCACAACTACGACAGAAAGCATTGTGGCGAATGCCCAACTTAGATGCGTGTTCTCCAACAGGCCAGTGTCCGATGCATGTTTTATTTATTTATTTATTTATTTATTTATTTATTTATTTATTTATTTATTTATTTATTGTCTATAAGTTTTACAACTCTCTTAGACTAGATACAATTTATAATTATTCTGTATATACAATTTTTACAAAACTTTCTTTTTTATACAAAACAAAATAGACTTAAACAATACTCAACAAAACAATTGATTTAAAATTATCTCTGCTTTGATTATAGTCGAATATATTTGCATATTGATTGAATCTAGCACATGCGTTAGTAATAGGCTCATTTTGACCATAATTTGTTACATGAGGGGGGACATACAATAGAGCATTATTTCTAGGCCGTAAGGATCTTGAAGGTGTATTTAAACCAGGGTTGATAAAATGATTTTTTTGATTTATTTGATTTTTTTTTCTGTATTCGCAAGATATCTGTCTTATTTTTCTTCGTAAATGATAGTTTTATATTAACGTACTGCCCCGTACTAAAAATAGGACTTTTCTTATTGAAGACGGCATTTATATGTATAGATTGAGAGCTGAAGAAGAAAACACAGCCCTCGAGTATGCCCAAAGCAAATACGCGGAGAGAGGAGCCTCTGATAATAAAATTCAAATCCAAGACCTTTTAAAAAAGTCTTATATTCAAAAATCAGTCTCAGTTGAGTACAAAAACAAATGATGAGCTTGGCCAGTTTATGCCTTACTTTGACCAGTTGCTTTCAGCTGTAACATCATCTGCGTCTGTGGAAAGGATATTTCCTACAAAAACTGATGCTTCCTTTTAAATATTTCAACAATGAACAAATTAATTATTTTCAATTTGCTTTGAAGTGCGAGTTCAGTTTTTTTTTTTTTAATTTATTTTTTAAAGTTCTTAATTGAAAAAATTTGATAATTTTAAGCTGCGTTAAAAAAAAAGTTTTTCTCTTTAGTGTTTCTCTCTAAATTTTGTTTAAAAAAATCAATTTTGATTTAAATCATGATTTTTTTTCAAAAAAATCATTTGATTTAAATCAATCAAGGGTGGGCAATCAACATGATTTACTACTACATCTCTTGCAAATACAACAGAGTAATAAGTTATTCTACAAGAAAGAGGTTTTATATCAATAAGTAAACATCTACAATTATAAGAAGGCATAGAAGATGACCGATTCTGTTTACGAAGCGCATATTTAGTAAATCGTTTTTGAAACTTTTCGATGCAATTGAAATATTTTTTATAAAGAGGAGACCAAACAAAGGAACAATATTCTAAAATTGGACGAACTTAGGACACAAAAAGCATTTTTAATATGGATCACAAAATTCGTAAGAGTTTTTAAAGATAAAGCCAGACATCGCATTTGCTCTTGATATGATGTAGTCAATATGTAAATTAAAAGTTAAATATTGGTCCAAATTGACACCCAAATTTTTATGACTTTGAACCCTTTGTAACATTAGTCCAACAAGTGTATAATCAAAAAATAGGCATGACCAACCTTGAAAAGGACATGATTGGACACTTTTTAATATTCAATTCCAATAAATTCATAGAACACCAAACATTTAAACTATCTATTTCTTTTTGAAAATTTATGCAATCACTTACTGATTTTACTGACATGTAGATCTTTACATCATCAGCAAAAATAAAACAATTTGAAAACCTGATAACATTTGGAAGGTCATTGATAAAAATTAAAAATAATCATAATTATGAATTTTAAATGACAAATTTGATCCAATTTTCACACACTGTGTGCGATTACATAAATAATTACCTAACCATTTAAGGATTGAAGAGTGAAAACCGCAGAGGGACAGTTTTTTTTATCAACATTCGATGATTGACACTATCAAATGCTTTGCCCTCAAATCCACTGTGACCCGGAACCCAGATTAGAGTGGCCCTGAGTCCAATGTTTATGCTCGCGAGCTCACTTCGGCATTGTTAAACTTACTAAGGATGATGTGGACAAGCCAATCGTTAGAATAGCCGACTGACTGTACGAAAAGATAGCTGTATTGCGGTTTTGATTTTGATCTAGTTTAAGTAATTTACATGCTGCCTTAATCGCAAGCAGTTCAGCTTGAAAGACACTAGCAAAGTCAGGAAGCCAAAAAGACCTGGAGACGTTTAAAGACTCGGGGAAAATTCTTACACCAACCCCACAACAATAAAATGTGATTTCTAATACATCAATTGTAGCACTCGCTGTGTGTTTACCCTTTAGGTCCAGCACATCATGGTTGTTCAATTATTGAACGATAAAGTCAGTAATCATTGCTCTATAGCGTTACGTTAAGTTTTGGCTATCAGCATAGTGATTTGCAAAATAAATTTGGAAGCGTTGTTCGGGTATTATCTATTTATGTTAAAATTCCAAACCTTAACTAAACTTAAAATGAATCACTTGACAGCTGACAAAATGGCTACCAATTCAAAAAGTGTTGCCAACTAAAAGTTCTTTTTCTTTGACATTATATCTTGATTCGACAGATTTATTAGAATTTATGACCACCCACTATTGGCGTTTTTCTTTTTTACTTCAGAGCAGATCATGTTCGAAGTCTTCTCATTTAGTAAAGAAACAAACCTGTCAAACCTGTTAGTGTCAATTTTTACTAATTTTATTTGTTTACCAACCTGACAACAAGCGACTTGCGAATCAATTTTTAATTTTGTTTTTGTTTTTGTCTGCAAAATTCGAAAAAACAAGCTCAGTTATTCGCCCGATTTGTGCGGTCACTTTATCCCGAGCAAATAGATTAACTCCGAACAATACATTTTTTCAGTTAAGAGGTAAAAAAAATGCAATACCTATAACTCTCTATTAGACTTTCTTGTCGAACGCGGCTTAGGGTTCAAAGGGCTTTTGACTAAGTTGAATTCAAGTCCGTTTAAGCTAGGACAGAACAAAATTTCTTTTTTAATTCATATAACAAGATTTTGTGTGTGTCATCCTCGGTATGCATCTTTAAGAAAAACGTTATCCTACCGGTCGTAACCAATCACACAAAATCATTTTAGGCGCTAATCTACCAATTAGACAAAATAACAGTACAACTCCACTTTGGTACACTTTCAAGCCAGATTAATTGACCAATATTCACTTCATTGGTTAATTAAGACAACACCAAAATGAAGAATTTCCACTGTGCATTTGGCATAGTTTTCCGCAATGGAATTTCTTGTGAGCGGCGGCGGGCGCGGCTGCGGCGGCCGTGGTGGTGTTGATGCGGTGACCCACAATCAGGAATTCTCGTTTTAACGCCGCCGCGCAAAACTTTGTTGAAATTGCATTTCACTACGGTTCAAACGATTTGGCGCCAGACAAGGCAAAGCCTGGCCTATGGAGTGTAGTGATGGTTGGAATCTGGTTTTCTTAATTGAAAGGAATGATTTTTCTTTTTGTTTTTTTGTTATTTTCTAATTCAAAACAGGGATCTCTGGCAGCAATCTTTATTATTTATTGTCAACATAATCGAAAAACAAATTCTGAAGGCTTCTTTTTTGTGTATCTGATAAAATGAAAGCGAACCATGTTTTTTTTTTCTTTTTCTGATGAAGATGATGATGTGATGTATCTTCATGATGTCATCTTGGAAGTAGTTAAGTTATAAATTGCTGTGATACGATTGCACTGTTACATCGGAGAATTTTTGCCTTAAGTGATACTTAATCTTAATAGTGTAAGTGCATTCAAGATGGTTATATTAGACGGTCTTGAATATGGGGCAGATAATGTCAAGTTCTGTACATCATGCAACATGTGGTTGACGTTTGGAGCTTGTTAGATAAAATGAGTTTTATCTTTTATGTGGAGAGAAATTGCGATGCTTGCAATAAGTAATTATTTAGATGAGTGTGTTCTTTAAAAAAAAGTAGTTCATAGAAAAGTACAATAATGAAAGTCGGAGTTAATGATTCGAACAGTGGAAGAAGAATGATTAGATGGAGAGCTATCTGACAGTTTGGTATTTCAGGGATTGGGACATGGTGTGTTTATGATTTTGGTTGTGTTATTAATGAGGTATTCAAGTGAACACATGTCTTAATGACCTGGACAAAATATTCTTAAGAAATAGGTTCTTTTAGATATTAGGTCCGTACCTTTACTTTTTCAAGCAACTTCAAGTAAACTGTCAAATTGGAAGGAGTGGGAATGAATTCTCTCTCAGAAAGTCAAAGCTACGAAAAAGTTAAGGAACGCTTTTGTAGTAAGTTGAAGTAAAATATCTTCATGACAGAAACGTCAAACGCAAAACCAAAATTAGTCTTTGTAAATCGTCGCAGTTGCCCGTAGCTAAGTGGTTAGGTGCGTTGGCTGCTAAGCAGAACGTCGCGTCGTGGGTTCGAGTCCTACTCGTGCCCATAAAGTTTTTATTTTATCTTTCACGGGTACTGTCTCTTGCGAAGAACTGACAAAACTTCCAAGAGTATCAATCTGTCATGAAAAAGTGCTTCTCAAATTTGCCATTCAGAATCGGCCTTGAATTGTAGGTCCCCCCAATTCTTTACACGCACTCAGGGAATTGTTGATGAGAGTAAGCCACTTAGGCCTTGGCTCTTCAAGAGCTGTCCCGCCACTCTATTTATTTATTTTTAAATCGTGATTAATAAACGTTTCTGGTGAGCATTCAATGCTAAATGTACCTTTGGTGAGTTTTCCATCTTCAAAATAATTTCTAACCAACCGTTAGAAAACGCTTTTCCTGATTTCAATTTTCTAATTTGATTTAATGATTTGAAATTGAATTCAAAAAGATGATGACAGCTGTTTTTGACAGCTTAATTTTAGCTGCTAAAAAGTGCCCGAAGAAATTTCTTGGGCAGATTTAAGTAAACTCTCTCCTTTGAAGGGAAATGTTTTAATCTCTCATCGTCTTTTTTACGAATTTTTTTTTTAAGCAGTTTTTAGTAATTTTCGGCAGCTTGAAGTTACTTGAAAAAGTAAAGGAACGAACCTATTTTATTTTTCTTCAGATCTATCGAATAATGAACGAAGGAAACTAAAGAGTCCGCCAAATATTTTTTTTTGTTGAAATTGCTAAAGAGAAAACTACTGAATATTTTCTCAAATTTCTTATTTGAATTGAAAGTACAATCCTCGGCTAGCCATGCAGTAGCCTACACGATCGGTCAAATTTTTAAGCACATTATCGATTGTGGGCAGCTGTATTTCACCAATGGCTTCACGAATATTGTCCTCTAAAGCGTCAATTGTCTCTGGCTTGTCGGCGTTACACTTATCTTTTGCGGCACCCCACAAATAATAGTCCAACGGTGTCAAATCGCAGTTGCGTACGCTGATAGTGCGATCTTCAAAAACAGAGCGCAGAACATCGAGTGTAGCTCCGGCTGTGTGGCACGTAGCGGCGTCGCGTCGCGTCCTGTTGAAACCAAATGTTGCCAATATCCTCCTCTTCAATTTTTGTGAACAAAAATTCGTTCAAAATGGCCCGATAACAATTGCCATTGACTCATTTTCGAAGAAAAATGGCCCAATTATGCCCCTGGACCAAAATACGCACCAAACAGTGACTCGTTTTGAGTGTATCGGCTTTTCAATGTATGCGTGCGGGACAATTTTGCTTGTTTACATACCCGCCAAGATCAAAATGAGCTTCATCTGAAAACTGAAAAGATGATTTTTTTTTTGGCAAAATCGGCATCTTCTCTAAGTCGATCGCAAGCCCACTTAGCGAAACGAAAACGCATTGGATGGTCAGTTGGCTTCAACTCCTGAACCAATTGTACTTTGTATGGCGTCATACCAAGGTCTTTATGCGAAATTCGTCTCAATGTTGTCTCCGAAATGTTCAATTGTTGAGAACGACGGTGAATTGACGTTGATGGCGCTTCACGCACACTTTCTGCCACAGCAGCAATATACTCGGGTGTACACACTGTTTTTGACTTTTTACGCTTTGGTTTATCGATGAGGATGCCAGTTACTTTCACTTTTTTCACAAGATAACGAACATACGGAGCTAACGGTGCTTCTCTTCTTCCAAAATCCGTACGCCATTTTCGCACACATTCTGCAACATTACCATGATTTTCAAAGCAATGCACAGTGGGTACCCGCCCATACAAAGTGCGGTCAAAAATATTATTCTTGCTTTTTTCCAATAAAAACCTGGGGATATGATTTAAGATTGTTTATTTGAACATAATTATAAGGAAAAAATAACAAAAAATAACATAAATATTGAAATATTGAAAAAAAATATGTTTTTCTTAGCACTTCTGCTGTTTTCGATAATAGACATTTCTTTTTACTAGGCTATTTTCATAAATTGGAAATAAACGGGTCGGAAGTTAATAAAAGACGTTTAAAACGTCCTTATTTGTTATTACGTGAGACATTTTTCTTGTAAAATTTAATTTTGTATATCCTTGTTCCTTGACTGTTAGGCTTTTTCACTCAATTTTACACTGAATTTAAGCTATATATGGTCACATAAACTGTTATAACTTCAAAAGGGGAAAAAAGTGGAAAAAAATCAAAGTTATTTTGAAAGGTTAGACAATATTCTACATTTTAATACCAAATTTTTAGAATGAGCTCGGAGGGAACCCAACTAAATCTCTAATTTACTTTAAAAAAGTCTTTGAAAAATATTGTAAAAACTACATTACGAAGGAGACCCCTTATAAGTACACCTGAATATATTTTACAATAAAATGTATGTTTTTAGAATGAACTAACCTTCTAGTTTAATATCCATATTTAAGAAAATAATGTTAAGCTCTTTTCAACATTTGTTATCACTACCAAAAGGTCACAACCAAAAAATTGAACTGATAAGCGAGATGTGCATTCTAATATATATTCACTTTGAAGGGCTTACAAGTAATAAAAAAAAAATTACCATACAATCTTTTTGTTGTTTTTGATTAACGGGAATGTCTTTAACATAATTTCATCAACAAATTTTGGATTTATGACATTCACTTTTTTATTTTTGACCTATGGCGGGACCCACTGTGCAATGTCGCAATATTTCCCAGCGTTCTTCAAGCGTATACACACCCATATTCGCATATTTGCACTTTGTTATGTGAACCTACCAGATATGAACGGTTAAATTTGTTGCGTTCGATCAGGGCAGCCCGTCAGATTAGTAAAAAAAAATCGATGGTCGGAAATACTCGAGCGCGTCAGATTTTTAGAATATAAGTTAAGTATAACGCAAAAAGTGAGTATTTCAATAATCTGACAAATTCAGTGTTGCAAAAGCAAATGGGAGCGTTCCAAATCTGCAAAAAAAAACCGTTAGCTCGAAATACTCGAGCGCGATTGGTTTTTTTTCCATCTTAATGGAAATTTTATGAGGATTACGAAAAACATATAATCTGACAATTTCCGTGTTGCGATGTAGCGTAAATAGTCATTAAAGCATTTTAGAGGTTATATGCTGAGATCAGTGCGCTCTCTCATTTGCTCTCATTTTTTTTTCTCTCGCAAACTTCCCACGCCATTGTATTTGTAAAATCTTTATTAGTCCTACAACCAGTGTTTCCGCTGGTTTAAAATATTTCCGAGTCCCAGAAACTTGATAAATGAGTCATTAAAAAAAAAAATCAAATACATTTTTTTTTACCATTTTTGTTTTTAATTTTTAGTATTAAAGAAAAAATGTATCAGAAACATAAATTAATTTTGATATTAAAATATTATGTACTTGGCTAAGCATTTTACAGTTGCAAGATCAAACATTTGTGGTTTTAAAAAAATCGGAAAACAATTCATAAAAATAATTTCAATAACTTATAATAAATTAAGATAAATTTACTAAGTATTTGTATGTAAAATAAAAATTAGTAAAACATAAAAAAGATGTATACCTGATAGAGTAATTTTGGTAACTCTGTTTATGACTGACCCGAACCAATGCCTGTGCCGGTCCAACTGATGTTTTCTTTTACTAACAAAGTTTAAGTCAGATTAAGAAAATGCAACGGTATATTTGTCAGATTATCATTTTGGGTGAATAAAACATCAAGTACAACACACTGTATAAAAATCTGACGCGCTCGAATATTTCAAGGTCACGTTTTTTTTTTTACATTTTCCAAAATCTGTAAAGTCAGTCATTAAAATAGGACACTTATTTGAATTCAATTTACGTCCCCTCCAAAAATCTGCCACGCTCGAATAACTGCAATTTTGTTTTTGTTTTTTACCAAGTTAACAGCCCTTTACAGCTAAATGCAACATTCTTTCCGTCAGATTATTATATACCCGTTATCAGAAAGCCAAAGTAAATATATACTATGAATATCTGACGCGCTCGAGTATTTCCATGTTAAGGTTTTTTTTGCATTTTCAAACATGTTTGCACGCTAATCTCAACACCGTTATGAAAAAATTTAAACGCACATTTTTATCTTAGACCACAATCTTCAAAACGCGATAGGTCCCGATGACGCTCGAGTAACTGCAAATTTAGCATCTCGGGCTCCCCTACTACAAGGAGGCAGCGCGGAAGGTCAAATTTCGACAAAGTGCTCTATTAACTTCGCGAAAAGATTAATTTTTACTTAAAGTAAGTAGCTAAATTTCTAGATTAATTCATGATTTCTAAAGCTTGCTGAACAGAAATGTCCACAGAGTTTAACATACTGAACTGTCAAACCATAGACAATAATAGGCCAGTTCCACCTAACAACATCTCACTGAGATCTCAGAGATTTCAGAGATTTTTTAAGTGGAACAAAAAATCTCAGCCAAGAACTGAGTTTTTTTTCTGAAATTTTTGAGATGAAATTATTTTGGATTCGATTTCTCACTCAGCTATTTTGACGTGACTGACAGATGTGCAACAACAATTTGTAAGGTAACTATTAAACATCTCAATGGAAACTGAGAATTATGTTCCACCAAATGATTTTGTCAAAGTGACATTGAGATCTTGAGATATTTTTAGGTGGAACTGGCCTAATAACTATTAAAATTTCTCAGGTTTCAATGTCACCAAGTTGCATGACTACTGACCATTAAGAGCTGAAAGGAATGCCCTAGTCGCCCGGCGAAGAAAATGCCAGCTGTCAAAAATGTGAAACTTGAAAGTAATCGCTCGGCGAATCGCTCAAAAGATAAACTTTTTTCAACTTTGTCGAGCGACGACTTTGACCTTTGATTTTTTTATAATATCGTGTTGTTCAGCGATTTTGGAGGCGAGTTTTTTGACAGCTGTCATTTTCGTCGCCATGCGATGAGCGACGCATTTTGTTTTTTTTTTTACTTTTAAGCTCCGAGCGGGGCACAGAGCGAACAGAGTTTTTTTTTATAATGAGCAAGCACTCAATGGGTTTCTATTTCCTTTTTATTCCAAAGCACAGTGCGAGTGTTAGGGAAAATGGGATAGACGGAGAGGGTTTAGGATGAGGTGTTAACATTAGTCTTGAATTCTTCAACATTGCAATGAGTGTGGAAGAGAGCTCCACATTCGCGTAGTACGGCTGAAGAACGATTCTCTGAACATTACCATACGATCGAAGTTAGGTTCGAGGGTAAACTGATGGGCATTCCTGGAGGCACGGGTAATACGGTTGAATGTCTTAAAGGGAGGAATGCAACTGGCTATTTCTCTAGAGCATATACCGTTGAAATATCAGTAGAAGAGGGTGAGGCATGAGACATTACGTCGGTGTTCAAGTGACGTAAATGTCTCAACGATGTTATGGTCACCAATCATTTTAAATGCTCTGCTCTGGATACTGTCCAAAAGACTTAAGTACGTTACTGGAGCACCAGCCCAAACGTGGGAGCTGTACTCAAGCTTTGGACGTATATATGTTTTATAGATGGTAGCCAGATCAGAAGGGGAAAAAGGCTTGCATCTTCTTAAAAAACCTAAACATCTTGTGTCATTTTCGGCGACTCCGCATATGTGATCATTCCATAAGAGGTGGTCGGTGATACACATACCGAGAATCTGGAGATGTTCGGTTTCACTGATGCAAAGCCACTCAAGGACAGTGGCAAGGGGGTGTATCTCGCTTCAACGATACAAGACAGCATTGAGTTTTCGAAGCATTAAACTCTACGCGGTTTCTTATTCCCCGTTGCTGTTTAAGTCAAAGTTTAATGGGCTTATCAAATTTAGCCGTTGCAGTTCCACGTCCGTAGAGGAGGGATGTGAGTTTGGAAACGAATATGAAAAGCTAAGGGTACTATCGTCAGCGAAACATTGAATGGGATTATAAGTTACAGACAGAACTGGACGTAACCTGAACGATATGAGCTTTTTAAAAAACACAATTGAGCACTGAACTGAACTGTCATTACATCGACACCATTCCCGAGGGAAAAAGAAGTAAAGAAAGTCCGCAACTCAGGAGGCGCACCAAAGTGGAAGAGGATCTCAGTCAACTTGGAATGCAAAACTGGATATAACTAGCAAGCCACGAAGCTGGCTGGCGGAGACTGTTGGTTGAGGCCCAAGACCACAACGTAAGTAAGTAAGTAAGTGCCCCGGTCGGCGCAAAAAATTGAAAACGCCGATTGGCAACGACTGTAAATTTTGAACACACTTTTGATCTAAAAACAGCTCACAAACACAAACATCAACGAACTGATAAAAAGTAGTGAAGCACAAGCATGCCACCCTGCTGCCGATTAAATCCCTAAAATTTTTATTTAAAAATGGTCTGAGCAATCTCATGATTTAGTGTGACAGATGACATACATGCATACTAATTGTGCGGAAGGTCAGTTACCCACTTCAAATCAAAGTGATTTTTTTTCTGTTCCTACACAAAAATTTCCATTAAACTGATAAAAATTTGAATGAAAGATTAAAGTTTAACGAACTCCGTCTTACTTCCAATCGTTGGTACAATTTTATTGTACTGTTGTTGATAATTGCTGCAACATCGAGCTAATTTTTAATTTTTATTTCAGTACAGGACTTAAATTTGCAATTAAACGTTTTATTGAGGAAATGTTCAAATCAAAACCAAATCATCCTCCTACACTCAGTTCACTTTGTTGAAACCGTCAAAACTAATTAGCCCAAAAGATTCTTGCAACGCAACAAAGCAAAAGTCATCTTTGTACAATATTCTGGTTTTCCAATAATTTATTATTACCCGCAGTCGTTGGCTATTTAAAGATCAACCAAAATGTCATAGGGAAGAATAATCTACGGAAAGAAAACCTAAAAATAAATCGAACTTGTATTCTGCGACTGCGACTGCCGGGGCAGCCCGCCGGTTCTAGTCAAAAAGTTGGCTCTTTAAACAATTTAAACGTAGTTAGCTCTTACATTATGGCACACACAATCGTTCAACGAGCAACACAATCTCGAGATCGAGACTCAGTGTGTCCAGTCGCCAGTCGCAAAACAGCAAACGAATGTGAGGACCTGTTTTATTTGCGCAATGAGCCCAAATACATATACAACCATCGCTTTACAATCGAAGCATAAAGTGTAGGTAGACCGCCAGGTATTTCTAGATTGGCCAAGAACAAGGTCAATTCTGATTGCGGGGCAAACAGATACAGAACAGCAAACAAGAAGTGGCTATTACGAGTGATCGCCACGTTTCCATTGCCGCGGTTCCGTTCGATGCATCCCAACGACAATCTCGTCTTCGTTCGTCGCATCAGGTGTACAATTTTAGTTCCAAATTTCAATTTGAAGGAAGAGAGACAGAGAAGGGGAAGTGCACAACGTAACAGAAGCTTCCCCTCGTCCTTATGGCTGGTGATCCCAAATATATAAAAAAAAAACAACCGATGCAAATTTGATTTTATTTTTATTTAGTTTAGTAGTTTGCCTGCTTGGCAGTTTATTTTTAGAACAAAATTTTGTACACGTTGGAAGTGCCGTTGCCGTGTCGTGTACCTTTTTCGCCGTGCGATAAGTGTGTGAGTGCGTCCAATTTTAGATTTCGATTGGATTGCATTCGATTCGACAGACGAGGAACGAAGTTGAACTCTTTTTTGATTGTTGGAAATCCGGTGCTCTTTTAATTTAACTTATGGCCGACAAAATGTTATTATTTGCGGGGGACTGGAACTTGTTTGAAGAAGATTTCCTGCTAGCAAGGTTGAACGACCTCCAGCTCACATCCGGAGGTTATACAAAAGAGCTAGGTAACCAATTAGCTGCTGTCTTCGAGAAAAGACACCCAACACCGACGGCTAGGACAGATAGACGCATACAACTTCGAGTTCGAGGTAGTAGAGGAGTTTGTATACCTAGGCTCCGCTATTAACACGGACAATAACACCAGCGCCGAGATAAGACGAAGAATTACACTTGCTTATCGCTATTTCTTTGGACTGAGAAAGCAATTGTTGTTGCCCTCTCTCGAGCAACTAAGGTAAAACTGTACAACACCCTCATCATCCCTGTCCTGCTGTACGGTGCAGAAGCATGGACCTTGACAAAATCGGATGAATGTGCCTTAGGCTGTTTCGAGAGGAAAATTCTTCGGGACATCTTTGGCCCCGTGTGCATTGATGGGGAATAGAGAAGAAGATACAACAGCGAACTTTACGAGTTGTACAACAACGTGGACCTAGTCAGAAGGGTCAAGGTCCAGAGACTCAGATGGCTCGGTCATTTAGAGCGCATGTATACCAATGCTCCGGCCTGGAAAGCCTTCGACACTATTCCCAAGTGGAAGAGGACCTCTTGGAGTGCAAAACTGGAGACGAGCTGGCTGGCGGAGACTGTTGATTGAGGCCCAAGTCCACACCGGACTGTAGCGCCACTTTAAGTAAGAAAGTACCTAACTAGCTGCTTCATGTAGAACTGGAACACAGGATTGTGGGTTAACTCGAACTCTCATTCTTTACGTGTTCAAATCAACTTTAGGGCAGCTGAAACAAACTAATTTTGTTCAAGACCATCAAGGATTCAAATATTAAGGAAAAAATAACCCTGAACAGCAGGGAGTGGCTAGGTATACCAACTTTTCGCACATTTCAACAGAATACCTACAAATAAAGAAAACACGCTACGTAAACAAAGGACATCCTTTACTGCTCTCTACTCTCCAACATTCTTTCTAGGTGACTCACTCAATTCTCTCGGTAAAAAAACAGATCTAAACAACAAACCGCACGTTTATGAACCTTTGCCCATACCAAACAGGTGAAAAAGAACACAACAAAGGACGACTTCGCCACGAGACAACATAACCTCATCATTCCGCATGTCCTAGGTATGCTACAACTCACCGGGCGGGCCTCCAAGTTCATCCACACAACAAAGACTTAAACACCTCAACAAATAACGCAACGTTAGGTAGGTACCTCCAAAAACTCGCGACCGGCACCTTTTTTAATGTTGCCGGTTGTAACCAGCAGTTACGCGTTTTCATTGATGGAAGTTCCATTATGGAACCAATACCCAAGTTTGTTGTATTTCTGCTGGGAGGGAAATTTGTTTTTGGGGGAAAAATAAACAAAGTCACAACAAAGAACGAAGAGGAATACGAATTTGGCCAGAAGCGCTTGCGTCAAAAAGAAATAAAACATTTGGCGTTTCGCTGTTTGTAAAAAAAAATGCAATTCGGTGCATCAAGCGCCAAGGAACACAACAAAACAGGAAACCAGACGACGAACGAACCAAAATGTGGAAGCAAACCAACAGAAACCAAAACAATAGAATGCCATTTCCCACTCTGGCCAGTGCACTGGCACAACTTTGTGGATGAAGATTCAGCCATAAACAACAAGAAACACAAACGACTTCGGCTACCGTTTGGTATTCGTCGCCTCCTCCATGGGAACAGGTGGCAGGGTCTTAAAATACTGAAAACCAAGAAGAATTAACTTACCTGATAGTAGGAGTCCGCCATTTTGATGACGATGAAGACTGCGGCCGATGAGTTTGTTGATTTCTGTGGCTATTGAGATGGGTTCCGTCCTAAGCTTCCAGTTTAGTCCACGAAGAGACAAAGACACGCGCGACGCGCGAATATATTAACTTTTTTTCTTTTAATAAACAAAAGTTATTATTCCAGCGGATATTTTGCTTCTCCCCTCGCCTAGATGGTAACGTCGTCGGTACACACAACAGAACTCGACGGGTGTATCTCTCGTTTGTGCTGCTCTCACAGCTCAGTGCTGTATCTCAAAGTCAAAGTAATTGAAACGAGAAAATGGCAAAAGCAAAAAAAAAAACGCGAATGATGGGATAAGAGACACACTGTGAATGTAGGAAACACGATCCCAGTGAACCTCCCGGGGGGAATTTAATTTTTCCAACTCAAAGGGTAGCCCGAGGGGGTTGACTTTTACTTAATCTTTTTTAACACACAAAACACAATAGAACTACTAACTTATGACAAGATTGGATGGTTCTGGTTTGTGATTAATGCTTAACACTTTATTCAAAAGCACAGGAAAAAAAAACTCAATTTTTATTTATAGAATCACAAGTGGAGATGAAACAAAGATGATGACGACGACGGCGACAAGGAGGACAAAATAATGGCGAAGGTACTGGCAGCAGCAGCGGTCTTGGAAGCGGTGAATGTCTCATTAAGAACTAACATAATGTGATTCTACAACACTTTTGGTTAAATTCAAGTTTCGGAGGAAAAAAAAAACTCGGACACAACGAGCACAGATGCAAAGATGCTCCAGTGAGTTGTTAGGTTTATCTCAATTTGTAAGCGATTTTTCGCGATGGAATCGTATTTTATTTGGGAAAATTTCGAATAAATTTGATTGGAATTCCAATCCACAGGTCCAGAATGAAGGGACACACAACCGGACTGCAATAGCAGCAGCAGATTAGCAGAGCAGCGTAGCAGAAGGAAGCAAGATTTTTCTTGATTTGCTTCTCTGTTCCTTTTTTTTGCTTGTGTTTCGTTTTCGCGTTTCTTTTTCAAAGTTGAAATAATTTTCTTTTTGATTTCACACAGAAGAGAATTGCAAATTAAATACAATTCAAAGTTGAAATTATTTTACTGTTTGAAGAATTTAAATAAACTTTGAAATTAATTTTATAGAAAAATTGTACAACACATCAAATTGAGAGAGAAATTAAAAAAATTCCACAGCAATAAAAAAAAAACTGAACTTTAAGGGTACGACATGTTGCTTTTTGGATATGCAGTGCAGCCAACCGTAGAGAGAAAGACGGGATTTTTTTTCCCATTTCGTTTTGATTGAGGGAAATTTGTAATTTGAACAAAAGTGACAGATGTGTGTGAAGCTGGCTGTGGTTGATGGGTGTGTTCGATGGATTTGGAAATTGGATAATCGGGATGTGTTCAAAAACAGGGTGCAATTTATAAGAAAAAACATGAAACATTTGCTCTGCTTTGCTTTGAGTTCTTATTCCTTTTTATTTTTTGTGTATAGCAGGAGTAATCACCTGTTGTTCTTGAAAAATGAGAAATCGCTTCACAACTTCAGAGTTACAGAATCGACCCCGAATAGAAAGGAAACTACTCAAGCTTTACAAGGAAGTCGATGTAGTCCAGAAAGCCAAAACGCTACGACTGAACTGGTTCCTCTGAGCATAACAACCGTTCATCTTAGAAGACCTCGGTATCTCAGCTTCTAGTCTCGATAAGGACAGGAAAACGGACTCTGATGCAAAGACCGATGAACAGCAGATGCAAGATCGCTCGAGGACAATGACTCAAGCTGAGATTCTGCTCAGTTTATAAAACAGATAAGGAAGACATTTTTCTTATCAATTTAGTTTATTGGTTCTATTAATCTAAGCGACAGGTTTCTTTGGAAGTGACCCAAAAGCAGAAATAACCGTTCCCTTTGTTCCCGTGACTGTTGTCGTCAATGCCGGCGGAGCTGTCTTAACCGGAGCTGGTTGATCCCACTTAGATTTCCTAAGCCAATAAAAAATTCCTTTTAACTATCAATTTACGGGTCGTAAATAGAACAGAACTTACCTCTTCTTAGCTTCTTCCTCTACCTTCCTCGCTGCCGCTGTTGCTTGTTCGATCTTATCACTGTCCTTCTTCTCCTTTTGCCGCTTGGTCATCTCTATTTTCTGCGCCTTGGCAAGCTCTTCATAAAAACTCTCTGGACCCCATTGCAAGGGATCATACATCTCTGGAGGATAGTTCGTTCCGAATTCGTTGATGTCACAAAACGAAATCAGTTTCTCATATATGCTGGGATTTCGAAAGTCTTTCCGCTCTTGAATGATTCGATTCATATCCATGTTACTGTCTTCCATTTTGTCATACAAATGTGCGATTTTCTCCACTAGCTCGGGACTTGGCTTGCCTTTTGGTTCTGGCGGCAGAGAGAAGCCATAGTGAGCGTATTTATCGACTTTAGCTTCTTTTTTCGGTGACTTTCCATTTGCCGATTCGTCGACATCCACATCCATCTTGGTTGATTCTTCGGTTGGAGAAGGTTTCTCTTCTGTTTTCTTTTCCGGAATTGTAACTTCGTTTTCATCTTCGCTTTCGGTTTCTTCTTCATCGGACACTATTGTATCGTCTTGGTAGCTTACCAGACGCAGGGATTTATGGCGTTTAGGTTTTTCTGGAGTTGGTACGGGTGTGGTTTTCTGTGGTTTTGGGGGAGGAATTTGCTGGAAATAAGCAAACAAAATTGGTTGAAAAAATTGATATGTTTTCATCGATGACGAACTTACAACTTGAGACGGGGTTGACTGTCCGGATTCTGAACTTCCATCATCTTGGTTATCGTCTTCGTTTTCGGAATCTGTGTATTGAGCTGTTAGGCTTGCCAGTGCTGATTTACTCATTCTGGAATCTGATTAAACTTTAGTAAAAATTAAATAAATATCTGATGGTTTTTTGTTGAAAGTTTACAACTTTCGGAAAGAAAACAAGAAATGTCAAAATCAAAACGTTTAAATGTCAAACTGTGGGGCATTGTTGGGTATGATTGGCCAAATGGCATAGTTCAGCACTCTGAAGACGAATGTCAAAGGAAAAACCTTACAAAAAATGTGTCTTGCAGTGATGATTACCCATAGAACAAATAATTTTTGGTGGATTTATATTTATTACTTTATTATTATAAATATATTTTTATTAAAAAAAAAACATTAATGTTTCAAATTCAATTAAAAAAAATCTTCAGTTTCAGAATCGACCCCCAGCTGGATGCATTTAGTTTCCTTAGAATTGAGGTTTGAAAGCTGTTAGACATTTTGTTCTTCAAAATTGACAAACAGCTGACAAGTTTTTGTTGTTGACGTCGCCCATATCCTAGTTTGTTTTTAAAGTTCAGAAAAGTTCAGACACAATTTTGAAAAAAAATGAGTGAATTATCAGCAGCGGAGGAAGATCGTATCCAAAAAAGGGTGAACAAAATTCTAGAAACCCGGCTGGACACAGACAAGGTACCAACAAATCTATTCATTCCCATAAAGAGCTCAAAAACTTGGTCTTTCATTGCAGGACACTCTCGAAGCCCTTGCCGACTTGTCGACCTTTTTCACCGACAACACCCTCCAAAATCGTCGTAATCTTCGTAGCCAAATTGAAAAACGAAGTGTTACCATCAACGAGAAATTCCTAAATGCATTCCGTGAAGTTAAATTGTCCCTGGATGATGTCTGCACAGAAATCGATACAATGGCCAATTCTGTGCGAACAATGAAAGAAGACCTCGAAAACTCAAAAGCCCTCACCCATAATCTGATCACGCAAACAAATTCCTTGCAGGAAGAACGCAGCAAATTGCAGGTTCATCAACAAATTGCCGAGGCGTTTCTTGTCCGTTTCCAGCTTAGTGTCCCAGAACACCAGATGTTGTACGGAACAACACGCGATGCACCGATTGTTGGAGATTTCTTTAAAGTTCTCGATCGTGTACAGGCCATTCATTCGGATTGCAGAGTTCTCATGCAGTGTGGATATCAGACAGCCGCTCTGGACATCATGGAGGAGATGACGCTGCATCAGGAGGGCGCTCTGGAACGTCTGTATCGCTGGACTCAGAACCACTGCAGGAATTTGAATAACAACGAAATCGGAGGACTAGTCGTGGAAGCCATGAACCGTCTTCAAGATCGTCCAGTTTTGTTCAAGTAAAATTGCCAACATTTTTCTTTTTAAGTCGAATTTCCAAGATAACATTGTCTTTGAAGGTACGTCATTGACGAGTATGCCATTTCAAGGCGAGCAGTTCTGGTCAGGATGTTCATCGATGCGTTGACAGTTGGAGGACCCAGTGGCAATCCGAAACCCATTGAAATGCTTGCTCACGACCCGAAGCGATATATTGGGGACATGTTTGCTTGGCTGCATCAAGCCATTCCAAATGAAAAAGAAAATCTGATGATTTTGGTCAAGAAATGCGATAAAAATGGTAAGGTTACAATCACAAACTCTACAGCTTTCTTCAAGCATCTATCGTTTTCAGATTTGTCTGATCAAATCCAAACGGCGTTGGCTCACATTGCTGATGGTGTTTGTCATCCTTTGAAGGTCCGCGTGGAGACAATTTTGAACTCGGAGAAGGACACAATAATCCTCTTTGCTCTGTCGAATCTTCTTCGATTCTATCAGCACACAATTAACCAGGTTTGGAACGTACCATGACATCTTTTTCGTCATTTTGAATGTGTTTCTTTTCTTAAGGTCGTCAAAGGAGGAGCTCTGGAACAGTGCATCAGTGATCTTCAGAAATTCAGCGAACAGGTCTACCTCAACTCGCTGTCCAGTCAAGTGAAGACAATACTTCAGCGTCCAGCCTCCCATGTCATGGGCCTAGAACCACCTCAGCGCGATCTGGTTCCTCCATCTTCCGTCGGTCGACTCTTAAATATCCTCAAGGAGATCCTCTCGGTTGCCACCATGGTCGATGGACGCCAGTCCGACATTACCAAAATCGTCTCATGCGTTATTGATCCTTTAATGCAATCGGTGCAGGAATCCGCATCCCATTTGCCAACGGTCGACATGGCTGTGTACCTCCTTAACTGTCTATATCACATGCAGAGTACTCTGGCCGTCTACGAGTACATGGACGATCGGGTCGAACGTCTACAAGCTCAATCCGAGGCTCAAATGGATACTCTAACCTCGGAGCAGGCCTCCTCGCTAGTAGCAAATTTGAACCTCGGCCCAATTTATACAATTCTTCAGAATAATCAAAACAAAATCGAAGCAAATTTGTTGAAGATTTTTATGAGCAAGATGGATGCGTTTCTGGAAATGCCTGACATTTTGTTGCTGCCGCAAATTCAGTTGCTCTTGTCGAGCAATCATCGGGCCACTGTGCAGAAGAGAGCTTTCAATGTAATTGTAACGATTTACAAACAGATTTACGAGAGGGTGCATGATCCGGCGAATGGTTTTGAAAATGCAGAGACGGTATTCTCGAAGACTCCGGAGCAGGTGGCAAATATTTTGTCGGTGTAATGTTGAATTTAGAGTATTCTTGAATAAAAACTTTATCCAATTCTGCTTATCTTTTAATCAAACATCAACCAATTTGAACGCGAGGGGTTTTGTAATCCTTTATTATGCCAGGGACACATTGAGTGCATTAGGGATGGAAGTATGGTTGCTATGGGAGTGGCCGTGTACATGGGCCTTAAATTCTTGAACATATGGGAAAGACTGAGTGTGGAAGAGAGCTTCACATTCGCGTTGTACGACTAAAAAACGAATCTCTGTATTGAACAAAGCTACCGAAGTTGGGCTCGAAGGAAAACTGATGACCATTTCTAGAGTATCTATTATACGGCTAAAAAGTTTAAGGGGAGTAATGCAATTGCCTTTTTCGATGCAGCATCGAGATTGACATTAAAGATCGGTTGAAAGGTGATAGAAAAAAAACGTTACGACGGTGTTTACGCAGCATGTGATTCTTTTGAGGTAATTTTAAACCACTTTTGCGCACATATCGCGGTCAAAACTTAAGTAATGCTGGTTTTCAATAATGCGTCTAGAGTTCGGGGACTATTCGCGTAAAAACGGTCTTTTGCATAGCCCAACAGAAAAAAAATTAACGGTGTCAAATCACATAATCTTGGTGGCCAATTGACGTCCCTAAAACGTGGAAGTACGCGACCAGAAAACTTCCCACATAATAAAACCATAATTGGTCGTGATATGTGGCTCGTTTTGTTGGAGCCATATACCATCCAAGTCATGATTTTCAACCGCCGCCGGCAAAAACAAATTGGTTATCATTCGACCATATCGCTTCGAATTCACTGTAACCGTCTGTCGGTACTTCTCTGTACAGCTTGAAAATAAACTTCAATTCTTTAAATAAAATGTACACAATATGGCCAATACGTTTCTTCAAAGAATTTGGTGGTTTATTTTCTCTAAAAAGGAAATTTATCGTTAACAATAATTGATGAGTTATATAAAAAAGAAATTACATTTCTCGCTGTCTATCTCGAACGACACAAACTTTTAAAATGGCGAACGCATTAACCCAATGAATTTACAATTTTTACAAAATTTTGAGCGCGTTACTTCGTTGCCACTTCTCTCAAGCGGATTCTATCAAAATCAAAAATTTATACATTTGTCTCTTTCTTTTAATAAATTTCGTCCAGAAGGGACTGTTTGTGTACTTTAACTGATTGACTTAAAATAGGGCTGTTCCATCGACGACATCCCCACCCCCGTGAGCTGACCTGGAGGGGGAAGCCTCACCATTCTCTGGTACGTGGACATCAAGGACCGCCAACTTTGACACTGGTCTTCTTAGTTCTCCTGAGTTCGTCTTTATCACCGCTGACCTGGCTATCCCATCCTTTCCGTAGTACAGTTTTAACACTCTTGCTCTCTTCCATTGTGATCTCGGGACTTCTACATCACATACCAACACGAGACTTCCTTGACTGATGGGCTTTGTGGGCAAACACCATTTCGTCCTTCGGGTTAACTCGGGGAGATACTCTCTGACCCTTTGATGCCACATCCCGTTTTTCAAATTTTGCGCTATCCGCCACTGCTTCCTCTTTCGCTTAAGGTTGCTCAAGAATCGATAGATCCAGGCGATGGTTCGCTTTAGTCTGGGAAACTTCGAAAAACGATTAATAAGGCTATTTAGGAAATTTACCTGCTGGGCTGCTAGTAAAACATGTTTGGCTCGAAGTTCATCAGGGCTCTTATCGATTTCATTACGCATCAGAGTTTCATCAGGCCACTTGGTCTCATCTTCGTACAAAAATGCGGGTCCTGTAACCCACCTGCCACCTGGCTTCCATTGCACAGGAATCTTCGCTCTTGTAGCGTCATCAGCAGGATTGAGACGCCCCGGACACCATCTCCATTCTTCGATCCTGCTGGCCTCCAAGATTTCTGCCACCCGATTTGCCACATATTGCTTGTAGTTTCGGTGTTCTGACCTGATCCAGCGTATTACGGTATGAGAATCGCTCCAATACCAACGCTCATTTATTTTAATTGTATGTTGTTTTTCAATGGCTTCCATTAAGCGCACTCCCATTACGGCTGCTTGCAATTCCAGCTTCGGAATTGTATGGAAGCGGGTTGGAGCGAGACTGCTTTTGCCAGCAATGAAAACTACTTTTATATCATTCTTATGCATTATCCTCCAGTATGCCACAACTGCCATCGCCTCCTCACTCGCATCTACAAATACATGGATGTCCGTCTTACAACCTTCGAAGTCAGCTTCATACCAACGGGGCACTTGAAACATCTCGAGTCGGGGAAGTTCTTGAATGCACACTTTCCATTTGCAATAAATTTCATCTGATAATGGTTCGTCCCATTGTAGACCAGCCTTCCAAGTGATTCGCATCAAGACTTTTAGTGTGATCATGAAGTCGGCTATGAACCCAAAGGGATCAAACACGGACATCGTCAGACTTAGTGACTCTCTTTCCGTAGGCTTCCTCTGGAAGCTCAAAACCGCAGACGGTACCTTGTTGAAACTCAACTTGAATATGAAAACATCGGGCTCTGGTAACCAGTGTAGTCCTAAGACTCTTTCTAATTTATTGTCAACTCCCACAGCTTCTGAGACGTCTCTTGGACTGTTCACTGATGTCATCAGTTTCTTCGAGTTCGATATAATGTTGCGTAAGTCAAACCCAGCCGCTCGATGTATCTTTATGACTTCGCTTAAAACCTTTATTGCTTCGTCTTCGTTCTGAAAGCTATCCACGTAGTCGTCGACGTAATGTCTCTCCACAATGCCCTTCACAGCTCTTGGATGTTCGCTCTCAAACTTCAATGCATTTGTGTTCTTTGCATACTGGGCCATTGTAGGAGAACATGTAGCTCCAAATATCACCCTTTGCATTACATACACTTCTACTGGCTTCCCTGGATCTTCTCGCCATAAGAACCTTTGACTGTCTTGATCTTCTTTCGCTATGCAGATTTGGCTAAACATCTCCTTGATGTCGCCGCAAACCGCATACAGAGCTTCTCTGAATTTGAACAAAATCGAAATCAAGGGCTGGTTCAAATCTGGGCCTGTTAACAATGCCTTATTTAATGAAAATTGTTGGACTTCTGCGGCTGCGTCGAACACAATGCGAACGCCCTTCTTGTTTGGATTCTTTACTCCAAAGTGGGGCAGGTAGAACGTTTTCGGTGTTATGGACTCGACTTCGGTTGTTCTCAGTTTTCGCGCATAACCCTTGTCCAGGTAGTCTCTCATCTTAAGTGTATATTCCTTGGCATATTCTGGGTCCTTTGCCATTTTCTTTTCGACATTCTTAAGGCGGCTCAATGCTAGAGGATAACTATCTGGGAATGCGGCTAAATTCTCTCTCCAAAGAAGTCCCATTTCATAGCGTCCATTCAAACATCTTGTTGTCGACTCAAGTAGCAACATGGATCTCTCATCTGCTCTGGACTTCACTGGCTTGGCTTCGGTGCGCACTCCTAGCGTCTCGACTTCAAAATAGCTTCGCATTAATTCGTTTAAATCATTGTTGATGTCTTCCGTTTCGTTCTCAATTCTTCTTAAATGAAGGGCATGGCGACAAGTCTTGTCGGTGGGTTCATTTGTTGAAATCGGTCCATACACCATCCATCCTAATCTGGTTCTAGAAGCGATGGGCCCAGTACTCAAGGGTGCGCGTGGACTTTCTAAGGGCACGGTGAGAAAAGCGTGGGCTAGGCTAATAATAATTTTCGGCTGAATATCATTGTACTCTTTAAGTGGCAACCCTTCTAGGTGAATATTGCTCTTGTTTCGCAATATCTCAACATGGCTAAAACTTTGTGTCGGCAGACACATGCTCTTGGAGGTGTATACATTAGACATCTTGTACTTCACTGCACCTTCTTCGACCCCACTTATTAGGATCTCGACCACTTCGGATCTTTGGGTCACGGTCTTGTCATTTAGCCACTGTAACACGAGAGAGTCCGGCTTGCCCTTTATACCCAATTCTTGGGCGAGAGTTTCATCGATCATAGTAACGTTGGCCCCATCATCAACAAATGCATGAGTCTTAATCATTTTGTTTGGACCATAAATCTGAACGGGTATGATTTGAAACAAGATGTCTTTACTCTGATGACTCTCAGCATGGCAGCTTCGATGTTCTTGCTGGTTATTAGAATTTGGGTGATCTGTAGTAGCTCGGACTCTGGCTCTATTGTTACTCATACTTCTTGTATCTTCACTTCTAACCTCGTGCAACAGGCGATGGTGTTTGTATACACACCCTTCAATCCCACATTGCTTTCGTGAGCGGCATTGACCGACTTGATGACCAGCATTAAGACAACAGAAGCATATTTTTAAGTTCTTAACTCTTGACCAACGATCCTTAGTGGAAAGCCTTAAAAAAGAATCACATTCGTCGAGACTCTTACATCTTCCTTCACAGGCAAGGCATTTGTGTTGAGCAACACTAACGTAGGTGAAGCGACGACCTCTGGCGGCATTAGTACTCGGTGGTGGGAGTCTTCGATTGGCACTATTGTTCACAGCTGATTGAGAAGATGGTAGTGTGTCAGAGACCATGTTGGCCAACCTTCTCAAACTGACCAGCCACTCACTGAAGTCTACAATAGATGGTCGTCCTTGCAACTGCAGACACTTCTCTGCCCATTGCATTTGCCTTGCTGGAGGCAACTTTGCAACAAGTTCGCTCAATAAGGTCGGATTGCAGATGTGGTGCTCACCCTTGGCATTCTTCAAAAAGGTTGTCACATTTGTGATTCTATTCGCAAAATTGACCAAAGAAGCAAGGTCACCTTCGATAACTGGTGGAACAGCTCGAACCTTTTCAATCTGACTTCTTATCAGTTGCTCCGGTCGACCATACATATCCCCAAGTGTCGTTATGATCGCTTCTACGTTGTTGGAATTTGTCAGAAGCGCCTCGACTACCTCTCTTGCTTCCCCTTTGATGGCATCTCTCAATCGCATGATGTTATGCAATGGCGTATAACCAAATTCCACTGTTGTACTTTGGAAAGATTCATAAAAGGTTTGCCATTCTTCGGGCGCTCCAGTAAACACTGGAAGGGGATATATCCGCTTCTGACGTTGCTGTATCATTCCATCGTACAATTCGTTGTAGGGATGTGGTGACTCTAGGTTAGCTGTGGGAGCTAAAAACTGATTTCGTTCGTTCGACCTTGCTTGTTGCGGAAATTGGCTTGCTACTGAATGCTCTGATTGCATGTGTTGTGGGATTGAGGTGACAACCATACTCGGCTGTTGTATATTTTGGCCGCTAAAGGCTGATATAGTCGTTGCTGAGGGCGGCTTAATTTGTTGCAGTGTATGTAAAGGCTGTGACGGTGTGATGCTTGGCGCACATTGGTATGTAAGCTGTGCTGGCTGTTGAAATAATTGCAATGGCGGTTGGCTTGACCCTGGCTGACTAAAGATACTGACTGGCAATGAAGTGGCTGGCTGAAACTCATTAATTGACGAAAAATGTGGCATACTATAGGAGGTGGAGGCTTGATTAGCATTTTGTGCTCTAGCGAGCTCATTACTTAGGCTGATCGATATATTTTGCATAGATTTGTTGGTAGCGCTTAAAAGTACTTGCATTTGCTTTATTTGGTTACTAAATTCAATCCATACCTCATCAAGTCTTTTGTTGAAGTCGTTAAGGCGCGATTCTGAATCGCTTGTTACAATATTAGAAGATGTAAAAGTACTTACGGTTGCGCTGGCTGTTGTTAATGAAGTCGACGTTGGCACACTTTCTACGCTGTTGTTGAACGAAATTAATGCTTCAGCATTTTGTTGCATATTGGCTGTTGCTCCGGCAGGTGGTGGCAAATGGTGGGCAGAAAAGGCGGGTGGTGGCAAATTGGCGGCAGAAATGGCTGGCGGTGGCGAATAAATGGACGAACTGGCTGACGGTGGCAAATTCGTGGCCGAACTGGCGGGCGGTGGCAAATTCGTGGCTGAACTGGCGGGCAAATAAGAGGCGGAACCGGCTGGCGGTGGCAAATCTGTGGCCGAACTGGCTGACGGTGGCAAATTCGTGGCCAAACTGGCAGGCGGTGGCAAATTCGTGGCTGAACTGGCGGGCAAATAAGAAACGGAACCGGCTGGCGGTGGCTTAGCAGGTGGTGACCTTCCCATTCCCATAATCATGCTGCTGGTTGTTGTGTCGTCGGAATCCGTGTCAAACTCTCCGAACCTCGATGGTGGAATGCCTTTGGTACTTCTTTTGCTAGTTCTTCTCGGGTCTTGGGTGACCGACATGTACCCGGCAGACTCCGAAGCTTAAAGCAAATCACAACTAGCCGGCTTTACTGCGTGATTTGAGTTCTGGGTATTTGGCGTAAGGAATACCCGGCAAACTCTTTCTAAATGGCAGCAAAAAAGAATTTCCAATGGCAGAAATGGACGTAAAGATTTCCAATCGCAGCAAATAGAAAATAAAGATGTCGGTACTTCTCTGTACAGCTTGAAAATAAACTTCAATTCTTTAAATAAAATGTACACAATATGGCCAATACGTTTCTTCAAAGAATTTGGTGGTTTATTTTCTCTAAAAAGGAAATTTATCGTTAACAATAATTGATGAGTTATATAAAAAAGAAATTACATTTCTCGCTGTCTATCTCGAACGACACAAACTTTTAAAATGGCGAACGCATTAACCCAATGAATTTACAATTTTTACAAAATTTTGAGCGCGTTACTTCGTTGCCACTTCTCTCAAGCGGATTCTATCAAAATCAAAAATTTATACATTTGTCTCTTTCTTTTAATAAATTTCGTCCAGAAGGGACTGTTTGTGTACTTTAACTGATTGACTTAAAATAGGGCTGTTCCATCGACGACACCGTCTGCCCATTCCATTCGCATCTTCGAAGAAATCGGTGCCAGCCCGATGACCGCAATAGGAATGACCGCAAAATTTTTCCTTGCGAGATTGACTACTATTTTGAAAAAGAAATGGTACTATTTTTTTGCAGGATTTAGCACTATTTTGGAAATTTATTCCGAAAGTGCAATTTCGTATTGGAATCGGAATGTATGACATGCAAAATTGTTGTTTTTTTTAATTTTTTTTTCTTTATTTTAGGTTGAGGTTAATAATTTTTTTAGATTTGTTTATGGAGGAAAAAAATATTTGGTTTTTCGACATTTTTTTTTTGTTTTTTTGTTAAAATTTTGGTATGAAAAAATTGAAAATAGACATACATGATGTTCGGGAAAAATGTTTGGGATTTTGTTTTTAACAAATTACTAGAACATTGTATACAGCTAAAACAACAATTGGATGATATACGCCGCAAAAACTGACTTAAGGTCATAGAATAAAGCTAGCATCAATCACACTACCAGTGAATTCACTGACCACTGACAGGCAGTGACGTCACAAAAACTGACGTGGTTTTAACGCCAGTGAAGCAATTGCTTGTCAGTGGTCAGTTGAGCAAAAAAGGTTATCACACTTACTGGCAGGCCCTTGCCAGTGTGTCCCAAAACTCACTGACACCTGATGCTAGTCAGTGAATTTTTTTCCGAGTCGGTCAGTGAACTGACGCCTAAAAAGCTGACTATCACACTACACTGACACATGATTCACTGGCACATAACACTGGCAAGTGGCGTCAGTGAAATTTACATGAAATTGGGTCAGTGAGCAGTTTTGCTATCACACTACACTGGCAGCACTGAATATCAACAGCCAGTGGCTTTCAGTTTATTGTTTTTGTTTATATTATGTTGTCAGTGGTCTTGTGTAGACGCATAAAAAAATTAAATCAAAAAGGTTTTATCGGTCATGGGATTATCCTGCAATTCAAATTAACTTAATAAAATATGTTAGAAAATTAAACTTGAATTACCAATTCCAACGTGGAGATGGACTGCGATGATTGCTGCACATCGGCCGATTCTAAAGCAGGGTATACACACGTCAAATTGCCATCCAGCATTGAGAGTGTGTTAGTGAAAAAATTCACACGTATACGTGGTGTGTATGATTGACGAAAAATCAAAATATTTTGATTTTCGGTCAATCAGGACGCCATGCTGGATATGTGTATAGTCGTGATTGAGTGATTGATCCAGCATTGCGGAAAAAATTCAGAAGAAAAAAAATATAAAAAATAAAATAATTAGAAAAAGTGTCTCGTATAATTTTCGAAGCATTTGTCAAATTTTTCTTCGAAGTGTTTTCCAAAGGAGTAATATGATTTTCGCTTCTCCATGCACCTTGCTGTATTGTTCCATTTTGCAAGTTCTCATGGTCAATAGAACCCATGCTGGACGTGTGTATATGCAACGTCAATCAGAATTTACTAACATACTCTCCCATGCAGGATGGGAATTTGACGTGTGTATACCCTGCTTAAGAACATAAATTCCGAATTAAGGGAGTATTTAGCTGTAGCGGTTCCGTCTATAGCACCTTGTCCAGATTTTTTGGTGCGTTGCTTGTTTAAAAACGCTTTTAAATTGCTTCGCAGATTATTCCACTTGATTTTTGCTTCTTCGACCTTGATCGTGTCGATGTTTAATTCCCTCACGACTTCCCCCCACAAATCAGTTTTTATATTTGGGCATTTATAGTCTGGGTGGGTACATTTCGAAAGCGGTGGTCGCTTTTCCACATACTCTATCAGACACGTCTCCTGCTCAAACATCCACTTATGATTCATAGCTCTCTCGCGCTTAGCCAGCTTCTTGGCTTTAATCGATGCTCCGGAATCAGCCACGTTATTACCTCCACTCATTTTATATAAACAATTCAATTTAGCCGTTTCCAAAATATAAATATATATTTTCTTCTTCTTCTTCAAACAAAAAAAAATAACAAAAAACTCCAGCAGAAAACATGCAAATGTCAAAAAAAAACCTGCCAGTTCACTGACAGGATTTCAACACTGACAGCACATGAAATTTCATGGGTTGTCAGTGATGGGACACTGTCAGTGTACTGACGCTCTTGTCAAAAAAGTCTGCCAGTTGTCGCATTTGTTCTTGACTACTTATCACACTTGCCATTTTTCGTGTCAGTTACTGACGCAATTTCGGCTTGTCAGTGAACACGTCAGTGCACTGACATACTTCACTAACGTCCCAAAACTGGCTATCACACTACGCGCAACCACACTGACGACTTTGTGACGTAATTTTTACGTCACAGCCTGTCAGTTGTCAGTGAATTCACTGGTAGTTTGATTCTAGCTTAATACTGGAACAAGTTCAACTTTTTTAGCCATTTATTTGAATGAGTATCACAGAACCATTTGTCTCAAACATTATTGCTAACTATTTAAGGTCATATCTCTTTTTGAATTATTCTTCGTTCTTAATAGAACGTTTTATCCTTTACAGGAAGAGAAGACATATCACAAGCATCGGAGTGTCCTCTCCCTAGCATGTGATATCTGGAACTGACTGATTTAAGATTTTCCAAAAAAGCAACTGCTTATATACAAATATTTGAACGAAAAATTCAAATGCTTCGTTCTCCATGATTCTCAGCATTTGATGTCTCTTAAAATTTCTGTTTTTGAAAAGGGTGTGGCCTAATACAGGGTTGTTAGAAAAATCTAAAAAGGTACCAGATTTTGATCTCTTTAATTCTCATAACTTTGAGTGAGGAAAAGGAGTAGTTTGTAATGAAAAAAGGGAGGATTTTTTGCGGTCATATGACACTTCGGTCAAAAGGAGTGCGGGAAAGTAGTTTGCGGTCATATGGTTTGCTGTCTTTTGTCTTGCGGTCTCGTGACCCCAACCCCGTTTCGTTGTCCTTGTCATCAACGTTACCACCACTTTACTCATTTCGAAGTAGATTTACTTCGATTTTTGAAAATCCACTTCCTACTTCGCACCATTTGCTATTCCATGTATGTACCTCGGCAACCAGGGCTCGGAATTGAGTTTGGCTTTCAGTAGTAATCTCAGGATAATGAAAACTATGAAATATGTTAAATTTAGCCAAATCGATTCTTTCATGATTTTCGAAAATATCCTGGATTCTTCCAAACCCCATCGAATGATACATGAAGAGAAAGGTCTGTTTGAACTCTGTTCACCAAAATGAATTTTTTTGAAGGCCGAAGGGTTGTAGCAGAAATATTGGCAAAAATGCAAATTATTCGCAAACATTTTCCCGCAGTTTCAAATAATAACGCAACACAATAACTTCC
This sequence comes from Sphaerophoria taeniata, assembly GCA_943590905.1. NCBI lineage: Eukaryota > Metazoa > Arthropoda > Insecta > Diptera > Syrphidae > Sphaerophoria > Sphaerophoria taeniata. Next base: position 32,057,250 of record OX016540.1, on the reverse strand, counting down.
AGCATGAGGAGTTTTACTACCACCAGATCGATAAATCGAGGTACTCCCCAAGTTGGCGCCCTGTCGCCTCTTTGATGGAACATAGTAGTAAACGACCTCCTTACATCAATGGAAGCAGAGGTTTTACAGGTGATTGCCCATGTTGAAGACGTTGCAATATCTGTATCTGGAAAACATCCTCAAGTTCTCTCCTTAAACAGGCTAACAAACTGGGCTAAGCATTGTGGCTTGGACGTCAATCCACATAAAACGGAACCAGTAGGTACTCTTTACGAGAAGGTGCAAAATTCCTCAGATTAGCCCACCCACGATTAAAGGAATACCCTTAAGCTTTTCCGACCAGGCCAAATATTTAGGCCTAATTTTAGACAAAAACTAAATTGAAAGGCAAATAATGATGAAGGAGTAAAAAAGGCTACTGTAGCAATTTTTACTTGTAAAAAGGCCATAGGCTCCCCAAAAATAACCCACTGGCTATACACTTCGGTAATCAGACCGATATTCATTTATGGAGTTGTCGTATGGTGGACCGCACTGGACAAGATGGTAAATTTCAATAAAATCATTAAAGTCCAGCGGTCAGCAGGAATGTGCATAACAGGAGCGCTTCGCTCAACACCAATAGCAGCCTTGGAGGTGCTTTTAAACCTAACACCTCTTGACATCTTCTCCAAAATAGTGGCAGCCAACTCATGCGTAAGGCTTAGATCCACCTCTCAATGGATCAGTAACAACACTGGTCATTTTAGACAGTTTCAGATCTATCCCAGATCGCTTAGACTATAACTATACCACCCCAATGGTAGGTATTCGATAATAACTTCCATGTTTCAATCCCTTCAAGATCTTCTTGGAAAGAAGAAAGACCGCTGGAAGAAAAGACGATACACTTCTATACAGACGGTTAAAATATACCGATTACGACGTTGGAAGTGGTATCCACTCGAAACAACTGAATCTCAGTCTATCATATAGACTTCCCAATCAATGTTGTGTGTTCCAGGCAGAAATAATGACTATCCTGCCTCAAAGAAAACGTTATATCTTGCAAGGATATACGTATCTGCTCGGATAGCCAAGCCGCTCTTGCGTCTGCCTCCAAAAACTCTCTAATTGTCCTCGACTGTCGATCATATCTGAATGAGATGACAGAACAGTTTAACATTCACCTCATTTGGGTGCCGGGCCACAGAAACATACTGAGAAATTGCAAAGCTGATGAGCTCGCCAAAACCGGAACACTTCTGCCCACTGTTAGACAAAGACACAACATAGGAACACCACTTGCTACATGCAAATATCTTCTCAAACAATATGCTCTAAAATCAACAAATGCAAGATGGTCACAGGGTACCAACTGCCTAGCAACCAAACAAATATGGCCAAGCATAGACCTAAAACGGTCAAAAGGCTTTATTTCCTTGAGCAGACAAAATATAAGCTCCACAATTGGAGTCATAACAGGACACTGCTTCAGAGGTAAACATGCTTTGAGGCTAGGGGTCTACGCAATCGACTTCTGTAGAAGCTGCATGGACGAGGTGGAAGAGGAAACGGTCCAGCACCTTCTATGTACATTTTTTTTTTTTTTTTATAATTTGCACCCACTCAAGGGATTTTTTTATACCCTTTTTATGCCAGAGACACAGTGAGTGCATTAGGAAGAATGGAAGGGGTTGGAAAGGAGGTGTCGGTGTACATTGGTCTTGAATTCTTGAACATTGCAATGATTGGGAAAGACAGAGTGTGGAAGAGAGTTCCACATTCGCGTAGTACGGCTAAAAAATGATTCTCTATACTTGACAGTACGTCCGAAGTTGGGCTCAAGGGTAAACTGATGGGCATTCCTAGAAGCGCGAGTATTACGGGTGAATTGTTTGAGGGGAGGAATGCAACTGTCTATTTCACTAGAGCAATTATCGTAGAAGTAACGGTAGAACAAGGAGAGACACGCAACGTTACGACGCACAGTGGGACGAATGTATGGGAAAATCGGCATTTCTCATATCTTGTTTTTAAGTGATAGAAACCTGATGAAATTGCATTAAGACGTCTATTTACACCTAAATCTATTAATTAAACATGAAAACTAGATAAATGGAAAAGTTTTAGCAAGGAAATTCATTAAAATTTAGTTAAAAGAGTTGAGCAGCGAACTTGTTTTTTAGGATTTTCATTTTATTATTATTTTTTTCTCAACTTTTACTAAATTTTAGTTTATGAAAAATACATTTAACAATATCAGTGATACATAAACATTATTATTTGAATAAACAAACAATGAAGAAAATAACAAAATAAAGACACAACACTTTTTATTCGTTGTCGATTTCGGAAGTATAATTTAAGTCGTCCAGATTAAATTCTACGGGAAAACTAAGATCTGCATCATTCAATAATAAATATTGGCATAAATCTCGATCATAATTTGATACATGTGTACTTTTTGATCGGAAATGTGACAACTGCGGATCAGATGATAATTTCAAACCAATCATTTTGGATTAAATCGATTAAATGTTATAATAATCTTGGTTTAAGGATTAATTCTTTTTTTAAACTGATGTTATCACTTACGCAATCAAGTTTAGCTTTAAGTATATTCAGGTTAGAACTCAGACATGATTCATTAGCGCTCAAGAACCGTTTGAGTATTCTACAAGACAGCTCTCACTTCTGCTTTACCTTGAGACAATAAAATTTAGAAACTTCCCTTATTTGAGCCTCCAACTCTTCTGTCGGCGCTTCTTAGTCATGAAGTTATTGAATTTTTAAATACACGTTGTCAAATTTACTTGTTATCGCACTATCAAGCCACGTTTCGAAAATTTGGCCATTTTTGACACAGGGGGTTAAACCAAAAAATCGTGATTTTAAGCACTTGGGGCAAACTGGGGCAAGATTTTTTTCTTGATTCATTTAGGGGACACTTTACTGAGTTAAAAACCATAAAAACCCCAGAGGCCATTTTGGGCCTAAAAAAGAAAATCTTACTTAAAGTCAAAAAATATTTATTTTTTTTGTTCTACCCACCCTTGGAAAATCACGAATAAAAAGAAAACACAACACAAAAAACATATATTTGTTATTAAACATTAATTTAAATACCTTGACGAGTTTTATAATCCAAAGTTAAATTAATTTTTTACCGCACACAAAATTTAGGGAGTAATAAGAAATGCAATTAAAATCACTTGACTTATCAACACCAGAAAATAAATTAAACTTATCAATGTTTGCCGCTCTATAACTTTTGCACTATTTGGTCAATGCAAAAAATTTTGATGCAGTTAGAACCTGTATACATTTGTGATGACTTATCAATCACTCAAAAGTACCGCTATTACATTTGATTTTTTTATTTATTGCTATGGGTCGTTCCACTGTGCGACGGTGGTCTAAAGAGGTGAATGAGTCAGTGATGATTTTTTGCATCGCCTTAAGAAACCTAAACATTTTGCGGCATTTTTGGCGACATCGCATATGTGCTCGTTCCACAAGAGGTGGTCTGTGATGCACATACCGAGAATCTCGAGATGTTCGGTCTCGTTGATGCAAGTGCCACTCATGGACAGTGGCAAGGGGGGTATATCTCGCTTCGACGATACAAGACAGCATTGAGTTTTCGAAGCATTAAACTCTACGCGGTTTTTAATTCCCCATTGTACAATGCTGTTTAAGTCAGAGTTTAATGAGCTTATCATATTTTGCCGCTCCAGTTCCACATCCGAAGAGGAGGGATGTGAGTCTGGAAACGAATAAGAAAAGCTAAGGGTGCTACCGTCAGCGAAACAGTTTATTGGATTAGAAGTTACAGACAAGAGATCATTAATGAAAATGAGGAAGAAGGTCGGAGACAAAACGGAGCCCTGGGGCACACCAGCATTTATATTATGGGTTTCAGACTTGAATCCGTCCAATACCACTTGTATTGAACGGTTCGAAAGAAAGTTTCTAATCCAACGAAGAAGGGATTCATCGATACCGAAAGCACGCATTTTCGATAAAAGAGCAAGATGCCAGACTTTATCAAATGCCTTTGAAATATCAAGTGCAACAATCTTACTTTCTCCAAAACGATGCAAAGATTTGTTCCACTGTTCGGTGAGATAAACCATCTGATCACCAGGGGCCTGATTATGGGATTCGCGGCGAATCGTTTTGCTAGCGAGTTTAATATTTTTCAATTATTGCGTTCGCTTTCGTCTTCTTCGTTTTGAATTCGACCAATTAACGAATTCGAAGGCGTATTTGAAATGTCATAATGTTTGCTGGCGAGTTGAAATACGACAGCTTTTCATTGGCGGATTCACAGACGAAAGAGTGTTTATTCAGAGTTACCACCACTCGGCATTTTCTGATAGAGTGATTTTTGATAAGCTGGCTCAGGGTCTCATGTTATTAAATTTGACTTATCTTTTTCAGTATTCTACAGTTAGTGCATGAAAGAGTTTATTTTCATTTCTGCATGTTTATTAACATTCTTCTTCTCATGCAAATTATAAAATGTAATCAATACTCTTGCAAAACAGACTGGATTAATGATAACTAAAAGATATAGCTTCAAAAAAGGCCGCTATCAACTGCCAAAGTTCAGAATCTTCCATTAGAAGATCCTTTGTGTGAAAAATAAAATTTATTTTTATTATATGACTATTTTTTTCAGCAGCGGACTCATTTAAATTTTAACATGCGGCAACACTGTTCACATTATTAACTGGAATATTAAGTGTCAAATCACTGGAATATTGGAAGGCGTTTTCTCGCTTCGCCGCGAGTTCGTTAATAAGGAAATACGAAGCGAGTCGAATTTGAAAGGTCGAATTGAAAACGATCCGCCGCGAACCCCATAATCAGGCCCCAGTGGACCTGTTGCTGCGAAAGCCGTACTGCCGGTCATTAAGAAGCTTTCGGTCTTCGAGATATTTCTTAAGCTGATAGTTTATCAGCGTTTCCATGACCTTAGAAAGAAGGGACGTAAGTGCAATCGAACGATAATTGGAGGGGGAAGAAGATTCGCCTTTTTTTGGAATTGGCTGGACAAACGCTGTTTTCCAACTGCTCGGAACGAGCCCAGAAGAATAGGATAGATGGAAAAGCTTACGCAAGGGTTTTGCCAGCGTGGAAGAACACCTCTTCAGAACAATAGCGGGGATACCATCCGGACCAGCGGATTTATGTATGTTGAGATCCTTGAGGACTCTTGCCACAGCTCGAGTGCGAAAGAAGATTTGTCCCATGGAATCATTGACACGCTCAAGAACAGGCGGAGTCATGACACTATCTGGCAGCGAAGAGTTAGCACTGCCTAACAAAAAGGTTAGCTTTCGCGAGCGAGCTAACAACTGGAGTGTCATTGTCAACGAGCGTAGGGACTGAGGAAGAAGAAAAATTCTTCATGTTTTTTACAAATGACCAAAAATTCTTACTGCCTTTGGGACATTCTAGTATTTTTTGCCTTAATTTTTGGTCATGTATAAATTTGGTCCGACGAATATGGGCATTGCAGGCCTTCCTGGCTTGTTTAAACTTGTTCCGGTTATCCTCAGTTGGGTTGGCTCTATAACACCGGAATTTTACTTCTTTTTCCCTGATAACCTCTTTACAGCTTGAATCGAACCATGATTTTTCCTTGGGTTTGATACTTTTAACTCTATTCGGGATAAAAGTTTTCATTCCCAAAATAATCATATTAGTAATCATATCTGCGCTGGAGTCTACGTCACTATCGAGGAAGCATAGTGACCAGTTAAAGATCCGGAAGAAGTTATTGAGACCGTCCCAGTTGGCTTTCTCGTATTGCCATACGGTTCTCTTCGGAGCTCTTTCTTTAACTGGATTAGTTTGACACGAGAAATTTGAAGATATGATACTATGGTCAGATCTGCCTAGAGGCGTTAATACATTGATAATGTATTTATCAGGGTCAGATGTAAGGAACAAGTCAAGAGTATTTTCCGCTTGGCCATCGATATCCGATATTCGAGTGGGCTCGGTGACAAGCTGAGTAAGGTGGTTAAACTCAGCAAAGATTTCAGCACACATTCCTTCGGGTGTTGTCTGGCCCGAATGGAGAAGCCACGAAGAATTGTGTACATTGAAATCGCCCGTAACAACGATTTCAGTGTGAGGATATAAGGATACAATTCTTTGGATGGAGTCAGACAGAGCGTCAAATTCGCGAGAAGTTGAAGCTCTGTCCAAGTTTGGGCTTCGATAAAGAAAACAATAGTGAATGATGTGCTTATTTACGGTGAACTTGAACCACATAATATTGAAGAAAGGGTCGGAGCAGTGTCCATATTGTGGGAGGAATTGATAAGCTACATCATTCCTAATGTAAACGGCGAGACCATGGTGGAGGGAGAATAATGGCACTAAGCTATACCCATGAATGAGAAATTCAGTCCGGAACTCTCCAATAGAAGGAATAACTATCTAGGTAATCCCTTCTTCGATAATACCAGTGAGCCGGCAACGATAGACACAAGATGTCTCTTAAACTTTATTAAAAGTACAAAATGGTTTGTTTAAGTTCTTAACTCTCCCACGAGTCACTTCTTTAGTGGTATCTAGACAGCCACTCCAACCTAACCTAACCTAACCATGCAAGAACCTAATAATTTTACAGGTCCGAGCAGCTTGGTGAAAATGTCAGCGAAGAAAACAATTACTTTTTAAACTGAACTTGAGCTTTACGAACAAAATATTAAAGAAAAAAAGTTTCGTTGTTTCTTAAAAAATTAATTAATTTATTAAAATAATTTATATAATTTATTTTACTGCACTTAAATTTTCTAATTCTTAAATTGCTGTACCTAAACAAACAAATTAACACATTTAATTACTGCACCATTTAATGATGTTTAATTTAATTGCACTTGACTAATAAAAGACTTACTATAAACAAATACATCCAAGGCTATTAAATAATTGTATATAAAAATATTTAAAAGTTGTATTTTACATTTTGTTAACTAGATACAAAATTATCGAGTATATAAAATTAATTTTTATTTGGATGTCTTAGCTGAATTGAAGCTAAAATTAAATGTTCTAAGTCTTAAACTTAAAAAATAAACTTAATTTAATGTTTTATTGCAACACGGGCAGTGTAGTAAATGCTTGACAAATATTTTAATCAAAGTCAAATCTTCTTACCCATTTGGTCTTAAAAAACTAAGATTGCACTTCCGGCCGAGACAACGGAAAAATATCACATTTTCGTTAATTCTTAATTTAAAATTAAAATTGAAAATCTTAAAAATAAAAATTGTTATCAAAGTAATAAAATTGATTGCACAAAATAATTTAATAAGAAAATATTTATATACATTTAATGTACAAAAACTTTCCTTTTTTTTAGATTTATTTAAGCTTTCCTTATATTTTTATACAAGACCGAATGTGTTTCCACACTCTCCGCTCCCGATTCACAAGCGTCATCTGCATATGTTTCCCCATCCTCCTCAGTTTCAGTTTGTGACATATAAGACGCTCGACTTTGCGACCGCTCTTCATCGTCCGAAGAATAAATACTCATGGGAACTAGCTTCCTTGAAGATCGCCGCCCAGTACTCCTTGTTAGTGTTCTATCTGAGTCTGCATCATCGTCATCGGATTTTTCACGCTCTTCAGCACTGCTTTTAACTCGTTCGAGAGTTCGATTACTGTCAGATGTGGCTGCGGGGGCGTCGAGACGACCCTCACTGCTGTGCGTATCGGAGTTATCCTCAATGGTGTCCACTGTTATGACACGATCACGTCCTGTCATCATTTTGAAATTGTACCGATCGTAGAAGCGCCTGTTGTAGACATCACTAGAGTCCGCACTCATATAGCCGCTGTCTAGGTCGGTCAGTCTGTGGCCATACCGCTGCTCGTAGTAATTCGTATAACTTTGCGGTGCAGACGAACTACTTTTCACACTGCCAACTTTTGTGTGATCGTCGATAAGTGATGAAATACCATCATCTTTGTCCGCTGCTTCTGCCGTTTTGTCAATCTGTGATAGACTACTGGTTGGACTGAATTTTGACGCCGCCATGCTTACAAACTTCTTCCAAGCGTTCTTCAGATCTTTAGTCTTTTTGGCACGATCCTTCAGACCCATGGCAATCTGCATACCGTTCGAAAGTGGTGGCATTTCGCAGCGATAGACTGTCTGGACATTTGTCCCATTCCGTTGCGGATAAGCGATACCCACTGGAACTCCGGCATTTCTATACATCTCCTTGGTACGATCAGACAATCGACTCGATAACGAACTAATCGAAAGGATCTCAACCTTATTGGGATCTTCAAGTGACCTTGAATCATCAGCTCGTTCATTTTCATCCTCTTCATCCTCGACATGGGCCTTCTTTCGATTCAAATACTTGTTCAAACTGTAGTCTGTCCGAACGGCATTCAACTTCGACTGATACATGGCACTGTACTCCTGCTCCTGATCCAGTTTGCTCTTTTTCTTGTTTATCTTGCTTTTGCTATTTTGGCTCATAGTGAGATTTGTATACTTGCTCCTTTCCGACGATTTATAATCGTCAACTTCCGAATTATTTGCCTGGGTATCTGAAACACCAGTAACTTCTGTGGACTCACTATGATTGCTCGTCGATTCTTGTTCATCGTATTCTACATTATTTTCGTCATCCTGACAACAGCTGCTGTCATCTTCATTTGCATATTTCGGCGTTGCTAGTGGCTTTTTTGTTCCACTGAAATTATTGGTGTTCCAACCCTTGGGGTTTTTTGACTGATTCTCATCGTAGGAGTCGGGTTGCTTATCGTTATTGTTGTTATTGTTATTTGTACCATCTGGAATGATGTCTGGCGGCATGGCACATTTGTCTTCAAGAGGAATAACACGCTGCCTTCGACAGTGCTTGGCTTCAAGTGTCAAAATTCGACCTTGATCGGTAAAACTTATGTTGGTCAATTTTGGTCGATTATTGTTCGAACCGATCACTTTTGACTGGTAGATCTCCCGAAGACTCCCAAACGAGGGTCGGGCTTCTAGGGTGTTTTTCTTGGATACTTCATCTGGTGCCGGAGTTTTTGGAGTTTCCGAGAGAATTTTTGGAGTTTCCGTACTTTCCCGGAAAGAATTACTCGATCGGAGGACAAATTGGTTCGAACGGTGATCAACAGAATCGATATCGGTCAGTGTTGTCATATTTTCCAGAGACGAATAACTGATCTTGCCATCGAGCGAGTTCACAAAGTTCCGGGACTTGTCCAAATGCTCCGACCAGGCGTTAACATCGCAAAAACTGTGCTTCTTCATTTTGCGATCTAGAGTATCTGGTTCGAATTGATCACTGTCCGTTGACAGTTCAAGATCGCTCTGCGGTTCATGTTCGACTTCAATTGTCATGCTGCCACGAAATGGCGTGTCATACTTTATGCGAGCAGCTATTTCCTTTGGCGTTGGGGCAATATTAGGCTTGGCAACCTTCTTCTTAATATTCGAGTCGCCATCCTTGCGAAACCCATCGATCTTGTCATAGATCGTGTGCCTGATTTCGACTTCTTCTTCCAACGGCAGAGCTGTACTAAGACTCGGACTAAGCTGAGAGCTGACGTCGGATGATGGCGATGAAGATGAATGCGATGATTTCGATGATTTCCTCTTTGTGTCCAGTCTCTCAAGGCTGTCAGTCTCATAATCGACGATTAAATATTGAGGTGATCGTCTTCGGTAGACCGGCGAATCAGGTTGACACTGTCGCAGAGATTTCTTGCTCAGTGTGCTGTAATCAGGTGTCGGAACTGACGGGGCTGAACTCTGTGTCGAATTGTAAATGTCTTTGATTTTTTTCTCCATCGTACTGTCGTAATCAGGCGTCGGAATATCTAGGGTGTAACCAGTTTTCTTTGGGAAGCTTCCCCTTGAGTAATCATTTGCCAAGGCTTCATAGACCATATCCGGCATTTTCTTCATGTTCCGAAGCATTTCATTGTGTTTGCGATCTTTTGGATTAGCAAACTTATTTGGAGACTTTGTGGGGGTTTTGGCTCGATTCGAAGAGTGACGACTTTTTTGAGACGGTGACGGAGAATCGTGTAGACTGAATTTCGGATTGTTGTAGATCTCCCCTCCGGTCTCCGCAAAAGCGTAAATATTGTCACTATTCTTCTTTGTTATCGTAATAGTGGCTGAAGGTGTTGTTGGAGTTGTTGGTGGTGATCCCGAATTTATACTGATCGCGACGGTATTGACATTTGGTTTTAGAGAGTGGGAAATAATCTTTGGTGTTCCATTAGACGAGATTGGTGGAGGAGGAGGTTTTTGTTTCGGTGCACTCAGCACTTTCGGGGGACTTGCCTTTCGATTCTTTGGACGATCGGTAGGACTTGATCGTTTCGAGTCTTCATTGTCACTTTGGGGTACTGTTTCAAGCCATTTTTCGATACTATTGCGTTTGTCGCCACAATTTTTCACATGACCACTGCAACGGTTTGTCACACAGCCTTGACACTCTGTGGACGATCCATAGGTGCCACTTAAGAGCATCTGCGAAGATCCAGTCTGTGAGGGCGTCTTTAGAGGGGCTTCCTCGGGGATCATAATCAATGACGGCTGATAGCGTTTTGTAGCCATTTTGTATTTAGCAATAGCTATGACTTCTCGAATTTTTGTTAGAAACTCTATGGCAGCGGGCGGTGGGGACTGAAAGTGCAGAAGAAGAGAACTTTTAAAAAATTGTCATAAAAACCGATCTTCGGTTCGCATTATCTTTTACCTGAAGTAAATGCGGTTCAAAGTAGGCCGGATTGAAGTAGAGCTTCTTGCGAATTGTACCATTAGCAATTGCCTTCATATTTTCCATCTTTTCATCGTTCATCATGTCCTCGGTAATAGATACATTTTCTTCGGGAAGACATTCGTTTTCCTGCGTCGGCGATGCTGATGGATCGATTCCAGAATCTACCGTATCGTTGCCATTACTACCACCTGCTCCATTACTATGGACATGCACTGACGTTTGCATCTGCAAAAAGTTACATCAAATTGAATGTGTGTGTGTGTGTGTGGGGGGGGGGTTACTCTAAATACAATTTACCTGTTTGATCTTATCATGAACATCCTCACATTCAGAATTCGAATTGGAAATGTCACTTGTGAAACCCGAATGATGATCGCTTAGATTGGGAAAATGCTGCAACAGAGGGTTATTCTTGACAATGCCCATTTCCTCCTTGATATGTCCACCATTCAAACGATGTTCAGCATTTAAACTAGCTGCCGAATAGACACTGCCATTGCGATGAAATGGAGCACCAAAAGTCACTTGATCATTCTTGGGGTAATTGATCTCGTTGGCGAGATCGTTTAAACTGCTGCGTAACTCCTGCGCTTGGGTTTTGCGCTTTTTCATGTGCAAATAAAGAAATACAGAGGAGACGTAAATCAGGCCTAGCAGGAGGCTGCATATACCAATGACAATGTACTCTTTTGTGCTCATGATGCCATCTGAAGTTGAGGCGAGGGTTGATGTTGCTTCCGATTGGAACAGTACTTCAGAGACGTCTACAGAGCAGAAATATACAAAAAAGTGGAGAGAAAAACATGTAACAACGCAACGGTTGTGTCAGTAAACGATTGCAAGTTGAGATCTTATATGGAAATTTATTGACTTACTATGAGAATATTTAACTGGACTGCCGTTGACACGGAATGCAACACATGGCGAGAAGACGTTCTTAGGTGGATTTCCTGGATCTGGTAAAATAATGTATTGTGAATATTTCAAAGGAAATGATGGCCTTGATTTTAATCTGTTTACCTTTCGATGCATTTTTTGAGATGGTCATGTCTCTGCACATTATATGAACAACAATCAGTCGCCCTTGCATTTTTTGACGAAGATCAGATTCACCGAGCCACTGTAAAAATTTAGAGATATTGTAAATATTCGTAAATATTCGAATTTTTTATTGTTATGTTATGTTGTGTGAATTTAGCTCTGAAAAAAATATTTTGAAGTCTGAATCTATCTCAGAAATGAGTTTGCCTTTGCCCTCAAAAACAAACTTTTTTGATACTTTTGTAAACATAGTTGAGAACCACACTTAAGTTGAAATTGGGAATTTTATTTCTTATCTACCTAGCTAATGCCAAAAAAAGTCCTTCCTTTTCAAGAAAATAAGAAATGAAAAAGAAACAACAATTACAATAAACCCAAAACAATTTAAAATAAAACATCTTTCTCCATGATTCTCATGCATTTGAGTGACCTAAAAAAGACATTTCGTCTACTCGCCGGTACTATTTTCCGCTATTTTTTTTTTTAGTTTGCCATACCATTTAGAAATTATATATAAGACAAACTATTTTTTCTCTTAATTATTTTTCTACTAAAATGGATGCATTCGTTATTTTGTGCATTAAGATGTGAAGTGGTTCGAAAACTACTTCCATTATTTGCAAAACTGTCCCCAAGTATCTTTTAATAATATCACAGTAGAATATGAAAAGATCTTTTTCTGTCTCTTCTTAAAGACGATTAATCTGTTGGACCTGATGGAATACCACCCGTAGTTCTAAAAAAAATAAGGTCATTCTTACCTCTTCCCTTGCGAAACATTTTTAATTTATATTTGAAATCAGGTAAAATTTCGCAATATGGAAAGGTGATAAAAACAATATTTGTAATATTATAGACCGATTTTTTGGCTTGGTGTTCTTGGTATTCCAAAGTTGTTTGAGCAAGTAAATAAATAAAAATAGTGTCGCGACAGCTCTTGAAGAGACAATACCTAAATGACTTACTCTCATCACCAATTCTGCTGGGTGCGTGTGAAGAATTGAGGGGACCTTCAATTTAACGCCGATTCCAAACGGCAAAAGTGAGAAACACTTTTTCATGACAGATTGATACTCTTGGATGTTTTTTTAGTTCTTCGCAAGAGGCAGTACCTGTGAAAGGTGAAATAAAAACTTTAGGGGCACGAGTAGGACTCGAACATACGGCCAACTTTCTGCTTGGCAGCCAACGCACCTAACCTAAGTAGTGTGTGACAATTTGACATTTAACTGTAGAAATGTTATATGCAATCATCAGCATGGCTTTATGCCAAAACGATCCACTGTCACAAATTTGGTTATTTTTTGGAATAAATGTTTACAGGCTTTGGAATGTAGCCACTAGGTCGATTGTGTTTACACGGACTTCTCGAAGGCTTTTGATCAACTATCTCATGAGATTATTAAGTTAAAATATGTAAATCTATTACGGCTTCCCACCTTTATAGATTACGTGGATTACGTCTTACTTTGAGAATAGGTATTATCAGGTTAAATTCAGAACTAGTTACTCTAAATCATACTTTGCTAAATCAGTCGTTCCGCAGGGTAGCCATCTGAGGCCCCTTCTATCAATGATACACCGTTATGTGTAAATAATAGTAAAATTCTCTTCTTTGAGAGTGATATGATATAATTATAAATGAACCGTTTCACATTATCGTGTGAAAAGAACAGTTTAATCCTAAGCCCGACAAAATGCCAAACGATGACTTTCTCAAAAAAAAACCTTCACCGTCATCTTATGACTATGTCATTGCACACCACATTTTAACGCGTGTTTTAACTGTTAAGGACTTTGGAGTTCTTTTTACACGTATTTAGTTTTTTTCTGAGCACATTAACGACATCGTTTATAAAGCTAACTCCATGTTAGGTTTTATCAAAGGGTGGTCAAAAGAATTCCGCGATCCGAGTGTCACCAGTGTTTTATACAACAGCTTGGTTTGTCCCCATCTGGAGTTTTTTGTTAAAAGGGTTTCAGTGGATTGATCCCCAACATCTCCCTCCGTACGAAAACCGTTTGTCAACCCTTAAGATGCAAACACATAAACAGAGAAGAAATAATAATGACATTGTCTTTTTCTATCTATCTATCAAATTATTAATGGAGTCACTGATGCTCCTGACCTTCTCTTTAAAATTCTGTTTTGCTATCGAGGGGGAGGTTATAATCTCCATAGTCAGGATCTGATTAGGATCCCTATAAACCGAACAACTTATAGAATGCATGAGCTTTTGACACGTAACTTTTGAACTGGAACTCAAAACTTTTTGATTTTAATTTAAGCCTAGTACGCAGCTGAAGTGAAACGAATTTTTTCGGCGGTCTCCAAGTGCAGAACGAAATGAAAACGAAAACCACAGCGGAAAAATATTTGTAGAGAGTTCTGTCAGCTTTCAAAAACAATTGACAAGTTCTGACAGTCAGCTGCTGTAAACAAAACAAAAAGTTTTGTTCATGTTCGAATTTATTAAATTGTTTATTATTCAACATCCTGAGTTTCTGACTCAGAAATGTATTGCTGGGAAAACTCAGAAAAATCCATTTTTTTTTTCAAAACTGTATCAAAATGAAAAACACCGAAAGTCACGATCACAAGTAAACAATTTTTTTTTTCAATAAAAAAACTAAACGTTAAAATTTCGCAAGCAATTAATATGCAGGCAATTAAATTGAGAACGAAAAGAGTAGAGAATTGTACTAAGAAATCTAGTACATCTATCCACTAAAATGACACATTTCGTCGTTCAGCAGCGTACTGAAAAACGAAAAGCACAGCGAAATTTTTCGTTTATGATTTCGTCGTGTCATTTTTGTATGGGAATTTTCGTTTCGCATCAGCAGCGTACTAGGCTTTAAGTAAAACTCGACTTAAAATAATTTTAAGAACCAGTGTTCCACTTTCGAAAATGTTTTATGTTAATTTTCTCATATACTAGCAGTACCCAGCCACGCTTCGCAGTGCCTTCACTTTTTTACGCTGCTACCACACTATCCGCTACCCTCCTACCCTCCAGAGCTACTTGTTACCCGCTAAACCTCTACCCCACTACCCGCTTCCCGCTACCTACTACTTCAACACACTAACCGCCAACCTTTTACCACGCTACCCGCTACTCACTCCCGTTACCCATCACCACGCTATGCACTACCCGCTACCTACTTCCCTGCTACTCCACTACCCGCTTCCCACGCCCATTATATCTCAAAAACAACAAATCTAAAAAAGAAAATATATCGACTGCAAAAAATGTCAAGTGTACGTTTTTTTGTCGATGGAAAACAATATTTTACGAATTGTATATTTTCTTGGCTGACATAAAATAATACATTTTCAATTTACATGAATAATTTCAGATCTGACATCTGACAAACATAATTTTCAATATTTGAAATTGATCACATTTTTTTTTTATTTTGATGGGGTGGAAGAAGTATGTTTTTTTAACATTGGCAAGGATCCCTAATTTTTTTGAAAATGAAACATAGCCTATGTTACTTGGGAATAGTGTAGCTTGCCAACGGTGAAAGACTTTTTTAAATCGGTCCAGTCGTTTCGGAGCCTATTCATTTCAAACAAACAAACAAACAAAAAATCAAACCTTTCCTCTTTATAGATTTCGTTTATTTTATGTTAATTTTTTTATGTGTGCTGTGTTATTTGTTATAGTTTCGTTTTGTGCTAACAACAACTTACACCACACTAAGTGATGAGCCGTTAATGGTCGTTAAATGGTGCTTGCCCTAAGCCCATACGACCAATTCTGATAGTGTGTACAAAAAATACCAATATTTTGATCCTTGCCTTTAAAAGAATTAGTTGGAAAAGAATCGAAAAATTGTTTTGGGTGAAATTGCCATCCAATTGTTGATACCAAAACATCACAAGATTAATCTAATTCTGTCTGTGATGTCAGCTCAACTTATTGCTTCTGAGGTATGAACATTTGGTTGAGGCTTTCTTTGAGAAATGAAAAAGTTGACTCTAGAGTTGACGTGAGTCTTTATACGTTCATAATATTGTATCTTGTTTTTTATTCTTCTCAAAACGACTTGACTAAGCAATTTTCATACTAGAAAGTCCGCTTATGATTTACAACCAAAATGTGTCCTTATTCCCGTTGGTTTTTTCCATTCCCATAACTGTCAATTTTCATAACCCACCATAAGTCAGTCCCATCAAACTTTCACCCCATCAACCATGTTTCTTAACTAACTAATCACAATCAATATTTCCATTTACATATTTTCCTGTTTGTTTTCTTTTTTTTTGCTTACCTGTAGAAAAGTTCTTCCTTCATCACGAAACATCCGAAATGGATAGTCCGTGTCAATAGGATTCCTCAAATCAGCCCAACCAGTATTTGTCAAGAATTGTGCTCCAGTCACTGCACAAACTGGTGTTCGAATGTCTGTACAAAAATAATCATAAACAATTTCCATTACACCAGGCGGAGGAGAAAAAAATTAGGTAAGCAACATTATAACCAAAGTATAGTACAATACTTGAATTTCAAGCTTAATAGACTACCAAATATTTGCTCATCAAGCATTCTCAGTGAAACTTACCAGGAAAACTGATTTCTCTACTTGGATAAATGATTTGGCCCCGCAATGGCAGAAATACAAATGGAATTTTCTCCGATGAAGATCCACTGACAAAAGGCGACAAGGTGCATTCTGTTGATAGGTACATGAAACAAAAATAACAAAAATTTATTAGAGAAACATAAAAATGTTTGACAATCAAGATTCGAAAGAAAAATGTTGATGAAAATCTTTTCGTTCGTTGAAACGATGCAACATTAAGAAGACAACTGAATTTTTATGATTATTATTGGCGTGCGAATACAATATTCCTTAATAGAATGATTAATAGGGTGTTTCAGTTTTTAATCTTAAATAATTGGATAGCAAAGTCATAAATGTAAAAATAAATTAATGGTTTAAGAGAAATCGCTAGCTAATGGTCAAATGTTAACTGCGCAAAATTGACATTTATTACACCTGCCAAATTGGCATTTCGAAAGTTTTTAGCATTTTCTCAAATACCCTTGACGACACCCTATTCATGTCGTGTGTTGTTATCTCTATCAAAGAATGATGAAAGATTCATTTTGATGATGAATGATGCAGCCATGGTTGTTGCCAGCTGCGCCATGGATGGCGGCGGATGGACGGGCCTCCACACTTTGCCGTTTGCATAAAGATTTTCCAAGCGAAAGTTAAAAGTCTTATAATTTTTTCTTTCTGGCGACACAGCGACGACATGAAAAAACAGAACTCCAACTTAATTTACAAACAATGCCCCAATCCATCACAAGTGGTAGGCTATAGTCGCGGTGGTGATATAACATTTTATGATTTAATTGATTTAATGATTCACACGGAAATAATAGGCGTGTTTGAGTCTTTTAACGACGTTGTCCGTCGCTTTTCGTTTAGTTAAGCTGTTTGTTTAAAGAGCGAGAGTGATTTTTTGTTGTAATCACAATTAATGCAATTACAGGGGGTTCCCATTAGAAAAAGACAGTTGTGCAAGAATTGTCAAGGTGATTAGCAAAAGATATTATGCAGTTATGTAATTGTTTAGTTAAATAAAAATAAAAAAGTATTCACAGTTTTAAAGCCTAAATGCATGTCGACACATCATTATTTTTCTTCCACTAACGAGACTTTATTGTATAGCCCTGGCAATGAGTTTTATGCAATCTTCAACTTAAAATAAGAGTTCTTAATTACTCCACGATGGGGTCACGAAAGTATATTGCAAGAGTGTTTTTGTAAGTGGCTTCTGGAGTAGGTAGTTTGTTTACTTACTGAAGGTGTCCAAACACGTTATACAACAAAGCGAATAAAAACCTCTACTGACTGCAGCAAAGGCTTGCATTTTTAATGGATATTTTTATAGTGCTTCTAGGTAATTTTTTTAACGATGCCCCATCAAATGCATGCTTGTCTTTGAGTACAAAAAAAGTAGTCATAAAATCTTTGCAAACAGTTTTTTTATTTTGCTGGTTTTCTTTTGAAGTAAAAAGTTGGATATGTAACGTTGCGGCACTTTGAAAGCTACCACATCAAATATAATTTGCCTAATTACTTGGCCTATAATAGTAATTAAACACACATATGGCACCCCTTGTGGAGTGTGTGGTGGGTAGCAGATTTTGTTGGTTGGACTGGTTTTGTTTGGCATGCGGTTTGTCTATACTAAGAATCTCTAATGAAGTAGATGCTTATTTTTACTCAACGGTTCAACTGCACTTTGATCAGTCATCAAAATCAAACATTCTCAATTCACATAAAAACTTATCATAAAACTCAGATTCCCCATTGCTACTGTTAAAACATTTCTCAAAAGAAATTAAACAACATCTTTATCTTGACTAAACGTTACAGCCATCATTAGCCAATTGAATCACTTTAACCTGCCAAGAGGAAGCTTATTGAAAAAATCATAAACCAACAACCAAAGAACCAGATTGCGGCAAATAACGTCTGAAGAACCATAACAGTTATAGAATCTCTTCAAGACCCATATGAACGTTGTGTGCCATCAAAAAACACATGTATGCACTCATCATCGTCGACATAGGAAGCGCCCCTACGTTTGTTAACTGCGGCGAGTGTAAACAAGCCGGTATGGTGCCCATGCCTATAAAACATTCGCACCTGGAGTACAAAACCAAACAAACAAACTCAAGCAAACAAATATGTCCTTATGTTGATGACCACTGCACAAAAGTGGAATAGCCATATTTTACAAGCGAATATTGCCAATGGACTTCATTCACATGGGAATTCAAATCATTTTGTGGAGTTGGAGTTTTTTTTTACGAGAAATTCATGACATAAAAAACATGTCCCATTTGAGATTCTTCGCTGAGTAAGACAAAAATAAAGAATTTTATCGTCTTGAGCAGAGATTCAGATAATTAATCGGAAATAGCTGTCAAACATTTTTCATTCAAATTGAATGTAGAAAAAAGTTAGAAAGAAAGGGTTCGTTGCTCAGCTCTTTCGTTTAGATCATTTCAATCTGATTTTAAGCAATTTGTAAGGCAATCATATCGTATGGATCTAAATCTAATTTCATATCAACCGAATTGGGCATCAAATCAAAACAGCATCCACTCACGGAGATAAATTACCAAAATCAGATCACAGCCAAATTTAAGTTGAATCGCAAACAAAAAAACAAATTAAACCAAAACAAGCTTGACAAATATTTCAAGTATTTCAAATTGTTTCATTCGTTTTCGTCGAAAACAAGCTTAGATTACAGAAAATTGGAACCAAAGTATAAACAAGCCTTAAACGTTTTAAACGTTTTTTCTTTGTTTTTGGTATGTCTGATAACGAACTCGTATTTGTCTTACAGACTTGACTTTTTTATGTAATTTTATTTGTTCTTCACACTATAATATGGATATGGCTTTGATCATTATAGATTACATTATGTTGATACGTCGAGCCTAATACGTAATGCACTTGTTATGGTCGATACCATTTATGATAGTGCTTTATTAAGTGCCTTACAAATAAAACTGGATGAATGATGGAAAAATGCTCTTGCAAGTTTAATGACATATCTTTGAGCCCATTTTGAAATTGTGGTAGATCATGTTTGTACCATCGGCATTCCGCCTGGCCTTCAAGACCATAGAGTGGACTTCCATTGAAATTGGATTGTGCAGCTGGTAAACATTAAAGTTCATTAGCTTGATTCGTGGAATTCAGTCCTGCACGCATATTGATCCTAAAGTAGATTCTGGAAGTTATTTGTCCTGCTATGGATGGTTGCAATGGCAATAATTGTTTTCGTTCTTTTTTCCGGAAGAAATATTTGTGTACCCTGTATGCAGAATGCAGTAGATGTTCTTAATAGGGGTATAGAAAAATGTTTGTTGGACCATTTTAAAAAGAATCCAAGCGATAAATGGTAAAGACCACAGGAAGAAGAATTGATGAATTTTTGAATTCCAACTATTTGAATCAATTCAACAAGCAACCGTTTCTCTTTTCACATTTCAAACAAACTAGGAATAAGTCATAACTGCAACAACTTAATTAATGACACTTTCATTTATGGAAATCTCACTTACAGACTGTACCTACACTTTGAAGAAGTGTTAACCTCTCAATAAAGAAGAATAAAAACATAGCAAAAAATTGAGTAAAATATCAAACTTCTATTCCCATTTCAGCAGGTGCGCTGATGGGGAATAAGTCCTTTCATGGAATTGTACAACAATGTAACTTTAACACAGAGTAAAACATCCAGTGTGGCATGTCTGTTCAAAGTGCGATTGAGAAGACCATAAACAGTAGTTTTCTGGCTGCAAAAGGTAGGTATATATTATCATATGGGCCTACAAGTGAGAGACAGATTCACCCGAGCGACAAGAGGAATAGGAGGTGTCAAGGACTTGTTCCTTTTTGAATGGTGTTGTTCTCAACGCCAAAAAGAAAATCGATGATGTTCAGACCAACGGACAGCTATTGCATAGCAATTAATATAATGAAGTCAGATATTCAAATGTTGTGGTAGCAAGCACCTGGTTCCCTCATCTCAACATCCATAAAGGTACATGGAGATCTCCTGATCAATCAACCGTCAACCAGATTGATCACATTGCGATCGACGGGAGGCACTTTTCCAGCATTCAAGATGTTTGAACTTTCCGAGGAGCCAACATCGACTCGGACCACTACCTCGTCGTAGCCAAGGCAGTGCTACGAATATCCCGACAACGGCCAAAACAAAGAAATGCTGCAAGAAAATTCGACGTCGGACAGCTACAATCGCAAGAGATCGCCAGATCCTTCTCTGATCGAGTGACAAGTAACCTCTTAAGGAGTCCTATGCCGCCAACATCAAGTATCGAAGACCAGTGGCAACATTGCCAGAATGCAGTTAGAGATGCCGCCTCTAATGTGCTGGGTTTCACACAGCCACCAAAACGAAACCCCTGGTTTGACGAAGAATGCAGGCAGGCCCATGCAGCCAAGCAGGAGGCATACAAAGCGGCGCTGCAGAGAAGGACAAGAGCTGCTCTTGAGCTCTACGAGCAAAAGAGGAGAGAAGAACGCCGGCTTCTCAGGAGAAAAAAGAGAGAGCATGAGAAGCGTCAGATCGAAGATGTTGAGAGAGCTAACAGCAGGAATGAAGTTCGGAGGTTTTATCGGAAGGTAAAACAGCTGGCTCAAGGTCATCGAGCAAGAACCGAAGCCTGCAGAGATCAACAAGGGAACATCATAGTAGAACCGCAGTCAGTGCTGGGGATTTGGAAAGACCACTTCTGTAGACTGTATAACGGCGACGACGAACAAAGCCCCGCCGTCAGACAGGAGCCTTTTATCATACACGATGACAGACAACAATTCCGTGAACCCGACCTAGAAGAAGTGAAAACAGCAATATCACGGCTGAAATGCAACAAATCCGCAGGAGCAGATGGTCTAGCTGCCGAGCTGTTCAAAGCCGCAGGCGACGAGCTAGATAGGAGCATGCACCAAATCATCTATAGAAATGCATGCCCGATGAATGGAACCTCAGCATTGTTTGCCCGATCCTGAAAAAAGGAGATCCTCTAAACTGCACCAACTACAGAGGAATAAGTCTGCTTAACATCGCCTACAAGATCCTCTCTGCCATAATATGTGAACGTCTGAAGCCTTTCGTCAACAATCTGATTGGTCCTTATCAATGTGGCTTCAGGCCAGGAAAGTCTACCATCGACCAAATTTTCACGTTGCGGCAGATTCTGGAAAAAACCTATGAACTCCAAATCGATAACCACCACCTCTTCATTGATTTTAAGGCCGCGTATGACAGCATCTACAGAGACGAGCTGTATAAAGCTATGTCTAGCTTTGGCATCCTTGCCAAGCTCGTTCGCTTGTGCAAAATGACGATGGAGAACTCACGCTGCTCTATCAAGGTTGGCAATGAGCTTACGGAATCATTCGACGTCAAAAAAGGATTCAGACAAGGCGATGCACTGTCGTGCGATTTCTTTAACATTGTTCTAGAGAAGATAGTCCAAAACTCCACCGTCAACACCAGAGGCACTATCTTCTATAAATCTGTTCAACTTCTCGCGTACGCCGACGATATTGATATAATGGGAAGAACACAGCGTGATGTCAATGGCGCCTTTGTGAGAATTGAGACAGAAGCGGCAAAAAATGGGTTTAGCGGTAAATGAGGGAAAAACGAAGTACATGCTGTCTTCGAGTAAGGACACCCAACATCGACGGCTCGGACAGAACGTCACAATAAACGCATAGGCTCCGCTATCAACACGGACAATAACACCAGCGCTGAGATAAGACGAAGAATAACTCTTGCTAATCGCTGTTTCTTTGGGCTGAGAAAGCAATTGAGTGGAAAAGCCCTCTCTCGAGCAACTAAGGTTAAACTGTACAACACCCTCATCATCCATGTCCTGCTGTATGGTGCAGAAGCATGGACCCTAACAAAATCGGATGAATGTGCCTTAGGCTGTTTCGAGAGGAAAATTCTTCGGGTCATCTTTGGCCCCGTGTGCGAACTTTACGGGTTGTACAACGACGTGAACTTAGCCAGAAGGGTCAAGGTCTAGAGACTCAGATGGCTCGGTCATTTAGAGCGCATGGACACCAATGCTCCAGCCCGGAAAGTCTTCGACACTATTCCCGAGGGACGCAGAAGGAGAGGAAGACCGCGACTCAGGTGGCGCACACAAGTGGAAGAGGACCTCAATCAACTTGGAGTGCAAAACTGGAGACAGCTAGCTAGGGACCGAGCTGACTGGCGGAGACTGTTGATTGAGGCCCAAGTCCACAACGGACTGTAGCGCCACCTTAAGTAAGTAAGTAAGTAAGATATTCAAATTTTTTTTATATTTTCTTTTGTATAATGGTCCCCCTCAAGTCATAAAAAAAATCACTCTGAAACAATAACCTGCTTAAAAAAGAGAAACAACTTCCATGGAAGCATGTTCAACTTCCCATAAAATCATTCAAATCAATCATCACCACAAAATCCATTAAGGATCATCACTCATAACTGAAATCTTAGCTGTTTATCCAAAAAGGATTTAATTGATTTATCATGTTATGCCTCTCAAAAGGTAACTATAAAACTCAACAATCTTCTAAATTGGCCTGTTTTGTGACTATTTGTTTTTATTGCACACTCGCAACACCAGAGCTCACGCAGAGCCCATACCACATAAATATATTTGAGACTTAAGACAGGCCAAGACTGAGAACATGAAAAACCATCATCATGAACTGTGCAAGCTCGAAATTCAACTCACGAACGTATGAGGTTAAGGTTTATTTTTACATCGATGCGATCTGTTGATTGTTGAGTAACTTGTTTGGCGGATTGCTGAAGATACAAATTACAATATAACCGTTCTGAATTTGGCTTCACCAAAGACAACTACAACTAACAACACCACCACAATTTTTTAGTTAAGATCTTGCATTATAATATTCTTTTCGACAATCTTGTACTATCTTTTTCTGTTTGTTTATGCTGGTCGTTCAGGGCAAAGAGTAGGATGATAACAACATGCTTGTCATTGGAAACCATAGAAATTAAATCTATAATTGAACAGATATGGCTAATGGTCCGGACAATTGCACATACACTCGTTCAAAGATATAAACCAACAATCTTGACGCGAGTTTCTTTTTTTTTTTTGTAAGGCACGCGTACCGGGTCTTATCCGTTTTGATAAACATCAACTGCTGCACAGCAATGCCATGGTGATGCCGATGGCAATATGCTTGACCACAAAACAAGACGGTGCGACGACTAAGACGACGACGACAATGACGATGAACAGTGACCATGGACCATGACCATCGGGGTTATGGTACCTGGTCATGGACAACCAGCATGCGGGGAATATTTCTTGACTCGCTCTCTGCACCTTGAGATTGTTCCATTTCGATTGAATTGTGTGACACTGGGTATTGTTATGTTTTTATCGCGCAACAAACCGATATTGCGTTCCACTCGAATGGATCCGATGGGATAGCCGAGGTTTGTTTGTTTTGATTGCGATGATGTCGACTATTGTTTTGTAGCGTTGGTTGGGAAAACAAAATGCTTTCACCAGGTGGCATTTGCCATGCTTGGCCCTGCTGTACATTGCACCGACATCGGAAAGCGGTAAAGAGAAAAAACGATTTTCCAGGTATTTTCATTTATGACAAATAAGAAATTAATAGCTACTCGTATTTCTTGAGTTTGGATTATAGTAATTCTTCGGTCTTGGTCTGCATCATCTTTGATCGTAGTCCGCGTGTCGAAGATCGAAGTCGCAAAGAAGTAGTTAAAGTGTCATTTTGTTTACAACTGCGGCAACAGTTAAATTATAGTGTAGAGTGATGAGGGGATGTTGATGTCTGGGAATTGTGGACAAGTAGTAGTTCCAGTTTTGTTGGTCACTTGATTGGAAAATCGGAGCCATGGATGGTGTTATGGGTGATTACGGGTGACGGAATGCGGTGGTTGTCTTTAAAGATGAATTGAATTGTCGATAAATTTTTAACTTAAAGGACGTAACCATCTTTGGGTGAGTGTGGAAGTACATTAGAGTCTTAAAGTGTATATGGAATTCTTTGAGTTGTCTCTAGAACTATTAAAGATGGATTTGTGTGTGTGTTTTTTTTAGAAAGTGATTGATTGACAACGGTCCCAAGATAACCGTTTAAGTAGATTTTGGCATTTAAAAGTGCTCTTTTACTTGATCTATCCAAAGATATGAGTCAGGCTTATGGGACGTTGCTCTAACTTAAACAGATCAACGAGAAGAGTCCACTGTTAAAATACAGTGTGAGAGTTGCCAAAGTCAACATAGAATCTCAAGAAGCAGACACCACAGTATGAGAAGCCAATGCTTATATGTTGTCTGAAGAAGCAGACAAACACGTTAGATACGTTTCAGTCTGACTAAGCAGACACGACGAATAAATTACGGTCTGTGAAAGCAAACGCTAGTGTAAATTAGTAACATGTCTGAACAAAGCAGGGGCTACTGTTAAATTGCAATCTGTTTAGATAAAGTGTCTGACGAAGCAGAGCCCATTGTTAAAATTCAGTCTGATTAAGCAGTTGGTAATGTCAGCATGAAATGTAAGGAAGCAAACGCCACTGATTAAAGTCTGAGATAAATTGTCTGATGAACCAGACAAACACTTTACGTTATAGTCTGAGTAAGCAGACATCACTGATAAATTACGGCCTGAGATGGAACAGACGCTAATGTTAATTAGAAATACCAAATACGACGCCACTAATTATAACAGTATGGGAAAGCAGGCACCTGTTATGAAATGCTGAAGAATGGCAAGCTACCGTGTCTGAGAAAGCAGACATAGTCGTTAAATCAAAGCAGAGATGATAACTGAATCTTTTTTCTATGATTAAAAATGCTCACCATGTATGTCATCGACGCATATTCCCAAATCTTCACGGTAGGTCTGCAAATATGGTAAACATCGACAATCGCAACTGCCTTCTGCATCCTTATTTTTGTCATGTCGTGATTCTGTCAAAATCAAAAGCAAATACACAAATTTATTAGAATAAAGCATAACTAGGCTGCACAACTTCTATTGGGGCGGCCAGTGTCCGTTTACTTACCAGTTTTATCGCTTCCAGCCATGAAAAGTCCTGCCGTTCCACTAGATAGCCCCACGCAAGTGTCCATGTTACAAGTTGACATGCCTTCAGGAATATACATAAAACAAAATAGAAGTGTTAAAAATTCTTATTCTTTTTCCTAGAAAATAGTTCGTTCCTTAAACCAGCCCAAAGAAGATAGAATCACCAATGTGTCTGTCCATTCTCAAAGGAGTGGTTTTGGTCTTTCGGTTATGGTAATATACCTAAACGGTTGCTCGTAGACAATTGTGTGGTTGGAATGTTAATTTTTTCTCTTTTTTTTGAGAGAGGATGTGTGGTTGCCATGCATGCCGGACATCACCGAAGAGGAAATATTTGTTTGTTGGTAGTGGGTAAATGCCGTTTTGTATAGCTTAGCATGTTTGGTTGCGATTTATTTTTCGTGTTTGTTTAATGTTATCTAAACGAGGCATTAAGGCGTTTTGTTTTCATGGCATTTGGAATACTTTACTGCCTTATAAAATTGGTTTGTAGTTGAATTACGTTGCATGAGGATTAAGTGAAAAGTGTGCATCATAGTGAAAGGCTAATTTGGTGTCAATATGTGATTTTAAATTAAACGGTTGACATTATGTATATGAAAACTGTCCGATGTCGATGCTTGTTCTGATTAGAGATTAAATGTGAAAGTCTCCTTCAATTCGAGAACACAGTGTGTCCATTAAAAAATTTGCATTTTATGGATATTGACATCACTATACCTCATGCCAACACACAAAGTACAGACATACAACACTGATGACTGATAAAAACAGCTCGGCAGCTCATTTGCTGTTGAGAGAAACTTAACGCCAATCTTAAAAACTGTTTGACTGTTTGAATGCCAATCGGTCTTTGGCAATTCAATTACAAAAGCATTATTCACACAAAAAAATTATTCGAGTTTAAAAGATCTAAAAATGTACCGCCTACAAACTCTCCGAGGTACTGGCTGATGCGACATCGTCAAGCTTACGTGACTTCATGAAATTTTCAAACTTAGTGAACTGTGGGCGGAAATTGTTTATTTTGAGAGCATTTTTCGTGATTCGACAGGGAAGTATAGGTTGGTGGTATCCTATCAAATTTCAAATTGAAAATAAATTGTTGCAATTTTATTTTGGTAAAAAAGGCATGAATAACTTTGTTTCAGAAAATGTCATTTATGTAAATATGTAGTTGTGACTTGTGACATTTCATAGAAATATGTATGCCCTTTTTTGACAAGGAAAAAAACGGTATCTGCATAATGGTGGATTAAGTGAAATCATCTATGGAAACGTCACAAAATAGAAGTTCAAAGGAGAAAAGAGGGAAAAAAGGATTGACATTGACAGCGTTGTCATTTTAGCGTCAAGTTAACTAAAAGTCGTGGAAACAAAGGTTACCACTCTCAAATTGAGAAGAAAAAATAACCCTTTTGTTGCGTTCTACTTAAGAAAGAGCATGAGGCCCACAACGTTTGTGGAAGAATATGGAAGTTTAGCATAATTTATTGGCAGGTTTCCCTTTTAGAGGAATTCTTTGAACATCGTTCCGTCTATCCACTCTTCAAAAAAAAAAAAAGCTGCCCAAGGCCATATTTTATAAAATCTCCCCAGAAGAAAATGTATCTGCCTGTCAGTGTGATAAACTAACAAAAGACGATTGTCAAAATGTGTTTTCTCCTCTGTGCGTTGTTTTGAAAACCAGCCTGCACCCAGAAACCTCTTTTGCCAGAATAGATATACAACTTGTTCACTAGCCATTGTGCCGCATCCTTCCAAATATACAAACCCCATAAATGGAATGAGATTTCCAAATTTGGTCTACACACGCAACATCTCCATCATGGCGACCGACTGACGACTTTTAACTTAAAGAATACCTCCGAAAAAAAACGAAAAAAATGTATACTTACCATTCGTACGGAAGACATCGCCATCATGTTGTCTAGTCAAATTGATGACTTGCCCCAACATTGGCTCATCGGCAACATCTCCTCCTGCAATGTTGTTGTTTCCACTACGGCCTCGACCATGACCAACACCACTGCCATCTAAGCCCGTACCTGCCGCACCATGACCTCGTCTAACCGAATCGGCTAGCGGTGGCACATTGATGATGCCCGGCATCGGTATTGCCAGTTGGCAGTTTAATTTCGATGCGATAATCATCAGAATGAGAGCTGAGCGGTAAATAATTGCACGTGGTAACATTCTAGCATAACGCCAATGATGCATTGGGCTTGGACTAGAAATTGGCGTCCCGTCGTCGTTTTGGAGAGGTTGTTTATAGCCCTAACGATATCTTTTCAAGGGTAGTGGCGATGCAGGTGATCCACAATGGGTGATTTGCTAATTGCAGTCACCGTATAGTCGTCGTCTTCGTTTTTCCAATGTCCGCTCATGAAAGAACGAGAATGAATTAAATGCTATCTGCTGCAGCTTTGCTGATGGCCTAGCTTGCGGCATCGATAAA
Organism: Sphaerophoria taeniata; assembly: GCA_943590905.1. NCBI lineage: Eukaryota > Metazoa > Arthropoda > Insecta > Diptera > Syrphidae > Sphaerophoria > Sphaerophoria taeniata. The sequence continues at coordinate 32,029,308 of OX016540.1, read as the reverse complement.
ACTGTTGCATCCTCAGGAAAGCGTGCAAAAGAAATCGTGACGTGACGTTTACGTCGCTTGTCGATTATGGCGCTAGCACTGTTTGATATCTGAAAAAAAAAAATGAAAGTCTTGTTTTTGTTTTGTTCTAAAAACTAAAAACAAAATAACATGTTGCAAAGTGTAAACAGATCTTAAGAGATAAGTAGGTTATGGTTGTTGTTCGTACGTGTCATTAGAATAACGATCGTGACCAAAGGATAATGGCAGCCAAACATCAATATGTAAATGTCAAATTGACATAGACCGAGAGAGATATACTGGAACCATATAATATTGCCAGTACAATGCGGCCATAAACATTGAGCACGTTCTCCATAGATTCGGCTTAGGTTGGTTGGCAAAAAGAAAACTATTTTCGCGTGTCAAGAATGACCATTGGGCAAATTGCTGCCTCTCGAATGAAAAACACGTGACAGCGAGCGCCTCGGAACGTCAGTCGGCTAATACAAATTGATGATACCTGACAAGGATGTTTTTGTGCATGCATATATTTCTTTTTCTCTAAGCAAATTTATAGAATTTCGATTAAGCATTTGACGTTTGCAATTTGTTCGGTTTTCAAAGTAGATGGAAATGAAGATGGAATCGAACGGAACTTGCTGATGACGGTTGTGCGTTGTGAATGATGGATATGTTTGATTTGATGAATGGTTTTGCCTTTTGGGGGCAAAATGCTTATTTGTGGGAAGATAATTAAATTCTTAATTGAGAAAAATTGCGATTGGAGAGAAGTGCTTGCTATTGTTATGGCGTTTTTAATTGGCAAATCGGAATCTTAAAGAAGCATTCTGTTTTTAAAATCAAAGGGAAATTCTCTTCTTTTCAGAATCAAAACGTTCACTTTTGCCCAATTCCAGCTTGCCAATTAAACACGTTATTAGATTTTTACTTTGAAGTTTGACAGTTTTCACTTTGACGTTTGACATTTTGAAACTTCACAGATATTTTGGGTGTAAGAATGCGTGTCGCACTACTAATGCGTTCGATGTGAAACCAAACCCAGAGAAATATTTCAGTTTTTTGACAGTTCTGTTCAGGGTAATGACAAGCACCGGAGCGTCCCGGGGTTGGTTCACTGATCTCTATATAACACTGGATAGTGTATTACCTACAAAGTATAACAGTTTTTTTGACTCCATTTGAAGATGACAGTCAGTGCCCCTTTTCGACTTTTTGACGTCTAACGAACTTATGAAGAAAAAAAAAAACAAATTTGACGTAATTGTTTGTTTTTGAAATGGAAAAAATCAAATAAAGTGAATAGATTCTGGCTCATCCTTGCTTGACTTTTTCATTTACAGGAATGCCTTATACCATTTTTAATTCCTTGAGATATCCTTTAAAAACTTGCATTTACCTAGTCCTGCCATAAATTCTGTTACATGTTTAAAGTTCAATAAGAAAAATTCTCATAAATCTTTTACTACAAAATTTATTTCTCACAACAACATAAAGTTTGAAGCAAAAAAAAGGTTTCATTCAAAATGACCGCCTTTAGCTTTTAAACAGGGTTTTAACTATGGGCTATTTTTCTATTGCGGCACTAGGCCATTTTCTTAAATGGACACGAAAATATTTTGTTTACTGATGAAAATTCAATATCATCAGTGTTTGCACCGAATTCTTCTTTTTCGTTGTGATTTCTTTTGAGAACTTAACGTTTTTTTGGTTCTTGATATTTTTGTTTGGCTTACAACATTCGTACTTAGCCATGGCGACGACGCGATCGATCAGAACTGGTCAGTGATTAATCGGATTTTGTTGGCAGAAAATGTTTTAGTTGGTTTCGGAGCTTGGCGATTGTTTTGTTTAGATACAAACGCCCAGGAACTTCGATGAGTTGAGCACCTCCGTCCTTAAAGCAGGTTTTAAAGAGCTCAACATTAATAGTGGCTGACATGAGAACTAGTTTCATATTGCTTTTGGCTTGCAGCAAGCACTAAGCAGAACATTGGGATTTGGATTCCTGCCACGAAGTAATGAAGAGAGAGCGCAAATCCGAGGCCTTAATGTTTCCTTGCCATTCCAACAATACAGTATTTCCTTCTTTTATGAAAAATAAAAGCGTTTTACGGAAAGATTTGTAAACATTATAGCGCTTAGTGCTTACCATGAACATCTTTCTTCACTTTTCTTCGGACATCATTCGTTTATCCAAATGACACCCATAGCAGAAACAAACGAGAAATTTGGAAAAAATGCATTGCAGCAGCGGCTAGCTAAATCATAATCACGAAAGCAAATTCTTGAATAAAAACTGTAGGTACACAACATTTAATTTTTCTATTCATATTTACTATTATTTGTTATTTTTCTAATTTACTTCAATCCAAAGGCCCAATTTGAATTGGATTTTATGAAATATGTAAGGTCCGTTCGTTTACCTCATAAAACTGCCCAAAACTGCCCAAAACTGCCATATTCTCCCACTTTTGCGTTCGTTTACTGCCACAAAAATTAAAATCTGTCACTTTTGAAGGAGAAAAATATTTCCCCTACCTGCCGATTTTAGACACAAAAATTTCTTGTGGCAGTTTGTGTAAGTTCTGTCAAACCATAAGAATAAAGTGACCAGATCCAATGACTTAAAATGTGGGACAAATCAACAATTTTTATCCGAAATGAACTGTATACACAATTTTTGTTCTCAAATGTGGGACATTTTATTTTCATTAAAATAGTTCACAAAATATTGAGGAAAAACAAAAATCTATAGCAAAACTTAACAAAAAACAAAATAAATAAAATCAATTCATAAAAAAAACAACTCTAAGAAAAACAACTTAAAATCAGATCATTCGATTAGATTAGATTAGATTAGATTAGATTTTTTTATTCAATAATTCATGGAAATATACATAGTTTTTGAAATAAAAGTTACAAGCATGGCATTATTGAAATCATTCGAATGATTTCTCAAACCCTGCTACAACTGCTACTCTTCAAAGTTCAAATCTCAAATGAAAAAAAAAAATCGATGATTATTATTAGTATTCGAATTACTATTATTATCATTCGAATGCTAATAATCGATTATTAGCATTCGAATGAAAAATCATTCGAATGAATAATCGATTATTAATAAATCGAATGAAAAATCATTCGAATGAAAATAGTACCTACTCGAATGAAAAGAATCGATTATTTTTATTAGTATTCGAATGCAAGAATGATGATAATTTAAAATTTTAAATCGAATGACGATTTTATTTGAATTTGCAAATCTTTGCAATGGATTTTTGTTTATGAATTTTGGTTAGATTTTTTAAAGGCGAACAAAAATTTGTATTTTGAGTTATTCTTTTTTCTTAATTTTTTTTTTTTTGCATAGCTTTGGTCTGTAAACTTTCAATATGCATGTTGGAAGCTGCACAAGAACTCCTTACCAGAGCTCTATGAACTCCATTTGGCAGAATATTGCCATACTTGCTACGTCGGCGTCATCTGAGAGAGGGTATTTTCTATGGCAGGTCTATTGACGAATGACCATCTAAGCTGCCTTTCTGAGAAAAATTTGGACAATATAATTTTCTTAAATAGTTATTTCTCTCATGACGAACTCTTTTATTTTAATGTAATAATTTTAAGATTTTGTTCACTTTGATATTTTTTTTAAACTTTTTTTTTGTATATACATATTTTTATTTATATAGGTAGATATCTTTTTTTAATTTGAATTAACAAATATTAATTAATATTGGCATTCATTATTATAACTGTAAAATAGCTCATTGTGCACTGTAAACTTTAAATTGTTCACCATTTTCATTCGATTTCGTAATTCGAATGATCATTCGATTATTCAAATCATTCGAATACTATTTTCTGGATTTTTGAAATCATTCGATTATGCCAATCTCTAATAGGCTAATAGTAGATAGGAGAAGCCGAATTCTGTGTTTGTTCCAGTATACCGCAGAATTGGCGTTTTCAGTTTTTATATACTTTGTCCTTGATAAATCTGTTTGTGCCAATGTGATTATAGATGACGCCAGTCTCGAATGAGGCCATGTACTATAGTTTTCTTATACATACTATGGTTTTGTATTCTTTTGAGTTTTGACAATCAGATAACTATGAGTCTGTTCAGTGGTCATACATTTGATTTGTACAGAGCTTGTAGCATTCAGTGAAACCAAAACAAAACAAAAAAAAAAAAAGAGAGAAAAGTGAGTGTTCATTTTTAGAAAACCTTTTTGGACATCTTTTGTTTTGTGGGTTATGCGTTTGACATTTTCGGTTTTGTGGGACAATTGTGGGACAATTTTCAGTGTGGGACAGACGACGTAAATGTGGGACTGTCCCACGTAATGTGGGACGAATGGTCACTTTACATAAGAAGTACATTGAATTTTGTTGACGTTTGACATAATTTTGTGCATTCGGCAGATTTATGGTGTGAAGCGTTCGTTTACTTTTTGGGTGAATCACAAAATTTCGAGGAGTGGGGATGATTTTTGACAGTTTTTACACAAACTGCCCAAAAAGTAAAAGAACGGACCTGTAAATGAAAACAAACCTACTCTGTTCTTTGAACTGATACAGAGATAAGTAATAAGAGATAAGGGGTTCTTTGACGTTTATTTTTGTTGCATCGAACGAACCTATTATCTCTATGGTTAGAATGCGTGTGAAAAATCGGAATAAGTTTATTCATTTAATGTCGCTTTCGGAGAGTAATCTTAAATTTGACAGAAAGTAACCTACTAATTTGCTTTTTGTATGATGCTTTTGACATTTCAATTTGCCGATCAATGACATAATATGAACTCCAACAGCTGCCTTGTTACATCACGTCGCTGTTGAAAAGGCTTTAAAACAAATTAGATTTGGGTTTATTGCAGTTGAAATTAATTGTTGATCAATAAAAGAACGAGAAAGGTGTTCATACAGAAAGACCTACTCGCTGAAATTGTAAACATTTGAATCTTAATTAAACATGCAAAAGCCACTTGTTTCTGAACATTTTTATTAGAAACCATTCCATACATTTTTATCAATTTTTAATACCCGTCAATTAAGCTTCTATTAATGTTTTTTCTGACTATTAACACTTTTCGGTCGTTAATATTGTTGCCAATAAATTTTCAAATTTCTTCACATAGAAAAAACATTAAATTTGATGATTTTGAAATGCTAAGTCACTATACAGCTAATAAGCCATTAAAAAAACCATAAAGTTAACATCGTCTACGTTTAGTCTTTAACTTTAACTTTGACACAATTCAAATGATGCATTTTACCAGTTTTTTTTTTCTGGAGACTCAAAGCATAAAAGGAAGCAAACATAAATCGCCATGACATTCATTTATCCATAAAGATTCAGAAGCGCTTCTCTGCACGATCTTACTATCACGTTCGTTTGTAAGAACTTTCCAAGGAGACGACAAATAATAACATCGACTACTTACGTATACCGTCTATGGGCTATTCGCTAAACGAACATATAATTGATGGACTCTGATTATGACCCAAACTGCAAAAAAATTCTACATGCACCTTCACTTAAAGGTTCATTCTTAACTACAGTCAACAAAGCCAACTGCCGCTGGTGGTCAAAAAAAGACCTACAACTTGGAACTTGTAAGAACCAGCTAACATAGGCTTAAAACATGCTTAGCTAATGTCATAAACTTGTTTAATGGTCTTCAACTCTAGCCGTGTCGGTCGGCGAATACTCGTCGTCTCCCTAGTGCCATCTAGTGGGCAGTTAAAAACTTAAATCTCCGCCAGGCATGTCAATATATCATCTTTCGATCATATTGACTGTGTGGGCTGGGTACAATGTAATGGGTAAGCCTGATGCGCCTCCTGCGCCTTAGGCTTGATGGTTTTTTTTTGTTTTGGAAGTCGAGGATGTCCGCTCCGAGTCATAATTCTTAATCCCATAGATAGACCAAAGAGGAGGAATGAAAATTGAGAGATGAAAATTCTCTCTTAGAAAAGGTGCATTAACGTTAACGGTGATCACTGGAGTTGCTTTAAGGCAGATATATTCCTCCGAGGGCTGGATGAGCAAATGATTAAGTGAAGAAATGTCTATGGAGACTTTGAGTAATGGTCCATCATACACCATGATGTGCGAGAAACGATGGGACAAGATGTTATGAGATGCACATGTCCAAATTCAAGCTCCGTAACACTTAGCCATTATATATGGTACTTAGAACCTGCTTTTTCATTTTGTTTAAAGATTATACGCTATTTAAAATTTAACATACCAGTCAGTCAGCAAAAAAAAAAACAAAAAAAAAACAAAGTATGTCAGAAGACCGCGGTAATTGATACCTTTCTTGTGGCTGGAGAGAAATTTCAATTAACTTATGGAGATTTGTTTTAAGTAGCTGAAACTACAATATTGAAATAGGTGTTAAGAAATAAAATTTAAAACTTATGCTGGAAGCGTTTAAACATATATTTTAATTTGTGGTAAAGAATGCTTGAAATTCAAATGGAATTCGGAAAAAAATGACACACAAAATTTAGCTAAGTTCGGTATGGCGACTTAAGAGCTAAATTTCGCTGCCTCTAAAAAGTTGCTGTAAAGTCTTGTTGATATTTCTTAACTATAGTTCGGCAACTACTTTTTTTAATTCAAAGGAAATAGAAATATAGAGTCATATAATTTGTGGTGTCAAGTTGGTAGCGTTGGCATTTGATATACGTGTCAAACTTAGCTGTCATCTGAAGGGTCATAATATTATTTGAATGTGTCATTGGTCCCAATTTCTTCAATTATGCCAATGGGCGGACGATTACAGTCAATTCGGAGTGATTTTTTTTTTGTCAGCGATGGAAGACCATGACTTGAATGATATGAGGTTCCAACAAGACGAGACAACAAGCCGCACGATACAACCAATTATGCCTTTTTTGGGTGAGATGTTTCCTGGTCGCGTAATGTCACGTTTTGACGACGTCCATTGGCTTCCAAGACCATGCGATTTGACACCGTTAGATTTTTTTCTGTGAGACTACAAAAAACTAACATTACGCGAGTTTTGGCCGAGATACTGCCCGCTACTGCGTCAAGTTGTTAAATTTTACCTCTAAAAAATCGTATGCTGCGAAAACTCCCAAGAAATGATATGGGGAGGTTAGGTTAGGTTTAGGGGCTGACAGTTGATGTCATTACCGTCACACTTAGATCAATACAGATCCATTGTGATACCCGCGAGTATTGCTACTTAAGCTAATAAGAAAAACCTATGTGTTCAGTTAGTCAAGCCATTTGGAGGCCTTGACGAAGTTCAGGATGCTAGTACCTGGCGTAAGAGAGAGTTCCTCTAAATCCTCAAAGAAAAAGTTGCCAAGCATTTTCTTCCTTTGATGGGAAATTGCGGGACAGTGACACAGAAAGTGCGAAGTATCTTCATGCACCTCCTCGTCTCCGCATCCTCTGCATAGATCATCTGAACTGATTCTAATCTTCTTCATATGATAACCTAACAGATTATGTCCAGTGATTATGCTTACAAGAGATCGAAGTGATCCCTTGTGTAGCTGCATAATTTTTTCCGTTCTTTGTTTGTTAAAACAGGGCCAGATCTTTCTTGTTGTGCCGCAGGTGTCAAGAAGATTCCACCTTTCATCGGCCTTGATATAGTTATTCTTTTTTAGATTTCCTGTTTTAAATAACAGGTAGGGGTGCTAACTAGCTGAGCTTGGCTTACGTCAAGCATCGACCCTAGTCTTGCTAATTCATCGGCTTTCTCATTGCCTAGTATATCGCTGTGGCCTGGGACCCAGCAGAGTCTAATGTTTTGCTGTGCGCCAAGAACCTTAAGGTCTTCGCGGCAGCATGAAACAAGCTTTGATTTTACCTCAGTTGCAGTAATCGCTTTTATTGCCGCTTGGCTATCAATGTAAAAGGTGATATCAGCTCGTGGTATCGCCATCATTGATACCTTTTTAGCAGCTGTTGTCACTGCCAGGACCTCCGCTTGGAAGACGCTACTGTAGTCTGGAAGCCTAAGCGAGGCGGCTAACTTCATATGATATGGGGAAGTGACACTTTAAGCTACAATGAGGTTTTTGCTTCTCCGTGACCAATAGTAACAGAAGTAAGAAACGCCGGGAGGCAAAGCTCTATACTTAGTGTATACGAGCTTGTAGCTTAAGAACCGGTTAATAGCCTTTGCAGTTTTGTATGTCCGAAATTCACTTCTTCTTAGTCTGTTTTAGACCGGGCAGGCTTCTCCTTGACCTTTATTGTTGACTAGCAGTTGCCCGCGACTTCGTCCGCCTCTCCCTCGTCCACCGGCCAGAGTATCATCTCGACTTGTGCATCATGCGCGCGTGGGAATTTTGTTCGGAAGTTATTGTAAAATTGCATTGCAGTCAACTCTCCCTAGGTCGTAATTCTCTTGAACTTGAAAAATTAGAGCATTTTTTATGATTCCCTTCAGTTGTTCATACTTAAAGCATTCCCTTGGGTGAACTGTCCCTAATTCTAATATCTCTCTTACTTCTGCGTCGTTTTTTTTCGTTAAGTAAATTTTTTTTTCTTTAAACTGAGCATATTTTTTAGTTAAGAAGTACCTAAAATGATATGGTTTAAACACAATAATCTGCACAAATAGTGCAATCAATCACATTCACAAATCAATTGAACTCTCAAAATTCTAATTTGAGCAGTTATTAGGCCAGTTCCACCTAACAACATCTCACTGAGATCTCAATGTCACCTTGACTGAGGCAAAATCATTTGGTGCCTTGGTGGAACATAATTCTCAGTTATCATTGAGATTTAATGGTTACCTTACTAATTGTTGCTGCACATATGTCAGCCACGTCAAATAGCTGAGTGAGAAATCGAATCCAAAATAATTTTATCTCAGAGATCTCAGAAAAAAATCTCAGTTCTCACATTTCCACAGATTCTTCGCTGCTATTGGTCGCAGCTTAATTTTAAGTAGAATAAAGCCTAAAGCAGTCGCCCGTAGCTTAGTTGGTAAGTGCGTTGGCTGCTAAGCAGAACGTCGTTGGTTCGAGTCCTACTCAGGCCAAGTTTTTATTTCATCTTTCACGGGTACTGCCTCTTGCGAAGACCTGACAAATCTTCCAAGAGTATCAATCTGTAATGAAAAAATGCTTCTCAACTTTGCCGTTCGGAATCGGCGTTAAATTGTAGGTCCCCTCAATTCTTCACACGCACTCAGAGAATTGTTGATTAGAGTAAGCCACTTAGGCGTTGGCTCTTCAAGAGCTGTCGCGCCACTCTATTTATTTATTTTATTTTAAAGCCTTCATCGATTAATGGACTATCTAACACAAAAAGAATTTTACAATTCGAAATAGTAGTTCCTGAGATTACCGCGTTCAAACGAACAAACTCTTCAGCTTTATATTGTATTAAATTGTATTGTTTGCCGTTTTTCTCATTTTACACAAATTCTTCGCTCCTATTGGTCGCAGCTAAATTTTATTAAGCTTCAAGCCTTCTTTGATAAATGGACCATTCAACATTTAAAAATTGTTCAATTTCATAAAGCAGTTCCTGAGATAAGCGCGTTAAAACGCAGAAAAATGTATATTTTTTGCCGTTTTTTCCATATTTTCCACAGATTCTTCGCTGCTATTGGTCACAGCTTAATGTTAAATAGCCTCAAGTCTTCCTCAATTAATGGACCATCCAACACAAAAAGAATTATACCATTCGAACCAGTACTTCCTGAGATAAGTGCGTTAAAACGCAGAAAAATGTATATTTTTTGCCGTTTTTTTCCCCATTTTAAACAGATTCTTCGCTGCAATTGGTCACAGCTTAATGTTAAGTAGCCTAAAGTCTAAGTCGATTAAGGCACCATCCAACACAAAAAGAATTATACCATTCGAACCAGTAGTTCCTGAGATTACCGCGTTCAAACAATTCAAAGCATTCTATGAACAGGAGCCCTTCGGTGATGTCACCCGGAGGAAACCGCTCACCGTTGATTCTCTAGTTTTTTGGTAGAGACAAGACTGTTTCCAAATGATCATTCTGGGGTTGCCCTACCCTTCCTTTAAGCGTAGCACAGATAGGAGCCTGTCACCCGGAGACCGCTCAGAGTTAATTCTCTAGACTTTGCTAGGACTTAAATTAGACCATATTTGAATTCAACTTGTTTCTTTCTTTGATCCGCTTCTTCTAAGTGCATTGGAGTTCGAGGACATAAGCCACTCTTTTATGACAAAAACCGTCTATCCCGTTGCTTTTATCAAAAAAGCCGATTTCAACAAAACAACTTAATTGCACTGCCATTATTGGACATCATCTAATCCCAATTCATCACACAAGACACAAACAATGATAATTGTCTTTAAATTAATGTATTAGAAAACAATCGTTAATTAAGAAACGAAACGAAAAAAAACCCACCCATCTTCACAACAACAACAAACAATCTTGAATTCAATGAAAGAAGTCAAAATGATGTCATAAAAACTTGCCTTCTTGAACACACTTTTAAACGGTTTTTATTTAACAGAACTCTATTATCATCACAGAAAGAAAGAAAGACTTCAATGATCCACAAACACCGTTAACACCGCCATCACTGCCACTATACAACAGCTCCCTCTGTGTCTCTTTAAATGGTATAAAACAAAAAACAAGGTGTACGTTAATTAAATGTCTCGCTTTTGATGTCCATTAATTAAATGCCGTGCAAAATACTTAACAGTAATTCCTGTGAGCATCGCGTTCGATTCCATGTTATACAACAATCGCTAACCGAAACACTCCTGGCTTGTGTTTGTCTTTGTCTTTTCTTCTGTTTCTTCACATTGAAGACAAGTCCGCTTTGTCGTCCCATATCTGACACATCAATAAAATAATTGAGCTTCTTCTTTCAGATTGTACACAGATATATAAACAGCTAGGTATGTGCGATAGCCACCTGTGTGCAGTTTATAAAGTTCAACTGGCATCGGATTGGATGCTGCGTTTCTAATTGCAAAGATTGCCGATCCGACGATGTGCTCCAGCATTTGGTGTACATACAGAGGATTGATACGAAAACGGTGATTCCCAATAATTCGCCATCAAGAGCGAGCGATGTTGCAGTGTGATATGCACACGCATCACATGTAGCACGGGGATAAATAGCCTGACCGATACATAAATTACGGTGCCGCACATAAGTGGTTCTAACTGTGTTTGAACTGACACAGACGCGAAGATTCCAGCCTCCTCTTGTTGGTTGGCATATCGGTCGGTCGTCACAATGTTCCATGATCAGAATCAAGACTATACAGAGTTGCCGCACAGCCGCTAACTAGAGCTAAAAGATATACTCGTGCTCTAAATGAGATTAGAATTCCTGAGCTGAGTGTGCTGCTGGCTGACTGGAGCTACACACAATGTAATATATAGAACACAGGGAGGCTTACCAGAAAATATATGAGCTACTAAGAAATTATTAGCCAAGCCAATAGGGGGGAAGTTGGCGCTGACCAGGCCAACTGAGAAACCAATCACACAAACAGAATTCCGCCTAGGCTTTGCAATAATCGGGGTAGGTATAGATCTCTCCTTAGGCATCATATACTATGTGCAAGTGCGCATGTGTCCAGCTGAACAGGCTTTTTTTTTAGTTGTGCAATTTTGCAAGTTGAAAATCCAGTAGAGCCGGAATTGCGAGCGGTACAACGCGCAGTCTTATCGTCGGAATCCAGGAAGATCTACGACGACACCGTATACTCTGTGTATGAGGATGAGGAACATCGGCAAAAAAAAAATGGGGCTGGCTTGGTACCGCTGCTGTTGGTGCTTTTATATGGGATGCATAAAAACAGCAGGCCAGGTAGGTTGATATTTATTGCCAAATGCCAATTCTTCGCTTGAAGTTTTAAATTACTACAAAATAATAGTGGTCGTGTATTTTTTGGATCGCACTGGAAGTTATGGTGTGTGCTCCTCGAATCACTTTGTATGTGTCTCGAAGGCGACCATAATGTTAACATTTTTTAGTTATAAAGCGTTAAAATCGATGCGAATCTAATCTTTTGATTGCACAGAAGTCAAGGACATAAATTATGTCAAGGATAATGCGTATGCGAGAGGTTAATTTTTAGGTTGGGGAATTCATTAATTTTATGTACGATTCTTAATCTTCGAGGATTAGAAAGGTTTATTCTGTGTAATTATATATTTTACGATTGGAAACATTGTAAGAGCTGCTTTGAAGGAAGACACCATTAGAAGTTGCTTAATTGAAGGAATAAATTGAAAAATAAACAAGGCAGTTGATTCTGAGAAGCGGACAAAGTGTGAACAGTTATTTAAGGGGTATTATTTATTGGTCTTGATTGAATGTTATTACAGTAAATGTCTTCCTTCGACTTTTATACGAAGAGTGTAATTTATTAGACAGTTTAACAGAAGTATGAATGAGCTTAACGTCAGCACCTGACAACTAAGTCTAATCTGACGGTGGAACTATCCACACTATCGTCGTGCAATTTCCAACCGAAGTTGGCATTGTCACTATGCTTCTTTTAAGAGGGCACTAAACCTCTTCCTGATGATCCACCAGAATACAATTAACACCTCCAACAACTTTCATGAAAGAAGCGGGTATCCTGCATCTAGTGCCAGCTCTTATTCATCTTGGTTTGATTCTAGACTACCATTCAGGCAACACACGGAACTGCACTCAACCTTCAGTCACGCGAAAGAAGAGCCGTTGTCCGGACACGGAAAAACTGCTCAACCCCCCGTAACAAAGGAAGAGCCGTTAACCGTGATTTGCGAACAGTAGCTGAGGCCAAACTCAGACAACCACAACCCCCGCGAAGGTCCATCCCACTAGTGAGTTGCTAATTCACTACCCTCGGTACCCGATTGCCCCTGGGTGGAGGGTGGTCACATATATTTTTTGTATAACAATTAGTTATACGTATTTTGTTTTTCGTGACATCTTTTTTGTTTTTGCTGCTTTTTTTACTGGCGGACGAGGGACACTGCTCACCCTCTGTCAAGTATATCCACATTGATCGAAGGGATGAACCAGCCAATCAAGGGACACACCCAACATTTTGTCTAACTTCCTTAGCGTTTATCCACATTCGGTACTCGTTAATCGTATTTTCCTCCTTTACTATGTGATAGGTCATAGTATCTGTTAAGGATCGTATTAATCTTCATTGTACTTCCTACTTCAATTCGCCAATTCCATTAGACTAAAGCTGCCTACGTTCGCAAGTTCAAGCCAATAAATTGACAAGAACCTCTCGGAGGCCCCACGAGAAGGTGTAGATCAGCACGTTCACTTCAAATTCTCACAATATTTACTTGGAAACCGTGTTTCCTTTCTAAATCGCCAAATTCCATGATTTCACCCCCAGACAGTTTAACAGTTGGCAACATCTGTTCTAACAATTAAAATTGTCTATTTGTAAAGTGCTTGCATTTTAAACTAGCAGTTGCCCGCGACTTCGTCCGCTTCTCCCTCGTCCACCGGCCAGAGTATCATCTCGACTTGTGCATCATGCGCGCGTGGGAATTTTGTTCGGAAGTTATTGTAAAATTGCATTGCAGTCAACTCTTCCTAGGTCGTAATTCTCTTGAACTTGAAAAATTTGAGCATTTTTTATGATTCCCTTCAGTTGTTCATACTTAAAGCATTCCCTTGGGTGAACTCTCCCTAATAATTCTAATATCTCTTCGTTAACTAATTTTTTTTTTTCTTTAAACTGAGCATATTTTTTAGTTAAGAAGTACATAAAATGATATTGTTTAAACACAATAATCTGCACAAATAGTGCAATCAATCACATTCACAAATCAATTGAACTCTCAAAATTCTAATTTGAGCAGTTATTAGGCCAGTTCCACCTAACAACATCTCACTGAGATCTCAATGTCACCTTGACTGAGGCAAAATCATTTGGTGCCTTGGTGGAACATAATTCTCAGTTATCATTGAGATTTAATGGTTACCTTACTAATTGTTGCTGCACATATGTCAGCCACGTCAAATAGCTGAGTGAGAAATCGAATCCAAAATAATTTCATCTCAGAGATCTCAGAAAAAAATCTCAGTTCTCACATTTCCACAGATTCTTCGCTGCTATTGGTCGCAGCTTAATTTTAAGTAGAATAAAGCCTTCCTCGATTAATGGACTATCCAACACAAAAAGAATTTTACAATTCGAAATAGTAGTTCCTGAGATTACCGCGTTCAAACGAACTTTATATTGTATTGTATTGTATTGTTTGCCGTTTTTTCCACATTTTACACAAATTCGTCGCTCCTATTGGTCGCAGCTAAATTTTATATAGCTTCAAGCCTTCCTTGATAAATGGACCATTCATATTTTATTGTTTGCCGTTTTTTCCACATTTTACACAAATTCTTCGCTCCTATTGGTCGCAGCTAAATTTTATATAGCTTCAAGCCTTCCTTGATAAATGGACCATTCAACATTAAAAAAATTGTTCAATTTCATAAAGCAGTTTCTGAGATAAGCGCGTTAAAACGCAGAAAAATGTATATTTTTTGCCGTTTTTTCCATATTTTCCACAGATTCTTCGCTGCTATTGGTCACAGCTTAATGTTAAATAGCTTCCTCAATTGATGGACCATCCAACACAAAAAGAACTATACCATTCGAACCAGTAGTTCCTGAGATAAGTGCGTTAAAACCATAGCTGGGCACCGTTAATCAAAAAGTTAACTTCGTTAATCGCTAATCCATTAATTAAAAATTTAACTTCGTTAACAGTTAAAACGTTAAATTTTAGAAAAATTAACGCAAGTTAACGTTAATCGTTAATCCGTTAACACGCCATAAAATTTTATTTTCTAATAAAAATTGGAAGTTGGAAACAAGAAAAGACAAGTAAATTTTTGTTTTTAATAATAGTAAATTATATTTTATAAGAGTTTAAGTGTTAAAACAACAATTTATTCAGTCATGTATATGAATGTGATTGTTCCCCTTCATGAACATCAGCATGTTGAAATTCTCGTCGGAAAGCGAGGCTCTTTTCGGCTGAAGTATATCCTTGCCCGTGGAGAGGAGACGTTCAACAGCAGCGCTTAAGGGTATGGCAGTATTGTATTGGAGAAATAGATTTGTCAATACTTGTCCCCTGAGGAATGCCGCTTCATTTAACGAGTCTTTTGACTTCAAATCTCGTTTTTACGAGACTTTGAGCTTTGCTTCTTAATGATTTGTTGTTCTTAGGTTTTTCTGAAGATTGAGTAACAGAGTTGAAAAAGTCATCCTCATCATTGTCGTTGTTACTTGCGTTGCTGCCTCCGCCACTTACACTCTCTACGTCCTTTGACTGACGACCAGTAGATTCTTAATGTAGACATTCTAAGCTTTCATTTGATACCCCATTTGCCCACTCACCCGATGAGGTAGGACGACACCAAAAATACCGTTTTTAAGATGGGCGGACAAAGGGAAAGGCTCGGGTTATTTCTGTCCGACCATATGATTTGGTATCTTCGACGAAATGTCTATTGACTTCTACGTACTTTTTCCAATTTCCCCATGGTATAAGCTGACACCAAAAAACGCAACCGGAAGTGCAATTTAGTTACCAAAGGCCCAGGAAAAGTCTGTCCGACCACTGGTTTTGAAAATTTCATGTCATACATCATTAGATGGTGGCTAGATTTTCCACTCTGCTGATGAGGTAGGTAATCTTACGGTCGCATCCCCGACTACAATAATCTAATTTGAATGTGTATCTGTATGGTATTTGTGTTCGATTAACGATTAACGAACTTTGGAAAATGTAACGATCGTTAACATTTTTTTGAAGTTAACTGAAAAGTTAATCTGTTAATGGGAATGTTAACTTCGTTAATTAACGATTAACGGATTAACGAAAAAATGCCCGTTAATGGTTAAAACGCAGAAAAATTTATATTTTTTGCCGTTTTTTCCACATTTTAAACAGAGTCTTCGCTGCTTAATGTTAAGTAGCCTAATGTCTAAGTCGATTAAGGCACCATCCAACACAAAAAGAACTATACCATTCGAACCAGTAGTTCCTGAGATTACCGCGTTCAAACAAGCAAACTCTTCAGCTTTATATTAGTGATGGGCATAATCGAATGATTTCAATAATCGAGAAAATAGCATTCGAATGATTTGAATAATCGAATGATCATTCGAATGATCATTCGAATTACGAAATCCAATGAAAATGGTGAAAAATTTAAAGTTTACAGTGTACAATGAGCTAATTTACAGGTATAATAATATTGACGGTCATTCGTCAATAGACCTGCCTTAGAAAATACCCTCTCAGATGGTAGGTACCGACCTGGGTTTATTGTTCAATTTCATTTTAGAAACATTTTTAAAAATAGCCTGTTATTCTTCTTAGCTATAAACAATGTTCCGTATTCATTTTTTAAACACTAATTCACAAAAATTTCTACCAATCATGTACATATATCAAAAAAAAGCAAAGAATCTCCAAATACAAATTTTTGTTTGCCTTTCAAAAAGTAACCAAAAATCATAAACAAAATTCCATTGCAAAGATTTGCAAATTAAACTAGAAATAAAATCGTCATTCGAATTAAAACTTAAAAAAGTCATCATTCGATTTGTTTTTATGCGAATACTAATAATCGATTCTTTTCATTCGAGTACTGTTTTCATTCTATTACTATTTTCATTCAATTACTATTTTCATTCGAGTACTATTTTCACTCAATTACTATTTTCATTCGAGTACTATTTTCATTCGAGTACTATTTTCATTCGAGTACTATTTTCATTCGAATGATTTTTCATTCGATTATTAATAATCGATTATTCATTCGAATGATTTATCATTCGAATACTAATAAAATGGATTATTTGTATTCGAATGATAATAATGGTCATTCGAATACTAATAATCGTCATTCGATTTTTTTTTCATTTCAGATTTTAATTTTGAAGAGTAGTAGTTGTAGCAGGGTTTGAGAAATCATTCGAATGATTTCAATAATCGATTATAATCGATTATATCATTCGAATGATCCCATCACTACTTTATATATTAGTGTAGATGAATTTTAATGACTTTGCAATCATTTTCAAACTGGAATTCAATTAAAGTTTTTTTTTTTTAAACAAAAGAGCTGAGTGAAAAACTTGATTTTAGAAAACACTTTAATTTCTTTCTCTTATGATAGGACTTTTTTGAATTTATTTTTACTATTTTGATTATATCTTTCAAAAGAAAATGTAAGAAACATCATTAAACGTCCCCATTGCTTTAAAATAAGTCGTTATTGAAAACCGGACTACGCATTCGCAACAAAACAATCTCAGCATCTCGTACAATCCACAACCAGATTTCAACTTCACAACTTGCACAGGACGTCTTTGACAACAATTTTTCATCGAAAATGTTATGTCCCTATAAAGTTCCAAGTTAACAGTGCACTTGTGGAATTTATTGCCATATTGGGGAATGGTAAAAGTAACATTAAAACTCCTGCCGCGCTGAAGACGCAAGTTCAACAAGGTACAATGGAATACAACATTGAATCACGGTGGTGGCGATCGAGTTGAAATAAAAACACAACATCGAATTCATGCAAAAACAAAAATCAAGGGGAAAAATGCATAAATAAAACGAACGGCAAAGCAAGGATTGTGTGTTATTGAATAGCAAAAGTCTGCATGAAAATTCTTATAAGATAAAAGGAGGAGAATCATGCGTTATAAAGACGCAGGGACGTATACAATATTCAAAATTGAGGGCTTAAAATGTAAGTACTAAATGAAATCTATGAGCGAAGAGTGAAATATACTCCCATTTGACCCCTTTCTGACCCCAGCTATGCCATGCGCACATTGCACGCTTGTCAAACCAAACTCACTGCGATTCAGTTGAGCTTAGAATCGTTTCAATAAATTTCCTTTGCGGTACGTATTCATTTTCATTCTGCAGTTTGCTATTTTCCTCTTTTCTGCATCGCCAAGGATTCGTTTCGCAAATCGACGATATTGAACATGATATGATGTAACCCCAGTTAAGAACGTTCCTGTTGAGTTGCATAAGACTTATGGCCAAATCGAATGTATTACAGTCGTAATCGGATTTATACTTGGTATTCGGAAAGCGAGAATCACGCAAGCTTGTGAATGCCTTTGCCATGGTTAACTGTCAGGAGTTTAGAAGTACAATCTTTATGACTAATAACCATGCAAAGTATTTAGCTGTTTTCTTAGGGACATTCTGCTATGACAAAGACCGCTCTCGAATCCAGTGATCACCGGTGGAACTTAACCAAGGTGGTGGCTGTGGCTTATGAGATAAATTGTTTGATATTATTGAACGAAACACCGACCGTTTCGATCGGCCAAATAGAGAGGTGTAGTTTGTTAATAGATTAATAGCGGTGTTGCGGAATCCGAAGAGGTTGTTTCAAATTGAATTGCAAACAGCACGCAATCGATAGAGGCAATAAGACTTTGGGAAAATTGGAAGTGAAAGGTTCTTTGATGGCTTCATTGCGATTAAACATTGTCATGGCTTCGGTTGGATTTTAGAGGTGCTTACTCTAAGTTCTCATTCAAAACTGATTGGAAGTTATTGATTTCAATCAGAATCAGAATATTGATAATGAAAGACGTTGCTTTTTCTCTTATTACCTTACCAGGAAAATTTAAGTGAGTAATTGTGTTCAAAACGTGCATTTCCATTCCTCCAACACTTTTCTATTAATGGCAACTTAAGACCTACTTTTAACTTTAACTAGAAGTTCAAGGTTAAAAGAAATTAAATCATTAGTCATAACCAGGGCAAGAACGGATTCTTCGAAAACTGGGTCATTCACTTCCATTCGAAGAAAAACGAACTTGAGTGTCTTATTTTTCCACCTAGAACTGTAAAATAAATAACAATTGATGGAATGACAGAAGAGAAACAGTTTCAAATTCAAACAAAAGTATCAACGGCCTCCGAATACTGAATACGATCTGTTAAATACCCTCTTATTAGTTACGGACTTAAATTCAACCTGTTGACGACAAAATATGTTAATCCCAAAAATTAACATCACAAACACAAATCGATAGCCGTTAGTTTTTCCTCTTCACTGAAACTGGTGATAAAAATTGATCAAGCCTATAGAAATACACAATTCAATTATTCTTCCCCGAACCTTTCCATAATCTTTAGAACTTTCTGAACGTCATAAATTCTCACTTGTGTCAAATTGGAGCTTCTTTTCTAATTATTTTAGAGGAACCACCGTGAGTACCGTTTTGTAGCTTAACTCAGAGATTCCATCTCCACAAAACAACAAATCAATATTTTGATTAATGAAGTAACTTGTCTAAATGATTTCATATTTATATTACAAGGCAGATGGCAAAAGCTGAAGGTTTAAAATATCATTTACATATTTTGACGTGAAAAAATATTTTTTTTTTAAATTCGAGACCTAAATGATTTACTGTAAAAATTTGGATTAACTTTTAAGTTATTCAGAGAGGCTGAAGCAATCTCAAAATATTGTATAGAATTAATCAAACTGCTAACCGAATATCATCAATATACTAATTGAGGTGTTTAAATTAGGCTTTTGTTTAGTCGCTTTGGGTCACAGTTACATTTTGTTATCTTGGGAATCCGCATCAGTATGGTGTTAGAGCGAAACAGTAACAAAGACTTTGAGAAAAATGACAGAGTTCTTAAGTCAAGTGTGTACCGTTCAATAATTCATTAGGCTTTTCTTGTTTAGGAGACAAGTCTTGTGACTTGTGAGTTAATGTTATGCTATTGATTTACGATTTCAAGAATATTGTGTTTTTGAATGTGACATCAATTTTCCACAACAAACGAAAAGAAATTCAAATCAAAGTCTGGTTGGATTGCAGTAACAATAAAGCCTTGTCTAGGGTTTTCTTAAGAATTTCTAGGGAAATAAATCATTTTAATATGGAATTTGTTATTTGATATTTCTGTTGTGATATTCACAAACATGTTAACGAAAATATGGGTAGTAAAAATCATCAAAGCTCAAACTCTCTGGTAACAAGAATTTAATACCTCAACTGTGACTGTATAATATTTGGGAACGGGTCGTTATTCTGTATTCTAAAATTCTGTATGAACATAATTCTGTATTCCATTATTCTGCTTTTCTATTATTCTGTATTTCAAAATTCTGTAAATCCAAAATTCTGTTTTTCAAAATTCTGCAAATCCATTATTCTGCTTTTAGAAATTCTGTAATTCCAAGATTGTTTAGTTATAGTGTGCACATTATCAATCAATTTTGTACAACACGAGCTTTACATTTATTTTTTATTCGCTTAGCGCACGCCCAATTAAATGTTTTTTTTCGTTGTTCTTTCGTTGTAGAACATAAAACCATCGACACACAATTTATCCTTTCTTTTATTAGATTTTAATAATTTAATATTTGCCATTTTTTCTGAATTCAAAAAGTGAAAAAGAGCGCACTTTTTTTCATTATCAAAACAATTTTTCTTTTATCATTTATAGAATTTTGGAGTACAGAATTTTGGAATACAGAATTTTGGAATCCGAATTTTGGCCCATACAGAATTTCGACCCCAACCCATAATATTCTTTTCCGAAATTGCTTCACACAAAAAATTAAAATTAAAAAAAGTGAGGTTATTAAAATAAATGTCAAATCGCAGTGGTGTCGAACAGCTGTTGTGTGGAGAGTGTGTTGTCAGAAATGTCATTAAGAATTAAGGTGGGTTCACATTACACAAATCCGTCAACATGACAAGTTTATAAACATATTGTTGACTGTGAACTTCCTAAATGTACAATCAACGCATTCGAATTTCGGAAGCTGGGTCGACTAGTTTTATTGAATTGATACACAAATTATTGATTGATGTTGACATAAAAAGTGTAGCCAAATTAGTATGAAATGCGAAACTCCATGACTTCATAATGACTATGAATCGCGTACTCTTGTAAGCTATCAGCGAATGAGTTTGAAACGGAAACCAAGCAATGACAGCGTTTTTGAATGATGTACATATGTGATTTGAGATTCGAATAACAACTTTAAAAAAATAGTACGTATTCGCCACAGTGACCGTTTTCCTCTAAATGATATTACCTACATAAATATTTAAAAAAAGACTACAACTGTGTAGATAAGCTTCAAATCTAGATATAAGTAGTTTGAGCAAATACAATTAAGGCATTTTTGACAAAACATACTATTTTTGTGGAAAAAAAATATCAAATTTTATCAAGAACAGCTTTTACGATTTTTTGTTTTTCTAAACTCTTTTACACTTATTGACAAACACCATTTTCTTTTCTAAAAATGTGTTTATCTACACTAATATATAAAGCTGAAGAGTTTGTTTGTTTGAACGCGGTAATCTCAGCAACTACTGGTTCGAATGGTATAATTCTTTTTGTGTTGGATGGTGCCTTAATCGACTTAGACATTAGGCTACTTAACATTAAGCTGTGACCAATAGCAGCGAAGAATCTGTTTAAAATGGGGAAAAAAACGGCAAAAAATATACATTTTTCTGCGTTTTAACGCACTTATCTCAGGAAGTACTGGTTCGAATGGTATAATTCTTTTTGTGTTGGATGGTGCCTTAATCGACTTAGACATTAGGCTACTTAACATTAAGCTGTGACCAATAGCAGCGAAGAATCTGTGGAAAATATGGAAAAAACGGCAAAAAATATACATTTTTCTGCGTTTTAACGCGCTTATCTCAGGAACTGCTTTATGAAATTGAACAATTTTTTTAATGTTGAATGGTCCATTTATCAAGGAAGGCTTGAAGCTATATAAAATTTAGCTGCGACCAATAGGAGCGAAGAATTTGTGTAAAATGTGGAAAAAACGGCAAACAATACAATTTAATCTACACTAATATATAAAGCTGAAGAGTTTGTTCGTTTGAACGCGGTAATCTCAGGAACTACTATTTCGAATTGTAAAATTCTTTTTGTGTTGGATAGTCCATTAATCGATGAAGGCTTTAAAATAAAATAAATAAATAGAGTGGCGCGACAGCTCTTGAAGAGCCAACGCCTAAGTGGCTTACTCTAATCAACAATTCTCCGAGTGCGTGTGAAGAATTGAGGGGACCTACAATTTAACGCCGATTCCGAACGGCAAAGTTGAGAAGCATTTTTTCATTATAGATTGATACTCTTGGAAGATTTGTCAGGTCTTCGCAAGAGGCAGTACCCGTGAAAGATGAAATAAAAACTTGGCCTGAGTAGGACTCGAACCAACGACGTTCTGCTTAGCAGCCAACGCACTTACCAACTAAGCTACGGGCAACTGCTTTAGGCTTTATTCTACTTAAAATTAAGCTGCGACCAATAGCAGCGAAGAATCTGTGGAAATGTGAGAACTGAGATTTTTTTCTGAGATCTCTGAGATGAAATTATTTTGGATTCGATTTCTCACTCAGCTATTTGACGTGGCTGACATATGTGCAGCAACAATTAGTAAGGTAACCATTAAATCTCAATGATAACTGAGAATTATGTTCCACCAAGGCACCAAATGATTTTGCCTCAGTCAAGGTGACATTGAGATCTCAGTGAGATGTTGTTAGGTGAAACTGGCCTAATAACTGCTCAAATTAGAATTTTGAGAGTTCAATTGATTTGTGAATGTGATTGATTGCACTATTTGTGCAGATTATTTTGTTTAAACCATATAATTTTATGTACTTCTTAACTAAAAAATATACGCAGTTTAAAGAAAAAAAAAATTACTTAACGAAAAAAAACGATACAGAAGTAAGAGAGATATTAGAATTAGGGAGAGTTCACCCAAGGGAATGCTTTAAGTATGAACAACTGAAGCGAATCATAAAAAATGCTCAAATTTTTCAAGTTCAAGAGAATTACGACCTAGGAAGAGTTGACTGCAATGCAATTTTACAATAACTTCCGAACAAAATTCCCACGCGCGCATGATGCACAAGTCGAGATGATACTCTGGCCGGTGGACGAGGGAGAGGCGGACGAAGTCGCGGGCAACTGCTAGTATTGTCTAAGTTGAAATTAATTTTTTTTACAGATTTTTTGTTTTCAAAATTCAGCAGGTACCTCGAAAGCGGATCAAATTTTAACTACGAAATTCAAGTACAAAATGTATAATTCCGTATTAATTTTGAAACATTAGCCGTGTTTAATTGGGAATTTTATACTCAGCTGAAATGATTTAATGTATCATAAATATTGTATTCAACCCCTTTAAAATTATGAACCAATCAAAATCTATCTAATCTAAAAAAAATCGAAAACTAAGTAAAAATAAGTTAGGAATTTACACAGGATAAGGTTTTGGCAATTCGACACTTGAGTTTTTCGTTGTGTTTTTGTATAGATTTTGACTAGGTTTTGGCATTAGATATAATCAGAAAATAAATTTACATGAGTTTCTATGGTGAAAAGCTGTTTTCTTCTAAGTCTCAAGAGGTCAAGGCGTTTGAAAGGTTTCGATATTTGATATTATAGTGAACGAAAATCAGTTTAAAACTGACTATAGCGTTTTATTGGAATTCCGATTACTGAGCTAAACTAAGTTCCCAATAAAACACAGCTGTTATTGAAAAAATTAATGAATACATAAACAATTTTGAAAATACCCCATCAACGTCTGTTCATGTTCTTGTATAGTTCCGCATAATTCAGACATTTGGATCAAGTACTGTACTGGTCAAAATTTTGTTAAGAGACTGTAAGTTTGAAATTTTTCCGTACAGAATTTTTAAATACAGAATTTTGATCGACTTCCAAATAAAGCAAGGTAGTTAGCAACAGTATCTCACACACTTTCTTAAAGTTCAAAAGTCAAAACTAATATCAAATCCTTAGATTCAAACAACTTCTATTTTCAAAAAAACAAAAGAAATAAAATTATGTGTGTTTACTGTATTTCTGAAATATTTTTTCAAATTTTAAAGGAAGGTGGTGTGGTCCAGCCTGACTTTGGTATGAGCAAAGAAAAAAACATTTCCGCCTTTCCAATTAAAAAAATATTGCTGGAAAAATGATAACCAGAGTAATGAAGAAATTAAAGCAGGTTTCATGTTAAAATGAAAATCTTATGTCAAAAAATATATGTTTCTTCTTTCTTCCGCAAATCCTTAACTAGTTTAGTAGTTAAGGAGACAAGCAGTTTATTAAATCAAGTCTGACAATGTATCACTAATACGATAGATAGCTTAAATCGTAAACAAAAACCAAACCACCTCTTTTTTTTAGGCCAATTTTTCATCGCAATTGACAATCAGCCTCCTCAGTTGACCTACGAGCAATACAAAATCAACTCTAAACGCCCACTCATCTCGTTAATTTCACTCGATAGACCAGTTAAAGCACTCAATCATCGCATTGATTATATCGACCAAACATCATTTACGTGCCCTCTCAGCCTCACTCAATTGTTAAATAGCTTCGATTACATTACGAGTCTGGCACATAAATACACCATCATCCGCGATCATGCACCGGCGCCTTCAAACCAGACTCAGCCACAGCCACCACTTTGGATGAAAATGTATACCAACAGCACCTACAATTAAAATCCACACCACACTGCCCTCTAGTGCCAAATCTACCCACCGCACACTTTCAATCCAAGCAATTGCACATTGGAAACAGCATGACTTGGTCAGTTTAGTGCGCGCGTCTAAAGTTATTGCCGGCAATTTGTTCGTGCTCGTTCAGTCAGCTTCCAATGGCGTTCCGGAAATTGGTGCATTTCCAGCTATATGCTGTAATTTACCGAAGCAACGGACCAGCCAGAAATTGATCCGGGCTTCTTGTGTCGATGCGATGGAACTTGCTCCGTGGCTAGGCAAACCAGCTCACTGGTTCACCGAGATAACGCGCCAGAGTTGCAGTGGTGGCAATTAATTTGATACCACCTGTAGGCTTATTCATCGTTGTTTGCAGTTATTTCGTGTGGGATTAGCGAGGGCAGTGGAGATAACCTTGCGTATTGTGATGCACGTTGTGTGACAGTGGGCTGAAGGCTCCAGTGTGTCGAAGGAAAGGTCGTTACTGCGTAAAATTGTCCAGATGATTATTATTTGTAAATTGCTGTCGTTTCGCAGCTTGTCTAGGCATTTGTTCTTTGTTTAGGCCCACAAAAAACGTTTACTTAACGCTCGTCAAATAAACGAGCTAAGTAGGTAAACGGTCTTTAAAGAGATCGTTAAAAACGTTATAGCTTTGCAATAAACAAGTACTGATCCCACACCAAGTGAATAATTGAGACATCAAGGCACCGCGCTTGCCTGCCCGATCCTTGACTGTGTGCCCATGTGACCAAACGGCACTTGCTCCATAACATTAATAATAGGTTTCGGTACCGAGATCCAATTAGCTCGCTGTTCGATTTTATTGCCAGCCAAAGGTGCAAAACGATATCAGATCACATCGACTTTACAGAGCCGTCGCATGGAGTATTTTAATATCCGGATTTTAAACCGCTTCTATTTCATAAATTGAATAGTTAAATTGGGTCGTAAAATATTAAATGACTTGTTCTCGTTCGGGTGTAAATGTTTATTAGGTGATTATCATGATGTGAGAATAAACTAATTTTATGTGTTGAATTTTATGTAAATCCCATTGACCTGTTATTAGTTTTTTAAACCGTTTAAATAAGTTTAAACAGCAGTTCTGCATTTTCGCCTGAACTGCAAACTTAGCTGCTTAGGTGGTCTCGGTCTCGTGCCACATCGTCGTCGTCCTCCGGGTTGGAAGTTGAAAATTTTACGAGTTGGTGCACTATTGAACATTTTCTGAACCGAGTATGCAGCTATGTATGTATATTTTATTCGGTGGTTAGTCACTTTTACTCCGTAAAAGTTTTTTCTTGAACGCGGCTAATAGTTCGGAGTGAAGTGTCGGATAAGCAAGTGAAAGCAGCTAGACAATAGTTTTCCGACATTTTCAATGTTTAAGGCCTTGATAGCGACTTCCAACTGCGGCCTCTTTGGAGGCATTGTCAGTCAAAGAGTTAACCAGCCTTCCTCCTTGAGGACATTTTGTTCGCTAGGAATTTAAAGAAACAAGCAGTTCTAGCAAAGTTCAAGGTATCGATCCCACCACGTAAGAACAAGTACCAAACAATCTTCCAACACTGCTTGAGTAATTTTCCAGAAAACCAAACATTTACCTCTATCCAGTCAACCAAACCAACTCCTCTAACATTTATTTAACATAAAACTAGCATCTCATAACTCATACCAAAATCTGCAGTTTGCCGTCAGTGTCTATTTAACAATCTCTCCACTATTCAATCTCTACATTAAAACCACCTGCTTATCCAAGATCAACATTAAACCGTTCGTTTGCTTTAAGCAAACCCTTAAAATTTGCTCATCAAATAAGAACCGTTGATTTTGACCATCCGTGGCAGCACCAAAACAAGTTGCGCAGCGACGACACGACGTGAGTTACGTTTCTTTATAAAATGACAAGTCTTAAGAAACCTGACCACAAATCGCTAAGATCCTTCATGTGTAAATTATTTATCAATTAACAGTCTACATATAAGAACTTGTATTTTTTAAGGTCTGGGTTGTGGCTAGTCGAGCTTATGATGCATTCCATTAAATAGCCGTTGAGCAGAAAAATTTCCTTCTAGCTAAAAATGACATACAAGCCACTTATCCGTTGGATTCAAATGAACCAAACTAACCAACCAGCAGTCATTAGCGGACTCATGTCGAACACACGCCAGCTTACCGCATGTCATGAAAAGACAAGAACGAATAGGAGAAAAAATACCTCAGCGCATAAACAGTCACTTAACCATGTTGGAGGATAGGATCCCGATCCGTTCGCCCCAGGAATAACATTAAATGCCTAACACCATAAGCAGTCAGCCAATGTAATCTGTGTGTGCATCCAATTACCATTAGATGTTCCTGCTGATGCTGCTGCTGGCTGCTGCTGATGATGTTGATGGAAGAGGAAACAACTTCTGTGCAGCTCCATCATCAGCCAGCAACGGCAACAAGTTGTTGGAGGGAATATAATTTCCCTTCCGTTGGTAATCAATCTGTCTATCTTAACACCATCTGGAAGTTTGCTATGGACTTTGCCATCTGAAGAGATTTTCTGCGTCCATATTTTGTCGTCATGTCGAGTGGTATCAAGCATTCCGTTCACGTAACTTCAATGCTAATGTTGTCGCAGTCAAACAATGAACCTCATCAACAATATTTCCCCGTTTATCCCCCTGTACTCACAATCATCTCTATAAGATGAGGAAGATGATTCTTATGCGTATAGTAGCATCATCGATCGTCATTCTTCGCATCGCATCGTTGAAACTTTGTTTTGATTTCGACGAGTTTTAAATTAACAACGTGATGCGCACCTGTGTTTCTTGTTGTTCATCTACTGACCGCTAGAAGCAATTATTTTATAACTGAACTTACTTCGAAATGCGCGCATACATCTTTGGGGCGGTCTAGAACGCATATATGGTCAATTAAATGGAACGTCTTCTTCATCACTTACCTCGGCTCTTTGCCGTCCTAGTTGGTTGATTCTCTATTCTATTCAGGTGATAGTTTTTGTTTTCGATCTTCCCGAATGGATGACGACGCAACGATGACGGTCCTCCAGCGGATTGGATTACATTACGTTTGCTTAAACGTGACGATATTTAATTGCCATTGAATCTGAAAAGGAAAACACATCATATCAGATGAGATCAAAACAGTTCCATAGAAATTAAAGAAATTAATTAAAATAATAAAGATGAAAGCCTATGTTTGGTATCTTTGATAAAATACAGTATTTGAGTCCTTAAATGGAAACAGGGCTTTTTATTAGCAATTTTGTTACCGTTTTTTTGCGAATTCTTATTGAACGGTTTTGTGTTGATATTCTAGAACTTTATTCAGAACACGATGTCTTTAAACAAGGTCTACAAAAATATATATGGAGTTGGCACGTTTCAATTCCTTAATCAAAGATAAGGAACAAAAAAGGGAAAACAGATATGTGGGAGCATTTGGCATGCTGGATAGATTTTCCGCGCAATGAAGATTAATCGACACCCATAAATGTGAATTGGCGCCGTTTTATTCGTTTCTGATATCAACCTGCTGTGAATCAAAAGCAGCAAGGATGTGGGACGTGATTTGACTTCTAGAAATGTGCATTGAAACGTTCGTTGATTGATGCGATAAGGCTGATTTTTGATTGATTTCAAAACAACGTTTAAGGTACCAGATTGATGCTCTCATGAATAAAAAATTATGAAATAAAACTGTCATCTTATTTTGATTGAAATCAGTTGACATTGACACGTCACTTAAGGATAAACAAAAATGCATAGCATTTTTCAAGAGAAAAACGAAAGAGCTGGTATACGAACTCGAAAATTTTATTTTGCTCATTTACATTGCCTAGGAAGTCACTACACAGGATGAGATTAAAGAATTCATTGCATTGATTGTATTAGCTTCGAAAAATTGTCTAGAAAACTAAGCAAAGACAGTTTAAGGCAGATTTTTCAATGATGTTGATTCCCAACATATTTTTTTTGCTTATTACATTTCCATGGAAATAATGTTAATTCGATGGGAGGAAAAATTAACATAGGCCTGAGAAAAAACAGATTTTGGGTCGACTTTTAAAAGTGTTTTATTTAATTTGCCCCCGTAGGGTCGATTAACTCAAAAAAAAACTCTCACCTATTCTGGCATAACTCTGAATTATGGAGTTTAATCCATTTTGTCTGCACTGTTTTCCACTTATGCAAAGTGTGTTTTACTTCACACTTTAGAACGTCATAAGATATCACCATTTTCCGAGTCACTGGCTCTCGCAGTCATACCATTAATAATAAAAAGAAAACTTAGTGTTATGACCAAAAGCACGTTCTAAAATGTGGCCTACATTCTAGATTTTAATGTAAGCTTAACCAGACGATGGGTGTGTTTAGCATGTAAGTGTTGAACTAACAGATGAACCGTTTAAATAGTTAATGGAGGGTCATATTTTTTATTCCCCACTCCAATTTCTGAAGTAAATGATTATTGCATTGCAAGTTAACAGAACAACTCCATTATTGTTCTTGCCTACACCTTAATAAACATAACATGTAATTTGATAATTCATAGCTTTTTATGTGAACAAATATTATGATGACCGTGTAGTTGAGTTGACGTCTTGAAATAGATGCAACAAAATTGGATAAATTATGAGGTTTGTGCTTTGGTATTATGTGCAGTCACTTTTGGGTGTTTAGCGAGAGTTCCTTTCCTTAATGGAAAACTGTCATCAAGTTTTTGGTATGGTTGTAAGATTAAGAAGAAAAAAAGTCTTAACCCATCATAAAGATGAAGACAACCAATTAAAGTAATTTCATTTAACAACACTTCTAAGCCAATCATGGCATAGAATATACGCAACTGTCTTATAACAACGTTGTTAATCTTCTCCTTGATCGAGCGCCAGCTGGACCATCATCCTGGACAAGCCACACACCGTCCGTACGGATAACTAATTCCATCTCGAACAGGAAAACCAGTTCAAGTTTATGATGTATTAGAACGGTTCTCCTGTATTCGATTCGGTTTTCAGCAATTCGATAGACATCATTTTCATAATGGTCATCTTTCATCTAGCCATAAGACTTGACTGCAACTAAATTCTGTTATGACTTTACATTCATCATAATAAAAATATAATTTATGCAAACTGCGAGACTTTTGTTTGATGGAACGATTTGGCGGCTTACTTTTGATGACTTGAGTTTTTAGAGTTTTCTTTTGAAATTGACATAAACCATGGAAATCTTAGAATTCTTATTGAAATAAGAATTAGTGATGGCGATGGTTGATGGAAGAGTTGCATTCAGTGACCTGAATTCTGTTTTCTTTTTAATTTTAATTTTTGTATGTTAATCGGTTTATGTGTATTTGAGCAACTGAAAGAGTTAACTGTTTTGAAGGTATTGATGCCTTTTTTAACAGTGTAATAAAAAGTTTACTTTTATCCCTTCACGAAAGAAAGCTCGACGATTTCTTTTTCAATATTAAATGCACTTTCTGATTGGAGCTTTTTACGGTAGTTAATTTTTGAATAGATGTTAATTTAATTTTTATTAATTTATACTATTGGGATCACGTTGAACCTTTGGGAGTGTCAAAATATTTTTATTGTTCGGTCTAGCTTGACAATTCAACAAATTTAAATAAATTTGTTTATTAAAATCAAACAAGTTGCACAGCATTTGAATAGTTCCTTTCCAATTTTAAAAAAGCTCTGTTAGATGGTTTTTCCAAGAGGTAAAATGAATGACTCAAGGTTACCGAGCACGAGCTGAAGCCTGTAAAGACCAACAGGGAATATCGTAGTAGAGTCACAGCCAAATGCTGAGAATATGGCCAATCAAATTCCGCTGTCAGGCAGAGTGAACCATTCAATAAAGACGACGCAAGCCAAGATTTCCGTCTACCCAACCTTGAATGCAATATCTTAGCTTTAAAACAACAAAGCCGCATAAGCTGACGGCATCACTGCCGGCGATGACTTGGCTAGGAGCGCATGCACCAACTCATCTGCAGAATAAAATCGGAAGAGAGCATGCCCGATGAATCGAACCTCAGCATTGTTTGCCCGATCCTGAAGAAAGAAGACCTTCTAATCTGCACCAACTACAGAGGCATTGGCCTCCTAAACATCGCCTATAAGATCTTTCTGCAGTACTATGTGAACGTCTGAAGCCATTTGTCAACCAACTGAGAGATCCATATCAGTGTGGCTTTAGACTAGGAAAGTCAACCATCGACCAAATTTTCACGTTGCCGCAGATCCTGGAAAAAGCCTATGAACTCCAAATCGATACCCACCACCTTTTAATCGATTTAAAGGCCGCGTATGATAGCATCTATAGAGAAGAACTGTATAAAGCCATGTCCAGTTTTGGCAATTCTACAAAACTCATTCGTCTGAGCAGGATGACAATAGAGAACTCACGCCGCCCCATTAAAGTCGGTAACGACCTCACCAACGCCTTCGATGTCAAAAAAGCCTTTAGACAAAAAGATGCACTGTCATGCGACTTCTTTAATATCATACTGGAACGAATAGTGCAGAACTCCCGTGTCAACATACTTGAGGCACTATCTTCCAGAAGTCTGTGCAACTACTCGCGTACACGATGATATTGATATGAATGGGAGAACGCAGCGTGATGTCAACAGTGCTCTTGCGAGTATACAGACAGAGGCTGAAAAAATAGGTTTAGCGGTCAATGAGGGAAAAACAAAGTAAATGCTGTCATTGAGAAAGAACACCCAACACCGACGCACAGTGTGCAATTTTCGCAATCTAGCGGAACTTTATTCGTTGAGTGTTTAATTGGTGTGTTATTGATATAAAACTGTTAGATTATGAAATAATATGTTGTTTTGTGAGGTTTAGAAGCTTACCTGAAAATATTGAAAAATATGCAAAGTCAAAAAAAGGGTATTCAACACCCCTCCCCCCCCCCCCTGATCTCTGAAACGACTGGGCCTGGCATTTTGAAACAAAAAATTAAAAATAGTTCCATATGTATAGAGTACAATAAAAATAAAAATAAATCACAAAATGATTCAAATAGGAGAACTTCGAATATTTACACTAAGATGAAAACGAAACCCTAATAAGATCACTTCGTTTTTTGTGCGTTCATCTTTCAAAAACGATTTTTTAGAAACTGCTTAGCCGATTGTAATGAAATTTGGTACGCATGTTCTATAATGTAATTATGATTCGAAAGTTTTGTTTTCATGTTTGTATGATGAATAGTTTTTGAGTAATTCAAGAAAAAAATAAAAAAAGAACACGAAAATATAGGTCTCTTAAAAAAAAAAATTTTGTTTGGGTGGGCAAACCAAGGGCAAGAAAAGTAAATGAATTCTAACACAGAATATACAAACGGAGATTTTAAGCCCAAAAACACGATGGATACACGTGGATACATTTTTAAAACACTTCACAAAGTTTCAGAACAAAATAAAAATCAACACTGTTAAGGTCTTCAAACAAACGATTTTTTATTTTTTTATTTCTTAGTGTAAAAAAAAAATAACTTACGCTGAGAAGTTCTTAAATACCACCAAAAATAAATAAAATAAACTGAATATGGACAACTATCATTACACTTGACCACGCTGTTACAAACTTGACACAAGAAAAGCAATGAGATTTAATTTTTTTTTTCACTTGCAACAAGCTGATGTTTGTGATCCTGATGAACGGTAAATACAATTATTTTTTTGTTTTTGTTTTTGCCATTTGATGACCGGATGTTTTACCTTTCATATGATACCAATTTTGTTACATTTGAAAGACATTTTTTTACATTAAAGTTCCGCTAGATTGCGAAAATTGCACACTGTGCGACGGCGACGTCTTGGACAAAAGCTTCACGATAGACGCATATCAAAAACGGATGATATATGGTCTGCAAAAACGGTGAATGGAGGAGAAGATTTAACCATGAACTGTACGGGCTATACCGCGACACTGACCTAGCTAAAAGAGTGAAGGTCCAAAGACTCAGATGGCTTGGTCACGTGGAGAGGATGGACACCAATACTCCGGCCCGTAAAGTCTTCGAATCCACCCCAGAGGGACAACGCAGTAGAGGAAGACCTGGGCTCAGTTGGCGCGCGCAAGTTGAAGATGACCTCAACCAACTCGGTGTGTGCGAAACTTGAGACAGCTAGCTAGAGACCGAGCTGACTGGAGAGGTTTGTTGCTTGAGGCCCAAGTCCATCCCGGGCTGAAGCGCCACCTTAAGTAAGTAAGTAAGATCTTGAGACGGACAGAAATTAATTTTAATTTTTAATTTTATTGAATACTTAGTACAAGCATATCTTAAATCTAAGGTTAAAAATTTAATATGATTAACATTATATTATTGTATAGGTACATAGTCATAAAATTATAAATAAGTTAGGTTGGTAAACTAAGAAGATAATTTTTAAGTGAGGATTTGGAAAGGCAGGGGTCAAAAATGTCTAAATTATTTGCTTTACGTAGCATTCTGGTCATAGGCTCATTTTGGCCATATATAGTCCGGTGAAAAGGGAGATGAAAAAAATTAACCGATCTCAAGCGACGTGGGTTGGTATTAATTGAAATCTTTCGAAGCAAAGATGGGCAGTCAATGTTTCCGGTTAACAGCTGATGTATAAAAACGATATCAGCATTAAGAATTTTCGGAGCAAATGGCAATGACATGGTTATCCAATTTTATGTCAAAACAGCTTTTCTCGAACGAGTCTTTAAATAATTTTCGATCGTCAGTTAAGCCTTCTAGTTTTTTTTTTTTTTTAAACGCTGAAATATCTTATAGAATTTTCAGTTCACCAAACTCTTCAAACTTAAAAATTAATAACCCCTTAAACACCGTTTTAAGTCTTACAACCCACTTACCACATGTTTCCAATAAAACCCACAAACTCATTTCCAGACAGTTAAATCTCTCACATTCATCCATAAACAATAATTTCCATACAAACACCTAAAATTCCTAAGAAAAAAACAATTAAATCAATAAACCGTAAATGAGCCTATTCATCAAAAGTTTCCTCAACCATCCAACAATAAGCACGCTTCTTCATTAGATAAGCTCAATCGAAAGACGAAACCGTTCTTCTCAAAATCTCTTCATTCCTTCATTCGCATTTAATTTTCAAAATATATTTAAAGAACATGATACAGAAATAAATCATTTGACAACTTAACAAATTCCCGTAAATACCGCATGGTTCACGGAACGACGGAACGCATATTAAAGAGGTGTTTGATGTCTCTATTTTTTGAGTTATTATGATTTTTGTTTATCTCCTTTGCGGAACAAAGAATTCCCACATAATAATTTTTAATCGATTGAAATTAATTGATACATAATTTTATGTTAGTTAATGCATAAGCGCTCGAATTCGAGTGAAAACGGAATCGGTGAAACAGCGATAAAGATCACAATCGAACAGGTCTGATAAATTGTGGTCGCTCTGACAGCGAACACCGTTAATTTCGATCTCATACTTCAAAACTTGGACACGGTGATAATTTAATGGATCCGTGGGAGTTGCGTGACAGGTTAAATTTGTGTTTGCTTCTTTTTTCGAATCTGGTAGGTTTGAGATGAATAAATTAAAATGTAAATAAAGGTATTGGTCTGCTGGTTTGTTCTGGAATATCATTAATTAGACTGGGAACAATGTTGTTCATTTTTGAAGACAAGGTTAACCTTCAAACAAATATGAAACATCTATTCACAAGAAAAGACTAACCTGCAATTGATGCTGACCACGATTACCTTATGGATGGTTCTATTACCCTGTAATTTAACAGTATTAATCAAACCTTTCAACAACCCGGATCTATAAATAACAATTCACCAGTAAAAATGAGCATGAAATATTATACGTACATTTAATTCTTTTCCTGCTAACGCTTTTTCATTAAAATACAAATAATTAATGGCAGTTGAGTGAGTTTATAGGCAAGGTATACCTTTTTTCCTTCAATCTAGCGTACAATATTCCAAGACCCTTTAAGCTAACTTGGCGTTATAATTAAACCAAATGAAATCAAATTACATATATGGGAGAACCTCCCAACCAATATTACAAGATCATAGAAGCGCAAAATAACAACTGATGCCTTCATAAAACACTTACCTAGCCATGCACATTGCACAATGTATGGTTAAGTGCATTTACACACCCAAGCTGACCGAAACAAAATTTTAAAAGAACCCTTCGGATATTAACACGATTGCCAACTGAAGTTATTTTTCAAAAATAAAACAGACACAACCAATGAACTCCGAACGGAAATAATTGTCTATAATTTGTTTTTGTGTTATTTTAACACCGCAGTTAGGCTGCGTCCGTAAATTCCATTTATGTATTTGAACAACGTTAACAACTTAAATAAAATAAATAAAAATAGGGTGGCGCGACAGCTCTTGAAGAGCCAAGGCCTAAGTGGCTTACTCTCATCAACAATTCTCTGAGTGCGTGTGAAGAATTGAGGGGACCTACAATTTATCGCCGATTCCGAATGGCAAAGTTGAGAAGCACTTTTTCATGACAGATTGATACTCTTGTAAGATTTGTCAGGTCTTCGCAAGAGACAGTACCCGTGAAAGATGAAATAAAAACTTGGCCTGAGTAGGACTCGAACCAACGACGTTCTGCTTAGCAGCCAACGCACTTACCAACTAAGCTACGGGCAACTACGTTAACAAATAAGAGGTACAAATTATATAACAAATGAACTGACTAGTGTCAAACTTTCAATAATCTAACCCTTTTTGTACACAACAAACTGTTGTGTCACAGGATAGGAAATTAGAAAAATGAAAGCGGAACAAGATATCTTACTTTGAGGATATTGTAAAAATGCATGTCTATTCATAGCAATTTTTAAACAATTGCAATGGGAAACCAAAAATCTGTGGAGTTGTTAGCGCAGTGCGTAGTGCATTGGCTTCCCAACTAGCTGGTCTAGGTTCAAATCCCAAGAAGTGAACTTAAAAAGTTTTTCGATCAAAAGGAAAAATAACTAGACAAGCACCACTAACAAAGGAGTCTGATGATCGGCTTGGCACCCGTGAAATAGCTATAACTACAGCCAAACAAAGAAATTGACGGAAAAAGCTATTGGTGGATGCACCTCTATGTTGTTGTCGTTGTTTAAATACATAAATGGAAATAATTTTCGATTTTCGATATAAAAGTTTATTGTAATCACGCAAACTTATCTTAGCAACGATTTGGAATTTCAATTGCAATAACCAAATTGATCAAAAAATGGAAAGAAATTTGAAAACAGAATTAAATTTTATTGAGTTTATTCCTTGTTGAATAATATTTCCTCTAATATATTCCAAATTTTACTGTAACAAGGAATAAACTCAATAAATTTCTATAAAGTTGGCAACCATTGTCCAAACCTCGTATAGAATTGCACAGGTGCACTATTCTTTGCAGATGGTCGTTCTATAATTAGTTTATTGTTCGCGCATCAAACTCACACTAGCGCGTTACACATACGAAGCTTATGTAAATTATTGGACTACCACCACTCACAAAAAAAAATCAAAAAAAAAAATATATGATTGCTAATGAAGACAAGGCGACGTCAAGTGGAACGATCTATTTCGGCAAAGTTTTCTCCTCAACCTCACAGAGTTCGGTATCATACCGATTCTTGCTTGTCATAATTTACATTTTTTCTTCACTAATTTATGCACGCTACTATGACGACGACTCTACTAGATGTGACGGTGCTGCTGAGTGTTGACGTACCTTAAACATGCATTCCTAATGAGCTCTGATATTCTTCACTCTCACTGCGGCGCACAAGAGGGGGTCTTGCGTTAGATCTGCCACCAATCTAGACTCATATCTTCTGTGGTCAGAATATGTAGCTCTGCACAGGTGCTACTCCAGTAGAGTAAATAGAATTATAAAAAAAGCCTCCAGTACGATGATCATGTTCATCTGTCCGTATCCGCTCCACATGGAACATGTTTGTAAAATCGTTGAGCTGACCAGCTTGTGAATTGATTAGTTTTGGTATTAAAAAAAAACTTCTTGTCTTCGACAGCATTGCCAAGCGTCACGGTTATGAAAAAAAGAAGCATCAAGAGTGTAAAAGCGTGCTTAATGGAAAGTAAAATTAAGGCGTTTTTAATTAATTTTGCCTTGACTAAGAGGCGTGAACATGTATTAGCTGGATTGTGCAAAAATGAAACCTTCCTGTCTTGACATTGCTTGTCACTTCGTTTTGCTTTAGATAGGCGCTGTCATCTTTCACTTTAAACTTGTTTTATTTTTCTCCTGCAAAAGTCAATAGTTGCATTAACTTTTATCTTCCGTAATAAGTAAATGCTGGTGTCAAAATGTTGGGTTCATTAATTCACAGTTTACTTTCCTTACATTTGTTAATGTCAGGCCTATTTATGACAATCATTACAAAACTTTTGCGTAAGTTAAATGTGAAGCACCTGTATTCCCTCGATGACTAAAAGTTAAAAATTCAGCATTGCCCAACTTTTAATTTACTATTGTCTTCGCTATTATTTTTAATATGGTAACTCTGTTAAGGGTCTGCTAATTGAAGTAGACCACGTACCTACAATGAACAAAGTTACTATTTCCTCATTCATTTATTCAGATCATGTTAGGTACCTAAAGAATAGGTAAACGAACATATAGACATTTCTTCACTGAGCTTAAGGTCAATGAATGAAAAAATAACAATTCTCTGAAACTAAATGAGATAAATTGATTTTAACTTTTCGCGTTTCTTTTAACTTCTCTGAAAACTGAAACAAAACCATTAGATATTCTTAATCGCATGCGCTATGGCTTTATAGACAATTTCCCTATCAGTCTTTGCGGAAGTCAGTGCCTTCTAGCTATGAGAATTATTGAAATTGTTCAGTTACTCGAAATTGCCTTAGTATCCGGAAGTCTGCTTTTGGCTTTTATTCAAATCTTTTTATATTATTTTCTTGCTTAGAGGGAGATTTACTAAAGCACGCGACGACCGAACGGTGGCGGGCGTTAGCGGTTTCCTGTGAACGATATAGGTTTATCTTACTGCCATAGAATTTTCGAAGTTCTATTACGTTGTTAAAAGGAAAATAAGGGCTAAGTACCTTCTATGTACTTATGACACTAAAAATTACCCAAAGATGACGAAAAACAATAAAAAACTACGAAGTTTTGTGGTCTAGATTTTAAACTAAAAGTTAATGAGCAAACAAAACACGAAGAAATGGGCATGGGCAATGGTTCTTTGTTGCTCTTTATACCACAAGGTGTTTACTCTTTAGAAATGGAAAAATGTGTTATCTTTTTATTAAGGTTTACAGTTTTAATCAACATCATAATTTCAAGGGCTTCTTTGAGAAGGTTTGATGTTTTTGATTTTGATTGCTTGATTTAGGGGATTTTAATATTGCGGTTCTGATTTTCTTATAATTGGAAGTTAGAACTTTTAACATTTAAAGAAAAAATTTTTTGTACCTACAGTTTATGAAAAGTAGTTGTCGACACCTATCCAAGAACGGGGAATCTTGTTTTAAAAGGTTATGTTCTTGACAGTTGTGTGTTCAAATAAGTTTCTTTTTTAACCCTCCATTTCATTGAGGTTGTTTTTTCATTCTCTTGTTCTATTTACTCAAAAGTCTTTGGAACTATGCTACTTACCGCCTGAGCCCATTGTGGACTTAACATTCAAATAGGTTCAAGTATTTATGTCTTAAAGTAAAATGCTGAGGTTTAAGTGGAGCAATTTTTAAACAAAAAGTGTTTTACTTACTAGTAAAATTACAGACGTGACAAATTAAAGCAGATAATCATTTCTGTTTTTGTTTCATAAAAAAATGTCATAAACTCAAAAGTATAACAAGCTCTGTATGTATTTTTTTTTTCTGCAAGACAAATGTTCAAGCGAAAGCTTAATTTAAGAAGAACTGTGTCCATATACCTACGTGACAATTGTCAACCAAGAAAATATAGAAGGAAATAAAGAGTAAAATCAATCCCACCAAAAACATTCTGTAAGAAACTAGTCAAGTCTCGATGAAGCTGCTTTTTTATCTCTAAAAAGTAATGAAATCTAGGCATAGTCGTGCCAAGTCTAAGGTTCCTTACTTCGATATCTTTATTTTTATAGTTAATGTTGTGTGACTTTAAGGGTTCTGGTCTCATCCAAAGGTTCTCAAATAGGGGCCTGCGGCGAAATAGTTCCAGTAAAGGATGGTACGGCAGTATTTGCTTCGCGCTCGACTTGGCGGGGGCACTGCCGATTAAGTTCTTAAGCGTAACATTCTTTGGTCAAACACAATTTTAATGAATTTTTCTTTTTACCTACGACATAAAAGTACTAAATGTGAAGTGTTGAATTCATACAAGATTTCACTACAATAAAAGAGAAGTAGAAAAAAGTAAGTAAGAATGACGACTGGCTACTTGCGTCTGTTTGTTTGACTATCCTTCCGAGTAAAGGCTTTGAAAATTGGTCGCTGAACTTCTTATTTGATAAATCACTCGCTCAAGAAAATTCTCCTCCCACTTTTTATTTGTTTAAAGTCAAAACTATGGGAAACATAGAATAAAAATGTGCACGACTGGGTCCCACAAACTTGCTCCTGTATTCCAATATAGGTATTTCAAATTTAACTTTTTTTAGTAATGTTGAATGCAAAGAAAAAAAATTTACTTAATTAAGGCCCACACAAATTTGCTCAAACCCTTAATTTTCAAGTTTGAAGTCGATCGGGCCAGTGGTTAAGGCTATAAGTGCGCTTACAGTCACACTGACGGACGGAATCGCCAGATCCACTTTTTCCGATTCCTCTTTCATCGTAATGTGATATTTGATCAAAATCTCAAATTTTGTTGCTACGAATACAATAAAAACTTGTCTGAACTAATTAAAAACTACTTATACGGTTTGTATAGGACTTGTTCTCTATGCGAAAACGTACTTCTTTTAAAACCCTGTTATGTTATTGAATTTTCGAGGAAACCAATGGAAAGATTTTATAATTTTGTCTGTATTGCCCAGGCAATATTTTATACACTAAGCGTCTGTTTCACAATATACAAGTAAATATCCAGTTAAGCTACTTGGAAGATAACTAGAAGTTAAAATTAAGGTGTCAAGTAACTTATAGGGAGGATGAAGTGCCCCATGAAGTTTTAACTTGCACTTGATAGAAATAAAAGTCTGAAAAAGCAAGCATTTGTCATTTTTTTTTTCAATTAAAATAAAATGTAAAGACCAAAAAGCAAGGATTCGTATGTGTATAATTTCAATTTTTTTTTCAAATAAAGTGGATACTCTTTTCGACACGTCAAAAAATGGACCTGAGGGTTGCGTCTCTGATAAATAAATATAGCAAATACTTCAACCTATTTCTTAGATTTCATGTTTGTCAAAACATTTTTAACTGGAAAACTGGAATAACTGGCAATAAGTTACCCGAAACATAAATTTATCAGAAGGATGAATGTGAAACGTCAAACTCACTAACAGGAGCATTTTACTGGCAGGTAATTTAAGTGCTGCTTAACTAATCAGAACTTTACTTGTATATTGTGAAACGGACGCTAAAAATTTTTGAATTTTATATCAACGTTTAAATTTTTTTACCAAATCTCAAAAATGGGTAGGTAATACTTGAAAGAAACAAATCTTCTTGTGAGTGATAATGATAAACAAGTTGAGCAAACCTGCGCTGATTGATCTTATTCTGATCAAAGTTAAATGAATAAAAAAAATGTGCACG
Source organism: Sphaerophoria taeniata (assembly GCA_943590905.1). Lineage (NCBI taxonomy): Eukaryota > Metazoa > Arthropoda > Insecta > Diptera > Syrphidae > Sphaerophoria > Sphaerophoria taeniata. The sequence continues at coordinate 31,988,977 of OX016540.1, read as the reverse complement.
ACTCGGTCGTACGAACTTGCTCCTGTATTCCAAATTATAACTCATAAAAAAAATTAATATTCGTAAATAAAAATTTAAATTGAAATATGTACCTCAAAAAAAGATTCTATCTGAAAAAAATTGATTTCGTATGATTTCTTAAGAAATTGTTGATTTTCAAAAAAAAAAAATTTAAAATCGTCGGAGCGGTTTTTTTTTTAAATTAATTTTTTGCATATAAAATTTTTCGAAAATGTCTAAAAATTAATTTGGGTATGCAGTATTCAAGAATGTGCAACTATACATTTTACAAGTAAGTTTCAATTTTAAATATTGATCCGTTTTTGAGATACAGAATTTTGAAAAAAAAGTTTAAAAATATTTTTTTTAAATCCAAAATTTTTTTTGAAATTTTTTCGAATACAAAATATAAATTGAACTATATAAACGTACTTTCAAAAAAAAACTTACCCTGATCGGACTTTTATTTTTCGGGAAAATCTGATAACAAAAAAACGGTTCTATGGGCGGTACCGTTTTGGAGCAATACAAAAACATTTTTTTTACATAAAATACATCAGAGTTTTAAACAAAAATTTTCGAGGAAGTTTTAAAAAAATCGTAGGAGCCGTTTTTGAGAAAATTGAAACTTTTGGTTTTTGGCCAAAAAAATCGTATGGTGGCTACCCTAAATTTTGATCTTAAAAAAAAAATCAAAAAAACGACCAACGCGAATTCGCTCAAACCTCTTATTTTCAAGTTTGAAGTTAATCGGACCAGTGGTTAAGGCTGTAGGTGCGTTTACAGACAGACAGACAGACATCGGACGGAATCGCCGGACCCACTTTTTTCGAATTCTCTATCATCGTAATGTCATATCTCATCATTATCTCAACTTTTATTTTTTACGAATTCAATACTTGCCATATATTCTATATGTCGCAAGTAATATATTCTATATGTCGCAAGTAAAAATAAAATAGAGTGGCGCGACAGCTCTTGAAGAGCCAAGGCCTAAGTGACTTACTCTCATCAACAATTCCCTGAGTGCGTGTGGAGAATTGAGGAGACCTACAATTTAACGCCGATTCCGAACGGCAAAGTTGAGAAGCACTTTTTCATGACAGATTGATACTCTTGGAAGATTTGTCAGGTCTTCGCAAGAGACAGTACCCGTGAAAGATGAAATAAAAACTTGGCCTGAGTAGGACTCTCGAACCAACAACGCGACGTTCTGCTTAGCAGCCAACGCACTTACCAACTAAGCTACGGGCAACTTAAAATAAAATTACATTACGATGTATTGCTGAGTTCATAGTTAGTCGTTTCTTCGTAAATTTTTAAAATCTTAACCGGCGTGAAACATCAGTCATTATCTCGCAAATCATCTGTTTATTGGAGAAAAAAACATTACAAACGCACATTTTAACTTTTTACGAGGAAAATAATATAAAAAAAAATCATTAACAACAACCAGTTGCAATCAATTCAATAAAACTCTCCTCAAACCCATTGCGCTTGCGCCAAGTTAAATGTAGGTTTATTTGAAATTGACCACGATTTATTGTATTTGCACTTAAATTTTTTTTATTATGAAGTAAAAAATAAAGTGTTTGTTGGCTTAATTTTCGGACAAAAGCAGTTCTCCCCGCAACAAAATTCATAATAGTATTGGCACCTACAATTTTCTATCTGAGTAAGTTAAATACCCTCCTGTTGCTGTGGCTGCAATAGAAAATATAAATGACTTCATTTTGAAATCGAATGAGTGTTCTCTTCCATAAATAATAATCTCTGCATGGGACTCCCGAAGTTTCTCATTCAAAGTCCATAATCCTTGTTTGTATAGATTTAGTTCAACGCATTAAAATTGACAAATTTATCGTTAGATCTGACCACAGCATAAAAAATACCCTTACCGACCATTTGACACAAAATAAAACTCACACAATTCCAAGACATTCCTAATTGTTTTTTTTCTGTAAATAAGGACTGGTCACTGGTGGAGTTGTTCGTTCAATAATTGATTTTGCCATTTGCGGAACTCATAAGACACTAAAATTCCACGCCATTTTTGAACTGTTTCGCTATTTAAAGACTAGACTCACAAAGGCATAAAATATACCTCCTACCAGTTCTTATATAGCCTCGCAAAGCACAAAAACCTACAGAACTCTTTTCCCACTTCCAGGCAATATGGGAACTTATTTTTACATCCAATCACATGAGATCTGTGACGATGATGATGATGCTGGTGATGATGCAACTGCAGAAATGATGGCTTCAAACAAAAAAGTAGGAGTTGTCGCCTCAATGATATCAAACTGTGAATCAATTCGATGTCCAAACATAGCTGACAAGATAATATCTCAGTGCAGAGCAGTTATATGACTTACATTGATGTTGTGGCTGCAGCTTTCATCATACTGCACAATGGGAAGTCGCAATGAATAAAAGTCAGTTGGTCGATTAGGTCTGGCTCTAAGCAATAATGATCCAATTTTACACAGAGGCGTCTCAGTCCTCCCATATGGAAGTTATTCCATGGAGTATTAATATGTTCTATGTCTCATCCCGTAATCGTTAGAAAATCAACGAACAAAGAAAAGAACAGGCGAAAAAAAAACTTCATATCAACCTTGACAGTTGGATCTTGAAAATTGCTCCATTATTGAAGAGAATTTTTCCCACGGGCATAAATAATTCATAGTAGTTTGTTTAAAACTTGAATTTTCCTTGTTCGTATTTGTTGGTTACAATATGCGATACAAAAAATTTAAGGAGCTTTCCCACATTCTTTATAGAGGAACGGAGCCTTTGATTTCCCATAACGAGCATGGTGTTCGTTTATGATTTATTGAATTTTGTTATGCCACTTGCCCAATAGGGCAATAACATAAATCACGAAGTGTCAATCAATCTTCGTTGACGTATTTTTGAGTGGTGACAACGCAACGGTTGTGGCCCTACAGACAGTTTCTTGATTAGCAAGTGGCCGCAGTTTAATTATGTGTTTTTGGTAAAATATTTTAAGGAATATGAAACTTATAAATAAATTCTAAAAACAATATTTTGTCTGTTTAAATTTTTTAAATTTATTTTAATCGTGTACTGCAATCAAGACAATAATATATTTTGTTATATTTGATCAAGGGCTTGTTTTAGGAATCAGTTTTGTTTAACAAAGGTTCTTAGTAGGGGAGAGTGGGTACGAAAGTAACACGGGCGGTGGTAACATTGAACTTTAACAAAACCCTCTGACTGTATACGTTCATTTGTAAATGTAGAAATCCTGGCAATTGGATCCTGAATGCACCTTCACAAATGCAATAATGTCAAAGTACTGAATTGTGAAAGATAAATTTTAAAACGTTAAATTTGTGTCCTATTGTAAATCTCGGCGTTAAATTGTAGGTCCTCTCAATTCTTCACACGCACTCAGAGAATTGTTGACGAGAGGAAGCCACTAAGGCCATGGCTCTTCAAGAGCTGTCACGCCACTCTATTTATTTAAAGTTTGTTAAAGCGATCGACCCAATAGTTTTTTTTTGTTTTAATTTAATATTCAATAAAATAAACGATATGTTTACAGTTGTTACATTTTTTTAGTGGACGTTTGTAACATGTAGGAACTTTCAATTGATAAATGATCACGGCTTCCTTCGCGTATCTATAAAATGTCACGACAAAGAACAAGAAAAATCCCCCAAGGCATGCTTTGAGAAATAGGTATCATGAATTCATGACATCAGACGAAGTCTTAAAAAATGGCAAACAAATTCCAAGTGTTTCAAAGGCTTATAATATCTGCCACGTTTCTTTGAAGCCCCTTTAAGACGATCCGTTATCAGTTAAGTCCTCAGTTCAGTTTTAACTTCAGTTAATAGTATTTAGTGTTTAGACATCATTCAGTGAAAGAAAAAAAATGTGCACGACTGGGTCGTACAAACTTGCTCCTGTATTGCAAATTATAACTCATAAAAAAACATAAAAAAAAAAAATTCATAAATAAAAATTTAAATTGAAATATGTACCTCAAAAATACATTCAATCTGAAAAAATTGATGTCATATAATTTCTTTAGAAATTGTTGATTTTTCATTTTTTTTTTAAGTCGTAGGAGTGTTTTTTTTACATTTTTTTATGTATAAAATTTTCGGAAAGGTCTTAAAATTAATTTGGGTATGCAGTATTGAAGAATATAAAAATATACATATTATAAGTATATTTCGATTTTTAATATTGATCCGTTTTTGAGATACAGAATTTTGAAAAAAAGTTTAAAAATATTTTTTTTAAATCGAAAAAAATAAAAAATATTATTTGGGAAATATATACTTACTTTCAAAAAAAAAAAATAACGCTGATCAGACTTTTATTTTTCGAGAAAATCTAATAACAATAAAACTGTTCTATGGGAGGTACCGTTTTGGAGCAATACAAAATTTTTGTTTTACATAACATACATGAATGAAATTGAAAATAAATAAATAAATAAATGTTTTAAAAAATAAAATCCGAGGAAGTTTAAAAAAAAATCGTTGGAGCTGTTTTGGAGAAAATTGAAAGTTTTGGTTTTTGGCCAAAAAAATCGTATGGTGGCTACCCTAAATTTTGATCTAAAAAAAAATAAAAAACTGGGATATGAGTTTTTGCTCAAACCTCTAATTTTCAAGGTGCCTGTAAACTCACAGACAGACAGACGGACGGAATCGCCGGACCCATTTTTTTCGTAATGTCATATCTCATCATCATCTCAATTTTTTTTTTACGAATTCAATACTTGCCATATATTCTAAGTATATGTCGCAAGTAAAAAGGACGGACAACTATATTCTAAGTTAATCCAATATTTCCCTTATTTTATTATTTTTATGTGCTGTTACAATCGTCCTTTCATCGTGTTACAATTGGTACGACCAGAAGGACAGTTGTAAGATTCGACTCTCACCTCTTTTTCCAGCATACAATCGGAGAAAGGATAAAGTTGGATGGCAAATCACTGTTAAATGGTAGCCAAATGTCCACTCATTAATGTACGTGTTGTTTTATTTTGTAACATCCTTTGGTTTAAAAAATATGGTACAAAATGTATAAATTGTTACTTTCGCCTACCCAATTTCCCCTACCTAATCAAACTTTTCAAATGATACCTAATCAAAATTATTTACATATTGCATATTTATTATTACAACATAAAAAAACGAAAACAATTTTATTAAATGAACAAGAAAGTATAAGTAAAAATAAATTTGAATTGGTAAATCCCACGAACTTCCTCAACTAACCAATAACTCAACAAAAATAAATAAAAATTAAGAAATAAATAAAATTTTGAAATGTTTATCGAAAAACCAGACTTGACTTCAAAAACTTTAATTTTGTTTAATTTATGAAATAATAAGCAATTTTTAAATTTTTTTCGAAACTATTTTGAGTTTTCTTATATAATATTTTATGTAGCTACAAAAAATGTGAACATATTCATCTAGCATTTAATTTTTGTAATAATATCTGTATCCGCCTTTTAAATACTCAATTTTAAAAACAAAAAATATGTATAAGCTCGAAAATTATTAAATATTAGAATATTAGTTTTTGAAAAAAAAAATTGGAGCAGAGCCAAAATAAATTTTCTTAGATTATGACAAGGAAAAAAATATTTTTTTTTTAAAGAATTTTTAAATTTTTATTTTTGGACAAAAATTGTGTGCTACGGGTGCTACTCTTAATTTTGGTCTTAAGAATCTACCAAAAGCAAATAATTTGAAATCACTTATTTATATATTTGAAGTCAATCGACGAGTTGCATAAGCTGTAAATGCAAGATAGACAGACATGCCATGGAAAAAAATTAAAGTCAAACTAGCCAACAAAAAAAAAAAAACATGTTTTTGTAAAACCCTAAATTAGGTTAAAACCAGCTCACACAGGTAAATTTTCCCAAAAAGCTGGCCATAACTATAAAAAAAATTTGCGATTTGTTGTAATTTTTTAATGCAAAGTTGTTTACAAATAGTGTAAGCATTAAGCCTCATATATCATTCGATGCAGATTATAACGGTTCAATCAGCAGATGCTTTCAAAGTGCAAACTTTAAGGGAACAAATGCAGTAGCTGTTTTGATCTGGCGAGAAGAAGTCATTTGGTTTATTTTTGTTCTTTCTTTTTTTGGGTGCTTTTAAAATTTATTAAACATGGATTCTGTTGCTAGTGGTATGTTTTATTGAGATAATATTTTTTTTTGTCATATTTTAAGTTGATAATTTATTTTGAAGCCTTTTAAGGCAGAGTATTTTATTGGTACAATATTTTTATCATTTTTTAACTTCAATAATGCAAAAGTTAAGTTTTTCTGCGGATTTCTGTTATGAAAACAGTCTTAAAATTTGCGTTTGCATTTCCTTAATCAGAAACAGTCAAAATATTTTGCGTCATTTTGCGTTCTTTTTAAATATTCGCACTTAAAGTTGACGCGGAAGGGTTTACGCAAGATCGCGATCAAGTTTCACTTTTCTTTCTAAAAATCAGCTTTCTTAATGTTTGAGAAAATGCACATCTCGTGACATACCGAAAAAATCAATTTTTTGACAGGAACGTAGGAAAATGAAACTAATGTTGACATTTCAGAGCAAACAAACAACTTTTATGTCCGATTTTGTCTATGACCATAAAAGAAGGTGGTTAATTGCAAAAAAAAAAAAAAATAATAACAAAAAAATATTTCTGACGCTATTCTTCCAATGGGACTACGCAAAGAAGCACAAGAGTCCCGAAACAAGGACATAAAGCGTAAAGTGTAAGTGTTGCATACATACTGATTTTTTTTACAAGGAAATTAAAACACTTATGAATTTTTTTGGTATGCAAGATTAATAATAAATTGCATAAAAACGTGTTGATAAAATTTCCAAAAAATTGGCTGAGCCGTTTTTGAGAAATCTGGAAAAGAGTGTTATAAACCCAAAAGGTACTACAAAAATGGATCTCTTTTCCGATTTATTTGTTATTGAAGAATATATTTTAAATAATATTTTGGAATGCAATTTCACTAAGGATAATGTTAAGTATAACTGTGCAAATATTTAACAAAATTTGTAAAGCCGAAATGGAGATATACGGGAATAATCAAAAAATCAGCCGCAAAGTCCCTAGTATTAGAATTTCACTTCGATACATGGCCATTAGGGGTATAGATAAAAATCTGAAAAAATTAGGATTTTTTTTTTATTTATTTGGAGACGATTGAGCAGATACCTTCATTAATTTTCGAAAAAAAGCAAATAAGAACTACGCTAATGTAGATAATTATTTATTTATTTATTTATTAATATATTTATGTATTTATTTATATATTTATTCATTTATTTGAGTATTTATTTCGTAACTTATTATTATATAATTAATTTATTTATTATTTTCCAAAAAGCAATAAGCATGCAACGCAATACAAAGAAAATACCAAATTTAAAAGCACCCCTTTTCATCCTTTTTGCATGGTGTTTGGCGAATTTGGTTGTATATTTGGTTGAAAATTGTTGTTTCTTTTGAAAATTAACTTCTTATGGATTTCCATGCAACAGTAAAACAAAAAAACCCAAAAAATAGTTTTGGCCAGCTTTTTGGGAAAATTTACCTGTGTGCGGCTCAGAGAATCCCTACAAGTATGACTTAAATTTTTTAAACAACAGCAGTTATTTTCAGTCCCTGTTATGAAGTTCTATTATTGACTACCATAAGACTGTTTGTTGTGTTGTCCAGTTCGACCACAATTTTACGAAAGAAATCTCACATTTATGCAACCAACAATCAATTAAAAACTACAGGAACACCCAAGATATCATAATCATTATTAACAATTCCCTTAACAAACCAACTCAACTCCAACTACCTGTACATTCTCATTACCCCTCTGAGTCTTTACAACATTAACCTGCTCATCCAGCTTTAATTACTATCCGGCAAAATCATCATTAAAATCAAATCCATAATACTTGAGAAGGTTTCTTTCTCTTTTTTTCAGTTTGTTTTTATTGTTTTTTATTCTTTTTTTGCTAAATCGGCAAAACATAAAAAAGGTATAACACCCAACGAAATAAAAACCTACAGGCGGCAAGTAGGTACCTACTTCTGAGGTCACTAACTCCGAGTAAGTATATATTCCTACTATTCTTCATAATGTTATAATTAAAAATTAGTTCATTTTTCACTCACCTTACAAAAAAAAAACAGAGCTTCCCATTCAGTAGACGCGAAAAGGCAAACAAAAAAACACTACACTGAAGGTAATTGTATCTGCACAGACGATAATTTTGTTGTATCTTTTTTATATGATAATTTCATGCAATGTCTGCTTCGCTCAATAAACACGAGATACAGATAAAAATAAAACACAAAACTTCACTCTTAATCCACAGTACTAAATCTTTGTTGAATTTTATATTTTTAATCCAAAATATAAATTAAGATTTTTTTGGTTAATAAGAATGGACTAATTTTCGTTTTTTTCGCAAGTAATTTGTGTCGAAATTTTTTAAACACTTTCTCAAGGAAATGCAAATTACCAGTTGCATGCAACTTAAACAGAGAAAAAAAACTTTTAAAACAAATTGTACCTACTCACAGCACATTTTCTACGCTAGTTAACGGTTTAATTGTTGCAAATACACCTGTTGTTGCCTCTCTTAGTCCAACAACAAACCAAGGGGTTTTCCCTTTGGTAGCATTTATGTTTCGTTTTTTTTTCCTCGTGAATCTTTTGCTCCAGATTGCGCATGTAAAGAGCGGAAACACAATGTACATAAACAAAAAAATTCAGCAACACAAAAAAAATCAGTCGTGATTAATCTTACACTGTTAATCCGATATAATCACCGTCACGACACATTAAAGATACACCCCGAGTGTCACAATATAGTTGCGTTGTAGCCATAAAATTAAGCCACTGATGGATACCGAACTCATCAAAAAAGTATCTTTTTTTTCTTAACACTCATCAGACCATCGACAACGGCGAGAAAAAACAAAAATAAATCTGTAGTTTGTGAAGTTAAGCGAAGTTAGATTGTACGCGTCCATCAAGGTCGCTGTCGAGGCACCGAATGCAAAGCAAATATCAGATTCGTTTTTCCCACCATCACCATTGCCATAGCCATCCCATCGTCATCATCATCATCATCATTATCATTATTATCCACATCGTCGTCGTGGTCGTGGTCAAAGACGAAATGAAGAAGATACATTTCTTCTTCTAGTTTTAGTTTAGATCGAGCTCTATAGCTGGTCTAGGCCGATGATGTCGGAGTCGGAGTTGGATAGGTTTTGATACAACTTGCACACACGGAGACGACGACACTAGTTCCACTCTTTTCGCGATTTCTACTGCTTTCAGACTATTTTATAAAAATTTAACTTGAAGCTAGTGAGGCTATAGTAGTTAACAGTGGCAAAGAAGTATCTTATGGGGATACTGCGAAGGAACATCAAATTGTGTGGAGCTTCGCGGGAGTATAAATGTCTAACGATTTTATAGTTAGTCTAGCCCCTCGATGTCTTAAACCTTATAGTTCAATCGAGTGTGTTGATTTTTGTTGCAGTTAAGAAGTTGTAAGAAATTGTGACTAGAACTTGAGACATACATCAATCACGTAGTACGACAAAAGAAGGTATCTCTGTTTTTTATGAGCACAATTTTTCAATATTGTGTTAAGTACATTTTAAACGAAAGAGTTTGATTTACTATACACAAATTAAAAAAGTAGGGGTCCTAGAATTCACTCCTGCGGTAGCCTTAAAAACACAGGAAATTAGTCGTTTCTTCACAAACAAATTTGAATAAACCTTAAAAAAGTTTAATTTCATCCCAGACTATACTTAGTTCCAATGCTAGAATGCAATCCAACAACACCTCAAAATGCTGCTTTTGTAGCTGTGATTGTTGATGCAGTTACCTAGACTTCGCCTAGTTGGTTTAAGTCGTGTGCGAGTTGTTACTCAGCTCATTGAAACAAACCCTCTCCCCTGCAACAAAACAACACAAGTGTATTGCATGTCTATAGCTTGTGAGACACATGACAGCGTCTATAGCTATTCTCAAAGTTAAGCGTGCGACTTGAAACTCAATACGTCTTGTGGTGAGATAGCCAATTTCGGGGATAATAAATCCCATGCAAAATTTACCCATTGAATTTTAGAACGGAGAGGGGGAAAATGTGCGTGATTGTGGTTAGTCACATCAAACAAAGTCGACGCTGTTGTTGTTTTGGAAAAATGGCACACGGTTGTTTAGAAGGTTAACTTTGAAGCTGCCTTAGAAGATATATGAAACTCTTTTATTTTTCAAACCCTGGCAACCCTTTCATCGCCAGTCCCATCTTCACGTTAGACAAATAAGTCTTTCATTTCAAACATCTCCACTTGTGTGTTTGCTGCCACTGTACGTTGCATTCGACGATGTTGGAAGTTGTGTAAACAACGCTGACCAATGCACCGGAAGAAATTACACCGTTGAATAAGTCCCAAGCCCATCATAAGCTGCGTTTACATTACACCTCTATAATTTACCATTCATTGACACTTGACGCAATACTTTAACGGTGATTTAAGGTAAGTGTGTGGTGATGACAGCAGTTATTATAATGTTTGTTTATTTTTTATTTTTTTTTTGAAGACAACAAAATATGATGGTTTTGGATTCTTTTCGTTCTTGTTGTGTGTGATGCAATGCACTACTCGCCTCACTATATCGATGATGGGAAGGTCTTTTGGCGGTAATCAATCCGAGGTCTAGGCAGCACGCTTTGCCGCGGAGATTGAATTCGTGATGGGAATTGAATTTTTGATCTCTGGCGTGTTGGTTATATGTGTGTGCCATTTTCGTGTGTTATATGTAGGGAATTCCTTTCAAACTGTAATCGGATGCTGGGTGATGGGATTTTAGCTGACGGCAGAAGCGGCGCGGTGGCAGTTGAAGTTCTAGTGGTTTTGAAGAGGAATTCCTCCTTGTGTGTTTTTTCGGATTCTTAGAAGATATTCTTGATTTTGGTTGATTAATGCAATTTTGTGGCTTTGGGGTAGTTTTGTACACATTTTTGTTTAATAGTGTAAAAGAAGCTGCTAGTCAGCTAGTGACCTCATTTTTGTTAAGCCACGGGTGAGAAGATGAACTCTTGGACCCAAAGTGAAAAAAGAAAGAATCCTTAGTTCTTATGGCCGCAATAAAAAAGACATTCGTTGTAAAAATTCGCACATTAAAATTTAAAAAATGTTTTAATGAGTTTGGTGCAACTATTTGAAAAGCCTAGATTCTAAAATTAAGACATGCGACTTAAAACATAAATCATAACATTAAAATTTAATCATTAAATTATTATGCAGTCTTGAGAATCTCTTTAATGACTGGAGACGATGCACCTGGGTGGCCCCAAGCCCCTAATGATTTGAAAATCAGAAAATATAAAAAATTATGTGTTTTTCACGGCATTTAGTTTTCAATTGAAAAACATTATAAATTAAAATAAATCCAGATTTAGAAGGGGAATGATAATTGTTTTCCTTTAAAAACAAATAAACAATAATTAGAATGGACTTTTGCGACTTGTTTAACCCTTTGTCCTCCTTAGTCTTATTAATTATGTATTCCATCATAATTTCTTTACTATTTTATGTCTTTCTGTTAGCTACTTAGAGCGTCATTGTTGAAGCATTTTATATCTTTTTCTATTGCATGAATTATGCATCTATTAGATGTCGTTTTAAAATTTCCCTAAGCGATGATTTACGCTTGTTTGATTTAAATCAGATTAGCTGTTGTCTGTTATTCTTTTCAAAGCTCCACGGTAGGAAGTGTTTTTTTTTGTATGTTTTGACCATCAAAAACTATTATTGTGACATCTTAGTTTGATGGGAAAGTTATGTCATGATATTGTTGATGGGGCCAAAGAATTAGTTAAAGCAGAGACATTTTGTCTATAGGAATTATTGCCATGAATTAAATTTAAGATTTAGCTTTTAAATGAAATTATAAGAATGCTCAAGAAGTAAGCTTCAACCACTTTTCGAAAAGTTAGAAATACACATTTTTATTCAAAAAAAGGATTTGCATTTTTCATAGAAGATATATTTAAAAGACATATTACCAGCAGAAATTGATTTTGCCGGGCTTTAACAAAGTGGTTAGGAAAAGCGAATTGCATTGAGGTACTAAGAATTTTAACATGAGCATGCAAAAACATCTCATAGAGAAACTTGAAAAAAGCTTAATCCGCAATATGCTTAGGATGGAGGCCATGTACAGAACAGTAATTTTTAATTCCTTGATAGCAGTGCAATTGTGCCATAGTCGGTTCTGTTTTACGAGACAAAAGCGCGGGCAGAACAAAAATATGATCAAGAAGAGAGAGAAACGGACTTTCCACCTTAATTTGAGCACGGCAAACTACATGATCATCTTGGAAACGGGCTCTAAGATTGTGTTTCTAAGAGAAATCTCAAAACTGTTGCTTTTCTTCAAAGGCTGGGGTATGCTTACCGGTTTCCGGAGTCTTTCTAGAGCAGCAATCAAACTTTTGTTTTGAAAATTTTGTTTATTTGTTTGTATGACCGCTATGGACTCCTAAACGGCTTAACAGATATTTATGAAATTTGCATGCTGTTGTATTTAGAGATGGTTTCTGTGAAAAAAAAATTGAAAACCCATACGAAAGAGTTAGAAAACTGAAAAAATCAAAAAGATATAGAAAAACTTGATTTTTTGCGTGGATTTTTTTTTTGTTCCAGAATGGCTCATCGAATGGAAAAATGGAAAAATCGTAATGGAAAACTTGGAAAATTTAGAAAAAGAGGGAAGTATTTGATATCTTATATAACATTTAGGATTTTGACTATGTAAAGGTTTCGTTGTTAAGCTAGAAAAATTGTAAATATCTGTGTTTTTATTTTTGCTCAGTCCACCCCATTGCATTTCCTGGATAGCAGTAGTGTCTGCTTTGTAACAGTTGAGGGTCTCCTCTAATTGTTTGGCGGCACGCGGTCTATTAAGTGGCGTAACATTCCATGTGCATATCCGAAATTCGTTGTCCTTAAAACATTTGCTTGGGTCGTCATCAGTGTATCCGTCCGTTTCCTGTTGTTGCTTCGCAAGCTCTGCGAAGAGTGGGTAAGGGTTTGGAAAGGATTGCTTGCAATTCCAAGTACAGATTTCTTGCCGCTCATGTGCGGAAGGTTCAACCTCCAAGTGGTGCAGAGCGTCAACCTGACTCTGTCAGGGCGAATGAACCTACGTTTTTATTGTACATGTATCATAATCATTTTCTTTTGATACCGTGATTAATGAGACTGTACTTGAATATCATTGTGATAGAATAAGGCACTAATGAGTGTTCTTAAGAAAGTTGGTGGTGCATGGCAATATGTCATGCAGTCTTCCAGTTTGGTCGACCCGGCTCCATTCTGGATAAAAGACTGCATGACAATGGACACCAGTGTTCCTGTGAGCCGATAAGTCACGAAGCTGGAAAATTATCCTTTTGGTTTGTACGGATGTGTGATAATTTCACACATCCGATAGAATGTATGATGATAATGTCATACATTCACGGAGTACAAAATAACAAAAGAGACGACCATGTCTTCTGAAAAAACTGGTACTCTGGGGTAGTTGATGCCCGGATTCTAATTGAATCTTCAACTACAGTTGCGGTCGGCCCCCTTGTGGGAGTTTCAGAGTGGCTGTGGTTAACGAGAAATGCGTTCTCGGTAACTGAGTGATGGTGTTCCTTAAGCTCAGTTACATAGATAAAAACACATTTACCAGTATGGCTTTTTTTATCGGGAAAAGCAAACTGGTACTTGAGAAAAATGGAATTGGTGGAAGACAAAGTCTATGGCAAATGGGACATATGTAAAAGACTAATATTGTGCCTTTTCCCTTATCTACAAGGCAATACACCAAAATATGCATGTAATTCATGCATATAAAATGGAGTGGATTGGAAATCAATCCACCACGAAATTAAGGCCTCGGGCCAGGTGTTCGTGTGTAATTGTTTTCATAATCTGTTGCTTCGCAATTAAATGTTTTTCTACGTAGTCGGGAAGTCATTACCCCGACAACAGCCTACTCCGCTTCGACCTGTCGATCATGGGAGGCCCTTCTGCGAAAACAAGTTTCGCGATCGCATAGCTCTAAGCTTCATAATATTGGTCACCGTAAACCACTACGCCACGTCAAGGCTTAGGTACACCATGGAGGGCTGGAGACTGGAGTTTATCTGAAGGCCCTAAATTGTGGTGAAACGAGGTTCATATAATGTTGGTTTGTTTGTAAAGATGACACTTAAGCCGCATTTTTCTAAATCACCGTTGTTGGTAGGTAAAGCTGCGTCTATATAGGAAAGTCGGCAAATAATGGAAACAATCATACAAGGATACAAGCAGGTCGAAAATTATTTGTTTGTATGGGATTCTAACCGAAGGCAAATATCTCGGCAACCATGGCTCGGAATTGAGATTGGCTTTTAGTGGTGTGCTCTCTTCAACTATCTGTAAGGTCTGGTTACCAAGTTGTGATCCCAATAACGTTAGATGCAAACACGTTTATCTGGTCTGCTTGTAAAGTAATAATAACAGAATTTGATAAAATCAAATATTTTGAATTAATAACGATTCGACCAATTATTTAAATTATGTTTGTTTTTATGCGAAATCGGGCTTTTCTTAAAAGCGGTGTAATCTCTGCATAACTTTTTTAAATTCTTGATTGTTTACTTTCATGTAGTTTTTCCCTGTTCTATAAGTTTTGTATTAAATTTCCGTTTATTTATGTTCAACAAATTTAAAATAACTCCTTTTTATTATAGACAAAAACTCAGTTTAAATTGTTTAAAATAGTGCTTATTATTATATGTAACAAACAAAAAAAAATCATGTAAGTTCAAATCAAAAATTTTATAAGTGCAGATTGTTAAATATATGTTATCCTCAGATTTAATAAAATTCCCCTGAAGAAGTCGAGAAATTACGACGAAACGTAGGGAAAAATATGAAATAAAGTTTTTTATTTGCATATACAGATGAAGTGACCAAAAAAGCCCAATTTCGCATAAAAACAAAAATCAAATATTTTATCTACACTAATATATAAAGCTGAAGAGTTTGTTTGTTTGAACGCGGTAATCTCAGGAACTACTGGTTCGAATGGTATAATTCTTTTTGTGTTGGATGGTGCCTTAATTGACTTAGACATTAGGCTACTTAACATTAAGCTGTGACCAATAGCAGCGAAGAATCTGTTTAAAATGGGGAAAAAACGGCAAAAAATATACATTTTTCTGCGTTTTAACGAACTTATCTCAGGAAGTACTGGTTCGAATGGTATAATTCTTTTTGTGTTGGATAGTCCATTAATCGATGAAGGCCTTAAAATAAAATAAATAAATAGAGTGGCGCGACAGCTCTTGAAGAGCCAACGCCTAAGTGGCTTACTCTAATCAACAATTCTCTGAGTGCGTGTGAAGAAAAGAAGCAAAGTTGAGAAGCATTTTTTCATTACAGATTGATACTCTTGGAAGATTTGTCAGGTCTTCGCAAGAGGCAGTAACCGTGAAAGATGAAATAAAAACTTGGCCTGATTAGGACTCGAACCAACGACGTTCTGCTTAGCAGCCAACGCACTTACCAACTAAGCTACGGGCAACTGCTTTAGGCTTTATTCTACTTAAAATTAAGCTGCGACCAATAGCAGCGAAGAATCTGTGGAAATGTGAGAACTGAGATTTTTTTCTGAGATCTCTGAGATGAAATTATTTTGGATTCGATTTCTCACTCAGCTATTTGACGTGGCTGACATATGTGCTTGTGCAGCAACAATTAGTAAGGTAACCATTAAATCTCAATGATAACTGAGAATTATGTTCCACCAAGGCACCAAATGATTTTGCCTCAGCCAAGGTGACATTGAGATATCAGTGAGATGTTGTTAGGTGGAACTGGCCTAATAACTGCTCAAATTAGAATTTTGAGAGTTCAATTGATTTGTGAATGTGATTGATTGCACTATTTGTGCAGATTATTGTGTTTAAACCATAGGGGAGAGTGGGTATGTTTGGGACACTTTTCGAATACATTAAATTTGCCGAGATCTTATAGATCGTATCTGAGCAAAATTGATTTCTAAAGATAAAAAAACATTTTGGCAACCTATTTTTAGTTAAAAAGAAGGCGAAACTCCGACAGAAGAAAAGCAAAAAATTAATTTCATGAACCAACTCACTTTGTCCCATTCCTCCTACGAGCAGGAGGATCGGGACAACTATGGGGTGGAATGGGACACTTTTCGAATACATTACATTTGCCGAGATCTTATAAATCGTATCTGAGCAAAATTAATTTCTAAAGATAAAATAACATTTTGGCAACCTATTTTCAGCTATAAAGAAGGCGAAAGTCCGACAGAAGAAAAGCAAAAAATCATTTCATGAACCAACTCACTTTGTCCCATTCCTCTTGCGAGGAGGAGGATACGGTTTGTCCCATTCCTCCTGCGATCAATAGTATTGGGACAACTATAGGGTGGAATAGTGATGTCCCAATCATCCTGCGTGGCACTTTATATAAATAGTTTTTAATATCACTTTTCGTGTGGCAATAATTAAACAAAACAACGATGAATTCACTTAAAAAATGGTGTTGCTACCTAATTATTACACTCTTTTGCGCAGAAAGTTCACACACTAAAAAAAAAATTATCTCAAAGTTTACACAGATGTTTTACTTTTTATGCACAAATTACCTTTTTTTAATCTCCACTCCGTAATTTTTTTCCTAGACACAACTTGTTTCGTTGAGGGATGGGGGCAGACTGAAGACAGAATCTGTCATACAAGGAAAGAGAAAAAAAGGTAGGAATTGAGAAAATGCCTAAGTCCCATTCCTCCTGTGTCCCAAACATACCCACTCTCCCCTATCATTTTATGTACTTCTTAACTAAAAAATATGCTCAGTTTAAAGAAAAAAAAATTTCTTAACGAAAAAAACGATGCAGAAGTAAGAGAGATATATTAGAATTAGGGAGAGTTCACCCAAGGGAATGCTTTAAGTATGAACAACTGAAGGGAATCATAAAAAATGCTCAAATTTTTCAAGTTCAAGAGAATTACGACCTAGGGAGAGTTGACTGCAATGCAATTTTACAATAACTTCCGAACAAAATTCCCACGCGCGAATGATGCACAAGTCGAGATGATACTCTGGCCGGTGGACGAGGGAGAGGCGGACGAAGTCGCGGGCAACTGCTAGTAACAAATAAATACAATCTAAGTGCGACTGAGAACAGCAGCCGTACACTATAGTCACAGAATGAGATAGCAGCCGTATACTATTCAAAGTTTCTATGTCCACGTCAATTCTGGACTAGCTTCTTGTAAAAAATATTGAGAGTCTTTTCCAGGTATTCTTAATGTATACCTCTCACAAGGGAAAGAACTCTAGTTTTGGTGTATTCCTTCTTTTTTGATCTTTTAAGGATTTTCTTTCGAAAACACAATGTGAATTATAATGCTTAGGATCGCCTTCCAAGTAAAGTAGTTCTTCAAGCTATATAAAACCCACATAAGATGGTTCAAAGATTTGATAAAATTAATCGATCCGCTTAACATTGAACTGAATTTTAACAGCCTTGTCTTGTGGAAGCCATGACTTAAACTATTACATTACTAGTCAAAGCCAAAAGCTCGGTGCACCGTACGATTTATAATAGGCTTCCTTACCACGTCTACGAAATAAATAATTTCAATGACAGCTACACACATTCTAAATTCATGTTCCGGTTCGTCCATAATTTGAACTATATATTTCCTTCTCCTCTGACTATCCGGCTGTAACAAGTACAAGTTTATAAGTTAAGGTTTATTACATTTTCGAAATTTTCCGAGAATGTTTGGTTGTAACGAATTTTGAGTCAAAGGGTATCATATAAATCTACATGTAACACAGGATGTGCCTTGTTATAGCCCAAATAAATTGGCGAGTGCAGACAAGAATACAGCTCAAGATTTGATTGTCTTTCGCTGCTTGACTTAGAAGTCAACTGCTAGTGCAACTTTCCAAACTTGTAATGTACCAATATATTCAATTAATAGTTTATTATTAGTATTTAACTACTAGCTGACACAACAATCATCTCTCTATAATTTTAAATGGTACAGAGTACAGAAGATGCAAAAGTGTATTTTTATATAATTTCCACACACTCGAGGTGTTTTTATTACCCTTTATGTCAGTGATTTTAATTGAATAAAGTCGCTGTTTTATTGCCAAATTGATACTCCTGGAAATGAAAAAGTTGCTAGAAAGAGACAGCGGTAGTAAGTGGCGCAATGATTGTCTTTTATGAATTCCCTTTTCCGAACAGCATAACTACTGTCGGACGATGACAGGGACAGCAAATGCAAATTATGGACAAGAAACTATAATTATTTTCCCATATAGCAATTATAAGAACACATAGTCCTTTGCGAGATCACATCGATAGGCCTTCAAAGTCCTCAACTGCATCAGAATCACTAGAACTGAAATTAAATAAATAAAATAACCTGTTTGTTTGTTTCTCTTCATCCCAAATGCACCAATATCAAACTACACGTATGATTTATTCATCATACAAATAACTCTATCCAGTTGAATAGTAGACACTTATCCAAGAACAAGCCACAATTAATCATGATTATCCACTATTGCCATGGCATAACTTATCGTCAAGTGGAGTCGTATCTAGTGTCTAGAGAGTGCGTTCCCGTCCATGTCGTCTTGGTTGTCATCGTCATCGTTGCATCGTATGGCTAATTTATTCCGTGTTTCCATTTCTTACAGCATCCGAAACAGAAACAACTATACAATTCCCTTTGAAGCTCATAGGTGTACACAAACAAACGAGCCAAATTGTGATGAAACTTTGAACCAAACTTCCGGTTTGTATAAGATCGATTGAGAAAGCAACTTTGTCTGACAGCCCTTAAGAGTAAGTTCCGTCTTTATGTCGTTCGAGGCACTTCAAAATGTGTGACAACCACCTCGATTCTTAGACAATCAAGATTCTCTCATTTTTTATTCATAGTCAAACAATAACAGAAGAAAAAAGCTGACTCTAAAGAGATTGACGACGATGTATCTTTCCGCCATCCAGTGACAGAACAGCTTGTCCATAGCTGTTGACATATTGCACCAATTTCGCAATTAACATTGGTCACATTTACAATAAAAGAAGAGCATAAAAGAAGTTCGTCAATCAATTGACCCAAAAAACTATCTTCTTTGTAATTAAGACAAAAGATTTTCTTACAACTGGGACAAGCTCAATCCAAAGCAGTTCTCTAGAGTTGAGAGACTTAATAAACAGCTAACAACCGGGATTTGTTTTATGGCCAAAAGATAAATGAATTTTCAAAAAAAAAAAACACAATGTATATATATAAACAAATACCTGGAAAACCTGCTGATCCAGCAAGGAACAGGCAGCATCAGCTAGGAACAAGATTGTGTTGCTGCTAGTTCCTCGCTATGCGGTGTTGCAAATGGATGGACATTTTTTGTTTGCCTCTGCGTTGCTGATGGAAATTGCTGAAAGTGCAGTGCACCCCGTTCGTCGTCGTGTCGTTTGCTGTGTGTTGTTTAGCAGGACTGGTTCCTGAAGCATGCCAGGATTTTTTACTTTGTTGCTATTTTAGTACAGGTACATGCATTACATTATTTTTTTCGTTCATCATTTCAGGCTGCTTTTAAAAGATCGTTAAATAGTTGATTTGTATGAATAATTGATCGGATTTGCTGAGGAGGAGTGTTAAATGAGGTTAGACTAAGACTTCAGGAATGGAAATTAGGTAAGCAGGTGACATGGCAGGAAAGTGCCCCGTACTACCTATTTGAATATTTTATTAGAACTTGTTAATATCAGATTTTATGATTGTTGGTAGACTTAAAGACGCCGCGGCGCGCCGCCGCACAGTGTGGCCAAATGTAGAAAAAGTTGGCAAAAATACCTTTTTTCTTTCTTCAACTCATTAGAAAAGTATTGATATGGTAAAATAGAGGTACTCTTGAGCTGCACAAAACCGGTTTTTGTTTCATGATAAGTGCAGAGGAAGCAAAGTTATAGTAGTTTGAAGTTCGACTATTTGACAGGTTATTTGTTCTTGATATTCATGCAGTGCAAGAGGGTGTTTACCATTTTAAGTCGCATTTCTTTAAACAAAAAGCTATCAACTTGAAATAAAAAACGGATCCACAAGCATGTAGTAAGCTTTTAATTGATATCACATTTATATATGTTTTGTTTTAATATTGTGTTAAGAAATATGTTCGAATTTTACGTTATTTAAAAGCATTATTTTAAAAAAAGTCTTTTAAAATCGTTAACCGAAAGTGTATATAGGCATGAGATGGCGTAAAACTGTTTGTGTCCTGTTATGGTCCATAGAGTAGGCTTTCGTGTGAAGTTAAAATATTTTGCCCATATTTGCCCCTCTTAAAGAAAATTGTATTTTTGTGTGAGCAAAATTGCGTAAAATATTGGATAATATCAAGGGTTTACAATTTTTGTTTTAGGTTCCAACATTAGCCTATCACACAAATTTTTATTTGAAAACCTTATTAAATCAGGTTAACGTTCAATTCGAAATAAAACTGTATTTTTGACCCAATACTTGGATAATCGGACAAATTGTTCAAACCAAAAATGCAAGATCTGCGTTTAAAAGTGTTTAATTTTGTATCCAGCTTTAAAAAAGGTGGTTGAGTTCGAAAAGTATCCGTGGTCTCCTACCATGCCCAAAATGCTAATTTATGGTAGTATTGTTATAAAAAAGCGCTTGTTCCTATAGGACATTTTGAGACACAAGAGGCAAACAACAATAATAAATATAATGAAGATATTCTTTGTCGACTCCTTATTTCATCTTCATATTTGTAACTAGTATGCATAAACCAATGAGCCGAAAATTCAATTTTGACTCATAGTTATAGAGATGTTAGAAGCTCCATATATCATTGACACTTCAAATTACCCGGGCTCGGGCAGCAATGGATGACTCAAATCAGAACAAGTTTTATTTTTTCTTTCATTTTGTAATATAATTTGGTGTTTTCTGATTTTTTGTTACATATTTTCATGAATTAATTTTTTTTTATGATCTGCAATGACAAATAAATAGTTATCACAAAATACGCAGTTTTAATTGTGAGCTACATAACTACATACATATTCACGAATCCTAAAATCTTATTTTTCAATAAAAACTGCAAAAATATTGATGTAGGCTAAAATTGATTTGGGGTGTTTGGATAACCCAATGCCCCTCCCTTACCGACATAAAAAGTATCCTATCTGCTATTCCAGACTAAAATCTATCTCTAAGGCAAATTTTATCTAGATCCGTTCAACTGCTCTGGCGTGATTGAGCAACAAACATCTATACCTTCACAATTCCATTCATCCAAACTTTAACATTTATAATATCACTAGGATTTATAAATATTTATTCTCAATATTTTAATAATATTGTAATTGGAACTATTCAACATCCATTTTTCTTGAACAAAAATAAATAAAAATGAGGAAAAATAATTTTTGCCAACTTTTCATATACTTGGCCACACTGTGCGCCGCGCGCCGATACAGTATATATCAGGGTTCGAATGTAAGGTTTGACATTTTAAGTGCTGTATGTCAACTCGAATTAATTAACGGTTAAGTAATACTAAAGTAGTGTTAAGAGGCTTAAGAGCACACAAATGAATTAGTCTTAAATTTATTAAATTCAAGCTCCAGAAGACGGTAGCAGCGAAGAACTTGTAAGACATAGAAAGAGTAATTAAGTCCACATTTTCCTTCGCACTAACACGGGGTAAGTTATGCAAGCGTTGACACATTGATAGCTTTTTCATTGAGTGTCATTGGATGTCACAATACAGCTAGCTAGGTTAGGTTATTTTGTGATGAAGTATCCTTAGGAAATTAACAAGTTGAAGATAAAGTTATGTAGGTAAAGGTTTCTTATTTACAAATGGGTTAAGCTTTTCGGGAACAGTGATTGGCTTTTCGGAACTGTTAAGCCATCCCCATTATTTATTACTGTCTAAACAACACTTACCGATTCTTCATTCTCCACTGAATTCCCATCACGCAGTAGTTTAAGGTAAATGTCATCTGATCAATTGATTTTTAAAATTAAAGGAATTCCTGAGTACCCATTAAGCAAACAGATTTGCACTCCTGTCCTAACCTGACCGTTGTCGCATGCCTTTGAAACCAAGATATATGGTTTGAAATCTTGTTTTGGAAGATCTTTGAGTGATTGACATTTATGACAGTTGGCATCACTTTTAGAAGACTTCAAAATCCACACCTCAATGTCACTTTTTTGAACAGTTTGTTAGTCCCCCGTGAATTTCGATCTAAGCCTGTCATAGATCGCTCAAGAAAAGCGTGCCCATAAAGAAGCTGTGTTTTCCGAAATGGGAATAGCCTTGTCCATATTCCAAACTGATCCTCAATTTGTCAAACACAAAATATTGTGTTTTGACAGTTGTTATTTCTCAATACGGCTGCCATCAACTTTTATAGAATATCCTTCGATTAGATTAGAAATAGCCGTTAAGAAATATTAAAACCTTTCAAGCTCAAATGTTATTCTACTTATCGAAAGTAGCCATCAAGCCTCCTGATTTTTGATATGATTGCAATCTTCGCTAATTGACGGGTGCTTTCACATTTCTCAACGTTCAGTTACGTATTTGTGTCTACAGCAAAAAAAGTACTGTGCCTGTAACAATGTATGAAAAACTGTCATGCAGCAAATATTGTGATGCTTGTTGTCCATTCGGCGCTATCACTCGAACCAGATCACTGATGAATGAACATGATTGGTACAAGAGTTCCAAACAACAAGCAAAACTACAGCAATGGTCTCCTGAATTGCATTTTCGCTGGACGTGCGTCGCCATCGAAGAGGAAAACAATATTGTGGAAATTACTGCGTGTGCCTTTTTTTAAATGAGATTTTCCGAAGCTACCTAGCCTCTAGATTCTGAACCAATCGCGACCGGACCAAGCCTGGTTACCTTTTTGGAATTCGTTTCGAGTTAATAGGTATCGCTAGGGAACCTGTCCTCTTCCAATTTATATTTTTATATTCCCGCTACACATTTACTGCAAACTGGCCAAACACAATGACGTGCCTTACATTTTCTTTATGCTACTGCTACAGCAGCTCCATCCGCAGTTACTGTTGAATGCGCGCACGCATTTAGGCTCTATGGAATTTAAATGCTTCGAAGCGAGTCATGTTCATGTTCATGTTATCTGACCAAGCTTGAATTTTTTGTTGATGTTGATGATGGTTTGTCCTTAAGGACCACAGTGGCGGTGGCTCACAACGACGCCGACGGGACCGACGTAAATCGTGATCGATATAAACGACAAGATATTTATTAGATGGATGGAGTACGAAGGAGAGGAAGACATTCAGAGCCAGTGAGTTGATTAGTAGATGTCATCGGCTGTCAGTGCGAGTGCCTTCCTTATTTTGTGTTCCGTTCGATTTTGTTTAGTTTTTTGTAAGACGGCTGATGACCTCAGAGGAATTGATGAAATCATTGAAAATATGTACGTTATTCGAGAAGTGTTTGTAGTTTTTAATCAACGATCTATAGATTGAGATGGTCTAGAACACACCAAAATCAAGAAATTGGCAGAAAAAGAGTGAACTTATATGGAAGGCTTTAACATTGATGTCCGTTGTGAAATCTGCACTGCGGTAGGGCAAACTGAGTGACATAACATCACCTCGGTGCAACTATGTGTTTCCTTGTTTGATATTGTTTTTCAAACCCCAATGGGGACTTTGTTTTGATGTGGAAATAGTAAGCGTCAACTCCTTTCTTCTTAACTTTTGAAATTAAATTAACGAACTATAGGCTTCAACAGAACTTTCCTGATTCGAAAGATTTTAATGAGGAAAGAGTAGAAAGTACGACATATTATTTTTCTAGATGTAACCAATTTTTAATTAATTTTATGAGTCCCAAATTGTGGGTTTGATAACATCACACGTCAATCGTAATTCGATCAGTGTCATAGCTTGTTTTTATTTTTATCCAATGCCTTGCGAAACAGTCCAAACACCTGCAGAAATTGGTTCCGCTTATTTCCTATTAACATATATTCGTAATTTTCCAAATTTGGTTCAACTGACTTGGTAATTTAGTGAAAGGCACTAACTTGACGGGTTCTTGCTGACTTTTTTAAGTGTTTTGGCACTAAACATAACAATTAAGAGGCGCCGCTATCATAAACAAAAGCAAAATACATATTTAAAAGTAGGTTTATTTTTTTACTATGCAGAAATTGTGTCACCACAAAAATGTATTGGATGAATTTTTTATATTTTAATTGGATAAAGGCAATGAACTCTTATTTATATCATCTGCTGTTGCTCTAGAAAAGTATACGTAATAATAATTAACAACGTTTTGAGATCTCTTATTCGAAGCTTTAAATAAAAATGTTTGGGTTTTCATATTTGCCGAATTCGAATGTCCAATTTGTGGTTTAAAAAAACAGCCAAATCAATAAAAAAAAACGCCTCCCTCTTATATTCCTTAGGCTAACTAACCCATAGAATAAGAGTTAATCCATAGGATAAAATTTGTTCCCGGAAAAATAAAGTGACGTTTACCCAAAATTCACTTTGTCAATTTTCTTATTGTTGACCATTGACAACCGATTTGTTGTTGTTTTTGTTAATATACGGCAATCAACTGTACCATCTAATGAACTGGCGGAGAAACTGTTTTTTTACATTTCTTTTATTCCTTCTGTAACGAAACATTCATTATACAAATAATAAATACTAGCAGTTGCCCGCGACTTCGTCCGCCTCTCCCTCGTCCACCGGCCAGAGTATCATCTCGACTTGTGCATCATGCGCGCGTGGGAATTTTGTTCGGAAGTTATTGTAAAATTGCATTGCAGTCAACTCTCCCTAGGTCGTAATTCTCTTGAACTTGAAAAAATTGAGCATTTTGTATGATTCCCTTCAGTTGTTCATACTTAAAGCATTCCCTTGGGTGAACTCTCCCTAATTCTAATATCTCTCTTACTTCTGCATCGTTTTTTTCGTTAAGTAAATTTTTTTTTCTTTAAACTGAGCATATTTTTTAGTTAAGAAGTACATAAAATGATATGGTTTAAACACAATAATCTGCACAAATAGTGCAATCAATCACATTCACAAATCAATTGAACTCTCAAAATTCTAATTTGAGCAGTTATTAGGCCAGTTCCACCTAACAACATCTCACTGAGATCTCAATGTCACCTTGACTGAGCAAAATCATTTGGTGCCTTGGTGGAACATAATTCTCAGTTATCATTGAGATTTAATGGTTACCTTACTAATTGTTGCTGCACATATGTCAGCCACGTCAAATAGCTGAGTGAGAAATCGAATCCAAAATAATTTCATCTCAGAGATCTCAGAAAAAAATCTCAGTTCTCACATTTCCACAGATTCTTCGCTGCTATTGGTCGCAGCTTAATTTTAAGTAGAATAAAGCCTAAAGCAGTTGCCCGTAGCTTAGTTGGTCAGTACGTTGGCTGCTAAGCAGAACGTCGTTGGTTCGAGTCCTACTCGCGTCCATAAAGTTTTTATTTCATCTTTGACGGGCACTGCCTCTTGCGAAGACCTGACAAATCTTCCAAGAGTATCAATCTGTCATGAACAAGTGCTTCTCAACTCTGCCGTTCGGAATCGGCGTTAAATTGTAGGTCCCCTCAATTCTTCACACGCACTCAGATAATTGTTGATGAGAGTAAGCCATTTAGGCCTTGGCTCTTCAAGAGCTGTCGCGCCACTCTATTTATTTTTTTTTTTTGTTCAATGCAACTCATGATTAGGGGAGACCGGGGATAGTAAACTCAAAATTCACTTATCCTTTTATAAAAAAAAAAATAACTAGACAAAGTATCAACACGAATTAAATGCCATTTTACTAACCATTTTTTGTGCTTTATAAAAAAAATATGTGTTCTGAAATAATTTAATTTTAAGACCTTTTTTTCCTAAATTTATAAAACAGCATTAGGTGAGTCAACCAACCCCAAACCCGGGGTAAGTTGACTATGACTATGGGGTCAGTTGACTATATCATTTTTCCAGCTTTTTGATACTAAAACTATAAAAAATTGCGCTCAACTTTATTAAATTTGACACAAAAAGTAACATTAAAGAGACAGCCCGGCAATAGAGATTGAGGGATGCCCCAGCATCTTTTGTTTAATTTTTTGCCGTTTTGCGCAAATTTCTCCATCGTTTTGTAGGGAACTCACAGTCAGATCGTATGCTTTTTACTTTTTCAAGAATAATTTTTGGACATAAGCTCCAAAACTGATTTCTTAGTCGATTCCTTGTTGTTTTTCTACCAAAAACAACTGAGTCGATTTACCCCCAACAAAAAAGTCAACTTGCCCCGATCGGTCTTTCAGCACTTAATGATTTTTTTTTCGGTACTCAGGAATAAAGTATATATATAACTGCTAGGTGTTATTAAAACAAACACGCACTTGCTCTAATTCTTAAGAAAAACTGACGTTAAAAGAAAATGCCTTTACGAAAAAAATAAAATAAAAAAAAGCGAAAAAATTACTCACGAAAGCAAAAAAGTGTTTTTTCGTGATAACTCTTGAAAGGCTCTAGACTTTATCAAAAGATAGATAGATAGATAGAAAAAGATTTTTATTTAAGAAATCGCAATATATGTATCTAGGTACAAAATCAGAATAATAATAAAATAAAATCTTAATACGTAATCTTAATATACATGAATATTAATATTACCGTATTTTTGACATAACATTTCATTTGTTGTCTGCCAGGTTGGCTAAATTTATAATAATATATACAGTATAATAATATTAAAAAGGAGTTTACAATAATATAAACAATATTATATTCAGAAAGATTTTTTTATTAGACATCACTCATATTTATATAATTCATAATATCAATTAAATTCATTGAATATTAATTCTCTATATTTAAGACAATAATTTAAGAAACTGTAGAGGGAGGGGAAGTTTTTTCCATTCAAAATTTCATAAAGCTCGCTAATAGAAGGAACAGTGTTACCGAAACATTTTTTTCTTGCGTTCATAAATACTGGACATCTGCAAATAAGGTGATATGTATTTTCTGCTTCATCTAGATTGCAAATTGTACAAATACCGATAGTATCCCTTTTAAAAGCTCTGGCATTAATATTTAGAAGACCACCTCTAGCTCTGAGAACTAAACTTACTAAATGAGCAGGGTTTTCATCAATGAAATATGGTTTTATATCAAATTTTAGATTGGGATATGCATCGTGAAACTGAGAGCATCTAGCACTGTTAATATTCATTTCGTATTCTGTTCTCTTAAGGGTTTCTAAGATATCTAAATGTAAATCAGATAGATTCATATCTAAAATGTTGGAGTTTAATGCTATGCCGAGATCGTCACAGAGCTCTCACAGAGCATTCACGAGCCCAATAAATATTTTTTGCAATTATTTCTTCTGCGAAAATTCGTGTTAATCTGTATCGGGGTAAATAATTGAGAGTCTTTCTTATGTAAGCAAAGTGTAATCGTAATGTTTGTATAAATTGTGAGTGCAGACCGGTTTCCAAGTGTAACATAAAGTTTGGAGTATTACTAGGGAGGAATAACAGTTTTTTTTACAAAGAATCTGAATAATTTTTCAACCTGCTCAAAACGTTTAAAACCCCATACCTGAGCACTATAAAACATTAGCCGCGTTTTATTATCCTCACTAACCCATATGGGTTTATTTTTTGTACACAAACCAACAACAAACTGGAACCCCGATAGCTATCGGGGTTTATTTTGTAACTCAAAAACTATGTTCTAAATATGGCGGATAGATGGCGAGTGTGAGACAAAAAAGAAGTTATTGTAGAAAGATTTAGTAATATTAGCCGTATTAATAAAAAATAACGCGTATTCCACTCTTAGCCACAGTTTTATAAAGCCATAGGATAAGAATCAATCCAATTAATTAATAAAAACAAGTTGTTTGCGGAAAAGCAAAATAAAATTTAGCTGAGGGTTGCGTCTCGGATAAAAACATAGCTTAAACTTCTACCTTTTTAACCCAGATCGTTTTATTATCACGGGGTAACCCATATGGGTTAGTGAGGATAATAAAACGCGGCTATTATTGATTTTGCAGCAGTGTCAAAAATCTTGAGCTTTTTTGAAAGAACTATCTTCGGGTTACTAATGTAACTAGACCAATTCGCTGTAATACCATTTCTGGAAGCTACCAGTCGTGAGTCAAGATGTTTATTAAAAGACAGGTTGTAATTCAGAATAACACCTAAATATTTGTATTCGTTTAATACTTCTATTGGGTTCTCACCATAGTTCCATTTCAGGTTACTTGAGATTCTAGTACCCTCACGGAATACAACAATTTTTGATTTACATATTGAGATTTATTTTCAGACCCCAAACTGAACAATAGCTATGCAAGTGGTCAATCATGCACTGCAATTTAGTTGGGCAGTCAGAAAGAAACACAAGGTCATCCGCATACATAAGAATTTTAACGATAGTGCCTGCTGCAGAAACTCCACCCGGTAGAACTTCGTGCAAATCATTTAAATAAAGAGAAAAAAGAAGAGGGCTGAGTAAGCAATCTTGTTTGACACCAATATTAACCAAAAAATCATCCGATAAGGATTTACTGTCCCAGACTCGGCATGATGTATTCTCATAAAGTTTTTGTAGGATTCTAATAACCTTTGATGAAAGTGCAATACAGGACAATTTGTAAAACAGAGAGTTACGGGGCAATAAATCAAAGGCCCATGAGAAATCTACGAAGAAAGCGTAAGTTTTCTTATTATTTTTTTGGAGAAGTTTCACGATAATGGTTCGGTTAAAAATGTTGTCAGTTGTAGAGTATCCCTTACGAAAACCTGACTGAAACTCGCTGAGAATTCTACAATCGACCCAGCCGATAATTCTGTTGAAAAGGATGCCTGTAAATAGTTTGTAGATAGTGTTATTTAGAGAGAGACCCCTGTAATTGGAGACAATGTTCACATCCCCCTTTTTATGTAATGGAATAATGATGGATTGCCGGAACGAGAAAGGGATATGTTCAGTCAAGTAAATCTGGTTTAGAACTCCAAGAACTTCCTCTAGGAAACAAATTGGAGCATATTTATAAAATTCATAGCTAATACCATCTTCCCCTGGAGCTTTGTTTTTCTTAGCCTTTTCAAGTACATGGGATAGTTCCCACATTTCGAACGGGGAGTCTAGAAAAGCATCTATAATTTCTGGTACGGCCCAAGAAGTATACGGGACCTCCACGTTTTGTACAAGGAGTGACTGAAAATATTCCATAAAATCCCTACTTGTTAGCTTCGTACACACTTTAGATTTTCTTTTCTTCAAGGAATTAGCTAATCTCCACCAATCACTAGAGTTCCACACAGAATTGAGTTTTTCTATATTTTTGTTTAAATTTAAATTTTTACTTGTGCGGCAGGTTCGCAAATTTTTTGATCTGCTCTCCAGATACAATCTCTTATAGAACCTCAAACCGAATTTTCGATAAAGTTTAAGACAACATGTAACTAACCGGGTTGCTGTGCTTAATGTAATAACTTGAAAGAAATTTTTTTGTTTTGAAGTTATTGGCAGTTAGTCTACTTATTTACCCCTGAGGCCAACTATCCCGCGGTTACCCCTACAGTATAGAAATTTGCAATAATTGCGTCAATATCATTGCTGGACGGTTATTCTTGGATACCGGAATTTAGCAAGCGATTTGAAAGCTGCAAAAAATCAGGAATGTTAAACGTTCATAAAGAATTAAATTAAATTTTAAAATTTAATAAATTGAATTCCTTAAAAAAGAAAATTGTGTTTTTGTTTTCAATTTATTACTTTACATTACGTGAACTATTTTGAAGAAATGCCAAATATCATTAATTCTGACGGCCATTCCAATTTCCTCAAAAATGTCATTTATCATTAACATAATATTAGTCATTTCCACGTCAATTCGACTCAAACAACTAGAACACCAAATGCTTATAATTTGCCGAAGTGATCTCATTTTTTTCTGATGAAATGTTTCAAGTTATTTTTTTGTTCATAAGATCAATGACCCCCAAGTATACAAAACTATTTTGATAATGTCGATTTTGTATCGTTCGTCGGCGCTTTGTTCGCACCTATTCGCAAATATTAATTACACAAAACTTAAACACAGTAATTATTTGGTAGCACTCGACGGCATGCTCAGATTTAAACACAGTGATTGCCAAAAAATCTACACGCTTGACGGCAGTTTGTTTTGTATTGAGATGTCACACGGCACCTGTTCCTTCCGATACATACATATTATGTACCCAAACACCAACCCTTCTTTACAGATCGAAAAAGGCAATCCAAGAGCATGTCTTTTGTTAACTTTGTTCATTTTGCACTGAATATTTATGATCATTGACCTTTTCGGCCATTTGAGCGAGATAGTAACAGACCTATAGCAGTCCAGTGGTCCGTGATGGTATCACTTAACATAAAAGATCGCATTTTTAAATAGGGAAGTGCAATTTAATTCCAGAGAATGACATGATATCGACCATGCCGACAATGTTGTTGGGAATGTTTGGTTCTAATACTTGGCTGTCATTTGTTGTCCGGAACCAATGCCAGACGCCAACGGACATGTCACACCGAGTAACAACGCACGTGTGTCGTATAGCAATGAATTGCTATTAAAATGTAATCAACACCATAACGGTTCATGAGTGTGTCCCTCCTCCTTGTACCACCTCTTGAAAATAATTTATTTTCAATGTTTTGCAGGTGCGGGAATAACGAATAAATAAAAGTAATAGAAAAAGTCTCTGCTTTTTGACTGGGAAAGGGAGAGAAGCTCTTGTTTTGACTCTTCTGCTTCTTTTGAATTATTAAACACATCATTTGAGAGTCGTTTAAGTCAAAACTGACAGTTGCTACACTTTGGAGAAATGTCAAATACGGCTTCTGGAAAATCTTTAAACGTCAGAAATGGACACACTGCTATGAAATGTCATTTCGGCCTGTCAGTCAAAAAACGCATTAAACTTTTTGACATTTTAACAAATAACTTACATGAACAAGTTGCTTTTAATGAACGTCATTACCCACAACATTCAAATTCTAACTGTAATCCACAAATGCATATGAAGATTCGGCCAAAACACTTCTTTCTCAATTAAACCCCGCCTATTCAACTGTCATTCCAACTTGAACAATATTAATTGACTGTGAACATCATCAATGCAAATTAAGAGCTCACCCAGCATTTGGCAAATTATTTTAGCTCCACCCGGCCGATTGGTGCCGGTGCCAGTTCCAAAACCGACTTGAACAATAACTCAGTGTTAGCCTAAAGGATCGTTAACCCAAGCAAGAAGAAATATGGATTGCTAACCATATCGCGTCTTGGCAATGACCAAAAGAGTACGGCCTTAGAATATGGAGAACCGCCAATAAAAATCCAATCAGCAGCTTTCACAGATTATGCTCATTTTTCATACTCCAAGCCGAAGATTTACCACGCTGCACCTCACACTGCCTGGTCCGTGAATGTTGGTCGCGGTCATGACTTTTTTCTACCACGATTTTCAACAAACATATTCTTGCAAGCAATCCAGCCGGGAAGACAATGTTTTTTTCAACATACAAAAATGGAGACTAAGCAAAAAAAAGAAGCAAAATCGTGATCGTGACTTTAAGATTCTAATATCTCTATAGTTCCACTAGTCGCACTTGTCGGCCGTGGCCATATTGCTGTGCGCTAGCCGCCAAGGTGAATTAAGCGATTTTATTTGTAGGTGGACTACCGAAGATAGCCCTTACACCTGCACTAATGGAATGCAAGTGTAAACATGGCTTTAATCTTCACCTTTGCAGAGTTGAAGTCGATACCAAATCTATGTTTGACCGCAGTGCCAGATACTAACTAGGAACAGCAAACTGATCTTATCGTTTGAATGATCAAAAAATGAATGTGTCCGGTGGTTGTTTTTGATTGTAATGTCGCTGTCGGTCGGATGCGTTCATTTGTCGAGATGTCAAAATCTCGATATCGTGTTTTGTGTATTGGTTGTGCAAGGCGCTTCGAAATGGATTTGTGTGTTGTCACTTTGTGGGCGGATCATGGAGGTGATTTTATCTCTAGATAATGAATGGAACACTTTTAATTCTTTTCCTATACACGAAGTCTCAGATGGCAATATTTGCAACCATTATTTACACTGACAATCGAAGATAAAATTAAATGTCAACAGCTACTGTTAGCTGTCATGTGTGCTTTCACTTGGTAGACATTTTCGTTTCTTGTAAACTCGATTGTCGCTCTCGTTAGGACAAGTTTGTATTAAAATATCCTGATTTAGTTGAAGACGAAATGAGGATATATGATTCTTAACGCTACCATGAGACAGCTACTGATTGTGTTCAGTTTTTCATTGAATGTTTTCACTCCTGAATCAAGAATTTCGCTGCGTGAATGGTGACATCGGGTGGAGGTGCTTATGTTCAAATGACGGTCAATTAATCAACGCTACGATTTGCATCAGGTTTAAAATATACTTTCGTGGCAAAAACCTGGTGAGGACGTTAATTTTATTTGATGCTTTCTAGCACATACTGTGTAATGAAAGCACAGCTTTGAAACTTGCCTGATACATAAGCGATTTTGTGAAAAAGATTAAACCATAAATATAGTTTTCTAATATATTTATTTATTTCACGTGGCTTTCCTTAATCATTGAGCGTTCTCAGCATGGTGAAAACAGAATAGGATGAACTGAGTATCTAAAACAAAAATGGGAGTATTAAATTGTATTAATTTTATAAAGGATTTTTGAGAAACACACCCTTGAAAATGCCTCAAAATCAAATCCAAACAACGGCTGTGCTCTAAATGATAAAGGCTTTTGAGCTCTCATTATTATAAATATCAAATCTCTCCTGAATGAAGGTGATTGAGTTAGCCATTCGCTTTCAAAAACAGCTGAAGCGATATCGAGTGACTGTTAGGTAGAAAAAACAAAAAAACAAACTTTCCAACAAATATTTGCAATGTATATCAATACTGACATTAAATCGAACTTCATTTCCGGCCCAGCACCAATAGAAAAGTTGCATGAATGACGCAAACATGAAAAGTTGAAATTTCAAAGCCACCAACGGCCGATCCTTGGCTATTTGTGCTTCAAAAGCTGTCAAACATATCAGGAAAGTACTAGCCCCAACTTGACCCATAAAGTTATAGTAGTAGTACTTGTTGACATATTTGATTAACCTATGAGACAAAACGTCAAAGTTTGACATAATGTTGAGTGACAGTGTTCTCACCTAATAATCCTCTGATGATCGATAATAATTAATCCCAAGTCTTGACGGCTCATTTTCGCATCACCAAATTCGCGAATCTTTTCACACAATATCTCCAAATTCGTGGCAGTTTGATGAATAATAATACAACCAACATTGTCAATGTAGATAATGACTTTTATACAAATAAAAGTACAAAAGCATTGAAACCCATAGGCAATCTTAAATCTGTTGGGACTGTCGATCGAAAATGGATACTTTGCTCGAAAAGGCAAACGTCCCGGTTCCCCTGAAAATATAGGCTGAAAAGCTAAAGCTACAAATAGGAAATTTCCAAGAACGAGGAATGTATTGTTGATGACAATATCTCGAATGTAGCTTTGTCTCTGTATTCTTTGAATGACTTGCGAACCGGTTGAGAATTTAATCTGGAGATTTCGAAACTCCTCGACGATGATTTTTATGTTTGGTTTGTAGATTCGGTACAGAATGGCTTTTAGGAGGATCAAGTAGATCTAGAAATTAATTGGAAATGGAAAAATAGTCTTGACATTAATGGCTGAAACACAAACACGCTTTAGCTTCGTCTTCGATTACGTTACGCTACGAGTTTTGTTTTTTTGACAGCGGATGAGCTGTCAGACAAAGTTGATAATCGGCATATTTGAACTAGAGCTTCCGTTTGGAGTTACGTTACGTACCATTTCGTTATTTTTTTAACGATTGTCGATTAAAACGGAGCTTCTTTGTCAAAACATGCATTGAATTCCTATGG
Source organism: Sphaerophoria taeniata (assembly GCA_943590905.1). NCBI lineage: Eukaryota > Metazoa > Arthropoda > Insecta > Diptera > Syrphidae > Sphaerophoria > Sphaerophoria taeniata. The sequence goes on along the minus strand of OX016540.1, from coordinate 31,954,765 downwards.
CTGAACTCGTTAACGTCAGGCGAAGCCGAAGCTATAGCGTGTTTGTGCTGCAGCCATTAAGTTCGGAACTTACTCCAACTAAAACACACAGGTCTTCTCCAATCATGATGATATCCGAAGATGCTTCATAGAGATCAGCTGTTATACTGGCAACAAATGAAAGCAACGAGATCATCATAAAAATATGGTAGCAAATGTAGGAAATAGATTCTTCAGAAAATTTTGAAGGCCACATTCCAATGGCCCTAGAATAAAAATTAAAACACATACATAGACAAGTGTTATGGGAAACGTTTTGAGAGGCAGAGCATTGGAGAAATCTATTTATGGAAATTATTGTCATGCTTCAAAATAAAGACTTTAAAATGGTTATGTTCACATTACGTCTAGCTTTTTCATCTGAACTGTTAATCCAATTTCAGAAAATTTCTTTTTAATGCAAAACTGTCAAAAAAGAAGGTGACAAAATGTAAACACTCAAGATTTTAACCTCAGCTGCACAAGAGACAAGTCCATCGACGTATCAGTTGGCTGCTGTCCCTTGAATATTACTCGATTCCATAATCGGTATCCATTCAAAATGGACTTCCACAGTTCCTGAGCCCCCATCACAATGTCAAATTAATGAGAAAAACTCAACTGCAACTTTCAAAATAAAGACTTCAAAATACCAATTGAATCAAACAGAGGCACAATCCTGTCTTTTTATTGCTACCCAGAAGCAAAATTTACGAATTTCAATGATTGTTTGACTTCTTTATTAATTCATTCATTTCTCCAATAAACCCACCAATTTACTACGAAAAAACTTCCAATTAGTTTAGCCTCAAACTAACAACTCTGACCCTGTGGGTAGTAAAACTAAACGCACGTCGTAGCGGTCGGCGTCGAATACGCCTATGTTCTAGGTGCATGAACGAAGGTGCTGCTCTAAGGTAGCACCAATCATTCTCAGCCAAACGAACGACTGCGACGAGTCTATAATTTTCGCAAAACTGCACCCAAATTGAGATCAATAATTTATGAACTACTGTTTTCTTGTCTTCGTTTTGATTAAAAATGAGGGGTAGGCACGGTCTGTTGTGGCATCTCGTTTGTCTAGTCAGTTTTTTTTCTTCTTCTTGTTGCGCAACAAGTGCTTCCCACTTCGCATGTTATAAAGCATTCCACCTCTCTTCGTTGATAACATAGTTGCAGTGCAATTATTTGGCAACAAACAATTTATGATATTAGAAAACAGGAATTATCGCAAAAGACGGAATCCGGAATAGAGAAATGGAAATTGAGGGATAGCTTTTTTCAATGCAATCAATAATAAGCAGGTAAGAAATGGCAGGTGAATTGTAATCTATATTGCATATTTAAAGGGGGTGAGTACTGTGGCTGTGGGTCTCATACAGAATTGAATTTACTTGAAACTCAATTCAAATATTTGGAAATTATTGGAGTGTTTCACGATCACTTTCAATTTTAATTAATTCAGAGAAAGCAAGTAGAACAACAAATAAATCTGGCATGGTCAGTGAGCGTATCGAATTTCGGTAGTTCAATGGTCTGGTGCAATTTCAATTTGTGACATCAGGTACTTCCCTTTATTTCATATTTTTCGGAAAAATTAGACGACAACCATGTAAATGTCAAACGGAAGTTGTGAGCCCTCATCTGTTCTGGATTATTTATTGATGTTTTTGTATTTAAATAAATTAATTTGGTTAACATGTTGAAATATTCAGAAAGTCAATTAAAACAGTAAATGCGAGAAATATTTCATAAGACAAACTAATTTTTCGAATTGGAACACTTGTTTCATGTAACCAGGAAATACATTACTTAAAACTTTTGTTGTCAAAATGATTGATGAAAGAAAATAAATTTTTGTGTACTTTCGTAAAAAAATCATGGTCACATGGCAATTAGACATTTTTCAGAAATTTTTTGTTCAAGTCGCTTAGCTTAACTTATGTAGCGTATCAAAATTTTCAATGTTTGATATTTTAACTTTGAAAATTAATGCTCACAACAAAATTAAATATCAGGTTGTTTTTTTTGGCGAAAATATCCGCAGTGAAGTATGAATCTACACTTATTGTATATACAAACTCTTCGCTGTCTATAAAAGCAGACGTAGAATCCAACTGCGGATAGAATTTTGACGTTTGATCGAGTCTCGAATATTAATGTTGGTGCAATTGAAACATCTTGTGTATCTAAAATTCAAAAAACATTAAAAATAATCAATCCTTCCCAACCCGGTTGATCACCGTGGGGATCAAAACCCCCAAATCTAAATCCAAACCTAACCATAAAAACACAGAATCAACCCCAAACTACGAAAACCCAGAGTGAAGACAACAATATCCATAAATGCACTTTAAATGTATGAACCGTAAAAGGTGCAGGCTGACAGGTGGAATTAGAAAACGCGTTAAATAAAACAAAATGGGACATTGTCGGTCTATGTAAAACAAAGATTTTCGACGAAAAGCTAATTCAAAAAGAAAATGGTAATCTATTTATGTAAAGGAGCAACAAAAGGGCTATATGGTGTAGGATTTATAATAAAAGAAAAATGGAGAGATTGTATCAAACATAATACGAATTTGTGCCAATTTTAAAGTAAGGCATAGATGTCACTGCGGCGTATACGCAACCAAAAAAAAAAAAAAATAAACCTATATACAGGGTGATTCACGAGCGTTGTGCCAAAAAGCTAGAGCGTGTAGGTTGAGTTGACACAAGAAAAAAATCGTATGGGAGAGGGATCTATTCCCCCCCGTTTAGCCAGGAGAGGCAATTTTCTGAAAAATTGACTTATTTTGTAAAAAAAAATATTAAAAATCAACGGCTTCGTTTACAAAACCGTGCTATACCTTTAAGTCAATTTTTCAGAAAATTGCCCCTCCCGGCTCAACAGGGGGGGGGGGATAGACCCCCTCCCTCCCATAAAATTTTTGTCTTGTCTCAACTTAACCTACATGCTCTAGCTTTTTGGCACAACGCTCGTGAATCACTCTGTATAAACGAAAAGATGGTTCAGCAGAGAAAACTTCAAAAAATATTAACTAATTAGAAAATGCTAAGAAAATGACTGATCTAAAAAAATGTTTTGAAATAGATGGCTACGCGGTGCGATTCGAACTTAAAACTTGAAGCTTTGATTTTGCTCAGGAAGCAGTCCTGACAACCCTCATAAGTAGCCATAAATCGCAGTCATTGCCATTGAATTTGTCTTTTTCATTTCAACCACCAAGTCTGCAAGATCTCTGCTCCTAAGAGTAAAATTCTCTTCAATTAAGGAAATATTGAAGACGCATCCCGCTTTTTTTTGTGTGTGGTAAATTTGTAAAGTTATACCAGAAAATCTGTTTCATCTCGATTTGAAACAAATCGGTTCAACTTCGGCCATAAGGAATAAGAAGTAAATTAAAAGACGATAAGTAAAACCAAATCTAGGAGTTTCATTAATAACCGTATTGTAACAGGTAAAATCGTATTCTTAGAACAAAATTCAAATCAGAGGAGTTTCCTTATTAAGCACCAAACAAATTTATGCTTCCCTGATCAATTCTTGAGAGAAATCTAGGTTCCACGCACACGTAGAGCGAGGCTCATCAAGGAGGCTTTCGGTCCACCACGTGTGCCTAGAAGAGGGCTCAATACGACGGCCAAGTCAAGCAATTGGGTAGCCTGGAATTGTCGGAGTTCCACTCTCAATCGGCGTCTTTGATGAGGATTGGGGAGGGAATCTGCACTCCGAGTGGCCGCAGTCCGCAGTCCATATGTACAGTTACAAATCTTGGTATGGTTAATTTTTTTTCTGTGTAACGATCGCCCATCAGGGAACCAGAACCACCCCATTCCGGTGCCTTGCAATAACGCCGAGCGAAATAACGCCGAATTCTGAAATTCGGCCTTATTTCACTTTACCAAAGTGAAATAACGCCGAATTTCAGCATTCGGCCTTATTTCACTTCGACAAAGTGCAATAACGCCGAATGCCAACTGAGAAATAAAGCCGAGAAAGAGAAACTAAGGAAGCTGGTTTTAATTAACTTTTGGAAAGAACATTTTAGCTGGACTTAACGCAAAATCAACTGTAGAACAAAACTTATCGAGTATGGTAGGTCAGATTTTTTTTTATATTTTATGGGACAAAATGAAAAAAAAATTAATTCACAAAATTTATTTGTACTTGTCAATAGTATATACAAACAATAAATGTTCATAGTACAAAAAAAAAGAAATATCTTAAAATCGTGTAACACGAAGTCTAATAAATTAATTTGACCACTTCTATTCATTATTTGTTGACGAAATGTTCAGAGCATTTCATTTTTCAAAACTGTTGCCACTTCCTTCAATTTGGAAATGCATCCACACATCTTGTTATGGCATTAAACGCTTTTGAAAGCAGAAGCTGCATTTCAATGATTCATTTTGAGCTCCTTTTTTCACTCTAATTTGAGGATGATGCCGATTCGGAACATTCAAGATCAAGTCACTTTACTAGCGAGCAAAAAAAATTTTGCCCAAAAGAGAATCAATTTGGGGTGTGAAAATAAAAAAATTCGCGCGAATTTTTTTATTTTCACACCCCAAATTGATTATCTTTTGGGCAAAATTTTTTTCGCTCGCTACGCTCGCTGGCATTTGTACCTGAACTATATATTTTGTTTCAAGTTCCAAATTCTTACTCATTTTTAATTTTCATTTGATCAATATCTTAAAAATGTAGTGTTAACTGAAACGTAAAATCTAATATAAATATTCTTCCTGCTCCATGTCGCAAAATTCTTCTAACAGCCTTAAAAACAACATGCGTTTTCAAAATCGAATTCATTTGCGGTAATTAAATGGTTTTGAAAGAAACTGAAATATTTAGTTATTAACCTTGATGTTGTAGAGGTACCTGCGTAGGTATTATTTAAATAGTTTTTAATTTCCTTCAACACTGAAACTTTCACTTCATGTCACTTCGCTTAACTAAACTGAGCTTAAGACCAAGTATTTTGAAAATACCTACTTATGAAGCAGGAATATGTACAATGTACATAGTATATATTATTAATTTTTTGATAAAATAATTTTTGTGAAAAGCAAAATTTTGTTTCGCGAATTTATTTCAAAACATGAGAAGGCAACCTATAAAACACTGTCTTTTTTTATTATAAAGTATAGAAAACCTGATGAAAACTTTAAAAAATTAAAACTGACAAAGTGAAATAACGCCGAATTGGCATTATTTCACTTTGCCATAGTGAAATAAGGCCAAATGCAAGAATTCGGCTTTATTACACATTAGTAAAGTGAAATAAGGCCGAATTTCAGAATTCGGCGTTATTTCGCTCGGCGTTGTTGCACGGCACCCCCCATTCCGACGCACCTAGATCGGCTCACGCAAGCATACCAAGTAAGGTTCCCGCGATGGATAGAAGAATACGTTTCGCATAGCAAACAAATTCACATTTCAAATTCAAATTCAATCGTTCAAATCTATGTGCCAACGGAAGCAGTATCTAATGCAACAATAGAAAAATTCTATATAATAAGAATTTTTGTGTGCAATGGGAGACTTTAATGCTAAAATTGGTTAAAAAGAAGAAAACGAAGACTTGATAATGGGAAAACACGGATATGGAGAAAGGAACGGCAGAGGAAAAACACTTGTCACATGGCTCTGGCAACATGGTTTATGTGCCGGCAACAGCCTTTTTAAAAAAAATAAAAAAAATGAGAACAGAAAACGGACTTGGAAATCACCAAATGGGCTAGTGAAAAAATGTGTCGGTTCTTAACAACTTTAGTTTCTATAATGATCATCGAATAGTAAGAGGAACGTTCCTAATCAACCATAAGACCAAAAAAATATCACAAAAAGAAATAAGTTCCCCAAATATTGGATGAAAAAAGTACAAAGAAATACCTTGATGAACTAGATCGAAGATGCAGCTGGGATGTCCTAAATAAGTCTTTTCTACAAGATGTGGATGATATTCTGTAAGCAGCGGAAAATAGCATTCTCACAAATCGCAAACGGAAAACTGATAAACTCACAGAAGCAAAGAAAAAACTCATAGCAGAGCGAGAATCTCTTCGCCTGAAAGCAGATCTTACAAATATCCAAAAGAACATTTTTAGAAATCTTAAAAATCAATGCAAAAACCAAGCCAAGAGAACAATCAGGCTTCCGAAAAGGATTTAGGACAACTGATGGTGAGATGGTGAGTTTCTCAATAACTCAAGATTCGCTGACGATATTGTCATTCTGACGCCATCATGTCAAGATTTGAAAAAAATTATATTAGAGCTGAAAAGTCATTGCCAAACCGCTGGGCTTGAAATGAATGCCGAAAAAAAACTGATGAGCAATGGAGGAAGAAGAAAAACAAAGAGAATATGTTGACAACTACATATATCTATCGTGGGCAGACGATTTCTTTGAACAAATAGAGAGGAAAAAGTTCACAAATCACAAACACATCTTCGAATCAAATCTCAACCAAAGGTCCAGAAAATATCTGTTTGATGGATCTATCATACCTGTCATGGAGCATAACATCGAAATCAGCTCAAAAACTTATAACTACACAAAGAGCAATGGAAACGCCAAATTTGAAAGGTCTTAAAAGTACGCAATAGATCCTTAGGGAGGGCTTACGCAAAGTAGAAAGATAGCCCAGTTGGAGAGATGATATAACCCGACAAAATTATAATTGGGAAAGAATTGCAAAAGACAAGGCTGCTTTGAAAACCTTGGGAGAGGCTTATAACCTATAAAATACATTGCAAGCAAGAATGCAGTTTCTCTAAAATTTTATTTCGTGACCAACAATCGCTTGGAAAACTTTACTGCACCCATTCATTGAACACTTCTTTCTATATGAAATCAAATCCAGATTTACTTAAGATCCCGACACCATCATCGCCGAAAAAATCCTGCTTTGTCCGATTCCAACAGGCAATATCTTCGTCTTGTATGCAAAACATTGTCCCGATATCTGGTGGTGGATCTTCCTTCCATATCGAGTTGCCTTATCGGAAATACTATCTCGAACGTGGTATTGGCATCGAAGAAAATTACTATTGAATCGGCGAGTTCTCTGCCTCTTCCACCCATCAAGCTGTCAGGCAACAGGATGGGTTTTTTTTTCAGCAACGGCAATATCAATAGCAACGGCACTGGCAACCTGGTGTCGATGACGATGACTCGGTTCAATAGAGGCGATATAGAGATGCTGCAATTCTACTCCGTTAGCCTGTGGCTAAATTTATCCTGCCATTTGTTCCATCCCAAAATCAATTAGTTGCATAATATTCCATTCCATGCCGTGGTCATCCTTCGGTCGGCTAGTTGCATATAAACGAACCCACCACGAAGAGCTTTATCGGAATGTGGGAACAACAGCTATAGCATCGCATCAGTATGTGCGCTCACAACTGAACTGCAGCTTCGAAACCAGTTCGATTCCGACACTCCTGCCAACCTGCACAGCGCATACCTGTTTGACTTAATTCCGTTTCTCAATTCCGCCAACAAGTGCCGACAACGCCGCCGCTGCTGCCATCGTCATACCTATCTAGTTTTCGTCGTCATCGTAGTTTATTTATATAATCCGAGGAGCCACCGAGCTGGAAGATGATTCGTTTATAAGATCGCGCAGGAGCATTACGGCAATCAGGCAACATCGATGCTTCAGTTACACAAGAACGACAAACAAAACTTCAATCCTTTTAAGGACGGTGATTTCATGTTCACTATTCCCCGCTAACATACCAAGGAGTTAACTTGAACTTGGGATGATTTTGATTTTTGTCACGAATCGCCTCAGGGATACAATTATTGATAGTTGTAGGGAAATTCTAAACCAGTTCTGTCACCACTGTCTCAACTACAAGAAAACAACACTTGGAGTACTTACACATAGTGGGACCGACTTACACGCTTGAGCTGCTGTCTCGGGAAGGATTTTTTTACATGCTGTCAGCTGAATCGGTGTCCTGTTGAAAGAACAGTGAAGCCTTGGGACAAAGTGACTTTGGTTCGTTTTTATTCACACGTGCGATGTTTTCTAGTTCGTTGGAGTTGGAGTTGAAATCAGAGTGCACTGCATTTAATTGAAGACGACAATTGAAATTCCTGATTAATTATATGCAGTAAAAGGAATCATCTCCGTTCCTTCTTTAAGCGAAGCAGATGGTCACCGGTGGAGCGGCATTCAGTTAGAATAAGAACTTGTCTCATATACCAGATGGAAGTTCTGTGCAACAAATAATCTGCTCGTGAATCTTGTTTAAAGAGCCGGCAGAGCATTAGAATAATACCTATGAACACATGGGGAAACTTAAATTATTTTATTAATGATATGTGAGGTAGGTCAATTAAGAAACGAAATCTTATAAAAGCTACAAATGTTATCTTAAGGATTAGCAGCTGTGAGGATAGTGGGTCAAGACGTTCAGTTATATGGAAATAATGAAGTTATAATTAATGGCTTTGAGAAGAATAGAACAGAACAAGTTTGGATTGAGTTGGGCTACAGACTTCAAGCTGTGCCTAAGTTGTCTGGAACATGAAAACTCAGTTGATTGAAGATTAAAGGAGGTAAGTCATGCTTAACATGAAGTTGTGGGATTTGACCTCAGTATAACTAGAACAGAGTGGTCTCCAGCTTTACCTATAGCTGAATAAGAATTGGAAATTTGTCAACTTATCAATCTAGAGCATCTAAAACGAAACAGGGATACTATACACATGTTGTTTGAATTTTTTCTAAGATCCGACATTAGGTTAAAATGTAGTCTTTGGTAGACTTTTGTTGGCGCCCTAATATAAGGACCTATCGAAAGTTTAGGCAAGATCTTATAGACAATGCTTTGGAGACCTTTTCTAAAAAGCATGAAAACAATAGCTGACAATCCAAGTACAAACTCTAAGCTGATTTTACTGTCAAATGTAAACGTTTCTATAAATGCTCAAGGCCATCTTAATTAATCAAAAATGTTTTTCTTCGTATCATCCGTTGCTCTTCCCTTGCACGCAACAATTATTTCTTTAACTAATCTTTATGTCTCAATCTCAATCGGAATCTTTACATAAAAGCAAATAAAAATTTCAACCAGACCGACAACCTAACAACAACAACAACAAAGTTACGTACTCTTGCACACGCGACACGATGCTAGAATTTTCATCCTCATTAAAAATTTGCATGCGTTTTAATTGCGTTTCCCTGTGACTTCATCGTTCTTTCTGCTTTTCTTATTCGCCTGTTTGCCATGTCAGACATGAAATAAGCCAATCGAATCGATCTTCTATGCAAATATAGAACGCAAAGGTGTTACGACGATTTTCATATTACAGCACTCAAGCAGCCGATGCAGTAATTATTATTTCATAGCTTTTCAGAGATGAATAGAATCGAGGACAACATTTTCCTTTTTATTTCTTAATCTTGATGGCTATAAAAGATTATGATACCTAATTAATTAATCATTTTGAAACTGTCAAGACAAGACCCATTGAACTGTAGAGGTTGGACATTCGTGTTGTTGGCCATTATTGTGCGTCTCAGTGTGTCGATTCCGATTTGAATTCACCTTTGCAGGGATGATAAATTAAGGACTTTTTAGATGTGTAGAGATGCCGAAACAGGGTTTAATGAAGATGAAAAAAATGGTTGACAGTTGACAGCACAGATGAGTTAAAAGGGAGATGGGAAACCAAGCTGTCAAAATGACAATGTCTACAAGCTGCGGTCAAAGTTTACTGCAAGAGTATGCGTGGTTATACCAATACTATCTCAGTAAACTTCGACATACCACCTGAGTTTTGTTGCTGTTTTTTCTCATTTATTCACATACACGAGTAACGGTAAAATAAAATTTGCGGTATCCGGAGGGTAAAACGTAAGTCAGTTTCCGATCTCCTTTTGTCTCTGGTTGACAGGTTGCCACTTGAATTGACAATTTGACATTTTTTATTTAACGTCTTCTGTTGTCCCCTGGAGGATATGCTTAAAAGTCAGAACAAACCTGAAAACTCACTGTAGGGATGTAGACTTCAAACCGACCAAGATCGACTACGAATTGAAATGTCCGAGGTGTTACTTAAAAACTTGAGCGTCTTCTCTGCATGTATAAAACAGACATTTTCGCGATTCAGAGGATTCGATAGACATGATCACGTACAAAGAAAAGAAGAGATTAGTGACAAGTTGCACAAAAATGTATTAAAACCAGTTTTTGCTAAAACGCTTAGGTATAAAATTTATAGGCCTGATAAATTAATTGTCACTGATTTTTTTTAGGTAAAATGCTGTTTGCGAACCATCCCTGCATTATGTAAGCTGATTTTTATAGCTGAAACACAAACACGCTTTAGCTTCGTCTTGGTCTGCGTGACAATGTACCATAGAGATAATGTAATAGAGCACGGGAGCAGTAGCACTTCCTACAAGTGGAGTCGTCAGCGTCACGTCAAATTTTGAGACAGAAGATCTAAAAGGGTTCCCTATCTCTCTCTGAGCTCCTTTGTAAGACAACAATTTTGATTTTGACGTTTCTTTTTTTTTTTTTACTATGTACATTCCACCTTTACAGCCAATCAGCGAGAAGAAGTTTTAGGCTAGCTTCCGTGCTCTATTATATTTATTATCTCTATGCAATGTACCCGCTTCGAGTTTGCATTGAATGTTATTTCTCCCTTTGTATCTTGGGGAGTAGTCTCAAGATGGCAAACGATGGTGGCACAATCTTGAGACCTTTCACAGAAGCAGTTTTGTGTTACAGATCTTCTGTCAAACCAAGCTGAGAACCAATCTTGATAGTACTGGTTGTTCAGCATATTTGAACTTCTGTTTTGCGTCACATTAACATTAGGTACATACGAAACGTGAGGTCGAAGGTTCATTGTCATAGCATGTATTAAATTCCTATGGCTGAACTCGTAAACGTCAGGCAAGGCCAAAGCTAAAGGGTTTTTGTGTTTCAGACATGAAGAACATTAGATAAAAGTGCGAACACACCCGTGACATCAAGACGCTGCACTGATTAGTTTGTGGCCCATTTACAAAACAGTGGCTTCGCAACGAGACGAGAGCCGAACAGACCTAGTTCGCATTGTCAAGTTAATTTCCAAGCAATACACAACTAAGCGAGTCTCGTCAGAGCGCATCGCCATGATTCAGAAAAATGAAAAAGCTGAACGCCGCCGCGGCGGCGGAGGGGCGTGAGAAAAAGAAAAAGAAATCGGCCATTGCAACTAGGCATCTATATAGAACTGTCAAACAAACGATTTAATGTCAATTTTTGTAGATTGAACAAATCAATTAAAAAGTCGAAGGAAAATGTGTGAACTGTCATGAGAAAATAAGAGTTCATTCAACTTCATAACATCCTCTATAAGCTTTTCTTATTTTCGAATTTTGCTATTGAAATTTCTTATACACAAGACCTAAAGATAAACAACAAAACAGAATAAAAGACAATGTACAAGAAAGTGAAAACAACACTCAAAATAAATGAAAATCCGCAGATGTCATTTTTACAACTTCTGACCAAGTTAACACCTTAAGTAGGCAACACAAAACAGGTGGCTCAAGGATGACAAATTTCAGCTGTCAGGTTGTCACGATAAACTCAAGGTTATTTACGGTTTACTCTTAAATGGCTTGATAGACTCTCATTTCGGATAGTTCAATTTATTTATGGTCGCTTTTGATCTGAGTGTGTTGGTATAATATTCCAGGAAATTCAGTTTTATCGAAATCCTTTTCTTGTTTTGTTAGAGTTTGAGGTTCCGGTTTATACAGTAAGCAGATTTAATCTGTACTATGCAAAGCAACAACATGGAGACCGATAAAGATAACCAGTTGAAATTAAATAAGCTGTCCTCCTTTCAAATGTGGATCATAAAAATGTTTCCACTATAATATAAATAAACTTGCATCAAATCGCCTACATACACACTCTTCCAGCCAATGTTCTGGATCCTACACAATCGCCATCCCACTGCCTTGTTTCGAGCCTCGACTGGTTTGCACATTTTGCAAAATACCCACTGTCATCGACTTGAATTAATGTCAGATATGATAAGCTTACAACGCAGCGCTTCTGGCACGCGACATTGCCTGACAGACATCGATCGGTTCGGTTTAATGTAGCACACAACGCAACCGAAACCGATACTATACCTCCAGAAATTCTGCAACCAGTAGCTGAATCTGAGAAATTGTTTTGACTTTTTAATTGGACGATTTATTCCGCGCTTCGAACTGACAGGTAGAGGCCGTGAAACAAGTGCTAATACGCAGATATTCGAAAAAAAGTCAATCAAAATCCTGTCATCTCGAAGTTGATTGATGTGTGCGTGCGTAGCGTCATGAAGTAGTCAAGATCAAGACATCTCCATTTTTATGGCAAGTTAGTGGATTTCCAAAATGTAAACACGTTCCCGTGTAGAGACATTGCATAATTGAGCAACTACATCGGACAAAGTAGACGGTCGTTGTGCATCATTTCTTAAAACACTAGAGCTAGTCAATTTCAAGCCCACTTAAGTCACTTATCTTGAAGTCACTTAGCTTGGGAACGTTTCGCATTTGACTCAGTTGACAGCTTTAACATCAGTTTTCGCTATCAATGACAGTTGCTAATGTCTTTGCAAATGGATACAACTCAATCTAAAAAATGACATTTGATAACGAAGATGTCACTTTGTGTGCATTAAAATCAATTCTATGTTTCATTAGTAAATGCATGCCGTTAAGGACCGCTAGATTATTGACATCGTTATTAAGGCTTAATTAAAAAATAATTTTAACAATCGCGAGAACAACTAATCTCGTAACTAGGGTTGACATTACGTTTTCAAATACTGTTACAAAGTCTCATTTTTTCTCATAAATTGTGTCTGAAATGTGTTACAATGATTGGAGCGCAAAAAATAGGAATCGCTGTCTTCTGGTTTCTTGAATTGAATCCTCTCCCAGCTGCTAATGTTATCAAGGACATAAATTATAATTTTATGAAACGAAATTAATATGTATACATATTTGGTATTCAAATTCTGTAAGGCAACGAAACGACGCGTCAGTTGTCGCGACGATGGAGACGTTAGCACGATGAGAGTGGAAATGGAATAAGCAATTTGCAATGAGGAAGACTTCTGTCATAATTGGTTGTGTAAAATTCAATATTTATACTAGATGTTTACAACTGTGTTCTTCTTGGCAGTGATGGGTGTTTTTGAAGAAGGAGAAGTGCTCGAACATGCCTTTTGTGACACTTGCAAGAATTTTTAAATGCTCAACCGTTTTATAACTTTTTGTGAATTTCAATTAAAAATAATTATCAAAAGAATTGATGTTAATTTGATTAGTAAAATTCAAAACAAACAGCGGGAGAGCTTGTAATTTCACTTATTAAGGCGGAAAATCAACTGTCTGAAACGTATGCAAAATTTGACTACCGGTGACGCCAGGTTATTGGTATATTAACATTTCGCATGCCATCGTCTTAGCTACCGTGCGTTGGGACCTGATGCTTTGGAACGTATCAGTTTAAGAAGAATCAAGTTCACATAAAAAAAAGGATTTCTTCTCAATTTAATTAACTCTTTACGACAGATTTTTTATTGTATTTTTAGCATTTACAACTTTGTTCAAACTTAAGGTGGGAACAGAAGCAATCTGCATAAGGCTTCAAGGTCTTTTATTTACTGTAAAAATTTCTTACCTGTCATTCAATATTAAAACTTTTCAAAATCGGCTCAAATTCGTCATCAGCTTCATTCAAGGCCTAGTCGTAAGTTCATACACCCACATTCTGTCATTTGTTCGTCATCAATGACTTCAAAAATAAAACATAACCTAAAAGTAATTAAAGAAGGTTATTTGATTGCAGAAACCCCAAAGCCACTAACCTCCAACTAGCATTTTTATAGTTCGACGAAATCGTCAATTTCAAAGTTCATGAAATTGCAAATTTCCAAGCATCGCTGATCTTTCAATCGAAAAACACAACGACAAAAAGTACAGCCATGGTAACAACACAACAGTCGTAAGTCTGGTAAGTATTGGCGCACCTAGACGCGTCCATATTTCCATACAACCGAGATCCAAGTCTGCATTAGAGTCCCGCATAGCACTACACAACCGCCCTTCTCATATGAGACTAGAAAAAAAGAGAACTCTCTATTGTTATGTGTGCAACTTGGTTGAGATTTCCGGATGTCCGAACAAAAGAGTTCCGGTCAGATTAACATGGCTGACACATTTGGATATAAAGTTTCTTGCTAACCATCAGCATTAGAATCTGATACCGATATGAGGTTTTATGGCCAAACATCGCATCTTGTCGACACAACCTGAAGCAATGCTACAGATGGAACTGGCGGTGCGGCGGGTGGCTTATGTTCAAATCCATAATGTGTCTCATTGGAGTTTCGATTCTCGGATGGAAATCAGTTGGGTTGCACGCAAGCAATTGACGAGGCTCACCGAGTCGTGAAACTGCCACTGCTGGTACTTGTACGGTATGAACTCCAGTGGTTTTTTTTTACAGAATGGACAGAGATCACCAGGCAGAGAGGCCTTGGCATCAAGGGAAAATTCGTAACAAAAGATTGTCATGGTGTGAGTTATCGAAAATATGTGACCAAAGTAGGCGTAACGCCATTATTACACCTGTGTGCGGTTTCGAATGGCGATTGAACCCTTTTCTTAACATCGGATCAGATCGGTTCGTTGAGTGAATGTCGAGTTGATGGGTGAGCTCGGGTGGTGGTGATATTTCATGCTAGTACTCCCCCACTTAATGGTCAGTTAATGTTTCGATATTAAGTGGTGTTTTTTAGTGTTTGTAGATTGGTTTGATTTGGTGATTTTTTTTAAGCAACAATTTCTATTGTTGGACACTTTGGATAATTAATTCAGAATGCGTGGACTTCTTTATGGTGGTTGAGTTGTGCCTTTTTTTACCAATAGTCATTCGGGTTCAAATCAGAGTTTAATCGAAAAGTTAGTACGCGTCGGAATATTGGATAAATCGGTTGGATTATCGGGAAAAGTCCTCAGTCCGGTGGAATATAGTGCTTAAGGATATTGCTGGTGTTAATTTTCAACTCGAATTTTGGAATGTGCAATATCAAGTGGGAGTTGTGATTAAAAAAATAAAAGAATACAAAAAATAATATTGAAGTGCCCAAAAAGTGATCTCAGTGAATAAAACGAAATTGGATTTTTAAATATTTTGTTGTGGCAAATAAAACAGGATCAACAAAATTATGTGAGTGCTTTGGTGGTTTTCGTTACTGGTGCTTAAACTTTTCTAAGAGATTGGAAGCGACTTTTTGAAGTTATGTAACCTGTTCAAAAACTTAAAGCATATCTTGAAGTTTTGAAATCCAGACTTACATTTATGCAGACCAGTTTAGACGCAGCTCAACTTGAAAGGATATAAAAGAGAGAATATTTGTGAAGAATTTGGTCGCATACAAGAGGATATTAAAGGAATTACACAAAAAAAAAAAAAAAATTGAAAAAAAATAGCTCCATATCCATCAATTTCTGGTTTCTTTGGAAAATAAATTTTGTGGATTTTGTTAGGGATATTTTTGTTTTTTGTTTTTTTTTTTTAATTTTAATTAAATTAATAAATTATTAAACTAATTTAAACTGACTGAATTGTTTTATGTGGGCATTAGATATCAAAATCTGGTCTCATAAACACATCAGAAAAGTGCGTAGCAAACGCAGTTCAGATTTTTCTTACATAATAAACCCAAGGAGTATACGTCAATTATTATAACAAAAACAAACGTTTATAATAGTTTTTTTTAGCTTGTTTTTTTATTTTATTTTTTTACGATTTCTACAATTTTTATTAAAAAGAAATTATGGCAATTTTTCAGTTTCTACGTACACTGGTTTTTTTTCGGATTTCCGATTTTAATGATTTTTCCTGAAAACAAAATGTTTTTGGGAGAGGACATTGATGTTCCCTATAACACTAGATTAAATCAATATTTTCAAAAAATCACAAAAATTCAAAATATTTATGTACCTACAAGGAATTAGGTCAAAACTACAAACTTTCTTAATGACATTCTGTTACAATATTTTTTCATTCACTTCAAATTTGGAATATAGTGGTTTGAGCAAATTTGGGTGATTTTTTTTTTATTTTATTTTATTTTTATAATCAAAATTTAGGGTAGCCATAGCCATACAATTTTTACAATACCTAAGTACAATTTTCTCAAAAACGGCTCCTACGATTTTTTTAAGTATCCCCGTATTTTTTTTTTTTTTTGGAACACTGGTGTCTCATTTAATTTAAACATATATTTTGGTTTGCTCCGAAACGGCACCTCTCATAGACCAGTTTTTTATATAAGATTTTCTCGATAATAACAGTGTCTTTTTTGCAAGGAGTTAAAAAAAATATCTGAAAACTTTTTTTTCAAAATTCTGTAGCTCATAAATGGATAAATATTAAAAATTGAAATTCATAAATAAGTCGTGTATTACGATTTTGTTGAATACTGCATATCCAGATAAATCTTAGGACATTTTTGGAGGAGGAAAGGAATTTTTTGAAAGAAATTGAAAAAATCAACAATTTTTTAAGAAATTTTATGGCATCAATTTTTTCAGATAAAATGTGTTTTTGAGGTAAATACATAAGGTCGGTTTGCATACTTTCTGCACTGAAATTCGTAAAAAGAGATATTTTAAAGAGTGAGGGTAAAGCAACGGGATAATAACAAATTTTACCCCTATTTTAATTGTCAAGTTTTTTTGTTTGGAAATTTTAACTTTGAATTTGAATTTATTAGGTTTGTTCGCGTACCCTCCTGAAACAGTCAAATTTTACGAAAAATTACGAAATTTAACCAAATCATGTTCGTGTACTCAAAAATTTTAGCCCAAAAAATTTCTTTGGACTGATTTGTGAAGGGTTGGTGAGAGATTTTGGCAAAAAATATTTTTTCTTTGGGGATTTTGTCAATGGGGATTTTCTCGTGGAGATATTGGCAAGTTGGATTATGGGTGGTATGCGAAATGCATTGTCTCAGTCTCAAATCTCATTATTTTGAGCTTTTGCTAGCTTTCGTATGCAAAATTGTTTTGAGACAAATCTCACAAAAATGAGATCGATCTCATTTTATAGATCTATCTCATTTGAGATGTTTCCGTATGCAGAAAGAAAGCATTATCTCATTTAAATGAGGTAAAGCTTGTAAAATGTTGAGACTGGAAATTTGTTGTCTCAGGAACCGCAATGGCTGAATATTTAAATTTGTTTGCTCCTGTTGAGTCAACAGGAAATTTAAAGAATCTTTATAGGTTTACCCCAACGCAAGTTGAAATCCTAACGAATTATTTTTTTGAAAATCGCGATACTTTTCGAGGCGGTCGATTAACAAATAAGACCAGAATAATGGTGTTCTTACGATATGTTGGTGATCCTGGCTTTCAAAGCGGTATTGGCGAAGATTTTGGAATCGATCAAAGCACAGTTTCCAGGATTATTATCGAAGTAGCTGAGAAAATTGTAATTAGGAAAGAGGAGTGGATCAAGTTTCCCAATACGGTAGAGGATAAAGATGCTGCAAAAATAATTTGGCTTAGAAAATATAAATTTCCATCCTGTATTGGAGCAATTGATTGCACTCATGTGCGAATAAAGAAACCTTCAATGCATAGCGATGAATTTATAAATAGAAAAGGTAGGTAAGGTAACACAAAGCTTTAGTGATTTTAAAATTATTTATATTTTTTTTAGGTTTTCACTCACTAAATATTCAAGCGACATGTGACGGAGCAGAAATGTTTACAAGTGTGGACATTTCATGGCCAGGATCGGTGCACGATTCGAGAATCTTTAAGAATTCGGATATTTAGCAGACTCTCCTTGAAAGTTCAACAAGTGTACTAATTGGCGATGAAGAGTTATCACAAACACTACTTTCACTTGAAGAAGACATTTTGAGACTGAGATAGTGAGGTGAGACAAAGCTCTTGCATACCAAATTGAGCTTTGTCTCATTGCAAATGCTCTATCTCACAATCTCGAGCTCATTCTCAGAGCTCAATCTCATGAGACTGAGACAAAGCATTTTGCATACCACCCATTGTTTTTTGGAGATTTTGTCCCCATGGTGATTTTGTCTTTTGGGGATTTCGTACGACTCCCATTTGTGAAAAGTGTCAAATTTGATTGAAAATAGCAATAAATAAGTAAATTCAAATTCAAAGTTTAAATTTTTCATACAAAAAAAAATTGAAAGTTAAAATGTGAGTAAAATTTGTTGTTTTCCCCGTTCGCTTACTTTTTTGTTGTTTTGTTTTTCTGTGAGAGAATTTTACCCCCACTCTTTAAAAGGTCTCTTTTTTACGAATTTTTGTACAGAAAGTACGCGAACGGACCTTATTTATTTGCTATTATCAATCAAATTTGACACTTTTCACAAATCAGCCCAAAGAAAATTCTTGGGCTAAAATTCGTAGGTTGGGGAAATATTTTATTCTCTCGTAATTTTTAGTAAAATTGGACTTTTTAAGGAGGGTACGCGAACGGACCTATAAATTTATGAATTTTAAATATGTACCTACTTGTTTTATTTTTTTTTATGTTTTATGTGAGTAAAGTTTTGGAATACAGGAGCACGTTCGTGCGACCCAATCGTGCACATTTTTATTATTGGAAAGGTGCACCAATCACCTTTTGCCTCGACAAGCAGCTCTCAAAAATAATGTCGGTTTTCAGTGATTCATGGAAAACATTCACATATTTTGCGTATGATTGATTTCTTATATAGTTGGCTTTAACAATAATAAAAGTAGAAGTAAATAACCAAAATTTTATTATTTTTAAAAAGACTTCGTTCCTAAAAGTTGGAGACAAAAAGCAAAAAATTTGTGATTGACAACACTGCAAATAAACTTCCGAATGGGCTTTCACTTGATTAACTTATGAGAAGACTTGATATGATTCAAAAGGAGTTTGCTGTTCGATACTGCTTCACATTTAAAAATTATTATACCAACCCTATAGACCTGTAGAAATTCAAGAAACAACTTGGAAAGGATAAGAACTAGATTTTTTTTATAATCAACGAGCTTTTTTCATTCCCCTTTATATGTCAAGAGCACAGTGCGAGTACATATTAGGGAAAGGATCACTGCTGTCGTTTTTGCTACTATAGTAGTATTTTACTCCTTTCGAGAGTCAAATGCTACTCTACTACCCTTAGACGAAATATACTCCCCAAACGTAGTGAACAAAATCTATCTAAAAAGTTGAAAACTAGATTATACATTTTGTAATGAAATAAATAAAATTCAACTGGTAGAATTACTATAAATAGAACTGTAAGAAAACCTAACCTTTTTAATAAACCTTCGTCGCATGACAGCATTCAACTTATTCAAATCTGACGTGATATTTTCTGTGCAGTTCCGTTGTTAAATTTATAATTAAGGGACAACTTGGGGAACTTTTGAATATCAATTCGTCAGAAAAGTGGGAAAGTAGCGAAAAAGAATTATGGGCAAAAACAATTGATTTGGAGCCGTTTTCTTCACTTATTTCAACTTGTGAACCTTTGCAGTTGACAAACTCAAGAGTTGAATTGTAAAGTCAAGCTGAGGATTGTTCTTCTTTACTTACGTAACTTTTAATTCAGAGTTTTGAGTTTGAAAGTAGTATCCCCTGGGGAACTCATAACAATTTGGAGTAGTTATGTTAAAAACATAATTTTTTTTGTTAATGGGAACTTGATCATTTTCGTTTTGTTTTTGGAGACGGTGAAAGCAGCTGCACGATGAAATTCTGAATCAAGAAGAAAAAAAACGACAGATACCTCTTCATAATGACATAATAGTCTCCTCCGGAAAAAAAGATCTCTAGGAGGTACCAGGTCAAAATGACGATACAGGAAACTTCTTTTGTGTTCGAAAACCCTCCAATCAAAGGAATCTCTTGTGAAAGACTATTAACCCTTAAAAATAAAGATAGTGCACAGTCACTAGTCAGTTAGATTTTCAAACTTTTTCTTTCCCTACTCTATTCATACTTTCAAAGCCCAAGTCTTCATATTTTTCTCTTCGCTTTATGATGATAACTTTAATATTTGTTTAATTAAAAAAAGTGTTTTACTAAATGCAGAAAACACACAAGATGTGACAGAAAATTGTTCGTATTTTTAATGGTCTAATAAAGTTTTTTGGCAGCTGAGAAAAACTTAACTTGTTAATTTGAGAATGACAGCCTCTAATGAAGACAACTTAAATCCAAATTTAGGGATAAAATCTTCAAGTTGATATCAACTTCGAGTGAATAAAAGGCTCCTACTATCCGACAAGCACACAATTTGAGTTTTATAACTCCCAAGAATTTATAAGAAACTACAGTTTGCTAATAAGCTTCAACCATATCATTTTTGAAACTTCAAAACGATCTGCAAAACCCATTATTAGTGATATTTTTTTCTGTAGGTGATTTATCGGGCTACGTTCCTATAGTAAACTATATATACCAAATATATACTACCCAAATATAGAAAATACTCCCCAAAATAATTCAAAAATACTCCCCATTACATTTTTGAAACGACAGCACTGGAAAGGATAGAGGATGTAAAAGGAGGTGTTGGTGAACATTAGTTTTGAATTATTGAATATTACAATGACTGGGGAAGACAGAGTGTGGAAGAGAGTTCCACATTCGCGTAGTACGGCTAAAGATAGAATCTCTGTACATGACAGTACGTCCGAATTTGGGCTCAAGGGTGAACTGAATCCTGGAGGCGCGGGTATTACGGTTGAATATCTTAAGGGGAGCAATGCAACTGACTTTTTCACTAGAGCATATACCGTTGAAGTAACGGTAAAATAGGGTGAGGCATGAGACATTACGCCGATGATCACGAGATGTAAATGACTCCACGATGCTATGATCGTCATGAATGGATTTATTAACTTTGACAAACGATAGAAGATGTTGATAGGAACAAAATTTCTCCTCTTGTGAGGCAACACACACCGAAACCGACACGACAAAACGTTGTTTTCCCTCGGCGGCGCGGCGCGGCGGTTGCAGTAAATACATGGGGTTGTATAGGAGCAAAACACACCGAAGGCAGCAAAAGAAAAATAAAACGTTTTGTTGGATTTGGTGTGGTTTCAACGTAAATGATCTGCTCTTACGACTTTGGTTTGTAATTTAATGCTTGTTTATGAACATTTTGAATAGGCATTTTAAAATGATAGAAACTAAATGAGTTGAAACCGATTCTTCACTTTAAATATCTCTATTTCCCATACAAAAAATACACACACACAGCATATACAAAATAATGGTTGTGTAGATTATTAAAGAACTAGAGCGTTTCTTCAATTCTCCTCACAAATGTCGTTAGATATTTGCATTTCAGCTCAGGCTCATTCACTATTTACAGTTTGGAAATTGGAACAAAGAGACAAGTTTTAACTTGCAAAATTCCTTGGAGCGTTAATCAACCTTCTTCCTTTTTTCAGGATGCCTTTGCAGCGAGGCCTCCAATTATCCTTAGAGTCCGTAGCTCTAGAGCAATCGTATTTGCTGTCGTATTATTTAAAACACTACACTTCTTGTTATATGTATAATAAAAAATAGGTTAACATTCGCATTGATGCATGAAAATTAAAATTGAACATCAGAAAATCCTTTCGCCCAAAGCGGAGCAACTTAAATTTTAATGATTTCTTATAAATTCCAGCAGCATGAATTGACCACTTATCTAATATTCATTGAAATTTTTATGACCAACTACCTTTTTCACCACCCCAATGTTTATGAACAATTTTCATAAATGAAAACAAATTAAACGTGTGTGCTTAAGAGTTGATGAGACCATCAACATCCTTCACCAATTTAAGGTTAAGGAATGCTGGAAGTACGCAAATTAATGTAACAAAATTGTTGGCCGAATGTGGAAATCCAAATAGAAAACGCCATAAAACGATGCCCATCCACATTAGCATGATCGCAAAATGTTCCACTTCAGCAATTTTATTCGAGCAATGAGTACACATTTTTTGCGCAGATTGAATGTGTCAGAATGTGTTCAGTGTGTAATTATTGAATTACTTCCACTTCTAAATCTAATTGCGAAATTTAATTCTACTCAACAGTCACTTGTAAATTTTTGGTATAAGAACAAATTGACCTCAATACTCTCAAACACCATAAACAAGAAAATAGAAAACTATTCGACAAGGTGGCTTCCCTAAACATCAAAACCTTTGCAGACCCCTCCAGAAGGTGTGTTCGACGACATGTCCATTACGCGTGACGGACATTATCAGATTTAGATTCAGTATTGCGGAAGTACCTACGTTCCGGTTTTTGTACATTTCTCTTTTTTTCGTAAACACTGAATCCTAAATGAGTTTCATTCAACCTTTTTTTAAGAGTTAAATGACAGGTCATTTCGAATCGCTTCAAAATTCCGGATGTCATTGGCATTTGACTGAAAACTAAATATTTAATAAATTCAAGTGCTCCAAAATGGACCCTAAGCTAACAAAAAAAAAAATGCTAATTGCATAGTTAAAGTGAAAATCTATGAGGCCATGATCTGATTCATAGGCAAAAGGCAAATAATGAAATTGACCTCGTTGCTTTGTGGTGCGGAATATTTCGAATGAAAATATAATTACTATTTTCTTTAAGTCACAAAAATTATGTTTAATAAAATTAATTGTGGGTTAATTAGTTTATTGGGTCGCAATCGCTTTGGCAGTAAGAAAAAAACTGAAAATTGCTTAAATAGTAGGTTTTCGATTTCACAACGTGCAGGCTACAAGGATCTTTTTTTTCTCAGTGTGGTTCCTTTTGTCTTGTTTTATAGATTCAGTTTGTGTAAGATTTTTAAGCCCATGGAATTGGAGACAGACAGCTCCTATCATTGAAAAATAAATTAACATGTGATTTTTGTTTTCAGATTGTAAAAGAATTAGGGATGACACTGCATACACATTTACCAAAGTGTGTTTAACCCTAAGATCCTGCTGCTATCTGCAGTCTTTCAAGCTTAATAAATTTTACAAAAAACACAAAATGTATAAAAATAGAAAACTCTTCAGACTTGTATATTTCTTCTTCATTGTAATAAACCTAACTAGCATATGGGGTAAGCTGAAACATTTGTCAAGGTTTTTGTCAATAATTTTGAACGACCAAATCTCACATTTCAGCTCAGACGACGTGTAAGAATGGCCTTGGTCGCGTTCTATACGAAAGGCTGCCAAATCAACAGCTCCAAGGCTATGACGATGATGTGGTAAGATCAAATTGAAAGAGTAGTTTTTATAGGGACACACTTAACTTGTTTATGATTAAAGGTGAGAGATACAGCTCCACCGTTCAGAGTGCTTGAAAAATGTCAAGATCTCTGTTTGCGCGATCGAACAGGGACAAATAATCTCGTGCGAACGTGTACAAGTTTCGACTTTCAGCCAGGCAGTAGGATAGCCTCGTTCGGTGGCAACGCGGAATATGAAGAATCAATATGCTATCTGACCAGTGAGCAAGCTGGTCCGGAGGGCATTGGAAGTCTTATGTTGGTGCCGAATAGTGTCCATTTTAATGAAATATGCTTAACATGTGAGTTCAGACAAGAGTTCATTCTCTCGAAAACTCAAAAAACCTCTTTAATTGCAGCAAGCAGACCAGAACGGGAATGCCCCAGCCGAAGATATGTCTTCGAAAGACATCCCAGAAAAAAGCTCAAACTTCCACTTTCCGACATTAAAGAGGTTCGTCTGATAAATTATTCTCTAACCCTGTCTACAATCTTCATACTTCCAGATAACAGCTGCAAACCGATCCGATTGCGAGGATAAATGTTTGAATGAATTCTCTTTCGTCTGTCGATCGGCGAACTTTGATTCAACGATGCGAACCTGTACACTCAGCAGGTTAATTTGTTTAACTAATCCAACTAATGACTCACATTTCCCATACATTTCATTTCACAAATTTCCTTGCAGATTCACAAGACGAACTCATCCTGAATTACTAGAGGACGATCCGAATTCCGATTACTTGGAGAACACATGCTTGAATGGTAAGTGGAAATCCGTTAAAAATCGCAATAGCTGAAGATTTTTTATTTTTGTTGAAAAGCCGAACGCCGCTGTGACGGTCTAGCAGTATTCGTCAAAGAGGAAAATAAACGACTTGGTGGTCCCTTCGAGGTGGATATATTCAATAACATGACTCTCGAGGAATGTCAAACAATGTGCCTTAGAGCTGAAAAGTAAATTATACCTTATACACCATTAGAGCCTTTTATCATCGTTTCTTTTTTGTCCATCTAATCCCCAAAGATATTTCTGTCGATCGGTGGAGTTCGATGATCAAACAAAACAATGTATACTCTCTGAGGAGGACTCGATATCCCAGAAAGATGATATCAGCATCAGTTCGAGTCCAACACATCACTTCTACGATCTGGTGTGTCTAGATAATCGTGAGTTTAGTTGAAATTGATCTGATCGCATGACGATCGAGTCACTTAATCTTATTTTTACTTTTTTGTAAAAATCAAACAGAGCGAGCAACTGATTATCCATCGGATAACTCAGTGACTTCACACCTTTTCTCAAGCGGCCGACGACCGGACACTGCATTCCAGAGGTATAGGAATTCTCGTCTTGGTGGGGAATTCCATTCGGAGATCACTGGGCGATCGTTGAGCGAGTGCCTTGATGAGTGCTTGCGACAGACGAGCTTTCAATGCAGGTAAGAACAATGGTCCGCACCATCTGCTACCGTTTATCAGAATGGCATGCGAAATAGCACTTAAAACGTTTCTTTGTCTCCCCTATTCTCTCCCTCTCTCTATCTGTTTTATTTGAAAAGATCGGCAGTTTATAGTGATCGCTTCAGGACGTGTCGATTAAGTCGCTATAATCAAAAGGACGGCATGCGTATCATCTACGATGCTGACTATGATTACTATGAGAATTTGATGCGTAAGCTGTAATTATATTGGAGAGTGCTCCGTTTAACTTTATTTAGATCATCGTTATAGTTAACGTTGTGGGGAGTGGCAGCACTGGTACAGGAGGAAGCAGCAATAGTGGTTCTGATGACGATCGTATCGGTGGTCACGGACGGCCAGATGCTGGAAGTGGTCATAATAGCTGGAGACCACCATCAGATAGGGATAAGAATGGAGATGATCGTTTTGGCACTGGAGGGACAGGCGGTGGCAGCCCTGGCAAATATCCACATGCTGGGGATATTGGAAAGCCTTATGATCGCTATCCAGATAGTGATTACGGTAAGAAATTGTATTCAATCTCAATTTATACATTAACATGTTTCTAATCAAGAGATATAATCTTAATATCAACATTTGTTGCAATATGCTTGGGCACTTTCTAACCATTAACCATATTTTAGACCGTTATCCAACAGGTGATCGCTATCCGAATGGTGATCGATTTCCTTCTTCGCCTGGTGATCGATACCCACCAGGTACAGGAGATCGATATCCTCCAGGTACAGGAGATCGATATCCTCCAAGTACAGGAGATCGATATCCTACAACTGGTCCGGGTGATCGATATCCTCCACCTCCAACTGGTGGTGGAGACCGCTATCCAGATCGTTATCCACCCACTGGAGGTGGTGTGGATCGTTATCCCCCACCAATGGGAGATCGTTATCCGGGTGAAGATCCATACAGTGATCGCGACCGATATCCAAGCGGTGGAGATAGGGATCATATGTATCCCGATCGTGGACGTTACCCACCAATAGATGATGATCGTTATCCAGGCAAAGATCGTTTCCCAGGAGGTGACCGTTATCCAGATCGGTATCCAAATAGAGATCAATATGCCGATCGCTACCCATATCCAATTGATCGAGAAAGAGAAAGATATCCAACTGCACCATTTGGAGATCGTGAACGGTATCCTTTAGAAGGAGGTGGACGTTATCCACCAAGAGATCGCGATCGTTATCCTCCCCTTAGACCAATTGATCGATATCCATCGGTAACTGATAATAATTTGCCCGATAGAGATATACCCCATACAAGGCCATATCCACCGGGGGATGGTCCAATCTATAATCGACCTTATCCGGGGGGATCTCGCTATCCAGATGACAGCTACGCACCGAGATACCCATCCAGTCGTTATCCACCAAGAGATCCTGGTTATCCGGGAAGAGATTCTCCGGAAGGTATATTTCCCGATCGGCGATATCGGCCGTCGTCGTTTGACTCGAGATATCCACCAGATGCCTCTAGAGGGCAACCACCATCGCGTTATGGCCCAGATAGCGGTAGATATCCCCCAGATGAGATCATTTTGAATGCTCGACGTCCGGAACCGGAATCAAGCAAACGATATCCACTTCCACCACCGCCAACAACCGGCAAGTATCCAACTTCACCAAATCGCTTTCCTATAGGAACCGATCGATTCCCGATTGATATTTACAAATACGGAAACGGCGGAAGAAGGCCTCCAACAGGTGAGTGTCACGGGAAGTGAAAGCACTACAACTTACATTTTTTTAACATTGTTAACATTGAATGTATTAAAATTGTGAATTTGCAAATTGACAAACCATCTTTTGTTTGTCTTGCTAAAACGAGACTCGAAAAGTGTTCATAGTCTCACTGAATGATATCACTTTCAATTTGAGTGCCTGAACAAAACAAAGTTAAAATATGACGTTAAACAATCGATTGTAATCAGAAATACATATTCATATGTACATGACGTAACGTAATAAGCAATAATTGTTTGTTTAAATAGAACACGTCACTCGTGGTTCCATCAATAGAGGCAGTTAGATGTCAAAATTTTAACGGTGAGCTGCATTCAATGAAAGCATTCAGGTGTGAATTCAGGTTAGCCATTTTTTCATTGTGGTACGATTGCACTTAATCAAACTCTAAAAAAAATTAAATTATGTGTTTAACTCCAAGTCTTGTCGAACCGCGCTTTTTTCTACATGAATCATTAATTTTTGATACGAGCGATGAAGATCGTGAACTAAATTATAAAAAACAAAACACACACACATATTCCATAGCTAATGTCATCTGTCACAATTTCTCATCTCATTCAGGATATGACCGCATCCCACCTCCGTCCTACTATGACCTAGAATATGACGACCGCTACGGTGATCGTCCACCACCCCCATACATTTCACCATACGATCGTGAATTTGATGGAGGATACAGAAGACCAGGCAGTTCTGGTAGTGGACCCGGTGGTGGAGGAGGTGGTGGCAGTTCATATCCACCATACGAAAGTCCCTATAGTCGACCACCATACGGTGGCAGCTCGATCAATCAAATACCACCAGAAGCTCTCGGCGGACCAAGCGGGCCGGGCGGTGGGCCTCCACCATACGGCAGTGGACCCTCTGCTGGCGGCGGCGGTGGATCGGCCAGACCACCGAGCACGAGATGTGACGAGAACGATAATTTCAAACAAGTGGCAGCTCGCCACAAGATGCGACGACACTTTGTTCGGCGAGCCTTGATCGTGCCTTCACTAATCCAATGCGAACGTGAATGCATAGATTCGCGAGACTTCATCTGTAGGAGTTTCAACTACAGGTAACATCTACTTTTGGGTTCATGTTTGTTTGGTCTGTTCGCATAGTCACATCGCATCTATATCTTTGACACAGAGATACCGCTGCATCCACCTACGACGAGCGAGATCTACCAAATTGTGAGCTCAGCGATCGCGATTCTCGCGAATTGGACGTCCATGATCCGAACACATTCGATCCGGCAAATTATGACTTTTACGAGCGCAGTGCCGGTCGCAGCGATGGCGAATGCTTAGACGGTAAATTGATGGCTATTCGAGGATTAACTATGATCCATTATTTGCATTTCTGTTCGGTTATGTACATTTTCAGTTTCCCAGACGTGCAATGAAGAGGGAATGGAGTTCACAATACGAACACCGGAGGGTTTCATTGGCCGCATCTACACCTACGGATTCTACGACAGGTTTGTCATCGCCGACGACTCACATTACTCATTGTAGATATGTGAAATTTAGATTCAATTTATCATTATTTTCTTCTTTGTTTGAATGTGTGCAGATGCTTCTTCCGTGGCAATGGTGGCACAGTGAACGTGCTGCGTATTAGTGGTCCACAAGGTTATCCGGATTGCGGTACACAGCGGGTAAGAGATAAAATCTGTTCGTTCACTTCATATATATGTAAATAACTGACACCGCGTCCGAAACTAATCGCATCGTAATGTTGCGCTAATTTTGTTCTTTTATGTTGTTACGTCTGGTTGTCGATGGGCAGTATGGAGACACACTCACGAATATCGTGGTAGTGCAATTCTCGGACAATGTTCAGACCAGCAGAGATAAACGCTACAATTTGACCTGTGTGTTTCGGGGTCCTGGCGAAGCTGTTGTCACATCGGGATACATTGGAGCCGGGTAAGACTGAGTTTTCAAATGGTGGCGGTAGATGGCGTACACTTAGATCAAATTTAAGCCATGTTAGGTGATGATAAATCGCATCTAATGGTAGAGTAGATTGCAGATTGCACGCTTGAATATGTTAATTGTAAGTTGGAGAGTGTGAAGGTGATAAAGTGGAGCATCTGATTAGTCGCGTGGCTGGTAGAGCAATTTATCAAGAACGGGAAAAGTCTGATGTGATAAATCGCTATGAAACTTGCTTTGAATTCTAAATTTGACCAAAAGAATTGTGGAGAATTAAACTAAGCATTTTTTAATAGGTGTGAAAGCACCCTTAATTGCTTCTATTGCCTTAAGCAAAACCCATTTCTCAATGTCAGCCACTTGTTTTTTACATCTGTCAGATTGACACAATTTTTGCTTGCGAGTTTATGTGCAGTTTCTTGTGACATTCCTTCTATATTTTGATCGTAAGTAAGAAAATGAACGTTTTACATTGTGTGTAATGAAATAAAGAATTAATCACAAGTGTCACTCTTCTTGAATAATACAAATCAATCAATGAGATGACGTTTAACCTAAAAGTATGTGCTACTTTTATTGGGAATGAAACCTTGACACTGGATATAAATTCCATTGCATATTTTTAGATGATTAATTTAAAAACTAACGGTTTATGTCATATAAAGACTCAGTCATTTGCATCTTTATTAAGGTTCTAGTCTTCTTTTAAGTGAAGGAGGGAATGACTCAAGGAAGAACTTTCAGCTGTCAATAATTTCAGTTGGAGAATGTATTATGTTGATTGGGCGAAATACAATCACTCAAAAATTCAAAACGTCGGACAGTCATAAGCTTGTAAGCTAGCTAGAGCACGTTATTTTGAATTCATTGTGATTTAGATATTTAAGACGCTCACAGAATAATAACTCTTGAGTAGACCTATTACACTAATCAAAACCATCCAATTGGTGAGTTTCTTCGAAAATGATTTTTGAATCTTGTGAGAAAAGAAGACCTAAATCATTTTCAAAGACCCTCCCAAAATATTCAATACCTTTGTTTTTGAAAAAAATCAAGTCTTCGCGATCCTGATAGGTCTGGAAGTCCGATACCCATAGAATACCTTCCCGCGGAAAATACTCTTAGCTCAAAGGTTCGTCTGATGATTCTCTATCAAGGACGGCCGACAACAACAATAGCTGTTGGAGATCCACTTACCTTCCGTCTTGAAGCCCAAGATGGTTATAATCATGTCACTGATATCTTTGCGACGAATGTTGTGGCCCGTGATCCATATTCTGGAAGGAGCATTCAACTTATTGATCGATTTGGGTACTTTGCATTATTTATTTGTGCTGGGCAATATTTAAATCGTTTCTATTTAGATGTCCGGTCGATCCGTATGTTTTCCCTGAGCTTGATAAGCTACGAGATGGCGATACTTTGGAAGCCAGGTTCAACGCTTTCAAGATTCCTGAATCGAATTTCCTAGTATTCGAAGCAACTGTACGATCTTGTCGTGAGGGCTGTCAACCTGCTTACTGTCCGGGGCCATCGGGACGTCAAGAACCCTCGTTTGGACGTCGAAGGAGATCTCTGAATGAGACTGAAGTAGACGCTATTGAGGATAACAGTGAGGAAAGAAATTCAACTGTGTTGAATAGTGGGGAATTTAATAGGAGTAAGTTGATATTTTGTTGTGATTTGGCTTGTTTGATGAACATAATTTTTTTCTTTTTCAGCAATAACCGAAGTCGATGACGCAAAGAGCGAAACAATTGAAGTCGAGGAACCGGAACAAGTTAGGGAAATGATCGAGGTGAGTTTTGTGTTCAACTTTGACCAGTCAAGTTTTTAATCGATTTTATTTAAGGTCTTTGAAACTCGAGAAGAAATCGAAAAGGACTCTTATCCTCGAAAGCTAGTAGCACCAGTTGAGACAGTCTGTTTGTCACCCTCAGAATATCATGGTCTTCTAACAGCTGTCATTTTGCTCATGATTCTTTTAATGAGCATTAGTCTTGTTTCCGGATTGGCTTACAGGTAAAATGTTGTTTAGGTACTCAGCTCAATACTATGATTCAATTCATTCCAGGCGATATTGGAAGACAATGTCTAAAAATCGCATAGCAGATCGAAATTCACCCACAACATCATTCACTCCATCATCATTGAGAACTCACGAAAGGTTTAGTGAAATTGGTCAAATTAACACTGGATCAACAGCGGGTAGATCAAACCAGTTTAGACCGAATTTGTCAATGTTCGGTGGTGGATTGCAGAAAACTTTTGCCACTGGGTAATATCTCCCATCATCAGTGCAAACATTTAACCTCACATTCATTTTTGCTTTAGAAATTTGGCTAGAATGTGTCAGATACCAGTGATGAATCCGATACGAAATACAAGTACTAGTAACCAATTTGATGACCCTAGTGAACCAATCTATACAGATCCATCGCTCTTTGAAAGATCGAGGTATTAAATATTGAGGAGTGTTTACTGTGGCGTATACTTACTATTTTCCTGATGTTGAAAAAACCTGATTTTTTTATTTTTTTTTCATTTAAATGACGGCCACTCAGCTCAGTTAAATATTTGTTCAGTTAAAATTTTAAGTTTTGAACAATAGTTAAGCCGTTAAAAGCTAGATGGCGCCCTTGACATTCGCGAAAAACTGTATACATATTTGTGATATCTCTTTTTTAACATTTCTTTTCAGATCTCTTCGAAGTCTTTCTGAAGAAAATGAAAACCAAAATGTCTGAAAAATGCAGAAAATATTTCTGTAAGCAATCCAAACCAAAAAAAACTACAAGCCCGATGATATCTACACAAAAACCAAATAATTTTATATAAATAATTCCCAAAACAATGTTTTAATACTTTTATATGCATTTACTTTTTCCATAAGATATTTTTTTAAGGAAATAAACAAATTCTATCGAAAAGCCCATACAGTTTGCACCTGTGATTGATTTTCATAATGTTTGTCAATCAGTATTCAACAAAACAAAACCATCAATAGTGGTGATCTTCTGAATTAAAAATTAAGTATTATTGCACAGAGAAACTAAACAAAGTATATGGCTTAATATTTCTTATACTTGGCATTTATAAATATTTTAGGATACAATTAAGATTTAAGGTTCTATTAAATAAAAATTATATTTAATAAAAGGCTTTATTATACTGGTCTTAAGTTTTGCTTTTTATTTATTAAATTAACCTCAAAACCTGGAATTGAATCTTGAAAATTGACAGTTCACTATCATATCACTTTGGTTTGGCATCACTTTAGAACCTATGCACTTATTAGCCGCGTTTTATTATCCTCACTAACCCATATGGGTTTATTTTTTGTACACAAAATAACAACAACCTGGAACCCTGATAGCTATCGGGGTTTATTTTGTAACTCAAAAACTATGTTCTAAATATGGCGGATAGATGTCGAGTGTGAGACAAAAAAGAAGTAATTGTTGAAAGATTTAGTAATATCAGCCGTATTAATCTACACTAATATATAAAGCTGAAGAGTTTGTTTGTTTGAACGCGGTAATCTCAGGAACTACTGGTTCGAATGGTATAATTCTTTTTGTGTTGAATGGTGCCTTAATCGACTTAGACTTTAGGCTACTTAACATTAAGCTGTGACCAATAGCAGCGAAGAATCTGTTTAAAATGGGGAAAAACGGTAAAAAATATACATTTTTCTGCGTTTTAACGCACTTATCTCAGGAAGTACTGGTTCGAATGGTATAATTCTTTTTGTGTTGGATGGTCCATTAATTGAGGAAGACTTGAAGCTATTTAACATTAAGCTGTGACCAATAGCAGCGAAGAATCTGTGGAAAATATGGAAAAAAACGGCAAAAAATATACATTTTTCTGCGTTTTAACGCGCTTATCTCAAGAACTGCTTTATGAAATTGAACAATTTTTTTAATGTTGAATGGTCCATTTATCAAGGAAGGCTTGAAGGTATATAAAATTTAGCTGCGACCAATAGGAGCGAAGAATTTGTGTAAAATGTGGGAAAAACGGCAAACAATACAATTTAATCTACACTAATATATAAAGCTGAAGAGTTTGTTTGTTTGAACGCGGTAATCTCAGGAACTACTGGTTCGAATGGTATAATTCTTTTTGTGTTGGATAGTCCATTAATCGATGAAGGCTTTAAAATAAAATAAATAAATAGAGTGGCCCGACAGCTCTTGAAGAGCCAACGCCTAAGTGGCTTACTCTAATCAACAATTCTGAGGGGACCTACAATTTAACGCCGATTCCGAACGGCAAAGTTGAGAAGCATTTTTTCATTACAGATTGATACTCTTGGAAGATTGATCAGGTCTTCGCAAGAGGCAGTACCCGTGAAAGATGAAATAAAAACTTGGCCTGAGTAGGACTCGAACCAACGACGTTCTGCTTAGCAGCCAACGCACTTACCAACTAAGCTACGGGCAACTGCTTTAGGCTTTATTCTACTTAAAATTAAGCTGCGACCAATAGCAGCGAAAGAATCTGTGGAAATGTGAGAACTGAGATTTTTTTCTGAGATCTCTGAGATGAAATTATTTTGGATTCGATTTCTCACTCAGCTATTTGACGTGGCTGACATATGTGCAGCAACAATTAGTAAGGTAACCATTAAATCTCAATGATAACTGAGAATTATGTTCCACCAAGGCACCAAATGATTTTGCTCAGTCAAGGTGACATTGAGATCTCAGTGAGATGTTGTTAGGTGGAACTGGCCTAATAACTGCTCAAATTAGAATTTTGAGAGTTCAATTGATTTGTGAATGTGATTGATTGCACTATTTGTGCAGATTATTGTGTTTAAACCATATCATTTTATGAACTTCTAAACTAAAAAATATGCTCAGTTTAAAGAAAAAAAAATGTACTTAACGGAAAAACGATGCAGAAGTAAGAGAGATATTAGAATTAGGGAGAGTTCACCCAAGGGAATGCTTTAAGTATGAACAACTGAAGGGAATCATACAAAATGCTCAAATTTTTCAAGTTCAAGAGAATTACGACCTAGGGAGAGTTGACTGCAATGCAATTTTACAATAACTTCCGAACAAAATTCCCACGCGCGCATGATGCACAAGTCGAGATGATACTCTGGCCGGTGGACGAGGGAGAGGCGGACGAAGTCGCGGGCAACTGCTAGTAAAAAATAACGCGTATTCCACTCTTAGCCACAGTTTTATAAAGCCATAGGATAAGAGTCAATCCAATTAATTAATAAAAACAAGTTGTTTGCGGAAAAGCAAAATAAAATGTAGCTGAGGGTTGCGTCTCGGATAAAAACATAGCTTAAACTTCTACCTTTTTACCTAACCCAGATCGTTTTATTATCACGGGGTAACCCATAGGGGTTAGTGAGGATAATAAAACGCAGCTATTGTGTTATTGCATATCTACTGGGTCGAGAATTAAGGACAGAAATTGGGGTAAACGCTCTTAAGGTTGCGGTCACCGACTCCGAATTTCGATTTGTTTGTTTATTTGCTGAAGTTTCTCGTTCATATTCGTGAAAATGTTGAGTTTGCTGAATAAATTGACAATGACAGTTTGATTATTAGTGAAAGGGAACGTACATAAATTAAATTCAAAACTGTCAAGTGTCAGTGGAATTTTCGAAATAGTGCGTTCAGGATGATTAAAGCAGGTCTCGAGATTTTTTTTCTAAAGCCTCTTTCGTCCGGTGGTAGCTTATTATAATATAATCCAGTCCACATAGACGTTAAGACGGAAAAAAGTGGAATGTGGCTCCATCACACTTGAAACAAAATAATAGAGAATATGAAATACTACAAACAACATATATGGTGAAGCAGTTAGTTAAGTACGATCCACTTCGATACAGTGTTGATCAATTATGCGTTTTTAACAAATTATAATTAGTTTCGCGTAACTAATGTAACTAATTGAATCAATAATTTGACAGAAAGACTAACTTTCACACCATAATAAAATTAGAAGAATTCACTTGAATTTGAAAAGAAAAATAGGATAATCACCCCTGTTCTGATTTTCGTTACGAATTCAATTCGTTTTCGAAATTGATTTTCGCAAAGCTAAAAAAACTGTGTTCCTAAATTCGTACGAATTTGCCTTCAATTTTTGACAAATATTTCTCTGAAATTACTTAAATTCTTAAATTTACGATTTCAAATTCGGTCAGCAAAATCGAAACGAAATCAAAACGAGAAATTGAGAACACTTCAGCTTTAAAAACGAAAGTATTGTTTTCGTAAACGAAAATCAGAACAGGGGTGAATATCTTTAAAATGTTGCCAGCTTAAGTTCTGACGACAAAGCGTCAATCCGGAATGTCAAACCCCATTTAGACGATCATTTCAGTCTCCGTTTCAATTGAGCAATCAGTTAAGCTTTCACTTCAATAAAAAGTTAGTGTGTTTAGACGTCAGTTCGGTGTTCAGTTCAGCTTTCATTTTACTTGTGAGTAGTCGAAATTCAGAAGAAAAAAAAAGTTTGCATAATGGATGATGAAAGCTTTATTGCAATAGCTCCAGTTTTGCCGCTTGAAGAACCTTCTTCTTCTTCACAGTCACAACTATTTAGTGTGGATTGACTTCGACGAGTCTATTGTTGGTCACTGAGGAACGAAAATAGCAAATCGAAATACCAAAGATTGGGGACGTTGGTACACTTCATTCGTCCCTATTCCGCTCTTACTTGAGCATTCGACTTTTTTTCAGTTCTTTGTTATACACAGAACGCGGGCTATTAATCTCTCCCCTGATCTTTGCCTTCGTCGCTTTTGCATCTACCTCTTTTAATTTTCGAAACAACATATCATATGCTGATTCTCTTTTAACCGAATCGTGGTAAAAAGCCATAATTTTTTTCCACAAACATGGACATGGCGAAAAAATTAATAGCTTCTAATCAAGGTACTTCGAGAATTAGGCTTAAAAGTTGTTTATTGGACATATTTTTATAGAGCTAAGCATTGCTAACTTTTGGCACTTACATTTTTGGTTTCCTTGTTTAATAACGTAACAACCCTGTCAAAACTAACGGTCACTTTTAGTCACTTTGATCGTGAGAACGTTTTGAGTGCAAAATCACCAGATCTAATATTCTTGTAAGAAAATCAGGGAAATTAAAACACTTATGAAATTTTTTGGTATGCAACATTATGAAGACATTGCATATAAACGTGTTGACGAAATTTCCAAAAAATTGGTTGAGCGTTGAGCCGTTTTTGAGAAATCTAGAAAAGAGTGTTATAAACCAAAAAGGTACTACAAAAATGGATCTCTTTTCTGATATTTTTGCTATTGAAGAATATATTTTAAATAATATCTTGGAATGCAATATACTTAAGGCTAATGTTAAGTAAAATTGTGCAAAATTTTAACAAAATCGGTAAAGCCGAAATGGAGATATACTGGAATAATCAAAAAATGAGCCGCAAAGTCCCTAGTATTAGAATTTCACCACGAAATAGGGATAGGAAGGGGTAAAGATAAAAATCTGAAAAAATTAGAGGATTTTTTTAAATTTATTTGGAGACGATTGACCGGATGTCTTCATTAATTTCATCTTAAGGACCACCCTAATGTATATACATAATAAATACAACATTCGTTTTTATTAGTTTTTTTTATTACAATTTCAAAAAAAAAAAAATGTTTAAGTTCAATAATTAAAATTCACAATATTTATAGAACATTTAAAGTTTCAACAAAATCGGTCCATCCATTAAGTTTTTATAGGTTTTTTCCATAATGTCCATAGAATGGAACCATTGTGCGACCCCTGAAAGCCAAACTCAATAACGAGCTCTAGTTGTCGAGATATTTGCATCAAAAGATATTCTCTCTATGGTATTACAATAAACTAAGGACTAAAACCAAAAAAGAAGGTTTTTTGATCATAACTTGGTTACCAACCCTCGCAGATTGTTTTGGTTTTCAGAATTTTAAGCCCTTATTTTGATGAATCCATATGTAAGTATAACCACGAAATACATCGGATGTGTTTATACTTTGAGAGCGGGATAAGTTCCAAAAGTTTATGCATTCGCAGGTTGAACTGTTTGATGCATAATAGTGATAACGACAATTTACAATTTACATTAATTACATTAGTAACATTAGTTACGCAGAAAGGAGACGTGACTTATTACAATAATTAGCTACGCGTAACTATATGGGTAACTTACATTGCCAACACTAGGTTAGGTTAGGTTAAAGTGGCTGCGGATACAGGATCCTCACACTTAGGCCAAAGGAAACGGCCCATTGTGATACCACATGAATCTAGAGAATTACTTCTCACTAGTCGAACCATTTTGAGCTTTTTATAGAGCGAAGAAGATATTTCATATCTTCGTTAGCTAGTTCACTGGGGTTATCATAAAAATATTCTCCCAGATGAAGTTTGCGTTTTAGGGAAAGAACAGGGCATGTGCAGAGAAGGTGAGAGAATGCTTCCTCTTCTTCCTCATCCATACCTACAGCTATTGCAGAAGTCATTTGAGGCTACACCAAGTCGTATTGCGTTACTGCCTATAAGACAGTATTCCGTAAGTGCACCTATTAGGGAGCTTATATGAAATCTGCTTTGAGATAACAAGTCTTTAGAGCGCTTTAGGTCAAGTGACGGCCATATGAGTTTTGTGGCTGCGCACGTTGGTAAATTGTACCACCTATAGCTTGTTATAGTTAAGGCTGTTTCTTTTAGCAAGAGTTTACATGTAGCTATCGGTATACCTATCTTTTCCCTTTCAGGTGAGATATATGTAGGTATGAAGGTTCCATTTTTAGCGAGTTCATCGGCTCTACAATTTCCTGTGATGTCTCTGTGGCCCGGCACCCAACAGAGGTGAATATTAAATTGCTGCGCCATCTCCATAAGAGATGATCGACAATTGAGGGCCGTTTGAGAGTTGGTTGAGACACCGTTGCCAACACTACTTCATATAAAATATTTTTAATGCAATTGCAATGTAATACAAAAATTGCAATCTACTGCATACATTGTAACTTGGATCATTGAACCTCTAAGAACACCAAAACCTGTTCTCAGAAATGCACTGTCAATATTACATCTCAAGACTCAAGTTAGCACGTTTCAACGAAAAAAATGGACATTCCATATTGATGACTGCAAGTGGCAATTTCTCATTAACAAAGAGTCAATATTATGCTCTAGGTCCAGAATAACTTGAATTATCTGACGACAGTAGGAAGCTTTTATTAACTCTTAAGACATTTAACTTAAGTCAAAAAATATCTACAGCCTCTGTTTAGAGAATCGTGCTGCGTTATGTAGGTACTTGTTAATTGAAATTCCCTTAACATGAATCACATTCAAAACGAGTGTGTGTCAAAAAAAAAAAAAATGTTTTATTTCAGAAACATGTTTAATTTGTGATTATTTTAATAACCATTGCATTCCGAACGATTTTTTTTTTGTTTTGTTTTTGCATTCATCAAACTCGTAATATGCCGTGATTGCAATATTTACTTTAAGCTGGGCTTGCACAAAATTTCGACGGGCAATGTTATGGGAAAGATGTATTGAATTACATAATGATTCTATGAGCGGCATGTAATATGACCCGCAAGTAAAATTCGTTGAACAATTCCATTGAGGACTGTTTTAATTGATATGAGCTTACGAAATCATGTGCTCGACGCAAGACAAGAAGTAGACACTTTTTAAATCAGCGCGAAATGCGGAAACACTTTCAAGCACATGTTCCAACTAAACATTTGTTACCTAATGAGCTTCTCGACTGATGTAGCTTCTTTTTAATAATATCCCTGTTCCGCCAATCTTCTTATTTAATTTTAATAATTCCCGTTTTGATTAAAGACTCGTTGTTTTGCAGGAAAATTTGTAAAGTAGGAAGGACTTAATACAAGGTTTTCAGCAGGATCTCCGAAAACTTAAAATTGCAAAAAAACAGTGATGTAAGTAGGGGAAGGAAACCCCATACAAACCCCTTTCTTATGTCTCAATATTGGTGTTGAGTATGTGTTACGTTGTGTTAATGCAAAATTTATTTTTTGCCAAACGAAAAACAAAACAAAATACCAATACGACATAAAAATGTGAAAAGCTGTATACTTGCCCGTACAAAAAAATTCTTGAAAATTCGACAAGCCAAAAACAAGCAATAAGCTAAAAAATTACTTGGTTCCTATTGTAGATCTGGCTCAAACACTTATGCTGCCATATCGATGGTTTTAAGAAAATTTTGAATGTCGGTCCAAGAAGGAGTTTCTCCTAAAAGTGTCTGCCTTTCTGAAGAAAACAAAATGGTTCCATTATCATAAGTTACAAATAATGTTGATGTTCAGATCTGATACAAACAAGTAGACTTTCAAATCTTGGCTTTGAAGAAAGATGCCAATCTATGAAAATTCACTTTTGCTGCGACATGAAATTCTCAAAAACAGTCGTCAGGCGCTATAGGCGTTGCAATGAGGAATTCGTTATTGGGACTGTTGGTTGTTGTTACTTATCTCTCGTTGAAGATAATTGAAGATAATAATACTTCAACGAAGCGGACCTAAGTAAAAAGTGGACAGTATTTAACTAATTTTGCTTAATTTAAATTGTAATATGTTCACTGATGCTGAAGAAAGTTTATCAAACCTCATCAAAGGTTTTCATTTTCATAGTTTAATTCTGAACCTTGTTGGGCCTGTGTCTAAATATTAAAGAAATCAGAACTTATCCTAAAAGGCACCAACTTTAGGATCACTCATTGATCGAATAAGTCTCATCCTTAATAGCAGGACGATAACTTCCAGCATGAGGAGTTTTACTACCACCAGATCGGTGAATCGAGGTACCCCCCCAAG
Source organism: Sphaerophoria taeniata (assembly GCA_943590905.1). Lineage (NCBI taxonomy): Eukaryota > Metazoa > Arthropoda > Insecta > Diptera > Syrphidae > Sphaerophoria > Sphaerophoria taeniata. The sequence continues at coordinate 31,915,413 of OX016540.1, read as the reverse complement.
GTGGGGTCCTTTCATCTCTTTTATGAAACATGGTAGTAAACGACCTTCTAACATCAATGGAAGCAGACGGTTTCAAGTTGATTGCCTATGCCGACGACGCACGTTGCAATATCTGTATCTGGGAAACAACCTCAAGTTCTCTCGGAACTCCTACAATATGCCTTAAACAGGCTAACCAATTGAGCAAAGCATTGTGGCTTGGACGTCAATCCACATAAAACGGAACTAATACTCCTTACGAGAAGGTACAAAATTCCTCAAATTAGCCGACCCACGATTAAAGGAATACAATAAAGCTTTTCCGACCAAACCAAAAATTGAGGCCTCACATAAAAAACTAAATTGGAAGGCAAATATTGATGAAAGAGTAAAAAAAATGCAACTGTAGAACTTTTTACTTGTAAAAAGGCCATAGGCTCAAAATGGGTCTTCTCCCCAAAAATAACCCACTGGCTATACACTTTGGTAATCAGACCGATACTCATTTATGGAGTTGTCGTATGGTCGCACTCGACAAGATGGTAAATTTGAATAAACTCATTAAAGTCCAGCGGTCAGCAGGTATTGTGCATTACGGGAGCACTCCGTTCAACACCAACAGCAGCTTTGGAGGTGCTTCTAAACCTAAAACCTCTTGACATCTTCTCCAAAATTGTGCATGCAAATATCTCCTCAAACAATATTCTCAACAAATGCTAGATGGTCACACGGTAGCACCTGCCTCGCAACCAAACAAATATGGGCAAGCATAGACCTGAAGCAGCCAAGTATAAGCTCCACAATTGGAATCATAACAGGACACTGCCTCATAGGTAGACACGCTTTGAGGCTAGGGGTCTACACAAATGACATCTGTAGAAGCTGCTTCGACGAGGACGGAGAGGAAACAGTCCAACACCTTCTATGTACATGTCCGGAACTCTCCAATAGTAGGAATAACTATTTCGGTTATCCCTTCTTCGATAATACCAGTGAACTGGCAACGATCGATACAAGATGTCTCTCTAATTTCGTTAAAAGTAGAAAATGGTTTGTTTAAGTTCATTAATTTCCCATGAATAACTTCCTTAGTGGTAACACAATGGACCCTTAAGGTCTAAGTGAGTCAATAACATCTAGACAGCCACTCTAACCCAACCTAACCTAGGATCAAAAAGACATTGACGTTATTTTCCGGAACACCACTTCATCGATATCGCTATCAGTAAGAACAGTGTCTTCTTTTTTGTCTATATCAAATCAAACGGAAAATAAAGTCTCGCCATCTGTCTAGTCAAGAAACGTGGTTAAAATCTTAAACATCATTCGTCTAAGAATGTTGCATTTTTTTCCTGCAAAGAGAACACAGTCTGTGTTCCATTCCAAAATGTGACACCTGTCAAAGAAATATGTACCTACTACCTAGACACATATATGTTTTTTGATCAAAATCGAAATAAATGTTTGAGAATCGAAAATCACTGTTTAATCACCAATGGTACATGCAGACTAGCCAAATTAAATCACGCACGTCAAAGCCAAATCATAGAATTCTGTCATGTTCTCGTTATCAATGTCAGATGCGTTTTAATAAAATAGACCAAAACACAAGTTAAAAATCAAAATGCCCAACAAACAGCTGTGCAATTGCTTACTATAGCAAAAATCACTAATCGCAACAAACTATTGTTTCGCATTTTTAAAAACGTGTGTAAATTAAAAGAAATAAAAACAACACTTGAAGCTTTTCTTGTCTGCATAGTTCTTCTTTGGGATTTTGGTTTTTCACCAATCTTTTGTTTTATTTTCTGTAGCGGTAACTTAGACAAAACGAAATCAAAACAGAAATCTCGCATAAAGCACGATCTTAAGAACCCAATGTCAAATAGATTTTCGTAATTTAACCCCCGACACAATTTCGAAAAGCATTATAATCGAATGAGAGCTGGCAGAAGATAGTACATTGCTTCTTCTGCTTTTCGGTCCTCGAAAAAAGTCAAAGAAATTTCGCGTAGTTTCGAATAAAGGCTCGTCGGTTTTTCTATAACAAAAAATCAATAAGAGATTAAAAAAAACTAAAAAAATAACCAAAAAGTATAAGTGTGTTCCTTAAAGAATGTGTATAGTGAAATATTAAAAGAATTGTTTGTGATAAAAGTTTAAAAACAAAAACAATACTTAACATATTAGTGACTCAAAACAATTAACCTTTTCTTGAGGAATACCATGAGGGATCTAAGAATATCCATTCTCACACTTGTTGTGAGTTTGGTATTTTTGCTCACAAATTTCGAAACCGATGCGAGATATGTATCACAATCGCTAATAGGAGATGTAAGTGTAACTTAACCATTAACATTGACATACTTAGCAATCGATAAATTTGACATAAGCTAACTATACACCCTAACACAAGTGACATTTGGATTATCAGTGAAGCAAATAGTAGGGTTCGTGTCAATGTCAATCACAAAAAACCGTTATTTTTTATCTAGGTTCTAACTTCATCAACTTATCCTTTTTGAGATTTGTCCAATAAGATGAAGTAATTTCACATTCAAATAAGTTTCCATTTAAGAAGTGTTTATTATTATCAGTTTTGACATTGCAGAAAAAGGGAAACTCAATATCGATCTAATTGTTTAATGTCACTCTGCAAGTAGGTACTCTTTCTAGAAACAGCAAAACTTATGTCGTTTTCCATTGGTCTCTTTTTGACGTTTCTTCTTCTACCTCCAATGGAACGGGTTATGATGGATGTTTCATTCTTCGGACGATTCTGTTTTCTAAACAGCTTTTCTCAGAAGCATTCCGTCTGTCAAATTCAGTCCAATGGAATGGTTTCAGAATACTTCTGGACTCTTCCGAGCGCTTCTGGACGTCCAATGGAAAAGAACATTACTGTCCTATTTTTTCTAATAATTTGAAGCTCCCAATAATTTGCTTCTATATTCCTCTAATTCTTATTAAAATTTATCATACTAAACAAAGGAGAACGCTTTCTCAAATTAACGCATAACAGAAGTAGAAAACAATATCCATCGCGCATAGTATAGATAGCGCATAGTTTTATATTCCGGTTATCTTTTGTAGCATTTTTTTGGGGTATGATTATATTACCCACCTTGACTTTGAAACCACATAAGACAAAGACAAAATATCAAAAAACGTGTTAATATTTCATTTGTCATTTCTAGCAACACTTTGCGCCCCCTGGAATGTTTTATGATGCACGTAGCGGTGCTTTTCGTAGTTTTCCCGGTGGTGGTAAGCCACTTCTCTGCGATTATGTAAGACATTTTAAAATATTTGATATAAAAATGAAATTCTAATCGCTGACTTATTTTAGAACAAACGTTGTGCAAACAACTACATAGGACCGAAATCGCACCCAGAACAGAAGGAATATTATTATGTTTGCAAGAAAGATGCTGTCATATTTGGAAAATGTCCAAGCTTACAGGTAAGCTGTTAACCTGGTTTTGAATTGTTAACAAGTTTATCAATTGTTTTTCTTTTCTTATTTTGCTAACAGATTTTCGATGACAAGCGTAAAAAATGTGTTAAGCAAAGATTTGTGACATTCCCACCAGCTGACATTGTTCCAGCTTGTACAGAACAAGGTAAGTACAAGTTTTTTTTATGGGCGTGGTGAATTTGTTGCTGTGGTGTAGTTTAAGAAGAATGTTCACAAATGTCTTTTTACTCTTAGGACGTTTTCCTGTTCCATCAAACTGCTCGCTGTTTTACTTCTGTGATTATGATGGTCATGATTTCCGAAAGCAGGTTTTCTGTTGTCCCGGTTCTTCGACATACTCGCCGATGACCAGAAGGTGCTCCTATCACAACAAATGCATACCGACGCAGGTGAGTTTCAGATAGGTTCAATTCTTTGATTTCCTTTACATCAAAGCTTGCTCCTGCATAGATTTCCGAAAAGAGCACTTACATTCCATCGGGTTGTGAAGATAAATTTCCACCTTGTTCGAAGCCCGGAACATACCGTTCTCCCTTAGATTGCTCCTTGTACTATACTTGCAGCAATAAGATAGATGGCGCTTTCATTCAAACACGTTTCAAGTGCCCTGAAGGAACATGTTTTGACACACTTCGTGGTCAATGTCTTCGAGAAGCGAATTGCAACTATATGTCACCAAGAGATATGCTTATTCCAGCGCTCTATTCATCTGAAGACTTATCCGATGAAATTGATGAATCTTCAGAGTGTGATGATTCAAATGAAGACGATGTATTGCCTCCTGTAGTGCCACCACAAGGTAAAATATTCAAATTCAATAGATCAATAAATAATATTATTTTCGACCGAAAGTCGAGCTTTTTTAAAAACCACATTATTTGACATTTCCTAATCCATTTCCATCTTTTTATCACCTTTAAATTTGTTTCGATTACTACTCATAAAAAATTATTAAAAAAAAAACTATTGTGTACAGACGAAAATGTAAGACAAGTAAAGACTGCCTATGTGAACATTAATATGCCAGCAATAACTGGTCAAAAGCTTAAAGCTGCCTCAGAAAATCCCAATGAAGGTAAGATTTGTGTTCAACAATAACAAAAAAACACACACAAACAGGAGCAAACTACAACAGTAACTATTACGACCACATAAAACTGTACAACATCATAATTTAGTTTTGCAAGCAATTTGAAAAAAAAAAAACTGTGCAAACATAATATACTACAAAAATTTGGAATTCACCAACAAGCAGCACTACACTCACTATAATAAATTCCTCGAAACCCACTAACGATAATCCATAAAACAACACCTTATTCTTTTCAAGCAGAAAATTAATGCATCCTTAATTTTTCCTTTCTTTACAGAAACTATTCCTTCGGGATTAATACCACCACCAGCTACCATACCGCCTCCAGCTCTTTCTCCAGCACTCTCTCTGACAGTGCCACAAACAACATCTCAACAACCAATTTTAGTCCCAAATCCGTCAGCAGATTTAACGCCAACAGATCAAATTAATGAACCAATCGCTCCACAAATTTCGATTCCAGATGTAAAACCAACTTTGCCTATTGCACCAAGTGTTACTCCCGTTTCACAAGTTCCTCCTCTCCCGCCACTTGCTCCCGTACTTCCTGCTCTTCCTGCTACACCGGCTGTGCCCGTACTACCAACTCTTCCTACTCCACCAGTTGCTCCAGTAGCACCAGTTGCTCCAATAGCACCAATTGCTCCAGTAGCACCAGTTGCTCCTCTTCCAACTTCTTCTGGAGAACTATGTGAAGATGATATTTTACCGATTGCACCTGTTGTACCACTGCCACCAGTAGCTTCCTTACCTTCTGCTCTTCCTCTTACACCAGCTGTGCCCTTACCACCAACTCTTCCGCTGCCACCAGTTGCTCCACTCCCACCAGTTGCTCCACTCCAACCAGTTTCTACAGTCCCACCAGTTTCTCCAGTTGCTCCAGTAGCACCAGTTGCTCCAGTGGCACCAGTTGCTCCAATACCTCCAGTTGCTCCAATAGCACCTGTTGCTCCTCTTCCACCAGTATTACCTTCTTCTGGAGAATCATGTGAAGATGATATTTTGCCGATTGCACCTGTTGCACCACTGCCACCAGTAGCTCCCCTTCCTCCTACTCTTCCTCTTACACCAGCTGTGCCCTTACCACCAGCTCTTCCGTTGCCACCAGTTGCACCAATAGAACCAGTTGTTCCAGTAGCACCTGTCGCTCCACTCCCACCTGTTACTCCAGTTGCTCCAGTTGCTCCAGTAGCTCCAGTTGCTCCAGTAGCACCAGTTGCTCCAATAGCTCCAGTTTCTCCTCTTCCACCAGTATTACCCTCTTCTGGAGAATCATGTGAAGATGATATTTTACCGATCGCACCTGTTGCACCACTGCCACCAGTAGCTCCCCTACTTCCTACTCTTCCTCTTACACCAGCTGTGCCCTTACCACCAGCTCTTCCGTTGCCAACAGTTGCTCCAATAGAACCAGTTGTTCCAGTAGCACCTGGTGCTCCGCTCCCACCTGTTGCTCCAGTAGCTCCAGTTGTTCCAGTAGCTCCAGTTGCTCCAGTAGCACCAGTTGCTCCAATAGCTCCAGTTTCTCCTCTTCCACCAGTATTACCCTCTTGTGGAGAATCATGTGAAGATGATATTTTACCGATTGCACCTGTTGCACCACTGCCACCAGTAGCTCCCCTTCCTCTTACTCTTCCTCTTACACCAGCTGTGCCCTTACCACCAGCTCTTCCGTTGCCACCAGTTGCTCCAATAGAACCAGTTGTTCCAGTAGCACCTGTCACTCCACTCCCACCTGTTACTCCAGTTGCTCCAGTTGCTCCAGTAGCTCCAGTTGCTCAAGTAGCACCAGTTGCTTCAATAGCTCCAGTTTCTCCTCTTCCACCAGTATTACCCTCTTCTGGAGAATCATGTGAAGATGATATTTTACCGATCGCACCTGTTGCACCACTGCCACCAGTAGCTCCCCTACCTCCTACTCTTCCTCTTACACCAGCTGTGCCCTTACCACCAGCTCTTCCGTTGCCAACAGTTGCTCCAATAGAACCAGTTGTTCCAGTAGCACCTGTTGCTCCGCTCCCACCTGTTGCTCCAGTAGCTCCAGTTGCTCCAGTAGCTCCAGTTGCTCCAGTAGCACCAGTTGCTCCAATAGCTCCAGTTTCTCCTCTTCCACCAGTATTACCCTCTTGTGGAGAATCATGTGAAGATGATATTTTACCGATTGCACCTGTTGCACCCATGCCACCAGTAGCTCCCCTACCTCCTTCTCTTCCTCTTACACCAGCTGTGCCCCTACCACCAACTCTTCCGTTGCCACCAGTTGCTCCAATAGAACCAGTTGTTCCAGTAGCACCTGTCGCTCCACTCCCACCTGTTACTCCAGTAGCTCCAGTTGCTACAGTAGCACCAGTTGCTCCAGTAGCACCAGTTGCTCCAATAGCTCCAGTTGCTCCAATAGCACCAGTTGTTCCTCTTCCACCAGTATTACCTTCTTCTGGAGAATCATGTGAAGATGATATTTTACCGACGGTACCTGCTGCACCACTGCCACCAGTAGCTCCCCTACCTTCTTCTCTTACTCTTACACCAGCTGTACCCTCACCAACAACACTTCCGTTGCCACCAGTTGCTCCACTTCCACCAGTTGCTCCAATCACACCAGTTTCCCCACTCCCACCTGTTGCTCCAATAGCTCCAGTTGCTCCAGTAGCACCGGTTGCTCCAATAGCTCCAGTTGCTCCCATAGCACCAGTTGCTCCTCTTCCACCAGTATTACCTTCTTCTGGAGAATCATGTGAAGATGATATTTTACCGACGGTACCTGCTGCACCACTGCCACCAGTAGCTCCCCTTCCTCCTACTCTTCCTCTTACACCAGCTGTGCCCTTACCACCAGCGCTTCCGTTGCCACCAGTTGCTCCACTCCCACCAGTTGCTCCACTTCCACCAGTTGCTCCAATCACACCAGTTTCCCCACTCCCACCTGTTGCTCCAATAGCTCCAGTTGCTCCAGTAGCACCGGTTGCTCCAATAGCTCCAGTTGCTCCCATAGCACCAGTTGCTCCTCTTCCACCAGTATTACCTTCTTCTGGAGAATCATGTGAAGATGATATTTTACCGACGGTACCTGCTGCACCACTGCCACCAGTAGCTCCCCTACCTCCTACTCTTCCTCTTACACCAGCTGTGCCCTTACCACCAGCTCTTCCGTTGCCAACAGTTGCTCCAATAGAACCAGTTGTTCCAGTAGCACCTGTTGCTCCGCTCCCACCTGTTGCTCCAGTAGCTCCAGTAGCTCCAGTTGCTCCAGTAGCACCAGTTGCTCCAATAGCTCCAGTTTCTCCTCTTCCACCAGTATTACCCTCTTGTGGAGAATCATGTGAAGATGATATTTTACCGATTGCACCTGTTGCACCCATGCCACCAGTAGCTCCCCTACCTCCTTCTCTTCCTCTTACACCAGCTGTGCCCTTACCACCAACTCTTCCGTTGCCACCAGTTGCTCCAATAGAACCAGTTGTTCCAGTAGCACCTGTCGCTCCACTCCCACCTGTTACTCCAGTAGCTCCAGTTGCTCCAGTAGCACCAGTTGCTCCAGTAGCACCAGTTGTTCCAATAGCTCCAGTTGCTCCAGTAGCACCAGTTGCTCCAATAGAACCAGTTGTTCCAGTAGCACCTGTTGCTCCGCTCCCACCTGTTGCTCCAATAGCTCCAGTTTCTCCTCTTCCATTAGAATTACCATCTTCTGGAGAATCATGTGAAGATATTTTACCGATCGCACCTGTTGCACCACTGCCACCAGTAGCTCCCCAACCTCCTACTCTTCCTCTTACACCAGCTGTGCCCTTACCACCAACTCTTCCGTTGCCACCAGTTTCTACACTTCCACCAGTTGCTCCAATCACACCAGTTTCCCCACTCCCACCTGTTGCTCCAATAGCTCCAGTTGCTCCAGTAGCACCAGTTGCTCCAGTTGCTCCAATAGCACCAGTTGCTCCCGTTCCACTAGCACTACCTTCATGTGGAGAATCCTGTGAAGATGATATTTTACCTATTCCGCCTATTGCAACTCTGCCACCAGTGGCTCCCCTACCTTCTTCTCTTACTCTTACACCAGCTGTACCCGTACCAACAACTCTTCCGTTGCCACCAGTTGCTCCACTCCCACCGGTTTCTCCACTCCCACCTGTAGCTCCAGTAGCTCCAGTTGCTATAGTAGCACCAGTTTCTCCAATAGTTCCAGTTGCTCCAATAGCACCAGTGGCTACTCTGCCACCAGTATTACCATCTTCTGGAGAATCATGTGAAGATGATATTTTACCGATTGCACCTGTTGCTCCTCTGCCACCAGTAGCTCCCCTACCTCCTGCTCTTCCTCTTACACCAGCTGTGCCCTTAACACCAACTCTTCCGTTGCCACCAGTTGCTCCACTCCCACCGGTTTCTCCACTCCCACCTGTTGCTCCAGTAGCTCCAGTTGCTCCAATAGCACCAGTTGTTCCTCTTCCACCAGTATTACCTTCTTCTGGAGAATCATGTGAAGATGATATTTTACCGATTGCACCTGTTGCACCACTGCCACCAATAGCTCCCCTACCTCCTACTCTTCCTCTTACACCAGCTGTGCTCTTACCACCAGCTCTTCCGTTGCCACCAGTTGCTCCAATAGAACCAGTTGTTCCAGTAGCACCTGTCGCTCCACTCCCACCTGTTACTCCAGTTGCTCCAGTTGCTCCAGTAGCTCCAGTTGCTCCAGTAGCACCAGTTGCTCCAATAGCACCAGTTGCTCCTCTTCCATCAGTATTACCTTCTTCTGGAGAATCATGTGAAGATGATATTTTACCGATTGCACCTGTTGCACCACTGCCACCAATAGCTCCCCTACCTCCTACTCTTCCTCTTACACCAGCTGTGCCCTTACCACCAGCTCTTCCGTTGCCACCAGTTGCTCCAATAGAACCAGTTGTTCCAGTAGCACCTGTCGCTCCACTCCCACCTGTTACTCCAGTTGCTCCAGTAGCTCCAGTTGCTCCAGTAGCACCAGTTGCTCCAATAGCACCAGTTGCTCCTCTGCCACCAGTACTACCTTCTTCTGGAGAATCATGCGAAGATGATATTTCACCGATTGCACCTGTTGCTCCTCTGCCACCAGTAGCTCCCCTAGCTCCTACTCTTCCTCTTACACCAGCTGTGCCCTTACCACCAACTCTTCCGTTGCCACCAGTTGCTCCACTCCCACCGAATTCTCCACTCCCACCTGTTGCTCCAGTAGCTCCAGTTGCTCCAGTAGCACCAGTTGCTCCAGTAGCACCAGTTGCTCCAATAGCTCCAGTTGCTCCAATAGCACCAGTTGTTCCTCTTCCACCAGTATTACCTTCTTCTGGAGAATCATGTGAAGATGATATTTTACCGATTGCACCTGTTGCACCACTGCCACCAATAGCTCCCCTACCTCCTACTCTTCCTCTTACACCAGCTGTGCCCTTGCCACCAGCTCTTCCGTTGCCACCAGTTGCACCAATAGAACCAGTTGTTCCAGTAGCACCTGTCGCTCCACTCCCACCTGTTACTCCAGTTGCTCCAGTTGCTCCAGTAGCTCCAGTTGCTCCAGTAGCACCAGTTGCTCCAATAGCACCAGTTTCTCCTCTTCCACCAGTATTACCCTCTTGTGGAGAATCATGTGAAGATGATATTTTACCGATTTCACCTGTTGCACCCTTGCCACCAGTAGCTCCCCTACCTCCTTCTCTTCCTCTTACACCAGCTGTGCCCTTACAACCAACTCTTCCGTTGCCACCAGTTGCTCCAATAGAACCAGTTGTTCCAGTAGCACCTGTCGCTCCACTCCCACCTGTTACTCCAGTTGCTTCAGTAGCTCCAGTTGCTCCAGTAGCACCAGTTGCTCCAGTAGCACCAGTTGCTCCAGTTGCTCCAATAGCACCAGTTGTTCCTCTTCCACCAGTATTACCTTCTTCTGGAGAATCATGTGAAGATGATATTGTACCTATTCCACCTATTGCAACTCTGCCACCAGTGGCTCCCCTACCTTCTTCTCTTACTCTTACACCAGCTGTACCCGTACCAACAACTCTTCCGTTGCCACCAGTTGCTCCACTCCCACCGGTTTCTCCACTCCCACCTGTAGCTCCAGTAGCTCCAGTTGCTCCAGTTGCTCCAGTAGCACCAGTTTCTCCAATAGTTCCAGTTGCTCCAGTAGCACCAGTTGCTACTCTGCCACCAGTATTACCATCTTCTGGAGAATCATGTGAAGATGATATTTTACCGATTGCACCTGTTGCACCACTGCCACCAGTAGCTCCTCTACCCCCCGCTCTTCCTCTTACACCAACTGTGCCCCTTCCACCAACTCTTCCGTTGCCACCAGTTGCTTCACTTCCACCAGTTTCACCACTCTCACCTGTTTCTCCAGTAGCACCAGTTGCTCCAGTAGCACCAGTTGCTCCAGTAGCTCCAGTTGCTCCAATAGCACCAATTGCTCCTCTTCCACCAGTATCATGTGAATCATGTGAAGATGATATTTTACCGATTGCACCTGTTGCACCACTGCCACCAGTAGCTCCCCTGCCTCCTACTCTTCCTCTTACACCAGCTGTGCCCTTGCCACCAGCTCTTGCGTTGCCACCAGTTGCACCAATAGAACCAGTTGTTCCAGTAGCACCTGTCGCTCCACTACCACCTGTTACTCCAGTTGCTCCAGTTGCTCCAGTAGCTCCAGTTGCTCCAGTAGCACCAGTTGCTCCAATAGCACCAGTTTCTCCTCTTCCACCAGTATTACCCTCTTGTGGAGAATCATGTGAAGATGATATTTTACCAATTTCACCTGTTGCAACCTTGCCACCAGTAGCTCCCCTACCTCCTTCTCTTCCTCTTACACCAGCTGTGCCCTTACCACCAACTCTTCCGTTGCCACCAGTTGCTCCAATAGAACCAGTTGTTCCAGTAGCACCTGTCGCTCCACTCCCACCTGTTACTCCAGTTGCTCCAGTAGCACCAGTTGCTCCAATAGCTCCAGTTGCTCCAATAGCACCAGTTGTTCCTCTTCCACCAGTATTACCTTCTTCTGGAGAATCATGTGAAGATGATATTTTACCGATTGCACCTGTTGCACCACTGCCACCAGTAGCTCCCCTACCTCCTACTCTTCCTCTTACACCAGCTGTGCCCTTACCACCAACTCTTCCGTTGCCACCAGTTGCTCCACTCCCACCGGTTTCTCCACTCCCACCTGTTGCTCCAGTAGCTCCAGTTGGTCCAGTAGCACCAGTTGCTCCAGTAGCACCAGTTGCTCCAATAGCTCCAGTTGCTCCAGTAGCTCCAGTTGCTCCAGTAGCACCAGTTGCTCCAATAGCACCAGTTTCTCCTCTTCCACCAGTATTACCCTCTTGTGGAGAATCATGTGAAGATGATATTTTACCAATTTCACCTGTTGCACCCTTGCCACCAGTAGCTCCCCTACCTCCTTCTCTTCCTCTTACACCAGCTGTGCCTTTACCACCAGCTCTTCCATTGCCACCTGTTGCTCCAATAGAACCAGTTGTTCCAGTAGCACCTGTCGCTCCACTCCCACCTGTTACTCCAGTTGCTCCAGTAGCTCCAGTTGCTCCAGTAGCACCAGTTGCTCCAATAGCACCAGTTGCTCCTCTTCCACCAGTATTACCTTCTTCTGGAGAATCATGTGAAGATGATATTTTACCGATTGCACCTGTTGCACCACTGCCACCAGTAGCTCCCCTACCTCCTACTCTTCCTCTTACACCAGCTGTGCCCTTACCACCAACTCTTCCGTTGCCACCAGTTGCTCCACTCCCACCGGTTTCTCCACTCCCACCTGTTTCTCCAGTAGCACCAGTTGCTCCAGTAGCACCAGTTGCTCCAGTAGCACCAGTTGCTCCAGTGGCACCAGTTGCTCCAATAGCTCCAGTTGCTCCAATAGCACCAGTTGCTCCAGTAGCACCAGTTGCTCCAATAGCTCCAGTTGCTCCAATAGCACCAGTTGTTCCTCTTCCACCAGTATTACCTTCTTCTGGAGAATCATGTGAAGATGATATTTTACCGATTGCACCTGTTGCTCCTCTGCCACCAGTAGCTCCCCTACCTCCTACTCTTCCTCTTACACCAGCTGTGCCCTTACCACCAACTCTTCCGTTGCCACCAGTTGCTCCACTCCCACCGGTTTCTCCACTCCCACCTGTTGCTCCAGTAGCTCCAGTTGGTCCAGTAGCACCAGTTGCTCCAGTAGCACCAGTTGCTCCAATAGCTCCAGTTGCTCCAATAGCACCAGTTGTTCCTCTTCCACCAGTATTACCTTCTTCTGGAGAATCATGTGAAGATGATATTTTACCGATTGTCCCTGTTGCTCCTCTGCCACCAGTAGCTCCCCTACCTCCTACTCTTCCTCTTACACCAGCTGTGCCCTTACCACCAACTCTTCCGTTGCCACCAGTTGCTCCACTCCCACCGGTTTCTCCACTCCCACCTGTTGCTCCAGTAGCTCCAGTTGCTCCAGTAGCACCAGTTGCTCCAGTAGCACCAGTTGCTCCAATAGCTCCAGTTGCTCCAATAGCACCAGTTGTTCCTCTTCCACCAGTATTACCTTCTTCTGGAGAATCATGTGAAGATGATATTTTACCGATTGCACCTGTTGCTCCTCTGCCACCAGTATCTCCCCTACCTCCTACTCTTCCTCTTACACCAGCTGTGCCCTTACCACCAACTCTTCCGTTGCCACCAGTTGCTGCACTCCCACCGGTTTCTCCACTCCCACCTGTTGCTCCAGTAGCTCCAGTTGCTCCAATAGCACCAGTTGTTCCTCTTCCACCAGTATTACCTTCTTCTGGAGAATCATGTGAAGATGATATTTTACCGATTGCACCTGTTGCTCCTCTGCCACCAATAGCTCCCCTACCTCCTACTCTTCCTCTTACACCAGCTGTGCCCTTACCACCAGCTCTTCCGTTGCCAACAGTTGTTCCAATAGAACCAGTTGTTCCAGTAGCACCTGTTGCTCCGCTCCCACCTGTTGCTCCAGTAGCTCCAGTTGCTCCAGTAGCTCAAGTTGCTCCAGTAGCACCAGTTGCTCCAATAGCTCCAGTTTCTCCTCTTCCACCAGTATTACCCTCTTGTGGAGAATCATGTGAAGATGATATTTTACCGATTGCACCTGTTGCACTCATGCCACCAGTAGCTCCCCTACCTCCTTCTCTTCCTCTTACACCAGCTTTGCCCTTACCACCAACTCTTCCGTTGCCAACAGTTGCTCCAATAGAACCAGTTGTTCCAGTAGCACCTGTTGCTCCGCTCCCACCTGTTGCTCCTGTAGCTCCAGTTGCTCCAGTAGCACCAGTTGCTCCAATAGCTCCCGTTTCTCCTCTTCAACCAGTATTACCCTCTTCTGGAGAATCGTGTGAAGGTGATATTTTACCGATTGCACCTGTTGCACCACTGACACCAGTTGCTCCAGTCCCACCAGTTTCTCCACTCCTGCCTGTTGCTCCAGTAGCACCAGTTGCTCCAGTAGCACCAGTTGCTCCAGTAGCACCAGTTGCTCCAGTAGCACCAGTTGCTCCAATAGCTCCAGTTGCTCCAATAGCACCAGTTGCTCCTCTTCCACCAGTATTACCTTCTTCTGGAGAATCATGTGAAGATGATATTTTACCGATTGCACCTGTTGCACCCATGCCACCAGTAGCTCCCCTACCTCCTTCTCTTCCTCTTACACCAGTTGTGCCCTTACCACCAACTCTACCGTTGCAACCAGTTGCTCCACTCCCGCCAATTGCTCCACTTCCACCAGTTGCTCTAATCACACCAGTTTCCCCACTCCCACCTGTTGCTCCAATAGCTCCAGTTGCTCCAGTAGCACCAGTTGCTCCAATAGCTCCAGTTGCTCCACTCCCACCAGTTGCTCCACTCCCACCAGTTGCTCCACTCCCACCAGTTTCTCCACTCCTAGATGTTGCTCCAGTAGCACCAGTTGCTCCAGTAGCACCAGTTGCTCCAATAGCTCCAGTTGCTCCAATAGCACCAGTTGCTCCTCTTCCACCAGTATTACCCTCTTCTGCAGAATCATGTGAAGATGATATTTTACCGATTGCACCTGTTTCACCCATGCCACCAGTAGCTCCCCTACCTCCTTCTCTTCCTCTTACACCAGCTGTGCCCTTACCACCAACTCTTCCGTTGCCAACAGTTGCTCCAATAGAACCAGTTGTTCCAGTAGCACCAGTTGCTCCCTTTCCACCAGTTGCTCCACTCCCACCTGTTGCTCCACTCCCATCAGTTTTACCACTCCCACCTATTGCTCCAGTAGCTCCAGTTGCTCCAGTAGCACCAGTCGCTCCGATAGCACCAGTAGCACCACTTCCATCAGTTGTGCCACTCCCACCTGTTGCTCCAGTTGCTCCAGTAGCACCAGTAGATCCATTTCCACCAGTTGCTTCACTTCCACCTGTTGCTCCACTCCCATCAGTTGTGCCACTCCCACCTGTTGCTCCAGTAGCACCAGTAGCTCCACTTCCACCAGTTGCTCCACTCCCACCTATTACTCCACTCCCAGTAGCACCAGTTGCTCCTCCTCCAACAGTTGCTCCTCTTCCACCAGTTGTTTCCCTCCCAAGTCCTACTCCTCTTGTGCCTGCACTTCCAGTGGAACCTGTGAAACAAAAAAAAACTCTCGACGAATGTCAAGACCTGTCACTAAACTACGGCGATATTGACACATCTTCACTCCAGGCTGATTCCTCCGATGAAATAACAAGACCAAAACTCAAAATAACTGCCATGGAACCTTTCGATCTCGTTGTACGATTTTGTACATCTAAATGTGGGGCCGATCATAAACACAGCGCCCTGAATGGTAAGCTGTTTAAACTTTCTCTTTCATAATTTTTTCTAACAATTACATTTTTTTTTTCAGCAAACAAAAGTAAGGGCATTTTCATAGATTGGATTAAACCAAAGAAATCTTCTTCGAGACTCTCAATACGGTCTTAATAAATGAGCGCAGGTTAGGTGCGTTTCCAACTAGGTATCTTTCTTCAGCAAGCAGAGCGTGCCTTCATTGTTGCGTTCTACTTTGGAATCAATTTTGTTGAGATGCTGTAATATTTTGCCCTGTTGTGTAACTTTATGAACTGTTTGTGATAGTAATTTTAGATTTGCCTTTATCTTTTTTATACCTAGTTTTAATTTTTCTTGTACATTTTAAATTCAAATTTTATTTATAAGTCTTTGGTCTTTGGCGTTAAACTTGAGATTTGTCTTAAGAGCACGTCTATAAAAACTAATCTATTTGAAATTTCACCTACTACCGATTCCTTAATAAAGACAACTCATGTTGTCACCTGCTATATAAACGGCGACCTTTTTGGTATTGATTATTTTAATACCAATACGTAATAAGTCACCGCTATAGTAGGTGACATACATAAGTGTCAAATTCCCTGTTCCTTTCCTTATTCTAATTTGTTCTACTCTTACCTACTTTTTATATTTTCAAAATATTTAAAATGTTAAGTTGATGCCCTTGCCATATATGTTGGTTTGTTTGCAATCCGAATTCTTTAATGGTAGTTGCCAAAAAAAAATCTTATTTTACCAATAATAATAATAAATAAATTAATTAATCAAAATCAAATATTAAACAGTTGTTGTCATTGTTGATTCTTAGGTTTAAGCTTTTAAAACGCTGGCATATAATATCATATGAACAGTTTTTGCCTTGCTGAGCTCTTTCTCAGATCATCAAGAGATCTTCAAATGCAGTCACATCTCATATGTAAATCGCAAAATTTTAGTCCGCTTATGAACAAGTTTAGTGTGATACTAGCTTAAAATTACGTTTCAAACATGACTCAAACGTCATTTTAAGCTAGTATCACACTGAATTCTCTTAAAATTGTTCATTAACGGACTACAATTTTGCGCCATTATAGTTTGCTCATAGGGTTCGTGTGTATACGCTGGTGTACGTAAGCGTGCTTGCGTGAGCAAAAGTGCATTACGGTTCAGCCTTAAGACATAAGTTAGAGAAATGTCTACTAACATCCCCAATAACCCTGTCCCGATTTATGCCTAGGATTCCACAAAAAGCGTTTTGACAAGCTCATACCATTTTTTCTTTAGTGTTCCTTACGTGATATTCCACGACAATATTTTGTTTGGCAGTTACAACTCTTCTGCGTTTAGGAACAGATGCACTACGCAGTTTTGTAAAAATCTCTTTAAACTTTTCAATGTATTGCACTTAAACATACTGTTTGGTCTGTGTTTGCATGATGGAATTTTGGGTGCTTGTGCTTGCTTTTGTCGGTATCTAAAATCAGTCAAATGTTTACAGTTTATTTAGTTTTTATTTCTATCAACGCAAAATTAAATAAATTTGTTAATAAATAATACGAAGGAAATGCCATCGTGTTTTGGATTGGGATATTTTTTTAACGTTGATCGAAAGTTAATTCACTTTAATAATAATTTATGAAACATAAGAACTTACCGCTCGGTTTTCGCCACTTCCGATTCCAACTTGCTTTTGTTCTTTGGTCTTTTTCTGGTTTTACCATCACTGACAAGAATTGGAACGTTTGAACTTTCCATAACACACTTTTGTTTAAACACTTTTTCACAAAATTAAATAAATTACACGGGAATAACCAACTACACCAATACCTCACTTTGCGTCGTGGTTACGTTCCAAAAAAACACGACGCAAATTGAAACGACGCAAAGTGAATTATGATTTTGTATAGAAAGCCATGTAAAGATTGAAGATAGGTTCCAGGGTTACGAAAATATTTCTTTTTGAAAAGAAAATTGAACAAAGTAAACATATTAAAAGCGAAAATAATACTAGATTTTATAACATTCATAAGAACAACAACAAAAAAATAATAAATCCAATTAAAACAAAATAAAATATTCAATCAATTTATAAAAAAAAAAAAAACATAAGATAATTAAACGATCCCGAGTTTGAAGACCAACTTAGGCTAAAAACAGAGCAAATCAGACAAGACGTCTTTTTGTCTTAAGACAAAAAATCATATCAGAATCCAACCCACACCGAGGACAACAAAGACAAAATGTCTGGTCTTTGTCTGCTTCGGTGTGTGTTGCTCCATACAACCTATACAACTGACACATTTTTCTGTCAATTTCTGTTTGTTTTTGTGTTACTTCATAAGACAGTGCGTACTTTTAGGCGTTGACATTTTGTCCCGGACTTTTTGTTTTCTTTGGTGTGTTTTGCTCCGAATCAGGACTGTTTGCCACCGCCGGTTTGACACCGCCAGTTCACCACCGCCAGTTCACCACCGCCAGTTCACCTCCGGACAGTTTGCCACCGCCAGTTTGCCACGGGACAGTTTGCCACCGCCGGTTTACCACCGGACAGTTTGACGCCAGAGCAGATAAGGTAGTGCCTTATCAATAGTAATTTACCGACAGTCCAAATCGAAAATCAATGTTTAAAGAACTGTCAAATTGGAAAATTGTTTATTTACAAAGAAGGCGAATTTTCGTCAGTGAAAATTAAGAAATATCAGTTTTATTTCTAATATATTTGAGTGATAATGTGAAAACTAAAAAATAGATAATGTAATATTCAAAATTCTTCTTCTTCTGTTCTTTGTAAACAAAATGACTGAAGAATTCGATGAGGTTAATTGTTTTGTTTATTCAAAAGGGAAGATTAAATTGTTAAAACTGTGGACTTGAATTCTTTTAGGAAAGTGGTGAATACCCACTCATTATGCCTGGAGCCCAATGGAAGAAATTCAAAATGAATTTCTGTGACTTTGTCCAAACACTCGTCAAACAATGTCAGTACTCGATTATTTACGACCAGTTTCTGATGGACAACGTCATTTCTCTACTCACGGGTCTTTCGGATTCCCAAGTTTGAGCCTTTCGTCATACAGCAACGTTGGCTGGTAATGTCATTTAGTTTAGATAAGCCTAACTCATGTAATAATAATTCCCTTTGCTTCTAAATCAATAGCAATGAAACTGATGACGGCGTTGGTTGATGTCGCTCTCTTGGTATCTTCGAATTTTGAAAACGCTGCCAAGCAATACGAAGCGGAGAGAGTTAAAGTGCGTAAAACATACAACATTTCAGTGTCTATTCAATTTAATAATGAATTATTGTAGACTCGCGATCGCAGGGCAACAGACCGTCTAGAATCCCTGATGACTAAGCGCGCCGAACTTGAGGAAAACATGGACGAAATAAAGAACATGCTGACGTACATGTTTAAATCAGTATTCGTCCATCGCTACAGGTAATCAGTAAAATTACTTTAAAAACGTTACTTTAAACGATTGTTTTCCAGAGATACTCTGCCGGACATCAGAGCAATTTGTATGTCAGAAATTGGAGTCTGGATGGACAATTATTCGCAGAATTTCTTGGACGATTCTTATTTGAAATACATCGACTGGACTCTACACGATAAAGTCGGTGAAGTCCGCCTGAGATGCCTTCAGGCCCTATTGCCCCTTTACGAGAGGGAAGCTCTGAAAGGAAAACTCGAGCTATTTACATCAAAATTCAAAGATCGAATTGTTGCCATGACATTGGACAAAGAATTCGATGTGGCCGTTCATGCAGTAAAACTTGTTATAAGCATTCTAAAGTAAGTGAACTCAGGGTTAAACATTTGACAAAGTTAATGGACTTTTGTACTTGCAGAATTCATCCTGACATCTTGGCCGATAAGGATTGTGAAATCGTCTATGAACTGGTATATTCCTCACACCGTGGTGTTGCTCAAGCAGCGGCAGAATTCTTGAACGTTCGACTGTTCCATTTGACCCCCGATATGGAAGAAGTCAAGACAAAGAGAGGAAAACTTCGTCTGCCAAACACGCCACTGGTCCGTGATTTGGTTCAATTCTTTATTGAGTCAGAGTTACACGAACGTGGAGCTTACTTGGTTGACTCTTTCATCGATAACAATGCCATGGTCAAAGATTGGGAGTGTATGACGGATTTGCTTCTGGAAGAGCCCGGTCCCAACGAGGAACAACTTGACAATAAACAGGAGTCGACGCTGATTGAAATTATGGTCAGTAGTGTCAAACAATCAGCCACTGGCGAAGCACCCATTGGTCGGGCTAGCAATCGAAAGATCACTCTGAATGTCAAAGAAGTTAAAGCGATTCAAGATGAGAAAGTCAAGTTGACCGAACACTTTATCGTCACACTGCCTCCAATGTTGGAGAAATACCAAGCTGACAGTGAGAAATTGACGAATTTGCTTTCGATTCCTCAGTATTTTGAGTTGGACATTTACACAACATCCAGACAGGAGTCAAATTTGCAAGCTCTGCTGGACAAAATGGCACAAATCATGTCCAAACACACTGACCGAGATGTTCTTGAGACTTGTGCCAAGACCCTAGAGTACCTATGCTCGGAGGGAAGCGCGACCTACACACGATGTGATGTAGCTCGATCGAATATCATTGATCATGCTGTCAATAAGTACAAAGACCCCATCGATGAGTGGAGAAATCTGATTGCAGGCGAAGAACTACCAAATGAAGATGAAGTCTACACCATTATTATTTCGTTGAAAGTTGTTTCGATACTGTATTCATGTCACAATTTGAATCCATGGAACTTGTTTGACTCTCTGTATCAGGACATCGAAGAGAGTCAATCGAAGGAGAATCCTGGACGAGGACTGCCCAATGAAGCGTTGGTTTATTGCATTGAAGCTTGCTATTTCTCGCTGACTTGGGGTCTCTATTACCTGGAGAATCAATGTGAGAGTTCGAGCGTCCAAAGTGGATGTGAGGAGTTGAAGAAGAATTTGCACAAATACATAAATGCGTGCTGTGAGCTGACTCGAGATGGGCCAACCCAACAGATTCAGGAATCGGTATGGTTTGAGTTTGTTTTCTTGTTGAGAAAATGTTTATCAAGTTTTCTAGGCTTATCAATCGGTTTGTGACCTTCTCATAATATTCTCCGATCAATTGTCGACCAATGAAAATGAGCACATCCGCGTTCTGGAGTATAAATCGGCCCTGGACGAACAGTTGATTCTGAACAACTTTGTTCAACATTATGTCTTTTCTCTGAAACCAGAAGGTAGTGCTGTGCACTCAAAATAAGTCTCTTTTTAACTCTTGACTACTTTCACAGAATGCCACGATGAAACTCGAATCGAGGAACTACACAAGAAAAGAAATTTCCTGGCCTCCTACTGTAAACTAATTGTTTACAATATCATTCCCACAAAGAGTGCAGCTGGACTGTTCAAACATTATGTCAGGGTAATTGAAAGAACTTCGTCGCAATATTACAAGTTAGTGTTTTTGCTAATGGTCGCTCCTTTTCAGTGCTACAATGAATACGGCGACATCATCAAAGCCACTCTCGGCAAAGCGAGAGAAATCAACAAAGTCAATTTCTCACTTACTCTCTTGTTGAGTTTGATAGCAGTTTTTAAGGAACTGCAATCGCAATACGGTGACCAACCCATTCCTTCTCACGACTTTAGCGAGCTGAAAGAATTGGCAAAAAGATTTGCCCTCACATTTGGTTTTGATGCAATCAAAAACCGTGAGCCAATCATTGCTCTTCATAGAGCTGGAATTCTATTTGCCGTTCATGATATCCAAGACGATCCGTCAGCTGCTCCAACACGGCTTAACTTTTTGGAAATTGCACTCGGCTCTTCGTAAGAGGAATGTCGTGCCGAAGCTGTAGGCTTGTATCTATCACTGCAAAGAGATATTGAAATTTTCGGCTATAAAGATCCTAAAGAACAAGAGCGCATCATCTACATTTATTGACTCAGTTTGATATGGAATGGAATGGGTGTTGCCCTAGAGATGTTTAATCCGCAATCAACAACTTGGATTCAGGCATACAGTCGTACTCGTTTTGTTATTATGCGGCCTCTAATCGCAAGCAATTGAAGAGTTCCTAATAACGCTGCAAGTGTATAAATCTACGGCTGATATAAATGCGGCTAAGAGAATGTACGATCATTATTCCGATGTGTGTGTCGATTGACCGCATCCTTGGGCTAGATGGCGTGATATTGTTTTTGCACAAGAAACCTCGTATTATTCTTGTGCAAGCGAATACGGATGTTAAGGATGATAAAGTTCAAATTCAAATATTTTAACGTTTAATAAAAGGACTTGATAATTATGAATTTTAAATGCATTTATGATTTTGTTTTGGTAGTTATTGACGAAGTCTCTCGTTCCAAGGCGCACTGCTTGATCTTCTCATAAAGAGGAGTTAATTGGCCTTATTCGCCTAGCATTTTCAATAGTTCGTTATACTAAAGGTCCCGTCACACACTGAAAGGAAAGTACTTTCAGAAAGAAAAAAGCTTTCTGAAAGCAAAAATTTCATAGTGTGACGATCCGAAAAGTACTTTCCTGAAAGCGTTTCTAAAAATGATTTGCTTTCTCGAAAACACTTTCAGAAAAAAAACTTTCACAGTGTGACTAGTTCCTGAAATCGTTTTGAAGAAAGCAAATCACTTTCAGAAAACGTTTTCTACTTTCAGAAACTGTTTGTGAAAGTTTTTTGCTTTCTTGAAAGCGAACGTATGTTTTACATAGAACCTACTCTGGTGGGCCAAAAATAAAGGAAGTAGGTGATAAGTTCACAATTGTTTTTGTGGTAAGGGTGCAATTGTGGCAGTACATTCGCTAGGCAGATATCAAGGTCAACAGATTTCTTGCAAAATAAAAATACTTACCTACTTGCAAATATTCTGGTGCCAATGTTTGATATAAGGCACTGCAAACCTCTGGAACAATTTTGGTGATTGCTGGCCGGGAAATACGAAACACTTGAGACAGTGTATTGTAATTATCGCCATGTGCAAGGTGTTTCAGTGTCAGAGCTACTCTTTCCTCTACACTGATAGGCACACGCCATGGTGTATTTTGTTTTTTTACAAACGGACGTACTTTGTCACACTGGAAATTAAACTGCTCCTCCGAAACGTGAGCAAAGTTGCGAAAAAAACTCGTCTCCTTCTGCGCGCAAATCCCTCATGAGCTTTACGTGGTACTGATTTTCAGCACCACGTTCCCAAAATGGTCGCACCCAAATTGACCTACGATTCCTCGCCTTGTTCTCAGTAATGTGCTGTGAAATCCGTAGGATAATTTCCAATATAGTTAATTGCCTATATTCCAAAATTTCTTCAGCGGACTGCATTTTGTTGCTATTCTGGATAAACAATTAACGAAACTATTTCAAATATCGCAACCAGTTACATAAAACACTTTCAGAAAACGTTTTCTGCTTTCAGAAACTGTTTGTGAAAGTTTTTTGCTTTCTTGAAAGCAACGCTTTCGCTTTTATAGTGTGACGACCCAAAAAATGTTTTCAGAAAATTTAGTTTCTTGAAATTAAAATGTTTTCAGAAAGCACTTTCAGAAAGCACTTTCCTTTCATAGTGTGACTGCTCTCTGAAAACACTTTCAGAAAAATAACAAACTCTAAAATTTGGAAACGCTTTCTGAAAGTATTTTCCTTTCAGTGTGTGACGGCTCCTTAAGTTGAACTTGATAAAACTTTCATCTAGCTTACCCTATAAAGATAAAGATAAAGATAGTGATAGAGATATATAAAGTGTATACACTTTACAATATTAATAATTTTTAAGTGCTTATTCGATCGATTTTCAATTTTTGTTTACAGATTGTGTCCAATATAAGGGAGAGGGCAACAACAACACTGGAGTCATCATCCACCATCCTTAATAGCGCATACGAGGGACAGTCCGAGGCTGTGCGTGGAAAGTTGCCAAACCATGATGCACTAAAAAAGATGGTTCAAAGGCAGCGCACCGTGGCCTGCAGTGTTCCACCGAACCCTACTTCTCTGGCTGAGCTTGTTCTTCCGGAGGATATATGCCGGTACTCGACTGGGCCCGATCAAGCAGAGAATTTTCTCTTGTTTGATTCGGGTCCTCAATGTCAGAACCGAATTATAATCTTCGGGAGGACAAGCAACGCAATTTGGGCCGATCGAATGAAGAAGCTCTTCATCGACGGCTCATTTAGAATCGCCCCAAGGCTTTTCTATCAAGTCTTTGTGGTGATGGCGGAGAGAAGTGGCGGCTTCGTTTTTCCGGTGGCATATGGTTTGCTGCCCAACAAAACTCAGCAAACATATACGCAGTTCTTCGAAGCACTGAAGCAGGTTTGGCCAGCACTCCAACCTGACGCCGTTAGCTGTGATTTCGAGCTGGCCGAAGTAAACGCGGTAAGGGCCGCATTTCCTAATGCCGCAGTGGAAGGATGTTTCTTCCACTTCGTCAAAAACATGAAAAAGAAACTGGCCGCCGAACATTTACTGCCGAAGTACAACCACGACCCCGAATTCGCGCTATCGGCACGGAAAGTCGCGGCGATGGCGTTCGTGCCACCGGAGCGCTTGGAGGAAGCTTTTCGCGACCTAGTGCTACAAAGTCCCCAAGATCTGGAACCAGTTTTAAACTGGTTCGAGGACAACTATCTTGGTCGGCCCTCGATGACAGGAGGAAGAAGGTTACCCAAATTCCCTCACAGTTTATGGAACGTATATGTGCGGACCATAACTGGCGTTGGGAGAACAAACAACCACGGCGAGGCAGCGCACCGAAGGATGCAGGTTGGTTAATATTTTATTTAGTTTATAATCACATTATAGGCTTTGTCAAGTTGTTGCTTTTACACTTTTACTCTACATTATGACTTTATGCCTTAATCATAACATTGCTATATTACATTACTACAGGTAGAGTTTGGGGATGACCATCCCGAAATATGGAAATTTATCCAAGCTCTGAAGAGGATCCAAAGTGGACGGGACAAGCTCTACGAACAGTTTGTCCGCGGGGAAGAGCCACCTGTCAAAAGGACGAAGTACGTTCGAGCGGACGAACGAATTCTCCGAACTGTGACGGATCTGCAAGAGGGAGAGGGGAGGACGATTGGGGAGTACCTCAGAGGATTAGCCCACAACTTCCTAATGGAATAAACCACCAGTTCCGTTTAGTGGGCTAATAAAGATGGGTTTTTTTATCGAAAGATTTTTCCCATATGCAAAAAATAGAATGTCTTTTATTCCGATCGGCACCTTTATTTTTTCAGGAAAAAAGTTGTCAGAAACTTGGCAATTTCACTACTGCTGCTATTGAGAATGCCAAACTTTCTGAGAAAACTTCGCTAGTTCGAGTGTCTTCGGTCCAATTTGCTTAATCAATCCGAATAACATTATTCTAACTCAAGATTCAAGAAGGGTAAGCTTTAGGTTCAAAATCGCTGACGAACTGGCCAGGATGAGATCCAACTCTCAAGTATCTTTAGCTGAGGAAGTAAGGATTGCTTTGGGAGTCTTGAAACAGACTGCATTGGTTCAAGGCAGATATGGTCCACTTACGATCATAAACGCACCAAGGAACTTCTGTTGCCACTGGCCAATCGTACAATATGACATGGTTTTCCTTACGAGTTCTGCCGTAGTTGTAGAGATGTGGAGCAAAGAAGACACTTCAGCATTTTTTGTGTGAATACCCAGCCCTACTCAATGCCAGAACAATGGCTTTTGAGGCGCCTTTCCTACATGATCTCAGCGAACACTCGAATATGAAGATAAAGAGCCTGATTCTCTATATCAACAAAACCATTTTGATTTAGCTAATCCATATCTCCACTATACTACTACTTCTTCAGGTACTCTCGGGTTTTTGGTATCAAAACGACACAATCAAGCGCTAATTGTGTTCCGTGGACAGCATCTGCCATGGACAGCCATTTCTACCTATCTACCTACCCGGTCGCCGCCTAAACATTCAGAAATTCAAAGCTGCTCAACAAACAGCTCTAACCAATGAGGAATTTCAACCGTTACTAGATTCCTTTTTTGTGCGAATTTAACAACGGACAATTTTTAATGACGCCCTTCATTGAAATAATAGTTCATATCATAGAGCGACTTCTCTTGTTTTCGAATGTCGAGATTGCAAGAATTCCAGTTTTCAGATCAGTGGAAAGAAGAAAAACTTTTTCATTTGAAAATCAACTCAAAAATTTATTTCATGAAAATAACAGCCATTTGGGTTGCGCTTACAAGAAAATAAATAGAACGAAACATACAAAATCGCTTCCGTAACTTAAAACAATTTTAATACTCTGGGCAGCCAAATACCAAAACCAATCAAAATTACAAACTTGTCTCTCTAAACACTACGTGCCGACTAGAACATGAGTCTTGGTCTTGAGCTTCGTATAGCTCAGCGAATTCAAGCTATCCGAAAGATACCGCAGCGGTCCCGATCCCGAGTTCAAATACTTCAATCTACCCTTGCTGGGCTTCTCCTTCTTATGCACCATCATAATGTACTCACTGTACGAAGGATCAAATCGTACGTTCATAGAAATCGTCATCTTCACCGCCCCAGCCACTGAACATATTCGACATCCTTTCACTAGTGGAAACTGACACATATGCCGTGGTGAACTCGAACAGGCATACAGCTGGCCAAGATTCCTAGGCAAAATATCAACATCATGCAACACCTGACAAGGAAACTCTAATCCCAAAGCGATTTCAGCCCCGATGTTAAGTCGCAGTACTGTGTACTGTGATGTTAAGTAGCTTTCACTCGATTGAAGGGTTTGTTGTCGTGTTGATCGCCCAGGAATATCCTAGTCTATTTCTGCTTCTCCAAGAAGTTATGCCCATAGACGAGGAATTTGCTGAAACGAGCTCGACAATCTGTGGGATAGTATTCATATTCACCACCGGGAAGTATTTTTTTGTTGTTTATTTTCGAATAGTGGATCTCGTTTTTCTTGATGTGTTGATTTTCAATTGACTTCTTCGTTATTGCACTCGGGCAGTCCTTGCACTGAGATATTTCGATCGGTTTCAGGCTAATTTATGATAGATGTCGAATCATGTAGTCGAATCGTGTGGCAAATCGGCCTGGCCATAGGCAGTAGAGTATCAGGACGGAAGGTATTGTTTTGGATACTGTACAAATTTGTTTTTTTTTTTAATTTGTTTACTCGTTTTCCAATTTTATTTCCTCCAGGAGTCGAATCCACGCACTTTCGGCCATAAATTTTTGTATTTGTAAATTTAGAAATTAGAATAAATAGAAAAATGACAGCGGCGATAAGGAAGTTCAATTTGGTGAGTTCACCGATCGGCAATGTAGTTCAATAATTTCATTAAGGGCAAGACCGCATTTAAGTGGTTTAGTAGTATGTTCCCACCGACTTGATTTCGCTCATATATGATTAGTAAATTACGATGAGCGTTTCCACTGAACATTTTACCTAATTTAGCTTGACATTTATGACAACCTTGACATTACTTCAGAAATATATTAAAATATGACACAAAATTTGAATTTCGACTGTCAAAAAGAAAACAAAAAATGAATATAAAATGAATTTTATTCATTACTTGAGCATTAAATGTCGTAGTAGTGTTTTCCATTGGTCGTGAAGAAGCATTCGGAAGAGTCCAGAAGTCTTCTGTAACCATTCCATTGGACTGACCTTGACAGACGGAATGCTTTAGAGAAGAGAAGAACTCTTCTGTTTTGAAAACAGAATCATGCGAAGAAGGACTTATACATCATAACCCGTTCCATTGGATGCAGAAGAAGAAACGTAAAAACAAAAGACCGATGGAAAACGACAAAAGCATCGGCAGGCATAGTGTGGAGGTGTTTACATCAGGTCTACGTGACACAGTGATGGAATGCAGGGAACCGCGAAGCATAAGCAGTTAAAACTTGAACCAGAGCTACAGTGTTCAAAGTTCATGTATGCATTGTTGTCGAATTAAAATTAAAAGTATTCGTTACGTCATCGTAATAAGAAATATTTTTTTTATTAATTTGAAGACGATGAGACGTTACAATGGAAGTGACATATGGTAAGTAACTGATATTACGAGTGGTTCTTATTTTCATTATTCGTCATTTCGTTTTCAGGGCCATAACAATATTCGACTTGCTTCCAGTTCACATGAATACCTTGCTATTTGAAAAAGTGGGAAAGAATGTTTTTCATTTCATTTCAAGGAATCTGAATAAAAGAGCGTTGCCACAATTTGAGTACTGACTAAAAAGTCATGCTGTAATAGTGTTTGACTCAGAGGACAAGTGTCATTGAACAAGCAAAATCACTAGAGCCAAGGCTCTGAATGCGGCCACCAAAGGCAAAAGTCCATATGTAAACGCGGTGACAGTTAACGAAGAAATGTACCAAAGTGTAAACGCGGCGAGCGTTGGCGCGGAAAATTCCCTACAAAAATTTCTCTACCTTCGATATATTTCTTCAATTCGTTGCCAGCCTTCAGCCTGTAAAGTCCTTTGTAAGACAAACTAAATGTTAAATAATTTATAAAATAGAACAAAGAAATTCAATTTGTATTTTTATCATTAAGCAGAAAAGAGTAAGTGTCATCTAAATCTTAAAATTGTACTTTATACTAAGAATTTACTTTGTTTAGAGAATAAACGCACTATTAACCGAAATTTTGAGTGGAGTTTATTCTATCTGCGATTTGCCAACAAAAGGGTTTTTTTTTTTGTTCCCGCAAGAAACGACAGTTTTATTCCTCCTGTTGTAAGAAGCAACAACAAGATTTCAAAAGAAAATTCGAAGAAGAGTCATGAAACATGAGTCACCGTGTAAGAGGAGTCTACCTAATTAAAAATAAAACGATTAACTCGTTTCAGGTTATTTTAAATCATTGAAAATGTATGGCAAATCATGAAATTAATTATGTGATTTAGCTAAATCAAGTGGATTTAGCTAAATCACGTTGGTGGGAACATTCTATTATTTTACTGCAACAGATATTTATTTCTCACAGTACACAGAATACAAGGTATTATATTGCGCATCTGTCAGAAACCAAAATGACAGAATTGAGAAAAGGCACAAAAAGAAATGCTAAAAATTTCAGATCCAATGTCAAATTCATCAAGGGAAAAAAAATGGCTGATATTTTTAGTAAATGAGACAGACAGAGATAGAAATCTAAAGTTTTGTTCTTTTCTTTTATTATGACATTTTGGATCTGAAAAATGACATAATATGCGCGAACTTGAGAAGAAGAAAATCGGGAATATAATACCTTGTATTCTGTGTACCTACTGTGTTTATTTCTTACTCTAAAGGGGCCGACCCATAGAATCCGTCAATCCGTCAGCGTCAGTGCGTACGTTGCTGCCAACGTATTTGCCGGATTGAACCGTCCCATAGAATACGTTGTATAATTTGACAGTCTCATTTTCTTGGTGTAAAAATAATTCACAAAACAAAAATTTTTAAATTAAAATATGAAAAAAATTATTTGTTTGCACAAAATTTTCATCATCCATTGCTTTTCCTTGTTGCTGTGGGAATACAACTGCTTTGGCTGCTAGTCAAATTTAGTTGTCAACGGATCAACTGACGCAAAAAGTAGAAAGTTAACCAACTCTATCTGTCGTATCCGACACATGCGTTGCTTATGGGACGAGTTTCATAAGAACGTGTGTATTCTACTGTGCTGTCAGTTGAAAACGTCAACGCTGACGCACTGACGGATTCTATGGGTCGGCCCCTTAAAACCTCTTAAAGATTTTTTTTAATAGGACAAGTATTGAGAAAAAAGTATTCGAAACAAATCTACACAGATTTTAACACACACTAAAATCTTGATGTGATTTGCAAATCCAAATGAAATCATTATTTGTAAAAACATTATTGAAGAGAGTTCGACTTCGTTTTGTTTTATTTATAAATAATTAATTTTCTGTGAAAACGATAAGAAATTAAGATTTATTTCTTGGAAATTTTATTGTTGTGTTGCCAGAATCAGGTAATTACAAATGTATAATTGAATTCTTGAGATGGTTGAAGCGTGATTACTTCATTTTCAGAACATGGACTAAAAAATGCTGTATTTACTCCTAGATTCTTCTTCATTCGAGGACGCCAATATCTTAACGATTTTTAATTTTCTTTTTCACTTTTATTGATAATATTGAAAGTTTCAAAAGTAATGCGAGGATTGTCGTAAATGTCAAACTAAATTACGTTAAAAGTTCAGTGGGAACGTGTTTCGTAATTGTTGTATACGCATCTTGGCAACTCTGTTGCTTTCCTTAAATCCTATTTTCTAAAGTATATAATGTAAATAATCTACTTGAGCTTACTTAGTAAACTAAATAACAGACGAGATCATTCGATTATTGTCCAGTTGTATAACTAGTAGTTTTTCAATCATATTATTTTCCTTGCTGTTTTTGTCAACTGTAGACTGAAGAAAATTAAAATATAATTGACTGAATTTGAAGCAAACGTTTATTATTTAAATTCGGACCCAAATACACAACATATTGTGGCGACGAGGATAGTTTTTTCATAAATTCTTAACATAAATTGCTTATTTTATAGTGCAGATTATAAAAAAAAAATATGGACACAGCCCAATTTGCAATATTTATGAAGCAGCAGGGGGATCTCCTGAAGCAGCAGCAAGAATTCATTAAGTCTATGCTTAACAGCTCAGCCAACGCAAACACAAATAGTACTCTTCTTGGAGGCAGTCCAATGAAACCCTCGGCGGAGAGAGTAATGGAAACCCTTTCGAGTAGCATCACAACGTTCATGTATGACCCAGACAACGATGTCACATTTACGGAATGGTACAACCGTCATGAAGATGTGTTCTTAGTAGACGGGAAAGACTTGGATGATGCTTCACGGGTAAGGTTACTTCTTAGAAAGGTGGATGAAAGCTCGTACAATCGTTATGTTAATCTCATACTACCAAAAAAACCACGTGATTTCAATTTTGTTGCGACAGTGGAAAATCTCTCAACATATTTCGCAAGAAAAATTTCTTTATTTGCAACTCGTTATAATTGTCTTAACATCGAGAAGACTGTAGGAGATGATTTCTAAGCTTATGCCGGCGTAATTAATAAACAATGTGAAAATTTCCAAATAACCACGTGCAAAGCAGATGAGTTCAAGTGTCTTATGTTCATCATTGGCTTGAAAAATACATCAGATTCTGAATTAAGAGCGCGACTCATCTCAAAAATTGAAGCCGACAAGGAAAAGAAATTAACCTTAAAAGACCTAGCAACAGAATGTGATCGCATTGCTATGCTCAAACATGATGTGCAAATGGTAGGTGGCCCCAGTGCAAACACAGAAGTAAGAGCAGTACAAAAACAAGCAACAAAACAGAAAGTACCGAAAAGCGCATGTTGGTTCTGTGGTGGAATGCACTACGCTGATAAGTGGTGGTATAAAAAACACAAATGCTCTGACTGTGATAAAGTGGGACACAAAGAAGGGTTTTGTGACAGTTCTAAATCGGTAAACAACAGTTTCTTCAAAAAGAAGTTCAATCACAAAAGAAATCATAAAAACACACACAATTTCTCAAAGTCCAAGACTAACAGCATTTATTCAGTCTCAAAGGTGCAGTACGAGCAACATCGGAAATACATCGTGGTGAATATTAATCAGAAACCAGTTCATCTTCAAATTGATACAGCATCTGATATCACAATAATATCAGAAGAGACCTGGGAAAAGCTAGGCTCACCGGCGACGACTCCAACAACACATTCAGCCAGGAATGCAAGTGGGGAATCGCTTCCATTGTTATCAGAACTACACTGCATGATTTCATTTAATGAAAAGCAAATATTTACATCTTGTTTTATATCTAAAATTCCAAATTTA
Organism: Sphaerophoria taeniata; assembly: GCA_943590905.1. Classification (NCBI taxonomy): domain Eukaryota; kingdom Metazoa; phylum Arthropoda; class Insecta; order Diptera; family Syrphidae; genus Sphaerophoria; species Sphaerophoria taeniata. The sequence continues at coordinate 31,884,163 of OX016540.1, read as the reverse complement.
AACATTCTAGGTATAGACTGGATCGAAAAATTGCAGTTGTTTGATATCCCAATAAATTCAATCTGTGCTCAAGTTTCATCCAAGCAGAAATCAATGGAATTTTCTTTGACGTGGCGGCAGAAGGCAATAACTAACCTCAAATCAAAATATGCAAAGGTTTTTGATGGTTCCTTGGGCTTATGTACAAAGGCGGAAACAGTTCTACATATCAAGCCTGGCTCAGTTCCCGTATACAAACCAAAACGACCAGTGCCATATGCGTCACTCCCAGCTATTGATGCAGAAATAGCTCGACTTGTGAAACAAGGCGTACTCATTCCCGTTGAGTTCTCGGAGTGGGCTGCACCGATCGTGGTCGTAAAAAAAGCTAATGGCGACGTTAGGATCTGTGCTGATTTTGCTACGGGACTAAACAATGCATTGCAGTCTAACCAGTACCCATTGCCATTACCAGAGGATATATTTGCAACACTTTCTGGAGGTAAATATTTCTCAGTAATTGATTTGTCGGATGCTTACCTTCAGGTAAAAGTGGAGGAATCATCACAGCCACTGTTGACGATCAACACCCATCAGGGTCTACTGCGTTACACACGTGTTCCATTTGGTGTAAAATCCGCACCCGCTATATTCCAGAAAATCATGAACGCTATGTTGGCAGATATTGAATGCGCAACAAGTTATATTGATGACATCATCATCGCATCAAAATCGTTGGATGAACATGAAGCGAAGCTTAATCAAGTCATGCAGAAATTAGAAGAGTGGGGATTCCGGCTTAGGTTCGAAAAATGCAAATTTTTCGTGACTGAAGTGACTTACCTGGGGTTCATTGTCGACCAGCACGGAAGAAGGCCTGACCCATCACGTACGAAAGCAATCGAATCGATGCCAGAGCCAACAGATATTACAAAGGTACGTTCATTTTTAGGAATGCTAAATTTTTATGGCCAATTTATTAAAAATATACGAGAAATCAGAGCACCTCTGGACAAACTTCTCCAAAAAGACTCTAGTTTTTGTTGGTCAAAAGAGTGCCAACTTTCTTTTCAAAAAGCTAAACAAGTGCTTTCATCAGAGCTTCTGCTGGTGCACTTCGACCCAAAAAAAAAAATAGTCGTCGCAGGCGATGCTTCAAAAGACGGCATGGGTGGTGTTATAATGCATTTATTCCCGGATGGATCCACGAAAGCCATTGCTCACGCATCGAGATCCCTTACTCCAACCGAGCAAAAATACAGCCAAGCAGAAAAGGAGGCATTGTCACTGATTTTTTGTGTAAAAAAATTCCACAAGATGATTTATGGACGACATTTTACTCTGCGCACAGATCATCAGCCTTTGTTGGCCATATTTGGTTCAAAAAAAGGAATACCCGTCTACACAGAAAAGACTGCTTAACCAATTGCACACAGGGCATCCTGGCATTGTTAGAATGAAGGCGCTTGCACGAAGTTTTGTCTATTGGCCAAATATAGACAAGGATATTACACAAGTTGTTCAGAATTGCAGTTCGTGTGCAGCAGCCTCATCAGCCCCAGTAAAAACTCCATTAGCATCATGGCCGATCTGTTCCACTCCATGGTCCAGAGTTCACATGGATTTTGCTGGACCGTTCCATGGTCGCATGTTTCTCATCATTGTGGACGCATTTTCGAAGTGGCCAGAAATTTTTTGCATGAGTTCGACAACTTCCAAATCAACAATTGCAGTTTTACGAGAGGTATTTGGCAGATTTGGACTTCCGGACATAATCGTCTCTGATAATGGGACACAATTCACGTCCCACGAGTTCACCGAATTTTGTGCCCAAGGAGGAATTGAACACATCAGAACAGCGCCTTTTCATCCACAATCTAACGGCCAGGCCGAAAGATTTGTGAACATTTTTAAACGTGGCATCAACAAACTAGAAGGGAGAGAGCAGATACCTTCAGCTCTTCAAATATTTTTGCAGTGCTACAGAACAACACCCAATGCCCAACTTCCAGACAACATGACGCCAGCAGAAGCTTTTCTAGGCAGAAAAGTAAAAACGCATTTGGATTTGCTACGCCCATCATCAAAAGAAGCAGTCAAAAGAAACCATAACATGGAACAACAATATAATACCAAATATGGGGTAAGAAAAAAAGAATTTAATGAAGGGGATCTTATATTTGCTAGGTGTTACAACAACAATCAGAAGCCTTGGGTGCCTGGTCAAATTTTGAAGAGGATTGGCTCCGTTATGTATGCAGTTGCAGTGGGAGACAAAACTTGGCCTCGACACGCAAACCAACTTCGTTCAAGGCACTGTGCAGATAGCGATCTCAACATTATTGACCTTTTCGACCTCGAAGTTCACGTTCCACAAGAAACAGTTGAGAAGGTTCCATGTTCGCCACCCTCAGCTGTACAAAAAGACCCGCTTGAAGACAAACCATCGACAGCAACCAACTCTGATGGACAAGAAGAAAGCAGGCCTAGAGAAGTGCGACTTCGAAAACCAACACAACGCCTTGACATGAGGACATCGGCTGATGGCCGATATATATATCAATAACTTGAAGGGGGAGATGTTGTATACGCATCTTGGCAACTCTGTTGCTTTCCTTAAATCCTATTTTCTAAAGTATATAATGTAAATAATCTACTTGAGCTTACTTAGTAAACTAAATAACAGACGAGATCATTCGATTATTGTCCAGTTGTATAACTAGTAGTTTTTCAATCATATTATTTTCCTTGCTGTTTTTGTCAACTGTAGACTGAAGAAAATTAAAATATAATTGACTGAATTTGAAGCAAACGTTTATTATTTAAATTCGGACCCAAATACACAACAGTCATTGACTTACTATATATGGACTGCTAGTCGCCTGAATCGTCCATATAAAATTCGAAAAAAAATGGTTCCACTTGAAATTGGCTACACTAGCATGGCCAGCCAGAGTGGCAAAAAAAGTAAGTAAAAATTTTAGCGACATCTGTTTTCTTTTAGTTTTGATAAGCTTTGATGGCATTTGATCGCGTAGAAAGTACTGACATCTAGTTTAATTTGTTGAAGATAAACGATGCCATCTTTATTTTTTTCAAATGTAATTATACAAATTTTGACAGTTCGTGAAAAGCAAGGGTCATCAAAAAATTCACAAAAGTATTAATAAATTCTCATAATTCTAATCACTTTTAAAATCTTACCTTTAATTATAATTAAGAAAGAAAGTGCACAGTATACACAGCTAAAGAATACTTAAGCTTGGATTGTTCAAATGTTTTTTATTTGAAATCCATAATCATCCGCGCACTATCTCCGCAGAGGTCAGAGCTCATTAACCCATCGCCCATTCCCTGCATTGAATTCCGGTGATAGGAATCATGTTTTTTCCAAAAATAGTTTTTACAGTTATTGTTACATTGCTATTGGTTGTGCAAGCAAATGGCGATAGTAAAAAACAAAGCCGGAAGTATTCCAAAGAAGCAAATGCTCCATACATAACCACCGAAAGCTATGGTCCGGAATTTAGAAATCTCCAGAGGCCATTTCGTATGTCCAAATTGAATTTAGTTTGGACCAAAGCACAATATGTAGCCCAAAGCATTTGATTCGTACCGAAGGGTATCTTATTTGCTAATTCTACCTTCCCAATTTCAGAGGCTTACTGAGCCGAAACTTAAATCCTTATATATGGAGTTGAAGATTCAAGACAAAGAGGAAATCCAATGGAAGCAACTCAATTCACAACACAAGGATAAGGAAGGCCTCAAGGCAGCTGAACTGAGACAAAAACTAATCGGCATCATGAGCAGCTATGATTTGTTGGACCACTTTGAGGAAACCCAAGATCCAGTCAAGACCAAGCCTTTCAGAGTGAGTTATCTTTGTATTCCAAGACTTCAATGGCATGACTATTTTAGAAATTCCATGAATCCGATGAATACATAAACAAAAGCATGTTCAAGGACAAAAAGCTGAACAAACTATGGGAAAAGGCAGAAATTTCTGGTTTCACGCCTGAAGAACTGAAATCTCTCAAGGAAGAGTTCATGCACCACCAAGACAAAGTAGACGTGTACTACAGTTTATTGGAAAACGTCGGATCTCTGCCATCAAACGCCGATAAACACGAAAGTATCACAATCTATTCAATTTGTCTTGATCAACTTTGCACTAACTCACTCACTTACAGATGCCATCGATGAGGAACTTGAAGCGTTCAATATCATCCCCGGAGACAATGATAACGAAATCCGAACACCTGCCATGGAAACAAATGTCTTCCACGATAATATCAACCAATTGCGTGATCGTCATCGTGGCATTAAGGACCATTATGACCGATTGAAGCGTTTGGTGTCGAAAGGACCACACAGTCAAGATTTTATTGAGCCAAAAGTTCAAGGACTCTGGCGAGTCGCAATGGCTAGTAATTTCTCCGAAAAGGAACTGACATCCATCAAAAGCAAGTAGCAGTTAGTTTTTGAAAATAATTTTTTTAAAATCATTTCTTTCTTTTTTCAGCCTGGGACTGGAAACTGGAAAATAACGTAAAAACCCTCCCATCATGCGATGAAATATTCCGCTACGATTCCGAACAACAACGTCAAGTATTGGACGCAAAACCCTGGGAAAAGGATTCCCATTACTTCAAGGATATTAAAATCTCTGCACTATCTCTGCTACAGATGGTTATGCATGCTACATCTGGTTTCGGGTGGCGCATTAGAAGTTATGGGTTTGCTCTTGGGCAAACTTGAAGATAACACGTTGGTTTGTAGTCGAAACTTTCGGTTTTACTTTTAATTTGCTTGTCATTCTCTTGTGTTTGTTAAGATTGTCATGGATGCATTTTCTTTACCAGTCGAAGGAACCGAAACTCGAGTCAATGCCCAATCCCAAGCCTACAAATACAAGTCGGCCTTTATCGATTCGGCCAAGGAAGTCGGTCGCCTTGAACACGCAATCGGCTGGTATCACAGCCATCCCGGCTATGGCTGCTGGTTGTCTGGCAAAACTTTCAAGAGCCATTTGTTGCTATTGTCGTCGATCCAGTGAGAACAGTTTCGGATAGCAATGTGTGTCTGGGTACTTTCCGGACATACCCTAAGGGCCATAAGCCACCAAATGAAGAACCCTCCGAGTATCAGACAATTCCATTGAATAGAATCGAAGAAGTGTTCATTGCAAGCAATACTATCCGTTGGAGGTGAGTTACTTCTAGTCGGCAATGGATAGGAAGCTCCTGGACTCACTGTGGTACAAATACTGGGTGAATGCACTGGGGAGTTCTGGCCACTGAGTACACAACAGGGCAGATTTTCAATTGTAGCTAGTTACATAAAGGTAGGTCGTTATTTGTGTTTTCTTCATATTCTTATTTGCTTATAGAGCACATCGTTACCGCATTGTTGATTGCAATTTGATTGAAACCTCGGGAACAATGTCCATAGGTGGTCGCTATCAAATCCGCGGCAAGATGGGAACTAAGGTCCAAACCCAAACCAAGCCCTCAGATAATACATCGCTCATCTCACAAAAAGCTCTCGAAGAGATGCGAGTGCAGACCGAGCGAATCAATTGAATCTGTCAGGAAGAAAAAGTCCGTCTAGAACGTGAACTCTATCAGCTTAACTCCAAAAAACAGTCTCTAGAAGCCGAAATCAACAAACTCAACATAACCATCAACAGTTTACAAAAACACCTGCCCCGAATCATAGATTTATTGCAAGCGCAGAAAACGCGCATAGAAAAGACCACATCTGATGCGGCGAAAGTAAACCAAATCGAAAAATAGATTGAAGTTGGGTGGAAGTCGTTTGAGAAGTCCAAGAAAGAAGCCAATAATATATCAAAACAAATAGACAATATTCTTTAGAATCAACAAATGCTAGATGGTCACAGGAAACCACCTGCCTAGCAATTGAACAAATATGGTCACGCATAGACCTGAAACGGCAAAAGGCTTGATTTCCCTGAGCAGACAAAATATAAGCTCTACAGTTGGCGTCATAACAGGACACTGCCTCATAGGTAGACATGCTTTGAGGCTTGGGGTCTACGCAAACGACTTCTGTAGAAGCTGCATGGACGATGAGGAAGAGGAAACAGTCCAACACCTTCTGTGTACATGTCCGGCACTATCCAATAGAAGGAATAACTATCTCGGTAATCCCTTCTTCGATAATACCAGTGAACTGGCAATGATCGATTCAAAACGTCTCTAACTTCATTAAAAGTACAAAATGGTTCGTTTAAGTTCATTACTCCCCCATAAATAACTTCTTCAGAGGTATCACAATGGACCCTTGCGGTCTAAGTGAGTCAATAACATCTCGACAGCCACTCCAACCTAACCTTGGTGTGTATGGTTTTGTTTCGCTTTCGCGGAATGTGTTAATTTCTTCGATGCACTTATTCACTTGTGAGTTGTAGACATTCACATAATCTCACACGTTCATTTGCAAGGAACCAGTCCGGGAAATAATCTGCGTATCAGGGTTAATACTACAAAGGAGGTGATGGCCTAGCCCTCGGTCCTGGATGCTTCTTCAAAGGACTGGAATGCACACCTGCAGTTAATGAAATCCTCATTGGCGAACCAAATTATTTTTTGGATAGAAGAAAACACAAACCAATAAAATTAGAATATAAAAAGAAAAAGCCTAATGATCTTTATTCATTGCAGCTTGCTCTAAGCCCGATAATGTACACATTTTGAGAAAAATAAAATGCCACAAAAATTGTAATTTCTTATATGAATTAAGCGCCCTATTTAGCTTTGGCGATACCGATACCGATGGAACACTCCATCGACTCTGTCGTGTTTCGGTCCAGAAGCTTGAGCAGATTCAGCTTTGCCACCTCTTTTGTCACCCAGAGACAAAAATATATTCTAGGCCCACTCGTTGGAATTCAGCGCGTTTCTCGTCATCCAGGGTCTTCAAGAGATTCCGCATAACATGCTTCATTACGTGACCGAGTATTGGTATTTGAAGGAATCATTTGTTGGTGGAATTGATTTGCCTTGTAGCTCTGAGATTCCATGGACGTCGATGTTGATTTCATCAAATTTGCCGGTTCCCTTGCCTTGCGACAGAATGTTAGGAGTTCTTTATCGCTGGTGGGCAGTCCGAAGAGCTCACTACATAGATACTCCTGATAGACTTCAGAAACATCTTCTATGGAAGTGATTACGATGGGGAGTTGATAACAAAACTATACTGGTAGTCTCAATATCGCCTTCGAGAAAGTCAACTCTGGCCAATCCAGCGAGGAATAATGTCATTCCTTTTTTCAGATTTTCGGCTGTCAGGAGGTTATGAATCTGAAAAAAAGGACGATGAGTGGTTATCATATGAAGACGAAAGCTTTCTCAACCTGATCGGGCTATATGACTCCAGGTGTATGGCACGTTCTGAATCCTTTGCTTTTTTCGTTGAGCGTTTCAATTGGCTGGGAGCCTGCATTGAAAATGAATTGACATGATCTTTCCTTTCGATTACCGTCCGTCCTGAAAATTTGAAATGACTTAAAATTATTTTCATCATTCATTTAAAAAGCTAACCTATCTGGCCGATGAGTTGTGGCTACTTTGATGCTTCCAATTTCGTTTGCTTGGTCCCGTCGTCGGAGTTTGTCTTCGGCAGCACGTTGAGCGCGCTCGGAGAAGAGTCTGCAAAATCTATGATAGACTCTGAAGTCCGAGGGACGTTGTATTGAGAATTTGAGCTTTTGCAATGTCTTTCCGGCCATGGTCATATTGTTGCTTCCTTAACAAGGTCTATAGCATCAAGCTTAGGGAGAAAATATAAATGAAAACGTGTTCTCGAAGTAGTCAGAGGCTTACCTTGCAATAATCAGAATTCAATAGAATGTTTGATTATTTTTTGCAACCAACAAGACACGCATCTCCTTCATGGGCCAAAATCTTTTGTAGCGAGCTCTTGACGATTTCCTCTTTAAGACAACGTTTTATATGATTCAAATATCCAGCTGAATCTCTTGGCAAGAGGTGGAAAGTGGCGTCCTAACAGGTGTAGATTTAGAGTTCATTTAATGGAACATTCAAGTACATGTACTCGGAAATCGAATGATGCCGGAGTAATGGGCAGGTCTGAAAAGAAGAAATAGGTTTACTTAGAAAGTTGTTTATTCGCGGCGTTTGTTTACCTTTTCTCTGTCGACTTGTTTGGCAGGAAGGGACTTCTCTTCTACATTCATTGATTCAACGTTGGCCATTTTCATTTGGATCTAATATTTTTGATTGCTTTTACTGAAATTATTTATAGAAATTATAAGTTAATTAAAATTTCAAGCAGGCACGGAAAGAATGAAATTTTTTTTTCGAGAGATATGACAAGCTGGCATAATTATAAAGTGTCAAAAATGTTACACGATTTTTCCGCTTCAGGCTCGCAGCGTCCGTTAAAAAGTGGAATCATCGTGAAGTTGGCCACTGGCAGTCCATGTATAATAAGTCAATGACAACAGTAATTTATAAATCACATGACCTAAATCAAGTTCGTGGGAACATATTATTAGCTGATATGCAGCTCTGCCTGGTGCGATCTTACCTTTAGTTAAATTATACCACAAGAGTAGGTAGGGTAGTTTGATATTTTTTGTACAGGGTGCTATTTTGCAGCAATTTTAATTCGGTTTATCTTGGGCCATGTGTGTATTAAAACCTTACGTTTGATTAAAAGTTAACACTAGCGTGGAGGTTTAAATTTATTGAGCTGTGGAGTAAATCACGCATTTCATAAAAAAATTGTTGACAGCCCTGTTTGGCAAAACATTTCAGTTTCTGGGCTTCCAGTATAATAGTCTTTAACGATTCAAGTCATTATTTGTCGAATTCTACCCCAAAGTTAGCCTCGATGTGAAAGGATTAAGAAGTAAGACAAATAAAACACATTCTCAAGAAAGACAATCTATATTTTTGTAATTATATGCCATATTTTGTGTAAATTAATTGCTGGAAAAAAGAAACTAAAATGATCTGAATGTTCTCTATGAGGAAAACGACAAGACATTTCAAATACACTCTCTTTATTTATTGGCAGCGATTTTTTTTCAAAATAAATGTCTGCCAAAAAAAACAGGCACCCTGTTTAAAGATATCTCATTATATCACACTACCTTATCTGCTCTGGCGTCAAACTGTCCGGTGGCAAACTGGCGGTGGCAAACTGTCTCGTGGCAAACTGGCGGTGGCAAACTGCCGGTGGCAAACTGTCCGGAGGTGAACTGGCGGTGGTGAACTGGCGGTGGCGAACCGGCGGTGGTGAAAAGTCGTGTACCGGTTTTGCTCCTATACAACCTCATGTATTTACTGCAACCGACGAGGGGACAAGACTTTTTATCGTGTTGTGTCTTTTTCGGTGTGTGTTGCCTCGTAAGAGCAATGGACTTGTGTCCACGATTTTTTGTCGAAAGACAAAAAGACGTCTTGTCTGATTTGGTGTGTTTTAAGCCTTACTCATACGTACTCGACACCATAAAGAAAATAAAAACAACGTCATGTCATCTGCAATTCTGCATTATGAGGTTTCACAAAAACATATAGACATTCATCATTGAAACAAAAAAATGTGTTGCATGTTCTTTTGGTATCTGAAATCGAACAGTTCTGTGTACCAATTCCCGATTACAAAAAAAAACCTATTAGAAAGGGAATCCCCTAGATTTGATGGCATGGCGAAATTAAAATCAAAAGTCATGGCCATCTTTAAAAAAACTTTTTTTTTTATTCAAACAAAATTAAAGATTCCAACCCAAAACAACGCAACTTCGAAAATCTAATGACGCACAGTGAAAATTAGTTCTGATTCAGCAACGACGCAACTTCGAAAAAACGCAAAACGAAACGACGCAAAGCGAGGTATTGGTGTAGTAGAAGATTCAATCCGACGAATTGATAGAAGACATAGCACTAAAAGGGAAATTCCCTTAAAAACCGCAAAAACATTATTCACCAAGCCTACTATGTTAAAAAAAAATTATTTCAAACCTTTATGCAAAACAATTGCTTTCCATAAATAAAATGGTTTTTGTAACCCCAGCTTATAATCATTGAATAAGAAGTAAAGGTGTACAGGAAGGGGTCTTATGAAAAAGAAGTGAAGCATTTTTCTATGTAGTGTGAGTTTCACAAACACAAACGCATTACAACAGTACTGATCTGCAGTTGTATGGTTAATCTCAGGGGCGCCAAGTGGTGTTTTAACGTTCAAGGTGTACATGCACCTTTTTTATTGTTTTTTTTTTTTTGTTATTCTTCGTTACCTACATTTTCTTCATTTTTCAACCTAAATTCATCATTTTTATTGTCCTTTTTCGGGTCGTATTCGAAAGCGCATTCTATGAACAACTTGATTTAGTGTTAAAAAGCACAAGAAATTGTGTTACGCCTAACGATCACCAACAAAAACAAATGCGCCCCTGAACTCGAGTTTTGGTTTTTTTGACGGATGAAACTACAAATCATCATTTGACCAATAACAATTCAGCAAAATGACATACAGGCCCAGTTTGACACCAGAGGCCCAAAAATTTGACATCATCAGGAATTTTTGTTGCTTCACTCTTTGTATATGGATTTACCTAGTACTATCAAGAATGGTTTTCGAGCAAGCAAGCAGGGAACACACGTTACAAACGAATGTAAAAAACTGTCAAACCAAGCAGAAAACCATTCTTGATATTACCTGGTAAATCCATATACAAAGGCTTCACTCACGTACGTGTACGTGTAGGTTACACCGCTTCCTGTACTTCTTATTCAATGGTTATAATAAAGACAATAGGGGTATTCACGATTCGGTGCAAACGGTCTTGAACCGTTGCAAAAGTGTAAAAGTGTAACATTTTCTTGCACTAAAACAACAAATATACAGACTACAATTTTGCTACACTTTTGCACTTTTGCAACACCCTTACCCTATTGCAACAGAAAAATACAATGGTGCAAAATTTGTCTGGTGTAGTTTATAATTGGCAGCTGACATTCTCTTTCACAAATGTTTGTTTTTGACATTTTTACTCCGGTATTGCTATGGAATAGAAAAAGTGTGTTCACGATTTACAAAAAAAAAATGCAATTTCGCAATTTTGCACCTTTATGTTGCACCGGATCGTGAATAGCCCTAATATTTTGATTGGATATACCTAATGGATTTTGATGTGCATAAAATTTTTGGATTTTGAGACAAAAACTTGAGTTAATGAAATGGATTTTGAAATTAACCATAGATTTTGTGGTCCCATTTCTATGGCATAAAATGTAATTTGGGAGTCACACTTGGGTCCAACGTATGTATTTGAATGGTTTTGATTTTGGTCCACACATTTGTCGATAGTAAGAATCAATCGCCTTGATACTGCTGTGCGATTTGTTACCAAAATTCCATATGGTTGCCTCCTCTTCTTCTAATTTGCATCAAGTTTTTGTTGTGAATTGAATAGAGTTTGTTTTTTCTATTTGAATCGATTTCAATTTGATTAATTACGTCTTCTCTTCCAATTATTATTCTATCAAATAGTCCATTTTAATTTTGTCTCATTTTTTATTTACTTTTGTTTTTTTTCCTAGTCACAATTTTTCCAGCAGAATAATGCTTCAAACAATTTGTTCAGACAAAAGTAACTTGGGGTCTCCATTGAACATTTCCGATGACAGAACTATCAGCCTGTCATCAGATAAATCCAATAGAGACCAACAATCCAACATTCAGTCCGTGATCCGGTCATCGCAGTCTGGATTTTTCGAGCGGATCAAAATCCTGTCGTCAAATTTGATGTTTGTGTTGTATGTAGCATTGTATTTCTATCTAGCTAGTACCCGTAACCTGGCAATCGATTGTAGTGCCATCTTGAGTTCTGGCGCAGTGCTAATTTGTTTTACATACGTTTTGTATTGGGTTTTTTTTTTTTTTTGGTTTTGATCTGACACAAAAAATCGAAAAACCCATTCTTGATTGTACTAGGTGGTTTCATATACAATGGTATGTAGTGTTGAGCGTCCATTTTCCACAGACTTTTTGACACATTTATCGACACAAAAGGTAAATCAACAAAAAAGTAAACAACAGATTAATCGTTGTGTGAAATGTGAAAATTTGAGGTTGCTGATGGCAAGACATAATAATATGCCCACGCCCAGTCAAAAAAAAAACACTGGATTGCGCATGAGATTGCGGAATTTTTCCTTACAGCGGTTCCAAATATGTACATTTGCGCGTGAGCTGTGTACCACTTGGAAAAATATTGAGGACAAAATTTGTCTAACCCTGCGGCTACATGAGCAAGTTCTGGCTTGCCAGTAGCCTACATATTTTATTTGTCAAATCTCTATCGGTGTACTTGGTGTCTTTGTATATGCATTTGCCTAGTACTATCAAGAATGGTTTTCTGTCAAAGCAAGCAGAGAACACACATTACAAACTTATGTAAAAAACTGTCAAACCAAGCAGAAAACCATTCTTGATATTACCTGGTAAATCCATATACAAAGCTTGGTGTGACGTAGGTGGCAAAAAACTTGCTAGTCAACTTGCCAGCAAGTTCACATTTTTTTTTCCATTTCAACGATATTTTACAAGCTTACCTGCTTTTAACATCCAATTTTTAATTTCGAACATGTCGCCAACAAAAAAAGTAAATTAAAATCCTCGCTTCAACTAATATTCTAATTTAATTTTGTTCATTTTGATAAATTTGGCAAAACCTGTCAAATTACTTGACCGTTTTACTTGCTCGTTTACTGGCTCGAAAATTCGCAAGCCTGTTGACTGGCCAGTACTAAAGCCAGTACTAAAAGTTTGAATGTGTGAGTAAAACATTTGATTGTATGCCAACTTGCTAGCCAGAACTTGCTCGTGTGGCCGCCGGGTAAAGATAAATTTTGTATGAGAGATACATTTATTCCCGATTTACGTACTAGGCTTATTATTGAAAGCCAGCACTGTTAAAATGCATGTATGGAAACAATTTCAAATCAAACACACCTAAAATAAAGATAACTAGAACTTGGCAGCATTTATATTTGACAGTTGCTGGCATGATTGACATTTGTCATGTACCTGATACCTGAAAGCAACTCTCACGTAAACAAAACGTTTGCTAGCGAATTTTCTTTTTAAAAAAGGTTTATTTTAAAAAATTCATGGATCAAAAAATAAAAATGTAAACCAACAGCACAATCTTCACATATTTCTGCTACTTATTGAAAATACTTCCAGCTTAGTCAGCGGTGATGTTAATGGTAATTTCAAGCAATTGTTTACCCGAGTCGAGTCGATCAACAAAAAAGCGGGACCCTTTGATTTGCTTTTATGTTGTGGGGAATTCTTTCATTCGACAAATAACGACGAGTTAATTGCTTACAAAAATGGATTTAAAAATAGTAATTTGCTTCACTAGTCGCTTATTCAAAGAATAACGCATAAAAGACATTTTTTCTAGTTCCAGTCCCAACCTATATTCTCGGTCCGAATACCGACGAAACGGCCAAGTTCTATCAGGATATCAAAAAAGACGGTGATATCTGCTCCAATTTAACATACTTGGGTAAGTAGATATACACCCAAATCGACATAGCTCTTTTGAGATTTTACATTTCGTGTAAAAGGTAAAAGAGGTCTGTATTCCCTATCATCGGGAGTGAAAATCGCATATTTAAGCGGACTACAAGGTTCCGGAGAGAATAATTTCACCAAAGATGATGTCGTCGCTGTTCGTAATTCATGCCTGGTTAGTAAAACAACTACATCCGATTACAGGGGAATCGACATCCTCATCACGTCTCAATGGCCTCATGGAATTACAGCACAAGATGTAAATCGGTTTGCATTATTCTCGAGTAAATATAAATTTACTTTCTTATAGAACAACACATCAAAATTGATTTCCTTCCTCTCGAAGGAGATAAAACCACGATACCACTTCTGTGCAATCAATGGTACTTACGAGGAACCTAAGCCTTACAGGTTAGTTTTTCTTCAATTTGAATCGCAAAGCCTAACCTTCAATCCTCTCATCATTAGAATCCCTGCCGACAGTACAACTCAATTTGAACTTTGTACGCGATTTATAGCCCTAGCCAAAGTTGGCAATCCAGAAAAACTAAAAGCCGTCTATGCTCTCAGTCTGTGCCCGGTTGAAAAGATGAGAGTTATGGACTTGATACAGAAAACCACAACCGAAACGCCATGTCCCTTTGTGGGCATGAATTTTGACGATTGCAAGAGTAAACAACAATTGGTACGATTTTCTGTTGTAAGGTTCTTAACCATCTTTGGTATGTTACCTTTTTTTGTTTTGCAGGACGACGGAAAACAATATTTCTACGATATGAATCCCCATTCCAATGACAATAGGAAACGAGGCCGCAAAGGCTTTGGCCATGATGGACAAGAAAAACGACAAAGGCCGACATTCGATCAAGGTCTCATCTCAACTTGAAAGAGTGATCTCCTTACAAACTGTTTTCTTTCTTTTTGTAGAAAAATGCTGGTTTTGCTTATCGTCGCCGGATGTGGAAAAACATTTGGTCATATCTGTTGGCGACAGTTTCTATCTTGCCCTGGCCAAAGGTCCCATCAATGATTATCACGTCCTTATCCTATCGATCACTCATATTCAATCAGCAGCACTTCTAGCTGACTCCGACTGGGCGGAATTGATTAAATTCAAGAATTCCATTAGAGACTTCTTTAAAGAGCAGGGCCAGGCAGTTTGTTTTACAGAACGCAATTACAAGTGCTCACATTTGCAAATCAATGCCTTGGGTATAGATGAGGGTTATGCGTGGAAAATTAAGCATGGATTTGAGGTAAGTTCGTTGTTTTTTATTCATAAAATGGAAATGATGTTGGTTTGCTTTTAGGACAAAGCTGAAGAATACAACATCACCTTCGAATCCTTGCCTGAAATCAAAGAACCATCCGAACTTCCCCAAAGGGGTCCGTACTTTGTTGCTGAGCTACCAGATGGAACCACTCTATTGACGCAGAATATGAAACAATTTCCCATACATTTTGCCAGGTAAACAATTTGCTCGTCTAATGACCTTTTTTATTGTCTTTTTTGACATTTTAGAGAAGTATTCTGCTCGGAAAACCTCCTCAACTGTGACGAAAAAACAGACTGGAAGGATTGCAGTCTCAGCAAGGACGAAGAAATCGAGCTAGTCAAACAGTTTCGTGAAAAGTACAAACCGTTCGATTTTACCTTATAAGTGAGAAAAGAAATTGCAATAAACTTTTCTCCAAAATGCGTACTTACTTACTTACTTACTTAAGGTGGCGCTACAGTCCGTTGTGGACTTGGGCCTCAATCAACAGTCTCCGCCAGACAGCTCGGTCCCTAGCTAGTTGTCTCAAGTTATGCACTGCAAGTTGATTGTGTAACTCTTCCACTTTAGTGCGCCACCTGAGTCGCGGCCTTCCTCTCCTTCTACGTGCCTCGGGAATAGTGTCGAAGGCTTTCCGGGCCGGAGCATTGGTGTCCATCCACTCTAAATGTCCGATCCATCTAAGTTTATGGACCTTGACCCTTCTGGCTAAGTCCATGTCGTTGTACAACCCGTAAAGTTCGCTGTTGTATCTTCTTCGCTATTCCCCTTCAATGAACACGGAGCCAAAGATGACCCGAAGAACTTTCCACTCGAAACAGCCAAGGCACTTACTTACTTACTTATGGTGGCGCTACAGTCCAGGTCGGACCAGGGCCTCACCATACAAACATCTCCAGCCAGCTCGGTCCCTAGCTAGCTGTCTCCAGTTTTACACGCCAAGTTGGTTCAGGTCCTCTACCACCTGTGTGCTCTACCTGAGTCGCGGTCTTCCTCTTCTGCGACGTCCTTCCGGGATGGATTAGAAGACTACGAGCCGGAGCATTATTTTCCATTCGCTCAACATGACCCAACTATCTAAGTCGTTGAACCTTAACTTTTCTGGCTAGGTCAGTGTCGCTGTACAGCTCGTACAGTTCCTGGTTGAATCTTCGTCTCCATTCTCCATTAATGCAGACAGGACCAAAAATCACTCGAAGAATTTTTCTCTCAAAGCAGCCCGAAGCGTTTTCATCGGATGTTGTCATGGTCCATGTCTCTGCACCATACATTAGGACCGGGATGATGAGGGTTTTGTAGAATGTCACTTTAATTGCTCGGAAGACTCAATTACCTTCTAAGTCCAAAGAAGTAGCGATTGGCAAGAGTGATTCTTCGTTTGATTTCAGCGCTGGTGTTGATGTCTGAGTTGTTGAAGGCACATTCATCCAAATTTTTCAAGGTCCACGCTTCTGCACCATACAGCAAGACTGGGATCATGAGGGTGTTGTACAGTTTTACCTTATTTTCTTGAGAGAGGGCTTTGCCACTCAATTGCTTCTTAGCCCAAAGCAACAGCGATTAGCAAGAGTTATTCTTCGTCTGATCCCGACGCTGGTGTTATTGCCCGTGTTAAAAGCGGAGCCTAGGTAGACAAACTGCTCTACTACCTCGAAGTTGTATGCGTCTATTGTGACGTTCTGTCCGAGCCGTCGGTGTTGGGTATCCTTCCTCGAAGACAGCATATACTTCGTTTTTCCCTCATTTGCCGCTAAACCCATTTTTGCCGCTTCTGTCTCAATTTTCACAAAGGCGCCATTGACATCACGCTGTGTTCATCCCATTATATCAATGTCGTCGGCGTACACGAGAAGTTGAACAGATTTTTGGAAGATAGTGTTGACGATGGAGTTTTGCACAATCTTCTCAAGAACGATGTTAAAGAAATCGCACGATTGTACATCGCCTTGTCTGAATCCTTTTTTGACGTCGAAAGATTCCGTAAGCTCGTTGCCAACCTTGATGGAGCAAAGTGAGTTCTCCACCTTAAAATCGATGGAAAGGTGGTGGGTATCGATTTGGAGTTCATAGGCTTTTCCCAGGATTTGCCGCAACGTGAAAATTTTGACGATGGTTGACTTTCCTGGTGCCTGATTATGGGATTCGCGGCGGATCGTTGTCAATTCGACTTGTTTCGTATTTCCTTATTAACGAATTAGTGGCGGAGCGAAAATATTTCTTCTAATATTCCTGTGATTTCACACCTGTGGTTTGACTATTTCTTCCAATAATCGCCTGTGAATCCACCAAAAAAGGTGTCGGATTTCAACTCGCCAGCAAACATTATGTCCTCGGTGATTTTAACGCAAAGCTGGGAAAAGAAGGCATCTTTGGCAGAACAGTCGGAAAGCACAGCCTGCACGACACAACTTCCGACAACGGATTCAGGCTGATCGATTTTGCTGCGGGGCGAAATGTTGTGGTAGCAAGCTCCTGGTTCCCACATCTCAACATCCATAAAGGCCAAAACAAGGAAATGCTGCAAGAAAATTCGACCTCGGACGGCTACAATCGCAAGATATCGCCAGATCCTTCTCTGATCGAGTGTCAAGTAACCTCTTAAAGAGTCCTATGCCGCCAACATCAAGTATCGAAGACCAGTGGCAACATTGCCAGAATGGCCTGAAGCCACATTGATAAGGACCAATCAGATTGTTGACGAAAGGCTTCAGAAGTTCACATATTACGGCAGAGGGGATCTTGTAGGCTTAAGTAGACAGATTCCTCTACAGTTGGCGCAGCTTAGAGGATCTCTCTTTTTCAGTATCGGGCAAACAATGCTGAGGTACAATTCATCGGGCATGCGCTCCTACGACCATATGGAACAGAAACAAAACACGTCTTTTCTACAATAAGAGAATTTTTATTGAACACTTAATTTACACAAAAAAATACTTAAACTAAAAATATAAATTTACACAAACAAAAAAGGATTTTGTGTAAAAAGGTGTTCGATTATTTCACTAACAATAAAATATCAAAAGGATAAACACAACTGAAATATTATCATCCTCTTCCATTTCAATCACAATTCAATTTCGTTTCGTTCTTCACATCTTTTATCTAATCTACAAGTCTCTTTTCTTCGAAAAAAGAGGAATTGATATAATTTTGCTTGCCATTCAAGACTACCTTTAAGGATAAAAATGATTTAAACTTGGGGGGTTTAATAATGACTATGATTATTTTGCACGCACTTAATTTAGTGGTTTTGTTGTTTAGCTTGAATGATGTTCCTCCCTCGCGGAGGAAGCTTCAGTCTTAATTGGTAAGATTTCTTATGAATCTCTGTGGTAGATCTTGTTGAGAACTTGTAAGTAGATTTCGTGTGGCACTCCGCGTGATGTCTGCTGAATGTGCGTCTTGATCATATTGTATGATTCTTCTTCGTAAGTAGCATAAGTATTGGGTAGACCCAGCTCCTTGTACAGTTGCTTTACGCGAGCAATCTTGGCTGGATCGCTCTGGCCATAGCATTCGATCATGATTTTCTTTTGGTTTTCATTTGCCCGCTGCATGCAAACGACTGCCAGCCAGGAGCATTTGTTCTCTTGAATGTCTTTGCCCAGCTTGCCCATGACATCGGGATTGCCGAAGCAATCGAGGAAGTCATCCTGAACCTGGTAGAAATGGCCCATTTCTAGGAGAATCGTCTTGGCTTGTCTAAATGCTTCGGCATCTTTTATACTAAAAAAAAAACAAAGCGATTCATGAGTTCTCAGTTCATCGATTTACAAAAAACGAAAACTTACCCAGCTAAATGCATTGCCAAGGCAAATGGCAAATAGAACGAATAATAAGCAGTCTTGTTAGCCACAATCGATTTGTACTTATCCATTGTGAAGCTACTAACATCCTTGTTGGACGACAAAATGTCCAACGATTGACCGCAAGTGGTAATAAAAATCACCTCATGGAACAACTCAAGCAAATCAGCATAGCACTCGTGATGGCGGAAGTGATTTTTCAAAACAGTAAAAATCGCATTCTCAATCATAAGCGAATCATTGATGGCCAGCATACCGACATCGTCTAGTTTGTGCCAGCAGACTTGTCCACGGCGTGTACTGCCGCCGTCCATGATGTCATCGGCGATGAGGAACATTCCTTGGAGCTATCAGGGGAAATTGGTGTTTAATTTGTTGAATGACAATCCATAGATTTTGGGTATTTACCATTTCGACACACCATCCTAAATATTGGGCTTTTTTGATATTTTCCGGTGTTAGCTGATCCTCGCTAACAAGCTTTTTGTATGTAAGTACGGTCAATAGGCCACGATTTTTCTTGCCACGTGGAACGTTGTATTGCAAGGCCTTAGCAAACCACTTGGAGGCTTCTTTGGCGTTGTATTCATTTGCTTTTTGGGTAAGTTCACGCACAAGATCTGGAAAAAACAAAAATGAGCGAACAAAATTTAGTTTTGGACTGACTGCAACAGATTGAAAATGTGGTTTAAGACCAGGCGGATTTGTACTCTAATAGCGTTTTTTTTTTTGGTAATCCGGAATTGTACACAGAACTGTCCGATTCCGGATTCCAAACGAACAGGCAAACACATTTTTTTGCTTCTAAGGGTTTAATGGTTGTGTATTTGTGAAACCTCATATGCAGAATTGCAGATGACATGACATTGTTTTTAATTTCTTTATTTGTAAACATGGCAGCGAGTACGTATATGCGAGTGTGTGCATGTAAGCGTGATTCTGTTTTTGATTCTGACTTCAAATTCGGAATCGTTTTTCTGTTCTATTCAGAACAAGAACTGTCATCTTGTGCCAAGTGAACGAGTACAGAACTGTTCGGAACAGTTCCGGACGACCAAAAAAAAACGCTATAAGACAGGCGATGGAAAAATGTCTAGAATTCAATAAGAGACAATAGACCTGGGACTGCATTTTAATGAGGGAAAAAATAAGTACATTGTGGTGCCGTCTGTCAAAACGCTTGCAATAGTAGAAGGACAACCATTTAGGCGGAGGAGCACGAGTTCGAAGTAGTGCGATCCTTCTAATACCTTGGGTTAGTAGTAGCAGCCGATAACAATATGGAAGAAGAAATACGCGGGCGGCTGCTCAAAGCCAACAGAACCTACTTTAGTCTTTCGGAAGGCTCTTTAAATCCAAAACCATTACTTCGCAACTTCTACTATAAGGCGATAGACCTACCAGTACTCACTACTGGATCCGAGGCCTGGGTGCTTAGCCAAACGTACTCTGAACTCTTAGACGCGTTTGAGAGAAAAATCTTTCTGAGAATAGTTAGCTCCGTTTGTGAGGAAGGACGATTCAGAAGGCCAACCCACCCGACATTGACGAAGTGAAGATAGCGATATCTAAACTTAAGTCGGACAAAGCCCCTGGAGCAGACGGGCTAGCTAGCTAGACGGTACAAAGCAGCTTGAGATGGTTTGGTTAGGAGCATGCACCAGCTCATCTGCGAAATATGGTCGGAGGAAAGCATGCCCGGCGAATGGAACCTCAGCATCGTATGCCCGATCCTCAAGAAAGGAGATCAACTGAACTGCACCAAGTACAGAGGTATAAGTCTCCTTAACATCGCCTATAAGATCTTGTCTGCCGTGCTGTGTGAACGTTTGAAGCTCTTCGTCAATAACCTGATAGGTCCTTTCCTCATCAGTGTGGCTTCAGATTCGGAAAGTCCACCATCGATCAAATTATCACCCTACGGCAGATCTTGGAGAACACCCAGGAACTTCAAATCGATACCTACCACCTTTTCATCGATTACAAGGTCGCGTATGATAGCGTCTATAGAGAACAATTATATAGAGCAATGTCTAATTTTGGCATCCCAGAAAAACTCGTCCGTCTGTGTAAGATGACAATGGAAAACTCACGCTGTTCCATCATGGTCGGAAAAAACCTAACGGACGCATTTGGTGTCAAAAAAGGTTTTAGACAAGGCGATGCGGTGTCATGCGATTTCTTCAACATCATTCTTGAAAAGATTGTGCAAAGCTCCAACGTCAACACCAGAGGCACAATCTTTCAAAAGTCCGTCCAGCTACTAGGATATGCAGACGACATTGACATAATTGGAAGAACACAGCGTGATGTCAGTGGAGCGTTTGTGTGTCTTGAGACGGAGGCCAGGAAGATGGGTCCAGCGGTTAACGAGGGAAAGACCAGGTTAATGCTGTCCACAGGAAAGGACAACCAACATCGACGTCTTGGAGCAAATGTCAGCATAGACTTTGTCTATGTCAAGGACTTTGTCTACCTAGGATCCGCTACCAACTCAGACAACAACACCAGCGCTGAAATCAAACGAAGAATCACTCTTGGTCTTGCCAATCGCTGCTTCTTTGGACTTAGAAGGCAATTGAGTCTTCTGAGCAA
This sequence comes from Sphaerophoria taeniata, assembly GCA_943590905.1. Classification (NCBI taxonomy): domain Eukaryota; kingdom Metazoa; phylum Arthropoda; class Insecta; order Diptera; family Syrphidae; genus Sphaerophoria; species Sphaerophoria taeniata. Next base: position 31,862,925 of record OX016540.1, on the reverse strand, counting down.
CTAAAGTGACACTCTACAAAACCCTCATCATCCCGGTCTTCTTGTATGGTGTAGAGACATAGACCATGACAACATTCGATGAAAACGCTTTGGGCTGCTTCGAGAGAAAAATTCTTCGAGTGATTTTTGGTCCTGTCTTCATAAATGGAGAATGGAGACGAAAACTCAATCAAGAACTGTACGAGCTGTTCAGCGATACTGATCTAGCCAGAAAAGTTAAGGTCCAACGACTTAGATGGTTGAGTCATGTAGAGCGAATGGAAAATAATGCTTCAGCTCGAAGAGTCTTCGAATCCAACCCGGAAGGACGTCACAGGTGGTAGATGACTTGAACCAACTTGGCGTGCGAAACTGGAGACATCTAGCTAGGGACCGAGCTGGCTGGAGACGTTTGTTGGATGAGGCCCTGGTCCGACCTGTACTGTAGCGCCACCATAAGTAATCAAGTAAGTAAGATATCAAATCTACCGCGAAGCAGATTTTATAACAAAAATTAATGTTGGTAGACTCCCGGAAAGTCCTTCATGGTAGGAGACAGCGCGGCAGACCAAATTTGCACTGGAAGTATGGCGTAGACCAGGACACCCAAAGCCTTGGGGTCCTGAACTGGATGGCGTCGGCCAACAATTGGGATACAAGGGCTGAAGGAGGCCCGCTCTGAGGTTGTGGCGCAGATGAAGGGAGAAACTTCATTGACCAGTCCGTTGATGATGATAGAAAAGATTGAGGAATGTTTATTCAAAAACGCACTAATTAGGTTTTAGTGCGAGTTTAGTAGCTTATCCGAAGAGGAGGGTAAGTTACAAATCAAAGGATGGTACCACAACGGAGCATTGGGGATTTATCCCTTAACGAGGAAGCAAACATCCATACCTACTCCTTGTAAGAACTTTAAATCGCAATCGAAAACCAACTACACTGTAATAACAGATGCGAACCCACTCACGTTCCACGTAGTTACTATAATTCGACAGAAGTTTGAGCAACATAATATTTTTGTTGCTGGAACCTGCAATTGCAATGTAAATAAAAACTATTAATGGACGTCACTTTTCCCAGAAAACAACTTCTAGTTTTTCTATTCGATGTAACTAGCTCCTACATTCAAAAGAAACTACATACGTAAACAAATTATGGAAACACGGGCCCGGCCTGATGTTTATTCATTGAAATGAATGCCATAAATCATAAGCATAATCATGATAATGCACGGTACTTTAAAAAGCTCGTGGTTCCCTTCAATAGAAAAATATAAAATGAATCGCTATAGCGCTATATGGAATTGTTGTTCATTCTAATTTGCTATGATTGAACCCAGCTTTTGTTGCTTACAAAAATGCGCGATCGAATCTTCCGATCTTAAAATAGAACCTCAATTAACTCCAGCAACGTCAAAGAAAACAACCCAGCGAAAACAATTTCATCTCCATAATTGCTCTCAATTCAAATCGCACGTTTTGGTTTTATTATGAAAACAGCGATGCAAACAGAATTTTCTCATTTAAATTTGCAACATTTACTACTGGATCTGTGTCAATATTTTTTGCCCAGATGAATGATTGTACGGAAATAATGCACCAGTCGTACAAGACAACAAAAACTTCAATTTGTTTTTGTTTGAAATAAAAATTATTGTTCATTTGCGAAATTTGTTTTATTATTTACCTGGAAAAACAGACATGAAATCTCGGCTTTCATCCTTGGAAACAGTTGCACGAGCTGCCAGTGGAACGGAATGGTTTAAAGTTGACAAAGTTCTGGAAAAAGATGGAAATAGAAAACAAAGAACTATTAATAAATATATTCCCAGTAATATATGTATTTATGTCACTTTCAGAAAAAAAGAACCAAAAACCACAACAACAAACAACAATATTCATACAATGCCGGCTTGGTGATGTTAATCTGTTTGAGATGTAAATTTTAAGCCAACGATATGAGTGCACACGTTGTTGTGAGGAATGTCGTCTTTTCTTCTTTGAGCATCATAAACGATTGATAGCTATCAATGGGTCAAATATTTTAAGCGATAAAAGAGGCGGGTCGAGAATAACTTTGTTAACATTTTTTTTTTCTTTTTAAATATTCATGAAGCTGACGCATGTAGAAACTTTTTCTTGAGGCTGGTGACCGAGATATTCAAAATAGGTGAAGTTTTGAGGAAGCTTGTTGGTCTTTGAATGACAATGATGCTTTACTTTTCAAAGGCTTTTGAAAGCATTTACCCCACAACAATATGACAGCGAAAACACAGGCGTCAGCGAAGAGTCTAAAATCCGTTGACACTTGCAATGACAGAACACTCGCACTTGAAATTGCAAGTTTCGGAAGAATGAACTATGCATTCTATTTTCTTGCCTCCATTAGTCCATTGACATACTAAACAAAATAAAGGGTCATTCATTTTCGGTTCGGAAAGTGAAGCAAAAGAAAACACAAACAACGATACATTTTCAATGAAAATTGCCTGAGGAGAATTCGAAGTTTTCGATTCTTTTGAGGTTATTTTTAACCTACATCGTACATCGGGTGGTATGTCGTCCAAAACCTGAATAATGTTGTTTTAAATGCATCTAGAGTTCGTGGACTATTCGCATAAACACGGGCTTTTGCGTAGCCCCACAGAAAAAAATCTAACGGTGTCAAATCACATGAGTTTGGTGGACGATTGGCTTAGCCAAAACGTGAATAAAGCCATAATTGGCCGTGTTGTGTGGCTTGTGACCAGAGATTTAAAAGACTGCAGTACTTTGGTAATGCAGTCAGTTAAGTCGCAGTTAATTAACTTAAAAAGACTTTCAGTTAATTTACTTACAAAAGTTCTTTAACTGGAAAGGAGCAGTCACCAGTCAGTACTTATTTTGTAACTTGCAGTCAATTAAATAAAGGCAATTGCCTAAAATTAAATTAACTACAGTACTTTTTAACTGGCTTTAGTCAGTTAAGTCACTGAAAAGTCATTTAACTTAACCGCGTTTGGTGTTAGTCAATAAGTATTTTGACTGCAGTCAATTAACTTTAAGTAAATTGACTTTTTTTTTGCCTTTTTGACTAAAATGTATTGAATTGAGTTAATACTATTGAAGTATTGTAAAGTAGATTTATCTCGCATACAGGGATTTTTTCGTTTGAATTCACCCTGTACAGAATCTTGCGAATGGATTTGTCCAATAATTAATTTACCCCAGTGTAGGATATGAACGTACGCATCTGCAGGAGCAACCGAAGTAAAAAGCCTTGTGACTTAACTGAAGTACCGAAATGACTGCAGTCTTTAAAACTCTGCTTGTGACCCCGTCTTGTTTGAACCGCAACCACATGTCGTCCAACACATGATCTTCAATCGCGCGCCGGCCAAAAAAATTGGTTATCATTCGACCATATCGCTCTGTTTCTTTTCTGTTTTTCTGTTCTTTTCAATTTGTTTATTTTTTTTATTGATTTCTAAATTTCGTGTTTTGTAAGTTTGATTGATCGAAACAGAGAAACGGTTTATCGTATTGATGCGAAATTTTCACCAAAATCAAGGAAATCTTATGAGCTTTAATAATTAAGCCTCAGATTAGTTGTATCACTGAAAACCACAAAACGGTAGTTTTTTATGAAAAAATTGAAAAATGCATATTTTGGACCTTTTTTTAAATTGATAGAAAAGATTGAAGAAAGCAATATTTTTATTTTTTCCAAATGTTTTTGTGTAGAAAATTTAATAAATTTTTCAAATCTGCCTTTATTTTTTTTTGTAAGTCAATATTTAGCAGAGTTATTGGGGTCCAAAGTCAAAATTGTGTTTTTGCATGTAAACCCATTTTTTTATTAGAAAAAAAATCGTAGCGATCTGAACCAAGCAGTGAATTATAGCCAGCAAAATTCTCAAATTGAATCTTATGTCGTTTTCGATTGGCTCTCCGGAAGCGTCCGGAATCATTCCGAAGCCTTCTGAAAGCGTTTTATTCGCACGAAACTGACAGACAGAATGAATAATAAAAAGTCAAAAATAATACTCAATCAGTTTTGTTTTTAATTCAACAAATTATTGGGCCCATTCACTAATAGGGCCCATAGCCCCATACACTACACATGCATGCATGCACAAACAAAAATTAGTACAGTCACGTTTTAACCATACACTACTCATGCAAACTGTACATTCTTTAGTCGTGTGTACATAGCTGAGTAGAGAACATCTTCAAAATGTCAGATTCAAAGTCTGCTGCAGCAGCTATTTTGATTGCATTGGCAATAAAAAAAAATAAAGTTCTAAGAATTCAGCCCAAAATTATTTTTTTCCCGCTGACATTCTCAAAATTAAATTTCTCTTGATGTTTACTTGCCGAAATCCACCGCTTAAATGAGCAAATTAGCCCATACACTAGACATGCTTGCATGTACAAACAAGAAAATATCAAAATTTTTTGAAATCACTCATGCCGCATGCTTCACACGATATGGATGTGAGCATTAGCTTATAATTTTTTAACTCTAATGCCATGTCTTTCGTTTGCAAGAAAACAAATAATATATTTCGAATTTTGAGGATTTTTGAAAGAAAAATCAGATATTTGACTTTTGAAATTTCACACAAACACAAAAAAAACAGAACTCAGTGGAAGCGATTCGACCCGTTCCATTCGATTTCAGAATGAGTGAATTCTTGAGTGAAACCAATCGAAAACGACATTAGATTGGTTGAATTGAAAAAAAAATCCGCTCATTTGTCATAAAAATCAGGGGTGGAATCGTGTAAGGTGATTTGTGATTATCACCTTTGTGACTATAAAATGTGATCACATTTTATTTTCCTTCTGTGTAAGGTGATCACCAAAAATATTTCGAAGCTTGGCATCATTTCCCAAAAAAACAAATGACATATTATGACTAGTACAATCACTCTGGCAACCGATTGTAGCGCCACTATTTGCCAGTTCAAGTATCAATAAACAAAAAATTTAATTCAATGTGATAGCAAAATAGTTGTCACAAGGAAAAGTAGCAAATTGGTGATTATCACTTGTGACTATCACCTTACGCAGACAAAATTTGTGATTTGTGATTATCACCTTACACGATTCCACCCCAGTTTATTTTTTTTTTCGATTTTGAAATTGAGTGAACATTTTTTACGCTCAGGCGAAAGCGACTAACGGTATTTTCTGAACTCAAAATAATTTGAAAAGAAAAAATGATAACCTTTGAAAAACTTTTTATTTCACTTCAATCCCACTTTTTTCTACTGAGATGCAGCCTTATAAAAACCCCTCAATTTTTGAGTTTTTTCAAGTGTTGCTTTAATTGTTTTGACTAGTGTATAGGTATAAGGCAAATAAAATAAAATAAATATGTAGAGTGGCGTGACAGCTCTTGAAGAGCCAATGCCTAAGTGGCTTACTCTCATCAACAATTCTCTGAGTGCGTGTGAAGAATAAAGGGGACCTACAATTTAACGCCGATTCCGAACGGCAAAGTTGAGAAGCACTTTTTCATGACAGATTGATATACTCTTGGAAGATTTGTCAGGTCTTCGCAAGAGGCAGTACCCGTGAAAGATGAAATAAAAACTTGGCCTGAGTAGGACTCGAACCAACGACGTTCCGCTTAGTAGCCAACGCACTTACCAACTAAGCTACGGGCAACTGCGTATACAGGGTGATTCACGAGCGTTGTGCCAAAAAGCTAGAGTGTGTAGGTTGAGTTGAGACAAGAAAAAAATCGTATGGGAGGGGGGGGTCTATTCCCCCCCGTTTAGCCGGGAGGGGCAATTTTCTGAAAAATTGACTTATTTTGTTAAAAAAAATATTAAAAATCAACGGCTTCGTTTACAACACCGTGCTATACCTTTCTGAAAAGCCAAAAACTTCTTCTTTCATTTTGTTTTTAAATTAAATTGTTTTAATGAATAGTTTAAAAAAAATAAATTTTCAAACTCAAAATTTTCAAAAAAAAAGCAAAAAAAACATTTTTGAACTAATTTTTTTCAAAATTTTATGTAATTAAGTACTAATTTTGTTTTAAAAATTCAATGTGTTTGTTAATTATTAGTCGAAAACAGAAAACCGGATGCAAAAATGTCTTTTCGTTTTTGAGAACTTAAGAAAAAACCAAAACCACTTTTTTCTAAAAAAATCTTTGTTTTTATTTTTACCTATCTGGACTTTTAGTTTAATTTATTAGTTTAATTTATAAATTTAATTTTTTATGATTGGAGTTTTATGAGGACTCAATAAAGTAGAAAAGTGTTTGGATTTTCCCTGAATTAATCATTTTTTTCATTGATAACGTCTGCCATTGACCTTTCACTTCTAGCTCTCAGTGCTCTCGTCGGCGGATTCTTGAAAACATGCTATAACTTGGGCGCCATCTATTGGGATATCTTTCAGCGTAGAGTCTTTCAGCTTCCCGATCTCGACAATAAGTTAAACCGTAGCAGAAGCTCCTGTCCGCTAACTCTTCTCGAGCGTATGAGTTTGTTATTGTTATGTGTTGATGAGTTAATATTTTAATTGGAAATGGTTGTTTAGTAAATATGCGACGCCTTTAATTTATCTTTAGGTTGTTTATTGTTTTTTCATTCAAGAAAAAATTGCGGTTTAATTATCTTAAGCCCCTAGCAGGTAGAACCCTTCGCAGGCGAGTGCCCGCGGCTCCAGGTATAATATGAAAAAATTGCAGGTCAGTTTGCAGACGTTATCAATGAACAAAATGGTTAATCCATTGAAAATCCAATACTTTTCTACTTTATTAAGTCCTCATAAAACTCAAATTACAAAACAAATAGTAAAAGAAAGGTTAATGTTTCATAAATTAATTTAACAAAATGTCCAGATAGGTAATAATAAATTAATAAAGATTTTCTTAGAAAAAAGTGGTTTTGGTTTTTTCTTAATTTCTCAAAAACGAAAAGACATTTTTGCATCTGGTTTTCTGTTTTTGACTAATAATTAACAAACACATTGAATTTTTAAAACAAAATTAGTACTTAATTACATAAAATTTTGAAAAAAATTAGTTCAAAAATGTTTTTTTTGCTTTTTTTTTGAAAATTTTGAGTTTGAAAATTTATTTTTTTTAAACTATTCATTAAAACAATTTAATTTAAAAACAAAATGAAAGAAGAAGTTTTTGGCTTTTCAGAAAGGTAAAGCACGGTGTTGTAAACGAAGCTGTTGATTTTTAATATTTTTTTTAACAAAATAAGTCAATTTTTCAGAAAATTGCCCCTCCCGGCTAAACGGGGGGGAATAGACCCCCCCCTCCCATACGATTTTTTTCTTGTCTCAACTCAACCTACACGCTCTAGCTTTTTGGCACAACGCTCGTGAATCACCCTGTATAAGGCAACTCTTTTGATTTTTCGGAGAGCTTTTTATAGTTTTAGCACAGATAATAAATTTATACAGATGTCTCATCCCTGCAGAAAAAAATTAAACACTTTTTGCTCTTAACAGACAAAGCTTTAACAGACAAGGAGCTTTCTGAAGCTTTTTTCCTTGCCTAAGTATTCATTTATAGGCAATGAGGTGAGCGCAAATAGATTTTGAGGTATTTAGTGAATGTGTAAAAGCTTCTGGAAAAGCTTTTTTTTGGTAGCTTTCAGTTTCATATATCATTTCTTGCCATACGGGTGAGACATCTGTATAAATTTATTATCTGTGGTTTTAGTATATAACCTAAGGTAGATAACGATAACCCTTGCCAATTGTTTCTTTCACACAACGTAATGGAATTCCTCTGCAGATAGAGTGAGATATGAATGTCCTATCTTCCCAGTACTGCATATTTGATTTAAACAAAGTTAATATTATGACACCTCAGATGACAGTTAAATATTACACGCATCAAATGCCAGCACTACAAATTGAAACAGCGAAATGAATGACCCTTTACTACATACTTTCAGTAAAACAATTTTCAGTTCCGACATGAACGATATGAATTTTTCAATCTTTGAGCAAAATCAAATACCATAACATTTGACATTTACCTACTTTCGATTTTTTTTTTCATAAACAAATCTGCAAACTCAACGATCCTACAACTTATTTGTTTTAAGTCGTAGATTTCCTAGGCGTGTGGCAAACAAAAACTTGTTATTATGCGACTTTGAATTCCTAACATGAATCTCATGAAAGGTGTACGTTTTTCTCTTGGCGTAAGACAACATTTTTTTTTTATCAGAAGAATGCGTCGAACGAGTAAATATTTTTAATGAAAATTGATTTAAACAAACCTGTCCATAATGAACGTAAATATTTTCGTGTTGGAGTTGTTTATCATTCTACATTGGATTGGATTTGTTAATTCACGATATTTCTCGTTTCAACAATGAAGTCATAATTTTTGACTCCAGCTTCTGTAAATGTAGATCGCTTTTCTAAGCTCTGTCTATCGCGTATTGTTTTAAGGCCGTGTGCGAATTCAGTTAAAAATGGGTTAAAACTTGACGTTTGGTTAAATTTTGACACATCGCATTGAATAAAATTATTAGACTAGCTGCGGAGCAGGTTAAAATATGACAGTAGTGGTTAAAAATTCATCCATTTTTATTTTTTAACCACAATTCATCCAATTCGCACACGGCCTAAGAGCAAAATTTAATTAAGCTGATTAGGCAGATTTGAATAATGCAGATTAAAATCATTTACTGATTAAAACCTATTTGTTTTGACCACGCTCTAATCATGTTCTCCATCAAATCAAAGTCCCATGCAGCAATATTCTTATTCTAACCCACAAACAAACAAAAAAACACTCCAAATTTGATGACAAAAAAGATATCCCCAAAAGTTCTTATCTTCAAATAGAATTCTATTTTTAAAGCCACTGGATGGAATCTTATCAAAATGTAGTATTAATAAAAAATCAACAAAACAATCTCTTTCAATGCAATCTCTGGTTTGACGACAAAAGAACCACAAATCCCGATCTTGAAATACCCCCTCGATCTGCTGTGCATGTGCTCTGTAAGTGATCATCGTCGAACAATCAACCATTGGATTGGATGTTGTGCAGGAACGAACGAGTTTTCCTGTTCCGTCTCACGCATCATAACATAGAGATTTCTATAAATAGAAACATTTTGAGTTCATTTGCCTCCATGTGGAGTGAAAAAGTCACTCTGTGGGGCTTCAGGCTTCTTGTGCGAAATGAGAAATTTTTATTACGATTTATAAAAACAAAAAACAAGAAAAAGGAACAACAACAACACACACCGTGCCGTTCGATGAATGGCGTGATAAAAGAGCAATAGAATGTTTATGATTTATTGAATTAATTATTATTGTTGGTATGCTTTGACAGCTTGCACATCGCACTATCGATGGCATTTTTTTTATAGCGCGTCGAGCAATTTGATTTAAGACGGTTTTGAAATCATAAAAAAAAACAGCTTAAAACGGCTTTTAAAAATTGAACTTAAGTTTTAGAGTTGAGGTTAGCTTTAAAATTGAAATGTCGGATTTTTGCACAATTATTTTTTTAATGCCAAACAAGCTACAAGATACCAAACAAAGAACTCCTGTTCAAGTTCGAACAATATTATAACAGAGAAATGATCGCAAGTGCTTAAAAATTTCTTGCTGGGCTTCTATATTGTCGAATAACAATGCGTCGTATATTGTGAGTGTGACGCAAAATTATGCGAATTGATTAAAATTATTTTTGTTTTTAGGGAGCACATAATTCTTGTACGTGAGTTAGCATATGAATGACTTGATTGAACTTTTAATTGAATGCAAATTAGTCAGTTAGACAGAGCCATGAGGCTCAGAATGGAATCCTACGAGACGAGTGAAACGAAATCGCAGGTGAATGGAATGAATTATACGAATTCGCAACAAGAAAATTAAGTTTGGAAAGGCTTTGTTATAAGTTGTAGGTAATTTGTTTACACTGCAAGTTGAAATCATTTTTTTTTTAATTGTCAACTTCTAAGTTCAACCTTATTAAACAACTAGCCGACCCCGCGAACTTCGTCTCGCCACCCATCAGAGCAACTCCAGAATAATCATAATGATTAATACAGGCATTGTTAAAATGCAATGTGATTTCCTAGAGAATTACATATCTGAAATTTTCTAAGCTTTGCAACTACCTAACATTCTACTTTCATAAAAGCATGAAGTAAAATGCAAATTTCTTTGAAAAATTCAAAAAATTCTCTGTTTTGACTATTTCACAAAAACCAGAATTCAAAACAGCTTACGGTTGTCCCCCTTATTTGCTGACTTTTCCATAAGATTGTCCCAAAAATTTATTTTTTACTGAGGCTATATTATCTACAATGATAATTTTATAAAAATTGAGGATTGAGCGGATTAAGAGTCCGGATATACACACAAACCAATGCACCTTAAGTTCCATGAAACAACTTGATTTAAGGTCTTGAAGTTCTTCGTGCTCTCGCAGAGTTTTCCATTTTTTCTATATCCGAGTTTCATTTTTCTATATGAGAATCAGTGGACTTTTTATTTTCCACTCGAAAACTCATTTTGAGTTTTCGAAGCATTAAACTCTACGCGGTTTCTTAATCCTCATTGTACAATGCTGTTTAAATCAGAGTTTAATGAGCTTATCATAATTTAGCCGTTGCAGTTCCACATCCGAAGAGGAGGGATGTGAGTCTGGAAACGAATAAGAAAAGCTAAGGGTACTATCGTCATCGAAACAATTGATTGGATTAGAAGTTACAGACAAGAGATCATTTATGACAATGAGAAAGAGGGTCGGAGACAAAACGGAGCCCTGGGGCACACCAGCATTTATATTGTGAGTTTCAGACTTGAATCCGTCCAGTACAACTTGTATTGAACGGTTCGAAAGAAAATTTCTAATCCAACGAACGAGAAATTCGTCGATACCGAAAGCACGCATTTTCGATAAAAGAGCAAGAAGCCAGACTTTATCAAATGCCTTTGAAATATCAAGTGCAATAACCTTACTTTCTCCAAAACGATGTAAAGATTTGTTCCACTGTTCGGTGAGATAAACCATCAGATCACCAGTGGACCTGTTGCTGCGAAAGCCGTACTGCCGGTCATTAAGAAGCTTTCGGTCTTCGAGATATTTCTTGAGCTGACAGTTTATCAGCATTTCCATGACCTTAGAAAGAAGGGACGTCGATCGGTCGATAAAATTGGAGGGAGAAGAAGATTCGCCTTTATTTGGGATTGGCTGGACAACTGCTCTTTTCCAACTGCTCGAAACGAGCCCAGAAGAATAGGACAGATGGAAAAGCAAGGGTTTTGCCAGCGTGGAAGAACACCTCGTCAGAATAATAGCGGAGATACCATCTGGACCAGCGGATTTATGTATGTTGAGATATTTTAGGACTCTCGCCACAGCACGAGTGCGAAAGAAGACTTGTCCCATGGAATCATTGACGCGCTCAAGAGCTGGAGGAGTCATGACACTCTCTGGCAGCGTAGAATTGGAGGCGAACTGCCTAGCGAAAGCTTTCGCGAGAGAGGAGTGTTATTCTTATTATCAACGAGGAGCGTAGGGACCGAGGAATATGAAGAATTCTTCATATTTTTTACAAACGACCAAACATTCTTACTGCCTTTAGGACATTGCAGTATTTTTGCCTTAATTTTTGGTCATGTAAAAATTTGGTCCGACGAATATGGGCATTGCAGGCCTTCCTGGCTTGTTTAAACTTGTTCCGTCAGTTGGGTTTGGATCTAAAACACCCGAACTTTACATCTTTTTTCCCCTGATAACCTCTTTACACCTTGAATCACACCATGACTTTTCTTTGTGTTTGATGCTTTTAACCCTATTCGGGATAAAAGTTTTCATTCCCAAAATAATCATATCTGCGCTGGAGTCTACGTCAGTATCGAGGAAGCATAATGACCAGTAAAAGATCCGGAAAAATATTCCCTGGTATTAAACTAACACAAACCCTTACCCTTTAGAGGATAAATTGTTTCTCTGTAATGAATCACTCCCTCCTGTATGGATTCAAACATTTAACTTATTCTTAATATGGAGTCCAATCCGGTACTGAAATAAGATCCCTTTGTTCAACTGCGTTCTGCGTAGGCAGAATCGCAAACGAAAACACAACTGAACCTGAATTCATAAACGAAAATCGATACCCATCATGTAATTATGTACACGAAACGATGTAGATTTACACAAAATGTTTTGGTAACTGGAAACTGGGATTGTAAACAAAAACAATCCGTGAACTGTGTCGCAGTTATTTTTTGAGAAAACAACCACCAATCGTTTTATTTAACCATCACTTACATTCATGCATGACCAAAACAAGATTTTTAGTTTCATCGAAACAAGTTAACGATACCAGGATTATTAATCCTAAGAAAGGGCAGGTAGGCGCGATTTTGTTGGCCTTTAAGTCGAATTTCCAAATTATTTTACTGCAGCAAATAACATTTTTGAAGGATTAGGCATCCGAGTACCTTATTTTCAAAGAGGGAGAAATTTTTTATTGCTGGGATTGCCTTAGCGCAGCAGATTAGGTCCTAAAATATGATGACGCTGGAACTATCCATCAATAATATAAAGGCTCGTAAATCTCCCTCAACAACAAAGGAAACAACCAAAAACACTTTGTTGTCGGACGAGAGAATCGATGTGATTTTTATTTTGTTTTGATTTCTCTTTTGCTGCCTGAAACTCCGATGCACAGCAGCCGGTATACCCTGTTTATGTTTGAGGAATGGAAAATAATTATGTATAGAGGATTATAGAATCTCGATGCGAAACAAGCCCATGCGCCAAGCTACGCCGCCAAGGCGTACGTGACGACTATCAAGTTTCAAATGGAGGAATTCACTTACAACAAATAAAAATATACAAAACCAAAGATATATGCATTTTTCTTGGCTCGCTGATGTTAAATCAACAAAATAATTATATGTAATTATAAAAGCCACAACATTCGATTTTACATACCTCAAAGTTGTCTTCATTTTCTTTTTGTTAACCAAATCACTAGGCAGTCCGCCGATTTTATCAGTTTTCGTCATGTGTTCGGAGTTTTGGGGATTTTCCGAAGTCGAAATGAATTTGGTTGCTGCAGCAGAATTGGTGGCAACCAGTGGACGAGTCACTGAACCCAGGGGTAGCTTGCGAATTATTGAAAACATGTTTAAATGTTTTTTGGTTTCTTGTTTGTTTGTCTTATTTCACGCTCGAAAAAGTTAAGAGTAGCGTTTACTTCACACTTATTTCGATAGTCAATTTCACTTTTGAGTTCACAGTTTACTAAACAAATAAATTGCACAGTGGATTTCACCTTTTAAGTTTATTTGATAAATAAATTTCTTGACTGGAAATTGATCTGAGGCGTAAATGCAAAATAACTCAACCGAACGATCCGGCAGACAGATAGTTTTTGTGGGAAAATTGAGGAAGGTGCGCTGATGAAAGTTGTTGAATCTTGAATCTGGAATTTCTATTATTTTTTTGTTTTCTTTTCTTGCCGTTGTCGTTGTCACGTAAACAAAGAGAGGCGAATGTCGTAGCAAAGGGAAATAACTAATCAGCTGTTAAGGCAGGGATGTGTGAGGTTGATGTAAATGGACGCGTTCATGTTTGCACACCGCGTTGTCTGAATATTATAAATATAACACTTTAGTGGTTCAGGGAAGTTATGTACTACATGGAATAAGATAAACGGTTGAGTTTATAACTACCCGTCTGTGTCACTAGCCCGTGAGGAAGTGTTCAGCTTTTCAATTGAGAAAATTAGTTATAGATTCCAACTGAAACAAATAAGATCGTGGTTTTTTATTAATAGTTCATTTATTGCTCACAAGGTGTATAATAAACATTCATAATCTTATACTAACGTCTTTTTTAGGTTATAATTTTTCAAATAAATTTTCTGTGTACCTTAGTTAATCAATAAGCATACAGCTTGAATATAAATATTGTTATTTGATTTTAGAGACATTCCACAACTTGTCTTAGGTAATTTACATCTATAAGCCATAAATGGGTGTCTTATTTTAGAACATATTCTACCAATCTTTAGGTTTGCTTGAAAAGTGACGTTTGTCAAAGTTAACTGTCGTTTTTTCAATTACTTTAAATAAAATATGAAATTTTGTTTAAAAAAAAAAAGAATAAAGAAAACGGAAAGTAGACACAAACTTACATTTAATTAATAATATCACATCACATATTAAAACTTCAACTATTCTAAATAAAAAACAAATTTATTTGGTCCCATAGAAATATGTTCGCATTTCTAAAAAAAAAAAAATACTTTTTATGTCAATTGTCAAAATATTAGTACAGTCCGGTCAAGTACCACAAATTGAAAACTGACGCAAAATCTTCCTATAAATAAATGGTGAACAGTTCAATAATAATCTAATTTTTATTGAACTGTTCACCATTGATTTATAGCAAGTTTAAACATATTTTAAAAATATTATACTTAAAAAAAGCTCGCATTCAGAGTGATAATCGGTTGACAGATCACTTTGTTTTTGAAATACAAGCGCTATAAAGCTCTGTTTTGGTACCAACTTTGTTACTGTTCTAACTGACTCAAGGGAAAAGTATTAGTCACTATGTCAGTGGCTACTAGAATCGACTGCAGTTGCTATTTAAATCGATTCTCTTGGTTGATAGAATTTAAAGTAGCGATTTTTTTTAAATGAATGTATTGACCAGCCTCTGAAGCCAGATGAATCTAAAAGAATCGATTCTTCTACTTTTAGAAGAGACGAAAAGTTGACTGCATTCGATTCCAAATTATGCTAGTTTTTTTGAGTTTCTTTTCGACGATCGACGTTAATGACATTTGAAAAACAATTTATAAGGTCACCTTAAGTGAGAATCATGCTTTTCTCCACCTTAATACTATTCATCAGTCCAACTGACACTGAGTGAGATTTCAGTAATATTTTTGTTAGGTGAAACTGACGTATTCTTTTGAACTCCTGGGGCCCTGAGCCTGTGATAATCCCTGACCCGGGCCTGGGAATCTTAACGTCCGTCGACAGAAGACAAAACGTCCATGCTCCATGTTGTGTGTATGAATTTAACAAGACAAAACAACCCATACTTTTTTAACGGATCTTTAACCTGCTGCCAGTGGGAGATTGGGATGTGAGCACGTATGTCCATTTGTATGTATTTTTGTAATCGTTTATCATCCCCTTATTCCGCAAAGAGCACGAACACAGGTAAGCAAATGGATAAAGTGAAAAGAAAATATGACCTTACAGTATGTTGCGAAAGCAAAGATCCAGTCTTTATTTTGTATGTATAAATCACAATAATAAAACGATCCATAATAATGTGTTTGACATTTTGACTGTCAAATAATATTATTTTTGAAATAAAGGGCTGAACAGAATAGGTCAGTTCCACTTAAAAATATCTCAATTAGATCTCAATGTCACTTTGACTCAGGCAAAATCATTTGGTGGAATATAATTTTCGGTTCTCATTGAGATAATAATATGTCAGTTACAGCAAAATAGCTGAGTGAGAAATCGAATCCACAAAACTCCTGAAAACTCTAAAATTCTCACAATTTTCTGTTCTTTTACTCAATGTTTTTGTAAGTTCTGTCAATTTTGTAAGAGAAAAATATTTTCCATATCTCCCGACTTTACACGCAAAAATTTCTTACGGGAGAATTTGTAAATTCTGTCAAACCATAAGAAAAACATTAAGAGCCGTTTTCTTCACTATTGCTCAACTTGTAGGAAACTCTCAAGTTGGCCAACTCTAGATTTGAGAAAAACTTGAGAGTTGAGGGACAAGTTTTTCTTCATTACTTTAAATCTCAACTCGAGAGATGAAATTCAAAAATTGAATTCTCTCATTTTTTCAAAATTTCACTGGGATATTTCTCACAATCACGTTTGTTTCAACTTTAGATTTGAATTTCTTGAATTGTATTATTTGTTTTTAAAATATTTCGTGTGTGAAACTGATTTGACCGCAAGAAAAATCGAACCTCAAACATGCAAAAATTTCGGACAAGAATATTTGCATTGAACAACAACGACGACAAGACAACCCCACTACATCCACTACAATTGTGACGGCCTCAACGATATTGGCTGGGATTTTGCTTAGAGTACGCCCCAGACTGTCTGCTCGTATATCGAAGACAAGCTAATGGATATTTCGGGCCCGACCCATGGACACATTTTGTTGTTTTCCATCAACCCACATTTCTCTTTTTTTTGCGACATTTTAAGTTGCAAATATTTTTATTCAAAACGAAAATATTTTTTTTATTTCATTAAAATTTGAATTTGAGAGAAAACTCGCAAGTTTGCCACTCAACTTCTACTTTTTTCGGAAGTTGAGAAAATCGGGAGTTGATTAACTTGAGAGTTGAGAATCAAAAGTTGAAACTGTCAAATGTGAGTGAAGAAAACCAAAATCACAAGTTGAGAATAAAAATCCTCAAGTTGAGTTCAACTTCTAGTGAAGAAAATGGCTCTAAATGTTTTTGATGTTTAATAGCTGTCAAGTGTTCTTTTACTTTTTTAGGAAAAGCACAAAATTTCATCCCCACTCCTTGAAATTTGACAGTTTTCACAAAAACTCCCGCAAAATGTAAAAAAAAGAGATCTCGGAAAAAAATCTCATTTCTCAGCTGAGATTTTTTGTTCCACTTAGGCCGTGTGTGAATTGCGTTAAAATGTGTATTAAAACTTGACGTTTGGTTAAAATTTGACGTTTGGTTGAAAATGGGATCAAATTTAGCCATTTGCTGTGTGAATTGCGTTAAAAGGGATATTTTTAACCAACATTTCTTCGTAGAACTAGGAAATTTCCCTCAACAAAAAATGTTTTTTATCCACCTAGGTAATATAATTTTGTGTATAAAACCAAAATTTAAGCAATAAATTTCATCAAAAGCCACTCTGTTATATTCATTTTTCTCGACTTTGCAGTGGTAATTTGATAATTTGAGTCAACAGTAAAATATCTTCAAACGAAAATTTCCCTTTTTGGATGATTGGTTCCTTCCATCTGGTAACACTGCAAAACATGTTTTCACAGCTGACATCTGTTATAATTCTCAAAAGAAAAAACAATTTCGTTTTTCGATTTGAAAATATGATGAATTCAAAGGATTTTATTTATTTTATTGAAATATCAAAGCAATTTTTAAAAAGTCATAACAAAGAACTAAATAAAACGGAGAGGAACAGAACAAAACAACAAAACAGAAGCAAACTTCTCTGTCATTCATGACAAAACGTCAAGTTTTAATACACATTTTAACGCAATTCACACACGGCCTTACAAATATTTCTGATAGCTCTGAGATCTCAGTGAGATGTTGTTAGGTGGAACTGGCCTAATGCATCGCTTGTCGCCCGCCGCCGAAAATGGCAGCTGAAATTTGTAGAATAGAATAGAATATTCTTAATTGTCTTTATAAAAATTTTACGGTGTGATATTTACTTATCGATGACTTAAGTATAACTGCGGCTATAATGTATTGCCTACTTTGACAGTTGAAACGAAACGCCTCGTGGCTTTCTTTTGAATATAGTCTGACTGCTCTTGCTCAGGAGAGAGTATACATATATTTTTCTGTGACGTCTGAAATTTGTATGGAAATGTCAGACTTGTCGCGCGACAAAGATGAAAAATGTTCAACTTTGTCGCACGAATCCTTAAAAATTTTAGCTGTCATTAGGTCCGTTCGTTTACTCCCTAAAACTGCTGAAAACTGCCATATTTTCCCACTTTTTCGTTCTTTCACTCCCAATTTTTGTAAGATCTGTCACTTTTGAAGGAGAAAAATATTTCCCCTATCTGCCGATTTTACCCACAAAAATGTCTTGTTTTGTAAGTTCTGTTTGTGTAAGTTCTGTCAAACCATAAGAAGTACATTGAATTTTGTTGATGTTTGACATAATTTTGTGCATTTGGCAGATTTTTGCTACGAAGCGTCTTTTACTTTTTGGGAGAATCAGAAAATTTCATCCCCACTCCTCGACTTTTGACAGTTTTTACAAAAACTGTTCTGTTCAGCTATTAACTCTAGGCTGTCAGAATGTTTGTGTATTCCTAAGTAATAGGTCTGGAAAAAGCATCAGGAATAAGGTATAAACACAGGTCTGATGATTTTATTATCTAAGGGTTGAGCCATCAGAAAAATTAAAAAGTTTCTGTCACAACTTAATTTGAGGAATATTTTGGACTTGATTTTGTATCAAATCAAAATTCTAGGAATTACATAAGCGATATACAATATACATATACACAGCCATTCAAAAAAATTATACAATGTCAGAATCTGATAGCCGTTCATCTCTCTTAATTATGTATTTTTTATTATTGAAAAATTCATCATCATCAGTTGTTAATTCTCTTTAACAACATACTGTATCTTCAAATATCGTATGTACTGAAAAAGCACAAATACATACCAACAAAATATGCGCACATTTTCAATGACGACGACGGATCGAATAGAACGTACAGTCGAGTCGTATGCGTATCGTACACGACACGCAAATAGAAATTTCAAGTATATGTGTACACAATTGTATATCTTCCATATAATGGTGAATTTTGTGTGTGTTCTTTGTCACCACTTGACGGCGTCATGAATTTTGCCAACTTCAGTCTTGGCGTCGACGCGAACTTATACGTTTCATGCATTTGAGATTTCCGTATTATATAACTGCGTCTAATTACAATATACATAAAATATGAGTTATAAACCTTTAGGTTCGAAAAAGAATTGCTTTTGTCGAGTTGTGTGCCTATAAAAACTGTTTGTTTGCCATTTTAGGACTCGCATTGCAGCAACAGCAGGACAAAGATAACTTCGCTGAAAAACTTATAGACGCTATAAAAAGGCATGGCTGCTTGTTCGATAGAGATTTAGAATCTTATCGAAAGAAACGTCTAAAACAGGAAGCATGGGCGCAAGTGGCAGCTGAAACAGGAGTTGGTGGTAATTTTGCAAGAAGATTGAGTTATATTTTTGTTTTTATTTTGTTTCGTTTTCGTTTTCTGCTTTGAAGTATCTGAATGCCAACATCGGTGGAGATCTCTGCGTGACCGGTACGTAAGAGAAGCGAAGGCCAATGTAAATGGTAATCGAAAATGGAGATTCCTAAGCAAACTTAAATTTTTATCACCGCAGTTAGATCTCAAGTAAAACATATTCTTTGTTTCTTTGTTTAACATGACTAGTGTGTATTCTTTGTTAGACGTTGCAGTAAACAGTCAACTGATGAAGACACAAGCAACACTCTGCATTCGTTCAATACCCCGGAATATTGGGTAAATAACCAGAATTCGAAGACATTTGAACCACCAGCACACCAAGCCAATCAAAGGGAGCAAGGATGCAAATCTGAGGTTAAATCAGAAAGTTTGCCGTTTGTTTCCGTACCAAACTGCAACATTTCGTTGGGAGTTTGTGACTGGAATGAGGACAAGAATAGAAGGGTTGATTCACAGGCTTTAAATGCAGGGTAGGTTAGGGACGCTCGGGTGGTTGTACTGTGAGTTGTTTGTTGATTTTGTGTTTTATACATTTCAGTTCAAGTAGAGTCGGGATGGTGACTGACGATGAGGAATTGGCGAGCATTGTTGATGAAACACAAGCCACACCGAAGAGTCGCAATGAAGACTATTACAAAACCCTGGACAGTTATATGCTCCAACTTCCGCTTAATGTGCAGGATGGTCTGAAAATTGAGATCCTTAACAGAGTGTACGATGAAATAAAGAGGCATTCATATTTCTGAAGCAATCGCTGTTAATTTTCTTTGACAAAGACGAAGAGTAGAGTAGAAATGCAAACGCTTTCCAAACCAAATCTTATTAAAACTTAAATCTAATCTTTGAGATTTATTTTAGGCCGTGTGCGAATTCAGTTAAAAATGGGTTAAAAATTGACGTTTGGTTAAATTTTGACACTTCGCATTATTTGACTAGCTGCTGAGCAGGTTAAAATATGACAGTAGTGGTTAAAAATTCATCCATTTTTATTTTTTAACCACAATTCATCCAATTCGCACACGGCCTTAGTTTTGAATTTGACTGAACGACAAGTTTTTAATTCTTAGGCCGTGTGCGAATTGGATGAATTGTGGTTAAAAAATAAAAATGGATGAATTTTTAACCACTACTGTCATTTTTTAACCTGCTCAGCAGCTAGTCAAATTATGCGAAGTGTCAAAATTTAACCAAACGTCAAGTTTTAACCCATTTTTAACTGAATTCGCACACGGCCTTACACTAAAACTTACCCCCAAGCCATTTAATCTTCAAAGAAAAGTATTTCAAGGATTCGCTTTTGGACGGTCTTTCGACGGTCCTTATTCATTTTCAAAAGTTCCGAAGTAACCAGCTCGCCCAACAGATGCTCCGAGCTTCTGGCAGTGCTGGGCGAAGGAATCGATGCAGCAGCATTGATGTTTCTTTCTTGTTGAACAGCTGCAGCAGCGGCAGCTGGCGACATTTGCTGATAGAGTGAGAATAGAAAATCATTGCTTGACGGATAAAGTCCGGCGGCCGCCGCAGCAGCTGCAGCAGCTTGAGCTGCCGATGGAGTGTGGTTCATGGCGTTCATATTGCGGGTGGCATTGTTGAACATTTTATTATATTGTTGTTGGTGTTTCTGCTGCTGTTGCTGGAGAATTTGTTGTTGTTGTTGATGGGATTGATGCAAGTGCTGTTGCACGGCATGTTTGCTGTCGTTGAGCATTTTTGCATGTCGCATCGTCGAGGCCGGGCTGTCATCCGAATCCGAAGTGTCTTGTAGGTATTTACTGGCGGACATTTGGACGCGAGCCTTTTTCATGCTGTTGCCACTGCTGTTTGTTGCGAAATTCTGATCATCACTTAGCTCGGACGATGCATGATTGTTGCTTGTGTTGACGGGCGGGGGTGGTGGTGGTGAAGATGAGAGCGGCGATTTCATGGATGATGATGTTGACGAGGCTACTCCATTGCCAGCAACATTCGACAAGGCAGCCGATGCATTTTGTTCATTCGAACGATATTGGTCATAGCCATCGACTGATTGCTGCTGTTGTTGCTGTACTGTTGGCGACATAACATTGGTGTTGTGTTGCTGCCCACCACCGTTGGCCATAGCTGCCATCATGCTTGCGGGATTGAACGATTGATGATGTGATGGATTGATTTGCTGGAGATGTTGCGACTGTGAAGCGACGGCAGCTACGAAATCCCTGAACGTGGGATCCTCTTCGGTTTTTATGGCATTCTCTTGGGGATAGGGAAGCGCTTGCTGCTGTTGTTGTGCCATGAACGAATGGTTTTTCATTGAACTATTCGATTTGGATGAGTCCATGTTGTATTCACAAAATGAATTGCTGGCATTGGGCGATGTAAGGAAGCTTGATACGTTGCGATAGGATTTGCGTGGCTGAATGTGCTGGTCGAGGAATTTCATTTTCTCCAAATATGGACGCGACAGGTGTTCGTAGACTGGTGGGTCGCCTTGTTTGCGCTGGGAGACGTAACGCTCGCGCAGATATTTCCATCGCTTTTTGCATGTTTCAACTGAAAAGGCAGGAGATGGGGTTAGTTTATTTTTGGGTTGCTATTGAAAAACTTACCATCCGATCTCAAATTCATTGCGATTTCTTGCCAGGCTTCATCTTTGGTTTCGTATTTAGTAACTCCGCAGCCGTTTCCAACTCCGCTAGAACCACCACCACCGCCGATATTCATGCAATACTTTTGCCTATTATAGATAACTCCATGCTGTTCCACCTCATCGATGAGTTGCTCGTCAATCATTTTCTCGTATTGATCGAAGACCTTTGTTTGACGATTTAAAGATAAAGTATTAACAAACTGATTCATCAGAAGACAAGCAAATCAAATTAACCAGATTAGGGCTAATTAAAAGCCTACCATGAAATCAACCGCACACTCAAATTCTGCGCGTAGATTGTAACGTTTTAGAGTGTTTTTATTATTTGTGTTTTGTTAATTGTTATTCGTCCTCTGTTGAAATTTGCAGTTTCTATTTAACAGAGAATTTTGCCGGATGTTTTTTTCTTTGCAGATTTTATTTTTTTGCACACTGCAGCGCATTATTTAATGAACACAAAACGAAAATGAGAATTCCGTACTCCGTAGTTGACAGAAAATGCAACCAAATGACAGGCAAAACAAAACAACAACAATGAACTGTCACTGAAACGGTTCCAAAAAGCTCTGTTCGATTATAATTTTCATGTTGTGTTTTTAAGGGTGAACGTAAACTAATGATGAAATTAGGAATAGTAAATGTGCAAATTCAAGCCGTTCACACTCTTGAAGTCTTGACAGAAGGCAGAGGCAGGAGCTTTATGCGGTATGACGGGGCATGTTTTTTTCTTATTTTTGTATGTTTTTTCTTGCATGAATGAAGTGCGAAAGAGAAACGAACACAAAGTCAATGAAAATAATCATGAGCGCATCACCGAGTGAGAAATAACCTAGAACTGAGCGTATCCATGCGCCGTGTAATACCACACTTTGGAAGGAATGGATTAACTTAATTCATGTTCTAAATAAAACCTCGGAAAATATTACCTTGTTATATGTGCTCTGGTTAAGTTAAGGTCCAACGACTTAGATGGTTGGGTCATGTAGAGAGAATAGAAAATAATGCTCCGGCCCGTACAGTCTTCGAATCCAACCCGGAAAGATGTCGCAGAAGAGGAAGACGGCGACTCAGGTGGAGCGAGCACACAGGTGGTAGAGAACCTCAAACAACTTGGCGCCTGCAACCGGGGACAGCTACCTAGGGGACGAGCTGGCTTGAGACGCTTGCTGGATGAGGCCCCGGTCCGACCTAGACTGTAGCGCCACCTCAAGTAAGTTTATGACGTGTTCCGTGAATATTCACTATTTTGTTTATTTTTCCTTGGGATAGCAGAATTACGTTTTTGTTTGTGGCTCCTATCTCAAAAATAAACGACCCAATCGAGGTAACCGTCGGAGCGGATTTTCTCGGATTTCCTCCGAATCGGAGACATTTTGCCTGTCGGAGAACTACCTCAAAGCAAAGTTCTAAGGAAATCGGAAGAAATTCCGCTCCGACACGGTTACCTCGATTGGGCCGATAAACTGACACATCCACAGCTATCAGCAACATCATCCCTTGACCTCTTAAGCGTTCTTATACACAAAAACAAACAAATTTCATGCTGAAGTAATAAATAGTTTTATCATTTATCCATTTGTTGGTTCTATAAATTAGAATGAAATTTTAGACAAGTTAAAAAGGTTAACAACAACTTGGTAATGTTTCAACTATCCGGAATAATCTTGTGCTGCCTTTCAAGCGATTTTCAATCAAAATAAGCAATTCATGTGTCCAGCTCCAGCCAGCATTTTATCAATTTTATGTCTGTTTTCTACATTGGTTGGATTAGCATTAAAAGATCTTCCTTAAGGAAATTCTCATCGGATGTATTCGATGACGCGGCAATGAAAAGAAACATTACACTTGGAATAAGTCTGAAAAGGGGACAAATGTATATTTGATTCGCTAAAATTCAACTTCTAATACCTCAAGTCGTACAGAGACTTGTCCATGTCCTGGTCCGAGAATTGACTTCCACTCAGAGTCAAGCTGAACTCCATTGCTTCATCGGCCAGGCATGACTGAACAAATTGGTAAATGTCCCCCAGTTTTTCGTACACATTAAAAGTTCCCTAGGTGTACACAAATTCAGTAAATAGAGCATCACCCTCTAACAATACTGCACAAACCTGTATGTATATTCCATTAGGGAATTTGATCCGAATCAAAGCAAATCGATACATTCTCAAGTTACGTTGTTCTTCCCGTTCGCGCATGGCTTTTGTCTTCAAGATCTGTGCACTCTCGATGGCCTCGCTGCGGAGTTGTTGCTCGCGTTTGATCTCCTCCGGAGAGATGCGGAAAAAGTCGACAGGTAATTCGGTGCGCTTTGCCTGCATTGGCAGAAGAACTTGAATATTTCGATCCAACTCTAACTGAATGGTTTCGGCAGTTTTGAGGGCATCGAGCAAAACCGGGAGTTCCATATCCGGATCAAGATTGTCTTTGGACCATAAGAGAAAAGGTTCGTTGTCGAGTTCTTGTTCCCTGAAACCTGCGCCGTGGAGGAAATCCAAAGCGCCTTCTACGTACCGAACTTTATCACAGAAGATTCTGCAGGACAAAAAGAGATTTGAGAGTGCCAGGAAAAGGGATTTCGAGATCTAACCTGTTAGTCATTCGGATTTTGCAGTACTTCTCTTCATCGGGGTGATTTATGAGGTTTTCAATGTACTTTGAGAGTGTGGCAACGCAGTCTTCTGTCTAAAAAAAAAAAACGGTTTAAGGGATTCTAGAATCAAAGAGAAAGCATTTGATAGCAAACCTTTTCTTTAGTGTTGCAATTGTATATGATCAGACAGGCAGTCAGCGCCCTATCCGTCTCCAGCTGTTGATAGAGGAATTCTTTAATCTTCACTTTCCATTCTTTTTTCGGAAGAATTTCCTCGCTTATCAATGGACACCGGAAGAAGACCCCACGGCAAGCTAAATTCTTGTTCTCTACAACTTCTTTTGTCACATCGGCAGCACCACCTGCTGCAGAAGATTCCTCTTTTAATTTCCGTTCAGCTTCGAGTTCCCGTTTAGCTTGAGCCTTGATTGCCGCCAATGATGTGTTGAATTCCTTGTTATCCTTCTTTTGGACTCGAGCCAGAGCAGCTGCTGCAGCGGCCTTGGCTTCGTTGCTGAGTTCTTGACGTTTTGGTGGCACATAGGCATCTTTTGGCGGCGGACGATTGGATGAATTCGATGTCGAGGGTGCATTCAACTGATGACCGGTTCCTATGTTGCCAACTTTCAACTAAAACAAATTTACGTCGTGATGCTGTAAAACCAAGAGTGAACACAATTACCTTGAATTTAGCTTCCTCCTTCTTACGGGAGAAGAATTTCCTGATTTTACTCGACATTCTGGGCTGTTATAGTTTATATTCTTGGTGAGTGCTCTTTGGGTAGTTTGAGTTTCGCAACAGATAGCTTCAGTTCTTCGATTTCTTTCAAAGTACCTACGAACAAATTGACATTGTATGACTCCTTTGACATTTCATCAAACAGACTTACTTGGTTCCACAAATTTCTCGGTAATAACTTCACCAAATTTTCGCCAAGCGAATCCAACCAAAATCAAATTTGTTAGCAAAATCAAGAGTAACACCTTCAACAGAGTTATTTGCAGTTCAGTGAACTCGATCGGACTCTGGAAGGTGTCAGTTGCTTGATTGAATTGCGTACGTAGATTCAGTGCGAATTTAATTGAAACATTAATTAGTTTTTCGGTGTGAAGAGCGAATCCTTCTAGAGATTTGTTGAATGTTTCGTAAAATGAATCAGCAACATTCATTTGTTATAAATTAAAGTCTTGGGTGAGAAAAAAAAAACCGAAAATTTAGTTTTTTTTTTCTTATTGGATCAAACGAAAAACGCTCAACAAAATGAAGAGGTGTTGAATTAATATTCGATTTTGTGGTTCAATATGTTGTTCTTTGTTTGGAATTGAATTTGTGGTTTTATTTAACTTTTTTTCACACAAAAGCCGAGTTATCTTCGCCTGATCCAACCTGTGACATTTTTTTCGCACGATAAAAATTTTCAGTTTTCGGATATATGACGTTTTGTTGTTGTCATTTGTGTTTCGTTTTCGCTTGCTGTGGTGTACGTATGTGGAATAAATGAAATGGAATGGCTGTGTTCAACGATGTGCAACTTTGAGTGTTTTAATTGGGCTTTTTGATCTTTGATGATTATATGCAATTAATAAATAAATTAATCCATTTTTAAAATTTTTGTCCCGACGTTTCGTTGGTTATTGGTGCAACTTTTTTTCTCAAGGGGCCAGTTATAGCGATCATTGGTTTTCATCAGGAAAAATTGGAACAGGAGGAATCTGAAATTTTTTCCTGGATGAGCGTTTATAGCAATCATTGAAAATTTCTGTCAGGAATTTTTTTCCTGCCGTAATTCTATCATTGGAATTGTGAGAAGTTGAAACACAGATCATTGGAATTGTACAAAATTGAAACGCAAATCATTGGAACGATTTGTTTCATTGTTTGACAAAAATCCATCAGCTGTTCAGGGTCCATGTTCTGTAACTCGGTCGAAGATCGAAACAAATTGTGTCAAATTTCATACAAAAAAACTAGTTACGCTCCCTTTACACTGTTTTCGGTATGATTTTCTCGATGTGAGAAGTTACAGAACATGGGTACAGGAAAACGAATTTCCGTACGGAAAATAGAAAAATACATTTTTAACGATAAATAAGTTTGCGAACTTATATTTTTTTGTCAAAAAAAATTCTTTAAGTATTTTCCGGTCGATTGGTATATAAATTGCATTAGTAATCAAAAGAAAACTTATGTGGTTTTCCATTGAACCAAAACATTGATGTGCCGTCGACGGGCCGGCAATATTTTGTTCTTAAACGTTTTCCAATGGGAATAGTATTGATGTTTTTTCCCGACGAATTGATTCGTTTTGAATTCGTCTTTTGAGACGAATCTACACAGATTTTCACACTGATTTTAACACATACCTACTATAAAAACTTGACAGTTTTTGCAAATGGAATAATTGTGTGGAAAAGAAAATAAAAGAGAGTGCGTTTTTGTTGTGTTATAATTACGATAAATAATTGAATAGTGAATATTATAAATAATAATAATGAAAATAAAGAATAATAAATGAAAAGAAATAAGGTTTATTTTTGTGTTCTCAAGAATAGGTGCATATAACATTGGGTGCAGTGCATAAACGCCCATGGAATTAACGCCCGCGGGTGTTAATTCCAATAACAAAAGGAATTTACCCCCGCGGGTGTTAAATTCATTTTGAATTGGCAATAAGGCCCACCATAAAAAAGAACTAACGCCCGCGGGTGTTAATGCCATTTGAAATTGGCACTAACACCCGCGAGTGTTATTTTCTTTTGGAAGAGATCTTTTCAACCTCGGATGTGAACACTTGCGCTGGCATCCTAGACACCTTGGCCACGTGAGTAGAAACAAATTAAACATCACAAATGAAGTTTACAAATTTTACATTTCTAACTTCGTACCATTAAACTTTTGGTCATTCAAGACTTATTCGGCATTCTACAAGCACATCACTATACTTGAAGCCAATTACATCTTATTGTATCTATCTGTCACCGAAAATAACCAAGCTATTTCATTTACATTGAAAGATGGATGGACACAAGCGGAAAAACTTTTGGCCAAAAGAGAATCAATTTGGGGTGTGAAAATAAAAAAATTCGCGCGAATTTTTTTATTTTCATACCCCAAATTGATTCTCTTTTGGCCAAAAATTTTTCCGCTCGCTTCGCTCGCGATCAAATCATATCGATCTTGAATTTTTGGTATCGGCTTCAACCTCAATCGAAATGATGCTGAAAATGAATCATTGAAATGCTTGCAAAAATGTAGAACCACTACTTTTCCAAATAAAAGAAACCTAAACAGCTCTGACAATTTTGTCGACAGCTAATAAAGAAACGTGGTCCTATTTATTTCAATGTGTACTTATACAATACATACCTACAAGAATTTAAGTTTTTTGTTTATTTGTTTAGCTAAACGTTAGTTGTTTAACTTTTTTTTTCATTTGAGACTTTTGTCCCATAAAAAGTAAAATTTAATTGGGACTACTGACAGGCGATAGTGGGTTAATAATCCCTAAAACTATTTCGGCACTCTTGAGTCTCCAGAGTGGCTCAGAAGTTCCAAAAACCATTTTCGGGACTTCTGACTTCGAGACGAGTTTCCCTGCGCCAAGTTTCTAATCAAAACAGAAAAAACAAAATAAGGCCCCACGGGCATTATTTATAGGTTGCAATGGACATAAGACCGCAACCCTTGTAAGGGTCTAATTTCCATAAGAAATTGAAATAAGACTCCATGCGGCTTTATTTCGTCGGACGTTATTTCACGTCACCATTTGTTTCACGTGTGGGTTTTATTTCCAATTAAAATTGGAATTAAAGCCCACCAAAAAAAGGAATTAACCCCCGCGGGTGTTAATTCCAAATCAAAAAAGGAATTAACACCCACGGGGGTAAATTCCTTTTGTTATTGGAATTAACACCCGCGGGCGTTAATTCCATGGGCGTTAATGCACTGCACCATAACATTGACATCATTACAAGCATTCCTCATCGGAGGACGAAGATCACGATATGCTGAAAATTTTCATTGGATGAATTCGACAATTGTTGAAGCAAATAAAAAATAATTGTTAAATTAAACAACATTAAATATTTTCATCATTTGGAAAGTGTGCTTTGAAATTATGTCATTACTTGAAATTAATTTATATTATTTTTTCTTCACTACTTAATAAACTGAAGTCATCTCGAGTCGACGTCTTTTAATCCGCTCTTTTTGGAAACATCCTAAAGTATTTCAAACAATAATGCATTGCTATCCAATAACGAAAGGCATTCAATTTAAAATTTCGAAAATGTTGTACAAAATTATAGGACGAAGAATGAATAATTGTTTCTCTCGTTTCTCTTGTTTGTTTATGCTATCAGCTGGAACACTAATACACTTACAAAAAGATATTGCTACGTTTTTCCTTTCCATTGAAACCAAAAAATATTGATTTTTAGTAGCGACGGGCCGTCCATTTCATGTGTTTCAATGGAAATCGACATTACATAGTTAAGGCCCCTATTACCGTTGGCGAGTCGAACGTTCGATGTGAGATGTTCTCATTGGCGAACTAACACATTCGACGTATTACAGTCGGCGAACTAAACAATTCGTGTTCGAACTGAGTTCGAAATAAAAAAAAAAAGAAAAACAAATAAATAAAACGTCAAATCATAAATGTTCAGCACAAAACTATTTAAAATGTGTTGTCTATTGCCTTGAAATCAAAAAGGAGAACGCTCAACATTCCATGTTAATTTTTGTTTGTTGTTTGCTCCTTTCAGAAACGTAAGTTCTGGTTCAAGACAATTTATTCAATAAGCAATACGCTAAAGCCGCAGTTGCCCGTAGCTTAGTGGTAAGGTGCGTTGGCTGCTAAGCAGAGGGTTCGAGTCCTACTCGCGCCAGAGCTTCTTAACTCTGCCCTTCGGAATCGGCGTTAAATTGTAGGTCCCCTCAATTCTTCACACGCACTCAGAGAATTGTTGATGAGAGTAAGCCACTTAGACCTTGGCTCTTCAAGAGCTGTCGCGCCACTCTATTTAATACGCTAAAGCCAGAAATATAATAGAAAGGACTTTTGGTGTAATTAAAACTCGTTTTGAATTGCAGATCCTGAGATTGTTAAGAAAGCCATACCATGCCAAGAGCTGGAATACCTACAACACTCCAAGCAATATAAAAGTCCAACGTAGAAAAAACGATATAATGGGATCTTTGCAGATAATAAAAGCAAACATTGGGGTGCAATTCAAGTCAAATCCATTCTATTGAACAATTAAGTCTTGACTCTATAAAATCAATAAATCTAATTTGATTTTTCAAATTTAAGGATTTTTCTTTTCCATTCCTAGGTATTCTTTTTTTCGACGGTTTTTGTCCAGATTTTCATTTTCTTTTCTTTTTTTTGCTGCCTTTTATACATCAAGAACTTTCTCTTTCTGAATTTCACAACTTTTTCTCGAAAATCTAGCAATATTGGACAAAAATATTACTTTTATTCAAGGTTCGAGCTCTTCTCACACAATGTGTAACGTTCGACAAATTAAAACACGAACGACGTTCAAATTAACGAACATTCGATTCTCATAATAAAGTGAGATCCAACTTCGAAATACGTGTGACATTAAAGTCGAATGTAAGGTTCTCGATTCGCCAACCGTAATACAAAAATCTTACACTCACATGTTTTTAAGTTCGACTCGCCAGCGGTAATAGGGGCCTAAATATCCATTCAAACATTTTTCCTGATGGATTTCAATGATCGCTATAACTGGCCCCTAAATTGGGTTTGAGTTATGTCGAATTATTTTAAAACTTTGGAAAATAGTTCATGATGCAATGAATTGAATTTAATCATTTTATTGCGAAATATTTTGACATGTTAGGCCGTGTGCGAATTGGATGAATTGTGGTTAAAACTGGATGAATTTTTAGCCACTACTGTCAAATTTTAACCTGCTCCACATCTAGTCTAAGAATTGTATTCAATGCGAAGTGTCAAAATTTAACCAAACGTCAAGTTTTAACCCATTTTTAACTGAATTCGCACACGGCCTTAATAGGAAAAAGGGAAGAAAGAAGAAACTTGTGAGGTCGGATCTAATAAATTTTACATAAACCGACTGTTGACGCAAGTCTGCAAAAAATGTACATGCATAATACATATTCAAATAATACTGTAGCTGGAATTACGAACATAATAGCTTTGTATATACATCTTATAGTAATTGCAGCGTCGAGAATCGACGACAGCGTTGCGTGTATTACCAACTAGAACTATTTATGTCGGTACTATAGTTCCCATGAATAACTGCCAGCGCCAACGACGGGTAAAGTTTCCAACTTAAAATTCCCGACGCTGCAAATACTATAAGGTGTATGTATATACAAAGATAATAGGTTCGTTCGATGTTACCAGCTCCGGGGCGCTCCGGTGCTCCGGTGCTTGTCACTACCATGAACCGAGCTGTCAAAAACCTGAAAAATTTCTCTGGGTTTGGTTTCACATCGAACGCATTAGTAGTGCTCAGTTTTTCTTTTCTCTTTGTATAGCAACAGCTGATTCGAACAGCTCCGAAATTCTCCCCCCAAAAAAACTTGGGGCGATTCAGAGCGCTCCCGGTGCGAGCACTCAATACTCATCGAGATCGAACACGGTGGAATTGCACCGGGGCGAAAAAAGAGCGACATCGAACAGCTCAGTGCGAAATCATAGCGCCACAGAGCGACCCAGAGCGCACATCGAACAAACCTAATGAGTGGTTTTACGGGGAACGATAATCAAATATTCAAGTACCCTATCAAGTTTCATCTTCGAACTCACTCTGTTCCATTTCCATGTCAATTCATCAAATACAGCCAACATCGAGAATAGAATACACAATTTTTTTTCAAAGACTTCAAGCTGTCACATGATTTTCACCTGACTGACATTTTTCTTCATATCAAAAAGTATAGAATTCCAACGGGAAGAGTGAATAATAAAATATCTTTATTTTTGCCTTTTTCCGTAATCTGTTGGAGCTCATCAACATCCAGTCAAAATGAAAATCTGCGGTCCTAAACTGTCCCTATGTGGTCTCATTATTTCCGTGTGGGGAATCATCCAATTGGTAAGCAAAATACGTGACGATAATATGTGCGAGCAAAATCGATTGCTAACATCGACTAGAAATTGCTCGTACTCATATTAATTGTTGAGATAATTCCACGCATTAAAATTGGGTTTTGTTCAATTAACTGAGTCATAAATATAATGGAGAATTGAAAAAAATTGATTAATTTCAGACACTGATGGGATTGTTCTTCTACATACATAGTGTAGCCCTTGTAGAGGATTTGCCCTTGGAAGAGAAGTATGAAACCACAACTGAATTCTATGCAGCTGCGAATAATGCATATAATCAGGTAAATTATTTCTCAAACAATTTAGCACGAACGAAGCACAAGGTCATTGCCTTGAACTTGTGTGAGTTTCGGTTACACCTAACAGTATTTTCAAGTCAACGCCCCTTGTGACTGCAAAAAATGCTGAGGGTTGTTCACAATGCCTCTTTATTGCCTCATCTTACGGACGATTTCTTGTTGTTCTGAAATCTAACTTCCTGTCTTGTTTCCTTGCAGAACGCCTACAATTGTTGGATTGCAGCGTGTATCTACGTCCTGACGCTGCTCGTATCTGCCCAGCAATTCTATGCCAACAGTCGAGTGACAGCCAACTAAGTAAAATAGAAGACCCACACAAACTGCGCTTATATTTTACTTAGCTTTAGACCCCTTTTCTAACTGTCGTTCCTCTTTCCCATTCAATTGAAAATGCTTGCATTCATTTTGTGTTAAACCTCTTAATTCGTAAGAATAAAATATCAAACCGAAAATATAGATTTACAAATAAGATCGAGTATATTTTGTTTATCTTTTACTTTCTTGTTCTTTTGTTTATTTCGCTTTCTTTTGAAGAACCAAAAACAGTGTATATTAACGATTTGGCAATAAAGTTGACATTCCTAAAATTTATTACTAACCAGCAGCGCAGAGGAACAAATCTTTGTATGTTTTATGTTGTTTCTATTGATTTTGTTTATAAATACTAAAAAGCTCCTTTTCTGTACATTTTGTTCTGTAATAAACAAGTAAATAAAACAATACGTTTCTAATGTGTAATCCATAATATTGAAAAATGTTGAAATAAAGATTTGTAACTGCCAAATGCAGATGCAATAATATAATAGCCGTATTCGCATAACAAACAAATGTAAAAATCAAAAGCATTTCCCCAGCGGAATTGGTTTTTTCTTTCGTTTATTGAAAATAAATGTTTAAAAGTATTATAATCAGTTGAAACTGAGTTTTTTGTTTATAAGCTGACGATGACGACAGTTAGAAGGTAGTTGATATTAAATTTAATAGCCTGGGAGCCGGTAACAGTAAAACTGCACTAATAGGGATTCAAAAATTTCGCACATGGATCAATACTATTTAACCCTTGCGTAAGCTTTTCCATCTATCCTATTCTTCTGGGCTCGTTCCGAGCAGTTCGAAAACAGCATTTGTCCAACCAATTCCAAAGAAAGGCGAATCTTCTTCTCCCTCCAATTATCGACCAATTGCACTTACGTCCCTTCTTTGTAAGGTCATGGAAACGCTAATAAACTATCAGCTCAAGAAATATCTCGAAGACCGAAAGCTTCTTAAGACCGGCAATACGGCTTTCGCAGCAACAGGTCCACTGGTGATCTGATGGTTTATCTCACCGAACAGTGGAACAAATCTTTACATCGTTTTGGAGAAAGTAAGATTGTTGCACTTGATATTTCAAAGGCATTTGATAGAGTTTGGCACCAGGCTCTTTTATCGAAAATACGTGCTTTCGGTATTGATGAATTCCTCCTTCGTTGAATTAGAAACTTTCTTTCGAACCGTTCAATACAAGTTGTATTGGAGGGATTCAAGTCTGAAACCCACAACATAAATGCTGGTGTGCCCCAGGGCTCCGTTTTGTCTCCGACCCTCTTTCTCATTTTCATAAATGATCTCTTGTCTGTAACTTCTAATCCAATTAATTGTTTTGCTGACGATAGTACCCTTAGCTTTTCAAATTCGTTTCCAGACTCACATCCCTTCTCTTCGGATGTGGAACTGCAGCTTTCCTTAAAATTGAAAAAAAAAGTGTTTTGTAAGTTTGATTGATCGAAACAGAGAAACGGTTAATCGTATTGATGCGAAATGTTCACCAAAATCAAGGAAATTTTAAGAGCTTTAATAATTAAGCCTCAGATTAGTTGTATCACAGAAAACC
The DNA here is from genome assembly GCA_943590905.1 of Sphaerophoria taeniata. NCBI lineage: Eukaryota > Metazoa > Arthropoda > Insecta > Diptera > Syrphidae > Sphaerophoria > Sphaerophoria taeniata. The sequence goes on along the minus strand of OX016540.1, from coordinate 31,829,441 downwards.
ACAAAATAACGGTAGTTTTTATGAAAATGTTGAAAAATCCATATTTTGAACCTTTTTTTAAATTGATAGAAAAGACTGAAAAAAACAATATTTTTATTTTGTTCAAAATGTTTTTGTGTAGAAAATTTAACACATTTTTTAAATCTGCCTTTATTTTTTTTGTAAGTTTAGCAGAGATATTAGGGTCCAAATTCAAAATTGTGTTTTTGCATGTAAACCCATTTTTTGATTAGAAAAAAAATCGTAGCGATCTGAATCAAACAGTGAATTATAGCCAGCAAAATTCTCAAATTTTATCTTAGATTGGTTGGATTGAAAAAAAATTTCCGCTCATTTTATTTTTTTTTTCGATTTTGAAATTGAGTGAACATTTTTTACGCTCAAGCAAAAACGACTAACGGTACTTTTTTAACTCAAAATAATTTGAAAAGATAAAATGATAACCTTTGAAAAACTTTTTATTTCATTTCAATCCGATTTTTTTCTACTGAGATACAGCCTTATAAAAATCCACTCCATTTTTGAGTTTTTTCAAGTGTTCCTTTAATTGTTTTAGCTAGTGTATTTTGTGTGGTGCCATATGGGAAAAAAGTGTTTTTATAAAAACAAATAATACTATTTTATCTTTCAAAAAAAAGTAAGTTTCTTCTGCGGTAACCTGCGCTTTTTCTTGCAACATGTGTTTGCTTGCGAGTATTTTTACAGAATCTGTACAAACACGGAGCTTTTTGATGTATGTATGTATTTTCAGCAAAGGTGCACGAGTGTTTCTTGTTTTCCAGTTTTTCATTTTGGTTATCACTTCTTTTGTTTTAAAAATGTTACGAAAGTATAATTTTGAATCATGTGTTTTTGAAATATTTCCTATTTCCCAGTTTCCGTAATACACTCCTCGTCAACTGAATACGCACAAACATTTTTTAATATACTTTATCCATTTTTTCCAAACAGTTATGGTTATTATGCCATCTGTTAATGCTAACTATTCCCTTAAGATGTTAAGCAGATAATTCCGAAAGAATTATCCAAAAACAACCGTGAGTTTTTCTTCAACCACTTGCAAAGTGTCTTATATGCAAAGTAGGAGTTTTTTTTTAGTCAACTGAATAGGTACAACGCCATTTTCTTCGTTGTTTATAAGTTTTTTGGTGTGCTTGACAGTTTAAATTAACGATTTTAGTGTTTTCAGTAAAATTTAATTCTTGATTTCAAATTTTAAGAAAAATGGGTAGATCTACGTGTCTTAACAGTGTTGAAAAAGCTTAAATCGATTTACTTAGAGACCAAGGCCTAACTAGACGTGCAATAGCTGATAAAGTTGGCCGAAGTTTTAATGTAGTTTATTCTTACTTGAAAAATAAAGATGCACACGGCAAAAACATGAAGGGAGGTAAGAAAACAGCAACAACAGCAGCTGAGAGACGAAGAATTTTAAGATGTGCATCAAATTCTTCTGATTCTGTGGCAAAAATAAAACAAAAAGTCGGCGTAAACGCAAGTTGTTCAACAGTTTTAAGAGTAATCAACAACTCAAGCCATGTTAAACGAATGAAACTTAAGAAAAAACCACCACTTGACGAGAGACGGAAAATGTTGCGATTAGATTTTTCAAGACTTCACATGAGTTGGAAAAAAGAATGGTATCACGTGGTTTTTTCAGATGAAAAAAAGTTTAATTTCGATGGCCCTGATGGGTTCAACTTCTATTTTCACGACTTAAGAAAAGAAAAAAGATTTTTAAAGCGCCATCATAGTCGTGAAGGAGGTGTCATGATATGGGGAGCAGTCAGTTATTATGGAACAGTTGAGCTCGAGGTTGTAACATCAAAAATGACAGCAGCTGGGTATAAAGTAATTTTGGAAAGAAATTTTCCTAAATTTTCTAACATCTTTGGATCCATAAACTGGACCTACCAACATGATAATGCGCCTATTCACTCAGCGCGCATAATAAAAACATGGATAGAGGAGCAACAAGTGCAGTTGCTTCAATGGCCGCCGTACTCACCTGATCTAAACATCATAGAAAATGTCTGGGGATGGTTAGTACGCAAAGTTTATGAGGGTGGTCGTCAGTTCGAAGACAAAGAAACCTTAATTTCTGCAATCAAATTAGCGTGGAGCGAAATTTCGTTAAATTACATTAAAAAGCTATACGATTCCATGCCGGATCGGACTTAAACAAAAACTTGTTTCATTCCATTCCAATACCAATTTTAATTTTTGTACCTATTCAGTTGACTCAAAAAAAACTTCTACTTTGCATAAGTTACACTTTGGAAGTGGTTGAAGGAAAAACTCACGGTTGTTTTTGGATAAAACTTTGAAATTCTGTTATTTATATGTTACGAAAATTTTTACCATCAACAGATGGCATAATAACCATCACTGTTTGGAAAAAATGGATAAAATATCGAGCCCTTCCCGCCATTTTATCGTAAGCGACAAAAAGAGAATTTTACAGGAAGAGGTTTTTTTGTTTTGATCCAAATCCTTTAAACCAAAAAGGCTCAAAGTCAGGAGTCATGAACATTATATGTAAACTTAATCTACTGATAAGAATCTTGTCGCTTTTTCTAACAAATAATAGCTGTTTTTGACGTTTTTGTCGCTTACGATGTTTTCCTACTTACCATGTCGTTATATTAATGGTGCTTACGATAAAATTAATGAGTAAGATAAAATTAAAAAAAAAGCTTTTTGATGGAATTAAATTTTAAAATTAATGAAATTATATAGAAATTATAATAACTTTAATAATATATTATTCTGCGCTATATAAAAATCCGAGCATACCGAGCAATATTGTTGTATACAACATTAAGTTTGCGGGTCTTGGCATAGTCCAAGTCACAGAAAACTTCACATCCATACAATAATACAGGGAGTAATACGGTTTTGGCTAGCAACATTTTGGTTTTTTAGGAATGAACCTGTGACCTGGAGAACACGAAGGCTACCATAAACCTTCCCAATCGCGCTGTTAATATGATCTTCCCATGTGGGGCTACGATTGAAAACGATTCCTAGATTCCTAACGGAGCCGACATAATCAATGTTTCTGCCATCCAGCTTCAACGGGTGTAAAACTGATATATTAAATGCTTTGCGGCAGATGGACAGGGTTTTCGACTTTACAGGATTTTAGCAGAAATTATTTTTCTTTGACCAACTGGAGATACGAAGCAAGTCCTCGTTCATTAAAGAAACCATGTCGTTTTTAGCATGGAATGGACGACTTATCAACAGTTGTACATCATCTGCATATAGAACTATGTGTTCTATATGTGAACTAGACAATTTTTAACAACTAGAGGGAGCTCGTTGATATAGAGCGAAAAAAGGATTGGTCCAAGTACAGATCCTTGCGGTACACCAGTTAAAACACTCATAAAGCTGGATGATCGATCATCTATGACAACGCGTTGTTGTCTTCCACTAAGATTCGAGAGCATCAACTTACAAGTCTCGAAAGAAAATCCGTAGTTATTACTTAGCTTTCTGCAGAATATTGAATGGTTGACAGTGTCGAACGCCTTAGAGAAGTCTAAGAGCTTATGTTTGGAGTCACGTTACATAATTTTACGTAGAAAACGTGAGGTCGAAGCTTCATTATGATAGCATGCATTGAATTTCAATGGCTGAACTCGCAAACGTCCCGCGAAGCTAAGGCTAAAGCGTGTTTTTGTGAAAGCCATAATGTTTTCAGATTTTTATCTGTATACTTTATTGGCCCTGTATCAAAATGAAATTCTAGTACTTGGGATTTTGAGTCTGATTTCTGGGTTATTCCCATATATCTCCTATACGGCTTGATCGATTTTGTTCAAATTTTGCACGGTCATACTTAACATTATCCTCAGTAATATTGCATTCCAATATACCTATTTATAAAATCTTGAATCACAAAAAAATCGAAAAGGAAATCCATTTTTTTAATACCTATTACGCTTGTTAGGCCGTGTGCGAATTCAGTTAAAAATGGGTTAAAAATTGACGTTTGGTTAAATTTTGACACTTCGCATTATTTGACTAGCTGCTGAGCAGGTTAAAAAATGACAGTAGTGGTTAAAAATTCATCCATTTTTATTTTTTAACCACAATTCATCCAATTCGCACACGGCCTTACACTTTTTTCTAGATTTCTCAACCAATTTCTTGTAAACTTCGTCAAAATGTTTATTTTATTTGCAATGCTTAAATAATGTTGCATGCTAAAAAATTTCAAAAATATTTTAATTTCTCTGATTTTATCCTTTAGTAAATGAACTATGGAAGATAACCGTTAAGTTTCTTTATTAAAAGTTTTCAGTGAATCACTGTATCAGCAAGCACAGTGGGACAAACTGTACTCTTTCAAAACAAATTTTCTACCACATCATGGCTTTACTTTTAACTGTAATTTACATGCAGAGTATACATTAACGAAAACAACATGAATGAACTTTGATATACATGATTTAAGAAAAACTGTCGTTTGCGATATATGCCACAAAGTTGAAATGTCGCTTACGATAAAATTTATTTTCTCCGTTACTTTTCGTAGAAAACTTTTTTATGTTTATTAATGACGTAGATAGCTGCGGTATAATGTAAGCTTTCGAATGGTATAATAAAAACAATTTTGATAAAAATGTCGTTTACGATAATTTTGCGGGAAGGGCTCGATATATTCAAAAATGTTTGTGCGTATTCAGTTGACGAGGAGTGTATTATCCATACACCCAAGTGGTTAGTAAGAAAGAAACAATAAAAAAAGTGGGCGTGACAGTGGGCGGATATGGTCCATACTTTTTTTTGGTTATTAACTTATCTATAAAATTAAACTTCTCAAGTTTTATTCAAATCGTGCAAGCCGTTCTTGAGATATAAATGATATACACAAGTGGGCGTGGCAGTAGGCGTGAATAAAACCTGACATTTGGAAAGACTAATTATCTAATACATTTAAAACATTTTTTTATTTCGAAATTCAACCAGTGGCGTAGATAGCTTTTCGCTATGGGGGGGGGGGGGTAGATCTAGTTCGCTCATTTTTACTTCCGACATCTATACTAATATATAAAGCTGAAGAGTTTGTTTGTTTGTTTGTTTGCTTTAATAGGCTTATCTCAGAAACTACTGGTTCGAATTGTAATTGAGTTGGGTAGTCCATTAATTGAGGAAAGTTTTAGGCTACATAGCATTAAGCTACGACCAATAGGAGCGAAGAATCAGTGGAAAATGTGAAACGCGTGTTTGTGTGAAAGTGCTGATCTAAGGAACTGCTAAATGAAATTGAAAAATTCTTTTTGTGTTGAGTAGTCCATTTATCGAGGAAGCCTTTAAGCAAAGATACGCTGCAAATAATAAGAGCAGAGCTTCAGTGAAAAGTCTTACTAAAACGGGGAAAATAAATCATATTTGAACGCTTCGAGTTAAGAAGAATTTTGACTTAGGGAGAGTCGACTAATATACAATTTCAAAATAACTTCGCAACCGAATTCACGCGCATGATGCACAAGTCAAGACGCACTTCTGGCCGGAGCGTGAGGGAGAGGCGGACGAATTCGCGGGCAACTGCTAGTATAGAATATATGAAAAAGTTTTGAGTGTTTGTCTGTCTTTCTGTAAACGCACCTGCAGCCTTAACCACTGGTCCGATTGACTTAAAACTTGAAAATTAGAGGTTTGAGCGAATTCGCGTTGGTGCTTATTTTTTTTTTTTGTAAGATCAGAATTTAGGGAAGCCACCATACAATTTGTTTTGGCCAAAAACTAAAAGTTTCAATTTTCTCAAAAACGATTTTTTTTAAACTTCCTCCAAAACGTTACCTCTCATAGAATCGTTTTTTTCTCATAAGATTTTTTCGAAAAACAAAACCCTGATCAGCTACTAATTTTTTTTCTGAAAGTACGCATAAATTGCCCAAATAATATTTTATTTCCAAACAAATTTTAAAAATTTGTTTGTATTTTTAAAAACATTTATAAACTTTTTTTCAAAATTCTATACCTCAAAATCGGATCAATATTTAAAATCGAAATTCACTAATAAAATGTAAATTTACATATTCTTGAATACTGCATACCCAAATTAATTTTAGGAAATTTTCGTAATATTTTATATATATAAAATTAATTAAAAAAAAAACCACTCAAAATAATTCGCACAAATAACTCGCAAAATTACGACGAATGATTGTCAATCTGCCGCTTGTGTAAGGCATGCTTTATGTAATGGGTAATAGCGCATTTTGCTTTCTGGTTAAAATGAACTAGTGTGAGTTATCGTTACCGTTAGGATTCGCGTTAACTTCACCACAGTTGTGCGAACATTTGTGTTCGTATGGATGAGTGTGTTGCGTGTTTGGGGCAGTTTCTTACACCAAATTAACAATGTGACACACGGTGAGAAGAAATCTAAATATCTTTCAATTTTTGTTACGGTGTGGGCTTTTGTGGAAAGCTGGAGTTAAGCTCTAAGTTAGGGAGAGACGTTAAAAAATACTTTTTAAAAATCGATATAAAATAGAAATTCAAAATATTTTGTGATTTGCCGAAGTAATAATTTTTTTCAGATGAAGTTGACTTTGTGTTTTCCCCGTAGACTGTAGGTATAGAATGAACAATTTACAATGCCTCTAGGAATCCTGTGAGTACTAATAAGACTTGATTCACGTACGAAGTAGGTACTAAATTTCAGAGTGCGTTTCTTTAACTTATTTGGCATGACTTGGTTATGTTGAACAATTATGAATCCCAATGGGGGGATATATCCCCCTGACCCCCCCCTATCTACGCCACTGAATTCAACTATGTTTTGGAAAATTGAATTTTTTCCACCATCCCCATACAATCGCCGCACTGTGCGACGTTTCGCTGGCTTTATTCTAACTTCTTCAAGGGATCTTTCAAAATTTATTAGCTGAAGTTTAATTTAAAATAAATCTTACAATGAAGACCTACAGTGCCGTGCAAAACATTTGCAACTATGATCACCAATTATGAATTCCACATATTTTTATATAGAATAGTTGTTCAAACCATATTTTTTCATCACACTAGACTTTGCATGATCATCTAAAACTGTCCATAATCCGGAAGTACCGATCAAAAAAAAAAAAAAACAATAAATGTACTGCCTCCAAAAAAAAGCAATGCATTTGGCTGTGCAAAACATTTGCAACTAACGGCCATCACTCTTTTTTAAAACGGTTAATCTGATAAAAATTTTAGTTGCAAAAATTATTCGTGCGGCGTGGCTCGTTTCGAGAGTTTAATCGCGAGTTGTATACAGAAAAGTGTTTTTTAACATAATAAAAACTAAAAAAAAGTGAAAAAACTGATTTTTTATTAAAATGGCCGGAAACAAGTATTCACCGGAAATGAAATCAAGAATTTTGAGTGACTTCAGAAAAGGAGTGCCACAAAATTAAATTTCAAAAAAGTTTTCAATACCAAAATCTACTATTTGTCGGATTATAAAGAGTGGCAAGTTAGTGTCCCATCATAGAGGTGGAAGGCCTCGAAGTACGACAGCCAAAGAAAGTTATTGAAAAATAACTAATTTCTTTCGAAAAAACCCCACTGCGTCTTCTAAAGAGGCTAACATTGAACTTCAGTTACATATTGACGCATCAACAATCAGACGCCGCACAGTGGCCCGTTTAGGCTAAAGTCATTCCAAAATTCATTTTTTTCGTTGTTCCAGAATTCAAAATTTGTTGTTTCGCTGAATTAACAAATATTTGAAGTTCTTGAAACCGAAGTTTTTTTTTTAATTTTCCCAACGGTTTGGTTTTGAGAGGGGGTCAAAGTTGAACTTTTTTTTCAGTTTTAATAACAAACAATTTTTTTTTTCTTTTTCTTGACTTTGAGAAGCTATATTACGAACGTGGGGAAAGAATTTTTGTTTTTTCTTTCTGAAATTAACAAATACGGTAAAATATATGTTTGGAAAAAATATTACAAAAAAAAAAAAAAATGTCTATACAGGGTGATTCACGAGCGTTGTGCCAAAAAGCTAGAGCGTGTAGGTTGAGTTGAGACAAGAAAAAAATCGTATGGGAGGGGGGGGTCTATTCCCCCCCGTTTAGCCGGGAGGGGCAATTTTCTGAAAAATTGACTTATTTTGTAAAAAAAAATATTAAAAATCTACGGCTTAGTTTACAACACCGTGCTATACCTTTCTGAAAAGCTTAAAACTTCTTCTTTCACTTTGTTTTTAAAATAAATTGTTTTAACGAATAGTTTTAAAAAAATAAATTTTCAAACTCAAAGTTTTCAAAAAAAAAAGCCAAAAAAATTTGTTTGAACTAATTTTTTTCAAAATTTTATGTAATTAAGTACTAATTTTGTTTTAAAATTTCAATGTCTTTGTTATTTTTTAGTCGAAAACAGAAAACCGGATGCAAAAATGTCTTTTCGTTTTTGAGAAATTAAAAAAAAAACCAAAACCACTTTTTTATAAGAAAATCTTTGTTTTTATTTTTACTTATCTGGACTTTTAGTATAATTTACTAGTTTAATTTATAAATTTAATTTTTTGTAATTGGAGTTTTATGAGGACTCAATAAAGTAGAAAAGTATTGGATTTTCCCTGGATTAATCATTTTGTTCATTGAAAACGTCTGCCATTGACCTTTCACTTCTAGCTCTCCGTGCTCTCGTCGGCGGATTCTTGAAAACATGCTACGACTTGGGCGCCATCTATTGGGATATCTTTCAGCGTAGAGTCTGTCGGCTTCCCGATCTCGACAACAAGTTAAACCGTAGCAGAAATTCCTGTCCGCTAACTCTTCTCGAACATATGAGTTTGTTATTGTTATGTGTTGATGAATTAATATTTTAATTGTAAATGGTTGTTAAGTAAATATGCGGTGCCTTTTATTAACCTTTAGGTTGTTAATTGTTTTTTCATTCAAGAAAAATTGCGGTTTAATTATCTTAAGCCCCCAGCAGGTAGAACCCTTCGCCGGCGAGTGGCCGCAGCCCCAGGTATAGTAAGAAAAAATTGCAGATCAGTTTTCAGACGTTTTCAATGAACAAAATGATTAATCCAAGGAAAATCCAATACTTTTCTACTTTATTGAGTCCTCATTAAACTCCAATTACAAAAAATTAAATTTATAAATTAAACTAGTAAATTATACTAAAAGTCCAGATAGGTAAGAATAAAAACAAAGATTTTCTTAGAAAAAAGTGGTTTTGGTTTTTTTTTTAATATCTCAAAAACAAAAAGACATTTTTGCATCCGGTTTTCTGTTTTCGACTAAAAATTAACAAAGACATTGAAATTTTAAAACAAAATTAGTACTTAAATACATAAAATTTTGAAAAAAATTAGTTCAAAAATTTTTTTTTGGCTTTTTTTTTTGAAAATTTTGGGTTTGAAAAATTATTTTTTAAAAACTATTCGTTAAAACAATTTATTTTAAAAACAAGGTGAAAGAAGAAGTTTTTAGCTTTTCAGAAAGGTATAGCACGGTGTTGTAAACTAAGCCGTTGATTTTTAATATTTTTTTTTACAAAATAAGTCAATTTTTCAGAAAATTGCCCCTCCCGGCTAAACGGGGGGGAATAGACCCCCCCCTCTCATACGATTTTTTTCTTGTCTCAACTCAACCTACACGCTCCAGCTTTTTGGCACAACGCTCGTGAATCACCCTGTATATATATTTTTTTTTTTTTTGGACACCACTTTTTGTACCTTTTTCTGACTTTACATTGCATGGAAAAAAAAGCTTCAAAAAGCATTAAGCAAAACTCAACGCATAATGAAAGCTGAAGTATTTCTTAATATAATCCTGAAGAAATAATTTGCGCCAACTTGCGCCCAACTGAGCTAGAGCGATTTTATTAATCGATGGCAGGCACTTTTTTTCAATTTTCTGGGTTTTCAATGGCAAATTAATAAAATGTTTAATACTGTAACTTTTGAACTAGTTGAGATATCACCACAATTTTTTTTTTTAATTCGAAGAAAATGTTCACGGCTAACAATATGATGAGTTTTAAATTTATTACATTTGCAGGGTGTTCCAGAATTTTCGAACAAAAAATTTTTTTTTTTCAAATTCAAAAAATTATCTGAAATGGGGAATGAATTCACCACAATTTTGTTTTTGATGACGGAAATATTTTAAAATACGATATGTCATAAATATTACATAAATCGGAGGCAATAAAAAAATTAAATTGAAGGGTTTATATTATATCCATAATAAAATATTAGCAGTTACTTTTGACTTAAGGAGATTAAATGTTCAGTGATTATTTATGTAGGTATTAATTTTTAATCGGATTAAATGTTTATTTTTATTGCTCGATGTCATAAAATTTTAGATTGACGGAAAAGTTTTAAATGAACTTACAGAAACAAAATCAACGCGGTCATGCCCAATATGCAAAAGGACACAAAAAAGTTTCAATAGCCAAGATGAATCCAATGCAAACATTGACGAACATAACTACCAATATGGAATATCTCCACTGCATGGTAGAATCAGATGCATGGAATTTATATTAAAACTTGCATATACACTTCGACAGGATGGAGAGGATTTCGGTGAATCGATTGGGATCAAAGAAGCACAAAAAAGAAGAAAGGAAAGGATACAAACGTGTTTCCGTGATCAGCTTGGACTCGATGTAGACAAACCAAAGCAGGGATTCGGAAATACTAATGATGGGAACACTTCGAGAAGATTTTTCGAGCAATCGGAGATAACAGCTCAAATAACTGGAGTAAACATAGAGGTTATTTCCAGGCTGAAAATATTACTTGATGTTTTGAACTGCAGGGAAGTTGTGAACGCAGTTAAATTTGGGGAGTATACTAAAGCAACAGCAGCTCTGTTGACTCAAAAGTATCCTGAAAAACAACTGACACCTACTCTTCACAAAATTTTGGCTCACAGTCAAGATATTATAGAGTATCAATCACTTCCCCTAGGAGAATTATCTGAAGAAGCCCAGGAATCCAAAAATAAGGACTACAAAAGGTATAGATATCAAAATACCTGCAAAGTTTCGAGAATAAGGCAGAATGAAGACTTATGCAACATGCTTGCAGCCTCATCTGATCCGCTTATTTCTTCTCTGAGGCACGTAAGGACCCAAAACGATATGAAAGCACTTTATTCTCCGGAAATGTTGAGTTTATTGAATATTACCACGGACCAAGATGATAGTTTTCAAGAAATCTAATGTTTATACGTACATTTCAACTGTTTTTATTGTATAATTTGCTGTTCAATTTGTTATTTATTATTATTCTAATGTCAATTTACAAAAAAAAAAAAAAAATTAAAAAAACTTTTTTCGCCACTGTTCCTCTAAAATCGGTGTTTTACTTTTTGCGCTACTGTTAAACGTCAATTCCTTTTGTTTTACGCCAGAAAATGAATTTTCTTGTTTGTTTAATTCACATTTAATCATTTTTATCTCACTTAATATAACTAAGCTTTTTGACAGCTATTTCCGAAACACCCTGTAATGTTTTTATTTTGAAATTCACCAATTTCATAGCGTTGGGTGTAACCTTCAAAATAAAAAAAAAATTGTGGAAATATCTCAACTCGTTTAGGAGCTATGATTTTTGGAACCAAAAAAGCCGAAACGGGCCACTGTGCGCCGTGCTTTACAGGCCGGATTACGTGGTTTTCAAATAGCTAAAAAGCCATTCATTTCGAAAAAGAATGTAAAAGCCCGTCTGGATTTTGCGAAAACTCACCTCAACTGGACCTTGCAGCAATGGAAAACGGTGTTGTTTTCTGATGAATCTAAATTCAATATGCATGGATCTGATGGAAGGCAACATCTAAGAAGACCAAGAGGTGAAAGACTTAATCCCAAATTTACTAAAGGGACAGTTAAACATGGAGGTGGTTCGGTTATGGTCTGGGGTTGTTTTTCTGCATAATGAAATCAGAAGACTATGTTGATATCCTTAATAACACCATGCTTCCTTATGCTGATTGGGAAATGCCACTTGTTTGGACGTTTCAACATGATAATGACCCCAAGCACAAGTCGAGGTTGGCCACAAACTGGATTACTGAAAAAAAACATCAAGGTTTTACAATGGCCAGCACAATCCCCAGACCTGAACCCCATAGAGAATCTGTGGGAGATAGTTAAAAGGAAGATAGGGTGCAAAATTTTTAAAAGAAAGAGTGACCTTTTCGCTGAAGTTCAAAAGCAGTGGAATGACATACCAGAGACTATTATTAATAACCTCATTGCTTCTATGCCTAGAAGATGTGCAGCTGTTATTAAGAATAGAGGGTATGCAATTAAATATTAGCATTTTCTTGCATAAAAACAAGAAAGTTGTATAATATACCTAAAAGTTGCAAATGTTTTGAACACCAAATAACCTTAATATTGAAGTCTTTTTTATTTGAGTGAAAAATGTTTTTTTTTTCTATAGTGCTATATTATGATCAATAAAGTTTTCAAAAATGTGCAAAGAATTTCGTTGTTTTTATTCTAAGACAATTTTTATGATATGAAAAAAATCTAGTCGTTTAGGTTGCAAATGTTTTGCACAGCACAGTATTTGAATTGCTATTTTCTTACTTTTGTGTTTGCTGCACTATTGCATATTAAATTATTATAAAAAGTTGAATAAATAAATAAATAAATAATAACACATATAAAAAGATAAACGAATGAACAATAAATAAATTAATAATTTTGTTTCAAATCCGATTGTTGTAACTTGTGGAGTTCCACAAGGAAGCCACTTAGGACCACTTCCTTTCCTCTTATTTATCAATTCCTAGTTTAATGTAAAATTGAGTTTGTTTAATGTACGCAGATGACCTGAAATTGTTCTCATGTGTAAAATCTATGTCCGATGTCTTCTTTTAAGGAAGGAAGTTATAAAAATGGACTGTATTTAAATTTTTCGGGTGAACTACTAACTAAACTAATTGGTCTGTTCTTAACATTTCTACCAGGATGAACCCTGGCACACCAGACTGTACCTATATTTAAATAGTATTGATCCATATGCGAAATTTTTGAATCCTTGTAAATGCAGTTTTACTGTCACCGGCTATAAGATTTATATTCGCGATAGGGGTCTTTTTTATGTTTACTTCCATTTTGGAACTCCTTGTCCTTATAATTGTATTTATTTATCTTTACAGCTTATTTGTCTACTCTAAGACATGCCAGGTAGTAAGTGAAATTCGCTAAACTGTGCCACAAAAAGATCGCCTTGCGATATTTTCCCTTTACTTGCCCCACGTGCTAACAATCAAACACCGTTTCTATGCTCTGTCAAGGCTACAGTTGTATTTCTACTTCTAGAACAAGCATATTTGGGCTCTACTTTCCTTTAAGGAATTCCTTGGCCGTTCGGAAACTTGCATCATCAGCATCAATATCAAACAAATCAATCTACATCCAGAGTATAAAACCAATGCAGCTAGCGATATGAAACCAACAGCATATTTCGTTGCTAATTTGCTACTAATTTGTTTCGCAATAATTAAGTTTGCTGCTCAAATAGTATTCGTTTCTTCTTCTCTCTTCTGAAAAATAATAAGTATACGCCCGAGTGAACTTTCCCATAAAACGTTAATTTCCATATCTGGAAAGGTATTTTCAAAGAGAAAACAACATTTACCGGGACAGCTAGTAGAATAAAAAAGTATCATAGAAACAGTTGTTTACTTCTTGTAAAAATCAAACATAAAGGGTCCGACATCTAACTTTTTTTTCAACTAGTGCTTATTTCGTGAAAGGTAACACTTAGCTCATGTCTGATTTGACAGATAATTAGTTTTATCCGTTGTATTTCTATTTAGCTAGAACCCGCGACCTGGCAATCGACAGATACGACGGATAGAGTAAGTTAACTTTCTTCTTTTTGCGTCCGTTGATCCGTTGACAAGCAGTCAATTCAATAGGTCTGTTCTTTTACCCCCTAAAACTGTCGAAAACTCCCAAATTCTCCCACTTTTCCGTTCTTTTACTCCCAATTTTTGTAAGTTCTGTCACTTTTGAAAGAGAAAAATATTTCCCCTATTTGCCGATTTTTGCCACAAAAATTTCTTGTGACAGTTTTTGTAAATTCTGTCAAACCATAAGAAGTACATTGAATTTTGTTGACGTTTGATATAATTTTGTGCATTTGGCAGATTTTTGCTGTAAAGCGTTCTTTTACTTTTTGGGAGAATCACAAAATTTTCATCCCCACTCCTCCATTTTTGACAGTTTTTACAAAAACTGCCGAAAAAGTAAAAGAACGAACCTATCGTGTTCTCACCGTAACAAGGAAAAGCCACGGATGATCAAAGCCAAAAATCATTTTTACACAATTTTTATATTGTAACTAGCTGACCCGACAGACTTCGTACTGCCTCAGTCGATATAAAAAAGACCTAGACTTTTGTAGCCCGCTACCATACCACCCGCTACCCTCTACCGGCTGCTCCACTACCGTCTACCCGCTACCCCGTTAGACCTAGTTACCCTACCCGCTTAACCGGTAATCGCTACCTACTACCCGCTACCCCAGTGCCCTCTACACGCTATCCCGTTATACCCAGCTACCCTGTTACCCGCTACCCCACTTCCCGTTACCCAATACTTCTAAACGCTACCCGCTACACCAGTAATTGCTACCCACTACCCGGTAGCTCTAAGCATTTGGTACAAAATTAGTGAGTCCTCAACGGATTTGCAAAGGGTTGAAATCAAAACATAGGCGTCGCGTCGGTTACAACTAACATGATTCCTGGCCCATGCCATGTACAAACAATAATAATAATCGACGAAATTTTCATTAAATTGAAAATTAAGGATTGAATGTATTTCTTAATGTCACACCATAAAAATTCTAAAAAAAAACGGCCCAAGAAATGCAAAAACAAAAAGTGTGGGTGAGCCATCCTTAACAATTAGCGGTATAAAAATTAGTTATAAACGTATTCTCATACCCACTGAATATACATATAAAATTTCATCAACATCGGTCAAGCACAAGCGGTTTCGGAGGAGTATGACCACTAAAACTGTGACAGAAGAATTTTATATATTAGATTTAAAATTTTTTGTGCAGGTTTGTGCTTTATTTTAACACCAAACAGAATTTTAAAAGCATACAACGTATTCTATGGGACAGTTACATCCGGCAAATACGTTAGATTGACAGTTTCTATGGGTCGGCCCCTTAAATTTTATCTGCGTTACTCGTACTTATACATTCTTCCAGTATGTAATTAAGTGTCAGCAATTTTCCATGGTTGTCATTTTTTTTAGTGTTTTTGATTGCTACTCTGGTTTCGTAAATGATATGGGCGTTACTACAGAAAAAAGATTTGAAAAAAAGAAAAAGAAAAAAATTAACTCAACTAAGAAACCTCGGTAATGATTCATTGGTTAGAAGTCTCTTATCGCGTTATTTTGGCAATCAAAACTTTTATTTCTCTCTGAAGTTTAGTGTGGTTGTATTAAGTACTAATGTCATGGGCTTTTGCTTCGGATTCTGATTTCAAATCCAGAAGAGATTCCTCTTCATTTCAGTATTGTCACTTTAAGGGGCCGGTTATAGCTATCAGAAAAACGGATCAGAAATTTTTTTTTTCCAAATTTGACTACTCTTCATTTGAGCGAAATATTAATGCAATTCGACGAAAATTTATTTGAAATATTTTTTTTTTTCAAAAAGAATTAAAACATTTATGACCGAATTTAATTAGAAAATTGAATTTAAATTTTTTTCTGATGAGATTTCATTTTTCTGAACAACTGATTGTAAAAACTTCAAAAATATTCCATTTCGTTTTTCTGATGTGTTTCAATTTTTTTCTGTTCCGATTACATCAGAAAAATTTTTTCTGATGAAAAAAACAAAAATTCTGATGTCATAAAATAAAGCGTGCAGCTGGATTTCTGACAAAAAATTTTTGGTTGCTATAAACACTCATCAGAAAAATGTTTCAAGTTTTCACTGTTAAAATTTTTTCTGATGGATTTTTCTGATAGCTATAACCGGCCCCTAATCCAGTTGCACGCTGTCAAAAATATCCATTCCAATTTCAGTTTTTCAATTTCAATTTGGCACACCTCACACTTATCTACTTACCTCTTGACCTTAATGACAAATCAGTTTTTCTGTTCCAGATGTAATTATTCTACTAAATAACAAAAACAATATTCCTTTTAACATTATGTATTTTACTTTTATTTCATTTCATCCTTTATAAGCACTCTGATAATATTACCAATTTGTTCATTATTGCATATTTAACTATTGTTGTATATTTAGTTTAAGTATTATTACTTTTTTTATTATAATCAAAAAACTACGAATTTTATAATTTTAATATTAAAACTTATTTACTTACAAAAAAAAAAAAAAACAAAACAAAATTCCTAAGAAATTCTAAAATTTACAAAAGCATTGCACAACAATTTATAATTAATTTAAACACACTCTTTAATTGTTTTCGTCTTAAATATAAAAATAAAATAATTTTCCTTAAATAAAATTTACAATTTGTTTTTACTTTGTAAGAATAATTTCGCTTTGTTTTAATTTATTTTTGAAAAAAAAACTGTTCAAATAATTTACCAGATTATTTATAACTTTAGGAGTAAAGTTTAGACTATTTTTTCCTTACATAAAATTACATGATTTTTTTTCCTTAATTGCTAAAGACTCGGTAATAAATAGGTTTTAATTAAAAGTTTTCTTTTTATAAAATTACAATTACTTTTAAGGATTATTTTAAGAAGAATAATTTACAAAAGAAAATATTTTATTAACTTTAAAAACAATACAAATCGCAAAAAAGTTGAGTTCATTATTTATAATGTTATAAATATTATTGTTCGTTATCAGAGACTAGAGAGAAATGTTCGTTTGGAATAAAGTTAATTCAAATCGAAAACCCGGACACGTTGCGTAGTTCTTTTTTATAAGTTCTAATATTTATTTTGATCATAATGTTCATTGAAAGAGAAAATTTAAAAAAAGGGCAGATTGAAGTTGATATTTTTAAGATGTAGTTTAATTTTGATTAACACTCATTATGTTCACTACTCGTTCTTGATTCCGACTCGAACTTCGTGATGATTTTCGATTGACTGATTCCAAGTACGCGGCTGGGGACCAACCTTCTGCATTGGTATCTGAAATTGAGAATACCAAAATTAGCTTACACAACATTTTTTTCTTTTTTTTTGTGGAATGCTGTTAATTGAAAATTTTTGTGTGAAATTAAAAACAAATACATGCGTAGTTAGATTTTGTTATTTGTTTATTAATGAGTTGAGCTGAAGCCATTTGATCTCAAAGCATGAACGAGGAAATGGTTATGGGAAGTTGCGTTGGGCGCCAGTTAAAATTATAATATCGGAAATATTTTCAAACACAAACAAAAGTCTTCAATTCGTGAAAAAGAGATAGAAATATTAAACAAAAATTATGTTCAATCAATTATTGTACACATAGGCTCTTATGTTGCAGATGTTGTTAAAATACAACATTACCTACATTTTCTCTTGAAATTTCGATTTTGAAGACTTAAAACGACTGTTTTTCCATACAAATGGTACATCTTAAACAAAATCTGATAACGCGTTGGGCGCCATCTTAAATTTTAAATGAACTGTCTGCAACCAGGCTTTGAAAAGTAGTAACGGATTGGGCGCCATTTATGAGAAAAACGAGTTGTTTAAAGTTTGTACAAAGTGAACACTTTTTGTTGCCAAATAAATATGAGTTTAAAAGAGTTCCAAGTTTGCAGAAAATTAGTAAGAAAGATTTTTAATTTTTAGACATTTGTGTGTGAACAAAAGTGATTTCTTATCAACGGAAAGCTTTTTCAACGCCAAGGAATTTTTTTAGCAATCGGTGCTTTGCTGATGATGTTAATTAAAAACAAAACTTATTTTTTTAATCAAACAGTGATCTCAAACAAAGAATTAAATATCTACACACATTTAAAATCATGAATAGAAAGATGAAAAAAGGATATTTTTCTCTACAATATTCACATATCAAGAAAAAAAAGAACTGTGAAATTATAAAGAAATGTGCGACCTTGAGAATTATAAAACTATAAAAGGAATGATTTCACTTAAGAAATTACCTAAAATACGAACAAACCACCATCCAGCACAGCCGACCTTAAGCAATTCAACTGCATCACCTTCACGCATAGACACTTCAGAATGACCCATTGCATTATAGTCAGCCAAAGCAATAAACTTACTGCCCTATTTTTGTAGTTAGTGTTTTTATTTTAAGTGAAAAGTTTTTTTTTTTTTTTTAATTAAAAAAAATTATATATTAGTGACATTTTTTTTGTAAGTGTTGTAGTTTAATTTTCTTCAATGTGTAAAAGTGTACATGATAACTATGGATCTAGGTACTGAAAATAACTAAACTAGTGTGTTTTTGGTTAGTCATATGATTTTAAGCAAGCTATTATGCTCAAGCAGTATGCTAGTAATTGTGTTGGGTTGCTGTTTTAAAATTATGTTTTTCAAAAGAAAAAAAAAAATTTGCAAATAAAAAAAATATAAAATAAAAACTCATAAAGAAAAAAATATATAAACGCATACTGTAACACATTTTTATTTATGATGTTCACAAATAACAACGTAATAGTATTTAACATCTGCCTTATAACAAAATCGTTTATACATTTGGTCGATTTCCTTATTGAGAATTTTTCTATAACACTGATTTTTTGTATCAAGACATAAGACCTCAACTAAAAAAAGCTTTGCTGAGTCGGAATCTTGTAACGCGATAGTTGATTATTATTAACAAACATTTTTTATAATTTTTGATTATCAACTTTACCTGGTGTATCTATGTTAGCTGATCAAAAAAAAAACTTTGATTTGTTGGCATCACTGTCTTTGAAGAAAACCATTTTGTTCACCATATTGGATATTTTGTTTACTATTTTGTCTTACGTCTCACTCTAACACAACAAACTCTTGTTTCGTTTTGACATTTGACATTTGTCTTAACCCCGATACAGACTGGGAATGAAATCTTTTCTAAGGTCTAGGTCACACTTTAAAAATGACACTTAAATAGGTGTCAAATGTATCGCACAGAGCAAAAACCGTGATTTTGATTATCAACTATAGCTTATCGCGTTACGTGATTCCAGCCTTGAATTTCTTTTACAACCCTTCTTTTGGTTCACGAATTCTGTAAATTAAACATGTTTTTATCTCTTTCTTGAAGGCTATTATTTACAGCTTTCACTGAAATGAATCCGGAAATACATATATTTGAATGCATATTCAACTATGCTGATTGTATTATGTCAAATATGTCAACTTTCAATAACATGAAATCCAATGACAGAAATCTAGCTTTTAAGCTGGATTTCAACCAGAAAAGTCTTTCACTATTTTCTGTAAAAAATGTTAAATGATTACTATAACCGACTCGTCAGAAAAATTTTAGTGATTGTTTTCAAGGATAAAAATCATTGACAGCTATTCTTGGCTGGTTTGTTTGACAGACAAAATATATACAATAGCTCCATTTCCTCTTGTTCCAAGGCGCCAGGATGAGAATTAATTGATTTCCTGATTGTCACTTAAAGCGATCAGGAAAATATAAGCAAATAAATTTCATTTAATATAAAAAAAGCATTCGAACATGGAAAAATTGGAACATACATCAGAAAAGCGTTCCGTTGGTAAAAACATTTATTATACAGCGCTATTCTGCTATTCATCGGGGGGAATTTTTGTTCAATTTTCACTTCACGCTATTCCACTATCCGTTCGAAACGAATCTGGATTCCCCTTTCTTATGTCGGTAACATCGGTAATACAGCGTGGTATTCTCTTATTCATGCGAACGCATTCACTCTATACAATTCAGATCCGCACATTTAATGTTGCGGGTTTTTCCCTTAATGGATTGTCTGTCTGGTTGATGGTCTATAAAATGTAAGTAAAGACTAATTTATTGATTGATTATTAGGTTAAACAAAGATTATTAACATTTTAGGGGCAGAACAACAAATAGAGAACAGTTTACTGCAATTATTTCGGAAATGAAACTGAAACATTGCCAAAAATAATATGAAAAGGCCACCAGAGGACCTTCGACAATTCTGGAATAATCTTAGATAGGCTTAACTTTCTGGGTCCACTAATGAAGGATGTTGCGGAATGGAAGAAGGTAGATTCTAAACATCATGTATTTTTTTTCCTAACAACAGATCTTTCCAGGTATGGAGTGACAAATCGCATCTTAAGGCCGTGTGTGAATTGCGTTAAAATGTGTATTAAAACTTGACGTTTGGTTAAAATTTGACACTAGCGTGGTGAATAAAATGGGTTAAAATTTATCCTGCTGTGGAGCAGGATAAATGGGTTAAAATTTTGACATGTATTTTTTTCTCATGAATGATTTGTTGTTTTGTTCTGTTCCTCTCCGTTTTATTGAGTTCTTTGTTATGACTATTTGAAAATATATATTGAAAATTGCTTTGATATTTCAATAAAATAAATAAAATTCTATGAATTCATAATATTTTCAAATCGAAAAACGAAATTATTGTTTTTTCTTTTGAGAATTATAACAGATGTCAGCTGTGAAAACATGTTTTGCAGTGTTACCAGATGGAAGGAACCAATCATCCAAAAAGGGAAATTTTCGTTTGAAGATATTTTACTGTTGACTCAAATTATCAAATTACCACTGCAAAATCGTGAAAAATGAATATAACAGAGTTTGGTTGTTATCTTAAGTGACTTTTCATGAAATTTATTGCTTAAATTTTGGTTTTGTACACAAAATTATTTTACCTAGGTGGATAAAAACATTTTTTGTTGAGGGAAATTTCCTAGTTCTACGCAGAAATGTTGGTTAAAAATATCCCTTTTAACGCAATTCACACAGCAAATGGCTAAATTTGATCCCATTTTCAATCAAACGTCAAATTTTAACCAAACGTCAAGTTTTAATACACATTTTAACGCAATTCACACACGGCCTAAAAAAGAACTAACACACAACAAAAAAGAACAACGAGCCAAAGGAGCTGGGCCAAACAAAATGCACACATTCACAGAGGAAGAAGAGCATGTAATTGCATTGGTTGCTCTTAAGGATGTAGTGGAGGGAATTTCTAATGTCACCTTTGGATGTCCAAGTTCAAGCAACACCGAAGCAATAAAAGAAACTTCGAAACATATTGAAATGCTTTTTATTTAATGGAAAATTTTTGACAATTTTGGTTATGGATAAGATAATAGATTTGTATCTAGTTTAAATAGAAAATGAATGAACTTACGTTTCATCAGGCAGTTCCATAATGTTTTTTTCTTGATTTTCTAACATTCCTGCGAAGTATTCTGTTGGAATTTTCTCTCATTAAAATGTTTGGAAGTGGAAAAGAAGTCCAATGCTATCCATATCTTAAGAAAAACCACTTAGTTTCATTTGAAATATAATCAATCACAATAATTTATTCGACGTACCAAATGTTTTCATTTAAAGAGATCAAATATCAAATTTAAGTAAATTGTTTTCAATTTGCAAAAACAATATTTTTTATGATTTTGTATGAACAGCTGTTGACTTGAAATGTCAAATTGGTTTCGATAATGTAGTTCACCCGATGGATAGCAGAATGAAAGGCAGTGTTAACGGGAATCGAAAGTGAATCGAATCTACGATTCACGCGGATAGCAGAATAGCGCTGATAGTTAACCATAGTCGATGTTTGTCGTTCCGAAACAAAAATAGCAATGATTCGTTATGAAAACTACGTTATCAAGTCGTTCTGAAAAGCATTGTTTATATGCCAAATAGTATAATAGTGGAGATTATACTTTTAAAGGAAACTCCATTTAATACATATATACAGAGTGGATTTGTTTTTTTTTTTTTTTGACCGACCAACGAAAACGCGGTCTTAAATAATTTCAACTATTTTCAACGAATTCTAACTATCAGGTACTTCAACGATTTTTTTTTCGACAAACAACGATTGTTATTAATAGAACGCACGAGAGTGGAATTACCAGGGGCGGATCCAGAGACTCTTGTTAGGGGGGGGGGGGGCGGTGGCCCTGAAATTGTTGATTTAATAGGTAAAGAAAAAAAAGACAAATTATTCGAACAGAGGTATAACGAGTACAATTTTACAATGCGAAGTCTAATAGATGTTTGCTTTGGGCAAATCTATCTATGATATTGTCTATGATATTCTCCTGAAAGTAGAAAAAGTTGTCTCTCCCTTGCTGCACTGAACACTTAGGAAACAAAAATTTGGAAGAGCACGCAGAACGTACGAAAAATGTTATGATCCCAACCTTTGTGTATTATATTCTTGGGTAGTGTCAAGATTGATTTTCTGCTAGCAGGTACAATACCAAACTTATGTAAAAAAAACTGCTTCTATGGCAGGTCTCAAAGTGGTGCTACAATCGATTTCCATCTTGGAGGAACTACCCAACAATATAAATATACATATACAAAGATTCAATGAACGGTCATACGTTCCCATAAAATCCCATTTTATTTTCCACGTTTTTAATTTTTCTAGGACATTTTTGGAGATAGGAAACCAATTGCAATGCCTATTACGTTAATTCAATGAATTGAAGTTGATTTTTTTATAGGTATTATGTAAGCAAAATTTTAATTTTTTTTTTAACTTTCCAGAAGAAGTTATCGTAAGAGATCCGATTTTGTGAATTTCCAATTTTTGCATCAGACCATTTTATCATAATTTCTATGTCTGTATGGGCATATGTGTGTTATGTTTTTTCTGCTCGATAATCTCGCGAACTACGCATAGTATTGACATGAAATGACTCATTAGATGCGGAATCACTTTATTAAGAACTGATTAAGTTTTCAGCGATAACGGTTTAGCGATCAGAATTAGACATTTGAAAGTAGTAAAAATTCGTCATTTATATGCATGAAAATTATGGTTATCTTGCGAACCGCTCATTGGTCTCGTTCGGCGCAAAATTACTTGATTGAGAACTGAACAAGTTTTCAGCTAAAAAATCTATTGAAATAAAGTCGAAAAAAATTATTTATCAATGTTAGAAAATATGCTATTTTACAATAATTTGTTATAAACAATTGAAAATGCGTTTAAGGGATATATTTTTGGGTTTCATGGAAAAGAGGTCTATATGAGTAGGAATAGGATATTCAACAGTTTCATTTTCTATAAGCAATTGAATTTTGTTGTTTACTTTTCTCCTCTGGGAAGTAAGTCGTGTGGACCATAGGGGTCACACTCACACTCATATTTCATTAGGTAGGTATTTTATTTTCACCTGAATATAATGTTACCACGTGCCACAATCGTGATGAGATGATTTATGTTTAAAAAAATTTTAAATCATATTTTGCTTGTCAAATCACCAGATTTTAGGCAGCTCAGGGGGGGAGGGGCGATCGCCCCTATCGCCCCCCTCTGAATCCGCCCTTGGGAATGACTAGTGTTTTTACTCTCAAATGACAGAGAGCTGACACCATTGAATAAGAAGTACAGGAAGGGGTCTTATGAAAAAGAAGTGAAGCGCTTTTCTAAGTAGTGTGAGTTTCACAAACACAAACGCATTACAACAGGGCTCGTCTGCAGTTGAATGGTTAATCTCAGGGGCGCCAAGCGAAATATGATTGAATCAAGATTATATCGATTTTGCATATCGAGGTGCACGATTTTTATTTTATTTTTTTATATTCCGTTAGATTTTCTTCATTTTTCATCCTTAATTCATCATATTTATTGTGCTTTTTCGGGTCGTACTCGAAAGCGCGTTCTATGAACAACTTGATCAAGTGTTAAAAAGCACAAGAAATTGTGTAGCGCCTAACGATCACCAACAAAAATAAATGCACCCCTGAACTCGAGTTTTTTTTTTTTTTTGACAGATGAAACTACAAAACAACATTTGACCAACTACAGCTCAGCAAATGACAGCACATGCCCAGTTCGACAGATGAGTTCCCAGTATTTTACATCAGAAATTTTTGTTGCTTCACTCACTACGTGTAGCTTACACCGCTTCCTGAACTTCTTATTCAATGGCTGACACTGACAGGGAAAAGAAATAGCATCAGTAAAACAAATGCATTCCCATATATCAAATAAGTGTTTTTGTTTGCACGAAAAAAAAATTTTCGGGCCGAATTACCTTTAACGTGAACGAGTGAGTGCGTCACATCAGTGATCGAACGAACAAGTAGCCACATTGAGATGATGACGTTGTTTGTGTATCGTAAGATCACGTTACGTTTGAGAATTAAAAATTGTAGTAGTTTTTATCGAGTATTATGAAAGAATTTGGAGAAGTTTGACAAATAAAAAAACAAAAAGTTGAGCGAAAAAGCGAAGGCAAAAATATTACATTTTTAAAAATTAAACAACACGGTTTGACTGTTCACAGAAGACGAGATTGGTGAAGCTTTGGAGAGGAAAATCTTGACCTAAATAAATTTAGCTAAGAATTGCATAACAAAATAACTAAAGAAAATATTTAAATTTTTTCTTATAAAGTTCCTCCCATCAGTGAGCTATTTATGAGTCGAATGAAATTAAGCTCAATAGCTCAGGAGAGAATTGAAAATGTTTGTACTAGAACCTCGATACAGAACTCGATAATGCCAAAAACATAATTCAGTAACTTAATATTCGATAACGGATGCGGTGATTCGACCCCAGTTGTCAACAGATCAACGAAAAAGTAGAAAGTTGACCAACTTTATCTGTCACGGATTTTCTGGGTCGCCACCTTGATTAGGTTCAATTTTTTTTTCCTCATTGATACGCCTAAAATTTCGGTGCTCTCTGTCCTTAAGTCTGTAACGTACTATGGGTACGTTCGGTTACCTCACAACACTCCCTAAAACTTGCGCACGTTTTGTTTCATTCTTAAACAGTGTGTGTTAAGATGATTGTTTTTTAACACAATATGATAACAGTTTTTGATTCTTGTAAGAACAACTTAATACTCGTAGTTAATCTTGTACATTTCCACTGTTGACTAGATCATGCAGTTTTACAGTATGACACATGAAATAGTTTGACAATTTTAAATACTAAGAGTTAAAAGCACTATAAAACGGATAAAAACATTCAATAAGTAAATTATTTTGCAACAGCAAACCCAGAAGCAACAAATTACATATATACAAGATGTTAGTTTTAATTTTTTTGTTTTAAATTAATTCGCTGAGCGGTTCATTACAATGACTTTTGATTATTTATTAGTTTACTTTATGCATAGATGTTTTTATTTCTTTAAACCAAACTAAAACTTACGTAACAAAAACAATGATGTCAAATGATGGCCTCCAAATTGATGCATCGATGGAGTTGCATTTTATATTTTCAAGTAAACAATGTTTACTTTTTTTCAAAAAAAAATAAAAATATTGTAATAGTTCCCAACGACCGAAAGAGTGTAAAACCGTTTAACTGCAAACCCCGCGGTCCATTTTTGTTTTGCATATTTCTTTTCTTTTTACTATTTTTATTTACAATTTATTTATACAATTTCTATTTATTTAGTTGTTTATTAAAGCTTATTATTTTCAAATGCAAAAAATGCATTAAAACTATGATGGCAGCTCGAAATACTATTTTGTTAAAAAATTCTAATTTTTGGTTTTGTACTATAAGTTCAAAATTATTCTTTTTATGTCAAAATTCCCGTTAATGTTCAACGGAAACATAAAACTTTGAATTCGATTTACTTGCACGTGGATATGAACCGCCATCATGATTGTAAGCCCATTGTGCCAGAAAATTTAAAAATGTCTGACATTTTTTTTTAAATTTATTAAAGCGCATTTTTTTTTTTGTCAATTTGTGCATGATAAGTGAAGAGGAGGAGTCCGAGAAAAATAAAAAAACAGAAATAAAATTTTAATAAATAAAAAAAAATACAAGAAAAAAATGAACACAAAAAAAAAACAAACAAACAAAACACCAAAAACGAAAAAAAATAATCAAAACAAGTTTTGTTGTTGGAAAAATAAATTCAAGTTCGAAAACTTTTACTTACCGGTGTCGAATTGTCCTCGATCATTGACATTTCGTCCTCACTATTCGAATAATCAGAACTACAACCACAACCTTCAGGGTATTCTTTGTCTGCCGATGAGATCGAGCTGACCCCTGGCGTATGAGGCGGGCAACTATCCTCGCTGCTGCAGTTCGAGTTTCGATTTGACTCTGATGATACTTCACAGCTCATTGCACGTGTAGGTGTTGATATTATGGAATTGGGCGTGTCCCAAGAGGCGGTTTGACGCAGACCACGGTGGTTGAGGCCATATTGCTTAATTTTCTCACCTTTGAGTTCTTCGAGTTGATTGAGAAGAACTCGCTTGATTTCGGCAACCCACTTGTTTTTGACATCGAGGGTGGGCGCTTGAAGCGTGTGAACTTCTTGACGACCTTGAAGCCACACTTCAAAACGTTTGGGATCACCCCGAACAGATTCTGTGAGACCGATTTGTGACGTCTAAGGATTAAAAGCAGGAAAAAATGAATGTGAAGGCAACCAGCGCCATCTGTATTCAAATTACCTTAACATAATGCTTAAATTGGTAAGTGCTCTTATTGTGACCGGTTTTTGAGGTTTGCTTACAAAATAGCATCGACTTTTGGTACAGGAAAATGTGTCGTTGTTGAGGTTTGATTCTCAATCGGATGTCCTTTTTACTCTCCGTCCACACTTGGAACGAATCTTGGAGTAGAAGCTCACCTTGTTGCGAGAGATCACTCTGTATTCAAAAAGAAACCTGTTATCAACACAAAATCGATCCCAAAAGGCTGTAAGAACTTACAGGAAAACCAGTAATTGCTATCTGATGCATCGAATCGTTGACACATTTCAGCACAATCAACATACAATCGAGTGCCTTTTGCAGTTCTTTTGTACAACTTCCACTATCGCTGAATCGCAGAAGATCCTTCAGCAACAGCTGATACTTGGTTATCCTTTGAACAGGCTTCAAAAGATAAGCAGCCAGTGGTAATTTGTGGCCCAAGCGTTTTTGGCATTCTTGCAGGAATAGGTGGGTATCGACTAGAGTCTCGCGTAAACGCTCCGATCGAGGAATATTTTGACAGTAAAACGAGTAAAGACGATAGAAAGTATCACGCTGAATAGGAAAATAAATAAATTCCTGAACTTAATTCTAATTAAGTGAGATCTTACCCTTTGAACAAAACACAAAGCAACCAATTCCGTGGTTGATATACAATTCTCGAGGTCTTTGAGGAAAATTTCACTGTGAAACGTGTACAGCTCATGGAGGTTACCAAACAAAATGTCCTCTTTGCCTTGTAAGCTTGCCGGAACTAGATGCATAAGCTCTTCCGATTGCATTTGGTCACAATAGCCCTGAAAAGAGGTTTAAAATTGCTTTAAAATCGAGCTGAATATGAGCTGCATTGCAAAAAAAAGCTACTAGACTGAAATTTTGATTGGTTTTTGCAGTTCGTCGATGTCCTCTACTACTGCTGAATGTATTCAGCTCGGCGCTTATAAACAGGCCGAACTTCAAATCGACATAAGCACCAATCGAATCAAAACCGCGGGCAGCTACAAACTTTTCGAGAAGCTTGAAATACTTTTCTTCGGAAAATGCAGGGAGGTCCGCTAGGGCAATATCTTTTTTGCGATTGGTCTTGAAGCTTTCATCAAAGAAATCCAAGCAAAATTTATAGATGTCCTTGTAAGCAGCTAGAAACGTCTTTGGTTTCATATTTTCTTCGGGAATTACCCGATTCAGTGACTTGTTCAAATCATTTGGACGCCACATTCGGAATCGTTCCTTACAGGCAGCACACAAGTGAGTACATTCATCGGTTTTCGGAAGCAATTTGGGATTCGAGAGCTTTTTGGTATTATTCAGCGGATTCTTCTGCATCGTCGATGTAGTGGTCGCTGAAGAGCTACATCGCTCTTCTAAGTACTCCAGAATATAAGTGTAATTCTTTTTATGAAGATATTCCTTAAATTCCGAATCGTTTTCTATTTCCGAATACGAATTGCATTCGAGGTAATCCTTGATCAGCTGATATTCAACCGACTCATCACAACTTGACAGCTCGATAAGTTCCTTGAAGACAGTTTTACGTTCGTCTTTCATTCGTTGTAAGCTGTCACTTTCCGAGCTAGTTCGAGTGAAGATTTTTGTCGATTTTCCTGTCAGAATATTGCCAGAGGAGAAATTCAGCAAATTCATTCCGAAAACGTAGTTTTTGTCAGCACTATCGATATTTGGTCGAAAGTCATTTGGATTGTAAATAACTTGAGTTTTATCGAGTTTTTCGGCCTCGTCAAAGCTATCTTCGAACAGCGATCCTTGAAATGACAGTGGCGACTCACAAATTGGCGGTCTGCTGCTGTTGACTGTTCCGTTTTTAATATTAAATCGTCCAACAACGTTATTAGCCGTATTTTGAACTTTTCGCAGCCGAAACGATCGTCGAGTTTTGGAAGCTTTTCGCAAATCATAGGCGCCGTAACGCATTTCGCAAATTTATATTTTTCGATTCACAGAACACACAAGAAAAGTATCTCAACACCTGGAAGGAAGATTCGCGAATGAAATAGCTTCAGTTATGATGTGACCATGCAAGTCAAATCATATTCTGTGTTGGCAGCTATACTTGATGCACCAATTCCCACATACAGAGAAGTCGGCGAAGCATTTAGAATTCTGCATTAAACTTTAAGGTGAGTGTGTAGATCAAAATCATCGATGCATTGCTGTGCGAATATGAGAATTCACTGACCATTAATTTGATAGGATGTTCGAAGCTTATTATTCAGAACATGAAAAAACATTGCCCGAAAGAATTGTACTAGATCTTGTAATGGTTTCTTGAAATTGTTTAGTAACAGTTTCAGCTAGCATGCGAGGAGCAACGAACTGATCTACATGTCTTAATGTGAATTTGTTATTCGGACGAAATGGACTATTAATTCATTTAATAAATCCAGATCCTATAGGCTTTTGTAATTAGGTATGTTTTTGTGTTCGTGTTTTATCTTACCTTTAGGATTGAACTCATTTCCGTGACGTAAATTCGTTCGGTTTCGAGAAGTTCGGATAGTACATGGCCACGTTTCAGGCGACGTGCTTCGGAATCCTGAAATGAACAAACAAAAATATTTAAAGTAGCTGTCAGTTGAAGAAAATTTGTATGAGATGTCATACGTCAAACAAGTGACAAAACAAGATGGCAATCATAAACTAACATGAAATGTAATTTTTTGTATACAAAACGATCACATGACATGACATAAACTTGTTTTTGCATTTAACGAAATGGGTCTGCGTGAGTATGAGTGTCTGCAATAAATTACGTCATCTACACCATAGACGTGTCTACCAAAAACAAATACGAAAATTACGATTCGACGTTAAGCGATAAGATTCCAAGATCAAAAAAGGAGATTAAGTTGCATTGATGCAACGATAAATAAGTCTTCAATCAATGATGCGGTGTGTGTGTGCAGAAACCTAAAGATTGCGAACACTTGTAAGAAATATTGCGATGATCATCGATCGTGTTTGACCATAATTTATTTTGTTTATGCTTCGAAAAGGATCATATTCTTGAATTTCATGTGTGGCTTTAACCAGTTCATGACATGAAAGGAAATACAAAGGAGAGGGATAAAATTGTTAATATTTGATGTTGAAGAAAAGTGTGTTCATTTTTTTTTTTAATAAGAAAAATATTTATTTCGGTCGGCTATACACTTAAATGTCAAAAAACTTCCTTTTAAAAATAACTATTTCGGTACTAAACGTCAAAAAACTTCAGAAAATTGCTTTTTATTTGAAGAGAAAACTGTCAAGAAACCTAGCTGTCAGTCGCTTATAATTTTGCAATGATGTCAAACTATTTTGAAAAATGTTTACCTAAATTATTTTGTTTATAAAATTCAACGCAATTAGTTCACAAAAAAACAATTACTATTTTGCGGAAACTTTCATCAAAACAACTAGAGGCTACTTGAGATTATAATCGTTTAAGGAATCATTGCGTGACTACTTCCACATCAGAGATCCATAATCGGCGAGTTATTAACAACTGCCGCAACCAAACCGCATCTTGCGTCCCAGCCTTTATAGATTGAAAAGCTTACCTGTTGATTTTGCATGTGTTCGCTGTCGGGACTAGAACCGGTATCGCCATTTAACGAAACTCCTGAGTCAACGACTCCATCCATAGATCTTGGTCTCATGTCGTGTATTACATCAGCCTGCAAAAAAAAGATGAAGAACATGTCAAAAGAAGTCTCATGTCACTTGTAATATAAGTATTTAATCTGTCAAGATTTCCTCCATCAAAAGATAACGCTACGTCTTCGCACCTTCCATTTATGATATGGAGGCGTTAGGATTTAAAATGTTTCCATTTGCTTTTCAAAAACTTTATGACAGAGAGGTAATCGACATCAATTGCATTTACAGACATAGCTAATAAAACAATAATGCGACAACTTTCTACTGTACAACCTTTGAATATTAAGTTGTTTTTATTTTGGTTTTTTAAGAAACATCATCGTCATTTCGTGATGTGATTTTATTTTTCTACCGGATCTCTTGGACCAAGTGTAAGAAAAAAAGAAAAACGGCTAGAAAAATGAAAAAATTAACACAATGGTGGACTGAAATTGAAACTGAAACATATCGTTGATGATGATGCGAAAACTAGACATGAATGCGAAATTAGAGTGAATGTGTTTTTTTTTTTTTGTCTTTCTCGTGAAGACAAATTGCAAACAAAAGTGAAATGGTTTTCTAGGATTGAAATTCGAAGAGTCATAAAGAGCGAAGGAATGCAGATCGGATTGTTAAGATTAGAGACAAGAAAATGTTCACAGTTCATCATGTGAACTGAATTTACAAGTATGAATGCTTAATAAATTAACGCTTGAAATAATCTTGCGAGAAAAAGAAAACTAAGCTTATGATGCCTACATTTCTCAAAAAGAATAAAATGAGAAACCGCATGTTTTGACATTCATCAATTTAAAAATTTGATCAGTTGTTTTAAAAATACTTGCACTCTCATTGGGATCTGTAAAAATATGCATTTCGGGATGGGTTAGAAAATGTAGGTTAGCGTCAGATCGAAAAGCTTAAGATATTAGTCTGACTGTAAGATGTAAGATGCTGATAAAAATTCGTAAGGTTTCAAGCTCATTGAAAATGCGTAGAATGTCATTTTGAGCGAGAGACAAGTGTGGTCTCTTTCATATGAATTTTTTAAGTGATCTGTCAAACTCTATATTACAGCGGTCATTTGAACGAAAATGGTGTTGAAATATCGTAAGGCTGTTTGATCGATTTCCCACGTACAGAAATGGGAGTTCATAAGCGATTTGAGATATTTCAAATCTTTTTGGGGTAATTTATGAAAACGAATTTTTTTATTACTATATAGCATTTGCCCGCGACTTCGTCCGTCTGTCCTTTGTCAACCGGCCAGAGGTGAGTCTTGAGTTGTGCATCATGCGCCCGTGAGAATTTTGTTGCGAAGTTATTTTAAAATTGTATAACAGTCGACTCTCCCTAAGTCGAAATTATTCAATTTGATTGTTTAATTTGATTCAGCAGTTCCTTAGATCAGCGCGTTCAAACAAACAAAAAATTAATAGTTTCTTGCCAATTTTTCCACATTTTTCACTGATTCTTCGCTCTTATTAGTCGCAACTTAATGTTATGTAGCCTAAAGCCTTCCTCGATTAATTGACTATCTACCAGACAATTCAAACCAGTAGTTCCTGAGATTAGCCCGAACAAAAAAAAAAAAAACAACAACGATATTGATATTGAAGATTTTTCCCAACCACTAATGAAAATAAAACACTCCACAAATAGCACCGATCGTATCGCCAGTGCTTCACAAAAGTGTTCCGCCTGTGATTTTTGCTGCCTCTACTTAAGAAATCGACGGCCAACTTAAAGCTGTGTTGCATTTGCTTTTGCCATAGGAGTTTTTTCGCCTACCTTTATTCCTAGTTCGAGGTCGTATCTCCTATCTAATCAGCATATACAAGGTGATTCACGAATGTTGTGCCAAAAAGCTAGAGCGTGTAGGTTGGGTCAAGACAAGAAAAAAATCGTATGGCAGGGGGGGGGGTCTTTTCCCCTGTTTAGGCGGGGTGGGGCAATTTTCAAAAAAAATCTCCTGAAACTGAAATAAAATATTAAAAAATAACGGTAACACTTACAGAGTCATGCTATAGCATTTTGAAAGCCAAAAGTTCTTTAACATTATGTATGACTCGTAAGATTGTAAAAAAAAATTTATTTAAAATTTCATAAACATGCATTAAGGATTGAGCGGATTAAAAGTCCTTACCGGACATACAAACATACTAATGCACCTTAAGTTCTATACCTACAAAAACTTGACTTTAGGTCTTGAAGTTCTTCGTGCTCTCGCAGAGTTTTCCGAGCTCCCAATCCGAAATTTTTCATTTATTCATTTGAAAATTAGTGCACCTACAATTTCATGCAATTTTTTCTTTGAAAACCAATGAAGTTTCCGAGTTTTTCATCAAGAACTTAATGTTTTCCATTCGAAAACCCATTTTGAAATTTTCAAGTTTCCATTTGAAAACCATTGCACTTTTCCCACTCTTCCATGAGGTTTTTCCAATTTTTTTTTTCACAGAAACCATCACTGAATACAACAGTATTAACCATGAACATTCCACAAATATCTGTTGGGCTAATTCGGAGTCAATAAAGGACATACAGACATACATCCATTTTTATATATGTGTCAAATTTGTTGCGAGAATTTTTCTTCAAAATTTTGAGTTGAAGAAAATTTCAATTTAGTATTTTGATCGAAACTGTACACTCTTTGCAAAATTTTTGATGGTGTCCATCTGCCATTGGATTGTATAATGTGGGACACGGAGATAGTCTGATGTTTTTTTTTTTTTTTGTTGATATTTTCGTAGGTATATGGACATACTTTTGCTGTGTGAACAAAGCCTTAACCATAATATGCATAATACACCCACTGTACTGTCAACATGACAACAGATATTCATTTTGGCAAAATGGTCATACGTTAGTGTTTTTGACTTTTTGTGTTTTCACTTCTGCCGGCACTTCCGGAGTGCGAACTTCAGCCTTAAACTTGTGAACGCGCAAGTCCCTCGCAGAAATAAGTCCTAAGAGCACTCTAACAATTTCAAAAGTATATTTTATTTGAAGAATATCCACAAACGTTATACGTACCTATATATAAGACCAATTTTATTATTGGTTTGAAGGCATGCATCGGTTACCTTATTGCTGAGCAATTTGTAATGTTCAACAAGCTGACCAGACGGAAGTCGCGTCTGTGAAAATATTTTAAAACATGATGTTTTGCATTGATCATCATACTTATATTTACTTGCTTTATGGCTTATTTGTAATACAGTTAATGTCGATCAAAGGACCATGCCAAAACGTCATGTAACTGCTGAGAAGAATATAATGGAATAGAATAGCGATAGTTGGACCAGGCAGTTAAATATATGTTTTCAGGTTTTTAAAATGTCAAAACTAATTCCTTTTCCTTCGTTTGTTTATAATATTGAACATTAAACAAGATACAATCACAAACATAAGAAGTTGTATTTTGTATTTTATTTTTGCAACAGGCGGTTAAAAATAGGAAGAGGGTACGTATACAAACTAATACATAATTGACACAGTAGAGACACAAACCGCACTAGTGATTGGGGACTTGGGGTCGATCGGCTGAGACTGAGACTACAGTTCTACACATACATCACACACGAGTTAGAGAGTAAAAGAGGAAGCAAAAAACGCAATCCGACGGAACACGGAACTGCCGAAACCACAAATTTCCGACCTCTCTCCAGTGCGCCGTATATTGTCATTTTTGATCAAAATCTCGAAATCAACATTTTTCACGAAACTATCCATTCATAATGTCGCAAGAACAAAAAAGAAACAAATTTTGCACATTATGCGTATAAGCACGTGTTCGACATTTTTTTTTATTCCATAAATTTGTTGGTTCCCGTTCCGTTTTCTTCATCAAGTATTGGTTTTCGAATCTTTGTTGAATGTTTTTTGCTTGCGTTGTTCTTCATTTCCATTTGACCTTAATTAGTTTGTGTTAGTTATTCTACCATTTTATTTTTATTGTTACTTTTTTTTCTTTAAATTCAAATGTAGAGCATTTAAAACGTTAAGCAAATTGTAACGAACAAGTTTCTTATGTGAATAACGAGTTCTTAATTTTGTTGAAGGAGGCAAAGGAAAAGAACGAAAAGTTTTTGTTATCCAATGGATACAAAATGAGCGCAATGGTCGGTGAAATTATTATCAGACATGAGTAGGCAAATTTAATGTAAGGCAAAAAGAAAACTACCTGGTACTGGTTCAATGTACAAGCTTGGTTTGTTTATGAATGAAATAAACTCGATGGTAATTAGAGCTTTACTTTTTGCTGGTTAGTTTTGATATTTTGGGGTATTCTTCATTTAAGAATGTTGTTGCTAGAAAAAATAATTTATCAGTGAACTGAATCGACATTTTTTATATTCAGTTCAATTCCCTTTTTTTGGAATACGTCTGAATGTAAAGCAGAAAGCTTGAATTCAATGTTTATCTGCAAACAAGTTATAAATCGACTTCAATTCAATTTAATAATCAAATTCTTGCATTTCCGTTTAATCTCAAAACACGAGTAGCTGCATATGAATTTCCTGCGTCTTTCAATCAATTAATTTTTATCTTAACTTCAGTTACCCACTTTACCAGATTCAACTGTCACAATCGATTTTACTGCTTTTTAAAACGTTTTGAATGATGCCTTGTTTCGATTCAACGAACCAGTTTAGAAAAAAAAAAAACAAAACTCCATCATAAGCCGGTAAAATTAGTGCAGTAAATTTTGGTTTTATCAATAAATTTAATTTTTTCCTCATCGAAAAAAGAAATGCATTCAAAACGATAAACCAGTTCCATAACTAATACTCAATTAAAATAACGCCAAATATTTTATAAACCTGTTGGCTTTCTTTTTATTTCTCATCGTCATCAACCGACACGATGACTATCACAACGATAAGTCTTTCGTCGTTTTTCGCCTTTACTATATTTTGTTGAACTTCGAGCATTGTGATTGATCCGTTATTTAATATCAAAATTAGCATACTAACCGTTTTGTTATTGTTTTTTTTTTTTTTCAAAATGCATAGCCATGTTCATTATGTACATTTTTCTATTTGTTTTAACGGATTTATTTTGACAGGTATTTTGACATTTAAGGTTTTGTCTTTTGTTCTTTCTTTAAGAATTTTTCAGTTCACTTAGTAACCCAGAAAAAAGTCAAGAACAAGAAAATCCACTCTTCTTTTTATTTCCTTGAACTAAATTGAAGCAGAATTGTTGTTAATGACATTTTAAGTTCATTTGACATTTGGAAAAAGAAGACATTTAGGATAGTGATATAACATGACAGGTAAGATAACAATTTAGCACAGAACATGAATTTTGAAGATATTTTAACTCGATTTTTCTTCTTTCTTAATAAACAAACATAAAAACAAGAGGATGGAGGCATTGAATATTGAATTTCAAACTAAATTCGCATCGATTTGGAAACATGGACAAATCACTTTAAATCACGTTTTACAGTTGTTTTCTTGGTTTACAAAGGTTGTTTCAAATCGTGAGAGTAGTTTTCGAAAAAGTCATTTTTAGACCGAAAACGGGTACACCATGCCTAGGTGTGTTTTCAATGTCGATTACCAATTCATAAAAAAAAATTGTAAATGCTCACAATTCAGCTTACTAGCGGACTCGACAAGCGCTGTCGAGCCAAAAAATTTATAAGGAAAGCTGAGAAACGCCTGTTTATATTCAATTTGAGAATGACAAAGGCTTAAAATTGAGAATACTAGCGGACCCAAAAGACGTTGTTGTAAGAAAAAGTTATGAGATTTATCTACAAATATAAAAAAATAAAAAAGTAAATTTGACAATGTGAAAAAAAGCTGACCCGAACAATCGTCGCGTCGTTCAATGGTCACATAAAAAAAGAAAGGAAAGAAAATAGAAAACAGACCGATAGCAATCCTTCCATTTCTCTCAAAAGTTTTTGAAAAAATCACGAGCAACCAAATTAAATCGTACATTGACGAAAATAAACTACTTAACCCATTGCAATCGGGATTCCAGTCAGGACATATCTGTATTTCAGCACTTTTAAAAGTACTTGACAGCATTAGACTACAATAAGATAATAATCATAGAAATGTGTTAACCTTACTTGACTTTTCAAAGGCATTTGACTGCGTTAACTACAACTTTCTCTGTGATAAACTGACGACCTATTTTAATTTCTCTGACACATCCAATAACCTTATTTATTCTTATCTGACAAATCGCTGGCAAGCTATATCGTGCAATAGCAAGTTGCCCTCGTTCTTTCCTGTTAATACTGGTGTTCCTCAAGGAACAATCTTCGGACCCTTATTGTTTTCACTGTTTATAAATGACTTGCCATCTGTTTTGTCTCATTGTAAATTTCATATCTACGCCGATGATGGTCAACTATACATTTCATTTCCCATAGGGATGGTTGGAGATGCGACAGATAAATTGAATTCTATATACGATTTACCATAAGCAACGTACTCCCACTGAAACCTGAAAAAACAAAAGCTTTACCCATCTCCAAAAATAAACCTTATCTGGAACACTTCTCAACCATATTTTTAAATAATTGCCCAATTGAATTTGTAAATTACGGTAAGAACCTTGGTATAATATTGAATGATAGGCTTAACTGGGACACTCACATTAACATATTTCAAAAACATATGCTTCGCTCAGAGTTTTCTCTGTTGCAAAATCGAGTCTACCAACTGAGACAAAGCTGAAGCTAGCTAAATCACTTATCCTGCCTATTGTATCTTATGGATGTGAACTTGTCTCAGATCCTGATTCTCAGCCGCTTCATAATTTGAAAGTAGCCTTTAACGCAATTGCCTGATTTGTTTTCAGCAGTCGCATCATATTTCGCCTTTTTGGATGTAACCTGGAAGCTTATTTCAAGTGTCGATGTTGTTCTTTTGTCTTCAGATTAATTGTTAACAAGACCACAAGCTACCTATTCAATAAACTTAGTTTCTTTTCAAAAAATTATTTTATTCTATTGCGCTTCTCTATGTTTACTTCGTTGCCATCTCGCAGGCAATTTTTCGTATATGCTGTCAGACTGTGGAATAATCTTCCCAGTCATATGACGTCTAAAGTCGAACATAGACATTTTCATGAACTTTGCTTTGACAATTTCGCTAATTTGAACTGATACTCTTTACGCTTTTAAATTTCCAATTATTAAATTTTTATTTTTAATTTTTTTGTTTTTCTTTTTTAATTTTTAGTAAAATAGTTGATTATTATGTAAATTTTGATTAAACAATTAATATTATATTTTGTATTGTATTATATCCTGAACTTCTTATAGGTTTTACTTAATGTACAGCTGTCTCTTTTCTCAATAATATCTCAAATACGTATCTGAATTTCTAGTGCTAGGTGGTGGTTGATGTTCCGCTGAATATGTCACTCAGTTTCAATGCAATAATTGCATTTGTATTTGTTTTTGAGCTGTCAAGAGCTGTCGCACCACTTTTTTTTTTTTGAACTCGGCTGAACCGATTCTGATCAAAATTTTAAGTTATTAATTTTGATTTGAAATGGAGTTTGTCGGCTTGTGAGATTTTTGTTTAAATTTAACAGGAGAAGGAAAAAACTCAAAGTAGGCAAAACGGTTTTACAGCGGAGGCTGATTGTAACTGTTGGTTAGTGAGTTTAAAGGTTTATCAAACACTATTTTTGTTTATGCAATAAGTTTCTCGCAGCCCTTAAGCGTTTGCAACAATGTATGTTAATGCTATCAAAGATGTTTTTTTTTTCAGTAAAAATATGAATACCTACCATTGTGTAATTAATTGTGAAATTCACACAGAAACGAAATTATTTACCCATCTTTGTAAATTCAGTCTAACAATATCTTCTCTTTTAATTATGAAAGCAAAATTATTTCCCAGCGCGTCAATAGGTAAATTTCAAGCAACTTATTAACCGAAAATGAACCTCTGCATTACTGACTGAATAAAATTATTCAAATTTATTTTGAATTAACATCTAACTACTGACATATAAGTTTATGCATAAAAACGATAAATCAAACAATTCCCTCCCATACAAAATGCAAATCACTGACTTCATAAATAAAGAGTTTGATGACCGATGTACCCTATTTTCCACAAACCTGAAAACAAATGGAAAAACCAACCAATATTAAACAATGAATGCATTTGGAATTTTTTAAGCGTGTGAATTAATCTTTCCTTCAAAATTCTTTTATTGACATAATCCGTTTTGTCATTCATTTTGCGCATTCCACCTCAAGAATTCGGTTCTAATCCCCCAACATTTAAATTCAAATAAAAAATGCGCCATCTATTGTCAATCTCAAAAAGATCAAGACAGATGAAAGAAGAAAAACCGTACATCGTCCTGCTTTGCATATAGCAAATCCCAACGGAAAATTCAACAAATCAAAAATAAAATTCAACAAAATAAAATACATTTAAAACCAGTTAATAAATTCTCTCGCACAGGCAGAGGCTTTTATTTTTTTTTTTTTTAGACCGAACTAACTACCCAGATTGATAAGAATCTACATAAATGTGGTACATCACAAAAATGTGCTTTAACGGTTGTTAGTGGTCTGGTCTGGCCATCAACACAGCGTAGCGTAGCAATTATTTACAACACGATGAATGAATGCATTCAGTGTTCAAAAGCAATAGAAAACTCGTTTCAGTTTTCTTTTTCATTTTTAATTGGATTTATTTGTTAGTTCTTCGACCGATGAGTTGGTGACCTAATTAGTTTAGATGCTTGGTGACCTTATCTTGAAGTGATTTGCATATTTGTATCGTCGCATCTTGTTCTAGATCGAATTGACATTTCAGTGACAGTTGGCTTTAGCTTTGTTCGATTTGTGTGAATGCATGTGGTCGGATGTACACTGCACATCTCAAACGTCAAAGAAATAGACAACGGTTTCTTTTTCTCAACTTACAATGGTTTTAATTAGGTTGATGACTTATTTAAATTTTTTTATTGATATATGGCGCGGTGTTTTGACTGAATGAAATGAATTATTAGTTGTTGAGAGAATTTTAACCTACTTCGATGCATATTCATGTAATAAATTTGGAATATTTATGTTCAAATTAGTTACGCATATAAATAAGTTTTAATATGGCACTGGAAGCGTCGCACGGTGGACAGGTTAGATAACTTGAAAGAAGTTTGATTTAATGAGTGAGTAGGTGGAATTTCAGAGGTGCAATACAATCTATCAATACGAACCTTTCTAGGATTTCGCTTCTGCGTCACTATAACCACATCGCTCTCTGTCGCTTTCTGCTTACATTCCTGCTCCTTTTTACAACACCCATCGACTTTTTCCACTGACTTCGTTCCACTCATGTCCACATCCAAATCATAATACGGACACTCGTCATCATCACAACTTATCGCCGAACAGCAGTAATTACTCTTATCGCCCTCATAAAAGTAACAATTGTTCCAAAAAATTCCTCCATCACATCCGAATTTGGATGACGTTGTGCCAGCAAAAACACTCTGAATTGTTAACGCACCAGTAGTCATCGTCGACGGCGATGTGGAAGGCACCAACACCGAAAGACTACAACTACTTCCACTGCAATCTGATCGGTTGTATTTTCGTAGATCGCCAGATAAGGCACTTCCGGTGCCATCATCGTCATCATACTCCTCATCGTCTGCAACCGACGACGAAGACAATGTCACACAGCTCGATCCATTCGCCGTCTGTTGGGAGTCGTAACGTTTAACAAGATCAACAACAGCGCGTCGCCCGCGGTGATCGTCCGCATCGGCAGACGACAAGGAATTACTATCTGCCGATGAAGACGACGACGATGCCGATGACGAAGAACTGCTAACGGGAAAATTACGAACAAATATCTTAACACTATTTCGCGCGTGATCGCTGTTGGCCTGTTGTGATCGTTGGCCAGCATTGTCGGTTGATGATGCTGTTTCCTCGGTCCAATGATTGATATTCTTCAGATCGTTGAACTTACGATTCTCAATGTTCTTCAAATTCACATCGACATTACTGATCTTCTCGCTGGACGATGACTTGATAACTATTGTGTTATTAAGCACAGATGGCGCTAAAAGCTCATCAGTAGTGGCTTTTGTTAGGTTTTTATTGCTGAAATTCTGCACATCATTAGGGTCACCGCCACAATGCTGACCCCGATTGATAACGATCGTCACTTGATCCTCGATGCGATGATGATCATTATCGACCGAGGCCAGTTTTTTCTTTTCAGTCGTTGGCGAAGTCGAAATGATCCTCTTCTCAACCGCATCATCAGAGGCAGAGGTGACAATAGTTTGCGATGGCTGCTGCTTGATGGATGATCTCTCAAGGTTTTTCTTATTATTCTCCTTGACCAAGTGATCTTTTTGGTTTTCATCAATCTTCTGTGGATCAACACCACCCGAAGACATAGGGCAGTTGGCGAATGAGCAATTTTTGTAGCCACATGTGTTTTTCGAAGTTTTTTCGTCGTTTGATTTTGACTTTTCGCAATAGTGATCGATAGTGTGTGTCGAATCTGTGAGTTGATTGATGATCAGAAGTGGTTGACGCTTCTTGCGGATGTGAATACGTTCCACTTTGGTTTGATGAGGACTCCGCTTTCGCAGCAGCTTTGAATCGATCAATTGTGATGGCAGATCGTTGTCGGAACTTGGCGACGAGTCGTAGAATCTAGTTCGATTGGGCGCAGAAGAACTGGACGAGTTTTGAAACATTTTCCTTATTTGACGATTGAATTGCTCATTTGACTCATTTCGAGCGTTCGACGGTGACTCACGATCACTCGAGGTTTTCGATTGCCAGGTCACCAGTTCATTGGATTCCGTCTTTGCCTTATCACGATTCGATTCATTTGGTAATCTATAAGTAACTTTTTTAGTTTCCCAGCTTTTCTTTTCAGACGACGCATGATCACTCATCTTTGTCTGATTTTTGAACTCAACAGAAACCTGACGATTAGCGGGCTTATGTTGTTCATTTGTGGATCTCGACTCGACAAACTTTCTCAACTGTCTGCCTGGCAGATCTCTGCTCTCAGACTTGAGGTCGGCGATTTTTTTGATCTGGCGATTCGACTGATCATTCGTCTCGATCTTTTTCGGAATTCTTGAGACTTGTTTGGGTTCGTTCAGAGATTTTCGGTTACTCTTACACTCACAACAGTCAGAGTCATAGGGCAGATCTTCCAGTCTCTTAATTCTCTCATCACTTCCTGCCGGAGAAAAAGTTCTCCTCCGAGGTGAATCCGACTGTCTGGAGTTTGGTTTTCGAGCAATCGATGACTCAAGATCCAATGAATCTCGCTTGGCTACATGTTTTCTCTGCTGGACAGCCGATTCGAATATTTGCTGAATTTTTGAAACATCCGAAGTTGATTTCGTAGCAGCAGGTGGTTTTTGTTTGTGTCTCATCTGTACCGACTCCTGATCACTATCGGTAGTCTCCAGTTTGGTGTAGCGTTCAGCGAGGGACATGTTCGTTAGTTCGGACTTTTTGGCCATGTCAAATTTTGAACGATAATTCCAACTGTTGCTCTTTTCCACTGCACCCGAGCAGCAGAGAGAGTCCGTAGTTCCAGTGGAACAATCCGAGCAATCCGAACAACAATCTGCATATGTTTCCGATGATGATGGTGCTTTCGTCGCCATTGACGGTGCTTTTGTGGTCGGTATGGCCCGTTTGTTTTGTAGAAAATCCCAGGAGTCACATCGTTGAGATTTCTCAACGACTGATTCTCTCTTCGTTATCTCAGGGTGACTATTGGGTCTCTTGTAGCCAAGGAATCTGTAGTCCCGAGCCGATTCGCTCTCTATCCGCGGGGGCTTAGATGATGATGATGCAACGGGTGATCGTGTGACTGGCGATGATCGAGTGACCGTAATGGGCTGTTTACACTGATGGACATAGTTAATTTTGAGTAATTCCATTTTGGGTATGTCATTGCCGGAGAGACGTGATTCTAAAGTACTTGTCGTACTACAAAGGGTCTCTAGGGATGAGGGTTTTTGGGTGCTTGGGGGTTGCAAGCGGCCAATGGGCATTTCGTTTCTAGGGTTGCATAAGACACACAAGAAATTCACTTAATTTTTTTTTCACTTTTGTAAAATGTCCGAAGACAATTTTTTGTATTTTATTAGCTATCTGTGGATTTCACAATTTTTTGACGCTCTCTGAATTTTTTTTCACTCAAAATACATTTTGGTGCTCAAAAATACTAAGAACAATTTCTGAAGAGCTAACATTTTACTTCACAACTTATTTCAAATTCTAAAACTAAAAAACAGTATCACGCAGATACTTCATTCGTTTCTTTCACACTGAAAGATTGTTTTAATTTTTTTGGTTCATTCGTGAACGCGCCGCGTTAAGCCTAAGACGCCTGTGAGAAAATCCACGATCAAGACAACAATACGACGTTTACAGCTACACGGTTCGTAGTGGACTAACCGAGGAAAAATGCAGCAAAGTTGATAGTATGAATTTGGACGATTGAGTTTGAAGTTGAAACTCTGTTTTGGTCTTCGGCTGTGGCTTCGGAACTCAATCGGAGCTGGTTGTGGGCATTCATGTCGACGCACGACCGACGACGATGACGATGATGATGATGGGTTATGGGCAGAGACCATCGCATCGTTGGCGGCACGGCGCATTAGCTGTTTGGTATCTTTTTCGACTTTGACTCGAGCTTCCTCTTTGGGTTATCTTGTTTTTTTTTTCACTTTGAGTTTATTTTCTCTTAGCTTCGTTGTCTTGTTTAGTATGTTGCAGACTTCATATTCGGAGTTCGGTCGGTCAAGCGATCTGCGGCCGGAAGACAAAATGAAGACTTTGTGTGGCTTTTGGTTTTGTCCGTGGGATGATGATGTTGTTGATGG
This sequence comes from Sphaerophoria taeniata, assembly GCA_943590905.1. NCBI lineage: Eukaryota > Metazoa > Arthropoda > Insecta > Diptera > Syrphidae > Sphaerophoria > Sphaerophoria taeniata. Next base: position 31,786,345 of record OX016540.1, on the reverse strand, counting down.
CTATGCACGATTGGGAGGGAATCGGAATGTGCTGCGTAGAATGCGTTTTTTAGATGACATTTGAGCATTGGCGTCCTAGAGGTTTTGCGAATCTTGTATTTGTAGCATTTTTCTGATTTAAAAAGGATTCATTTATGTTGCACTTCACGAATGTTGAAAGCACATTCGTGAAGTACGGTTGAGAAATGAATCGCTTTTAAATCAGAAAATCAAATTTCTCTCAGAAAATAAATTTAACACCCGAAGTGTCTTGTTACAAGTGAAATGCATTTTTTTGACTACGCCACTGTTAATCGATTCAGCTGACAAGAACAACATTTTAAAGAAAAACAAAATGGTCAGACACAAGCTAGATTCAATGAATCATATGATCGCATAGCATTATCTCTTGTCAACGCCTGCGCTGCTGGGCCATGTTATGTGCAGCAAAGAAACACCAACCGACGCATTCAGTGGACCGTAAAAGGCGAGATAAACAGTCTTCGATAAAAATAAAGTCGACGGACATTGAAGATGCATGCTTGCACACGCAACTTATGCCCAAGTTAAAGGTTGTTCAAGACCTTTATGGGAAAAATGCCTCCTTTTTCTTGTACCCAGTGTAACACTGCGTTGCATATTGTCTTCGGGCAAGAAAGGGTACATTTACAACAAGGTTGGAATTTTTATAGAAAAGCAAAAAACGATCATTGTTTGTCATGTCGAAGAATGTAGCTGGACTTCAGTTTAAGGACGCTCACGTCCTGTATAACCGCAGTAATCAAATATGTGTACCTCCTGAAATTGCTCGCACTCTATCTAGCGGCCATGATGGAAAACATAATTGACTTTGGTTTTATTCCATTTTTTTGTGTGTGTTGCATTGGTGAGATATTGGTGCGAGTCTTAGTTATTCGAAAATCTTTAACCTCAAGCGTTTATGGATTCCAACAGCATTTTGACAGACGCAGACGCATTGGTAATTGATATTCATTCGGAGAAGGTGGCACACGATTTATTCATGATTTTGAATGGCACTTCAGTGAAAACTGGATTTGTGATGTTTGCTGGGGAGATAACATGACGTTTCGGTGAAACAAATTTAACTGAAATGTTTATTGCTAATTTACCTTGTTGATGCGATGTTTTACAGAAGGTAATCACTCTTAATTGACAAATAGGCACTTTTCGTTTGTTTGTTATTGCTTGTTAGAAAGTGAAAACGAAAGGAGTTTTTACTCAGCGGACAATGAAGATGATCATTTGTGTTGAATTTATTTTGATTTGCAACATGTTTCGTGAATACTCATAAAAATGATTCTTAAGCTGTCGATGACACAATTAAACGAAAAGCTTGAAGATGCAAATCAGTGTCAATGATGGTCTTTATCGCGGCCTTAACATGCTTAGAGTACCTACTGGGATATGGCAATTGCAAAGAGTTACCAACAACTTAAAAATTTGCATAATATATACAACTTGGCATATATTCTCACGGAAATATTAGTTTGCCAACAAAAACAAAAACAAATCAAATATTATGTATACTCACAAAAAACCTTAAACTGCATGAATATCAATTTTCCTAATTGCTTTGTCTGGCATTTTAATACACGCATACACACAACTGCAAAAATCTCACTCTGGGAATCTGAACTTTTGTCTACCAAGCTCAGAAAATCAATTATTCAATCACTTACTCTTTACCTTATAACCCGATTGGTAATTACTCTTGGGAATAATTAAACAAACGGAGACAGAAAAAAAAACAACTTCGTCAAATAAAAAGTAAAAAAAGACACTCTGGCGTATACGTAACCATCGATCAATTCCGGAGGTTCATTTCATATCATAGCAAATCGAAGTCAATAACAGTTTCGTAATCCAAACTTAAACGTCTATAGTCGACATTTTTTTTCATTTAGCCTAGATTTCTAGAGTGTTGGTCATTTGATATCCATCAAAATGAAAACTTGCTCGTATTACGAAATCTCATGACAAAATTAACAATTAGCAGAAAAGTTTGAGGAAAAACTCATTACGTGTGGGTTTGTGGGTTTTTTCCTCAAATTTGTGTGTTTTCTTTTGCTTTGGCGGCAGTCTTGCTTTAAAAACAAAATTATTTCTAAAACGCGTGCCAAAAGAAAAAAAGCAGAAGCGGTAGGCAAAAAAAACACGGTTGTATCTCATCTTGAGATAAATTACTTTATTCACTTTCTTTTGTTGAAGCAAAACTTTGCTACGACTTTGTTCAAGATGAAATGGTTGTAATTTCTCTTGACCAAGTGAAAGATTTCAAGAGGCAAGGTTTTTGTTCCTCATGTTTACTCATAATAATGCAATTACAAGACCTATTAAAATTTAACTTCCTGAGTGATTAGACAAATTGTACACTGGTATTTGTAGAAAAATTAGGGTTTTAGGTCAATTAATCATGAATTGAAACTTGCTTATTTTCAGAAGCGGAATTTTGGTTGAATTGAGATTTTTTTCCAGAAACTGACTAGCTTCTGAGCTGTTATGTGTGATTTTAGGAAGTTTAACTTATGTATGGAAGAGGTAGAAACCGTTTTATTTATGTTTATTCAAAAAATGTAAACAGAATTAAAATGTTAATTAAGTTGTATGAATATTGAAACAAAATTGCTAATCCGTTAAAAAAAGAACAAAAAAACACGTGAGCAGTTATGCGCGCTAAACCTAGACAGCTTGCATAATTTTGCACAAGATAAATCAGGGTTATGCCAGCAGCTTTGATATAAACACAACAACTAAATCCAATAAGCTATAATCAAACAGCTATTATTAGCTTCTTAACTGTCTCGTTGTTCAAGTCATTATAATTTTTGGTTTGAATAAATTGACAAAACGTTGAACTGATGTTCAAAACAAAGATCATCATGCGAAAAGAAAAAGACAATGGCGGCTTACTGTCACCATAATTTGTCAAAAGCCTTTGTGTTCGGGGAGCGCTTGTGACCTTCATTTTCAGAAGGCATGTCAGTTATGACGGTTAAAGGGCCAAAGTTTTGCTTGAGATTGACGTTTGTAGTTTATTATTTGCAAGTCAAAGTGTTTGATTTGTTGGTCAAATATTTTGGAAAGAGAAGCTCTTTCAGATTTGTCAAGCGTGGCGTATCAGCAGGTACAATAGCCTCGGTGCCAACGATCAGCAGGATCTGATGGCACGGATCGGCAAGTTCAGTGCCCCTGGTGGCACGGATCGGCAGGTACAAAATGTCCTTGGTGACATGGATCAGCAGGTATAATAGCCCTTGTGGCACGAATCGGCAGGTATAATGCTCCTGGTGGCACGAATTCGCAGATATAACGCTCCTGGTGGCAGGATCAGCAGGTAAAATGCCCCTGGTGGCACGGATCGGCAAGTTTAATGCCGCTGGTGGCACGGATCTGCAGGTATAATGCCCCTGGTGGCACAGATCTGCAGGTACCCTGGTGACAAGGGTCGGCAGGTATAATGCCCTTGCTTGCATAGATCGGCAGGTACAATGCCCCTGGTGGCGGTTAACAGTCGGCCGAAACGTCTCCGTTGATCAGCGGCTAGCAATCGAAAGGGACGAAAATGCCTTCAACATCGAAAGCCCTTACCGCGGGTGGGGGGAGGTAGGAGGGGCGGAAGTTCCGATGATGAAACGGTCTTACTATTGACCAATATATCTAATTTTATACTGTTGCATCATTCGGTAGTAAAGGACTAGTTTACTTATAATATTGTCCGAAGTGAGTGAGTGAGTGTGCATTTTATAAATTAAATGTGTGAAAAAACGAATCCCATAAAACTTTAATTTACCGGCCGGCCGGCGGCATTAACTTTATCAAGTAAATGGGAAATCGACGAAAGAACAACACGAAGGACTACAGTGAATCAGAGCTCAATGTAGAGAAGTACGGTGAGTCGCAGTTTTGCCTTTTGTTTTCTAAGCAAATTGAAATTGCTGGGAGCGTCGCGTCGGAACGCATTGGTACTCAATGTTAATTTACCAGTTTATATCCTTTTAAAGATAATGAGATCGTCATGGAGAAGGTAAGCGGAATATTAACATATTTGAAGTAGAAAAGTACCACCTCTATCTTCGAATGTTTGCCTTCATCTGAACTAAAATCAGGATTCGGTCCGGGCTTTCTGAAACAATTCTGTACCAAGTTCTGGTTAAAGTCATCGTAGGGCGTTGTTTCAACCCCTCAAACAACCAAGCGACCAATTATAGATTGTATTGAAATATTTGTCGGCGTATGAAAGTCTCAACTTAACTCTTTTCGGAAGTAAGCTTTCCCAACTGCCAAACGCAATTATAATTAAAAACTATCAAAATAATGAAATTCAAATGAAAAGCAACAGAAACATTCATATGGACTTCCGAAAACAAAACGCCACCATTCATGTGGATTTTATTAGTTCGTTGGTATTTCAATCACGCGCATTTTATGTTTCTTTTATCATTGCAACCTGTCACGCAATCGCACACACGTCTCCAACTATCACTATCAGCAATGTGTGTTTACACACGGCAATTTTAATTGTCAAATCTAGACAAGAAATCTTAACAATTGCGCAGTTACTCAAGACATAACAATCCAAAAGCAAAAGAAAGAATAATTTTAATGAAATTATTAATTAATTAAGTCAGTTCCAGCATATCGGTGTAAGTTTTGTTTATTATACCCCAATGGCGACCGCAAAGTCTGGTGAAATTTTGCTGCGCTGCTTGCTAACAATAATACTGGAACGTGTCAGTGACAGCAGAGTTGGTTGCACGATACACATTGTTGGTACTTTCGTTTCACCTACAATCTGGGTTAATTCGATTGTTAGGGTCGGACGACACTCTTGCTGGTGGCGCGACTGGGTAAACCCCTCTTCTCAAGCTGGCTAATTAATTAATTTCCCATCCATTCATGAGTTTCGTTTTCATTTGGGTTCAAAGAATTGGCACTGGCAGCGGTAGCGGGCGGTCAACTTTGGTTTTTTATTTCTATCAAATAAAACAGCAATGAAGACAGAATTGGCAGTGCGTGAGGGCACCTCGACTGCGGGTTTCGTGTCATTTAATAATTGCTATTATCATCAACACGCCGCGCCGTCAGCGCAGACTAGTGTAAATTAAGACATTCAATTTGGGTGTCATGTCCGTTTGGCGGTGGCGAAAGTGTTTCGTCTTATGATGGTATGGTTAAGAAATATCCGCTGTGTCAATTTAAGTCCGTCAAAGTCTCAAACCATAGCATTTTTTTGCTTAATAAAAACGGAAAATTCCCCTTCCTCGATGACAAACACAAAGTAAGACAACAAGGTATCATCCTCATTGTGACATAATTAGCATATAACTCTTGATCTCAGAATTACATAAGAAATCACGAGGAAGATAAAATCTGCCAGAGAGACCAACCCACTTTGGCAGCACTCTTGAGAAAATTTCATAACAACAAAAAGATTTGATTTCGTCCCATGACAGAACAATTAGATTGGCATGTTAAGGAAACGGAAGCCCGTTTGACAGTTGGTATGGAGTATATGTAATGTGGGTAGGTGGTGCTCTGCTAACCTCGCCTCTGGTGTAGTGCATTGGGCAATTGGGACTCCTTTCCATTGAGTTTCCCAGTTAGTCTGCGTCATAGTTGTTGAGGAACTGTTGTAATAATTGCAATAATTAGTGGACTGAGAAGTGTTTTATCCATTCACTTGGTCGATAATAATTTTATCGCATTTTGTCACTTCCTTGGAACTGGATTTTGCTATTTTAATAAAAATTAAAATTACAGGCTTGATTTGGAGGGTTTTGCAATCGAAGAAAACTGGTAACTTATACTTAGAGTGTACAACGGCGATTGCAGTTGCTTAAAGATCGATAATGGCACCACTTTTTGTAAAGTTGCAATTTTCAATTAACTTGAATCGTATGAGAAATGTCAAAATAGCAAAAAAAAAAAACTTGAATTTTGTATATTTTGTACTTGAAAGCGGTTTTATCGCTATGCTAAAATAATGGTTCGAAATTCTACACCGGTGGCGCTACAAACGCACCATTCGTTTTTGTCTCTGTCCCTTAAAAAATTGAATTCAAATCTGAAAGTCTCAAAATTTGACAAGGTACTTTACTTGGTGACCCAACCAACGCCGTGTTGCATTGAAATAAAATCTCCTAAAAAACTTCTTGAAGTGAAAACTTTTAATGTAAGAAATGATCGAAGATGCGTAGAATATCAGGTTGAACGAAAGAGACAACAAGCACTTTTTGGTTATTGGTTGTCTTAAGTGTGGTCTCTTTCTTCGGAGCTGAAATGAAGAATCATATGACAATGAATTGTTTGAACTTTGAAGTGAGCTGTCAAATTCTATATTACAGCGGTTAATTGAAAGAAAATAGTAATGCCAGATATACTTTATATCGTAAGGCTGTTTGATCGATTTTCTAATTTGTTGCGAACATTTTGCTTGAAAACTTGGAGTTGGAGAAGAATTCATAATGTAGCCTTTTGGCCGAAACTCTACATTCTCTACAAAATGTTTGATGGATGGTGTCCATCAGCTGTGCATGGGAATTGTAATGTGTGTGACAGAGATGGTTATATGATAATTTTTCGTTCACAGCTATGTGTTATATGAACGGTACTCGAATTTCTTTTAGGATATTTTCGTTTATGGGCACGTTTTAGCTTTGAAAAAAGCCTTAGCCGCTGAATAGTTTATCAACTGTCAACATGACATGAGGTGTTCATTTTGTCAAAATTAGGTCATTCGTTTGTGTTTTTGACTTTTTGTATTTTCATTTCTGCCACCAAACTTTTTCATGATTCAGAGACACGGCAAATTTTATTATGATTCTCACACGTCAAGTTATGTATGTGACTAAATGGTGAAATTTTATTAAAAATGTAAAATAAAGTCGCCCGGATCAATGTTTGCACAAGCTGATTAGAATTTGTGTTCCCAAAATACTGAGACTAGGACGAAGTTTGTCGGGTAAGCTAATACAAACGCTGTTTCCTTAGTTTTTACAGTTTAAACGTACCATCAATTTCTGATATTAACAATGGCATTACAGTACATGACACTTGAATGTGACAAACTAAAGACACATAACATCACAGGAGAGGGAGACTGCTATCGGAACAGAACAAGGCAATAAACAGACAGGGACAGGTAGGCACAGAGGCACAGAGGAGGAGACATAAATTTATGGCCTGAAAAAAGCTGGAGACTTTTGTAGAAAAAATGCTGCCAAAGCCATCTATTTCTTTTGAAGCAAAAAACGATAGTGACAGGCCATCCGCTAAATTTTTGTTTAATATAATGTTACGAATTCAGTTCGTTCAAATGAAGAACTTCAATCAACTAATTCCCAGTGTTACATAATAACGCAATCAAACAATCACGACTACACCGATGCATACACAACAATTGAAACCAGGTTAAAAATGTTTCAAAACAACAAAGTTTATTGACATCTCTGTCAAAAATTCCTCTAATAATAAATACGGAAATAATAAAACCTTTTTTCTCATTGTGACCTCTTTTTGGATTATCTGATGATGATGTTACATTTATCTCAAAATTCATTCATCCTTTCGAATTACATCACACACAAACAGTGCGAGGAATGACTGTCCAAAATATATGTCAAGCATCAAAACAAAGCATAACAAACAAACAAATCTTGCACAACCAAAAAAAAAAGAGAGAATTTTCATGCAAAACATTCGCAGAATCAGGGATTGATAAAGTTGCGTTATTAAAAACAAAAACCGCTGGACAGAGGATCAGAAATCAGATACGTGATTGCGATCGTGCTCATCATGCGGGTAAACAAGTTAATTGCATTAAATCAGAACACTACCGCCGCAGAGCGGCGATTTATTTTCACTTCCCATACGGGTGTTCTTTTGTTTGTTTTACTGACCAACCGACGGACAGTGGAACAGAGGAATCCAAATTTTCGGATTCAACTGAACCAAAACAAATCGCTTCTCTTCAATCTGTCAATTGCGCTTACATACTGTTTAAATCTGTTTCTTGATATTTCTTTACGGTTGTTCAACAAATCGTGAGATTTCAAAATACATGATTGGGATTTCAAAACGATCAGAAAGTGATTGAAAAAAACATTGGATTTGGAAATCATTTTTTCAGTTAAGAAATAAACCTTGAACCACTGTGCAAGGTTCTTGCATTTATTGAAACTCATATTATTATTATTTTTTCAATTACACACTAACCGTTGAGAAATACCAGCAACATGTGTGTGTCTGATGTTTTCCAACAACTGTGAGTTGCATGTTCCCTTTAGCACCGTTAAATTCAATTTGAGCGTTCGGAAATCGTTGGTTTGTTTGTTCAAATATATCATCAGGGGGGTAAGCCACCATTTTTGCGGAACCGAAATATTGACTCTGGTTTTTCATCACTTCTTCATGCGTTCGTCATTCAAAAACAAAAAAAAAAGAAAGAAAGAAAAAACAATTAAAAACGGTTACAGTTACAACAGAGAACAGAAACAGTGATGGTATAGATGCTTATTCATTGCACTACAGCCTTAAACAGCAAAAGTATTATAGTCCAAAGAGACTGAGAATGCATAATTGGGTGCGTAGAAAATGCAAAGAGCATAACCTTCATTTTATATACGAACCAGCCAGCAGCGCCAGCAAACAGAGAAGCAGAAGTTACAGCGTATGAAAGAAAAACACAAGAATAACGCATGATTTAAATTGTTATATTGGTCAAGTCGATGAAAAGTGTAACAGTGATTTTTTGTTCGTTTGCGTTTCTTTTGATTAACTAGAGGAAGAGAAGTTCTTTTTTCTTTCTTGACCGCTTTTTGCTGTTTATGCGACGTGAGGTTAAGACAATGGCACATACGGATTTGATTTGTGTCATATCCGCAGAAAATTTCTGTAAACGAAACAAAAACTGACAGTTGGTCATACTAAAGTAGAAAAGAGAACGATAGGGAGAGAGAGAGAGAGAAAAAAAATGACAGACACAAGAAAACTATTTGAAAAAAGGAAAAAACACCCAACTTGATTTCTTTGAACGCAATGTGTAACACATCAAGAATGTTGACCTTTTAATTCGATGTTTAGGGTGCTCAAAAATTAATTTGACATTGCTTGTATGTTATGAATTTGAATGTAAATGTCTTTCAAGATTCTTCTGCTTGGCACATTAAAACCTCGTTGGAAACCCTCCAAGTGGGTGCCGGGCGGTAATGATCACTCCAGTTGTCCTCTGTGCGTTTGGCCGGGACGAAGATCAGCTAAGGCCAGGTTGCACAGCTGGGTGTTACTCTACTCTTCAATAGTTAAGGGCCGGTTATAGCTATCAGAAAAACGGATCAGAAAAAAAATTCTTTTCCAAATTTGACTACTCTAGAACTTCATTTGAACGAAAAATTTATGCAATACGACCGACATTTATTTGAAATATTTTTTTCAAAAAGAATTAAAAAAATTTTTTTCTGATGCAAACAAAAATTCTGATGGCATAAAATAAAGCATGCAGCAGGATTTCTGACACAAAATTCTTGGTTGCTATAAACATTCATCAAGTTTCAAGTTTTCACTGTTCCAATTTTTTCTGATGGATTTTTATGATAGCTATAACCGGCGCGGCGCCTTAAACATTTGGAAACGCAATCTGACCATAGATTCGGGGTTCCTAATTTCAGTGGTGGTGTGAGCTTTAGAACCGTGCCCAAGAAAGAAAAGCTGGGGCAAAAACCAACTGTTAATGAGCTCTTTCGGATAGCTTGGCAGGGTCCGTCATATCTCTTGCCCTTATACCCCGGTATTCGGCTCTGCCGGGGCTGACCTTTTCCTTTCCGACTTACTCATGGGAACAAAAATGAATGAAAATGAAAACGATATGGAAACCGATCAAAATTGATCACTGGGATCAAATTTCCTTGGCTTCTCGTCGGAAAATGAGTTACTTGCCTCAAGCCAAGAGATAGTGGTAATGGAGCCGAAGATGCAGCTGATGCACCTGCTGTGGGTAAGTTGCTAAGCGCAACAAGTCTCAAGATGAGGCTGGCTCAATCGGAAAGTCCCAGAGAAAACAAAAGTGAAACAAAAAACAGACAGGAGAAATCAATCACTGGTGCCAAGGCGGCGGCGCGCACACCTTGAGTGAGATTGTCAGGGACGATCTCCAGGTGGCAATAGCTGACCACTTGTCTGCGAACGGCAAGTCCGTGATATCGAAATCTTTTGAAGGACTATGGCTTTTTCATTCCTTTCTAGACGAACACCAATCTTAAATTGTTTTCTAAAAACGATACGATCTTCTAAAATCTGACGGTATTCAATTTCACCGAAGACGGAAGATCTACACAGCAACCTGGCGATCTCCGGATGGTCGAACCACCAACCAATTCGACCATGTGCTAATCGGCGCAAGGCACGCATCCAACATCCTGAACGTGCGCACTTTCCGAGGAGCAAATGTCGACTCTGACCACTTTCTGGTAGTTGCTAAGTTTAGAGCTCGAATATCAAACGACAAAAAAACACGTGCAGCCCAAAGAAAGAAGTTCAACATCGGTTGCCTTAGCACATCAGAGAATGCCAGAGACTACAGCGAGCGCCTGAGCGAGCGACTCTCCGCCGCCGTCCTCCCAAATACTACAGACGTCAACACACTGTGGAACCAATATCGCGAAGTAATAAAAAATGTAGCCGAGACCACCATAGGTTACCAGCCACCCCCGAAAAAGAACCCGTGGTATGATGATGAGTGCGTGATATTGAAAAGAGAGACGGAAAATGCACGCCTGCAGATGCTGCAACGGAAAACAAGAGCAGCAAGGGAAGAGTACCGCACGAAAAGGAGAAATGAGAAAAAGACCCTGTGAAGAAAGAAAAGAGCATCCGCAGTTTCTCAGCTCAAAGATCTAGAAGAGCCTCGGGCCAAGAACAACACCCGGCGTTTCTTTAAAAGGTCGAAGCAATTAGCTTCTGGTTTCAGAACCGGGACACAAGCTCTTCGAAACAGTGAAGGAAACCTAGTCACCGAAGCACAGGGAATTGTAGATGTTTTCAAGCAGCACTTCCAGCAGCTGCTGAATGCGCAAAATGTCGAGCAAGATAATGACGAAAGAGAAGCAAGACCAGTCAATGAAGACCCAGTCCCAGCCCCCAGCAGAGACGAGGGAGAAAGAGCCATCCAAAAGCTAAAAAATAACAAGGCCGCAGGGTCGGATGGCATACCCGCGGAGCTCTTTAAACATGGAGGAGATGTTTTGATAAACCGCATGCACCAGGTCATCACCAAAGTGTGGGAGGAAGAATGCATGCCCACTGACTGGTCGATAAGCTCCATATGGCCCATCTACAAAAGAGGCGATCCGATGTTATGCAAAAACTACCGTGGCATATCCCTGCTTAATGTTGCATACAAAATCCTATCCAACGTACTGTGTGAGCGTCTTAAACCTTTCTGCAACACAATAATCGGCACGTACCAGTGTGGCTTTAGGCCAGGCAGAACAACGATAGACCAAATATTCACACTGAGGCAGATCCTGGAAAAGACCAACGAATTTCAAGTCGAAACCCACCCACCAAGAAATTATGATGGCGATGTCTGAATTCGGGATCCCGAACAAACTGATCCAGCTGTGCCGCATGACGCTAAACAATACGCAGTGCAGTGTGCAAATGGGTAACAGCTCATCCGAGTTATTCCAAACTTGCGCAGGGTTTAGACAAGCAGATGCGTTGTCATGTGACTTCTTCAACATAGTCCTGGAGCAGATAGTGCGCAAGGCAGGTGTGAGCACGGAGGGCACTATCTTCAACAAGTCCACCTAGCTCCTAGGCTATGCGGACGACATAGACATCATCGGTCGATCCAAGAGAGCTGTGCTTGAGGCCTTCACAGCGATTGAAGAACAGGCGAAACTCTTTGGTCTTGAAGTGAATGAGGACAAAACAAAGTACATGCTATCAACAAACAAAGCAACATCTGTCCTTTGCCTAGGACAAAACGTCACTGTTGGTAGCAGCAAGTTCGGGGTAGTTAAGGAGTTCACCTACCTTGGAACAAACATCAATCCCACGAACGACACCTTAGTGGAGATTCGAAGAAGAATTACCCTAGCGAACCGCTGCTGCTTCGGTTTGGCCAAACAACTGGGTTCAAAACTCCTCACTCGGAAGACAAAGTGTCTGCTATACAAAACATTGATTTTACCAGTCCTACTCTACGGCGCCGAGTGCTGGACGATAAGTAAAAAAGGGGAGTTGATACTGGGCACTTTCGAAAGAAAAATTCTTCGACGGATTTTTGGTCCCGTATGCGACGATGGCGAATGGAGAAGAAGATACAACCGAGAACTGTATGAGCTGTATCAAGATGTGGATGTAGTCCAGAAGGCCAAGAAAAGACGACTACATTGGCTCGGCCACATCGAGCGAATGGACGACAACGCTCCAGCCAAGAAAGTCTTCTCATCCCAGCCCCCAGGTTCAAGACGACAAGGAAGACCGAACCTACGGTACAAGGACCAAGTGACTGCGGATGCCAGAGCGCTTGGTCTCGATGACTGGAGAGTGCATGCGAGGGATCGTTCACGGCGATGTAAGACTGCAGTATCTCAGGCTGAGACCCTTCATGGATTGTGAGCCGGATAAGTAAGTAAGTATAGTAGGCATTTTGTCTTTCAAGTGAGGAGTTTTGAGCTCAGTTGTTTGGCCGAACCGAAGTAGCAGCGGTTCGCAAATGTAATTCTTCTTCGGATCTCTATTAAGGTGTCGTTTGTGGTATTGGTGTTTATTCCAAGGTAGATGAACTCCTTAACTACCGCTTCTGGCTTAAATCTTGGGTTCATGGAAGAGTTTTTAGACGTTTCTGGTTGACCAATATGAAAGGACAATACGTTTTGTTACTCCCCTTTGAGACTTAAGGGACAGTTATAGCTTTGATTGCTTTTTTGTTGTTGAGATGTTGTTAACACGACGATGAATGACGAAGAAAAATAAATCAAAATAGAAGTTAAGTTTGAAAATAACTCTTGGAATCGAAATGGGAAACAATCAGTCAATTTAACATTGACTTTTTGTGTTTTTTTGGAAGTGGAAGACGTTTTTGCCTACTAACTGACCAAGAAAAATATCTCCACAAAGTAATGGAAATTCCTCGCAGAAGAGTAAAATTCTTTTGCGAGTTGTGTAAATCTAGTATTTAGAAACATAACGACGAATGTGTTCGAAATTGCAATTCCCTTATCAATTTCTAGGAATTTACAAAAAAACCTCAAGCACATACATACTTCCATGTAGGTACGTACTTCCAAAAAATGTGATCAAAGAGAAATTTTATCATAAAAATAATCAAAGCTAACCATTTGGTCTGCCATAATTGAAATTTAAAACAATTATTGTTTTCATTTGCTCATTTAGTTCGCAGATTATCTCAAACTTTATCAACAAAAAAGGCAAAGCATAAAAAACGAACTATACGTCGGATATAATATTTGAAGGTTGCCCTTTTTTGTGTACCTACGTTATTTTTTTTTTAAGATCAAGCATTGGTTCCATAAAAATAATTATTTTCTTTATAATTAAAAACGAACGAATAAACCAATCACTATGCATATTCTGTTAATTTAAATGAAAAACTAAGACTTTCTTTCAAAAGCTTTCAAAGGTCAGAATTAATTCATTGAGCAAGCACACACGCCCCATTTGTTCATTTAATATCTTAATTGTTTAATTGTTTTTTGTGTGGTTCGTTTAATGAAAATTTCTTTTTGTTTTTTTCTACCTTCGAGGTATCGTAATTGTTATTACCATCTGTACTTTCCGCAGGAAACAATAGAAAAAAACAAAAAGAAAACTAAGAAAACAAAAACCATGTTGATAATGACTCTGACATAGAAAAACGTTGATCTTATTAAGCGTACGCGGCAAACAGCCTGCTATTTTCTTACTATAGAGAGTGAATGAACAAGAAAGTGTTATTTTTTTTTTTTGCTTTAAGCAGATCAGTGAACTATGTACGCGCACTTGAACAAGATAAGATAAAGTATCTTTGAAATTTTTACTACCGCCTCTTTTTTACCACCATCCCTCCCCATGTTGCAATTTATCGCAAGCATGCTAAGTAAAGAAAAGTGTCCGTGTTTTCTAGCTTTTTGGTTGATATTCTTTCGGAGACGTGTTTAGGTCATGGCCATTATAGCATGACATGCAAAGTGGCTGGTCAGTATCTTCATTAGCTGGTTGTCTTGGTTAACAATGGAAAGTACCTCTACACTTTTATTTTTTATTCTTATTATGAATCAAACGAAACAAAAAAGTTGAGCGAATAGAGTTTTGGACATGATGGAATTTGATCTTGATGGACGATGCCTTTGATACATGCTTTACACGAAAAGACAAAGAAAAGTTAAGGTTGAGGAATGTTTTTCAAATTATATTTTCAATTTACCTTTTTTTTATTGTTTGTCACATCGTGGGGCGGAGAGAAATTTCAAGCAGACAGAAAAAAAGCAAATTGATTGTGACACCAGATAAGCTGATCTTTTCACCTTGATAAATAAATGAAAATGACATTTCTTTGAGTAAAAATATTGCACTAGGTTTTCTAATTGAAACATAAAAAAGAAATTCTCAAATGAAAGTGCAATTTAAGTCAATATGACTCTTTGTATCGAATTTGCTAGTAAAACGAAAGAGCTGATGCAAAAACTTCATTTTGCCAGTTTGGCTTGGACAAACTTCAAGAATTGGCAACATTGAACTAAATTTCTGTTCATTGTTAAAACGTTTTGTTTTCCATCTCATTTTCAATTAAATTTAATTCGTCAATTTGTTAATCCAACCGAGAATTCCCATAAAACGACTTTCTTCAAAAAGGACAAAAACCTATTGAAGGCAGAAGACACCCATAACCATCACCAGGAATGGTTATCTGAGATCTAAGAAGCCCTCCGTGACGGTACACGTGGGTTTGAACTGTTATATCTTCATTTCCTTCGAGAAATGTGTGTTTTTTTTTTTAATGATTAATGACACCTCCAAGGTGTCTAAATTGTTTGCTAAATTTGCAGAAATAAAAACATCAAAGACTGAAAATGGAAGAAACAAAACGGAATACATTTTAATATCTTAACGATGGCACACGAAGATCTAGGAAATTCTACATTGTTGGTGATTTTTGAAAGTCAGTCTTCAAATTCAACAAATCCACCACCGATTTTTGCATTGAATCCAACTCAATGTATATCGCTAGCGGTGTGAAGCATGGGTTGCATTTTGTAGCATGAGACACTTTACCTTACAACGACGACGACGCGACGTGAGTGCTAGAGAACAAAAGTGAAACTTTTCTAATTCCTTTGCCCGCATGCTTCTTCCTAAAGTTATATTTTGCAAGTTGGCTGTCACTCTGGCAGTATAAAGTACTTCGAAGATGGATGAGTCTTGCTTCTTATACTTTGAAGATTAACGATGGGACAAGAATGAAAACAATGCGATGTTGTGACGATGTGTTTTATGCTGGCATTGTTTCCCCCAGAGGGATTTACCTGTCTTCTTGTTTAACAGCTAGAGCACTTAGACTTGATGAAAAAGAGAGTGAAAGGGAAAATCCAGCAAACATTGACAACAATATTCTCGATTCAGTTGAAGTTTAAGTTAAGCTATTTGGAAAATTGGACCAGTTCAATCAAACACATAAACTGGAAACAGTATTACGTGAGTCACTTCTTAAGAATTTGAGTTTGTGACAGGAAATTGAATGAATAATAAAAATAACCAAAAACAGAACTTACCTTTTTACGACGGAGTAAATTTGGTGCTCCACCTGGTGGTTGCAAGGGCACAGCTGGTTCCGGAGTAACTGTTTGCACTGGTCGAGGTGGTTTGAGAGTGAGTTTCTTTAAGCTTGCTATGCGCTTATCACACATTAATGACACATCGTCGATTCTTTGTAAGACCTGCAAAGAATGAAATGAAAAAGAATTAAAGGAATTTACAATCCACATAAAAAAACATGAATATAGAAGTGACGAAGAAGTCAGGAATTTTTATGTTTGGCTGGAAATTTAAAATCCAGAAAGATCTCCCTCTGGCGACCTAGATTCGTATCTTATCTTTCTATTGAGCCATTAACTATGTCAAACTTCATCAGCGGACGGCAAAGATTTTGACGGATTAAAAACCTCAGTTTTCCGTTTTTAAGTGTTTTCTAGATCGATATTCGGGGTAATCTGAGTTGGCAAACCGACTTGTTATTCGGTTTACATAAAAACTAACTGCATTACTCTCATTTAACTCAGTTTACACATGACTATAGTGTCATCATCATAACTGCGAAATGCAACGTTTAAAAATTCTAAATTCTCATACAAAACAATTTCAATTTCGTTGACAGTTCCGACAAACTGCTCCTCAAAGAAGCCATCATCACGTAGCAACACAACACCCGGCTACCAACTCTGTGATAAAAATCACCAAACGAAAGTCTAATGTTGACTTTGAATTAATGTCGTCTTAAATCAATTTGGTAAAAAAAAACCACATGCTACCGCATGATCCTCCAAAAAACTCCAACTTATGACTTTTATCATCAGAGATCATTGCTCTTCACAGTGGGCTGCTGTGGTTGCGCCTGCTTCTTTAGTGGTTAAGAAGACTCCACGATGGGAACTGATATTAACTTGCTTTTGACATTTGTCCACCTTGCCATACTATTTTGGCAGAAGGGTGAAAACGTTCAGTCTCACTTTTCACACAGGTCTTCTAGCCAGAAAAAAAATAGATATAAATGCCATTCAACCTCTACAGACTTTCACTATCACTTAGGAGCTTCACAAAAAACAGGAAACCGCATATTACGCTGCCGCACCAAACCACCATACACGACAGATTTTCCGTTGTTAACAGTCAAGCTTTGTAACCAAATGCAGCCGTGAAAACCAACCATCAAGGAGCATCTTCCTTTCAGATGCCAAATGACCGATTATCAAATCTACATCCATTCAGCCAGCAAGCTAGCTGGAGACGATACCAACGTGAACCATTGTCAAAGTCAAAGTGCAGCTCCATAGCCAGCTACATGAGAGCTGTTGTACTGGTAAAACCTGAGACCATGTAATTGTCGACGACGACGACGACTACGAACGAGATACGAGGAAGTTAGACATGGGCTACAGCTAAGCGTCTCCTCGACGGAGCCCAGTTCATATGCATAGGAGCTCAATAGATGATGCTATCTTGCAAAGGATGAGCTCTCGGGTTGTATATGTTCAATGGGATCTATTAGCCGTGAGGCTTTGAAACGTGCGCAGACTTTGTCTCCGTAACAATTGAAGCAAGTCAGAGCGAATGACCTTTGTTTGATAATATTTTGGGATGGTTCGCGTTGCCATGGCCACCAGATGGCAAATGGTGTTTGGCCAGACGTTGGTCGATTATAAAGCAGTGAAGGAGGAACAAGTCCGATGTGATGTTTGAAAAACATATGAAGACATTTGCACTTTGCAGAGGATGTGTTTACTCCTGGACGTGCGAGTGTGAACACTATTGCATTTTTTTGTTGACGTTTAGCTCTGACCATTAAGGGAAAACTCTTCCTGAATGAAGACAAATGAGACTTTATTAATATTTTGTACAGCGAACAGTTTTTTTTTTTTTTTTGTAGAAAGTGAAAATAGTGAGCATTAAACGAGTATTGTTGCGAGGATTTGAAATTAAACCATTAATAAAGATGAGACTGGATAATTTCTGTGGGGGATTTTTACGTCTTTCATTTTGAACAAATATTAAATCATGATAGAAAAGAAAAGCTGACAAAAGTCTCCAACAATTATAGCTGGTGCTTCTTTAGCTCTTGATCGTTTCGGCATCTTAGGAAATTCGTGTTGTGGTACTGGAAATGATTAAAAAATAAATACATAGGTGTCAACTCGAAATTTTTATAAAAATAAATACTTTTTTTCCGAAAAAAGAAATGAAACTTCAGACCCAATATCCAGCCTCAACAAACCGATTTTCTGGAACATAATTAGAACTCGGACAGTGATGTTCGCGGACAAAAAAAAAACAATGAAAAAAAACTCTCATGATAGAGAAAGTGCCCTCTAATGTTCACAACCGACGCGACGCGACGGACGGGGTCAGGTCGTTCGCTCATCTTCTGCAGAAATTCCTACAAAAAAAACTGTTGAAAATAAGGTTTGTGGTCTATTTTGCAGCGTGTCAGTTTTTTGTCTTTGACATAAGACACTGAAGATGTGTTTCTTCCTTCTTTTTTTTCTTAACCTTCATTTAATGAAGACATCAAGCCGTTTTGATGGAAATTCGTAATGCTGACATAAATCTTATAAAAATGAGAAGAGTTCTGTCGTATGTGTGCTTGTTATTGACATGCTGCCGCCGCAGGTACGAGAGTGTTGTAGCTGTCACATCAGAAAGTCTTGGACTGATTTTTTTTGTCTGTTGAACATAATTTAAACATTTGAATAAAGCGATTTTAAAGCCCAATTCAAAAACTTGTGAATGTTCTTATTTTTACCTTTAAAATCATTCTTTGTATACGCTAATCGAAGGGTGCAGGTGCATAACTTCACGTGATATAACTTCGCATGGGGAAGAACTTTTGCCCACCTAAAGTGGGAATTATGGCTGAAATACAAACATGCTTAAGCTTTGGCTGACGTTTACGAGTTAGCATAATGAAGCTTCGACCTCATGTTTTGTGTACGTGTATTACGTATAGCTACGTAATGTGAGTTGCTTTTGAAGGGATGATGAGAATGGAGTTAGAAATGTCATTCGAAGCAAACTCGAAGTGGGTGCATCCTAAAGCAGACCAAGACGAATCTAAAGCGTGTTTGTTTTTTAGCCATTAGCTACACTTTTTGGTGGGCCAGAATTTTAATTCTGTGCGAAGCTACACGCTTTATTCAGAAATTCAGTTTTCAAGACTGAAAAGCATAAATAAAATTGGAATGACTATAATTTTGTGGGAAATAATGTTACACACTCTGTAAAAATGTGTTTTTCCAATTCCTGGCAACAATTCAATTTTCTTTACAGCTGATTCTATTATGTCAAAAAACGAATCGAATAGTTCTACTATTTTATGTTTCAATCTCATGAATTTCAATGACAGGAATATCTTTCAATGGCTGAAACTTTCAATCATCGCTATAATCAACCTGTCAGAAAAATTTCAATGATGGTTTTCATTTTTTTCAATGATCAAAACCAATGATTGCTATAATTGGTCACCATAAAATGAATTGTAATGGAGCTCATTAAATTAAAAACTTTATAATTAATTATAATTATTCAAGAAAACACAACAAAAAAGGTCGAAAATGCAAGAAACTAAACTTTACCCCCTCCTCATCGCCGAAAAGGATGGACCTGGAATTTCCAAAAAAAATTCAGAAAATAGTTCCATATGCATAGATTACAGAAAAATTGAAAAAAACTACAGTTATAATGTAAATAACGATATATTTTCGAGGCAAATGGTTTTGAAGTTAAAACCCAACAAAAAAGGACTATGAAAAACACTCAATTACACCCCCTCCTCATCTCCGAAAGGGCTTGGCCAGGCATTTCCAAAATAATTTTAAAATGTAGTTAAAACGTATAGATTACAGAAAAAATGTGCACGACTCGGTCATACGAACTTGCTCCTGTATTCCAAATACTCATATAAGAAATGTATTTCGTAAATCGTCGGAGCGGTTTTTTTTTAAATTAATTTTTTATATATAAAATTTTTCGAAAATGTTTAAAAATTAATTTGGGTATGCAGTATTCAAGAATGTGAAACTATATATTTTATAAGTAAATTTCAATTTTTAATATTGATCCGTTTTTGAGATACAGAATTTAAAAAAAAAAGTTTAAGAATATTTTTAAAAAATCCAAAAAAAAAATTGACATTTTTTTGAATACAAAATATTATTTGAGCAATATAAACGTACTTTCAGAAAATTATTTTTATTATTAGCTGTGTTTTTTTATTCCTATGATCTGATCCGGATCAGATCAAGAAAATAAAACAGCTTCTATCATCAATTTACTTATTACTTCACATTTGGCAGCTGTTTGAAATTTATTCATTCTGTCAATACAAAGGAGTTGCCCTACGATAGTTTTGTTGAATGTGAAAAATCATTTTTTCAAAAATATACAGCTTTTGCTATGTAATTGAAAAATATCTCATTCCCGGATAATAAATTTGTGAAAGTGGCAGCACAGTTTTTATTGAAAATATACGCCAACATTTCAACTTGTGTGCGGAAGAAGAACTAATTTTTGGATCACAAAAATTGATCCAAGTAAAAAGTAGGATTTCGTTTTTTTGTTGTTTCACATATAAATCAATGATCTGATCTGGATCATTGTGATAATAAAAAACAGCTATTATTATTATTTATTAATCTGAACATAAATGTTACAAATTAATCTTACTAACTAACAGCACTAGCTACAAGGCTTTCGGCTGGGATCTTAAAATTTATTTTTGCATAATCGGATTATAAACTAATTCTTATAAGTAAGATTATTAACTTAGATATACATACATATAAGATAGATATATATATATATATATATATATATATATGTTTTTTTTTTTTTTTTTTAATTGGTGTGATTGTATACATGACAAAGGGGAGCCTTCGTGGTCGGTGAATTTGCTTGCCTTGTAGCCAGCAACTTCACCAACCACGAAGGCTCCCCCTCTACAAATTGATTGGAAGAGTGTTTATATTAATTTGTCTAATTTCAAATCTTGAAGAACTCTCATAACATGTTTTATGTTTTCTGCTGAAGGAACAGCAAGTAAAGAAGTGATGTTAGTATTGCATAAATTATTGAATTTTTGTGTGATTGTGCTGCATTCTGAAGATAAGTGTTGGAAAGAAATCGAGCTATTTGTTTGGCAGATTTGGCATAGGGTGGGCTGCTTGTTTTTTAGTAGGTGATTGTGTGTCAACCATGTATGACCAAGCCTTAATAGAAGAAAGCACTTGTTCATATGCGTTGTTGTTTCTGTGGGGTAATATGGTGCTATCTTTTCTGGATTAATTGAGGCGTAGAAATTGCTGTGTGTACTCCATTCATCTTTTTCTTTTTGTCGCCAGTACAACTTAATGGTTTTGCACATATCTTTCTTGATTGGGCGGTGTTGGGATACTGTGGCATTTGAACTTGTTGAGATGGATTTAGCTTCGCGATCCGCTGCTTCGTTGCCTTTGATCCCAACATGACCTGGGATCCATATTAACTTGAGTTTCTCCCCTGAAGAAATCAAATTGTCGCGGATTTTGTTGATGTACGGCGCTCGGTATTTGACATTTTTTATTGATTTTAGCGCAGAGAGACTGTCACTGAGGATGACGGTTTGTCTTTTTGTCTTATGCGCTATGTTTGTTGCTTCGAGTATAGCTAACGCTTCAGTGGAAAAGATGGAGAAGTTAGTTGGGAGTTTCTCGGCACTTATTAGGCGGTCATTAGAATCGACGATAGCAAATCCCGTTCCCTCGTTGGTTTTGGAACCGTCTGTGTAAAGTATGTTCCAGTGATTCTCATATCTGCTCAGAAGATCCAAGGATAATTGGGTATATACTTCTTTAGACGTATTAGCCTTGAGATATTTGGATAAGCTGATGTCTACGGATTGTTGGGAAAGGGCCCATGGAGGGTGTTTTTCAACTGGTATGCTCTTTACTGAAGGGTTTAAACCAATAACTTCCCTGTATGAGAGAGCAATGTGTAAAGTGGACGGCTTGTTCGGTATCTTTTTACGTTTTAAGATTTTGGAAACGTCATTATGGATTGGTGAGCAGTAGGATTCGCAGATTTTAGGCAGCAATAGCGATGTCAAAATGTCATATCTGTTTTTAATTGGGAGATATCCTCCTTCCGCCATCATGTTTATTATTGGGGTGGTTCGAAACGCTCTTAGGCTTGTCCTTATTGCCGCATGGTAGGTTGGATTTAATGCCCTTAGGTTTGTTTTTGCACACTTGCCATAGATGGTAAGTCCGTAGTCTATTTTAGAGCATATAATCATCTTAGTTATATATGTTAATGTGTTAGTATGAACGTAGCTATTCTTAGATGCTAGATATTTTATAACGTTTAACCTAGAGACCAATTGTTTTTTTAATTCCATGCAGTGAGACTTAAAGTTTAATTTGCTATCAAAAATAATTCCTAGAATTCTTAAGCTATTTACATTTGGAATAAGAATATTATTGATACATACGTTAAGACTAGGGCAATTTATTTTACGACATATATGCAGATGTTTGCTTTTGTTTAATGAAATTAAGGCACCAGAAACTGTGCACCAGTTGTTTAAACTGCGAATAACTTCGTTTAGTAGATTTTCTGTTCGTGTTACATCGTTACACTTAGATAATAAGTACAAATCATCTGCATATAGTGAATGATGAATGTTTTTATATTTTAAAATAATTTCGCTGATGTCGTTGTATGCTATGATGAAGAGAACTACAGAGAGGGGAGACCCCTGAGGAATACCGTTTTTAAGGGTATGTAATTTCGAAAGATTATTGTTTATTTTGGCTCTAAAATACCGATTTGAAAGAAAGGATCTAGTAAA
Source organism: Sphaerophoria taeniata (assembly GCA_943590905.1). Classification (NCBI taxonomy): domain Eukaryota; kingdom Metazoa; phylum Arthropoda; class Insecta; order Diptera; family Syrphidae; genus Sphaerophoria; species Sphaerophoria taeniata. The sequence continues at coordinate 31,763,748 of OX016540.1, read as the reverse complement.
GTTATAAATTTTAGGGCCGATATTCCAGCTTAAGAGTTTATTCAAGATGATGTGAATACCAATGCGTTCAAATGCTTTCTCAAAGTCAATTGATACGATGGATACATGGTTTTTGCATGAGAGTGCTGAGGATGTAAGTTCGTCGATGTGTAGAAGCGAATCTGTTGTACTACGCCCATGTTTAAAAGCGACTTGGTTAAGATTGATTAAATTTTGTCTCTCAATAAACCAAAGGATTCTCTTGGAGACCATTTTTTCCAACAGTTTGCTTGTGCATGATAGCAGTGAAATCGGTCTATACCCATTTGTAGCAGAGAGCTGTTTATTGGGTTTTGGAATTGGGATGTTAATAGCCGTTTTCCAGGTTTGTGGTATTATGCCCTGTTCAAATATATTGTTGAATAGATCCAGGATGCGTTTTTTGACATGGAGTGGGGCATTTTTGATCATCGGGTATGCGATGCGGTCCTGACCAGGGGTTTTGCCTTTGACTGAATCTAGGCTACTCTCGAACTCAAGGAAGTTAAAAGGGAGTTCGATGTAACTCGCAGCTGGTGATAGCACGTGATTAATGTATCCGTTGTCTAAAGCTGCATGTTTTGAGTCTTGGAATTGGGTGGAAAAGTTTGAGTCATTACTATACGTAGACCAGGTTTGGGCAAAGTGCTCGGCTATAGATAAGGGATCTGTGAGGGTTCTTGAATCTGTATGAATGACTTTAATAGATTGAGGGACATAGTTCCCTGTAAGGGTTTTTACGTCTGCCCATATCTTCTTACAGGAGGTATTTGGGTTGATTTTGTTGGTGAAGTTTCGGAAGCTCTCTAACTTGGCCTCTTTCGCTTTTTTTCGAAACAATGCGTTTCCTCTGCGATAGTTTATCATGTTGGTATCGTTTGGGTAGCGTTGGAAAATTTTCCATAGATGTTGTTTATTTGTACGGAGTATTGCGAGCTCCGAATTCCACCAGGGGACGGTTTTGGAAATTGGTTTATTATTGGTTTGGGGTATCGATAAATTAGCGGCGTATCGTAGACCTTTGCATATATTTGCTGCTTCTTGGTTGACATTTGCAGATTTTTGTTTGTTTTCGAAGAATTCTAAGGTCTTTGTTTGGAAGAGATCCCAATTGGCTCGGTCTAATATAAATTTAGGGGATGGTTTGTAAAAACTGGTTTGCAGATTGAGTGTAATAGAGGTCATTATTGGAAAATGATCGCTTCCATGAAGGTGATCGAATCTTCGCCAAGAAGTTTTCGGGGATAATTGAGGGGATGCGAGAGTGAGGTCTACGTGTGTTAATGTATTGTGGGTAGAGAGGTGGGTAGGGCTACCATCGTTGAGCAGTGCTAAATCAGAATTTATGAGGAAGTTTTCCACGATTTTGCCTCTTGCATTTGCGATCGGTGAGCCCCACAAGGGGTTCCAAGAATTAAAGTCACCAGTGACAAGAACTGGGGAACGTACCGAGTTGATAATTCCTTCCAGGTTTGTAGAAGAAAATGCTTGGGAAGGATGGATGTACAGAGACAAAACTGTTAATTTAATTCCTAAGTCAATTTCGATACCAATTGTTGAGATATTTGATGAAATGGATAAGGCTCTGTGTGGGAACGATTTGTGAATGAGGAGCCCTGTACCTTGCTTACCTGACGAAATTGTGTCCAAGTTATGGAAATAAGCTGCGTATTGTTTAGGAACTTTAGTTGTTGTTTTTGTAGGGATGTGTGTCTCTTGGAGAGAAATAATATGTGGGTTATTTTCTTTAATGAGGAGTTCTAGCTCCTGGTAGTTATTAAGGTATCCGTTGAGATTCCACTGAAGAATCCTTAGGATCGAATTAAAAGGTTGGTGGGACTTTTGTGCAGTATAGGAGGAACTATACTGTGAAAAATCGTAGCCGTTTAGAGGGTTTCGTTTACGTGTTTGACTCCGTCGCTCTGACGTTGAATCACCCAAGCTCCCAGTGGAGCTTGAGTGTTTCAACGTCCGAACGACAGAGTCATTGTGTTGTGGTTTAATATTATTGTTAGATGTTGTCATCATCATAATCTTCATTATCAGATATTTTATCAAGGTTTTTGTCGGTTATCATTGGTGAGGTAGGAAGAGTCGTAGTGATTGATTGAGTTGATATTTTCGAGTTAAGAATTGAGTTTTTAATTATTGTATTTGACGAGTTTAGTTGATTCGGAGAGATGTATTGTGGTTCTATTGATGATGATTGTGAAAGGTTTTTGTTATTTATGTTGGAGGAGTTGTTTGATAAGCTGGGTGTATGATTTGAGTTTGAGTGAGAGTGGGGGTTTGAGTTTAAAAGAAGAAAGTCGTTGATTTTGTGTGGAGTTAGTGTGGATTGTATTTGATCGGAGGTGCTTGGGAGCGTGTTTGGTGATGCTGTGTTATTTGAGGCAGAGGTAAGGTGGCAGGGTAAGGTAGGGTGAGAGGAGGCTTCGGTTGGCAGAGAGGAGGCGTTAATAATTTTTGCGTTTTCTGTGTTGTTTTGATTTGTTTTCGGAGACGATTCGGTTGTTTTCTCTTGTATTATGGAAGTAGAGAGAGATGATGTGTTTGTGGGAGAAGAAGAGGAAGGTGGTTTGGGGTTAGAGGAATTGTAGTTCGAAGAGCTTTGTGATGACGGTAAATTGCCGTTTTTCGCTACCGTGGAGTATGGAGTGTGGAGTGGGGGGATAGCATTCTGTTCACTGTAAAGTTTTCTTGCTTCTGACATGGTACACTTTTTGATTGTTTTTATTTTTAAAATTTCCTTTGCTTGAATGTAGCGTGGACACTGCTTTGAGGAAGCTTGGTGGTTATCAGCACAATTCGCGCAATGAGTACGTGTACAGTCCGAGGAGGGATGGGGAGGTAGGTTGCACGTGACGCAAGATTCATTACGAGTGCACCATTTAATTGTATGCCCGAGGAGCTGGCATTTTTTGCATCGCATCGGATTAGGGAAAAATTCTTCAACCTTGAGCTTGTACCAGCCAACATCAATTGATGAAGGAGGGCGGAAGAGGTCGAATGTGAATAGTAAAAGACCAGAGGGGACTTCAACGTCTTTTTGTACACCGGCTACCTCACTTCTTACAGTTTTTTTAAATTTGTATACACCCGTGACACCTTGTTCTTTCATTTCTTCCACGATTTCTTTTTCAGGTATGTTATTTAAAACTGGTGCATAAACCGTACCTTTAGATGAATTTAGCTGATTATGAAGCGATATGGAGACAGGGCATAGCTGGGAAAGATTTGTCTTGGCAAGGAAAAGATTAGCAACTTGTTGCGATTTCACAAGGATAAGCAAGTTTCCATCACGAAGCTGCGAGATGCTCTCGTATGACGTGCTTATAGCGTCAATTGCTTTCTTTAAAAGAAAAACGCTGACAGAGGTCAGGGGTTTATTGGGGTCTGTAGGGGAAATTACAATAAATTTAGGGTTTTTAAAGTTTGAATTAGATGGGATATCTGTATTAAATATAGCGGGAAGCACTGGGTTTTTTTTGTGTCTTTTTTTTGGCGGGTCGGGCGGGTCGGTTGCCTGATCTAGTAGAGCAAACCGGTTACCCGAGAGAGCTTTTGGCCCTGAGGCCATGCTGAGTTACCGACTAACGCTAACGAAAGGGGTATTACACTGACGCAAACTAAGAAAAAGAGAAAAGTTAGAGTGAGGAAGGGGAGGGTTAAACGAGGGAGAATATACGAAACTAACGACTTCGGAAGAGCTGGAGAGACACACTCGAAAACGATGTTCACGGCTCGAAGTATAGTCGGTGACTGTACTTTCAGAAAAAAAAAAATTTACCCTGATCGAGAAAATCTGATAACAAAAAAACGGTTCTAGTTTAGTTATAGAAACTTTATTTGTTTTTTTCAATAGTTCACAATCATAATACTTGTCATTAGTTTAAATATGGTTTGGCCTAAGGCCGTCTACCAGAATGACATTACACAAAATAATACATAATAAATGTTTCGAAAATTCAATTCAATTTAATAGTCGCCTTCAATTATACGTGATCTATAACTCAGAGCCATCGTTGTGTATCCATACAATTTCTCCCAACCAAGACTTCCATTTAAAATTCTGATAACATCGTTTTTGTCCATTATGTATCTATCAAAAAAACTGACACGAAATTCTCTGAGAATCGGACATCTAGCAATAAAATGGAAAACATCTTCTCTTTCTTGAGGTTGCATATATCGCACAAAATCGGTAGGTCCGGACGATGTGGAATGTAATTGAGATTGATCATTTCCCCTCTCAATTTAAATATCATACTCATCATTGAAAGCGGCAAACGATTTAAAAAGTACGAGTTACCTTGCAGGTTGTAATTGAGCTGGCTATATAACATCCTATACTGCAAAGATTGAGCTTCCAAAACATAACCGTTGTAAGCTGATTTAGCTACACCATCAATTAGCTTTTCAAAGAAGTTTTTAAGATTAGCGGTTCCAATATCTGCTATACTCTGAGGTCTCTCTATGCTATGCTCCACTCCTAATCGCTCCCATTCTTTTACGAGGTTGCATCTCCGTGCAAGTATTGACTTGAGGATCAAATTGGGCAGCCTTCCTTCTTCCATCTCCAGTAGTTACGAATAACGGTGGCATATTAGTTTCTATATGAACCATGTAATTTGGAGTACAGTTCGGCAACCGAAAAATTCGTTTTAGAAAGTATCTTTGAAACTTTTCAACAGCATCAAACTGCCAGCATCCCCAAACTTGTGCACCATACAGCATGATAGAGGAAGCAGTGTCCACAAACCTACTCCCAATACAACGTCAAAAAACGGTTCTATGGGCGGTACCGTTTTGGAGCAATAAAAAAATTTTTTTTACATAAAATACATCAGAGTTTTAAACAAAAATTTTCGAGGAAGTTTAAAAAAATCGTAGGAGCCGTTTTTGAGAAAATTGAAACTTTTGGTTGTTGGCCAAAAAAATCGTATGGTGGCTACCCTAAACTTTGATCTTAAAAAAAATCAAAAAAACGACCCACGCGAATTCGCTCAAACCCTTAATTTTCAAGTTTCAAGTCAATCGGACCAGAGGTTAAGGCTGTAGATGCGTTTACAGACAGACAGACAGACAGACAGACAGACGGACGGAATCGCCGGACCCACTTTTTTCGACTTCTCTATCATCGTAATGTCAAATCTCATCATTACCTCAAATTTTTTTTTTTTACGAATTCAATACTTGCCATATATTCTATATGTCGCAAGTAAAAATATAAAAAATCACAGTGATGATGTAAATAAGCATAATTCCGAATATGTATTAGGGTCACTTCGTTTTCTGTTCACAAGCGATTTCTTTGAATCTGCTAGGCTGATTGCAATGAAATTTGGTACACGTATATTATTATTCAATAGTAATTTAAAAATGTTGTCTTCATATTTTTAAGATAAATAGTTTCGAAGTTATTAAAGAAAGAGGAAACAAACATGCAGTTAGGTTGGCCACTTTATAAACTAAATCAATTCCTGAACACATACGCCGATGTGCACACGAGTGTGCTGTGTATGGGCCAAAGCTTTTGTTTTGTTAGATAAAGCAGTCATTCACCTAGACCCTTCAGCCCAGATTGGGCGCCAATTGTAACTTGGTGTTCAAGTTAGGTTCACGTGGGTTCTACGCATAAGAATTCGTTCAAATATGTTTTTTTTTTTTTTATTAAAAAAAAAGAAAAACTTTATTTAGATAATACTAGCCGACCCGCGGGACGTTGTACCCGCATGCATTTTTGTTTTTTCGTTGGACTTAGAAATGATAATTGGGAATACGGGCCATTACTTAGTTTTGACGGATTTAAGTTGCGAAGCAATATATTATCGGCGCACCTTTTTTTAAATCAGGCGGATAATTCAAAACTTCATCTAGATACTACGCTATCTTCTAACTCGCGTTTTTCTGAAATCTTCTGCCAAAAGAGTCAAAACACCAGCAAACAATTGTTGATTTCCAAGTAGATCTTTCATTGTTCTATTAAATGCTTCAAATGATTTATTGTTGACCAATGGACACGCATCCCAAGTAATGAAATTTTTACCATCTCATACGTTTTGAAGATATTGCAATAGATTTGAAGGGTAATAAAAATAACAATAAGTACTGAATGTTAGATAAAGAGCGGGGGGGGCTATTAAATCTGTCTTTACAAAAAAAAAAAAAAATGCGCTGTATCAGTCCGTATGTTTGTTAAATATTTCACTGAAGGGTCAGTTTTCATTCTTTTCTTTATTTTGTCAATTTGCATAGTGGCAAATTTATTTTTTATGCCATGTACCCAAAATATAAAATAGGAACCTAAATACCACTTGCAACCAGCCTCGAGGCGCTCCGGAGCTTTTCACTGCTCTGAATGGAGCAGCGGTCGTGGTTTAGTGGTTTGGTGCGTTAGCTGCTAGGCAGAACTTTTTGGGTTCGAATCCTACTCGTGCCTATAAAGATTTTATTTCGTCTTTCACGGGTACTTCCTCTTGCGAAGAACTGACAAAACTTTCATGAGTATCAATCTGTCATGATAAAGTGCTTCTCAACTTTGCCGTTGGGAATCAGCGTTAAATTGGAGGACCCCTCAATTCTTCACACGCACTCAGGGAATTGTTGATGAGAGTAAGCCACTTAAGCCCTTAAGAGCTGTTAAAAAATTAATAAAAAATTCTCTGGGTTTTGTTTGTTCTATTTTTTTGTTTGTTCCAAAGAAACAGCTGATTCGAACTCGAAAACTCGAAACTCGAACACCGAATACACAACGAACATGGTTGCAAAGGAAATGACATCGAACAGCTCAGTACGTAATCAGAGCGACACAGAGCGACCCAGGGCACACAATGAACACACTTCAAGATATACAGAACACACCTGATGATTTCTTACCCTCTTCTGTTTTGATTTCGTCCTCGTATATAAAATAACAACATTTTCAATTATTTTTTTTTTCGATTTGACATAATTTTCGAGCAAATTTGAAAACGTTTATATTGATCAGCTTAGCTTATTTTTTGTTGTAGTGAGAAAAGTATGATTTTGTAACATTGGCACCGCTTGTGAGAGTTTTCATTGTTTTTAAGATGTATTCTGCTATTCGGGGCGGAGACAAATCCAAAGAATCAAAAACCATGAAAACTGGTCCAGCAGATCTCGAGTTATAAGTGTTGTAACAAACACGACTTTCTATTATATATATAGACTAGCTGGTACCCGCGGCTTTGCCCGCGCGGTTAAGAAAAGTCAACGATGAGATGTGCAGATATCCACAATAAAAAAAATATAGATTTTTGTTGCTAAAATGGTTGTTGTTGTTGTTGTATACCCTAACAAAAATAAATGCAAGAAAGTGTTCCTTAAATTATATACATATTTATTAAAGTAAACTTAGGTACTATTTTAATATGGTGTTTTACACGATATAAAATGTTTTTTTTTTTTTTTAATTTAGGTGAAAGAATGAAGCAGTCTAAGGGAGAGGCAAGGCTTTTCTAGGTTCTTCCCCGCTACTTTAAGTGTTTACCTTTCTCTTTCAAAAATTGTCATAGCGAAACTAACTTTAATGGGAAACAGCACCCTTTTGTATTTGAATGATTAATCTAAAAAAATGGAATGGTTATATATTCACCAATTTCTACAATTCTATTGCAGCCCTAATATATATGACACGAAGTCTTGTACCGTTACTTAATCGAGGGGCATCTAAATTTTGACTATATTGCGCCGGCTAATTTCAATTGCAGCTTATGTGAGGGCACCTCCCCCTCTCTTTTCCTGCAACCACCCTCTTACCACTCCCCTTAAACACCCTTTTTTGCTGCATTTACCAGAAAACTAAAAAACGTATAATGATAGGCAACCAATAAATAAATACGATGGAGTGTCCTCTGCTCGAATTTATTTTTAGTTTCCACCTCGTCCAGAAATGTTTCCAATCTCAAGTAATATAAAAGACTTTAGTACATTGGTAATACAACCAGTAAAGGCGCAGTTAATTAATTTAAAAAAGACTTTAAGTTTATAAACTTCCAAAAGTACTTTAACTGGAAAGGAGCATTCACCAGTCAGTACTTATTTTTTAACTTGCAGTCAATTGAATAAAGTCAATAGGCTAAAACTTAATTAACTGGCTTTAGTCAGTTAAGTCACTAAAAAGTCATTTAACTTTAGCGAGTTTGGAAGTCTTTTGACTGCAGTCAACTGTCATTGTCAAATATAATAACGTCCAAACTGTTTAGTTGGCTCGGTGTGCGCACTTTCAGCCCAACCCGACTAAACTATCGGCCGATAAAAAGTCTGCAGTCTGCGGGGGCCCTAACACAACTGGTCCCGTTGCTCATTATGGACCCCGAAAGACATTTCAAAACACAAAACGATATCCACGTACTCTCCCCTTACCGACACCTCCAATAACCGGACACCTCTAATAACCGGATAAATTTCAAAGAACGGAAATAAATAACCGGTTTTTTATATAAAAAGTTCTCCCACAACCGGACGCTCTCATAACCGGACACGGACACCAATTTTCAAAACAATGAATAGGGCTTTTGCAGACGGTAATGTATCGTTTCAAGATTATGTCATAATAGTCTTATCATGGGTAATAGTTTTATTTGCGAAGACTATAACCTTGAAAGTTTATGCGTTGACGGTCTGGATGAAGCAGAAATCCATGAAATTGATTCCCAAGAAGAAGCAGATTCCGATATGTTTGATAATAACCCGTTAAAATCTTATGAAGAGGCCCATAGCGAAATAAGGAGATTAAAAAACTTTTCGTTAGAGAAAAATGATTTAAAAGCATTTGGTTTATTGGCCGATTGGCTGAAAATATGCCGTTTAGTAACCAATATGTGCGCCAAATTAAGATTTCTATTTGTTTAAGCACATGTGACTCTTTGTTTAAGTCTCTTAATATGAACGAAATACATTAAAAATTAATCCCAATAACACTTCTATTGTATGCATCTTAAGGAATGTAGATTTGTTTGTTCCCTTAACCGGACATCTTCCATAACCGGACAAATTTCTCGGTACCGTCAGCGTCCGGTTATGAGAGAGTTCACTGTACTTAACTATGTAAAAATCCCCGTTAGCATTGCAAAGCGAACCTGTCATGTACAATTGAATGACAAAAAATTGTCAAGTATAAATTTTTTGTTTGTACAAATGAATAACAAAAATTTCAATCATAATTTTTTTTTCGATAAAAAAAAAAATAGTTGACGAAAATATTTGAAATAATTTTCATAAAAAATTGAGTATTCGTATATTGATATATTTTACTGAAGTGAGAAAAGCATTATTATATTTGAACCATTTGTGATTTGAACAACATAGTTTTTCTTGTTATAAACCTTCTTAAGTTATTTCTCTTTAGTTTAAACCAAAAATTTAGAAAATCGGTCAATCGGTTGTCAATTTGAAAAAATAACATAAATTTAACGAATTAGTCTTTTATATATATAGATTAACATTGAGATACAATTTGTACTTTCTCATTGGAAATGTCCGTAGCGCCTTTATTTACTATTCAAAAATTCGGTTAGAAAAACCAATGTAATTGAATAGTAATGTATGCCACGGCGCGGCACGGCTAAAGTTTTCAGGAAGAAGAAAAAGTAAGAAAGTGGTATGCAATATCTCTGAAGCTAGACGTTTTCAGTCCCTTGATCTAATTTGAATTGATTTTAATAATGAATTTCTTCGCCTTTAATAGGGCAAAATTATAAACAAAATATCTTAAGTAGGCTATTAATCTATATATATAAAAATTAAAGTTGTTGATGAAAAACTCGAAAAAGTCATTGGTTGGGAAAATTGTTATTGGAGTTGCTCTGAAGGGTGGCGAGACGAAGTTCGCGGGGTCAGCTAGTAAGTAATAATTATTGAATTTTAGTTAAAGGCAAATTTGAATAACAAGCAAACAATATAATGAAAGGAAAGTAAAAATAATACGTATAGTCTTAGTAAAATTTTGCATTAAAATATATTATGATGTTACAATAAGAAATATTGAAATTTTGTACCGAAGCCATTCCCGTTTTGGTTCTTGAACAAAACGTCTTAGTACGAAATTGTAAATGCAAGAAATAGAACAAAGAAGAGGACACTAATTTATTATGCTGTCACATTAACATATTGTTGCATCACCAAATATCCAAATGTCGAGTTCAAAACGGAATCGAAAAAATGTCAGGCGGGTCAGCTGGTAAAAAATAATTTTGTTTATACTTCAATCTACCGATAAAAAAGAAGATCGACGAGCTCAGTTGCATGCGATATTATTTTGAAAAATGATCTCTTTTTCTGTTTTAAAACCCTTAAGATGGCTCTCAATTCTTTCAACAAAAACAATTTAACCTATTGTGAGAATCAAATAACAACATGGTTACACTATTATCGATAGACCATTACAGTTTCTTTGTCATTTTTCCAATTAATCTTCTTCGATAATTTCGAGGTCACTGTTGTAATCGGTTCGATAACAAATGTTCATTAATCGATGCAACAAATCGAAAAATAAACGCTACAAGATTCTTCTGATTTGATGTTCACGATCACTCAGCATCGACCAAGTCACAAAAGTCAATCAATCTCACAGTTATATAACTTCAGATAGCGGTAGCTATTAAATATTTTCTATTTGTTTCTTGAGAAGCCATGACAATCGACAAAATAATCGTTTGTATTCTCTTCGGAATTCCTTATTCCATTAGATTTCCAGTAAGACAACAATCCAACATTGCACATCGCCATCTAATGGAATCCAAGCTTGCATGTAGGTTTGTTCTGTCAATTTATCCCGAAATAGAGTTGTGGTCTTCAACTTGAACTTCTGACTTGTTCTACATGGATATTGTCGAACAAGTATTTCTGGTTCTAATCTTAGCCAAACAGAATCTACCGTCGATATCGACTCATGGCACAGAGGAGAACCCTCGTTAGCTGATGGATATGAGCCAGAGCAGGCGGGCGCCATTTTATCGCATTTGTCTCTCCTGGTGAAGAAACTTAACCAATTTGATGGTTAGGTGAATGTTGCTCTACTGGATCCACAAATGATGGTGTCTACTCTACTGCTGTGTCTAAGTACCGTTGCATAATAATTGAAACAAATGTTTACTTCCACAACGATAGAATTTTGAGAGCCAAAGAACTCGGTAACTAGGTCAGGAACAGAAGGACCAGTTTTGTGGATTCCATGAAAGTCCAAAAATATACTTTGAACTGGTCAAACTACGGTTTTCCTCCTCAGCTACCAAACCAACCCACTGAGAGATTTATGAGCAATTTACATGCACCGATGCAGATGATGATGCTGGAATTGGACTCGTGTGCGTGATGCAGATGCGCTGCTGTTAAGAATGCATCGACTTCTAGTTCTGTTTGTTGTTATTGATTAACGATGGTTAGAAGATTGGCATGCGTTTTGTTTGATGACGTTCTTTGGTTAAGAGAAAGACCCAACATCTGTAAGGAGGCACGGAGGAACCATGATGGATTGAGTTGGGTTTAAGAATTGTGTCATGGACTGAGAAAGATATTTTCGTATGCAGATGACGATGGAGTAATATTTTAAGTGGTAATTCGTGATATAATCCTGTTGCTGATTTTGATCAAACAGTTTTCTTTCTATCTTGATAGAAATTAATGTTAACAAGTTTGTTTGGGCGGCTTGCGTTGAAAATGGAGGTTAATGTACGGAATGAGTGTCAGATAATGTTATTATCTGCTCGTAGATAAATGAACAAGGGGGATTACGGTCAAAAGGTTTTCTGGGAAGTTGGATGGCCAGTTTTATTGTTTTATCATTCTCATTTTTGATTCCCAATTTATACAAGCGGATCGGATGACAACATTCACTATGTGGCGTTTGAAGATGAGAGTGCAGGCGAAGACCGTGGCGAATCGATTCGTCACATCATCGTTTTCAGCATTTTGGCTTGTCGTTTTCGACAATGTGGCGTATTGTACATATCAAGTGGATCTCGGCCTGAAAGCGTACAAATCTCAACTTGTCCAAGATTTGAAGCCAGGCGACTTCAATTTGCGTATTAATTCCAATTCCAATGAATGGGTTGTGGAATAACGCTATAAAAAGCCGGTGTTTTATTGTGAAATGTGAGCACATTTTTGGCTCAATGGATACGTCAATTAACGTATTTGTCCTATTTTGGGTGATGAGCAACCCGAAGAGTACTAAGAGCTACCAGTACATCCACTTGGTGGATGTGTGGTTGGGCTAGTGGAATTATTGGTCCATATTTATAAATACAAGAATGAGGTATATCAGAGTCAATGGTAGCCGTTACCTCGCCATGTTAACGAATTATGTGCTATAGTGCGTGAAACATTGGTCTTATTGAGCGATTATTTTGGTGAGCAGTTCATTTCACGTCGGCGATATCAAATCATTAGACTATTTTCTCTAAGGATCAGGTCTTGAGGGATTAGCTGGCTGAGGGATTGACGCTTCAGAACATTACTCAAGTTATTCACGGGGTAGCAGTCGCTTTGCTCGAACGAGTCACCCAAAATACAACCTTCGGCCATCCACACATATAGTTTTGGCACGAGTTTTGGATGCCATGAATTTTTCATTTAACCGATACCTTGTGAGTTTGGCTATTTCAAGGATGCAAGTAAATCCTTAATTAATACCAATTTGTGAATTTGAGTTCGAATTTTAAATAGTGAGTTGAGAATTGCTTTTTAGAGAAACGAGCAACTCTTGGAAGCATTGTTAGGCTTGACCATATCTTAGACGAAGTTATAAATTACAACAGACAACGACTTTCAACTTACCAATTTTGATCCAGCTCTTTCGTGATAAGCATAAGATGATCCAGACGAAGGATCTTTACACCAACTTGGTTTTCCACTTCCATCCCAACCTTAAGAGGTATGGAATTCCCGACCTCGGAAAGTGAATAAAAAAAAAACTCAACTACCTTTCCCCAAAGCTGTCAACCAAACAAACCCGGCAGCGAGCAGCGAGGTGAAGCCTCGTTCGGGGAGAGCTGCTTCGTTTTTTTAAAAGCATCATCTCCAATCTCCGAGAGCTTGACCTCTCAGCCTCGGATTAGTAGGCGAATAGCTTCGGGGATAGCTTGGTCTCCGGGTTTTATGGGGTATTGGGTTTACAATGTCAAGAGTAGGTTAGGTTAGGTTAAAGTGGCTGCGGATACAGGATCCACACACTTAGCACAGAAGAAAAGGCCCATTGTGATACGACATGAATCTAGAGAATTATTTCTTACGAAGAAGATATTTAATATCCTTGTAAGCTAGTTCGCTGGGATAATCATAAAAATATTCTTCCAGATGAAGTTTGCGCCTTGCAACCAAGCAAATATGGCCAAGCATAGACTTAAAACGGTCAAAAGGCTTGATATCCCTGAGCAGACAAAATATAAGCTCTACAATTGGAGTAATAACAGGACACTGCCTCATAGGTAGACATGCTCTGAGGCTAGGGGTCTACACAAATGACTTCTGTAGAAGCTGCATGGATGAGGAGGAAGAGGAAACAGTCCAACACCTTCTATGTACATGTCCAGCACTCTCCATTAGAAGGAATAACTTTCTCGGTAATCCCTTCTTCGATAATACCAGCGAACTGGCAACGATCGACACAAAGTGTCTCTCTAACTTCATTAAAAGCATGAATTGGTTTGTTTAAGTTCATTACTCTCCCATGAGTATTTTGTGGTATCACAACGGATCCTTGAGGTCTAAGTGTGTCAACAACAACTAGACAGCCACTACAACCTAACCTAACCTAAGTTTGCGTCTTAGGGATAGAGCGGGGCATGTGCAGAGAAGTTGAGAAATTGTTTCCTCTTCTTCTTCGTCCATACAGCTCCTGCAGAAGTCATTTGAGGCCACACCAAATCGTATTGTGTATCTGCCTATAAGACAGTGTCCCACAGAGAAGATGCGGATATCACAAGTTGATATCAAGTTTTCTCTTAGCCAGGATAGAACATCTTTGATTGCTAAAATATCCGCTTGGAAGACGCTGCAGTGATTTGGGAGGCGGAATGAGAGATTAAGCTTTTCTGAGTACACGTACACACCACTAACAACACCATCATTTGTTTTGGATCCATCTGTATAAAAATGAATACTCCTGTCTTCCAGTAATTGTATGTCTTCCCATTCGGCTCTGGATGGAATGGAGACCTAGAAGTTTTTCCAAAATCGGGGTTTTGAAATGGTGTAGTCTATCTTTGGTATAGAACCGAAATAGGCATTGCATCTTATAGCTGTACTCGCTGCCACTATTGTTTACTGAAGATGTCGAGGGGTGTCAGATGGAAGAGAGCGTCTAGCGCCGCTAAGGGGGTGGTTCTCAATGCCCCGCTTATGCAAAGACATGCGTTGGACTCTGCTGAGTTTGTCGCAGTAAGTGACTTGCTCCAGTGCATTCCACCACATGAGTATTGGTCGGATGACCGATGTATATTGTATATAGTCAATAGGTTATGCGAGGTTGAAAACCCCATTTGCTTCCTATGGCTGTTTTGCAGGAGAAAAGAGCTACTGTAGCTTTCCTAACTCTTTCTAGACTTAATTTTTTGTCTAATATCAGACCAAGATATTTGGCTTCATTTGTAAAAATTGGCGGTACGCCTTTTATTGGAGGAGGTACAATTTCTGGAATTTTGTATTTCAGTGTAGAAAGGACGATGTCTGCTTTTTGAGCATTAATATTAAGTCCACGGTGATCAGCCCATCAAGTGAGCATATTAAGTGCGTTTTGGAGGAGGTCTCTCAGGGTATAAGGATGTTTTCCTGTGATGGCGATAGCAACATCATCGGCATACGCAATCACTCTGTGACCTTCCTTGTCGAGGAACATTAGCAGTTCGTTAACTACTATTTTTTACAGGAGGGGGGACAGAACACCATCTTGCGGAGTGTCTCTGCTGACAGGGCTTCTCGTACAAAAATCTCCCATCTTAGAGTTGATGATCCTGCTTTTAAGCATTATTTTAATCAACTCGCAGAGTGAGTTTTCGACGTTCAGGGTTGGCATAGCAGCACCCTCAACGTCCGGGAAGGTACCCTTAGTGTATTTTTTTTGCTCTAGGGAGTATTCGATGGTTCTTTCCAGAGTATGCAAAGCTGTTTCTACCGATTTCCTTTTGCAGTAAGCATGCTGAGACATAGATAGTCTCTCATCAATGCTATGACGTAAATGGATACCGACCAATCGTTCCAGTGTTTTAAGAATGAATGATGATAGGCTAATAAGTCTAAGATCTTTTGGGTTGACATGCGAGCATTTGCCCGCTTTGGGGATGAATACTACCTTCACTTCTCTCCATGGGAAGTGCGTGTCCAGAATCAGGTTTAGCGCTTCAAGAGTTGGTCTGTGTACCATCCGAGTTTTTAAGACTACTGGGAATGGTTGGATTTGTCGAGAGAATCTTCCTTAATCTCGATGCTTTCGAATTAAGCTATAGAAGGAGATCCATGAGAATTTCTTGGCTATTTTCAATTATTTTTTTTTTACTTTTTGAGGGATTTCTTATAGGAATCCTAATCTGGGGGTTTCTAGAATTTTTTGCAAAATTTTAAAAGCCTTCTACAACCTATTCTAAGAGTTTCTAGTTCAGCAGCCCACCAGTGTGGTTTTCTTCTTTCCCCTCGCCTTAGTAAGGGGGCAGGCAGTTTCCATGGCTTTGTTGAGCGGGCTGCTGTGAGCTCATCAACATTTTGGTCGAACTTCAGAGCGCATAAGGGATGATCAATAAGTTCTGGTTTAATTAGACTTTTTAAGATTGTCCTATATGTATTTTGGCCCATCTTTTTTCCGATAATTCCGGAATTGAATTGGTTTTGGGGTTTCTTCGATAAGGGTAAATTGGATGAACCTATCTACATATGTCAAGAGTAACTTTTAGAAGATTAAGAACTTCAGTAGCCCTTTGTTTCTATAAAATGTCACAAGATGGCACTGGAGTTTCTGTACTAGTGCACTTCCTTGTCTAAAAACTTCTGGTACTTAGCAAAAATGCATTTAAGACCATTTTTTTAAAATATTTTGATGTTTTTTCTGCCAAAACAAAAAACACAATGAGTAATGCTAGCCGAATTTCCGATCCTACAGGGTTCCGATTAAGAAAAACACACACACACTTTCATATTCTTAATTTATGTTAAAATAACTCACTTTTTTCGGGGATATGTATCTCCAGTCTTGAAATTGTTACACAAAGATCACAAAAGGGATGAAAGCTTGCTTGGTTTTTATTCAACCATTTTCACTTAAATGTTAATCTCCCTACATTTCTCACTAACTTTCGTATACTGATCTCTGAACGAGTCTCGATATTTCCGAACTGGAAACGTAGTTCATTTAAATTTTTTGCTATTTAGGAATTTAGGATAAAATAAAACATTATCGCGAAAAAACGGAAAGTCGAGCTAATTCAAAAAACTGCGTCGCGTTTGTTATGGTTTTAAATGCGTACAAAAATCAACCTAAGCACGCTTTCTGGAAGATAAGGCTTTGCGTTGTGTGTTTTTTCTGAAGAAATTTATCAATCTTAAAACTCCATGACTCATTTACTTCACGCTTAGGTTTTGCTGGTTTGGAAAAACAAAACACAAGGAACTAAAACGAAAAATCGTTTTGATATTTACTTGAAAAGCCACAACCTACACATTTTATTCAAAATTGATATCACTGTTTTTAAGAAATTATCTTGCTGATAAATAAACAGAGAACAACACCGAATCACTGACTGCTCTCCTGTATGCAATCAACCCGAGAACCACTTGAATGACCAATCTACTCCAGATTTGCATTTATGCTAAATTAATCATTCATTCGTCAAGCGCGTCCACTTAAAACCGAAAAAAAAACTACAACAACAACAATGAAAAACAGCTGTCACATTGGCTGTGTCGCTGTGTGTAATGAACTAACGAGAGCCAACAAATAATAATAATCAGTGACATTTTTTATTTCCATTGTTAACTTGACTTGTCCGAACTTTATGGATCAAATTGGGGATGTTAATATGCTGAGAAGGGGGATTCTATGATAACAGAGAGAAAATGAGAGGGAGAGCTATCCAAGTCAGAGAAACAGAAGCAGACGCAGTTGCACTGATTGTGGCTGACGTGCATCTGCATATCGTGCGTCGGCCACCTCGTCGCCATTGGAATATTAGTCATGATGAGGAAAAAAAGAGGATTCGAGATTTGATAAACTTACTTGAGTGACTAGGGCTTTGGTCTCCGGTGTTGTACTTTCGAGGAAATGATTCTTAAATTCTTTAGGACTAGACAATTTGAATTCCGACGCTGAGGCAATGAACGCTTGGATCTCTTGCAAACTCTTATCGGCAATTTCCGCTGACACTGAACATTTTTCAATGCGTTGCGTGGCAAGGAGTTCGACGCCATTGGCACACCATTTATTAGCCTGCAAATTTGAAAACAAAGATCAGTCGCTATTTGCCATGGAACACCGGCTATGGAACTCACCTTTTCAACTCTCTCCATAAGGTCTCGATTCTTGCTCAAAATCTCCAGCCGCTTACCCAACCGCTCCTGAATTATATCACAAACCCGAGCCAATTCATCGCATTTGGGTTGAACAATCTCCCATGGGTAGGCTCCCCGAATGCCAATCAATTGTTGTCCAGCCGATATGACCTGCTCGGCCCGTTCTATATCGGTTTCGCACATCTTTTGGAAAGCTTTGGTTTCTTTGATTAATGTGTCCACCCTTACGACTGTTTCGCCAATTTCTGTCATGTCAGCAACTGTCTTCAGATGAACATCGAAATTTGTCTGTAAACAAAAAGATTGTCGGTTGAATTGTTTGCGAATTTGAAATTTTCAAAAAAAAACTCACTTGCAACTCTCGAAAATCTTGTTCGAATCGTCTTAGCTCTAGACATTGTTTAAGCCGATTCTTGTGGGTCTTCCAAAATTCATCGAAACGTCGTTCGGTCTCCTCCAGTTGCACCAGAAGTCTGCGATAATCGCGACAATCATCAACAATATGTTGCGCAACATTTTGTTGTTGCTTCATCATTAAATTCCCTGCACTGGGTCTGTTTGGTTTTTGTTTTTTGTTTTTTGATTTTATTTTATTGTTTAAGGTTGGGGTGTGTTCGATTTATTATTTTTTTCGGTCAGATTGAATTTTAATAGTTTTGTTTAACGCGGTGCAAAAAACCCGACGAAACAATGTTTTGTCGCAAACAGAATGAGAAAAAAAGAGGAGAGACAACAATATATGTTCACAATGAGCGATGAATGTGTGAGAGACTGGCACATAATATTTTTGTTTTGTATAATTTTTTTCCAATTTCAAAAACTAACCACCAAAAATTATTTAAAAAATTTAAGTAACTAAATAAGTTGTGTGTGTATTCTTGTAGATTGTGGAAAGAGTGTGTTTTTTTTTTGTGGATGTTTGAAGCAACTCAAAGATGAAAGTAGTTTGATGAGCCACATCGAGAATATTTTGAAAAATGAGAAATAATAAAATTAAGCGCTCGCTTGTGCCTCCCCCCATTGAAGCAGGTGTTTAAAATAGCTGTGCATTGAATGGCAAAATAAGTGAACAGGTTTTGAAAATTTGAAGCCAGTCAACTTGTATTTTAATGAAATTTTGGTTTTTCAAAACTTGTTTTTGTTTTTGTCTTGAAAGTGCATATTTTGTTTGTGTGTTTGAGAGTGTTTGTTATTTGCAAAAGAAAATCAAATGTTAAAGACACTTCATGCATTAAAAACGTCAAGATAATTAAATAAACAAATTTTCAACGAAAATTGAACACAATATTTTTTAACACATGCATAACCGCCAACACATAAAAAGGCTCAAAGCAGAGCTTTTTAAAATCAGGAATTTAAGGAAACATTTTTATTTATATATTTAACACGGACATAAGAACATGGATTTAATTTTTAAGGGAATTTATTTTGTTTGGTAGAATTTTGATCAAATTTGTACAAAACCAGTGCAGAGCTATAATTTAGAAATTCAAACATTGAGATGACAAAAAATTGTTGGATAGTGGAATGGGAACAAATTTGTTGTCAAAAGAAAAAAAAATATTTTTCCTATTTGTACATAAATCGGAACGTTATAGATTTGAATAAAGTAGGGCAATGCCCTACCTTAAATTTAAAATGCCCTACCTTCAGAAATTGAGAAAAGCCCTATCTTCAAAAATGCTCTACTTACAAAAACGTCCTGCTTACAAAACAGCATACATTCAAAAATTATCCAGCTTTATATACCGTGCCTAAAAATGCCCTACCTTTAAAAATTCACTTCTTATGAAAATGTCCTACCTTCCAAAATTTTTCCAGCTTGCCTTGTAAATGCCCTACCTTCAAAAATATCATGAAAGTCTTAAAAATACTACCGATAAATTTAATAGAGAGTATTAAGTTGCTTCTCTTCAAACTTTTCGATTTAATTATGACAGTTTTAAGACGAAATTTGACGTTTATATTTCATTAAAAGCTAATGATTTCAGCGCATATACTTTTAGTGTGATCCTCTATAGTATTTAACAAAAATCCAATTTTAATATAAGACGATCCAATTTTTCGTCTTATAAACTAAACTTAACATAAACTCACTATTCTTTTAGTTTCACATCAGTACAGGGATTTTAGTTCGTTCATATCGAAAAAATGCAAAATATCAACTAACTTTTCAGGTCTAACAATTTCAACAAGGGAAGAGGCTACTGTGGTCAAAAATTATTTGAGTAAACTCGAAGAGAAATCCGAAAACCAAATGCAAATCTTGTTTTCGTCTGTAGCGACTTTTAGGATGTAGCAGAGCAGTATGCTGCCCGTAGCTTAGTGGTTAGGTGCGTTGGCTGCTAAGCAGAACGTCGTGGGTTCGAGTCCTACTCGTGCCCATAAAGTTTTTATTTCATCTTTCACGGGCACTGCTTCTTGCGAAGAATTGACAAAACTTCCAAGAGGGTTGGGGTCGAAATTCTGTATGGGCCAAAATTCGGATTCCAAAATTCTGTATTCCAAAATTCTGTATTTTAAAATTCTGTAAATTCAAAATTCTGTATTTTAAAATTCTGTAAATTCAAAATTCTGTATTCTAAAATTCTGTAAATACAAAATTCTGGATTTCAAAATTCTGTATTCCAAAATTCTGTACTCCTAAATAGGGGAGTCAATGAAGCAATTTAGGTCAGAATTTTTTTACTGTGAACCGATTTGCATGAAATTTTGGAATTAGGCTCGTCTTACCCTTAACTTCAAAAGTGAAAATGATTTGAACTGCGGTACCACCCTGGGGGTGGTTGCCACGCCTTCTCGGGGGTGAATTTTTTTTTCTTCAAAATAACCTCGGATATCGATAGAAGGCCTAATTTTAAGCAAAAAATCATTTATAAAGTTTTTCAAAAAATCCAATATTTTTCAAGTTATTGGCAAATGAAAATTCGCAATAATAACACTCCGAAATTTACAGTTACTAAGTAGAAAAAAAAATGATAAGTTTTTGGACCATAACTCCTTCAATGTTCATACTATCACAATTTATAAAAAACCATTGTAAAGGTATTTAAGAGAGCTACAACATCCTTCATTGCAATATATAGTAAAAAACTTTTTTCAAAACGGTGAAGGGTTAAAGGGCTTAAGAGAGGCTGTGATTGCGCTGCCACGCGCTCTTTAAACAATCATATCTCCGTCAATTTTTGTTTCACAGAAAAAAATATAAAACCAAATTGTTTGTCAGAAAAATACCTAAATATCTTAACACTTTTATACGTATCTGTCGTCATTTTTGAGATATTATGAAAAAAAGTGTTTTTTTTTAATTTGAAATTTTGCTTTTTTTTTTTAATTGTGAGTTTAAAAAAAAAAATGTGTCCTGAAGCAGCCAAACTGATACTATCTATCAGACTCTTCATAATAAAGTTAATTCTAGGCGGAATACAGTTAACTTTAATTTTGGTGGAAATGGCACTTAAGAAACCCATTGATTTAAAAGAAAAAAACATTAGATGCTCCCCTTATTTGCAATACAGCTCACTTATCTTACGTGCAAAAGACTTTTAATAGTGCTCATCTTAAAGCTTATTTCAAGCACTATGAAACCCTTTTGTATTAGAATGCATAAAATGCATCTGCTCGCCGCTAGATGGCATTGACCACATCGATTAAATTTCAGACAAAGTAAAAAACGGCTTTGATCTTTAATATCTAGCTTAATATTGCACTTAGAATACTTTATTCATTGGCTTACCTGCTACAGTTTTGTTCTCAATAAAATTTTCGATAAAACGTATATTTTTGGAGATATTTGCAAAAAACCGATGAAAAACGTGAAAAAATTTCGAATTTTCAATTGCCAATAACTTGAAAAGTATTGGATTTTTTGAAAAACTTTATAAATGATTTTTTGCTTAAAATGAGGCCTTCTATCGATATCCGAGGTTATTTTGAAGCAAAAAAAATTCACCCCCGAGAAGGGGTGGCAACCACCCCCAGGGTGGTACCGCAGTTCAAATCATTTTCACTTTTGAAGTTAAGAGTAAGACGAGCCTAATTCCAAAATTTCATGCAAATCGGTTCACAGTAAAAAAATTCTGAGGTCAGGCAGTATTTTTCGCTTCATTGACTCCCCTTAAATTCTGTAAATGATAAAAGAAAAATTGTTTTGATAATGAAAAAAAGTGCGCACTTTTTTTCATTTTCAAAACAATTTTTCTTTTATCATTTACAGAATTTAGGAGTACAGATTTTTGATGTTTTCTATGCAGAACCTTGAAGCATAGATTAAAATTCAAACGTAGGTAACGGATCTCTCTCCAACTAATTTGCATATTATAATGTAACGGACCTCTCCAACTGATTTGCATATGGTTTACATGAATCACATACCTTGATAACACATTTTGCGTTCGACAGCTTAAGTTAAGTGTTATAAGTTAATAGTAATAAATTGAATTCAGAAAAATTGGCAAATATTAAATTATTAAAATCTAATAAAGGAAAGGATAAATTGTGTGTCGATGGTTTTATATTCTACAACGAAAGAACAACGAAAAAAAAACATTTAATTGGGCGTGTGAGTTTTAATGTAGAGATTTGGAATTACAGAATTTCTAAAAGCAGAATAATGGATTTGCAGAATTTTGAAAAACAGAATTTTGGATTTACAGAATTTTGAAATACAGAATAATAGAAAAGCAGAATAATGGAATACAGAATTATGTTCATACAGAATTTTTTCTTCAGATACAGAATTTTGTTCATACAGAATTTTGGAATACAGAAAAACGACCCGTTCCCCTTCCAAAAGTATCAATCTGTCATGAAAAAAGTGCTTCTCAACCTTGCCGTTCGGAATCGGCGTTAAATTGTAGGTTCCCTCAATTCTTCACACGCACCCAAAGAATTGTTGATGAGAGTAAGTCACTTAGGCCTTGGCTCGCCAAGAGCTGTCGCGCCACTCTATTTACTTTATTTTTTAGAGCAGTATGTGAATCCAAATTTTCAATTCTAACTACCATCAATAGGCCGCAAAGGATGTCAATGGGACATAAGAGAATGGCTAACCTTGTATTTCTAGCTTTTGAAAAAAAGAACTAAATCAATTGATCTCATAGAAGTCCTTCGAGTGTTTCATAAAATGAACAATCGGAAAACTCAATTATGTATTTTAAGAAATTCTAAAAATATTATTTATCACTTTTCGTATGAACTTGTTTTTATTTTGTAGACGTGTGCAGGCGCTACGGGGAGTTGAGTGAGAAAAATATGAGGACCGCATTCTGTGAATGGTTTTTTTTTTTTAACTTCCCATAGGAAGTTATTGTAATGGGTCCGATTTTGTGAATCTCCAATTTTCGCATTTCTCGATGTTTTGAGGTCACTACAGTCCGAATCAAGCGTTTTTAAGATGATGTCCGCGTGTGTGTGTATGTGTGTTACGTTTTTTCAGCTCAATTATCTCGCGAACCACTCATCGTATTGTCATAAAATTGGTCTTATTCGACGCGGTATTGTGTTGTTAAGAGCTGATTAGATTTTGAGCAAAATCCGCTTAGCAGTTTTTAAATGGCAATCAAAAATCTAAGTCAACCTTATAAAAAATGAGTTATTTTATTATTATAAAGGGTTTTCCATTAAGATGTGTTATTTTGAATAGCCCGCTATTTCGGTAGTTGTCACTTTTGAAGCTGTCATTTTCTGACATTTGACAAGTAGAAACTACGCCATTAATAAAAATGGAACGATACACGCTTCAACAACGCATTGAAATTATTAAAATTCACTATAAAAAATTGTGAAAATTTGGCAGAGACGGTTCGCACAACTAAAACATTTTTGGGTCGTCGTGAAGCACCTTGTCGGACCGCAATACAGAAATTGGTGGACAAATTCGAGCTGTTGGGACAAGTTAGTGATGTGAAGAATAAAACCCGTGCACGTCGCTCAAGAACAACTGAGAATATTGCTGTTGTAGCCCAAAGTGTTGAAGAAAACCCAGGTTTGTCCATTCCTCGTCGTTCTTTGGAATAAGGCATTCCACAAACGTCATTACACCGTATTTTGCATAAGGACTTGGGTCTTAAGGCTTATAAAATTCAGTTAACACAAGAATTCAAGCCGGCTGATCATCAACAACGTCGTGTCTTTGCTGATTGGGTCCTTGAAATGCATGAAAATGATCCGGAATTTCATCGAAAAATCATCTTGACTGATGAAGCCCATTTCCACCTCGGAGGCTACGTCAACAAGCAAAACTGTCGCATCTGGGGCTCGGAAAACCCAGGAGTTATTGTTGAAAAGCCTCTCCATCCTCAACGCGTGACTGTTTGGTGCGGTTTATGGTCCCGCGGGGTCATTGGACCTTACTTTTTCGAAAATGAGGCTGGAGCAACAGTTACGGTCAATGGATTGCGCTATCGAGAGATGATTAATGATTTTAACTTCCCAGAGGAAGTTATTGTAATGGGGCCGATTTTGTGAATCTCCAATTTTCGTATTTCTCGATGTTTCGAGGTCACTAGAATCCGAATCAAGCGTTTTTATGATGATGTCTGTGTGTGTGTATATGTGTTCGTTACGCGTTACGTTTTTCAGCTCAATTATCTCGCGAACCACTCATCGAATTGATCTCATTCGACGCGGCATTGTGTTGTTAAGAGCTGATTAGGTTTTGAGCGAAATCGGCTTAGCGGTTTTTTAATGGCAATCAAAAATCTAAGACAACAGTAATATAATGAAAATTATGATAATTTCTGCAATAATTTCAATAATAGTGTAAAAAATCTTATAGTTAGTGGGGAAAAAAACACAATATTCATATACTATATTTGATTACTAGCTGACCCACCAAACGCTGCTTTGCCGTATAAATATTAATTTTCAGAAATACTAATCCGATTAGAAAAATTGCTTCAATAATAGAAAACTACAATATTCAGGAGCAATATATGTAGGCTGTATTTTACTGTGCAAAGTAGTTGTGAATGAGTCCACGAAATGGTACGATCAACTCGGCAGTGGCAGATGGCACCACTGTTATTCAATAAACTTAATGTTTCTCATAAAATCATCAGTTTTATGGAATTTGACTTTGAAGCAACGTGCGTGTACAACTACAACGGGATGCATCCGCTGAATATTTTGCAAAACAACTAATGTTTTTACGTATTTTTCTACTATGGGAAGTTAGTCGTGTGGACTCCATGGGTCGCACTCATATTTTTTTTTTAGATATCAAGTAGATAGACAGAACAGATTATTTCATTGTTTTATTTAGTTGCAATATCTGATACTTTCTTATAATTTAAGACACACAAAATCGTTAAAAATAAAAACAAGAATTGTTTAAAACTGTTATAATGAAAAAGCAAGTTTTATTAATATTTTCTTTGACAACAGAAAGACGCTAGCGGTTTCTAATTCTATTAATTGTTCAACGCTTAGGTGTGGATTTCCTAAATTTCTTAGAGCTTTTTGTACTACAGACTCCAACATTGCAGCTTTTAAAGCATTTTTTTAATTCACATATAGAGACGAACTGTAATACTGTATAAAGCTATGTCTAGTTTTGGCATCCCTGCTAAGGTCGTTTTCTTGTCATTCGATGTCAAAAAAGGATTCAGCCAAAGCGATAAACTATCATGCGATTTCTTAAACATCGTAATTGAGAGTGAGAGAACGCAAAATTCTACGGTCAACACCAAAGGCACTATCTTCCAAAAATCTGTTCAACTTCTTACGTACGCCCCGCCGATGATATTGATATAATAGAAAGAACACGGCGTGATGTCAATGGCGCCTTTGTGAGAATTGAGGTACAAGCGGAAAAATTTGTTTAGCGTTAAATGAGGGCAAAAAAAAGTATATGCTGTCTTCGAGGAAGGACATCCAACACCGACGATGCGACAGCTCGGACAGAATTGACTTCTGCAACGCCAATAGTCTTGTGATTCGTGGCACAATGTTTAAACACAAACTGTATCATAAAATTATCTTGGAGAGGCAAAGGTCTTCTAACCAAATTGATCACTTTGCTATTAGTCGACGACGTTTTAGAAGCAATCTCTTGAATGTCCGAAACAGAACGGGGACATGGGACATGCCCGTGACCACCACTTAATAACAACCCTAAAATTGCCTAAGGTTTCAGTTCGTAGATCAAATGGAATAGCACGAGCCCACAGGTTCAACATCGATAGACTAAAAGAATCCAATGACACATCAACAATTCAGACCAACCTGTGTCACGGGATGAGAACAGTGCTGTGAAAATATTTCCATATCAGGTGCTGATAGAATAGTCGGTAGCAAAGAAGGAGGCAACAACACCTCGGTTTCAGAAGAATCTTGGAGCTGGAATCTCTGTGCCACATAAAAAAGAGAGAGGCTCACAGCAGTGTACGCCGCCGCGCACAGTGGCCCGTTTAGGCTAAAGTCATTCCAAAATTCATTTTTTTCGTTGTTCCAGAATTCAAAATTTGTTGTTTCGCTGAATTAACAAATATTTGAAGTTCTTGAAACCGAAGTTTTTTTTGAATTTTCCTAACGGTTTGGTTTTGAGAGGGGGTCAAAGTTGAATTTTTTTTTCAGTTTTAATTACAAACAATTTTTTTTCTTTTTCTTGATTTTGAGAAGCTATATTACGAACGTGGGGAAAGAATTTTTGTTTTTTCTTTCTGAAATTAACAAATACGGTAAAATATATGTTTGGAAAAAATATTACAAAAAAAAAAAAATGTCCATATATTTTTTTTTTTTTGGACACCACTTTTTGTACCTTTTTCTGACTTTACATTGCATGGAAAAAAAGCTTCAAAAAGCATTAAGCAAAACTCAACGCATAATGAAAGCTGAAGTATTTCTTAATATAATCCTGAAGAAATAATTTGCGCCAACTTGCGCCCAACTGAGCTAGAGCGATTTTATTAATCGATGGCAGGCACTTTTTTTCAATTTTCTGGTTTTTCAATGGCAAATTAATAAAATGTTTAATACTGTAACTTTTGAACTAGTTGAGATATCACCACAATTTTTTTTTTATTTCGAAGAAAATGTTCACGGCTAACAATATGATGAGTTTTAAATTTATTACATTTGCAGGGTGTTCCAGAATTTTCGAACAAAATTTTTTTTTTTTTTAATTCAAAAAATTATCTGAAATGGGGAATGAATTCACCACAATTTTGTTTTTGATGACGGAAATATTTTAAAATACGATATGTCATAAATATTACATAAATCGGAGGCAATAAAAAAATTAAATTGAAGGGTTTATATTATATCCATAATAAAATATTAGCAGTTATTTTTGACTTAAGGAGATTAAATGTTCAGTGATTATTTATGTAGGTATTAATTTTTAATCGGATTAAATGTTTATTTTTTATTGCTCGATGTCATAAAATTTTAGGTAAAAAAAGGTTTTTTTTTTTAAGGATTAAACAATTCCAATTTCAAAGACTAGGTAGACAGGTAGAATTTATAATTAATGGTAGAGGTAATAATATAAGGTATAAAAGGATAACTTAGCACAATGAAGTTATCATTTCTAGTTTGACTGAGCATAGAAACAGTAATAAGGAAACGTTATAGAAAATGGATATACCATATAGCAGTTTGTTCGACATTTTTAGTGCCAATCTGAAAGATGTCAATAAGTTTATATCCGCGGTTATGACTGAATACGAAATATCCGATGAAAGGTTTCTTGATTTTGAAAGAAAATTGAGTACCTTTTTCATAAACGCTAAGGCAAAATGGAATGCAATGGGTAGGTCGAGAGTGAAATTCGTGAGCAAACATGAGGATTGGATTTCCTTGTCCCTTCATTTAAATACCATAGAAACGGAAGAAATTATTGATCTGCCATCTACATCTAGTTCATCAAGAGGGAGGCCAAAAAAAACATTAGAAGAGTGCGCAACATCTACAAAAAAAAAAAATTGCCATATGACTGAGGGCTTAAGCACTGAAAACCTAACTGAAGCGCTAGTCATTAGATTAAATAGTGACCACGAAAAGAAGAAAGGAGAAATAGTCAAGGCATTATCAAATGCAAGCGCAGTTCGGATCAAAAGAGTCAGAGAAAGCTTTCCAACTCCACAACAGGATCCTATAAAATATACCAATGACAGTGCATTAGCTTTGTTTATGGACCTGGGACTATCAAAGGAAAAATATAAAATTCTGAGGGGCTCGTTGAGGAAGCATCATGTTGACATTCTTCCATCCTACAATATGATAACAATTGCAAAAAAAGAAGCCGTTCCACAAAACTGCGAAATAACGGAAGTATCAGCTAGAGTGAAACTTCAGGATGTAATGGACCACACTGCAAGAAGGTTACTTGAAGCTAAAACGCGGGAACAAATGGCAGCACTACCAATATATCTGACGTTACAGAGCAAATGGGGCTGTGACGGATCATCTGTACAAAGCGCATACAAACAAAAAATAAACTCTGTATATGGTGAAACAGATGCAAATATGTTCATGGCATCTGTTGTTCCACTCATGGTTAAGAAGTTCAAGTGAAGAACATTGGAGGAATCCTCGCCCATCATCTGTTCATTTTTGCCGACCGATACTGTTCCAATATGCTAAGGAAACTGGGGACCTTATTTCTTCTACTGTCAGCGACATCAAAAAACAAATTTCTGAAATTCAACCAACCATTTACAAAGTTAATGAAGAAATAACTTTGATTGTGAATCACGAGTTTTTTTTAACTATGATTGACGGAAAAGTTTTAAATGAACTTACAGAAACAAAATCAACGCGGTCATGCCCAATATGCAAAAGGACACAAAAGAGTTTCAATAGCCAAGATGAATCCAATGCAAACATTGACGAACATAACTACCAATATGGAATATCTCCACTGCATGGTAGAATCAGATGCATGGAATTTATATTAAAACTTGCATATACACTTCGACAGGATGGAGAGGATTTCGGTGAATCGATTGGGATCAAAGAAGCACAAAAAAGAAGAAAGGAAAGGATACAAACGTGTTTCCGTGATCAGCTTGGACTCGATGTAGACAAACCAAAGCAGGGATTCGGAAATACTAATGATGGGAACACTTCGAGAAGATTTTTCGAGCAATCGGAGATAACAGCTCAAATAACTGGAGTAAACATAGAGGTTATTTCCAGGCTGAAAATAATACTTGATGTTTTGAACTGCAGGGAAGTTGTGAACGCAGTTAAATTTGGGGAGTATACTAAAGCAACAGCAGCTCTGTTGACTCAAAAGTATCCTGAAAAACAACTGACACCTACCCTTCACAAAATTTTGGCTCACAGTCAAGATATTATAGAGTATCAATCACTTCCCCTAGGAGAATTATCTGAAGAAGCCCAGGAGTCCAAAAATAAGGACTACAAAAGGTATAGATATCAAAATACCTGCAAAGTTTCGAGAATAAGGCAGAATGAAGACTTATACAACATGCTTGCAGCCTCATCTGATCCGCTTATTTCTTCTCTGAGGCACGTAAGGACCCAAAACGATATGAAAGCACTTTATTCTCCGGAAATGTTGAGTTTATTGAATATTACCACGGACCAAGATGATAGTTTTCAAGAAATCTAATGTTTATACGTACATTTCAACTGTTTTTATTGTATGATTTGTTGTTCAATTTGTTATTTATTATTATTCTAATGTCAATTTACAAAAAAAAAAAACTTTTTTCGCCACTGTTCCTCTAAAATCGGTGTTTTACTTTTTGCGCTACTGTTAAACGTCAATTCCTTTTGTTTTACGCCAGAAAATGAATTTTCTTGTTTGTTTAATTCACATTTAATCATTTTTATCTCACTTAATATAACTAAGCTTTTTGACAGCTATTTCCGAAACACCCTGTAATGTTTTTATTTTGAAATTCACCAATTTCATAGCGTTGGGTGTAACCTTCAAAATAAAAAAAAAATTGTGGAAATATCTCAACTCGTTTAGGAGCTATGATTTTTGGAACCAAAAAAGCCGAAACGGGCCACTGTGGCCGTGAGAAGCGTAACTACATCAACGCATTGGCGCAAGAAGCAGAAGATGCTGCAAACAGGTGCGATAGCAGGACCATTTACAAAACAAAGCAGGCAACTGACTGGTGCACACAGTTAACAAAAACTCTTGGTATAAGAAGCAGACAATATTTTGATATGTTAGCAGGATGGACAAGTCAAAAGACGAAAAGAACACTTTTCCTCGGTTTTAAGCCGAGTGTTTGAAAGCAACTTTCGGCCGATGCATTCCGAATTGTCCGAACAAGCCAATCCCCGAGTTTCACGTTCTGCACGGTGGTAGGTTTTAGTCAGACAAGGCTGTATTCTGTCGCCAATATTGCTTTTGTTTGCGATAAGCGATGGAAGCTTTGTCAGGGAGCGGAGGAATTCAATGGACTTCCTATTTAAAACATCCGAATTACGCGGAGGACGACGTTTATTTACTCTCTCATAGGATCATGGATCTCCATCAAATGACGGCTAGGGTGTAGAAATAGTGGGACTGAAAATCAATTCCGGCAAAACAAAAATGATCAGCCTCAGAACCCGATCATCCTCTCTAATCAATATTTTCTATCATCGAGTGGAGAAAGTCGAGAGCTTCCAATATCTTCGTAGTATCGTCTCCACCGAAGGCGAAACCGAACAAGACATCAACTACCGCATCGGCAGGACAAAAGCGACAAATGCTGTCTCGGACGACCGAGAAGCACATGGCGGAGGACAGTCGATGAAGAAATAGCGTCACTACGTAAGAGCTGGAGGGAGATGAAATATATCTCAGGAAAATGAAAACGGTACCCCTATGTCCCTTTAGGAGTCCCCCCACATAATTAATAGGTTTGAGGACTTAAGAAAGTAAGTAAGGAATGAGATAAATATGCCCTTCGGTTTCCTAGAGTATTAAAAACCAAAATTGTACATGTGTCATTGTTAAAATTGGAATTCGTTAAAATAGACCAGTTCCATCTGACAAAATTTACCTAAGATCTCATTGCCACTTTGAACGAAGAGAAGAGAATAAGGTGGAATATACCTGACTGAGAAACCGGATCCTTAAAAATGTTCATCTCAAAAATCTCAGTGAGGTCTCAGTTTTTTGCTGAGACGTTTTGATCTACACAAAAACATTTCGACGTCTCCGATATTTCAGTGAGATTTGGTCATCTGGCACTGGCCACATCATAAAGGAGCATCCGATTGAAGTCATCAAACTTCGAAACTTAAGACATTAGCTCTGTTCGACAAAGCTCTGAGATATCTCTATGAAAAAGTATTAGGTCCGTTTTTTCGGTCAGCTAAAATTATTATTGATTTTTAGTGCTGGCTCATTACTGAGATTTTGACTTAGTCGACGAATGACGACAACCAGCAGCAACGCACAGAAGACAAACAACAGCTGCAAACACACAACCAAAACCAAGTCGTTTCTTTCAATCAGCCAACAGCCAAATACGCTGTGTATCAGAGAGATACAAAATGTATAGAATCAGTTCGTTTGCCAAGTATAATTCACATTCATGTCTTGGCACGAAATTCACTAATAGAAGTAAAATTTCAAGGCAAAAGCAGAGAACAATACCCCAGCGGTTTAGTACCAGGTTAGTTATACTAGGGAAGGTCTTCTCGTAAGCTTTAACAGACTGTGAAATTCGTTCACTGGGTCTTAAACAGTGGCGTCTGCTTTGAGACTGTAATTATCAGTGGCGTCTGCTTGCATACTGTAATAATCAAGTGGCATCTGCTTGCTCAGATTGGAGTCATAACAGGGCATTGCCTCATAGGTAGACATGTCATGAGGCTTGGGGTCTACACAAATGACTTCTGTAGATGCTGCTTAGACGAGGAAGAAGAGGAAACAGTCCAACAACTTCTATGTACATGTCCGGCACTCTCCAATAGAAGCAATACCTATCTCGGTAATCCCTTCTTCAATAATACCAAAAGATGTATCTCTAATTTCAATAATAGTACAAAATGGTTTGTTTAAGTTCATAACACTCCCACGAGTAACTTCTTTAGTGGTATCACAATGGACCCTTGAGCTGAAAGTGAGTCAACAACATCCAGACAGCCACTCTAACCTAACTGACCTAACGTCAGTAAAGGCAAACATACCCATTTGGATGACTTTTAATGAGCATAATGTACATTTTGTTTGTTTAAAAATTGAATTTTTAGCGAACATGTTTTCTGCTTGAAAATTGGTCCGTATCAAATCGACTAGAAGAATAGTTACAACAAGTTACTCGCCGAATTCGTCAAAAATATTTTGTAAGTCACAAGGAAAAAAGGGTAAACAAAATATTTCTTATCCAATAATTTTTTATCATCACTAAATATTTGTCAAGAGATTGAATTTAAAATAGAAAAGAAAGGCAAATAAACCAAACCCAATGCCCGGACATTTATAAATTCAAAAGCTAATTCATTTCTACTTGAATAATAACAAATAGAAATAATAAGAAAAACTAAAACTAAAAATTGTTATTTACCGCTCAATGGAGCTGACGTTGCCTGTTCTTTCAGAAAACTCTTTGATTTCCTCATTCGACCTGATATTACTCAAAAGGCTTTCACCATGTTTAGCTGCCCCCAATATTTCTTCCTAGAATTTAAGACAAAAAATTCATCTGAGTAACATTCTTCTTTTTTCTAATAAAATCTGTCAACCTTCAACCGCTCGTAGTCAGCTCCCTGATCGTCCAATAGCTTCTGAGTTGCTTCAACAGAATTTGGAAATTCTGTATCGTGAATAACTTGAATGAAAATATCCAATTCATTTGACACTTGATGCGTTAGACTTGAGAATTTTTCCAAAGACTATAAGAAATTTTTAAATGAATTATCAAATTGTTAATTTTTGTGTAAAAACAAACAATTCTCTGTTGAATCCATTCATGATGGGAATAGAGTAAGGTTCCACCCATTTCGGATGTCAATTGAGATTGAGACAGGTATTCATGTAGGTCGGTGAGAGCGGAACATATGACTAGTCGAAAACGATATTCATCTTTGGAAAACTTTGTACTGACCTGAAAAATCAAAGCAACATATTAGTTTAAGAATGTCCACATCAAAAGAGAACGACTTACTTCTGAGATTGCTTTTTGGAACAGACCAGCTGGCCGTAAAACATATACTACATGGACAATTCCAGGGAAATATATCTGGAAAGGCGATAAATGTTTAAAAATTACAAACAATTGTCGAATTTGATTTAGAATATGATTTTACTGATATTTTGTGTAAAACTGCTTTGACTGATGTCCATTTGTCTTTCCGCCTGTCAATTATTAGGTGGAAGCCAAGGTCGGCATCTTGCATTCTAAAAAGAAAATTTTAAATAGAATTCTTTACAAATTTGAAAATACACATCAAAAAACAAATAATAAAAAGGCAAATAAATTTTTATCGTGGTACACTTAACGCGGCCTACAAAAACCAAAGGGGCAAATCGGTTGTGGACTCGATACTTTTGTACCAGTGTGGTGTTTGGAGACAAATTTTGAGGAAATGTTTGTTACAAAATCGACCAAGCAGTTCTTGATATGTGGCCAGGGTAGCGGGGTGACGGGTAGCGAGTAGCGCAAACCGGGTAGTATGTAGCGGGTAGTGTGTAGTGGGTAGTGTGTAGAGGGTAGCGGGGTAATGGACAGCGGCTAGCGGATAGCAATCAGAAGTAGTGGGTAGCGGGTAGCATACAGAAGTAGTGGGTAGCGGGTAGTAAGCGGATAGCGGGGTAACGCGGTAGCGCTCAGCGGGTAACGGGTAGCGGATAGTGGGGTAGCTGGTAGAGGGAAGCGGGTAGAGGAGAGTGGTATGGGGTCTTTTATTTATCGATTGAGGCAGTACGAAGTCCGTGGGGTCAGCTAGTAAGTTTTTAAATGCAAACCCCTCTTAAATCAAGAATCAAGGCAAAATATTCACAAGAAAAATAGACAAAACTTACGATGGCACTGAAGTTAAGTATAAAATTAATTTTTGGTAATCAGCTTCTTCTAGCACGTGGAAATTATTATTGTCAGGAAATATTATTAGTGGACAGCCTTCTATTGATCTTCCACCTACACAGAGAAAAAAAAGGATTATTTCTTCGTTTCGTCAGTTTGTCAAATCAAGCATCACCTGTAATAATGGCATGTTGCGGATGCAGCAAATCAGCAACATCACTTATATTTAAAGGACTTTCGCCTGTCCCATTACTAACTCCACTCATTACAACTGGTGGATTGATTTGTTCCAAAAACGAACTTATACTATCGGATGGCTGATGATGATGGTTTTGGTGTATTGATGTTTGCAACAATTGTTGCTGTTGGTTAATGTTGTTGCTGTTATTGTTGTTTTGGTGTTGCTGATGATGTTGTAAATGCAATTGAGATTGTCCAGAACCGTTGCTTATTATCGATGTTTGAAGTTGGCTTAATGAGGATTGTAGTGTTCCATCGGTTTGATGGAGAACTGTTTGTATTGAGGCTGTACTGTTGACAGATGATTGTGATTGTAGGACATGTTGGCGGGATGAGCTCATCACCATTGCTTTGGACTCGGAAAGTGCGAATTCAACATCGTTGTCTGGAATGAAAGTTTAAAGAATTTTTTTACAAAAAATTTGTTTACTCTTAACGCCAAAATTATTATTTTTTGGATTTTGGTTAAAGGTTTTAGTAGGAGATCCAAAATCACCCTGCCAATAGATTGCTTAAACATTTCTTGTTTGTTAAACATTGGAAACATAAAATTTCATTAAATTAGCTCATTATCGTTAATACGAATTTCAAAGTAATATCCCTGTCAACAACTTCATTTTCGTTAAGGGTCGATTTTCATATGTCCGTACCAGAAGTGATCCATTATAAATTTTTAAATCAACATCCTTTGTAATGAATTCTAATAAAACCAAAGCCACACCACACAAGAATATCAAATTCCACACAAAAATAATGTCTTCGTCAGAATGTAAACTTACGTGCTTAGTATTTTTGACACCTTGTTCTCCCTTCCCGTAAGGAAGACACTGTATTCATTCAGTTCTATTCGAGGAATAAATTACACTTTCGTTCTTCATTGCTTGATAAAGAAAAGTGCACACCCTTCCCCATTGGAATGTTTGCTTTTATGGATTTACCCTATTTTACTTTGCTGTGTGGATTGAGGTGACCAGCTCATATTTTGTTTAAGAAAAATTTACAAACATTTGTTTTGTATAAAAGTAAAAGCGACATCCACACTGTTAGTTGGTTAAAACAAAAATATGTGTTTGGAAGATTTGAATCATTTATTTATTTATTTATTCAAATACGTTAAATACTAACGCTAAGATTACATTGATTACTTAAAACTAAACTTAAAACTAACATTGTTTAACTACTTATAATAAAAAAAATAAATTTAAAGCTTGCAGATTTGACATTGTCATTTGTAGAGTTAATGAGAAGAGAAAATTTATTAAAATTACTGATTAATTGATTGAGAGGACTGTTAGCGCCATAGTTAGATCTACTAAAAATAGTTCGAATAGGTAAATTTCTTCTTAAGGTGGCCTGACTCAAGTTGAAATTCAATCTATAAAGAATAGATGGACATGAGATAGTTCCATTCATTACTCCTGTTATAAAGCAGAACTGTAAATACTCTCTGTGACCAGAAAGAGATGGGAGATTTATTAAGGGAAGTCTTTGAGAATATGGTGGTAAATGAAGTCTATCAGGCCAGGGAAAAAATCGTAGGCAAAATCTTAAAAATCTACGTTGAATACTTTCTATTCTATTTATATGAATAGAGTAGTATGGTGCCCATACAACGCAACCGTATTCGAGAATTGGCCTGACAAAAGAAACATAAAGAATTTTGATGACATATGGATCACGGAACTCACGCGAAAATCTTTTGACGAAACCAAGTACTTTGTTAGCTTTTTTTATTATAAAATTATAGTGATCAGTAAACGTTAATTTTGAGTCAAGTACAACACCAAGGTCAGAAAAGTTAGATACCCTACATAAGGAGGACGAATTCAACACATAGTCATAGTTTATTATATTACGTTTGCGTGTAAAACACATTGTTTTACATTTGTCAATATTTAAAATCAAACGATTATTCTTGCACCATTCCCAAAACATATTAAGGTCCTCTTGTAGATCGTCACAATTGATCGAGTTAATAATTCGAAATATTTTTAAATCATCTGCATAAATAAGCGATAAAGAATTGTTTAAAACAGAAGGCAAATCATTAATAAATAAAACAAACAGCAACGGGCCAAGGTGACTACCTTGGGGTACACCAGAATTGACTTTAAATTGACATGAAGGGTTACATCTGAACATGACACTATAATATCTATCTTTAAGGTATGACGAAATCCACATAACAAAACGGTCGTTAAGTCCAATTTTACTCAATTTACTGAGAAGAATCTCGTGATTTAATTTGTCGAAAGCTTTGCTAAAGTCTGTAAAAATGCAATCGACTTGAGAGTGTTTTTCAAATGCATCCAAACAAAAAGTAGAAAATTGTAACAAATTTGTTATTGTAGATTTTTGTTTAACAAATCCATGTTGATTTTCACATATGATAGAAGAACAATTAAAAGAAACTATATCACAAATGAGGGATTCAAACAGTTTAGGAATAGCAGACAGTTTCGCTATAGGACGATAATTAGTAACTAAATTCTTAGAACCCTTTTTATGGACCGGCGTTAAGTATGAATATTTCCAAAGATCTGGGAACTTGGAACATTTCAGAGATTCATTGAAAAGAAGAAACAACGGATAAGAAATATAGGACACACATTTTTTCAACATAAACGATGGGATTCCATCAGGACCAGGACTAAAACATTCATTTAGCTTTAAGATATTGTCACGTATAGAAGACTCAGAAATTGAAAAATTAATTGATGAAAGATGACTGTATTCTTGTGTGTTAGGAGTGATAAGAGAACATGTGTTTGCAGAAGAGAAATCTTCAAAAGCAGTCTTAAAATAATCTGCAAACATGTTAGAAATTGTCTCTGGAAAATGGCTAGAAGAATTTTGAAAGGTCATACATGCTGGATAGCCGTCAAATTTACGTTTACTATTAACATATCCCCAAAATATATGGGGGTTCGATTTTAGGTCACATTCAGTGTTCGAAATAAAGTCAGAATACAAACAGTTTGAATATGTCACAAAGTCGGATTGCAGCTCTTGATAGACTCGAAACGTCTCATCATTCTTCGAAAGATTGAATTTCAACCAGGCCTTATTTCTTTTATTTTTTAATGTTTTTAAATGCGAATCAAACCATGGCGGTTTGATTCGCCATGGCAACCCACATCATACAAAAATCTTGAACTCATTGTTTGAGGTTAACCGCAATTATTTTTTTTTAGTTGATGATTACAATTAATCTCTGAGATAGAAAATAAAATTTGATAAAAAAAACCTTAAGCAAACGGAATCAGCTACTACAAAAAAGACGTAGAAGGTCACTTGATCAGAATATTTGTCTGACCCGTTTACGTGTGGATTTCCTAAGACCTCGTTTAGAATCATTACACCCTTTTTCATATTTTATATTTGAAGGGGATTAAGATTATAATTTTTCATTTTTGTGAGTCAATTCATGAAAAAATTTTGTTTTTGTGTATATAACGAAATTGCTTTGATTTTGTCATTTTTAACTTGATTCTAGACGTATGTAAGAATATTCGAGTTTTTATGAAAACCTTAACCTGGTTTTGAGTGAGCAAGAAACATGTTAACAAAACAGTTATCCCGAAATCAGTCATTTTAAATAACTAACGAAAAATAATAAAAACACAAAACAGCAACGACTCTTTTTTTTAACTCTCTTGACATTTAATCAATAGTGTAGAGACTTTTTTATAATTAATATTTTTTTTATGTTTGTTAGACATGCAACATATTTTTTGTTTGAATAATTAAGCAATTAGTTTGTGTGAACTTGCAGACTCTAACTCGCTATTCTTCGTCTGCCTAGAAAAACACTTGTCTTAAGTTTGGAGGGTAAATATTGGCTTTAGTTGTGTGTGATACTGACAAATATTGAATGAACGAGTTGACTTTATGTATCGATTTAGTGAACTCATGATAGAAATGCTACTTGGTTTGAGCATTTTGCTTAGTTTTTAATTCGGCGATGGGCACTGTGGCGTATACGTAACATAAATACTATGTTCAATTCAATTATGATACAAAACGATGATGAGGATGAGGTGTTATAAATAATCGATATTTGTATATATGTACATACTAGGCGACCCGTAAAACGTTGTTTTGCTATAAGAATTGATTACATTCGTCCACGCGTGCATCTTCCGCACAGCCACCCATAAAAAAGGCAACGAGGCAAAAGGCAATTTGACCTTTGAACAGTAAACCTTTTTAAAGGCTAACGTGGTGTATCAATAACAAGTATTTGTACCTTTCCTAATGCTCAACACATCCCGGCTGGCTCTTTGTAAAATTTAGCAGTTAGGATTTTTGAATTAGCAAAACATTCAAAATCGAGCTCACAGTCGAATCCTAGACGTAGATATGACTGAGAGGCAAATAATCGATGTACACCCATTGGCGTTGTTGTTCATTTACTCTCAGTCTGTCAATTTTAAGACGACGTGATCGGCTTTCTTTTTATCTTCTCTGCTCATTTCGCTCAGATGCATGTCATCTTCTGATTCTACTTGATGCAATCGCACCAAGCTCCCACACACATCAGTATTGTCTTGCTGGATTCGTTCAGCGTCTTTGGACTCTTGTTTTCTGTATAGCAGGAGAGTTACGTGTTTTACGGCCCAAAGAAGCCTCTTTTAATTGTCACTACTGCAAGCAATATACAAACAATTAAAATAATGATACACGAAATTTTCACTTAAACTATGTATGAAGTGAGATAAAGCTATTAAAGAGTAGGGGTAAGTGCCAAGAGGCTAAAAATTGGAAACTAAATGCTTTTTTTGGTGCCACATTATCGTGTGTAACAAAAAAAAAACAAAAAAAAATAGAAGAATAAAATAGAGTGGCTCGACAGCTCTTAAAGACGGCCTAAGTGGCTTACACTCATCAACAATTCTCTTATACACTTAGGGGTTTAAAATTCTCAGACCTGCTAAACACAGGTACAAAATTTCATCAAAATTCGTCGAGTCAACCAAGTTCCGAGTTTAAAAACAGCTGCCTGCAGATATTGAAGTTATCTTCAGTAAGTAAGTAAATGACTATCAAAATTTCCCTTAAGGTAAGTTCCAAACAAAAATCAAAAATACACTAGTCAAAACAATTAAAGGAACACTTGAAAAAACTCAAAAATGGAGTGATTTTTTATAAGGCTGTATCTCAGTAGAAAAAAGTCGGATTGAAGTGAAATAAAAAGCTTTTCAAAGGTTATCATTTCTTCTTTTCAAATTATTTTGAGTTAAATAAGTACCGTTGGTCGTTTTTGCTTGAGCGTAAAAAATGTTCACTCAATTTCAAAATCGAAAATAAAAATAAACTTTGAGTTGTCATAAAATGAGCGGAAATTTTTTTTCAATCCAACCAATCTAAGATTCAATTGAAAATTTTGCTGGCTATAAATCAAAAAATGGGTTTACATGCAAAAACACAATTTCGACTTTGGACCCTAATAACTCTGCTTAAAATTGACGTACAAAAAAACTAAAGACAGATTTAAAAAATTCATTCAATTTTCTACACAAAAACAAAAACGAGTATTTCGAGCTAACGGTTTTTTTTTGCAGATTTGGAACGCTCCCATTTGCTTTTGCAACACTGAATTTGTCAGATTATTGAAATACTCACTTTTTGCGTTATAATAAACTTATATTCTAAAAACCTGACGCGCTCGAGTATTTCCGACCATCGATTTTTTTTTACTAATCTGACGCGATCGAACGCAACAAATTTAACCGTTCATTTCTGGTAGGTTCACATAACAAAGTGCAAGGTTTCTCCCCATATAATAATCTGACGCGCTCGAGTAACGCGCGAAATCCCTTCCTGGGCTCCCCTACTATTATGACTTTATGAAATTCGGACGAATTATGTCACATGACTTCTTAAGAAATTTTTGATTATTTAATTTAAAAAAAAAATATCATTGGGCCTTTTTTTTAATAATTGTTGTATACATAAAATCTTTCAAAAATGTGTTAAAATTAATTTGGGTATGCAGTTTGTAAATATAGGTACATTTTATAATTTAATTTCGAAAAAAAACGACCAACTCAAACCGCTAATTTTCAAGTTTAAAGTCAATCGGACCAGTGGTTAAGGCTGTAGATGCGTTTACAGACAGACAGACGAAATCACCGGACCAACTGTTTCGAAGTCTCTTTTCTATATGCTGCAAGTAAAAAGGAACACACACAGAAATACACGTCTCCAAAAGGCAATACCTCAAGATTAGGATTTTGATTTACATTTTTTTTACATTGAAAGCTGTTCTTTTGTCGATATTCTTGTTATGACTTATGACTTGTTAGAAAATTATCTCAAGTACGAAATGACGAACAACTCAAATCACTTAGGTACCGTCCGAAATAGCGGGAAATATGTGAGACCATATGGCATTCATTTGTCAGCAATACAATTTAACTTTGTACAGATTTTTATCAGAATCAAATACGGTTTCCTTTTCCTTCCGTTTTCTGAATGACCACTTAGTTCCATGAATTATTAAAACCGAATTTTTCCTCCTTTCATACTAAATGTTGCAAGCGTGTTGCCATTAATCAACACATTCAAAAGACTATACACTCATAACATACATATACTATATATTTTTTTAGAATCACGATCTGCAAAATCGTGTATCCACAAAAGACCTTTGTTTTCTTATAATTGCATTGTTATGTTTTCTTAAGGGCACGACATGCACACTTGTAAAATTTCTTAGAATAGTAAATACTAGCACGTCATTCATAAGCAAGTACAGACTTCTTTGTTTTGTTTTGCTTTTTTTTCAAAGAAAATACTAACTTTAAACTTTTAAGTTAAAGCGCATGCAAGAATAGAAAATTTGTCTTAAAATATTATTTGGCTGAATATTAGACAAAAAGCTATAACTTCATTTATGCAGTTGAGATCAACTAAAAATCTAAATAATTCATACCACAACAATAACATCTAAAACGATCCTCAGCATCCTCCGCCATTTTTAATAAAAGTTAATTGATAAATTTACACCATTCACCAAATGAAGACTTTTTACATAAATCTTATATGCACCGAACATAAAAGATAAAAGAAAAACCACAAACTGTCATCGGCACTTTTAAAAAAAGAAACTATCACAACAAAATCAAATATAAACACCGAAAAAAGATTCAAAATTGAAAAAAAACACGACTGCGCACTCAAACCACCCACTTAAAACATCAAAACTCGAAAAAATACATTTATCATTACGTAATTTTACAAAATGTTTATGTTTTGACCTATGTTCGACGATCAGTTCATATATCTTTGTTTTCTTTTGATTCAAAACAATATAAAATTTTCGAACTCAAAAGTCCCAAGAAAACATCAACTTGAATAACCACAGCACAACAATAAACTAAAAACCAAGATCGTCGACTTTTTTTTCGCTTCTTTTCAATTAATTTCACTCAAGTTGTTCTAAATTCATTTTCTTGACGAAACAGTGACCGAGTCTCTACAGAACTAAGCAAACATATTTTTTTCTGCGATAAGAGAATGATGTTTTTCTATTCGAACGTAAATAGAAAATGAGGGAAACTATCCACAAAATAAGATTAAAACAAAAAACTTATTTTTGTATTTTCGTACCAGCAGCGATGACGGTTTGAATGGACCACAGCAAAAGTGTATTTCAAGTAGCTCGATAAAATAATTGATTTCAATTAGTATCTGATAATTTGATTGATGACATGTTTACAAAAACACACATGATAAAACCGATTGAGCTCAATACACTTCTTCAAAATAAATTTGACATTGAAAACCGGTCGGGCTCGTCCGGAACCATTAGTTCAACACTCAAATGTCAACAAATCGTGATCAAATTATGATCGCACCAAACATCTAAAATCTCAAATAATAAAAAGTTGTCGGATTAAATTTTCATGAAATCGGGAACGAATGTATTCACAGACTGATCGCAGTTATAGTATCTCCGATTTGAGAGAAGCACCTGATTCAAAAAAAAAAAAAACTGATAGAAACATGTATGATGCTCATAGAATGAGAATCTGCAATTATTAACACGTGAGGTTGATTTATACTTTTTTTTGTTTGTGTCTAAACATTCTCTCTTTACTCAGTTATTTTCTCGTTTTGACGGCAAAACTTTGATTTTCAATCTCACCTAATTCTGTTCTCTATACTTAGTGCTTCGGTTCGGTTCTAAAATAATTTCTGATATGACTTTCTGCGAACTAGATACTCGATCTGGTTTGTTGGACACTTGCTGGGTATCGCTTCCATAATAATTATCAAAAGTAGACTGACAGTTAATCTGACATTGCATTGAATAAGTATTTACATCGGGAATTGAAAGAGTTGATATGTCCATGTTTTATGGTCATTTCATTGTCATATTAAAATAGCATGACACAAAGTAGCTGTTATTTTTGTTTGTCTTCTTATGGCGATATGATTGTTTGTATCTTTTAATTAACGAAGACAAGGGGATATAAACAATTAAAGATGAATTTGTTCTTTCGGTTCAATGGATTCGAGAAGAATGGTAGTAACATAAAGAAAACTAAAAAAAATTGGACAAAGATGGGAAAGAAAATGATACTTTTGTTGACGAGGCTGTCATAAGAGTTCAGACAGTTGGCTTCAAAAATCGCCAATAAGAATTGATTTTTTTTTTTTTTGAGACGTTGACTTATTATTTGGAAAGCAAGTAATAATATAATTAATGCACTCAAAGTTTTATGACTGTTGCAGATTCGTTTTAGTTTTTTGTTCACTTAAGCGAACAGTTCTTCGAACATGTCGATTCAGTAACTTTAGCAAGGGGGTGCCGAACCATCTTAGGTCTGAGGACCTAACTAGTAATAAAGTGCTTCTGTAAGCTGTCTTAAATCCATTTTATGAATTGTATTTTATGTATCGCTTTTTCCAATAGTAACTTGACAACTTTGAATTTAATTCGTCAACGTACCTCTTTACTTATCATGGAAGTATCATTGTCAGCTTATTCACAAAACTCAACAATTTCATCATGGTAATGATTTGCACACTTTGCGAACGCGCAACGTCTGTAAATCATGGAAATGTTCTACCGAAATTCGAATTCGGTGACCACAACTTTAGGAGCGATAACTCCAATTTCGCCCTAGTAGACAGGCAATACCAATTTTAGTGAGTCTACATATTTACTTATGGCCCGACTTGGACGACATGTGGTTTCAACAGAGTGATGCAACAAGCAACATAGCTCACCTTACAATCGATTTGTGGAAGGGTAAGTTTGATCCTATCCGACGTACTCTTTGAGCGTCTTAAACCTTTCTGCAACAAAGTGTCGGCACATACCAGTGTGGCTTTAGGCCAGGCATAACAACGATAGGCCAAATATTCACACTGAGGCAAATCCTGGAAAAGACCAATAAATTGCAAGTCGAATCCATCGCCAAGAGATTATGGTAGCAATGTCTGAATTCGGGATCCTGAACAAACTGATCCAGCTGTGCTGCATGACGCAAGACAATACGCAGTGCAGTGTGCAAATGGGTAACAGGTAACAGCTCATCTGAGTTGTTTAAAACATGCGTAGGGTTAAGACAAGGAGGTGCTTTGTCATGTGACTTTTTGTGTGACCTGCGCAAGGCAGGTGTGAGCACAACAAATCCACCCAGCTTCTAGGCTGGACGACACAGACATCATCGGTTGATCCAAGAGAGCTGTGCTTGTAGCCTTCACAGTAATGAAAGCACAGGCGAAGACCGTTGGTCTTGAAGT
Organism: Sphaerophoria taeniata; assembly: GCA_943590905.1. Taxonomy (NCBI): domain Eukaryota; kingdom Metazoa; phylum Arthropoda; class Insecta; order Diptera; family Syrphidae; genus Sphaerophoria; species Sphaerophoria taeniata. Next base: position 31,720,261 of record OX016540.1, on the reverse strand, counting down.
GAATGAGGACAAAACAAAGTACATGCTATCAACAAACAAAACAACATCTGTCCACCGCCTTAGACGAAACGTCACTGTTGGTAGCATCAATTTCGAGGTAGTTAAGGAGTTCACTTACCTTGGAACAAACATTAATCCCACAAACGACACTTTAGTGGAGATTCGAAGACGAATTACCTTAGCGAACCGCTGCTACTTCAATTTGACCAAACAACTGGGTTCAAAACTTTTTACTCAAAAGACAAAGTGTCTGCTGTATAAGACTTTGATTTTACCTATGGTACCGAGTGCTGGAAGATAAGGAAATAAAGGGGAATTGATACTGGACACTTTCGAAAGAAAAATTCTTCGGCGGATTTTCGGTGCCGTATGCGACGATGGTGAATGGGGAAAAAGGTTCAACTGCAAACAGTTCGAGCTGTGCCAAGATGGCAAGATGTTGATGAACTTCAGAAAGCCAAGGCAAGTAAGTCTTGTCTTCGCAGCTCCCAAGTTCGAGACAAAATCTCCGGTACAAGATCGAGTGACTGCGGTTGCCAAAGCGCTTCGTTTTGAAGACTGTAGAATGCATGTGAGCAACCATTCCCTATGGAAAACTGCTGTGTCTCAGGTTGAGATTCTGTATGGATTAAGAGCCGGTTAAGCAAGCAAGTAAGTAAGTTTGATTAGCTCGATATTTCAAGGAACGGGCCAGTCGATTGGCCACCTCATTCGTGCCATTTGACACCCCTAGACTGTTTTCACTGGGGCTACGTTAAGTCATTGTTCAACAGAGTCAACATTGAACGTGAAATAGCGTCAATTTCGGCCGAAATGTGTAACCGAGTCATCGAGTCCAATGAATCGACCGCTGCAAACGTTAACGCAGTGAACGAAGTCGAGTTCCAATCATTAACGTTTTGATTGTACTTCAAGCCGATAATAAAGTTTTCGAAATACCTTAAATGTCAAGTCCTAATTCGAAAACCCTCTAGTACACAAACCGTTGTGGTTCACTCTGTCCAATTCATTGTTATCTGAAGATCTCCAAGGTTAGTCGAACTATACGTTCAGGGTTCTTGATTATGATACTGATTATTATCTTCTTTATGAAATTTTGTATGTGGGTTCCAATGGATTAGATTATTAGAAAATAGTTTAAATCTACAATTGTGTTTACTTAACGACTCAATTGACGTTGTTTTGTGGAAATTCGAAAACTAAAGCATTAATTATACTACTTGTTGGAAAACTTGTTAAGTTTATACTTGCGATCAAAATCTCTAAGTAATCAAGTTTTGACTATTATGTATAAAGAAAATATTTTTCAATAAAATATTTATTCTGTCATTTACTATCGTTACAATCAAGTCGTTTAATTTAACTCTGCTAAAAGGTTATGGGCCCAGGACAATAGCTAGATTCAAAGAATATATACATATACTGGAGAAAAATGTCTGTACAACAGAATTTGGGAATCCATCAAATGGAGAAGCTAACTGGTTCTGAAAATTGGTCAACATGGAGTTTTGCCATGAAAACCCAATTAGAACTTGAAGATTCATGGAAATGTATCGAGAATGTTCCTGGCGTTGAGTTGGATCTTTCTAAGGACAAGATTGCTCGTTGTAAGATGATTCTGGCTATCGACAAGAGTCTTTATGTCCATGTTAAGAATGCAACAACTTCCAAAGAAGTTTGGACAGCTTTGCAAAATCTTTTTCAAGACTCTGGTCTGGACAGGCGCATAGGTTTACTTCAAAAACTATGCTCAGTGGTCCTGGTAGAATGTTCCTCTATAGAAGATTACGTAAGCCAAATCGTTTCGACCGCACAGAAGTTGAATGAAATAGGATTTGCAGTAAATGATGAATGGGTTGGTAGCCTATTATTGAAAGGTCTTCCTGATGAATATAGGCCGATGATCATGAGCATTGGTTGCAGTGGAAAAGTGATTTCAGCAGATTCCATCAAAATGAAATTGCTGCAAGACGTTAAATATGATTCCAAATCATCCAATAGTGCTCTTTTATCAAAGAGAGGAAGTTTTCCCAATTCACACAAGAAATGGAAGCCTAAGTATGACAAGAAAGGGAAATATCGTTGCTTTAACTGTGGTGGGGTCGGACACTACGCTTCAGATTGTCTATCGAAGTTTAAAGGACAAGATTTGAAGTCAGAAAAAGGTGGCTCAATGTTTGCAGCGTTTCATGCAGAGTCCAAACAGCATGAATGGTGTTTTGATAGTGGTGCCACCGATCACATGACATCTGATCCTGATTATTTCAAGCAACTCAAGCCATTTCAAGGTCAAATTAAGACAGCAAATAACATGTTAATGAATGCTGTTAGTAAGGGCGACATTTCGTTGACTGTTTTAACTCCTAAAGGAAGACGTGATGTTGTTGTTCATGATGCTCTTTATGTCCCGGAATTAAAAGTCAACCTACTATCCATAAAGAAGATTGTGGATCATGACAATGTTGTCATCTTCGACAAAGATGGATGTCGTGTCATGAATTCTTCAAATGAAGTCATTGCAAATGGTAAATCTGAAAACGGGCTCTACAAGTTGGATACTGCTCCGTATAAGAATGCTTATATTGCAAGAAGTAACCTGGACAATGTTTGGCATCGAAGGTTTGGTCACTTGGGACAAGAAAATTTGAAATTACTTGCTCGAGGCTTAGTTAAGGGTATTGCTTTGAATCAAGATTCTCAGTCGACATGTTTGTCATGTGCAGAAGGCAAGCAGCATCGCAACAGTTTTCCGTCAGAAGGGTCAAGGTCATCAAAAGTACTTCAGATAATCCATTCAGACGTGTGTGGTCCAATGGAGGCGAAATCTATAAAGGGAAGTATATATTTTGTTACTTTCATAGATGATTTCACTCGGAAGGTATTTGTTTACTTTATGAAGACGAAAGATGCTGTGTTGAACTGTTTTCGTGAATTCAAAGCCGAAGTCGAAAACCAACAAGAATCCAGAATCAAAATTTTACGAACGGACAATGGTACAGAGTTCACAAACAAAGCTATGCAACTAGAGTTGAAGAAGTCTGGGATTGTTCATCAAACAACCGTTCCGTATGCTCCAGAACAGAACGGTTTGGCAGAAAGGATGAACAGAACTCTTATAGAGAAGGCTCGAGCTATGTTGTGTGATGCTAAAACGCCTAAATTTTTTTGGGCTGAAGCAGTTAACTGTGCAAGTTATATTGTCAACCGTTCACCGCATAGAAAGCTTGAAAAAACTCCAGAAGAGTTATGGAGCAATGGCAAACCGAATGTTAGTTCTTTTCGAATTTTTGGTTGCACAGCGATGTCCCACATTCCCAAACAAAAACGACGAAAGCTGGATTCAAAATCCGAAAAATGCATTTTTGTGGGATATTCGAATACTTCCAAAGGTTTCCGTCTGTACAGCCTACAAAAGAAAGATGTTTTCATCAGCCGTGATGTTGTATTTCACGAGGATAACTTTCACTACAAAATTCAAAATGAAAACACCAATGAATTTCCAAAGTATACAGCTGTAGTGGGGTAACATCCAATAGAGAAACAAGAAAATCTTGTCATAGAAAACGACTACGAGTCATGTTCATCAAATCCAGAATTTGAAGAGGGGGATAACGAAGAAGATCCATCATTGGCAACGTCATCATCAGAAACTCACGATCTTGTTTCAACGTTGGGCGTGCAATTTGATGTTGGTAGTCAGCAGATAGATGAAGATAATCCAAACCTACCAGAAGCTGGAGAATCTGCTCTCCCACGCCGAAGCGAAAGAATCTCAAAATTACCAAGAGTAGTTTACAATACTGAGACGGTCAACATCTTGGAAGATCCCGAAGACATGGAAGATATGTTTTCCAGAGATGACAAAGAAAAATGGATCGAAGCGATGCAGAGTGAGATGAAATCATTTGAGGAAAATGATACCTGGAAATGTGTCGACAAGCCTGCTGGAGCCAACATTATCAAGACGAAATGGGTATTCAAGAAGAAGCTAGATGAGATGGATAATGTACGATACAAGGCTCGATTGGTGGTAAAAGGTTTTACACAGAAGAAAGGTATTGACTATGAAGAAACCTATTCACCTGTTGTGAGGTACTCTTCTATCCGGTATTTAATAGCATTGTCAGTAAAGTATGATTTGCGAATTGAACAGATGGATGCTATTACTGCTTTTCTCCAAGGTGAGTTAACTGAAGATATCTATGTTGAGAAACCGAAGGGGTTTTTGATGGGAAGAGAAGGTCAAGTGATGAAACTGAACAAAGCTGTTTATGGACTTAAGCAATCAAGTTTAGTTTGGAACACCAAATTGGATCAAGTCCTACAAAAACTTGAATTGAAGCGTTCGCAAGTTGATCCTTGCATATACTTCCATAGAAAGGATAAGGCCATGACGTTTCTAGCAATCTATGTTGATGATATCCTAATCTTCACTAACGAAACAGTATTTTATGAAAATCTGAAACTAAATTTGATGAAAGAGTTCAAAATGAAGTTTTTGGGAACCGCGAAGAATTGTTAAGGAATTCAGATTTCACGTGACAAAGATGGAATTTATCTAGATCAAGAAAAATATATATCTGAGATGCTGATGAAATTTAACATGGATGAGTCAAATCCTGTAGCAACTCCTATGGATATCAACATAAAACTGTCAAAAGAGATGTCACCTAAATCTTCAGAAGAAGAAAAAGAAATGGCTAAGATTCCTTATCAGCAAGCAATTGGAAGCTTATTATTCGCAGCACAGTGCACTCGACCGGATATTTGCTTTACAGTCAACAAATTAAGCAAATTCAACAACTGTCCTGGCAAAGAACATTGGACTGCTGTGAAGAGACTCTTTAGATATCTGAAAGGAACAAAATCGGCCAAACTGAAATTTTCAAGAAATGGAAATCCTGAATTTCAAATATATTTTGATTAAGATTGGGCAAGCGATTGTGACGAAAGAAGATCTGTCACAGGATACGTATGTATCTTACAGGGAGGTGCCGTGTCTTGGGCGACAAAACATCAGCCAACTGTTGCATTATCCACAACAGAAGCCGAATATATGGCACTTTCGGCCTCAACTCAAGAAGCAATGTGGATTCGTGGCCTCGAGTCTGAACTGAACCATAATTTTAACAACTCGGTCATGAATATATATTGCGACAACAAAAGTGCAGTTCATCTGGCATCGACAAGCAAGTACTTATCAAGATCCAAACACATTGATGTTAGACATCACTTTATTCGTGAGAAGAAGAACATGAACATTATCTCTTTCATTGGAATTGGAACTGAATAAATGGTGGCAGATTATTTAACTAAGCCAGTTTCTACCGAAAAACATAATTTCTGTTCTAATAACATGGGCTTACGTTTGAGGTAAATTTTGTTCGAGTGGGGGTGTTGGAAAACTTGTTAAGTTTATACTTGCGATCAAAATCTCTAAGTAATCAAGTTTTGACTATTATGTATAAAGAAAATATTTTTCAATAAAATATTTATTCTGTCATTTACTATCGTTACAATCAAGTCGTTTAATTTAACTCTGCTAAAACTACTAAACTTAATTCTAGCTTCCTAGCGCTCTTGACAGACGTTTTATTTCTTCCAATATTTCATTCAAAAAATAAAAACCCAAAACAACTCAAATTGTCGAAGTAAAAAGGCTAAACAACATGTTTAAGTCGAGAGAAAAAATACATACTTGTCAACATTTTAGACTGAACCAAACCAACCGAAAGTTCAATTTCCAAATAACACTCATTTTAATTAGGTATTCTTCAACTAACGAAAAGCATTAATTTTAAGAACTAGGTCACCCATTGCTAATATATTAAATTCTCTATTTTCATGACAGACCGAAAAATGCCCCAGGTTATAGCATGAACTTCTAACTCGTCTGGCCTTCAGTATGAATGCATTTCCATAATTAAATTCTTATGCATCAAGTTGTTAATTTGTGGTTAAAAGAAAAAATTAAAATTTCACTTTTCATGCAAATTTTGTTTTTTATTTTCTATTTTCCAAACTATTCAAATGCACGCATCCTTTCAAATTAATTAACCTCCCATGCATCAGTTTAAGATCTCTTCAAAGCGCAGACAAGACATAACAACAATTATGACAAGACACGTGATAAAAATTAAACACGAAAAATTATAATATTAGCAACGGTAACGCAACACCAGCAACAACAATAACAATAGCATAATAAAACTACCGCAAAGTCTTCTCTTGCGTGACGTGTCAATGCATTCTGAAGGGGCAAAACTATAGCTTTTCAGTCTCATCATACTGGCTCTAGCTACAAGCGTCTAGTAGAGAGGATGATTAGCTTCTAAGCTACAAGCACGTAGATATTGAAGCCTCATTGTTTCCTTGTCCACTTGAACACAGAATTCGTTAGGCCAACTAGAGTCTGATGTTCTCGTTATTTAGTCGTATTCTCGAGGTGGCAAGATTCTATGAAACTCGTTCGTATAGTCGTCGACTAGCATCATCATAGCATCGGGTTGTGCCGTTGTGGCACTATCGGCTGGTCTAGGGGGTGGAAAAGCAAATGCAAAACTATATTCAACACCTTCCCTGTTCCTCATTTTCATAGTTGCTTCTGGGGTATTTGTACCTTTACAACTTTCATGATGCGATAATGCATTCACCAACTAAAGTGCTGACTTAAGCTCATCCCACTTTCGCAAATCATTCTCAAGTTACTTGGGGGCATTTCGTTTGCTTAACTCATCCTGGCGCCCAACGCCCTCCCCCTCGTTTTCATTATAGTAGTCGTCTGAGCGGGAAGTGTGTGTGAACTGAGCAATCAGAGTTTCATGTTACGTAAAAGCCTTTAAGCATTTTGTAAAAAAGCCTCAGGAACGGTTAAAAGATTTACTTTGAACGAAGCAATGTTGCCACCTTGCCGACATTTTTTACATCAAGAAAGGAAGGGAAATGTGTTTAATTTGTAAAGTAAAAATTTTATCTTCACACTTTTTACCTTACTTTTAATAAATTTAATCAACTTGGCAACCCTTCTGGCTGTTTTTAAGCTTTGGGGTGTGTGCCAAAGAGTGCGTTTGTCCCCAATTGCACATTTAAGTCGTTGTAACTGTTCTTTGCTATTATTGCTTGATAAATTGCAATTAGAGCGTTGTCAGCAGTTTACCGTAAGCATTTATGTGAATGCGGAACAGTCAAAAGCTCTCTCATAAGAAAACCCTCGTTTTCTTCTTTTTTATTTTTATTTTGCAGAATTAGATTGTGTTTTCTTTGACATTTCTTTTTAAGCTGTAGTGTGTAGTTTAATGCCATAATCGCTTATGGCACGCACATGACATTATGACAATAACAAAGAGCGACAGAGGGAGAGAGATGACGACAATTTTAGTGTGCGTTGGACATGACATGAAAACACTTTCAATTGAATGACTCAATAAATTTGGCACAGAGGAAGACGACGAAACGAAAGTAACGAGAACTATCATGACATTGTGACACTAATTGATTGGTGTAAGGAAGGAATATTGTAAACAAACAGAACTCGAGCGCGTAACCAATAGATTGGCTTTAATTTAATGTGACAGTTTTTTTATCGAAATTTAATCGAAAAGGGTAGGTTGACCTGAAAAATTTGGTCAAAGGCTGAGAGGAAGAGAATTTACGAGGCAATTTATATGATAAATAGATTTATAGTTGCCGTCTTGTTGTGATCCGTTAAGTTGTAAACAATGAACATTGCAGGGTTATGATTTTTTCAATCCCTAATTCAATGAAAGCAAAACACGTTAGTCAATGTAGTCAATCGCGGTTCTTAAATCGGACGTTGGTTACAGTGAGTGGATTTTTTTTTGGTCGAGGAAAGCCCTAAAAATTTTGATGCGGTTCTTAAGTTGGATATTTTTGTCTTAAGCTTTGGATTCATATCCATTTCTCGTTGCCACGACCTCACTAGATATTCCAAAACGACCACCAAGGAGTCCGTCAAACTGTAATTTGAGGCTTACTCATTGTCGATGTTATTGCACGAAAGTCGGGTCGAGTGTTGACCCTTAAAATTAATCAGACGCTTTTGTGGAGGGTTATGCCCAAATATTGAATATATTGACTGACAAACATTTTCATATTGTTGACGTAGGTATAAAATTAAAAAATCTATACAAAAAAAATACGTATACGCCCGAGTGTACAACTTCCTTGCATTCGTAGTAAAATACGAAATATTTCGTGATAATCGGTTCGGGTCCAAGGCAGGCCATGACACTATTCACACCGCGTCTAAACTCGTTTCTGATATCCAATTGAACAACTCCAAGAAACAATGCACGGGTGCTGTTCTGGTGGATTTAGAGAAAGCCTTTGACACCGTATGGTAAGAAGGGTTGTACCTAAAAATTACCAGGCAATAGAAACCATTATTGTATATGCTTTATGATATGCTCAACGGTTGTTGTCAAAAGTGGCAATGTAACTTCTACCACCACCTTTGAAATTAAAGGCGGTCTTTAACAGGGAGCCGGTCAATTCGGCGATCCTCTGCAGCATTTACACCAGCGAGCCGACAGGTAGCTTAACTAACGCAATTGCGTAAGCCAACGACCTGATTGCGACCGGAATCCCCTGAAAAGTTATTAGAATTCTCTTGCAGCGTGACTTCGAGAAGATTCAGCGATACTGCGCGGACTAGGATTGGCGCATGACTATTGCCCGTTCCCAAATTTAGAAGTTTCGGGTGTTCGAGAGGTAGTGCCTTCGGCTCTGCCTTGGTTGGTATCGGACACCGGAATCTTCTTATTTGCAACTGGGCTCGAAACAATTGAATTGACAATTTTGTGATGAAACTTGTTCAGGCCCATATTGAAAGGGCTATGACTTCGACCAACACTTTGATTTTCAGACCCTTCTATCCGAACGTCAACTACTTCGAGAATGCACGCTTGAGCGTGTTCTTTCCACGAGAAGCATTCCTCTATTTAGACCAGTAAGGCATGATACAGGATAGATTGGCAGTACCGCGAAGTTCTTTCTCGTGGCAAGAAACCTAAGCCTTACCGCAAGTCACTCGTTCGGGCTGATTGTAGTTCTAAGATGAGGGATTTTGATTTTTGTTTTTTAATTAATGAAGTGACTTAAATAAGCTCTGCTTACGAGAGCTGAATTTCTCCAACTAATTTGCAATGCGGTGAAATTTGTCGCTTTAAAATCCTGTTCACCCACTTTTTTCTTTGAATTTTTTGGTTTATCCACTTTTAATTAATTAATTTTTTTTTGTCATTATTCACTGCACTTGAGTTCTCGAAGAAAAACATTAATTTATAAAAAATGCTTGAAAAAATGATTCATTGAAAATACAGTTTTGGAATGATGAATAAAAATTATAGAGTGTAGGTACCCTTTCCTAGAACAGTCGAAATTTCGTTTTAAAAACAGAAACTGAAAAACGTTTAGGGTACACACCCAAGAGCCAATAAGGTTTTTCAAAACTTTTATTTTCTCATTACTAATTGACCAGTTTGAAGTTAAAATGTTACCACTTGAAAGCCTCCAGAACCCTCCTCTTCTTTTGCATTCTTATATACATTTCTTCAATTTTAAATTTTTCAGACCTTTTCAATGAAAATGAATTTTCAATCATTTCCGATGAGAAAGTATTTTTCTTCAGATTTTTTTACAAGGGGAACCTTTCAGTGAATTTTTATTTATTTATTTATTTATTCCGTCTAACAAGTTACAATACTTTAATGGACTACATTTAACTTAACATAAAATATATAATTCTTACATTTTTGTTTTTAATTACAGTAAAAAACATTCATAACAGTCTCAATAATTTACGTTTTACATCAGTTTTATTTTCAATTAAATCAATAGCATAATCAAACTCATTAAAATCTAAACATGCGTTTGTGATAGGATTGTGCTTAGCATAGCTTCTACAATGGTTAGGAACATACAAAAAATCACCCATTCTTGGGCGCAATATACGGGCTGGTGCATATATATTGAACATAGATAGCAAAACCGGACAGTCAATATTAGAACAAAGAACATCAAAAGCAAATAATATTGAACTTAGTTTTCTTCTCGATTCAAGAGATTTCAAATCAATTAAAAGACATCTCGTCTCATATCTCGGAATTCATGAATTCAACTTACAACACTTCATGTTACAACATTTAAACCATTTTAGTTTTGAACGAAAAAAACGTTTCATTTTTTCTTTATTGGGAGAAGGTTTAAATTCTTGGTTACTATTATTTTATAAAGTTTTTAACAAAATACAACGCGTGGGATGACACTCGCAATCGTTTTCTTACTAATAAGCTTCAATACAGCCATTTATGAATCAACATTCAATTATTTATTAAAGAGCTTTCATCATGTTTCTTTTTTCACAGAAAATTCGCATCAATTTACTATTGTTATTGACAGTTAATGAAAATAAACAAAATTAATTTCAATTTTAATACGTCATCCCGTCAACACAAGAAAGGAAACTAGAAACTGACTTATCGAAATACACTCGTCCCAGGTGGTTCTGCTCGATCCATCCAAATAAAGGGTGTTTTATTTTGAGTTGACAACACTATTTTACCTGGTGGAGGCCATTTTGTCAGCTGTCAAGTGATTCTTGTTTGGTTTGCCAAAATCACGAATGCTGGTCAGAACGGTACTCTCAATGTTGATCGGTATAAAGCCATGATTACTGACTTTTCGTTCATCAATTGAACAACCAGCAGGAGCTGTAGTTGTTACAAAACGGCGCAACATGTCACATAGCTCGTACCACAAATTTTGAAGGAAACGTTTGTTGACCGCATTGTTTAACAAACGGACCCAGAATCCCAGATCGAGCGATCAAACGACGCACGCTTGACTACTATCTGTGAAATCGCTAGTCTGCGCTGATAAGCCCGAAACGGCCTTTGGTCGTTCTGGCTCTTTTCTAATCCTACTAGTTTCGAAGTTAGCCTTAGATAAAGGGGATAACTAAATTCTTCTTTTTATCTTTTGTTCGGCATAAAGGTGATAAAATCACTTATTAACACCTTTTTGAGTCCAGAACGAATTTTGAGTGTACCTATACTTTTTGTGTGTATTTTTTTTTGCAAAAAGGTGTTAACTGCTCACAAAAAAAAAAAAAAAATCTGTTCTAACAGAATTTGAATTCAATAACGTAGGTAGCAAAAGATTTGAAAATGGGTTAGGGATGATGTTTGTAGCGCACGTACAATCCTATACATAATGTAGTATTATTCTTCTACTACGGCCTATTATCTCATAGTGCCATTTAGGTAAGGAGAAATATGGGAGGGGTGGGGTGCGCTTAAGCCACTTTGTAGTATTAGGTAAGAGATCATGTCTTTGATCTTGAATTCTGAGAGTTCCTCAATACCATTAAGGAATTCTCTACTTAAGTGGATGCTCTTTTACTAGCCAAGGTCGGACAATGGCAGAGAAAGTGTGGGACTGTTTTATTTTCATCCTGATCCTCAAAGCTACGGCAGAAAATGTTTTATGGTATACCCAATTTTGCCAGTGCCCTGTGCAAGTAGCAACAATCTTAGATATAACGCAACTAGTGAAGCTATTCCACCTATGGGTTGCTACTGATGTGTATTTGGTCAGGATATTGCCCTTCACAACTCCAAGAGAAGCATATACTCTCAATGCCAATGAGTTATGAAGGGCTGATCCTTGCCTAGCTAGCTCGTCTGCCTTTTCATTTTCCTCATAGCTCCTATGGAACGGTATCCAGATTAGAGTGACGCTCATATCAAGTTCCTTGAGGGCCTCTTTGCATTACTGGACCAGTTTAGAGGATGATAAAGCTGAATCAATGGCTTTAATATGTTAGTATATCTGTTAGTATAGCTACATTTTCGTTTTTTTTTATATTTTTAAGGGCTATAAGGCATCCTTTATCGCTAACAATTCTGCCTGGAATACACTGGCAAAGTCTATAGGATTTTGAAATCTTAAGACATTCACAGAAGACACTTTCACCAACACCGCATTACATCTTCGAACCATCCGTGAAGATAGTAGTGTCGAAGTCTTTCGTGACATCGATACTTCCTAGTTGGTTCTTGATATGAGGCGGGAGCAAGAAGGTCCAGGATGACGTTAAGTGCATCTGTTGGACAGGACCTAATTGCCCCTTTATATACCTACACAATCATTTCTCACGCCTAGAAATTTTCCTAAATTAGAATGACCAAATCATCGGCGTACGCAACCGCTTTCACTCAACTACTCTCGAGTTTCACAAGAATGCTGTTCATGACCAAAGGCCATAAAAGAGGACACAGTACACCTCCTTGGGCTGTTCTTCTGCTGGAATAATTGGTACACATTGAATAACCTAACTTTGATTGAATCCTCCTTTTACTTAGCATGGATATTATTCATCTTTTAAAGTTACTAGATTTACTTATCCCCTTAATGAAAAAAAAAAAAAATTAAAAATAATTCTTCATGCATAAAGGTGCTAAGTACATTTTTTTGTCCAAAACAACACTTTGTAATGAATTTAAATAAAATGTTTTGCTATACCTAGAGTTCTATTTTTTAAAGCTTTTTTATGACCCTTTTCTTAATTTCCATCACTTTCAGAAAAAAAGTTATAAGCCAAAATCTTTAAACGAAGATTACTCGAAACTCGAAATATGTCACTTAACCCCTTCCCATTCTAAACGCTTCAAATGTTGAGAGAAGTGATCGAAAATTATTTTATTCCATTTCAAATTTTGATTCCTTTAAGAAAAACACCCTTTAAAACCGCACAAGAATTCAATTCAACCTCAATTTGCATGAAATAATGGTGATGCGTTTATTTATTATTATTTTCAATAAATAAGAAACGAAAAACGAAATAATTTTCCAAGTAAACCATTGACCAATGATCGCCTTCGAAACGATCAAACAAAAAGTCACTACCTAATTAATATGCGATACGTCAATTTATGACAATTATTCTGAATGCTGATTTTCAGTGGAGACCCAGAGAGTTGATTGACATCCGCCAACGCCACCACCAATTGGCGAAGCTATGACGTGGAAAAGTTGTGTGAGAGATATTGTAGACCAAAGCAAGGTTTGTGTTTCCTAAAGCGCCTGAGCGAGCGACTCTCCGCCGTCCTCCCAAATACTACAGACGTCAACACATTGTGGAACCAATATCGCGAAATAATAAAAAAAATTAGCCGAGACCAACAAGAGCAGCAAGGGAAGAGTACCGCACGAAAAGGAGAAATGAGAAAAAGACCCTGCGAAGGAAAAAAAGAGCATCCGCTGTTTCTCAGCTCAAAGATCTAGAAGAGTCTCGGGCCAAGAACAACACCCGGCGTTTCTTTAAAAGGTCGAAGAGCTTGTGTCCCGGTTCTGAAACCAGAAGCTAATTGGTTTCAGAACCGGGACACAAGCTCTTCGAAACAGTGAAGGAAACCTAGTCACCGAAGCACAGGGAATTGTAGATGTTTTCAAGCAGCACTTCCAGCAGCTGCTGAATGCGCAAAATGTCGAGCAAGATAATGACGAAAGAGAAGCAAGACCAATCAATGAAGACCCAGTCCCAGCCTCCAGCAGAGAAGAGGTAGAATGAGCCATCCAAAAGCTAAAAAATAACAAGTCTGCCGGGTCGGATGGCATACCCGCGGAACTCTTTAAACATGGAGGAGGTGTTTTGATGAACCGCATGCACCAGGTCATCACCAAAGTGTGGGAGGAAGAATGCATGCCCACTGACTGGTCGATAAGCTCCATATGCTCCATCTACAAAAAAGGCGATCCGATGTTATGCAAAAACTACCGTGGCATATCCCTGCTTAATGTTGCATACAAAATCCTATCCAACGTACTGTGTGAACGTCTTAAACCTTTCTGCAACACAATAATCGGCACGTACCAGTGTGGCTTTAGGCCAGGCAGAACAACGATAGACCAAATATTCACACTGAGGCAGATCCTGGAAAAGACCAACGAATTTCAAGTCGAAACCCACCATCTTTTCATCGACTTTAAAGCTGCTTATGATAGCATCCACCGCCAAGAAATTATGATGGCGATGTCTGAATTCGGGATCCCGAACAAACTGATCCAGCTCTGCCGCATGACGCTAAACAATACGCAGTGCAGTGTGCAAATGGGTAACAGCTCATCCGAGTTATTCCAAACTTGCGCAGGGTTTAGACAAGATGATGCGTTGTCATGTGATTTCTTCAACATAGTCCTGGAGCAGATAGTGCGCAAGGCAGGTGTGAGCACGGAGGGCACTATCTTCAACAAATCCACCCAGCTCCTAGGCTATGCGGACGACATAGACATCATCGGTCGATCCAAGAGAGCTGTGCTTGAGGCCTTCACAGCGATTGAAGAACAGGCGAAACTAGTTGGTCTTGAATTGAATAAGGACAAAACAAAGTACATGTTATCAACAAACAAAGCAACATCTGTCCTCTGCCTAGGACAAAACGTCACTGTTGGTAGCAGCAATTTTGAGGTAGTTAAGGAGTTCACCTACCTTGGAACAAACATCAATCCCACGAACGGCACCTTAGTGGAGATCCGAAGAAGAATTACTCTAGCGAACCGCTGCTGCTTCGGTTTGCCAAACAACTGGGTTCAAAACTCCTCACTCGAAAGACAAAGTGTCTGCTATACAAAACTTTGATTTTACCAGTCCTACTCTACGGCGCCGAGTGCTGGACGATAAGTAAAAAAGGGGAATTGATACTGGGCACTTTCGAAAGAAAAATTGTTCGACGGATTTTTGGTCGATGGAGAAGAAGATACAACCGAGAACTATATGAGCTGTACCAAGATGTGGATGTAGTCCAGAAGGCTAAAAAAGACGACTACATTGGCTCGGCCACATCGATTGAATGGACGACAACGCTCCAGCCAAGAGAGTCTTCTCATCCCAGCCCCCAGGTTCAAGACGACAAGGAAGACCGAACCTACGGTACAAGGACCAAGTGACTGCGGATGCCAGAGCGCTTGGTCTCGGTGACTGGAGAGTGCATGCGAGGGATCGTTCACGACGGAAGACTGCAGTATCTCAGGCTGAGATCTTTCATGGACTGTAAGCCGGATAAGTAAGTAAGTAAGTAGTGTGCTTCCTAAATAGATCAGACTGAAAGCCATTTTTGGTTATCAGGCCGTGTGCGAATTCAGTTAAAAATTGTTTTAAACTTGACGTTTGGTTAAATTTTGATATTTCGCATTGAATAAAATGTGTTAGACTAGCTGCGCAGCAAGCTAAAATATGACAGTAGTGGTTAAAAATTCATCCATTTTTAACCGCAATTCATCCAATTCGCACACGTCTCTTTGGTCTCTATGTTCAGAGCAGAAATGATAAATTATATGAAAATGAATTGTTTGAAATGAGCTGTCAAATTCTATATTACATCGGTTATTTGAACGAAAAAGTGGTTGGGTGTTGTAGGATCTGGGGGCTTCGGCTGTATCTTTTCCTACACACCAAGTGCTTACTTTACCTCCTCGTGGTAGCCACCGGGTACTGGTTATATCTTAGATATAACTTGCGAAACTTGTAAGCGCGGGTGCAAATCGGGAAAAAAGAGCACCTTATCTACGGCCCAACAAATTTGGAGGTTAGTGCGAGGGGCTAACAACCCCTCCACAGTGAAAAACTTGACAGTTATGAGAGAGATACCAGCCTCGGATAATGAACCCCCTCTTATGGTAACCAGACCCGGAACGACAACGGACTACGCATTGAGAGTTTGTACCTGGAATGTAAGAACCCTCTACACTCCAGGTGCAACTCAGAAACTTGAATCTGTCCTCTCGCAGTATAAGGCAGATATTACTGCGATCCAGGAAATACGATGGATAGGATCAGGGACAATAAAGAGAAAAAATTGCGACATTTATTATAGCTGTCATCAAAGATTGCATATATTTGGATGCGGATTCGTCGTGGGAAATCGGCTTAGATCGAAAGTCATGGATTTCAAGCCAATAAGTGATCGCCTGGCTGTGATCCGCATCAAGGCCACATTACAGAACATCAGTATAATATGTGCACACGCCCCTACCGATGATGCTGAGGAGTCTAGCAAGGAGGATTTCTACGACCTCCTGGATAGAGCCTACGGAGCCTGTCCAGAGTACGACGTCAAAATCGTACTCGGAGACTTCAATGCAAAAATCGGGAAGGAAGACATCTTTGGCGGATTAGTTGG
This sequence comes from Sphaerophoria taeniata, assembly GCA_943590905.1. Lineage (NCBI taxonomy): Eukaryota > Metazoa > Arthropoda > Insecta > Diptera > Syrphidae > Sphaerophoria > Sphaerophoria taeniata. The sequence goes on along the minus strand of OX016540.1, from coordinate 31,704,062 downwards.
AAAGCACAGCCTCCACGAAGAAACAACAGATAACGGCTTCCGACTAATCGACTTTGCTGCAGCTTGTAATACGGTGATAAGTAGCACTAGGTTTCCAAGAAGGAAGATCTACACAGCAACCTGGCGATCTCCGGATGGTCGAACCACCAACCAAATCGACCATGTGCTAATCGGCGCAAGGCACGCATCCAACATCCTGAACGTGCGCACTTTCCGAGGAGCAAATGTCGACTCTGACCACTTTCTGGTAGTGGCTAAGTTTAGAGCTCGAATATCAAACGACAAAAAAACACGTGCAGCCCAAAGAAAGAAGTTCAACATCGGTTGCCTTAGCACATCAGAGAATGCCAGAGACTACAGCGAGCGCCTGAGCGAGCGACTCTCCGCCGTCCTCCCAAATACTACAGACGTCAACACACTGTGGAACCAATATCGAGAAGTAATAAAAAATGTAGCCGAGACCACCATAGGTTACCAGCCACCCCCGAAAAAGAACCCGTGGTATGATGATGAGTGCGTGACATTGAAAAGAGAGACGGAAAATGCACGCCTGCAGATGCTGCAACGGAAAACAAGAGCAGCAAGGGAAGAGTACCGCACGAAAAGGAGAAATGAGAAAAAGACCCTGCGAAGAAAGAAAAGAGCATCCGCAGTTTCTCAGCTCAAAGATCTAGAAGAGTCTCGGGCCAAGAACAACACCCGGCGTTTCTTTAAAAGGTCGAAGCAATTAGCTTCTGGTTTCAGAACCGGGACACAAGCTCTTCGAAACAGTGAAGGAAACCTAGTCACCGAAGCACAGGGAATTGTAGATGTTTTCAAGCAGCATTTCCAGCAGCTGCTGAATGCGCAAAATGTCGAGCAAGATAATGACGAAAGAGAAGCAAGACCAGTCAATGAAGACCCAGTCCCAGCCCCCAGCAGAGAAGAGGTAGAAAGAGCCATCCAAAAGCTAAAAAATAACAAGGCCGCAGGGTCGGATGGCATACCCGCGGAACTCTTTAAACATGGAGGAGATGTTTTGATGAACCGCATGCACCAGGTCATCACCAAAGTGTGGGAGGAAGAATGCATGCCCACTGACTGGTCGATAAGCTCCATATGCCCCATCTACAAAAAAGGCGATCCGATGTTATGCAAAAACTACCGTGGCATATCCCTGCTTAATGTTGCATACAAAATCCTATCCAACGTACTGTGTGAGCGTCTTAAACCTTTCTGCAACACAATAATCGGCACGTACCAGTGTGGCTTTAGGCCAGGCAGAACAACGATAGACCAAATATTCACACTGAGGCAGATCCTGGAAAAGACCAACGAATTTCAAGTCGAAACCCACCATCTTTTCATCGACTTTAAAGCTGCTTATGATAGCATCCACCGCCAAGAGCTTATGATTGCGATGTCTGAATTCGAGATCCCGAACAAACTGATCCAGCTGTGCCGCATGACGCTAAACAATACGCAGTGCAGTGTGCAAATGGGTAACAGCTCATCCGAGTTATTCCAAACTTGCGCAGGGTTTAGACAAGATGATGCGTTGTCATGTGATTTCTTCAACATAGTCCTGGAGCAGATAGTGCGCAAGGCAGGTGTGAGCACGGAGGGCACTATCTTCAACAAATCCACCCAGCTCCTAGGCTATGCGGACGACATAGACATCATCGGTCGATCCAAGAGAGCTGTGCTTGAGGCCTTCACAGCGATTGAAGAACAGACGAAACTAGTTGGTCTTGAAGTGAATGAGGACAAAACAAAGTACATGTTATCAACAAACAAAGCAACATCTGTCCACCGCCTAGGACAAAACGTCACTGTTGGTAGCAGCAATTTCGAGGTAGTTAAGGAGTTCACCTACCTTGGAACAAACATCAATCCCACGAACGACACCTTAGTGGAGATCCGAAGAAGAATCACCCTAGCGAACCGCTGCTGCTTCGGTTTGGCCAAACAACTGGGTTCAAAACTCCTCACTCGAAAGACAAAGTGTCTGCTATACAAAACTTTGATTTTACCAGTCCTACTCTACGGCGCCGAGTGCTGGACGATAAGTAAAAAAGGGGAATTGATACTGGGCACGTTCGAAAGAAAAATTCTTCGACGGATTTTTGGTCCCGTATGCGACGATGGCGAATGGAGAAGAAGATACAACCGAGAACTGTATGAGCTGTACCAAGATGTGGATGTAGTCCAGAAGGCCAAGAAAAGACGACTACATTGGCTCGGCCACATCGAGCGAATGGACGACAACGCTCCAGCCAAGAAAGTCTTCTCATCCCAGCCCCCAGGTTCAAGACGACAAGGAAGACCGAACCTACGGTACAAGGACCGAGTGACTGCGGATGCCAGAGCGCTTGGTCTCGGTGACTGGAGAGTGCATTCGAGGGATCGTTCACGATGGAAGACTGCAGTATCTCAGGCTGAGATCCTTCATGGACTGTGAGCCGGATAAGTAAGTAAGTAAGTAGTGTGCTTCCTAAATAGATCAGGCTAAAAGCCATTTTTGGTTATCAGGCCGTGTGCGAATTCAGTTAAAAAGTGTTTAAAACTTGACGTTTGGTTAAATTTTGATATTCGCACAATTCATCCAATTCGCACACGTCTTTTTGGTCTCTTTGTTCAGAGCAGAAATGATAAATCATATGAAAATGAATTGTTTGAAATGAGCTGTCAAATTCTATATAACAGCGGTAATGCGGTAAGGTTGTTTGATCTAGTTTTCTAATGAATAGAAATAGGAATTCATGTAAACATGGTTTGATTTTAAGTCTCACTAAAACATGCATTTAATTTTAATTTAAAGTGATTTGAGATATTCCCAACCATTGTGGATTAATTTATGGCACCGAATTTATTTATTATGAATTATTCTTGTCAAACTTGTTGGGAGAATTTTTCTTGAGCATTTGGAGTTGAAGAGAAATTTAATGTAGCGTTTTGGTCGAAACTCTACACTCTCTATGCATGGGGAGCATTATGTGTGTGGCACAGATGGTTTGATTATTCTGTATTCTCGGGGGATCCAGGGTTTACAGTAAACCTTAGTTCGGTCGAATAGAAAGAAAGATACATTTTTCTTAATTCAACCATTTTATTTATTCAACCAAGTATTTTTAGTTTTCTTAAAAATATATGACTTCGTATAAAATAGTTATCTACGTTTGCGGTTTCCCTCAGCTTATCAAGGGAGTTTCTTCCGGCTATCAACGATCTTTCGATCTGCCCCCAACAAGGTTTCCCTTGGTTTATCAACGGCTTTGAACCAGTTTATCAACGGAGTTTCCTCCGGCTATCAACACTCTTTCGATCGGCCATCAACAAGGTTTCCCTTGGCTTATCAACAGCTTTGAACCGGTTTATCAACGGAGTTCCCACTGGCTTTCAACGGACAGGTCCGGGACTTATACTTTGACCTACTGATCGGCTTTCGTATCTTAGGAGGCAGGGAATGTTATCAGTCTTCAACCTGATTTTGTAGTCGACGATTCGCTCCCTTATGAACATTTCTTAGAAGAAAATATGCAAAAATGAAAAACTGTCAAAATGTCAAGTCTCTCAAAAGCTTGCCGCTTGCAAGGCTAAATACAAAAAAAAAGTCCATCTCTTTCATATTTTTTACTTCAAATCTCGAAGAACTCAATTTTAAAAATTGCAATTTGTTTTCAAACCATTTCCCGCTGCCGGAAGAAAACATCAACTCAAAACAAATCCTCGTCTCATCAAAGTACATTCTATTTCGCATCCTTTTAACCATCCACCACTCAACAGTTGCAGTTAAATCCTCAAACTAAAAGCATTGCTGTCAACAGGTTGCTTGGAATTAATTCAATTTTCTCGCCCATACATCCAGGATGGCACTAACACTAACTGGTATGCCCATGCTGGCTGGAGCGAGCGAGCAACCACTCCTTGACGAGTAAATCTGCGATTCAGATGAAATGGCATTGAAGGTATATTATCCACTTGAAATGTCCTTAACCTAGTTCGTTGGTCGTTATCGTTGCCATTGGCGTTGTCATTTTGCTCTAAAAGACTCGCGTTTGTTGCTAAATATGGAGTTGCATCAAGAGAGAAGGACGACTCTGAGTCATAGTTTAGTTCTAGTCAGTCGATTTTATAGTTCTTAGAATATTGCGAATTCCATTTGAATGACAAAAGACGAATAGAATATTCAAGGCGCACTTTGTCAACTCAGACCGACCGCCCGACCCATCAGTGTTATCCTTGACTTCAAAAACAAAACAAAAATTGAAACAAAAAATCATCATCACTCGAAGAACGGAATGTTCTATTATAAATCTTGAGCATAGTTGTTTTGGAGTCATTTTAGCTCTTTGTTTTATGCTTTTGTTCTTTTATTTTTGCCATCATTTTTGCCTAAAGAGATTTTCGACGACTGACCTAGTTCAGCGTTCGTATTCCGAGTGTCGCCAGTGTTGTTGCAATATTAATATACGGCGAGTGATTGCAGGGGAGTTAGTTGGGAGGTCATAGCATAGGTTTATGAGGGCGTGACAATGGCCAGTTTGTGTTCTCTGGTTTGCGCTCGAAATTATTTCGCTAACAAATTTCACAGCCAGAATGTGACCAATTACCATATGAGTCAGATAACATACGCGCCGCCATGGATGGTTGTGTCGTAGTCACTGTTACTCAAAATAAAGAAAAACATCGCACCAAGAGGAAGCCCAACAAAATGTTTCGCTTTGCAATTTCCAAACGAAGACAGAGGCGCCATCCGTCCATTGTGACGCTCTCTGGACGAGGAATTTCGGAATAAATGTCGCACTTAGAGTTATCACGAGCACGACAAATGAAATGCCAAAGCGCACATAGGAATGTGTGCCATTCTCTCGCATAGTGAAGAAGACAAAGACCCTATTTGTGACAAACTGAAGACGACGAACTGTTTCTGCATTGCTGGTAGAAACACTGAGCAGAAATGTGCGCGCTCTCTTCAAGTGGATTAACCTGCAATGGTTTCGGCCGGTCGTTCATTTGTGACGTACGTCGTCTTCGTTGGAAATTCGGATTTTGATTAAAATTTCACGTCGCCACGAAGAATGACTTTTCAAGTTGGTGTGATGAGTTTAAACAGGCTGTAGCTGTAGCCCACGAAAGCTTTTCAAACTATTGTTTTCGAAAATGGGGTTATAAGGGGCGGTACAAGCTGGATGATTATATCATGAAAATAAATTATCCGTGCAACAAGTGTTTGGAATGTTTTATTGGAAAACTTTTCACTTTGCTTGCTGGATTGCATAAGTTGCCCGGAACTTTGTCGGCAGTTTTAAATGTAATGAACCGAGTGGGTTGGTAATTAATGTCTTCAGATGATTAATTGGAAAATTTTGAATGAATTGAGAGGACATCAGGAGAGGTTTTTTATATTTTTGTTTTTTAAAAATAGTTTTTCTTTTTAAACGTGGATTGTTGAAGGAATTGGAGTATCTGGAGTAAATCTTTTTAAGAAAAAATCACTATCTTAATTTTTAATAAAGATGTTTTTTCTGGGTAACACTTTGAAGCATAAAAAAACTAGCAGACTTAGTAATCGGTCAAAGAGGGCCAAGTTAAAGTTACTTATATGGAAAAAAAATTAGTCAAAATCGTCCGAATTTCGCGTCGTATTTGAGCTTTCATCCATATAAAATCCAACGACCATAAGCAGCGTCGTGTGTTCGCTAGTTGGATTTTGGAGCAGTTGGAAGTTGATCTCAATTTTATTCAATCTTGTATCTTTTTGTACTAGTTTTTCTTATTTCAAATAAATTCAATCTAATTCAATTTAAAAAATCATCATGAGCGATGAGGCTCATATTCGGATGAATGGGTATTTGAATTCGCAAAATTGCCGGATTTGGGACGACAACAAACCACGAGAGATTCACGAGGTGCCAATGCATCAATTGCTGATTGGTGTGGTTTTTTGGCAGGAGGTTTAAGTATTTTGTACAAAATCGACCAAGCCGTTCATGAGATATGGCCAAATATGTGAAAACCCCATTTTCCTTATAGAATGCTGTATGCATTTGACCATGTGATGGTTCTTAACAAAGTTGTTGTGTATGAGCCCGCGAAGATTTTTGAGTTGGTACAACCTTACTAGCTGACCCAGCAAACTTTGTTTTCTTATCTATGAATATATATACAAAAATTGCATGCGAATCCGTTTTGGACTCACTGCTTATGTACTTTTGGAATCGGGTAGCGGGTAGAGGGCAGTGGGGAAGTGGGTAACAAAAGTTTAGATCTTTTATTTATCGATTGAGGTAGTACAAAGTCTGCTGGGTCAGCTAGTAGTTTACTATTTTTACTTGCGACATATAGAATATATATATGGTAAGTATTGAATTCGTAAAGATTTTGATCAAATATGACATTACGATGATAGAGCAGTCGAAAAAAGTGGGTCCGTCGCGTCGATTCCGTCCGTTTGTCTGTCTGTCTTTTTTTATAATGAACATGCACTCAAGGTGTTTATATTCCCTTTTTATGCCAAAGCACAGTGCAAGCGTTAGGGGAAAATGTGATAGACGGAGAGGGTTTAGGATGAGGTGTCAGTTAACATTGGTCTTGAATTCTTGAACACTGCAATGACTGGGGAAGACAGAGTGTGGAAGAGAGTTCCACACTCGCATAGTACGGCTCAAAAACGATTCTCTGGACATGAGCGTATAACCGAAGATAGAATCGTCTATCTCGCTTTGTGAAGGACGTGTTTTAAGAGAGCTCTCGAATTATTTTATTTTTTGAACACCTTTTTGGTAATTAATTGGGCCATGAGTGCCAGAACTTGTAAAAATTGCACCAAAGGAATCAGAAATGATAAATTTGTTGTATGCAATGGAGTTTGTGGTTGTGTTTTTGATTTTAAATGTGCAGATTTATCTGAGTACGACGTCGAACTTATAAAGAAAAAGAACGGAATAATATTTGTTTGTGATGATTGTCAAAATTTTATTAATTTAATGTCGAGACAATTTTCTGATATAAACAACAAACTTAATGCGAACAAAAATCTTTTCGAAAAACGAGAAGAAAAAATAGAAAAAATATTAGATCATGTTGAAAATATAAAAGAAATACAGTCCAAAAAAGAAAAATATTCGGAAGTTTTAACAAAGAAATCGAACACTGACATTGTAAACAAAGAACCACCGGTACTAATCAAACCAAGAAAAGAGCAAGAAAGTGAAAAAACAAAAGAAGTAGTGAAACAAACAATAGACCCATCTCTTCTCTCGATCAAAGTAAATAGTGTTTCAAATAGACAAAACGGTGCGATAGCAGTTAATTGTGCTGATGAAATATCAAGGAAAACTGTTGAAAGAGAGGCGAAAGAAAAGCTTGGTGATAACTATGTAATTACAGTGCCCAAAATGAAGAGTCCAACTATACTTGTAAATAATATTTCAGAAAAGTGGGATAGTGATAGTTTTGCTGAAGCAATAAAAAAACAAAATAATATTGAATGTGACGTCAGATGTGTTAAATTCTACAGTGTGTCTCAAAAGAAAAACAACATGTTTAGAGCAATTATTGAAGTTGATGGGAAAGCGTTTCATAAAATCATGGAGATCGGCAAAATCAATGCTGGATGGTATAGATATCCAGTTTATGAATATGTTTTTGTGACCCAATGCTATAATTGCTGGGGATTTAACCATATTGCTGGGAAGTGTTCCAAAAAAATAGTTTGTGCTAAATGTGGTGATGATCATGACACTCGAGATTGTACATGTAATGACCTTAAATGTAATAATTGTGTCGATGCAAATAAAAAATTCGGGTTTTCATTAGATGTTAATCATGACGCTAGAGATAAAAATTGTTCAGTTTTTAAAAATAAATATCAATTGGAAAAAAACAAAGTAGAGTTTTAGCAACCAGAGCATGTTCAAGCGTTGTATTTAAACATCCAAAGTATTTTGAGCAACTTCACTGAACTTGAAACAGTAGTACAAAATAACCGATTTGAATTTATAATATTATCCGAAACTTGCGTAACTACTGAAATCGATGACAATGAACTATTTTTAAAGAACTATAATATTAACAGATGTGACAGTGAATCAAGACATACCGGTGGTGTAATAATTTTCGTGAATGAAAGGTGGCAAACTGAAACTCTACAAGTTTTATCAATAAACAAGGATATCTGGTGGCTATCATTAAGAGTTTTTTGTGAAACATACTCGTTTATACTAGTGGCATTATATAGGTCACCAAGTTGCTCAAAAAGTGTTTTTTGTGAAAAATTTATTGAATGGGTTGATGAACTTAATGAGCGTTCGGATGAAATACTTATCGTTGGTGACTTTAATATCGACTGGTTCCAGTCAAATGACGTTTACAAGAAAAATATTGAAAGATATGTAAAAACAAACGGTTTAAAACAACTTGTGAACTCTCCCACTAGAATAACTAAATCTTCAAGAACGCTAATTGACTTTGCTATTACGAATTCAAAAAAAATTACGGTTAAAACTGCCCCTGATTTCAAAATTACCGATCATGAATCTGTTTTAATCGATATTAATATAAAAATAAAAAAAGAAATTAAAAAGAAAAAGTTAACGGTTCTGAAATATAATCGAGCAAATTTTGAATATCATTTAAATTCAAGTAACATCTATAACATTTGTTATCTAAATGAAACGAATGAAATGGGTTTGATATTTAAAAATATTATCGAACAAACTGCAAACTCATTTATGAAAACTATAAACGTGCGTGAAGATGAATTTGAATGGTTTAGTAACCAACTCCGAATCTTGAAACATCAAAAAATTGCGGCTTATAATAAGGCCCGTTTTACAAATAATTCGAGAGATTGGTATACTTATACAAATTTGAGAAATAACTACAAATTCGAAATAAACAAAGCAAAAAGTAACTTTATTAAAAATAAAATAATCAGTTCAACTGGGCCCTCATCATGTAATTTCACTATCGACTGTCGCCGATGCGATTGTATTGAGCGATGTCGAAAAAAATTTGCTTCATGGAAAACACCTACTCTCGTATCGTGTATCGCTATCGCAGCCTCAAGTTTGAAAGGCACTGAACAAAACATCAAAACATAAAGTGTCACAAAACTAGCAGAGAAAATCTATTTTGAACAAAAGGATATCTTTGGATTGGCTTGAGTTTGGAAGGCGTGCTTTGCCAGTGAATAGTTTTCGGATCAAAAACCCGCCGCCCATCTGTTCGGCGAGTATGAAGAGTTGCATGGACTGATTGGAAGGCGGTTAGTATTGGGGTCTTCTTATTTGTATCTTTTGCAAATGTGATATTTTGTTTTATATTTCATAGCCCCTTCATTGTGCTCTTCATTTCTGAGACAGAAAAACGTTGATGCTGTGCATCGTTTAATAGAACTATTTTTGCAACTAACAATCTTTGGCCAACAAGTTCCAACACAAATTTCAAAGTACCTTAACTAGAAAACTAATGAATTCTAGCTTGATCTATTGTAGTTGTTGTTTGTTAATGTGAAATACGTATTCACTGTTATGTATGTATTAGGTTTACATTTCAACGAACCGTGTATTAAATTTGAACTGATGCATACCTAAGCTCTCTTCTTGCAATTGTTTTTCTTTTTTAATTTATTTTGCATCCGCTACAGTAGCAGCTGCCCGTAGCTTAGTGGTTAGGTGCGTTGGCTGCTTAGCAGAACGTCGTCGTGGGTTCGAGTCCTTGTCGTGCCCATAAAAGTTTTTATTTCATCTTTCACGGGTACTGCCTCTTACGATGAACTTAGGCCTTGGCTCTTCAAGAGCTGTCGCGCCACTCTATTTTCATACGCTACAACAATTAAAAAATTCCGGCGAAACATTTTTCTTCCAAGAAAATTATATATTTTTGCAACAAATTGGTATTTTAAATGAGCAGCGATAGACAAATAGCTATTGCGCTATCGATATCGATAAAACGATATCGCTTGACGTTATGTGAAGCAATAATCAAACTGTGAAGTCGATATCGTTTGATCGATAGACATTTTTACTGCTTACGTGAAGCACAGCTATCGAAGGCGATATCGAAAACGATATCGTCTAGCTTACGTGATGAGAGCCCTGATCAAAAATCAATGTGGAGAAATATAAAACAATTTGTTCTCAAAGAAAAACAATCGCTAATCTCCGAAATTGTGTTTGAAGGTGTAATGTGTAGTGACAATTCAATTATAGCTAACAAGTTCAATAAGTATTTTGTTGAAAGTATAACGGAAATCAGTGACTCCATCCCTAATGCCCCATTCGTAAATTATATTACAAGAAACCCGATAGCGTTCAGTTTTTCTGAAATACAATTGGCTGATTTGAAAAAAGTGTTTGATAAAATTAAAAACAAACGAGATCCTAATTATATAAATATTAAGATTTTTAAAGACATGATCAATTGGATTGGTCCTCCATTGGTGAAAATAATAAACCAGTCTTTTAGTGATGGTGAATTTCCGAACTCTTGGAAAGTGTCTCAAATAACTCCAATCCCGAAAGTTAAAAACTCAAAAAAATGCGAAGACTTTAGACCAATTAATGCCCTCCCTCTCTATGAAAAAGTGCTCGAAAAAGTTGCATATATTCAACTGGAATCATTTTTCGAAAATAATAAGTTGATAATTGAAAACCAATCCGGGTTCAGAAAACAACATTCATGTGAAAGTGCACTTAATATGGTAATCGCAAATTGGAAACAACAACTCGATACAAAAACGAAAATAATATGTGTTTTTCTTGATTTAAAACGAGCATTTGAGACAGTTGATAGAGCAATTTTATTCGAAAAATTGGAACAGTATGGAGTTCGTGCTGAATCATTAAACTGGATGACCTCGTATCTGTCAAATCGTAAACAACAAACTAAAGTGAACAATGTACTATCAGAAGAAGCTGCAATCAATATTGGCGTTCCCCAAGGTTCTATTTTAGGAACATTTTTATTTAACATCTATATAAATGATATTACAAAAGTTTTAAGAAATAGTGAATGTGCATTATTTGCAGATGATGGTTTATTGTTTTTAAAATGTGACGACTTAGAAGATGGTGTAATGAAAATGCAGTTCGATTTAGACAGCCTTAGTTTTTGGCTCAGAGCAAATAGATTAAAGCTTAATGTTGCTAAAACCAAAATTATGATTTTAAGTAATAATTTAAGAGGAGATTCTGCTGTAAATATAAAAGTTGATGGTCAAAATCTTGAAGTGGTAACAGATATAAAATATCTTGGTGTTGTCATAGATAATAAGTTGACATTTAATAAACATATTGACTATATTGAAAAGAAAATTGTTAAAAAAATAAATCTACTTAAACGAATTCGTAAAAACATATCAACATTAAGTGCAATACAAATATTTAACGTAATTATAAAACCCCATTTTGAATATTGTTCATCTGTCCTTTTTTTGTCGAATCAAAGTATGTTAAATAGACTCCAAAAACTTCAAAACAAAGCCATGAGAATTATGTTAAAGTGCAATATTTATACACCTATATGTCATATGTTGGATGTGTTGATGTGGTTAAATGTTAGAGAAAGGATCCTTTTGAATGTTTTGGTATTTGTTTTCAAAATAAAAAACAATCTCATGCCGATTTATTTGTCACGTTTGTTAAACTATGTTGGTAATGTGCAACCCTTTAATTTAAGAAACAATCAAGATTTTAGACTACCTATGGCAAGAACAACTGCGAGTCAGAACAGTATTTTTTACAAAGGACTTCAAGCTTTCAATGATTTACCAAGTGAATTAAAGACTGAGTTAAATGTAAACGTTTTCAAACGAAAAATTATGCGCATATAAAAACTCAGCGCAATGTATCATTATAAATGTAAATTATATTACTAGAAACATTCATATACATAATTATAGTATTAAGTTTATTTAAAAATTGTTAAATTATTTATTTGATGTAAAGCTCTCTTATTCCATTCCATATAATATGTAACAAAAATTAATGTAAATTTATATCATTTGTAATCAAATAGTTGAAAAGCTAAATAAACACACATACATACATACATACAAGTTGGGCTCGAGGGTGAACTGATGGACATTCCTTGAGGCACGCGTATTACGGAGGAGGAATGCAACTGGCTATTTCTCTATAGCATATACCGTTGAAATATCGGTAGAAGAGGGTCAGGCGTGAGACATTACATCGTCATTCAAGTGACGTAAATGTCTCAACGATGATGGTATGGTTTTCAATCATCTTATAAATGCTGTGCTCTGGATACTTTCCAAAAGACTTAAGTATCTACGTTACTGGAGCACCAGTTCAAACGTGGGGGTTGTACTCAAGCTATGTTATATATATATATGGAGGAAGAGGAAAAAATGCTTGCATCGTCTTAAAAAACCTAAGCATCTTGTGGCATTTTTGGCGACATCGCATATGTGATCATTCCACAAGAGGTGGTCGGTAATGCACAAACCGAGAATCTCGAGATGTTCGGTTCACTGATGCAAGTGCCACTGATGGACAGTGGCAAGGGGGGGTATATCTCGCTTCCACAATACAAGACATCATTGAGTTTTCGAGGCATTAAACTCTACGCGATTTTTTATTCCCCATTGTACAATGCTGTTTACGTCAGAGTTTAATGAACTTATTTTATTTAGCCGTTGCAGTTCCACATCCGAAGAGCTGCGAATTGCAAGTGCAATTGGAGCTGATCTGTCATCATCAACGAGCTTTGGGACCGAGGAAAAAGAAGAATTCTACATGTTTTTCACAAATGACCACTGGTCCGATTGACTTCAAACATGAAAATTAGAGGTTTGTGCAAATTCGCGTGGGTAATTTTTTTGATTTATTTTTTAAGATCAAAATTTAGGGTAGCCACCAAACAATTTTGTTGGTCAAAAAGCAATAGTTTAAATATTCTCAAAAACGGCTCCTATGTTGTTTTTTAAAGTTCCTCGATTTTTTTTTTAACACTGAATATTTTTGTATTGCTCGAAAACAATACCTCTCATAGAACCATTTTTTTTTTGTTATAAGATTTTCTCGAAGAATAAAAGTCCAATCAGCGTACTTATTTTTTTGTGAGTACATTGTATATCTATAAATATTGCCCAAATAATATTTTTTATTAAAAAATTTCAAACATGATTTATCTAATAATTTTTTTTTCTTTTTTCAAAATTCTGTATCTCGAAAACGGATCAATATTTAAAATCGAAATTGCATTCTTAAATGTATATTTACATATTCTTGAATACTGCATACCCAAATTAATTTTAAGACATTTTCGAAAAATGTTATATATAAACAATTAATTTAAAAAAAGGTTTTTTTTTAATCTAAAAATCAACAATTTTTTCAGAAATTGTATACATCAATTTTTTTCAGATAAAATGTGTTTTTGAGGTTTTGAAATTTAAATTTTATTTATGAATTTTAATTACATTTTTTTTATTTTTAATGTTGTTTGTGAGTTGAGTTTTGGAATACAGGAGCAAGGTCGTGCGACCCAGTGGAGCACATGTTTTTTTTTTTTTAAACATCAAAAACTGAGTTTTGATTTTCATTTGCATATTTTTCTTAATATCAAATTTAGAAAATGCCAACATCGAATTGATTTGCAAATCAAAGGCAAGAATTAACAAAAAACTAGTGATAAGTTTCTACTACTTATCAAAACGAAACTGGACTTACTGGTTTTCCATCATCTACAGTGTTTAATTTATAAGCTCATACCTATTATAAAAATCTAAACAAAATATCGTTTCAAAATGTCACCAGTATGCAAACATGCTTAAAATTTTACTTTGCATCAGTAAGCAACACACTTCAGCATATTGCAAGAAGAGATAAGATTTGCTTTGGTTTAAAGACAAAAAAAAAACCACTCCCACGACCAACGCACAGAAAAGTGCACTCACTTGCAATGACCTTGATTATCGGCATTCCAAAGATTTTTTTTCTGTTTTAACAAATCATGTTTCGAAATAAAACCAGATAATTTTGATTTAAACAATGATTTTCTTTCAATAGGTAACGATTATCTTTCATAAGCACTGATAAGAAATATCCCACAGAACAAAGAAGAATTTCGAGAGAAAATCAATAAAAAAATTTCAAGTCCAAGAACAAGAAAAAAAGCATTTCCGACTCAAATGATTTTTATTTGTTCGATTTTATTTATTAATTGTTCCCTAATTTTTTCTTTAATTTTTAAGATCAAGGTCATTTAAAAATTCAATCAATTTCGTTACTTCGCATCTTCTCAATTGTAAACAAATTAATTTACTTACTTTTTTTAAGTTGGAAAAATTCACTCAATTATAAATTGTTTTCGGTTAAAAATGCACAGAACACAAATTAATCAAAAGCAAAAATGTAAATGGTTTTTGTTTATTATTCTTCCAGATATACAATTCATAAATCATTAAGACAGAAGATTAAACAAACTTTAAACAAAATTTAATAAGATAACTTCAAAAGACGCACTGAAGTATTTTACAATTACAATCCACGCAACGCAAATTCAACCAAACATCTTTTTATTCTTGTGATTTAAGAATAAGAAGAAGAACTGTCAAAAAGAATTAAAGAGAGTGTGAGAAATTCGATAAAAAATGTAGTAGATTTTAGAAGAGGAATGAACTATGAAATGAGAGATTTAAGAGTCACACATTTTTATTTACAAAAGAGAAAATTATGAAGAGAATTTATGTTTGTTTGATGTTTTTTATTAAATTAAGAGAGGAGGAATATGAGATATGACCAGCGATGCCAACCTAGGCATTTTCATGCCTTTTAGGCATTATTTTGCTAGCTAAGGCTTTAAGGCTTATTTTTTTTGCAAAAAGGCATCTTTTTTTCATTTCAGTTTCAAACTACTGACTATTTTTATTTTATTAAGGCATTCTTAAAATATTAAACCTATAAGATTGTAATATGTAAATTCGCCTTTAGAAATGAGTTTCCACCTTCAAAGTGTTCGAGTTTTCCGAACAGTTTCTTCTGGTATCTTTTGTCGTTTTCCATTCTTCGTCCAGAAGCATTTGGAAGAGTCCAGAAGTCTTCTGAAACCATTCCATTGGACCGACTTTGACAAATGGAATGCCTCTGAGAAGAGCAGAACTCTTCTGTTTTAAATACAGAATCTTCCGAAGAATGTCACATACATCATAACCCGTTCCATTAGAGGTAGAAAAATAAACGTAAAAAAAAGACCAAAAGAAAACGACATATCTCACTGCATTTCACTGTCTAACCCAGGGAAGCTCTGATGTTAGGCTTTCTCTATTGTTTTGTTTTTTCCCCTTCTAGTCCTGTTAAACTGAAAGTAAACTGTTTTTGTATTCATTGCGGATTGTTAATTTACTTATACAGGGTGATTCACGAGCGTTGTGCCAAAAAGCTAGAGCGTGTAGGTTGAGTTGAGACAAGAAAAAAATCGTATGGGAGGGGGGGGTCTACTCCCCCCCGTTTAGCCGGGAGGGGCAATTTTCTGAAAAATTGACTTATTTTGTTTAAAAAAATATTAAAAATCAACGGCTTCGTTTACAACACCGTGCTATACCTTTCTGAAAAGCCAAAAACTTTTTCTTTCACTTTGTTTTTAAATTAAATTGTTTTAACAAATAGTTTAAAAAAAATGAATTTTCAAACTCAAAATTTACAAAAAAAAAGCAAAAAAAAAATTTTTGAACTCATTTTTTTCAAAATTTTATGTAATTAAGTACTGATTTTGTTTTAAAAATTCAACATGTTTTTTAATTTTTAGTCGAAAACAGAAAACCGGATGCAAAAATGTCTTTTCGTTTTTGAGAAATTAAGAAAAAACCGAAACCACTTTTTTCTAAAAAAATTTTTGTTTTTATTTTTACCTATCTGGACTTTTAGTTTAATTTATTAATTTAATTTATAAATTTAATTTTTTGTGATTGGAGTTTTATGAGGACTCAATAAAGTAGAAAAGTATTGGATTTTCCCTGGATTAATCATTTTTTTCATTGATAACGTCTGCCATTGACCTTTCACTTCTAGCTCTCAGCGCTCTCGTCGGCGGATTCTTGAAAACATGCTACGACTTGGGCGCCATCTATTGGGATATCTTTCAGCGTAGAGTCTTTCGGCTTCTCGATCTCGACAACAAGTTAAACCGTAGCAGAAGGTCCTGTCCGCTAACTATTCTCAAGCGTATGAGTTTGTTATTGTTATGTGTTGATGAGTCAATATTTTAATTGTAAATGGTGGTTTAGTAAATATGCGATGCCTTTTATTAACCTTTAGGTTGTTAATTGTTTTTTCATTCAAGAAAAAATGCGGTTTAATTATCTTAAGCCCCTAGCAGGTAGAACTCTTCGCCGGCGAGTGGCCGCGGCCCCAGGTAAGTAAGAAAAAATTACAGTTCAGTTTTCAGACGATATCAATGAACAAAATGGTTAATCCAGAGATAATGTAATACTGTTCTACTTTATTGAGTCCTCATAAAACTCCAATTACAAAAAAATAAATTTATAAATTAAATTAATAAATTAAACTAAAAGTCCAGATAGGTAAAAATAAAAACAAACATTTTTTTAGAAAAAAGTGGTTTCGGTTTTTTCTTAATTTCTCAAAAACGAAAAGACATTTTTGCATCCAGTTTTCTGTTTTCGACTAAAAATTAACAAACACGTTGAATTTTTAAAACAAAATTAGTACTTAATTACATAAAATTTTGAAAAAAATGAGTTCAAAAATTTTTTTTTTGCTTTTTTTTTGAAAATTTTGAGTTTGAAAATTTATTTTCTTAAAACTATTCGTTAAAACAATTTAATTTAAAAACAAAGTGAAAGAAGAAGTTTTTGGCTTTTCAGAAAGGTATAGCACGGCGTTGTAAACGAAGCCGTTGATTTTTAATATTTTTTTAAACAAAATAAGTCAATTTTTCAGAAAATTGCCCCTCCCGGCTAAACGGGGGGGAATAGACCCCCCCCTCTAATACGATTTTTTTCTTGTCTCAACTCAACCTACACGCTCAAGCTTTTTGGCACAACGCTCGTGAATCACCCTGTATATGCATTCGACCTCGCCATTTTTAACTGAAGAAAATTAAGTAGATCCACTTTTATTATTTGTTTATACGATTTTCAATAATTCAAATCGAATTCAAGGTTTTAGTTTTAAGTTCTAAGTTCTGAGCAAAGAATAAAAAAACAGTTTTTTAGGTTTTTATACCTTAAATTTAAAAAAAAAAAATTGAATTGTGTTTTTTTTTTTACTTCCACTGATAAAACTCAAGGAAAGTGATAGTTGTTTTAAAAAAAGGCATTTTTTTAATGAAAAAGGCATCTTTTTTTCCAAATGTAGGCATTTTTTGGGCTGAAGCGGTTGGCAACGCTGGATATGACATATGACTGAATTAAAGAAATTTCAATTTTCTTTTTCAGGACATAAAAATAAAAAGAAAAATTAAAACGTACATAGTTCTTTTTATCTTAAAGTCGTTTGCAGAAAAGTCGAGCAATTTATAGATACATTTTAGGAATCGAAGCTGCTGCTGCACCTGCAATGCAACTCAGCTGTGAATTTGATAAAAGAAAACAACCACTGCATTTTGCTATGCTTGTCGTATTGTTATTGTCAGTTAGTGCCACTTAATTTTTTATCTTTGGCTAACTTTGGGGCTATTGTTCTAACTTTTGTTTTACGTACATTCATATCTGCTCTGTTCTGTATGACTATGAATAAACTAAGCAATAAACATTCAAAACACCAACCTGTTCATCAGCGCGGAAATTTAATGGAAAGCACGATAGATGGGCACAACGAAAGCCAGACACAGGGAAGATTCAGAACGAATCCATTACTATACGAACTGAAGACCAGACGAGGGTACCTATTTTTTATTTTGTTATCTATCTGCTACTGCTTCCAGAAGTGGAATACACAAAATGTCATGTAGATGTGTATGCAGGTACTATGAGAATGGCGGCTGCAAGTGCATAACAGCTTTTTTTATCATTCATTCAACGCAGAGCTATTAAAGCACACAATATGCAGCCGCATTAAAAAAAATGGTACATAATATTTTAAGGGGTGATTAAAATAACAATAATTCAAGCATTCGAGTTCGAGCGCTGAGATTGGAGCTTTAAAAATTTGAGCTTTGGAAAAAGTAAAGCGGGGTAGGTGAATATCAATATGAATTTTTTGGAAGCAAGTTTTCCCATTTTTTTACCCATTAGTTAAAAGCAAGCTGAATAGGTGCCGAATAGGTATCCGGCGAATAGCAAATAGTCTAGTCAATAAAGGTTTTCACCTCAAAAAAAATCCAACAGTTTTGAAACTTGGCACACTTACTAAGGGATGTCTGGTGATGACCCAAAAAAAAGTCCCCAAGAATCCGACGTGCGCTCTAGCGGCAGTTAAGAGAAACATACGGTTTTTTTCAGTTTTTCACGTTTATCTCAAAAACTATTTGTCGTATCAAAAAATTTTGTTCTACAAAATTAAAGCTCATTAAATTTTATAAAAAAAAGCTTTTATGAACTTTTTCGTATCTCTCATAGTTTATAAAATAACTCTAGCGGCAGTGAAGAGAAACATACGGTTTTTTCGGTTTTTCGGGTTTATCTTGAAAACTATTTGTCGTATCAAAAAATAATCTTCTACAAAATTAAAGCTTATTAAATTTCCGAAAGAAAAAAAAATTAGGTTATAAATAACTCGACCCACATTGACGGAAAACAAGTAATTTTTTCATGCTTATCTTGGAAATGGTTTCTCGTATTAGTCCAGACAATAAACAATAAACATTCGCATAGAGCTGAAAATTGGTACAAAGCATTAGAACACCGATTAAAGTAAAATGTCAAAAGTCCCCAAAAATCCCATGCGTGCATAAGCAATTATTCAAGGTCAAATGTCGAAAATGTTGGTTTTTCATGCATATCTTTGAAACGGGGGAAGCTATCAAAAAAAGTATATCAAAGGCTTGTACGTCTTGTAATTCTCTAAAAAAAAAATTATGACACTTTTTTTCCTACGAGCAAGCGTTTAGAAAATATTGTATTAAATCTGCAGAGTTAAATATAAAAAAACAACATATTCGACATTTAACCTTGAATAATTTCTTATGCACACATGGGATTTTTGAGGACTTTTGACATCTTATATAGAGAGATGTCCTTATGCTCTGTACCAATTTTCAGCTCTATGCGAATTTTGTACAGGGCTTAGGAGCTAATTATAAAAAATTCGAAATTTTGAGTTTTGACCAAATTATATTTGTTTTTTTCTGACAGCTTTAAAAAAAAATGTTTTTATAAAGAAAACCACATAATCTACAAGTTTTCCATAGAAATTTTTTCAATCAGACTCACCGTTTAAGAGTAATACGCAAAAAACCATTATTTTCGACATTTGACACATTTTAAAATCGCAATATTTTCTAAACGCTTGCTCGTAGGAAAAAAATTGTCATAATTTTTTTTTTAGAGAATTACAAGACGTACAAGCCTTTGATATACTTTTTTTGATAGCTTCCCCCGTTTCAAAGATATGCATGAAAAACCAACATTTTCGACATTTGACCTTGAATAATTGCTTATGCACGCATGGGATTTTTGGGGACTTTTGACATTTTACTTTAATCGGTGTTCTAATGCTTTGTACCAATTTTCAGCTCTATGCGAATGTTTATTGTTTATTGTCTGGACTAATACGAGAAACCATTTCCAAGATAAGCATGAAAAAATTACTTGTTTTCCGTCAATGTGGGTCGAGTTATTTATAACCTAATTTTTTTTTCTTTCGGAAATTTAATAAGCTTTAATTTTGTAGAAGATTATTTTTTGATACGACAAATAGTTTTCAAGATAAACCCGAAAAACCGAAAAAACCGTATGTTTCTCTTCACTGCCGCTAGAGTTATTTTATAAACTATGAGAGATACGAAAAAGTTCATAAAAGCTTTTTTTTATAAAATTTAATGAGCTTTAATTTTGTAGAACAAAATTTTTTGATACGATAAATAGTTTTTGAGATAAACGTGAAAAACTGAAAAAACCGTATGTTTCTCTTAACTGCCGCTAGAGCGCACGTCGGATTCTTGGGGACTTTTTTTTGGGTCATCACCAGACATCCTTTAGTAAGTGTGCCAAGTTTCAAAACTGTTGGATTTTTTTTGAGGTGAAGGCAATTTTTTTCGTTCATTGACTGGACTAAAATCAAAATTCGATATTTGAACACCACCGGTCGGATTCATATTTTTATCAATATTCGAACGAATAGTTGAACATAACATAGGCCAGGTTTTTGGTCGAATAGGAAGTCAATATTTGGTTTTTGGGCAAGATTGGTTTGTTTTTTTTTTGAATATTCCCTGGGATAGCAAGTAAGTCGTATCATAAAAAAAATGAATTGAATACTAGACTTAGTAGTGGAATCTACATCTGCTTCTACTTTATCACCAACTAGCAGTTGCCCGCGACTTCGTCCGCCTCTCCCTCGTCCACCGGCCAGAGTATCATCTCGACTTGTGCATCATGCGCGCGTGGGAATTTTGTTCGGAAGTTATTGTAAAATTGCATTGCAGTCAACTCTCCCTAGGTCGTAATTCTCTTGAACTTGAAAAATTTGAGCATTTTTTATGATTCCCTTCAGTTGTTCATACTTAAAGCATTCCCTTGGATGAACTCTCCCTAATTGTAATATCTCTCTTACTTCTGCATCGTTTTTTTCGTTAAGTAAATTTTTTTTTCTTTAAACTGAGCATATTTTTTAGTTAAGAAGTACATAAAATGATATTGTTTAAACACAATAATCTGCACAAATAGTGCAATCAATCACATTCACAAATCAATTGAACTCTCAAAATTCTAATTTGAGCAGTTATTAGGCCAGTTCCACCTAACAACATCTCACTGAGATCTCAATGTCACCTTGACTGAGGCAAAATCATTTGGTGCCTTGGTGGAACATAATTCTCAGTTATCATTGAGATTTAATGGTTACCTTACTAATTGTTGCTGCACATATGTCAGCCACGTCAAATAGCTGAGTGAGAAATCGAATCCAAAATAATTTCATCTCAGAGATCTCAGAAAAAAATCTCAGTTCTCACATTTCCACAGATTCTTCGCTGCTATTGGTCGCAGCTTAATTTTAAGTAGAATAAAGCCTTTCTCGATTAATGGACTATCCAACACAAAAAGAATTTTACAATTCGAAATAGTAGTTCCTGAGATTACCGCGTTCAAACGAACTTTATATATTGTATTGTATTGTATTGTTTGCCGTTTTTTCAACATTTTACACAAATTCTTCGCTCCTATTGGTCGCAGCTAGATTTTATAAAACTTCAAGCCTTCCTTGATAAATGAACCATTCAACATTTAAAAAATTGTTCAATTTCATAAAGCAGTTCTTGAGATAAGCGCGTTAAAACGCAGAAAAATGTATATTTTTTGCCGTTTTTTCCATGTTTTCCACAGATTCTTCGCTGCTATTAGTCACAGCTTAATGTTAAATAGCCTCAAGTCTTCCTCAATTAATGGACCATCCAACACAAAAAGAATTATACCATTCGTACCAGTAGTTCCTGAGATTACCGCGTTCAAACAAACAAACTCTTCAGCTTTATATATTATAGTGTAGATAGATAATTACTCCCCCTCCCTTATATATTTTTCTTTACTTGAGCAGTCATTTACTTGAGAATAGTAATCCCCATAATTCCTCATATGGATTTGACTTCCAAAAAGCTGATTTTTTGCAGCTTTCAAATCGGTGTGCAAGAATTGTCGTCCAGCAATGATATTGACGCAATTATTGCAAATTTCTATTCCGTACTTATGAGTTGCATTTAAGAGGCAGTTCCTTAAAATAAATCAACCCACTCTAACACTTCTAACATCCTTGGTATACTAAAAAGCTCAAAACACTTCGTAATAAGAGAAATAACGCCTGGAAAAAATATCTCAAATCCATGACCTTAGAAAACCTCGTATAGTTTTTTATACCTACTTCATTTTTTGAAGAATTTAAGAAACTGTCGTATGAACTTTATACTGAGTATCTACTTTCTAAAGTAGACGTCTGACCCGAAAAGATTTGGAAGAGGAAATGTGATATTTACCCAATGAACTTTACTAGCATTAATGTAGCCCTCAACTTAACTCTGGCTGTTGTGGATAAAGATTTGTTTCAATATTTACGTGACTATCCAAGTGTCCACAAGTAATGCTTAACAACATCTCAGCAGAGACTGAAGACATTATTAACATTCTTTCACTCCTAAAAGAAGATTTTTCGAGTGGTCCATATGGTATATATTCCACCTGTGGTTTTAAGTGTAAGCCTGTGTTAGCAGCTCCCCTCTGTAATATTTTCGAATTGTCTTTGAAATTAGGAAAATTTAAATCAATTTTTGAAAACGCTGATATGTATTATACCTGATAACAGTCTATAAAAAGGAAGATAAGGCCAATATCGCCAATTAGAGACCAATATCTAAGCTTTCCTGCATTCCTAAGGTGTTCGAACAAGTTATAAGTGACAGTTTGACATTTCATTGCAGAAACAATCTGTCACCAACAGCATGGTTTCATGCAGAAACGTTCTACTGTCACAAATCCACAAATCTTCTTGTTCCTATAAATCAATGTGTTAGCACTTTGGAATGTGGTCAGAAAAACGTTTGTGTCTATACAGATTTTTCGAAAGCCTTCGACCAACTCTCTCATACAATTCAAACTAAATGCATATGGTTTCCCTCAATTTTTCATCACTTGGATATCCTCATATCGCGAGAATAGGTCTTACCAAGTAAAATTCAGGCATTTTACCTCTAAGTCATTTTTTGCTAATTCGAGAGTTCTTCAGGGTAGCCATCTAGGACCTCTACTTTTTAACAAACGATGCTTCGAAATTTTACTCGTTTTGCCCTCAACGGTATTCTATGGAAAAAAGTGATCCTTTGAATGTCCCCTCTTATGAAAACCGTTTATTAACTCTTCAGATGGGGACATTGTCCAATAGACGAAACAATAACGACATGGTATTCAAGTTATTACTGGTGTAACAGATGCACCGGAACTATACTAGGCTCTATTTCTTTCAACAATTGGGGTAGCGGTTATAATCTTCGAAGGAAGGACATGGTACAAGAACCAAAACATCGTACCAACTATGGATTTTATGAGCCCTTGACGCATATGAGTAGGCTTTGAAACTGCAACTCAGAATTATTTGATCTAAGTCTAAGCAATTATAAATTAAAATCTTTGCTCAAGACCACACTTTTAAATGATTTTTTGTTTTATTAATGTTTGTTATTATAATTAATGTATTAATCTTGTATTGTTACCTGCCTTGTTTTTGTTCATCGATGTGAGTGTTTGTTATGTTATGTTTGCTTACTTACAACTAACACTGCACTAAGTGATGAGCCGGTGGTATAACTCATAGTCTACTATGTTGGCAAACTTGGTCGTTAGACTGTGCTTGCTTATAAGCTCTCTTCCACCAATTCTGATACTGTAAAAAAAATATGAGTGCGACCCATGGAGTCCACACGACTAACTTCCCATAGTAGTAAAATACGTAAAACATTAGTTGTTTTGCAAAATATTTAGCCGATGCATCCCGTTGTAGTTGTACACGCACGTTGCTTCAAAGTCAAATTCCATAAAACTGATGATTTTATGAAAAACATTAAGTTTATTGAATAACAGTGGCGCCATCTGCCACTGCCGAGTTAATCGTACCATTTCGTGGACTCATTCACAACTACTTTGCACAGTAAAATACAGTCTACATATATTGCTCCTGAATATTGTAGTTTTCTATTATTGAAGCAATTTTTCTAATCGGATTAGTATATCTGAAAATTAATATTTATACGGCAAAGAAGCGTTTTGTGGGTCAGCTAGTAATCAAACATAGTATATGATACTCCTGAGTATTATTTTTTTCCCCACTAACTATAAGATTTTTTGCACTATTATTGAAATTATTGCAGAAATTATCATAATTTTCATTATATTAGGGTTGTCTTAGATTTTTGATTTCCATTAATCATCTTTCGATAGCGCAATCCATTGACCGTAACTGTTGCTCCAGCCTCATTTTCGAAAAAGTAAGGTCCAATGACCCCGCGGGACCATAAACCGCACCAAACAGTCACGCGTTGAGGATGGAGAGGCTTTTCAACAATAACTCCTATGTTTTCCGAGCCCCAGATGCGACAGTTTTGCTTGTTGACGTAGCCTCCGAGGTGGAAATGGGCCTCATCAGTCAAGATGATTTTTCGATGAAATTCCGGATCATTTTCATGCATTTCAAGGACCCAATCAACAAAGACACGACGTTGTTGATGATCAGCCGGCTTGAGTTCTTGTGTTAACTGAATTTTATAAGCCTTAAGACCCAAGTCCTTATGCAAAATACGGTGTAATGACGTTTGTGGAATGCCTTATTCCAAAGAACGACGAGGAATGGACAAACCTGGCTTTTCTTCAACACTTTGGGCTACAACAGCAATATTCTCAGTTGTTCTTGAGCGACGTGCACGGGTTTTATTCTTCACATCATTAACTTGTCCCAACAGCTCGAATTTGTCCACCAATTTCTGTATTGCGGTCCGACAAGGTGCTTCACGACGACCCAAAAATGTTTTATTTGTGCGAACCGTCTCTGCCAAATTTTCACCATTTTTTATAGTGAATTTTAATAATTTCAATGCGTTGTTGAAGCGTGTATCGTTCCATTTCTATTAATGGCGTAGTTTCTACTTGACAAATGCCAAAAAATGACAGCTTCAAAAGTGACAACTACCGAAATAGCGGGCTATTCAAAATAACACCTCATATTGGAAAACCCTTTTTTATAATAAAAATAACTCATTTTTTATAAGGTTGTCTTAGATTTTTGATTGCCATTTAAAAACCGTTAAGCGGATTTCGCTCAAAATCTAATCAGCTCTTAACAACACAATACCGCGTCGAATGAGACCAATTTTATGACAATACGATGAGTGGTTCGCGAGATAATCGAGCTGAAAAAAACGTAACGCACATACGAACACACATACAAACACACACCGATGTCATCTTAAAAACGCTTGATTCGGACTCTAGTGACCTCAAAACATCGAGAAATGCGAAAATTGGAGATTCACAAAATCGGACCCATTACAATAACTTCCTATGGGAAGTTAAAAAGAGTGTGGTGGGAATGGTTGTGGAGCAGGCTAGGTTGACTATGATAGCGATGTGGGCACTTAAGAAGAAAGTTAAAATGATTTTGTTATTGATTGAAATATGATTTATCAGTACGGACATAAAAGTATGCATCAAATGTGATTCATAAACGTGGAAAACACAAGTGAAGTTATAAGGACTTATTTCATACATGCATTTATGGTAACACCAGGTTATAGGATTCGATTTTGCAATATATCTATAGTTGTAGATAAAAAATGTACAAACAGTTCGCCAGCGTTACGGTTAGCCGTTGCTTTTTGTTTAAGTGTGTTACTTTGGTAATCAAAGAAATATCCCAAATTGTCTACGGCCGGCTTCATGAGTTTTGTGGGTGCAGGGAACTAACTTCACTGGGAATTAACTTCACCTCAAGTGGGAAATACCTTCACTTTTTTCTGGTGATGTTATATCTCAACTATGGTGGGATATTACTTCACTTTTCTGTGGGTAATAACTTCACTTTGATGTGAAGCTTTTTCCCACAGAAGGTGAGAATTAATTTCACTTATTTTTATAAGAATTACACATTACTATCATGTTTTGTAGTTTACTTTCGCATCAAAATCAATGACACATTTATTTCCAGTAGTGGGGTGAAAGAAAGATTCGTGGGGTTCCTGATGCTTTTCTGTTTTAATATTTGCATTGAAAAATCTGCTTAGCATTGGAAGTTGGTCATGATTTTTTAAGAGTACCTTGTTCTTTAAATCTATATAAATGAATAGTTTTTTTTCTGTACGTTCGCTTACCAGCCAAACCGGTTGACCGATTTTCTAATTTTTTTTTAACTATAGAAGAATAATGTAGAAGGTTTAGGATAAACAAAATGTATACTTTTCAAATCACAAATGGTGCAAATGTTAAAAAATGATGCAACATGATACAACAAAATATGAACTAAGTTGATCAATTCAAATACAAATAGGTAATCAATTTTGTTTGAAAATATTGTCAAATATTTTTTTAAATTATCATCGTACAAAAAAAATATGTAAGTGCAAATTGTGAAAGCGTAATTAATTTGTACTATAGCACTGTAAAGCGAACGAAGCGAGCCGACATTTTTTTTTGCCAAACAGGGAAACAATTTGGGGTGTGAAAATAAAAAAAATCGCGCGAAGTAAACCTAAGGATGTTGGTTCCATTATACGCGGGCAATCCGCAGAAGGGTGTGTAAAATTCACGATATTATACCAAAGCTGAGGACCAATCCCAATTTTTCTAAATGGTGCAATAAGTCCCTGGTTTAGTCCAAATAATATACAAAGAACGTTCGATTTATTAAAAACTGAAGCTCAAACTATGAACTTAAGCTCTTTGTCTACTCTGGCTGCTAATTATCAAAACATGACATTTTTGAATTCATATACCTATTCATAATTTTCTTCATTTGGCTGGTTGTTTCTCTTAAAATCTTTGAATTACGGGTGGGAATTAACTTCACACAAATTTCTGATGAAGTAATTTCCCATCATAGTTGGGATATAACTTCACCTGAAAAAAGTGAAGGTATTTCCCACTTGAGGTGAAGTTAATTCCCTTGTGAAGGTAGTTGTGTAATGGCTTTATAGTTTTTGCTTGTATTATAATTTCTACCCTAAATACGTACCTTTTTTCAAATAAAAATCCTTCCTCGGTAACAATATTTATTGATTTTTCCCTTACGGATAACGTGATATGAATATTCGTTTACTTTCTGATTATTTTTTGTTTTTATTTATCAGTGATAACCTGATAACACTAGCGCTGATTCGCTGTGAATATTTTTCGAAAAATATAAATAATTTTTTTTTATGTAGCTATATCTATAGATTTTATTTTCATGTTAATGACGATAAAAAGAAAATGTAAACTAAAGCACCATCATAAGACTCAAATATAAGGTTCTTATACCCCCATGGCCTTTTTAACTAACATACAAATGATTTACTTGAATGAAAAAATCGCAAATAACCAACGAATGAAATTAATGATTGTAAATTTGTAAACTTGATGAAGATATTCTATACACAAAATGTTTTCATTTTCCTTTAAAGTGATTGATCTAATCAACCAACTTGATGGCGAGTTTAATTCAAAAATTTCTCCTTATCACACTTAGGTTTTCTTTTTTTTTTTTGTGGAGAAAAACTTGCGTTGCATGTTAAGGACTTATTATCCGATCTATTGATTTTTTGCTAAGGCTAATTTAATAACACAAAAAGTGAAGGTAATTAGTGCTTTTATTTCGTTAACTCTGGTCAATAAATTGTGGTAAATGGTCAAGAAATAGTTTTCATTTGTATATTAATTAGTATTTGAGGACGAGCGTGTACACAAAAGTTCATAACATATTTTAAGACAAATCGTAAAAAAGGTACTCAAGTGTTGAAGTGGGTCAATATTTTTTATGATTTTGGCATTTTACCTCACTGAATGAAGTTTACACAAATTTCATTTAAGTATGATTCTACTCGCGTTTCCCAATAGGGATTTGACTATTTTGAATTAAATTTGTGAACTTACATTTTCACTAATTCAAGAATCGAACTGTCATTGTCAATTTATTTAGGATAGTTAACATTTTCATCGCGATACGTCTGCAAATTTTAAATATTTGCTACCAAAATTCGGTGTCGGTTAACTTCAATTTTCGGTCGAAATTCTCGCTTCTCATAAAGTAGGAGTTACAGTAAAGTTTAAAGCACAACTTTTTTAATTTACATTGAGAACTTAATTGTATGTATGGTAACTTCAAACACGTTCTAGAGGTTTGAACATTCTGAATTTTTAAATTAACTTTTTGCAATCTTATACACATAAGGGAGGATCTTTTTTCATCCTGACCCTAAAACAAAAGAACCAAAATATGCTCATAAATCCCTCGAGACCTAAATATGTGCTTATACTTCCAGAATTTATGAACTTCATAGTGCAATATACTTCATTTGCATTTCTTGCAAAACATTAAAAGCCCTTCCTTTTGCCTGCAATAACCTACATTTTGCGCAATCAGTTAATAGTTTTTCTTTCTTTTTGTTGTTGCTTCTGCTTTAAATAAACTCACATCCAAGCGATAATAATATTCCCCACATTATGTTCCTCAACCCTGTTTTCAATGTTCTCGATTACGACTAAAGAAGAACTCACTCCAGACATGGAGAATCCCCCTTTAAAACGAACAGAAGCAATAAAACTGTCATCGCATTTGGATTTCCTAGTTTTTCCAGACTATTCGGGTGGTATTTAACTGCATATATGGTACGACTTGGTCTGGGTCTTCTTCCTGCTTGCCAATTGATGAATGCCCATTCAGCATTATTGTGCTGTTCAAGCTTTTCCCTTCCATTTACAGTTCGTGCGATTCTGAGCCAGTTTTTTTGCAACAGTGGAAAAAGCAAAGAAAAATTGTTATAGGTCACTTCGGTTTGGCTGCAAGTGTGTTTACATTGAAACGCAGAATCAGGAAAATAGTAAAAATGAAAAAAAGAACTTTTTAGAGATATGGTTTTTATTCATCCGGAGATAAAGGAACGACAACCACTACAACGCAATATCCTTTTCTGGCCAACTTTTATTTTATATCTCATCTAAACGAGGTTCTTTCTTTATGCTTATTATAGAACATAATGTCCGATATAAATAGTCTCCGGACCGGGTTGACAATTTTTCTTTAGTTTGACATGATTTTTTTTTCTTTTTTGTAAGTCATTATATCCTTTGCATCAAACGTGAAAACGAGAAACTAAACAATGACCCATTTTCCACTTGAAATATCGACACTTTAAGGGTCTGTTTTGGATTGAAAAAAAATAGGTTTTTTGTGAGTATCCTCGCTTGAGTACTACTACACTGTCAGACAAATTAAAGTGCAAAATCACTAATTTTTTATAACACTGTTATTTAAAAGAGAAGAAATCATTTTTATCGCACCATTTCATGTTCTGACGTCACATTTTCTCATTTCGTCATGATCTATTAAAAATAAGCCGTTAAATGTTTTGTCTACTTGCTCTGCATTGCGGGAATTCGGAAACATATGCAGTTGACACGTGACAAAATAAAGTGCAATTTTTGTTTTTTCTCTAATTTTTCTAACAAAATAATAATTTTAACAAAAAAAAACTTTCATATCGAAGAAATATTCAAAGGTAGAACACATTAATATCAATTTATAATTATTTAAGCTGTAAGTTTTATTTATTTAGCTAAAGACTTCAGGATGAAACCGCTGGCACTTGAAGTAAAGGAACTGCTTGTTTTGGACCGTCAACATGGGTTGACATTCCAGAAACTGGCAGAGAAGTATGGATTGTCAATTTCTGGAGTAAGAAAGATTTGTCTTAACTTCGTAGAACGAGGAACAGTTGCCAGTTTCAAAAGTTCTTGTGGAAGGAAGAGAAAAACCACAGCAGTTGAAGACCGCAGAATTAAAATTGAAGCTCGAAAAAACCCTTTATCTTCAGCCAGAAACATTAAGGAAGATCTCCAGTTAAATATAACAACAAGGACGGCACAAAGGCGACTCCATGAAAGCGGTTTAAAAAACTTTTTTGCTAAAAAAAAGCCATTGCTTCGGCCCATTAATATTCGAAAACGGCTAGCTTTCGCAAGAAAGTTTTTGGCAAAGCCGCAATCATTTTGGGAAAGCGTCATTTGGTCAGATGAGTCTAAATTTGAATTAAAAAACTCAAAATCCAGAAAGCGAGTTTGGTGCAAACCTTCTGAAAGACTCAGCCAAAGATGCATTCAGAAAACCGTAAGACACGGAGGTGGTTCGGTGATGGTCTGGGGTTGTTTTTCCTTCAGTGGCGTTGGAAATATCGTCAAAATCGACACCAAAATGACGGGCGTGGGTTACGTCAATATTATAAGAGAAAACTTAGCTTCTTCTGCTTGCAGAATGTCTTTGGAAAATTATGTTTTCCAACAAGATAACGACCCAAAGCATACAAGCAGAGCAGCTAAGCAGTTTTTTGCCCAAAATAATATTGACGTACTAGAATGGCCACCTCAATCTCCAGACCTCAATCCAATTGAACACCTTTGGTCCATTTTAGATGAAAGGATTCCATTTAATGAGCGTCGCAATTTACCATCTTTTTGGGCAAGCCTTAAAACCGAATGGGAGAGAATTCCAGCTGGCATTTTAAAAAACTTGGTCTGCAGCATGCCCAAACGTCTTGCTGCAGTTATTCAAAATAAAGGAGGAGCCACCAGCTATTAAGTTTTTTTCATTTATAAGCTTTTTTTTTGAAATTTTGATTTTTTTTTTTGAATTTACACTTTATTTTGTCTTCTCAAATTGTTTAAATGTTGTAATATCTTTTAATTTACTACCTTAATATTGTATAATAATAACTTTTGTAACTACCTATAAGGTCATAAATAGGCATAAGATTAAAAATTAATGAGTTGTTTTATAAAAAAATAAATTAAAACATTTCATATTAAAAAGATATAATTCTAAATTCGATTTTGCACTTTATTTTGTCCGACAGAGTATATGTCAAGTTTTTTTAGTAGTTTTGCACTTGATAATCTCTTGAGTACATTTCAAGTATCCAATACGAATACCGCAGTTATTTTAAGTATTCCAAGTTCCCTAAAATACTTGAACATTTGCCTAAAACACGGGTACTGTTTTTTTGTTTGTTTTTGAAAGCACTAGAAATGGAACTGGTTAGGAACTTTAGTACTTATAACTGCTTTGTTCTTAGGCGTTAAAAGACTTTGAAAAGTTAAGTACCAGATGAGTACCAGCTGACTAGAACATGTAGACGTACTAGTGTCTGTTTCGACACTAGCACTTCTGCTGGCACTAGTACTAACTTTGAATTAGAAGAGTTAAAGATTTAGGTGAATAGGTACCTGCCAAAGCGATTGAAGTAGCTGAAGAAACATCTACTCAAACTATGTTCTTTTGAGCAGAATTATAAAACCCAACAATCTACTTTATTTTTGTGCTCCAAAGGTAAATTTCTATTTTAAGAATAGACAAAAATCTTTAAAGCATTTTATTTTTGTTTCAATTTTCTGAGTAGAAGGCACACTTCTGCCAGTTTCTCATCTTTAGAAAATAAGAAGAAGCAAATGAATAAATCACAAGATAAACGGTGTTACATTTCATTTGAAAGTGAGTGACACAACACAGTCGATATTTGCACTTGAAAAAGGGTTTTGAATTTCTCTTCATTCACTTGCAGTAAATATAAGAGTTGCACCTCCTCTAGTCTGTCTTAATCGCACGTTGCATGGAAAATGCGAGAAATGTTTTCTTTTCCAGGAAACTGCGCAACGAATAAAAACACCAAGAAAATTTGAAATGCTTGTTTCTTTTTTTTTTAAGAAGTCTAAAAATATCTCTAACACTATTCAATGTTCAATGAGCATCAGTGAGCGCGCGTGTAGTTGAGCATTTAATTTTACCTAGTTTTTTGTTTTGCGTTTTTGATAATTCCAAAAAGTTAATGGATGGAATTCAACAGTTTTTATTGATGTTTAAATTAAAGGGTGATTGATGGAATGGTTATGATTTTGTGTTCGTGTTTGTTACCGGGGTCTTGCTATATAAAATATTGAGATGTTCTGATGTGATGAAGGGATTGAAGTATACTTAAGAGAGAAGGGTTTCATGGAAATTGGGTAATGTAATGATTTAATTAACAGAAGCTAGAAAATTTGAAACAGTTGATGGGTAATGAAGGGTTTTGTTTAATGAGGAGCATTTTGAAATTCAAGTTTAAGTTAAATAACGATTAAGGGAGGAGATTATTTTCTTGAATTGGTTTTTCATTTAAAAATGTGAAAAGGCAAAATTAAATAAAACCAATTTGCTTATCACGAAATTTCCAATAGTCGTGATCCGAACGGCCTTCATTACAGTTGTACTGTAAATGAGCAGATTTCGGAGTTTAATGTAACCGAGACACTTGTTTACCATCATTAAAGCGCACTTAAGATTTTTCTCTATTGCCCCTCATAAGCAGATATAAAGCGTGAACGTTTAGAAAGAAGGAAGGAGTTTTAGAGGGGTACCGATAGACATTGGTCTAATTGGAGGGAAAGATAGAGTGTGGCAAGGCAATACACATTCGCGTAGTACGGCCTAAAACCGAACCTCCGCAGGTACTTCAAATGAGAATCGTATTTTGGCTTTAATGTAATCAAGGGACTGTGTTTCCATAACACCGCAAGTTAAACTCTCGATGCTTTTCTATTAGAGGTGTAGGTACGTGTACGTGAGTATAAATTTTTTGTCTTTGGAAAAAACGTACAAGAAATAGCCATAAAAAGGCAGGTCCTGAAAAAATAAGTAGAATCTGTGGATGGTTATTGATAAATGAAAAGCCAGTTTTATTAATAAACTTATGTCATGACACGTAACGTGAATGTCACATAAGCAGAACATAACATAAAGTGTTAACGTAAGCTAAGGTGTCATGCGATATTTATGTTTAACAATAATTACATGCGATATTTTAATATGAAATTAATTGTGCAGTGAAGCTGCCATACCACTCCCCCACCAGTGATTTTCTTAAAAAAATCTTAATTTACATAAGTTACAAAACGCTTTGGCTTGTGTACTATTCTACCAAATCTTGTTTTCACCGGGGGGGTATTAACGTTAATCTTTTTTATATGATTACTAGCTGGTACCCGCGGCTTTGCCCGCGTGGTTAAGAAAAATCAACGATGAGCTGTGCAGGTATTCACAATAAAAAATATAGATTTTTGTTGCTAAAATGGTTGTTGTTATTTACCCCAAACATAAATAAATGCAAAAAAGGTGTTCCTTAAATTATATATGTACATATTTATTAAAGTAAAATAAGGTACTATTTTAATATGGTGTTTTACACGATATAAAATGTTTTTTTTTTTTTATTTAAGTAAGAGAATGAAAAGATTCACCCGGGAACACGCAGCGCATACAGCAGTTCATGGGAGAAGCAAGGCTTTTCTAGGTTCTTCCCCGCTACGGCCTCAGTTATAGCTATCAGTAAAATCCATCAGTAAAAATTGAAATATCTGGAATCTGAAATTTTTTACTGATGATTGTTTATAACTATCAGTTAATTTACACCTTCGCGCCGCAAAACAATTTCGTTTTTACTGTTCATCTCATCAGTAATTTTTTTAATGATGGCACCGGAACAGTAAAAAAATGAAACGCCATCAGTAAAACGAAATGGATTGTTTTTTGACATTTGGCAGTCAGTTGTTCAGTAAAATGAAATTTCATCAGTATAATTTATAAAATGGATTTGTTAATAATATTTAACACTAAATGTATTCTTTTTTTTTGGAAAAATTAGACGAAATGTATTTTCAACTTATTTCATCAAAATTTTCCTCAAAATATAAGATTAAAGTTTTCAAAATAGCAAAACAAAATTTTTACTGATGGATTTTACTGATAGCTATAACTAAGGCCTACTTTAAGTGTTTACCTTTCTCTGTCACAAATTGTCATAGCGAAACTAACTTTAATGGGGAACAGCACCCTTTTGAATTTGAATGATTAATCTAAAAAAATGGAATGGTTATATATTCACCAATTTCTACAATTCTATTGCAGCCCTAATAATGTTTCGCCCAAGCTGTATGACACGAAGTCTTGTACCGTTACCTAATCGATGGGCATCTAAATTTTGACTATATTGCGCCGGCTAATTTCAATTGCAGCTTATGTGAGGGCACCTCCCCCTCTCTTTTCCTCTAACAACCCTCTTACCACTTCCCTTAAACACCCTTTTTTGCCTTATGACTCTCCAAAAGCAAAAACTATGGGCGTGTGGGCGATGTACAGTATTTTAAACATTCATGTCCTTCTTATTCGTCGTGGACGGACTGCTATTTATCAAATATATATTCTAATAATCTTCATAAGTACTGTCTTTTACTACATAAGAAACCTCCTCACTTGGTGGCAGAAATGCGAAATCCCCCACGACCCACTGTTATTCCCTCAGGGCAATCTAATTGGCTATCCGACCGAGAGGCATACATATGTGAGATATATGCCGCGTAGTTATAAAAAAGATAAGAACCAAAGGCGGCCGGCCGTTCGGTTTCTATTTCATCTTAAATCCTGCTCTGATTGTCTATGATTTGGATTCAATCCGAGAGTTCTTCATCAAAGATTTCAAAAACTTCACCGGTCGAGGCATATTTCACAATAAAAGAGATGATCCGCTATCTAGGAACCAAGTCGCTCTAGAAGGACCTAAATGGAAGGAAATGAGATCGAACATTTCGCCCACTTTTACTTCGGGAAAGATGAAATATAGGAATGTTTCTGACGATCTTGGCAGTGACTGAGCGTTTGATCGATACCTTCGATGGAATCGTCGAAAAGTTTTTGAAGTAAAGGGTATTGTAGGATGCTTCACGCTTCACGTTCAATGTGAGTTCCGCCAATGAGAGAGAAACTGGAACGTTATGAGTTTTTTCTGTCAATGTTTTTGTTAGCTTTTCCAGATTGGATCCAAAAACTTCGCATGAAAGAGACTCCTGAACTTGTGGAAGCATTTTTCATGTGATTTGTCAGAGAAACTGGGAGTATCTCGGGAAGAACAATAATAATTTTATGAATTTGCTGTTGGAGCTCCAAAACTTCGAAGCGAGTTTTTAAATTGAACAGATCGCTGCCGCGCCACCGCCGCCACCAAGTCGTTTATCTTTTTCTTGGCCAGATTGGAACAACAATGGGCTATGCATTGTATGAATTTGCAAACAATCAAGAATGAGGTAGTCTGTAGTGATTAAATGTTTTAAATAAGAAACCTTAAATACCTTGTCTTTCAAATTTGAAGCAACGACGTTCAATAAATAAACGATAACTCAACCTCGAATCAGAAATTTTTGATTCCAATGAACTCCGCATGGATGTGATTCTAATTTATGCTATTCATTACGATTTTGAAAACCATCCAGATCCAGCAAATTTTGATCTTGGACGGTTTAGTCCCGAGGAAATACAAAAATGCCATCCATTCAGATGGCTGTCTTTTGGTGGAGGGCCAAGGTATTGTTTTCGAATAAGATTTAACAGACTTCCTTGGTGCTTGCTATTCTTGAAAGGAGTTTGGATGTCTACGATATCTGTAATTCGTAATTCTTCTCATAATGCGAAGCAGCCACCGGCACCGCCTTTGGTCCCCTTTAAGAAAGAATATTTCATTCATGTACTATATAAAAGACTTATTTACTGTGTCATTTCTATTCTACATACCCTGACTACGTCATTAACAATACTGAATTGAATGACATCATTTTTTTGTATTATAATTTTGGAATTGAATTGAATTCTGTCATTTACAAATCATCGACAAAAAATGTCAAGTATAAGATTTTGTTTTTGTTTCGATAAAAAAAAAAATATTTGACGAAAATATTTGAAATAATTTTCATATAAAATTGAGTATTCGTATATTGATATATTTTACTGAAGTGAGAAAAGCATTATTTCTTAACATTTGAACCATTTGTGATTTGAACAACATAGTTTTTTTTTTGTTATTAACCTTCTTAAGTTATTTCTCTTTAGTTTAAACCAAAAATTTAGAAAATCGGTCAACCGGTTGTCAATTTGAAAAGATAACATAAATTTAACGAATTAGTCTTTTATATATATAGATTAGGCAATTCGATAGGAACTTTTTCCTTAACTATGTTGTTGCTATTTTCTCTTGTTGAATTATTTTGCTTAAGACAATTCTTCTGAACTAAAATATCTTGATTGTTTACTTATAGTTTCATTACAATGTTCATGATTATAAATTACGGTCGACTGATACCGTAACTGATTTGTTTTTAACCAGAATATCAAAATTTTTGTCTCCCCGTTTAAGAATTTTGAATGGGCCATCATATGGCTGCTTAAAAAGCGGCTTTACGGAATCGTCTCACAAGAATACGTATAAACATGTTTTCAATTCACTTTGAGTTTTAATTTTGTTCAAAGAATGATTCGAGGTATCGATTGGTCTGATCTTATTCATAGTATTTTTTAGACGATTGACAAAATCAGAAGAAAATTCAGCTTTTGAGTCGACGAAAAGATCACCTGGTAATTTCAGTGTGGTGCCGTATACGCATTCTGCCGGTGACGCTTGTAGATCTGTCTTGAACGTTGTACGCAGACTAAGCAGAACAAGTAGTAGCGATTGATACCAACTTTGACCATCGTGGCATCTAATGGCCGTTTTCAGCGTTCGATGAAAACGCTCGATCAACCCGTTCGCTTGAGGGTGATATGGCGAAGTACGTATGTGTTTGCAACCTAGTAAATGATTCAGTTGACTAAATAAACGCGACTCAAATTGCCTACCTTGGTCCGTTGTGATGTATTTTGGCACACCAAATTGTGCGATCCAACCGTGAATCAATGCATTTGCCACTGTTTCAGCCGTCATGTCTTCCAAAGGAATAGCCATTGGCCAACGCGTGAAGCGATCGATGCACGTCAAACAGTATTTAAAACCATTTGCTGGAGGGAGTGGGCCAATCAAATCGATATTGATGTGGCTGAAACGAGTATCAGGCAAATTGAAGCTGCTGAGAACAGTTTTGTTGTGAAATTGAATTTTGCTTTTTTGACAAGCAATACAACTAGACTGATATCGGATTTCATGTTTGGCCAAATGTATCGGTCACAAATTAATTTGACAGTCGATCTTTTGCCTGGATTGTGAATTGTGAACTAAATCGCATACATCTTTCCGTAGTGAGTTCACTATAAACGGGCGAATTTGTTTTCCTGAGATATCACAGTAAACGAATTGGTTTGTATTCGAAAGCGAAATTTTATTCAAAGTAATGGGGTATTTTGATTGATTGTTGACAATGCTTTTATCTCATCGTCGTTGACCTGAGATTGAGCCAGTGATTCTAATGTAATTGGACACGCATAGACTTCCTCGATTCTTGACAACATGTCAGCCACGATGTTCTCTGCGCCTTTAACGTGCCGAATGTCTGTCGTAAATTGACCGATGTAGTCCAAATGACCGAGCTGACGGGGACTAGCTTTGTCTAATTTTTGTTTGAAGGCAAATGTCAGAGGTTTATGATCAGTGTACACGATGCATTCGCGGCCTTCGATCATATACTTATGATGTTTGATGGCTTGCTAAATAGCCAATAATTCGCGGTCATATGTGCTATAACGTTTTTGCGTTTCAGTCATGCGTTTTGAAAAGAAACTAATTGGTTGCAGCTGACCATTTGCATGTTGATGAAGACACGCTCCAACAGCGAAATTGCTAGCGTCAACAAACAAGGCAAGTTTAGAATTTGGAGTTGGATGCGCAAGTAACGTGGCATTGGCTATATCTTGTTTACAGTTTTCAAATGAGCGAAGTGCTTCATCAGTCCACGTCGGGGTCACCAATGTGGATGGTTATTGATAAATGAAAAGCCAGTTTTATTAATAAACTTATCGTACAGTTCTTAGGTCTTTATTGATCGGTAACTAAAATTGAAGTGAGTGACTTACATGTGACAACGATGTCATGACACGTAACGTGAATGTCACATAAGAAGAACATAACATAAAGTGTTAACGTAAGCTAAGGTGTCATGCGATATTTATGTTTAACAATAATTACATGCAATATTTTAATATGTAATTAATTGTGCAGTGAAGCTGCCATAAATCTGTTAAATGACACCATGTCTCCTTATAACAATCCCTCCTCATAGACAGGCTGGGTAAACGTTGAGCCACACATTAACGAGTCGACACAGACGCACGTTTCGAAAACGAATGTTCGTGGTCTCGGAAAAACTTAACCTTGCCAACTAATTCAAACTTTCCGATCAACGTTACATCTTCAAGAGCAAAGTATTGGTGGTGGCACGCTCTACGTTTTTAGCACACTGATCGTGAATAACCCTGTATTATTTTTTGTACGTCCTTTCTGGGGACCCTGCAAAGAAATTCCGGAACGTTCCAAACATCCAAATTCAAGTGATCTCAGGATGCTTAAGTCGTATTTAACCGCGGTGCTACATATAACTATAATTCTTGACTTTTATTACTTAAGGTGGCGCTACAGCCCAGCTGCCTAGCTAGCTGTATATTTTGGACTGTAATAAACGATTGATAAATGAAACACACGATTTAAAGTGGGAAAACCCAGATTGGGAAAAAACCGACTATAGAACATATTTTATTCTTTCACTATTGAACTGTATGGTATAATCTGTACACTAGTATGTTTTATAAATAATTTACTTTACTCCGTACAATCTCTCGACCGATATTCGCGACTTATTTCTACGGCTCTGTACAAACGACTGACTCTTATAAGAAAGAGCAGATTGGAGTGAAGCTCCGTACTTTACTAATACTATTACAATTTAATAGAATTTGACTAATTTAAAACTAATACTTATACATTCTATACATATGCATATCGGTTCGATACACAAGCTGTCTCCAGTTTCGCACGCAAAGTTGCTTGAGGTCCTTCCGGGTTGGATAAGAAGACTCTACGGGTCGGAGCATTATTTTCAATTTGCTCTACATGACTCATCTCATCTAAGTCGTTAGACCTTAACTTTCTTGGCTAGGTCAGGGTTGATAAACAGCTCGTACAGTTTTTGGTTGAATCTTCCGCTTCGACTCCATTCTCCATTTATGCAGACAGGACACAAAAATCTCTGGAGGCGGCCCAAAGGATGATAAGGGTTTTTTATAGTGACACTATAAAAGAGAGAGGACTTTACTGCTGAATTGCCATCTAGGAAAGGAAGCAATGATTGGCAAGAGTGATACTTCGTTTGATTTCAGCACTGGTGGTGTTGTCTGAGTTTATAGCGGATCCTAGGTAGACAAAGTCCTTAACTACTACGAAGTTAAATCTGTTGGTCTGATTTTTAATTCAGCTTAATGTCAAACACTATTTAAAAGTTAAAGCTTCCTATGGTGATTTTGGCATTAAAGGATGGTGCCATCATCCTAAATCGAGAGAGAATGGTGTTCAGATTAATGATACTTCTTTGATGTGAATGTTGACTTAGCAGTATTGATTTCAATGAAATTAATAAGTGGATTTTTGGTATTGGTACTGATTCCGTATCAATTTCAACATATTTCGAAATTCACCTCTGTCATTAAAAATTTGAGGTTATGTACTTGCACAAATGAAATTCTAACTCGTGTAGTCCTCCAAAAATTTACCAAGAGCAAGTTCATCCACGGCCATGTCGTAATCTATCATTCCAAAGAGAGTTCGTTTGTTTTTTTATTTTCAAAAACAACCTTAACGTAACCCAGTTTTGTTTTAGTTCTCGCAAGTTAGGTAAATATCAAATACGAATTCACGGCCGCAGCATCATGTTGCAATGCAATGCATTTGGCCGACAAACGGAAGCATCATCTTGTCGTGGCACAGAGGCGTAGGCAGCAAGTACCAAAAGCAATTTGTTTCTCATTTAGCAGAGAAGTGCCAAGGTCATTTACGATGGGTTATGCGAAGAGGAAAAAGGAAAAAAGTTCTCTACTACGACCAACGACCAACTACGTTTTACAGTTGTGCTACGCCCTTCTCTTTAAAATTTATTACATTTTTCCCGCGCATTTCTGTGACTCTATACGCGTATATTCATTGCGACGTTGCTTGCTGCTGCTGCTGGTATATAATAATTTATCCTTCGGAATCTGCATTTATGTCTTCCTTTTTGGCGCACACAAGTTAATTGCGCTTTCAACAAGTTTCCTTCCATATCCTCGACGATCTCGGCTCGGGGCTTGAAGTAAAAGGAAAAAAAAACTAAACAGAAAACGTCCGACACACGAACAAACGATGCGATGGATGAATCGCAGCCATAAAATCCAGTAATTACCCTGCCAAGTCTCAACTACCCCTTTGGTTGGTTGTGCCGGGCCAGTGCCAGCGTGGAATCGATTTTCTGCCATTTTCATCCTTTTGGTCGAGGAGGGCAGGATATTTCTAGGGGAGGAAAAGCAACAAATACACATTTCTACGAGATTTCAGAGGAGAGTGCAAGGAAGTACATGCTGCACGATGAGGATTCTCATAATTTTTCCATGCGATTCTTCTACGTAGTGGTAGTCCTCGTAGTGTCGTCGTAGCGTGTGTTTTTTCACTCCAGTCGCAGTCCAAAGAAGGAGGACTTATCAAAGGACACTAACCCCTCGAGCAAGGGTGACGAAAACGGAAAATGTTGAGCAAAGAATTCAGGAAATGCAAAAAGGAGTGACAAGTATAAAGCAAAGGGCAAGGAAAAATGAAATAATATCCTAGCGTCAATGTCATTTCAAAACGAAAAACTAATCGATACCTAGACCGACAGATCGTACACCGGTGCGGCGCGAGTAGTGAGGGTGTGTTCGCGTTAAATATTGAAAAGTATTGAAAAAAAGTAAACACAAACCTGACAATTCCGTTACATCCAAGCAACTTGAACGGCTTCTAGTTTTGGTAAGATTGCCAAAAGCAGACACTCCATTGCAACTGCTACTCATGCTTGCCCCCACAACCCAGTCGGCGTCCATGGCCTTCGAGGCGCTACGCTTAAAATGCTCCAGGAAACTGTCTATCTGCATTTCAATTGAATTTGGAGAACTTTCCATACTTTCTTGGTTGTTGTTATTGTTGCAAAACAAGTAGATTTTACTACTGGAATTTATTATAGATACACTTTATCCTTTTAAAATTGCACCGCCTAGATACTAGATACACACACTTTTCTTATTGATAAAATTTCAACTTTTCACATTCGCTGAATGGAATTTCATTGAATAATTTTGCTTCCATTCAAATTCACCTTTTTGTTTGCACTTGCACTCAAGAACGCCTAATTGGTTCTTTTTTTTCACTTTTCTTTACAAATTAGAAAAAAAATTATTAGCAAAACACGACGGTTAAATACATTACCACCAACTTCAAGAATAGATAAACCGCAACTGTGGAAAACTGGTTTTTGAAATTCTCTTGTTGGCCCTTTTCATGCTCAGAAAAAGAAGAAAAAGAAAATTGTTTTTCCTTTAAAGAGAAAGAAATGGGAAAATGCGGTAAGTTTATTTAAGAGAACAAGTTGCGGCGTAAACAGCTGATTTTTGTTTTGGTTTTTTTTTTCGTTTGACATTGGATCTAGTACTTTTAGGTAATGGTAAATGGAGTAGAAGAATTTGGGCTAGCAGGGTTGTCATAGAGGGAATTGAGTTAAAAAGTGGTTGAAACTTGACATTTAGTTACGTTTTGACACTTTGTGTTAAATAAAGGCTGAATCACAAAGACGCTTTAGCTTCGGCTTCGCCTGACGTTTACGAGTTCAGCTATAGGAATTCAATGGTTGCTATCACAATGACGCTTCGACCTCACGTTTCGTACGTAACGTGACTCCAAACGGAAGCTCTAGTTCAAATATGCTGAACTTTTGCTTTGTCTGACAGCTCAACAGCTGCTTCTTCATTTGTTGTTGGTTGCGTTACCACTTGAAAAAAAAAGGAAGCGAAGTAGATTTGGGAATAAAGCGAAGTAGATTGAGAAAAAGCGAAGTAAATTTTAAAATAGTGAATTTTATATCGACCATGGATACATTGACAGATCTACAATTAGGGCCGTGTGTGAATTGTGTTAAAATGTGTGTACCAACTTGACTTTCGATTTAATTTTGACACTACATGGTGGATAAAATGTGTTAAAATTTAACTAACAAGCTAGAATATGACACTTGTGTTTAAATTTAACCAACAGTTTAACGCAAGTCACACACGGCCTAAAATATTAAACACTTCAATACAAGCACTGAAGCGCGTAATTTGTACTTTGTGTATTTGTACAGGTTGCCATTTCGTGTTTGTAAACTGTGTCCGCTTATTGTTCGTGTATAAGGATATAAACTTTATTGCAGATGTCGCTTATCTATTTTCCTGATGAAAAAAAGGAAGGCATGTCATTTTGCTATAGGCATAAAATTACTAAATGAGTTAATCGAAGCAGATTTTATAAATATCAAGTAAAATCGAATAGTTTTTCCTGAGTGGAGTAGATTTCAAGAAATTCTTCATGGTGCGAAGAAGGAATTAGATTTTAAAAGTTTTTTTTAAAAATCGAAGTAGTTTTACTTCGAAAGGAGTAGAGTGGCAAAGCTGTTTTTGGAGGTATGATGATGATGGAGGGAGAACTGTCATTCAAAGCAAACTTGAAGCGTTTGCATCGTAACCACAGAGGAGGTATACCTAGAGTCGCAACTCAAGACATTTTACTCTCTTTCGACTAAAAAAATTAAATTTGATAAAATATACTACCCAGTGCAAATGTATTATTTTTTCAATGCATTTCAAATGGGAGGCCAAACCAATACATTTGCAATGGGTAGTATATTTTTCTCTTATTCCAAAATTTTGTAGACAGTGAATTTTTAAAAAAGAGAACGAGTTGCGACTCTAGATAAATAGGTTCTCTATGGTCGTAACGTAGGCGAAGCTGAAGCTGAAGCGTCTTTGTGATTCAGCCTTAAATGTGTTAAAATTACACTAGCTGCGGAGCAGGCTAAATATGACAGTAGTGGTTAAATTTATTCAGTATTTTTAACGCATTTCATCCAATTCGCACACGGCATAAAACGGAAATCTGCAATTGCAATCTGTTTTGAAAGTGGTGAATTCGACATATCTTGCAAATATATTTTCGAAGGAATATATAAAATGAGTATATAAAACAAATTGTATTTTCATACGTTAATATTTTTTAACTTAAACAAGTTTTCGTAGCCAATTTGATTTTGCTTCACAAAAATCTATACGCCTTTTATTATTACAATTCAATATAAACTATATACTAGAAACGTCCCTATGTCCAATGTTTTTGTTTGGTTTGCCAATGGCAAATTTTACAAAAAAAATATGAGTACCCCGTGGCCCACACGACTAACTTCCCAGAGTAGAAAAATAAGTTAAATATAAAATCCCCACAAGAAAAAGCCCGGTACCGTTATATCGGGCGATCTTGGTGGCCAGACAATACCCCTCCTTTCAATACCACTTGTCTCTTGAATTTGAGGATTTGGTCGATTTGAATGCGAACGGTCCGCTACAGTCTCGAAATTCGAAGCTAAGCGATGAATAGTGTCACTTTTAGGCTCAGAACGATCGCGAAACTTTTGACGATACGCACGCTTGGTTGCAATAACTGAACGATTATATTTAATGAACATTTGTCACTCTTTTCGTACGTTCTGTACATTGTCAGATTCATGGTTACAATGGTAATACCATAACCTTTCCAAAATTTGTTTGACGACGCCAATCGGTTGAAATCTATCAGTAACTCAATATTTCTACCGACCACATTTAAATGGCACAACTTGTATATACGCTTAAACTAATTTTCAATCTATAAAAATGAAATCCTGTTTGTGTGTAACCTAATAACTCACAAACGGCTGGACGGATTTGGCTATTTTTTTTGTTCGTGTTAGTCACGCTTCGCTGCACAGACATTGTTCTGTAAATGGATAATTTTCACGGTTAATACTGCTGTTGTATTCAGTACAGAAATAATTTCTGTGAAAACAAAAATTGGAAAAACCTCATGGAAGAGTGGGAAAACTGGCAAAACCAAACAGAGGTCGGGAATAAGATTTTTTGTTTCAAAATGGGTTTTCAAATGGAAAAATGGAATTTCTTGATGAAAAACTCGGAAAACTCATTGGTTTTCAAAGGTAAAATTGCATAGTATTTCAAATGGAAAACTGGAAAATTTCAATATGGGTTATCGAATGGCAAAGTTCTTGATAAAAAAAACTTGGAAAACTCATTGGTTTTCAAAGGGAAAACTGTTATTGGAGTTGCTCTGAAGGGCG
The DNA here is from genome assembly GCA_943590905.1 of Sphaerophoria taeniata. NCBI lineage: Eukaryota > Metazoa > Arthropoda > Insecta > Diptera > Syrphidae > Sphaerophoria > Sphaerophoria taeniata. The sequence continues at coordinate 31,660,012 of OX016540.1, read as the reverse complement.
ACGAGACGAAGTTCGTGGGGTCAGCTAATTGCTTATAACAAATTATTGACAAGTAATATATTTGATTACATTGATAAATAAGATTTTTTTGAATTATTATTGAAATTTTTGCAGAAATTATCATAATTTTCATTATATTAGGGTTGTCTTAGTTTTTTGATTCCCATTAAAAAACCGCAAAGCGGATTTTGTTCAAAATCTAATCAGCTCTTAACAAGACAGTACCGCGTCGAATGAGTTCAATGTTATGACAATACGATGAATGGTTCGCGAGATAATCGAGCAGAAAAAACGTTACACACATACGCCCATACGAACATACATACACAGTACACACACACACAGACATCATGATAAAAAGGGTTGATTCGGATTCTCGTGACCTCGAAACATGGAGATATGCAAAAACTGGAGATTCACAAAAGCGGCCCCATTACAATAACTTCCTCTGGGAAGTTAATAAAACTGGAGGTGAGAAAAATACCGCAGTGTTTCTTAATTGAAAAAAAAAACAAAGGGATATACAATTTTCGAGTACAGTGCATCAAAATAAAAGGGGACTCAAGTTCCCTTGTTTAACTTTTTGAAAAAAAGCTACTTCATTTCAGCGAATTTGGAAATGTAAAAAAAAAACTAAAAAAATTACAACAAAACCTATAACAAAGCCTAGATAAACAAGATTTGGCCTAGTTTAAATCCGCAACATCAACATGCTTCTGGAATTCTGATTTTGATTCAAAGAACCCAAGTAAGTCGTGATTAACGGTCATCAAAAAAAGAAACCCAAACCTCACGAACTTGGCTCTTTTTTTACATTTTATGTTTTTGTTCTGTGGAAGCATGAACCTCGAAATACACTAAATAAGCTAGAAATTTGCAAACTTTAACAATATTACTGCTCTGCCAATTTATAAATAAATTATAGGTAGGCAAGGTTAGAGTGGGTGGCTGTCTAGAAGTTGTTAACTCATTAAGACTCCAAGGCTCCATTGTGAAACCACTAAAGAAAGTTACTCACGGAAGTGTTATGAACTTAAACAAACCAGAATTCTACAATTCAACATCCTACGACCATTTAAAGAAAGTGGGCGACAACCTCGCACCTTTAATGAAACTTCAATTTTATACCTATCTTTAAACTTATATTCAACCAAAACCCTATCAGAATTTCGAATTTAAACGATTCCAACCATTTTAATAAATTGGGCGGATACCACACCCCTAAATGAAAATAGATTTTTTTCCTCATTTTTTCCATGTCATTCAACCAAAACCTTACAAGAATTCTGCATTTCAACATCATACGACCGTTTTCAGATGGTGGGCGAAAAAACGCCCCTAAATAAAACTAAAATGCTTTACTTACTTTTTTCCTTATTAACCAAAAACCTATTAGAATTCCGAATATCAACATCCTACGACCACTTTTAAGGTTTTTAAGGTTTATAAACAATAAAATAAAATACGCAGGTGGCCATGGTTCAGAGGATAGAGTAGTGGATTGCTAAGCCGAACGCTACGGGTTCAAACCCCAGATTCAGCAGCATTCTTTTTCTACAAAAATCGCCAGCTTATCTGAGGCCACCTGTGCGATAACATGAGACAATACAAATCTAATAGCCTATTCCCACCAACGTGATTTAGCTCAATTAACTTGATTTAGCTAAATCACATAATTAATTTCATGATTTGCCATACATTTTCAATCATTTCTAATTACGTGATTTATCTTGTTTTATTTTTAATTAGGTATAAATCACCTCGATGATTCCAGGCTGAATGATTTCATGCACAAGTAATGAATAAAATTCATTTCAAATTCATTTCTTTTTTCTTTTTGACAGTCAAAATTCAATTTTTGTGTCATATATTGATATATTTTATTGAAAAATTCAAAAAAATGTCAAGATTGTGATAAATGTCAAGCTAAATTAAGTAAAAAGTTCAGTGGGAACGCTTTCTTGATTTATAAATCAAATAAGCTTAATCAAGTCGGTGGGAAAAGGCTATAAGTCTCCTCCTCTGAACCACGTAGGTTTCTGTTATGTGTGCTTTCTTTCTATGTGCCTATCTGTCTCTCTCTGTTGTATGTCTTGTTCTGTGCCAGCTGATGGTCTCAGTCACCAGTGCTGCTATGTGTCTGTAGTTCGTAACATTTATGTGCGAAGTACTGTGAAATGTAATGTAATGTAATGTAAAATAAAATACAAAGTTAAAGTTAATTATTTATTTAGTTTATTTAATTCGCACGAATTTTAAACTATATCTTTGTATTTTATAAAAAAAAAGCATTGGCTTGTCCTCCCCCTAGCATGAACAATCTGGAACTGACTGGTTTCCCAAAACAAGCAACTGCTTATCTACACTAATATATAAAGCTGAAGAGTTTGTTTGTTTGAACGCGGTAATCTCAGGAACTACTGGTTCGAATGGTATAATTCTTTTTGTGTTGGATGGTGCCTTAATCGACTTAGACTTTAGGCTACTTAACATTAAGCTGTGACCAATAGCAGCGAAGAATCTGTTTAAAATGTGGAAAAACGGCAAAAAATATAAATTTTTCTGCGTTTTAACGCACTTATCTCAGGAAGTACTGGTTCGAATGGTATAATTCTTTTTGTGTTGGATGGTCCATTAATTGAGGAAGACTTGAAGCTATTTAACACTAAGCTGTGACCAATAGCAGCGAAGAATCTGTGGAAAATATGGAAAAAACGGCAAAAAATATACATTTTTCTGTGTTTAAACGCGCTTATCTCAAGAACTGCTTTATGAAATTGAACAATTTTTTTAATGTTGAATGGTCCATTTATCAAGGAAGGTTTGAAGCAATATAAAATTTAGCTGCGACCAATAGGAGCGAAGAATTTGTGTAAAATGTGGAAAAAACGGCAAACAATACAATTTAATACAATATAAAGCTGAAGAGTTTGTTCGTTTGAACGCGGTAATCTCAGGAACTACTATTTCGAATTGTAAAATTCTTTTTGTGTTGGATAGTCCATTAATCGATGAAGGCTTTAAAATAAAATAAATAAATAGAGTGGCCCGACAGCTCTTGAAGAGCCAACGCCTAAGTGGCTTACTCTAATCAACAATTCTGAGGGGACCTACAATTTAACGCCGATTCCGAACGGCAAAGTTGAGAAGCATTTTTTCATTACAGATTGATACTCTTGGAAGATTGATCAGGTCTTCGCAAGAGGCAGTACCCGTGAAAGATGAAATAAAAACTTGGCCTGAGTAGGACTCGAACCAACGACGTTCTGCTTAGCAGCCAACGCACTTACCAACTAAGCTACGGGCAACTGCTTTAGGCTTTATTCTACTTAAAATTAAGCTGCGACCAATAGCAGCGAAGAATCTGTGGAAATGTGAGAACTGAGATTTTTTTCTGAGATCTCTGAGATGAAGTTATTTTGGATTCGATTTCTCACTCAGCTATTTGACATGGCTGACATATGTGCAGCAACAATTAGTAAGGTAACCATTAAATCTCAATGATAACTGAGAATTATGTTCCACCAAATGATTTTGCCTCAGTCAAGGTGACATTGAGATCTCAGTGAGATGTTGTGAAACTGGCCTAATAACTGCTCAAATTAGAATTTTGAAAGTTCAATTGATTTGTGAATGTGATTGATTGCACTATTTGTGCAGATTATTGTGTTTAAACCATATCATTTTATGTACTTCTTAACTAAAAAAATATGCTCAGTTTAAAGAAAAAAAATTTAATTAACGAAAAAAACGATGCAGAAGTATTAAGAGAGATATTAGAATTAGGGAGAGTTCACCCAAGGGAATGCTTTAAGTATGAACAACTGAAGGGAATCATAAAAAATGCTCAAATTTCATTCATGATAAATGGTTGTGGCCCTGGCCTAATGCAGGGTTGTTAGAAAAAATCGAAAAAGGTACCAGATTTCGATCTCCTTAATTCTTATAAGTTTGAGTGACAAAAAAGAGTAGTTTGAAATAAAAAAAGGGAGGATTTCTTGCCGTCAAATGACATTCAAATGGAGTGAGGGAAAGTAGTTTTCGGTCATATGGTTTGCGGTCTCGCGTCCTCAACCCTATTAGAAAGTGAGCGAATTTGCTTCTAAAAAGTAGTGTATTCGATTTAATGTAAGTGTTCTAATTTAAAAAAATCTTATTAATCGAATACACTGAAGTAGTGCATTCGTTCACAGCAAATAAACGAATCATTCTTGCAGATCTTTAATTATAACCATACCATTGAAGAGCAGATCTTACATACCAGCGCAGCGCTACCAAATTTTAATTACACAATGAATGACCCTGTATAATGCCTTCATAATATGTAATTATTATTTGTGTTATGTGTAAAACTATTTACTTAAAAAACTTTTGTGGAAATGGAAACCCTAAACCAAATCAAAAACTAAAGCGAATGCCTCTTCTATACTTTTCTCTTGCAATCTCTTTTAAAAACATTCTAGATAACAATTTACAAACAAAACGATGACGTCACATTTCTCCCAAGCCCATTAACCATTAAATACTCTTTCCTGTCAACAAAATTTTGTTTTGGCTTAATTTTTTTCTTCTCAACATTGTTTTTTCTACAAAATCGCACCTCCTCACCCATCTGTGGAAAGAAAAATCAAAATCAAGAAAAACAAAAAAATCCTCCCGCAAACTTTAAACATTATCATCACCATTGGTTCATCACTAAGAAAATAAAACACAATATTTAAAAAGAAAAAAAAAATTAAATTCTATTTTCATCTCAGAAAGACTCAAAACCGATAGACCCGTTGAATTGAAACCCAAAGGCATTCAGTTTATCGCCGTTCGTGTTCCGAGTAGCAACTCTGAGCGCCTCCTCTGCTTGTAAATCAAATTTCTCAGTGTATTGGGAATACCAAAATATATTTTTTTTTCTTATTTTATTTTGAGTGAAGGCCGGTTAAGATTTTATACGCACTTTCTTTTCACTTTTCCTCAACAAAATATAAAACTACCCCTTGTGTGTACAACGAATTAAATTCGTGTGTTTACTTTAAATACAAAGAAAATCACTAAAAAAAATATATTTTTTTACAAAAAATCAAAATGAGCAGTAAGTTAATTTTTTTTTTATAAAAATAAATAAAAAAATCAAATTAGTTTGAGTGCAGCATGCAAAATTAAATTTTTTAGTTCTAAGCTTAGTTGTAGTTTTTAATGCCGCTTGAATCTGCATTAATATGAAGGAAAAAAAAAAAACTCATCTTCATGCAAAATATTTGCAAGATTCTTGCAATTCTTCTTCATCGTCGTTGTCGTCGCGGTCGTCGACGTTGCTGCCTCGCCGCCTATAGTGGACGACCTTAAGTGACCTTCAATAAGTTTTTCTCTCTTCTTGTTATTCTGCGACTGGTGTTGTACGCATTTGCTGCGAAAAAAGTAACCTACATTTCTAACGATTTTGTCTGTTATTTTGATTTCTGTATCCGTTTCCACATAAATCAGTGTTTTGTTCTCCAAATAAGTACATAACAAGAAATCCAGTTGGAAAATCAACAAATACTGAGTGTAGAATAATTTGTAGGACAGTCGCATTACGTTGACATTTGTTTTGAGTTTGATAGTTGTCAAAAGGTCTTCGCTCCGTGCTCTAATTCCAGTAGGTATCTCTATCGTGTAATTAACGTCGGATGGGGTGCTTAACGGTATCTGAACTAATTTGGAGAAAATAACAAACTCAAAAAGTACACACCTATTCGTTTTTCTTGAGTTTCGGGTATTTTTAGATTGAAAATTGAGTCAAATCCATGTGTGTGAGTGCTCAAGTCAAGTATTAAATTTATTGAAATCGAAGATTTAAGAAAAAAAATAAGAAGACGGTCTTCGTCCTCCTACACGTTTTGTTTTTGCATTTTCAATATTTTTCCATTTTTCATACTTAGTCAGACTCAGACATCTAAATGGCTTTTGAGAGATATTTTTAAACTGAAATCTGTATCATAAGGAATTGTTTTTTTCATCTGTTGCATGTCTTTGGAGCATTGAAGTGAATCTATCTCATCTCGGCATGCATGACATCGTTAGTCTTGTCGCCTTGTCTCAACTTGACTCTAGAATCGAGAGATGCTTCAGCAAATAAGTGCAACGTGATGGTTGAATTTAGGTTGGATGCGGTTGGTGCCGGTGTTTGGCGCGTCGTCGTTTGTCGTTGTCGCCGTTTCATCGCTTGCGGTGACTCTGATGTCTGAGTTGAGGAATCTAAATAGGTATGTCTGGAAATACACGTTGACGACAATAAATATGTCAGGCTTTCTTCTATTTTATTCTTTATCATGCAGTTCCACTTGAAATTAAGAAAAACATAATTGAGTTGAGGAGTTCCAGACCCTCATGATTTAGTAGGTTCATCTTCATTTATATGTCTTCTTGATTAATGTTAAAATAAAACATTCTTTTTAGTGGAAATGGAAAGTAAAATTTTCCAATGAGATGTCAGGTTAGAAAATAGAAAATGACGAGGCGAGTGTGGTGCGAGTTAATTGTTAGGTAGATTTTTTAATCATCATTTGAATTTAGATGCCAAGTTGTGGGCGGATTTCTCTTTTTGTTCTTTTTCTCGTTAATTTCTTTCAATATAATTTCACCACTGTGACATTCTTTTTCTTATTTTATCAACGATATGAGACATCATTTCATTTTTGGCACCTCAAAGTCTGATAGAAGAACATGCTCATGCAGCATGAAGCTCGTTAAGAGTGATTCGATTTTATTTCAAAAACGTGTTTCTCGATGACGTGGCCAGAAACTGTTTTAAACCTTCAAGAGATGTTTTTTCATGTTCTCTAGATGCAAAATCTTTTAGGATCGGTGTATAATGTCTTATGATCATGAAATATCGGGTGAAATGGACTTTCGTTGGACCCAAGTTTCGATAACTCTAAATGAGGGACTGTCTGCAATGCAATTATTTTGCTTACTCAAGCACGTTTAAGTGAACCAGCGTCCGGTTTCTTGACATAAGCTTAAGTTTACTTTAACAATTATAGTTGGGCCTTAAGTTTCGATGGCTCTGAACACTTTTAATGTTGTCGTCGGCTTGTTTGCATAAACCAATAACTTTACTAAGGCCTTAAGAAAAAAGTCTAGACTCTAGAGGCGTTAAATCGCACGAACAAGTTGCCCAATTGCCTGCCCCACTTACTCTTCAATTAATCGATTGTTAGGTGTGCTGTGTGGCTTGTGGAAACAACCTATTGGAACCACATGTCGTCCAAGTCCATGTCTTCCAATTCTGGTCAAAAATAATGGATCCGATGTCCAATTCTTGAGAACGCTGTGCCATTGTACGCTTTTTTCTGTTTGTTACGGACGTTTGAATGGCAGGGGTATTTTCTATGCCCACGGAAATTCTGGGCTAGCCATTTGTCAAAAGTAATTAGAGTCTTTTTCAGGTTTTCTTAATGCGTACCTCTCACGCTCGGAGCCCTTTTGTTGCTTCTTTACGGATTTTCTTACGAAAACACAGTGTGAATTATAATTCGATAAAGTCAAATCCATATATGAAAATAATGCCAGTAATTTAATTGGATTTATGTAATGAATTCGTTTCATTACAATTTGCAGACGTTCGTTGCTCTTTCGTGAACTAAACCATGATGGAGTTTAATTAATAAATTGACAGTGACAGTTCGATGAGTAGTGAAAGGATGCGTTCACAAATTGAATTTTAAGTTGTCAAATCCCTACTGCGTACCAAAATTAATGATACACTTGAGTTCAGACTTGAACCTACGGTTGAACTAAACACACCTTGCTTAGTTTTTACTTGCCACACCAATATTTTTCCAAGCGCGCCTTGACCATGTTATCACATTATTTTTCGAACAATTTTGCTAAATGTTTATTCATTGTATTTTGCTGGAATTTTAACATTAATGAAAATTAAATTTTTGTTCTTTACGGCTGCAAAAAAAGTATATAGGGTAACGGAACCAGTCCCCGGACATATAGCTTTTTTTTGTCTTTCAATGTAAATATCTTTATTTCTACCATTCATTCTAATCTTAATATTTTGCTAAGAATGAATTGAAAGTAACTTTAAACATTGATTTTATAGGATGAATTCTAAAAGAGGGTGATTTTCCGGAGTCTCCGGACGATTGTTCTAGTCTCCGGACAATCTTAAATGAAGATTCTTAAGTATTGTATAATTCGTCGAAAACAAAAATTAAAAATTGTTTATCACCATTCCCAACCTCAAAATATTATTTATTCGTTTCAAATATTGATGGAGTTGTCAAGTATAAGATTGAAAAGACATTCCTGTCAAACAAAGCATCTGCGTCCATCATCAAAAGTCTTTTGTTGTCCGAAATGTCAATATTTTTGTTTACTCTCCTATGCTGCTTTTCATAAGCGTACGAGAAAACTGTATCAGCATAAAGTTAAGCAAATAAACACATAAAGCCACTTTGATAATGATTTGATTATCATTATGGTTCAACAATAATATTGTCCTATAAAATCTAATCGATCGGCAAACATTGAATATTTTTCACTCTCAGCATTGAAAATTAATATTGATATCATAAATGGACCAGAAACCGCTCAATCAGTTGGGTATTTATATTTTTTTGTTTGATTTAGCATAGCTGGTAATTGAATATTAGGGAAGCAAATATGAATAACCACAATTTACCTGAATAAACACAATCCCTAGCAAATACACTTTATAGGCCTCATAGATTAAGCTTATCGCAAAGTGTTTCAATACAAAGATATCAATTTCATTATGTGAGCATAAAAGTTATTAAATAACAAAAACAAAAGAAAACATATTACTTCACTCAGTGAACTTTTCAAGTGAAAAATTGAGAAATCGTGGAAATTAGAGCAATTTGAGGGTGTTGACAATTTTAATATTTTTTTGGGACCGATGCCAAAAATGAAAATAAAAGTTAAAATTTTTTCCTTTTTGCAAAAAAAAAAAAAAAATTCGAAATCACAGAAACAAAAACATTGAAAGAGATAATTAGATACCAATTGGCTGAATTAGCTTATTTCTAATTTATATTTTTTTCTTGATTTTGGCAGTTTTTAAGGAGATACTTCCGGTCGGCTTAAATTTGAATAAAAAGAAATAATAAAATAAATGCAGAGATAATTTCCTTGTGACGTTTTCAACGTTTAAACAAATGCGTATTTAAAAATTTGTTTTTTTAAATAAAAATCTAAAAAAAATTTAAAATTTTGTTCCAAATGACGCAGTACTTTTGGTTTAATTTAAGAAGCGTATAAGCAATAGATTTTGATGACTTCGAGTTGAATGCATTTAAGCAACAACTGCTTTGCTTGATTCAGAATTTCGCCAAACGAACTTGAATTCAATAATTAGTTATCTTTTTACACATGTTCTCGCTAAAGAAAAAAAAAAATCAGAAAAACTATTCTAAAATAAAACCGCGCCCTCGAGCAACGTAATTTTACAATCGGGGAAATCGCAATGAACCACAACATTGACATTGTTATCGTGTCTCAAAATAGCAGCCAAATAGCTAGACGGACAACATCATGGTCAAGGTTCAAAATCCACATTGAAAATAACTTCTTCTTAGTTCTGATTCTGATTGTTTGGTTCTTGGTTGATTACAGAAGAGGGACCTGTGTTCAATTGGCGCCCAATGATTGTGAATTATTGTTTTCATTGTTGCACAATTGACACATTTTATTTACTTATCCCTCTTTTAGCCTCAAAACAAATTTTTCTTTAATTTTTGTTCGTTCTAAAAGAATTAAATAAATAAATTCGTGTCAACTGCGCATAGCCCGCCAAAAAGGCAAAGTATGAGAAAAAGTCTGAACTTGGTACTCAAAATTCATACGTCATCAATCGCAAGTCTCTTTGGGTATGCCTCAACCATGACTCGAAGAGAGGTGTTGGTTGGTTATCTTATCAGTGCAGTAGCAAGTTAAACGTGTTTACTTTTTGTTTTTCTCGTTGATCAAACGTAACTGTTTTTGAATTTAAATTAAAAACTCTCATAGAGTGAGATGAGTGAGAGATGAATCAAAAATAGTTCTCTTAAATTTTTATTGAATGTTGAAATTTGGAATTAATCATTTTAGGTACATTCATGTCTCTTATAAAGTTTATTAACTGCCAAAATTGGTGTGACCTTCTTTATAGATTATTTTATTCTCCGCACTACGCGAAATTGAGATTATTTTTTGCATGTTGATTAACAAAATATTACATTTGTCTTGATTAACGATTCTCGAACAACGACAAGCCCAATAATTTGCCAAAACTCAAAACGAAAATATCTTCTGAAAATATCAGCCTTTTAATGTGTATTTATTTAGCAAAGCTTGGTGCAATTTATTATTTTTTAATCCTTTTAAATTTATTTTCATAGCCTGTCTAAGACAGAATTTGTCGTAAAAACCATCAGAATTATATTTGAAGGCCATAATCACTGTGACAATGTCACAAAAATTAAACCGTGGGCGTATTTTCTCGCACTTAACATTCCACTTCAAAACAGAAAATAAAGATTTTTAAAATTAATTTTAAAAGAACTCACACACATGGAAAGATAAAAAAAAAAAAAATAAATAAATAAATAAAATGTATAAATCGAAAACTTTTCATACCACCCGCAATGCATCGACGAATTTCTTAAAACATTTTTTGCAACGCATCTTTTATTTTTATCTTCTTTGAAGTTCGTAAAAAAGTAAGGAAACACATGCATGTGTGTGTATATTCTAGAATTTAATTCCCAAATTAAATTTTGATCGCGCAAAATACTTAAAACACAACAGTGTATTGGTCTTATGTGTGTTTTTCCTCCAAAATTAGACCATAAAACCTCCCGCTGGCGATTGTTCTCGAAAACGAGCAATCGAAATTTTGTGTGATTTAAAAATAAATTGTAAACATAAAAACGAGAAAATGATTGCAATTAATCACCCTTAGAAAACATGAGCTCTCTCTGGCATAATAAGGGCATAAAAAACCCCTTGAGTGTAAGCTAATTATAAAAAAAAAAAAAATGAGCATTATGGTAAGTTTAACAATGTGATATCATGCATCATCGAATCACACTTACACATTAACACAAGTTTTTTTTACTCTTTTAGGATTACCATTTTTCCACAAAAGAAAAAAAAATATAAATAAAATACATTCACACAAAAATTTAAATGTTCAAATTTGATTGGTATTTTATTCATCATACACACGCGCTGCGCCGCTGGACGCCTTGTTTTATCTAAAAGGTACCTACATACATTTTTTTAAGAGCAAAGAAAAAAATAAAACAACTTGAGCTTTAGAAAAAAAGACAACAAAACACGCCAATATTTAACAGCTGCTGACTTTAAATTAAATATTTTAAATTAATGACGATTAATATTAAAAATCAAGAATAAAATTAAAATTAAGAACAAAATTGTTTGCTGTGTGCTTTTTAAACACTTTTACTATATAACAAATTTTTTGTATATTTTTAGGAACTAAAAATAGCAATTGTTTGAAAAACAATTCTAAAAATCCATTTTAAACAAAATCAAAAAAAGCAAACTCATCACCCAAACGCATGCAGATAAACTTTGTAATGTGATTCATTGTGTTAGTTTAATAAACAAAATGTGAAAAAATTACTGTACTGTTCTCTTGTTTGTTTCCACTTCAAAATTGTAAGATATTTCTGTATATTTTTTTAATTTTAAGAATTAAAATTAATAAAATTGCTTAATTTTTGCTTCGCACTTAACTAATATTTTTGGAATGAAAATAAAATGTTAGAATTAATTATAGAGTGCATTTAAAAAATTTGCCAAGTAGAAACGCTTTTGCAAAACCCATTCTTTTCATGAATCTTTTCTAGTCTTAAACAATCGCTAGTGGAAAACTGGAAATAAGCTTAGTTAGTTGTTGTTTTTTTTTTTTTTTTTGAAAATCTATCCATAGTGAAGCAGGTTTTCCCAAAAAAAAAAAAACCTATTCGCAGTTATTGTTTCTAATTTCAAAACAAAAGCGAAGGGATCTGTTCGCATTGTTCGCAGACTTTAGTAAGATTTTGGATTTCTCAACAGCGCTTTTCGACGGCGCGGCGCGGCGTTATTAATCGTTCCCTGCTAACATGCCCTCGAGATAAACAAGAGATACGCAAATATAGAGAGGAAAGAATTTTGACGTTTAATTCTATCCTCAGTTGGATGTCCTCTTTTGTGATTTTTTTGTGCAATCCCATCCAAAGTAAAGTACGATTTTACACTTATTACAAAAACAAACTTCTTACTCTGGATAAAAGGAGAAGTAGAATCCTATTCTGAATAGAATAGAATAGAATTTCAATTTTCGTTCGACACTCAAATATTTTGTTGGTACAATTGAATGCTCTTGGGTATCTTGAACACGTTAACCCTCCAAATACCTACTTACTTATGGTGGAGCTACAGTCAAGGTCGAACCGGGCCTCATCGAACAAACTTCTCCAGCCAGCTCGGTCCCTAGCTAGCTGTCTCCAGTTTCGCACGCCAAGCTAGTTCAGGTCCTCTACCACCTGTGTGCTCTACCTGAGTCGCGGTCTTTCTCTTCTGCGACGTCCTTCCGGGTTGGATTCGAAGACTTTACGAGCCGGAGCATTATTTTCCAGTGTCAGTGTCAGTGTCGCTGAACAGCTCGTACAATTCTTGATTGAATCTTCGTCTCCATTCCCATTTATGATCACAGCACCAAAAATCACCAAAATCAGAAAATTTTTCTCGCGAAGCAGCCCAAAGCGTTTTCATCGAATGCTGTCATGGTCCATGTCTCTGCACCATACATTAGGACCGGGATGATGACGGTTTTCTAGAGTGTCACTTAAGTTGCTCAGGAGAGCAATTGCCTTCTAAGTCCAAAGAAGAAGCGATAGGCAAGAGTGATTCTTCGTTTGATTCCAGCGCTGGTGTTCTTGTCTGAGTTTATAGCTTATCCTAGGTAGACAAAGTCCTTAACTACTACGAAGATAAATCTGTCTATGATGACGTTTTCTCCAAGACGTCGATGTTGGTTGTCCTTTCTTGTTGACTCTATTAACTTGGTCTTCTCCTAGTTAACCGCTAGGCCCATCATCCTGGCCTCCGTCTCAAGACTCATCACGCTGGCATCACGCTGGCTGTGTTCTTCCAATTATGTTTCCATAATATCCTAGTAGCTGGACGGACTTTTGAAAGATTGTGCCTCTGGTGTTGACGTTCGAGTTTTGCACAATCTTCTTAGGAATGATGTTGAAGAAATTGCATGACAGCGCATCGCCTTGTCTAAAACCTTTTATGACATCAAATGCATCCATTAGGTTTTTTCCGAACATGATGGAACAGCGTGAGTTTTCCATTGCCATCTTACACAGACGGACGAGTTTTTCTGGGATGCTAAAACTAGACATTGCTCTATATAATTGGTCTCTATAGACGCTGTCATACGCGGCCTTGAAATGGATGAAAAGGTGGTAGGTATCGATTTGAAGTTCCTGGGTCTTCTCCAAAATCTGCCGAAGAGTGAATATTTGATCGATGGTGGACTTTCCGGGTCTGAAGCCACACTGATAAGGACCTATCAGGTTGTTGACGAAGGACTTCAAACGTTCACACAGCACGGCAGACAAGATCTTTTAGGCGATGTTAAGGAGACTTATACCTCTGTAGTTGGTGCAGTTCAAAGGATCTCCTTTCTTGAGGATCGGACATACGATGCTGAGGTTCCATTTGTCGGGCATGCTTTCCTCCGACCAAATTTTGCAGATGAGCTGGTGCATGCTCCTAACCAAATCATCTCCCGTTGCTTTGTACAGTTCGGTAGCTAGCCCGTCTGCTCCAGTGGCTTTGTTCGACTTAAGTTTAGATATCGCTATCTTCACTTCGTCAATGTCGGGTGGGTGGAAATGTTGACCTGCTTCACCCAAATGCAATGGTTCTGTATTGCTGTCGGAGTTTTGCTCGTCATCGCCATTATACAGCTTGGAAAAGTGGTCTTTATATATCCTCAGCACTGACTGTAGCTCCACTTAGATGTTCCCATGATGGTCTCTACAGGCTTCGGTTCGGAGTATATAAGCCCTAGAGGTTTATTTTACCTTTTTGTTAAACTTTCGAACCTCATTCCTGTTGGGACATCCTCAATCGCGCACTTCTCATGTTCCCTTTTTTTCTATCTAAGAAGTTTGTGCTCCTCTCTCTTTTTCTGCTCGTAGAGCTCACTAGTTGCTCGTGTCCTTCTTTGCAGCGCTGCTTTGTATGCCCCTTGTTTAGCCGTGTAAACACTAGCACTTCAGAGGCGGCATCTCTGATGGCTGCTTGGCAGTGCTGCCACTGGTTCTCTACATTTTGTGCTGTCATTTTAACGTGTTTGTCTTGATCGGGATATCCGCATTCGTACCTTGGCTACAACAAAGTAGTGGTCCGAGTCGATGTTGGCACCTAGGAATGTGCGGACATGTTGCATGCTAGAAAAGTGTCGTGCGTCGATCGCAATGTGATCAATTTGGTTGATTTCCATGTCCCCTTGTGGATATTGAGATGTGGGAATCGTGTACTTGCTGCCATTACGTCTCGCTCCGCAGCGAAGTCGTGTAGACTTTGTCGTCCGATTATTCCACCAAAGATTTCTTCTCTACCCAGCTTAGCATTAAAATCTCCAAGGTTAGATTTGACATAAGGCAATAATGGTTTTCGGACACCAAACTATTTGGTTGGCTCTTTAAAAAGACCAACAAACTTCCGAAATGTGTGTCAAAATGATTGTGGAATTTAAGGTTATGTCAGTTTTGATATTAAGCAAGTCTATGTGCGATAGCGTCGATTGTTTTGACTTCATTTCAAGAATTGATTTGTGACTCTAAATTGGTATAAATTGAATTATCTTCCTAAGCAGGCGTTTGAATTTGATAGTGAGTTCGAATCTGTTCACTTGAGTTTCAATGTTCGACCTAAAATTTGACAAAGCTCACCATCTTATTTCATTTTTCATGCAGAGAAGCACTCAGGAACTATTTTTCTTAACTTGATCAACAATATTGCACTCAAAAAAAGAATTTTGCCTCATATAAAAAGAAACAAATTAAATATAACAGTCGTTCCACCTCTTCACAAAATCAGACGTACCCACTTCCATCATCTGTCCAAATTCATCATTTCCAACATTAATTCTAATGTCATTTGTCACCATCAATCTTTGTCATTCTCCTCCGAATGGATTGCTAACCATCACCATCCTAGAATTATTTATTTTTATCATCATATTGTTTGTTTATGAAATTGGGCAATAAGCAAAACATAAACTTTCGTTATTTGTTTACTCTAGATACAATTTGTGTATAAAATTGGCTTCTGTAAAATATTAATGAGATTTCATATGAAAACTGACTGCAAATGCATGTTTAAGTGTGAAAATAATGAAAATAAACTTTTGTAATTTTAATTTTAACAAAAATAAAACCTTAAAAAAAAAAATAATTTAAAATTTATTATCTTTACAGAATGTGCGTGGGTGACGTTAACAACAAACGATGTGTACTCCTTGGGCGCCCTGGTTCTGGCACATTCGCTGAAACGCGTCGGAACTGTTCACGATTTAGTCGTGATGGTCACACCAACAGTTTCCGAAGCGATGCGCAGCCGTTTGAGTGAAGTCTTCAATGTTGTCCAAGAAGTTGATATTTTAGACTCAAAAGATGCTGTCAATTTGGCGATTCTAAAACGTCCCGAACTTGGAATCACATTCACAAAACTCCATTGTTGGAAATTAGTTCAATACGAGAAATGTGTATTCCTTGATTCTGATATACTTGTAGGATGCTCGAAAATTGCTTTTACGAGATTTCCGAATTATCGATTTATTTTTGCTTTAAGGTTATACAAAATTCCGATGAATTAATGGAACGCGAAGAACTCTCAGCCGCACCGGAAGTATGTTGGCCAGATTGCTTTAATTCTGGTGTCTTTGTGTACCGTCCAAATGAGGCCACATTCAATTCGATTATTGAGTTTGCAGCGAAAAATGGCAGTTTCGATGGTGGGGATCAGGGTATTTTGAACTCATACTTCTCAGACTGGGCACACACTGACATCAGCAAGCATTTGCCATACACATACAATACCGCTGCTTTTGCTACTTACAGTTATTTGCCAGCATTTAAAGAGTAAGTCTCGTTAAAATCGGAGTTGTTCTTTCTTAATATTCATTTTTTTTGCCCAACCAGATTTAAAAACAAAATAAAAATTCTGCACTTTGCTGGAAAGATGAAGCCATGGCTGTTGAATTTCAATTCAGAATCCAAACAAGCTCATGTTCCATCAATGTTCAGTCATGCTAGTGATTTCATTCAATTGTGGTGGACTATTTTCTGTGATAATGTTCATCAAAGATTGTCCGATCAAATGGTGAGTTTGAAGGCTTTTTTTTAACCTACCACATTGTTTTTGCAATTGTTTCGTCTTTTGTTTTGTATAAACCCCTTAAACCCGACTTGATTTTTATTAAAATTTTTGGTTTGATTAAAAAAAAAATTAAAAAATTAACAAAATCAATGTTGTTTCGTTCTTTACCACAAGCTACCACATGCAGCGTATTTTTCTCAAGAGGAGGTAAGATTGAGAAGATATTTGTTTGTCTTCTTCTTTGGAAGATCTTTTCTTTCTTTTGGTAGTTGGATAGGTGCTTTTCTTTTGGAAACAGCTTTTATTTGTAGATAATAAAAAAATTCTGTATATAATCCTGCACAAATTCGATTCTGTATATTATTATCAAAACATTTCCAAATTTAGACATTGATCATTCGAGCCGGATATCACACAATTTTTAGAAAACAGACTTTGCACCTGCACAAAATCCTTTTATCTATGCACACAAAAAGACTCAATAGTATTTAATTCTACCAGAGGCCTTCTTCAGAAATTCTTTTTTTTTTAATTGCATCGTTTTTGCTGTCCGTGTCCGTAAATTAGTGGTTAGGTGCGCTGGCTGCTAAACAGAACGTCGTAGGTTCAAGTCCTACTCGTGCCACTAGTTTGTCATCTTCCACGGGCACTGCCTCTTGTGAAGAACTTGCAAAACTTCCAACAGTAAAAAAAGTGCTTCTCAACTATGCCGTTCGGAAACGGCGTTAAATTGTAGGTCCCCTCCATTGCACTCTTTAATAAAAATGTCTTCCTTTATCTAAACATTTCTGTAAAAAAGAAGAGTTGATACTATAGAACCTTGTGGTACTCCATTTGCAAAATTTACTGTGCACAATTTTTCGATTTTATATATGAAAATTCTTTCCAAACAATGCGTTATGCAACTTTACTCAAACATGCATTCAATAAAAATTATTATTTAAAAAAGTCAAGGTTGTTTAAAGAAGATAAGATAATCCCAGTGTCAACTTAAATCAAATCCAACCACGTGTTTGTTGAAAACAACAAATTTCTCTTTTCATTTCCTACATAAAGAAAACATAGTAGTTTAATAGAATTCTTAAGTCTTCTTATCAATTAAAACATTAAAAAAAAACATTCTCACTTTTTGAACAATTTATTGTCACTGATTGGCATTTTATTTTCAACTCATAATCAGAGAGATAAGAAAATAAAAACAAAACCCACGAATAGAAAGTGAAATGAAAATAAAGTCTCTTTGCTATTTGAAAGATACGATTTACAGTAAAATAAAACAAAACGGCAACACTTGATTACTCTACATTCAAATAGGAGATCTTTGTACCTACTTCTACTCCCTTTTGTCTTGTGTATCAATGTGTATATGTTTGACGCATGTTTCACTAACACTAACTAATCAACAACAAATTTTGATTTTTTTCCCCTACACAAAAACCCGAAATATCCAATCACGGTTACAAATTTTCAAAAAAAAAAGCTGCATGAGATGCGGACTTATGTGCCAATAGAAGAAACCCCCACTGTTGTCACTGTTCAAACATGGACACAACATAACAATCCCCATCTGTCATCCTCTCCTAGTGTATCAAATTATGATAGTGGAAATTTCTTTGATGATATTCAGCCCTACCATGATCCTTGGGAAGATTACTATGAAAATTTGGAAAAACTCAAAGAACAAAATTTTAACAATAACAATCATCAAACTGAAACTTTTATCGAACACTCATCTCCATCACAAACGGAAACGGAACAACAACAACCAACCCAAATCGATGAATCAATTTCATTTACTCAACACGAGCCTCATGAAACCCACCACACCACAACTATACCTCAACAAATTCAACAAAATTGGTCGCAAAATATTGACCAACAACAGGAAACAATTGAAAGCCATTGGAATGATGAGAAGACAAGTCATTCGAGTAGGTTTGAAACAACCGATGCCAGCGACACCACCCACCGAACTCTGACACAGAGTGAATTAAATCAATCGCTCAATGAGGCTCTATTGGATGAGGATGATGAGAATCAATACTTTTTAGACTCAAGTGCAATAACAGTATCGAGTGAGAGTAGTAGTGATGATTATCGGGATTCACCTGTTGCCACTGCCCAAATCCAAAATAATGAAACAAGTACAAATTCCATCGAAAATGAAAATGAGGTTGGTATAATATCCAAAGAAATAAATAAGTTCAAGTTCAGATGAATTTGGCATGTAGTCAAGTTGGGGTCCGTTTGGAAAACATAAAAACAGCAAGCAAAAAAAAAACAGTGGTGTCTTCTCATAAAAATTGTGTAGTGTCTCATGGAATTTACTTGTCATCTTTGCCTTTAATCATTTCTCATTTTCGTATCGTTTTTTTTCCTTTTAATTTTTCGTTTCGTTTTCATTATTTGTTTAAGTTAAAAATTGTTTCGGGTTAACACTGTCTTCGTCTTCGTTGTAGAGGAAACAAATTTGCATGCGGTGATTGAAAAAAAAATGACTTACAAAATATGGGATATTGAAATAACATAAAAAGGAAAAGAATGTATTACCAAGAAACCAAAATAATCTAGTAATCTTCCTCAAGGTAATCATGGTAAATATTTTCAATTATAACAAATTAAGCATATTTAAACAGTAAGGCCTCAGTTATAGCTATCAGTAAAATCCATCAGTAAAAATTGAAACTTCTGAAATCTGAAATTTTTTACTGATAAGCGTTTATAACTATCAGTAAATTTACACCTTCGCGCCGCAAACAATTTCGTTTTTACTGTTCATCTCATCAGTAATTTTTTTAATGATGGCACCGGAACAGTAAAAAAATGAAACGCCATCAGTAAAACGAAATGGAATTTTTTTGACATTTGGCAGTCAGTTGTTCAGTTAAATGAAATTTCATCAGTAAAATTTATAAAATTGATTTGTTAATAATATTTAACACTAAATGCATTCTTTTTTTTTGAAAAAAATAGACGAAATGTATTTTCAACTTATTTCATCAAAATTTTCCTCAAAATATAAGAATAAAGTATTCAAAATAGCAAAACAAAATTTTTACTGATGGATTTTACTGATTGCTATAACTGAGCCCTAAACGAATGTTGTTTAACTCTTGATATTTGTATTTTTGTTGTTGTTTGTGTGTAATACGAATACTTTCTGTTAAAATAAGTTTCCCATCATGTTTAACTCCAAATACTAAAATGCTTTACTAAAATTATTTCTAAATATTTAATGAGCCGATGCAAAAGAAATTAAACATCAGACAACAAAACTATTTTTATGGTCACATTTCATGCACGTTTTTCTGTTTACAATTCTTACATTTGCGTATTAGACGACATTTTTGGCACACGATCCCTTCAAAATAAAATGACGTTTTAGCTCATGGCATCACTGAATGCAAAATCTATTTTCGAAAACTTAATTCAGTACATTTCATTGAGGATTAGGAATAAAATAAAAGAACAGTTGTGTGTTGTAGTTGTGAAAGACGCCTTGCATTGGCTTCTGCGTTTGTTTTTTGTTGAGGAAAAAAATAGAAATAAAAAATTAAGATAAATGTCAAGTAGTAATGAACCAGACAGCAAGGTCCGTTTGAAACATTTCTTTGAATTTATCACTGTTTTGTTTACATGGCATTCAATTTTTGAATGTTAAAATTTAGATTCGACGACAAAGTCTTTAGCAATCTTTTGTAAAAAAATTAAAATAAAATGAACAATGAACAAAAAGTCTTGTGTTAGAAATATTTAAATTGATGAAAAAAAATTAGAATCTTCTTCCATAAAGTTAAAACAAAAAGAACGACAATCTAACTTTTCTATTTTCGGGAAATCTTAGAGTCCATATCTATGAAAACTGCAGTAAACTTGCGTTTTTAGTTTGTAGGCAATTGTCATTTTGACAGCTTGCTTTCCTATCTTGTTATAACTGATCAGTGAAAAAAAGGCAAACTTTTTTTGACTATTTGGGAGTGTTTGGAAATCGTACATTACTTTCTTTACAATAGGCCGGCACTGTGTCATAATCGTTGACCGTTGTTTATAAATTTGAAAGGTATTATCAAGAAGTGGCACCATCTGCATCTAGTTAGAAGCAGAGAAAACCATTTTTTTACATAAGTTGGCCATTTTTTCACAATACCAACATTTTCTTAAAAAATTACTTTCTCTGTTTCTAACTAGATTTCGACAATTCTTAATAAAACCTTTCAAATAAATATACAAAGATCGTAACGACGCTTAATTTTTGACATGTTGACAATTGTTTTCTTGTACTCACAGTTCAAATATTGGACTTTTGAATAAAGTTTTCAACCAACAATTCTTACTTTTTAATAACTTTTTCACTTTACGTAAAAAGTAGGACTATGCATTGTAAAGACTTAATACATGTGAAAAGGATGGCAGGAAGGGATGTGTTCAGAGATACAAAACAAAATGTCAAATCGCAGTGATTTCAAACCATATGGCGTTTTTCTTTTTTACCTCCGAGCAGATTAGATCAGATCACGGATGTGTCAAAAAAAAAAATCTGTGTTTCTTTTTTAGCTCCGATAAAATCGGAGCTAAAAATTTTCATGCTCTGAGCTAAATCTATTTGCTCAGGATAAATCGACCGAGCAAATAGAGCAGATAGCTAAGCGAAGACAACAACCGTAATCTGATCTAATCTGCTCGGAGGTAAAAAAGAAAAACGCCAATAGAGTATAATACAGCAAGGGAGAGCGGAGGGGTAGCAATTCATAGAATTTAATTTTCACATCGGAACGAGGGAGAAAGAAGGTCTTAATGTTCTCTCTCTGAGCTTTTCACTTATTGGCTGTAAGGTAGAATGGATAGAGTAAAAAAAAAAAAAAATAGAGAAAAAGTCAAAATCAAAATTGTTGTTGTCTTGCTATAGGAGCTCAGAGAGAGAACGAGAGAATATTTAGATCTTCTTTCTCACAGTCCGATGTGACACTTTTCAGGCTTCCTTCCGTGCTCTATTATATCATCTCTATGTGTCAAACAGCTGTTATGTGCAAGGTATGTTCGCGTAGAAATGTCAAAAATGTTATTATGAATTAAGTCCGTGTGCGAATTTGGTTAAAAATACTGGTTAAATGTATCCACTACTGTCATATTTTAGCCTGCTCCGCAGCTAGTCTAATCTTAACACATTTTATTCAATGCGAAGTGTCAAAATTAAACCAAACGTTTTAACCACTTTTTAATGCAATTCGCACACCGCCTAAGATGATGTTCACATTACGCAAATCTGCCAAAATGACAGAAGTTGATCAACATGTTGCTGAATGTGAACCATCAAATGAAGAATCAACACATTCGAATTTCGAGAGCTGAGACGACTAGTAAAAATACATAAATAAATTTCAATATGATCGGTCCACCTGCTCAAAACAAAACTTCCCAATCCACTGTGGTGATTAATTTAAATCACCCGGAAACCGTACATCTGGCCCATAAGTCATCAATTCCAAATTTCATCCAGATCTGTTTGTCATCTAGTTTAGGTATAGTCTAGAATCCAGATTAATAGAAACACAAAATCATTCTGCATTTAATGATGTGCTTTTTGTTCACATTATTTCCAGTAGTCCCAGTTTTTAGTTTTTAAAATTGTAGTTGAATTGGTTTATCATTTTGAATGTAATCTCTACAATTTTTGAAAATAAGCAAAAAGGTGATTGGTAAAAATTCTAATTCCAGCTTGCTAAACTTCTGTCTGGAACAATAACTGATGGTCGATGTAATATTAACAAAAACCGTATCACATCTAATAACCATACTAACAATAGCTTCACGAATAAATTATTTAATGTTTCATTCCCTGGATTAATTGTACATACCTACATGAATATAAATTAAAATTTCAGTCAAATTCCTTATACAATATTAATTTGCTGTTTATAAACAATTTTAGGCTGGTTTAGCTGGTGCCCTAGCACAAGTTCGTTTGGGTGAGCCACGTTCAAGCGAACAAGAAGCATACGAAGAATCAATGAGACGCCAAAGCTGGGAAGTTGGCAATATTGACTACACAGGCCGGGATTCATTCGACAATATCTGGAAGAAAATCCAAGCAACACTTGAATCGAAACCTGCAGACAAACCTGCTGATGGTAGTAATTGAAATTGATAAACAAACAAAAAAAAATTACACTTCAGTCATATCAATTACATCATCAATATTGTGTACTGCACGGAACACTGAAAATATTTTCTCTTATTTTGATGCATGTACACTGACAGAAAAAAAACGGCATCTATTGAGAAACTCTCAAGACTATGAATCATTTTAATATTTCTTATAGAATGTGTTATTTATTCACATTTCATTAAACATTTTTTTCTTGTTAATTTAGGAAAACAATTTAAAATTCTGCATTGAGCCAAGTAGATAGTTTTGTGGTTTTATTTCTTGTTTCAGCATTTAAATGAACATCATTTGTTATTATCATTGTTGCATCGCAATCATTATTATGTTAGACAATTTTTTTGTATTATTGTTGCACAATAAGAAAACGCAGTCAATCAATGTTCTAAACATCACTCTATTCATGGCTATGTATCACAAGTAAAAGCTACAGTTAAAAAAAAATATATGTGTTCCTAATTATTTTAATTTTACTAAAAAAATATGTAAAAGATTCATCAAATATAGAGGTTTTTTATTCGAATTATTGAGCTATTTATTTTATTGTTACTAATTTTCTTTTTCTTTTTTCAGTTTGAATTATTTCATCATTTAAATATTCAATTTTTTCGCAACAACAAAAAAGTGCATTTTGCATCATTTTTGAACTTTTAAAGACATGTCCAATGTCCAGAGTTTATCCAAAGTCAAGTCAACATGATTTTATTTCAGTTATCCACTCCAATTTTCCTATTTACCTAATTGAATTTCTGACAGAAAATTTCTAACTCTGTCAACATTGCAGAAATATTCTCATATACTCATGTCAAACAAAATTTTTCCCACCTAAAAATAAACCAGAGAATACTCTTTAACAACCCTGCTCAAAGTGAAGAAAAGAGCACGTTTAGAAATAACCGTCATAGTTACCAAACTAATTAAACCGCGGTTGCCAACTAAACAAAAATTATTCTCATTGAAAATCTCGGAATTTCGTTTGTTAAATGTCGTTTTAAGTTTAAATGATATTTCTAGATCTCTTTTGTAAGTACAATACAAGATGTTACTAACAATATTGTTTGTTGTTGCTTTGCCTCGATATGTTATTTATCAGTTCACTTCACTGTCGATACAATTTTTGATAATCAACTCAGAACAACAATTTTTGCACATTTTCACACTGCACAAAACACCAGTCAGAAGAAAAACAAATATTCAAAATATGAGCGACCCTTAAAACCAACACCTTCTATTTGCAGACAAAAGCAGATCAGTTACACCATCTGAAATTGAAATCAGACAAACCGCTTCAAAGCTTCTAACCAACGAAAAAGCAATCCAAAGCCCTGCTAAATCTACTAACAAATCAACCCCGCAACCGCCAGCAAGGCAAAAGTCCAGAAAATCTAAATAGCAATTATTAATCTACAAATGCTATGAATTTTTAAATAAATTAGTTCATAAGTTAGAAAAACAAAAACAATAAAATCGAAAACAATTTAATTTTAATTTTAAGAGACTTTAAATTAATCAATGGACATTTTAGACGCTTGTGCATTAACATAAAATGGATTCCAATTCAAGCTCTAGCGGGGTAGACGCCATTTTGCTTGAAATGTCAAATTTCGGAAAACGAAAAAACTTTAATGCAAATTGATTTTATAGGACAATTGACTTCAGCTGAAATTCAAGACGGTAAGATCGAATACGATCCCGTAACCAAGGCAAAGACTTTGTACAAACACATCGAAGGTGGTTATGAAGTTCACATTACCACTCCCCAGCAAAATGGTACTGTCAAAACTCAAGTCAAGACCTTCTACGACCCAAAGCCGGTCACCGAAGAGGAACTCTTGAAGCAACAGCAAGAGAAGAAGAAGCGTTCCAAGAAGTCAACCAACGAGGTTGTTCAAATCGACAAGAACACCACAATGATAACTCGCGATATTCCCGGTGGTTATGAGGAAGTTTACACAACTGTTTATGATGATGGATCAAGGAGCATGCGTACCAAGACCTTCTACGATGCTGTCGAACAGGAAGTTGTCGACGAGAGTAACACCAAAGTTACCCAAAAGAAAAAGCCCTCATCGAAATTGACCAGAACCGATACCGAAGAAGAGGAGAAGAATTCGAAGAAGACCACTAATAAGCAACTAGTTGAAGCCAACCAGAGGAATGTTCGCCAAGTCGATGAAGACGAACAATACAATGCCACCCACACAAGTGTTGAAGAGACTCGTCGTGTGAGCAAGAAGATCGAAACTTCTGGCAAGAAGACAACTGTGCGTAGGGAATCGCTCCAGGAGGAGAACATCAAGACCACTTCGACCAAGGACAAGAAGAAGAAGAGCAAGAAAGCTCCTCCACCACCAGCTGATTTCCCAGTTAATGACACAACTAGTGTTACTTCGAGCAGGGTGCCCGGAGGCAACGAGTATACTTACAGTACTGTTTTGGAGAATGGTAAGACCATAACCACCAGCAAGACCATCTATGAAGAGGAGGAAGTCGAAATGACTGAAGAAGAAATTCAAATCTACAAGAAACATTTGAAGGATGCTGAAAAGCACAAGAATGTCACTACTACTAAAAAACTCAAGTCCGAGTCGGGAACTAAGAAGATTGTTCCATCTGAGAATCCCGGTGAGGTGACAACTGTTGAGACTATTAAAATCGAAGGCGGTACTGAATACCATTATACCACTGTTACCGCTGAGGGTATTGTCAAAAAGGCAGTCAAGACTGTGTATGATCCTGTCCCAAAGGAGAATCCAGACGATTCGGAAGAGGAGGAAATTATTGAAGATTATGAGGAGGAAATCATTGAGCCAGGCGAGAAGATCTTCAAGACAATTGAATCGGTGAAGACTCTGCCGCAGAGGTCTGAAGGTGAGTGTTTTTGATGTTTGTATTTTGCATGGTTATTGTTTTTCAGTATTAGCTCCATAATACCTAGAGCTGATCCTTGACAGTTTATGTTTATAAACCAACTAAACAACATTGTACAGTGTACGTGTACAATGCCTTATTCTAATCGGAGTTGGTTAGTTCCATTATTTATTTAGTTCAGGTTTTTGAAGTTTGCATGCTATTTTGTACAAACAAAAAATGGCAACTCTTTATACAGTAAATCCAGCGAACTTTATTCAAGCGGGATAGTAAATAAATATTGAAATAAAAAAATATTCCGCAAATATGTTAAGCAAGATACACAGTATTAAACAAATTTACAAATTGTCGGATCTGTCAAGATTTTGACATGATAACTGTCAGTGTCGTAAAAGTTCCTCAAAATATGTTGTCTTTACTAAATTTAAGATCTTGTGCAATTAATTAAATGGACATAAGAAATTAAACACCGAGAATACTAAAATCGAAAAAAATTTATAAAAGTATTTTAAATGTTAAATTTATTTATATAACACTTTTTACTGTAAATTAAAAAAAAAACAAAAAAAAACAATATTTTTCTCAGCATGAAAATAACAATTCTAAATTTAATTAAAAAATAAAATTAACAAAGATTCAAATAAATAAACCGAACTTATGTACATATAACTTATAATTTGTGTCCAATTCTGTTATTCGTTATATTTTCGACAATTAAACTAATTTCACAGAAATCGTTGAGGTTAAGACACCTAAGAAAAAATCTACCAAATTGTCAAGGACCGATACCGAAGAAGAAGAGAGTCGCATTGTTGAGAAGAA
The DNA here is from genome assembly GCA_943590905.1 of Sphaerophoria taeniata. NCBI lineage: Eukaryota > Metazoa > Arthropoda > Insecta > Diptera > Syrphidae > Sphaerophoria > Sphaerophoria taeniata. The sequence continues at coordinate 31,633,758 of OX016540.1, read as the reverse complement.
ACAAAACGAAATGACATCGATCAACCAGAAACAGAGCGCCGTTCGTAAAATGGAACAGGAGGAACACACAACTGGACGTTATAATGTTCGTCGTGAATCGAAAGTCGAGGAGACACGCACTATGACTCAGAAAATTAAGATCTCTGGAAGTGGAAACTATTAAAATGAAACAAATTTTTTAAAAGCAACATCAAAGTTACATCGTTTGCAGTACTTTTTATTACAATTTCTTAATATTTTTTATTCATAATATTATCTTTCTTCTGTCAGTTTTATTAATATTTAATTTTCTATAAAATATAATAAAAATTTATTTATTCTATTTACAATAAAAAATGTAAATGACTTACAATAAAAAAAAACTTTATCGCTGTTAATCGGTTCGAAATCGGTTTGAATTTTATCTTACACTTTTTTGTTTTCTCACTAAGGCCGTGTGCGAATTCATTTGAAAACTGGTTAAAACTTGTTGTTTCGTTAAATTTTGTCATTTCGCATTGAATAAAATGTGTTAAAATTAGACTAGCTGCAATTCATCCAATTCGCATACGGCCTAAGTTAAAAAACAAACACAGTTCAGTCCTTATTTTAGCGATTCAGGATGTATAGGAAAATAGGTAATCACTAATCACTTTCCTTAGCAGCCAACTTAACACTACGAAAGCATCTAGTGTAAAAATAAACTGATAAATATCAATGGTAAATTCAGGGTTAACACTTGGATAAACACAACAGGTCTTAATGAAGATAGTCAACCCAGCTCTAGAAATTCGAAGACGTTGATTCCTCATTTATGGGGGTTCACATTCAACAACATTTTCATCAACTTCTGGCGGATTTGTGTAATTTGAACACCACTATGAATCCACCCTTATGTTTTGGGTTACTTTTAAGGCCGTGTATGAATTGCGTTAAAATCTGTATTAAAACTTGACGTTTGTTTTAAATTTGATGTTGGTTAAATATGGGATAAAATTTAGCCATTTGCCGTGTGAGTTGCGTTACAAGTAATTTTTTAAAGCAACATTTCTGCGTAGAGCTAAGAAATTTCCCTCATGATTTAAGAAATTTCCCTTAACAAAAAAATGTTTTTATTCTCTTGCGTAAAATAATTTTGCGTACAAAATCAAACTTTGAAGCAATAAAGTTCATGAAAAGTCACTTAATACAGGGTGGCGCACGAATCGTACTATAATAAGTAATTTAAATATCTTTTATTTCAATCAATGTGCGGGTGCATAACTTCACGGGTTATAGCTTCACATGAGTCATAATTTCACCTCTAGTGGGTTATAATTTCACTTTTTTCTGTCAAAATTGTTTCCCACCTAAGGTGAGCAATAATTTCACCTAAAATTTGGGTGAAATTACTTCCCACATATTTAGTCATTCCACAGTCATTTCACAGTCAGTTTCAAATCGCGCGACTTTTTTGATTATTTTCAGAGTCTTGAATTTCCGAATGAAAAATGTTCCAAAATTTTAAGAAACTTTGTCGTTCGAAAATTCACTTTTCAAGACTCTGAAAATAATAAAAAATCGCGCTAGAGTAATGCTGTGGACAAATTATATATAAGTAAAAAGCACAAAATTATAATTTTTTGCAACTGTAATAGAAAGTAAAATCATATCCCAATTTGTGTGGGACATAACTTCACACAGAAGACAGAAGGTTTGAAATTGGGATCGCCTCAATTATTTTCTTAATGGACTGCTTCAATTCAGCCAAATTCCTGGGTTTCGTTTTGTACACTTTCTGCTTGACATAACCCTATAAAAAAGTCTGGTGCAGTCAGGTCAGGTAACCTTCGGGGCCAGCGGAAAGTGCAGTTTCTGGATATCAATTTGTTTGGGAATTGTCGTTTGAGCTCCTCCATATAACTTGTTTGGCTACGTGTGTACTTGCTCCATCTTGTTGTAAACAAATCCTGCTGAAAGGGATACGTCTTCGGCGAAGTTCTGGGTAAAAAAAACTCCTTTAACATCTTTAAATAACGGTTCCCATTGACAGTTTGTGTTACACCGTTTTCTTCAAAGAAGTATGGCCCGACAAAACACCTTAATGAAACTGCGCACCACACTGTGACTCGACCTGGGTGCAGTTCGGTCTCATGGAGCATTTCTGGATTAGATTCACTCCATATAAGGCAATTTGCCTGTTAACATTGTCGTTTAAGTCAAAATGGGCCCCATCAGACATGAATAAACAATTTATCAATGTTTTGTCTTCTTCGGCCATTGCAATCATTTTTCGGCAAAATTCCAGGGGAACAGGAAAATACTGAGGGTTTAACTTGCTTGTAAATGGAACTCTGTACGGAAACAAGTTTAATTCATCATGAAGTATCCGTTGTAATGACCGTCTGCTAACTCCAATTTGGCCCGATAAGTTTAGAGTCGAGACACATGGATTTGCGTGTATTGCCAATGCAAGAGCCACGATTTTAACCTGAAACCGAACATTGGGATCGCGGTGATATGGTCTTCGTTTGATGCTTTCAGATTCATCAAACATGTTCACCAGCTTCATTATAGTCCATCTACTCGGGGGAGTACCGTCAAACTCCCGCCTAAATTCCCTTTGGACGGAAACGACGGACTACAAACATGGTATCGTTGCACTATCCAAATCCTTTTTTCAGTATCCCAAGCACTCATATTGATAAATAGGTAACCTAAAAAAAAAAATAGGCCGATTACTCACACTGAAAAAAGTTTTTACGTTTTATTTTTGTAGCACGATTCGTGCGCCACCCTGTATAACAAACAAATTCTGTTGTATTTATTTTTCTCGATTTTTTTATAATTTAGCTCTATAAAGTAGACTTCATACTAGACTCATGCTCCGATTTATTTTGACGTACCATTGTCCCGTCTATCACACAAAGCATTGTGAACACTTATGGACGTAAGTGACATAAATTTATATTTTGCCAGTTAATTCTTGTGTGATGTACGAAATCCTAAGAAAAAAACGAACTATATAAACCGAATTATTGGCCGTCAAACACATACATAACAAAACGGAATCACATCTCCTTATGTCAAATAAGACATACACAGTGACCCCCTACAGCTACCTTGCCCAACCGTTTTTAGGCGTATTTTGATAGACCAAACCAACAAATAAAAATGATTACCTAAAAAAAAAAAAAAAAACAAAAAACAAAAAAACAAATTCCAAATTTATTAATTGTTGTAAATTTATTTTGTTGATTTTTCAGGCTCGGTGTACTAAAGCAGTCTCGCATGCGTCCAATTTAAGGATTCGGCGGTTGCTTCAAATTATTTCAAAAGTTTTTGTTAAATAAAAATAAATATTAAAAAATTATTGTGCGTTTTCTTAATTTTTTTAAATTGAAAAAAATTAAAATACTAAACTAGAAAAAAAAATCTAGTTCATTTTCTCCTTGAGATTATTTTTTCCTAGCAATTTTCGAGCCAACATAAATATTATCGCGCAAACAGAGCCAACTAAAAGCAACCCAAATCCAATGACATCCAACAAATACAATTGGTACCATGGTAGATCAATGCCAGCCGATCGTATTTCCCGTGCACCCTTGTGCCGTATGACATATTCTATCCAATACATTGCAGTTTCCCTTGGACCTAGGGGACGATCGCGGAAGATTTCAGAAACTCGTTGAATATTCTCTTTATACGATGGGTTCTCTATAAGTTCCAAGAGTGAGGTTTTCAGCAAGTCAGCGGTTATTTCTTGAAATTTCAGACTTATCGCATAGCCAACTTTAGCAGCCTTGTTCATATTTAGGTGCTGCAAGAGTCAGAATTCAACTTTTATTTCAACTTAAATAGTGAAAACCATTTTTTTACCTGATCACAATAGAATGGCATTCCAAGCATAGGCACTGCATGATATACACCTTCTTGAGTGCCAAATAGTCCACCATGAGTTATAAATACTTTGACATTTGGATGTGCCAATATGTCACTTTGTGGCATCCATTTGTGTACCATCACATTTTTGGGAAGTTCCGGTAAGTCATCCGTTTCAAATTTCCAAATAACCCTTTGTTTCATGCTTCCGAAGACTTGAAGGAATATTTTTAACATCTCTGGAGGCATATCGGCACTTCGTACGTTACTTCCTATAAATATGTCAAGTTCATTTTTGACGCATATGCAATATCATTTGCTCAGACTTACCTAAGCTGAAGTATATAGCGCCCTCTGTAGCTTCATCGAGGAATCTTTGAATATCTGCAGGCAGTGGCTTAGGTGGATAAATGTGAACTCCCCCAATTGGAATTATAGAAGGAACAGTTGGCCTGGGTGTTGTCAATGGAATATAACTGTTCAAAAGCAACACTGCAATGTTCTTTTCCATCTCGGTTACTTTTGGAATTTTCACTGAAACAAACAAAGCTTATTTGCTGCGCTTTCAGAAAATGTACAGAAAAAACCTACTTGGCAAATGTGACAATTGTCGTTGAATGAGTTCATCATGCTTCGGAAAGTATACAAACTCTCTGTGATAGTCCTGATACATTGATCCCAGTGTATTCGAGACTCGTTGCCAAAATGTCATTTTATCATCGAATGGCAAAAAGGCATGTGGTACAAACGACCAAGGTGTTACGACACCCATCATTTGACTCATATAGGACTCATAGCCAAGAGTGCCCGATAGAACAACAGGGATGTTATATTTTAGGCCCAATGTCAAAAACGCCTCCTGATAGAATTGCTCGGCGAGCAATACATCATAGACGTTTGTGGTATCAGTGCTATTGAAGATTTCTTGGACTCCAGGTTGTTTCAGAGCATGTTCGGTGGTTGTTAGACCGATGATTTCAAGCATTTTCAAAAAGCCGGCCAGGGTCATGCTGGTAAGTTCGAAGAGGTTGTCCGTTTGAAAATGAGCTTGAACTGGAGAAGAGATTGTTTTTGAAGGTTGTGTTAATGTCTTTCAAGTGTTCGAGTATTTACCATCAGACCAAAAATCATATGGTGGTATGAGTATCTCCGTGTAATTGGAACCAGTATTTTGGCCCATCGAGTCACTTGTTATGTATGTTACCTGACAGTTTTGAAAGATTGTAAAATAGAATTATAAACCAGATTCTTCTACATGAATAACTACTCACTTCGTGACCCCTTTTAAGCAGTTCTTTGATCAGAGTCTTGTGCATCATGTGATGACTCTTGCCGGGGAATACAAATGCCGCCAATATTCGACCTGCATTCGAATATGATATGGTGATCAGCAGTACTAGGGCGAAACACAGTGACTTCCTAACATTCTGCGATGAAAGCAAAGAAAAAAAAACAGATTTGAAAGGGTTTCCGCTGTTCTTAAAAAGAAGAGAAGTAAAAATCACCAAAACGTGAAGCTTATAACATCTCGTCAATAAACCTGAGGTTACCACAGGTGTTTCAAAAATATTTCAATTTATAAAAAAAAAAAAATATATAACCTAGTTAGATGTCAACTTAATACAATGACAAGCCCCTTTTGTTGATAGTGAAAAAGTTGACAGGAAACACAATTTCAGATCAATTAATTGATCTCTGAACGTCAATAAATTCATTAATACACTTTTATAAATAACCAATATACAACTGTAGGGACAAATACCATAATTTTAGAAAATAATTCGCCACCATTGCATAATGGCGTTTAATTGGGCTGATAAGCGGATGGAAACAATAAATATATACAATTTTATTTCAGAGTATAAGCAAATTAATCAATGAGTTTTGTTAAACTATCAGCAGAGTTCATTTGGCAAACTCTTATCAATGAAATCGATAGTTAAAATCGCACAAAATAACAGGGTGTTTTAATTTCAAGTATTTTAGAAAAGAATTAATAAAATTTTAAAAATTAAAAAGTGGCGCGACAGCTCTTGAAGAGCCAAGGCCTAAGTGGCTTATTCCCATCAACAATAACGCACCCAGAGGCGTTTGAAAAATTGAGGGAACCTACAATTTAACGCCGATTCCGAACAGCAAAGTTGAGAAGAACTTTTTCATGACAGATTGATACTCTTGGAAGTTTTGTCAGTTCTTTGCAAGAGGCAGTGCCCGTGAAAAGATGAAATAAAACTATGGGCACGAGTAGGACTCGAACCACCGACGTTCTGCTTAGCAGCCAACGCACCTAACCACTAAGCCACGGACCGGACACTACTACTTAGTATTTTAGAAAAGCCTAGCAAAAATGTTGGTTTAAATACATATAATAATTGATAGGAATTATTTCAATATACATATTTATCATACATATATTATCAGTATTTTGAGGTCCAGGAAACTAACTACACTGGGAATTAACTTCACATGGGAATTAACTTCACCTCAAGTGGGAACTATCTTCACTTTTTTTTGGTGAAGTTATATCCCAACTATGGTGGGAAATTACTTCATCAGAAATTTGTGTGAAGTTATTTCCCACCCGTTGTTCTTATTTTTAAGAAAAACAATCAGCCGAATGAAAAAAAAAATTATGAGCATACGAACTCCAAACTGCCATGTTTTTTATAAAAACCAGCCAGAGCAGACAAAGGCCTTAAGTTCTTAATTTGAGCTTCAACTTTTAATAAACCGAGCGCTTTTTGTATATTATTTGGGCTTAATAATGGTTAGGTAAACAAGGAGCTTTATATGGGGATTGGGATTTGGGATTGGTCCTCCGCTATCGTGAATCTTGCTGCGGATTTTCCGCGTATAACGGAACCAACATCCTTTGATTCGCGCGATTTTTTTTGTTTCTGACGTTAATCGCACGAGATTTAGCCAAGTACATTAAGAACAAATCTTGACTTTTCTGGGATTTAGGGTCAGGGCATAGCTTTCATTGGCTTACATCATTGGAACAAATCAGTGGAATTTTTTTGAATTTTTTTGACAGGTCTGGCATAGCTCTCATTGAAATGTAATGTCATTGAACAAAAATGTCAGTGAAATGGAAAATACTTGTGCCCTGTGCGTCACACAACACACTAGATATTTGTTTACCTCTATAGTAATTATTTGGTCTCAAATTCTCTAATTTCTAATTTTTGATGATTTTTATTTTCTTTTTGTTGTCGATTCATTTTTGTTTATTTATTTTTTAAAGAGAATTAAGGTTAAACTAGATCATTGAGAGAACCACTGACAGTCTGGAACAAAAAGAAATTCGAACATTTTCATTGGGCCGCTGGTACTGTGAAACATGAAATGACAAAGCAGGGGCCATGTTCTGTAACTTATCACTCGCAAGAAAAAAGTGATAAACGCAAGGAATCGAAACAAATTGCATTGAAATTGTTTCGATTCCTTGCGTTTATCACTTTTTTCTTGCGAGTGATAAGTTACAGAACATGGGTCCAGCTGATCACTGAAAACGATTACATCATTGAAAAAATTAAAATGAATTTTAAACAAAATGTTTGGGTTTAATTAAATGTTTTAATTGACCTCTTAACCTTCATTTTGGTACCAAACTTAACAATTATTTCTTTTTTATTGCTTTTAAAACCTGAATGAAAATTGGGCCCATTCACTAACGTAGTCACTACGTAGTCAACTCATTCTGATTGGCCAAATACAACTAAGAAATGAGTGGAGATTTCCCCTCCGACGTAGTGTAAAAATTTTGACTTAAAAGCTAGTTGACAGATTTTGACATTTCATAATCAGCTGTTGAATAAGAAACAAAAATTCAATTTCCAATTTAAACAAAATGTAAAATGAAATCAATCGTACAATTCGACAATATTAATTATCTGATAGGGTCTGAAGACGAAATTTATGTAATCAGATCTTACAGGTAGTGTTTTTTCATAGTACAATAAGCAAAACAAGACAACATTTTTGATTAAAGTTCTCTAACCTCAAATCACAAATTCACAAACGTTTCTTACTCCATATGTTCATAGTCCAGGCATTATAAACATTTTAAAAAACAATCTAGGAAAAATTTCCTAGCTAGCTGAATTTTCGTATACACTTTTATTACGGTGTTGTCATGAAGATGTTAAAAATTGACGTCGATATCGTGCCAACTAAAAAAGTTGTAAGGGTCAAAAAGTCACGAAATTAACTTTTTCGCAAATATTTCGTGACCTATGTAAACATAAAAATTGGTCGTGAAATTATCTACAACGCTGACCGTAATAAAGGTGTATACAAAAATACATCTCATTAGGAATTTTTCGGCAGATAAAACCTTAAGTTCCTGAACTATCATTATTTGACAGTTTCGTTTCGACTAGCTTTGTAGTGCAATTTTGCATTCACAAAGCGAGTTGAAAATCGACTACGTAGTGACTAGGTTAGTGAATGCGCCCATTAATGACGAAAACCAATGAAAGCTATGCCCTGACCCTTAGGGTACATATTAGTAGATCAAAAGGTTGAACGTTTGGTATAATACTACATTTTAATCTACCCAAAATCCGAGAAAAACCGAGATTTATTCTCAATCTACTCCGCTAAATCTCGTGATTAGTGCAATGGTAAAAACAAATAAGATTAGTTGCGGAAAAAACATTTTATTAATTTAAATTTTCTTCAAAGAAACCGAATGTAAGGCTATACAGCTATACATTATTTATAACTGGTAGTTTAGGTAAACAAAATTTTCCTTGTGGACAAAGTGGAGTAAATCTCTAAAAATCGGAGCGTCGGACTAGATTTTTAATTTTCCTTAAAAGTAGAGTTCTACCGCTGACTGTGTTTAGGGATTCCATATAATGCTGCAGTATTCCAACAAAGGTCTTACAGTTACAATACTTATATAAAGAGCTTCAAATAATAATAACAATAAAATAACATTTGCTCTTAAAACAATATCAAATGTTAGGCAACAGACTCGCTGTATCGTTTGCCACCAGCAATATTATGTCAAAAAACAAATTGCTTAGTTCACGTGCAAAAATAGTTTGAGAACCAGTATGTATTGCCTGAGGGATCAGGGGTCAAAAAGCTTTACATTATACTCGTAAGAGATGCCCTATGATATTATTGTATTCGAATATTTTAGAATTTTATAGATGCATACTAGTTAAATTTCTTTTTGAGTTTTACTTGTTGTTTGGGAAAGAAAATTGTTATCTAGTTTTTGCGACCATTTCGAGTGCACAAATAGTGGGTTGCCTTTCATATAGGATGAAAAACTGCAAAACATTTTTTTCCTTGCAAACTTTACTACTACCTAGTATCGATTAAATTGCTTTTAATAATAACACCGGTTTTCAATCGGTTCGCGTTTTTGTCGGACTTTGGTTCAAACAGGCGGACTGATTTTCTATAATTCTCCACCTTAAATATGGCTCAAACCTTAAAGTGAAGTGTTTTAAATTTGTGCAGGCAGGATCATAACTAAATACTCCCACAAGTCACATTAACAAACAAAAAATCAAATTTAATTACAATTAGCTGATAAAATCTTCATTTAGTGTCGTTTAGCTTTAAAACTATTAAAAACAAATTAAGCAGAACAACAATAAACAAACAAACAAAAAAGCACCAACAAAATCTTCAAAGCACTAATAAGTAGAATGTAAAAAAATAACTGACAAAAAAAATAATTGAAATCATTCAAACAATTCCCAAAAGCAACTATAATTATCACAGATAGAAACAAAGCTTATTATTCACCATTTTATATGTCAATCTTCTTTTTTATCAAATCTCCAACATTAAAAAAAAAAAACACTCAACTTCCGAATCGCAACAAAAGATCTAAGTCGATTGACGAACGAAAAACTACTGACAACAAAACTATCTGAAACAAAGCTAGCTACCAAAGCATGAAACCAAGTTTTTAGGGTAAAAAAAAAAATCCAAATGCACCCTTCAATATCTGTCTCCAAAAAAGATATAACTCTCTAAACGATAAGTGATTAGAAAATCGCAGATTTTTTTTGTATCGAATCAACAAATTTACTATCAGTGTTTCGATGAATGGGCAACTTGTTATTTGGTGTTATTTATTATGTTGCAGACATTTGTATCAATCGTTCATAGTCAAGGGAATTTTGTTGCGAACTTTTCATAAGTTTTTTCATTCATCAATCATTTCAGCATGCTAGAATTTAAGGTAGAATAATTAAATATATGATCGGAATTAATTTTTGTGCTCTTTCAAAACAAAGCAGTTTTCTGATACCTAATTATCAATTATTTTCATCTCTGTCTCTCCCTGCCTTTTTAAGGGTGATTCGTTGTGAGATGAAACACACATTGGAAAGTTAGGTTTATTTCTCTATTTCAGCTTAATAAAACAATTCATGGCACTTGCTTTTAAAAATAATATCATGCATGTCAATGTTGGCCACGACTAGGTGGTTCTGAGGTGGTTCATGTGAATGGATCAATTTTGGGCGACTCGAGCTAAGCGACTAAGCATGATGCATTTTGGCTTCCAAAGTGTTATTCGTAGCTGGCTTAATCCTTAATACTAAATTCTTTACTTTACAAAGGTGTGATATGTAGTCGTCCAGTACTTAGCTAAATGAATTCTCAATAAGCTAAAGCGCTGGCTCGTAGCTTCGCCCAAGATCGTCTTTTTAAAACCAGAACTCACTGAGACCATGTATATGACCACGAAAAGTCTGCTGCTGAGTATTGTCGTCGTTAATTTAAGTCTGAAATTCAATTTTTGAATGTTAATAACTAAAAATTATTATTAAGGGAAAACCGATTCAAAAAGATGTCCAAAAAAGTAAGTATACGCCACAGTGAACAAATGGTGTTTATTTCTTTTCTCACGTCAATTTATACTTGAAAATAATAATCTTTTCCATGGAAAAACAACACTTTAAACATAACACAACACAATAAAACAAGTTAAGTTAATTCTTTTTTACTTTATTAATTTTTCTTCCAACAAATATTTTTCGAACAAATATTCTGATCACAAGGTACACAGTTCCCAAGACAGCAGACAGAATCAGCACTCCGAACGCAATAACATCCAATAAATAGAACTGATACCAGGCTAAATCCAAACCAGCTGAACGAATATGAGGAGCTCCTTTGTGCCTTATGATGTACTCAATCCAATAAATGGCAGTTTCTCGTGCACCCATTGGACGATCGCGAAATATTTCCGAAATTCGTTTCATGTTGTCTCTGTAGAGAGGATTCTCGAGAAGTTCCGTCAGGGAGTGCTTTAGATCCTCTTTGGTGATATCCGGAAAACTTAACGATAAGGCATATTCGGCTTTGGTGGCCTTTTTAATGTTGAGATACTGAAGAGAGAACCGATTTACATGATTTTTCTTTTTTTTTAATTTAAAACTACCTGATCGCAAAAGAAGGGCATTCCCAACATTGGCACTCCATGGTAAACACCCTCCTGACTACCAAACAATCCACCGTGTGTTATGAAAACTTTGACATTCGGATGGGCTAATATGTCATTTTGGGGCATCCATTTCTGGACCATAACATTTTTGGGAAGTTCAGGAATTTGGTCAGCTTCGAATTTCCAAAGAACCCTTTGTTTCATTCCCGCAAAAACTTCGAGGAAGATATTAATCTTCTCCGGAGGCATATCAGCGCTTTGGATATTAGTACCTAATAATTCAGGTATTGATTTAGATTACAATTAAGCTCAATTTTAGCCTTTTACCCAAACTGAAGTAGATTGCTCCATCTATGGCCTCGTCTAAGAATTTTTGAATATTTGCTGGCAGTGGTTTTGGCGGGTAAATATGCATTCCTCCAACTGGAACCATCCCCGCAATAGTTGGCCTCGGTGTTGTTATTGGAACATGACTATTCAAAAGAATCAAGGACACATTTCTTTCCATTTCAGAAGCCTTTGGAAATTTGACTAAAAGACAAAAAAAAATTATTTTCAAGAAACAAAACCAAAAATAAAAGTATTCTACTTGGGAGATGTGACAGATATTTCTTCACAAGAGCATCCTGCTTTGGTAAATAAACATACTCCCTATGAATGTCTTCATAGAGTGAAGCAACCGAATTCTCAACTCTCTCCCAGAAATTCATTCGATCATCAAACGGTAGGAATCCATGCGGAACAAACGACCATGGCTGAATTATTCCCATCATGTGACTCATGTAATTCTCATACCCAAGAGTACTAGATGTCACTACTGGGATGTTGTACTTCAATCCCAGAGTCAGAAAAGCCTCCTGATAGAATTGAGAAACCAGCAGAAGATCATAGACGTCATCGGTATCTGTTCGATTGAATATCTCTTGAACATTCGGTTGGCGGAGAGCGTGTTCGGTGCATTTTTCACCGATAATGTCAACCATATCCATGAAACCGGTCAATGTCAGTGTTGTGAGATCAAAGTGACTTTTGACTCCAAAATGTTGCTTAACTTTAAGAATTCAGAAGCAATATTAAAATTTCAAATTAAGAATTTATGTGGATTTAAACATACGGTCTTTCCAGAAGTCGTAAATTGGAATTTGAATTTCCTTGTAGTTGCTTCCAAGATTTTTTCCCAATGGAAAATTTGTTATGAAGGTTACCTTTTAAAAACAATTAATTATTATTATTTCTTAACATTCATGTTCTGGCAGTAAATGTTTACCTCATGTCCTCGGTTGAGGAGTTCCTTGACAAGAGCATTGTACATCATCGTATGACTTTTTCCGGAAAAGACAAAAGCTGCTAGGATTCGAGCCGCATTTGTGTAGGATACTGTTAGAAGAAGTACGAGGAAACCCCCAAAGTATTTCTTGAAATTCTATGAAACCAAAAATGTATCAATCAATTTTTCTATAATTAGCACTCATCTATATATATAAAAGACTAATTCGTTAAATTCATGTTATCTTTTCAGTTGATAACCGGTTGACCGATTTTCTTAATTTTTGTTTTAAACTAAAGAGAAATAATTGTAGAATATATAGTTATAGTTAATATATAGAATATAATATAGTTAAATATATCAATATACCTACGAATACTCAAATTTCGTCAAATATTTTAATTTTCGTCAAAAAAAATAAATAAATAAAAAATGTCAGAGAAGAAAAAATAAAAATTGCTGCGAAAGTTTATTGCGATTGCTCATATGACTGCGTCAAAAGTGGACATGGTTTTCTAATCAATACATATTAGGGTGTAAGCCGTATCTACATACATATCTGGAAAAAAGTAGGCGTAGCTGCATGTGGTTGAAATTGAGACCAACTAACAGTGCAGCTTGAGAGTATTTTAGAAGGGGGAACACCAAAGTTTTCTGACAAATCACGTGGAATACGGAATCAAGCTGACGAATCAAATCATTTTCTAGCTGAGAAGCTTGGATTAATGTATACAACTTGGCCAATTCTAGGTGTTGTGTCGTCCTAAAAGGGTAGAAAATTCAAACTGTGCAAGGATTGTTGCCAGGCGACCTCACTTTGTATCATGGTTTATGGAATGGGCTCCGGAAAACTCAATGCATATCTGATATCTTATACATATGTGGGTCAATGAATTTTCATATTTTTGCCGATAAGCAATGCGGGACTCTTTGGCTGCCATTTTATCCATTATATGAAATGCTATGGACTAAATCATGGGCGTGTGGAACCATTGATTTTGTTCAAGTCACCCAGAAGCATCTTCCCCTGTCTCAATCCAGTAGTAGTGCCATGTTCTTGCTTCTCCATTTCCCTAAACCCCTTTATGCCAAGATACCAAATGAAGAGTCACTTTGTTGTTCTTGCCTAGTTCATTTAATCTACCTATGCACTCCATAAGGCGTTTTGAGTTAAACCTTTAAGAGCTTAACACTTTAAGGACTGCCTGACAATCTGACATAATGGCAATATTTTTGTCACGGTGATTAATTTCGAGATTGAGTTCTGCACATTTATTAATAACGTTGACCTCTTCTTGCAAAATACTGGGAGATCAACCTTATGTGTTAAGCAAGTGAAACGAATGTCTTTTAATCTCACATCTATACATATATATATAAATTCGTTAAATTCATGTTATCTTTTCAGTTGATAACCGGTTGACCGATTTTCTCAATTTTTGTTTTAAACTAAAGAAGGTCCCGCCGCCGCCTCACATCTGTTGTCAAGAACTGTATATCAAAAAGTGTAAGTCATAGTCGTCACCCGTCATTCATTAGGAGCGCAGGAACGCGCCACATGCAACTGGAGCAAAATTCGGCAAATATGTGGTTTTCAAATTTATGGGCGGTTGTGGGAATTAAAACAAAACTGCGAAGGAGTTTCTGCTCCATATGCTGCCTGCCAGCTGGGTACCCGTCTGTTATATTATTTATTTTTTGTTGAAGTAGGCAAGGGACCTACTAAAGCTGGTCCTTAATATTATCGTTATGCATGGCTTTATGAGTTGCCACAAGAGGTGCTCTAATGAATTCCATTCGACCTGCCTGGGCCTGTTTCTGACTACCTTGGGAAGGCTTTGGTCCGAAGCTGATTTTTGTTTTGTGAGAATGTTGTTGCGAATATTATTTAAATAATTGTAACATGCAACCAGTCGACATATGTATGTGTGTACATCATAAGTGTCTGAAGGGTAAATTTCCTTTTTCTTTTCTTCTCCATTTTCGATGACAGTCATGATCTAGGATTCACCAGGTTGACCTCTGGAAACGTCGGTCGTCGCGTCGGCAAGCCTCCCGGTTTTGAATTGTCCCATGTATTAGGCCAACTGAATGAACAGTAGTTGCATTTGTTTTCTTCATTATATTAAGGCCTAGGTCTTCTTCGCAATTTTGTTGGAACTTATGCTTACACCAAAAAAAAAAAAAAATATGTAGGGTAGATTAAAAAAAAATGGAAAAAGTTAAGAACACCGCAGCCATTGTCTGTTTTGCTGACAGCATTCACTCAGTTCAAATATTTGTTGGTGAAAATTGAACTGAATGCAATAGGGGTGTTTGATTTTTAAATAATATACATTTTTTTTTTCTTAAGCCATGAGTGCAGAAAAATCTGCAGTGTAGCATCACGGGTTTTTGAAAGTCTGGGGACAGGTGAAAAATCTACAAAATTCAGACAAATCTGCACTTCTGGCAACACTGGTTCTTAGGGTTTCTTATTTGTACATCGGTACTAGCTTAGTCCGTCGTGCTGTATTTAAAAAACATTTTTCTGCTAAATTGTTTTAAAGCAATTAAACTGCTGTTATTTCAGTGAAATTTTAAAGAAAATACGTGCTGATACAGCGCATTTCAGATCAATACGTCACACTATTTGCGAAGTCTGGTCACCGTTACCCGAAACCATTTTTCTTTGTTTTTGTTCTTCTATCCGATTTGCCTCAAAATTTGTTAGAATCAGGAATCGGCTATAGGATACTTTTTATCCTTCATACTGACTCAGTAACGTGAGTTTTGCCATAAAAGTATTCATCTGCCGATGACAGTGTCGTTGATAACAGAAGTACCAAAGATATTTTTTCTTAATTTTTTCTTTTGGATTCTCCAAGAGAAGGTAACTGGGAAAATATTCATTTGTGGAAATTGTACCACGCGTTGCTTCTTCTAGAATTCTGTCAACACTGTTAAGTGACGGGAAAGCAACACACTCAGCCTTTAAGTTACCACAAACCATTTCTTAAGAGCGGGTACAACGTCCCGCGGGTTAGCTAGTATATATATACAGAAGTATAAAATAAAATAAATATAGAGGGGCGCAACAGCTCCTGCAGAGCCCAAGTCTAAGTGACTTTCTCTCATCAACAATTATCTGGGTGCGTGGGAAGTATTGAAGGGACCTACAATTTAACGCCAATTCCGAAAGGCAAAGTTGAGAAGCACTTTCTCATGACAGATTGATACTCTTGGAACTTGGAAGTTTTGTCAGTTCTTCGCAAGAGGCAGTAGCCGTGAAAGTTAAAATTAAAACTTTAAGGGCACGAGTAGGACTCGAACCCACGACGTTCTGCTTAGCAGCCAACGCACCTAACCACTAAGCCACGGGCAGCTGCTATATACGCTTTTTTATATCAGAGGTACAAAGAGCGCATAAGGGCTGTCAAGGAGGTGCAATGATTGAAAACCATGAGTATGGAATAGAGTTCCAAATTAGGGTAAACACGAATCTTTGTACCAAACAGTACGTCCGACCGTCTACCATAAAAGTAACGGTTAACTTTGTTCTAGGGTCGCAATCGTAAATGATACCACAATTTTTTTGTCGACAACGATTTTTAATGTTCTTCTTTGAACATATATCATCAAGAGGTTTAAGTCTGTGACGGGAGCACAAGTGCAGTACTGAAGTTTTGGACGAATATTCGACTTGTAGACTGAAGCCAGATCAGAAATGTAGGCGAATTTCTTAAATTGACCTGCGACACATCGCATATCTGCTCGTTCCACATCAATTCGAAACTCTCTTCAAAAACCACTTATCCGATCTAAGTTAAAATGATTGTATTTTCTATTCTATAATCCTTTTCCCCGTAACAATTACTGTCAGTGAATATTTTTATTTCCCGACAAAAATTTGATAAGGTTTTTGTTTCCATAAACATGTTGCCAAGCAATTTAGTTAATATGTAGCTTCAATCTGTTTAAGTATTTTCTTTATTTTATTTTGAGAATAATTATCGGAAAACAGAAAAGAGACAATGCTTCTACACGGTCAAGAGTAAGATATAATTCAAAGCTAAGCACGTGTACAACTAGCAACACAGAGGTGAATGACTGACACATATCAATTTTATTTCCCCAGGCAACATCTAATTTATTGTTTGTTTATTTTAAAATTTTCTCTATTAAAATTGCGTGTCAGACAATTGCCCAGACATTTGTAATATACGTAATTATTAGATTTGTTTTTGTAAATTGAAGATATCATTTTATTTTTTTAATTTGTTCAACATAGCCAATTTAAAGCACGAATGTTTTGATTT
The DNA here is from genome assembly GCA_943590905.1 of Sphaerophoria taeniata. Classification (NCBI taxonomy): domain Eukaryota; kingdom Metazoa; phylum Arthropoda; class Insecta; order Diptera; family Syrphidae; genus Sphaerophoria; species Sphaerophoria taeniata. Next base: position 31,616,930 of record OX016540.1, on the reverse strand, counting down.
ACATAATTCAACCAACAGTAGAAAAAATTAACTTAACAGTTGAGAAAATATAGGAAGATATTTTTTATAAAATGTCTATAGTTCTTTATGCTGGAATTCCTTCCAAAAATGCTTTAATGTTGTAAAAGTTTTCTTTACAATGATCACTACTCGAAATTCTCACCATATTGAATGTTAATATTTCTCACTACATCCGAAAATTTGATCCTACACGATTGATATCAAAATTTAAACTATTTAAATTATTTTGCCTTTCAGTCTTATAAACAGAATTTCATAATTAAAATTGATTAAGACATTATGTAGGCCTGAGATAAGATACAATGCGAGTTATCGCCTATAATGTGTTGATTTGCCGTTGTTTGTCAGAAAAGTCGTAATGAAGTTGTTGAAGTGTTGGAAATTTCTTTGTATTAAGAAAAACCTGGAGAGATTATCTCTAGGTAAGACTATTAAAGATCAATACCGCATATCGGTATTTCATAATGTGTTTAAATCATATTAAAACTGTATGGATAGAGCTCTCGACTAAGTTTTTTTCTCCGACACTATGTGTGATGATCGATTTCATCCTACATTAGATGTTGCACTTAAATTAAATATGTCTTCTCCATACAATAATTACGATAATAATAGACTTGAATTTAACTTCAATAAGTGTGATTATGTCAATTTATTTGATTTATTTATGGTTCAGCGAGAAAAAAGACAGCACAGTACAGCACAGCTTCATGAGAAATGTCAGAACACTTTGGAACTGTTTAGAACACAAAATGTGTTCTACCAAAAAAGAAGGAACAGAAAATCCTGTCCTAAACTGTTCCAAACTGTTTCAGACAGACTCATTGAACACCAAATCAGAACAGTTTGGAACAGCAAATGTCAATGAACACCAAAAAGCTGTACTTTTCTGTTCCAAACTGTTCCAAAGTGTACAGAACAGTGTCGCTGAACATACCTTTTATGAACCATCGACACGAACCAATTATTTTTAAACTTAAATGTTGATAACATGTGTAATGTCTTCTACAAAACACCTTTCGACTGTTTCAGTAAGACTATTCCATTTAAAACACCTCGTTAGATCATGTTCCACCATGGTTTGATTCTCATCTCAAAAACTTGAAAAATAAAAGAAACATAGCTTGGATAAAATATAATAGGACAACAGCTGATGATGATTATAGAACGTTCCTTATTCCTAAATAATTATTTAATGATTATTCAAACTCTTTATATGAAGAGTAAATTCATAAAATTGAGTGTAATCTTAAATCTAATCCAGATAATTTCTGGAATTTTGTCAACTCTAAGAAAAAAACTTGTGGGTACCCTAACTCTATGTCTAATTTGTCTGTTGGAGCTAATGAAATCATCCTAAAATCTATTATTTTAATTACTATCTTAATTTAAATGTACTTAAACTCTTCAATTTGCAATTCAACTTGCTTTTATTTTAATTCAAATTTAGCGCCTAAATTATACCAATCGCCATAATTATTACATTTGAATTCGCCCTAAAATTGTATTTGTAAAAGTAACGTAACTTCTCTCTCTAAAACTACTAGAAAAATATGTGTAGAAGCTTAAAATTGAAATAGAGTACTGGCGGGAAACGTCAAACGAGATGACGTCTTGTCGTCGTGGAGGGCAAACAACTTCAATTTGGTCGGTCGAAATTGATTAAACAAGAAATATAAGACATACCGCACCTCCGGTGGAACAACGACCGACGTAAGTGCAAATTTTAAAAATTCTGAGTTAAGTATGCTCCTGCTCTTAAAAAAGGTATTTAATTCAAATAGAAGAAAGACCTAATTCATTGTGTAATTTTTAAGCCAAATATACGCATTGTTTCCTGTATTAACGCATTGATACAAAATGTGTGAACGTGGAAAAATGCTTGCAAAACTTTATTTATTTATTCTAAAATTATTAATAATACTGCTTGAAGCACCAAAAAATGTCTAAAGTGTCGAAAACTGAGTTTGATTTCCCCTAAACAAAAACCTTGTTCCAGAAAAAAAATAAACAAATTGTATGTTTTTTTAATAAAAAAAGGTATCAAAATGTTAAATCGCGTTTTCTGAGGGATGGACTTCTCTGCACTTAGGTCATTGTTCCACCGGAGGAGGTGCGATTATCTTTTCCTGTAAAATAAATGAAATTTAATCATTTATGAAAGTTTAAATTTTACTATTTTATCCTCTTTGTTCGCTGTTTTTGTTAAAATGTACAAAAAAAGGCCTCCTTAGTGCTGTGTTTTTGGTTTTTCGTCCAACTTCTTTCTTTTTGCATCCAATCCTTTGCGTACGCTAAAATCTTCATTTCCTGAATAAAAAAAGAAGTAAGAGAGTGTTATACGGGCTACTTCGACATATTTGGAGCTCAGGCCGATAAGGAGCGGTTATCCGGCTCTTCGCCCTTGGAGTTTAAACAAGGACCTGGCCCTCCAGGTTGGGGGTCGTGCTTTGGGGTGACTTCCCAATCACATAAAGAAAAGCTAGTTGCGAAGCATCAACAAGCCTCGGATACGGACGGATTTACTGATGACGAACCATGCAAACGAAATAAGGACAACGAGATTCGGATCTGCACGTGGAATGTTAGGTCCCTTAACAGACCACGCGCAGCCGAGCAACTAGCGGAGGCCCTAGACCGTTATAAAGCGGATATAACCGCCATCCAGGAAATGCGATGGGATGGGCCGGGCAAAAGGAAGATGAAAAACTGTGATATCTACTATGGCAACTGCTACAAAGAACAACAACAGCGTCTGTTTGGATGTGGCTTTGTCGTTGGAGGCAGGCTTAGGCCGCATGTCCTAAGCTTCAGAGCTGTCAACGAGCGCCTCACGACAATCCGGATAAAGGCTAAATTCGGCAACATAAGCCTAATATGCGCTCACGCCCCCACAGAAGAGAAAGATGACGACACCAAAGACAAGTTCTACGAGCTCCTTGACAAGACATACGAGCAATGCCCTAGCTTCGACGTAAAAATAGTCTTAGGAGATTTTAACGCCAAACTAGGAAGAGAGGACATCTTTGGTGGAACAGTCGGAAAACACAGCCTGCACGAAAAAACTTCCGATAACGGATTCAGGCTTATCGATTTTGCAGCGGGACGAAATATAGTAGTAGCAAGCACACGATTCCCACATCTCAACATCCACAAGGGAACCTGGAGGTCTCCAGACCAATCAACTGTCAACCAGATTGATCATATTGCGATCGACGCAAGACACTCTTCAAACATTATTGATGTCCGAACCTTCCGAGGGGCCAACATCGACTCGGACCACTACCTCGTTGTAGCCAAGGTAGTGCAGCGGATATCTCGACCAAAGCCAAAAACAGGAAGTGTTAGAAGAAAATATAACGTCGGACGGCTACTATCGCAAGAGATCGCCAGATCCTTTTCCGACCGATTGTCAAGTAACCTCAGGAGAAGTCCGCTACAGCCAGCATCGAGTATTGAGAACCAGTGGCAGAATTGCCAGAAAGCCATTAGGGATGCTGCCTCTGATGTGCTGGGTTTCACACGGCCACCAAAACGAAACCCCTGGTTTGATGAAGAATGCAGGCAGGTGCGTGCAGCTAAGCAAGAAGCATACAAAGCAGCGCTGCAAAGGAGGACGAGATCAGCTCGGGAGCTCTACGAGCAGAAGAGGAGAGAAGAACACAAGCTCTTCAGAAAGAAAAAGAGAGAGCATGAAAAGCGATCTTTCGAGGATATTGAGAGACTAAGAAACAGGAATGAGGTTTCGGAAGTTTTACCAAGAGGTAAAACGAAAGACTCAAGGTTACCGAGCACGAACTGAGGCCTGTAAAGACCAACAGGGTAATATCGTAGTAGAGTCACAGTCAATGCTGAGGATATGGAAGGACCACTTCTGTAGACTGTACAACGGCGATGACGACTCAAATTCCGCTGCCAGGCAGAATGAACCATTCAATGAAGACGACGCAAGCCAAGATTTCCGTCTACCCGACCTTGAAGAAGTGAAGATAGCAATATCTAAGCTTAAGAACAACAAAGCCGCAGGAGCTGACGGCATCACTGCTGAACTCTTCAAAGCAGCCGGCGATGACTTGGTTAGGAGCATGCACCAACTCATCTGCAGAATATGGTCGGAAGAAAGCATGCCCGATGAATGGAACCTCAGTATTGTTTGCCCGATCCTGAAGAAAGGAGACTCTCTAATCTGCACCAACTACAGAGGGATCAGCTTCCTAAACATCGCCTATAAGATCTTTTCTGCAGTACTATGTGAACGTCTGAAGCCGTTTGTCAACAATCTGATAGGTCCATATCAGTGTGGCTTTAGACCAGGAAAGTCCACCATCGATCAAATTTTCACATTACGGCAGATCCTGGAAAAAACTCAAGAGCTCCAAATCGACACCTACCATCTTTTTATCGATTTCAAGGCCGCGTATGACAGCATCTATAGAGAAGAACAGTAGAAAGCCATGTCCAGTTTTGGCATCCCTACAAAACTCATTCGCCTGAGCAGGATGACAATGGAGAACTCGCGCTGCTCCATCAAAGTCGGCAGCGACCTCACCGACGCCTTCGATGTCAAAAAAGGCTTTAGACAAGGTGATGCACTGTCATGCGATTTCTTCAACATCATATTGGAACGAATAGTGCAGAACTCCCACGTCAACACTAGAGGCACTATCTTCCAGAAGTCTGTGCAACTACTCGCGTACGCTGATGACATTGATATTACGAGTATACAGACAGAGGCTGAAAAAATGGGTTTTAGCGGTCAATGCGGGCAAAACAAAGTATATGCTGTCATCTAGAAAGGACACCCAACACCGACGTCTTGGACAAAACGTCACGATAGACGCATATAATTTCGAGGTAGTTAGGGACTTTGTATACCTTGGCTCCGCTATCAATACGGACAACGACATCAGCGCCGAGATCAGACGAAGAATAACTCTTGCTAATCGCTGTTTCTTCGGGCTAAGAAAGCAATTGAGTAGTAAAGCCCTCTCCCGAAAAACTAAGGTGACGCTCTATAAGACCCTCATCATCCCCGTCCTGCTATATGGTGCAGAAGCATGGACCTTGTCAAAAACGGATGAGAGCGCACTTGGCCGTTTTGAGAGAAAGATTCTACGTAAGATCTATGGTCCTGTCTGCATAAACGGTGAATGGAGGAGAAGATTTAACGACGAACTGTACGGGCTGTACAGCGACACTGACTTAGCTAAAAGAGTGAAGGTTCAAAGACTCAGATGGCTCGGTCACGTGGAGAGGATGGACACCAATACTCCGGCCCATAAAGTCTTCGAATCCACCCCCGAGGGAAGACACAGTAGAGTAAGACCAAGGCTCAGGTGGCGCGCGCAAGTTGAACACGACCTCAACCAACTCGGCGTGCGAAACTGGAGACAGCGAGCTAGGGACCGAGAGGTTTGTTGGTTGAGGCCCAAGTCCACCCCGGACTGTAGCGCCACCTTAAGTAAGTAAGTAAGTAAGTAAGAGAGTGTAAGAAATCGGAACGAGATGGAAAGTTAATTTTCAGATTTGAGGTTAACTATCAAACCGAATTCACTTATTTTAATTTGATAAATATTAAATTACGGCAGGACACTACCAAAAACAGCGATAAATGTGAAGTGTTTATTAGCATAGCAAGAACCATTCAAACTTTTAAGGAAGCTAACAATTTTTATAGGGAAATTTAAATAAACCAGCCGGAGCGACAAAAAGCACGTCTATTGAGCTGTTCTCCTTTCACTTTTTTATTAAATTAAAACAAAAAATTTCAAATTGTATGCAAATCCCGCTTTGTTTGCCCTCCACGACCGATAAAATGACAGTTGAAATTGGTCGAATATGGTCGAAATTTATGCGCTGTCAAAAGGGAAAAAGGCCTATAAAAGTTTCTTCTTGTATTAAACCCTAAGGGGAAATCACTGTCTTTGCTTCACTTCACTCGCTATAAAGTCTTGTCGTTTTTCGCTCATTTTGTATGGTTTTGCAAAGTTCAATTCGATTTTATAGTTAAAAGTAAAGTAAAAAAAGTACAAGTTGGTACAGTTTGAATTATAGAAAATTTCGCTTATTTCGCTACCGTTAATTAGTTAACGCATCAACCAGGATCGAATCTATCTTCTATTATAAAAAAGAACATAATAGAGATCCCGGATTGACGGACAACTTCATTTGATCGTTCAGTCATCATCTAGCCATGAACCTAAGGTTATTGCAAACATGTTTGCAAGCCATTTTAAAGAAGCGTTTAATGAACCTAGTACTGAAAACTTTACTTTTTCTTCTTCTTCAGTTTTGGACTTTCCACATTTAAATGACATTAATTTTAATTACATATTGAAATCAGACGAAAGCTTTAGTCCAGGCCCTGATGGTGCTACCCGTGTTATGTGTTCTCTTCAATAAGTCTTCGAGAAATTCGATTTTTCCTAAACTGTTTGAGTCTATCGTATGTAGTGTCTTTTCCTTTCATTGTAGTTCAATGATCTGTGATAACCAGCATGGTTTTGTCAAAAAAAGTCTACTGTTACTAATCTGTTTAATCTTACGTCCTTTTGCTAAGATGTTTTTGAGAAACGTAGACAAGTTGATTGCACACGAGTACGACCGAATTTTGATTTTTTAATTTTTTGTTCACAATTTTTATAAGAAACTATTCAACATGTCAGAGAGTAGTACTGATGAAGACGATTTAATTAACTATTACCAGTACTGTAGACAAAGAAAACTTGTACGAAGAGAACATTGGACCCATCCATACATACAGAAAAATTTGAAATGCAGACTTTATGGCAGCAGAACATTTATATCAAACGGATGCCAAAGTTGGTTGCTTCCAACATCGAAAAGATGGACACAAACATGAGAGAATGTGTATCTGCTGATGGTCTCTATACCAGACATACAAACAAACCAAGCCCTTTTCATCCCAATTAAGCTTCTTCAGATAAACTCCTTGAATGATTAAAAACCACATATCTTACCAATATCCTTTACCTTTACATAACCAAAATCCTAAATTATATCAACCATCAAATGATTCACTCTTTTTTTTTTAATTTTCCGAGATTTCCACCAACAATTTTTTATTTTTCTATTTGAAAACGAATGCACCTAAAATTCGCGGTCTTATATCAACAATATTTCATTTGAAAACCAAAGCGCCTACAACTCTAATGAGTTTTGCGGGTTTTCCATCAAGAACTTTCTATTTTTCTATTCGATAAGCGATTCTGGAACAAAAAGAACATGCAAGAAACCAAATTTACGTCTATGTATCATATCATATTTTATATTTCCAGTTTTCCGACTCTTCCGTATGGTTGCTGCAATGTCAACAAAATTCCAAAAATACAACATGCGAAATCCATAAATATCTGTTGGGCCATTTAGAAGTCCATATCAGACATAGAAATAAACAAACAAATCTGTTTTTATATATATTATTATAATTTTGTGGTGTATCCACATAAATAATAACACATATCACTTCAATAATCATTACTTATTTTATTCTTTATTATTTAACTAGTTCTGTCTTAGCTGGATAGACTGTCTTCCAACAGTTCCTAGTCTATTTACTTATCAACGAGAGAGCATATTCGGTCTGTTCACTTATAGTGGATATGAACTTGCCAGTCGCTAGCAATGCAAGATCTTGAGTCTAGGCTATTATTTTCTACTCCACTTGATTTCAGTTTAGAGAGTATGCCGTTTATTACAAGAACCCAGAGTAGCGGTGAAAGAACTCCCCCCTGTGGGGTGCCCCTGGATGTGGATACTCTCACCCTTTCCTCTGTTAACTCAGAGTTGATTTGTCTCTTCCTGAGCTTACCCATAATCCACTCTTTTATCGCTTTTTCGACCTTGATGTCAGTCAAAGTTTGCTTATCTGTTTCGTTCTTCATGTTATTGAACGCTCCTTCAATATCCAAGAACGTTGCAAGGGTGTATTCCTTATCATTCAGTGATTTTTCAATGACGCTGACAACACTATTCAGTGCTGTTTCAACGCTTTTTCCGTTTTTGTATGCATGTTGAGATTCCGACTTCAAGGTGCTTCGGATGTGCGTATCAATCAGCCTCTCAAAAGTTTTAAAAATGAACAATTTGGCCTCTGTATGGCTGGCTAAGTCTACCAGCGTTAGGGATGAAAACTACCTTTACCTCACGCTACGATAAGGGAACGTATCCCCATTTAAGGCTGTTATAGAAATATAGAAAGTATAGGTGTTGGATGATAAGGTTTATACTTTCCTGAAGCATCATAGGAAAGATTCCATCTAGACCAGGGGGCTTATACGAAGAAAAGGAGTGAATAGCCTATTTAATCCTTTCTTCCATTATAATATCCGATGGTACTAGAACTTCAGTATGCGTTTCTATTTCTGGACTGCTGATATCAGCTTCACACCCAGGAAAATGAGTATTCTCAAGGAGCTCAAGGGTTTCACTACAGGATTCAGTCCAGTTGCCTGTAGGTTGCTTGAGGGATCCTAGAGTGACTGAATCTTTGGTCAAGATTTTTCTCAGTCTGGCAGATTCATTTTGTGCTGTCTATTGCTCGCTGTGTTTCGACCTTAAACACCCGTTGACTGTTGAAGTTGAAGTTCCCAGTCAGTTTCTTTTATAGTTTTTTTTTCTACGTTAACAATTTCTTTAAAAACGTTAACAAGAAACGTTAATCTCAATTTCTTCCCAACTAAATAAAGCCAACTGTCAAAAAATGTCACAAATCCATTGCCGGTTGGGATAGAATCAGGGGCGGCAGAACACTTTTTGTTTAGGTGGGGTGCGTGGTAGAAAATACGTGGTGGATGGTAGTTTTATTTCAGTTTTATTCATATTCCTAGCCGACCCGCGGGACGTTGTACCCGCTCTAAAGAAATGTTCAATGGTAACTTAAAGGTTGAGTGTGCCGTTTTCCCGTCACTTTTACGTAAGGATTGTCTTTCTTCTGCCAACATAAAATTTGCGCTGAATGTTTTCCCAGTTCATATTACGTCTGTTTAACCAAACTGTCAATTATTATTGTATCATAAGCGTTTTTCTGATCTGTAACTTATATTGGTTGATTGTTATTGACAAATACAAACAACAAACAACTCAGTAATGTTCTACGAATAAGCAAACCGATAACTTTGCTATTTTTTGTTCAAAGTTTTTTTTCCATTTTTGATTGTTCGAAGGTTCGAAGTAAAGTACCTATTTTTCATTGACACAATAGTATCACGAAAGAAATGAAAATAACAAAGAAATTGTACCCGTTCTTTAAATATTTTTGTTAATTGTCTTCAATATAAGGTTAGAGTTTATTCAATAGCATTTGTGCATTTTTCGTTTGTAAAAATTTAACTCTAATCGTACACTGAAAGTTGTATGGTGTAAAAAAAAACGTTAGAACTTCTCATTGAAGAGAAAGGCATCATTTTTAGATTGGAATCTGCCATGGAATATTCCGTTTTACACTCCACCATAGCAACGATTTTAAAGGAAAAAGCAAAAACCCGTTTGAAGAATCAAAACCGTCGGCTAAAAAAGTAAAAAGTTCACTGCACCCTGACGTTGAAGAGGCTCTGCTTCTATCGTTTAATGCAAAGAGAAGTTGCACTATACCCATCACTCCATCAGTGGGTGCAGCGTTTCCGTCAACGTCAAGGAATTGTCTAATAATAGGAGAACCTAAAAGTGCTACTCAAGGTGCAGTGGACATTTGGTTACATGTTGCTTGGTCCGAAACTCGGATTAACTATTCAGATGAAAACATCGATGAAACCGGTAATTTTTTAAAAATGAAACTCACCAAAAAAAAAAATCTCATCTCTTAAAACAGATTAACTGTTGTTGATATGGGTTATGTATGTATGACCTATCGCTTATAACGACCACATTAGACGGTCCCCTGGAGTTCATTATAACTGATTTTGATTGTCCATATACAAATACATACATACAATGTATGCATCTTCGACTTATTTCAGCCAAATACATACCTACATTGGTCGGTTGTTCCAAGCAATCGAACACATATATTGGCCAGGAATCGAGAAATATGTACGTCTCTTGTTCTTGAGTCTCGGGAGTGTTCGAACGTGTCATAAAGCCTCTATGACATAAAAAAAATATTTGTCAAAATTTTTAAACGAAAATAAATATTTCTATAATGTCAAATATAAGTTTTTGTTTTTTTTTCGATAAAAAAACAATATTTGACGAAAATATTTGAATTAATTTTCATACAAAATTGAGTATTCGTATAGATATTGATATATTTTGCTGAAGTGGAAAAAGCATTCTTTTTTAACATTTGCACCATTTGTGATCTGAAAAATATACATTTTTTTTGTTATAAACCTTCTACACTTATTCCCCTTTGGTTAAGAAAAAATTTTAGAAAATCGGTCAACCGGTTGTCAACTGAAAAGATAACAGGAATTTAACGAATTATGCCCATTTTCTTGACTCTCCATTAAGTTTAATGGCTGATTAATTCCATAATTTTTCCAGATTTCGTTTTCTTCACTCCAAGTTAGCTTTAATGTGGCTTTTTAAGACCTGTCAATTAACGTTAACTGAATCATTAGTTAATTGATCTCAAGGGTTCCATTAACGCCTTCAATGTCGGTATTAGCATTGGAATTCAATTTCTTCATAGAACTTTAGTTTGTTTTCTGACATTTTGCTGTTATGTTTGTAGAGCCCCTGAAATTTCTGTTTTTTTTTTTTAATTATTATCAAACAACGATACGGCTTTTATATTACGATGGATCATATTTGTGATAATTGGTCTTCTGATTCCGATTGCAGCTTATTGTGGAAAGGCGTGAATATAAAATGCAGGAGCGTTTTGATTTAAATGACTGGGATGATGAAGATTTTATTTATCGATTTCGTATATCAAAACAATCAGTTGCAAACATTTTGGAGATAATTAATACATCTTTAGAACAAACCTCGGTCCCCACGCTCGTTGACAATGACACTCCAGTTGTTAGCTCGCTCGAGAAAGCTAACCTTTTTGCTAGGCAGTTTGCCTCCAACTCTTCGCTGCTAGAGAGTGTCATGACTCCTCCAGTTCTTGAGCGCGTCAATGATTCTATGGGACAAATCTTCTTCCGCACTCGTGCTGTGGCTAGAGTCCTAAAAGATCTCAACAGACATAAATCCGCTGGTCCGGATGGTATCCCCGCTATTAGTCTGTAGAGGTGTTCTTCCACACTGGCAAAAACCTTGCGTAAGCTTTTCCATCTATCCTATTCTTCTGGGCTCGTTCCGAGCAGTTGGAAAACAGCATTTGTCCAGCCAATTCCAAAAAAAGGCGAATCTTCTTCTCCCTCCAATTATCGTCCGATTCTTTTTAAGGTCATGGAAATGCTGATAAACTATCAGCTCAAGAAATATCTCGAAGACCAAAAGCTTCTCAATGACCGGCAGTACGGCTTTCGCAGCAACAGGTCCATTGGTGATCTGATGGTCTATCTCACCGAACAGTGGAACAAATCTTTACATCGTTTTGGAGAAAGTAAGATTGATGCACTTGATATTTCATTCACCTCCTTGGATCACCGTCGTAACGTTTCGTGTCTCTCTCTGTTTGATCGTTATACTTTTACGGAAAGTGCTCTAGTGAAATAGCCAGTTGCATTCCTCCCCTTAAACAATTCGCCCGTAATACTCGCGCTTCTAGGAATGCCCATCAGTTTACCCTCGAGCCCAACTTCGGTCGTACCCTCAAGTATAGAGAATCGTTCTTTCGCCGTACGACGCGAATGTGTATGTGTAACTCCCTTCCTCACTCTGTCTTTCCAAATCATTGCAATGTCCAGGAATTTAAGACCAATGTACACAGGCACCTCCTTTTCAACCCCTTTCCTCCTTCCTAAAGCACTCACTGTGTCTCTGGCTAATAAGGGCATAAAAAACCCCTTGAGTTTGTGCTATTTAAAAAAAAAGTTCCTCCATTTTTTTTTCCTTTTTGAAACTTTTTTGAAACTCAGAAATTGAAATAAATATAATTTGACATTAAAATGGAAATATTGGATATTTATTTGGAATACTGGAAGCACATCTTAATTGGAGATTAAGAATTAATGCCTTGTTAAGATGAGTGATTAAACGTGAAGAAAATCAAATTTTAATTGCAGCTTTAAATGAGTTGATTAAATTTAATGGCAGATTAGTTAACCTAAAGTTTAATGAAGAGTCAAGAAAATGGACATTAGTCTTTTATATATATAGATATAAGAAGCGAATTAGCTTATAGCTGATGGTCCAACTCAGACTGGTCTCGTAGTTTGCTTGTATCATCAGCGAGAGTCAAAGTAGTTCTTGTACATATAATATGCGTTTATAGACGCTACAACTTCCCCCGTAATTCGCTTATTTTACATTATATAAATATTGATAAAGATATATCTATTACGAAATGAAAAGTTATTATTTTATAAATTTTGGTATTAAGTCCAACAATAATTCATTTAATTATAGATATAAGTTTCAAATCTCATAATAATTTCAAGAAACAATAATTCAATTAATTATAGATATAAATTTAAAATTTCATAACAATTTAAATCAATTACATATAGGATTTACCAATTTCATATTACTTAATAACAAATTTTGTTTTGAATATACAAGGTGTCTCAAAAGAAAGTTCACATTTAAATCTTTTTTTAAGAGTAAAGTCTTAGGCCCATTTTCTTGACTCTCCATTAAGTTTAATGGCTGATTAATTCCATAATTTTTCCAGATTTCGTTTTCTTCACTCCAAGTTAGCTTTAATGTTACTTTTTAAGACCTGTCAATTAACGTTAACTGAATCATTAGTTAATTGACCTCAAGGGTTCCATTAGTGCCTTCAATGTTTGTAGAGCTCCTGAAATTTCTGTTTTTTTTTTTTTAATTACTATAAAACAACAATACGGCTCTTATGTTATGATGGATCATATTTGGGATAATTGGTCTTCTGATTCCGATGATGAACAGCTAATTGTGGAAAGGCGTCAATATATAATGCAGGTGCGTATTGATTTAAATAAATGGGATGATGAAGATTTTATTTATCGATTTCGTATATCAAAACAATCAGTTGCAAACATTTTGGAGATAATTAATACATCTTTAGAACAAACCTCGGTCCCCACGCTCGTTGACAATGACAATCCAGTTGTTAGCTCGCTCGAGAAAGCTAACCTTTTTGCTAGGCAGTTCGCCTCCAACTCTTCGCTGCCAGAGAGTGTCATGACTCCTCCAGTTCTTGAGCGCGTCAATGATTCCATGGGACAAATCTTCTTCCGCACTCGTGCTGTGGCGAGAGTCCTAAAAGATCTCAACATACATAAATCCGCTGGTCCGGATGGTATCCCCGCTATTATTCTGAAGAGGTGTTCTTCCACGCTGGCAAAACCCTTGCGTAAGCTTTTAAATCTACCCTATTCTTCTGGGCTCGTTCCGAGCAGTTGGAAAACAGCATTTGTCCAGCCAATTCCAAAATCTACCTCCAATTATCGTCCGATTGCACTTACGTCCCTTCTTTCTAAGGTCATGGAAACGCTGATAAACTATCAGCTCAAGAAATATCTCGAAGACCGAAAGCTTCTTAATGACCGGTAGTACGGCTTTCGCAGCAACAGGTCCACTGGTGATCTGATGGTCTATCTCACCGAATAGTGGAACAAATCTTTACATCGTTTTGGAGAAAGTAAGATTGTTGCACTTGATATTTCATTCACCTCCTTGGATCGCCGTCGTAACGTTTCGTGTCTCTCTCTGTTTTATCGTTACTTTTACGGAAAGTGCTCTAGTGAAATAGCCAGTTGCATTCCTCCCCTTAAACGATTCGCCCGTAATACTCGCGCTTCTAGGAATGCCCATCGAGCCCAACTTCGGTCGTACCCTCAAGTATAGAGAATCGTTCTTTAGCCGTACTACGCGAATGTGGAACTCCCTTCCTCACTCTGTCTTTCCAAATCATTGCAATGTCCAGGAATCTAAGAACAATGTAAACCGGCACCTCCTTTTCAACCCCTATCCACCTTCCTAAAGCACTCACTGTGTCTCTGGATAATAAGGGCATAAAACACCTCTTGAGTTTGTGCTAATTATAAAAAGAAAAAAAAGTTCCTCCATTTTTTTCCTTTTTGAAACTTTTTTGAAACTCAGAAATTGAAATAAATATAATTTATTGACATTAGAATGGAAGTATTGGATATTTATTTGGATTACTGGAAGCATTTCTTAATTGGAGATTAAGTATTAATGCCTTGTTAAGTTGAGTGATTAAACGTGAAGAAAATCAAATTTTAATTGCAGCTTTAAATGAGTTGATTAAATTTAATGGCAGATTAGTTAACCTAAAGTTTAATGGAGAGTCAAGAAAATGGGCATTAGCTTTATTGAAAAAATGTTTATTTTATATTGAAGTACACTGTTTGGGAATTTATTTTTTTAAAATAACATCGTCCAAATGTAAGCCGTTGCGCTCTCGGCATTCATTTAGTCGGGCACTAAAATTGCCTATGACAGCTCGGCAGGTAGTCTCCGTGATGGCTGCCATTTCATGACGGATATTTTCTTTTAATTGTGCCAGGGAAGTCGGTTTATTAGCTTTAAATCTTTGTGTAAAATGCGGCATAATGAAGATCTGCGCACATTTAAAGCAACAGCACGCTTCCGAATCGAGAGGTTTGGATCATCTCGAATAGACTGAGTAACACTGTCCACGTTTTCGGCTGTACTTGATGTTCTTGGCCGCCCAGATTTTGGTTTCTCCAGAGTTGACCCAGTCTCTTCAAACTTCTCAACCCATTTTGCAATGAGTCGAGTGCTAGGCGCATCATTTAAGTGACGAATATGTCGAATACTGCAGAATTTATTTTCTACGCGCTACAGTCGCCGAATTACCGTTTTTGTAAAACTCACGTACGCACAACGCACGGTCCGCACCAGAGAAACGCTCCATAGCGACTAAATTCCCAAGAGCCAGACTACCGACTGACATACCCCCCGCGCCCCTCAGAATAGTTGCTTTCGCGTAATAAGATAAGCAAATGTGAACTTACTTTTGAGACACCTTGTACTATTATTTCGTTAGTTTTCACAATTACTACGAGATCTTATAGGATATCTGTCTTTAATTTGAGTTGCTGACCAGTCTATTCTACGTCTATTACTTAAAGAATTTGTATTTGTATTTCCATTAATCTCATTCTGATCAGCAACAACTAAACCTCCATTTCTAACAGGAATTTTTATAAAAGGAGCATTTACAGTGTGAGGAACGTACATATTACATTTATTTAAGCAAAATCTGATTTGATTTATGTGACGTTTCCAAACAACTTTATTTTTTGAAGTAATTTCAACTAGATAGTATCTTTTACCTAAAGTATGAACAATTCTTCCTTTAGTCCATTGAACTTTACCTGGTGTGGTGAAATCTTTTACCATAACTGAATCATCAATCATCAATTTTCTTTCTTTTTTTCCGACGTAGTTTTGTTTTTGTTTATTTTGCATTTTTAAGACATTTTGTTTTAATTCGTCTGCAATACTCTTGCTTGTGTTTTTAAAAGGGTTAAGTAAATCGAACCTAGTTCTTAAGTCTCTATTGAACATTAAGTGAGCTGGTGAAAAACCAGTTGTTCCGTGGATAGAATTCCTATAGCCCATCAAAAATGCGTCCAACAATTTGTTTAAATTACCGTGTGTATCTTTCAAATTTAATGCTTTTTTAAGACCTGTTTTAACAATTTTGACACTATTTTCAGCTTGTCCATTTGAAGCGGGGTGGCCTACAGGAGATGTCAAATGTGTAATGCCGTTTTGACGCAGAAAATTTTCGAATTCATTTGATATAAAGGATGTGCCATTGTCGGTCACAATAGTTTTCGGTAGACCGAAACGCGCAAAAATTGACCTGACTTGATCAATTGTTTTAGAGCTAGTGATGTTATTATTCATGTTTATGCACTCCAACCATTTGCTGTGGGCATCAACCATGATCAAAATGTAATTTCCAAACAACGGCCCCATGTAGTCTAGATGCAATCTTTCCCATGGTTTTTCTGGCCAATTCCAAGTTACTAGAGGGCTTTTTGGCGGGCTGTTTTTAAATGGCAAACACTGATCACAGGAGTTTGAAACTTCTTCTAAGTGTTTGTCGATGGAAGGCCACCATACATAAGCTCTTGCTAACCCTTTCATTTTCACAATACCTAAATGGGACTTATGCAATTCTTTTAATACGCCTTCTTTTAAGGACTCCGGTATAATTATTCTATAACCCCAAAAAATTGCATTTGATTCAACTTTTAACTCGTTTCTTTTGTTAAAGTAAGGAGATAATTTCGGTTCAGGGCATTGGTTCGGCCAACCTTTTTGAATATATTGACGCACTTTTGTCAAAGTTATATCTTTTAAGGATTCTTTTTGTATAACTTCAAATTCGAGAATTGATTCACTTCCTTCTTTCAAATAATTTACAAACACATCGTTTGCCCAAAGACCATGTCGACTTTCAATTTCTTCAGGAATAACATTTTCCACCGCTCCACAGTGCGTCGACCAGTGGACAAAAATCAAAAAACTAACTATGCGTTTGAGATCTACAATGCTGTGGAGTCTATCAAAAACATGTTTAGCAACTGTAATTTATTATTTTCAATTGTTGTTTTTTTCTTCTGCATTGATTAGCGGGATTTTTATATGCAGAAAAAGAACTTTTATTTTTTTTTCTTAGTTTTGATTTCGATTTTCATATGCAACTATTGATCTCGTTCAAGAAAGTGTTTCTAGTTATACATTTTTTTTCTCTTGAATATTAATTATGGATATATAAAGAGGTGATACAAACGTTTTTTGGTTTATTTTTATGTGATATTACTTTTATAATTAATTTAATTAAAAGTGCTATTTTTTGAGGCACATAAATTTAAATAAGTTGAGTTTTAAAAAAAATATATCAAAGTATATCTGAATTTTAAGTCTTTTTGTTATCCCCTGCTATTATTTTATTTAAAAACAAAGAGTTCCATTGCTAATTTTTGCAAACTTTCGAAATATTTCGTTTTTTGTAGGACAAGTGCAAGTCATAAAAAATGAAGTTATTTATGAAAAATGGTTTCTTTCGATAAAAAATCGATAATTAAGGATGTCTTAATTTTTGTTATAGCTTATTAAAATATAAATAACTGTCCATTTAAAATAAAAAGTGATTTTGAATCGAAAATTAAATATTTGACTTAAGCTTAGAACGACAATGTTCAAAGACCCATAGTCTTTCAGATAAGCCCTACGAGGCTTGACTTAAAAATAATTTTACACTTCCCGATAGCATTTAACATAATTTTCTTACTGTACCGCCTTTTTATGGACCAGAAACTTCATTTTTAGACGCGCCAAAAAAGACGGAAAAAGAAGAGTTGCGAGTCTTTCAACTCCAAACTGAAGAAATGAGGTTTCCTTTTTCATTTTTGGCGTCAATTTTTTTGTTTTTTTAAAGATGTTACCAAAAATATCACAAATCTGTCTGTATCCCATATCCCTGTTTCCAAAATATTCATATTAACATCCAAGCGGTTCATAAGAAATAAACAATTTTAAAAGTGGGCGTGGCAGTGGGCGGATTGAGTCCATATTTTTTTGTATTAATAACCTTATCTAGAAAATTAAACTCCTTAAATTTCATTCAATTCCTGCCAGTCGTTCTCAAGATATCAAATGATATTCAAAAATGGGCGTGGCAGGGGCGTTAATATTACCTGAAATTTCGTAAAACTTATTATTTAATTAATTAGCAACAATTATTTTGGCGAAATTTAACAAAGTTTTGTAAAATTGAATTTTGTCCACCATCTCCATACAATCGACGCACTGTGCGCTCGAGAGAAATAATCGGCTATATTTGCTTTGTAGCCCGACAAAAACAAGGTGTATCTTTGCAACCTATTTGCTGAAAGCGCTGGAATACCCTTCTTCTCCCCAAAAATGGAAACCAAGGGTTTATTATCCGTCACCAATATGAACTTATTTCCAAAAAGATATTGATGGTATTTATTCACCCCGTAAACTATCGCCAGCGCTTCTCTTTCTAGCTGTGAATATTTCATTTCCGTAGCTGTAAGTCTTTTTGAGGCAAATGAAATGGGTCTCTCTACACCCTTTTCGTAAACATGTACTAATGCCGCACCTAAACCGACTGGACTTGCATCGACAATCAATTTTAATTTTAAATCTGGATTGAAATGGGCTTAGCAATTTTGTTCCGATAGTTTAGATTTTACATCGTCAAACACCTTTTGCTGTTTAACACCCCATTCAAACTTATCTGGCAAAAGTTCATATAAACCTGAAGCAACTGTGGCCATATTTGGCATGAACTGCCTATAAAAATTTACGACACCTAAAAAAGATTGAAGCTCCAATATATTCTTCGGTGCAGAGAGATTTAAGATAGCTTCAATTTTTTCCTTGTCTTTATGAAGACCATTTTGATCAATGACGTGTCCGAGATAATTAATTGAAGACTTTAAGAACTCACACTTATCTCTAGACACTTTAAGGCCTGCATCTTGTAATTTTGAAAAAAACAATTTTTAGCCTTTCTATATGTTCTTCTCGAGTTTTTCCGAATATAAGGATGTCATCAACAAAAACTTTGACCCCTTTAATGCCTAGAAAAAGACTATCTATTGTTTTTTGGAAAATAGCTGGTGCACTGGCCACACCATACACCATCCTAGTGTATCTAAATAAACCGATGGTAGTGGAAATAGTCGTGAGATCTCTCGAGTTTTCGTGAAGAACAAGTTGCTGATAGGCCATAGCCAAGTCAATTTTCGAAAACACGGTAGATCCATCAATTTCAGACAATATTTCTTCTAGTTTTGGAGGAGGGTGTTGCGGAACCAGCAACTGGGGGTTTAATGTGATTTTATAATCACCACAAATTCTTACTGAGCCATCTTTTTTCAATATGGGTACAATGGGAGTGCCCCATTCACTATATGAAACTGGCTCTAAAATTTTTAAAGCTACTAATTTTCTTAGCTCATTTTCGACTTTATCTTTTAATGATAAAGGTAATTTGCGCGGTCTAAAAAATTTTGGTTTAGCTCCTTCTTTAAGATTCAAAATCACTCTATTTTTGTTAAAACAACCCAATCCACCATCAAAAATGTCTGCGTAATGTTTGAATAAAGTCTGAAGGTTACTATCTGCATTTTGAATATAGTTAATTTCTCTTACTCCAACATTAAAAGCATGCATCCAGTTTCGACCTAATAATGGAGGCCCACCATCTTCAATAACATGAACTTCTAATGACCTTGTCATTTTCTTGTAACAAATTTCAAACACACCGACACCTACTGGTTTTAAATAACTTCCATTATATGTTCTCAAAGCCACATTTGTTTTTTTAAGCATTAAATTTGAAAAATGTTTATCAAAAACATATCCCTTGACATGGCAGAATTTGCAGCACCGCTGTCAATTTCCATAACCAAAGGAATTCCATTCACGGACACGCTGGCTGTTATTGGACTTAGATTGGAATTTGTTCTAAAATAGAAGATTGATAATTCATGTTCATTTTCGATTTCATTATCAGTATAATCACTAGTACTAGGCATAATATATAATTTCTACTTCTATTACTACGCAAGTTACACATTTGTCTAAGATGACCTTTTTTGTTACATATTTTGCATATATAATTTTTAAAACGGCACTGATCGGTTGAGTGGTTTTTGTAGCCACAAACATTGCACTGCCTACCGGTACTTGCTGATGCCGTTGAATCTGCTACGGATATTTGCTGTGGACGATTTTTTTCGATAGCTTTGACGTCACGCTTTTGTTCGGCTCCCTGCAATCTGTAGATCCCTCTGACGTCTGTTTCGTTAACATTTTCCATCTTGTATTGCCGTCTCACACATTCTACTGACTGAGATATTTGAAGGCATTTTTCTAGAGTAAGACTTGCATCAGTAGGACTCTCTAGAAAAAGCTTATCTTTTTCTGCGCTTTTTTCTAACCCCATCACGAACTTGTCTCGTAGAAGCATGTCTAAATGAGTTCCAAAATCACAACCAGTAGCTAGACTTCTTACAGGTGCTGCCCATTGTATCAGAGATTCTGACTCTTCTTTGTTCGATGAATAAAATTTATGTCGCTCCGCGAATCCAGAAAGAGCAGGCTTAAAATGATTCTCCAATTTTGAAATAAGTACGGAGTATTCAGTGTTCTCAGGCAAGGAAGAATTAATTAAGTTTTTTAGGAGCTTTAGCGTATCATCATGGAGAGATATGAGAAGCAATGATCGCATTTGCGCACTTTCTTTTATATTGTTTCCGATAAAAAAATAATTGTTCTATTTTACACTTGTAAATGCTAAACTCATTCACTTCGTGATTGTACTTTGGTAGTTCACCCATTAAAGACATTTTAGCTTTATTTTTTTTTTAATAATTAGATCAATTAACTGTTTTTGTTCTTCTGTATCAAAATAGTCTGAATCTTCACCATCACTCATTACATGTAGGTAATAATCACACGTGGTCTGTTAAAGCTTTTTTTTATTAACAATTCTGGTGTATCCACATAAATAATAACACATATCACTTCAATAATCATTACTTATTTTATTCTTTATTATTTAATATAAGAAGCGAATTAGCTTATAGCTGATGGTCCAACTCAGACTGGTCTCGTAGTTTGCTTGTATCATCAGCGAGAGTCAAAGTAGTTCTTGTACATATAATAGAGTTGCCATATGCGTTTATAGACGCTACAAATTTTAATTACAAAAACAAAAAAAGTTGCTTAAGCAACTCAAATTTGACCTATGAAGTATAACTATGAAGTAAATGCTCGTAAATTAGTATTATATAAGCACACTTTGTATGACTCTCTCACAGTTCAGTTCGCTTCGTCAACGATAACAGTTAGCATTAAGTGTTCTTTAAAATAAAGTTGTATATTTGAATCATACAAGAAAGAACGAGTTTTAATGAGTGAGTGACAGCGAACATCACAGTGGCGACGAGGTACACACAGAAAACGAATATAACGAAAACGTGTGCGAAGTTTATGAAAATTAAAATTAAATTATTAAATTAAATTTATAAAAAAACTAGCTGACCCGACAGACTACGTACTGCCTCAATCGATATAAAAAAAGACCTAGACTTATGTAGCCCGCTACCATACCACCCGCTAACCTCTCCCCGCTTCTCCACTACCGTTTACCCGCTACCCCAGTTACCCTGTTACTCGCTACCGGCTTAACCGGTAATCCCTACCAACTACCCACTATCCTCTACACGCTATCCCGTTATACCCAGCTACCCTGTTATCCGCTACCCCACTTCCCGTTACCCAATACTTCTACACGCTACACTTTCCCCGCTACCGACTATCTCGTTTCCCCACTTTCGGTACCCTATCCCTAAGCATTTGGTGCAAAAAAAGTAAAAGTTTGTAATTAACAAATAAACATAGGGGTTGATCGTAGAAGGGTAAAAATTATGAGTAATATAATTTTTGTTATTCTAAGTTGATCATAGAGGGATGAAAATTTAGGGTTATATGTATTTTAGTATGAAGTATCATAAAAACATAAAAAAAGTAAAAATTTAAGGGTGGACCATTTTGAAATTTTCCTGTTTTCCATTTGAAAACCAATGCACCTACAATCACATGCAATTTTCCCTCTGAAAACCAATAAGTTTCCCGAGTTTTTCATCAAGAAATTTCTATTTTCCTTTTGAAAACCCATTTTTTTCCAAATTTTTCAGTTTTCCATTTGAATACCAATGCAGCTACAATTATATGCAATTTTCCTTTTGGAAACCAATAAGTTTTCCGAGTTTTTCATAAAGAACTTTCTGTTTTCCATTCGAAAACCCATTTTGAATTGAAAAACCCACATTGAAATTTTCCATTTGAAAATCAATGCACCGGTGGACCACCCTTAACATTTAGGGCGATGAAAAATAGATGTTGTCCGATTCTCCACCATAGCCGATATTCTCGCAAAGATTCACGAAAATCGGTCGAGCCGTTTCGGAGGAGTTCAATTACGCACCCCGTGACAGGAGAATTTTATATATTAGAAGTCGAAAAATGTCTTTCGGAACTATTCCAACGTTCGATTGCGCAGTTAATTCCTGGGATATATTTCGCATAAGAATCGAACAATTTTTCTTGGCAAACGATATCGACGACACCAACGGCAAGCAGAAAGCCATTCTTCTCAATTCGTTGCAAGAGAATTCCTACAAATTGCTGAAAAACCTGCTACATCCGACTAAGCCAGATGCGTCGACAGTGACAAACATAAAAGCTGCTTTCAACCAACACTTCAAGTCGTCAACTTCTGGATTTGCAGAAAGGCAGGAAACAATTCAGCAGTGGGCAGCACGTGTCCGAGAACTTGCCATTGATTGTGATTTCGACAACTTCCTCACAACTGCCGTGCGAGATAAATTCATCATGGGTCTCGAAAAAGGTCCGGAGAAGGCAAGCTTTTCCTCGAAAATGTTAAAACCTTAACTCTGGAGAAGGCAATTGAGATTACTCAGACAGTGGAGTGCATACGGAACCAATACGTTTTGCCAGCAGCGGTAAAATCTGAACCAGCAGATTCTGAACTGTACCGTATGGGATCCCGTAAGCCAACGAAAAGTCAATCCGTTAACAAGCCTCCTGATAAAATGGTACAGTGTACAGTGTGTGGTTACAAAAATCACGTGGAAAGCCAATGTAAATTCCGCAACTATCGATGTAAAAAATGCAAAAGACGAGGACACCTTCAAAAGATGTGCAAAGCTGATTCCAGGTCGCAGCATTATAATTTAAGTTCTAATTTAACTAGTAGTGTTTGTGATAATATTGATGATTCCTTGCCTTTATTTCATTTTAGAACCAATTCAAATTTGAAGCCTTTCACCGTAGATGTGGAAATGAATGGTGTTTCGTTATGCATGGAAATAGACAGCGGCGCGTCAAAATCGGTGATATCAAAAAATTGCTACGATTCGCAATTCTCCGGTTGTCCATTGCTTGCTACAAAGCTGGTGTTAAATAGCTACAACGGTGGAAGTATAAAACCGGTTGGATACTGTAGAATGAACGTCAGGTATGAGAATCAAGTCCGATTGCTTGATATATATGTAGTTTCAAATGGTGGTCCACCACTTTTAGGGAGAGATTGGATGCATGAATTTAGTATAGGGTTTAGTAGAATAAATTTTTTAGAAA
Source organism: Sphaerophoria taeniata (assembly GCA_943590905.1). NCBI lineage: Eukaryota > Metazoa > Arthropoda > Insecta > Diptera > Syrphidae > Sphaerophoria > Sphaerophoria taeniata. The sequence continues at coordinate 31,593,647 of OX016540.1, read as the reverse complement.
ATGTAGATTCCGATTTAAAAAATGTTTTAAATAAACATCATTCTTTGTTTGATGGAAACCTAGGCACTTTTAATAAAATGGTGGTGTCACTACAATTAAAAGAAAACGCGGTTCCAAAATTTTTTAAGCCACGTCAAGTGCCCCTACCGATTAAAAGCAAAGTAGAAGACCAGCTTGCCAAGCTTATAAGCTTAGGTGTTTTAGAGCATGTAGATTACTCGGAATGGGGAACGCCAATAGTTCCTATTCTAAAAAAGAATGGCGAAGTAAGGATCTGCGGTGACTATAAGGTCACCCTGAACCCTCAACTTAAAATACTGCAGCATCCATTTCCTAAGGTTGAGGAATTATTTGCACAATTACATGGTGGTGAAAGGTTCACAAAGCTGGACCTGTCGATGGCTTACCAGCAGATTTTGTTGGATGAAAAATCCAAAGATTTAACAACCATTTCCACCCATTTAGGTCTGTTGAGGTATACGCAACTGGTCTATGGCATTGCATCTGCACCCGCGATTTTTCAATCGACAATGGAAAAACTTTTACTTGGTATAGATGGTGTAGTTATCTTTATGGACGATCTTTTAGTCGCAGGTTGCAATAAGGAGGAACATCTTAAAAGATTAAACTCTGTTTTGAGTGTTTTAGAAAGTTCCGGATTAAAGGTGGCTAAAGATAAATGTGAGTTTTTCTCAAAGTCAGTAACTTATTTAGGTCATGTAATTGACAATAGAGGCTTACACCCATGTCCAGAGAAGATTGAGGCCATTGTTAGAATTGAAAAACCTTCAAATGTGGTTGAATTGCAATCATTCTTAGGAGTTTTTAATTACTACAGGAAGTTTTGTCCTAATGTAGCAACAATTTGTGCACCTCTTTACAAACTTTTAAAAAAAGACAGCAAGTTTGTGTGGGGATCGAAAGAGGACGAGGCCTTCGAGGAGGTAAAAAGCCTGTTGACATAAAATAAAATGCTCGCACATTATGATCCATCCGTCCCAATAAAAATCACAGTGGATGCAAGTCCGGTTGGTCTCGGAGAAGTTCTTGCTCATGTATATGAGAATGGTGTCGAGCGTCCAATTTGTTATATTTCTAGAAAACTTTCTAGCTCTGAACAAAACTATTCGCAAATTGAACGCGAAGCACTTGCTATAGTGTTTTCGGTTAAAAAATTTCACCATTATATTTTTGGCAGAAAATTTACATTGGTTTCTGATAATAAACCACTTATATCCATATTTGGTCCCAAAAAAGGAATACCAACCATGACTGCCAATAGGCTTCAGCGATATGCATTATTTTTGTCAGCCTATGAATTTCAAATTCAGTATATTAATACCAAACTAAATATAGCGGATTATCTTTCACGTAATCCAGTTGGCAATTCGGAGGACAAGGTATTTGAATCTGAAAATATAAACGTGAATTATATTAATGAATCAGGTGCTTTGCCTGTAACCTTTGATGTTGTCAAAAAAGAGACGGAGCAAGACACTGTTTTGAAAAAAGTCTCCCAGTACACACTTAGTAGATGGCCATCAAGAGTTACAGACAAAGAACTTAGGCCATATTTTTTAAGAAAGTCCGAATTGTCGCTGGAAAACGATTGCCTGTTTTGGGGTTATCGTATAATCATACCCTCTACGTTAAGATCAGATGTTTTAAGCGAAATTCACAAATCGCATATTGGAATTGTGAAAATGAAATTAATGGCTCGCTCTTATGTTTGGTGGCCAAGCTTAAATGCTGATATTGAGAACGTTTCCAATGCATGTGAACAATGTCTGCCATATAAAGCTACTCAGCCGAAAACTAATTTAATTAATTGGGACTGGCCAAAACAGCCTTGGTCAAGAATTCACTTAGACTTTATGGGTCCTTTATTTAATCAACAGTTTTTAGTTATTGTAGACGCGCATACAAAATGGTTAGAGTGTATAGCCATGGGGAACAGTATCTCTAGTAGTCGGACGATAGACGCTCTTCGCAGCTTGTTTGCTCGGTTTGGGTTACCATCGCAGGTTGTTACTGATAATGGAACTTCTTTTGTTTCAAGGGAGTTCGAGTTTTTTTTACAGAGTAATGGTATTAAACATCTAACATCACCGGTTGGTCACCCTGCAAGCAATGGACAGGCGGAGAATGCCGTTAAGACGATTAAACTCGCACTCAAACGGGCATTGCACGATACATGCAACGCAAATTTAAATAAAGCAATGTCGAACTTTTTACTGGATTACCGAAACACCATTCACTGCACTACAGGTTATTCGCCCGCTCAGTTGATGCTCAATAGAAATTTAAGAGTAAGATTAGATTTACTTAATCCGATGCGTGCACATAATAATTTGCCTGATATAAAACTAGCAAAAAACAATGTTGATAAAAGTCAAGCAAAACAACGAAAATATCATCGTGGTAGGGCAAAATATGTGTACGTTGACGATTATGTACTTGCAAAAAATTACAGCGTGGCGGGTAAAGTAAGTTGGTTAAGGGCAAAAGTTATAAAAGTAATTGGTAAAAAGTATTATTTAGTTAAATGTTGTAAAACCAATATTATTTGGAAAAGGCATATTAATCAGTTGCATGCTTATATAGAAAACGAAAAAAATGAAAATAAATATGTATCAAAGCACTTGATAGATTCAAGTGAGAGAGTAGTTCTTCCAACTGCTCAAAATGAAAAACCTAAAGAAAATATAAAAACCACTGAAAATTCAATTGAAAATTCTAGTTCTCCTTATAGAGACAAATTAAGACAGAGAAACTGTAAAATCAATTACAAGTATTAATGTATTATTTTATTTGTGTAAGTTATAAATATTTATAATTCAAGAGAAAAGAATGAATTGTTTCATGAATTGTTATTATATTTATCATTATAATTGAAATATTATTTTTATTAAAATATATTCTTAATCTTTGACAAAGCGAACTAAGGGGGATATTGAAGTATAACTATGAAGTAAATGCTCGTAAATTAGTATTATATAAGCACACTTTGTATGACTCTCTCACAGTTCAGTTCGCTTCGTCAACGATAACAGTTAGCATTAAGTGTTCTTTAAAATAAAGTTGTATATTTGAATCATACAAGAAAGAACGAGTTTTAATGAGTGAGTGACAGCGAACATCACAACCTACAAAATCAGTTGCGTGCGACTAGTTGGAAACCTATTGCAAACCGGTTGCAAACCGGTTTCATTTCAGTCGACTGTGGGGGCTCTCCTATAGAGCTTCATATACAAAGTCGCAAAACAGTTGCTTAAGCAACTGATTTGCGATTCTAGTCGCAAAACAGTTGCAAAACAGTTTCTTCGTGTGCAGAGGGCCTTATTCTTAAACTGTCTCATCAAGGTTTTAACGACAATTTCTTAAATTGAATTTCATCATACTTAGAAAATAGACATATTTCGTAATGAGTGTTCGAGTCCATTTGTTGTAAATTCTGGTGTGCCCCAGGGCAGCCACTTAGGCCCGATTTTATTTATTTTATTTATAAATCTTGTTGCAATCATAAAAAAAATAGTCTGTCCTAATAAATGCTGATGATATTAAACTTTTCAAAAGTATAAAAAAGTATGACAAGAGCATGATTATTTAAGATTGGCACCGTTTGCGATTTGAAAACTATAAAAATATAACTATTTCTACCCGTATTCCTTTTAAGTTTGAAAAAAAAAATAAGAAAATCGGTCAAACGGTTTGGCCGGTTAGCGAACGAACACAAAAATAAACTGTTCTTATATATGTATAGACTAGCTGTACCCTGCCACGCTTTGCAGTGGCATATTGTGATTGAATGGTTGAAAAATAAGAAACAAAACAAGGATAACATTTCATGTAAGTTTAATTTTGCAATACTTGTGAATATACAATATTTTTTGTTTTTCCGCTGTCTGCGTAGATATCAATCGATAAATAAAAGATTTAAACTGATATCCGTTACCCGCTAATCCGGTTACTTGCTACCCTACCCTACACGATAACCGCTACCCCCGTTACCCTGTACATACTCCCGCTTCCCGTCACCCCGCTACCCCACTACTTCACTACCCACTACCCACTACCCACTACCCATATGGGTATCATAACTCATAAACGACTTGGTTGATTTTATACAAAATACTTAAAACCTATTTACGCCAACATTCCCTCAAAATTCCGTGAAACTCCACTGGTACAAGAGTAGTGCGTCGAACTAAGCAACAAATCTAAAAAAAGAAAAAAATCTACAACAAAAAATGTCAAGTGTACGTTTTTATTTGTCGATCAAAAATAATATTTGACGAATAGTTTTTTTTTCTTCACTGACATTTTATTTTTGTTGTTGATGAAAATAAAAATATGATTTGACGAAATTTTCAAACGAAATTGAGTACTTGTAGGCATACATATTGATATATTTTCCTGAAGTGAGAAAAGCATTATTTTTAAACATTTGCACCGTTCGCGGATATGTGACTGACGCAAAAAAATATAGATAAAAACAGTCCTTGATTTTATATCATGTTAAAATTTCAGCTCAATCGGTGCAGAACTTTTTGAGTTTTTGAAGCGTACACAAACCAACATAACATTTTTATATATATTGAGATTTGTATATACATAGATATAAAGATTTATTAAAAAAGACGGGCAATTTAAAAACACTGAAGAAAACCGGAAGGCCAAGCCAACAATTGCTACAAGCAGAGACCGATGAATTTTAAAAAGAATCATCACGAGAGAAAGAGATCGACGTTCTACAACAAAGCATTAGAATGGAATAATTCCATGAAAGAACATTTTCAAATGACACCTCCATTCGAAAACTGAAAAAAATGGTATAGTAGTAGTAGTTGAAATGGTGGCCACGAGCAGTCTAGCTCGGTGACCCAATTAGCGCTGAGTTGCGCCGTTTTGATACCATAAAAAACTCGTTTGACCTATAGAGTTAAAAGAGGGATTATAAATAGTACTGAGATTTGAGTGCGCCTCAAATCCACTTTGTTGCGTTTAGAAAGGAGATCAAATCTTTGACCTCCAGTTCTGAGAGCTCATTGAGGTCATTGAAAAAGGATTTTCCCAATGTTTTGACTCTCGTTTTGGCTAGGGCAGGACACTTGCATAAGAAGTGAAGAACAGTTTCCTTTTCTCGCTGGTCCTCACAACTACGACAGAAAGTATTGTGGGGGATGCCCAGCTTAGATGCGTGTTCTCCAACAGGCCAGTGTCAGGTGCATGTAGCAACGACCCTGGCTATGTCTTGCCTGGGTCTGCAAATAAGATTATTAGTACGGGATTTGTTGTAGGTGGGCCATATCCTTCTAGATATGACACAGTTGGTTAGGCTGTTCCACCTGTCGTTTGATTCAGCGAGGAAAATTGAGAAGATCTTGCCCTTCATAGCACCAAGAGGAATGTTGACTCTTTCCGCGAGTGAGCTATGAAGGGCTGATCCTTGCCTAGCCAGCTCGTCAGCACGTTCATTGCCCTCATGACCTCTATGACCCGGAATCCAGATAAGAGTGACCTTGAGTCCAATGTTCATGCCCGCTAACTCACTTCGGCATTGTTGAACTAATTTGGAGGATGAAGTGGACGAGCCAATCGCTTGAATAGCCGCCTGACTGTCCGAAAAAATAGCTGTATTGCGGTTTTGATTTGGATCTAGTTTTAGTAACTTGCATGCTTCCTTGATCGCGAGTAGTTCAGCTTGAAAAACACTTGCAAAGTCAGGAAGTCGCAAAGACCTGGAAACATTTAAAGACTCGGAGAAAATTCCTGCACCGACCCCACACTCCATCTTCGAGCCGTCAGTGAAAATAGTTGTGTCGAAGCCTCTCGTCACTAAGTCCTCATCCCATTCATCTCGAGATGGAATGATTACTTTAAAATCCGCACTGAGGTCCACAGTAGGGGTGCAGTAGTCGGTTTCTGTCGAAAAAATGTCCGCTGGGATGAGGTTAGTAATATTACTATGACCATAGGGCCTAGAATACCAACTATTCGATTCCCTAAGTCTCAACGCGCTGCAAGATACTAAGTATTTGATATGCAGGTCTATTGGTAAGAGGTAGAGAAAAACGTTTAGGGCGTCCGATGGACATGAGCGCAAAGCTCCAGTGGAGCCAACACTAGCTGTTCTCTGAACCTTTTTTAGTTTAGTTATATTGTAGGCTTTACTAAGCGCGGGCCACCAAACAATCGAACCATAGGACAAGATTGGACGGACCACGGCTGTATACGTCCACAAGATTATCTTCGATTGCAAGCCCCACTTTTTGCCAAAGGTTTTACTGCAGGCATAGAAAGCTATGCTGGCCTTCTTGACCCTTTCTTCGATATTAAGTTTCCAGTTTAACTTTGGGTCAAGTATTACTCCCAAATATCTAGCGCTGGAGGACAAGGAAAGAGTTTCACCGTTGAGGCGAGGGAGGGTGAAGGGTGGTACTTTTGTTTTCGTAGTAAAGAGCATCAGTTCAGTTTTGCTTTTATTGACACCCAGGCCACAGCTTGTAGCCCAGCTGCTTACTTTTAGCAATGCCATCTCCGTGATTTCGCTAATCACGGAAGTGAACTTTCCTGATACCAGTATCACCAAATCATCTGCGTAAGCAACGGCCTTCACACCACAACTTTCGAGTTTAATAAGAATTTTGTTCATGACCAGAAGCCAAAGAAGGGGGTACAGAACACCCCCCTGAGGTGTTCCCCTGTTTACGCGTCTGGTTAAGTAGGTGTTACCTAAGGTAGCTTGAATTCTTCTATCACTGAGCATGGATACAATCCAGTTTCTGATGTAGTCCTCTACACCCTGATCGACTAGTGATTCTTGAATAGATTCTGTTAAGACGTTGTTGAAAGCTCCTTCTATGTCTAAGAAGGTAGCAAGAGTAAATTCTTTGTAATGTATGGTTTTTTCAACTGTACGCACTACCTCATGTAGGGCTGTCTCCGTAGACTTGCCCTTAAGATAAGCGTGTTGAGAACTCTCAAGAGGACATACATCTAAAATGCCTCTGATATGGTAATCGAGAATGCGCTCCATTGTCTTAAGCACGAAGGAAGTAAGGCTTATTGGTCTAAAATCCTTCGCGGATTCATGTCCTCGCCTGCCGACCTTCGGGATAAAAACTACTCTAACATGTCTCCAAGACTCGGGAACATGATTTAGACAGAGACATCCTTTAAAGATCATCTCCAGCCAAGGAATCGCCAGAAATTGCGTTTTCTGAAGCATGATCGGCATTATGCCGTCCAGGCCTGGAGACTTGTACGGGGAAAATGTGTTGATTGCCCAAGCAATATTTTCCTTGTTTATCAAGGTATCGATTTGTTCTATATCCGCCGTCGACGCGCCATTGGCATTAAGAGTTTGAGGGTTGTTATTCTCACAACCCGGAAAATGCGCCGCCAACAGCAGTTCTAGGGATTCTGCAGGAGAGGCTGCCCAGGAATCGCCAGACTTTTTAAGAAAGGAAGGACAACAATGGTCTTTCGATAGGATCTTACTAAGCCTGGCGGATTCTTTTATGTTTTCTATTTTGTGGCAGTAATCTCTCCAGCTTTGCTGTTTAGAATTGGCAATGGCTCGCTTGTAAACTCTTAGACAGTCTTTGTACGGTTGGTAAAATTTGTGTTTGTGGCAAATATTAAAGATCACTCTAGTCTTTTTCCTGAGACTAGACAGTTCTTCATTCCACCACATAGGGAGTGATTTGCGACTGTATTTAATAGGGCACGAGACTTTGTAAGCCGTGTCAAAAGCTGCCTCGAAGGTCTTTACTTTAGACTCGAGATCACTTACCGACTCTGGACACCGACTTGGTGTATTACGCAGTTTCGTGCTGATTATTTGACTGAATTTCTTCCAGTCAGTTTTTTTGGGATTTCTGTGGGGGTGGGGAATTTCAGACTCAAAATTTATATTGAAGAGTATCCACCTATGATCAGAAAAAGAGTTCACAAGTGAGACTCTCCAATTTTCCACCATAGAATGAAGATTGTTATTTGATAGAGTAACGTCAAGTACATCTTCCCAACCTTCGAAGTTATCCGAGCTCGGAAAAATAAAGGTTGGGGTGTTACCTCTATTGCATACATTTAAATTATTGTTAATAATGAAATCAAAAAGTGACTCACCTCGTTCATTAATTACCGTGCTGCCCCAAAGAGAATGCCGTGCGTTGGCGTCGCACCCAATCAGGAGGCCTATCTTTTGTTGTTTGGAAGCGGTTACCAGGGTCTGCAACTCTTCCGGCGGTGACTGCCGGTCGTGGCCACAGTAAGCCGATGCCAGAAGTAAGCCCGCATTCCTTCCTTCAGTTCTGACAACTGTCAGATCGGGGGTGCTAAGGTTGGGACACAAAAAAGCTTTTAAGTGTTTCTTAGCTAGAATGCAGGTTCTAGGCTTACCTTGGTCGATATTGGGGATTTTATATAAAAGGTCGTATTTATGATCAAGAAGGCCTCGAACTCTAAGGCCATTCACCCAAGGTTCTTGAACAAACGCTACGTCCAAGTCTTCCTGACTCAGGAAGACCTTTAGATTATCTGAGGCACATTTCGAATGCTTCAGATTAATCTGTATGGAACGCAGCGCGTTTTTTAATTGCCTGAAGAAGGGCCTGCACCTTCAGGGCCCGGCGACTCGCCGGGGACTTCGGCAACAATGATGTCATCGTCGGTCGTGACTTTGCCATCATTATTGTCGCAGTCTGCTCCTTGACTATGCAGGACCTTAATCTTGGCATTTCTAATGCCGAACCGAAGCTTATATTCAGCCTTCTCAAGGGCCCCCAAGCTTTCCTCGCTAATCCTCAAAAGATAAGACGCGCTGTTCTTCTGCGGCTCTTCAGCCTTGATGACTGTCCAGTCACGCATTGGAACCAACGGGTTTAGCCTCTGAAGACCACGGATCAGCTCCTGTCCGCTTGGCTTGATACTCATGAGGGGCAACCAAATGCGAGCCTTCGGTTGTCTGGGGATGTCCTTAGCTGGGATAAGCTTAAGTCTCAAGCCTTCCCAGTCATTGCTTATCTTAGCAATGCATGAACTAAGGAAATCCCTGGAAAACACGTCATCGCACTTGATTACCCTGTGTCCCCTGAGCACCTCGCCAGAGTCAAAACTAGGGTAGGTACCCTCTATTGCCGAGATTGTGTAAGAAAACACCATCTCCGAGAGCTTGGCCTCGATAGAACTCCACACAGCCAACAGACCTCTGCTGTTTGTGGAGAGCTCATCCACAACCGCTACTTGGAGGTCGTCTCTGACAACCTCACTTAAAGTACGCTGTTGCGCCGCTCTGGAAGATGATGCCTTCTCATCTTTTTTTGAGTTTGGTGCATTTGGTTTTGGCTTTTTTGAGGGTTTTACGGTCTCTTCACGAGACCGGTTTCTTTTGTCGGCCTTCTTTTTTGTAGCCAAGAGACTGTTGTATTCATCAACAATCTTTTGGTACATGATCTTGTCCTCGCGATCCTTCTCCAGCACAATTCCAGCCTTCTCATTATCAGCGATCTTGCTAAGAATGAAAGAGGCCTTCTTGTACTGGTTCTTGATGCGGACACCAGACGACTTTTTATTCTTTCCTTTAGCAGCATTGCTATGGCTGGCATTGCTGTTAGAGGAATTTGGATTTTGGATTGGTTGAGATCGAGGCACAGGAGTACTATGGCTGGTACTCGCTGCCCCTCCATTTTTTGCGGGTTGCCCCACAATGGTCTCCTGACTGGAGGCCAAAAGTTCATCCTCATAGTCGGCGGATGGTCCTAAGTTCGTCATGTCTGAAACGTCCTGGAAAAAATTATGAGAGTTAATGTTGGTCCCACGAGTAGTACGGAAAGGGAAAGGTCAGCCCCGGCAGAGCCGATATACCGGGGCAAGGCAAGATGTAAGACGGACCCTGCCAAGGCATCCGAATGAGCTCGTTTGCGACTGGTTTACCCCCCAGCCTTCCATTTCTTCGGCACGGATTATGAAATCGCTCACACCACCACTGAAAATTAGGGACCCCGTATCTATGGTCAAATTGCATTGCTGAGGGTTTAAACTATTGAAGAGCTTAGAAACGCTTCAACAATTCAACCTGACCTTAGCTGATCCCCTTCTTGACATCGCACAAGAAAACTGTGGTGATCATTACCGCCCGGCACCCACTAGGAGGGTTTGATACGAGGATTTTTGCCAGGCAAAAAAAAAAAATGGTATACAAGTTTTATAAAGTGACTAGCAAACCCGGCGAACTCCGTTTCGCCACCAGATGGCTTCGTTTTATGTAACATTTCGTTTGGTGATTAAAAGAAGAAGAAACAATTTTTTTTTCGTTTTATATTTGAAAAGGAAAAATGTTATTTAATTTCACAACAGTAATGAATTCATTTCGATTACAAAAATGAAGTGTTATTTAGTTGAACTTCTCTAAGTAAATGAAAGTGAATCCAAAGTAAATACTGAATCGAAGCGTTATACGTGTCCTCAAATTATCCGTTTCATTGAAGTGCTCTTTGGTAAACCACATTTTTTGTTTTTTGGTCTGACGTTAACACAAACAAAGCGGATTGTTTCCCAACTCGTGAACACGCAACGTAAAACTGCCCATGTGAAAAACAAAATTTATCCCGCAAACACTAAGCGATTGGCCTTGCGACTTGTTAATTGTCATTGCGAACGCAAGGTTGAGCGATAGCTCAATGGAGTTTTGAAGAAGCGTTATTCTAGGGGGTGATTAAAGGTAAGCTAGGGGAAGTGGCGATCATGACATTTTCAGGTTTGATGATGACCGTTTAAAGGACTTCGAATCAAGGGGAATTCGGACTTCCATCGTCTCGGATTCCACGGAGGGGTCGGAATATTAGGCCAAGCTGCACCGTTATCTGCAGCCCTCAAGTGTGGTGGATCATCAGTGGTGGTATCGCTTTTTTTTGTCGTTTATCTCTCCAGGCATGTTTTATGTTTTGAAATAGGAGGAGGTCCGTTTGCGAGGGCAAGATCCCCCCCATTCCGGCGAGCTCAGCCGAGCACAGCAAGCATGCCGCGACCCTCGCAGCGGACGGCTGCGCATTCTCTCCCTTAGGTCTTCTTTCTTCGTCTATCCTTTTTTTCTCTTTTTCCAATCTCTTCCTAGTCCTTAATCTTTCCGGGTCTTCATCTTAATCCGTTTCTCTTTTCTTTCTCTGTTATCTTTTTTCTAATTCTGGTTTCTGACATCTGTCAAATCTTTCTGTTCCCGCCTAAGGAGAACAGGAGAACTGTCACTGCACTGACATCCGGAGTGACAGCGAGGAGTGCCAGCACATCGGACTGTCATCAGCCGGCCCGATGAACATCGTCTTTTCCACATCTTTCTTTCTATCTATCTATCTCTATTTCAATCTCCTTCCTTCCTCTCTCTTATTTCAAGTAGTTGGCAAACAATGTATTACGCACCGGCGCCATCTACTTAAAATATTGGTTTGTAGTACATGCTATGTATCAGAGATGGTGCTGTATGTGAAAAAAGATTTTCCCGCTTTTCTGTTGAAATTTTTCCTGAATTTTCTTTGCAAAACCGTGGAAATCGGTTCGTGTGTTCTGGAGTTATAGCGTCAAGAAGGAAAACCCGACTTATTTTTATATAGTAGATTATTTAAATCTAACCATATTGTATTAAAGTATAGGTAGATATTCATTGTTTTACTCACCAATAAGGCAAAAGAAAATCGTTCGTGATCACTAAAACTGGACATTAATAGCGTTTTTTTTTGGTCGTCCGGAACTGTTCCGAACAGTTCTGTACTCGTTCACTTGGCACAAGATGACAGTTCTTGTTCTGAATAGAACAGAAAAACGATTCCGAATTTGAAGTGAGAATCAAAAACAGAATCACGCATACATGCACACACTCGCATATACGTACTCGCTGCCATGTTTACAAATAAAGAAATTAAAAAATGTCGTGTCATCTGCAATTCTGCATATGAGGTTTCACAAATACATAACCATTCAACCCTTAGAAGCAAAAAAATGTGTTTGCCTGTTCGTTTGGAATCCGGAATCGGACAGTTCTGTGTACAATTCCGGATTACCAAAAAAAAAACGCTATAAGTGATATGCAGAGACGAGTCTCGATTCGAGTTATGTGTGGGAGATTCGAGATTATGAGTCTTAAAAACTCCATCTGAAGCTTTTCATCCCGACTGTTTTCGTAGAAAAGCAAAATTTACCGCTTCACTAATGGTCTGGAAGTGTATATCGGCTCGACGAGTATAGGAAACCTTTGTTTCATCGACGGTACTGTGAACGCCAATAGGTATCAAGACATCTTGGAGCATCATTTACCCTCAGTACCTGTATTACAAACAGAAGATGGTAATTTTATTTTTCAACAAAATGGCGCGTCGTGTCACACAACTAGGATTAACATGAGCTGGCTTTGAGAACACGACATTGTCGTTCTACTTCTGCCTGCAAACAGCCCGCACCTTTCCCCCATAGAGACTTTGTGGGAAAAAATAAAAAGAAGAATTGAGGGCACATCCAGCTAAAGATGGAAAACCCCTGAGTTTTGCAATAATCTAGTTGAAACACTTTCAAAACGAATTTAGGCCATTATCAAACAAAAGGGCGATGCTATTCAATATTAAAGAAAAGTTCTTAGAACTGGGCCTAATTTTTTGCGTTAAAATAAACTTGGGCCAACTTTTTTGCACCAAAAGAGTTAATCTAATTTCTAAATTTCATCCGATAATTAATTTTTTGATTCTCCATGGGGGTAAGCCTTGACGTGAGCGGCTTACGGTAACTAAAACTATGAAGCTAGGAGCTATGCTCAAGCTATAGTCAACAGGTCGAAGCGGAGTAGGCTGTTACTTCTAAGTACCCACAACGAAGGAGTGTTCCCACCAAGGCACTCCCAACGATATGGACGGCAGCGAATGAATTTCTTTTTTTGGAACCAACGGGGCGTCTTCGGTTCCAGTTAGGCCGAACTACTTGGTGAACACCTTTGCGGGCTACTTTGACTCATTTGAAGCCCAGGCCGTAAAAGGAGCTGTTCTTCCGGCTCTTGCACTTGGAGTAACATCAAGTGCCTGGTAGTCCAGATTGGGGGTTGTACGTCGGCGTGACTTCCCGACTACGTAGAAAAATATTTAGTTGCGAGGAAACAACAGGCCTCGCACACGGACGGGTACACTGATGACGACCCAAGCAAATATTTTAGGGATAACGAATTTCGGATATGCACGTGGAATGTTAGGCCCCTTAATACAAGGCAGACATTACCGCTATCCAGAACATGCGATGGGATGGACCGGGCAGAAGAGGATGAAAAACTGCGACATCTACTATGGTAATTGTTACTGGGAGCAACAACAGCGGCTCTTTGGATGCGGATTCGTCGTGGGAAACAGACTCATGGAAAGAGTCTTGAGCTTCAAATGTGTAAGCGAACGCATCACGACGATCCGAATCAAGGCTAAATTCGACATTATTAGCCTAATATGCGCCCCATGCCCCCACAGAAGAGAAAAAGGAAGACAACAAAGACGAGTTCTACAAGACACACACAAAGGTGATTTTTTATATTAAACGTTGATAAATCTACTGCTCTTTAATACGACCGTTGTCACAAAAAAAACAACAAAATAATTTGCGTCCAACCGCGTGCCCTTCGACAGCCACTTTTTAAATCTAGTTACATCTGTAAACACTAAAGCCGTGTCCGGCCCACATGTGTCGTCCATACCCCAGGAAAGAACTCCAGCAACTTCATGATCACAAATCAACGGACCACCCGAATCAGTCGGACACGGATCCCATCTATCCATAGAAGCGCAAATCATTCCATTAACGAACATTGAACCGTATAGTTCCTTACAAAATGTTTCATCACGAACTGAAACCGGATCAATCGATATCTGATCGAAAAAAAGAAACGATTGATTAAAATGTACATTGTCTGAATTAGAAAAACTCACTCTGGAATTTTCCCAACTCATAACGGAACAATCTTCTTCTTCCTCTGGTGGAGAGCTCTTCAATTCCAAATATTCGATATCGGGGTCGTCAGAAGGGATATCATTTCTCAAAATTAAATACGCAATATCGCCGAAAAGCGTTTTGTCTCGTCTAAATGCACCGTGACTTTTTATGTAAGCAATATCCAACAAACGAGGTGCTTCTGAGTGGACTTCTTCTAATCCGACAACAACGGTAAGTTCAAAGGGAAGGTAGCGTCCTCCCTTCGGTCTGGAACAGGAGATTCTGTTAAGATGTAACTGCTAATAAGTGGGGACTTACCTAAAAACACAATGGGCAGCGGTAAGAACTTTTCTCGGGGATATGACTACACCGTCACAAAGGTGATTCAATCCCAATTCTGATGCGTCATCTGGATAAAGCTGAATGGAGACCATATATTTATGTGCTGGTGGTGGTGGTGGTGGTCTTCTTCTTGGTGCTGGTTTTTTTGTGTGTGCTGATGTTGGTTTTGCCGTTGTTAGGCATTCGACCAATCTGAGAGAAATGAATAATAATATTAATCCAAAACTACAAAATTTTTGAAAATTCATGATTTTTTTATTTCTAAATACAAACTGATTAGTGCTGATTAGTGTTGTGTAAGAAAACTTGAATCAGAAAAAAATAATTTAGTTTTAAAATGACTGAGTAATTGGGCATTAATACACACGAGACTTCTTCATCCGGACTAAAACCTTCCGTCGTTGTGGGCAAGCGGAGCTAAACGGAATGAAATTTCAACCACAACAAGTCTTCAGTGTTTCGAATACGATAGTGTATTCACACTTGACACTTGCAAAAGATGTTCATGTCTACAAAGCAGACATTGCCACTTTCCAGGAAATGCAATGGGATGGACTGGCCAAAAGGAGGATACAAAAAATGCGACATCTACTATGGTAATTGTTACCGCGAGCAATAAAAGCGGCTCTTTGGATGCGGATTCGTCATGGGAAGCAGACTCAGGCAAAAAGTCTTGAGCTTCAAATGTGTAAGCGAACGCATCACGACGATCCGAATCAAGGCTAAGTAATTTATGTTATCTAGGCTTTTTTTATGTAAATAAATGAATTGAATTGAATTAATTAAATATTAGCCTAATATGCACCCATGCCCCCACAAAAAAGAAAAAGGACGACACCAAGGACGAGTTCAACGAGCTCCTCGACAAAACATATGAGCAATGTCCTAGCTTTGACACTAAAATTGTCGTCGGCGATTTTAACGCAAAGCTCGGAAAAGAGGACATCTTTGGAGGAACAGTCCGAAAGCACAGCCTGCACCACACCACTTCCGACAACGGATTCAGGTGGATAGATTTTGCTGCGGGGCGAAATGATATGATAGCAAGCACATGGTTCCCACATCTCAACCTCCATAAAGGAACATGGAGATCTCCTGATCAATCAACCGTCAACCAGATTGGTCACATTTCGATCGACGGAAGGCACTCGTCCAGCATTCTACATGTTCGAACTTTCCGAGGAGCCAACATCGACTCAGACCACTACCTCGTCGTAGCCAGGTAGTGCTACGAATATCCTGACAGCGGTCAAAACAAGGACGGCTACAAGTGTCAAGTAACTTCTTAAGGAATCCTATGCCGCCAGCATCAAGTATCGAGGACCAGTGAGAACATTGCCAAAATTCAATTAGGGATACCCATACCACCTCTAATGTGCTGGGTTTCACACAGCCCCTGGTTTGACGAAGAATGTAGGCAGGTGCATGCAGCCAAACAGGAGACATACAACGCGGTGCTGCATAGAAGGACAAGAGCTGCTCGTGGGCTCTACGAGCAAAAGAGGAGAGAGGAACGCCGCCGGCTTCTCAGGAAAAAAAAGGGGGAGCGTCAGATCGAGGATGTTGAGAGAGCCAACAGCAGGAATAAAGTTCGGAGGTTCTACCGGAAGGTAAAACAGCTGGCTGAAGGTCATCGAGCAAGAACCGATGCCTGCAGAGATAAACAAGGGAACATCATAGTAGAATCGCAGCCAATGCTGGGAATTTGGAAAGACCACTTCCGTAGACTGTATAACGGCGACGACGAATGAAATCCCGCCGTCAGGCAGGAGCCTTCCATCGGACAATATGATCGTCAAGAGCGCCGAGATCAGACGAAGAATAATTCTTGCTAATCGCTGTTTCTTTGGACTAAGAAAGCAATTGAGTGGAAAAGCCCTCTCTCGAGCAACTAAGATAAAACTGTACAACACCCTCATCATCCGATTCCTGCTGTATGGTGCAGAAGCATGGACCTTGACAAAATCGGATGAATGTAATGTTTCGAGAGGAAAGTTCTTGGCGCATGGAGAAGAAGATACAACAGCGAACTTTACGGGTTGTACAACGACATGGACCTAGCCAGAAATGTCTAGATCCAGAGACTCAGATGGCTCGGTCATTTAAAGCGGATAGACACCAATGCTCCCGGAAAGCCTTCGACACCTTAGAAAAAGAGGAAGACCGCGAGTCAGGTGGCGCACACAAGTGGAAGAGGACCTCAATCAACTTTGAGTGGAAAACTGGAGACAGCTAGCTAGGAACCGAGCTGGCTGGCGGACACTGTTGATTGAGGCCCAAGTCCACAACTGACTGTAGCGTCATCTGTAAGTTAGTAATTAATTATATTTGTATTTTTTTTTATAAGTAGCTCGTTTTACATGTATTGAGTCAACGACAACTAGACAGCCACTACAACCTAACCTAACCTACATGTATTGAAAAACTGTCTCGAAATATCGAGGTATATTTTGGATTAGTTTTTTTTTTTTTTTATTTATGCTGCCGCAATCTTTTAGTCTAATTTTTGTATGGAAAAAAATTCACTACGCCAACTATTTGGAGTCTGGGCTCGTATAAGGATTGTATAGGATTTTAAAAGTACAAATCTAGGTTAGGTGAGGTTAGTTTTAAGTGGCTGTTATGGATGTAAAAAGACACACTTAGGCCAATTGAAAGCCCATTGTAATACCACATGAATGTAAAGGGCTTTCTTCGAAAGCAAAATGAAACCAATTAGAGTTACTTACGAAATGTAGAAAATTAATTTTTTAATGTGTTTGAGATCGTTTAGATCATTCTAAAAGAATTCTCCTAAGTGAGTCCTACGTTAATGAGCCAGAGCAGGACAGGTGCAGAGGAGGTGAAAAATTGTTTCCTCCTCCTCCTCCTCATCCACGCAGCTTCTGCAGAAATCGTTGAAAAATACGCCCAGTTGCGCGGCGTGTCTTCCCATTAGACAGTGTCCATTAAACGAGCTTCTATGCAATCTGCTGAGAGATATCAGGCACCTAGATCTCTTTAAGTCCAATTTAGGCCAAAAGTTTTTCGTCGTTGTAACAAAAGTTTACATGTAAGTAAAGGTTTTTCAATAAGAGGGCTACAAAAGGTTTTCTAAATAAAACAAAAACGATTTTGGATATCAATGAAATTCTTTATAGAAATAGTCTAACGGTGTCAAATTAATGGCCAAGCGATGACTGGACCATTTCGTGAGATAACACGTTCTCCAAACTTGGTTTCCAATAAATTGATTGTTACATTCGCTGTGTGGCTTGTGGCGCGTCCTGTTGGAACCACATGTCCTCCAAGTCCATATCATCCAATTGGGGCCAAAAATATTCGGTTATCATTCAACGGTAGCGATCTCCATTCACAGTAACGTGCCGGTCTTGATCATCACGGAAGAAGTACGGCCCAATGACGCCGCCGGCACATAAACCACACCAAAACGTAATTTTTTCGGCAACGATGACTCATGGAGTACGTGTGGATTTCTGCCTGACCAATACCGCATATTTTGTTTATTGACGAAGCCATTCAGCCAGAAATGAGCCTCATCGCTGAAGATCATTTTTCGATGAAAATCCGAATCATTTTCAAGTTGTTGCTCAGCCCAGTTCACGAACATATGACGCTTCTGGTGTTCAAGCGGC
The DNA here is from genome assembly GCA_943590905.1 of Sphaerophoria taeniata. Taxonomy (NCBI): domain Eukaryota; kingdom Metazoa; phylum Arthropoda; class Insecta; order Diptera; family Syrphidae; genus Sphaerophoria; species Sphaerophoria taeniata. The sequence continues at coordinate 31,575,714 of OX016540.1, read as the reverse complement.
TTCCGTTCTTGCGTCAATTTAAACTTGTAAGGCTGTAGGCCAAGATCTTTTCGCAAAATTCACCACAACGACGTCACAGAGATGCCCATTGCCTGAGAACGACGTGTGAGATGCATTTGGGCTTTCTGCAACTGAAGCCTCAGCGGCAGCAATGTTCTTGACACTACGGGCACTTCTTTGTCTCACTGGCACGAGAACATTTTGTACTGTGCCTGTGGATTCAAATTTTTCCACTAGACGCTCAATTGTTGATCTGCTAGGACGGTTATGACGACCGTAAATTGGACGAAGCGCTCTTAACGTTGAGGCCACTGACTCCGAATATCAGTATTAAATTTTAATAACTTCGACTCGTTGTTGGCTCGTAATGGAAATGGCAAACCTTACTAAAGAGAAATGTCAAAAGAGCGGCAAGAAATATGGCGTCGTTTGCTGTCCCTGTCGCTCTACTTTTGTAGCGTCCCTGTTGAAAAACCGTTTACAAATCTAAGCAGCACATTGTGATATGAAACACCTTTAAAGGCCTTTTTAAAGGGCTATTCTGTTTATTAAAATGTATTTTATTTCACATTTGATTTTGTTATATTTACCCATATCATATCCTATAATCAGTTGCTACCCAAAATAATTACTCACAAAATAAACCCAAACTCATAAATTGACTGCACATACATACTTGACATTCATTTGTTTTACATACATCAACTATTCAAACTTTCGGAAACACTTTTTTTTTCTTATCACACAAATTATCAAGTTGAAAATCTCATACAATTCACACGTACGTAGACGTAATAATATCAACGATCTCAAATTTGATTCAATAAATTTTAATAGACATTTTATTTCTTATCGTTGAATTGATATGCGAATGTTTAAGCACTACCGCCACCCAGTAAGATGGGTACACTCTGAACTATAGTTTAGTCAGTCAGTGTTTCGCCTTGGTTCGGTTAAGGACGGGAATTCAAAGTGACTAGTTCGAAAGAATGAACTATTAATATCAACAAAAAAAACTACCAATCGAAATGGTAAATGATAAGCTTATGATTTAAGTTATGTGAATTTAAATTATTCCTTTTCATGATTGTAGAAAATCAACAAATTTCTGTCTTTAACGTTTGTGGCCCTGCTCACGATTTCCCATTGCAATGCAGCGAAAATTCTGGCAGCTTTTGTTTTTCCTGGCAAGAGTCATTTCATGATGCATAAGGTCCTTATCAAAGAACTTCTTAACAGAGGCCATGAGGTAAATGAGATTTTCATAAATTATTTTACAGTTTTTACTCATTGATTTAATGAAATTTTAGGTTACTATGATTACAGGGATGACACTCGGAAAAAATCTCGGAGCGAATTACACCGAAATTTTGACACCTGATTACAATTTTTGGCCTGAAGGTATTTTTTTTTTTTAATTCTGAAGCACAACTATAAAATGATTTAAATGACTTGCAAAAATTAAATTTCGAAATTATTCTTGAAGGGTGAATAGTTTAAGTGGTTTTGTTTTGATAAGACGATTTATTGCGACACAAAATTTGACAAGTGCATTCAACTTTTTCTTGCTATAAATTTCAAATATGAATATAGTTCCTTTTCTTCTTTTCAGTGGGAAAATTATTCAACACAAAATCGATTTTCGACCTAGCTAGCTTAACCCTAATGGATTTTCTCAAACTATGCGATTTGATCGGTGTTATGAGCACCGAATTCGCCCTCCAACAACCGAACGTCCAAGAAGTCTTCCGCCGTAATGACACAAAGAACGTTTACGATGTTCTAATCGTCGAACAATTTTACCAAGAAGCTTTTTTGACGCTGGCTCTGAAATATGACATTCCAACAATTGCGTCCAGTACACTGGGACATCAGAATTTCATGAGCCAAATGATGGGTGTCATCACACCATGGTCATTTGTTCCGCATGGATCACTGCCACTTGATGAGAAAATGGATTTCTGGGAACGAGTTAGGAATACCATGGCCTCGCTATATGATGACTACTTCAGGGAGTATGTTTACTTCCCCAAACAGGATGCATTGGTTAAAAAGTATTTGTCACATCTGCCAAGTAAGTTCATCGATTTTGAGACTGTCGAGTGATAGAAAAACTAAATTTTGTTTTTTTTTTTAGTGAAAATTCCATCAGTCTCTGAAATGAAGAAGAATACATCAGTCATGTTGCTAAATAGTTATGTGCCACTCACATCTCCAAGACCCACTACTTTGGGCTTGGTCGAAGTTGGTGGAATGCACATTTATCCACCGAAACCACTTCCGGATGATATAAAAACATTTTTGGATGGAGCAACTGATGGAGCAATCTATTTTAGCTTAGGTAAGTCAAACTAGCAAAAAATTGGGAAACTTTTTCATGCATTTAGGTTTTTTGAAAATCTAGGAAGCCAAGTCCAAAGTGCCGAATTGCCACCGAAAAAGCTAAACGCCTTTCTTGATGTCTTTTCAAAAATGAAGCAAAGAATATTGTGGAAGTTTGAAGAAGACTCTATACCTGGATTGCCAAAGAATGTAATGATCAAGAAGTGGATGCCACAAGGTGATATTCTAGCCCATCCTAATGTCAAGGTTTTCATCACACACGGTGGATTGTTTGGCACCCAGGAAGGAGTGTACTATGGCATTCCAATGTTGGGAATTCCGATTTACTGTGATCAGGTAAACGTTTGCTCTATCTCAAATTGAACAATTATAACGACATTTCTTTTTACATAGTTCCTCAATATTAAGAAAGCAACCAAAGCTGGATATGCTCTCACATTAAACTTTGACGAAATCACCAAAGAAAACGTGGAATATGCCTTGAATGAACTTTTGTATAACCCCGCGTACCAAAACAGAATGAAACAAGTATCGGAAGTGTTCAGGGATCGTCCATTGGATGCCAGAGAATCAGCAATGTATTGGATTGAATATGTCATTCGGCATAAGGGTGCCCGACATATTCGTTCGGCTGGGCTCGATCTGACGTGGTATCAGTTTTATTTGTTGGATGTGATTGGGTTTTTCGCTCTGGTGATACTCAGTGTGATTGGTGCTTTGGCATTGGTTATAAAAATGATTTTAGGAAGTAAGCAAAAGAAAGAGAAAACAAATTAAATTTAAGTTTGAATGGAGAATGTGTGTTTTGTTTTGTTTTTTTTTTTTTTCTAAGTAATTTGTCAGCAGTTGCCCGTAGCTTAGTTGGTAAGTGCGTTGGCTGCTAAGCAGAACGTCGTTGGTTTGAGTCCTACTCAGGTCAAGTTTTTATTTCATCTTTCACGGGCACTGCCTCTTGCGAAGACAAATCTTCCAAGAGTATCAATCTGTCATGAAAAAGTGCTTCTCAACTCTGCCGTTCGGAATCGGCGTTAAATTGTAGGTCCCCTCAATTCTTCACACGCACTCAGAGAATTGTTGATGAGAGTAAGCCACTTAGGCCTTGGCTCTTTAAGAGCTGTCGGGCCACTCACTTTATAAGTTATTTGTCAATAGTGGCAGATTGATGAGGAATTTAGGGTTAAAACTTGATGAATAAAATGAGCTATGGAATAGGTTAAATGGGTTAAAATTTTGACGTTCCCTCTTTTCCTCATGAATGATAGAGTTCCTTGATCTTTGTTATAATGCGTTGATATTTTTAGAATAAAATAGTTTAAATTGATCATATTTCTAAAGGCGATCGTTAGATAAACAAGCAGATACTGTTTATTCGAGAGATAACAAAATATTGGATTTTTCAATCGTCAGATAGACTTTATCTGACGAATCATCATCATCAGGTCCTGTAACCCCGCTCGGGGCATAGGGCGTCAACAAAACGTCTCCATCCTTCTCGATCTGCAGCTAGATACCTTAACTGTGGCCACGTCTTTCTCTGGGAATTAGCTTCTGATATCACTGTAGATTTCCATGTTGTTCTTGGTTTTCCAACCCGCCGTGACCCCTGAGGATTCCATTCAAAGGACTGCTTCGCAATATCATCGTTTGGTTTCCTCAGTGTGTAACCAATCCATTGCCATTTGCGCTTTCTGATGTCGATGTCCAAGCGCCTCTGACCTGTCCTACGCCACAATTCCTGGTTGGATATTGTTTGTGGCCAGCGAATTTTCAGGATGTGACGCAGACAGCGCAGCGGTTCACGAAAGCCTGTGATTTTCTCGAGATGGTGGCCGAGACTTTCCATGTTTCACAAGCATATAATAGCACGGATTTCACATTGGATTCGAAGAATCTCAGTTTAGTGCGTAAGGAGACTTGACTGGATTTCCAAATTTGGGACAGAGCACCAAAGGCAACGCGAGCTTTGTTTATTCTGCTTTTTACGTCCAGATCCGTACCACCGTTTGCTGATACAATACTTCCGAGGTAATTAAATTGTTCGACCTCTTCAACAGGCGTGTCGTGCAGAATAATACGATGTTGTGTTGTGGGGCCTGTTAGCATTATTTTTGTCTTTTTGCTATTTATTTTAAGACCGCACGATTCTCCTTTCACCCGTAAAGTTTGACACATCTCGTTCAGCCCACTGATGTTATTTGCCATGAGACATATATCGTCGGCATAGTCTAAATGGCTAAGCCTTTCAAACGTTCTCCATTGAATACCCTGCCTCTCAGTTGTACCGACGCTGGCCGTCAAAATATCATCTATCGCCAGCAGAAAAAGAATTGGCGATAAAACATCCCCTTGTCTCACACCCTGACGCACCTCGAAAGAGTCGGATAGCTGCCCATTATGCAACACGAAACACCTTGCATTGTTGTAGGACTCCTTTATAATGGCAACGATTTTTGGCGGAATTCCTCTACCAAGAAGTGATCTCCATATACATTCTCGGTTAACTCGGTCAAAGGCCTTCTCAAAATCTACAAACATGAGATTTAGCGGTGTTTGAAATTCTGCAGACTGCTCAAGAACAATGCGTAAGGAGTAAGGTGTTGATATGGTCAACGCACGACCGACCGCTGCGGAAGCCAGCCTGATGCCTCTTGAGTGTAGTCTCAATTCTAGCCTTTATCCGTTCGAGGATTAGAGTTGCCATTAGCTTTGGAAAAACGGACAAAACGGTTATACCACGCCAGTTGTTGCAGTTCTTGAGATCACCTTTTTTTGGCAACTTAGGCCGTGTGTGAATTGCGTTAAAATGTGTATTAAAACTTGACGTTTGGTTAAAACTTGACACTAGTGTGGTGAATAAAATGGGTTAAAATTTACCCAGCTGTGGAGCAGGATAGATGGGTTAAAATTTTGACGTATATTTTTTAATCGTGAATGATAGAAAAGTTTGTTTTGTTTTGTTGTTTTGTGCTGTTTTTCTCCGTTTTACGGATTGATATTTCAATAAAATAAATAAAATACTGAATTCATCATATTTTCAAATCGAAACACGAAATTGTTTTTTTTTCTTTGAAAATGAAAATGTTTGCTGTGAAAACATGTTTGGCAGTGTGACCAGATGGAAGGAACCAATCATTCAAAAAAGGAAATTTTCGTTTGAAGACATTTTACTGTTGACTCAAAACATCAAATTACCACTGCAAAATCGATAAAAATGAATATAACAGAGTTTGTTTCCTTATCTTTAGTGGCTTTTCGTACCCAAAATTATTTTACCTAGGTGGATAAAAACATTTTTTGTTGAGGGAAATTTCTTAAATCATGAGGCCATGAGGGAAACTTCCTAGTTCTACCCAGAAATGTTGGTTAAAAATATCCCTTTTAACGCAATTCACACAGCAAATGGCTAAATTTGATCCCATTTTCAACTAAACGTCAAATTTTAACCAAACGTCAAGTTTTAATACACATTTTAACGCAATTCACACACGGCCTTAACAATCACTCCATCCTTCCAATCCCTGGGATAGGTTTCGTTTTCCCAAACAGTTTGTATAAGCGGATGCAAGATACTAGCTGCTATGGCGGGATCAGCTTTCAGGGATTCCGCTGGTACTCCGTCAAGTCCGGCTGCTTTGTTGTTTTTGAGGAGATTAATCGATGTTTCAATTTCCGCTACTGAGGGGGGTTCAATACCCCTGCAGGATCTGCGCATCTCGTTGAGTTGGGGCTGCGAAGCTGATCTTCAATTGATACCAATAGTGTCCCATCCACATCCATTACAGGATGATTGTTGTTGCTTTTTTTCCCGACAACTTCTTTGGCTATTTGGTACAATTCTCGGATATCTCCTCTTCTTGCAGCGTTTTCAGCATTTTCAGCTAGTCCATCTATCCTCACCCTCCTGTCACGTCTCACACAACGATAGACCATCTTGTGTGCAGTCCGATATTCGCTTCGCAATTCAGCCTTTCGTTGAGCGTCTGTCTCGGCGTTTATTTGAAGCTTCAACGATTTACGAAGCTCGATTTTTCGCCAGGTGTCACTAACTCTTGTACGCCAAGGGACAGTCTCGGATCCAGCCTCCATAAAAACACTTTTTATTTCACCCCACATCTCGTCAACATCTGAGTACTATTTGTTGACGATTCATTTATTATTATGGCGTCTTGATTGACGCTGTTGCATGAAAGATGCCGCACCCCCAAATCCGATGTGCGGTTTACTGCAGCCGAAGCTGTAGAAGGATTCTCCATAAAATGGTTACCTCTTGGGGACTCGTTTCCAGTTGTTGTCATATTTCATGTAATAGCATATACCCTTCCACCATGGTGTTTTCCGAGATAAGATTAATAACATACATAAGCTCAGATTCGTCACGCACACCCGCCCTTTGTATGGTCGAACACATAACCGATTGAGGCCGCCCACTATGGGAAAACAGACGCCTTTTGTAGCCGCCCACTCTGGAATACAGACGCTACTTGCTGCTACCGTTGGCCTTCTTAAAAAGCTCATCCGCCACCAGACTTCCATGCCGTTGACCGCAAACTGCAGTTCCTCCGCCTTTAGGGAGATTTTCTTCAACCCAGGGACAAGTCAGTGCTCCGTCCAGCAAAGCTGGGTTGGCTGCTTATTCCGGCAGTTGTTCGGTCCCCTTGTGCGTTAGCGTTACCCGCTCTCTACCGCGAGGAGGTGCACATAGGGATTTTCCTTTCATTGAGCCTAGGGCCACCGAAGTAACGTTACCTAGAGCTCTCCAGTACTTTTAGAGAGCAATGACGAATAACGCTCTTATTTATTCGACCGATGAATACTTAGATAAGTTTATTTGCCAGTTTGTTATTAGTAGATTTTTTCGATGAATGAAAAATCGGCTATTTCATTGTTTTTTTCTTTTGACAATGATAAACAGACATCACAACATCAAATTACCACTGAAAAATCGATAAAAATGAATAACACAGAATTTACTTCTTACTGTTAGTGACTTTTTCTTAACTTTGTTCTTTAAAAGGTTTGTTTTGTACCCGAAATTATTCCACCTGGAAAAATATAAAAATTTGTTTGCCGGGAAATTTCTGAAATCACGAGGGAAATTACTTAGGTCTACGCAGAAATGTTGATTTAAAAATCCTTTTTAATGCAATTCACACTGCAAGTGTTTAAATTTGATCCCATTTAAGCAAACATCAAATTTTAACCAAACGTCAAGTTGTAATACACATTTTAACGCATTTCACACACGGCCTTAAAATGAAAATTTCGAAAAGGAAGTTTGAAGAGTTAGTAGCCAAACTACATGCAGTAACAGTTGCTGTAGCTGAGTGTGTGAGCGTCGAGCAAAGACCGTAGTGAATCAATTAAAAAGTCGTTCTCAGCAGCTTTGTTTCCCGTATTTGACAACTTGACGTTCTTTTTGTAAACCGGCTTCACAAAAAGGAGGAGGTTCTCAATTCGATTGTATATATATATATGGGGCAGTACTTCTTTATTAATGAACCATTTCATGTTATTTTTTGTTCCCAAGAATGGTTTTTCGAATTGGTGTGGCTTCTTTGGAGATTAAAATAATTAAGTTAGAATAAGGATCTTCAAAGTGAAGAAATTATACTGAAGAGACAGAAATTTAAGTAAATATAACAAGTCTATTTACCTAGCAGAACCATTTCATTAGCCGTCACATAAAAGTAAGTATTAGTTTTTATGTTGTTTGGTGCGGCAGTAATTGCTCAACAAGTTCTCGGAAAAAAGCGCGTTTACGCATCTTCTTTTTTTGTTTTCTGAAAAATAACAAGTATACGCCCGAGTAAACTTTTTCATACAGAGAAAACATGGTCACTAGTTTGTGTATATTATATGGAGAAAATATTAAGTTACAAGCTAACCCGCTGGACGTTGTACTTGTTCTTAAGAAATTTTTAGTGTTATATTAAAATGTTGAGTGTGCAGTATTCCCGTAACTTAACAGAGCTGCCACAGTTTTGGAAGAAGCGGACAGTACAATTTTACCCGGTTCTCTTACTTTTGCTAATATCAAATTTGCGAAGGATGTTTTCCGCCAATTTTTTTCATTTACAGTGGTGGCAAATAGTTTGAATATTAATTATTTCTTCCTTTTTATCCCTTCTTCATAGGCTGTTGCATGTCAGCAGCCACCGGTCAGTATGTCCTAATAACCACAAAAGTCTGCTGTGTATCATTCTTATTAATCGTTCCAAAAATTGATTTTTCTTATCTGTTTGTAGGTTTTAACATTGATAACAAAATTCGCCAATATATTCATTGAAATAACCCCTCTCGTAACTCTGACGTCAAATGATAAGACTAGAAACTAGATACTATTTTCTTAATGTTCCGCAAAATTTTCAATTTTCAACCTGATGTTGGAGAAGCAATATGTGATTCTGGAATATCTATCAGGGGGACTATAATCACCAAATCCACCATACGCATACGCAGTCGACATTGGCAACTTTGGAAGGAACCCACAACCTCTTTTTTCCAGATTAAGCCGGCGGCGGCGGCAAAAAACCGTGTCTCCGTCTGCTTAAAACGTTGGCAATAGCAGAAAAACAAATATTCAGATGGAGGCGCACGAATTCGAAGTTGTGTGATCCTTCAATTGAGCGAAGAGGAACCGGCCCGGAAAGTCCTTTGCGGTAAAATTCATGGTAGGAGACAATGCAGCAGACCAAATTTGCGCTGGAAGGTTGGCGTAGACCAGGACGCCCAAAGCCTGTGTGCGGAATTGGATGCCATCGGGGTACATGATGGAAGAACTTGCTGAACAGACATGATTGTGATGAAATTTTACCTTCAGCAACTTATTTTATTCCTTATTATATTGATTTATTTATTATTTATTAAGTCGCCTTCGTCCATTTCTATATAAGAAATGGATGTTTGTTTGTATGTCCTTTATGGACTCCGAAATGGGCCACCAGATATTTGTGAAATTTTCATGGTTAATACTGTTGTATTCAGTGGTGGGTTCTGTGAAAAAAAAATAAGAAAAACCTCATGGAAGAGTGAAAATAGAAAAACCAAACAAAGGCCGAAAATTTGATTTTTTTTTTTTTTGCATAGAATTTCTTGTTTAAAAATGAGTTTTCGAATGGAAAATAGAAATTTCTTGATGAAAAACTCGGAAAACGCATTGGTTTTCAAAGGGACAATAACATGATACTGTACTGTAGTTGCACTGATTTTCAAATGAAAAGTGGAAAATTTTTGATTAGGAACTTGGAAAACTCTGCGAGAGCACGAAGAACTTCAAGCCCTAAAATCAAGTTTTCATGGAATTTAAGGTGTAATGGTTTGTTTGTATGTCCGGTTAGGACATTATAGAATTTTCACTGTAGATATAGCCTTAGTAAAAAAAAAAAATGTTGTGACAATCTTACGGGAAAGTCAGAAAATAAGGGGGACAATAGAAAGCTGTGTGGAATTCTGATTTTTGTAAAATAGTCAAAACGCACCGGAAGAACGCGAATTGTTGAATTTTTCAACGAAATTTGCATTTTACTGCATCCTTTAATGAAAGTAGAAAGTAAGTTGTAAAACTTGGACAAATTCAGATATGTAGTTCTCTATTTCATTTGGATTCAAGCAAATCAAATTGCATTTTTAAAATATATGTATCTCTATATATATAAAAATGGATGTGTTTTTGTTTGTTTGTATGTCTCTTATAGACTCCGAAATGGCCCAACAGATATTTGTGAAATTTGCATGGTTCATACTGTTGCATTCAGTGATGATTTCTGTGAAAAAAAAAAAATTGGAAAAACCTCATGGAAGAGTGGGAAAACTGCAAAAACCAAACAAAGGGCGGAAATTTGATTTTTTTTTGCTTGGATTTTTTTTGTTTCAAAATGGGCTTTCGAATAGAAAAACAGAAAGTTCTTGATGAAAAACTCGGAAAACTCATTGGGAAAATTGCATAGATATTATTGCAGGTGCATTGGTTTTCAAATGGAAAACTGGAAAATTTCAGAATGGGTTTTCCAATGGAAAATAGAAAGTACACTGATTCTCAAATAGAAAAATGAAAATTTTTTGATTGGGAACTCGGAAAAATCTGTGAGAGCACGAAGAACTTCAAGACCTTAAATCAAGTTTTTCCAGGAATTTAAGGTGCTTTGGTTTGTTTGTATGTCCGGTTTGGACTCTTAATCCGCTCACTCCTCAATGCATTTTTATAAAATTTTCATTGTTGATATAGCCTCAGTAAATAATAAATTTTTGGGACAATCTTACGGGAAAGTCAGCAAATAAGGGGGACAACCGTAAGCTGTCTGGAATTCTGATTTTTGTGAAATAATCAAAACAGAATTTTTTTTAATTGTTCAAAGAAATTTGCAATTTACTTCATGCTTTGATGAAAGAAGAATGTTTGATGAAATGTACGTAGTTCTCTATTTCAATTGGACTCAAGCAAATCACATAGCATTTTAACAAAATCTGTGTTACTCATATTGATTATTCTGGAAGTTGCTCTGAAGGTGGCGAGACGAAGTTCGCGGGGTCGGCTAGTTAATTATAATTATTCTGGAGTTGCTTTGAAGGTTGGCGAGACGGGGTTCGCAGGGTCGGCTAGTAAAATAATAAATTTCGAATTAAAATAATTTTAGATCTGACATACACAATTTTCAATAATTGAATTTGATCAGATATGTTCATATTTTGCTGAAGGGGAAAAAGTATGATTTTTTAACATTGGACCATTTTTGATTTGAAAAGTATAAATTTTGTTTGTCCTCAACCTCCTACCCCTATTCATCTTTACCTAGTTTAGAAAAAAAAAACTAAAAAGATCGGTCAATCGGTTTGGCCAGTTGGCCGACGTACACAAAAAAGCTGTTCTTTTATATACATACATAGAAGATATGCCTGTGCAAAATCATCTTATTTTCTTTCTGTCAGGCAAAAGTTTTTGTAAACTTATTGTTACGATTAAAAAAAAGTTGTATACTTCAAAGAGAAAATCTTTGTTGTAATAATATGCATACGTTCAGGCTGTTTCAAGTGAAAATAAAATTGCAATAATACCCCATTTTAGAAACAGAATCGTTCAAAATGTCAGAATAAAATTTATATTTAACCCGTTCCAATTGAAAACGACATATGTACAGCTATCTGAAGTATAATTGACGTTACTCTTGCTTTGTATTTTGGATTTCATTAGTTTCATGTTTGGATGTTCTGAATGTTAATGTTATGAATGAACACAAAATGGCTGATGAATTGCAATGGAACGAAGAACTAACTTCTGAGCTCATTTTACCGCCGTGTCTACTAGATTTGTTAAATTTTTAGCTTCCATTTTTGTTATCAAAATTATTTTTTGTAGAATCTAACACAGGGTCACCAGGAACTCCAGATCTTTGATTATACTAGTTTTTATAGTTTTCCCTTTATGTGGCCATTAAACCCTAACTCTGTACCAATTTTCAGATATCTGAGTTTATGGTAAATACTAGTTCTATTTAGATGATCATGAGTGAGTGAGTGTTCCGCTTTACTTCGGAACTAAATGACCAACAGACTTGAAATTTTAGATTGTAGCCAAGGTAGTGCAGCGGATATCTCAACCAAAGCCAAAAACAGGAAGTGCTAGAAGAAAGTATAACGTCGGACGGCTACTATCGCAAGAGATCGCCAGATCCTTTTCCGACCGAGTGTCAAGTAACCTCAGGAGAAGTCCGCTACAGCCAGCATCGAGTATTGAGAACCAGTGGCAGAATTGCCAGAAAGCCATTAGGGATGCTGCCTCTGATGTGCTGGGTTTCACGCGGCCACCAAAACGAAACCCCTGGTTTGATGAAGAATGCAGGCAGGTGCATGCAGCCAAGCAAGAAGCATACAAAGCAGCGCTGCACAGGAGGACGAGATCAGCTCGGGAGCTCTACGAGCAGAAGATCAGAGAAGAACGCAAGCTTTTCAGAAAGAAAAAGAGAGAGCATGAATAGCGATCTTTCTAGGATATTGAGAGACTAAAAAACAGGAATGAGGTTCGGAAGTTTTACCAAGAGGTAAAACGAAAGACTCAAGGTTACCGAGCACGAACTGGGGCCTGTAAAGACCAACAGGGTAATATCGTAGTAGAGTCACAGTCAATGCTGAGGATATGGAAGGACCACTTCTGCAGACTGTACAACGGCGATGACGAATCAAATTCCGCTGTCAGGCAGAATGAACCATTCAATGAAGACGACGCAAGCCAAGATTTCCGTCTACCCGACCTTGAAGAAGTGAAGATAGCAATATCTAAGCTTAAGAACAACAAAGCCGAGGGAGCTGACGGCATCACTGCCGAACTCTTCAAAGCAGCCGGCGATGACTTGGTTAGGAGCATGCACCAACTCATCTGCAGAATATGGTCGGAAGAAGGCTTGCCCGATGAATGGAACCTCAGTATTGTTTGCCCGATCCTGAAGAAAGGAGACCCTCTAAACTGCACCAACTATACAGAGGCATCAGCCTCCTAAACATCGCCTATAAGATCTTTTCTGCGGTACTATGTGAACGTCTGAAGCCGTTTGTCAACAATCTGATAGGTCCATATCAGTGTGGCTTTAGACCAGGAAAGTCCACCATCGATCAAATTTTCACATTACGGCAGATCCTGGAAAAAACTCAAGAACTCCAAATCGACACCTACCATCTTTTTATCGATTTCAAGGCCGCGTATGGCAGCATCTATAGAGAAGAACTGTATAAGGCCATGTCCAGTTTTGGCATCCCTACAAAACTCATTCGCCTGAGCAGGATGACAATGGAGAACTCGCGCTGCTCCATCAAAGTCGGTAACGACCTCACCGACGCCTTCGATGTCAAAAAAGGCTTTAGACAAGGTGATGCACTGTCATGCGATTTCTTCAACATCATATTGAAACGAATAGTACAGAACTCCCACGTCAACACTAGAGGCACTATCTTCCAGAAGTCTGTGCAACTACTCGCATACGCTGATGACATTGATATCATTGGGAGAACACAGCGTGATGTCAACAGTGCTTTTACGAGTATACAGACAGAGGCTGAAAAAATGGGTTTAGCGGTCAATGAGGGCAAAACAAAGTATATGTTGTCATCTAGAAAGGACACCCAACACCGACGTTTTGGACAAAACGTCACGATAGACGCATATAGGTAATTTCGAGGTAGTTAGGGACTTTGTATACCTTGGCTCCGCTATCAACAAGGACAATGACATCAGCGCCCAGATCAGACGAAAAATAACTCTTGCTAATCGCTGTTTCTTCGGGCTAAGAAAGCAATTGAGCAGTAAAGCCCTCTCCCGAAAAACTAAGGTGACGCTCTATAAGACCCTCATCATCCCCGTCCTGCTATATGGTGCAGAAGCATGGACCTTGTCAAAAACGGATGAGAGCGCACTTGGCCGTTTCGAGAGAAAGATTCTACGTAAGATCTATGGTCCTGTCTGCATAAACGGTGAATGGAGGAGAAGATTTAACGACGAACTGTACGGGCTGTACAGCGACACTGACTTAGCTAAAAGAGTGAAGGTCCAAAGACTCAGATGGCTCGGTCACGTGGAGAGGATGGACACCAATACTCCGGCCCGTAAAGTCTTCGAATCCACCCCAGAGGGAAGACGCAGTAGAGGAAGACCAAGGCTCAGGTGGCGCGCGCAAGTTGAACACGACCTCAACCAACTCGGCGTGCGAAACTGGAGACAGCTAGCTAGGGACCGAGCTGGCTGGAGAGGTTTGTTGGTTGAGGCCCAAGTCCACCCCGGACTGTAGCGCCACCTTAAGTAAGTATGTGATTATTTCTGTGTTCTGGTCTTATCCAGAGGTTCTCAAATAGGGGCCTGAAAATGCGGCGAAATGGTTCTAGTAAAGGATGGTGCGGCAGTGTTTGCTTCGCGCTCGACTTGCCGAGGGCACTCTCGTGCTCCCCGATAACCAAGACTTGCGCGTCAAACTTATGCGCCGTGTAGCACCGGGCTTATTGAAATAGTTCCTTAAAAATGCAAAAAATTTTAACATAGCACAAGACAGAAAACATCTGCAGTTGGAGTAAACTCATCAAGTCTCGGCATAAGCTTACGCAATCCATCATATTTTGAAGTGTCTGCCAAAAAAAAAGTAAAGTATTTATTTTAAAAATAAAAAAACTATACAAAAATTCATATATAAGTACATAAATAATATTTTTATTGCTTACACATTTTGCACTATAATCACAAACCTATAAACTAATTCGAAAACAATCTCTCATCTAATACTAAACACAAGCCTCTCACACACCATACACACAACCAAACTAACTCATTTTCACTTTGATTTTGATGGAATTTTTGAGCAGAAATTGTATCGCGAAAAACATACAAGTCACAATGATTCCAACGCCCAACACTAATGTTGCAATAACATCCAGCAAATAGAATTCATACCAGGGCAAATCGAGCCCAGCCGATCGAATGTGTGGCGCACCCTTATAACGAATGATATAGTCCACCCAATACATGGCAGTTTCACGTGGGCATTCGGGTCGGTCGCGGAAGATTCGCGATGTTAATTCAACATTTTTCTTGAACGATGGATTTTCCAGGAGTTCCGTGAGTGATTCTTTGAGTGATTCTTTGGTTATGTCTTGGAAGTTGAGGGTTTTGGCGTAGCCAGCATTGGTGGCCTTTTTCATGTTGAGGAATTGATCGCCATAGGCGGGTATACCTAACATTGGTACTCCATGATAGACACTCTCCTGGGTGCCAAATAGTCCTCCATGAGTGATGAAAACTTTGACATTAGGATGAGCTAGAATATCAGTTTGTGGCATCCATTTTTTGATCATCACATTCTTTGGCAGTTTGGTGATTCTGTTGTCTTCGAATTTCCAGAGGACACGCTGTTTCATGCTGGCAAACACATCGAGGAAAGCTTTGAGCTTGTCTTCGGGCATGTTTTGAGTTTTAACTTGACTTCCTGTTACACCAGAGAAATTGATTGTGAATTTTTCGTTCCATTTGCATGAATTTGAATAATTACCTAAGCTAAAGTAGATGGCGCCATGTGTTGCTCCATCCAAAAACTGTTTGATATCAGCTGGCAATGGGTTAGGTGGATAAATGTGCATGCCACCGACCGGGATCATACCCAGCATTGATGGCCTTGGCTTGGTGAGTGGAACATAGCTGTTGAGCAGCATCAGCGAAATGTTCTTCTCCATTTGAGATACTTTTGGAATTTTCACTAAAAAAAAATAAACAACCAAGAATTGTTAGTACTTGAAGCCATCGACTTCATTGAAAAAAAAGCTCTTACTTGGTAAATGTGAGAGGTATTTTTTGACAAGAGCATCTTGTCTTGGGAAATACACAAATTCTCTGTACAAATCTGTATACAGTGAGGCAACAGTATTCTTGAGTCTTTCCCAGAAGCTCATTTTATCATCGAATGGCAGGAATCCATGGGGAACATATGACCATGGTGTCATTAATCCCATCATCTGACTCATGTGGTTCTCATAACCCAGAGTACTGGACGCTATCACAGGAATGTCGTATTTGTAGCTCAGAGCGAGAAAGGCCTCTTGATAGAACTGTTCGACAATGAGAAGATCATACACATCATGAGTTTCATTTCGATGGAATATTTCTCGAACTTTTGGATGTTTTAGAGCATGTTCGGTTGTTTTTTCGCCGATTATTTCGAGCATTTTCAAGAAGTCAACGAGTGAGAAGTTTGTAAAGTCCAAGTTGCCTTTGGTCTTGAAATGATTTCGAACTAAAATTTAATTGAGAATGTTTGTTATAGGAATCAATGAGGTTTTCATGTCGCAGAACTTACTGTCAGGCTCGTAGTTATAAACCGGATCTATTAGGATTTCTGTGTAATTGTCTCCAAGATTTTTGTTCATGGAATTACTTGTGATAAATGTAACTTCGTGGCCTCTGTTGATAAGTTCCTTGATAAGGACATTGTGCATCATGTAATGGCTTTTGGCTTGGAACACAAAAGCTGCTAGTATTCTCGCTGCGTCTACACAGGATACAGTGAGGAGCGCCACAAATGTTAAGCTAAGTATTTTAGTGATGATCTGAAAGGAAAAAAGAGAAAACGTTTTATAAGTCCAGCTCAAGAGTGTATCAACAATCATGACTCAAGAAACAAAAGAACTCTTCCAGACATCCATTTGATATTCAAACGTCAACAATTAATCATCTTTTTTCCAAGAATTCTTATCATGTAATTAAACAAACAAAGTTCTTATCTGTGTTCGTTCAGCCTATCAACAGGTGGAACTTCCATTTAGACCCAAAATTCTATCTCCATTCTCTTTTTCTTCATATAGCCATTTGGCGTTCGTCGCTATGCAAAATTTCTGTGATCGATCTCTGAACTTTATTTGAAAAAAAATGAGAAAAAAAATACAACTGAACAACAAATGAAATGCGTATTGGAATTTTGCACAAGACGATACTTGGCAATCTCTGGTTATCAATGAGACACAATTGGAGGAAGACCTTTGATCTGATTGTAAAAATGATTGCATCGACTAACATCTGGCAAATGAACGCATTTAGTTTGAGCCTGTCGAATGTTCCCATTCAATGAATTATTATCTTTAAACTTCTGTCATAATTATATATGGAGACAGTGTGGCGAGCCTTTGATTTTGATTTGTTCCTCAAATAGTTCTAGAAAACAGATTCTACTCGTTTCGAAAAAAGTGATAAGATATAGAACTGAGCAAAAAATCATTAACCCTCTTACACATTTACGCATTGATGGTCAAAGTCCGGATGGTTTCAAATAATTTTTATGCAAAAAAAAAGGAGAGAAATTGTTAATTAGGGTTTATTAAGATTGATAATGGTCTCGGCATGTGTAATTTTGGACGCGACGCACTTCTTTTAGGTTCTGTCTGATGACAAAAATCATTTAAGATAACCTTATCATTATTTCGTTATTTAAAAAAGAAAATGATCGGCTCACGTTAATTGTCATGATTTAATACAATTATGTTATTTTATTTGCGTGGTTGGGATGTTTAAGTATGCGCAGGTGTGATAAGAGTTTATTTATGTTTTAAGGAAATAGCTTGAGTCTGAAGTGTCCGCAAAAGCATGCGATAAGATAAAGAAGTATGAATTAGAGATTTTTGTTTAATTACAATCATGTTGTTAATGAGTGACACAAATCGGTTAATATTTTCTTGCATTTATGGCTTGTTTGATTATTCACAGTCAATGCTGAAGGATCAATGACCACCAGTTTGGAAATTGCTGGTAAGAGTGTTTCCTCAACCGCAGTTTTTGGCAAAGCAAGGTTTCGTCTGACGAATTTAGCAAAGGTACTACATAGCAAGACTTGCACTTCTGAAAGAAGCTTTATACGTCGAAGTCAAACATGACTCCGTCATCAAACAGCTTATCCAATAGTCAATAAATTCCCAATTTAGAAATTAGCGTTTTTTATTTTTGTACATTTTTGTTCCCTCGCACTCCTGTCAATCAATAAAATATACTTATTTTAATATTGCTTCAGAGCGGCCAACTACCCAACTAGTCAACGGATTTTATGGTTTATTTATCTAAGAGACGATTTTTCAACCGTCAGATAAACAAGCAGATAGTGTTTATTCGACAGATAACAAAATATTGGATTTTTCAATCGTCAGGTAGACTTTATCTGACGAATAACGCTCTTATTTATTCAACCGATGAATACTCCGATGAGCTTATTTGCCAGTTTGTTATTTGTAGATTTTTTCGATGAATGAAAAATCGGCGCCTAACGATTTTATACACATTTTTGGATTAACTTTTTCTTCTCAAAACCGTACCGAGATACCAGGAATAATTTTAAAGCATTTTGCTATAATGCTTGATGTATATAATTCTTCTGACCGATTTTGATGAAATTTAACCCGACATACCTTCATTGTTTTGGGGAATTTTCGAAAATTTAAGCTCAGAAATGCAACGCTCCTTCTAACTCGGCTTAATCGATGTTTATAAAACTTCAAACTTTAAAAATGTTAAATGCCTACTAGCGAACCCCAAAAACGTTGTCTTAAGCAAAAATGCGGCGCTTTAACCGATTTTTATAAACTTTTTTGTGCCTTTGTTGCATTGTAAAATTGGTTAAATGGCTAACCGGTGCTGTACGTTCAAATTCATTCAAAAAAAACTTCACAATTCAGCTTACTAGCGGACCTAGCAATGGAAACCAAGCTGAGAAATGCATTTAATTGGAGGACGACTAAGGTTTAAAATTGAGAAGACTAGACTCAACACTCAAATGACGTTTTCGTAAAGGAAAGCTTAGAAATGCAATAACTTCTCCTTAATGACTTAACTGATTTGGAAAGTTATGGTATAAAATGCATTCAAAAATTGTTCAAATTCATAAATAATGTCAAAAATTCTTAAAGGTATCTGATAAGTGGAAGCCTGCATTCGTTGGTCGCGTAGAAATCCCTCCAGCGATTTTCGAATCGAAAATCATATCAATCAAACAAAGCTTAGAAGTTGCGGGCAAATTTCTATCTCTGGTTCATATTTAGATTTAAAAATACTTCTATTTTGTAAAAATCAAAAGTTAGTCATCAAGTTTAAGTTTACATAAAAATCGTTTGACCGGTTCTTGAGAATAGTAGGATGTTCAAAACTATCCAAATAAAGTACCCAAAGTACATTTTTAAAACCGGAAAAAAATAATAATAAATAATTTAAATAAACAAACAGGTAGACCTGTTAAATTACTCAATACTCTATTAAATCCAATCACATAAAACAAAACATCGCTGCCGGTTAAGTTTCCCTCCGGACCGGGGTTCAAAAGATCAAATTGCAAACCATAATAGGAGACTACATTTGTATACTTTATTCCAAGCGTAACTTATCTTGAATGCAAATCAAAGGAAATAACAACTAAAATCAGTCCTGATCTAGTTGAATCCACAAAAATCCATACCATAGAAACTTATCAGTGATAGGAAACTCTAAAGTTGATTGATTACAATTGCATTTTTATTTGTGTCATCTCCATATAATGTACTGCGCTCTATTCAATTAACCACAACAATAACAACGGCTGTAAGCAATCAACTAAACACTGTCACTTTTTCTACTATCAAAAGTCAAAAGTATAGCAAGGCGACAACTGTTGACATTTCCTAGGTAATTGACCAAAATAAAAAATTCGAACTGATAACAATCACGCTATCAATAAATTGAAAGTAAAAGTTATTACTATTTTGCAATATCTTAGGAATAGAAGGCCTGACAACAAGGATTGCAATTAATGTCAAAAGCATATAATACCTCCAATGCCAGTTCTTCAATAAATGTTTACAACTGAACCAACAATAAACACACAGTCTTGGCGTAGCAAATATTTACTTTGATTTCATCTTCTCGATTGTTCTGTATAAACATTTGTGTCAGCCTTAGAGGCACCTGCAATTGGCGTGTCTCATAGACAAGAATTCGCTGCTTATCTGCGAATCAGTTAGTGATAACTAGGGAAACCAAAAATATGCTCTATAAAAACCGTTTATAGCGCTTTAAATATGCTCTTAAAAGCCAATTATATGCTCTAAAAATATGCTCTAAAAAATTGCGAAATAGTAAAAAAATCTTAAATTTCGTGTTTTTTTTTATAGTTTATTGACTTGTCAACAAAAAAAAAAAGAAACAGAGGTCAAAATATCTTTAGAGACAAATAAAAGAACAAATAAGAAAAACAAAACAAAAACATAAAAAGCTAAATAAATACCAAAAATCAAAAATCAAAATAAATAAACCAGAATAATTAAAAAAAAAATATATTTTTTAAAATTTTTGTTGCAATAAAGGAAAACAGTTTTACTTAAAAATTTTTTCTCTGAAAACATTACATCATCCGCCAGTTATACGTGCAAACTTTAATGCCATTATTTCATATGCAGTTTTTTTTTCTACGAATAAATGCTGCCATAATAAACAATTTGAGCCCTCTAATTTTTCCGAAATATCGAAAAATATCAACTCACGTTTAATGCCACTTCATTAAAACAATTTTTTAACAACTCGTGTGTTTCGAAAAGGATTTCCACTTTTTTTTAAACATTTCTACACAGTAAACTGCTTCCCTCCAAGATACCCAATAAGTCGGAATCGTTTGCGAAGGAAATGGTATTTCCGGTACAATATCCTTGAATACCCTTATTCTTGACGGAGCTTTTAAACACTTTTTTCACGTTTGCGATGAAACTATCAACTTTTGGAAATTGACCTCGAAGTGTTTCACAAGTTCTATGGAGCCTGCGGGCCTCACAAGTGATATGCGTTACTTTTGGATAAAATACTTGAATAGCATCGCGAATTTTTCGAAAAAAAGTTTTAAAAAAAATATTTACTCTAACATTTGCAACAAAAATTACAAATATTGATGAAATATGCCAAAATATGCATTTTAAAGCAAAATATGCAAAAATATGCATTTATAACAAAATATGCTAAAATATGCTCTAACGAATAGGGTCCAAAATGTTTGTTTTTTCATGAAACGTATTTCTATGTTGTCAATTTTCAAATTCGACGTTCCAAAAAAAACATGCTCGAGCATATTTTTGGTTGCCCTAGTGATAACTGAGTTTTTGGTAGAAAAAAGATGTTAAGAAAAAAATCTGCGATCTATTTGAAGGAAGCACTGTCTCCCATGTGGCTGGTGCATGATAACAGAATTATGGTATGAAAAAGCCATAATATGAATCAAAGTTCGTAGAGAACATACCAGAGTTAGAGATAGTGAACCGAAATCGACCTTTGGTGGTCTACAGAGCAGTGCACGGGCTGGAATTCTTGGCAAGTTTCTTGTTGCCAATAAAAATATCAAAGGCAAAACCCTAAATTTATAGGGTAAATTGTCCATGTATTTTATATTTTTTTAACAGCATTGAAAATTATTACTAAATTTTGAAAATTCACTGTTTTCCCAGTCTACTTGGTGGACTCTCCTTCAACTTTTATCTAAAATGTTTACCATTAGTGTTGAGCCATTTCATAGTAATTACGATATGTATTTCCGTTCAACTGTTCAAAAACTACAATTTTCCATCATTTGGAATTAAAATGAAATAATTTACTATTTGTTCAAATGTCACTTTGTAATAACTGGCAATCAATGCAAATAACAATTCGGTATTATTGTCTTTATTCGAATCCAAAGCCAAAAATCGGATTTTATTTCATTCATCATTTTCTTCTTTTAATAAGATTTCGATCAAATTAACACAAAAACATCAGTTGGTGAATCAATATTTTTCAAGCTTTAAATTTTATTAAAAAAAAGAAAAAAGAGTTTTAGAAAACAGACTTAGGTTTGAAACTGCAGTAAAATGCAAAGCAGTGTCATTTATTTATTTTTTGTTTTAATTTAAATTCAGTTAACAAGAAGCTTGTTAGTCTTATTCACGTTATCACATCACTTTTTCCGAAATATCCACTCAAAAAATATATTAAATCAATTCAATTTAAAACAAATTATTAATATTGATATAAAATAGGAAATAAAATTTTTTTAAATAATGTTTTAACGTACCATTTTGTTGGTGAGTTATTATTTTCCTTCTCCCACAAATTCAATAATTAAAAATTAAGTTAATTTGCAGAGTGAAGAATTCAATAATATTCAGGATAATCAAACTAAACGAACATAATACTGAAATTATGAACGATCTTAGCCTTGCAATGAATTAATAAGCACTGACCAAATGTTCTTATTAAACGCAACACTATGGCTCCAAGAGATATAAAATAGGCGAACCTGTGTGAACCAATTTCGCACGATTATTTTTTCTTAGAGAATATAAAAACACACACAGTGACGCTAGAGAAATATTTTATTAAGTGTTGACAAGAATTGTGTTGCGGTTTTGTTTTTTATAATGAGCAAGCACTCAAGGGGTTTATAATTTATATTCCCTTTTTATGCCAAAGCACAGTGCGAGTGTTAGGGAAAATGTTATAGATGGAGAGGGTTTAGGATGAGGTGTCGGTTAACATTGGTCTTGAATTTCTGAACACTGCAATGACTGGGGAAGACAGAGTGTGGAAGAGAGTTCCACATTCGCATAGTACGGCTAAAGAAGGATTCTTTGAACCGTACTACCGAAGTAGGGCTCAAGGGTGAACTGATGAGCATTCCTGGAGGAGCGCGTATTACGGTTGAATAGTTGTACTCAAGAAATAGAAAATAATTTGGATGCAAATTTACAAGTTCACTTGGCAACTTTTCGTTTGATGCGTAATTAATAACATTTTAAAATTTGAACACTGAATTTGTAAATTTTCATCCAAACTATTTTCTATTGTCTTTTAATATTGTTGTATTATGTTCTATGATTTAAAATATTCAATGTAACACTTTTACATGTAAGAACTTGGCGTTCTTTTAGATCTCATGCCTTTTGGTGCTGACTTTTTACAGTGTTGTTCGCACATAAAACCCTATTAGAATTCCGAATTTCAACATCCTACGACAATTTTTAGAAAGTGGGCGGATACCACGCCCCCTGAATTAGAAAATTGAATTTTTCGATTTTTTCCTTTGTATATACCCAAAAATCTACCATTGTACCAAATTTGAAGATTCTGCTATTGTTAGAAGTGCTTAATAATTTTGATGATCAGCCAGTGAGTCAGTCAGTCGTCAGTGCGTCAATTACGGTTTTTGAAATGTTTACTGTTCAATATCTCAGGAAGTAGTGGTTCTACAAAATTATTTTACGGGGCCTTTGTCTCTATGAAGTTAATACGTAAGGGGCCGTTCAAGTATTACGTAAGCACATTTGGGGGGAGGGGGGGTCTTTATTTTGCTTATTTTGGATGACATGGTGGGTAGGGGGGTCTAGATGATGATTACGTCATCGGCAGCTATTAACTTTTTTACACGAATGGCAACCCTCACATTGGCTATGCTTGAAAACAAAACTCATTTTCGGGCGCTCTCGAAAATAATGCATATGTTTAGAGTAAACGTATTTTTATTTAAATCAAATGTAGTTAATGTAGTTAAACGAAGCAAACATAGTGCAAGACGAGATTCAAATTCAAAGTGTCATGGATTACTATGATTTTGAATTGAATGGCTCGACCTCGATGAAAACGATGCAGGCATTCCAAAATCGGATGAAAGTGAGAAGACTCACAACACTGAACAGCAATCCACGCAATCCAATGTCACAGCACAGATAATAAATTTATGCAGATGTCTCACCTTTATGGCGAGAAATGATATATGAAACTGAAAGCTATAAAAAAAGAAGCTTTTTCCAAAAGCTTCAACACATTCACTAAACGCATTCAAAATCTATTTTCACTCACCTCATTGCCCATAAATGAATATTTAGGCAAGGGAAAAAGCTTCAAAAAGCTATTTGTCTGTTAAGGCGTTGTCTGTTAAGAGCAAAAAATGTTTCATTTTTTTCTGCAGGGATGAGACATCTGTATAATTTTATTATCTGTGGTCACAGTATACACAGAATACAAGGTATTATATTCCCGATTTTATTCTTCTCAAGTTCGCGCATATTATGTCAAATTTCAGATCTAAAATGTCATAATAAAAAGAAAAGAACAAAACTTTAGATTTTTGTCTCTGTCTGTCTCATTTACTAAAAATATCAGCAATTTTTTTTCCCTTGACGAATTTGACTTTGTATCTGAAATTTTTGGCATTTCTTTTTGTGCCTTTTCTCACTTCTGTCATTTTGGTTTCTGACAGATGCGCAATATAATACCTTGTATTCTGTGACTGTGATCCAATGTCATCGAAAACATAGAATCATGGATTCGGGTCTCATGGACTGAAGACTCTTGATTTGAATTTAATGTATAAACCCAAAAATAAAAAAATTAATTTGTTGCGTTCGTAAGATTATAAGATTTTTGTGCATTACTTGAATACTGCATAGGTATATCTAATTTCTTGTTTTTAAAATTAAAATTGTAAATTAAGAAAAAATGCATTGAAATTTTTTTACGTAAGCACGGGGGGAGGGGGTAAGAGCTTTGCTTACTTTTGCTGACAAGGGGGATGGGGGGGTAAATAATTGTAAAAAATCTGCTTACGTAATTTTTGAACGGCCCCTAATTCAAATTTGAAGCTTCTAACTCTGTGGGTTCAATAGTTATGGGGGGTTAAAAATGTGCTTGAGTTTGATCCTGTTAAGAGGGAGTAATACTAGAACTTGGCTCGGCACTACCGTGCCCTTTGATGACAATCACAATACATTGAAAAATAAAATGACAATTGGTGACTTAAGGTGTAAAATATTATTCGTAAGAAAATTCAACATTATTTGCGTCGATTTTCTCGCGTGAGTGGTTTACTCATGATATTGACATGACACTGGTCTCATTCATCGCGAAATCGCTTAGCTGAGAATTCAACGATCAGCGAAAGCCAATAAGCGGTTTTTAATATGTATGAAAAAAACTTACAACTTTTTATTCAAAGGGAATTCTCAGGATTTGTTTTCGTGTATGCGCCTGCGCCTGATACTTTTATTATTTGCAAGTGAATTTTGTTCAAGCAACAACTCGTTAATGAAATCATTGTCCTGTAAAAGTGTTTGAAGTGCGTGTTTTGAGCTCAAAACTCTATATAGGGTAAAGGACAAAAAATTTAAATGCTGACATTGAAACAAAAAGCAGCAAGTCGAAATTCAAAAGAAATCAATGTTTCAAAAATGATGATATGTAACATAAAAGAGAAGGGTTAAGGGGATAAAGGACCTTTTCAAGCCCAGCTGTGCACTATATACAGCGCTGATCATCCAAGAATGGAAAGGGTTCTTTACAAATGGTTTCTGAATCAACACAAAAGAAAAGTTCCGAAAAAGAGTGACTTCACTCCTGGGTTGTAACTTCTTAAATTCTTGAAAAATGCTAGAATACGTTGTTCAATGATGTCGAGAATAGGTTTTTTACCGACGAAGATGATGTGCCATTGTCTACTCTTAGATAACGCTGGAGAGAAAACTTGTTTGCTGGGGAAGAAGCATCATTGATACATCTGCTTGAACTTGAACAAGTAGATAATAATCAATCAGGTAATTTTTGTTGACTTTAATCAAAAAGTGATAAAGAACAAACGCTTAAATTTTAATGCAATACCATTACACCGAAAAAGAAGTAAACGAATTGTTACTTGATGAAGATGTTCCGAATTATATTGAAGATGAAGAAATCGATTCAGAAATTGAATCTGGACTGGATGATGTTACAAAACATTGTAATCGAAACCGAAGTTATCGATTCAATTGATAAAGTCCTCGTTTGGACAATAGGACATCCTCAGAATTTAAGTTCTCCAAAACCTCAGAAAAAGTGCACTAAGAAAATGTTTTGCAAAGAACTAAGCAATGTAAAGTTCAAAATTTGTCTCCAAAGTTGGTTTCAATACAATTTTGTTTTGTGTCATTTTCATTAATTTAAAATATTAAATTGAATTCCTGTATAAACGTAGATTTTTTTTTATTTTGTTCAGCAACTTGAACAATCCAGTAACTTGAACAGAACGCGTTTCGTATGTGTTCAAGTGAGATTCCACTATATTTGTTACATATATGTACACGTACAGTACATATAACAGTTAAACTCATTTTTCTATTTTTCTCTTCTGATAAGTTAGACCACAGGGTTCGCACTCATATTTGTTTTTTTTAGAGATTTTCAATCGTCAGATAAACAAGCAGATAGTATTTATTCGACAGATAATAAAATATTGGATTTTTCAATCGTCAGATAGACTTTATCTGACGAATAATGATCTTATTTATTCGACCGATGAATACCCAGGTAAGTTTATTTGCCAGTTTGTTATGTGTAGATTTTTTCGATGAATGAAAAATCGGCTATAAGTGAAACAATAAGGAATATATATTTTCCTTAGAAACTATATGTTAGCAGTATTGCTATTGATTTATGGTTTTCAAATTCAGACGTGAAGATTTTTATCAACATACGTCTGATGCAAAGGAGACAATTCAATTAACGATAGTGAGTCAGCATAATTCTGAATTTAGTTAAGTTCAAAGTTTGAAATGGTTCATTCTTAAATCTTAACCTTTCTAAAAAAGTCTTATAACACATAAATGATTAAAAGATACGTACAAAAACTTGCAACAAGGTCTGATATTTCATTATCACCGCAAAAACTTCAAGGCTCTTTAAACAGATGTAAAAAAAAAAAATTCATAAAATATTTCTAAGGTCAACATCAATGACGTCAAATGTTCGAGTGCCAAATGAATACAATTCTATCGAGCACGAGGCACATCTGTGACTGGAATGTATTTTTGAGACTTTTTCTTTTAAGCAAATAGTCATTGTTAATTGTTAATCATAACTGTGCTGGTTTTCTTTCCCCGATTAAAGCGAATTTACCTGCGATAAGGCGAAGTAGGTACTGTCTTTTTGCAAAGAAATGTTTTATGCTTTATTTAACTCATATAATTTTATTTCTAGCTAAAAATAATTTTTTAAGCTTGGTAACTCATCTTTGAAAAGATTACCTTGAAGATTTTAAGTTAGCATTTTTAAATCTTTCACTACTACAGACTGAGAGTTAGTTGAAAATTATTTCCGGTCAATCGCATTATTTTATTTAAGAAAAAAAATCCAACAAGAAATATTGATTAAGGATAACCACAATCTGTTAATCGGTCTTCAGAAATTAATTGGTTAAATACATTTTTTCTGCACGAGCCACTTATCATCAGATATTGATTATTATTTGAAGATGGGAAAACATCATAGATCATAGTTCAACATATGCAAAGGTACATACATTAAGCTTTCCTTAAACTTGCTTTTGTTATCGTTGAAATATTTTTTTTGTTTTTTTTTGAAAATTAAGAATTGTTGAAATTGACCTGCAATATAGATATAATACATAAATAGAACTTCAATCAATCACCAACTAAAATAATAACCAGCGTAATTCTATTTATAGAATTCGCAATCGTTTCCTCACTATTGAAACATAAGCGAATTGTTATCATGTCTGCTTAAAATCGGGAGTTTCAACCAAATTTCAATATGATAAGAATTTTGTGCAAAATTTCGGTTGATGCGTGAAATAAAAAAATAAAAACAGTACAACGCTTATGTTCTTAAATACGAGTAGGTAATAGGTATACATACATAATGATTTTGAGATTAAGAAATAGAAGAACAAAATTTGGATTAATTATCATTTCATCATCATTTCTAGAATCCGACTCATGTTTTGTGGTACAATATCGCATGTATTCGAAATACGCCGTTAAGCAAGGTTTAATAAATACTAGCTGACCCAGCAAATGCTGTTTTACTATATAAATAAAATGAGTCAAAATGCACTCACTTGGTCCTTGAACCATAGGTTCGGTCTTCCTTGTCATCTCGAACCTGGGGGCTGGGATGAGAAGACTTTCTTGGCTAGAGCGTTGTCGTCCATTCGCTCGATGTGGCCGAGCAAATGTAGTCGTCTTTTCTTGGCCTTCTGGACTACATCCACATCTTGATACAGCTAGTGCAGTTCTCAGTTGAACCTTCTTCTCCATTCGCCATCGTCGCATGCGGGACCGAAAATCCGTCGAAGAACTTTTCTTTTGTAAGTGTCCAGTATCAATTCCCCTTTTTTATTTATCGTCCAACACTCAGCGCCGGCCGTAGAGTAGGACTGGTAAAATCAAAGTTTTGTATAACAGACAGTTTGCCTTTCGAGTGAGGAGTTTGAACCCAGTTGTTTTGCCAAACCGAAGCAGCAGCGGTTCGCTAGGATAATTCTTCTTCGGATCTCCAATTAGGTGTCGTGTGTAGGATTGATGTTTGTTCCAAGGTAGATAAACTACTTAACTACCTCCAAATTGCTGCTACCAACAGTAACGTTTTGTCCTAGGCAGAGGACAGATGTTGCTTTGTTTGTTGATAGCATGTACTTTGTTTTGTCCTCATTCACTTCAAGACCAAAGAGTTTCGCCTGTTCTTCAATCGCTGTGAAGGCCTCAAGCACAGCTCTCTTGGATCGACCGATGATATCTATGTCGTCCGCATAGCCTAGGAGCTAGGTGGATTTGTTGAAGATAGTGCTTTCCGTGCTCCAACCTGCGTTGCGCACTATCTGCTCCAGGACTATGTTGAAGAAATAACATGACAGCGCATCACTTTGTCTAAACCCTGCGCATGTTTAAAACAACTCGGATGAGCTGTTACCCATATGCATACTGCACTGCGTCATACAGCAGAGCTGGATCAATTTGTTCGGAATCCAGAATTCAGACATCGCCATCATAAGCTCTTGACGGTGGATGCTATCATAAGCAGTGAGCTTGGACTTGAAATTCGTTTTTTATAAAATTATAATTCCATAAGATATTTTTTTGCCTTGACAATGGCCTTATTCCTTGACTAAATAAAAGTCTATATAAAAACTTATAATAATTGTAATTTTATATTCTAGGCGATGCGATTCTTCTCGAAATGTTCAATGCTGAAGTATTCCAATTGCATTGGAAAATATACAAAAACCACATACTACATCCCAAAAAACAGGGTAAAAAAATGTTGGTGCACGGAATATTCGCCTTTTACATAGGCTAACTAAATAAGAAGTAGAATCATGCTGCCGTAAGTTGGAATTATACGGCTATTGTGTACAGAAGAGCAAATCACTCATAGATGGAGTTCGATTACCTAAAAGAAAAATCAACATTCGTCAATGAGAAAAAAAATTGTACCTAGACTATTTGTGTACATAAAGGAACCCCAATAAAATATGTGTTTGAGTTTTACAAGAAGTAAACAACTGTTTATATGATACTGTTTATTTATTCTACTAGCTGACCCGGTAAATGTTGTTTTCTCTTTGAAAATACCTTTCCAGATATTGAAATCAACGTTTTATGGGAAAGTTCACTCAGGCGTATACTTATTATTTTCTTAGAAGAGAGAAAAAGAAACGTAACCGCTCTTTTTTCCGAAAAATATTCGAGCAACAAAATTAATTCTTGAGGCACAAATTACCAACAAAATATGAGGTCAACTTGATATCGCTAGCTGCATTGGTTCTAATATGGTTCTGCTAGCGTAATATTACGCTTAATGCCACTTTACTGTCTTGACCCCTTAAGTAATCTATTTTGTAATTAATTTCGGTCGATTTCAGTAACCATCTCTGATTTATTGCCGAAAATTCTTCTCCATTGTATTTTTTATTAAGATACTTAATAGGTTGATGATCTGTGACTATTTTAAATTTATTTCACCAGAGGGAGGGTCTAAAATATGGCACTTACCAGACAATAGCAAGAAATTCTTT
This sequence comes from Sphaerophoria taeniata, assembly GCA_943590905.1. NCBI lineage: Eukaryota > Metazoa > Arthropoda > Insecta > Diptera > Syrphidae > Sphaerophoria > Sphaerophoria taeniata. The sequence continues at coordinate 31,546,042 of OX016540.1, read as the reverse complement.
GTCAGTGGGTGAATACTTCTTTTCATGATCATTCAAAGATCTCGAAGCATAGCAAACAGGTTGCTCTTCTTGAGTCAGCAGTGATATTTTCGATTGACATGATTTTTTATTTATTCGAAAGATAATCTTGTGGCATTACATTTTAAATATAATTTCTGGCATATGACTGCCACGGCTGGCTCGGATGTAGTCCAATCTAGACGTCCAATTTTCGATGACTTTTTCCAACATTTTTGGCCGTATATCAGCAATAACACGGCGAATGTTGTCTTCCAAATGGTCAAACGTTTGTGGCTTATCCGCATAGACACCAATGATTTTACATAACCCTACAGAAAATAGTCTAGCGGTGTTAAATCACAAGATCTTGGAGGTCAATTCACAGGTCCAAAACGGGAAATTAGGCGGTCACCAAACGTGTCATTCAATAAATCGATTGTGGCACGAGCTGTGTGACATGTTGCGCCGTCATGTTGGAACCACAGCTCCTGGACATCATGATTGCTCAATTCAGGAATGAAAAAGTTAGTAATCATGGCACTATATCAATTCTTCACACACACTCAGAGAATTGTTGATTAGAGTAAGCCACTTAGGCCATGGCTCTTCAAGAGCTGTCGCGCCACTCTATTTATTTTTATGGCACTATATCGATCACCATGTACTGTAACGTTGAGGCCATCATCGTTTTTGAAGAAGTACGGACCAATGATTCCACCAGCCCATAAGCGCACCAAACAGTCAGTTTTTCTGGATGTAACGGTGTTTCGACATAGGTACACTCGAGGATTAGCTTCCAAATGCGGCAGTTTTGTTTGTTGACGTAGCCATTCAATCAGAAGTGTGCTTCATCGCTAAACAAAATTCGCTTATGAAAATCGGGAACAACGGCCATCTCGTTTTGGGCCCATTCGACGAGTCTACGCCTTGCTTGATGATGGTTTGGTTTCAATTCTTGCAGGAGTTGCATTTTGTAAGCATAAACACGCAAACCAAGATCCTTCCGCAAAATCTTCCATGAAGTGTATGGACACAGATCCAATTCCTGTGCTCGATGGCGGATGGACTCATTCGGGTCTTCCTCAATGCTACGCTCTACATCAGCAATAGCTTCTTCTGTACGCACCGTACGGCGTCTCTGGGGATGCGAGTTATCAATTAGAGTAAACGTGGTGCGAAAACGTTCCATGGATGATTTTGTCGACGATAAAATGGAAGTAGTGCGCGATACTTATTCCGCACGGAACCATTATTTTCGAAATAAAATTGCACAATTTGCAAACGTTGTTCAGGCGTGAGTCTATTCATGATGAATTGCCAAACCAAACTGAAAAAAAATCACTTGACAGCTGTTAAATCGGTCGCCGTCTTTGTGGAGTATCGTTCTGTCCCGCTCTATCCCATATAGTTTATACATACACATTATTCCTAATGTAAAACATAGTATTAAGAAAGTACAAAGAAGTGAGTCAATAAACTGAACTCATTAAGATCGGTCGTCTTTTGATTAACGTGCGAACACTACATGGTGGCAGCGGTGTCGGAAAGTAAAGAAAAGAAAAATTAAGTCGTTCGCGGAATATTTAAATCAATAAAATGGTAAACGATTCGGAACAACAGCCTGCGGCTGCGGGTTTATCGGGAAATAACTTTACTGTTCAAGCGCCGGAACATTTTACGTTTAACCCTTCGGATTGGCCACGTTGGAAACGCCGGTTCGATCGTTTTAGAATTGCTTCCGGGCTAAACAAAAGAAATGAAGAGGAACAGGTTAACACCTTAGTCTACCTAATGGGTGATCAGGCAGATGATATATTTCTGTCATTCAATCTTTCTCCTCCCGACCAAAAGAAATACAACGCCGTCATAAGTAAATTCGAGAACTTTTTCGTGTTGAAACACAACGTGATTTACGAGCGGGCAAAGTTCAATTCTCGATGCCAATTAGAAGGAGAAAGTATTGAGGACTTTATAACACCTTTATATATTTTCTTTCTGAGAACTGTTCATACTCAAGCTTGCGTGAAGAGATGGTACGGGACCGGTTGGTGGTAGGTGTACGAGACAGAAGGTTGTCAGAAAGCGTGCAACTAGAAGCAGACCTAACGCTTGAAAAAGCGGTACAAACGGTAAGGCAACACGAGGCAGTGAGACGGCAGCAAGTAGATTTGGCAACAACACCTTTTAGTGCTAATGCAACAACCGTTAATAGTTTGCGTTCTCATAAACCAAACACGTCATCATCATCACCTTCACACGACTTCAGACGAAGCGTACGAAATACTGCAAAGACTAGAGAATGTCAATGCCCATGGTGCGGTGCGAAAGAGCAGCACAACAAACATAACTGTCCCGCTAGAGGCAAACAATGCCGTTTCTGTAAGAAGTGGAACCATTTTAGCAAGGTTTGTCAAAATAAAATAAAAACCAACAACAACAAGATATTTCATGTCGAAGAAGAAGACGAGACACTGTTCATAGGCACGATGACAGATGAAAGCAATAACGATGAACGGTGGACCGCTAAAGTAACGGTCAACGAAAAGCAAATTAATTTTATGCTAGATACGGGAGCTCCGGTAGATGTGTTACCACTTAAAGAATTTAAAATAAATTTCCCTGACGCGAAAATTAATAAATCGAATAAAAAATTATGTGGCCCTTCTGGCGAACGTCTCGACGTTGCGCGAATAATGAACTGCGTGCTTAGATATAGAAACAAATTCTGTAAATCTGAACTTTACATTGTGAACAATTTAAAATCACCACTTTTGAGTTTAAAATCTTGCCAAAATTTGAACATTATACAACGAATTAACACCTTTGATAATTCGAGTGTCGAATTAAATCAAAAATCGTCGGTAAATATCGAAACGGAATATCCAAAATTATTTAACAAACTCGATTTTCTTAAAGAGGACTACGAAATTAAATTGCAACCAAACGCGAAACCTTATGCAATTGCAACAGCTCGACGAGTCCCGATTCCATTAAAGGAAAAGCTCAAGGCAAAGCTTGATGAAATGCTTCAGTTAGGTGTTATCAGACGTGTAGATGAGCCAACAGATTGGTGCGCTCCGATGGTAATCGTTAACAAACCCGACGGGGATATTCGTCCTTGCGTTGACCTCGCGAAACTCAACTTAGCAATTCAACGAGGTATATACCCGATGCCAGTTGCTGACCATTCACTGGCGCAATTGGAAGGTGCAAAGTACTTCACCAAGTTAGACGCGAAGTATGGATTTTGGCAGATAAAGCTATCTCCAAAATCACAGCTTTTTACAACTTTTCTAACTACATTTGGAAGATTCTGCTTCCAAAGGCTGCCTTTTGGTATTTGTACGGCCCCGGAGTTGTTCCAAAAACGAATGCAGTTGATTCTCGAAGGCCTTAATGGAGTCATCTGCCAAATGGATGACATATTGGTGAAAGGGAAAGACATACAAGAGCATGATCTTAATTTGCGAGCTGTGCTTAAAAAGCTAGAAGAGAATGGAGTAACCTTAAATAAATCTAAGTGTCAGATAAGTATCAAATCCATTACATTTTTGGGACACAAAATTGACGAGGAGGGTATACACCCTTGCCCATCAAAAATCAAAGCAATTGATGAATTTCCCCATCCGCAAAATGTAAAGGAACTGTGCCAGTTTCTGGGATTAGTAAATTACCTGGGTAAGTTCGTTCCATACCTCTCTTCAGTAGCTATCCCCTTAATGAACTTTTAAAATCCCAGGCTGAATTTCTATGGACGCCAGTTCAGGAGGATGCTTTCTTAAAACTGAAACGAGCACTAACAACGGCTCCGGTATTAAAGACATACGATCCTACACATAGAACCCTTGTGTCGTCTGATGCATCTTCTTTCGTAGCATACGCTTCGCTTCGGACGATGACGATGAAATCGAAACATTCATCAACAGCATTATCGAAGAGCTACCAGCATCAACCAACAAACTAAATACTATTCGGAAAGCCCAGCAAGATGATCCCATCATCAGAGAAGTAATGGAGTATTGCCAAGGCGGATGGCCACATCGTTCAAAACTATCACAAGAAGCAAGGTTATTCTACAACGATCGCCAATATCTTTCAATTAATGGCCAATTTTTGATGCATGGTAAGAGACTTGTCATCCCAGCGGCCTTACAACACGAGATGTTAGAAACGATGCATACCGGGCATTTGGGAATTGTAAAGTGCAAAAGCAGGATGCGCCAGTCTGTCTGGTGGCCTGGCTCGTCAAAACAGATGGAAGAATATATTCGCCGGTGTACTACCTGTATACAGTTTTTAGTTCCAAGACATGATACGCTCATCAGTTCGGAAATGCCAGAGCGCCCTTGGCACACCGTAGCAATGGACCTCTGCGTATGCCATGGTAAGACGTTTCTTATTATAAGTGACTACTTTTCCAGGTTCCCGGAGATAGTACATCTGGAATCACAGACTGCCAGATGCGTCATCACACACTTAAAATCGATTTTTGCGAGATTTGGCATTCCGGAAATTGTTAGAACAGATAACGGGCCCCAGTTTGCAACGGTCCACACATCAGAGTTTCGACAATTTGCACACTCCTGGGGATTTAAGCACATTACATTCAGCCCTCGTTTCCCTCAGAGCAATGGATTCATTGAGTCGGCGGTTAAAATTGTTAAAACGCTTTTAAAGAAAAATAAAGAAAATCATGAATTAGCGCTATTGGCGTACCGAGCCACACCACTTGATAACGGTTACAGTCCAGCAGAACTTTTAATGGGTCGAAAAATTCGATCAACCATCCCGATGACGAGTGAACGATATAAGCCAAATTCTCTCTGGATTCGAGACATATATACATCAGTGGGGTCACTGGTGTTTACCGAAGAAACGTGTTTCATCTTAACAACGCTCACAGGAAGAACGTGCCATATATTCCCGAAGAAGTAACTGAAGGAGAGCTCGGAGCTTCAAGTTCCAAACCTTCGAAGGGGGAGATGAAGGTGAATATTCAAAGTCAATCAAAAATTATCCCAACAACATGTCAACCTACAACATCTACAGGCCACTACACGACAAGGTCAGGAAGAATATCAAGACAACCCGACCGTTTGACTTAGGTACTATACTAATCAAAAATCACTTATGAATTTATATGTAGCTATGTAATTGTTTCAAACCAAAATATAATAATATTATTTTCATCTTTTTATTATACATACCATGAATACATTATAACTCTATATTGATCTTTATATTATGAAGAAAGACAATAAATGAATTAAAGTTATGTTAACATTAATAATTTACGGGGGAGATGTGGAGTATCGTTCTGTCCCGCTCTATCCCATATAGTTTATACATACACATTATTCCTAATGTAAAACATATTAAGAAAGTACAAAGAAGTGAGTCAATAAACTGAACTCATTAAGATCGGTCGTCTTTTGATTAACGTGCGAACACTACAGTCTTGAAAAGTAATGCCAACTTAAAGTTTTATACCTCGAAAAAAAAACACATGTTATATTTTCTGGGTCTCTTGAGTTGCTTTTTCCTTTTTAATACCTACATACTAATTTTTTACAAATTTTCGATAAAATCCAAAAATGATTTGAGTTCTTTTTCTGATAATGGCAGTTTGTAATCCACATCACATTTGAATTTTTCTAGGTTTCATACCTTCATCAGTTAAGATATGCCCCAAACATTCTGTATCTTTTAGAAGGAATGTGCACTTGTCAAACTGGACCTTGAGGTTATGTTTGGCAAGTTTAATAAATTAATATTGTGGTGATACCAATGAGATGTTCATCTAGACTAGTGGAAAATACAAGAATATCGTCAAGATAGACTACACAGATCTTATTTATGTGTTTCCTTAGTATTTCATTCATAAGCCTCTGAAACGTTCGCTGGGATGCCAAAAGGCATCCGAGTAAACTCGTATAAGTCATTTGGAGTAACAAATGCGGTTTTATGAATGTCATCGTGACGATTTTTATTTGGTAGTAGCGTTTAGTCAAATCCAAAGTCCTAAAATACTAGGCTCTCCCCAAGGCTACTTGCACACACACCGATTTTGGACTGCTGCCGGCATAAAATCGGCCTACATTTTACCGGTATCGGATGCTAGCACACTCACCGGATTTTTACCGGTCTAAACAATCAATATAAGATAGAGGATTTTCTGAAATATAGCAAACTCATAAGTCGAATTTGCTCTTTCCTATGAGAATATCACTCTCTGACATTTCGACGGGTTAAGGTTTAAACTATATTGATATCATTTTGCTGTAGAAAGCGATCATAGTTATCTATTATTTTCTAAGAGATCTTCATAATGATCTCCAAAGATAAGAACACATAGCGGTGCATCATTAATGGATAAAAAAATGAAAGAGGCCTTAAAGTACTACCCTGTGGAACATCAGATTTTGCTGTGAAAGTTTGCCAAAAATATGTTTCTGAACCTTACTTGTAAAATTCTATTCTTAAGGTAGGAAAAAATCCATGTAACAAGCCCTGAGTGACAACCACATGAATTTCGGTGAACACAAAGTCCATTTACCAAAAGATTAAAAAATGAGTGCGTTAACGCAAGAAAGTGACTGACCGTTGATCGCCTCTGCCATGTTATTCATTGCACAGGATGTTTTTCAGTGCAAGGATAAACCGTCGCTTACTATTTGTTCAAAGAGTTTTTGTGTACAAGAAAGCTTCAGCAATAAAGCGACTTACCCCCTTTTTTTGAAGACAGGCGTGATATATACATTCTTCCAGATGCATGAAAATGTAGTTTAACAACATAATGGCCCCAAAGCATACTTCGTAAATTAGAGGATCGCTGCTATGTAATATGCGAAGACAAGTCAAAACACCTCTAAATTCGTCATTGTAGCATCAAATCTACAAACAGCAAATAAGTTTATATAAGACGCAATGCATCCGCTTCTCAGACTCGAATAAACAAGGTTACCTTGCTTAACAAAAATGCCAGCAACATCCAGAGTGGTATTCATCGAGGCGCTATTAAAGCTAAGGGGCTATGAGCTCAAGATCTCGATGAAGGGAAAAGAAAGTCCTGAAAATATGAGTGTGGGGCAGTGAAGAGAAGGAGGACATGCCTCAAAACCAATATCTTATTTCCAACGTAGTCAATTTCACACACTGAATGAAGGGAGAGCAGTCGAATGGTTTTAATATTGAATGGCGCGAAGTCATCTTCAAAGTCCAAGGCCTAAGTGACAATTGCTTGAGCGTCTTTGAAGTGAAGGGACTCATACAATTATACTTTTCCAGGGAAAATTGTTACCGCATTGAATTTCGCACATAGACAGTGGTGATTTTTTTTATATTAAACGTTGATAAATCTTCTGCTCTTTAACACGATCGTTACTACAAAAATAATAACAAAATAATTTGCGTCCAACCTCACGCCCTTCGACAGCCACTTTTTAAATCTAGTAACATCTGTATACACTCCAGCCGTGTCCGCTCCACATATGTCCATACCCCAAGAAGCAACTCCGGCAACTTCGTCATTACATATCAACGGACCACCCGAATCGCTCGGACACGAATTCGATTTCTTCGTAGAAACGCAAATCATTCCATCAATGAACATTGAACCGTAGATTTGCTTGCAAAATGTTTCATCACGAATTGTAACCGGATCATTCGAAATCTGATGAGAAACAAGAAACGATTGACTGAAATGTTCATTGTTTGAATTAGAAAAACTCACTTTGGATTTTTTCCAACTCATAACGAAGCATTCTTGTTCTTCCTTTGGCGGGGAGCTCGTCAATTCTAAATATCCGATATCGGGGTCGTCAGAAGGGATATCATTTTTCAAAATCAAATACGCAACATCGGCGAAAAGCGTTTTTCCTCGTCTATATTCACCTTGACTTTTTATATAAGCAATATCCAACGTACGAGGTGCTTCTGAGGGGACATTTTCTATTCCGACAACTACGACAAGTTCAAAGGGTATGTAGCGTCCTCCATTCGGTCTGGAACAGGAGATTCTGTTAAGATGTAACTGTTAATAAGTGGGGACTTACCTAAAGACACAGTGGGCAGCGGTAAGAACTCTTCTCGGGGATATGACTACACCGTCACAAAGGTGATTCAATCCCAATTCTGATGTGTCATCTGAATAAAGCTGAATGGAGACCATATATTTGGGTGTGGTTTTTGGTTTTTTTCTGGGTGCTGGTGCTTGTTTTGGTTTTGCTGGTGGCGTTGTTGTTGATGATGCTTTTGGCGTTGTTGTTGTTGGTTTTGACGTTGTTTTTGCTGTTGTTGGTTTTGGTGTTGTTGTTGTTGTTGTTGGTTCTGGTGTTGTTGTCGTGGTATCTGATGGTGTTGTTGTTGTTGTTGTTGGTTCTGGTGTTGTTGTCGTGGTATCTGGTGGTGTTTTTGTTGTTGTTGTTGGTTCTGGTGTTGTTGTTGTGGTATTTGGTGGCGTTGTTGTTGTTGTTGTTGTTGGTTCTGGTGTTGTTGTTGTGGTATTTGGTGTTGTTGTTGTTGTTGTTGTTGTTGGTTCTGGTGTTGTTGTCGTGGTATTTGGTGGTGTTGTTGTTGGTTCTAGTGTTGTTGTTGTGGTGTTTGGTGGCGTTGTTGTTGTTGTTGTTGGTTCTAGTGTTGTTGTTGTGGTATTTGGTGGCGTTGTTGGCGTTGTTGTTGGTGTTGGTGTTGGTGTTGGTGTTGGTGTTGGTGTTGGTGTTGGTGTTGGTGTTGGTGTTGGTGTTGGTGTTGGTGTTGGTGTTGTTGTTGTTGTTGTATTTGTTGGTCGTTTTGTTGGAAGAAAATAACCCGCAACAGTGTCATACAATTGGCATTCGACACATCTGAGAAAAATCAGTAATAATAATAATCCGAACTTAATTTTATTTTGAAAATTCATGACTTTATTTTCTAAATGAAAACTGATGAAATGTGATTAACAGAAACTTTGAATCAAACAAAATAACTAAGTTAAAAAATGTCTAGCCGGATATACACAGTTCAAATGCGTGTCATGCACGAGCAAGTGTATTTGTGAAATATGTAAATTACACGTTTAGATCGAGTGCATGCTTGAAGCAAAATCAAATTGATTGTGATTTTTTTCACAAATACAATTGAACGTGCTTGACAAGCATTTGAACTGTGTATATCCCGCTTAATAAGTAATTGGGCATGTAGATGTAGGTATACACACGAGACTTCTTCATCCGGACTTAAACCTTCCGTCACTCGTTGTGGTGAGCAAGCGAGGCTAAACGGAATGAAATTTCAACCACACAAATTTTCAGTGTTACGAATACGATGAAGTATTCACACTTATATGGACACTGCGGCGTATTGTTACTATCTTATTACATTACATTACATTTCACAGTACTTCGCACATAAATGTAACGAACTACAGACACATAGCAGCACTGGTGACTGAGACCATCGGCTGGGACAGAACAATGTTACTATCTTATTTCTTGCAACATAACTCATGATTTTGGTTACATGACAAAACCAAAGCCCGGAATTCTATTTGGCTGCAATTTAACAAATAACCTCTTGCATAAATATTACGCATACGTTTACTACGTACTACGTTTCCACATACCCTTATTACGAGATTTACCGAAGTAGATTTATTATGCTGTTTCCACTGACCCTGATTATTAGATTTAGCGAAGTAGAGTGGTTTAAAACGTAGTATTTAGCGGAAAACATAGAACCTGTTGGCTCAACTACTACCATGTTTAGGTACAAGAGATATTGAAGAGCGTTTCACGCTCGCTTCAGGAGCGGGCTTGAGTCGTGCGAATGAGACCACGCGACTAAAATTTGAACGAAAAGTTAACAAACGTAGCTTAATTGCATTATGGTTTGCTCATAAGGTTCCTGCGTATTCTCTGGTTCATTTAAGCGTATACTTGCGTGAACAAAATTGCATTATACTTCACCCTTAGCGTATCGCGTTCGGGGCGATCGAGAAAAGTACATTGCTCTCACGCTTGCTTTAAGAGGATCAGCTGCTGAACTGCTACAAACCATCACAAGCGAGAAAAGTGCTGAGTCCAAAGTTTTTGTAAACGCAATCGAACAGCAGTTTGGAGATAGTCACCATGACAGAAGTCTTCCGAGTTCAACTAAACAATTAAACAGAAAAGAGGTGAAACTCTGCCACAGCTTCAGGCAGATATCGAGCGACTGGTTCACCTGGCATATCCAACAACTGGCAACGAGTTAATAAATCAACTTGCTGATGAAGTCTTTGTAAAAGCTGTGGCCGATATAATAATCTCAAAGGGCTATTCGCACTGCATGCCGGTAAGCGAACATTATCAGAAGCATTGGCTTTCGCTCGGACAATAGAAGACGCAGAACAAGCTTCCAAAAACGTGCATAGCGTTAGAAAAGTAGAAGTAAGGAAGTCCAAGAATGCTCTTCTCACAAGGCTACTGTGAAAAGAAGTAAGCGCCTAAGCGAGACGGACCAGCACGGTACTGGAATTGCAATAAGACTGGGCATTTACAACGACAGTGCAGATTACCGCGAAGAGGAACCGCATGCGAACACTGTGGAAAGAGAAATAATTCAACTGGTCAAAGGTTTAAGGGGCAGAAGCTGGTTTCTGGTATCGATGGCCCCAGAAACACCATCCAGGTTTCTCAAATTAAACGTGACAACAAGAGCCTGAAGCAAGTAGGTATAAACGGCAAAAAGCGTGTGGCTTCAAACGACACCGATGCCACGACGTCCATTGTACGGCAAAACCTCATTAGAAAGACATGACTCCGCAACACCGATAGCTATTGTCTAAGGACTGCAACTGGAGAAGCCGCAAAAGTTTATATGGTGAGGTTTGTCTTAAGAACCGGATGGGAGAGTTGGAATTCTCTCACCTGTTCCTGGTGGCAGATATATGCGACGAGTGCGTTATTGGAGTCGATTGCATGAAAGATCAGGGAGTGATATTGGATATCACCAAGTCCTGAAATCGAGATTCCGATGTACCTACTATGGGATCTACTCGTATGAGACCTCGTTATCTGTGAAAACCGTCATCCAAGAAGATCTCACTATGCCTGCTTCTACAGAAGTATTCGTGTGGACGAAATTGAAGAGTAAGCCTGGAAGCATCGATACTTCATGATGGAACCAGCATCTCTAAAGTCCTCCCAAAACTACACCATATTGGGAAGATTCTAGTGAGACCTGTAAAGAAAATGGTTCCCGTACGAATTCTGAATATTAAGCGGACAATGCAAATCTTTATCAGCGATAACAAGGATCAATGAAGAAAATTCAAGGGAAACCTTGAGCTGAATTTCATAAAGACCAACATTCTCAAGCCAACTAATCTTTCCCAAAAACAACGAAGAACTGCAGAAGGTCTCCTTGAAGAATTCGCAGACACATCTATTGGTTATCAAAAGATGCTGATGCCAGCAATGTCGGGATTGGTGCTGTACTATCGCAGGTGCATGATGGCGAAGAGAAGGTAATTGCCTACTCCAGCAAGGTACTCTGGAAGTCAGAAAGAAACTATTGTGTGACACATTCCATTAGTATCTCTACGGGCAGACGTTTCTCCCCCGAACTGACCATGGAGCACTAAACTGGCTTTTAAATTTCAAGAATCCAGAGGTTCAAGTAGCGAGATGAATTGAGAGGTTGCAGACGTACGATTATAAGATTCAACAACGGAAGGGGAAGCTTCACTCAAATGCGCATAAATTTCAACCAATTTCAACTGTCCGCATTTGTCGGTCGTGGAGGGCAAACAAAGGCGGGATTTGCATACAATTTGAAAATTTTTTTTGCAATGTTTTTATTCAGAAAATGGAGATTTTAGTGTACGCAAGGGATTGGATGCAAAAAGAAGGAAGTTTTCATTCATTTTACAGGAAAAGCTATGTTTTATATTTCTTGTTTAATCAATTTAGACCCAAGTGAAGTTGTTTGCCCTCCACGATGACAAGACGTCAGCTTTGTTCAGCGAGAAAAAAGACAGCACAGTACAGCACAGCACAGCACAGTACAGCACAGCTGCATGAGAAATGTCAGAACAGTTTGGAACAGTTTAGAACACAAAATGTGTTCTACCTAAAAAGATGGAACAGAAAATCCTGTCCAAAACTGTTCCAAACTGTTCTAGACAGACTCAATGAACACCAAAGCAGAACAGTTTGGAACAGCAAATGTGTCAATGAACACCAAAAAGCTGTACTTTTCTGTTCCAAACTGTTCCAAAGTGTGCAGAACATACCTAAAAGCAAGAACAGAAAATCCTGTTCTAAACTGTTCTAGGTTTGTCAATGAACAGGAAAGTAGAACAGTTCAGCACAGAAAAAACCCCAATGAACAGCAAAAAGCTGTACTTTTCTGTCTAGAACAGTCCAGCACAGCGTCAGTGAACACAGCTATTAATATTCTACAGCTATTAAAGAACAACCAAACACTACAACTTATATGAACACGTCTAATAGCAGATAAAATTGCACATCTCTAGCGAGCACACCGATATGTCAAAAAGACATTTCATGTGTCACTAGATAAACGTCAAAAAAAGCAGAAAATTTATTCGTGCGGCAGAATTTATTTTTTTCTTGAATCTGCTTCCTACAAAAAAAATAAAAACTGAAAATGTTGAAGTAAATAATAAAATTTAAAAAAAAATCCTTACTCTGCACTGAACTACTTTTTCAAATATTTATTCAAAAATAACACACAATTTTTGGAATAGTTGCAAAGCCGCTTGCTAGAAATACTCATTTCGATCGGATCTCATAAATTTATTTTCCGGATATATCTGCGACGACAATCTACCTCCTAACTTCAAGACACGTTCTTTTCATCTTAAATAGTTTTTTATTCAATAAAATGCAAGGGATCATTTGATGACTAAAACAAATTATACTAGTGTTGTCTTATAGTGAGAAAACGCGCCTCAAACTTCATCAACGCCATATCGCCAAAAATAGGGAATCATGAATTTCGCTTGGAATTATTTTTTTGTTTTAATTTGGATTGCTTATCTAATTGGATCTGGTGTCTTCCTGTTTTCCCGGGGATTCCTATTGTCAAGGGTCTCCAAGACAGATGTCAGCACATGTCGACGGCTCTCAATTAACCCGGAAGAGGTAATTTAGAACAAGTTGACGTAATCCAAAAGGGAATCGGCTTGTTTACGTCATAGTACAGCCCTAATTTGTCACCTATTTTGCAGGAATATTATTTAAGTGAAGAAATCGTTCAGGAAATCTTCAAAGATGTTAACGCATCATCGAATCTTTGTCTCCCAGCCAAATCAAAAGTTATTATTCTACTCATTGATGCCTTAAAGTATGAGTTTGGCGTTTTCAAGCCAAACTTATCCGAACCACTACCCTATGAGAATAAATTAACAATTATCAATGATCTTCTGACGTCCGATCCTGAACGCAGTCGCATCTTGCGTTTCCATGCTGATCCGCCAACAACAACACTGCAACGTCTCAAAGGTCTCACAACCGGCAGTCTGCCAACCTTCATCGATATCGGCTCGAATTTCGCATCTCCCGAAATTAACGAAGACAACATTATCGACCAAATGATTCACAATAATCTACCAGTTGTATTTATGGGCGACAGTACATGGACAGACTTGTATCCGAAACGATTTATGCGCTCGTATTCGTATCCGAGTTTTGATATATTCGATTTGGATACGGTCGATACGAAGATCAAGAAGCATTTGCCAATTGAATTGCGCAGAAATGATTGGGAAGTTTTGATTGCTCATTTCTTGGGTGTTGACCATTGTGGACATAAGCATGGGCCATTGCATGATGAGATGTCAAGGAAGTTAACCGAAATGGATGATGTTATAAGGTTTGAATTAATGTTAGAAATTGAATTTGTTCTCATTCTAAACAATTTGTTTTCAGATCTGTAATCGAGCAAATGGATAATGAGACAACACTTTTGATAATGGGCGATCATGGAATGACTATTTCTGGCGATCATGGAGGCGACTCGGATGATGAAACGAATGCCTTGCTCTTTGCCTATACAAAAAAGCAAAAGTTCGTTACCGACGAGTACGGATCTGACAACAATTCTCTACAACAGGTGAATTTCAGTTATGCTTTTGAGAAACAAAAATTGATACATCGCTTCCCTCAGATCGACTTGGTTCCAACGCTGTCCACAATTCTCGGCATACCAATACCCTATTCAAATTTGGGTCTCATCAATTTCAACATAGTGCCTGATGTGGCCGTGCCATTTATGTCGAGATACCAGGTTCTACTGCTTCATGCATGGCAGAATGCCCAACAAATTTACAAATACTTCTACAACTATGCTCTGGAAAACAAACGTACATTCAGCTACGACGACATGGACTCAATGGAAAGTCGATTCCTGCTCCTAACCCACAGAGTCAAAACCATCTACACCGAAATGGCATTCAAAAATTTCATTCTCGACCTCAACGACCATTTGCGTGACATTCTCAATGTTTGTCGCGAAATTTGGGTCAAATTCGATGCCACACAAATGTCCCAAGGCCTATTGATCACATTCTTGCCGATATTTTTCTCATTCTTGTTGATCAATAATTCGCGGGCTGCCGATTTTCCCAAAATATTCACCATAAAAGTGGTTTTGTATGCGTATTTACTGAATATGGCTTGCGGTGTGTTCGGCTATCGGTATTTCAAGAAATTCGCCTTCAAAACGGAGGAACATGGAATCATATTTTTCACCAGCATTGTGAGCACATTGATGTTGGTGTTCTTGACTCTCAAGAATTGGGGTTCGATAGCAACCAATTGGAGTGGCATGAAACGCTTCGGCAATATGACAACTCGAATTATATGCTTAATCTTGATTTCAGTATTTTTTTCGAATAGTTTCATTATTCAGGAACCGAAAATTATATCGTATTTACTGACAGCCGTGATTATGGTCCTAATCTATGAGATTTTGCAGCAGAGTCTTAAAGTTGATTTCAAGACAAAATTCCGAGTTGGTGTGTTTTTGAAATCGGTATCGTTTCGTTTGGTTTTGGCTGGTATCTTGGCGATTGTTTTGCTTCGTTCGGCGTATTCTTTATTTCGGTGTCGTGAAGAACAGGGCGATTGTGGAGATTTCTCGAATAATTCAGGTGGATTTAGCTTCAAACGGCCGGCTAATCCAAAGACTTATCTCATCTCAGTAGTTGTTGTTGTGTTGTACACAACACTGACTCGATTGTACTTGCGGTCGTGTGGCAATTTGACAGGATCGTCAGTGAATGTGCTTCTGGCACGTTATGGTCCGACAATTGCTTCAATATGCGCCGGTGGGCATATTCTTCTGACCAACAGTGCGATAAAGAATATCAAACGGAATCATATTGATTCGATGGCTTTGGTGATATATGGACTGCTGTTGTTGCAGATTGTTGTTGTGTCAGTGTCGCCGTTGATGACATATGTCCTGCCGCCGAGGAATACTATGATCGCTGTGAAAACGCAGGATGGCGTTGTTCCGGAGATCTTTAAGAAGATGAAACAACAATACAATGGTGCCGGCGGCGAGGATTACGAAAAGAACTATGAAATCCCTGTTGTTTATGGCCTGGCGACGGTGTACTCGTCGATTTTGATTTCGTTCGGAGTGTTCTTGGCCATGGTGCTGATCATTTTGCTTGAGCCGAAGTCATCGATTGGTCTTGTAATTTGCATTGCTGTGGCAGCTGTGATTCTGGTGGTTCATTCGATTCTACGATATCGAACTGCCACAAGTTTCGGTGAGTTTCTTTAATCTTTATCTCGGAATTCAATAACGTTTTTTTTTTGTTTTGGTAGAAACTTGCATCCAGCCGACTTTCACTGCCATTGTCGGATGGTTCTTGTTGGCGAATTTCTGTTTTTTTGCCACCTCCCATCAAACGACACTGTCCCAGATCGATTGGAGAGCTGCGTTTGTCGGCCGAACCTCGTTCATACGCAATTCGAACTTCATCTCCGGCATCCTGGTCATATTGAATACCTTCTGCGGTCAAATATTCTTCATGAGCATGTATGGCCTCTTAAGTTCGGAGACATTTTCAATATTTGCCCTCTTCCCGTCGCTCATTCGCTTAAACTGCAAGGACAAACTGAAAGAGACCGATCCACGCATCCCGAATTCAATGAAAACCAACAATGAAATCTCTCAGCAAAGTGTTGGCTTCGATATGACTCGCGGCGAATTGATACTCTTTGAGAATGAAAGTGTCTACCTTGGGACATTATTCAAACTTGCTACGCAATTTTTTATGCTCCAAGGAGTTAAGGTTTGTCTCCTTTTGATTCATATTCTGATTCGATGGTTATTTTAATTTTCGTTTCCTAAAGATATTTTGTGCCATGATGGCGTGCACGATACACTGCCGCCATTTGATGGTATGGAAGATATTCGCTCCAAGATTCATCTATGAAGGACTGGCGACATATGTTTCCTTCCCAGCCATAATCGTTGGCTACTTGATAATCGTTCGAGTGCATTGGTCCGTTGATAGATTAATAAATAGGATAAATAAAATTAAATGAACAAAGACAAATGCAACACATCTGGTCAAATTGAATTAAAGTATTTTTTTTTTGTTTCTTGTTTGAATGTATTTTTTGTATTTTCTATTTATTCTGAAAAAAACGCTCCAAAACCAGTGAAATGGTTTCTTCCAAAGACTTAAACATAAAAAAAGCAATACCAACAAAATATGGTCTTTTATTTCTTTTTTTTAAAGTAAGCATTGTTGAAACTTAAAATTACACAAAAATGGTTGTTAATGAAAGAAAAAATAGTTTGAGTTTGTTTTTACATTGTCACACGCAAATAAATTTAAATACACGTTTGTTTTTAATTTGTAAGTAAACCGTCGTTTTATTATTTACAAATTGCACAGCATTTTTGGACAGTTTAAATCTTAATAATGTATTCCGATGACTGACGGCATCAAACAAAGACATTTGGTAACAAAGACAGTTAAGGTGAACGAGCGGTAGGAAGCGCAGTGTTAGCCTTTGTGTCCATTTACATATAGACTTGTTTAACTTCCTTATTGTATGTAATTAGAATTTTTGAGAAGCAAAAAGAAAGAGGTTTATCTTTATAAAGACAGGGAAGCCGACGACTCTGAAAAACCAAAGCGTAAGTGGTTAACACGAACAGCTCGTGTGCTCTGCGAGCAGAAAAGGAGAGAGGAGCAAAAAATTCTTAGAAGTTTAGAGTTTTTGTTGAGGTAGCCCTAAACGACAAACACGTTTGGCGAATATGCTCGTTTGCGTTATTCCCTACACGGCAAAAACATAATTGGCGAACATCATTTCATGTTGATTCTTGAAAGTGTGAGGATGTGTCAAAAGGAGAAGCAAGTCATTGCGCTTATGGTTATCATTATCACATAGAAAAAATGAGATTTGTTCGCGAACATCTCCCTACATGGCAAACAACGAAACGGACGAACACAAGAAAATTGAAAATTTTTGCCAAAACACCAAACAGTTGGCAAACCATCCCCTACACGACGAATTTAAAGCGCGCACAAGCATGTGCGGCAAACATGTTTGCCGTTTAGGGCTAGCTTTAATGTTTAATGACGACGATGAGTAAGCCGAGTTAATGACTCAAAGAACCATCCGGCTGAATCCTTGCCAGCGTTACCACAAAGAACCGAGTGCTATAATAAGTATTTGCTTTCAATGGCTTTTTAATCCTTATTTTGATGTACAACTTATTACGGTTGTCGAGGAAAATTGTAAAAAATAGCGAATATGTTTGCGAATAAATTGAATTGTTTTCCAATTTCTCGGCTACTATTGGAACCCATTTTGGTGAATTAAGGTCGAAAAAACCTTTATATTTATGTATCATTCATACTTCGAAATGAGTGGTAACGTTGCTCCTTGGTGGTCGTTTTGGAAACGTTTTATACTAGAATATCATATGAGGTCGTATCAAGGAGGACTGGATATGAATCCAAGCTAAAAAGCAATCGGCTGTTGGACGAAAAATATCCGACTGAAGTTCCATGAGCATAGCTCCTTCGACCAAGAAATATCAGTTATAAGTTTTACACTTCTATTTCTGATGTGATGATCATAAAGCTGATACTTCTCAAATATTTGCTGTAGCTGACAAATTTCAACGTATGGTCTATAATGCTCCAATTCTTCAAATAATGATTTTTCTATTCTTTTTCAAAACCTACCTTAAGGTCATTTGTGTATTCTATATGTCGCAAGTAAAAAAAAAAACACGTATACGCCCGAGTGTACATTTTCATTGCATTCGTAGTAATATACGAAATCTCTATACATAAATATAAATCGCGAACTTCACACATAATTAGCACATAATTATCGTAAAGCTCCCAATCGTTTGTGCTCATATTGGTTTTCCAACTTAACAGACGTTACAAAACTTTGATTTTACTAGTTTTACTCTAGGGCACCGAGTGCTGGACGTTGAGTAAAAAGGGGAATTGATACTGGACACTTTCGAAAGAAAAATTCTTCGACGGATTTTCGGTGCCATATGCAATGATAGTGAATGGATACTAAGATGTGAATGTAGTACAGAAGGCCAAAAAAAAGACGACTACATTGGCTCGGCCACATCGAGCGAATGGACGTCACCGCTTTAGCCAAGAAAATCTGCTCATCCCAGCCCCCAGGTTCGAGACGACAAGGAAGACCGAACCTACGGTACAAGGTCCAAGTGACTGCAGGTGCCAGAGCGTTTGGTGTCGGCGACTTGAGAGTGCATGCGAGGGACCGTCCTCTATGGAAGGCTGCAGTATCTCAGGCTGAGATCCTTCATGGTTTGTAAGCCGGATAAGTAAGTAAGTGCAATAAACTAGGGACTAAAACCAAAAAAGAAGGTTTTTTGATCATAACTCGGTTACCAGACCTCGCAGATAGTTTTGTGACTGATAGAGGGAAAATAGACATTTGTTTTTGTGCATCACCTGCTACCTGGGAAAATTCAGAGATCTGGCGATTTGAAATCGCTGGAAATTTTCTGAAGGCAGAAACCGAAAGAAATTATTTGTTGATTATAATTATAAATTATAAATTAAATATTCGTTTTAGCCTCAAATGATTCTGCAGGTGCTGTATGGACGAAACAATCCCTAACCTTCTCTGTAAATGTCCTGCTATTTCCTTTAAACGCAAACTTCACCTGGGAGAATATTTTTATATTCCAAGTGAACTGGGCAACTGGGGCCTGATTATGGGATTCGCGGCGGATCGTTTTCAATTCGACATTTCAAATTCGACTCGCTTCGTATTTCCTAATTAACGAATTCGCTGCGGAGCGAAAATATTTCTTCCAATATTCCTGTGATTTCACACTTTTGGTTTGACTATTTCTTCCAATATTCCACTGTTTTGAATAAACACTCTTTCGCCTGTGAATCCGCCAAAAAAAGCTGTCGGATTTCAACTCGCCAGTAAACATTATGACATTTCAAATTAGCCTTCGAATTTGTTAATTGGTCGAATTCAAATCGAAGAAGGCAAAAGCGAAAGCAATAATTGAAAAAGTGTCAAACTCGCTAGCAAAACGATCCGCCGCGATTCCCATAATCAGGGGCCTGGCTAACAAAGACGCTTCTTTTTATAAAAAGTTCTCAATGGTTTGACTGGTGGAATAAGAAGTTATCCCTAGATTCATGTGGTATCAAAATGGGCCTTTTTCTATCCTGTGAGCGGATCCTGCAGCCTGAACCACTTTAACCAACGATACCAACTAAAGAGTTTTTCAATAAGGGCGGGTAGATGTGATTCGAAGCCCAGTCAGCGAACAAACGGTGCGCGTTGTCTGTGGTCATGAACTCCTGGGTCAGTTGGATCTTGTACGGGTGTAAGCCCAAGTACCGACGCAAAATTCGCCGAGTTGAAGTCTGCGAAAGGCCGAGTTCTTGTGCACGGCGAGGAATAGACTGCCTCGGGTTCTGCTCTACACTTTCACGCACCGCGGCGATGTTCTCAACCGATCTTGCGTTCCTTGAACGTACGGGTGTTGGCTGATTGTTTACTGAACCTGTCGTCTCAAATTTGGCCACCAAACGTTGAAAAGTCGGCTGTGAAGGGCCACCACGCGTAAAATGGGACACTCATTTTGATAATAAAGTTTTATCATTTGAACATGCTGTTCAATCGGGTAACTTGCCATGAAGATTTGGCATAAACAACTAAATAATAAACAAAAGATTTGACAGATGTCAACAAAAACAAAATGGGCGCCACGGGGCGCCAGAATCTACCCGCACCAATTGAAAAACCCTTTAGAAAACTTTTCGAACATAAGGTCCAGAACCAACTGTATGTCCCAATATTGAAGACTGATACCGAAATACATGCCAACAAAGTCTGTTTTTGCTGAGTCGTCCAGTTTGAATGAAAACGCTAATTCCAATAGGAGAGTCACCTCCCTTTTTTTTTGTTTATTTGATTTTGTTTACTTTTAACAATAAAGTTTATGATTTATCACTTTACATTTTTGCTTAAAGTATCTACATCGTGTAGTTAGATCTTTTGAAATTACTAATAATTAATATTCTCTTTATTAAGTTTCATTTTTCTCTCTCTCTCTTTGGTAGCAAATCGAAAAAACACAATACATAAATCAATAGAATGAGAAATGATTTCCTTCTGCAAACGCGTTCTTTATTTTGTTTAGTTTTTTCTTAAAATCTTAAAAGCAAATTTATGTAGATTGTTTATTTATTTTATTTCGTGTTGGGAATACAATAATTAAATTTCATAAATAATAATACAAGACAGTAATATAATCAAAAATATGTGGGATACAGTTTGTTTTCTTAAGTACTCGAATTTGTTATAATTAAAAATATTTAAGTTCAGAGTTGCGAGAGAGCAATCACAACAAGAAATCATTAGCTCTATTTGTTTTTAATAAAATAAGTACATTTGAATAGCAGTAAGCAGGAAAATTAACATTAAGGTCAAAATTGCAATAAAAATATAAATCAGCCAAAAAGTATAATTTAACTACGTTGGGTTGTTAAGTGAATTCAAGGTGTTGCCTTATTTGTTATTGATTTTTTTTTAAATACAATTTTTACTAAAGAAGTTTGCTACGTTTGATAATTTTATAATAATAATGATCATAGTAAAATATACACTTTTTCTCTTTTTTCTTTTTTTATATATAAATTGGTTAACCCTTCGCATGACCGTTAACCATCAACTGTGTATTCGATACTCCATTTGTTTTTGGTTTTTTTGACGCTTCCGTACCTTGGTCTACAAATAAAATAAACACAATAGAACCAATTTACTTGTGTAGGAATTAAGTTGTTTTTTTAACTTTTTTTCACATTGAAACAAAATTATTCCTACTTTAACAAAAAATAAACAAATGCCAAGATTAAACTACAAAAATAGCAGACGATTGAGTTAAATGTGATAAGAATCTTGCAACGTTAATGTTTGGAGTTAGATGCCACCATTAGTTGTATTCTGAAGGATGATTGAGAGGGAAAGAAACTATTTAACATGCGGGAACTGTGCACTAAAATTAGATGAAATTAGTATGACAGCGTACTAGACGAACTGTATAACTCTATGTGTAGTTTTGGCAACCCTGCCAAGCTCGTTCGCTTGTGCAAAATGACGATGGAGAACTTACGCTGCGCCATTATTTTATCAACGAACTTACGGAATCTTTCGATGTCAAGAAAGAATTTAGACAAGGCGATGCATTGTCATGGGATTTATTTATGTCGTTTTCCATTGGTCTTTTTTTGACGTTTATTTTTCTACCTCCAATGGAACGGGTTATGATGTATGTGTCATTCTTCGGACGATTCTGTTTTCAAAACAGAAGAGTTCTGCTCTTCTCAGAAGCATTCCGTCTATCAAAGTCAGTCTAATGGAATGGTTTCAGAAGACTTCTGGACTCTTCCGGATGCTTCTGGACGACCAATGGAAAACGACATTAACATCGTGCAACACACCAAAGACCGTCAACACCAGAAGCACTAAGTACCAAAAGTCTGTTGAACTTCTCGCGTACGCCGATGATATTGACATATTGGCTGTGTTCAGCGCGATGTCAATGACGCCTTTGTGATAATTGAGACAGAAGCGGAAAAAATGGGTACCGCTAAACCCGCTAAAAGTTAGGGCAAAACGAAGTAAATACACGCTGTCTTAAAGGAAGGACACCCAACACCGTGCGTCGGTCGTACGGCTCGAACAGAACGTCACAACAGACGTAGCTGAAGTGTTTGTCTACCTAGGTTCTCCTTTTATCACGGGCAATAACACCAGCGTGCGCCGACATCAGACGAAGAATTTGACATTGACTTTACAGTACTTCGCACATGAATGTAACGAACAACAGACACATACATAGCAGCGCTGGCGACTGAGGCCATCGGCTGGGACAGAACAAGACATTAATACAACAGAGAGAGACAGATAGACACATAGAAAGAATGCACACATAACAGAAACCTACGTGGCACAGAGGAGGAGACATAAGATTTATATTGTCTCATATTATCGCACAGGTGGCCTCATATAAGCTGGCGATTTTTGTAGAAAAAGAATGCTTGCTGCCGAAGCTGGGGCTTGAACCCGCAGCGTTTGGCTTAGCAATCCACTACTCTATCCTCTGAGCTATGGCCACCTGCGAGACGAAGAATAACTCTTGCTAATTGCTGTTTCTTTTGGCTAAGAAAGCAATTGAGTGGTAAAGCCCTCTCTCGATCAACAATGTAGGGTGCAGAAGCATGGACACTGACAAAATCGTATGAATGTGCCTTAGGCTACGGTCCCGTGTGCATTGATGGAGAATGGAGAAAAAGATTCAGCACCGAACTCTACGGGGTGTACAGCGACACGGACCTTACCAGAAGGATCAAGGTCCAGCGACTCAGTCATATAGAACGGAAAGCTTTCGAAAGCATTCCCGAGGGACGAAGAAGTAGAGGAAGACCTCGACTCAGGTGGCGCACCCAAGTCGAAGAGGGCTTCAATCAAACTGGATTGCAAAACTGGAGACAGCTAGCTAGGGACCGAGTTGGCTGGCGGAGACTGTTCGTTGAGGCCCAAGTCCACAACGGACCGTAACCTTAAGTAGGTAAGTAAGTAATAGCTTTCTTGCGACCTTTTACAGTCATTCCGTATTTTGATTGTATGTAATCGTTGATTTTTAATGCGTAACTTCATAACTTTCTTGAAGATGTGGACGAAGTGTCTTCGGACTGCTCTGATATTTCGTGTTTGTGCACTACACCCGCTTGAACCATTTGAAAAATTGATATGGTGAACA
Source organism: Sphaerophoria taeniata (assembly GCA_943590905.1). Lineage (NCBI taxonomy): Eukaryota > Metazoa > Arthropoda > Insecta > Diptera > Syrphidae > Sphaerophoria > Sphaerophoria taeniata. Next base: position 31,522,735 of record OX016540.1, on the reverse strand, counting down.
TTCTTTTCATGTAGGTAGAAGTCACTTCTCTTTCTCTTTCGGATAATGGAAAGAAAATTTTGAACTGAAAAAGACTGATACTGATTTTTAGAGTTACGTGGACCAAGGTAATTCTTAAAACGATATCTTTGATCAATAATCGAATTACAGGATGAAAGAGAACAAATTCTTTGCATTGATATGGTGTTCCAATTTTTCTCTATTGAAAACAACTGTCGACAGTCACTGGTTTTCATAATTTAAATAAATCGTTAGACATTTCGGTTACAGTTATCAAAGCATTTCTATCAACCAATGATTCATTTTTCTTCTACCCTGATCACTACAACTCGCCTATCTCAATGACGAAATTTCATTTTAACAGAAACCTGACTGCTTTGAATTATATTCTGTTCTTAGGAATCATGACTTTTACACAGAATCGAATATTTGAATTTAATAGCCATAAACAACTGATTGGCATTAACGCTGAAACATATCAGATTTCTTCTCTTTAAGTCCTTACTGGTGGTGTTTCTGTTTAATGACAAATCTCCTTAGGTTACACATGAATATGAATTCCACTTGAACCAGAATTTCATTTCTTAAGTAGTTTATTGTTTTTAAAGTGTGTATTTCCTTACTCACGAAAACTCTTTTCACATTTAATTCAAATAAAATTTCAAGCATATTCAACAGCTAAATTGTATTGAATATTAAACAACAAAAATTTGGAACAAGAAGCAAACAAAAATTCAACAATTTAAACAAACAAACAAATGAAGTATGGAATACTGATTGATGATGATGGTAGGCGCGTCATGATCGGATTTTGCAAGCAAATTCTTATTTTCATATTTCGTTCACCAAAAAAGAACGAAGTTGTTAGCTTTCGGTTATTGAATTCAACTAATTGACTTTGGAAAGAGGTAAAATTTCGAATAGCCCGCTATTTGGACAGTTCCAACTTCTGGAGCTGTTACAAAACCAAGATACACGCTTCGCATAATGCATTCAAGCTGTTAAAATTTAATTCATTACAAAAACTAACGAAACAAATGTAATTTCGGTTGGAAAGTTTCCTGGACGAAGGGGTGGTTATCGACATATTTTGATTTAAAATCAACTATTTCTTTTAAGAAACGTTTTTTTTTAGTATCAAAATGAAACCTTTTCATAGCCATTACGTGGAGTATAGTTAGGCCCTCCGCATACGAAGCAACTGTTTTGCATCTAGAATATCAACAAGTTTTATAATTAGTTTGCGATCGATTTGTAACTTCTGTTCGCACACGAGCACGACCGAATTTTGACCAGTTGATAGTTGTTCGAGTAGGTAGTGTGTTTTAATTTGTACATGTCAAACAGTAGTACTGATGAAGACGATTTAATTGACTATTATCAGTACCGTAGGGCGTAGACACAGAAAACTAGTGCGAAGAGAACATCGGACCCATCCATACATATCGAAAAATTTGAAATGCAGGCTTTTTATGGCAGCAGAAAATTTAAATCAAACGGATGCCAAATTCATTGCATTTTACCGAATGTCAAAGGAGACTTACTGGGAATTGGTACAGTTGGTTGCTCCTAGCATTCAAAAGATGGACACAAACATGAGACAATATGCATCTGCTGAAGAAAAAATATAAATAATAACTCTGAGGTAAGTATAATGGGTGATCCAAGTAGAGATATTTTTTTCAGTAGCCTTTGTTTGACAGATCACGTGTGAGTCGTGTCATGCTGTCATGTTATTTTTGTTTAATATTGTTTGCAATTTCCTTTGGAATAGAATTACGCCTGAACAACGTTTATAAATCGTTCAACTTTATTACGAAGATACACGTTCCATACGCTCAACTTATGGTCAACAAAATCGGCCTACTGAGCGTACTAATCGCAACACCATCAACCACAGCGTTGCGGACAATATCACCACAGTTTTGGTCTGTAGGTGTCAGACGGTGATAGCTAAGGTTAGATTGGATCGCTGTGTGGTTCTGACTTCATTTATAGCACAACTCTCAGAAATCCTCTCTCACCATAGATCCAAGGTTGCTAGTTTCAGTGGTGGTGTGAGCTAGTAAATCCGTGCCCAAGAATTAAAAGTTGAGGGATAAATCAACCATGAACGAGCGGAGCCGGAGGCCTGTGGTAGGTAACGGTTTTTTGTTGTTTATACCTTCCCTCGGTATGCGGCTCTGTCGAGGGTGATCTTCTTTTCTGTCTTACTCGTGGGAATCAAATCGAACTCCTCCATTATGTCTTCGTCCAATTTATGTGTAAAACTTCCATCCATCGAGTCCGAGGATAAACTTCTGGCTTCCAGGTAGGATACAATTGTAGGTAGCTTAGGGGCAGCTAGAGACGCTAGCACCTCAGAGCAGGCTACACTTAGAGGTAACACGGGAGGTACTAGTATCCCTGTGCTTCAGCATCCCTCTCAAAAAACGCCCATAACTTCAGGTAGCAAGGCTCTCCAAAGCAACGCTACCAAGCCCAACAAGCACTCTCCCGCGGATCAGCTCAGGATCAAGTTTAGGGAGGCCACTTTCATTCTTGGCAAGATTGCCGAGAATTAAAAACCCGGATAGATACATGAGCGTGATACTGCCGACAAAAAAATATCAAAAAATTGTTGAAGAATTCAACAGTCGGGAGAAGAGTGCGGCACCCAAGAAAATAGAAAAGGCCACCAAGAGGAACAGGTCTCTGGAGGAGGAGAAGCCACCTCAAAAGAGAATCAAGCTTGGTGACAGCAGAAAGAATGAGATTCCGACGGTGACAGCACAACCGCGCGCATTGAGCGAGGTCGTCAGAGACAACCTCCAGGTGGCGATTGTAGATGAGCTCTCCACAGACAACAGAGCTCTGATGTCAGCGTGGAATTCAATCGAGGCCAAGCTCTCGGAATTAGTATTCCAATACACTATCTCGGCAAAAGAAGGTCCCTATCCGAGCTTTGACTCCGGCGAAATGCTCAGGGGTTACAAGGTGATAAGGTGCGCGGACATTGTCAACATTTGGTAGGCATAATCTTCAAAAAATAAATGCCAAAGAATGTTCTTTCAAATGATAATAAACATTCCCCATTAAATTTTTAATTTTCTGTTTTTTTTTTTTTTTTAAAGTAGGGAACCTCGAAATGGATCACGCGTCTATGTATCATATCATATTTCATATTTCCAGTTTTACCACTCTTCCGTATGGTTTTTCCAAAGCCAAATATCTGTTGGGCCGTTGTCCATACCAGACATACAAACAAACAAACAAATTCGACCTACAAAATCGGTTGCGTGCGACCAGTTGGAAACCGATTGCAAACCGGACAAGTGTGCGGACTCCTATAGAGCTACATATACAAAGTCACAAAACGGTTGTTTGAGCGATTCTACTAGCAAAACAGTTGCTTCCTGTGCGGAGGGCCTTTAAAAAAAAAAAATGAGCGTAGCTAAGACTGGCATCAACGAAAATCATTTTTTAATGGCTCCATGACTGACTGAATGATAACAAGCTCATCTACACTGTCTAAAATAGCAAGCTTCCATTGATCTTTCACAGAGTTAATACCTTAGCTTCCAGGGGCACATTTCTAAGTTAATTAATAATATAATTATTAGGTTAGTCCTTAAGGTTAATAGAAGATAATAAAGTAGATAAATCCTTTTTGTTTATCCCATAATAATAATTCTCTTAGCTAGAATTCAGAAAAAGAATAGTAAGATTTCCAGAGAAAGTATTTACACTCTAGAATAGTTAATTCTGTAAAGTCAATGTACATGAAACCAAAATGGTCATAAAATTGTTGTCTTATGAATTAGTATTTTTTGGAAAATGTTTTATGAATAATAATACGTAAAGGGTTTTTCCACAGGGACGCTACAAAAGTAGAGCGACAGGGACAGCAAACGACGCTCTTTTGACATTTCTCTTCAGTAAGGTTTGCCATTTCATGATGGAAAGTATACCTCCCAACAAGTCGAAATTATTAAGATTTACTACCGAAATTCGGAGTCAGTGGCCTCAACGTTAAGAGCGCTACGTCCAATTTATGGTCGTCATAATCGTTCAACAGATCAACAATTGAGCGTTTAGTGGAAACATTTGAATCCACAGGCACAATACAAAATGGAGACAAGGAAATGCCCGTAGTGTCGAGAATATTGCTGCCGCTGAGGCTTCAGTTGCAGAAGCCCAAATGTGTCTCTCACACGTAGTTCTCAGGTGTTGGGCATCTCTGTGACGTCGTTGTGGCGAATTTTGCAAAAAGATCTTGGCCTACATCCTTACAAGATTAAATTGACGCAAGAACTGAAGCCGCTTGACCACCAGAAGCGTCGTATGTTCGTGAACAACTTCGGATTTTCATCGAAAAATCATCTTCAGCGATGAGGCTCATTTCTGGCTGAATGGCTTCGTCAATAAACAAAATATGTGGTATTGGTCAGGCAGCAATCCACACGTACTCCATGAGTCGTCATTGCATCCCGAAAAAATTACGTTTTGGTGTGGTTTATGGGCCGGCGGCGTCATTGGGCCGTACTTCTTCCGTGATGATCAAGACCGGCACGTTACTGTGAATGGGGATCGCTACCGTTCAATGATAACCGAATATTTTTGGCCCCAATTGGATGATATGGTCTTGGAGGACATGTGGTTCCAACAGGACGGTGCCACACAGCGAATTTCGCAATCAATTTATTGGATACCAAGTTGGGAGAAATGGTCCAGTCGTTTGGCCGCCTCAGTCGTGCGATTTGACGCCGTTAGACTATTTCCTGTGGGGCTACGTCAAGTCTATGGTCTATGCCAACAAGCCAGCGACGATTGATGAACTTCGTACGAATATTGAATGTGAAATTGCAGCAGTGTAGACCGATTTATGCTTGAAAACCGTCGAAAATTGGGTTCAGCGTCTGGACTTCTGCAAGCGTGCCCGTGGTGGCCATGCAAAAGAAATCGAAATGGCATCGAAAGCACTTTCACAGGAATAAAGAATTTCATTGATATCCAAAACCGTTTTTGTTTTATTCAAAAAAAACTTTTGTAGCGCTCTTTGAAAAACCCTCTATGTGCGTGCAGTGTTTTATTTTTTAAGAGAGAAAATTGTTTCAAATGTTATTTTATACAAATCTACCTAGGTACATGCATGATTACAAGACTTTAATTCTTTAAAAATACAAAAAAAAAATTCACATGGATTAGAAAAAAATTAAGAAATTTCTGCATCCAAAAAATTACAACAAAAAAGAGAATAGAACCAAAAACCAAAAGAGAGAATTATTTTTGATCGTGAATCAATTCAAACAAAACACAACAAAACAGTTTCGAATTGTTGTTGATCAAGCAACACATCATTATTCATCGGCGACATCGTCTTCCACCTCATCAAGGTAAAGCTTACACTGTTCCTTACCATGCAACGAATGACAGAATTTCTTGGTAACACTCCAATCTTCTTTCAGCGATAGATTGAACATTGAATAATCTGGATCGCCGGTAACTTCTTTAATGATATTCAAGAACTTTGGCATGCAGTTCTTTAGAGCATCGCCAGACAATGAGGAGTAGGTCTCCAAAAGGATGAGTCCCTTGCATCTGCATCAAACAAATTTTTCAATCAATCACATTTTCATATGTTATTTGAAACAAAAACCCACCTTGGATGACTTGGCTCACGATAAATGTCCAATTGAAAGTATTGATTGTTGATTAAAAAGCAACGACGTTTTTTGTAGATTGTAAAATGAGTGTAGTCTCGCTGTGCCAATAAATTCATATAGTCTCGATGGGTTAGTTGGGTTTTAACCTCAACAGCTTGGCCGTGCAGGTGTGGCCGACGAATTGTATGGATATAACTCCAGTGATTCTTTTGGCCACGTTTACGTAACCTTGCTTGTACTTTTGGTCCTGAGGATTGTAAATAATGATGTACGACATCAAAGTCTTGATACGGTGGAAATTCGGAATCAGGTGGTAGGCCTCCGACTGGAATTTTCAAAAATTATTTTATTTGTAAAAAATCATATAAAGAGAATAATTTACCTAGAAGTTTAAGTTTTCTTGAGGTGGTCTTGAGACGATCACCAATGTCGATACCGAGTTTTTGGCAAACAGCTTCAATGGCACGATTCATTTTCGATTCGAAATCTGTCGAATTATCGATAACATCAAAATATGGGTGCCCGACCCATGCGGCTGCTGATTTATAGTCCAATTCTCTGGCCAATTCAACACCTTCCGATCGGCAAGCATGATCCTTAAAACAAGTTTCGTTCATGTTTGTCGAAAAACAAAAATAAAGAAACAACTTACTTCTGTTGTGTAAAATTCTTCAGCACCGTTAGCAGCTGATACAAGATGTAGGATTTGATTATAACGATTATCTCGCAATTCAATGGAATTCCAATTGTTTGCGGCCATCATTTTTTCCCATTTTTCTTTTGAGATATCTGAGGAGGAGAAAAGATAATTGTTTGTTTGGTTAGTTGAGTTCTGTTTGATTGCTTATTTTTCGTGACTTACAAGCACTTGCATCCATAACACCACGATCGCATATGATCAGACAGTTGCGGTTGCATGAATTTCCAACTTCGAAGTAAGTGTTTTCGATTTGTATCATGGTCCGGATGAGGTTCTCTTGGAACTTATACGCTGTAAAGGGAATTAGGAAAAATAATAATTTTTTTTAGTTATCTCTCTAATTTCTTTCTTTGCGAGAAATATTTTTTGTGTGCAATGCAAATTGAGTGAACTCATGCAGAAAATAAATGTTTGTACAATAGAAGCATCACAGAAGTCAGAATTTCCGAATTCTGGACCAATTTTCTATTTCCTATTTCAAAATATCTTCTACTTTTTACTAGTCGAACCATTTTGAGCTTTTTATAAAGCGAAGAAGATATTCAGTATCCTTGTTAGCTAGTGCACTGGGATTTTCTCAGATGAAGTTTGCGTTTTAGCGAAAAAGCAGGGCATGTGCAGAGAAGGAGAGAGATTGTTTCCTCTTCTTCTTCTTCTTTGTCCATACAGCGCCTGCAGAAGTCATTTGAGGCCCGTGGAGGACATCTTTTAGGAAGCTAATATGGAATCTGCTTTGAGATAGCAAGTCCTTAGAGCGCTTTAGGTCAAATGCCGGACATATGATTTTTGTGGCTGCGCACGTTGGTAAACTATATTACCTAGAGTTTTTTATCGATAAGGCTGTTTCTTTTAGCATAACTTTACATGTAGCTATCGGTATACCTATCTTTTCCCTTTCAGGTGAGATGGGTATGACGGTTACATTTTTAGCGAGTTCATCGGCTCTACAATTTCCTGTGCAGACATGCAGTGCGTTGGAATCTGTTGAGTTTGTCGCAGTAAGTGACTTTCTCCAGTGCAGTCCACCATACTGCAATCCCGTACATGAGTATTGGGCCGATGTTATGCGAGTTTGATAACCCATTTGCTTCCTATGTTTTTTTTGCAGGAGAAAAGAGCTACTAAAGCTTTCCTTATTCTTTCTTTAATGTTAGGTTTCCAACTTAATTTTTTGTCTAATATCAGACCAAGAAATTTGGCTTCATTGGTAAAAATTAGTGGTACACCTTTTATTGAAGGGGGTGCAATTACTGGGATCTTGTATTTCCGTGTAAAAAGGACGAGGTCTGTTTTTTTAGGATTAATACTAAGTCCACAGTGATCAGCCCATCTAGTGAGCATATAAAGTGCGTTTTGGAGGAGGTCTCTCAGGGTATTAGGATGTTTTCCTGTAACATCATCGGCATACGCAATCACTCTGTGGTCTTCCTTCTCGAGGGATATTAGAAGTTCGTTAACTTCTATTTTCCACAGGAGAGCGAGGATAGAACACCACCTTGCGGAGTGCCTCTACTGACAGACGTTCTCGTACAAAAATCTCGAAGCTTATAGTTGATGATCCTGCTTTTTAGAATTAGATTAATCAACTCACAAAGTGAGTATTCGACGTTCAGGGTCGTCATAGCAGAAGTGATAGCAGATGTGTCAACGTTGTTGAAAGCGCCCTCAACGTCCAGGAAGGCAACCATAGTGTATTCCTATACTCTAGGGAGTATTCGATAGTTCTTACCAGAGTATGCAAAACTGTTTCTACCGATTTCCCTTTGCAGTAAGCATGCTGAGACATCGATAGTCCCCTATCAATGCTATTACGTACATGGATATCGATCAATCGTTCCAGAGTTTTAAGAATGAATGATGATAGGCTAATTGGTCTAAGATCTGTAGGGCTGACATGCGAGCAGTTGCCCGCCTTGGGGATGAATACTACCTTTTCTTCTCTCCATCGCTGAGGTATTATCTTTACTAAATAAATTGAACATTATCTGTCTTGCATTCTTTTCTTCTTACATTAAATTGTATGTTGTATGTACAACCATACATCTTTTAAGCAGTTAAGAAAATAGTTCCAGCTGAGTTGACATGTCCTCAATTTATGTAGAAACATTTGAAGCCATCAAAGCATTTATTGTTTTTCTGAGCAACAACGTAATAAAGTATTAACAACCAAATTTGAAACAGAACGTTTGGAATTTCATTTTTAAAATAAATATGAGAACCAACCGCTTTCATGAATACTATTATAACTATGAGCACTTATAATGGGTTTGTTTGTGTTTATAAACAAATAAACCCAGAAACCAGATACACAACGACGCGACAGCTAAATAAAATGAGAACTGGTGTACATGTTTGTCTGACAAACTCGTGGACGAATTAATGATGAAGACCATATTGTTTATGTTTGAACCATCAATAACATAAGAACAAGAGAAGGTAAGAAAAAATTGGTTTTTCTGCGAAACAAATTTTAAGATTAATCAAAAATATACTGGGCTTTTTCCTTCAACAATGGGACCCTGATACTGATAGTTCGAAGTTGAAACAAAAAATGTCATAAAAGGTAGGATCAGTCATCCTCATGGATTATAGTCTTTTATTCATAGGCGCAAAATTATAGTTCGCTAATGAATAATTTTAGTATGATACTAGCTTAAAATGACCTTTTAGTCATGACTGATACAAATTTTCTCCAATTTTCTTTCAATCATGTAAGCACTCAATTTTTTTTTCCTCAATTCAATTTTCTATCAAGAAATTGGCCAACTTCTTCCAATCTTGTATGAACGTGTCTAAACACACAATTTTTCTAATTTCAAACCATTGGACGGTTGTCCACAAATTGGTTATTGGATGAAGTTCTTGCCAACGACATCTTCCAATGTTTAAATTTTCATTTGCAATTCAGAAGAATTTAAAAGTATTTATTTTTTAAACGACGAGAATGGATAAGGAGTTGCTCAAAATAGGAGAGACGTTGAGAAGGATTGGAATTGGACGCATGAGCTAATTTTACATTTTTTTTTTTCGGGAGACCGAGACCAGGCGATGTTTCTGGGATGCAGGTTGTGCAGAGTATAAGCTTCCCAAAAACACAGTTTGGCAAGACGTTGGTTGGCGACGTCATTGAAAAGTCTCCAACTCCTGGAAGTTTTTCAAGCCTTTACTGTTCTTGGAAAAAAAAAATAAGCAATGGACCGAATCAACATCATCTTAAGAACTGTTAAGTTTGTTCGTTTGGCCTTTTTATTTTTATTTTTGAAAGTCTTGTAATATCGGTCTTTTCCTAATAAAGAACTGGACACAACATGTTTTCGACCAAAGACAACAGGAGAAAACGTCCTAAAAGTGTTGCATTTTAAATACCTAAATCTTTGTCGGTAGAGGTGATGGAAATGATATGCACCAACAACACCAAATTGATTTTTTGAGAGTATGATGCATCCGCGTTAAATATCACTTCCAGAAGACCAAAGCAATTATTTCAAGTTTGGACTTGGGGATGTTATCTTTATTATTTTCATTATTATTTGCCACTTTTATTCACCTTCTTTAACAAAGTATGATTTTAATTCTTCTTGTACATCCTTGGCTGCAAATTGTGTTTCATATTTTCTATCATCTGTCAAGAAAATTGTCTTCGAATGAGTCTACCAATTTATTGTTCTCTAAAGTCTTCCAACCGTTTAAACAGGCAGTTTTTAATTGGATGACAAAAAATTGTCGACAATTGACAGCCAATTTTCTTCCAAAAATTAGAACTTTTGAAGGTTGAAGTTTTCGCTATTTTTTTTATCCGAGGCGCAACCCTCAGGTTAATTTTATTTTGCTTTTCCACGAATACTTTGTTTTTATTAATTATCATGGCATTAACTCTTATCCTATGGTTCCATAAAACCGTGTAATAAGAGTGGAATATGCCAACTTCTTTGACTCAAACTCGCCATCGACGTTTTATGTAACAATAGTTGCCAACAATTGAAATACCAATTGAATTTGTCAGATAGAATGAGTTGGAGCGTATTAATCACACTTAAATACTGTGTTGGCTGCTGAGTAGTGAAAAAAAAACACGGCTATTCATAAAATAAAATTTCTCTTGACTGACGTTTACTAACTTATTCCACCATCGAGGGTAGTTTAAGCCCGTATGATACAATGATACTAGATTTTTCCTAAGCATTTCCTTACCTGATTTCTCTAAAGTTCGAGCTTCGAGTATTACTTACTACTTTAATTAATGGGAAATTGCCAAAAAAAAAAAATCATTAAAAATGTAACCCCAACTACGGTCACTTTTTTTTGACACGTACATTAAAGCGTGCTCAGGAAAATATTTTTGACCTGTTTGTAGTTTGTCAAATTATACAAAAAACATATTTAAAATTCCCTCAATGTGAGGCGGTGAGATCTTAAAATGAAAAATAAAATAATACAACAGATACAGTGGCTAGCATTTTTTTTTAAACAAGTATCCGCCGTAGTGCAATATAGTGGATCTGTGCAGGAAAACACTGCAGTATGATATCCATGAACAAGGCTGGATTAACATGCAATTTACAATTGTCAGAAGATTTCTTTCTCTATCTTCGTATAATAATGTTGTCTCTATTTCTTGAAACTGACATTTTCATATATTAGTGCTGAAATAGTGAAGAAAATTTCATTAGATGGCGCCACAATCGTTTACCATATTTATAGCAAAAAAACAACAATTCGGTTGCTAAGTATCAAAGGCAAGAAAATCCCAAAGAAATACTTATTAACGAGATGGGTTAGTTACCTATGCTTATGTTATATGACACACCGTAGTGAGTCGGTTTATTTTCAAGAATCTCAAAAATCATTTAATTTGCACCACTGTACTTCAAGTCGTTCGTTGATTTAATAAAAAATCACTTTAAGCGTCACGACAACGCCAGCATTGTCTGCGAATTATTATTATTATCATTTTTTTTTCGAGTCTTCGTAAATGTATACCAATACAGACCCAGTTGAGACAGGCGCGCACCGGACTTTGATCAACTTGTGCGCAATATATTTTTATTTTATTTTTTATTTTTAAATTTTAAACGACATGTGCGAGATGCGAATTTGAATTCCGATTAAAAAAAAAAATACAGGTGGTGGATACCTATGAAATCTATGCATAGAGCATAGATAAATGACACACATTCAGGTCATTCATGAAAAGAACAATGATGGACACATGTTGTCGCATAAGAAAATTTTTATTTTATTGCAAAACAGTGTCATCGAGACTGGCTTGAAAAAGGGGTGGGCAAATTCGGATTTTCACAGTTTCATTTGTCAATATCATTCAAGGTGCAAGAAAACACGTCATACCTTCGTTAATGAACATCTAACAGTAGTTGTCAGTAGGTTGTCAAGTAGTTCAAAACGGAAGCGTATTGATTCACAGCATTCCGATTTACAATCTGATTTGAAAACATGGAAAAAAATTAAGAAAATGTTTGCAAATTTTTTTAAGAATTTTTTAATTTCCATTCAGTGTATAAAATGTAAGAAAAATAAAATAAATCATCATCGCAAGAAGTTGGACCAAATATAGAAGTTGGCATCTAGAATGAACATTTTCTGCCAAAAATCGTTTTGTAGAAAATTGTCTAGATTACATTTTTTTGGTTTGGTGATTGACTGTGGCGTGCACCGAGAAACGTCTTTTCTTTTATTTTCTTCATAATGCAAAACATATAATAAGTGAGACATTTGAAGAGACAACAGTCTAAATATTGTGAAAGAAAGAAATTATGTTTTTTTTCTTAAGCAAATTTAATTTAACGCTACAATTAACGTATTACTTTAAAAAAAAAAACGCCCACAAAAATGTCGTCAAAATTTTGGGTGTGTTATTTTTCTTTCAATAACAAAAGAGAAATTATTGAATTAAAATTGGCAGCGTTTGGTGTTTTTAGATATAATGGAGGAGAACGGATGATTGTGTCTACAACCATGAAAATAGGGCAAAACATTGAAAAACTAAATGAATAGCATTTTGTGATATTTCAAGGCAATCGAAAATGAAATTAAATTAAAATGTTTATCTTATCAAAAGACGTCTTACTTTTATAGATAGGTAAGTTAGTGCAAATTATTATTTTCAGGGAATTTTGCTTGCTTACTGTGCATGGAAAGGATATGGTGAAATTGGGAATATATTTATCTAGGAAACATAATGGTTAAATTTGAATTTTATTAAAGACTTAAAAATTTAAATTTATCTTAAAAACTAAAATAAAATATAAAAATATTATGTAATAATAATATGTAATATAGTTTCAGGGAGAGCATGGGGGGGGGGGGTTAATTTATTAATAGGTTCCTCAGGGTGATATTGGACACATTAAGGTCAAAGTGAGATGAGTAATTACCTTTTGTCATCATTCTAGTCAATGGTTCGTTTAGAGTTTAGACCATACTCAGTTCTGTGGAATTGGGTTCGAAATAAGGGGATAGACCTGAATCTAAGGGGATTAATGAAGAGAAAAATCCTTGATAGCAAGTATGGGCAGTCAAGAGGGCCAGTTAAAAGCTGGTGTACAAAAGTAGTGCGAGCGTTGTCCTTTCATAAGTATAGAGGTTGCATGTCTAGTTGACATTTGTTAATATTAAGCTCCAATTGATTTGCTTTACATCAGACGAAGAATTTGTTAAGATCGTTCCGAAAATATCTTTTTATAGATTTTCATGTCATCAGCGCAATTTAAGAGTTTGGAATCTGAAAATATTTGATCGACGTCATTTATTGCTAAGGCAAATAGAATTGGACCGAGGTGGCTACCTTGAGGAACACCATAAGAAGCAATAATTTGATTTGAAACATGATTTCTGAAGCAGACCCTGTATTGTGGATTGGAGAGGTAGGATTTTATCCAGGAGTTGAAAATATCTGGTAACTTAAGCTTGTCAAGTAAAGAATAAGGTTATGTGATATCTTGTCAAAAGCTTCACTGAAGTCTGTAGCGATGGAGTCAACTTCATTACCTTCTCCCAAAGAACAGAGAGAAAAAGAAGTAAAGTCAACTAGGTTAGTAGTTGTTGATCTTCCCTTAAGAAATCCATGCTGACTAGGAGCAAACAAAAATCTTTGGAATAGAAGAACATAATTCATAAATTATGCTTTCAAACAATTTAGGAATGCAAGAAAGTTTTGCAATTGGTCTATAGTTCGCAATGTCGTTTTTTGGGCCTTTTTTGTGGATTGGAATAATAAAAGATTCCTTCCATAACTTAGGGAAGATACCAGAAGATATTGATAGTTGGAAGAGAGTAGTAAGAGGAGCGGCAAGACTATCAGCACACTTTTTCAAAATTATAGGTGGGATACCATCAGGGCCAGCAGAATAATCATCTTTGAGAGTTTTGATCCTGTCTGTTACCGAACTGATGTCAATGTTAATTGATGTTAAAGAAGTTTCAGCGCAGCCGTTCATGTAATGGAAGAAACTATCACTGAAGAAGGCACTACTAAAAAAAAAACTTTGACAAAAATATTAGAAACAGTAGCAGAATCGGCAGAAGTTATATCGTCAAACATTAAAATTTATGAATTGATAAAATATATTTGGGTCATGTATATGGTCAGATTGTATCTTTAAGATGTAGACAGGATATAATGTTTAACATAAAAATGAAAAACTATAGTAAGCAGAAATATAATTGGAGAAGTCGGAATTTGATCTGGATTTAAGAAATGTTTGCCGAAACTTATTAGTATTACGTTGGTTACAAAGTGACTTTAGTTCCTTAGTATACCACGGGGGAGGGGAAACTGAGAAGTTAAGTTACGTATGGGAATAATCGGAACTGACTGTACAATTAGATCAAAAATGATACAACCTGAAACAAAGGAATTGGAAAATTGGAATGACAGAATGCAATCCTCCGAAAACAGCCGAAGCAGCCACATGAACGACGAAGTCTTCAATTACATACTTGGCCTTTCAGATTTTTTAGTAGATAACATTCCGTAAATGTAAACCAATTTGAAAAAGTATGTATGCTGTCGAGACTGGAGCTTCGTTACCACACGCAACGTTTGGCTAGTGACTCATAACAGTCCCGAAAAGCAAAATATCAAACTAATTAAATAAACAGCCCTTTTCAACAAGAAACCTGAAACTAAGAGGCAACGAAGCAATATTTTTATACATAAATAATGAGATTACTTCTTAGAAGTGAGCACTGATAACATGTATGTCTGTTTTTGATTAAAATAAATTCTTGTCCTATTTTTAATCGAATAGGCTCCAAGTTGTAATCCCTTTGATGTTGTCATCTCAGACCGGAAACATTATGTTTTGCTAAACAAAAGAGAGATTTTACGATGAAGGAACACAGTGATTGTATGGCACTTTATGAATTGTGTTTCCAACCGTCAAGCAAACTTGACAGGTAATGAAATTAATGATTTATACAGTTTCCATACAAAATGCAAACGTATTTGTGGTGCTCAATATTGATAAACTCACATTGAACTTTGAAGTTGCATTTTTTAAGTCTAGTTTCGTGATCTACCATCCGAGGTCTTGCTTACCGATCGCGGCATAGATCAGATTAAAAATACGAGAAAAAATAAATGAAGTGAGGTCCAGCAGCATGTAAGTATGAGTGAAAACACCGATACTTTTACAACATTCCGCTAGACCTGCTTTTAGGTAAATTTATTTTGACAGGTTGGTTTCCTATCTCCTTTTATCTCTGAAAACGACCTTCCAATGGAAGGTGTTCTAATCTTTTTCACCTAAATCTTTAATTTCAACTTAAAAATTATACGTGAGTCACAGAAAGTCAGATTTGAATTAAATAAAGTCTAGCCTGGTTTTCCTTGCTTCGATGATAGTTGGGATTTGGATTTGTCTTCAAAAATCAGAAATCAGCATATCGGTAACACACATAACACACAAACCCAGACTGATCTAAAAATAAAACAAATCTTATCAGAACTCATTCCGCACTAACAAGTGGTTTTCATTGCTATTTAAATTGAATGACTTTTGACTCTGTGCATGAAATTGTATACCTATCAGCTGCTGAATCTCGAACAAGCCCCCCAGACCAATAGCCTCGAAGCATGTTAAATGGAAATTGAAACATTTTTGTCTTAATAGATTTTACTTTTTTGTTCAAAAACAATCTTTTTACATTCGCTCCTTTATGGTGCGCAAAACGACAAACAAACAAACAGAACGATCTCCCAGAAATATCTCATGTCAGCCGGTACAAATATACCATATTGCATTATTTATTATTAATAACGGAATGACATATTTAACGACACTTGATTGCACGTGATTTTTTTATCGTTGACGGTTGACGGATGATGACGACTGTCGACCGCAAAGCGACGCATGGACTCACGCAGACGGCGGCGGGGGATCACTGTGTTAAAAGAGAACGAATCTTGATTGTACACACTCAATGTCATGAAAACTTCCTCATCGCTGTTCACTGACTGCGGTGAGATAATAAAACGATTCAGATCGTATACATTTGTATGAATTCACATCAATTGCTATTATTATTCCATTAATTTCGGCCTTTGAAGCAACGCAAAATGATAAAACCACCCAAGCGTGTGTTGTACTGAACATGAGAACACTTTTTTTTTTCTTTGGTTTTAAGTTCAACCAGTTTAAGCTTCTCAGTCAATTTCAACTTGTTACATGACTTGTTTTTCAAAAACGCAAGATGTAACCCAGTGGCAAATTTCATCCTCAATGAAAAATTTCGGTGAAAAGAGCAAGGAATTCATTCCACACTTTTAAGAGGAAAAATAAGGTAATGATTTCATAGGAACAAAGTAATGCCCTTTTTCCTCTGTACATTTTCTCTATTTTATTAACGCTTTCGTTTCTTCACATACCAAAACGTTGTGATTTCAGCAAGGAAAAGTCCTGCACAGCTTCACGAGTTCGTAATTTGCATTGAGCGCTGTGTGTTGTTTTCACAAAGAAGAATAAACGAACAAAAAAGAAACACAAATATTTTCTAGGGGTGGAAATGACCTGCAGGAATCCGTGTATATAAACTTTATGTATGTACCTACTTTTGTTGATCGAGGACGACGCGACGACCGGTGACGACGCAACGGTTTTGGTTTTTTTCCACTGTCTATTTTTGTCTGCGATCGTTAAAAAAATGTTTTGTTCTATGTAAAATCAGTGCAATCGAAATCTTAGTTAAAGACGGTTGATGTGAAGAATATGTAAGCTGTTTTTAAAAGTGAATTAATAATAATAAACAGCACAGGAGAAAACACGAGGGAAATCGAAAATATTTACCAGGTAGGTACTCAAATATAAATACATATTTATTTTCCACTTGTATAGAAAAGAAATTCAACTAATTTTCTTTACATTTTTTAAAAGGTATTCTGGAATTAGGAATGTGGAGCAACCTTAAAGGAGTCGTTTAGCGGCAAAAATATTAAAAAAGTAGCAGATCCAGCCAAAGACTTGAATTGTTTTTATATGTGATTATCTAAAACAATATTGTGTACTTTTCAGAAATATTTCAATAAAAAAATTTAGTAAATTTGTTTTGATATTAACATTTGGTGATATCACAGCTGCATTTTCATAATATTTTTCATTCATGAAAAAAGTAGTGGAAAATTCAACTTTCAAAGAAGAGATGGGTTCACCAATGAGCTTTCATTTAGCATTCATAGGAGTTAGATAACGAATGAAAACACAGAATACTTTTATTCAATGATTTCACTGATGCATATTCACCAAGAAATTCACTTGGTGAACTCCAATGACAGCCCTATGTAAATTTCACCAAATGATTCACCTTCAAATTCATGAGTGAAGCTCCATTCCTTGGTGAATCGCATGGTGATTCCTTGGTGAAAATTGGGAAATTTGCCACTGGGAAGGCAGTAAATTTCAAAAACAGCCATAACAAAGTCATTATTGCTTTGTGATGCATGACAAAACGAAAATTTTGATGCACCCTTTGTAGTTTGTACATACTCATTAATTTATTTTAAGTGCGCAAAGTATTACCAAGTTATTTATCACCTGACACAATAACTTATCAAACCTTCCACTCCTCAAGTCAATATATCTCATAGCTATTATATTTGAAAAGGAAATCACATGCAAATGGTTACGTTTTATCTAAAGCCTGCCTAATTAATAGCAATTTGTTAATTACACTGCGTTTCAATCGAGTAGGGCATTGTATATTATATATTTGAGAGGTATTATCAAGAAGTGTCGCCATCTAGTTAGAAGCCAAGAAAGTCATTTTTTGTTTACATAAAGTTGGCATTGAGAAAAAATGGCCATCTCAGCCTCTGCCCAGGAACACAACTCGCGCTTTATTACGCCGTTTTGATACCATAAACTCGTGTTACCTTAAATGATTAAATTTTGAAAATACACAGTAATGTGCATAATAGAGATTTGGAGTGTTTAAATCCAATTGGTTTTGTTTAGATAGAGAATCAAGTTCTTAATCTTAATATTTGAGATTTTGCTAAGGTCGCGTAGGAAGGGAGCACCCAAAGCCATTGTTCTGGCATTTAGAAGGGCAGGACACTCACACAAAAAGTGCTGGAGTGTTTCCCTTTGCGCCGTATCTTTAAAACTTCGACAAAATTCTTTGTGGGGAATACGAAGTTTCATGGCATGTTGTCCGACTAGCCAGTGGCCTGTGCAAATGCCAACTATCCTGCCAATGTCTGACCTAGGTTTATTCAGAAGTTCCTTGGTACGGGCAGTCTAAAGGATTTTTTAATACCCAGTTATTCGGTGAAGACACCAGCACCAACACCTTTGTATGGCTACTAATTTTCCAATTTTGCCTAGTTGGAATTTCAACCTTAAATTGATTACCAAAGCTTAAGGTTGGTAACGTTTAGTCAGAGGGTTTTTGTTTTATTTCTTTAGGTAATAGCACAGATAATAAATTTATACAGATGTCTCATCCCTGCAGAAAAAAATGAAACATATTTTGCTCTTAACAGACAACGCCTTAACGGACATGGAGCTTTTTGAAGCTTTTTTCCTTGCCTAAGTATTCATTTATGGGCAATGAGGCGAGCGAAAATAGATTTTTATTGCATTAAGTGAATGCGTTAAAGCTTTTGGAAAAAGCTTTTTTTTTTGGTAGCTTTCAGTTTCATATATCATTTCTCCCCATAAGGGTGAGACGCATTCACTTAATGCATTAAAAATCTATTTTAGCTCACCTCATTTCCCATAAATGAATACTTAGGCAAGGAAAAAGCTTCCAAAAGCTCCTTGTCAGTTAAGGCGTTGTCAGTTAAGAGCAAAATATGTTTCATTTTTTTTCTGCAGGGATGAGACATCTGTATAAATTTATTATCTGTGTTAATAGGTTTAGCATTTAACTATGACCGAAAGACTTTGCAGTCCACATACCCGATTCCCTCAGTCTTAAAGCACTTCAGAAGACTGTTTCGTGAATGTGAGGGTCAATCGGAAAAAGATTCAGTTCGACCGACGAGCTCGAAAAAAAAAAGAGAACGAGCATTGTGAGCAAAATGTCTGAACAAACCAATGTCAAGCATGTGAGTTGGGGAAAAATTAAAAAATTATGTTTAAGATAATTAAAATGGTGAAAGAAGCAAGTTGATATGGCAGAGAATATTTATTTAGAGCACGGGAGAGCGAGAGGTAGCCGTAGCATTTCGTACAAGTGGAATTGTCACATCGGGACGAGGGAGAAAGAAGAACAACGAGTTCTCTCTTCCTCCTTCTCACTGATGGGCTCTAAGATGGAATAGAAAGAGTAAACAAAAAATACATACAAAGGATCGTTGATATTCTTTCTCTCCTGTGCGATGTGACAATTTTCAGGCTACCTTCCGTGCTCTATTATATTATCTCTATGGTCAGAGATCACAAGCTCTTGCGCTTTTGACTTGTGAATGATAACATTAATGGAATTCTGGTATCTGTCACAATGTCTGAATTCTGTCGCAAGAAACTAGCAACGAAGTTCATCAAACCATTGTCTGATTTGATGGTAATTTCTGCGTTCAGGTGTGTGTTTTTTTACAGTTTAAAAAAAAAAACTGCTGAATGATCATGAATTTGAACGCTGGGATCAATAACATAAGGCCAGTACCTCCTGACTTAATCATTTGAGATATCAGAACCCTTAAATATATTTCAGGTGGAAAACCCTCAGCCCTCAAATTGTGGATACAATTTTTAAATTAGCCGTTTTGACATTATTGACATATAAACAGTCAGTAGAACTTCAATGTAGCAATGACATTTCGGATGGAAGCAGCGACATATGTCACAGTGTTTTCGCTGTCAGTTGGTGGAGATGTATCGCTTGTCACAGAAATATTGCCACATTCCAGAGGAATTGAGGGCATAGCTACACTTTAACAAAACGAACAGTATTTATTCAGCAAGAATAGACCTCTGGAAGTTACCCTTCATAAGCTGAAATACCAAGAACATTCATAACATAAGAGACATTATAAAGAAGCTTATAGGATTTTACATTGAGCCAAGAAATTGATTCTTCACGGATGTGTGGCAATTTTTTTTCCCATAAATGAATTACATTGGGAAAAGTATTGAATTTTTTACTGAAAGAATTGATTTCTCTGAAATCTCTTTTTGGAGACAGATTTACACATATTCTCACACCAATTTTCACACATACTACGAGTTTGACATTTCGGACAAATTGATATTTGTTAATATTCAATACATATGGAGTTTGTTGCAGGATTTGTTTAACAAAAATTTTGGCGTAAATAAATTTACGAATTGTGCTTAAATTAAAGATAATACATGTTCTATATGTCTATGTTGATAATTTTCACACACACATTCAAAAAAGATATTGCTACTTTTGACTTTACAAATTACATTGAACCCAAAAAGTATTGAATTTTAGTAGCGATTCGTGGTGGTTGAATGTAAAATCCCATTAGTGAAAAGTAAAAGTTAAAACTGACGCGACGTTTTGAATGAGCCACGTGGATTAAAAAATATCTTTCTCATTCTCTTCAACAACAAGATTAGGTTGACAGTCCGTTTGTCAGATTGTTCATGGCAAGATGTGGCAGTCAACGTGAAGAACTTTGAGTAAATTCATATTTGCGATCTTTTTAATTTAGTAATGCAAAGAAAAATGTTGTACCTAATCAAGTGACCCTTACTATGTATTGCGCTTAAACTGACAGTAAAATTTATCGTTATTTTGCATAGCTTTTACATTTTAGCATGGTTGCTTAACAGCTCAAAAGTGAGCTTAGCTCAGCTCACAGCTCAGCTCAAATTTTGAGCTAGCTCACTTTTGAGTTATGTACAATAGCTCAGCTCACTTGAGCTGAGCTGAAAGTGAGCTGAGCTGAAAGTGAGCTGAGCTGATGGTTGAGCTGAGCTGTTGGATGAGCTGGGCTGTCGGTGAGCTTATCTGAGCTGTGGGTTGAGCTAAGCTAAAGTGAGCTAAGTGAGAGGTAGGTTACATTGATTTGAATTCGAATTTGGAGTATGTATACTTATTGTATATAAGGGCAATCATCATCAGCGGATGGCAATGATTAAAACCTAATTTTTCCATTTTTTATGTGTTTCCTAAACCGATTTTCGGGGCAATCCGGTATTTTTCAGAACGAAATATATATATAGCGACCTAGATTCATATCTTATCTTTCTATTGAGCCATCAACATTCAACTTTCATTAGCGGATGGCAGAGATTTTGACGGATTAAAAACATCATTTTTTCCTGGAAAACCGAGTTAGCAAACCTACCTCTCACTTAGCTCACTTTAGCTTAGCTCAACCCACAGCTCAGATCAGCTCACCGACAGCCCAGCTCATCCAACAGCTCAGCTCACCGACAGCTCACCTCAACCATCAGTGAGCTGAGCTATTGTACATAGCTCAAAAGTGAGCTAGCTCAAATTTGAGCTGAGCTGTGAGCTGAGCTGAAATGTGAGCTTTTTGCAACCCTGCATTTTAGTTAAATTTAATTGAATTATTTTAAATTATTACAAAATATTGATGTTATATTTTAAACACATTTTGTCTCTCAGATATACAACGAACAAAAAAAATCAAAACAATTAGCCTGCTTTTTGTGGACTTTAGAATTATTTATCAGGCAATAAAATAACGTGCGGCTTTGTTTTGCAAAATTAATAAATAAGAATACTAAATAGTATATTCATATGTTAGGCAATATATTCATTTCTTGAATATAAATTTTACGAATTAGTTTGTTTTTCTTTCGAATTAGTTGTGGTCGCGAGAATTAGCTGTTTGCCGAGAGAAATAGACCATGAATTTATAAATAATTTTATTTTTTTAAATTTTTTTTCAAATTGTTGACGTCTAGAGGAAGAGAAGTTTGGATTGAGAATGATAATTATGTTCCAGTCATCGTGAAAAATCACGAGTTCTTACGTAAAAATCTTTTTGATTTTAAATTATTGCAGCCAAAATTAGCTAGAACAAAGGTTAGAACATCAAACAACAAACAAAATTCATATATTTTTCCTCGTGTATTGCCAGTTTTCAGAGAACTCACAAATCTCCCGGAAGCAATTTGTTGGTGTAAGATCGGGATATAGGGCAAATTTGTTCTCACCGACTGACAGAACTTCCAAAAAACTTGAATAAAAGAACAAAAAAGTGTGCAAATTTGTGAGTTTTAGTGGGTTTGCGAACGGACATATTATATTATATTAACAAAAGTTAGAAGGTTTGGTTTGGAACGCACGTTGTAGAAGTTCCAAAGTATATTAGAGCTAGTAAGCGCACTGTATCATGCAATTAGTTACGTTAGGTTGATCAAGCTTTTTTAGGTAACAAGCTGCAATAAAATACATAGTTTTGTGTATTGATGTATGACTGAAGAGGTTCCGTTTTTGGATCAAGCGA
This sequence comes from Sphaerophoria taeniata, assembly GCA_943590905.1. NCBI lineage: Eukaryota > Metazoa > Arthropoda > Insecta > Diptera > Syrphidae > Sphaerophoria > Sphaerophoria taeniata. The sequence continues at coordinate 31,500,480 of OX016540.1, read as the reverse complement.
GAAGGCAAAGCGAATGAAGTGATACGACATTTCAAAAAAAAAAAAAAAACAAAGCACACATGACTTTGTGAAGTGAAAAGGTTTTTTTCTTTTATTGTTTGTGCAAACAAATTTCGCACACACATGAATTACAAAGACAAACAAAATTATCACTGACGTATCATCTCACTCACCTTCGCTGCCATCGGGTTTATCCACAGCCGAAGCCAAGCATCTTGGACATGATGCAGTTAAATCGATTTGACTATGTTCAGGTGAACCGAATGGAAATTGTTGATATTTGAATGTGGTTGGTTTGGCTGATGCTAAATTATATTTACAAAATAAAAATAAAGCAAAATTATAAGTTGACGAAAAAAAAACATCACAAAAATGGCGTGTTTGATAGATTTGTGCCCGTAAATTGAACAAACAAAAAAGAACGTGGCCATGTCACCTAAGTCGAAGAAATGAACCTGAAAATTTCTTTTTAGGATGAAAACACAGGGGTGGAATCGTGTAAGGTGATTTGTGATCGGTGATAGTCACAAATCACAAATTTTGTCTGTGTAAGGTGATAGTCACAAGTGATAATCACCAATTTGCTACTTTTTCTTGTGACAGCTATTTTGCTATCACATTGATATAAAATTTTGCGTCCTTTCATTTGTTTTGAATACTTTGCCAACTTTTCGTACACAATTATTTTAAAACAAAATGAATATAATGGAAATAGAGAAATTACCTACAAAGGTTCGTTTATTGATACTTGAATAGCCAAATAGAATAAATCACCCTTATTGAGTCGTTTATCGAGTCGTAACGCCTTACTCTGAGTGGAACGTAAGTTTTTGTATGAGAAATTCAGTAATGGCGCTCATTTGTGTTATAACTGTCGTTTTACTCGCCTAATACGACTCTCAAAACGCAATTTTTTATCGAACATAAACTTTCAAACGACTCATTGGCGAAATTGGAATTGAAATTGGAATTTAACATAAAAATAACTAACCCAGAGCAAATGAAGCGCCTGGTCGAGCTGATGGAGCGGGGTCCATCGTAAGGGACCAATTTTCAAAGAGGAATCTTGCAAACTGGAGAAAAAAAAAATTGGGACGAGTTGTTGCTGAAAAAAACAATTAAATGGCAAATGGGAGTCCATAGCCAATACGGGTTGGAAAAGAGTAGCTGTAAAGGTTATTAACCTCTATGTATTTTATCAAATTATAACAGATTTTACGTTTCCCTCCTCCTCGTAAACCACACTAACAATTCATACCTACAGCCGTATGAGGCTGGTTCGGGCAGCAGGAGATAAATGGATGTCCAGACTCCAGTCCCTTTTTAGCTCCTGAGTAGGGAGCCGAAGGCTGGACGGCCGCTTCATTTTCAATGCCAATTCAATAGCAAAAACAAAAAATGTCGCGAAACTGCTTTTCAGAAAACAAGGTTAGGACACGCCACAGTTCCACCAGCCCGTCCGTCGTAGTGCCATCTCTCAACTGACATCGACTGACATCACGCTGAAATAGAAAAGGACACTCTCAAATTAAACTTGATGGACTTGTAAAGGAAGGGGACATCGGCACAGAATCCTCTTACATGGAAAAACACAACCCCTCCCCTATATCCTCGATACTTGGCAAACGTGACGAAGAGCATCTCACGGTTCCGAAGGAATTGCTTTTTCGAGAAAAAAACTGGAGAAGAAATCAACTTTCTCCCCAGTCAACAACACCACCAGCCTGTTTTAGTCTTTGAACACAAACGATATCTCCCGCCGTCCGCATTTATGAAGAATATACCACATCCAGAACACAGAAAAACCCTGACCTTCAAAAAACCAGAGCGCTGCAGCTCTTGCACGAACGTCTTTGTCCCTGCTAGGAGGCCAGGAAGCGGATTTTGGTGAATCAAATCAGAATTGATGTGGAAAAGCTCATGAAACTGAGAAAAAGTTCCAAGAGAAGAAGAAATCCTACAAAATTGAAAATTATTTTGAAAACAAATGACATTTGAATTTAAAATTATATTTGTCGAATTTTAGTTATACATTACATTACATTTCACAGTACTTCGCACATAAATGTAACGAACTACAGACACATAGCAGCACTGGTGACTGAGACCATCGGCTGGGACAGAACAATACAATACAACAGAGAGAGAGACAGATAGACACATAGAAAGAAAGCACACATAACAGAAACCTACGTGGCTCAGAGGAGGAGACTTAGATTTGTATTGTCTCATGTTATCGCACAGGTGGCCTCAGATAAGCTGGCGATTTTTGTAGAAAAAGAATGCTGCTGAAGCTGGGGTTTGAACCCGTAGCGTTCGGCTTAGCAATCCACTACTCTATCCTCTGAACCATGGCCACCTGCTAATTTTAGTTATATTAGGTCTGTTTAATGAATCTGTTCCGCACAGACAAGAACAGAAAATATCCAAAAAGTACACTTTTGTGTGTTCCATGAACAAAAACCTTGCCTCAAACTGTTCTACAATCTGTCATTTTGTGTTCCATGAAGTTGTCAAGCTCAGTTTAGTAAAATTTTTTCTGCCCCTACTTTTTTGGTGGTGCAGCTTTGTGAAAACTATCAAATGTCAAAATTTCAAACGCCAAATTATTTTTTTTTTTCAGTCAAACAATTTTTTGATGCTATCTCAATTGACGAGTTTTCCGAGAAAGTAAAAATATTCCTACTATACTCCCATGTAAAAATTTCTGGCAAAAATCAATTTGATTTGAATTGGAATATTTCCCTATTTGACAGCTGATTATTTTGTCAAAAGGATTAAACAAGGAGCTGATCTTTTCTGTTCTTACTTGTACTGACAGTATTCATTTACTTGTGCTGTTCTAATCTGGTTTTTCTTCATTAAACAGTACTAATATGTCATTATGTTTTTTTGGGAAATGATGCCAAGCTTCGAAATATTTTTGGTGATCACCTACCTCCATGGGGTAAGCCTTGACGTGGCGGAGCGGCTTACGGTAACTACTACTGTGATGCTTAGAGCTATGCGATCGCGAAACTTGTTTTCGCAGCAGGGCCTCCCATGGTCGACAGGTCGAAGCGGAGTAGGCTGTTACTACTAATTACCCCACAACGAAGGAGTGTTCCCACCAAGGCACTTCCCACGAGGGACGGCAGCGGATGAATTTCTTTTTTGGAATGAACGGTGGCGTCCTCAGTTCCAGTTAGGTCGAACTACTTGGTGAACACCTTTACGGGCTACTTCGACATATTTGAAGCTCAGGTCGTAAAAGGAGCGGTTTTCCGGCTTTTGTACTTGGAGTCACATCAAGTACCTGGTACTCCAGGTTGGGGGTTGTACGTCGGGGTGACTTCCCGACTATGTAGAAAAAAGTTAGTTGCGAAGCGACAACAGGCCTCGGAAACGGACGGATACACTGATGACGACCCAAGCAAACGTATAAAGGACAACGAATTTCGGATATGCACGTGGAATGTTAGGTCCCTTAATGGACTGCGTGCTGCCGAACAACTAGCGGAGACCCTCAACTGCTACAAAGCAGATATTACCGCTATCCAGGAAATGCGATTGGATGGACCGGGCGAAATGAAGATGGAAAACTGCGACATCTACTATGGGGATTGCTACCGGGACCAGCGACTCTTTGGATGCGGATTCGTCGTGAGAAGCAGACTCAGGCAAAAAGTCTTGAGCTTCAAATGCGTAAGCGAACGCATCACGACGATCCGAATCAAGGCTAATCTCGGCAACATTAGCTTAATATGCGCGCATGCCCCCACAGAAGAGAAAAAGGACGACACCAAAGACGAATTCTACGAGCTCCTCGACAAAACATATGAGCAATGTCCTAGCTATGACATGAAAATTGTCCTCGGCGATTTTAACGCAAAGCTGGGAAAAGAAGGCATCTTTGGAAGAACAGTCGGAAAGCACAGCCTGCACGACACCACTTCCGACAACGGATTCAGGCTGATCGATTTTGCTGCGGGGCGAAACGTTGTGGTAGCAAGCACCTGGTTCCCACATCTCAACATCCATAAAGGTACATGGAGATCTCCTGATCAATCAACCGTCAACCAGATTGATCACATTGCGATCGACGGGAGGCACTTTTCCAGCATTCAAGATGTTCGAACTTTCCGAGGAGCCAACATCGACTCGGACCACTACCTCGTCGTAGCCAAGGCAGTACTACGAATATCTCGACAACGGCCAAAACAAAGAAATGCTGCAAGAAAATTCGACGTCGGACGGCTACAATCGCAAGAGATCGCCAGATCCTTCTCTGATCGAGTGACAAGTAACCTCTTAAGGAGTCCTATGCCGCCAACATCAAGTATCGAAGACCAGTGGCAACATTGCCAGAATGCAGTTAGAGATGCCGCCTCTAATGTGCTGGGTTTCACACAGCCACCAAAACGAAACCCCTGGTTTGACGAAGAATGTAGGCAGGCCCATGCAGCCAAGCAGGAGGCATACAAAGCGGCGCTGCAAAGAAAGACAAGAGCTGCTCGTCAGCTCTACGAGCAAAAGAGGAGAGAAGAACGCCGGCTTCTCAGGAGAAAAAAGAGAGAGCATGAGAAGCGTCAGATCGAAGATGTTGAGAGAGCTAACAGCAGGAATGAAGTTCGGAGGTTTTATCGGAAGGTAAAACAGCTGGCTCAAGGTCATCGAGCAAGAACCGAAGCCTGCAGAGATCATCAAGGGAACATCATAGTAGAGCCGCAGTCAGTGCTGGGGATTTGGAAAGACCACTTCTGTAGACTGTATAACGGCGACGACGAACAAAATCCCGCCGTCAGACAGGAGCCTTTTATCATACGCGATGACAGCCAACAATTCCGTGAACCCGACCTAGAAGAAGTGAAAACAGCAATATCACGGCTGAAATCCAACAAAGCCGCTGGAGCAGATGGTCTAGCTGCCGAGCTGTTCAAAGCCGCAGGCGACGAGCTAGATAGGAGCATGCACCAAATCATCTGTAAGATATGGTCGGAGGAATGCATGCCCGATGAATGGAACCTCAGCATTGTTTGCCCGATCCTGAAAAAGGGAGATCCTCTAAACTGCGCCAACTACAGAGGAATCAGCCTGCTTAACATCGCCTACAAGATCCTCTCTGCCGTATTATGTGAACGTCTGAAGCCTTTCGTCAACAATCTGATTGGTCCTTATCAATGTGGCTTCAGGCCAGGAAAGTCTACCATCGACCAAATTTTCACGTTGCGGCAGATCCTGGAAAAAACCTATGAAATGCAAATCGATACCCACCACCTCTTCATTGATTTTAAGGCCGCGTATGACAGCATCTACAGAGACGAACTGTATAAAGCTATGTCTAGCTTTGGCATCCCTGCCAAGCTCGTTCGCTTGTGCAAAATGACGATGGAGAACTCACGCTGCTCTATCAAGGTTGGCAATGAGCTTACGGAATCATTCGACGTCAAAAAAGGATTCAGACAAGGCGATGCACTGTCGTGCGATTTCTTTAACATCGTTCTTGAGAAGATAGTCCAAAACTCCACCGTCAACACCAGAGGCACTATCTTCTATAAATCTGTTCAACTTCTCGCGTACGCCGACGATATTGATATAATGGGAAGAACACAGCGTGATGTCAATGGCGCCTTTGTGAGGATTGAGACAGAAGCGGCTAAAATGGGTTTAGCGGTAAATGAGGGGAAAACGAAGTACATGCTGTCTTCGAGTAAGGACACCCAACATCGACGGCTCGGACAGAACGTCACAATAGACGCATACAACTTCGAGGTAGTTAAGGAGTTTGTCTACCTAGGCTCCGCTATCAACACGGACAATAACACCAGCGCTGAGATAAGACGAAGAATTACTCTTGCTAATCGCTGTTTCTTTGGGCTAAGAAAGCAACTGAGTGGAAAAGCCCTCTCTCGAGCAACTAAGGTTAAACTGTACAACACCCTCATCATCCCTGTCCTGCTGTATGGTGCAGAAGCATGGACCCTAACAAAATCGGATGAATGTGCCTTAGGCTGTTTCGAGAGGAAAATTCTTCGGGTCATCTTTGGCCCCGTGTGCATTGATGGGGAATGGAGAAGGAGATACAACAGCGAACTTTACGGGTTGTACAACGACGTGAACTTAGCCAGAAGGGTCAAGGTCCAGAGACTCAGATGGCTCGGTCATTTAGAGCGCATGGACACCAATGCTCCGGCCCGGAAAGTCTCCGACACTATTCCCGAGGGACGCAGAAGGAGAGGAAGACCGCGACTCAGGTGGCGCACACAAGTGGAAGAGGACCTCAATCAACTTGGAGTGCAAAACTGGAGACAGATAGCTAGGGACCGAGCTGACTGGCGGAGACTGTTGATTGAGGCCCAAGTCCACAACGGACTGTAGCGCCACCTTAAGTAAGTAAGATCACCTTACACAGAAGGAAAATAAAATGTGATCACATTTTATAGTCACAAAGTTGATAATCACAAATCACCTTACACGATTCCACCCCAGATCTTAAAAATAGTCGTTACGAAGTTTCGCAACACACGTTTTTACTATGAGATAGACCATTGAAAGGGAGTTCTGGAAGTCCACCTGTCTAGTCTGTCAATTTTATATAAAAACCTTGTAACAACTGTCTATTGTAACATAACAACTGTACATTCGCTGTGGTTCTGCTAAACTTTTATACAAGAAAGACCTTAATTAATGTCGTTTCCATTGGTCTGTTTTTGACGTTTCTTTTTCTACCTCCAATGATGTATCTGTCATTCTTCGGACGATTCTGTTTTCAAAAGGGAAGAGAAGCATTCCGTCTGTCAAAGTCAGTCCAATGGAATGGTTTTAGAAGACTTCTAGACTCTTCCGAAAGCTTCTCGAAGTCCAATGGAAAACGACATAAGCAAAGTGAAATTCTGCAAATAATATTTTTCATACGACTTATTGTTGCACCTGTTTTTACACAGGGAGACAGACAGCTGGATCTACTTTCGAATCCTCAGCCATCGATGTAATGTTCAAATCTCCTTACATACATTAACTCCCAAGTAAAAATCAATCATAAAATGCCCATGAATCTTACACAACAAGTTATATTGACTTAAACCAATTTGTTCATCAGAGTATAACAACATACGACACTCATTGGTCTCTAAACTTTTATGTTCTTCCTTCCTACCCCATCTATTCATTAGCTGATCGTTTAACGTTGATGCACCTTTTGGGCATCACTCAACCTTCACACTCGTCCTCTATTCAATCGCCCCAACCTCACTCCCTCCGCCACACCTGCCTTTCACACAGTCTATGACCGATGTGATGGTCTAGTATCAAGTTCAAGGATTCATCGATTTTGTGTTATTTCATCATTTTTATGTAAACAAATTGAATTAGATGGCAAGAAGTTGAAGGCAGGCTGTCTTTTTAAGTTTGTTTTTTGTTTCAGCATTTTTTTTTGTTATGTATTGTCTCTGTTGTTTTTTTTTCGTTTCGTTGTGAAGGCGGACACTTTTTCGTCGTTGCTTCATGATGTTCCTAATCCTATTATTGCCAACGGTACTTAAAAATAGTTTAGCATTGCGAATTGCGACTTGTGGGTTTAGCTGCTTCTGGCTACATTATTATGTCAATGGCAATGGATGTTATGTCTATTCTTTTTTTTTTGCCTTAGTGACATTGTTTTTTTGTTTATTTAATTTGTGCCTTGGCAATCAATATAAGTAAGACGGCAAAGCAAATTGATATTGTTTTCTAGGTGTTATTGCTTCTCTCGGGGGCTCTCTGGGGGTTTAAGTACGAGTACAAGGCACAAACCTGTACCTACCTTTGTTCGAAATAGAAAGCCATACAACCCATCTAGTTGTTGCATAAAAAAAGGAAACGATCATAATTGTTGCTTTGGCTTGATGAGCAAAATACAAAAAAAAAAAAAAAACGAATAATTGTCTTGAAAATTTTCATCGTAAACTTCCCTTTAGTAGGAGAGAATGTCATGAAATGCGGTTGGGAGTTGAAATAAATGTAAATGACATGGCGTGTCAGCGGAATATTATACTCTTCTTTAACTCTCCAATTTATGTTTATTCGAAATTATTTTCTTTATTTGCTTTAAACGAACGATGAATTTAAAAAACAAAACAAAAGAAAAAAAAACGATGAACTTAAGGAGTTAAATGCTGTTAGTGGAATCATTTCGTGGGCTTATTAAAGTTTCGTTTCCTTGAAGTTATTTCGGTTGATTGCAAAAAAAAAAAAAAAATCGTGGATATTGTGTGACAATGCGGGGTTTAATTTCATTTATTTTTTTTTTTTTGTCAAGCAGTTAATGACTTTTCTTTGAATTGGTTCCAAAGTTAACCTTTATTGCTTGAAGGTGACTAGGTTACCCCACAGACGTTAAAATTTTATTTTATGACTCCGCTGAACCATTTTCCTCACCCTTTAGACAAGTTTACTCAAAAATAATAATAGGTACACACGATGCTTGTAACGGGTGATTTTTTAGCTGGTTTGGTTTTGGCAACACTGGTTTTGACAGCTGACGTGTGTTTAGTACCTTGTGTCACTGTCAAACAGCTTCAGTTTGGTTTGCAATTTAACCATGGATCGTCTTACAAATGAACAACGCTTGCAAATTATTGAATTTTACTATCAAAATTCGTGCTCGGTTCGAAATGTTCATCGCGCGCTGCTTCCATTTTATGATCGGCATTCTCGACCATCTGAGCAGTCTATTCGGAAGATTGTGACCAAATTTCGCACCAAATTTACTTTGTTGGACATTAAACCACCAACACGTTTACGTACTGTGCGTAGTGAAGAAAATATTGCGGCCGTATCAGCTAGTGTGACAGAAGACCGCGAAATGTCGATTCGGCGCCGTTCCCAGCAGTTAGGCCTTTGTTACAGCACTACGTGCAAAATTTTGCGGAAGGATTTGGGCGTAAAGCCTTTTAAGATACAGCTGGTGCAATAACTAAAGCCAGCCGACCTACCACAACGCCGAATTTTTGGTGAATGGGCTCTTGGAAAGCTGGCCGAGGATCCGCTTTTTTATCGAAAAATTGTGTTCAGCGATGAGGCTCATTTTTGGTTGAATGGGTACGTAAATAAGCAAAATTGCCGCATTTGGAGTGAAGATCAGCCAGAAGCATTGCAACAGCTACCAATGCATCCCGAAAAAGCCACTGTTTGGTGCAGTTTATGCGCCGGCGGCATTATTGGGCCATATTTCTTCAAAGATGATGCGAATCGCAGCGTTACTGTCAATGGTGAACGCTACCGAGCGATGATAACAAACTTTTTTTTGCCCGAAATGGAAGTTCTTGACTTGCATGATATGTGGTTTCAACAAGACGGTGCCACATGCCACACAGCACGCGAAACAATGGCGCAATTGCGAGGCGAGTTTGGTGAACAGTTAATTTCACGTTTCGGGCCGGTCAATTGGCCGCCTAGATCGTGCGATTTGACACCATTAGACTATTTTTTGTGGGGGTATGTCAAGGCTAATGTCTATAGGGACAAGCCCGCTTCGATTGACGCACTGGAAGCCAACATCCATGCATTCATTCGTGAGATACCGGCCGATATGTGTGAAAGAGTATGCCAAAATTGGACTCAGCGGATGGGCTACCTGAGACGCAGCCGCGGTCAACATTTGCATGAAATTATCCTTAAACATTAAATTGCAAGGTTCAAACTATCGATTCAAATAAATATTTCATTCATTTTTTCGAATTTTTTGTGTTTTTTTTTTTAAAGTTCTAAACCTCTTAAAAAATCACCCGTTAGCTTCACCGCCGAATGGCGCTAGTATCGCAAAAGCAATTTATTGCTGTGTAGCCGGATCGGTCTCTCTTTGTTTTGACCGCTGCTGCTGGAAGCGAGAGTGTCCGCGGATTTTACAAAAATGGAAAAAGAGTCATTACCGTCGGGGATTCGATTCTAGTTTCTAGAAGGGAAATCGCCCGGCGAAATGAAAGAGCGTTTGGATACTTACGGGAACACTCCCCCTTCAATGGCAACCGTAAACAGTTGGTTCAACGAGTTTCAAGCTCCAACGTGGTCGCATGTCGGTTTTTGACAGACATAAGAGGGAGATAGGAAACCATTTTGTCAAAAAAGGACTTCAAACAAACGGTGAGAGTATATGCGTCTAAATAATTATAATAATTTGAGAGTTAGAGTGGCTAGTAGGTGCAAGATGGAAATCGATTGTAGCACCATCTTGAGGCCTGGCACAGAATCTTTTTTTTTTTACATAAGTTGGTATTGTAAAAAGAATTGCTTCGTGTGATAGATCTTAAGATGGATTGCCAGGCCTTCACGAAACATGTCACCCATTTTGGTGAATATGAATTGGAGATTGGACAGACCTTTCTAGTGAAGTATCGTTCGATAAGTTTTCGAAGAATTTTTGATCTCTGTCCGAAATTTTGGCAGGGGTAAGCTTGATATTTTTCGAAATTCATGAAGAAATCGATTTCGCTTAATTCAACATTTTTTTATAGTTCTCAATATCATGAGCTCTGAAAGCCAAACTCCATTCCGAGCTCGCCTCAATAACTCTCATTTATTCATATTGGTACACGAAAGAAAAAACAAAAAGAAAATTGGTGGATTTAGGGAGCAAAAAGTAAGGCAGTTTCCGATCTTCCTCTCTCACTAATCTCTGTTTTTTATTAACCACCAGTTGTCCCAAAAATGGCTTCTAGGGAGAAGAACGTGACAAAAATCCAAGATATCATAAAACCGCCAAGATAGCTGAGACGGTAGTCTCGCGTGGATCGTAACTTTCATGAAATGCTGGGCATGGGAAAATTGTTTTCTCACTTGGGACAAGAAGCGCTAGTACGTCAAAGCCTTCAAGCACGGCAGTTGCCAAAACATGGACCCACTGCTACACAGCAGAGACCAAAGATTGAAGAGGGCGAAGAATGTCCCATCCACCGGTAAGGTGCTTTCAGGGATTCACAAGGTTACACATCGACTACTTAGAGAAGTGCAAAACGGTCACATTGCTGAATATATGGGACCGTTTGACGCCGAATTGATTCAAACGTTAAAAAAGTCATCTGGCCGTCAAAATTTCTGTCGAATTAGGAGGTCGGTGGTAATGGACCTCGAGAAAACCATATGTACTTGAGACCCTCTGCCCCCCTCGTCAACATTATTTTTTTATATAATCAGCCCAATTCTAAAATTGGGAATAATTCAGCCCGGGAGAACACATCTCCCGGGGAGTGATTTCCCTTATTCTGAATTCCCCGGGAGATTATTTTTACCTTGGAAAGTGGGGACAAAATTTCTGAATGTTCGAAAAAGCAGTTTGATGTCCGAATCTTTCTTAAGGGTGTATTTAATCCGTTGGAGGTGCCAGAATTTCTGTGTCATTTGTTTTTTTTTTTTTTACGAAATTTTAAGGAACTTTTGGTTTTAAGGTTTCAAATATGTTTAAGATTTACAAAATTATATTTATATACCTACTATGAACCAATTATAAAATTGAACGCTTGTTTGCTTTTCTTCGATAAGAGATCATACCAAACGGGGGTTTGGAAAGACTTAAGTGTTGGTTTATCTCTTAATGAAGTCTGGAAGATCAGCTTTGTCAACAAAGGAATGAATCATTTTAATAGAGAAAATGAATGCCCTGGAATTCGCAGGCGACCGACATCTAGATGTGCCTCCATAAAATTCACCAACATTTACATCTGCGACTTATTAGTTGCTTTCGACTAAGTATCACTTTTTTTGTTAACAATTCTCCGACAGATTTACGGCCAACAATTCGGCGTGAGACGAGTACCAATTTTCCCTGTTTTTTGACATTAAGAATGTCTACTTTTTTCCCGGAGATTTTTTTCCCTTTTTCGAAGATTGTTTATAATAAGGGAAAGGGTAGGAACATTTTCGGGGATTTTTTTTGTAATAAGAGAGTAGGGAAAAGGGAAAAAATACCCGGGGAATTGCTATTTAGAATCGGGCTGAATATTTTTAAAGAAATATCCACTTGTTTATTTATTTGTTTGTTCTAGGTTTAATATTTACACCCAATTATTCAACTACAAGTGTCTACAAGTTTCTACTGCAAGTTCTTGTTCACATTTTGTTTCATTGCACTTCAAAAAAAAAAAAAAGATAGTTACCTTCTTTATCTGTTAGGTCCGAGAATTTGACACCACCACTGAAATATAGAAAAAATTCAAAAAATGGCATTTTGAGAAAAAATTAATGAGCTGATTTCAAAACCATTCAAAGTTTGTTCTTCGTTTTTTTTTCGTTCAAAAGTACTATTTTTTTTTCGAAAGCATTCATACATAGTTCAATTCAATTTATTTTTAAGTTTAAATTTAAGTTAAAAAATTAAATTAAAAAAGAATAAAATAATTTTAATTTTTGTTAAAATATTTAAAAAGTTACTTTTTATTATTATTTTTTTTTTGAGTGAGAGAGATATAAAAAACAAATTTTAATGTATATGCCAACATTTGAAAACATGGGGCATTTACCTGAGAAGCACAGTAGCCGTTTCAGGCACACGGAATACCTGAAAATATTGATATAAACGAGAATATGCTCATTTGTGGGGCCTAACTAAGGCATTTATTTTTGATTTTGTTGTTGTTGATTTTTTTTTTTTAAATATAAAACTAAATTTTGAAAAAAATTAAACAAATTAATGTTAATTTTTTTTTTCGTCGAGAACTAGAATCATTGGTGTGGATTTTAGTCCCAATTTGTTTTTTGTTTTGAATTATTTTATGTGCAATTTAAATTTTATTGTTACTGACTTAAAATTAAAAAAACAAGTTACTTTGAAGTACGATAAACACATTCCACAAATAAATAGAAAACAACATGATTTTAGATTTTTAATTTAAAAACCAAAAATTTTTTTTTTTTATTTATTTAATATTAACGCATTTTTTTTTTTGCAACAATTTCAAGATTTAATTTGTGAAATGTTTAAAAATTAGGGGCTGATTAGTTCTTTGTTTTGAATTATTCAAATAGAAGTCCGATTTCGTTCTCAGAAATTAAATGCAGAAAAAATTAAAAATGTAAGAAAAAAAAGTATCAGAAGTGAAATAAAAATGTAAACAAAAAAACAAGAATATTTTTGATATTGCTGTCCTTTAACATGTCAATTAATTATAGGTGTTATTTTTTAACGGTGGTATTCTTTGTTTAATTTTTGTAGAAATTGTTATAGTATTTTCGTTTCATAGGCGAGTATAATAGGAGTTTAAAAAATAGCATCTAATTAATAAAGAACCAACCCATAATTTATTTAAATCAAATTTTAAAGAAATGTTTTCTGTTACTAGTGATGATTCAGTTAAATTTTTTGTTCATATGCAAAATACAACAATTAATGAAATAATTGACAATTTTTTACTAACCTTCCATCCCAGGTTTTCGAAGAACGTGCAAAGCCTTGACTGTCCGGTAGTTTTCCCTCCACATGGTCCTGAAACAAAAGAAGAAGTCAGGGGCGATTCCTCATAGTAACCAAGTATATCGGCGGTAAACCAAGAATTTCAAAAAATAAATGTATTTTCAGATATTTAATATTCTTCCGCAAATCAACAGTTCAAAAATTTATAGTTTCAAACACTTTAATAAATGCCTGAACACAAAAAAAAAACAAAGTTTAGCGCAAAAAAAGCGATTCCCTTTGAACCAGAACGTGGCATACACAAGAAATAACTTGTGCAGAAAATCTATTTGATACACCGCTTTGCTACCGTTAACAATTGCGGTTACTATTTTCATACAATCTTCAAAAAGAGTAGACACAAACATTCCAATAAACGCCTGTAAAAATAAAGAGAAGGTTAAGCGCAAAAAAAAGCGATTCCCTTCCCTTTGATGAGAATTTGGCATACGCCTTTGTATATGGATTTACCTAGTACTATCAAGAATGGTTTTCGAGCAAGCAAGCAGAGAACACAAATTACAAACTAATGTAAAAAACTGTCAAAAAACTGTCAAACCAAGCAGAAAACCATTCTTGATATTACCTGGTAAATCCATATACAAAGGCATACACAAAAAATCTCTGATACCGTAAAAATTTGCGGTCACTATTTGCATACAATCTTCAGAGAGAGATAGACGCATACATTCCACTAAACGCCTGTAAAAATAAAGAGAAGGTTAAGCGCAAAAAAAAGCGATTCCCTTCGACTGAGAAGGCATACAGATACACATTTTTAACTCTTAAGCAACTTTCGTGGTCGTAGTCGTAGTGTTTCTAATGTTTCTATATCAATTAGCACGACGACGTACGACGACGCACGTGTTCGCTAACACGAAACGATTATGCTCATAGTCGCTGTTTTGATTTAGGTACATCAATTTCTTCATTTTGAGTACTTAGTACATAAATCCTCTTATTTATGTACCTATACTCAAATCTTAAATAATATATTAAAGCCGATTGTTTACGGCTTTATTTAGATGACAAATTTTCAGTTTTTGACGTTTTTTATGTTTAAGTTTTTTAAGACCTTGAAATATGTATTTTAAGTAAACTTAAGAATAGTCATAAAATGAAAACTTACCTTTAAGATTTGATAATGAATAAGGCGGATTATGTACATTCTAATTAGATATTCTAATTCGGGTCGCACGTACTTGCCCATGTCTTCAACAGCGGGGTATTAATATAAAATATTAAGAAACTCAAAAAAGGTTTTGTTCTTAAACTGAAAATTTCAATTGAGAAAGAGTTTTCTAGTACAAAATTTAAATTTATGAAAAATTTTTGTTTTGAAAATCGTTAGAGCGATTTTGTTTTTTTTTATAATTTTGTAAATCAATTTTTTTGAAAATTCTTGAAAAATAAATTTGGTATGTCAGTTTGTAGGTTTTATAAAGATACATGTGAAATCTGGAATTTTGAAAAAAAGCAAACAAAAATTTTTAATATTGTGAAATAAAAAAAAATATTTTTTTTTCGTTGATCAATCAAGAAGAACATAGAGAACAAAAAACAAACATTGTCGATTTTTGCTTAACAAAATTGAATGGCTACTAAGGTTAATTTTGACTTAAAAAAAAAATAATAAAAAAAAAACATCCGTCATGAATTCGCTAAAAACACTAACTTCTTCTTTTAAGAATTTTTTAAACATTTTATTTAGAAGAAGAAAAAAAATTCTTTACGAAAAAATAGCTCTAAGGATTTTACAAATCTTTTTCTTTTTATAACTTCAATTTAATATTTAAAACTGAATATAAATTGCAATTTCAATTGTGAAAGCAGTTTTTACTTTACCTATATTTAAATTTTCACTAAAAATATTTTTCGAGTTTCTTAATTATTTTGATTTTTGTATTTTAATATTTGTTTTAATTCATAACTGTCGGACATTATGTGTTGTTATTTTATTTTTTATTTTTTTGAAATATATAAAATTAACATTTTTCCTTACTAAAAATTTTATCATAAATTAAAAAAAAACTTTTGAACAACAACAGTTTTGAGTTTTTTTTTATTATTGCCTTAACTTTCCCGAGGGTCGTAGGTAAACCAAGGATGAGGACCAGGAATCGCCACTGGAAGAAGTATAAACAGAATGTTGAATTTTTTTGTATTCCGAAGAGAAAATCTTAAATTTTCATCATAAATTAATTTTTTTTTTATTCAGTCTGTTCACGAATACATTTTCCCTTAAGTTTTTTCCCAATTTGCGAACTTCGTTATGAATAATTTTTGAAAATGGGAACTTAATTTCGAAAAATTCGTATCGCCAATAATTTTTCCAGGGAATTCTTTCCTTAGTTGGAAGAGAATTTTCCCCAAGTAAATTGTAAGGCAAAAATTTGCTGTGGTGAAATGGAAGACAGTTTTTTTTTTTTTTTATGGGCTTAAGGTCAACTTAAAAATTCGCGTAGTACGAACGTAGAACGATCCTCTATACTAAAGAGTACATCCGAAGTTGGGCTCTGGGGTTGTTAACTGATGGTCATTCCTGAAAGCGCGGGTATTACGGTTGAATTGTTTAAGGGGAGGAATGCAACTGGCTATTTCACTAGAGCAATTACCGTAGAAGTAACGATAGAACAAAGAGAGACACGAAACGTAGCGACGCACTATGTCGAAAATTCCCGATTTTGTGCGATTAAGTCAATTTTGAAAATTTTAGATTTTCATAAAAATTTGTATGCAGTTTTAAATTAGACATTATTTCCAACCTAGCTTTAAAATTTCATAAGATTATGTTGCTCCCTTACGAAGATAGAAGGCGTCAAAGATTGGTAATTTGTGTAAAAACTGATATTAATTTTTTCCTCAAGAAAAAAAAAATTGACTTTGGTTTGTTTTTTTTTGTTATATTGTAATGATAATTCTTATTATTTTTTTCTCTATTTTTCGTATGTATTCTTAAAGCTGTGGCACTTTTTTAAAGACTTAAAAAAGTTACCAGTTTTATATTAGGGGTAATTTTCGATTTAAGGTCAAAATTTGTTTATGAATATGTTCAAGTGGCTGGGAATCATATCAGGGGCAGAATGATCAAATTGATCTTTTGCATACATATTAATGAAATATTTCTCAAGCAGAAACCAAAAGGTTTTGTTGAATCATTCTGCCCCGAAAGTACTAAAATTTAAAAAAACTATGAAAATCGACGAATCGAAAAATTAAAAAAAATCATTTTTTTTAAATTTCTTTTTTTCTAAGATTTAAATAAAAGAATTAAATACAAAATGTTATTATCGTGTTATTAAAGATTTTTTAGAAAAAAAAATCATTCAAATTGATCTATTATTTTTCGAGAAAATTGAATTAAAAAAAAATGTATGATATCATTTTATTTTTTTTTATTTTTGTTCCTTAAGCATAAAATAAAAATGACTACAAAATATTACTAGCATGTTATCAAAGATATTCCAGAAAAAAAATTATGAAAATTAGTAGCTTACCTTTCGAGAAAATTGAATTTATTTTTTTAATCTTTCTAAAATTCGTACAAAAACATCTTTGAGTGACTGTAGTTCTTAAACAGGCAGAGTAAAGAGCATTATTTCTTGTATACTTACTAGCAATTGCATTTGTAAGCAAGAGCTAAAGAATTTTTTACTGTCAAGTGTCAAGTGATGTAAAAAAATAAACATTTATGTATGAATAATAATATATAAATTATTAAATATATAAATATTTTAAAGGATGCTTTTACTATCCGACCCAAATAGTTTTTCTTAATCGTAAACTGACAAGTTCCAACAGAAAACAATATAACCTTGACGTAATTCAAATGTTTGAACTTGAAGAATTTTTAGATACCAGCCTTGGTGATTGATAACACCAAAATATTTGGTTTATATTTAAATTTTTTTTAAATTTTTATAAGTTTATACTTTCTATTAATTATAATAAACACAAAATTTATCTATTTCTAACATCAGTTTACCTTTATTTTGAAAAAAATCAATGATTAATAACCGTTGTTAATTAATCGCACGAAATCGGGAATTTGCGACATAGTGCGACGGTGTTCCTATGAAATGAATGAGTTTGTGATGTCTCTATCACCCATCATTCTTACAGCATACCATTCAAGAGGCTTAGGTATGTAGCTGGAGCACCAGCCCAGAGATGGGAATTATACTCAAGCTTTGGACGAATATAAGTCTTATAGATAATAGCCAGATCGGAGGAAAAATTTCTTGAACCCTTGAAACCCAAACTCCTTGAGGCATTTTTGGTAACATCGCATATGTGCTCGTTCCATAAAAGGTGGTCAGTGATGCATATACCGAGAATCTCGAGATGTTCGGTCTCATTGATGCAAGTGCCACTCATGGACAGTGGCAAGGGGGGTATATCTCGCTTCAACGATACAAGACAGCATTAGGTTTTCGAAGCATTAAACTCTACGAGGTTTTTTATTCCCCCGTGGAACAATGATGTTTAAGTCAGAGTTTAATTAGCTAATCATATTTTTCCGTAGAAGTTCCACATTTTTATTGATTAACGATTCAATTAACAGTCATTACATAATTATACATACAAAAATCATTTAAGCATGGCATTTGCCGTCTGCCAGATTGACAACTAAAATAAATTAAATAACTGTAATACAATATCACATACTAGCTGGTACCCGCGGCTTTGCCCGCGTGGTTAAGAAAAATCAACGATGAGCTGTGCAGGTATCCACAATAAAAAAATATAGATTTTTGTTGCTAAAATGGTTGTTGTTGTTGTTATATACCAAAACAAAAAAAAATGCAAAAAAGTGTTGCTTAAATTATATACATATTTATTAAAGTAAACTTAGGTACTATTTTAATATGGTGTTTTACACGATATAAAATGTTTTTTTTTATTTAGGTGAAAGAATGAAGCAGTTCAAGGGAGAGGCAAGGCTTTTCTAGGTTCTTCCCCGCTACTTTAAGTGTTTACCTTTCTCTTTCTCAAATTGTCATAGCGAAACTAACTTTAATGGGGAACAGCACCCTTTTGTATTTGAATGATTAATCTAAAAAATTGAATGATTATATATTCACCAATTTCTACAATTCTATTGCAGCCCTAATAATGTTTCGCCCAAGTTACATATATGACACGAAGTCTTGTACCGTTACCTAATCGAGGGGCATCTAAATTTTGACTATATTGCGCCGGCTAATTTCAATTGCAGCTTATGTGAGGGCACCTCCCCCTCTCTTTTCCTCCAACCACCCTCTTACCACTCCCCTTGAACACCCTTTTTTGCTGCATTTACGAAAAAACAAAAAACGTTTAATGATAGGCAACCAATAAATAAATACGATGGAGTGTCCTCTGCTCGAATGAGCTGGGAATGATATATTGTCCGCACTGAAAAGTAGCTTTAAACACTCTCCAGCCTCCTAACTACCTCCACACATAAAATGATGTCATAATATTGCTCCGCTGCGACGTGAAATACCAACAAATAAACAGACAAACAAACAAACTGACTTTCACATTATTTATAATATCAGTATTGGATATAGGATAAATGTATATATATATAATAAGGGCCTTCAATAACAGAAAACATGACTCTCCAAAACCAAAAACTTTGGGCGTGTGGGCGATGTACAGTATTTTTTAAACATTCATATCCTTCTTAGGTTTAATCAGTAATCAGTTTTGTTCCAACCTTCGTCGCGGACGGACTGCTATTTATCAAATATATATTCTAATAATTTTCATAAGTACTGTCTTTTACTACATAAGAAACCTCCTCACATGGTGGCAGAAATGCGAAATCCCCCACGACCCACTGTTATTCCTTCAGGGCAATCTAATTGGCTATCCGACCGAGAAGCATACATATGTGCCTTATTTGCCGCGATAGTTATAAAAAAGATAAGAACCAAGGGCGGCCGACCGTTCGGTTTCTATTTCATCTTGAATCCTGCTCTGATTGTCTATGATTTGGATTTAATCCGAGATTTCTTCATCAAAGATTTCAAAAACTTCACCGGTCGAGGCAATCCTATAGGCGACAAATTGATTTTTAGTTTCCACCTTGTCCAGAAATGTTTCCAATCTCAAGTAATATAAAAGACTTTAGTACATTGGTAATACAGCCAGTAAAGGCGCAGTTAATAAATTTAAAAAAAGACTTTAAGTTTATAAACTTCCAAAAGTTCTTTAACTGGAAAGGAGCATTCACCAGTCAGTACTTATTTTTTAACTTGCAGTCAATTGAATAAAGTCAATAGGCTAAAACTTAATTAACTGGCTTTATAGTCAGTTAAATCACTAAAAAGTCATTTAACTTTAGCGAGTTTGGAAGTCTTTTGACTGCAGTCAACTGTCATTGGCAAATATAATAACGTCCAAACTGTTTAATTGGCTCGGTGTGCGCACTTTCAGCCCAACCCGACTAAACAATCGGCCGATAAAAAGTCTGCAGTCTGCGGGGGCCCTAACACAACTGGTCCCGTTGCTCATTATGGACCCCGAAAGACATTTCAAAACACAAAACGACATCCACGTACTCTCCCCTTACGGACACCTCCAATAACCGGACACCTCTAATAACCGGATAAATTTCAAAGAACGGAAATAAATAACCGATTTTTTATATAAAAAGTTCTCCCACAACCGGACGCTCTCTTAACCGGACACAGACAAAACAATGAATAGGGCTTTTGCAGACGGTAATGTATCGTTTCAAGATTATTTCATAATAGTCTTATCAAGGGTAATAGTTTTATTTGCGAAGACGATAACCTTGAAAGTTTATGCGTTGACGGTCTGGATGAAGCAGAAATCCATGAAATTGATACCCAAGAAGAAGCAGATTCCGATATGTTTGATAATAACCCGTTAAAATCTTATGAAGAGGCCCATAGTGAAATAAGGAGATTAAAAAACTTTTCGTTAGAGAAAAATGATTTAAAAGCATTTGGTTTATTGGCCGATTGGCTGAAAATATGCCATTTAGTAACCAATATGTGCGCCAAACTAAGATTTCTAATTGTTTAAGCAAAATCATCAATTGTACTTACGTGTGTATGCACATGTGAATCTTTGTTTAAGTCTCTTAATATGAACGAAATACATTAAAAATTAATCCCAATAACACTTCTATTGTATGCATCTTAAGGAATGTAGATTTGTTTGTTCCCTTAACCGGATATCTTCCATAACCGGACAAATTTCTCGGTACCGTCAGTGTCCGGTTATGAGAGTTCACTGTACTTACCTATGTATAAATCCCCGTTAGCATTGCAAAGCGAACCTGTCATGAACAATTGAATGACAAAAAAATGTCAAGTATAATTTTTTTGTTTGTACAAATGAATAACAAAAATGTCAATCATAATTTTTATTTTTTCGATGAAAAAAAATATTTGACGAAAATATTTGAAATAATTTTCATAAAAAATTGAGTATTCGAGAATTGAGAAAAGCATTATTTCTTAACATTTGAACCATTTGTGATCTGAACAACATAGTTTTTTTTTGTTATTAACCCCTTAAGTTATTTCTCTTTAGTTTAAACCAAAAATTTAGAAAATCGGTCAACCGGTTGTCAATTTGAAAAGATAACATAAATTTAACGAATTAGTCTTTTATATATATAGATATGTAAATCTGATTCCAAACAAGAAAGAAAATATGTATTCATAACACATGTATCACAATTCAGAAGTCTTCGTTGAATATTCTGGATCTGTATTTTAACGCAATTTTGCAATAATTGTAAAGTTTGGAAACATCCATCTCATTAAGCATAGTAATAACTTGATCCTCTGTTAGAAAATCATTCCCCAGGATACTTCTTCTAGTTTCCCTGAGAGTTGGACACCTTCCGACGAAATGAATAACGTCCTCCCTTTCCGCTAAATTGCAGATGGTGCACTCAAGTGGTGGATCAGGCCTATGCGGTATGAAGTTTAGGTTGAGTAATTCGCTTCTTAACTTGACCATAGTAGCAATAACGTCTATATTGTTCTCATCATGGAAATTGTTTTTTTCTGCGAGATTATGGTTGAGCCTACTGTAGGTTGTTCTGAACAAGGACCCGGCTGCTTCTGCTGCATATTCCGTTCTGCACTTCTCATCAACTGCTGCTATAACCTTGTACATAAGAGTTTTACTGTGAGTAACATCATCCGTATTTAAATTAAAATTCAAATTGCATTCTTCTGCGAGACGTGACCACTCACCGTACCAGTTATTATGGCTTTGTACCGCTTGGAGCGCTATTTTTCTAACAAGCCGAGATTCAGGCATTCTGACAACGTGCAGCAGATAATTAGCTTGCATCTTCAAGGTTTTAATGAATAGAGGTGGCAGTCCGGTTTCCAGCATTAGAACGTAGTTTGGCGTGTTTATTGGCAAACGAAATACTCTCTTCAGATAGTGAGTTAAGAGCTTCTCGACATTGTGAAACTTTTTACATCCCCATGCTTGAGCGCCATATAGAAGTATACTTTCCGAAACCGCTTCAAATATCTTATGTTTACTGCTGTGAGCTATATTAACATTCATAAAGCATCTTTTCCAAGATATATTTATCGCTGTTTTAGCCTTTTGAAGTTTCTCCTTGAAATGTGCCTCCAAGCTCAGGTTTTTACAGAATTACGCCTAAGTACTTGTATTCACTAACACATTCTATATCTTCCCCGTTGTAGTTCCATTTTTCATTCGATGCATTGCGTCTACCGCCTTTTTTAAATATCATCACCTTAGATTTTTGAATATTGACCAGTGGCATATTATCCTAAAGGCAAACTAGGCACGTGCCTAGGGGCGCGGCAGCAAAAGGGGTGCGGGCGCAGTAATTCTTACAAGTGGCAAATAATGTGGGTTCATACGTGGTTGTTAAAGTAACAAACTTGTGAACTTGAATTGCACTTGCATCTTTTGTTAAAATAAAAATCGGTTCTGAGCAATTACTCTTACAGTACAGAGTCAACTCGGTTTGCCAACTCGGAAATCGACTTAGCTTTCTTTTATGGTTGTATGCGTTTTTGAATAGGTCAATACCTATTGTAGGGGCAAATAACCTAATAGTCGAAGTTTATCAGCGGATGGCAAATATTTCGACCGATGTAAAACCTAATTTTTCCGCTTTTTAAGTTCTTTCTAGATTGATTTTCGGGGCAATCCGATTTGAGAACCGAGTTGTCACTCGGTTTGCATAAGAACCAACTCGAATTTACTTGGTTTACAAAATTTACGTTGCGGCAGATCATTAATTAACCAAATTCGTAAGATCTTTCGGAATACTAATACTCATGTTAACTAAGTCTCTTTCCTTGGCCCTTGTTTCGGCGCCTTTAGTCGCGATTTCGGTCAAACTGTAGTACGAGATATTTCCATATAGGGGCGCCAGTGAGATGCTTGCCTATGGCGCCCTCAACCTTTAATCCGCCACTGGTATTGACTGTTAGGTTCCATAGACAGCAGTAGTGGTATACCCTGTTAATCATAAGTTGCAATGTTTCTGGTGAATACGCAAAGATGACTATATCATCTGCAAACATAAGAGCCTTAATACGCTCTCCTGCAAAGTCAACTCCACCTGGAAGGTAATCGACGAGATCATCTATAAAGAGTGAAAACAAGGTGGGGCTCAGTGTGCAACCCTGCCTAACTCCCGATGTAGTAGTGAACCAGTCTGAAAGCTCCGCTCCGTTCCATACTGCAGCCCTTGTTCCTTTGTACAGTTCTTCAAGAACACGTCCAAATTTCAGTGACATTCCCAGACCATATAACTTGTAGAATAAAGCACCTCGGTTAATGGAGTCAAACGCTGCTTTAAAATCTATAAAGAATACATACAATTTTCTTCGCTGCATACAGAAGTGTTCCGCTAGATTTCTAAGTATGAAAATGTTATCAATTGTAGAGTAACCAGATCGAAAACCAGCTTGAAACTCTTTTAACAGGTTCTGGGTTGTAATCCACGTTTGGAGTCGTTTTTGCAGCATCTTTGTGAAAATCTTGTACGTTGCATTTAGAAAGGAAATTCCTCGATAGTTAGTTGCATCTAACAAGGATCCTTTTTTATGTATCGGGAATATAATAGCATCTCGAAATTCAGTTACCGGGAGATCCTCTTCAATTACTTTGTTAAAAAGCGTTACAAGGCATTCATTTAGCATAACGGTACCGTATTTATAAAACTCAGCGGGAATACCATCCGCACCTGCTGTTTTTCCGTCTTTAAGGGATCCTAGCACTAGTTCAAGTTCTTGTAAACTAAATTTCTTATCAAGAATTTCATTGTTGAATCCAGGTGTTGCATAATGCCAATTTGTTGTTATGGTAACAAGATTCAGTAATTCACTAAAATGGGTGGATAGACTGTTTGCGCATAGTTTCTTGTGCACACCGAATTGCTTGCCATTTAATTCCGAAGCAAGTTTCCAAAAATCTGTAGCATTTTTGCATGTTGCCAGTCTGGATGCTTGCATTTCTTCATAAATCTTCTTTTTGGTCTTACATATCTCCTTATAGTGCGAATTGGCCTCAATGTAGTTTCTTCGAAATAGTCCATGGGTAGATTTACGCAAACTTCTCAACCATGCAAAAGATACCTTGCGAGCTTTATGACATTCATCATCAAACCAAGGGATCATTGATGAAAATAAAAAAGAAGGTCGGAGACAAAACGGCGCCCTGGGGCACACCAGCATTTATATTATGGGTTTCATACTTGTTTATCAGCGTTTCCATGACCTTAGAAAGAAGGGAAGCAAGTGCAATCGGACAATATTTGAAGGGAGAAGAAGATTCGCCTTTTTTTGGAATTGGCAGGACAAATTCTATTTTCCAACTGCTCGGAACGAGCCCAGAAGAAGGGTTTTGGTAAAAAAAAATAAATAGAGTGGCGCGACAGCTCTTGAAGAGCCAAGGCCTAAGTGGCTTACTCTCATCAACAACTCTCTGAGTGCGTGTGAAGAATTGAGGGGACCTACAATTTAACGCCGATTCCGAACGGCAAAGTTGAGAAGCACTTTTTCATGACAGATTGATACTCTTGGAAAATTTGTCAGGTCTTCGCAAGAGGCAGTACCCGTAAAAGATGAAATAAAAACTTGGCCAAAGTAGGACTCGAACCAACGACGTTCTGCTTAGCAGCCAACGCACTTACCAACTAAGCTACGGGCAACTCCTGGCTTGTTTAAAGCTTGGTAAACTCCGGCGGGCTGTACACCTAGCTCTTACAATTCATGGTAGGAGACAGCACGGCAGACCAAATGTGCCACTAACCCGGATACATGGAAGAACTTGCTGAAAGAGGCCCAAACCGGATCCGGGTTGTAGCTCAGATGAACGGGGTAACTTCATTGGCCAAGCCGACGATCTAGTACTAAGAGGTGAAATGACTTATATCTACTAAATTGGCTGTAAGTTATTCAGTGCTTTCAAGACGAATAAGTATTTGCCAAGATAACCCAAATATACTTTGTTCATTTAAAATTTAAAGTTAGGAAGCGCTTAATGAAATACCCTCTATAACAGCAAATTATGTCAAATATTTCTCAACTTAAAATACAAAAATAGGTACCGTCAGAATGAAATAGTTAAATAGGTACACCCTTACGGTAAGACGCCGCAAAGTCTTGGCTTCCGGTATCCGGTTGCGACATAAGTTCATCAGTATATCTTCAGTGAAATCTTCTTTTCCTTGTATACTGGAAGACTGTGTTAAGACGTTTGGTGATGTTGTGAAGTCTATTATGGTGATACTAGCGCCAGGTTTCCTTTCTTGGTTTTCTGGTTGAGGTATCTGGGGTCGAAGGTTTTTCAAATAATCTAAAACTGACTCACATAGGGTGGTCATTTTTTGTTCATGGGTTTGGATCAGTTTTTTTCCAATTTAGATGTAATTTTTTGCCTATCGCATGGATCAATTCCAGTTGCACGGTAGCCAGGTATTAAATCCTCATGTTAGCGTAAACACTAGAAAACACTTCTTTGGGCACTATTTTGTTTTTCGGGTTTGCCAGCTTGTAGTTTGTTAAGTTTTTCTACCATAATCCCTTCAAACGCCGAAAAATTACCAAATTACCAAATGTCACCAGATTACCAAATTGTTGAAAAAGTAGGAAATTTTTTAAATTGATATTACTGCCAAATCCTTGCCTGGCAAATTGTTGCTGAACTTTTCGACATATTTGTGTTTTTTGTCCAGAAAAGCCTTGGTGATGTGACGAAGATCAAGTATGGAAAACGGAAATCCCCAGATACTAGTTGTTAGTAGCATTTTAACTATGCAGGCTTCTTCTTCCTCCCAAAGTGCACGTTTTAAAAAAAATTTTGGATCTTGATATTTCAAACACTTTTGAAGCCTTGTTCAATGATATGTTGCCTTCTCGAACTTGCAATAAAGCGCCTTCAGGGTTTTAGAGTTATAGATTTTATAAGGCTTTTCGTGCCCGGTTTTTTATATGCTTGGGGCATCTTAATTGTTTTCTAAAAATGAATAATATACCAACACACACACATGGCAGAGAAATAAACAATATTGCTTACACTTTATCAAATAAAACTTAGTGCAAAATTTAAGGGGGTGACTTTGTCCACCCGGTCTATAAAGTATCTATTCAGTGGCTAAAGTCACCCGCTCTGACTATACTAAATCGATTTCTTTTTCTTATTTTTTAGAGTAAAATTTATTTTTTTACTGTTTTTGCCTTACTTGCAATGACATTGGATTTTTCTTGAGATAACTGACAAGAAACGGAATAACGGGAAATTAGTCAGCATATATAAATTAATTAAAAGAAACAAATTGATTTTCAACTTGGATAAAGTACACATATCATGTTAAATGTGCTTCTGTCTAGATTTTAGTATCCATGATGTTTGACGTATTGAACTTTTGCACACATGATTTATTAGAAAATAAAAAATGCAATCATTAGTTAATCTATCGACAGACCGTGACAACTTGTTGACGATTAGCTTGTTTTTTCTATTAATTGTCGGCTTTTGGGTGATAGTTCAAAATTATTAAACAGTCTAACATCCAACAATTAAACAGAAGTTCATTGATATTCTCAAAGTTTAGTTTCTATGAAATAAAATATTCAAAGTTCTTTTTTGATAATCTTTTACATTCACCGAATTGGGACAGATAACATTCAGCGTCACCTCAGTGCTGCCGATTGTTTCAAGAGAATGAGAGCAATGTGTTTTACGCTCGTGACTTTGATTGTTTTATTCATCACTTTTAAGTTTTTTTTTTAAATAACAAGAACGTATGTAGGAACGTTTTCGTCTGTCTCCAATAATCTATGAATGAATTGTTTGTAAACGAGTAAATTGCTTGATAGCTTCGTTCAATGATCTTAAAAGGCAGTAAAACGTTAATAATGACGCAAGAATACTAATTACTTACGTTAGCACCTACATAATTGAATTGTACATACACCAACACTATCTAAAGAAAATTTGATCAAAAGCAATTTATTTGGGAAATACCGAGGTTTGTTTTAGTACAATCTCAATCTTGATAGACAAACGTTTTATTGTTTTCATACAAGAAATAAACAAAATGATTGCCCGCCTGTCTATCGCTTTGTCTAAAACCTTAAACTTTGGATCGAAGAAATGAGTGGAACAGGATGTCCGATCAACGATCGAGAAGAACATGCTGAAGAAGGCCCGGACCGGACCGCGGTTGTGGTGCACACAACCCCAAAATTCAAATTTTTCATCACTACGCCTTAGCACTTTCAACTTAGACAATGTGCTGATAGACATCATTTTATTTGGAAATATGTAAGTAGAAGTAGAAGTAGAATTCGCGTCAAACGCTCTTTTGTTTTCATTTTTGATTTCTTAGGCCCTCCGCACACGAAGCAACTGTTTTGCAATTAGAGTCGCAAATCAGTTGCTCAAGCAACTGTTTTACAACTAGTTTGCGATCGATTTGTGACTTCTCTCCGCACACGAGTACGACCGAATTTTGATTTTTTAATTTTTTGTTCACAATTTTTATAAGAAACTATTCAACATGTCAAACAGTTGTACTGATGAAGACGATTTAATTGACTATTACCAGTACTGAAGACAAACTTTTTCCCCACAGTGATTTGGGACTTCTTGCCGAAGCAAAAGTTAAAGTACACAAAAAATCCTTTCAATTGATATACATCATGTCGTTATTGGTTTCAAGGTCAAGATGAAAACAAGAAAACACTTATTACTTGCGAATGACTTAATTGTGCAATATCTTTTTCCACACAGCGATTTGGGACTTACTGCTATAGGAAAAGTTAAAGTAAACAAAAAGACCTTTCCATTGACATATATCATGTCGTTATTGGTTCCTAGGCCAAAATGCCGGTTCTCCTTTGAAATGCAGACTTTGTGGCAGCAGAACATTTAAATCAAACGGATGCCAAAGTTGGTTGCTTCCAACATCCAAAAGATGGACACGAACATGAGAGAATGTGTATCTGCTGATGGTCTCTATACCAGACATACAAACAAACCAAGCCCTTTTCATCCCAATTAAGATTCTTTAGATAAACTCCTTGATTGATTAAACACCACGTATCTCATCAATATCGTTTACCTTTACGTAATCAAAATCCTAAATGTTATCAAATATCAAATGATTCACTTTTTTTTTTTAATTTTCCGAGTTTTCTACCAACAATTTTCTATTTTTCTATTTGAAAACGAATGCACCTAAAATTCGCGGTCTTATATCAACAATATTTCATTTGAAAACCAAAGCACCTACAACTCTAATGAGTTTTGCGGGTTTTCCATCAAGAACTTTCTATTTTTCTATTCGATAAGCGATTCTTTAACAAAAAGAACATGCAAGAAACCAAATTCACGTCTATGTATCATATCATATTTCATATTTCCAGTTTTCCGACTCTTCGGTATGGTTTTTCCAATGCCAAAAAAATTCCAAAAATACAACATGCAAAATCCATAAATATCTTTTGGGCCGTTTAGAAGTCCATACCAGACATAGAAACAAACAAACACATCTGTTTTTCTATATAATATTATAATTTTAATAACAAAAACAAAAAAAGTTGCTTAAGCAACTCAAATTCGACCTACAAAATCAGTTGCGTGCGACTAGTTGGAAACCGATTGCAAACCGGTTGCAAACCGGTTTCATTTCAGTCGAGCGTGTGAGCTCTCCTATAGAGCTTCATATACAAAGTTGCTTGAGCAACTGATTTGCGATTCTAGTCGCAAAACAGTTGCAAAACAGTTGCTTCGTGTGCGGAGGGCCTTAATCCTAAAAAGTATATGTCGATTCGTGTTCAAAGCAAAAAAAAAATCAGAATCAAAATAAATTGCGATTACACTGTAAGCAATATTGAACAGCTGGCAAAATGTGCTATCAACTGATGAGGTAATCAATCTGCAACTATTACAGAGACCCGACTTCTTATCTAAGCAAATTTTTTGTTGAATGAGGTTCGGGTTCTTAGCAATTTATTGAACATGGTCAGTTTTGCAACTTTAAAAACAGTAATCTGCTTTGACTTACAGACGGCGAGCTTGTGAACAATTTGGATTAGTAATGAAACACGCTTAAGAACTTTTGAACTGCTTATCTTATGATACCCAAGAAAGGAGATGCTTTCTACGTTGCGCACGTAGAGAAAAGAATACGAGTTTCCTTCAATTATAAAGTGTCAATTCCATGCCGTTGGCAAGAGTTGGAGTTGTCTCCAATGACCACCTGACGTATTTTGCGACTGTCGATGGTGACGTGAGTAAGGCTTGTTCTCGAAGACAAATAAATATAGAAAATCTTCCTATGACTATTTTGAATTCACAAAATATTGTGTATGTGACCATAGCTGGGCACCGTTAATCAAAAAGTTAACTTCGTTACTCGCTAATCCGTTAATTAAAAATTTAACTTCGTTAACAGTTAAAACGTTAAATTTTAGAAAAAATAACGCAAGTTAACGTTAATCGTTAATCCGTTAACACGCCATAAAAATTTTATTTTCTAATAAGAATTGGAAGTTGGAAACAAGAAAAGACAAGCAAATTTTGTTTTAATATAGTTAATTATATTTTATAAGAGTTTAAGAGTTAAAACAACAATTTATTCAGTCATGTATATGAATGTGATTGTTCCCCTTCATGAACACCAGCATGTTGAAATATAAAATTCTCGTCGGAAAGCGAGGCTCTTTTCGGCTGAAGTATATCCTTGCCAGAGGAGAAGAGACGTTCAACAGCAGAACTTGAGGGTATGGCAGTATGTATCGTATTGGATAAACAGATTTGCCAATACTTGTTCCCCGAGGAATGCCGATAAAACAAACATTGTCGTATTGTCGTATTATATAAGATTAGTATGGCAGTTTTCCCACTCACAGCCGCTGGGAAAAAGTAGTATTTCAATAAGGGCAATAATAACGGGACCCGGAGTAATAGTGGCATTTCAAATTTTACTAGGGTCCGAACCTCGCCGGCACGGCGGCGGCGCCGCACATTTCGACTAGCTCATGATTCGTATAAGAATTGTTTTTTTTTTTTCTTGCGAAGCCGCGGCGGCGGTGCGCACGGTGAACCTCACAACATCTCACCCTGCATAGCTTAGGTAGTGCAAACAAAAATTTCCATTGGCAACCAACAACAGTTTTTTTGGCTGGCAATAAAGAAGCCAGTTAAAAACGCTCGGCAATTAATTGAATTTGCGATATTTCTGTATACCTATAGCACCAAAAAACAAAACACAGACAGGCAGCGAAATAGACAAGTCGCGTGTCGTTGTGTTTCCTGAAGGGTGTTGACTAATTTTTTATCTTCTCTATATTTATAAAAATGGATGTGTGTTTGTTTGTTTGTTTGTTTGTTTGTATGTCTCTTATAGACTCCGAAATGGCCCAACAGATATTTGTGAAATTTTCATGGTTCATACTGTTGGATTCAGTGATGATTTCTGTGAAAAAAAAAAAAAAAAATTGGAAAAACCTCATGGAAGAGTGGGAAAGCTGGAAAAACCAAACAAAGGTAAAAAATTTGATTTTTTTGCTTGGAATTTTTTGTTTCAAAATGGGTTTTCGAATGGAAAAACAGATAGTTCTTGATGAAAAACTCGGAAAACTTACTGGGAAAATTGCATATTATTGCAGGTGCATTGGTTTTCAAATGGAAAACTGATTCTCAAATAGAAAAATTGAAATTTTTTGATTGGGAACTCGGAAAACTCTGCGAGAGCACGAAGAACTTCAACACCTTAAATCAAGTTTTTTTTATGGAATTTAAGGTGCATTGATTTGTTTGTATGTCCGGTTTGGACTCTTAATCCGCTGAATCCTCAATGCATTTTTATAACATTTTCATTGTGTAAAAATAAATTTTTGGTACAATCTTACGGGAAAGTCAGCAAATTAGGGGGACAACCGTAAGCTGTTTGGAATTTAGATTTTTGTGAAATAGTCAAAACAGAGAAGTTTTTGAATTTTTCAAAGAAATTTGCATTTTACTTTATGTTTTAAGAAAGTTAAAATGTTAGTTGTAAAGCTTGGAAAAATTCAGATATGTGTTTCTCTATTTCAACTGGATTCAAGCAAATCACATTGCATTTTAACAATGTCTGTGCTAATCATAAGTACCTAATGATTATTCTGGTGTTGCTCTGAAGGGTGGATGGCGAGACGAAGTTCGCAGGGTCGGCTAGTAAGTTATAAAAATAATTACCAATAATCTAATTTGAATGTGTATCTGTATGGTGTTTGTGTTCGATTAACGATTAACGGACTTTGGAAAATTTAACGATCGTTAAAATTTTTTTGAAGTTAAGTGAAAAGTTAATCCGTTAATGGGAATGTTAACTTCGTTAATTAACGATTAACGGATTAACGAAAAAATGCCCGTTAATGCCCAGCTATGTATGTGACGAAAGTGAAGTACTTGGGTTATCAAATAAATAATCTTTTAACATGCTGTGGTGCAATCTCTGATAGTTTAGGTTAGGTTAGAGTGGCTGTCTAGATGTCTTAGACCTCAAGGGTCCATTGTGATACCACTTAAGAAGTTACTCATGGGAGAGTAATGAACTAAAACAAACCAATTTGGTTGAAATGATATTAG